>CM053155.1:33806571-38806571 GCA_028571685.1 Heterohyrax brucei
TTCTGATATCCAATTTGGTCTTTCCTTTGTTTCCTATCTTTTTAATGACCTCTTGCTCTCTGAAGATAATGTCTTCAGTGTTATCCTACAATTCGCCTGGTCTTTGGTCGTTAGTGATCAACACATCAAATCTGTTCTTTAGATGGTCTTTAAACTCAGGAGCGATATACCCAAGCTCATACTTTGGCTCTGATGGACTTGCTCTAATTTTCTTCAGTTTCAATTTGAATCTGCATATGAGCAACTGATGATCTGCACTGCAATCAGCACCTGGTCTTGTTCTAACTGCTGATATGGAGTTTTTCATCATCTCTTTCTACAGATGTAGTTGATTTGTTTCCTGTGTATTCCATCTGGTGATGTCCATACATACAGTCATCATTTGTGTGGGTTAAAAGGGTATTTGTAATGAAGAAGTCATTAGTCTTGCAAAATTCTATCATGTGGTCTCTAGAATTATTTCTATCACCAAGGCTACATTTTCCAACTACCAATCCTTTGTCTTTGTTTCCAGCTTTTGCTTTCCAGTCACTAGTAATTATCAATGTATCCTGATTGCATGTTTGATCAATTTCAGAATGCAGAAGCTGGTAAAAATCTTCAGTCTCTTCATATTTGGCCTTAGTGGTTGGTGCATAAATTTGAATAATAGTCATATGGATATTATCCTATCACTGACAGCATTGTACTTCTGGATAGATCTCGAAATATTCTTTTTGATAATGAATGCAACACTGTTCCTTTTCAAGTTTTCCTTCCCAGCATAGTAGACCATATGATTGTTAGATTCACAATGGCCAAAACTTGTCCATTTCAGCTCACTAGTGCCTAGGATATCAATGTTCATGCATTCCATTTCATTTCTGAAAATTGCCAATTTTCTTAGATTCATACTTCATGCATTCCATGTGCTGATTACCAGTGGATGTTTGAAGTTGTTTCTTCTCATTTTCAGTCATGTCACATAGAAGGCCTTACTCCATCCAAGTCATTAAGGTTGACTCTACTTTGAGGGGGCAGCTCTTTCCTAGGCATCTTTGGAGTGCCTTCCAACCCAAGTGGCCCACTTTGCAGCACTGTATCTGACAATGTTCCACTACTATTCATAAAGTTTTCCCTAGCTAATTCTTTTCAGAAGTAGATTGGCGGGTCCTTCTTCCTAGTCTGTCTTAGTCTGGAAGCTCAGATGAAACATCTCTACAATCGATGACCCTGCTGGTACGTAAATACCAGTGGCATAGTTTCTAGCATCACAACAACAAGCAAACCTCCACTGACAGACAAGGGAGGGCTGCTCACTGTGTCTTTACCCTGCTTACCTGATGCTGGTATCCTCCTGACCTGGCATTGTTACCCTCCTTACCAGATGCTGTTGTCCTCTTTATCTGATTCCATTGCTCTCCTTGCCTGATGCTATTCCCCTCCTCACCTGGCACTGTTACCCTCTTTCTCTGATGTTGTTACTGTCCTTACCTGAAGGTGTTATCATCCTTCTGTAATGCTGTTTCCCTCCTTACCTGATGTTATTATTGTAGAACTATCTGTCTTTTCAAATCTGTTAGAGTTTTTTTGTGTTGTTTTGTTTTTTAATTTATTTTGAAGCTCCATCATTTGGTACTTAGATATTTATATGGTTATGTCTTCTTGGTGGATAGAACCTTTAATAATTACGTGCCCTTCTTTGCCAATTATGATGAATTTTTTACTTAAAGTCTATTTTATCAGAGATTTTTATTGCCACTCCCGCTCGCTTTTGGTTACTGTTTGCTTGATTTTATTTTATTTTTCACATCTTTTGATTTTTAATCTAAATCTTTGTGTCTAAGGAGTGTTTCTTGTAGGCATCACATTGATTTCTTTTTTAAAAAAATCTATTCTGGCAATCTCTGTGTCTTTTACCTTCAGTGTGATTATCAGCAGGTTTTGATTTACTGATGCTATTTCATTATGCTGTGTGTGTGTGTGTGTGTGTGTGTATGATGTGTACGTGTGATTAATGATTCTTGGTCCCATTTAATTTTTGGTGCTGAGTTCTTTGTTTAGATTTTCTTTTCTTATTCTTTTTTCATATTGGGTCTTTTTTATTTTCTTCTTTATTTTGGTGATTAGATTGACTATTTTTCATTGTTGTTATTCTTAAATCAACCTTTATCTTCCTAAGTTTAAAGCAGTGTATTGCATTGTGATATCACTTTGCCTTCTCTCCATATGGAAGTCTTGTATCTACGTCATTTATTCCCACTTTTTGTTTTGAAGTTGTTCTCATTTACAGATTGAAATCTTCGGCTTCATGTTTTCAATTTTGTGCCTTTATTTCACTTTTGAGAATTCCTTCTCTAGATTTGTATCTGGGTAATGTTGTGTGTTAGTCTCTCAGGTTAATGTCTGATGTCTCTGGTTATCTGCTCCATTAAAATTTATTGAACAGTTTGTCTGGATTCTACAAATTCCCTTAATTTCTATTTATCTATGAGTTTGCTAGTTTCAAAATTCTATTTGAAAGATATTTTTTCTGGATATATGATTCTTCTTGTTTAGGTCCGATCCGACTCGACAGCACTTGGCTGGCTGGCTGTTTAATGTAGATCAAATAGGTATGGTGAAAGAGTACAGCCCCTACACATACCTTTTCTGACTTTAAGCCATGCAGTATCCCCCTGTTCTCTTCAAACAACTGCTTCTTGATCAATGTACAGATTCCTCATGAGCACAATTAACTGTTCTAGAGTTCTCGTTCTTCACACTGTTATCCGTAATTTTTTATGATCCACATAGCTGAGTGCTTTTGCATAGCAATAAAGCACAGGTAAACATCTTTCTGGTATTCTCTGCTTTCAGCCAAGATCCATCTGACATCAGCAGTGATATCTCTGGCTCCACATCTTTCAGATCCAGTCTCAATTCCTGGCAGTTGTCTGTCAAAATACCAGTATAGCCACTTTTGAATGATCTTCAGCAAAATTTTACTTGTGTGTGATATTAATGATATTATTCAGTAATTTCCACATTTGGTTGGATCACCTTTCTTGCAAATTGGCATAAATATGGATCTGTTCCAAATGGTAGGCCAAGTAGCTGTCTCCCAAATTCCTTGACACAGATGAGTGAGCACTTTCAGCTTTTATCCATTTGTTGAAGCATCTCAATTGATATTCTGTCAGTTCCTGGAGACTTGTTGTTAGCCAATGCCTTCAGTTCAGCTTGTACTTCTTCTTTCAGTACCATCAGCTCCTTCTTATATGCTACCTCTCGGGACGGTAGAACACTGACCAATTGTTTTTCGTATACTGACTGCGTATTCCTTCCAACTTCTTGTAATGCTTCCTGTGTCATTTAATACATTCTCCACAAAATCATGGACTTTTCGAAAGCTGGACTATATGAAGAAGAATTGGGCATCAGAGGAAGAGTCATTAATAACCCATGCAGATGACACAACCTTGCTTGCTGACAGTGAGGAGAATGTCATGTACTTATATATGAAGATCAAAGACTAGAGCCATCAGAAGAGATTGCACCTCAACATAAAGAAAAAAAATCTCATAACTGGACTATCATGATACACGGAGAAAAGATTGAAGTTGTCAACAACTTCATTTTACTACCATCTGCAGTCAAAACCCATGGAAGTAGCAGTCAGAAAATCAAAAGACACATTGCACTGACTAAATCGGGTGCAAAAGATCTGTTGTAAAAGCAAAGATGTCACGTTGAAGACTAAAGTATGCCTGATCCAAGCCTTCGCATTTTCAGTTGTATCATATGCATGAGAAAGCTGGACAACAAATAAGGAATTCTGAGCAAGAATTGATGCCTTGGAGTTGTGATGGTGGTGAAAACTTTTTTTCTTACTTTTATTTTTTCTATTGTTCTTTAAGTAAAAGTTCATAATTCACATCATTTTGACATACAAAAATCTAAACCACATTTTTACGTGACCCCAGTTTCTCTCCCTACAATTTGACAGCCCATTTTTTTCTCTACCCTGTATTTTCCATGTATAGACAACTAGCTTCTATCCACTTTTGCTTTCTAATATCACCTCCAAACAGAAACTTCCTTTTTAGTCTCATATATCTATTTGAATCAATAAGCACACTGTTCACCAGTATCAATTTATGTCTTATAGTACAGTCTCATCTTTGAAGAATTAACTTTGAGGAAGGTTTTCGTTCCAGGTTAACAGAAACTCTGGAGTCCAAGTCTTCTGTGGACTCTCCAGTGTGTCAGACCATGAAGCCTGGTCTTGTTACTAGGGTTTGAATTCTGCATCCCACTTTTCTCCTCCTCTATCAGGAACTCTTTGTTATGTTCTCTTTCAGGGTAGTCATCTAACTCTCCAATTTCATGCATATGTAGTTTCTAATTTAGGAGGCTCTTTCTGTCTTCTAGGCTCAAATTTGCTTTATGTCTTTGGTGTTCTTCATTCTCCTTTGCTCCAAGTGGTTCAGGATCAGCTGGTGATTCTTAGATGGCTGCTTGCTAACTTTAAGATGCCAGATGCCACTCACCAAAGCAGGATGCAGACTATTTGTTAATAAACTTTATTATTGTTAGTGAAGAGTATTGACTATGCCATGGATTTCCAAAACAACAAATTTGTCTGGAAGAAGTACAACCAGAATGCTCCTTATAAATAAGAATGGAAGGCCACATCTTCCATTCTTTGGACATGTTGTTAAGAGGGATCAGTCCCTGGAGAAGGATATCAGGCTTTATAAAGTACTGGGTCAGTGCGAAAAAGGGACATCCTTGATAAGATAGGTTGATACAGTGGCCACAACAGTGGGCTGAAGCATAACAATTGTGAGCATGGCACAGCACAGGGCAGTATTTTGTTCTTTAGTACATATAGCTACCATGAGTTAAAGCTGACTTGATGCGACCTAACAACTAGAAAAACATGTGATTCTTTGTTAGCAATTGTTTTCTTTTAAGGTTTTAATTATATCTTTCCACTGTCTTCTTGCATACATGATTTCTCCTAAGAAATCGTCATTTAGTCCTACTTGTCACTGTTAGCACTCATCTTCAACTTTTAGTGCTGTGATGGTCTGCATGTTGTTGTGATGCTGAAGTCATGCTACAGATATGTCAAGTATCAGCAGGTCACCCGTGGTAGACAGTTCTCAGTGGTGCTTCCAGAGTAAGACAGGCTGTGAAGAAGGACGTGTAAGTCTACTTTTAAAAGATATTTTCCAGTGAAAACCTTATGAACAACAGCATAACACAGACTGGTGCAATACTAGAACATTAGCCCCTAAGTTGGAAAGCACTCAAAATACGACTGGAGAAGAGCTGCCTCCTTAAAGGAGAGTCCACCTTAACAAGGTGGATGAAATCAAATTTTAAGAACATTCATTTGCTCATGTGGTATACCTCAAAATGAGAAGAAACAGCTACAAACATCCATTAATAATCAGAACATGGAATTTATTAAATACAAATCTGCAAAAATTGGAAGTCATCAGAAATAAAACAGTTCTTGAAGATCAATATTCTATGCATTAGTTATCTGAAATGAACAGGTATTGGTCATTTTGAATCACATAATCATATGGTCTACTTTGCTGGGAATGACAGATTGAAAAGGAATAGTATCACATTTGTCATCGAAAAGAACATTTCAAGATCTATCTTGGAGAACAATGCTGTCAGTGACAGGAAAATATTTATATGCCTAAAAGGAATACCAATTAATACAACTGTTATTGCAATGTAAGAACTAAGCAATAAGGCCAAAACTGAAGAAATTGATGACTTTTTTTTACCAACTTCTATGGCCTGAAATTGATCAAACATGCAATCAAGAGGCACTGATAATTACTGGTGATTGGAATGCAAAAGTTGGAAACAAAAAAGAAAGATCAGTAACTGGAAAATATGGTCTTCATTATAGAAACGATGCTAGAGATCACATAGAAGTTAGTAAAGCCAATAACTTATTCATTGCACATGTCTTTTTTCAGCAATGTAAATGGGTGTCATACACATAGACCTGCCAGATAAAATATATAGGAATAAAATCAACTACTTCTGTGGGAAGACACAGTGGGAAAGCTCAGTATCTTCAGTTAGAGCAAGGCCGGGGACTGACTGTGAAAGACAATCAGGTGCTCTCACTTAAATTCAAACTGAAGGTTAAGATTACAAGGGCAAAAAAGCCAAAGACTGACCCTAAGTATATTCCATCTGAATTCAGAGACCATCTCAAGAATAGATTTGATGCACTGGGAAGTGTGAAAGCGTGTGTTCTTGCACCTCTATTTGTCGGTCCAGTGGACGGAGTCTGCACCGCCTGTCGTGGGGGAAGCAAAGTGTGTGCATCAGCTGGTTGCTACTCTGATGATTTGGGAGTGTGTACCATGGATTGCAGGGCAGAGGAGAAGAAAGGACACACTACTGATCACTGCGAAGGCAAGTAGAAGAAGAGAGGGGGATGTGTTCCTGTAGTCTTTCATGATGGCATTGGGGTACTCCCCACAGAGTGTAGTTGGAAATCAGGGCATGTCTACAATCAAATGTAACAGGCAAGGGTGTAAATAATTTGTCAGGAGGAGGTTCTCTGGCTGATGCTCCAAGGATCCTCCAGTTCATGAGCACTACTCACAGAAAAGATCAGGGGCCAGCGCTGGTTACTGGTTCTGTCCCTGTTTTCTGACTCCCTCTGTGCTCTGTGGCAGTCTGGATCACTTGGACTATCGCCTGGCTTTCTGTACTTTCCCCTTCAGTGTTTAATTCTTTATCCTTCGATTTGCTGTTTTGTGTTCCAAGATTGTCATCTGTATGTATGTCACTTGGTTCTTGGTTCTATGCTGTAGGAAGACTGCAAGGTATATGTGGCAAAGCTACCGTCTTGGGGACACTCACTATTTCTGAGTTGTGGAAAGGTAACTTCTGTTTTTGTTGTTGTTGTTGTTGTTTTTAAAAAATTGAAATCACTACTACAATATACAACAGATCTAGGAGTCTGTATGTACAGTTTTAATACCAGTAATCCATACCTTCTTTATCAGGCAGCTAGAATGAGGGAAAAATGGTACAAGGTAGCATCTGACACCACCCTCTGAGTTAAACAACTGGTTTCATAGCCCGGGGCACTGAGCCAGAAGCCCTGAGCCAATCAAGCAACAATTTATCTGCTGTGCTAACCAAAGGTATATGACTTCCAAATCCCAAGGGAGTAATTCAGATTCGGAAAGGAAACCTCACATTTCACAGGACAGAGAAGCATGAGAGACACCTTGCTTAAATAACTGAAGAAAAAGAAAAAAAGCTGAGATACAGTTAACAAATGTATTGAGGTCATTTCTACCACGCGTTGATGGATCTCAGAAACAAAGTGTCAGGAGGGATATAATTAGAAGATATAGTTAAAAATTTAACAGCATTCCGAATTTCAACTATACCTATCATCATTTTAATCAGCCATAAATTTCTTCCCCTTTGCATTTTATAGGGTCTGTAGTCATCCTTTCTTCCTTTCTGTAGCTGAGAGAAATACGTGAAGAAAAAAATGGAGAGATATTTGAAACAAACCAGAAAGTTCCTGGGGAATATAGGCACAGTTCTCACTGTATTTATTCTTCCTGTAGTTCATTCTAGACCGTCCTGGCTGATAACGGCGCAGCATCTAGTCCCATGGGCATGATGCTCAGTGCACGTGCTGACAGTTGCTACCTATTCCTTATATGCATCCCTGTAAAAGGCTGACTTGGCACCACCTTCATCCAGAAAGGCTATGTTACAATGATGCACAGTATCTTCCCATGAAGATTTCAAACCTAAATCATACCTTCCTATTTTTTACAAGCTGGAAATAAATAAATAAATAAAGTACTGTTGTTCCCATTTTCATGTTTAGGATAACTAACACAAGTGATTAAGAAAGAACGAACAGATCCATTGCTACTGAGTCAATTAAGACTCATAAGGACACCATAGCACAGACTAGAAATTCCTCCTAGTCTTTCCAGGAAGCAATTGGTGATTCAAATTGATAAACTTTCAGTTAGCAGCTGAACATTTAACCACTGTACCACTAGGTATCCAAAAGTGATAGGAGCTAAAATATTTGAGATACTGCCTTTGTTGATTGCATAAGTTAAGTGAAATATGCTTAAAACAGTGCTGGCCACATAATTAGAAACATATACATTTCTCCAATTATCTTATCTAACATGAATTTCTTTTAAGATGATGTGACTTTGGGAAAGGCTTTGGACTTAACAAATGATTTTCAACTCAGCATTATTTTGTTCACCAGTGGTTAATTGGCTACGTCTGAAGTCATTTTTGACTGTCACAAATGAGGAGGGTGATACTGGTATATAGCATATAGAGGCCAAGGCTATTTCTAGGTGTCCTGTGACACACACAGACCCTTCACAACAAAGAATGATTAGGCCCAAATATCAGTGATGCCAAAGTTGAGGAACCTGATTAAAGAAAATTATGCTGTTTTGCTTACTGTTGTTATTCTCAGAGCCATCACTATGCCGTTGGCTTTGTGAAAGGCCAAGTGTAGGCCATGTGGCATTGTTGCTATGTGTCGCTAAGTTCATTGAAGATTCATAGCGACCCTACATGAGATAGTAGCACTGACCCATGGGGCTTTCTAGGCTGTAAACTTGACAAAGGAAGCCTGATGGTACAGTGATTAAGAGCTTGACTGCTGCTTAAAATATCAACAGTTAGACTCCACCACCATCTCCTTGGAATCTCTATGGAGAAATTCAACTCTGTAGGGTCACTGTGAGTCAGAATCAACTCACTACCAATGGGTACACTAATGGGTAATCTTTATCAGACAAGGTCACCAAACTTTCTTCCTTAGTATTGCTGGGGAGGTTCAAACTGCCAATCTTCTGGTTAACATTGAACATTTAACGGTTATACCATCAGGCTGTCTTAGCCTGTACAGGGTTTTCCAAGACTGTGTGTTTGACAGCACTGGAATTCTTTTCCGTATAAACTTTTCTAGAAGAAGCACATTGCTTACTCTAGCCAGAAAAACCTTAGTCATTCAAATATTTTCTTCTAATCCTTGAAAATTGAGACTTGTATATATTATTATTTAATTTTCCTTAAAGTTAATGATTTTTAAGCAATCTGAACTATTCCACAGAGAAAATACTACAGAAAGGGAAGCATTTGCTTTAGTAAAGATAGACCATCTAAAAACAGCCTTGCTAAAAACAGATTAATGCCTTAAACGACACAATTGAACAAGACGTAATTAAGGATAACAATTTCCTTCCTCTAGTTTTAGAAAGACAATGTGCCATTGGCACAGAGGTGAAAGGGGTTGCTTTTATCACTTTTATGTGGATTTTTTTCCCCCAATGTGACCATTAAGTCAGTTGTCCTTACATAAAATGGTATCATGAAATAGACAAACCAACCTCCTTATACTTTGTAAATCCAGCTTGCAAAGTGGTAGTTTCATGACCAAAGAAGCTGGCAAGAATTAAATTACTGTTGTTGAAGTACTACCTCTTCTTTGAAGATAATATTTGATTATAGGTCCATGGAGAATGGAAAGAAAGCATTAATTTTAAAAATAGTTTTTGGACAAGGTTCAAGAGTGTATTTTCCCATGCCTATTGACTGGTTGATAATGATACCTTTTCAATTCTGTTCTATTAGGTATACATTTACGAGCAATGCAACATACTATGCTAGTTGCTAAATGGAACATAGAACACTAATATTTGGTCCTTCTCTTCAAGAAGCTAACAAATTAATGAAGGAGATATGCATATTTTGTGTATAGTATAAGCATAAACAAAAGGCTAAGTATAATTAGAAGAATAGATTCCTTTAGAATTTGGAGAGATCATTATAAAATGATCACAGAGAAGTTACTATTTGAATTGGTACTTGATTGAAAGTAGAACTTGGAAAACACCTATGAACAAGAGAAGGATGAGGAAACAGCATGAGCAAATGTTATTGAAGTGTAAAGAACATAGCCAACATCCTGTACTAAGAAGATATGCTGAGACCACACGTGAAGGGTCCTCAGTGCTGTGATGAGGAGCATTCTCTTCTTTGTTGTTCAGTGCTGCTATAACAGAAATACCACAAATGGATGGTTTTAACAAAGATAAATTTATTTTCTCACAGTCCACTAGGCTGCAAGTCTGAATTAAGTGTGCTGGTTCCAGGGAAAGACTTTACCTCTCTGTTAACTCTGGAGGGAAGTCCTTGTGTTGCATCAGTCTTCTTTTGGTGTGGGAAGATCTCTGGGCAGGAACCTCAGGTCCAAAGGAAGCTCTCTGTTCCTGGCACTGCTTTCTTGGTAGTATGGGTTTCCCTGCCATCTGCTTGCTTCCCTTTTCTTTTATCCCTTGTAGTGTGAAAGAATAAATGGTAGTATAAGCCACTCCCTTAGGTATCTCCTTCTACATTGGATCAGGGAGGTGACCTTGGTAAATGTGTTACAGTTCCACTATAATTCTTTTTATCATAATCTAAACTTACCCTATCATCCACAGACAGGGATAAGGAATTACAATATAGGAAAAATACAAAATGGAGGACAACCACATAATACTGGGAATCATGGCACAGCCAAATTGCTAAAAACATTTTTGGGGGGACATAATTTAATTCATGACATTTCTCTGTGTCAGGATTTTGATTGCTTTGTAGGAACAGCATTTGGGAGGGGGTGGATCGAGTGCACCTTCTACATTGTTTTGTGAACTGCTCCCTCCTCCTAGAAGATATTTTCATAAGCACTACTATATGCCAACTTTTATTTTCCTTGTTGCTGTAAAAGGATTAGCATAGCACAGTCACAAAAATATCCTGTGGAGAGAGGGACTGGTGGGCACACAAATGTAGAAGGCATGTGTAATTTTCTTTAAAAACAGCAATTCATTTATTTTATTCTCATGTTTGGACAACAATCATTATGATTAAACCTTGCTGCCATTCATGAAGATAGAAGACGACTTAGGGAGAGGATAAGAGCTCATTAACGTGATTAATTAAGGAGACTTTGGCTCAGTAACTGAGAGTTTCATCTTTCCTCTCCATTTGTTTTGTTCTATTTCTTCAATAATTTAGTGAAAACTGAATTCAGTGTGTAAAATCTATTTTTGTAATTGCTTTTGTACTTTCAAAAAGCTTATTTACAAAATTTTAAATTGTATACACACAATTGTTCTTATTAAAAATAATAGTGGGTGGGTGGGGCAAAGAAGGCAGACGAGGCAAACATCTCCTTGATTCCCTTTGAGAACTAAGGCCTGGAATGATAACTGAATGGAGCAGCATGGACATCAGGGAAGCCCTAGGATCTGGCATAGGGTTGTCAGACTGGACTAGGCACAAGTAAAGGGGAAACTAATTTTCACTAAGATGAGGAAGCAGCACACTGAGTCCTGCTTCTGCTGACTCATTGTTTGTGAGGACCACAGATACTGACACCTTCTTTATTATCCAGGAGGCAGGGACTGGGTACAAGCCAGCTAATACACTGAACTGCAGTGCTTACGTAAACAGCATATAATGCAGCAGAGAGACTGTGTCTAGGATGGCCACATATTGACAGCCCAGCTGCCCCTCCACCTTCTCTTTTCTGAGTTGTGTCATAGATTCTGTTGTTTGACAGCAGGAAGGGCAACTCATGTGGAACGTCATCTTGGTCAGCTGGGAGACAAAGTTACCTACCCGGAGGTCCTAGCTGGAGCTGATTCTCGGGCCAAGAGTTAGTGCTTGTCTGGAAAGTGATTCTCTAGCAGAAAAGCTGTTTAGAACAGCGGTGCCTAGAGTTATTGGTGGGTCTTGGCAGAGGATGACAGCAAGGCTGTAACTATTCTCTACTTTGAACCACATCATAACATCTGAGGGCAGACTAAGAGGTGCTTTCATTGACAGCCAGAAGGCAGGGCCTACATACCTGGATGCCTGATTGATTTCAACACCTCTTTGACAGCTCTTCTCTTAGGGTACCTCTTCAAAACAAGACCACTGGGATAACTGACTGCTGAGCAGCCTGGCAGCATCTCCTTCACCTTTCAGTGGTCCACATTGTAGCATTGGCTAATGACTTCCTAAGCCAGCCAAATGCCATCGAGCTGGATCCAACTCATGGTGACCTCCTAGTGACTCCATAATTAAGGCATCTTCCTTGCCAGCCAGGAGGCAGGGACAACCACCCCAGAGAGTCCACTGTTGCCTGCCACTAGAGTACACAGAAGCAGGTAGTGACCAACTCCTCTCTTAGAACTATGCCTCAGATCCTGTTGAGGTAAACCCAGAGAAACCAAACAGCTTCTAGATGGCACAAATGCAGCATTCAGTAGCTAATCATATAAAGAAGCAGTCCACAGTGGCTCTGGAAAACTCCCAAAATAAAGAACCAAATAACTTCCTAGATGAAGACTTTCTGAAACTATCAGATGTCAAGTACAAAAGAATTGCATATACAACACTCCTAGAGATTAAACGAGATGCAGCAGAACAAAAAGAAAAATTAGGTAAGCTATTTGAACTGATGGAACATCAATGAACTGAAATCCGATAGATCAATGGCAAAGTTACAGAATTAGACAATTCAATCCAAAACCTTGAGTATAGAGCAACTAACACCAGCATTCATGCAGAGAAATCAGAGAAAAAAAAAATGAAAAAACTTTAAGAAACATGTGGGAGTCTATTGAGAGAAATAATCTACAAATAATTGGAGTTTCTAAACAAGGAGGATAGCCAAAAATAGAGTGTATTGTTGCAGTGTTGCTGACAGAAAACGTCCCTAAAATTATGAAAGAAGAGAACATAGATATCCAAGATGCTTATTAAACACCACAAAAGCTAGACCCCAAAAGAAAGACAACAAGCTATATTATAACCAAGGTTAATAAATTGAAAGATGAACAGAAGCTCTTAAAGGCAGCAAGTCTTAAAGTAAAGCTAGCATTCAGAGGGAAGTCCTATAGACTTTGCTTTGACTGCTTGGTAGAAATGATGTTGGCAAGAAGAAAGTGGAGTGACACATTCAAAGCCTTGAAGGAGTGAAACTTTCAACCAAGAGTTACATACCCTGCAAAACTGTCTCTCAAAGAAGAAGGTGAAATTAAGACATTCACAGATAAACAGAAGCTTACAGACTTTGTACAAACCAAACCAGAACTACAAGACATACTGAAAGATGCTCTTTACTTATTTAGAAAAACCAAAACAACAAGTGTGTATTTAAGACACAGCATCCAGAATCTCACTCAGTTAGGGAAGTCACAAAACTCGATCAAATCTACAATACTAACAGAAGGGAACCAGTGACCTTAAAGTGAAAACTGTGACATCATCCACTAAAAAGAGGGATACATTACAGAAGCAATAACCTTTCAAGATGGAGAGAAAATTAAAAAGATACACAGAATTAAAATTGAGTTTAAACTTACAATAGTAAGGGCGGGGGGTCATAGGAGTAGCCACAAATCAAAATAACAATGTGACATATGAAAACAAGAAATGTAATACAGGAGTCTCAACAAACACAAAACAAACATTGAAAAAGATGAAAAGTCAATCCATAAAGAAGAATGACCCAGAACGGAGCATTAAGAGCAACACAGAAAACATCAACAACATAAAAATAAATGTATCAATGACAGCAGTAAACACATAACTATATTATACTGAATGTAACGGACTGAATGTTCCAGTAGAGACAGTATGTGACATCCTGGATTAAAACACAACATTGGTCTATGTGCTGCTGATAAAAAACACATCTCAGACTGAAATATATGAACAAATTGAAAATCAAAGGATGGAAAAATATGTACCAAGCCAACAGCATACAGAGAAGAGCAGGAGTGGTAATATTAATCTCAGACAAAATAGATTTTAATGTAAAATCCTCCCTCATGGACAGGGATGGTCATATTTACTGCTGAAAGTTTCAATACATAGACAGGACATGACAATATTAAATATTCCTGCATCCAATACTAGAGTATCTAAATACCAAACACTAACATCATTGAAAAATGAGATAGACCACACCACAGTAAAACCTGGAGACTTCAGTATTTCACTTTCAGTAATGACAGATCATCCAGAAAAAAGCTCAGTAAAAATACAGAAGGACTTATAGCAACAATTAACCAACTAGACCTCATTGACATATACAGAACGTTTTACCCATTAACAGGTAACTACACCTTCTCCAATACACATGGAACATTTTGTATTTCCAGAATAGACTATGCGTTAGGACCAACAATATCCAAACCACTGAGTTTTTGCAAAGCAAATTCTCAGACCATAAATCCTTAAAAGTTAAAATCAACAGCAGAAAAAAACAGGTGGAAATTTGAACTCATGGAAACTTAAGAGCTTGCTCAAAAATTCATGGGTTATAGAAGAAATCAAGGATGAAATAAATCTATGGAATCAAATGAGAATAAAAACACATTCTACAAAAACCTATGAGAAACAGCAGAAACAGTGTTCAGAGGTCAATTTATCTGTATAAATGCACACATCAGGAACGAAGAAAGGATCCAAACCAAAGAATTAACCCCACAACTTGTACAAGTAGAGAGCAACAAGGGAACCCCTCAGGCAACAGAAGAAAACAGATCACAAAAATTACAGCAGAACTAAATGAATTCAAGAATAGAAGAACAATTGAAAAAATTAACAAAACCAAGGTGGTTCTTTGAAAACATCAACAAAATTGATAAACCATTGTCTAAACTTACAAAAGAAAAACAAGAAAGGAAACAAATAACCCGAATAAGAAATGAAATAAGAGATGTCACAATAAACCCAACTCAAATTGAAAGAATCATAGCAGAATACTAGGAAAGACTGTACTCTAACAGATTTGAAAACCTACACAAAATGGAAGAATTTCTAGGTTCACTACCAAAATTATCACAAGGAGAGGTACCATCACCAAGGAACAGATTGAAAAAGCAATCCCAAAACTAGCAACCAATGAAAGTCCTGACCCAGACGGCTTCATGAGAATTCTACCAAACTTTTAGAGAGGAGGTAACTCCTATACTATGAAGGCTATTTCACTATTTCACACCACAGAAACAAACAGAAGACTTCCAAATTCATTCTATGACTCCAGCATAACCCTGATCCCAAAGTCTGGGAAAGAGCCTACAAAAAATAAAGCACATCTGCATCAGCAAGAAGTCACAATCTCCCTATTTGCAGATGATATGATTGTATATGCAGAGAATCCATAAGTAAACTGCTTGAACTAATAGAAGAGTTCAGGAAACTATCAGGATACAAGATAAACATAAATAAATTAGGAGGATTCATTTATACCAACAACAAGATTATTAAGGAAGAAATCACCAAATCAATACCATTCTTTATAGCCCCCAAGAAGACAAAGCACCTAGAAATAAATGTAGCTAGAGAAATAAGATACAAGACCTGACTACAAGATACCAAAAGAGACTTACATAAATGGAGAAATCTTCCCTGCCCATTTTCACATTGTGAAAATGTCTGTTTTACCCAAAGCAATCTACATATGCAATGCAATCCCAATACAAATTCCAGTGACATTTTTTAATGAGATGGAGAAACGAATCACCTACTTTGTTTAGAAAGGGAAGAAACCCTAGATATGTAAAGCACTACTGAAGAAGAAGAACACAGTGGGATGCCTCACACTTCCCAACTATAGAACTATTAACTGCCACAGTAGTCAAAACAACCTGATACTGGTACAAAAAGAGACATATAGACCAATGGAACAGAGTTGAGACCCCAGTGACGCCATCATCCTCTTAAGAACAGTAGACAGTCAACAAATGCCCTAAGATGGTAAACTGAGGTATAGGCAGTCTCTTTAACAAATGGTGCTGGTAAACTTGGATATCCATCTGCAAAAAGTTATAACAAGACCCATATCTCATACGTTACACAAAACTAACTCAAATTGGATGCCAAGAAAAGACCTAGATGTCAAAGCTAAAATGATAAAGATTATGCAAGAAAAAGTGGGGTCAACAACAAAAGTTTTAATACACAGCTTAGGCAGACTTCAAAATCTGACAAACAAAGCATAATCAACAGAAAAGAAAATAGATAAATGGGAACTACTAAGAATCAAACACACTTTTGCTCATCGAAAGGCTTTATCAAAAGCGTTAAAAGACCACTTACGGTATGGGAAAAATTACTTGGCAAGTACTTGTTGGACCAACGTCTGATCTGTATAAGCTACAAGACATTGCAAGATATCAAGAAGAAAAAGGTTAACAACCCACTCAGGTGATGGGCAAAGGAGTTGGACAGACACTTCATCAAACAAGTCATCCAAGCAGCCCAAACACACATGAGGAAATGCTCGCGATCATGAGCTATCAGATAAATCCCAATCAAAACTACAGTGAGATACTATCTCACCCCAGGAAGGTTGACCATAGTCTAAAAAATACACAACAAATTCTGGAGAGGCTGTGGAGAGATCAGGATTCTCCTGTATTACTGGTGGGATTGCAAAATGGTACAACTTCTTTGGAAAGCAATCTTGAGCTTGCTTAAAAATCTAATAATAGATACACCATTTGATCCAGTAATCCCATTGATGAGAATATATCCTACATAAACAAAGGCTTTCACAAAAACAGATACATGCTCACGAATGTTCATTGCAGGACCATCCACAATAGCAAAAAGACGGAATCAACCCTGATGCCCATCAACAGAATGAATGGATAAACAAATTATGGTATATACACTCAGTGGAACACTATACAACGATATAGAACAGTGGTCACTTTACAAAGCATCTTGTTTTAGTCAGCTAGTGCTGCTCTAACATCCACAAAGTGGATGGCTTTAACAAAGAAAAGTTTATTCTTACACAGTATGGTAGGCTACAAGTCCAAACTCAGGATGTTCACTCCAGGGGAAGGTTTTCTGCCTTGTTGGCTCTGGAAGCAAGTCTTTGTGTTGCACCTATCTTTGTTTAGGGAGCATCTTGATGCAGGAACCTCAGGTCTGAAGGATGAGCTCTTCTCCAGGTGCTGCTTTCCTGATGATATGAGGTCCCCTATTCTCTGCTTGCTTCCCTTTCCTTTTATCTCTTGTAGGATGAAAGGATAAGTGATGGTGCAGGCCATGCCCCAGGGAAAGTCTTCTTACAGTGAAGCAGGGAAGTGATTTTATGAAGAGATATACAGTTCTACCCTAATCCTCTAACATACCCCACCACAACTACCAGTGCCATACAGCACAGGAAAGTAAAAAAAATGGAGAGCAATCATAGAATACAGGGAATCCTGGCCCTACCAAATTATTGCTGTATTTTTTGGGGGGACGCAATTCAATCCATGACATCCCACCCCTTACAGCCCCAAGAATCACATCTTTGAAATATGTAACACATTCATCCCATTACAGCAAAAGTCATAGCAAAAATATGTCCATCCCATGTGATAGAAGTCTTAAATCAATTTCAATTCCATAATATAAAAGCTCTTTCACATCTGCGAAACATAGAACACAAGCTATCTGCTTTTAAAGGTACAATGGCAGGATAGGCACAAGTTAGACATTTCTGTTACAAATGACATAACTTGCAGGGACAGAAGGACTTAATAGGCAACATGAAAGTCAGCAGAACACATTACGTTAGCCCTCAACGTTTTGAAAATAATCTTCTGATTTTCACAGGCATTTTGTACAATAGCCCTGCCCTCCAGACTCAAGGTATCAACCACCCTCTCCAGATTCTGAGTGGAGTTTCCTGGCCCTGTGCTATAACTGTGCCTTCTAGGCTCACTTGAACAGTAATCCTGTCCCCTTGGCTTTAGGTGCACCCTAAGCCCAACTGAGTGGCAATTCCACCCTTATGAACACAAGAAGCCGTGGTTCCACACTTTCAAACCACTGAGGTCATGGCCATGCATTTTGAGACCGAGGCAGCTCAATTTGTCATTCTCCTTGTCTCTTTGGCTTCTGTTTCTTATGGCCTCACGGGCCCAAGCCTCAGGCCCACATCTGCTCTGCTGGGGCAAGTGTTCAAAAGCTCTATACCTCCACTGATTCAAGTGTCTGGAGGCACCCCACTCTGCTAGAAAGCATCCTGCACACAGGCATTCTGCTCTCTCACTCCATGGGTCAGCAAGGCTAGCTACACCTATTCAAGCACCCAGAGGCAACCTGCTCTGCCAGGAAGCCTCTGTGCACAGGCATCTAGCTTCTTGCTCCATGAGTCAGCTCCAGTGCTGCCTCTGGTTCTGCTGCTGCCACTGCTGCTGGTTCTGTGCTATGGTCATTCACAATCTATGCCTTTCTCGGTGTGAACGGTTCTCCTCAGTTCCTTCTGAATCTTCCATCCATTCACAGTTTCAAAATGGCTTCCACATTTTAGACAATTTGTTACAGCAGCATGCCACTTGCTTGGAACCAAATTCTGTTTTAGTCAGCTAGTGCTGCTCTAACAGAAATACCACAAAGTGGATCACTTTAACAAAGGAAAGTTTATTTTTGTACTGTCTGGTAGGATACAAGTCTAAATTTAGGGTATTTTTTCCAGAGGAAAGCTTTCTCCCTTGTTGGCTCCAGAGGAAAATCCTTGTGTTGTGTCCGTCTTTGTTTAGGGAGAGTCTTGACTCAGGAAGCTGAGGTCTGAAAGCTGTACTCTTCTCCCAGTGCCGCGTTCTCGATTGTGTGAAGTACCCATTTCTTTACTTGCTTCTCTTTCCTTTTATTTCTTGTAGGATGAAAGGATAAAGGGTGGTACAAGACATATTCCAGGGAAACTCCCTTTACAGTGGAGCAGGGAGGTGATCTTATGAAGGGATTTTAAAGTCCCACCCTAATCCTCTACCACACAGCATAGGAAAATCACAAAATAGAGGACAATCACAGATTACGGGGAATCCTGGTCCTGCCAAATTACTGCACATGTTTTCGGGGGTACAATTCAATCCATGACACCACTCATAACCTGGTTCCAATTGGAAGACATGCTGAGTGAAATCAGTCAGTGTTAAGAGGACATATATTGTATGAGACCTCTGTTACAAGGACTTAAAAATAAACTTATGAGCAGAAGAAAAGACTCTTTAGTGGCTTCAAGGGTGGGGACGGAGGGAGAGGACTGGTCATAGACTAGATAGCTGACAGAAATTGGTTTAGGTGAAAACAGAGATCACACACAGTAGAAGGTAGATCAACTTAACTGGACTTTACCATAAACTGAAAGCTCTTCTAATCTCAACTCAATACTGTAAGGATAGAGTAGCAGTGGTGAGGTCTGGGGACCATGGTCTCAGGGAACATCAGAACCAACGGGCGTAACTAGCCTGTTGCTAAGAGAGTCTTCTACACCCCATATTGGTGAGTGACATATGGCGTCTTAAAAGCTAACAAACTGCCATCTGAGACTCATCAAATGGTCCCAACTCATCCAGAACAGGTGATCACTAAGAACACCAAAGACACGAGGGAAAAAGAATAGAGCAGACAGAAGGACCCATGTGAAAGCGTGACTGTATCAACACACAACTAGAAGAACCAGATGGCATCTGGCCACAACCAAAGACAGCCATGATGGGGCACACAATGTTGAGTCCCAGTGGCAACACAAGAAAAAGAACATGCAGCTCAAGAACACTACTAAAAGACCACAGTTGATGGTCCAATAGCCTGGTGGTTTCCCTGGGAGCGTGGCCTCTAGATCTGCCTCTGCTCCTGACCAGAAAACAGTGTTGAGGTCAATTCTTTGGAAAAAAATAGACTGGCCTCAGGATGACCATATGGTGTGTATACTTTATGGTTCTATACATTTACAGGAGCCTGTCCTACTGGTATCTTTCTAGATGGCAACAGAAAAGGGTGGAGAGAAGGGGACAGGAGCTTGTTAGGAGGATACAAGTATGGGATGAAAAGGAGGAGTACGCTGTCACCAGGCAAGGAGAGCAGAAGGAGCTGCAGATAGGTGGCTATGTAAAATTAATTTGGATTGTACACTTGCACTTAATCACAATAAGAAAAAAGTTAAATGTTTACATATTATAATGTCTAACATCCAGAACACTGATAATGCTAGATGCTGGCAGAGAGGTACAATGACCAAAACTCCTGTTGATTGCTGGTAGGAGTATCTTTGTAAGACAAACTGGCAGTTTCTTTCAGGCTGAACATAAGCTTATTATATGATCCAGCAACCACACTCAGAGGGAGCTTCTTTTAGGGTGACAGACCTCCTATTCATGTCTGAAGTAAATATTCTTCACAATTTTTATTTAAGCTTTATTCATAATTGGTAAAAATTGGAAGCAACCAAGATGCCCTTCAATAGGTGAATGAATAAATAAAACATGGTATGTCCATACAGTGGAGTATAATTTGGCCATAAAAAGAAATGCTGTGTAAGACCAAGAAAAGACATGGAAGAAAGTTAAACGCAAATCACTGTGTGATGGAATTCAACTTGAAAGATTCTAGCTATATGCCGCTCTAGAAAAGGCAAAACCATAGAGGTAGTAAAAGGATTTGTGGTTTCCAGAAGTTTGGGGGAAGTAGGAAGGCGGGAAAAGATGGATAAATGAAACATAGAGCTTTTTTAGGACAGTGAGACAATCCTATATGATACCATAATGGTGGACACTTGACTTTATGCATTCGTCAAAACCCATGGGAATAAACAGCACAAAAATTGAACTCTAACGCAAGCTGTGAACTTTATTAATAATAATATATCAATATCAGTTCATTAATTGTGGCAAACTGTACCACGTTAACACAAAGCTGAATAATAGGAGAAACAGTATGCAAGGAGTAGGGGGCATATGAGAATGCTGTCCTTCCTGCAATTTTTTTCTACAAATTTTAAACTTCTCTAGAAATAATGTCTTTTTAGATGTTAAATAGTAGTAATGAAAATATAAGGTAGACTGTACTATCAACTGTTTTGAAATAGATCATTTGGACGTAATTAACCACTTCATCTTAGTTTTTCTTTATTGGGGAGCATGTTAATATGCAATAGATGAAAATGGAGTATGCCAAGCCAAGTGCCGTCGAGTTGGATCCGACGTATATGTGCCAATAAAAAGAAAATGCAATGCAAAAACAGCGTGTTATAAAAGAATCTGGATTACAAATGACTGTTAATAATGGAGAGTCTCAACTCATTATGATTGAAAAGAAGAAATAAGGCTCTAAATATTTTGAGGTGATCTACAAAGTTGCAGCAAGTTGGCTTGTTTCTGTTTCAGTAACCTAGCTGCAGAGCCTCAATCTGAGCAACCATCTACGCAATGGAGCATCTTGAACTTTCTACCCCCAGTACAAGTTTTCTTCTGTATTTGTCACTTTTTTCTTTTGTAGTAAAATATTTTATATAACTATTCATCTATATTTTTTCTTTATGATTCATTTTAACTTAGTAAAACATATGAAGGTAGGTACCACCTAGATGTGATATCATGTTTAGCAATTTAATAAACCTCAAGCACCATTTAAGAATAGAATTTCTTTAATTAATTAATAAATCTATTTGAATCCATTTGAAAAATTAAACTAATAATTTGAAGAGTTTATTTATGAGTAGCTGTGAATACTTATATTGATACTTGATTTTAAACATTTCTGTGTTCTCTCTAGAAAAGTTAAACACTATCAGAAAACCCATTATGTGATTAGAGCCAATAGACATTGGCTTTGGGACCATAAATCATATGTAAACATCTCAGAACCTTATAATGTATATTAAATACTCATATGCCTACCATAATGAAAAGAGATTGAGACCAAAAAGGGTACTGTTCTATTGAATTGGTTGCAAATGTTATTTTCTGACTAATGAAATCAGCTATGAAGTTTCCAAAAGCACCAAATAAGTGCTCATTACAAACAACTCACCTGTGATGCCTGAAAAATAGCTCATTCTAGTCTGCAGTTTTGCTTTACTTTTAAAGAAGGGCAAATGAGTGTATGATATCTTCATAAAGAGTTAGGTGAGCATTTAAAATAGAATACTATCTTGAATTAATCCTAAAAGCAGTAAACAATGACTAAGAGATAAAAATCTATGTGCAAAAGCTGTAACTTCCTTTCCTCCGGTAATTTTAAAATTACAAAAGTCCCTAAGTTTGTAAATTTCCTGTTTTATTATTATTATTCACATCCATCTCTTCTGCTCACATTCAGTGCTTGTTTTACCACCATTTTGCTCTATTTTAATGTCCCCATAAATCACAAAAGGTATTAACATTTTAAGTAGAAAAAAAAACTGAGTATCAATTGTGTTTTTTATAAAAACACTTCCAGAAAATTATTTTAATTAAAATTCAAAGATTATTGTGTTGCAAATTAAGTCACTTCTAACAGGAGAAAAATCATTTTGATACCATCTGTGAGAAAAAAAGTTCCCTTTCTATTTTAAATAGTGGACTTTCATTTTAGGGTGTATGTTTTCTAATGATAAACTTGACCTAGGCTTTAAACACATGCTCAAGGAAAATAATCTCTGATTCCTAACCAGTGACTTGCTGAACATCTCACCACCAAATTAACTGTATAATGGTATCATTAAAAATAGTTCCCACTGGATCTAAACTAAGTTCTTCAAACATTTTTTGTTGGCCGAACTCATGGATAAAATGCTAAAATTACATTTGCTTCATTATCCAAGTACAGTGTGGACTTCTAAGGTTAAAAAAACAGTCTATGCAAGAAGAGTTTCACCTTCTTTGACCTGCTTGAGTGAGAGCACTGAATATAAACAGGCTCTGAAAAAGACAGTAAAACTTTTCTCTGCCTGTCTCTGTCTGTCTGTCTGTCTGTCTGCCTGCCTGTCTGTCTGTCTGCATCTCTCTCTCTCAGCTTGTCCAGGGCAAAGAAAGGTGCAGGCAAATACAGAGGGTCATGCGTGACAAGCAACTGCAAAGCACTGAGAAAAGGAGTCTTTGGTCTCTCACATGATGGCATCAGTTAAAGACAAAAGGGTGCAGGGCATCAGAGGGAGCTTCTTTTACTGGGACAGGCTTCCCTATTCACGTCTAAAGTAAATGTTCTTGTGAGGATGAGAAGCAAATCAATACTTTAATGTTCAGTATTCAGCTTGGGGTCAAAAAATTCTCTCTTGTTTCTGCAGTATTAGTCAGAGATGTTAGCTGAATATTTCCTTTAAGCAAAGCTTGGTAGTTGTCTTTTGTACAAATATGGCTTACAATTTTGTAGCTACAATGTTTCACTAATGGGATTTGTAAGAGTTGTATAGTGGGTTTATCTTCTATTTTTCTTTATTTCAATAATTTGTTCTTATTTTCTTGTAAAGCCAATAACAAAGTATGAGCTATACAGTATAATTTAAGCCTTGATAAACCGATACAGTTTGAGTGAACTCTTAACTATAACTTTAGGGAAGGAATTAATAACTTCATGATGCAAACAAAAGCAGTTCAAGTGATTCATAACCTTTATCTAAGGTGAAAAAAAAGTTTCTCAGAATTTTTGTTAAGCACTTTGTGAACAAAGAGTGTCTTCTAGTATCGGTCTCTCTCTGGAGCAGGTGATCAGCAGCAAAAAGATACAGCTAGAAAACCAAGCATGTAGCTAGAAAATTTTATAAATTTCAATTTATAAATTAGCATCCTCAGGATTTCAAGGATTCATAAAATAAAGGGAATGTAGCCAAGCTGAAAAAGGACAAATACATAATTCATGAAGCAGCCCTTTCTGACATACCCTGCTGCTTTTCACTTCCAAAAATAGATCAGTTAAGAGCAACATGTAATAATTTCCTTCATAAAACTGATAAAGAGATATTTTATTTGAAAATGTTCTAAATTTTTGTAGGGTAAGTAATAAAGGAAGCTTCAGCCTGTTTTCAAGAAAAACACCGGGTACTATGCAGAATAAACCTGATTTTTTTTCCCCCTCCCTGTGACCTTATTATCATCTAGCTAGAATGCATTGCATGCTTCTTTGCTTCGCTGTGTGCTCCATGCAAATTACAGTGGTAGTAAGAGCCTTTACTAATAGAGTTAAAATATACTTTACAGTGAAGCATTTTCTTGCAGACAGCATATTAGACATGGAATCTCCTTTACACGGCAAAGACATTGATCATCAATTTGATCTGCAGAGAATGTTTAATCTAGTGACACATCAAGTAGCTGAAGAAGCCGTTTTACAATAATACAAGATCTAAAACTTGATGTGTATAAGTGAATCCATTTTTACTCTTCTCTAAAACTCTAGTCTCCTATTATGTGTTTTAAGGTGTTGAATTTGTGAAATAAATCATACAAAAGTATTAAATCTAAGTAGAACTATTTTAGAAAAACAAAACATTATGTGTGCATGTCTTTTTAAAATATAATGTAATAGTTAAAATTATATGATTATTTTTAGATTGAGTGTTTGTAATAAAATCTCACATCCCCATTATATTTCTATCTACAAATAATTGCATTGCCAGCCAAGTGCCATCGAGTCGGATCTGACTCGTGGCAATGTCATTAAATCCTGAGATCTCCACTAAAAGACCTCAGTTGATGGTCCAGCGGTTTCGGGGTTCCCCTGGGAGCATGGTCCCTGGCCCTGATGCTGCCCTTGCCCGTAAATCATAACGAAGATCCACTCTTTGGACACGAATGGATTGGACTTGGCAATGCAGAGTGACCATGTACTGTATGCACTTTATGGTTCTATACACCTATAGGATATCAGCCTGCTGACCTCTGGTTGGAGGAAGGAGAGTGGTTGGAAAAGGGGGGAAAGGAGACTGTTGGGAGAACGAGACATGTATGGAGCAGAGAGGAATAGTGTGCTGTCACTGGACAGGGAGAGCAGTGGAAGCTGCGTATAGATGGACGTGTAAATTTATACGGGAATGTACATTTTCACTCAATCATATCAAATAAAAAAAATTTTTTGGATGTTTCCTGATTTTGAGAAATATAAAATGAGTACAATTTAGAATGATTACATTTTACTTTTAAAAGTTCTTCACTACTATGCTTTTAAAATATTGTCATGAATATTGCAAATTAGCACAGCCTTTTAAATTTTCATCTGACTCAAGAAATGCTGTCTTTACAAAAACATTCAAACCAAAAATCTATGGCCTATAGACTTCTACTAGTCTCCCTGTCAGTTTTGATTATTTTCAGTAACCCAGTTAGTTCACTGACCTACTTTTTCAACAACTACTAACCTTTCTAGGTAAAAATCAAATTATTGTTTGTCTTGACAATGCTTGTTTTTACTAGAATGATTAATAATTTAATCAATAGATGTATAAAGCTAAATTTATTTCTGAAATGGCTTTGCAGATCCATAATAATGACCTGCCCATGCATCTCTGTTATTAAGATACATTGTCAAATCATGACACAAGGTACCATATCTGATATAGTCCAAGAAAAGCTATTTCCATCTAATTTATACATTTGAAAAACATAAAATATACAAATGAATATACAAATCAAGACATCTTCAAAATATAAATTCTTTCCAATTTAAGGTATTACTGACTTTTCAAGGTATATTACCTATTCTAAGGAAAGATAATCAAATAAAAATTGGTTCCCTTGGATTGTTGCAACTTTTGAGAACTACGAGAATTGATTTCTTTTCTGTATCTATGGCACTTGGCTTGGCTTTCATTAAATGTATTTGTACAAAATGCATTTAATCTGTTTTGCTTATATATGATAGACATGCACACCTGTTTGTATTTGTTTTATTTGAAATAGTGAAGACGTGACTCAGTGATTTGAAATGATTTTCCTCCAACTTACGTTACTAAACTGGAATCTGCTAGGGGCCAATGACTCATAACGCTGCTCTGAAATTTTTCTCATATGTTTGGACTCCCATTCAGTTAACCACTGAGAGAAAGAAACCAGCTCTTATTGTATAACAACATAAGTATATAATATTAGCATATATAATATTCACATATATATGTGTATATATACATTTATATTTGTATACATACTTAAGGCATCACAGTTAAGAGCTTGATTGACTGCTAACCAAAAGGTTGGTAGTTCAAATCCAACAGCTACTCCTTGAAAATCCCATGGGGCAGGGTTGCTGTGAGTCGGAATTGAAACAACAGCACCTAACAACAACAAATGGAATAGAATGTACATAATATTAAATATATATTGAAATGCCAACCTGCTCATAAAACATAAAATGCTATTGAAATGATTATGCATTAATTGAGATCTACAGCCTCATATGTTTGTACCTGTGTTCTTAATTTCCTTTTGGTAAATTCTATAGGAAATAGTGTAATCATCATTTCACATTAATGTAGAAACTACTGTCATAATCACTGAGCCTTCTTCTGTCCTTTTAGCATGCCTATGACATGCAATGTTAAAATGAAAAAGCTATAATTGGTAAATAGGTCAATAAGAGCACAGTTCAGAAGACAGCCACATCACACTGTCTTTTCTCCAAATCCCTCCCATAATGAGAATGTTTGCATGCCAGGTTAAAAGTTACCTCTGTGAATCGCATACAGAACTGTTGGACCAGGATGACAGAGTTCTTAACAAGAAAGGATAGAGCAAGGACTATCCAACCCCAATCTGTCTATTATAATAAAATTCAAAGGAAAGAGCTAATATGAGCAATGGATATGAAGTAAAAAGCATATACATCTGAGAGGAAAATATGTGAGGGACGATCACAAAGTGATTCACAACCTTAAAACTCTCGTAGTGCCAAAAATAGAGGGAAATGAACTTTACGTTTCATGATTAAAATAAAAGAAGCATCTCTCCTGATATATGCTTTTATAGGCCCTCTGTTTAACAAGTATTATCTTGAAGTCTTCTGTAAGTAGATAATATAGCCAACCTAGAAAACGTACTTCAATATTAATTGTATAGAAAGAGGTGTAAAAATAACATCTGTTAGGTATTACAGAACTAATTTATCATTTTGTTGTAGGTACTTAGGTAATATTTGATTAAATTTAGTAAGAGGACTATGATGAACTAAATTAAGTTTAACTCAAATGTAAATTAAAATTATGCAGCAATTTATACAGAGAAAAATATAAACGACATAAGTCAGTATTGAAACTAACAACAATAATTGCCCCAATTTTGGAGCCTAAAAACCTAATGGAAATATACTAAATTAAAGCAGTAGAAAGGAATCCCTTTAATGACTAAAACAAGCAGACATGGATATATTGTAGATTTACTTGTACTATAAAGCAAGCTTTATTCATACTGTTGCTGAATATTCTGGGGCAGAGCCTTTCTGTTGCTAATGAAAAAGAGTCTAAGTGTTATTATTTGCCCTACAGCAGCAGCTACAGGCTGTCAAAAAGGATCAGTCATTTCCTCTGGTACCTTTTTACTTTCCAATAGTTTTTCCTTGGATGGCTGTGAATGACTATCATTTGAATAGAATTAAAAATTTATGTTAGCTTGCCAACTGAGGTGTGAAAATGCAAATTAAGCTCTTTTGAAATCCACATTTTCAATTTCAAATGTTGTTTATTATTATTATTGTTCCTTGGACACTTCAAATAAAGTGGTTTCCTTTACAACTTATAAGATTTTTGGCTACTAATCATTTGTGGATATTAATTTTTTGTAAGTCTAATAAAGCAGCTCAGTCATCTCTCTGTCAGTTAGTTGCACTGTGGTTGCGAGTGTGTTTCAGTGATGCTGGAAACTGCGTTACTGCTACTCAAGTACCAGCCTGGTAACTGATGGTGGGTACATTTAAGCGGCGCTTCAACATTAAAACAAATTAGGAAAAAAAGCACGGAAATCTACTTTTGAAAATTAGCCACTGAAAGCTCCGTATGGATAACAACAGTATATTGCCCGATAGTGCTAAAGATGAGTACCCTAGGTTGGAAGTCGCTCCAGATACATAGCAGCTACAACAATGGACTCAAACATACAAACTATCATGATGGGTACATGACCAGACGGTGTTTCAAGGGGTTGACATGAGATGGAGATTATTCAATGGCAACTAACCATAAGAATAAAGTAGTGTGTTCTCTGGGTTATTTGGTTTTATTTGTATCATTGTATGCTGACCTAATTCAGCTCCATTATAAAAACATGGCTAGATACTTGATTTGCAAAAAAAGTGTATGTATTTTTAAGACAAAAAAATCCAAATCATTTATAACACAGTGAAATATATAAAATATTGATTTTTAAAACATTTTTAAACTTGTTAATTAGAGCTAACTTTCTCTGAATTGTGATTTTTTTTTTCCTTTAAGACTAGCTATGCTATCCTTCAACAACCAGTAGTAATTGGTTATGCACCACTGACTAATGCCAAAGATGAAGAATTCAAAGATGCTTCTACAGACTGAAACTGATCACACACACAATCAAGATGGACTGATAATTAATTACTGGTGATAAGCATGCAAAAGTTGAAAACAAAGATGGATCTGTAGTTGGAAAATATGGGCTTGGGATGACACCAGGAATCACATGATAGAATTTTGTAAGACCAATGATTTATTTATTGAGCCAAAAGCCAAGTGCCGTCGAGTCAGATCCAACTCATGGTGACCCTAGGGGCCAGGGTCGAACTGACCCCCAGAGTATTCAAGGAGCACCTGGTGGATTTGAACTGCCGACCTCGTGGTTAGCAGTGGTAGAAAATACCTTTTTTGGAGCAACATGGATAGTGACTATACATATTGTCACAGACTGAATTGTGTCTGCTCAAAAATGTGTGTAGTAATTTGGCTGGGCTGTGATTCCCAGGATTGTGTGATTGCTCTACATTTTGTAATTTTCCCATGTTATAAATTGTAGTATCCGCTTGTGGTTAATAGATTAACTCCTTTAAAGAGAATTAGGGTGGAACCGTGACACCCTTCCTAGGGTCACTTTCCTGCTCCAGTGTAAAGGGAGTTTCCCTGGAGTGTGACTTGAATCACCTTTTATCCTACAAGATATAAAGGGAAACAGAAGCAAGCAGAGAGCTGGGGACCTCGTATATCAAGAAAGCAGCACCGAGAGCAGAGTGTATCCTTTGGGCCTGAGATTCCTGCTCTCAGAAGAAAGAATGATGCAACACAAACATCTTTTTCCAGAGCCGAAAGAGAGGGAGTGGACTCCCTTAGAGCCTGCACTCTGAATTCAGACTTCTGGCCTACTGGATTGTGTGAGAATAAACTTTTCTTTGTTAAAAAATATCCACTGTGTCACTTTCTATTAGAGCAGGGCCAGATAACTAAGACACACATGAACTTGACCAGGTGGAACAAACATGAATCAAGCCTACTACATCTGTGGAAAGATAATGATGAAAAAGCTTTATATTGTCAGTTAGAACAAAACCAGGGCTGACTGGAGAACAGTACATCAACTGCTCATATGCAAGTTCACACTGAAGCTGAAGAAAATTAAAATAGGTCCACGACAGCTGAGTATGAACTTGATTATATCCTATTCGAATTTAGAGACCATTTCAAGAATAGATTTGATGCATTGAACACTAATGACTAAAGACCTTCAAGAAAGCAAAATATCATTAAGACAGTAAAGAAAGAGAAGATCAAATGGATGTCAGAAGAGACTCCGAATCTTGATTTAGTACATTGTGTAGCTAAAATAAATGCAAGAAAGAAATGAATGATTAAGAGCTGAATAGAAGATTTCAAAGGGCAGCTCGAGAAGACAAAGTAACATATTAAAATGAAATGTGCAAAGACCGGAAGTTAGAAAATCAAAAGGGAAGAACACATTCAGCACTTCTCAAGCTGAAAGAACTGAAACAAAAATTCAAACCATGAGTTGCAGTATCGAAGGATTCTAAGGACAAAACGCTGCCCGTCACAGGAAGCATCAAAGGAAGATGTAAAAGAATTACACAGCATCATTCTACCAGAAAGAACTGGTCAAGGTTCAACCACTCCAGGAGGTAACATAGGATCGAGAACTGCTGATACAGAAAGCGAAAGTCCAAGCAACACTGAAAGTATTGTACAAAAGCAAGACTGCTGGATCTGACAGAATACTGATTGAGATACTCAGCAAAGAGACTCAACTTCTAAAGCCCACACTTCTCTATGCTAAGAAATATGGGGAATAAATTGCTGCCGGGCTAACCAACTGGAAGAGACCCATATTTGCGCCCAGTCCGAAGAAAGGTGATTCAAAAGAACGTTGAAATTGTTGAGCAATATCATTAACATCTGACTCAACGGCACTTGGCTATCATTAACGTCACACAGAAGCAAAATTTTGCTGAAGATCGTTCAAAAGCAGTTGTAGCAGTACATTGACAGGAAAACTGCCAGAAATTCAAACTGGATCCAGAAACAGACATGGAACAAGGGATGTAGTTGCTAAAATACGATGGATGATGGCTGAAAACAGAAAATACCAGAAAACACTTTATGTTGAAAACAAAGGGAATTCCAGAACACTAAGGAACCTATGAAGAGGCAGTCGTTCTCACAGAACAAGGGGATACCTCGTGATTTAAAATCAGGAAAGATGTTCACCATAATTATTCAAACTTTATGCTCAGCAAGTAATCTGAGAAGCTGACTGGATGAAGAATGTGGCATCAGGTCTGGAAGAAGAGCCATTAACTACAGTCAACATGAAGATGACATAGAAACTTGGTGAAGAGGAAGAAGACTTGAAGCACTTACTGGTGACAATCAAAGACCACTGCTTTCATTATGCATTACATCTCAACTTGAAACAAAAATCTACACAACTGGATCAATAAGCAGCACTATGACAAAGGGAGGAAGGACTAAAATTGTCAAAGATTTCATTTCACTTGGATCTGCAATTAACTTCCATGGAAACAGCAAGCAAGAAATCAAACCACATGTTTCACTGGATAAATATGCTGCAAAAGACTTCTTCAAAATATTGTAAGTAAAGATGCCACTTTAGGACTAAGGTGCACCTGATTCAAGCCATGATTTTTCAATCTCCTCGTATAGCATGCAAAAAAAAAAAAAAGACAATGAATAAGGAAGACCAAAGAATTGATGTGTTTTAATTTTGATGTTGGTGAAAAATATAATATTGTTATAACATGTGTATTATAATAAAAATATAATACTTTACCATGGAATACCAGAAGAATGAACAAATCTGTCTTGGAAGAAGCACAACCAGAAGGTTCCTTAGAACTGAGTACTTAAGGTCTTGTCTTGCATGCTTTGGAAGTTTTATCAGGAGAGAAGAGTCCCTGGAGAAAGACATCATGCTTGTAGAGAGTCACCAGAAAACAGGAAAACCCATAAGAAAGATGGATTGGCAGAGTGGTTGCAACAGTGGGTTCAAACACAGCAATGACTGTGGACTGTGAGGATGGATGGCTTGGTACCGGGCAGGATTTCTTTGTGTAGCACATGTGGTTGCTGTGATTCAGAAATGACCTGACAGTGCCTAACAACATTATCCTTCCTTCTGTTAGCAAATGTCCCTTAATTATGAAAAAATTTTAAAAACAGTGTATGGTGGGGAAGGTGGGAGGGTAGGAGGGCGAGGGGCAAGGGTTTAGATTAGATAGTTGTTAGAAATTTGATTGGGTGAAACTGGTGGCAACACACATTAGTAAGAAGATCGATATTAATGGGACTTCAACACAACTTGCGTACTCCTCCTCTCTTAACCCAATATTGTAAGCACTGAGTATGTACACTTTCATTTTTTATTTAAAACAAAACAAAACAGTGTATGCTTGAATGATATATGAGGTCTGACAATGAAGTCCATAAACTTAATTGTTCTAAGTGCTACATGCTTTATTGCTGAGTATCACTACCCCCACTTTTGAAGTACCCATTTTGGGAAGTTATGCACCAACATCAGCACCTAGCTCACACTTCAGAGCAATTTTGGAACTCTTTCTGGAATGGCCGTTGTGCATGGTGGCTCTGTGGCAAGTTCAAGAACTTAGTTGTACGGTTGTCTGTGAGGGAGTCTTTTGGTCAGTAAACAAATAATCATACTGGAACACCCTCCCTACTGACCTGATCTGTCCCTCAATGACTTTTTCCTTTACCTGAAGACTAAGAAAATATTGGAAGGAAGACATTTAGATGACATTCAGGATATCAAGAGTAATAAGATGACAGCTCTGATGCCCATTCCAGAAAAAGAGTTCCAAAATTGCTTTGAAGGGTAAACTGTGCACTGGTGTTGGTGCATAGCTCCCCAAGGGGTGTACTTTGGAGATGACTGTAGTGATATTCAGAGATGAGGTATGTAGCACCTTTTCTAGGATGAGTTCGTGAACTTAACTGGCAGTCTCCCTATAGTGAAATGTGCAAGATCTATTATATTTATTCCACATTTCAGCCTATAGAATTCTGAGAAATTTTTTTCTCATTACCTTAGTTTTATTTTAATTGTCAAATTAAAGTCACTTATTTTAATACTGTTTTAGTTTAACCAAAGTACTAAATGCATTCAGTTTAAAAGAGTGTGACTGTACTGAGAAGCTAGTAATAAAAGTGGGAGATGCCCCTGCCCTCCTGAGCTACAGTCATTTCATTTCTTAGATACAATCACTTTCTTTTAAAGATTTTTTTTCTGCTATCACTTCCAAATTTACAAATAACACTACTTTTTGATACATTATTTTTGGCATCATCTATGGACTTTATTGCAGTAAGATTAAATTGTGTATTTCTACCAATATTCTATGTTGCCCTTATGATTATAAAAATTCTTATTCTCTACTAATACAAGCAATATCCCATGACTTCTTTTCTTGTATAGTTGTTTTGGTTTTTAATAACTGTCTATTTTTTCCTAATTCTCAATTTTCTCTTGAAACGGCACTAAGTCATTCTATACCCTCAATATCTTTTCAAAACAATTTTCCATAGAGTCAATGGATCAACTTTGTTTGAAGACGGCTGTCCAGACAGCTTCATTCATCTCTCCCAATCTGGACTAGGTGAGCTCTAGGCCAGGTGCCAGCTTCTTTCCATCATTTGAGAACTCTTACCACTGCTAACCAAAAGGTCGGCAGTCCAAATCCACCAGGGCGCCTTGGAAACTCTATGGAGCAGTTCTCCTCTACCTCTAGGGTCCCAGGAGTCAGATCCGACTCGACGGCACTGGGTTCTGGGGTTTTTTAACCTCTCATTGAGGTTAAACCTCAATTTAACCTCTATTGGAGCCGCTTTTTCTTCTTTCATACCTTGATCCTTAGTTTTCATAAATACTGATTGGATTCTTTCCTTTGTGTAACACATCGTTTGGTAACCTTTGGAGAAAGGGTACATAGGTGATATATTTAATTTACTTTTTTAGAATTTTCTCGTTTGAAAATTTAGCTGACCATTGTTTTTCTTTTCTTGTGTGAATAACTTAAGTGACATGAATTTATGCTGACAGGTAATCTGGTTCGTCACAAAAATAATATCCCCTCATAAGTTTGGAAATTGAAGAAAACAGGATTTAAACGAAAATTCAGAAGTGTACTTTGAAGCAATCTGAAGTACTAAGAAATACAAATTCTCAGTTAACAATGAGTGAAAAAAGGGACTATTGGGGAGATATTTTAGAATTATTTGGTTAAACGTTTAATTAAATGTATTGTTTTGTCTTATGTATCTAATATAAAATTCTATGTTTTATTGACTGTGCCAGACAAATAATCTTCCTTATATGATCTATTGTACAGTGACCGTTTTATAAGGACAGGCTATATAACATGTAAATACAGTAAAGTAACTCTGCCAAAGGTTCTCTATTATGTACAAACACCCACAATTCTTGGTAGGAAATAAATGAAGGAATCTTCGAGTTTATCTCTTCTTTACATAAACCAGTGTTTTTTAATCTTTATTGAATACAACATCAACAAAATGATCACAGTAGCTTTTTTTTTTTTTTAATATGAAATAGAAGAGAAGAGAAAATACCAGTGTGCTTACTCACTGTAAAGCTGAGAGCTTCTGTGTGTACACTGGTTAGGGTAAACATGCTAACAAGCCTCATTTGTAATTGTTTCCTCAATTTAATAATCTCATCATCTTTATTATATTCAGTGATGTCCTGGATGGATAATAAAATATATGTTCAATAATAAATTCAAAATATAATACATTTCTTGTTGCAGGTTGCAGTTAATAGTTCATAAAATTTATCATCTCAAACCCCTTTAAGAACTTTAAACATGGTGAAATAATTGAAATTGTCAAAAAAATATCTGTTTCTTTGTGCTTGCATACAAGTAGCTTCTTCTGCCTAGAATGGCTCTGCTATTTCCCCATCTCCTTCTTTAATTTCCAGGCAAATCCATGCTTATCTGTGAAGATTTTTCCTTGTTTCAGAGAATTAGGTAAGGCTGGATAAAATGAAGACATGGGGATGGAAATATTTAGAAGCATACAGATTTGGATTTGGGGAAGGAGAGTAAGAAAAAAAAAGGTTGAATTTAATTAACTGTCTGTATAGAGGAAAATGTCCAATACAGCTGGATTAGTTAAGTGGGAGCAGATGTAGAAGACCTTCATTTCCAGGATAACAAATGTAGCTTGTTTCCTGATGTGTGTGTATTCACACACACGTACACATACACTCATGTCATTAGCATTTTATAGGAAAATAACATAATGAAGGTATTTTATCTGAAGCAAAAGGAAGTATTATGCTTAAATACAGAGAATTAAAAAAGAAAAAAAGAGAAAAGAAAGGAAGTATTCTTGCATGTCTTAACCTGGGTTCCCACAAGCAAGAAGAGCCTGAGGCGAGAGCCAGCATGTAGGTAATTTATTGTGGGCAGTGATCAGAGGAGCAGGAGCACACTGCTAGGACCAGGGAAAGCTATAGCCAATGGAAGAGTGTGTTACTCAAAGTTATCAGAATTGTCTACTACTGTATATGATCGGAATCCAGTCCCACAGCATAACACTTAAGGAGCTGAGTAAAAGATTCCTACAAATCACCCATCTAAATGGACAGGAGAAGGAATCATGTCCTTGATAAAGTGTTGTCCCATGGACTACTTTCTTCTTTTTATTTCCAGGTTTACTGGAGGATTCAAATCATGGAACGGTTGCCAGATTCCCTTTTTGAGTTCCAGCAGCCACACAGCATCTGCTGGAGCAGGAAAAGTTGTGCAAAGACAGTGTGAATAGGGACAAAGAGCTGTCTGACACATTAAGTTTATGGATAGATTGGATTAAGAACAAGTATTTTAATGGCATTATCTATTGAACATGATTTATTATATTTTAAACCACCAGTCTCCAAACCAAAGTTTTTATGTACTTTGCCAAAGTTGTGTTAGCATCGATAATGCATTTTTCATAGGTTTTGTTGGATAAAGCAAAAGTTCAGGTATAAAATGACAGACCCATGTGTGAGCCACAGCTGAAAAAAATAAAACCATTGTCAGTCGAGTTGATTCCTACCTGTGGGGACCCGATGCATGCTTGAGTAGGACTGTGCTCCCTAGGTTTTCAGGGGCTGGCTTCTCAGAAGTAGATCACCAGGCCTTTCCTCCAAGGTGTTGGTAGGTGGGACAGAATCTCCACCCTCTCTCTTAGCAGCTGAGTTTGTTAACTGTCCATAGTATTCGGGGATTCTGAACCACAGTTGATAGAACTTTTTAAGAAGTTAAGACACTTCCACTTGAATAAGATAAAAGGAACAGCTATTTTCTCTAGAGTACATATACTCTCTTCCTTCTCCCGCAACACAAAGACTATGTTTTATTTATTTGCATACACTGTGCTCTTAGCATAATTCCACATGCAGCAGATACATAATTCCTAGAAACAAATGGGTGACTGCAAGTTAAAAATTACTATATGAAATCTAATTGTCTTCTGCTGACATCATTTCTAAAAGGATGGTTGCAAAAGAAGCATATTAGAATGCTTATAAGAATGAACTTCTCAGAAAAGGGCTACTTGATGCAGGTGTTTGCATTTTGCAGTTGGTACCTGTTTTAGTCAGCTAGTGCTGCTCTAACAGAAACACCACAGAGTGGATAGCTTTAACAAAGGAAAGTTTATTTTTATACAGTCCGGTAGGTTACAAGTCCAAATTCAGGATGTCTGCTCCAGGGGAAGGTTTTCCCCTTGTCAATTCTGGAGGGAAGACAAGAATTGCATCAGTCTTTGTCCAGGGAGCGTCTTGGCGCAAGGACCTCAGTTCTGAAGGATGCACTCTTCTGCCAGTGCTGCTTTCTTGATGCGGTGAGGTTCCCAGTTCTCTATTTGCTTCCCTTTCCTTTTATCTCTTGCAGGATAAAAGGATTAAGACTAGGGAAAGCTATACTCCCTTTACAGTGGATCAGGGAGACAATCCTATAAAGGGATTTATAGTCCCACCTTAATCATTTAACATACACCACAGGAAAATCACAAAGTGGAAGACAATCACAAAATATTTGGAATTATGGCCCAGCCACATGGCTACATGTATTTTTGGGGGAACACAATTCTATCCATGACTGTATCCCCAAAACAAATTATCATTTGAAAAACTGAATTAAAAAGGGTAGCAAAGACTGGATTAAAATGAAGATTAGACTTAAAATGCCTGTTCAACTACTTGACACATGTACCTTGGAGTCGTGAAACAATGAAGTATCTAAATATACACAGTGCTGTGAGAATAAAGGTGGGAAATGGTTTAAACAAAAGAAAGATTGTCTAAAAAACTAGTAGTTCTAGCATCCTTGTTCTTTAAGATATTTAACCTGTTAATAAACCCAGTGTGTGTGGGAGGTGGGTACTATTAATCCTATGATAGAAAGACTCAAAAGATGTTGAAGGACCAGACACTTTGAGGAACAGAGAAGAAGAAACAGAGCCTGTAGACATCTAGGTCAACTGGCATAACAAAGTTTATTCAGGAAATGTTGCAGTCTCATGAGTGGCATCTGGGGTTTTAAAAAGTATCAATGGATCTCAACCCATCTGGAGGAAAGGGAGATGAGGAACAGTGAAAACATGAGCCTAAGAAACAGAAAGCCAAGCCAAGCCAAGTGCTGTCGAGTCAAAAAGGGTTACAGAAACCGGAGACCACATCAGCCTGAGATTGGAAGAACTAGATGTTGCCTGGCTAATGCCAATGACTCTCCTTACAGAGAACTCACAAAAAGAGTCCCTGATGAACTGGGAGAACTGTGGGGTGAAGAACTTTAACTCTAGTAAAAAGACCAGACTTGATGGTCTGACAGACTGGAGGGTTGCCAGAAGACATGACCCCTGAATACTCTGTTAGTCCAGAGCTGACAGTATTCTGGAAGCCAGCTCTTCGAAGATTGGGCTGGTCTACAAGACATAAAATGATACTGGTAAAGAGTATGCTTTTGGGCTTCAGTACATGTATTAGAGTAACTGGATAGCTGCTGTCTAGGAGCCAGATGAGAAAACAGAAGTGGACAGGAGCTGGCTGAAAAGACATGGGAAACTCAAGGTCAGGGGAAGGAATGTGTTGTCACAGTGTGGGAAAAGCAGCTAGGATCACATAAGAAAGTGTGTATGTGTAAGTTTGTGTATGAGAAACTAACTTGAATTGTAAATTTTTAATTAAAATACCATTAAAAAAAAAGAGAATAAAAGCATCAAAGAAATTATGCAGTTTGTCTACTAAATTATTGGCAAGTACTTTGCAAAGGTAAGAGCCTTCTTAACATCAAGCAAATGTAGAGATCATTAGTAAATGAGAAAAATGAATCTCAATTTTAACAATATCACAACACATATAAACACAGGGTCATGGACTGAATTGTGTCCCCCCCGAAAATAGGTGTAGCCATGTGACTATGATTCCCTGTATTCTATGACTGTCCTCCATTTTGTGATTTTCCTGTGCTGTATGTTAAATTAGAGTGAGACTGTAAATCCCTTCAGAAGATCATCTGACTACTCCACTGTAAAGGGAGTTTCCCTGGATCGTAGCTTGCCCCACCCTTAATCCTCGCACCTTACAAGAGATAAAAGGAAAGAGAAGCAAACAGAGAATTGGAAACCTCACACCATCAAGAAAGCAGCACTGGGAGAAGAGCATGTCCTTCAAACCTGAGGTTCTGCTCCAAGATGCTCCCTGGACAAAGACCGATGCAATATCGGAGTTTCCTCCAGAGCTGACAAGGAGGAAAACTTTCCCCTGGAGCAGACATTCTGAGTTTGGACTCGTAGCCTGCCAGACCCAGACGATGTAAGAATAAACCTGGCTTTGTTAAAGCCATGAGTCGGATCCGACTCAATGGCACTTGGCTGGCTGGCTTGTTAATTCCATCTACTCTGCTGTATCTCTGTTAGAGCAGTACTAGCTAACTAAAACACACCGTGAGTAACTAGTAATTACTTATTTTAAAGTCATAATTTAGGGGCAGAGTCAAGATGGCAGGCTGAACACACGTCTCCCTAAATCACTCTAGAAACCAAGACCTGAATTGATAATTAAATGGAGCCTGTGGATACCTAGTGAGCCCTAGTACACAGCATTGGGCTGTTAATTTGGCCTTCATACTGATGAACGAAAAACTTCCTCTCTTCACTGATCCTCACTCTTGGTATGTGCTGGCTTTCACGGAATGAAGGTAGCTTGCCATTTTAACTTTTCTTTTCCCTCTGTCTCAGTTGGTGGGTGGAGCTGGGACTTGGCTAGCAACTAATCTCAGATGCACTGCTGGTGGGATTGAGAGGTAAAATTACCATGTTTTGAGAGTCCTGGCTTTGGACTCTGTGCATCTTGGCACCTTTGGCATCTCTTTCTGTCTCCGCCATTGAGTAGCCTGTACTGAGGCAGGTGGGGAGCTTGTGCAGGACACCATCTTGTTCCACTGGGAAGTGGATACACCAATACGGAGGCCTCAGCAGGACCTAATTCCTAGGCTGAGAGGCAGCTCCTCCCAGAGGAGAGCACTTTTCTGGCAGAAAAGCAATATTCTACACACTGTCTCCTACAGCTAGGGCCTGACAGCAGGGGCCAGCAGGGCAGTAGCCTTTCTGTATTTTGAGCTAGATTATAACATCTGGGGTTGAATATAGAGTTGCTTACTTTGCCAGCTGGGAAGAGGGACCTATGCACCTGAAAACCTGACTGACTTTGGAAGTTGTCAGATACCTTTTACTTCTCATTTTAAGACGGCCTAGAGAAACAACTGCAGTCCATCCTCATGGCATCTCTCCAAGCCTCTATTAACTCACACAATGCCCCCCAAAGCAATAAGCTCTAGAGAAAAGCCTAACCAAGAAATCACCCATGGCTTCAGAAGGCCCCCAAAAGAAAACATCTCAGAACCTCCAAGACAAAGAAACCTTTCCGAAACTATCGGAAGGTGAATACAAAAGGATTATATAGAGAGCCCTCCTAGACCTTATACAAAATGCAGCAGAGCAAAATGAAAAATTAAGCAAGCTGTTTGATCACATGGAACACCAGTACTCTGAAATTCAACAGGTCAAGAACAAAATCAAAGACATAGACATCTCAATTCAAAGCCAGGAAAACAGAATGGAACAAATGGAAAAAGGAATTTCTGATTTGGAAAACAGAGCTACTGATGCCAGCATCTATGAGGAGAAATCAGAAAAAAAGAAACAAGAAACATGAAGAAGCATTAAGAAGCACCTGGGACTCTATCAAGAGGAACAACCTATGAATAATTGGAGTTCCTGAGACACCTGAGAACACAAAGAGTATTGTTGCTGAGCTACTGACAGAGAACTTCCCAGATATTATGAAAGAAGAGAATATAGATATCTAAGATGCATATCTAGTGCCACTCAATGTGGATGTCAAAAGAAAGACTCCAAGACACATTATAATCAAGCTTAACAAAATGAAACATAAGCACAAACTCTTAAAGGCAGCAAGACCCAAAGCAAAGCCAACATTCAGAGGGAAACGCTGTAGGCTTTGCCAAATTTCTCAGCAGAAACACTGCTGGTGCAGAGACAGTGGCATGACACATTCAAAGCCTTGAAGGAGATGAACTTCCAACCAAGAATTATATATCCTGCAAAACTACCTTTCAAATATGAAAATGAAATTAAGACATTTGCAGATAAACAGAAACTCAGAGACTTTGTAAAAATCAGACCAAAGCTATAAGAAATACTGAAAGAATCTCTTGGCTTAGAAGAACAAAACCCCCAACTGTACATTTTAGAAGCAAATACAGGACACATCACCCAGAATCCTACTCAGCTAGTGAAGGCTCCAAAGTCAATCAAAGCTATAATAGTGAAAGAAACGATCCAGTGATCATATCATGAAAACTATGAAGCCATCATATTAAAAAGAGGGATATCCTACAGTCATTGTATTCCTTCCAGATGGAAGGAAGTTAGTAAGACTGGCAGTAATTAAAATTGGGTTTATACATATTTTATTAAGGGGGATCATGAGGTAGTGTTTTAGTCAGCTAGGGCTGCTCTAACAGAGTGGATGGCTTTAACAAAGGAAGGTTTATTCTTACATAGTTTGGTAGGTTGCAAGTTCATAATCAGGGTGTCTGCTCCAGGGGAAGTCTTTCCCCCTTGTTGGCTCTGTAGGAAAGACCCGTACTGCATCAGTCTTTGTCCAAAGAGGATCTTGGTGCAGGAACCTCAGGTCTGAAAGATGCACTCTTCTCCCAGTGCTGCTTTCTTGATGGTGTGAGGTTCCCAATTCTCAGCCTGTCTCCCTTTCTTTTTATCTCTTGCAGGCTGAAAGGATTAAGGGTGGGGCAAGCCATACTCCAGGAAAACTCCCTTTACAGTGGAGCAGGGAGGTGATCTTATAAAGGTATTTACAGTCCCACCCTAATCCTTTAACATACAGCTTAGGAAAACCACAAAATGGAGGACAGTCACAAGATAGTGGGAATCATCGCCCAGCCACGTGGCTACACCTATTTTGGGGGGAATCGAATTCAATGCATGACGGGCAGCCATAAAGCTCAACAAAGATGCAATATATCAGATCAAGAAACATAATGCAGGAGTCTCAACAACCACAAAACCAACCCTGAAAAAGGTGAAAAACCAACTCACAACGAATATCCCAGAACAGATTAAAATCATAGTTTATTAATTTATAGGCAAAAAGGACAAAGTACTACTAGAATTAAGAATCACAGAATACAGTAAAATTATCTAAAATGAAAATGAAACAAATCCAACACAAGTTGTCCCTTTGAAGAATCTATCCCATTTCATTCTATTTCTTATGCCAAACTTCTCCACTGATTCAGTGACTAATTTTTCTCACTCACCTGCAAAGTAGATGTTGCTGTTGATGAACTGAATCACTTGCAGGCCCGACATACAAGACATAGTAGCTTCCAATCTTTTCCTTATTTCTGTCTTTTATTGTTTTGATCAATCTTAAGTATCAGTGAAAATTTCCTGTCTTTGATTTCTATGTGGAAACCCCGGTGTCGCAGTAGCTAAGTGCTATGGCTGTTCGCCAAAAGCTTGGCAGTGTAAGTCCGCCAGGCACTCCTTGGAAACTCTCCGGAGCAGTTCTGCTGCCTCTCAGAAGCTCACTATGAGCTGGAATGTTGCAATGGCAATGGGTTTGGTTTCTGATTGGTTGATTTCTATGATTTGTCTATGCTGTTTCTACCTCTCTCTAATAATTTTTCAGTGCTTCTATGTTCTATTTTTTATCCTCTGAAAATGTGTTCCTCAACTTACTTTTACTTCCTTCCTGAGATAATTATTTCAACTAGATGCAACTAATGATAGTCATTAATCTTAAAGATAATTCTCAGTATGATAGTTATTTCTGCCTACTAGTAGGACACTTGCATTTGGATATTCCCATGTAATAGCCAAAGGTGACAATATCCTATGCTGACTTCTATTTCCATTAGTTGTATCTTCACTGGTTGAATTACACAGGTCTTCTTTTTATGCTCATAATTAAAAAAAACTCCAAAACCTAGAAGTCATGAATTTTCTCTTCTTCACACTCCAGCTCTAGTCTGTTACCAGTTTATAAATCATCCATGTCACAAAATTTATGAGCACAAACATATGTGTGCATCTCCATTGCAAACTCCCTAGTTCAAATCTCCATTATAGATTGGTTTGGGTCATTCAAATAACCTCCTATCCAGGCTTTATACTTCCCCTCTGGACCTCCTATATTCTGTTTTACATTTATATGCTAGTTGCTTTTCTAAACTGTAAATCAGATAGGGTGACTTTGTAGCTTTAAATCCTCCTACTGTAGAATGTCAGTTGCCCTAATGTATGCAGAATAAAATCCAAGCATGTTAGCCCAGCGTGAAGATCCTGTGTAATCTAGCCCCTTCCCAACACCCTGGCCTCATCTCATGTAAACTGGGGACCAATCACACTGAATTTTCTGTTCCTCAGAGACTGTGAGCTCACTTCCATTTTTGATTCTTCTACCAATTGCTCCCTCTGCTTTGAATTCTCTTTCCCATGAACTGATCATTATTAGCTCCTTTTTGTTATTAAATAGTGATGGTAGATATCTGATTATAATTTCTAATTTGTATTTTTCTAATGACTAATAATATTGAGTGCTTTTTTAACTTGATTACTTATATTCATATCAATAATATGTGAGATTTCCTTATATACTATGCATAGCAATCCTTTCTGAGATGTATGTATGTGAATATTTTTGACCATCTGTGACTTGCCTTCTCATTTTCTTAATGGTGTCTTTGGAAGGATAAAAGATTCCAAGTTTTGTTGCTCAGTTTATAACAAAAACTTTGTGTAGTTAACAGGGAATACCTGCTGTATTTGCCACCTGGAATAGATGATGTTTTAGCATACCTCTTTGTATGCAATAAAAGTGTGTTAGTGAATGCTGAAGTGAAAAGATAAATAAATTATAGCCAGAAGAAAAGTAAAAATTTTCTTTTAAATAACTTAATGTACCCTTGTGTATTTCTGTAGATATAGATTTAGATACACAGATACATTCACATATGAGTGTGTGAATATATATACATATATATAAGTATATATACACATTTGTCAATAGAAATAATAAATTAGAAATAAAAATAAGAGGTATTATGAATGGAAAGCAAAGAGTAAATATTTAAAATATATTAGTGCGAGTTTTTTACAAAAATAGAATAAAACCTTAACATACTGTTCTCTACGGTAATGAAAAATAATACTACAGTTATTTTGTTTCATTATTGCAAATAATAACAAAGTGTTAACTTTAAAGATATCCTTAATATTCAGAACATACCTCATTTATGAACTGAAATTTTCACTTAACAAGCAAAAATATCACACCTTACAATTCACAATCTGTTTCACTGTTTTAAATTTTGATCACAAATAAAATTCTAAACGTTGACGTAGAAATGGACTAGCTTTTGGTTATTTCGTCTTACAGTCAATTTACTGCTATTTTTTATTTCATAGCTACTGTTTGGATACAGGAAAATGTAGTACCAAAGGGGCAGTAGATGGGATCTGAGCTGGAGTTAAGTTTGAACAATTCTGAAACAAAAGAAACTCATGGTAGGAACACACGCAGCTGAATGCATGTGTTGAGAGCTGACTTGATAACTGAGAGTCCTTAAGAAGCTTGCATATGTTTAAATAAAACTGAAGGTACACGTAACGATTAAGTTTAGCATCTAGACTATAAAATCCTGTTGTTGTTAATGTTGTTTTGTTTTAATTCTTTTTTCCTCAGGGAGAATTTCATCACAGATGTGCACTGAATATGGCGATAATAAAAAACAGACACACAGAGTGACCATATAGTGTGTGCACTTTATGGTTCTGTGCCTCTATAGGATGTTGCCCTACTGGCCTCTTACTGGAGGGGAGTGGAGAGGGTTGAGGGACAGGACAGGAGATTGTTAAGAGGATATGACATGTACCAGGCAAGGAGAGCAGAAGGAGTTGCAGATAGGCGGGCATGCAAATTTAAACTGTATTGTAAACTTTCACTCAATCATCATCATAATAATAAAAAAATCAATTCAGTTTTATTCTGTTTTAAAATTCTCTACAGATAATGAACACTCTTTTGCCTACCAAGCATTTTCTTTACTAATACAGGATAAATTACAGCTTCATTATTTTGCAACAAATCATCCCTAAAGTTTTTCCCAATATAACTTTCTATGCATATCAATCTCTACCATCTTGCACATACTGTGAGCATCAGCCAGCCTAGCCTGTTTCTGATCTTCTGAACTCCAAACCATTTCTTGTGTGCCTTAGCCAGTACCACATTCGAAAATGCCCTCATACACATTTTTTTTTTTTACTATACAAACTCTATCAGTTTTCCAGACCTCTATTTCCCCTAAGAAATTCCCATACAGTAGTACTTATCTTTGGAAATCATTTTTATTTGATTTGTGACTATTCATTCCTCTTCACTGTAGTTGAAACTGCTGCTCAGATATGCTTATCTGTCCACAATATATTAAAAAATTACTGAGGACATAGGTTATGGATCTGGCTGTCCTAACCTTATAATAGATTCAACTACACCAATGATCATGAAGATGGTACTTAACTGACTACATTTAGTTGTGTTGTAACTATGACAGCCACGCATCTGTGCAAATTTGGTTACAAATAACAACCGTGACAATCCTTGAATACATTATCTTCTGTATTAGTTAAGTACACAGAAACAGACATCAAAGATAGATTCTGAAATCTCAAATCAGAAACCTCACATAAGAGAAATTCAGTTCTCACAAATATCTAAAAGAAGAATTCTGATTATTAAGTCACTGTTGTGTAAGTGACAATTGAGGTACGTGGTCACCTTCCATTTGTGGTCCTGCCATCTTCTTCTATGTTTTCTTTCTAAGATTGCTGTATCAGGTAAAATCAAGTTATTTTTATTTCTTCTTGAGAAATACAAATCACTGTTAAAATTAAAATGTCTGTTACATTTAATCACATAGGCATACCTAGCTGCAGAGAGGCTGCCAAAAGGGTTCTAGCTGTGTGCCCCATAAAATATAAAAGGGAGATCATAGAGCCACTTCTGCCACATCTTCTATATAATACAGTATATTTGTCACTGTTCTTTTCCATCTTTCACCTTCTTTCCAAAATTCACTGTGCTGTTTCTATTTTGGGATCTGAGGAAAGAGTTCAGACCTCTCTGTGTGCACAAGCATTATTGCAATCTCTGATCTCAGTCCAGGTCAACAGCAGAATTAAGGATCCCAGCTGATATATAACGGGATCTCAATTTCTGGGTAAAACATGGCAACAAAGGATCAGGAAGATTAATATCCCAACATTCTACTTTCAGGTATTTAGGTAAACCCCTCCGTAAGAACACAGATCCTAGTCTCTTGGGTGGAATTTAGTTTTTAAACGAATGGCAAGAAAAATGCAAGGCCTCTGATCCTTCGTGGAGTGCTCCCCTACCTACTTATTTATAGAAACTACTGCCTTGCAAACAACAGAGTCCTGCTGACTTTCTGAGTAAGAAACATAACTTTCTCTTTCTCTTTTTCTGTCAGAACATGTTCTTTGGGAGCCCTGAGCAAACGTGTAAGAAGTCCATCTACTCTGAAGCCACTGCACAAGAGAACTCACATGGAGAGACCTCACAGAGAGAAAGAGAGCGATTTGAGAGTCCAGCTGTTCTAGCCTCCAGCTGTGTGAGTTCACCAGCATCATCTGGGAACTTTTGTGTGCTTCTAGGCCTTCAGCGGTCAGCTGAAGATGAACGAGCAGCAATAATCCTTCTCTGTATCCTCTCTGAAATTCTGACCAAAAGAAGCTGATAACATAGTAAAATGTTGATTTATACCACTATTGTGTGGTAACTTGTTACACAGCAATTATAACTATAGTTTGTATTAGGAGTAGGAAGCGGCTGTAACAAAACCCCTGAAATGTGGCTTCGGGATCAGGAGACAGGTGAAAGCTGGAAAGACTGAAGAAAAAGCTGCAGTAAAACTTATAGGGCCTTGAAGAAGCTCTTAGGGAAAGCTTGCTAACCCTTAAGAGAACTGCTAGGAGGAATTCAAAGTAAAGCAAGAATATATTGGTAGCTTAAGGAAAGGGAGTCCCTGTTACTTACTGGCAAAAAATTTAGCAATGTTGTACAAGGAAAGTAAAAAATACGTGTATGCCTAATGAACTGGATGCTCCAGCTAAGATTTTCAAGCAGAGCACTGAAGATGCTGCCTAGCTTCTTCTTGCTGCTTATAGGAGAATATGTCAGAAGAAAGATAAGTTAAGAGAAGGACTGACTTCTAAATACAAAGATCTCAGGATTTCAGGGCTGTTTAGCTTCTAACAAAACAATCTCATTATTAGCATCTCAGGGATTTTCAAATTATGAAAAGGCTTTCAAGCAAATTCAAATTTGCAGTGTGGCTTTAAGACCTTTCATTAAGGTCTCACAAATACTTAAGGTGGTGTCTCTGTGTAAGAAGGCCTGGTGACACGGTGATTAAGCATGTGGCTGTTTACTGAAAAGTCAGCAGTTCAAACCCACTAGCTGTTCCATGGAAGAAAGATGTAGCAGTCTGCTTCCTATAAGACAATTGTACCCTGTCCTACAGGGTCACTATGAGTCAGAACTGACTCAATGACAAAGAGTTTTTGGAGGCGTTGATCTCTGTATAATATTAACATTAAAGATATATGCATTATTTGTCTTTTTTAAGCTCTGCGAGTCCCAGCATAGTGTTTCAGACATAACTTACTCTATAGGACAGACTCCAACTACTCCATAGAGTTTAGATAGAGTGCCTGATGTCTTCGAACTGCCAACCTTTTGGTTAGCAACCATAGCAATTAACGACTATACCACCAAACACTAGGAAAATCACCCTTTTTCAAAATGTGTAATCCAGTATACCATAAATGAATCACATAGATCACTGGTGTCCATATTGAAATTATTAAGAAGAAGAGACAGAAATGAAGACATAAATCAACCATCAGCCATGATAAGCTACCTGCTTTTTTTCCATTTCCCCTCATCAGAATACAAAAGAAAGTGAAGTCACTGGGCAAAAATCCACATGTGTACTTTATGGGTTTTTATGCTGACTTGTGAGAGTAATTCAGTGTTTCAGAAAACATACAACTCTAAGAGTATGTAGTGATGAAACATGTATAACTCCATAGGTGATTCAGGAAGTAGTCATGATTCTATTTGGAACACACAAGATAGTAATGTCAGATATATTCATTGGACATCTTGTTTTTGTGTTATTATGACTGTATGGATTAAAGTCACACAAGAAACATGACCAGCTAATAAAGACAAATGGCATTTAGTTTTATTCATACTCAACTAATTCACAATGATTTGGGATAATGAGTTAAAATTAATTGGGTAAGCCACGCCAAGTGCCTTCGAGTCGGATCCGACTCATGGTTAGGAGAGAATATTAAATTATAAGGAATTCAGTTTATTTGACTACAAAGATTATTTCGTTTATTTTAGAAGTCAAGCATGATGTTAAAATTAAGGCTGAAAAGAAAAACAGCTCAGTGCTAGGGACAACATGAAGCAGTAGGAATGGAGATGTATTTGGGGAATAAATTTATGCTTAGTGAGTTATTTTCTGCTTGACTTTGTCACCTATAAGACTAGATGCTTTATTTTTCAGGTCAGAGACTGCGTGTTATTACCCTGCATTCCAAGTACCTTGACAAGCAGATTATGTACAGTTAGTAAACAGTAAATAATGAATATCTGAATTAATTAATACATAATGTACAGAACTAACAAAATATACAGAAAACCTAGATACTTAAGGGGTAAACACAGTAATACAATTAACTGAAAGCACTGTATAAAGAGCAGTTTAAGAGATAATCTGATAAAGATCAGACTTATTGGTCTGACAACCTTGAGGTTCCCCTGAGAACATGGCCCTTAGACTCAGGGCTAGCCTAGAACCAAAGCCAGTACTGAAGCTAACATTTTGGACAAAGAATTGGCTGTAATTGGGGACCCAGAATGATGCAGGTGGTGGGTGTACTTTAAAGTTAAATACATATCTGAGCTGTCCTACTGGTTTCTTTTTTGAGGGGACAGGAGAAAGTGGAGAGGAGGAGACAAGTGTTAGCTGAGTGGATATGGAAGTAAAGAGTGGAAAACAAGAGTGTGCTGTTACAGTGTGAGGACAGCAGATAGACTTGCAGAGAGACAGGTGCTTGCAGTTTTATGTGGCAAATTGACTTGGATTATAAACTTTCACTTAATCATAATAAAAATAAATAAAAAAAGGAATAGTTTAAGAGATAAAAGAGGATCAAGAAAAGAATAATCAAGGATGTCATGGTTAAGACTGAGTGTCAGCTTGGCTGAGCCATGATTCACAGTGTTTTGACAGTTGTAGACTGTTGTGATCATTTCACCGGTGAGATCTGCTAAGTGATCACCCTCGTGATGGAGTAGGGTGAGTAGTACTGGCAGGGGTGGGGCCTGTGGTCGCTTACTGCCCAGCCAGCCTTCACCTCTCTTCCCTCCATGCCTACTTCTTTCCTGCTGGCTTGGCAAGGCTTGGAGTTGGTTCTGAATCATATAGCTGCTTTTGTTTATCTGACCTCTGGTTCTTGGGACTTGAGCTAGCAGCTTACCTGTGGATATTGGGACTTGTCTATCTTTACAACCTGTGAAGAAGAGTTCTGCTCTCTGACCCGCCAATCTTCGGTTTGCCAACTCCTGTGACAACGTGAATCAGTAGAAATCTCTAGTCTGACCATAGACTTGGTACATTCTAGTCTCTACAATCCAGTGAGCTGATTCCTTGGAATAAATATCTGTCTGTCTGTCTGTCTATCTATCATCTGTCTATCTATACTGGTGTTGCTTCTCTGGAGAACCCAACCTAAGACAAAGGGAGACAGAAATTTGCAATAAAGGAAGCAGGCAACACATCACCACATATGATACATCATCTTACCATTTACCTAAGTCTTGCATTATCTCCTGCTCACAACTACTGTCCTGAGTCTTGAGTCAATCTTTCACCATTATGTTTTCCTGAACTATTATGGCAGTCAGAAAACTCATCTTCCTTTCATTACATATTGGCCCCACCAGGAGGTAGTCCGTCCTTTTTCTTTTTATTATTTCTCTACCTTCCATGTGTCTCTTAGGCAGCTGTGGATGCAAAACTGTTCTGACTCTTCTATAGTGATCACTTACCTGGGGAGCTAGCGTGTGTGAATGTGTACACGGATGTGTACGTACGTATATAAGGTAAGGGTCTTCCGAAGGAAGCACATTCCAGAGAAAACTCCAAGATTGATGCTAATTACAGTGCAGATATACTTGAGGTACTTGAAGCCTCTCCAGACCATCATTGGCCTGAGTTCCTACAATACATGGGACATAAAACAAAAGGCTTTACTGAGTTCCAGTGGCGTGGAATTGTAGATGGGCAAGAAGAATATTTAAAGTTGTGTGAACCAACTAATACACAATCTTTGGTTCACAAGCTAAAAAATAAAAGTCCAGTGATATAATGTTTGTTGAAATAAATAATAAATTATACACCACCACCTGCAGTACTTCTTATCTGCAGTAAACTTATGTTGTCAATGTCAAACAATAAATTCTAAAGAAGTATTCATTCATCTTATTTCCCCAACTTATGAATAGAAGAGAACTGCTCAATATTTCTGAAGACTGTTCAGATAAATATCACAAACAGTATGTGACGAAATAATTAGAAACAGCTTTTGTTTATCAGTGAATATCAAATTATTACTGTGTAATTTATCTGCTTTCAATGTGTATTACATTCAGGAATATCTTGTGATTTAAGATGTGTTCGTGTTTACAGGAGATTTATAATTTGCTATCTAGTTACCATGATTACTTTCCAATCACAACCATACTTCAGAAAATAAATCAGTGGAGTAAAACATACAGGGATCTTGCATACATTTAGTCTGCCCTGTGCATAACAGCTAAACAACATATAAATTACAGAAAATGAGAACTGTGTGATATATAACAGCTACCCATTGAAACCCATTGTTGTTGAGTCAATTCTGTAGGAAGTCTATAAGACAGGGTAAAACTGCCCCATAGGACTTTCAAGGAGCTGCTGGTGGATTCAGACTGCTGACCTTTTGGTTAGAAGCTGAGGTCTTAATCACTGTACTACCGAGCTACAAATAACAAATAAAAGGGTTTAATTAAGGAAGGATACAATCAAATTACTCTGCTCCATGGTGTGAGGGTGTGAGGAGGTAGAGTAGGAATACCTCTGATTTCAACGACTAGTGTAACTTGGAACTGCATCCTAAAACCTTGAGTACTAATATGATAGAGTATTAAATAGAAATATGCATCTGCTGAAGAGAAACAACTCTAAGGAAATATGTAAATAAATCAGTATAATGTACTTTCAAATCAGTTACTTACTGAATAATTTTAATGCACATTTACAGGTCTGACAACTATGTTGGTGAACTCATCCTAGAAAAAGTGCTAAATACCCCATTGCTGAATATCACTACAGTCACTTTTCAAGTAGTCTCTTTGGTAAGCTAGGCACCAATGCTAGTGTCTAGCCCACCCTTCAAATCAATTTTGGAGCTCTCTGTCTGGAATGGCCATTAGAGCTGTTGTCATATTACTCTTTGTGTCTTGAATGTCATCGAAATGACTTCTTTTCAACATTTCCTTTATCTTTGGGTAAATGAAAAAGTCATTGCAGTCTGGATCAGCTGAGTAGGGAGGGTGTCCCAGTACAGTTATTTGTTTACGGGCTAAAAACTCCCTCATAGAGATATGATCTGGTGCATTGCTGTGATGCAAAAACCATGAGTTGTTGCCAGAACGTTCAGGTTGTTTTCGTCTAACTTTTTCACACAGCCTATTTTGCACTTTCAAATAGTAAACTTGGTTAACTATTCATCCATTTGGTACAGATTCACAGTGAACAATCTCTTTCATATCAAGAAAGGCTGACAACATCATTTTGACTCTTGATTTGAACTGAAGAAATGTTTTTGGCCATGGAGAATTGGCTGACTTCCATTGTGCATTTCGATGCTTTGTTTCAGGGTAGCATTGATACACCCGTGTTCCATCACCAATGAGAACATGGCCCAAGACATCATCTTGCCTCTCGAAAAGGTCTTGGCAAACTTTGACTTTCCTTTGCTTTTATTTATTGGTGAACTCATTTGGGATCATTTCTGTACATACTTCTCATGCCAAGATTTTCATTTAAGAGCTTCCTGATTCTTTGCTGATGTTTACTTGGTCTGCTGTGCTTTTCACAGTCAGCAAACAATTTTTACACACAATTCAACAAATTTTTGCAATGTTTCCATCAGTTCTGCCTGTTATCAGCCACTTTGCTTTTTTCATCAGTGACACTTTCTCTTCCCTCAGAAAAGCATTTAAAATCCATTTGTACACTGCCATTTTCTCTGTGTCATTATCCCTATAAACTTGGACTAACATGTCCCTGATTTTGCTTCTGGCCTTGCCAAGTGTAACAGGAAATTTAATTTTTATTCATTGCTCTAATTCAAACCCCAGCATTTCTCATGACAGCACACAAAAACATGCATCAACAATAATGAATAATACTCAACAAGGCACCTCCAAACATCAACACATACAAAGCTATGAGACACTGATATACTGATGTCATGAAACCTTATCAAGTTGTACTGTGCTGCCAATGTAAGCACACAGTGGCAAGTTTGCAAACTCAGTTGTCAGACCTTGTACCTTGAGGGACTACTGTTGATTGAAACAACCTGTTGTGCCATTATAACTGAGGTACTAACATATTTTGTGCAAAAAGTACACATTTTATATAGTTTATTTTCCTGCACTTTCAAATTCAGTGAGTCCAGGAGGTTAGCATCTGGTTAACAGCAGCTTCACAGAATTAAAATGTGTAGGAAGCAAAGCTCATCCCTGAGCTTCTCTCTAGACTCAGTCTTTGACTCTCCATGCTCATTCTGGAACTCATTTAGCAGTACTACCTTTTCTCTTATTAACATAGTGTCATCTAAAAGGACGCCAAGGAGACAGTTAAAACTAACAACACTTAAGGTATAGCACTTCTTTCCTTCTCCATTCAGGATGTTAATATGGATTAACAACATAATTATCATGAAAGAAAATTAAACTAACAGTGAGTTCTTACACATCATCTGATGGAGGTTCTGATGTTTAGTATTTACAAGCACAATTCTTCCAGTGACTCTAAATATCTATTTTAAAGGTATGTACATACATCTTTGTAAGTCAGACATCTTAACTTTCTCACCACAACCGGGAAAGTTATTTGTAATCGTAGCGCTCTCTCTCCATCTTTCTCTCCTTTTTTGAAGTCTGCCTTTTTCCAGACACATATGACATATATATATTTACTAGCATATATATTCTCGCAACTTACTAAAACTTAGTCAAGACCACCTCACTCAGACTATTCAGAAAGTATATGTTTGCTAAGATTTTCAGAATTCAAGATTTCAAAGGTGTGGCCAAAATGGTGGAATAGTTGCATGTCTCCTCAATTCCCTCTGAAATCTAAGGCCTAGAAAAATAATTGGAGTGATTTATTTCATTTTTCAAGGTAGTCAGTGTTTGATATATTTAGATGCTCTGGAATTTGTTGCATAAATATTTAATATTGTTAAGTCCTGCTTGTGTATTGATTCAGCAATAAATAGCGCCCATGCTTGTCCATGACGGTAGATTTTATATCAAAATCTACGTTGTCTGAGATTAGTATTGACTCACCTGCTCTTCTTCGTATATTGTTAGCATGGTGTATCTTATTCCACCCTTTAATTTTCAGTTTGCTCATATCTAAGGTGTATGTCGTGTAAGCAACATACATACAGTTTGTGTCTTTAGATCCAGAATACCATTCATTGTCTCTTTATTGGAACATTCAGTCCATTTGCATTCACTGTAATTACTGATAGCTACATATTTAGTGGTGTCGTTTTGATGTATTTCTTTTTGTGTTGATGTTTTCTATGTTGTTCTTCATATTCCGTTCTGGGTCATTATTGTTTATGGGCTGACTTTTCATCTTTTTCAGTGTTGCTTTTTGGTTGTTGAGACTCCATATTATGTTTCTTGTTTTGATATGCTGAAAGGTTACTGTGCTTTGCGACTACCCCTATGATCCTGCTTATTATTCTAAGTTTGAACTCAGTTTTAGCTTCTGCATGTCTTTATAACTTCCTCTTCATCTGAAAGGACCATAACTACTGTAGTATATCCCTCTTTTTATTGTAATGGTGTCATAGTTTTTGTGATATGATCACTGGTTCCCTTCTTTTAATGTTGTAGCTTTGATTGAGTTTTATGACTTTCCTAACTGAATAGGTTTCTGGATGCTGTGTCCTACAGTGCCTCCTTAAAAATACACTTAATGGTTTTGTTTTTCTAAGCAAAGAGGATCTTTCTTATTTCTTGTAGTTTTGGTTTGGTTTCTACAAAGTCTCTAAGCTTCTGTTTATCTGTGAATGTCTTAATTTCATCTTCACATTTAGAAGACAGTTTTGCAGGAAATACAATTCTTGGTTGAAAGTTTTTCTCCTTCAAGGCTTTGAATGTGTCATCCTATTGCCTCCTTGCCAACATAGTTTCTGCCTAGAAGTCAGACAAAAGCCTACAGGTCTTCCATCTGAATGTTAGCTTTGCTTTGAGCCATGCTGTCTTTAAGAGAACCTGCTTGGGTTTCATTTTATTAAGTTTAATTATAATATGTCTTGGTGTCTTTCTTTTTGGTTCTGGTTATTATGGCATTCAATACATTTCTTGGATATCTATATTCTCTTCTTTCATAATTTCAGGGAGGTTTTCTGCCAGCAAATCAACAACAATACTCTGTATTTTCAGCTATCCCTCCTTGTTCAGGAGCTCCAATTAGTCACAGATCATTCCTTTTAATAGAATATCACATGTTTCTTAATGCTTCTTCATTTTTCTTATTTCTTTTGCCTGACTTTATCTCATAAGTGCTGGTGTCACTTGCTCTGTCTTCAAGGTCACTAAGTCTGACTTTCATCTCCCCAATTCTTTTCTTTTGGCTTTGGCTTGAGTTGTCCAATTCTGTAATTTTATTATTGATCTGTTGGATTTCAGATAATTGATGTTCTATAAATTTGAATAGCTTGCTTAATTTTTCATTTTGCTCTGGCACGTTTTGTTTAATCTCTAGGATGGCTTTCTATATAATTATTTTATATTCAACCTCAGATAGTTTCAGAAAACCTTCATCTGGGAAGCTTTTTGATTCTTTCTTTCGAGAGTTTTCTGGAGCCATGGTGGGCTGTTTCCTTAAATGGTTAGAGACAGTTTGTTGTCTTCAGACCATCTAGAGGCTGCTTAATTTCTCTAGTATTACCTCCACAGGAGCTGACGTGTAGTTCTGAGAAGTAAGTTGGTCACCAGCCACCTCTGTATACTCCAGGGACTGGCTTCAGTGGACTCTCTGAGATGGAATGTTCCACCTCCCATCTGGCAAAGATGGTGCTCTACTTATAGAGTCGCTGGAGGGCCATCAACCAACCCCATGATGTGGGTCAGTAAGGGCTGGAAGAGATGCCACTGGGCTTCTCAGCAGTTATTTCTCCAGAAAGTCTTATTTTAAAACTTTGGGAGCTATCTGACAGCTGCCAAAATCAGTCAGGCCATCAGGTGTGGCAGGTTCTACCTTCCAGCTGACAATGGAAACGCCTCTTTAGCTGTTCCCAGATGCTATGACAATTCAAAATAGGGAGGAGTTACCACCTTGCTGCCATCCTCAGCTGGGTCCTACCCATAGGTAACACTGTGCTAAACATACCCTTTCTGCTGGAAAAAGCACTTTCCAGAGTGGCACTCTTCTCAGCTTGGGAATTATCCCCTGCTGAGGCCTTCAATTTGGTAACTCCACCTACCACCCAACTGAGATGCCCCTGGCTGAGCTACACTTGCTGCCATGAAACAGTAGAACCTGTGGCACAACTCAGAAAATAGAGGGTGGAGGGGCAGTGGTGTGCTGTCAGGAGCCAGGCTCTCAAAATGTGGCTGTCCCATGCACTGTCTCTCTGCAGCACTATATGTTGGTTGCTTTAGAACTGTAGTTTAGTGTATTTGCCTGCTTACGCCATCCCCTGTCTTCCAGACAACAAAAAAAAAGGAGAGAGAAAAACATCAGTACCTGTAGCCCACCCAAGCAGCGAGTCAGCAGGAGCTGGGCTCAGTGTGCTCAGCCTCGTGAAAGGGAGGTAGTTTCCTGTTTAGTGGCTTGTAGTCCAAACTGGCAGTCCAAACTGGCAACCCTATGCTGTATCCTACAGCTCCCTGGGTGTCCAGGGTGTTCCATTCAATTATCAATCCAGGCCTTAGTTTTCAGAGGGAATTAAGGAGACATGTGTGTAGTCTGCCATCTTGGCTCCACCTTCACCTAGAAAAATAACTGAATGAAGCAGTGTGGACATTCTGAGAACCCCAAGATCAGGCATAGTTTTGTGAGATCAGACTGGGCAACAAGAAGGGGAAAACTACACTTGCTGGAAGAGAGACCACAGCGCAGTGAGTCCTGATTCTGCTGGAATAGCTGCTGAGAGGCCTACAGGTACAGACATCATCTCTGTTAACCAGGATCTTGGAACTGGGATTGCTGAGCCTGAGAACGTGGCAGAGGCTGGCTCCTATGATAAAGTGCAGCGTGTACATAAAGAGAGTTTTTCACAGCAGAGAGGCTGTGTTTGTGAAAGTCACTTCTAGAGAATGCAGCAGCAGCTGGTGATCAAGAGTGCTAGTGCTCTCCCCCCTCTCTTCTCTGACCTATGCCATAGACATTGCTGACTCAGCTCAGGAGAGGTGGCTCAGGTGGGATGCCATCTTGGTCAGCTGAGGTAAAGTCAGCCACACCTGAGGGCCTAGCTAGGGCTAGCTGCCACAATGGGCAACAGTACCTGTCTGGACAACACCTCTCCCAGCAGCAAAGCTACTTTTCAGCTAATCATACCAGAGAAAATAGTGGTGGCAGAAGGCCAAGTGTGGCAATGCCCTTACACCACCCTTTTTTGAACATGTCCAGCATCTGCTGATGGACCTTTAGAGACTTTGTAAGTAGAGTGCCATCTTTTTCACTAGGAGTCAGGGACCTGCCACTCTTCTGGGCCCAGCTGCTATTATCTACCACTGTGCAGTGCATCTCAGCAGCAAAGCAGTTTTTAAGATGAGTGCATCTAGACAATGCAACAGTGGCTGGCAGCCAAGTGTAGCAGCACCATTTCCACCTCCTTTCACTGAGCCACACCACATCATCTGCTGATGGACCCCTGAGAGACTCTGCAAGTAGGTCATAATCTTTGTCAGCCAGGGGGCAGGGCCTGCCACCCCTAAGGGTCCATCTGGGGTCAGCCACCAAGCTGAGCAGCACTCTATGGCTGGATAGCATCTCTCTTATCAGAGAGGTTGTATAAAAGTCAACTTCACCTAGAGAATGCAGTGGTGGCTGGCAGTCAAGTCTAGCAGTACCCTTACTCATTCCCTGCTTAGAGCTATGCCACAACTCCCATTGGTACAACACCAGCGAAGCTGAACAGCTTTTTGATGGTGTAGCAACAACAACCAATATCTATTCATTAAAAAAAGCAGATCACCATGGCTCTGGCGAACTCTCACAATAAAGAATCAAAAAACTTACTAGATGAAGAAGCTTTTCTGCAATTATTGGAGGTAGAATACAAAAGAATTATGTATAGTGCCTTTCTAGAGATTAAGCAAAGTGTAGCAGAATGAAATGAAAAATTAAGCAAGTTATATTAACTACTAGAAAATCAATAAAATGAAATTTAGTAGATCAATAGTAAAATTGCATTTAGACAATACAATGCAAAGCCAAAAGAGCATAATTGAGGAAATGGAATGAATAATTAGTGAGACTGAACATAAAGTGAATGATACCAGCGTTTATGAGGAGAAATCAGATAAAAGAATCAAGAAAAACAAAGAAGCATATGGGACTCTCTCAAGAGGAATAATCTATGAACAATTGAAATGCCTAAACAGGGAGGGATAGCAGAAAACACAGAAATGTTGAAGAGTTGTTGAGAGACAACTTCCCTGACATCAAGAAAGAAGAGAACACAGATATTCGAGGTGCTTACTGAACTCTACAAAAGGTAGACCCCAAAAGAAAGATACCAAGACATATAATTAAGCTTAATAAAATGAAACATAAGAAGAAACTCAAAATCAGTTACACTTAAAACTAACATACAGAGCAAAGTCTTGTAGGCTGTTGTCTGCCTTGTTCGCAGAACCCATTTTGGGAAGAAGGCAATGGGACGACACATACAAAGCCTTGAAGGAGAAAAGTTTCCAACTATTATATAATTCCAACAATTATATAATATCCTGAAAAATTACTCTCACATGTGACAGTGAAATTTAGACATTCTCAGACAAAAGCTTAGAGACTTTTCATAATTCAAGCCAAGTTTACAAGAAATACTGAAAGAAGTTCTTTGATTAGAAAATCAATAATTTCTAATGTATACGCAAGGATGCAAAGAAAGACACAGCCTCCAGAGTCCTAGTCAGGAGAGTCACAAAGCTCAATCAAAGCTAAAATATTAAAATTAAGGAAACAGAGATCCTAACATGTAAACTATCACATTACACTATAAAGAGGGATATATTACAGTATTTATAACCCTTTGAGATGGAGAGGAAGTTAAAGAGATATACAGAAGTTAAAGTTTGGTTTAAACTTAGAACATTAAGTGAGAACAAAGAGTTAGTCATAAAGCAAACTTATACTACGTATCAAAACAAAAAAACATAATACAAGAGTCTCAGCTAACACTAAAGCAACACTGAAAAAGATGAAAAGAAAATCCATAAAAACAACCCAGAACAGAACACTAAGTGAAACAAAGAAAATGTCAACAACACAAAAATAAAGGCACCAGAATGACAGCACTAAATGCATGTTTAAAAATAATCACAGTGAGTGTAAATAGATTGAATGCTCCAATAAAAAGACAGAGAGTAACAGCTTGGCTCAAAAAACATGGTCCATCTATATGCTGCTTACAAGAAACACATCCTACAACTTGAATAAGTAGAAGAGCAACAGAAGAAGAAGCCTTTGGACACCAGAAGAAAATGAATAATAAAAATTAGAACAGAACTGAATGAATTAGAGGGTAGAAAAACAACTGAAAGAATTAACAAAAAGAAAAGCTAGTTTTTTGAAAAGATCAACAAAATTGATAAACCATTGACTAAATTTACAAAAGAAAAAGAGTAGAAAACAAATAACCTGAATAAGAAATGAATCATGAGATGCTGCAACAGACCAAACTAAAATTAAAAGTGTCATAGCAAAATCCTGTGAAAAATTATACTCTAACAGATTTGAAAAACCAGAGCAAAAATGGACAAATTTCTAAATTCATTTCTACCAAAATTATCACAAGGAGTACTAGAACAAATTAATGAACTCATTACAAAAGAGACTGACAGAGTAATAAAAAAATTAAGAACCAAAAACAACCCTGGCTCAGAGAGCTTCAGCAGAGTATTATACTATGCTTTTAGAGTAAATTCCAATACTACTGAAATGATTTTACAACACAGAAAAGGACAGGATTAGTCCCAAACCCATTCAGTGAATCCAGTATAACCCTGACACCAAAGCCAAGGGAAGATCCCACACAAAAAAAGTAAATTACAGACCAATATCACTCTTGAACCTAGATGGAAAAGTCTGCAGCAAGATCCTAGCCAACAGAACAACATATCAAAAAAATAATTCGTAATGACCAAATTGGATTCATACCATGGATGGAGGGCTGGTTCAACATCAGAAAAACAACTAATGTGATAAACCACATAAATAACACAAAAGATAAGAATAGTCTGATTTTGTCAATTGATGCAGAAAAGAAATTTGACAAAGTCCAACACCCATTCACATTAAAAACTCAGAAAAATAGGAATAGAAGGAAAATGTCTTAGTGCAATAAAGGGCATTGGTGCAAAGCCAACCACCAACATCATTCTGAATGGAGAGAGACTGATAGAACAGCAATTAGGCAAGGATGTCTGCTGTCACCATTTCTATTCAATACTGTGCTACAGGTTCTGGTCAGAGCAATGAGGCAAAACAAATAGATAAAGGGCATCTGCACTGGTAAAGAAGAATAAAAAATATCCCTATTTGCAGATGATATGATCGTGTACACAGAGAACCCTAAAAATTTCAGAAATAAACTACTGAAAGTAATAGAAGAGTTCAGCAAGGTATCAGGATATAAAACAAACATAAATAAACCAGTAGGGTTCCTTTATACCAACAGACAGATAATCAAAGACAGAATCACCAAATCAATATGATAGCTCCCAAGAAAATAAAATACATAGGACTAAATCTAACCAGGGAAATAAGAGACCTGTTCAGAGAAAATCACAAGACACTGTTCAAGAAACCAAAAGAGACCACAGAAGTGGAGAAATCTACCTTGCTCATGGATAGGAAGTCTTAACGTTGTGAAAATGTCTATTTTATCCAAAGCAATTGTCTTAGGCTGGGTTTTCTAGGGAAGTAAAACGAGTAACATGTATATGTACAAAGAAAGATTTATATAGAGGAAACATTTCACACAATTGTAGAAGCTGGATATTCCAAGTCCTGGCACAAGCCTCCCACAGCCATGGGAGCTGGTGAACCCAAGGTCAGCAGGTCAGAGACCAGAGTTCTAGATGACTGGCTGTGTAGGTCAGTGGATCCCAAGCAGGTGGTGGGACTGCAAGGTCTCTGACTCACAGAGCTGCCTGGGCTGGCGAACTCAGGATACACAGTTCAGGAAATAGGACTCTCACATGCCTGCTGTAAGGTTTGATAAATCCAACAGCTGCTAGTTCAGGTCTAGGAACCAGATACAAAAGAGAGCAGGAGCTGCTGGCAATGTAAGCAGACAGGAAGTACGTGCTAGAAGGTGAGAGATGAGAGCTGAGTGGAGGGAAGACACCACAGGCACTGCCCCTGCCACTTGATACAGCAGCCAAACATGGAGTTGCCAGGTTCACACAGCCTTGATCACCACAGCAATCTACATATACAATGTGATCCCAATACAAATTCCAGTGTCATTTTTAGTGAGATGAAGAAACAAATGACCAAATTTGTTTGGAAAGGGAAGAAAACCCAGATAAGCAGAGCTCTACTGAAGAAGAGGAGCACTGTGGGAGGCCTCATACTACCTGGCCTTAGAACCTACTACACTGCCACAGTAGTCAAAACAGACTGACACTGGTTCAAAAACAGACATATAGACTGATGGAATAGCATAGAGAACCCAAAAATATCACCATCATCCTATGAACAGTTGATATTTGATAATGACCCAATGGTTGTAAACTGGGATAAAAATGATCTCTTTAACAACGGTGTTGGCAAAATTGGATATCCATCTACATAAAACTGAAACAAAATGCTTATCTCACACTTTATATGAAAGCTAACTCATAATGGATTAAAGACCTAAATACCAAGCCTAAAACAATAAAGACCATGCAAGAAAAAATAGGGACAACAATGGAAGCTCTAATGCATAGCTTAGACAGACAACAAAATCTTGCAACGCATGAACAATGGAAGAGAAAATAGAAAAGAGGGAACACTAAAAATCAAACACGCTGATCCAAAAACTGCATTAAGTGAGTTAAAAGATTACCTACAGAATGGGAAAAAATATTTGGCAACTATGTGTCAGATCAATATTTGATTTCCATAATCTACAAGGTACTGCACAGTATCGACAAGAAACAGGAAAACAACCCAATTAAGCAATGGACAAAGGAGATGGACAAACACTTCACTAAAGAAGACACATGAGGAAATGCTCACGATCATAAGCTATTACAGAAATACAAATCAAAACTCCAATGAGATATGAGGCTGGCAATAATCCAAAAAACACAAATTAACAAATGCTGAAAAGGCTTGGGAGAGATTGGAACTGTCCCACACTCTTGGTGGGAATGCAAAGTGGTACAACCTCTTTTGAAAGCAATTTGACACTTTCTTAAAAAACTAGAAATAAAAATACTGCATGATCCAGGAACCCCACAGCTTGGAATATATCCTACCCAAGTAAAAGCAGTCACACAGATACATGCACATGAATGTTTACTGCAGCACAATCCACAATAGCAAGAAGACGGAATCAACCTAGGTGACCATCAATAGATAAATGGATAAACAAACTATGGTACATACATACAATGGAACACTATGCAATGACAAAGAATAACAATGATTTTAGAAAGTATCTCATAACCTGGTTTCAACTAGAAGACAATATGCTGAGTGAAATCAGTCAGCTGTAAACAGGAAAGTATTGTGAGACATCTGCTATAAGGACTTGAAAATAGACTTACGTACAGAAGAAAAGGCTCTTTGACAGCTAAAAGGGTGGGTAGGGAGGGTGAAGGATGTTCACAGATTAGATTGTCAATAGGAATTTGGCTAGATGAAGGGAGTGACAGCACACAGTAGAGAGCAGATCAGCATAAATGGACTATACCATAAACTGAAAGGTTTTCTAAACTCAACCCAATATGTCAAAAGATAGAATAGCAGGGATGGGGATCTAGGGAACACATTTTTCAGGGGACATTGAAGTCAACTGGCATAACTAGTCTTTTGCTAAAGGAATCTTTTGCATCCCATATTGGTGAGTGGTGTCTGGGGTCTCAAAAGCTAGCACCCTGCCATCTGAGGAACACCAAATGATCCCAACCCATCTGGAATACATGACAACAAAGAACATCAAAAATGTGAAGAAAAATGAGCCCATGAGACAGAAGGACCCACATGAATGGGAGACTGCATCTGCATGAGACCAGAAGAACCAGATGGCTACCGCCAAAGGCAGCCACTATGGGGAACACAACGTAGGGTCACTGAGGGAGTGTGAGAAAAGGAACTCTACTGAAAGACTAGAATTGATGGTCCAACAGCCTGGAAACATGGCCCCTAGACTTGCTGCTGGTCCTAACCTGAAACCAGTACTGAGGTCAACTCCTCAGACAAGAACAGATTGGATTTGGGGACACAGTGTGAACATACGGTGTATGTGCTTTTTGGTTTTATACATTTATAGGAGGCTGTCCTACCAGTTTCTTTCTATATGGGAGAGGAGAGGATATAGAGGAGGAAACACGTGTTCATTAAGAAAATGTTAGAATTAAAGAGCGAAAAAGAGAAGTGTACTCTCACAGGATGAAGAGAACAGATAGAGTTGGAGTTTCAGATAGGTGGGCTTGCAAAATTGATTTGGGTTATATATTTTCAAGTAATCACAATAAAAATTCCACAATTTCTAGCCAGAACCAAACCTTTCAAGTCAATTCTGACTCATAGTAACCCAATAGCATGGAGTAGCACAGCCTGTGAGTGTTCCCATGGAGCAGCTGGTGGATATAAAGCACCCACCTCTTGATTAGCATCTGAGCTTGTAAATACTGCACCGTGAGGGTTCCTGGTTACTACTACTGAGAATAAGTTCTCAATTATCTACCATATTTAGTAAACATACAGAGGCATACTTTCTCTAGTTGGCTAGAAGTGAATCAGAGGTGACCAAAGGTTAATTGTGGTTGGCAAACAGGAAGGAAGGAGGGAAGGAGAGAAAGAAGGAGAAAAGGAGGAAAGGAAGAAAGGGAGAGAGAGAGGAAGGAAAGAAGGAAGCAAGCAAGCAAGCAAGAAAGAAAATGTGAATGTGGAACCAGTATTTGACAGTTCTGAATGATAAAATCTTTGGAATTCATTCCTAAAAACCATTCATTAATAAATGACCACATGCCAGGTGCTAGGGATAAAATGATGATCAAGACAGGCAAGATTGGGTCCACAGGGAAATGGAGGAATCAGATACAATGCTTGAAATCACTACATGGCATGCTGAGAAAGGATATTTGTCTTTAGACTGCTATGTCTTGGGTTGCAAGGTTCTAATTATTTAAATTAAAAAAAAACTTTTTGTTGTTTTAAAATTTTTAAAACTCCCTTCCTTGCTCTTATTTCGTTCATTTCTTTCTTTCTTTCTTTTTTTTTTACCCACATAGAATAACTCTATTCCTTTTGCAAGAGACAGCCTTTTAAATTCAAAAAGATAGCTATCATATATCTTCTGACTTCTCTTTTTCAGGTGAAACACCCGTTTGTCTTCAGTCATTCCTCCCATGACATAGTATCCTGTTTCTTTACATTCTGGGGCTTTCTTCTTAAAACACAATGCAACTTGTCAATGCTGTCTTCCAACTACAATGTTGACAATCATCCACCAAATTCCAAATGTCATTCAACTAACATGAAATAAAGGGGGGAAGGGGTGGCACTATAACTTCCCTTATTTTGTTCTATTTTACTCCATTTTTTAGGATTTTGTGTTTCGTCTTGTTGACAAGAAGGGCAGTCAGAGAACACTGTGCTGCACATCTTTTTTAAACTCTATGTTTCCCACATGACTTTAAGCTAAGCCTCATCTTTCTGCTGTGTGTTTGTGATGAGATTTGGGGGCCTTATTAGAGTAGGGAGAAATTGCTCTTCTTATATTTTCTATTTTTTTTCTTTTATTATAATTGAGTGAAAATGTACATTCCCACGTAAATTTGCATGCCCACCTATGTGCAGCTCCCACATCTCTCCATGCCCGGTGACAGCACACTCTTCCTCTCTGCTCCATACATGTCTTATCCTCCCAAGAGTCTCCTATCCCCTCCTCTCCACCCACTCCCCTTCCTCCAGTAAGAGGTCAGCAGGACGACATCTTATAGATGCATGGAACCATAAAGTGCACACATGATATGTGTCTTCAAGTCCAATCCATTCCTGTCCGAGAGTTGACCTCATCCTTCTTATATTTTCTAATGCTTGGTCTGGTTCATTGTTTCTTCTTGTCAAAGCCATTTTTAATTTTGCAATTTACTCACCTCTCTCAGGTTAATTCCAGCAATTGATGGATCAAAATGTCATCTGTATTTTTATCCAGCCATTGATAAAATGCCTATACTCTTTTTACCAGGAAGTTCTTGATATTCCTGATTGAGAGTAAAGAGTAATGAGCCAAAATTATATTAGTAAATGAAATTTGTTGCTGTTGAGTCAGTTTTGCATCAGTGACCCCATAGATGAAAGTATAACTGCCTCAGAAGTTTCCCATGGAGTGGTGGTAAGCTCCAACCACTGATCTTTTAGCTAGCAGCTAAGCTCTTAACCACTGTAGCACTAGGACAATCCAAAAACTAAACCAAACCCAGTGCTGTTGGGTCAATACTGACTCATGGTGACCCTATAGGAAGCGTAGAACTATTCCATAGAGTTTCCAAGGAGTGCCTGGAAGATTCGAACTACCAACCTTATGGCTAGTAGACATAATACTTAACCACTCTACCACCAGGTTTTCCACTAGGACTATAGTAATGGAGGGGGAAAAAAAAAGAACATATAGCCATCCACTGATAAATGGATTTGCATTATATTCCCTTCTTAAGTGCTAATGCAAATGCATCTGTCAGTGGATGATTATACATTCCTGAGATTTTCCCCCCATTACTATAGTCCTAATACAATTTTTCACTATAGTCCTAGTAAAAATTTTTTTGCCCCCGTTACTATAGTCCTAGTAATGGGAGGAAAAAAAATTCAAGAGGGATTATTTTTCCTCTTTACTATAGTCCTGGTAATGGGGGGAAAAAATCTCAAGAACGTATAGTCAATCACTGATACATGTATTTGCATTAGGTCCTAAGAAGGGGAATGTACACTGACTGAGTGGTAGCTGGTTACATTGATGATGTAGAAGCATCAGTAGGCTAATTATCTCTTCTTAAATTTTTCATGATCCGAATTCAGACACTTATTAAATCAGTTTAGACTGTTGCCTAGGAATTTGAAATTTAGCAAGGAGTTTCAGGAATTGTGATATAGATGGTTTCCCCTGTGTTAAGCAATGTTGATATGTTGAAAATGGCATCAGTTTCATAGACCACTGAACTGGTATAATATCACAGTCCTACCATTTACAAACAAAACTTTGGACAAGTTAATTAACCTCTCTGAACATCAGGTTCTTCGTTTGACAAATTAGATTTTGAACACCCACCTCATAGTCTTAAACTAAGATTTGAGGTATTAAATGTAAAATGCTGGGGACATAATAGGTGCTAATTAAATATTATTCTCCTCTCTTCCTTTGTTGTTGTTAGGTGCCATGGAGTTACTTTGAACTGATAGCAATCGTGTATACAACAGAGTGAAACACTGTCTTCTTCACCATTCTCACCGTCGTTGCTATGCTTGAGCCCTTTGTTGGAGCCACTGTGTCTTCTTAAGGGTCACTTCATTTTTTTCTGATCTTCTACTTTACCAAGAATGATGTCCTTTTCCAGAAAGTGATCCATCCCAATAACATGTCCAAAGTGCATGAGACAACATCTCACCATCCTGGCTTCTAAGGAGCATTCTGATAGTACTTCTTCCAAGACAGATACATTTATTCTTCTGGAAGTTCATGGTGTATTCAGTGTTCTTCACCAACACTATAATTCAAAGCCATCAATTCTTTATTTCTTACATATAAATTGTCCAGCTTTTGCATACATATGAGGCAAATGAAAATATAGCTTGGGTCAGGCTCACTTTAGTCATCAAAGTGATGTATTTGCTTTTTAACACTTTTAAGAAATCTTTTCCAGTAGATTTTCCCAGTGTAATATGTCTTTTGATTCCCAGACTACTGTTTCCATGGGTGTTGACTGTGAATCCAAGTAAACTGAAGTCTCTTCCTTTACTAGCCTACAAACCCAAGAGTCAGGTCTGTGATTAGAATGATAGACCAGCTACTTCTAGTAAACATTTGAACTGCTAATTAATACTATATGGCTGTATAAGGCTGAGTATAAATGAAACAAAAGACGTAATCTCAGACTGAAAGTTACTTTATTATGATCGTTATTTATCTAAGAAGATTTTGTTTCTTAAATATAGTAAATTCACAAAATATGGTAGTCTGTTATCCTGCTGTTAGGCTGAGAGGATACCTAATCAGGATGGTGTCACAGTCTTTATCACTGATAATAAACACATGGAATATAGGAGATACTACTTCCTGTCATCCTTGTTTTCTGTAGATAAAAAATAGTACATACTGAAAAACTATCAGTATATTACTTACTAGTATTACTTCAAAAGGTAGTTGATAGTTTCTCCTAAGCACTATAAAATATGCTCATTTCTCAGTTGTTTTCATCTTCTCAAAAGTAAGACTGTATATCTTAGTGACTTACCTGGTTTTAATACTATAACTTTCCAAGAAAGTGACAAATGGAGGCATAAAGTTAAAGAATATTAAAATATGACTTCCACACTCTTCAGCTGAGGGTATTTGGTGAGCCCCAGATTTCCTGTATAGAGTTGCTACAAGTCAGAAGTAACTGGACAGCAAGGTATAGCATTTAGTGAACTCTCAAAACATTTTCAAATTTTTGTAATTTAAGTTTGTGCAAATCATCAAAAAGAAACAAAATAAACTACTAAAAGAGAGATAACAACACTGAAGAAACAGAATTCAGTAACAGAAAGTAGTAAAGCCAAGATATTCTAAATCTCAGGTCAATATTTGGGAAAGGTAAACATGGATCACTTTGATTCTACCCATAGTCCACCCCTCAATTCAGTGTGATGCTCCAAGGATGCCGCTAACATGTCCATATCTAGAATAATTAAGATTAATAATACCCTATTTACTTCACAGGGAAATCGCAAAAATAATAATAATCAAATAATTTAAACAAAAAAGAGTACAAGTTAGGGTTATGAAGATGCGAGTTTTTAAAAAAACGTATTATCCATCAAGTTGTTGCCTACACTTTCACAGTTAGCCTCTTTATTATTGTTGTATATTAAGACATGTTCAAGGTAAAATATGAAAACACAGAGTTTTCGTTATTCCTCTCCTAGAAATAACATTTGTTAATACTTTGTATCTATCCTGAGCTATGTCTCCCTCTCCCTCTTGTAGCCAGAAGAAAGCACTGTTTTTTATAAATACTATCTAGAGTTTTAACTGGCTACTTCAGGGGTTAATGGAGTACTCTGAAGGAAAGAAGTCCATATTTTTATTAAGAAAAGCACCTTGATGGATGTTTATGCTTTTAAAAATCTCCCATGTTCCTAAAACATTATTTGTCATACAGTGGCTTTGCACTAATATAAATAAAATTTTGGAATAATTATTTGAATGGAGACATAAATTTTTTCCTCCCTTATTTCTGGAACCAAATAAATAAATAATAAAATTCATCGCTATTGTGTTGATTGTGACTCTTAGTGCCCCGTATAGGACAGAGCAGAATTAACCCATGGCAACTTCATGTACTACCAGGGTTCTATTTTTTGATCAGTTACAGGTAAATGTCAAGTCCAAAAACCCACTGCTGTCAAGCGGATTCTGATTCTGTTGACCCTATGTGATAGTGTAGAACTGCCCTGTGACTTTCCAAGGCTGTAATCTCTGTGCAAGCAGACTGCTATGTCTTTATCCCTCAGGAGGGTTGATGTGCTCCAAGCACGAACACTGTGGTTAGCAGCTGAGTGCTTAGCCACTGCACAATCAGGGCTTCTTCAGTCCAGTGTACCCACTATTTAATTTTAAAGAACATTAACAAATTGTTTGTAATTGCAAGTTTAATATTCTGCTACAAATTAAATACGGAGATAGACAAGTGCAATTTATCAGTTTTGAATTTCCATGCCAAACACAGAAAAATGTGAATTTCTGTCGCTGAAGTTTCAATTAAAATTAGCTTATAAGCAGTTAAATGTATATATATATATGTATATATATATATATATAAACTTGCAATTGCACTTTCAACCTTAAGAGTCAAATTAAAGAAACAAAACTTTTCTTAGAATCATTAATGAGACCAAAATCTACTCTGGGACCATGTAAGTCAGAACTGTAGTTGACTAAAAATGCATTTAAGCTATATCCTGAAGAACCAAAGACTAGGGTGATGTACTTTCCTGGGTATGCTACTTACAGATTAGTAACTAAAACAATTGACTACCTCAGACGTGGTCAAATTAAATTAGCAAAATAGATATTTTAGTCATTAGGGCAAAAGCATCAGATGAACTACTCAACCCTATATTGATAACTAAGTACTCAGCAGTGATACTGCTAAAAATTACTGTTCTACCTACAAATTGATAGATCTATGTAATGAGTGGGCATTGCCTAAAGCAATATCTATTTGTAAACACAGATCAATGAAAGACAAGTTGTTCATGATAGTTCCCTACTGCCATGAAGTCAATTCTGATGCATAGGAACTCCATACAGGGCAGCAGAACCGTCCCTGCTGCAGAGTGTTTCCAAGGAGTCGCCGGTGGATTTCGTTAAACAGCCACAGCTGTTAGCCACTGCACTACTCAGTCGTTATAGTTACTGGCTTTAAAATCAGCAAAAGAAATACAAACATCCTTATTAAATGTTTTCTGATTATAACTGAAAGACTTCTCAGTTTAATGACTGAACTTCGTTAGACTGTTGTTTAACATGTGCCATCAAAATGTGTGACTGTGTCCATGTTCTCATACTAAGGCAAGTTTTGAAAAGTTGTTGCTTCATTCAATATTGATACAAATAGTGGTGAAGAAGTTTCTATAGTACAAAGGGAGAATGAATACGTAAAAAATAAAATAACAAAAGCTTATTGTGGAACTCCTGGAATGCTCTACAGAGCAGTTCCACTCTGGCCTCTAGGGTCACCGTGAGTCGTATCCAACTCTACAGCACTGGGTTTTTATCATGGAGCTCATACACATTTCTCCCAATTTACCTGTTTAAGGAGGAAAGCAGTGATTCACTAGTTTTTGCTTCAGATTTTATTCAAGCATTTGAAATAATGACTGAGATTGTTGATTTTGACATGTTAATTTATTGATCTGTATCAACTTTATAAAAACCTAAACTCATCTCCATTGATTTTTTTTCCTACTCAGCGACCTTGTAGGATAGAGTAGAACTGCTCCAGAGGGTTTCCAAGTCTGTAAACCTTTACAGAAGCAGAATACGTCTTTTTCCTGGGTGACAGGGTATTTGAACCACCAAATTTTTGGTTAGCAGTCCAGAGCTTAACCACTTTTCAACGAGGGTCCCGCATCAACTCTAGAGAAATCTAATTCTTTGTCATTTAAGGCATAGAAATTGTCAAATATTTGCAATATCAGAACATTGTTATAGTTACCACTCTTTCCAGTCTAAAACACAGACAGCTGCTCATTGCTGTCAGGTGAGCTCACTGACTTAAGGGGAACAGTATAATACACAGTGAATTGTCCCCACCCAGCGTTCAGTGAATCTACCAGCTGTTCTTTGGAAGCTGTAAGGGGCAGTTCTTCTCTGTTCTATAGGGTCACTGGGAATCAGAATCGACTCAGCAACTACAGAAAGACATCTAGAGTGATGTGACAATAGTGTAACTAAACCCCAAATAAAGCCCATTGCCCCCCAGTAGATTCCAACTCATAGCAACCCTATCAGGCAAAGTAGACCTGCTCCATAAGGTTTCCAAGGAGTAGCTGATGTATTCTAACTGCAGCCCTTTCGGTTAGCAGCTGTAGTTAACCACAGCTCTTAACTACTGTGCCACCACATGACCTTAAATGGAGTTTAGTGAAATCTAGTAAGAAATGGGTAGTTGGGGGTAGTGCTGAATCCAGTGCTTTATGTCAGTGCACTGGGATTCCTTACGGTCTTCCTAAATATTAGCTTAGCTAGCAGGACAAGCCCAACGAAGCATTCTCCTTTTATCTCTATGCCAACAGTAGTAAGACTAGTAATCCCTGGAGTGACAAATAGAAATTAAGTATCATTATTATTACACAAAATAACTTTTGATTTTATTATGGAATTATAAATGCATAATTCAAAAATCAGCTCATATTTTATTTCTATTTTTTGGTGAACACAGAATACAAAACAATCTCTAATCCTGGTTATTTTCCAGTTGTCCCCTTGCAAAGTAATTAAAATTAAATGGGTGAAGACATACAGAAAATGAATTCTGGTTATTTGTTTTCTTAAATTATTAGATTCTTGGTTACAATTTACTTGATTAATTCAGTATCAGGAAGAGGAGGAGAAAGAAAGAGATTGATTGTATACTGTGGTTATGTGCCATAGAGATGGTTCTGACTCACAGGCACCCTATTGAAAAGAATAGAACTGTCCCACAGGGTTTCCAAGGAGCAACTAAATCATAACAAATTCATTGCCACTGAGTGGATTCCAACTCATAGCAGTCCCATAGGACTGGGCAGAACTGTCCCCTGGAGTTTCCAAGAAGTGCTGGGTAGATTTGAATGGTGGACCTTTTGGTTAGCAGCCAAACTCTGAACCATGGAGGGACCAAGGCTTCGTAAAAGAACCTAGAGGACAAACATTATTGTGAGAGTCTACGTAAGAGAGAATATGGTAATGTTAGAGTGTTTGGGTTCTATCCTCAAACTACTTTCTTTCCCTGCACACTCAGCATACTCATGGAAATTGTGTCAGCTCTTTAGAACTAATGGTTCCAACGTCTCATAACTGCAACACAAATTATTTTCTGAGTCTCATATTCACTTGGATGGTTGACAAGTATTTCAAATTCTACATAATAATGCTCAGTTTATATGCTTCCCATAAATCTCTTTGTCTTCTTTTGTTTGTTAAATAAACACTATCATCTACTCCAAGGCTTGGTTTATAGGCCTGGAAATCATTTTAAATACTTGAACGTACGTTTTTCAATATCTTTGTCAGTTCTTCTCTTTGTCAGTCCTTCTTCTAAATTCCCCTCTCCAGTCTAATCTCCGTTGCTTCTACAGCTCCATCCTAAACCCAAGTCACACCAGCGGCATCATACTTCCTCATCCGTGCACTGGCTAAGCTAACTTACACATAACATGCCCTTGAACAGGCTTCTCTCACTCTATACTTTTCCTCTTTTCTCACTCACTTCCTCTTTCTCTTTTACTTTTTCTTTGAATGTCTTCTTGTTGACTCCAGATATTTTGTTGAATCAATTCATACTCCTCTATCAAAAAATAAGAAGAAAAATTAGGTGTTGCATTAAAAAAGAAAAAAAAAAGTTTTGACTAATTGAAATATCTTAAGCAAAAGTATTTCACAATCTGAATTGCACAGATGATGCTTTTAACTCCTCCCTCACATATTATGTAAATAAGTTAAAATAGTGACTAGATTGCTTAATATTCAAATGGAAAGAAAATAAATAAGCAAACAAAAAATTGTGCTCAGAGTTTTTCAGTGACTTGACAGTATGTTATGTAAAGTTCTCTTGGTATTCAGCAGCTATGTTATGTAAAATTCTCTTGGTATTCAGCAAGTTAACGTGGCGTATTCAAATAGCTAGCATTTTTATACAAAATTTATTTCTATCTCAAAGGATTCACTAAATCACAGAAAAGCTTAAGGACAAAGTTCCTAGCAACTGTCCAGTCTCTGAATCTCATCTCCAGTGGAAACATAATTTCTTGTCTCTTCTTTTTCTGTTTTATTGTGATTAGGTGAAAGTATACAATGCCAATTAAATTTGCATGCCTGCCTGTCTGCAGCTCCTTCTGCTCTCCTTGCCCAGTGACAGCACACTCCTCCTTTTCATTCTGTATATGTTGCTTGCTCTTAACAGTCTCCTGTCTCCTCCTATCCACCCTCTCCTCTCCCTTCCAGTAAGAGGCTAGCAGGACAGCATCATGTAGATACCTAAAACCATAAAGTACACACACCATATGTCCACGTTTTGTCTCTGAGTCGGTCCATTCCTGTCAGAAGAGTTGACATCAGTAATGTTTACTGGTCAGGGGCAGCAACAGGTCTAGGCGCCCTGCTTCCAGGGGAACTCCCAGGCTGCTTGACCATCAATTGTGGCCTTTTAGTGGACCTTTAGTGGACCTTCTTGTGGTGCACCTCTCTTTTTCTCGTGTTGTCACTGGAACTCAACACTGTGTGCCCCATCGCGGCTGTCTTTGGTGGTGGCCAGGCACCATCTGGTTCTTCTGGTCACATGTTGACACAGTCACCCCTGACTCGATGGCATCTAACAACACCAACAGCGATATCATCATTCCTGGACATATAAACTGAGGTTTAAAAAGATTTAGTTAATTTCCTAAGAGTTAGGAAGCTAGTAAGAGGTAGAGATAAGAATCTAGAGTTAATACAATCCCAGAGGAAAAGATTTTGTCCCCTATGTTCACATATTTTCTCAGCTTTTGATGCAATAAACAACTCCACAATGAATAGCATCACACACATTCAAATTATTTTCATCATTAGTATGAGTATTTCAACATGTATATCCTTAGAAGTAGAGCTCTAGGTTGAAACTTATTCAGATTTTAATTGTGGATACCCCAAACCGTACCAAACCTACTGCTATTGAGTTGATTCTGACTCACAGTGACCCTACAGAACAGAGTAGAACTACCCCATAGAGTTTCCAAGGAGTTCTTGTTGGGTTTGGTTAGCAGCCACAGCACTTAACCAGCATGTCATCAGGATAGCTATTGATAAGTTGCTCCTCCGAAAACTGTTCATGTTACAATCTATAGCTTAGAAATATCTGCTTCCTTACTAGACACTACTGTATATTTCCAACCTTTTTATTCACCAGTTTATTTATTCACCAATCCCATAGGTGAACTGATGCTTTATTTCTTGTTTACTTATTTATAAATCAAAGCTTTTATACATTCATTTTGATTGCTTCTTTACATTTGTTTTATCCATTTTGGGAGGTTTATATGTTACTTGTGATTAACAAGGTTATTTACACACTGTTGACCTTAACTCTTTGCTGTACATATTATATTTTTGTCAGTGTTCTTCTTTCAACTTTCTTACTGTGTTCTTTATAAATATTGATAAAAATGTTTTAAAATATCTAGTTTTAGAATCTGAGTTTTTCATTTATTGCTTTTAAGTTTTATCACACAGTCATACTTTATACATCACATTGTCATAAAACATATTATGTATCTTCTTTTAATTCTTTTGTAGGTTTATAAGGATTAGAAATCCACAAGTATTTATTTGTATATAACATAACACATATATTTAACTTTGTCATTTTTGAGTCAGTAGTTAATGAAATCAGATCCTTGATGGCACTATAACTAAAACCTTCTCTGCTAATCAAAAGGTGAGCAGTTCAAATCCACCACTCGCTCTTTGCAAACTACTATAGTGTCACCATGAGCCAGAAATGATTCATGGCAATTGATAATGAGATCACTAATGTGAGTAACTTACTCAGTCAATCATACGGAGTTTATTAATAATTACATTTTTAAAAAAGTTTTGCAATCATTTGATAGCACAGAGCTTGGATGGTTTATTGGTAAATTCTGCATAATTTTGCAACTTGCATAATTTATTGTTGTAGCATTTGAGGTCAGTTATCTCCTCTAATTATTATTTTACACATAAATTATCACTCAAACCCAAGATATATGTGAAAAAAAAGTTTAAAGCCAATCATGATGACTTGCTTTATGAAGACTCTGTATTCGTGCAAGAAAGGAGGCTTCCTTGCCATGAAAAAGCAGAATGCCAAGAGAACATAGCTTGGATCCCATGACCTCTGCACATGTCTTCATGGATTATTCTCCATCTCTGCTTTTATTTTGATTAACAAGATTAAAAATTTCCCAAATTTATGGTATAACCGTAGTGAAATAGTTTCACTAAGTGGTAGTATACAAAAGTACAAATAATTTAGAGTTCACTTTGATGTGAGTCTCCACTTGGCAATTTTCTTTTGAGAATTCTACAAGTGTTTATTTTCCCTTTGTCTTCAGTCTTACAGTGATGCTCAGAAGCTGTGTTACCACAAGACTACATTTGATTATTTATTTAGACAGAATCACTGCGTACTTCTCAATGAACTGAACCAGAAAATCAGGGAACCATGTTTTATATTCTAGGCTGCTAACTAAAAGGCTTGACATTTGGGTCCACCCGTAGGCTCCTTAGAAGAAAGCCCTGGCAATCTACTTCCCAAAAATCTGCCACTGGAAACTCTATGGAACACATTTCTGTTCTCACACACAGAGTTGTCACATGTCTGAGCTGACTCCATGACAACGTTTTATTTTATTTTTTTAAACCTAAAGAAAACTACCTCCTCTACTTGGTCATGGGAATTTACTGAAGTCCAAGCACGACAGACTATGTCTATCATATTTGTGATCTTAACAGCTCAGGTATTTTAGCCAGTGTTTACACACTAATGATTTAATGGGTCCATAAGAGACTGGGATGTCCCCTATGAGTACAGGGGCCATATTGGTCAGTGGTTAAGAGCTGTAGGGCATTACGGCTGCTTATCCAAAAGGTTGGCAGTTTGAATCCACTAGCTGTTCCTTGGAACTCCATGATTCAGTTCTTCTCTGTCCTGTAGTGCCACTATGAGTTCAACTTGAAGGTAATGTTTTCTTTTTCTTATGAATACAAATCTCAAAAATAGTTGTATATTTATATAATTATTAATTACAGCTATGTATAAATAATTAATTACACACACACTCACAAACATGCACATGCACACACACACATATAGTAACCAATTAAGGCCTTTCATAACCTATTATGTTTTTCCTGGAATATTACTAACTGGTTCATGTCTTTAGTTTACCTTTCTTGAAGTTAAAGTCCAGAATACAAGTGAATGTCTGTTTTACCATATTGCTTTACTCTCTAAAGCTCTGTGATAGTTACATTTTTCCTCATCTCATTCATGCTCTTCTGAAATGTTCTAATTACTGAGGTTTTTTTTTTTTGTTTGTTTGTTTGTTTTTGGTATTCTACCTCCAAGAAATTCTCTTCATCTGGAAAATTCCTTGATTCTTTGTTTAGGAGCTTTCTGAAGTCATTGTGGTCTGTCTCTTGAAAAGATTTGACACTGTTACCTCCAAGTCATCAGTAAGTTGTTGAATTTGCTTATTTTATATTTACTTACTGTGTTATAGCCTCTTGTTTTGTTTTGTTTTGAACTGTCCAAATAGGCTGGTCATTGTGCTGGTTTGATCACTGGTGCTTATGGAGCTCTAACATCCGTCACCAGGTGCCTAGGGCTGTTGGTAGACACGTAAAGCCAAGAGGCCATTGACTTCAGTCACCACATGTGTGGTGCAGGCTCTCCCCTACCAGCCTAAATGGGCAGATGCAAGGCATGTAGGTACAGCTATCCAGCTGCAAGCTCTGAGAAAGACAGAGGCCTAACACCCATCTTACAGACACTCAGGGATCACTCTTTGTGAAATTAAAAAAAAAAAAAAAAAAGATGTTCATTGTCTAGGAATTGCAGGAATGGCCGTGGAGTTGTTGAGTAGAGTTTTAACTGCTTGTCCCACCAGATCTTGATGACAGATAATCCCTAAGAGTATTGATTTTTCTTCTCTAGTTTCATCATTTCTTGCATCATAATAGATCTTGAGATAGTTTACCTGTTTAATTTGAATAAATCTTTAACAATATAATTTCAAAAAATACAGCAGTTGAGAAGATTTTCTATTTATTTATTTGGAGGCAAGGAGGTTGTAATATCTCCTTATTTGCCAAAAAACATCCTGAAGCTATTTTAATTTGTTAATGAAATCACCCTACTTTGCTTTTGTTCTTTTTTTCATTATGCAGGACTGTTAGCCAAATCAGGTGCTTAAAATACTAGTTTAATTGAATGTTAGTGTTTATCTTTCAGACCGTGATTCCAACATGCCATGACTGAATTGTGTCTCCCTCAAAACTGTGGTTGCCAGTATTAGGGGGTTGTCTTCCATTTTGTGCTTTTCCTGTGTTATAAATCCTAATCCAAACAGGGCAAGACCGGATTATGTTAAAAGTGGTTACTAGGGAAGTTTCTTACTAGAGAGTTTCTCTGGAGTATGGCTTGCTCACCTTTTACTCTGCAAGAGATAGAAGGAAAGTGAAGGAAGCAGAGAGTCAAGAACCTCATGTTGTCAAGAAAATGGTGCTGGGGGAAGAGCGTGTCCTTCAGACCTGAGGTTCCTGTGCTGTGATGGTCCCAGGCCAAGGAAAGACTGATGACAAGGGTCTTCCTCTAGAGCAGAGAGAGACAGCAAACCTTCACCTGGAGCTGATGCCCTCCCTGAATTTGGACTTGCAGCCTACTGGACTGTGAGAGAATAAACTCTTTGTTAAAATTATCCACTTGTGGTATATCTGTTATAGCAGCACTAGATGACTAAGATACAAATAAATAGTTGAAAAATGAAGACAGTGTGGATTATAAGAGATTATAGGCCTAGATCTGCTTTAATTTACAATCCGATTTTGGAGGACTTCGTAGCCACTTGGTTCCCCTGTCTTCTATTCTGCAAAATGGGATTGTGAGATTTGATGATCTCAAATTTAGCCATCACCTGTCTGTCAGTGGTGGCTTGAATACTGCTGTGTTGCTGAGCACGTTGCAGCAAAGCTTACAGACCAAGTCAGAGAAAAGGCAGAAAAACTTAGCAATCTCCTTCCTGAAAATCAACCAAGAGCAAAAAAGTCCTTTAGCTCACAGGAATCCAGTCCCATTGTGCACTGGGTTGCCATGCATTAGCGACTAGCTCTGGCACGTAACGACAAGTTCTCCACTAGTGCTGACTTCATGTTATTTTGAATATTGTAATAATACAGCATTAACAAAGCAGACACAAGATACACATTAAGAATACTGTATTCTTATGTCAATAAAGCACGCTTTTTGTGTTTGTTTGCCAGTGAAACCCTGCCCCTGCCAGGCACCCTCACAAGTGTTGCCCTGCCAACCCTCTTCTACATGTTGCTGTAAAAAAATTGGCATAGTGTACTTACCAAAATACCCCGGGATAGGGAGAGCAAGGCTAGCAAACAAACATGGAGGGCCTGTATTATTTTCATAAAAGTGCAGTGTGTATACATTCTTCTCTCTTTCTCTTCATATATATATAAAACATAATGTTATCACCATTTTTACTACGCAAATTGCATAAACTGACAGGAGTTTTCAATAACTCTATCTTTTCATACATTACTCATTTGTCAGAGAATCTTTGGTCTACTTTTAAGATGGGATCTCAGGCTTCACTATGTTAAAAATTTCCACTCAACAGAAAAGTGGATGTGAAAAGTCTGTACGTTCTTCTGTATTCCTTTTAGTGGCAATTGCATCAGAATCCCATGATATGCCAAGTTGCACAACTGAAACATGCTTGTGCACACAATTAATAAACTCTTTAAAAATAATTCCTTCCATTTTTTCCTTAATTTTATTTACTTAGACACTGTCCATTTTCAAAAGAATGCGAGGCAAGTGATGAAAATACATATCACGAAATAAAATAAAATTAGAGATAGTATGAAATGAGTGTTCTGTTGGCACCAGTGTAGAAGCTTGCCCTGCCTTGCATGCATGATTACCCTGTATTTCAGAAACAATAAAAATCACACCCCAAATCTATTAAGTATTTAACAATATGTATGCAAGAAACTTGGCTAAGTGCTTGACACCAATTCTTATTTATTCGTTAGTGTAATAGCAGTTAGTTGATACTCTTTTTCTCCTCTCATTTGTTTGATAAGGAAACTGCTTTTCAAGATTGTGTCTTATCTAAATCCAGGAGGTATATATGCCACAATTTAAACCCAGATTTATCTGACATTAAAGCTTATACTCTGACTTCCACATATACTTCTTTTCCTCAAAAGTTTGCTCTTACCATAATTTATTTGTCCCTATGTTCTAGCAAGGAGCTGTGGTGGCACAGTGATTAAGCACTTGGCTAGTAACCCAAATGTCAAGGGTTCAAATCTACCAGAAGCTCCACAGAAGACATGGTCATCTACTCCAGTGAAGATTAAAAACTCAAACCAATTGCTAACAAGTTGATTGTGACACCCAGTGATGCTATAGGACAGAGTATAACTGCCCCTTAGGGTTTCAAATCTTGAAGGAAGCAGGCTTGGTTAACAGCCAAGTGGCTTAACTAGCACACCACCAGGGTTTCTTCTGCAATTACATTGTTGGAAGTACTATAGGGCAGTTTTACTCTGTCCTACTGAGTCTCTATGAGCCCAAGTTGATTCAGTAACAATAGGCTTGTGGGGTTTTTGTTGTTTTTTTTGTGGTCAGGGGAAAAGACATGGAAGAAGAAGTGTGCGCCTGGCACTAAACAAGCACATAGCAGAAAGGGAGACATCTAACACAGGATATTTGGCCTTAGGATTTAATCACCTAGGTAGAAACAAAGAACAGGCATGCATGACATAGTGGGAGAACATTTATGCTAATATATGCAGAAATTGCTACTAAAAATGTAGGGCAAATACAGAGAAGGGAGGTCATCACTGACTAGACCTCTCATCCTGGAATTTAGCAGATCGACTTGTAGTGACCAGGGGCAAGATAGCACTGCAGGCTTCCCATGGTACTGAAGTATCCCGGACATGTCTTTTTTTCTTTATACTGTCACTATTACAGTTTTCTCTTCCTGTCTTAGGAAATAGCATGGCAACTGTCTTCAGAAAGAGGCAGAATCCTCCATCTAAGAGCTACATCAGATTCTCCAAACAATGTTTATTTGTACATCATGTTGCAATTATTCAGTTATTGAGAATATGAATTATCTCATCAATACTCAGTTTAGAAAATGAAAGCGCAGTAAATGGAAGCTATTTGGTAAAAATCACCCAGCTAAGACATGGCAGAAGTACAATGCTATTCTGTGTCTTCTGATCCCATATCTGCTAATTTTACTTCATTCTGAGCTGCCTTTGTTTAAATTTATTGTAATGTTGCTTGATTATTAAAAGCGATGAAACCTATATCATTGAATTGGTGCAAGACTTTGCTTTACTTACAATAGAATTTCTCTATGATAACACATCTCTCTCCTGAGTCGGATCCGACTCGATGGCACTTGGCTTGGCTGGCTCCTCTAAACTCCCGTCTTGTCCCTACACAACTTGAAAAACAGTGGGGCTATATTTTTTTTTTTTTTTTTGTGGCCACATGGAAGGTGGTTCATGCCTTCTACATGGAGTGATTTTTCCAAAAGCCTCCAGTGGTGGCAGCTTTAATTCTTTAATAGCTGTGAGAGTCCAGTAAAATGGGAGCCTGTCTCTTCCTAAGTTACACCCTACACATTCAGGGTCCAGGGGCTTGCAAATTGCATACCATACACACCTCATTTTCACTAATGCCTTGATCCGTAACCAAGAGGAGTATTTTTTCTTGATTCGATTACATGATTCCCACCAATTTCCCCCAGCTGGAACATTGATGCCCTCCTCACTTGTCCTTTAAGTAAATTGTGGGCGTATGCTGCAGCAGCAGCCAAACCTGCGCAGCAGTGTTAATAGGTATCCATTAGAAGGGTTTCATTTACTCTCCCTTTCTTAAATAAATACATTGTTTTCCTTTCAAACAGAACCACATCAAGGTTTAGCATTGCTTTCACTTAACAGAGTCACAAAATAAGTTTGTCCACATCACAGTCTTTCACAAGTCCTAATCTGTCCCTTTTAGTAATCTAATCAAGCTAATCCATTAACAAAGGGTGCCCATGCTCTTGTAAAAAATTCAAATTTGATTATATATATGTATGTACGTATCTATATTGTATTATACACACATACACATACATATTTACCTCCTTCAAAGCATAAAGAATTTGTTTTTTGGTAATAGACAGATGTAATGTTACTATCCTGCTCTGTTCCTATCAGCAAATGCTTCATTCTTTAAGGCTATTTCTGCCTCTGGAGAGTGGAGATAAAACACTTACTTTATAGGATTACTTGAGCATTAAATGAGATAATACACATGATGTAGTCGGCACCCTGCCTGGCAAGAATACAATAGTGTCTCGGTCATCTAGTGCTGTTATAACACCACGGGTCTATGGCTTTAACAAAAACAAACACATTTTCTTAGAGTCCCATATGCTGCAAGTCCAAATTCAAAGCATCAGATCCAGGAGAAGGCTTTCTCTGCTGGCTCTGATGGAAGGTTCTTGTCAATTTTCCTGTTTTGGGTCCACTCCTTTCCCAGCACTGCTTTCTTAGTGGTTTGAGGTTTCCTGCTGTCTGCTTGCTTCTTTCCTTTATTTTCCAAGAGACTGCCTCAAGGCATGATACAATCTTATAGACTAAGTCCTGCCAAACCAACACAACTGTCACCCATCCTTTCTCATTAACATCACAGAGGCAAGATTTACAACCTATAGGAAAATCACAGTACTGTCACAGCCCAGCCAAAATGATAGACACATTTTTGGGAGGACGTGATTCAATCTATGTCAAGTAGCTTAAGAAAGAATGTGGTAGTTATTTTCACTTTTTCTTTCTGTGTGATTGGAAGCATGTTATTTAACTTTTCTAATTTTGTATTTGCTTAAACTGGTGTTGCATAAATTAAATGAGATAATGCAGGAGTGAGGTTTTTTCTTGAATAGATTAAGCTCTGCTATTTAATTTTTTTTTTATTTTCGATCACTGAAGAATCAATTCCAACTTATGGCAACCTTGTATGCTTTGGTGTAGAACTGTGCTCCATAGGGTTCTATTTATTTTTTAAAACATTTTATTGTACTTTAACTGAAAGTTTACCATTCAAGTCAATTTGTCATAGAAAAACTTACACACACTCTGTTGTGTAACTCTGGCTGCTGTCTCCACTCTGTGATGGCTCACTACTTTTCACCCAGTAGTTTCCGTGTCCCTTCAACCAACTTCTGTCTCACTCCGCCCTTTCATCTTGCCTCTGGACAGGAGCTGCCCAGTGAGTCTCATGGGCCTACTTAAGCCATGAAGCACATTCTTTGCCAGTTTTGTTTCATCTTATATTTCGGTCTAGTCTTTGTCTGAAGAGTTGGTTTTTGGGAGTAGTTTTAGTCCTGGACTAACAGAGAGTCCGGAAGACCAGTTCTCCCAGGGACACTCCAGTCTGTCATACTATCAAGTTTAGTCTTTTTAGTAGAATTTGAGTTCTGCATCGCATTTTTCTCCCACTTAGTCAGGGAATTTTGTCGTGCTCCTTGTGAGGGCAATCATTGGTGATGGCTGGTACCATTTAGTTCTTCTGGTCTCATTCTGATGTAGCCTCTGGATTATGTAGACCACTCTGGCTCCATGAAGTTTTCAATGGTACTTTTATAGAAGTAGATCACCAGGTCATCTTCTGAGGCACCTCCTGGAAGAACTGAATTTGCAACCTTTCCCTTAGCAGCTGAGTGTATCATTTGTACCAGCTGCTCAGGGATCCCAGGGGATATACAGAATTCTATAACCTTGTAAACTTTCTCCATTTCTAAATAAATCATTTGCCCTCTACTTCTAATCAATATTCATCCTCCCCTCATATATCCTTAAGGTGGTAATGGTGGTGAGAATTTTTTTGATCACCTGTAGAAGGTTCGTGCAGAGAGGTTAACATCTTTTTTAGAAACATGTGGAAGTGATAGGGAAAGGAAGTCATCTTTAGAACTATTATTCTCAGTTTTGGAGTCACAGCTGAAAGGTATCTGTGATGTAGTAGAAATATTTGGGGGAGTAATTATGACTGTACTTTGATTTCTTTGTTATCTCTATTTATGAAAGCTACCAATTCAAGAGTGTTTTGTGGTCTTATGTGACCCTAATTCTGTAACTGAGGAAGCAACATGATATTACCTAGATTTCTGATTTCCAGCTCACAAATTCATCACTGACACTTTTCAACCTTGCTGTGAACTGCACGAAGCATCTACTAACACCTTAGAGCATTCAAAAATACTTGACCTTTCCTTTAATAACACAATTTCAGTGTTTCCTGTTAGACCAAAATTTTAATGGAATTAAAATTCCACTAAAGTCTAGTTCAAGTTAGGTTGGAATACATAAGGCATACAGATATTAAAGCCTAGAAAACTGATGTGGCTACCTCAATGCCATAAACGTAGACTTCCTCTATCTTCATCTTTATATTTTATCATGTATACCCTTATTAATATCTCAGTTAAAATACACCAGGATGCCTTCTTCATTTGCAACAATTTCCATTGATTAATTAACAAGAAAGAATGTATTTTAGAATTAGATTTATACATTTTAATTGACTGATATGCCTCTTCAACCACTTCTACTCTATAAGTTTTGCCTTCAGCTCTTTTTTTAGTGTGTGTATTTTACTTGCAATATATTTCTGAAAGAAGCTAGTTCATTAATCTTGCAGGATGTTCTACATTCTAGGTTTTATTTACTTTGAGCAACAACTAGTTTCTATCAGAACTGAGGCTTTTAAAAGATCTATTGATTTTCCAGTAGCAAAACATAGCAACAAAGTGAAAAATACCACTCGGAATTTGTGCTAACTCTACATTTACTTATGTACCAAAGATCTATTTTTATAGACAGTTTACTCAAATAAATATTCTTAGTGGATTTTTATATAACAGAATTTCTCACCCACGCCATTACTAATATTTTGGTCTACAAAATTTTTGCTGAGGGGACTGCCTCAAGACTAAGTGATACAGCCTACCAAATATCTATCTATTATATATTTATTACATTTCAAACTCTAACTAAAAATGTTAGATTTGTTTATAACTTATGTTTATTGGTATTGCCCCACCTGATCCAGCAATGTCTTACACAATACATTGCTCTTTACTCATTCATTTCAATCCAAGTATTTTTGCATAGGTTTCAAAGTTTCCCATTAGTTTTAGTACTCATGGTTTCAATTACAGCTTTCCCAATATTGTCTCTCAGCTTCACACATGCTACACTTTCTGTATTTCCCACATTCAGCTTTCGCATTTCCAATTTATTTACCTTCACTCCCAGCCCCTCCCCAAAAGTACTCCTAACTCTCCTAATTTATGTCTTTCTCTTCCTTTCTATTCTGGTAAAATATTTTCTGACAATCCCTAAAAATCTTCTGATATTTCCCCCTTGTATTTTCTAAGTTTCCACAATAATTTTTCACTATACTGTTTTTGATATAACGATAGTAGAAAACAAATGGACAAGTAAGACAGAGGCTCTGTGCCACTAAAGTTCAAAATCTAGTGGGGAAGGCAATGAATAAAGTGATTACTATGCCAATAGCTCAAGTAATCATTCAATGTCTACATAGTATTATTAGACACACAGGAAGCAAATAGGAAGGAAATCTTCCTTCTTTAGGGATGTAAATGACATATAAATGGTTCTTCCAATATGTCTTAGGTTGTATTACATAAAGAAGAAGTAGAGAAGAAGTAGGAACAGAAAAAATTGTAACCCTTTCATCTTATGGAGAGTATTCCTCATGATAGCTAAATACAGTCTGTGGAATTGAGTATCTAAAATTGAGTGCTTCTCTGCCTTACTTTTGAGATATTGTTAAGAAGTCTTAAGTCTTATATATTCTTCCTACTGGATTGAAATCCCCAAGACAGGAGGCAGTACCAAGATGGCAGAGTAGTCAGATGCTTCCTGTGATCCCTCTAACAATAACAACCCAAAAGAAAAAAAAAATGAATTGATTACATATGGCATTCTAGGAGCCCTGAACATCAAACTTAAAGTGACAGGGAAGGAAGAATAGGCCAGGAAGAACCTAATACTGGCCAAACCTGACCCTCCAGTAATCAGATACAGCAAACATGGTGCATAGAGCAGTGGTATTCAGAGAGTATCCTACTCAGAGAAAGAGTACACTCATGCCTCTAGACTGGTAAAAAGGGACACTTGGTCATAAAAAGCTAAGAGGCTTGTGTCTAACCCACGTGTGCAGATATGAAAATTTCATTTTTAATAAACTTCTCTCCCTTTTACCAAAGCTTCTCCATCCCTTCTCTACACTGAGCTAGGATATGGAGTCTGGCATCATCATCATCAAGCCAGAAATAAGACTCCTTAATCCATCCCTGAGCCATTCTTCTAGACTAGGAGAGGGAATAATTTAACAACCTCGGGGGGGGGGGGGAAGGAGGGGAATCTGCTGACTCCCATAAGCTAAAATTTAGGGCAGAAACAGTTGCTTCACCTAAAATCAAACATAAAGAGACATATCAACCTCTAAGACACTGAAGGACCCTTCTTACTGTGCCCCCCCAACTTTCTTAGTGAGTGCAACCAGGTACATCTGTTTACATCTATCACCTCTACTCATCTAAAGTAGTAAGGGAGAGCCTGAAATACATGATCGGTAACTGACTACTTGGACATCTGAGCTCAATCTTTACAAGAACAGAGATTCCTGGGCTTGCATGCCTAGTAACAATTCTAAATACTTGGTGACATGATGTTAGACCTTTAAAGGTGCCAGTAATAAAACTAGCACATATGACCAGCCTATCTGGACATTTCAAAATGAAATGAAACAAGATAAGAAGTCAGAACACAGTAAGCAGACATAAAATAAATTCAGCAAATAACTGATGGTTTAGAGACAATAGTCAGTATGAAATCACTTAAAGAGGAAGACATGATTACATCAGACAGCACCTGAAACAGCAAGAGGTTTTCCAGAAGAAGAGAATTTTCTGGAGTTATCAGTAGAAAAGATTAATATTTAGAGCTCTTCAAGAGATCAGAAAAGAAATGAGGCAAAATGCAGTACAGCATGATGACAAAGACAATGGGCTGCAAGAAAGCACACAAAGACAGGAAATAGAAATTCAAAGAATAAGTAATAAAGTTATGGAATTAATCAACTCAGTTCAAAGACAAAGGAACAGGATTGAGGTAATGGAAGGCCAAATTAATAAGAATGAAGATAAAGCACATGACACCAAAGTATTTCAGGAAAACTTAGATAAAAGAATTTTAAAAAAAATCTAGAAATATCATGAATTATGTGGGACTCTATCAAAAGAAATACTCTACAAATAACTGGAGTACCAGAACAGGGAAAAGAACAGAAAATACAAGGAGAATGATCCAATGTTTTTTTGAAAGAAAACTTCACTAATAACATGAAAGTTAAGATGTCTATCCAAGATGCACATTGAACTCCACACAAAGTAGATCTCGAAAGAAAGACAAGGCACATTATAATAAAACTTGCTAAAACGATAAGCAGATAATTTTGAAAGAGGTGGGGATAAAAGAAAGATACATAGATAATTTTAAAAGTAGCCAGGATAAATGAAATATGATCTACAAAAATAAATCAGTAAGACTAAGCTTGGACTACTCAGCAGAAACCATGCAGGCAAGAAGGCAATGGGATGACACATACAAAGCTTGGAAAGAAAAAATTGCTAAACAAGAATTACATATCCAGCAAAATTGTCTCTCAAACATGATGGTGAAATTAAAATATTTCCAGATAAACAGAAATTTAGGGAATTTATAAAAATCAAACCAAAATTACAATAAATAAAAAAAAGGAGTGCTTTCATTAGAAAATGAATAACATTTGATAACAACAAAAAAACAACACAGAACAGAGCAACAGAGTATCAACTCAAATAGTAGTGGGAAAAAATCAAGGACAAAATACTGAAACTATGGAAACAGAGCTATCATTATGTTAAAATTATAACAAAAAGCAGAGGATATAAAAAACAGTCATAGAGCCTTCAAATGAAGACAAAATCAAGGTGACATAAAGAAATTAAAGACTGTTTTAAATTTAGAAAAAAAGGGGTGTTAATTTAACCACAAAGGACATTAACAATCCTATGTATCAAAATAAAAGACATGAAATCTCAGCAAAACTATCAACACTGAAAATGATGGGGGGGGAACACTTGAAGAAAAATAACTCAGCATAGAAAATCAAGTGGAACAAAGGAATTGTCTACAATACACAAAAACACAAATCAAAATGACAGTGCTAAATTCATAACTTATGAATGTAAATGAGTTAAACATACCAATAAAGACACTGACAGTGGCAGATTGGAATAAAAAAAAAAAAAAAACACAATCTATCCATATGCTTCTTACAGGAGTCACACCTTAAAGATACAAACAAATTAAAACTCAAAGAATGGACAAAATACATCAAGAAAACAACACCCAGAAAAGAACAGGAGCAACAATATTGATTCCTGGTAAAATAGGCTTTGGAGTAAATTCAACCACATTGGTTAAGGAAGGACACTATATAATGATTAAAGGCTCCATAGTCTAGGAGACATAACTGCATTAATATTTACACAACTAAATATAGGGCTCTAAAGTACATAAAACAAACTCAAACTACACTGAAAACAGAAATAGACAACTTCACAATAATAATAAGAGACTTCAACACATCACTTTCAGTAAAGGACAGAATGTTCAGAAAAAAAGCTCAATAAAAACATGAGGGATCTAACTGCCATAATCTACCAACTTTACCTCATTGATATTTAGAGAGCACTCCACCCAACAGCAGCCAAATATGCTTATTTTTCCAACACAAATGGAACAATCTCCAGAATGGATCACATGTCAAAGCCAACATGGTAGACCATAAAACAAGGCTTAACAAAATCCAAAGAGTTGAAATGTTACACAGCTTCTTTGCAAATCATAATCCACAAAATTAGAAATCAATAACAGGAAAAGAAACCAAACACATGGAAACTGAACAATACCATGCCCCCAAACTCTTGGGTTATAGAAAAACTGAAAGATGGAATACAGAAATTCATAGAATCAAATGCAAATGGAAACACGTCTTACCAGAATCTTAGGGACATAGCAAAAATAGTGCCCAGAGGTCAATTTATATCAATAAATACACACATCCTAAAAGAAGAAAGGGCCCAAGTCAGAGAATTAACCCTATAACTTGAAAAAGTAGAAAGAGAACAGCGAAAAGAAGCCATTGGGCACCAGATAACAGCAAATAACAAAAATCAAAACAGAACTAAATGAAGTAGAGAGTAGAAAAACAATAGATAGAATTCAGAAGAACAGTGCTGGTTCTTTGACAAGATCAACACAATTGATAAATTACTGTCTGAACTGACAAAAGAAATATATGAGAGGAAGCAAATAAGCCCCCAAAAGAAATAATATGGGCACTGTCACAACAGACACAACTGAAATTGCAAATACTGTAAGAGAATACTACAAAAAGTTGTATTCTAACATATTTGAAAACCTAGATGAAATGGACAAATTTCTAGAAACATACTTCCTGTGTAAACTAACACAAACAAAGGTAGAACAACTAAATAAACTCAATCACAAAAGAAGAGATTGAAACAGTAGTTAAAAAATTCCCAAGTGATAAAAACCCTGACGTGAGTGTTCTACCAAACTTCTAGGTGACAGTTAACACCACTATTATTAAACATATTTTAGATCATAGAAAATGATGGAAAACTGTCAAATTCATTATACGAAGTCAGGGTAATCCTGATACCAAACTAAAAAGATACCATGAAAAAGGAAAATTACGGACCAATATCTCTTATGAACTTAAATGCAACAATCCTCAACAAAATTCCAGCCAATAGAATTCAGCAACATATAAAAGTACTACTACTACTACTAATTCACCATGGTCATGTGACATTCATTCCAGGGATTCAGGGACGGCTCAGTATTAGAAAATGACTCAGTATTAGCTGTTTTGAGCAGGTGTGGCTCAGTATTAGAAAAACAATCAATGTAATGAACTATATAAAACAAAACACAAGAACGACTTGATTTTATCAGTTGATGCAGAAAAGGTATTTGACAAAGTCCAAAACCCATTCATGATAAAAACTCTCAGCAAAATAAAAATAGAAGGAAAATTCCTCAATATACTAAAGGCATTCATACAAAGTCAACAACTAACATCATCCTAAATGGAGACAGCCTGAAAATGTTCCGTCTGCAAATTGGGACCAGACAAGTTTCCCTTTTGTCACCACACTAGAGCAATAAGTCATGATCAGCAAATAAAGAGTACCCAAATTGGTAAGGAAGAAGTAAAAGTATTTCTATTTGCAGCTAATATGAACTGATACAAAGAAAATCTTAATGAATCAACAACAACAACAAAAAAAACAACCCTGAAACCAATAGAAGTGTTTAGTAAAATATCAGGACATAAGATAAACACAAAAATCACTTGGATACCTTTACACCAACAAAGGGAACACTAAAGAAGAAATCTTTGAATCAATATCATTTTCAATATCCTCCCCAAAAGATAACATAGTTACAAATAAATCTAATCAGATATGTAAAGGACCTATACAAAGAGAATTATAAGACTTTACTGCAAAAAATCAAGAGACCTATACAGGTAAAGAAACCTACCTTGCTCATGGATAGGAAAACTTAACATCATGAAAATGTCTCTTCTACACAAGGCGATCTATAGACACAATGTAATTCCAATACAAATTCCAATGTCATTTTTCAGTGAGATGGGGAAACAAATCACTAACTTTACATAAAGAGGGAAGAACCTCTGGGTAAGTAAAGCTCTACTGAAGAAGAACAAAGTGGGAGGTCTCACATTAACTGACTTGAGAACCTGTCACCATAGTCAAAACAGCATGGTATTGGTACAAAAACAATACATAGAACAATGGATTAGAATTAAGAATGTAGACATAAAATTATCCACCTATGAAGCTGGTATTTGACAAAGGCCCAAAGTCCATAAACTGGGAAAAAGACAGTATGTTTAACAAAAAGAGTTGGCATAAATGGATATCCACCTGCATAAAATCTGAAACAAGATCCATACTCACACCATGCACAAACACCTAATTGAAAATGAATCAAAGACTTAAATATGAAGTCAAAAATTATAAAGATCATGATGGAAAAAAAAGGGGGACTATGCTGGGAGCCCTAATACACAGTGCAAACAGACTGCAAAGCATTACTATACGTAAACACCAGAAGAGAAAATAGATAACTGGAAACTCCTAAAAATCAAACACTTAAACTCACACAAAGACTTCATTAAAAGAGTAAAAAGACTATCTACAGACTGGGAAAAAAACTGTGGCTTCAATAAATACAGTCAGTATCTAATCTCCATTGTCTACAAGACATTGTAAAATTTCAAAAACTAAAAGACCAAAACCCAATTTAAAACTGGGAATTCAGTATGAAGAGACACCTCACTGAGGAAGACATTCAAGTAGCTAACAGACACATGAGGAAATGCTCACAATCATAAATCATTAGAGAAAATCTACACCAGAACTACATGAGATACCATCTCATCCCAACAAGGCTGGTCTTAATCCAAAAAACATAAACCAATAAATGTTGGAGAGGCTGTGGAGAGACTGGATTTCTACATTTCTAGTGGGAATATAAAATGGTATAATCGCTTTGGAAATTGATTTGGTTTTTTACAAAAAGCTAGAAATAACATACTATCCAGCAGTCTCACTTCTTGGACTACATCCTAGAGAAATAAGGGCTGCCCACAGTAGCAAAAAGATGGAAGCAAGCTAGGTGCCCATCAGAGGATGAATGGATACACAAATGACGGTATATTCACACAATGGAATACTATGTAATGATAAATAACAATGCTCTTGGGAAATATCTCATAATTTAGAGGAATCTGGAAGGTATTACACTGTGTAAAGTTTGTATGATGCAAAAAGACAAATATTATATGAGACCACTTTTATAAGGACTCAAGAAAAGGTTTAAAAAGAGAAGAAAGATGTTTTTGATGGTTCCACAGGTGGGGTGTTCATAGACTAGATGGTAGACAGGAATTGGGATAAGTAAAGGGAGTGACAGCATGCAGTAGAAGAGAGCTTAGCACAACTGGACTATACTAAAAGCTACAATCCATCATTTTGAAAGATAGAGAAGCAGGGACAAGGATCTAAGGACAATGCTTTCAGGGGACTGGTGTGTCAACTGGCCTAATGAAGGTTTTTAAGAAAATGTTCAGGAGGGAGTCAAGATGGTGGACTAAATGCACATCTCCCTAAATCCCTCTGGAAGCCAAGACCGGATATGGTAGTTAAATGGAGCCTTCTGGACACCTAGTGAGCCCTGGGATGCAGCACAGGGCTGGTAATTTGGACTTCATACCACTGAACACAAAATGTCTTTTTCACTGACCCCAATCTCGGCAAGCAAAGGCTTGCACAGACTGAAGGAAACTCACCATTTTGATTTTTTTTCCTCTCTCTTGGCCAGCAGGCAGAACCGGAACTTGACTAGCTGCTGGTCTCGGAAGCACTGCTGGTGGGACTGGCAAGTGTTTGGACTCTATACACATTAGCTCCTCTGGGCTATCAGGAAATGGAGAAGCCCAGGCAAAGGCCCCAGCCAGACTTGGTTCTTAGGCAGGGAGGTGGCTCCTGATGGGGTGAGAGCTCTTTTCTAGCAGGGAGGCAGTGTTTTCCACAGTGTCGCCTGGGGCTGGGGTACAGCAGCGGAGGCTGTGGACTCTGGGCATTTGGCATTTTTGGCCAGCTAGCAAGCTTATGCGGGACACCATCTTGTTTTGCTTGGAGGCAGGGTCATCAACATGCAAGCCTCAGCTGGACCTAATTCCTGGCTGAGGGGCAGTTCCTACCCAGAAGAGACTGTTTTTCTAACAGAAAAGCAGAGTTTTACACAATATTGCCTACAGCTGGGGCCCAACAGCAGAGGCCAGCAGGCCAGTAGCCCTTCTGTATTTTGAGCTACTCTGGGGATCAGTTCTACCCTGGCACCTAGGGTCGTCATGAGTCGGATCTGACTCCACGGCACTTGGCTTGGCTTGGTTTATAACATCAGGTGTTCAATATAGTGGAGGACAGACATAGACACCTGAAAACCTGACTTTGGAAGGTGCCAAGTACTTTTTACTTCTCATCTTAAGATGGCCTAGAGAAACAACTGTGGTACATCTTCACAACATCTCTCCCAGCCTCTGTTGACCCACATGAAGCTCAAAAACCAGCAGACGTTGGAGAGGACGGTAACCCGGAATTTACCAGTGGCATTAGAAGGCCCCCAGAAGAAACTATCTCAGAACTTCCCAGATGAAGAAGCTTTTCTGAAACTATCAGAAGGTGTAAACAAAAGGATTACATAGAGAGCCCTACTAGACTTTATACAAAATGGAGTAGAGCAAAATGAAAAATTAAGCAAGCTGTTTGATCTAATGAAACATCAGTGCTCTGAAATCCAACAGATCAAGAAAAAATCAAAGACATAGAAACTTCAATTCAAAGCCAAGAAAACAGAATGGAACAAATGGAAAAGAGAATTTCTGATTTGGAAGACAGAACTACTGACTCCAGCACCTATGAGGATAAATCAGAAAAAAGAAACAAGAAAAACAAAGAAGCATTAAGAAGCACTTGGGACTCTATTAAGAAGAAGTATCTATGATTAATTGGAGTTCCTGAACAGGGCGAGACACCTGAGAACATAGAGAGTACTGTGGCTGAGCTGCTGATGGAAAATTTCCCAGAAATTATGAAAGAAGAGAATATAGATATCCAAGATATGTATCAAACATCACTCAATGTAGATCTCAATAGAAAGACTCCAAGGCATATTATAATCAAGCTCAACAAAACAAAACATTAGCAGAAACTCTTAAAGGCAGTAAGACCCAAAGCAAAGCTAACTTTCAGAGGGAAACTCCGTGGCTTTAGTTAGATTTCTCAGCAGAAACAATGCCGGCATGGGGACAGTGGCATGACACGCTCAAAGCCTTGAAGGAGAAGAACTTCCAACCAAGAATTACATATCCTGCAGAACTATCTTTCAAATAGGAAAATGAAATTAAGACATTCACAGATAAACAGAAACTCAGAGATTTTGTAAAAACCAAACCAAAGCTACAATACTAAAAGAATCTCTTGGTTTGGAAGAACGAAACCACTAACTTTGTATTTTAGAAGGACACGTTAACCAGAATGCTACTTAGTTAGGAAATGCTCCAAACACAATCAGAGCTATAATAGTGAAAGAAAAAAATCCAGTGGTCATATCATGTAAGCTACAATATCATCATATTAAATAGAGGGTTGTACTACAGTCATTATAGTCCCTCCAGATAGAGGGGAAGTTGACAAGCCTGGTAGCAATCAAAACTGGGGTTATATATAGTTTATTAAGCAGAATCATAGGGCAGCTGTAAAGCATAATAAAGAAGAAACGTACCATATCGAGAAATGTAATCCAGGAGTCTCAACAATCACAAAACCAACCCTGAAAAAGGTGAAGAATCAACTCGCAAAGAAGAAAGTTGCAGAACAGATTAATAAGAACAACAAAGAAAACATCAACACAAAAATAAACATATCACAATGGCAGCACTGAACACATACCTATCAATAATTACGTTGAATGTGAATGGAATGAATTCTCCAGTAAAGAGACATCAAGTGACATTTTGGATCAAAAGACATGACCCATCTATATGTTGCCTACAAGAAACTCATCTTAGACCTAAAGATACGAACAAACTGAAAATCAAAGTATGGAAGAACATATATCAAGCTAACAATGAACAAATAAGAGCAGGTGTGGCAATTCTAATCTCAGATAAAATAAATTTAAATGTAAAATCCACCATTGTGGACAAGGCTGGACACTATTTATTACTGAAAGATTCAATACACAAGGAGGACTTAACAATATTAAATATTTATGCACCTAATATTAGAGCACCTAAATATGTCAAAGAAACACCAACTACACTCAAAAAGGAGACAGATCACTGCACAATAACTGTAGGAGACTTCAACACTCCACTCTCAATATTGGAAGATAGTCCAGGAAAAAGCTTAATAAAGACACAGAAGACCTTATTGCCACACTTAACCATCTAGACCTCATCAACATATACAGAACTTTCTATCCATCAGTGGACAACTACACATTCTTCTCCATTGCACATGGAACATTCACCACAATAGACCATGTGTTAGGACATAAAGTAATTCTCAACAAAATCCATACCACTGAATTAATGAAAAGTGTCTTCTCAGATCATAAAGACATAAAAGTCTAAATCAGTAGCAGAAAAAACATAGATAGAAAGCGGAATTCTTGGAAACTGAACAATACCTTGCTTAAAAAAACATGGTTTACAGAAGAAATCAAGGATGAATTAAAGAAATTCATGGATTCCAATGAGAATGAAAATACTTCATAACAGAACCTATGTGATACAGCCAAAGCAGTGCTCTGAGGTCAGTTTATCTCCATAAATGCACACATATGTAAGGAAGAAAGAAACCAAATCAGCTTGAACAAGTAGAGAGAGAACAACAGAGGAACCCCTCAGGCACCAGAAGAAAACAGATTATAAAGATCAGAATTAGAGAATATTAGAACAATTGAAAAGACCAAAAGCTGGTTTTTTGAAAAGATCAACAAAATTGACAAACCATTGGCTAAAATTAAAAAGAAAAACAGAAAAGGAAACAAATAACCCAAATAAGAACTGAGTGGGGAGTTGTCACAACAGATCCAGCAGAAATCAAAAATATCACAGCTGAATACTATGAAAGACTGTATTCTAACAAATTTGAAAACCTAGAGGAAATGGATAAATCCGTTGATTCATATCACCTACCAAAATTATCACAATGTGAAGCAGAACAACTTAATGAACCCATCACAAAGGAAGAGATTGAAAAAGTCATGAAAAAACTGCCAACCAAAAAAAAGCCCAGGCCCAGATGACTTCACAGCAGAATTCTATCAGGCTTTTAGAGAAGAGTTATCTCTAATACTACTGAGACTATTTCACAGTATAGAAAGTGATGGAATACTCCCAAATTCATTCTATGAAGCCAGCATAACCCTGATACCAAAGCCAGAGAAAGACCCAACCAAAAGGGAGAACTACAGACCTATATCACTCATGAATCTAGATGCAAAACTCTTCAATGAAATTCTTGCCAGTAGAATACAACAAAATACCCCAAAAATAATCCATCATGACCAAGTTGGATTCATACCAGGGATGCAAGGCTGATTCAACATCAGAAAGACAATTAATGTGATCAACCACATAAATACCACAAAATAGAAGAATCACCTGATCTCGTCTATTGATGCAGAAAAGGCATTTGATAAAGTCCAACATCCATTCATGCTAAAAACTCTTAGCAAAATAGAAATAGATGGCCAATTCCTCAATGCAATAAGGGCCATTTGTACAAAGCCAGCTGCCTATATCAGCCTGAATGGAGAGAGATTGAAACAGTTTCCCTTGAGAACAGGAACTAGACAAGGATGCCCACTCTCACCTCTCCTATTCAACATTGTACTAGAAGTTCTAGTCAGAGCAGTTAGACAAGACCAAGGATTAAAGAGCATCTGCATCCACAAAGAACAACTAAAAATCTCCCTATTTGCAGATGATATGATTGTAGATGCAGAGAATCCCAAGAATCCATAAGGAAACTACTCAAACTGATAGAGGAATTTGGCAGTTTCTCAGGATATGAGATAAACATAAGTAAATCAGTAGGATTCCTTTATACCAACAACAAGATTAGTAAGGAAGAAATCACCAAGTAAATCCCATTTACTACAGCCCCTAAGAAGCTGAAGTACCCAGGAATAAATCTATCCAGAGAAATAACAGGCCTTGACAAAGAGAACTACAAACCCTTTCTACAAGAAACCGAGAAAGAGTTAGATAAATGGAGAAACCTACCCTGCTCATGCATAGGAAGATTTAACATTGTGAAAATGTCTATTTTACCCAAAGCAATCTACTTATATAATACAATCCCAATACAAGTTCCAGTGACATTTTTTAATGAGATGGAGGAACAAATTACCAACTTTGTCTGGAAAGGGAAGAAGCCCCAGATAAGTAAAGCATTACTAAAGAGGTAGGACACACTGGGAGGCCTCTCATTATCCAACCTTAGAACCTATTACACTGCCATAGTAGTCAAAACAGCCTGGTACTGGTACAAAAACAGACAGATAGTTCAGTGGAACAGAATGGACACCCCAGAGATGACATCACCTGCCTATGAACAGTTGATATTTGACAAAGGCCCTAAGACATTAAACTGGGGTAAAAACAATCTCTTCAACCAATGGTGCTGGCAAAATTGGATGTCCTTCTGCACTAAATTAAAACAAGACCAGTATCTTACACCTTATACAAAAACCAACTCAAACTGAATAAAACACCTAAATATCAAGTCTAAAACAATAAAGCTCACCGAAGAAAAAGTAGGAACAACAATGCAAGGTTTAATACACAACATAGACAGACTTAAAAATCTGTCAAGCAAACCACGATCATCAGAAAATAGATAAATGGGAACTAGTAAGAATCAACCACTTTTGCTCATCCAAATACTTTATTAATAGAATTAAAAGGCCACCTACAGAATGCAAAAAAATATTTGGCAACTCCATGTCAGACTGACGACTGATCTCCACAGTCTGTAAGGTACTACAAAATATCATTAAGAAGAAGATAAATCATCCAATTAAGCAATGGGTAAAGGAGATGGGCAGACACTTCTCTTAAGAAGAGATCCAGACAGCCAAAAAAAACACATGTGGACATGCTCATGATCATTAGGTATTAAAGAAATTAAAATCAAAACTACAATGAGATACCATCGCACCCCAGCAAGTTTGGCAATGATCCAAAAAACACAAAACACTAAATGCTGGAGAGGCTGTGGAGAGAATGGAACTCTCCTACATTGTTGGTGGGATTACAAAATGGTACAACCTCTTCGGACAGCAATCTGGCGCTATTTTAGGATAATGGATATAGACACACTGTTTGACCCAGTAATTCCACTGCTTGGAACATTTCCTACAGAATCAAGGCCATTCACACCAAGTGATACATGCACAGGAATGCTCATTGCAGCACAGTCCACAATAGGAAAAAGATGGAATCAACCCAGATGCCCAACAACAGAAGAATGGATAGGTAAACTGTGGCAATGGAAGACTATGCAATGATAAAGAACAAAGATGATAGCAGGAAACATTTCTTAACCTGGTTTCAAATGGAGGACATTATGTTGAGTGAAAGTAGTTAGAGACAGAAGGACAAATATTGTATGAGACCCCTACGATAAGAACTTAAAAGCAGACTCATGCATAACAGAAAAGACTCTTTGACAGCTGCAAGGGTGGGGAGGTTGGGAGGGCGAGGGGGGAAGGTTTAGATTAGATAGTTGTTAAAATTGGTTAGATGAAATTGGTGACAGCGCTCATTAGTAAGAAGATCGGTATAAACGGGACTTCAACATAACTTGTGTACTCCTCCCATCTTAACCCAATATTGCAAGGACAGAGTAGCTGGGGCCAGGGTCGGGGACCAAGCTCTCAGGGGAAATTGAGGTCAATTGGCACAACTAGTGTTTTGCTAATGAAGTGATTCTGCACCCCACATTGCTGAGTGGCGTCTGGGGTCTTAAAAGCTGCCATGCTGCCGCAGCAAATGGACCCAGCTCAACAGGAACAGATGATCACCAAGGACAAGAAAGACATGGGGGAAAGAGAATCCACAAGATAGAAAGACCCACGTGAGTGAAGGTCTACATTGACTTGTGACCGGAGGAATCAGATGGTGCTTGGCTACCACCATTCATAGCCACCATGGAGCTCACAAAGTTGAGTTTCACTGGCAACACAAGTATAAATAGGGGTGCACACTGAGATCTCCACAAAAAGACCACAATTGGTGGTCCAGGGGCCTCGAAGTTCTGCTGGAAGTGGAGCCCCTGGCCCTGATGCTGCCCCTGTCCATAAATCATATTGAAGGTCAACTTTTCAGACAGCAATGGATTGGACTTGGTGACACAGAGTGACCATATTGTGTGGGCACTTTGTGGCTCTAGGCATCTATAAGAAGTCATCTTCCTCACACTGGAAGAAGGGGTTGGGTGGACAGGAGAAGATAGGAGACTGTTGGGAAGATATGTATAGAGCAGAGAAGAAAGGTGTGCTGTCACCGTGCAGGGAGAGCAGTGGAAGTTGCATGTAGGTCAGCATGCAAATTTATATGGGAATGTACATTTTCATTCAATCATAATAAAAAAAAAAAGAAAATATTCTGCATCCCACTTTGGTGAGTGTCATCTGGGAACTTAAAAGCTAGCAAGTGGCCATCTAAGTAACATTAACAGTCCCAACCCACCTGGAGCAGAGGAGAATGAAGATATCAAAGACTTTGGTAGAATATGAGCCCAAGGGACAGAAATGGCCACATAATCCAGAGACTGCGTTAGCTTAAGACTAGATGTACTGCATGGCACCCAGTCACCACCAATGTTGTCCCTGACGGGATAAATCATAGGTCTCTGATGTATCAGAAGAAGAATGAGTGTTCAGAGCTTGAACCCTATTAAAAAGATCACATTTGTTTATCCAACAGACTGGAGGTTCCCTGGAAGACATGACCCAGATTGTCCGTTAGCTCAGAACTGAAACTATTCCTGAAGCCAACACTTCAAACAAAGATTGGAGTGGAGTATATGATATAAAAATGATACTCGTGAAGAGTGTGCTTCTTGGCTCAAGTAGATACATGAGGCTAATAGGGCAGCTTCCGTCTAGAGGGAAGATGAGATGGTAGAGGGGGACAGGAGCTGGCTGAAGGGCAAAGGAAATACGGGTAAAAAGGAGAAGTGTGATGTCACAGGGTGAGGAAGCAGGTAGAGTTACATAGTAGTGTGTGAATGGCTTTCTGTATGACAAATTGATTTGGATGAACTCTCACTTAAAGCACAGTAAAGTACTAAGAAACAAAATCTCTAAGGGAGTGTTAACCATTTTTTGGTATATTGACAGCAGTGGATTTGATTTTAATACCTGTAGGACCTACTCACTGGTATTCTAATAAGCATGGGACTGATTATCTTTTTATAATTTTGTAAATCATTCATGGGAACACATCTTTCTTTCCAGTTGCCCTCAGAAAGAGGAATGAACTGGCCACTTTTCTGCCCAATGATAATCAGCATGCTGTTTTGGGCAATTGAATTTAATTATTAAAAATATAAATAAACACTCCTTGTTGTCCTAGTGGTTAAGAGCTATGGGTGCTAACCAAAAGGTAGGCAGCTTGAATACACCAAGTGCTCCCTGGAAACCACATAGGACTGTCATTCAGCTGTCGTGTTGGGTCATTATGTGTTGGAATCTACTCAGTAGCAATGGGTTTTAAGTAGAATTTTCTTTCACCTTGAGTCCGTTCAATGTAAAGCACACAGCTCAACAAGAGAATTGTAATGTTTTAATGACTTTTGCTTCCTGATTTTAGTCAATGAAAAAACAACAATAGATTCTGACTCATGGAGACCCTTTGCGTTTCAGAGTAAAACTGTGCTCTGTAGAGTTTTCAATGGCTATAATCTTTGGCAGTTTTGGGTGGACTCTATCTGCCAACCTTTTGGCTAATAGCCAAGCACTTAACCATTTCTGCCACCTAAGAACCACTTTAAGTCTACCCACCACCACTAAAAGCAGTTGTCCTGGAACTGACTCTGACTCCCAATGACTTCATGTTTATCTAAACAGAATTGTGTTCAGCAGGGTTCTCAAAGGCTGCACTTTGAGAATTAGATTACAAGGAACCTCTGAGTGTGCTCAAATATCCAACTTTTCAGTTAGCAGTAAAGTGAGTTAAATGTTTGTACCACCCAGGGACTCCTTTTGGTCAGTAACCCTTTGACGATGAGTGGATTCCAACTCACAGCAACCCTATAGGACAGAGTAGAACTGCCCTGTAGAGCTTCAAGGGAGCACCTGGTAGACTTGAAAGGCTGACATTTCAGTTAGCAAGCAAGCTCTTAATCACTACATTGCCAGTGTTTCATAACAACTCTATAGGTCAGCACTAAAAAAAGAAAAAAAAAAACGTTGTTTTCAAGTTGATTCTGATCCATAGTGACTTTATAGGACAGAATAGAACTGCCTCATACGGTTTCCAAAGAGCTCTTGGTAAACTTGAATTGTCCATCTTTTTGTTAGCAGCCATAGCTCTCAAACACTATGCTACCAGAGTTTCCCCATAGATCACTAGAAGAGATAAAACATATCTTACTTTGTTTATTTCTTGCTACTCTATCTTTCTCTCCCCACTTGCTTTCTCCTCTGTCTGCATTTCTTTCTTTCTCTTTCTTTTTAAGCAGAGATCCTATCTAGATGATGTCTGAGATCCTCCTGGCTGAGGTGTTTTGTGTTGCCTGCAGTGCTGCAGGGGGAAGTGCTGATAAAACACACTTGAACCTGTTGGAAGGATCTTGGTACACCCCGAAGACTTCTATTCCCCGCAACACACCAGTAATTTTATAATAAGCAGTAGACTGTGATCTTTCATCTGTGAGTTTATGTGCAGTGAAGTTACTTCAAAGTTAGAAACAGTTCATTTTCATTCACTTGCTCTCTTCTGTGCAGCCAGTAGTGTTGAGGCACTGTTCCTGCTGCTAAGACTTTTGTTCACAGGGTTTGGGCAGCTTGACGGATACTCAGGCTTTCACTGGCAGCCTTACTCATGAGATAAGCAGTCACATTTCGGTTAACGTGAGGAACATATGTCACTGGGTTAATTGTTTACACGTTTACTGTCGTTGTTGATAGCTGTGTGTAGTTGACCCCTGACTCATAGAAACCTCACATGCAATGGGACCAGCTCATTGTGATTCCTCGGTTCTGCTGGCTGATTTTGGGAAGTAGATCACCAAACCTTTCTTCTTAGCCCCTCTTGGTACAGAAGTTCTGCTGAAAACTGTTCAGCATCATAGCAACGCATAAGCCTCCACTGATGGATGAGTATAGTCAGCACATGAGATGAAGTGACTGGCTATGTTTAAGGGCAGAATAAAACTTTTCACTTCTATGGAACTGTAAAAAGTAGCAAAACTATACTACCTCTGCTGCTATCCAAGAAGCCATGGAAAGGCGGATTGAGTCTGTCTTTTCACCAATTGCGATTAGCAGATCTCTGCTGTGAAATGTCACCAGGATATTCCTTTCTACCTTGTGTACATACATCTTCTTTCCTTCTCCTCCTTTAGTCATTCTTCTTTGTTCCCATTTTTCCCCTTTTCTTAGCTTCAAGGTTTTCTTGCCAGTCTTCCTCCAACTTACAAATGAGGCCAGACACTTTCCTGGAATCATAGTTCTGGGATCCAGATTTATTGCTAATCACCATGTAATTGAAAAACAAAACAAAACAAAAAGAACACCAACTGATCAAAGCTCCTCAAACTGTTGTAATTTCCTAACAAAAACCAAAATCAAACTCACTGTTGTCTAGCCGATTCTGACTAACTGTGACTCTGTAGAACAGAGTAGAATTGCACCATAGTTTCCAAGGAGCAATTAGAGGCTTCAAACTGCTGACCTTTTGGTTAGTAGCCATATCAGATACTCATAAATATATATATATATATACATACATATGTATATATAGCTGGCATATATGTATACACAGTTTAGATACTTGATAAAATACTGAAAGGTCACTTTGTGTGTTTTCACCAGCTTACTGAGAAACTAATGTTATCAAAAAAGGGAATTCTTGGTCTCACAGAAGAATTATCCCTCAATAACAAATTTTTTCTTAAGTCACAACACTGTATCCTACCCGCTATAAACCAACTCTGGCCAAGGTGAAATTCCAAATACACTTTGTGTGCAGTTTGATCTCCCCATTGATGACAAGACAGGCCTCTATTTCATTTAATGGGTAGTTTGAAGGATTCTGGATCAACATCATGGAATTACTGGCAAGCAGGGGCAGAAACAGACTTTTTGTAAGGGCTTAAGGGAGATATCATCACTGTCTAGCCCTCCCTTCCTCTCTCCAGAAGGTCTAATCACAGAGTCTCATAAGTACATGACCACAGAGTCTAAATACGTGACCTGGTAGGAGCAGCATGGTGTGCAGTCTGTGGTCACGGAGACAGATGGTAAAGCTTCCAGTGACATCAACTGCCTCCCTGCTTCCCTGGAAGAGCTCCTCGTTTCTTCTAAAACAATGTGTCATCCTCCTGTAGTGGCAGCAGCCGCAGGACAGTTGGAAATCACTTTTCCTCGTTGTCACAGGATTCAAAGGTGGCAAAAGTAGACTTTTCATCCTGTGTGCATATAATTAACACCCCATAAGAATCAAAGTCTCAAATGTTGGCAGGTCCTGTAAATGTACCAAGTTGCTTTTCAATGACACTTTATTTTTTTCTGCTTAGGAAGTGGGAGACAGAAATAAAATACTGCATCAATTTGCAACAAAAGTCTTTTAAGCTTTAATAAATCAGTAGATTCTACTCATATTATTATTTTTAAAATAAATGATTGTTAGATAAAAAACATGCTTGATAATCCTCAAATTTCTTAACTTTATTATGTTTTGGTATAGATGCAAAGCTAAAATAATTTAATACAAATTTACTCAGTCCATAGTCAAGAGTTGATGTACTCATGGATAATACTTGAGACAGTGTCAAGGTTAGAAGACATAGTCCAGATGTATGCCATCACTTACAAAACCAAAGCCAAAATTATCTTGAAAAGTACACATTTGGTGAGTTATTTTTAGTGTCAGCCAGGAGGAAAACCCAGGGTCTGTGCCGTAACAGCAGTGCTTAGCTTTCTTGAGTTTGGAACGTAGTCATCAAACCAGCTGAAAATAGGCAACGGCATCAGTGTGTGCTAGGACAGAGCCTGCATTGCTGTCGATGTCTGTGGACTTTTGTATTGTTGGAAAGAGGGACTGCCACATCACAAACCACTACTGTTCAAACTACCTAGAAGCTGCATGCAAACAAAAGTAAATAAAACAACTCTCCAGCAAAGCAGTTCACACAATACCACTTCCAATTCAGTGACATGCCGTCATCTGACTAGGATAAACAGATCGCATGCTTTGCAAGGTATATTTTTACGTGCAATCTATGAAGCCAAATGTTCTTTAACTAAACGGATAAGATGGTGTCACGTTAGAGAAAAAAAGGCAAAACCAACCAACCAAACAAAAAACACTTGAGCTTTTATTCCTACTCAAAATAGAGCCTTGGAAACTCTGTGACTAATCTGACGAACACAGGGCATTTGTTTTCTTTCTCGTGAAAGCAAAAGCCAGGGCCCTGGCACAAATAGAGCACGGCTGATGAAAACCTTCAATCTATCATGGAATTGAGAATTGGTCACACATTCTCCCTGTTGTCATTAATAGATGCCACCAAGTTGATTTTCCACCCCCAGCAACTTGTTTATGGGGGCAGATCACCAGGTCTTTGTCTGTCGGAGCTCCTGGGTGGAATCAAACCTATGACTTCTCTGTTAGCAGCTCACGGCTTAATGGTTCTGCCACCAGAACTTCTTGCTTTCTCTTTAGAAAACTAAATTCAATGTTTTAGCATCTGGGGAGTCACTGAAGAGGGATGAGGCATGTCATGGAATGAATTGTGTCTCCTCACCCAAAATGTGTAGCCATGTAGCTGGGCCATGATTCCTGGTATCCTCTGATTGTTCTCCATTTTGTGACTGTCCTGCATTGTGTGTCAAAAGATTGGGGTGGGTCTGTAAATCCCTTCATAGGATTACCTCCCTGCTCCACTGTAAAGGGAGTTTCCCTGGAATATGGCTTGCCCCACCATTAATCCTTTCATCCAGCAGAAGATAAAAGGAAAGAGAAGCAAGGAGAGAATTGGGAACCTCACCCCATCAGGAAAGCAGCACCAGGAGAAGAGCACGTCCTTCAGACCTGAGATTCCTGTGCCAAGATACTCCCTGGACAAAGACTGATGCAGTATTAGACTTTGCTCCAAAGCCAGCAAGGTGGAAAGCCTTCCCCTGGAGCTGACATCCTGAATTTGGACTTGTAGCCTACTGCACTGTGTAAGAATAAACATTTCTTTGTTAAAGCCATCCACTCTGTGATATTTCTGTTACAGCAGCACTAGCTGACTAAAACAGATTCTTTAGAAAACTAAATTCACAGTTTTAGCATCTGGGGAGTCATTGAAGTGGCATAAGGCAATTCTGAGTCTCTTGACAGTGTTCAGCATCATGCAGAACACAGTCTGGATATGGAGAGTGGAAACTATGTAAATGACTTTGACCAGGATGCCACATATATGCTGGGCACACCCTCATCCTGCACTTCCCCTAGGAAGCAGGGAGGTCAGCACCACCCAGCTTTACCACAGGCCCTTTGAAGCCCTGAATCTGGAGCTGTGGCTACTAACTAACTCATGCTGGCTACAAGCAAGCCTATTTCAAAGGCACCACAGTTAAAGCCAAAGCCACGGTTGTCTAGTCAATTCCAACCCATAGTGACCCTCTAGGTTGGAGTAAAACTGCTCCACAAACTAGTGCTCTTGAATTCCAAGTTGTCAGAAGTAAAACAATAAACTGAAAGATATAGAGAAGTGTGAGAACTATAAAACAGCAGTGCCATGTGCATCCTAGTTGATTTGATTCTGTTCTGCTCTGATGAGAATTGTAAATATAAGTTATATATAGGAAAAGGCAATAGGCCAAGTAAAAAACAAAAGAAAAAATAAAAGGGAGAAAATAAGAAAATATCATTTGGGTTGCCAGATAGGCAAATGCTGATAGAGTCATCCTCAAAGGACAGGTTTCAGCTGAGCTTCCAGAATGAGACAGACTGGGAAGAAGGACCTGGTAATATACTTCTGAAAAGAATTAGCCAGTGAAAAAGAATTAGCCTTATAGATAGTAGCAGAGTATTGTCAGATATCATGACTGTATAAATAGATCTCAACAAATGAGATACACAGGAATCAAACTGACTACATCTGTGGAAAGAGATGAAGGAAATTTCAACATCATCAGTTAGAACAAGACTAGGTGTGGACTGTGGAACAGACCATCAGGGGCTCATGTGCAAGTTCAAACTGAAGTGAAGAAAATGAGAACAAGTCTATGAGAGCCGAAGTACAATCTTAAGTATATGAAGTCTGACAGTTTCACAAACTCACTGTAAAAGAAGTGCTACATATCTCATTCTGAATACCTCTTAGTCACATTAGGAAGTTATGCACTGATGCCATTGTCTAGTCCACTCTTCAAAGAAATTTTGGATCTCTTTTTCTGCAATGGCAGTCAGAGATGTCATCATGTGACCCTTGATGTCCTAAATGCAATCAAAAGGTCTTCCTTTCCAGGACAGAGTAGAACTGCTCCACTGAATTTCCAAGGAGTGCCTGGTATATTTGTACTGACAACCTTTTGGTTAGCAGATGCAGCACTTAACTACCATGCCGCCAGTGGTACTGTCTTCCTGTCAACATTTCCTGTATCTTTGGGTAGAGAAAAAGTCATTGGGTGTCAGATCAGGTGAGTTGAGAGGGTGTTCCAATATAATTATTTGTTACTGGCTAAAAACTCCCTCAGAGACTTTGCTATGTGAGCTAATGCTTTGTTGTGATACAAGAAAAGCGAGTTGTTGTTAAAAGGTTCAGGTCATTTTCATGCAAACTTTTCTGTGCTTCCAAAGAGTAGACGTTTTTAACTGTTTGCCCCATTGGTATAAGTGAGAAATGAACAACCTCTTTGATATAAAAAGATGCTGGCAACATCATTCTGACTCTTGATTTGGACTGATGGACCTCTTCTCATTGGGGAGAACTGGGTGATTTTTGTTATGTACTTTGACGCTTTGTTTCAGGGTCATCAATTGGTACATCCATATTTCATCACGAGTAATAACACAGCCCAAACATCGTCTAGAACCTCCAAAAGTTCTTGGCAAACTTCAGCTTTCCTTTGCTTTTGTTCATTGGTGAGGTCCTTCGGGATTCTTTTTGCACACACCTTTCTCATGCTAAGATTTCAGTTAATATTTTCCTGTTTATTGATGTTTACTTGGTCTGTTGTGCTTCTCACAGTCAGTAAATGATTCTGACACTCAATTTGACAAATTTATGTGATGTTTTTGTCACTTTTGCCTGTTACTGGCCACCCTGACCTCTCTTTATCAGTGACTTTTTCTCTCCTGTTAGAAAAATGTTTAAGCTATTTGTACACTGCCATCTTCTTTGTGGCATTATCCCCATAAACTTGGACTAACATGTCCCTGACTCTACTTCCACTCTCACCAAGTGCAACAAGAAATTTAATGTTTGTTCATTGCTCTAATTCAAGCTCCTACATTCTTGCCACAGTACACAAAAACACGCAAAAAATAATAATTAACGCCACTCAGCAAGACACCACCACACAGCAACACCAACACAGTTGTGAAACACTGATACACCAAGGTTATGAAACTCTGCCAAGCTGTGTATACAGTGCTGCCAATGTACGTGCATGGCGACAAGTTTGAAAACTTAACTCAGACGTCTTATCCCACCTGAATTTACAGACCATCTTGAGAATAGATTTGATGAGTTGAACATTAGTGACTGAAGACCAGCTGAGTTGAAGAATGCCATCATAGACATCATCCATGAAGAAAGAAGTCATTAAAAAAACAAGAAAGAAAGAAAAGAAGAAATTGGATGTCTGAAGAAACTCTGAAACTTGTTCTTGAAAGCTGACTACCTAAAGTGAAAGGAAGAAATGATGGAGTAAAAGAACCAAAAAGAAGATTTCAAAGGGCAGCCCAGGAAGACAAAGTAAAGTAGAATAATAAGATGCACAAAAAGCTGGAGCTAGAAAAACAAAAGGGAAAGATACACTCTGCATTTCTCAAGCTGGAAGAACTAAAGAAAAATTTCAGGCCTCTAGTTGCAATAGTGAAGGATTCCACATGGAAAATATTGAATGACTCAGGAAGCATCGAAAGAAGATGGAAGGAAACCACAGTCATTATACCAGAAAAAGCTGGTTGACATTCAATCATTTCAAGAGGTTACATATGATCAGGAGTCCATAGTATTGAAGGAAGAAGTCAAAGCTGCACTGAAGACACCGGTGAAAAGCAAGGGTCTGGGAATTGACACTTCAACAAATGCAGCACTGGAAGTACTAACTCATCTATACCACGGAATTTGGAAGACAGCTACCTGGCCAGTAGTCTGAGAGTGTTCTGAATTTATGCCTATTTCCAAGAAAGGTGACCCTTACCAACGTGGAAATTATTGGATAATCATCATTGATACCACATGCAAGTAAAACTTTGCTCAAGATTATTTAAAAGTACCTGCAACAGTATATTGACAAGGAACTGCCAGAAACTGAAGCTAGATTCAGGAGAGGACATGCAACCAGGGGTATCATTCCCAGGGTCAAGTGGATCTTGACTGAAAGCAGAGAGTACCTGTTTAGTCAGCTAGGCTGCTCTAACAGAAATACCACAGAGTGGATGGCTTTAACAAAGGAAGGTTTATTCTTACACAGTCCGGTAGGTTGCAAGTCCATATTCAGGGTGACCGCTCCAGGGGAAGGCTTTCCCCTTGTTGGCTCTGGAGCAAAGTCCGGTATTGCATCAGTCTTTGTCCGAGGAGCGTCTTGGCGCAAGAACCTCTGGTCTGAAGGACGCGCTCTTCTCCAGGTGCTGCTTGCTTGATGATAGCGAGGTTCTCAATTGTCCTTTGTTTCTCTTTCCCTTTTATCTCTTGCAAGCTGAAAGCATCAAGAGTGGGGCAAGCCATAATCCAGGGAAACTTCCCCTACAGCAAGGCAGGGAAGTAATTCTATGCAGGAATCTACATCCCCACCCTAATCCTTTAACATACAGTTTAGCGAAACCACACAATGGAGGAGAGTCCCAAGATACTGGGAATCATATCCCAGCCATGTGGCTACACATATTTTTGGGGGGACACAATTCAAACCATGACAGTACCAAAAAGATACTTTACTGTGTTTCTTTGACTATGCAAAGGCATTCAACTGGGTGGATCATAACAAGTTATGGATAGAACTCTGGAGTATGGGAATTCTGGAACACTTAACTGTGCTCATGAGGAATCTACATGGATCAAGAGACAGTTGCACGAACAGAACAAGGCACCACTGTATGGTTTAGTCAGGAAATGTGTGCTTCAGGATTGTATCCTTTCACTGTACCTTTTCAATCTATATGCCAAGCAAACAATCCAAGAAGCAGGACTGCATGAAGAAGAACAAGTCACCAGGATTGGAGGAAGACTCATTAACAACCTGCATTATGCAGATAGCACAACCTTGTTCACTAGAAGTGAAGAGGATTTGAAACACTTTCTGATGACCACAGCCTTCGGTATGGATTATAACTCAACATTAAGAAAGACAAAACGTCTTCACAACTGGACCAGTAAGCAACATTGTGATAAATAGAGAAAGGCTTGAGGTTGTCAAAGACTTTTCTGGTTCCATGATGCCTAAAGAAACAGCAGTCAAGAAATCAAAAAACCTTATTGCATTGGGCAAATATGCTGTAAAAGCAAGTAAAGTACTGAAAAGTAGAAACGTCACCTTGAAGACTATGGTATGCTTGACCCAAGCCACTGTATTTTCAATTGCATCTTATGCGTGCAAAAACTGGACAGTGAATAAGGAAGACAAGAAAAGAATTGACACCTTTGATTTGTGGTGTTGGAGAACATTGAGGATACCATCGAATACCAAAAGAACAAACTGATCTGTTCTGGAAGTACAATCAGAGTGTTACTTGGAAGCGAGGATGGTGAGAATGCATCTTACCTACTTTGGACATGTTGTCAGGAGGGATCAATTACTGGAGCAAGACATCATGCTTGGTAAAGTAGAGGGTCAGCTAAGAAGAGTAAGACCCTCAAGGAGACGGATTCTCACAGTGGCTGCAACAATGGGCTTAAGCATTAAAGCAGTTGTGCGCATGGCACAGGACAGGGTAGTGTTTCATTTTGTTGTTCATAGGATCACCATGAACTGAATCTGATTCACCTTCAGCTAGTAACAATAGAATGGCTTCCTAGAGCCCTGACTTTACAATGCTTAAGAACTTGGCTGCTAACCAAAAGATCAGTACTTCAAATCCATCAGCTGTTCCTTGGAAACCCTTATCTGTCCTTCAGAGTCACTTTGAGCTGGAGTCAACATGATGGCAACGAGTTTGGCTTGGTTTTTGGATAATGGCTTCTTTGATGGCACCAGTGGTTAATATACTGAATTTCTACCCAGTAGGTTGGAGGTTTAAGTCCACCCAGAAATACCTTGGAAGGAAGGCTCGCAATCTACTTTGGAAAAATCAGCCATCAAAAATCCTATGCAGTTCTACTCTTATACACATGGTGTTGCCAACATTGGACCTGACTTATAGCAATTGATTTTGGTTTATAGTGGCTCTAAGACACTGAGATTAGCTAAGAGGGTCTTGAATTAAGAAGCCATATTCATTAAGCCAAGCAAGGCATCCACAGTTGACTGCCTTGTGAGACACTCCAGCCTCTCACATAGACACAAATTGAACACCGAGGCACTCCCTTCCTCATGACTAGAAAGTATACAGAAAGAATTTGGGAATTTGGGATTCATTATTGCAGGAAAAATAGTAACTATCTCATGATATAAATTTTACAAACTTACAAGTAGTAGCTATCTCATAGTAAAAATAACCAGTTTTTTTTATTTCTTTTGGAGCATTTCCCTGAAGTCTTATACATTGCTATATTATTATCTGTTAACAATTATTTGCAAATAGAAATTACAACATTTTGTCTCGTGGTTTTTGAATAACGTGTGGTAAGACTAGGAGCCTAATTACTTTGAAACATCTTAAAAATAGTTTGGGAATTGATATAAAATTGTTAGGTATGCTTTGCCGACTCCTTTCTGGTTATTCTTCCCAGTAATTTGGTACCAGGAATTGACATGGACTTTCATTATAGAAATGTGACTGGTGTAGACAGTCATGAATTATGTTCACATTTTGCCTCTGGATGGCAGATATTATGAATCTCAGTAGATTATAAAGGAAAGTTTCATTCATGTGGCTGTTCCTTTGCCATAATAACGCTTTTTCTCATGTCTTGCATATGAAATATGGGCAGACTTTAGATGCATATAAAGAGTAAGAAGCTCAAGTCCCGAAACAATTTCCCATGTTCAGAGTTTTTACTACGGATAGTGAAATAACAAGCATGATAAGAATTTGGTGGGCAGGGTCTGCTTCTTGTGTGTATGCTTTTAAATTTCTCCTTTACTTTCTATTTCTATTATTTTGTTTGTACATATCTTATTTTCCAAAAAATCCAGTGACATTTAAAAAAATTTTGAAAACTACATGGTTCTTTGTACATAAGTAGTTTCTGGAATACTCAGTCCCAGAGGAACTCTGAACATTAATTGCAGATTAGGAATGATTTATTCCCTTTGTAACCATTTATCTATTAAAAGGGAATTCTATGATGTATTTCTATGTGATGTACAAAATAATAAGCTAGAATAGGAGCTTTTGAGAAAAGCACGATTAGCAAAGCAAAGAAAGGCAGTGCAAAAGTCTGGTTAGAAAAATTGAAGACTGTGTAAGAAAAGGTGAAATGGGTAAATTTTTAGAACTCATGATAAACTTCCAGCTTCACAGAAAAAAGTTCTATGAATTGTGAATCTACGCATGCTTAAAGTGAAGGAAAAACAGCTTATGTCAGAAAGTGTACCAAAAAATATCCACTGGGAACAAGCTCTAAGAGACTACATTTGAAAATAACATAAAAACAAACGATACTACCCAGTGTACTAGGAACCAAAAACCAAACTCTTTGCCACCATGTACAGTGATCCTGTAGGACAGAGTAGAACTGCCCCATAGGGTTTCTAAGGACTGCACGGTGTATTCGAACTGCTGACCTTTTGATCAGCAGTCATTCCTGTTAATCACTATGCACCAGGGCTTCTACAACGAACTAGAGGACAACAAAAAACTTAAATTCATTTTATTTTCTTTCACTGTTTTGTTTTCACATAAATCTGAGCATAAGAGAGGGAACATTGTGCAAAGACTTGATTTGGCACATAAATGACTCAGAGATCACCACATACTTAGAGAAAGAGACAATAATCGGAAAGCAGGGAAAATTTGGCTATTGTCAAAATGAACCAGTCACAAGACTCTCTAAAATTCTGCAATATCAAGCAGTTCTGAGTCCAAAGAATAAGATGTCACCAACACTAGCTGTATTGGTAAGTTCAAAATTACACACCATTCACTGCCCACACACTTGTATTTCTACAGGAAGAGACTAAGCTAAAAATTCTGAATGAAAGCAAAGGATTAACATTACAGAGGATTAAATGGACGTTGTGAGTGTATGTGTGTTTTCACTATGTAAAGAATGACTTAATGACAGAAATGTTCTTTAACTAATGTACATTTTCTATATTAGAGACCTGGTATGGATTGAATTTGTCTCACAACTCTGTGTTGGAACCCTAACTTTATACTGTGGATGAAACCCTCTTTGGAAATGGAATTTTCTTTGCTTTGTTAGTTTTATTATAAGCCCCAATAGGGTGGCTTCCAAATTTAATCATTATTGCATTATTTTTTTAAAATGAGGCTAGATACACAGGGGAAGACAGACATCACGTGATCTATGATCTAAAGAAACCAAAAGATTGCCAGGAGATATCAGAAGGCAGAAAGGCTCACAGAAGCCAGAATATGGAAAAGCTCATGGAAGGAATCAACCACAGCTGAGACCCTGACTTAGGGACTTTTAGTCTTCATAACTATGAGACTGTAAATTTCTGTTCTGTAAAGCTACTCATTGTATCTGTGTTACACATCACTTGGTAACTAGGATAAGACCCCAGTTTTGTTTATATAGTGACCCCAGTTAATGGTGGAAGGTTGCATATATTGGATTTCTCACTTGGAGTAAGTTAATAGAAATTGGTGTGAGAGTCAGTGTTGTAGTCATTTGGCACTGCTCCGACAGAAATACCACAAGTGGGGTGGCTTTAACAAAGGAAATGTTATTCTTACACAGTAGGCTACAAGTCTGAGTTCGGGGTGTCTGCTACAGGGGAAGGCTTCCCTCTGTTGGCTCTGAAGGAAAGTCCATGCGCTGTATCAGTCTTTGGTCAGGGATCATCTTGGCACAGGAGCCTCAAGTCTGAAGGACACACTCTACTCCTGGTGCTGCTTTCTTGCTCTCTTGAGTTCCCAATTCTCTACCTGCTTCTGTCTCTTTTAAAAGGTGGTGCAAGCCACACTCCAGGGAAACTCCCTTTAGCAAAGGTGTGGCAGTCCCACCCTAATCCTCTTTTAACATAATCATCCTATCTATTAACCACAGGCAGATATCAGTATTTAATAGCATAGGAAAATCACAAAACATTGGGAACAATTCCCTAGCCAAATGGTACACAGATTTGGGGGGTGCGGGGGGGACACATTTCACTCCATGACAGTCAGGTACTTTGATTTTTTTTTTTTAATATGCTGAATAAAAATGTACTAATGTCGATAAAATATTTCGCCTGTTCACTTCACCTGAGGTGCTGAAACTCAGTGATGTAACCCTGACCTGCTATTCATGGAGCTCTGACAGCACACTGGTGAAGAACTACAGCTGCTAATCAACCTCTCCGTGGAAACATTATGGGGTACTTCCACTCTGTTCTATAGGGTTGCTGTAACTGAGTATTGACTTGAAGCCAATGGTTTTGGTTTATTTTTTGATATGAATATTCAAAAAAGTAGGCAATTAGTTTAAAAACTCAGTAACATACAGTGACTGATTTTATTGTCAGATTTTTACACTGTTAACAGAGAAAATAGTTGACTGTCTTTAAAGACACGATAAAGATGCCTGTGAATGTACAAATGATTGAAATGAAGCACAATGCTCTTGTCCCAAAGAACGGTTGGGAACTCCCCAGCTAAATATTAATAAAAATCTTGTTTATATGAAGATAATGAGTTTGAGTTCTACTGGTTTTGCAAGTCAGGAAGGTGAAATGGGGATAGATTTTATTTCTAAGCTATTTTAGAATAATTTAGAAACAACAATGGCCAACTTTTTCCATATTTAAAATGCAGGAATATATTACTAAGAATACATATTAAAAAAGAAAAAAGCTCTACCTATATTACTAGCTAAAAGACAAATAGAGCTTACTTTAGATTTTTTAAATTGAAAATAGCTTATAGAGAGTTATATGAAAATAAGAAAAAAAATTAAAGTGTTATGAAATTGGATGAATTTGGAAATATTTCAAAAAGGGGAAGTTTTAGGTGAAATTTAAATAAGAAGAATAAGCTGTTGCCTCATTATCTTACCACATGTAAAGCAATGCTATTCTGCACGCACAAGAAAATAAAGGACAAGAAATAGTCAGTCACCTCAGGCAGGCTTTTAGGTCAGAAGCTAAACTTTCAAAATCAAGTGCTTCTTATTTGTGACTTTAAGATTCTGTGGAGCTAAAAGGTTTGCTTTTGTTGACTTGTGGTAGGAAGACAAATGATGTTCTATCTGTGAATTTCCATGTGTCTGTGCTTTTCATTAGGGAAAACTAATTACCCTCAAGAAACAGAAAATTTGTATTACTTCAAATATTTCATGCTCTCTTGCAGTCATTCCTTTGCCTTCCTTGCTCCAGCTCCTGGTGACTGATCTCTTTTCTGTTTCTAAAGTTTCCCATCAGTTTAGCTATTCCAGAAGGGCGTGTACGTGAAATCATACTGTGTATAATCCTTTATGTTCTTCTTTTACTTAGCATCATGCTTTTGAGATCTATCTGTCTCACTGTACGTACTGATAATTTCTGTGACTTCACTGTTGGGCATCATATGGACACATAGTGTTATGTTTATCCATTCACCAACTGATGATCATATGCATAGTTCCAGTTTGGGGTTATTATGAATGAAGCTGTTCCGAACATTTAACTACAAGGCTTTGTCTTTGGAAAATATTAATGATAGAGATTGTTGCTTTATAAGGTAAGAGTATGTTTAAATCATAAAAAACTTCAAATGAGAGTGTGCTGTCACGAGGCAGGGAAAACAGTGGGAGTAGCACATAGGTGGGCATACAAATTTATGTGAGAATGCACGTTCTCACTTAATCATAAAAAAAAAAACCCTTCAATTGCTTTCAAAGACATAGCACCATTTTAACACGACCAACTGCAGTGTGTAAGAGTTTCCACTGCTCCACACTCTTGCTAATATATCTATTTATTTATTTATTTCATTGTCATTTTAGCAGGAAGGCTGCATCTAATGCTATTAATTTCTATGGTTTAGCTGTGTTCCATAAATTTTGATAACAGTTCAAAATATTTCCTAAGTTTCCTAGTGATTTCTTTTTGACTCATTAATTATTTAGAAATGGGTTATTTAATTTTCAAATATTGTGCACCAAACCATATTTTGTGTGATTTCAACCTTTTTAAACTTATTAATACTCAAGTTTTTTTTTATTTTGGGATAAGAATATTGTCTATGTCCAAATGAAGTACACTATAGATCCACCAAATTAAGATGAGCAAACACGCACATCTGATGGACAACCTGTCATTCACTTTTGTCTACTTCATCAAAAATATTCCTATATATGTATATACATGTGAAACATGTCCAGTTTTTAATAAATATACAGTGCAATTGAAGAAAATGGCAGGAACATTTGAAACTTCTTTTTAGCCATTTACAGAAAGATCGAAGAAGCAAGATGCATTCTATAATCTCCAAATAAAAATACTTAATTACCATTGAAAAATGCAGTTTTTGTCTATATGTTTTGAATGACTGTAAGTACTTTGTTTGGTGTCAAAACAGTAAACCAACAGTTAAAGTGATAATGATACCGGTGTTTAAGATCAAGACAGCAAAAATAATCAACAGTTATATAACATATAATAAGCCAAACCAATTAATTGATGCAATATAATATAAAGAGCTGGGTATTACACAAGAGTGTCTTCTTTGAGTGAAACTGGAATCAGGGATGTTAAAAGGTGTGGTCTTACACAGAAGACAGTTCAGAAAAACTGACTATAACCTTTCCTGTTTGTAAAAAAATGACATACATCAGTAGCAGACCAACATTAGTGTTTCCTGTTTTTCTTTCAAATGGCTTGACTGTTCTTAAACATGCCTGTAACAGCTTTTTATAACTTCACTCACTCTTTGTCTATTAACTTAATACATTAAAGATTCCTAGTCATGAATAAAGCTGAAAAATAAAATTTTAACATTATATTTCAAACAGTGATTCAGGACTTGACACATACATCTCATCCCTGATTCAACCCCGAGTTGATGCTCCTATCAGATTTATATTACTTCCATAATGCAGACCACTTGGCATCCCAGAGATCATTTGCTTAATAAAATTCACAGCTACTCACTCACTGAATCCTAAAACCTGTAAGCATGCACTGAACCACCCAGCAACCAGATAAATTCAATTTATTTTGTGCCATTAGTAAAGATTAAACCACAGCATTGTTAATGGCCTATGAAATTCTGTATTTAAGAGCATTTCTGAAACATTCTAGCTAGATTTGAAATATTTATACAGTCTAGCATCTATTTTAACCATTGAACAAAATGATTAACAAGTTATATGGCAAAAAAAAAAAAAAGATTGCAATAGGGATTTATAATACAGGCAGTCCCTGATACTGTATTATTATTTTTTAGACAAAATTAAGCTGTGAGCATCCATGTAAGAATTTTTTTCTTGATTCACAGCAAGACCAAATCTAGATTTGATTTAATCTTAGGCTACCTCTTCATGGCCAGCAGTAAAGCCATTAAAATACTATTCAGAGTTGCGTTTAGACCTGTCAGCAGTATCCTGCAGCATGGCAGCATGTGTGTCTTCCAAATGCAGTGCAAGTGCACAAAGATCATCCGTCTGACCCCAGTTGGAGAATGGATGGTTGGTTACGTCATAATCCGGCTGTAGAAAGACCCAAGAAATTGGAATAGAAGATACACCAGCCACTTTTAATGCCTCTGGGGTTATTTCTGATATAAAACATTTAGCATCAAAGTGAATCCCTTTTGAAATATATGAAGCTCACCAGACCAGAGCTGGAGGTTCATTTTTGTGTAGGTTGAGCTTTCTGTTGGTGATGATGCTTCCCGGGTGTGTTAGTTTTGCAAACTTTTGCCTTTTTTCCCATTATTTCTGTCAGACGAGGCTTGTAAGCATAAGTATGGCTTTCCTGACTGCCTGATAGTTAGGGAAACCTGCTGACTTTTTGTTTATTTGTTCCATATTTGGAAAAACTAAAGGTTTCCCATGTATCGTAATGGAAGGGCATCCATAACGAAATTAGTTAGCTCATGCTCATTGGCACGCTGTCAGACCACACAGATCAGTGGTGCCAGAGAGCCACTCATCTTATTGGTGGCTTGTATTACCGTGTCATACTTCTCAGAACCCATGTCAACCAAAAATTTAAAGACACTTTCTAGGTATTCACTGAAATACTTAAAACATACGCTATCAAATAAATAAATGAGCAGAAGAAAATGCAGGGACAAAAGGCATATTTAAGAACACAGCTTTGGAAGAAAAGAAATGTTTAAACAATTAATTGAAATGACAACTTCATGCAGATATGTCTGTATGCATATTTTACTCTCTCTAGACAGTTTATGCATTTCTAATGAAATGCCTTTCATTTGTTTTAAATGTTTTTGTTTATTTAACAAATTTTACAGGATTTTTTCAGGTAAAGAAACACAATCATTTTGAAAATTGATTTTAGAGAATTTTCTTCCTGTTAACTTTGAAGATATCATTTAATCTTTTAGCAACTTAGTTTCCTCAACCATCAAGTGAGGGAGTTTTCAGGTGATTTTTAGTCTCTCTAAATATTTCACAGGCCACAAAGTGACTGGTAGGAAAAAAGTACAAACTAAATGGTGTATAAATTTTAGTTTAACAAGACCTGTGTAAACATCCAGAATCATCAAAGCAAACTTGAACCTTAAAAAGTGCTAAAAATAAGCTAGTTTACTGCTAATTACTTGAGACCACGAATTTAAGAATTTTTTGTGATTTAGTACTATGTGGAGCCCTGATGGTAGAGTCGTTAAGACCTGTGGCTGCTGACCAAAAGGCCTGCAGTTTGAATCCATCAGCCATTTCCTGGAAACCCCATCAGACAGCTCGACTTTGTCCTATACGATGGCTATGAGTTGGAATCTGTGCAACAGCAGCAGGTAACAGGGAGCACATTATGTTCTAGAACATAGTAATCCTTAGTAAAACAATAAAATGTCCTAAGCCCAGTTCAGAATAATGCCCATAATAAAGACAGTAAGACAGAGAGCATCTTAAAATTAAGAAATGTCTAGTGTTGGATCTTAAAGATGGGAAAGGAAATGTAAAATATCAAAGTTGGAAGGTGTAATGTACATTTTAATGAATATTTTTAAGTGTGTCAAATTTAGCAAAGACCAAAGTGTATTATTAATACAGGACACAGTTTTCAATGGCCTCATATGCATGTCAAAGTTTTGCAATGAAAAATGGAGAATGAAGAAAAATCGACACAATTGAATTATAGTGTGGACAAAGAATATTGAACATATCACGACTTCCACAGAAAGAATATATTTTTGCTGGAGGAAGCCTAAACAGAATGCTCTTTAGAGATGAGAATGGAGACACTTCAACACTCTTCCTTGAACGTGTTGTCAGAAGGAACCAGTCTCTGAAGACGAACGTCCTACTTGGTAAAAGTAAAGGGTCAGCAAAAGAGAGGAAGGCCCTCTGTGAGCTGGACTGACATTATAGCCGCAACCATGGGATGCAACAGAACAACAGTTGTGAGGATGATACACCACTGAATCGGAACTGACTTGACGGCACTTCAACAACAACACACAGTAAGATAAGTATTACCATTATTATATCATAAAATATTGAATGCTTTTATGTTATAGTTTATCAAGATAGTCATTGAGACAGTTTTCTCCCTAGGTAAACTCTTCTTTGAATTTCACACTTTCACAGGAAAACTTATACCTTCATTTGTATTTTCATTTGACTAACACAAGAACAGTCTATAATTCAAATTTCTCTTAGAAATTAGTTAGTTGATTCTATATGAAAAATTCCGGGAAGTGTACTAAACTGATTCTAAGATTTTGATTGAAAGACTTTTGCTGACAAACATTGACAGTTTTCTCAAGAATGTAATATACACAGTGTCATGAGAACCATGAAGTCAGTTTAATTCTCCACACCCACTCCAGCAACACCTAGCCAGCTGTGAACATTATTATGAAGCCTAGCTAAGTGAGGTGAACAGTTTCAAAGTAGGCTCACATCTTTCAGTGTGACCTAATACTTTTCTTTTTTAAATAAACTGTTTTGTATTAGACAAAATGTGTTGAGAAATATCTGTCCCAAGAGTGATCAGTTTAAGGAAAAACCTTTTATTAACATTAATTTACCTATTTAAGTATGTCTAATATAGTTCACCACAATGTTAACCTTTGGGTACTTGTCCCTGAAGTATACAAGGAAAAAAAAAAAACCGTTTAGAGAAATCCCCATCCTTGATCTTCACTTCAGTCTCTGTTTTCCTCGCAAACCTTACATCACGTATTAAAATAGCTTCAAGCACACATTTGTTCCGAAAAAACATTCAGAGTCTGTGCTGTGATGATCGACAAAAAATGATTTGCCAAGACAGACAGTTTTATCGTTGTATTTTGAATTATTCCACCTAAACAAAAAATTGCATTGTGCAACGATTGGATTGGAATTGTGTATTTTATATTATTATGGCAAGAACATAAATGTTTTCCACAAAATGTTAGTGCGGCACTTCAGAAACAAAGGGAATGTCATTGAATATATATAATAACAACCTGCTGCCATCCAGTCAATTCCAACTCACAGAGACCCTATAGGACAGAGTAGAACTTCTTCATAGAGTTCGCAAGGGGCAATGGGCAGATTCAAACCACTAGCCTTTTGGTTACCAGATGTGACACTTAATCACAATGCCACCAGGTTCTCCTACACACACACGCATGTGTACATGTAACTTTGTGTTTTAAACAATTGATTTTCGAACTATTTTTTAGTATTTAAGCTATGAAATTTGCATAAGACAGCTAATCACTTATCCACCAGTTAATCACTTGTTCTGAGAAGGAGCAAAGAAGGGACTTATGTTCATTCTTTTAAGCCATGAAATCAAATACAGTCCGAGCAGAAAGTCTACATAAACATCTACAGTAGCTTCAGAGATTTTTATTAACACTCCTTTCCAAAGAAAGAAAATCATTAATGGTTTACAAATAACTTATTCATTCATTTCAAAATACATTCTGAGTGTCTTTTATGTGCCTGGGATTTTTTTCTTTTTTCTACTTCTCTTTTTCATTCTAAGCTTTCTATAAATCATTTTATTACTGATGACATATTACCAGAATTTTAAATTTTATTACCATTAAGATTTTTAGATATTATATATAATAAACCTATTTTTTAAAGTTTAGAAGACACAACTGCTGAAATTGAAATCTATTTTTCCTTTTTACCATGCTCTAACATCTGTCAAATTAGTCTTCTGCCATTCTGAAATCATCATTACATACAATTTTATTTTCATTGTAAGAGCAAAATCCTTTTCCAAATCTAATTAACTATTCAAATTACTCCAGGTTGGCTTTCCCACATTTCCATTGTAACTACTTCTATTAAGATCACCGACAGTCACCATCTTGCCAAATCTGAAGGATGTTTATTCTGTCTTCATCTATGACTTCTCAGCAGCAGGCAGCAAGGCAGACTTCATGTGCTTGAAACTACTTTCTCCTGGTTTCCACCACTTCAGTATCTTGATTTTTATCCTTTTCTCCCTGGATACTCATCCCAGACAGTCTTTCTGGCTCTTCTTCCCATTCTCTATAAAGAAGAGTGTACAGAGTGTGTCCTGAGCCCTCTTCTCTTTTCTGACAGTGCTATTATCTGGATTATTTCTAGATCAACAGTGCCTTCTTTACTAACCTAAAAATAAAATTTATAGGTAATATGAATAACTAACAGAGATGATAGGGGGAAAAAATGTGAGTTAACTCCAAAATAAAGAAAACACAAAGGTAATTAATTTATTATAAAATAATGAATGTTTCAACATGTAAGTACTTCGGAAAGTATATTAGAAGATACAGTTAATGCCTGTGTCTGTTTATAATGAATAGATATAGGTGTGTATATATACGAAATATATATACATATTTCAGAGCAGTGATAAAATTAGAAGTCATTCCACAGAATAAGCAAAGAAAAATAAAAGTTCAGAGAACTAGACATGGACATGAGAAGAAAAACTAGTGTGGAATAAGTTTTAATAAATACTAAAAACCCTAGTGTTGAAGTGATCAAGCTATTGGCTACTGGCCAAAAGGTCAGTGGTTAGAACCCACTAGCAGCTCCAAGGGAAAAAGATGCAACAGTCAACTTCTGTAAAGATTTGCAGCCTTGGAAAAATGATTCCTTTATAGATAGTAACAAAGAGAAAGGAATAACCTCAAAGGAAGTAAGGAAAATTGGCCAAGATACATTTCAGACTGTTGAAATACAAATAATAAGGAAGTTTGGTATTCTTACAAAGGAGTTGTGCCTTTTTTCTAAGTATGTTGCTGTTGCTGTGTGCTATCACGTTGATTTTTAACTCATAGTAATCACAGGTGACAAAGTAGCATAGTACTGGAATAATCCGTTTGCAATTGCACGGCATGAGGTTGTGATAAAGTAATCGAAACATATTTCCTATCTTGAAATCCAACCACAAATTGAGACATAAATGTAGTTTCTAATACTTAAAAAAGACCCAGGACTCCATTTCAAGGTGCAACGGAGACTGGAGAATAGATTGGAAAAAGAATCAGTAACATAAGAAGCTATAACAAAGTCATGTGGTAGACCTCTGGGGACAGAATCAGAGCAAAGCCAGGAAACAACGGGCAACCAAAAAACAATATAAGATTTCCATTCAAAGTTTTCTTATTTTGGAAGCAATATGGAAATACATATATGATACTTTTATTAATAAAATTCTTCTAAACAACTGTACATTTTTCAATAATATTCAGTTCTCAGTCTATTGCAAGGAGTCTTTTGCATACATGCAGTTGGTCTCATTGGCTTTAAATAGCTACACTACTGTACTGAAATGGTCTACTAACTACATAGTTGAGAATACTGTAACACACTGAGTAGACAGATAATGAAATGACTCCATTATTTCATAAATTTCAGATAATGTATTTGTTTAAGTATTTCTCTCCATACCAAACATCTCCTAAATTATTGAGTTTTTGTTTGTTTTTTATGAAACTGTAAAAATATACTTAATTACCTCCAATTTATCTCTGTAGAGTGCTTAGGGGGCATTGGAAAGCTGTGCAGAACATGGAACAATAACTTGTCCGGCCCTACTGTCACACACATTATAGATCACTAGCATGCAGTACACGTATCATTTCCAGCTACTGCCAGACAAATTCTGGTAGTACTCCCCAGTCATCTGATCATTGTGGAAATCAGGGCATGCACCCACAGATTCTCACATACCCTAGGATGGCACTACCATGCTTTCTGTAGATCACAGATCTACATGTTGGAGTCCTTATGGGTGAATGATGTCCATAATCAACTGCCTACTTGATAAATGTGTTCTCTTTGATATTTCCATTTTCTCATCCCCTACATCAAGTTTGCTCAAGTCCTACTCCCTCTTAACAGGTGTTTAAGTACATTCAGTTCTTTGTATTTCCACCACCACTATCAAGTTGCCGTTGGGCCACCTTTGATTGACGGTGAATTCACATGTGTCAGAGTAGACCTGGGCTCCACAGGGTTGTCAGTGGCTGATTTTTCAGAAGTAAACTGCCAATTCTTTTTCTGGGGTACCTCTGGATAGACTCAAACCTCCAACCTTTTGGTCAGCAGCCAACTGGGCTAACCATTTCCACCACTCAGGAACACCTACATCATCAGTACTCTGGTCAAAACCTAGATCATTTGTCCCTTAGACCATTATGGTTGTCTCTTAGAGCACCACCATGAACACTTAAGATATCAATCAGATCATGCCAATTCTCCACGTAAAACTCCTCAGGGAATTCCTAATGCTCTAGGTTAAATCTGAAACTTTCCTATGATTTGCAAGCTCTTCTAAAATATGACTTTTGTGTATTTCACCTCTCAGTCCCATGCATTCCTTCTTTGCTTGCTGTATTCAGAAATACTTACCTATCTTCTGTTTTTAGAATAGAGAAGATGATTTTTTAATTACAGCCCTTTCCTGCCCTAGAAGCTTGCTGCAGTTTTTGCACAGAAGAATTATTTTTATTTTGCAGGTCTCAGTATAAATGTTGCTACCTCTATAAGTCTTATCTAATGACATCAACTAGTTGAATTCCCTCCTTCATTTTTAACTTGTCTTTCATATCATCGTATTTTAGTATTTTGTGTGGTTTTGTGCTTTCATCCTAACTTGTATTTCTCTGCTACTAGAAGGTATATTTCATGAAAACAGGAAGCTATTTATCTTGCTCTCCACTATTTCTCTACTTTTGGTACATAGTAGAGGCAGGAGAAGCACAATCACTTGGTGATTGGCTGCTAGCCAAAAGATTGGCAGCTGGAACCCAGCCAGCAATTTCACAGAAAAAAAGACTTGACAATCTGTTTTCATGAAGATTACAGCCAATAGAACCCTATGGATGAATTCTGCTTTAACACATGTATTTGCCATGAATTGGGAAGCCAGTTTGATGGCAGCTAATAACAACAAAAGTGGTTTAATAAATATTTAAGTTGATAAGTCAATATGCATTTTAAAAATCTACCAAAAAAATCACAAAATATTCCAAAATCTTAAAAATATGTTGCCTTTTGAATTTGTAAGATTACAACAGTAAGATACTAAACTACTTCTCACTCCCCCTGTTTAGAAGATCTGAAGATTATACTGTTTTCTAATATTGATAAAAGGAAGATGAACTTCAGCAAATGACTACCAAATCATTTTAAGCTGGCATTAGGATCTCTTAGTAATATTAGATAGTAGAATGACTCAAATATAATTTGGGGACTTCATTGCCCCTTGTTAATATGACAATTGCCTTTTTTCTTTGTAAGACTTTTAATTCTACAAAAATGAATTCGTTAATTCAAATAGGCAAAACTACCAAGCACGCTCTTGAGATTGAGAAAGAAGAGTGGGATTGAATATCCTCCAGTGAAATTTGGTATCCTGCACAACTTGAACAACATCCTGCAACTTAAGTATACTTCCAGCACCCTAAAGTAAGTGGGGTAGTATGAAAAATTAGAAGAAAAAGTCGGAGAGTTACTTGTGTGAATTTGTACATTTGGTAGACATAGGAAGAGAGATTTAGAATCAGCTAACACTTTTCAATCACTTCGAGCACTTGGCTAACATTTTGTTTGTTACATCTTCTCTTCTAGCGACACTGGATCTTGTGAATCATTTGTAAGCCAGATGGCAAAGTTCTACGCATTACCATATCACCAAGTCACTCATGTGAGAAGTGAAAGAGACAATCATTTGGATTTTGTTCTACTGGATACAGTTTATGTAGTTGTTCTCAATGTGTGGCTCAAAACTATTTTCTCTTCCAAAATGTCTAAATTCCAAATTTACATATAAATGGAATTGAAATGGCCCTCATTTCTGGTCCATTTCCTCCACTATTATTCATTAAACAAATTAAGATATTTTTTAGCTAGTCAGTGAATTAATTACACAGAAGATATCCAGGACCTGAGACCAAAATAAATTATAGAGATTGAATGGTGAAGGTAAATGGAGGAAACCCTAGCAGCAAGGACAAGGACAATAGAGCAGACACTAGTCTTATTAGGTAATGCACTCTCCTCCCTGTAGTTATTTTTGTAATCCAGTCCTCCTTAGCAGAGATTAAATTGAATTTTTGCATTTGTATTTTGAGGATACTAGGGAATGATGCTTTGGGGAAAAGTAGAGAGGGACAGAGAAGAGAGAATTATTCTGGGTCTGCATTCATCCATTCAGCTAATATGTTTTGAATACTGTAGGGATACTATCAGCTGGAATCAGCTCGATGGCTGGGTTTGGTTTTTGGACTGTTGCTTTGAATCTGAATGAAGTTGATGACAATAAATTTAGTTTTTTTTGTTGTTGTTGTTTGTTTCTGTATGTCAACATGAGCCTGGACATATATGACACCTCATATGTCAGTAATTGTCAGTTAAAAGAGTTCCAATCTAGAAAAATGTGATGAAAGGTAGAAAGAATATATTCCTTTATTGGTATCATTGAATTAATCCTTCTTATTAAGTGTAATAAGCTTCTGTTTTGGCAGCTTAACTAGGATTTTCCATTACTTAGGATATGATTAAGCAAACTGGTACAGTTGAGGTTCGGGCAGTTATTCTTCCATTTGTCGTAGAAAAAAAGAAAGCGGCATAAATCAGAGACACTTTCTTTCTGCTTCACGCCTTCTTCCTCTATTCACTCTGCTTGATCCTATTGAAACTTCAAAACCCTGTTTAGGCATCACCTACTCTGGGAAGCATATCAGACTCCACCATCCACTGCTGCCTGGATTAAATCCTCTTCCTTATGTCTGCAGTCTACAGTGGGATTCTATTTGCTTTTCTGTGCCATCAGTAGCCTGTGAATTGTTTCTAGGCCTGAACTACTGCTTGAACTTTACTGACTGATCAGCACATTGTTTTGAATCTAGTGTGTTTTAAACTCTCACTCAGTGAACTTGATTGAATAAAGGGAAGAACTGATTGCATAAATGAAAGAACTGGGAAGGCAGTTTAGAGACAGAATCTGAGTCCTAGGAGAAAGCTCAGAACTAAAATGACTAAAATGGGGACTCAGATTGAAAAAAAAGGTGAGATAAGAAATCCAGTTGGTTTAACAAAGCTCAGTTGACACTGAGGATTGAGCTACTACTAGTTTAGGATTTTTGAGATTTTCTATTTTAGAGAACAGAGTTTCTCCAAGGCTTGAATCTGTGTATGTGGATTGAGTGGTTCCTATTTTGAGGATCAAAGGGTGCTAAGGAGATTAAGTAAGCAGTAATACAGGTGTATGCTTGAATTCCCAATAATTTAACACAATATCTAAAGTATGTCAAAATATCCAGGTAAAAATTGAAAAAATCAACTCAATGGCAACAAAAGAATCCATTATTTTTTCTCATAGATAATGTTTACATTAATAGATATCCTTGAGTGGTTTTAGTATTAAAAAACACATTTTTTTAGATATATGGGAATTTACCTAGTTCTGTTACATGTAAATTAAATCATCCCTATTCTTGAGCAAAAACAATTCCTCTTTGCTCAGATGACTATCAAATGGTTCAAGTAAACACATATAAACTCAAACATTTATTTTGAATGTGTCAAAATTACCCAAAGTCCAAACATGAAGTAAAAGAGAACAGTAACTTTAAATCTCATTGGTTATGTCCTACGGGGACACAGTTATCTGTTTTACTTAGTAAAAGGGTGATTTGGATGTGCCATTCCCATGCAGACCGTGTAAACTTCAAGAATCACTACTTCTAGCCCCAGTTTCATTATCTAGGAACAAAAATGAAAAGTTCGTAACTCCACAATTCAGTGTGAGGAGTAAATGCTGTCATATGTATAAAAGCCATTTATTGTGATGTAACAAATAACCCGAAAAAAACAAACTCACTATCATCGGGTACATTCTGACTCATAGTGACTGTACAGGGCAGAGTAGAACTGCTCTGCAGAGTTTCTAAGGAGTGCCTGGTGGATTTGAAATGCTGGCCGTTTGGTTAGCAGATGTAGCACTCAACCACTATACTATCAGGGTTTCCATGTAATACATAATTATTGCTGTTCTTATAATTGCTTCATTAGTATGTTTTTGTGACACTTTTATTAAAAAGATTTCCTTTGTCTAACTAATAATGAGAAGAACATCAGTTTTAAAACCTGGGAAATACACTATTCATTCAATGTTTTCACCGGCATTCCTCCATGTCCTTGTTTAATAAAAATAAATGTTCTATTTTACAAATGAAGCTTATAAATTTGGCTAAATCATTCAGTAGTTAATCTGAGACTTAAACTAACACTAAGTATCGTATCTTACTCCTATTTGAGTACGTGGTTTTATTTATTTTTCCATTCTTTTTTTCATTAGAAAAAAATGACAGCTTTCATTGTAAACCTAATTAAAGAACACTATGAGTATGTAATAATCCAGACCTGTATAAACGTCAAACATTTAAGATAAAGTACAAAAAAAGGACCTAATTTGATTTATATTTAGTGATGTAAAAACCCTTGTTGCATTTTAAAATTTTTATCCTTTGCTTAAGATGTACTTTTTACCACGTCTTAACAAAAGCCTGAAAAGTCTTAGATATATAATTTTAAAATTATTTGAAGTTATAAGTGAATTTTCCAGCCATATGAAGATGAGCCTTATCATGTTTTTCATTATATTATGAAATTTCATAATTCTATGTAGCTTTTACTAAAATGATAAGCTATAGTAAGCATATTCATTATTAGAACCATACATGCTTAATGCACTAAGTAGTTCTTTTCTACTGACTCCTGCTTCTTTGGAAACTCTGGTGGCATAGTAGTTAAGACATATGGCTGCTAACGGAAAGGGTGGTAGTTCCAATCCATAAGGCTCTGCACCTCCTTGGAAATTGTGGAGGACAGTTCTATTCCGACCTATCGGGTCACTATGAGTTGGAACTCCCTCGACAGCAGTAGGGTTTTTTTTTTGGACTGCTTCTTCAACCACTTGTGAGAGAATCTGCCTCTGTTCTCTGATTACGCTACCCAACCTTTGCTAACGCGTCTCAGGTTGGAACCTTAAATCCAAACATGACTTTCATAAGCAGGCAAACTGGGTCGCTCAGATTCCATATCATGACTAGTCCTCAGATTCCCAGAAATTAAATCAGACCAGTGGTGGGACCTGAACTACAAAGTCATTTGGATTTGAAGAGGTGGCAAGATTATGCCATGTACAGATCTTAGTTACAGAAGAGTAGATCTGTGGAAATTCTTAGAAAGCAGGCCTTCAGAGAATAGAAACGTGTATAGAAAGGAACAGGATACGCATCTCTTCAGAGAGAGAAAGAGTGAAAGAGATGGCTTTCTGGCCTCCATGAGGCTTAAGTTGAGTTATTAACTGATGCTTTAAAAAATTCACTTTTCTTGAGATCATTAAAAAATGATTTATATTCATTAAAACCTGGTAATAAAATTGGAGCAATATCCTATGCCTAAGTTCTCAGCAATCACTTTCTGAAAAAAATTAACAGAAACTTTGGAGAAAAAAACAGATGTAACTAAGAGAAATCCAATGAAATTGTTGTTACTATAAATAAAACCAAAATTTGACTTACTTCGAAGGATAATTATATTTATTTATTATTTTTTTATTATGATTGAGTGAAAATGTACGTTCCCATATAAATTTGCACTCCAGCCTGCATGCAGCTCCCACCACTCTCCCTGCCTGGTGGCAGCACAGTCTTCCTCTCTGCTCCATACGTGTCTTATCCTCCCAACAATCTCCTATCGCCTCCTCTCTACCCACTTCCCTTCCTCCAGTAAGAGGTCAGCAGGAAGACATACTATAGATGCAGAGAATCATAAAGGGCACACATGACATGATCATTCTGTCTCGCCAAATCCAATCCATTCCTGTCCAAAAAATTGACCTCCATTATGATTTATGGACAGGGGCAGCATCAGGGCCAGGGGCCATGCCCCTTGACCATTAGCTGTGGTCTTTTAGTGGAGATCTCAGGGTGCACTCCTTTTTATTCTTGTGTTGCCAGTCAGACTCAGCTTCGTGAGCTCCATCACGGCTATCACTGGTGGTGTCCAGACACCATCTGGCTCTTCTGGTCATAAGTTGGTGTAGTCACCCACTTATGTGGGTCTCTCTGTCTTCTGGGTTCTCTTTCCCAGACATCAATTTGGTCTTTGGTGATCATCTGTTCCTGCTTAGATGGGACCATTTGCTGTATCCTCAGACAGCAGCTTGGCAGCTTTTAAGACCCAAGACACCACTAACCAATGTGGGGTGCAGAAGGCTCTCTTTGCAAAACACTAGTTGTGCCAGTTGGCCTCGATTTCCCCTGAGAGCATGGTACCCAGCCTCTCACCCCACCTATTCTGTCCTCGCAATATTGGATTACAATGGGAGAAGTAATCATGTTATGTTGAATTCCAGTTAATATTGATCTTCTTTCTAATGTGTGCAGTCACAGATTTCACTCAACCAAGTTTCTATCAGCTATCTAATCTAAACTCTGCCCCCTTGCCCTTCCTCCCTCCCCACCCTTGCAGCCATCAAAGAGTCTTTTCTTCTATGAGTGAGTTTGTTTTTAAGTTCTTATTATAGGGATCTAATACAATATTTGTCCTTTTGTCACTGACTATTTTCATTCAACATAATGTCCTCCGATTGAAACCAAATTGTGAGATCTTTCCTAAAATCATCATTGTTCTTTATCATTGCACAGTGAGAATATATACCATAGTTTACCTAGCCATTCCTCTGTAGTTGGGCATCTGGGTTGATTCTGTTCTTTTTGCTATGGTGGACTGTGCTGTGATAAACACTAGTGAACATGTATCTGTTGGTGTGAATGGCTTTCATTCTGTACGGTATATTCGGAGCAGTGGAATTACTGGGTCAAACGGTATATCTAGATCCAGCTTTTTAAGGAAGCACCAGACTCATTTCCAAAGAGGGTGTACCATCTTGCAATCCCACCAACAGTGTAGGAGAGTTTCAATTTATCCACAACCTCAGCAGCATTTGTTGTTTTCCATTTTTTTTAGATCATGGCCAACTTTGTTGAAGTGCGATGGTATCTCATTGCCATTTTGATTTGAATTTCTTTAATAGCTAATGACCGTGAGCATGTCCACATGTGTTTTTTGGCTGCCTTGATCTTCTGTTAAGAGAAGTATCTCTCTGTCTCCTTTGCCTGTAGCTTAATTGAATGATTTATATTTTTCTTGTTGACATTTTGTAGTACCTTATAGATTATGGAGATCAGGCATTGGTCTGACATACAGTTGCCAAATATTTTCCCCATTCTGTAGGTTGTCTTTTAATTCCATTAATAAAGTTTTTGGATTAGCAAAAGTTTTTGACACTTAATAGTTCCCATTTATCTATTTTTCTCTTCTGTTCTTAGTGGTTTGACAGATTTTGAAGCCTGTCTACATTGTGTATGAAAACTTCCATTGTTGCTCCTACTTTTTGTTGCATGAGCTTTATCATTTTACATGTGATATTTAGGTCTTTTATCCAATTTGAGTTGGTTTTGTATAAGGTGTGAGACATGGGTCTTGTTTCAATTTTTTGCAGATGGATATCCAATTTTGCCAGCACCATTGGTTGAAGAGATTGCTTTTTCCCCAATTTAATGTCTTAGGGCCTTTGTCGAATATCAACTGTTCATAGGAAGATGGTGTCATCTCTGGGGTCTCAATTCTGTTCCATTGATCTATCGGTCTCTTTTTGTACTAGTACCAGGCTGTTTTGACTGCTGTGGCAGGGTAATGTTCTAAAGTTGGGTGGTGAGAGGTCTCCCAGTGTGTTCTTCTTTAGTTGTGCTTTAGTTAATTGGGGATTCTTCCCTTTCCAAACAAGTAGGTAATTTGTTTCCTCATATCATTAAAAAATGTCCCTGCAATTTGTATTGAGATTGCATTATGTAAGTAGATTGCTTTGGGCAAAATAAGACATTTTCACAATGTTAAGTCTTCCTATCCATGAGCAGGGTAGGTTTCTCCATTTATGTAAGTCTGTCTTATTTTCTTGTAGTAAGGACTTGTAGTTCTTTTTGTAAAGGTCTGTTATTTCTCTGGTTAGATTTATTCCTAGGTAGTATATCTTCTTAGGGGCTATAGTAAATGGTATTGACTTGGTGATTTCTTCCTTAATAATCTCGTTGTTGGTATAAAGAAATCCTACTAATCTACTTATGTTTATCTGGTATCCTGAGACTTTACTGATCTCTTTTATTAACTTGAGTAGTTTATCTATGGGTTTTTTAGGATTCTCTGCTTATACAATCATGTTATCTGCAAATAGGGAAATTTTCTTCTTATTTGCTGATGCAGATGCCCTTTGTTTCTTGGTCTTGTCTAATTGCTCTGTCTAGAACTTCTAGTACAATGTTGAATAGGAGAGCTGAGAGTGGGTATCCTTGTCTAGTGTCTGTTTCCAAGGAAAACTATTTCAGTCTCTCTCCATTTAGGATGACGTAGACAGCTGGCTTTGTACAAATGGCCCTTATTGCATTGATGAATTTGCTGTATATTCCTATTCTGTTGAAAGATTTTAGCATGAATGGGTGTTGGACTTTATCAAATGCCTTTTCTGCATCAGTAGACAAGATCAGGTGATTCTTGCCCTTTGTGTTATTTATGTGGTTGATCACATTAATTGTTTGTCTGATGTTCAGCCAGACTTGCATCCTTGGTATGAATCCAACTTGGTCATGATGGATGATTTTTTGGATCTGTTGTTGTATCATATTGGCAAGAATTTTGTTGAAGATTTTTGCATCTAGATTCATGAGTGATATCAGTCTGTAGTTCTCCTTTTTCTTTGCATCTTTCCCTGGCTTTGGTATCAGGATTATACTGGTTTCATAGAATGAATTTGGGAGTATTCCATCTCTTTCTATACTGTGAAATAATCTCAGCAGTATTGGAGATAACTCTTCTCTAAAAACTTGGTAGAATTCTGCAGTGAAGCCATCTGGACCCAGGCTTTTTTTGTTTGGCAGTTTTTGGATGACTTTTTCAATCTCTTCCTTTGTGATGGGTTTATTAAGTTGTTTTGCTTTGCATTGTGATGATTGTGATAGGTGATATGAATCACCTTCCTTTGTGATGGGTTCATTAAACTGTTTTGTTTTGCATTGTGATGATTATGGTAGGTGATATGAATCAAGGAATTTGTCCATTTCCTCTAGGTTTTTGAATTTGTTAGAATACAGTCTTTTATAGTATTCAGCCATATTTTTGATTTCTGCTGGACCTGTTGTGACAACTCCCCTCTCATTTTCTTATTTGGGTTATTTGTTTCCTTTCCTGTTATTCTTTAGTAAGTTTAGCCAGTAGTTTGCCAATTTTGTTGATCTTTTCAAAAAACCAGCTTTTGGTCTTTTCAATTATTCTTCTGTTCTCTAGTTTGTTTAATTCTGCTCTGATCTTTATGATCTGTTTTCTTCTAGTGCCTGAGAGGTTCCTCTGTTGTTCTCTCTCTACTTGTTCAAGCTGTAGTGTGTTTTATTCTAAAGTATAAAGTTATTGGGTTTGTTCTTCCAAGCGAAGAGATTCTTTCAGTACTTCTTGTAGTTTTGGTTTGGTTTTTACAAAGTCTCCGAGTTTCTGTTTGTCTGTGAGTGTCTTAATTTCATTTTCATAACTGAAAGATAGTTTTGCAGGATATATAATTCTTGGTTGGAAGTTCTTCTCCTTCAAGGCTTTGAATGTGTCATGCCACTGTCTCTGTGCCAGCATTGTTTCTGCTGAGTAATCCAACAAAAGCCTACTGTGTTTCCCTCTGAATGCTAGCTTTGCTTTGAGTTTTGCTGCCTTTAAGAGTTTGTGCTTATGTTTCATGTTAAGCTTCATTATAATGTGTCTTGAAATCTTTCTTTGGAGATCTATATTAAGTGACACTCAATATGCATCTTGGACATCTATATTATCTTCTTTCATAATTTCTGGATGTTTTCTGTCAGCAACTTAGCAACTATACACTCTGTGTTCTCAGATGTCTCCCCTGTTCAGGAACTCTAATTAATCATGGATTGTTTCTCTTAATAGAGTTCCACATGCTTCTTAATGCTTCTTCGTTTTTCTTGTTTCTTTTTTCTGATTTCTTCTCATAGATGCTGGAGTCAGTAGCTCTGTCTTCCAAGTCAGAAAGTCTCTTTTCCATTTTTTCCATTCTGTTTTCTTGTCTTTGAATCAAAGTTTTTATGTTTTTGATTTTGTTCTTGATCTCCTGGATTTCAGAGTACTGGTGTTCCATCAGATCCAACAGCTTGCTTAATTACTGATTTTGCTGTGCTGCATTTTGTATAAGGTCTATGAGGGTTCTCTATATAATCCTTTGTATTCACCTTCTTATAGTTTCAGAAAAGCTTCTTCTTCTGAAAGTTCTGAGGTACTTTCTTTTGGGGACTTTCTGAAGCCACAAGTGATTTCTTGGTTATGGTCTTCTTCAGATTTTGTTGCTTTTGGGGCATGATGTCAGTGAATAGTGGCTGGGACAGATGTTGTGAGGGTGGGCCACAGTTGTTTCTCTAGGTTGTCTTAAAATGAGAGGTAAAAATTATTGGACAATGTCCAAAGTCAGTCATGTTTTCAGGTGTTTAGGTCCCTCGTCCCAGTTGGCAAGGTACGCACCTCTATATCGAACCCCAAATGTTGAAAACTAGCTCAAAATACAGAAAGGCTACTGCCCTGCTGGCCTCTGTTGTTGATCCCCAGCTATAGGTGACACTGTGTAGAATACTGCTTGTCTGCTGGAAAAGCTCTCTCCTCTGGGCAGGCACTGCCTCCCAGCCTAGGAATTAGGTCCAGCTGAGGCTTCTGTATGGGTAATCTACCTCCCAGTGAAACAAGATGGTGTCCCACACAAACACATCACCTGGCTGGGTCCAGGCTACTCTATGATGGAGGTGGAAAGAGATGTCAAAGATGCCAAGATGCACAGAGTCCACAGCCTGTGTTGCCGGGCCCCAACTGTAGGCCACACTGTGTAAAATACTGCTTTTCTGTTGGAAAAACTGTCTCCTGGGCAGCTTTGCCTCCCAGCTTAGGAACTAAGTCCAGCTGGGAACTCTGTATGGGTGTATCTGCCTCCCAATGGATCAAGACACATCCTGCACAAGCTCACTGCCTGGCTGGGTCCAGGCACTGTATGGCAGAGGCAGAAAGAGAGGCCAAAAGTGCCAAGATGCACCGTATCCAAAGCCGCACTCTCAAAATATGGCAACTTCACTTGCTGATTCCACCAGCAGTCCATCTGAAATTAGTGGCTAGTCAAGTCCCAGCTCTGCCCACTGACTAAAACAGAGGAAAAAAGTTAAAATGGTGAGTTCCCTTTGGTCCGTGCAAGCCCACGCTCACTGAAAGTGGGGTCAGTGAAAGAGAGGAGGTTTTCTGTTCAGTGGTATGAAGTCCAAATTAACAGCCATGTGTCATACCCTAGGAATCACTCAGTGTTCAGAAGCCTCTGTTTAATTATCAGTTCAAGTCTTGGTTTCCAGAGATATTTAGGGAGACAAGTGCTTAGTCCACCATCTTGACTATGCTCCCCATAATTGTATTTTTTAAACCTCATTTTTGGTAATAGATTTCAGCACCAAAGTGTACCCACTATGGCAGAAGTTTTTGTCATTATTTGTGAATCTTAAGATTTCTTTAAGCACAATTAGACTGATCTGGAGCACAATGTTTATCAAAAATATACCCTTAATTTTCTCAGGAGCTATATATCAATCAAATAAATAATTAATAGATTAATAATATTAAATAGTGATATATTAATGATTCACTAAAATAATGCTATCTTATGCATTTATCCTAAAACCAAACCCACTGCCATGGAGTCGGTTCCAACTCATAGCAATCTGACAGACAGAGTATAACTCCAAGGAGTTTTCAAGGAGCATATGGCAGTTTGCACTGCAGACTTTTGGGTTAGCCACTCCAGCATTTAACCACCACATCGCTAGGGTTTCCATTTTTCAGCATAATGGTTCCCACATTTCTAAATGTGTTTACCTTCTTTTTTTTTTTTTTTTTTACATTTTAAAAATGCATTTACATAGAGTATGTAATTAAGTTCATGAACTCATCCTGGGAGAAGTGTTACATATCTCATTGTTGAATATTATGATGATCATCTTTGAAGTGCTTTCTTGGAAAGGTATGAACCAATGCCAGCACCAAGTCTACCTTTTAAAGTGGTTTTGGAACTCTTTTTCTGGAATGGTCATCAGAACTGTTGTCCTATTTCCCTTGATGTCATCAAAATGTCTTCCTTTCAATATTTCCTTTATCTTCCAGTAAAGCAAAAAGTCATTGGCAGCCAGGTCAAGTGAGTAGGGAGGGTGTTCCAACATAGTTATTTGACCACTGGCTAAAAACTCCTTCACAAACAAGTATACAGTTAAGTTCTTGACCTTTCCATCTTGCCTCCACACAAGATGTCCAATCTAGAAAGAGTTCCAAAATAGCTTTGAAGGGTGGACTAAGCACTGGCATTGGTGTATAACTTCCCAAGGGGAGTACTTTGAAGGTAACAGTAGAGATATTCAGCAGTGAGTTATGTAGCCCTTGAAACAACAGAGTTTGTGGACCTAATTGTCACACCTTGTATACTCATTATGAAGTAAGTTTTATTAAATGGAATATATAGTAAACATCAAGATGTTTAATATAATACATGTTAAACAACAAGATGTTTAATATGAATGACTCTACAGATTGTGCTCTTGATAAGTATTAGTTATCATTATCATCATTGTTATCATCATCAACAACTTCTTCCAGAAAAGGAAATTCTGCTTAGGTAACTTGCTCAATTATCATGGCTGGTGTTAAAATTCAAACCAAACCCACTGCCAATAAGTCCATCCTGATTCATAGCAGCCCCACAGGGCAGTTTAGCATTATCTGATAGGGTATCCAAGGCTGCAAACCTTTGCAGAAGTAGATTGCCAGGACTTTCATCCATGGAGAAGCTGGTGGATTAGAACCACTGACTTTTCCCTACATAGTACTTAACCACTGCTCTACCAGGTTACCCTGGCAAGTACTAACCAGTTGCCTGTCTTTGAATTGATTCTGACTGATCGCAATCCTATGACAGGGTAGCTCTGTCCCATGGTTTTCCAAAGAGTGGCTGGTAGATTCAAACTACTGACTTTTTAGTTTGCAAGCTGAGCTCTTAACCACTTGGTCACCCTGCTAAGTGTAGGAGGTTTCAGATCCCCTGATTTCAAGCTGAGTTCTTTTCAAGACAGCATGCTATGGATTTTGAAACAGGTAACACCATCTGAAACTATTTTCCCCATATTTTTTCCATTTATGAAAATTTTATGATACCATGTAGGGTACTATACGAAACAGATTTTGCAATTAACTGAAGCCCACCTCCTATGGGTGATATTATTTAGCTCTAACCTTTTGAAACTCTATAAAACTTATTATTGTATGGAAAGGTAAAAGAAGAAAGTATGGTCCAAATAGTACTGTCTAGTTGAGAAATTACTTGTAGGAAATGTTCTATAATATTTTTTGTCTCTTCTTTTTCAGTAGCATCAGAATTACGTGGTGAAGGAGAGAATCACACATTGTGAACCTATTTTTTTTTTTAATGAAATTCTTTTTGCTGTTTTGAGACTCAAAATACAACTGTAATGTATTACAGCTATTGAACATATCAAATTATAACTGTGTAGTACTTGGGACATCCTAAGCTATCAATAAATGTTTGATAATGAATATGATGGATTTATAATAAATCTTCTAATAATCACATTAATACTGTTAAATAGATGCATCATTCAAACTATACAAATTAAAAGACGATGAATTACTTTCTACAGGAAATTGCATTGAAAACATCTGCTGCAAAAGATGTCTGTAAAGTGTTAAAAAGATGCCATCTTGAAAATTAAGGTGTGTCTGACCCAACCCATGGTGTTTTCAACCACCTCGTATGCACGTGAAAGTTAGAGAATGAGTAAAGAAGACTACAGAAGAATCAATCAAATCAAACCAAATCAGGGAGTCTGGATTTGAATCCTCCTACACTTAGGGTGACCAAGTGGTTAAGATCTCATCTTGAAAACCAAAAAGGTCAGTAGTTTGAATCTACCACCTACTCTTTGGAAAACCACGGGACAGCTCTACTCTGTCTCATAGGATTTCTACGGATCAGAATAAATTCAATGACAGGCAGCTGGTTAGCACTAAATAGTGGCTGGCAATTAGCATCTGAATTAAGGTGTTGTTGAAAAATATCTTAACTCAATACTGCAAGGATAGAGTAGCTGGGGAAGGGGGCAGGGGACCATGCTCTTAAGCGAAATCAAGGCCAACTGGCACAACTAGCATTTTGCTAAGTGGGCTCTCTCTGCACCCTGCATTGGTGAGTGGCGTCTAAGGTCTTAAAAGGTGCCAAGCTGCCATCCGAGGGCACAACAAATGGTCCCAACTCAGCAGGAACGGATGCTCACCGAGGACCAAAATGACATGGAGTAAAGACAACCCAGAACATAGAGAGACCCACATGAGTGGGTGCCTACACCGACTTGGGACCGGAAGAACCGGATGGCGTCCGGCCACCACCAGTGATAGCCACGATGGAGCTCACAGAGAGGAGTCTCACTGGCAACAGAAGGATAAAAGGGGGTGCATCCTGAGATCTCCACTAAAAGACCTCAACTGATGGTCCAGCGGTTTCGGGGTTCCCCTGGGTGCATGGCCCCTGGCCCTGATGCTGCCCTTGCCCATAAATCGTAACGAAGGTCCACTCTTCAGACATGAATGGATTGGACTTGGCGATGCAGAGTGACCACATATTGGACGCACTTTATGGTTCTGTACATCTATAGGATATCATCCTGCTGACCTCTGGCTGGAGGAAGGAGAGTCGGTGGAGAGGAGGGGGAAAGGAGGCTGTTGGGAGGATGAGACATGTATGGAGCAGAGAGGAATAGTGTGCTGCCACCGGACAGGGAGAGTAGTGGAAGCTGCATGTAGGTGGGCATGTAAATTTATATAGGAATGTACATTTTCACTCAGTCATATTAAATTTTTTAAAAAAATTGAATATACAAAGAATCCCCAAAAGAATAAATCTGTCTTGTAAGAAGTATAGTTAGAATGCCCCTTAGAGGCAATGATAGTCAGATACCTCACATGCTTTATCTCACATATTTATCAAGAAGGACCAGTCCCTGGAGAAGGATGTCATGCTCAGTAAAGTAGAGGGTCACTGAAAGAGAGGAAGACCCGCAATGAAAGGGATTGAATATTGAGCAGTGATGAGTCAAGCATAGCAACTATTGTGAGCGTGGTGCAGGACTGGGCAGTATTTCGTTCCATTGTACACAGGGTAGCTGTGAATCAGAATGGACTGAGTAGCACTTAACAATGATACAGGAAATTTAGTAACTGACCTGTAATTGTTCTGTATTAAATGAAGTATAAACTTATTTTTCATTAGAGCATGTAGAAGGCTATTTTCATGTTATAAAATACACTTGTTATTATTTTAAGCATTATAACATGAGCTTAATGCATACATTATATTATTTTTTATAGTGAAACAGTTTCATATCAGCATAATTAAAATATCCACCAGTTTTAATCAAGAGAGATGTTTATACTTTAATTGAAGTGTCTAGAGTTGATAGCTTCCTTTTACTTCAGCCAATGGCAGCTGATACACATAAAAAATTTCTTTACATAAACTTATTACAGACTTAAATTTTGAAATATGCTGTAAACAAAAGATGAAAAGGCAAATACCTTTCAAGCTATTTAAAAAGATCACTTGAATCATTTTTCATATTAAAATATCTCATTGTGTCCTGATGTCAAATTATAGATTTAAGATCTGAAGTTTGGTTGGCAAAATGATAAAAAAAAATTAAAATTTTCAGACAAAATTTATGCAATTGTATTTACTATTTTAGAACAAGACCCCACAAATTACATTTTTAAAGGAAGATGTCATTTACTAGAATTTTTTTTCTCTTCTTTTTCAATAGCATCAGCGTTACGCGGTGAAGGCATCACACACTGATTTATTCACTAAATGGCATTCTACTGTACTCTCTCCTACTGCCTAGGTACCTAGGTGCCTTCTGTGCAACCTCTGCTTCTTGAACTACCACCTTGGCATGCCCAAAGTGAAGAGGAAAACACTGAAACATAAGCAACAAAACCTTGCTATTAATTTTGCTTGCCTTTGAGATTTCAGGGACCTGTAGAAGGCAGTGGTGAGAAATTTTGGCTGTTACTTTAACCCTGTGAGAATGCCTCCAGGGGACACATTTTTCCCTCCGCAGAAGAAAGTTAAAAAGAATCAAACAGAAATGTTAGACTTTCAGGGACGATTTGCACCAGCATGAAAGGAAATAAAGGACTGTTTTTGAGAGGACGTTGAAGCTCTCACTCATATTGTTGATTTCTAACCTAGAAAATACCCATTGCTCCTTTATTCCTCAAGTGAGACAAGAAATATGCCACTCTGGATTAACAGATGTATATTTGTGTATATCCACGTGTTTACAGATGTGTATGTGAACACTCACACACACGTACTCATGATGTGTGTGTATGATGATTAATTATAAATTATAATTAATTATGAATACTTATTATAAAAATCCACCCACTGCCGTTGAGTTGCTTCTGACTCATAGCAACCTTGTAATGACTTTAACTCATTTTTTCCATAGCTCCAAAACTATGGAGAACTTCCCTCCAGCAGTTGAATTTCTACTCACATCCTAATGTATTAGAGCCAGTGTTTATCTTTTGTGAAAGAGAAAATCAGCTGCCGTTGGCCAATGAACAGTAGACAAACTTTTACCATTACTTTTTCTTTATAAATTAAGTAGTCACAAGTTAAATTCAACAATATAAAGTGCTATACGCCATGAAGGTTTGGAAGCTATTGTAAATGCTCCCTTCCACCTGGGAGTGTTGCCTCTCATGGTCCAGGATGTTAGTCTTCATTAGCAGCCAGAATCCTCTTCTTCCTGGGTGCATGTTGCTCAGAGTTGGCAGGAAGATCAGGACTAGTAGCCAGTGGAATGTGGATGGAACTGATGCTCCCATTTCCAGCCTGGATCAGTGCACCCTGTCATGCCATTCTCTAAGTTCTTTGGTCCTTGTCAAACCAAGTGCAGAGAATTCAGCTGAGAACTTTGTGACATTAGAGGAGACTCTAGCCAACACCTGAAAAGAGCCTAGATGTCTGGGTAGCTGCCTACAAGGAGCTGTCCGTCCCCAAATGACATGGCTCAGACTGTGAGAGGAACAAGAAATAAATTTTCATTAGGTCAAACCAAGAATCCTAATGAGTACAGGAATTCAGAAAGACCAAATGCTTGTTCTGATAAATAAGTATGACTTGCTTGCTAAATAGAGTCACTCTCCTCATGCCTCTATACATGGGCTGTGAGAGTTACATACAGATTTACAAAAGGTTTTTTGAAGCTCAGAGTCATTTATTACCACCATTTGAGCAACAAATGTATTTTCCAAATCTAAAACTCAAGACACATAATTAAAGAGCTCAGCATTCAGAAAGCATATAGTCTCCTTCTGTCTAATTTCCTGTTCCATTATTTATTCATTCATGCTTTTTTCAGTGAATACTTTTTGAGTTCTGCCACGTGTCAGGTGCTGTGAGATCCAGTGAAGAATATAGGTTCTGGCACCTAGCACAGTATTCAGCAGACAGTAGACATTCAACAAATAATTCAGTAGCACAAAACAGACACACAAGAAATTCATTCACTGTGACACGAGAAACAAAAGGTAGTGCTCCCCATAGCCATGGTGTAGCCAGAACACCCAGACACCAGAAACAGGGAAAAGCCTTCCTGAAAGCAGGTGGTACACACTCCATGTGCTAAGTAGCTTTAAATGCCCCTGATCTATTGAAAATGCCCACCTATGAAGGGAGACCTTTCCTGGGACTAAATGACATCAGAGGTAAGCAGCCAGTCATTATATAGCTGATGTGGTTCTTATCATCTACGATTAGCCACTGGAGATCTATACACACATGCACACATATATACACACACATAGACTCATAAGTATGATTAATTGCAAATGAGTCAACCTGAGCCCTCAGGACGGCTTCCTATCCTAATAATAACACCATGGTCAATCTGTTCAATCTTACTCATTCTGACACTGAAAGCAACATTGAAAAAATATTGTAACTGCTATTAATTTGTTGTAGTCTAATTTTAATGCTACCACTGGAAAGTATATCTTTTATTAAAAATCAGAAGAAAAGAATATTTCCTGACAACATATCACATTTTAGATCTTGATACATCTATGTAGTTTCACCATGTTTGTATGACTAAAAAAACTCAAAGCTGTTGTCACTGAGTCGATTCCAACTCATACTATAACTAGGAAGCAATCATTAGTAAGCTCTTGCCAAAGACAGAAAACATATTCTAAGTACAGCTCAACAGTAGGAAAGTACTACCACATTTTTTAACAGTAGAATTTCAATTCACAACTTTCATTCTCTAAAGAAGGAAATGATTCCTTCTGTGAAAATTTGTACAATGTAACTTCAGAATATTTTTAGTATGTTTGGAGGAAACTGTAGTTAAGAAACACACATATTTGGACATGTTTTTCCTTTAGGGTATCCACATATACACATGAGCATATATTTGTACAACTTTAGAAGAAGCACAGTCGAAAATTTAAATGTAGAGACGACATTTGGCTTGGCTTTAATAGTGAATGTAAATTTTATAATTTAATTGATTTACCTACATGTATTTCTTTCTTTTTCTCCAAAAAAAGTAAAACATCTCCTTACTAAACGTAGCCCTCATGGAGCAGTTCACATGCAAAGTTTATATGTGCAGATAAGAGATAATTGTGGTGAAATTAATTTAGGCACGCGTATGTAAAGGCTACCTACCTTTCTGATATTATCTCATGCCTCCAAAAACACACAAGCGCTCAGCAGTGTTTGTACTTACTGCCATGAAGCAATTTTGTGTCATCAAGAGTGCCTTTATGTCTTCATCTCTAAGAAGTCTTTGCCAAAGGCAGTTTCATCAACAGTGAAAATTAAAATTAACTTTCAAGAACATTTTAGACACAAATAAGTTTTCTGGGACAGTTTTATAGGAAAAGTGACTGCAAAAATGGACTATTCACCAGACAGTGAGCTGAATAACTTAAGTGTAGTGAATGCCATCTCTTTTTATACTTTTCTCATTGCACATTAATAGCTAAATAGATGAGGGTTACCCAACTAATTTCAGTCTGTATTGTCCTTCATGATGAAATGATTTTCATAATGGATATCATTGTGAGAGACTCAGTTTCTTTTGTTGCCTGTTCGTATCGCTCCTGTTGTGATAACTCAAGACACTCATCAGACTCCACATGAACTGGCTAGAGTGACAGCTGGTAAATCAGCAGTTGGCCAAAAGACGAACGAGAGCGTCGTCTGTTACCCACATGGCTCTCTAGTAAGTCCTGCTCTTCTCCCAGGGATGATGTAAGTGCTTCTAACAGTATTATTAAGCATTGTATTGAGCATTCAGGAAATGTTCCACTTGTTATAATTTGGTATTTTGAAGATTAGGACCCAAGTTTAGTGTAATTCATCTTTAAGTATTTGGCATCAAACTGCTTATTTTGAATCATTTTCTTTCCATCTGCTAGAAACCATCTATCAATCTTATTCAAACCAGACTACGATTTGACACATATCCTGGTTCAGCGACTCTCTTACAAGGGCATATTCCAGAGATCTGAACAGATTCATAGAACTTTCCATTAGTGTCTACTTCAGCAAAGCTGATGATTCATCAGTTCCATGTTTTTTAATGATTTATGTATAGCTGTACTGTTTTTCGTAATCAGGGTCTCCAAATGTAGAATTCTATTCACCCTCATTCTTATCAAAAATTTAAATTTGAAGTGCTTTGGGTGACAGATGAAAATTTTATGACCATTTCTAAAGAAAACTGATTTACAGTTCTTATTTTCCCTGTAGCTTAAGAACTTAGACTATTTCAAGAAATATCATCAAGATAACTGAAACCAATAACAATATAACCACAGTTTACACAAATACACATTGATTCAGTTATGTTTTACATGAACCTCAAGTTAGTTAAAGGCATATCTGTTGTCTTCATGATAGAGATCTTGCAATATATTCATTTGTGCATCCTGAACTGTAATAGACTCAAAACACCAGAGTTCTGAGTTACCAGAGTCTCAGGCCATGTGGTATATTTCCTCTCAAAAATACATTTGTATTTTCTATCTTTGCCAGTAGAGTAAGATTTATTCATAGCTCAGTTGAAACTAAATGATTATGCAAAATAATGAAAACATTATGAACAAAGACCATTCCAATCTTTTAAATAAAAGAATTCTTCTTTCGGTATTTTTTTTATTAAAATGCATGTTTTTAACATACAATGAAACAATTTGTATAAATAATGTGCTAAAGCCCATCTGAACACTCGCACCGTGTGAAATGTAACTCATGCAAAGAGTAGCATGCATAATCTTGGAAACTTCAAGAACATAACATTTTAATACAAAATAATTTTTTAAGGTTTAGTAAAGTCAAGACAAGTGAGCTCAAGGAAACAAATGTACACTCTTTTATTTATAAACCAATCAAACCCATTGCCATTCAGTCAATTCCTATTCATAGCAGCCCTATAGGACAGAGAAGAACTGTTATGTAGTGTTTCCAAGGAGCACCCGGTGGTTTCCAATGGCCGATCTTTTGTTTAGCAGTCATGGCACTTAACCACTATGCCACCAAGGTTTCCTCTTTTACTTATAGTGCTGATTATTTCAGATACCTGGTGGTGCAGTGGTGAAGCACTTAGCTGCTAACCAAAATGTCAGTAGTTCAAACTCAACAACTGCTCCACAGGAGAAAGAACTGGTGGTTTGTTTCCATAAAGACTACAGCCTTAGAACTCTTATGAGGTAATGCTCGTCTGTCCTGTATGGCCACTTATTATTGATTGATCTATTAGGATTGCCAGATGACTAGCATGCCAATATAAATAGCAAAATGAATTTCCTTTACAGTCATGTTCTCAGATCATTCTGCTCTAAGCTTGTAATTTTAGCATGGGCTCAATTTTATTATCTAACTGGCCAAAACACTGCAAGACAGGCCTTCCTTCACAACTGAGAAGATCTAGAACTGAGTGTGAATTGGTTTTGATTGATGCTACCAAATTCTGTTTACAGGAAATGATTTGTGTTTAACATGACCCAAAGTAAAAGGAATAGTCACAGCAGTAATGATTCTTTCCCTTGTCTAATGCAACGATATATATATATATATATTTGGTCTATTCTCTTTTATTATTGGTATAGGTATTAGATAACCACAGATAGTTTATTCTGTACTGCCAAAAGAGGCAGTCTTCTTAACTTACTTGTCTCTCAATATTGTTATGTTTCGCTTAAAAGCCTTATACTTCCTTAAATCTGTGTTTCTTCTGATTACTTTTTACAGTCCTTCCCCAAAATGCTTCTGTTCAATTTTATAACATTATTTTTTTAAGAATCCCAGTAAAATTCTTTTGTCTTTGTCAGTGCTATTCTGCCCTACTTTGTTCACAAGAATTTCCAAATAAACCCATCCTCACTGTATTTTAGCTTCTCTACACTAATGTCCCAGGTCCCGATTATATACACTTAGTAAAGAAGAGCAAATTAAGAATGTTTTCCCAGAACAAAAATAGGTCCTCGGGATGTAGTACAAAAATTATTATTTGTGCACATGAATAAATTGAGTTTTTAATATAATCAGTGATCTCAAAGTTTTAATTGTGTGTGCGTGTGTGTGCACGCACGCGCATGTGCACCAACTATTTAGTTTAACAGAGAACAGTTGAAGCTTGGGTAAGGGGGAAGCTACTTGTTCAGTGTGGATCAAGATAGAGATAAATAATATATATGGTGAAAATCAAAATATTTTCTTATGATGTGAATTGCAGGAAAAGAACATGTAAATATATATAGCAAAATACGCTTCCTTTACAAACAGCCCAGATCATCTGGCTTTACACTTGATATTTTATCATGAGCTCAAAGAAAGGCACAGAAAACTGGAGGACATGAGTTGAAAAACTGGTGATACTGAGGATTCAAAGGTGGTCAATTGTTACCTATTTGAGCAGAGTAAAATGATTTGGATGAACGTATTTAAAGTACAGCAGACAAATCTAAGAATGCTTAAACAATTTAAAATCTATGACAAACAGCTCACTACCAAATCTTCCTCAGCTTGTTCTAGACCAGACAAAAAACTGCTTTGAAAGGGCAGCATAACAAATGTTTCTGATGAAAGGAATTGTTAAATACTATTACAGAAGTCAAGCATCAGGTTCTCAGAGTCATTAATCACTGAATTTATATTTATCCAGTCAGGCATGTATGCTTAGTCCTTCCTAGTATCTTAAAGCTATTCCATTTTAGCGATTTCAGGGTTCCAGAAGAACCTGCCGTAAGACTACAATTGCACCGACAGATCCCAACCCTTTCCAAACGCCATCAAAACATTAAAGAAGTGCATCTTCAAAGCCTGAAAGTGTGTGAGTCAGTGGTCACAAGGACATCCCAGTGTTGCAAGTCAAGTCTGACTGAGCTCGCTGGTGATATCTTAGTTTTATCTAATATAGAGTATTTGTTATTTAAAAGACAATCAAATTCTTTTGACCATAGTCTGGTCTGGGTCCCTGGATATGATGCCTTATTGGCTGAAAGCAGTTAGTAATATAATAATAATTATACATCAAGAAATACACAGTGTTGGAAATCAGAAAACAACTGGATTCTTGACCCAATCTGCAATGTGTTAATAAGGCTAAACATCATATTCTTTAACTAAGAAAAGAGGACATTTGCCTTATCAACACTGATATCACTTCTCATTTTAAAGAATTTAATTCTGGCAACCTGTTAGATTTTGAAATCCAAAAGAGCTATGTTAAGGAAATCAGATGCAATGTGAATATGGGCCTTGGAAAGAGTTTTAGACAAGTATTAAGTGCCTACAAGTGTAGCCATTCCCCAGTATAAAAGGCTGTCTCTCGGAAGGTGATCTGTAAATCATCTGCAAACCTAGTTAACCCTTACACATGAGGTGTACACTTGGAAAACAAATAGAATTACATTATTAGAAACTTGTAATTAACTTAAGTAAGAAATCATTAAAATTGAATTTAAACTATCTTGTAGACTGGTTAATTAGACGTAGGAACATTGAGAAAAGTACTGGAGGGTCTTCCGTAAAAGGAGAGATTGACTTTTCGTATGTTCAACAAGTAATTAGAAGAGGGAAAGTAAGTAGACATGAGAAGCATTATCCTATGTGTAAGTAAGAATGATAGGAAAAGCAGGTGCGCATGTCAGATATCACTTTACTGGCAAACTTAGACCAGGGAAAAGAAGGAGAAGAAATGAGAGAGCATGGGAATTTTTGGCTTAGACTTTGGGGGCATGGTGTAATGTCAGCTGGAATAACTTTCTTGCTGGCTTAGGGTACCTAGCCCAGGGGAGTCATGAAATAAGCAAAAAGAAAAAAAGAACATGTACACCAGCTATTTGCATGTGCAGATGGTCTCAGGTTAACAGAAAAACAACCAGTTGTCCTTCAGTTGACTCCAACTCACAACAACTCCATGTGTTTCAGAGTAGAACTGTACTCTGAAGTATTTTCAATGGCTGATTTTTTGGAAGCAGATAGCCACGTCTATGTTCCAAAGTGTCTCTGGGTGGACTCGAGCTTCTATCTTTTGACTAGCAGCTGAGCATGTTAACCATTTCTACCAGCAGGAATGTCAGTCTCAAGTTAAAGCTTCACGTATCAAGTGTTCACTTTTGAGATTTTTTTTTCCTATCAATAATAGCATTTGAAAGACTTAAACCAATGATAAAAATACTTAAAAACTTCTCAATTCACTGGATAAATAGAATATTATGAAAGACCATCAGGTTCAAAGAAGAGTTTAATTTCAACTGTTTAGGTCACTTTTGGTTTTGTGAATTTTCTTTTGTCTACACATATTTCATAGCAGAGACACTGAACATTTTACATGTGGGTGAGAATTTCAGTTGTAGTGATAATATTCTTGTTGGAGCATGTTTAAAGTGTTTAAAATGAAATCACTGAGTAGTATGGTGAAAACCTGTGGAAAAACTCATCATAATAATTTAAAAAGAAAGTAATGATCAAAAACAGTAGGCACAAAAACATCTTTCCCACAGGTTATTTTCAAAGTTTGCTCTAAGGGTTTTTTTTTTTAAAAAAGATGTATATGAACTGCTGCAAGGAGAAGGAAACAAATCAAAACAAACAACTTTTTGAAAAACACGTAATCAAATTCAGAGAAGAGAACTAAACAAAATATAGGACGTAATTATTTTGATTATGACTCAAACATTCAGTGGAAGTAGTGCAACAGGTTTAACAAGCACTAGCATTTGAATTCAACACACCTGGGTTCAAAGTCTGATTCTGGTGATCTTGAAACAGAACTTCAACCTCTCTGAATATAAGATTGTCCTTATAAAACTTGTGAACAGTTGTTCCTAGATCATGAGATTTAAAAAATAAAATAAAACAAATGGCTGAAATCATGAAAGTAGAACAGTTCCTAATAACTGAGCAAAAATTTGCAGTCTTATCATCATTTTGATTTTTACTACTGAAATCGGTATTTATGATCACTTTCAATATTTGTAAGCAGGAAATATAAGTATAAATAACTTAGTTTCAAGTACATCAAAAATAATTCTGTTTTTCATAAATGTTTCTTTGACTTTTTTCTTTTGTTTTAGAAACTTTTTTTTTTAATGATCTGGCCTGTCATTAGTGTTTTCTCAGTTACAAACTGTAGGTTTCTCTGTTTCACGCATCTTTCCTGGGAAGATACGTAGCCATGTGATTGACAAAACGCACAGTTAGTAGCTATTGTAACTGTGAAATATTTTCCTTCCATCTTCCCCCTGTAGCCCCTCAACTCCCCCTTTTGACTCTCAAAATGTTATCTATGTAAATTCGTCTGCCTCAGCTGGACAAGATGCTTTCAAGAGTTTTTCTGTTTCCTGTGCGGTGAAGCAGCTTTCCCCTAACGACTATTTCCCATCAGTACCCACAAATACCTACCTTCGTAACCACTGCTTCAACCGTTTCTTACCACTTCCACCTTTCTATAGAACATTTTCATTTGGAAAGAGGTTCACAAATATTTGCTCACCGGGCTGTTCAGACAGATAACATCTCTTGGGACTTGAACTTTGATGCACAATTCTCATCTGAAAAAAAAAAAAAAAAAGCAACTGTCAAACCTAAGCAGATAGTACCAAAAATAGAAACAAACCATTTTCTGTCTCAAAGTCACAATGAGAGAGTCATTTTTATCACTGTTTGGAAAATATAATTCTTTACCTATTTCTAAAAGTCAAAGTTAGAACATATCTTTCCTTACTTATTTAACTTTTTAAAAACATTAGCATAATTGGATTTCAAAACATTTGTTACATTTATAAATATATTATTTTTAGTAATGACTACAGACAAAAAAATAAGAATCACATGAGACTGACAAAGCTGTAACCATGAAATTATATTCCATGAGAAGCATAGAATTTTGATACCTTTTAGTTACATTAATCATACAAGTCGTTTTCACATGCTCAAAATTTATCATCTAAAATAGAATTTTCTCGTATTAATTAACTGCAAAACAAATTATTAGTATTATGTCTATGTTCTTTATGAAGGGTATTTTAACAGTCCTCAGAATTAATAATTACTTTAGCTTCTCATTTTTAAAATTCCAAAGTCATTTCGATTGCCTTTCCCGGGTTATGTAATTATAGAAGTTCAAGGCAAGTGCGTGTGTATATATATATATATATATATATATATCTTGTCATCAGTTATTTGCTTACTTTGTTATTTTTGTTCCTACAGTTTTCACTGTATCATGAGTTTCTAAATTATTTGCCAGAAGACGGCTGTTAACTGAATGATTTTAGGCTAGAAAATCTTCTAGTTTCAAAATATTTGATTGTCTTCTTACGGCTCAAAATTACCCTACCAACGTGCACACACTGACAACAATGTTATATGTAGAATCAATATGAAAAACAAGTACTGCCACTCCACAGCAAAAAACGTAACTGTAACTTAATGTTTATTGCTGCTATAAGGATCATAAAATGCATACACAAGAATATGAGATTTAAAAATAATAATAATAATATTATCAAATTTACACACACGCACATGCACACATGCCACAGTTTCTGTTACTTAGATGTTTAGGAAATTCACATTTCTGGTCAAATTCATGCAGAAACAGATAAACCAACTTCTTTATCATGGGGCTTCTTACAGGCTTTGATTTGCTAGCACTGAAGATTCCAGAACAGAATACAAATTACACCTCATTTCTAGAAGCTCTCCTAACTCAATGACGTGTTTTGGGGCTCTTTTGATAGGTAAAACAACTACTACAGTTTTTTAATTAGCATTCTGCTCATGTTTATATTTGTGAACATTTACGAGAACTAAAGCCAAACCCATTACCTCCTAGTTGATTCCTGCTCATAGGAACCCTATAGGACAAAGTAGAACCATCCCACAGGATTTCCAAGGAGCTGCTGGTGGGTCCAAGTTACTGACCTTCTGCTTTGCAGCCAGGCTCTTAACCACCGCATCACCAAGGCTGCTGGAAATAATTAATCACAAACTGACCTTTTTCTTCATAGTTTGGCACTTCTCCCCCTTCCATTTCACAATGTCACCCGCTCTCTCTTGTCCACTCCTACTTCCTCTTCTTATCCCATCCTGAGTCTTATTATTCTTCTGGTGCAGCTCAAACAAAGTCATAAATTTCTTTGAATACTTGCCTTGGCTCCCTTTACCAACAGAATTACTTTTTTGATGTAATCTGATATGAAAGGACATTATAACACAATCCTAACCAACTTTCCAACATCTTTTCAAAAGATTTTATTTCACTGCCCAACCCCACAGAGGCTTGCTTCCTCGGATCCTCTGTTCACATCAGTTCCTCTCTCTGGAACAGGCTCGGAAATGAAATCTCGACTTGAAGCTCTCAGGTCCTTCCAATAACACACAGACTCTGCCTCATCTAAACCTCTGTAAGGGTTTCTTACAAATATTCTGAGATACACAGCTTACAGAAAGTGCTGCTGCTGCCTATAAAAATGTTTTAGAATGGGGGACCGCCAAGATGAGAAAGAAAATAACTTATTTTTTTTTAATTCATATCAGATTCATCATAGATGCACACCAGCTTCACATGATTTCAGTGGAACTGAAGTGTCTGTCCACGGGCAAGAGTTTTCCCCTAACCCTAATTCAAAGCAATTTTGTTAAACTTAAAAGTGAACTAAAGAGCCCTGATAGAGCAATGGCTAGGCACTCAGCTGCTATCCAAAATGTGGCAGACTGAAAGCACTCAGCTGTTCTGCTCCATGAAGGTAAGTCCTGGTGCTCTGATTGCTTAAATATTAAAAGCCATTGCTGCTGGGTCTGTTCTGACTCATGGTGACCTCATAGGACACTGCCCCATAAAGTTTCCAAGGCTATAAGTGTTTACAGAAGCAGTCTGCCATATCTTATTCCTGCGGAGCAGGGCTGCTGTGTTCAAACTGCCAAACTTTAGGTTAGTGGTCTAGTGCTTAATAACTGTACCACCAGGGTTCTTTTCTACGAAGAGCACAGCCAAGAAAACTCTTTGGGGAAGTTCTGCTCTCTCATAGGAAATTGCAATGAGTTGAAATCTACTAGATGGCACCTAGGAAAAGTAAGTGTTAAAATAAGTGAAAACGTGATGGAATTTGGCTGACATCAGAAGACTGACTAAAGAGCTACCAGTTATAGCTGGAAAAACTTTATTACCCCTGATCCTGTTCCACTGTCATGATATAATTGACAGGTGGTAGGTGAATACAGAAGGAAAAAGATGTGTCAATTCGTTTCCGTAAATATTAACAGCCTTGGACACCATATGGGACAATTCTACTGTATTGTATAGGGTTACTGTGTGTTAGAATCAATTCACGGATGGAAGGTTTGGGGGGAGCACTTAAAATACGTATAAGACATATACGTACATGCACAGTATGCAAATTTATTCACGTATGTGTGTGTATATATATTTAAGATAACTTTGACGTATCTTGCAGTTAAGACCTTGGACTACTTAGACATCTGGAACCAATTTCAGAACCTTCTGAACTTAAATAGTCATTATCTGACTCAACGATTTTAGTGGTTTGGATGCCAGGATTGTCAGCGGTCCTGGCGTAGGAAATTCGGATTGAGAAGATTACTTCCCTGTGGACTATTTCACTAGGGAGAGTAGTATCAAGCAAAATGAAAAACAACTGTCAACTCACTATCAAAAACTGAATAATGGTGAATGACAGCCTGTGGGAAATTTAAGGAGAATTATTTTCCCTAATGAGAGGATCAGTGTTATTATCTAATAGTAGTCCTCTGTTACTTGTATCTATTCTTAAGGCAAATATTTTATAATGGATTGTAAGTGGTTTCTTTTTTAAAAACATATTTTCTGTTAACTTTGGCTGCCCTTTGTGATTGGGACTCTAAAAATGATTAGAAGGCAAAACCTAGAGAGATGGTTAAGGTAGTTTTCCAAATTAAAACATTAATATTTTGAGATCTAAAAAGTATTTCATAGTACTCTGGTGAAATAGTGTGTGGGGATAATGTCACCTCTGACTACTAAAGCCCTAAGATATTATAGAGGGGCAGCAAACAGGCTTGACTATTCCATCTCTGGACAATAAAATGTCACTTAATCTTTGTGTTTTGCAGAGAGTCTGCCTCCAATTCCAGCACCTCTTTCTTCTTTGTATAGTCTACCTTCTCAGATTATTTACTCAGCATATAGACTGAATAGGTACGGTAAACGATACAACCCTATCACACTTTTCCTGACTTTAAGCCATAAAGTATCCCTTTGTTTTGCTGTAATGACTGACTCTTGTGTTGTATACAGGTCCTGCATGAATACAATTAAGTGTTCTGAAATTCCCACTCTTCACAATGTTGTCCATAATTTGTTATTAGCCACGCAGTAAAATGCCTTTGCATAGTCAATAAAACACAGGTAAATACATTTCCAGCATTCTCTTCTTTCAGCCAGGATCCATCTGACATCAGCAATGACATCTCTGGTTCCAAGTCCTCTTCAACTCTGGTTTGCATGTCTGGCACATCCCTGTTGATATACTGTTGCAGCCACATTTGAGTGATCTTTAGCAAAATTTTGCTTGCTTGTAAAATTAGTGATATTGTTCAATAATTTCTGCATTGATTTGGATCACCTTTGTTGAGAACAGGCATAAAAATGGATTTCTTCCAGTCGGTTGGACAGGTATCAGTCTTCCAAATTTCTTGGCGTAGGTAAGTGAACTCTTACAGTGCCCACTGCATCCCTTTACTGGAACATCTCAGCTGATATTGCCCCAGTTCTTAGATCACTGTTTTTTATGCCTGTGTCTTCAGTACAGCTTGAACTTTTCCCTTCAGTACCATCAGTTCCTGATCATATGCTATCTCCTGAAATAGTTGAACCTTGGCCAATTCTTTTTTGTTACACTGACTCTGTGTATTCTGTCTATGTCTTTTGATGCTTATTGTGTCACTTAATATTTTCCCTGTGGAATCTTTCAACACAGTAATTCAAGGCTTGCATTTTTGTTTCCTTTCTTTCAGCTTGTGAAACACCAGGAGTGTTCTTTCTCTTTGGTTTTCTAACTCCGAGTCTTTGCACATGTCATTACAGTACTTTGTTTTTTCCAACTGTCCTTCAAAATTTTCTATACAGGTCTTTTACTTCATGATTTCTTCCCTTCACTGTAGCTACATTAGCTTTAAGAGCAAGTTTCAGAGTGTCTTTTTACATCTATTTTGGTCTTTTCTTTCTTTCCTGTCTTTTTAATTACTTTTTGTTTTCTTTGTGTGTGATGTCTTCGATGTGATTCCACAATTTATCTGGCCTTCAGTCATAAATGTGTTCAACACATCAAATCTATTCTTGATACAGTTCTTAAATTTAGGTGGGATATACTGAAAGTCAAGCTTTGGCTCTCATGGACTTGTTTTAATTCTCTTGAGTTTCAATTCAAACTTGCATGTGAGCAATTAATGGTCTGATTCACTGTTGGCCCCTAGCATCTTTCTGACTGATGATACTGAGTTTTTTCATCATCTCTTTCCACAGATACAGTCAGTTTAATTTAATCTATTTGGTGAGATTCACCTGTATAGTCACCATTTATGTTGTTGAAAAAACGTGTTTGCAGTGAAAATAGAGTCTTGCAAAATTCTATCATGCAACTTCTGGCATTGTTTCTTTCACCAAAGCCATATTCTCTAATCTTTCTCCTTGTTTCCAGCTACTGCATTCCAATTTCTAGTAATTATCAATGCATCAGGATTGCATATTCCATCAATTTTAGACTGCAGAAGTTGGTAAAAATCTTCAGTTTCTTCATTTTTGGCCTTACTGGTTGGTACATAAATTTTAATGATAGTTATACTAATCATTTTTTTTTTTTTTTTTTTTTTGTTAGGTCTACGAGTATTACCCTATCAATACAGCATCACACTTTAGGCTAGATCTTGAAATGTTCTTTTTGATGATAAATACACCACTATTCTTCTTCAAGTTGACATTCTTGGCATAGTAGGCCATATGACTGACCAATGCAAAACAGCCAATACCAGTTCACTTCAGCTCACTAATGCCTAAGATATGGATCTTTAGGCATTCTATTAAACTTTTGATGATTTCCAACTTTTCTAGTTTCATACTTCATATGTTCCAATTCCATTTTTTGTTTTGTTTTTTCTTTTTTTAATTATGATTGAATGAAAATGTACATTCCCATATAAATTTGCACGCCCACCTATATGCAGCTCCTACTGCTCCCCTTGCACAGTGACAGCACACTCCTCCTCTCTGCTCCATACGTGCCTTATCCTCCAAACAATCTCCTATCCCCTCCTCTCCACCCACACCCCAGCTCCAGTAAGAGGTCAGCAGGACGACATCCTATAGATGCATAGGACCATAAAATGCACACACAATCTGGCCACTCTGTGCTCCCAAGTCCAATTCACTCCTGTCTGAAGAGTTCACCTCCATTATGATTTATGGACAGGGGCAGCACCAGGGCCACAAGCCATGCTCCCAGGGGAACTCCGAGGCCTCTAGACCATCAATTGCGGTCTTTTAGTGGAGATCTCAGGGTGCACCCTTTTTTATTCTTGTGTTGCCAGGGAGACTCAACTTTGTGAGCTCTATCACGGCTATCACTGGTTGTGGCCAGGCACCATCTGGTTCTCCCGGTCACAGGTCAATGTAGTCACCCACTAACATGGGTGTCTCTGTCTTCTGGGTTCTCCACATTCCAATTTTCAGTGGATGTTTTACGGCTGGTTCTTCTCATTTTGAGTTGTACTGCATCAGCAAATGAAGATCTCCAAAGCTTAACTCCATTGATGCCATTAAGACGAACTTTATTTAGAGGAGGCAACTCTACTCTAGTCACATTTTGATTGCCTTCCAACTTGAGGGGCTCATTTTGTGGCACTATTAGACAATGCTCCATTGTTGTTCACAAAATTTTCAACAGTTTTTTTAAGAAGCAGACACTGATTCATTTTCTCTGGTCCATTTTAATCTGGAAGTTCAGGTGAAACTTTAGTGACCATGAATGACCTTGTTGGTGTTTGAATATCAGTGGCACAGCTTCCAGCACCACAGCAGCATGCAAGCCCTCGTAGTGATGCATCAGGAATGGAGGAAGACTTGTTAGTAACCTGGCTTATACAGATGACACAATCTTGCTTACTGAATGTGAGAGGACTTGGAGCACTTCCTGAGGAGGATCAAAGACTACAGGCTTTGTTATAGATTACATCTCACTGTAAAGAGACCAAAATCCTCATACTTGAACCAATAAGTAACATTATGATAAATGAAGGAAAGACTGAAGTTGTCAAAAAACCAAATCCTTTACTGCTGAGTCAATTCCAACTTATGGTGACCCCGTAGGGACCCTGTAAGATAGAATGGCACTGCCTCCATAGACTTTCCAAAGAGTGCCTGGTGGATTCAAAAACGTCTGACTTTCTGGTTAGCAGCCCTAGCACAAACCCTGCCTCCAGGGTTTCTGGGGTGCAAAGAGTTTCAAGGATTTCGGTTTACTTGCATCCACAACCAAACACCCATGACAGCAGCAGTCATAAGCAAAAGAAGCATTTCACTGGGCAAATCTGCTTGGGAAAAGAACCTCTTTAATACGTTAAAAAGCAAAGACGTCACTACGTAGACTAAGGTGAGCCTGATCCAAGCCATGGTGTTTTCAAATACCCCACATGCATGTAAAAGCTGAAAGATGACTGAAGAAGCCTGAAGAAGAATTGATGCCTTTGAATTGTGATGTTGATAAAGAATATTGAATGCAACATACACTGCCAAAAGAATGAGCACATCTGTCTTGGAAGAGGTACAACTAGAAGGCTGCTTAGAAGGAGGGTCATGAGACTGTGTCTCACATGCTTTGGACATGTTATCAGGAGAGAGTAGTCCCTGGAGAAGGACATCAGGCTTCATAAACTAAAGGGTCAGCATGCTTGGTAAAGTAAAGGGTCAGCAAAAATAGGGGAAGACCTTCAGTGAGATGGACTGACACAGTGGCTGCAATAAAGGGCTCAAGCACAGTGACTGTGAAGATGTCCAGGGACCGGGCAGTGTTTTATTGTGTTATGCCTAGGATCACTACAAGTGAGAAGTGACTCCATGGCACCTAACAACAACAACATTTTTTAAAGACAACCAGCAAGAGAAAAAAAAACAAAAACTGAGATGTAATTTCATTTTAAAATAATGAATAAAAATTAATTTTAAAATTAAAAATAAATAATTCAAGAGGAAAATAGCTATGCATCTCAACAAATGGTATTTCATTAAGCCATGAGGAGCAACTAGAAACGCAAAACTTGTTAATACTGTTAGGTTTCTACAACAGTAATTATGAGAAGTACAAAACTCATATCCACTGCCATCAAGTGGATTCAGACTCAAAGCTACCTTGTAGGACTCCCAAGGCTATAAATCTCTACAGAAGCAAACTGCCACATCTTCCTCTCAGGGAGCTACTGATATTTTAAGTTATCTACCTTTTAGTAAGTAGTCAATTACTTCAACCACTTCACCATCAGAACTCCTTTATGTGACATAACTCTGTTGATTACTTAACACCAGAGGCCTTTGGGGGGGGGGGGGAACCCTTCACATTATTGAATACAAGTTTGTTTTTCATTTGCCATCAAATTATACTGTATAAATGGCTGTCAAGTCCATCCGGACTCATGAAGATCTGAAGTGTGTCACAGTAAAACTGTGCTCCATGGAATTTTCAGCGGTGGAGTGCTAGCAAGCAGATCAGCAGGCCTTTCTTCCCAGGATCTGAACTGCCCGCCTCTTAGTTAGCAGCCAACTACACTAACTTTGGTGCCCACTGAGGTCTCTACAGTTACACTGCCTTATATAAAATAGCTAATCACTTGTTAAAAAATAAAAGCAATGCTGAGAAGACATTTAGCTGCCAACATCATTTAGATCTTATTTTTTCTTACCAAATTATTCCCTTAATTAAATCCTCAGATAAAATTCTCTCAGATTAAACTCCTAATACTGTCTATTCCATCTTCAAAAATGGAAACCCAAATTACAGTCTTCGTTTGCTATCTCTCAAATATTGTCTTTCAGCTCTCATAACAAATCGCTGCCCAGTTTTTCCAATCAAGCACATTGTAAGGAAAACAGAGAACTAAATGTAAAAGTAGTCTATTGAAATCTCACTGAGAAAAACAGTAAGTCTTAAAATGTCGTAAGTATTTTAAAAATCTTTATGAATCCTTGACTGATACGGAATTAGCAGTAAGGAGCTGCTTTTGGTCGAAGTTACCTTTGTCACTTTCAATCTTTGGTCATTAGTATTTTCTCAAATCTTATCCCACAACATGTGTGCACATCAGACCGAATACAAACAGTTCAGGCTGAACAAATTTCAGATGTATTTTTGTTGTTGTTACGTACCATCAAGTCAGTTCCAACTCACAACAACCCTATGTACAGGACAGTGAAGCACTGCCCGGTCCTGCACCATCGGTCACCCTCCTTACTGGGCTTGAGCCCACTATTATCACTGTTCTATCAGTCCATCTGGCTGAGGGTCTTCCTAGCTTTTGCTGACCCTCTGTATTACCAAACATGATGTCCTACTCCAAAGACTGGTCTCATCTAATACTACATCCAAAACACACAGGATGAAGTCTTTCCACCCTTGTTCCCAAGGAGCATTCTGGTTGTACTTTTTCCAAGACAGATTTGCCCATTCTTCTGTCAACCTATGGTATAGTGAATATTCTTCACTAGTTCCATAATTCAAAGACATCAATCCATATCGAAGGCTACAGTCTTTGATCTTTGTCAGTAAATTTTCCAATCCTCCTCACTCTTCACAAGAAAGGTTGTGTCGTTTGAATACTGTCTAACTACAAATAGTATAAAATAAGATGGTATTTGTCAGGGACTGAATGATGACCCCCAATCCCCAAATGTGTGTAGCAATTTGTGAAGGCCACAATTCCCAGTATCATGTGATATTTCTGTATGTTGTAAATTCTGTCTCTGTGATGTTAGTGATGGAGGATGGGTGGTGGTTGTGCTGATGACAGAGGGCTTAAACTGTAAGACTATGTGGTGCATTGAGGGAAGAAATCTTTTGCAATATAAAGGAAAGCACAAAGACAGTTAAGGACCTCACACTATTAGGAAAGAAGGAGTGTGGGAGCATAGCATATCCTTTGGAAGGGACCCAGGGTCCCTGTGCCTCAGAAAATCCCAGTCCACGGGAAGATTGATGACAAGAATCTCCCTCCACGTCCGACACAGAAAGACTTCTCTGGGAAGTGATGTTCTGAATTTAGACTTTTAGCCTACTTTTCTATAAGAAAATGCACTTCTCTTTGTTAAAGCCATCCACTTGTGGTATTTCTGCTACAGCAGCACTAGATAATGAAGACAGTATCCTAAAATCTATCTCTCTTTACTACCAATTTATTTAGTGTTGCAATTAGATCATATGAGACGATCTAAGAGACCATGAAGTTGAGAATCCTTCTGTATACTGATAGCATAGATTTATTTTCAGTTTCTAGAAAGTAGCTTTAAGGAACTGATAAATGTGTTGCTTAATTACTATTTAAAATGTGGAGAAATTATTTGCTGTTTAAATGAATATAAAGTTCATGCATAATATACCAGTAACATATATCTTTGTTCAAAAGCAACATTTCAGGGGCAGAGTTAAGACAGAGGACTAAATGCATGTCTCCCTTAATCCTTCTGGAAACCAAAACCTGAAGTAACAATTAAATGGAGCCTTCTGGACACCTAGTGAGCACTGGGATGAAGCATAGAGCTGTTAATTTGAATTTCATACCACTGAATGCAAAATTTCCTCTCTTTCACTGACCCCACTCTCAACAAGCAGAAGCTTACACAGACCAAAGGTAACTCACCATTTTGACTTTTTTTCCTCTGTCTCGGCCTGTGGGCAGAGCTGGGACTTGACTGGCTGCTGGTCTCGGACACACTGCTGGTGGGACTGGCAAGTGTAATCGCCAGGTTCTCAGAGACTGGCTTTGGACTCTATAGACCTCAGCTCTTCTGGTCTATCTTTCTGCCTCCGCCATGTGGTAGCTGTACAGACTTGCTTGTCAAGGACACCATCTTGATCCTCTGGGAAATTGAGAAGCCCAGGCAGAGGCCCTGGCCAGACTTGGTTCCTAGGCTTGGAGGTGGTGCCTGCTGGAGGGAGAGTGTTTTTCCATCAGAAAAGCAGTGTTTTGCACAGTGTCACCTGAGGCTGGGGCCCAGCAGCAGAGGATGTGGACTCTGGGCATTTCGGCACTCTTGGCCTCTCTTTCCACTGGGACCCTGGTCCTGGTTAGCTGGGGAGCTTGCATTGGGCACCATCTTGCTTTGCTGAGAGGCAGGTCATCCATATGGAAGCCTGAGCTGGACCTAATTCCTGGGCTGGGAGGCAGTGCCTACTCAGAAGAGATCGCCTTTTAATCAGAAAAGCAGAGTTCAAAAACTATCCCAGACAGCAGAGGCCAGCAGGCCAGTAGCCCTTCTGTATTTTGAGCTAGTTTACAACATCTGAGGTTCAATATAGAGGTACTTACTTTGCCAGCTGGGAAGAAGAAAGTATACACCTGAAAATCTGATGAACTTTGGAAGTTGCCAAACACCTTTTACTTTTCATTTTAAGACGGCCTAGAGAAACAGCTGCGGTCCATCTTCACAGCATCTCTCTCAGCTTCTATTGACCCACAAACAAACGTCAGAGAAGACGGTAACCAGGAATGGCCCATGCCATCAGAAGGCCCCCCAAAGAAACCACCTCAGAACTTTCCAGATGAAGAAGCTTTTCTGAAACTATCAGAAGGTGAATACATAGGATTATACAGAGAGGCCTCCTCGACCTTGTACAAAATGCAGCAGAGGAAAACAAAAAATTAGGCAAGCTGTTTGATTGAATGGAACATCAGTAGTTGGAAATCCAACAGATCAAGAACAAAATCAAAGAGATAGAAACTTCAACTCAAAGCCAAGAAAACAGAATGGAACAAATGGAAAAGAGAATTCCTGCTTTGGAAGACAGAGCTACTAACTCCAGCATCTATGAGGAGAAATCAAAAAAAAGAAAGAAAAATAAAGAAGAATTAAGAAGCATGTTTAAGATTAACTGGAGTTCCTGAACAGGGTGAGACACCTGAGAACACAGAGAGTATTGCTGCTGAGCTGCTGACAGAAAACTTCCAGAAATTATGAGAGAAGAGAACACAGATGTTCAAGATGCACATCGCTCAGCATATAATAGAAAGACTCCAAAAGAAAGACTCCAAGACATATTATAATCAAGCTTAACAAAATGAAACATAAGTAGAAACTCTTAAAGGCAGAAAGACTCAAAGCAAAGCTAACATTCAGAGGGAAACTCTGTAGGACTTCTTTGGATTTCTCAGCAGAAACAATGCTGGCATGGAGACAGTGGCATGACACATTCAAAGCCTTGAAGGAGAAGAACTTCCAACCAAGTATTATATATCCTTCAAAACTGTCTTTTGAATAGGAAAATGAAATGAAGGCATTTGCAGATAAACAGAAGCTCAGGGACTTTGTAACAATGAAACCAAAGCTGCAAGAAATACTGAAAGAATCTCTTGGCTTGGAGGAACAAAACTGCTAACTTTGTATTTTAGAAGGACACATTATCCAGAATCCTACTCAGTTAGGGAAGATTCCAAACACAATCAAAGCTTTAATAGTGAAAGAAACGATCTAGTGATCATATCATGTAGACTATGATATCATCATGTTAAAAAGAGGGATGTACTAAGTCATTATAGTCCTTCCAGATGGAGAGGAAGTTGACAAGAATGGTAGCAATCAAAACTGGGTTTATATACAGTTTATTAAGCAGGATCATAGAAGCAGCTTTAAAATATAAAAAAGCAACATACCGTATCTAATATAGGAGTCTCAATGATCACAAAACCAACCCTGAAAAAGGTGAAAAGTCAATTCACAAAGTCAATTCACAAGTTCCAGTGACATTTCTTAATGAGATGGAGGAACAAATTACCAACTTTGGAAAGGGAAGAAGCCTGGGTAAGCAAAGCATTACTAAAGAAGAAGAATACACTGGAAAGATTCTCATTACCTGACCTGAGGACTCATTATATTGACATAGTAGTCATAACAGCCTGGTATTGGCACAAAAACAGACAGATAGATCAGTGGAACAGAATTGAGTCCCCAGAAATGACAACATCTGCCTATGAACAGTTGATATTTGACAAAGGCCTTAAGACATTAAACTGAGGTAAAAAAAAAATCTCTTCAACAAATGGTGCTCGCAAAATTGGATCTCCATCTACGCTAAATTAAAACAAGACACATACCTTACACATTATACAAAAAGCAACTCAAACTGGATAAAAGACCTAAATATCAAATCTAAAATGATAAAGCTCATCCAAGAGAAAGTACGAACAACAATGCAAGGTTTAATAGACAACACAGACAAACTTCAGAATCTGTCAAGCAAACCACATTCATCAGAAGAGAAAATAGATAAATGGAAAGTACTAAGAATGAATCGCTTTTGCTAATCCAAAGACTTCATTAACAGAGTTAAAAAGCCACCAACAGAATGGGAAAAAGTATTTCACAACTCTATGTCAGACCAATGCCTGATCACCATAATCTATAAGGCACTACATAATACCAATAAGAAAAAGATAAATCATCCAATCAGGCAATGGGCAAAGTAGATGGACAGACATTTCTCTAAAGAAGAGATCCAGGCAGCCAAAAAGGCATGCAGACATGCTCACAATCACTAGCTATTATAGAAATTCAAATCAAAATGACAATGAAATACCACCTCACTCCAACAAGGTTGTCCATGATCCAAAAATCACAGAACAACAAATGCTGGAGAGGCTGTGGGGAGACTGGAACTCTCCTACACTGCTGGAAGAATTGCAAAACAGTGCAACCTCTTTGGAAAGCAATCTGGCTCTCCCTTAAAAAAGTGGATATAGATATACCATTTGACCCTGTCATTCCACTGCTTGGGATATATCCTACAGAATCAAGCCCATTCACACCAGCTGATATGTGAACACGAATGTTCATCTCAGCACAATCCACAATAGCAAAAAGATAGAATTAACCCAGACGCCCAGCAACAGAGGAATGGATAAGTAAACTATGGTATGTATACTCAGCGGAACACTATGCAATGATAAAGAACAACGATGATAGGAAACATCTCTTAACCTGGTTTCAACTGGAGGACATTATGCTGAGTGAAAGTAGAGACAGAAGGACAAATATTGTATGAGACCCCTACAATAAGAACTTAAAAACAGACTCATGTATAACAGAAAAGACTCTTTGATGGCTGCAAAGGTGGGGGGGGAGGGGGAAGGAAGGTTTAGATTAGATAGTTAATATAGATTTGTTTAGGTGAAATCGGTGGCAGCACACATTAGAAAGAAGATTAATAATAACTGGATTTCAACACAATTTTAGTACTCTTCCCATCTTAACCCAATATTATAAGGACAGAGTAGCTGAGGTAGTGGGCCAGGGAGTATGCTCTTGGGCAAAATCTAGTCCAATTGGCACAGCTAGCGTTTTGCTAATGAGGACTCTCTGCACCCTTCATCGGTGAGTGGCATCTGTGAGTCTTAAAAGTTGCCAAGCTGCCATCTGAGGGTACAGCAAATGGTCCCAACTCAACAGGAATGGATGATCACCGAGGACAACAACGACCTGAGGAAAAGAGAACCCAGAAGACACAGAGACCCACTCGGTCTCTGCATTGACTTGTGACCAGAAGAACCGGATGTTGCCCAGCCACCACTAGCAATATCCGCGATGGAGCTCATGAAGCTGAGTCTCACTGGCAAGAAGAGAATAAATAGGGGTGCACCCTGAGATCTCCAATAAAAGACTGCAAATGATGGTCTGGGGGCTTCAGGGTTCCCCTGGGAGCATGTCCCCTGGCCCCGTCCATAAATCATAATGAAGGTCAACTTTTCGGACAGCAATGGATTGGACTTGGTGATGCAGAGTTACAGTATCTTGTGGAAATTTTATGGTTCTATGCTTCTACAGGATGTCATCCTGCTGACCTCTTGCTGGAGGAAGGGGAGTGTGTGGAGAGGAGGGGATAGGAGACTGTTCAGAGGATAGGACATATATAGAGCAGAGAAAAGGGTTGTGCTGTCACTGGGCAGGGAGAGCAGTGGTAGGTGCATATAGGTGAGCACTAGAATTTATATGGGAATGTACATTTTCATTCAATCATAATAAAAAAAAACAACGCTTCAACATAAAAGGTAACAATAACAACCAGTGTTACTGAATGTCACTTATGTGGCAGCCATTTTCTATGTTCTGCTCATTGTTTTAATTGCTTCACATACTTAGCAATTTCTTATGCCTATGAATTGTTTTAAGTACTTTGTAATTTAACAGTTTGTAGAAAACTGAGGTTCAAAGGAGTTAGGTAACTTAAATATCATTTGGACTTTTACGATAGACTCAACTCTCATTTCTACATGTACTAGATGACAAATTGGGGGAAAGGGGACACTGCACTCAGAGAGATGTAAGCCTCCTAGGAATGCCAGCTAACCATGCCACTGAGCCAATCAATATTTAGTACTACTGGGCCCGCTAACTAGTGACCCAGTATTCCAGGGAGCATAGTCTATAGTAGATGGAACTCTGTTATGCAACACACAGGTCCCTTCTAGGCAGTTGCCAAGAAGTTCAAACATAAGATCTATCTCAGATATCTAACATTTATTTCACAGATGGTGTGTAAAACTGACCTTATTCTTTACCTTAAAGTTTTCTAAGCTTTAGTCTTGTTTTAAGATAAAGCTTTCTTTTACTTACTTTGTTTGCATGTCAACTCTGAAGCACAGGCCTCAATCTGAGGATACTTTCATTCTAGATAGTGTATGAGCATTCCTGCAAACATTCAGTCAGTGTTTATTGAGCACCTGCTACATGTCAGGTACTTCTAAAGGCTCTCTAGATAGATAGATAGATGATAGTTAGACAAACAGACAGACAGATTGATAGACAAATAAGAGAGAGAGAGAGAAAGAGACACAGTTCTTGCTCTCATGGACATGAGGCTAGACATGGACATGGTGTATCCTAGAGAGAGACACTAGTTTTTCTCTCCTTGTAGGCACCTAATTTTCTTTAATAAAGTAATAAGCACTAAGATGCATGTATAGCAAAATGGTAGCATAAAGTATTAACCAGGCATTGTTAATCACCCACCCTCTTCCCAAACATACATATATATTTTCTTCTAATATAGTAATTCCTTCCAACTACCACCATCATTTGTTAATATGGACTCCTAGTTCCCATTGCCCCAGGGAGATGTGTTTTGGTGGAGCCAGAAAGCAGTGACAGCATCAAACTGTTGGCTTCATGAACACGACTGATAGTCTAATTTAGACGAGAAAGAGCTGGCCATTTCTTTTTCTCCAAACAGGTAGGAATTTAACATTTCAAAACTCCTTTTGAGCTTGGGGAGAAAGAGGATGAAAGAAGGGTTAGACTCTGATGAGCCTCTCTTGATACATAGGAGACGCCAGCCCCAGAAAATGAATAATAGAATGCTAGCAGATTCTCAAACAAAGAACTTAAAAAGAAAAGAGACATTGCCATCCTCTAAGAGTAGTCTGATATGTGAGGAAATTTCTAGATAAACCCGAGCTACAACAGCTGCTCTGAAATATCGGTACACTAGATCTAGACAGACAGGACCTGATCCAGCTCCCTGAGCTCTCATATGGCAGAGGGCTTCAGGAGAACACCTCTGATTTTCATTGCCTCAAAGAAGAGTGAGAACTGGTAGGGTAAAGGAAACTAGACCTGAAGAGCCTTACCAGTCAGAATTAGGAGGCCAGAATGTGTGAATTGATAGCAACTTGATCACCCCAGTGGATGCAGGAGACAACGCTGTAGACTACCAGAGAGCTTAACCATTTCAGTAGACAGCTCCAGACTGCTGGTGACCAGCCACTCCATGTTCCCTTACATATCTCTAAACAATACCCCCAGAGCCTTGGGGTTGAATCTCTAAAGTGGATAAATTCAGATGTGAAAGAGGTTTAAAGAAAACCTGAAATGTCTGAATTCATACTTGATTTACCAAATTTCATCAAAATTGACAATAATTATATTTTGAGTTACTACTTCAGTGGGGTGCCCAAATCAAGATTTGGGTTGCATAGAAATAAGTTTACATTTTGTATATAACTGCTTCACTGGATATACTGTTACAAATAGAATACTACAAATAGAATGCCCTGTGCCTAGTTGCTGAGCATAGTAATTTTATTATTAAAGTTTACGTTTAGATAACAGTGTCAAAAGGCATTCATCAGTGTTTGTGCTTTGTTTTGCTTTCCAAATTAATTCTTTTGCCTATATTCTTATTTCATTGGCTATGTAGTATTTTTACACAAAAAATGAACATCTATGCTTGTTAGCCAAATGAGACCTCCTCCTGAACATATTTTCGTAAGCCCCATGCCAATCTTTCTTTTACATGTTGCTGTAAAAAAAAAAAAAAAAAATAGCATAGCATGCTTAACAAAATACCTTGCAGGGGGACAGCATGGTTGACAAACAAATGTACAAGATGCACATTATTTGGATAAAAATATGTTTGCCTTGCTTCAGTACTAATAACATCAGAGATATTGGCTGTCTGGATAGTTTGTGAACATTTTTACAATTTCTCACTCAGAGAAAGGAGGATCAAATCTTTTTTTATATTTTCTCATAAAAATCTTTGACTGTGGTAACTAATGGAATATTTTCAACTCATATTTTTCAAAAGATTCAAATGATTACCATTGTGGAAAAATGGTATTTCAAGGGAATAAACTTAAAATTCCCACTGTACTTTAAATAATTTTTTAGTTACCTTGTAACATCAAATAGGGATAAAATGTCATTTATTAATAAAATAAATTATGCCTTGAAATAAAATTGCAAAGATTTAATATAAGTATATGCTGAAATAGAGGAACTCATAAATCTACAGACACTCTGGCTGGGTTAACAGAGACACATTCAAATAAAATTTCTACTGCCACAAAAATAAAAGTAGTTACATCTTTTGCTCAGTGGGTAACATATTCAGGTATTACACAGAGAAATATGACTCTTTGTGGGGGTCATTTCAGACTAATAAAATCAAAGAGGAATAAAGGTATTTTTGATCAAAAGAAAATTCAGCTTTACCAGAATCTCTTTATTACAGAGAATTTGTATGACTGCAGGCAGAACAGAACATATCAAAAAGAAATCACTCACTAAGTTCCTATTTAGTAATACCTTGTTGTATCAATCAAATAAAGACATATACAAATGAAATGAATTTTTCTCCTAGGTACAATATCTTAACTTGAATTTTAACAAGTATTCTGTTTCTCTAATGATTTCTGGATCAACTTCCACTCAGGTGGTCCTTTGATGAGTATTTGGTAGTTGGCTTCTGCACGGATGTGTTAACAGTACTATAGATGTGGTCACACGACTGAGAATGCAACAACAACAAAAAGCATTCTCAATTTGAATTTCCTCATGTCTATTGATACAACCTAAGATCAAATTAGTTTTCTACAGTGTCAAGTCACATTTTAAACACTTATTGCTGTGAAAACCCCTAGGTCTTTCTCACACATCTGCTTTGCCTACTTAGTACTATGCAAGTGTTTTTGTTTGTTTGTTTTGTTTTAAATACAGGGTTCCACATTGATGAGCATAATATCTACACTTATTCAAAATGCAACACACTAAAGAACAATTTTTCAGGATATTTTCGAGGATACTTGAGAATATGATGGAGTAAGAAAACTAAAACCACTACCATCGAGTCGGGTCCAGTTGATTACTACCTGTTTTAGTCAGCTAGGGCTGCTCTAACAGAAATACCACAGAGTGGATGGCTTTAACAAAGGAAGGTTTATTCTTACACAATCCGGTAGGTTGCAAGTCCATATGCAAGGTGTCCGCTCCAGGGGAAGGCTTATCCTTGTCGGCTGGGGAGGAAAGTCCAGTATTGCATCAGTCTTTGTCCAAGGAGCATCTTGGCGCAGGAACCTTAGGTCTGAAGGCTGCGGTCTTCTCCTGGTGCAGATTTCTTGATGGCTCTGTTTCTGTTTCCTTTTATCTCTTGCAGGCTGAAAAGCTTAAGGGTGGGGCAAGCCATACTTCAGGGAAACTCCCCCTACAGCAGAGCAGGAAGTAATCCTATGCAGGAATTTACAGCTCTACCCGAATCCTTTAACATACAGTTTAGGGAAACCATAACATGGAGGACAGTCACAAGATACTGGGAATCATGTCCCAGCCACACGGCTGCACATATTTTTGGGGGGACACAATTCAACCCATGACACTAATTAATAGGTCAGAGTAGAACTGCCCCATAGAGTTTCCAAGGAGTGCCTGGTGGATGTGAACTGCTGACTTTCTGGTTAGCAGATGTAGCCTTTATTAAAAGGCATACTGCAAGTAAGGTTGGAAAACTAATCTGGAGTTTGAATCTGGCACTCATCCACAAGCTGAACAACTTTAGGTAAATAACTTCCTCTCTCAAACATCACCTTCATCATTCATAAAATCAATGGCCTGAGCTTTGTACTCCTTTAAATCTCAACATGATTCTAACACAATATGTTTCACTAAACTCTGCCTTATTAATTTTTTACCACAATTTAAATCTATTTTTAAATCTTGGTGGTTTTCATTATTCCAAGTTTGATACATACCTTTGCTTTTATCCAAGTCATTGATTAAAACATTGAATAAAACAATGCAGAGTGTGTAACACTAGAAAGTTTACACTGACAGTAAATCAGAGGTCGACACATTTTGGATGCGGTTGTTCAAAACTGCAGTGATAATGCCTCATTATCATTCACCCAACTTTCACTCATTTTATCTGAAGAATATCATGAACAACCTATTAAATGGTTTTCAGAAATCATGATATATTCTTAGAGCTCAGTCTAGTGTGCATTATCAAATGTCTGAAAGTTAACCCTGAAGGGAAACTAAAGAGCTGCATCATATTTGCCTCAGTATTAGATTATCATGAATGGTGAACCAGAGTGCTATAAAGAAGTGAAAAAGTGAGTATATTGAGCCCCTTCATTACTATATATTTTTTTCCTCTTATTATATTGAATTTACTTTTTGGAGGCATGTTTTCAGTATTGGGATGCATACTTGCTGAGTGTGTTTAAAATTTTGGTTGGCAACACTGGTATTGGAATTCCTGGTGGCATAGTGCTTAAGAGTTATGGCTGCTAACCAAAAGGTCAGCAGTTTGAATCCGCCATGTGGTCCTTGAAAACCATATGAGACAGTTTTACTCTGTCTCATATGGTTAGAAGTAGCACTTAATAAAGGCATAGATGCCTAAATGGGAATAGATGGCATGGGTTTTGTTTTGGGTTTTTGGTTTAATAAGGATATTGAGAAATGTAATCTGGCAAGACAAGATACCAGTGAGGCAAGTGGCACTGTGGAACCACTCATCTGTGGTATGAGAGCTATATAAATAATGTATTGTAGGTGCTTTTCCATTGGATCACATGGAGGACCACTGGTTTTCTAAATACGACAGAAAAACCAAAACAAACCCATCAGAACTCACTCACTATTGCACAGGAAATCTATAATTATGCTTGCAAGCCTTATCTCATAGAAATAAGGGGGAAAATGGAGACAGTTTACAAAACTAACATATCCAGGAAGCATCACCTAATAGAATGGTCAGCCTACACAACAACGGGTCCAGTCTGCTGAAGTTTACACATTTCAAAAGAGACTCTAAATGCAATAAAATTAGACTAATGTACCGTCAATAAGTTCCAAAGGCACAAAAAGTGGCTGGTGTCCTATTATATTAACGACAATAAAAGAGTTAAAACAGATTTTAAACTAAAATACTTGCTCCTTCTACCTAAACACACACACACACTTATGTTTGTTCTTATTCTCAGTCAATATATAGGGAAGCACAGCACTGTTTCAGAATCAGCAGAGAGATGAAATAAAAAGAGCAGATGATAGGTACTATATATAGCAAAATGTGAAATTTTTCAGAACCAAGCAAGGTAGAAGCATGTCACCTGAGTAAGTAAAGAGTGGAGAGATTCTCTAGAACAATGCCAGAGCAAGTCTCCCTAATAGGTAAGAAGAAGCCACCTCAGCTAGCACTAGCACAGGTACTCAAATGGTCTTACTTCCAGGTGGTCAAGATACATTTTAGGACCAATTTCTAGAAAAACAAATCAAATCTTAACCACTCAACAGAGAATACTGATGCAATCATATATTTCCAAATGTGCTATTAACCACCCCCTCAAAAGCCCACTGCCATTGAGTCAATTCTGACTCCTAGCAACCCTATAGACAGAGTAAAACTGACCCATAGAGTTTCCAAGGAGCTCCTGGTAGATTCAAACTGCCTAGCTTTGGTTAGCAGCCGTAACACGTAACTACTACACCACCAAGGTTTCAAATGCACCAATATAACTATGATATTCATCTAATATGCAGTCTAGATGAATCTGTAGAAACTAACAAAATCAAGCAAACATGATCAGAGAGATAAAGGCAGCTGCCTCAGTAAAGAGACGATTGCTTGCCTAGTTGCTGGACTTAAAGCAATTTTCAGGCTAAAACCCACTAACCAGAGCAAAGGTCAGGTCCTTAGCAGAAAGGACTTTGGGATACCATGGTAAGCATATACATAATGATTCCTCAGTCCTTTACCAAAGTGTTCTGTGACCATTTGCTCAGGTAATCATTCACTGGAGAAAAATTACATCCAAACATTTCAAGGACCATTTAACATAGAAGCTGAGTTGACATAGACAACCAGAGAAAGGAAAATCGTTATGGCCCCCTTAGGTTGCTGTGAGTCAGACTTCACAGCAGTGGAGTTGGTTGTTTTTGAGAGGGGGCAGTGGTTATAGTACTGCAAACCCTGGTGGTATAATGATTAAGTGCTATACATGCTAACCAAAAGATCAGTAGTTCAAATCCATAAGGCACTCCTTGGAAACCCTGTGAGGCAGTTCTACGCTGTCCTACAGGGTTGCTATGAGTTGGAACCAACTTGATGGCAATGGGTTTGCTTTCTTTTCTACTTTTTGGTTTTGGTTAGAGTGTTGATTAATAAGGGCTAGGTAATACATGTAGGTTCTGAACAGGTCTAGTTTACAGTGATGGCCACTTGTTTGCTTCTTGAATATGTAATTACAATGAACACACATTGTAGTTGGAAGAAAATTCTCACTAGTACCTTGCCCTATGGGGTAAGAGCTATTAAAGAAGAAAGACCAAATGGAAATCCCTGAAACTGCCTCTCTACCTTCTAAATAAGAGAACAAATTTAAAAAGACATTATGTCTTCAGGAAATGGCAAAAATCAGTGTCAGCATAAAAGACAAGGATACACGGGTGGTAATCCTCATCATATCTCCATTTGTGCAATACTGTGTAGAAGCCAGATGGATCATTAAACCTGAAAGTGATTTACCACAAGTCAAGTACATTTACACCTCACTTGCAGCGTGGTATATTTGATGGAGCAGATTAACAATGCTTTATGCATATTACCTCTGCCACTCTGGTGGCTTGCATGTTGCTGTGATTCTGGAAGCTAGGCCACTAGTATTTTAAATACTAGTGTGATGACCCATGGTGGACAGGATTCAGGGGAGCTTTCAGAGTAAGACAGATTAGGAAGAAGGTCCTGAGGATCTACTTCTTAAAAAACTGTCCAGTGAAGACTTTATACATATCAACAGAACACTGTCTGAAATTGTGGCAGAAGATGATCCTCTCAGGTTAGAAGACACTCAAATTATGATTGAGAAAAAGCTGCCTCCTTACAATAGGGTCAACCTTAATGATTTTGATGAAGTCAAGCTTTGGTGATCTCCATTTTCTGATATGGCATGACTCAAAAGGAGAAGAAACAGCTGCAAACATCCATTAATAATCATAACATGGAGAGTATGAAGCGTGAATCAAGGAAAATTGGAAGTGTGAAAAACGAAACAAGGTTCTTGAGGATTAATATCCTGGACATTTGCCAAAATGAACTAGTATTGGCTGTTTCAAAACAGGCAGTCATACAGTCTGCTATGCTGGGAGTGACAAATTGAAGAGGAACAGTATCACATTCATTGTCCAAAAGAACATTCTGAGATCTCTCCTGAAGTATGGCGTGATCAGTAAAAAGATAATATCCATAACTGTACAAGAAGGCCAGTTAATAGGAATATTATTCAAATGCATGCACCAACCACTAATGCTGAGGATAGAGAAACTGAAGATTTGATCAACTATGCAATCAAAATGCGTTGATAATTACTGGTGATCAGAATGATAAAGTTGGAAACAAAGAAGGATCAGTATACCTTTTCCTCATTTATCAGCTATCTTGTTCCTGAAATTTCACACAGCAACTTTAGGGCACACGGATAACACTGATTTTGCATAATGACGTAGTCTTTCAAACCCAATAAGTAAGGAATGCCTGTAGATGAGAAAACATGACATTGGTGATAGAAATGATGATAAGGATCATATGTCAGAATTTTGCAAGACTAAAGACCTGTTCATTGCATATACCTTTGGAACAAGATACATAGCAATTATAAACATGGACTCTCCCAGATGGAATGCACAGGGATCATATCAACTACATCTGGGGGAAGATCTAACAGAGAAGATCAGTATTGTCTCTTAGAACAAGTTCAGGAGATGATTGCAGAGTTGACCATCCGATGCTGATATACAAGTTCAGATTGAAGCTAAAAAAAATTAAAATAAATCCACTAAAGCCAAAGTATGACCTTGAATATACCCCATATGATTTGGGGGAGTATTTCAGGAAAATATTTAGCTCATTGAAAAAAAAGATGACCAAAGAACAGATGCATTTTGAGATGATGTCAAGGACATCACACATATATCAAAAGAGAGGTCATTAAAAAGACAAGAAAGAAAGAAAAGACTAAAATGGATGTCAGAAGAGACTCTGACACTAGCTTTTGGAAGGAGAGTAGCTAAAACAAGTGGAAGAAATGATGAAGTAAAAAAGCTGAATAGAAGATTTCAAAGGGCAGGTCAAGAAGATAAAGTATGAAGAATGAAATGGACAAAGACCTGTAGTTAGAAAACCAAAAGGGAAGAACATCCTTAGTGTTTCTCAAGTTAGAAGAACTGAAGAAAAAAATCAAGCCTTGACCTGGAGCAGAGGAGAATGAAGGAAATCAAACATATGAGGAAAATATGAGCCCAGGAGACAGAAGGCTCTACATGATTGAGGGACTACATCAACATGAGGCCAGAAGAACTAGATGGTGCCCACCCAGCACCAATAACTGCCCTGATAGGGAACACAAAGTAGAGTCTCTGATATAATGGGAAAAAAATGGTGGTGCAGATTAGAACTCAATTAAAAGACCAGACTTGATGATCTGAGATCCTGGAGAGTCCCCTGAGAACGTGGCCTGTGAACTTGCTGCTAGCCCACAGGTGAAATAAGTACTGAAGTCAATTTTTCAAAGATTAGATTGGACTAGAAGACATAAGTGATACTAGTGAAATGTGTGTTCTTGACATACATGAGGCTGTCAGAGCAGCTCCTGTCCAGAGGCAAGATGGGAGAGTGTAGAACAGGGGAGAGGAGTTGGTTAAATGAATGCAGGAAGTAAAGGGTGGAAAGGAGGAATGCGTTGTCACAGGGTGGGGAGAGCAGCTAGAGATGTACAGAGGTGTGTGTGCAGGATTTTATATGGCAAATTGACTTGAATCAGAAACTTCCAACTAGAGCACAATAAAACATTTTTAAAAAAATTATATGTGCACACACACACACACACACACACACACACACACACACACACACACGAGATTGTTGGAGCAGTTCATGTCCAGAGGCAAGATGGGAGGGTGATGAGGTAGGGACAAGACTTAGTTAAATGAATATGAGAAATACAGTGTAGAAAGCAGAAGTTTGCTGTCACAACATGGCAAGAGCAACTAGAGTTGCATAGAGGTATGTGTGCAGGATTTTACATGAGAAATTGACCTGAATTTTAAATTTTCACTTGAAGTGCAGTAACATATTTGAAATAAAAAAAAAATTCAAGCCTTGAGTTACAACATTAAAGGATTCTACAGGGAAAACTAGAAGAGCCTTGACATACTGGGAGAAAAACTGTGGTGCAGATCTAGAACTTGATTAAAAGACCAGATTTGATGATCTGACATCCTGGAGTGTCCCCTGAGGACATGGAATGCCCCCTGTGAAGCCGATGGTACTGAAGCAAGACATCCTGGAGGGTCCCCTGAGGACATGGAGTGTCCCCTGAGGAACCACTGAAGGTACTGAAGGAAGAAGTCAAAGCTACATTGAGGGCACTGGCAAAAAACACAGCTCAGTGTTTCAAAACAAGGCTCCAGGAATCGATGGAATGCCAGTTAAAATATTCAACAAAAAGATGTAGTGCTGGAAGTGCTCACTCAAATAAGTCAAGAAATTTGGGGAACAGCTACCTGGCCAACTGATTGGAAGAGATTCTTATTATGTCCATTCCAAAGAAAGATGATCCAACCAAATGAAGAAATGACCAAACAATATCATTAATATCACCTGCAAGTAAAATTTTGCTCAAGATCATTGAAAAATGACTGCAGCAGTACATAGACAAGGAGCTGACAGAAATTCATGCAGGATTAAGAAGAGAATGTGAAACAAGGGATATCAATGATATTAGATGGATCTTGGCTGAAAGGAAAGAACACCAGAAAGATGTTTACCTATGTTTTGTTGACTATGAAAGCATCTGACTGTGTTAATCATAACAAATTATGGATAACATTGTTAAGAATGAGAACCACAGACCACTTAATTGCAATCATGAGAAATCTGTACAGAGACCAAAAGAAACTAAAAAACCAAATCCAGTCCCATAGAATCAATTCTGACTCACAGCTACCCTGTAGGACAGCATAAAACTGCCCTATAGACTTTTTAAGGAGTGCTTGGCAGATTCAAACTGCTGACCTTTTGATTAGCAGCATAGCAGTTAACCACTGTGCAACCAGGGTTTCTGTACAGAGACCAAGAGATAGTGATTTGAACAAGAAAAAGTTTTAAAGTCCAGAAAGATGTGCCAGCCAAGCCAAGTGCCGTGGAGTCGGATCCGACTCATTAGCACTATATCTTTTCACCATACTTTTTCAGTCTGCATGATGAGCAAATAATCTGAGAAACTGAACTATATGAAGATGAGCAAGGCATCAGGATTGATGGAAGACTCATTAACAACTACAATGTTCAGATGATACAACCTTGCTTAGCCAAGTGCTGTTAATCTTGCTTAGAGGACTCAAATCACTTGTTGATGAAGATTGAAGATTACAGTCTTCAACAACATCTCAAAAAAAAGGAAAACAAACAAAAAAGAAACAACCTCACAGCTAGAAAAATAAGCAGCATCATAATAAACAGTAAAGGTTGAAATTGTCAAGGATTTCATTTTACTTCAATCCACAATCAATGCCCAAGGAAGCAACAATTAAAAAATCAAACAACATACTGTTTTGAGCAAATTTGCTGCAAAAGACCTCTTTAAAATGTTAAAATGCAAAAATATCATATTGAGGACTAAGATTATCCTAACCCAAGCCATGGTATTTTTAACAGACACATGTGAATGTTAGAAAAGGAATATGAAAGACCAAAGAAGAATTATGGATTTGAATTATAGTGTTAGTGAAGAATATTAAATAAACAAGGAACTACCAGATGAACAAATCTGACTTCAAAGAAGTACAATAAGAACGCTCCCTAGCAATGAGAATGGCAAGACTTCATCTCACTTACTTTTAATATGTTATTAAGAAAGACATCATGCTTGATAGAGGGTCAGTGAAAAAGAGGAAGACCCTCAGTGGGATGAACTGACACAATGGCTGCAACAATGAGCTCAGACATAGCAGTGATTGTGAGGATGACACAGGACAGGGCAGGGTTTCTTTCTGTTCTGCATAGGGTCACTATGTGTTATAAATGGCTTAGCAGCACCTAATAGCGACAACTACATGCACATGTCATATGTGGCAACTGATCTGGCAGTTTGTAACCTTTTCCTTTCTTAACTGGGTGCATTAACACAGGTGAGTTGCCTCAGAATTACAAGCAGCAATAGGATTGCTATGATGAGGATTTTACAGTTGGATCATACACAAAATCACTTACTTGGTATTGGCAATTGAGTCATTTTTATGAAAAAACAAAAAAAAGAATACTTATAAAAAGCAACTAGTAGACAAGAAGAACAGATTTGAGGTGAACTTGTCCACTTCTCCCTAGATACACTCCATTCAGAATTTTAAGAGAAGAGTCTTTCTTGGACACTTTTTAATATAACGTAGTTGTTGATTACATCCTGAGATCTCTGAATTTCTATTCTTTGTGATTTGGTTTTGGTTATCATTTTTTTAATTTCTTTTCCTGTTGTTATCCAGGTGGTCTTTTGAGTGCTGGAAGTTTAAGTATATATCTAACGCTATTGATTTTCTAAGAACTTCCTTTCATGTTTCTTGTGACTTTGGTTTGGTTCTTACAAATTTTCTAATCTTTCGTTTATCTGTGAGTGTCTTAACTTCACCTTCGTATTTGAGAGACAGTTTTGCAGGATATATTATTCTCAGTTGACAATTTTTTCCCTCAGGGCTTTGTATATGTTATCCCACTGTCTTCTAGCCAGCATCATTTCAACTGAGTAATCTGAGGATAATCTTAACAATTGTCCTTTGTAGGCTATGTTTTGCTTATTTCTGGCTGCCCCCAGTAGTCTTTCCTTGTCTCTAGTTTTATTGAACTTGATTATGATATACCTTGGTGTATCTCTTTTGAGATCTCTCTTAAGTGGGGTTTGATGAGCATCCTGAATGGAGATCTTCTCATCTTTCATGATATCAAGGAAGTTTTCTGGCAGCAGGTCTTCAACTATTTGCAGCTATCCCAGCTTATTCTGGTACTCTCATCACAACTTCAAAACAAAGTTGTCCCCTTAATGCAGACCACATCTTTGGGAGAACAGAGAAACAGGGTCTGGGATTGGGGAATCACCCTCTCAGGGGACATCCGAACTAATTGTCATACCCAAAGCATATGCTTCTTCCCTCTCTGAAGATACTGCTCCACATACTAGCTGGGTGAGTGGCCACTGAGGTCTTAAAAGCTAGCAAGCTGCCACCGAAATAGCACCAAATGGTCCCAATCAACCTGGGCTTGAGGCAAATGGAGGATATCGAGGACAGGAGAAAAATACGAGCCCACCAGATGGAAATGGCCATATGAGCCTTCTTCAGTATGAGACCAGAAGAACCAAAGGGTGCCCAGCCACCACCAATGACAGTCCAGATGGGGTACATGAAACAGAGCTCCAGACACAAAAGGTGATAGAGTAGAGGGCAGAGCTAGACCTCTACCAAAAGACCACACTTGATAGTCTTTCTGAATGGAAGTTCCCCTGGGAGCATGGTCCCTGAACTCTCTAACACTCAACTGCGTCCAGCACTGGGGCCAGCTTCTCAGACAAAGACTGACCTGGACCATACAAAACATAGAGTGATACCAGAAACAAGCAAACCTTTAAAAATGTACACAAGGTTGTCTGAAGAATACTTTGCTGGAGCTGAACTGGTTTACAGAGAAGGGCCAGACTTTGGTCAAAAGGTCATGGGAGGTTCCAAACAAAAGGAGAAGTATGTTTTCACTTGGGGGAAGAGGGATACACACAGCTAGAACAGAATAGAGGTGAAAGTTCTGGGTGTTACATGGCAACATGATACAGATTGTAAAATCATTCTTAATTCATAATAAAAAAAAAAGAGAGAAAGAGAAGAACCCACTTATGTTCCCAAATTACTCATGCCATTTCTGCGTCATTTGGCAGGCACACTGTAGAACAGGTATCAGCAAGTATCTCTATCTCTCTTTTTCAGCAGGTACATCATGAGATCTGTTCTGGTGCAGCATGGCTTTGTTCTCTCTCTCTCTCTGAATCTTTCCCTGTCTAGCTCTGGCCCCCCGTGGTTGCTGGCCTAACTTTCAGTTAGTAGCCCTGTGCTAGTTGTTATGCCAGTATTACAACTTTCAAGGTAAAACTTAGTGTACAACCCCTGTAGGGTACATGCACAAGTATCTTGTTAAGGAGCATCCAGCCCTACTGGCAACCTTCTGCCTGGTAGTGTTCAGCTCTACTTGGAGGCTGACTCACCTACCCCCACCATCTGCTGACCATGTTATATTTGACACTCGTACCACTGTTTCAGTGCTGCTCTGCTGTGCTTGTTGCTGTCTCTATGCTGCTGCTTCTCTCAGTCTTTAATGTACCAACTGGATGAGCGATGTAGTCCTTTTACTCTGGTCTAGGAGGTCCTCGGTGCAGAGACACCAGGTCCAACGGCACTCCACTCCAGGCTCTTGTCTGCCAAGAGTTTCCTCCAAAAAACCTCTGTAAGACTGACCACTTATATAAGCAAACCCTTTGTTAATTTCAGAGCAAGGCCTTCATAAAAACAATCAGTCTCTTAAATAACCAAAAACAAACTTGATGCCACTGAGTGGATTTCAACTTATAGTGACTGTAAAGGACAGAGACAGCCTCACAGGATTTCAAAGGAGCAGCTGGTGAATTTGAATTGCTGACCTTTTGGTTAGTAGCCAAGCTCTTAACCTCTGGATTGTAAACCCACCAAGTCTTTTGAACAGATTTACAGCCAGTTATACAAATAATAAACCAACCAATTCTTTCAAGGCACTTAAGCAGACAGCAAACTGACCAATCTTTTAGCAGATTTCAGCCTTGGTAATGATTTGGGGAGAAGTTGCAAACTGAGGATCAGGAAGACCACATTAAGAGAAAAAACTTTATTGTACCACATATCCCCACAATTCGTATTCTCCAGAGATAGACAGTAATATACATAAATACTCCCTCAGGGTTATGCTAATTTTTATGCCCACTCTCTTAGCATAGTCCAAATGGTCTGAAACATCTTAATATTCTTTAAAGCGTGACATTCAGTGTGACACACTAGGAAGGGCAAGTACGTTGAAAATCTTTCCAAAACAAATGCTTTTCAGAGAATAGTTAATAAAACCCGATATGATTCAGGACCCCTCCCTTCATGTACGTAGTGAAGTTTTGAGGGTTCGGTAATCAGGTTCATTTCAAGATAGTCTCTTCAAAATAAATAAAATGTAATAAATCTAGAACCTCATATCTTACTACTAATAAAGAAGCATATTCTACACTTGAGAATACTACTCAAGCCATACTGCTTATGACAACACCAGAGGCTTCACACAGTGTTCACATTGGTAAAGGATTCTGAGGCACTTCAGTCTGCAGTGAAAATGACTTTGCTGCTTGGGCTGTAAGACTTGGGTATTCTTTTATATTAGAGGGAATTGTGCTATAAAAATATGCTGTGAGACAACTTACAATAATCACCAATATGAGAATAACAATGTAGAGTCCTGGGATTCTTCTTTGTTTCTTTGCCAGCCACATTCTCCCCCATGGTATTTTCATAAGCAAGCTATGCTTATTGTTTCCGAACCACACATGAAGAAGATTGGCATGGTGGCACTTGTAAGGGTAAAGAGGTACGCATTATTTGTTTAAAATACCGTATGGTGTTCATCACTTGGTCATATGGTCATTTGATGTTCTGCATTCGGGGGCATACCTAGAACTATTTCTCAAAATCAGCATTGCCTTTATTCAGAACCGTAGGGCACAAAGACAGAAAGATTTAAAAACATGTACTGATAGAATTTGAAAAAATCATACTTGGAAATTTAAAAGACTCTATTTCAACAGAGGAAACCCTGGTGGCTCAGTTGTTAAGAACTGTGGCTGCTATCCAAAAGGTCAACAGTTCAGTTCCACTGGAGTGCTCCTTGGAAAACCTATGGGACAGTTCTCCTCCATCCTATGGGGTCACTAAGAGTCAAAATTGATTTGACAGAAATTCTGATGTTTAAATTCTCTTTCCAATTACAAAAGAAAAAGAAAAAAAAAAAACCTTAGGATGATAAATCTTACCACTCCACCACTGACAGAACACTTTAAGTGACAAGAAATTCACTCCCCTCTGAGACTGCTCATTTAATTTTGGGGTAGTTTTTACTACTTAAGAAAAAAAGCATCTAATTAAAAGAGAACTGAAATCTCTCTTTTTGTGTGTTAAATCTATTGGGCTGGTTCCACCTTTTCAGGCCACTGAATAAACCTAACTTCTTTCCGATTTAAGAGATAGCTCATAAGTCTTTGAATTAACTGGTAGAATCATGCCACATCTTTTAAGAACTTCTTTTTGTCACTTAGATTTGACACTTCTTGATCTTCTGGTTTAAAACCTGTGAATAGACTTCTTTAAATGCCATTATCTTCCAATACAGAGGTTTTGCTTTTTTACCCTTGTAGCCTACCTTTGAACTTTCTTGACACTTTGGCAATCAATGATCTTGTTGATTTATATTGAGCTTTCTGGGTCTTAAAACTAATTTCTAAGAGCAAGTCTCCTCTCCACACAGCTGTCCTTCAAACTCACAACTTAAATTTGCCTTACTGACCATTTACTAATGCCTTACTGAAAATATTAAACTGAACAGAGGTGAAGGCAACATTGTACAGGGTTATATTGTAAATCTCACTATGATGAACTCTGGTGGAGCACTGATTGGGAGCTATGACAGTTAATCAAGAGGTCCACAGTTTGAATCCACAATCTGCTTCTTGGAAACTCTAAGGGGGTAATTCTACTCTCTCCCATAGAGTTGCTATGAATTGGAGTCATGATATAGCAGACTACTAACATGTTAAAGAAAATTATCATAGCACATGATCCTTGGTTTATTATAGGAGGCAGGTGGGAACAAATTTCAAAAATATATTCAATAGTATAATTTTATACTTTGAAAAACGTATAACAAAATTCAACAAAGCCAGCCAAGCCAAGTGCCGTCGAGTCGGAAAAAGCTGAAGGTAATTTGCCAATAGGGAAGAGAGGATCAGTCTCACTGAGGGTATAGTGGAGACTTTTATGGTGGAATGAATTTGTCAGGCTTATCTGGATGTGGATAGGTCATAAATGTTCATAAACACATGTGTAGGCTACTTTCCTGTGTCCACAAGTCACTATAATGTAGTGATTGTTGTTCTGAATGCTGGGATAAATGCTTCCTCCTTAGTTAGCGTATTCAGGGTCTATCCTCCAGGTCTTTCCTTTTCTTTTTTCCTTGTGACTTCTATCACTTTACATTTTGGGGACTCATGGGAAGAAGGTCGAAAGAAGATATCATTCTGATTGAGCATGCAAGGTGTCTCCCACACTCAAGAGACAGAGAAGGAAATGAAAAAACAGTTCTGTTCCTACAGGATAAAAGAGTTCAAGGAAACTAAGGAATGAACAGGTGACCTCCAGATGTTTGGGAAAGAGATAGACAATCTATGTCTCTAGTCGAAAGGGACAGAACTTCTATCTATCAGCAAGGTTCCAAACATGTAGTAAACTCCACTCTCTAGACTTTATCCCATTAGCGAACAAGGTAAAAATAATAATCTAGCTAAAATTTCCCAAAGGAGCACTACTGGAACAAATTAAAGAGTTTGGTTGGTAACGAAAAGTCAGTGGTTCAAACTCACCAGCCATTTTACAAAAGAAAGCTGTGACAGCCCGCTTCTGTAAAGATTATAGACTTGGAATCTCCATGGACAGTTCTGCTCTGTTCTATATGGTTACTATGAGTCAGAATGCACTCTATAGCAACCAGTAAGGTTTCTAGGAACTAGAGAAGACAGCAACCAGTAAAGTTTTCCAGGAACTAGAGAAGACAGAACACATTTGCAGTGAACTAGAACTGCTTAAGGTAAAAATAAAAAGTCAATAACAGTATTCAGAGCATTTGAATTTCAAAATATTTCTTGTGATAAAAGAATAACAAAAGCTAAACAAAATAAAAATCATTGCTTCAATGTAAGCAATTTATTACCTGAATTGAAAAACATAATGGTCAAGGCAGAAATCACAATGAATGGCCTAGAAGATCAAAGACAAGTAATATTTCAAATAAGAGAACCAAAAATACACAGAGATTCCAGTCATGAAGGGAAAAAGAAATGAACTAATGGACAGATCAAGGTGTTCTGATTTATATATGATAGAACTTTCAGAGATAAAAAAAGAGAGAGAGAGAGAGAGAAAGAAGAGAGGCAATAATTAAATAAATTATATAAGAAAAGTGAGAAAAGAATCAAGTCTATTAATGAAAGGACTGGACAGATTTCTAAACCAAATGGATGAAAAAAAAGAAAAACATCTAAGCATATCCTCATAAAATTTCCACAAAGTATTAAATAATATACATATGTATATGCATAATATATAAATAATATACATGTGTACACACACACACACACACAATCCTCAAAGCAGAAATAAAAGTTTCCTACAATAAAAAACATATTATGTTTGGCATTGGATTTCTTCTTAGCAGAAGCTGAATTTCTAAGAGAGGAAAACGGAGCTACAACTTAAGAATTCTGTTTTCAGCTAAGTTGTAAATTATCTGTCAAGGTAAAAAGAAAAGGTACATATATGTATGTTTGCAAATATTCAAGGATTCAAATACTCTGCATGAAGAAAATACTCTGTAAATTATTAGAATCAATTAAAAGAAAATTCAAGAGAAACAATGCAGGGGAAAAAGATGGTGATCTATGGACATATTCATCCATCCATCCATCTATCTAATCACTTACCCTTTGTCAATCAATATATTCCTTTTTTGATAGATAAATTAGTCTAATGTAGGATAACTTATATTTAGGAACTCATGAGAAGAAATGACACATTGGAAGAAGTAAAGAATGTAAGAGAAAGAAGAGAAAACAGAGCACTGTGCTGGCTGAAATAGGGCATTTTGTCTAAAAGTATAGTTGGGCTCTTTTTTCAAGTAACAGTAGAATTGTTGTTGTTATGTGCGTTGAGTCATTTCTGACTCATAGCAACCCTATACATCAAAGGAGAATGGTCCCATGGAGCTTCCAAGAACTGCCTGATCAATTTGAACTGCTGACCGCTTGGTTAGCGGGATAGTACTTCGCCATTACGTCACCAGGATTTCCATTGTAGAATCATGAGTATCTAATTAGCACAGTTGGAAAATTGGTAAGAAAATGATAGTTAAGGGAAAAGTATGACTAAAACACTATCAAAAGGAAAAATAAAATTAATAGCAACTTGATCAAATATAAAATAAAAAAGGGAAAGAACTTAAAAGGAGTGGTAAACATGAAATACATACATGAAATCACTACCCTAAATGTGTTACCCAAATTTTGCCATTAAATGTAGACTATCAGATTGATTCAAGTTATAATACCATTGTATATACCCTTTGTCATAGTGTCATGCTGGAACCTTTGCCACTTGTGTTTCAAATACCAATAGAGTCACCCCTGGTGGACAAGCTTCAGTGGATATTCTAGACTAAGGAGACTAGCAAGAAGGACTTGGCAACCTACTTAGCCAAATGAAACTTTGTAGAACACAACAGAATACTGCCCATCCCACTTGCTTTGGACATGTTGTCAATTGAGATCAATCACTAGAGAATAACATGGTGTTTGGTGGAGTAGAAGGCACATAAAGGTGAGACCATCAGTCAGGTAGAGTGACACAAAGGCTACAGTGATGGACTAAAAAATTGCCAGAGAGAATGATGAAAGACTGGGTGACATTTCATTATGTGTACATAAAGTCATCGTGAGTTGAAGCTGAATCAGCAGGCTTAATATTCCATTATATTTTGCATTTTCAATTAAAAGTTATAGCAAGTTGAAATTGAATGACCCTATAGGATAAAGAACAATGCAGTACTTAGGGCATGTCTTGCCATTTTGAAAGCCATCGTTTATTATAAACATCCATACTGTTTATGAGGAACACATTTGAAACAACATATGTAGAAAGTCTGTGAGCAAGAAAGAACAAAAGACGTGGAAAGAAATGCAAAGCAACAAATGCATAAAATCATCAAACTAATGCTTTTAAAAAGTATCATTTAAGTTTAAAGAAAAACATGAGATAAGGAAAGGCATTGTGTAATAACAAGGATAGAACATACTTGTTAGGGCCTGAATCGTGTCCGCTAAAATGTGTGTTGAAATACTAACCACCGTATCCATCAATAGAACACTGTTTGGAAGTAGGGAGGCTTCTTTCGTTATGTTAATGATAAAACAGCAGTGTACATGAGAGTTGGGTCCTAAACCAAATCACATCTTTTTAAAAAATATTTTATTGGGCTTTAAGGGAAAATTTAAAATCCAGGTCAATTTGTCATACAAAGACTTGCACACACACTGCTTTGTAACTGTAAGTGCTCTCCCTCTCTCTACTCTGTGACAACACACTCCTCCTTCCACAGCGTATTTTCCTTGTCCCTTCGACCAGCTCCTGTTCCCATCCACCTTCTCATTATGCCTCTGGACAGGAGCTTCCCAGTTAGCCTCATCTATGTACTTAAACGAAGAAGCACACTCTGCCAGTGTCATTTTACATCTTGTAGTCTAGTCCAGTCTTCGGAATGCCTTCCGTCCTGGGCTAGCAGAGAGTTCACAGCCCATGTCTTTGAGGGACCCTGTGGTCTGTCGAGCCATCAAATCTCTAAACTTAACTGCTTCTGAATTATGAAAAGAGAAGAATACACACAGACACATACAGGGGCACCATATGTAGACAGGTACTCACGTGGGGCAGAGGCATCCAGAATCCCAGGACTGTCAACTACCAGAAGTTAAAACAGACAGAAAAGAATCTCTCTCTAGAACCAGTCCCTAAATTAGGGCATTTAGCTTCCTGAATGGTGAGTAAATAAATTTCTGTTCATCAAAGCCACCCAATAGAGCTATTTCTTTTGTTGTTGCTGTTGTTCAAGCAACACTAGATAACTAAAAGAAAACTGAAAAAGTTTCAACAGTAATTAAATGGTGGGCATCAAATTCTGCAACTGCACAGAGAAAGAAGTAATAGCTGAAATTTTAAGGGAACTTTGCAGAGTAGATTTCAGGCATGGAGAGAACAAAATCTCTGTCTTGATGGAGTAGAAGCTCTAATGAACTCAATCAAGTATTTAAGACAGCAAACTCAGATATTTTAACTAGTCTTAGTGGCTGGATACAACCATGAAATGAAAACATGTTAGGAAAACCTTGTTTATGTATGTCCAGTTGAAGCATGTCCAAAGAAAATGTGTTACAGAAATCAAAGAAGGAAGAGCATTCACTCATATTAAGGGCCAACCTCAGGCAAAATAGTAGAGCTGGCGTGTTTTTTTTTTCCCCCTGTCACTTCCATCTCCTCTACTTCAGCTTGTATCTTTGAATACTAGGTGTGCAGTAAAACAGTGACTCAGAGAACAAGCATTGCTATTTCTGAACACCCTCCTGAGAATCACCCTTCATTCCACTTGCTAGAAACCTTGGAAGGAATAGACGCTAATCCGATTAAGTCGGTCATATTTTACAGCATCAATTTATCCTAATTTTTATAAACAATTGGATAATGTCAGTGCAACTGCCGTTATACTTAGACATAATGCCCTTCTCTTCACACTGAAGAGCCAACATTCATTCACCGTTTCTACCTTAGCTGGCTAAAATAAAACCATCTCCACCCAATCATTTAATGCTTTATGTGTGACTTACAATTACTGACTTTTGTTCCTGAGGAAGAGAACTGTGAAACTTAGAAATAGGGGAAAAGGGAAAACAACTTATATAGAACACACAATTGGCATGGGGTAAAGATAGGTAGATGATAGATAAATATACAGATACACACATACATACATGTATAACCACAGACACAAAAAAGTATTACCATTGAGCTGATTCTGATTCCTGATGATCTTATAGGACACAGTGGAAATGCTTTTCAATGTCTCTAAGGCTGTAAACCCTTACAGAAGGAGACTGCCACATCTTTCTTCTGCAGAACATCTGGTGAGTTCCAACAGCTGACCTTCCTGTTAGTAGCCAAGCACTAAACTACTGAGTTACCAGAGTTCCTTACGTATGTACATATATATCTGTATTAAAAAAACTTATACTATGGCTAATCTGTAGAAAGCACACTTATATAAGATGTGCACCTAAATTTTAGAAATGGTTATTTGAAATCATATTTAAAGTATTGTCAATTGCCATGTACCTGAAGAATATAATGTGAAGAATGTAATACTCATTACTCATAGTCTCAAGTTGATTCCGACTCATAGGGACCCTGCAGAACAGAGTAGAACTGCCCCGTAGAGTTTCCAAGGAGTGCCTGGTAGATTCGAATTGCCAAGCTTTTGGTTAGCAGCCCTAGAAATTAACCACTATACTGCCAGTGTAAAAACACTTTTAATTAATAATTATATTTTAAAATTTTCAAGTGGTATAAAAAATGCAACATGGTACCAGCAAATATATATATATATATATCATTATATACACTACAGAAATAATCATTTGTTATTCACTGCAACTTTTAACTGAAAGACAAAATTACAGTGAATTTGGGAAGGCCGGATTATGTATATACTGACAATAAAATTTAATCCGGCTTGCCATCTCACCTTAGTTGTAAGTATCAACAGTTATCATTTTTAAAGAAAACCACACACATGCACACACACACACACACACACACACACACACACACACACACACATACACACACACACAAATTAATGGGTATAAAACATTGAAAAATCTATGGCATTTCCATTATCATCAGGGACCAAATTATTGATGGAAAAGTTCAGTGTTCTAAGAGGCAGGACACATGTATTTCATTCCTCGTCCCACAGCCACTTGCCAAGTGGCCTTGGGAGAGCAAATTTACCTTAGTGAGCCTCAGTTTCTTCAGTTGTTAAATGATAGGGTTGGACTACAGAAAAACTATAGCTGTTTTTATTCCAAGAATAATTATGGTTACAGCACCATAGCAAAGTAGAGACACTGCTTCAGCCTTTAATTATCGGTGGTGGAACTGGTACAGAGGCCTAGGGGAGTCCTTTATCCTTGCATTATCCATAATACAGCAATAGCCTGTCATTAAAAAAATAAAAACCAATAAAGTTTCCAAAATATTCTTCAGACATTCATTTTTGTTGTTGTTGCTGTTGCTGTCTCTGCTGAAGTGGACCAAAAGCCAATTTCCATCATTTTGTAACAACCAAGAGATAAATTTCCTTCTCTGCAGAACAGTAAAGACAGTAAGATAAAGGGAAAGAGATCCCCAAATACAAGACAATCTCCCTCTTAAGTATTGGATCACAAAATAGTTAGAAGTGGATGAATGAAATCATATGTATATATTTTATGCCTTCTTGGGAAGTTGAATTCTGATGGAATGTTTTTATTCTAATTTGGTTCCAAATGACTTTGTAGACTTAGTGAGGTGTATGGTCTTTTACTTTGACTAATACCAGCACGGAATCTAGGAGCCGTGGGGCGCAGTGGATAAGCATTCTGTTGGTCATCGAAAAGGTGGCGGTTAGGAACCCATCCAGTGGTTCCACAGGAAAAAGACCTGGCTATCTGCTCCTGTGAAGATTACAGCCTAGAAAAAACGGTGTGGTGGTTCTGCTCTGTTACACGGGGTCACTGTAAGTTGAAAATGGACTTAATGACACCTAACAAAAGAACAACAACAACTATTGACTATGACAAACAAAAGTACAGTTCTTTCCAGTCTCCTTTCATTTATTTTCTAGTGGCTAAGAGAGTAACCTTACTTGGTAAAGCACAAAAGGTCAGCAAAAAAGAGGAAGACCCTCCAGGAGATTGACTGACACAGTGCCGGCAACAGTGGGCTCAAGCATAGAAACGGTTGTGAGCATGGCGCAGGACTGGGCAGTGTTTCGTTTTGTTGTTCATAGAGTCACTATGAGTTAGAACTGACTCAACAGCACTTAGCAACATGACAACAAGAGAGTAACCTAAACTGTCTAATTTTCTTTTCAAGACCTGTACCTATGAAGTACTTACCAGAATCTAGTGCTACTTAGTTGTATTCTGAGCGCTGATGCCCAAAATGATTCACCACTCAGCTGCTATCTGTAAGCCTGGCCATTCAAACCTACTAAGCAGCTCTGCTGGAGAAAGACCTAGCAATCTCTTTTTGTAAAGATTATACCAACAAAACCCCGTAGGGCTGTTCTACTGTGCAAAACAAGGTTGCTATGAGTTGAAAATGACTCAGCAGAACCTAACAGCAGTAACAGGCAGTAATAACGATGGACGTTTATTGAGAATACATGATGGGAAATCTGTTCCCAGTACCACACTGTTTTGTATTCCATCAAGTCAATTGTGACTCTTAGCAGCTTTATGAAACAGAGGAGAGCTGACCTACAGGCGTCCCGAGGCCGCAGTGTTTAGGGAAGTAGTGTAGCACATCTTTTTTCCCAGAAGCAGCCGATGATTCTAAGTGCTCACCTTTCAGTTAGCGATCCAGCCTGTGAGCACTGTCCACCAGGGCTTCTGCGAGTACCGTGTAAGGGCTGTCTTTATAACAACGTATTACATAGATGTGATTTGGACCCTCAATTTGCAGATGAGGAAACCAAAGGCCAGATAGATAGGAAGCAGTGTGGCTGTATCATCTGGCTTCAGTCCTTTGTGCTTAATGTCACCAAATAATACTTCCTCTCCATCCTACAGCACATGTGAGAACAAAGGGGAATAATTTTATTCTTAAACAAAACTCAACTGAATGATGCATACCAAAAATCAAATCCACTGCAGCATAGTCAATTCTTAATCACAGTGACCCTATAGGACAGAGTAGAACTGTCCTACAGAGTTTCCAAGGAGTGCTTAGAGCATTCGAACTGCTGACCTTTTGATTAGCAGCCATAGCACTTAACCACCATGCCACCAGGGTTTCCAAATGATACACGTATATGTTTATTAGTAAGCTCTAAATAAACTTCAGATGGCAAACTTCTTCAAGTTCCAATACAAACCTCAGAGATGTATGTGGAGGATTTTATATAATCTGTGTAGGGCCTTGGAAACCCTGGTGGTGTAGTGTTTAAGTGCTAGGTGTGCTAACTCAAAGGTCAGCAGTTCACATCTGCCAGGCTTTTCTTGGCAACTCTATGGGGTTGCCTCTGACCTATGGGGTCGCTGTGAGTCAGAACTGACTTGATGGCAGTGGGGTTTTTAGTTTGTAGGATCTATGGGTGGCAGGGCTTTCTTTCGGTCTTCTCTCTGTCTCTACCACGTGGTAAAGTGCCTGGCACATGGTAGGTACTCACTACATATATTTTTTTATAAATAAATATTTCACATAGTATGGATTCAACATGATGTTTACTCTGCGTAATTCTTTTACTGCTCAACTCTGTCATACCTTTTTAATTGGATATCTTTTAAATGTCAAATGTTAATGCTGTGAACTGTTTAATACCGTTCTTTAAACTTTGTGAGAATAGAATTACTAGTGATCATTAACAAAGCTATGACAAATTCAGTGTATATGCCATTTTGTTTTCAATAAACACTTTCATGTTTGATTTGAGGGGGAAAAATGCCACAACCGATGTGGGTTTGCTCTTCAGGCTAACATATACTTTTCTAAAATAACAAATGCAACTAAAAAGGTTGTCTGGGAAACAAAAAAGAAGTCAGTTAATTGGTAGTTAGCTTTTCTTTTTATAGCTGTTATTCTACATTTTCACTAAACAAAGCCCTATATGCTACACTGAAAGTATGATGGTTTTGCTTTTTCAATGCGGCCATAAATCCCACTCATCTCCTACGAAAAGTTCAAGCTACCATGTGGCTTGTTAGTGGATAAAACTACCATTTTTTTTTCCCCCTAAGTCAACAAATTCATACTAACCCAACAAGGTCAGCACAGCTCCTACTTTTGTGAAGGTGACCCATCAATTCCTGTGTCAGAATATTGTGAATTCATTCATTCATTCTTGAAAATGTCTCTCTTCCACAAATTCTGAAGTCTTTTTAACTGCCTTTTTTGTTTATCTCTGAGTTTCACAGTTAAAACTCAACCTTTGAAATGAATGTCAGAAAGAGAGACTGTATAAATTGCCAATAGTATTGCAAAATGGAAGACTTTCTTGGAGCCATAACAAATTATAATTTGAGATAGTTAATTTCTCTGAGGAAATGAAAACTCAATCGCTTTTCTAAAAAAGTAAAATCATATATTAAACATATTTACAAACATTCTTAACATACTTTTTCAACATATCAAATTTATTGTTTGTTCTCCAGTCACTTAAAAAAATGCATTGCTTAGTTTTCAGTATCCCATGGAAAAATAAAGGTAATTGAGCATTTGAATTAATATGCTTTCAAAGGCGATCAACAATATGAAACAAAGTGCTAACAGCATACTTGGTGTGGTAGTGAGGTACACTGAAACTCAACCTCAGCTGTTGTATGCTGTCAAGTCTCTGCTGACTCGTAGCAATCCTATATGACAAAGTAGAAGTATCTTAAAGGTTGTAATCTCTACAGGAACAGATTGTCCCACATATCAGCTGGTAGATTTTAACTGCGAACTTTCAGTTAATAGCCAGGTGCTAATCCATTAGGTTACTGGGCTCTTTTTACTTTATTTACTTCTGCTGTTATTTGAATTTTTGTCTTTTAATGCAAAAAAATATGTATCTGCATTTATAGTAAAATACAGACAAATTTTGAGGAGAAAAATCACTGGAAAATAGTGGGTAAAAACTATTTTAAAACCTAACTAGCTTTAGATATTTCTTTTATCAATCAACACACCATATTTTTTTCATAAATATGTTAATTCATAAATCTTAAAATAATAAATGAAGGAAAATTGCAGATTCGGAAGAAATGTCATAATTTTCCTCTTGGGAGTCAGACTATCTACTCATCTATCTCTCTACCATCTGTTTATTAGAGTCCCTGGTGATGCAACTGGTTAATGAGCTCAGCTAGTACTCATAAGTTGGTGGTTTGAACACAGCTACAGGTGCCTCGGGAACTCCAGTGACGTAGGGGTTAAGGGCTGCCTCTGCTGATCATAAAGTTGGCAGCCTGAATCTGCCAAGTATTCCCTTGGAAACTCTATGGAACTGTTCTACTCTGCCCTGTAGGGTCGCTGTGCGTCAAGATCAACTCCATGAAAGCGGATTTAGTTTTCTGGTTTTTATGGGTGCCTCAGAAAAAGGCCTGCTGATCGGCTTCTGAAAAGCCACAGCTATTAGAATCCCATGGGGCACAGTCCTCCGAAACACAAGAGATCTTTGTGAATCAGAACTGATTGCATGGTAATGGATTTGTTTATAGATACATTACCGCATTTATTGATGAAAAATAAATTGTGATATAGATAATATGATTTCATTTTTGTTATTAGAGAAAGCAGGCTTAGAGACCTTAAGCAGTTTCTTAAGGATACATAGACAATGAATGAGAACTCCAAAATGTTAAAATCAGGCAAAAGATTACAAGAAACCCTTTCTATCCTTGGGCTTAACTACTGTAGTTGTTAGGTGCCCTCTAGGCAGCTCCGACTCATAGAGACTTTATGGACAACACACCTGAACACTGACTGGTACTATGCCGTCCTTACAATCGTTGTTACGCTTGAGTCCGTTGTTGCAACCGCTGTGTCAGTCTATCTTCTTGAGGGTCTTTCTCTTTTTTGGTTGATCCTCTACTTTCCCAAGCATGCTGTCCTCCTCCAGAGACTAATCTTTCCTGAGAACATGTACAAAGTACAACCGATGAGGTTTTGTCATCCTTGCTTCTAAGGATTACTCTGGCTGTACTTCTTCCAAGACAGTTCTTTCTTCTGGCAGTCCATGGTATAATTTGTCAACTCCTTAGTTCAAAGGCGTTAATCCTTTGATTATCCTTTTTCATTATCCGGCTTTTGCCTGCATATGAGGCAATTGAAAATATCATGGCTTGGGTCAGGTGCATCTTAATCTTCAAAGTGACATCTTTGCTTTTTAACATTTTAAAGAGGTCTGTTGCAACAGATTTGCAAAAATATGATACACTCTCCAATTTCCTGACTGCTGCTTCCAAAGACCTTGATTTGGGTCCAACTAAAATGAAGTCCTTGACAATTTCAATTTTTTCTCCATGTATCATGATATTGCTTATTGGTCCAGTTGTGAGAATTTTTGTTTTTGGTGTGTTGAGGTGCAGCCCGTAATTAAGGCTGTAGTCTTTGATCTTCTTCAGTAAGTGCTTCAAGGGCCCTTCTCTTTCAGCAACTGAGGTTGTTATCATCTGCACATCTCAGGTTAACGAGTCTTCCTCCAGTCCTGATGCACTGTTCTTCATACAGTACAGCTTGTCAGTTTATTTGCTTATCATATGTATTGAATAAGTATGGTGAAAGGATACAGTGCTGATACACACATTTTCTGAATTTATGCCATGCAGAATCTCCTTGTTCTGTTCAAATGACTGATTCTTGAACTACGTATAAGCCTTCGTGAACACAATTAAGTGTTCTGGGCTTCCCAACCTTCACCACGTTATTTATCCACAATTTGTTGTGATCTACAGTCTTTGTAAAGTCAATAAAACACACACAAACATCTTTCTGGTATTCTCTGCTTTCAGCAAATATTCATCGGACATCAGCAGTGATATCCCAGTTTCCACGTCCACCTCTGAATCCAGCTTGAATTTCTGGTAGTTCACTATCAATGTATTGCTGCAACCACTTTTGAATGATCTTCAGCAAAATTTTTCTTGTGTGTGATGTTAATGATATGGTCTGGTAATTTCCAAGTTTGGTTGGATCACCTTTGTTTGAAATGGGTATAAATATGAATGTCTGCCAACCATTTGGCCATGTAGCTATTCTGTAAATTTCATGGTGCAAATAAGAGACCACTTCAGTCGTTACACGCATTTGTTGAAACATCTCAATTCGTACTCTGCCAATTCCTGGAGCCTTGTTTTTCCTCAGTGCCTTCAGTATACCTTAGACTTCTTCCTCAGTATCTTTGGTTCTTAATCACATACTACATCCTGAAATGGTTGACACTGACCAGTTTTCTTTGGTACAGCGACTCTGTGTGTTCTTCCATTTTCTTTTGATGTTTCCTGTGAAGTTCGAAGTTTTCCCGGTAGAACTCTTTGATACTGCAACTCAAGGTCTGATTTTTTTCTTTTTCTCCACTTCCCTCAGCTTGAGTAATGCAGAGCATGCTCTTTCCTTTTAATTTTCTAACTCCATGTCTTTGCACATTCCGTTCTAATATTTTACTTTGTTTTCTTGAGCGACTCTTTGAAATCTTCTGCTTAGTAACTTCACAGCGTAATTTCTTCCATCCACTTTAACTGCTCAACATGCAGGAGCAAGCTTCAGTCTTTTCTGACATCATTTTAGTCTTTTCTTTCTTTCTTGTCTTCTTAATGATCGTTTGCTTCCTTCGTGTATGATGTCCTTGTGTCATTCCACAACTCATGTGGCCTTTGGTAGTTGGTGTTTAATGTATTAAATCTATTCTTGACATGGTCTCTAAGTCTCAGTGTGATATACTCAAGGTATATTTTTGGTCTTATGGAATTGCCCTAATTTTCTTCATCATTTGTTTGAACTTGCATATAGTGTTTGATGGCCTGCTCTACAGTTGACCACTGGCCTTTATTCTGACAGATAATATTTTCTCCATTGTCTCTTTCCACACATGTATTCGGTTTGATTTCTCTATATTCCATCTGCTGAGGGTCATGTGTATACACGTAATTGCTGTTTATATTGTTGAGAAAAGGTGTATTTGCAGTGAAAAAGTTATTGGTCTTGAAAATTAATATCATTTGAATTCCAACATTGTTTCTGTCACAAAGGCTGTATTTTCCAACTGTTGATCTTTCTTCCTTATTTCTAGTATTTGAGTTCCAATCATCAGTAATTATCAGTGCATCCAGATGTCATATTTGATTAATTTCATAATGTAGAAGTTGTAAAATAACTTCAATCTGCTTCTTCTTTGGCATTAATAGTTGTTGCAAAATTTGAATAATAGTCGTACTAACTGGTCTTCCTTGTAAGCATATGGATAGTATTCTATCACTCACAGCATTGCACTTTAGATCTTTTGAATGTTCTTTTTGATAATGAATGCAATTGCATTCTTCCTCTGTTGGTCGATTCCAGCATAGAAGACTATATGTTCTCTGCTTCAAAAATGGCCAAAGCAGTCCGTTACAGCTCACTAATGCTTACAGTGTCAATCTTTATGAATTCCACATCATTTCTGATGACTTCCGATTGTTCTAGATCCATAACTTCATGCATTTCATGTTTTGATTATCAATGGATGTTTGCAGTTGTTCTCTTTTTCAATCATGCCACATCAACAAATGAAGATCTTGAAACCTTTACTCCATCCGTATCATTACAGTTGACTCCGCTTCGAAGAGGCAGCTCTTCCTCAGTCATATTTTGAGTGTTTTCCAACCTGAAAGGTTATCTTCCAGCCCTGTATCAGACAATATACTGCTGCTATTCATAAAGTTTCCACCGGTCTATTTTTTCCAATGTGTACTGACAGGTACTCTTCCTAGCCTTCGTCTGGAAGCTTTGCTGAAACTGTTCATCATGGGTGACCTTGCTGGTATTTGTAAGACCAGTGGCATAGCTTCCAGCATCACAGCAACAGGTAAGTCACTGTGGTATGACAAACTGACGGACGAATAGTGGAAACACCTATTATACGCTGTTTATTTTTGGTTGAATGTGATCAACAATGAAGACATACATACATAGATACAAAATGAGGTGGCAGCTATGATGACAGTTTTAAAAAAGTGACATTATCCTCAGTGACTGGGAGGAAGGCAATTACCTTGGTGTTGGTAACCCACAAAGATGCTTTCGAGGAGATGTTTAAATTGAGATTTGAATGTCAGAAAGTACAGGATAAAAAGGTAGTAGCAGTGACCGTACTTTAGTGGTAAAGCTTGGGATGTTCAAGGACCATAAAGCTGACCAGTGTGACTAAATGATGGAATATGAGATTAGAGAGACTGAGACAAGAAATGACTCTTGTGGGGCATTGTTGAGCAGCCAAGGAACTTGGACTTACTGTAAGTGTTGTGGAAAATTATCTCAGTGCTTCAAATTTTAACTCAGAGAGCGACATAATATGAATTTAGATTTAAATGGATTACCCCAACTGTTCCGCAGGAAACTCATTGAAGGAAAGGTAAAGAACATAAAGTCTATATTCACAAGAGTTATGTGCGGATACATATATGCAGAGTCACAAAGACTGCAAAACATTTTGGGTTTAAGATATTTACATTTTAAAGAATGCATTCACTAGAATGATAAACCTGAAGTTATTGCCTGACAAAAAATCGCATTAGAGTTTATGGTTTAAAAATCTCTAATTCAGTAATAACCAAATGCTGAAAAATAAATTTGTACACACTTAGAAAGTATTTTGGCAACCAGCATTATGCAAATTCTGTTTCCAATAATGTAGAGTTTGTGCATTCTTCTAAATAACTCATGTTATGACTTTTTTGACAGTAGAACTTCACATGCTATATGATCCAAGCTTTAAAGTAATTTTCCAAAATGACAACACAAATCCTAGCTAGTGAGCATGGTTTTGATGCAAACTGATTTGACAGCAAGCTCTGAATGCTAATGATATGTTTCATGCTAGAAGGAAGGGTATTAGGGACTGAAGCATCAATTTATTGCAAGGCTTTCACTCTTTTTATTTACTTTGGAGACATTTATATACAGTGTAACACTTTAAAAGCTCTGATCTCCAAGATCATTTGCATCCTATTGTTAGGACTTTAGAGTTGTGAAAAAACAAAAACAAAAAAACATTTGTTGTGAGATTGTTCCTGGTTCACATTATGCATATCTGAATGTTTTTTGTTGTTGTTGTAGTTGAATTACAGTTCTTCTAATGAATAATTTTTATTCAGTGAATGTTTAGAAATCTCAGCTACATCTCAAGAGCATTTAGAAATATGTAGCATCTTTTAATATTCTGGTACTTGTTCTGGAAGAGAATGGGCTAACTAGGGCAGAATCTGAATATAATAATCAGATAAACTTTATCTTTTAATAAGCATTTGGTTTCCTAAAACTATAGCTTGTGTATTAGAAGAGGGATCTAAACAGTTATTTGTTTTACTCTGACTTAAAACTGTAATCAGGATTCTTCTGCCTCAATCTGAATTATTACCCTGATAGTTTTTATCGATGTGGTTTGAAAAGTATGTATTGTCATTGTAGACAGAGCTAGTATCATACATGAAGGTACACTCCTAGCAGAATACATTTCTGAATCCTCTTATGCTATAACAGTATACTCCTAACTGTAATATTAAATATTAATGCCCTTTGCCTTAGCTGTAAGCAATTCTTATGAAAGCCTGAGGCAATGACGAGTTTAGTGGAAAAATTCTCATCTCGCATTCAGGGCATCTAGGTTCATTCTTGGCCAATGAAACTCAGGCACAGCTACCACCCGTCTGTTACTGGAAGCTTGTTTGTTACTTTGATGCTGACGAGGTTTCAGCAGATCTTCCAGACTAAGACAGGCTACTTAGGCAGGCTTGATGATCTTCCAAAACAACCAATCAGTGAAAATTCTACAGATCACAACTGTCTGAGTTGCAACCAATTGTGGGAATGGCTCAAGACTGGGAAAGATTTTGCTCTGTTGCGTATGGGGTCCCCATGAGTCCAGGCAATTCTATGGCTGCTAATAATCACAACAGCAACATGAAAGCCTAGATACCTTTCACAAATAATGTGAATGTCCCAAAAAGCATACACACCGCATTTATGCTAGTGGAAAAGTTCTCTCATCTCACTACTTTTAAAGATTTTGTTTTTCAGAGTTGAAATATTAATACAGAATTCTTTTCGTGTCACTTTTACAGACTTGTTTTCCAGATTTGTAAAAGGTTAAATTATTAATTGATGCTCTCATGTATGTTGAAAATCATCCTGCCAATACAGACCACAGTTGCATGTGGAGTCAATAGAAATTTCATTATTAATAAGAGACATACTGAATAACATAGACTCTAGAGAAATAAATCTAAGCGTAGTGAGTCCTCCATAAAAGTTTTATGGAAAACTATTGCTATTTAAAATACATAAAAGTAATTTTTAAACATACTGATATGTTTCCCTAATAGTGTACATTTCCATAATTCTTAAGGAAATCTCATGTAACTCAGGGTTCAAAGCAGTTGGACTGAAATGTGAAAATATACATATATATGTATATATATGCAAGAATCTATTTTTCTATACTATTTGCCAGCCCACTTTGTTTTACCATCTATATTATCAGAGAGTTAAGCGTGTATTTTTTTTTCTCACTCAAAAACTTGTGCATGTATTGTTTTGCACCGTTGATTGCAATTCTCGTAACTTGACAGTACGTGCTATGCTTCTATCCTAGATTTCCTGGGCCCATTTGTCTTGTGCCCTGTCCCTTCTTACACATTCATCTTGCTTCTGGACAAAAGCTGCCCATTTGGCCTAGCATATCCGACTGAACCAAGACACATGTTTTTCACATGTATTTGATCTTTTTCCCAAGAGTGGGCCTTGGGAATAGTCCCACTTCTGGGTTAGCAGAACACCCGAGGGCAGGAATTTCACGAGTTCCTCCAGTCTCTGTCAGATCATTAAATCTGACTGGGTGCCATCTAGCTCTTCTGGTCTCAGGATGATGAATCTTTGGTTCTCTTGGTCCTTGAGTGCTTTGGGCTGATATTTTCCTTGTGACTTGGTTTTCATCCTCCTTCTTTGCTCCAAGTGGAATGGGACCATTAGCTGTATATTAGAGTGCTGCTCCTAGGTTTTAAGACCATACAGGCTAGTCACCAAAGTCAAATGTAGAACGTTTTCTTTATAAATTATGTTATGCCAGTTGATGGAAACCCTGGTGGCATAGTGGTTAAGGGTTATGGCTGCTAACTGAAAGGTCTGCAGTTTTGAATTCACTAGATAGGTACTTCCTGGAAACCCCATGGCACAGTGATTTTCTGTCCTCTGGGGTCACGGTGAGTTGGAGCCAACAATTTTTGTTTCTGCTTTTTAATGCCAAATTGACATAGACATTCCCCCAAACTATGGATGGTCCCCAGGCCCCTGCCCAGCTTCTCTGCCCATCAAAGTGCTTGGATGCATCTAGGAAACTTCTTGGTTTTTGCTTTGATCCAGTTGTGCTGACTTCCTCTGCAATGAGTGTTTCCTTCCCTTCACCGTACTATCTGTTAGTGATTGCCCCTCTCCATCTTTCCCACCCTCCTAACATCAAAGAATGCTATTCTTCTGTCTTTAAAATTTTTCTTGATTTCTTATAATATTGGTCTCCTGCAATATCTGTCCTTTCATGGCTAACTTCACACAGCTTAATGCCCTGCAAATTCATCCATGTTGTGAGATGTTTCATAGATTTATCATTGTTCTTTATCATTGCATAGTACTCCATTGTGTGTATGTATCATAATTAGTTAATTCATTTATCCGTTGATGGGCATTTGGGTTGTTTCCATCTTTTTGCTATTGTGAATAGTTCTGCAATGAAAATAGATGTGTGTATGTCTATGTATTCATGTAATGGCTCTTATTTCTCTCAGGCATATTCCTAGGAGTGGGATTGCTGGATCATATGATATTTCTATTTCTAGCTTTTTAAGGAAGCATCATATAATTTTCCAAAGTGGTTGTACCATTTTACATTCCTGGCAGAGGTGCATAACTATTCCAGTCATACTATAACCTCTCCAACATTTGTTATTTTGTTTTTTGGATTAGTGGCAGCCTTACTGGTATGAGATGGCATCTCAATGTAGTTTTAAATTACAGTTCTCTAATGGATAATTATCATGAGCATTGCCCTGTATGTATATTAGTCACTTGACTGTCTTCTTTGGTGAAGTGTCTGTTCATATCCTTTGCCCATTTGTAATTAGGCTATTTGTGTTTTCATTGCTGAAGTGTTGCAGTATCTTACAGATTTTAAAGAATAGAACCTTATCAGATACATTGTAGCAAAAAAAATTCCAGTCTGCAGATTGTCTTTTGTATTCTTTTGGTGAAGTCTTTCAGTGAGCTAAGTGTTAAATTTTTAGGAGCTCTGTTATCTAGTTTCTCTTCTGGTTTTCATTCACTGTTAGTTATAGTTTGTATACTATTTATGCCATGGATTAGGGCTTTTTACCCTTGTCCCTATTTTTAATCCCATGATCTTCATTTTAGCTTTTATATTTAGGTTTCTGAGCCATTTTGAGTTATTGATTGTGTATGATGTGAAGTAGGCAGTCCATTTTGCTTTTTTATGGATGAATATCCAGTTATGCAAACACTTTTGTAAAATAGATCATCTTTTCCTCATGTAATGGACTTCAGGCATTTGTCAAATATCAGCTGGTCATTGGTGGATGGATTTACATCTGGATTCTCAACTCTGTTTCATTGGTCTGTGTATCTGTTTTTATATGAGTGCAACACTGTTTTGACTACTATGATGACACAACAGCTTCTAATACCAAGTTAGAAATCCTTGTGGCTTAGTGGTCAAGTGCTACCGCTGCTAACCAAAAGAATGGCAGTTCAAATTCACTAGGTGCTCCTTGGAAATTGTATGGGGTAGTTCTACTTTGTCTGTAAGGTTGCTGTGATTCAGAATTGACTAGAACAGCAGTAGGTTTAGTTTTGGGGGGATAACATGAAGTAGTGTGGAGCTTCTTATTTTATTCTTCTTTATCAGCAATGCTTTACTTATCCAGGACCTCTTCCTTTCGCATGAAAAGTTTGTGATTTTTTTCTTCATCTCATTAAAAAAAATGCTGTTAGGACTTGGATCAGGACTGCATTGTATCTGTAAATTGGGGTATAACTGACATTTTCACAATATTCAATCTTCCTTAATGTAGGAACGTCATGTTTTCCCACTTATGTAGGTCTCATAGTTTCTTGTTTTAATGTTTTATAGTTTTCTTCGTATAGGTCTTTCACATCTCTGGCTAGATGTATTAGTAAATAATTTTTCATCTTCAGAGCTAATGTAAGTGATATTGATTTGGTGATTTCCTTGTTGATTTCTCTTGGTTGATGTAAAGGAATCCACTAATTTTTATATTTGTCTTGTATCCTGCTTCTTTGAAAAAATTTCTATTAGCTCCAGTAGTTTTCTTGTGGATTCTTTTTGGTTTTCTGTGTATAAGATCACTTCATCTATAAATAGAGACACTTTTACTTCTTTCTTATCAGTTTGGATGCCCTCTATTTCTTTTTCTAGCCTTACTGCTCTAGCTAGGGCCTGCAGAACAATGCTGACTAAGAGTGATGATAAAAGGCATCCTTGTCTGGTTCCCACTTTAACAGGGATGCTTTTAGTCCCTCTCCATTTTAAGTATGTATTTTAATTATCCAGGACCTAAGCTTTCAGACTCAAATATTTCTTAAATTTTTATTGGTTTAACGTTAATACTTATTGAGCTATCAGCATATTCAAGGCACAGTATTAAGTCTACTAATGCTGTAAAGGAATCAAATACAAATTACTCCCTTTAGGAGGTTATGGTCTAATAAAGAAGAAAAAAATGTTAAAAGAGATATATTCCTTAGGAGAAGGTCAAATATAATGTGATGGAGTCTAGAGACGGGAAAAACTGTCTCCACAGAAAGAAGGAAATTTCACAATGTAAGTGGCAGTGAGATCTAAGACAGAGTAGAAATAATATCACTAGTCATATGGAGGACTTCTAACATCTATGCTTTAGGTGACAGTGCTATGTAAGCACATGAATACCAGAAGATGGAGGTTATAGCGCAGCCACTCAGGGTGAAAGATAAAAGCTTTGGTTTAACTGGAGGATATGACATGTGTTGTTGGGTGCAATCAGGATGGGAAAGAAGTCTGGATTCAGATCTTGTGGAGACTTGAATTTCCTGTTCTGAAGTTATTTTATGTATAAGAGTAAACCATTATAATTTTTTTCAACAGGAAAGGAAAATTAATGGAGCTCGGTTTAATTTAATCTGGAAATTTAATTTAATCTGGAAATAGATTATAAAATGGATAAGGAGAGAAAATAAAACTGGTTTGGGGAAAAGTGAATAATTTATTAACTTGATGAAAGAAAGGAATTAAATCATGAGTATTGTTGCAAAAACTATGACTGGAGATTCAGAATTTAAAACGAAATTTTGTATTTTAAAAAAATATCAAAAGAAAGGATGATAATCACCCATTCATCAGTCCCTGGATACATCAAATCTATAAGCTTCCCTTTATACATGAGCATAGTGTATAACATTCTCTGAGACTTCACCATAACAAAGAGAGGCAGGAGCAACAGACACTCAAGTTTGGGAGATAATACCTCATGATAGTCAAAAAGGGGAGGGCAGCAGAACCTGGTAAATAGACAAATATACATCTTCAAAGGACTATATATTTAAAAAGAGTAACAGTAGTTTGTCTAGGAAAATATTAACATGCTACTGTCAAGTTGATTCCAACTGATAGGACAAAGTAGAACTGCCTCATAGTGTTTCCAAAGAAAAAACTGGTGAATTTCAACTGCTGATCTTTTGGATTCACAAACCAAACCCAAACCCACTGCCACCGAGTTGATTCTAACTTACAGAGACCCTATAGGACAGAGTAGAACTGCTCCTTAGAGTTTCTAAGAGTCGTCTGGTGGATTTGAACTGCTGAATTCTTGGTTAGCAACTGTAGCATTTGGCCACCACATAAAAAACCCAAACCACTGTCATCAAGTCACCATCAGCCACTACATCGGTATGTATTATTTTTTAGTGTTTTAAACTTTGGCTCTGTAACTACTGACATAGAGCAGTACAGAATTAAGAAAGATTTCTTTGTATGTGTGTGTGAGACAGAGAGAGCAGCATGTAACCCACAGCTATGGGGTCAATTCTGACTCATAACAGAGTCTATAGTCCTATAGGACAGAGTAGAATTGCTCTATAGAGTTTCTGAGGAGCGTCTGGTGGAATCGAACTGCCAACCTTTTGGTTAGCAGATGTAGTAGCACTTAACCAACTGTGCTACCAGGATTTCCAAGTACCATACAAAGGGAATGAAAATACAGATGAGGAAGAGTTGACAGATAGATAAATGGAAATGAAATACACAGATCTTGACAATGAAGGACATCTGAGAGAGACAATAAAAATGGCTGATATTGCTAACCCAAGTGATTAGGGAGTCAGTAATGTAGAAGAAAAGGAAAGTTGCAAAAATAACAGATTTTAGAAATGAGAGGGAAAAATTAACTTGTATCTACCAAAATTAGAAGATTTTCAAAACTTCTGGTGAAGATACTCAATACACTCTGCAGATTTACAAATGTATTACTGGAACCGTGGGCAGTCAGAAGCAAACACATGGACTCAGGAGTCACTAAGTAAAGGCAGTAGTTGAGAGACTAAGATTGGGTGAGTTTTCCAGTGAAGAGTACACAGAGAAGAGACATGAACTATGGGTAAATTTATATGAAGTATCTATATTTCAAGATGGTGTAAGGAAGCAGTATTGGTGAGATTAAGAGCAAAGGAACAGAGACATACCAGAATAGTAATTAAAGGATACAAGAGTATTTCAAGCTACTCACGTTCAAAGAACAAGGTATATCAAAGAAGATATGCTAAATAGGAGTTACAAATTTAAATTTCTTGAGATGCCAAGCAAATGATATTGAAGAAATCTAGCTTTCACGTAATAAGAAGTGAAGTGACTCAGGCAAAATGAAGAGAATGTGCTCCACGTAAAATAACTGATCTCAAAGAAAATAATTTTTAACATGTCTATGCAAAAAATACATCTGTAATCTCAATTTGGTCTACAAGATGTCTGTTTGTTTTCTTTGTTCTACATAATAAATATTTTAGAAAGAAGTATGATGAAGTTAAAAGGAAAGCATTGAGTCTGCAAATGTCTCATAGGTAATCTTTGAGACAGATGTTTCAGGAAGTGGTGGAAGCATAAAGTTTAAAAGTAAAGTGGTTAACCAGAAAGCAAAAATCTTGTCTTACTATCAGAAATATACAAGTTGGAAAACTTCACTAGGTATCTCTGAAGGCAATCATGGGGAAGATTATAGTTGACCATGGACACCAGGAAAAGGGCAAGCTGAAACACCAAACACCCCAATTAGAGGTAACAAACAGCTGCATGAGGCACATATAATCATCAGAATCATGAACTGGAAATTTAAAAAAAGAACCAGCAGCAGTATCTGAGGACACTGAAGTTCAGCTAAATCCAAAGGATAGCTCTTACTGGTTTAAACCCCAAATCTATTACCATTAAGTAGATTCTGACCTATAGTGATCCTACAGGACAGAGTAAAACTGTCCCATAGAGTATCCAAGGAGTGCCTGACGGATTCCAAGTGCCAAACTTTCAGTTAGCAGCTGTATCTCCTCACCACTATGCCACCAGGGATTGTAGGCTTCTTTAAAAGTGCCTCCCTACCTTGCTAGGCTCACCACAGGCTTCTAAAATCATCTCGACTTTTAGTTAATAACTTACCTCTGGAGAGGAAGAGGAGACAAATGGGGCAGAAACTCGAGCAGTTATTCAATTATTCACATCGTGGGAGTTGGAGTTTTATTTTTAGTAAAGTTCATTTGTGGACTAAATGGCAGCAGCCCTGCAAAGCAGTTGTAGACCATAAACCCAAGGGGTGTGTGGAGACTGGGCCCTGGAACCAGGGGAGGATGGAATCAAAGGTATACATAGTCGCTGTAAAGGAATCTCCTCCAGCTTGTGACAGCCTCACACATGTCCGAGTAGAACTGTGCTGCGTGGGGATTTTAATGACTGATTTTTCACAAGTAGACTGCTAAGACTTTCTTCCAGGCCATCTCCGGGAGAACTTGAACCAACATTTTTTGGTTAGCCAAGATGAAGGGATTAGCTTTTGAGAGAAAATGGACACTTCTTTCAAGCAAAGATACATTTTGAGAGGGAATGGTGACATGTTGAATAAAGTCATATGGAGCATTTTGGTCTCCTTTTCCCCAGCATAATCACATAAAATATTGGAGAGGCACAATGTCCCAAGTTACCTGTGCATGCCAGCACTAAATTTTCAATTTTATGGTGATGAAAAACTTGTAGCTCCACACTGCCAAAGAACAGTGACTCATGTTTCACAGTTGCCGTGGCTGATTCCGTTCTCTTTGTTTGGGTTCAGTCATTCAATAAATATTTGTCACAGTCCTACAATATGCCATATGGCATTGTTATTTTTAATGTTCGCTGTTTATGTTTTTGATTAGAAAAATCATATTGGCTCTTTGTGGAAACCTAAACAAACAAAAAACCCTAGAATACCATTTAATCATCAAGCAATCTTTTCAGCCTCTACCATGCGTCAGGTCTTGTGCCAGAATTACGACCACAGTAGCAAACAAAGTAGACATTGTTCTAGTCCCATGTGAAGCTTTTATCTAGCGGAGAAAACTATATTCTCCCAAATGCCTTCACCACACTATGTCCAGACAGATGATTAACAATTTTATGCATACTTTGCCAACTGTTTTTCAAATTAAATACATTTTGGATAGTTTTATCACACTCTTAGTTACATTCTCCCTCTTTGCTAAGTAGAGATTAGGATTACCTCGTGCTGCATTCAGAGGCAAATTTTGAAATTGTAGACAAGATGATCCAAAGGGAAGCTGAGAAGGATCTTGGAGCTAGAATGGAATTCAAATTTTATACTTCCCTTGGCATGACATCCCCAAAATTTTCTGTATTAAGTTACACAATTGTATATATGCAGTAGATGGAGCAAAATATATTAATTATTTTGTCAATAAATTTCGTCTGCCTACTTTGAGAAGATGATGTTCTCAAGATTGTCGACTCATAAAACACATTTCCGTGAAAACTTAACTTTTCAGAAACAAAGCCAGCAGAAAAAGATCTCATAATACGCTTTTGTGAAATCAGTCAACAAGGAAAATTAGAATTCCGAAAGGAAAAAGGAAGAGAAGAGGACTTCCAGTTGATTGACGGGATGGCGAGGCGGACTTCCAGACCCCTTCCTGGTTCCAGGGATGTACTAACTTTTCAGTGTTACTCTCCTCAGATATTGGGAAGGTGGCTGTTTTAAAGTTAGATGAGGATTTCTTTCTCTGTAAGCTATCTATGTGAGGAAAAAAAGGTTTTACACACTGTTTCTATTAGGCACCATCCACTGGGCTCCATGTCACAGTGACTATACCCGCAGCAGAACGAAACTCTACCGGGGCCTGTAACATCCTTACTATTGTTGCTGTTTAAACCCATTGTTGCAGCCACTAAGTTAGTTCATCCTGTCTAGGGTTTTCCTCTTTTTTGCTGGACTTCTACTTTACTGAGTATAATATTCTTCTCCAAAGAATGGTCCCTCCTGATAACTCAAAGTACATGTGACAAATTGTCATCATCCTTGATTCTAAGGAACACTCAGACTATACTTCTTCCTGGACAGATCTGTTTGTTTCTCTGACAGTTCTTGGCATGTTAAATATTTTTCACCCACACTACAATACAAAGACATCAATCCTTCTTTGATATTCCTTATTCACTGTCCAGCTTTCACATACATAGGAAGTGACCCAAAAAGACTGTATCTTGGATCAGACAAACCTTTGTCCTCAAGTGACGACTTTGCTTTTTAATTCTTTAAAAGGTCTTTTACAGTAGATTTGCCCAATGCAATGGGTCATTTGATTTCCTGCTGCTGCTTCTGTGGGCATTGTTTGTGGGTCCAAGTAAAACGAAATCCTTGCCAACATCAGTTTTTTCTCCTTGTATCATAAAACAACGGCAAAAACTTAAAGATGTAGAATGGAACCCATCTGCCAGACTTCAATCCTATGAGTTTGTAGCACATTATTGTGTTGATGCTTCTATTCTTAACAGTTAACAAAATATTTTTCACAGTTTTCTACATTTTTTACTTCTTGAAATGTCACATACAGTCTGACACAAAATAGGGTTAATTTGTGTACCTCTCAGTTTGTTACTGTGAGAATAATGATCTGAAGTCATCAAAGTTAAGTGCTTAAATATCCAATCAGTTTAACTCAACAAACATTTATTGTGTACCCAATGTTCTGGCTAAACTTGGTGCCATAGTGGTTAAGTGCTACATCTGCTAGCGAAAAGGTCGGCTGTTCGAATCCACCAGCACTCCTTGGAAACTCTTCTGCTCTGACCTGCAGGGTCACTGTGAGTTGGAATCAACTTGACAACAGTGGCCTTTTTATTTTTTTGGTAATATTCTGGCTACCTTACCAAAAGCTCTTTAAGCACTTTAAGAGAGGTGTACACTGAACTACACAAGGGCAAATATGTAGGGTGTGGCTAGTTCTTTGTGGGACAGAGCTGGTTGGTGTCTAACCACATTCTTCACATATGGCTCACGAATCTCGGTGCTTACTATGATCATGAAGAAAATACATGAGACAGAACTCAGTCTAAAATTAAAAGGGAAAGTATGACTGAGACATTTCACACACAGGTCCACCCCACTGTGAAAGCAGTAAACATACCTGTTTTGTTTGCTGCCCGTGGAGAAGTCCCTAAGAAGGACAGATTTTATCCCGAAGTGATTTCAGAAGGGATTTCAGTGACTTTGCATTTCTTTTCTCCTGTCATCCTTGGAGAGAAAATGGTTTCTCTGTCTCCCTCTCTTCCACTCCAAGTTTTCTGTTATTCTCAGTCAAAAGGAAAAATTAATTTGCCTTCTGAAGTATGGCTACAAAATAACTTCTCATCCATGTTTATGTGTGCTTAAAAAGTAATATCTCAGGCAGTAAAATGTGGTCATTTATGTTCCAGCAATTCCTTAATATATTCATTCATTTATTCAAAACCAGCACTTACTGAAATGTATTATGCCTCAGGTCTTTAAGGGGAAAACCACAAGGTATAAAGGGAAATACAGCAGAGGAGGGTAGGAGGATACATGCATAAATCAAGAATAGCATTGCAAACTTAAGCCAATAAGGGAAGGAGGCTGAGATTGGAAATGCAAAGAATCAGGTAGTGTGTGTGTGTGTGTGTGTGTGTGTGTGTGTGTGTGTGTGTCAGTGTGTCTGTGTGCTGTATTCCCAGGAAGAGAGTTCCAAGTATGTGAACAAAATGTGCAAAACTTCAATCAAAATCAAGTCACATGTGGAGAACTTGTAGATAGCAATCTCCTGCTATGCTACCATTTGCACATTAGATGTGGCCGATTTTACATAGTTTTTTGCATGTCTGTCTGAGGAATGACCACACAAGTTAGGACAACAAGCTGTGATACGTAAACATACGTAAATTTGCTTGATGCTTGCCTAAGCTAGTCTCCCCTCCCTTGTGGACAGACTGTGGGGAAAAGTTGGATCCCTCAACCCTGTGGTTTCTAAATTTCGTCTAGCGCTTTGAGATCCTGCACAGTAGTGACTAACAGGGCAGAGTCTGGAGAGGATAGCTCTGGTACTGATCCTGACGCTAGCACATCCTACGTGTGCGGCTTTTAGAATGCCAGTTCACCACTCGGAGCTTCAGTCTCCTGTTTTATAAACTAGGGGCAATAATGGTGCCTGTTTCAAAGAGCAGTTCTATTACACGAAATAATGTACATAAAGGGTTCCTAAGCCCTAGGGTCGCCGTGAGTCGGATCCGACTGGACGGCACTTGGCTTTGGCAAGCCTATTGCCTAGCATTCCTCCTTTATAAAGGTTAGTTTTTGTTGTCATTGTGCATGGTTGGTAACTGTGAGGAGAGAAATACACCTATCTGACTTTGAGGACTTTATACTCCGATTATCTGTTATCGTGATCGAACAGTTGATCCTTAGGGGGGAAGAACAGTTGATCCTTAGGGGGGAAGAAAAAACAGTTCAGGTACTCCTCAGTGAAACCAAACCTGTAGCAGCCTCACAGATTTCTCTTTTTCTTGCTGAATCAAGTTAGAACCAGTATACTTTAAAATAATTAAAATGAACCACTTTTATTTAGTTAGTTCTTATTTTTAAAGAATACCATGCCCTAAACCCAAAGGACCAGTTCTGCTTGAAACCAGTTATAAGCATGGTCTCCTTCTTTCAAGACTTCATGCTTTAGTATTTGTCTCCCCAGATCCCCTAGATTTTAGATAAACCTGAATCTATTTCTTTTAAATAGAAGAAGGTCTGTGCTATGCACACATCTAGATTCTGATAGTGCCAAGGGAAAAAAAAAAAAAAAAAAATTTTTTTCAAAGCAGCAGTTCGTGTTCAGCCAGCGCCAACGGCACTTCAAGCTCAAAGAGTTAGACTAAATTTAGAAACCACAGTGTTCAAGAGGTTCTAAATTTGACAAAGCAAACTAGAAGCTAACCAAAACTGCACCCAAGATGATCTTTTCTGTTATGACAACAGACAGGACAAGATGTTATTATCCTAAATTTAGGAAAATCAGACCAACAGCTAACCATGAGCCAATTAATAGTAAAATAGAAAACAGATACGGTGATATTCCAGAATAACAATTATCCCGTTGAATATTTGGAGTGATTTTTCTAGTAAGTTTTGAAGTTGGTTGTTGTGAAGTGCTGACGAGTCAGCCTCAGCTCCTGGCGACCTAGGCGTAACAGCACGGAACTTTGCCCAGCACTGGGCCAGCCTCACGGCCGTTGCTGAGTGTCAGCCCACTGTCACAGCCGCGCGGGCTCTTTGAGGATCTAGACGATGCCACGCTGTGGGTGCTGTGCGACGTTCTTCCTCATACAGAACCTGCAAGGAGAGTAAAACTGCCTCAGTCTCCTCGGCTGTCATCTTAACAAGAGTGTGTCTCCAGCTCTTGTCTCCTGTAGATCCATTCGTGGGTTGAGAACCACCGGTGGTGTAGTGGTTAAGTGCTCCATCTACCAACCAAAAGGTCAACCGTTCAAATCTGCCAAGTGCACTTTGGAAACTGTGGAACAGTTCTACTTTGTTCTGTAGTGTCAGTATGAGTCAGAATAGACTCGACGGCTCTGGGTTTTGTTTTGTTTTGTTTTTATCTCGGGGTTCGCAGTGCAGCACTTAACAACTGCGTCCCCAGACACCTTGTGAAATGATAGGACTCTAAAAGAAAGAGCAATTTTGGATTTTACTGATGTGAAAGCTGCAATGGGAAATTAAGCTACAGTCAAGTAAAGATGTAATACATTTTGTAAGAAGAAAATTGTCACTTTTTAAAAAATAGCATTTCCTAAAGTAATGTATAGACCAAATAACCAATCGTAATTTTTTAAATAAAAGATAGTACACCATTGAAGGGAGTTTTTCGCGGCAGTTATGATCTGATACACTGATCTGATACACTGAAACAAACATCACAGTAAAACTTTTAAAATGGTAATCTTTTCTGAACTTGATTGTATCTAGGGATTACACTTTAAAATTCTTACAACACACCAAAACTAAAATTCAAATGAAGAACTCAGAAAAGTTTTAAGCTCTTACATCTTCCCCTCAAGCAAACATTAGATATTAAAATCAATAAAATTTTAGACAAGAAAGATTTATCTTTATTCTATTTAATGGGAAAGTTGAAATACTATCAATTCTATTGTATATTTGCTTTACTTCTGAAAGTAATTGGCCATAAGATTCCATGAACATTACTCTAAACCCAGTGCCGTCGAGTCAGGTCCAACTCGTTGTGACCCTAATGGCCAGAGTCGAGTTGCCCCATAGAGTGTCCAAGAAGCGCCTGGTGGATTTGAACAGCCGATCTTTTGGTTAGCGGTCGTAGTATTTAACTTACTGAACCCACTATACCACCAGGATTTCCCATGAACATTAACACATCAATAAAAATAACTTCTTATCATGAATTTGTACTAGAAACAATCTCTGTGCTATTAATTGATTATTTATCTCTAAGTTAATCAAGCAATATTTGAACCAAGTATAAGAACCTAAATTAAACCACACTGAGTAGTGAGAGGTAATTGCAGGTCATTCTCTACCCTCTACGGTTAAGAAAAAACATTTTATTCTAGGATTAAGAAAAGTGTGTTGATAATTTTCTTATCACAAATGTAATTAATATATGTTCATTGCAAAACACTTAGAATATAGAGATAAGTAAAGCAACGACAGTATGTCCAGACACACTAACTTTAATATAATTTGTGAAGTATAATATATATTTCTATAATCAAATCTTTATGTCTGTAATATGTCAGTAAGGGGATAACTGCATAATAATTTGAAAAGGAAACTTTCAAGGTGAAGAATTTTTAATTATAACCAAAGATTAGCTTAATGAGGGACTGGCAAGTAGGTAATAAAAGTCTTCTAAAGAATATAGGAACAGAAGATAAAGGAACAGCATATAAAGGAACAGCTGTTTCCCCTAGGGCTCAGGTAGAGCAGGGCCAAAGGAGCACTCCATGGCCTCAGGCGCTGCTACAAAACTGCTGAGGGAGAGACCAAGGAGGAAGTTACTGGTTTCCAAGAATTGCAGTAGCAAGAGCTTGAGAATTCACGTGTGGAAAATCTGGGTGCCAGAGAAGTCATTTGCCCTGTAGAGTGAAGCACGTTGGATAACTAAGTGACTGGATGTGTCTCATCTTCCCTGCCTGCCGTTTGCTTTCAAGACATGAACTTCCTTTACCTTGCATTTTCTCAGATTTTCCTTTATCACACTCTATCCTTCTTCCCTAGGAATTTCTTCATTTCTCATGGCCATAGAAACTTAGTTAAATAATATAAAGAAGTAAAGTTGGGTGGAGAGGAAGGGAAAGGAGACTGCTGGGAGGATGAGACATGTATGGAGCAGAGAGGAAGAGCGTGTTGTCACCGGGCAGGGAGAGCAGTGGAAGCTGCATATAGGTGGGCACGTAAATTTACATGGAAATGTACGTTTTCACTCAGTCATTATAAAAAAAAAAGCCAAGCCAAGTGCCGTCGAGTCGGATCCGACTCATGACGAAAATATAAAAACCAACCAAAAAAGAAATTAATTATTTTTTTTAAAAAAAAAAGCTTTAGAACACCAATATCTAATTTTCCCCATCATCTAAGACAGTGCCTATATGCACTGACAGTGCACAATAAATATTTGTGGAGTAAATAAATAAAAATGTACACTGAAGAGTCAACCTAGTGAATGGAAAAGACGCATTCAAAAGTACATAGTTGTCAAACTTCAGGACTTCATATGAAGAGCCAGCGAAGCTAAGTGCCGTCGAGTCAGATCCGACTCATGGAGACCCTGGGAGCCAGGGTAGAGCTGACCCCCAGAGTGGTGGAGACGATACTAAAATTTCTAGGAAGAAAATAGATCACATAATGGGAACTGGAATGTAGTTTTCAGATTCTGAAGGAAAACTAATTTCATCACGGAAATTTACACCCATTAAAAAACTCTATCAAAGGAGAAAAGCTAAATAAAACCAAACTTAGTTGAATTTCTAAGAATGTACTTGTGATAAGATACTTCCCTGGGAAGGTGCTGTTGTTGCTAGGTGCTGTTGAGTCAGTGCTGACTCACAGCAACCATATGGACGACAAACCAAAGGGTTACCCAGTCTTGTGTCATCTTCACATTCTTTGCCATGTTTGAGCCTCTCCTAAGAGGGTCTTCCTCTTTCTCATTGACCCTCTACTTTACCAAGCGTGATGTCTTTCTCCAGGGATTAGACAATCCTAATAAAATGGCCAAACTACGTGAGATGAAGTCTCATCACTCTCCCTTCAAGGCTACACTTCTTTCAAGACACGTCTGTTCATTCTGCTGGCAGTCCATGGCATATTTAATACTCTTCACTAACACTGTAAGTCACAGGTGTCAATCCTTCTTTGATCTTCCATATTTATTGTCCAGCTTGCATATGTATATGAGACAACTGAAAATATATTTTGCTTGGAAAGACATACTTCACCACAATAGTAGAGTAAGTAAATAAAGACCAAGGTGTAGGATCAAGGAAAAATGGTTCCAAAACACAGGAGAGTGATGAATTCTTAGCCGATTTTTTTAGGGCGATCCCAAGCAATCAGGGAATTTAGAAGGCACTCAGACCAAATGAGAGTATGAATAATAGCAACCCCAGAAAGACCATCTTCAGGAGTAAAAGATATTATTTACTGTAACTGACCATAACAAACCAGTTTCTATAGGTCTTTTAGTGGTTAAAATGTAACAATCAAAGAAAATGAAAAAGGTATAAATCACAATACAAAAAAAAGGCAATAGTGAAGAGTGGTTTAAATTAAAATTGTAATAGAATTTTACTGAGGAAAAGAAGAAAGGAAATACGGGAATTGGTATCATAGTTTAAAGAGCTAACATTTTATGCTGTGTAATAAGAAGTTATTGTCAGCCGTTGTTGCTGTTGGGTGCCATTGAATCGATTTTGACTCCTAGTGATCCTCTGTGATGGAATAGAACTGCCCTATTGGTTTCCTAAGCTGCAATCAGATCACCAGGTCTTTCATTCTTGGAGCTACTGTTTAGGTTTGAGGAGCCCATCTCAGCAGCCGAGCTCTTACCCATTGTTCCAAACAAAGCAAACCCATTGCTGTCGAGTCACTGGAGTCAGTGATAGAAGTAACGTATATTGTTTAACAATAAAAGAGCTGAGAAAAGAGGTAATAAAGATAAAAAATGTTGTTCAGTCCACGGCTGCCTGTAAGCCTTGAGATATTTGATGAAAAAGAAATCTCTAACAACTGTCCCTGTAAGTTTTGCAAAGAAATTGAAAAATAAGTTCTTTGTCCTTAATGAAAGCAATGGGCTTGAGGAAAGGGCTTTCAAACTAACGCAACATGAGCAAAAGCAAAGGAATGTGAAGGTGCAAAATTACAGGTGTCTGGGACTCTGTCCTCGCTCAGCTGAACTATTTTACTGAGGTTTCTGCTGACTTTTGTGCCACGATCATTCATCTTAATCCTGTCTTTCACAGAGCTTCCAAAATTATCTCCTAATCACAGATCATCATTCACTTCGTTGCTCAAAAACCCAAAATGACTACCGGTTGACCACATTTAAAAAAAGAAAAAAACTCCCAGTTCCTCTGTGTTGTGTTTAAGGCCCTAACCAACCTAACTCCAGCCCAGCTGACCGTGTTTACTTCTTATAAACCCATCTTATAAATCTGTACTCTAGGCATAACATATGGTCTTCTCAATTCTAAACAAGGCAATCCTGTTTTCATGTATGTCAATATCCATACTAGGTTCTAGGCCTTGAGTGCCCTCTTTGTGCTCTGCCTCCTTTGTTCTGCCTTACTCCACATTATTCCACAGATGAAAATACTATAGACCCAAGAAGGCTTCTTCAGGCACCTGACATGACGTTTCATTATTTTTCCTTCCATACTCCAGTTGTACACTGAGTCTTTATTACCACGTTCACAACACTCTGCTGCAGATCATAGTTGCATATCTGCTGCCTATCTAATTCACAATAGAGTATTCTTCTTTTCTTCACAGGACAATTTATCTCATTCAGAGTTGTTCTTCTGTAAACACACAGCACATTACACAGAGGACGTATCCAAGAAATACTAACTTTGAAACACAATATTTAAAAATTGTTAGAGTTTATATGCCTATTTACTGTTTGGAGCTCTGGTGAAACAGTGATTAAGAGCTCAGGCTGCCAACGAAAGACTTGGCAGTTTGAATTTACAATTTACCAGCCACTCCTTGGAAGCTATATGAGGGCAATTCTGCTTAGTCTTAGATGGTCACTTGGAGTGAGAATTGACTTTATGGCACTAGGGTTATTTTTTGGTTTGTATGTTTGCTTTTAGTCACTACTTAGTTTTTGAAAAGACATGACTACAAGGTCTTAACTATAAAAGATTATGGTGCTTTGCCATAAATACTTAGTATGTCTTAAGACAAACTCAAGACCCAGCAATTAATTTGTTTACAACATAAAATTGTTCACAGAGTTATTCCAAATGCTATGCTGTTGTTGTTAGGTGCTGTCCACTGAGTTTCAACTCTTAGGAACCCTATGTACAACACAACAAAACACTGCTGGCTCCTGCGCCATCCCCACAATTGTTACTATGCTTGAGCCCAGTGTTGCAGCCCCTGTGTCAATCAATTTCATCAAGGGTCTCCCTATTTTTCACCAGTCCTCTACTTTGCCAAGCACAATGGCCATCTCCAGGGACCGAACCTTCCTCATACCACGTCCCAAGTGTGTTAGACAAAGTCTTGCTATCCTTGTTTCAAAGGAACTTCTCGTTGTACTTTTCTTCCAAGACTGATTTGTTAATTCTTTTAGTAGTCCATGGTATGTTCAATATTCTTTGCCAATACCACAATTCAAAAGTGTCAATTCTTTGATCAGTTATTTTTTAATAATTTAATAAAAATAATTATTAAAAACTTAATTAGAATTTTTCAAACATTTTGGAATAAAAAATTAAATTCATTAAAAAAACTAAGATCTCATTGCTGACAGCATCCTTTTCATTAGCGTGATAGTCACTAAGTTCTGTGATAGATGTGAAAGAGAACATGTCTTTTTAATCGTGAGCTGAGGACATTTAGATAGCAATGTCTGAATTTTTTTAACCCTCACCTCTAGGGTCACCGTAAGTCGGATCCAACTCGACGGCACTTGGCTTGGCACCATTTAGCTTCCGTAAGCGTTCTGTGTAGTTCGAGACAAATACAGTTGCTGTTGTCTCTGACTCATGACGACTCTGCGTGTGTCAGAGTAGAGCTGTGCACCATGGAATTTCCAACGACTGATTTTCCAGAAGTAGATCACCAGTACTTTTTTATCAAGTTACCTACGGGAAGACTCGTACTCCAGTCTTTTGGAGAGCAGCTGAACACATTAACCATTTATGTCACCCAGGGACTTCTGTAAGCGGAATAATGAGCTACAAATAAGGACATTTTGCTAGGCTTTTGCTTATGTTTTTCCTATTGACTTATTCTACTTGTCCTCCAATAATTTACCAACTGGTCAAAGTAACTTAAATGTTGGGGTTGAATAAAGATATTTTTTAAATAGTTCAATGACCTTGTAGTGCTAAATGTGTCAATAAGAGGAAATGTGTTAATAAGAGGAAACTGAAAGCCACTTGTGGGCAATCCTGATGGCTTAGTAGGTTAAGAGCTACACCTGCTAACGAAAGCTCTGTAGTTCAAATCCACCAGGCCCTCTTTGGAAACGCTGTGGGGCAGTTCTACTCCGACCTCTACATTCACTCTGAGGTGGACACGACTCTGCTTCAGTGGGTTTGTTTTTTTTTGGTTTTGAGAGTGTTTTGTAGTGGGCTTTTAAAGCATTTCACCACTGTAGCTGTGCTGAGTATACTCCTAACAGATGTGATCACTGCATGTCACGTGGGGCTGCTTCCTGAAGCTCTGTTTGTGAATCAAATGTCCTTATTTCAGGGAAGGGGAGAATACTCACTCCACTCTTTTTACAACCTTCTCCTAAATCCTTAAGGAAAAAAAGCCAACTTGGACAGTTCAGTGCTGAATGGAGAAATTAATTGTGCTATAAGTGGTACCGTGAAAACTTAGAAACTACCAAGTTAATATGTTGCTCAACATTTCCAAAAATGACTTTCAGCCCCCCTGATAATAAATATGAATAAATTGGTGTAACAGCTTTTCTAGAAATCAGATTGGGAACTATCAGAAATAGACAAACATTTGAATTGTAAAAATTAAAAATGTGGAACAAATACAGAATATAAATACAAATTATTTACCCATAGTCACTTTAAGTATCTCGGCAACCACTTCCCTATTTTATAAATGTCTAGGCTGCATACCATCTGCTGATACTTATTTTAATTCATAAAAAGGCTATGTTTAAATCAAAACGTAAGTGACAGAATCAGAACAAAAGGGAAAGGGCAGGAGACTAAACTGAATAAATTCCAAATATGACTTCTAAAGGCAGACAATATAAAAGCTATAATCTTAGCTTAAGCCTCATGCTCTTTAAACACAGTAATTACAAGACATCTGCAGGGAGCAGAGTTTTGCTATTGGATGACCTTAATTGCCCTGTAATATCTCCTGACACTCCCCAAAAGATGCCCCATTGCTAATAATTCATTCACATTTCAACACCATTATTAGCTACTAATTCAAACAACCAAGACAAAGACAATGAATGGATGACCTTGAACGATTACCCACTCAGCCAACAGAATTTATTTTGTGCTTTTCAAAAACATAGCAGCTGAAACTGTGAATAGCTCTCTAGAATCAGGGGAATGCAGACTAGAGCAAAAACATCGTGGTGCAATTTCTGAGGTTCTTTCTTTCTCATATTTTAGGAAGACTCATTATGTAATGCACCTATGTACATGCTGCAAATGGATGCACCTTGTAAACATCATGTTGAGTAAATCAGTGAGACACAAAAGGGCAAATGCTCTATGGCTCCACTTACATGAAGTATCTAGAACAGGCAAGTATAAAGAAACCAAAGTTCATTAGTATTGCCACGAATGGGCTAAAAGGTGGGGAAAAGGGGACTCATTGTTTAGGGTATTTCTGTTAAGGGAGATGGAAAATTTCAGAAAATGCTTATGGTGAGCATAGTTAATGTCACTGAATGGTACAAGTGGAGAATGTTTAAATGGCAAGGTTTCTGTGACATATGTATTTACACAATTAAAAAAATATTTTCCAAAAGCATGTGCAGATATAATACTTTGTATAAGAATGAGAAAACAAAAGAAGCATGAAATTCAAGCAAAAAGAAAAGAAAATCAAAATCATGTTATAATTAAGTGTCTATTTAGTCATGGATAGTCCAGTGTATTTAAAGAGTTATTTCTGTTTTTATTTCAACTTGTGAAAACAGTGAAGAATCCCATCAATTCAAAGCCAGGAAAAAAATAAAAAAATCTCACTTCTCACAGCAAAATTGTGGGAGTGCAACGGACAGCTCCTTAGGGGGCTCCTTCGCAAAATATTTTAAACACAGCCTGCCAAGTTAACACTCCCTCCTCCTCGCCACCTCCTTGTTTCTCAAGAAACTTGAATTTTTAAAGAAATGTTGTACTCTTCGCCTTTTCTAATATGGTATGCATTAAGAGGAAACCCATAAATAAATGCTTACATATGCTCGAGAGAAAGAAAGCAGGCACCTCAAATTGATCTATTTGCCAACAAGAGGGAGAAGGCGCAGGCACGAGTGAAACTAAAGCAAAGGAAGTAATAAACGATTTGGGCCAACCTACACTATCGCTGTTTCTTGGATTGCTGTGGAGTCCAGTTAGAAATGCAAGAAGAAAAAGCATAGAAAAATGGAGTAGGCGGGAGTAATTCTTGTTGAGAAAGAAGTTTTAGCATTTTTCTCTCTCTCATACAAAATGCAAAAATGATTAGTAACAAGTTCTGAATTTTTTGAGCTCTACGAGAATCTATAAAAACCATGGCCACATTACAGAAATGAGGGAAACAGACAGCCAGCTTAAAGCAGCTTTTAATAGAAGCCTCTAATTCTTCCTTCTTTTCCTTCTGGCTCTTCTCCTTCTCTGTTTCTAAAAATTTATCTTTCTTACAGACTTTATTATAGCTTAAATTGATAATGGACTGATCTTATCCAATGTTTAGAGAAGAAATCCCAGAAGAAAATGATTTCTAATTTCATTACATTCTACCCTTAACCCAGGATAATCTCACCAACACATTTTGAAAAGTTTCTATCAATTTTTCTTTCTCACTTTGGAAAAATTCAAAATATTAAAAATTAACAAAACACTTCTTTGTATACCTTTAGCTCAAGATTTTAGTTTTGATTGTCTTAATTTCAAAAAAACTACAATTCATTTATAAAACCTCACCATGTATTTTGTGTTTGTGCCTTTGAGTTTTCACTTTCACGATATTGTATAGAGCATTAGAGAAGCTTGTAATACAGTACATGTAATAACATAGATTTCAAAATTATAAAATTCATAACATTGCCGAAAAGAAGAGGAAACCCTACCTAAATGATGAAGGAAATGTTAGCAAGCTAAGAAAGAGAGACTGAGGAAGAGTAAGAGAATACTGACTCCCCAGCCCTTCAGCAGAGGTATATAATATAAAGAGAAAGGAGATGAGGGGAAGGCTTTAAATCAGCCCAGAAAGAATTCAAGATGATTATTTACCATTGGGAGATTCACCTGTGGACTGAGGTTGTTCTAAAGTCATTTTTGATGCAAAACCATACATAGGGCAGAGTGGGAAGATAATTATCAATTATCTATGTGTTAAGGGGGTAGTGTAGTGTCTAAGTGCTACATTTGCTACCCAAAAGATTGTCTGTTCAAATCCATCAGACACTCCTTGGAAACTGTATGGTTTGGCTCTGTCTTATCAGGTCACTTTGAGCACAATCTGCTTGAGGGCAGTGTGTTTTATATGTTAACGAGCCCTCTTGGGCTGTGGTTGAACACTCAGCTGCTAAACAAAGGTCAATGCTTCAAACCCATGAGCCACTCAGTAGAAGAAAGTCTCCTTCTTCCTTTGGGGCAATTCTACTCTGTTCCATAGGGTCTCTATGAGTCAGAGTCAACTTGACAGCAATGGGATCTATATGTTAGGTCATATGACGGGCTTTTCATGAAAAAAGATGTCTTTCATCTTGGGGATACATTTCAACTGCTAATAGTAATTTTGGAGGTTCAAGTTCACCCAGAGACATAGTAAGAAAGGCCTGGTGATCTACTTCCAAAAAAGCAGTGATCAGAAATCCTGTGGAGCATAATTCTACTCTAACACATATGGTCTCACATCCAGTTCTAGTATACTCCAGAGCAACTGATTTTACCAGTGTTGAAGGTGTATAATATAGTTAGAATGACAAAAGCAACACCTATTAGAACCAGACTTTCCTTTATTAGCTCCAAAGTAGGGGCATCAATAGAGTCACTGTTTAATATGTAGATTTCTTGCAAAAAGTAGAACTTGCAGTTCGTTTTCTTCAAGGCTACACCTGGAAATTTCTAGAAGACACAGAGAAGAGTCTTCGTGTGCTCATGTAGTCCTCTCCTGTGCTTGCATTCCTGTCCTTCCATTCTCCACATTTCATCTTGTCCCTTAAAGCCCTTCTGGATGTCATCTTGCCAATACCAGAAGCCTTTGCTCTCAGTGAGAAACTCTGACATCTAAAATAAGGACGTAGATCCCACCCTTTCCCGTTGCATAACACAGAGGTTCTGAAAAAGTTCTGGCCTTCCTGTTGCCCTCCCTGCTCTAAAGCAATGGGGAAATACTCTTTTCCCCACCTTTGGGCCACATACTGCCTCACTCAGCACTGACTGAATCTTGTCTTCTTCTCACAGTGCACAGAACCGGAGTCTTCCCTCACGGCCCAGACCAGCGTTAGTCTCTCACAGCACAACGCATAGGCCGCACACTATTCGCTCCATGTTTCCGTCTCCACTGGCTGGCTGTATGGAAACACACACCCTTTAAACAAAGAGCCTCGTGAAAAGAGTAGTTACATTTTATTGCATGCTTATTTTGTTCACGGCTGTTTACATATGGCCTCTTATTTGATCAAAGAAAAAAATGGCTGATGCAGTAGGTGCTCCTCTTATTGCCATTTTACAGACGAAAACCTGTGGCTTAGGAAAGTGAAATCACTTGCCCCAAACCACCCAGGTGGTAATGAGTTTCTCCTGAGTCTTAAATAGTATGCAAACTGCACATTCTACTCTCAGCAGACAGTTACAGAATTTCCTGAATTTCTAAAATGGTCAACATTTGGGGTAAATTAGGGTGTCTGTTATACATTCTAAATCATAGAAAACAATACCAAAAAAAAAAAATGTGATAATGATGGGCACCAGTACAGTAAGGTATCAATATGAAGATACGGCAGCTACAAAAGGGGCTCATAAACCCTGATTTTATTCAATTCAGCCTACTTGTCTCTCCCAGAATGACTTCCCATTCTTGAGAGTGTTTCAAGTCAAATAAGACCCTCCACGGAGTCTCTGCCCAGTAGGATTCTTGAGCCACTTATTGCATCATCTTCACTAAAGAGGCTAATCTCAGCATCATCACCCTAATTCAGGAAACCCCGGCGGCACAGTGGTTAAGAAGTAGGGCTGCTAATCAAAAGCTTGGCATTTTGAATCTACCAAATGCTCCTTGGAAACACCGGAGGCAGTTGTACTCCCTCCTTTCGGGTCACTGTGAATTGGTATTGATGTTAACGGGTTTGGTTGTTAAGGTTTTGACCCTAATTTAAATTGGGCCAGCAGACAAGTAGTGTAATGAATAAAAAGCACAGTTCCTGGAGGCCGACTGCCTGGGTTTGAATCCCATCTCTCCCATTAAGAGCTACAGGACCATGAACAGGCTATTTAAAGTTCCCTCATTTGTAAAATGAATCACGTCATGGTATGTTCATCACACACATAGCTGGAAAATTAAAGAAGTTGGTGTTTGTAAAGTATTTACAAATAGCAAAGGTTCTCTGAGTAATTTTAAAATGAATGTAGAGAGAAGACCACATGGAGCTGCTCTGTTGGCTCAGATCAGCAGGTGTCTCTGCGTTTCTCTGGTGTCTAATTAAACTCTCCCTCAGCAAACATCTAGAGTGAAGCTTTTACATGATTCATAGAGAAAGGCAAGTATGAATGAGTTTCAGACCACACTGTATTTATTTATAGTTTTGGAACCCACTAAATCTCATACCAAACCCACGTATTCTTGCTATTCAATTTCCATTTGCTCTTGGCAAAACATGAATTTCCCCATACAAAGAAAAAGGTCCAGAATAGATAACTGGATATCAAATAGCCAACTCTTGCAAAATAACATTCTGATGAGAGGAAGGTAAATTAATCAGACTCAGTGATTAAATCTCTTTGAAATGCACTTAAAAAAAAAAAGAAAATAAAAACCTAGGTATAAGTGAACAAGGGCTTTGTAGAAATCCGTTTTCAGCCAAATCCTAAGCATCACTCCACAAGCTCATAAATGCTTTGGGCCTGTTTAAATGCATGCTTTGTTGAGTTACAAGCCCTTTTTCACTTTAGAGATACTCAAGTACTCTTTTGCAAAATTTTATTAAAAGTACAAACCTTATGTGATTTCCTTTTCATATTTGCATAATGAAAATATTAATATCCATTTAAAGATCAATTCTAAACATGAATTTGCCTACTTTCAATGATATTTGTGTGCTAAACATTTGATATTCTGAACATGGTTTCAGATGGAAGAATTGAAGGCATTTCTATACCAGTTATTCTGACCATGGAACTTGTTTGGAAATAACCTGAAGTTCATTGTGTAGATTTTAGTATGTTACTATTTTAGGAAACAAATGCATTGGCCTATAGCCCACATTCCATTTCATCCAAAAATTGTAACTCACATGCCATAAACCATATTTTTCCATAATAAATCATATAGTGAGCCAGCCAAGCCAAAGCCAAGTGCCGTCCAGTTGGATGATGTTAATTAACTATGGGGTAAAAAAGACAAGGGGACGCCTGCCTTCGAAGAGAAGTAAAACCTTTACAAAGGTACTTAAGATTGAGTTCCCTTTTCTTTCTCCTATTTCATTGTTTCTAATGACTCTCTGTTTAAATCAAAATCATTTAGATGAACTTACATCGGGTTAGTTGCAGTTTTATTTCCTTTTCAGAAACCCAAAAGTTTTTCAGCTAATGTTCAGGTTCTAGTTTGAACAGCATACTTCTGGTTTTCCCACATTTTATTTCAGATGTTGAGCCAAGCTCAAATTAGATTCACATTTTGTGAGAGAAAAAAAAAATCCCACAAACTCCATTTGAGTATAGATATATCAGTCTAGAGCTCAGTGAGACCAAAATACGTGCTGTACAATATGAACCTCATAATTTAATCTACAAATCTCTCTTTAAATTACTGCCATTTAAAAAGCAAACAGAAATAAAAATGAATCAAAACTAGTATTGGGGATAAGTGAATTTGTTTAAACAAGGAAGCACTATAAAGAAAACATAATTTCCAACAAAATTACCATTTTGCAAACTAGATCCTTTTATTGCTGAATATTCAACATGTTTTGCATAATTAAAAGAGATTTGTGTATTCATTTTATGAAATATTTATTTAGAAAATGAAAGCATAATCCTATTTATTAATTACTTTTGTCTCAACATTTGGAAATATTCAAATTTTATTATTTTATCCTTCAAATAGTACTGTTCTTTGATCTCACATCTTGAACTATGCCTGCATACAAACTACACTGTCACAGGGCTCATTTTCAAAGTATGATTTGCATGGATCTGAGATCCAATTTCTAGTTCAGACTCACATTTCTGATTCTGGAATCTAAAGGTGCTAGTTATCAAAAGATTAAGCTCAGAAGTACTCATGCACACGTGCTTGCTGCCAACGGCATGGACAAATGTACACAGGTCAAACGTTCACAAGGTCAGCTAACAGAAGAAAGTCTGTGAAGCAGAAGGGCATGACCTAGGTTCGAATCCAAGTTTCACCACTCACCTTACAGGTAAGGAAATAATGGAATTTTAAGTCTACACCAGTGAAAACTCTATGGATCACAACAGTACGATCCATGACTGATCATGGGAATGGTATAAGACTTGGCAGTGTTTTCTCTCGTTCTGTATAGGGTTAACTGGAAGGCAGCTAACAATAGAAACTAGGGTAAAAGACAAAGGAGATCGAAGCTGACTGGGCTGATGCGGAATGAATGTAGGATCTTGACCCAGTGGCACATTTGAGAGAACGAAATCACTAGCAGGTGATGAGAAATTGGTAAAAGTTCATCTTGACACAGAATCCTGTTAAGTTTTGAAGGTTGGAAAAAATATGATGGATATAAACATCTTTGTGAAGAAAGCATCTAAAAATCAGCAATGACTGGTTACAATTCTTAAAGCAATGTGAGAAATTTTACCCAAACAAATTGAACATTGGTAGTACATACCAAGCATTGTATTAATTACTAAAACCAAAAAACTGGTTGTTGTCAAGTTGATTAACTCAAGTCAACCCTGTGTGCTACACAACATAATTACTGCACACCATCTTTTCAGCTATAATCTTTGCTACAGGAAATTTCCAGACCTATCCTCCATGCTGATGTTGTATTAATTATTGTTATTATTAGGTGCCATCTGGTCAATTCCAACTTATATTGACCCTATGTACCACAGAATGAAACATTGCCTAGTCCTGCACCACACTCACAATCATTGTTAGGCTTGAGCTCATTGTTGTAAAGAGTACATCAATAGATCCCATTAAGGGTCTTCCTCTTTTCCATTGACCTGTATCAATTACTGTGAATACCAAAATGTTAGGCTTTCTCTTGCAGAGGTTACAATATGTTTATCAGAGATGGAAAACAAATATATAACTATCTGCATTATGACATGAATTGGGTCCGACTTGACAGCACTTGGCTGGCTTGGCTGCCTTATAATGTGCTAAATACTCTACCAAATTTATACACAAAGTACTGTAGAAACACGAATGAGAAAATAGCTTTGAGCAAAAGAAAGGAGTTTTTTTAAAAAATTACTTAGAAAAGAAGATCTTTCATCTTGGTATTGAGGAATGGATAGTATTCTATACATTTCAGAATCACAGAATGCTACTGCTAGAAAATCTTTAGTAGATTTTAAAACCTCAGGTGCTACACAACAAACTAGGAAGTAGAGCAGAAGCAATGAACGCAATAGTAGATAAATTAACTGAGTTGTCCCATGAAACCTTAACTGTAAACCTCCAAACCTAGGAATTAAATCTCATAAGGTATTTGGTTATACACGTGAAGCCTCAATGGCTACTCTTTTGTTATTTTTGTTGTCAATATATCTATCACACAACTTTTGCCAATTCAACTTTTACAGGTATACAGCAATTACATTAAATGGCTGTGCAACCCTCCCCTTAATCAATGTGAATGTTTCATCATCATAAATCAATAGTCAGTACTCTTTAAACAATTATCTCTCTTTCCCCCTGCTTCCTGTCCCTGGTAACCACTAAGAAACTTGATCTCTATACATTTGCCTACTACTTTCTTTTTATACAGGTGAATTTGCACAACCTTTGTCATTTTGTGAATGACTTATCAGGTACAACAATTGATTTCTGTTCCCCTGGAGCAACAGAGGAAAGAATAGAAGGAAGAAATGGAATAGATGACTAATTGCCTCCATGAACAACTTTCCCATGAGACCAGAAGAACTGGACAGCATCCCACCTACTGCCATTATGGAACATTTTGAACAGTTTCTCTAGAAGAATCCTAATCAAATGGGGGAAAAGTATAGTACAGAATTTGAAGTTCTCAAGGAATTCAGAATTTCTGGAGCCATGGAGGCTAGGTAAACCCTTGAAACAACTTCTCTGAGACAATCTTTAAACCCTGAATATCCCCTAGGGTCGCCATGAGTCGGATTCAACTCGTAGGCACTTGGTTTGGCTTGGCATCCCCTTAAGTCTTCCTAAAAGTATAGTTTAACTTAACTAGTAAAGAATGTCTGCCTTGAATATTGCGCTGCTTCAAGATCTATCTCTTCAAGATCTATCTTTGTAGCATCAAATTAACTGCAGCAATTAGAGAAATTTGATAGGAAAGAGGGAGCAGTGAGTTTGTGTTACTGAGTAAGATTATACTTCAACTGAAATCTCTCTTGCGAGGGCAATTAGTAAAGCCAAAGTCTGGGTGAAACAATCTTAGTCATTGTTTCAGTATTTCTCTATTTATTTTATTGGCTAGAAATATGGAATTGTTGTTCTATACACTATGTGGTTTGGTACAAAAAAAGAGCATACTGCTACTTCTGTTGTTATTGAAATGCTGGAAATCCTTAAAAGACAAGTGTTGTTTGTTATTTAGAACATCTATTGAAACCCATAACCATCTCACACCTACTTGCTAGCATCTAGCCAACTTTGAATTGGGCCTTTTGCCATTTTGACAGATGGTCAGAAACGTAAGGAGCCAAAATACCATATATGTACATTGATTGTGGAAGTCTTGAATATGATTCACAGTCCTAATCACCCACATAGCTTTCAATTTCAATTTAGATTACCATGAGCAAAGAGATGGGTCTGGTAAAAAATGGTTCTATATTTGAAGATTAGATATAGATGTTTAAATTCTTCCCCTGTTGTCTTGATGGACAGGCCATACTATTCATTTTTATGCCAAAGAAAACTGAATTTTGTAGGTCTCAGTATATTTCAAGCATATGCTTTTATTTGGATGTGCCTCAATTCCAGGGCAGTTAAACAACAAATTTGGCACTCAGGTATGGAATGTAGCCAAATTATGCTCTGGGATATAATGAACAGAATGCTTAAATCATTTAGATTTAGTATTTTTTTTAAAAAGAAGTAGGCAATCTTGCCAGTTCAAATAGTTGAAGTTTAAGATCTAATTGACTACCTTGTTGATCTACTATGTACTTAATGTTTTAACAATAGCGGAATGCACAAAGAAGACACTTGAAATAAACTAAATGAGTTTGACCATATGGTGATGAAGTGACAATTATTAACTGCTCACTGACTAGCCGTTGTAACAGCATAAATACACAGTTATTGGAGTAAATCAACTTAAGCTGTAGAGTCAATACTTTTGCAGTGTATCACCTATACTTTTTTTTTAGGAAGCCAGTCATTGAGTTCAGTCTTGCTTTTTCTTTTATTACTTCTAATATAAATACAATTATTTAATTAAGTGTTGATATTGTTTAGCATCCACTGAAACATTTTAACTCATACTAATCTTATAATACATAGTAATATAATTTTAATGTGTACCAAAATTCATATCTGTATCAGAAGGATATTTTCATTCTTATGAAAATTGCACAATTTTATAAATTTTTACTTTTAGTTTTCAATAAAAATGGTCCTTATTTTTTTTCCATCATCAATGAACAATGGTTTAATATGTCAACACACAGCACAAGAAAATATCTGTTTTATTACCACTGAATTCTAACATTTTGATTGTGATTAAATTTTGAACTTAATGTTAATATTCTGGCGGTCAGCTCTACCTTGGCCCCTAGGGTAGCCATGAGTTGGATCTGACTCAACAGCACTTGGCTTTGGCAATGTTAATATTTGAAATGAGAGGATATCACTTGAGAAATATAATTTAGGCTCTTTAGTATTTTCTTATTACATAAGAAATTATACAGGTGTATGGTGCACAGTAACGTGGAATCTTATGGGAAAATGTGAGCTACATATTTAAATAAATGACAAGAATCATTACTATTTTCTGCAACTACCATAAAAGAAAAAAAAAACCTGCCATTGAGTCAGATCCAGCAAATAGAAACCTTAGAGGTCAGAGTAGAACTGCTCCATAGAATTTCTAAGGAGAATCTCGCAGATTTGAACTGCCAAACTTTTGGTTAGCAGACGTAGAATTTAACCCACTATGCAACCAGAGATTCCACAAATTACCGTACACCAAAGAAAATAATAATTTTAATTGAACTTTCACTTCTGGGGACTGAAGAAAGATGATAAAAACCAAAAAACACCAAATACACTACTGTCAAGTCAAATACAACCCATAGAGACACTATAAACAACTGCCCCATAGAGTTTCCAAGGAGTATTTGGTGGATTTCAACTGCCTACCTTTTGGTTAGCAGCTGTAGCATTTAACCACTATACCAACGAGATTTTCAGAAAAGGTGATGAACATGCCTATTTCCTTATCTTCTTCCAAATGGGAGAACAAATAATAACCATTCATCACTTCCATTCTTTGCCCAGTCTAAAAAACAGTATGTGAGTGAGGTTCTGGCACACCACGTGTTATAAAAATTATATTTACTAATCTTTCTACCTACCCACTTGCCCTTCAGAAGGAGAAAATTCTTCATTGGTTATTTGAGTATAGGGGCAATTCAAATGTAAATGAACTCACAAGGAACCACCTCCAGCTCTTAATAAACAAATCATAATGTAAATACATTAGAACTAAAGAAAGAAAAGTGTAGACAAACTTGAATTCCATTATACATATGGTCTAATTCTTTACAGTTGTATAAAAGTTCAATCTTCCACTAGATGAGTTGGGTGTAGAACTAGAGAAAGGCAGTTTAGCTGCCTTTGGCTCAGAATTGGCTAAACTGTAAGGAAAACTGGAAAGGAACAGAGCTTGCATTTGCATAGTCTGTTTTCCTTCGCATACTCCCCACATCTACTGTAAATCATAATACAATATATCATGCCAAAAGCTTTCCAAGGATAGATTGAGCTATCTTGAGAGGATTGAGTGTGCTCTCACAAGAGGTATGAGAAAGAGGTACATCTGATACAAATTGATGTTAATTATGTATATAATGTTAATATGCAAGTATGTATTTCTCTGGAGTTTGGCAATTCTACTGAGTTTGGAAGCATATGAACATAAGGTTCACAAAGATACCCATAACATTTTAAATCTGATCAAGGTGACTTAAAGGATTTTTCCAAATGACTTTTGGGAGAGTTTATGATTTATCTTCATGAGAAAGTTAGTATACATAAATAAAGCAATAGAGACCTATAAGAAGAAGGAAAAAAAAAAACCTATACAACACCTTATTATACAACTGCAATACTCTATGCCAGTTTTCCATTGGAAAAACTTCATCTGGCTTCTTTCAGACAAATGGAAAAGTGAAGTTCTTGTATTAGATACTAGACACAACAAAAAAGAAGAAAAATATTAGTATGAACACACTGTATTTATTTTGATCATCTCATGTGTACTGAGATGGATTCTTCTCTTACAGGGAAAAGAAATAAAGGTCAGGATTTTCAAGAGCAATGGTTTAAAACAGCAAAACCAATAGTCCAGCTATAGTACCTACATACAAAGTTAGCTTCTCTAAGACATTACATCAGAATTAAAAAAAAAAAAAGTATTGAAGAGTGGTCTTTAAAAACCATTATGTTATAGTTTATGTCTTTCCATTAACTATGGTTATAAAGATGTTCTTCTTGGTCATTTTCAATCTACAAAAATGTTGTACATTTTCGATCTACAAAAATGTTAAACTTGAAATAAAAATATTTTTTCCAACTGATAATTTTTTTACCTCTTTCCTTACAAGGTCTCTGTGTGTCAGAATCTACTTGAACCACCAAGCTTGCATTTTCATGCTAGAGAGAATCTCGGATATGCTAACGTTAGTTCATAAATAAGATATATACTATAATGCATAGCCAAATAGCAAAACTTTTACTCAAAATGCTCATTTTTGTCCCCGTAGAAAATATTCTTTCTGCAAGAAAATATTCTTTATGCAAAGAACTACACTAGAAGTCTATTTGATGCCTGCCTATAAGGTAAGTAGAGGGAGACTGGTTATAAAGCACCCTGAGAGCAAAGCCATCCCTGTTCCCTAATGTCATCCACACATTTTATTCCTTGACGTCTTGTGTTTTGTGACTTGACAAAGGCAGATCTGCTTCTGCTCTCTCAATAAAAGAATGAAAACGCCTAAGACATTTCAAAATCTAGTATGTTAATTAGGTGCCCTATTCTCTTCCCCCGAGGTCAAAAGGTGAATCATTTTTCCTTTTTTATCAGGATTATCTGACAATATACACCACAAAATGTATGGGCTACTTCACTGTAGATTCACCATGTTCTTGCTTATAATGTACTGCCTCTGTGCCTAATCTTGTGTCAGGTCATGCTGGTTCCTGATCACAGCACAGTGTTTCTACTGATTGGCTAGACCTTGCAGTAATATGTAAGGCTTATTAATACTGTAATAATTGACATCTCATTGAGTTCAACTGAGGTCATGTTTGGGCCTTAAGCTTCAGATTTAATGAATTTGTTTCTTTGAAAATATTTAATTTTGTTTATGATTTTATCATCCTTATTTCTTACTTAGCTGAGTTTCCCCTAGGAACAATACCTTACTCGTATTCACCTCCTTCTCTGTCAATTTGAGTGAAACGTATTTGTATTTGTATGAATCAGATGCTGAACATCCTCAGCATGATAAATTTTTGCTTATGGTTTCTTGACTTTTTTACCAAAGTGTAACTCAATTTATACTCTACAGTTTACTAATTATTCACTATACTTGCTAATGGTTCCATCATTGTGCAATTTGTAATACATTTACATAGCAATAAAATTCTTTACAGACAACTAAGACACAAGAGCACAGAATAATTATTTGCTCAGTTGCTGAGTCCAGTTTTCTAAATTTCTTATATATCAAGAATAGGTATGGTAATATTTCCTCACTGATTTTTAGTAGTTCATTAAAAAAGGAGAGGAAAAAACCCAACTTAGTACTCTGGGTCCTAGACTAATTTCATTTCTTCTTTCATTAGTTCCTCTGTGCTGTGGCCTGTATAATTCTGCCATTAAAAAAATAAGATAAAGGTTGTTAAAGATATCTTTAAACAGGCACTCATGTTTAAAAAGTTAGAGTCAATAATACACTGATGGCCTTGGAACTGGGTTACTATGAAAATTGGAAGGAATAAATTACATATGAAATTAATTTTGCTAAATATATTTAGAAACTAAGTACAAGTAAATTAGCTTTCCTCTAGTCTAACTTCTTACACACTGAACACTTCTATTTTAATGAGATCTTTTGAATTAGATGCCAAACATTAAACTATCTTGGCATGTTTTATTATTCCCATGCAACTCTTTAGACGAAATGATGACAAATACATGCTTTCTTTCAGAATCTAGTATAAGCTTTGGATGAAATCAGAATAATTAAGAAGTGTCTAAATTCGGCATAGCATTTCAGTGCTATACCTCTAGCTTTAAACTGGAGGATTGGTTTCAAAATCGTGTCGAAAATTTGCCAGATAACTCTGTCTTCTCATTTCCAGCTTTGCATATCACTCATCACTGTACACTTGTCGCACTTGGTCTCTTCTAGCTGTCCGGTGGAGGACGTATGTACACCAGCTCCTGCCTGATGATTCACCAGCTTATATGGAAAACACGGGCAAAGACATATGTGTACGATCACATTTGGCACATAAGTTTACACATATATATAATGAACACCTGTATACTACAACCTTCGTCAACATAATTTTAAAATGTAGAAAAAAATACTCTAGTAAATATGAATTTAAAGCAGAAATGACTTGACTTTAAAATCTCCACATGCAGAGAATTAAACTGCAGAAAGGATTCACATTACGGTTGAATTTAATCTTATTTCAAAAGGAGCAGTGGGAATGAAGAGTGTCTCTAGAAGAAGATGGAATAGTACGGCAGCTCCCAAAGAACCAGAGACCTGCAGGACATCCAGAAAAGTTTTACTTTATTTCTTTCAAAAAAAATCAAAAGGCAACATTTATGCTTTCCAAGTTTAAATATTTTCAGTTTGATATGAAATCTCTGGGTGATACTTCTGGTTTTTTGAATTGTTTTTTTTCTTGAGCAACCTATCATGCAATCCTTATTGCTACTATGTAAGGTGAACTTTTGTTATCCCTACTTTACAAGTAAGGCAGGTCAAGTCTGGAGATTTTCTGTGATTTGAAATCTAATACATGAAATACGGGGCATGTTCAAGAACCAACAGCTTATGTATTTTGAAAAACTCATTTTTCGTAATCTTCGTTATGACAAAATGTTTTTAAAAAAACGGTTGCCATAGAGACAATTCTGACTCACGGTAAGCCATGTGTGTCGAAGTAAAACTATATCCCTTAAGACTTTTGGTGGCTGATTTCTCGGAAATAACATCACCAAAACTTTTTTTCAAGAAGCCAGTGGATGAACTCCACTTTCCAACTTTTTGATTAGCAGCCCAGCGTGTTACCACTTTCCACCACTCAGGGCTCCTCCTTGATTATAAACCATACCCACTGTCGTCATGACTGGCCAACTCACAGCAATCCTATAGGATAGAGTACAACTGCCTCATAGGGTGTCCTGGGCTAGAATCTTGACAAAAGCGGACTGCCACACTCTCATGGAACAGCTGGCAAGTCTGAATCTCTGACCTTTTGGTTAGCAGCTGAGTGCTTAGCACTGCACCTTAAAGGGCTCCTTAGCCTCATTAAAATCCCTGCTGAATGACTGCTGTTGTGTGTTTAAGACTTAACGGCCTTACCTTGTACAGAGTGATTTTCGGAAATGCATCTTTTGGTTTTGTTTAGAATCTCTTTAGTCATCCAGTAATCCATTCAACTCATAATAATTGATCACCTAATACATGCCTGCCTCTGTTTGGACTGAAAAATACTTAATCTTTACGTAAGAAACCACAAAACCCTACTTTTGAAGGCCACTCAGTCCTGTTCTTTCAGTATGTTCAATATTTTGTAAACTGTAGCAATAAAAGATAATGGATATGAGCTGAAAATGTTCTGCATATTTATCACAAAGTCAGAAAGTACATTTTATTTTCTTTAGCTGTCAAGTTGATATAACACACATAACAATTATATCAAATATTTCATCTATAAAAAGGGATATATTTGTGTCTTCATGAAGGTATCTTGTTTCTTTTAATAGAATAGCCCTGGCAATTTTATTATGATCTTAGCTATATAAACAAACCTCCTCTTCCTTTCTCTGATAATAATGTGCTTTTAGAAATAAATGATTTCAATTTGAGTATAAAGGAAGCTGTGACTGAGAGAAGGAAATTGTAGATAGGGAAAATGCCAAAAAGAAAACAAAGTAACAACAGCAGCAAAGCAAAACACAAGTTCAGCACAGGTCCAGCTGACACCAGTTCCAGGACCTTCTCAGAAACCAGGAGAATTCATGGTGAAAGAAATGACAGAAACTAGCTGAATTAAATCTGAAATAGCTTATTTCTGTGAGGAAAAATGTGGAAATCCTGTTTTTCCATGACAATGATATAATGATAAACTCTAAAAATAAAAACAACGAAAAATCCACCAGTCATCGTAATCATGTTAATGTGCATACTTACGAACATATGTACGTGCAGAAGCATGCCTACAAACCTGCTGAGCTGGTGATGTATGTAAAATAAGGTTTGATTGCGGGCACATTTTTAATTGAGCTATCTTTTAGGTTTTACATTATCAAACATTTAAGTTTTACATTTTAAGAGATTATTTTAAAAGTTATGAAGACAGACTTGACAACAGGAAAAAGAACTTCACCTCTGCATAGCCTGGTTTCACAGAGCTGTGGTTCTCTGAACTGCAGGCATGTGCCGCAGCTGTTCTGACATCTTCCTAGCAAGGACCATTACCTCACTGTAAGTTTTTTGCAACACTGTCTCTGTCCAAACAAACACCAGTCTGACCATGCGAATGTACAATGAATATGTATTTTACGTAGTACAAGACATCAAAAGACATACAGTCTTCTGACTGAGGTTGAGTACACACACGTTCACTTGTCTTGGTGGTTCAGGGAACAAACTGCAGTATCATTACCAGCTTTCACCAGGTTGTATTATATTATGAACAAGCCCCAAATCTAAGCAGTTTACAACACTAAGTATTGGTTATTCTCATTACATACATAGCAGCTGTAAGCAAACTGTCGAAACTTTGATGCAGGCTGGGGGTCAAGTTCAGGCTGGGTAGTAGACTGAAGAAATAGCCTTTTTCTGGGATGTGATAAAGGCACAGGAACAACGGCATGCGCAGAAGCTTTTGCAAACTTGTGCTCCTAAGTACATCTGCAGAGAATGTTACATCCACTTCCATTTGACTGACCAACGCAAGTCAGGAAATTTAGTGGGAAAGGAATTCATACCCCTCTTACATGGAAAAACCAAACCCAACCCAACCCTCTGCCCTTGAGTCAATTTAGTCTCATAGTGACCCTACAGAACAGAGTCGAACTACCCTTGTAGGGTTTCCAAGGAACACTTGGTGGACTTGAGCTGCCAACTTCCTGGTTAGCAGCTGCAGTACTTAACTACTACACCACAAGCATTTCCTTATAAGGAAAAGAAGGAGTGAAAAAACAAGAAAAAAGAAAGACTATGCTTTAGAGAAAGATTCTGGGAAATACTGGTATATATAATTTACTCTTCAAGGGAAGCCAGTGAGACTTAGCCTCTTATTGCTAGGTGCCTTCTAGTCTGTTTCCACTGATAACAATCCCATGTGACAGAGTAGAACTACTTCATAAAGTTTTCTAGGCTGCAATCCTTATGGAAGCTGATTTTCAGGTCTTTCTCCCACGGGGTCTGTCATGGATTAAACTGTGTCCCCCTATAAGTGGGTATACCAGTTTGGGCTAGGCTGTGATTCCTGGTATTATACAGTGTTTCCATATGCTGTAAACCCTGCCTCTGAGATCCTAATGAGGGAGGATAGACCGCAGCTGTGTTGGTGGAACAGGGCACAATTTGTAAGATTATTTTGTGCTTTGAGGCAATCTCTTGGGCTATAAAGGAAAGGGAAGCAAGCAGAGATTTGGGGACCTCATAGCACCAAGAATCAGAGCCAGGAGGAGAGCTCATCCTTTGGAAAGGACCTGGAGTCGCTGTGCCTCAGAAGTTCCCAGTGCAGGGGAAGACTGATGACAAAGACCTTCCTCCAGAGCCAACAGAGATCTGATGCCCTGAATTTGGACTTTTAGCCTATTGTACCCTGACAGAATAAAATTCTACTTTTTAAGCTATCCACTTGTGTTATTCTGTTACTGCAGCACTAGAAGAGTATGACAGGGTCTCAGGTAGGTTTGAACCACCAGTCTTTTGGTTAGCAACAAAGCATTTAACTGTCATGCCGCCGAGGCTGCTTAGACTCTAAATGTTGACCTCCATTTGACAGAGTATTGACTGAGCCTCAAGTTTGGTTACTCACTAAGTATCAAAGTCTTTGACTCTATACCTCTAGTCTCCCCCAAAATGCTTCTTCTAGTAGTTCTAGGACTTATGCTTACTACAGTTTATAGGGCTGAATCAATAGATTTTGTGAAACACAGCTCATTGATGAATTTATTCATTAAATACTTCTGGAGCACGTATTTGGTCAGGTACTGTACTAGATGCTGAGGATTACCTGTAAGTCAAAGACAAACACTCCTTTCTTTGACTGAGCTTACATGTAGTGGGAGACATTCCATTTTAAAAATAAAGTAATTTTTCTTTTCATAATTTGAAATACCTTGCTGAATCCATATTAGCTTAAGTTTATTAATGGGAAAGACAGTATTGCAGAGCACTTTATCAGAGATCATGGTAATCCAAGACGAGAGCAGAATATACAAGTCTTATGAAAAAAGAACCTTGTTGTTCTTAGATCCTGGGGTTTCTTTCATTCAGCAGAGTCTTTTTTTTTTAGATTTATATTGCTATTTATTACTCCCCTTGTCAATTCCAGTCCCTTCTATGATTTGTTATCTACTTTGAAATCTTTACATTTCAAGTAGAATGGTAACAATCAATACTGTAGCCAAATATTGATGGTAGTTTGCCTAGAAATATCTTGGTGTCCTGGAAAAGGCAGCCCAAGTCAATGGCTGCAAATAAAGTGAGAACCCTGATACTAATCATTACTTGTCATAACGGGTCTCAGACTCACTCGCTCTGTTACGGAATCTGTATATCTGAAGGTAAGACATTGTTATTGTTTGAATGATGCCCCTCCAAAATGTGTGACGAATCTGCTATGCCATCATTCCCAGTGTTGTATGGTTGTCTACCATTTGGTCACCTGATGTGATTCTCCTGTGTTATAAATTCACTTCTATAATGCTAGTGAGGCAGGATTAGAGACAGTTATACTAATAAGGCAGGACTCAGTCTATAAGATTAGATTGTGTGGTTAGTGAATCGGTTTTGAGATATAAACGAGAGAAGCAAATAAAGAGACCGAGGGTTTCACATCATCCAGAAAGCAGGGTCAGGAGCAGAGTACATCCTTTGAGTTCAGGGTGCCTGTGCTGAGAAACAACTAGACCAGGGAAAGAGTGATGACAAGGAGCTTGCTGCAAAGCCAGCAGAGAGAGAAGGCCTTCCCCTGGAGCTGGAATCCTGAATTGGGACTTCTGGTCTCCTATACTGCGAGAGAAGTAGCACTAGAGGACAGACGCAGACTGAGTACTGCTAGAGATTCTATGTAGAACAGAAATTGTCTTTAAGTATTTCTATTCTTAGACTTCTGCTCTTCCTTCTGGCTTAGCTAGACTCAGTTTTTACTTATTTTACATATTTTTAGTACCTCACACTTGACTCCACGTTTCATGCAGACATCACTTTTTACAGTCTTTTTATATAGCTTTAGAAAGCTATCAAGGAACTGCTTCTTTAAGAATGGGACAACTATTTATCAAGCACCAGAATAAGCTAAGCATTCTGGAAGACACAGGGAAGCTGAAATAGACACTGGATCTGTGTATGTTCTCACTTGATATGTATCTGTCTGTATCCTACTTCACACTGGGTAATAAACTATACACAAATAAATATGAAGTCTTAGAATTAAGTTCCCAAACTTGCCACCATGCACTTATGTTGGCAGCACTGTACAAACAACTCCATAAGGTTCCACAACCTTGGTGTATCAGTGTGTCACAGCTGTGTTCATGTCAACATGTGTTGGTGTCTCGCTGAGTGGTGTTCATTACTGTTGCTGCTTGTTTTGTGTGCCGTCATGAGAATGTCAGAGTTTGAATTAGAGAAAGAACAAACATTAAATTTCTAGTTAAACTTGGCAAAAGATGGATGTGAAATTAGGGACGTGTTAGTCCAAGTTTATGGGGATAATGCCATGAAGAAAATCACAGTATACAAGTAAGTTTAACATTTTTCTGAGGTAACAGAAAGCATCACTAATGAAGAAAGTTCAGAGCAGAACTGACAAAAATATTGAAAAAATTTATAACAACTGGACAGTTAACCAAGTTTACTATCTGTAAGTGCTGGAAAGGTTGAATGCAAAAAGCTAGGCAAAAATGACCTAAACTTTTCACAAACAACTCATGCGTCTTGCATCACAGCAATGCACCAGCCCTCACAGCACTGTCTGTGAGGGAGTTTTTATCCACTAAACAAATGACTATACTACAATATCCTTTCTACTCACCTGATCTGGCTTTTTTCTTTACCACAATGACTTTTTTCTTTGCCACAAAATAAAGGAAATATTGAAAGGACATTTTGGTGACATTAGGTCATCAGGGATGATGACAGCTCTGCTGGCCATTCCAGAAAAAGAGTTCCAAAATTGCTTTGAAGGGCAGATTATGTGCTGGCATCAGTGCATAGCTTCCCAAGGGGAGTATTTCAAAGGTGACCATGGTGATACTCAGCAAAGTACTTGTTCTAGAATAAGTTGGCAAATCTTATTGTCAGATAGTGTTGCTATGAGTTGCTGTTGACTTGATGGTGCTGGGTTTGGTCTTTGGTTTTCACATGCATAATGTACATCCATATGCACATGCTAACGTTCTTCATATAAGTATATGTGGAAACAATTTATTTCAAATATATTTTAGGAACAAGTTTTTATTACAGGCACATTGCTATGATGTTCATTAATTTCATCAGCTATATTGAAAAATTTTAGTGGGAATGTTTCTTAATAAACTTATTCAAAGTGATATAAAAATGACCAGTCACGACAAATATATCTATGAGGTGTGTTTTAGCTGCTCATTTTTCAAAGAGGGATAAAATCAAAGTAATATATGTAAAAATAAAAACCTCAGATCATCCTGAACCTAGTTAAAAGAATTTCAAAGCAGAAAGGGTGCTCAGCTGGAGGTTGCATTGCTGACACGTCTCCTACCACATCTGAAGGTATGCATCAGCACATCCCTCACCTCTGTGCTCTTGTCTTCAAGGAACCATCCTCTCTCCCCACGTCCAGCGTAATCTCTTCTAGTGCTCATGCCATCCTAGTGTAATATTAACAAATTCCTCTTTGCACAATTGTCTCAGAAAAACAAATATGGCCAAATTGCTATTGTCTTAGAAATAAACAAAAAAACACAAAAGGATAGAAATATGTGTACAAAGCTAAAAAAAAAAAAAAAATTGCCTTTGAATCAATTTTAGTGAATCAACCACGAGGGCTGTTGTCAGTCCCCTTAGTTTATATAAATGTCCACCAAGCTACTTTTTCAAAATTACCTTTCACATATGATCCGATGGCACTTGGCTGGTTTGGCTTTCATACCTGATAGAGAATGCATCCCTCAGTATTTTGTTTGTTACGTTCATTTGTTTTTTAATATATTGATGTCCCGATGAAGTAAAGGCTTTCAAGAAGGCATAGCTTTTGGGATTCTTTCTTTACAGTGTAACAATACATTTCCAGGATCTCAGCGACACTGAGTGTTGGTGACTATGAATGAAAGCAAACTAGTAAATAATTAGAACCACTCAGGACTTGTTGTAAAACTTGTTGTATCCAGATTTCCTGGCAAGTTCATCAAAGTTGATAAACTCAGCCCCTTTTAAAATTCTGTCTGCCTTCCTTGTCCTATCACTTCAGAATTTATTCTCACATCCATTCCCCCAGAGGTTTGCGTATATAAATCAGCACATTTTTGTGTTTCTTTTCAAGGAAAGCTGTCTGACACTGCACATTAGTTTTAGCAACCACACAATTTCTCTTGTATGTCTTAAAGTCACAGTGTGCCAAGCCCCCCGATTTATACAAATGTGTAGCTATAAATGGCAACCGTGGTTTTTTCACACTATTATATATGCTTTGTCTGAATACCTGAGGAATGAATGATCTTGTAAACACTGCCAAACATGTTGTCTGGTGTAACATTTATAGCTTTAGCTTTAGAGTTAATTACTAAATATTTCACCTCGTCATTATGAAGTATTTTAGGGGCCATTATGTAGCATTATGTAAATAATATAACCACCACTTCTGGTTCTTTCTAACTGCTTTTATTCCCCAGAATTAAAAAAGAAGGTATGGTTTCAATCAGAAGACATTATGTGGAGTGAAAGTAGTCAGCGGTCTAAGGACAAATGTTGTATGAGACCCCTAAGATAAAGACTTGAAAACAGACTTATGTACAGAAGAAAAAACTCTTTGATGGCTGCAAGGAAGGGGATGGAGGGAGTGAGAGGGCTGGTTATAGATTTGACAGCTGATTGAAATTTGGTTGGGTGAAATCAGTGACAGCACACATTAGAAAGAAGATTAATTTAACTGGACTTTAACATAACCTGAATATTCTTCCAGTCTTAACCCAATATTCTGAGGACAGTGTAGCAGGGGTGGGGGTCCGGGGATCATCCTCTCAGGGGACATCAAGGCCAATTGTCATAACTAGCCTATTGCTAAGAGAGTCTTCTGCACCCCACATTAGTGAGTGGCATCTGGGGTCTTAAAGCTAGCAAGCTGCCATCTGAGGTACACCAAATGGTCCCAACAGATAATCACCGAGGACCAAAACCACATGGGAGAAAGAGAACCCAGAAGACAGAAAGATCCATGTGAATGGGTGACTACATCACCAGGTGGTGTCCGGCCACCGCCACTGAGAGCTGTGATGGGGCTCACGAAGTTGACTCTTAGTGACAGCACGAGAATAAAAAGGGATGCACCCTGAGAACTCCACTAAAAGACTGCTATTGATGGCCCAGGAGCTTAGGGGTTTCCCTGGGAGCACGGCCCCTAGTCCTGATGTTGCCCCTGTCCATAAATCATTACTGAGGTTAACTCATCAGACAGGAATGGATTGGACTCGGCCACACAGAGTGACCATATCGTGTGTTCAGTTTACTGTTCTATGCGTCTATAGGATGTTGTCCTACTGGCCTCTTACGAGAGGGCAGTAGACAGGGTGGAGAAGAAGGTACAGGAGATAGTTAAGAGGATGTGACATATATAGAACAGAAAGGAGGAGTATGCTGTCACCAGGCAAAGAGAGCAGTAGGAGTTGCACATAGGCGGGCATGCAAATTTAGACTCAAGATGGCACTTGGCTTGGCTTTGGCTTTACACTTTCACTCAATCACAATCAATCAATCAATCAATCCGTGAATACATAAATATATAATGTTAATCTTGAGTTAAATTGATCCAGCATTTTCTGGCTGCTAGGGCAGTCTATCTAAACAGCAGAGAACCTTTTGAAGTCATTAGTTCTCCCCTAGTTCCTACTCTTTAATGTTTCTCCTCTGCTTAACCCAAAGTTTAAAATCCAACAATACTTTTAAGGCAGATGAGGATGACTCTGGTCCTCTTCTTCACATTTATAGCCCATTCCCCTGTTACCCTAGGCTCCAGCTATATAGAACTACATTAAGAAATCATGATACAGCAGTGTTGCTCGCTAGAGTGGTGTGGGGGTATAGATTACATTACTGATAATGTCAGACAGGGTGATATCAAAATGACTGTGAAATTTTTGTACTGTGTTCCAGTGGAAATTTATTAGTTTTTATCAAAATCTCTCTCTTGTCAGTTATAACATTTTTTCAACATTTTTTTAGGCTTTACAAGGCTAAAACTCTATGCTAATTAATTTTTCAACCTCCTAATGTGCTTTAGTTAAAGTTGCCATTATTACCCAGTTACAATGATGCTTTGAATTATAGGGCTTTATCTGTACATGCTATAAGCACCTACTGTTGTTTTCATTACTGCTAGTGTTTTATGGTTTCCGACTTTGTCAGATTTTCTGGATGTCTGACCTACAATATAGTGTTAATTAGCATTTAAACACCTACATCAATAACTTTTTAGAGAATGAAGTAGTGATTAAAGGAAAAGAAGAAATAAAAGGCTTATGCTCAGTTACTAACAATGTTGTAACTAATAATTTATAAAATATAGAAATATTTCACAGAATAATTTTGCTGTTAGTATTGATATAACCTAAGAAATATTATGTTTAAATAATTTACAATTATTTTTTACATATTGTGAGTGAAATTTATAATTAATACAAAATAATAGGATTTTGTGTGGTCTGGTACAGGAGGAGATCCAGGGGTAGAGGGGGTAACACCATGATTTACTGCACTAGGTGACACTGACCCTGGTGACACCACTTTACAATGTCCAAAACTATGGCCTTAAGATAGTCTTTAAATCTTAAACCAAAAACATCTCCTGATGTCTTCTTAAAACCAAGTAATAATTAAGCTTAGCTAGTAAAGAATGACTGCCTTGAACATTATGCTTTATTAAGATCTACCTATATGGATCACACTGACAAAAACAACACAAAAGATTAGATAGGAAACTTAGGGGACAGTGAGTTTCTATTAATGGGAGAGGAGCAACTCAGAAAAGGAGGATGAGAATGGTTGCAAAACTTGAATAATCAGTGTCACTGAATGGTACATGTAAAAATTGTTGCATTGGTGTATGTTCTGCTGTGTATATTCTCAGCAACAAAAATAAAAAATAAATTAGATAAAAACAGAAAGGAATCATGGTACCACTTTCTACATTCTTATCTTCAAATATGCTGGATTTCTGTTCATCTTCAATCATCTCACTCAAGGGCATCCCTTGGCTATCTGTTGATGGGCAGCCAAGGTCGGTCCCTCACTCCTTCATGTCATATCATGCTAGCTATATTCTAATATTTTGTTCATTTCTCTGCCTATTCCTAGGTTAGTAACTAGGAATTCTTAAAACATGGTTGTTTAAAACAATAATTTATATGAGGCAGGGAAATGAGGACTAAGTAGAATGAAACAAGAAATTGAGGGTCAAACCTCGTTGGGAGTTTTACATAGTTATATTAAAACAGTCTTTTATTTTTTTCAGAGTTCAGGCAGAATTTACTAAACTTAAGTTTACTGAAAACCCTGAGACATTTTTGAGTTTTGCTTCTGAAGCAGAACTCAGAGAGATCTAATGAAGCTGTTTAAGTGTTACTACTAAGGAGTTTATACCAAACCAAAAAACCTAATGTGCTGACAGTGAGTCAGTTTTAACTCACAGTGACCCTACAATACAGAGTAACTGTCCTGCAGAGTTTCTGTTTGGCACAGAGGCCCAGAATCAAAATCTTCCTTTCTCTGCTCTGTTTAGACTTTCAAGAAGTTGATCTCTGTGAACTAAATCATACGTTTGCTTGTCTGCTGACAGTGAGCACCGGCCTATAGAGGTCATTGTCAGGAGGCAGAGATGAAGGAAGGTATTTCTTTCCCTCTCTCTTCTGCCTTGTATCTTCCTATTTATCTGTCACTGTAGTTAAGGGTTTGGATACTGGTTAGCAGTATGAATCTGTCAACCATTCCTTGAAAACCCTATGGGAGTAGCTCTATTCTGTCCTGTACAGCGGCTGAGTCAGAATATACCGAATGGCAATAGGGTCACTATGAGATGGACTCTACGGCAGTGGATTTTATTGGTTAAGTACTCAACTGCTAACCGAAAGGTCAGTTCAAATCCAGCAATCAGTCCTCAGGAGGTCGATGTAGTGGTATGTTCCAGGAAACCCTTTTGGGCAATTATGTTCTGTGTTATAGGTCGTTATGAATCTACTTGAAGGCAATGTGATTTTTGTTTTTTAAATCTTCTTAGGGTACAGCCAAAACAGAAGAGTAGTCAGATACTTCCTATGAGCCAACTAAGAACAAGGGCCCAAAACACAAATGAATCCATTACATATGACATCCTAGGAGCCCTGAACATCAAAGAGGAAACTGAAAAATTGGACTGAGCAATGGAGAAGAAAGAGTAGTTCCAGAAGTACCTAGAACTCACCAGACCTGACCCACTAGAAATCAGCCACAGCCAGTGGTGGTATTTGGAGGGCATCCTCCTTGGCAGAAAAAAGTAGTGGAAAGTACACTGAAGCCTCTATAACTGGTGAGCAGTGGAACTTGACCATTAAAGCTAAGTGATGGGCATCTACCTATCATGCTCAGATCTAAAGTTTTTCTTGGGGATAACTCTCTTTCCCTTTTCCTAGCACTTCTCCTTGCCCTCTCGGGACTGCACCTGTCTCAGCAGCCTGACACCGCTGAATGAGCCAGAAGTAGGTCTCCCGAAGCACACCCTCAGCCACTCTCATAGACTTAGAGAAGAAGTAATTTAACAAACTGAAGGAAGGGGAAAAAAGATCTTCCAACTCACTTGAGCTGGAAATTGAGGGCAGAACAGTGTCTTCACCTAGAATCAGATGTAAGGGGAAATGCCATCCTCAGAGACCCTCGAAAACAGCTGTTAGCCCCCTGCTTTCCTCAGCACCTGCAGCCAGATACCTGTGCCTACACCAGTCACTCATGCCCATCTAAGACAGTAGGGGAGAACCTGCACCATACAACTGGAGACTGACTACCTGGAACCGGAGCTAAATTTATTTAGGACTTATTTAGGACTAATTTATTAAAGGACTCCTGGGCTTCCATGTCTACTAACAGCTCTAGCCACCTGGTGACAGGACAATAGAGCGTTAAAGGCACCAATAACCAAACAAGCACAGAAGACCAGCCTTTTGGGGCATTTCAAGACAAAACAAACAGGAAGCTGGGACACAGTAAACAAATCTAAAATTATTAAATTAAAAAACTTACTGATGGGTCAGAGACAACAGTCCATATAAAGTCACTTAAACAGCTAACACACCATGGCTTCAGAAAGTTCCAAAAACAAAGAATCAAGAAGTTTTCCAGATGAAGAGAACTTCCTGGAATTTTCAGAGGCAGAACGCTAAAGATTAACATTTAGAACTCTTCAAGAGATCAGAAAGGAGATAAGGCAAAATGAACTACAGCATAATGACAACTTGAACAGTTTGCAGGAAAGCATACAGTGGCATGAATTACAAATTCAGAAAATTAGTAATAAAATGGTAGAACTAGAAAACTCAATAGAAAGTCAAGGGAACAGAATTGAGGTAATGGTAAGCCTTATTAGTGAAACTGAAGATAAAGCCTTGATACCAACATATCTGAAGAAAAATCAGATAAGAAAACTTAAAAAAAAAATCAAGAAACAAAGAATTACTTGGGACTCATTCAAGAGGAATAATCTACAAGTGATTGGAGTACCAGAATAGAGGGGGATAGTGAAAATAAAGTGAGAATTGTTGAATATTTTTTGACAGAAAACTTCCCTGACATCATGAAGGATGGGAAGATGTACATCTAAGACACTCATCAAACTCCATGCACGTAGATCCCAAAAGAAAGATGTTGAACTTGCCAAAACTAAAGATAAGGAGATAATTTGGTTAAGTAGTTATAGATAAAGGAAAAATCACCTGCAAAGCAGAATCAATAAAACTAAGCTCAGATTACTTGATAGAAATCATGCAAGCAACAAAAACATAAAAACCAAACCCACTGCTATCAAGTCAATTTCAACTCATAGACCGGATAGACAGAATAGAATTGGCCCACAGTATTTCCAAGGCACTTCTAGTGGATTTGAACTGCCAACTTTTGGTTAGCAGATATAGCACTTAACCACTACACCACCAGGGTTTTCTGCAAGCAAGAAGACAATGGGATAATATATACTATACCTTGAACGCAAACTCTTGCCAGCCAACATTACATATACAGTAAAACAGTGTCTAAAATATGATAGTGTAATCAGGACATTTTCAGATAAACAGAAATATAGAGAATTTGCAAAAAATCAAACCAAAATTACAATAAAAAAGAGAGTCATTTGCTTAGAAAATCAATAACATCATATAAAAGTCCAAGACTAGAACACACAACAGAGCAAATGGCCATCAACCCAATGAGGGGAATCACAAAAATAAATCAAAGGCAAAACACTGAAAATAGTGAAATAGAAGTCATTATGCAAACATAACAAAAAAGAGAAACTTAAAAAAATATATAGTCATATGTTTTCATACAGAGAGAAAGACAATATAAAGAAATTAAAGACTGTTTAAGTTTAGAAAAATTCCGGTAGCTATTAAGGTAACCACAAAGGAAATTATAAATCCTACTCATCAAAGTAAAAAACAGGAAAAACATGAAGTGTCAGCAGATACAAAACCAGCAACACTGAGAAAGGTGAAGAGAAAACACATAAAGACTCAGCACATAAAATTAAATAGAACAAAAGAATTGTCTACAATGCACAAAAAGGACATTAAAATGACACCACTAAAATCAGACCTATCAATAATCATCTTGCAGAATGTAAATGGATTAAATGCACTAATAAACAGATGGAAAAAAACCACCACCAGTCTATATGCTGTCTATAGGAGACACACTTTAGACTTGAAGCCATGAACAAACTAAAACTCAAAGGATAGAAAAAACGTATTAACATAATAACATTCAAAAACAGGAGCAGGAGTTGCAATATCAATCTCTTATAAAATAGACTTTAGATTAAAATTCACCACATTACATAAAAAAGGACACTATATAATGTAATGATTAAAAGATCAATACTCCAGGAGGACATAATCATATTAAATATCCAGTCATCCAATGGCAGGGCTCCCAAATACATAAAATGAACTCTAACTGCATTGGAAACAACAATATACAGCTCCACAATTACAGTAGGAGACTTTAACATACTGCTGTCAGTGAAGGACAGAACTTCCAGAAAAAGAGCTCCATAAAGACATGGAAGAGCTAAATGTCACAATCAACCTACTTGACCTTGTAGACATATACAGAACACTCCACCCAAGAGCAGCCAAGTATAGTTTCTTTTCTAATACACATGAACGTTTTCCAGAATTGAACTCATTTTAGGCCACAAGCAACATTTATCAAAATACAAAGTATTGAAATATTACAAAGCATCTTCTTAGACCATAAGCCATAAAGTAGAAATCAATAACAGAAACAGGAAGGAAAACAAAAGATCATGTACATGGAAACTGAAGAGCATCTTGCTCAAAAATTACTGGGCTATAAAAGAAATTAAGGAAGAAATAAAAAAAAATCACAGAATGAAATGAGAATGAATACATATCTAATCAGAATTATTGGGACATATCAAAAGCAATGTCTAGAGGTCAATTAATTTCAATAAAAAGAAAAAATGACTCATATCAAAGAATTAACCCTATAACTGGAACAAGTAGAAAGTCAGCAGTCTGCAGGCTCCACAACAAAGGAAACATTAAAATAGAGCAGAAATAAGTGAATTAAAGAATAGAAAAATGAAAAAGCTAACAAGATTGAAAGCTAACTCTTTGGAAAGATCAACAAAACCAAAAACCATTGGCCAAACTGAAGAAAGAAAATCACGAGAGGAATCAAATGAAAATAAGAAATGAGGTGAATGATATCATAAAAGACCCAACTGAAATTTAAAATGGTATGAAAAACTGTAACAAAATTGAAAACCTAGGGAAAATGGACAACTTTCTAAAAACACACTAGTTACCTAAACTAAAACAAACAGAAGTAGAACAACTAAATTAACCCACCACAAAAGAAGAGGTAGAAGCCAAAGCCAAATGCTGTCAAGTTGGATCTGACTGGAAAAGTTTATTTAAGAAATTCCCAGCCCAAAAAGTCCTGGCCTTGATGTCTTTACTGGTGATTTCTACCAAACTTTTAGCGATGAGTTAACATCACTATTACTAAAGACATTTCAGAGCACAGAAAAGTATGGGATATTGCTAAACCCATTCTATGAAGCTAGCAGAACACTGATATAAAAACCAGGTAAAGACAGACAAAAAGGGAAAATTACAGAAAAATATTTCTCATGAACTTAGACACAAAATTCCCCAACAAAATTCTAGCTGATATAATTCAATGAGGTATCAAAAAAATAATTCACCATGACCAAATGGAAATCATACTAGGGATGCAGGAATGGTTTAACATTAGAAAAACAATTAATGTACTCAGCCACATAAGCAAAACAAAAGACAAGAACCCCACTTGATTTTATCAATTGGTGCAAAAAAAGCATTTGACAACATCCAACAATCATTGGTGATAAAAAAAAAAATTCTCAGCAAAATAGAAATATAAAGGAAATTTCTCAACCAAACAAAGGATGGTTTTATACAGACCGTTCAGACAATATCAACCTAAATGGAGAGAGTCTGAAAGCATTCTCTTTGGGAATAGAAATCAGATAAAGTTGCCCTTTGTCACCACTTTTATTCTGGAGGTGCTAGCCAGAACAATCAGGCGCGAAAAAGAAAAAATTAAATGCATCCAAATTGGTAAGGAAGAAGTCAAAAATCTGTATTTGTGGATATAGTCTTACACACAGAAAACTCTAAAAAAAAAAAAATGACCAAAAAAAAAAAAAAAAAACCTACTGGAACTAATAAAAGAATTTAACAAGCTATCAAGATATAAAGAAACAAAAATCAGCTGTATTCCTTTAATCTAATAAAGAGAACATCAAAGAGGAAAGAGAAAATCATCAATTCAATTCAATACCGTTTACAATAGCCCCCAAGAAGCTAAAATACTTAGGGATAAAAATAACCAGAAATGTATAAGACCATACAAAGAAAATACAAGACTCTACTGCAAGACACTAAAAGAGACCTAAATAAGTGGAAAAAGATGCTTTGCTCATGGATAGGAAGACTCAACATCATGAAAGTGTTTATTCTACCCATAGCGATGTATAGATACAATACAATTCCGATACAAAATCCAATGGCATTTTTTAATAAGATGGAGAAGCAAATCACCAGCTGCATATGGAAAGGGAAGAAGGCCCAGATAAGCGAAGTGTTACTGAAGAAGAAGAACAAAATGAGAGGCCTCATAGTACCTGACTGAGAACTTATTATACTGTTAAGGTAGTCAGAAAAGCCCAGTTATGGTATAGCAAAAGATACATCAACTAATGGAACAGAATTGACAACCTAAATATAATGTGATCTTCAGAAAACCAGGGAAAAGACAGTCTCTAACAAACTGTGTTGACAAAACTGGATATCCATCTACAAAAACAATGAAACAAGACCCACCTCTCACACCATGCCTAATAAATTAACTCAAAATGGATCAAAGACTTAAACACAAAATCTAAAACAATAAAAATCATGGAAGAAAAAAATACAGATAACACTGGGAATCTTAATATACTGCATAAACAGACTACAAAACATTAGTAAAAATGTTCAAATACCAGAAAAGAAAACAGATAACTGGGAATTCCTAAAAATTAAACACTTAAGCTCATCCAAACACTTCACCAAAAGAGTAAAAACACAACCCACAGACTGGCAAAGAACTTTTGGCTACCACAAATCTGATTGGCATCTAATCTCCATAATCTACAAGGTAGTGCAAAACCTCAACAAGAAAAAGACAAATAACCCAATTAAACAACTGGCCAAGGATATGAACAGGCACTTCACCAATGAAGACTTCTAGGATGCTCAAAGACACCTAGAAAATGCTCACTATCATTAGCCATTAGAGAAATACAAATCAAAACTACTCTGAGATACAATCTTACCTCAACAAGGCTGGCATTAATCCATAAGACCCCAAATAATTAATACTGGGGAGGTTGTGAAGAGACTGGAACACTTCTCCACTGATGGTAGAAATGTAAACTAGTACAGCCACTTTGGAAATCAATTTGGTACTATCTTAAAAATCTGGAAATAGAAGTATTATACTGTTCAACATTCCTACTTCTTGGAAAATATCCTAGAGAAACAGGGTCAGTCACAGCAATGGATTAATGCACAAGAAAATTTACTGCAGCACTGTCCACAATAGCAAAAAGACGGAATCAACCAAAGTATCCATCAATAGATGAGTGGATAAACGAATTATTACATATTCACGCAACAAAATATCATCCAATTATAAAGAACAGTGATCATCTTGGGAAACATAACATGGAGGGATCTGGAAGATGCTGAGTGAAATTAGTCAGTTGCAAAAGTACAAACATTGTATGAGGCTACTGGTATAAGGACTTAACAAGTCTTAAACACAGAAGAAAACAGTAGCTGATGGTTACAAGGGTGAAGAGGGAGGCAGAGGGGTATTCATTGATTAGGTGGTAGATAGGAATTAGGTTAGGTGAAGGAAATGACAGCATATGGTAAAAGGGAGGCCAGTACAGCTGAACTGTACCAAAAGCTAAGAGGGTTCCAACACTTCAGAGGACAGAGTGGCCGGGGCAAAGGTCTGCACACTGTCATCTGAGGGGACAACTAAGTCAACTGGCATAGCAAAGTTTTTAAAGAAAAAGTTCTTCATCCCACTTCAATGAGTAGCATCTGGAGTATTAAAAGTTAGAATGTGGAGATCTAAGTAGGATCAATCGGTCCCAATCTACCTGGAGCAGAGGACTGTCAAAGACATCAAAGACCTAAGGAAAATATGAGCCAAAGAGACAGAAAGGGCCATATAATCCAGAGACTACAACAGCATGAAACCAGAGCTAGATGGTGCCCATCAATGACTGTTCTGACAGGGAATACAATATAGAATCCCTGGCATAGTGGGGAAACTCGGGTGGCTAGTGGTTAAACGCTACATCTGCTAACCTAAAAAGTCAGCAGTGCAAATCCACCAACTGCTAGTTAGAAACTCTGGAGCAGCTTCACTCTGTCCTATAGGGTCACTATGAGTCTGAATTAACTCAATGGCAGTGAGCTTTTGGGGTTTTTGGTATAGTGGGAGAAAACATGTGTACAGAACTAGAACTCTATAAAAGACCAGACCTGATAGTCCAACAGACTGAAGGGTCCTCAAAAGAGACGGCCCCCCGACGCTCTGGGTAGACAAAAGCTGAAACCATACCTAAAGCCAACTCTTCAGATAAAAACTAGACTAGACAGTAAGACAGAAGTGATACTGGCCAAGAATGTGCTTTTTGGCTTAACAACATACATGAGGTTATCTGAGCAGCTTCTGTCCAGATGTGAGATGAGAGCGTAGACAGGGCACAGGAGCCAGTTGTTTGTATAGAGGAAACACAGAGTAGAAAGGAGGGGTACGCTGTCACAAGATAGGGAGAAAGCTTGAGTTACACAGCAGTGAATGTACAAGGTTTTGCATGACAAATTGACTTTGATTTTAAACTTTCACTTCATACATAATAAAATATTAAAACAAAACAAAACAAAATCCAAAACCTCCCTTTAGGCCACACTTCAGGAACTGGTTGGAAGTCCTCTCTTGAACTCTTTAAGCAAGTGACCACGAGACATCTCGTATTTTCTAATCTCTGAATATCTCAATACATCTCATTGGTTCTTTGAATTTTGTTCACATTCTTTGCAAATTCTTCATTAGTGGCTCTTAAACAATTGTCATTGTGTTCTGTGTCCAGCCTAGGCTCTGCCTGATGCGGAGTGTTTTTTATCTGTTTACTGGGTTGTGATTTGGCTGAAGCTTGTGTAAAGACTGGAGCCCTGGTGGCTTAGTACTGAGGAGCTAGGCTGCTAACTAAAAGCTTGGCGGTCAGAATCCACCAGCAGCTCCTTAGAAACTCTATGGGGCAGCTCTGCTCTCTCTTCTAGGTTCTCTATGAGTCAGAATCAACTCTACACCTTATGTTAATATGAAAAGTACTATAGACTTTTACATACAGTTTTCTAACACCAAAATACTTCTGTTTACTCCCTATTCTTATAAAGGAAACAAATTTTAATATAATTAATTTATTTATGTCCAGTGAAGGTTTAACAATAACTTAGAGCTTTTCCCTAAAAAGTATGACAGCTTCACTGGGATAGGCAAAATATAGATACATCATTTGTTTCAAATAATAAGCCATAACTTTAGTATGTATTCTTCAAAGCTTATGTTATACTTTCCAAACTAGTTTTTCCAGTGTTGAACTAAAACGTATTTTCCACTGATATGTTATCAGTGAAAGCTGTATATGCTTGAGCAGCCTTGCAATGTTGATTAGCAGCAGAGTCACTTAGAAAGGTTCATGTTTGATAAGTTTTTCCAGGAGTTCATTGGTGGTCCAGGCAGTTGGGCATTTAGCCACTGACTGAAATGTTGGTAATCTGAATGTACTCAAAGGTGCCTGGGAAGAAAGGCCTGGAAATCTACTTCTGAAAGATCATTTTCCCATTGGTGATTTTTGTTTTTAATATCAGTTATTGTCTTCAATTTGAGGGCATCAAGTTCCAAAGCATATCAAAACTCTCTCTATATTTTTATTATGTGATAGTGATTAGTAGTCTTTTAGAGACCATACAGTACCTGTTACTTGTTATCTTCCACCTGATAACATGTACTGACTCTCGATCACTCAGATGAAGTAAGGAAAGTATTACAGACAGCTCTTGCTTTCCACAGTAGTTTAGGGTCGTAAAAATAACGAACGCAAACTGAAATACAAAGTGATCTTAACAATCAAAGGGAAAACTATGACTATTTTGTGATTTTTTTCTTCCAAACATTAAAATCTCTCTTGCTCTCGGATATAAATGTACAGAAAATAAAAACTGTCAGTAAAACTAGTACCTGCTCAGGATACTATAATTTAAAAAAAATAGAAACACTAAGAATTATTTTTTTAATTATACATAATCTTATCAGGAGTAATTTTTAAACAGGGCTTGCCTTCTCATCGTGTAACTTACAATACAGAGAGAGCATCTTTTCTGTATCTTTGCAAGCTGTCATGACTTTTTTTAAGCCAAATCAGCTTCCAAATTTTTGTCTTTTGCACTTTAGATGTCCCCAAATAACTCAGATTTCCTTCGGTATGAGATGTTTTACTGACTTCACTCCTGTAGGACATCTTCATTCTTTTTATCCCAACCCCTTCCTCGCTTATGTCAAAAGGATTTCACCTTCCCTGAGTTCCTCTGGCTTCCTATGTAGAGCTGCTACAGTGGCAGCAGTGTCACTCTTCCCTGGTCAATTGTTTCTTCTACAATTCCATTCACACTCTGTTAGAGTTTCACTTGCTGAATGATCTCTTTTGATTTTACCTATTTATTTATTTATCTGCTGAAATTTTGTTTCATTGTTGGCCATTTCTTTCTTTGATTATCTTCTTTTGTAAAACATCACGAGGAGACAGAAGACAACACAGTTACACGGTTCTGTGAAGGAAACAAACAACGGATGGGCAGTGACCTACCAACAAGTAACTCTACAAGAAGTGACATGATTAGTCACTGGTCATGATGGGTGTCTGTTATTTACGTCATATCTGTGGACTGAACAGATACCGGCTAAATTTGTACTTCATGCAATTACGTAGTTAATATGTCCTAGCAAGTAAAATTTGAGCTATGCTGTTTGAGGACAGGTGTTTTATTACTAAACGATGGTAAGGGAAATCAGTGCATATTACTATTTGCATTTTAATACGATAAGACAGCCTTCATTATTTGTTTTTGCTGTTAGGTGCCACTGAGTCACTGCCCTCTGTGCAGCAGTGTGAAACACTGCCTGGTCCTGTGCCATTCCACTGTTTCAGCGATGGTGTCAGTTCATCTCCTTGATGGTGTTCCCGCTTTGCTACCTCTCATCTTTACCAGGCATAACGTCCTTCTTTGGGCAGTGGTCCCTCCTGATATGTGTCCTAAGTATATGAGAGGAAGTCTTGCCATCCTTGCTTCTGAGAAGCATTTTAGATGTACTTCTTCCAAGACAGACTTATACATTCTTTCGGTAGTCTATAGTATCTTCAATATCCTTCACCAGCACCAGAAGTCACAAGTATCAACTCCTCAGTTTTCTTTATTCTTTGCGCAACTTTCACATGCATATGAGGTCATTAAAAAACACTGTGGCTTGGGTCGGATGCACCTTAGTCCTCAAAGCAGCATCTTTGCTTTTTAACACTTTAAAGAAGCCTCGCAGCAGATTAGTCCAGTTAAGTGTGTCTTTTGATGTCTTGATTGCTGCTTCCCTGGATGTTTGTGTGATCATGGATCCAAGTAAAATGAAATCTTTGACAGCTGTAACCTTTTCTGTTTATTGCGATGCTGCTTATTGGTCCAGTTGTAAGGATTTTTGTTTGCTTAATGTTGAAGTACAATCCATACTGAAGGCTGAGCTTCATCAGTAAGTGCTTCAAGTTTTCTTCACTGCCAGCGAGCCAAGTTGTATCATCTGCATAATGCACACTATTAATGACTCTTTCTCCGATTCCCCGCTCTTTTCATACAGTCCAGCTTCTTAGATTATTTAGGTTGCACAAAGACTGAATAAATATGGTGAAAGGACACAACCCTGATCCACACCTTTCCTGACTTTAAACCACATAGTATTCCCTCATTCTGTTCCAATGACCACCTCTTGATCAGTGTACCAGTTCTTCACAGCATAATTAATCAGATGTTCTAGAATTCCCATTCTTTGCAATATTACACACAGTTTGTTACATTCCACACGGTTGAATGTCTTTGCATAGTCAAGCTCAGGTAGCTATCATTCTAGTATTCTCGGCTTTCAGTCAGTATCACCTGACATCGGCAGCGCTATCCCTCAATCTACACCAGCTTGAACTTCACTGTTTAGGATTGTCTAATTCCTTGTGGAGAGCGCCGGTTACCGAGTGGTTAAAGGTTGGATAATAACCCAAAGGTTGGTAGTTTCGATCTCCCAGCTGCTCCTTAGAAATCCTGAAGGATATCTCCACTGAGTCCTATAGGTTTGCTGTGAATTAGAATCAATGTGACAGCAATGAGTTTTTTGAATAGGAAGTCCCTGTTGTGACTTGCATGTTGTCATGATGCTGGAAGAGTTTCAAACACAGCAAAATATGAGAAAATCAGAATCTACGTCAGGTATAAAACCTGTCAGAGGAGGAAAGCTAAAAAATTTTCAACAAGTAGAGACTGATAGAAAAGTGGTGACTGTACACTGTCAAAGGCAGAAAACTGTAAGACCCAGAAAATAAAGACACTCATACAGAGTTCTGGTTCTCTGAGGTCCCACTTTACTAACAGGGCCATCCACGGTAGACAGGTGTCAACTGAACTTTCGGAATAAGACGAACTAGAAAGGTCTATCCGTTTACTTTGGAAAACTAGTCAATGAAAATCATATGGATCACAACAGAATATTGTCCAGTATGGTACTAGACAATAAGCCCCCTAGATTGGAAGAAACTCAAAATACATCACGCACTGTTTCATTCTGTTGAAACATGAACTAACATGAGTTGGACTCTACTGAATGGCAACTAACGACAAGTGTCTATTTTATATAGGATGTATTGGCACGTATGAAAGTCATAATGATTAATATTTTCAAAGAAAATTTACACTAAAAAATAGCAATGTATATATATATATTTTTTTTAAACCACAGAGTGTAGAAAGCTTTTCAGTCACTCTTCCAGTAAATTTTATTGATATCAGAGCAGAACACTGGTTTCGTGTCCTGTCACTTCTTTGGAATATTAATAGAGATGTAATGTGCAAACCAGATTTAAAAACTGGAAATACAGTTCATGATCTCCTGTCCTAACATGTCTCACTCTGTATCTCAGATTAAAGGTAGAATGCTCAAGAGATCACTAGGATAAAGAGAACAGTTAACTTTTTCAAACTCTGGTGGAGTAGAGAAATCTAATAAATTGTAAAATCAGAATCACATTCAATCTGGAGTAAACAAGCTAATGTTTCTTTATTGGTTGGACATGATGTGTATAAAAATAAAAGCAGATTTCTAGATGAATTAAGGTATAAATGTATTAATTATACTCACCAATATAATTTAAAATAAAGACTGATACAATAAAGATCTGAATCTAACATCTAAGACACCAAAATACAAGGACAGATGTGGTAGTGGCATTTCATTCACTGGAGTATGACAGCATTTTGCAGTTTCATGCAGTGCAGAAAGACCCTGATTGCCTGAACCCTGCTAATGTTGCTGGTGGCTGTGTTCATACGCTAAAAAGCCAGAGGCTAAGGAAAGATGCTGTTCCTTGGTTTATTAATCCTGTTGCTCACTCACTGATTCATGTGCTCACTCATTCCTTTAGTAAATATAACTAATATCATGCATGCTACCTGCGAATGCCATGATGAACTGCAAAACTGTAATTCTTTCCCTTACGGAGTTCATAGTCTACTGAGCAGGCAGACATGTAGCAGGTAAGTACGTGGTGGTAAACATGTAACTACCTCGGAAACTCTACGGGGCAGTTCTACTCTGATCTATAGGTTTGCTATGTGTTGGAATCGACTCGATGGCAGTGGCTTGACTTAAGAGGAAGAAAAAAAAGAATGAGTTAAGGGAATAATGAAGGGGGCATATTTTAAATAAGGTGTTTAGTAAGGAATTTCTGAGACACTGACATTTATCTTGAAACCTAGATGTAGGAGAGAATACGCCTTGTGTGCAGTCTGTATATGCCAGGAAAACTGAGTAAGTAAAACCACTGAGGTGAGGTTTTAATGCATCTAAAATTATGAAAGGCCGGTTCATATGAAAGTGAGAAGTTGAATGAGATAATATGTGGAAAGAAAGTGTATGAGGGACCTGAAAATTAAGAGCCCTTGAAGTCATGGATTTTATCATCAGTGAAAGGGGAAACCCTTAAAGAGATTTCACTGGAAGAATGATGAACCGATTTACATTTAAGTCATTAACTTGAGTGCTTTGTAGAGCAGAAGGAGAAAGGTAATGAGCATGGCCATACTAAGGAAAGAGAAAGCAATTAAACGGAGAGGGATTTATGCTCACTTTGGTAAATGTTGAGTTCAACATGCCACGGTGAACTTCACTAGACAGTGTCTTTAAATTCAAAACTGGTGACTGACTCTGTTATCTGCTGATTTTCTGGGTGTGGATTACATCCTGAAGTATAAGGGAAGATTACTCAAGGATTGTTTCACGGAGTCCTTGGTGCAAGTGGTTAATGTTTGAGTCTACCTAGAGGCACCTCAGAAGACAGGCCTGGCACCATATTTTAGAAAAATCAGCCACTGAAAAACCTATGGCATGCAGTTCTACTCTGACACACATCAGGTCACCGTGAATTGGAATCATCTTGACCAGAACTGGTAGTTCAGTTTTACATCACTAGTTCTACATTAAATTTTTTTCTTACAGTGCTCCACTCTTTACAACTTATTATTAATTTTTGGTACACATCTGTTACACTAGTATATTGATCTGTTCTTGTTGGTATGTACTGATATATATTTAGAAGTGCATGTCTGTGAGTTTATCAAAACAGAATTCTCACTTTCACCAGTTGGGTCATGTGCTGGTGCATAGCCCTCTCCATGGGCTGTATTTTATTCCAGAACTTATTCCCCTGAACTTTCAATCTGCCCAGTCTTGCCAAGCTAAGTCCTGAACATTAGAATCTGCTTGTACTCTTGGGAGCTTTTGAAAGTGACTGCGTAAGAGGTTTAACTCTTACCATTGAACTCCTGGGCAGCTTTGGCATTTCTTCTCTCGTCTTGAACTCCTATAGGAAAAACAAATGTTAACTTGCTTATTTACCTCTTTATTTTAAAGATCAGTTTCCTTTTTTCCTTTATCTGTCTAAACTCTTGTATGTGATCTTACTCTTTTTTTTCTTGTAACTTCAAATACCACATGAATATAGAGATTTCTCTCTCTCTTTCTCTCTCTTTCTCTCTTTTTTCTGAAGCTAGGATAACTCTAAGTGCCAGATTTATGTATTTTACTTGACATATCCTCATTAATGGCTGTATGCATCTAGAAATTCACTTACTCAGATTTCCTCTTGTTTTCCTTCCAGCCTCATCATTAAATTAGCAACAACCTATCCCTTCCTAATTTTTCTGTCTCAGAAAAGATGTCATCCCAAATCTAGCTGATGAGCTTTTGCTTTTGATTTCTGCTTTTCCTTTAAGTTGCACATGAGAAAACTTGGGAAATCCTTTTGCTCATATCTTCAGACTATATCTGGATTTTGATTTACTTTTCTTCTTTTCTTTCAGCTTTCTACTTAACTCTCTATTGTGTCTTCCTTATTACTACAATAACTCACTAACTGGTGATTACACCTTTGCTATTGCTTTTCTTCTTCTGTACCAAAGAATGTAGTGCAACCATGGTGTCACATAAGCAGAGGAACAACCAATCAAACAGAAGAGAATTTCCACTTACTGTAGCCCTTTTCTTTAGACAATCCAAATTTTCCTCAGCACCACAATTAATTCAGAGGGCAGGAACTACAAGGACACAATTCATAGAAAATTAATCCAACTGGGCAGGCATCCTATATACGTGTTTAGTTTTTTTTTACTACTTGAGATCATCCTATACTACTCCAAACATCTTCAACTCAGAAATGAATAACATAAAATCCTTGTCATTGTTGCATTTCGACTCTTACATTTCTTAGCCTTTAGTGTGTTTTTCAATGCCCATAGAAACAGCAGTCAAGAAATCCAAAGATGCATCACATTGGGAGAATCTGCTATAAAGGACCATTTTAAAGTATTGAAAAGTAAAGTTGTCATCCAGAAGACTCAGATATGCCTGACCCAATCCATGAGACTTTCAATCACATCACATGCATGTGAAAGCTGGACAAAGAACAAGGAAGTCAGAAGAAGAATTGAGGGCTTTAAGTTGTTGTGTTGGAGAAAAATGATGAACACACCATGGATCGCCAAAAGAACAAACAGATCTGTCCTGAAGAAGTACAACCAGAGTGCTCCTTGGAAGCAAAGATGGGTAGGCTTTGTCTTTGGGCGTGTTGTCCGAAGGGATCAGTTCCTGGAGGACACTCTGCTTTGTAGAGTGGAGGGTCAGTGAGAAAGGGAAAGACCCTTGACAACACAGATTGACACAGTGGCTGCAATAATGAGGTTAAGCATAATAATGATTGTGGACATAGTGTGACACCTGGCAGTGTTTCGGTCTGTTGTGCATAGTGTCACTATCAGTCAAAACAGACTCGTCGGCACCTAACGACAATGATGTCATTTGAGAAAAGTGATTGAGCTGAGTATTCCTATTTTCTGTGTTCCTAGTGTATATGAAGCAACCAAACTCTCTATGAAGGTAGCCCATGATCTAAACGACGCCTTTGCAAAGACACAAAAACCTAATTATCTACTCTATAGCTGCTAAATTATAATCTAGAATTAATAAATCTAAACTCCAGTCATCAAAATTAAATTACTATGAGTACATTATTAAAGAACAAAGTTTCAAAAACTAAACACAAACGACTGAAGCTCAGACAAGTTGTAGAATAATATTAAGGACATCATACATGAAGAAAGCAGGAGATCATTAAAAACACAAGAAAGAAAGAAAAAATACCCGAATAGATGTCTTAAAAAAGCTCTACATTGTCCTTCAATGTAGAGCAGCCACAGCAAAAGGAAGAAAAGATGAAGTAAAAGAGCCAAACAGAAAATTTCAAAGGCTGACTTGGGAAGACAAAGAATTCTAATGAAACACACAAAGACCTGAAGTCAGAAAACTAAATGGGAAAACATGCATAGCATTTCTCAAACTGAAAGAACTGAAGAAAAACTTCAAGCCTCAAGTGGTAATGCTGAAGGATTCTACTGGGAAAACATTGAACAACATAGGAAACATCAACAGAAAATGGTCAATATCCACCTATTTCAGAGATGTAACACGTGATCAAGAACTAATGATACAGAAGGGAGAAGGCCAAGCTGCACTAAAGACATTGGCAAAAAACAAGCCTCCAGAAATTGACAGACTACCAACTGAGGTGTTTGAACAAATGGGAACAGTGACGCAGGTGTTCACTCCTTTTTGCCAAGAAATTTGGAAGATTGGCCAGTCAACTTTCTTCCAATTCCAAAGAAAGGTGATGCAACAGAATGTGGAAATTATTGAACACTTTATTCATATCACAGGCAAGTACAATTTTCCTTAAGATCATTCAAATGCAGTTACAGTTACAGAAGTACATCAATAGGGAGCTACCAGAAATTTAAGACAGATTCTGAAGAGGACTCGTAGTGAGGTATATCCTTGCTGACATCCACTGGATCTTAGCTGAGAATGGAGGCTACCACCAGGAAGATGTTTCCTGTCAATTTCAGAACACTTAATTGTGCTCATGAGGAAATGGTATATAGACCAAGAGACAGTCATTCAAACACAGCAAGTAGTTACTACATGATTTAAACCCAGAAAAAGTGTATCAGAGTTGTTGCCTTTCACTAGATTTATTCAGTCCGTAGGGTCGCCATCAGTTGGATCTGATTCGACGGGACTTGGCTGGCTTGGCTAGGTTGAGCAAATAATTTCAGAAAAGAACACAGCAACAAGAATGGTAAGGAGTCATTAACAACCTCCAGTATGCAGATAACACAATCATGCTTGTTAGAATGAAGCAGATAATGAAGGACCTACTAATGAGTATCAAAGGTTACAACCTTCAGTATGGACTGTATCTGAACATAAAAAAAATTTAAAAATCCTCACTACTTGAACAATAAACAACATCATAATAGACAAAAGGTTAAAGTTGTCAAGGATTTCATTTTACTTGGATTCGCAATATCCATCTGCAGTCAAAAAATGAAAAGACGATGCATTAGACAAATCTGCTGCAAAAGACCTTTTAAAGTGTTGAAAAGCAAAGTTGTCACATTGAGGACTAAGGTGTGCCTGACCTAAGCCATGGTGTTTTCAGTTACCTCACATCATGCAAAAGCTACACAATGAATAAGGAAGACTGAAGAACTAATGCCTTTGAATTACGGCATTGGCATAGAACTTTGGATGTACCATGGACTGTCAGAAGAATGAACAATTCTGTCTTGGTAGAAGTACAGCGAGGATATTCCATGGACACAAGGACGGCAAGACCTCATCGCGCATATTTTGGGTATGTTATCAGGAAAGATCAGTCCTGGAGAAGGACATCATGGTTAATAAAGTAGAACTTTAGCAAAAACAAGGAAGATTTATTGACATGGATTGACATAGTGACTGCAACAATGGACTCAAGCATAACAACAATTGTGAGGATGGTGCAGGACAAGGTACTGTTTCCTTCTGTTGTACACAGCATCTCTACGAGTCAGAAGTGACTCAACAGCATGTCACAACAACCATAAAGAATAAATTTTATTTGGTTAAACAATGCAGTAACAGGAAGTGTTCTATGGAGATGGAAGAAACAGGCATGAGTTAAAAAATTAAATAACTTTAGAAGTCATCTTCTACCTCTAATACAATGTGGGTAGTTTAAGGGAGGGTTATTTATCATTTTAAAATATAATCTGTAGTCAATCCAACTTCTGCTTATACTTTAGGTAATTCAGAGCTCATTGCTTTAATAGCCCATAATATTTCCCAATATGCCAAATTATTAGCAAATCTATCACTGCTTTTCCTCTAACAACTGGGTTCATGATCTGTGCTTCTGAATCATATTGAAGTCTAAATTATTTCCCATATAAAGTCTTGAAGAGTTCTAGAAAAACTCTTGCCCCTTGTCCTATAGGACAACTGTTCTGCTTGTACCTAAATTTTCATGATTCTTTTTCACATTTCTTCATGTGATTCTTCATCACCCTGTTCGCCATTGCCTGAGTATGTGTTCTTGGCTATTAGTTCCTCAGGGGTGCCATTACAGTGAATAGCTTAAAAGAGCAAGAAAGATAGATATATCTAAGTTTATTTATACACACACAAGTGTGCATATATATGTATGTATATATGCATACATATATATATATTGTTTTATGGTTCTGGAAGCTAGAAGTTCTGATTCACGGGATCAACAGTGCCATGTTTCCATCAGAGTCACTAGGAAGAATCCTTTATTGTCTCTTCCAGTTTCTAGCAGGCAAAGGCATTCTCTGTTTTGCGGCAGCATCCCTCCCAGCTTTGTCTCCTTCACTTGACCATTTTTCTCTGTGTCTATCTGTTTCTTCTATTTTTATAGCACTACCAGTCATACTGTATCAAGACCCACCCTACTCCAGTATGACCTCATTTACACCCACAAAGACTCTATTTCCAAATAAAGTCACATCTACAGGTACCAAAGATTATAACATATCTTTCTAGAAGATACAATTCAACCAGTAACAGATATTATCAGGAATTCACATAAAATTTAAAAGTCTGTAATTTCCAGAATTTTTTCATTATTTATCCTTCATAAAAATTTATGTATTTCTTAATATACATGGAAACATTTCCATCACATTTAAATTTTCCAAGTTCCTGGAGTAAGGTTTGAAAGTTATTTTGGTCCCAAGTATATTTTGTTTGACGTTGAAAGTTTGAAATAATTTAAAGCATGAATAAATTCTTTTTTTTGTCATAATATACAGTATGAATTCTATAACATTCGTTAGACCTTTCCAAATTGAAGATAAGCCTAAGTGGGTGAGACTCAGAAATTATATTTAAAAATTTTTATCAGAATCATTGTCAAAGTGCCTTGTTCAGCCGAAATTTAGAATATCGAGAAAATCTTCTCTTCAATCATCTGCATAAGAATGCTGGAGTACTCCAAAGAATGCTGATACCCGTATCATACAATATTTTCTCTCCCAAAACAAACATCTAATTTCACCAAATGTGTAACTGTATTTCCATATGCACTTGGGCTCGCCATTAACACATAGAAAGGGGAAATGTGTGGGAACAGATATCGGTGTGTAACTTTTGACCCTTTCCCATCACGCACATCATGAAAATTTATGATTTATCTTCTTACATTTGTGTCAGAGGTAGAGCTAGCAGCACCCTGTAAGTGCTAACTGGTAGAAAATATTTCACGTCACTTGATAGTAATGCTATATATTAAATTTAACCACCTCATTTTGTTAGTACAGTTACTAAAATACAGTTTCAATAGCTTTTGGTTTTTTTTCCCCCACCTGCTCATTACAGAACAGATATTACAAGAGCTAAAAGGGGTCATACATTAACTGGATGAGATTCAATTATGGGAAAAACCAGAGTGGTACTCTTGGGCAAGCTGAAAGCTGTGCTACAGAGATCACATGACTACACATTAAGAAGCATTCAAAATTTTCACATTTTTCCAAGATCATTTAATATATGTATGTCAATAAAACTATGATTAAATAATCCACTCAGTCAGATATAGATATCAGAAGACTAGATTTCTTAGAAAAAGAAACTTCTGCCATTAAAAGAAAAAAAAATCCTCATATTCCATTTGGCTAGTGGGATACTTATTTAATTGCAGTAGAAATATACATTTGGGAACTTTATAATTGAGTCTTTAGTCTGAAAATAATTGAAGGACACTGCTTTTTGGCTTTATATCTAGGTCTAAATTTTTCTTTTTTTAATTGAAGTCACTTTCAGTAGTCTATAGAGACAACATCATTTCGTACAAATTGTTGGGCAACCTGAATTAATAGAATGTGAATATAAAAGTCATATATTGTTCCAGAAAATTACTAGTATTTGAGTAATGATAATATAGCCTAATGCATGTTGATACAAACATCTGTCTAATTTGATAACAGACTCAAGCATTATTTTAATTTTCTCAAATAATGTATGCAGTGTGTTATTTCAAGTGTAGCCTTTCTGAAGTAAAATATTATCTTTAAAAATCTCAGTAATGGGTAAGTTGTGCTTTAAAACACTATTGGAATCTCACAATATCTTCAACAGTTCAGAATTTCTTTCTAGAATGTCGTTTTCCAATGAATGAAACAGTTAAACTATTTATTTTCAGTGCAGATTTTATGTATAACCAAAAAACAAGCCCATTGCTATTGAGTCAATTCCAGTTCATAACAATCTGCGGGGTTGTCAAGGCTCTAAATCTTTATGGAAGCCAACGGCCACCTCTTCCACCCTCAGCGCGGCTAGTGGGCGCCTTCTGGTTAATGGCTGAGTGCTTTTAACCAAGGGGCTACCAGGGCTCCTAGACTTTGTATGTGTGTATTATAAATGATGCTGAGAAGAATCATAAATTCAATTGCAATTTATTTCATTATGAACACTTTTTTAATAAGGAAATCTGAAAGTATTAGATTGCAACTCCAAAACTGTTGGAAACGCCAGGCAGGATAAGTGAGCACCCACAGCCAGACTCACCAAAGCTCTTGAATCAAGCGTCATTTCAAGTCCGAACCAAGCAATCATTTGCTGTCAAGTCCACTGTAAGTCATGGTGACCACATGTGTGTCACAGTAGAACTGTGCTCCATATGATTTTCTATGGCTGATTTTTTTAGAGGTACATCTTCGGATCCTTTTTCCACAGTACTTTGGGTAAACTTGAACCTACAATATTTTGGTTAGCAGCTTACCATGTTAACCATTTACACTAACCAGAGATTTCCTCTCAGGTTAAAAGATTCTGGGGGAAAAAATAGTAACAACAAGAAGCCTTCTCAGACAGCACTAGGAAATAAGAGGCTATGCATTGGTCTGCTAGAGTTGGTAACCGAAAATGCATCCAGTGGCAGTCAGAGAAGATACGGAGATTTGATCACAAACAAAAAATGAAGTGTCATTGATTTATACCTCTATATTTCCTCAGGTATTATGATGGATTAATAAGAACTTGACTATAGGATCTCTTTACTCACAGAATACAGAGCCCAGTTTAGATTCTACTGATTAATCTGCATAACTTGACATCAAAAAGGGATTCTCTGAGTGTCAAAAGTTCATCCCACCCTTCAGTGGCACTGGCAGGGGGTAGGGAGTCTGCGTGCTCAGCCCTTCACTTTTCGCTGAATCATCCCTGACGCTTCGCAGCCAGATTCCCCCCACATCCGTCATTTTGGCTAAAATTAAACATGAATAACTGAAGAACATTACAACATGTTTCTAATTAAGAGCAATATGTGAGTCTTAGAGAAAAGTAGTCCCAGTTGGGGCAGTGCCCTCGCTTGGGACATTGTCCCCTGGGCAGTTACGTCATCACCTTTTAAAGTTCAGATTGAAGATTTGGGAACAGGGTAGACAGAGCAACAGACTCTGATTTTTCTTGCCCTGATTTTCTCTTTGTATTTCACAATTAGAATGTTATAGGTTAAAGTTCACTTTCAGTTTTAAGACCTCGTGTTTTAAAAGTCAGACTTCAGAACACCTCTCTTTTCCATTATTGAGATGTTATCCCCATTCTTTCCCGGTTATGAATTCACTCGAGTTCCCAGTGTCTCTTCCCTTGCCCTCTCAGATGCACGTGCTTTGCTGCTGGGATGGATTAAACAGACTGGCGCTTCCTGGATGCTAGCTGGCGTTTGGTTTCTAGGCTATGACCCTGAGATCCTTCCTAACTCTGAGACTCTACCTCCCTATCCTCTGCTACATGACATCACTTGGTGAAACAAAACTTTGAGAATTTAGTGGGCAGTGTTTGAGGTATGAATTCTTAGTTTTACCAGTAATGCACAGATTTGGTTGATAAGTGACTGTATCTAACCGGCCTTATAGAGTAATCAGTATGAGAATGGAGAAACTGTCTTATGGAACTAAAACACGTAATTTGTCTCTCCTTATTGTTCATATCCTTAATAGCCAAGTGGTAGGGAATTCTCCAGAGTCTCCAGGTGGTACAATCGGCTGACACAGTCTGCTGCTAACCAAAAAGTTAGTGATTAGAATCCACCCAGAGGTGCCTAGAAGGAAAGCCCTGGCAAACTATTTTGAAAAGAATCAGCCATTGAAAACGCTATGGGGCACATTTCCACGCTGACACACATGGGATCTCCATGAGTGAGAATCAGTTTAACAGCAAAATGTTTAGGGAAGTCTCCTCGTTGTGGGAAGTCTTGTTCCTGAAACTGGCTCATTTCTTCCCTTAGAAAGTCTGCAACTCACCTCTTCTACCGCAGATTGTCATGGATTGAATTGTGTTCCCCAAAAAAATATGTGTAATAATTTGACTGGGTCAGGATTCCTTGTATTCTGTCATTGCCCTTCACTTCACGATTTTCTATTCTATAAATCCTAATCTCTGCCTGTGGTTAACAGAGTGGATTATGTTAGGGAGCATTAGGGTGAGACTGCTAAGGGAGTTTCCCTGCATGGCTTGTACCACCTTTTATCCTTTCATCCAATGGAGATAAAGAGACAGGGAAGCAAACAGAACTGGGAACCTTACAGTGCCAAGAAAATAATACCAGGAGAAGAGCAAGTCCTTTAGACCTGAGGTTCCTGCACCAAGATGCTTCCCGACGAAAGACTGAGGCAACACAAGGACTTTCTTCCAAAGCTGACAGAGGGAAAGCCTTCCCAGGGAACAGACACTTGAATTCAGACTTGTAGCCTGCTGGACTGTATAAGAATAAGCCTTCATTTTTAAAGCCCTCCACTGTGTGCTATCTCTGTTAGAGCAGCACTAGCTGACTAAAATACAGAGTGACAAGAATGTCTGTATGGATGGACTCCTGCAAAACCACCCAGTCAATCTCAACACCTTCTTATGTGGGCTCGATGGAACACACTGCATGGAAGAAGGACTCACGCCTTCCCCTTGGACACAAATGGACAGAGCTTCACCTTAGAAAGAGGTAGAAGCTTCACCAGCAGCTTCATCTGTCTTCTTGCTGTTATAGCCTTCTTCCCTCCAGTAGGCCTGGTATACCCCTTCTCTAAGACTAAGGTGCTTTTACTATCTGTAGAGCAATTGAGAGGTGTCCTACTGCTGCTGTCTCCACTTCTCAATTGTAAGCTGTCATCGTTTTCCTCCAGCAAACCATTTCCTCTCTGTCTTCTCTATTTATTGGGGCAAACAGAACTCAGGAGATGAGGCAGGTTTCTGTCATCTCCCTCTTTCATTTTGTTTTTTAATCTGCTAGGTGCTCAAGCACAGATCGCCTGATAAACATGCTTTAGTCTACTTATTTCCCCAGCTCTCAAACCAGTGAGTATCAGTGACCAGATAGGTTAATAACGACTGCTATCTTGTTCTTTCCTTAGCTGGCTGTTTCACCCTGTCCCATATATCACATAGACAACAAATTCTCATGTGGGTTTATGCAGTGAGCAGCGGTGTCCATCCAACTCAGGAGAGTCTCAAGTTTCCTTGAACGTACATTTTTATCCTATGCCAACTCCAGCGGCTGTTTAATAAATATTTAAATCAATAAGTAACCTCCCCTCAAGTTACACACATATTACCTGGATTTAATGACTGAGTTCCAAATATGACATTTCTAACCACACCATAGTACCTAAGAACTCTCCAACTCACAGCTTCTAATCAAAAGTAGAGTTTTCCACAGAGTTTAAGACTCACCAACAAAGGTTTTTGAAGAGGGCCTAACAATAGGCTGTAACGCCCTGAAAACCATCCATCCTAATGATAAAGCTTCTCCCTGCACCAGTTTAATCCTCACATTACTATCAGATCTCTCTTCTAAAAATAGATCAATAAATCTGATTTCAACATCTCATCTTTTACTCAGCACATCAGACCCTTTGTAAAATGTTGTAAACTTACCCCTTTTTTCTGACTTCAAACATTTGGTATGCAGACCTAACTCAAAGATATTCCTTCCGTGAACACATCTCTTAAACTTTCCAGGAAAGTGACTAGTCACTCCTTCCTCTGTGATCCTGTACAAATTCCTTGCCATGGAGCCAATTCTGACTCACATGCATCCTACAGAACAGAGTAGACCTGCCCTGTGAGGCTTCTAAGGCTGTAATCTTTATATGAGCAGACTGCTACATCTTTCTCCTGTACTGAAGATGGTGAGTTTGAACCACTGACCTTTTCATTAGCAGTCAAGTGCTTAACCACTGCACCACCAGTTCATCTCCTAGCCTTCTGTTTCACTTTGGCTTGATCCCCCATTATTATGCCATGACTTCTCTGTTTTTAACTCCAATGTTAGTTTCAGGCTACGTTGTTACAGTTGTGTGCTATCGAGTCAATTCTGAATCACAGCGACCGTATAGGACGGAATCGAACTGCCCCATTGGCTTTCCTAACATTTAGGGGAACAGATCATCAGATTTATTCTCTGACAGAGTAACTAGTGGGTTTGAATCACTGACTTTTCGGTTAGCAGCAGAGAGCTTAATCACTGAGCTACCAGAGTCCCTTGACGGGAATCTACCCAAAAACCCAGTACCACTGAGTCAATTCTGTAGAATAATCATAGGCCCTATATAGTAAAATTAAAAAACAAACAAAAAAAGAACACTGTCATCAAGTTGATACTGACTCACAGTGACCCTATAAGACAGAGTAGAACTGCCCCATAGAGTTTCCAAGGAGCACCTGGCAGATTTGAATTGCTGACCTTTTGGTTAGCAGATGTAGCAATAAACCACTATGCCACCAGGGTTTCCAAGAGCACAGTAGGCAGTTAGTAAACATTTCTTGAAATACAAAATACAAGAAAGAGTTTATTTCAAATATTGCAGCTTTTCATTAAAATAAATAAAAATTAGACTACAAAGAAGATTAGTTACGGGGTTGCTTTAACATTTAAATATGCCTGAAAACCTTAGGCATAAGCAGCACAGAGAATTCTTTTTAGCACATAGCTAATTTACACATAAAAACAGATAATTTGATGTGTTAAACTGAAACAACACACAGTAAGTCCATTGCTATGGTATCTCTTTTGAAAGTCTAGTTTAAAAGTGAAAAATATTTCACGGTGGGGGCCAGAGCCTGCTCCTAAGCCTGGAAGAGCCAGCTGTGCTCTTGTCTTCCCAATTCTGTGTCAGTAAGGTCACATCAGCCCCAGCAGTACTGCATCAGGGAAATCGGCAAACGACACTACAAACCAAGGCTTTCCCCCCAGGTCCCAGCCAGTCAGGTGAGCACTTACCAGCACTCCTCTGAAACATCCTTTTTAAAAAATCACCCCACATCTGTGGTTTGTAATCAAAACCTCCTCTATTATTTTCATTTCAAAAATTCGTAGGCTTAGCCTCAGATTTTATAAAAGGTATGTGTGCGCTTTTTACTTTGGGGCATGTATTTGCCTAGCAGCGTACCTCACGGCGATACTGATTTGTCTTTTGGGGTTACGTTAACAAGCACTTGACCAATTAAGCGGCACAACTGATTCAATCTGGTTAACAAAAACACTCCCAATTTCAAAGTCAGTATGTTAAATCTTTGTTATGTGAGAACATTGTACACAAGACACAAATAACATTATACACAAAAGTTAGCAGTTACTTATAGGTATGAATAAATTATTTAAATGAAAAATAAAGTACCATGTGATTAAAAAGAATTATTTTCAGCTTGCTTTAATTTTTCCTTAATACTGCAAAAGCCCAAACTTAGTTAAAATAGAAGTCATCTGCACAGGTAGTCCCCAATTTACAATACATTGGAGGTACCTCACAACTGCACTTAATCATGCTAATACTACCTGTGTTAGTTTCCTACGGTTTTTTGTAACAAATTACCAGAAAATTCATTTCTTAAAATAATAGAAACTTATTCTCTCAGTTCTATAGGCTAGAAGTCTGAATTCAGACATCACTGGACTGAAATTAAGGTCTGGGCCACACAACCACTGTAAACTGTAGGGGAAAATCTGCTTTAGGCCTCTCCCAGCTTCTGCTAGCCATAGGAAACTAACATAGGTAGTCCCTGACTTATGACTGGGTTCTGTTCCAACCATTAAGTTGTAAGTCATTCTGGCTAAGTCAAATGCCACATTTCAAATTAACAACTGTTCCTTCTTACAGTACAAAACACTGAATGAGATCACTCTATAAGCCTGGTCTACAGTGAAGGCTGAATTAGTGTTGTAACCTCAGACTCCTCGTGACTGCTGACAGCTATGTGCAATTCAACTGTAGTATGTTGTTATAAACAAAACATGTTCTAAGGATGCATTTCCATCACTCCAGTCTCTGCTTCTCCTGTCACATCCCCTTATCATCTACCTGTGTGTGTGTCCTGCTCTCTTCAGTGCGTGTCAAGTAACCCTTCGCTTCTCTCTTACAAAGGCATTTGTTACTACACTGGGCTCACCAGAACAATCCAGGATAACATCTCAATCTGTGTATCTTGAATTTAATCACAAATTTTACCAAATAAGGTAATAATCATAGACTCAAGACCCACCATCTCTGGAGAGCAGGACTTGGAAGGAAACATTCATCCAGTACATTAGCTATCACCAGGGACAACAGCAAAAAATGAAACCTAAATGCTTTCAAAATTTACATCAAAGGAGAAGAGAGTAAATAGTTAAGACATTTTAACTGTTTTCTAGTGACCTAAATAAGGTTATCCACTGTTGCTAGGAAGTCACTAAACACTCAGGAGTAGCTAAAATAAAAGATAAATCATATCTACCTTGTTAGTATTTATTGCTGTGATTGGTTTTGAATGTCATCTTGTGCGTCTGTCATCTTAAGGTTTCACATACACAAAAGGCCTTGTCTCTCCTCACTCATAAGTACAGTACACTATCTTGTTCATTTTAGAAACTGGGTTTATTTATTCATCAAACAAATATTTTCGAACACCTACTATATGTTAGATGCTTTTATAGTCTTGCCTGAAATAGTTTACTGACAGCCATTGTAAATCTACACATTTTTCTTATATAAATTAGAACATAAGTTCCAATACAAGTAAATAAAATTGGTTGTCAAGATTCTATATAATCATGCTTGGAATTAATACATTTCCCACTAAAATGATGTTTGTATTCAATGCCAGGTGTATTCTCAGTGTTTTATCATCTTCTTTGGAAAACAAACTATTGATCAAAGAACATGAGAGTTCTGAAGAAACAGAGAATGATTTTAGTTCAGGGAGACATCAATCCTCAACTAGCATAGCCGTTTTAAAATAGGGCATGCACTTGCTAGGTTCATCCCTGCCAGTATTGCATGTTTGCTCCCTCACTTTATATATGAAATTTAACAATCAAGAGAGAGAGTTATACGTATGAAATAGCTGAAGGAGTTTAATAAGATGAAGATTGCTAGGTGGTGCCAACAGTTACTCAGTACAGTTACTAAACAAAAGTTTGACGGTTCAAACTCACTTAAAGTACCTCAGATGAAAGGACTGGAGATCTGCTTTCAAAAACTCATAGCTTTGAATATCCTAAGTGGCAGTTCAGCTCTGACACACATGGAGTCACCACCATGAATTGGAATCGACCTGACGACAACTATTTTTTTAAATACGACGAAGGAGTGAGTTTTTGAATCCAGAGAAACATGGGTTGACTTCTTGACGCTGGCACATGTCCAAGAGTGGACAAATCATTTTATCTCACTATGTTAATATAGGTCAAGTGACTAGAAATAATAAACCATCTAATGTATGGCAATGGCTGTTATGCATAATAGAAAATAAGTAAGACCAGCGTTATGTGGTGACTATGCAGGGAAACCCTGGTGCCATAGTACTAAACGGCCATGGGTGTTAATCAATAGATCTGCAGTTTGAAGCCGCTAGGCTGCCCTTGGAAACCCTATGGAGCAGTTCTACTCTGTCTTATAGGGTCTCTATGAGTTGGAATTGATTGACAGCAGTAAGCTTAGTTTTTTGTTTGTTATGTATGGAAAAAGCTCTGGTAGCATAGTGGTTAAGTAATAGGTTGCTAACCAAAAGGTTGGCGGTTCAAATCCACTAGCTGATCCATGGAAGAAAGATGTGGCAGCCTGCCTTCGTAAAGATTACAGATTTGGGAACCCTATGTGGCAGTTGTACTGGAAACCCTGATGGTGTATTGGTTAAGTGCCATGGCTGCTAACAAAACAGTCAGCAGTTCGAATACACCAGGTGTTCTTGGAAACTAACCAGGGCAGTTGTATTCTGTCCTATGGGGTTGCTATGAGTTGGAATTGATACCATGGCAATGAGTTTTTGTTTTTTTTTACAGGGTCACTATGAGTCAAAATTGACCGTACAGCATCAAGTTTGGTTTTGTTTTGTGTTTTTTAGAGAAGGGAACAAACTTTCTGTGAGAGACAAACAGAAAGCTTTAGGAAAGTGACTCATCAGGTTTTTAAGATTGAAGTAAGAGGAAGGGTAAGGAGAAAGGGCAGCCTACATGTACACACAGAGAAGGGAGGAGGAGGAAAGCAAGACCTCGATGAGGAGGAAAAAGAAAAAACGAGGACTAGTGGAAGGGGAAATTATGGCTGCTGATGATAATATGTATGCTTCTATGGCAGTGAGATTGCACTAGTGGACAATGTTTGAGAATATTAGAAAATAATGTTACATAGTTAAGGAAGGAACTAGGTGTTGTAGATCTCTAAATACAGCAAAAAATGGTTACATGAGATACGATAGAAAATAGGAAACATTGGAAGTTGTTAAGTAGAGAAATACATGATGGAAAGAGTTGAGCACTTGCGGGAATAGGGACAGTGTTTAAAGATTACTAATCAAACAAAATTGGGAACTGAGAAAACTATATTGTCTGAAGTAAACAATTTAGTAGAAAATTGTGACAGTACCATAGTAAATAACAAGAAAAAGGCTTTGCAGAATATTGATTTAATGCATCACTTATGCAAGAGAATATCTCATACCTGCATTATCTATGCTCCATTTCCTTGTACCTTGGGCAGCTTATCTATTTACCTCCCTCAAAAGAACAGGCACATTTTTCTACATGAGTTGTTTGCTTATGATGTATATTATTTAACAGTATGATAAACTGCATTGCAAAGAAAAATCAGCACTTTTAGAAGTTATGTATTCTTTAATATGCCATGGGTTAGAATATCATGAATAAAAATGACTAAAATTAAATTCAGACCAGCAAAGGATAACTGCCATCATCATCATCTGTTGGAAACATATCACTGCCAAAGAAATCACTTTCAGTATGCACGTAAGTTTGTAAATTGCAATTTGACCCCATTGTATAAATCTCAATAGTCATCTAAAACATCAAAAGAATCCATTTAAAATAATTATATTCATTCTAAGTTGTGCATTCAAATGACATGTTCAGTTCCCAGATTGAGAATATGGCAAGAACATATGCCATAAAACCAAGAGAAAAGTTGAAGTTAGTTATCAAGACTGTTGTTAATTTTAAGATGCAGGTAAACGAAATCTGCCTCTTTAATTTGAAAGCATGAACTTAAGAAAAACAAGAAACAAATTGTATATTTATGTCCATGTATTTACCCTGTTAGAGATAAAATTAACCTTTATTACAATGCATGCTTTATGGAGTTCTTTTCAGATAAGAAAATAAATGTCACTCCTTATTAAAATGAAGCAAACTCCTTATTTGGTCCAGGCAGCATGCATAATTTAATTAGATGCTCTAATATTCTGAAAAATGGCATGACAGCACAGCTCAGATGTGTTCAGCAGAGCCCTGGTGGAATAATGGTTAAGCCCTCAGCTGTTAACTGAGAGGCTAGAGGTTCAAACCCACCAGCTGCTCTTTGGGAAATAGATGTGGCAGTCTGCTTCTGTACAGATTATAGCCTTAGAAACCCTGTAAAACAGTTCTATTCTGTCCTTTAGGGTAGTATAAGTCAGAATTTGACTTGATGGCAATGGATTTGGTTGAGTTAGTTACACAGTTAAAATGTCTTGTTTTTGAAGAGTAGTTTATGATAGCATCATCTCTGTTTAAGACTTCTAATACTACAAAGAGCAACAGGAAAAGGAATGGACATGACAGTTGAGAGACAGCTCGCTGAATTTCACAACAAGGATCTGAAGGTGTCAATGTCTGTAGCATTCTGGGAATGGTAAGAACTACAAGAGTTGTGGCTTTGGGAAGTGTGTGGGTGGAGAGAGAAAAATCCTTGTAATTGAAATTCTTTGGGGGGATAAGAAGTTTGATCTCATTTTTGTGTTCATGAATATAAGAAAATAAAAGTGATATCTTACATTTTTTTAATTATAATTGAATGAAAATGTACATTCCCATATATAAATTTGCATGTCCACCTATATGCAGCTCTCACTGCTCTCCCTGCACAGTGACAGCACACTCTTCCTCTCTGCTCCATACACGTCTTATCCTCCCAAGAAACTCCTATCCTCTCCTCTCCACCCACCACCCTTCCTCCAGTAAGAGATCAGCAGGACAACATCCTATAGATGCAGAGAACCATAAAGTGCACCCAAGATATGGTCACTCTGTGTAACCAAGTCCAATCCATTCCTGACCAAAAGTTGACCTCCATTATGATTTATGGACAGGGGCAGCATCAGGGTCAGGAGCCATGCTCCCAGGGGAACTCTGAGGCCCTTGGACAATCATTTGCAGTCTTTTAATGGAGATCTCGGGGTGCACCCCTATTTATTCTCTTGCTGCCAGTGAGACTCAACTTTGTGAGCTCCATCATGGCTATCTCTGGTGGTGGCCGGGCACCATCTGGTTCTTCTGGTCATGAGTCAATGCAGAGGCCCACTCACGTGGGTCTTTCTGTCTTCTGGGTTCTCTTTTCCCTGTGTCATTCTTGCCCTCGGTGATCATCTATTCCTGTTGAGTTGGGACCATTTACTCTAATCTCAGATGGCAGCTTGGCAGCTTTTAAGACCCTGGACGCCACTCACCGATGAGAGGTGCAGAGAGTCCTCATTAGCAAAATGTTAGCTGTGCCAACTGGCCTTAATTTCTCCTGAGAACATGGTCCCCAGTCCTCTGCCCCAGCTACTCTGTCCTTGCAATATTGGGTTAAGATAGGAGGAGTACTCAAATTGTGTTGAAGGCCAGTTAATATTGATCTTCTTTCTAATGTGTGCTGTCACAGATTTTCCCAAACCAAATTTCTATCAGCTATCTAATCTAATCTAAGCCCTCCTCCCCTCGCCCTCCCTTTCTCCCCAACCTTGCATCTGTCAAAGAGTCTTTTCTTCTATGCTGAGTCTGTTTTTAAGTTTTTATCGTAGAGGTTTCATGACTACTCTCACTCAACATAGTGTCCTCCAATTGAAACCAGGTTATGAGATGTTTCCTAAAATCATCATTGTTCTTTATCATTGCATAGTGTTCCATTGAGTATATATACCATAGTTTACCTATCCATTCCTCTGTAGTTGGGCACCTGGGTTGATTCCATCTTTTTGCTACTGTGGACTGTGCTGTGATAAACATTCATGTGCATGTGTCACTTGATGTGAATGGCCTTGACTCTGTATGATATATTCCAAGCAGTGGAATTACTGGGTCAAATGATATATCTAGATTCAAATTTTTAAGGAAGTGACAGATTGCTTTCCAAAGAGGTTGTGCCATTTGCAATCCCACCAACAGTGTAGGAGAGTTTCAATTTCTCTATAACATTTCCAGCATTTGTTGTTTTGGGTTTTTTGGATCATGGTTAACCTTGTTGGGGCGAGATGATATCTCATTGTCGTTTTGATTTGAATTTCTTTAATAGCCAATGATTATGAACATGACTACATATGTTGTTTGGCTGCCTGGATCTCCTCTTTAGAGAAGTATCTGTCCGTCTCCTTTGCCCAATGCTTAATTGGATTATTTATCTTATTTTTATTGACATTTTGTAGTACCTTATAGATTATGGAGATCAGACATTGGTCTGACATATAGTTGCCAAATATTTTTTACCATTCTGTAGATGGCCTTTTGATATCTTACAATTTTTAAAACCCTGAATATTTAGACAAACCCCTAAATCAAGGTAAGAAGTCAGAATCAGAGGGAATATATCAATGTCTTTTGAGTTTTTCTCTTTCCTTTAAGAGTTGACTTGACCCTAGCTCAACGAGCAGATCCAAAAACCAAAGCCAAACCCACTGCCATCAAGTCAATTCTGACTTATAGTAACCCCACAGGACAGAGTTGAACTGTACCATATGGTTTCCAATAAGCACCTGACGGATTTGAACTGCCGAACTCTCAGTTAGTAGCTGTGGCTCTTAATTGCTACATCTTCTGGGTTTCCAAGGAGAGGATCAGCAGGTGCAAAATTATGTAAATGAATTCACACATTGACATAAAACTTCCTGGGAAGAATTTAATGAAAAATCAGAGTATAAACAGGCACTAGAGGACATAAAAAAATCAAAGATAAATTGTAACAGATTTTCAGAGCAGTATTCTTGACAACTTTGGTGTTATTATTGATTTTTATTTCCTTAGTGGAAACTTTTGTTTTTTACTGTACTTCTCATTTTTACTCGACGGCACTTGGCTTTGGCGCTCTCATTTTTAAGATTATATGAAATATATTATGTATAATTCAATACATTAAATGAAGTCTAAGAGTCAACACCATACATATCATCTTAAAACTGAATCATAATGATTCTGTGGTTTTACCACAAATATTTAAAGCCCCAAAATCAAACCCTTCAGCTATCAAGTAAATTCTGATTTGTTGGGACCCTATAGGATGAAGTAGAATTGCCCTACAGTGTTTCTTAGGCTGAGATCTCCATGGACTCTCATGTTGACTGGCTAATGAGTTTGAACCACTGACTTTTCCATTAGCAGTGGATTGCTTAACCATTGTGCCACCAAGGCTCCTTATAGAATGCTTAACTACTCATTATTGTTTTGGTCCTATGAGTTAAAAAAGAATATTATTCTCACTCTTCTTTTTCCAACTGATGACAGCACTGAGAAATAGTAGGTTCTCATTAACTAGTTGTTGACTGATTGATTCAAACTCACCACATATACTACAAATGAAGAAAATACTTTGACTTCACATCTTACCTGAGACAAATATCAAGACAACTTCCTAACTGCTCCAGGGAACTGGGAGTGATACTAAGGAAAGAGATTATGTCTTTTCTTACTAAAATGAAGTGTATTAAAGGAGTAAAGGAAAAAACGAGATCTTTTTATTTACAATGTGGTGGTTACGTTCAGAAAGTGCACGTCTGTTTCTGTGACTTTTTACTGGTCCTTGCCAGTCTTCCATCTGTGGGATTTTTAGATCTTTGGGAGTTAGAAGAAAGATTTCAGGAAAGCCAAGTGCAAGAATATAACCAACCCTTAAGACTGAAAACTAAGATGATAGCACTGTAGAAAACTCAATAACCCAACCATCCATACCTTCACGATCTACATTGTTGTTCATTTTACTGAAGATTAAGTGTTTTTGCTTTTCAGTTTATAGCCTGAAAGAAAACAGACTTTCTGTTCTTCTTAGTCTGCAGATGGAAGCCTACATGTCTTAAGCACAACTTTAAATTCTTAATGAAATTACTGTGATCAGCTGAACTGAGATCAAGCCCCATTTCTGGGCCAATATATAGCACGCTGGGTAAGAGACATATGAGGCTTCAGTTGCAAACATGTGGAAGAAAAGCCACGATGGGATTTCCTAGACAAGAGGTCTAAGACAGTTAACCAAAAGGTTTTCACTGTATGCCCGTGAGATCAGATGAAATACGTCAGTTGTTTTATTTTTTCCTGCCTCCTTTGGGAGCTGATTTGATTCTAGCTCCAGGAGACGATCAAAACCAAGGGTCACAGCCAAACGAATTCATTGTTGTCTAGTCAATTCTGACTCAAGAGCAACCTTGTATGACAGAGTAGAACTGCCCTACAGGGTGTACAAGGAATGGTTGGAGGATTTTAACTGCAACCTTTTGTTTAGCAGCTGTGCCCCTAACCACTGTTCCACCAAGGCTCCAGGAGAGATGTGATTGTGAAATAATATAAATGAACTGAAAATATTGAGGGAGAATCCCCTAAAAGGACTTATTGAAAATCTATCTCCAGCTACTGGAAGGAGTTCTGCTCTAAACAAGAATTAACCCTCCAGTGGGATTTCAAATTTCTTCTTCATGCCAGGCCCTCATGTCTCTCCAGATGCTCTTAGCTACATTGGTCTGGGAGCTGTCAACTTGAAGATCTATTCTACAATTATTTTAGTATTCCAGTGTGATTTCTATTTATTTCTACTTTTCCTCCTGCCCAGACCTGGACCCCAGGTCCTAGCACGCTTCACTCCTGATTGTGCCCCCTTTGTAACTGTTTCTGTTCTGGGTGGGCTATGAAGCCTGTGTTTGTCACTTGATTTTCCTTCCCTGAGCCCATCTCTAATGCCAAAATTTAAATTGTAAATTTCCATCATATCAATCATCCATTAAAGCAGCTAACTGATATTACTATTTTCTCTCACCTGTCCCTGCTCCTATTTTAAAGCAGAAATTGACTCAAACATTGACCAAAATGCAAAATATAAAGGAAATAACATTTGTTTCTTCTATATTTTTCAGCCTATTTTCAATAATTTTACTTCCTTAGCTACATATTAATCTTTAATTAATTTTTAAATGTTTTTTATTATTAAATAAAAAATGGAAGTGTACATACTCTGTGCTTACAATACTAGATTAAGAGAGGAGGAGTACACAAGTTGTGTCGAAGTCCCATTAATATTGATCTTCTTACTAATGTGTATTGTCACCAGTTTCACCCAACCAATTTTCTAACAACTATCTAATCTAGACCATGCCCTCCTGCCCTCCCACCCTCCCGCCCTCCCCACCTTAAGAAGGATATATTTTTCTATTGTTTTTAGTGTCTTTTAAAACCATGTTTCAAACAGTATATTCAAGGACACATTTTCTGATATTTCCACTACTTATTTTAAGATTTTGCAATTTTAAGCTTCGTTAGTAGAACTTTCTATATGGATTAATAATTCAATTAAATTCAAATTTTCATAAGTTATTAAAGAAGATTGCCTGTGAGTAGCCAATTTTCAGATTTGGCAAGTTCTAATTCAAGACAGTGCTAATGTGCAGCCTTTGGGTATTAACTTCCCTTAAGTAAAGAACAATTTCTTTCATCCAAGACAAAATGTGGATGACAGATGCTTTTCAAAGGGCTTAATTAATTTTCTCAATTTGAGACCACCCAAGAGTTAGAAGTAGAGTTGAAACTGAATATACAGATGCAGCTCAAAAATAATGTGATGTCTGGTAGGCCTAATAATTTTCATAACTGAAGATCTTAATAGACAATTTGGTGTGCCAGTAAAAGCCTTATACTCACCTAGGCTATGAAACTAAAACTATGGAATAAATTATCATTCCTTGTGCCTTCTCCTCTATTTTATGTCTTCAGGTCAATAAGATAATTTCCCGAAGATAACTAACTGCAAGATATTTGCTGTCACGAAATAAAGTATCAAGTCAGTCATTAGCCTGGCCTGAGGAATAATAGAACAAAAAAAATTGGTCAAAGCAAAAGACTTGGGGGTAGACTAAAAGAAAGTGCAGCAGAATTTTCCATAAATGTTTACAACTCCCCAGGTTGGGTTAAAATGTTTCAGCCTTGACAACCTTGACAACTCACTGTGTCCTGGCTACATGGATGCTGAATTTGGACCTAGGAAGCAAGAGCAGATTAATTTAATCTTTTGTCTGACAACAGAAGAAATATAAATACTAAAACCAGGGTGAAGTAGATTGTCACTTACGGTATGATAAATCAATTTTGTGTGGCCTTTCTAGCACTGGTCTTGTAATTCCCATCGAAGTGATTGGCTGGAACTTGTGCAGATATTGTAACTGTAGACAACCAAGGGGACTGGTCTGTTTTGACAACGTCCTAGGCTTGAAACAAGCTACCCCAAAAGTGGGAAAAAGAGAAGAACCCATGCCACTGAAGTAGAAAATCCAGAAGGTCCTTTGGACCTGAGATTCCTGTGCTGAGAAGCTCCTGAAACCAGGAAAAAGATTGAACAGTAATCCTGACGACAGTGAGAAGGTATGGCCACAAAAATGCTGCAGCAGGGATGCAACCACAAAAGCTGGAATGGTGGGCTCCCTGGCCCACAGAGAGAGAGAACTGCAGGCCTTTGAGCAGAGGCCTGGGGCCAGGGAGACTCATGCCTATGAGAACAGCTGGGAAAAGGCGGCCATCCTCCAAAACACTGCATCCTTGAGTGTTCTGGGGACTGAATTACAGCTGTTAATTCCCCTTAATCTTGAGTTATCATCTGAGTTCTGTGTAGCCATTGCAATGAATTATCTAACCTAGCAGAGAAATAAAGAATATCATGGGAGGGATGGTTGGTATGAGAATTAGTAAAGACGGCAAAGAGAAGACGCTTATCTGGCCTCTATCACGTGGGAGTCAGCCTTATGCTATTGATCTTGGTTCTTCCTTTCCCCTTGTGAAGCTGGAGGATGTCAGACACTACCCCACACCATTTTTACATCACTCAATGATGTTATTTGAAGAATATAAAAATAATGTCACCTTATCAAAAAATTTATTTCCAGATGGCCAGATTGCTTAAAGTTTGACCACTGCATGCCTAAAAGGACAAGTATCTTCAGTTGCCATAGAGTCTACTCCAACTCATGACAACCTCACTTGACAGAATAGAAATGTTCTATAGACTTTTTAATGGCTGATTTTTCAGACACAGATCACCAGATCTTTCTCCCATGGTGCCTGTGAATGGATTTGAATCTCCAGCCTTTCAGAAAGCGATCAAGCCCATTAATCATTTTCACCACACAAGGCCTCTAAATGTCTTACCTAATTGTATTTATTACATTGGTGCTGCCTAGTGGAAGAATATTATCAGGAAATGTTCTCTAACTAGATCCCTCCAGCAGAATTCTGAACAAATATTTCAGAAAACAGCAGATGAATTTCATATTCATTATGACATAAAATGCCACCAAGAAAAAATAAATAAATGAATAAAAACACTTATATTTGGGGGGAAAAAAATCCAAGCATTAAGTAAAAGCATACTGAAGTTAAAGCTGTAGATTAAAGACAAATGGAGTACCACAGACAGATAAATGAGGTGGCGGGAAGCAGCACTTTGATTATGAGCTAGAGTGGTTCAACTGAATTTTTATAGATTCTGTTTTGCTGGTTCTTGGCTGCTGTGGCTGCTGTGGCCTTTCTTAATGGTATCACCTAGACTGGCCAGCAGCTTGAGATTCACATACAGTCGAGAAATGATAAAGCAAACTGGGAAAGGGAGAGGGCTAACCAAAAGGGGGAACAGACAAAACATGTAATAGAAAAAATTCAGCAGCGATGCACATTAATCCACCACTGAAACCACTGAGTAGCTGGCCACCAACACTATGACCTAATCCAGGACTTCTAAACAGTTTCTGAAACTTCGCTACTCACTGTGTGGTCTGTGGATCAGCAACATCACCATCACCTGGGGAACTGTTAACTGTGTAGATTCTGAAACCATGCTTAAGATCTACAGTTTCAGAATCTGCACTTCACCAGTCTCCAAATATTTCATGTGCACATTTACATTGGAGAAGCACTGCTGTTCATCTACATATGCAAACTCAAGCCATGCATGGATAATTTAAAACACAATTTTGTTACTTTAATCCTAGACTACTAAACAGTAATACTTTGTTTTGCTAAATTTAAGTCTGAAAAATAGAGTATCTGTTCATAGGTGGTATACTCTCAACATAGCTGTTTCCCTATGATTGGAAGAAAACAGAAAATATGCTTTGCCTTTCATCAAGTGAGGCATTAGAAACTTAGGTCAGCCTATTTCTATTTTCCTTTCTACGTGTTGCCAAAACAGCCACATGAAAAACAAAATCCAAAATAGTGGGCTACTGACTTTGTTCCATGTGAGTCATATACACAGTTGGGATAACCTCTGTGTCTAAATGTTTAATTTTTCACTTATTTGTAGGAGAAGTGGTTATCATATTCAAAGGTATATGTAATAAACCCAAAAAAATCAAAAGCATTTCAGACATTCAAAGGCAAAAATTTAAGTTTGTAAAAAGCGATATCATTCAAAGAGTTTCTCTTCCAAAGAGAAAATATAAAAATAGTCATGAGGCAGCCTCTGTAGTACATTTGGCCCAACTCCCTTTAATCTGACCAAAATGTACTTGTTGTAAATTCGGCTTGACTGAGAAACTTCCTGATCAGATCATTCTCATTTTCATCTGTACCCAATTTTCTCACCCAAGGATCAGACCACACAGGGCACCAAAATTGCTACCAAGAGCCAATATTATAACAAACAGCTGTTTGTATATAAGTATTTGAAAAGCAACGATTTCTATGTACTTTCTCCTTTAGAATGCAAACCTGAGTCCAAATCAAATGTCTGAATATAATCTAATAATGTATTTGCATGCCCAGACAGAGAACTGTTAACATTTTCACAATCATCACATTAGAAAGAGTTAGAAGTGTAGAGACAGGATGCTATTTACGTGTTGTGTCATGTAAATATACTTTCCTGGATCTCTGTTTTACTGCATGTAGTAAAGATAATAACAATACTTGTACCTCCTACATTGTGTTGTTGTGAATATCAAGTTTAACAATAGGAGTTAAAGTGCCTTCAGATGTGTTAAGTGCCACGTAAATATAAGAAATTGCTATTGGCAAATATGTTCTCTTAAAGACATTTTTGTATTTATAGTAAGGTATTCATCTTTGACTTCCTTAATAATATACAATTTAGGATGTCCAATTCTGCTACCAATAACATTCATTCTTGAATAAATTTTCTTTCAAAAGTTTGAGAGTAACAATTTACTTCTTTAATACAGAAGGAAATATTTTTACATGACCAAAAGGTAGTCGGTGACAAAACCCATTTCTGTTTATTCAAATGCAACTCAATAACAACTTTATAGGACTGAGTAGAACTGCCCCATAGAGTTTCCAAGGCTGTAATCTCTATGGAAGCTGACTGCCACATCTTTCCTCCCCAGAGTACCTGGTGGGTTCAAACCACCAATCTTCTGGTTAGCAGCCGAGTGCTTTAACAACTGAACCAGCAGGAATCATTGACTAAAATATAGGCTTGTCTTTCTGTTTTTACAATTCTTTTTCCTTATGGCCAAACCCACTGTCGCTGAGTCAATTCTGCCTCATAGTGACCTTAGAAGACAGAATAGAACTACACCTGCAGAATTTCCAAGGCTGTAAATCTTTATGAAAACAGACTGCCACATCTTTCTCCCTGCTTTACTTTGTGAAGAGGCCCCCCGAAACCTGCACTTGGTATAAAGACAGGCTTTTTCCAAGGTGTAGGCTGGACTCCATTTCTGTTATTTAGTGCTCAGCCTGAGCTGACTTTCAAAACTCAACTAGCCAGAGTATTTCAGGAACTTTGTGGGCTACTCTTCTCACCCTTTCTTTCCCAGCACGCCCCTAGGAAGAACACATATTCGTCCTGGATCCCCAAATATTCATGCATTAGCAATATGTTAATTGCCTCAAATTTGGCTGCTACAGCTAAACTAGTTGACAGCACTGCAGATGTAGTGCTGGGAAGTTTTTTAAATGTCTATATTCTCTATGCCACAATACTTCACCCTGCTTTGACCCAACATGTTTCTGCCAGCCAACTAACTTTCTATGAAGGGCTCTTCCTGGATACACCTTACATTATAATACATTCTGTGGCTTGTTTAAATTCCTCTACTCTCTTTTCAGTAACTGACAATAAGAAATACTCAACACATGAGTGCATAAATTTAACTGAATAGCTTCTCACTCGTTGAAAAGATGTGAAAGAAACTCTTTCAGTGAACCCTGATATGTTTCTATTTGTTGATGGCTTCTATTTGAAACCTGATACTACTAGCTATTGCTCTCAGGCTTGGTATTCTGTCACAACCTTTACTTAGATTCTTAAACAACAAGTCTTTCCTGAGGCTACTTCAGACCAACAAGCAGGATTAATCGCTCTTATAAAACATAAAAAAACAAAACAAAACAAAAAAACAGGAGATGAAGTCAAGATGGCAGAGCAGTCAGATGCTTCCTGTGAGTCCTCCCAACAACAAAGGCAGACAAGAGCAAATGAATGCATTCATATGACAGCCTAGGAACCTTGAACTTCAAAGGAAAACTTGAGAAATCAGACTGAGCAATGGGGAAGGAAGAGTAGCTCAAAAAATTGCACAGGAATCACCAGACCTGAATTGCTGGAAAATGGCTGCAGCCATCATGCTGAACTGAGTAGTGGCAGTTGCAGGTCATCCCCTTCAGCAGGAGAATCTTAGAGGGAAATCCACTCACGCTTCTAGAACCAGTGAAAAACGGTACTAGATTGTCAAAAGCTAAATACGTATAAGCTACTGCACACAGATATAAATTTTTCCTTCAGGATAAACATCTCCCCCTTCTTCCAGTGCTTCCCTCTCCCTTTCCTGCTCTGCATTCAGCTCTGGACTCTGATGCATGAATTGTGTCTAATGTAGGACTCTTTAAGCCCTTCCTGAGCTATTCTCCAAGATTTGAAGAGTGAACACTTTAGCAAACAGGAAGAAGGGTGAGGGGAAACTGCCAACTCCCCTGATCTGGAAATCCAGGGCAGAAACAGTTTCATCACCTAGATTCAGATGTAAGGGGGCACACCATCCTCACAGACATTCAGTGGTAATTATTAGCCTCCTGCCCTTCTCAGCACCTGCAGCCAGATACCTGTGCCTATACCAATCACCCCTGCCCATCTAGGATAGTAGGGGATAATCTGCACCACACACTTGGCTGACCACCCAGACACCTGATCTAAATTCACACAAGAAAAGAATTTTGGAGCTTGCATGTCTAGTAACAGTTCTAACCACCTGGTGACAGGATATTAGAGCTTCAAGACCCCAGTAACCAAACTAATACACACAACCAGCCTATTTGGATGTTTCAAAACAAAACAAGAAAAATCACTGAAAGAGGCAGATGAGGATAGCTTCAGAAAGTTTCCAAAACAAAGACTCAAAAAAATTCCCAGAGAAAAAGAACTTCCAAGAATTATTAGAGGTAGAATACAAGACATTAATAGTTAGAACTCTTCAGACATCAAGAAGGAGATGAGGCACAGTGCAGCAGAACATAATGGCAAATTGAATAACCTGCAACAAAGCATACAGTAGCAGGAATTAGACACTCAAAATATTGGTAAGAAAATTATATAATTTGACAACTTAATAGAAAGCCAAAGGAACAAAGCTGAAGTAATGGAAGGTCAAATCTGTGAGAACGAAGGTAAGACACGTGACATCAACAAATATCTGAGGAAAAATCAGATAAAAAAGTTTTCTATCAAGAAACACTGAAAATTATGTTGGATTCTACCAAGAGGAACAACCTATAAGTGACTGGAGTACCAGAATCAGGGAAGGGGAGCAGAAAACACAGAGAATATTCAAAAATTTGTTGACACAAAACTTTCCTGATATCATGAAATATGAGAAGATATCTATCCAAAACACTCATTGAACTCCACACAAAGTAGATCCAAAAAGAAAGACTCTGAAGCATAATCAAACTTGTGAAAACTAAACATGCCAAAGCCAAAAGCCAAGTGCCGTTGAGTCGGATCCAACTCATGGTGACCCTAGGGGCCATAAGGAGATAATTTTAAAAGTGGCTAGAGATAAACAAAAATAACCTACAAAGAAGATTCAGTAAGACTGATTTGGACTATTCTCTAGAAACCATGCAGACAAGAAGGCAGTGGGATGACCTACAAAAACTACCAATTAAGTTCACAAAATCATCCTAGAAAAAATGCTACATACTTTATTGCCGAAAATCGGTCACCTTCCAAGCAATCTTCTTGAAAAGCTATGGACCAACACCAGCACATATTCCACCCTTCAAAGTAATTTTGGAACTCTTTTTCTGGAATGGCCATCAAAGATATTGTCGTATTACCCTTGATGTCCTGAATAGCATAAGAATGTGTGCCTTTCAATATGTCCTTTATCTTCTGGTAAAGAAAAAGGTCATTGGGGGCCAGATAGGTGAGTAGGGAGGGTGTTCCAATGCAGTTACTGTTTACAGGCTAAAAACTTCCTCATGGACAATTATACAATTAAGTTTGCAAACTTGCTGCCTTGCCATTACACACAATGGCCATTCCAGAAACAGTTTCAAAATTGCTTTGGAGGGTGCTGGCATTTATGCATAGCTTCCCAAGGGGAGTACTTGAAAGGTGGTCACAGTGATATTCTGAAGAGAGGTATGTAGGACTTTGAACAATTAAGTTCATGGACTTAATTATCAGATCTCATATACAAAACAAGGAAAGAAAATAATTGCAAGCCAAAAATTGTATACCCATCAAAACAGTCCCCTAAATATGTTGGCAAAATTAGGAGATTTCAACATAAACAGGAATTTAGGGAATTTGTAAAAACCAAACAAAAATAATAAAAAAAAAAGTAAAAGGAGTCATTTGGTCAGAAAATCAGTAACATCAAGCAATAACACAAAACTAGAAGACAGAACAGAGCAATTGGATATAACCCAAATAGGAGAATTACGAAAATACAACAAAGGAAAAACATTAAAAATAGGTAGAGATGTCACTATGTAAATGTTGTAACAAAAGATGAGGACTTAAAACAAAATGTAGCCATAGGTCTTTCATATGGAAAGAAAGTCAAAGTGATTGAAGAAATTAAAGATTTGTTTAATTTAGAAAAATAGGGGTAACCATGAAGGTAATCAGAAATGAAACTCAGTCCTACACATCAGAATAAAACATGAAGTTTCAGCAAATGCAAAACCACCAACACTGAAAAAGAAGAAAATAAAATCCATAAAGAAAAAAGACTCAGCACATGAAGTTAAATTAAACAAAGGAATTGACTACAATGCACCAAAAATAGCCTTCAAAATGACTAAACTTGTAGCTGTCTATAATTATGCAGAATGTAAAAAGATTAAATGCACCAATAAAGAGACAGGTGATGGAGCAAGAAAAAAAAATGACCCATCTATATGCTGTCTACAGGAGACACACCTTCGACATAAATACACAAAAAAAAACTAAAGCAAAAAGGATAGAAAAATATGTATTAAGCTAGCAGCATTGAAAAAAAGAGCAGGAGTGGCAATATTAACTTCTGATAAAACAGACTAAGGTAAAATTCACCATACTGGATAAGGAAGGACACTATATGATGATTTAAGAGATCAATGCTACAGGGAGACATAACCTTGTTAAATGTCTTACACATCCAATGACAGTGTTCCAAAATACATAAAACAAACTCAAACTGCACTGAAAACAGAAAAACCTTTACAATAATAACAGGAAATTTCAACACACTACTTTCAGTGCAAGACAGAAAATCCAGGAAAGAACTCATTAAAGACATGGAAAATCTAAATGACACTATCAACCAACTTGACCCCGTAGACACACACAGAACATTTCACCTAACGGCAGCCAAGTATATTTTTTGCTAACACACATGTAATATTCTCCATAGACATATACAGAACATTCCACCCAACATCAGCCAGGCATATACTTTTTTCCTAATACACATGGAACATTCTCTAGAAGTGATTGCACATTAGGCAACAAAGCAATCTTTATCAAAATTCAAAGTACTAACAGTTTCAAAGCAACTTTTCAGAATACAGTCATAGAAGTAGAAATCAATAACAGAAACAGGAAGGAAAAAAACTCAAACACATGGAAACTGAACAACAACTTGCCGAAAAACTGTTTGTAGAAGAAATTAAGGACAGAAAAGATAAATTCAAAGAATCAAATGAGAATGAAAACATATCCTACCAGAACATTTGGGACAGAGCAAAAGTTGTACTCAGAGGTCAGTTTATCTCAATAAATGCACACATCCAAATAGAACAAAGGGCCCAAATCAAAGAATTAGCCATTAAACTTGAACAAATAGAAAGAAAAAAGCAAAAGAAGACATTGAACACCAGATAAAAGCAAGGGGGGAGGGGCAGGAAGTATAACTGAACTAGAGACAAGAAAAACAGTTGAGAGTTAATAATACCAAAATTGGTTTTTTGAAATGATCAACAAAATTGACTAACTATTGGCCAAACTTACAAAAGAAAAACAGAAGAGAAAGTAAATAACTCAAACAAGATAGGAGATGGGCAATATCGTAACAGATTCAATGAATTGAAAGACTCATAGCAGAATATTATGAGAAATTGTACTAGAATACACTTGAAAACCAAAGGAAAAGGACAAATTCCTAGAAACACACTAGCTACCCAAACAAATGCAAACAGAAGTAGAACAACTAAATAAAATCATCAGAAAAGAAGAGATTGAAAAGGGAGTTTAAAAAACCCTGATAACAACAACAGAAAGCCCTGGCCCTAACTGCTTCACTGGAGAAGTCTTTTAAAATTTTAAAGAGTTAATACCACTATTCCTTTTTTAAAAAATATATGTATATATATTTTTTATTATGATTGAGTGAGAATATACAATCCCATATAAATTTGCATACCCACCAATAAACAGCTCCCAGTGCTCTCCCTGCATGGTGACAGCGCACTCCTCTTCTATGTTCTGTACATGTCATATCCTCCTAACAATCTCCTATCCCCTACTCTTCACCCTGTCCCCTGCATACAGTAAGAGGTCAGCTAGATAACATCCTATAGATGCACAGAACCATAAAATGCACACATGATATGATCACTCTGTGTCACCGAGTCCAACACATTTCTGCTCAAAGAGTTGACCTCCATTATTTATGGACAGGGGCAGCATCAGGGCCAGGGCCATGCTCCCAGGGGAACCCTGAGGCCCCTGGACCATCAGCTGTGGTCTTTTAGTGGACATCTCAGGGTGCATCCCTTTTTATCTTCATGTTGCCTGTGAGACTCAACTTTGTGAGCCCCATTTCAGCTATCACAGGTGGTGGCTGGGCACCATTCAGTTCTTCCATTCACATGTTGATATAGTCACCCACTCACATGAGTCTCTCTGTCTTCTGGGTTCTCTTTGCCCCATGTCTTTTTGGTCCTTGGTGATCATCCATTCCTTCTAAGTTGGGACCATTTGGTGTATATCAGATGGTAGGTAGCACAGTAGCTTTTAAGACCCCAGATGCCACTCACCAATTTGTGGTGCGGAAGACTCTCTTAGCGAAAAGCTAGTTGTGCCAATTGGCCTCAATTTCCCCGAGAGTGTGAAATACCACTATTCTTAAAGCTATTCCAGAATATAGGAAACTATGGAATATTCCCAAATTTATTCTGTAAAGATACATAATCCTGATATCAAAACCACGTAAAGATAGCACAAAAAAGGAAAATTACAGAACAATATTTCTCATGAGCTAAGAAGCAAGGATCCTCCATAAAATTCTAACCAAGAAAATTCAACAATATACCAAAAAAATAATTCACCATGACCAAGTGGGGTTCATACTAGAGATGCAAAGATTACATTAGAAAATCAGTATAATCAGCCACTTAAATAAAACAAAAGACAATAACCACTGGATTTCATCAGCTGATGCAGAAAAGTCATTTGACATAGTCTAACACGGATCCGACTCGACGGCACTTGGCTTGGCAACACCCATTCTTGTTAAAAACCCTCAACAAAATAAGAATAGAAGGAAACTTCCTCATCATAATGAAAAGCATATACACAAAGCCATCTGTGGAAGTCCCAGTGACATAGTGGTTAAGAGCTGTGGCTGCTAACTAAACAATCAGCAGTTTGAATCCACTGGGTACTCCTTGAAGGTTCTATGGGGCAGTTCTACTCTCCTATAGGCTCACTATGAGTTGGAGTCAACTCAACAGCAGTGGGTGTGGTTTAAGTTTTTATACAAAGCCAACAGCCAACATCATACTAAATGTAGGGAGACTGAAAGTATTCCCCTTCAGAATTTTACCAGACAATGGTGTCTTTGTTGCCACTTTTATTCAGTACTGTGCTGGAAGTTCAAACAAGGCACTCAGGCATGAAAATGAAATAAAGCACATTCAGATTGGTAAGGAAGAGGTGAAAGTATCTCTATTCACAGGTGATAATGATCTTATACACAGAAAACCCTAATGAATCAAAAATAAATGGCTGGAAACAACAGAAGAGTTCAGCAAAGTATCAAGATATACAATAAACATAGAAAAATCCACCAGATTCCATTACACCAACAAAGAGGTGTTCTAAGAGGAAAACACTGAATCAGTATTATTTACAATGAACTCCAAGAAGATAAAATAATTAGAAATAAATCTAACCAGATACATAAAATTCCTGTACAAAGAAAAGTACAAGGCACTACTGCAAGAAACTCAAAGAGAACTAGATAAGTTGAGAAACCTCAGTGAAAGAGAGGCTCAAGATTCTAAAAATGTCTATTCTACGAAAGGTGATCTATAAATATGATGCAACCAACAAAAATTCCAGTAGTGTTTTTTCATGAAATAAAGAATCTAATCATCAGCTTCATATGGAAAGGCAAGAAGCTCCAGTTCAAGAAGCACTCACACTGCTTGACTGTAGAAGCTACTACAGTGAAACAGTACTCAAAATAGCCTGATACTGGTGTAAAAACAGATGCACAGACCAATGCAATTGAAATTGAGACTCCAGATACAGCATCCATCACCTATGAGTAACTGATATTTGACAAAGAACCAGTCTGTAAACTGGGGAAAACACAGTTTCTTTCACAAACGATGCCAACACAACCAGATATCCACTGGGGGGAAAGAAAAAGCAACATCACCTGTATCTTACAGCATGCACACAGACTAACTCAAATTGGATCGAAGACCTAAATACAAATTCTAAAACAACAAAGATCATGGAAGAAAGAATAAGTGCAATACTGGGAGCCCTAATACAGAGCGAAAACAGAACACAAAACATTACTAACAATTCACAAATACTAGACGAAAAAATAGATAGCAGGGAACTCCTAGAAATCAAACACTTGTGCTCATCCAAAGACTTCACTGGAAGAGTAAAAAGACAATACACAGACTGAGGGAAAAAAATGGCCACCATGAATCTGATCAACATCTAATCTGCATATTCTACAAGACATTGCAAACTCTCAAAACAAAAAGACAAATAACTCAATTAAAAAATGGACAAGGGATATGAACAGGTACTTCACCAGAGAAGACACCCAGGAAGCTAACAGATACACGAGGAAATGCACTCATTCTAGAAAAAGTGCTACATGATTCATTGTTGAGTATCACTATGCTCACTTTCAAAGTACTCCTCTTGGGAAGCTATGCACTAACGCTAGTGCTTAGTCAACTCTTCAAAGCAATTTTGGAACTCATTTTCTGGAATGGCCATCAGAGCTACCATTGTCATATTACCCTTGATGTATTGAATGTCATCAAAATATCTACCTTTCAATATTCGTTTATTTTCAGGAAAAGAACAAAGTCATTAGGAGCTACATCAGGTGAGAAGGGATGATGTTGTAATACAGTTACTTGTTTACTGGCTAAAAACTCCCTCACAGACAACTATACAACTAAGTTCACAAACTTGCCACTATACTACCCTGCACAATGGCCACTCCTGAAGAGTTCCAAAATTGCTTTGAAGGGTAGACTAGGTGCTGGCATTGGTATATAACTTCCCAAATGGAGTACTTCAAAGGTAACTATAGTGATATTCAGCAATGAGATATGTAGCACTCACAACAATTAAGTTCATGGAGTTAATTGTCCAATTTGGTATCATCTCACACCAAGGCTTACATTAATCCAAAAAGATAAAATAATAAATGTTGAAGAGGTTGTAGAGAGACTAGAATACTTCTACACTGCTGGTGGGAATGTAAAATGGTACAACCACTTTGGAAATCAATTTGGCACTTTTTTAAAAAGCTGGAAATAGAAACACCATAGGATCGAGAATGGAACACGTATGCTTGGAACACATACCAGAGAAATAAGATCTGTGACATAAATAGATACATGCACACCAATATTTACTGCAGCACTTACCACAAGAGCAAAAAGATGCAATCAGCCTAGATTTCCAGCAGCAGATGAATGGATAAACATACTGCAGTATAGTCACACAATGGAATACTATGCAATTGTAAAGAACAACTATGACCTTAGGAAACATAACATGGAGACATCTGGAAGAGATTATCCTGAGTGAAATTAGTCACTTGCAGAAGTATAAGTATTGTGTGAGACCATTGTTGTAAGAACTAAAGAAAAGGTTTACGCACGGAAGGAAATAATCTTGGACTGTTAAAAGCGTGGAGAGGAAGCCAGGTGGTTACACAGTACCTATGACTTAGTCTAAGTGAAGGACATGACAGCATGCTGTAGAAGGGAAAACAACACAGCTGTACTATACCAAAAGCAAAGATTTCTCAGTATAATTCAAATTATTTCACAGAACAGAGCAGCAGGGGCAGAGTACAATGGCTTCAGGGGACTCTTTGGTCGGTTGGCATTTAAAAGAAGTTTATTTTTAAGAAAACGTTCTTCTTCCCACTTTGTTGAGTGGTTTCTGGGGTCATAAAACCTAACAAGCAGCCTTCTAAGTAGCATCAATTGCTCGCAACCTACCTGGAGCAGAGGAGAAAGAAGGACACCAAAGGCATGAGGACAATCTGAGCCCAGGAGACAGAAGGGGTCATATGATATAGAGACTACACCAGCAGGAGACCAAAAGAAGTGGATGGTGCCCACCTACCACCAATGACCACCCTGACAGGGATGGCAACATGGAGTCTCTAAAGCAGTGGGAGAAAAATCGATGTTCAACTTGTGTGATGTCTTGTTCCCTGATCTTGGGAGGGGTTTTCTTCTTTCAGCATTGTTTGCTTTTGGCCACTGGAGCGTTTGAACTTCCATCTAAGTCCTTCAGCAGGTTTTACAGTCCATCCAAGGACTTTAGCCTTCTTTAAGACTGATGGATCTAAGTTTTCATTTACTGTCATTAACTAACATGAGGGTTCTCGAGAAAGATCAGTTACAGTCCTTTTCAGTGAGGCTCCACGGAATTTTTAAATGGGTGCCTTTCACATATACATAGTCACTTTGTTTAATAATAGATAATTTTTGTATTTCTCACTTTGGGCTGTTGAGTCTCATCTTGACTCTTTATTCTGGAATCGACATCAGAACTGTCATCGTGTTACCCTTGATGCCCTGAATGTCATCAAAATGTCTTCCTTTCAATAATTCCTTTATCTTTCAGTAAAGAAAAAAGTCAGTGTGGGCCAAATCAGATGAGCAGAGAGAGTATTCCAACACGGTTATTTGTTTACCGGCTAAAAACTCCCTCACAGACCACTACACAATTAAGTTCGCAAACTTTCTGCTGTGCCACCGTGCACAACGGTCATTCTCAAAAGAGTTCCAAAATTGCTCTGAAGGATGAACTAGGTACTGGCATTAGTGCATAGCTTCCCAAGGGGAGTACTTTAAAGATGGTAGCAGTGATATTCAGCAATGAGGTATGTAGTGCTTAACAATTAAGCTTGCATACTTAACGGTCAAATCTCTTATCTGCATAACAGCTCTTATTTCTCTGGGATATGTTCTAAGAATTGGAATTGCTGGATCCTACGGTATTTCTATTTCTAGCTTTTTGAGAAGGGAACAGATTGATTTTCAAAGTGATTGTACCATTTTATGTTCCCTCTAGCAGTAGAGGAGTGTTCAGTCTCTCCAGCATTTACTATTTTGTGTTTTTTGGATTAATGCCAGCCTTATGGGATGAGATGATATCTTCTTGTAGTTTTATTTGGATTTCTCCAATATATAATAATTCTGAGCACTTCCTCCCATATCTGTTAGCTGCCTGGATGTCTTCTTTGGTGAATTGCTTGTTCATATTCTTTGCCTATTTTATAATTAGGTTATTTGACTATCTGTCATTCAAGCTTCGCAGAATCTTAAAGATTATGGAAATTAGACACTGATCAGATTTGTGGTAGCCAAAAAATTTTTTCTAGACTGTAGGTTGTCTTTTTTACTCTATTAGTGAAGTCTTTGGATAACTCCAAATGTTTGATTTTTAGGAGTTCACAGTTAGCTATTTTCTCTTCTGGTGTTTGTACATTGTCAGAAATGTTTTATTGTCTGTTTGTGCCGTGTATTAGGACTCCTGGTGTTGTCACTACTTTCTTTCCCTTGATATTTATCATTTTATATTTTAGTCTTTGATCCTTTTTTGCATGGTGTGAGATAATAGGTGCTGTTTCATTTTTTTGCAGATGGATATCCAATTTTGTCATCACCATTTGTTAAGGAGACTATATTTTCCCCAGTTTATGAGCTTCAGGCTTTTCTAAAATGCCACTAGTTTGTCGGTAAGTGATTTTATGTCCGGATGTTCAGTTTTGTTTCGTTGGTCAATGTATCAGTTTTTATACTAGTACCAAGCTCTTTGACTACCACCGTCACTGCAATAGGTTTTACAGTTAAGTAGTGTGAGGTCTCCCACTTTCTTCTTCTTGACTTTTTCAAAGCTTCTCCCCTTTCCATATGAAGTTGGTAATTTACTTCTCTGTCTTATTAAAAAATACCACGGGAATATTGGGATTGCATTGCATGTGTAGATCATTTTGGAAAGAACAGACATTTTTCACACTGTTGAGTCTTCTGTGCTAGAGCTAGGTAGGTTTCTCCACTTATGTAGGACTCCTTTGGTTTCTTGCAGTAGTGTCTTACAATTTTCTTTGTATAAGAATTTTATGTATCTGGTTAGACTTATTTCTAAGAATTTCATCTTCTTGGTGGCTATTGTAAATGGTATTGATTTGGAAATTTACTCGTTGATGTTGTCTTTGATAAACAAATTTAACTGATTTTTGTACATTATTTTGTATCCTGACAGTTTGCTGATACTTTGCTGAACTCTCACTTAAGTTCCAGTAGTTGCTTTTTGTGGATTTTTTAGGGCTTTCTGTATATAAGAATATATCGTCTGCAAATAGAGATATTTTTACTTTGTCCTTATCTATCTGAATACTGTTTATTTCTTTACTGAGCATAATTGCTGTGGCTAGAACCCCCAGCACAGTATTGGAGAACTGTGGTGACAAATGGAATCCTTGTCTGGTTCCTATTCTAAAGGGGAATGCTTTCCAACGTCTTCATTTAGGATGATACTTGATGTTGGCTTTGTATAAATGCCCTTTATTATGTTAAGGACATTCCCTTCTCTCCATATTTTGCAGAGAATTAACATAAATGGTTATTGCACTATGTCAAAGGACTTTTATTTGCATCAACTGATAAAATCCAGTGGCTCTTATCTTTGGTTTAATTTTTGTGCTTGATTGTATGGTTGATTTTCTAATGTTGAACAATCCCCGCATCACTCTTATGAATCTCACTTAGACATGGCTGATCACTTTTTTTGATATGTTGTTGAATTTTATTGACTAGAATTTTGTTGAGGTTTTTTGCATCTAATTTTATGAAACACAGGACAAAACAATACAAAAGCCCACTACTGTCAAGACAATCCTGACTCATAATGACTATAGACAGAGTAGAACCATTACACAGAGTTTCCAAAGAGCACCTGGAGAATTTGAACTTCTGACCTTCTGGTGGGCAGCCATTGCACTTAACCACTATGGCACCATGGTTTTGGTCTATAACTTTTTGGTTTTTGTGCTGTCATTGCTTGGTTTTGGTATCAGGACAATGCTATCTTCAAATAAATTTTTATTTTTTAAATACTTTATTGTGATTGAGTAAAATTATATATTCCAACTTCAGTTTGCATGGCCACCTATCTGCAGCTCCTTCTATTCTCTTTGTCCAGTGACAGCACACTCTTCCTTTTTGTTCTATGTATGTTGTATCCTTTTAACAATCTCCTGTCCCCTCCTCTCCAACCTGTCCTCTCCTATCTAGTAACAGGCCAGTAGGACAGCATCCTATAGATGCATAGAACCATAAAGTATACACACCTTGTGGCCACATTGTGTTCCTGTGTCCAGTCCACTCCTGTCCTAAGAGTTTATCTCAGTAATGTTTTCTGGTCAGGGGCAGCAGAAGGTCTAGAGCCCCTACTCACTGGGGAACCCCCAGGTTGCCAGACAATCAATTGAGGTCGTTTAGTGGAGATCTAAGAGTGCACCCCTCTTTTTCCCGTGTTGCCACTGGGACTCAACATTGCGTGCCCCGTCACAACTGTCTTTGGTGGTGGCCGGGCACTGTCTGGTTCTTCTGGTCACATGTTGGTACAGTCACCCATTCACATGGGTCCTTCTGTCTCCTGGACTCTTTTCCTTGTGTCTGTTTTTCTTGGTGATCATCTCTTCTGGAAGACTAGGGACCATTAGATGTAGCTCAGATGGTAGCTTGCTAGCTTTTAAGACCCCAGACACCACTCACCAATATGGGGTGCAGAAGACTCTCTTAGCAACAGGCTAGTTATGCCAACTGGCCTTGATGTCTCCTGAGAACATGGTCCCCAGACCCCTGTCCCTGCTACTCTGTCTTTGCAATGTCAGGTTAACATTAGAAGACTTTTCAGTTTATGCTGAAGTCCAATTAAGTTGATGTTTCTACTACGTGTTGTCTCAGCTTTCACCCAACCAAATTTCTACCAGCTGTTGTCTTAGGTTGGGTTTTCTAGGGAAGCAAAACCAGTAACACGTATACGTACAAGGAAAGATTTATATATAAGGAAACAGTTCCTGCAATTGCAGAAGGTAAACATCCCAAGTCTTGGCACAAGCCTCACACGGCCATGGAAACTGGTGAACCCAAGGTTGGAGACCAGAATTCTAGATCACTGGTTGTGTAGATCAGCGGACCCCAAGCTGGTGGAGAGATGGAGCTGCACAAACTGGCAAACCCAGGATCAGCACATCAGGGGACAGGATGTCCTCCTTGGTGCAGTGCCTGTCATCTCCCTTACCCATCATTTAATTGGGTTTCTTTATCTTTTTCTTGTTGATGTTTTGCAGTACCTTGTAGATTATGGAGATCAGATGTCAGTCCAACATGTGGTTACCAAATATTTTTTCCTGTTCTGTAAAAAGAAAACCCAGTCCTGTCGAGTCAGATCCACCTCAGGGTGACTATAGAGGCCAGAGTAGAACTGCCATATAAAGTACTGAAGGAACCCCTCATGGACCTTTTGGTTAGCAGCGGTAGCACTTAACCCACTACACCACCAGGGTAGGTGATCTGTTAATTCTTTTGATAAAGTCTTTGGATGAGCAAAAGCATTTGATTCTTAGTAATTCCCGTTTATCTATTTTCTCTTCTGTTGATTGTGTTAGTTGGATTTTGAAGACTGCCTAAACTACATATTAGAAATTCCATTGTTGACCCTATTTTTCTTGTATGATCTTTATCTTTTTAGGTTTGATATTTAGGTCTTTCATCCAATCAGAGTTAGTTTTTGTGTAAGGTGTGATATATGGGTCTTATTTCAATTTCAGGGAGATGGGTATCCAGTTTGGCCAGTACCATTTGTTAAAGAGACTGTTTTTACCCCAGTTTACAATCTTAGGGCCTTTGTCGAATATCAACTGTTCATAAAAGAATGGTGGCATCTCTGGGGTCTCAAGTCTGTTCTATTGGTTTACATGTCTCTTTTTGTTCCTGTATCAGGCTATTTTGACTACTGTGGCAGTGTAATAGGTTCTAAGGTTGGGTAGTGTGAGGCCTCCCACTGTGTTCGTCTTCTTCAGCAATGCTTTGCTTACCCACGGTTTCTTCTCTTTCCAAGTAAAGTTGATGACAAGTAAATCGCTTTGAGTAAGATAGACATTTTCACAGTGTTAAGTCTTCCCATCTCAATTTATGTAAGTTTCTTTTGTGAGGTCTTGTAGTTCTCTTTGTATAGATCTCTTATTTCTCTAGTAAGATTCATTCCAAGGTATTTTATCTTCTTGGGGGCTATAGGAAATGGTACTGATTTCATGATTTCTTCTTTGACGATCACTTTGTTGGTATAAAGGAATCCTACCGATTTACTTATGTTTACCTTATACCTTATACTTCTCTGAACTCTTCTATTAGTTCCAGTAGTTTACCTACAGATTCTTGAGTATTCCCTGCTTATACAATCACATCATCTGCAAATACAGAGATTTGTTTACTACTTTGCCGATGTCGGTGCCCTTTAGTTCTTTGTCATGTCTAATTGCTCTGGTCAGAACTTCTAGTACAATGTTGAATAGAAGTGGTAAGAGTGGGCATCCTTTTCCATTTCCCATTCTCAAAGGGAATTCTTTCAGTCTCTCTCCATTCAAGACGATGCAGACAGTTGGCTTTGTGTAGATGTCCCTTATTGCTTTGAGGAATTCCTCTACCATTTTTTTTGCTGTGAATTTTTAGCATAAATAAGTGTTGGACTTCGTCAAATGCCTTTTCTGCATCTGAATCCAACTTGGTCATGATGAATTATTTTTTTTATGTGTTATTTAATTCTATTGGCAAGAATCTTGAAGATTTTGCATCTGGGTTCATGAGAGATATTGATCTGTAATTTTCTTTTTTAGTGGAATATTTCCCTGGCTTTGGTATCAGGGTTATGCTGGCTTCTTAGAACGAATCCGGGAGCATTTCATCCCTTTCTATGCTGGTTATTTTCAAAGAATTAATTTGGGGGTTTTACATCTTTTCTATGCTCTTAAATATTCTTAGTAATAGTTGTATTAACTGTTCTCTAAATTTTAGTAAAATTCTCTAGTGCAGCCATCTGGACCAGAACTTTATTTTTGTTGGCAATTTGTCAATTAACTTTCCATCTCTTGTCTGATGGGTTTGTTTAGCTGTTCTACTTGTGTTTATGTGAGTTTAGGTAGGTAGTGTGTTTCCTAAACTTTGTACATTTCATCTAGGTTTTCAAATTTGTTAGAGTTCAAATTTTCATAGTATTCTGTTACGATTTCTTATACTTCAGTTGAGTCTGTTGTAACAGCACCCCTCTCATTTCTTATTTAGGTAATCTGATTCCTTTCCTGTTTTTCTTTCATCAGTTAGGCAAATGATTTATTGATTTTATTGATCTCTTTTAAGAACCAGCTTTTGATCTTGTTAATGCTTTCAATCATTTCTCTATTCACTAACTCATTTAGTTCTGCACTACTTCTTACTATTTGCTTTCTTCTATTGCCTGAGGGCTACTTTTGCTGATCTTTTTCCACTTGTTTGAATTGTAAGGTTAATTCTTTGATTTGGTCACTTTCATCTTTATAAGTGTGTACATTTATGAACCTCTAATCAGTGTTTTTTCTAAGTCTCATAGGTTATAGTAGGATGTATTTTCATTGTCTTTTAATTCTATAAATGTATTTATTCTGTCCCTGACCTGTTCTATAAGCCAATAGTGTTTGAGCATGGTGTTGTTCAGTTTCCACGTGTTTGATTTTTTTCTTTCTTTTTTCTGTTATTGATATCTACTTTTATGACTTTATGATCTGAAAAGATGCTTTATAGCACGTCAATGCTTTGGATTTTGATAAGAATTGCTTTATGGCATAGTATGTGGTCTATTCTGGAGAATGTTCCACGCTGCCTTAAAAAGAAAGCATTCTTATCTGCTGCTGAGTGGAGTGTTCTGTGTACGTCTATGAGGTCAAGTTGGTTAATTTTGGCATTGAGATCTTCCATGTCTTTCCTGAACTTTTTTCTGAATTTTCAGTCCTTCACTGAAAGTTATGTGTTGATCTCTCCTAACATTATTTTGGAATCATCTATTTAAGTTTCAATGCAGTTCCAATTTGTTTTACGTATCTTAGAGCCTGTTACATCCTGGAGTACAGATCCTTTACTCATTATATAGTGTCCTTCCTTATCCAATATGTCGGATTTTACTTTAAAGTCTATTATCAGAAATTAATATCGCCACTCCTTTTCTTTTTCCAGTGTTGTTTTCTTGACATACTTTACCAGCCTTCTAGTTTGTCTGTGTCTGTAAACATAAAGTGTATCTCCTGTAGGCAGCATATAGGTGGGTCATGATTTTTTTATTCAGTTGGCCACTGTGTCTTTATAGGTGTATTTAATGGATCTGTGTTCATCATAATTATTAATGGATATGAATTCGATGTTTTCATTGGATGTCTTTTTGCGTGTGTGCATTGTAGAAAATTCCTTTGTCTCATTTAATTTCCTGTGCTGAGTTTTTTCAAGTGTTTTGTGTTTATCTTTTTTGTTGTTAGTGTTTTCTTATTTCCTGGGACTTCTTTTTTTTTCTTTTTCTTTTTTATTTTGATGTGTAGAATGGATAGTTCCATTTCTGGTCACTGTAGTGGTTATCCTTATTTTTCCAAATTTAAACCAGCATTTAATTTCTTTACATCACCTTGATTTCCTCTGTGTATGCAAGACCTAGAGCTACATTTTTTTAAGCTCTTCTTTTTTGTTGTAACGTTCATATAATGAGATCTCTGTTTCCTTATTTTTAGTGTTTTACTTTTGATTTATTTCTGTGATTTCATTATTTGGGTTGATATCCAGCTGCTCTGTTCTGTGTCCTAGTCTCTGGTTATTATCAGGTGTTATTGATTTTCTAACCAATGCACTCTTTTTAGTATTTCTTGTAGTTTTGGTTTGTTTTTTGCAAATTTCTGTTTATCTGGAAATGTCCCAATTTTGCTTTCATATTTGAGAAATAACTCAGCTGGATGTGTAATTCTTGACTTCTAGTTGTTGTCCATAAGTCTTTATAATGTCATCTTGTTGACTTTATGTGGTTTCTGTTGAGTAGTCCAAGCTTAGCCTTATTGACTCTCCTTTGTAGATTATTTTTCACTTACCTCTAGCCAGTTTTAAAATTGTTTATTTATCTTTAGTTTTGCCATGTTTGAGTATAATATGCCTTGTGTCTTTCTTTTGCAATGTGTCATGAATTGCATTGTGTCCACCAAAAAACGTTGGTATCCATTTGGCTCAGACATGAGTCCCAGTATGATGTGATTTCTCCCTTGTATTGTGAATGTTGCCTCTATGATGATAATGAAGGAGAAAGGACAGCAGCTCTATTAGTGAGGTGGGACTCAATCTATAACGTTGGATTGTGTTGAGATCATCTCCTGTGACATAAAAGGAAAGAGAAGTGAGTGAAGTGTTGGGAAACTCACACCTCCAATAAAACAGCACTGAAAGCACAGCATGTCATTTAGACCTGAGGTTCCTGCACCAAGATGCTCTTATATTGAATTTGGGCTCTTAGCTCTTATCCAGTAGGACTGTGATAATTTTTTATATTGAACAGACTTTTAGCTTGCCAGACTGTGACAATAAAATTTATACTTTTGAAGCCATACACTTGTGGTATTTGTGTTAAAGAAGCCCAAGTTGATATAGAATTTGGTAGTGAGAGTGGAGTGCTGCTATAACAGATACCTAATATGTGGATGCAGTGTGAAACTGTGAATGGATGGAGGAAACCAAGGAGAACTGCCAGCACCTGAGAAGGTGGAAGATGGTGAGAAAAGCAGTAGAGGACTGACAGAAATAGTAGCAGACAGGCAGCAGCAGAATCAGAAACTAACTCGTGGATCAAGAATGCTAAATGCCTGTTCACAGGCTTCCTGGCAGAGTGGAGTGCCTCTAGGCACTTAAATTGGTGGAAACAAAGAGTTTTGGGACAGTTTCCCCAACAAGGCATACATGTGCTTGAGGTCCTGGTCATGAGGCCATAGGAAGCACAAGCTCAAGAGACAAGGAGTATTAAAACTTGGGCTTTCTCAGTCTCAAAAGTATATATGTGGGCATGATGCCCCAGCCATAGCCATAGATTAACAAAATTTTAACTGCCTCAAACTTTATGATTAAAAAATGGTGTCTAAGCAGTCTCATAGCTGCCTTATAAAAGCATGATTTTGTGCCTGTCACTTAGTGTCTGTCACAGTACTTGTCAAAGCATGATTTTGTAAATGTCAACCAATCAGAATTTTTTCTTTGTAAGCTCCTGGATGTTTTGTATTTAAACTATAAAAAATTCCTTTCCTCAGAGCACTTTTGTGAATCCTTACTAGGAGCAATCTAATCCAGATTGCTCTGTTTCTTCAATAAAAGTTTTGCTTTTAATTTTAATAGACTCCAGTTCACGAGTTGACGACTTCATTGACTGGCCTTCAGCAACTCTTAAAAAAGACACAATTCTGGCAGAGTGCGGAAAATACATAATCACAAAACAAGTATATTGGTGTAATATTTTATCTTCCATTGTTGCTATATTTGGATATTTTCTACAATTTTATTTTCTCATCCAAACCCTTCACATCTTTGAGGAAAAAAAAAATATTGCCACCAAGTTGATTTCAACTCATAGCAACCTGATAGGACAGAATAGAACTGCCCCTGAGAGTTTCCAAGGAACATCTGGCAGCATCTGGTAGATTTGAGCTGTCAACATGCCATAGCACTTACCACCTATGCCATCAGAGTTTACGGAATGTATATAAAATAGCTGTTATACACTGTATTTAAGATTTTTTTAGCTCCATTTATTAACCATAAACACAAGTTTCAGACAAATTACAAAAGTGTATCAAATATACCAAATGTCAATATATTTTGGTTATGATTAGGACCTTAGGTTTTAGCATTCAGTAATAATAGAATAGAATTTATCTGTTTTTTCAACATGGGAGCTACTTTAACATTTTTTATTGTTAATCAAAAACAAACCCACTGTTTTTGAATCAATCCCAAATCATAGTGATCCTATAGGTCAGAGTAGAACCACACTATAGATTTCCAAGGAATGCCTGGCAGATCTGACCTGCTCACCTGTTAGTTAGCAGATGTAGCAATTAACTACTACATGACCAGGGTTAGTAGTTAGGTGATATTCCTCCTAAAATAAACTGGTTGAACTTCCTTGTAATTACTCATATATTCACTTAGTCAGAAAATATATGAGAACTTATTTGTCATGGATTGAATTGTGTCCCCCAAAAAATACATGTAGCAATTTGGCTGAGCCAGGAGTCCCTGTATTCTGTGATTGTCCTCCATTTTGTGATTTTCTAGTCTTGTAAATCCTAATTTCTGCCTGTGGTTAACAGAATGGATTATATTAGAGAGGATTAGGGTGGGACTGTAAATCCCTTCATAAGATCACCTCCTTGTTCCACTGTAAAGGGAGTTTCCCTACAGTATGGCCTTTACTACTCTTTATCTTTTTATCCTATAAGAGGTAAGAGGAAATGGAAACAAGTAGAGAGTCAGGAAACTGACACCATCCAACAAGCAGCACCGGGAGAAGAATGGGTCCTTCAGAACTGTGATTCCTGAGCCAAGATTCCCCCTGAACAAAGACTGATGCAACACAAAGACTTTCATCCAGAGCCAACAAGGGGGAAAGCCTTTCCATGGAGTAGACATCCTGACTTCAGACTTGCAGCCTGCCTGACTGTGTAAGAATAAACTTTCTTTTGTTAAAGCCATCCACTTTGTGGCACGGCTATTAGAGCAGCACCAGCTGACTAAAACAGAATTTGGTACCAGGAGTGGGGTGATGCTCTGACAGATTGAAATGTGGATGCTGTCTTGAAACTGTGAATTGATGGAAGAGTCAGAAGGAAGCAAGGAGAATTGTTAACACCAAGGAAGATACAGATGGTGAGAAACAGCAGAGGCCCAGAAGCAGCAGAACCAGACCAGAGCAAGACAGCACTGGATACAACCCATGGAGTGAGACAGGTGAGAACCTGTTTAAAAGATTTCCTGGTTGTTTTAGTCAGCTAGGCTGCTCTAACAGAAATACCACAGAGTGGATGGCTTTAACAAAGGAAGATTTATTCTTACACAGTCTGGTAGGTTGCAAGTCCATATTCAGGGTAATTACACAGTCCGGTAGGTTGCAAGTCCATGTTCAGGGTGACAGCTCCAGGGGAAGGCTTTCCCCTTGTCAGCTCTGGAGGAAAGTCTGGTATTGCATCAGTCTTTGTCCAGGGAGTGTCTTGGCACAAGAACCTCTGGTCTGAAGGATGCGCTCTTCTCCAGGTGCTGCTTGCTTGATGGTAGTGAGGTTCTCCTTTCTCCTTTTTTCTTTTTCCCTTTTTATCTCTTGCAGGCTGAAAGCATTAAGGGTGGGGCAAGCCATACTCCAGGGAAACTCCCCCTACAGCAAAGCAAGGAAGTAATCCCATGCAGGAATTCACAGTCCCACCCCATTCCTTCAACATACAGTTTAGCAAAACCACACAATGGAGGAATGTCCCAAGATACTGGGAGCCATATCCCAGCCATGTGGCTACACATATGTTTTGGGTGGACACAATTCAACCCATGACACTGGTGGAGTGGGGTGCTTCTGGGCACTTGAATTGGTGGACCTGCAGAGCTTTTGAACACTTGCCTCTGCAGGGCAGATGCAAATCTGAGACCTAGGACATAAGACAATAAGAAGCAGAAGCTGGAGAGACAAAGATGAGAAGCTGATCTCCCTCAGTCTCAAAAGTTATGGACACAACCTCAGGCATTTGAAAGGGTGGAATTACCACTCAGTTGGGCTTAGGGTGCACCTAAAGCCAAGGGGGCAGAGTTTCTGTCCAAGTAGGTCTAGATGGCAGAATTGTAGCACAGGACCAAGGATCTCCACTCAGAATCCAGAGTGTGGCCAATACCTAGAGTCGAGAGGGCAAAGCTGTTGCATAAAATGTCTCAGACAATGGAAGATTATTCTCAAACTTTGAAAGCTGATGTAATGTGTTCTGCTGATTTACTTGCTGCCTCTTAATGCCTGCTTTCCCTGCAAATGTCTCCATTTGTAATGAAAATGTGTAATTTGCACCTGCCTGTTATGCCACTGTATTTTGAGAAGATAATACGTGTTCTGAATTTCACAGTTGAAAAAAAATGTATGGATTTTGGACCTGGACTTAAGACCTTTACTATGCTTTGAATGATTTTATTTTGCTTGTCTTAATGATATGCTTTTTGGGGGGTAAAGGGTGGAGTGTCATGGATTACACTGTGTCCCCCCCAAAGTACATGTATTGATTCCAGTTGGCTATGAGTCGGTTCCTCCAACGTGTTGTGAATCTTGTCTCTTTGATGTTGATGAGGGAAAATGGACAGTAGGTGTATTGATAAGGTAGGACCCAAGTTACCAACTGTGGGATATAAGAGAGAGAAGTGAGCAGAGTAAGTTGGGAACCTAATACCACCAAGAAGGCAGCACTGAAGACAGTGCAAGTCCTTTGGACCTGAGGTTCCTGTGCCAAGATGCTCTCATTGAATTTGTACACAGGCTACCAGACTGTGATAAATTCTCTTACTGAATGGACTTATAACTCATAGATGGATTTGCAGTTTACTGGACTATGACAATAAAGTTTCTCTTCATGAAAACAACTGCTTGTGGTATTTTCTGGAGCAGTACCAGGTGACTAAAACTAGGTACTGAAAGTGGATGTCCTAGGCTTTGGGGAACAATAACAAGCTCTCATGAGTCTCACAATCAGGTTGAGAAGGAAAAGAAGCAGAAACATAAATCAACAAATTGAGTACATTCTCATTGTGATAAGTGTTGTGAACAATAACAACAATAAAAAGAAAAACATGTAATAATTTACAATGGGTAGGTGGGTGTCATTCTAGAGAGATTGCTTCTCTCTGCAGTGTCATATTTTTTTTTGTTATGACTCAGTGTAAATGTACATTCCCATATAAATTTACATGCCCACCTATATGCAGCTTCCACTGCTCTCCCTACCTGGTGACAGTACACTATTCCTCTCTGCTCCATACATGTCTCATACTTCTAACAGTCTCCTTTCCCCTCCTCTCCACCCACTCTCCTTCCTCTAGCCAGAAGTCAGCAGGATGATGTCCTATAGATGCACAGAACCATAAAGTGCATCCAATATATGGCTACTCTGTATCACCAAGTCCAATCCATTAGTGTCCAAAGAGTCAATCTTCATTATGATTTATGGGCAAGTGCAGCATCAGGGCCAGGTGCCATGCACCCAGGGGAACTCTGAAGCCTCTGGACCATCAGTTGTGGTCTTTTAGTGGAGATTTCAGTATGCACCCCTTTGTATTCTTGTGCTGCCAGTGAGACTCAACTTAGTGAACTCCATCACGGCCCTGTCCCGAGTCTATGTAGGCACCCACTCATGTGGGTCTATCTTCTGGGTGTCATTTGAATAGAAACACAGATGAATAAAAGGGATCCAGCATGTAAACAGTGCAGTGGAAGAGTGGTGTACACAAGATGAGACTCAAGTTTAAAGCTGAGACTATATAGGAAGATATCACAGTAATGATTCGAGATGTTAATATAAGTGTTGTTGTTAACTGTTTTTGAATCAAACCTGACTCCTAATGACCACGTGCACAGCAGAATGAAATACTGCCCTGTCTTGCACCATTCTTATGATTAGTTGTTCTTAGACAGCTGTGATCCATAGGGTTTTCACGGGCTGCTTTTCAAAAGTGTATCATTAGGCCATGCTTCCTTGTCCATCTTAATCTAGAAGCTTAGCTGAAACCTGTTCAGCATCATAGAAACACAAAAGCCTCCAATAATAGATGGATGGGTAGTAGCTGCACATAAAGTACATTGACCAGGAATCAAACACAGGTCTCCTTCATGAAGTTTCTCTAGTATTGAACCACCACTCTCTTTAATTTATGTTGTGTGGGCTGTTAAATTGATTTGGACTCATAATAACTCTAAAGTGCAGAGTAGAATTGTTCTATAGGGTTTCTTATGCTGTAATCTTTACAGGACACACAGCAAGGTCTTTTCGACCACAAAGCCCTTGATAAGTTGGAACCACTGGCCTTTCAGTTAAAAGCCAAGCACTTAACCATTGCATCACCAAAAACCTAACAACCAAACTGAATACCATTGAGCAAATTCTGACTCATAGCAACCCTATAGGTAAACACTGAAAAATGAGCAGGAGTGGCAATACTACTCTTAAAATAGACTTTAAAATGAAATTCACCATAAAAGACAAAGGATATTATATAATGATTAAAGGGAGAGTCTCCCATGAGGACACAATCATAATATCACATCTACTCCATGACGCGTCCAAGTACATAAAACAAATTTTAACAGCACAGAAAAGAGAAATGGATAGTTCCACAATAATAACAGGAACTTCATTCAACACGACACTTAGTAAAGGACAGAATATTTAGAAACTCAGCAAAGATACAAAAGGTCTGAAGGCCACAATCAATTTGACCTCATTGATGCATATAGACCATTCCACCCAACAGCAGCAAAGTGCACATTCTGCTAAGACACATGGAACATTCTCCAGAATAGACCACATCTTAAGCCACAAAGAAATCCTCAGCAAAGTCCAAAACACTGAGATAATACAAAGCATCTTCTCTGATTACATTGCCATAAAACAACAACAACAACAAAAAAAAAAACGCTGCCATCGAGTCAGGTCAGACTCATAGTTACCCTAGAGGTTAGAGTAGACTGCCCCATAGAGTTTCCAAGGAGCACCTGGCAGATTTGAAATGCCGACCTTTCAGTTAGTAGACATAGCACTTAACCCACTATGCCACCAGGGTTTCCATATTGCCATAGAAATGATAGGGATTTCTATGATCATAGGGAGAACAAGAGATAAAAGACCAAATACATGGAAACTGAGCAATGCCTTGTTAAAAACCACTCGGTAATAGACAAAATCACTGACAGAATTTTTAAAAACTGTAGAATCTTATGAATGAAAATATGTCACAAAACATGTCAGAGTAGAACTGCCCCATAGAGTTTCCAAGGAGCTCCTGATAGATTCAAACTGCTGACATTTAATTAGCATACATAGCACTTAAACACTATTCCACCAGTGCTTCCATTGTATCACCAGGGCTCTTTAAGTGTAGTGAGACTAATTCTCAATTTGAATTCTAAAGAAGAAAGTGCCATGATGTATTTATAAACATATAAACTAGCTACTGTGCTGAGAACATGTTGTGGTGGAGAAGGAATGCATATGTGGAATCAGAGAGACCAGATAGAAAAGAATTACAATAATGCACATGAGGCATGAGAGTTACATTTATTGGAGAAACCCCAAAAGACATGGAAAGAAATGATGGCACTTACGGTTTATTTGGAAGGTAAATCCCAAAATGAGTAATTGTTTGGACAAAGATACTATTACTGGGTTAAGGAATACTAGAAAATGAGCTGCTTGATGGAAGAAGAGGAGAGGAAACTCAAGAAAGCCAGAAAGCCATCTGGCTTAACCAACTGTACAACTTGTATTAGTCCTTTTAAGTTTGGGAAGCCCTTACTTTCAAAGACCTCTAGAATAGGTGAGAACTTTGCAGGTACAGTTAAGTTTTCTTTCCTAGAACTCCACTAAAATTGCAAGAATGTAGCCCAGGAAAAGGAGATCACGTCCCTCTGAGCATGTGAGTGGGCTTTCAACCCTTTCTAAGAACAAAGGTATTTCATCCACTGTGTCTTTACCTTCAGGGACTGGGATATTAATGTCATCAAGGTCCTCCAAGTCACTGGACAAACATGAAGTTTTTACTGATATCTCAATTTTGCTCAAAGTTTTGAAAGGTTTTGGGAGAAGTTTAAGAAGTTTAAGTGTAAGTAATTTACCCTATCAATTTTGAGTCATGAAATAAAGTTCAACATATCCATATAAATTTTTAGATAAAACTCATGTGCCTTCAGGTTTTGCCTTAAAGACAATGGAGAGCCATTAAGAAGTTTTAAACAGAAGAGTGAAGGAATAACATATTTTACTTGAACAGATTCACTTGCCTGCAGGTTTTAGAAAAGATTATTATAGCTAGTGGAGACAGGATTGGGGTAGGCAAGAGTGGAGACAAAGGAAACCTTTAAACTTAACAATGTATACAGAAGCATACACACCTGGAATGAGATGATGGAGTGGATAAAGCAAGACAGAGGCAAGAATCTATGCTGACTAGCACAGCCTGGGCAAAGGAATGATGATTTAAATACTAGTCCAAAAATTTCTGCCATAGTTGAGTGGTAAAATTATCCCCTGAGATAAAAGATACAAAAGTTATGCAGAAGAAGTAATGGTTTTAGATTTGACTGTATTGGATTTGAGGTATCAATGAGATATCCAGGTAAAAAGGTATAGTGGATTATATTATTTTGTATCTCAGAAGGAAGGTCTAGGCTGCAGATAGAAATGTGGAAATAATTTGTATAGAGTTGTAACTGAAGTCATTAAAGTGGACAGGTTACCTTAAGGAGAATATGCGGGATGGAAAGAGAAACGAATATTTGCAAGATTCTGACAAATACTAATACAAGAGAGAAGGAGGGGAAGCACAGTTTACAAAAGAAGGCCTATAAATCCATATTCATTGATACTTTTCACAATAGCCAAAAGAGGAGAGGAAGTACAGTTTACAAAGGAAGGCCTGTAAATTCATTTTCATTGATACATTTCACAATAGCCAAAAGGCAGAAACAACCAAAATATCCATCAACAGATAAATGAATAAACAAAATGTGGTCTATTCACATGATGGAATACTAACCACTCAGCAATAAAGACAAACACACGCCACAACATGGATGAAATTAGTAACATCATGCTGAATGAAATAAGTCAATCACAAAAAGATAAATATTGTGTGGTTGCATTGTTGTTAGATGCCATCTTGTTGGTTCTGACCCACGGTGACCATATGCAAAACCGAATGAAACACTAGTCACTCCTGTGCCATCCTCACAAGTGTTCCTGTATGTACTTGAGACCACTGTTCCAGACAGTGTGTAAGTCTATCTCATTGAGGGTCTTCCTCTCTCACTGAACCTTTACCTTGCTGAACATAAATATCTTTCTCCAGGGACTAAGTCTTCCTGATAACATGTCCAAAGTATGTGAGACATAGCTTTGCCATCCTCATTTCTAGAAGCATTCTGTTTATATTTCTACCAAGACAGATTTATTCATTCTTGTGGCAGTTCATGGTATATTCAGTATTCTTCATCAATGCCACAGTTCAAGGGTGTCCTTTTTTTTTTTTTTTTTTTTTTTTGATCTTTATTACTCATCAACCAGCTTTCAAATACACGTAACATGATTGAAAACAAATGGCTTGGGTCAGGCACACCTTCATTGTCAAGGTGACATCTTTGATTTTCAACACTTTAAAGAGGTATATACTTAACACCTTACATGAAATAAATGAATAAAGAGGAACAGAGAAACCAAAGATTATCAGAAGATGGGAGAGGGAAAAGGGGAATTTTACTCATGGGGCTTTCAATTTATGTGAATAGTGTTGGAACAATTTGGAAAAGAATAACAAGAATGGTTGCATAAGTTAAACAATCCAGTTAAATGTTTCTGATTTGAGTAGAAATTGTCAAAATGGCGTATATTTTGTTATATGTCTTTTCAACTCAATTAAGAAAAAGAAAACAGGAAAAATAGGCAGAAAACCAGAAGGCATGACACATTTAAAAAAGAGAAAGTGGCCAGTCTCACAGATGTTTTAAAGAAATCAGAAATTAAAAAGACAGAATTGATCACTGGATTTACTCACACAGAGGTCTTTAGTGGCCTTGTGAAAAACAGCATGGTAAGCTCAGCAAGCTTGAAGTAGGTAGAGCAGTCAAATAAGCTAGATAATACTAAATCTTTCAAGAAGTTTGCCGAAAAACAGGATGAGATAGGAAGCAGTAACTGGTATCCAAATTTGACTGGTATCCAGAGAGGGATTTTTAAATATTGGCAGCAGCATGGGGGACAGTAGGGCCAAGATGGCAGACTAGACACATGTCTCCTCAATTCCCTCTGAGAATTAAGGCCTGGAATGACAACTGAATGAAGTAGTGGACATCCAGGGAGCCTTAGCACCTGGCATAGTATTGCCAGATTTGACTAGGCACTAGTAAAGGATTAAGCTACTAATCACAAAGATAAGCCAGAACCACTGACTCCTGCTCTTGCTGACTCACCATATCATAGAACTGCAGGTACTGATGCCTTTTTTGTTCTCCAGCAGGTGGGGACTGGGCATGAGCCAACAAATACTCTGAAGTACAGCACTTAAGTAAACAGTGTATAATACAGCAGAGAGACAGTCCATGGGACAGCCACATATTGAAAGCCCAACTACTGACTGAAGGTATCACTGCCCCTTGACCTGTCTTTGCTGAGCTGCACCATAGACTGTTGTATCATGGCAGGAAAGGCAGCACAGTGGGAATGCCACCTTGTTCAGCTGGGAGGTGGAGTCACTCAGCCCGGACCTTAGGTGCAGCTGATTCTCAAGTGGAGCAGCAGCCTGTCTGGAAGTGCTTCTCAAGCAGAAAAGCAGCATTTGAGATGATTAGTGTTTGGATTCATGGGTGGAGCCTGGTAGAGGACATCTGGAAAGTCCTAATCTCTCCCTACTTCACGTCACGTAATAGCAACTGGGGATGACTTATGAGGTACTATCATTGCCAGCTGGAAGGTGGGGTCCTGCCACACCTGAACTCCTAGCTGTTTTTGGCAGCTGTTGGACATCTCCCTGCTTAGCAGTGCCCTTTTAAATAAGATCTGGGGACCCGACTGCCAAGAGACCTGGTAGCATCTACTCCACCCTTAATTGACCCACATAATAAGGTCAGCTGATGGCCTCCCAGTGACTTCATAAGTAGGGTGACACCTTTGTCAGCCAAGAGGTAGAGATTGCCATCCCAGATAGTCTGGGGCCAGTCACTAGGGAACATAGAGACAGCTGATGACCAGCTCCCCTTTTAGAACTATGATGCAGCTAATGTCGAGGTAACACCAGAGAAATCAAACAGCTCTAAATGGCGTGCAAACAACAGACCATGCATAACCATTTAAAAAAGCAGTCTACCGTGGCTATTTAAATCTTCCAAAATAAAGAACCAAAAAACTTCCCAGTTGAAAAGACCTCTCTGAAACTATCAGAGGTTGAGGAAAAAGGATTATATAGAGAGCCCTGTTAGGGATTAAACAAAATGCAGCAAAACAAAATGAAGACTTAAGTAAGCTATTTGAACTGATGGAACATCAACAATCTGAAATCCAGCAGATCAATAATAAAATTACAGAATTGGACAATTCAATCCAAAGCCAAAAGAGTAGAATTGAGGAGACAGAAGGTAGACTTAGTGAGCCTGAGGTTAGATCAGCTGATACCAGCATTTATGAGGAGAAATCAGGGGAAAAAATATATAAGAAAAATGAAGAAGCATTAAGAAACATGTGAGACTCTATCAACAGTTAGTAGTTGGAGTTCCTGAAGAAGGAGGGACAGAATAAAATACAGAAAGCACTGCTACAGAGTTGCTGACAAAAAAACTTCATTGAAATTATGTAAGAGATACCCAAGATGTGTATTGAACTCCACAATGACTAGACCTCAAAAGAAACACACCAAGACATATTATAATCAAGTTTAATAAAACGAAGTATAAGCAGATGCTCTTAAATGCAGTGAGGCTCAAAGCAAAGCTAACATTCCAAAGGAAATCCTATAGGCTTTCATCTGACTTCTCAGCAGAAACCATATTGTCAAGAAAGCAGTGGGAAGATGCATTCAAAGCCTTGAAGGAGAAAAACTTTCAACCAAGAATTCTATACCCTACAACATTGTCTCTCAAGTATGAAGGTGAAATTGAGACATTTTCAGATAAACAGAAGCTTAGAGACTTTGTAAAAACCAAACCAAACTACAAGAAATACTGAAAGAAGCTCTTTGCTTAGAAAAACAAAAGCATTAAATATATACTTAAGCAGGCAATACAGTACACAGCATGCAGAATCCTACTCACTTAGAGAAGTAAATAAGCTCAGTCCAAACTGTGTTATTAAAAGAAGGGAACCAGTGATCATAATATGAAAACTATGATATCACCACACTAAAAAGAGGGATATATTATAGTAGGTGCAACTCTTTCATATGGAGAGGAAATTAAAAATACATGCAAATGTTAAAGTTGAGATTAACCTTAAGAATACTAAGGGGGATCTCAGCTGTAGCCGAAAGCAAAATAACAGTGTGGCATATCAAAACAAGAAACATAATACAAAAGTCTCAAGAAACACAAGACCAACATTGAAAAAGATGAAAAGTCAACCTATGAAGGATGACCCAGAACAGAATATTAAAATAACATAGAAAACATCAACAACACAAAAATAAATACATCAAAATGACAGCACTAAACACATACCTATCAATAATTATACTGAATGTAGCAGACTGAACACTCCAATGAACAGATGAGTGACATCATGGATCAAAAGACATGACCTTTCTATATGTTGCTTACAAGAAACACACATAAGCAAGCTGAAAATCAAAGGATAGAAAATTATACCCTAAGCCAACAACATACAAAGAAGAGCAGGAGTGGCAATAATAATCTCAGATAAAAAAGACTTTCACATAAGACATACCATCGTGGGGAATGGTGGACACTATTTATTGCCAAAAGGTTCAATACATAAGCAGGACGTATCAGTATTAGATATTTATGCACCCAATATTACGGCATCTAAATACATTGAGCAAACACTGACTACATTAAAAAATGAGATAGATCACACTACAGGAATGGTTGGAGACTCAACACTCCACTTTTGGTAATGGACAAGTCATCCAAAAAAAGTTGAGGTAAGATACAGCTCTTATTGCGACAATCAACCAACTAGATCTTACCAAAATAATGCAGAACTTCTTACCTATCAACAAATAAGTACACCTTCTTATCCAATGCACATGGAACATTTTCCAGAATAGACTATGTGTTAGGACATAAAGCAAATCTCAACAAAATCCAAATCACTGAATTCTTGCAAAGCATCTTCTCAGACTATAAAGTCATAAAAGTTGAAATCAATAGCAGAAAAATCATAGGTAGAAATTCGAACTCATGGAAATGAAACAACACCATACCCAAAAGTCCATGAGCTATAGAAGAAATCAAAGACAAAATAAAGAAAGTTATGGAATCAAATGAGAATGAAAACACATCTTACAAGAACCTATGAGCTACAACCAAAGCAGTGCTCAGAAGTCAGGTTATCTCTATAAATGCACACATCCAGAAGGAAGCAAAGGACCAAACTAAAGAATTAACCCTACAAATTGAAGAAGTAAAAAGAGAGCAACAGAGGAACCCCTCAGGCACCAGAAGAAAACAGATAATGAAGATTAGAGCAGAACTAAATGAATCAGAGAATAGAAGAACAGTTGAAAAAGTTGACAAAACCAAAAGCTGGTTTTTTGAAAAGATCAACAAAATTAACAAGACATTGGCTAAAACTTACAAGAGAAAAACAAGAGGAAACAAATAACACAAATAAGAAATGAGATTGGAAATGTCACAACAGACCATACTGAAATCAAAAGTATCATAACAGAATACTATGAAAGACTATACTCTAACAGATTTCTCTAAACCTAGAGAAAATGGACAAATTTCTAGATTTATATCACCTACCATAATTATTACAATGAGAAGTACAACAATGTAATAAGCTCATCACAAAGGAAGAGATTGAAAAAAATCATCAAGAAACTACCAACCCAAAACAGTTCTGGTTCAGCTGCCTTCACCAGAGAATTTTATCAAGCTTTCAGAGAAGCGTTAACTCCAATACTACTGAGGCTATTTCACATCACTGGAAGTGATGGAATGCTCCACAGTTCACTCTACAAAGCCAGCCTAATCCTGATACTAAAGCTAGGGAAAGGTCTCACTAAAAAAGAAAATTACAAACCAATGTTACTCTTGAATCTAGATGCAAAAATCTTCAACAAAATCCTTGCCAATAGACTTCAACAGCATATCAAAAAAGTAATACACCATGACTAAGTTGGGTTCATACCAGAGGTGCAAGACTGGTTCATCAGCAGAAAAACAATTAATGTGATGAACCACATAAATAGCACAAAAAATAAGAATCACTTGTCAATTGATGCAGAAAAGGCATTTGACAAAATCTAACATGCATTCATGTTAAAAACTCTCAGCAAAATAGGAATAGAGGGGAAATTCCTCAACACAGTCAGGGGTATCTCTGCAAAGCCAACCACCTACATCATCCTGAATGCTGAGATACTGAAAGAATTCTCCTTGAAAACAGGAACTAGACAAAGATGCCTACTCTTACCACTTCTGTTCAACATTGTACTAGAGGCTCTAGCCAGAGCAACTAGAAAAGAAAAAGAAATAAAGGGCATCCACGTCAGCAAAGAAGTAAAAATCTTGCTTTTTGCAGATGATATGATTGTGTATGCAGAGAATCCTAAAGAATCTGCAAGTAAACTACTGGAACTAACAGAAGAAGTCATTAAAGTATCAGGATACAAGATAAACAAAAGAAAATCAGTAGCCTTTATATCAACAAAGGGATCATCAAAGAAGAAATCAATACCATTTATTATATCCCCCAAGAAGATAAAATACCTCAGAATAAATCTAAGTAGAGAAATAAGAGACCTATACAGAAAGAACTACAAAACCTTACTGCAAGAAACCAAAAGAGTATTATATAAATGGAGAAACCTATAATGTTTATAGACAGAAAGATGTAATATTGTGAAAATGTCGACTTTACCCAAAGTGATCTACACATACAATGCAATCTTAACACAAATTTCAGTGTCATTTTTTAAGGAAATGAAGAAACAAATCACCAACTTTGTGAGGAAAGGGAAGAAACTCTGGACAAGTAAAGCATTACTGAAGAAGAAGTCTCACACTACCCAACCTTAGAAATTATTACACTGCTACAGTAGTCAAAATGGCCTGGTACTGATGCAACAGGACACATATAGACCAATGCAACAGACGTGAGACCCCAAAGATGCCACCATTGTCTTATGAACAGCTGGCATTTGACGAAAGTCCTAAGATTGTAAAGTGGGTTAAAAACAGCCTGTTTAACAAATGGTGTTGGCAAAATTGGATATCCATACCTCACAACTTATGCAAAAACTAGCTGAAAATGCACCAAAGTCCTAAACATCAAACCCTAAAACAATAAAGATCATGCAAGGAAAAATGGGGTCAACAATGGAAGTTCTAATACATAGCCTAGATAGACTTCAAAACCTGACAAAGCATGATCGACAGAAGAAAAAGTAGATAAATGGAAACTGCTAAGATTCAAACACTTTTGCTAATCCAAGACTTTACCAAAAGTGTTAAAAAAAAAAAAACCACCAACAGAAGGGGAAAAGTATTTGGCAACTAACTGTTGGACCAACATCTGGTCTCCATTATCTACAAGGGACTGTACAATATCAACAAGAAAAAAGTTAATAAGCCAATTAAATGATGGGCAAAGGAGATAGGTGGATACTTTACAAGAGAGGACATCCAGGCAGCCAAAAGACACATGAGGAAATGCTCATGATCATAGCTATAAGAGAAATCCAAATTCAAACTAAAATGAGGTACACTCTAGCTCCAACAAGGTTGGCCATGATCGAGAAAAACACAAAGCAACAAATACTGGAGTGGCTGTGGAGAGATTGGAACTCTCCTACACTGTTGGTGGGGTTATAAAATGGTACAAACACTTTGGAAACCAATCTGGAGATTCCTTACAAAGCTGGAAAGTGATATACCATTTGATTCAGTAATTTTACTGCTTGGAATTTATCCTACAGAAACAAAGGATGTCACATGAACAGATACATGTATAAGAATGTTTTTTTTGTAGCACTGTCCACAATAGCAAAAAGATGTAATCAACCCAGATGCCCATCAACAGATGAATGGATAAACAAACTATGGTACATACACTCAACGGAACACTACGCAATGGTAAAAACAATGATGAATTTAGGAAACATCTTATAACCTGATTTCAGTTGGATGACATTATGTTGGGTGAAATCAGCCAACGGCAAAAGGACAAATACTGTAAGAGATCCCTACTATAAGGACTTAAAAATACTTTTATTTACAGAAAAGACTCTTTGATGGTTACAAGGGCAGCGAGGGGGCAGGAGGGCAAGAGTTGATCATAGATTAGATAGTTGATAGAAGTTTGTTTAGGTGAAAGCAGTGACAGCACACAGTAGAAAGTAAATTAACTTAATTGGACTTTACCATAAAATGAAAGCTCTTCTAACCATAGCCTGATATTGCAAGGATAGAGTAGCAGGGGTGGGGTCTGGGAACCATGCTCTCAGGGCACACTGAGGTCAATTGGTATTATTAGCCTATTGTTAAGAGGATCTTCTACACCCCATATTGGTGAGTGATGTCTGGGGTCTTAAAAGCCAGCAAGCTACCATCTGAGGCACATCAAATGTCCCAACTCAACCAGAACAGATAATCACTGAGAACAAAAAAGACATGAGGCAAAAAGAGTTCGGGAGACAGAAAGACCCTCGTGCATGAGTGGCTGTATCAACGTGTGACCAGAAGGAACAGATGGTGCTCAGGCACCACCAAAGACAGCTGTGATGGGGAACACAATATTGAGTTCCTGTGGCAACATGAGAAGATGAGGGGTGCAGCTTAAGTATTCTACTAAAAGACCACAACTATTCCAATGTTCCAAGGGTTCCCCTGGGAGCATGGCACCTACACCTGCTGCTACCCTTACCTAGAAAACACTACTGAGGACAACTCTTTGGACAAAAATGGACTAGACTCGAGGACACAATGTGGCCTTATGGTGAGTATACTTTATGGTTCTATGCACTTATAGGAGACTGTCCTACTGGTCTCTTTTTAGAAAGGAGACAATATGGTGGAGAAGAGGGGGCAGGAGCTTGTTAAGAAGATACAAGTATAAAATGAAAAGGAGAGTATGCTGTCATTGGGCAAGAAGAGCAGAAGACCTGTAGATAGGCGGGCATGCAAAATTGATTTAGCTTGTATCCTTTCAGTTAATCACAGTAATAAAAAAAGATGTTGGCCACAACTGAGCATTTTTTTTTTATTATTATGACTAAGTGAAATTATACAATCCAAATCAATTTTACATGCCCAGATATCTGCAACTCCATCTGCTCTCCTCCTCCGTGACAGCACACTCTCCATTTTCGCTCTTTAGTTCTAGTATCCTCTTAACAAACACCTGTCCCCTCCTCTCCACTCTTGTCTCTCTCATTTAGAAAGAAACCAGTAGGACAGTCTCCTACACACGTATAAAACCGTGAAGTGCACACCTTACATGCTTGCACTGTACCCAGTTCATTCTTGTCTGAAGAGCTGACCTTGGTACTGGTTTCAGGTCAGGGTCAGAAGCAAATTTAGGGGCCATGTTCCCAGGGTACCCTCCAGGCTGTTGGACCACCAGTTCTGGCCTTTCAGAAGAATTCTTGAACTGCACATCTCTTTTTTCTCATGCTACATCAGGAAATCTGTATTATGTACCCAATCGCGGCTGCCTTTGGTGGTGGCCAGGCACCAGCTGGTTCTTCTGGTTTCATGCTGATGCAATCTCTCATTCATATGGGCCCTTCTGTCTCCTGGACTCAGTTTTCCTTGTGTCTTTTATGTTCTTAGTTGTTATCTGTTCCAGACATGCTACTACCATTTGATGTTCCTCGGATGGCTGCTTGTTAGATTCTAAGACCCCGGATGCTGCTCACCAACGTGAAGTGCAGAAGACTCTTAGCTATAGACTAGTTACACCAGTTGATCTCGATGTCTCCTCAAAACATGACCCCAAGGACCCTGTCCCTGCTACTTTGAAATGTTAGACTGAGTTTAGAAAACCTTTCAGCTTATGGTGTAGCACAGTTACAACGATCTGTCCTGTACTGTCCTGTGCTGTCACTCCTTTCACCTAACCAAATTCCTGTCAACCCTCTGACTTATGAACATCTCTCTTTATCTCTCCGCCCACACTTGTCACCATCAAAGAGTCTTTTCTTCTGTACATAAGTCCATTTTTAAATACTTGTAGTACAGATCTTGTATAATACTTGTCCTTTTGCAGCTGACTGACTTCACTCAACATAGTGGTTTCTATTTGAAATCAGGTTATGAGATTCTTTCCAAAATCATCATTGTTCTTTATCTCTGCATAGTGTTCCATTGTGTATATGTACCATAGTTTATGTATTCATGTGTTGGTGGACATCTGGGTTGATTCCATCTTTTTGCTATTGTGGACAGTGCTGCAATAAACACTCATGCGCATGTATCTGTTGGTGTGATAACCTTTATTTCTGCAGGATACATTCCAAGCAGTGGAATTGCTCGATTATGTGGTAGTTCTGTTTCCAGCTTTTTGAGAAAGTGCCAAATTGCTTTCCAAAGATGTTGTACCATTCTGCATTCCTACCAGCAGTGTAGGAGAGTTCCAATCTCTCCACAGCCTCTCCAGCATTTGTTGTTTTGTGTTTTGGGGGTTATGTCCAACCTTGTTGGTATGAGATGGCATCTCATTGTAGTTTTGACTTGGGTTTCTCCAGTAGCTAATGATCGTGAGCACTTCTTCATGTGTCTTTGGCTGCCTGGATATCTTCTTTGGTAAAGTGTCTGCCCATCTCCTTTGTCACTTGTTCAAATGGGTTATTTACCTTTTTTTGTTGATATTTTGCAGTCTCTTGTAGATTACATAAATCAGATATTGATCTGATGTATAGGTACTCGGCACTTGGCTTTGGCTTGGCGTATAGGTACTAAATATTTTTTCCCATTCTGTAGGTAGTCTTTTTACTCTCTTGATAAATTCTTTGGATGAGCATTAGTGTTTAATTTTTAGCAGTTCCCATTTATCTATTTCTTCTTCTGTTGTTTGTGGATTATTGGTCAGCTTTTCTAGCCATGTGTTAGAATTTCCATTGTTGTCCCTATTTTTTCTTGCATGATCTTTATCATTTTAGATTTGACATTAGGCCTTTAATCCATTTTGAGTTAGTTTTTGCATAATGTGCGAGATATGGGTCTTGTTTCAGTTTTTTTGGATATCCAATTTTGCCAACACCATTTGTTAAAGAGACTGTTTTTACTCCAGTTTACAACTTGTGGACCTTTGTCAAATATCAACTGTTCATGAGAATGTGGTGACATTTCTGGATTCTCTATTCTGTTCCATTGGTCTACATGTCTCTCTTTTTTACTAATACCAGGCTGGTTTGACTACCATGGCAGTGTAGTAGTTTCTGAAGTCAGGTAGTGTGAGCCCTTCCACTGTGTTCCTCTTCTTCAGTGGTGCTTTATTTATCTGTGGTTTCTTCTGCTTCCAGACAAAGTTGGTGATTTGTTTCTCCATCTCATTAAAAAATGACATTGGAATTTGTATTGGGATTGTATTGTATATGTAGATCACTTTGGGTAAAATAGCCATTTTCACAATGTTACGTCTTCCTATCCATGAGCAAGGTAAATTTCTGGAATTATGCAAGTTTCTTTTGTTTTCTTGCTGTAGGGTCTTGTCATTTTCTCCTGAATAGGTCTCTTACTTCTCTGGTTAGATTTATTGAAATACTGATTTGAGAAGAAGACAAAAAATCCATCTATACAGTGAGCATTAATGCCCTGGACAAGTAATTTTTCACTGGTTATATTAATGAACGAGAAAAGAATAAATCTACATATTCGGGAGTTTATTGGTTCTTTTCAGAAGGAGAAGGTAATATAATTGACGGCAGACTATGGAATAAAGAGAAAAAAATTGAATAACACTGTGGAAAATGAAAAAAAATGTTGAGTGGAGAAACAGATTTTTATACAATATTGAAGGACTGGTCAAATTTGCAGGTTGTGAGATTGTAGCAACATTATTTATAGACTTGCAAAAATTTTCAGTAACTCTAAAAAGTTTAGAATAACTCAGAGGAGATTATCAATTGGAGTAACCCAAAATTAGGTTTGGCTTGGTGGGACTGACAGAAAAAAACAAACAAACAAACCCCAAGAATGTAACAGTTTTTAACTAGAACCTGAATAAAATCATGAACTAAAGAATCTAATAGTGAAGGTAGCATTAAAGTGAAGGGACTGAAAAGGGAAAGAGGAGGATAGATATGGATTGAATCCCCTCCCCCGCAACCCGCTGCCCAGGTATGTAGAAATTTGGCTAGGCCTTAACTCCTGTGATGTTCCTGTATGGTGTAAACCTGACATGTGTGATGTTCATGAGGGAAGATGGGTGGTAGGTATGTTAGCGGGGCAGCACTCCATGAGTAAGATCATATTGTGCCTTGAGGTAGTCTCTTGGGATATAAAGGAAAAGGAAGCAAGCAGAGAGTTGTCATCAAGAAAGAAGCAGTGCTAGGAAAAGAGAATGTTCTAAGGACCCAGGGTCCCTGTACTTCAGATGCTCCCAGTCCAGGAGAAGACTAATGACAAAGACCTCCTTCCAGAGCCAACAGAGAAACACTTCCCCTGGAGCTGATGCCCTGTATTTGGACCTTGAGCCCACTGGATTGTGACAGAATAGAATTTCTCTTTTCAAAGCCATCTACTTTTGGTATTTCTGCTATAGTAGCACTAGAAGTCACGACCATAGAGAAAGAGAAAATGGAGATGTCAAATGAGATTGAAAAATAGATGTAGCGATAGAACTCAAAAGATTAAAGGTACTATTTATAGACAGCTCTTGAAGTTAAGTTCTTTCCAATTCAAATCCTGCTGAGAATTTGCATTTCCACCCAGTATAAACTGAATCAGAGTCTACATTTTAACAAGATTCCCAGGTCATTCTTGTATTCAGTAAATTTTGAGAACCACTCTTCTACCAGTAATTCTCAGAACTGGTCCCTAACCAGCAGTATTAGCATTGCCTGCAAACTTTTTAGAAATGCAAATCAAACTGGTTGGAAGCCTGTTTAGAGACTCAAGCCCCCAAAAGCAAATCAGCTGCCCTAGAAAAAAACCACTACTGGTAAAGTCAGTACTGACTCACAGTGACCCTGTAGGAGTCAGCTGCCGTGGAGTTGATCCCAATTCGTGGCAACCCCATGTATTTCAGAATAGGCTACTCCATGAAGTTTTAAAACAGTTTTGATCTTCAGAAATAGATTGCAAAGTCTGTCTTCCAAAGTGCCTGTGACTGGATTCAAATCCTTCAATCTTTAGCTTAATAGCCCAGCACCTAACTCTTTGCAGTAACCAGATGCTTCAGCTAGACAGTAAACCCCAAACCCATTGCCATTGAATCAGTTCAGACTCACAGCAACCCTATAGACGGAGTGGAAGTGACCTACAGAGTTTCCAAGGAGCACCTGGTGGATTTGAACTGCTGACCTTCTGGTTGACAGCCATAGCACGTAACCACTATGCCACCAGAGATTAGTGGCTTTGTTTCATAACTTTAGAAGTAAAACTTCACAAGCTCGCAGACACAGTAGTGAGGGTGATTGTAGTCGGAGGGAAAGTGGCTATTACTGGAGTTGAGAAGGATCGTGAACTCAGACTAATTAGCGTATTGAACAGGTCGCCCATGTTAACATTGAACTAAACCAGTGTGATGTCAGGACTAGAGATGGATTAGGTATCTGTGAACCAAGTGTCTGACCTCCAACAAATAGGGAAGTCTCGTGTTGGTAAATGACAAAAGGGAGGACTTAAGCAAATGCCTGTTAATGCTGTGACCGACAATTCAGTCAGTGTGTCTTTTTGAGTGATTTGGACAAATATTAGAGAGACTCTTTGGTCTGTCACACACACACACAAATACCTTTACTTGTCCTCCAGAATCTCATACTTTTACTACTTGCAATTAAGTTATTTGGGCTTTATTTTGTAATGCTGTTTTTTTCCTACACATTAGCACTGTTGATTTCACACAAATTATTTCTGAGTTAATGGCTACAAGTGAATAGTTTACAGTAAGATACACACACCCAAAATAGAAGTATTTATCTTATCTTTACCATGACAGGCCTTGTAAAAGAGTAAAGAGAGAGAGAGAGAGAGAGAGAGAGAGAGAGCCGTATCACTCAGTTCTTGAACTATTCACAGTATAGTAGAAAAACTTACTTGATGAAATAAGGATATAATAATTTTATCACACGAGTGCTGTATAAGGAGGCAGAAATAAAAGAGTTCTGAATGGCGTGAAGTCACTGGATAATTTAGAGAAAGCTCTGTGAGCACCATTCATGCAGGAAAAATAGTTTGAGGAAAGAGAGGACTAAACATTATTTTATTTCTAATTCTACTGAAACCGTACCAAACCTGCTGCCATAGCGTCAACTTCAACTCACGGTGACTCCATAAGACAGAGTGGAAATGCCCTAGAAGGCTTCCAAGGAGTGACTGGTAGATCCCAACCGACCAGATTCTCATTAGCAGCCAGCCTCTGAACCACTGCACTTGCTTAACCTATCTAATTTATCTTAGCTCCTTCATACTCCGAGGAACAGCAACGACCATTTTTGAAAGTACAGGTGAAGCAATAGATGTATTTCTTTCAGTAGGTATCTACAGTTTGCAAACTACCCAAGTGGGCGAGAGTGCCTGGACCAGTTTTTCCTGAGGCCATTCTCGCTCACGTTCACTCATGTGTGTCAGAGGACAACCATACTCCATAGGGTTTACAATAGCTGATTTCTCAAAAGTCTGTGTGTGACCAGTTCTTTCTTCCCAGGTGTCTTTTGTTGGGCTCAAACCTCCAAACTTTCCCTTAGCAGGCAATCATATTAACTGTTTGTACTGCTCAGAGACATTAGAACTGGGACCCCGGTGACACAGTGGTAAAAACGCTTAGCTGCTAATCGAAACTTGGGTTTTAAACCACTGGTTACTCCACAGGAGAAAAGCGTGGGAATTAGCTTCTGTAAAGATTTACAGCCTTGGAAACCCTACAGGGTAGTTCTTTTCTGTCCTATAGTGTCAGTGTGAGTTGAAATTGACTCAACAGCAATACATCTGGGTTTTAGTTTGGTTTAGGAACTTCAAATAGCAGCTTAGTTCCTTCGAAGGTGATAAAATTCTCCAACACACTTCCTCTGGTCCCTAAAGTCTCCGTCTTGAACATATGTCTGGCCCCAGCTCTTCCTCATTTTGGAAAGGAGCCTCCTGAGTGTCAGACTAGAAATGTATCCCCAAGAGTTTTCAGTGGCTGAGTTTTAAGATATAGATTACCAAGCCTTGCTTCTGAGGTGTCTCCCAGTGGACTCGAACTCCCAAACTTCTAGTTAAAAGTTAAACACATAACTGAACCACTCAGGGATTCTGAATTAAATGGAAGTTCCCTTTCATTTTTAGGATTTAGGTTGTACAAAGGGCAGAATTCACACAACTCTGTGGGAGTTCTTGATATTTCTCTGTCTGAAACAGTAGTTTTCACATGCTGACTTCAAATAATACCTTTATAAACTTGATGTGAACTGAGAACATGTCTTTTCCTTACATACAATGAGTGTTACAGTAAGAACCAGTAGCGGGACTCTTTAATGTCCAGACTGATGTCCTGTGAGAGTGTATACTCGTAACATATACACAGGCTCCTACTGTGGGCAAGAACTTACGGTGGCTGTAGGATAAAAGCTATCCCTTCGACTTCTGTTTACGGTTACACTTAGGCCACTTAATGGAACGATTTTCTCTCAGTTGAGCACATTTACAGGCCCTTGAAGAATCTTCTTGTATACTGTACTTTTTTCAAGGAAAAAAATAGTAAGTCTATTTAACACTATAATGGAAACCCCAGTGGTATAACGGCTAAGTGCTACATCTACTAATCAGGGTCAGCAGTTCAAATCTCCCAGGCGCTCCTTGGAAACAATGGGACAGTTCTACTCTGACCTATAGAATTGCTAAGAGTGGCATCAACTCAAAGGCAGTGGTTTTCGGCTTTGGCTGAACACTACAGTGAGAATCTGTATGACATGTAAATAAATGAGAGCTGGTTTGAATCACACAGTGTAGTAGTCAAGGGACCAGCAGCTCAAATCCACTAGACACTTCCTGTAAAACCTAGGGGGCAGCTCTACTCTATCCTACAGGGTCATTATGTGTCCAAACTGACTTGTTGGCACTTAAAAACAATAACAGGTAGGACAGACCTCAATTTCCTCTTCTGTGAAATGGGGATAATAGGATAAATAACTCATAAATAAGATACTGATAAATGATAACCATTATAATTTTGAAAGGCAACATACCTAGTTGAAAGAGTAAATATAAACTCAATCAGACATGGGTACCAATCTAAACACGATTTTGAGGTGGTCGAGCATTTGAATCTATTTTTGCTCCTGGGAAATGAACATAATAAAATGAGCTCTATTTGTTGTTTTAATGATTAATCAAGAGAGTGACAGCTGTTAGTAGGGGAACAAGAAAGAATAAATCATTGTATGTTTTAATGTTCCCTTCGCCTACCTCACGTAACTCTGTGGGTCAGTGGCATTATTTGCCAGGGACCACCTTCCTCACCTTTAAAATTAGGAATGTGAGCTATCATCTCTAAGGCAACAAAATTCTGAACCTTCACAAATACACCAGAGATTTTTAAGAACCAGGTGAATTAAATAATCCTGGAAGCACTGAAAATACCTTCCAACGGCCAGAAGTCTTTTCAGCTTCATGCATATTTTGGTGGGGAAACTGAAAACTTACTAACATAGTGAAGAAATTAATGGACATTGTGTATTGCCAAATGAGGTCATTTATTAAAAATGGATTGAAGGGAAAAATTATACTTCCTCTTCATCTGAGCCCTTTGGTTGATTTATTTGGTATTCCTGCCTTTCACAATTTTCCTTATTATCCCCACTACGTCTGTCGCAACTCAGAAAAGTTAACTGTTTCTTTTGTCACTAATGAACAATGTGTCCTGTTAGTTTGAAACTGCAACAAATCCTTTGGTAAGAATCAAAGTGAAATCTTCAAATGCACCACGTGATAAATGGCTTCATAAAAAGATGTGCTTCCAAACAGGACCGAGTTCTGTAACAGAACATAATGTGGATTTACTTTCTGTCACCTCCAAAGATAACTGCAAACACATACTCACAAACACCCTCACTCACACACAGACGCACATGCGCACATGCACACGCACACATACACGCAGAAAATGTTTTCCTGATGGGAAACTCACAGACAAAACTGCGGGGCGGGGGGTGGAGTGTGGAGTGGAGGCGGGAAGGAAAGGGGGAGTGGTGGGTAAAAAAAGGAAAATAAAAAATCCTTGAAAAAGCTAAGTTTGCAATCTCCTTCCACCAGTGTTTGTGAAGGATGACTTCAGCCCTTCCTTAACTAATTCTGTCACTGTAAAATCCTACAGTCACTCTTCCACACATAAACGACAAATAAGCTTCAGAGGAGGATCTACATGCTTTCAGTTTTAACTATTCGCCAATGGTGGAGAAGGCAGAATGCCTAAGCTATGTCTTTGTGGCCAATAGGATAGCAGTGTATCTCCCACATGACTGGCTGCCCCTGTCTTTTCACATGGGCTGCAATTGAGTTCAATTCAGAACTGCAGATAGTACAGCTTTCACAGGAGCAAGGGTGCCTGAGCACAAGTGCTGAGTTCCGAGTGACTTTCCGAAGCAATTCTCTGCCTTTCTCTTGCCTGGAAACGAGGATTCTGCACCTGCATCAGGAACAGTCTGGCAGAAGCCTCAGCTGTCCTTCCAGGGACAAGGAACTAGAACAAATACCCATTCTGAAACTGTAAGTATACATTTCTTTTCATCTAGGTTACTGATTCAAATAGTTTTATATCATAAGCATCAAATATCTGAAGATCTCCTCTTTTCTTTTTTTTAAGTGTGTTCTTTATGTGTGTGTCGGAGCGTCTTGAACTGGCAGGAAATATTTCAGGAACATGAGTTATATGATGTATTATGTTAAAGATAAAGAAATAAAAATAAAAAGCAGGCATTCCAGAGAGTAGCGAGTTGCAGGAGGCTGCACACACGAACATCGCTCCAGCGCTGCTTTGTTCATAAGAAAAAAAAAAAATAAAGGCACACACATGTGTATTGAGTTCACTTCTTTTTTTGCTCTTGATGTTTAGTCAGATTTGATCTATACCCAAGAAAAATAAAAGACAAACTTTGCTGACTCCACTGACAAGGGCACCATAGACTTTCCAGACATCTGACAGTTATTGTAATTACCTATGAAAGACTGCTAAGACACTTGGAGGCAAATAGCTCTTAAATTCTAAACAATGGCTTCAAGCCAGGGCTTCTTAATTTAGTTTTTAGTCATCACTTTTAATTCTCTAATAATTCTAGAGGCTGAATGGGTTTCAGTGTTTTAGCCCACAAAATGTGGAATAAAGTCCCAGCAGAAATGAAGGTGGCTGAAAGTGGTCTGTGGAGAGAGAGAAGTAAAAGACAGCTTTCTGTCTCACGATCCAGCCTTCCATGTATAAGGATTTTTTTTTTTTTTGAAATTTTTAATAGGGTGGAGTGAGGATGTGGAGGTGGGGAGGAAGTGTGCAGAAGCTTCTTTAGGGAAGAATGCTGAAAGACTAAAATAATTTCAGTTTTCTGAATAGCAGGCAAAATATATGGTTAGTATTTAAGTTGCATTCATGGTAAGATTTTGTTGATGTTAGAGTTGTAAACTGAAGCAACATACAAAGCAGTTTTTTAATTTATAAAATAAATGTAAAGAACTGGGGGGATGCTTCTGTGTTATCGCTTTCTTCTTACATTCAGTGAGGGTAATCTATCAACGCTTTTATGCCTTTACTTCTAGAATCATCCAAATCCTTAGAAAGTTATAAGCTAAGTCTTACAAGAAATTAAAAGGTAAATCAGATCAATGTGATTTTGATCAATGAAGAATTTCAACGACAAAGCTTCCCACCAAAAAGACAGTATGTAAGAAAACACTGCCCTTGTCGTTTTTAAAAGAGAATATTAGCTCCATCAATTATTGAACAGAATTATTCAAAAGCTCCAGACATAACTAATTATGGCTTAAATAGACCTGCCAGAACAGAGCTTACGTTCTAATTATAAAAGTCCAAGACGTTAGGAATCATTTTTTAAGGAGGACTTGGACACAAATTTGCACATAATCTTTTTTAAATACACAATTTTTTTTTCTTTGTCTGCTCTCATGTTATCTACACCTCCCCCACCGCCGCCCACTGTGTGCTGAGACACCTGAAGGCTAGACATAATGATCAACAGAGCTCCAGCCTGTCTGGACTCCAGCCAGGTTTTTCTCCCCCCACCCTCTACAATCAAGGAGCTTGCACGCAATGCATGCCGAGCCTATTCCACTGCTATGTGCAGATCCGGGATGGAAGTCTTACACATACTGCGGAAAGATTAAACACAACAATATCCCCTTTCTCTTACCCCAGACAGCCTCAATTTTTAACCCTTTCATTACCCTTAAAGCCAAGACGTCTTAGCCATTCAACTGCAGGTCTCAAGGGACGCTGCTACTCCTGCATCATATTATACAGACCCACATGCCTCATTTGTTAGAGAAACCTCATCTCCACAGACCCCCGTCGCGATATTTTAGGATGGGCAAACAGAACATAATTTGCTTGTGCGGGGAATGTATTTTTGAATTAACTTAAGCCGTGTGAAATCCGGAAAAAGTCAAAGGTCTTTTTGGAAAGGTTCTTGAAAACCCTGTAGAAGGTTATGCCATTTCTGATGATGCTGGCCTTTAAATCCTGTCTCCCTCTCTCTCACACACACGCTCAGCCAGGCAATTATATCATTATACCACAGAGAAGCCCAGGTTTGCTGGTGATGTCATCACATACAAAATTTTTCCTTTGTGGGCAACGTTTTCAATCACCTAATCACCAATGTCTGTTGGGTGTGTGCCTATAGGAAGTTCTCATGCGTCTGGGGTTAATCGACACCCACAGGAAAGGGCTATTTTATGTGTAGCTATCTATCTCTTGAAGATGTGTTCATGGGGGCAGTGTGAGCAGATTTATCAAGATGTATGTAGTCAGGCAGAGTTTCCTGGTTCTAGGAAGCTTTATTAATATGCTGGTCGAACATTTCAAAGGTGGCTGAATTTCCATGATATATGACTAGCATGTAGAAACGGTGAGCATTTTTAAATCAGCTGGGTCAAAATGCTACAGGATGATGATTGTTACGCTTGGTGTTTCTTATTTGTTATTTAAAACTTCGCAGCCATTAAATCATTTTTGCTATTTAATTGGTTAAGGAAAAGATCCTTTTGTACAAATGATTTGGATGAAGTGTTCAGTTCATTACTTTATAGGGGAATTTCTCTGGGTTAAAAGAGCGCTGGGTTGAATTTCGTTGTGGGTTGGTAGTGTTTGTATTTTTTTTCATGTCTATATTGTGGGTTTAACACTGAATATTTACCAAGTGTTTGTGTTTTTAATAAGACACAGTTAAGATATATTGTTTTTCATTTAGCTAACTCAAGTAGAATTAGAATAAAGTTTAATAATTTTATCAAGACACATACCAAGATCTGAGCTGTAAATATAGAACAACTGTGCATATATGTTCTCTGAATTACCAAGTTTTGCTGTTATTTAGCTAATCTTTATCAATAAAGAACAACTGTGTAAACTTTCTATTTCATGTGTACATGAATACCAATACAAATAGACACATACATGCATATATATTTGTGTTTTCTCCTAATACTTCTTATAAGCCCCAGTTATTTTTAAATGCATTTGCAAGGCACATGTACATACAGCACTATTTATTTATACATCAACAAACAAATTAATATGATTTATTTTGCCAATGCATTGCATAATTGCTTTAAAGCAAATCTTTCTTTTTCCAGTGGTCTTTTTTGTTTTAATGTTACTGTTGTTGAGAAGAATATATAACTTAAAGAACTGGCATATTTTGTACCTGGAAAAAACAAGCTACACAAGTTAGGTGACATTCTATGCAGTGAGACTTCAGTGTGAACTAATAAATAACTTGTTCTAGAAATTCTTGGACTTGACTGCATACTCTACGTAAAGAGTTCTTCCTACACTTATTTTGGAGTTCCTGCATAAGGGTAGATTATGTTATTGATCTACTAAAGATAAAAAATGAAAAAACAGTTGGATTTAAAATTTACCTACTTCTAAAAACAAAAAATAATATTGACCACTGGGAATACAGGTTACTAAAAAGGCAGCTTTCAAAGGAAAGAAGATAATGGACTTGATTGAAATAGTTGAACTACGTAACACCAGTTCAAGAACAAATGGTTTTTCAGAGCATAACGGAGAAAGAACAATTTACTATAGTACAGTTTATTCTTCTTACACAATGGTAATGATTTATTTGAAATGACAGAACAAACACAATAGATATACAAAACAACCACTGCATATGTTGTGTCAGGGATACATCAAGATTCTTGTGTTTTGCCTATGAGAATGTTCTTAATCCAATTATTATTTATTTATCTGAAGGCCTTAGCTATAAATTAAACTCTTGCTGAGCATATGTTGTTGATGTTATGAACATTCATGTCATGCATATGTATGTAATATATAAAGTATGTACATAATATATTGGGGTATAATTTTGTAACCAAAAAAATGATAGTTTTGAATTGCAATTAGAGTTTACGAAAATTTTCGTGAGTTAGGATTTTAAAATGTTCCACTACAATGAAATTTTAATGGCGATTCCAACTAGCTATGTCTGTATTACAGGGGGACATGTTCAGGCACTGGTTACATTAACATATCGATATTGTAATATGAAAGATGTCTCATTTCAAGAATCTATTAAACATAGAATAATGACTAATTTTGCAAACATTCTAAAGTATTTATAAAAGCTCTCTGTATCTTATCTCTATGAAGATGATTCCTACAATAGATGTCCACTAATAATTTTTCTGTATGAAAGCAGAATTAATTTTTTAAAGACCTGATGTTTAGATGTAGATCTTGAATTTTCTTTTTCTGAGTAGATGTCTGAGCACTGTGCAGATGTACAAGCACCTCAAGTTGCCATGAGAAAAGAAGGAAAACAGGTCTGCCTGCTTCATGTCTCAAATTTTGTTCCTCCAAGCCTATGTGCAGACAACACTCAAAATTAATTTGCGTAACAATGATTCAAAGTTATTATTACAATGTTCAAAAGACCCACAGCCCTGTTGATGCTCCATGTAGGAAAAGTCTTCTAAGAGTGATTGAATGTTCCACTGCCTGCAACTCAGTCAAGCTCAGTGAGCGCTGGGGTCAAATGGGCTCATGAATCACAGATAGGAAGTGAACTGTGTATTGCATATTTGGGGACTTAAAAAGAAACATTTGGAATATTTTACCATAAACAGATTTGAGGTTGATTTTTGGCACATCTTTTTAAACATCAACTGGGCAGTTCAGCTGAAATAACTTTTGATATGTATAGCTAAGAGCAGATGGCCACGTGCTCCTTTCTTATTTAGATGAGACTTTTCCTTTCAATAACATCTTTCTTCCTGACCTGCTTAAAAATTCCAGCGAATGAAATCAGCACAGGATTTTCAATTCTAATTGACCATGTGCAGGGGAAGGGCCAGTAGAGAAATCAGTGGAGCCATTGTGAGGCTCACTACTTCAGTCTTGTCTTTGTGTTTTACCCTACTTGCCAATCTAAACTAATAGAAAACACTTAATTTTTATTAATATTGATATAGCTGTAACACTAATTCTTAATGTAGATTTTTTGAGTTGTTCTTTCTATCCTGTGATCAAAAGTTAGACAAAAAAAAAAAAGTATCACATATACCTACACTGTTTCTCAACTTGCTGGTAAGCAAATCAGCCCTTGAAAAATACATTAAAATTTGGCATGCTGATTAGATTTAGTTGAAAGAATGTTGATGATAAGTAAAATATTTGTACCTTGTCACTTGGATAAGTCACTATTACTGGAAGCTTAGAAATCTTAGTATTGAATGCTTTATAAAATTTACTATGAAATATTTACAACCTAGAATTCTTTGTTCCTTAGTTGTATACTGATTACATGAAGAAAAGTGTCTTTTTCTGGAGACTTCATTTGGAACTGACTTAGTAAAAGATGTCAAGCCTAGAAAACTGATCTATATATCCAATATGGCTCAGCACATTATATATATGCTATAAAAGTGGGCCTGTAAATGTCCAGGTTTTTTTTTTTTTCCTTGCTTTCTTTTTGACATGTTCTTATAAGTTAAAAAAATATTTTTCTTGGTGACTTGACAAGTTTTTGACTTAAATAATTATTTCATAGTTGACTTACTACTGCAGAGTCAAATTGTTCCTTTTGTAAATCATCATCATCATCTCAGAGTGGTGAAAGTATTAGGTGAAACAAGTTATCTTTCTGATACTCATACATTAGTTAAAGCAATAAAGATAGATCAGAACAATGTTACAGTTTTAAAATACATATTAGAAAATAAAAATTCAAGTTAATAAAAATTTCAAATGCTGTTTTTAAAAATATGTAAGCTGTCTCAAAACAACATTCTCTCTGATTAGGTATTCTTTATTCATTCTTCTTCAGATGATGTTTTATCTCAAGAAAATCTGCTAGTAGTCAGAAATAGGGTATCCTCATTAAAAGCCACACAAATAGAACTGTTTGAAAAATGCAGGTCTTATGAATGCTTAAACCAATTAGTTTACTTTTGCATAAGATGCAAACATTGAAATATGGTTACTCATAAGATTCATAACCATGAAGATGCCTTCTAAAGCATCAACATGTAGAGCAAATTCTGTATCAACCTTGTAATATGTAAATCTTGGAGATCATTGTATCTGGGGCTTTTGGTGAGTCAACTTGTGTTACCAAATTACTAGAGTTCTCATAATGACATTAAATGTATGCGTTGATTAGTACATTTAATAAGCTCCTCACTGATTTAAAAATTTTAGAGTTCCATTAGAAAAAAATAACTACATGGCACTGGTTTAGAATTTTTATTCTCCTTCTCCCAAATGACTAAATTAGACCTAGAAATTAATGCATAAATGGAAAATCTAAGCATAATGAACAGTGTAGTTTATTCTTTTGCGACAACAGATGTCATTAGCAATAAGTCTAACTCTGTGTGACATGGTGGACTCATGTCATATTAGTGTTGTAGTTTTAGATGACTGAAGCTAGGATGTCCAAACCAGGTAGAATTAAATAGGGAATAGAACTCTGAGCAACTCCTTTTTTGTCTTCTTCCATATTAATCTGGGAAAAGACAAGGGTTAATTCTGCAGGATCATAGATTATCCAAAGTAATAAAATAAGGAAACTTCATTGTTGAAAGGTGTTTTGGTATTTTCATTTGTGTGGGAGACATTTTAGAGTTTGCTGCACTTGTTTTTCTCCACGTATACTGATCCCTGAAGTGTATAGTGCAGGAGAAATTATGATCAGTTATAGAAGCTTTGCAGCTGTGCAAAATGTCTGCCCCTCGCCATCTCCCCTTTCCTGTTCTGTAAGACTGTGATGATGAGTCAGAGACAGAGATCCTTGAAAAACCCAGACCTTCTCTCAGTCTCTCGGGACATGACTTGTATCTGTTTTCATATTCCTTCTAAAGGACGCTTTCTCAGACTACAGCGCACTTTGGAACAGGAGAGACCTGGTTTGCTGTATTCTTGGCTACTTCTCCTTAATTAGCAATTTGCCTCACCTTTAATTGCTCATGGTTCACACACAAAGCTCTGTGTGTGTGTCTGTGTGTGTGTGTGTGTGTGTGTGTGCACGCACGCACATGCTGTTTTTTTATTTAAGTGTAAAAGAAGAGGGGCAGAGGGGCTAATGGCGTAGACATGACATCCAGAGTACACATGCAGATATTTTGGGCAATCTGAAAGTTCTCAGTGTTACCAACTGAGTAATGATCACACTGCATTTGACTGGAGACCAGTCACTTCCAGCATGTGAAGTATGGTCATTTTAAGAATAGAAAGCTTCTCTCAACTAACTACCGTTTGAGGCAGACACTTTCCTTATTCTTGTGGTTCCTACTTGATTTGGTATATTTCCTGGAGAGAATTTACTCTTTCAGCTTAAAGAAATTAACTTCTCTTTCAGAAAGTATTGCACTAGAGAAACGAAACACATGTGTGCAAAGGAGATGATCATATCCTCGAGGATATGAGCATATGAACCATATCAGGTAACCGGAAATTAAGAGAATACATAAAAAAATTGATTATAGATGGATTATCTAAAAATCTGTATGGAAATTTCACCGCAGTGTGGTGGGACACTTGAAGTAAACAAAAAGTCTACTTAAAATCTTAAATATTTCTTTAAGTTTACTGCTTTGGGGGTCTTTAGGAAAGACACATTTCACTGATTTATATTACTGTTCAATTGTTTGGTTATTGTTAGTCATTTCTAAGGACATTATTCCAAAGATATTGAGATAAAGTAATATATTCCACCACCACCTAGGTTATTATGGACCGCTTTTACCAAATGCCTCCTGCCCTGAAAGAAGTTAAGTATTTAAACTGACAGCAGTCACTATGAAGAAATCCATTCTTTGGTTCGTGTGAGGAAAGAAAGGGGTTAATTTTCCAAATCTCTGTGAAGAGGAGGGGGAAAAAAGGAAGATAAAAAACAAACCAAAGACTAAGCTGCTGGTGATTTGGTTGTATTTATGGATTATACTACATCTTGAAAAGAAGAAAATCAGAGCTGTAAGATGACGCTACAGGGGTCGTCTGGACTTTTCACTGAGTCTAAAGTCTGTTTAGTCGATGCTTATTAAGGCCCGGTTTTGACCTTTGCCCTCCCCACTCCTCCCTGTTCCAGGTGCAAATGCTTTAGCAGTACTGGACACTATGTGCAAGCTTCAAATTGGGAAGGAACAGAGAATGTCGAGCATAAAACACAATACGATAGTTATGATGTTCATGTCGAAAATAAAATTAAAAAGCTATGTAAACTTTTGTCAGTTTTTTAAATAATTAATAAATAGTGAATATAGTTCTTCTTCAAGATATAACTCACACTATTCAAGTGCAGTTTAAACTTAAAGCAGTTTGGTACATTCCCAATTATTAATTTTAGCAAGCATATATTTAAAAAAAATTAAGATCTCTCTCTACGCTAATTATCTTTGAGGTCATTTAGCAAATCAAATATAATTAATGTCTTTTAAATTCTCATGCACATGCTCTGAGTAATATGTGATTCCCTATGTTCTAGTCTTATTTGTCCCCCCAAAAGGATTAATTTTACCCTTAAAAATTGTGTTAATCAAAGAGAGGAAAACACAAAAGTACCCTAGTATCTTATCCTAAAACGAAATGAAACTTTTTTACTATAAAAACCTTGTAAAGTATATTTCTGTAGTTATGTATGATGTTAGAGAAGTATGAGACAATGTTTATTTGCATATATTCATTAATAGACATTTTGAATAAAATAATGATGGCTATGTTTCTGAAATTCAACGACAGAAAACATACATAAAGAATATAAAACTAATAAAAAACTATATAAACATAAAATGGGAAAAGAAGCTACCAAGATATTTGTACACATTAGAAAAATTATTGTTTTATTTCCTCTTTCTTCTGATTAGTTTCTTTGGCAGACAATTTTCTAAATTATATAAATTTATTCATTTAACTATGTATTTCTGAACTGTGAGGAACAGAAAATGTCTAGCTTTTCAGAAAAGCTTATATTTAAAAATTTTGCCAAAGGAGGAATAAATAAACATTTCTGTTTAGTTATAATAAAGAAAAGTAAACTCATTTAAAATTTTTAAATATTTTTAAAAGGCATAAAAGGAATATAATTTACACAGATCCAAGCTTCTACCACTGAGATTCAAAATTTTTAGTATTTTCCTCTATTAACTCCAAGTTCTTCTAAACCACATGTGTTGAAAACCCCTTCCCATTCTGTTTCCTGCTTTTTCTCTGGCTGTAGACACAACCACTATCTCACAGCTGATAAGCCATCTATATTTCTGTATTTTTGCACTTTAATCATCAGCTTTATATTTAAAAAATTAGTAAATGAAAAAGGCATCAAATATGAAATTCTTAAATCAGCTGTTTCTAAATTTGCTCTAAAATTACTGAAAATTTTCTTTCAAATGGATATAGCCATTGGAAAATGCATTTCCTGACTTGTAGCTTAAAACGCATAATCCTGATTACATATCAAGATAAAAGCTGCAGTTTTTCCCCCTTTCCTGAACTATATTCCAAGATTGCAAAAACTGGAAAATATTTCAAACTCTTTAGATGTAGCTTTTAAAATTTTCAGTTGTTTCCATATTACATAAGAGATTGAGACTAAGGTTAGAATGTTCTGCTTTCACATTACCTCTGCTGGCCGTGTTCCACTGATTTCACAAAGGAGCATGTCTTAGACATACACACCTTCATGTATACAAAACAGCTAAACCCAGTTGAGTCAGACTCATAGCGGTTGTATAAACGCACACGGCTGCTAACTGAAGGTTGACTCTTCCAGTCTGCTATTTAGTCCTTCTGGGAGAGAGCTGTGGCAGTCAGCTTACTTTAGGACTGCCATGGGTCTAAAAGCTTTCATGTATGTATATTAATGTGCACATTCCGTACTATTCTGGTACTGTAGGAATGCTTATTTTTATTTAAAGACTCTGAGGTAACACCAAAGTTGCCTTTGGTTTGGTTTCCTAGAAAACTATCAGCAATATCATAGTTAAGAAATGGGCATTGACTTTGAGATTAGTTTTTGTCTCTTCTTTGGGATCAAATTTTCCCTCCAAATAAAGAAGGAAATATATCTCTGAAAGAGCATATTGAAACCAAAATCCTCATCTGAACACTGTATTATTACAGACGTGCGTGACTTATGTGATAATGCATTGTCATGTAGACCTTAGAAGGGTGCTGTCTTTACCAGGTCATAGAGGCAGAAATCTGCATCAGCACCCCACTGGTATGTTATTTTAAACATAAACTTTAGAGAAAAAACTTCAGCATTACATAAAGGTGAGCTTACATGCATTTTTTTCAATAGGTCCTTTACTAATTCAACTATTTGAATAGCAACAAATCAAGAGATACATATAATCAATTTAGAATTTAGATCAGGATCTCCATGCCTGAAGCGCAAGGCTACGAGTACAACACCTTGGTTAGATAGTCGAGATTGCTATCCACTTAAACCATTTTCAGCTTGCCTTTGTGAAGTACATGTTACTTCAAGACTGGACAGTTAGCAGTCAGTAATAAATATTTACTCCAGGCAGTGTTTGAGCCAACACAGTCTAAAGATGAGTGGAGGGAGACGTGAAAGACAATAAAAGGTTTTGTTCGGGTATAAACAAGCATGTGTTTTAGCCTTCAATAAACATGTCCCTTGATTTTTTTTTTAATGCTAAGTGTGTTTGTGTATATATACATATATAAAATAATAATAACAATAACCTGGTGCAATGATTTCAACAATTAAATCTATTGTTATAAAATATTTAAATTATTTATTCCATAAATTTTGTATATCAACTCATTTCTTCAAATTCATCACATTTTTTTTCACTGTAAAATAAATTCAAGAGCATGGCAGGATACTCTGTAAAGGATCCATTTTTAAAATCTGGCCCCAAACACTGAAAACATTGACTAATATTTTTTGAACTGTTCATTTCTCTTTTTTCTTCAGTCATCTGTCGTCCTCATTAACCTTGATGCTATCAGTATCCTTTCCCTCCAGATCATTTCGTAGTCAGTATTGCTTGTTTGGTTTTTCTTTATTTTTTATTTTAATCCTTGTCTCTCCAGAACTTCTGGCCAATTCATTTACTACCCTTTAGTATTCTTATGTTCTGTTTCTCAGTATAATCACACAGCAAATAAGAAGACCACAGGGTAAGGAGTTATACAATATATTACTAAATAACTGCTGACCTATTTGGACCTCAATTTCCTCATCAGTAAAGTAAATAATGCTACTGCCATCTTGCTGCAAGATTAACTACAAATGAGAACATTAGCAGATGAGTGGTTTCTGAACTCTCAACATAATTAACATATACTTACAGAACATGTTCTCAAATGCTGACCAAAAAAAAACAACTACTGCACCAATTCCAACATATAAACATATAGTGACCCTATGGGACAGAGTAACACTGTTCCGTCAGGTTTCCAAGGAGCAGCTGGTGGATTTGAACCGCCAACCTTAAAGTAAGCAGTTGAACTCTTAACCGTATGACACAAGGGTTTCCAAAGTGTAACTTTAGAAAATGATGGTATAGGGTTGCTATGAGTTGGAATCCACTTGAAGGCAGTGAGATGGCTTGAGCTTTGAGAGAAGCCCTGGTGATGCAGTGGTTAAGAGTTCAGTCAGCAGTTGAATCTATCAGTCACTCCTTGGAAAACTCATGAGATGGTACTACTCTGTTACATAGGGTTGCTATCAGTCAGAATTGATTGAGTGGTAATGAGATTTTTTAGTGGTCCATCCTATTAAAAATATGGAACCACATTTACAGGTTTTTAGTGTTATTCCTTTTCATTTTCACTTCAACTCTTTTGTATAGAAACTTGATTCTTGTGTTGGCCTTCTGAAGGATGTTCTCCCTCTAAATTCCCTGATTTGCTGTATAAGCCAAGCCAAGTGCCGTGGAGTCGGATCCTACTCATGTAAGGTGTCATGTAAATCATATAGCTGGAGGGGATATTAACCAATCCTGGGAAAGTGTTTTAGAGATGAGGAAATTTAGGTCAGGAAACATCATTGTCACTTATTTGTCAACATTGTCTTTGGGTAGAAATCAGCCTCTGAAAGTAAAGTAGTAATTTCAGACCATAGTGGTTACCCAAGATAGAGATTCGGTGCAAGAGAAGTCTTAGCTTGGTTAGTTCCATCGTCGGATATAACTGGGGTGATTAGTTAACACAGACATTAATACTTAGAGTTACAGAGTGTGCATTCTCAAAATATTACTAGGTCTGTCATATTTTACAGAGCGCCATCACAATTTTTATAATAAGAAACTTGTTCTTTGAGGGACTGTTGAAGAACTTAGCCAACATTTTCTGCCTTGAATTTTAACAGTGTAAATTTCGATGTGTTTGTGAACAATTTAGGAAAATGATAAATTATCTTGGTGATTCTGATGAGGCTCCAGGTTGAAAATAGTTTATGACTGTGGTATCATTGCTAGTTGTCACTGATTCAGCTCTGATTCATGGTTAGTCCATTTACAAAAGAGTAAAAGGTGTCAGTCCTGTGCCGTCTTCATAATCATTGTCTTGCTTGAGTACATCATTGTGGCCACTGTATTTTGAGTGCCTTCCAACACAGCATGAGCGTGGTCGTCTTCCAGTGTTGTGTTAAGCAATCTTCTGTTGTGATAAATATGATTTTCACTGGATAATTTTCAGAAGTAGGTCACCAAGCCTTTCTTCCTACTCTGCCTTTGTCTGGAAGCACCATTGACACCTGTCTGTCATAGGTGACCTTGTTGGCTTATGAAATACTGGTGACATGGCTTCCAGGATCATCGCAATGCATAAGCTACTACAATGTGATAGACAGACAGACGGCTAGTCGTAGCTCTAGTGTGCATACACTAAACTTCTTGAGGAATGAATGTGTGGAACTGAATTTGTAGTTTCAAATGTCAGGAGCAAAGATAATGTGAAAAACCTAATGTCAAGAATGCAACATTAATAATGTAAGTCCATGGGGGAAATATTGCACCTAGTAAGTTAAACAATAAGTATAAGACAAATTTACTTGAAAAGCAAAGAGTTACAACCACACTGAGAATATTTTTCTGCTGAAATCTATACAAATGGTTTGATTTGCTCTTTTAGGAAATTGTAATCAACAACTATTCAGATTGTGTCAGAAAAGCATACAATTAGGAACAAATTTCTTAAGTCTATTTGTCTACCAAAATTATCGCTGTCTCTAGGATGAGTGCAGAAGAGCTCCAAATTAAACTGCGTTTGTAAGCATCTAAGAGATGCAAAAATTAATTGTCATCTGCCTGCCCATAACATAAAGCTGTAGGTTTTTTTCATCCTTAGTTTTGTAAAAATATTACTTTGCTGCAGTACATATATAAGCCTAATTTCTAGAGGGTAAAAAATGAAGAGGCAGAAGTAAAATCAGGATAAAAAGTCTTATTATGTCTAAAAGAGTATTTTCTTGGTTCATAATGTGAAATTAATTAATGAAAACCATTCAGTAATATTCGCCTATGACAGGTTTGCGTCGTGTTTGTCATTATTTGAAACTGCGATGCATGTGACCCCGACACCACCAGCCAGTGCTGGTAGCTATTCAGTCAGTTCCCACTCCTGTGAACCTCATGTCTACAGGGGTAGAACTGTACCCCACAGGGTTTTCATTGATGGGTTTTTCACAATCAGATCACTAGGTCTTCACAGGCCCTTCTGGATAGGTTCAAACCTCTACTCTTCCCATGAGTGGCAGAACATGTTAACTGTTTCTGCTGTCCAAAGGATGTCTACGCTGTGCCATATTAGCACCCAATATGTTATTAATGATCATATCTGGACTGGGAATGGGAAATTTTAATCCTGTAACTGTTTTCCATGTTAAGTTGCATGTGTGCGCCTCAATTTCCCTCATAACTTTTTTTTTTTTGGTCAGAAATGGAAAGTTTAATTAGAGGAAGAACCAACCTAGAAAATATCAGTTTCTAATTAACATGCACAGAATAAAATTTACAGTATACTTTATGATCAAAATACAAGCTAAGGTGAATATTTATTATTATAACCCAAGTGTTCATGAATTTATGTTATTTGTGAAGTGACATTACTATTATTATTTTACCAGAAAAGGGCCTAAGAGATTACCAGTAGACAAAGAAACTGAGGCCTCAAAAGTAATTCAGATTCATGGAGTAGGTTATCCTGAGTAATAAAAGCAAAACTATTCAATTTCTGAACTATCTCCTTAAAAATGAATGAGTCAAGAGAAACAAAAAAGAGACAAAAGCACAACTAGTTCATTCAGCAAATAATGTTCGTTCTGATAAAAAAAAAAAAAAGCCCTACTAAGGACAAAGCTGCATTTATTTGTTTTAATTAGAAACATCAAACATCTTACAAAAGCTCTTAATCTTATCTGTAATTGGTTGTAATTGCATCTAATTCTCAACAAAAGTAGTCTGAGATAAATCCCATTATTAACCTATGTGGGATATGAAGTAATGAGAAACAGGATGGTTATGTGCCCAAGATGCCCAGCAGCCACCTGTGCTCCTAAACTGCTTTGCTTTGTGGCTTTTCCACATTTTTGTCCTAAAATATGGGGTAATAGGTGAGAGAAGGGACCTTCAAAGTCATAAAACATTTTGCAAATGCAAAGTGGTCTTAATTTTTGAAAGCATGCTAGCCCAACTTCACGTTGCTGCAGGTAATCAGTATTTGGATGTATAGGTCAAATCTTTCTAATGAGCTCCATTACAAAGGTTGAAACAGAACATATGTAAGTACCTGGGACAAGCTCATTAATTCATTCATTTAAAATTCCTGTACATGCAACTGACTTAAAATTCTCTATAATAAGTGATCTGTGTTATAAGGAATTGGTCTGTTCACATATTTCCCTATGATTCCTCAGTCTGCTGTTTTTATCGTTCTTACCTAATGTACATGTTAGAGTCTAGTATTCCATCTCAATAGAATATTTCAAAAAATATATCGATGATGACTGCAAATTTAGAAATTGCTGTGACATTTCTGTAATTGCACTGGCTTGGCTCCAAGACAATTTACAGTAGCACAGAAGTCCACCTGTTGTGGTCTCTGTTCAAATGAATGCAGCCACCAAGAATCCTTACAAGTCAGAACCACAGAACTGAATCCAAGGACAGTGCTATCAAAGTGTTGCCATTTCATAATAAATCTCAAATGTTTCTTGAATGATAGTTTTGTGAAGACACAGGGCATCAACTGAGTTCATGAAAAAATCTGTAGACAATCTCTTTCTTGGGTCAGGATTAATGAAGTCTGTCTAGGATTACAAATACATATGTAGAAATCTGAAAATCTCACATCTCTTAGTTTTTTTTTTATTTTTCTTCCTTTGGGCTTTTTCTAAAATCTTATATGAACAACTAAATCTTAATTTAGGTAGAGGCTTGGTTGAACTCATGAAAGCTTCTCTTTTATGACACTTTAAGCATTAATCAACTGAATATTTCTAGATGTGAAACCATGACTCAAATTGACTCCTCTCTTGGGCAAGAAATGTAAGTCATTGCCTCCAAATTTTCATTTTGGCTCTCAGTTTTTGCAAGGGGAAAAAAATCTTTGCTTTTTTTTTTTTTCCTACATTGCAAATTTGACTAGAGAAACTCATTCCCCAAATAACAATAGAACATGTTTCATTATATGCTGCACTAGAATGGACTCTTACTATATATATATTTTTTAACCACTTGAAAGTATTTCTAAAGATATATTTTAAAAAACATATTCAGCATGCCTTTGTGAAATTTCAGCCAACTTTAATTAAAAGTCAAGGGCAACATAACAGCAGGGGATTGGAAGCTACTGTGGCAGAATTTTCTTGTCTGCAGTATTGCTGTAAATTCTAAGAAATTCTACACTAAATTTGAAACTGTCTTCTAAAGTTATGCTGGCTAGCCAGAGGCAGTTTCATGATTTAGCCCTGCCAAATAAGTACTCCAATCAGCCTTTGAAATGTTATTGAATAACAAATGCAACGGTCATAAAAAGAACCTTTAATAGAAAGGTTTATATTTGAACACATGTTCATAATTTTTATCTGGTTTTCTCTTCAACTTTCATATTCATAAGTGATTTTGAGTCATTCATGTGCTTACATAGACTTTTTTTTTCTCTGTATACATCAACAATAAAATTAAACTAATGTGGGTCTCTGAAGGGTAGAAAGCAAAAGAAAAGAAGCTGACTAGATTGTATGCCTTATTGTCAAGGTGAACAATAAAGACTGGGTAACCATGCTACCTTAATTCAGTACATATTTACTAATTATTGTTTATTCAAAATATTGTGCTACATGGTAAGAAGAATACCAAACATGTAAGAAAAACTTGAATTATACTCTAAAAGAGTGCATAGTCAATTTAATTCAAAATAAAAAATGACTGCAGTAAATTTTTAACTTCTGTATATATTTTATTAAATATGTAGGAGGAGTGCCAATTAAGTTCACCATCTCATTCTAGAAAAATTGCTACATACTTCATTGCTGAATATCACTATGGTCACCTTCCAAGTCATCGGGGGCCAGATGAAGTGAATAAAGAGGGTGTTCCAATACAGTTATTTGTTTTCACAGACAAATATACAATGAAGTTCGCCAGCTTGTCACAGTGCCACCCCGTGCAATGGCCCTTTCAGAAAGAGTCCCAAAATTGTTTTGAAGGGTAGACTAGGTGCAGACATTGGTGCATAGCTTCCCAAGGGGGGGGGGGTACTTCCAAGTTGAATGTAGTGATATTCAGCAAAGACGTAACACTTAGAACAAGTAAGTTCATGGACTTAATTGTCAGAACTTTTTTTGTGTGTGTGTGTGTATACAAAATATATTCTTAAATTTAAAAAAGGGAAATCATCATATAAAACATTAAATTTATCTTAATAGTTTAACATTTGAGGATATCTACCTCTTATGTCTACACAATCCAAATTGCACATAAAATCAATGAATTATTTTTAAAATTACCTTTAATAATTTTCAAGATAACTGACATTTGTCATAATGATCCAAGTAGTTAAGGTCCCAAGTTCTCAAAATTATGCAACAAGTACTGGATTATTAGCAACATAATTTTAGAATAGAATATACTTATTTATTTATAAAGCATTTGAAAGTAAGTATCCAAGAACTGACCAAATTAATCAATTCATTTTCAGGAAAATTAGACACTTCTGTGATAACATTTCATGTTTTGTATACTTTGAGGGAGTATTTAATAGATGATCACCACTTGCATTGATAATGCATTAAAGTGTTGCACCAAGGCTTATTTGACTAAAATTACAGTCTCCTCAAATCTTAGAATGCATGCATGTCATAAGAGAAAAGAAGTTGCTAAGCAAGGGTATTTTCTGTGTGTTCAAACAAGTAGCTTTCAGTGTAGGTCATTTGTTCCAATAAATCCAGAGGCATGTGAAAGAACTCAAATATACTCCAAATAACTACAAAGATCTTAAAATTCACTCAGAGTTTTCCATGTTCCATGATCTAGCTTCATCAAGTTAATAATATCATGGGATGCATATGGTCACAACATGAGCACAGTTAACATAAGCTAACCACATTTTCTAGGTTAACTGAGTTCAGCTTAGATTCTCTCTAGAATCTACAAGTCTAAGACTGGCTTCTTTTTACAGGTCGAATCCTAGAAACTAGTAACCATCTAGTAGGTGCTACCTCAAGGCAACTCCATGTGTGTCAGAATAAAACCATACTCCTTAGAGTTCTTCATGGCTGATATTTCACAAGTGAATCATGAGGACTTTCTTCCAAGGTGCTTCCGGGGAGACCTGAACCTCTGAACTTCTGGTTAGCAGCCTAACACATTAACTGTTATACCACCCAGAGACTTGTGGTTTAAGTGCTATATACCATTTGCCCTTTTAAGCCTAGCTGAGGACCAAGGAGTGGTGGTCCCAAAATTATTTTAGAACAGTGGAATTGATGGGATCACTCACACCGTATGGAGCTAGACATATGTAGACACGATACCTGTATCAAACTAATTCCTGTAATGGCTGGATTCTCATAGTAATAGTATCTTAAGGGGTCATTGCCATTAGATTCACTGGTCATCTGAGAGCCACTAGTTTAACAAGTGAGTTCCTGCTGCTTGTCACCTTGAAGCTTCAGCCTATGAATTAATCCCATTTATCAATACACAAACCAAACTCATTGCCATCAAATTGGATCCAACTCATGGTGACCCCTTGTGTTACACAGTAGAACTGTGCCATAGAGTTTCCCAGGCTGTAATCTTAATAGAAGCAGATCACCAGGCATTTCTTCCGTGGCACCACTGCATGGGTTTAAACTACCAACCTTTCAGTCAGTAACCAAGAATAAACTGGTTGTGACGCCCAGGGATCCTTCATCCATCAATATCAACGGATTGCATTTACCTTCACCTCCAGTGTGCAGGGAAAATAGTAAGCAGTTTTCATTGACCTTCTATTTACCCACAACAGGAAACACTGGTGGCACAGTGGGTAACTGTTATGTCTGCCAACCAAAAAGCTGGCAGTTTGAATTCACCCTTGGAAACTCTATGAGGCAGTTCTACTCAGTCCTATAGGGTCACTATGAGTCAGAATCAACTTGACAGCAGTAGCTTTGGTTTGGTACACGCAGAGCAAATAGTAAGCAGTTTTCTTTGGTCTTCTATTTATCAACAATGAACCATAAAGTTATATGAGTCAGATGAGAGAGTCATGCACCCTAAAAATTTCTCACATTGATGTCAGGGGCTCTGATTCATTCTGGGGATTGACCTGGGAAGAGATAAGGCAAATAAAACTGCGAAGAATACCTTTGCTAAGATTGTATCCAAGATAGCATAGGCAAGATCACTTTAGAAAGAAAATAGAGTTGCGGGGAGACAGCAACTGAACACATTGTGAGGACTAAACGGAGACCATGGGTCGCTGTGACCTGGGAATCAGAATGAGGCTGATGGGGCATTTAGAACAATAGCCCACTTCTATTTAGGTCACATAGACTTCAGGTTGGCAGTGCTAGCTCTTAGAGATTTAAAGTACCACAAAAGGCAGCCTGTCCCATTTTGTTTTCTTTGTTCATATATGTGGAAATGACACTTGAGTAAGATTCCCAGAAAAGATGATGACAGCTATCTTGGTGGTACACCAGGAGTTGGAGCCCCCTCTTACGCTTCCATTATACACTATCTCTAAGGAGCCTCTCAGTAGCATTGGTCTTTACTAGCCCTCTCTAAAGTGTTGACTGTGGCATATACATTCTCAAGATGATGTTCTTTAGTGTGTTGTTGGATCTCCTTGATCCCCATACAACCACTTGCAAGACTTGCAGCTGAATTGCCATGCTTTGCATATGGCGAAGTGTTTTAAGATACTAGAATGGCTTGGAGGTTTGACTTGCTGAGAGAGATTACATAAGCTGATAGATTTTTATTGATGGAGCAGTGGTGAAGAACTCAGCTGCTAACCGAAAGACTGGAGGTTCAGATCTGCCAGCCGGTACTTGGAAATCCTATAGGGCAAATCTACGTTGCCTGTGGTATCACTATGAGTCAGAATTAAGTTGACGGCAGTGAGTGTTACAGGTTTTTCTCACTGGAGATAAATTCCAGCTCTGAATTTGCAAAAACACTCAAGGGAAGAAATACTAATATTAGAGTGTTATAAAATGGAATGTGTGAAGATCAATACCCTAGGTATTACTGAGCTGAAATGGATTGTATTGTCAGGTATATGGACTACTATGCTGGCAATGACGAAAAAGAGTGGCATCACATCCATTGGCACAGTGAACAGTTATGGATTGAAATGTGTCCAACAAAAATATGTATCACCTTGGTCTGAAGGATGCACTCGTCTCCTGCTGCAGCTTTCTTGATAGTGCGAGGTTCCCAATTCTCTGCCTGCTTCTCTGTCCTTTTATCTCTCATAGGATGAAAGGATTAAGGGTGGGGCAAGCCATACTCCAGGGAAACTCTCTTTACAGTGGAGCAGGGAGGTGATCCTATGAAGGGATTTGCAGCCCCACCCTAATCCTTTAACACACAGTTTAGGAAAACCACAAAATGGAGGACAGTCACAAGATCCTGGGAAGCATGGCCCAGCCACAAGGCTACACATATTTTTGTGGGGACACAATTCAATCCATGACATCCTCCATTGCCCAGTTTGATGTAATTATCTTGTCCACTGTAAATTCTAACCTCTATGATGGTAATGGGAGCCCTGGTTGCTCAGGGGTTATGAGTTTGGCTGCTAACCTGAAGGTCAGCAGTTCGAATCTACTACCTGGTCCTAGAATTACTCATGAGCAATTCTGCTGTGTCATATAGGGTGCCTATAAATGAACCCTATAGCAGTTGGTTTGGGTTTTTTATGATGTAAATGAGGCAAGGTTAGAAGCGGTTATGTTAATCTGGCAGGATTCAATTTAGTGGATTAAGCTGTACCTTGCATCAATCTCTTTAGGACTGTGAAAGAGAGAAGTAAGCAGAGAAGGGACAGGGACTTTATACCACACAGAAAGAAGCAAAGGGAGTGGAGCATGTCCTTTGGACCCAGTATGCCTGCACTGAGAAGCTCCTAGATCAAGGAAAGATTGATGACAAAGATCTTCCTCCAAAATCTACAGAGAAAGAAAGCCTTTCCTGGAAGCTGGAGCCCTGAATTTAGTCTTAGAGCCTCCTAAACCATGCCAAGACCTAAACTGTGAGAGAATTAAATTTTGTTTGTTAGGCCATCTATTCATCTTATTTCTTTTATAGTGGCACTAGGTAAGTAAGACAAAAACATTTCAGGATCTAGCCTGAAGTACAGTGCTATCAGTGATAGGATCATATACATATGCCAAAAGGAAGGTCAATTAATAAAACTATTAGTCAAATTTATACACCAAGAATTAAGGGCAAAGATTAAGAAATGGGAGATATTTACCAGTCTCTGCAATCTGAGAGTGATCAAATAAGCAATCAAGATGCATTGATAATTTTTGGTGATTAGAATGCAGAAGTCGGAAACAAAGACGAAGGTTCAGTAGTTGGAAAATATGGTCTTGGTGATAGAAATGAGGCTAGAGGTCACATGATAGAATTTTAACAGAGCGACGACCAGTGCATTGCAAATCCGCCCCTTTTTTTTCCTACAACACAAACGGTGACTATACACATGGATTTCAACAGGTGGAATACACAGAAACAGAATCAACTGCATGTGTGGAAAGAAACAATGGAGAAGCTCAGCATCATCTCTGAGAACAAGGCCAGAAGCTGACTGTGGAACAGACTATCAATTGCTTGTGACAAGTTTAAGTTGAAACTGAAGAAAATTAAAACAAGTTCACAAACACTAAAGTACAAACAAATGTATTCCACTTGAATTAGGATACCATCTCAAGAACGGATCTGACACACTGAACATAAATGAGTGAATGCCAGAAGTGTCTATAGGGCGATGTCATGGACTGAACTGTGTCTTTCAAAAAATATGTGTAGCAGTTTGTCTTGGTCATGATCCCTGGCATTGTATGATGTTCCTATGTGTTGTAAATCCTGCCTCTAAGACATTAATGAGTGAGGATAAGAAGCAATTGTGTTGGAATACACAGAAAGAGAATCAACTGCATGTGTGGAAAGAAACAATGGAGAAGCTCAGCATCATCTCTGAGCTTACATACTGAGTATGTAAGATTGTGTTGTACCTTGATGTAGTCTCTTGAGGTATAAAATAAAGAAGCTAGCAGAGAGATTTCAGAACCTTATACCACCAAGAAAGCAGTACCAGCAGTGGAATGTGTCCTTTGGACCTGGGGCCTCTGTGCCTTGGAAACTACCTGTCCAGGGGAAGATCCACAGGAAGGATCTTTCTCCAGAACCAACAGAGAAAGACTTTTCCTGGAGCTGATGCCCTGAATTTGGACTTGTAGCATACTGGATTGCGACAATAAATTTCTCTTTTTCAAAGTCCCCCACTTGCAGTATTTCTCTTGTAGCAGCACTAGATCACTGAGACAGAATTAGTATTGGGAGTAGTATGCAGCTTTGACAGGTATCTAAAATGTTGAAGCAGTTTTGAAATTGTGAATAGATGGAAGACTCCAAAGAAACCGAGCAGTACAGTTAATATCAAGGAAGGTGCAGATAAAGTGAAACAGGAGCCGAGCACTAGCAGTACCATCAAACTGGCAGTGTAGAACCAGGAGCCAACCCTTGGAGCAAGAGAGCTAAGTGTGTGTGCATAGGAGGCTTCATGACAGAGTGGAGTGCCTCCAGAACATTATCAGTGGAGCTCTGCTTTCAGACCCATGGATAGGCAGGGCTGAGTGCCTGTGTGTAGGAGGCTTCCTGGTGGAGTGCGATACCTCTGAGCACTTATCAGTAGAGCTACAGAGCTTTGGAATACTTGCCCCAGTAGGGCTGAGAGAGGCACAGAACCTGGGCCAAGAGACCACAGGAAGCAGAAGCTGAAGAGATAAGGATCACGAGGAGCTGAGCTGCCTCAGTTTCAAGTGGTATGGTCATTACTTCAGAGGTACAAAAGGTATAGCCACGGCCACTGGCATTTCTAAGAGTGGAGGTGCTACTTGGATAAGCTGGGAAAATAATGTGTTTAAAGCCAAGGGAGCAGAGTTACTATCCCAGGGGGCCTGGAATGAGCAGCTATAGCCTAGGCCCACAGAGCTTCCACTCAGAAGCTAGATACCATGATCAGTACTCAGAGTCTAGAGGGCAGGGTCATTCCATAAAATGTCTCAGAGAATGGAGTACTGTTTTCATAGCCTTGAGGGCTAAGGTAATTATGTTCTGCTTGTTTGCTTGGTGTCTGTTATACCTTCTTTCCCTACAGTTTCTCCAATTTGTAATGGAAATGTCTAGCTTGTGCCTGCCTATTCTGCCATTGTACCTTTAGAACCAGATTACTTGTGTTCTAGATTCACAGTTGAAGTAGAATTTCTGGATTTTGGACTTGAAGATTTCTGCCACGATGTAAATATTTTTTACATGTTGTAAGGATGTGATTTTGGATGGAGGGCAATGGGTACAATGTCATGGATTGAATTGTGCTTCCCAAAAATATGTGTAGCAGTTTGGCTGGTCTGTGATTCCTAGTATTGTGTGATGTTTTTATATGTTATAAATCCTGCTTCTCTGATGTTAATGAGGAAGGATGGGTCGTGGTTGTGTTGGTGGGGCAGGATTCAGTATGTAAGACTGTATTTTGCCTTAAGGCAATCTCTTGAGATATAAAAGAAAGAAGCTAGCAGAGAGATTTCAGGATGTCATACCACCAAGAAAGCAGTGCTGGGAGCTGACTGTGTCCTTTGGATCCAGAGTCCCTGTGCCTCAGAAGCTCCCCAGTCCAGGGGAACACTGATGACAAGGACTTTCCTACAGAGCCAACAGAGAAAGACTTCTGGAGTTGATGCCCTGAACTTGGATTTGAAACCTTTAAGGCTGTGGCAGAATAAATTTCTCTTTGTCGAAGCCATCCACTTGTGGTATGCTTGTTATAGCAGCACTAGATGATTAAGACAGATGCCATTGCACACAAGAAAGCAAAAAGTCATTAAAAAGACATGAAAGAAAGAAAAGACCAAAGGATGTGAGAGGAGGCTCTGAAACGTGCTCTTGAACTTAGAGTATCTAAAGAAAATGGAAGAAATGGTGAAGTAAATGAGCTGAACAGAACATTTCAAACAGTGGCTCAAGAAGACAAACTAAAGAATTATAATGAAATGTTCAAAGACCTGGAGACAGAAAACCGAAAGGGAAGAATTCTCAGCATTTCTCAGACTAAAAGAACTGAATTAAAAATTCAGGCCTTGAGTTACAATATCGAAGAGTTCTCTTGGGGAAAATTTCGTGACTCAAGAAGTATCAAAATAAGATGAAAGGAACAGAGAGTCACTTTTGCCAAAAGAATTTATTGACATTCTACCATTTCAGGAGGCAGCATATGATCAAGAACTAATGATATTAAAGGAGGAAGTCTAAGATACATTGAGTGCATTAGGTAAAAACAAGGCTCAAGGAATTGACCGACTACAACTGAGCTATTTCAACAAACAAATGCAAAGCTTGAAGAGACCACTTGTCTATGCCAAGAAATTTGGAAGATAGCTACTAGCCAATGGATCCATATTTGTGCCCATTGCTAATATTGGTGATCCAACAGAATGCAGAAATTATTGAACAATGTTATTAATAGAACATGTAGGTAAAACTTTTCTGGATAGTTTAAAAACAGTTGCAGCAGTGTATGAACAGGGAACTTTCAGAAATTCAAGCCAGAGTCTAATGATACAAGGAATGAGGGATGTTATTGGTGATATCAGGTGGATCTTGGCTTAAAGCAAAGTGTACCAGAAAGCTATCTACCTATGTTTTATTGACTATGCGAGGTAAATCCACTGTGTCCCTCATAACAAATTACAGATAAAGTTGGGAAGAACAGGAATTCCTGATCACTTAATTATATCGATGAGGACCCAATACTCAGACTAACAGGCAGACATTGGAAAAGAATAAAGGGGTACTGAGTGGTTTAAAATCAGGAAAGATATGCATCAGTGTTGCTTCTTTTCCACATACTAGTTCAATCTGTGCACTGAGCAATTACTCCAAGAAACTGGACTTTAAGAAGAAGAACTGGATTGGAGGAAGACTTTAACAACTTTCATAATGGATATGACATAGTCTTCCTTGCTGACAATGAAGAGGACTTGAAGCATTTAGTGACGAATATCAAAGACTACAGCCTTCAGTGTATATTAGACCTCAATATAAAGAAAGCACAAGTCCTCACAACTAAACAAAGAAACAATATAATTACAAATGGAGAAAATATTGAAGTCATTGTTTTAGTCAGCTAGGGCTGCTCCTGTCATTGCTTGCTTGGTGGTACAAGGTTTTCAGCTCTCTGCTTGCTTCTTTTTACTTTTCTTGCTAGGTAACAGATGGTTCAGGCCATATTCCAGGGAAACTCCCTTTACATTGGACTAGAGATGTGACCTGAGTGAGGGTGTTACATCCCACACTAATCCTCTTTAACATAATCTAATCTTACATTATTAACCACAGGGAGAGATTAAGATTTACAACACATAGGAAAATGACATCTATCACAAACTGGTAAAACGATCACAAGATTGGGAATTGTGTCTCAGCGAAACTGATTCAGAAACACCTTTCGATCAGTGATGCCATGGTGTTTTGAGCGTTCTCAAATGGTAGCGAAAGGTGGCCAGTGAGTAAGGAAGACTGAAGTTGAGTTGATGCCTTTGCGTTATGGTGTCAAGTGAAAAATAGTGGATGTACGTGGACTGACAGAAGAACAAACAAGTCTGTCTTGGAAGAAGTACAGCCAGAATGTTCCTTAGAAGGCAGGATGATGACACTTCATCTCGTATACATTGAATGAACAGTGTTATAAGGAAGGACCAGTCCCTAGGGAAGGACATCATGTTAAGGCAGAGGATCAGAGAAAAAGAAAAGGATCCTCAGTGATGTGAATGAACACAGTGACTACAACAAAGGGCTCAAACATAGCAACAGTTGTGAAGAAGATGCAGGACAGTACAGTGTTTCATTGTGTTGTACATACGGTCCCTCTGGGTTGAAACCAACCGGACAAGACCTAACAACAATGACAATAACACTGTAGAAGGATAGAGTCGTAGACCTCTTCCGTGGTCAGTTCTTGATTTAAAAGTCTTATGTTAAAAGGTGTTATAATGTCAGTACATTTCATCTGCAAAACAGCATAATTTAGGGTAAATGTTTTTTAAAAAGACTTTAAAATGGTTTGTTTTATTTTTAGATCCATGTATACTTTCCCATTTCCAAAAGAAGGTATAATATAGGTACTTACCATCAAAATCCTTAATCTGTATTAATTTGACTTATTATTCTTTGTTTAGTTACATATTACAGTTTTTTCTCAGAGAAAAAGAAATGACACCACAGCCAAGAGGTTGATTTAGGTTGTTTAAAGAGAAAAAATGGTATGTGAAATCAGTAGTTACTCTGCATGCAATTCAGAGTAACTGTTTAAAAAATTATGTACCATAGTAATAGTATGAAATACATGTAAATGTATGTTGATAACTAATTCTTCATTCTTACACAAAAGACTACCCCCTCAAACAACACATTAGATAGCTGGGGTCTTGGAGGCATTCAATAAGTAGAACCCTGATCTCCACTCAAGTTCTGAAATGAAACAAAAAGTGAAACAGAAGGAGACAAAAAAAAAAAAAAGACGGTCTTTATCACTCTTCAAGTTGACCCTACGTTGTGAGGAATGTGACTCACCCTTTCGGGAGTGGGGCTGACATTTTACCGCATGGAGAGGACACAGATGCTGTGAGCTGCCTAGAGAGCGAGGGAGGAGACATGTTGGCTCACACGCCCAGTTTTTCCTTCCAGATTTCTCAAATAAATGCCCATCAAGTAGAAGAAATGGAAATGCAACAGTAAATACACTAGCAACCCAAATATAAAAATGAAGAAAAGACATGATTAGACATTTCTCCAGAGAAGAAAAGCAAATGGTCAATGTGTACATGAAAAGAGGCTCAACATAAGTAGTCACTGGGGAGTGAAGAACAAAAACCTCACTGAGATCCCTTTGCATACCCATTGTTGCTGCTAGTTGCCTTCAAGCCTGTTTTAACTATACCGTCTTATGTCACACCCACTAGGATGAGCATTAGTAGGTAAAAATGTGTTTGAGAGGTTGTGAAGGAATCAGAATATTCCACACATTCCTTATAGGAATATAAAATGACACATCAGTTGTGGAAGAGAGTTTAGCATTTTCTAGCAGTGTGAAACACTGAAACATCAAAAGATCTAGTAATTCTACTTCTATGTATATATCCAAAAGAATCAGACCTAAAGACCCCAAAAGACAAAGATATACCAGTGTTCTTTGTAGCATTATTCACAACAGCTAAAAGGTAGAAACATCCCAAGTGTTCTTCACTGCATGAATGGATAAACAGATTGCGGTATACACAAACAATGCAGTATGATTCATCTATTAAACAACAGAGAAAAGATAAGTTCTAATACATGCCACCAGAGGGATCAACCTTAAAAAATTTATACTAAGTGAAATAAGTTAGTCACAAAAGGATAAATATTGTGTTATAGCATTTGCATGAAATACCTGGAACAGACAAATTCACTAAGGCAAAAGAAGATTGGTGGATAACAGGATGGATATAGGGAGAATGGAGGAAAAAAATCATAATGATCATTTACAACTGATGCATTATATTTTACATGAATTATTCCTTAATAAAGATTAAAAGGAGAGACCCAAAAGAATGATAGAGCTAAGTGTATTTGCTAGTGGAGTGCTATGCACATAAAATGTCAAGAGTAATGGAAGAAAGTTTTCCTCATAAAAACATACATAAAGGCCGTGGGACACAAAGTAGATAAAACAGTAAAGTTTTAAGTAAAAAAAGTCCTAATTTAAAATTTTTAGTTTAATATTTATAAAGCAGCTAAAAAATTATCAATATGTTTATGAAAATAACACCACCAAGCTGTTAATTTGCAATATTGTGGTGGCTTTCATGTGATTAAGATGCTTTTTAATAATAAAAAAAAATACTCGATAACTATGATGCCTCCAGTGTTTTGAGTATCAGCCAAGTCACTTACAGTGACCAGACTAAGACTAGGAAGAAAGTCCTGGCTGTTGACTTCAGAAAATCAGCCAGTAAAAGCCTTATAAATCATATCAGAATATTGTTGATTATAGTGTTAGAAGGTATGCCTTCTAGATTGGAAGGCACCACGTGATTGTTGCAACAATGAACTCAAGTATTCGAATGATCGTGAAGGCAGTACAGTACCAGGAAACATTTCATTCTTTGACAAATATAGTCGCCATGACTAAGAGCATGCACTTGACAATAACAAAAAAATATGGTCATGAGGAAATAGTTTTCCAAAAGGAAACACCTCAACCAAAGGTTTAAATGATTGCCAGGAATTCCCATTTATAACCTCGGGTATACAGCCTGTGAGGATTTACAATGGAGGTGCATGTGCTTTGTCCCATCGGAGCCTAGAGATAGGGTTCAAGTCTCTAAAGGGAGAATAAGTTGAATCTCCACCCAAAGCAGCCACGAGGAACTTGCTGCTCACACTTGTGTCCCTCTACCATCAGTCATATCAGCTCTGCTTTCACCACCACATTAAGGTGGTCCTCGTAATAACAGATTCTACTCAACGTTTCTACAGTGGCTCCTTCTGAAACTACTTGACTATGATAAATACACAATATAATGAAGAACAAAAGAAAACCCAGTTGCCATAGTGTCACTTTCATGAGGATTCTGTGTTTCAGTATAGAACTGTGCTCCATAGGGTTTTTGGAAGGCAGATTGTCAGGCCTTTCTTCCAAGGTGCCTGTGCGTGGATTTGAACTGCCAGCCTTTCAGTTAGTAGCTGAGCACTTAATCATCTACACTAACAGAGACTCTTAACTTAAAACAGCAGTGCATAGAAAGTATCTGGAAAAATATTTTGTCATATGAAAAATGTTGCCAGAGATTCTCATTTGATAGATGCCTTCTTTTAAAGATTAAAAGTCCTTCATTATCTAATCACCAAAAGAAGAAAACTTTTCTAGTCAAGTCATTTCACAATCTACTACTATTACTTGTTGTGGAAGGTAAAAACAATTTTTCTCAGAAAATCGATGAGAGTGTGGAATTCTTTCATGTTTCTGCTCCATTATCTTTTGCTCTCCATCCTTTCACCAGTATCATTCCTTTGCTTTTCAGGGCAGCTAACAGCAGGGGGGTTCTGTCATATAACAGAAATGACCTTCAGAGTTGCTGCCTTTCAGGACAGACTTTCTAGAGATGTGGTAGCGACTGCTGGGAAGGATTGTTCTGTATGCTGGAATAATTTTAGTGCAAACCTGAAGCTGACGCATCCAGCAAATTTCTGCTGACCTAGTTCTGAAGTAGGAGCCTTGGTGGCACATTGGTTAAACACATGACTGCAAGCTAACAGGTTGGCTGTTCAAAGTCACCAGCGGTTCCATGGGGGAAAGACGTGATAGGCTGCTTCCATAAAGATTTATAGCCTTGGAAACACTGTGGGGAAGTTCTACTTTATCCTGTAGAGTTGCTATGAGTTGGAATCATCTCAACCACAATGGGTTAATTCTGAAGTAAATTGAAAAGGGAGTCTATGACAAGACTACCGTGGAGTTAGACAGAAGTCCTATATGGAGGTCGTATTCAGATAGCAGTCCACAGATTTATGTACCACAAAATGTCATGAAGTCAGAGAGGCATTTGTGCAACACTTCATTCTCAAAGAGGAAGTCAGTGGAAGCGTGATAGTTGTTAGCTGACGCCAAGTTGATTTTGACTCATAACAATGCTATGTGTGTCAGAGTAGAACTGTGCTCCACAGAGGTATCAAAGCTGTAATCATTCAGAGGCAGATTGCCAAGCCTGTTATTGAAACCTGTCTGGATAGGTTTGAACCACCAGCCTTTCAGCTAGTAGTCGAGGGCTTAACCATTTCTGCCACCCAGGGCGTCTTCTAATGGGAGTGTAGAATCCTTTATTCTGTGAAGCCTGTCTAGCTCGTTTGTAAACACGTAGTTCATTTGCAGAATCACATTCCTAGAGCACGTACTCCACATCAGGCAGTAAGTAGTCATTTGAAGATTCCAAACAAAAGTGTGATAGAATCACAATGACACTTAGAAAGATGACTCAGGCATCAATTCATATGAGGTAACAATGGAATTGCCAACCATGAAATACTGGTTCAAGCATGAAACATAATTTGTATTTTTCCCAAAACTATTCTCTAAACAAAAGACTAAGAACGAGCAGTCATTTCGTTCCCTCCCTATGTTTGTCCTGCTTTACACATTTAGATCACACACTTATGGCTGTGGTTTCAGCCAGAAATAATTCCATTGTTTAAAAATGTGAAAAGCAAGTGCAGCCCACATGAGGAAGAACTCTGGGCTGTTAATCTATATAAGGGCTTCTAAGGACATGTGCCTAGTTACTAAGGACTGTCACTTGCTTGGGCTTTGCAATACCCCACAAAACTGCACTGCCTCCTTAAAATGCATTTTCACCAGAATATTGAGATTTTTTGACTGGAAAGGGAAAGATGCTTTCGGATGTGGAACAATGCTGAAATTCTAGCTGAAAGGGGCATTTCCTTCCTCTGTCATGTATTTGCTAGTAATGCATTGCATCAAGAAAGATACAGTGAAGTCATGGATTTCATACAGAAGATAATTTGTTGATTTCTACTAGAAGTAGGAGGAAGAAATTTGGGGCCTAAGTTTTTTAGCAAGTTTGCCACGTGTATACTTAACTGCTTGTACAAAAGGAGACCTCTGGTGCATTAGCTGCTAATTGAAAGTGAACAGTTAGAACCCATGAGCCGCTCCAGGAGATAAAGATGTGACCGTCAGCTTCTATAAAGATTAAACCAAAAAACAAATGAAAACAAGACAAAAAAACACCACTGCCGTCAAGTAAATCCCAACTCATAGTGACCCTAGAGGACAGAGTAGAACTGCCCCATGGAGTTTCTAAGAAGTACCTGGCAGATTTAAACTGCTGACCTTTCGGTTAGCAAGTGTAGCACTTAACACACACCTCCAGGGTTTCCTCGATAACAGTTACAGCCTTGGAAACCCTATAGGGCATTTCTACTCTGTCCCATAGGGTTGCTATTTCAGTACACACCCACATAAAAAAAAAAATCTTAAAATCCACATGTAAACATGTATCTTGTCATGCAAGCAAAGATTTAATTAGGTGAACACATTAGAATATAACAATGTGTGTAGCATGTATACTAATTGCATTGGATATAAAGAAGGGTTTAATATTTTATGTAACTTTTTTCCCTCTCTTTGGATTTATAATTAGATGTGGACACATTGCTTTGAATAGTATGTAATTATTACTTAGTGACTTTTCACATCTGCCTGGATCATGGGGAATTTTCTTTTTTAAATGACAAAACTAGAGAGAGAATAGATATTTTTAATTTCTTTTTTAGAAGCATATTTCCAAGTGTACAAATAAATACACTAAAACTTAGGCAATACTATCTGTTATAGTCACTGTACCTTTATACAGAAAGTTTAAGTATATAAATAATCTTAGCCCAAGTTTTCCAGTGATTGTATGGGCTTATTATGTTTTTCCCACTGAAGTACGTACATACTTTGTTTATGCTGTTTCCTCCAATTGAAGCATTTGTTTTCTCTACTTGTCTTTGTTCAGATTTAACCCAACTCAAATACCAACTTTTCTAATACACGTTTCCTATCTGTCACTGCTGGACTTAATCTCTTCTTTAAACTCCAGTAACCATTCAGCACTGTCCACTTCAGAAAATGTCTCACTTTTTCTTTGTATTATCAACTTTCCATACATAGAAGATACATTCTCAAAGGCCAAACTCCAATCACCCATCAGAATTTTCTTAACCTACTAGGAGCCAAATAAATATTTGTTGAAATACTGAATGAATAAGAACTTAGAAAAATTCCTGCAGAAATTGGAACCCACACATAGGACTGAAATATGTCTCAAAATTTTAAGATACTGAATTGTTTCTTTTTTTATGGTTGAATGAAAGTGCACATTTTCACGTAAATTTGCATGCCCACCTATATGCAGCTCCCACTGCTCTCCCTGCCTGGTGACAGCACATTCTTCCCTTCTGCTCCATACATATCGTATCCTCCCAACAATCTCCTATCCCCTCCTCTTCACCCACTCCCCTTCCTCCAGTAAGAGGTTAGCAAGGCAACATCCTATAGATGCGTAGAACCATAAAGTACACACATGATATGATTGTTCTGTGTCGCCAAGTCCAATACATTCCTGTCCAAAGAGTTGACCTCCATTACGATTTATGGACAGGGGCAACGTCAGGGACAGGGGCCATGCTCCAGGGGAACTCCATGGCCCCTGACCATCAATTATGGTCTTTTAGTGGAGATCTCAGGGTCTACCCCTTTTTACTCTTGGGTTGCCAGTGAGACTCAACTTTGTGAGCTCCATCATGCCTATCACTGGTGGTGGCTGGGCACAAACTTGTTCTTCTGGTCACAAGACGATGTAGTCACCCACTCATGTGAGTCTCTCTGTCTTCTGGGTTCTCTTTCCCCTATGTCGTTCTGGTCCTTGGTGATCATCCGTTCCTGCTAAGTTAGGACCATCTTCTGTACCCTCAGATGGCAGCTTGGCAGCTTTTAAGACCGCAGACGCCAGTCACCAATGTGGGGTGCAGAGGGTTCTCTTAGCAAAACACTAGATGTGCAAACTGGCTTCAATTTCCCCTGAAAGCATGGTCCCCAGACCCCTGCCACAGCTACTTTGTCCTTGCCATATTGGGTTAAGATAGGAGGAGCAATCATGTTATGGTGAAGTCCAGTTACTATTGATCTTCTTTCTAATGTGTGCTGTCACAGATTTCCCTCAACCAAATTTCTATCAACTATCTAATCTAAACCCTCCCTCCCTCACCCTCCCTCCTTCCCCATACTTGTGGCCATTAAAGAATCTTTTCTCCTATGAGTGAGTCTGTTTTTAAGTTCTTATCATAGGGGTCTCACACAGTATTTGTTCTTTTGTCACTGACTACTTTCACACAACATAATGTCCTCCAATTAAAAACAGATTATGAGATGTTTCCTAAAATCATTGTTGTTCTTTATCATTGCATAGTGTTCCATTGAGTACATGTACCATAGTTTACCTATCCATTCTTCTGTGGCTGGGCATCTGGGTTGATCCCATCTTTTTGCTATTGTGGACTGTACTGCGGTAAACATGCATGTGCATGTATCAATTGGTGTGAATGGCCTTAATTCTGTAGTATATATTCCGAGCAGTGGGATTACTGGGTCAAATGGTAAACCTAGACCCAGCTTTTTAAGGAAGTGCCAGATTGCTTTCCAAAGAGGTTGCACCATTTTGCAATCCCACCAACAATGTAGGAGAGTTCCAATTTCTCCACAGCCTCTACAGCGTTTGTTGTTTTGTGCTTTTTGGATCATGGCCAACATTGTTGGGATGAGATGGTATCTCATTGTAGTTTTGATTTGAATTTCTTTAATAGTTAATGATCATGAGCATGTATGCTTGTGTTTTTTGGCTGCCTGGATCTCCTCTTTAGAGAAGTGTCTGTCCATCTCCTTTGCCCAATGTTTAATTGGATGATTTATCTTTTTCTTATAGATACTCTGTAGTAGCTTATAGATTATGGAGAGCAGGCGTTGGTCCGACATAGAGTTGCCAAGTATTTTTTCCCATTCTGTAGGTGGCCTTTTAATTCTATTAATAAAGCCTTTGGATGAGCAAAAGTGTTTGACTGTTAATACTTCCCATTATCTATTATCTCTTTTGTTGTTTGTGGTTTGTTTGAGAGATTTTGAAATCTGTTTATATTGTGTCTTAAAACTTCGATTGTTTTTCCTATTTTTTCTTGGATGAGCTTTATCGTTTTACATTTGATATTTAAGTCTTTTATCCATTTTGAGTTGGGTTTTGTATAAGGTGTAAGATGTAGGTCTTGTTTCAATTTTTTGCAGATGAATATTCAATTTTGCCAACATCATTTATTGAAGAGATTGTTTTTACCCCAGTTTAATGTCTTAGGACCTTTGTCCAATATCAGCTGTTCATAGGCAGATGGTGTCATCTCTGGGGTCTCAATTCTGTTCCATTGACCTATCTGTCTGTTTTTGTATCAGTACTAGGCTGTTTTGACTACTGTGGCAGTTTAATAGGTTCTATTAATGAGAGGCCTCCCAGTGTGTTCTTCTTCAGTAGTGGTTCACTTATCTGGGGCTTCTTCCCTTTCCAGACAAACTTGGTAATTTGATTCTCCATCTCACTAAAATTGTCACTGGAATTTGTATTGGGATTGCATTATATAAGTCGATTGCTTTGGGTAAAATAGACATTTTCAGTATGTTAAGTCTTCCTATCCATGAGCAGAGTAAGTTTCTCCATTTATGTAAGTCTCTTTTAGTTTCTTGTAATAAGGATTTGTAGTTCTCTTTGTAAAGGTCTGTTATTTCTCTGGTTAGATTTATTCCTAGGTACTTTATCTTCTTAGGCGCTATAGTAAATGATGTTGATTTGGTGATTTCTTCCTTAATAATCTCATTACTAATATAAAGGAATCCTACTGATTTACTTATGTTTATCTTGTATCCTGAGACTTTGCTGAACTCTTCCATCAGTTTGAGAAGCTTACTCATGGATTCTTTAGGATTCTCTGCACATGCAATCATATCATCTGCAAATAGGGAGATTTTTACTTCTTTGTTGATGCAGATGCCATTATTTCTTGGTCTTGTCTGATTGCTCTGGCCAGAACTTCTAGTACAATGTTGAATAGGACAGATGAGAGTAGGCATCCTTGTCTAGTTCCTGTTCTCAAGGAAAAATCCTTCAGTCTCTCCATTTAGGATGACGTAAGCAGTTGGCTTTGTATAAATGGCCCTTATTGCCTTGAGGTATTTGCTATCTCTTCCTATTTTACAGAGAGTTTCTAGCATGAATGGGTGTTGGACTTTATCAAATGCCTTTTCTGCATCAATAGAGAAGATCAGGTGATTCTTGTCTTTTGTGTTATTTATGTGGCTGATCACATTAATTATTTTTCTGATGTTGAATCAGCCTTGCAACCCTGATATGAATCCAACTGGGTCATAATGGATTACTCTGTGGATATGTTGTTGTATTCTATTGGCAAGAATTTTGTTGAAGATTTTTCCATCTAGATTCAAGGGTGATATTAGTCTGTAGGTCTCCTTTTTGGTTGGGTCTTCCCCTGGCTTTGGCATCAGGGTTATGCTGGCTTCATAGAATGAATTTGGGAGTATTCCGTCCCCCTCTATACTGTGAAATAGTCTCAGTAGTATTGGAGATAACTCTTTCTAAAAGCTTGGTAGAATTTTGTGATGAAGCCATCAGGGCCTGGGCTTATTTTGGCTGGCAGTATTTTGATGACTTTTCAATCTCTTGCTTTCTGATGGTTAATTAAGTTGTTCTGCTTCACCTTGTGATAATTTTGGCAGATGATATGAATCAAGAAATTTGTCCATTTCCTCTAGGTTTTTGAATTCTTTAGAGTACAGTCTTTCATACTATTCTGTTATATTTTGGATTTCTGTTGGATCTGTTACGACAACTCCCCTTTCATTTCTTGTTTGCATTGTTTCCTTTCCTGTTTTTCTTTAGTAAGTGTAGCCAATTGTTTGTCAATTTTGTTGATCTTTCCAAAAAACTTGCTTTTGGTCTTTTCCAGTTTTTCAGTTGTTCTTCTATTCTCTAATTTGTTTCATCCTGCGCTAGTCTTTAGGATCTGTTTTTTTCTAATGCCTGAGGAGTTCCTCTGTTGTTGTCTCTCTACTTGTTCAAGCTGTAGGGTTAGTTCTTTGACTTGGTTTCTTTCTTCCTTCTGGGTGTGTGCAAACTGACCTCTGAGCACTCTTTTGGCTATATCCCATAGGTTCTGGTAGGTGGTGTTTTCATTCTCATTGGAATCCATAAATTTCTTTATTTCATCCTTAATTTCTTCTGTAACCCATGGCTTTTTGAGTAAGATGTTGTGCAGTTTCCATGAGTTACACTTTCTATCTATGTTTTTTTTGCTATTGATTTTGACTTCTATGGCTTTATGATCTGAGAAGATGCTTTGCATGAATTCAGTGGTATGGCTGTTGTTGAGAATTACTTTATGTCCTAACACATGGTCTATTCTGGAGAATGTTCCATATGTACTGAAGAAGAAGGTGTAGTTTTCCACTGATGGATACAAAGTTCTATATATTTCAATGAAGTCTAGTTGGTTAATTGTGGCAATAAAGTCTTCTGTGTCTTTCTCGAGCCTTTTTCTAGATGATCTGTCCAATATTGACAGTGGAGTGTTGAAGTCTTCCATTATTATTGTGGAGTGATCTATCTCTTTTTGACTGTAGTCAGTTTTTCTTTGATGTATTTAGGTGCTCTAATATTAGGTGCATAAATAATATTATTGAGTCCTGCTTGTGTATTGGACTTTTCAGCAATAGTGTCCATCCTTGTCTATGATGGTGGATTTTACATTAAAATCGATTTTATCTGAGATTAAAATTGTCACACCTGCTCTTCTTTCATTGTTAGCTTGATGTATATTCTTCCACCCTTTAATTTTCAGTTTGTTCATACCTTTAAGTCTAAGGTGATTTTCTTGTAGGCAACATATGGATGGGTCATGTCTTTTGATCCAAGATATCACTCAAGTCTCTTTACTGGAGCCTTCAGTCCATTAACATTCAATGTAATTATTGATAGATGTGTGTACAGTGCTGTCATTGGGATATGTTTATTTTTGTGTTGATGTTTTCTGTGTTGTTCTTATTAATCTGTTCTGGGACATTCTCCTTTGTCAGTTCAATTTTCACCTTTTTCAGCATTGGTTTTTTGGATGTTGAGACTCCTGTATTATGTTTCTTAATTTAATATGTTGCATCTTTATTGTGCTTTACAGCTTCCCCTAGGACCCCCCTTAATAAACTATGTATAAGCCCAATTTTAATTACTGCCATTCTTATCACCTTCTCCTCCATCTAGAAGGAATATAACAACTGTAGTACATTCCTCTTTTTAATATGATGACATCATAGTTTTCATGATATGAGCACTGGACTATTTCTTTGACTGTTACACTTTTGATTGAGTTTGGAGCCTTCCCTCACTGAGTAGGATTCTGGGTGATGTGTCCTGTATTTGCTTCTAAAATATAAATTTAGTGTTTTTTTTTTTCTTCTAAGCCAAGAGACTCTACTATTTCTTGTAACTTCGGTTTAGTTTTTACATGGTCTCTGAATTTCTGTTTGTCTGCAAATGTCTTAATTTCATTTTCTTATTTGAAAGATAGTTTTGCAGGATATATAATTCTTGGTTGGAAGTTCTTCTTCTTCAAGGCTTTGAGTATGTCATGCCACTGTCTCCATGCCAGCATTGTTTCTGCTGAGAAATCTGATGAAATCCTATAGGTTTTCCCTCTGAAGGTTAGCTTTGCTTTGAGTCTTGCTGCCTTTAAGAGTTGCTGCTTATGTTTCATTTTGTTAAGCTTGATTATAATATGCCTTGGAGTCTTTATTTTGAGATCTATATTGAGTGGTATTTGATATGCATCTTGGATATCTGTATTCTCTTCTTTCATGATTTCTTGGCCATATTTTGTCAGCAGCTTAGCAACAATACTCTCTGTGTTCTCAGGTGTCTCGCCCTGTTCAGGAACTCCAATTAATCATAGATCATTCCTCTTAGTAGAGTCCCACATGCTTCTTCATTTTTATTGTTTCTTTTTTCTGATTTCTCATCATAGATGCTGGAGTCAGTAGCTCTGTCTTCCAAATCAGAAAGTCTCTTTTCCGTTCTGTTTTCTTGGCTTTGAATGGAAGCTTCTATGTCTTTGATTTTGTTCTTCATCTGTGGGGTTTCAGAGTACTGGTGTTCTATCAGAGCGAACAGCTTGCTTAATTTTTCATTTTGTTTTGTTGCATTTTGTATAAGGTCTAGGAGGGTTCTATACATAATCCATTTGTATTTGTCTTCTGATAGTTTCAGGAAGTTTTCTTTGTCTGGGAATTTCTGTGGTGCTTTCTTTTGGGGCTCCCCTGAAGCCATGGGTGGTTTCCTTGTTACAGTTTTCTCCAGAGTTTGCTGGTTTGGCGGGTATCATGTGAGTGAATAGAGGCTGGAAGAGATGCTGTGAGGATGGAGCACAATTTTTTCTCTAGCCAAGCCAGCTAAGTGCCGTCAAGTGGCAACCCTAGGGGCCAGGGTAGAACTGACCCCCAGAGATTTTTCTCTAGGCCATCTTAAAATGAGAGATAAAACTTATCTGATAACTTCCAATGTCCGTCAGATTTTCAGGTGCATACATCCGTCTTTCCAGCTGGTAAAGTAGACACCTCTACATCAAACCCCAGATATTGTAACCTAGCTCAAAATACGGAAAGGCTACTGGCCTGCTGACCTGTGCTGTTGGACCCCAGCTGTAGGCGATACTGTACAATTCTGCTTTTCTGCCGGAAAAGAGCTCTCCTCCAGGCAGGCACTATCTCCCAGCCCAGGAATTGGGTCCAGCTGAGGCCTCTGTATGGGTAATCCACCTCCCAGTGAAACAAGATGGTGTCCCGCACAAGCTCACCACCTTCCTCGGTACAGGCTACTCTATGGCGGAGGTGGAAAGAGAAGCCAAAGGTGCCAAGACGCACAGATTCCACAGCCTCTGTTGCCGGGCCCAAGCTGTAGGCCACACTGTAAAATACTGCTATTCTGCCAGAGAAGTGCTCTCCTCTGAGCAGGTGTTGCCTCCCAACCTAGGAATTAGATCCAGCTGGGCTTCCTTATGAGTGTATCTGCCTTCCCATGGAACAAGATGACGTCTCACTCAAGGTCTCCGCCTGCCTCCATAGAACTTACTCAATCATGGAGGCAGAAAGAGAGGCCAAAAGTGCTGAGATGCACAGAGTGCAAAGCTGGGCTCTCAAACTATGGAAGTTTCACCTGCTGATCTCACCAGCACTGCATCTGAGATTAGCTGCTAGTGAAGTCCCATCTCTGCCCACTGGCTGAGACAGAAAAAAAAAAAGTTAAAATGTTGAGTTACCTTCAGTCTGTGAAAGCCAGTGCTCACCAAGAGCGGGGTCAGCAAAAGGGAGGAGGTTTTCTGTTCAGTGATGTGAAGTCCAAATTGACAGCCCTATGCCATGTTCTACGGCTCACTAGGTGTGCAGAAGGCTCTGTTTAATTATTAATTCAGGTCTTGGTTTCCAGAGGGATTTAGGGAGACATGTGTTTAGTCTGCCATCTTGACTCTACCCACTCTAAATTTTTTTTCTGTATAAATTATAATACTTGAACGTCCCACTTTTCTTCACAAGTGGAACACAGAAAACTTAGAAATCAAGGGAAATTGTTAGGAGTCATTTGATGTTATTATACAAATTGCATTTCCTCTGACTCTCATGACTTTACAAAATCTGTGCTCAATAAATGTCTAATGTTGAAGACAATGTTTAGTTTTGCATACTTTTTTTCTCTTATTGTGCTTTAAATGAAGATTTACAGAACAAATTAACTTCTCATTAAATAATACACTTATTGTTGTGTGACATTGATTGACAACCCTATGGCATGTCAACTATTTCCCCTTCTCTACTTCAGGTTCCCTATTACTAGCTTTCCTTTCCTCTCCTGCCTTTTGGTCCTTTCCCCTGGGTCAGTGTGCCTATTTAGTCTCATTTTGTTTTATGGGCCTATCTATTCTTTGTCTGAAGGGTGAATTGAATCTCAGGAGTGACTTCTGAGCTAAAATAATATTAAGTGAGTGCTACTAAAAGGGTATTAAGTGACTACTGAGCTAAAAGAGTATTAAGAAGACTTTTGCAGATTTTAGTTTGTATACGTGCCTTATCTGTGGCCTGTGTATGCCCTAAGTATTAATCACTAGAAAGGATAAAGAGAGCTCATAGAACAATAAAACTTGAAAAACAAATTAATTATATAACACAGTAAGATTATAAAAGGTGACCAAGGATTTAAAAAGGAAAGAAACCTGGATGTGATCCTAAGAGATACTACTCAAGTACCTCTGAGAATTAATTGGTGGAAACCCTGGTGGTTCAGTGAGTAAATGCCACAGCTGCTCACTCAAAGGGCAGCAGCTCGAACCTGCCAGGTGATCTCTGGATCTGTGGTACAGTTCTGATCTGTTTGTAGGGTCATTATGAGTCAGAATCAACTCGACGGCAGTAGGTTTGGTTTGTAAGGGTTTATTTCGTTATTCAACACACATTTATTGAGTACTTACTTTAAGTATGACACTCCTTTAACATCTGTGTAGACAATGGTCAACCAAAAAGACACATTGCCTGCTTTCATGTAGCTTAGATTTTAGTTAGGTGGGATACACTGACAGCACATAAAACAGATCAGACAGCTATAAGTGCTAAGAAGATAAATAAAAGAGTCATGGAAGGGGAATGATATTTTATATCAGGCTTTCAGAGAAGTTGTGATATGGTAGTGTTTGAGTTAAACTTTGAATGAAAAAGTGAAAAGAGTAATATGTATATCTAAAGACGAGCTTTTGAAACTAAAACCAAACTAAACCAAACCAAACCCAAACCCAAACCCACTGCCGTTGATTCTGAGTCACAGTGACCCTATAAACAGAGTAGAACTGCTGTATAGAGTTTCCAAGGAACACCTGGCAGATTTAAACTGCCAATCTACTGGCTAGCAGCCATACCACTTAACCACTAAGCCAGCAAAGTTTCCCAAAGGGCATAGCAAATGCAGCTAAAGGCATAGCAAATGCAAATGCCCTTAGACAGGATTGTTCTTGCGGTGTTTGTGAAAGAAAAAGGAGGCCAATATGGTTGTAACTGCGTGAACAAGGAGACAATGGCAGGAGATATGATGAAGGAGTATGGATGGATAGATGATGTAAGACCTTTGTAGGTCACGGTTATGAGGTGGGGCTGTATTTTGGCTGTAAATTAGAAAGCAGTTGGAAATCGTGAGCAGTGAATTTATGTAATTATGTTGTGGTTTTAACATTTTCTCTCTAGCTTTCGTGTGAAGAACAGGATAGGCCAAAGATGAAGACAAGGATAAGGATGAGGCATGGAGGCCAGTTAAGACCATTTAGAAGCCTTGGTTAAGGCAGTAGCAGTGAAACTGGTGAGAGATGGCTGGATTCTGAATACGTTTTAAGTTAAAGCCAAGGTCAAGTTATCCTTCACAACTTTCTAAGTAAGACTGTACCATACATATGTTAAAGAAACATTACAGAGGGGACTCCATGATATCAATTTAGAATGACAATTATTCTTCCACTTGCACTCTAGGGAGCTCATCTGTTAGGACTAACCTCAGTCCTCACAGAGGCTGGGGTGACATTCTTAGTATCACAGGGTCTAGCCACATCCCAGAGTTCCAAGGCTACTGTTCTTTTTTCTAAATTTCACATTCTGTAAGTGTTCTTGTGTGTACACAAGAGTTTTTGTTTTACCATTATGAAAAATTCTAAATATTGACTAAATAGTTGACTTTATAAAAAAAAAGTCTTTAACATGTTATTTGCAAGGTTAGACTAGTTATTTCTAGCAGTATCCTGAATTTTTTAGGTGGAAAGTCACCATCCAGTGATTTACATCCAATGATTAACTTCCCTATATAAGCAAATGATTACATTCGAGAAATAGTGTTTTCCCTGTTACTTTGTCTTTAAGTATGTATATGTTAAAGTTGAAATGTTATTCAAAGTACACCTAAGGATACTAGGTAGAAAACTATTTCTAAAGGTAAAATACAAGTTTATTGCTAATTTTGACTGTACTCATTATTTTTTCTTGAAGCATTAGTCAAAGACCTATTATTTTTATTCTGAAACTTATTTTTTCTGTTACCTGTTCAATTAATCCAAAAGATTAAGCAATCAGCTAACAGGCTTATTCTTAATGATGACATTGTGCTAAATGAACATTTTATTGGAATATTAGGATGCTAACCAGTCCTTTTCTTCAGTAGGAACTTAACAATTGGGGGAATTTCTTACCTGTTATTATATTTATAATACTAGAATATGGTGTAAATAGCCATATTTTAATCAGGGAATATGGACACTGATATTAAAGACTTTTCCCACACACACTTGTGAGTCATTTTTCCTTAACAAGATACTTTTGTATAGAGTTCCACTAGACCCAGACTTGACTCAAATAGGAAAATAGATATACATGCCTATATATAGTATGTGGAAATCTTGGTGGTGTAGTGGTTAAGTGCTATGGCTGCTAAGCAAAATGTTAGCAGTTTGAATCTGCCAGGTGCTTCTTGGAAACTTTATAGGGCAGTTATAGTCTGGTTTGGGTTTGATATATATATATCTATTTATGTATGTATGTATATATATGGCAGAATTTACTTGACCTCTATAATTTTTTCCCCCTTACTTGCCACACTGGGATCTTCCCAAAGGGAAGCTGAGTGGTGTGCTTACCCACAAGTTACAGAGGGATAACATAAAGCTCTGAGCAGGCAATTCCCACCCAGGCTGCAGGACTTCAGAGACTGAATTTTACCCTACTTGCCTTCCTTTCCACCGACATGGAACTGTATGGGCATAGCATGCAATATATATGTATGTATATATATATATATATATATATATATACACACATATATACATATGGTATAAAAAGGGAGAGAAAGTACATATGCAATTTTTAAAATCTTTCAAAGCCAGTAAAGCATTTAAATTTTGTGTATGCAAATATGTATTTATATGTGTACTTAATATTTTAATGATCTTCCTGAAAAAGCAGTGTCCAAGTATAGAGTACCATAAGAAGTCAGTGCTGCACAAAAACCTCATAAGCTCCTTTATTTATTTTCCCCTCACTTTTTTTTTTAATATACATATAGGTATATAAGAATTTATTGACAACCCCTAAAATGCTTGATAGTCTAGCCAAGAGACAGGACAAATAGTGACTTAGACACAATTACTACTTTCTGAGGTCCTAACTCCCCCTCAAGAATCATTTAAATTAAGTGACCTAAGTAAGGAAAAACCTGACAATAGCCTTGAAAGGCAAAATAAATCCCAGGTGACTTCTATCAGTTGTTCATTATATAAGGGGGGGAAAAAATGAGAAGTTTGCTAAGTGTCCCAAGAGAAATTAAGTGTTTGGCTGATAACTGAAAAGTCAGCAATTGGAATACACCAGCCAATTCTCGGAAACCCTTTGGATCAGTTCTTCTTTGTCCTGTAGGGTCACCATGAGTTGGAGACTCGATGGCAATGGATTTTTTGTTTTTGTTTTGTTTTGGGTTTGGTTCTCTGTTCTGTCAGAGATGAGTCCTTTCATCTCCAATAGGGTATTTCCTCTTACATCCCTCTTTTTATTTCAGTCCTCAGTGTTGTAAAAATCCCTCATCATGGGGAAATTTGCAAATGTTAGCACGAGATGACATAGTGCAAGAAATACGAACACACGCTTTCTTCTAGCAGGAGTCGCTGATGATGTGAATGGCCAAGCTCTCAGCCACTAGCTGACAGTGTGGTGGTCCAAACCTACTGAGAGGTGTCTCTGAGGACAGGCCTGGCAATCTCATGGTCACAGTCTTGAGAACCCTATGGAGCAGTTCTATTCTGCACGCATGGTGTTGGCATGAGTTGGAATCATCTCTATGGTAACTAGCAACAACAAACACAACTTTCTTTAGCCAGGGTCATTTGTTCAATATGTATTTACCAGATTAAGAATATATTAATATATAAAAGGAAACTTGTTTAGCATGTACAATTACTAATGGCATTCAAGTGTGGATGTTATAATTTGTTGAGAATAATATCATTAGCTAGATGATGTATAGGGTCTCTTTCAACAGTTTATATTTCATGTTTGCATACGTATATGAAGGGGAGCAAGTGACTTGTCTTGCTTCAGAAGATGCTATAATGGATATGTATATGAGGACTGCCAATTAAGTTCAAGAACTCATCCTAGAAAAACTGCTACATACCTCACTGATGACTACCACTACAGTCACCTTCAAAATACTCCTCTTGGGAAGCTATGCACTGATACCAGCACCTCGTCTACCTTCAAAGCAGTTTTGGAACTCTTTTATCTGATATGGCCATCAGAGCTGTCGTATTACCCTTGAGGTCCTGAATGTCATCAACATGTCTTCCTTTCAGTATTTCCTTTCTCTTTGAGTAAAGGAAAAACTCACAGGGGGCCAGATCAGATGAGTAGAGTGGGTGTTCCAATACAGTTCTTTTTTTACTGGCTAAAAACTCCCTCACAGACAACTCTACGATGGAGTTTGGAAACTTGCCATCTTGGCGCTGTGCATGATGGCCTTTCCAGAAAAAGTTCCAAAATTGCTTTGAAGGGTGTACTAGGCACTGGCATCGGTGCATAGCTTCCCAAAGGGAATGCTTTGAATGCTTTGAAGGTGACCGTAGTGATATTCAGCAAAGAGGTATGAAGTGCTTAGAACAAGTCAGTTTGCATACTTAATTACCCAACTTCCTATACACTATTAGAAGGAAAAGTAATTTATCCCATCAGATTCACTGATGCTCATCCCTGTCCTTTTTGTAAATTAGATACACTGAAAACCAGAAATGCTTAAACCTTGATTGCGTATTTTTTTAGGTGTTTCAAAGATTATATAAGAGTAGAAACTAGAGCGCGTTATCCTCTGCATCTTCAATTCAGTGTCATTCTGTTCTGCTTTCCATGAGTATACTAAATATGATGAGAAAGGGTTAATGAAATGGTTATTCAGTTGTTTCATTATGTTTGAAGGCCCCACATTTTCAAATCCCAGTAATAAAAAATATATTAAATATCCTGCTTCTTGGAGCCACAAATATTTAAAGTTTACTAAGCTAATAATTGAAGAAGAGAGGCCTGGAAATCTGTTTTTGTAAAAATTACTGTTTAGGAAACACTGCGGGGCAGTTCTCCTTGGTAACACATATGATTACCAAGAGCTGTAATCTACTCGTGGCAACAGACTTGATTTCTTTTTGGTTTTGCACACCAACTATTCAGTGCTTAGGAGCCATGGTGGCACAGTGTTGAAGCACTCAGCAGCCTGAACACACTGTCCTCCTGTGGTAGGAAGATGTGACAGGCAGCCTCAGTAATGATTGAAAGCCTTGGGAGACCTATGAGGGCAGTGCTACTTTGTCCTGTTGTGTTGCTGTGAGTCAGAATCAACTCAGTGAAAGTGAAGTTTTGGATTTTTAAGCTAATAACTAATATCAGAAATATTTTCTTATATAGTGGTGGAACCCATAACCAAATTAATTCTTTTTGAATTTATGAATAGACATATGAAAAGACAACATAAAACGGTTGTCTTTTTACCCTGTATCAACAACGAATTTCACAAACTACAGTATTGATTTTGTAATAGTTAATTATGAAAAACAAAGGCCCTGATGCCTTATGTATAATAAAAAGGGTGCATTGTGCTAAAAGTAAAATTAATAAATATTGAATGTCTTTTCATACTAAATATTGTTAAAGGATGAATTTTTATTTGGTGAAACTATAGGATTTAGGTTCACATGGTAAGTTTGACTGGATTATTCTTTAGTGCCACAGAATCTATAAGAGGAAGCAGAAAACATACCAAAAATAAATAAATAAAAAGCCAAAATTTGGGTTTTCCTACTTAATAAATTTTCTTCCCAGCTATATAAATGGTTATTAACTTCACTGCAACTAGCGAAGGCAGTGAAGAAATAGCATGAGTCAAATCAAAGGGCATATACCTTGTTTCTATGAGCAATGGAGACTTATTTAGGGAACAAAGAAGCAACTGAAAAAGGTAGGACTGATTTGTGTCCTATCAACTATATACAATTTGCCATGCGTACTTACTCTATTGTTCAATAAAAGTGAGCTGACAACATTAGAAGTACTGTGTCCCTAGCAGAACAGAAATGTAGAATTAAACATCGGTTCCCCAGCCTTTGTGTACACTGTTCTACTTTTCTTCCATAGGAAATTTATGTACTATGTTTTAAAGATTTAAACAAAAAAACAAACTTGATACCAATGAGTCAATTCTGACTCACAGCAACCCTGTAGGACAGAGTAGAAGTACCCATAGGGTTTCAAAGGAGTGGCTGGTAGATTTGAACCACAAACATTTGGTTAGCTGCCAAGCTGTTAACCAGTATACCACTAGAGCCCTAAGCAAGTAACAGTCAGCAAAATTCAAGATGTATATTTAGCAATCTGTAGATAAATCCACAGGTCCTTAAAAAGCCAGGCATTCTCTTAAGGAACTTCATTCAACTTTCTCATTTAAAATGAAAACTGAAACAGACTTAAGGATTATTTTCCTCTTTCATCAGCCACATATTTTGTAAAGCAGAAGTAAATCAGCTTCTCAGTATGATAAATATGAAGTATAATCTACATGTTAAACCATCAAGAAAAACATCATGTGTTTACTTTTAAAATTAAAATGTACAAACATAATTTTCTCTCTCTCAAAGGAGATTTGATTTGCCTTTGAAGGAGGAAGACATGTAGATGGTGGAAAAGGACAGAGAAAAGTGGCAACTGGATGACAGCATTATTCACCAGTCTGTTCTTATTTGAGGCAAAAATGAAATGAATGTTATAGTTTAGGTGTGTGCTATTGTTTATTACAGAAGAATCAGCTTTCCTAATATTTATAGACCTTGTGTTTGTCCAGTCCTGACCTATATTTATACTACAAATAGAATCTTAAGTCCCACTTTGATGTAGATTCCATCACAACCATCATTTATTCACGTTTGAATTGATTTTTTAAAAAACTGTTCTTTGATCTTAATAATCTCTGTTGCAGGCATATTATTAACAAAATAACATGTTTTCCTCTGATGGGCTTGGTGTGTGTTACAGGTTGCAGTGTTTAGAAAGACGACAATGACGGGAAATCTATTGGGAAGTGCTAACTAAAACATGCAAAATCATAATACAGAAGGATCTCAGGAGACTGGCTGAAGTTTGAAAAAAATTCCTTGTTATAGGAAGTATGATATAGTCAAAGAGTTACGTTTGATGATGACTATGAATCTTATGAGGGGACAAGGAGGGAGTTGTTGAAGCTGATGAGTTCTCGGTCAAAGAATGATTATACTAATACTTCAAATGTATCCTAGCACTTCAGCAACCACTATTTCTGGGTATTATCCAGCTAGTAACTGGCAGTTACAAGATAAATTAATCAGTTTGCATTGGAAACTGACCAGGCACTAAATCATTTTCAGGGGTCCACTAAAAGTTCAGAAGGCAAGACTGACAGATTAGTCAAAAAAATCACTTCGCCCGTTTCCATTTCTACCAATATATTTTATCTCTTTGGAGTACCTGTTACAGGCAATTTGCATGTAGATGGACGGGTGGGTGGATGGGTTGATGGGTGGATGGGTGGATGGGTGGATGGGTGGATGGGTGGATGGGTAGATGGGTGGATGGGTGGACGGATGGATGTTGTTGGATGCCATCAAGTTAGTTTCAACTCATAGCCACCTGGTGTACAACAGAAAAAAACACTGTCCATTTCTGCTGCATCTTAACAATCCTTCCTACCCTTGGGCCCATTTTTACAGCTCTTTTTTTTGGTTCCATCTCATTGAAAGTCCTTCTCTTTTTTGCTGACCCTTTATTGAGTGTGTGATGTCCTTATCCAGGAACTGATTCCCCCCTAATAACAGGTATAAAATACATGAGATGAAGGAAGTCTCACCATGCTCACTTCTAAGGAGCACATGGCTACACTTCTCCCGAGAAAGATTTGCTCGTTCTTCTGGAAGCCCATGCTATATTTACTATTCTTCACCAGCACCATAATTCAAAGATATCAGTTCTTCTTTAGTCTTCCTTATTCACTGTCCAGCTTTTGGAATGCATATGAGGAAATTCAAAGATAGACAACTAGAAAGACAGATAGATAGACAGAAAAAAGAAATAGAGAAAGACAAAAAGGATAGGGAAAAGTCAGGAATAGATTCTCAGGTTTTCCCTAGAAAGTTCACTTAAAAGCAAATAAAAGCCATAAGATGATAAGACAGTGAAACCACAAAGCATATATTTATGTGATTTGCAAACAGAAAAGTAAAATTCATATCCCATACACAAACCACTTGAACCAAGAGACATTACTGTGTAAACATTTACACTGGTCTGACATAAAGCTTTGCTTTCTATTTTTTAGCTCTTTAATGAAAATATTTTCCCAATCCCCTGTCGCATGTATAATGCTGAAAGCCATGTATATAATATTTTTCCTCCAAGTATCATTTTCAAAAAAGAAAATTTGAATCCATGCTTTCCTATACAGTCCAGATGATTTGCTGACTAGCACAGTCATAGTTGTTCTCATAACAAATGCACCAAATTTGGCCCATTAGATTCATCTGAAGACTTACCAGCACATTGTGCTCTGATGAAGCCAAACAAAAGACATGACAAAACACAATCATTCCTTTAGCCTGGACTTCATCCTGTATTCTCCTGTTTATCACAGAAAACTAGAAAGAGACACTTGATTAAGCTTAGTTTTACATTTAATGTTTCCCGAATGTCATAAAAATTTTTGCTTAAAGGATTAATCATTCTTTTGATTTACCTGCAAACTAAGCAACTGACTCTGCAAGGAAAAACAAAAACAAAAAGACTGAATAAGGTAATATCTAGCTCACTGTTTCAAAGAAGCAAGGAAATTACATCTTACATCAGGTTACTGCTCTCAAGGTCGGTAGTGAATTCAGGCAATCCTCACAGTACCAGACAATTGGAAGATAAAGACACCTCAAGTCCCCTGTAAGCTTTGTCTGGAGCTATTAAGGACAAGTGGGTCAACTTGCCCAGTTATCCATTGTGTCTGTCTAATTAGTGAACGCTGCCTTCAGTTGGCTTGAAACATCTTTAATATACTACCCAGGCCCCACCTGTCCACAGGAAAACCTTACACACATCAAAATTATCTTAGTAGAGATTTATAGAAATGTGCTGAAGAAAGAGCCTTTTAAAAACCTCATAATGACATTTGAAAAAAAAAGATAATTATGTTTACCTGGTTGCCTGGAAAATCTATATTCCAGGAAATAACAATTTTTTGTCTACATGTTCAATGCATAAATAAGCTGAGCGTGCTTTCACAAACTATGGGGGAAAGGATTTCACTCTGCTACCCTCTGTTTGAATGCCCAGAAGCCACCTTGAAGTGTAAAATTAATGGTGATTTATTCTCAGCTTCTATATGAGTAGTACATGTGTGTAGAGGAACTGGACCACACTTCTGTGTAACTATGTAACTCTGCTTTGTTTCCTATGTTTCATGTACATATGACTGTTTCAGTTTCATTTGTCAGCAAAAGCTTGTTTACCCAGCTTCCTGTTATTAATGATGGGAAACATGGTTTTTGCAAATATACTAGAGACTCTTAACTCTCATCCAGACACTTAAAGGAAGAATGCTGATGATTCCTTTAATATTTGTACAAAGCCGGAAACTAAGTTAAAATACATTGTTGCCGCACATAGCTTAAAACTTCTTATTTCTCAGGGAGTAAAAGGAAAAGAAAGAAAAAAACAGTATCCCTCTTATTAAATACTGAGATAACAGGCTAGGATAGGTTTTTTTCACCTGTCACAACGATTAATTAACAGGTCACAGCATGAATTCTGAACTCTAAGAACCTGCAAAAATAAGAAACAAACATCAGTTCAAATAGCCAAGTGCTGAAAGACAAGAAGATACATTTTTAATGTAAATGTATTGGTACAGAGATAAAAATACCAACCTGATTATTGGTGTATTAAGAAGCTTTTCGTATAGACAAATCTGGTCAGTCCATCTAGTTCTCCCTTTCTCTTTGGAATAGAAACAAATATACTTGGATGCATTAAAATCATAAAGGAGCCAAAACGTCCGGAAGTTTTAGAAGAAAAGCAAAATGGTTATGGGGGGAAATCTAGATTAAAAAATGCAGATGTTTAATTGGGCCTTCATTTTTGTTACAAGGAAACGAGGGCAGAAAGAACCAGCAGCCACTGGTGGAAAATTAAAATAGTTTCATGAGCCATTGCCAAGCTAAGAGCAATGAAATCGGTAACACAATACAGACAGGGGCCTTCTGAACTGAGGTCTGAAAAATGTTACCATGTGCAATTATGTGCATTAGCCATTTCCAAAAAATCTTTTCGTTAAAGCACAATAAAAGTTTGTCAGACTTCCCCCCCCCATTGGTCGTTAACATGAGGGAGTTTTTAGGGGGTTTGGCTTTCATCAGTGACAAACTCTTCCCCCCACCTCCTCACCCCCTGTCTAAGACCCAGTAATGCTGCTGAGTGGCCAAAAATTACAGATGCAGGAGAAGCTGACAAATGACTGCCAGGCCCCTCCCCTGCCTTGACAGTCAAAGCTCCTGCCAGAACATGCCAGAGAGCTGTGTGCCCAGAGACAAAGACACAAAGATTCCATTTTCTCCGTGAAAATAGATTTCATGTGTAAAACACTAGTGAGAGAAATGGAAAGCTGACACATATGTGCAGTTTCAGAGAGGCAGGGCTGAATATTTCAGGAAGATGGAAATTGCAGTTGATTACATCAAAAGCCTAACGAATATTCTTTAACCTAAAGTCTTTTCAGTCTGTAAAAAGACCTTCAGAAGCAAGATATTTTGTTTTGCTCTAAGGCTGAAGCACATGAGTTAGAAGGAAAAAAATCTGGAGCTCAAGTACAGAGACTGTTGATCATATACTACTGTTACAGGAAGAATTAACACTGGTTCACATCACAGGGTCTACCAAATAAGGAGGGAGGACACTAAAAAAAAAAACAAAAAGAAAAAGAAAAACAAAACAACTATTGAACCAAAGAGTTCAGAAAGATTATATTAAATCCTTACGAGTATGCTTCCTATAAGAAGAATCTCCTCCCAGAGGCCCCAGGGTATTATTACTGGAGAGTCAGTGACTGGTTTGTTAGAGATTGAAGCCCTGGCATCTGAGCTTTGCCGAGGTTGCAAGTTTTAGCTTGTGAGCCCAAGACCCTTGACAAACACAGCCCCTTCTGCTGGTATCTAACAGTGAGTGTTTGGTCAGCCTCTGTACCACACCAGGCAGGCTGTATGTGCAGAGGCAAGGACTGAGAGACAAAGAAAAATCAGCACTCCCTAAGGAAGAGCATGCTTTCCTTCCTCCCTAAATTCTGAGCATGCCAAGATAACTTCTAGAGAAGAAAAGATCCACATATGTGTTTTTTTAAAAAGCAACATAAAATGATTTAAGGAATTAAGTCATAAATGTATTTTCAAGTAACAAGGAGACAGAGAATAAAAGGATGAGATGGGAAGAGGGAAAAAGAAGGAGAGGGAGAAAGAGAGAGAATGTTTTAAGCTTTAATTTAAAATAATCTTCTTATGGAAAGGGAGAAGAGCTCCTTTCAGCTGTCACCCTAGATATCTAACTTGGTGCTGTGTTCCCGTTTCCTGTGTTTTATATTCCAAGCAATGCAAATTCAGCTGCATATGAAAAAATGTCTGTGAGGCCACCTTTAAATGGGAAAATTCTATAAAAAGTGTTTGACTGGTGTTTTGATAGGATTTTGTGTTACTCAGATACCCGTAGTATTAGGCTGTGATAACGAAATTGGAACCTTTTCTAGAAACTTCTATTTCAAACTGAGCTTGTTTACATCCCCGAATCCATTCAAAACAGTGCTCAGTTATTGAGTGGCTCAACTCTTGTAGAAAACTTAGAATAGGCTTAATATATTTTAGAAAGTGTTAGAACATTAACAGGTTAAAATACAGTTAATAATAGCTGTCACGGGTAATAGACCAAGAAATTACACTGGGGATATTTTAATGGAGGGGGGTGGGATTTAAGTGCAAGTTTTCAAAAAAAAATCTCTGTAGGTCAACGGAAAATGTATTTCGTATTTTCATATCCTCTTTTGAGCTCCCATGATTCTGAAATGTCTTCAGTCAATTGGAGTATCTGAGAGAGACAAGCGACTAACCAGTTACTTCATGATCTAATCACAGGTGACTGGGAGGAACAGTGGAGTATTGGGTCAACCTCATGACCATTACAATGTTTTATTCCAACTCTTATTCCCACAATGATACTAATGTCAGCCTGCATTCCAACCATCCTTTCCAGGCTAATCAGAATACTATACAGCATTTTAAATGAGAGATTTATACCATTCAATAAGAAAACTGATGTTTCGTTTGACGTATTAAAAACACTCAGTTTTGATGCTTAAAACATTCATCTGTTTACCATCAAAAGAAAGGCCGGTGGAATGACGGTCTGGGAGATTGGTGAGCCAACCGTTTTACCCCTATTCAGCCACTCCAATCTTAGTGAATATTGGAGGCTCAGTTTCCCCATTGACAGGAATTTTGTCAATTTTTAAAAAAATCATGTAGGGATCAATCACCAAAGGCAGCGTTGGCTCCAAAATAAGAACATGTAGGGGAAATGTTTTTGTTTTGTTGTGAAACTTTAATATGAAGAGCAGTCTAACATCGCTAATAAAGATAGGAAGCCCCTGGAGAATTCAGTGAAGAAAAGTAGTTTCAAAAGCTAAGGAGTTACCACACCACAGACCATTGAAATGTTACATTTTTTTTTTTTTTCACTTTTCAGAATGTCTCCACATTCTGTACATTTTCAGTCAATCGTAATAAAAAAACGAAAAAACAGAATGTCTCAATATTCTATAGCATTCAATTCTGAATTTCCTAAACTGGACTCTTGCACAGGTAATTGTGTTAACTCTCTCTCACTGGTTAGTCATTGTGTTACTGCTAAGTGGGGTAGGGGGAGTGCAGAAGAGCTGAGTAAGCTGGAACAGCAGCCAGGAAATACGGGTGACATTACGGCCCCCCGCACACTACCAAGGAAAAATAAATGAGGCACACTCAGCCTAACTGAAAGGAAACTATTACATTAGTTAATCACCCTCAATATTTTATTTGCAAATTCAACTATTATCATACTAGAAAAATGATTTAAAGATAGCATAGGATATTTTCAACATAGAAATAAGTTTGTTCAGAGAAATTAAATGATTGGAGTAAAAAGGCAAATCTATTTAAGACGTTAGAGGAGAAAACTGAGATTTCATAATAACTGTACCAATAGTTTTCAAAAAACACTTTTACACATTGGGAAAGCATCCAAAGAAAAACTAATCTTTATAATTAATTAGCCTACTGGAAGGAGCCCAAACTAGTTAGTTTAGGTTTTCAGGGGTCTCCGGTTGGTATTCTAGTAGGCTTATTTTATGGAAAAGAAAGAAACAAAACAAAACAATGTTTTCTGGGTCCAAATTAGCAGCCCTAGGGAAGGGGAAATTTAGGATGTAAAAAGTTGACAGCTTCCTACTGATTGTTGGCCTGGCGAAGCTTCCCGTAAGAGGATAAAAAATTGCTCTTAGCTGATTTACTTAACATAGCCGAGTTTCACATAAAATCTCTTTTTGTTTTGCACAGGGATTTGGCAAAACCACCAACAACTCAATGAAGAAAACTGAAGGCAGTTTGATTTACATTTTGGATGACAGTTCCACTGAGGCTGAAGAAGCATGTCAGGTCTCCAAAGAAGTAGCCAAGTTGTTTAGCTGTATCTGAAAATTAGAACATGGTTAAGGTATGTCATTTCTTTGGATTCAATCAGTGTTTTGCTTTTGCAGTTGTGGAGATTTCTTTTGTGCCCTCTCCCCTTCCTTTTCTCCCTCTTGTTAACAGATATCTTTCATAATTGATGTTGTTTACTGTCCTTTCATAAAATATATGCCACATCACTTGGGCGACCCAGCAGACAGGGCACCTAAATACACATTAGAGGAGACTGACTGACATTGCCAAGACTCTCTGACTGTATCATCAGGCCAGTTATAATGAGTGCCTTGGTGCCCCTGAATGCAGTGCTGGGTTCAAATAATAGCTTTTAACTTCACTCTTTTTCAATGTAAAAGTAAACCATGAAGTCCTTTGAAGGACCTAACCAGACAACACGTGAAAATAGATCAGCAAAAGCTTTCAGAAACATCTGTATGTGCAATCTGTAAAATATCTTAACAGTTTTTAGAGAAAGACCTGCAGGTGAACAATGGCTTTTAATATGACACATCATATTCTCAATTAGGAAAATTATCATGTGAGTGACCTAAGTTCCATTTTACATTCCCAGTAAGAATTTTTATTCCCGTCAAGAGTTTTCAAGGCTGCCTACTGTTCTTTGTATGTAAAGCATATTTAATGCTGCACTAATTAAAAAACAAACAAACAACAACAACAAAAAAACTTTGTCAAGCGGTCAGACAGACTGGAACTAGAGAATTATAGGTAAGAGAGACTAAATGAAAGGTTGAAAGCTGTAATTTCTATTTCTGTGGTGGCAACTGAATCAGCTGTTAGAGTCAGGCAACTTAAAAACATGGCTACTTAAGAGCAGTGTCTGGACAGAAAACACTTCAGATGTTAGAGTCCAGAGGCCCTTGGTTTTAGAGACATTATACATGGTGGTTGATTGCTTGCTGAAATCACTATTCCCAAGTGGTTTCTATATTGTACCATATCTGTATTCCCCAATTCCATTTGATCTCATTCCTGTCTTTGACAAATTCCAAATATTATTTCCCTTTCTTCCAGTTCCTCAGCTGTTATCCTCTTTTCTTTTCCCTCCTTGAATTCCAGCTAGGGTGTAGCTCATTTATGAACATTTTGTGACTGTAGATTTTGGAAAAAATAAGTCCTCCTATCAAGTGCTTTTTAAGAAGATCTGTAGGGAAATCTGAAAGTGGATTTCAATATTGACAAGATTATCTGTAAAATAATAAGAAATACAGGTATTTGCCCAGCATTCATAATAATTCATTATGCTCTTGGGAGTTTCGATTTTTAATGTGATTTTTTTTCCTTGCTTCTTTATTGGAATTAGCAGAATCAAACAGCTGGAAGAAGGAATGGAAACTGTGTAATATAACTCTTATGTTCAGATGAAGAATGAAGGCTAGGACTTAATGTGTCTGAACTCATTCAGCTGGTCTATAAGTACTACTGGTTTAATTATAGTTCTGCATATACTTGGATAAAGAAACTGTTTTCTTAGAAAGTGGTTAGAAATGCTTGAGGAAAGAGATAATCATGAAACTGCACAGTAAAATAGAACTATAATTCAACATAGTCCAGAGTGTTCTTTAAAAGTCAAGTCAAAGGCTAAGGAGTTAACACACAACAATTGGAATAGTATTTATATTGAAAAATATATCTGATGATATGCTAGCTGCTTATGTTGAGTGCTAATATACCTCCTGACATATGTGTTTGTATAAAGCAAGTCTACTTAAATTCTGTATACAAATGAATATTATTTTTATGTGCCAATACAATCCCCATTTAACTTTTTTTAAAAATCCAACTCGATGGCACTCGGCCTCGGCTATGTGTATCTTACTGTTCTATTGTTTCAGCCTGTGCAAAAAGAATTGCCTAGAAAAAAATTGACCTGGTTTATAAATTGTTTTTGGTAATTTAGAAATTCTTTTCTCATTGTTGGCACTATACTTAAGAAACATATTAGAAAAAAAAAAAAAAAGCCTACTTTTCATTTGAGTATTCCCGTAAGAATTGACACAGATAGTACTAGGGAGGATTTTCATGGTAGCCAAACAGCTAGAACCTCTTATTAGAGTCTTTATGTGCATTGTATGTTATTCTACAGAAAACATCTAGCTTATCAGTGAATAGAATGTAAAAGCCAAATTACCAATAAATGTGTCTATGAAAGCAAGTTTTACAATTTTTAATCATGCTTCTAAACTAACTTTTTAGCCTTCCTAGGAATATCAAACCAATCTAAAAGAGAAATATTCACACAGACTGGTATCTGAAACATTACACAGGAATGTGTGTGGTGATGTTACTTGTAATGAGTATTTTTGCAAATTAAACAAGTAGAAGCGTTTAGCTCCGGAAGTGTTGTCACACTGCATTAAGTTTAACAGTGCAAGTTTTAGACATATTTAAGAACTCATAATTAGGTAACTTTCTAGTTCTAAGCATACTTTGATGTAAATAATTACAAGCACCATCTTTCTATATAAAATGAACATTTTGATAAATAGTAATATTTAATGTGGTTCTCAATTACCACATCAAATACTGCTTGCTACTTATTACACAATATGTTTTGGTGTCAAAACATTGAGGACATATCTAAGTGAATTAGATTTTTAAAACAACTGTTTTGTGGTAGTTTGCATATTTAATTTGGATTTGTGATTTAGAGGCTCGAAATTCAGTTTAGACAGTATCAGGATCTGAATTGCCTCTATTATTTTCATAGTTTAAATAACAATGTCAAAATGATATTTGTTGCAATCTAGGCAATTCCGACTCACAGTGCCCCTACAGGACAGACTACAACTGCCCTATGGTGTTTCCAAGAAGCAGCTGGTAGATTCAAACTGCTGACCTTTCCATTAGCAGGTGACCTCTTAACCACTGTGCCACTATGGATCTGCCAAAATAATAGGGCACTATAATATGATGAATACACTAAAATATGATGAATAATTGTATTCCCTCAGCAAAAACTGGGAGAAAACACTTAAATGACAACCACTGTGATTATTTCTTTACCTAGTACTTTTGTTGATTCGTCTGTAACAATTGGTTTGATATGTGCTGTTTGATGCTATTTGAAGAGATCCATGGCTAACATCGCCTGGTGGATGTTGATGTGTGTATTCTTAATGAAGAGATCCATGATCAAACATTGTAGAGGTAATTAGGCTTCATGTCAAACTGCCTCTCCTAGGACCCTCAGGGACAGCGAATGCAGCTGTGCGTCACCTGCCAAAATTCCATAGTTAATGTTGGGCAAAGCAACTCAGTGAAAATTCTTATCAGATTTCTTTTTACTGATTTTTTCTTCTTATTTTTTGCTGATCTTTTCTTCCTATTTTACTCTACGAAAAATTATGCCCAATCTTCTATTTATAGTGTCAGATAAATGACAAATGCACAGCAACATATGTCCATTGTTAAATTTTATGTTGTGCAATTACAGTAAATTTTGACTGGCATCTTTAGCCAGAGATGCCTAGAAACATTCTTTGGCTGACAAAGAAAACTACGTGGCATCCACTAGAGAAAACATTTCCAGACCTATTGTAGGAATCATTGGAAGGCAGGATAATGAAAGATATTCACTGATCAAAAATGTATTTCATGTAGAAAATAGGTTATGCTTTGGTGTTTCATTACCTCATTTTCAATCATAAAGGAAAGTTAGGAAGAGGTGAAGTACAAATAACAGCCTGGTTAGGAGGAGTAACTTTACACATAGTGTAGTCACTACTTGTTTTAACAAGATGCAGTCCCATTTCAGGCAACACATAATGCCTTGTTTCTCAGGAAAAGAAGTTGAAAAACAAAGCTGAACATTCACATGAGGCAGTGTGCCACCAGACTCAAAATGCCATTGCAAAAATGTCAGCTCATAAAAAGGGTTTTCGATGCTGGGCTGTAATAATTAACCATATTTTGTGCACTGAGAAGGAAAAGTCTCCCCAGGGCTTGAGGACTGGCATGGAGGTAGAGATTTGGAGTATAAGAAGAAAGAATTCCTTTCATGTTCCAGTTATACAGCAGTGATTGCGGGTGCTGAGTTTTCAGATGGGTAATATGGAATTAAGAGCCACTCTTGACACCTTACACTGATTACACAGTGCTTTTATCTATTTATTTTTCCTCTGTACTGGGATTTCTCACCAGTGGTACTATTGGCATTATGGCTCATAGAATTCTTTGTTTTGAAGTCTTTCCTATGCATTTGTAGGATTTTTAGCAGCATTCCTCGTCTCTATCTATTATATGCTAGCAGCACCCTTTCCACACCCAGTTATGCCAATCAAAAATGTCTGCAGATATTGTTTAATATCCCCTAGGGGGAAATGTCCCCTGGTTGAGAATCATTTTTCTCGACATTTTGATGTCTTCTTTTATTTCTGTTCAAAATGAGTTGTGTTGTCTCTTGGACTAACTTTAATAGGCATCTTGCCTGGGGTCTCATATATGCTGAGTAAGGAACAACATTGTAATGTAAATTTTCTGCAGAAGTTAAAAGACAAATTAGACTCAGTGGTTCATTTATCCTTTGGAATATTACTAGATTATGTATGAATTTTAGGGGATACAGAATGTTGGCTAATACTTCATTCCATGTTGGAAAACTTGTGATGTAAATTAGGCAAATTGATGCCAAAAGTGGACATGAAAACATTTTCCTGTGCACTGTAGTTAAATAGAGTAGCATGGTTTCAAAGGTAACTTTTTTACAACACAGTAGCAAATAAGAGCCTGCTAGAATGATTCTATGAGGAACTAAAGGATTATAGCTGAAGAGTATCAGTTCACATCCTCCTCTTCCGTGAGTGTTGGCGTTATTCAAGCATCAAAGCACAACTTTTCTGGGATTGGACATAAAATATTGAGAATAAATGGAAAATTCCATGGAGATCTTGGGAAGTAATTATTAAATTGGGCTGATAACCATATTTCTGAAATATGGACTGTCAACTTTTTTTTTCCAACTATTGACAGTAAGATGGTAGAGAACCCATTAACTTCGTGTGTCTGCTTTTTTTTTCTTTTAGGTGGAAATATATTGATAGGAAAGAAAAAATAATAGCCACATGTAAGCCTATGAGCCATATCATCAAAACAGAAATAATCAGGAGTTAAGGAGTCTTAAGTTTTAGAACATAGAAAAAAACAAATGTGGCGTTGACATTATTCTTCCAAAAACTGTGAAGGCTGTTAAACCAGTAAGTCTTAGCTTGATTTGCCTTTATCAAAAAGGTAATGTGAAGGACTCAGATGTATTAAATGATGAAGATTTATTTGGTCTCAGTGTAGATTGCATAAATGTCAAAGGAGTGCGGTGTGTGGCTTCCCCATGGAGCTTAGCTTCCCCATGGGGTGGCTTAGCTGACTTGTGCTTCCTTCATCACAGATTTTGCCAAAGCTCCTGACTGTCAACTGCTTAAAAAGCCTTTATCAGGTGATATGGCAGCACTAAGATTTAAACATAACATTATTTGTTTTTAATTACATTTTTCACATTTGAGATTTTTAAACGATGTTCTGCATCCACAAAAGGTAATATAACAGGCTTGCCTTTTATGGACCTGAGTTGTCCACTAGGAATACGTACTGGCTCAGTTCCTTTCAGGCATTAATTGAAATAGTACTGAACATATGGATCACGATGGGTCTGTAGTGTCAAGATTTAGACAGAAAACTCAGGACAGTTTACAGCATGTAGTAACTAAATATACTCATAACAGTTATACTAATGGTTTTTTTCTTTATGAAGTGCTTAGTTTAAGAATACTACATTTTTTCATGATAATGAATTATTTCTCATAAGGAATAATGTAGTGCTTGGTAAACGGAAATTGTGGGGATGAGAATTTATCATTGCTAGTGGATCTGAAAAGGAATAAAATCATTTTCTAACAAATATGCTGAATTGAAAACCAATGACAATTTCTTTTAGTGATATAATGTGTTACCATTTCTTGTAACTTAGTTTTGGAAGACTCCTTTGATTACCCCATATTTTCTAGGTCAGACTTTCTCAAATGTTAGCTGCGTCAGAATTACTTGGAAAACTACTTCAAATACAGATGGATGCATGTCACATCCAGCATTTCTTACTCATTAGGTCAGGCCCAAGAACCTGTATCTCTAAGAAGTTTCCACTGGTTTAGGGCATAGTTTGAAAGCTATTGCTCTAGACCCTAGGGGCCAGGGATCTGACTAGATGGCACTTGGCTTTGGCTGGCTATTGTCCTAGAGATAGGTTTAATTTCAGGTGTAGCTTCTCAGTCTGACTGTATAGCATACAGGTGGGCATGTAAATTTATAAGGGAATGTACATTTTCACTTAGTCATATCAAATAAAAAATTAAAATTAAAATTAAAAAAAAAGAAAGGAACTGTATAAATTTGGGTTTTCTCATTTGCAATAGATTGACTTAGCTTTGCCACTGCGAAGAGTGGCTTACTGGTATCATTGCCATTAATGAAAGATTCTTCATATTATTAAAAGACAAGAAATCTTAAACAAAGCAAAACAAAAACCTGACAAACTACTCCCAAACAGGCATTTTAACCAACTACAAACCTTTTTTTCAGTGCCCCTTACAAAGTAAAATTTCCTTTTCCTAGGGTAGCAAACACTTAGGTATCATATTTTGTTTGTGATTTTATTTATCATCAATTTCCACTTGGAACAAAAGAATTATCATTATCCTCCTTCAGTATCCCCAACCCAAGTATTTGGCAGTTACTATATGGCAAGTTGAACAAGATTGATCAAGTTCTACAAAATGGGGAAGACATGGCCTAAGGATTGCCCAGGAAACCCTGGTGGCCCAGTGGCTAAATGCTATTGCTACTATCTCTTATTAGCAAAGTGTGAGTCAATAATAATAATAACTGCCCACAAAACCATGTCAAAAGCCAGAAAAAAAAAAAAAAACAACCCTTGACTACCATCAAGTTGGGAATCCCTAGTGGTGTAGTGGCTGTTACTGCTGCTAACCAAAAGGTCTGTAATTCAGTTCAACCAGGTGCTCGTTGGAAATTATGGGTGTACTTCTGCTCTGTTCTGGAGTGTCACTATGAGTCAGAAATGACTCAACAGCAATGGATTTTTGTTTGTTTGTTTGTTTACTGTCATGTGGATTCCAACTCAGAGTGATCATCTAGAACAAAGTGGAACTACCCTGTAGGGTTTCCAAGGCTGTAAAACTTGACAGAAACAGACTGCCAATCTTTCTTCCTTGGAACAGCTAGTATGTTTGAACTGCCAACCTTTCAGTTAGCAGCTAAGCACTTTAACCACCGTACCACTGTACAAAACTATACAGCTGTCAACAAAATCAATGGAAAGCTTCAGTGTTTTCATAGAAAAATAGAATCTCCAGTATGAAAGAGATAAGAAGTCTCCTGTCATCATGGCTGTTATAATAAATCCAGAATTAGCCATTTCTTTTAATTTTTTATTGTGATTGAACGAAAGTGTACAATCCAATCCAAATTTTCATGCCCATGTATCTGCATCTCTGTCTGCTCTCCTTGCGTGGTGACAGGACACCCTTCCTTTCCGTTCTATACATGTCATAACCTCTTAACAATCTCCTGTCCCCTCCTCTCCACTGTTTCTACTCCCCTCTAGTAGGAGGCCAGTAGGACAGAATCCTATAAATGCATAGAACCATAAAGTGCACACACCATATGGTCACCTTGTGTCCCTGAGTACAATCCATTCCTGTCCAAAGAGTTGACCTCAGTAATGATTTATGAGCAGGGGCAGCATCAGATCTAGGGACCATGTTCCCAGAGGAACCCCAAGCGTTTGGACCGTCAACTGCAATCTTCTAGTGGAGTTCTTAGGGTGCACCCCTTTTTTTTCCTTGTGTTGCCACTGAGACTCAACACTGTGAGCCCCATCATGACTGTCATTGGCGGTGTCCAGGCACCATCTGGTTCTTCTGGTTACGTGTTGATATAGTCACTCATTCACATGTGTCTGTCTTCTGGATACTTTTTCTCTCGTGTCATTGTTGAACTTGGTGATCATCTGTTCCATCTGAGTTGGGACAATTTGGTATACTTCAGGTGGCAGCTTGTGAGCTTTGAAGACCCCAGACACCGCTCACCAATATGGAGTACAGAAGACTCTTAGCAATAGGCTAGTTGTGCCAATTGGCCTCGATGTCCACTGAGAGCATGGTCAACAGACTCCCACCCCTGCTACTCTATCCTTGCAATATTTGGTTAAGATTGGAAGAGTTTTCAGGTTCTGTTGAAGTACAGTTAATTGATCTTCTTTCTAATGTGTGCTGTCACTGATTTCACCTAACCAATTTCTGTCAACTACCTAATCTATAACCAACCCTCCCGCTCCCTCCCTCCCTTCCTCCCTCCCTCCCTTCCTTTCCTTTCTTCCCTCCCCTCCCTTGCAGCCGTTTCCTATACATGAGTCTGTTCTTAAGTCCTTATAGTAGAAGTCTCATACAATATCTGTCCTTGAAACCCTGGTAGCACAGTGGTTAAGAGCTCTAACTGCTAACCCAAAGTTCAGCAATTTGAATCTCACAGTATCTTCACCCCTCTCTTCTTTGTAGGGGAAATTCCAACTACTGTTCTCTACTGTAGATAATAAGTAATAGAGATCCTTAGACATAAAAGCAAATAATTGTCCAGTTGAATTTTTTCAATTAATCTCAGTGATTTGTGACTATGTACTGGATGTGACAGTGAAATATGAGAAAATAATGTAATCTTTCAAATTCTCATATAGAAACATGCCCCCTAGATTTTAGTTTCTGAATAAAAGCCATTTTTAACATCCTATAGCTTTCAACAATTTAGACGTTCCTTAAAGTCTGTAGCCAGAGGAAGCTGAGAAAGAAATTACTTTTGGTTCAATGCAAGAAAATCATATTTCACTCTCCTCTAATCAGCCACTAGCAGCCAGAAGTTGCCTGAAATGGAGCCATTGACTAATTCACCTGTGTCCCAACATGTATGACTTTTGTTTAACACAAGAGACAAATCATAGCTCTTATAATTAAACCTTTTTTGTTTCTCAGCCTAATTAGACCAGCTTTTGCTGATAACTCCTACAAAACTTTCAGATGCTTTATAAATCCAGTAATACATGTTTGAGAGTGCCTACTGGTTCCCACACATTTTAATAATCCTGTTCATCCTTTTTGACAACAGCAAATGTGCAAACCTCCACACTTCAGCATGAAGACCTCCAGTCCTAATGGGCATATCCAAAGCACTGACATTAATGCCTTATCCAGGATTTTCAATGGGGAGGGTAATCTGTGATAACAAAATTGTATCCCTTCCTTCCTGCAATTACCTCACTATCCATACAGCCATGACATCTGGAAACCCACTACTACTCTAGCAGCTGTGAGTCGTGTCCCCAGCAGGAAGTGAACTACACTTTCCAAACAGCTCTAATTGTTTTGATATTTTCTGGCAGCTCCAAAAGCTTGAGTGTTAGGGAACACACTAATTTTATACCAATCACATTTTAGAGCCATATAGAAATGAGTAACTTGTCTCAATTTGAACAACTTACAGGTATTGCATGTTGCCTTTCTCTTAATGCTATATATCTAAATGTATGTTGTGGTCATATTCCAAATTTAACTATTGTTAAAGGTACTTTAACAATATTTTTTTTATTGTTAAAGCTACAGGGTACTTTATTATAAAATTAAACCTTATTTTCACAATACTATATGTGTTTCATTTGAGGATCCCACTCGTGTAGTTTTTGTAAGCCATCAGCATGGAAGAAGGTTCACCCCCAAAACATTCTACTATTCAAATTTCTAGCAGAGAATTAATCAACTGAAGTTGGAAATTAATATTGTGGCAGTTGTTAAGCTCTATAGTTGCTCACACAGTGCTTCAGCTAACAGAAGTTTGCAGAGACTTACTCATGTGTTAGATATAAAGAACCCTCCAAAAGAAAGCATACTTATCACGGGTTGGGAAAACCCAGCAGCATTTTGCTTTTACTAAATGTCTGAAATTATTTTCCAATTGTTATTGAATGTATAAAATCTATGAGCAGTTCACTCAGATTCTTTTTATTCTTAAAAAAATAATCAAGGGGAATGACCACTGGGTTGATTTACTGTTGATTTATCTTTGAAATAATTACAAATCATTAGTATCTTCATTTTAAAGAGCATTAGTGCTTTTTATTCATCAAATTAAGAATGAAATGGATTTTGGTAACACCCTACAATTACTTTATTAATCTAAATCATTACTAGTGATCTCCAAGAAACTAAGCAGCTTTGAGGCAGAACAGGTTGATAATTGCTCCGATTCATAGTATAATTCTGCAAAAATACAATGACATATGATTTGTGTTTCATTTATAATTTTCATGATCTTTTATTCTCATCTTTCTGAAATCCTTCTCCCAAATGGCAATCTTCAATTTGCATTTTTTTCACTTAACCCATTTCTAATTTAATGTTTCTCTTTCCTTAATAGTTTCTTCTGGAATTTTACTCACTGTGGTTAAACTGCAGTATCTCCCTTTTGTAATTTAGTAGGTGATTTAACTGATTGTTTATTCCTTTTATTCCAGCAGCTATAATCTCTGATATCCCCTTCTGGTTAGGCATTTATTTGCACTGTATTAATATATTTTCAGTGATGGTGATTTTTAATCTGCTTAAACATTTTATCAGCTTAATCTGACTGTTCTGTGATAACCAGAAGATGTTGTATATTTTCTCTCTCTCTTTTTTTAAATACTTGGGTGTATATTGAAGGTTTAAATAACCATAAAGCAATTATTTGTTTATGTCATAATCTATTTGCCTTCACTGCTTCAGGAATTCTTACTATGCTATTTGTCTGGGGCTGGTATTAGAACCATTAGCTATTGTGGATTCCAGAAAGATGTTGGAATGGATTTTTTTTTTTTAAAGAAGGCATTTCAAAATCCAATACAAAAATATGTAATACAGTGCCGTATTATTTCTCTTGCTATTCATGCAGTCTGCATTTCTTGTTATCTCATGTAGTCTTCACTTTTTTAAAAATGTACAACTATAAAATTTTTATTCAAAAATACACGAAAAAAATCTTGGGAATCTTGGGTAGGCAAAGAGGTTTTTTATTTGAAACCAAATACCTGATAGTTAAAAAGAAAAAAAAAATGATATATTGGATTTTCTCACAGTTAAATTTTACTACATTGCAAATGCTCCTGTTAAAGGGATGAAAAGAAAAGCTGCACTGGAGGAAACTATTTTCAAAACACATATCAGAGAAAAGAATAGTATCTAGAATACATACTCTCAAAATTCGACAATAAAATAGTCAATGGAAACAAGGCAACTATCTCCAGGTGATATTCAGGTGGCGTACTAGCATCTGAAAAGCCATCCTTGTTGGTGTTTGGTAGAGCCTGGAGTCTGCCCTGAAATCGTGGTAGCCTAGTGGGTTTAGCGCTAGCTACATCTGCAAACGAAAGATCGTCGTTTCAAATCCGCCAGGTGCTCCCGGGAAGGTCTATGGGGCGGTTCTCCTCTGACCTCTCTATCACTTAGACCCTACTCAGTGGCAGCGGGTTTGGATTTTCAGGTCTTTTTGGAGTCTACCTTAGTCCTAGTGACCCCACGTGTACAGAGAAGAGCTCTGTAGGGTTTCTAAGGCTACGACTTTTTGCAAGTAAATCACCAAGTCTGGCTTTCTCCAAATCTGCCACTCTGTGTGGGCTTTTCAGGCCAGCATCACGGGGCCAAGTATTAGTAGAGTGCTTAAATGTTTGCTTCATCCAGGAACACCTCAGGGAAATTAGAATCCGTGGTGTCCGGTGGGTGGGGGGTGGGCGTGGGTGGACGAGGGTACAAACCACACCTGTACTTACCTTTTCATCTGCATAGTATGTGCGACTGGAAATTCTGAATCAATTTTGGGTTGTTTTGGGGCAACCATAGGTGGATAAATTACTTCCAGAATCAAAACAGCAGCATTATTTTTGTATGGTGGCAGTTTTACGCGTCACAGATGTTTTGCAGAGGTTTAAGTAAACTGCCAGTGCTGTACTTTTCCTTGCCAAGGAACCCACCTGCACAAAGGAGGGGTGGGCATACCCCTCAGCAAGTCAAGGCTTTTATTCGGCCTATGTACTGAGCTCTGGAGGAGGTACAAAAAAGAAGGCCTGGGTCACTGCTCTCAGGGAGGTCACCATCTAGAATCTGCTCATAATACGACACAGCTGGCTGACAACCCTAGGTCAAGACTTCTCCACGGAGGCTTCCCCTTTAGTCCCCACATGGGGGCGGCAGCAGAAGAGCCCTCTCCTTCCTCCTGGTTACAAATCATGCTCTTAAATATTGAGAATAGTATTAATTAAGCATTTGGCTACAGGCTTTGCTTTTTATTTTGTTTGTTCATGTGTGTTTTTTTAGATTTCCCAGTGCACTGAGACTGTTCTACTTTGATCATGCTTTGTGGAAGACATGATGTGTTGTTTTTTTTTTTTTTTTTGGTCTTTCATTAAAAAAAAATCATTTCTATTCTTCTAATGAGCTCTTGATCATAAAGTTGACTATTAGAATTCTGATATGTTGTGATATAATGAAAAGCATCAAGGCAGAAAAAAATAAAATAATGCATTTTTTTTAGTCACTGTTAAATGTTAAAGGCATTCTAAACCTGTAAGCTTTTCAAACCTGTCTTTAGTAAAGTTTATTGTTAAGACTTCCCTACCTGGTAACATAAACTTTGACAGAATAGAAATATTATTTTTGGTGATTATTTTGGTGATACTTCATTCATCCTAAATGAAATGAGAAATCATTTTTTAAATATAAGGAGAGTAAATAACCAGTGATATTTTTATTATATGCTTCATCTTAGTCAACAAATTCCTAACTCATTATTTACTTTTTGAGAATATTCTCCATTTTTTTTTTTAATGTATCGAGAGTCACCACAAAAGTGTTTAAGAGTTAAAATACACTCGATCTGGCAAACTACCATCATCAACAAACTGTGGCCCAAAGACAATCTGTATTGAATGTACGTAAATTGAAACTGGCTAAGTACAAGTAGCATTAAGACTCTGTGTAAATCACAGTGGCTATTTTCTTTTGTCTGATTTTTCAAAGAAATAAGACATAATGGATTTACTATGAAAATCTCCCATGTCACACTCTCTCCTTTAAAAGGTGATGTGTGCATTTACAGTTACAACTTACAGCCAAACAATTGCGAATGTTCCACAAGTTTTTCAATCATGTAGGGACCTGATATGGCAGGAGTTCCCTATGCCTGCACAGATGGCTGCAGCATATATTTTATTGCAGATTAACTGCTAAGGTTTCTCATAGAGGTCAAACATGTGTGTTTATGTCCAGCTTTGTCTTATGAGAAAAATGTCTCAATTCCTTACGAAAAAAATACTGTATAAAGAGGAAAACTAGACTGTCCTTAATTCCTAGGACATAGACAGCACTGTCCATTTGAAGTGAGAGTCTGTCCCCTTTACCTAGATGCATGCATTTAGGGCCGATTTTTTGAGCACACAGAATCATAAAGTAACCTGAAGTAACAAAGGAAGAAAACTGAGATCTGTTTGATTAAATCTGCTTTACTTTTCATGTGGCACTAAATGACTTAAATGGGAAATGAAATCTGTCTTAGCTTAAAACAGAAGCAGAAAGACATTTCCCTTCTGGACAACAGACTTTGGCATTGTAAGATCAAAGGAACAATTTTATCTGCACTGTGATTACAGACCAAAAGACTTTACAGTATTCCTGTCTTCGTGTGAGTGCTTATGTGTCTTTAATGGCATGTAAATTATAGCCCTTCTGCAACCATTCTGTTGTGCACAGGGTCGCTGGGAGTCGGAACCGACTTGACGGCACCTAACAACAACGCAGCCATGCAGTCAAAACACCACGTCATCTGATGAGACACCATATTATAAACTGTCAGTAAGTCGCATTCAAAATCCTTCTCTACTGTACTTGGCCTCGTTTTCCTCTTTTGCTAGAAAAATAATTGAGCAAATTGTCTTTTAAAGTAGAGTTATAAGTTGACCTAATGAAACCAGACAGAAGGGATACTTCATTTTATATTGTTTTAATTTAATGAAATGAAGCAAATTTATAGCTCATTCCTTCTCTTTTTCCGCCAATGCTTTGCCACAAAAGACTTTTTAAAAGAGCTTTATCTGTCTCATATATCTCATGATAAATTATAGACACATGCTAAATGAAAATCAAGAATGAGTTTGCACTAAAGATTTACAGCTGGAGTAGAGTATTCTTCCTCAAAGCCAAGTACTTTATGTTAAACTGACTTAGTTTAATAGCAAGAATATCATATATAAATGAAAGAAAGTGTTCTCAGAATTTTTGTGTAGCACTCAACACAGATGGTGGGTTTCAAGTTGTATTTCAAAATGTCGCAGAAAGACAAGCTTTAATTTGAATATGCATTTTTTACATAATGTACATTATAGTGACTTAACAATTAAAACATTTTGAAAATTAATATTTCACTTAGAATGTTGCTGCAGACACAAAAATAAGATGTTGCATTTTCTACAGAAGCGAGGTTTTTTTCTCAAAAACAAATACAATATGTAATCAGTTCTCTTATACCTTCATGTTATCCAGTAGATAGAGATGAAGATAGATAATATCAATACAAACATAGATCTAGATAAATAGATAGTGACAACCGATATTTAAGAGAGCAAAGCTCATTTTCTCATTGTGTCTAAGAACATACGCTAGATTAGTAACTGCTGGGTAATTTTGCTTTCATGCGTTAAAAATATAACATGGGGCTTCATGAATTTTAAAGAGTAAATTTAAATAATTTGAAAAAATAATGATTTTTTTTTAAACTACATGATTATATTAAGTGTAAGATGCAAGATGTTTTTTGAGGGTAAGTGATTTTAATATGCCATTGGAGGCATTCACATTTTTTATATTAAAAGTGACATTATTTTGTATGAGCTTCAACTGAGCAGTTTAGGGGGAAAAAAAAAATCCAACCATTACATGTAAATCAATTCTTAAATTTCCAAATCATTTTGACCAACCTTAATTTCATCTTTGTCTTATGTAGACAATGACATCTCCGCCGAGTGTTGATTACATCTCATACACGCGACATGTCATAAAGTAATGGAGGGAACTGCCAGGCACAGAAAGCATTTGCAGATGAAGGTCTTTTTCCAAGTCCAAAATGAGAGGACTCCTTTTGTGTACTTTGCTTACCCAAGGAACCGTAGAAGATATTTATTGAGACCAGGGACCATTTAATATATCACCTTCTCATGACATCAGGATTAGATAGCTCTACACATAGCTGGCATTTAGGAAGAAATCACACCAGCCAAGCCAAGCCAAGCACCGTCCAGTCGGATCTGACTCACACCAAGTATTTTATTTTCAGAATTCGAGTGTAGCTAACTGTGGCCAAATAGGGCAGTGTTTTTATTTAAATAGATATTTTTTCAATTATTGACAGGAAAAAATATAATGATTTTCAGGGACAAACAATATAGTACAAAGAAAAAATCTCTATGTGGAAAATTGTTAGTTTTACGTCCCAGTGCTCCACAGATCTACAACCACAGAATATATCCTGGATTGTTTCCGGGAGTCTGTTATTTGATAGATGCCCTGGTGGTACAGTGGTAAAGAGTTCAGATGCTAACCACAAAGACTGACAGTTCGAATCCAAAAGCCGGAAACTCTGTGGGGCAATTCTACTCTGTTTTGTAGGATTGCTGTAAAAAATGACTAGAAAGCAACTGGTTTGCTTTATTGATTTATTGTTTGATATATGCAAAATGTTATATGAAATAAAAAGGGCACAAAAATGTACTGGTGGTATAGCAGTGAAACGCTATAGTTGCTAACCTAAAGGTTGGCAGTTCCAACCTACCAGGCCCTCCCTGGAAACTCTTTGGGACAGTTCTACACTCCTACCCCCCTTAAGAGCAACAACAGTACCAAAACTGTTGATGCAACTTGTGCTTCTTCCTGACTCTCCTTCCTGCCTCTTCACCACAAGTTACCATTACAAAGCCCACTACATAACAGTTGTGTAGGGTGTGTACTTTATAAATATAAGGGGTGCCTTCCTTCTCGTGAATAATGCCCACTGAAATGTGAAGGGCATAACATATACAAATTTTCACAGCAGCTGTGTAACTCTTGAGTTTGGGGATTCTTCTTTCAAGATTGTTACTTTGTAATGAAATGGTTCTGTTACAATCCACACACACACATATATATACTTGTATTCGTACATATGTGTATGTATACACACCTATTTCTCACTTACTGACGTGGTTAGGTTCCAACCACTGGGCTGTTAGGAGAAAATGAGAACTACGTAAAGCCGGACGCAGATCGGGGACGTGGACCCGCAGGACGCCCCTTCGGACTTGGGCATGCTCCTCAGGCTTCGCTGCTGCTGAGTGACACTCCTGCTACAGTCGGTGCGCTCCGGCCTCCACCTCCTGGCCGCTGCCCTTCCCTCGGGCTCTTTCTCTGCTCCCAGCTCCTCCTCCACCCCGTCACCCTTCTTCCTTCAGCTCCCTCTATCTCGTCCTCCTTTCGCTCTCAAGCACATTAGTCAGGGAGCTACTTGCAGCGTGAGGACTGGCACCAGGGAGCCAGATGGCTTGGCTGTGCCAGAGAAACTGGGGAGCAAGGCCGGGGCAGGACTGTATCCGAGAAGGCGGCGCTGCAGGCCCTTGGCCATTCCTGACTAGCTGTCCCTTTTCCATTCCCCTGGCTTGGCAGCCCCCTCTCCCACCTCCACCCCACGCCAACCACAAGCCTCCCCCTTCTTCACACACACCCACCCTTCGCAAGGCCTGGAACCAGGTGGCCCGGAGGGGACAGGGGAGCTAGGCACCTGGGGCGACCTCTGAGAAGTGAGTCCCACCCAGAGGCCAAGCCCCTTCCCCTGAGCAGGCGGGGCTAGTCCTGGAGGAAGTCCTCCGGGAACTGACGCTAGGAGTTTCCACCTCGGTGGGTACCAACCCTAGTGATGCCACTGCAGCCCGCCATCACTCTTGCCTCACATTTGGGTGTTATTATTGCCAAACCTAAGTCTTTAATGTGCAAAATATGTAGTAGATTTACTGCTATTATCGTAAGTGCAAAACTTGGGATAACAAAATGGTAGATAAATGAGGAGTAGGTGTGTATGTGTATTAGCTTTCCGACTCGGCAGCGCTTGGCTGGCTGTTTTGAGCTTTGCAAATGTCACACTTTGTAGACAGGCCTGTGGAACTATCTGTTTTTCATTTACAATTACGTTTCTGAGGGTCATCTACATTGTTTCATATAGTTATATGTTAATTGCCCAGCTGTACTGCATCCAGTTATGTGAATGTACCCAATTTATTTATGTGTTTTCTTGTTGACTGACAATTCGGCTTTGCAGTTACACATGATTCTGCTGTGTTCTTAAGTCTGTCTCTTGGTATGTGTAGAAAAGAAATGTTCTAAGATGTGTACTATAACTAGAATTTCTGAATCTTAAGGTCTGTAGATAGATAAATCACATATATGTGAAATTTGAAAACCTCTGCGTGCAGTGGTTAAGTACTTAACTGCTGACTGAGAGATTGACAGTTCAAGCCCACCAGCTGCTTCACGGGAGAAAGATGCGACAGTCTGCTCTAATAAAGAGCGTGGCCTCAGAAACCCTGTGGGGCAGTTTTACTGTCTTACAGGGTCACCAGAAACCCTCGTGGCATAGTGGTTAAGTGCAATAGTTGCAAACCAAAAGTTGGCCGTTCAATTCTGCCAGGAGCTCCTTGGAAACTCTATAGGGCTGTTCTAGTCAGTTCTATAGAGTTACTATGAGTGGAAATTGAATCGGCAGCAGTGGGCTTGGTTTTAGTGTGGAAGGTCACTACGATTCAGACTTAACTTGATGGCAGTGTTTTATTTTTTTTAATCTGAAAAGTAAAATTTAAACTTCTAATAAATATGTATATAAAGAGTACTATGATATTGCAGTAGAAGCTTTTATTAAAAGACCTCAAGTGTTTCCAGTGCGGTACTTGCACTTGTATAAGCACTGTTTGTGCATAGCCATCAATTCTGTTTATAAAAAACCCATTTCAGTAGCTTTGTAAGACACCTGCCTTGCCATAACGTTTTATCTGAATCCACTAGCTAGAAAGGGAAGCATTACCAGAACCATGCTGGTTATCTTAATGTGGGTTAAATCCATTTATTTTAAACTAAGGAAATAGGTATTAAAATCAGACAATGCCGCTAAAGGTAAAATGACCAACTTTACTCCTCTCCCTACACCCCCATTTAAATCATTATTAGAGATCTTCAATATACACACCAATAAATGAAGAAATAAAAATTGTTCTTGCAATCCCAAGTATCAGGAGGCACAGAAACATGTACATAAAAGGATTACGTAGGAAGTTTGTAACAGTTCCCATATGAAATTTAGGAATGAAAATTAGCTATTTAACATAATAACCAAGTTGCTATGCTGTAATTTAGATAATATAAAATTGCATGAGATTTTTAGCTACAGATTTATGAAGTTGTTATTATGAAGAGTCCACTGTAGAAATGTTATAACACTTATTACTATGAAGAGTTCACTGTAGAAATATAACTCCATCAATGTGAGATTACTTTTGCAAAACACTTTCTTTGACTTGGTTAATATCTTCATTTGCCAACTCTCACAATGTGGTCATTACCTGATAGTAGAATAGATAGGTAGATAAATAAGGTAGCTACATAGATAGATATATGATAGATGATTGATAGATATATAAATAAGATAAATGATAGGTAGGTAAAAGATAGATAGATGTCATTGCTAGGTGCAATTCAGCCGATTCCACCTTGTAGTGACCTTGTACGGTGCTGCCCGGGCTGTGCCATCTTCATGATCATTGTCATGCTGGAGCCCAATAGTTGCAGCCACTGTGTCAATCAATCAATCCATCTCATTGAGGGTTTTCCTCTTTTTCACTAACCCTATACTTACAAGGAAACCCTGGTGGCATAGTGGATTAAGTGCTATGTCTGCTAACCAAAAGGTCAGCAGTTCAAATCCACCAGATGCTCCTTGGAAACTCTGTGGGGTAGTTCAACTCTGACCTCTAGGGTGACTATGAGTCAGACCCAACTCAACAGCCGTGGGTCTTTTTGTGGGGGAGGAATAATATTTACCAAGCATGGTATCCCTCTCCAGGGACTGTTCTCTCCTGATAAAATGATATGAAACAAAGTCTCACCATCTGTCATGGATTGAATTGTGTCCCCTCAAAAATCGGTGTAGCCACGTGGCTGGGCCATAATTACCAGTATCTTGTGACTGTCCTGCATTGTGTGGTTTTCTTATGCTGTATGTTAAAGGATTAGGGTGGTACTGTAAATCCCTTTATAGGATCACCTCCCTGCTCCACTGTAAAGGGAGTTTCCCTGTGGTATGGGTTGCAACAACCTTAATCCTTTCATCCTGCAAGAGATAAAGGAAAGGGAAGCAGGCTGAGAATTAGGAATGTCACACCATCAAGCAGGAGCACTGGGAGAAGAGCGTGCCCTTGAGACCTGAAATTCCTGTGCCAAGATGCTCCCTGAACAAAGACCGATGCAATACCAGACTTTCCTCCTGAGCTGACAAGATAGAAAGCCTTCCCCTGGATCGGACACCCTGAATATGGACTTGCAGCCTACCGGACTATGTAAGAATAAACTTTCCTTTATTAAAGCCATCCACTCTGTGGTAATACTGTTAGAAGAGCCCTAGCTGACTAAAACAGCATCCTTGCTTCTAAGATGTATTCTAGCTATACTTCTTCCAAAACAGATTCTTACGGCATTGCACAGTGTAGTCAGTATTCTTTGCCAATCCATAATTCAAAGGCATCAGTTCTTCTCTGGTATTCCTTTTTCCTTGTCCATCTTTCATATGTGTACGAGGCAATTGAAAATATCATTAGTTGGGTCAGGCGCACCTTACTCTTCAAAGTGACATCTTTGTTTTTAACACTGTGAAGAGGTTTTTTGCTGCAGATTTACACAATGCTCTGCATCTTTTGATTTCCTGATTGCAACTTCCAGGGTGTTGATGGTGGATCTCAGTTAAATAATATCTTTGACAACATCAGTATTTTCTCTATTCATCATGATGTTGCTTATTGACCCAGTTCTGAGGATTTCTGTTTTCTTTATGTTGAGGTGAAATCTGTATGGGAGGCATAGTCTTTCGTCTTCAAGTCTTCTTCAGACTTTTAGAAAGCAAGGTTGTGCACACTGTAGGCTGTTAATGAGTCTTCCTCAAATGCTGTTAGCACGTTCTTCTTCATACAGTCCAGCTTCTGGGAATATTTAGTCATCAAACAGATTGAGTAAGTGTAGTGAACGGATAAGATACCGAAGCATACATTTCCTTATTTTAAACTATTTTAAACTGTGCAGTATCCTCGTATTCTCTTCGAACTACTGCCTCTCGGTCTATGTATGTCATGGGTTGAACTGTGTCCCCCAGACTATCTGATAACTTGGCGAGGTCATGATTCCCAGTATTTTATGGCTGACTATCACTTTGTCATCTGATGTGATTTCCCTATGTATTGTAAATCCTATCACAACAATGTTAATGAGATAGATTAGTGGCAGTTATATTGGTGAGATCTACAAGACTAGACAGTGTTTCAGCCAATCTGTTGAGATGTAAAGGAGAGAGGCAGAGAGACATGGAGACTTCATCCTACTGAAAAAGCAGCACTGGGAACAGAGCCAGTCCTTTGGACCCAGGATTCCTGTGTGGAGAAGCTTCTAGTCCAGAATGTCCCTCAGAGCCAACAGAGAGAGATATCCTTCCTTTGAAGCTAAGCCAATGTACAAGTCCCCCCCGAGCACAACAATGTGTTCTGTAATTCCCATTCTCTCAGTATTATACAGAATTTGCTATGATTTGTTATGATCCACAAAGTCAAATGCCTTTTCCTACTCAGTAAAACACGGATAAACATGTTTCTGGTATTCTCTGCTTTCAGCTGAGATCCATCTGACATCAGCAGTGATATCACTCATTCCATGTCCCTTTCTGAATCCAGCTTGAATTTCTGGCAGTTCCCTCTCTAGATATTACTGCAGCCACTTTTGAATGATCTTCAATCAAGTTTCACTTTTGTGTGATTTAAATGATGTTATTTATTAATTTATGTATTCTGTTGGGGTTCACATTTCTTTGGAATGAGAACCAATATGTATCTCTTTCAGTGATACAGCCAAGTAGGTGTCTTCCAAATTTCCTGAGATAGGCAAGTGAGCACATCTAGTACTACATCCCTTTGCTGAAATATCTCAGTTGGTGTTCTGTCAGTTTCTGAAGCCTTGTTTCTCATCAATGCCTTCAGTGTGGCTTGAACTTCTTCTTTCTGTACCATAGGTTCTTGATCATATGCTACCTCCTGAAATGGTTGAACACTCACTAATTATATTGATACATTAACTGTGTGTATTCGTTCTCTTTTTTATTTTATTTTTTTATTATGATTGAATGAAAATGTACATTCCCACATAAATTTGCATGCTCACCTATATGCAGCTTCCACTGCTCTCCCTGCACAGTGACAGTACACTCTTTCTCCCTGCTCCACATATGTCCTATTCTCCCAACAGTCTCCTATCTTCTCCTGTCCACCCACTCCCCTTCCTCCAGTATGAGGTCAGTAGGATAATATTCTATAGATGTCTAGAACCATAAAGTGCCCCCGAAATATGGTCACTCTGTGTCACCAAGTCCAATCCATTACTGTCCAAACAATTGACCTTCATTATAGTTTATGGACAGGGACAGCATCAGGGTCAGGGACCATGCACCCAGGGGGACCCCGAAGCCCCTGGACCATCAATTGTGGTCTTTTAGTGGAGATCTAAGGGTGTACCCCTGCTTATTCTTGTGTTGCCAGTGAGATTCAACTTTGTGAGCTCCATCGTGGCTATCAAGGTGGTGGCCAGGCACCATCTGGTTCTTCTGGTCACAAGTCAATGCAGACACCCACTCACATGGGTCTCTCTGTCTTCTGAGTTCTCTTTTCCCCATGTCGTTCATGTCCTCGGTAATCATCTGTTACTATTGAGTTGGGACCATTTAGTGGCAGCTTGGCTGCTTTTAAGACCCCAGATGCCACTCACCAATGTGGGGTGTGGAGAGTCCTCATTAGCAAAATACTAGTTGTGCCAATTGGCCTGAATTTGCCCTGACAGCACGGTTCCTGGCCCACCACCCCAGCTACTCTGTCCTTGCAATAGTGGGTTAAGATGGGAGGAGTACACAAGTTGTGCTAAAGTCCAGTTAATATTGATCTTCTTACTAATGTGTGCTGTCACCGATTTCACCCAACCAAATTTCTAACAGCTATCTAATCTAAACCCTCCCCTTCGCTCCCTCCCTCCCTCCCCACCCTTACAGGCATCAAAAAGTCTTTGCTGTTATGCATGAGTTTGCTTTTAAGTTCTTATTGTAGGGGTCTCATACAATATTTGTCCTTCTGTTGTTGACTACTTTCACTCAGCATAATGTCCTCCAGTTGAAACCAGGTTGGGAGATCTTTCGTAAAATCACCGTTGTTCTTTATCATTGTGTACTGTTCCATTGAGTATATATACCATAGTTTACCTATCCATTGTTCTATTGTTGGACATTTGCGTTGATTCTATCTTTTTGCTATTGTGCACTGTGCTGTGATGAACATTCATGTGCTGTATCAGTTGGTGTGAATGGCCTTGATTCTGTAGGATATATTCTGAGCAGTGGAATTACTAGGTCAAATGGTATATCTATATCCATTTTTTTAAGGGAGCGCCAGATTGCATTCCAAACAGGTTGCACCATTTTACAATCCCACCAACAGTGTAGGAGAGTTCCAGTCTCCCACTGTCCTCCCAGCCTTTAATGCTTTGTGTTTTTTGTATCATGGCCAACCTTGTTGGGATGAGATGGTATCTCATTGTCATTTTGATTCAAATTTCTTTAATAGCTGAAAACACATGTCCGCATGTGTTTTTTGGCTGCCTGGATCTCCTCCTTAGAGAAGTGTCTGTCTGTCTCCATTGTGCATCACTTAATTGGATGACTTATCTTTTTTTTTTAATTGATATTTTGTAGTACCTTATAGATGATGGAAATCAAGCATTGGTCTGACATATAGTTGCCAACTATTTTTTCCCATTCTGTAGGTAGCCTTTTAATTCTGTTAATAAAGTCTTTGAATGAATAAAAGTGATTGATTCTTAATAGTTCCCATTAATCTATTTTCTCTTCTGATCATTGTGGTTTGTTTGACAGATTTTGAAGTCTGTCTACATTACATATTAAACCTTCCATTGTTGTTCCTACTTTTTCTCGGATAAGCTTTATCTTTTTCAATTTGATATTTAGGTCTTTTATCCAGTTTGAGTTGCTTTTGTATGAGGTGTAAGATGTGGGTCTTGTTTTAATTTAGTGCAGACGGATATCCAATTTTATCAGCAACAGTTGTTGAAAAGATTATTTTTACCCCAGTTTAACGTCTTAGGGCCTTTGTTGAATATCAACTGTTCATAGTCAGATGATGTCATCTTTGGGATCTCGATTCTGTTCCAAAGATCTATCCGTATGTTTTTGTACCAGTACCGGGCTGTTTTGACTACTGTGGCAGTGTAATAGGTTCTAAGGTCGGGTAATGAGAGGCCTCCCAGTGTGTTTTTCCTCTTTAGTAATGCTTTACTTATTCAGGGCTTCTTTCCTTTCCAGACAAAGTTTGTAATTTGTTCCTCCATCTCATTAAAAAATGTCACTGGAACTTGTATTGGGCTTGCATATATAAGTAGATTGCTTTGGGTAAAATAGACATTTTCACAGTGTTAAGCCTTCCTATCCATGAGTGGGGTATGTTTCTCCATTTATGTAACTCTTTCTTAGTTTCTTATAGTAAGGGTTTGTAGTTCTCTTTGTCTGATTCAGTTTATTCCTAGGTACTTTATCTTCCTACAGGATATAGTAAATGATATTGACTTGGTGATTTCTTCCTTAATATTCTCGTTGTTGGTATAAAGAAGTCCTACTGATTTACTTACATTCATCTTGTATCCTGAGACTTTGCTGAACTCTTCTATCAGTTTGAGTAGTTGCCTTATGGAGTCTTCAGGATTCTCTGCATATACAATCATATCATCTGCAAATAGGGAGATTTTAGTTCTTCTTTGTGGATGCAGATGCCATTTATTCCTTGGTCTTGTCTAATTACTCTGGCTAGAAATTCTAGTACAATCTTGAATAGAAGACATAAGAGTAAGCATCCTTGTCTAGTTCCTGTTCTCAAGGGAAATGTTTCAGTCTCTCTCCATTCAGGATGACGTAGGCAGTTGGCTTTGCATAAATGGCCCTGTTGCATTGAGGAATTGGCCATCTATTCCTGTTTTGCTGAGAGTTTTTAGCATGAATGGGTGTTGTACTTTATCAAATGCCTTTTCTGCATCAATAGAAAAGATCAGGCGATTCTTGTCTTTTGTGATATTTATGTGATTGATCACATTAATTGTTTTTCTGATGTTGAACCAGCCTTGCATCCCTGGTATAAATCCAACTGGGTCATGATGGATGATTTTTTTCGATATATTGTTGTATTCTATTGGCAATAGTTTTGTTGAAGATTTTTGCATCTAGATTCATGAGTGATATCAGTCTGTAGTTCTCCTTTTTGGTTGGGTCTTTCCCTGGCTTTGGTATCAGGGTTATGCTGGCTTCATAGAATGAATTTGGGAGTATTCCATCCCTTCCTATACTGTGAAATAGTCTTAATGGTATTGGAGATTACACTTTCTAAAAGCTTGGTAGAATTCTGCGGTTAAGCCATCTGGGCCTGGGCGTTTTTTGGTTCGCAGTTTTGGGATGACTTTTTCAACCTCTTCCTTTGTGATGGGCTTATTAAGTTGTTCTGCTTCACTTTGTGATAATTTTGTTAGGTGATACAAATCAAGGAATTTGTCCATTTCCTCTAGGTTTTCGAATTTGCTAGAATACAGTCTTTCATAGTATTCAGCTATGATATTTTTGATTTCTGTTGGATCTGTTGTGACATCTACCCTCTCATTTCTTATCTGGGTTATTTGTTTCCTTTCCTGTTTTTCTTTAATAAGTTTAGCCAGTGGTTTGTCAGTTTTGTTGATCTTTTCAAAAAAACAGCTTTTGGTCTTTTCAATTTTTTCAATTGTTCTAATATTTTCTAACTCATTTAGTTCTGCTCTAATCTTTATGATCTGTTTTCTTCTGGTGCCTGAGGAGTTCCTCTGTTGTTGTCTCTCTACTTGTTCAAGCTGTAGGGTCAGTTCTTTGATTTGGTTTATTTCTTCCTTCCAGATGTGTGCGTTAATCAAGATAAACAGACCTCTAAACACTGCTTTGGGTGTATCCCATAGGTTCTGGTAGGAAGTGTTTTCATTCTCATTGGAATTCATGAGTTTCTTTATTTCCTCCTTGATATCTTCTATAACTCATGGTTTTTTGAGCAAGGTGTTGTTCAGTTTCCATGAGTTCCATTATCTGTCTATGTTTTTCAGCTATTGATTTTGACTTTTATGGCTTTATGATCTGAGAAAACGCTTTGCATGAATTCAATGGTATGGCTTTTATTGAGAATTGCTTTATGTCGTAGCACATGGTCTATTCTGGAGAATGTTCCATGTGCACTGGAGAAGAAGGTGTAATTGTCCGCTGATGGATAGAAAGTTCTGTGTATGTCGAAGAGGTCTAGTTGGTTAATTGTGGCAATAAGGTCTTCTGTGTCTTTATTGAGCTTTTTTCTAGATGATCTGTCCAATATTGACAGTGGAGTGTTGAAGTCTCCTACTGTTACTCTGGAGTGATCTATCTCCTGTTTGAGTGTAGTCAGTGTTTCTTTGGCATATTTAGGTGCTCTAATATTAGGTGCATAAATACTGAATATTGCTAAATCCTGCTTGTATTGAACCTTTCAGAAATAGTGTCCATCCTTGTCCACAGTGGTGGATTTTACAGTAAAATCGATGTTATCTAGATTAGAATTGACACACCTGCTCTTCTTTGTTCATTGTTAGCTTGATATATATTCTTCCATCCTTTAATTTTCAGTTTGTTCACATCTTTAAGTCTAAGGTGAGTTTCTTGTAGGCAACATATAGGTGAGTCATGTCTTTTGATCCAAGATATCACTCGATGTCTCTTTAATGGAGCATTCATTCCATTCACATTCAATGTAATTATTGATAGGTATGTTTTCAGTGCTACCATTGTGATATGTTTTCTCTGTTGTTGTTATTAATCTGTTCTGCGACCTTCTTTGTGAGTTGATTCTTCACCTTTTTCATGGTTGGTTTTGTGGTTCTTGAGACTCCTGTACTACATTTCTTGATACGGTATGTTGCTTCTTTATTGTGCTTTATGGCTGCCCCTATGATCCCACTTAATAAACTGCATATAAAGCCAATTTTGATTGTTACCAGTCTTGCCAACTTCCTCTCCATCTGGAAGGACTATAACAGCTGTAGTACATCCCTCTTTTTAATATGATGATATCATAGTTAACATGATATGATCACTAGATTTTTTTTTCACTATTATAGCTTTGATTATGTTTGGAGCCTTCTGTAACTGAGTAGGATACTGGATAATGCATCTGTCTAAAATATAAAGTTAGCAGTTTTGTTCTTCCAAGCCAAGAGATTCTTTCAGTTTTTCTTGTAGCTTTGGTTTGGTTTTTAGGTGAGTGGTTTATAGGTGAGAGGTTTGGTTTATAGGTGAGTCATGTCTTTTGATCCAAGATATCACTCGATGTCTCTTTAATGGAGCATTCATTCCATTCACATTCAATGTATCTGAGTATCTGTTTATCTGCAAGTGTCTTAATTTTATTTTCATATTTGAAAGATACTTTTGCAAGATATATACTTTTTGGTTGGAAGTTCTCCTTCAAAGCTTTGAATGTGTCATGCCACTGTCTCTGTGCTAGCATTGTTTCTGCTGAGAAATCTCTTGAAATCCTACAGGGTTTCCCTCTGAGTATTAGCTTTGCTTTGAGTCTTGCTGCCTTTAAGAGTTTCTGCTTATGTTTCATTTTGTTAAGCTTGATTATAATATGTCTTGGACTCTTTCTATTGAGATCTATATTGAGTGGTGTTTGATATGTATCTTGTATATCTATATTCTCTTCTTTCATATTTTCTGGGAAGTTTTCTGTTAGCAGCTCAACCACAATACTCTCTGTGTTCTCAGGTGTCTCACTCTGTTCAGGAACTCCAATTAATTATAGATTGTTCTTCTTAATAGAGTCTTACATTCTTTTTAATGCTTCTTCATTTTTCTTGTTTCTTTTTTCTAATTTCTCCTCACAGATGCTGGCATCAGTAGCTCTGTCTTCCAAATCAGAAATTCCCTTTTCCATTTGTTACATTCTATTTTCTTGGCTTTGAATTGCAATTTCTATGTCTTTGATTTTGTTCTTGATCTGTTGGATTTCTGAGTACTGATGTTCCATCAGATCAAATAGCTTGCTTAATTTTTTGTTTTTCTCAGCTTAGGCTGGCAGCTGCATTTTGTATAAGGTCTATGAGGGCTCTCTATATAATTCTTTTGTATTCACCTTTGGATAGTTTCAGAAAAGCTACTTCATCTGGAAGTTCTAAGGTGATTTCTTTTGAGGGCTTTATGATGCCATGAGTGATTTCTGAGTTACTGTCTTCTCCAAAGTTTGTTGCTTTTTGGGCTTCATGTGGGTCAGTACAGACTGGGAGAGATGCTGTGAAGATGGACCACGGTTGTTTCTCTAGACCATCTTAAAATGAGAATTAAAAAGTATTTGAAAACTTCCAAGGTCAGTCAGGTTTTCAGGTGTATACATCCCTCTTCCCAGCTGTCAAAGTAGGCACCTCTATATTGAACACCAGATGTTGTAAACTAGCTCAAAATACAGAAGAGGTACTGGTCGGCTGGCCTCTGCTGTCAGGCCTCTGCTGTGTAGAATTCTGCTTTTCTGCTGGAAAAACAGCCTCTTCTGGGTAGGCACTGCCTAGCAGCCCAGGAATCAGGTCCAGCTGAGGCTTCGGTATGGATTACTCCACCTCCCAGCAAAACAAGATGGCATCTGCACAAGCTTGCCAGCTGTCCGTCACCAGGCTCCTGTCGGAAAGAGAGGCCAAGGGTGCTGAAATGCCCAGAGTCCACAGCCTCCACCGCTGTGCCCCAGCCTCAGGCGACACCACAGAAAACACCGCCTCCCCACTGGAAAAGCACTCTCCCCCTAGTCAGGTGCCACCTCCCAGCCTAGGACCCAAGTACGGCTGGGGCCTCTGCCTAGGCTTCTCCATTTCCCAGTGGATCAAGATAGCATCCTGCACAAATGCATCTGTATGTCTACCACATCTTGGAGGCAGAAAGATAAGTCAGAGAAGCCAAGGTGTATAGAGTCCAAAGCCAGGTTCTCAGAACCTGGCAATTACGCTTTCTGGTCCCACCAGCAGTGCGTCCAAGACCAGTAGCCAATCAAGTCCAAGCTCTACCCACCAGCCAAGATAGAGGGAAAAAAATCAAAATGGTGAGTTACTTTCAGTCTGTGTCAGCTTGTGCTTACCGAGCATGGGGTCAGTGAAAGAGAGGAGGTTTTGCATTCAGTGGTATGAAGCCCAAATTAACAGTCCTATGTCACATCAGGACTCACTTAGGTATCCAGAACGCTCCATTTAATTATCATTTCAGGTCTTGGTTTCCAGAGGGATTTAGGGAGACATGTGTTTAGTGCACCATCTTGACTCTGCCCCCCCCCCAACACTTCTCTTTTCTTTTGATGCTTCCTGTGGTGTTTAGTATTTTCCTTGTCGATTCCTTCAATATTGCAACTTGAGGCTTGCATTCTTTTAGTTCTTTCAGTTTGAGAAATGTCAAGTGCTTTCTTCTCCTTTGATTTCCCAACTCTAGGTCTTTGCACATTTCATTGTAATACTTTATTTTGTCCTCTCAAGCTGCCCTTTGAAATGTTCTGTTCAGTTCTTTTACTTCATTTGTTTGGTTTCAAAACAAACCCAGTGTGAGAGCAAGTTTCAGAGTCTCATCTGACATTCATTTTTATCGTTTCTTTGTTTCTGATCTTATTAATGACCTTTTTCTTTCTTCATGTATGACATCCTTGATTTCATTCCACAGCTGGTCTGGTGTTTGGTCATTAGTGTTCAATTTGTCAAATCTTTATTTGAGATGGCTTCTACATTTAGGTGGGATATTCTCAAGGTCATATCTTGGTTCTCATGGATATCCTCCAATTTTCATCAGCTGCTATTTGAACTTATGAGTAATTAATGGTCTGTTCTACAGCTGATCCTTGGCCTTCTTACTGATGAGACTCCTGACTTTTCCATTATCTCTTTTTACAGGCATAGTCAATTTGATTGCTGTGTATTCTACCTGGCAAAGTCCATGTGCATAGTCACAGTTTCTGTTGTTGAAAAAAGACATTTGCAATGAAGAAATTGTTGGTCTAGCAAAATCTTCATGTAAGATTAGCATCATTTCTGTTACCAAGGCTATGTTTTCCAGCTCTCAATCCTTCTTTTTTGTTTCTAACATTTGCATTCCAATCACTGGCAATTATCAGTGCATCTTAATTGCATATTTGATCAATATCCAGTTGTAGAAGTTGGTAAAAAAATCTTCAATTTCTTCATCTTTGGCCTCAATGTTTCATATGTAAATGTGAATAATATTTTTTCCTTGTAGGTATGTGGCTATGCTATCAATGACAGCATCATCCTTTAGGATAGATCTCAGATGTCATTCACCTTCAATTTGTCATCCCCTGCTTAGTAGACTAGAGGATTTTATAATTCAATATGGCCAATACTAGTCCATTTCAGCCCATTAATACCTAGGATGTTGATCTTTATGCATTTCATTGTTGATGACTTCCTTTTCCTAGATTCATACTTGTAAATCCCACTATCTCATTATTACTCTATGTTTTCAGCTATTTCCTCTCATTTTGAGTTGTGCCACATCAGCAAATGAAGTACTTGAAAGCTTTATTCCATTCACATCATTATGGTCATCTCCACTGTCAGGGGGCAGTTTTTCTCCAGTCATATTTTGCTTGCCTTCCAACCTGAGGTGCTTATCTTCCCACAGTATATCAGACAATGTCCTGATGCTACTTGTAAGGTTTTCACTAGCTAATTTTTTTTCAAAAATAGGCTACTAGATACTTCTTCCTATATTTTCCCACAGTATATCAGGCAATGTCCTGATGCTATTCATAAGGTTTTCATTGGCTAATTTTTTCAAAAATAGGCTACTAGATATTTCTTCCTAATCTGCTGGAACTTGTCCACCACAGGTTATTGTATGATATCTGAACTACCAATGACATAGCTTCTAGCATCATAGCAACACACAGACCACCACAATATAATGAACTGACAGATAGATAGAAAAGACAAATTGATAGATAAATTATAAATACATAGAACGTGTGGCTTATCCTTCATGTGAGCTGTTTTACACTTGACGAAGAGAGATCTCTAAAGGTTAAGTGTACAAGGCCCTTTAATTAGAATGTAGCAAAAATCAAAGTTCAAAATCAAGTCTTCCTGGCACCTAAATTCATTTTAAACATTATAAATACTTATCTAAATTAAAGCTGAGTACACCACCATGAATAAGACTGGGTATTGATAGAATTCTCATTTTGTCTCAAAGAGTAAAGCTCTGAGAAATTAAATCACTATCTGAACTCACTTTTAAAAGTAACTGTAGATAATAGCACTAGTTATCTGTTCCTGGAAAAATTTAGTCATTATCCCTAGAATGATTCGTAATTTAGTTATTTTTTAAATTTAGTAAATACAAATATAATTTGTGCCTTTGTAGGCCATGGAAGAAATCTCCTAGAGTTAACTACTCATAGTTCTTTGGATTAGTCTGCTTTAGTGTCAAAGAACTAAACTATAATTTTCACACACTCATATTGAAATAAATAAGGACAAGTATCAAAAATTTACCTTTCTTTTTAAGTGGCCCAAATATTTTGCCCTTGCCCTCTTGGTGCAATGGTTAAAGCACTCAGCTACTAACTGAAATAGCACCAGTTCAAACTTACCAACAGCTCTGCGGGAGGAAGATGCTGAAGTCTGCTTCCATACAGATGATAGCCTTGAAAACCCTGTGGGGCAATTCTACTTGGTTCTACAGGGTCACTGTATGAATGTAGTATGTTGGCAGAATTGCTTCAGTGGCAATGGATTTTGGGTAATGTTTTGTCCTCACATCACTTAACCAAAATGTCTTTGCCCTTTTTATTGTCATGTCTTTCCAAAAAGAACGAGTAAAGACACTTTTAATTAAAAAAAAAAAATCTGTATGAAGGATGAAGGAGGTTCTTTTATTTTAGGTTTCTACTAAGAATTTTGAACAATTTAAAAGTACCTAAAACATACATTATACAAATTATTAAGCTATATGGGTAAAAGGAGGCCATAATTTAAAAGCATGGAGGGTAGCAAGTAGGCAGAGAAAGAAAAATATAGGGAAATACAGAGAGTGCTGTGACCACCATTGCTCTGTAAATATAATGTCTACTTGGAAATGGAAAATAAAGATCATAGATGATCTGTTTGCCTCTTGAAAAAAAGGGAGGAAATTTCATTATTTTAAAATTATTTATGTAGACACACATATTGTATACATGTATATTTAAATAGGTATGTGTTGCTGTATATTAGATATAAATTTGTTACTAAAATATAAATATGTGAAATATATCCACATAAATATGATATTTATATTAAATTATATTTATTATTTGTGGATTCAATCTGGGAGATAATTCCTTCACTCATTATAACACACAATACATTTTATTCTTTGAATGTAGTATACTGGCAGAAACAATGCTTATTTCTAGAATTTTGTTTCTGCTCGTCATAGTGGTGGGTTGGTTTGGCTTATGTCAAATGTACTGATTTAACATTAACTGAGTATAAAGTTAGATTAAAATTTACGAAAAAGAATTTTGTATTTTAATCAAAGTCCAGGTATATCTTTATTTTTTCTCCTTTTCAAATAGCTGTGACTTATCTGTATAGAAATTGATTTCTACTACGTTGTCTTGCTTTGTTTTATAAGCCATTACTGGAAACTACATATTAATTTTTTATATAGCTTAGAGTGTAGTTTTATGAATACGCTACTGACCATATGAATTATATACAATAACTCGGGGAGAAACACAATCTGCAGTTAAAAATGAAAGGCACACATGTGTTACCCCATGTGAGTCAAGAAAGACAGTGCTGTGCATTGGCTCTGGTGAAACACCCTCTTTAAAGGAAACTTCTTCAACTTTTCACACAGATGGCTGCTGCATAGCATAACAAAAAATGATAGAGGAGAAAAAGGTGGAGGAGGAGAAGGAGGAAAGGGAGAGAGGAGGCCAGAAAAGAAGCCTCTCCTCAGCAGCTTCTATGTTTTTTAAATTTCTTAACCATTGAAATAACCATGTAAAAGAAGCTGTAATTTGTTTCTAGAAATGCCATTCTTGTATATGTATTTTTTTTAAAAAAAACTGTCTTTGAGTAGATTTCAAGTCATTGTGACTCTATGGGACAAAGTACAATGGCCCCATAGAGTTTCCAAAGAGCAGCTCCTTGATTTGAACTGCCAACCTTTTGGGTAGCAGCCAAGCTATTAACCACTGTACCACCAAGGCTCCTGTATATGTATAGGTTTTCAAAATTTCTAAAATTGACAACATTCAGTTTAGATTTGTTCTTTTAACACTTGCACCTCATGTACAGTTGATTGATCTAGGGGTAAATTTCTGTTAGTTATTGAATGCTGTCTTTGACTGTAGAGGAAGGTCTATGAAAGCAGGTATTTCATGCCTTCTAAGCCCTAACTGCCTAGCATGGGACAAAAGGTAGAAGATGAGAAGGAAGGTCTTCAAATGTTACATTTATGTAATGTATCTAATTACTTTTAGACACCAGTCTTTTCCTTCTCTGTCTTGTCCTAAAAGACTGCATGTCAGGAAAGCATCTTAGAACGAGAACTTGATTAATTTTTGTTGTAGCCTGTACTACAACTCTGGTAACTGTAAAAACTGTCAACACATTCGGGTTGCTGTAGGCTACAGTCCAGACTGCTTGCATGGTGTTAAAAACTATCTGAGCTCAGGAAATTTAGCAACTTGAAGCATCCTCCTGTCTTCCCTATTCATCTATTTTCCGGCCACACAACCAGTATAAGCTGTGGATTGTTCTTCTAGAACGTAATTGTTTATTCCATGTTGCCGTCTTTCAGTAACCCCCCTTTTCTTGGAATGTCTCTGTTCATGTGTCTTCATGGATAACTTCTAGTCATCTCTCGAGTGAACAAGAACTGTCCAGAGAATTTTCAAAAACTCACTGTTTAGAGATAGGGGCAGTGGTGGCTCAGTGGTAGAATTCATACTTCCCATGCAGGAGACCTGAGTTTGATTCTTGGCCAGAGGACCTCAAGCAGAGTTTCCACTCATCGGTCAGTGGAGGCTTGGCGTTGCTGCAATGCTGAAGAGGTTTCAGCAGAACCTCCAGACTAAGAAGAGATAGGAAGAGAGCCCTAGTGCTCTAATTTGAAAAGCAGTCAGTGGTAACCCTGTGGATCGTAACAGTCGAATCCATGATGAATCAGGGGGATGGTTTCAGGCCAGTCATGGGGTTGCCATGAATCACACTCTGACTTGATGTCAAATAACAACAATAGTTCAAGAACAAGGACTATCAAAGTGAAAAGCGATCCAGGAATTATTTAGCCAAGCTCTTCAGTTTAAAACTAAGGAAACTGAGACACAGAGACATGTACATCAATGGGCCATAGGTAAATGACCATGCCAAGACTAGCTTCCCATGGTGTTCTGTGGAAGTCATATTGTCCTCCGTTGCAGACAATTCCGGACTTATTTCTGAACATTGACTTTCTAACTTATAAAAAACAGGTAATCCAGAATGCTCATCTTCCATAGTTATCGTCTTTCTTTTGTGTATTGTCTGTCCATTCTTCTGTAGTCCCTTCTGATTTGCAAGTTAGACATTTTAGTCTACTCACTCAGCATTATTACTTGCAGAGAGGACTGGGAGCTGCTGTACCAAACAGTGCTTAGAACACCGACTATGGAGTTAGATTTTTTTTGGTTTGAATCATTAGTCTGCCACTTACTCCCTGGGTACATTAAGAAAGTGACTTAACTGTTGTGATGCAATTTAGTCTTTTGTAAACTGAGGATAATTAATTTATTTAATGTATTCAGACATACTTATTCCAAGCTTACTGAGTCGTAGGTACTGTTTTAGAGTAGGATTCAGTAGTGAGCCAGACAAATAAATTCCATGCTTTTATTCAAGTTGTCAAAAAATAAATAAATAAAAATCCAAATTCATTGCCACCTCGTTGATTCACAGTGAGTGGAACCGCCCCGTGGGGTTTCCACAGAGCACCTGCTGAACGGGAGCTGCCATAGCAGCCACAGCCCTCAATCTCTCTGCCACCAGGGTTTCCAGTGCAGGAAGCACAGGGTCAACTGACAAACTGAAAATGCCAGCTTTTTCTTAGCCCTTAACCAGTTTGATTCCCTTTTCCTGGGATTTTCATCCTAGGATGTTTACAGGGCTAGCTTCTTCCTCCCATTCCAAGATCCTTATTTGAAAATGTCTCTTGCTGGCTGTCTACCTCAAACTTAGTTCCCCCCACATCATAACTGCTATCCCTTTCACTGTTGTTGTTTAAGTGCCATTGCACGGGGTCCAACTCATAGCATCCCGACGGAGAGCAGAGCCAACGCTGCCTGGTCACGTGCCATCCTCGCAGTCCTTAGGCTCGAGACCATTGTCGCAGCCACCGTGCCAGTCCGTATCACCGAGGGTCTTCCTTTCACGCCTCTTGTTTTATTTTAATCTCTACTTTTTACCACTACCTAACAGCATTTATCTTTTACCTATTTTTCCTATTTATTTTCCATAGTCCTCACTAGAATGTAAATGCCACAAGGGCAGTAACATTTGTCTGTTTGGGCCTTTATGGTATCTCAAGTATGTGGAAAATGTCTGGTATGTATTAGGTGTTCATTACTATTTATTAAATGACTAAATTAATAGCTAGTGGAATGTCTCGAAGGAATTTGGTGATCTAGTGGTTAAGAGTTCAGCTACTAACCAGATCAGCAGTTCAAATCCACCAGCTGCTCCTTGGAAACCCTATTTGATGGTTCTACTCTGTCCCATAGGGTCTCTAAGAGTTGGAATCAACTTGATGGTGATGAGTTTGGTTATTTTTATTGTATTTTTTTGGTGTATTGTGTTCTGTGGTGATGTTTGCAGTTAAGGGAAGTAGAACAGACTAAGTGACTCAAGAGTGACCAAAGTACTACTTCCTTCAGGGTAGTCAGAGACAGCCTCATTAAGAGGAGAATCTTTGAGCAGAGATTTAAGCAGAGTGAGGAAAGGAGCTATCTGGTAGTCAAGCATTCTAGACAGAGGAACTACCGTGTGTCCTCAGGCTCATTCACATTTGACATGTGCTGTTAACAACGAGGAGGCTTGTGTGACTGGGGCAGAGTGAGTGAAGAAAGGGAGCTAGGAAGCAAAGCTAGATCAGTTATTCAGACCGCACCTGTTAAGCAGTGGTGATGACTTCAGATTTGATAATAAGAACCAAACCCACTGCCATCAAGTTGACTGAGCATGGCAACTGTACAGACAGAGGGGACAACCCCACAGTTTCCAAGGAGCACCTGGCAGATTTGAACTGCTGTCCTTTTGTATATGAGCCATAGCACTTAACCACTAAGCCACCAGGGTTTGAGAGACTGCCAAACCGTTGAAGAGTTGAAAGGAATTAAGCACTTAGCAGAATACCTGACATATAAGTGCTGTTCGATGCTTGCTAGTTTTTGTATACAAAACTAGTTGATGTACAGTCATGTTATATATAAAAATAATAAAAAAAATAAAAGAAAAGAAACAGTTGACACCATTATAACAACAAAAACTGAAAGAAAAAAACAGGTGACAATTTAGAATAGAAAGAGAAATGTGGATGGTTTCACTGAAGAAATTGTTAATAGAAGACGGGTTATACTCTTCTTTTTTTTTCTTTGAAGATACTTTAATGTCCCTGTTACACTTACAGAAACTGAATTATTTTAATCCTAATCTCTGTTATGGATTTCATACTCTTATAATCCATAGCTGTATTTTATTGAAGAATCAGTTGACAAAATGGTAACAGTTTCCAGTCATAGAATTTGCTTTCTCAGAGCTACTGTTTGAGCTCACAAACACCCCCAAACCTTACCAGCCAGGCCATTCATTTCACTCTCTGTAATTACCCCCTAGCAGGAAGCAACCTTGCTGTTTAGTATTGAGAGCCTCAATCCAGGTTCAGCATATGTTGATATTTAACCTAAGCAAGAGAGTGAATGATAATGTTAAAGTCTGTGCTATATTTTATCCCTTAGCAATCAAATGTTTTCATTAACTCTTTTCATATCTGGTACCCAGTCTGAAGTTTACAATGAATCTGGTGGTGTTTCTGAAGGAAAAAACAAACAAACAAAAGATGCTGTTGCAGTTCTGATTAATTCTGTCAAAGATAGTTGAGGAAAGCGGGTCTAGAAGAAACGACAGTCGAAATCAACAGTAAAGGGTTACCCTTTAGTATTAACCCAAATACATTTTCAACTTTTCTAGTGATCGTTGTCACAGTAGGAATTGGTCAAGTTTAACACCAAAGAATCATCTTTCAACCTTACTGGAGAAAAAGAAAGCTCCTTTCACTCAAGACTTAGAATTTGAGCCTGTGAGGATTTTTAAAACTAAAGGCCATGCTTACATCTCATTATTTAATACCATTCTTTGTGTAAGAGTGAACATCTAATACATTTAGCAGGTTTTATTTGCCAAGTTAAAAAACCATGTTCTATCATTAATTCTAAAAGAGGTTATGGAAATCAAGTGAAAAAATTTATGTAGAATATATAGTTTTAATCATTTTATGTATCCTAAGGGAACCAGCAAGGAACTTTGGTACACAGTGGTGAAGCTTTGGCTGCTAAAACAAAAGATGACGAGTTCAAATCCACCAGGCCCTTCAAGCCACGGGCCCACTGGCATTCCCTGGAATTGAAATCGGTGAAGACCGCAGTCTAGGAAAGCCTGGGGCAGTTCTGGTTTCTCCTTCACGTCTTCGGAGTCAGAGTTGACTGGAGGGCAAAGAGTAAGGAGGCCATTAATTGGGCAGCCTGCCTATATACATTATAAAGTAATTTCATTTATTCTGGAACCTTGTTCATGATTTCAGTACTTAGAATTTTGGCTGCCTTAATTAATGGCTGTTTCATAATGCAGGCACTTGAACCTCTGAAGGGCTGCGTTTTTCCAGCCTGTAATCACACACGCACTAAAGAACAGTCAGGCAGACAATGGCTCCTTCACTCTCAGCAGCACCTCCACCCAGACAGACTTTCTGCCTGATTTACATGCTGAGTCCTTGGTGGGAGAATTGCCTATGTGGGGACAATACAAAGCCCTAAGGCAGTTCTCTCGCCTTTATCCCTGTTTGGCTATATCACCTGCAAGCTGTCACTGGGACAGTGGCAGAGAGCTAAGAGGGTCTTTATGATATTCCCTAGAAGAAGCAAACCCACCACTCAGCCTCTCCAGGTTACACTGGCTCTTTAAATCCATGAGCTGTGAAGTGTGCTGCACCCTGGGGCCCTGATTCTGCGCTTTCTCACCAAGGAGGAGAAGGAATCTGAAGCAAAGGACTCAGGTTGGTAGGTGAATGTTGCCAAGTGAGGTCTTTCTGGCTGAAAGGGCAGAAGGGGGAGGGTGGTTTGCAGGCAGATGTCCTCTTGCAATTTGCTAACAGAATTCTCTTGCTCCAATAAGACATGTCTGTGTTTCAGCTCAATGGAAAACTGTTTTGAACTAGGGTTATTCTCCATTTAGAATTTAAAAAAAAAAAAAAAGTGATCTACTTGACTTTCTAATTATTTTTCTGTATATAATAATGCAGGGAACTTGTTATAATAATTGATGTTGCTTAAACAGAACAAAACAGTTTTTTTTTTTAAAAAAAAAAAAGAAGAAGAAAAGCCTTATCACCTAGAACATTATTTATTTTGGGGAAACCTATTCCCTAAATCCTTTTTATCTAAAAATCAGAGAGGAATAACTACCACATTGTTTTTACACTGATGTTTCTGATAAATACAGGACCATGCTACTGCCACACGTGTGGACAGTAAAGAAGAGATGCAAGATCAGTTTTCGCTCTGGTATCTGACAAGTCAAAGGATTCTGCAGAAAATTGCAGACTTCTGAAATGAGCTGTGTGCCCAGTTGGACAATGTTTCAGAAAAGTTGGTCTTCTCCCTGTGTTTATGGACTTTCTACTTGCCGTTTTCCTCTGCATTCAGAACAGTGTTGTATTTTAGGAATCCAGTTACCTCTACATATGAATAGATATATAGGAAGTAGAAGGCAAGGAGGAAATCCTTTAGTAACAACATTCCAACTACTGTAATAGTTAAGTAAATTTCTGTAATAATAGCAGCTGTTAAATGTCTTTTACTTTGATCAAATAGAACTTGAGCTTTTTAATCTCTGTTGGTTATAAATTCAGTGATGGAAAATTATATTGGGACAATACAACCTTAAGGTCTAATATATGTATCTGTAAGTCATGCCTTCTCTTTCCAAGTTTTGATTTACCATTCTTCCTTTCAAATATTGAAAAATAAGGTAACTATTTTCTGGAGAAGAAGAGAAATAGAAGATGAAGGAGGAACAAAAGAAAGAAGAAGGTGAAGAAGAAGAAAAATAAAAGGAGGGGGAAGAGGAAAACAAGAGAAAGGAAAAGTAACCAAGGGTTTGAGAACTAAAAAAAGCTTTTGTGTTCTGCCTTTAAATTACAAAATATAAAACATTCAACTTCTCACCTGGGAAAACAACAAAATCTATTAGGCCCATGCTCCTCGGAACAAATAATTGGATGGATGTTTATGCTTTATGACAATTTGAGACCAAATGAATTTCCTGATGGGTCTTTGGAAAACAGCCTTGGAAACCCTATGGGTCAGTTCTACTCTGGCTTGAAGAAGGAACTCTTGAGTTTTGGATTCTTAAGTGCATTTGGTGAGACTGAGAGAGAGATGGGTAGTCAGAATCCAAGACTAGGCAGACACATAACTAGGACATGACAGGCACGGCAAGTGTTGCACTGGCTGAAACCAGTGTGACTGGTGGCATGGCTAAGGAAGATGGCACCTGTAACAGGCACTGAAACTGCACTCCTGGCCAAATTTCTGACACTTGTCTTTCCTTTAGAAAACAAAAAATACAAGTCCAGCTCTTTAATCTTTACATTAACACATTACTGTGCTGGAGGAAGCATGTTGGACCTTACCAGATTAATAGAAACTGTTCAGTGATTCCAGACACCCAGGACCAGAGCAATTCCCTAGATAAGCCACTCTTAGATAGTAAATATGTATTGTTATCATTAACATTATAAAAACTCCACGTTATCCTTTGATTATAACAAAATTAAACCAGTTGGCCATTGAGTTGATTCCAACTCGTAGTGACCTTATAGGACAGAGTAGCAGTGCTCCATAGAGTTTTCAAGGCTAAGAAAAAAGACTGCCACATCTTTCAGGTGGTTTTAAATCATCATCTTTCTAAAGTAGCAGCTGAGCGCTTAACCACTGTGCTGACAGGGCTCCTGTAACAAAATTAAGATACATTAAACTCGTAAAATAAATAAAAAATGAGCACAAGAGTCAGAGCAAAAAATCAGTCTTGAAAATTGGAAAGAGACTTTTACCCAGCCCATGAGCATCACTGAACACCTGGGAAAGGAGAAAATGGTTGGAAGTGATACCTTAAAAAGGTCCTGGATTAGAAATTGACTCTAGGCAAGCCGTTAAAGTTTTCTGAATCACCAGTTCCTCTTCTCTGAAATAAAGTGATTCAGCTAGACTAAGTCATGAAATTCCAAAGAAGGGGAAGTTTAAATATTCATCTATTCTGATCGGAAATATAGTTGTCAATGTTGTTGTTGTAAGGTGCTGTTGAGTCAGTTTTGACTCATAAAGACGGTGTAAAACAGAATGAAATACTGCCCGACTCTGTACCATCCTCACGATGGCTATTTTGCTTGAGCCACTGTGTCAATAGAATGTCATTTTTAATAAAACAAATAGAATAAGCTTAAATTTTTAGCAATGACGTATCAGATTATTAGAGTTTTCTCTTAAGGTTTCTTTTTTTTTAACTAAATGGGAAATATTCCATATTCGTATCCACTTTTAGTTAATCAAGTCTGTAATCTAAGTGGCGCATATCTATTTTATAGGATGACATAACATCTGTTGGGTACCAACTCCTCATATTGACATTGTTTGAAATTAAACCATGATATTTCAAATTTTTCAATTTTAAAAGGAAAACAAAGATAAGGTAATTAAAAAAACCTTTTTAGTATTTTTTTCCCTTAAAGCTGCTATTGAAAGTCAAACCTTTGACTACCAGTATAATCTACCAGCTAATGGAACACATAATCACTAACTGTTATTCAATTAGAAAACTCTCCAGGAGTAGAGTAGTGGGAAAGGGTAAGAATCTAACTCAGCTGAAGTGCAGAATCTCAAGTGGGGCCACTGTTGAGATTAAAAAACTCCATTCGATAACTACGTGTTAAGGCATTTATAATAATGTTCTCTCAACTCTAATTCAGGAACTCTTGGGAAAAGTAAATATTTAGATAGTTGAAGATCTTTTTTTCCCCTCTCCTTATGCTTATAAACTTCTCCTGACTACAGCCACGCCATCCATTAGGATAATACTATGTCTGTTTGGAAATGTTCTTCTCTCTTCCTGTCTACTTGCCTTTTTGCCTTTTGCCTTCCCTCCCTCCCTCCTTCCCTCCCTCTCTCCTTCCCTCCCTCCCTCCTTCCCTCCCTCTTTTCCTTTCTTCTCTCCCCCAAGTCCTTTCTTTCTCCCCTCCTCCTTTCTTTTCTTTTTTTTTCTTTCCTTCCCTTCTTTCTTCTGGCTTTTTAAAATTTATTTCCCTTCTCATTTTCTTTCTTTTTCTTTTTTTTTGCTTGTCTTCCTAATAAAAAACAAAATTAAGCAAAGGTTGCTTTAGATGGAAGTTGGGATGGCAGAAAAATAATTCATTTATTTATATTTGGGTCTTTGATATGCAGTCGGTAATTAGCAACAGAGGTAAAGCAGTTGGGTTTTATGTTTGCTTTTAAAGCTAAGAAAAAGTGGGTTGTCCATTCTTTAGAAATTTGAACTTGAATTTGCTGAGGACTTCCCTTAATTTCTACGTTTATGTAGCACTGTTGGTATGCACATTATGAGAATTCTAAAGCAAACTCTAAAGCTGTCAAGTAAGGGAAGCGATGAGACCTTCATATTTAACCTTATTACTGTACAAAATATTTTAAAACAGTTCTAGTGCATATTTTACATATCAGCTTCCCAAAAATACAAAAGTCAAGGAATGAAGGCTTAGTGGACATTCTATAATACACATACAAAAACATGCAAATTAGTCAACAGAAATCATCAAAGTTTCTTTACTCAAATATTCCTTCAAATACAAATGCTTGGCACACTTGGAATGATTGTTAAAATACAACTTATTATAATTTCATTAAATGTAGAACTTAGAATAAGATGTATTCTCCCTCTTTAACCATCCTCCCACCTCCATAGATAAACAGAAACTTTTCCTTAAGAAGAAATGTCATGTTTTGGAAAGATAGACTATTTACAAGCATGCGAATATACTGCATTTTAGGAGACATCTGTTTTCAATTTCTCAGTACACTGTGCATATTTTTATTCTGTTCTTTCTTTCAAAATATTCCAAATTTGTGATAATGGGCACACTTTTAATTTTAAAATTTTACTGTCTGTTCCAATAACACATCTTTAGTAACCGTAGAGGTTTACAAAAATTGTTCTGTCAATATAATGCTAACTTTAATGAAAATAAAAAGTTATATTTAAGGGCCATAGGAAAATTGAAGCCCTTGCCATTATTTCTATCTTATTTCTCAGGCTATTACCTGTAATAGAAATGGAATCTTAGTTGTTGATATCTTTGCCCTGCCATAGACATTTTCAGCTTTTTAATTATAACTATTTATATTAAAGAAATGATAATACTTTTCTGGAGTGCCCTAAATGTTTTTAGTATAGTATGGGAAAGCTGGTACAATACAAAAGTGCTTCCTGAAAGATATCTCATAGCACTAACCTTGCTCATCAGTGATAGAGTCTTCTAGTTTGGATCTAAAGTATTGTGTGCTTTTGTGGTTGTTTTGAAATCAGTATAAGTTAGATGATTTTTAAGAAAGCAAGGCAGAGTGTAAAGATGATAATATGAAAGAATATTTGAAAATGACTGTTGAGGTTAAAAACCTGCATTTAGCAAACTATTTTTATGAAGATAAAAGGCTGAAAGTATCAAAGGGATTTTTTTTGACAAATGAAATTGCCAAAATTAGTTTTTTGGTCAGAAAATAAAAACTGAAAATAGACTAAAGTAAGAGATATTTTTATACCTCTTCCCAGAATGGCAGAATCTCTCTGTAAATCTCATCCTGTAAAAAGCATCTTCAGGTAGTTAAGTATGAGATATGGGAGAGATTAATTAGGATTGCTCAAAATTAGTCAATGTGGATTTTAAACTGTTTTGAGGATACTTAGCATTTTAGGTGACTGTATAATTTCCTTTGTTATTTTCTGATCAGCATTTCTTCTTTTGTGCAACAAAAATCCTATATAACATTAAGGAAGGCAAATGTAGGCACAATATATCCAAAGCCAAACCTGTTACTTTCTAATTGATTTCCAACTCATAATCACTCTCTAGGGCCAGGTAATACTGCTGTATTGGGTTTCCAAGGAGTGGAGGGTGGATTAGAACTTTCAACCTCTTGGATAGCAGCTGAGCTCTTTACTAAGTAGCTGCACCATCATTGTTCCAGGCACAACGCGATGTGGTAATGTTGATATAAGTTGCTTCTGACTCAGTGGCCCTGTGTACAACAGAATGCAATGCTGCCCAGTCCTGCATTGTCCTCACAATCACCATTATACATGGCACAATATAAGGGCTACAGATGACCAATGTGTACATAGGTGTCTTGAAGAGAAAATTCCACTGAAGATAAAACAAGAGAGATTACATGATAATGTAATTATCAACTTTTCAAACATCGTCACACACTGAATTTAATAAAAGCAAAAGAAGTGTTGGTAAACGGAGACTCTAGCAAGTGTTAAGGTATTTTTTTTAATGGCCTTTCTAATGGTATTGCTTGGGGAAAAAAAATTCCAGCTATGCTTAATTTACGTTAAAAAATAAGAAAAATGCTAGAACATTTTTCCTTAAGAACATTGTGCTTGGCGGGATCTTTGCTATCAGTAAGTAAGCTTGTGTTTTTCTATAATTTGACTATGGAACAAAATTTTCTATTTGCTGATTTTATATGTATGTACCAGTTTTTATGATAATGTGACTTGTTTGGGAATAAACATATCCCAACATATATACCGAAGTAACATTGAACTCTCAGGGCAATTGCTTTGGAAGATGGCACCATGTGCCAGTGAATTAGTCACAAATCACAACTGTTTGTATCTGTCTTCAAAGAAGCCAATGTCACTTATTTTGGTAATTCTACTTTGTAAAGATACTCAAGGAAGAAAACTCTGCAGTCTTTGAGAATTATTCAGTTTTCAAGAATACCTGTATATCCCTGAGTCTTACAACATCTGATAAATTAAAGTCATTGATTGGACTGGTTCACGAAGATTAGAATTTAAAAAACAAAAACAACCAAAAAACTGATTTTTATTTGTTGTTAGTGAAATACTACTGAATGTCATTCCAATGATCAGTCAGATTATCTCTGGCTCTCTGTCCTGAATACCCAGGTATTAAAAAACAAACAAAAAACAAAACACACACAAAAAACTTTTGGCTATAGAGTCAATTCTGACACATAGCAACCCTATAGTACAGAGTAGGATTGCCTCACTAAATCTCCAAGGAATGACTGGTGGATTCAAACTGCCAACTTTTTGGTTAGCAGCTGACTTCTAGGAATACAAAAACATGATGCAATGGAATATATTTGTAACCAGCACTTACTTCAGTGAGACAGTTGTTTGTGATTAAAAATAATCCTTAGTTACTTTAGTGGGAATGAAACCCTGACCCAAGGTAGAGTCATTTCTGAGGAGGACTTTTGTCTAGATGGAGCATAACACTGCCTTTTCTGTTCTACTGACATACAGGCTTTTCTCTATAAATAAAACTTGGAACAGCTAATGAATAAATACTTTTGAGGGGACTCCAAATGATTAACCTTTCATAGTACCCACACATCCTGGTCAATAGAGGTAATACAGAAATGTGTTCAAAACTGAGAATATCACAGGAGTATACATACAGCCTGTCAAAAAGAGCAATAATCATTTTCATCACCATAGATTTTAAACATGTGATAATGTTGATCATACCATTAGGAGACAGTACACAGGCTACTTCTACAAAAGAGTAAAATTCTTAATTTTAACAAAGTGAGACACTGCATTAAAGAACAAGAATTGCTATATATTGTTGATTCTAGAGATGAGATTTCCATGTCTGCAGCTCTGAGGATAATCAGATTCTGTGACTCAGAGTTTGAATTCCAGTATACCAGATACATAGGGCCTTACTGTAGAAGTTCACTGGTTCTGTGCTTTCCCATATGAAGTCAGTTAACGAGGGAAGAGTATCAGACTGTATCCAATAATACAGTTTCTAGCTATTGATGTGTGCCAAGGAATCAAAGAAAAATCACATTTTTCAACAAGCACACATTGAGCATCTTGTATATTCCAGGAAATATGTTAGGTCACCATGGTTTGTAGGTGACTGAAGAGACAGTCTCTCTGACCTCAAGGATTTTATAGTCTAGTGGAAGAGACAAAGAGAAACATAGAAAGTACTTTAAATTACTGGCATAGTTATTTTTCCCTTTTAGAGAAGATTTCAGTAAACAAATATATAATATCAATTCTAAAATTCTGTACCCTCTTCATGTATATGGCCTAGTGGTTAAGTGCTACAGCTGCTAACCAAAAGGTCTGCAGTTCCAATCTACCAAGCACTCCTTACAAACTTAGGGGGCACTTCTCTGTCTATAGGGTCCCTATCAGTCAGAATCTACTCAACAGCAGTGCCAAGCCAGCCAAGTGCCATCAGGTCAGATCGGACTCATGCAGTAAGTTTAGTTTTTATTTGATTCTGGCATGTATATATTATTAACCTATTACAGTACCTTATTGTTCCTTCATTTTAAAGATCAATGGGAAATATTAAATGGCCATTAATTCTCAGGGTATACATATGGAATAAAAATTATTTTCTTCTTGTACAATTTTGAAAAGCTTATCCTTTTATGAATAATTAAGGAGTCCCTGGGTGGTACAATGGTTAACACACTTGCCTGTTAGCCAAAAGGCTGATAGTTCAAATCCACCCAAAAGTATTTCAGAAAAAAAAAGCTTGAGATCTATTTCCAAAGTACCAGCCACTGAAAATCACATGGAGCACAGTTCTACTGTGACACTTCTGAGGTAGCCAGGAGTCAGTCTATTCCATGGCAACCAACGACAACAGTTAATAACTGGAAACAAAAGTGTTAAAGACAAGCTAAATACATAATCTGGATAAGGTGATAGGAAAGGGAGTACTCCAAACCCAAACCCATTGACATCAAGTTCATTCCAACTCACAATGACTCTATAGGACAGTACAGAACTGCCCCACAGGGTTTCCAAGGAATGGCTTGTGATTTCAACTGCTGAGCTGTGCCAGCAGAAGTCCAAAAAGACAAAAAAAATAAATAAAATAAGTAAAAAATAAACAGCAAGTGGAGCATGGTGATAAAGTTCTGTCACTATTGAATAGTGTGTCATGAATTATTCAGTGATTTTGAGTCTCCGTATCAATTTGAGGATACAATTTAATTTTTAGAGCATAATTATTTCTTCATTCTATGGATATATGACCTGTTTATTTCTACAGTAATAACCACTGTTTTCCCATAAAATATTTAAAGTACTTATGGGCGTATTTATACTCTTATGGCTGAAGGGCTTTGGTAACCAAGTTTTCCCTTTTTCCCAAAATCTCTGCATTCCTAGACCTTTTTCCAGATGAAATTTAACTGTATTTGCATTTGTATAATTCACTCATCACTTAAAAGCATTAGCCTCACAGTTGGAATGTGGCAGCTATTTAACGGGTTCCAGGCAACACTAAAAACTAGATTTAAGACAGGAAACTGGGAAGAGTAACAAATTTAATTGGAGTTTCAGAGGGAATATAAAAAGCACCAGTTTATTTGATCCAAAATTATCTGGTTAGTACCCTTACTCATTCTTAAAAAAAATAAAATACAAAGCCACTTTGTTAGTGTGGCAAATAACAAATTGTTGAAAATAGTTCTGCAAATGAGTTATTGTGTCTGTTTTCTTCTGTATTAACTCCCCTTAATGATTTATAATGAATGTAGGAGAGCTACTGCTCAAATTCGAAAGGAATAATTCTGAAAATTATCGTATAATAATAACTTTGCACCTAGGTGCTGTCTAATCGGTTACTTGGTTGTGTGAGAATGTTCTTTCAGGTTGGTCAATAAGAAATTCATACAGATAATTTAATTCAAATGATAATTTTTCTCTTTCATCTAACAAAATCAAAGGTGATTTATCATCATTCCTGATAGATGTTTCATTTATTCAATGGCACTTTTTAAAATTTGTTAACCTATCAGAATTTCTGCAAATACAGGAATATTCTTTCATAGTGTTAAGTCATTTTCTCATTTATCTGTCAGTCTATCTTTTATCTACCTATCTACTCTCTGTCTGTCTATAGAAAGGTATTTGAACATTTACAGTGTTTTCTATAACTTGTGGAGGAAAAACAGTTGTAAAGTGTATAATGAGTAGTTTAAAATCGTGAAGATTATCTGGATTATTGCTACATGTAGGAGCGTTCTTATGCTGAGACTGACATAAGGTAAGCTCCGAATAAAGTCCTTTGTTTGCTCTTTCCTCAATTATGATTTCATGTGTCTAGTTGCCACATGGTCCTATTGTTCAGAAAACAACCCGACCTATTAATATTTTTAAAAAGACAAAGTACTGTGAATTGTTAACTAAATACCGGATTTCTTGCCTGTTTGTTTTTTAAAATGTAGAAAAGGGGACATGTTAACAAAGTCGTCTAGAGTTGTTCTTTCTAACTAAGGAGAATCAAGAATAGAATAAAAACTATGAAAATCACAGACCTCTACGCTAGAAAGGTAATTTAGCAGGGCCCCAAATCAGTGCATAAATCTTTTAAGCAGCCCAAATGCGTCATACCCATCGCCGTCGAGTCGCTTCGGAATCAATGTGTCATAGTAGCCCGTATTTGATGAGTAACCTGAGATATTGTATTTTCATGAGATTTATTCAGAAACATAACTTTTAAGTGTAAAGCAGTTTTACCTTCTGACTAGAATCTTTCCTCAGCTCATAAGTTATCCATGAAACGACATGCTGATTACATTAGGTGATGCTTAGAAAATCTGGCATGCCCGAGTCTACCTTAGGTTACCTCTTCTTAGAGGATCAATTCTTATAAGAGTTAGTTTTATGAAGGAAACAAAATTCCGTGTAATATGTATTAGAATTTAACTATCAAATTGTTCTTTTTTTAAATTTATATTTTATAAACATAGTGTTATATATAGAATTAAAATCACCGGACATAGCCTTTTATTAGAAATATAGCTTTGTACTTATGAAATTTGTCAGGTTCTGCTAATCTTATTGATTTTTAATTTACTGGGTAGAGTAGCCAACTAGAAAGGCATCATAATGACTTTTATATCATAAATTCTACTAAGCAATGCCCATCATCTTACACACTTTGAAATATATTTTTTGTTTCCTATTTTTCATCCTAATCAGCATTTACTGAACCTTCATGGGAAATAAAATAGTGTTATATACATTGTTTCACACAGATTGATGTAAAAAACATTTGGTATCCTGTTGATTGAAAGAACAGATGCTTATATAATTTATGACACCAGAAATACATTCACAATATCTTCCCAAAATAGTAAGGTATTCTAATAACATAGTCAGTGGAGAATATGCTTAAGAAGCTTGGGAGACTCTAAGTTGCAGATTAAGTTTCAAATGGAGCATAGAAATGTAGAAAGATGTTATCAGTTTTCTGAAAATGTGAGTGTAATCACTGTGTACAGCACATGATACTATTTTATTGTTCCTAGAATGAGTTTTTGGATTATACATTTTAGGTCTTTTAGTATATTTTAAACAATTTATGTCAGCAAGAGGCCTACCTTTTTTCAAAAGCTGATAGATTTTTCTCCAGAAAATACTTATTTTCTCTAATGCACACATTATTCCTAGTTTTCTAAGATTAAAATACATAATATTTATCTGACAGATTTAGTGACAAATACAGTCCTTATCTGGGGTTAATTTTAAAGTTAATTTGCATATCATCTAACAGGTCTATCCTTTGCAAACTGACAGTTAATGAACGATTAGTGCAAAGTGGTGCATCAAGTGTACCGTATTTCTTTCATAAAACAAAACATGAAAACAAAACACTGCCTAGTATGGTACTGGCACATGATGTAGAAGTCAAGATGGTGATACCATTGTCATAATGGCTCTTCGTTATGAAAAAAAAATCCTAGCTTCAACTGTGATTTAAATTTTCATTATAATCAACTTATTCCAAACTCACTGTGAGTAAAAAGATAATTTTTCTACAAAGATGTTTTCTTATAAATTGTTCCTCTAAGTGATTAATTACTCACGAAAATAATTTTGATAGTCTGATATACTTTTTCTGCAAAATAAACTCGTGGCTTTTGGAAAAATATAATAATGTATGTATTTCCTTTCTTTCAGGTAGAAATCTATTTTTCAGAATAAAGAAACATTGAAATATTTCTCCAGTGGACAAACCTTGAAAAGTACAAAAATTAGGACTAGCTAAATTTAAAACAGTACCCAAATATTTAAATGCTAGCCTAATTCTACATACAGCCAATAGCATACCGGTTTGATTTTAAATGATTCATGACATAAGCTCAAGGAGAAACTATTTTAATTGGTGAACACACAATCATTCTATCACCGTGAAAACACCGTAGTCCTCACATTCTACATTAATGTTGGGAATTAAGGCACGGATGCATTAGGTTAATCAAGGGTTCCTAACTGAAGCAAGTTTAATTAAGGTTAATTGCAACTTTTAAGTAGACACCAATCCTCCTTAAAACTGCCTGTTTTGGAGTAGTTCTTCCTGTCAGTCAGTACCACCTACCAGGTAAGAGAGTGCTCTATCTTGTTGGGAATGCCACTTTGCTAATTTTTTTTTTTTTTAATTCAGTGTCTTTGAAGGATATTTTAAAAAGAAAGATTCTGTTTAATTGTTATTTGTTACAGATTTTAGAAGGGGGAAAGCAGCTTTTTTTGAAACAACAAAGCATTAGAACTGGCTTTAAACTTTTATTCCTTTAATAATAATGATTTTTGAGCCTTACTGAATTGTTTCTCACAAAGAATTATTTGGAAATTAAGTGAACTAGAATATATGAAGCTGATTTTATTATCCATATTTTAAAGTAAAGAAACTAAAACTCAGAGAGGTTATGTAACCCAGCTAGTGACTGACATGTCCCAGGTCCATTGACCTAGTTCTGCTGCTCTTTGTGTAGCTATTACATCATACTGCTTAAGAAAGTGCATTTCTTAAATTGCCACAATTCACCATGCCTGGAAAAGTTTTATACATGTAGAGACAGTTTGTATGCCTGCTCTCTCTACTGGGGAAAAAAAAAAAAAAAATTCTTTAGTATAGCTTGTGACAATAAATGGTTAATATAAGCAAAGTAAGATAAGCCAAGCTATCGGCAAATCTATTATTAAAAGTGACACTCATGTTAAAAACGCTTTGCTTTCATTTGCTTAGACCTTCTCTACTAGATTACACTCTGTAAATATTAGAGGTTACGTATGGTTTTTCAAACAAGCAACACCCAAACATTCGTATCTGTGAACAGTTAAAATAACAAACACCACAAAGACACTTAGTACTTAGATCGCCAAATCTTATCTGAGCTTGAAAATGTTTTCAAAACTGTAAATGCTCAGTAAGTGTCAGTTGGGTTGATTTGTGTCTGTAAAATATTTTTGTATGCCATACAGTGTGTTTTGGAACAGATAGGTTTCTTAGATTAACTCCAGCTAATATGTATGTTAAAAATAAACCCGTGATTATTTTTCAGTTGCTAATAACTTTGCCAAATAGTGCAAAGGTCTTACTGGAAATTCATCCCTTCTTCAAATCCAGTTCACAAGACTTTAACAAAGGATGTAATTTAGAATCAATCCTACAGTTTTAGGGGAAGTTTCTGAGGGGAAGGAAAGCCAGAAAGTTTTCAGGTCCTTTGCTATCAGTAAGTGTAAGGGTTGTCAGTGATTATGAAACTGTTGTAAAATAAAATTTTAGTTGCTTCTGGGGTGTCTGTTTTTCAGCAGTAAAAAATGTATAATGTGAGCCAAGCTTTGGCATGACTTGCCTGGATTTTTCTCCTTGCTCAGTGGAGAACCATGTCCAGGTACTTCCCTTGGCTCCCTGTTGCACTGAGTCAGTTTCTGACCCCTTCAATGCTTTAGCACTTTCTACTGAGGGAGCCAGAAGCCCGGGTAATTAGAATTATAATTACTCAGAATGAGTATTCCCTTGGATAGGCACTTAAACGGTGTAATTCAGAAGGTAAAAGTGCCAGCATGTAAACGTGTTATGAGTTTTCATATCATGAAAAGAAGAAAAAATCTTCTAAAAAGGAAATAAATCAATAAATGGAGTTGTACATGAGAAAGATGTCTTATGATCAAACCAAAAAAACAAACCCACTACCACTGAGTGGAAACTGTAACCAGTACCCCCAAAGACCAGTTAACCTGGAATCTCATTTCTGATGGATTTTATCGATGTTGGTGCTGCATGCCATCTTATAGCGACCCTGCAGAACAACAGATCATGGCTCATGGCGACCCTAGGGTCACCATGAATGGGACCCAACTCGACGGCACTTGGCACAGAACAGATCAGGACTGCCCAGTAGGGCTTCTGAGGCTGTAATGTTTATTGGAAGGGCCTCTGGTGGAGCAGTGGTTAAGAGCTTGGCTGCTAACCTGAAGCTCAGCAATTCAAACCCACCAGCGCTCTTCAGAAGTCCTTTCATGGTACTTCTACTCTGTCCTATTGGGTCAGAATCAACTCCACTGCAGTGGGTTATGGGAGCTGTTTCCCAGGTCTCTTTTCCCTTCCAGTAGCTAGAAAGAGAAAGCCAGTGGTCTATTAGCAGCCAAGCACATAATCGTTGTGCCAGCAGGACTCCTTATTTCATAGCTAGTGTTATTTTATTTCTTTTAGGGAAAAACAGTAACAAGGAGGCTAACAGCAATGATACTTTTAAGGCAACCTTTTTTACTTTCTAATTTGAAAAATATTTAATCCTATGAATGAAAAATCAACTGATTATAAGTCTATTTATGGGTATATGCCACCCCCAAAATGTTCAAACTGACCAACATTAAAGGTGAAATCCGAATGGCAGCAAAGTCTTAGTCCCTTTTCATTTGTCCAAATCAATGCCCACATGTTCAATTTAGGTCAAGCATCAGGCAGAGGAAAGGACTAGAGGCTGACATTGAGATGCTCTATTTCACACACTTGCCCTTTGGAAGGACTGGCAGAGGCAGTCACTTAAATTAAATCTAGGTCATCAGACAAGATATATACTCTATTCCTAAAACAGACAACCTTGGCATCCTGAATCCCTATGGCCTTTTACTGAGGCTCACTGTACTATTCTTCATGCTCTTCTGTCAGTTCACGTTAGGGTTTGTTTTGTTTAAATGTAATATTTTGTGCATTCTGTGACTCTCTTGCTCACAGCGAAGAAATTGCTTTGGTTTATTTATGACCTACTAACTACAAGCAAAACTGAGGTATTTAATCTTTCCACAAATCCAGGGGTGAGAAATAAAGTTAAAATAAATCTGCCCACCATGCAAGTTGGTCTTATTCTGCCCACACAGCCCTCCAAAATTAGTGGAGGGTTGATCCCAAAACCAAGCCACAGCTGAGTCAATTCCAACTCAGAGTGACCTTATGTGACGGAGTCAAACAGCCCTACAAGGTTTCCAAGGCGCAGTTGGTGCATTTGAACTGCCAACACTGTGGTTAGCAGAGGAACCCTTAACTGTAGTGTTGCCAGGATTTCTTGATGGAGCTGGGGAAGGTGAATAGGAGAGTACTTACTCATAAAATGGTCTATTATTTGCAGCTTTTTTGATTCAGTGAAAATTGCAAAAATACAGGCTGATACCATTAGTTCATTATGTGGGAATTATGAATAGTGTGATCTAAAAAAAATGACAGAACCTCACCCTTTCACACAGAAAATGTAAAATCTCAGGAGTGTTGAATTTCAGTGTTTTAATGAAAAATGTATAGTAAAGATTAAGTCATGGAAATAAAAATAAAAGAGTCAGAAGACATAAAACACATGAGTGAGTAGAAAACTGAGTTGAACCAAAAAGTAGAATAATTTCTAGATACATTTCTAGATACAGAACCTGGAAGTTTATTCTCTTCCCTGACACTGAGCTAACTGTAAGCAAGCACCTGGAGATCTGAAGCGAGTTCAGACTGCTCAGAGATAAGGTTTCATTTTCAAGAAACTATGATTATATAAAATACAATTTTATTCCAGGAGAAAAAGGCATTAGTTATTTACAATTGCCACTGTTTGTATAAATGACAAGACATTTAATACAATTTCATAGTTATAAGTAGGTTATTTAAAAAATTATTTGACTGCTGTATTAAAGAATTTGAACTAATTATGATCTTTAAGGAACACCCAGAAAAAAAAAATATTTTTTTTTGAAAAAGAAACCCAGTGCTGTTGAAAACAAATAATAATATGATCATTCACTGAAATTAATTGTAACTACCCTAGAGTTCTGTTTATTGGCAGGCCAAATGCATATTTGGTGTCGATGCTAAATACACAGTTTGAAGTCATTTATCACGGAGTATCTCTGTTACACAAATGTTAGCAGATATAACGAGAGATGATAGGTATGATTGAAAATGGCTGTCTGCTGGCCTGAGTCTAACGGGCAGGCAGCAGAACTGAAATGGCATGCTTCCAACCATAATTCACAATGCACACAAATGAATCTCAAACTCTATGATAGTACTCTTGTCAGCAGCAAACACAGAGAAGCCTCCTTATTCAGAATTTTTCTAAAGAGTGTTTTTTGGTAGGAAAGATTTGCTTCCTTCAAAATTAGTCAGCTAAACACTACAGAATTCAAGTTCATCACTGTTATTTATAACTGTCACCTCAATACCTACTTCCAATAGATCACTAGTTTCTCTTTACCAAAAAAAAAAAATCACTTAAGTGGAGTAAACAGTATGTCCTTATGTTATCAGACATTTAGTGCTCTTAAAATACTATGACTGTGTAAAATGTCAGAATGTGTGTAAGGATTTACAATGTTGAGTTCATTAATATTTCAAGAACAAATTTCTTGACCTGAACAGACCATGGTCGCCTTCAAAACAGTATTTAAATTGTGGCTTGTCTAACTTTCAGATAATTATAACCACACTGGATACCATTAAGGGTATGAAATAGAGGCTTTGAATCCTGGCTTTGAAACATATAAAGTGACTTTCTTTTTTTAATCAATCATGGAAAACTATTGAAAATGGTACTTAAACTGTGCTTAATAGTGGTCAAAACAATTTAAAAGTAGGAATAAGTCATAAAGCACTCTTGAAGAAAGATGTGAAAAGAGTCAAAATAAAAATAAGTGTTCTGTGTTTCATATCCAAGGAAGTTGGAAATGAATAGTATTACGTAAGCTAAAGAAAATGGATTGTGCTGGTTTCCTCATGTGTAATTTGTTTGCCACCTCCATTGCCATCCAGTCATTTCTGCCTCATAGTGACCCTAGAGGTCAATGTAGAACTGCCCCATAGAGTTTCCAAGGAGCACCTGGGATTTGAATTGCAGACCTTTTGGTTAGCAGACGTAGCACTTAACCACTAAGCCACCAGGCTCTCCTGTAGTTTGTTTAGCATTCAGTATTTTCTCTCGAAGACTTTTTTGTAAATTCTAGTAATCTTATAACTTTGCTCTAGAAGAAAATTAAGTTAAATATAAAAAGGTAACCAAACACCAAATCTGTTGCCAACGAGTGATTCCTACTCATAGTAACCCTATAGGACAGATTAGAAGTGTACCACGTGGTTTCTAAGGAGTGGCTGGTAGAGTCAAACTGCTGCCCTTTGGTTAGCAGCCAAACATTTAACCACTCCAATACTGTAAGCATAGCAATGTTTAAGTAATAAGACATTGTTTTGACTTCATATCCCCAAGTGCTTTGAATATCCATTTCTCCCTATCATTAAAACAGTAATTCCATTTTGAGAACTACACCAAGATACCCATTTTTTTTTTTTTTTGAATGTTAGTGAAACAGATCCTTTTCTCTTCTGCAATAGAATATAGAGACTTGCCAAACCCTTGTGTTGGAAGAATTGTGCTTATTCTTTCTCGTTTTTATGAAATGGCTTCAACTGCATGAAATTTATGATTAAAATTACTGTATTGATTCTCCCCCCACTCTTTCAGATACTTTCTAAAAAGTCATCAGATTTCTGAATTGAAAGGTTGCTTCAGTGAACATTCAACGCTGTCGGTGAGTTTGGGATTAAAATCAAAACCATCGACCGTTGATTGTACCCTATGGCTAACCATCGTCTACTCCGTAGCACTCATAATTTGCTGAAGATAAGAAACTAAAGCAGGATGCAGCAGGACGTCCTCTTCTCTGGGCAGAGATATGTTTTTGAAAAGGTCACAATCAACATTCATTGCTGTCGGTGGGTTGAACTGTGTGGACAAGCTCACTGAACAATGAATGCCACTGTGGCCCCTCTTTTGGCAGTCACAATCAGCAGAAACTCCATCTTTGAAAGATGTGTTGATGGATGTAATATTGTTCTTAACCTAAACTTTTCCAGTGTGTCAGATTCTTCCGATTTACTTACTCTGAGTGTATTATATAATCACCTTACAGTCACAGAAGCATGAACCTTAACAAAAATGATACTTCTTGACATTTCAATAAATTACATCATTGGTTTAAAAGATAAACTATTTTGTCCATGAAATCTACAAAATAACCAGAGGATAGTGGGTCTTTCTCTTGCTGCAGCATGAATGAACAGGAAGATGGGAGGATGTGCAGCAACACCTGTGTCAGGGCCATCTCTGTCCTTAAAACAACAGCAGCAATAGCAGCAGCAATGGCATTTAAAAAAAAAAGCTGTTCTCTACAGATTTTATTAGGTTTGGTGGTCAAATTGAGAAATACACATCAGGTAATTTTATCTTTTCTCAAGATAGGTGATCTTTGTTTCACCTGTTTCTAGGTTTCTAGGTGGGAACTCAATATTTCCTATTGCTATGACCTTTGCCAAAGAAAGAAGAAAAAGTGTAAAAATGGCTACATAACAGATTATTTGATGACAGCCATATAGTGGATTCACTTGCCTGTCGCCCAACTTCAAGACAAAATTCCACCCCCTTTCTTTGGGTTCAGCCTCTCAAGAACATCATCTGTGTAGTTAGACTTAGTATCTGTGACCTATTGTCTTACGTTGCTCATCTGACTAGAGCTAAAAGGTTGTGTGTATCATGGTTTGACTATATATTTTCATAATATTTGTCACAGACTTTGATCACAGCAATGTAAAACATGTCAGCTAAAAGGTTGTGTGTATCATGGGTTGACTATATTTTTGTAATATTTGTCACAGAATTTGTTCACAGCAATGTAAAATATGTCATTTGTAATTATAATGATACTGGAAACCCTAGTGCCATAGTGGTTAAGTGCTACATCTGCTAACCAAAAGGTTGGCAGTTCGAATCTACCAGGTACTCCTTGGGAACTCCATGGAGCAGGGTTGTTAGAAGCTACTTGACAGCAGTGGGTTTAGTTTTGGGTTTTAACAATAGTACTATTCCTATAATAACATCATAATAAAATCCTATAGCGAATCTAATTATGGTTCTGTTATTCTGGGAAGCTGCATGTTCACTTTGAAAAATATCAAATACATTATCTTTTGAGTTCCTTGACCTTTTCAGCCCCACAGAACTTCACCTTCCGTTGCAGAAATGTATTCCTGGGGCTTTGCTCTAGATGACAGTATGTTCCTAAAATGTTTCACCATGTCTAAAATCTAAAGTATGATACCCTACTCTCTGGTTGTCCCTCTAGTTTTTCATTCTCTTGTATCCAAGACAACTGTCCTTTCAGAAAGCTTCAGTATGTCTAAAAACTAAGAACACATTTATTTGAATGGGTGTTAGATCATGCCTTTGTTACGTAGAGCTGCTGTAACACCACAAGTGGGTAGCTTTATAGAAATTAAATGCAGTTTGTGCACATTTCAGGTTGGAAATCCTAATCCAAGCCTTGGACGCTAGGGGAAAATCCTGGGAGATAGCCCAGGTCCTTCCTTAGTTTCCTGGCTAGTCTTACATGGCATCTGTCTTAACATAGTTAGTGCTTACTTCTGTATCTAATCGGCTCTTTTTAAAACTCAAAGAAGTGACCACGTTTAGGACACTCCTTATACTGCTATAGGCTTGTTAACATAAACAAACAAACAAACAAAACCTATTCCCAAACAGGATTACATTCATAGGAATAGTGTTTAGGATTCCAATGCATATTTTGGGGATACAGTTTAATCCTTAACAATTGATTCTAATATTTTCCAAAATCTTTGGTCCCCTCAACTCTGATCTAGTAATTCTTCTACCATGTTCCCCAGGAGTTAGCCCAAACTTTCACCTCTTTCCTCAAATCATCCACTCCACTGTCAGCAGATGAACAGGCTTGTTTTTCCTGTTGTGGAGTTTGGGATAATCTGATTGCTTCCTCTAACTCCTGGTGTGCAGTCTACAATTTTCAGCCCCCATGGTTATCTTCTTCTCCTATCTGTCTTGGTCTATGACGTTCCTCTCCTCTCAGCCCACTGGTTCCTTCCACATAACACATGGAGTTCTATTTTCTCCCGTCTGAAACAGAAACCAAAGGAAATTTAAGAAAAACCTACTTAGACTCGCTTCACAGCCTATCTCTGTAAACTATTTCTTCCTCCCTTTGGAAGCTGAGATTTGGGAACTAGTATGTGGTAGGCTACAAGCACTGTCCATACTTATTGACTTCCCATTTTTCCCCAAATTACAATTATATATAATTTGGCTTTTTATGTCTTTCCTCATTCCCATTCACGAATAACATTATTCCATTGGAACCACTCTTGACCCAATTGTTGGTGAGCTCCCCATTGCCAAATAAAAATGACGCTTTCCTGCCAGTTTTCCACCTTGGGCTCTGCTGGATGTCTGACAATAGCACACACTTCTTTCTTCTTTAAATCTCAAACTCCACTGACTTTTTTACCCTGCTCATTGGGATTTCCTTCTGTCTTTATAGCAGTGGTTGCCTTTTTTTACAGAGACTTTTTCTAATCTGACTCGTCTCTCAGTTTTAGTTTTCTAGAGGCACGTATTCAGCTTTCTGGCTTTCTTCTTTTCTTATACTTTACAATATTTGCAGGAATTTCAAGTACAAGCATGATTTTTACATTTGCTTAAATGTGGCTGATGCTGAAGTCTTATTTCTAGTCTACCAAACCAAAAACCCACTGCCCTCAAGTTTATTAGTGACACTCTAGGACAGAGTGTAAGTGGCCATTGGGTTTCCAATATAATCTTTATGGAAGCACAATGCAACATCTTTCACCCACAAAGTAGTTGGGAGGTTTTAACTGGTGACCTTTCGTCTAGCAGTCAAGAAATTTAACCACTGTGTTATCGGGGCACACCATCTCTGGTCTCCAAATCTCTTATCTTTCTCCTGTTGTGCCATGAACTAGGCACATCCATGACCACAATTAACTAAGCATCTTTCTACTCTAATAATATTTTTCATATACTTAGCAATCAAAGGCAGTAACTCTGGAGTCCTCTTATGCTCCTCCCTCCTGCTCCCTGCTTTTTCTGCTCTTACACTCACTGAGTTCTAAGGATACTTCCTTCTCATTACTCTGCTAGTGCTTTTTCCTGTCTTTCTTCTGCCTGGGAAACCACAGTGGCATAGTGATTAAGTGCTATGGCTGCTAAGCAAAAGATCAGCAGCTAGAATCTAACAGGTTCTCCCTGGAAACCCTGTGGTGGTAGTTCTCCTCTGTCATACAGGGTCCTGTGAGTCAGAATGGACTGGAGAGAAGTGGGTTTCTTTCAGGGGGAGGGGATGGGCAGTTTCTACTGCTTTAGTTCAGAAATTCACTACTTCTGAAAGTGGTGTCATAGTGGTTAAGTGCTACATCTATTAATTAAAAGGTCAGCAGTTCAAATCCACCTGTTGCTCCTCAGAAACTCTATGGGGAAGTTCTGCTCTGTCCTACGGAGTAGCTATGAGTTGGAATTGACTTGACGGCATTGGGTTTGGTTTTGGTTTTGTTTGACCGGGTCTATTCCAATAGACTCATCATTAACTCACTATAATGAGTATAATGAGATGCTTTATAAAAGTGGAATTTGTTTGTTTGTTTTTAAACTTCTTTCTAGTTCCAAAACTTAAGGTACAATAGGGTAAATATAAGAATGAAGTTACTTTTAAGTAAATTATTAACTCAACATTAATATTTCTTCTAAGAAATTTTTTATACTTTTTATTAAATGTATTGTACAATTCACTCATGAAAATCCTTCTCAGTAACATAATTTTCATGCACATATGTTTGACCATAACCCCAAACCAAACCGTTACAGTTGAGATGATTCTGTCCTCATTGTGACCCTAAAGGACACAGTAGAACTTCCCCCATGGTATTTCCAAGGAGACCTTCATGGATTCAAACTGCCTGCCTTTATGGTTAGTAGCTATACCTCTTAACCACTACACTAATAGTCATTAAAAATGCAACTAACTAGTTATTTGACCATGAATGCTATTATTGTATAAATTAGATAGCGTAATAACTAAATTATTATTTCTATATTTTTCTCAATTTTAAAATAGAAAATAGGAGAATTAAGATAGAACTCATATTCCAGCAAGTGCCATAAGTTGATGTGGGATGATATACCATCATTCAACTGGTATATCAAGATATCATAAGAAAAGCATATGAACAGTTGTAACATGTTTTGAATATTTCAATAAACTATTTCCTTACAAGATGGGCAAATTTTACAAGTCATCTTCCTTCTATAGATAGTTTGGAAAGAAAGGATAATCCAGTTTTTACTTTATTAACTTCTGAGTAGTCTCTCATAACTTTTTACTTAAGGACTTCTTTGATTTCTGACTAAATTTTTTTATTTTTAAAACTTCATTTTAAAGTTTTCTCCTGCTTTTTGTTTTGCTGTATGCTGACAAAATGTATCTAAACAACTCTAGGTCTTACCTCAGGGAAATGACATCATAAATGATCCTTAACTGTTGGTCAGTTGTAGAGAGACCTGAAGTCAGATGAAACTGTAACTTACTGTAGTGAATGCCCACCAGGATCTACGTCCACTGTCTTCTTTAATCCTCATGGGAACTACTTTGGGAAGAAAGTGCTATCCAGTTTTAGAGGCTGGGCCAAGAAAAAAAGAATATGTCTAACATCACAGAAATGGTAGAGGGAGGCCGGCCTAGTGCTAAAACTATACTGCCTTTTGAATAATGACTTCAATGAAAATAAAAATTAGCCTATGCATTTCAGGAGACTTGGGTGTATAAGCCCGTGAGAATGGGCCTAGAAGATCTTTTTCATGAAGATGGCACCAAAAGCGAAGAAGGAAGCACCTGCTCCTCCCAAAACTGCAGCCAAAGGCAAGGCATTGAAGGCTAAGAAGGCGGTGCTCAGAGGCATCCTCAGTCATAAAAAAAAGAAGATCCGTACTTCACCCACCTTCCGGCAGCCCAAGACACTGAGACTAAGGAGACAGCCCAGATATCCTCGGAACAGCGCCCCCAGGAGAAACAAGCTGGACCACTATGCCATCATCAAGCTCCCTCTCACCACTGAGTCAGCCATGAAGAAGATAGAGGATAACAACACACTTGTGTTCATTGTGGACGTCAAGGTCAACAAGCGCCAGATCAAACAGGCTATGAAGAAGCTATATGACATTGGTATGGCCAGAGTCAACACCTTGATCAGACCTGATGGAGAGAAGAAAGCATATGTTCGTCTAGCTCCTGACTATGATGCTCTGGATGTTGCCAAAAAAAATTGGAATCATCTAAACTGAGTCCTGACAGCTAATTCTAAATACACTTTTTTTTTCCCACCACAAAAAAAAAAAAAAATCCTATGCATTTCAAAACAGTATCTTGCTGGGGGGCGGAGTCAAGATGGCCGACTAAGCCCATGTCTCCTTATATCCCTCTGGAAACCAAGACCTGAACTGACAATCAAACGGAGCCTTCTGGTCACCTAATCAGCCTCAGGACAGGGCACAGAGCTGTTAATTGGGACTTCATACCACTCAGCGAAAAACCTCCTCTCTTTTGCAGACTCCTGCTCCTGGCTAGCCCCGGCTCTCACGGACGGAAGGTAAACGCACCACTTTGACTTTTTTTTCCTCTGTCTCGGCTGGCGGGCGGAGCTGGGTCTTGCCTGGCGGCTGGACTCAGAAGCGCTGCTGGGGGGACAGGCAGGAGAAATTCCCATATTCTGAGAGCCAGACTCGGGACTCTGTTAATCTAGCCATTTTGAGCCTTTCGTTTTGTAGCTGCCTCAGCGGGGTTTGTGCAGAGCTCCGCGGTCAGGGTGCGGGACGCCATGTTGGTACCAAGATTTTAGCGGGACCTCGTTCTTAGCCTGGGAGCCAGCGCCTGAAAACGGGACAGCGCTTCTCCGACAGAAAAGTAGTGCTTTTCTGCAGTGCTGCCTACATTGGGGGCCCTGCAACAGAAGCAGAGGAATCAGTACCTGTCAGAACAATTAGCCCCTCTGTCTGCTGCTTGTGTGGAGGACACCATCTTGGATACGGTGGCCGCAGCTGGACCTAATTCTTAGCTTGGGAGCCAAAGCCTGCCTACAGGAGAGTGCTTTTCTATCACAAAACCAGTACTCCACGCAGTGTTGGCTAAGGCTAGGCCCTGTCAGCAGAAACCAACAGGGCAGTAGCATTGCTGTATTCTGAACTAGTTTGTTATCATCTGGGGTTGGATATAGTGGTGCTTCCTTTGTGAGATGAGAAGAGGGACCTCTACACCTGAAAAACTAACTGACTTGTGAACTGGTCAGATACCTTTTGCTTTACATTTGAAGACAGCCTAGAGAAACATTTGCAATCCATCCTCACAGTACCTCCTCCAGCCTCTATATACTCACATAGGACCCAAAAAGCAACAGACAATTGTGGCATACAAGCAATCACTCATGGCTTCAGAAGGCTCCCAAACAAAGCAACTAAGGAGTTTTCCAGACGAAGAAACTTTTATGAAAGCATCAGGAAGTGAATACAAATTGATTATATACAGAGCCCTTCTAGACCTTATACAAAATGCAGCAGAACAAAATGAAAAATTAAGCAAGTTGTTCAATCTGATGGAACACCAGTACTCTGAAATCCAACAGATCAAGAAGAAAATCAAAGACATAGAAACTTCCATGCAAGGCCAAGAAAGCAGAATGGAACAAATGGAAAAAACAATTTCTGACTTGGAAGATGGAGCTACTGATGCCAGCATCTACGAGCAGAAATCAGAAAAAAGAAACAAGAAAAATGAAGAAACATTAAGAAGCATGTGGGACTCTATTAAGAGGAACAACCTTCGATTAATTGGAGTCCCTGAACAGGGTAAGACATCTGAGAACACAGAGAGTATTGTTGCTGAGCTGCCGAAAGAAAACTTCCCAGAAATCATGAAGGAAGAGAATATAGACATCTCGGATGCATATCGTATGCCACCCATATAGATCTCAAAAGAAAGACTCCAAGACATATTATAATTAAGCTTAACAAAATGAAACATAAGCACCAACTCTTAAAGGCAGCAAGACTCAAGGCAAAGCTAACTTTCAGAGGGAAACCCTGTAGGCTCTCGTCAGATTTCTCAGCAGAAACCTGGCTGGCACGGAGACAGTGGCATGACACATTCAAAGTCTTGAAGGAGAAGAACTTCCAACCAAGAATTATATATCCCGCAAAACTATCTTTCAAATACAAAAATGAAATTAAGACATTCTCAGATAAACAGAAACTCAGATACTTTGTAAAAACCAAACCAAAACTACAAGAAATACTGAAAGAAGTTCTTTTCTCTGGCTTAGAAGAACAAAACGACTAACTTTATATTTTAGAACGACACACTACTCAATACTCATTTAGGGAAGGCTCCAAAGTCAATCACAGCTTTGATATGGAAAGAAGCAATCCAGTGATCATCGTGAAAACTATGGTGTCATCATAATAAAAACAGGGATGTACTACAGTCTTTACAGTCCTTCCAGATGGAGAGGAAGATGACAAGAATGGTAGTAATTAAAATTGGGTTTATAAATAGTTTATTAAGGGGCTTCATAGGGGCAGCTGTAAAGCACAACAAAGATGTATCATACCATTTCAAGAAATCTAACACACGAGTCTCAACAAATATAAAACCAGCTCTGAAAAAGGTGAAAAATCAACTCACAAAAAAGAGTGTCCCAGAACAGACTAATAAGAACAACAGAGAAAACATCAACATAAAAATAAACATATCACAATGGCAGCAGTGAACACATACCTATCAATAATTACATTGAATGTGAATGGACTGAATGCTCCAGTAAAGAGACACCAAGTGTCATCTCGGATCAAAAGACACGACCCATCCATATGTTGTCTACAAGAAACTCACTTCAGACCTAAAGACAGGAACAAACTGAAAATTAAAGGATGGAAGAATATATATCAAGCCAACAATGAACAAAAAAGAGCAGGGTTGGCAATTCTAATCTCAGACAATATCAATTTTAATGTCAAATCCACCATCATGGACAAAGATGGACACTATTTATTGCTGAAAGGTTCAGTACACAAGCAAGACTTAACTATATTAAATATTTATGCACCTAATGTCAGAGCACCTAAATATGTTGAAGAAACACTGACTAAGCTCAAAAGAGATTTAAATGACTCCACAATTATAGTGGGAAACTTTAACACTCCACTCTCATTACTAGACACATCATCTAGAAAAAAGCTCAGTAAAGATACAGAAGACCTCATTGACACAATTAACCAAATAAACCTCATTGATATATACAGAACTTTACACCCATAAGCAGACAACTACACCTTCTTCTCCAGTGCACATGGAACATTCTCCAGAATTGACCATGTGATAGGCCATAATGCAATGCTCAACAAAATCCCTACCACTAAATTACTGCAAAGCATCTTCTCAGATCATAAAGCCATCAAAGTTGAAATCAATAGCAGAAAAAACATAGAAAGTGGAACTCTTGGAAACTGAACAGCATCTTGCTCAAAAAAACACGGGTTATAGAGGAAATCAAGGATGAATTAAAGAAATTCATGGATTCCAATGAGAACGAAAACACTTTCTATCAGAACCTATGGGATATAGCCAAAGCAGTGCTCAGAGGTCTGTTTATCTCCATAAATGCACACATCTGGGAGGAAGGAAGAAAGAAACCGAATCAAGGAACTAAATCTACAGCTTGCACAAGTAGAAAGAGAACAACAGAGGAACCCCTCGGGCACCAGAAGAAAGGAGATCATAAAGATTAGAGCAGAGCTAAATGAATTAGAGAATAGAAAAACAATTGAAAAAATTGAAAAGACCAAAAGCTGGTTTTTTGAAAAGATCAACAAAATTGATAAACCACTGGCTGAACTTTCTATAGAAAAGCAGGAAAGGAAACAAATAACCTAAATTAGAAATGAGAGGGGAGTTGTCACTACAGATGCAACAGAAATCAAAAATAACAGAATACTATGAAAGACTGTACTCTAACAAATTTGAAAACCTAGGGGAAATGGACAAATTCCTTTACTCATACCACCTACCCAAATTATCACAAAGATAGAGAACTACAGACCGATATCACTCATGAACCTAGATGCAAAAATCTTCAAGAAAATTCTTGCCAACAAAATACAACAACATATCAAGAAATTAATCCATCATGACCAAGTGAGATTCATACCAGGGTTGCAAGGCTGGTTCAACATCAGGAAAACAATTAATGTGATTAACCACATAAATAACACAAAAGACAAGGATCACCTGATTTTGTCCATTGATGCTGAAAAGGAATCTGATAATGTCCAACACCCATTCATGCTAAAAACTCTTAGCAAAATGGGCATAGATGGCAAATTCCTCAACACAATAAGGGCCATTTATACAAAGCCAATTGCCCACATCATCCTGAATGGAGAGAGACTGAAAGACTTTCCCTTGAGATCAGGAACTAGACAAGGATGCCCACTGTCACCTCTCCTATTCAACATTGGGCTAGAAGTTCTAGCCAAAGCAATTAGACAAGACGAAGAAATAAAGGGCTTCTGCATCGGCAAAGAGGAAGTTAAAATCTCCCTGTTTGCAGATGATATGATTGTATATGCAGAGAACCCCAAAGAATCTATAAGTAAGCTGCTCAAACTGATAGAAAAGTTCAGCAAAGTCTCAGGATACAAGATAAACATAAGTAAATCAGTAGGATTCCTTTATACCAACAATGAGACTGTTAAGGAGGACATTATCAAATCAATACTGTTTTAGTCAGCTAGGGCTGCTCTAACAGAAATACCACAGAGTGGATGGCTTTAACAAAGAAAGATTTATTATTACACAGTCCGGTAGGTTGCAAGTCCATATTCAGGGTGTCCGCTCCAGGGAAAGACTTTCCCCTTGTCGGCTCTGGAGGAAAGTCCGGTATTGCATCAGTCATTGTCCAGGGAGTGTCCTAACGCAAGAACCTCTGGTCTTAATGACGTGCTCTGCTCCCGGTGCTGCTTGCTTGATGGTAGCGAGGTTCTCAAATTGTCCTTGGTTCTTTATCCTTTTATTCCTTGCAAGCTAAAAGCATTAAGGGTGGGGCAAGCCATACTCCAGGGAAACTTCCGCCATAGCAGGAATTCACAGCCCCACCCTAATCCTTTAACATACAGGTTAGCAAAACCGCACAATGGAGGACATTTCCAGGATACTGGGAACCATATCCCAGCCACATGGCTGCACACATTTTTGGGGGGACACAATTCAAACCATGACAAATACCATTTACGATAGCCCCTAAGAAGATAAAGTACCTAGGAATAAATCTAAGCAGAGAAACAACAGACCTTTACAAAGAGAACTACAAGCCCTTCCTACAAGAAACTAAGAGAGACTTAGATAAATAGAGAAACCTACCCTGCTCATGGATAGGAAGACTTTACATTGTGAAAATGTCTATTTTACCCAAAGCAATTTATTTATATAATGCAATCCCAATACAAGTTCCAGCATCATTTTTTAATGAGATGGAGAAACAAATCACCAATTTTGTTTGGAAAGGGAAGAAGCCCCGGATAAGTAAAGTACTACTAAAGAAGAAGAACACACTGGGAGGCCTCTCATTACCCGACCTTAGAACATACTACACTGCCACAGTGGTCAAAACAGCCTGGTACTGGTACAAGAACAGACAGATTGATCAATGGGACAGAATTGAGACCCTAGAGATGACACCGTCTGCCTATGAACAGTTGATATTCGACAAAGGCCCTAAGACATTAAACTGGGGTAAAAACAGCATCTTCAACAAATGTTGCTGGTAAAATTGGTTATCCATCTGCAATAAACTGAATCAAGATCCATATCTTACACCTTATACAAAAACCAACTCCAACTGGATAAAAGACCTAAATATCAAACCCAAAACGATAAAGCTCATCCAAGAAAAGGTAGGAACAACAATGGAAGTTTTAATACACAGTGAGGACAGACTCCAAAATCTGTCAAAGAAACCTCAATCAACAGAAGAGAAAATAGATAAATGGGAACTATTAAGAATCAAACACTTTTGCTCATTCAAAGACTTTATTAATAGAATTAAAAGAACACCCACAGAATGGGAAAAATATTTGGCAACTCTATGTCAGACCGATGCCTGAACTCCATAATCTGTAAGATACTACAAAATATCAATAAGAAGAAGATAAAGCATCCAATTAAGCGATGGGCAAAGGAGATGGACAGACACTTCACTAAAGAGGAGATCCAGGCAGCCAAAAAACACATGCGGACATGTTGACGATCTTTAGTTATTAAAGAAATTCAAATCAAGACAACAATGAGATACCATCTCACCCCAACAAGATTGGCCATGATCCAGAAAACACAAAACAACAAATGCTGGAGAGGCTGTGGAGAAAGTGGAACCTTCCTACACTGTTGGTGGGGTTGCAAAATGGTCCAGCCTCTTCGGAAGGCAATCTGGCTCTTCCTTAAAAAAATGGATATCGATACACCATTTGACCCAGTAATTCCACTACTTGGAATATATCCTACAGAATCAAGGCCTTTCACACCAATGGACACATGCACCAGAATGTTTACCGCAGCACAGTCCACGATAGCAAAAAGATGGAATCAACCCAGATCAACTGGAAGACATTATGTTGAGTGAAAGTAGTCAGCGACAAAGGGACAAATACTGTATGAGATCTCTACGATAAGATCCCCAGAACAGACTTGTGTATAAAAGAAAAGACTCTTTGACAGCGGCAAGGGAGGGGAGGGAAGGAGGGGGAGGGGGGGAGGATTTAGTTTAGATAGTTACTAGAAATCTAGTTGGGAGAAAGTGGTGATAGCACACATTAGAAATAACATTAAGTGGACTTCAGCATAACTTGAGTACTCCTTCCATCTTAACCCAGTATTGCAAGGATAGAGTAGCTGGGGTGGGGAGCAGGGGACCATGCTCTTAGGTGAATTCCAGGCCAATTGGCACAACTAGCGTTTTGCTAAGAGAGCTCTCTGCACCCCACATTGGTGAGTGGTGTCTGGGGTCTTAAAAGCTGCCAAGCTGCCATCCGAGAACACAGCAAATGGTCCCAACTCAGCAGGAACAGATGCTCACTGAAGACCAAAATGACATGCGGTAAAGACAACCGAGAATACAGAGAGACCCACAAGAGTGGGTGCCTACATCAACTTTGGACCAGAAGAACCAGATGGTGCTCGGCCACCACCAGTGATAGCCACGATGGAGCTCACAGAGAGGAGTCTCACTGGCAACTCAAGAATAAAAAGGGGTGCATCATGAAATCTCCACTAAAAGACCTTAATTGATGTTCCTGCGGTTTGAGGGTTCCTCTGAGAGCATGGCCCCCGGCCCTGATGCTGCCCTTTCCCATAAATTATAACAAAAGTCCACTCTTTGGACAGGAATGGATTGGACTTCGCAATGCAGAGTGACCATATATTGGAAGCACTTTATGGTCCTATACATCTATGGGATATTATCTTGCTGACCTCTGGCTGGAGGAAGGGGAGTGGATGGAGAGGAGGGGAAAGGAGGCTGTTGGGAGGATGAGACATGTATGGAGCAGAGAGGAATAATGTGCTGTCACTGGACAGGGAGAGCAGTGGAAGCTGCATATAGGTGGGCATGTAAATTTATACGGGAATGTACATTTTCACTCAGTTATGTTAAATAGAAATAAAATAAATAAAATAAAAACAAAACAATAGCTTGCTTCATTATCATTTTACTGGGGTTTAAGTAAAATGTAAAGACATGATCTGACAGGAAGATATGTAGTCCTAGACTACATATTTGTAAAGATGAATTGTAGACTGCTAGTGATTTAAGAATTGTTTTTGTTTGTGTTTTTCTTTTTATCAGAGAAATAAGCTCATTAAGGCAGAGACTTTACCTGTTTTGTTTGCTGCTGTTCAACAAGCTCATGCATGTGAGAGGAACTCCAGATATACTATTTGAATGAATGCTTCGGGGACACGCTTATTCATTGGGCAGTATCTTTAGCAACTGTTCAGTATGATTACATGCTTCGGGAAAGACACTTTGAGTAAAAGTTGAGTCTTGGATCTCTACGAGTTGCTGGGTGGCACAAATGGTTAAGTGCTCAGCTACTAAGTGAAACATGGGCAGTTGAAACCTTCCCAGCTGCCTTGGAAGAAAGCCCTGGCTATTTGCTTCTGAAATAACTCAGCCATCAAAAAACCTATGGAACACAGTTCTACATTGCAATATGAAGGGCCACCGAGAGTCAGAATAGATTTGATGGCAACTTGTGGTGACATTGGTTTCAGAGACTACACACACACCCAGAGCCTCCAGTTCTGTCCTGTAGAGCAGATACCAGTCTTTTAAATCTAGGACATCATGATGACGAGATGATCTACCTTTTTATGATCTACTAAGGGAGAAAGAAAGCAAACAAAAAACTTTGATCATTATAATCTTAAAATGTCGCCAACTTCAGGAAATATCTCAATTTCAGAGATTTTTATAACATGAAAAATATACATCTTAAAATCACTGGAACGTAGCCTTTACCCTCAGAGTGTCACCTTTGCTGGTTACATTGCTTATACTAAATAATGGATATAATAAAACCTGAAAAGGTTAATGTAAGTAAAAAGAAATCTGTGGAAAGATTCTGGGAATGATTTTAAGTTTTCCTACCGTTGACCACAAATGAAATGCATGGTTAGCACTTTATCAGTGTTTTTAAGGATTTTCAGGGGTTGTTTTAGGGTATACATAATTTTCGTCCTAGATGCTGACCTAAAAACTTAACTTTCCCCCTTCTCCAATGATGAGAATAACGCTTGGATATAAACTAACTTTTCTTAGATTTCAAAACTGTAATTATGGCTTGTAAGAAGAACTACTATTTATTTAGCAGCCAAATTTGTTCACTTAAACATTCTTTCTTTTATTTTACACTATGTCATAAAATTCCAATACAATTTTAGCAATCTTTAATCACATTTTCCCAGTCACTACCCTACCCTCTTTGAATAAATTATTTTTTCCTGTTCTAAGAAATTAGATTGCAAATATCTTCAGAGTCCCTTAAATATCCCCCAACCAATGCAAATTTTTCTGAAAAATCAACAGCAACTTATAGAAATAAAAGATTCCACTGTGTTGACTGCCTGAGTTTCTCTAAGCCCCTGACAGACAGCTTGGACCCGTGAACATAAAGCTTTAGCTAGTGGCGCCAAATCACACAAAGCCATTTTTAAGATGCCTGGTCTATGCTATCAATCCTCTTACCTTAGGCAACCCCCTCCTGCTGGTTAAGTGCTAACACATGCTTTGCAACTGCAGGAAGGGATATGGTTTACAGATTAAAATTAGATGCAGAATTAAATTGCTTGAACACAGCAAAAACAGAAGGGGGTAGTAGGTGGGGCAGAGAAGACAATTTGGGCATGCCAATACTCACACACATTTAATTCCAAGATTTGAATTTCCATGAATTTGCATTAGAATTCTTGGGTTTAGGCTCTGCTTTCATTACTGAGACTCATTTTCAGAGCAATAACATGTAGAATCTGTCAAAGAATACACAGCCTTATGAAAACGTGGGTTCCAACTATGGGATTTACAGCCACGAGAGACCGCTGAGGCAAACACCAGAGCTCCTTTTAGAAAGCCAAACAGAGTAATTTAATGATGACTAATGACATTTGTAACTTTTCAGGCTACTATAATAAGAGTAATCAGATCTCAGGCATTAGAATGTAATGTGATCACCTGTGCTTTTCAGAAAGGAATTTCTGTACACATCAACAGCATTGCACAGCTGGCCAAGCACATTAACGGCAATGCTGAAGAAAAGGGGAGGAGGAAACACCTTCCTCCAAATCTGTAAATGCTGGTTGCAACTGGTAAACACAAACTAGCACAGCAGTTATGAAAGATGTCCCTTCATTAAATAAAAAATTTTAGCTGTTGCCCTAAAGTCTAATACCTAAACTACTGGAAAGGGATTTTAAAAGAAGAAGAAGAAGAAGTTCCCAATGTGCACTCTCTGTGTTTAGAAAAGGACACCCTGGTGGTGTAGTGGTTTAGTGCTAGGGCTGTCAACCAGAAGGTTAACAGTTCAAATCTGTCAGACACTCCTTAGAAACTCCATGAGACAGTTATACTCTGTCTATAGGATCACTTTGAGTTGGAAAGGACTTGACAGCAGTGGATTTGTTTTTTGTTTAGAAAATAAGGTGATAAAATAAAAAGCTATTTAGATATTCTTTCAGGAAATATGTGTTGGTGGGCTACTTACATACTGATACTTTGCTACACTGAGGATACCATGATAAGCACAGCCATAGTCAATTTCCTTGATGTCTAGTGGCAGAGAAAGACATTAGTCACATAGTTATATCAGTTGCCATCAAGTCATCTCAATTTATGGCAATCTTGTATGTGTTTTGGAATAGGACTGTGTGTTTGTCACAGGGCTTTCAACCACCTGCTTTTTGAAAGTAGATCACCAGATTTTTCTCTCAAGGTGCTGCTGGATATACTCAAACTCTAAGGGTAAAAGTGGAGGTCCCTTTGAGTTAGAATCAACTCGATGCCATTTTTTTTTTTTAAGTAAAAGGAGGTATAAATAATCCATGGTATATATACTCAGTGGACCACTATGCAATCATAAAGAACAATGATGATTTTAGGAAGCATCTCATAACCTGGTTTCAATTGGATGATGTGTTGAGTGAAAGTAGTCAGCAATAAAAGGACAAATATAGTGATCCCTACAATAAGAACTTAAAAACAGACTCATGTGTAGAAGAAAACACTCCTTGACTACTGCAAGGATGGGGAGGGAAGAAGGGTAAGGATTGGTTATAGATTAGATAGTTGATAGAAATTTGGTTGGGTGAGATCAGTGACAGCACACGCTAGAAAGAAGATCAATTTAACTAGACTTCAACGTAACATGAATACCCCTCCAATCTTAACCCAATATTGCAAGGACAGAGTAGCAGGGGCAGGGATCTGGGGACCATGCTTTCAGGGGACATCAAGACCAACTGGCATAACTAGCCTATTGCTAAGAGAATCTTCCAAACACCACATTGGTGGGTGGCATCTGGGATCTTAAAAGCTAGCAGGCTGCCATCTGAGGTACACCAAACAGTCCCCACTGAATAGGAACAGATGATCACTGAGGAATAAAATGACAGGGGGGAAAGAGAACCCAGAAGACAGAGACACTGATGTGTGTGACTGCATCAGCATATGGCCAGAGGAGCCAGATGGTGCCCAGCCACCACTGGGAATAGCTGTGATGGGGCTCACAAAGTTGAGTCTCACTGGCAACACGAAAATAAAAAGGGGTGCAACCTGAGAACTCCACTAAAAGACTGCAATTGATGGTCCAGGAGCCTAGGGGTTCCCTTGGGAGCACGGGCCCTGGTCCTGATGCTGCCGCTGTCCATAAATCATTACCGAATTCAGCTCTTCAGACAGGAGTGGATTGTACTTGGTGACACACAGTGACCATAATATGTGTGCAATTATGGTTCTGTGCATCTGTAGGACATCATCCTGCTAGCCTCTTACTGGAGGCAGGGGAGAGGGTGGAGAAGAGGGGACAGGAGACTGTTAGGAGGATATGACATGTATAGAACGGATATGCTGTCACCAGGCAGGGAGAGCAGTGGAAGCTGCACATAGGCAGGCATGCAAACTTATACTGGATCGTACACTTTCACTCAATCACAATAAATAAAAATAAATAAATAAATAGTAAAAAGAGAAGTCCCTAGGTGGTATAGATAAACATTTCAGTATTAGCAGCTGAAGCATTAGCAGTACAAACTGACCAAGAAGTCCCTCAAAAGAAGGTGCTGGTTATCTGTTTCCAAATGTTGACAGCCTTGGAAACCCACACACACCTGGCTGCCATGAGTCAGACCTAGAGTGACTGAAAGCAATAACAACATGGTCAAACATGAGAGAGTAAAATGAAGACCACCAGAGCAGTAGGAGAAAAAAAAAAAGATCAAAACTTGAGTCTTGTTAACATGCCAAGCAATGAAACACATACGAGGTCAAAAAGTCATTCACACTTTCATCAGTGAGAGAAGTTAAGAGTTTTTAAGAGCTGTTGTTGTTAGGTGCCATTGAGCCATTTCCAACTCACCGTGCAACCCTATGTACAACAGAACAAAATACCAATGAGTCCTGCACATGCTCACAATCCATCTTGTTGAGGGTCTTCCTCCTTCCTCTTTGTCACTGACCCTCTACCTTACCAAGCATGATGCCCTTCTCCAGAGATTGATCCTTCCTGACAACATATCAAAAGCATGTAAGATGTAGTCTCATCATCCTTGCTTCCAAGGAGCACTCTGTACTTCTTCCAAGACACATCCGTTTGTTCTTTTGGCAGTCTTTGATATATTTATTATTCTTCACCAGCATCACAATTCAAAGATGTCAATTCTCCTTTGGTCTTTCTCATTCATTGTCCAGCTTTCATACGCATTTAACAGGACTGAAAATACCATGCATGGCTTGCGTCAGGCACACATTAGTCTTCAAGATGACGTCTTCATTTTTCAACACTTCAAAGAGACCCATTGTTACCAACCTGCCCAATGCAATGCAGCTTTTGATGTCTTTACTGCTGCTTCTGTGGGTGTTGATGATGGATCTCAGGAAAATGAAATCCTGGACAACCTCAATCTTTTCTCTGTTAACTATGATGTTGCTTGTTGGTATAGTTGTGAGGATCTTTGTTTTCTTTATGTCAAGTTCTAATTCATTAGTGAAGACTGTGGTCTTTTGTTCTTCATTTGGTTTTCAGCAAGCAAAGTTCTGTCATTTGCATAACAGACATTGTTAATGAGTCTTCTTCCAATCCCGATCCCTTATTTTTCATATAGTCCAGCTTCTCTGATTATTCACACAGTATACAGACTGAATAGGCTTGGTGGAAGGAGATATCCCTGCCTCACACCTTTCTTGACTTTAAACAATACAGTGCTCCCTTTTCCTGTTTGAATGACTGCCTCTTGATCCATGTACAGATTCCTCAAGAGCTCAATTAAAATGTGTTCTGGAATTCCCATTCTCTGCAATGTTAGCTGCAATTTACTATGATCCACAAAGTTAAATGCCTTTGCATAAATCAGTAAACAAGTATCTTCCTGGTAATCTGCTTTTAGGCAAGATCCTTTTGTCATCAGCAATGATATCTTCGGTTCCACGTCCTCTTCTGAATCCAATCTGAATTTTTGGCACTTCCCTGTCAATGTACTGCTGCAGCTATTTTTGAATGATTTTTAGCAAAACTTTACTTGTGTTATTAATGATATTGTTATTTATTTCCACATTCAATTAGATCGTCTTTCTTGGGCCAGTCAAGCCATCAGTTGGTCAGATAGCTGTCCTCCAAATTTCTTAGCATAGTAGAGTGAGCACTTGCAGCACTGCATCTATTTGTTGGAACATCTCGGTTGACATTCTTTCAATTTCTGGGGCCTTGTTTTTCACCAGTGTCTTCACTGCAGCTTTGACTTTTTCCTTCAGTACTATCAGTTCCTAATTACATGCTACCTCTTCAAATAGTTAAACATCTACCAATTCTTTGTGGTATAATGACTCTGTAATTTCTTCCATCTTCCTTTGATGTTTTCTGTATTAATATTTTCCTGTAGAATCCTTCACTGTCACAACTTGAGGCTAGAATTTGTTCTTCTTTCAACTTGAGAAGTTCTGACTGTGTTCCTCTCTTTTGGTTTTCTGTCTCCAGCACTTTCCACGTGTCATTATAATACTTTGTCTTCTTGAGCTGCCCTTTTGAATCTTCTGTTTAGTTTTATCACTGCATCATGTATTCCTTTTGCTTCCGTCACCTGATGTTCAAGAACAAGCTTCAGAGAACTTCTGACATCCAATTTGTTCTTTCCTTTCTTTCCTGAATCTTTAATGACTCTTGTGTTTTTCATATTTGATGTCCTGGATGTCATTCTATAACTCATCTAGTCTTTAGTTATTAGTGCTCAGTGTGTCAAACCTATGAGACAGTCTCTAAACTCAGGTGGCATATATTTACAGTCATATTTTGGCTCTCGTGAACTTCAACTATCTTCAGTTTCAATTTGAACTTGCATGTGAGCAACTGATGGTCTGTGCTGCAATCAGCATATGGCCTTACTTTGACTGATACCAGGGTTTTCCATTACCTCTTTCCACAAAGATAGTCAATTTGATTCCTGTATAGTCCATATCATGAGGTCCCCCTGTATGGTTGCAATTTATGTTGGTAAAAAAAAATGATGTTTGCAGTGAAGAAGTCATAGATCTTGCAAAATTCTGTCATGTGATCTCCAGTATGGTCTATCACCAATGCTATATTTTCCAATTATTGACCCTTCTTTGTTTCCAAATTTTGTATTCCAGTCATCAGTAATTATCGGTGCATCTTGATTGCATATTCCACCAATTTGGAATTTCAGAAGCTGATAAATCCACAATTTCTTCATTTTTGCCCTTGGAGGTTGGTACACAAATTTCAGTAATAGTTGTATTAACTGGTCTTTAAGTGTAGACAGCATTATTTAAGGTGTTGCACTAAGTAAGCACTTAATACTAGCTCTTTGAATGAGTCCAGGGTCTATACAAAATTGGGTAGAATAAGTATTACAATTTATTGAACAGTAAAGAGTCTTCAGTTAAGTCTAGCGCAGGCTTGGTGTACCCAGGTTATTTAAAGTTTATGACCCTTCTCAGCATAACTGGATAGATGTAGCTGTGATGACAGTCAGTTTTGATATCCCCCAAGCAAGTGCTGCTCTAGAAGACAAATTTCATTTTATAAATGTGAAAGATGACTAGGAGAAGGGGTTAAAGGTGAGAATCAGGAAAGGAGACAGAGAATATCCTAAGAGGAAGGAATACATATGAAGACACTCAACACTTAGACAGGAAACAATTCAAGAAGGGAGAGGCCAATGATCTGTAGCTAGAACAGAACCTGGGACAGTGCTACTATCAAAGACTGAGAAGGTACAATATTGTTAGATCATCTCAAGATGCATAGGTGTGCTGAAAAATAGTGGTCACTGTCCTAAGAGCAATTGGAAACCGCCTAAGAATTTTAAATTAAAGGGTGTGGGTAGGAGGGTTTGGAGAGCAATGGATGATTTGAATTGTGCAAAAACAAAAGGTCACTCTGGTGCCAGCATGAATGATGAGGGAAAGCATTTGCCAGTTGAGCTGCTTATACACCACTTAGCTGCAACTACCATTGTCTACAAAAAGATGACAGGGTCAAAAATAAAGAGGTTCCAAATCAAAGAGTTCCAAAATCTCCGGATGATTTCTAAGATTAAGTAGAATGACAGTGTGTGTATGGGGGGAGAACAGGAGGCACAATTAGGGCACCTAAAACTCAAACTGCCCAACTCTAGTGAAACATAACCTTTTGATCCAAAGCTTTTTCTGTCTTATAGACTATGTAGGCCTTTAGGATGGGCCTTATCTTCCGAGATTTATATTCTTGTGTGATTCTTTCACCTTGAATGTGACAAGAACTAGTGACTTAACTCTAATGGACAGAATGTGGCAGAGGTGATGGTGTGACTCTCAAGACTGGGATTCAAAAAGACTGATTGCTGTCATAGTTCTTCTCTTTTGCTCACCCCTAGCTCTCTCTCCCTAGGGAAAACCAGTTGTCATGTCTGAGGCAGTCCTGTGGAGAGACTTCTGTGGTGAGGGATGAGGGCCTGGCCAAGGATGAGGGCCTACGCACAGCCAAATGAATGAGCCTGTACGCTATGTTCCCGCAGTCACAGCCTGAGATGACTGAAGTCCCAGTCAACACCTAGACCACAGCCTATAGGAGATCCTGATCTAGAAGAACCCAGCTAAGCCCATCAGATTCCTGACTCACGTAATTGTGAATCTTTGTTTTGTTAAATGACTAGAGTTCAGGGCAATTTGTTACACAGCAAAAGGTGACTAATACAGAGCTTGCCAGTTAAACACAAAATGTGCCCTTCCTTGTATCATTTGGTTTTCTTAATATCTGCAGATTTATTCTCACCGTTCTCGACCATTTTTATTCTTTTCACTGTCCTTACTAAGTACTTTTCAAAGATGTTATTTTTCTACAGTAATCAATATACAGAAAGACAAGATTTTAAATGCTTTAAGTTCAACGATATAGAGATTGATAACAAAAAGGAATAGGAATTTGATGTCTTTATAAACTCAACCATGTTATAAGGCTGGTCAATATTATACCTTGTAAATTTGGTACTTAGAAGAGACAGGCTCAAAGTACTAAAACATTTATATTCTTTGTTTCATTTCTTTTGACTAAAAAATTCTGGTGACATTAATTAAATAAAAATAACTTCCTTTAGATTTTTGCTATACTCATGTAACAATAGGATAAATTCTTCCACATATCACATTCACGGAGTTTACTACTAAAATAGTTAGATGCTAAAATAAGAACGGACAACAGAGATACACAAATTGTGAGTTTAATGTATTTTTGTGATTCTACAGGGCTTCAGGCTTTAGTAATTCTCTCTACATCTTCTCATCTTCCAGCAAGTATTTCAGTTTCTTTTTTTTTTTTTTTTAATTGACTGAGTGAAAATGTACATTCCCATATAAATTCACATGCCCACCTATATGCAGCTTTCACTGCTCTCCCTGCCTGGTGACAGCACACTATTCCTCTCTGCTTCATACATGTCTCATCCTCCCAACAGTCTCCTTTCCCCTCCTCTCCACCCATTCTCCTTCCTCCAGCCAGTGGTCAGTAGGATGATATCCTACAGATGCACAGAACCATAAAGTGCATCCAATATATGGTCACTCTGCATCGCCAAGTCCAATCCATTTGTGTTTGAAGAGTTGAACTTTGTTATGATTTATGGGCAAGGGCAGCATCAGGGCCAGGGGCCGTGCTCCCAGGGGAACTCTGAAGCTGCTGGACGATCAGTTGCAGTCTTTTAGTGGAGATCTCAGGGTGCACCCCATTTTATTCTTATGTTGCCGGTGAGACTCAATTTAGTGAGCTCCATGCTGCTGTCACTGGTGGTGGCTGGTCACCAGCTGGTTCCTTCAGTCCCAAGTCTATGTAGGCACCCACTCATGTGGGTCTCAGTATTTTCTGGGTTGTCTTTCCCCCATGTCATTTTGGTCCTCGGTGAGCATCCGTTCCTGCTGAGTTGGGACCATTTGCTGTGCCCTTGGATGGCAGCTTAGCAGCTTTTAAGACCCCAGACGCCACTCACCAATGTGGGGTGCAAAGAGCCCTCTTAGCAAAACACTAGTTGTGCCAATTGGCCTCAATTTCACCTAAGAGTTTGGTCCCCTGCCCCCTGCCCCAGATTCCACAATCAACCTTTGCCGTCTTTTCCATTTCTCACTGTTGATTTATAATCATTCCCACTTAGCATCATCACTGTTTAGGCTGTGTGTAGTCACACCCAGCAGGCACAGCTTTCTCCTGCTGACAGAATAATCTTATTGGGTATCAATAGCATGGCTGCCAAGTTCTGCCACTTCAGGGTAGCACCACTCTGCTGGAGCACTGACTTAGATTGCCAGAGCTTCATAATGTGAAGAATCAATAGAAAACTTTTTTTATTTTACTTTTCATTTATGACACTATTCTAAAATGATATCAAAGAACTCATTTTTTTACAGTGTCATTCAAAGCTTTTAATGGATTAGTTTGGTTTTCTTTTCTACATATTCAGAGAATCAAACATCAATCCATAAAATTGAGTCATCAGACTAAACTACATGTCAAATACTCCATAAGTTTAGAAGAACTGCTCATTTTAACATTAAATTTGTATAATTAGTCCAAGACTAAACTTGTTTTTTAGAATTATGCTCTCTGTAAGGAAGTTTCTCATTTTTTTATATAATAGATCTCTGGAGAATCATGGCCAGAATCATGGGACTCAGCGAAAGCCTGGATGCATTGTTGAACTTGGGCTCTACCCCATACCCAGACCACACCAAATTAAAATAACTTTTAGTTTATTCCAACAACGATAATAAAAATTAAATGTGTTGAGTTTTTGATGGTGAAAGCACCGAAGAAACAGGGAGATATATATTTCAGCCAATTTATATCATATACTACATCTTTAATGTTAGTCTGATTACTCTTTCAGAACCTATCATGATAAATAATTATATCATCTCTACACAAAGCTTCTGGAATTGTTGATTTCTAAAGCCCCTCTCATTTCAAAAGTTCTTCAATTTTATGAGGGGGAAAAAAAGTTTGGCAAAACCATTTAGCCAAAGTTTATATAAATCTTGTTTAGAAATGTTGTTTTACATTTATTTTTAATCGATACTGGGATTTTAAAAATTCTCATCAGTTTTTAATCACCTACTACTTATTCAACTGAAAAACTAAAACAGATGAAAGCCTTTGTTAATTTGCATTAACATCAAGGTGATAACTTCCAAACATAGAAATGACATGAGAAAAATACTTCAAAATATGGAAGAGAAAAATACATGGTAAAGTAGAACTGATATAACAACACCCCCCCAAAAATGTCAAACTTGCCACTGTCAAGTTGATTCTGACTCATGGTGACCCTGTAGGAGAGAGAGAAGTGTCCCATAGAATTTCCAAGGAGCACCTGATGGATTTGAACTGCAGACCTTTGGTTAGCAGCCAAACTCTTAACTACTGTTCCACCAAAGTTTCCTACTGGTGTAAGAGATGTTAATAAATAAATAAAAAGATGAGAAAAGGGAACAAACGTAACTCCTGATGTTTCTATTTTTTTGTTTGTTTCATCTCGTTTCCACTGTTTGACAGACAAAGTCTACAGTAGACTATTTTTTATGGTCTTTTCCTTCAGAACAGTGACTTCAGTGAAGTGGAACTCTCATTCCAGCCATATTAGAAAGACAGGAGACTGACTCACATTCCTGATTTCTGTTGCTGACACCAAACATCACTCCTAATGCTTTTAGTACTAACTGGTTTATATTGCACCAAAAGAATACCTTCAATGCAAATAAAACATGCCAAATGATTACATATGTAAGCTACCAAGAAACACATTTTCATTGATAAATATTGATTTGACGTTACATAGCATTTCCATGAAAGGACAAATGATACATCTTCCATTTTATTTGACTCAGTGCTCTCTGAAGGGACTGTCAGTGAACTGGAACAATATAACTGACTTCACAAGAGTAGCTTGCTTCATCTTGCAAACTTTCACTGAAATGGCCAAGAACTTTACTGGTAGAATAAAATTGAGGCTACAGGAAAGAGGGCTAGTTATGTTCTAGGATCTTTGGAGAATTTCTTCATCATGTAGGTAGATTACCCTAGACTGAGGGCAAGTCTGACACCATCGTAAACTGCTCACAGGTACGCAAAATGGTACAATTTCTGTGAATGGGAATTTGGAAGCGTCTAGCGGAATTAGATATACGTTAGCACTTTGATTGAGTAATCTTCCTTTTCAGCATTCTACTCCAAGGATTCACTGGAAAAAAAAATACTGATTTATTCAGAGTTATTCTTTACCCAATCGTTGAACAATAAAATATTTGGAAAAACTCAAAAGTCCATCAGAAGCAACTCATTGACTAAAAGATGACAGTAACTCATAATAAAATAAAAGAACATATAAAAGATATATGGAAAGCCATTATCTACTGATATACCATGATCTCCTCAGTGCTGTATTATGTGACAAAAGCAAGATACAGAACATCACATATTTTAAGCTACATTTTGTGTGATGAGGGGTAGTAAATTCATGTATTGGATTGTTTTGCAACAAGAAATGCCAGAAGGATAAACCAAAAAGGGGAATTGTTGCCTATAGCTGGAAGGGAGCAGCTGGGACAGTCAAACTTCTTTAAACATGCATTCTGCAGATAGTCTCAACATTATAAATATACAAGGACTGCCAGTTAAGTTCACAAATTCATCCTAGAAAAAGCACTACATACCTTATCAGTGACTATCACTAAGAATATGATTACTATTAATTTTTACATACTTCTTTTTAATATTTTTAGTTTTAGTTGTAAGTATGTGAAACATGTGCATACATGCATTCTGATAACTAAGTCTATGACCTCAACTGTTCTAAGTACTACATATCTCACTGCTGAAAATCATTATGGTCACCTTCGAAGTGCTCCCCTTGGGAGGCTATGCACCAACGCCAGTGCCTAGCCCACCCTTTAAAGCAATTTTGGAACTCTTTTTCTGAATGGCCATCAGAATTGTGTCCTATTATCCTTGATGTCCTGAATGGCATCAAAATGTCTTCCTTTCAGTATTTCCTTTAAAAAGTCACTGGGGGTCAGATCAGGTGAGTAGGGACGATATTCCAACACAGTTACCTGTTTACTGGCGGAAAACACCTGTACAGGCAACTATACAATTAAATTTGCAAACTTGCCACCATGTGCAATGGCCATTCCAGAAAGGGTTCCAAAATTATTCTGAAGGTTAGGCTAGGCACTGGCATTGCTGCATAGCAAGGGGAGTTCTTTGAAGGTGACCATAATGATATTCAGCAACGATGTCTGTAGCACTTGAAACAGTTAAGTTCACGGACTTAATTGTCAGACCTCTCCTATATGTGCATTTCACATATTTAAAACCAGAACTAAAAATATTAAAAAGAAATTTGTAAAAATTAAAAATAAACTAAAATGAATGACACTAACTAGAGATTCACTTGGGATACACAGAGAAATTAATTAAGTCAAGACTTTAAATAATATCGTTATGACTGTACCATTTTGGGCAGGTATGTTCTAGGAACACACAGAGCTGAAGTAAATTTTAAAGTGCATTCCATACGTTAACTCTTCGGTATTTCTGGTATTATTGTGAAACTATTTTGTGTATATTGTAGGTTAATGTAAATAATGTGTAATGATGCTGTTAAGTGCAGTTGAGTTGGTTCCAACTTATAGCAAAACTGTACAACAGAACAGAACACTGTCTCATTCTGGACCATCCTCACACTTGTTGTTGGGTTTGAGCCCAGTGCTGCAGCTACTGTGCCCATTCATCTTATTGAGGGTCTTCGTCTTTTTTACCAATTCTCTACTTTACCAAGCATGATATCCCTCTCCATGGACTGGTCCTTCCTGATAACATGTCCCAAGTACTTGAGATGAAGTCTAAAAATTCTTATTTCATTTTGGCTGCACTTCTCTCGAGACAGATATGTTCATTTTTCTGGCCATCCATGGTGCATTCAATTTTCTTTGCCAACACTATAATTCAACAGTGTCAATTCTTTTTCCTTACTCACCTACGTGAGGTGACTGAAAATATCGTGGCTTGGGTAAGGTTCACCTTAGTTCTCAAGAGACTTGTTTGCTTTATAACACTTTAAAAAGGTGTTTGGCAGCATTTTTACCTAATGTAATACATTATTTGATTTCATGACTGCTGCTTCCATCGGTGTTGATTGTAAAAACACCCAGTGCCGTGGAGTTGATTCTGACTCATAGAGACCCTATAGATCAGAGGAGAGCTGTACCATAGAGTTTCCAATGATAACCTGGCAGATTTGAACTGCTGACCTTTTGATTAGCAGCCGTAGCACTTAACCACTATGCCACCAGGGTTTCCCAATTGATTGTAGAATCAAGTAAAATGAAATCCTTGACAACTTCAACACTTATAATAATGCATGCCAAGCCAGCCAATATTATTCAATAATTTATAATAATAAATTATAATGTTAGTGTTATCAGAACAAGATCCTCAGTATAAGAGAAATGAGATGTAAACATAAAATCAAGGATGTTAACTAGAAGTTATATAACACAATTCAAATGTAAATATCAATATAAACACACATTTTTTTTTTTTTAAAAAAAAAAGCAAGCACGTTTTTGCAAAGAAAGGAAATCTTCCTTCCCCCTCTTCCCCTAGTCTCATTGCTGGAGAAGGGAATATGTACAGATGCTGGATTTGCCCTCAAGGCATGGGAAAGATGGTTTTGTCACTAACCCCTTAATGGGAAATTTCTCCCAGTGGAGCCTTGAAGTTACAGGTGGTAAACTCTGATCAAATGACATTGATTGTCTCTTTTCTGCTTCATCATACCATCCCCCATCCCTGCCACTTGCTAACACATAACATGAATTCTCTGTTTGGGCCTATGGCTGAATTTAAGTTGTATTATATACTGGGTTCTGGAAATATCATATTTCCTTTATAAATATTACTGAAGGAATTAGTAGTTAGATTTTTGGCTTGGCTACTATAGTCCCCCTGGTTCTAGAATTTGACTGTTTCCTAAATGTTGGATTGGTGAGGGTGGTTCCATATTCTCTACTGGCCACAAGGACTGCTAAGAGTCAACAAACACATCGAAAGAACAAACCGTGTCCAAGTGGAAGCTGAATGTGGTTCTATCAATCAAGGAAGAAAGAAGAAATCACTTAGGCCACTCGAGTGAGACCCCTTCGATGGGAACAGAACAGAACTTAAGTATAAGTGAGTGACAGATGATTTTTTTCATGTATTGTGGGACCTTCCACTTCATGGCTATGAAACAAAAATTATGTGTGTTTTATTAGACATTGAACTATTTTAAAAATATATGTACTTTATTGTGCTTTAAGTTACAGTTCACAACCAAAGTCCATTTGTCATACAAAACCCCCCACACACGTTGCCATGCAATTCTAACTGGTCTCCTCACCCTGCGACAGCACAATTTCTTTCCTACCCTGCATTTCCCAAGCCCATGAAGCCAGCTACTGCCCCTCCACCCTCTCATCTTGCCTTTGGACAGGAGTTGCTCAGTTAGCCTCATGTGTGTACTTAAGCCAGGAAGCATGCTCTTCTCCATTACCATTTTGTTTCTTGTTGTCTAGTCCAATCTTTGTCTGAAGAGGTGGCTTCAGAACTCGTGTATTACTTTCCTAAAGAAAGACATTTATACCAAATATAAATTGATCCTGAATATAAAGCAACCTTCTGTTTTATAAGTAGATTAATCCCCCAAATCTTTGGGTTGGGTTAAATACATATTAAAAAGAATAAGTGACTGACAGTGACTACTACATACTTATGATAAGTAATGCGATAACGAAAATGTTGGCGGCTCAAGTCTACACTGAGGACCTTGAAAGAAAAGCCTAATGATCTACTTCCAAAAAATCGACCACTGAAAATCCTATGGAAAATAGCTCTACTCTAACACCCATGGGGTGACCATGTGTCAGAAAAGACTGAGCATCAACTGTGGTATTTATTTTTAACATGTTTTGCTATTTCTCAGTTGGAACAAATCTATCATATTAATTTTTATTACTCAAGTTTTTATGGCATTGTTCACATTAGCTGAAGCAGTTGTTTGAGTTTCCCACTCTCATCCACTCCAAAACTTCACAAAACTTCTTCTTGAGTCCCTCAGTCATTTAGCATAATTTCAATATACCGCATGTCTGCTATCGGTATGCATCTAAAGGCTGTTGAAATCAACTATGAATGTTCTGGTGCCCTTTCTAGTAGTGCTGTTGCCAAGCTACCAAGGGCTGATTTGGCAAACTGATGATAAACAATATCACATGGCTCTTAAGTGGTAATTGGAGTAGCTATCCTTCTTGCCCCTTGTGAACATTTCACAATTCCCCTTTTGAAAATAGTTCCTTTACCTTCTTCCTGCAAGCCTTCCTCCTGTAAACTTCAGGAAAGAATCTGAAGAGATTAAATGGGTCAAGTAGTGTTCCGACAACATACTTGTCTACATTTTAATTTCTGGCACCTATGAATGAGACCTTGTTTTGAAATAGGATCTTTGTAGATGTAATTAAGTTATGGTCTGTGAATGAGATCATCCTGGATTTAGCATGTGTTTTAGCTCGAATGACTGATACTCTTCAAAGAAAAGCAGAAGGAAGTTTTGACAAATGGACACAAAGATAAAGCCATGGGGAGAGGAAAATAGATTGGAGTCATCTTGCCACAATAAGCCAAGGAGCACCTGGAACTACCAGAAGCTGGAGTAACGGAGGAAGTGTTCCTCCTCGCAACCTTTAGATGAAGCATGGACTGCCCTACTGATTTAGGACTTCTGGTCTTCATAAATGTGACAGAACACATTTCTGTTGTTTTAAGCCACTCACATTAAGGCAATTGGTTGTCATAGCCCTAGAAAACTAATTTAGTGGCCAAGCAGGCAAGTAGTCAGGGCAGACACTGACTTCACTGCCCTTCCATGTTGTCAATGCCAAGGGCACAGATGAACTTAGGCTGCCAGAATCCTTCATTTTAGATTCTCTTTTCTTATTGGCTTCCTTTTCTCATGCAAGATTTCTCTGTACAGTAGGTACTATGGCCTAATAAAATAAACCAGTTGCCGTCAATTGCAACTGGTGACTCCAAGTGTTTCAGAGTAGAACTCTGCTCTGTAAAGTTTTCAAGACTGTGACTTGTTAGAAAATGTCACCATGCACTTCTTCCCAAGAGTTTCTGGGTAGATTTAGACCACCGACCTTTTAATTAGCAGCAGGGTTCTTTACCATTTGTGCACTCCAGGAACTCCTAGTAGCTACTAAAATGTGCCTCTCCAAATTTTGCAAACAGAATGGTAATAAACTAAGAAAATCCCAAAAGCTGCAAACTGGGACAAAGATACAGTCTCTTCAACAAGCAGCATTGGCATAACTCGATATCCTTCTGAAAAAAAAAAAAAAAAGAAACAAGACCCTTATCTAATACCGTGCATGAAAACTAACTCAAAATAGATCAAAGACCTAAATATAAAAACTTAAACAATAAAGATAATGGAAGAAAACAATGGGACCACACCAGAAGCCCTAATTCATGGCAATAAGTTTATTAAAAACAAAAAACAAAAACAAAAACCAAACAAACAGTAACTCTCAAACACTAGAACTAAAATCAGACAATTGGAAAGTCTTAAAAATCAAATACTTATGCTCATCTAAAGCCTTCAGCAAAAGAGTAAAAAGACTACCTGCAGAGTGGGAAATAATTTTCAGCTACCACATTTCTGACTGATGTCTCATCTCTCTAATCTACAAGATACTGCAAAACCTGAACAAGAAAAAGACGAATAAACCAATTAAAAAATGGACAAAGGACATGAACAGGAACTTAACCAAAGAAGACATATGGAATGTCAACAGATACATTCAACACCAAAGCCAACTTTCCAAAGACTGAACAGGGCTGTATAAGACATGGAGTGATGCTGGCAATGAACACACTTTCAGACTTAAATACATGGAAGGGGCTATCAGAGAAGCTAGTCACTGGGGGCAAGATGATACGGTGACGGGAGACCGATCTTGGTCAAACAGACATGGGAAGATCTAGATGAAACGAGAGAGTGTGCTGTCGTGGGGGAGGAGGGGAAGGAAGGTCAGAGCAGTTAGAGTTAAAATAGCAGTGTGAATTACAGGTGTTACATGGCAAATTGATATGGATTACAAACTTGTACTTAAATCACAATAAAATTTACTTGCTTAGAAGAAATCAAAAAAAAAAAAAAAAGAATGGGACTAAATGTCACTCATAATGGACCCAGATTTCAAAACATTGGGAAACAATTCTGTGGTTCAGTCAGATGTCCTCGGCCAATCAGTAATCACTTTGGCTAAAGATGCAGAATCACATAAATCCGTGACTGTGAGAACTGAAATCCTGTAGTTAAAGTGTGGGAAGAATCATTTGCCCAAGGAATTGCAGAAGGGAGACAAAGGGGTGTGTTGGTACTCAGCAGAGAATGAGATCACGGTACAGGAAGCATTCCAGTTATGATGTTGTGGAATGGACTCTGAGGGGATATAAGTTGAGTGCTTTATAAGTTGAGTGCTTTTATTATGTGACCTTCACAAATAGAAGAGACGCTTGTTCAGTTGGTGAAATTTGAGATCAGCAAAGCCCAGACTATAGCCTCCATCAATCCTGTTATGGGGTCTGTATTTTCCACAGCTATTTAGTGTTTGGTTTAGTTAATAGTTTTTTTCAAATACAATACAGGAGTGAAAAAAAAAGGAAAGGATTTAAAAGTTATTCCTTTATAAATTGTTAATATCATTGCTCGTACCAGTTTCTTAGAGTAGCTATACACAAAAGAAAGACTCAGAGAAAATGAGTTTTAAGGAAAGACACTTGAAGCCTATTTCAACACTGCAATGCCTAGAGAAAAACATAAAATGCTATGAAAAATAAAACTATTATTCTTATTAAAGAAAGGCATACCTCAGAAAACATGAGAAATACGACTATATTCAAGATGAACAGATCTTATTATAATGCTTCAAGATCACACAAATTAAGTGTCAGGCTTTAGTGTTAGACTATTGCTGTTATGTGCCATCAAGTTGATTCCAACTCACAGCAGCCCTAGAGGACAGACTAGAATTTCCCCATAGGGTTTCCTAGGCTGTAAATCTTTATAGAAGCGAATAGCCAGGTCTTTTCTCCCACAAGATCATAGCTAGCTTACTAGCTTCTCATGTCTGTTGTGAACTGAATTGTGTTCCCCTAAAATACATGTCAACTTGATGAGTCCATGATTTTCCGGGATTACATGGTTGGCCATCATTTTGTGATCTGATAGAGTTATTTTATGTGTTGTAACCTCCATAATGTTAGTGAGACTGGATTAGAAATAGTTATGTTAATGAGACAGTACTCAGCCTCCAAAATTAAGCTGTACTTTGAGTCAATCTCGTTTGAAATATAGAAAAAAATCAAGCAGAGAAAAGGACCTCATGCCATCACGAAAAGCTAGGAGCAGAGCATGTGCTTTGGGTCCGGCGTCCCTGCACTGAGAAGATCTAAACCAGGGGAATATTCGCGACAAGAAACTTCCTCCAAACCCAGCACAGAGAGAAAGTCTTCCCTGGAGCTGGCCCCCTGAAGTCGAACTTCTAACCTCCTAAACTGTGAGAGAATAAATTTCTGTTAAAGCCATCCACTTTTGGTATTCCTGTTAATATCAGCACTAGGTAAATGCCACCTTCTCTGTGAGATCTGAACTGACCATGCTACTTTGTCAGACTGCTCCTCATTCTACATTCCAAGTCTCCCTTACTTATACTTTCATTTAGCATATAACTATTAGCCCCTTCTAATGTATTAAATAATTTGTGACTTTGTTATTGTTCTTTATTGCATGTCTCTCTTCTGCTACTAGCATATAATTTCCTTGATATCCGGAGATATTTGCCTTCTTCCCTGTGTATTCCAGCTGCCTAGAACAGTTCTTGGTATGGAAGAGGAGCACAATACGTTTTTTTTTTTCCTTTTGGAACGAGGAACAGAAAACTTCAACCAAATAAAACCTATATATATATTTTTTATGATGACCACATATATATATGTGTGTATTTACTGTACTTTAGATGAAGGTTTCCAGAACAAACTAGTTTCTTATTAAACAGTTAGTACACATTGTTTTATAACATTGGTTAACAACACCATAACATGCCAACACTCTCCTTTCTAAAACTTGGGTGCCCTGTGAAAAGCTTTTCTGTCCCCTCCTGCCTTCTAGTCCTTCCCTCTGAATGGGTATGCCCCATTAGTATTAATTTCATTTTGTTTTATGTACCTGTCTATCCTTTGACTGAAGGGTGAGCCTCAGGAGTGACTTCATTACTGAAGTGAAAGGATCTCAAGGGGCCATACTTTCAACATTTCTCCAGTCTCTGGAAGACCATCAGGTCTACCCTTCCTTTCCTAGTTACAATTTTGTTCTACGTTTTTCTTAGTGTTTGTTTAGGAACCACTGTTGCGATCCTTGCCAGAGCAGGCAGTAGTGGTACCAGTGTACCACCCAGTTGTGCTGAACTCCGTGTGCTTCAGGCTCTTGTAGATGTGGTCCATGAGTCCTTTGAACAAGTCTTTCCCTTGTTTCTTTAGTTTTCTTCATTCTTCCTTTTTGAAGGGCTGAGACCAGTGGAGTATCCTAGATGGCTGCTTATAGGCTTTTAGGACCCCACATGCTACTCAGCAACGTAGAATGTAGGACATTTTCTTTATGCAATACGTTATACCATTTGAGCCAGATGTTCCCAGAGACCATGGTCCTGACAGCTTCAGCCTAGTCATTCAGTCCTCAGGGAGTTTGGATGTGCTACGGAGCTTCCATAATCTCACTTTGTGTAAGTTGTGATAGCTTTCTCAGAATTGTGTACTATCTTACCCTTCACCAAAAGCTACCACTTATCTATTGTCTATTTACTGTTTTTCCATTCCCACTGCCCCCTCCCTCATAAACTTCAAAGTTTGTGTCTTTTGTATATAAAGCTTTTTATGGGTTTTTACGAAGTGGCCTCATACCATATCTGTCCTTTTGTGATCGACTTACTTCACCCAGCATAATGTCCTCCAGTTTTCACTGTTATGTGAAGCTTCACAAACTCATCATTGTTCTTTATTGTCATGTAAAATTCCATTATGTGTAGGCACACAGTTCATTTACGCATCTGTTAATGTGCATCTAGCTTGTTGCCATCTCTTTGCTATGGTGCACAATGCTGCAACGAACGTGGATATGCATGTGAGGTCTGACAAATATGTTTGTAAACGCATCTTAGAAAAAGTGCTACATACCTCATCAGTGAATGTCACTGCTGTCACCTTCCAAGTACTTCCCTTGGGAAGTTATGCACTGATGCCACCACCTAGTTCACCCTTCAAAGCAATTTTGCAACTCTTTTTCTGGAACGACCATCAGAGCTGTTGTCATATTACTCTAGAAGTCCTGAATGTCATCAAGATGTCTGCCTTTCAATATTTCTTTTATCTTCAGCTACAGAAAAGAGTCGCTGGGGGGCAGATCAGGTGAGGAGGGACGGTGTTCCAATGCAGTTATCTGTTTACTGGCTAAAAACTCCGTCACAGGCAACTATACAACCAAGCTTGTAGGCTTGCTGCTGTACCACCATGTGCAACTGCCATTCCAGAAAGAGTTCCAAAACCACTTTGAAGGGTGGGCTAGGCCCTGGCATCAGTGCATAACCTCCCAAGCGGAGCACTTGGAAGGTGACCATAGTGATACTCAGCAATGAGATATGTAACAATTAGAACAGTTAAGATTGCAGAGTTAGTTATGGCAGACCACATCTTTTAGCACGAATACTCATTTCTCTATGATATATTCCTAGGAGTAGAATTGTTGAATCATACAATAATTCTATTTCTAGCTTTCTAAGGAAGTGCCATTTTGTTTTTCCAGAATAGATGTTTCATTTTGCATTCCTACCAGTAGTGCATAAGAATTCAATCTCCAACATTATTTTCTGTGGTTTTTTTTTTTTTGTTTTTGTTTTTTTAGTTTGTGCCAGATGCCAGGGTGAGATGGTTTCTGTCTTGTTGTGGTTTTCATTTGCATTTCTCTAATGGTCATTGATCATAATCATGTGTCAGATGACTGTTTGTATGTTGTGTCTCCTCATTTCCTTTGACCATTTTGTAATTGGATTGTATTTTTATTGTAGAGGTGTTGAATTTTTTTATATATATTTTAGAGGTTAGGACTTCTCTGTTTTGTAATAGCCAATTTTTTTTGCCCAGTCTGTAAGTTCTCTTTTCACTCTTTTGGTGAAATCTTCTAAAGAGTGTAAGTACTTAATTTTTAGAAAATCCCACTTATCTAGCTTATCTTCCAGAGTTTGTGTACTGTTGGTTATGATTTGTATGCAGTTAATGCCAGTATTAGGGCTTTTTGCATTGACACTATTTCTAAGTCTACAAACTCTAGTTTTGAGATTTGTATTTAGGTCTTTGATGCATTTTGAATTAGTTTTGTATATGGTCTGAGATAAGGGCCCTGTTTCATTTCTTCACAGATGGACATCCAGTTTAGCCAGCACTATTTGTTGAAAAGACAGTCACGTCCCCATTTGGTGGACTTTGGGCCCTTGTTGAAGAAGGACAATTGTAAGTGGATGGATTTACTCATGGGCTGTCAGTTTTGTTCCATTGGTGAATATTTCTGTCATACCAGTACCAAGGTGCTTTGACTACCATAGCTGTAAAATAGGTTTTGACGTCAGATAGTGTTAGTGTTCATACTTTATTCTTATTCTTCAACAGTGCTTTTCTTATCCAAGATTTCTTCCATTTCTATATGAAGTTAATGACAAGTTTTTTTTTTTTTTCATCTCTTTTAAGAATGTCTTTGGTATTTGGATCAGTATTGCATTGCATTTTTAAATCTCTTTCGGTAGGATTGTCATTTTCACAATATTGAATCTACTTATCCATGAGCATGGTATAGTTTTCCATCTATGTAGATCTCTTTTGGTTTCTTGCAGTTGTGTTTTGCAATTTTCTTTCTATAGGTCTTTGCATCCATTGTTAGATTTATTCATAAATATTTTATTTTTTAGGGGATATTTTAAATGGTATTGTTTTCCTGTTCATCATTCTCTTTATTGATATGTAGGAATCCAACTGATTTTTGTATGTTTTTCTTGTATCCATCTCATCTGCTGAACCTTTCTATTTGTTCCAGTAGTTGTTTCGTGGAGTCTGTTAGGTTGTCTACTTACAGCGTTAGGTTGTCTACTTACAGCATCGTATCATCTGCAAAAAGAGACAGCTTAATTTCTTTGTTACTAATTTGGATACTCCTCATTTCTTTTACTTACCTTATTGCTCTAGCTGGAACTTCCAATGCAATATTAAATGGGAGTGGTGATAAAGGTCATCCTTGAACTGTTCCTGTTCTCAGGGGGAATGTTTTCAGCCTCTCTCCATTAAGAAGAACGTTGGCCATTGGTTTTACATAGATGCCCTTTATTATGTTGAGACATTTATTTTCTGTACTTATTTTATTAACAGTTTTTGTCCAGAATGTGTGTTGGATTTTGTGGAATGCCTTTTTTTGATTCAAAGATGTAATCATGTGACTCATTTCTTTCCTTTTATTTCTGTGGTGAATTATGTTGATTTGTTTTCTAATGGTGGAGAATCCTTGCATTACTGGTATGAATCCTACACAGTCGTGATGTATTATTATTATTTTTTATATGATGTTGAATTCTATTGACTAGAATTTTTGCATCTATATTCATGAGAGATACTGGTCTATAACTCTTTTTGTGTGTGGTGTCTTTGCCTGGTTTTGGTATCAGGGTTATGCTCATTTCATATGATGAATTTGGAAGTATTACACCTTTTTCTATATTCCAAAATACTTTGACTAGGGCAGAGTCAAGATGGTAGACTAAACGCATCTCTCCCTAAATCCTTCTGGAAACCAAGACCTGATATGATAGTTAAATGGAGTCTTCTGGACACCTAGTGAGCCCTGGGATGCAGCATAGCGCTGTTAATTTGGACTTCATACCACTGAACGCAAAACTTCCTCTTTTTCACTGACCCTGCTCTCACTCTCGGTGAGCACAGGCTTGCACAGACCGAAGGTAACTCACCATTTTGATTTTTTTTTTCCTCTGTTTTGGCAGGCGGGCAGAACTGGGACTTGACTAGCTGCTGGTCTCGGAGGCACTGCTGGTGGGACTGGCAAATGTAACTGCCAGGTTCTGAGAGCCTGGCTTTGGACTCTATGCACCTCGGCTCCTCTGGCCTATCGGCAAGTGGAGAGCCCAGGCAGACGCCCTGACCGGACTTCGTTCTTAGGCTGGTAGGTGGGTCCTGCCGGGGAGAGAGTGCTTTTCTAGCAGGGAGGCAGTGTTTTGCAGAGTGTCACCTGGGGCTGGAGCCCAGCGGTGGAGGCTGTGGACTCTGGACATTTCAGCACTCTTGACCAGCTGGTGAGCTTACACGGGATGCCATCTGGTTTTGCTGGGAAGCGGGGTCATCAATAGAGAAGCCTCAGCTGGACCTAATTCCTGGGCTGGAACGCAGTTCCTACTCAGAAGAGACTGCTTTTCTGTTAGAAAAGTAGAGTTCTACACAGTGTCTCCTACAGCTGGGGCCCGACAGCAGAGGCCAGCAGGCCAGTACGCTTTCTGTGTTTTGAGCTAGTTTATAACATTGGGTGTTCAATATAGAGGTGCTTACTTTGCCAGCTGGGAAGACGGACGTAAACACCTGAAAACCTGACTAACTTTGGAAGGTGCCAAATACTTTTAAGTTCTCATCTTAAGAAGGCCTAGAGAAACAATTATGGTACATCTTCACTGCATCTCTCCCAGCCTCTGTTGTTCCACATGATGCCCAGAAAGCAGGAGATGTTGGAGAGGATGGTAACCCAGAAGTCAGCAATGGCGTCAGAAGGCCCCCTAGAGAAACCACCTCAGAACTTCCCAGATACAGAAGCTTTTCTGAAAATATCAGAAGGTGAATGCAAAAGGATTATATAGAGAGCCCTTATAGACCTTATACAAAGTGCAGCAGAACAAAACAAAAAATTAAGCAAGCTGTTCGATCTGATGGAACATTGGTACTCAGAAATCCAACAGTTCAAGAACAAAATCAAGGACGCAGAAACTTCAATTCAAAGCCAACAAAACAGAATGGAACAAATGGAAAATAAAACTTCTGATATGGAAGACAGAGCCACTGACTCCAGCATCTATGAGGAGAAATCATAAAAAAGAAACAAGAAAAATTAAGAAACATATGGGACTCTATTAAGAACAATCTACGATGATTTGGAGTTCCTGAACAGGGCAAAACACCTGAGAACACAGGCAGTATTGTGGCTAAGCTGCTGACAGAAAACTTCCCAGAAATAATGAAAGAAGAGAATATAGGTATCCAAGATATGTATCGAACACCACTCAGTATAGATCGCAATAGGAAGACTCCAAGACATATTATAATCACGCTCAACAAAATGAAACATAAGCAGAAACTCTTAAAGGCAGCAAGTCTCAAAACAAAGCTAATATTCAGAGGGAAACCCTGTAGGCTTTTGTCAGATTTCTCAGTAGAAACTATGCTGGCACAGAGACAGTGGCATGACACATTCAAAGCCTTGAAGGTGAAGAACTTCCAACCAAGAATTATATATCCTGCAAGAGTATCTTTCAAATAGGAAAATGAAATTGAGACATTCACAAATAAACAGAAACTCAGAGATTTTGTAAAAACAAAACCAAAGCTACAAGAAATACTGAAAGAATCTCTTAGTTTGGAAGAACAAAACTGCTAACTTTGTATTTTAGAAGGACACATTATCCAGAATCCTACTCAGTTAGGGAAGGCTCCAAACACAATCAAAGCTATAATAGTGAAAGAAACAATCCAGTGATCATATCATGTAAACTATGATATCATCATCTTAAAAAGAGGATTGTACTACAGTCGTTATAGTCCTTCCAGATGGAGAGGAAGTTGACAAGACTGGTAGCAATCAGAATTGGGGTTATATATAGTTTATTAAGTGGGATTATGAGGGGAACCGTAAAACATAATAAAGAAGCAACATACCATATCAAGAAATGTAATACAGGAGTCTCAACAACCACAAAACCAACCCTGAAAAAGGTGAAGAATCAACTCACAAAGAAGAAGGTCACAGAACAGATTAATAAGACAACAGAGAAAGCATCAACACAGTAGTAAACATAACACAATGGCAGCACTGAACACATACCTATCAATAATTACACTGAATGTGAATGGACTACTGAACACATACCTATCAATAATTACATTGAATGAGAATGGACTGAATGCTCCAGTACAGAGACATCAAGTGACATCTTGGATTAAAGACATGACCATCTATTTGTTGCCTACAAGAAATTCACCTTAGACCTAAAGATACGAACAAACTGAAAATCAAAGGATGGAAGAACATATATCAAGCCAACAATGAACAAATAAGAGAGGTGTGGTAATTCTAATCTCAGATAAAATCCATTTTAATGTAAAATCCACCATTGTGGACAAGGATGGACACTATTACTGAAAGCTTCAACACACAAGCAGGACTTAACAATATTAAATATTTATGCACCTAATATTAGAGCACCTAAATATGTCAATGAAACTGACTACGCTCAAAAAGGAGATAGATCACTCCACAATAATAGCAGGAGACTTCAATACTCCACTCTCAATATTGGACAGATCTTTTAGAAAAAAGCTCAATAAAGACACAGAAGACCTTATTGCCACAATTAACCATCTAGACCTCATAGAAATATACAGAACTTTCTATCCGTCAGTGGACAACTACACCTTCTTCTCCAGTACACATGGAACATTCTCCAGAATAGACCATGTGTTAGGACATAAAACGGTTCTCGACAAAATCCATACCACTGAATTAATCCAAAATACTTTGAGTAGTACTAATAGACACTCTTCTGTGAATGTTTAGTAGAATTCTCTAGTGCAGCCATATGGGCTTCTTTTTTCTGCTGAGAGTTTTTTGTTTGTTTTTGTTTTTGAATTATCTTTTCAATCTCTTATCATGCATCTCAGCATCATTTTGTGTTAGTTTGGCTAAGTAGTGTGTTTCTACAAAATTATCCATTGGCTCTATGGTTTCAAATTTGTTGCAGTGTAGTTTTTCATAATATTATTTCACGTTATCATCTTTTTATTTCAGTTGAATCTGTTATAATGTCCCCCAGTTCTTTTCTGATTTGGATTATTTGTGTTGTTTCCTGTTTTTCTCTTCTCGGTTTGGTTAGGGAGTTGTCAGTTTTTTTGATATTTTCGAAGAACCAAGTTTTGGTTTTATTGATTCATCCTATTGCTGTTCTATTCTTTATTTCATTTATTTCTGCTCTAATCTTAATTGCTTTCTTCTGGTGACTGTGAGCTTCTTTTGCTGTTTTCTTTCTAGTTGAGTTATATAGCTAGCATTTTGAATTTGTCCCTTTTTTCTTCTTTGATGTGTGCACCTATTGCTATAAATTGACCTCTGAGGACTGCCTTTGCCTTGTCCTAAAGATTTTGGTATAATGCATTTTCATTCTTCCTTTATTCTGGGAAATTTTTTATTCCGTCTTTGATTTTTTCTATGACCCAGTAGTTTTTAAGCAGGATGTTATTCAGCTTCCATGTAATGAATTTTCCCCTTACTCATGTTGTTAATTTCTACTTTGACAGTGTTGTGCTCAGAGAAGATACATTGCATTATCTCAGTGCTTTGGATTTTGTTGGAGGTTGCTCTGTAGCTTAAGATGTCTGTTCTGGAAAACATTCCATGTGCATTGGAAAAGAATATGTACCTTGCAGCTGTTGAGTGAAGTGTTCTATGTATGTCGATGAAGTCAGGTTTGGTAATTGTGTCTTTTAGCTCTTATTTATCTTTGCTGAGATGATCTGTCCTTTGCTAACAGTGCTGTGTTGAAGTCTCCTATTACAGTTATGGAACTGTCAATTTCTCTTTTCAGTGCTGTTAGTCATTTTATGCATTGTAGAGCCCTGCCATTGGGTATATAGATGGTTATTACAGTTAAGTCTTCATGACTTATCATCTCTTAAATCACTATATGGTGCCCTTCTTTATCTTTTTTGGTGGATTTTATCTGAAATTAGTATTATCATTCCTGGTCTTTTTTGGTAGCTATTTGCTTGATATATTTTTTCCATCCTTTGATTTTTAATTAATTTACATCTTTGTTTCTAAGGTGTGTCTCTTGTAGACAGCATTTTGATGGATCTTATTTTTTTAATCCATTCTGTCACTCTTTATAGGTGCATTTAGGCCATTTAGAGTCAGTGTGGTTACTGATAGGTGTGAATTAATGCTGTCGTTTTGTAGTGATGGTTTTGTTGTGCTTATATTTTCTTTGTTCCTCTAACTGTCCTGTGCAGAACTTCTTTGGTTTGTGGATTTCTTTTGTTTTCATAGATTTTGTTGTTACTGAGACTGTGTTTTCCTTCTCGATTTTGATGAGTAGATTTGTTAACTTCCTTTGTTATTATCTTGAAACTTAGCCTTACATTCCTGGGTTTGAACCAGTGTATTATTACTTGGTACCACCTTGTCTTCCACTCCATTAGAAAGTTCTGTAATGACATCACTTACTCCCTCTTCTATTTTTCTACAATTGTTGCCATTTACAGATTAATCTCTCTGATTCCCTGTTGCAATTCTTTTGTTTTTGGATAGTTCTTGAGAGATTCTTTCCTAGGCTGGTAGCTGGCTGGTACAATCTTGCAGCCTAGATTCAGGCTGGGGTCTGATGTTGTTTGTTCTCAGACTAAAAGATTCCCTTTAATAATTTCTGTAAGTTTGTTTTGGTTTTTACGTATCCCCTTAATTTTCATTTATGTAGAAATGTTCTGTTTTCATCATCAAATTTGAAGGAGCATTTTAAAGGATATATTATTCTTGGTTGGATATTTTTTGCTTGCAAGGTTTTATATATGTCATTCCATTGCCTTCTTGTCTGCATATTTCTTGCTGAGTAATCAAAAGTTAGTCTTACTCTTTCCCGTCTATGTGCAACTCCTCATTCTTCTTCATCTGCTTTCAGAACTGTCTTAGGCTGGGTTTTCTAGGGAAGCAAATACAGTAACATGTGTAGGTACAAGCAAAGATTTATAATATAGATAGATAGATATAGATATAGGAAACAGCTCACGCAATCACAGAAGCTGAATGTCCCAAGTCCTGGCACAAGCCTGACGTGGCCACAGAAGCTGATGAACCCAAAGTCAGCAGGTCAGAGACCAGAGTTCTAGATCACCGGTTGTACAGGTCGGTGAATCCCAAGCTGGTGGTGAGATGGAGTAGCAGAGGCTGCTGAACCCGGGATTGGCAGGTCAGGGAGCAGGATTCTCAAGCACCAACTGTAAGGACTGATGAATCCAACAGCTGCTAGTTCACGTCCAGGAACCAGATGCTGAAAGAAGAGAGCAGGAGCTCCTGGCTATGTGAGCAGACCAGCAGTAGTAGTGGAAGAGAGATGAGAGCTGAGGACTGGGAAGCCATCATAGATCCTGCCCTGCCACTTAATACAGCAGCCAAGTATGGAGTAGCCAAGTTGACATAATCCTGACCACCACAAGAATTTTTTCTTTGTCTTTAGTTTTAGTGAATGTGGTTATGATATGACTTACTGGCTTTCTTTTTGTATCTGTCCTATGTGGGATTGCTTTTGCTTCTTGGATGATCAACTTTTCATTTTTCTTGATAGTAGAGAAGCTTTCTGTCAGCAGTTCTTTGGGGATTCTCTCTGTATTTTCCATTTTCTCCCCCTTTTCTCAATCTGTGATCACTTACAAATTTTTGCTTTTGATTGTATCCCACATCATTCTGTTTTTGTCATTGTTCTTCTTTCCCCATGTTTTTCTTCAAAGTTGCATCCAAATGTCTTCCCTCAATTTCACACATGCTGTCTTCCTTCATTTCAAACCTGCTTCTCAGCTCTTCAATGGCACTAACCATTTCTGCAATCTTGTTGTTTATCTTTTTAGTTTCTAATTGTTGTTTTTGTATGATTTCTACTTGTGAATTTATTTTGGTATTTTCTTCCTGTATTATTAACTTGAATTCTGCCCCTAGGGATTCCAGTGACATGACTGCACTCATAGAGGAGATTTCCTGAGCTGTGCAGTACAGCCAGGCTAGAAGTGACTTCCAAGCCATGAAAAGAAAAAAGAAGACACCAAAACGCAATAAAGCAAGGGGGGGGGGGGAAGGCCAAGGATCCCACCAGTGCTATGTCGTGGGTTGGTGGAGTGGTTGACCAGCATTTTACAACCTTTCAAAAAGAAGCAAAGATGACACATGGAGCCAGGTGTTTGAGAGAAAGGGAGGGGAGGTATTTGGAGGAATCCAAGAAATTAAAATAAAAGGAAAAAAAGAAAAAACAGCTACAGACAAATGGCATTCAAGGAACCAGTCAGCATGGCTACATCAAACCCAAGTGGCCAGGGCAAATGCAGTTACCTGAGGCCAATAGACTGTGGCCAGAAAGCAGAGGAAGCTAAGGGATGGAAGGAAGGGCAAGGACCACTGGTTGCTGGTGATCTGTATCCAACTGGGAGCTCCATAAAGCTGCTTCTCTGTAATCTCTGTCTTCTGATCTCTCATGTGGGCATGGTGAAACCAAACATCATGGATATTGCACTTTCCAACTAGCTGAACCACTGAAGATAGCCAGGAAGCACCAGTGGTAAAACAGTGGGAAAAGAATGGGCAGTAGGAAAGTGTGTATTGCTTGTTACTGCATGTGTTGCCTCCTGCTGGGATTTCCATGAAGACGCTTCCCTGTGCTGCCTGTCTACAGATCGCAAACAGGAGTCCCAGGTGATGAATCTGCACTATGGAAGCCAGTAGGGGATTTCTGCTCATGTCTCTTCTCATTCTCTGTTCTCTGTCAGTTTCTTATTTCTTTTGATGTTTGGCTGATTACTGTATCTCTTCATTTGATACTTTGGGTCGCAAGACTGATGTCTGTCTCTGTTTTTCTTGTCTTTCCTGTGGAGGGATGACTTGGTGCTTCTGCCTATGGTGCCATGTTGGCCAGAAATCCTAATATCTATATTCTTAAGCAACAACTCAGAGCAGATTTGAGGAATGTTAGATCACTGCATCTACCATTTTAGTCACATGGGAGATGCTCCCTACATAAAACTGTATGTGAATACTGGATATTATTTTGCTTCAATAAGGAAATTTAATTTGCAGAGCTTTTATTTGTATAATTCCATGCTGGTTTGCATGATGAAAAATTGTGTAACTGTAAAAAGAACTTTTATAAACATTTTCTCAAAACAAGAGTTGGTAATATTGTCAGTTCGCTCCTTGATGGTGAGCAACACATCACCTTACCTATTGTGCAGGCTGCCTTTATATGAACCTATACTTGGCTGGCATTTAAGAAATAGTGTGTCATGGGTTGAATTGTGTCCCCTCAAAAATATGTGTAGCATGTGGCTGAGATATGATTCCCAGTATCTTGGGACTGTCCTCCATTTTGTGGTTTCGCTAAACTGTATGTTAAAGGATTAGGGTGGGGCTGTAAATTCCTGCATAGGATTACTTCCCTGCTCTGCTGTAGGGGGAGTTTTCCTTGAGTGTGGCTTGCCCGACCCTTAATGCTTTCAGCCTGCAAGAGATAAAAGGAAAGAGAAACAAGGAGAATTGGAAACCTCGTTACCGTCAAGAGAGCAGCACCGGGAGAAGAGTGCGTCCTTCAGACATGAGGTTCCTGTGCCAAGATGCTCCCTGGTCAAAGACTGATGCAATACTGCACTTTCCTCCAGAGCTGACAAGGGGAAAGCCTTCCCCTGGAGTGGACACCTTGAGTATGGACTTGCAACCTACCAGACTGGGTAAGAATAAACCTTCTGTTGTTAAAGCCATCCACTCTGTGGTATTTCTGTTAGAGCAGTCCTAGCTGACTAAAACATGGTGTCACTGGAAAAAATTTTGAAAGATAAACCTTCAAAAAAGATATATTTTGAAAATTTTGAAGATATATCTGTCACACATTTTCCAAAGATATTTCATAGGAAACCAACAACAACAACAACAAAAAAACCAAATTTTGCAACCACAGAAAGATTTCCTTAAATTCAAAATCATTATTCCATGCCTAAATGGCAACTGCTGTGACGGGCAATACTTGTCATAACTAGCACTTCTGGAGTCCGCAGGCCCTTTGGTTTCCAAGTTGGAAACATATAGTTACAACTTCTGGCATATACGAGACTTTAAAGAGTGAATCCAATAATCATGCTTATTTCTAGGTATTAACATAACACAGGCAGAGCAGATAAAAAGATGTAAAATCTTTGCAAACCCAGTAAAAACATACAAAAGCAATTCATTATGGCTTTTCTATCAGTATAGACGTTTAGAGTTGATAGCTCAGATGGAATCAAAACAGAAAAAAAGACTCTCATCTAAAACACCCTCTTTGAGAAAATAACACTTGTCATCAGTTTCCAGAGTCATGAGTTAACAAGGGTCCAGTGTGAACACCACTTTACCAGGGGTGGAAGGTTTACAGCAGTGTCACTTCCAGCTGCCAGCAGGTGCTACTCTGGATGTCAGTCTAAAGACTTGATTCATTAAGTTTTGCCACGCCAGTACTGTAGTCCTTGTGACAAGAAAAACAAGAAGGAACAGTGAGTCTCTTATATATAACCCGTAAAACTTAACACTCTGACCTCAGTCATATAAACCAGAAGTGAAAGAGGCAATGGCAAATCTGACCAATAAAGCACTTATGTTCTGGAGTTAGAGGAATATAATATGTTTGTGTGTATGTAGAAAAGAACAATTTGAAAATTCCTCCACATGGGAGATTCCAGAACTGGTGGAGGCCATATTCTTTGCCACATTTCAGACATGCATGTGTGTGTTTGGCAGGGTGCTGCATGGATACACCAGGAGCCTGTTTCAATGAGGAAATAAGGAAGCCTCTTGGACAGAGACACTGCAAGGCAAGGGATTGCAAGACAAGCAGAGCCTTCCACTTAAGGCTCTACTTTAGAGGAGTGGAGACTAAAACCTTATGTTTCTTTGATTCTTCCACGGCAAAAGGGATTGAAAGACCCATGTGTGTCTTAGGAAAAGGGAGACCTCTTCTTAGAATCAAGATAAATGGGTAGAAAGTAACAGCAGTTTGGATCACGTGAGGGAGTATCAGGGCACAGAAAGGAATCTCCCAGGCTCCTTGTAAATGTGCGGCTTTGGTGTATCAGGAGCTTAAGCTTGCAATACTCAACTCAGCATCACTGGGGCGCATAGTGACTCCTTTACATGGAAGAAAAAATTATCTACCACCCCTAGAGTTTCACTCTAGACAGTGTTAGAATAAACACTTTTTAAGCTTTCTTTGTACTTATAAACTTTACGAGGTTGTGTTAAGGGTAGAGGAGAGTTTTGCTGAGAGTGAGAAAAAACCTAGTACACGTGCCTCTGGTTCAAGAAACTTCCAGGATGGTGTGTTTGGGTGGCTAGAGATTGGGATAGGTAGTAAACTGTTACACAATGTGCCAAAGAAAGCTACAGGTGGCTAGAAGACAAGAGGGACAGGAAAGCATTCTTCAACAAGAAGCGCAGATTCTGTGTAGGCGATCATGAACCAAATGCTAAGGACATCAATAGGAAAAAAATTGTAATTTGTAGTATCAACTAAGTTTTTTAAGTTTATTATGTGCTGATATTTCTTATCAGTACTTCAACTGGTAGTAAAAATGTACTATAGGCAACAATTTTTCATTTGTTATACTTTTGGTGAATAATAGCAAAGAAGTTGTATTTTCAATGCGAGGTAAGAAAATGTGAGAAAAAGGAGAATAGAGAGTAAGAAGTTAGAAAGAGCAAGCTTCCTGAGCTTGAGTAAGCCTCCCCAAAACACCTGATGTGGTAGGGAGCAATTTAAGATGCCCCCTGTGGCTCAGTTAAGAAATACTTCACATGGCCAAAAGGATTTTTCAGATATAATTAAGGTTATCAATTATCTGATCGTAAGATATGGTTGGCCTAATCTAATCACATGTGCCCTTTAAAAGCAGGGAGTTTCTACTGGCTAGTAGCAGAAGAAAAAGTCAGAAAGATTCAAAACTTGAGAGGGACTTAAAGGAGACTCACTGCTGAGATGGAAGGAGACAAGAATAAGAACCTGAGAACCAGGATTCAGTAAGTGAAAAGCAACCCTGAGCAAGAGGCAGCAGGAAGACCAAGACCTCAGTCCTAGAACAGCCAGGAACTGAATTCTACCAATTGTTTGAAAGCATGTGGGAAATTACTTTTCTCTAGAGCTTCCATATAAGATTCTGGCCTGGCCAACACCTTCATTTTGACCTTGTAAGACCCTAAACAGAGGATCCAGATGAGGTCAACTAGATCTCTGAATTCGTAGCTGTGAGGAAATGAATGCACGCTGTTTAAAGCTGCTAAGTGTGTGACAGTTTGTTCTGCAGCAGCAGAAAAGTAGAACACCTGGAAAAATTAGAACGAGAGAGTGCTGTTTTCTTTTAATAAGTGGAAGTGACACTAGTTTGAAGCTATTAAAATCTGGAGGGTATGGTATCACCAGAAGATCTTCAGGTCAATGACTACTAGGTATTTTGATGAGTCAACGAATGAACACCAATGTCCTGTAATGGCTAGTGAGGCAGCCATGACAGTGTATCACTTAACTTTATAGAGAACAAAATTCCAAGCCCCTGTTCTTTAAAATCTGCCACTGCATTTGCAACTTGAGTGCAAGTAAGTTGCTAAGGCAGCTCCAATCCTGACTAGACAAGAGTCTCTTCTGAGGGCGACATTGATTAAGGAGTCTTTGACAGCTTTGCCAACCCTTTTTTTTACTCTGCAGTTGTCAAGATGTGTCAGCCAATTCCACTTCCCTTTGTTTTTCACTAGGGCAACACTTGCACTGTAGTCTGACTGCCGTCCTAGGCTTTCCTGCTTCTTTCCACCTTCCCCACTTTTCTTTCATGTGAGCATTTAGCCTAATAAAAGTGTTGCAAGTGTAATCTCATCTTGGTGCCTGCTTCTTGGAAAGCCTGAACCAACATAAGTTGATTACCTTTCCTTTTTTGAGGTCCTTGGAAATAACATGAGCATAATACAGATGCTGGTGATGCAGAATAATATCACATCATTAGCTGGAGTGTTAAGCCTAAGCACTAACGTAGGGCTATAGCAAGTTAGAGAATATCTCATCAACTATCTCCTTCATCTCAGCTAAGTTGTTACGTTAGCCTGAATAGCAAAGGACCAAAGAGTCCTATTAACAAGAAACTGAGTTTCACATCCTACCAGTACAATGGTAGGAGAAAATGAGTCAAATCAACAATGGAAGAGAAAGAGTTAGAGAGCAAGACCAAAAGTATGTTTGCCTTCCAGTCTAGTGCCCAGTTGGCAAGAACTCTGGCCTAGATGCCAAACAGCTTAAAAAGAAAGAAGCCAAGAAAAGAAAAATGTATCCAAGGGGATGAAGAGTGACTAACTCTTTGGCTGTGATACCTTAGCTACTCTTTTGGCTGGAAAGAAGGAATAAAAAAATTATGCCTGACTGAGATCATTTTATCTTCTTAAAACATCCGTCCATAGGAAATGTGATCTGATTAGTGGTCTGAAAATTAATCAAGCCATCAAGATTACTTTGCCTTGCAAAGAATACAGTGGAGAGAGAAACACAGAAGAGCCTTGAACTCTGCTCCCTGAAGATCAGGATGTAACTTGAAGTCTCCAGTGCAACAACAATCACAGCAGCAGTGATGTCAGTAAGTAACATCAGAAGACAGGACCTCTGTGAGGAGCATTAGCCTGCTCTCTTTGTCAACAGCAATGTCAGTGGTGAAGCTTAGTAAAGAGTGAGGATAACACAAAGACACCTTGTCACCTTAAAGGATCTGAAGCAGAAGAACAGGAAATTGGCAAATATCATAGGATGCAAACAAACATCGTATGGTACTGGGCATTCATAACTCATACTAGGACTACCTCAATCTTACTGGATGAAAATTGAAAGATTTAAGGTCTTACAATAGCAGACAGGAGTCAAAACTAGAGTTGTGTAAATTGCAAACATACTGAATAATCCTTGTTCGGTATAAATGATCATCTGTTTAAAATTTTGTTGTAATTTTATGACTCTTACATTTGAAAACTGACATTACGAATACAGTTCCAAATACTTTCAAGCATTAAACAAAAACAGAGTCACCGTTCAAGAGGATGACCCGCAACAAGATGGATTCACACATTGGCTGCAACAATGGGCTCAAGCATAACAATGATTGTGAGGGTGGTGCAGGACTGGGCAGTGTTCCCTTCTGTTGCATGTAGGACCAGTGTTAGTCAGAGCTAGCTCAATGGCACCTAAGAACAACAATACTATCACCCTTACGGTAGGAAATGCAACACAAGCATGAAGGTTTTTACCTCCATTCAGACTTGGAATGTTGGAATTCAGTCCATCTTCCTAAGATATTAACTCCTATGCTTCCCAGTAATATAGGGCCTTAATAGCTGAATCAGTAACTTTTTTTCATTTTTCCAGTAGCAAGTATACTTTATACAAATATTCCTATATGGTAAACAGTATTGAAAGATGAAGTGTGTTTTTAACTGAAATCTACAACCAACTCTTTGAAAGAAATGCAGTATATTGGACTAATATTTTAATAACCTCAGGAATTATCTCTCTTGGACATTGTCCCTAATTTCCTAATTTTTAGGAGAGAATACCACTATGTGTATATCAGTTTGTCATATTGTGGTGGCTAGTGTGTTGCTAATAATTCTGGAAGCTATGTCACTGATATTTTGAATACCCGTAGGATCACCTGGTATTTAAACTTGGACAGGTTTCAGTGGAGTACCCATACTAAGACATGCTATGAAGAAAGATCTTGCTACTTTCTTCCAAAAATTATCCAATAAAAACCATAAAGATGATAAGAACATTGTTTGACTTGCTTGCTTTGAACAGATCTCAGGAAGGATAAATCCACAATAAAGGGTGTTATGTTTGGTAACGTAGAGGGCCAGCAAGGGTGAGGAAGTTCCTAGGTGAGATGGTTCAACACAATGCCCAGAGCTATGAACTCAAACACACCAACAATCATGAAAATGAGAAAGAACCGATCAGCATTTCATTCTTTTGCGCATAAGGGCATCACAAGTCTACTTGACTACAGTTTTCTATTGCCTACCTATCTATCTTCTAGAAGGTAGTTAGAGGAAGAGGGATGTAGTAGAGTGAAACTTGTGCCAGGATGTGGAATTGAAAACTAGCATCACCGTTTAGGAGACCTGGTGACACAGTGTGGTTAAGAGCTCAGCTACTAACCAAAAAAATGTCAACAGGGAGAACCCATCAGTTCCTCCTTGGAAACACGACTGGGCAATTCTACTCTGTTCTGTATGGTCTTCATGAGTCAGAATCAACTCATCAGTAATGGTTTTAGCTTTTTGATTACTACCATTTAAGACTTGTATGAATTTAGTCAAATCAATTAATCCTTCTCAGACTCAATTCCTCTACTTGTTACTGCAAGAATTAAATATAATCATTTGACTGATAGCAAACCTGTTGCCATCGAGTCAATTCTGACTTATAGTGACCCTACAGGACAGAGTAGAACTGCCCCACAGGGTTCACAAAGCTGCAATTTTTAGGAAAGTAGACTGCAACATCTTTCTCAAACAGGGCAGCTGGTGAATTTAAACCAGCAACCTTTCAGTTAGCAGCTACTCTGCCACTAGGTCTTCTTTGTTGATGGAATGCTCATTGCTGTTGAGTCAATTTCAACTCATAGTGACCCTATAGGACAGAGTAGACTACCCCACAAGGTTTCCAAGACTGGAAATCTTTAAGTTATCAGACTAACATATCTTTCTCCCATGGAGCAGCTGATAGGTTAGAATCACCACACTTTCAGTTAGCAGCCAAAAGCTTAACCTTTGCATCAGGTATCCAAATCCAACTTCTGCAATTTACTGATATGTTACCCATTGTAGATGAGTGTTTTCAAGCCTAACTTTGAAATAGTAAGCGAACAAATGCTTTACATACCATTCATATGCAATTCACGTTAAATATTGGCATTTTTCAGGTAATGCTATTATTTCTGATACGATTAGGCTAGCTATTCAGCCAATCCATCATTCATGACAGTAAAGTCATGAACTGGGGATAGAAAGACGGCAGGCAAGCTGGAAGTAACTGGATAACTGATATTGATTGAAATTTTAAGATTTTCTAGGTACTATTTTTACCTAAGCTTCTAAACAGCAGCAAAAACAACAAACTGTTGTGTGCTTCATTTGTGTTTACTTCATTTCCTGTTATCTCTTGGAGGTATCAAAGAAAATTCAGGCATCAAACAGAAGCACACCAAAACGACAACAATGAAAAATAACAGCAAAGAGATAAAAACAATGCAAAAGGAAAAATTGCTTTTTTATAGTTCATGAACTGATTATTCACACTTGGAAACTTGATAGCTTACTACATTTATGTAACGCGAAGGTGTCAGAAAGCTAAAGTGGGCTCCCTGGAGAAACAGCCAAGACGGTGTAGTAGATGCATAGAGCAATTCTTGGCTAAAGCAGCCCCTTAAAAAACAAGTAAAACAGATACAGATGTCAAGCCTGGAATCCTGAAACTTAAATGAAGGGATAAAGTGTTAATTGGAAGCCACTGAGAAGAGAAAGCTGATAGGAAAAGGGAAACAAGTACAGACACAATGTAGAAGTTCCCAGTCAGCAGACAGGACTTAGTGTGTCCATCTAGGAATAAAGACAACAATCTTGCATGAGGAACACCAAAGGGTACCTTCACAAAACTCTTGAGAGGAGATAGAGGTATTGCTGAGACACGCCCAGAGCTAAGCAATACCATGTTTGTTGGCTGCAGCTGGAAGAAGTGACCCAGACACTGTCACGTGATAACCATAGGAGTACACTCCTAAAACCTTCACCCTTCTAGGGAACAGCAGAAAGGACTGCCACATCCCTCAGCTCTGACTGACAGGGGTCATAGTATGAGCGCGCCCTACCACCGTTATCTGTCTACCACTTACCACTCCCTTCACCTCCCCTCTCTCTCCCTACCTTACTGAACACCGTATCCCTAAGTGGGACAAAAACAAACCAGTGGACCCTTCCCACCACCTCTAACTCTTCCCTTCTGAGTGCTGTACCCCTGAGTGGGACTGGCCAAGATCCCTGGTCCTTCTCCACAACCTCTGACCCCTCTGCCTAGCACTGCATCTGCCAACAGAAACAGCCCAGACTTCCAGAAACAGATCCAAATCCAGAATTTGGATCAAATCCAAAATGGATTTTATCAGAACCCTGTATCCCACCTTACCACCCTCAGGCCCAACTTCCTGAAACCATGCCCCTGAGCAGGATAGACCCAGAGTCCACACTGCAAAGCACCACATCCTCAAGTGGGACTGACATGGAACCCCAGACAGCTGGATGCCACGGTATTGTGTGCCACTGATCCAATTGGAATTGGCCCAGAACACAATGCCTGCCTCCAGCCCTAGTGAAAGCTGCAGATAAATGACTCATCCCTGTACTTCACCATCCTAACCGAACCTACCCTATTGTAACATATCTGAGCAATCAGCCCTGCCAACCTGGCCAGCTGTTAAGAAACATTATGCCCACGGATAAGCAAGCAATAAAACACAACCAGCGTGCCCTTCCAGACACTGCCAAACCAAACAAAAGCAAGATGAAACAAACCTGCAATCAGTCAATCGATAAAATAATACTTGAATGTCTCAGAGACAGCAAAAAATATATTTTTAAAAAAACAAACAGAAAGGGAACAGGGTGGCTCCAGTAAGCAACGACAACAACAACAACAAAATACTGGATGACCAACAGTAGAAGCAAAGGCAAAGTATCTACTTTATCTAAAAATCAAACACACTGTCGTCAAGTCTATTCTGATTCACAGCAACTCTGCAGGACAGAGTAGAACTGTCCCATAGAGTTTCCAAAAAGCACCTGATGGGTTTGAACTGTCGACGTTTGTTTAACAGCTACAGTGCTTAGCTACTGTGCCACCAGGGTTTTGAACTACCTGATCGGTGTCATAGAATGAATTATGTCCTCCCAAAGACCTGTGTAGCCACGTGGCTAGATCATGATTACTTGTATTGTGCGATGTTCCTGTATGCAGAAAACCCTGCCTCTGTGATGTTAATGAGAAAAAACGGGTGGCAGTTGTGTCGGCAAGGAAGGACTCAGTGTGGAAGATTGTATTATGCCTTGAAAAAAATTCTTGAGATATGAAAGAAGGAAGCTAGCAGAGATACTTGGGAATCTTAATCCAACAAGAAGCAGTGCCAGGAGCAAAGTGTATCCTTTGGAAAGGACCTAGGATCCCTGCACCTCACAATCTCCCAGTGCTGGGAAGACAGATGACAAAGACCTTCCTCCAAAGCCAACAGAAAAGCCCTTCCCCCTGGAATTGATGCCCTGAATTTAGACTTGTAGCCTACCGGCCCATGACAAAATAAAATTTATCTTTTTGAAGCTATATTCTTATGGTTATCTCTGTTATGGCAACATTAGATGGCTAAGACAATAGGGAATACAAAAGTCTAATATTCAGGGTTCTCCAAGAGATTAGGAAAGAGACCAAGGAAAACTAGACAAAACTAAGGAAAAATTAGGCAAAATCATAGAAAACATAGACAAAACCCACCAAAACATGGCTAAAATCAGCTAACTCAGAGACAAAGCAATGGAACAATTCAGGAAAAAAATACAAGAACAGAATAGCAAAATAAATAGATAATTAAGAAATCATACAAAGGCAGCAATTGGATATCTAAAAGGCAAACAACAAAATTTCAGAAATGGATAGGGCAGCAAAAGATTTTAGGAGAAAATTTGAAACGATGAAGACAGAGGAACAGAATTGAAGACAGATCCATGGATATCACTGTGTTTGAGAAAATAATGAAGAAAAATGAAGAAAATCTAAAAATAATATGGAATACAATCAAGAACAAACATTTGTGCATGATGGAAGTTCCAGAAGAGGGGGAGAAAACTTCTCTAATATTATAAAATGTGAAAAGCCCATGTAGGATAGGTGCTTAAAGAAAGTCATAAGACATATCATAATGAGAAGCACCAGAACTACAGTCAAAGAACCTTGACAGCAGCCCCAGAAAACTGAAAAGTCACTTTGAAAGGGGAAACAGTAAAACTAAGCGCTGATTGCTCAGCAGAAAGCATGCAGAAAAGAAGGAGAAAAATCCACCTTCCATCCCCATGTTCACCCTTTGCTGCTTCCCAGCAGGATTAGGTCTCTTGGCCAGGGAGACGCCAGTTCCTTGACACTTGAATTCACCCCATTTACAACAGCCGCCTTTTTCAGTGCCATTTTGAGGTGCCGTTGTTGCTTTTTTGGCTTCTGTTGGCTTCTACTCTCTCTCATCTCCTTCCCTTTCTTTCTCTTGAACACCTGGCTCCTTGGTGCCATTTATGCTCCTTCTTGACAGGATACGTAGTGCCAATTGACTGAGAAGCTACTTCCCTGGTACATGCCACTGTACTGGTAGGCTCCCTTGCATTTTTTTTCCTTTCTCTCTTTTTTTTTGGTCATCATTTCTTGGTTTCTTCTTTCTCCCTAGCTTTATTCTTTTCCTTTCTCCGAAATGCCTGGTGCCATATTCCATTTCTGCTCCTTCTAGCTGTGCAGTGCAGCTTGGCTAGGGAACCCCCTCCCCAGTCCACACCACCATACCAGTGGGCTCCTTAAGCCACTTTTTCCCCTTCTTCTTTTCTTTGCTACTTTTCTTTCTGTCTTTCTCTACCTTCCTTCCTTACTGTTCCCCTGAACGTCTGGTGCTATAGGCTGTGCAGCGCTGTTGCCTGGGAACATACTTCTGGTGGTTTCCCTTGGGACACTTTTTTCCCTTTGTTTCTTGTCTCTCTCTGTGTTCCTTCCTTTCTTTTCCCCCAATGACCTGGCATCTTCCCCTCCCATCTTGGTCTCCTGTCTCACTCGGCCCTCCTTCCTTTCCTTTTGCCAATCGCAAGGCCACATATGCCTGTCTCTCTGATTGTTTTTTTAAAAAATCTAGTTTCTTGTTGCTTTCTCCTTTCTTTTCTCTCAACTTAACTGAGTGTGCCATATCTGTCCTTTCTTGACAGGCTGTGCCACACTACCTCACTAGTACATCACCGGCACACAGTTTCCCTGGGTCTGTGCCACTCCAATGGCAGGCTGCCTCAGGACTTTTTTGTGGGGGGTGAGGGGGGTTCTATTTCTGTCACTTCTTTCCCACACTTACTTAGCTCCACACATCACATCCTTTTGCTTTCACTTTCTTCCTACCTATCTGCCCTGTGCGCTGACACCTGTGACTGGCACAGGCATGGCTTACTGGAACCTGCCCTCTGGCCCTGCTTTGTCAGCTCTAGTAAGTACCACAAACGAGCCATTCCAGCCCAGCTCTCTCTGGTGTACCTGTCCTGCTGCGCTATAGCAGAGCAACTGGCCCTGTCCATTGAATAAAGTGGTAAAAAGTATCATGCCCAAAGATGAACAAACAACAAAGAATGGCCAGTCCACCTGCTCGGACATAACCAAATAAAGCAACAAAAGCAGGATGAAACAAATGAATCCTCAATCAATAAACAAAGAACATATTTGCCAAATATCCAGAAGACAGCCGACAATATCAAAGCATACAGAAAAAAAAAAGAAGATGGTAGAAGTCCAAAATAAAACACTAGGAGACCTTCCAGGTAAAGAAAACACACTGGAATTACTTAATAGGGAATTCACATCTCTACTATTCACGACTATCCAAGAGATGAAGGAAAACGTAGATTTAACTGAAGAGAAAATAGACAAAATTGTGTAAAAGATACAAAGAAACAGAAGAATTCAGAAAATAATATAAGAACGAAATGTCAAAATGAACTCAGAACTAGAAATCATACAAAAACAGAAATTAGAAATCTGCTCAAAAATCAAGGTTTCAAAAAGTGTTTCTTAGAAGTTTTGAGAAACAGATTTGAAACTGTGGAAGACAGGATCAATGAAATCTAAGATAAATCCTTGGATACCATTTTGTTAGAGAGAAAAAGCAGAGAAAGAAAGAAAAACAAAGAAAAGTGAAGAAAGTCTGAGAACGATGTGGTGCACAATCAAAGGCAAAAATTTGTGAGTGGTCATAGTTCTAGGACAGGAAGGAAGAAGCAGAAAGCATAGAGAGGATCACTGAAGAACTGCTGACAGACAACTTCTCTAATATCCTGAAAGATAAAAAGCTGACCACCCAAGAAGCTTAGTCTTATACCTAAATGACCTAAAAAGAAAATCACCAAGGCATATCATAATTACACTCACTGATACTGTAGACACAGTCCTGAGAGCAGCTGAAGAAAAACAAAAGCTCATATGCAAAAACAAAAACAATAATACTAAGCTCCGCTTACTCAGTAGAAACCATACAGGTGAGAAGGCAATGGTATAAGATACATAAAACTTTGAAAGAGAAAAATTGTCAGCCAAGAATAATATATCTGGTAAAACTCTTGTTGAAACATAATGGTGAAATTGTGACATTTCCAGGTAAACATAAGTTAAAAGTACATAACAAACAAACCAAGCTTACAAGAATTATTAAAAGGAGTCCTTCAGTTAGAGAACCAACAACTTCAGACAACAGCCTGAGTCTAGGACGACTTACCATAGAGACATCCAAACTACCTGAGGGACAGCAATACTGGTCTGAGGACTGTGAGCACCATGGTCTTGGGGAACATGATAGCTCAGTTGGCATAACAATTTATGAAGAACATGTTCTATATTCTACTTTGGTGAGTAGCATCTGGTGTCTTTAAACCTTGTGAGCAGCCACCTAAGATACTCCACTGGTCTCATCCCTGTGGAAGCAAGGGAGAGTTAAGAAAACCAAAGACACTGGGGGCAGATTAATGAACCAGAAGTACCACAGCCTCTCCCAGACTGAGTCCAGTACAACCACATACTGACTGCTCTGCCAGGGATCACAACAGAGGTTCCCAGACAGAGCTGGAGAAAAATGTAGAGCAAAATTCTAACTTACCAAATAAAAAAAGACCAGATTTACTGGTCTGACAGAGACCAGAGAAATCCTGAGAATGTAACCCCTAGGCACCATTTTAGCTCAGTGATAAAGTCACTCCTGAGGTCCATCCTTCAGCCAAACTGGACAGGCCTATAAAACAAAATGAGTCTACATGGGCACACTAGCCCAGGGACAAGGACTAGAAGACCGGAAGAAACAGAAAAGCTGGTAATAGGGAATCTAAAGTTAAAAAGGGGAGAAGGTTGACATGTGTGTAGGGAGAGCAACTAATGTCACCAAACAATGTGTGTATTATTTGTCTAATGAGAAATTAATTTCTTTGTACAGTTTCACCTGATGCACAATAAAAAATAAAATAAAATAAGGATGTTCCCATAATACAGAGCCAGTCCTATACATTTTTACAAATTTTACGGTGTACCAGGGTTGACAACTTAATTGAATGATTTCTTTCCAGCATTTTAGGCAGTGCCAGCCTTTGGTCAGCAGAGGAGTGCTTAACCACTGTGCAACCAGTGCTCCCGTAGACATGCAATAGAACTGTTTAATTGTAAAACAGGAAATCATTTTATGAGGTTCAGTTCCATGTTTTCATAAAAGGCAATGTGTTCAGTAGAAATCACTGGGTCTTATATTTTCCATTATTCGGGAAACTGTAAAGAAGTTTAAATTCCCTACTCCAACTTATCTTCCTTGAGCATGAAAAAACATTCATGTTGTAACCCAACGTGTTTGTGTTTCAGGGTTTCATAATACTGTTTTTGTAAAGGCATCCTGTTTCTTCCTTCCACATAGTCTAAAATGGTTTTATCTACAGTTTGTGCAATTCCAGGAACTATTCACCAGTGATTCATATATGGAAAGATCTTTATAGTGCAGTATAATTTTCAGGGTAACTGTGAACCTTCTATAGTTTTCTGAGAATGCTCTGCTGTTTTTGTAGGGGTAGAGGCTGCCCTGTTTATGCTTTGTACTCATAAAAGCACTTGTCTATTTCAACTGAGCAGACAGGTGGTGGATGCAACAGCAAGTATTCAAAAAGTGGTGTGGAAACAGGAAGAAATACGTTAGATCTAACAGGTTTCTTGCAGAAGTGATGCACAGGACAAGGTCATACGAGGGCTGATGACTTGTTGGCCACTCTAATGCAGCTTCTGGTCCAGGTTGATCCTGTGTAGGAACAAATTAAGACCACAGTAGGGAATCCATTTGCACCTGGGCTCTCTTTCTCTCTCTAACAACTGTGTTAGGTCTGGTAATCAAATCCAACATCTGTTCTTTGTTGAGTGTAAACAAGAATTAAGGACTTTTTTGCTTAACGTGGGATTCTGACAAACCACTACCAAACAGTAAAAATTGGAAACTGTAATAAATGACAAAAACTTGACACTGTCCTGAGATTAGGGTAACCTCTATAGCATAAGCAGTCCTTAAGTGTTGCAAATGATTCGTGCACTTGACTGTTAATGAAAAAGTTGGAAGTTCAAGTTTATCCAGAGGTGCCTCTGAAGAAAGCTTTTGTGATTTACTTTCCAGTCATTGAAAGTCCTATGGAGCAGAGTTCTACACTGCCATATATTGGGTCAGTATGATTCAGATTCAACTCAAGGGCAATGGGTAGCGGTTGGTAGTTGTAGTATAAATGTTGCTCTAGGTTAGGTTTTATGTGGTTCGTATGCAGAATTCGAAGTAGACTTGGAGTTACGAAAAATACAACCCAATTTCTGACGGAATGGTGACAGATCCACTCCTCACATTTAATGTTAGCCCAACCTATCCTGCAGGCTGCTACCACTGCTGCTGAGTCTGAATTTGCCAGCTACATATGCACTAATTTACCAACATCCTTTTACTTCACTTGATCTCTCTGGGCTTTGAAGACTCAGAAAATCCATTTGGAACTAAAGGCACTGCTATGGAACCACCAGACCGACATTTATAAAGTGCTGACAAACTGATCGTTCATTTTGTGTCTTTAAAATGCATAGATTCTATCGAGAAGAGAAATTGTGCTCTATTTCTAAGGCAACAACCACTCTTGACATCAGTGTATCTTATGCTGAGATGAGTAGTTACAGACTTGACAGATTAGGGCTAGGAAACAAATCTGTAGTCCAAGTAATACTTATGACACATTAACTATCTAACAGAGAAGTGTATATAGTAAGTAGTCAATAGCACTGAAGAGCAAGCACATTTAAAAGAACTCAGAGCCACTTATGTGGAGGATGCAACTTAGTATTATAATGTGAAGAACTAGAAGAAGCTAGATACATTATTGATGGCATTTGGCTGGCTGGCTTTTGGAAATAATGTAATACGTAAATTTCTTATGTTATCCATCTTGTATATTTCAAAGTGTTTGTGTGTGTGTGTGTGTGTGTGCGTGTGCATGTGGATGCATGCATGCTTGCACACACGTGTGTGCTTTGATGAGGGTGACCCATTAAACAATGTATTATGGCTCCTGCTAAGACACAGATGTTATTTAGAAGAATAGACTGTCTAAGCTTCATGCAAGGTATAAAATTTGTAGGACTCAGCTGCTTGTGCCACCCAGGGGCCCTTGAGCCAACTCTGACTTGTGGTGCCCTATGGAAGTCCTGGTGGCATAGTGGTTAAGAGCTACAGCTGCTATCCAAAAGGCTGGCAGTTTGAATCTACCAGGTGCTCCTTGGAAACTCTATGGGACAGTTCTACTCTGTCCTATAGGGGTGTTGTGAGTCAGAATCAACTCGACAAGAGTAAGCTTGGTTTGGTTTGGTATGTACAACTAAAAGGATCATTGCTTGGTCCTTACCATCAAGGGCACATTCAAGTCCATCGTTGTAGCTGTTGTACTGATCCATCTCACTGCTTGACACTTGATGGCTGTCTGTTTTATCAAACATGATATCCACCTCGAGCAATTACTATTCCTGGTAACATGTCCAAAGCAAGTAAGTTGGGCAATGTTTGGTTGTCACTAGTAAGATTCAAGGTGGCTAATTTTTGGAAGGAGATCAAAAGACCTTTCTTCTTAGTCTAGGCACTCTGAAGAACCTCGTCCACCATGGGTGACTCTCCTGACATTTGATATACTAGTGGTATAGATTCTAGGATCATAGCAATGCACAAACCATGACGGTACAACAAACTGATAGATGAGTGGTGGGATAAAACTTAGAGCGGTTGTGGTTTTAATGGGCTAAAGAAACAATCTGGAGCAATATTCAAACATTAAACTACATCAGTGGTACCTCCTCATGACTCAATAACACTTTAAACTTAATATATTCAAAAGCTAGTTCATTAATTCCCCCACCAAATCTTATCACCTTGCTCACACCCTGGTGCCTTCCCGGCCACCTACAACAGAAACTGCAGGGTTACCTGTGACTCCGCCCTTCCTCATTCCCGACATCATGTTTGTTGGCTTGTTCTGACAGTCGGTCAGCTTATGGAATGTTGCACTAGCACACTCATGGAGCCTCTTTCAATCAAAATAATTTGTTTATATGCCGTCTCCTAAATTAATTTCAAACTGGCTCACTGATAGACAATCTTTTAATCACATTTACACATTGATTGTAGAATCAATGTGTATATGTTTTTATTTCATATGCTTGTTGGCTAATGTGCCTGTACATTTCTGTATTTTTCATGTATATATGTGTGTGTGTGAGTATATATACTATAATAAACACCAGTTATGTAAGTAGAACCATCCCGTATATCCAGGGGAACAAGTGACAGTAGGAATAATAGTCATTACTAATTTTTGAATATGGTAGTTGAAGCACAGAAACCCTGGTGGTTTAGTGGCTAAGATTTATGGCTGCTAACCAAAAGGTTGGCAGTGTGACTCCACCAAGTGCTCTATAGAAACCCCATCAGGAAGTTCTACTGTGTACTTTAGGGCTGCTGTGAGTTGGAATTGGCTCCATGGCAATGGGTTTGGTGTGATGTAATTGAGTGACATTTTATAAGACCAGCCCCATAACCTTCAGAGTTAAGAATTATTAATTACATTTTCCAGATTTCCAGCCAAAAACTGAAAGAGATTAAGTAACAGCCCCTATCCATCTGATCTCAGAACCTTTATATGCAATAGAGGGAGATGATCTAAAAGAAGGGTGGAGGTGTTATAAAAAGGATATAGAGAACTTGATCATAAGCCTTGCCTGCCTTAAATTTTGCCTGGAACCGCAATCTGTCCACTAGATTCCTCCAGGTATACTATATAACTCATTTTATGTTAGGAGGAGAGGGGGAAAGATTTTTTTGAGAATTTAGGGTATAGATTCCCAGAGTATGTCCTGGCATATAAAATTGCTTTCTGACAATAAATAAGTCATTTTCAGTTTCATTAAAAAACAGAGAGTTTTTTAATGTCTACAGAGTCAACACTTGGACTTTAACTGATTTCACTGATAAATTTCCCTGGAAGACAGAAGTCAGCGCTATTCATTTGAAGATAGCTGTAACAGTGTGATTTGTTCACTGCACTTTCAAAAGCTGAAAATACTTTCTACTTTTGACTTTATCTACAAAGCCAGTAACTAAAGTTTATTTGACTCTGGAATATTTAAAATAACACCCTTGTATCTTGTCAGATGTGGTAAATATTGAGAGCGACAATCAGATTCTTTCTCAGATGGGGAATTCCCTTCAGAATCAAATACTGTAGTAGACTCCTGTGTACAACATATGCCTGAAGAGAATTTGATTAATCTGTATCACATGTTCTTGGAAAAACATTATACCTGAGGCATATTTGCTATGTGAAGATTTATTTTAAAAACAAAGTTGAATTTTATAGATAGCCTCCTGTGATTCATTTTTAACTTCTTCAGTGTAGTGGGTTGAATTGTGCTCCCCCAGACTAGGTACTGAAGTCTGGCCCCCTGTACCTGTTGAGCGTAATTCTGTTTGGAAATGGTTTTTCTTTTGTTGTAGGTCATATCAGTGTTAGGTAGTATAACCTAATCGCTTCGGAGTTACACAAGTGTGGAATAGACACAGAGACTCACAGGGGGTGGGGGGTGGGGACGATGTCAAGAAAGGGTAATCTACAAGCAAAGAAAGACGAAGGACCGCCAACACATACCAGAAACCAGGAGAGCGACCCACAGAAGGAAATGTATGGTTGAGATCCTAACTTAGAATTTTAACCTCCAGAACTGTGAGAAAATAAATTTCTGTTCTTTTAAGCCATTCACTTGTGGTGTTTTTGTTACGGCAGCACAAAGTAACTAAGACACTTGGCTAATAGGGAAAAGTTCCAAGTCAGTTACAAGAGTTTTTCCTGTTTCCGCAGAAAGCTTTGCTACAACTGAAGAAACATCCATTAAGAGCTTTCTTTATGCCAGGAACTGTGGTTTATTGCTTGATCTTTTTTTTTAATTACTGATACTTTCTGATTTCAATTCAATTTACATTTCTGAACAGGTAATACAGTCAGACAATACAAAATGCCAAAGGTACAAAAGGGAATTCAGCGAAACATGAACCGCCTTCTTTTCCCTGTTCCCCAGCCACTCATTTCCCTCCTGTGAGGTCTCTATTAGAACTGTTTAACCATAATGTGTTACAACTTCAAGGCTCCCTAAGAGCAAGGATTATGCCTCATGCTTCACATCTAACAAAGTGATATAGACCCTCAAAAGAAAATCTAAACTGTTGTTGATAGTTCCACTCAAGATGACTCTGAGTCATGGTGACCCAGTGTGTTATCTAGTACTACTGCTCCATAGGGTCTTCTTGACTGTAATCTTAATAAAAGTAGATCACCAGGCCTTTTCTTCTGCAGTACCAATGGGTAAGTTTACTATACTTTTCTGCTGCTACGTTCTAGAGGCTCCAGTGTCATAGCAGTTAAAGGCTACTGGTTTGAACTCACCTTCTGCTCCATGGGAGAAAGTTGTGGCAGCCTGGCTTCTATATGGGTGAGATACCCACTGCTGTGTTCCACATCCCAAACATGTGTTGGAATCCTAACTCCTATACTTCTGGACGTAATCCTATTTGGAAACAGGCTTTTCTTTATTATGTTCATGAGGCCCCATCAGTGTACAGTATGTCCTGAACCTAATTGCTTCTGATTTACAGGAAGCTGCCTGATTCATTTAATATTTTTCCTGTAGAATCCTTCACTATTGCAATTTGAGGCTTGAATTGTTTTCTTCAGTTCTCGAGAACTGCAGAAGGTGTTCTTCCCTTTCAGTTTTCTATTTCCAGCTCTTTGTATATGTCATTATAATACTTTATTTTCTTTTCTTGAGCTGCCCTTTGAAATTTTTGTTCAATTCTTTTACTTTGTCATTCCTTCCTTTTGCTTTAGCTGCTTGATGATTGACAACAAGTTTCAGAGTTTCTTCTGACATCCAATTTGGTCTTTTCTTTCTTTCTTTCTTGTCTTTTTAATGACCTCTTGTTTTCTTCTAGGGTATGATGTCCTTGAAGTTATTCCACAAGTTATCTGGTCCTTGTTCATTAAGTGTTCAGTACATCAAATCTTTTCCCAACATGATCTCTAAATTCAAGTGGGATATACTCAAGGCCTAATTTTCTTCAGTTCAACTTCAACTTGTATATGAGTAATTGATGGTCTGTTCTGCAGTTGGTCTTGGCCTTGTTCTGAACAATAACATTGAACTTTCCCATTGTCTCTTTCCACAGATGTAGTCGATTTGATTCCCACATACTCCATCTGTCAAGGTCCACGTATACAAGTCTAGCAATTAAGTCCATGAACTTAATTGTTCTAAGTACTATATACCTCATTGCTAAATATCACTATGATCACCTTTGAAGTACTCCCATTGGGAAGATATGCATCAATGCCAGCATGTATTTCACTCTTCGAAGCAATTTTGGAACTCTTTCTGGAAGGGCCGTTGCTAACCATGGCATGGTGGCAAGTTCACGAACTTAATAGTATAGTTGTCTGTGAAGGAATTTTTAGCCAGTAAACAAGTAACTGTATTGGAACCCTCCTTATTCCCTTGATCTGGCTCCCAGTGACTTATTTCTTTACCTGAAGTTAAAGGAACTATTGAAAGGAAGGCATTTTGATGACACTCAGGATGTCAAGGTTAATACAATGACAGCTCTCACAGCCATTCCGGAAAAGTAGTTTCTAAATTGCTTTGAAGGGTAAACTAGGCACTGGCTTTTGGGCATAGCTTCCCAAGCAGCATATTTCTAAGGTGAGCATAGTGATATTCAGCAGTAAGGTATGTAGCACTTTCTCTAGGATGAGTTCCCTTACTTAATTGGCAGTCCTTGTATATCCACCATTTATGTTGGTGAAAAAATATATTTGTAGTGAAGAAGTCACTGATCTTGCAAAACTCTATCATTTGATTTCCAGCGTCATTTCTATTACCAAGGCCGTCTTTTCCACCTACTGATCCTTCTTCTTTGTTTCCATTTTCACATTTAATCACCTGTAAGTATCAGTGCATTCTCTTTGTGTGTTTGATCAATTTCAGATTGCGAAAGTTGATAAAAAAAAAAAAAAAACCTTCAGTTTCTTCATTTTGGGCCTTAGTAGTTGGCGCATGCCTTTGAATAATAGTAGTTGTAAGTGATCTTCCCTATAGGCATATGGCTATAATCACTGACAGCATTTTACTTCAGGAGTGATCTTGAATGGTTCTTCCTGTATAGACACTCTTTATAGGAGCAAGAAGATGGAACAAGAGCATAGCAAAACTGATTGCTGGCTCCAAAGAAAAACTTGTATCTGACCCTGATTTGTGTCCATATCAGCAATGAGATTGAATCAACTATGAAACTGAATTGAATCCAACTCATAACAACCTTATAAGACAGAGTAGAACTGTTTCATAGGGTTTTGAAAGCTGTACACCTTTATGAAAGCAGTATGCCATCTCTCTCTTGCAAAGCACCTGGTATGTCTGAACTGCTGACCTCTCAGTTAGCAGCAAAGCATTCCACCACGGTGTCACCAGGGCTCTTGAACATTGGGAAAAGGTTTTGCAAAATCACAGAAACAGCTGCTATCCAAGGGCCTTCAGGGAGCATCTCACCCACTATCCCTGCCAAAGAGACACAAGTAAGAATATTTAACAAGCTGTGACCTCACTTTAAAAATCAGTCTTAACAAGTGCACAATTTAAACCCTTACTACTTCCACAAAAAAGGTTTATATTTCTAATTATAGCTCATGGAGAGCAGTAGGCAAATTTTTAATTTTCTTTTCATTTAAGATGTTTGACTTATTGACATGCAGAGTAGATTAATTCTCTCAATTTTTATACTAATATAAATAAATAAAATTTTTGAGAAGATTTTAAGTGCCAACAATAACCTCCCCCAAGAAAACTTGTTATGTACTCTGATACACATGAAAATGTAAAGCCATTTATTTTCATCATATAACAGTCTCAATCTTCAACATGTTTTCTGTTACAAAAGAAATTCACAAGAACACAGTATCCGTATTTTTCTTGTTAATATGGCATTTCAGATATTTTACCTGTTTCTTTTTCAACCCCTGCTGCTGAAGCCCAAATCCTTATTTTTAGTTTTTTGCTGAGTTCCTAAAATGCTTTGGCATACCACAAACATGTCATCAACTTCCTTCTGTGGACTTACTCCTATGAATAGATATTTTTGTGACAATCTGAGTTTTAACCTTCATTTTGAAAGATGACTTACAGGATGCAATACATTATCCAATATTCCCATCTATTCATTTTCCTGTATAACTCAGCTAGTAGAAATATGAAGCAGTATTTTTTTAGACTATCTAAACAGCTAGTTTGATTCTTGTATAAGACTTACAAAGAAGGTATTAATAGAAACAGCATACTGTATCTGGAAAAAAAAAAAGTTTTCCATTCTTCCAATCTCTGTGAACCATTAATTAAGAAACTTCTTTTAGTATATTTTATTTAGTAGTCATTGTCAGCACTTGGCTTGGCTATGTCTACTTTATGTGGAATAGTGACGGAACTATAATAAAATGACTCAGGACTTAATATAATGATTTTAATCTCATAATATGATGTAAAAAATGATTAGAACATAAAATTGAATTGAAATCACGTAGGGACTACACCTGTGGTCTTTGGCTTAATTTAAAATAGGAGTATTACACAACTGATTATAATCTTAGGACAACAAACACATCAGCCCAACAACAAAATCAGACACAGTTCAGCCCTCCCTCAGAGGAAGCACTGACCTGAGAAGAGCAGAGATGCACTTGAACTTGACATATGAGAATTATTTATGTAGCTTTACTGGGAGTGAACATAAGAATTAGCCACTCAGGTAAGTCAGTAAATGGAATAGATGACAGTGATGATGTAGACAGACAGATAGCTAGATAGAGAAATAAATGGACAAACTGTGAGAGTCTGTCAATATCCTAGGTATGTAAGAATGGGAGTATCAAAACAATAGGGATTAAGTGTGGCAGACGTGGCAGTGGGGCAGATTCCAAAATATCTATTTTGGAAGGAGTGAATGAGTCAGGCTCAAGCAACCAATTTGCTTTGATCACAGATGAAACTTTGAAAGCACTAGGTGTCTTATTATTGTTCATATATCGTACTGTAACTACCTGTGATCTTACATTTTCCCTGCTACTTGACTACTACGACCTCTTAGGATAAGGATAAAAAATAAGTGAGTTAAAAAACCTATTGTATCTGACTTGGAGTCCTGGCTGCCCCTCTTGGAAGTTTGGCAACTTGGGCCAGAATATCCAGCATTCTTTTTCAATTTTCTTTTTTTTATTATGATTGAATGAAAATGTACATTCCCATATAAATTTGCATGCTCACCTATATGCAGCTCCCACTGCTTTCCCTGCACGGTGACAACACACTCTTCCTCTCTGCTCCATACATGTCCTATACTCCCAACAGTCTCCTATCTTCTCCTCTCCACCCATTCCCCTTCCTTCATTATGAGGTCAATAGGACGACATCCTATAGATGCCTAGAACCATAAAGTGCTCACAAAATATGGTCAGTCTGCATTGCCAAGTCCAATCCATTGCTGTCTGAAAAGTTGACATTCATTATGATTCATGGACAGGGGCAGCATCAGGGCCAGGGGCTGTGCTCCCAGGGGCACCCTGAAGCCCCCTGACCTTCACTTGTGGTCTTTTAGTGGAGATCTCAGGGTGCACCAATGTTTATTCTTGTGTTGCCGGTGAGACTTGACTTTGTGAGCTCTATTGTGTCAATCACTGCTGGTGGCCGGAAACTATCTGGCTCTTCTGGTGACAAGTCAATGTAGTCACCCACTCATGTGGGTCTCTCTGTCTTCTGGATTCTCTTTCCCCCATGTCATTATGGATCTTGGTGATCATTACTTCCTGCTAAGTTGGGACCATTTGCTGTATCCTCAGATGGCCACTTGGCAGCGTTTAAGACCCCAGACGCCACTCACCAATGTGGGGTGCAGAGAGTCCTTATTAGCAAAATTCTAGTTGTGCCAATTGGCCTCAATTTCCCCTGAGAGCACGGTCCCCAGGCCCCTGCCCTAGCTACTCTGTCCTTGCAATAGTGGGTTAAGATGGGAGGAGTACACAAGTTGTGTTGATGTCCAGTTAATATTGATCTTCTTACTAATGTGTGCTGTCACCAATTTCACCCAACCAAATTTCTAACAACTATCTAATCTAAACTCTCCCCCCTCCCCCTCCCACCCTCTCCACGCTTGCAGCCATCAAAGAATCTTTTCTGTTATGCATGAGTCTGCTTTTAAATTCTTATCATAGGGGTCTCATACAATATTTGTCCTTCTGTTGCAGACTACTTTCACTGAACATAATGTTCTCCAGTTGAAACCAGGTTATGAGATGTTGCCTGCTATCATCGTTGTTCTTTATCATTGCATAGTGTTCCATTGAGTATATAGACCATAGTTTACCTATCCATTCTTTTGTTGTTGGGCATCTGGGTTGATTCCATCTTTCTGCCATTGTGGACTATGCTGCAATGAACATTCGTGTGCATGTATCAGTTGGTGTGAATGGCCTTGATTCTGTAGGGTATATTCCAAGCAGTGGAATTACTGGGTCAAATGGTATGTCTAGATCCAGCTTCCTAAGGAAGTGCCAGATTGCTTTCCTCCAAAGAGGATGCACCATTTTGCAATCCCACCAGCAGTGTAAGAGAGTTCCAATCTCTCCACAGCCTTTCCAGCATTTAGTGCTTTGTGTTTTTTTGGATCATGGCCAACCTTGTTTGGTGTGAGACGGTATCTCATTGTAATTTTGCTTTCAATTTCTTTAGTAGCTAATGATCAGGAGCATGTCCACATGTGTTTTTTGGCTATCTGGATCTCCTGTTTAGAGAAGTGTCTGTCCATCTCCTTTGCCCATCGCTTAATTGAATGATTTGTCTTCTTATTGATATTTATTAGTATCTTATAGATTATGGAGATCAGGCATCAGTCTGACACGGAGTTGCCAAATGTTTTTTCCCACTCTGTAGGTGGCCTTTTAATTCTACTAATAAAATCTTGGGATGAGCAAAAGTGTTTGATTCTTAGTAGTTTCCATTTATCTATTTTCTCTTCTGTTGATTGTGGCTTGCTTGACAGATTTTAAAGTCTGTCTACATTGTGTATTAAACCTTCCATTGTTGTTCCTACCTTTTCTTGGATGAGCTTTATCATTTGGGGTTTGATATTTAGGTATTTTATCCAGTTGGAGTTGGTTTTTGTGTAACGTGTAAGATATGGATGTTGATTCAGTTTATTGCAGATGGATAACCAATTTTGCCAGCACCATTTGCTGAAGATGCTGTTTTTACCCCAGTTTAATGTCTTAGGGCCTTTGTCGAATATCAGCTGTTCATAGGCAGATGGTGTCATCCCTGGGGTCTCAGTTCTGCTCCATTGATCGATCTGTCTGTTCTTGTACCAGTAGCAGGCTGTTTTGACCGCGTGGCAGTGTAAGTATATTCCAAGGTCGGATAATGAGAGGTCTCCCAGTGTGTTCTCCTTTAGTAGTACCTTACTTACCTGGGGCTTCTCCCCTTTCCAAACAAAATTGGTGATTTGTTTCTCCATCTCGTTAAAAAATGATGGTGGAACTGTATTGGGATAGCATTATATAAATAGATTACTTTGGGTAAAATATACATTTTCACAATGTTAAGTCTTCCTAGCTATGAGCAAGGTAGGTTTTTCCATTTATCTAAGTCTCTCTTAGTTTGTTGTAGTAATGGCTTGTAGTTCTCTTTGTAAAGGTCTGTTATATCTCTGGTTAGATTAATTCCTAGTTACTTTATCTTCTAAGGGGCTATCGTAAATGGTATTGATTTGATAATTTCTTCCTTAACAGTCTTGTTGTTGGTATAAAGGAATCCTACTGATTTACTTATGTTTATCTTGTATCCTGAGACTTTGTTGAACTCTTCTCAGTTTGAGTAGTTTACTTATAGATTCTTTGGGATTCTCCGCATATACAATCATATCATCTGCAAACAGGGAGATTTTAACTTCCTCTTTGCCGATGCAGATGCCCTTTATTTCTTGGTCTTGTCTAATTACTCTGGCTAAAACTTCTAGTACAATGTTGAATAGAAGAGGTGAGACTGGGCATCCTTATCTAGTTCCTGATCTCAAGGGAAAGTCTTTCAGTCTCTCTCCATTCAGGATGATGTGGGCAATTGGCTTTGTATAAATGGCCCTTATTGTGTTGAGGAATTTGCCGTCTATGCCCATTTTGCTAAGAGTTTTTAGCATGAATGGGTGTTGGACTTTATCAAATACCTTTTCTGCATCAATAGGCAAAATCAGGTGATCTTTGTCTTTTGTGTTATTTATGTGGTTAATCACATTAATTGTTTTCCTGATGTTGAACCAGCCTTGCATCCCTGGTGTGAATCCCACTTGGTCATGATGGATTATTTTCTTGATATGTTGTTGTATTCTGTTGACAAGAATTTTGTTGAAGATTTTTGCATCTAGGTTCATGAGTGATAGCGGTCTGTAGTTCTTCTTTGTTGGGTCTTTCCCTGGCTTTGGTATCAGGGTTATGCTGGCTTCATAGAAGGAGTTTGGGAGTACTCCATCCATTTCTATACTGTGAAATAGTCTCAGTAGTATTGGAGCTAACTCTTCTCTAAATGCTTTGTAGAATTCTGCAGTGAAGCCATCTGGGCCCGGACATTTTTTGGTTGGCAGTGTTTTGATGACCTTTTCAATCTCTTCCTTTGTGATGCGTTTATTAAGTTGTTCTGCTTCACGTTGTGATAATTTGGGTAGGTGGTACGAGTCAAGGAATTGGTCCATTTCTGCTAGGTTTTCAAATTTATTAGAGTATAGTCTTTCATAGTATTGTTATGATATTTTTGATTTCTGTTGGATCTATGGTGACAACACCCTCTCAGTTTTTATTTGGATTATTTGTTTCCTTTCCTGCTTTTGTTTAGTAAGTTTAGCCAGGAGGTTGCCAATTTTGTTGATCTTTTCAAAAAACCAGCTTTTGGTCTTTTCAATTTTTTCAATTGTTTTTCTATTCTCTAATTCATTTAGTTCTGTTCTAACCTTTATGATCTCGTTTCTTCTAGTGACTGAGGGGTTCCTCTGTTGTTCTCTTTCTACTTGTTCAAGCTGCAGGGTTAGTTCCTTGATTTGGTTTCTTTCTTCCTTCCAGATGTGTGCATTTATGGAAATAAACAGACCTCTGAGCACTGCTTTGGCTGTATCCCATAGGTTCTGGTAGGAAGTGTTTTCGTTCCCATTGGAATCCAAGAATTTCTTTATTTCATCCTTGATTTCCTCTATAATCCATGTTTTTTTGAGCAAGATGTTGTTCAGTTTCCAAGAGTTCCACTTTCTATGTGTTTTCTGCTATTGATTTCAACTTTTATGGCTTTATGGTCAGAGAAGATGCTTTGCAGTAATACAATGGTACGGATTTTATTGAGCACTACATTATGGCCTAACACATGGTCACTTCTGGAGAATGTTCCATGTGCACTGGAGAAGAAGGTGTAGTTGCCTGCTGATGGGTGGAAAGTGCTGTATATATCAATGAGGTTCAGTTGTTTAATTGCGTCAATGAGGTCTTCTGTATCTTTACTGAGCTTTTTTCTAGATGATCTATCCAGTATTGTGAGTGGAGTGTTGAAGTCTCCCACTATTATTGTAGAGTCATCTATCTCTCTTTTGAGTGCAGTCAGTGTTTCTTTGACATATTTGGGTGCTCTGATATTAGGTGCATAAATATTCAGTATAGTTAAGCCTTGCTTGTGTACAGAAACTTTGAGCAATAAATAGTGTCCATCTTTGTCCACGATGGTGGATTTGACATTAAAGTTGATTTTGTCTGAGATTAGAATTGCCACCCCTGCTCTTCTTTGTTCATAGTTAGATTGATATATATTCTTCCATCCTTTAATTTTCAGTTTGTTCCTGTCTTTAGGTCTCAAGTGAGTTTCTTGTAGACAACATATGGATGGGTCGTGTCTTTTGATCCAAGATGACACTCAGTGTCTCTTTACTGGAGCATTCAGTCCATTCACATTCAATGCAATTATTAATAGGCATGTGAGTCAGATCCGACTCGACGGCACTTGGCTTGGCATTCACTGCTACCATTGTGATATGTTTATTTTTGTGTTGATGTTTTCTCTGTTGTTCTTAGTAGTCTGTTCTGGGACATTCTTTTTTGTGAGTTGATTTTTCACCTTTTTCAGAGATCGTTTTGTAGTTGTTGAGATTCCCGTGTTACATTTCTTTTTTTTTTTTAATTTTTATTTTTATTTAACATAACCGAGTGAAAATGTACATTCCCATATAAATTTACATGCCCACCTATATGCAGCTTCCACTGCTCTCCCTGTCTGGTGACTGCACACTATTCCTCTCTGCTCCATACATGTCTCATCCTCCCAACAGCCTCCTTTCCCCTCCTCTCCGTCCACTCCCCTTCCTCCAGCCAGAGGTCAGCAAGATGATATCCTATAGATGTATAGAACGATAAAGTGCTTCCAATGTATGGTCACTCTGCATTGCGAAGTCCAATCCATTCCTGTCCAAACAGTGGACCTTTGTTATAATTTATGGGAAAGAGCAGCATCAGGGCAGGGGGGCCATGCTCTCAGAGGAACCCCCAAACTGCAGGACCATCAATTGAGGTCTTTTAGTGGAGATCTCATGGTGCACCTCTTTTTATTCTTGTGTTGCCAGTGAGACTCCTCTCTGTGAGCTCCATCGTGGCTATCGCTGGTGGTGGCTGGTCACCATCTGGTTCTTCTGGTCCCAAGTCGAAATAGGCACCCACTCTTGTGGGTCTCTCTGTCTTCTCGGTTGTCTTTACCGTATGTCACTTTGGTCTTCGGTGAGCATCCGTTCCTGCTGAGTTGGGACCATTTGCTGTGTCCTCGGATGGCAGCTTGGCAGCTTTTAAGACCCCAGATGCCACTCACCAATGTGGGGTGCAGAGAGCTCTCTTAGCAAAACGCTAGTTGTGCCAATTGGCCTGGAATTCGCCTAAGAGCATGGTCCCCCGCCCCCACCGCCCCAGCTACTCTATCCTTGCAGTATTGAGTTAAGATGGAAGGAGTACTCAAGTTATGCTGAAGTCCACTTAATGTTGTTCTTGTTTCTAATGTGTGCTGTCACTGCTTTCTCCCAACTAGTTTTCTAGTAACTATCTAAACTAAATGCCTCCCACCCTCCCTCCCTCCCTACCTCCCCTCCCTTGTAGCTGTCAAAGAGTCTTTTCTTCTATACACAAGTCTGTTTTTGAGATCTTATCGTAGAGGTCTCATACAGTATTTGTCCTTATGTCGCTGACTACTTTCACTCAACATAATGTCTTCCAGTTGAAACCAGGTTAGGAGATGTTCTCTGGAATCATCGCTATTCTTTATCACAGCGTAGTGCTCCATTGAATATATGTACCATAGTTTACCTATCCATTCTTCTATTGTTGGGCATCTGGGTTGATTCCATCTTTTTGCTATCGTGGACTGTGCTGCGATAAACATTCTGGTGCATGTGTCCGTTGGTGTGAAAGGCCTTGATTCTGTAGGATATATTCCAAGCAGTGGAATTACTGGGTCAAATCGTATATCAATATCCATTTTTTTAAGGAAGCGCCAGATTGCCTTCCAAAGAGGCTGGACCATTTTGCAACCCCACCAACAGTGTAGCAGGGTCCCACTTTCTCCATAGCCTCTCGAGCATTTGTTGTTTTGTGTTTTCTGGATCATGGCCAATCTTGTTGGGGTGAGATGGTATCTCATTGTCATCTTGATTTGAATTTCTTTAATAACTAAAGATCGTGAACATGTCCGCATGTGTTTTTTGGCTGCCTGGATCTCCTCTTTAGTGAAGTGTCTGTCCATCTCCTTTGCCCATCGCTTAATTGGATGGTTTATCTTCTTCTTATTGATATTTTATAGTATCTTATAGATTATGGAGATCAGGCGTCGGTCTGACATAGAGTTGCCAAATATTTTTTCCCATTCTGTGGGTGTTCTTTTAATTCTATTAATAAAGTCTTTGGATGAGCAAAAGTGTTTGATTCTTAATAGTTCCCATTTATCTATTTTCTCTTCTGTTGATTAAGGTTTCTTTGATAGATTTTGGAGTCTGTCCTCATTGTGTATTAAAACTTCCATTGTTGTTCACACCTTTTCTGGATGAGCTTTATCATTTTAGGTTTGATAGTTAGGTCTTTTATCCAGTTGGAGTTGGTTTTTGTATAAGGTGTAAGATATGGATCTTGTTTCAGTTTATTGCAGATGGATAACCAATTTTGCCGGCACCATTTGTTGAAGATACTGTTTTTACCCCAGTTTAATGTCTTAGGGCCTTTGTCGAATATCAACTGTTCATAGACAGATGGTGTCATCTCTGGGGTCTCAATTCTGTTCCATTGATCCATCTGTCTGTTCTTGTACCAGTACCAGGCTGTTTTGACCACTGTGGCAGTGTAGTATGTTCTAAGGTCGGGTAATGAGAGGCCTCCCAGTGTGTTCTTCTTCTTTAGTAGTACCTTACTTACCTGGGGCTTCTTCCCTTTCCAAACAAAATTGGTGATTTGTTTCTCCATCTCATTAAAAAATGATGCTGGGACTTGTATTGGAATTGCATTATATAAATAGATTGCTTTGGGTAAAATAGACATTTTCACAATGTTAAGTCTTCCTATCCATGAGCAGGGTAGGTTTTTCCATTTATCTAAGTCTCTCTTAGTTTCTTGTAGTAAGGGCTTGTAGTTCTCTTTGTAAAGGTCTGTTGTTTCTCTGGTTAGATTAATTCCTAGGTACTTTATCTTCTTAGGGGCTATCGTAAATGGTATTGATTTGATGATGTCCTCCTTAACAGTCTCGTTATTGGTATAAAGGAATCCTACTGATTTACTTATGTTTATCTTGTATCCTGAGACTTTGCTGAACTCTTCTATCAGTTTGAGTAGCTTACTTATAGATTCCTTGGGGTTCTCTGCATATACAATCATATCTGTGAACAGGGAGATTTTGACTTCCTCTTTGCTGATGCAGATGCCCTTTATTTCTTCGTCTTGTCTAATTGCTCTGGCTAGAACTTCTAGTGCAATGTTGAATAGGAGAGGTAACAGTGGGCATCCTTGTCTAGTTCCTGATCTCAAGGGAAAGTCTTTTAGTCTTTCCCCATTCAGGATGATGTGGGCAATTGGCTTTGTATAAATGGCCCTTATTGTGTTGAGGAATTTGCCATCTATGCCCATTTTGCTAAGAGTTTTTAGCATGAATGGGTGTTGGACTTTATCAAATACCTTTTCTGCATCAATAGGCAAAATCAGGTGATCTTTGTCTTTTGTGTTATTTATGTGGTTAATCACATTAATTGTTTTCCTGATGTTGAACCAGCCTTGCATCCCTGGTGTGAATCCCACTTGGTCATGATGGATTATTTTCTTGATATGTTGTTGTATTCTGTTGACAAGAATTTTGTTGAAGATTTTTGCATCTAGGTTCATGAGTGATATCTGTCTGTATTTCTCTGTCTTTGCTGGAGCTTTCCCTGGCTTTGGTATCAGGGTTATGCTGGCTTCATAGAATGAATTTTGGAGTACTCCATCCCTTTCTATACTGTGAAATAGTCTCAGTAGTATTGGGGATAACTCTTCTCTAAATGCTTGGTAGACTTCTACTGTGAAGCCATCTGGGCCCAGAGTTTTTTTGGTTGGCAGTGTTTTCATGACCTTTTCAATCTCTTCCTTTGTGATGCATTTATTAAGTTGTTCTGCTTTACTTTGTGATAATTGGGTAGGTGGTATGAGTCAAGGAATTGGTCCATTTCTGCTAGGTTTTCAAATTTGTTAGAGTACAGTCTTTCATAGTATTCTGTTATGATATTTTTTATTTCTGTTGCATCTGTGGTGACAACTCCCTTCTCATTTCTAATTTGGATTATTTGTTTCCTTTCCTGCTTTTCTTTAGTAAGTTTAGCCAGTGGTTTATCAATTTTGTTGATCTTTTCAAAAACCACCTTTTGGTCTTTTCGATTTTTTCAATTGTTTTTCTGTTCTCTAATTCATTTATGATCTCATTTCTTCCGGTGCCCAAGGGGTTCCTCTGTTGTTCTCTTTCTACTTGTTTAAGCTGTAGATTTAGTTCCTTGATTTGGTTTCTTTCTTCCTTCCAGATGTATGCATTTATGGAGATAAATAGACCTCTGAGCACTGCTTTGGCTGTATCCCATAGGTTCTGGTAGGAAGTATTTTCGTTCTCATTGGAATCCACGAATTTCTTTAATTCATCCTTGGTTTCCTCTATAACCCTTGTTTTCTTGAGCAAGATGTTGTTGAGTTTCCAAGAGTTCCACTTTCTATCTATGTTTATTCTGCTATTGATTTCAACTTTGATGGCTTTATGATCTGAGAAGATGCTTTGCAGTAATTCAATGGTATGGATTTTGTTGAGCATTGCATTGTGGCCTATCATGTGGTCAATTCTGGAGAATGTTCCATGTGCACTGGAGAAGAAGGTGTAGTTGTCTGCTTATGGGTGGAAAGTTCTGAATATATGAATGAGGTTTAGTTGGTTAATTGTGTCAATGAGGTCTTCTGTATCTTTACTGAGCTTTTTGCTAGATGATCTGTCTAGTAATGAGAGTGGAGTGTTAAAGTCTCCCACCATTATTGTGGAGTCATCTAACTCTCTTTTGAGCGTAGTCAGTGTTTCTTTGACATATTTAGGTGCTCTGACATTAGGTGCATAAATATTTAATATAGTTAAGTCTTGCTTGTGTACTGAACCTTTCAGCAATAAATAGTGTCCATCTTTGTCCACGATGGTGGATTTGACATTAAAATTGATTTTGTCTGAGATTAGAATTGCCACCCCTGCTCTTCTTTGTTCATTGTTAGCTTGATATATATTCTTCCATCCTTTAATTTTCAGTTTGTTCCTGTCTTTAGGTCTCAAGTGAATTTCTTGTAGACAACATATGGATGGGTCGTGTCTTTTGATCCAAGATGACACTCGGTGTCTCTTTACTGGAGCATTCAGTCCATTCACATTCAATGTAATTATTGATAGGTATGTGTTCACTGCTGCCATTGTGATATGTTTATTTTTATGTTGATGTTTTCTCTGTTGTTCTTATTAGTCTGTTCTGGGACACTCTTTTTTGTGAGTTGAATTTTCACCTTTTTCAGAGTTGGTTTTATAGTTGTTGAGACTCGTATGTTAGATTTCTTGAAACGGTATGATACATCTTTGTTGTGCCTTACAGCTGCCCCTATGAACCCCCTTAATAAACTATTTATAAATCCAATTTTAATTACTACCAGTCTTGTCATCTTCCTCTCCTTCTGGAAGGACTATAGCGACTGTAGTACATCCCTCTTTTTATTATGATGACACCATGGTTTTCATGATGATCACTAGATTGCTTCTTTCCTTATCAAAGCTGTGATTTACTTTGGAGCCTTCCCTAAATGAGTAAAGTATTGAGTAGTGTGTCGTTCTAAAATATAAAGTTAGTGGATTCATTCTTCTGCGCCTGTGCCAAGAACTTCTTTCAGTATTTTTTGTAGTTTGGGTTTGGTTTTTACAAAGTTTCTAAGTTTCTGTTTATCTGGGAATGTCTTAATTTCATTTTTGTATTTGAAAGATAGTTTTGCAGGATATAGAATTCTTGGTTGGAAGTTCTTCTCCTTCAAGGCTTTGAATGTGTCATGCCACTGTCTCTGTGCCAGCATGGTTTCTGCTGAGAAATCTGAAGAGAACCTACAGGGCTTGCTCCTGAATGTTAGCTTTGCTTTGAGGCTTGCTGCCTTTAAGAGTTGGTGCTTATGTTTCATTTTGTTAAGCTTGATTATAATATGTCTTGGAGTCGTTCTTTTGAGATCTATATCGAGTGGCATACAATGTGCATCTGAGATGTCTATATTCTCTTTCTTCATGATTTCTGGGAAGTTTTCTGTCAGCAGCTCAGCAACGATATTCTCTGTGTTCTCAGATGTCTCACCCTGTTCAGGGACTCCAATTTATCAAAGGTTGTTCCTCTTAATAGAGTCCCACATGCTTCTTAATGCTTCTTCATTTTTCTTGTTTCTTTTTTCTGATTTCTGCTCATAGACGCTGGCGTCAGTAGCTCTAGTCTTCCAATTCAGAAATTATTTTTTTCTGTTTGTTCTCTTCTGTTTTATTGGCTTTGCGTGGAAGTTTCTATGTCTTTGATTTTGTTCTTGATCTGTTGGATTTCAGAGTACTGGTGTTCCATCAGATCAAACAGCTTGCTTGATTTTTCCTTTTGTTCTGCTGCATTTTGTATAAGGTCTAGAAGGGCTCTGTATATAATCATTTTGTATTCACTTTCTGATGCTTTCATAAAAGTTTCTTCATCTGGAAAACTGCTTGGTTGCTTTGTTTGGGAGCCTTCTGAAGCCATAGGTGATTTCTTGTATGCCACAAGTGTCTGTTGCTTTTTGGGTCCCATGTGGGTAAGTAGAGGCTGGAAGAGATACTGTGAGGATGGAATGCCAATGCTTCTCTAGGTTGTCTTAAAATGTAACTCAAAAGGTATCTGACCACTTTCCAAGTCAGGTTTTCAGGTGTAGAGGTCCCTCTTCTCAACTGGCAATGTAAGCACCACTATATCCAACCCCAGGTGATGTAAGCTAGTTCAGAGTACAGCAATGCTACTGCCCTGTTGGCTTCTGCTGACAGGGCCTAGCCTTAGGCGACACTGTGTGGAGTACTGCTTTTCTGGTAGAAAAGCACTCTCCTGTGGGCAGGCTCTGGCTCCCAAGCTAAGAATTAGGTCCAGCTACAGCCACTGTATCCAAGATGGTGTCCTCCCCACAGGCAGCAGATAGACAGGCTAAAAGTGCCTAGAGGTAGTGATTCCTCTACTTTTGTTGCAGGGCCCATGATGTAGGTGTCACTGTGTAATTTACTGCTTTTCTGTTGGAGAAGCTCTGTACTGTTTGCAGGCGCTGCCTCCCAGGCTAAGAATTAGTTCCCACTAAAGTCTTGGTACCAACATGGCATCCCGCATACTGACTGCATAATTCCATACAATCCCTGCTGAGGCAGAGATAAGACGACAGGCCCAAAGTGGCTAGGTTAACAGAGTCCTAAGCCTGGCTCTCAAAATATGAGAATTTTGCCTGCCTATGCCCCCAGCAGCACGTCTGAGTCTAGCAGCTAGGCAAGACCCAGCTCTGCCCACCGGCCAAGACAGAGAAAAAAAAAAGTCAAAATGGTGCATTTATCTTCAGCTTGTGAGAGCCAGGGCTAGCCAGGAGCGGGAGTCAGCGAAAGAGAGGAGGTTTTTCGCTCAGTGGTGTGAAGTCAAAAGTAACAGCCCTGTGCCATGTCCTGGGGCTGATTAGGTGATCAGAAGGCTCCGTTTGATTATCAGTTCAAGTCTTGGTTTCAAGAGGGATATAGGGAGACATGTGCTTAGTCCGCCATCTTGACTCTGCCTCTCCAGATATACTATTATTGTGTAGATATTCATCTTAAAATACAGATTGCCAAGCCAAGTCAAGTACTGTCAAGTCAGATCCAACTCATGGCAACCCTAGATAAGTAATCCATAAACAACTTGGGTTGAAAATCGCTTTGTTTATTTTATACACTAAAATTCTATTGATGAAAAAAAATAAATATCCAAATTTTATTTAAAGATTTAAATAGTGTAAAAAAAATGAATGATAATAACATGTAGTCAGACAATTTGGGAATTAATATTGACTTAGGCTGTCTTTAGTGAATAAATACCACTTGGAAGTCTTTCATATCTTCTGAGAGTGAACTAAAAGGAGAATGTCAGCTTTGCTATCATAAAATATTATGAGAAAAAAACCTCAAAGTCATGTGTAACATTCATGAAAAATAATCTTTTATGAAAGCATAGCACTGACTATAAGATTATGATGAAAAGACAAAAGCATTAAAGATAATTTATATATCTCCTGAAATAACGTCCTTTTACCAAGCTCATTTGAAATAAGTATCATTTTGTATCATAAAAAAGAACAACTGAGGAGCATATTGCTTGAGAAATTACTGCCCTTTACTGTAATATCCAACTTCAAATTTTTTATTTCTAAAATTTAATACTTATTGTTGTATGAAATTTTGCATTTAATTTTGACTCCTTGTAAAGCTATTATTTACCTTAGTTGTAGTTAATTGCTTCTTTTAACACATACCTTTGAATGTTCACAAACCTTATTCAGCGTGTCTCAGTTTTTGTTCACTCTAAAGCAATTCCTAAAACAGGGATTTGAATGTAAACAGTATTTGGGAGACAATCCTAGAAAATAGAGGCAAGTGAGTGGGTAGGATATGAAAGAGAAAGCAGTCAATAAAAGGTGTGTATTTTACTGGGAAACTGAATATATCAGCACAATACAGGGACTACAGAGTTATCTCACCCGAGGCTTCAAGGAGCTAGAATATTTATGCAGCAACTCCTATCAGTTATTGATTGATGGCTAGTAAGGAGAAAGGGAGATGTTACTCATTGGCACATCTTCCTGGAAAATAAGGAGCAAATCAGTGGTGAGGCCAGAGGGAACATGATTGAGACTCCAGCAGTCTTTGCTGCAGTATACCCCTTGGAATCAGAATAGTTTTTGGACATGATAGATTTTTTATTATCTCAGTAACTGCCTCAAATTCTGGCTAGAAATCTTATGTATTTTTTTCTACAACCATCCAAAGCTACTTTTCTTCCTTTCTCCAACTTCATTTCACTATGCGAGAGGAGAGCCAGAAAGCAGAGTTCCTCAGGCTGCTCAGATGCTCTTAATTTTCAAAGAAGCACTTTGCTGTAGATAATACACTGTAACTTTTTATGAGCCTATCTCATTTGCTAGTGTCTACTTTAGAAATCAGCAGCACCATCTGTTTCAGGGAGCTCTGGTTAAATGCTTAACGGTTAAGAATTTGACTATGACCAAAAGATCAGGAGTTTGGCTCTACCATCTGCTTCTTGGAAACTCTATGAAGCAGTTCTACTCTCTCCTGTATGGTCTCTATGAATCAGAATCACCTTGAAGGCAATGGAATTTTTTTTATTGTGATTAAGTAAAAATCTACAATCCAAGTCAATTTGCCATGCAAAACCGTAAATACATGTCTCTATGCAACTCTGCTCTCTTCACTCTGTGACAGCACACCCCACCTTTCCACTTTTGCACTTCTAGTATCTACTCAACCAACACTTGTCCCCTCTTCTACACCCTCCCCTCTCCCCTCTAAAGAGGAACAAGTTAAACAGCCTCATAGACCAACTCGACGGCACTTGGCATATATATATTAAGCCAAGAAGTACACATACATCTGTATCACTCTATGGCCCATAGTCCAGTTCAATTTTTATCTAAAGAGTTGTCTTCAATACTGGTTTCAGCTCTAGGCTAGCAGCAAGACCAGGAGTTATGTTCTCAGATGACCTTCCAGGATGTTGGGCCATCAAGTCTGGTATTTTAATAGAGTTCTAGATCTGCACTCCGTTTTTCCTGGACTCTCTCTACATTGTATTTCTTGTCAGGATAGTCTTTGGTGGTGGCTGGGCACCATCCAGTTTGGATCTCATGCTGATGTAGCTTCCTAGTCTTACGGACTCTTTTGTCTCCTAGGCCCATATTTCCCGCATGCTTTTGATGTTCTTGGTTTTCATTTGCTCCAGTTGGGTTGAGACCAAGTGATGTTCCTAAGATGGCAGCCTTCTGGCTTTTAAGACTCCAGGCATGAAGGCTGTAGTATTTTTTATTGGAAGGAGCGCATGAGACAATCTATGTACAGTGCTAAGTATACTATCTGATACAACTTGTTTACTCATTCAGTGATGGTGTATTAAGTAAATTCTACATGCCTGGCACTTTCATACAAACTGAAGAGTCAGCAGTAAACAAAATAGACAACACTTCTTGTTCCTATGAAACTTGCATTCTACTAGACATTAATGGTAGCTACTGGTAGTATTGCAGGGTGGTCATTAGTATGTCATTATTACTACTCTGACACTCTTATTACTCTTCAAGGTGGTACCGTGAAGACAAGCCAACTTGTGTTGGGTCCCTACTCCATGGATTTGTAATAACAAAAAATCCTGCAGTCACTTGGAAAATATGAAAATGTCTAATGAACTTTTGGATTTTAGTGTAGAAGATTTTAAGGCAGAATATTGAAAGTGTCAGCTGGTTTATTTTAGCTGTGCATGGGAAGATGTACAAAGAGATGATATGAAAGAAAGGACTGAAAGATTTGCAGAAACAATTAGAAAAAATAGTCCTCATTGTTGCTGTTAGGTGCTTTCAAGTCCATTCTAACTCACGGCAACCCTATGTACAACAGAACAAAACACGGCCTGGTCCTGCACCATCCTCACAGTCGTTGCTGTGCTTGAGCACATTGTCATGGTCACTGTCTCAGTCCATCTTGTTGAGGATCTTCCTCTGTTCTACTTTAGCAAGCATGAGGTCCTTGTGCAAGGTCTGATCCCTCTTAATAACATGTTTGATATATGTGAGGCAAAGTCTTGTCATCCTTGCTTCTGAAGAGCATTCTGTCTGGACTTCTTCCAAGATAAATTTGTTCCTTCATTTGGCAGTCCATGGTATATTCAATATTCCACACTAACACCACAATTTAAAGAATTCAATTCTTCTTGGGTCTGTCTTATTCATTATCTAGCTTCCACAAGCATATGAGGTGGCTGAAAACATCGTGGCTTCAGTAAGACACACCTTAGTCCTTAAAATGATATTTTTTTCTTTTAAAAACTAATTTATGTTTACTTACCATGTTCTAGTTTCAAATAGGCTGGTCATGTGATCTAGTTTGACTATTGGTGCCTTTTTAGCTTTAATGTGTTGTCACCAGGTGGTTAGAGTTGTTACTAGTTATGGGAACCTAGGAGTCTGTTTTTTTTTTTTTTTTTTCTTGTATGGATTCAACTCAGGTATCGAGACAGTCAGTCATCAAGTGTGTAATACAGGCTCTCCCGTACAGTGCTACATGGGCAGGAAGACTGGTGTAGGCACAGGTATCTGGCTGCAAGCACTGAGCAAGCACAGAACTGACAGCCACCCCTGATAGTCTGTGAGGAAACTGTGTTACTGTTCCCTAGAGTGCCTAGGTGGGCTGGTTTTGCAACCAGGTTATGGTTGCTCAATGCTGTTAGCTATAAAGACTGGGAGGCATCCCTTATTCTGGAACCCCCTAAAGAGTGGCTAGGTGGAACCACCAGTCCTCAGGCCCCTACTGTGAGAAAATGAGGATCCTCCTAAACAGGCTGAGTGGTGTCAACGACAGGAATCTACCTTAGCACAATATAGCTGATACAGTAAAATTGGGGTTCAGCTATACACCCTGTTGTGCTTTGCTAATGAGAACAAAACAAATGAACAAACAAAAATCATACCTGTTGCCATCAGCTGAATTCTGACTTATTGTGACTCCAGTGACTAGTGGTTAAGTACTATAGCTGCTACCCCAAAGGTCAGCAGTTTGAATCCACCAGGTGCTCCTGGAAACTCTATGGTGTAGTTCTACTCCGTCCTGTAGGATTGCTATGAGTACGAGTAGTAATGAAAGCCTATGCTCTTGTAATAGACGCACCCAGGTTTACTCAGGGATGAAAGGCATTCGAAGTCTGTGATTCCCTTATGCTTGTGGCTAGGCAAAGGAACTGTTTCTGCCCTGAGTTCCCGGCTTAAGAGAGCCAGCAGATTATTTTTTTCCCTCTTTGTTCATTTGGTCCCTCTCAAAGGCTGGGAGAATGCCTCTGGATTGTGTACAGGTCATAATTCCAGGCCAGGGGATGTGTCAGTCTCTGGAGCCAGTTTGGGCACAGCACAGAGTGGGAGAAGGGCTGGTAAAAGGGAGAGAGATTTGTCTCAAAGGAGAGTTTTTTGATCCAAGTGTGGTAGGTTAGATGCATGCTATTTACCTTTTGACAGATTATCTATTACCACTTTTCATTGATTTTGGAGGCATGAATGGGCTCTTCCCTAAAGGTCTCTCCTGATGAGGAAAGGGTATTCTGAAAGACAGTAGTTACTTGCTGCACTCATGCTAGCAGATCTGCCCGCAGGGTGCCTATTCCCACTGGTCAGATCTAGCCACTTCTGAACGTCTCGTTGCTTTTGAACCTTCTCGCCCTCTCTTGAGGCTCAGTCCAATTTTTCAGCTTTGCTTTAGTGCTCAGGGTTGTTATGATGTAATATATAATTGATTCTTTTTGTTTTTTTCAGGTCTTTGTTGTTAAAGGAAACCTTAGTGGTTTAGCAGTTAAGTGCTACATCTGCTGACCATAGGAATGAAGTTCGAATCTGCCAAGCATTCCTTGGAAACTTATGGAGCAGTTCTACTTTGTCCTATAGAGTTGCTATGAGTTGGAATCGACTGAACATAGTGTCTTTTGGTGGTGGGGGGGTGTTTCTTGTAAGAGGGATCACAGGAAGCATCTGACTACTCTGCCATCTTGGCCCTATCTCAGGCTTTATAACACTTCAAAGAGTTCTTTTGCAGCAGATTTGCTCAATGAAGTAAGCAGTTTGCTTTCTTGACTCCTGCTTCCATGGTTCTTGATTGTGGATCCGAGTAAAATGAAAATCTTCACAACTCTGTAAGTTTCTCTGTTTTTTTAAGTTATTTATTGGTCCAGTGGTGAGGATTTTTGTTTCATTTATATTATGGAATCCACTTGACAGCAATTAGTTTGGTTTTAGTTTTTTCATGTTGAGGTGTAATCCATTCAGAAGACTGGGGTCTTTGATCTTCATTAGTAAGTGTTTCAGTTTCTCTTCACTTTCAGAAAGCAAGGTTGTGTCACCTCAGGTTGTTAACGAGTCTTCCTCCAAACCTGACACTGAATTTCTTCTTCATATAGCCCAGCCTCTTGGACTATTTGCTGGGCCTACATGTTGAACAGGTGTGGTGAAAAGATACCACCCTGACACACACCTTTCTTGATTTTAAAACAAACAGCATCTCTTTGTTCTGTTTGAAAGACTACCTCTTGGTCTAAGTATAGATTCCTCATGAGCACAATTAATTATTCTGGAATTTTCCATTTTTGGCAATGATATCCATCCTTTATTATGATCCACACAGTTGAACGCCTTTGCCTAGTCAATAAAACACAAGTAAATATCTTTCTGGTATTGTCTGCTTTCAGCCAGGATCCCCAAATACTTTTCTGACTCTGCTTGAATTTCTGGGAGCCTTCTGTGAATGTACTGCTGCAATTGCTTTTGAATAATCTTCAGCAAAATTTTACCTGTGAGAATGCACCAAGTGGAAGACTGGACAAACATCTCCTCAATTCTCTCTGAGAATTAAGGCCTAAATTGATAACTAAACTGTGCAGTGTGGACATCTGAGGAGCCCTAAGATCTGCATGGGTTGTCAGATTTGAATAGGCACCAGTGATGGACTAAACTACCTCTCTCAAAGATGAGGCGGCAGCCACTGAGCTCCATTCTTGCTGACTCACTGTTTTGGAGGACTGCAGGTCCTGATACCTTCTTTGTTATCTGGGAGGCAGGGACTGGGCATGAGCCGGCAAATATGCCAAAACACAGTGCTTAAGTAAACAGTATATAGTGCAGCAAAGAGACTGTGCATGGGTTAGCCACATACTGAGAGCCTGGCTGCTAACTGAGGGCACCACTGCCCCTCCACCCTCTCTTTTCTGGGCTGAGCCATAGATTCTGCTGTTTAACAGCAGGAAGGGCAGCTTGGCCAGGATGCCATTTTGGTTGGCTTGGAGGCACAGCTACGAGGTTGGGGAGCCAATTCTCAAGCAGAGCAGCAGCACATCTGGCAAGTGTTTCTCTATCAGAAAAGAAGCATTTGAGACAACTTGTATCTACATTTATGGGTGGGGCCTGACAGATGATGGCAGGAAGGTCTTAACCCCTCAATTCTCTGAACCATGTCATAGCATCTATGGATGACCTAAGAGGTGCTTTCATTGTTAGCCAGAAGGTGGGACCTGACACAACTGAGGGCCTGCTTTTGGCAGGTGTTGGACAGCTCCCTGCTGGATAACTGACTGCTGAGAGGCCTGGCAGCATCTCCTTTACCCTTCACTGATCTAAACTATAGGGTCTTCTAACAGCCCCTAGTGACTCCACAAGTAGGGCACAATCTTTGTCAGCCAGGAAGCAGAGTTTGCCACCCAAGAGAGTCCACCTGGGGCCAGTTACTAGAGTACACAGAGGTGGCTGGAGACCAACTCCCCTCTTAGAACTACACCTCAGCTCCTGTTGAGGTAACACCAGAGAAAATGAACAGCTTCTAGATGGCATGCAGACAGCAGTCAATTCCTAAACATTTAAAGAAGCAGTCTAACATGGCTCTGGAAAAGACTGAAATAAAGAATCAAAAAACTTCCCAGATGAAGAAGCCATTCTGAAGCTATTGGAGATCAAGTACAAAAGAATTGTACAAGTGAAATCAAAAGCATCATAACAAAATACTGTGAAAGACTGTATATGTACTCAAATATACTAGCAAACCTAGAGGAAATGGACAGATTCCTAGATTCATATCACCTGCCAAAATTATCACAAGGAGAAGCAGAACAACTTAAAAAAACCACAAGGAAAGAGATTGAAAAAACTACCAACCAGCAAAGGTCCTGGCCTAAATGGCCTCACCAGAGAATTCTACCAAACTTTTAGAGAAGAGTTAACTCCAATACTACTGAGGCTATTTGACACCAAAGAGAGAGTGGAATATTCCCAATTCATTCTATGAAGCGAACATAACCCTGATACCAAAGCCAGGGGAAGATCCAACACAAAAAGAAAATTATAGACTAATATCACTCATTAACCTAGGTGCAAAATCTTCAACAAAATCCTAGCCAATAGAATTCAACAAAATATCGATAAAATCATTCACTATGACTAAGCTGGATTCATACCAGGGTTGCACGTCTGGTTCAACATCAGAAAAAGCAATTAATGTGATCAATCACATAAATAGCACAAGGATAAGAATCATCTGATTTTGTCAATTGAGGCAGAAAAAGCACTTGACAAAGCCCAACACCCATTTATGATTAAAACTCTCAGCAAAAGGGGAATAAAGGGGGAATTCCTCAGTGCAATAAGGGATGTCTAGGCAAAGCCAACCACTTACATCATCCTAAATGGAGAGAGACTGAAAGAATTCCCCTTGACAACAGAACCTAGACAAGAATGCCCACTCTCACCACTTCTATGCAACATTATACTAGAGGTTCTAGCCAGAGCAATTAGACAAGGCAAAGAAATAAAGGCTATCCACATCAGCAAAGAGGAAGTAAAAATCACTCTATTCACAGATGATATGGTTGTATACACAGAGAATCCTAAAGAATCCGTGAGTAAACTATTGGAACTAACAGAGGAGTTCATCAAATTATCAGGATATAAGATAAACATAAGTAAATCAGTAGGATTCCTTTATACCAACAGAGATCATCAATGAAGAAATCTCCAAATCAATACCATTTACTATAGCTCTCAAGAAGATAAAATACCTAGGAATAAATCTAACTAGTCCTATACAAAGAGAACTACAAGACCTTACTGCAAGAAACCAAAAGATGCTTACATAAATGGAGAAACCTACCCTGCTCATGGATAGGAAGACTTAACATTGTGAAAATGTCTATTTTACCTGAAGTGATCTACATGTATAATGCAATCCCAATATATATTCCAGAGTCATTTTTTTAACGAGATGGAGAAACAATTGCCAAATTTGTATGGACAGTGAAGAAAGACTGGATAAGTAAAGCACTACTGAAGAAGAGGAACACAGTGGGAGGCCCCACACTACCTAACCTTAGGATCTATTGCACTGCCACAGTAGTCAAAACAGCCTGGTACTTGTACAAAAGAGACATATAGACCAATGGAAGAGAGTTGATGCCCCAGAGATGCCACCATCCTCTTATGAAGAGCTGATATTCCACAAAGCCCATAAGATTAAAAACTGGGATAAAAATAGTCTCGTTTACAAATGGTGTTGGCAAAATCGGATATCTATCTGCAAAAAACGGTAACAAGACCCATATCTCACACCTTACACAAAAACTAACTCAAATTGGATAAATGACTTAAGTATCAAATGTAAAATGGTAAAGATCATTCAAGAAAAATAGGGACAAGAATGGAAGTTCTAATATACAGCTTAGGTTGACTTCAAACTCTGACAATGTACTATCAACAGAAGAGAAAATAGATAGTGGGAGCTACTAAGAATCAAATACTTTTGCTCCTGCAAAGACTTTATCAAAAGAGTTAAAATTCCACTGACAGAATGTGAAAAAGAATTTGGCAACCACATGTTGGACCAAAGTCTCATCTCTATAATCTTCAAAGCACTACAAAATATCACCAAGAAAAAGGTAAATAACCCAGGTAAGCATTAGGAAAAGGCAGTGAACAGACGCTTTACCAAAGAGGACATCTACGTAGCCAAAAGACACATGAGGAACTGCTCAGAATCCTTAGCTATCAGAGAAATCCAAAACAAAACTACAGTGAGACATCATTTCACCCCAACAAGGTTAGCCACGATCCAAGAAACACAAAACAACAAATGCTGGAGAGGCAGTGGAGAGATTGGAACTCTCCTACTTTGCTGGTGGGATTGTAAAATGGTACAATCTCTTTGGAAAGCAATCTAGTGCTTCCTTAAAAAGCTGTAAATAGGCACACCATTTGATCCAGTAATCCCACTGCTCAGAATATATGCTACAGAAACAAAGGCTGCCACACAGACATACACATGCACGTGAATGTTTATTGCAGCACAATCTGCTATAGCAAAAATATGGAATCAACCCAGATACCCATCAAAGGACAAACGGATAAACATACTGTGGTACATACACTCAAGGGGATCCTATGCAATGATAAAGAACAACGATGATTTTAGGAAACATCTCATAATCTGGTTTCAGTTGGAAGACATTACATTGAGTTAAATCAGTCAGTGACAAAAGAACAAATATTGTATGTGACCCCTACTAGAAGGACTTAAGAGCAGACTTATGTACAGAAGAAAAGACTGTTTGATGGCTGTGAGTGTGGGGAGGGAAGGATAGGGCTGGTCATTAATTATGTAGTTGATAAAAATTTGGCTGGGTGAAAGCAGTGACAGCACACAGCAGAAAGAAGATCAACTTAACTGGACTTCTCCATAAGCTGAACACTCTTCTAGTCTTAACCCAGTATTGCAAGGGTCGAGTAGCAGGGGCAGTGTCTGGGGATCATACTCTTGGGAGATATTGAGTCTAGTTGGCGTAACTAACCTATTGCTAAGAGAGTGTTCTGCACCCCATATTGGTGAGTGTCATCTGGGATCTTAAAAACTACCAAGCTGCCATCTGAGGTACATCAAATTGTCCCAACTCAGCAGGAACAGATGATCACAGAGAATAACAAAAGACATGAGGGAAAAAGAGCCCAGGAGACACAAGGATCCATGTTAATGGGAAACTGTGAGAACATGTGACCAGAAGAAGAAGATGGTGCCTAGGCATCACCAAAGGCAGATGTGGTGGGGCACACAATGTCGAGCTCCTGTGGCAACACTAGAAAAAGAGGCTTACATCTCAAGAACTTGATTAAAAGACCACAATTAATGGTCCGACAGCCTGTGGGATCCCCTGGGAGCACGGCACCTAGACCCGCTATTTCCCCTGTGTAGACAATACTACTGAGTTTAATTCTTTGAACAAAAATTTACTGGATTTGGGGACCCAGTGTGACCATGTGGTGTGTGTACTTTATGGTTCTATGCTTTTATAGGATGCTGTCCTACTGGTCTCTTTCTAGATGGGAGAGGAGAGAGTGGAGATGAGGGGCCAGGAAGATTGTTCGGAGGATACAGTAGGTATAGAATGAAAAGGAGTGTGTTGTCACTGAGTACGGAGAGCAGAAAGAGTTGCAGATGGCGTTGGGGGGTATGCAAATTTAATTTGGATTGTATATTTTCACTTAATCACAATTTAAAAAAAAGAATAATGAGACTACATCTTAATGCACTTCAGACATGTTGTCAGAAGGGATCAGTCCCAGAAGGACATCATGCTTAGTAAATAGAGAAAGACCCTCAATGAAATGGATTTACACAGTGGCTGCCGTACCGAGCTCAAGCATAAAATGATTGTGGGCACAGTGCCAGACAGGGCAGCATTTTGCTCTGTTGTATATAGGGCTGCTATGAGTGGGAAATGGCTTGATGGCGTCTATCAATGACAACGACAGCTCAATAGTTTAAGTCAAGACTGTTCAAAGATATGTGCAACTATCACTGTAGTCAACTTTATAATAATTCATCAACTCAAAATAAACAAGCGAAACAAAACAAACCTCATACTATTCAATCATCACCCTTCATCTGTCCATCACATGATCTTAAACAACCACTAACCGTTTTCCATGACTAGAGAGTTGTCTATTCTAGATATTCACGTAAAATGAATCGTGTAACATGTGGTCCTTTGCAACTGGTTTTTTCACCTACAATAGTATTTCCAAGGACCATCTATGTTATAGCATGTGTCCATATTTTATTTCTTTTCATGTGCAATTAATATTCTATGAGGTCCACTTTTGGCTATTGTGAATTATACTGGGGTAAACATTCATGTAAAAAATTTTATGTAGATTAGTCTTGGGTACATACCTAGGAATGAAATTGCCGAGTTACGTAGGAAGTGTTAGATTCTTTTCCATGGTCACTGTACCGTTTTACATTCCCACCAGCACTATGAGGGTTTCAAATTTTTCACATCCTTGCCAATATGTGTTATTATCTAATTTGTTTTTCCTGGTGATCCTAGTGCCTGTGAAATGGTATCTCACTGTGGTTTTGATAATCATTTTACTGATTACTTAACAATGGTAAGTATCTTTTTAAGTGCTTGTTAGCCATAATGTATATTCTTGGGAGAAATGGCTATTCAGATTCTATGCCCAGGTTTTAATTGGATTTTGTGCCTTTTTATCTTTTTATAATTCAGTTTTGAGAGTTCTTCATGTATTCCACATAGGAGTTCCTTATCTGATATATGGATTAAAAATAATTTCTCCCATTCTGAAAGTTATCTTTTCACACTTTTCATGATATCCTTTGAAGCATGTAAGTTTTTAACTTTCATAAAGTCTGATTTATTCACTTTTTCTTTTGTTGCTCATACTCTGGGTGTCATGAAGATTTATCTCTAAGTTTTCTTCTAAGAATCTTATAATCCTAGCTTTTACATTCAGGTATATGATCTATTTTGAGGTTTTATTTTTTTTTACATGGTATTAGGTAAAGGTTCAATTTTATTATGTTGCTTTTGGCAATCCGGTTATTCCAGCACCACTTGCGGAAAAGACTATGCTTTTCCAGTTAAGTGATCTTGATCTTGTCTCCATTGTGGAAAAGCTGTTGACCATGGATACATGGATTTATTTCTGTGCTTTCCATTTTATCCCATTTGTACTCATGTCCTAATGCAAGTAACTACATTGTCTCAATTACTGTTTCTTTGTAGTAAGTTCTGAAATCAGGAGGTGTGTCCTCAAATTTAGTTCTGTTTCAAGATTGTTTGGGCTATTTAGGATTGCTTGTAATTCCATTTTAGTCTGAGGATAAATTTCTCAGTTTATTTAAAGAAATCAGTTGGAATTGTAACAGGGATTACACTGACTCTATTACTTTTGTATAGCATCATCATCTTTAACAATATTTATTCATCTCAATTCGTGGACATTGGATGTTTTTCCATTCATTTAAATATTCTTAAACAAGGCTTTGTAGTTTTAAGAATATAAGTTTTGCACTTTTTTTTAAGGTTCATTTTTTAATTTTTTTTTATTAAATAAAAAAATGAAAGTGTACATACGCTGTGCTTACAATACTGGGTTAAGAGAGGAGGAGTACACAAGTTGTGTCAAAGTCCCATTAATATTGATCTTCTTACTAATGTGTATTGTCACCAATTTCACACTACCAGATTTCTAACAATTATCTAATTTTAAACCCTCACCCCTTGCCTTCCCGCCTTCCCGCCTTCCTGCCTTCCCACCCTCCCCACCCTTGTAGCCGTCAAAGAGTCTTTTCTGTTATGTATGAGCATGCTTTTAAGTTTTTATCGTAGGAGTCTCATATAATAATTATTCTTCTGTCGTTGACTAGTTTCACTCAACATAATGTCCTCCAGTTGAGACCAGATTGAGAGATGTTTCCTGCTATCATCATTGTTCTTTATCAGTGTATAGTACTCCATGGAGTATATTGTAAGTATATCCCCAAATATTATATTTTGTCTCTGCTATTGTAAATGGAATTGTTCTTAATTTCACTTTTTAAATTATTTAATTGCAGATGTATAGGAATACAATTAAGTTTTTGAATGCTGGTATTGTATCCTGCAACCTTGATGAATCTGTTACCTATTTTCTTAGAACCTGGGCACTTCAAGTCAATAGCTCAAGTTAGAACACTGATCGATGAAACATCTTGTATAAGAGAGCCAGATTGACTGATCCGAGACCAGCCTAAAGTAGCTTAGAGTCAGATGACCTCAAAGCATGTGCTAAATCTCAGAAACACGAGTGAGCCTATCTAAGACAAGAAGCACTGGCCAGTTACTACATAAACTAATAAAAAGTAATGTTTATTTTTATCATCACTGAGTTTTGGAGTTGTTTATGCAGCATAAGCTCCTTAGTAGAGGCATCAAGATTTACAAGAATTTTAAGTGCCCAGGCAACTGAAAAATAGGACATGCCATTTGTTAAGACAGACCGGACTATGAAAGGAGTGGTTCAGGAATCAAGAGTTGATCTGGGGCATTTTAAACATTTTATGTGGAGGTGTCAGACAGACAGCTATATACAACTGTGGAAGTAGTGTCATTTTTAGTCCTAGATCTATTTTTCCTTGCATTTTGAAGCTGTATACTGCAAATTTACCTTTCCAAGCCATTGTTTTTAAGCAAAGATCCTCTGTGCCGGACACAGGAATTAACAGTCCCCAAACCCAAACCCATTGCCATCGAGTCAATTCAGATTCATAGAGACCCTGTAGTTTAGAGTAGAATTGCCGACATATAGTTTCCAAGAAGCGCATGATGGATTTGAACTGCTAACATTCGGTTAGCAGCCATAGCTCTTAACCACTGCACCACCAGGGTTCCAAACTTAACCCTTTTTATTTTTCATCTCTTACACATTGTTTAATCCTTTCCCAAAGATACTTCTTGAATCTGGCCCACATTTCATTACAAAACTGGATCTTTTTAATCGTTCTTTATGGCATCTCCTTTCTGATATTACTTACTGAGCACTGTTTTCAGTTCAGTCCCCCTAGGGACTGTCATTGCTGCTTGATGACCGGTGCTTTTTTCCATTGCCAAAAAAACCAACCAGTCCAGTTACGTATGAATCACTTGCAACTCACGAGGCCCCATGTGTGTCAAAGTAGAGCTGTGCTACACAAAGTGTGCAAAGACAGATTTTTCTAAACAGTCAGCTCTTTTACCAAGGTGCCTCTAGGTGGACTCAGACATCCAAACTTTTAGTTACCAGTCAAGAGCATTAACTGTTTGCATCACCTAGAGAATACACTAGACAATCATCTCTCCTTAAATTCTGCATGTCTATGTTTTTTGGAATTTAATTCCAAGGATACTTCACTATGATCATGCATATCATCTGCATACCACTTACTGCAGGTCAGTACTATATACGAGGTCCAAAGACTAAGTTCACAAACTTTACTGTTTTAAGTGCTACATGCCTCATTGCTGAATATCACTACAGTCACCTTCAAGGTAGTCCACCTGGGAAGCTATGCAATGATGCCAGCCCCTAATCCACCCTTCAAAGCAATTTTGGAGTTCTTTCTGGGAGTTTTTAGCCAATAAACAAATAACAAGTTGGAACACCCTCCCTACTCACCAAATCTGGCCCCCGATGCCTTTTTTCTTTACCTGAAGATAAAAGAAACATTGATGACATTCAGGACATCCAGCATAATACAATGAAGCTCTGATGATCAATCCAGAAAAAGAGTTCCAAAATCTCTTTGAAGGACAGACTAGGTGCTGGTATCAGTGCATAGCTTCCCAGAAGAAGTACTTGGAAGGTGATCGTCCTGATACTCAGCAATGAGGCATGTAGCACTTCTTCTAGGATTAGTTCTGAAACTTAACTGGAGTCCTTCTGTATATAAACCACAATTCCTATATCAATGAAGCAGATACTATTTTACAAATAAAGTGATAGGGAATTCAATGGCTCTGTAAGTTTACCAATGTTACAGTGGTTCTAAGAAAACCATAAAGATTAGATATATTTCCTCCTGATTCCAAAGTTCATGAATTTTTCACATTGCCACACCTACTCTCAAAAGTATTGACTGGCTTTAAGTAAGTTGCAATCTAATGTACAATATCCATAGTGCTTATTTAAAAATTGAATCAAGATCCTACTCAGTGATTTGTTGATTACTTTGACTATAAGTAGAATCTGATACTCTCCTGGCAAATATAAAAGTGCCTAGCGCAGTGCCAGGTGTGTAATGCCTGAGTAACAAAGGTTCATTTTCATTTAAGTCTGCTTTCTTTTCACATGCAGAACAGTATCCCAAAGTCTAAGATAGGTTTTGGCAGCTATTAAATAGTTTTTGTGTGCAAGTTTTATGTAACAGCAATTTGAATCTTCCAATGCTGCGGAGGAGCATAGACTTTAATGAAAAATTTGAGATCAAAAAGTTAAAACATGAGAATCTTGGAAAAACATGATAGAAACTTAAATCATCAGATCTCACTGCACAGTACTCCATGGAACTGTGCAGAGCCAGACACCCGCAGTGCTGACCCAGCTAGAAATGATAACGTCAGACCAGCTGGATTGCTTCACTTGTCAATGTGGTGCTCCCGGAAGGGTAGTCAGGCATTTTATGCCTGGTGAACTGTAGAGCAACCTGTGTTTCTCTGACTGTATTTTTCCAGCCTGGGATGTGAGGAAACAACAGAGACATAAACCCCTGGCACCTCTGTTTAGTGGCCTGGAATGCTGAGTTTCTTTCTAGGCTGATGTCTGGGTACCGCTAAAATTTCCTAGAGAAACAAAGTCCACTAAGATCAGTTAGTTCTGTCAAAGGGCATCTCTTATTCTTTAGATTCTTCCTCTCACCTCCACTTTTTCCATCAACTTCACTTTTCATATTTTCTCTTTTGACTAAGGTTTACTTATCATAAATTAATCTCCCTTTTTTTTTTCGGCTCTTCCTCTCTATTCTTATCACTGTAAGTTCCCTGGCCTGTTATTTTTTTCTTCCCACCTACACCACACCCTCTCACGGTCATCTTCTTTTTGCAAAGATTTCTTTAAAGGAGTGTACTTATAATAAAACGTGAATAAGATGAAGGCAATTTCAGATAACAGTCTGATGACAAATATACATTTTTAGTAGCTATTACAGTCCAAGAATTTTGCTAGTTGCAGAAGGCACATTTGCACACAAGATGGATACTTCCCTTGCCACATCATTAAACAAATACTTATATATGTGACCAATGCTTTGAAGAAGTGTAATGTTCCTTGGGGTGAAACGTTTGACCAGAGATACCTAGAAGAAATTCAGACCTGGTGTTAATAAATAATATCTTTAAAAGTGGAGGCTGATGAAAGGACCACTCCAGTCAAAATTAAATAAATAAATAACACATGGGATCCCCAGAGTGGGAGAGAACATAGCCTGCTTGAAGATCTGAGAGCAATCCAGTATGGCTGGAACTCAGAAGACAGAAGGCAAGTGAAGTCAGGCTGTTGAGTAAGGGATATGTTAAATTACTACTTGGAGATTGCTTATATGGATTTTGATATCTAGGGAAAGAGGTTGATAGTTTAACCAGAGGTCTGACATGATCAGAGCTGCATTCTCAAAAGATGAGTATATGGCTTAGAGATATATTAACAGGGAGTAAGATTTGGTATGGTTAGGAAATTATTTCCCTAGTTTAGTTGATAAATTGCAGTGACATAAGCTAGTGTCATGCAACTGAGTATGCAGAAAAAGGAACAGATTCTTCAGATATTTTAGAAATATGAACTGCAAATACAGGTATTGTGCATGGAGGCATAATTCAGAATGACATCTCAGTTCTAACCTGAAAAAGAGAGATATATACAAATGTAACATGTCCATACTGTGGAGATCCCAGAATTCCACTATGGGAAGGGCACACTTATTTCATAGTCAGGTAGAGTCATTAATAGTTTGGGATATGTGATATGAAGTGATTGGTATAATACTTTGTGAAAGGAAAGCACATACTTTGAAAATTCCTAAACATTAAAGTCTGTTGAGTTTAAGTTTTGGCTAACTTAGAAATCTTTTTTGCCTGCCTAACCTCATCTAATGCTGGATTTCAATAAAATGGGTCCTTCAGATAGATAATAAAATCCAGTCTGTGTTGTTTGTAAAATGTGAGCACATCTGTCTCCTCACAAGGCACAGACTGAGGAAGGAGACAGCACGAACCAGCGTCCTTGAAGAGAATCAGAAGGCTGTTGACTGAAGCAGCCTCTGCAAAACACATCAATTTCTATTTTTACTTCTAGCCAGGACCTTGAGAGAGAAGGCAATTGGATAGAATTGAGCCAGTGTAACACCCTTCACAAACAGGGCTTGGAAGTGCTCGCTGGCCATGGATTCTCAGTAAACCTGTTATGATGATTCTCATGTTTTGATTCTGTGGAATAAAGCCCAACACATATGGGAAGTTCCATGTCTTTTATGAAGAAAGAGAGATTACAGAAAGGTTGAGAAAATAATGATGCCAATTTAATGGTCAGAAGAAGAAGTTTAGTTTCCCCATGTAAAGTGAAGCCAGAGAATACTCTTTCATCGGGATGTTGGCTGCTGCCTTTCTGTTTTGTGGTAGAGAAATAACTGCGCTGGGAAATTCATATACTCATGGACTCTACAAAGTCTGTTCATTTATTTGTTTATTTACTTATTACAGTAAATGAATAAAAGTTCTAACATCTATCAACCGTCTCATCTATGATAAATCCTCAACCCCCAACCCTTGCAGGCATCAAAGTTATTTTCTTCTGTTGATAATTCTATTTTTAATTCTTTATAACAGGGGTCTCATGAGGCTCTGCTTATAACATATGGCTGTGCTGTTTGATCCACCAAGGATAGGTAGCCAGCATTGCTTGCCTTCCTGTCTGCCCTGTGTCTCCTCTTTCTCTTCTCCTTGGAAACAGAAAGAAAAGTTACAATTTTATTCCCTAAATGCTTCAAGCCTGTTGTCTGTGATATATACATACATATATAATTTTCCAAATGACTAAAAGACAAAAATATGATGCTAGACTTAATTGTAGCATCTTGAAATTTCTTGAAGAAGTCAAAGATGTTGATAGAGCCTTAGACCAGAAGCCTTGGTATTAACTTTCTGGTCCACTTTTTCATTCTCTTGTTGCGTGAACTTGAATAAGCTTACAGGCCTATACATAAAGAAGACATTGGATTAGATTATCTCTAATTGAATTTCAATGATACTTTTTTGTGAGGACTTATGCTTAACTCTGTTAAGTGTATCGAGGGATAATAACATAACATAGTGGCTATCATTCCAGAGCTATTCACAGAAAGAAGTGGAAGGGGAAAGAGAGAAGAAAACGAAGAGAAAGGGAAATCACAAACATCGAGGTCACGTGACTCATTTCAGTGTCCAAACTACATTTCCACTAAATAAGGAACTTTGGTTAGGTTAGGATGTTGTATAAATCAGCTTAAGCTACACTGCGCTTCAATGACAGATAGCCCTCAAAACCCAGTGGTATGCAATAACATATTTTTTTTAGTCACACTACATATCCATCATGGATTGATCTTGTCTCTCCTTTGTATCTTCTTTATTCTTGGGCCCAAGTTTAAGGAACAACCTCTATGCTGGGCATGTCATTCCTGAATCAAATACAAATGAGCAGTGGTGAAACCACGTGAAGACTCATAAAGCAGTTAGCCACATAAAGCAGTTACTAAGTCATATTTCATGCCTACTCCCATTTTATTGGTCAAAGTAAGACACACAAGGCAGGAAATGCAGTCCTCTTAGAGGAACAAGAATGAAATCTACTATAGTAACAGTATTAAGAAAACTGAGCAAACTTTAGTGGATCCCCAAGAAAACTAAGGATCTCTGAACAGCGACACTATAGACAAAAGCCCAGCCTTTGCCTATGTGACCAGGATTAATGATTGGCTTTCTTTATACAAGTGTAGAAAGCAATATAGATACCTTGTGAATTCTGGCTAAATCATTCACCAACCAAGGCTAAGAAATGAGCCATATTTCACTCATGGGATTGCCCCCAACTGTTCAACAGCTCCTGCCAAGCCATCCTTCATTTGAATTGTATGAATAATCTTTTTAAACTCAGGATTTTACAGTGTTTGAATAGTTTATAAGCTACTGCATTGGTCCAATAAATGTGGATGAATTTGGCTTTCTACAAGTCAGTAAATACATAGGAAGGCTAACATTTCAGCAGATGGAACTGTGTGTGACTTGTTTTGCATATCATCATTTCAGTTTTATAAGTCTTGAGTTTCTGGAATGTTGATGTCACAGCTACAGCTACTTAAAAATTAAAATATTTTAGAGAATTTTAGCTTTGTGCTTTTCCAAAGATTTAAAAAGTTTACTGTTATATGAGGAGAAAAATGACCTAAAGGAAAATGGACTGACACTTTTTATATAATTAAAAATCAACCAAGAACTGTTTAGATATGCAATTTATTTTCTTTTCTTTTTCTTTCCCTAAGCAACAGGGGGCTTTTACACACATGGACTCCAGATAACATTCTTCCCTTTACTTTTTAATATCCTTTTACTTAAAAATAAAAAGAAACAGCAGACACTGAGTTGGCTCTGACTCATGAAGACCCCTTGTGTGTCAGAGTAGTACTGTGTCTCACAGGGTTTTCAATGGCTGGTTTTTGGGAAGTAGACCACCAGCCTTTTCTTTCAAGGTACCTCTGAGTGGACTTGCATCCTTAAACTTTTGTTTAGTGGTCAAGCACTTTAACATTGCATCACCCATGGACTTTACTTATCTATACAAAATCACCTAATTCTTCCGTTCAATCTATGCTAAACTATAATATCTTTTAGCTAGCCACCATGGTTAAGAACAGGGGATGATTAGAAACCCTGAAGCCAAATCTTTAGACAAAGATTACACTAGACTACAAGACATACTGGCAAAGAGTGTGTTTCTTGACTTAAGTAGATACATGAGTCTAACCAAACAACTCCTATCCAGAGGCAAGATGGAAGAGCAGAGGGAGACAGGAGCTAGTTGGATGGACATGGGAAATACAGGGAAGAAAGCAGAAGTGTGCTGCCATAGGGTGGGAAAAGCAGCTAATGTTACATAGCAATGTATGTGCAAGTTTTTGTATGACAAATTGATGAGATTGTAAATTTTCACTTAAAGTACAATAAAATATTTTTAAAAAAGAACACAGGAGGCAGAGTCAAGATGGCAGACTAGACACACATCTCTTTAATTTCCGCTTAAAACTAAGACCAGGATTGATAATTAAACAGAGCCTTCTGGACACTCGGTGAGCCGTAGGACTGTCATTTTGGAATACATGCCACTCAATAGGAAACTGCTTCTCTTTCGCTGACCTCCACCCCTCTTGAATGACCAGTTCTCATGGACTGAAGGTAAATGGTGTTTTTCACTTTTTTTCTTTGTCTTAGCCAATGGTGGTGGTTGGGCTTAACTGGCAACAAAGTTCAGCTGCATTGCTGACATGACCACAGGTGGAATAGCAACATTTTGAGAGCCTGGCTTTGGCCTTAGAGCACCATGGCCCCTCAACCCTCTCTTTCCAAACCTCCGTCATTGATTTGGCTAATTCACAGTGGGCAGGAGAGCCACTGCAGGACACCATCTTGTTTGACTGGGAGGCAGAGTTACCCAAATGGAGGCCTCAGCAGGGGTTAATTCCCAGGCTGGGAGGCAGTGCCAGCCCAGGTAATGCTTCCCCAGAAGAAAAGCTGTGTTTAGCACAGTTTACTGATTGGGTGATCCTTGGCAGTGATGACAGCAGGGCACTAGCCTGTCCATACTTTGAACTAGATCATAGCATCTAGGAACAGACAGAAGTGCCTCCGCTTCCAGCTGGAAAAACAGGCTTGCACACCTGAAAGCCCGACTGATTTTGGAAGGTGTCAGATAGCTGTTACCTTTCAAAATATTACTACCTAGGAGAAATAAATGTGGTGCAGTCTGCTGGTATCTCTTCCAGCCTTGACTCCCCAACAACATAGGGTCAGTTGATGGCCCCCCAGGGGCTCTGTAAGTAGGGACGTGTCTTTGCCAGTAGGAAGGTAGAGACTGCATCCCAGAGATTCCTCTGGACCCAGTCACTGGACTACCCAGAGGTGACTGGTGATCAGCTTCTGCTTCAGCTCCTATTAAGGCAACACAAGAGAAACTAAACAACCTCTAGATGCCCAAAAAGCAACAGAACTTGGCCTGATGCTTAAAGAACAATCCACCCATGGCTCCAGAAAGCTCCCAAAAGAGCGCCTTTCTGACACTTTCAGAGGTTGAGTACAGAAGAATTGTATAGGGAGCCCTCCTAGACATTATACAGAATTCAGCAGAACAAAGTGAAAAATTAAGCAAGCTCTTCAAACTGATGAACACCAGCATTTTGAAATCCAACAGATCAATAACAAAATTAAAGAATCAGAAAACTCAATTCAAAGCCAAGATTGCAGAACTGAACAAATGGAAAATAGGCTTTCTGACTTGGAAGACAAAACTACTGATACCAGCACTCATGAGGAGAAGTCAGAGAAAAGAAACAAGAAAAATGACAAAGCATTAAGAAACATGTGGGACTCTATGAAGAGGAACAATTTATGATTAACTGGAGTTCTGGAACAGGAAGGGACACCTGAAAACACAGAGAGTGTGGCTGTTGACTTGCTAATAGAAAACCTCCCTGAAATTATGAAAGAAGAGAACATAGATATCCAAGATGTGTATGGAATGCCACACAATGTAGACCCCAAAAGAAAGACTCCAAGACATAATTATAATCAAGCTTAACAAAATGAAACATAAGCAGTAACTCTTAAAGGCAATGAAACTCAAAGCAAAGCTAACATTCAGAGGGAAGCCTGGTAGGCTTTCCTTTGACTTCTCAGCAGAAGTCATATTGGCATAGAGGCAGTGGGATGACACATTCAAAGCCTTGAAGGAGAAAAAGCTTTGACCACAAATTGTATATCCTGCAAAATTGTCTTTCAAATATGAAAATGAAATTAAGACATTCACAGATAAACAGAAACTCAGAGACTTTGTAAAAACAATTCAAAGCTATAAGAAATACTGAAAGAAGCTCTTTGCCTAGAAGAACAAAATATTTTAAGAGAGAATACAGGACACATATCTGGAAACTGACTCAGTTAGGGAAAGCACAAAACCATAATATTAAAAGAAGTGATCTAGTGACCATATCCTGAAAACTGTGATACCATCACACTAAAAAGAGATATACTACAGTAGTCCTAGTCCTTCCAGATGGAGAAGAAGTTAATAAGATATGCAGAAGTTAAAACTGGGTTTAAACATAATTATTAAGGGGGATTACAAGGATAGTTGCAAAGCACAACAAAGAAGCAACAACATATCAAGACAAGAAACACAATACAGGAGTATCAAAAAACACAAAAGCAACACTGAAAAGTGTGAAAAATCAACCCATAAAGAAGAAAGTCCCAGAACAGAATAGTAAGAGCAACAGAGAAAAGAGCAACACAAAAATGAATATATGAAAATGACAGCATTGAACACGTACCTAATAATTACATTGGGTGTAAATGGAATGAACACTCCAGTAAAGAGACAGTGAGTGATATTTTGGATCAGAAGACATGACCTGGAAATATGTTGCTTACAAGAAACTCGCCTTAGATGTAAAGATGTGAACAAACTGGAAATTAAAGGATGGAAGAATATGTATCAAGCTAATATACAAAGAAGAGAAGATATGGCAATACGAATCTCAGATAAAATATATTTTAATCTAAAAATCTACCATTGTGGACAAGCAAGGACACTATTTATCACTGAAAGTTTCAGTACATAAGCAGGACTCAGTAATATTAAATATTTATGCACCCAATACTAGACAATCTAATTGCACTGATGAAACTCTGACTACATTCAAAAATGGGATAGATCACACCACAGTAATAGGGAAGATTTTGACACTCCACTTTCAGTACTGGACAGATCTACAAAAAAGCTCCATAAAGACACAGAAGACCTTATTGTTACAATTAATCAACCAGACCTTATCAACATATAAAGAACTTTCTATCAATCAGCAGATAACTATAGCTTGTTCTCCAGTGCACATGGAACATTTTCCAGAATAGGCTATATGTTAGGACACAAAGCAAATCTCAACAAAATCCAAACCATTGAAATATTACAAAGTGTCTTCTTAAACAATAAAGCCATGAAAGGCAATATAAATAACAGAAAAAAACATAGAGAGAAGCTGGAACTCATGGAAAATAAGCAACATCTTGCTCTAAAAGTCATGGGTTATAGAGGAAATCAAGGATGAAATAAAGAAATTTATGGATTCCAATGAGAATGAACACAATTCCTACCAGAACCTATGGGAAACAGCCAAACCAGTGCTCATAGGTCAGTTTATACATGCACACATCCAGAAGGAAGAAAGAACCCAAACCAAAGTATTTAACCTACAGCTTGAAGAAATAGAAAGAAATAGCAACAAAGGAACACTTCAGATATCAGAAGAAAACAGATTATAAAGATCAGAGCAGAAGTAAATGAATTAGAGAGTAGATGAAAAACTGAACCAATTGAAAAGACCAAAAGCTGGTTTTTTGAAAAGATCAACAAAATTGACAAACCATTGCCTAAACTTACTACAGAAAAACAGGGAAGGAAACAACAAAAAAAAAACAAATGATAAATGAGAGGGGAGTTGTCACAACAGATGCAACAGAAATCAAAAATATCATAACAGAATACTATGAAAGACTGTGCTCTACCAAATTCAAAAGGAAACAGACCAATTTCCAGGTTCATATCACCTACCAAAATTATCACAAGGTGAAGCAGAATAACTTAATAAACTAATCACAAAGGAAGAGATTGAAAAAATAATGAAAAAAATACCAATCAAAAAAAGTCCTGGCCCAGATGGCTTCACCACTGAATTCTACCAAGCATTTAGAGAAACGTTATCTCCAGTACTACTGAGACTATTTCACAGTATAAAAAAGGATAGAATACTCCCAAATCAATTCTATGAAGCCAGCATAACTCTGATACCAAAGCCAGGGAAATATCTCACAAAAAAGGAGAACTACAGACCAATATCTCTCATGAACCTAGATGAAAAAATCTTCAATAAAATACTTGCCAACAGAATTCAACAAAGTATCAAAAAAAATAATTCATCATGACCAAGTAGGATTCATACAAGGGATGTAAGGCTGCTTCAATGTCAGAAAAACAATTAATGTGATCAACCACATAATTAACACAAAAGACAAGAATCATCTGATTTTGTCAGTTGAAGCAGAAAAGGCATTTGATGAAGTCCAACACCCATTTATGATAAACACCCTCAGTAAAATACGAATAAAAGGCAAATTCCTCAATGCAACAACAGCTATTTATTCAAAGCCAACTGCCTTCATCACCCTGAAAGGAAAGAAACTGAAACAGTTTGCCTTGAGAACAAGAAGCAGACAAGGATGCCCACTCTCACCTCCCTTGTTCAACATTGCATTTGGAGTTTTGGCCAAAGCACTTAGACAAGACAAGGAAATAAAGGGCATCCACATCAGCAAAGAAGAAGTAAAAATCTCCCTATTTGCAGATGATATGATTGTATATGCAGAGAATCCTAAAGAATCCTTAAGAAAACTACTCAAACTGATAGAAGGGTTCAGCAAAGTCTCAGGATACAAGATAAACATAAGTAATCAGTAAGATTCCTTTATACCAACAAAGAGATTATTAAAGAACAAATCACCAAATTAGTACCATTTACTATAGCCCCCAAGAAGATAAAATGCCTAGGAGTAAATCTAACTAGAGAAATAAGACACCTAGGGGCAGAGTCAAGATGGCAGACTAAGCATACGATTCCCTAAATCCTTCTGGAAACCAAGACCTGAACTGAAAATTAAACAGAGCATTCTGGTCATCTAGGGAGCCCTAAGACACAGCACAGGGCTGATAATTTGGACTTCATACCACTGAACGGTAAACCTCCTCTGTTTAGCTGACTCCTGCTCCTGGCCAGTCCTGGCTCTCACGGACCGAAGGTAACTCCAAACATTCTGACCTTTTTCTTCTCTGTCTTGGCAGACTGGCAGAGCTGGGTCTTGACTAGTGGCTAGTCTCAGATGCACTGCTGGTGGGATTGGCGGGTGAAATTGCCATATTTTGAGAGCCCGGCTGAGGACTCTGTGCATCTTGCCACCTTTGGCCTCTCTTTCTGCCTCTGCCATAGTGCAGTTTGTACAGAGGTGCAGGGCAGTGAGCTTGTGTGGGACTCCATCTTGGATACACAGGCCTCAGCTGGAACTAATTCTTAGCCTGGGAAGCAGTGCCTGCCCACAGGAGACTGATTTTCTGGCAGAAAAGCCATAGTTCACACAGTATCACCTATGGCTGGGACCCAGCAACAGAAACTACAAACTCTGTGCATCTCTACAACTTTGGCCTCTCTTTCTACCTCTGCCATATGTAGTTACATGGAACTGCCAGGTGGCGAGCTTGTTTGGAACGCCATCTTGGATATGGAGGCTTCAGCAAGACCTAATTCCTAGGCTCAGAGGCAGTGATTGCCCTCAGCAGAGCACTTTGCCAGCAGAAAAGCGGCACTTTACACAGTGTCACTTATGATTGAGGCCTGTCAGCAGAGGCCAACAGGGCAGTAGCCTTGCTGCATTTTGAACTAGTTCATAACATCTGGAATTGGCTATAGAGGTGCTTACTTTGCCAGTGGGAAGAGGGGCCTGTACACCTGAAAACCTGACTCACCTGGGAAGTGGTCAGATAATTTTTACCTTTCATTTTAAGATTATTTAGAGAAACAACTGTGGTCCATCCTCACAGCATCTCTCCCAGCCTTTATTGACTCACATGAAGCCCCAAAAGCAACAGACTCCGGAGAAAACCAGAACCAGAAAATCACCCATGGCTTCAGAAGGCCCCCAAATGAAACAACCAAAGAGCTTGCCAGTGAAAGAAACTTTTCTGAAATTATCAGAAGTTGAGTACAAAAGGATTATATATAAAGCTCTCCTAGACATTATACAAAATGCAGCACAGCAAAAAGAAAAATTATGCAAGCTGTTTGATCTGATGGAACATCAGTGCTCTGAAATCCATCAGATCAAGAACAAAATCAAAGACATAGAAACTTCCATTCAAAGCCAAGAAAACAGAATGGAACAAATGGAAAATAGGCTTTCTGACTTGGAAGACAGAGCTACTGACTCTGGCATCTATATGGAGAAATCAGAAAAAAGAAACAAAAAATGTGAAGAAGCATTAAGAAGCATGAGGGACTCTATTAAGAGGAACAACCTATGATTAATTGGAGTCCCTGAACAGGGTGAGACTCCTGAGAACACAGAGAGCATTGTTGCTGAGCTACTGACTGAGAACTTCCCAGAAATCTTGAAGGAAGAGAATACAGATATCCAAGATGCATATCGAAAGCGTCTCAATAAAGATCTCAAAAGAAAGACTCCAACACATATTATAATCAAGCCTAACAAAATTAACATAAGCAGAAACTCAACCACATAAATATTACAAAAGACAAGAATCATCTGATCTCTATTGATGCAGAAAAGGCATTTGATAAAGTCCAGCACCCATTCATGCTAAAAACTCTCAGCAAAATAGGAATAGACAGCTGATTCCTCAATGCAATAAGGGCCATTTATACAAAGCCAACTGCCTACATCATCCTGAATGGAGAGAGAATGAAACAGTTTCCCTTGAGAACAAGAAGTAGACAAAGATGCTCACTCTCACCTCTCCTATTCAACATTGTACTAGAATTTCTAGCCAGAACAATTAAACAATACCAAGAAATAAAGGACATCTGCACTGGCAAAGAAGAAGTCAAAATCTCCCTGTTTCCTGATGATACGATTGCATATGCAAAGAATACCAAAGAATCCGTAAGGAAACTACTGAAACTGATAGAAGAGTTCAGCAAAGTCTCAGGATACAAGATAAACATAAGTAAATCAGAAAGAGTCCTTTATACCAACAATGAGATTATTAAGGAAGAAATCACCAAGTCAATACCATTTACTATAGCCCCTAAGAAGATAAAGTACCTAGGAATAAATCTAACCAGAGAAATAACAGACCTTTACAAAGAAAACTACAAGCCCTTACTAAAAGAAATTAAGAGAGACTTACATAAATGGAGAAACCTATCCTGCTCATGGATAGCACGACTTAACATCATGACTTAACATTGTGAAAATGTCTATTTTACTCAAAACAATCTATTTATATAATACAATCTCAATAGAAGTTCCAGTGATATATTGTAATGAGATGGAGGAACAAATTACCAACTTTATCTGGAAAGGGAAGAAGCCCTGGATAAGTAAAGCACTACTGAAGAAGAACACACTGGAAGGCCTCTCATTACCCAATCTGAGAACCTATTACACTGCCACAGTAGTCAAAACAGCCTGGCACTGGTACAAAACAGACAGGTCGATCAGTGAAACGGAATCAAGATCCCAGAAATGACATCATCTGCCTATGAACAGCTGATATTCGACAAAGGCCTTAAGACATTAAACTGAGGTAAAAACCGTTGCTTCAACAAACGGTGCTGGCAAAATTGGATATCCATCTGGAATAAATTGAAACAAGACACGTATCTCACACTTTATACAAAAAGCAAATCAAACTGGATAAAAGACCTAAATGTCAAATATAAAATGATAAAGCTCACCCAATAAAAAGTAGGAACAACAATGGAAGGTTTAATACACAACATTGGCATACTCCAAAATCTGTCAAACCCTAATCAACAGAAAATAGATAAATGGAAACTAAGAACCAAACACTTTTGCTCATCCAAAGACTTTATTAATAGAATTAAAAGGCCACTTACAGAATGGGAAAAAATGCTTGGCAACTATACATCAGACTGGCACTTGATCTCCGTAATATATAAGTTATTACAAAATATCAATAAGAAAAAGATAAATCATCCAATTAAGCGATGGGCAAAGGAGATGGACAGACACTTCTCTAAAGTGGAGATCCAGGCAGCCAAAAATCACATGCGGACATGCTCACGATCATTAGCTGTTAAAGAAATTCAAATCAAAATGACAATGAGATACCATCTTACCCCAATAAAGTTGGCCATGATTCAAAAAACGCAAAACAACAAGTGCTGGAAAGGCTGTGGAGAAATTTGAACTTTCCTACACCGTTGGTGGGATTGCAAAATGGAGCAACCTCTTTGGAAAGCAGTCTAGCTCTCCTTTAAAAAACTGGATATAGATACACAATTTGACCCAGTAATTCCACTGCTTGAAAAATATTCTACAGAATCAAGGACATTCACACCAACTGATACATGTTATCACAGCACAGTCTACCACAGCAAAAAGATGGAATCAACCCAGATGCCCAACAACAGAGGAATGTATAGGTAAACTATGGTCTATATACTCAACGGAACACTAAGCAATGATAAAGAACACCGATGATTTCAGGAAACACCTCCTAACCTGGTTTCAACTGGAGGACATTATGTTGAGTGAAAGCAGTCTGCAACAAAAGGACAAATATTGTATGAGACCCCTATGATAAGAACTTAAAAACAGACTCATGCATAGAATAAAATACTCTTTGATGCCTGCAAGGGTAGGGAGGGAGGGAGGGTGAGGGAGGGAGATTTTAGACTAGACAGTTAGAAATTTGGTTGGGTGAACTCGGTGACAGCAAACATTAGTAAGAAGATAGATATTAACTGGTCTTCAATAGAACTTGAGTACTCCTCCCATCTTAACCATATATTGCAAAGACAGGGTAGCTGGGGCCAGGGACCACGCTCTCATGTGAAATCAAGGCCAACTGGCTCATCGAGCATGTTGCTAATGAGGTCTCTTTGTACCCCACATTGGACAGTGGCATCTGTATAGATGCCAAATATTTTTTTCTATGTAAATACAAAGCTGACAAGCTGCCATCTGAGGCTACAGCAAATGGTCCCAACTCAGCAGGAACAAATGATCACTGAGGTCCATAACGACATAGTGGAAAGACAACCCAGAAAATAGACAGACTCATGAGACTGGGTGTCTACATCGACTCATGACTGGAAGAACCAGATGGTGCCTGGCTACCACCAGTGATAGCCGCAACGGAGCTCACAAAGTTGAGTCTCACTGGCAACACAAGAATACATAGGAGGGATGTACCCTGAGATCTCCACTAAAAGGCTACAATTGATGGTACAAGGGCTTCAGGGTTTCCCTGGGAGCATGCCCCCTGGCCCTGATGCTGCACCTGTCCATATATCACAATGAAGTTCAACTCTTGGGACAGTAATGGATTGGACGTGGCAATGCAGAGTGAGCATATTTTGTGGGCACTTTATGGTTCTACACACCTATAGTATATCATCCTGCTGACCTCTTACTGGAGGAAGGGGAGTGGGTAGAGAGGAGGGGATAGGAGACTGCTGAGAAGATAGGACATGCAAGGAGCAGAGAGGAAGACTGTGCAGTCACTGGGCAGGGACAGCAGTGGGCACTGCATATAGGTGAGCATTCAAATTTATATGGGAATGTACATTTTCATTCAATCATAAAAAAAAGAAAGAAACAAGAGACCTATACAAATCAAACTATAAGACCTTACTGCAAGAAACCAAGAGAAACTTACATAAATGGAGAAACCTACCCTGCTCATGGATAGGAAGACTTAACACTGTGAAAATGTCTATTTCACCCAAAGCAATCTACATATACAATGCAATCCCAATACAAATACCGGTGACATTTTTTAATGAGGTGGAGAAACAAGTCACCAACTTTGTTTGGAAAGGAAAGAAACCCTCAGTAAGAAAAGCACTACTGAAGAAGTAAACACTGAGAGGCCTCTCACTACTTGACTTTAGAAACTATTACACTGCCACTTGTCAAAACAGCCTGGTACTGATACAAAAAGAGTCACATAGACCAATGGAATTGAGTTGAGACCCTAGAGATACCACCATTCTCGTATGAACAGTCGATATTCGACAAAGGACTCAAGATTTTAAACTGAGGTAAAAACAGTCTCTTCAGTAAATGGTGCTTGCACAATTGGATATTACCCTGCAAAAAATTGTGAGATCCGTATCTCACACCTTATACAAAAACCGAGTCAAATTGGATAAAAGACCTAAATATCAAATCTAAAACAATAAAGCTCATCCAAGAAAAAAAATAGAATCAACAATGGAAGTTTTAATACACAACACAGACAGCCTTCAAAAACTGACAAAGCCCAAGCAACAGAAGAGAAAAATAGATAAAGCGGAACTACTATGAATCAAGTACTTTTGCTCATCCAAAGACTTTATCAAAAAAATAAAAAGACCACTTACAGAACGGGAAAAATATATTTGGCATCTATACGTTAGACTGACATCTGATCTCCATAATCTACAAGGTACTGCAAACTATCAACAAGAAAAGGATAAATAATCCAATTAAGTGATGGGTGAAGGAGATGGACAGACACTTCTCTAGAGCAGACATCTAGGCAGACAAAAGACACATGCAGAAATGCTCACGATCATTAGGTATTAAAAAATTTCAAATCCAAACAACGATGAGATATCACCTCACCCTAACAGGGTTGGCCATGCTCCAAAAAACCACAAATGCTGGAGAGGCTGTGGAGAAACTGGAACTCTCCTAAACTGTTGGTGGGATTGCAAAATGGTACAACCTCTTTGGAAAGCATTTTGGAGCTTCTTTCAAAAGCTGGAAATAGACATATCATTTGACCCATTAATCCCACTGCTTGGAATATATCCTACAGATGCAAGGTCATTCATGCAATCAGATGCATGCATATGAATATTTATTGCAACACAGTCCACAATAGCAAAAAGATGAAATCAACCCAGATGCCCAACAAGAGATGAATAGATAAATAAACTATGGTATAGATACTCAGTGGAACACTATACAATCATAAAGAACAACGATCATTTCAGGAAACATCTCATAACTTGGTTCCAATCAGAAGACATTACGTTGAGTGAAATTAGTATCACAAGGACAAACACTGTATGAGACCCCTACTCCGAGGACTTGAAAACAGACTCATGTACAGAGGAAAAGACTCTTTGACAGCTGCAAGGTAGGGGAGGGAGGAAGGGAGAAGGCTGGTTGTAGATTAGATAGTTAATATAAATTTGGTTGGGTGAAATCAGTGACAGCACACATTAAAAAGAAAATCAATTTAGTTGGACTTCTACATAACCTGAAAACCCTTCCAATCTTAACCCAATATGGCAAGGACAGAGTAGGAGGGGCAGGGGCCCAGGAACCATGCTCTCAGGAAACATCGAGGCCAACTGGCATAGCTAGCTTATTGCTAAGAGAATGCTCTCTGCTCCATATGCTTGGTCCAGCATTGTTATGACAGCTGTTGGGATTTGTTTTTGTTTTTATGTTGAGGAGCAGTCCATACTGAAGGCTGTGGTCTTTGGTCTTCATCAATAAATCTTTCAAGTCCTCTTTACTTTCAGCAAACAAGGTTGTACCATCTGCTTTCAGCTTTCAATTTACTTGGTTCCGCAATCAACACCCACGGAAGCAGCAATCAAGAAATCAAAAGACACATTGCATTGGGAAGATCTGTTGCAAAAGATCTCTTGAAAGTGTTGAAAAGTAAAGGTGTCACTTTGAAGAGTTACAGTGTGTCTTACCCAAGCCATGGTATTTTCACCTGCATCACATGCATATGAAAGCTAGACAATGAATAAGGAAGACGGAAGAACTGATGCCTTTGAACTGCGGAGCTGGAGAATAATACTGAATGCGCCACGGACCACCAAAACAACAAACAGATCTGTCCTGGAAAAGTACAACCAGAACATCCCTTGGAAGAAAATATGTTGAGATTGCTTCTCACGTACCTTGGACATCTTGTCAGGAGGGATCAATCCCTGGAGAAGGAAGAGGAAGACCTCCCAGGTGATCGTTTACCTAGTGGTGCAACAATGAGCTTGGGCATAAAACCAGGGTGGGCACGGAGCAAGACCTGGCAGGGTTTCGTTCTGCTGTGCATAGAGTCACCTGGCATCAGAACTGAATCAATGGCACCTAACAACAACAATAAAAATCTTGGAACAGTGCCTGACATATACTAAGTGTTCAATAAGCAGCAAAAAATTCTATCATTACCAAGACTGTCATACGTAATAACACAGAGCTTTAGAATGTGACTTCCCTACTAAGGCAGCACTTTCCATTATTGCCTTTGAATATAAAAATATTTCTGATAATACAATAAATATACATATAAGTGTTTTTTACAAGGCATTTTTGCATGTAGTAGATCTGTAAGCTCCATACAGCAGGAACCTCTGGCTTTCTGTGTTAGTTACTGTGATGAGCACGGTGCATGACACTGTGTGGCTTCTTGGTAGCTGTTTCCTGAATGGCTAAGAGAATGATGTCCTTTTATCCTTGCAAGCATGAGTCTTGTGAAGAAATAGCGATGTAGTAAACAATGTCTTATGTTAGAGTCACTTTTGGAGCTATATTTGTTCCAACCATCAGCTTGATCTTCCTACCAGGTGTTATTTCCTCTTAGTAGCAAAGGGCAGGGGGGATGGTTAGCAAGCAGTGTTTGGCAGAACCAGCACTAATGCAGATGTCTACATCTGCTGACCTCCAATACTCAGAGATGGAGAGGCATGGGAATAAAAATTAAAAAAGAAAAAAAGAGAGAGAGAGAGAGAGAAATCAAAAGAAAAGAGAAAAAAATAAAAAGTAAGATGAAGGGAACAGAAAAGAGAAAGGTGATAAGAGATTCATTTGAAAAATAATGAACCTGCCTTAAGAAACTTGTTTTGTTTTTCATGCTGTTTCCATGTTACACACACATACACAAACAGTTGTCAAGTATCAGTAACGGAAGAGTTATAAGGAACAGTGGCTTTGGCCATAACATTTTCCCCACTTTTCTATATGACTAATTCAAAATCCTAGTTCTTAACTTTACAATTCTACTAATTGCATTTATTTTTCCTTCATGTAAATTTGTAACAAAGTCTCATATATAGTAAGCTATCAACAAAAAAACATAAACACCAATGATTGGTAGGGCTTTTATAACTACTTTGACCTGTTTCCATTTGTGGCGGCTTCTAACAGCAACCACAACTGTGATATCCAAATCCTACAGCTGAGAACCTCAGCCACGGAAGCAGCATCCTGTGCACCACTGTGCATTAATCTAGGAACTTAATAACCATCCATCTCCTGGGTGGTGCCTCACTGTCTAACTGAACTACTTATATCCTGTAAATTTTTAGTCTGTTACAGTTCTAGAAACAAACCTGTCAGAATTGCCCGATCCCCTCAGTTTAATCTTAGAATACTTAAACTACACAGCAACCTACGTATCTTTACGTTAAAAAAAAAAAAAAAATTGGCATAGCAAGAGTTGTTATTAGAGCCATGTGTTGCAGCAGTGATCATAAATTGTTAGCCTTTCTGGATGAACACAAAAATATGAACATCATATATTATAAATGAATGTGGCTAATGAATTACTATGAGCTGAACTTTCCACAGTCATCTGTAGTATTACGTCATTGGAATCTTAAGTATCAGTCAGAAAATGCATTTTCCAAGGAAAATGATTAACCAGGAGAGTAAGAATCAGACTTCTTAATATAACTCAAGAAAATGATTCTATATAAATGTCCCCAGTACAGGTCTTCCCTGACTTCTAACCAGGTTGCATTCCCATGATTGTGTCCTAGGTCAGTTCTAATGTAAGCCGAATGCCTTATTTTGCTTTTAATTTTCATCATGATTTCCTGTTGTTATCAGTATCTCTATAAATCTGATTTTTATTTGTCTTCAGGGTTGATGCGATAATGATAACCTTGGTAAATTATGTGCTTCAACAGTGTCTGTAGTACATATTACTAACAATAAAATGTACCAAGAAAAAAAAAAAAAGATGATCAAGAGTATGATCGGTCTGAACTTGAATGTGTCTGAAGTCAGGATTACCTGTACATTAATGATACTTTTACCTGAAAGTTTCTTAGCTCTGTAGTAGTATACACCCATCATGGAGGACTGATCTCAGCCAAAGCTGTGAACTGTATCCTTTTGTGAATTGCATCCTTGGGGATCTACATGTTTTTCCTTCCCCATACAAATATGTAATGTGGTCATAAAGTGTTTCAGGAAGGTGAAACATTATAAAGAAGAAAACTCCATTCAGTACAAAGAAGGCTCTGTCTTTTATGTGTTTTATCATTTGGATAGTACATCATAATAACCCTCCTTTGTTCTGTTAGCAAAGGGAAATAATAACTAACATTTATCAAGTATTTTCTATGACGAATGTCACTATTCCAGTCACCCAAATCACCAAATCCAATCCATATAAACACCTGTGAGCTGAGTATTATTACCATCCCCAGTTAAAGCAAGAAGAAAGATAGAGTAATTAATTTCCTAGAGGTGGCACAGTCAATGAGTGGTTGAACTTGAGTTCAGGCATTTGACAGCAAGATATCATAACTGATCACTCTGAATGTAAACTTTTGATAAATCAAGATTTTGGCCTAAGAAAGGAAATACCGAGCAGGCCGTTTGAAATGGCTTGCTTCTCCCACTTCCTCTACCCAGTACAGTGGGTGGCTCTTTATGAAGGGGTCTGGGTAGCACAGAGGTCAGGTATCTTTCAAAGTAAAAATAACATTAGTACTGATCCTTGAGATAACTTCCTCTATGACTACACCAAAGTGATGAAGAGTATTTGCTGAGATGCCAAGTCTGAAGTCTAGCTCTCCTACCACAACCTGTAGAACTTGGAAAGATTCTTTCAACTTCTCTGAGTTTTAATTTCTTTGTTATTTAATGAAGAGAGCGATAGTGTTTATCTCTTACATCTGAATCTGTTAAAAAAAAAAAAGTCTTTTTCATTTAATCATCTCAAAAAAATAGTACAAAGAGATGTTCAAGAAGCATATACTGTTAAATCTAATAGACAGGTGAGAAAACTAAGTAAAAATAAATCAATAAATTTAACTTAGTGGTTTCTGAACTCCAAACCCATGATTTTCCTCCTGGATCATGTTGCCTGCTACCAAGCACTTTTTCTAACATTCTCAAAACTCCAGTGGATTTTTAGGAGATACATGTTCTATGTCAATGAAGAAGTTCACATGTGGGCTGAAGACCACCTAGCACTTAGTTCAAACAGGGTATACGTGAGAGTCTTTTCCAAGCATAAAGTTTCATGACTTTATAAACCCTCAATGTCTTTATAGTTCTGACTTCTTGGAAGGTTTGAGTCTACCGTTCAAGTCCTTTAATGTACACGGTGGCCAGTTTTAATAGATTCTCTCTATGGCTAATTAGCTAAGTTCATTATTTTATGTCCGTAATTATGCTGTCATTGGGTCCAAGCCCCCACCCCAAAAAAACCCAAACTCATTTGCATCAAGTCAGTTTAGAGTCATAGTGACCCTGTAAAATAGATTAGAACCAGCCCATGGAGTTTACAAGGAGCAATTGGTAAATTCGAACTGCTGACTTTTTGATTATCAAGCTGAGCACTTAATCATTGTGCCACCAGGGTGTTCAGTCCTAGAGAACATGTTTAGTATACTGTAAGCCAGTAAACTTTGTGATCCTAGATTAAGCTTTAAATTTGTCAAGATCCTTAAAATACAAGAATGAATGGACTGATTATAACTATGTTATTATATCTACTTCTACTGTTGGAAAAACAGACCAGGATACTTGACAACAACAAGTTAAGGCGACTTTAAGGAGCCCTAGTTGTAGAGTTAAAATACTTGTCTGCTAAGTGGAAAGTCAGCTGCTTGAACCCATCGGGTGCACTGTGGGAGAAAGATGTGGTAGTCCGCTTCTGTAAAGACAACAGCCTAGAGATGCTGTGAGGCAGTCCTGCTCTGCCCCACAAAGTTGCTGTGAGTTGGAATAGACTTGACAGCAGTTAGTTAAAGGTACCTTAACCTCTGTATGCTGCAAGTGGTTAACATGCTTAGTTGCTAACCACTGGAGCACCTCAGAAGAAAGTCCTGGTGATCTACTTTGGAAAAAGTCAGCTATTGAAAACCCCGCAGAACACAGACCTACTCGGGACCATGGGGTTGCCGTGGGCTGAAGTTGATTCAATGACAACGGGAACAGCAACAACAAGAAAAAGACACCTAGGTAACTTTGTTTCTGTATCCAAAGGATAGACTTAATCCTTTGGTAGAAACAGCTGCACCACCAATAAGTTACACTCATTGGGAGGTCATTTGGGTTGTATTAGTCCTAATGTGGAGTCTGCTTTCTTAAAATGTGAAATAGACCAGCAAGAACCCTGATGGCCTAGTAGTTAAGTGCTGCATCTGCTAACCGTGAATCTACCAGGTGCTCCTTGGAAACTCTGTGGTGCATTTCTACTCGGACCTATAGGGTCGAGATGAGTTGGAATTGACTCAGTGGCAGTGGGTTTTGTTTTTTACACTTTCTATGATAGATTTTTTTTTTATTATTTTTAAACTAAATGTGTGATTACATAAGTAAATATAGCACCCACCACAGGACACTTTGTTTAATGTAATTTACTGTTCCCATGGCATCTGTTACCTTTTATGGGCATTGTATGTGAAACTGAAGGTGAGTTGAAGAAGAAACTAGAATTTTCTTTGAACTGGTTTATTTCAACTTTATCTTATGTTTCCATTGGTTGCATAGAGTTTAATTTATTTTTGGAGAATCAGGTCCCTCATAAGAGCTCTATTTTTAATTTGCATAGGTTTTTATAAATAAATGTCTTCACTACTTTTATACTCAAAGACCTCACTCAGTTATTATTTCAAATAAACAAGAAAACAACAATTTGAATATATTAGAACAGAGAGTTCTGCACACATAAAGGGCTTAGCCACTTGCCAAGATGTAGTGGCATCAACTTTGTTCCAGTTTTTAAAGGAGGGAAAGCAAAGTCTTCAGGAAAAAAAAGATGTGTGTGGTACAGGTTAGGAGCAGAGTTTAGATAACTTCCTATAGAGATTTTCAAGTAAATGAGATTTATAGTTGCTAATGGTACCAGTCGTAACATCCAACAGCATATGATTTCAACTTGTAATTCTTCCTCCGTTGCCCTGCTACCCAAAACAATCTTGCATCTGAATGAAATATGCAAGGGAACTCTTTTATGGCCTTGAACAACAGAAAACAAATCTTTGAAGCAAGATAACATAAAGTGAATCCAGAGTGTACTACAAAGGGGCAGAGTCCAAATGGAGAAGAACAGTCTCTTCTGGGGAAAAGGATGAGATTGGAGTCTGGCACTGTAGAGGCAGATGGAGTTTATGGGACACAAAATCAAAGAGGAAGGAACTACCCTGCAGTTTCACTGGAGCTCCAGGTCATTGTCTTGAAAAGCTAGTTTGTGCACTCACTGGGCTAGATTCCACAGACAGAGGACGGCATGGATTCCTGGGGCAGACAGCCAAATGGAGACACCAGATGCCAGGTAGTGCAGGGAAACGTGAAATGTTTGGCCCAGCCAGAGTGAACAAACCTGGCTGAACACTTTGGGCATTCAGCTGAGACTCCAGAAAGATCATACCTTAAGAGAAGAGTTCACTCTGTGTAGTAAGGGCTAAACCCTAGGTAAAGGACAAAAGTAAGCATTGGGATCCTGGCTCAGTATAACTCATGACTTACTTACATAGGTATCATTTTGATACTCATTCTACACTTTTGATCCATTTGATAGTCAATTTAACACATACTTAATAAGCACCTATTTTTTTTTGCATCAGGACAACATTATAGTGAGTACTGTGTTATTGAGAATAAAAAAATATCTTCTTAGGATAGGGTCTCTGTGAGCTGGAATCAACTTAAAGGCAACTGATTTGGGTTGGGTTGGGTTTAGATTTTCTTTCTTTTCATATCCATTCATTCACTCTCTGCCCCTAAAAACCTGATGCCATTTCCCTGAGCTGCCTCTCTGTATTCTAATCTGAATATCTTTAGTCTGAGAGCACTGTTCACTAGTAGGCATTAATGTGGCTGTCACAATGGCAGCAGGCAGATTCTTTAGTTGTGACCAACAAGGAAACAGTCAATAGACATACTAGAGTAGATTAGGCATTTCTTGTTATGTGTATATCCAATATGTTATTTTGCTATCATTACTTAGCATTCACACACAAGACAGTGAGCCTTTTCCTCTCTTAAAGTTATGAAATGTGAAATATCAAACAACAGTTAACCCTATTTCGACCTCCCTACTTCATTGTAAGTAAGCTTCCCTGGAATGTGGCTAGTACCACTTTTTATTCTTTCATGCTGTGGGACAGGAAAGGAAAGAGAAGCAAGCATCAAGAAGGCAGCACAGAGAGTAGAGTGCATCCTTCAGACCTGAGGTTCCTGTGCCAAGATGCTCACTGACCAAGGACTGATGCAACACAAAGAACTTCCTCCAGATTTGACCAAGGGAGAAAGCCTTCCTCTGGAGCAGACATCGTGAATTAGGACTTGCACCCTACTGGACTGTGTAAAAATAAACTTTTCTTTGTTATGTCATCCACTGGTCATGTTTCTGTTAGAGCAGTACCGGATGACTGAGACACCAACCAAAGGCAGGAGGTTTAAATCTACCTAGATAAACCTTGGAAGAAAGGCCTGGAGATGTGTTTCCAAAAGATGGAAGTCATCAAAATAACACTGTGGCCTATTACCCTGCTTTGACACACCAAAAGTCTCCATGAGTGGGAATCTACAGGACCACACCTGGGTTTTTGTTTTGTTTCATTGTCCTTGTTATAGTCACTAAAGTTTGTTTATTAAGCTGATATATTCAACAGTTTATGGAATTACTTGGCCTATTCTCTTGGTGTGTACAGATATAAAAATAACTGACATTTGTCTTTGAGGGATTTAAAGAGTAACTCACAGCTCACAATCATCATTTTTCATTCTATTTTCAAAGCAAATAGCTCAATATTTTACAGATGGAAAAACTGAGAAGTACCTTGCAATAAGCAGTCAAATCTAGAATTCTCTGCCTAATAATGTATTGGCTCCCAGCAAAATGGCTACTTGAGGTTAGATTTGAAAAGAGCTGGGTTTGGGTTCTTGTTTTGTTTTTATTCTATTTATCTCTTTGAGACCTGGTGGCCGAGTGGTTAACAGTTCAGCTGCTAACCAAAATGTTGGCAGTTTGAGTATACTAGCTAGTCCTTGGAACCCCCATTCTGTCCTATAGGGTCGCCATGAGTCAGAATCAACTCAAGGGCAACAAATTTGATACTTTTCTTTTCCTGTTGTTGAATTTCAAACCAGCAAGAGTATCTCTGTGTACAAGCTTCACTTTGGATACTGTATCATGTAGATTCTGACATAATACAGAATGAAATATGAGAAATATTGAAGTTCATTCTCTTCTGACTCAACTATGATTGTAAGATTTAGGGTGAAGTGCCCTTTATAATGCTGAAAATACTGGAAGCCCTGATTGTCTAGTGGTTAAGTGCTACTGCTGCTAACCAAAAGGTCGGCAGTTCAAACCCTCCAGCTGCTCTTTGGAAATTCTATGGGGTGGTTCTATTCTGTCCTATACGATCACTATGAGTTGGAATTGACTCAACAGCACAATTTTTTTTCCTTGATAGTTCAATAAAAGAATAATAAACATAAAACTCCACGAAAATCAAGTTAATTATGAGTGTTTATTACTTGAAAAAAAACAGAGCATGTCTACTTTATTATAATGGTTCCCTAAAGTGTATCAAACACTGATCATTTCATACTGATTACTGAGATTTGCAGTTTATAAGATTGCTAGTATGTACATACATAAATATTAAGAAATTGTAGCTTCTGCAAATTGCAATATTAATTTAGCTCTATAGTTTAATGATAAACCCAAGGTTTGAACTTGGTGACCTGAAATTAATCAGTGATACTTCCTGAAACAATCTATCAGTGAAGAAGCCCAGAGACATTTGCTTCTTGGAATTAATGAGATAAGGGATGCAATCAAAGACTCTGCTTTGGAAACCAAGGACCTAAAGAACTCTTGCAATGTGGATCCCATATAATAGAGAAGAATACAACACTGGGACTGAAAAGAAAAATGTGCATATTAGATATAGCGGTTCTCAGCTGGGGATTGATTCTCTACCAGAGGCATTTTGGAATTTTCCTTGATTGAAATGAAAGAGTACTCTGAACGTGAATGTTTAAATAGCACATTGGCTGTATCCAAGGTACTACACTTAACATTAAGAACTAGACAAAATTTTAAAAAATCAAATATTGATATTCTGTATGATGATCTTTAAATATAAATCATATGCTCATGCATTTTATTTCCCTGACTAACATGATTTAAGTGGCCACAACTTCACTAGAACACACCAGGAAACTGACACAGACAAACCATGCTAACCTCAGGAGTAGCAGCTGAACATTGTCAGATACAGTGCCAAAAAGTGAGCCCCCTCCCCCAGTTTGGAAGGCACTTGGAAGACAGACTGGGAAAGGGCTGCCTCCTCAAAGTAGAGTGTACCTTAATGACATGGATGGAGTAAGGCCTTCAGGATCTTTGTTCACTAGCATGGCACAACTCAAAATAAGAAGAAACAGCTGCAAACATCCATTAATAATTGGGACAGGGAACATACAAAGTATGAACTTAGGAATATTGGAAATCATCAAAAATGAAATGGAAGACATAAACATTGACATCTTAGGCATTAGTGAGCTGAAATGGGCAGGTTTTGGCCATTTTGAATCCAACGATCAGATGGTCTACTATGCTGGGAATGAAAATTTGAAGAGGAATGGTGTTGTGCTCATCATCAGACAGAACATTTCGAGATCTGTCCTCAAGTAAATGCTGTCAATGATAGGATAATATCCATACACCTACAAAGAAGACCAGTTAATGTGGCTGTTATTCAAATGGATGTATCAACCACTACGGCCAAAGATGAAGGGAATGAAGATTTTTACTTGCTTCTGCAGTCTGAAATTGATCAAACATGCAATCAGGATGCATTGACAGTTACTGGTAACTGGAATGCAAAAGTTGGAAACAAAGAAAAAGGATCAGTAGTTGGAAACACACTGCCTTAGTGATAGAAATAATGCTGAAGATCACATTACAGAATTTTGCAAGACTAGCAACGTCTTCATTGCAATTACCTTTTCTAACCAGTGACTATACACACGTACCTCACCAGATGGAATACACAGCAATCAAATTTAACATCTGTGGAAAAAGATGATGGAAAATCTCCAAATCAGCAGTCAGAACAAGACCAGGTGCTAAATGTGGCACAGATCATCAATTGCTTATATGCAAATTCAAACTGAAACTGAAGAAAATTAGGACAAGTCTAGGACCACAGTATGCCCTTGAGTATATCCCTCCTGAGTTTAAATACCATCTCAAGAACAGATTTGATGCATTGAACAGTAATGTCTGAAGACCAGTCGACTTGTGAAATGACATCAAAGGCATTATCCATGAAGAGAGCAAGAGGTCATTCAAAAGAGAGGAAAGAAAGAAAAGACCAAAGTGGATGAAACTTGCTCTTGAACACCAAGCAGCTAAAGCAAAAGGAAGGAATGGTGAACAGAAGATTTCAAAGTGCAGCTCAAGAAGACAACAAAAAGTATTAAAATGACACATTCAAAGAGCTGGAAATGGAAAATCAGAAGGGAAGAACACATTCTACATTTGTCAAGCTGAAAGAACTGAATAAAAAAGTCAAGCCTCAAGTTGCAACAGTGAAAGATTCTACAGGGAAAATATTAAACGACTCAGGGAGTACCAAAAGATGGAACACACAGAGTCATTATACCAGAAAAACTGGTAGATATTCAGCCATCTGAAGAGATAGAACACGATCAGAACCCGATGGTACTGAAGGAAGAAGTCAAAGCTACATTAAAGGCATTGGCAAAAACAAGGCTTCAGGAACTGATGGAATATCAACTGAGATATTTCAACAAACAGATGCAGTGCTGAAAGAGCTCACTCATCTATGCCAATAAATTTTGAGGACAACTACCTGGGCAACTGACTGGAAGAAATCCATATTTATGCGCATTCAAAAGAAAGGTGATCCAACCAAATGCAGAAATTACTGAACAATATTGTTAATATCACACATCAAATGCAAGTAAAATTTTGCTCAAGATCGTACAAAAGCGACCGCAACAGTGTATTGGCAGAACTGCCAGAAATCTGGATTGAGAAAAGATGACTCATTAACAACCCGCATTACGCAGATGACACCACCTTACTTGCTGGGAGTAAAGAAGACTTTATACAATTACTGATGAAGATCAAGGACCACAGCCTTCACTGTGGATTGTACCTCAACATCAAGAAAACAAAAAGCTTCACAACAGAACCAATGACCAACATCATGATAAATGGAGAAAGAACTGAGGTTGTCAAGGATTTCATTTTGCTTGGGTCTAAAATCAATGGCCATGGAAGCAGCAGTCAAGAAATTAAAAGACACATCACATTGGGAAAATCTGTTGCCAAAGACCTCTTTCAAGCATTGAAAAGTAAAGATGTCACCTTGACGACTAAAGCTCTCCTGACCCAAGTTGTGGTATCTTCAGTCACATCATATGCACTTGAAAGCTTGATAAAGAACAAAGAAGGCTAAAGAAGAATTAACACCTTTGAATTCTGGTGCTGGAAAAGAATGCTGAATGTACCATAGACCACTGAAAAAACAAACAGATCTTTTCCAAAAGAAGTACATCCAGACTGTTCCTTGGAAGCAGAGATGGCAAGACTGCATCTTACATACTTTGGACATGTTGTTAGGAAGAACCAGTCTCTAGAGAAGAACACTGTGTTTGGTAGAGAGAAGGGTCAGAGAAAAAAAAAAGAAGATCCTCAAAGAGATGGATAGACACGGGGGTCGCAACAATGGGCTTAAGCATAAAAATGATGTGGTCATGGCACAAGACTGGGCAGTGTTTCGCTCTGTTATTCATCGGGTAAATATGAGTCGGAACCTTCTCAACAGCACCTAACAACAACAACGACCATGCTCAGAGTAAAATATATTAATTGATGTGTTGGAAATAGATTCTTGCAGAGCATGGGCCTTGTGAAGCTACCACTTTGAGAATGTTGTTTGATAATATGACAGGAATGATGTTCAAGTCAATCAATATTTGCTGGTGAAAATGGTGTTATTGGCAATTACTGCTTTCTTTAGCTGGAGAGCAGGTGCAAATGGTTAATATGCTCGGCTGCTAACAGAGAGGTTGGAGGTTTGAGCCAACCTACAGGAGACCCAGTGAAAAAGCTCTGGCGATCTCCCTCTGGTAACTCAGCCACTGCAGACGCAGTGCAGCACAGCTCTATTTTACCTCACAGTGCATGAGGTTGCCATGAAACTAAGATACCCTGAGAACAACTGTTAGATGTCAGTTTCAGACCAAGTGTTGCACAAGTCAATAGAAAGCCAAAAGTCTGAAAAAATAAAATCAAATAAAAAAAATTGGAAAGTTTTGAAAATCTGCTCTAAATTCATGCTTACTGAATGAATACTGATTTAGATGCTGAAGATAATAGCAGACATGAGTGGAGATGTGAAATCCATGTGAATTACACACAGCTCGTGAATGCTGATTAGGAAACAGCAAGACGTACAAACTTTGTCTTCCCCTGAACTGGATATGTCCATCCTTGCTTTTCCTTTGAGAGAAAGATTTTTAGTGGCTGAGCTAAAATGACAACCTGCTACTTGATAAAATATTTTTATTCACAGAAAATAAGTTATTCTGTCATTTTGATAAATTACTATCTCACTATAGATGTATATATGGTGTGTGAAAAATAATGAGGCTTTTTCCAGATAACTCAAGGGTGAAAGGTGTTATATAAATACATAGTATTTATCACAAGATTGGCTTTATAGCATTCATGATGATTTCATTTGGCTGAGCTAATGGCTTTTCCATGCAGACTCGGTAACCAGTAGCATGTGTTGGATCCTATAGGACCACCCAAACAGGAACAATGGGAAGGTTCAGACCATGAAGATACTGTGCCAGAATGTTTCTGAGGGCCCTGTGGGCTGTGTCGATTAGTCACCTTCCCAGACCCTAAGCCTTTATATTTAGTATCAAATGTTTTAAGTAATGTCTTTCTGAAACGACTTCCAAAAACTCACACCGGCTCTAAAAGGCTGTGATTGTCTACAAGTAGCATCATTTCCCTTTTTTCACAGCACACTTACCAGCTTCCCTCCTAGCAGACCCTGCCAGATGAATCACTTCCTGATACATCATCACTGCCTTAATAGAAATCACTCTGTTGTCATAAATTCAGACACAAAAAGTTTAGGGTAATATCCACAAAATCTGAGTTAAAAAGAAAGGACTTGTGAAAGATATTTAAACACGATGGTGTTAAGTGTCCAAAGAAAGCATAAAGCATCTGTTATGTCTTTAAAAAGACATAAATAGTAAAACACAAAAAGATGTTAAACAGTTGCTGAGCTTTAGTGGCACAGCGGTTAAGCATTCAGCTGCCAACCAGACTGTCAGTGGTTGAAATCCACTGGCCACTCGCTGAAAACCCTATGAGTCAATTCTCCTCTGATCCACAGGTTCCCTGTGAGTCAGGTGGGTTAATGGGAGAGTTAATTTGTGAAAGAACACAATTAAGGAAATTGCAACAATGAAAACTGGAGTTATTTATAAACATGGTTTGTAATTAATGCTTGGGAAGTTCTGCTGCAAATAACCTCAAGTATTGAAAAGTCAGGATGTCACCCTGAGGACTAAATGAAGACTAACGTGCACCTGACCCAAGACATGGTATTTTCAATCATATACATGTAAAGGCCGGACAGTGAGTAAGAAGGACAGAAGAAATGACACCTTTGGATCGTGGTGTTGGAGAAGAATATTGAATGCACCATGGATTGTAAAAAGAACCTACAGATCTGTTCTGGAAGAAGTATAACCAGAGTGCTCCTCGGAAACAAAGATAGTGAGACTGTGCCTTACATACTTCAGACTTGTTGTCCGGAGGGATCAGTCCATGGAGAAGGACATCATACTTGGTGGAGTGAAGGGTCAACATAAAAGAGGAAGACCCTCAGTGAAGTGAAGATTGACACAGCGGCTGCTATGATAGGCTTCAGCATACAAACTTTTTTTGGACACAGTACAAGACTGGGTAGTGTTTCATTCTGTTGCGCACAGGGTCACTAGGAGTCAGAACTGACCCAATGGCACCTAACAACAACAATTAGTGTTTGTTTTTTCTAGGACAATACAGGTCATCTAGAAAACTCCCAGCACTGCACAGATACTGAATTCTGTTGTATCTCTATTCTTAGATCAGAACCTAAAGATACTTCCATGATCTCTTGAAGAATTAACAGAACATTTCACTCTCAAAGAATGGATTTTATTCTCACGTTTGTGCTGGAGAATGAAGGACATTGCATATATTTCTAAATAATTTTTCATTGAAATTAAATTCTCTTTGACACCAAAAAGAAGAAAAAAATGACAAGGAAAGAGAGGAATAGAAAGATAAGTGAAAGGGGTGCAAAAGGAAGAAAACGCAGCAGCCATTCAAAATATTCATGGACTACAGAAAAATCTGAAGGGCCCTGCTTTTAATACTCAACATCTGTCTTTGAAAACATATCAATCACATGATCACTAACAGCTGTTGCATTAGACTTTTAATCAGCCATGATTTTCAAAAGGGAAAAAGAATGCTGTTGGATCAGTTGATGGAAAGTTATTCTTTAGAATGCACCGGCTTGGTACTGGCAACAAGATTCAAAATTTAAAGAGGCAAAGCGTTACCAAGCACCATAAACACTATTCATGTGTAAAGTGCTATATTCTGAAGAGCATAAATGTTCCCACATGTTTGAAAGCCTGAAGAAAACAATGCAGACTGTGACATGTATTAAAACTGATACATTTAATGTGATATAAAGTCTATATATATACACACACGCTTATTTTTTAAAGCCCCTGTAATTATTACAAGGCAGCAAAACACAAAGGACTCAGAATGAATCCTGCAAGTTTTGAGGACCTGCACCTTCCTAGGAATTTGTGACTTCCTCGGATGCTATTAGAAATTAGTAATCCATCTGGGAGCGAGGACATCAGAGAATGTGGCGATTTTATATATATTAGGGAAGAAGTTACTCCTCCTGTTTTGCATTAACTTCAAGCTCTCCCAGGGGCAGCTTGTCAGGTCTTTGCTGTGTACCTTTCCATGCTGAGATTTAATGGTAAAATGCTAAACATTCTTGCATTGAAGTAAGCTTTATTGTTTCAAAATTAAAGAAAAAAATGTATTTACTCCCCCGACAGGGTATTTTCTAATTCATCATCATTTGTTGTTAGAGGTGATCACAGAGGAATCACTGGCATTCAAATAGATTGAAAAAGAATAAAATTTACATATGAACCTGTCTAGAAAACTAACTACAGTACACCAGGAATGTGTAGAATGGGTGAGTTTGCCTCGGTTTCGGTGGTTTTTCGTGTGACAGCTAAAATAAATTGCAGCTAAATTCCCTTTGAAGGAGTAGATTCCTACTCAATAAGAGTTCCCCTTAAATGACAAAACAACAGACTGATCTTTCTCATGTTTGTGATAAATAGAAGGCCTAGAAGACTTAAATGCATTAATGTGGCATGGTAGTTAAATTCTTTGTTATAATAGGAAATTATTTCTTTATAATGATGCAAAATTTTGTCCTATAAGATTTGTAAGAGTCATCATGATTATTGGCCTTTATATCTTGATCTAGAGAACAAAAAAAAATTTATTGAAGATGTATGCACCTACATTCTATATTCACATATTGTGTATTCAAAATAATGGTACATAAAAATGCATGAAGACATGATCCTTACTTTCTTAGTGTGCAGTCATAAATGAGGCTTGGAAAAGCTGCAACTGGGAGCCAAACAAAGGGAAAGGGAGAAAATATTTACTTCTGGCTTGGGGTGGTGGGAAAATATCAGAATGAAAATCTGAAAAAGCTTTATTAGATAAAAAGCTTTATCTGTGATAGACTTGGTGGTATATGTGTAAAAGAAAACCCTATGGAAAACATACAACCAGTAGCAAGATAGCTAACCAGTGTAGCACTGCAATCCAGAAAATGAAAGGTAGAGGTAAGTGATGAAATTGAATGCCTTAACTGGAGTTGGATTACGTATAGTCTTAAATGCTGTACTCACACTGCTGCAACTTTTTTTTTTCTTTTTGGTAATATCAGGACTCCATCTAAATACATCATTTTCCAGCTCTGCTCTGAGAACCCATGAGATTTACATGGAGATTCATTACAGACTTCTGTATGGGTGAAATCAGAAGATGATTAAGTTCCAGAATCATCATCCCAATCTAGATGTCAGCCAGATAGAAGCCTTATTCATCTGAAAAATGGTATTGTAGAATAGGATCCACTATTTTTTAAGAACATAAATAAGTGAAAGATGAGAAAAGATTCAGAATCACTGTCCTAAATACTTTGAGGTAGGGAAGCCATAGACATACAATGTTTTTGAAAGCCACTGTGGCAGATGTATCAAGAATGGATTTAAGACCTCTTGTAAAGTCAGTGCAACAGTCAAGACTGCTTGTGAAGATGAGGTCATTGTTCGGTGTCGTCACGTCTGTTCTGGCTTATAGCTATGCACAGCAGACTGAGACCCTGCCTGGTTCCTACGCCTTCCTCACAATTGTTACATGTGAAGCTATTGTTGTAACCACTACTGTGTCCAATCCATCTCTGAGGAGCTTCCTCTTTTTCTCTGGCCCTCTGTTTCAGCAAGCATGATGTCCTTCTGTAGGGACTGATCCCACCCAATAATGTGACCAAAGTGTGTGAGATGAAGTCTCTTCACCCTTGCTTCTAAACAGCATCGTGGCTGTACTTCTTCCAAGACAAATCTGTTCTTTCTTTCTGCAGTCCATATGCTTTAGTCATTGGATATTGCTCTAACAGAAGTATTGCTGGTGGGTGACTTTAACCAAGAAAAATTATATTCTGTCACAGTCTAGTAGGCTACAGTTGCAAATTCAGGCCATCAGCTTTAGGGGAAGTCTTTCTCTTTCAGCTCTGGAGGAAGATCCTTATTAATCTTCCTTTGGATGGTGATCTTCTGAGGCTCCTGGACCCAAGTTCCAAAGGACGTGCTCTGTTCCAGGCACTGCTTCTTTCCCAATGATGTGAGGTCTCCAACTCTCTGCTTGCTTCCATATATGTCCTGTGAGATTACCTCAAGGCACAATACAGTCTTGGCTCACTAATAGAACCACCACCCATCTTTCCTCATTAATATCATAAATATACAGAAACATCATGCAAAACTGAGAATCAAGACCTAGCCAAATTGCTACACACATTTTTGGAGGGGCACAATTCAGTCCATGACACCATGGTATATTCAACATTCTTGGCCAACATCGTATGTCAAAGGCATCAACTCTTCTTTGACCTTCCTTCTGCATTGTCCAGCTTTCTTATGGATATGTGGCAGTTCAAAATATCATGGCTTAGGTCAGCCACAATTTAGTCTTTAAAATGATAACGTTGCTTTTTAACACGTTATAGAAGTCTTTTATAGCAGAATGGCCCACTGCAAGGAGTCATTTGATTTCTTAACAGCTGCTTTCATGAGAACTGACAGAAATTGCAAATAAGCCAAGTGGCACTGGAAGAACAGGACAAATTTTAGAGATATATCAGAGATAGTCTAGTTAGCACTTAACATTTGAATGGGAAGGGACAGGTGTTTGGGAAGCGCTGGTGGGTGTCCAGTAGAGCTCTTCAAACTGTGATCTATGGACCCATGTCATTAGCATCACCTGAGAGTCTCAGCCTGACCCCAGACTTCTTGAATCAGAATCACTGAGGTGAGGGTGAGCTAGAAACATCTGTATGAGATGGTTTATATGCATGACATTGTGTAGAAAATACCTGAGTGGGGTAGATGATTTACATTATAAATCAGAATTGACTCAATGACAGTTCAAACCTCCTTAAGTAGCAGTGTAGGAGAAAGGCCTGGAAACCTGCTTCCATAAAGATTGCACCTAAGAAAACCCCGTGCAACAATTCTACTCTGTAACACATTGGGTTGCCATAAATCAAAATCAGCTAGATACTAGTTGATTTTGGTTTTGATATTAAAATTGTATATGTACAAAGGATGAACCAACATTCCTAGTTTAGTAAATAGAGTGAATGGTGTTTGAGAATGAGAAAGATATGTTTAGATGCTCATAGTGTTGTTTCAGTTTAGAATTACTTGAATTTGACACTTTTGAGGGCAATAAGATACTTAGAAATACGGATCTAGAGCTCAAGACAGGAGTTCAAATGGGGTGTTGGTTAAGGTCATGCATACTGTAAAAGAGAAGAACTCCTGAATTTCAGTTTCTTAACTATAAACATTTAATATCTGTTTATGTAAAGTCAGATTCCTGACTGATGAGTAACCAGGTTTCTCCTACTGGTGGTTTTACTGGTGTTGACACTGGTTCGTCACAGGGGCAGATTATCCAGTGGCAAGTGAAGCACAGCACTTACTTGCTTACCAAATCATCTATAATGAGCAATTTCACTTTTTTTTAGCACATCAAAAGCTCTGCTTCCAGTTAAGCCTGATATTTTTCTTCCTCTCAATCCCACAACCTGTTCCTATAGAATCAGTCTTTTTTCAGATTCTCCTGTTGTGCTTAATTACTAATCTACTGTGAACAATTTCACCTCAAAGATGTAGTGAAACCCATGTGAAACTGTCCACTACAGATGATCTGGTAAACTAGACAAGTACCATGCTTACCTTGACTACTGGATAATCTGCCCTTGGTATCGTCATCCAGCTATAGCAGAGGAAGAGCATGGAGTATGTAGTGCAGTGAGTCACTTAATATGGACAAAATGACTGGCTGAGGACTATGCAGATGAGGTGCTGTGGCCCACTGAAGAGACTGGATAGCTTGCTGATAACGTAAATAAGGGGCGTGGCATGCTTGTAGGGGTGGGATCATGCAAATAAGGTGTATGGACCACTAACAAGGTGATTCATCAGTTTTGCCATCCTGCTAGGCTTAGAAGAGCAGTCAGTCTCAGGGTAGACAAGAATCTCAGCATTACCAAGAAAGAAGAACCAGGTATACATACAGCACATCCTTTGAACTAGGGATCTCTATGATGAGAGCCTCCTACAAAGAGGATACAGATAAAAGAGCTGTAACACAGAAAACAGTGAGAGATGATGGCGTGAAACAACTGAAAAGGGGCTTCCTTGTCCACAGAGAAAGAAAGCTGTGAGTCTTTGGGACAGGCTTTCTGGTTGAGTGGCATGCATCTGGGTACTTACCAGCAGAGCTAAAGTAGCTTTGTAACACTTTTCCAAGTAGTACAGAGACTGGATTGAGGGACCAAGAAGCCAGGAAGCAGGGAGGCAGAGAGATGTATGCCTGTGAGCATAGCTGAGAACAAGCTATCTGGATGGAAGAACTATATCCCAAGTGTTCCTAACCTTGTAACCTGCTACTTTCCTAATAAACCCTATAATCACGAGTTGTCTCTGAGTTCTGTGTGGTCATTGCAATAAATCATTGAATGCAGCAGAGAAGCAGGGAGAGCTGCAGGAGGGATGGTTGGTATTATAAAATTTTTAAAAGGTTGGAAAGTGAAGGCATGTCTCACTGTGCCTCACAAGAACAAACCTGAAATTGTTGATACTGATTCTGTCTCCCATTTGTGAAGTTAGAAGAGGTCAGATGCCCATGCCACTGGAGGCATGGTCATGCTTGAAAGTTGTGTCTGCCAGTCACACTCGTATTCAGACGGGAACACACTCCTTCAGTCACGTCTCACTACCAGGAAGATGCAGAATTACATTCAAGCTGTGAGCCTAAGAAGAAGGAGAACTGTTTTGTTGAGCAACTTACCAGTCTCAGCCACTTTCTATTTTTTTGAAATTGTGTCTGTGTAGGCTATTTGTCCTGTAGATTAATTTCTTCTTCGAGTCTTTGTTTTCATTCTTTTTCTTTTATTGGATGAGTCGTTTCATAGTCAGATACTTTGACAGCTTGTTTGGGAATCTGGAATACCTAAAGACTTTGAAATCGTGGGAGGGCACAGAATTTTCCATGTAATGTGCATTTTCTCAATATAGAGGGCATGGTAAGATGTGAAACAAGTGATGAGACATAAAATATGAGTCAAGTGATGAGACATTACTGCATAAACATGAACGATAAATTCACAACTTTCAAAAACAAGTATAGAAGTTTGGGAAAATAAAAGTAAATCCAGTCATATTCATTTTTAACAGATTTCCTTTTGTACTCTTCAGTAAGATTTCTTGTTTACCTAACAGGCTGTTATACTTTGTTGAAGGCAGCCAGGATGTAAGCTATTCTTATCCTAAAACGTGATGGTTGAAAAGTAAAAAAAAAAAAAGACTGCTTTCCTGAATAGATAAAATATTTTTTTGATATACACTTTTTCACAGAATTATTTATATTCTGGCTTTCTGAGAGAGTGTTCAAAAAGTCTTTTTCTTACATTGTGTCATTCATCTTTCTTTTTTTATCATAGCATACCATTTAGCAAAGGGGGCAGATGATTTGAAAGGTAGAAAATAAAGGATTAACAGAAAAAGATGTTTATCCAAAGGCACAAGATAAGTGAAAATCAGTGATGTTCACACAGAAAAAAACTGAGATTTTTAATGCCAATCAAATTTGATAGCTGGAAACCATGATCCATAGAATATTATGTTTTCTTCTTCAGACAGCACTCAGCTTAGTAGTGAGCAGGCAGTAAGGAGTCTAAACTAATTCCCTGGTACAGTATACGGAGTATTTTCTTCACTTAGTGTTCGTCTCTCTTTGCCAATGTATTCACCCTAATAATTGCTGGCTCACGTATTTCCCACTGGTATTCTCCCACAATTCTCACCCTGCCCTTGGCAGGTCTTGAAGGGGTGTCCAGAAAATTGCAGGACTTGGAGAGCACTGAACACGAGAGGAAAACAGGCAACAAGAAATGCAGGCTAGACTTTGGCACATAAGTTAGAGATGTTTTCACAAAAGCTTTTCCTTGTAATCTAGATGCCCAAAGTAGTTTATTCCATCTGTATTTGAAAATTCTTCTTTTCAAAAACCTCTCCAATATGTGGGATAGTAATATGGCCTCTTTCATGTCAATGCTGCAAAATTTAAAAGAGATGAGAACTGAGGTAAGACATGCTATCACATGGATGAACCTTGAGAACATTATGCCTGCAGAAAGTAAGTCAATCACAGAAGGACAAACATTGTGTGGTCTCACTAATATGAAATACCTAGAATAGGGAAAGAGATAGAGATAAAAATTGAATAATGGTTACCAAGGACGAGGCAGAAGAGGAGGAATCATTGTTTAGGAGGCAATGAGTTTCGGTGCATGGGGATAGAAAATTTGACAATAGATATTGGGGATGGAAAATTTGGGAACAGAAAACCGCGATGGTCATAAAACACGATGGACGCAGTTGATAGCACTGAATCATACACATGAAAAAGGCTTAAATTGGCAAATGTGTTATCTTCATTTTTATGATAATATCGGTAAAAGAACCGAGATAAAAACTCAAAAAATAGCAGGCATTGCTTCCCTGTTATTATTGTCGCTATCCCAAGATCTCACTAGGCGAAACCTCCAAGGAGCTAAAGTTGACCAGAGCTTTGTCCCTCCTTTTTCTCCCGAAAGGGGCCACACAGCCAGCTGTGGGCTCAGAGTTGCTATGGTTATTCTAGGGGCTGTTGAACCGGGAGGGAATCGTGACAGCTGCTGCGAGGTGGAGGGGCCCTGAACCCCTTGTAAACTTTTGTGAAAGCAGTTTCCTTTGTGATAAGCTAGAGATGTTACGTTGCTTACCTTCGTGTTGCCAGTATATATCATGAGGTCAATAAAGTGTCCTAAGATTGTGTGTGACTGACCAGTGTTTGTCTTCAACACATTACCTTGGCAACCAGAAGGAGGCCGGAGCTTCTGAGGGGGCGGGGGCAAAGTGGTGACCTTTTGTCTGGAATGTGTTTTCCTCCCTTCCTGAGAAAATGCTAATCATATTTCAAATGTCGCTTCTTTCCTGAAGTTCACCCTGATCCTCTCCCCATGCTGTCTCAGAAAAATTACTTCCCAATCAATGTTCCTGCTGCCTATGCTCTACTCCAGACTGCAAACATAAATCAATTACCTTAAGCTGCAGTAGTGGAAAGCAGTGCATAGTAGTTTCAAGTTGAATGTTATTCCAAATCTGTCTCTCAAACTGGAGTGAGCATGGGTTCTTTCTGACAAAGTCAGAGGAAGACAAACACAGCTGAACAGACCATAGCAATCCAGTAGCGAGCAAAACATAGAAAGCAGAGAGACGGGGTTGCACAAATAGGCCATTCCAGTGCTGATAATTAACAGTGGGCAGGGCTTTATTAAGACACTTCGTGGCACAGTGGTTCAGAGTTATGGCTGCTAACCAAAAGATCAGCATTTCAAATCCACCAGGCCTGCCTTGGAAACTATGTGGGGCAGTTCTTCTTTGTTCTGTAGGGTCAGTATGAGTCAGATTCTGCTGAACAGCAAAATATATGCTTTTCTGGCTTTACTGGAAGAAAATATTAACAGCTGTGAGTCAGACGCCATTCAGTGGCAATGGGTTTGTTTTGGTAGTACAGTAGTGAAGAGCTAGCTGCTAACAAAAAGGCTGGCAGTTTAAATCTACCAGCCTCTTCTTAGAAACCCTATGGGGCAGGTCTACTCCCTTCTATAGGGTTGATATGAGTCACAATTAACTGGACAGTCACAGATACGATTTTTGGTTTCAAGGCTTTATCAGATTTACCTAAAGAGAACATTAACAGCTAACATTGACTGTGTGGTTACAGTGTGCTATGTATCATGCTAAGGGCTTAGCATATATTATTTAACCCTCATGTAAACCAAGAAACTAAGCATTATTGTTGTCAGTATTTTACAAACAAGGACTATGAGGTCAAGAGAGGTTAAGTTACTGGCTGAACACTACAAAGTGAGGCCCATGACAGTAGATAGGATTCATATCTAAGCAGCAAGTATTCAGAACATGCTGTCTTTGCATCATCTTTTTACACTATCACGTGGACTTTTACAAACTCATATTACATTGCTTGTCATTATCATTGTTGATTTCCTGATTAGAAGAGAAGATGCCAGGAGCAAAGTTCAAGAGTAAGAAATCACAAAGCAATGGAATCAGTGATGGGTCAAGGTTCTTAAAAGAGGCACATAGAAGAGAACTAGAACGTGATGAATTGACAAGGGACAGGAAAACTTTCTAATCCAAAGGGAGGAGCAAAGGACCAGAGGAATCATAAATCAGTGCCTTCCTATAGGCAGTGACTCAGGGATCCAGGCTGCTTCTATGATATAACTCCACCAAGTCAGATTCCTTTGTTTCCAGCTATACAGTAAAAGAAAGAGTGTGGAGAAGCCATGCCCATATCAAGAAATGTTCTGCTCACAGTTCGATGATGAAAATTGGGCATACGTTCCCATTCATATGTATGCAAGGAAAGAACACATGGCAATTTTGTGACATGTCAGTCTCTGTTTAACAGACTTGCTGATGTGCTATCATCCAGCATTTATTCCCTATCTACTTCTCCAGCAATTGTGGTCTTCTCATAGTCCCATACATGACACTGGGATTCCACTCTACAGAGGGTCTTACCACATGCCCTTTCCTTCTAAAGTACCTAATTCCTATTGACCCAGCAGAGTATCATTGACTTATAATATCTTCAGAAAAGCCTCTTTGGGCTCCTTCAGCTACACAAAATCCTAGGTTAAGTTCTCATTGCATCATTTGCTATTTTTTTTTCTGTTATAGTATCAATTTTATATATTTTTTATTATTTGATTGACTTTTTATCACCTTCTCCAACAGAGTGAAATTTAAATGGAATCTATATTTTTGGTTTATTGTTTTACTTCTCAAGATTTACAATAAGATGGCTCAGCAGCTGGGTGACTAACTGACCAGCTGAATAAGAACTTTTTTTTTTTCTGTCACTAGAAGTGTTTCAAGACTGGAAAACCACCTGTTAGTAGTACTGCCGAGGGGCTGGTATCCAAACTGTCATGGATTGAACTGTGTCCCCCCAAAGATATGTGTACCCATGTGGCTGTGTCATGATTTCCAATACTTTATGATTGTCCTTTTTGTAATTTTCCTATGTTGTGTGTTAGAGGATTAGGGTGGGACTATAAATCCCTTCACAAGATTGCCTTCCCTGCTCCACTGTAAAGAGAGTTTCCCTGAAGTATGCCTTTTCCACCTCTTATCCTTTCATCCCTCAAGAGACAAAAGGAAAGGGAAGCAAACTGAGAGTTGGAAACCTCACACCATCAAGAAAGCAGCCCCGGGAGAAGAGTGCATCCTTGAGATCTGAGGTTCCTGCATCAAGACACTCCCTGAAAAAACACTGATACAACATGGGGACTTTCCTGCAGAGCCAACAGAGGAAAAGCCTTCCTCTGGAGCGCATACCTTGAATTTGCCCTGTGGTGGCTTCCCTCCCCTCAGCTCTCATCTCTTCTCCTTCCACCAACTGTTTCTTCTCTGCTTACATTGCAAGCAGCTCCTGTGCTTTTTGCATCTGGTTCCTGGACCTGAACTAGCAGCTGTTGGATTCATCAACCCTTACACCTGGTGACTGAGAGTCCTGTTCCCTGACCTGCTGATCCTGGGTTCACCAGCCTCTACAGATCCGTGAGTCAGCAGCAACCTTGTGGTCTCACTGCCAGTTTGGGATCTGCCAACCTACACAGCCGGTGATCTAGAACTCCGGTGTCTGACCCACTGACCATGGGTTAACCAGCTCCCATGGCCATGTGAGGCTTGTGCTAGGACTTGGGATGTTCAGCTTCTATAATTGCATGAGCTGTTTCCTTTACATGTAAATCTTTCCTTGTACATATGCATTACTGGTTTTGCTGCCCTAGAAAACCCAGCCTATGACAATTTAGTACTGGGAGTGGGGTGCTGCTCTAACAAATACCTAAAACGTGGAAGCCATTTTAAAGCTGTGAATGGATAGAAGATTCGGAAGGAACTGAGCAGAAATGAACAGGCACAGATGGTGAGAAACAGCAGAAAACCAGCAGTGGCAGACAGGCGTCAGCAGACCAGAGCAGCACAAGACAGCACTGGAGCTGACCCATGGAGCAAGAGAGCTTTTAAATGTCTGTGCACAGAGGCTTCCTGGAAGAGTGGGATGTCTCCAGGCACTTGAATTGGTGTAGCTAGCCTTGCTGACCCGTGGAATGAGAGAGCTAAGTGAGTGTGTGCAGGAGGCTTCCTAGCAGAGTGAGATGCCTCTGGCACCTGAATAAGTAGAGCTACATAGCTTTGGGACACTTCTCCCAGCAGGGCAGATGTGGGCCTGAGGCCCGAGCCAAGAGCCCATAAGAAGCGGAAGCTGAAGAAACAAAGGGCATGAGAAGCTGAGCTGCTTCAGTCTCAAAATGTATGGCCATGACCTCAGGGGATTGAGAGGGTGGAGGCCAGGACTTTCTGTGTTTTTAAGAGTGGAATTTCTACTCTGCTGGGCTTAGGGTCCACCTAAAGCTGATGGTGCAGAGTTGCTGTCCAAGTGGGCCTTTTTAGGCAGAGTTGTAGCACAGGGCTGGCAGTCTTCACTCAGAATCCAGAGAGTGTGGCCAATACCTAGAATCTGGAGGGCAAGACTAACGTGTAAATTGTCTCAGAAAGCAGAGGATTATATTTAAAGTTTTAGGGCTAATGTAATGTGTTTTACTGACTTGTTTGATGCTTGTTTTGACTTCCTTCTCTATTTGTAATAGAATGTGTAACTTGTGCCTGTTTTACTATTGTACCTTTGGAAGCAAATAGTTTGTATTCTGGATTTCACAGATGTATTGGAATTGTATTGGTATTTTGGATTTAGAACTGATTTAAGACTTCTATCACATGGGATGGACATGTTTTTGCTATGACTTGCTATGATGGGGTGAATGTGTTACATGTTTCAAAGATTTGGTTTTGGGGAGTCTACAGGGTAGAGTGTCATAGATTGCATTGTGTTCCCCCAAAATGTGTGTAGCCATGTGGCTGTGCCATAATTCCCAATATTTTATGATTGTCTTCCGTTTTGTGGTTTTCTTATGCTCTGTGTTAGAGGATTAGGGTGGGACTGTAAATCCCTTCATAACCTGAACTCTCTGCTGCACTGTAAAGGGAGTTTCCCTGGAGAATGGCTTGAGCTGAGAGTTGGGAACCTCACACCATCAAGAAAGCAGCACTGGGAGAAAAGCGTGGCCTTCAGAATTGAGGTTCCTACACCAAGATGCTCCCTGAACAAACACTGATACAACACAAGGACTTTCTTCCAGAGCCAACAGAGGGAAAGCCTTCTTCTGGAGTGGACACCTTAAATCCAGACTTGTAACCTATTGAACTGTGTAAGAATAAACTTTCCTTTGTTAAAGCCATCCACTGGTAGTATCTCTGTTAGAGTGGCACTAGCTAACTGAAAGACAGACTCTACAAGTTCTTCATTTATTCTATTAGTACATATGTACTGAGTGTCTGTTATGAGTCAGGGATTTGATTAAGCACTGGAAACTTATCTAGGACTCAGTAAAGCTTTCTAGGAATTGTCATGCTTGCTATCAGTTTTCTTGTGTGTAATCTTTATGAGAACAAATTGCCAGGCCTTTCTTCCACAGAGCAACTAGGTGAGTTTATACCACCAACTTTTAGGTTAGCAACCTAGTGCATACAGACTATGCTACCAGGGGTCCTTTTTAAAGGCATAGATCACTATGTGTCACTTATCATGATAGTTATCAAGATTACAGAATGAGTAAAACAGATGTGACAGACTACTAGTGGTCTTCCAGTATTCATTCTTCTCCATTTATGTAGTAATAGTCTTTTAGCCGAGCACACAGTCCAGCTATAGACTCCATTTCCCAGCCCCCTTACAACCATGTGTGTCGTGCAATTAAATTCAGATGAAAGACAAGAGAGTAGATCTTTGTGTCACCCTTTTAGGCCTTGTATGGAACTGTCTATGAATTCTCTTCATCTCCTCTATCTTTTTACTGGCCGAGATACAGCAAGAATTGGAACAGACTTCTTGGATGCACAAATATTGAAAATGGCCCTGCCATCCTATGAAATAGAAATAAGTATTTGCATAGTTATTTTACTATACTTTGGAATATCTTTATTACAGAAATTTATCGTATACCATCCTTAATACAACAGAAATCTCATTTACGTTGTTCATTTTTATATCTCTGATTTACTGCATTGAATCTGGCATGTAATGGATACTCAACAACTATTTATTAAATTTATGAATGAACATAAGAATGGATGAGTTGATATAATGTCACATGGCAAGTACTATGATGATTCAAGATCGGTAATGGACTATTAACTCATTGCTATTGAGTCGAATTCTACTCATGGTGGGCCTATGCTGTTGTGATTGTTAAGCTCTGTCTGGTCAGTGCCAACTCACAACCACCGTTCTACAGCAGCAACCCTATGTACAACTACCCAGTCCTGTGTCATCTTCACAGTGCTTGACCCTCATTGCAGCCACTGTGTGAAACCATCTCGTGGAGAGTCTTTCTCTCTTTTGCTGACCCCCCTGCCTTACCAAGCATGTGGTGTGTGTTTAAGGATTAGTACCTCCTGATAATGTGTCCAAGGTACATGAGATGAAATCTTACCATCCTTGCTTTTAAGGAAAATTCTGGCTACACAGTATTCTGCCCATCCATGGTATATTCAATATTCTTTACCAACACTGTAATTAGTGGCAGCAATTCTTCAGTCTTTCCTACCTATAAATAAAGAAGCAACTCTATATAAGACTGTTCAACTGCCCTATAATGTTTCCAAAGCTGTAAATCTTTACAGAAGCAGACTACCACATGTTTAATCTGCAGAACAGCTGGTGGGTTTGAATTATAAACCTTCCAGTTAGCAGCCAGCTGCTTAGCCACTGTGCTACCAGAGTTCCTTGAATGACCAGCTAATATTCCAAACCAAGAGATTAATTATTAGCTGGATAGACAAAAATATAATCTGGATGTTGTTTGCTGTTAGTTTCATCAAGTCAGCCCCTCAGTCACGGCAACCCCATATGTTAGAGATTTAAACTTCTCAACAGCATTTTGTTGACTGAAATCTTTATGGAAGCAATTTTCCAGGCCTTTTTTTCCATGAAGCCAGAGTGGGTTCAAACCTCTAGTCCTGAGAATTAGTAGCCAGCCTCAAAAGGCTTGTACCACCTAGGCTCTTTATAATCTTGATTAGTGTCTACAGTGAAACCTGTGAGAGCTGGAACTCAGTGAGACTGTCTTGTTTTTATGGGTCTCACAAGTTTTCTACTTTTGACAGGGTAAAGACTTACTACTTTTCTTTCACTCTCTATTAGTGGAAAATAGTTGAGTTTTCCTTCTCTGACAAGTTTCTGCTTCAGGCAGGTCCTGACTTTTGCAGTTTTGTTATATATGCTCTTTTTCCTGTGGAAAATCATTCAATTACTTATTCAAGGATTGGTGAATAAATGGAAATAATTGGCATATGTAGGTCAAGGAAGACCAAATAACTGAGTTCAGCAAGTTTTTGAAGATTTTTTTCTGTTTTTTGTTTGTTAAAGCAAACATTTGAGTACCCTCAATGTGGAAATATTGAGGAACAAAACTGAAGTTCCTTCTTTGGCAGGTAATTTGTGTTTGCTTCGTCTGAGATTCTTGTTTTTATTCTGGAGATCCATGTTTACCTCCCACAAAGTGCTGTGGTACCTTATCTTCATCTGCCAAACCTAGAATCAGACCTGGGTCTTCCTAATGGCCAGTTCAATGACTCTAGTCTCCTTCATACAACTTGTTTTTTGTTTATGATTTAGACTGAGCTCGTTTTAATGTGCTATTACTTCCTTCTGAGCTCAGTAGTCTTTCTCAGGGTGTGCATGCTTATCCAAGATCTAGATCTAGTTGACTACAGCAGGAAGGGCCTCTGACCTACCTAGTCTACTAACTCTTCAGGTTATTTTTTGTCCTGTATATTTAGACCATACAATCTAATTACTTACTGTTTTCTTTATACTGTACATAGTGTTCTCTCCAATGATGACCATTATGGTTTTTATTCAATTCTTTCATTTATCAATCAATCCATTTTGTCATTTGACAAAATTTTTCAAATAATTTTTCAGATCTGGGCAGGAGACACCTGATAGCCATATTCTCGCATATTACTTGAAGATTATTAGTGCTGTGTGTGAATACTAAAATCAAAACATGCCCATTTCACTGTCAAGGCTAGAAAAATTCTTACTTCTCTTTGAGAAGTCAGAAACAAATTCTTCCCTAAACTGGTATTATTTGAATTGGAGTGGAAACTATTAGTCCTTGACAGATGTGCTTGGAAGATCCAGCATATCACATTTTATTGGAAGAAGCCAATCACAGAGTGTCTTAGAGTCCTACGGCTTCTGAAACAAAATACCACAAAACAGGTAGCTTTGTTGCTGTTGTTAGCAGACAGATCTTCATGGGGCATCTTCCCCTGTATGTGTGACCACGTGTCCATGCTTGTCCTCCTTTTATAAGATACTATTCTTATAAGGAGTAGGGTGTAACATAATGAAGATTATCACCTTATTAGCGCAAACCAATAAGCTCTTCAAAGAAAGACCCTATTTCCCCAAATAAGGTCACATTCACAGGTGCAGGATTAGGACGTTAACATGTCTTGTGGGGGGTGCAATTCAGTCTATAACACAAACCAAAAAACCAAACCAAACCAACTGCCATCTAGATCATTCCAGCTCACAGCACCCCTGCTGCCGGCCTGAGTAGAACTGCCCCATAGAGTTTCCAGCTAGCACCTGGCAGCAGCTGTAACGCTTAACTATTGTACCGCCAGGGTTGCCGTACAATGCAAAGTCAACTTAAATTCCACTGGGTGGGAAATTCACTCTACCTTTTCATGTGAGCAGTAATGTGCTCACAGGGAAGGAAGGAATGATGAGTGTCCGTCTTCACTGGCTACTCACCACAGAAAATATACTCTAGAAATCCAGAAATTTGTCTTCTATTATTTCAGAAAAAAATTGACTATTCACTCCCCTCCCGATTCCTTCTTTACTAACCACAACTTTGTACATATGAAATCCTTTGACTATGTCCTATAAAATATTAAATTATTTTAAAGTATTTCTCCTCTTTGGACTTGCGTGTTTCTCTCTTAAACCTTTTCCTCCATGTCCCTAACTCGATTCTCAACTTCTTTTCTGTTTTGTTTCTTGATGTCTTTACCTTTCTTCTTTACTTTCTGGACAAGGCAGTGTTTTAAATTTTATTTTGCTGACATTTCTTCTTCCAGCCCTAGTTGCTATACTTTAAATACAATTATAATAAATATTTTCATCCATCTTGTTGAGTTCTTGGGGAACATCTTCAGTCATGGTACACATCTAGTTTTTAGTAGTGATGTTTTTCTTATCTTCGTTCTTTAGTCACTACTGCTGTTTACCATTCCTTCCTCTTTTATTACTAATAATATTAAAATGTTGATCTTATGTCCTGTTCATTCTTCTTATTTTAATGCTTAAATAGACCATGAATTTTTGGAAAAACCTTATGAGGGGAAGGTGAGGACATAAAGAAATGTATTTCACTATTACTTTTTCAAATACAGGCTTTTATGTCCACATATGAAAAAAAAAATCAATCTTTTCCTCAGCTGATGAGTATTAGCAATGATACACAGCTTATAAATCTTATACTCTACATTCTGCAGCTAGGTGGTATGAATGGTATACCTACATGTTCCCCTCTCCTTATTTACATGTGCTTTCTGTGCTGTAATCTGGGGGTCAAGTAGATGCTGACAAGGAGCAGCATGCTCCAACACCGTTGTTCCAGGCCACAGGCTATCAGCTTATCCCTCAGGACATGCAGTGCCCTTGGACAAACCTGTGCTTCTTCATTTTTTCATGAATGTCCTCTGTTAGTGTCTCAGTCACCCTGATTGTCTTCATATATGAGAAATACCAAATTTCTTTTGTTATCTGGGCTGTAATGCTTCTCAAAAGATCTAAATTTCCTCTTTAAATGTTATAGATTATAACATGAAAATAACTCCTGTACTTATATTTTTCTGTATCTATAAACTAAGTATATTATTTCACCAAAGAAGGGAACATAATGCACAAGTACAATTCAAAAAATAACAAAACGAATATCTCGTCCTCAACAACCAACTTAAAAAAAAAAAGACAGAAGCCAAAAAGCATCCAGCTTAGGAAATAGAATGTTAGCAGTATGTTTGATGTTCCCATGTACCTTACAGCAATTGCATCCCCTTCCGCCTCATCCACATGTAAACATGCCCTGAAAGTGTTACCATTACTTTACATGCTCCCATTTAAGAAAACCCTGGTGGTGTAGTGGTTAAGATTGGCAGTTCGAATCTACCAGGAGCTCCTTAGGAATCTTATGGAGGAGTTCTACTCTGTCCACTATGAGTTGGAACTGACTAGACAGCAACAGGTTTGGGTTTTTGGCTTTTTATTTACAGAGTATGTATATGTACACATATACAAGAATATGTATGTGATTTGTAAATTACATGATTCCTTCAAATGGTTTTTAACTTTTAGAAAGATGAAATGATTATAGCTGCTTTTCTTTACTTTTTTCATACCTGTAGCTATTTTATTTCATACTTATGCAAGAATGTTCCAAATACATATGAAACTAGTGGGTTAGGAAATATTTATATCTTTAAATTTACACAATTAAAACAAACTGTTGGTCAAAAGAGTTGTAGCAAAATATACCCCAACCACTCCTTCAGTTTCTCCTTGTTCTTTATCAGCCATTTTGATCACATGTTTAAATTCTCAGTTTCTTTATTAGTCATAAGAGTGACTAACCTTTCATGTGTTTAGTGGTCGTTTATTTTTCCACTCACTGCTATATACAATCTGTCTGAGTTTTTTACTATTTTGTTTTCATGTTTCATAGAAATTTTATGTGTATGTATATGTGTGTGTTCAGATATTAATTCTATATTGACTATGTATGTTACAAATACATACTTCAAGTTTATTGGTTGTGTTTTAGTTCTTGGGATGGTATCTTCCAATAAACATGAGTTCTTTTCATAATGTGTATGATTTTTTTTATGCCTTTATGGTTAGTGCTACTTGTAGCTTGTTCATAAAATCCTCCTGTATCCTATGACAAGAAGGTAATTCCCTTATTTGTTTATCTAGAAGTTGTATTATTATTTTTTTTTTCATTTAAATCCTTAGACTTAATTATCTCAGTCATCTGGTGATGCCATGAGTGCATGGCTTTAAGAAGAGAAATTTTACTGTCCCAGTCTTGTAAGGCACAAATCCATTTGTTGGTCACAAGTCCATTCAATAGCAGAAATTATCACAGTCCAGTAGACTAAGGTTCAAATGCAACACAGGAGCACCCCGGTGCAGGAACCTTAGGCCCAAAGGATGCACTCTGCTCTTGCTAGCGCTCTGTTAGTGGTATAAGGGTCCCAGCTCTCTGCTCACCTCCATTTGCTTTTCTCTCCCACGGGATTACCTCATCACTATCCAAGCTTATAGACTGAGTCCCACCGGACCAATGCAGCTGCCGCTCATTCTCCCGCACTGCCATCACAGAGGCTGCTTTCACAACACATGGGAGAAATCACAGCACATCAGAACTCGTGGCTGAGTCAAACTGACACACATATTGTTGGGACACCCAGTGCAATGTACAACATAAATGGAGTCAATGCTTGTATATAACATAAGGTAGGGATAAAACTGAACTCTTTTCTATGTGAAAATTAGTTGCTTCAATGGCTTTTCCTGCTGATTCGCGTTATCAGATCTATCACGAATTATGTTTCCCCACAAATATGCAGGTCTCTTTCATCAGCCAACTTCTTGTTCAATACTAAGCTTTTTCAATTTTAATAGCTTTGAAATACATTTTGATATCTGGTGATACAAGTACTTTATCTTGGTCTTTCTGCCATTTATCTTCCTTTTCCATCATTGTCATCTTCCTCCTTCTTCCTTCCTGTCTAACTTGCCCTTCTCTCATCTGTCTTTCTTCATCTTCTTCCTCCTTTTCCTTATTTTCATTCATTCTTTCTCTTTCTCTTGTGATTGAGTGAAACCAGACAATCCAAATTAAATTTGCATGCCCAGGCACTCCTTGGAAACCCTATGGGGCAGTTTCACTCTGCCCTATAGGATCACCGTGAGTCAGAATCAATTTGATAGCAATGGAGTTAGTGGATAGCCTCCTAAACTGTGAGAAAATAAGTTTCTTTTCATTAGAGCCATATACTTGTACTATTTTTATTAAAGCATCACAAAAATCTAAGACAAACATGTGTCTACAGTTTCTGTTTTAGACCACTGATTAAATTTCCATCACATTTTTGAAAAGCTACTGTTTACAAATTTCTGTGATTCTCATTCTCCAGTCTGCTCCTCCACCTAACCACATGCATGCAGTAACTGATGAAGATGTGGGATAGAACGATGACGTGGGACCAAGGACATAGGTAGAGAGGCATCGTAGAGAAAAGAACGAGGGAATAGTATCTCATGGTTGAGACGGAAGGAAGCCTGTAAGAAAAGACACAGAGCAATTTTGAGTTAGGAAAGGCCCACTGAGGAAGCCCAGACTTACCTTCCCAGAAAAGCAGAAGGAGGAGACATCATCTTAGCGTAATGTACTGCCATCAAGTTGATTGCAATTCGCAGTGACCCTATAGAGCAGAGTAAAACTGCCCCATAGGGTTTCCAAGAAGTGCCCGGGGGATTCAAACTACAGACCTTTTGGTTAGCAGTGGTAGCTTTTTACCGCTACCCTACCAGGCTTGCTGGCTGGAAGGAGAAATTAGGCTTTAGGGGAAAGCTCAGTGTCCTCCCTAAGGGAAAATCCTTGTCTCAGATTTTCCAGAGTTCTCTAGGTATTCCTCCGAGATCTCCACGCGGCATCTATCCCCTCCCCCTGCCACTTCTGTTTTGCTTGCTTCTGTACCTTCTTATATATAAAAATGACTAGGTTTAAGACACACTCCTGATGGAATAAGGCCTCATGCAGATAACAAAGAAAACTCTATTTCTGAAGGAGATTACATCTACAAGTATAGGGCTTAGGATTCCAGCACATATTTGGGGGGAACACAGTTTAATCTATAATAACATCTATTTCTCTTTTTATTATTGTTGTTGTTATTATTGTTATGTTTTTGCTTCACTTCAGATTTCTTTTCCTAATATCAGCAATGAATAGCTGAGGGAAAGAGTTTCGTTTTCTAAGCCTCACTGCTTATAAAATATGTTAATAGGCCAAAATGGAAACCAAAGGCATCTTTTTTGTGTGTGAAATTACAGAGTACTGGTTTGAAAAACAAGTTTTCCTTGAACTGCAGAGGCAGATCTAAATCTTGAAAGCTATAAAAAAAGGTTTCACATGGGAAGCTGGACGTTGAGGCTAATGAATGCAAGTCTATTTTTGATACTATGCTGTGTGTTTATATAAAATAGAGGAGCGTTTTAGGCCAATTAGTGGCTTACAAACCCTATACTTTTTCCAGCAAGGGCTAAGCTTGAAGAACTTGAGAAGTTAATACAGAAAAGTGCTGGCAGAGAACCACGCGGTTGGCTTGCTTCAAGGCAACAAAGCCTTTGCATAAATTAGTTTTTTATTTGTTAAAAGAAAAACAAGTTCTGTTTGTTTTTGTAATACAGTTTGTTGGTTCTTTTAATTTGGGGGAAAATTTGGGGAATTCCAGTTCTCAGAGAAGTGAGAGGCTCCCCCCGCTGTGAGCCAGGCCCCAGCTCGCAGCCCTGTGTAAACACCCACACGCGTCTTCTTCAACCCACCTCGGGCAGAGGCAGGAGGGCGCGCCCGCTACGCCGGACCTCAGCTGAACCGAGGTGCCAGCCGGGCGGTGGCTGGTGTGTGATCCGCACTAGAGCATTCAGACCACCAAACGGGAGCCTGCTGCTGTTCCCACCACCCTTACTGCTGCCTTCTATTTAATGGCTGTGGAGACCAAGATTTATAGAATGCCATGGCTGCGACAGAATTTAGAAACCATCCAGCCCTTTCTCTTCGTTTTGTAGATAAGAAAAGTGAAGACCAGACACACCATTTGGCTCAGTCAAAGCAGATTAGTACAAAATCTGACAAACTCAGTTCCCAAGTCAGAGGCTCTTTGTTACAGACCGCACTGTCAGCAGCCTCCTTTGTTTCGTTGGCCACGTGAGGAGAGCTACAGGAAATGAAAGAGGTTTTTTTTTTAGCCCCAATCTAGAAATGATTTTCATGACATACATGAAAATCAAGTGACTTGCACCACAGTTAATGTGTAAAAGTCTGAATTCAGAGTTCTGGCGATCATTCTGCGCTTCACTCAGCAGCTTTAAGCCAGACCTCAGAGGCAAGTTACAGTCACATGAAGCTCAGTGCCCTTGGGGAAACTTAATGTAATTGTTGCTGTGTTTTAATTATTCTTCATGAATTAGCAAAAAATTGCATATCTGGGGCACAAGATTCAGTCCCTTTACTTAGAGTCCACAAAGCTCTCTTAGATATATAAATACATTATGTACGGTATTCACGACAGTGCTATGAAAGTGCAGCTCAGAAATTGCTAGTGGTTCCCAATTTCTATTTTCTCCTCCTTGCTGTGGGTGGACTAGAGGGCATCGGGTTTAGTTTTGGTTTGGTCTAGTAACAGAAATCCTGATTTGGGATTCTGTGGGTGTGGAATAAAGGCCGCTTAGCTTTCCTAGCATGGAAGTATAGACAAACAGCTACCTTTTGGCAAAGTGAAGAAGTGTGGAGGCAAAGCGACGCAGGTGGTGCTGGCTGTGCAACTTCTGTGTCACACCACTCACAGGAAGCTGCCCGTTCTTCTTTCTACTCCCTACTGACTCATGTAGTGCTGAAGTTCAGCAACCTTGTTCTAAGTTTACTACCCACATTAGGAAATGATCAATACAAAATATTATTAAAATTATACATATTAGTGGTTGTGTGACTTGGGACATATTATTTCCGTTTCCTTCATTTAAAGGTGATATCCTTGTAGTTACTTTGAGAGGCATAATAAATATTACAGAGAATATCCGCGAAGTGTCCATCACAGTGGTGTTAGCATTGTCCACAGCAGGCAGGGCCTGGTTTTCTCTTTGCAGAGTGGGAAGGACTTGAGGGAAAAGGCAGACAGGATCCCGAGAGGTGGGGTGAAGAAGCAGTGGTCAGTGTGGGAGGCCTTCCTCTTTGTGAGGCTAGTGAACAAGACTAGGGCTCTGTGGTCAGAGCTGGAACTCTTTGTCCTGAGTTAACAGCAACAGGAAAAGTGACTCAGTAGTAGTCAACCTCAAAGGTCGGAGAAGATGAGTTTGGTTTGTAACTTCCTGCCTGCAGTCAGGGTCTGGGAGCTAGCATGGTTGGACTTAATATTACTGTCATCCACAGGACCGACGGGTGCAACCAAGGCAGAAAGAGTGGGAACTGAGGGAAAGGGAGTACGCTGCCTGTAGTGCTCCAGGCACAGAATCTCTCACTCTTCTGTTTGTGAAGTTTCTCAGCCAAGAGGAAAACCATTAGGTGTCAAATTGCAAGTCGAAAGCATCCAAGCAGCTGCCTATTCCAACACAAGTTCCTGTCAAAGAACCTTAAATAAACTTGGTAGAGGGAAGAAGTCTGAAAGTATTCTGTATGCACTGTATAATACCCAGAACTTGATTTCATCTAGTTAATCAATTTAGATTCTAATAGTAGGCTAAACTAATAGATTCTTTTTTATTTTCCTTCTGACACCCTTCGTGGGCTTGTTTTGGGCAAATGCTAGTAAATATACATTTAGGATGAAAGAAAAATCTATGTAAAGAGTAAATAACTGCTTGTTTATATTTTTATCCAAAGGGAAGAGGTAAAGTCAAGCATTACCTGTAAGAAAGAAAAGAAGATGAATGTGTGCCAGGGAAAAAAAATCAATACACCTTAGCAACTATAACTAAACCTTAAAATGCTTTTCCTTTTTTTTTAAGTCTATCATTTCTATATAATGCTTTCCGTAGGAAATTGTTGTCAGTGGCCCTTGAGTCAGCTCCTAGTAACCTCCTCCCTTTAAAAAAATAATTATAGTAAAACAGAATTCCCTTGTATTTTACATTATTTAATAAATTTCATGTCACGTGACTGATGTTCCCATCACGTGGTGTATTCTCATAAATTACTCTCAGCAGGAACCAAAGGCTGGAGGCAGAAACCTCTCTGTCTTCCAGAGTCCCCATGAGAAAGAAGGCGGCGAGTGGAATCAGGCAATTCTTGATGCTAACACTTAAAAATGGAGGAGGGTTGTTGTCTAGCAAGCAGAACACAGCAGGATTTGACCTTTTATTTTTAAATGTATTTAGTTTCTCAGAAGAAAAAAACACATGGAAGAGTGAACAGGTCACCTCAACACTCCCCTAAATGACCCAGGAGTAATTTTTGGAAAAACCTGGATAGAGTTCAAGACAGATGCTGAGAGTGGAAGAGATTCTTCAGTAAGAAAAGTCGGAGTGGACCAAACTCAGATGATCCAAGAAGACAAGTCAATGGTGAAAAATTAGAGGCAGGATCAAGCACAAAAGAAGTAGAAAGTTGGATAACTAAATAGTAAGACCTGAGCTTTCTTATGCAGTTTTGAGTAAAACAGCAGTGAATTAGCTGAGTAAGGAGAGCAAAGGGGCAGGAAGGCAAACAAATAAGTCCTAAATTAAGGACAGAAAAGTTAAAAATACAAAATCAGTTGAAGGGTCCAAAATTCAAGCTGTGAAATCAGTTGGTTCAAAGTTCTAGGTTCACAAACAGTGTATTAAGACAAAGTTACAGTGCTTACAGTTGATAGAAAGTATATCCTTCTCCTGTGACAGCACCAATGTGAATAAGAGAAAAAATCTTGTATAAAAAGCAAGACCATTTTGCCTCTTGCCATGAAGCTTGCGAAAGAAGTAAAAACTATCTCAGAGAAAATGTCCAGCTTCTCTGGGGCACATTCCTCTTGGTGTGTATCTCCTTTTCACCCTGGCCAAAGGGCCTCATAAAGAGTTCTCGGCACACAAAGTTGAGAGGTCAGACGATTCTATATGACAGAATCTGAATATTTGAGATCTATACCACCAAGTTTTCTCAAACCCACTGCCATCAAGTGGATTCTGACTCATAGTGATCCTATAGGACAGAGTAGAACTGTTCTACGGAGTCCAAGGAGCACCTGGTGGATTCAAAATGCTGATCCTTTGGTTAGCAGCCACAGTACTTAACCACTATGCCACCAGGGTTTCCGGATATAAATCAAAGAGGCCACAGATAAGCAATAGTGAGTCTAAAGCCAATGCAGGTTGTAAGGAAATGTGAATCAATGCCATTAAGACGTCTACAGACCACATACGCTTGACCCAAGTGATAACTGACCATGTGGCCAAGAAGCCACATTCTCTCTTAAGGCAGTACATCCCGAACTTAGCTCACAAGCAGGGGCCAAAAATATTTTACCAATCATTTTCTTTCCTCTATTTTTATTTTTGATAACTTCTAAAATATATTTACATTTTCATCCTTAACTCATGAGTGATTCTGGGAAGACCTTGAAGCTAGCCCTTTTTTAGAAGCATAGCCTCTACAGGTAATTAGCCCATCAGAGATGAGCTTGGAACGTAAGCAAAAGAATACGTGAAAAGGATCTCACAATTAGCCTAAAGAGAGAACTGATTTCTAGTAAGAAAGTACCGCAATTAACAACTATCTTAAGGATTTCAAAAATTTTATTACTAAAAAAATGGATTTCTGTATGCATATATTTCCAAAACTTATGTGATTCTGTATGTATGTATTTCTAGGACTTCTATAATTCCTAGGAAACTCTGGTAATAGGGTGGTTAAAAGCTACATTTCCTAACCAAAAAGCCAGCAGTATGAATCCAGCAGGTGGTCCTTGGAAACTCTATGGGGTAGTTCTACTCTGTCCTATAGGGTCACTATGAGTCACAATCAACTTGATGACAACGGACTTGTTTGTTTTGAGTTTCATGTATTACTTAAATTATCTCTTTACTAAATATATATTTAGTTTACCAATATATTTTGTTACTTAGTTCTCTTCAAATATTCTCTTGTTTCAAAAAGTATTCAAAGAGAACACTGAAGTTAAAATACCTACACCTACATGAACTAAACCTATAGTTATTTTTCAGCTGAATTGGCTCCTGGTTCATGTCAATCCTATACATGTACAACAGAATGAAAAGCTGTGAGGGCCTGTACCATTCCCATGATTGGCTGTGGACTGGATCATTTTGACCCACAAGGTTTGCACTGGCTAATTTTTTGGAAGTGGGTCTCCAGGCTTTTCTTCCTAGAACTGATCTACCGGCTGAGACAACCCTTAACTGAATATTCCATACAAATGGACTTCCATCAATGTATTTCCTTATCACCTAGGTATAGAAAGTTCTTGTAAACATTGCCCTGATTTGGATCAGAGAAAAATCTGATACACATAGTGACTGATATACAAAAGATTTAAATTTACGAAAGATTTGAATCTCAGTGATGACACTTATGATCATCCTTTTTTTTTGTACATGTTATTATGGCATTAGTAATAAATACTACATCAATGTCACAGCAGGTAATTTGCTGATGCTGTCATTCTCAGATGTAATATTTCCATCACAGCAAAGACTATCAGATTTATGAAGATACCGATAATAAAAGGCAATAATAAAACAAAAAACAAAAAAAGGGGTATTCAGCTTACAAAGGAGACTTAAGACAGAGTAGCAGATGAAATAGAACCCCATTTTAGGTCGGAGACTACTTGTGTATGTTTTTGCTTAGAAAGGAAGTAGTGTTCTCTAGAATGGGAAGAGGGATACACCTGTGAAATTAGAGGTAAGAGATTTACATATGGAAACTGAGCCTAGGGAACACTTTCTAATGTCACTGCTGTCAGAGCTGGGAGAGAAGTGTGGGGTCTATAATGAGAAAGTGCATTATTGGTCTGGAACACTTTGGAAAGACTGGGTGAAGTACAGTCTAGAAAAAAAAATCACATATGGAAAGAACATGTGTGCTTTATCTTAGTAGTACTGTTTTTAAATAACTATGGCTAATCTCAGATACAGCATGTACCTGAAAAACTGCTAATTTAAGCAGATATAATAGTTATTGAAAATAACACATATAGTTATTGAAATAACACACATACAAGTTGTCACATTTAGTATAAACACCCCAACCCCCATCAGAATAAAACCATTGCAAATGTTTTAGCACAACCTGGTGGTCATTCTACGTTCTGCAATAAGACAGTGCTAATGGAGAGCATCAAAACACAGCCACTTAAAAATGCTTTACTTTAACAAAATTATCCCAGACCGGAAAAAACACAAATTGTTTTTATGCAACTTGTTTATCTGTTTTATCTAATAATAATGCCAAGTGCTGTCGAGTCGGATCCGACTCATGGTGATCCTAGGGGCCAGGGTAGCAAAACGAAAAATATTTTTTTTTTTCCCATTTGGTTCTATTTAGCATTCAGAAAGTGAATAAATACTTCGAGTGAAACAGTATCCTGGCTAAATATCTAGTCATCACAGGTTGTTTTTTTTTTTTTCTTTTCTTATATACTTATTCCAAAAAAATAATAATTTTATAGTTGTTGAAAAATTAATAATTTGATCTTAGCGAAAAAAAGAAAATCTGATTTAAAAATTAAATGAGTGATAATTTGTTTATGTGAAGAGAAACTCAGCATGTTTAAATTTAAACACTAAATATTTACGAAGTTTTGCTTCACAAAAACACAGGCATTCCATTTAGAGTAATAGAAGCATATAAACTAATTTTATAACTTAACGATCTGATTTTCCCACTCCAGCAAACAAATCTCCCTGGTTTCATTGATACTGAATATGAAGATTATAAGCTTTTAAAAAAAATGGTTTTGATTTCCCACGAAGCAAGGATTAAAAGAGGCAGTTTGGTTGAGGCAGAGATCTGGCTGCCAACCCAGGGAGCGTTCAAGGACACATTTCCTCTGATGGTTTAAATTACAAATGAATAGGGTCGTAACTGTTTATGTCTAAGAATTCTGAATCTTCTTCCAAGATTTTCTTTATAGTTAATGAATCAAATTTATATCAGTCGAGTGTATAGGCAAAGCCTAGAATTGTCATATTGCATTTATGAACTCTGAATTATACCTCTTTGGTGATCTCTCAAACAGTTGCTCTTGAGTCCACCCCCACTCATGATGACCCCTGTTTTGCAGAGTAGAATTGCTTCATAAAGTCTTTAAGGCTATGAATTTTTGTTGTTGTTGTTTTAGGTCGAAGTTTACAACTCAATATCTCACTGAAAAAATTATACGCATATCATTTTGACACTGGTTGCAATCTCCACAATGTGACAGAATGCTCCCTCTCTCCATTCTGAGTTTCATGGAGACTCCATTCCTTCAGCTCCTATAACTTTCTGCCCTCTCATCCTGCTTTTGGGGAGGAGCTACCCATCTGGTCTTGTATATTTGATTGAAGAAGCACGTTCTTCACGTTTTCCAATCTAATATTTGTCTGAAAATTGGAATTCAGTAAACATTTTAGTTCTGGTTTAGCTTAGCTTTCAGGGGCCATAGTTTCAGGGATTCTTCCAGTTTGTCACACCAGTTAGTTTGGTCTCTTGAATTTATCTTTTGCTCCGCATTTTCCTCCTGCCCTGTCCAGGATTCCATGTTGTGATCCTTGTCAGGGTGGTCTTTGGTGGAAGCAAAATACCATATAGTTCCACATAGTTCTTCTGGTCTCAGATTGGTCAAGTCTCTGGTCTGTTTGGTCTTTTGCTTCCTTGGGCTGGTCATTTCCCTGTGTCATTAGTTTTCTTCCTTCTTGTTTGTTCCAGCTGGGGTGGGATCACTAGGTGTATCTTAGATGGCCACTAGCAGGCTTTTAAGACCATACACACTACTGACCAAAGTGGGATACAGAACATTTTCTTGATAAACTTTGTTACGCCAATTGACCTAGATGTCCCCCAGGACTGTGGCCCTGAATCCCCAACCCCATCTACTCAACTTCTGAAAGTGCTTGCGTGTGTCTAGGAAACTTCTATGCTTTGTTTTGGTCCAGTTGTGTTGATTTACCTTGCAACGTGTGTTGTACTTCCCTTCACAGAAGTTGACTCTTGTGTAGTATCTAGTTATTGATTTCCCCTTCTCCCTCCTCATACCTGTAACCATCAAAGAATTTTTTTTTTCTGTCTGTAAACCTTTCCTTGAGTTTATATAGTAGTGGTCGGATACAATATTTATCCTTCTGTGATTGATTTATTTTCCTCAGCATAAGCCCTCCAGAATCACCCATGTTGTGGGATGTTTCTCATGTTCATCACTGTTCTTTGTTATTGGATAGCATTCTATTGCATATAGGTACCATGATTTGTTTATTTATTTGTTGATGGAGCACCTGGTCCCTAGGGTCGCCGTGAGTCGGATCCAACTCCACGGCACTTGGCATCTATTGATGATTGTTTAGATTGTTTCCATTTTTTGCTATTGTGAATAATGCCACAGAAAACATAAATGTGCATAGTCTGTTTGTGTGACTGCTCTTAGTTCTCAAGGGTATATTCCTAGGAGTAGGATTATTGGATCATATAATATTTCTGTTCCTAGCTTTTTAAGGAAGCATCATATTATTTTCCAAAGTAATTATACCATTTTACATCTTTACCAGGAATACATTAGAATCCTAATCTCCCCAGAACAATTCTAACATTTGTTACTTGATTTTTTTTTTTTTTTTTTTTTTTGGATTAGAGCCAACATTGTACAGGTGAGATAATATCCCATTGTAGTTTTGATTTACATTTCTCTGATGAGTAGTAATCCTGAGCATTTCCTCATGTACCTGTTAAAGGCTATGACCTTTTGAAAGCATCGCCATGAATTTCTTTACAGGCTTCTCTGGGTAGATACAAATCTTTATTCCTTTAGTTAATGCCTGAGCACTTAACTGTTTGCACCACACAGGGATTTCTTTCATGATTCCTATATTTCTTTAAGGTTATTTCCTTAATGATACCATGATCTTAAAGGGCTAAAAGCAAGTTTTATTCTAAGTTAAGCAATTATTGTTTCTCTTTGAATCAATAACTCTAATGTCGATATGTATCATAATTAAGCTTATATTCAGCTTCAAATATAATTATTTTACTGAAATTGAGTAGAATATCTACCGGCCCAACACTGAAAAACTATTCAGATGGAAAACACAGAAGTTTCTCTTTTACACACGAATTATACTTTCCTTTGGGGAGATCCACTTATTTTGGAGCTTATTTCTATGAAAATGAGATATTTCATAGTTATAGATGATTAATTTACTGAAAAATGCAGGTTCTAATAAAAAAAGAATGATATTTTATGTGCTCATTCAGTAGCAAAGTAATTTCACCAGACCCTATAAAATTCTTGACACATTATAATTTATTTTGCTAATTGGGTGAATGGATCAAAACATAATTTATTGTTGCACATATCTAATATAGAAAGCAAACTGGTAGGTAGTTAAGCTCTCAGTGGTTAAGTTTTACATCTGCCAACCCTAACGTTGGCAGTTCAAATCCATCAGGCACTCCTTGGAAACTCTTTGGAGCAGTTCTACTCTACCCTATAGGGTCAGTATTAGTCAGACTCAACTAGATGGCACTTTTTTTTTTTTTTTTTTGGATAAATGGGCAAAATATCCAAATGTGTTTCTAAGGTGTTGTATTTTATTAGCTGCTTTAAAGTGATCCCTATTTTTTAATCTTAAAATTTGAAAGAGTGTTTGTTGGGGGTGGAGCCAAGATGCAGACTAGACACTTGTCTCCTTGATTCCGACTGAGAACGGAGGCCTGGAATGGTAACTGAACTGAGTAGCATGGACATCCTGGGAGCCCTAGGATCTGGCATAGGGTTGTAAGATTGGACTAGGTACCAGTAAGGGGTAAACTACTTCTCTTGAAGATGGGCAGTGCCATGCTGAGTCCTGCTTCTGCTGATACATCATTTAGGAAGACTATAGGTATGGAAACCTTCTTTGTTGTCCAGTAGGTGGAGACTGGGCACAAGCCGGCTAACACACTGAACTGCAGGACTTAAGTAAATTACAGAGTACAGTGCAGCAGAGAGACTACACTTGTGATAGCCATATCTTGAGAGCTCTGCTGCTGATTGAGTCCACAAGTGTCCCTCTGCCCTCTATTCTCTGAGCTGTGCCATAGATTCTGCTGTTTCAGGCAAGAAGGGAGGCTCAGACAGGACACCATCTTGGGCAGAGTTAGCCATGCCAGAGATCTCACTTGTGGCTAATTCTCACTCTGAGTGGCAGTTCCTGTCTGGATAGAACTTCTCCAGCAGGAAAGCTGTGTTTAAGATGATTGCACCTGGGTGGAACCTGGCAGCGGAGGGTGCCAAGACCCTAACCCCTCCCTTCTTTGAACCATGTCATAGCATCTGGGGACAGCTTCTGAGGTGCTTTCATTGTCAGCCAGAAGGTGGGGTCTGCCAGACCTGAAGGCCTGACTGATTCCAGCTTCTCACTTAGCAGTAAAGCACCCTTTTAAAATAAGACCACCTGGAGAACTGATTGCTGAATGAGTTGGCAGCATTTCCATCACCCTTCATTGATCCACATCATAGCATCAGCTGATGGCCCACCAATGACTCTACAAGTAGGGTACTGTCTTTGCCAGCCAGGAGGTGTGACCTGACACTCCTGAGAGCACAACTTCTTTCAATGGACATTGCACATCATTCCTCTCAATAAAGAAGTAGTTTTTAGCTCAACACATATGCAGCTCCCAGTGGTCCTGGGCAGCCAAGTGAAGTGACATCCTTCTCTCCCTCATTCCCTGAGTTATACCATAGGCTTGACTGGCACAATGACACTGAGTCATCACAAATAACTTCCACCTTTGCAGCCAGTAGGTAGGTCCTGCCACTCCAGAGAGTCCACTTGGGGCCACTCACGAGAGAACACAGAGGCAGCTGGTGACCAAATCTAGCAGTGCCTTTACTCCCTTCTTAGAACTATGCCTCAGCTTCTGTTTGGGAAACACCAAAGAAACCAAACAACTTTTTGATGTCATGAAGACAACAATCGATATCCAGCCACTTAAAGAAACAGTCCACCATAGTTATGGGAAACTCTCAAAATAAAGAATTAAAAAACTTCCCAGATGAAGACGACTTTATGAAACAATGAGAAGTCAAGTAAAAATGAATTATATATAGAACACTTCTAGAGATTAAACAAAATGTAACAGAGCAAAAGGAAAAATTAAGTAAGCTATTTGAACTGATGGAATGTCAGCTATCTGAAATCTAGAAAATCAATAATAAAATTACAAAATTAGACAATTCAGTCCAAAGCCAAAAGGGTAGAACTGAGGAAACAGAAGCCAGAGTTACTGAGCTTGAGGACAGAGCAAATGACACCAGCATTTATGAGGAGAAATCAGAAAAAAGAAATAAGAAAAATGAAGAAACATTAAGAAACATGTGGGACTCTATTAGGTGGAATAATCTACAAATAACTGGAGTTTCTGAATAGGAAAAGAGAACCCAAAATACAGAGAATGTTGTTATAGAGTTGCTGACAGAAAATTTCATTGAAATTACGTTGGGAGAGAACACAGATATCTAAGATGCTTATAGGATGCCACAAAAACTAGACCCCAAAAGAAAGACAACAAGACATAGTATAATCAAGCTTAATAAATGAAATGTCAAGGGAGGCTCTTAAAGTCAGGAAGGCTTAAAGCAAAGCTAACATACAAAGGGAAGCCAAGTAGGCTTTTGTCTGACTTCTCAGCAGAAATGATATTGGCAAGAAGGCAGGGATGACACATTCAAAGCTTTGTAGGAGAAAACTTGCACCCAAGAATTATGCATCCTGCAAAATAAGTTCTAAATATGATGGTGAAACTAAGACATTCACAGATAAACAGAAGCTTAGAGACTTTGTAAAAATCAAACCAAAACTATGAGAAATACTGAAAGAAGCTCTTTGTTTAGAAAAACAAAAACATCAAGTGTGTACTTAAGGAGGCAATGTAGGACACAGCATCTGGAATCCTACTCATTTGGGGAAGTCACAAAGCTACAAAATTAAAATAAAGGAATTAGTGATCATAACACAAAAGCTGTGACATCACACTAAAAAGAAGCACGTATTACAGTACATAGAACCCTTTCAGATAGAGAGGAAATTAAAAAAGAATGCAAAAAATAAAGTCTGGTTTAGACTTAGAATTGTAAGGGGGATCAGAAGGATATCCACAAAGCAAAATAACAATGTGACTTATTAAAACAAGAAATATAATAAAGGAGTCTCAATGAACATAAAACCAATACTGAAGAAGATGAAAAGTCAACCTATAAAGAAGAATGACCCAAAACAGAATACTAAGAGCAACATAGAAAACATCAACACCACAAAATAAAGGCATCAAAGTGACAGCACTAAACACATGCCTATCAATAATTAAACCAAATGTAAATGGACTGAATGCTTTGATAAAGAGATAGAGAATGACAATCTGGATCAAAAGCCACGATCCGTCTATATGTTGCTTACAAGAAACGCACCATAGACTCAGAGATACAAACAAACTGAAAAATCAAAGGACTGAAAATTATATACCAAACTATACAAAGAAGAGCAGGAGTGGCAGTCCTAATAATATCAGATTAAACAGACTTCAATGTAAAATCCACCACCATGGACAAGGATGGCCGCTATTTATTGTTGAAAGGTTCAGTACCTAAACAGGACATGGCAATATTAAGTACTGATGCATCCAATACCAGAGCATCTAAATACATTGAACAAATACTGACGACACTGAAAAATAATAGTTGGAGACTTCAACACTCCACTTTTCGTAATGGACAGATCATCCAGAAAAATATCAGTAAAAACACATAAGAGCTTATTGTGATGATTAACTAACTAGACCTCATCAGCATGCATGGATCTTTTTATCCTTCAGTGGATAATTACATCTTTTTTCTCTAATGCACTTGGAACATTTTGCAGAATAGACCATGTGTTAGGAAGTAAAGCAAGTCTCAACAAGATCTAAACCACTGAATTATTGCAAAACATCTTCTAGGACCACAAAGCCATAAAATTTGAAATCAATAGCAAAAAAAAAAAAAGAAATAGGTAGAAATTTGTACTCATGGAGACTGAACAATACCTTGCTCAAAAATCCACAGGTTATAGAAGAAATCAAGGGTGAAATTAAGAAATTTATGGAATCAAATGAGAATGAAAACACATCCTACAAGAATCTATGGAATTCAGTGAAAGCAGTGCTCAGAGGTCAATTTATCTCTATAAATGAACACATCCAGAATGATGAAAGGGCCAAACCAAAGAATGAACCCTTCAGCTTGAACAAGTGGAGCAACAGAAGAACCCTTCAGGCACCAGAAGAAAACAGATAGTAAAGATTAGAGCAGGATCAAATGAGTAAGAGAATAGAAGAACAATTGAAAAAATTAACAAAACCAAAAGCTGGTTTTTTAAAAGGATCAATAAAATTGATAAACCACTGGCAAAACTTACAAAAGAAAAACAGGGGAGGAAACAAATAACCTGAATAAGAAATGAGATGGTAGATATCAGAACAGATTCAAATGAAATAAAAAGTATCATTAACAGAATATTGTAAGACTATACTCAAACAGATTTGAAAACCTAGAGGAAGTGGACAAATTTCTAGATTCGCATTATCTACGAAAATTATCACAAGGAGAAATAGAACAACCCATCACAAAGGAAGCAACTGGAAAAAAAAAAAAGAATCATGAAATCTTCTAGGAAGTAAACACAAGTTAATGCTTAGCAGAAGAAAAAGTTGAGTTAGCTTCAACATTTCCAGGGGAACATTTGATGGCAGAATTCAGAAAATGAAATCTTGAAACTCTGGGATCAAAAATGTGGCTCTTTGTTTTAGTCAGCTAGTGCTGCTCTAACAGAGGTGCCACAGATGAATGGCTTTAAAAAGAGAAACTTTATTTTGTTACAGTCCAGTAGGCTAAAAGTCCAAATTCAGGGTGTCAGCTCCAGCAGGAGGCTTTTTTTGTTGAATCTGGAGGAAGTTTCTTGTCATCAATCTTCCCCTGAACTGAAAGCTTCTGAGATGCAGAGACCTTGGTCCCTTCCGAAGGGCTAACTCAGCTTCCAGGACAGTTTCTTGGTGGTATGAGGTCCCCAAATCTCTGTGCTAGCTTCTTTACATCTCAAGAGACTGCCTCAAGGCGCAAAACAATCTTACAGTGAGTCCTGCCCAACGACGTAACTGCTGCCCATCCACCCTCATTAACGTCAGACAGGCAGGATTTCCAAAATGGAGGAACAGAAACACAGTACCAGGAATCACGGCCTAGTTAAATTGCTGCACAGAATTTGTAGGCAACACTATTTTAATCCACATCACTCCTATATTTTATATCTACTCCAGACTATCCTTCAAGTATAACAGTCACAAACATACAAAATACCAGAAAGAAACACCATTAGAAATAAAATCTGATAAAACCCATTTTACAATGAAATCAAACCAACTAGCAACGGAGTCACTATGAGTAGGAGTCCAGTCAGTGGCACAACTAAAACTGATGAATCAAAGTAAGCAATTCAGGAAGGAAAAAGCCACAGAAAAGGATAATAGCTTTGACTAATTTACATGCACATCTAGTGCAACGCTAATCAGCTTGGAGTACTAGAACAACAGAAACATCAAGAAGTGGAGAGAGGCAATACTGAAGGGTGTGTGGGTTGCAGAATTCATTGTCTTTAATAAAAGGAAGATAAATAACACCAACTGAAGCTAAAATGTAGTGATGTTATGATTTTTTGTGCCTTCAGTTCATTTAAGTTTAACAGATGCTGTCAGTAAGAAAATTTAGCTACAGACTAAAGAAATTCTTTTCCAGTTTATTATTTCGAATTGTCTTCAGTAAGTTCAAATGAATTAAACCTAATAAATCAAGAAAAATACATGATCTCTATTATGATCTACACATTTAAATGTTTGTTATCCTAAATTTATCCATATTGTTTTCTTTTCTTAAAATACATTTTACTGTGGTTTAAGTACAAGTTTACAATCATATCAAGTTGCCATGTAACACCTGGAACATTCACTGCTACTCTAGCTGTTCTCCCCCCATCTCCCCTGACCCAAGACAGCACACTCCCCACTTTCACATGGAACTTCCTGTGTCAGTTTGACCAAGACCTGTTGCTCCTCACTCTACCTGCTCACCTCCAGCAATGAGCTTCTTGGACAGCCCCATGCACAGATTTAAGTCCAAAAGTTTGCCACCAGCCTCATACCATGTTTCGTATAGCACAGTTCCATCTTTGTCTGGAGAGCTAGCTTCAGTGCTGAATGTGGTTTGAGGTTAGCAGGTCTGGGGTGCATGCTCTCAGGGGACCCTACAGACTGACAGACCATCAGTTGTAGTCATTTGGTACAGTTCTAGTTCTGTCCTCCAGTCTTTCTGCTTCTATGTCAGGGGCTCCGTAGCATCTACCCCATCTAGGCAGTCATTGGTGGTGGCCAGGCACCATCTAGCTCTTCTGGTCTCATACTGAAGTAGACTCTGGTTCATATGGCCCTTTCTGTCTGATGGGCTCATATTTTCCTTCTGTTCTTGATGTCCTCCATTTACCTGTGGTCCAGGTGGATTAAGACTTATTTATCTATTTAGATGGCAGCTTACTAGCTTTTAAGATCTCAGATGCTACTTGCCAAAGTGGTATGCAGAAAATTTTCTTTAGAGAAAAAAAAAAAGAAAAAAATCTTGGATATACCAGTTAACTGGATATCCCCCGAAAGCATGGCCTCCTTGAGCTCCAACCCTGTTACTCTGTCCTTCTGAGAGTGTGGCTCCATTTAGGGAACAACTCAGTTTTGATGCAGTGCATGTGCAGGTACCTCTTTTCATGCTGTCACACCCTGTACCCCACTGAATCCTAACCACTAACTAATTGTAGAAATCTCTCTCCCTCCCCACCTTTGTAACCATCGAAGATAGATTTCTTCTGTGCTTAAATGTTTTGTTGTGTCCTTATAATAATAGTCTCGTATAATATTGGTCCTTTTGTGTCCTGCTAATTTCATTCACTATAATGTCCTTCAGATGGTCCCAAGTTATCAGGTATTTCCCTAAATCATTGCTGTTCCTTGTCATTGTGTAGTATTCTGTTGTATGAACACACCACAGTTTAACTATGGTGGCCCTCTAGGCCATCTAGGTTGCTTCCATCTTTTTCTATCGTGGAGACAGTGGCAATAAACATCGGAGTATTTGTATCGGTTTGTGTGGTGGCCATTATTTCTTAAGGATACATTCCAAGGAGTGGGATTGCAGGATCATATAATATTTCTAGTTTTCTAAGAAAATGCCAAATTGATCTCCATAGTAGTTGCACCAGTTTACATTCCTGCCAACAGTGTAGAAGTGTTCCAATCTCTCCACATCATCTTCTGCGTTTATTGTTCTGTGTTTCAGGATTATTGCCAACCTTGCTGGGATGGGATTGTATCTCAGTGTAGTTTGGATTTGGATTTCTCTGGCGCTTAGTGATTGTGAGCACTTCCTCAAGTATTTGTTGGCATCCAGTGTATCTTCTTTGGTGAAGTGTCTGTTCATGTCCTTTGCCCATTTTTTAATTGAGTTGATTGTCTTTTTCTTGTTGAAGTTTTGCAGTATCTTGTAGATTAGAGAGATTAAATGTCAACAGAAACGTGGTAGCCAAAAATTATTTCCCAGTCTGTAGGCAGTCTTTTTATTCTTTTGATGAAGACTTCTGATGAGCATAAGTCTCTAAGAGGTCCCAATTGTCTGTTTTCATTTCTGGTGTTTGGGGGTTATTGGTAATTTTTGTGACTATTAATACCATAAATTAAAGCTTCTAGTGTCATCCCTATTTTTAATTCCAAGATCTTTATTGTTTTAGATTTTATATTTAGACCTATTTCTAGCTAGTTTTTGTGCATGGTGTGAGAAGAGTCTTGTGTCATTTTTTTGAAGATGGATATCCAGTTACGTCAGTATCATTTGTTGAAAAGAATGTCTTTTCCCCAGTTCACAGCCTTTGGGCCTTTATCAAATATCAGTTGTTCACAGGTGGATGATGTTATATTTCCACATTTTTTTCTAATTTAAAAAATCTTTATTTTAACCTCTCTCCTTGCTTACCTCTTTCTCCTTTTTCTTCATCTTTTTTATATGGATAGAGAAATGACTAGAATGATATGCACCCAAGTTTAATGAAATATTTGAGATTTAAGAAAAATACTATGTCTTTCCAATAGATAATAAATTCACAGTTTAAAATCCTAAACATTATTCCATTTCCCACCAGTCCCTATAAGTAAGTAAAAAGTTAACTTATTGTCAAAAATTAATTACATACAAAGAAATTGAAGCATGTAGAGTTTTTTTCAGAACTTATTCTGTATGTGTGCAAGGAGATCACTCAGTTCTGAAAAACAAAAGAATTATTCATAGTACACTTGTTAAAGAGCAAAGGAGAAATTAGAGACTAGAAAATCAACTGTTTGGCTAACTATAACTATACTGACTGCTATTCCTATTCCTTCCAGAAGCTTCTAGGTGGCACTTGTGAGCTGGCCAGTCCTCATTTTTGTGCACAGTGCATCCCAGTTACTCAGTGAACCCCAGAGTTTTAGAATAATTTTCTCAGTTACAAGAATGAAAACCAGATTACCTTGGGTAAAGTTAACCTGTTTGCACAAGATAAACTTAAAGTAAGTTCATGGTTTTACAAATGCCTTGTCACCAAGGGGGGATTGCACTGCATTACGACGTCTGCAGGCCAGCAGTTCAAATCCTCCAGGTGCTCCTTGGAAACTCAATGGAGCAGTTCTACTCTGACTTCTAAGGTCGCTATGAGTTAGACCTGATTCAATGGCAGTGGGGGTGGGTGGGTTAAGAACTTGGAAATCATGGTGGCATAGTGGTTAAGTGCTGTGGTTGTTAACTGGAAAGTTGGCAGTTCACACCCACCAAGCACTTCTTGGAAACTCTATGGGGGCAATTCTACTCTTTCTGTAGTGTTGTTATCAGTTCGTTTGGACTTCAACAGCAGTAGGGTTGGTTGGCTGGTTGTGTTTTGTTTGTTTTTTTACTTTTGGTTACAAGCTCAGGTTGCTAAGCAAAAAGGTTAGCAGTGGGAATCTACCAGCCATTCCTTGAAAACCCTATGGGGCAGTTCCATTCTGACCTACAGGGACACAGTTGTTCAGAATCAGAGGAATCTCTTAATCTCAGCTTCAGTTTCTTTTTCTGAAATACACTGAGTGGGAGTACTGTTACCAATCAGAGATTCTCGTTCTGCCTTATTAGCTTACTGATATAAGGGTGATGCCACACCACCAGTTGTAAGGGAAACATAAAGTAGAAATTTATTGTTTGTGAAGACAAAGAGCAACATGGGGCCCACCAGAAGAAAGACCAAGAGTCCCCCAGCACCCTCGCCACCCTTCCCACCCCCCATCCCCACACCCTTAGCAAGGAGTAACTTTTATGCCTTAAATTCCTAGCGGGTAGGGATTGACACCTTAAACACAAAACTTCAGGTACTCCTATGCCCATATTTGGAGATACAGGTGTTGGGTAGCATTGGAAAGGAACGTAATTCTCACTCCTTGGAAGGGTCCAGGTGCAGTGGTGTACAAGCAGGTGAACACTTTTCAGTGAATTTCGGGTCTGGGTTCAGGTCTGAACACAGGTTTTTGGTTTCCACACGTTCTCCAAGATCCCTGTCTGTGCAACCACAGGGGGTTACAAGCCAAATTCGAAAGCCGCCTTTCCTGTTTGGATGAGGCTGGGCTGTGAGTGAGAAGAGGGAGTCCAACGGAGCAAAGGAAGCTTCAGCCTGGGGTTTTCATACCACAGTTCATTTAACCAGTCAGCTGTGGACGGATGCGAGTTGTTTACAGCAATTTCCAATTTGAAGTAAGAGTGTAATAAATAATTTGTATGTGTTACATTTGTAATTGTGTAGATAATGGAAGTTATCCCTGATGACTTGATAGTTAGGCACTGGAGTGCTACCCAAAGGTCTGCAGTTAGAACCCACCAGACACTCAAGAGATGAAACAATTGTCAAACTGCTTCTGCAAAGATTACAGCCTGGGGAACCCTGTAGGGAAGTTCTACTCTGCCCTATATGGTTGTTGTGAGTCTTAATCATCTCCACAGAACACAATAACAGCAGATATGTTCAGAGGAAACATCACCAAATGTGAGGTTTCTGGATAAAAGTGAAATGCATTTATTAATTTGGTAGCTATTATCATCTTGCTTTACATTTTAAAAAAAAAAAAAAGCTTGCCATAAGTCAATTCCTATTGACAGCAGCTCACAGGAAAATGTAAAACTGACCCATAGAGTTTTCAAGGAGCAGCGGATGGACTGGAGCTACAGATCTTTCAGTTGAAAGCCAAGCTCTTAACTGTTACATGACTAGGGCTCCTTCCCCCTCAATAAGGGTTGTATATTTTGTAATGGTGAAATTGTGGGAGTCTTTCCTTATCCACAGTCCTGTCAAAGGATATTTACTACTGGGAATTGCTATCTCAATGTAATTTAATTTGCCTTTCTTTTGTACGAATGAGTTGAGGGTCTTTTTGTAGATGTTATATGGACTCTCCGTTTTTCTCCTTTACCATTTTTTCATTTTGATTTGGAATAGTTTTAACTTACGATCTTTATGTAGAAGCTGAAATTATCACAAGTGTGAAACATGTTATGGTATTAATTTTCAAAAAAAATTGAAAGAAATAAGAACTAGGTGTGGTCTAGAAAGGATCACTGTAGCAAAGTGGCTGAGTGTTCAAATGCTGACTGAAGAATTGGCAGCTGCTAACTCAAATGTTGGAAATCTGCTTTTCTGTATTGCTTACTTGTCTGTATAACCACGTGTCCATTTTACAAGAAAATGGTTATTCAAAAAATAAACAGACCAAAGTTCAGATGAACAGTTTGGCCTATTAGAAAGGAAGGAAGCCCCTTCTGTAGTAGGAGAGGAAAATCAAGGGCAAGAGTAAATCTCTAAACACAGAAGAATTCTTCCAACCAGTGGAGTTTACTTATTTCTAGTAAAAGAGTTAACAACTTCTGATGAAAGGTGTCACCATGGAGGTGGTTCACTTTCGGAAAAGCACCAAGCTAGATAGTAAAGAGATCAATTAGAACAAAAAAGAAACATCCACTTACCACATGTGGTCTTAGATCAGGCTGGCAATCAACCCTATCTAGTGACGTCAATAGGTAAGTTAAGTATTTCAAAAAACTATAGTCTTCTTTTAAAATGTTAAAAAGTATTTTAAAATGGCTCCAAAGAGCTGCAACAGGACTGGAAATAGGATAGAACAAGAAAAATAGCGTGGGCAAGAGACATCCCACTGATACTGAGTTAATGTTAGCTGAGCAAGAGTGCAGGTAGCCCAAAGTGGAAGAAGTAAGAGACTGTGCTATTGGACAAGCTGTGGAAGCCATAGCTCCGACAAATTAATTACTAAATAAATAAAAATGAGAAGGACTAGAGTTCTTTGTAGAGCAATTAGAAATTCTAGACCATACCACCACCACCACCATCAACAAAATGACTCCAGTCCATTAAACTCCAATCGAACCTAGTAGTAGAGAGTAAACATGCACCGTGGGGGTTTCTCAGAGTGTAATCTTTAGGGAAGCAGACTGCACATCTTTCTCTATGGAGCATCCGCCACCTTTTTGGTTCCCAAATCTGCCATTACCAAAGTTGATTCTGACTCACAGAAACCCCATAAGGCAGAGTAGAACTGCCCAAGGAATACTTGGTAAACTCAAGTGCTGACCCTTTGGTTAGGAACTGTAGCACTTAACTACTATGCTACAAAGATTTCCAACATTTTGGCTAGCAGTTGCCAATTCTTCAGTCAGCATTGGAGCACTCAGCCACTTTGTTACCAGTGATCCTTTGTAGACCAAACCTAGTTCTTATTTCTTTCAATTATTTTGAAAATTAATATCATAACATGTCTCACGCTTGTGATGATTTCAGCTTCTGCATAAGATTACAAAATACAGGTATGCCTGGAAAGCTATCACATACATAAATTTTCACACCATTATTAAAACAGGGCTAGCCTACCAAGTGAGCCACCTTGAAAGGCTAAATATATTAATTTCTTCCTTTAATATTATATACATATAAGGTTGGTTTTATTTCTGAAATTCATTTATATAGTGTTTCTAAAATTCAATTTCTTTTGGAATCACTGTAGGACATTGAATTAGAACATACTGTAAAAATCTTTGGTGAGAAACTAAGTTGGTTTGAGTAATTTGACTAAATCTTGTCATTGATTTGACCAATTTTGACTTTAACTTCCTGCATTTAAATTGTGAACAAATATTTTGCTACCTCTTGAAAGAACAAATACAGTTTATTTCCCACTGACTCTCCTCAAAGAGCCATTTGACTTCCATGATTTAATGCTACTTTAAACAAAGAAAAAACTGCTAAAGCGTGTTTTATTTACAAAATACAAGTTGTTTCATTTAAGGAGTCATTTTAAAAACTGAAACCAACTGTCAGTTCAGATGAGAAACACTGGACTGTCTTAGGAAACACATACACATTCGTACACATACTGAAAATTTCAGACTAAAAATTGATTGCTTTTACAGCATAATATGTATTTTCTCACAATTCACATGACTATCAGTGGAAAGAAAATGCTTCTAGCAAATTGTACTTAAATGTGATCCTTTGTGATATATTTGAGTTTCTTTGGGATGGATAGCTCCAAGACAGTCAGGGACCAGATCTTGACAAAGATCAAGAGGATTAATAAGGAGTTAATGAGCTAAGCTAACTAGAATGCATCTAGAAAGGAAAAGAACAGCATGGGGAAAACAATGCATGTTTTAAATAACAGTGCCAAAATGTTCTGGAATTTTTGTTATTGTCGCTAAAACTTCACCGTGTGTGAGAAAGGATGGGAGCTTTATTGGCCAAGTCAAGTTTTCAAACTAACTCAAAGAGGATACCAGATGGTGTTGAGAAAGTTGTTTTTGTTTCTTTTGTTCTCCTGTTAATTCTGACAAATATCTTTAAACTTATAGCTTTAAACCTTCTTCATAGTTTTTGTTTTTCATCTCTGGCTTTAGGTTAAGTTGTCTATGCAATGAGAACAAACAAACACAAATGCAGACCCCCTTATGAGGGAGCATTATATTTCTTAGAAATATAATAATCTTTCTCCGTTTTCTGTTTTGTAACAGACAAAGTCCAAGACTTGTAATTTACCACAGTAGTATAGTATGAATTGATAACATATAAATTATTGATTACATACATTCTCAGTATTAAGTTACTAAGTGCACCTTAAGGAAACCCTGACCCTTAGTCTGTGTTAGTCAACGATTAGCACTTTCTAGGGATGATGGGAGTCTAGCTCATCTTTTACCTCATGTGGTAACAGTGGGCTGACTGCTTCTCTCAGCAGTGCCACAGCTTCTTCAATTTCACAGAGTATGTGTGAAAAATATATAAGGTAACATAGTCTGGAAAATTTAAGATACTATTTTTGATTCCTTATCAGAACATCAGTTACTATGGCCCTGATTTGCCTGCTGTGCATGAGAGATACTATCTGATGGTGGTGATAGCACGGAAGGTTGTCTTGTTCAGGCCTTCTGGCCAGGTAGAGTCTTTCTGGATGAGAGTAATTCAGCAGTATGACATATCCTGTCGTAGAACCTACTGGACCTTGAGCACTCATGTATCTGACTGCTAGCTATCTTTGTGTGAATCTGTATATAAAGCTACAGTGCAATGAGGCAGTGGAGCTGCTGAATGCAGTACCTAGCCACTGCCATTACTTCTATAAAACTAGTATAAACAAACAAACCTCTCAGGCACCAGAAGAAAACAGATTATAAAGATTAGAGCAAAACTAAATGAATTAGAGAATAGAAAAACATTTGAAAAAATTGACAAAACCAAAAGCTGATTATTCAAGAAGATCAACAAAATTGATAAACCATTGGCTAAACTTACAAATAACCTGATTAAGAAATGAGTTGGGAGATTTTACAACAGACCCAACTGAAAGAAAACACATCATAACAGAATACCATGAAAAGCTATACTCTAACAGGTTTGAAAACTTAGGGGAAATGGACAAATTTCTAGATTCATATAACTCACCAAGGAGAAATAGATCGACTTAATAAATCTATCACAAAAGAAGAGATTGAAAAAGTCATCAAAAATCACCAACCAAAAAAAATCTTGGCTCAGACGGCTTCACCAGAGAATTCTACCATAATTTTAGAGAAGAGTTAACTCCAATACTAATGAGGCTATTTCACACCATAGAAAGAGATGAAATACTTCCAAATCCATTCTATGAAGCCAGCATAACCCTGATACCAAAACAGGGAAAGATCCCACAAAAAAAGAAAATTACAAACCGATATCACTCATGAATCTAGATGCAAAAATCTTCAACAAAATTCTAGCCTACAGAATTCAACAGCATATAAAAAAAAATAACTCCTCTTGATCAAGTTGGTTTCATTCCAGAGATGCAAGGCTAGTTCACCATCAGAAAAACAATTAATGTAATCAACCACATTAATAACACAAAGATAAAAAGTCACCTGATTTTGTCAATTGATGCAGAAAAGGCATTTGACAAAGTTCAACATCCATTCATGCTTAAAATTCTCAGAAAAATAGAAATAAAGAGGAAATTCCTCAATATAATCAGTAGCATCTATGCAAAGCCAACTGCTTACATCATCCTGAATGGTGAAAGACTGAAAGAATTCCCTTTGAGAATGGGAACTAGACAAGGATGCACGCTCTCACCACTTCTATTCAACACTGTGCTAGAAGTTCTACCCAGAGCAATTAGACAAGTCAAAGAAATGAAAGGCATCCGTATTAGCAATGAAGAAGTCAAGATTTCCCTCTTTGCAGATGATATGATTGTTTATACAGAGAATCCAAAGAAATACATAAGTAATCTATTAGAGCTAATAGAAGAATTCAGCAAAGTATCGGGATACAAGATAAACACAACTAAATCAGTCGGATTCCTTTATACCAACAATGAAATTATTAAAGAAGAAATCACCAAATCAATTCCATTTACTATAGCCCCCAAGAAGATAAAATACTTAGGAATAAATCTAACTAGAGAAATAAGAGATCTTTACAGAGAAAACTACAAGACATTGTTAAAAGAAACTAGGAGAAACTTACATAAGTGGAGTAATCCGCCTTGCTCATGGATAGGAAGTCTCAATATTGTGAAAATGTTTATTTTGCCCAAAGCACTCTACTTATATAATGCAATCCCAATACAAATTCCAGTGACATTTTTTAATGAGACGGAGAAACCAAATTATCAGCTTTATTTGCAAAGGGAAGAAGCCCCGGATAAGTAAAGCACTACTGAAAAAGGAGAACACATTGGAAGCCTCTCATTACCTGACTTTAAAACTTATTACACTGCCCCAGTAGTCAAAACAGCCTGGTACTGGTACAAAAAGAGACATATAGACCAATGGAACAAAGTAGAGACCCCAGAGATGCCACCATCCTCCTACAAACAGCTGATATTTGACAAAGGTCCTAAGATTTTAAACTGGGGTAAGAACAGTCTCTTTAACAAATGGTGCTGGCATAATTGGATATTCATCTCCAAAAAATTGAAACAAGACCCATATCTCACACCTTATACAAAAATCAACTCAAATTGGATAAAAGACCTGAATATAAAAGCTAAAACGATACAGCTCATCCAAGATAAAATAGAATCAACAATGGAAGCTTTGATACACAATATAGACAGACTTCAAAATCTGACAAACAAAATGCATTCATCAGAAGAGAAAATAGATAAATGGGAATTAATAAGAATCAAACACTTCTGCTCATCCAAAGACTTCATCAAAAGTATTAAAAGACCACCTACAGAATGGGAAAAAATATTTGGCAACTCTGTGTCAGACTGATGCCTGATCTCCGTAATCTACGCCAAGCCAAATGACATAATCTATAAGGTACTACAAAATATCAATAAGAAAAAGATAAATCATCCAATTATGTGATGGGCAAAGGAGATGGACCAACACTTCTCTAAAGAGGGGATCCAGGCAGCCCAAAACCACGTGCAGACATGTTCACTATCATTAATTGTTAAAGAAATTCAAATCAAAATGACAACGAGATACCATCTCACTCCAACAAGATTGGCCATGATCCAAAAAAAAAAAAAAAAAAAAAAAAACACAAAACACTAAATGTTGGAGAGGCTATGAAGAGACTGGAACTCTCCTATACTCTTGGTGGGATTGCAGAATGCTGCAACCTCTTTGGAAAGCAATTTGGCATTACCTTAAAATAATGGATATAGATACACCATTTGACCCAGTAATTTCTCTGCTTGGAATATATCCTACAGAATCAAGGCCATTCACACCAACTGACACATGCACACAAATGTTCATTGCAGCACAGTCCACAATAGCAACAAGATGGAATCAACCCAGATGCCCAGCAACAGAAGAATGAGTGGATTAACTCTGGTATATATACTCAATGGAGTACTATACACTGATAAAGGACAATGACAATAGCAGGAAACACCTCTCAGTTTGGTCTCAACTGGAGGATGTTATGTTGAGTGAAAGTAGTCAGTGACAAAAAGACAATTATTATATGAGACCCCTATGATAAAAACTTAAAAGCAGACTCATACATAACAGAAAAGACTCTTTGATGGCTGCAAGCGTGGAGAGGGTGGGAGGGGGAGGGGGAGAGTTTAGATTAGATAGTTGTTAGAAATTTAGTTGGGTGAAATTAGTGACAATACACATTAGTAAGAAGACCAATATTAATGGGACTTCAACACAACTTGGGTACTCCTCCCATCTTAACACAATACTGTAAGCCAAGAGTATGTACACTTTCATTTTTTATTTAATAATAAAAAAAAGAAACATACAAATGTAACGTGGTGTCCTGGATTGGGTCCTGGAACAGAAAACAGACACCAGGTAACAAATAAGGAAATCTGAATCAAGCATTAACTTTAGTCAATGATATTGTATTAATAGCAGTTCATTAATTGTGGCATATGTATCCTATTGACATAAGATATTAATAATAGGGGAAACTGAATGTAGGGTATATAGTAATTGTCCTATCTTTATAATTCTTCTATAAATAATAAAAGTATTCTAAAATTAACAAAAAAAGAAACTAGTAGGACTCCACGTACTGCACTTCTGTTGCTGAGTTTGCCGGAAACACACATCAGTATTCTAGGCCTCGAGTGCCTGTTGTTTGACACTGATCCAAGAATTTTCTCTTCTCTGAGAAATTAAATATAGCTCTACTAGAAGTCCTTCCATATCTGACAATGTTCAGCTGCTATTCATAAGGTTTTCCTTGGTTAATTTCTCTCAGATGTACACTGCCGAGTCCTTCTTCCTAGTCTGTCTTAGTCCAGAAACTCAGCTGCCAGAGATCACACGATAGAATTGTCTACCGTGGTGATCCTGCTGGTACCTATGTATCAGTGGCATAGCTTCCAGCATCACAAGCAATGAGCAATCCTCCACTGAAAGACAAGTAGGGGCTGCTCACTCTTTCTTTGCCCTATTTACCTGATGCTGTTATCCTCCTGTCCTAACATTGTTATCCTCCTTACCTGACGCTGTTACCCTCCGTACATCCTTATGCTGTTACCCTCCTTTCCTGATGCTATTACCATCCTTACCTGATGCTGTTCTCTTTCTTCCCTGATACCATTACCCTCCTTACCTGATTCTGTTACCCTCCTTACAAGGAAGAAGAACCTGGCAGTCTACTTCTAGAAGGAATCAGCCAGGGAAAACCTTATGAATAGTGGCCAAAAATTGTCAAATACAATGCCAGAAAGTGAGTCCCCTAGGTTGGGAGGCTCTCAGAAAATGACTGGGGAGGAGCTGCCTCCTCAAAGTAGAGCTGACCTTAATGACATGAATAGAGTAAGGCCTTCAGGATCTTGGTTCGCTGATGTGGCATGACTCAAAATGAGAATAGCTGCAAGTATGCATTAATAATCAGGACATGGAATGTATGAATGATGAATCAAGGAAACCTGGAAATTTTCGAAAATGAAATTGAATGCATAAACATTGATATCCTAGGCATTAGTGAACTGAAATGCATCGATTTTGGCCATTTTCAATCCAACAAACATATGGTCTACTACACTGGGAATGAACACTTGAAGAGGAAAAGTACTGGACTCATCATCAAAAAGAACATTTCAAGATCTATCCAGAAGTACAATCTGCTAGTGACAGGATAGTATCCATACACTCACAAGGAAGGCCAGTTAATATCACTAAGGCCAAAGACGAAGAGATAGAAGATTTTTACCAGCTTAAGCAGTATGAAATTGATCAAACATGCAATCAGGATTCATTGATAATTACTGGTGACTGGAATACAAAAGTTGGAAACAAAGAAGACAGGTTGGTAGTTGGAAATTACAGCCTTGGTGATAGAAATAATGCCAGAGATCGCATGATAGAGCTTTGCAAGACTAATGACTTCTTTATTGCAGATACCTTTTTTAACCAACATAAATGATTGTACTGCACACATGGACCTCACATGTACACATGGACCTCACATGTACACATGGACCTCACCAGATGGAATACACAGGAACCAAATTGACAACATATATGGAAAAAGATGATGGAAAACCTCCATAGCAGAAGTCAGAACAAGACCAGGTGCTGACCGTGGCACAGAACATAAATTGCTCATACGCAAAATCAAATTGAAACTGAAGAAAGTTAGAACAAATCCACACGAGCCAAAGTATAACCTTGAGTATATCCCTCCAGAACTTAAAGGGTTCCTCAAGAACAGATCTGATGTGCTGATCACTAATGATAGAAGACCAGATGAATTGTGGAATGACGTCACAGACATCATCCATGAAGAGAGCAAGAGGTCATTAAAAAGACAGGAAAGAAAGAAAAGACCAAACTGGATGTCAGAAGACACTTTGAAACTTGCTCTCAAACATCAAGCAGCTAAAGCAAAAGGAAGGAATGGTGACCTAAACTGAAGATTTCAAAGAGCAGCTAGAGAAGACAAAAGAAAGTATTACAAAGACGTGTTCAAAGACCTGGAAAAGGAAAACCAGAAGGGAAGAACACATTCTGCATTTCTAAAGCTGAAGGAACGGAAGAAAAAATTTAAGCCTCAAGTTGCAATAGTGAAAGATTCTACAGGGAAAATGTTAAATGACTCAGAGAGAATCAAAAAAGATGGAATACACATAGTCATTATGCTAAAAGGAACTGGACAATGTTCAGCCATTTGAAGAGGTAGCGTGTCATCAAAGACAGATGGTACCGAAGGAAGAAGTCGAAGCTGGATTGAAGGTATTGGCAAAAAACTAGTCTCCAGAAACTGATAGAATACCAATTAAGATATTTCAACAAACAGATGCAGCACTGGGAGTGCTCACTCATATATGCTAAGGAATTTGGAGGACAGTCACCTGGCCAACTGACTGGGAGAGATCCATATTTATGTCCGTTCCAAAAAAGGTGATCCAATCAAATGCGCAAATTACTGACTAACATCGTTAGTACCACACACAAGTAAAATTTTACTCAAGATCATTCAAAAGTGATTTCGACAGAACATTGACAAGGAACTGCTAGAAATTCAAGCTGATTCAGAAGAGACATGCAACCAGGATATCATTGCTGATGTCAGATGGATTTTGGCTGAAAGTAGAGAATACCAGAAACATATTTACTTGTGTTTCATTGGCTATACAAAGGTGTTCAGCTGCATGGATCATACTAAATTATGGTTGACATTGTGGAGAATGGGAATCCCAGAATACCTAATTGTGCTCTTAAGGAATCTGTACAGAGATCAAGAGGCAGTTGTGAGAACAGAACAAGGGGACACTGCATGGTTTAAAGTCAGGAAAGGTATGCATCAGATTGTAGCCTTTCATCATACTTTTTGATCTGTATGCCAATCACATAATCCACAAAGCTGGATTATACAAAGAAGGAGGCATGAGGATTGGAGGATGACTCGTTAACAACCTACTTTATGCAGATGATACCACCTTACTTGCTGGAAGTGAAGAACATTTGAAACACTTACTGAAGAAGATCAAGGACCACAACCTTCAGTATGGATTGCACCTCAACATCAAGAAAACAAAAATCCTCACAATGGGGCCAGTAAACACCATTGTCATAAATGGGGAAAAGGACTGAGGTTGTCAAGGGTTTCATTTTGCTTGGGTCCACAAACAATGCCTACGGAAGCAGATGTCAAGAAATCAAAATACACCTTGCATTGAGAAAATCTGTTACAAAGGATCTCTTTAAAGTATTCAAAATAAAGATGTTACCTTGAAGACTGAAGTGAAACTGACCCAAGCCATGCTATTTTCAGTTGCATCATATGCATGTGAAAGCTGGACAATGAACAAACAAGACAGGAGAAGAATTGATGCCTTTGAATTGCGGTGTTGGAGAAGAATGTTGAATGCACTGTGGACCACCAAAAGAACAAACAGATCTGTTCTGAAAGAAGTGCAACCAGAGTGCTACTTGGAAGCAAAGATAGAAAGACTTGGAAGCAAAGATGGCATCTTACATACTTTGGACATGTTGTCAGGAAGGATCAGTCCCTGGAGAATGACTTCATGCTTGGTAGAGTGGAGGATCAGTGAAAAAGAGAAAGACCCTCCACAAGATGGATTGACACGGTGGGTGCAACAGTGAACTTTAGCATAAAAATGATGGTGGATGTGGCACAAGACCAGGCAGTGTTTCATTCTGTTGTTCATATGGTTGCTATGAGTTGGAACCAACTCGACAGCACCTAACAACCACAAAAGTGCTACTTCTCCAGGGAAAAGGGTGCATATGGATCAAAAAAGCACTAGTTTTCCTAGAAGACCACACCTTCACTGCTTTACAGTCTCCCAGGTTCTCTGGCATTCTTAGTTTGTTACGGCTTGATCAAAAGACTAGAGCTCTGGGGGCTCCTTTTGTCACTCCAGGTAACAGATATAGTAATCTCTACATATGCAGTCTACATTTTCTACTACCTGTTTAACTTGTTTTAAACACAGATTAATAGTTCCTCTGACAAACATACTGAAATGTAATCTGAACAGTAAGAACTTGTACTGATTAGCAAATTGAAAGACAATAGAATAATGACATTTGTTATGCACTGTATTTTATTTCCTGGTATTCACTGTAGTGATGAGGTGATCCTTGTCTACATGCCTTATGGAAACAATCCTTTCCCACAAATATTTAAGTGTGTTTATTTTTATATAACTTTAATGCTGTGACTTCAGTTAAGCTTACTACATTGCACAGTTTTAAGAGGGTATGTTACATATAGTTTTAGTTTCATTCTTGTTTTAGTTATAGAAGCCAAGAAAAGTAGAAAATAAATTCAAATTGCTTTTCAATTAATTTTAAAAAAGGCATGAATAAAGTTGATTCTTATGAAAGCAGAGCAGCAGAAGCTTATAAACTCAGCCTGTGGTACCAGAAATAGTTTAGATCCTGAGCTTGCCACTCAGTAATGATCAGAATTGATTTGACAACAATGGGTAATATGCAATCTGCCAAACTTTCCTAAATCTCAGTTTTCTCATCTAGAAAGCAGATGTAATAAGAAAATCTACTGCATAAAAGTTGTATTGCTATACAAATGCTGGTAAAGAAATTTAAACAATATCCAGTATGTATTGTACCTCAATAAATGTAAAACCACAGCAACAAAAAAAATTGTCATCAAGTGGATTCATGCTTATGGTAATCTCATCTGTGTCAGAGTAGAAGTGTGCTCCATAGGTAGTATGTATGCATTCTGTATGCTCTCAAACCACATCTGATTATTTAACATTCTTAAATATGTATGTCACTATCATGTATGTTTCTATAAAGCTTTTTACACTGTTACAATGTTTTTCTAATGCTCTTAATACTGATGTATAAATCACTTACAATGTGAAATTCTAAATAGCAAATTTCTGAACTTAGTTAGAAATATGTATGTTTCTATAACACTGTCTTGTCACTACTTTTACAAGTTGCTAGAAAGTTGTCTAAGATTGAAAACAAGATGATAGAAATCTGTGAAATAGGTCCTAAATAGCTTTCTGAAATTGGGCTGTACACTTGTACTCTGTGATTATAGAAAGCACCATTAGTCAAATCTCTATAGGTTAACAAAACATAAATATGTTGCTGAACAATTACCATAATTTTTAATTAATTAATTTGGCCTTGAAACATGGAGTAAACAAGAATATAAATATGCCATATAGCAACTCCCTAAGTAGTAATAAAATATAAGATAAATTAACAAAGCATAAATATGTCTTACAACAATTCCTTAATTGGTAATAAAACATACCAATTACAATTGAACGTAAGAGTACACAGGGTATATAAACCCAGATATTTCTGCTCATTTTCAGGGAAGATGACAAAAGCAAAAGATCTCTCCTAGTCTCTGTCTAAAGTCTGAGAAGCCTGCTGAGTAATTGTTCACAACTGACCTTAGACCTGAGCCACTGGGGATCTCTTCCCAATTTGAGGGAGGGGGGGCGGTCCAGATCTGTACCTTAGACCACTTGATACAGATAAAATCCTAAAATCCAAATATTTGAGTGGTAGTCCTTCATTTTTGATCTGATGAGGTTATCCTATGGATTATGAATCCTAAACTCTGTGATATTAGTGGAAAATCCTTGTAGTGTAATGGTTAAGTGCTACATCTGCTAACCAAAAGGTCAGCAGTTCAAATCTGCCAGGTGTTCCTTGGAAACTCTGTGGAGCAGTTCTACTCTGTGCTATAGGGTTTTTATGGGTCAGAATCAACACAGTGACAGTGGGTTACTATACTAATGAAACTGGTTTAGAGCCAGTTACAGTAACAAAGCAGGAACAGTCTACAGGACTAGGCTATGTTGTGAGTTCATCTCTTTTGAGACATAAATGAGATTAAACAATCAAGTGGGAGCAGGAGGACCTGATACCATCAAGAACGAAAATCTGGAAGTGGAGTTTCCTTTGGCCCAGGGTCCCTGTACTGAGAAACTCCTATATCCTGGGAAAGACTGATGATGAAGATCTTTCTCCAGAACTAATGAAGAGAAAGCCTTCCCTATGGAGCTGATGTCCTGCATTTGGGCATGTAGCCTCTTAACATGTAAGAGAATAAAGTTCTGTTTGCTAAAGCCATCCACTTAAGACAGTTCTGTTAAAGAAGTGTTAGATCACTAAGACAGAACTTGGTAGTGCAAGTGGGGTGCTGCCCTAACACATGCCTAAAATGTGGAAGCAATTTTGAAAGTGCAAGTGGGTAGAGTCTAGGAACATTTAAGATACCTGATAGTAAAAACCTAGATTGTCTTGAAGAGACCGTTGGTGGACTTATGGTCATTAAAGGCAATTCTGATGAGGGCTCAGAAGAGATTGAGGACAGCTGTGACACCACAGATGGTACAGATGATGACCAGTGGCAGCACAGGAATGACACCAGAAGAACCAGAAGATTAGCGTGAGATGGAGCAGGAGCAGACCCACAGAGTGAGAGAACTGAGTCCCTTCAGGCCACAGCTTACTGGAAGAGTAAGATACTTCTGAGTACTTATCAGTACAGCTAAAGAACTTTGTAACATTTGCCCAAACAGGGCAGGGGTCAGGCTGGCCCAACAGGCCAAGAAACCAGGGAGCCAAAGATGAAGAGATAAGGAGAACAGGAAGCAAAACTGCCTCAGTCTCAAAAGGAGAAGACACAACCTCAGAGGGTCAGATCTTCACCAACTTGGTTCCAAAGTATAGGGCTGTCATTCATGAGTGCCAGGGGAATGGGGCCAGAGTCATTGTCCAAAATGAGGGGGTGAGGCTGTCATACCCTAGGGACAGGAAAACAGGGACTTCCAGGACCAAGGAAGAGCAGTTAGCACTCAGCTGGACTCTGAAAAGGGATTGTACTAATCTGAGTAGAGCTAGAGTCTGGAGGACAGGGTCCTTGTCCAAAGAACAGAGGTCTCAAAGAACCGAGGCTGAGCTAATGTAAATTGTTTTGCCGGGCTTTGTACTTGCTTGGTGCCGATCATCCCTGCATTCCCTCCAGTGTCTTTCGTTTGTGATAGAAATGTCTACCTTGGGTCTTTACGCTGTCATACTTTTGGAAGCAGGTAACTTGCACCCTAGAGTTCATAGATGAAGAATTTCACCCCAGGAAATTTTAGACTTGAGTCGATTTAACACTTCCGTGATGCTATGATGGTCGCATATATTTTACACATGAAAAGAACATTAATTTGGGGGGGGAGGCAAAGGATAAAATGGAACGCTGTGGATTGAATTATAATGCCCCCCCAAATATGTGATAACTTGGCTAGGCCATGATTCACAGTATTGTGTGCTTGTCCTACGTTTTGTGATCTGATGCATCATAAATCCTAACCTTTATGATGTTAATGACACAGGATTAGAGATAGTTATCTTAATGAGGCAGGATACCATCTACAGGATTTGGTTGTATCCAGAGGCAATCTCTCTGGGGACATAAAAGAGACTGAACAAACAACTAGATAGAGGACCCTGCTACTGTCAGAAAAGAAAAGCCGGGAGTGGAGTGTATTCTTTGGATCTGGAGTCCCTGTACTGAGAAAGTCCTAGACCAGGGAAAGATTAATGACAAGGACCTTCCCCAAAGCCATCAGTGAAAGTTTTCCCTTGGAGATGGACCTCTGAAATCAAACTTTTATCCTCCCAAACTGTGATAGAACAAATTTGTTTTTGTTAAAGTTACCCACCTCTAGCATTACTGTTGTAACAGAACTAGATAACTTAGGATACTACCTCTCAATAAATTAAATGAGTTAACAAACCTGAAAATTTCTTTGTTTATTCTTAAGATAAAATTCTCCAGGACTTCAGGGTTTTCAGTGGCTGATATTTCAGTAGTAGAACATGAGGCCATTCTTTCGAGGTGACTTTGACAGACTAACCCACCTTTTGGTCAGCAGCCAAGCACATCTGTCCTTTGCACCACAGAAGGACTCCCAGTAAGTATAGTTATTATAATTTTATTTTAAGTGAGGATATGGAACACAAGCCTTGTGACTGAATTACTGTTGATCTTTTCAAGTTCCTTTTGTTATATTTATCAGAATAATTTCATTCAACCTTTTCTCAGGATCTCAGCAAGAAGAGGGGCTATACTTTCATATGGTGGATGAAAATACTATTCATGTTTTGACTGAGACTAACCATCAAAGCACCTATATCAAATGTTCTTCTACATAAAATAACACACTGGAGATTCATTCATGTTAGAGTTGTCTGCTTTAGTAAACAAAAATTTAGGCTGTCTAGTTAAATTTGAATTTAGGTAAACAATGAATATTTTGTAGGATGAGTAGGTCCCATATATTGTATGTGGCATACTTATCTGACAAGCAAACTTCGTGCTGTCGTGGAGAAAGTAATCATAAGTAACTAGGAAAGAAGTGTCTCTTTTGGGGGGATCTTAGCAAAACTAAGAACTCATTTGCTGTAAATGACTGAAAAGTCTTAAATGCCCTAAAAGTACTAATCAAGAATTAGCTATCACTTCTGGTTCAGAAAGATATGTGCAGAAAAATGTAAAGAGGTTTGCAAAAGAGTGATTACAGAAAATAAATCCTTAGAGAAAATGAATCCTTAGAAGAATAAATCTTTTCACCTGAATAGCAAACAAAAAAGCCTTTTTTAGGATATGTCTGTTTGAAGTTTCCTTAGATCTTTCTAGATGTAAAATGTGTCTAGGAAAACGAAACCATAACTTTTTCTACTCATTTCAACAGATACTCATTTCCTTGAAGTTCATTTTAAGCTTTTCATTATAAGAATCATGTTACAATTAGCTAGAGGCAAGTACGACTCATGTTTCTCAACTTAATATGGTACAATAAGAACATTTTATAACAATCATGTAAATTAAATATTAGAATCAGACCTGATTAGTTGTAATAAAGAATAAACTTTACATTTAATATTTTAGGTGTAAAGAATCAATTAGGTATTAAAATGTCAGTGTGTAAATATTAGTCTTCTGAGTGGAGGCTTACAGTTTTTTAAAATATCACTGCAAACACTTTCAGCTAATTATAGAGTTTTATCTCTGAAAGACAGTATTAGTATATCAATACATGTATAAGTATATAAAAACCAAACCCAATATCTTTGTGTTGATTCTGACTCAGAGTGACCCTACAGGAGAGGCTGAACTGCTCCATAGAGTTTCCGAGGAGCACCTGGTGAATTTGAACTGCTGACGTTTTGGTTAGCAGCTGTACTACTTAACCCACTCTGCTCCAGGGTTTCTGTGTATGTGTGTGTGTGCGCGCGCATGCATGCATGTGTGTGTTTCCTCAAACTTTTACATTTCCTTATGGACAAAATTAATGACTTGGAAGCTGAAGTTTTAGAAGACTGACTGTATCTGTTGTCTCCTATGAATTCTGCTAACAGAAATAAAACTAACCAACTTTAAAATAAATATATTACAATCACTTCCTACCCAAAAATACTTTCAATGAGATCCAGGGCCTTTTCCTTGAAAATGGACCAGAGTTTATTAAGTTGGAATTTTTTACTTAATCTTTTCAGACTAGGTCTCATAATTATTAACAGCAGTAGCAAAGTCTACAAAATAAATATTTTCTATCTCAAAAATATTTTTTTTTCTGGAAAATATCATTATTCTTTAGGTTTCTTCTAGCTCCTAAACATTTTACGACTATGAGGCTTTTAAAAACATTAAGACCTGTAAAGAGCTCTACAAATGTTTTCAGATGAATAAAAACTATATTTTAATGTGCACTTCCCCATTATGTATATAAACATACAACACATGTAATGTCTTAGGTAAAATAAAATATAATGATTAGATTATACTGTGATACATTGATATTGATTCCTTACAAAAAGCAGTCTAAGCATTTTAGAAACGGAAAGTAAATGCACTTCAATGAAAATCTTGGATAAACTTTGATATGGAAAATATGTACACACAACACTATTTTTCATATTAATATTGATTTCTCTAGAAGTAGCTATATTGTTTTATACGCAAATATTTAGCACAGGTAAATCTGCAAGCTTCTATTTTAATCCTATAGATTTTAATCTATAAATATATTTGTTTCTTTTAAAGATGTTTATTTAAGTTTATTGAATTTCACAAATATAATTTTTTGGCCCAAACCACTAAGGAAAAATTTAACATATTATACAGACAATAACGTATGTTGCAAAATAGTAAACACAATATGAAAACAATAAGATAGGCACTTAGAATTCTAAATTGGATTAAAGAAGAATGATGAGACACTTACTAAATGTGTATACACAGAGCCTAAGGTTCCAAATGTCAATTTAGTTAGTTTTCTTGTAGCAACTATGCACTCACACATCAGGTTTATTTGCCATGTTTAGAAGTAAAACAGTTAAACTATAAGATACATATGAGTAAGACAATGAGGACATCTTGAGGTCATTTTAGAAATGTACATGTTATTCTCTCATACAGCCCACACACTGTTTATGATTTAGAAAGTAAACCTCTTAACCTAAGTTAACACTTCCATTAAAAACCGTGTGTTTTATTTTGCATGGAAACAAAAAGCCAAGAGCATTTAGAGAGGAAGTCCTTTCTTCTCTTTCATACACACACGTGCAAAGACTGAAAAGCAGCTATTTTTGCTGAATGAAAGATAAAACTTTAAGCAAAAGACTGTACAAAACATCGTAGATAACTCTCTTAAATATTTTCCACAGTATTAAAAATAGAAGTTCACCACAAACATTGGTCCAGTGCACTTTGTAACTCCACTGTATACCTCTTTTCCTCTCCTACTTCTAGAAAAATAGAAATCACAGCTACTAGGAGGCTTTTGATTGCCTGATTTGAATCTTTTCCTATGCACTTTGAGTTAAAGCTGGGCTTGCAGGACCATTGGCAGAACTTTCTGGTTCCTCAGTGCCACTCAGCGGTTCACAACTTTCAGCCTCTTTGTTTCCTTCCTGGGTCTTCTCTAGGGGACTAATAGAATTGGCATCTTGCTTTGGTTTGTCCACTTCATTATCAAATTCAATTTTATCTTCCTGTTTGCTGCCTTTCTTTCTTTGTCCATTCTGGGCAGGGTAGGTGCTGGCAATGATGTCGTACAGGAATTGATACTGCTCCTGGTAGAGAAAAGATAGCATGAAAAGAGTTTATGTTTATGTCAGATAATCATTGACTTGTGAAAGTACTGGATGACATAAAATTACTCTGATACATTCAGACATAAAGAACATTCTGAGTAGCTTAGTCTCCTTACAGTTGTTCTAAAGGGTACTATTCAAAGTTTACCTTCCAGCAACACCAAACTTATGTCAGTCCTTCTCACCCGCCATGTCGCATCTCGTTTCCATACCTTTACCCCTGATGCCACTTTTGCTATAATGCTTATTTTCTTTGCTGATGTCTACACATCATTTAAGAATCTGAACAGGAATTACCTGTTGATTAAAGTGTCCTTTTCTGTTATTTAACTTTCTACATTATACAGTAAACCCTCGATTTTCCCACACTAAACAGTAAGCCCCTTGATGGAAACAGCATACAGTAGGCACTCAATATACCTTTTAAATCAACATATACAAGGTGATACCTAATTAAAAACTGCATGCATTTTAGTGAGTGATTACATTTTATTGTGAATAATTACTAATTTTCAGACTAATATCGATGGTTGTTACCACTTATAGAGAATACATGGTATAATTATTATAAAAAGTCACATTTAATTATCCTTCATATATTCACACTCTTTCAGTGTGAATTTACTGTCCCTCTAACAGGAAATGGAATTGAATCTGGGCTAGCATTGTAACTGCTTTGGCTTCTAAAATGCAGAGGTAATCTCATGTCACTTCCAAGCCTGGACCTCCAGAGGTAGGTCTTGTACACTTCCATTCTTCCTCTTGAATGCTGGCTGAGTGAGTAAGCTCAGCATCCCGGATGAAAACAGACATGTGGCTCACACATGACTTTGCTATAGCTAAATGCTAGTAAACTGCAGTCAGCAGGCAACTGAGGTCAACTTGGACAAGCCAGATCCCAAGAGAAGCATCAGGTGATGGCGTGTACATGACTGAGCTTGGTGCAAACCGGCTGACCAGCAGAGCCAGCAAACTGACCAATACTGAACTGTAATTGTTTTTTAAACCGCTCATATTTGGAGTCATCTCTTATCCAACAATGTTACTGAATGTGTGATTCTCTTAAAACAAACCAAACCCACTGCCATCAGGTTGATTCTTACTCTTAGCAACCCTATGTAAAATGTGTGATTAACGGATAGGAAATACATGTGCACTTTAGGAAACAGAGAAAATATTTTTCATGAACTACAGCAACAAATTTCAAGCAAATTCCAGTTATTTATGATACTGATACTGACAACAATTCACTAGGAATTATCACATAAAAAATTGAAGCAAGAAAAAAATTGAAGATAATTGTCGAAATACAAATGAAAAACACGTTAAAAGCAATGATGAAGTGTACTTACAAAGGAGGAAACCATTCCTGGCCTAGCTTTGCGCAGGGATTTGACTACTTGAAAAACATCCACCACCTCTTCTGTTTCTGCACTTTCCAAGAGATTTAATAAGGCACAAAATACTCCCGTTTGCTGAGATCCATCACTGCAAATGGAAGAAAAGGGGGAAACAGGAATAAAATGTGATTTTTTTATGGAGGAAGTGAACTTTGATTAAAAATGATTTAAAAGAGACTATTTTCTACTTCATAATTCTAGTAATTATTGTATTAGACTATTTTAAAAGTTAAATTACATGCTAAATTCAATTTTAGACAAATTTTTCAGTTTAGAAATATAATAACCCTATACTTTAAAAATACATTTTATTCTCTTTACTACTTCGTAGTTTTTTTTAATTTGATATGACTGAGTGAAAATGTACACTGCCGTATAAATTTACATGCCCATGTAGCTTTTAATACATTTTTATTTACACCCAAAACTGTTACATCAAATATCTTAATTCCAATTTAGTAAATGAAGAAACCGACATTAGTGCAGAAAATGACACGGATAGAAAGTACGAACCAGAAATATTAGACTTTATATGGTATAAATTCCTAGGCTCTTTTTCTCCTTCATTCTTCTGCCCCTTACCATTTACTGCTTTTGTTTCCACTTCTGCATCAGTAGGTAAGAGACACTTGATGCAATAATTAATCAAAAATAGGTCAACTAAATGACTTACCAAACTATGAGAGGCATAAAATATTACCATAAATATTCAAATTAAAGAATGCATTACGAACAAGTTACTGTATTTATCATCCAAAATCAAGGAACACATAGTAGATACTGAACTATATCCTAAGAAATTTATCTAGTTTTAAAACCTAAATTCCCCTTCTTTATTTTTTTCCCCACATAAATTTCATCTTTGAAACTACAAGCTAAGCCAACAAATGCTAAAAAGTGTATGTCTGTAAGAACTTAATCCCAAAAGTAATAGTCACAAGACTTTCTTAAAAATTCTAAGAGCATTTCACTGGATTTACTATTTTCTCTATACTTTATTATATTGGGGATAAGGATTTTATACTGTACACCCTTCTTTTAGTCTTTATTGGAGGTGGAGATGCATGCATATTACAGATACATAACAGAAATGAATAAATCAAGTATTATTATTTATATTATTCAAATCTTTGCCTTTTGAGTCAGTTTAGAAAATCAAATGATAGGTTAAAAATAAAAGTTGCTAACCACTGAGATTTTTGTTAATATGTAATTTAAGATATGTTTATTGAAGGCAAAGCATTCAATAACACCTCTGGACTCTGTAATGTCTAATAGAGTGGATGAATGCATATAAATACATATTAAGTATAATATTCATCCACCTATTAGTCCATATATCCTTTCATTCATTCAGAACACATTCCATTCCAGTCTCAGTTTCAGGTACTGTGGAATCAAAAGAGATATGATAGTGAGTATTAAGGAATTCACAATCTAAAGTTATTGCACCATAATATAATAGTGTTTGTTATATTTCTGAAAGAGTTACACTATGGAAGTACAAATGAGAGAGTTATTATTCCATCAGAGACTCTCACTGTGGTCATGTTTTATATATCAAGATAAACAGAATTTCAGAGAAAGTATGAACCAGAACAGCAAGTTTATGATGATTTTTAGGGTATATGTTAATCAGACCCCACCCACCTGCAGTGAATGAGGAGAGACACACTCCTGTGATTCTTGCTGTCTTCAGGGCATTTTTTCTGGGGCAGTTTTTCTCTGAGGCTCTGAAGCATAGTGATGAGTTCTTTGGGTTCTTCAGGAAGTTCTACATTCCAGTTATTATATTGGTACTGATATACGGTTCTGGTATCTTTCCTCTAAAATCAAAAGTAAAGGGAGAATTAACTTATGTGAAATTCAGTCCATTACATAATGTGGTAGTCATATTTTCTTCAAGACTACTTTTATTTAAATCATTTAAGAAATTTATTCAGAAACATTAGCTATACAGTTGGTTATTTTCAGTGAGTAATTTGTATTCGTTTTGTTAACAGATCAATTACATCAAAAATACAACTCTTGAAATTAGTTATATACCTTGCCATGTCTCAGCTGAAATTCACGGAGGGTATAAGCTGAAGATATGTTTGTTTCTTTTATGTCAATTTCTATATCTCCATATGTTTGCTTTCCTTCTCCCCAGTACTGAGCACAGGTATCCTAGACAAGAAAGAATACAGTTCAGTAACTCCTGCAGTACTGTTGTGCTTGGTACATAAATTATTTGGAGGATTTCTTCCTTTCTCTTTTTTTAGTTCCCTCCTTTTCTATGAAATGAAAATTATCAACCACATTCTAAAATTGAAACCCCAACTCAATTTTATGTATTTTGGAGAATCATATAACAAATACATGGTGTGTCCTTTTGTAAGTAAAGGGAAGCTGGGAATAATCAAGTTGACCAGGAAACTACAGGAACATTCTGCCTTGACCAGTGTAGGTCTTTGAGGATTGTGTCTTCTTCCCAGACCCTTACCATTGCCCCCTTCAAATTTGATAGCTTAAGGTGATGGCTACCATGTCTTCTCCACTGACACAGATCCTATACATCTACAACTTCAGTGGTCGTTCAGGAAGGGATTGCATCTTTTGAGGGTTTGCCTCTATAACTGGATGGTCAGCAACATAAACAGATCTATTTAAATTCACAGACTCTCTGAACCAAAGTCCAGACTGCAGTTAGGTAAATCACAGAGGCATCTCCTCTTTCTGCAAACACTTCTTCACTAACCATGGATCCACACTTGTTGACACAGGGAGGCATCTATTTTCCAATAACATTCTGCATCCTGGGTGTCAAATTTAGAAGAAAAGAAAGATTGACAGACCTACAGGCTGGTAATGTAAGTATATATCTCTTTAAAACAAACAAACACCTAAACTTGATGGCAATGAGTTTTGGTTTTGGTTGTGTACTTGAGTAGAGAGCCCGGGAAAAGAGAGAGACAGTTACAAACGAACATAATAAACCATGACTCTAATTAGATGTTTCTAAGGATGTTAGCCAAACAAACATGAACATATGTTAGATACTTTATAGATGCTAAAACTAGGTAAAATCTAAGGCAAAGGAAATTTTAACAATAACTCAAGGTATTAAGGAATAAATCAAATGTATGTCATAGACATTAAGTAGGGGATCAAATAAGATCTTTAGGTCACCTCCAACTACAGAAGCTAATGGTAATAAATATTACATTAATATAAGGAAGGAAGTATTATTTTAAGTAAAATTATTCAGGAGTTTTGATTTGCTAGAAAAATAGGATCAAAATGGGAAGAGAGACATGGCATGTCACAGAATACTCTGATGTGAATGTAAATGGCATGGTGAGAGTCAGTAAACTTATTTGTCCATAATGGAGAGTGTATAAACCAGAAAAGTGGGTAAAAAGTGTTAAGATACATAATGGCCCAATGAGTGAAGGTCTAAAATACCAGGCTAAGGAGTTTGGTTTTATTTTATTTTTTTAAATCAGCAAATGTATTCTTTTAGTAAGGGATGCCATGGAAGTGCAATGTTGTAGACGACCTGTGAGTTGAGTAAAGGACAAGGAAAGGAAACTGAGCAAGTGGCAAAAGCCATCCAAGAGATGATAGAGGCCATCACTTGGATGGAAGTAACAAAAGTGCACACACAAAATTTTGTATAAGAGAGAGAAAAAGACACGGCATAGGTTTTTGTTTTGTTTTTTTCTTTTGATTCTCAAAAGTACAAACCTGATCTCCATTCTTCAGCCCTGTCAGCATGACAATAACTTTGACTTTTCTTTGGAATATCATCTGCCAAAAGTCACCAATGGTCTCTTTCAGTGGTCCCTGAGCAGCAATCATCATTTCAGGTTTCCAGTAACTCTTAAAATAATAATAATGATACTCTGTGTTATTATTGCTAACTGTTTTATGAATCCACTTGGAAATACAGTCACATAGTTTGATATCAATGCTGTTACATAAAATTGTTAAATTCTTATGTCCAAGAAGCAATGTGGCATCTATACTGCTTCAGTTAATGATAATCCCTAGCTAATAAGGTATAACAAAGATTAGAACACATTACTTTGAAAAACTAACAACTTTATATATATATATGTATATATATATATAAAGGTTTAGTGTAATTGTAAAAAGGAATTGCTTAAGCATTTCAAATTATCTTCATCATGTCTCCAGTTTAATTTCTGTCTTAATATTCTTATGATAGCTTTCATAATGAATAATGTAAAATGAATAATTAAACACATTCTGTTAATGTGTGTTTTAGATAAATTTGGGAAAGACATAGATTCAACATATTGTATACACAGTGTTTATTAATTGTTCCATGTTTGAATTCTCAGTTTTTAACATGAAGCATGTGACATAGATCCACTTAATAAGTCAGATAATCTGAATGAAAAGTTTGGAACTAAACAACATCAAATACACAGGTTTAGATTTAGATGCCTAAATAAAAACATTATCAAATATTTGTATCTTCTCAAGTTTTGTTTTTTAAATTAATATGGTTACAGGCATATGTGTCATAAAACACAACCAGTAACACTGTACTATATCAACTCATGTTTTTATACACTTTAGCAAACATAAAAAAAACTGAGCAAAACTTTTAAGAGTCAATCGACACATAGTTTTGGCAAAAAACATCACTCTATCATAAATCCGATAATAAACAGCCATAATAACATACACGTATTTTTTTTAAACGATTAGATGCTGAACTTCAGTAATTTAAGTACCTACCATTACAAAGGACGCATTGATGTATTTGCTGGGTTCCTCTGAGTCACTGTCATCATCAGATGATTCATCTGAATCATGTTCACTCTCTTTGCTCATTTCCAGTTCATGTTTAAGTGGCACTCTGTTGAAGTCATCTATATCAAATAAATTAGTAGTAAGTCTTATTGTAAAAAAAGTGAAACCTCTACCTGATTGTCATACAAAAATTAGGGGGAAGGAAGTAATTTAGAAGTGATGGATTAGATTATGTTGATCTATTGATTTATTGATCTATGTAAAATGACACTTTACATGAAATTCAGTACTTACTAACATTTTTCTAAGTCTATGGAATAAAATTCCCTAAAAAGATACAGAAAAAAACATGAACCATAATTCTATGTTAAAAAAAAATAGATTTTAATGCTGTTCCTGTTAGTCAATCAAAAAACTATCACTACAGAGTCTATTCAGACTCAGTGTGACTCTACAGAACAGAGTAGAAGTGCCCCATAGGGCTTCCATAAACCAACTGGTAGATTCAAATGGCCAGCCTTTTGGTTAGTGGCCAAATGCATAACTAGTAAACCACCAGCCTCATCTTTGGTCCATACACATTAGTTTTCTATGAAATAGCATCATTCTGATTAATGTAAGTTAAAAAAAGAATACTAGTTTAGGACTTTACTCCTCAATCATATCCTGTTAATATTAAATTGATAACCTTCATTGACTAAATATCTCAGATAAATTATTATGTAACCCAGAAAATACTTAGTCTATAATTTACTGAAGTTTTTTTTTTTTTTTTTTTTAATTATTTAACTGCAATAACCTGATTATAGGGTCTTCATGAGTCGGGATTGACTTGATGGCAACAGATTTGGGTTTTGTTGGTCATCTGATATAATTAATGACACCTTCACCAATTTATTATTTTAAAACCCATACACTGATTTTATTTGATTTAATTATATAATTTATCAGCTTGGGTTACATTTTTGTATGCTAATTCTACTGCACAGTGCTAAACATATTACAATTATACCAAATGTAGTCCTATCAATATGCTTAAAAGGCAGAATAAGTCTTCAGAGCTGCAACTTTTGATCTGTTAAATTTCAGTGATTTTATATATATATGATCAAAACATCAACGGTGATTTTAAAATGTAGATGAGAAGGTCAGGGTATGGGAGGAGGGTAGAGACATTAATTAAATGGAAGTGAAACTAGAGCTGAAATAATAGAAACACTGACACAGATGAAGACTGTAACCAATGTCACTGATCTGTGTATCTAGAAACCGTGGAATAGGAATAGGTTTTACTATACATATTTGTACCAGAAATAAATTTTTAAAAAAAGAACAAAGAATTTTCAATGATTGAGTGACAGTTTATAGAATATATAACACCCACGTTCAAACTCAGATGTAATGGAAAGACAAAAACATAGAGAACAAAAGTATGTAATGGCTCGTATTTGGAAATACTCTGCTCAAAATCGAAACTGAAGAGGAGCCAGAATTAGTAAAGGGAACATGGCCTTTTTCTCCCAGCTGTGGAGATTTCATCTTTCTGACAAACGATTTCTGAGAAAGGCTGAAGAACTGAAAACAAAGCAAACAAACAGCAAATAAAAACTATCACTGAATAAAGTGTATATACAACTCTAAAATCACTTGGAGTGGTTGGGGGTTCAAAACACTTGCTGTAAGTTAAATTTAAAGTAGCCTGTTAATTTCTTTCCGACAGTCAAGCAAATTTAAAGACACGCTTCAAAGATAATTTTCCACATTCTAAACAAATTTAAAAGAGAGTATAACTTTATCTGATATAAAAGTAGTAAATAAAATAAAATACATACATGGAATGATATTAGAATTCCTATTTTTGCTTCTGTTTTCTGTTTGATTTCCAATGTGTTGTGTTCTCCAGTTCCTATAGGAAGGAAGCCGCTAGAGGAACAAAGAATGAGAACATCCTTAAGGAAAAAAAACTAAATATTGACTCTTTTATTATAACAGAACATCCTGCCTATTGAAAATATTTTGTTAAGTTTTGTGACATTTGCATATGTTCGTTATATGTCATCATTTTAAAGTTTGCCTATAAATTTTTCTTGTTAGTACATTTGATGTGATGATTCTGAACAAAGACCATACAATTACATTAACACAATGCGCTTCCTACTTGAGAGCTGCTGGATATCAAAGTCATTTTTTGTCATTAAATTTTAAAACACTATCTTGATGATGTTATCCACATGCAGAAAAGCAACAGTAAATTATTTTAAACTACAGAAAAATTAACTCTCCAGACACAGCATTCACAGAAGGCCCCACATATGCTTCCAATAGTGGATACTTGGTTTCTGCCTTCCAGACGCAGTTACTTCCCACTCCCAGTAGCTAATCTGTCAGCAAGATCTATCTATTGTTGATGCTCTCGAATTCTCTTACTTTTTTTTTCTTCCTACTGTGTCCAGTCCACTTCAGCAGCTTCCTATCATTGCTAAGAAGCTGCTAACTCCTTTATTATAGCACAAAAGGCTCTAGGAGATACATCCTTGACCACCTCTCAGGCTTTATCCCCTCTTAGGCCCTTCTCACACATCAAGCTCCAGCCAAACTAATTTCCTCAATTCTTGGAAAGGGTCAAGCTGTCTGTTAACTCCCAGATGTCTCTCAAGGATTTTGTTGTTGTTTTTCTGCCTGAACTGCTTTTTCTCTTTCTCTCACTCTGCTGATTTCTCCTCACGCTTTAGATATCAATCTAAGTGTCGCTTTCGTCTAGAAGACCTCCCTTCAGCAATCCTCCCTTCCCTCTAGTCCCCAAATAAATATTTGCCAAGGGGAAGAATAAACAGACACAGCCCTTTGCATACTAAATACACAATTCAGTAACATTGTGTGTGTGCGTGTGTGAGAGAGAGAGAGAGAGGGAGAGATCAAAAACAGTTGCCGTTGGGCTGATTCTGACTCCTGGGATGCCATGTATGTCACAATAGAACTGTCCCCCTAAGTGTTTTCAATGACTATGACCTTTCAGAAGTAGACTGTCAAGGGTTTCTCCTAAGCTGGCTCCAGGGACTTTCTACTTGGAGGTGTTGGGTACCCATCTCTGCATCACCTCACCGTTTTGAGTTTTAGACTTAGCTAACTTGTGCTCTTCTTGAGGTGCTTGTCAATCTTGGTTATTTCAGCACTGGGAAGAATGGTCTATCCAACACCCTGACCTTATAATTCCTTAGCTTCATCACCTCCCGTATCACCTTTGCATTCACTACTCAACCATTCTATCCTCCATTTTTATCATTTCTCTTTTGTAAGTTCTATTTCAAAAAATGAAATCACCTTCAAAACCATGATTGCAAGCACCCCTGTCATTGACAAGTATTTCCTAGTTTTCTCAGTCATATACTCTAGCACTTTCAACCCAGCAACCTCCAATCTAGTCAAAAATCCCTACAAGTTGTTCATACTACTTTCTCAATGTGTTTCATGTTCTACATATCACCAATTCATGTGTTAGTGCCCATGATTATAATTATTAATTTGCAAACACTGTTAATTCCTTCGGACTGCGCTCTCAATTATTCAGTCACTTGTCAAAATCCTAGATTGTTTTAACCAAGCTATTTGCTTAACTGGAACCCTGGTTGCACAGTGGTTAAGAGATCTCGACTGCTAACCAAAGATCAGCAGTTTGAATCCAGCAACCTCTCCTTGTACTTTAGACCCAATTTTCTACCTGCAAATCACCTATGGGGCAGTTCTACCGTGTCCTATATGGCTGCTATCAATTGGAATCAACTGGAAGGCAGCTGGTTTATCTGCACACACATCATCTACCCCAAAGAGCTTAATGCTACTGTAAAGAACAAGTCAACCAACCAACTTGTAGTCCTTACAGTCATGACCATAAATTTCAAACAATCAAACTATAAACAATGTCTGACAGTCCTACTACATCTGACCAGGGAATTTGCTTTCTAAACATTTAACATAACTTTCGTACCGTTTCCTTCCATCAGACTTTAAGCTCTTCTTGCCCTGCTCACTCCTGTCCCCCTCAATTCTCAACAGATGACAAACATTTATCATTGTTTCTTGAGAAATAGAAGAGAATCACTTAACAACTGTTCAGCTTCCCATCACCGAATCTACCAGCCTACCTCTACCTCTCTCCTCAATTTCTGCCTTCCTTTCTGCTGAGATACAGTAAGTGCACTGCTTCCGTCAGGGGTGCAGCCACTACTTGTACTTTAGACCCAATTTTCGTGTGTCTTCTGTGTCTACCTGCAAATCACTTTCGTTCTTATGCCTAGAATTATCGTTGGCACAGAGCAGAGACTCAGCTATTTTTGTTCAATGAAATAACTTTCTATTTCTTATAGTAACTATATGTAAATTGAATCTAATTAAGTGTCTTTGGTAAGTGTGTGTGTGTGTATATGTATATGTGCATGTGTGTGTGTGTGTGTATACACACACACACATATGGTTTAATATGGTTAGTATATCAAATAGGGTTAATCTATCAACTTAAACAGCCACCAAACAATAGTTAACATTTCAGTGCTCGAGGATACCCTATGCCTTCTCATTCTCCTGATATGGTGCACTTACAGCTTGATGCAGGTTTCTGATGTAATATGTTACTTGATGATTAAGTGTTTCATCCCCTGCCCCCATCTCAGTCCTGCTTAGATTCTAAACATTAAATAATTCTGTATCTGATAAATGCACATCTCTAGTTTCATTATAAAAATTTTGAATTAAGCCATCTGGTTGTTGGCACAAAGGCTCAGCAAACTGGAACTCATAGATGGAAGACCAAAGTTACAAAACTTTTTAAGGAACAGAGCAATTTAGGAATAGCTTTGCCAACCATCAAAAGTCACTGAGAACTACATCTGAAGCTGGCTGGCAGAGTAATTGCCTAATAAATAGGTTAGGGCACACTTATTTATACTCTAGATTCTGTCTATCAGCTCCAGCCAGTTCGACTTCCTAAGCAGTCATAAACTCCTCTAATTATTTCCTTTACAAACTGAAACCAGACGGAGTTTTTAAAGGTGAGATACTACATTGCCTTTGGCGGGCCAATTTTGTGGCTATGTACTACTATTTTGACATTTTATTTTATACCAGCTTAACGAGGAGTGGTTTAAAGTGCTAGCTGGAGAATCCGACTTCTGGGTTCAGTCGCCAATAGAACAGTTGTGTCATTTCAGGCATGTCTTTCAATTTCCCCGTGTCTTAGTTTCCTCATCTCTGCCTCACTAGATTATAGTCAGGCCTAACGGCAAGACCTATGTCAAGTGCATTGCACAGAACCTGAAAAAGAGACAACGCTCAGTAAAAGATAGCTCTTATTTTTGTCATTCTTACACTGTTATTACCTGGAATTCAGCCTCTAGTGGAGACGGCTCACTGGGCGGATCTCTTTTCTTCATGTTTTGCAGGTAAGAATGTAGTTCAGATAAGTTCACTTCTGTTTCCCCAAACTGATTGTATTCCACCAAAGCCTGATGGATCAAAATGTACTGTGCCTACAGTTTCAAAGGAAAATACAAGTAACTTACGGTCCTATGACTCATATTTACATAAAACGTGTATTCTCACATGTTTTCTCCTATTGGGATAACCTATCTTTAAAGAAAACTGACATCTAGAATATTTAAATACTCTGGAGGTAGCATTCACTGAGTTCTCTGGAATATGAAAAAAAATATTTTCAGAAGAAAAATCTTGCTAAATAAATCAGGCATCTACAATATTCCAGAGTTTTTATTTCATTACAAAAAATTCAAAAATGTATTGATCATTTTAGTGTTATTGAGTCAGTAAGTTACTTTACTGATACGGACATTTCACAGTGTTTCGGAGAGAAAAAAGCAAACTGAGGCTGCATAGAATTACACCTTTCAAGGTAGTCTTCTAGAAATTTTTTAAGATAAAATTTCTAAATTTAAAAAGAACACAGCAAACCCAGATGGAATAACTCTTAACTATTCATCATGTTTCCATTCAGAAATTTTAAAGAAATATATATTTCTGATAAAGTTAAAACTTCTTTAAGTAACACCTCTACTCTCTTCAATTTGTTTGTATCCTTCCATTCTATTTTTTCACAATGGGAATAGTGCATTTTTCTCCAGTAAAAATCTGTTTTCACATTTCTTCATTAACATTTAAGTATCTATAAACATTATACATTTCATATTTTCTAAGAAGTTACATAAATTGTATCCTGTTGCATGTGGTGAGCGTATGCACTCATCATTTTCATGTCTGTCCACGTGGATAGATGCATAGCTAATTTACTCCTTTTTCAACTGTTACATAACATTCATTATATAGAATGTCAACATTTTATTTATCCATCCCCCTACTGATATATACTTAAGCTGTTTCCTGTGTTTTCCTCTTCAGACAGTCCTGGAATACAATGAACATTCTCCCACATGCTTCCAGCTGCACATTTGAAAGAGTTTCTTTTGGGTACATACATACATATGCAATGGCTGGGGCAAGTATGAACATTTTCAATAATAACAACCACTTACAATTACCGAATACACGCTATGTGCCAGCGAATTTTCTTAGTACAAAGTCTGGTTGCATGGTAGTTAAGTACTATGTCTGCTGACCTTTTGGTTCAAATCCACCAGGTGCTCCTTAGAAAGTCTACAGGGTGGTTCGAGTCTATTCCTCAGGGTCATTATTAGTTGAAACCAAATTAATGAAACTGGGTTTGGTTTGTTTTCTTTTCTCCTTGTCTGTTACTTTGTCATGGTTATTCTCTGAAGTAAGTACTGTCATTACCTTTGTTTTAGGGACGATTTAACTGAGGCTCCGAAAGATAAATTATTTTAGGAGATACTGTCAAATTTCTCTCTTAGTTAAGTATTACAACTCACAACCCCATTGTCTACATGAGTGTAGTTATTGCCCCATATCTATTACCAACATTTAATATTGCCAGAAATGTTTCCTCTCTGAATTGTGTAAATGGCATTTCATTTTTTATTGTGGTAAAAATGTATGTAACAAAAAACTTTCAAATTCAACATTTTTATGTGTACAATTCAGTGACATTGATTATATTCATAATGTTACACAATTATTATCAACTCTTTTTCCCCTTTACTCTGCCATCATTAACAGAGACTCAAAAAAAGAAAACACAGGTTTTCATTTCCTGAAAGGAAATAACTAAGTCGATTAAGAATACTCATTCCAGACTAATCAATAAGCAGTAACTCTCCTTTGACCCTTCATTCCCACTCCCAATGACCACTAGCAAATTTTGGTCTGTAATATACTTGCGTATTTTAAGTGGGATCATACAGCAATTGTCCTTTCATAACTGCCTTATTCTACTTGGGAAACCTGGTGGTGTAGTGGTTAAGTACAACGACTGCTAACCAAAAGGTTGGCACTTTGAATCCACCAGGTGCACCTTGGAAACTATGGGGCAGTCCTACTCTGTCCTATAGGGTAGCTATGAGTTGGAACTGACTCAACAATGGACGTTCTTTTTCACGTTTTCAAGGATCATCCATGCTGTAGCATGTATCATTGCTTCATTGATCTTTATGGCTGTATAATAATCTATTTTGTGTATGAACCACATTTTGTTTAACTATTCATCTGTTGACGTATATTTAGGTTGCTTCCACATTATGGTTACAACAAATAATGCTGCAGTAATCACTGTTGTACAAGTTTCTGTTGGTGTTCTTCCTTTTAATTCTTTTGGGTGTATACACAACACTGGGATTGCTGGGTCCTATGGTAGTTCTATGATCAGCTTCTTGAGGAACTGCCAAATGTGATATTTTATTATTTTAAAAGTATGTTTCGTATTCATCTTTCTTCCACAGCACTTTTAGGCAGCAATGTAAAATTCTCCTAACTATGATGGCCTACTCATGTTTAGCTTTCATGAAATTAAAAGAAAAGCATTGCCACCACCCGTTGTCTGAAATTGTCAAGAATTTGGTTTGTTCTTTAAGATCACTGTTGTCACCATGAACACAGTGACTGCAGAAACCGCAAGCGAGAGTAGTCACTACAGGTTAGAAGATACCTCCACTTGAACCATCAGGCACCGCTGTCGCCGCAGCTTGACCACATAGCCGTAAATATCGACTTTGTTCTCCGCCTCCAGGCCCTCGAGCATGGCATCGATTCCGATGTAGGTGCCTGTGCGACCGACACCGGCGCTGGCGACAGGCGGAAGAAACAGGAAAACAGTCAGGGAAGGAGCGAAAACTGCTAAGTCTCTCGTTACAAACTCTTCACCCAAATAACGGGAACAGAAATCTGTCCCCAGCATCCCAAGAAGGAAAGAAGTATCCGAAGGGCCTGAGCTGGCTTTGGGTCCTTGTTTACCTGCAGTGCACAACGATGGGGCCGCTGAAGAAGTTGCTGAAAGCGTTCACCCTTCGTCGCAGCTTGAGAAGCAGGTGAGGATCGTCAGGAACCCCGTGGTCCGGCCAGCTGGTGAACTGAATGTGAGTCACCTCTCTGCGGGTGGCTTTTTCTTTTTTCTAGTCAAGATACAATATTTCCTTTGAGATACATATCTCCCTCCCCCGCCCTCCTCCAAACAAGCAAACTACTACTTGGCAGAAGTAAGCGACCAGTACAAAAATACATCTCATTCAGAGGTAAAACACTCCAAAGTGTACTTAATTCCTCAGATATCCTGATTTATTTATTTTTTTCCAACCACGTGGCTATTTTCCTTTCTAATTCATAGCTAGTATTTGAGAAAACATGCAGGATTGGCATGCACTAACCACTAAGCCCTGGTAGCACAGTGGTGGAGAATTCAGGCTGCCAACCAAAAGGTCAACAGTTTCAATCCACCAGCCATTCCTTCGATACTCTATTGGGACAGTTCAACTCCATGGCAATATGTTGGGTTGTTTTTAACCAATAAGTGAATTTAATTGAAATTCCTACAAACTCCCATGTCACCCAGTCAAAAACCAAAACATACAAACAAACCAAAAAATAGGGTGTGGGTGGTTGTGTGTGTGAAAATATAAAGGAAAATGTCATTCTCAGAGCTGTTCAAAATATTCTTGCTTAGCAGGCTTGCAAACAGGACTATGGGTCTTGTACAGAAAGTCTCTTTCTTGGTGAATGCTGTATTTCTTAATCCCTCTCATATTAGAATCATGAATTCAGAATGTAGATGGAGAACTGAGGAAAGTCAGTTCCAGATTACAGCTGCAGTTTGTCCCAGTTTCACAGTAACCACCAGAAGATGCATAAGTCATAATTCTCTGACTAGATATAAAGAAGAACCAACTGCATTTAGATGCCAGGAGAAGCAAAACATTTTAAAAATAAATAAAAAGGGGGAAAAATGTTGGCTCTAAGTTTTTGACAGGAAAAAAGAATAGTAACCCTAGACTAATCAGTGTAATGTTAATGGTATCGACCTCTACATAGCTACCCATGCCTATGCGTTGGGAGCCCCATGGCTTAGTCAGACACCTACTTAGCCATGAACCATTGGTGGAGTCATTCCACAGCCCCTTGGTGGGCATCTTCTTGTTGCTGGGTGTCGTCAAGTTGGTTCCAACTAATAGCAACTTTGTGTACAACAGAATGAAACACTGCCTAGTTTTATACCATGTGTATTAAAACAAAACAAAACAGAAAAAACCATTGCCATCAAGTCAATTGTGCCTCACAGCAACCCTATAGGACAGAATAGAACTGCCCCATCAGGTCTCCAAAGAGCACCCGGTAGACTCAAACTGCTAACCTGTTGGTTAGCAGCTGTAGCGCTTACCGACTCTACCACCGGGTTCCCTCACAATATGCATAGTAGCAATTCTACAGCGGCTTCTAAGGAAGCCCCCAGGAGAAATAATAAATGGGTCTTTTTTTTTTATTACATAAACAATTTATTTGGACCATATAGAAATTAAATTATTGAAAGCTCTCTAATAACCAAAATATAAATTGTCAGCTCCCTTTATAAAGGCCACCATTTTTTAACAAGTTTATCAAGATATATTTCAAATACCATAAAATTAACCCATGTAAAGTATATAATTCTTAAGTCTACTTACACAATTAGAGAACCATCACCACTATCTAATTATAGAACAATTTTATCAGCCCCCCAAATCTACCCGCTTTTAATCTTCTCCATTCCTGCTGCGCCACCTTAGTCCCAAGCAATCATTAATCTACCTTCTCTCTCTGTAGCTTTGCCTATTCTGGATCTTCTCATATAAATGAATTAGACAACTTCTGCAAAGACCTTCATTGTAACTATTATTTAAGACCACATTGTTTTCTGTGTTAAACATATCCCTATTACATCATAATAACGTTTCACTTCTTAAAACCCCCAAACAACTAAACCTGTTGCCTTCAAGTAAAGTCTGATTTATGGCAACCCCACGTGTTACAGAATAGAACTGAGCTCCACAGTTGTAACTTTGTACTTCTTAAGACACACAAAAACCCAAACCTTGTGCTCTCAAGTTGATTCTAACTCATGGTGATCCCATGTGTAACAGTAGAAATGAATTCCATCGGGTAATCTTGATGGAAGCAGGTCTTTCTTCAGCAGGGCCACTGGGTGGGTTCAAACCACCAATCATTTGATTACTGGTTGAGAGTGAACCACTTATAACACTGAGGGACCTTACATCATGTGTATAATATTCTGTCAGTAACAGTAACAGACTCATTGAGAATACTGACTATTCATTAATTCAATAACTTAATCATTTATTCAGCACATTTAATGATCTCTTTTTGTTATACTTCATGGGTCGGAGAATAATAAATACTTTTGATTTGACATGGCAAATCACTTCCTTGACCAATAACTTAGTATGACCCTGTTTGTTTGTGTTGTTGTTTTAATACAACTGTGTCTCCTGAAAGTGATTAAAAATAGTTTTTCTGATACTTACTAATTTCTTACTTTAATAATCCATTATTTTATTTTTAGAAAAACCACACGGAAAAAGTATGTAATAAAACACTCACATTTGTAATGTTCAGCTTCTGAATGATATAATCTGGGCATCTTTTGTGTTCATTGATCTTTACAACCACATCTCCAAAAGTCTTGGTACCCTGTTCCATTGATGGCCAGTATTCTGCACACTTGTTCTAGTATTTAAAAAAAAAAAAAAACATTCATATTTCCAGTTTTTCTTCTAAACAAAGTTGCTTCATTAAATAGTCTTTTTCTAAAAAAAATTCATTTGAAATTCTGAAAACGTTTATGTATTCTCCTGTTCTACCCTGGCCCCTAGGGTCGCCATGAGTCAGATCCGACTCGACGGCACTTGGCTTTGGCTTTTTTATCCACAGGTACAACTTAAGTTCCGGTATTGAAAACACGTTCCATCTCCCGTTAATGTTTCCTGAAGAAACTCCTTCCTACTCCCCAGCAGAAGGGCTCTGTTTCATGCTTATCTTCATGGCACAGTGCATGTATTCACTGATTATCAAAAAGGGATAAACCGTATGTGGTTTGTTTCAACAAGGAGGATGGACAGACGTTAGGGATCATCTACCTGCCCAAGGTTCAAGCAATCACAGGTACATGTGAAGTCTGTAGCTACATATTGAATGCATGTATAACAGTACTGAAAAGAAACAGGAGTCACGTAGAAATCTGGTAAATTAGAAAAACCTTGAAATTCTATGTTCACATATGTTTCAATAGATATAAGTATCATTTTTCTACCTTTACAAAAAATGTAAAGCAAATGTTACAATGACCAAAATGGAGAACTACCTGTTCCAGTCATTAAACACATATGCGTGCTTTTTAAAATGCCACTCAGCACTTCCTTTTCCTCACCCTGACGATGTATGTCTACCCTATGGATCTGGGGGTCTTTTACCCTGTTTCCTTCTTCACAGCGAGTGACCATCACAATAACTGTGGCTTTCTGTTCCCAGACCATCCTCCAGAAATCATCAACAGTTTCTTCTCTGGGTCCTAGGGAGTAAACAAAGGCAAGCTAATAAGAAGTATTTCTTGCAAGTGCTATAACATAATTAAAAATAATAATAACAAAAAGAATAGTGGACTATCAGATAGGTTACCTTGTGCAGCAATATATTTTCTGGGTTCTTTGAAGCCCTGTTCAAAATACATACACAAAGTCACATCATCTACTGATCACTCAATTATTCACCAGTGTGCAAAATTATGGGTCAATGCAGTCACTTTTGATTGACTGTTTTTGGTTATGGATTTTCCAGGGCGTTTATAATTATAAGCAGATGTTAATTGATGTATGATCAGGCATGTAGCTGTATAAATGTATTAGCATTTGAAAATGATACTCATAATTTCCGTGTCTTTGCTATGTACCCAAAACAGTTTTAAAAATTAGTCATCCAGACATTCTCATATTTTATTCCTGCCGCTGTTACATCATCATCTGCCACAATTTCCTCTTGCCTCCTGCCATGCAGTTATTTGTGAGGCTTTATTCAATTTCTTTTAATAAATCACTCTGGGATGACCCCACATTTCCACCTCTTAACTGTTGCTGGAATATACTGTTGATTTCCTCAAGCCCCTGTCCCTTCTTGTTGCTGTTCCAGACAAGATACACAGTGATTCTCATTTCATTACTCAGAATGTCTGCTTTCTCTGCTCCTCTTAGTCAAGGCAAAGAAGGAGCACAGAGGCAGGTGAGATTGTGCTCATTTCTCCTCAAATGACCTCGTCCTCCTTAAATTCACCTCAGCAATCACAGAAGCTCTTCAAAGAGAAGAGCTTTGCCATTAGATGAAACAGTCACATGGGCCACAAAAATTAAGATAAGTGTGAGTAACTTCATGGTACAATAGTATCCATATAGTCTTTTATTCAACAGGTATTTACTGAGTGGTTACAATATGTCAAGTATCATCTAAAGGCCATGGACAATACATTCCAGGAGCTGCGGACTCTCTCAGAGAAGTGTAAATGGGACCAAATATGATCACTGTCACTCTATACAGAATAGAATAGAAAGATTATCTAAATTCTTATAAAATCTCTCTCGTAACCAGGTATGGTCTCAATCACTTTGAATAAAAGTTATTTGGGAAAGAACACAAAAATGAATTTGATTTATGCTATTTGGAGGCTTGTTGAGGTCATCTAATATAATTCATTAAAATGGGGGTCAGAATTATAACACAGTAATAGTGAGTATTTCTGAGACTGCCTCGCATTTACAAGTGTTGGATGTCACTGTAAAGACATCTTTTGAGGATCACTTGAAAGTGGAATAGAGTTAACAGACTGCTTCATAGATATCATGAACACAGGAAGAGAAATTTGTTGCCAGGGATAAAATTCCCAGGGACAACATTAAGCAGTGTTACAGAAACTGTTGAGTGTCAGACAAAATTGATGAGAGGCAGTGCACTGTACTGGCTTAAATTGTGGTCTCTAGAGGGAGAAGGCTTGGATAAAGATCCCAGTTCTGCTCATGCCTACAAAGTGCAGAGAACCTCAGAGGGTCATTGTGAGATATAATTGGGTTAATACACATAAAACACTTAAAATGTGACTGATAGATAGTAAAAAGATAATTTTATTACTGTTTTCCTAATAGTCACTAGAATCACTGACATCAGTGATTGCCCTGGAAAATCCTTAAATGTCTCAAAAAAGAATTTACTAGCTAAGACACAGATGGGAGCCCTGGTGAAATAGTTAAGAGCCCAGGCTGCTAACCCAAAGACCAGCAATTGAAATCCACTAGCCACCACTTGAAAACTCCATGGGACAGTTCTACTCTATCCTGTAGAGGCAGTATGAGTAGAAATTGACTTGATTTCTTTTTCTTTTTTTCCAGCCACAGGCATTGAAGTTACATGCCTGACACAAATAGAAAGCATTATGGATCATTCCATAATTTTATGCAAACTGTGTAAGTTCACACATATCATAGGACAGCCTGAAATGTGGTCATTTCATTTACTCCACTAGAAGTCTTTGTATTCAATTAGGCTAAAAGAAACAAATATTTGACTAAATTTCAGTGTGTTTTCTTCAAGAGATATGTGGTAACCATTCATGAACCGCCGTGTATGGTGGCACAGCATTTTGTCAATTCTTTGGCTGTCACAAACAAGCCTTTGACAGGACAATGTTTTAGCAAGGAGGTGTGGAAATGAACACCGTTGCGAGCCATTGGGGTTACTTGCCATCAAGTGACCTCTGACTCCTGGCAACCCTACGTGTGCAGGATAGAGTTGCACTACCTCTAACATAGGAACTAGTGGGGCGTGATGAAAGAGTCTGGCTGCTATCCAGAAGGTCAGCAGTTTGAACCTACCAGCCTTTCTTTTGAACCATGTGAGTTGCTATGAGTTAGAATTAACAGCATCATTTTTAGGACCTGATTGAATAAATTATAATGTAGCTGTGACACAAATTATAATAAACATGTAAAGGAAAGATGTAGAAAAGCTGTATGTTCAGAGTCAGCAAACTATGTTCTATAGGGCAAATCCAACATTGCCTCATTTTGTATATTGTTTTTTGGAACACAGCAACATTTCAAATTGTCTAGGAAAGTTTGGCCATTCAACTGTGGAGATGAATAGCTGTAACAGAGATGGTGCAATCTGCAAAGCTAAAAATATTTTCTACCTAGCTGCCCCCGGAAAATGTTTGTCAGTTTCTTCCCTTTATCGTGATAGCACATATCTTTATGATACATATCTTCAGTGAATAAAGCATGATAAAGAACAATGTGATGATTATGTCGCCACTTTCATATACAGAGGATGGGAAATTAGAAATGTTGGTATTTTCTTGTGGATGTGTGGAGAAACTCCTGCTGCATAAACAAGAGCCAACATAGAGGCATCTTTTGCAAGTGGAAACATTGAGTGAACGGAGGATTGGGCAGAAGAAAGGTTCTCTGTTTTCCTCCAATCTATGTTTATACTGTTTAAACTCTTTAGATTGTGTGATTTATTACTTATTAAAAATTAAATAAAAACTGAAATTTTAAAATACTTGTAATGAATCAACTATGTACAGATATTTACACTTTTAGATAAAAACAAGAACAGATGATCTGTGTCAGCAAAGAGAATCACATTCCAGATAATTAATGAGTCAGAACCCCCCGTCCTGACCTGTACAGCAAGCACAGCACAGATGGCTGTGGTGAATGTCATGCTCTTGTGGCAAACACATGTGCAGATTATCTGGTCTACTATTCAGCATATAATAGGTCACCCAAGTATGTTAATTATTAGCATCGTTTTGATAGTAGAGGAAAACCCCAGATTACACTTAGTACCAGTAGATAAATGACGTGTAACCGTTCATGCAGCTGTATCAACTGTTTTGTTTACACTAGTTAACATTATGGACTTACTTCAAAGTATTTCTGACAATATTTCAAATATTTTTCAAAGACAAAGATGGAAATGAGTGGAATATATAGATAAAAGAAAAATGAAAATCGTCAATGAAAGAAACAGTGTGTTTTCACTTACATCAATGTAGCTGGCATTTATGTAGTTTGACCCTACATCTCCGTTTATCTCAGTGAGTTCCACACGGTTGTAATCATCTGTTTAAAGAAAAGAAAAACAAATGAAATGTTAAATCACCAAGTAGTCTCAATATATAGTAACTCAGTTCTCAACAAGTACTTACAAGGAAGTATGTCAACATAACGGTTTTTGTTCTGGTTAAAAGATTTTCGAGCATCCTTTATAGAAAATTTGCTGAACACTCGTGGTATGCTCTGAAACACAAAAATGTCCTTTGAGTCACAGCTGATTCACAGAAAATAATTTCTTCTTGCCAGTTAACCATGTGGGCAAATGAAATGTTCTATAGTTTATTTCCTTTATATTGGTGAACAAGTTGCATATGATAATTAAAATTAATATTCTTACAAATTATGTAAAACAAAAACCTTATTTTCCATAAAAATTAATGATGGATTGCATGGAAAACAAAACTCATAAGTGAGTGTAAATTTAGAATTAGTTACTGTGCCACTTTAAAATTCATTTACAGAAAAAAAACACTTGGATGATTATCAAAAGTACAATTTCAAAATTGGTCAAATATAAATATGATAAGGTGTTATTGAAAATATTTACGAGCTGTATGAAACCCCTGTGAATCTCTTCTCTGTAAATATCTGTTTTGGCTATGTTGTAGTGTTGTGTGAGATAAATTACAAAACAGTTATATATTTGAAATGAAATTATTTTGATGACTGAATAGTATTCCTCATCATAACACACAAGAATGCACACACCTGAAATTCAGCCAGAAAGAGTCTTCCTTCATCAGCAATCTTTCTCTTATAGGTTTCCAACAGAACATCTGCATGGATTGGCTCCACGTTCATCAGCTGTTTCTCATCATCTTTAAACATATTAAAGATTCAGGACTAGTGTTATGTCTATACTCAAAATGTTCTTACAAATTTCATTAAATTTATATCCTGGATACATTCCTTAGTCTTCTTTTCCTTTCTAGAAGGAAAAACTGACTCACCTGTAAACATTCACCCATAGAGAAATAGGTTTTCAATCTCATACCTCAGCCTCTTGTGGTATGTCTGTTTATTCTTCCCACTTCAAATACGTTCGTGTAACTCTTCTTGTGGAAAATAAAGCAAAACACTTCCTTGTGTGCCCCACTGCATTAAGGCTAACGCTTAAATGCTTAACATGATATATGAGTTTTTTCATTTCACATTCTCCCCTGACTCATCTTATTCACACTACTTTTCCCACATATTCTCCAAAATGCATCATGTAATTTCATGTCATCATGTCTCTGAACATATCGCTCTTTATATCTAGAATGGCCTTCTTCATTTTCTCTGCCCACAGAACAGGTAGGGACCTTTCAGGTCCCAAACCAGATATCACCAACGAAATGACTTGAATGCTTTTTTTTTTTAATAAACATTTGATATCAAATAGCATACGTATCTATATCACAATGTTTTTTATTTATATTTTTAACTTATAAAATATTTTAAATATGCAAATGAAATGGGAGAATATGACTAGTGCTTTATACCCAAACCTCACCTTAATCTGATTATCTATTTGCAGTAGGCTATGAAACAAATTTTTACATTATGCATCCAAAATATGAAACATATTACATGCTAAACATTTTTCTGAAAAAAGTTATGAAAGAGTAAAATAGATATTAACCATCAAGAGATATAACTGTATGTGGATCTTGAAAAGCAACATGAGGAAGAAAATAGAGCTGTCGCTATGTAAAAAGTACATTTCTACTTTTCCACTGGCTACAAGTAGTATTTGTATTCAGTAATCTTGTTAATCTCCCCTATTTATCAAGTGAAGAAAGTGATTGCCCATAAGGTGTAGATGGATCTTACTGTCAGTAGACATTTCCTATCCAATCACAATTATCAAATCTGCCATCCATAATTACTTCTTTGGACTGTTGAGAATCCCTAGTATTCATTCTGGACACAGGACCACACTGGGGTTTGGGGGTTATTGTAAGTTCTAACGAGGTCTGGGTAAATTCAGATCCATTCTGAGGGACAAATAGATCAGACTTGAGATCAAATGTTTCTTTGATGTTTTCAGTCAGCCTGGACTCCTTTAAATGGACTCTCCTCTGCTCAGGCATCCATAGCCCTAGTGTGTTTCCTTCCTAACTCACTTTATCAAAACCAGTCAAGCCTTTATCTCATTCATATGTATTCATTGATAATTATTGAATTTCACATACTTGCTGAGGTACTGGGGATGAGACAGTGAATGAGACAGTGAATGAGACAGTGAATGACACATCCCTACCCTCACAAAGCTTACATTCTAGTTCAAAGACGTTAGTCAAAAGATAAATGAATAAAGGTATGGTAAAATGTCAGGCAGTAATAAAGAAAGTATCAAAAGAGCCCAAAAGAACTAGCCCTAAAACTTCTACACACAGATGTGGTACTTGATATTGCCAATGGGATGTCCTTTAAAGACAAGTCAAAACAAGATGGAGCAGTTCTGAAAATTCTCCTCTCTTGAATATGAGAAAACAAATTTTGTCCTTTATTGTAAACTAGTGGTGGTTTCCTTAACTCCATTTTTCTTTATGAAAGAAAAGTCAAGTTTTTGAAAAGAAATTAATATTTTAAAAGTTTTTGAAATAAAAGAATTTCATTTTCATACCCTAAGTCAAATTGCTGTCCTTGGTCATGCTCAAAAATGTCCCTTCAGTGGGAGAGGCTGCCAAGCTTTCAGGGACTTGAGGATATTTACAACCTTCATTTCATCTTTGTGACTTTCTGTGCTCTCGTCCCTTGCTCTCATTTTTTCTGTCTAGCCTTTTCCCACAGTCCTGGAAGACTCAGATTTGTCCATTCCCTATCTACAGTTTTCTACATTCTACCTTCCTGTAGGAAGGTAGTAGTTCAGTGGTTCAGTGGTTAAGGATTTCTACTTACAGAACGGTTGGTAGTTAAAAGCCAGCAGCTGCTCCTCGGAAACCCTAGGGGCAGTTCTGTTCTTTCCTACAGGATTGCTATGAATCATAATCAACTTGCAGCAACAGACTTAGGGCTTGGGCATCTTCCTGTAGGACACACACTCCCTGACTGTGGTATTTATCACATTACTGAAATATTTGTCAGTACTTCTGGTTTCCTCTATTCAATTCTAATCTCTTTCAGGGTAGAATCTGTCTGCCTGTGGTATTCACAGTACTTGGTACAATATTTGTAATACACTGGGTGCCTCACAGATGTTTGAAAGCTGAAGGAATGAATTTAAGTTTCATCAACAAAGTGTGGGTTAAATGAAAAACACTGCATTCTCTTTTTAACTGTATGGATTCAAATATAGGGATGTGGATATACATTGGTAAAAAATTTATGTACTTACCCCTTTCAACAAGTTCCTGTTGTTCATCTAAACTGCTGTGGAAACAAGAAACACAAATGACTGTGGTTTTAAGAAGCAGACTTCAGTTGCTTTTGAAATTATTAATTTCTCAGTTAATGACTTTGTTAAAGGAGGGAGGGAAGGCAGACAAGGAGGATAAAAGGAAAGAAGAAAAGACAAGAAAGCAGAGAAAAGGCGGTGGGAGAAAAGGAAGAAATAACCAACTAAGGGTTGTTTGCTAAACTCATGTAAATTGAAATATTATTTTAAGCCTCCTGTTTCTCGGAAAACGGGGCTGTTGTTGACCAAAGAAATACATATTCTTCCCCATATATCTGTGTCTCCCTTTTCTCTTTTTTAATTTCTAGAGCCACCTAACTCATTTTATACTTAAGAAAGAGGCATATTCTCTTTTCACTACTTATTACTGAATGAATTCCATAACATTATTAATGGTTGTAGAAAAGGTTATGATTTAATATAAAGCAAAAAACTCATACTAAAAGTCTTTGATCAAAGTTTAGTCATGACTTGAACTTTACACTGTGCTTACACTGTGCTGTCTGAATTTACATTTTTCACTTACCTTGTTCTATCCCTACCCTCATGGAAATGTGTTTGCAGTGTTGTTACTATTTTTTTGGTTTTCAGAAAGTGCTCTTACCTAGATCTTTTCTTATGTAGGTCATAGATCTTGTAGAGAACAACAAGCAGGGCTATTGATGTGACAATAATCAGAAATACTAAAAATATAATCAGTGCTTTAGAATTATCTGAAAAATAAAAAAAAATACATTAAAAGACCTTATGATGGGGGTGGAGTCAAAATGGCAGACTAAACACATGTCTTCCTAAATCCCTCTGGAAACCAAGACCTGAATTGATAATTAAATGGAGTCTTTTGGACACCTGGGACGTGGCATAGGGCTGTTAATTTGGACATCATACCACTGAATGGAAAACTTCCTCTCCTTTGCTGACTCTGCTCTTTGCCAGAGCTGGTTTTCACAGACTGAAGGTAACTTACTACTATTATTTCTTTTTTTTCTCTGTTGGATCCGACTCGACGGCACTTGGCTTGGCTAGCTGACAGACAGAGCTGGGACTTGACTAGTAGCTAACCTCAGACACACTGGTGGTGGGATCAGCAGATGAAATTGTCATATTTTGAGACCTCAGCTTTGGACTCTGTGCATCTCAGCACCTTTGGCCTTTCTACATAGCTTGTACAGGGACAGGCACTAAGGTTGTGTGAGATACCATCTTGTTCCATTGGGAGGCAGAGACACCCACACAGAGGCTCCAGCTGGACATAGTTTCTAGGGTGGGAGGCAGTGTCTGCCTGGAAGGGGGTCCTTTTCCACCAGAAAAGCAGTATTTTACACAGTGTCAACTACAGCTGGGGCCTGGCATCAGAGGTTGTGGACTCTGTGCATCTCGGCACCTTTGGCTTCTCTTTCCACTTCTGGCATAGACTAGCCTGTTCCGACGTAGGAGCGAACTTGCACAGGACACCATCTTGTTCCACTGGGAGGCAGATATAGCCATATGGAGGCCTCAGCTAGACCTAATTTGTGGGATGGGAGGCAGCGCCTGCCCGGAGCAGAGCACTTTTCTGGCACAAAAGCAGTATTCTACACAGTGTCACCTATAGCTGGGGCCTGAGAGCAGAGGCCAGCAGGGCAGTAGCTTTTCTGTATTTTGAGCTATTTTACAACATCTGGGGTGCTTACTTTGTCAGCTGGGAATAAGGACCTATACACCTAAAACCTGACTTTGAAAGTTGTCAGAGACCTTTTATCTTCCATTTTAAGAAGGTCTAGAGAAACAACAGTGGTCCATCCTCACAGTATCTCTCCCAGCCTCTATTGACTCACATGGTGCCCCAAAAGCAACAAACTGTAGAGAAAAGCCTAACCAAGAAACCACCCATGGCTTCAGAAAGCCCCCAAAGGAAAGCACCACAACTTTCCAGACAAAGAAACCTTTATGAAATTATCAGAAGGTGGATACAAAAGGATTATGCATAGAGCCCTTCTAGACCCTGTACAAAATGCAGCAGAGCAAAATGAAAAATTAAGCAAGCTGTTCAATCTGATGGAACACCAGTACTCTGAAATCCGACAGCTCAAAAACAAAATCAAAGAGATAGAAACTTCAATTCAAAGCCAAGAAAACAGAATGGAAGAAATGGAAAATAGACTTTCCGGTTTGGAAGACAGAGCTCCTGACAACAGAATCTATGAGGAGAAATCGGAAAAAAGAAACAAGAAAAATGAAGAAGCATTAAGAAGAATGTGGGACTCTATTAACACAAAAAACCTACCATTAATGGGAGTTCCTGAACAGGGCAAGACACTTGAGAACACAGAGTGCATAGTTGCTGAGTTGCTGACAGAAAACTTCCCAGAAATTATAAAAGAAGAGAATATAGATATCCAAGATGCATACTGAACACCACTTAATATAGATCTCAAAAGAAAGATTTCAAGACATATTATAATCAAGCTTAACAAAATGAAACATAAGCAGAAACTCTTAAAGGCAGCAAGACTCAAAGCAAAGCTAACATTCAAAGAGAAACTCTGTAGGTTTTTATCAGATTTCTCAGCAGAAACAATGCTGGCATGGAGATAGTGGCATGACACATTCAAAGCCTTGAAGGAGAAGAACTTCCAACCAGGAATTATATATCTTTCAAATATGAAAATGAAATTAAGGCATTCACAGATAAACAGAAAAACAGAGACTTTGTAAAAAAACAAACAAACCAAATCTACAAGAAATACTGAAAGAATCTCTTGCCTTAGAAGAACAAAACCACAAACTTTATATTTTAGAAGAAAATACAGGACACATCATCCAGAATCCTACTCAGTTAGGGAAGAGTCTAACCTCAATCAAAGTTATAATAGTGAAAGGAATAATCCAGTGAACATATGATGAAAACTATGATGTCATCATATTAAAAAGAGGGATGTACTACACTTGCTATAGTCCTTCCAGAAGGAGGGAAGTTGATAAGAATGGGAGTAATTAAAATTGGGTTTATATATAGTTTATTAAGGGGGACCATGGAGGCAGCCATAAAGCACAATAAAGATCCAAAATATCAAACCAAGAAATGTACTACACAAGTCTCAACAACCACAAATCCAATCCTGAAAAAGGTGAAAAATCAACTCACAAGGAAGAATGTCCCAGAACAGATTAACAAGAACAACAAAGAAAATATCAACACAACAATAAACACATCACAATGGCAGCACTGAATGTATACCTATCAATAATCACATTTAATGTGAATGGACTGAATGCTCCAGTAAAAAGACATTGAATGACATCTTGGATCAAAAGACATGACCCATCCATATGTTGCCTACAAGAAACTCACTTTAGACTTAAAGTTAGGAACAAACTGAAAATTAAAGGATGGAAGAATATATATCAAGCTAACAAAACACAAACAACAGCAGGTATGGCAATTCTAATCTCAGATAAAATCAATTTTAATGTAAAACCCACCATCATGGACAAGGATGGACACTATTGCTGACAGGTTCCATACACAAACAAGACTTAACGATATTAAATATTTATGCCCCTAATATTAAAGCACCTAAATACATCCAAGAAAAATTGACTACACTCAAAAAGGAGGTCGATCACTCCACAATAATAGTGCAAGACTTCAACCCTGCACTCTCAATACTGGACAGATCATCTAGAAAAAAGCTCAATAAAGACAAAGAAGACCTCATTGCCACAGTTAACCAACTAGACCTCATTGACACAAACAGAACTTTCTATCCATTTATGGACAACTACACTTTCTTCTCCAGTGCACATGGAACATTCTCCAGAATACACCATGTGTTAGGACATAAAGTAGTCCTCAACAAAATTCATACCACTGAATCAATGCAAAGCATCTTCTCAGATCATAAAGCCATAAAAGTTGAAATCAATAGCAGAAAAAACATAAATAAACATGGAACTTAGGAAAATGAACATTGTCTTGTTCAAAAAGCCATGGGTTATGGAAGAAATCAAGGATGAAATAAAGAAGTTTATGTATTCCAATGAGAATGAAAACAATTCCTACCAGAACCTACAGGATACAGTCAAAGCAGTGCCCAGAGGTCAGTTTATCTCCATAAGTGCACACATCTGGAAGGAAGAAAGAAACCAAATCATAGAACTAACCCCACAGCTTGAACAAGTAGTGAGAGAACAACAGAGGAACCCCTCAGGTGCCAGAAGAAAACAGATCATGAAAATGAGAGCTGAACTAAATGAATTAGAGAACAGAAGAACAATTGAAAAATTTGAAAAGGCAGAAAGAAAAAATGGCACCCTGAGATCTGCACTAAAAGGCCACAATTAATGGTCCAGGGGCTTTGAGGTTCCTCTGGGAGCATGGTCTCTGGCTCTGATGCTGCCCCATAAATCATAATGAAGGTCAACTCTTCAGACAGGAATGGATAGGACTTGGCGACACAGAGTGACCATATAGTGTGTGCACTTCATGATTCTATGCATCTACAGGATGTTGTCCTGCTGACCTCTTACTGGAGGAAGGGGAGTGGGTAGAGAGGAGGGGATAAGAGATTGTTGGGAGGATAGCACATGTATGGAGCAAAGAGGAAGAGTGTACTGTCACCAGGCAGGGAGAGCAGGAGTTGCCTATAGGTGGGCATGCAAATTTATATGGGAATGTACATTTTCATTCAATCATCATCGTAATAAAAGATCGGTAAAAAAAATAAAAAAGAGCTTACGAATGCAAATATGTTACTAGATTATTTGAATAATCACCTTCAAAGTACTTGCAGTCTAATATTTTCATTTACTTGAGGTTTGAGAATAATATCAAATACAATAAGTTCCAGATTTTTGTTAATTTTATATAAAGAGCCAATAAAAATACTGTGCATTTATAGAAACTAATTAGGATGTAGAAGAGCAATTTTCTTCCCTTCTATTAAACAATGTGCCTTTATGAAATTACAGCATTTAGATTTAATTATTTTTTCTTTCAATCTCTCCATTTTGAAATTATCAAAGAGGTAATTTACTTAATGATAACTCTCAAAGAAAAATTTTTACAGTTAAGCTTTCTGTGTAGAAGTGGGTCTTTTCCTAAAGGGATCAGAAAGGCCCTGGCCCAGAAAGACAAACCATCTTACTTGCTCATTGATGGCAAAATTAAGTAACTTAGGGATAAAAATGTGTCATTCTATAGTTAGGATGAAACTTACCCTTAGATTTTCCCTAAGATTTAAAGTGAAATCATACCCTTTTGTAGGAGGAAAGGGCAGAAAAGAGGATACTTTGGAAACATACCTTACAATGATTAGTACATCAAGCTTTTCATGTACAGTGAAAGTGCAGCAAAATAATGCAGTAATTTAGGGGACTTGATCCCAGAACCACTATTTAAGTTCGTATTCTAGCCGTATCCCTTTCTAGGTGGGACACTGGCCAGATTTCTTGTTATCTTTATGCCTCAATTCCATTCCTAAAATGAAGCTAAATAAGTTGATTTATAGTAAATGCTTAACACAATGCCTGGAACACAGTAAGTGCTAACTATACATTGTTTTAAAAATATGTATTATTATTTCAAGTCTTACTGTTCTAAATCCTTAAGGTACAATGCTTCAGAGAATCAAATAGATAAAAGTTCCTGTCCTCATGAACATTATCTTGTCAATGACTGCATCACCAGGGCTCCAATATAGATAGCAAGTGGAGAAGTCAGAAAACAAGCAATAAATGTAATGAATAAGCAAATAATAAAGTATCTTGTAAGATAAGGGCTGTGAAGATTAAAAAAAAGGAAGAGCAGAATAAGGGCATTTGGGAATGGGGGGGGGGTACCAAATACCAACAAGTAAGATGTCAGACACATCAGAGAGGCCACTGAGAAGGTAAGGGAATTAGCCAAACTTGCTAACTAATATGAGGTCACTAGGAGTCAAAGCCAGCACTTAACGACAACTGTCTGAATTAAAGATGTTATATTTGAATATAATGTTCTCCTATATTTTTACAATCTATAATATAATGTTTGTGTTAGATTATTATTTAACTATTTTAAAATGAAGCATAAGTTTGAACATGAAATAATACAGCAATGTCAGTACTAAGATATACGTTGCTATAAAGATAATGAACAGTTCAGTAAGGACTTACAGGATGTTGGCATAGCTGCATTCACCCCAGGTCCACAATATTCCCCATTGTAAAAACAGACCTAAATTCCAGCAATTAAAAAAAAAAAGTCAATTCTTCTAAAATAAACCATGCATTATTAACCATTTGATTCCACTTTTTTAATTTAAAATATTAGTTGGCTCTAATTTAAAGTTGAAATTTCAAGTTTACATCAACATTTTGCTGCCAAATGTTTTTTAGAAAGTATTTTGACAGTGTATAAGATAGAAATTTTAATCCTTTTATCAGTAATAATTATAATAATCAGCAAGAATGAATAAAATTCAATACACAAAAATTATTTATAATTGAAAGTTAAAATTCCTGATTAATCAACAAATAGCTTCATACTTGATATCAAAAGAAATTTAACTGTATGCTGTATACAAGCACTGTATATAAAATATACACAGCTTTTTCAAAAGCAACGTTATAGCTTCTGAATGGAAACACTACAAAGTAATTATCAGAATATTTTTATTTTGTTCACAAGGGCTTAAAAGGATAAAAACGGATGCCTAAAGTGATACAGGGCAAACTTCACAAGATAGTCCGTTGTTGTCCAGCCTATCTGACTCACAGCAGCCCTATGGCACAAAATGGAACTGCCCCACAGAGTTCTGGTAGATTTGCATAACCAACCTTTTAGTTAGCTGCCAAATTCTTAGCAAATATGCCACCAGCCCAAGTATCTGTGCCTCATAATATTTAATACAAATATATAGAGAAAAAGTAATTTATACATACAAGGAAACTGGAAAAGGATAAAAGAGCCATGGCAGTCTTTGGCAGAAAACAAATTTAAGAATAAAGTAGACATGAATAATATAAGTAAAAGAGATTTTATGATAAGTATGAAAAATAAATCTGATGCATATATTAGCTTTTATCCTATGGTAACCACATAATTTCCCTAGTACTCAAGGACTATTCACAAGTCTTTATCATACACTGGGCTGAAAAAATTACATTATCAGTGCAAAAGGCAGAAATCATAAAAGTCAATTACTTTTTAATGAATGGATAACTAATGACAATAGAAAATTCAATCATGAGATTGTGAAAACACCTTCCTAAATAATGCATGTATTTAAAAGTTTCCAAGTTAAAATATTTATCTCTTTAGAAATTACCAATGAAAAGAACACTGTCTGAAAGAATCATTTATTAAACTGTATGCATAGGCACTAAGAAATTAACAATAAACAAAATCATAAAATTTTATTAGAGGTCAATTCATAGCCTTAAGATTGTCTTTCTTTACTACTTTATTTAATAAAAAGAAAAAAAAACTCAATGGAAGGGAAAAAAAATCTGAAGTTCCCAGAAAGATATAAAAATAAATTCAGGAAAAAGAAAATAAATTATAAAAAATTATGATTTATTAACCAAGTATCATAATGCTGAGTAATACTGAAAAATAAACTGCCTCCTTATAAAGCTATTAATATAGGAGTAAAGACAGAAATAAATATAAAACAAATTATTATAAGCGTAATGAATAAGTCTTTTGAAAAATTAGGGAAGAAAATGGATGACTGAATATTTATCTTCTAGGTTCAAATTTTAAGGTATTCTACTTAAACATGGGTCGCCTAGAGTCGGATTCGACTCGATGGCACTTGGCTTGGCTGGACTACTTATATTTTTTTAGAGTAACTTGAAGAATGAGAGAGGATAATTCTAGGAAGAAAGAAGGGCACGTGGTAAAGTACCTGAAGAGCAAAAAATCTGGGCATGTCTGAGAAAATGAAAAGAAATCAGTGTGTCTGGAACTTAGTGGACAACAAGGAAATAGGGAGAGGAGAAGTGCAATATAAAATGCTTTGGCTGTTGTTATTGGCAGGTGCGATCGAGTCCATTCCAGCTCACAGTGACCCTATCTATGCACAGCAGATAGAAACACTGCTTGGTCCTTTGCCACGCGTACAGTCACTGCTATGCTTGAGCCCGTTGTTGCATCCACGATGTCAGTCCATGTTGTTGAGTGTCTTCCTCTTTTTCGCTGACCCTCTGCCTTACCAAGCTTGATATCCTTCTCTGAAGGTTGAGCCCTCTTGACAATACGTCCAAAGGCGGAGTCTTGTCATCCTTGCTTCTAAGGAGCTCTGGTTGTACTTCTTCCAGGATAGATCTGTTTATTCTTTAGGCGATCTAGGGTATGTTCAATATGCTTCTCCAACATCACAATTCAAAAGCATCAAGTATTCTATCTTCCTGATTCATCCTCCAGCTTTTGCATGCATATGACACAATTGAAAATGTCATGGTTTGGGTCAGGCACACCTTACTCTTCAAAGTGACATCTTTATTTTTCAGTGCTTTAAGGAGGTCTTTTGCAGCTCCCAGTTCAGTGCATCTTTTGATTTCCTGACTGCCGCTTTGACAGCTATTGATTGTGGATCCAAGTACGATGAAATCTTTCACAACCTCAGTTGTTTCTCCACTTATTATGATGTTGCTTACTGGTAATAACTATTCTTCAGAACAGAAAACATGATGGTATACTGGTTAGCAGTATACCAAAAAGTCAGCAGTTCAAATCCACCATCTGCTTCTTGGAAACTCTATGGAGCAATTCTACTCTATACAATAGGGTCACTATGAGTTGGAATCTACTCAATGGCACTGGGTTTCATTTTCTTTTCATTCTTCAGAACAACATAACACCCAAACTTAAAATGGGTAAAAATATCTGAAAAGTCCAGTAATCTTGGAAAAATTTATGTAAATAATTCCCAAATAATTCCCAAACAATTCCTTTATGTTAAAAGAATCAAAGTACATTTTGGGGGGTACAGATAATTCCTATATTAATTAACATCACAAATAGAGAAAAAGAATTGTCTCCAGTGGATTTCATCAGGTTAGCACAAGCTTCATACCAAATAGTGGGCATCCACATCTATGCAAACACAACTGTACCCATTTATGGAATGATTTCACTTAGGGATATATGCTCACAAAATATTAAATTGTTTATTAATGTTTTAAGGATTAAGAAACAATGACAGAACAAGGTGTGTTTTAAGAAAGTGACTGGTTTAGCATTAGAAAATCTGATTGTAAGTCATCATATAAACAAAGCAAGCTGTGTCATTATACACAGTGCCTGAATTATGAATGAGTTCCGTTCTTAAATTTGCAGCAAGTCAAAACAGGTATGTCATGTATGTAATGTTAGCAAATGTTTATGTTCATATATAAAACATAGTGTCCTTTTCTATGCATAACAAAATTTAAATGCCACTAAAACCCCACTCCACTGAGTCAATTCCAAATCATAGTGACCCTATAGACAGAGTAGAACTGCCCGATAGAGTTTCCAAGGAGTGTCTGGCAGATTTGAACCGCCAACCTTCTGGTTAGCAACCATAGCACTTAACCATTATGTAACCAGTGTTTCCAAACCTTGAAACATCTCTGACATACTAATACAACAATAAGATTATTAATAATAGTGTTCTGGTGTGCATTGCAAACTAGTGCCCATTTGTTATTACATATCATTGTATGGACCTCAAGTTTTTAACACAATAGGTTTTATCAGTGTTGGTTCATAACTAAGTGTGATGTTCATAACCCCAGAGACTGCCTGTACAAGCAGTCTAAATTAGCTTTGATAAAGTCTAAATTAGCTTGCTGGTTTAAAAAAGTTTAAAAGTCTATAAACAGATAACTGAAAATGATATGAAGACAATTGTCAGCATCATATTAACAGTAAAAGGTAAGGGGGTTCCCTTTAAGAGGACTAACAGTGATAAGTTTAACCAATAAAAATGAAATTATATCTGATTCTATGCACTATGAAGAAAATTAAAAAGCAATTTATAAACTGAAAGTAAAATGTATAATACATATGACAGCTGTACATTGTGACACATAGCAATTTCCAAAGAACTTCCCAAATGCAAGTCAGACCAAGGAAGAGGGTATTATCACAAGAACAAAAAGCAAGTATATTTACCCTCAACGATGAGTAAAGAGATACCATTAAAACAAAAATATACTCTATTTCACCTAAAACCAAATCAAATTGATTGCCATTGAGTTGATTTTACCTTATGTTGAGGGACTTTCATGAGGTAGCCACTGTATAGACTGCTACAGGAAGGGTAAAAACCCTGGTGGTTAAAAAGCCATGTCTGTTAACCAAAAGGGTAGTAATTCCCTTCCACCAGATCCTCCTTGGAAGCCCTATGGGGCAGTTCTACTCTGTCCTACAGTGTCACTGTAAGTTGGAATTGACTTGATGGCAATGGTTTTTTTTTTTTTTTTATGAGAAGGGTAACTTGCTTAGCTTTATAGATGAAAAACATGTTAGTATGAATCAAAAAATGCTTCAAACACCCCCAAATTCCTTTTGACCTACCAATTTCATTTCCCAGAATTTAGCAAATGACAATGATTAAAGCCACGCATACATGTAACTGTGTTTAATGAATATTGTTTATAACAGAAACCAACAAAGATATAAAACCCTCTGCCATCTATTCAATTCTAACTTTCAGCAACCCTATAGGACAGCACAGAACTGCTCCATAGAGTTCACCAGGAGGATCTGGCACATTCAAACCGCTGGCCTTTTGGTTAGCAGGTACAGCATTTGACACTATGTATGCCACTAGTGTTTCCCCTATGAGTCAGAATCAGCTTGACTGCAATGGCAACAAAGGTATAACCAAAACCAAACACACTGCTGTGGAGTCAACTCCAACTCATAGCAACCCTATAGGACAGAGTAGAGCTGCTCCACAGAGTTTCCAAAGAGTGCCTGGTAGACTTGAACTGCTGACTCTTTGGTTAGCAGATACAGCACTTCACCACTATGCCACTGGGGTTTCCAACAAAGGTCTACTTAGAGAAATATGGCAGGGTCATACGACAGAATCTTATGCAAGCTTTTAAGAACTTTAATTGTTTTTAGGTGCCATTGGGTTGGTTCTGACTCATAGAGACCCTGTGTATGACAGAACAGAACACTGGCAGGTCCTCGACCATGCTGACAGTGCTTACTGTGTTTGAACCCATTATTGCAGCCACTGGGCCAGTCCATCTTGTTGAGAGTCTGCTTCTTTTTCATTGACCCTCTACTTTCCCAGGCATGATGACCTTCTGCAGAACTAGTTTTTGCTGATAACACGTCTGTCTTAGTAGTCATCTAGTACTGCTCTAACAGGAATACCACAAATGGATTGCTTTAAAAAGAGAAATTTATTTTGTCACAGTCTAGCAGGCTAGCATCTAAACTCAGGTTGTCAACTCCCTGGGGAAGCCTTTCTCTGCTGGCGCTGGAGGAAATGTCTTCATCGTCTATCTTCCTCTTGGACTGGGAGCTTTTGAGTGCAGGGACCCGGCATCTCAAGGACCCACTCTGCTCCTGGCACTCCTTGGTGGTATGAGGTCCCCAAATCTCTCTGCTAACTTCTTTCTTTTACATCTCAAGGATGTGCTTCAAGGAACAATACAGTTTTACATACTAAGACTTGCCCCACCAATACCACAGAAGTAGGGTTTGTAGCATGTAAGAACATCGCATGATACTAGGAATCATGGCCCAGCCAAACCAATGCACACACTGGAGGGGAGGAGGGATAGTGCGCACAATTCAATTTGTGACAACATCCAAAGTACATGAAGCGAGGTCTTGCCATCCTCAATTCTAAGGACCATTCTTGCCACACTTCTTCCAAGACAGATTTGTTTGTTCTTCTGGAAGTGCATGGCATATTCTTACCAGCACTACAGTTCAAAAATATCAATTCTTCTCTGGTCTTTCTTATTCATTGTCCAACTTTCACATGCATTCGAAGCGACTGAAAATACCATGGTCAGGCACACATTAATGTTCAAAGTAACATCTTTGCTTTTTAACGCTTTAAAGATTAACACTTTAAAAATTAAGTAGAAGCAGAATATATAACACGGAAAAATGTTGATAACACCGCGATATATGAAAAATACAGTTGAGTATTCATAATGTTGCTAACATATTTGATAGATACATGTGTGTTAAAGTAAATTCTACCATGGAATTATACAATGAAAATATGATCAGTAGACACTGAAGTTGTGAGTGTTTTTAAAATCCCTATGTAGTGTCTTTTCTAACCTCAAAGTACATCTAAAGATTTTGTAATTGAAAAAATCATGTTATTAAGGATAAAAAAAGTAAAGAAAATAATCAGCAAAGTAATAACAACATATAGGAACATCACACAGTCCTAGAAATCATGGCCCAGTCAAACCAATACATACATAAACTGTTGTGCTCCTTGCCACAGGAACAGTAATATAGCTATAATAAAATCAGATTGAAATTTTAATGTCTTACAATAGAATAACTTCTTTAAACCACTGTTTTCAGTAGGGATGAAAAGTTTGGAGTCAAAATGCTTAACTTTTTTAAAACATGAATACATCAGGCAGCAGAGGTTCTTAAGTTCATATGAGCACTGTGCTAAACATTATGTTCTAATATAATAATTATGTAATAATATAATCATTATAAGGCATGTCAGTACTATAGTGGTTATAAGAAAACATAATCTTACTTCAAAGTGATATTCTGTTGAATATTCGAGATTCGTCACCACAAATGAACACCCATTTTGTTTTTCTATTTTTTCTTTACCGGTAGGGTTTACTGTTAATCTGTAGTCTTCTTTGGGACCGTTAGGGTTATCAGGCTTCCTACACTTCACAATCATACTATTATCTGATTGCTGGGTAACAGTCAGGTCCTTGACCTCACTTGGCTCTGTTGAAATGAAGAAAAATTGTTATTTTACTCATTTGTAAAATGTATATTTAAATTATTCAAAAATGTGAGCACAGTATAAAATGTTTTAAGTGTCATGGATGACAGTTACATGTAATCAGATTGAAATTTTAATGTATTACAATAGAATAACTTCTTTAAGCCACTGTTTTCAGTAGGGATAAAAAGTTACAGTTACAGTGTCATGGATGACAGTGTATAAATTTTAAAAAGCTGTAAGAAAACATTTGAAACAAAATTACCTATTCATTCAGTTAAATATTAGAACATAGACAGTAGTTGAAGCAATCTTCCAAGGTAAGTGTGTAAATCAGAAAAGGGATAAAATGAAAGCAGAAGAGAACAGAATGAAAGAGAAAGAAAAGAAAAGAAACAGAAAGAAAAAGGAAAGAAAGGAGAGCGACAGAAAAGAGGGAAAAAGGGAACAAAAAAGGAGAGAGGAGGGGAGGGAAGGGGAGGGGAGGCAGGAGAGAGGAGGGGAGGGGAGATTACTGGAAAACCTCGAAGGGTAGGTGGAAAGGCCATAAAGGAGACTGACAAGCCACAACCAGGTAGGTGGAAGAGAGTGTGTAAGTGAAACCCTGAAGGGAGAGAGTTTTAAAGAGTTACTTACACTGTAAATGTTGCAGAGAGATCATGCAAACTGAGTAATAAAAAGTATTTTCTGGGTATAGCAATTAATAAGTCAATGATTTTCTCGGTGAGGACAGTCTTTAGTGGCTGATAGAGTGAACTGTAATATCTTTATAGGGAAGGTAAGGTCAAGGTTGGAGACAGTACGTGTAGACTAGAAGTTAACTGAAGAGGTAACCAAAACCCAGTTGCCGTTGAATCCATTCGGACTCCTGGTGATCCCAGGTGTGTCAGAATACAGCTGTGCTCCATAACATTTTCAATGACTGAGTTTTCAGAAATAGATCACCAGGCCTTTCTTCCAAGGTGCCTCTGAGTAAACCAGAGCCTTCATCCTCTCAGTTAGCAGCCAAGCATGTTAATCCATGTGCATCATCTAGCAGCTCTTAAGTATGAAGAATATTGTAACAGAAGGGAGATTTAAAAGGAAAAAGCCACTTATCTCTGTCTCTCCAGGAAATGTAGTCTTAGCTCTCATCTACTCGGATTTCAGCACACCACCAGCAGGTGCTTACTGTGTGTCAGCCACAGTGCTAGGCTCCTTATAAACCCTCATCCTCACAGAGTTCATAATCTAACAGGTGTGACATATATTAAGAAACTGAATCTTAAATACATAATCCCAAAAGAATGGAGTCTTTGAAAGTGAAAAATGAATGAATGGAAAGATGTTTCAGAGGAAGAGATCTTGAAATGAAGCCTAAGTTTTTTCTGATACTTCTAGAACAGGCCAAATGCCATTCCTGCCAATGACACTTTACATTTGCCCTTCCAAATGTCTGCAAGATTCTCCTCCAGGCTCTTCACAGAGTTCCATATTAAATTCCATTAAATTTAAATGTAAGTACTTTGTTGAATCAGAAAATCTTTGGAGATGATATTAGAACTTATTTTTCTTTATTTGTTTTGACATCTAACGTTGATTTTAACGATATTATTTCTAACTTCCTTCAGGATTTCTCCATACCCTCTTTGAAATCACAGGTTGTAAGAGTTCAGCACAGCCTACTACACAGTCTAGCCCTCTGTTCCTGAAGGTGACCTGTCTCTGCTGACATTACCCTGGTAGGCACCTGGCTGAATTCTTCAGAGCAAAGCCATGTTATCTTAGCTTTCTGTGAGAACACAGAAATCCAAGAAAATAGCAAAATTATATAGCTTTGGAAGCTGGACTTCCTAAACCAAAACCTAGATGACCTTAAAGATGTGTACGGCTATCTCTGAATAGAACAAGTTTTCTAAGTGAACCTGGGGAATCTGTTTCTCCGGAGCTGTAAATGCCACCTTACCAGTTACAAGTTGCTGTGGAATCAGCTGTCACCCATGGCAACCCCATGTGTGAGAGCAGAACTGTGCTACTGTGCTCTTTAGGGTTTTCTGTGGCTAATTTTTTGGAATTAGATTGCTAGCTTGTCTTTATAGGTACCTCTAGGGGGACACAAATCTTCAACCCTTTGGTTAGCAGCAGAACACAATGAATTCTTTAACTCTGTTTTACTACCCAGGGATTCCAGATGTCACTTCAGACAGTGATATTTCTTTTTCTTTTTCCTTTTTCTTAATCTCAGAGCCACCTCAGAGGCAGATTTAACTTTGGTCCTAGGAACTATTGATGGCCTCTAGTTGGTATAAGAGATTTTTACTTGACTTCTAGCCAAAATTTGGATGATTCACATCCACCCAATGGCACATAAAGATGCACTTCTATGAAGACCACAGTGAAGAAAACCACTGGGAGCTCAGTTCTGCTCTGTGACATGCAGGGTCATCAGAAGCCAGAGCTGGGGGAGACATGGTAGACTAAGTTGGCTAACTAAGTTTGTGAACTCATCCTAGAAAAAGTGCTACATACCTCATTGCTAAATATCACCATGATCACTTTTGAAGTCCTCCCCTTGGGAAGCTACGCACTGACACCAGTGCCTAGTCCACCCCTCAAAGCAATTTTGGAACTCTTTTCCTGGAATGGCCATCAGAGCTGTAATGGTCATGTTACCCTTGACGTCCTGAATGTCATAAAAAACTGTCTTTCAATATTTCCTTTAGCTTTAGATAAAGAAAACAGTCACTGGGGGCCAGACCAGGAGAGTAGGAAGGGTGTTCCAATACAGTTATTTGTTTACTGGCTAAAAACTCCGTCACAGAAAACTATGCAATTAAGTGTGCAATGGCCACTCCAGAAGGAGGACCAAAATTACTTGAAAGGGTGGACTGTGCCTCAGTGCATGGCTTTCCGAGGCAGGGAGAGGGGGTACTTCGAAGGTGACCATAGAGACACTCAGCAGTGAGGTACTTAGCACTCCAAACAATTAAGTTCACGGACTTCACTGTCACACCTTGTGGGTTGTGAGAGCCAAATGCTGTTGAAAAGAAACCTCAAATGGAAAATGTGTCATAAAATAATACAGCAAATAGTTCAAAAGAATGCAGAAGGAGACGCTAACAATACCATGTTTCATGAAATATTTTGTTCAGTGAACAAAGACTAGTAATACTTGTAAGAGACTATTAGGTGTCTGTTCACAGTTAGTATTTCCAGATAGTAAAAAAAACAATGTATCTTTATCTAAATTGGTTAGGTATTCAATTGCCTGGAGGCCTACAGATTGTAACAGTTCATCTGCCCTCTTGTTTTTTTCTAGCAATTGTGTCGCTACATCTGAAGAACACTGAAAACCCAGGAGAACTTACGATTTATTAGTTATTTTATTTTAAATCAGTGTAAACCTTAGATATTAGTAAATGCCCCAGGTCAATGCATTTACCAATCAAAACATAAAGATAGATATACCGCATGCTGAACAGTATTACTTTGCTCTTTGCTGTTCATAGAGAAGTACTGAAGCAGGTAACTTACCTGTTATTTTTGACATAAAGTTACATGACTCAGCATTTCCATCACGTTGCACTGCTCCAGTGACAGAGGCAAATACTGATACAGTATAGTTTGTATAAGGTTTCAAATGTTTAAAAGTATATTTGGTTTGATTTGATTTCAGATCTATGCAGTTATTTTTTACTAAGGGGGATAAAAAGGAAAAACTCAAGTTAGCAGAAGTCAGGGTTCTCATATATTTAATTTTGTCTTGGTATTATATCATTCCAGACACCACAGTAATGAGTGATGGAGAAATAAATATATTCCTGTTGCTCAAAAGCACATGTAACTGTCAATAAATGTCTTGAACAAGTACAATTATTAATATAATAAACTCAAGTGCTAAAAATTATTTTTTTTTTGTATTTTTAACTTAGTACATAAAATACATAATAAGTTTCAGGCACATTTTTTGAGGATAGTAGTCTCTTTTCTTTGTGAGAAAACATAGCCCCTAGTGGATATTATGAAATTCTTGAGTTATGACATTTCAGGATGATTACATTTTAGAACACAGTTTTCTGACACTTAGCCCCCAAATTTTGATCATCAATATTAGCTGCTACTCTGGGCTTTCTTTATATGCAGAATCCATATGATCACTTAAGTAAGCCCATCATACTAAGCACAGCAGTAGTTCACGGGGGCTGCAAGAACAAGGGAAATCTTGATGGCAATCCATGTTGCTAACTGAATGAATAAAGAGCGAGGTTGCACAGGTATAAGGAGTAGGAGATAATATGGTACATGAAGGAAGGAACATTTGGGGCTTTGGGTGACAAGCTTGACTGGGAGAGTAGATTCTGGTTGGGAAGGCGTATGAGACGTAAGACCATGTTTGTGTATGTTTTAACATCCAGTAAAAAGAGCTAAAAGTTGAAAAATAACTAGCCATAGACCATTTTTGAGCAGACAGGTGGCTTCAGAAAAGATGAGTTTAAAAAAAAATTACAGTGGCAGCATGTTGGTACACAGCAATTTACGGACTGATAATAATACTAATAATAATTTAAAAAAATGAATAACTCACTCTATATGCCAAGTACACTTTTACATGGTGTACAAAGTTAATTATTCTAACCACTTCCACAAACCTGTGAAAAAACAACCAAACCCATTGCCACCATGTTGAAGTCGACCCACAGGAACCCTATAGGACAGAGTAGATCTGCCCCTTAAGGTTTCCAATGAGTGGCTGGTGGATCTGAACTGCCAATCTTTTGGTTAGCAACTGTAGCATGCCATAGCTCTTAACTACACCACTGGGTTCCACAGTATCATCTGATTTTACAGGTGAAGCAAAAGTCACACAGAGAGTGAACAATCTGTCCAAGAAGGCTTCACTGAAAGCAAAGAAAGGAGGCTGGTAGAAACCCATTGAGAAGGTCAAGAATATATGCTGTAGAATGAAAGAGCAGATAAGATGTGTAGAGGGGCAGTAATTTGTCTGTTATCTTAGTCTTAGCAATACCATTTTTCTGGTCCAGGTGAATGACCCTAGGGACTTGCAAGAGCAGAGTAGGTAAGGTCCAACACTTGCTGATATCATGTCTCAATTATTTATCTGTCATTTGGAGACTACTGCAATATCTGGAAACTCCAGTGGCACAATGGTTAAGTGCTACAGCTGCTAACCATGAGGTCAGCAGTTCAAATCTGCCAGGTGCTCCTTGGAAACTCCATTGGGCAGTTCTACTCTGTCTAAGGGGTTGCTAAGAGTTAGAATCAACTTGACAGCAGTGGGTATGGTATAGCAGTATGTCTACCTCACCAGTGAATTCTACGCAGTGAGATAAATAGCTCTGCCCTGTTTCTAGTGAGAATCTTCTTTCAAGGTAGAAAAATGGTGGTACCCTCGGACTCATGGCATCACCTAGCTTCTTGTATGAGGATTAGCTTCTAAGAAAATGTTTTCGTTCTTTGTAGAAGCCAATCAAAGTTTGGAGATGCCATTCTCAACATCAATCTGACTTCATTTCAGTGACCTAATTGTGTATGATTTTATATGTAATCTCACAGAAAATTTATATTAGCATAAAAATGGTATTTGCTTCATTTAGGTAGATAAATAAAGTTTTTATCTTAGCCAGTTTGACTAAAAATCAACCCTTTTATTTTTATAGATACTTCTGTTTGGGAGATTTCTTTTTTAAAATCAGTAATTGTATAGTGCTTAGAAAATTGGTTTAGAATTGTTCATTTCCAATTAATAAAGATTTCCAGCTTTGGTTTAAAGGGGAAAATAAACATTCCTTCCTACTCTATATGTTGGAATACTTCTTTCCAGTACTCAGGCTTCAGAAGTGCAGATTATGTTGGACAAGCTGAGTTCTTATTTGACCAAATGCTTGAAACATTTTCCCCTTTAGGACAAGGACATAGAGTCTTCAAGCCAGGTGTGATCTGCTCTGTAACTGATTAGAAAGTCACTGGTTTTCCCACTTGTCTCCATTTTGTATTCTAGAAGGTACCGCAGGAAATCCTTAATAATCTAATTTTGACTACTCTAAAGCATCTTGAACACTATTTCAAAGAGTGTACACTTGTTTGACACGGACTGAATTGTGTCTTCCCAAAACCGTGTGCAGCAATTCGGCTAAGCCTAGATTCCTGGTTTTGTGCGATGTTTCTTCATTGTTGTGAACCCTGCCGCTATGATGTTAATGAGGGAGGATGGGTAGCAGTTAGGTCAGTGGGGCAGATAAAGGAAAACAGAAACCTGGGGACCTGTACCACCAGGAAAGAGCAGTGCTGGTTTCTGAGCATGTCCTTTGGAAGGGACCTGGGGTCCCTGCACATCAGAAGGTCCCAGTCCAGGAGAAGAGTGATAACAAGAATCTTCCTCTGGAGCCAGCAGAGAAAGCCTTCCCCTGGAGCCCATATCCTGAATTTGGACTTTTAGCCTACTGGACTGTGACAAAATAAAATTTCTCTTTTTAAAGCCATCCACTTGTGGTATTTTTGTTAGAGCGTTACCAGATGACTAAGACACTGTTATTTACCAAGGGATTTTGTGCTGCTTTGGAAAACAAACCAAAAAAGTAGCTCTTTTCTAAAAGAGACTACTCAAAATAATTTCCAGCTTCATAGTTGTAATCTTGAAGGATATATATTGATTGTAATAACTTTCAAAAATATTTTTTTGACTCAAGAAAAAGTGGAAGCTCTCTTTCCCAATTATTAAGGAAACATCAGTGTCACTAGATGTCACTAAGTGACACAATCCTGCAGTTCTTCCAAGTATCTTGTGCTAGAATATGGACAACTCAGTAGCACAAAAAGCACCATTCAAGATGTTGAACTTGAACATTTATTTATCTTAATTTTGTGATCTTCAGTTTCATCACATGAGTTATGGATATTTTTATGGACATCTCAGCGTTATTATTACAAAATTTTATAAAGTATTTAAGCAAAACATTGTAAAAAGATCTAATATATAAAACCAGACCAGACCAAATGTATTGCCGGCATGTTGACTCTGATTCATAGTGACTCTAAAGGACAGAGAAGAACTGCCTCATAGGGTTCCCAAGAAGTAACTGGTAGGTTCAAAGTGCTGAGGCTTTGATTGGCAGCTGTGCTCTTAACCACTACGCCACCAGGGCTCTGAGTAATCTAAAAAATATCTGATACATTTTTTATTCACTTTTAAATGTCATTCCTTGATTTCACAGACATTAAATAATTTAGACTACCTGATAAAAAGAAATATAAACTGCGGTATTAGTTAATAAATTTTATTTCTGTGATTTTTTTGTGATTTCATTTGAAATAATGAAAGTAGTCAAAAGAATTACTTTACCAATTCTATAATACCACCAATCCTCTCTGTCCTTACAGTATGTTTGTGATGCATGAAGAAAAAAAAAAAGAGGGAGAGAGAACAATTCTGTTATACTAGCTGATTTTGTTGCTATAAAACAGAATGTGTATGATTTTGTACTATAGATTCCAAAGAGTCCCTTAAACAGAATTTGTACTGTTACAGGGTGGAAGCTGAATGCAGTTACCAAAAAATAGAGTTTGGAGAAAAAGACACGGACAGTCCAACATTCTCAAAAAACCCAAGGCCACCTCTACTACTACCAGCCATGATAGTGATGGATGTGATAAACCAGGTATCACACAATAAGAAGGAGGGAATCCTGGTGTATACCGGTTATGTCCCATGGCTTTTAAACAAAACACCGGCAGTTGAAATCCACCAGGCACTCCTTAGAAACTCTATGGGGCATTTCTACTCTGTCCTATAGGCTTGCTATGAGTTGAAATTGTGTCTTTGGCAGTGGGTTTTTATAGTGGCCACAAGGAGTTCTGGTGGTGCAGTGATTAAAGCACTCTACTGCTACCTGTAAGATTGGTGTTTTAAACCCACCAGCCTCTCCACAGGAGGAAGATTTGGCAATCTGCTTCTGTAAAGATTAGTCTTGGAAATCCTGTGGGGCAGCTCTATTCCATCCTTTAGGGTTGCTATGAGTCAGAATTGACTCCATGCAACAGGTTACACTTGCTGCAGGAGCCCTGGTGTCACACTGGTTCACTGGTAACCAAAAGGTCAGTTGTAGGAACGTACCCACCCCTCCATAGGTGGAAGTCTGTGGCAAAGGGATTACATCCTTGGAAACCCTATGGGGCTGTTCTAATCTGTTTTATAGGGTCGTTATGTGTTTGAATGGACCTAAAGGCAACGGATTTGGTTTTGGTTTTAAGCTAGCTGAAAACAAAACAATTTTTTTTTAAAGACTATGACGATTAACTTCCCTATTGTATCCTTCTTAACCTACAACGCAAATGCAAATATGGCTTTTTAAAACCAGAGTAAGTATAAGAGCAAACATAAATAAATAAATGAACCTGGTGGCACAGTGGTTAAGTGCCTGAGGGCTAATCAAAAGGTCAGGGGTTCAAATCCACCAGCTACTTCACAGGAGAAAGATGTGACAATCTGTTCCTTTTAAGATTACAGCCTAGCAAAACACAGGGCAGTTATACTCTGTGCTATAGGTTCGCTATGAGCTGGGACTGACACAACAGCAGTGGGTCTGGTTGGGGATTTTGGCAGGTTTTCACCATATCCTCTGACATACACAAAATACTCTGTAGTAGGCAGAATATACAAAATGAGAATGCAACCCAGAGTCTGGGAGTAGAAGATTCAGAGATGAAGAGAAAAGAAAACCAAAGCCGTGTGGTATTACAGAAGGCAAGCTAAAAGAATGTGTAAAGGAAGCAGGCAAGAGAATCTAATTGTCTTGCAGTTTTATCTTTCTGTAAGATTTGTTTTTAATTTCTCCCAGGCCTAATTTTGGAAATTATCATAACATCAGACATATTACAGGGATCTCCTTTAGAGCATTTGAGTCCTCTTACGCCAATTTGGGGACTGCATGTGTATTAAAGTTGCATTATATTGATTATTAAGATTGAAGCTCTCAACAAAATCAGTTATCAAAAATACTGTATGGTTTACAATAGCATTTTGAAGACCTATTTTTTCATTTTTAAAAGATTTTAAAATTTATATCTGTTTTTGTTAGCAAACACAGAAATGGAATTTTCTAAATAGGCAACTCAGTTCTGCCTTAACCTATGGCAAATGGATCAGTAGAAAGGGCAGTGTGTTTCAGTGGTAGTGTTATGGTGGTTAATGCTTCAAAGCTCAGCAGCTAACCAAAAGGCTGGCAGTTCAAATCCATTAGCTTCTCCTTGGAAACCCTATGGGGGAATAATTCTACTCTGTTCCACAGGATCTCTAGGAATCAGAATTGACTCAATAGCAATGGATATACCAGAGACCCTAGTTCAATTCCTGACCAGTGCACACCAAGCATAGATACCACCTGTCTGTCAATGGAGGTTTTTCTGCTTTATAACGTCACTCGGACACCATGGGAGCCCCCCAGACTAACATGGACCAGGAAAGCCTAGAATGTATGTCCTTAAATCAACCAAGAAAACTCTATGGACCCTAACAGTGATTATGGTGGACAGTGGACGACCAGCCAGCATTTTGTTCTCTTGGGCACGGGGCTTCCACGAGTAGGGGCTAACTAGATGGGAGCTAGCAATAACAACAAAGGATTAATGAGAGGAGTATCCTCCTACGAGGTCTAGAGCAAGTGTTGGGTCTGCTCTGAGACGCTCAGTTGATGCCCCTAGTTTCTACAAATGTGTTAAATGCTTTAAGTTGTCCAGGAGATGATTGCTTTCTTAAACAGCCTATCATCCGTGAGGTTTTCTAGTTGAACTAGTCATAGTTTATTCCTATAGATGCCTACTTCTGAATTAGAACTAGGTTCCTGTAGCTACCTACCACCAAACTGGCCTCAGTGGCTCAGTGGGTTCATGGTGTTTTTGTATTTACACAATATTTAGTGTGTATTAACTGGAGCAATCTTTGAAAGGTGTTTTCCTTTGGTTTCGGAGCCTGAATAAATATTTTGAAGTGGTGCAGGGCACCTACATGATGCTTGGTAAACAGGAGGCAGATTACCTTTTAGAGATGTTGTTTCTTTGAAATTTGGTGTGCAAAGATTGGGACTAAAACAGAACAAGGCAAACAGATATTATGGATGTTCTGGGCATTAGTCGTTTTAGGGGCTGGACAACAAGAAGTTAGTGGAAGCAATTCTAAACCAAAGCATATAGAACTCCATGCCAGCAGCCTTGTGGAGGCCTTTGGTCAACAACTCAGCCCACATTTCTATACTCCAACTTCTCTATTTCTCTTTCCAGATATAAAGTAAATTGTATATATTACCTGAAGCATTCCGATAACAAAAATAAAATGTATGAACACTTTGAGGACTTGTCCACTTAATAGTGTTTTCAGTTTTTTCTAGTCCAACATCACAAAAAAGATCTTGGGGCTTTTCTGGAGCTGTTTAAGAAGCAGAATACAGAATGTGAAAAATAAGACAAGAAGAAGACAGTCTTTCATAAGCATTAATAGCCACATTTTGATTAAGTACTAATCAATAATTAAATTCAAAGGAAGACAGCTGAGCTTACAAAATTCGCTTTAGAAGCCATTTAGCAGAGTAAATGTCCCTTCACAGCAGCACTGTGGAAACAAAGGAATCCACAGACTGGAAGATATCTGAGAATTCCCTCCTCCTAGTTCTGCTCCTCTTCTTTTTTTTGCTCAGATATCTCGATATTTCCAGATTACCCTGTGCTGAAAGTCTGCATTTGTAGCAGTGATAACTTTACCCACAGGAACCAGGATAGCATTTATCAGTGCTGGCAGCAACTAGTCATCAGAACCTGAGATGAAGACTGTAATAAATGTAAATATATAAGCATCTGTGTAACTACCACCACAACCAAGATGCAGAGCATTTCCAGCATCCCAAAACGTTTGTCTTTGCTGCTTCCCAGTCAACTCAGATCTGCTTTCTATTACTATAAATTTGTCTTTTCATCCATTTCATATAAATGAAACAGTAAGCCCTTTTTATTTTAAATGTCTAGCATATCATATTCAGGATAATGTTTTTAGCAATTCAGTCATGTTCTTCAAGTTCTTTTCTATTTCTGAATAGTATTCTTCTGTAAGAACATCACCACACTTCATTCATTCACTTACGATTTGACAGATATTTGGTTCCAGGACTCTTAGTGCCATGAATGAGTCTGTATCAATATGTGCATGTGTCTGTGCATGGGTCTGTTCATTTCTCTTTGGTAACTACCTGAAATGAAATTGCTAGATCATTGCTTCACAGCCTCAGAAATAGGATAGTCAGTCTTTCTAATTTTAGCTGTCTTAGTAGGTGTATAGTGTCATCATCACCTTGTTCTGCTTTTAATTTGCATTTCCCAGATGACTAATGATGTTAAGCATCATTTCATGTGTTGATTTGGGCCATTTGTACGGCTTCTTTCATGAAGTATGTGCTTGAGATAACTAAGTATATACTTAGTTCTAAGTGCATTGTTAGATTGCTTCTTATGTAGTTGCAAAGAGTCTGTATTTATTCTGGAAAAACTTTCTTTGTTGGAAAATAAATTTGGATATTATCTCACAATTTATGGCTTGTATTTTTTTTTCTTCACTGACTCTTCGAAGAGCAGACATTTTTAGATTTGATTAAGCACAATTTGCTGAACATTTTCTTTTATGATTCTTGCTTTATATGTCCCAATGAATATTTGTCTATTTTAAAGTCAAAACAGTTTTTCTCCTGTAACTTCATCTAAATTTTTTTACAGATTTAGTTTTAATAGTTAACATTGGCAATCCATTTCCAGTTAATTTTTGTTTTCTGTGTAAGGTGAGAGTTGATGTCTATTTTCTTCTGTAGAAATGCCTAGGATCATTTGTATAAAAAGAAACTATATTTTCACCACTAAATTACTTTTGCATTTTATAAAAAATAAATATAAATGCAAGTGTTCCCCTGGGACTTCTATTTTGCTACATTAACTTATAAAGACTAAAACAATTGTAGAATTTATATTCAAAATATAGTAATTTTTCCTACTTATGCTGAGGACATAGATTTTATATGGTTTTATTTGCTCTTCTCATGGTTTTGGATAGTTTTGGAAGGTTATGCTTACAATAGCAAAAGTAAATAATGTAACAGCATCATTATTTTTAGTATCATTGTAGAATGACAAAAGTATAGTATTAATAAAAGCATAAATATAACACATAAATATACTATTAAAAACAGTGTAATAACAGCAATAATAATGATGATTTTCACATCAATATGTTAATTTATCACTGTAAATCTAACTTCTTTTTATATTTCTTGCATTTCAGTATTATTTTAAGGATTAATTTCTTAGCTTAGGAAAAACTGTTTAATTATTCCTACATTAACAATGACATGTGAGCAGTGAATTGTTGAACCTTAATATGTCTGAAAGTGCTTTCACTTCATTCACGAGCTTGATTTTTAGCTCTGCAAGCTAGAGACTCATTTATTTCCACTCTAGACACTGAGGGCATATCAATGTCTTTTGTTGTTGTGACGGCTGTACAATATAACCAATATAATTGACCTTTTTGAATGGCATATGTGAAAAAGTGAAACTGGCAAATGTGGTGTTGCCTTTATAAAGAAAATCTGATATAGCCTAATACTCATTATTTTATAAGTAATCTTAACTCCTTTCACTCTGGTACCTGTAAAGATTTTCTTGCTATCCTTAAAATTCTGAAGTTTGCTTTTGTTGTTGTGTTTAGTTGCCATTGAATTGGTTCTAACTCATAGTGGCCTGTGTGAACCAGAGCACTCAATCCTGTACTGTTGTCATGATTGTGGGTCGATTTGAGTCCATTGCTTCAGATTTAGTCTCAATCCATCTCATCAAAGATTTCCTTTGTTTTCACTTTCTACTTTACCAACCATGGTATCTTCCTAGCAATTTCTCTTTCCTGATGTGGCTTATCAGGTTATTTAGTATTTTCTTTGTTTTTATTTTGCCTGTTGTAGTAGATAACCAAACTAAACTCACTGCCATTGAATCAATTCCAACTCATGCAACCCTATAGACAGAGTAGAACTGCCCCACAGAGCAACCAAAGAACACCTGGTGGATTTGAACTGCTGTCCTTTTGATTAGCAGCTGTAGCACTTAACCACTATGCCACCAGGTTGGTAGACAAGACTTCTAAAAACAATGCCCAAGATTCTACACCATAATGCCTGGAACCTGTGAATATGGCACCACTTCCCTGATAGTGCTATGTTACATAGCACAGTCGAGATTATCCAGAAGAGTCTAACCTAAATATGGGAGGCCCCTTTAAAAGCAAGTGTTTTCTCTGGCTGGTGACAGAAGATGAGAAGCATGAGAGGGACTGAGTGCACCACTGGTAGTTTGCAGATAGAAGGGGCCCACATGAGAAGAAATGTGGCCTCCAGGAATAGAGAATGGCACCTGATTGACAGCCAAAAAGAAAACAGAGACCTAAGACTTACAGTCAGTAATGAAAATGAGCACTAGATAAAAACTTGAACCTCAACTGTCACTTTGTTTTCAGTCTGGTGATACCTCTAGAAGAGAATCTAGCCATCCTATGCCAGACTTCTGACATACAGTACTGTGAACAAACAAAGGGTTGTTGGTTATGAGCTGCTAAGTTTGTGGCAATTTGTTAAGCAGCTATCAAAAGCTAATAATCTGTTTGATTTGCTTGATTTTGTTGAGATCTTTGTAGGATTTTCCTTCTTAAAGGATTCATGTATGTTTATACTCGGGACATTTTAACTAATATATTTTTATCTCCATTCCTGATCCATCAGCTCTGCATTCCTTGCTTTTGGACTGCTTATTAGATCTATGTTGAGAGTTTGAATTGTGATGACTCCAACATTTTCCTCATGTTCCCTTAATTCTACTTTGTTTTCTTTAGGAAGAAGCCTTGGTGGCACAGTGGCTAACGGCTTGGCTACTAATAGAAAGGTCAGTAGTTCAAACCCATGAGTCACTCCACAGGCCAAATATGAGGCAGTCTGCTTCCATAATGATTACAGCCTTGGGAGAAAGCTCAGGGTGGGGGCAAGAAGGCAGACTAATCAGAGAAACTAAGCCATTCTGATGCAACAAAGACTAGAAAAACCAAATTAAACAGATACAGACATCAACTCTGGAAGCCTGAACTGTAAATGAAGGGATAAGATATTAGACAGCAAGCCACTGAGAAGAAAAAACTGACAGAAAATAGTGAAAGAGTACACATGTATAGAATGGAGATTCCCAGTCAAACAGCATGACACATTGTGGCCTTCCGGAAATAAGCCAACAACCGTACATGCAGAAAACCTCTACAGAATTCTCAACAGTAAGTGGAGATATAGTGCAGACACCCAGGGCAAATAAGGCCATGTTTGCTAGCTGCAACTTAAGGAGGAGATGAGACTCACCCAGTGACTACAAAAGTACATTCCTACAGCCCTCTCTCCTCTGGTGAATGGCAGCCTAGATTTCTGGAAACCATAGTAAAACTCATTTTATTGACTTTCTCCATCAAGCTGTTCCTGTGCCTGCCTTCAAATACTGTCCTTCATCAGCCCAGCTGACTGGACCCCAGATCCCTTCCCATCAGCTTGATTTCTACTTCATCATATCCTATAGTTCCAAGAACTGCCCCAGATCCCAGACTCCTTCTTGCTGGCTCATCTCCAAGGGCATCTGGACTGTCCCATCACTGTCCCCACCACAGCCCTCCCTCCCAATTCACATCAAAGAGAAACAACCCATCTTTGCCACTTCTCCTCCTGCTGGACCTGCCCTGCTGCACCACAGCCATGTGACTGGCTCTGCTCATTCAGATAAGGTGATAGGAATTGTTGTGCCCACAGACAGTCAAGCAATAAAGTGCCTCTAGTCTGCCTGCTGAGACTTAACCACGGAAGACCAAAAAAGCGGAACAAAAGAAACAAAGCTAATAAACAAAGAAAATAATACCTGAATGTCTGAGACAACAGACAATATCAAAACACTAAACAAACAAACAAACAAAAAAAGACACAATGGCTTCAGTAAGTGACGAAAACAAAGACCAGATGATCTTCCAAAGAATAAAAGGCACAGGAACTACCTGACAGGAAATTCAAAGTCTCATTCAAAGATCTCTAAGAGATTAGGAAAGAGATCAAGGAAAACACAGACAAAACCAATCAAAATATAACCAAAATCAAGGAAAGAACAGACAGAGCAATAGAATAATTCAGGAAAATAATACAAGAACAAACTTGCAAATAAAATAAACAGTTAGAAATCATACAAAGATCACTATTAGAAATCCAAAAAATAACAATATGTCACAAATGGACATTGTAATAGAAAGTTTTAGCAGCAAATATGAAACAATGGAAAACAGGATCAGTGAAATTGAAGATAAATCCACGAATGCTACTTTGAGGAAAAGGCAAAGAAAAGAAACGAAGAAAACCTAAGAACTACATAGGATACAATCAAGAGAAAAAAACTGTATGTGACTGGACTTCCAGAACAGGGACAGAAAATGGAAGACACAGACAGGATTACATATATTTGCTCATAGAAATTTTTTCTAATATAATGAAAGATGAAAAGCTGACCATCAATGAAGCTCAACAAATCTCATCAAGATGAGTCATAAAATCTCATAAAAGGAAGTCACCAAGACATAGCATAATCACACTAAAAATAAAAACTGAAAAAGAATCCTGAGAACAGCTCAAGAAAAATAAAAAGTCATATACAAAAGAGAAAGTCAGACTAAGTTCTAATTACATGGCAGAAACCATACAGGCAAGAAAGCAGTAGAATGATATATATAACATTTTGAAAGGAAAAAAGAAAACTGTCAACCAAGAGTGATATATCCTGCACAGCGTTCTCAAACATGACGGTGAAATTAGGACCCATCTAATGCTATAAAGTTGATTCCAACTCACAGCAGCCCTACGGGGCAGAGTGTAAGTATACTACAGGGTTTCTACCAAGCACCTGATAGAGCTGAACTGCCAGTCTTTTGGTTAACAGCTGTAGTTCTTAACCACTATCTGATCAGGATTTCTACATTTCCAGATAAACAGAAATTAAAGGATTATGTAAAAAACAAACTGAATTTACAAGAATTATTAAAGGGAGTCCCTTTGATTAGAAAACTGACAACATCACACAACAACCTGTGTCTATGACACAGGCCATTATCAGACATATAACAACCTGGTAATGAATTTTCAAGGATAGGACATGATAAAAAGGTGTAAAATAGAGAACAAAACACGTCAATCTTTAAATGTCAACAACGTCAAAACAACAAGGGAAAATATTCAGCGCATGTACAGAACATTCAAAGAAGAAGAAGTCAAGGTAATACCAAGTAATAAAAAGACTGGTTAAAACTTAGGAAAATAAGGAAAGTTTAAAGGAAACCACCAATAAAGTTAACAAACCTAATCATCAAAATAAAGAAGAAAAACATAAAGTGTCAATAAGCACAAAATACACAATAATGAAAAAAATTTCACAGACAGGAAGAACTCAGCACAGCAAAGTAAGAGGAACAAAGAAAACCTCAGCATCACAAAAATAGAAATAAAAAAGCACTGAAAAATGACAGCAATAAACACACCTGTAGAAAAGCTCACTGAATGTGAATAGCTTAAAAATGCCCCCCCCCCAAAGAAAGTAGCAGAATGGATAAAAAAGAATGGCCCATCAATATATTGACTATGAGAGACATACCTTAGATAAAAAGACACAAATATTAAAAAAATCAAAGGATGAAAAATAGAACATCAAGCAAATAGTAACCAAAACAAAAAAGTGCAGAAGTGGCAATACTAATATCAGACAGAATAGATATTATGCGAAAAGCTGCTATAAAAGACAAGGAAGGACATTACATAATGATTAAAGGGGCAATCCACCATGATGAAATAATCACAATAAATACCTATTTTTTATCCAACACCTGGGATCTAAAATATATAGTTCAAACTAACAGCAATGGAAAGATAAATTGACAGGTCCACAGTAATAATGGGAGACTTTAACATACCACTCAGTAAAGGACAGAACATTCTGAAAGAAACTCAGCAAAGATAAAGATAATCTAAAGGTAACAATCAGCCAACTTGACTCACAGACATGTATTCAACACTCCACCCAATAGTAGCAAAGAACACATTCTTTGTGAATGCACATGGAACATTCTCCAGAATAGACCACATCTTAGAGCACAAAGCAACTGTCAACAAAATCCAAAACTCTGAGATGAAACAAACCATTTTCTCTGATCACAACACCATAAATGTAAAAATTAGTAACAGGAAGAGCAAGGGGAAAAAAATCAAATGCATAGAAACTGAACAACAACTTAAAATCTGCTCAGTAATAGAAAAAAACAAAGGTGATGTCATGGATTGAGTTAGGTCTCCTGAAAAATGTGTGCAGCAATTTGGCTAGGCCATGATTCCTGATATTGTGTGATGTTCTTATATGCTGTAAACTTTGCTTCTATGGTGTTAATGAGGGAGGATGGAAGACAGTTGTGTTGGTGGGTAGGACGCAATGTTTAAGATTTCTATTGTGCCTTGCTTGAGGAAGTCTCTTGGGATATAAAGGAAAGGAAGCAACAGAGAACTGGGCACTTCATAGTATCAAGAAAGGAGCAGTGCCTGAAGTAGAGCATGTCCTTTGAACCAGGATCCTGTAACTCAAGCTCCTAGTCCAGGGGAAGATTGACAGCATGGGCCTTCCTTCAGAGCCAACAGTAAAAGACTTCCCCTAGACCTGATGCCCTGAATTGGGACTTTTAGTCCGCTTTTCTATGGAAAAAGAAATTTCTCTCTGTTAAAGCTATCCACTTTGTGATATCTCTGTTATAGCAATACTAGACAACTAAGATAGATGGAATAAAAAAAAAATCTAGAATCAAATAAGAAAACATATCATACCAAAACCTTTGTGACACAGCAAAGGCACCACCTAGATGTCAGTTAATAGAAAATAAATGCACACATCAAAAAAGAAGGGACAAAAACAAAATGTTAGCTGTATCTCTCAAACAAATACAGAAGAGCAAATGAAATTCTCAGTCACTAGAAGAAAGGAAATAATAAAAATCAGAACAGAAATAAATGAAATAGAGAAGACAAAAATAATAGAATCAACAAAATCAAAAGTTGGTACTTTCAGAGCACTGGCAAAATCAACAAACGACCAGCCAAACTGAAAACAAAGAAAAACAGAAGAGAAAGGAAGTAACCCAAATAAGAAATGTGATGGTTGATATCACAACAAAATCAACTGAAATACAAAGCATCATAATAAAGTATCAGGAAAAACTGAACTCTAACAATTTGAAAACCTAGAGGAAATGGACAAATTTCTAAAAGCACACTACTTAGGTAAACTACCACAAATTGAGGTAAAAAATATGAACAGACCCATATATATTGAAAAGTTCATTTAAAAAAGAAAAAAAGATCACAACAACAACATCCTGTCACAAATAGCATCATTGGAGAATTTTACCAAACATTCTGGGAAGAGCCCACTCCAGTACTACTCAAATTATTTCAGAAAACAAACAAGAATAATATTATAAACTGGGGTAACAACAGTCTCTTTAACAAATAGTATTGACAAAATTGGATATCCATCTGCAAAAAACTGAAACAAGACCAATATTGCACACCTTGCACAAAAACTAACTGAAAATGGATCAAATACCTAAATACTCAACCTAAAGTGATAAAGATCATGCAAGAAAAAAATAGAGCCAACAATGGAAGCTCTAACATATGGCTTAGATGGGTTACAAAATCTGAAAAACAAGCATGATCAACACAAGAGAAAACAGATAAATGGGAACTACTAAGAATCAAACACTTTTGCTCATCTAAAAACTTTACCAAAGGAGTTAAAAGACCATCTACAGAATGGGAAAAAATATTTGGTAGCTAAATGTTAGACTGACATCTGATCTACATAATCTACAAGGTACTGCAAAATATCAACAAGAAAAAGGTAAATAACCCAATTAAGTGATGGGCAAAGGAGATGAACAGACACTTCACCAATGAGGACATCCAGGCAGCCGAAAAACACATGAGGAAATGCTCACAATCATTAGCTATTAGAGAAATCCAAATCAAAACTACAATGTGATACCATCTCACCCCACAAGGTTGGCCATTATCCAAAAAACACAAAACAACAAATGCTGGAGAGGCTGTGGAGAGACTGGAACTCTCCTACACTGCTTGTGGGATTGTAAAATGGTACAACCTCTTTGGAAAGCAATTTGGTACTTCCTTAAAAAGCTGGAAATAGATATATCACTTGACCTAGTAATCCCACTGCTTGGAATATATCCTACAGAATCAAAGGCAGTCACACAAACAGATACATGCACCCCAATGTTTACTGCAGCACAATCCACAATAGCTAAAAGATGGAATCAACCCAGATGCCCAGCAACAGACGAATGGATAAACAAACTGTGGTACATATACTCAATAGAACACTCTGCAATGATAAAGAACAATAATGATTTAAGAAATCCTCTCATAACCTAGTTTCAGTTGGAAGACATTATGCTAAGTGAAATCAGTCAGCTGTAAAAGGACAAATATTGTATGAGACCCCTGCTATAAGGATTTAAAAATAGACTTATGTAGAGAAGAAAAGACTCTTTGATGGCTACAGGGGTGGAGAGAGAGGGAGAAGGTTGGTCATAGATTAGACAGTTGATAGAAATTTAGTTGGGTGAAAGCAGTGACAGCACACAGCAGAAAGCAGTGACAGCAAACCATTTAACTGGACTTCAACGTAAACGGAAAGCTCTTCTAATCTCAATCCAATATGGCAAGGGTAGAGTAGTAGGGACGTGGTCTTGAAACCTGCCCTCAGAGGACATTGAGGTCAGTTGGCATAACTAGCCTATTGCTAAGAGAGTCTTCTGCACCCTATATTAGTGAGTGGTGTCTGGGGTCTTAAAAGCTAGCAAGCTGCCATCTGAGGTATACCAAATGGTCACAATGCATCTGGAACAGATGATGACTGAGAACAACAAAGACAGGTGGACAAAAGAGCTCAGGAAACACAAGGACCCTTGTGAATGGGAGACTGCAGCACTATGTTACCAGAAGGACCATAAGGTGCCTTCCCACCACCAAACACAGCATGATGGGCACACAACGTAGAGTCCCTGTGGCAACATGTGAAAAAGTGGGATGTGGCTCAAGAACTCTACTAAAAGACCAGAATTGATGGGCCAGTGGCCGGTGGGATCTCCTGGAAGTGTGGCCCCTAGACTTTCCGTTGCCCTTGACCACAAAACACTACTGAGGCCAACTCTTCAGACAAAAATATTCTGAACTAGGGGACACAATGTGACCATATGGTATGTTTACTTGATGGTTCATGCATTTATAGGATGCTGTCCTACTAGGCTCTTTCTAGAAGGGAGAGAAGAGAGTGAAGAGGAGGGGACAGGAGCTTTTTAAGGAGATACTACAAGTATGGAGTGAGTAGGAATGCGCTATCAACAGGAAAGGAGAGCAGGAAGAGCAGCAGATAAGGTATACGAAATTGATTTGGATTGTATACTTTCACTTAATCACAATTTTTTTAAAAAAGAAAAGAAGTAAGAAAGAAATGATTCCAAATTCATTCTGTGAAGCCAACATAACCCTGAGACCAAAACCAGGTAAAGACAGCACATATATATATATATGCACACACACACACATATACATATATGTACATAACAACCAAGTACTTCTCATGAATATAGATGAAAACTTCTCAAAAACAAAAATAAGTAAATAAAATAAAAACTCTAGCCAATAGAATTAAGCATCATATAAATCATAATAATAATAATACACTCCAGCCAAGTGGTATTAATACCAGCTAAGCAATAATGGTTCAATATGAGAAAATGAATAAACACAATCCACCAAACAAATAAACAAAAGAATCACATGATTGTCTCAACCAAAACAAAAAAGACATTATATATAGTCCAACACTCCTTCCTGATAAAAACATTCAATAAAGCAGGAACAGAAGGGAAATTCTTCAACATAAAAGGGCATCTATAAAAAACCTGGAGCCCTGGTGGCATAGTGGTTAAGAGGTAGGCTGCTAATAAAAAAAGTTAGCAGTTCAAATCCACCACCTACTCCTTGGAAAGTCTGTTGGGCAATTATTCTCTGCCTTATAGGGTCACAATGAGTTGGAACCAACTTCACAGCAACAGGTTTGGTTTTGGGGTTTTACAAAAAAACAACAACCAGCATCACAATTAAAGAAGAGAGGCTAAAAATATCCCTCCTAAGAATAGGGACAAGACAAGGATACCACTTACCGCCACTCATCTTAAACATTTTGCTGGAAGTCCTAGCTGGAGCAGTAAGTCAAGAACGGGAAATAAAGGGGATTCAAACTGGTAAGGAAGAAGTAAAATCATCCATTTTTATGAATGATATAATACATTTTATCATAGCTCCAAGAAAGAATAATACTTTTTATAATAGCTCCAAGAAAGAAAGAAAGAGAGGGAGAGTGGTTGAGAGAGAAAAAGACAGAGAGAGAGAGAGAAAAAAAACAATTCTGTTCTGGATACAAATAACATTATTTAATGAGATGAGAAAAATGAACAATTACTTTTTTATGGAAAGGAAAGAGGCCCCAGATAAGTGAACCATTACTGAAGAACAAAGTAGGAGGCCTCACACAACCTGATCTCAGAACTTACCATGTAGCTACAGTAGGCTGTTTTGACTATTGTGTCGGTACCATGACAGACACATTGACCAATGGAACAGAATTGAGAACTCAATGTAAATCCATCTATCTACTGCCACTTGACTTTTGACAAGGGCCAAAGTCTATTAAATGAGGGAAAGAGTCTTTTTAACTAATACTGACAAAACTGGACGTCCTTTTCTTAAAAAAAGTGAAATAAGAGCCATATCTTACACTATATGCACAAATGAATTCAAAATGGATTAAAGACCAAAATATAAAACCAAAACCCATTGAGATCATGGGAAAAAAAATACAGTCAATGCTAGAGACCCTAATGTATAGAATAAATAGGATACAACCTGTAACTAAGAGTATACAAACACTAGAAGACAAGCTAGATAACTAGAATGTTCTAAAAACAAACACTAAAGCTCATCAAAAAACATCACAAAAAGTAAAAAGAGAAACTACAACTTGGGGTGGGTGGGAAATAGTTATGACACTTCCAACAAAAGTCTAATATTTAAAATCTATAGGAAAATCTAACACCATTATGAGAAAAAGACAAATAATTTAATAAAAAATTACAAGGACATGAATAGACACTTCACCAAAGATACTCAGGTGGTTGACATACACATGAGAATATACTTGTGATCACTAGCCATTAGAGGACTGCAAAGCAAAACCATTATGAGATATCATCTTACCCTGACATTTCTGGCACTAATTAAAATAATAATAATAATAATAAACCCAGAAAATAATCAATGTTAGAGAGGTTGCAGGGAGATTAGAACTCTTACACACTGCAAAAATGATATAGTCATTTTGGAAAATGATACAGTGCTTTCTTAAAAAGCTAGAAATAGAAATATCATATTATCTGGCCATCCCACTCTTAGTAACCGAGCCTGGAAAAATAACAGACATTAAAGGAACAGGCATATGCACACTCATGTTCCTTGCAGCATCATTCACAATAGCAAAGTGCTCATGAACAGCTGAACGGATAAGAAATGGTACCTACACACAGTGGAATACTAAGCAAAGATAAGAAGCAGTAATAAATCCGTGAAACATTTCCAAATATGGATGAATCAGGAAGGCATCACGCTGACTGAAATACGTCTGTCACAAAAGGACAACTGTATAAGACTGCTGTTCTAAAAACTCATGAGAAGGTTTACACACAGAAAGAAACAATCTTTGATGGTTATGAGGGAGGAGAGTGACGTGGAGTGGAAAACACTAACTCGATAGCAGACAAGCAGTAACTTCGAGGAAAGATAAGACAGTACACCATACTGGGAAAGTTAGTAACCCTGCACAATTTGACCAAGACAGTCACAGAAGCTTCACAGACACATACAAATTCCATGAAGGACTAAGTTACTGGGCTAAGGGCTTGGGACCATGGTCTCAAAGGACATTTAACTCAATTGACATAATAGTTTAATAAGAAATTGTTCTACATCAGATTGTGTTGAGTAAAGTCTGAGGTCTTAGAAGCCTGTGCACATTCATCTAAGATAAATTTACTGGCCTCATCCTGAATGGAACAAAAGGGAATGAATAAAACCAAAGACACAAGGGGAAGAACGTCCACGGGACTAATCGATCACTACTACCACAGCCTTTACCTACAACTAGATGGTGCTCGGCTACCACCACCAGCTGTTGTGACAGAGATCATAATAAAAGATCCCAGATGGTGCTGGAGAGAAATATAGAACAAAATTCAAATTTAGACACACATACAAATCAGACTTACTGTTTTGACAGAGACTGGAGACACGCTAACAGTTTAGACCCCAGACACCCTTTTAACTCATTGCTAAAGTCACTCCAGAGGTTCACCTGTCAGCCAAAGTATAAACAGTCCTATAGTGTATTACCTTTGAGTCAATTCTAACTCATAGCGACCCTATAGGACAGAGTATAACTGCCCCATAGAGCTTCCTGAGTGTCTGGTAGATTTGAACTTCTGACCTTTTGATTTTCAGCAGAACTTGTAACCACTGTGCTACCAGGGCCCCAGACAAGTCTATATGGCAAACAATAACACATGTGAGGAACATGCTTCATAGCTGAATCATGTATACCAGACTAAATGGGCACATAGTCCAAAAAGAAAGATAAAAAGGCAGGATGAGACAGGAAAAAATGGATGAATGGAAATAGAGAACTCAGTGTAGAGGAGAGAGTGCTGAAAACTCCTGGGGTTGACAATCCACCTAACAAAACAGTTTGCACATTAATTGTTTAATGAGAAACTATTTTGCTCTACAAAGTTTCACCGAAGTGTGCACACACATACACATACACAAAAGAAGCCTCAAAAAATACAAAACATAAGAGTACCAAAATTATAAATAAATAAATAAATAGCCTTGGGGTCGCTATTGGGCTACAGCAGGAATACTGACAGGGAACTGACAGCAATTCAGGCCAGATTCAGTAGAGGACATGTAACAAATGATATCATTGCTGACATCAAATGGATGTTGGCTGAAATCAGAGAATACCAAAAAGATGTTTGCCAGTGTTTATTGACTCTACAAAGACATTCAACAGTGCGGGTCATAGTAAATTATGAACAACATTGTGGAGAATGTTAAGAACTCTTAATTCTGCTCATGAGGAATCTGTACATGGATCAAGAAGCAGTTGCTTGAACAGAACAAGAGAACACTGCATGGCTTAAAGTTAGGGAAGGTGTATACCAGGCTGTGCTTTGTCAGCATACCTATTCAATCTGTGGAAACACTGGTGGTGTATTGGGTTGAGTGCTACATCTGCTAACCAAAAGGTCATCAGTGCAAATCCACCAGGCATTCCTTAGAAACTCTATGGGCAGTTGTAGTCTGACCTCTAGGGTCTCTATGAGTCCAGCTCAACTAGATGTCAGTGGATTTGGTTTGGTTTTATTCAATCCGTATGCCAAACAAATAATCTGAGAATATACACGATATGAAAAAGAATGGGGCATCAGGATTGGAGGAAGACTCATTAACAACCTACATAATGCAGATGACACAACATCGCTTGCTGAAGTGAAGAGAATTTGAAACACTTAACTGATGAAGATCAAAGATCACTGCCATCAGTACAGATTGCACCTCAGCAGATTGACATTGTCAAGAATTTTGTTTTACTTGGATCCATGATCAACAGCCATGGAAGCCGCAGTCAAGAATCAAAAGATGCATTACATTGGGCAAATCTGCTGCAAAAGACCTCTTAAAAGTGATTTTTTAAAAAAACAAAGATGCCACCTGGAAGACTAAGGAGCACTGGACCCAGTCATGGTATTTACAGTCACATCACATGCATGCAAAAGCTGGGCCATGAATAAAGAGGAGAGAAGAAGAATGGATGCTTTTGAATTGTGGTGTTGGAAAAGAATATCGAATGTAGTATGTACGGCCAAAAGAATGAACAGATCTGTCTTGGAAGAAATACAGCTAAAATACTCCTTAGAAGCAAGGATCCCACTTCTATCAAGTCGTGTCCAACTCATAGCGACCCTATGAGTCAGGGAAGAACCATGCCATAGAGTTCCCAAGGAGCGCCTGGGATGGTAAGACTATATCTTATGTACTTTGGACATGTTGTCAGGAGGGATCAGTTCCTGGACATCATGTTTGGTAAAGTAGAGTTATTATTGTTAGGTGTCGTTACATCAGTTCTGACTCATAGCGACCCTGTCTACAACCAAATTAACTACTGCCCAGTCCTGCACCATGCCTACAATCATCCACATGCTCGAGCCCATTTTTGCAGCCACTGTGTCAGTCCATTTTGTTGAAGGTCTTCTTTCTCACTGACCGTATACTTAACCAAGTAGGAAGTCCTTCACGAGGAAGAAGGACCAAGCAGCCTATTTCTGAAAAGAATTAGCCCGCAATAACCTTATGAATAATAGTGGTAAAGCAGAGTGTCAGTGTAAAAGAACAAGACCTTAATGAGGTAGATTAACACAGTGGCTACAATGATGGGCTCAAGCATAATGATTGTGGGTGCGGTGCTAGACCAGGCTTTGTTTTGTTCTATTGTACATAGGGTCCTTATGAGACAGTGCTGACTTGACAGCACCTAACAACAACACTGTCTTATATGTTGATATGAGTTGGAATCAACTCAACAATAAGTTTTTGAACTTCTCATTTTTAATCTATTCTGGAGATATATTCAGCATGCTATTTAAGTCATCTATTGAGTTCTTTTGCATTATATATTATTTATTGTTTATTGTATTTTATTATTGTATTATCATTACTTATTATTTATTACATTTTATTTATTATTATATAATCATTTGCAAATGTTCTCTAATAGTCTTTTCTTGTTTGATAATCTATATTCTTGGTTGCTAGTCCCTAATTCAAAGAGGAGAAAGATTTTCTGTTGAGTATACAAGTCACACTCTTGAATTGTAAATCGTATCTATGGTTTGTATTGAGTCATTTGTTTGCAAATTTATGGAAGTTAGGTTGTCTTGAATCAGGAAACCCTGTCATAGCTGATTTAATACTAGCTGTTTCAAGAACAACACTCTGTTCAGGTAATCCCTGTATTCTAATCTGTATGCCTGAAACAGCAATTGAGTATAGTTAAATCTTCTTCTGTTTGAGTCTTTAGATCATGTTGAATTGCAGGCTGGCCACACCTAACTTCTGCAGAAGATTATACCAAAGTTAAGTCAAGGCATCTGTTCTAAGCAGGATCCATTATATGAACAGAGGGTGCAGGGGCACACCAAGATGAAAATGATGCTACAGGAAAAAAGTATATGAAATGGGTAATAAGTGAACAGAATATTTTATTTATCTCATGCACCCATAACCGCCTACAATTTGCAAATCAATTGGTCAGAGGTTTGGACGTGTAAACTTATTTCTAAATTCAACTTAAAAATTGATATAAATCTGTTTTCTGAAATCCATTCTCTGAATCTTTACCATCATTTTCTGTGATTTCCAACAAACTATAAGAACAAAAAAAAGGGGAAGGAATTTTATATGCAGATGTAAGTAGTATACTTACTTCCAATATCTGTTTCAATAGATTTTCTGCCTTGAGTAAATTCCTGATGATTATAAAATACTTCTGAAACACAGTTATGAGTTGTTTGTGGTTGAAGTTCTTCCAGTTTAATAGAGTTATGTGTATATTGTGATTTTGTAATATTACCTGAAAAAAGTATCACATGTGAGTATATTAGCACAATATATGATATTTAGATAGAAAATATAGGAAAATGATATAAAAATAAGAAGTTAAAGAAAGATTCTGAAAACTACTAAGTAATGCATGGTTTTAAACTGCATTCCATTTCAAAGAACCTATTTAGCAGATATAGCTTAAATTCTCTCTGTTTTAATGGATCCAGGACTGATGCATTAGTTCGAGTGATCTCCTTTCAGACTCTGAGATTGTGCTTGAGTTTGCATTTACTTAACAGGTTTCCTACATAAATTATTGTTATGTAACCAGTCATAGGTTTGTTTTCCTCATATTACTTGTACCATAGCCATCTATCTTCCCTTTTGTCTGATGATCATAATCATTGCCATACTCGTCTTGTGCCCATAGCTTGTCAAATTTAGTCTGGCAGACTATGCTAAGAGGTGGAAGATTCCATCTCATTAAATTTGAATGTATCTAAAAAGCTAAGGAGAGGGAGAAACAAACATATCGAAAAAGTGCTAAGAAATACTATCTTCACTATTGCTCTTCTGATCTGAACTCAAACTCAGATTCCTAGACTCATTTCCTGTACTTCTTCTACTTTCACATCACCCAAAATATGCTTGCACCATTTATGAATTTATTGTTCGAGAGTTGACAGTGTATAATCTCCCGTGTGTTTTTCTCATTCCAACAGAGTATATACATCATCACTCCTTCAAAACAACTTTTTCCTATAGCCAAGCCAAGTTCCATCAAGCCGGATCCTACTCATGGCAACCCATAATCCCTTCAAAAACGCCTTGTGCGCGAAATCTGACAATTAAGTCCATGAACTTAATTGTTCTTAAGTGCTACACACCTCTTTGCTGAATATTACTGCAGTTACCTTTGAAGCATTCCCCTTGGGAAGCTATGCACTGATGCCAGCACCTAGTCTACCCTTCGAAGTGATTTTGGAACTCTTTCTGGAATGACCATTGTATACGGTGGTGAGGTGGCAAATTTGCAAACTTAATTGCATAGTTGTCTGTAAGGTAGTTTTTAGCTAGTAAATAAATAACTGTATCGGAACACCCTCCCTACTCACCTGACCTGGCCCCCAAAGACTTTTTTCTTTACCTGAAGATAAAGGAAATATTGAAAAGAAGACAGTTTGATGACATTCAGGACATCAAGGGTAATATGATGACAGTTTTGATGGCCATTCCAGAAAAAGAGTTCCAAAATCACTTTGAAGGGTAGACTAGGTACTGGCACTGATGCATAGCTTCCGAAGAGCAGTACTTGGGAGGAGACTGCAGTGATATTCAGCAATGAGGTATGTAGCACTTTTTCTAGGATGAATTCATGAACTTAAATGTCAATCTTCATCTGACAGCTGACATGAAAATTGTTATATATTAATTGCTTGTTACTGTTTTAAATATTTGTCAGGAGGAATATTTGTCTGTTTTGTGACTTAAGTAGTCTGAAATTTCAGGCTGGTGGTATCTAATAAGATTATAATTATGTGATTACAACCAGACTGCAGATCAAATGCGGAAGAAAAAAAATGAAAGAAAGAATGGAGGGAGGAAAGGAAAGACAGAGGGAATAGGGAATGAAGGAGATATAGAGAAGAGAATTAGACAATTTCTGGAACAACTTTCCATGCCCCCAAAATAATCGGACCAATATTATATTCTTACCGCATCTAAAATTGTAGGTAATATTTTCTTTTGCACAGGAAATGTCTTCAGGTATCTTCCATTTTAAACAAATAGTAGTATTTGATTCTTCAGGGATAGTACAGTCTTCTAAAGTTAACCTATTAGGGTCTGTCAAGAAGACACAGAAATATGACAGGATCAATATTTTATAACTTTTGCTGTATCAATTACAGTCACTAAAATTATACCATGATATAGAATGTATTTAGCTTGCTTTGGAAAAATTATAGTTTGCCAGTTTAATGTTTCTTGGTTATCTAGTTTACTTTTTTAACATCATACATTTTGATAGCATTTTCATGTAATTACCTTTAAAAAAGGAATCTGAACAAACATTTAGACAACATTGCAATTTTTGCATATATTAAAACATTCATTCCATTTTGTTACTTTTAATTGAATGATTATTACAATAAGCACTGAGGGCTTCTGTCTTCAGAAATGCATTTTTCAAAACTGTTATTTTATTTCTTTATCATTTATTTAACTAATATTTAGAGAAAGTGAATAAATTCAATTGACTTAAAAAATGATTTTAACCTCTTTAGATGTCAACTGGTCAAGGATCTTGAATTATCAAATGATGTGAGACGTGAAAGGCTGCATAGCCCCTAAATCCCTTTTTCAAAATGCATCTTGCTGGGATAAAGTTTTCCTGAGATAAGCACCAGTGGAATCTACCTGAGAATTTAGTTGCCCCCCTTTCCCAGTAGTGGCTTAGCTGGCAAACCATCTTAATTGCCTTAACATGATTAAAGCGCTTTTAGTGAAAGCATTTGGCTTCTTTCCATAAATATTGCATCCTTGACTTTTTGTTTTTTTCCCCAAATAGTCCACTTATATTTTAAATAATAAATGCATGTAAATATACATTTAATGACAGATTAAATAAAGGAAAGGGGGGAAGCTAGTGGATAATCATTTAAACCTGCTGCCATCAAGTCAGCTCTGACTCATATAGTCCCTATAGGCCAGAGTAGAACTTCCCCATAGGGTTTCCAAGGAGTGGCTTGTGGATAACCACCTTTTGGTTAGTAGCCATAGGTCTTAACCACTGCATCACTGGTGCTCCAGATAATCACTTAGTAGGATGTATTGTCTCTGTAAAAAATAGGAGGGCTAAAAGATAAAAACAGAAGGCTTATATCAACTTACAGCATTTACTGGGTTAGGCTAGCAGAAAAATGCCCCTGTTCCTATATTGCTGACTTTATTTCCCTCAGCCCTATTCCAGTGACTGTTACAACACACCACACATGAAATCTTACTGCTTTTGTAAATTGATAGTTACCTGGTGGTACACGTAATTCTAAAATTTTAATAGGAGCAACACATGACTCTGAAGATATATTAACATGGGTAATGCTACATGGAGGTAGGTCATCACATTTAGGTTCACACGTCACATTGTCTATATCTGGCTTTGCATCATAAGAGTTGGTTGTATTGTTGTATAAGTATTTAGCAGAGATTTTTGCATATTTGTCCTCTGAAAGAAAAAATAAGACAAAGATTTTTTGTTATTTTCAGAATGAATAATCTGTATTAAATATCAATGCCTTAACACATAGTTTCAAAAGTATTAAATCACTAAAAATAGTCCACAGGAATATGGAAAATAGGAGAAATATGTCTCTCTATACATTTCTTTTCATGGTTCCCTTAGCAGCGTTCGCAGCTTGGAAGTTTATATTTGGACAATTTGCGGACTAATGTTTATTTTTCCTACTGGATTGTAGATACCCTAAGGGCAAAATCCACTTGATAATGGTCATCATTGTGAATCCAGCTCCTTGCATGATACTTGTCATTAATAGGACTTCAATAATTACTTGTTGAATGATACAAAAATGAATCATGAATCCAACAGTTTCTTCTCACTTTATAATTTCACTTGCTTTATAAAATGTAGCTAATTATCTGTCCCTCCAAATATGTGGCACATCAGTTATTCTGGGACCACAGACCCTCATTCATTCCTCTACTTTTATAAATGTATTACTGATAATATGCCTTTCTAAAAATCCTTCCTTAGGCTCATCTCTCACAGTATCGCCTTTATTTAAACAGTTTATATTAACTGGTCAAAATATCTTTCCCATCAATGTTCACTTAATCTTTTTTATTCAGTAAAAATTATTAAGCCCTTATTTTGAAGACATTGACTGAAGCACTATGAATACATACACTAGTCAAACATGGTCATAGCTCTCAGAAACATGCCATCTAACAGGGAAGACAGACACAAATATGAATTGTAGAAGACAAAGAAATACTTAGGACAAAATTTTGTGCAAAATAATATGAAAGTCAAAAGTGGTGGAACAGAGGAGAAATTTCAGAGGTAATTCAGGTTTACTTGTAACATAAGCATGAACCCATTGCTGTCAAGTAGATTCTGACTTATAGCACCTCTATAGGACAGAATAGAGCTTCTCAACAGAGTTCCTCAAACTGTAATCTTTACAAAAGCAGAATGCCACATTTTCTCACACAGGGTGGCTGGTGTACTTGAACTAGCAACCTTTTAGTTAGTAGCCAAATACTTAAACACTGTGCCACCAGGGCTCCAAGACTATGTATAGGAGATATACTAGATATGGGATGGGTATGGAGGAGAACTCCAAGGGTAAAGGAAAAGCAGGCGGTATAAAGATATAGAGGCAGGCAGGAACAGCATGTATTTGGTAAACTGTAAGTGATCTCATACTACTAAAGAGAATAGTGTGTCAAGTCAATGAAGCAAGAGGAGAAATACATGGTAACCAGGTCATCAAAGAATCATGTTAGCCAAATGAGTACGTGAAAACTGAAAACTGGTCATTACACCAAATGTATGGAAAGCTACTAAAGGCAGTGACTTACTCCTACAGACACATGGAGGGCTTCTTAGCTGGGGCAGGAGTAGAGCTAGAGGATGAGTTAAATAAATACGCCTCCAATCGCAGTGAATGGTGACAGTGGCCAGAATTACAATAAAGGAAGACTGAATTGTAGATGTACATAAGAAGTAAAAACAGAGGCTTTTGGTCACCCTGCGAGCCCCAGGACACGGCACAGGGCTGTTAATTTGGACTTCATACCACTTAACGAAAAACTTCCTCTGTTTCGCTGACTCCCACTCCTAGCTAGCCCTGGCTCTCGCAGAATGAAGGTAACACACCATTTTGACGTTTTTTCCTCTGTCTTGGCCAGTGAGTGGAGCTGGGTCTTGCCTAGTGGCTAGTCTCAGAGGCACTGCTGGTGGGATAGGCAGGCAAAATTGCCATATTTTAAGAGCCAGTCTTAGGACTCTGTACATCTAGCTACTTTGGGCCTGTCTTTTTATCTCTGTCACAGTGTGGTTTGTATGGAACCAGCAGAGCCTATGTTCAGTATGCAAGTTTGGATACAGAGATTTTAGCAGGACCTAATTCTTAGCCTGGGAGCCAGTGCCTGCAAACAGGACAGTGCTTCTCTGACAGAAAAGCAGTAGTTTACAAAGTGTCGCTGACTGTGGGGGTTGGGCAACAGAGGCTGAGGATTCACTATGTCTCAGCCCCTTTAGCCCCTCTACCTGCCAACCGTGTGGAGGATGCCATCTTAGATACCATGGCCACAGCTGAACCTAATTCTTAGCTTGGGAGCCAGAGCCTGTTCACAGGAGAGTGCTTTTCCAACAGAAAAGCAGTAGTTTACATACTGTTGCCTAAGGCTGGACCCTGTCAGCAGAGGCCAATAGGGCAATAGCATTGCTGTATTTTGAACTAGTTCGTATAATCTGGGGTTGGATATAGAGGTGCCTACTTTGCCAGTTGGGAAGAGGGACCTCTACACCTGAAAACCTAACTGACTTGGGAAGTAGTCAGATACTTTTTGTTTTACATTTTAAGACAGCCTAGAGAAATATCTGAAATCCATCTTCACAGTATCTCTCCCAGCCTTTACTTACTCACATGAAACCCAAAAAGCAACAGATGCTTGTGGTAGTCAAGAAATCACCCATGGCTTCAGAAGGCTCCCAAACAAACAAACAAGGAGTTTTCCAGATGAGGAAACTTTTATGAAATCATCAGCAGGTGATACAAAAGGGTTATATACAGAGCCCTTCTAGACCTTATACAAAATGCAGCAGAAGAAAATGAAAAATTAAGCAAGCTGTTTGATCTCATGGAACACCGGTACTCTGAAATCCAACAGATCAAGAACAAAATCAAAGATACAGAAACTTCCATTCAAAGCCAAGAAAACAGAATGGAAAAAATGGAAAAAAGAATTTCTGACTTGGAAGACTGACACCAGCATCTATGAGCAGAAATCAGAAAAAAGAAACAAGAAAAATGAAGAAGCATTAAGAAGCATGTGGGACTCTGTTAAGAGGAACAACCTTCGATTAATTGGAGTCCCTGAACAGGATGAGACACTTAAGAACAAAGAGTATCATTGCTGAGCTGCTGACAGAAAACTTCCCAGAAATCATGAAGGAAGAGAATATAGATATCCCAGATGTGTATCGTACGCCACCCAATATAGATCTCAAAAGAAAGACTCCAAGACATATTATAATCAAGCTTAACAAAATGAAACACAAGCAGAAACTCTTAAAGGCAACAAGACTCAAAGCAAAGCTAACATTCAGAGGGAAACCCTGTAGGCTTTCATCAGATTTCTCAGCAGAAACCATGCGGGCATGGAGACAGTGGCATGACACATTTAAAGCTTTGAAGGAGAAGAACTTCCAACCAACAATTATATATCCTGCAAAACTATCTTTCAAATATGAAAATGAATTAAGACTTTTGCAGACAAACAGAAACTCAGAGACTTTGTAAAAACCAAACCCAAACTACAAGAAATACTGAAAGAAGTTCTTGGCTTTGGCTTAGAAGAACAGAACCACTAACTTTATATTTTAGAATGACACATCATCTAGAATTCTCCTCAGTTAGGGAAGGCTCCAAACTCAATCACAGCTTTAGCACTGAAAGAAACAATCTAGTGATTATCATGAAAACTATGGTGCCATCATATTCAAAAGAGGTATGTACTACAGTCATTATAGTCCTTCCAGATGGAGAGGAAGATGACAAGACTGGTAGTAATTAAAATTGGGTTTATATACAGTTATTAAGGGGGATCTTAGGAGCAGCCATAAACTACAACAAAGATGCAACATACCATATCAAGATATGTAACACAGGAGTCTCAACAACTACAAAACCAGCTCTGAAAAAGGTGAAAAATCATCTCACAAAAAAAAAAGTCCCAGAACAGACTAATAAGAACAACAGAGAAAATAAAAAAAAAAAAAAAACATATCACAATGGCAGCACTGAACATATACCTATCAATAATTACATTGAATGTGAATGGACTGAATACTCCAATAAACAGACATCGAGTGACATCTGGGATCAAAAGACATGACCCATCCATATGCTGTCTACAAGAAATTCACTTGAAACCTAAAGATAGGAACAAACTGAAAATTAAAGGATGGAAGAATATATATCAAGCTAACAATGAACAAAGAAGAGCAGGTGGGACAATTCTAATCTCAGAAAAAATCAATTTTAATGTAAAATCCACCATCATGAACAAAGATGAACACTATTTATTGCTGAAAGGTTCACTACACAATCAAGACTTAACTATATTAAATATTTGTGCACCTAATATCAGAGCACCTAAATATGTTGAACAAACACTGACTACACAGTAATAGTAGGAGACTTCAACATTCCACTCTCAATACTGGACAGATCATCTAGAAAGAAGCTCAGTAAAGATACAGGAGACCTTATTGCCACAATTAACCAACTAAACCTCATCGATGTATACAGAACTTTTTACCCATCAGTGGACAACTACACTTTCTTCTCCAGTGCACATGCAACATTCTCCAGAATTAACGATGTGTTAAGACATAATGCAATTCTCAACAAAATCCATCTCATTGAATTACTGCAAAGCATCTTCTCAGATCATGAAGCCATAAAAGTCACAATCAATAGCAGAATAAACTTAGACAGAAAGTGGAACTCCTGGAAACTGAATCATCTTCTTCAAAAAACCATGGGTTATAGAAAAAAATCAAGGATGAAGTAAAGAAATTCATGGCTTCCAGGAAGAGCAAAAACACTTCCTACCAGAACCTATGGGATACAGCCAAAGCAGTCCTCAGAGGTCTGTTTATCTCAATAAATGCACACATCTGGAAGGAAGAAAGAAACCAAATTAAGGAACTAACCCTACAGCTTGAACAAGCAGAGAGAGAACAACAGAGGAACCCCTCACACACCAGAAGAAAACAGATCATAAAGATTAGAGAAGAACTAAATGAATTAGAGAATAGAAAAACAATTGAAAAGACCAGAAGCAGTTTTTTTGAAAAGATCAACAAAACTGACAAACCATGGTTAAACCTACTAAAGAAAAATAGGAAAGGAAACAAATAACCCAAATAAGAAATGAGAGGGGAGTTGTCACAACAGATCCAACAGGAATCAAAAATATCATAACAGAATACTATGAAAGACTATACTCTAAGAAATTTGAAAACCTAGAGGAAATGGACAAATTCTTTGATTCATATCACCTACCCAGGTTATCACAATGTGAAGCAGAACAATTTATTAAACCCATCACAAAGGAAGACATTGAAAATGTCATCCAAAAACTGCCAACCAAAAAAAACCCAGGCCCAGATGGCTTCACTGCAGAATTCTACCAAGCTTTTAGAGAAGAGTTGTCTCCAATACTACTGAGACTATTTCACAGTATAGAAAGGGATGGAGTATTCCCAAACTCATTCTATGAAGCCAACATAACCCTCATACAAAAGCCAAGGAAAGACCCAACGAAAAAGGAGACCTACAGACCGATATCTCTCATGAATCTAGATGCAAAAATCTTCAACAAAATTCTTGCCAGTAGAACACAACAGCATATCAAAAAAAAAATCAGTCATGACCCAATGGGATTCATACCAGGGATGCAAGACTGGTTCCACATCAGAAATTCAATTAATTTTATCAACCACATAAATAACACAAAAGACAAGAATCACCTGATCTTCTCTACTGATGCAGAAAAGGCATTTAATAAAGTCCAACACACATTCATGCTAAAAACTCTTAGCAAAATAGGTGTAGATGGAAAATTCCTCAGTGCAATAAGGGCCATTTATACAAAGCCAACTGCCTACGTCATCCTGAATGGAGAGAGACTGAAACAGTTTCCCTTGAGAACAGGAACTAGACAAGGATGCCCACTCTCACCTCTCCTATTCAATACTGTACTAGAAGTTCTAGCCAGAGCAATTAGACAAGACCAAGAAATAAAGGGCATCTGCGTCAGCAAAGAAGTCAAAATCTCCCTGTCTGCAGATGATATGATTGTATATGCAGAAAATTCCAAAGAATCTATAAGTAAACTACTCAAACTGATAGAAGAGTTCAGCAAAGTCTCAGGATACAAGATAGATATAAGTAAATCAGTAGGATTCCTTTATACCAATAATGAGACTGTTAATAAAGGAATCATCAAATCAATACCATTTACTATAGCCCCTAAGAAGATAAAGTACTTAGGAATTAATCTAACCAGAGAAATAACAGACCTTTACAGAGAGAACTACAAGCCCTTACTACAAGAAACTAAGAGAGAGTTAGATAAATGGAGAAACCTACCCTGCTCATGGGTAGGGAGACTTAACATTGTGAAAATGTCTATTTTACTCAAAGCAATCTACTTATATAATGCAATCCCAATACAAGTTCCACCGTCACTTTTTAATAAGATCGAGAAACAAATCACCAATTTTGTTTGGAAAGGGAAGAAACACCTGATAAGTAAAGTGCTACTAAAGAAGAAGGGAGGCCTCTCATTACCCTGCTTCAGAACCTATTACACTGCCACAGTGGTCAAAACAGCCTGGTACTGGTACAAGAACAGACAGCTCGATCAGTGGAACAGAATTGAGACCCAAGAGATGACACTATCTGCCTATGAACAGTTGATATTCAACGAAGGCCCTAAGACATTAAACTGGGGTAAAGACAATCTCTTCAACAAATGGTGCTGGCAAAATTGGATATCCATCTGCAATAAATTGAAACAAGATCCGTATCTTGCACCTTATACAAAAACCAACTCAAAATGGATGAAAGACCTAAATATCAAATCTAAACCAATAAAGCTCATCCAAGAAAAAGTAGGAACAACAACAGAAGTTTTAATACACAATATAGACAGACTTCAAAATCTGTCAAACAAACCACAATCAAGACAAGAGAAAATAGATAAATGGGAACTATTAAGAATCAAACATTTTTGTGCATCCAAAGGCTTTATTAATAGAATTAAAAGGCCACCTACGGAATGGGAAAAAATATTTGGCAACTCTATGTCAGACCGACGCCTGATCTCCGTAATCTATAAGGTACTACAAAATATCAATAAGAGGAAGATAAATCATCCAATTAAGAGATGGGCAAAGGAGATGGACAGACACTTCTCTAAAGAGGAGATCCAGGCAGCCAAAAAACACATATGGACAGTTCACAATCTCTAGTTATTAAAGAAATTCAAATGAAAACAACAATGAGATACCATCTCACCCCGACAAGGTTGGTCATGATCCAGAAAACACAAAAGAACAAATGCTGGAGAGGCTGGAGAGGAAGTGGAACTCTCCTACACTGTTGGTGGGGTTGCAAAATGGTCCAGCCTCTTTGGAAAGCAATCTGGCTCTTCCTTAAAAATATGAATATAAATATACAATTTGACCCAGGAATTCCACCACTTGGAATATGTCCTACAGAATCAAGGCCATTCACATCAACGGATGCATGCCTAAGAATGTTTATCGCAGCACAGTCCACAATAGCAAAATGATGGAATCAACCCAGATGCCCAACAACAGAGGAATGGATAGGTAAACTATGGTATATATATTCAATGGAGCACTATGAAATGGTCAAGAACAATGATGATTCCAGGAAACATCTCATAACCTGATTTAAACTGGAAGACATTATGTTGCGTGAAAGTAGTCAGCGACAAAAGGACAAATATTGTATGAGACTCCTATGATGCCAAGCCAAGTGCCGTCGAGTCGGATTCAAAAACAGATCTATGCATAGAAGAAGAGTCTCTTTGACGGCTGCAAGGGAGAGGAGTGAAGGAGGACGATGGGGGAGGGTTTAGATTAGATAGTTGGTAGAAATTTGGTTGGGTGAAATCGGTGATAGCACATTAGAAACAAGAACAATATTAAGTGGACTTCAACATAAATTGAGTACTCCTTCCATCTTAACCCAATATTGCAAAGACAGAGTAGCTGGGGCGGGGGGCAGGAAATCATGCTCTTAGGTGAAATTGAGGCCAATTGGCATAACTAGTGTTTTGCTAATGAGGTGTCTCTGCACCCCACATTGGTGAGTGGCATCTGGGGTCTTAAAAGCTGCCAAGCTGCCATTCGAGGACACAGCAAATGGTTCCAACTCAGCAGGAATGTATGATCACTGAGGACCAAAACAACATGGGGAAAGACAACCCAGAAGACAGAGAGGCCCACATGAGTGGGTGCCTTCACTGGCTTGGGACTGGAAGAACTGGATGGTGCCCGGCCACCACCAGTGATAGCCGCGATGGAGCTCACAAAGTTGAGTCTCACTGGAAACACAAGAATAAAAAGGGGTACACCCTGAGATCTCCACTAAAAGACCGCAATTGATGGTCCCTTGGCTTCAGGGTTCCCCTGGGAGCATGGCCCCTGGCCCTGATGCTGCCCTTGCCCATAAATCAGAATGAAGGTCCACTCTTCGGACATGAATGGATTGGACTTGGTGATGCAGAGTGACCATATATTGGATGCACTTTATGGTTCTATGTATCTATAGGATATCATCGTGCTGACTTCTGGCTGGAGGAAGGAGAGTGGGTAGAGAGGAGGGGAAAGGGGACTTTTGGGAGGATGAGTCATGCATGGAGCAGAGAGGAATAGTGTGCTGTCACCAGACAGGGACAGCAGTGGAAGTTGCATATAGGTAGCATGCAAATTTATATTGGAATGTATATTTTCACTCAGTCATAATAAAAAAAAGAAGAAGTAAAACTGACAGGATTTGTTCTATGAAAGGGTATTAGTGTAGAATGTTTGGAACAGAGTCCAGTGATATCAGTGATACATACATACATATAGACACACACAGATACATAGACACACAGACACATATGAGGTCTGACAATTAAGTCCACAAGCTTAATTGTTCTAAGTGCTACAAACCTCATTGCTGAATATCACTATGGTCACCTTTTCAGTACTCCCCTTGGAAACACAATGCACCAATGCCAGTGTCTTTTCCACCCTTCAAAACAAATTTGGAACTCTTTCTGGAATGTCCATTGCACACAATGGCAGGGTGGCAAGTTCAGAAGCTTTATTGTGTAATTGTTTTTATGAAGGAGTTTTTAGCCAATAAACAAATAACTGTATTGGAACACTCTCCCTACTCACCTGATCTAGCCCCCAAGGATGTTTTTCTTTTCCTGAAGATAAAAGAAATATAGAAAAGAAGACATTTTGATGACTTTCAGGACATCAAGGGTAATATGATGACAGCTCTGATGGCCATGCCAGAAAAAGAGTTCCAGAATTGTTTTGCAGGGAATACTAGGCATTGACATCATTGCGTAGCTTCTGAAGGGGTGTACTTCAAAAGTGATCGCAGTAATATTCAGCAATGACATATGTAGTATTCAAGGCAATTAAGTTTATGGGCTTAATTGTCCAAACTCGTGTGTGTGTGTGTGTGTGTGTGTGTGTGTGTGTACATACATATCATTTGGTGACTGAATCGACATATCTTAATAAAATATATTGAATAAATGAATGATCACATAAAGTATAAATGAATAGTGAATTAAAGAGAAAAATGAGGAGGGAGAATTTGCAGTAGCTACTGATTTGGGGTTTGGACATCTTTGTGAATGGTAATGTTCTTCATCAAAAGAATGGAATACAGTATAAAACTGTTAAAAAAAAAAAAGATGATAATTCTGATTCCAATATACTGAATTTGATGTGCCTCAAGATATCCAGGGACTACAGAGTTCCAACAGGTAATTTCACACTGTATATACAGCTTTGGTAGCCATCAGCTTATAATAAATATTAGCTGAAGCAGTGGATTTAGATGACAAAGAGGAGAGGGCCTGGAAAAGCCACTGATTTAATAGTCAATGAATCTCCAAAAAGTTGACTAACAGCATTACTGGAGAAGAAGTATGAAAAATAGAGAAATGTGTCAGAAAACCAAGGATCAGAACAAAATTGACAAAAGTGTGGTCAGCGGTGTCATATGTCACAGAGAGTTTAAGAAAGCTAATAAGCTGGTTATCCATTATTTAAGCAAAATTGGTTTAAGTAGATCATGTAATTATCTGCCAGCCTGTGTTACGAGAAAGTCTTGGACAATAAATAAGAAAAGATAGAAAATGTACTCAATTCCTGTGAAAGGGATGACCACGAAAGGGAAGAGAGCCCATATTTAGAAGACAAGGTGGGACTGAGACAACTATTTGTTTTGTGCTTCCAGTTGTAATGGAGTTCTTATAAATGTAAGTAAGCAAAGTGTCCAAAGAGATGGAAAGACCTGTGTGAGAGGGTTTGCCCGATATAACAAGTATTACAAGTTGTAAAGACTGGATGAGATTGAGAAATAGAGGGATTAACTCTGACCAAAACGAAAGACTTCACGTCTACTGAGAAGACAGGAAGGACATAGCATAAGTATCAGCACCACCTAATCTTTGGTTCAGGCCCTAAACCGGGTGAGAGAATGTTTTTCTTCGTGATAATCCTTGAAGCAACCACCTACATATTATATTTATCATTGTGCTAAACCCTTGACCCACCCTAAAACAAATTTGCTGTTACTCTGTTTTAGAAATATTCAAAGAGAAGTTAAGAAGCTTCACCAAAATTATTTAGCTAGTGATAGCTAATTTTGATATCTCAAACAAGGTCTGAATATGAAATAAAAGACTTTTGTCATTAAAAGACACAGGCTCTTAAAATCCGTAGTTAATCATTGGTGAGAAACTAGAGCTAGTGCATTTAGGTCTTGTAAGCTTCAGATAAAGCAGGGAAAATTTCAAGAGCTATTCCAAAGTAATATGTGCTGCCCCAAGGTAAATGAACTTACCACATGTTTCCTTAGATGGAGTAGTAGCTGTAAGAAAAAAAAAATGCAAATTATTAAAATTTTGTTCTTAGACTAGCTCTGCTGTAGCTATTTTGAGGAAAGGTGAATTAAAATGTTTTAATTTTGCAAACTGTAATGTTTATGTAGTTGATTTAGCAGATACTACAGGGATCACCATGCTTATGACAACATTTTGGTCTCAAGATTTTAAATGTTACAAACAATGAACTTGTTCAATAAAACATGTTTATACCTTTAACCAATGAACCAGAGAGTGATGGCAATAAAATCAAGACTTTCCTAGGACACATCTGACTGTCATATGCTGTAATAGCTACCTTTTCATATGGTCAAGAATATTTCAAAGGTCCTCATCACTTTGATTAATCTTAAAATAAGTCTACATAATATAACTGTTAAACAGTATAGTTAACACGTTTGCTAAAAAAAAAAGTGCTACTGAATATTCTAGTGTAACTTGAAAATCTCTTAGCATATATACTACAACAAGGATAGTAAGTGTTCTCTCAACAAATCAAGTAGCATTTTGAGTGAATACAGGAATTCAGTTGAAGACCTGGATGGAAATACGCTTTGTGGAAGCTGACATCTCCGCTAATCTTGTTTCTAGCTGGAAAAAATGGGAAGAGAAGAGCAGGCTTCCAAGCTCTGCCATCGCTGATCAGCTTTATAGACCAACCAGTTGCCACTGAGTGCCTCTAACTCATGCTGACCCCATGTGTGTCAGAGTGGAACTGTGTGCCATTGGGTTTTTGATGACTGACTTTTCTGAAAGTAGATCAACAGGCTTTCTCTCCAAGGCACGTCTGGGTCAACTTGAACCTCCAAACTTCATAAACAGCTGAGTAGATTAATCATGTAACTCACCCAGAAACTCCACTGTACAGACCTTATAATTGCTGTGGCCATTCCCTTTAAGCCATCTTTCCTTCAACCGTCTACTCATGGCTGGAATTCTGCAACCAAGCCTCTACTACTTGCCACTTGGAAGAAGAGCAGTGTTGCTAGGATTGTTCTTTTTCATGCTATATCTAAACCCACTCTCAGAGAAACCAGTTCTAACATTTGGTCATTGCTTCAGTGTTTTCATAAAACAAGCAACTCTTGGGGGATGCCATCAAAATGATACAATGGGTAATGACAACAATGTTATAATATCCTGATTCCATTAGCGGCTGCACTGCTAAAATAGATGAGAGCTTTTAACTAACTGCTGTTCCACACTCTCTGGATTAGAACACTTAATTAAACTACTCAAAGAAAGGACCACAAGATAAGAGTAAGTGGGAAATCCTCCTGTGAGAATGTCCCCAGGCCCGTGGTGCTGTGACTGCATGATTGAGGGTCAGGTTGTCACCTATTGTTGTGGAAGTGGTTGGAGGTTCGGTGCCTGTAGAAGTGTTCAGAGTGGATGCTGCAGTGCTAGTAAGGTTGTCATCTGCAAGGAAATGAACAGAAGGATAAAAATTAATGAGTTTACCGCATTTCAGAGTGAGAGAAAAACACTTCAGCAAAGATTATTTCCTAACTGAATCTTTGCTCTAAGAGCTAGGGTCCTTTTTTGAGTGGATACTTGCTTTTTCTTTTTCTTTTCTTAATAGGTGAATCAAAGATTTATCTACAAATCACCCTTTAAGAAGACTAGCATTTGTGTAATTTAAGGTAAACATTGTATAAGTTAAAAGGAAATTTTATTCATTCCTTAGTATAATTCTTACCTCATATACAATCTTCTTCCAACTAATATTTCTCTTTTAATTCCAACTCTCTTTATTTTGGATACCAATAAGGGATCCAGTTACCCTTTATGGAATATTCCTAGAGAATAGAGTAGAACTGCCACAAAGGATTGACATGGTTGTCATCCTTACAGAAGCAGACTGCCGTATCTCTCCCTCAGGCTGGCTGTTGGCTTTGAACTGCTGACTTTTCAGTTCACAGCTGAACACTTAATCACTGTGCCACCAAGGCATCTTTATTCATTACACATCAGGCTTGTGACATATTCACTCCTCACACCAATCTTGTCAATGGGTATGAGTAAATCCATTTTCACAGAATGTAACACTGACACTCAGAAAGTGTTCGGAACTTGTCCTAAAGTGAACTGTAAAGTCGTAGAGACGGGAGTTGATCCTTTACCTGTACTTTTACTACCTTTCTTCTTTGCCATGATCTTTATACAATATTGATAATAAAATAAAATATGTTCAGAAAAAGTGTAATACTGCCAAGGTTCTTCTGTCTACTTCAGTAGCAAGATACACAAGTTTGCAAAACAAATTTGCAAATAATAACTTGATGTGAAAGAAAAGAGCTGTTTTAAAGTACAAGCTGCTATTTCACTACCCGTTGCCTAAGACATCTAGAGCAACACAATCAAACCTGAGCCGTGATCGGGGGTGGTGATGTTGGAAGTGCGTGGAGGTGAGGTAGCAGCGGGGCTGCTGAGTGCAGTGATGAGGGGCGCTACAGAGGTGAAGACGGTGTCTGCGGGAGAGGAGATGGGTGTGCTGCTGTCTCCTGGCACACCTGCAATCAGAAAGGCTGTCAGCACTCACTTCTTCCTGCTACACAAGGAAAATGGTCAGATAGCCAGCATGGGCATGATCCCTGAAGCCAGACCAGACCACGCACAAGTATTTCTGCTAATACTGCAACATAGCTGTTCCACAAGACTACACTAAAAACACTGAGGCTCTCGGGGAAGATAAGGTTATAGGCTGACCACTGGAAACTTACGCAGCTTTCTAAGCACAGAACATGTTTTAATAAAAGAGTTGGGATGTCAGGAGATAGCTTCAACGATGCAGGACACCAAGCCACCTGGCCAGCACTTCTCTGTTTTTTGCTGTTGAGCTGATTTCAATTTACAGCAACCCTGTATGCACAGAACTGCTCCATGGAGTTTTCAAGTTTGTGACCTTTCAGAAACAGAGCACCAGGCCTTTCTTCAGAATTGCTTCTGGCTGGGTTCAAACTGTCACCTTTTGGTTAATAACAGAGAATTAACCATTGACACCACCCAGAGACTTCAAGGCTGCCCTAAAATCAAACCCTTTGCTGTCGACTTGATTTGGACTCACATTGATGCTATAGGACAGAGTAGAACTGCCTCACAGGGTTTCTGAGAAGCAGCTGGTAGGTTCAAACTGCCAGCCTTTTGTTTAGCCACTGTAGCTCTTAACCATTGCACCACCAAAGCTCTGAAGTCTGCTTTAAAACGAAAATAAACAATCTTGTTACGCAAGAGTCACTTCTGACTCATAGCAACCAAATAATACAGACCAGAGCTGTACCATAGGGTTTCCAGTGTGTAGCTAGTGGAATTAAGCTCCTGACCTCTTAGCAGCATTAGCTCTCAGCCACTGTGCTATCTTAGGAACATTACAAATGCACCAGAAGGGTGAAGCTGGATGCTGGCTTGATAGTGTAGAGGCCTCACAGATGAAGTAGAGCTCCTGAGTTTCAAGAGCCATGTGAAGGTTGATGCCGGAGGAAGTGCCTCCTAACACGTGCTAAGAGTGTCCCTTGGGAGTGCACCTCTCTAGGGAGGGACCCCGGGTGCAGGTGCTTAGTTTTAATTTTCTTAAAATAGAACTGAATGAGCTGCTCCTGTGAAGCAGATGAGATGGTGTTCTTTTCTTCTCTAGCTCGAGGTTATAATTCTGCTTTTGCTCTCCAGGCTCCCCCTGCTAGGAAAAATCAAACTGCTCTGGAACCAACAAAACTCCACATTATAGTGACATCATTCACTTGTTTTCCAATCACTTATGAGGTCATGGTTATTAGAGAGTCAAATGTTGCAACAAAAGAAGATGCACATCCTGTTTATTCAGCATTCATCAGGATTCCAAGCACTTACTGCGTGGGACATCCTTCCCCAGCTGTCCTGTGCAAAATTGCAGCACAAGTAATGAATCAACTTATCTTCACCGAGTGCCTTCTCGAAAACAAGCATTATGCTAGTTTTCACTGCAAACATAAAATAAGTACAACCTGGCCTCTGTTCAAGCTCATTTGATTTTTTTCCCCAGCTACAATCCCTGGGATCATCAGTGCGACGATTGTAATGAGTTTCCAATTTGCAGTGAGGTTCTCTGTGTTTCAGCAGACTGATGTGCGCAAGCATGTTCTGCAGATGGTGTGTGCAAGCGGGCAGCCTTCGTCTACAAACAGGTGTAATCCGTGATGTCATGCATATGTTCAATTAGAATTGGAAATGCGTCTTGTGCAAGTTACAGTCTTTGGTTCTCAGCTCACTTAACTCTGCTTACCCCCAAAATATAGCAAAATTATATATCCACAGATGAGGTCTTCAGATGAAGACAACAGAACAAGGAGGGCCAGAGAAGATTCAGTTACTTACTGCCTCTTCCCCTTTTTAAAACCATTTAAACACAGAACTGACTCTCTGCAAAGTATTAGAATCAGCTGAGCTTGTTTGGCAGTCTTGTTCTCCACAGCCACTGCCCGCCTCCCATGCTGTCCTGTGGCCTCCACTCACCCTCCAGGAAGCTTCCAAAATTCTCTTCCTTACTACTTCACCTGAAAATTCCTTTTCCCACATTGTGTAGATCATGCTGATGATGGAGAATCATTATGAGATCATCTCAGTGATGGAGTATATGAGTGATAGTTTTATATTAATTAACCATATTAATGCTAATAGATTTTGAGTTAGTGGAATTAACCACTGTGAGAAGATGAATTCCCCGAGTCCTCCCGCCAAGGCAGAACAGTTTGCAAAGCCACCAGCCTTGGGAGGAGAAATCCTTTTCTTTTCTTTTTTTACAGCTTATTCCCATAAAGAGCTTCTGAATCCGTGGACTTGCTAAAAGCTCCAGATCTTTCCATTGCAACAGAAGTGGGAGCAATGAGATGTGGGAGGTGAAACCATTCTTTTCCCAATTGTTTAAAGTTAGTGGATTGCCTGCAGTGATTTCTATGCCAAGGGGATAATTTAAATACTTCAAAATAACTGTTAATCTATTTGGTATGTTTAATGTATACATTTGTTTCATACCTAAAACTCAAGGTGACTACAGTGCCAGCTGCATAAACCAAAACCAAACTCACTGCCCTGGAGTTAATTCTGTCTCATAGCAACACTATAGAGCAGAGTGTAACTACCCTATAGATCTATAGATCTTTAAAGAAGCAAATTGCCACATCTTTCTCCCATAGGTCAGCTAGTGGGATGGAACTGCCTACCTTCTGGTCACCAGCTGAGCACTTTAACCACTGTGCCACCAGGCATTACCTTATCAGCCACAAAGCTCCCCCCGCCCCTTATACCTTTAACTATCAGGCACTGAGGTCACTAAACATGTATGTGGCTATAAGGATATGCTACCCAAGAAAGGACATGCTTTTTGAGCATTAAAAAAGGGGCACCGTAAGACTTTTTAGACATTGATTTTGGAAAGGTATGAAAGGGAATATTTATAAATACAGAGGTGCTCAACTGACGCTATCTTGATATTTGAACAGGAAATATCAGCATCTATTAATCTGTTCTGACTCTGTAACAATTTAATTATGGTCACAAATTCTCATTACTCTTGATTGATGATGCAAATTACCTAATCATTGTTTCATTAACTGGTGGTATGTCTCACGGCGACCCTAGGGGCCAGAGTGGAACTGACCCCCAGAGGATTCAAGGAGCACCTAGGGTCACCATGTGTCCGATCCTACTCGATGGCACTTGGCTTGGCTTGGCACAATGTCTCAAGAAAAAAACTGAGGCACATTATCCCTTAATATCAGTGAAAAACAAGTTTATACTGCACAATGTTTCTTCTCTCAAATACGGTATAACTGTCTCCTCCTGAACATGTGTTTGTTGTATTTTCACAATCCTTGTTCTTTGTGATTTCATCTCGACTGAAAGGACCCTTTCTGTGGCTTTAAGAGTAGCTATACAAGTATGAAATTTTAAACTTATCAAATGGCAAGCGCTACACATTAAAAAAAGTTTGAATTTTCTCACACCATTCTTCAATACAGGCAGTTGTCATATACTTTTTCTTCATATCTATAAATCTAAAGGACCCGCAAACCTGCTGCATCATTCGTGGCAAGAGCAGGAGTGAGGGAGGCATGCGCAGCTTCGCTGCTGAGTGAGTGATTGTCAGATCCGGCAGAGGGCGCGTGCAAGTTTGCCTGCTTGGTGGAAAGGGAAGGCGTCGGTGTTGACGTAACACCTAAGATAAAAAAGGGAGATCATTGCGTCAATCTTCCCCTACTTCTTCAGATCTATTTAAATACTAGTAAGTTATGAGCCGCAAAATGAACTATAGTTCACCCAGCTGCAAAAGGACCCAATCTGTTAAAATGTGTCCGGTAGTATCTGGTACCTAGGGTCATTTGGTAGGAAGACAGCACTTGCGTATCCGATTACACATCCCTGGGGTTGGGACGTACCCTGTGCTGTATGCAGCCATAGAGAACTCACGTTTCCAGCATGATTTTTAACTTCTAAAGAACTATGAGACTTTTTAATTCTCTGTCTACTCTGCAAACTAAAAGTTAGACTATTTCTTTGTGGGCAAAATAAGAAGGAATCCCAAATACACTAGAATCTACTACACATCGAAAGAAATTAAGAAATACAATGTTTTTAACCATTATGGTAAAATGTTGAAAGATCTAGGGTTGGAAAAGGTGTGCTGAAACAGTCACACACAGACACACAGACACACAGACACACACACACTCCCTGAATCCTACATATGGAATAGTAATATGTAATAATGGTTACAGAGATGTCTTTCAGGAGCAGGATTTAGTGTCATGGATTTCCATTTTATGTATACACACACACGTACACACATACACATATGTATATACAATATGTGGTTTATATATGTTTCTACAATGATAATATTTTGCAACATGAGAGGCACTCTTTAAAAAAAGACTGTAATTGTAATTATTTTCAAGAAAGCAATTTTGAATAGTGCACATTGTATCAGTAGGAAAATAGATTTTATTTCCTTCCAAGTATATCTGTTAGCAAGAAAAATGATTACTTTCTACAATTCAAATCAATCATAAGCACATATTAAATAATACATGTAGAATTTATTCCAGTGCAAAACTGATATATCACTAGATACCAAGACTATTTTCTGGAAAAGAAAACATGCTCTGTTATGTGAAACCGTATTAAAAAACTTTTCAAGCTGTTTCCTCCATCGGCATGATTGTACCAGAGCAAGTTGGTATTTTAAAATTATACATTCTCATTTCTAACCCATTCCCTTTTAAATCTGTTTCCCTCTCACACTTTTCTATGTCTGTATTGCTTTAGTGTTTCCAATTTTTAAAAGGTATAAGTAAAAAGGTAGGAATGGTATGTGTATGGGTGTGTTGTGTGATGTGATGCAGAAAACATAAAATGGAAAGCTCTGCACGACATTACTCAGTCAACAAAAAAAGTTTAGTATGAAGCATTCAACAACTTTACCATCATATTCTTTGAAAAAACTTAGGGCAAGGAATTCAACTGATTACACTGTTTAGACAGTTTCTACCCACTACTTTGATAACGGTAGCAAGGGGAAAACATGATGTCAAGGGTAAGTATACAATCCCATAACTGCTACAAAAAAGGCAGTGACCATTTAGTTAACTATAAACTTCACACTGTGATGTACCATAAACAAAATTTCTGTATTGGTTTTATATGCCTTTGTTTCAAATGCAGCTGTTTTTCAAACTAAGATTAATGATCCTGTTAAAACAGAGCAGCTCAGATTTAGCCTTTTTTTGTCAGCATATGTCTAAAAATCCCTTGCTTCAGAAAATGTGACATAGCACATTATTTTAGAAAAGTCATTAACAGTTCTCATTATGTTCTATTTATGAATTGAATACTCTGACAGGGCTGGTGGGAAACATCAAATGAGCAAGTCACTGACATACTCAGTTCACAGGAACGTTGGTGGTCTTTTCTGGCAAAAATCTGTTATTTCTCTATGAACATGGCTGTATTGCCTTAAATTCTACCATTAGGACATCGCAGTGTTGAGTAAATTTAAACAGAAAAAAACTTTTTAAAAATAGTGCAAATTCTTCTGGAAGAAATCCAAAAATCAAGAAAAAAAGAAATGAGTTACCAATCCCCCAGGTGAATTTTTCTTTTAAATAAATTGTTGTGTATTTAATAATTTTATGGTAGTAAGAATCTGGAATGGCACGGAAAGACTGGTATGCTTTCTAGTTTAGACGCCTGAAACAAGGCACTCTAATGCTTTTGGGGCTACGGGAGATCTGCGTGAGTGTGGAGCTGGAGAAAGACCCTGCTAAGGAGATGAGAGCACACATGAAGACTTGCCCTACATGAACTCATGTAGGTGTCTTCCTCCCACTCGCACTGCGTCTCCCTCACAACCGACTGCATTTGTTACTTTCCTCTACAAATATTTAATAAGCACTTAATACATTCTCATTCTCACTTTATATGCTTAAATAAAGCACATACTTGGACTAATCCACTGCCATTGACTCAACTCCAACTCACAGCGACTACAGAGTAGGGCTGCCTGATAGTTCCCAAGGGAGCGTCTGGCGGATTTGAACTGCCGATCTTTTGGTTAGCAGCCATAGCACTTAACCACTATGCAACCAGAGTTTCCAAATACTTGGAAATGGCAAATTAATTTAGCTCATGGAAAATTGTACCAGTAATTTTAGAAATCCAAGAGAAAAAAATTCCTAATACCATTTCATTTAACAATACCTCTGTGCCAATGTGTCATGTCAGGAGCACTAGTATTACTGAAAGTACCAGGGAATACTTGGGTTTCAGTACTGCCTGGAGTCAGAGGAGTCGTGGTCTTTGAGGAGCCAGGCTCTGGGTCAGAGATGTTTGTGGATGAGAATGCAGTGGTGCGAGCAGGTGAGGGGCCACTTGGAGACAGAGCACTGGGCTTGTCTGTCATAGTCTGTCTTGAGGTGTTAGTGAGAGCTAGAAGAAGGAGAAAACAAATATATGAATCATATTCTGAAACAAGCACTCAACAGAGTTAAACTCTCATCCACTATAGGGTGTACGGGTGTGTAAGTACTCCTTACTTGTAGACTATCTCCTTATCCCACATTTCACATTTACAACAATATTGTATAAATATAATTATATATACATATGTGTTTAATTTGCATGTATTTAAAAACACATATGAGTAAATGTGCATGTGTCTATGCACATGCATGCATTAATACACAAATGCAAATGCATATACATATATAGATAGAAGATACAGATATAAAACAAGCTATAGAATAGTGGCTAAAGATAAAAGTGGGTAAATAGAGTTGAAGCAAGATATCCCCTGCCCTCTTCCAATGATTTACTGACATTCTCAACGATCTAAAGCAAATAGGTTCAGAAGAATAGAACTAATGAATAAAGATGATTATGGGCAATGTTACAAAAGAACTGCCAGTGAAGAAAAAACAGACAGTGAAGTTGGAAAATATTTAGAAGGACTAGGATTGCTGGGGAAGAAAATGAAAGATCCTCAATGTACATAATGCTTATTTTTTAAATATATCAATTTCAAACAACTCAAGAGACATATAGCCAGAGGACTAAAAATAAAAATTTACAGAGATACATAAATTATCCAAGCATACAAAAATATTTTCAGCTTCCTAATAATAAAAAAATAATGATTTAAGAGTTTGAAAAATTGTTTTCCAGAGTTCATGTTCATTTGAGGGGGAAAAAAGACCAGCTAGTGGTGAAGCAGCTGCAGACACAGCTGACAGGGTGTGCTGATGGTCAAAGCTTCTCGTGGGGAAAGTTCGCACCAAGTACCAAAAGCTCAGTGCTCACTAGCGATTCTGGCTCACAACGACCCTATAGGACAGAGCAGAACTGCCCCACAGGGTTCAAACTGGATTCAAACTGCTGACCTTTCAGTTAGCAGCCATACCTCTTAACCACAACCCCACCAGGGTTTCCTTATTGATGACAAAATGTGGAAGTAATCTAAATCACTTTTTTAGATATGCATTCTATTCTCTGGATATTGGGATTATAGATGCATGTTTTCCCTAAGTTTTCTGTGTTTAACATGAATTTCTATAAAGATCAAAACATATTTTTAAAATATTCAATTCACCCGAAAGTGTGTTATATTATACCAGTATTTTAACCAATGTAACTGATTTTAATTAACGGGTAAGAGAAAATGGTACAAACCAGGGAAGAGGGGCTGGGGAATGGAAGAAACTTGAAAAAGAGTAAAATTGATGGGACAAAATAAGGTTAAGAACTGAAATTGAGCAATTACTCAATAGGGAATTAAGAAAATGGAAATAGAAATGACCCAAAGAAACATTAGTTTCACTCATTAATGCTTTATAGAGTAATACATTGATAGCATTGAAAGTAAGTGAAATCAGTTTTTACTAAATAGAAATAAAAACAATCTGACCAATAATGAATTGTCCCAATGTCAATGCTCGAACTACTGCAGAATTATTCTGTGATTACAGAAGTCCGAAGTGACAGCACAGTTACTTGTTTTCAGTTTTCATTTGCCTATGGTTTTCAATCTTTAGAATTTCCTGACCAAATAACTCACAAATAAATCCTTTTAGTAACAGACTTTCACCCATAATTACATACCACCCTATCCAACCAGGTAATAGGCAAGTAATTACCTTTTGTCTTTTAAAAAAAAGTCTAACTTTAGTATTCTGTTACCTGCTGTGTGCTGGAAAAAGGGAAAGGAGAAAGAGACAAGACAGAAAGGGTGGGAAAAGATGAAAGAACAAGGGGGGGGGATGGAGGGAGGAAGGAAACACAAGCTTAAAATTATGCTCTAGAACTTCATGAGTTTATGTTTTATTATCTTCATTATACCCTTGGGCACTGAGCTGATTCCAATCAATGGTAACCTTATAGGACACAGTAGAACTGCTCTCTAAGTTTTCCAAGACTGCAGTCTTTACACAAGCAAACTGCCACATTTTTCTCCCATGGAGCAGCTGGTGGGTTTGAACTGCTGATGTTTTGGCTTGAAGCTGAGCACTTAAACACTATACCACCAGGGCTCTCATGCACAGTTACTGATGTGCTGGCAGGACTACAATGATCCCTTTTGATTTGGGGAAAAATCTTGCAATATGCTGCCTTTATCACCAGCTACCACTTTTTAGTTACATTTCAACTACAGAGACTAAAAGGAGAACTACTCCAAACTCACATATAATGATGCCATGCTGTTTTGAAAAGAGAAACATCCTTAAGGACTATTGAGCTAGAAATAATTCATCTTTAGGATACAGGATGATAGAGTGTGCAGAGATCTACCCTACTATCTAGAAGACTTAATATTCTTGCGTACATCTTAAACTCAGGGCATATTCCTTAGCTCCAGAAATAGGAACGTAATTTAAGATTGAAAAGCAAGCTTCAACGGACAGTTCCACATTGCCCCTGTACTCAGGTTCTTCAGTGACATTAGCTTCGTCTTTCAGGGGAGTATTACAACAGCCAGTGTTGAGGACACTGCAATCTCTCTCATTAAGGTAACATCAGTCATTTACAAATTTCCACCATTCACATCTCATTCTATCCTACAGCTATTCCCCTCTTGCAAAAATAACCAATTGTATGTTGAAGTAGGATATGAATCTATTTAAAAAAAATGGAGATGATAAATTCTACGAGAATTGTTGTTGTTAGGGGCCACTGAGTCAATTTTCAACTCACAGCAACCCCGTAAGGCAAAACAGAATGGCTCCACAGGATTTTCTTGACTGTAATCTTTACAGAAGCTGATCACCAAGTTTTCCGTGTTGAGTTGTTGGGTGCAGTCCAGTCACCAACATTCTGATTGACTGCTAAGCAGTTACCGTTTGTGACCCTGGGACTCTTTAAATTGCATCTGAGGAAGTGACTCCACTGTATGGCACACAACCACAACAGCAAAAAAAAAGGTAGCATAAACTTATCATAACCACCTATGATGAATGACTTTCATATATTTATTAAACCTGTATGCCAAACTATAGAATTGTAATGTGATACTTTAAAAATAAGGGAATAAATTACTTATGCACATTTGAGAGCATTTGCTGTTACTGTTAACATAGCTCTTTGTTTTCCATAGTTTAAAATGAATTTTTATTTAATTACAAAAATAACTCCTGCAATAACACAAATTTTCAGAATATGTCAGGTGTGTTTCATTCAGAACTGTGCATTATAACTGTTAGAAGTTTCTCAATGGCTTTCCTTACCTTCTTAATACATACTGGCAATCACAAGATTTAACAAGAAGTAAAAATACATTTTCCATGACAATAGATTTCAGTAATGATTTATTTTAACTATACGCAATTTAATTTTTCTTTTTTTGTTTTTCATTTAATACTTGTGAATTGATTTTCAGCATCATCCTTTTTAAAGTTAATTTATCTCAGAATAAGGACCACCATTAAGATTCTGAATCCAGCTGTGCAGTAGAATTCCAAACCCAAACCACTGCTGTGGAGTCAATTCTGACTCACATTGACCTTACAGGGCAGAGTAGAACTGCCTCAGAGGGTTTCCAAGGAGCACCTGGTGAATTTGAACTGCCAACCCTACAATTTTTGGCTAGCAGACACAGTTCTTAACCACCACCCCACCCGGTTTCTGTAGTAGAATTAGCAAATGTTTATTAAAAAGTATCTTGATAATTTTAAAGGTTTTGAAAATCATTAAATAAGAAGAATTCTTACTTAAGGAAAACCAAATATGTAAGACTATCTATGTTTAGAAATCCCCCTGGTGTCTCAGAGAATTCTTAAATCCATTTCTTTTGAAGTATAAAGTTTTGTGACCTGATTTATTTGGAGTGTTAACATTTTAAAGAGAAGCTTTAGTTCTGCCATGTTATTTACTGATAATTTTAAAGAAACTTAACAATTTTTGCATAATAATACATACACAGGTAATACTGTGTTCAGAGAGCTTACCAAATTTTATATAATATAAGCAGGAATTTAAAATACAAGTGAATGGCAAAAAACATTCATGATTATAAAATTAGTCCTTATAAAACTAATTCCTTGGATAATGTCAGAAATTTGTTAACATTAATTACATAAACTTTACAAAAAATAAAATAAATTGCAAATATAAGTCTTACCAGTAGGTGAATTATTCCCTGCAAAAAAAAGGAAAATAAATATCTTTTAGAAATGTTGAAAATTTCAAATTCCATACATAAACACATAAATACATGTTAGATGCATGTATACATACACTTATATGTATTATGTATGTTCTTTATCTGTACGTTTCCATTCCAGGAAGCAGCAATATTTAATGTCTTTTACCCAGTTAAACTACATTCTTTCTCTCAATGGCGGGTTGACCAAGCCCAAGTATGTCAAACTCTACAGTTGCTTTTTTTATTCCCAGGCAAACAGGAAAAATAACAAAGGAAACTGTTAGAATTCATTTCAAGCCGAAAGAGATCCTTGGAAAGACTTTTAAAAAGTTCTTTCCCAAATTCATTGTTCATCTAATGATTATTTCTTGAGCACCCTTTACATGTCAGGCCAAAGACACGGAAAAACTGTAACTCAAGGGACTAAAGGAACAAATGAACCAGAGATCCTACAGATCTTAGACCAAGAGAACTAGACGGTGCCTGCCGACCAATAATGAATGTCCCAACAGGGAACGCTACATGGAGCAGGAGAAAAATGTAAAATAAAACTCAGATTCACATAAAAAGACCAGACATCATAGTCTGACAGAGGCTGGAGTACCCCCCAAAACTATGTTAAGTGGACATACTGATAGCCCCGGAGTGAAACCATTCTCAAAGCCCATTCTTCAGAAAAAAAGACAGGACCATAAAATAAAAAATAATACACATGAGGAACTTGCTTCTTGGTTCAGTCATATACATGAGACCAAGTGGGCAGCTGCTATCCAACAGCAGGATGAGGAGCCAGGAAGGGACAGGACATGGTGGAGCAGACAGGAATAATCCAAGTGGGAAAGTCAAGTGTGCTGTCTCGTTGTGGTGACTGCAACTAATGTCACAATGCAGTGTATGTGTACATTTTTGAATGAGAAGTTAACTTGAGCATTTAACTCACACCTGAAGCAATATATAGGGCCTAGTAAGGATGCCCTGTTTTGGACAGTTCATGGCGGCCATGTTTATCACGTTTTTTGGTCGGTCTTGACAACTAGCTACAAAGAATTAAGCAATTCCTCAACATGTCAAAATCACTCAAGTTTAGTATCAAAATGGGTGTTCTGTTCACGAAACATTCTGTGCTCTACGTGAAATTTACGATGCTCATAATCATCCCACGGGGAGAACAATTCAATGTTTAATCAAACATTTGGGACAACCAGGTCTGTTGCCAATCAGACAATGCCTGTGTGTCATGAACAGCACATTTCAATGAAAACATTGCTTCCGCTCCTCGGAGTGTATGTGAGAATCCATCCCAATCAGTTTCTCAGAGAGAGCAAGAACTGGGCCTTTGGTCGACCACAATTTGGTGGATTCTGCATCTGGACTTGAAGTTTTACATGTACAAAATTGTTTTAACTCAAGAACTGAAGTCTGGTGACCATAGATTGCACCATACATTTGCTGACTGGGCTCTGGAACAATTGGAAGTGGACCCTGCTTTGGGATGAAAAATCATTTTTAGTGAGGAAGCCCATTTTTGGATGAATGATTTTGTTAGCAAGTGAAACTGTCACATTTGGAGTGATGAGAATCCAATGCAGAGTCAAGAACATCCACTTCATCCCCCAAAAGTTGCTGTCTGGTGTGAATTTCAGTTCAGCAGAATCACTAGCCCCTATTTTTTCCAAGATGTGACTGTCAATGGCAGAAGATATTGGGCTATGATAGCTGATTATTTTAGCTCCATCTTGAAGGTGCCCTGGTGGCCACTGACCAGAATTCCTTTTCTACAATAATGCCATCAAATGTACTTCAAAATGATAAAAGAATTAAAAATGTATCATTTACACAACTTGTTTTATTCAACTTCAAAGGCAGGACACCCTTACTGAAAGACCATTGGTGCATATATATGTATACATATATAAAAAACCTAAATCTTTGGAAGCGAAGATGAGCAGGAGTAATAAAGAAAACTTCAAAATGTTGAAGTTGCTGGTTTAACCTACCACTGTGTTGCCCTACGTAGACTGTGAAAGTCTCTGCTGTGCTGAGAAAGAATTCTCAGCGCGTGGAGGGGATGCTGGTGGCGGGAGGTTTGAAGCCCAGGCTGTACAGACATCTGGGCTGAGGCTATCAATCTGCATATAGATGAATATAGGCCACACAGGAGTGAAAGTCCCCAAGATACACAAAAAAGAAGGTCCAGGATTGAATGCTAAAGAAAACAAATATTGAAGGAGTGCGCAGAGACCAGCGGTTGGTGAAGGAAACCAGATTCTCCATGCAGAAGGGAAACTGAAGTGAACGTGCTGTCGTGGAATCGAGAGCCCCAGACGCTTCAGGAAGATAGTGGTTGAAGTCAAATACACGAGGACTTGCACTTGGTGGCTGGATTGAACAGCAGGTTTGTGCAACTGTTACGCAGCCTTGGTGGCATAAGGGGAGCTAGCTTCAGACAGCAGTGGACTGAGACATGCTAGTAAATGACATCTCAGTAAATGACTGTTAAAAGGATTTATAAAGATTTTTCCCAAAGGACAGCCAACTGACGTCAGAAAACGAAATAAAGAAGCAGCTGGAAAAATCAAGGGGTTCGCATTTAAGGTAACTTCCAAGCTTGTTATTTTATTTTCTGGGTATAAGGTGACCTGAAAACCTGAATTTCTCTCCTCAGGGGAACTACTAGAGGGGTATGTCCCAGTTTTCTTGAATCATGTTTCCTGGTTTCTTCTTCAACTTTTAGTTGATATATATAAAAATATACATATTTTTATATAACAAGTGATATAACATTATTAAAATGCATACTAATTTTCCAACTAGCTTTCTCTATTTCGTCTTCACCATTCATTCTTGAGTATTATTTTTCATTTGTGTTGTGTGTCTTCTCTTGTAGTCTTTTATCTTTCCAGCTCATATAAAATAATGTCACTTTTATTATCTTGTTATTTACATTCCCTGTCCTCTCATTTGTTATATTCTTTTTTCTTGTAAATTAAAACCTTACAATTCTGATAATTAGCACAATAATTAATGAGAAAAAATAAAATAGTAGTGTTTTAGTAACTAGTGGCTGTCCTGTTTAAAATTAAAATACAATTCCTTTGTTATATTTATTAAAAAACAGTATATTGCCAATTTTAAAATATTCAAATTGTTTTAAGTGTATCAACAAATTCTATATTATATACATCTCTTCCTTCTCTGAGAAGCATATATACCTTAAAAAATCTAAAACTACTTTGGTATGTCCCATCTCAGTGCAGACATAGAATTGCTTAGACCTTCCAACAACAAGTGCAATTAGATTCAAGAAATATTATTTTTCTAGGAATGTTATTAAATGCATAGAAGTTCGAATATGATGGTGTGGTCTTTACCTGAGAAAAGCAAAGATGCTTAGGTCATGTGCATACCTTGTTAATACTAGTAATTAATATTCTTTCCATCAGAAATCTGCAAAAATCTCAGAACAGGAATGAGGATGAGCAGCAAGCACAGCAGAGAGAAGCAGATGTAGCAAAGAGACGTGCACATAATATTAGGAAAAGTAGATGGTGTTGACTCAGACACGTTGGAGATCCCATTTGTTGCAGACTACAGTTGTGCTCCAGAGGGTTTCCAAAGCAGTGATCTTTTTTCAAGTAGATTACTAGCCTTTCTAATGAGGTACCTACGAATTACCAAACTTTCAGTTTGTATTTGAGGACTTGACAGTTTTCACCATCCACAGCTTCCTTTGCACATAATAGGTGATAAGCTGGGTGAGTCTGAGGATGAATAAATGCAAAAATGCAATGAAACCTGTCTGATAAGAACAACTTTCTGAGACGAACCAAGTAGCAAGACTTAGAGACCATGACAAAGAGTTTGAATATTTTCTTAATATGATGAAAGCAATAAATCAAAGAATATAGGACAGAAATCAAATAATACGTTTGATGACAAGTTAAAGAGAAATCGTAACGTTAATCTCTACCAACTCCACCATCACTACAGATGACTGTACTCTGTCATTCTGCCTTATTAGTTTATTGCCACCAAAATATGTAACACAATGATGTAGAGCATTTTTGTAGAAGAATACTGTTTCCTAGAGGAGCCTACATGGCATGATGTTTAAACCCTTGGCTGATAACCAAAAAGCCAACAGTTTGAATGCACCAGCTGCTCCATAGAAGAGAGGTTCGGCAAACTGTTCCACAAAGATTGTTGTCGCTGGTCCCCACTGAATTGGTTCCCACTTGTAGCACCCATGTATACTTAAGCAGAAGAAAGCACTTCCTGCCTCTGTGCCATCCTTGCAGTCTTCCGCATCCTTGAGTCTATTGTTGTGTTCACTGCGTCAGGTCACCTCACGGAGGGTCTTCCTCTTCTATGCTCACTCTCTACTTACTAAGCATGATGTCCTTCCTCAAGGACTGATTTCTCCAAGGACATGTTTGGATAACATGTCCAAAGTATGTCAAATGAAGCATCTTTACTTTTAAGGAGTCTTCTGGTTGTGTTTCTTCCAAAACAGATTCGTTGTTCATTCTAGAAGTCTGTGGTATATTCAACATTCTTCACTGAAACTATGATCCAAGGGTGTCAGTCCTTCTTCAGTATTCCTTATTCATTATCCAACTTTCATACGTACGTAAGGTGATTCAAAACACCCTGGCTTGGGTCAGGAGCACCTTGAGCTTCAAAGTGATGTCATTGCTCTTTAACATGTTAAAGAGGACTTTTGCAGAAGGTTTGTCCAAGGCAATGCAACCCATAAAGATTACAGCCTTAGAGACCCTATGGGGGTCACCGTAAATCAGAAACACTATCAGGTTACTATGAGTCAGAATTGACCTGATGGCAATGAGTTTGTTTGTTTCTTCATTTGTTTGCTTTTGGAATTAAGAAAATGAAAATTGGAACAATATGTGAAGTTATTTCTTTTTAAAAACCAGATGTATAAATACTAACATAAACATGTTTTACAAGTTTCCAAACCATAGACTATTCATCAGGCCATACACATGTTAAATGTCTTGGATAAATTAATTGGAAGTGTTTCTAAAGCAATATATTTTTTAAAGAATTTAGTAATCTGTGGTATTTCTATAGAAATTTTGCAAAATAAAGGACAAGAGATAAATTACCAAAATAGAAAGGACCATTTCTAGAGTTTTATTTTTAAGGGCTACTTTATATATATTAATTTATTAATATTAATTGATAACGTTCATTGAGTGTTTACCGGTGCCAGGTACTATGCTAAGCTCTTTGCTTCTATTTCAAAGGTCTTACAAAGCCGTTAGAAATCAAGGGTTTCAGGCAAGTTTGCAGAATTGGCATGTGCTAGCACACGCTTGAAACTGATCCTGTCTGATTAGCAGGCCATGCTCCCAATCCTGCATGCCCACACACAGTGTTTTACCTCTGAAAAAACAAAAAAACAAACCAACAAACAACAACAAAAAAGGCTGTAACATCATGATTTAGACTCGGTGTAAGTTACCCAATCATCGACACATCACAGTCAAATTGGAATGTTCCTACGGTCACAGAACCCCTCATCAACTGTCCTTAAAGACTATCCTGTCCGTCTGAACTTTCAAACATGAAAATTCTTTTGGCTAGTGTTTCATATTCTACAGTGATTGGCATTCATCAAAAGCTCCTAAGTTAAGGGAAAAAGCATCTTAATCAGGATTGGACTTCAGAGTAAATAACAAGTAACACTTCAAATATTAAAATAACCTGGATCTTAAGTGAATATACTAAAATGGATATTAATGTCAAACAAGAATTTGAGTGAATGTAAATACAGACAACTGTTAGAAAAAAATTGAGATTGTCAATTAAATTTATTGCAGAATACCATTTTGATAGGAAAGTCAACCAGATACTAGAATACCAAACTATAGTTTGTAGTTCTTACACTTTCTGCCTCCTGTTTAGCTGTGAAGACAACATATGGAGCTCAGAAATAAAAACAAATGCTAACATGTATATATATTTTTGCTGGGATAATCATTGTCCTATATTCAACATTTCCCCAAATCTCTTAATGGTTTCCTCTCATGCAGCAAAAGTTAGCATCCCTGGAGAATAACACACCCATTCTGTGGAGACCAGTCAGGTTCACAGCAAGCCTATGGGACAGGATAGAGCTGCCCCCACCAACAGGTTTCTTGGGATGTAATCTAAATGGAAGCAGACTGCCACATTTTGCTCCCCAGGAGTAGTAGAAGGGTTTGAACTACTGACCTTTTGTTTAACAGCCAATTCTCAACTACTGCACCACCAGAGCTTCTTGAAAATAATATATCGTTTAAAATACGATCACATTTTCTTTCTTATGTGTCTGTGGTTACTTACTATCAAGGTTTTGGATGGAGCACCCCATTTAATCTTTAAATCTGAATTGTGATTCTTCCACTGAGTGAATTTTAGGCTGTAACACTTAGCTTGTCTTCTGTTTTATTTTTTCTGTATAATATTTTACATACACACACACAGATATACACACAAATGACCACATGCAAAGTCTTTAAAAAAAAAAAAATCCAAGCCTACAAGATCATAATTCAGACTCAGTGTAAGGCTACCAATTATCGACAGATGAAGATCAAAATTGTTTGTTTATACAGTCACAGAATCTGTATAAGCAGATTTTCAGAAACTGCAATATTTTTTTAATAAACGCTATAACCAAAGTAAACAAACCCATTGTTGTCAAGCTGATTCAGACTCATAGCAACCCTATAGGACAGAGTAGATGTGTCTCATGGAGTTTTCAAGGAGTGCCAGGTGGATTTAAACTGGGTTTCAAAAAACATGGGGGAAAAAACGAAACAAAACAATGTCATTGAGTTGATTCTGACTCAAAATGATCCTACAGGTCAAGGCAGAGCATCTGATGAATTCAAACTGCCAACCTTTTGTTTATCAGTCGTATTCTTAACCAGTATCCATGAAAATCTCATAGGCTCAAAAATTCTTGTAAAAACACTCTAAAATTTAAAAAAAAAAAAAGGAAAAATTTCAAGGCACCCAAAATTTAAAATAATACCCTCAAGAAAGTATGCAGGCACTAGAGTAGTCAATGCGTCTTGTAACAATAATTTTAATAAGCTATATCCACTAGGTTATGTAATTTTTTTTTAAAGTTATCATTCTAAAAATATTATCCATAAATCCTAAAAATAAGACATACATAAAAGCCACCTACAAGAAATAGCCTAGCTAAAAACTAGTGACTGTTCTGGAGACAAAATTTCATGCTTTTTTTTCTTTCTTAATGTGAAAAAACAAAACCAAACCCACTGCCATCAAGTTGATTCCAACTCATAGTGACCCTATGAGGCAGAGTATAACTGCTCCATAGAGCTTCCAAGGAGCACCTGGTGGATTTGAACTGCCAACCTTTTGGTTAGAAGACATAGAACTTACCCCACTGTACCACTCGGGCTTCTTTTTTGATCTAAGTGCTATATGTTTTCATTATTTAAGTAAAGGAATGTTTAGTAACATTTCAATAGATGGCACTATAGCACAAAAAATCTGTAAATCATCTAACCCATTGCTCTATTGCCCACTGTAGTCCTATTGCGAATCACCAATGGAATTGACTAGGTATATTAAACAGATAAAAATGTAGATAACAGGGCATTTTATCTTCAAAGTTGTTATTCTAACACATGTATTGCTACTGAATTTACCTATCCCAATATGTTTCTTTTAAAACCCAAAATGTTTAAGTGATTGCAAATCAAAGTTACCTTGAAGCCACATGCTTAAGTCCCCCATCAGAGATTTCAGCAAAACTAGGAATCTATCTGAGTGAAAATGACATTTCAAAAAATATACTTGGCTTTAAATACCACCTGCTGTCTCTATACTCCCCTCCTACCAAAAAAAAAAAAAAAGAAAAAGAAAAAAGAAATGGAATACAATTTCCAAAGAGATTTAAACCTGTCTAGTTCTGCACATCTAAATAAAGTACAAGGCAGAGGGTGAAATGGAATGGATGAAATAAATACTTATTCTCAGAATCCACCTTAAAATGAACAGTTATGTTTTGAAGATTGAGAACGCATGCCTGACCTCCTTGAAGTCCATATAAAAATGGAAAAAACAAAGTCAAGATAAAAAGAATGACAGATATGCATTGTTTCCCTTAGTAAAACAATAACATGAATAAAAATAAAACAGTACTATTTTTAGTTATTCTATAAGCCTGCTTTATGACCCACAGACAGCAAATCCAGCAAATCATTATCAAATTAATATTTATTGGCTATGTGCTCTATGCTAATGATGAACAAGGTACCGTCAAGATTTCAGAGAACCACAGGAAATAGTCCTTCCTGTCCTTTCATTGGCTTTTCAGTAAATATAATAACAAAACTGTTAACCAAAATATTGTTAAGTATCAGTCGCTGAGCTAACATTTTTACATGTATTTTTGCATTTCTGGTGGCAGCAAGCCAACTGATTTTTCTAATTCATAAGGAATACATTTGAGTCTTAGAGGGGTCTTAAAGAATTTTCTCATGGTCACACACCTAAGAAATGTTAGATCTAAAGCAGTGTCTGCCTAATAATAACTGTCCTGTTTTCCATCCAGAATCCAGGTTTCTCCAGCACCTGTGTTTTTTGGAAGCTCTGGTGATGCAGTGGTTAAGGGCTACAGCTGTGAATCAAAAGGTTGACAGTTCAAATCCACCAGGTGCTCCTTGGAAAGTACATAGGGTACTTCTGCTCTATCTGATGGGGTCACTATAAATCACAAACAACCTGACAGCAATAGGTTGAGTTTGTTTTTTAGATGTTATTAATATACTTGAAATCTCCTGAAGAAAATAATTGCTGCTTACCATTCAAAAATAAGTTCAGCGACTTCTGCTCATACAGAAATATAAGATTTTGGTTGTCTTGACAGATATGTTGTTTGTTTGATAGATAGGGAAATTAAAACCTAATGAGCTTAAATGTCCTTCAGATTTCATTTTGGAAGGTTTAAAGCAGCCCCTGTATTTAAATTCTCAGTTTAATGCTCTTTGGACTATTTTCCATTCTGTCAGCCACCCTTTTAATTGGGTCTTTTAAAATGTCTTTTAAGGTAGTTTAAGGCAGCAATTTTATAGCCTTGTTTCCAGTATCATAACAGTGAAAATCACTAACCAAATCCAGAGCTTGACAATGTACCAGTGCTTTCATGTGTATTATATATCATTCAATGCCTGTAATAAGTAAACATTGACAAGCTTTCCGTGACTTCAAGTAAATAAATATGTGTTTATTTTCTTCCTGGAAAGAAAAAGTAAAGGAATTTCAGAAGCAAGAATTTCTTAGACATAGATGCAGTGTGCGTACAAATGCCTGTGTATGCGGATCCGACTCGACGGCACTTGGCTATGCATTTGTGGTGTGTGAAAGGTAGGAAGAAGGAGTTTTTAAAATGAAAAGAAAAAAACAAAACAGAGAGTGGGTGGAGAAAAGGAGACGGTATAAAGAAAGAGACGTGGAAGGGGATGTGGGGTTAAAAGTGGCAAATTGAACACATGAGCTAATCTCCACTCTGTCACAAAACTCACCAAAAGAGAGTAAAGGAATATAGGCCTAAGTCATCAAGAACAAAGATAGCAAGAGAGACTATAGCAAAATTTTTGCAAAAGAAATTAGCCAAGCAAGTGGTAACCGGTTTACCAGACAGGAGAACTAGAATGCAGCAGCCTGAGGCTACAGGTACAAGGAAGTCATTAAAAAGTGAACTACATTTCCTGTGTGGAATCTTTAAAAACCATAGAGGAGATGGAGGTTTGGGGTGCAGGTGCAAGTAATGGGGAACCCCTGAAGGGTGCACTACAGTTGATGTGCTTGGCTGCTAAACCTGCAGTTTGAATATTTGTGATCACACAGAGGTGCCTCAGAAGAAAGGACTGGAGATCTACTTCCAAAAACAATCAGCCATTGAAAACCTTCTGCAACATAGTTCTATGCTGCTGCTCATGGGGTCCACCATGCCTAGGAATCAACTGAAGAGCAACTGGTGAAAAGCAAAAGTTTACATGCTGAACAAGGATACCATCAGCATACCCCTCCCCACTAAAACGGACACGTACATAGTCACCTGTCCCTGCTCAGTGTCCAAAATACTAACATCCAGATTTAGAGTCCCAAGGCAAGGGATCAGAGCTTTACTCCTTGCAGAAACTAACCATTCTGACAGAAAACATTACACGTAGGGAGGTGGGGCAAGATATGTTGATATTCCTGTCCAGTTACTCTAGCAAGCTTCACAAATTTACAAACTACGCTGTGCCCAAGGAACTTCAGTGAAATTTTTTGAGGGCCTCACTCTTAGATACAAGCAGCCACCCATGAAACACTAGACAAAAACCTTTTAACAAGAAAGACAGAGACCAAGATTATCACAAGAGGGACCTATGAGAAATAAGTGCAACACAGGGAGGAGAAAAAGGCGTAACCAAAAAAGCCAAACCCACTGCCATCCAAGTAGTTCCATCTCATAGTGACCCTGTAGGACAGCGGAGAACTGCCTCATAGAGTTTCCAAGGAACACCTAGTGGATTCGAACTGCCAACCTTTTAGTTAGCAGATGTAGCACTTAACACTATGCTACCAGGGTTTCCAAAAGTGCCTAAAGGACACTGTCATTCCTATCCTCAGAAATGAGACTACATTGCATCAATAAACAAAGGGCAAAAGGCTGGTTAAGGCCATGTTCCAGAATTAAGAAAGGAAGTCAATGGATAAAATTTAAAAATTAGGGAAAAAAAAAATGAAGACATTCCATGATAACATAAATACCAACTGAAAAGAACAAAATGTTTGCTCCTGGAAAGAAGGAATCAAGAGTGGGGTGAAGACTGGTGGCAAGGGACAGTTCTTATTTACCACAAACCTTTCTAGTATAATTTAAATTTTTAAACTGTCCACCTACACACACACGTGAATAAAAATGCAAGTGAAGAAAGATACTGAGAATAAAAAGGACAAAGGAATAGAAGTTCAGGGTCAAATAAAATCAAGGAGTTCATTAGGTTTTAGTACAGTAGTCATATCTACTTCAAAGAATCATGTGCAGTACCATAAATATTCTTTTTCACATGTGAGTACATATGTCTATAGGCACATACATACACACACCTCTAAAACTAGGCATATTTTTTATGCATCTTTTATATTCGTCTTAAAACAGTTTCATCAACTTCAGTCGTGTTGATTAGCTAAATGGTATAGAAAAAAATAAGTCAAATAAAAACAACTAAAATATTACATGATACAGATTGAATGACCACATGCAAAAATTTGGTTGCTTTGCCTTTTTTAACCTTAAAATATTCGCATGTTTCAGGAACAAAAGAAAAAGCAGACTAAGTTATCTTCTCCTGCCTAATGAAAACAAATATGAGTCTTTGGTTTAGAATATCATTTCTTAAAATGTCCAGTAGCCAAACGTGTTTTAGAAGCACTTCCGACGACATGCCTTTCTGAGAGATTTACAAAGTATGCTAACATATCAGAGGCGCCCAAGAGAGCCCCTGGGTGGTATTTAACCACTAGCGGGGAAGTTTGCAGTTCCAGAGCCCCTCAGAAGACAGACCTGACCATCTGCTGCGTCAAGGTGACAGCCCTGAAGCCCATGTGGAGCACAGTTCTGTACTGCATACCTGGGGTCACTGTGAGTCATAAAGACTCAATGACTAACAACAGGAATAAACACAGAGCTTATCAAAGAAAGTTAAGAGAACATATTATAGACATTGAGAAATGTATTTGGTTTATTTAACCCAGGATCTCCCCAAATGACCCCAAATTTACGTCTTCCGATAGAAACTCGTGTATTGTAGAAATTCTTGTGAGATGTGAGTGCCATGAACTCCAATGTGTCTGAGAAAGTCTCTACTGAATTTCGGATATGTACAATAGTTTCTAATCTTAACTATCCATCAAATTAAAAATACAGACTCCTGAGGCCCACTTCTGGAAATATTCTGACTTATTAGATTTGAGGTGTGATCTGCACACTGTTATTTTCTTAAAGCTCTAAAAGTGCTTATGATGTAGAACACGGTTATGAACAATGGGGGAAGATGCTCCCTTATGCGTATACTTGTAAAACATTTCTCGGAAAAGACTGTGCATATTGTCACTTTGTGTTGTATGAAAATGTTTGTTTTCATTCATCTATAGCCAGGGAGAAATGTCTGATTTATAAAATACAGTTTTGATATTAAAAAATAACAGTAATAATTACATTAATTGCTTAATAACTGTATGTGTCTGTAGTACTTTTCTTTCTCTAGGATAGGATAAGCTATCATAGCCAAGGAAATACAAAGAGTCAGCAGAAGCTGTTTGCCCAAGTCACAGAATTGTTTTGCTAGCGTCTTTCCTGCTGTTCACAATATTCAGTTTAATAAACACTGTCTCTGATGTTAAAGCCACTGTGCTAAATAATTTTGTATATAATTTTATGTAATTATTACAGGAACCCTATGAAGCCAATAACATACCCTCTCTTTTACAAAGGTTCGAAACAGTGAATACATTCACACAAGGCTAAAGAACTTGCAGGAAAAAAGGGTTTGGATTTAAATGCAGGTCTGTCTGGTTCCCAGCAGCCAGGCTTGTTTAGTCACACTCGTCCATAAAGAAAAGATGTATGATATTAAATGCCATGGTTGTGCTGTGAGCTAGGGGGGCCCAACAGTCAGTCAAAGATCATGCACGAGCCATCAAAATGAGATTCCTATTAAATCACACATGAAAGCAACAACAAGAAAAATAATGAAGATTTCTGTACAACAACTATTAACAACAACAACAGCAAAAAGGCGGGTGGATATCCTTTAGGGAAAAAGCAGGAAGAAACGTAAACAGGCCAATGAGCCGATGACACATTAAAACCACAGCGTGAACTTGGGTTTTGGTTTCGTTACCCAGATCCTTGAGGAAGGAAAAATGGTAGAACACACTCAAAAGTATTGTGCTCTTATTGTTCTATATTTGCTTTAAAAAAAGAAAGAAAAGAAAACATGTCCACTGATTAACCCTATAACCTGCAGAAGAAGTGGCATCGGTAAGTGAATAGCTGATCGAGACTTCCTGTAGAGAAGACACCGTGTGGGTCTGCGTATTTAATCTAATTCTGTAATAAACTCCTTGCAGCAGTATCCGGAAATTTTTATAAATTAACCATGAGTGAAACCTAAATTATTCTTTCTTTCTTTCTTTCTTTTTGGTAGCGAAATAAATAAAAGATGATAATAATAGTAAAACCTGAAAATTCGTGCTAAATTACAGGAGTCGACGTAACAGCAACTAGTCAGAAACGGGATCGAATGTAGCTTTGGCTGTAGAAAGTCGCCCCTTCCTAGTGCTGAAGATAATAAAAGCCAGGGCTGATAAAAGCACTACTAACTTCTCATTTCCTCTTAATGAAAACTCTGAGCAGAAAATACGTGGCTTATTCTCAAAACTGTGTAAGCAGCCCTGGCATAATGGGAAAAGCCACACTTTCAAATGGAAGAGGCTTTCCACGTGGTGTTCTCACAAGACTGCTGTTTGCCCAGCTAAGAGCTAACAGCAGCGTCTTGACTGCTTTTGTGGTTTCTCCCCTTCGGCGTACTTCTGTTTTTTGTATTCTGAGTCTTTATAGGAAAGGAAGAGCTGCAGCTTGTGCGGTTAGGCACACAAGGGCTTCCAAATGGTGCAATGGGTTGCCATAGCACCAGCATAATCAGCCCTATCTCGGGGTTAAAACCACAACTTCTCTAGTTTATGTTGAAGCTCTCAGCTATACATTTGACTGCTGCAGAAGACTGAATTTTAGTTTGATTTGTTTTCCTTTCAATAGCGATGTATCTCCAGGATAAGGTTGATTTTTTTTTTTTTTTTTACTTATTTTGTTTTTAACTTCAGAAACATTTCATTTAGAATGGCATTTGCAAATGCTCTTTTAATTAGGAAAAAAGTTACATTCTATCTTAACACTTTTAATAACATAAAGCCACCCTTTCTTTGGACAGCCATTAAAGTGTGTATACATCCATCAGATAACGAAAGTTGAAGACCACAATAAGTTAAACGGCCTTATTTATTAACAGAATTCAGATTCCTTTTACCTCAAGACCATCGTCATTAAGTGACTGAACACACTGAAGACAAGGACATTCTACATTTCTGCAGAACTCTTTATTACCACATATGAAAATGATAGTTTAAATATTACTCTGCCACTAGGAGATAGCACACTGCACCCTTTGCAAGCGAAATATACTATGATAAGTAAGTTAAATGACTTCCTTAAAATCACTCTTGATTGTCTCAGGCTAGTCAATGCCTGGAAAAAAAAAAAGTAAGAACATTCTGCTGCTTTGCCACATTACCACATACCCTTTGGCACTGGTTGGTAACAATTTTCCATGCTAAGTATATCTAGTAATTGTCTCATGTTTCAACTGTAAATCACCTTATCACAACACAAAGAATATTAAAAGTAGTGTGTGGATATTCATAAATTACAAGTCCTGGAAAGAGTCACGAAATCCATCTCATTTAAGCTCACTAGAAAAACTTGTACTGGACCAGATTGTTGTGACTTTTAATGTCAGAAAATTTTTCCTCTGTCTTGAGTAACAAAAAGGAACATTCACTGGTATATTGGCTTATATGTTCCTCATAATATTCCCATGTGATAGGTGTTAATGCTCTTGTTTTACAAATCAGGACATGATGATACACACAGTTTAAACAAATCGCTTGGAATTTAGTAAGAAAGAGGGCCGAAACTCAATCCCAGATCTACTCCATAATGCTGCCTTCTGGGAACAGGGAGTCAGTCTTCATTTTATATCAGTCTCCTGAATTTAGGTATATACTCCTTGAATGCTTAACTTCTGGTGTCTGTCCCTTCCTTTTGCTCTCTATTGCCTTTACCCTAGAGCAGATACTTGTCATATTCTATTTCACAAACATTATACATGGTTTCTAAACAGACAACTTCCTCCACCATGAGCCATGTACTCTGCCCCAACATGAATCCATTTCTAAAAGCTCTTGATGTGCTCCTTTTCTGTTAAAATATTTTAAAGCTCTTTACAGTCCATCTTCAACTTTTCCCAGTAATATTTCCATTACAGTGATATCAAAGCCCTTTTTGGTTTTCATTTTAAATTCTGTTCAAAGGCAACTCGGTGGAACCCACACAGATTTCACCACCTGTTCCCCTTTCCCTTCAAGTGTAACATTATCTTAGTCCAAAATGCCTTTTCCCTGTTTAATGACTGAATCTGATGAGATCTGTCCTCAAAACATGGTTCATACTCTAACTTTTAGGTATTTTCCTGACTTCCCCAGGCTACAGGCATCTCCTAACAATTAGAATGGTAATCCCATATGCCACTATTGAGGGTTCATTTCATAAACTGACTTCCTTAATCATTTATCTTTCTACATGTTCACTTGCACTTAAGAGGATAGATACAGCAGAGAGCATGCATAGGTTTGAATCTCTGCACCGCTACTCTCAAGCTGTGTGGCCTCCGTCAAGTGGCATAACCTCTCTAAAGATGTTTCTCTCCAGTTCAACAGAGATAATATCCATTCAGATGACTGTAGTGGAAATTAAGTGAGGCAATATTTGTGAAGCCCTCAGGGAAGGAGGGCAATCATTTGTATTATCGTCAGCAGCAGCAGCAGCAGCAGGCTCACCTGAAGGCTTTTTGATTAACTTGGTTTGTGATTCTGAAAATCTGACGAAATTGGCATCCCTTGTGTCTACATCATGGTTAGCTTATCAAAAGTAATTAACTAATATTTATGGATTTAATTTTAATACAATTTGTGGCTATTGCTCCACAGCAACAAAACTTTGAGCAACAGACTTTTGAAACTCATTGTAAGATGCAGCATGTGTAATTTCTCATTTCATCAGGTGGTGTTATTGCATTTCCTCGTGGCTTTGCATGGGTTTTAGAATTTTCATATACATATATTTAAGTGCTTGCAATAAAGAACAAAATGCAAAACCATACCCAGAAATATAAATAGCTATACAGAAGGGAAAAAAAAAAAATACTGGTCTTTGCATTGAACTAGGACTGACCTGGTTTTGAATACTAGCTCAGTCTGTTGGAAGCTCATACTAGTCAAAAACACTTGTGAGTTTCAGTCTCCTTGTTTGTCAAGCCAAAATCATACCTAGCATATGAGTTGATATGAGGGTTAGATGATGCAATGCTTACAGAGAGTTTTTGCAAAAGAGATGCCGAACACACACGTGGTGATGAACAAGTGTTCATTCGTTACAGTTACCACTAATCTATCCCCTGCCTTTTCTCTAGGTGTCCATCATTGCTGACACTTCTCAAATATGATTCAGGAATCCAGTGATAGTTAAAGCTATTTTAAGGCTATCAGAGCTGAGACATCTATTTTTATTGGTACACAGAAATCTCGTTTTATCATTAATTTTGAATTAGGTAAAGATTTTAACTTGCTTACTATCTTGCATTTTGAATGTCTGCATAATTCTTCTATGATTAGGCAACTTGTACTGAGTGAGGAAGGACAAGAAATGATTTACATTCCCAGATCATAGTATTCATTGTGTCTCTTAGCTTGAATGTGATTATCATAGTCAGTGCTGCATTTTATTATATTCCATGTGTACTTCCCCTCGTTTTATGGAAGGCTTTGAAGAAATTTTATTGAAAGCAAGGTTGATGAGTGGTAATAAAGATACTAACCCTCGAAAACACGTGACTGTTCCAGTGACCTGTCAGCTGTGGTTCTGTCTGACTGCAGAGCAATAGAAACAGCTCTCCTCCCCTGGGCTTGGAATCCCAGTCCTCCCTCCTCTCACAAAGCTGCTCAAAACAACACCAGTGAGATGTGCATACCATGACCCAGTTTCCTGGCAATCATACAGAAAACTACTTCACAACCTGCTCAAACATGATACAGATCTACCATCTGTTTCTTGCAGTTGACAACTGTAACAACAACAACAAAAAATTCACAGCTGGATGGGAAGAAAAAAAAAAATGACCTGTTCAGCTTCATACCGCGTTTTAGTGTTCCTCCTCACTGGTTGGCTGAGGCATTCTCCAGTGTCAAAAGTCTATGTTAGGTTTATGTTAAACTGATGCCAAAACATGTTCTGTTTCAAAATGTCCATTTTAAAAGCACAGTTCCTTTAGTCCTGGATTGTCAATGCATCCAGGACCAACGTGGACACTCACATAAAACCAAAATCCAAACCATTGTTACTGAGTTCATGCAGACTCCTCATGACCCCATAGGACAGAGTAGAACTGTCCCATAAGGTTTCTAAGGAGCAGCTGGTAGAGTTGAACTTTATGTAGTGGCCAAGGTACTCACACAGCACATCAGTGTTCCCTTAATTTAATCAAAATTGATTTGACTGAAGTGAGTTACAAAAAATTTGCTTAAAGTTAAAAGCCCTTCAGGAACATTTGGCAGGTTGGTATCCAGTGGTCTAAGTAAAACCACTTGTTACTGGCCTACTTTTCATTTCACTGATTTGTTTAAATGACCACTAAAGTGGTACAATTTTTGCCTTTCCTGCAGGAGACCCAGGTTCTATTCCAACTGATCAACTTCAAATGCAGCTGCCACTTGTCTGTCAGTGGAGGCTTGCTTGTCACTATGATGCTAACAAGGTTTCAGCAAAGCTTCCACATTAAAATGGGCTAAGAAGAAAGACCCGGTGATCCACTTGCCAAATTCAGCCAGTGAAAACCCTATAGAACACAATGATTGGATCTTGCTGTGTATGAGGTTGCCTAGGGTCAGGGACAAATGGCAGGAGCTAACAACAAATCCCAAAGCACATGTTTTAATTCCACATAGCATCCACAGCTTTGATTTTGAGCAATAGTTCAAGATGAGAATGACAGTCCAATCATTGGCACAGTCCTGGAATAGTGTCTGCATTGCTCTGTCTGCACCCTTCTAGATGAAGTCAGCAGTTAAAACACTCACTTCAGGTCCAGGGATGGATCAGAAAACAGGGGTCTAATAAAGCCAAACATGAAGGAAATGGATAGTTGCCTTTCTCCCATGCTGATTATCTTCCAGAGATAAGGAATTTCATGTCTTCAGCTGTAAATTCACTAACATACTTTCATGCCACGATATAAAGACAGAAAAATATTTTTGTGTTTCTGGTGTGATACAGGGAATACAGTTCTTGGCCCAGCTTGTCATTTCACATCATAAAAAAAAAGTCAGACTGGAGCTGAGAAAATTCTTATGGGAAATCTTACAAGAATCTCATAGTTTCCTTTATTGCATTATTTTGCTCTTGCTGATAATCCATTCCAAAAGATCCTAGTCAAGGGAAGGTGAAGCTAAAAGTAGACTCTTTTGTTAACAGGTTATTATCAATGGCATATGATTTTAGAAAGAAAACAAAGCCGAAGGTTAGTAACTAAATAAAGCAAGAAGCACACATTAAATAAGCTATGGGTTTTTTTCCTCTAATATTTTTCTCATAGTCTCCACCCTAACAAAATTACATTTTCTTTAAAATTTAAATAGTTGTCTCTTACTCAAATTAATTACACACTGAAAAACACACAATCACTATTTTCATAAAGCAAATAGAAACAAAGAACACTCAAAATTTTCCAAGGATGATTTCAAGTTTACTGTAGCCATTCTTCACTTCAAAACCTTAAAATCAGGCCTTTGTATCAGAAAAACATTTGAGTTAGGTAAAATCCCCACATTATTTGAATGTTTGTTTGTTTGTTTGTTTTTCTTTTTAAGACTATGCAGACTCAGTGGAAGCAATAACCAGTATCAAAAAACGATGTAAAGTTCTAGCAGAATAGTTTTACAGCATATGCTATAATAAAAAATTAAGGCAACAGAAACTACAGACAGCTGGGTGCATGGGTAAGAAAATTTGGCAGCACATATACCAATCTATTAACACTATTATTCTTCTAGCTCATAATATTTCTGTGTTGTTTACATTGTTGTAATGAGTCCATATTATATTTGTAAATGGACTACTAATATCACTAGTGTGCCTCTGAGAGAGAAATTTATTTAAAACTATATTAATCTGTTTTTAAAACTTTCTGCTTACTGCTTTTGATACATGATCCATGATGATAAGAATTAAAAAATAAAAAGATATTTAGATTATGTTTTTAGAATGTAAGGATTCTGTTGCACAGTATACTTAGTTTGTAGATACTTAAACACTGTTCCGACATGACTGCAATAAACCAGAACAGTTCTCCCACTGAGTATCTTAGAACTAATAGGGAATATTAGCAACATTTTTATGAAATGAAAAATATGAAACAGAAGAATTATAAAAAAGAGCAAACAGGTAAAAGACTTGGAGCCACCCTTCAATAATAAAAATAGTGGAAGTAATAATGTTGATAATAATGGCAATAGCCAATACATGCTAATACCTTACTATACGCTAACATGGAAACCATGGTGACACGATGGTTAAGTGCTACGGCTGCCAGACAAAACACTGGCCGTTGAAATCTGCCAGGCACCCCTTGGAAACTCTGTGGGGCAGTTCTGCTCTGTCTATAGGGCTGCTACGAGGCAGAATCAACTTGACAGCAGTGGGTTTGTTGTTTTTCTTTTTATATATGCTAGCATTGTGCTGAGGTCCTCTGCTTTCAGTTAGCTTCTCACCATTCTCTGCCTATTCATTGACTAATATTTGCTGATTTCTCCCAGTTGTTGCACTTCCACATTTCTTCTCCTGGTCTTATATCTCTTAGAGACCTCTATTCTCTGTGAGAGGCTAGGCAGTATAGTGAAATAATGGGGGACCTATGGACCACAAAGACAAAGTTTAAGTCTTCTTACACTATGTGAACTAGACTCTTAGCAATGAACTTTGGCTTCTTATCTAAAAACTTGGGGGACAATATCTATCTCCCAGTGGTGTGGTATCTATTAGAGATACGTTATATAAGGTGTCAGATACATAGTAAGCTTTGAAAATAAATGGCAACTATTTTCATCACCAAGGATGCCAGTTTAAAACAGAATATGACCAGTTATAGAACAGCTAACATATATTACTTGGAAGTTTCTATAAGGAATTACATATTCATTAGTAGTCTTGAAAGACAATGTATATGTTCCAACCACCACACAATTTCACGAGGTAATGCTTGAAGCAGTGTCAGTGAGAAGAAGCCATGTGCTAACAATATTGTAGGCCGGAAACCATGCTATTAGGAGCACAGATTCAGTAACACATTATTGTGAAAATACTGCAAATTGCAGTCTGAAAGAAAAAGAAGTTGCTTTAATAGGAAGACTTTTTCTTTGAAAATTATTTACGATTAGCTTCTACATTCAGGAAAGAGCATCAGACATCAGACAAAGTCATATTTGAAGATACTCAACAAAATATTTGACTAGTAACTCCTCGAAAGTTTCAAGGCCATAAAAAGTAAGGAAAAACTAAATAACTGTCACAGGCAAGACTAAAGAAGTGACATGAGTAACCGTAACGCAGGGTCCTTGACTGGATCATAGAGCAGAGAATGGGCGTGAGTAAAGTAAGAGAAAACAGGTGATCTCTGAATAAACTCTACACTTCAGTTGGTAGCACTGTATTGGCTGCCAGTGAGTGGACTCCCAAACACATGGAATCCTGGTGTGTCTGTCGGGGTACAACTGTGCTCCGTAGGTTTTCAAGGGCTTTTTTTTTTTTCTTGGCAGGCATTCATTATGTCTTCTGAGATGCTTGTGGGTGGACTTGAACCTGCAAACTTATGGTAGCAGCTGAACACAATAACCATTTGCATTATCCACTGCAGCAGTGATTATTTCCTAGCTTTGACAAATATGTCACGGTTATGTAAGAAGTCATTCCCACCAGTCCATTCTGAAATGTCTTTATTGAACACTCACAGCTCGCTACGGTTGCCTCTCACCAGAAGGCACAGGATGCTGCTTCAAGTGCACGTGCAAAGAGGGCGTGATCTCTGATCCCCAGAACAGTGCCACTGCTGTCACACATGAGGAACAAGCAAAGGCGGGGAAAGTCTTTTGTTTAATAGGATAGATCTGTATTAAGTTAGAATTACATAAGTTTTATCTATTTTTTATTTCTACTTTACAATGTACCAAATGAACACAGAAAAGTCTACTGATCTAGTAAGGGGTGCTTTTTTTTAGGTTTTAAAAACATATACATGTGTCCATTTGAAAACATATACATGATTCGCCCATGTAAAAATGATTATTTAATTAAAACAATGTTTTGGGAAATACACGTTATAAAAATCTTCGTGATTTCTGATACTTAAATCTGTGGTTCTATTTTCTTAAAATACCATCAACATAAAGAAAATAGCACAAACCAAAAGGCATATCCTACTAGACAGTTGGGGAAAACTCCATTTCATTCTGAGACAGTATTATGCTGTGGCCTTTCACCACACCTTGTTTATTTTCTCAAAAGGGTTATTTTTTTTTCCCTTGGTATCACTGAATGAGTGGTAAAAAGGATCCCTTCCACATATTTGAATTACACACTGAGGGCAGGAGAGTGGGGCTATCCCTCTGTGATGAAAACAATAGAAATGACAAAAGCCACATCTTCTCATTTACTGGAAACCATCATTTTTCTGTTTACTTATTGAATAAATATTTTTAATGTGGTGGCAGAATGGTTAAGTGCTGTGGCTGCTAACCAAAAGACCAGCAGTTCAAACCTACCAGGCACTTTTTGGAAACACTATGGAGCAGTTCTGCTCCATCCTATAGGGTCCTCATGAGTAGTAACCGACTCAGGGGCAATAGGTATACACACACACACACGCACACACACACACGTATGTGCAAATATGTATACACACACATATATATTACACGTCGTATAGTGCTTGACCTTAATAAATGCTGTGTACTTGCTAGCTATTATGATTGTGTTTATATTCTTTGCATTCTCTGTTAAGCTGTAAGTTGCTTAAGTTCAAGGATGTTGTGATCCTCAGTATCAGACACAGTATCTGATGAAGTTCAAGTTCACCAGACACTCCTTGGAAACTCTGTAAGGTCGTTCTACTCTGCCCTGTAGGGTTGCTACGAGCCAGAAACGACTCAACAGCAATGGCTTTGATTTGTGTTTTTTTTTTGTACACACACACAAGCATATACAAACAAAAACCAAATCCAGTGCCATCGAGTCGATTCTGACTCATCGAGACCCTATAGGACAGCATAGAACTCCTCCGTAGCATTGCAAGATGCGCCCGGCAGATTTGAAAGGCCAACCGTTTGGTTAGCAGACCTAGCCCTTAACCACGCCACCAGTGTGTCCTTATATACATATATATACACATAAGACCCAAAAGAGACAGTGTCATCAGTCAATTCCGACTCACAGAGACACTATGGGTCAGGGTAGAACCGCCTCATGGTGTTTCCAAGGAGCACCTGGAAGATTTGAATTGCTGACTTTTTGGTTAGCAGAAGTACCACTTAACAACTATGCCACCAGGGTTTCCACATACACACAGATAAACACACACACACGTACACAATTCCTAAATCAATCTCTAAGCAAAGCTATATTGAGAACGATCTATAGGAGTTACGCAGGATAAGCCAAGCAGGATAGGAAGTCAAGATTTTTAGGGAAAAGGAACGGTATGAGCAAAGGTCCAAAAATGGGATCCTAGTCATTTTCAGGAAGCAAATGTTATTCCACATCTGTGCAATGTAAAATGTCAGGTGAAAAGAGTCTAGAAAACTTCCTACAAGGGAAATAAGGGACTGAAGATGAAGCGTCTCTTTTACATACCAAGATTAAACAATACCTCAGGCAACTGGAATTACTATAGAATTCTAAGCAAAAGTATAACTGCATTTGTGGTGTGCAGAATGGAGTCATGGATACAACACCTGAAATGAGGAAGTAACCTCAAAGCATAAATCTGTTAAAATGCTTTCATCTGTAACTAGCAGAAAAATTCAACTGGCGCAGGTTAATCCTGAAGGAATGCATTATCTCATACAACAGAAAATCTAGAGACAAGATTCACCCGGAATGGGTAAGTTCTGTGACTGTGACGGTATCCAGGGCCCAGACCCCTTACAGATTTTTGCTCTGGCATTCACAAAACAGGTGCCCAAGCAAACTTTCCCGTGTTAAAATGGCTACATGTCACAGAGACAGAAAAGGGCTTTTGTCTTCCTTTTTCTTCCTTTGAAGACTGAAGAAAAGTTTCTCCAAGCCGCCTTCATGTTTTGTGGGCCTAAATTGTATTACCATCAAAGGGAATGTAGTTACTGTGATTCACTTTGACTAATCAGGAGCTAACTTTAGGTCACATGGGAACAGCAAGACACAACTGAACTCTGAGTCACAGGGAAAGGTATGATTAATATGAGAAGACAAAGAAAATCTCATTCACAAGAAAAGTGCAAAGAAGAGATGGCAATCTCAGCATCTACTGCAGAAATTCAAGTGGCCTAAATCAAGGTGTAGCAATTAAAGGAGGTAGAGGTGAATATTTTAAGAGTTATGAGGAAGGCCTACTCAACAGCACTTTATGACAATGCTGCATTAAGGTGAAAGGGAACCGTGACAATCTGTCCTCATTTCAGGCTTGGGCAATTGTGTAGACACTTGCATAATTCACTGATTCAGATTTTATAAGAGAAAAGCAGCAGGTTTAGTTTTGGTAATGCTGAGCTTCAGATGCCAGAGGTGTCTTCCACATGGTTAGAGAAATTGGTCCTCTGTACAGAAGAGACAGCAGAACTGGATATATAAACGTAAAAGTCATCAACTTATAGAAGGTAAATTCCCAAACCAAAGCCACTGCCGTCGAGTTGATTCCAACTTGTAGCAATTAAGCAAAGGGATATTGCTCAGAAAGAAAGAGTGAAGGGAGAAGAGATAAAACACATACCAACACCAACACTCAAGCAGCTAGCCGAGACAACGAGAGGTGCCAGAGAAGACTGGAATAAATAAGAAGAAAACTAGGAGAAGATGGTTTCATATTTCATGGAAACTAAGGAAGGAAGGAATTTCAGAAAGAAGATTGTCAACAATGTCACATGCTTCTGAGAGGTGAAATAAAGTAGTTAGTTGTTCAAGCTTGAGCCACCGGCTGCGGTGTATTAGGAACACAGAAATAGGTCAGTGATATTGGTGTTGGCATGCAAGAAATTTCAGTGACAAGTTGGAGGAAGTAGCCAGAAAGCTGTAGGCGGATAACTGAATAAAAAATGAAGAAGTATGGACTGCAGGGCTAGAAAAAAAATAGCTTGAAAAGTCTGTAAAGGAGAAGGGAAAGGCAGAAAATGCTAATGAAATGGAGACAGAGTGGACACAGAAAATTTGTTGTTACTCGCACTATATATATTCTTTTAAAATTGTGCTTTAATGATAATATTTGTGCACAGTTTTGGAGTTTATGGAAGAAATGTGCTAGACTTGAGAACCATAGTGCAAATATTTCTGATTATATTATATACCAAATTCAAAGTAGAATTCTTTTTAAAAAAAATTGACTATTTTTAAGTACTGATCACATTCACAGCTGTCTTGTCTTCCTTTCTCTACGCATTTCTTCAATTATATTTCTTTTTATTACTAGTCTTTAAACACCAAACTAATCAGATGTCATATTTAGGATTTTGGATATAGTTTTATTTTTAATAGGACAACAAAAGAATAAATCATAAAACTTTCATCAGGGATTTTGGCTTCAAGCCTCTTAAGAACATTCAGGAAAAGCAATAGGATCCTTCATATTTAGTATTTAAGATTCATTTTGTAATGTGGGCACTAGCCAGCTAGCCAGTAGCGGTTGAGTCAACACTGACTCATGATGATCCCAAGGTCACAAAACAGAACTGTGCCCCACAGGGTTTGCAAGGCCATGGCCTTCAGAACATCACTAGCTCTTCTGAAGTGCCTGTGGGTGGGTTTGAACTGTCAGCCTTTGGTAAGTAATCCAGTGCACTTAACCATTTGTGACATTTAAGGAATCTGGATAAGCTATTTAAAAAAAAAATTAAAAGAAAACACTGCCATTGAGTCAGTTCTGACTTGTACCAACCCCACAGGACAAGAATAGAACTGCTCATAGAGTTTTCCCAAGGGCAGCTGGCAGATTTGAACTGCTGACCTTTTGGTTGGCAGCATAGCTGTAAACGGCTGCACCACCAGCGCTATGCCCGAGATACGCTGCACTCGTTACCTAACTTACAGAATGTCTGTATCATCATCAACGCGCCAAAATAATCATAAAAAAGGGTTCAAGCCAGAACTAGTGGTACCTTTAATCATCCAATAGCATGAAAAAATAAAACATTTCTTCAAGTCCTGAGTTAAGATGCTCACAACAGAAAAATAAAAGAGGCACATGAACTAGCTTTCTTGGATTAAGGTCATGTCAGTGATGCTGAGAGGTACCTGATTAGAATTCATTTCCTTGACAAGTTCAATGTTCAAGATCCATGATAATGAGAAAGGGAACGGGGGTGCAGCATGGGAATGGCAACTCCTGCATCCAGTGGACTTAACTGCTCCAAGACCAAGCTGTTAGTTCTGTTAAAATAAACTGATTTTTTTTTCTTTGAAAAATAAAATAAAATCTCAGTTTTACCTTTTTTGTACACAGAAATATTCTACATTTGCCCAGGGAAGGGAAAGGATTCCTGGATTAGATCCTGGCTGTGCTTCTACCGTAACAGGCAAGTCAGTAATTCTCCACGTGGTTAGTTACCCTATCTATAGGATTCAGCAGCTGAACATTTAGTAACTATTAAAAACACAGTATGAAAATAATGGGAGCATTGTCAAAATGAAGGAAAAATAAGTTTTGAAAAATTAAGTAACATCATGTCTCAGACTTCATTGTCTTAAAAATCCTTGACCAAATAATGCGGTTATTTTCAAAATCCTGCAAAGATGAAGACTGTAGGCAGACTTTCTAAACTGCCAGATTATTTCTTTTTTTTATTTATTGAATAGGACTGAGCGAAAATGTACATTCCGATATAAATTTACATGCCCACCTATATGCAGCTTCCACTGCTCTCCCTGTCCGGTGACAGCACACTATTCCTCTCTGCTCCATACATGTCTCATCCTCCCAACAGTCTCCTTTCCCCTCCTCTCCACCGATGCATAAAGTGCATCCAATATATGGTCACTCTGCATTGCCCAAAGGTATCTGTTTGTTCCTGTAAGCAGGCAATAAGGGCCCCCTGGTAGTATAAAGGTTAAGTCTTTGGCAGTGCCAGTTCAAACCTGCCTAGTAGCTCCACAGGGGAAAGACCTGGCAATCTGCTTCTGTAAAGATTACAGCCAAGAAAACCCTACAGGGTGAGTATTCTGTCACATGCGGTTACTATGGACTTCAACAGCACCCAGCAACACAACAAAGCCTTTAGTTAGTGTCAGAAGTAAGTGTGTCTGCTTTTCCTCCACAAACACACAGACCTCCACGAGCACACATGGGCTCACTGATAAATGGTCAAAACGATATTAAATCCTAAAGGGAAAAAGTGAAGACGCTCCATGTTCAGAAATATCTAGTTTATGGGTACAGAGCAGATTAGATAGGGTGGCCCACATTATGTAAGACAGAAGAGCCAAACGCATAAGAAGAGGAGGTTGGCTGCAGGTGGGTGTGAGGACAGGAAAATGCTGCCAGGCAGCCAGTGTGAGCATGACCAGTCAAAGACAAAGAACTAGAACACAGAAAGGAATTTGGTGGCAGGGCAAACAGCACTTAAGAATTAGTCATTTCCAAACATCTTCTCGATACCACAGTTTAAACTCTGAAAATAAGTGTTCACTTTTACGGTTACTGTGCAATTATTTAGTAACTTCATTTTTAATTTTTACTTAGTATACTAGTTGAAGGTAATTATTTCAACCGATTATTGCACAGAGTCACTCTTTAGAAACTACATTGCCATCAGGCTGACAAACATAAGATAGTTTTTTTTGGTAAGTTAACAATGACCAAGTATTGTTAATTTCATAACTTTCGACCCATGCATTACATGTCACCTACTGCACTTACAAAAATACTTTTTAGTTGAATGTACCATAACCTTCAGGTGATCTCATCTTATGAATGGATGGCAAGTATTCAGCTTCGGTGAAATTCCCTTTATGTCTTTCCATCAAGGGACTCAAATTCTTCCATGGCTGCATAGGAAGAAATGGATCCCTCTATCCTGAAAGACTGAAATACCTACCTGTACAATTTGGATTCTGAGATATCTCTGAATATCTGCTATAAAAATTAAAGCTTTTTTTTTTAAGTGCATGGGAAAATCAAGATGACTATATCATCAAAATTACCCTAATTACCTTATGAAAGGATGTCAAAACACACCCATCCAAATTTTTTTCAAAGTTCTATTATAAAATATGATACTCAAAAATAATTAGCTAAATCTGACACCATTATGCTTCTTCTATGAAAGGCTGAGTAATGTTCCCAAAATTTTCACCTGTATTGACTCCAGCTCCATCTAGCTTCAAAAGATCCTCTCCACAATCAGTCCAAAAGACAGCGGATCACAAGAATCACAGCCTCCACCAGCCTGAGACCAGAAAAACTAGACTGTGGCCAGCTACCACATCTGACCAGGATCACAATAAAGGATCCCAGAGAGAACAGGAGAAAAATGTAGAACAAAATTCAAATTCACAAAAATGATCATACTTATTGGTCTGACAGAGGTTGGAGGAACCCCTAAGACTATGGCTCCCAAACACCCTTCTAGCTCAGAACTGCAGCTACCCCCTAAGTTCACCTTTTGGGCAAATACTAGGCGAGGTCAATAAAGCAAACAGCAAGACTCACAGGAAACGGGTTCCTTAGCACAATCAATTATACAAGACCAAATGTGCAACACCTGTCCAAAAGCAAAAACAAGAAGGTGAAAGTGGGCAGGAAGACTGAACACATACAAACAGAGAACCCAGGATGGAAAGATGGAGACTACTGACACATTGCAGGGATTGCAATCAATGTCATGAAACACTCTGTATCTAAACTACTCAACGGATAACTAGTCTGTTCCATAAATTTTCACCTAATGCATAATTTAAAGAGAGAGAGAGAGACTCTGCAAATTAGAAGATCTGAGTTTTTCACAAGTCCTAGTACATAAACTTTCAGAGGACCATACAAGAAAGCGTTTTTCCTTTTCTTATCACACGCCATTGTTGATGTGTATCACAAAGTGAAGAGGAAAGAGCTGTTCTAGATCTTTTTTCAATGCTTGAATTGGGAAGAAACATATAGGTTAGGGGAATAGGGCATGGAAAATCAATTCCTTGACTTACAGTTCTACAACTATCAGCATCATATGTATACCACCAGATAAGAGGAGCTGTGTTTCCCCCAAACAGCCTGTTGCAGTAGACACTGAGAAGACAGACGTCACTCTTGACAAATCTGTGTTGGAATTATCAAATTTTCCCAAAGCATTAAGTATCATTCAGGGCCACTCTAGCTTGTTACTTGACTCTGTCACCAAGTAACCTGACTAGAAAAAATATTTGTTTATAAGGAAAAAAAAAAAAGAAGAAAAAGCCAGTTCTGTTTTCTACAGGGAAGCAGTTTCAACACCAGGTCATAATTAAGACATTTACGCACTTACAGGAAACTTCGCGTCTCCAAAAATTGTAGAGAGTTTTTCTCCATAAAAAACATTTTTAAATCTCTTTTTGCTACCTAAATAATTTCTTCTGCTATCTAAACACTTCACAATTGTAGTAGAATTCACATCAAGGAAACATTACAAACAGAAGTTTTCCCATATGCGTCCAGTTCCCTTTCAAATGTGGGAAGACAAGCTCTTCTTTCCCCGCCCCCCCCCCCACAGCTAACCATAGACCCTGTCTACAGAAAACAAAATGCGAGACCACACTTTGCTTCAATTATTCACGGACCACTTTGCTTAAAGCACATTAGCTCACATGAATTCGTAAAAACTATAGTACACATGAACCTAAAAAATAAATAAATAAATAACAAAAGAACCCACTACCATCAGGCTGTTTCCAATCATAGTGACCGTACAGGACAGAGTACAACTGTCCCATGAAGTTTCCAAGGAGGACCTGGTAGATTCCAACTACCATAACTCTTAACCACCACACCACCTCAGTTTCCCCTAAACGATATTCTCTTCCTGTTGTTCTTTGTAAATCTTTGCTATTTCAAATATGTCTCCTTAGATGAGCTGAAAGGCTTGGGGAGAAAAATGGTGCAGTTCAGAAATCCTGGAAGTGTTTATGGTGACCGGCACTTGGCTTTGGCTAATACAGAAAAAATATTTTACTTCTGTTCTTGTACTCTGTTGGTTGGCAGCTAACTGGTATCATATGTAAAGGAACAATACTAAAAATACTAACAGCAATAATAGAGGTGATAATTAATAACAGATATTTAGTATTTTCCATGTGCTCATCATTTGTTCTTTAGTATATCTGAGGTAGACATTCAAATTATCTTCATCTACAGATGTGGAAATTGTACTGAGAAGTTAAGCAACTTTCTCAGAGAACAGTAGTGGCAGCACTGGGTTTAAAATGCAGGAAATCTATGTTATTAAAGTCCACCTTCTTAATCACTAAGATAATGTCTTGCAATTAATACTATCTATGAGAACTACTTTATTCATTATCCGTAACGCCATGGAAACCCTGGTGACATAATGGGTTAAGTGCTATGTCTGCTAACCGAAAGGTCAGCAGCTCAGATCTGCCAAGGCCTCCTTGGAAACTTGATTGGGCAATCTACTCTGACCTCTGGGGTTGCTCTGAGTCAGACCCAACTCCATGGTAGTGGGTTTGGTTTGGTTTGGTTTTTCATGACTTGCCCAAGGCCACCATGTCAATTATGCATGCAAAAGGAGGCTATATGTCTCCAAAGTTCAGTTCAAGTCTTTGTCCATGAGACCAAGACCCTAATTGAACTCTCCTTTGACTACATCTGGAAGTTTTCCGTGCTTTAAATCACTCAGACTCAGGATTGCTTCCTTCTATATTCACAAACCCACCTTTGCCCTTTCACTTTTCACAAATTTAAAGCTCATTTAACTAGAAGAAAGAATCTTATAGCTAGAAGTGCTCCCCAGAATTCTATTTGTTAAAAAAAGCTAAAAAGTTAAAGACCATTATTATTCAAATTGTTACCACTACCAGCTTGGTTTGGTGCTGTTAATGGACTGAAAAGAATGAAATTCAGCAAGATAGAGAGGGGAGCAGGTGTACTCAGCAGAGTCCAGGTCTAAAGAATTCAGAATTACACAGGAGTCGTCATAAGTTAAATCCTGCCTGCAGTGCAATTGTGTTGCGAGAACGTCTTCATTCATCAGGAGAGTGATCAGAGACTTTGGATTCAGTTGCACTTAAGGTGTAGAGACCTGGGAAGTCAGACACAAATGTTCCATATTTACTTTGGCAAACAGCTCCTGCTAGGACTGAGACAATGACAACTAGTCGTTCCCTCCCACATTTGTACAATAGACATATGGCAGAGTCCCATCACTACCCAAAGGGAATGTTTAGTCCAGGATGGAGGCCCAATATGAGGTCCTAGAAGTCAACAGAGAAACCATAATTTTCATAATTCTTACGAAAACATCTGGATGGGAGGGCTCAGGAGGCAGATGTTTTAAAAGAACAGAAATAAACTGTCAAATAGCTGAAAGGTATGTAAAGTATCTGAAAGACATTCTAAAAAAAAGAGAGTGAAACTAGACAGTGAGTGAAAAGTCACAATAAAAAGAGGACTTTTATTTATAAATTTTTCAGTATTCATAATTACCTTTTCCTCTCTTCTCTCTCTTCCTTTTCCAGGCCTCTCATTTCTACCAAGTAAACCACTGTTAAATACAGTTTAAACTAGTTTAAATACATACTGATATTTATATTTATACTACTGTAAACTTGTTTGTACGTTTATATAAACCTGTTGCTGTCAAGCTGATTTCAACTCATAGAGGTCATATAGGACAGAGTAGATCTGCTGCACAGGGTTTCCAAGGCTGTACTCTTTACAGAAGCACACTGCCATGTCTTTCTCCTGTGGAGCAGCTGGGGGGTTTGAACTGCCAATCTTTAGTTAGCAGATAAGTGCTCCACCACTGCTCCATCAGGGCCCCTTCATATATTTCTGTATCTATCTAAATACACTGCTTCCAGAACACTCCTAATCTAAATGACTGCAATCAAATTGGGAATAAGGAGGATACAAATTTTGGTTCTACCCCTTATTAGCTATGTACCCTCAAACAAATAGCCTAACTTCTCTCTGTGCATTATATTTTTCATCTGTGACATGAGATAATAAATACGTGCACATCATATGACTGTTGTAAGAATTAGATAAATTAATGGCTCTATGCATGAAACATAATGTCTAGTGCATGGTGGATGCTGAATAAATATCAGTTATTTAATGACTAGTCTTATTTACATTATTTTAATAACCAATAGAGCACAGAGGAAAGACATTGCCTAAATCAAGTTAGGTTGACTTGGAGGTTGCTGTGTAGAACACATATGAAAGTCTGCTGATTAGTTGGACGTTGTAGCTTCTCAATAACCATCCATCAGTTTGCTGTGTAAAGATACCAGGTCTTTGAAGATCTGTGGCAAGTCTCCTTGCTGTTTTTAGGTGCTGTCAGGTTGGTTTCAACTCATAGCAACCCTAGAGGACAGACCAGAACTGCCCATAGAATTTTCAAGGAGTAGCTGGAACTGCAAACCTTTTGGCTAGCAGCTGAGCTCTTAACCACTGTGCCACCAGAGTGTTTGAAACTAAGTATTAAGAATAAAATTGAAATTCAGTAGTTAAAGGAGGGTAGCCAGAGGGGCATGAAAACATATGAAATATGGAAGACATAAGGAAGTAGAGAATATTTTGCTCTAAGTAGAATCACTGTAGTTGAGAAATACATTGAAATATTTGAGCACTACTATATGTAAAAAAGGGTATAGTTCATAAAAGCTGTAGAATTTGATCCAGTTGATTTAAATATTTTCTAGGGACCCAGGGGGGCATCTGAGATCTTTTCAGGATATCTTAAAGATCAAAAATATTTTTGCAATAATATAATGTTACTTGCTTTTTTTTCATTCATTCTTTCATAAGCACACAATGAAGTTTTTCTCAGATACCGCCCTACTGTAGAACATTGTCCAACTGTCAAATTGAGCATTGTTGAATTCTGTTTCTTATGGGGTACCTGCAAGAGTCCTGCAGGAAGTTCCACAAGAGGAGTTCTTATTCACTCCTCTCTCTTCTGTTCCCTTCCATACACTAATGCTCATATATTTTGAATATTTATAGGAAAGACAGACACATAACTGGTATTATGAAACAATGCCCTGGTGGCATAGTGGTTAAGTGCTACATCTGCTAGTGAAAAGGTCAGCAGTTCAAATCTGCCAGGCACTCCTTGAAACTTCTATGGGACAATTCAACTCTGGCCAATATGGTCTCTATGAGTTGGAATCAATTCAATGACAGTGGGCTTTCTGGAGGTGGGGGTAGTTAATATGCCTCTAGTGATGACAGGCAAGAGAACGAGGCAGAGACCAAAACATGCGGAAGTTGGTACCTCCTTCTTAGAGACTTAAGATTCACTTCGACACCAGTGTCCTAGGGCCAAGGGTCACTCTCTGTCTCTGAGTTTCTAACCTTCATGAAATGTGACCTCACATTTCCTTAACTTGAAATAACGTGAAATAACTCGGTCTCTAATATTAAGTTCATCATTAAAACTCTTCTTAAATAGTACTTTGAAAAATTTTGTCTGGAAAGAAAATTGTTATTTTTATTTACCACTACAAAGGCAGAACCCTGCTGACAGCTGCATATAGATACCTCACACTTCCATGAAATACTGTCAAATCACTCATTCGATTTAACATTCTCAAATGATTATGGTTAAAAATACTTTCTTTCCCCTTTGTCTTAAAGATTTTTACTACAAAGAGAAGGAAGACATGGGTTTCTTTACTGGTTAGTCTGAAGAACTATCAGAAAGCTATGCTGCTGTCTCTAAAGTTTGATAAGGGGGCCTGAATTTATTATCATTTTTCAGAAAATAGCATAAAAGAAGATCAGAAGTACAATTCCATCGAGTATTGTTTTACATACATGCACATATATTTATATATTTCCATTTAGTTTTCTATTTCAGCTTACACATGTCCAAGTGTTAACCACCTTCTTGGGGGTGAGACAGGCAGGAAAAGGTAGAAGAGGTGTAGATAAGTATTATCTTAGTCTGCCAAAGGCCAAGCAAAATGCTTCATGATATATACAACATCATGCAAAGGAACTATTTTTCTCAGATAGTAGAGACTGGCAGTCAAGGAAACTTTCTAGACTGTCCATGTTATTCTGTCTCCAAGAGATGAAGAATTTAAACACTGTGTTTCTTTCATGAGTACAGTTATTCACAGCACACACTGTCTTGCTGTAACCCTTATTACACAAGTAACAGAATCAGATTCCAGCTTAGCAGCCTGCCATTCCTTCCAGCAGAATATCAATCCTCAGGATCAGCTCATCTATACAAAAGAGGCTGACATTTTTATATGGTACAGGGTTGTCTCAAACAGTTATAGGGATTTATTCACTAGTGCATTTAATTATCTACTAACAAATGTATGTTTAAAGGCTACCCTGTCACACCAAAGCATGACAGATACAAAGGGAGATAGGGAAAAATGCCTACCTTAGAAATGTTCAGAGTATTGGACAAAGAAATAAAAAGCAGACAAAGAGGGGCACCTCAGTGGGACAAGGACTTGAAGGCATCTGGGATGGCTATAATGTATGTTTACTTCCTTACATCTCTTCTTGGAAAAAGTTTAAAAAAAAATACTGTTCCACAGAACTGTCTACTTTGACACAATTTAACACATTTAATGGATTATACAGTCATAATTAGACTATCCCACTGCTGTCAAGTCCCTTCCGACTCATAGTGACCCTATAGGACAGAGTGTAACTGCTCTGTAGAGTTTTCAAGGAGCAACTGGTAGATTCAAACCACCACCCTTTTGGTTAGCAGCTGTAGCGCTTAACCATGACACCACCAGGGTTTCCATGACTGGACTGCCTCTGCCTAATTATGGAAAAGACGCTACCAGTGCAGATTTGAATGGCAAAAACACATCTAAAAAACTGTATTAATTCAAAAAGAGAACAGGGATGTTAAAAAGGGCAGGAGTGTTAAAGAGAACAGGGATGTTAAAAGATGAGCACAATGTGAGTGGACAGAGGCTAGCTGTGAAACATCAAGCAGTGACCTATCACGGAGAAGGAGAAGGGAGATGAATATTTAGCAAGAATGGACTTTCCTCTTATGCTTCTCAAATTTCCATCTGGGGGGAGACTGAAAGAGAGTGAGGCTGCACCAAAGTTTTCTCACAATATTTTGCAACTTCTGCTTCCGGACTCAGAACCCAAAAGTAGGAAGACAGTACAAAATGAAAAAAACATTTTTATTTTTTTAAAATGATAATTGCGTTTTACTCACAAAGCTGAGTGGGTATATAAATCTTAAGTATGTTTGAGATTTTAGTGAATCTTTTTAATGAGTCTATTTTTATTTAAAAATTTTTTTAAATGGCTTATTGTGACACACAACATCTTTTTTCTTTGCTTGGAGAGAAATAAAACCTCCATCTGAGTCCAGTGAAAGTAGAGAAAATTTTGTGGTTTATAAACACTGGATCCCTCTAACAGGGAAAAAAACAAACAAAAAAACAGATCTGAAGCACCAGAAATCTAGTGATGGCTTTCATGACCACAAAGTTTTCTATTCTCCGTGAATACTTTATCAACTAGTAAACTTTGAAAAATCTAATTTTCTGAAAGATTAATCACCAGCACTGTGATTTGCAAAAATACCCAACTAATTTTCTCTGTTCTACTAGCCAGATGCATTTTGAGTTTCATATGAACTTCATTTAAAAAAAGAAAAAAAACCAGCGGAAAAAGATAAAGCTGGATATTTAATCTAATATGTACACATATGTGTAAAATAATTGTAAACGTTTCTTAATTCCATTACATGATGGGATACTCTATAAAATACTCTATATGCCAAGAAACAGATTTTCTATTTTAAACACAAAAAATGACTTTTAGTCAATTAGTTATATTTAGTCGTTTAGTCACTTAGTCTTCTTGACGAATGCATTTTGCTCTGTGAGAGAAGTCTGCCTACATAACAATTTCTAGTCACAGTATGTGGCTGCTTCGATTTTTATCTCCATCTGGCAAAACATAACCAAGTGATTTGAGCAGCTTTGGTTCTCAGGTCCCGTTTTATAGCAACTAAACTTCTCCTGCCTCCCCCGTAGCCCACCCCACCCTGCCAGCATGCACTCACACACACGGGTCTGTGAGCGTCCACCAGGAACTTGCAGCAGTGCGTGACAAGTGACACAGCCCTGCAGTGTGCAAGGGATGCATCATGCTAGCTCTCTGGTCTAGCGTCAGTTTTCAGAAGACATCCTGAGGTCCCCTAAAAGCTCATGAGTGGTATTAAAACACCCACTGCTGTAAAAAAGTACTGAAACTTGTGGACCTCGCCTATGTTAGTCTGGAACTATGTTCCATAAGGTTTTCGGAAATAGATTGGCAGGACTCTCTTCCAAGGTTCCTGTGAGTAAAACCACCAATCTATCAATTAACACCTCAGCACTTAACCATTTGCACCACCCAGGGTGGGTCACCCTTCCCACTGTGCTGTCTCTGTATTAGGCCTTCGTCTTCGGTGCGCAGGTAATTTGGATCCAAAGAAAGAGAATGCGGTGGCGAAGGGAAAGAAACAAACAAAAAAAACTAAGACACTAAAAGAGAGAAAGAGAGATGAAGACAACAGATACCTGTTCCTTCCATGGGCAAAGGAGGAAAGTACATCTTTGACTCTTTTCATTACTGCACAGTTAATGATTTTCCTGGTAAATTTTGCCACAAAGGCCCTTCGGTTGGAATAGCCATAGAAAGAAACATGAACAGTGAACTCGTGATTTGAAAGTGAGATCTTATTAACTGACAATACAATGGCCAAAGTAGTCACTGTATCTTTTGAAATAACTGATAAGTACATAAATAGTTCTCCCATTAAAAAAAAAAAATCTGTCCACGTAATGAATGTATTTTTGTATTGTTTTAATAAACCTTTCTAATAGTTGGAGCTATGGCAGTTGATGCTTAAGAGCTACCTGCCGCTAACCAAGCAGTCGGTAGTCGTGGTCCACCAGGCCCTCCTTGGAAACCCTACCGAGCAGTTCTATTCTCTTCTATAGGGTCAGTGGGAGTCAGAATCCATTGTATGACAACAGATTTTCTAATAGTTAATAGTTCTTTGTTGTTACTATAGTAAAACTTGCAAAAGTAGGAACGTAAGGCAGAATCCTGTCAGAGAACGAAAACACAAATATTTCATACATGGAAAACTTGTAACACCTGGAAAAACGAGGCTGTTCTGTGAAGTTGACTCTCACAACTTTCACTGTGTAAGATTCTCTCCCTTACAACGTTAATTGTTTTATGTAAGTTTGTACAAAGAATAAGTACCACTACTGGTCATGGGAACGCAGCACCCTGCAGAAATACATGGTGAAAAGTGTTTTGTGGCTGCTTTCTGAAGAATCACCTAAGAGTCAAGCATGTAGCCTAGAACAGCACAATGTTACTGCTAAGGAAGCCCAGAAGAGCTCATTTCTACTAAAGGGAAGCTTCTCAAGGAAGGGTGGGAGTGAGTAATTTTGATCCAAGGAGACCTCTGGCAGTGCTAGGAGACATTTTTGGCTGTTACAAAGTGGCAAGGGAGGAACCACTATAGTGCACAGGACAACCCAGTTACCAGCCACAAACATCAGTAGTGCTGAAGTTAAGAAACTCTAGACTGAGTGCTTCATTTCACTGAAAAAGAAACTAACTGAGGCTTAAAGAGGTAAGGCACACATCAGAACCTAAGTCTTGTAAAAAGGGAACTGTTGCGATTCAAAACTAGTCCCAATGCCAACCAGATATTCATTTCATTACACCAGGGAAGTTGATAAGTATTCTGTGATAGATACAGGCAATTCTGGACCAAGTCCCCTCACTGTTACCATAATGTACCAGTTGCTACCGAGTGAGTTTTGACTCATAACATTCCCATTTAGGTTAAAAAGACAATTATCTTCCCAGGTTTTCAACATCTGATATTTCATAAATAGCTCTCTAGGCCTTTCCTCCAAGGCACCTCTAGGAGGACTTGAACTGCCAACCTTCCGGTTAGCCGTCAAGCACAAGAACCATGTGCACCCTCAATTACTCCTAGTACAATGTAGGCCAAGTCTCATGTTTTGTTGTTGTTGTTGTTGGGTTGGTTTTCTTGTTGTTATTTTCCCATTGTAAAATAAACGAGTTGAAATAAATTAGTTTTAAGTTTTCATTAGACTCTAGAATTGTATTTTTTTTTGTAAATAGTGATGCCATACATCATAGTCATCTCCAATTTTTCAAACTCCCTCCTCTCTCTTTTTTTAAAGCACCTTCTCCAAAACTTCTGGCCCTAGTAAACACAAAAAAACCATGCTAATTCTAGAGAACCCAGTATCTTAACAATACTCAGCTCCCAGTATGTAATGAAGAACATAATAAAATACCAAGACTATTTAAAGAAATAAAAAAATCTGAATAAATAGCATTCCTACTGTCTATTGTTTCACTAGTGGAGTTAATACAGTTCTTCTACACTTTGTACATATTTATTTCAACCCTGTACATACTTTAGCAAGACAATAAAAGGAAGAGAAAAATCAGCCAACTAAAGTGTCGTTACTAAATCCGATCAGATTCCACAGACATAGCTCGTTGATGTATTCTCTGAGACAAAAATTTCCCAAAGCATTCATGGGTCTGTAACACATTCTCAGTACCTATAGGCAAGAAATATTGTCAGAGTTTAAAACTTTCAGTTTACTGCTCATTCTTTCCTGCAAACTATTTAAACTATTTTTTCCCTTAAGACACAATTGTTACACAAACATTCATCTGAACTTTAAGAAACTTTCCTTGAAACTTTTCTCAAGTGACAAAGCATGCGATGGTCTTATCACAGGATGAAGACTGAAAATGGGTCAGGGACCAGCTGAGGTATGTTGGCGGGAGACAAAGCCCCGTTGTCTGTTAGGTGCTGGGTTTCACAGACGGAAGAGTTCAGAAGATTCATTGATCCAGTTGTGAAACAGGACAACAGATACAAAGAGGAAAGGTATAGCTGCCCTTCCTTCACTAAAAGCAAAACTGACTAGTGGAACTTGTGAGTCTAAACTTTTGATACTATATAATAGCTAGGTCCTAATTTTAAATCTCCTTTCATTGTAAAGTAAAAGAATGACATCTAGACATCTGATTATTGTTTCATTCCACTGACAAATTTCTTTTTTTTGTTTGTTTTAATTAGAGGAAAAGAAGATTTCACTTTTTAAGATTTTATTTTACACAAAACGAATGTTAATCTGACCCATGTGCCTCATTACTGTCAACCTCTGGACATTTTAACAACATTTTGATGAACCTTAAATCGATTAACACTCTAAAGGAAAACATCTGTTGCACTAACTTTTTTTGGAATGCTCTTAGAGTAGCTGTTATAAAGAATTTAAAGTGTATTTAATTTTGTTTAAAGCCATTGAAAATTCCATAATTCGCTGTGTGGTGAAAGAGTAGGTACAACAATCATGTCATTTTATTAAGAAACATGAAGCATTCATATCTTTAAGATAAGAATACTACTAAAGCAAAGAAGGAAGTATTTTTCGGTCCACCAAATCCAGATGTGAGGTCTTTAAAATGGGGGCCTAGAGTGAACAAGTCATGGTATCTGGCCTGCTTAAGAAGTGTTACTCCCTAGAAAATTCATGGATAAGGAAAGACTACATAGACTTTTTTAGATAAATCACAATTTCGTTTGCTTTAAATTAGTATTTTTTATACCAAACATGGAAAGAGATCATGAATGAATTAAAATAGAAGAAACCTGATTTTTCTTTTTTTTTTTTTTCAAAAACACCTTTACGTAAATATTTTGATTTACAATTTAAGGTTATTTTTTTATCCAAAAGAGAGATCCATGCAAAACATTTTCTTTCATACATTGATGAAATATATATAAAGAGCAAGGATTCCATCAAATCATGGCTTTGTAGATTGCATTGATGTTTTTGCCTTAGTCTGCTGTTGTTTAGCAAGTACAGATGTGTGTAGAACAGATTAGCTACAAAATAAGAATGCATGCTAAAAGTGACCAAACATTCCATGTCTACGTTTTGATTTATAGATTAATATGTGAACCAGTTTTAATTTTTTTAAATTAAGATTTCAAATTACATTCCCACTTTTAAGTGAAAAACCTAAAGAAAAGCTAATTATAGTAGTAATAATAAAATTTCTACCTTCCTTTATAGTTTTCCAAATGTCTAAATTTAAATTCTGTTTATTATTTCATCTCATCATACTTTATGAAGTGTTGTCACTTTCATTTACTATAATCACCATACACTTGGAAATCTAAATACCTATCTTTTTTTTAAAAGGTGTTTTTTAGAAAATGTATTCAAAGAACTATAACAAAAAACTCATTTTGGACACTTTGAGAATAATGCTTACCCCCCTCCCATGCCTTTTCCAAAATCAGCTACTTAAGGTAGATGGGGAAAATGTGTATAGCTAAACCGATGTTAATATAAAATATCCTTAGTTTGGCAGTGCCCTGAAAAATACAGTGTGACAAAACTGGCACAAACTTTATATTTGACAACTAAGGTATTTTTATTGTTCTTATTTCCCTGACTTTGAAGTACTCCTTACATTGTATCTGACTTGTTCCACTTCCAGGATTTTGAGATTTCTCCTTGCCTTTGATCTCTCACTAGCCATTCCCAGCAGGCCTTTCATCCTTTCCTTCCAGCTGCCATCAGCACAAACCTGCAGCCTCGCCTTAGAAAAGGAAAAGCTTTTATGTCAAGGGTTTTGGTGATTTTCTGTTATACGTCACCCTGGAAATATCTTTACACTTTCTGCAGGTGGAAATCTCTTCTTTCTTGAACTCTAGATGTACTCCTGGGTTCCACATGTTCTAAAGCTGCCCTTTAGAGGAGAAGATAGTGCAGCTTTTCAAACTGACATGATTCCATCATTCAGACAGAGTATTATTTCCTTCAGTCAACAATGGGGGAAACAATGGGGAAAAAGTGATACTTGCTTTATAACTGAATTAACAGATATGAGAAGGAACTACTTGGGTTTGCTAGTCCTTTGTCTTCCTCTCTTTATGTACAGCTAGATTTTTTCCACACTACAGCCAAGTGTTGCTTTCTGATCCAAAGATGATAGTGACTACCTGCTTTCTCATCTATTTCCCACGCTCTTGCACATTGTTGGACGTAGCTGGCATGTGCTGCGGCCGCTAACGCGAAGGTCAGCAATCTGAGTCCACCAGGCACTGCTTGGAAGCTCTATGGGGCAGTTTGACTGTGTCTTACAGGGTCCGTCTGAGCTGAAACCAACTCAAAGGCAATGAGTTTGGTTTGGGGTTTGTTGATATGCTGTTTCCATTAGGTTGGGGTACACCTCCGTCCCTCCTCACCGCCATTGTCTCTCTTACTCTTTTTAAACAGATATGCTTAAGTCGCTACTTTTGTTCACATGTCACTTAAGCAGGCAGGAAGAGAACGCTGTATAACTTCCTTCTGTGCTGAACTTTTTCAATATGATTTTGGTTTTGATATAACAGTGAACTGCCAGAACATCTGGTGTGCTCATTTGTCAACTTAAGCAAAGCACTGTAATACAAAATAATTACTAGTGATATTTAGATGACTGGCTTATTTAGTTTACATGTAATAATTGCTTTCCCCTATTAAGCCTGGTGTCCAAAGACTGTCTGTAAATTTATGTAATGCTCTAAAACATTAGGAACAAACCTAAGACCAAATGACTCTGAGTACAGCAAGCATCTTATAGAGAAGTCAGCACGTAGGAGGTGCTCAGTAAAGGTTACTTCCCTTTCCTGGTCCCCTTCTTTCTCAATTTTCATGTTTAAAATTAGAACAAAGAAAATTAAATTCGAATTTAACTATTCCCTTTTAGAACATGATCATCGGTAAAGTGTGTGATAGGTATCTGGAAACATTAATAAAGAAATTTACTTCTGTTAAAGAAAAGGAAGTAGAAGCTTAACTTCACAACAATCTGTGTATTTACATTTAATGAGATAGCATTTGTAATATATCGAGAACAGTGTTAGGTTCCCGGTAAGTAGTAAGTAGCTAACTACTAGCAAGTAAAAACTAGAACAAGTGGCTCCAAAAAAAGCAAAAAACAAACAAACAAAAAAAACTTCTTAAAAAAAAATGAACCTGAAAATAAATATTACATAGATATATACACAAGAGGACAAAACTCCATTCCTATGCTGTAGAAATATCAAGGATATTAAGTTCCAGCTTGAATGTTTCTGCCTAATAACCCATGCATTTTCAAATTTCTTAAAGAAATATAGGATTTAAAAGTAAGATTTTTAGGTATACAATAACTCTCAGCAAACTTCCCAAGTTAGCCAATTATTGGCTTAAATAGTATCTTTAAGTACTTTTATTAATGTGTCAGAATTAAATATGTGCCACTAACTGATGCAAGGGTGCACTGCTTTTCCAAGACATTTTCATTAAATTTCTAAATTATTGGCCTCTTGATATAGTTTACACAGTTTAAAAAAAAAAAAAAACACAACAACATATTGTTACCTTATATCATTCTTGTGTGTTTTAATAGCAAAGCTAGCAAGGAACATGTTAGGTGACAATATTTACTTCTTCCAAGTATACTTATAAATTTCTTCTTAATTACTCTTGTAATATTATTGAAACTAACAGAGATATCTGACAAAAGTTACAATGTTCACAATTCTATTCCACTTTTAAAGAGGAGACATGAATTTGGACTTTTATGTGGACTTTGCTGAACTGTTGCTGTGTGCCAGCAACTACGCTAACCTATTCACATTCATTAACTCTCTATTTCAACATCCAAAGCAAAATCTTTTTCTACTTTCCCTCATTAGTCATTCCATCTTGATTTCTTTTTTCTGATTCCTCCTCCCACAAAAAAAAAAAAAAAATTGCTATGCAGTTGATTCCAATTCATAGAGACCCTGTATGACAGAGTAGAACTGTCCCATAAGGTTCCAAGGAGTGCCTGGTGGCTTTGAATCACCAGTGTTCTGGTTACCAGCCACAGCTCCTAATTCCTGTGCCACCAGAAAGTCTTCCTCCTCATGGACTTCCAAGTTGGAAGTGTCACAGGGCTCAGACTTAAGTTTTAGATGTTTTCTCCATCTAAACACTCCCCTTACACCATCATATTCAGTCCCTTATAGCCTTAAGTTCTGTCTTTTCACATTGATTCCCAAATATGTGTCCAGCTGAGATATTTCCAGTGAGCTGCAGACTCTTATGTCCAATTGATTTATCAATATCTCTGCAGGGATGTTTAATTAGAATTAAAAAAACACAAAACAAAACAAAAAAAAAAACAGTGCCATTGAGTCGATTTCAATCATAGTGACCTTACAGTGTAAGGTTGAAGTGCTCCATAGAGTTTCCAAGGAGCACCTAGTGGATTCAGACTGCTAAGCTTTATGGTTAGCAGATGCAGCACTTAACCACTACACCACCAGCATTTCCCTAATTAGAACACAGACCTTAATAGAACAAAAGAGATCCATGTTGTCTACCAAAACCAAGGAGTACCACCAACGTAATCTTTCCCATCCTAGTTACTCATGGGAAAAGACCAAGCCATTCTGCATGTCTGATTTGTCCCTTCTATGCAACAACTTTTCTTGATCCCCATAAATCCATTATTTGTTTCCATCTCCACTGCTAACATTTGGTCCATATTACCATTACTGTTTCTGCCCACCAGTTCTGTCACTTTCTAATGGGTCTTCAAGCTTTGACTCACTTCTAGTCTATTCTTCTCAAGGCAGCCTCAAGTGGTCTCTCTGAAGTGTAAGTAAGAGTAAGTCCTTCTTTGTTTTAAAATTCCAAGCAGCTTTTTCATATCACATTAGGATGAAATCCAGCTTCCTTCAATTCCTGCAAGATGCTACAGGATCTGCCTCCTGTTTATCTCTCTAGTCTTACTGCAAACACCTCAGCTTCTCACACTCTCTGCTGCAGGCATCTGGTCTCCGTTTTGTGTCTCCAAGCTTCTAATTTGTTCTTTTTTTTTTTTTTTTTGGCCACAGGGCCTTTATATAGGACCACAGGGCATGTCCCTCTTTGCAGGACTGTTCGCATTCTTGTCAACCAGTAAGTAGCTCTAGGATACTACTTCAAAGAGGCTTCCCTTGCTTGGTCACTCTTTGAAGAAGTATCTACTCCTGAATCTGGCCTGTCTCTATTGTATGAAACTGTTGAATTTTCTTCACAGAACTTACAGATCTCGAAAATTTTCCTATTTGTTTCCTTCTTTGTTAAGTCTCCTTGCTAGGATATAAGCCTCAGACCTGGTTTTTCTTTAATCCCACAAATAGGGAAGTAGTGTGTAGTCTGTTACAATTATTGAACTGGCAAGTAAATTATCTCATCTAATCTTTATAGTCCCCCTGTCACATAGCTACTATTATTATTTAGTCCCATTAACATACAAGCAAATGGAGGCTTATGAAACATTTCTCCATGTTTCATGATTGACAAGTTCATAATAGAATCAATGAAAGATTTCAGACTGACTTATAAAGTACTTTAAAAATAGAGCTTGACTGATGGCAAAATTTCTAATGACACTTACATATTTAAATCACCTTCACCAGCTCTTTGATCTTGTTTGGCTGTTTTTGTTTATCTGCTATTATACCATCATCTCTCCTCAGTCAAATTCTTAACTTGCTCTTTACTTATTTTTTTTAACCATTACACAAAGTGTCAATAAGTAAATTCAAAAATAAGACTACATCACTGAATTAGAAATACTTAAGATCTTTCAGATATAAGATCTGATTTTAGAAACCAAAAAGATGTTTAGAAGTCTAGTCTCAAAACAGTCAAGGTAGAATAGTGGGCCTGAGTTATTTCATTGGCAGTTCACATTTATGATATTAACCAAACAATAAACATGCTTTTCTTTAAATTTACCTGAAATTATAGCCAAATTATTTGTAGAATAGAAAATCATAAAACAGCATTACTTGATTCATTTAATATACGTCTTGGATGGCTATGAAAGGACTAGCTCGTGTCTACACATCCTAGAATAAAATGAAAACCTCATATGTTTTCCACGATCAAAGTTTTTAACAAAGGTCAAGTTACTTCCCTTGATACTTCACAAGCAAAAAGCTAGATACTTGGGTGAATTATTCAATGAATTTCACTTCATGCAGTATCAAAAAACAAATTAAGTGGGGGAAAATCCATCTTTTCCATTTTATCGCTCATATAAAGATAAATTCAGTCCAGCACTTTGTTAATCTTCAGGATGATTATAACACATCAGTTTTAATTAGCATTTGTAGTAAAGACAAATTAATCAAATATTTCTTTTTTGTTTTTGATAAGAGATCCATAGTCTTAGCTGTATTGGATCTTGCTAAAGCAAAGGAAATGGCTGAGCACACAATGGTTCATGAAAGGAGCTAAATCAGATGGATGAGGCTTAAAAGCATATTCTACACAAACGGCCTCTGAGCAACTACCAGCTACTCTTCACTCCTGGTGTAACTCGTCCGCCATCATATAGTCGTGTGCTCTGTTACCAGGTAGTTAAGCTGACCACTAACAGAGCTGAATAGCCCAGGGATTAATCAGACCTACAGTCAGATAACCAAATGGGGTGCTGTTGAGCCCATTTCTATTCATGGCAACATCACATGTGTCAGAGTAGAAACTATGCTCTACAAGGTTTTTGATACCAGATGTTTCGAAGCAGATTGCCAGGCCTTCCTTCTGAGGTGCCTCCAGGTGGACTCCGATCCCCAAGCTTATAATTAGCAGCACATCACATTAGTTGTTTACATGTCCCAAGAACTCCACAATCAACTAAACACAGACTGAAATCCAGTTCTACCACCACCCCAATTCCTTATTAGATGGGTGGCCTTGGGCAAGTACAACTTGAGGCAGTGATGTTGTTTCTCTCATCTATGAAAACGAAAAGTAATATCACTTTGCATGTTCTATTGTTGTAAAGTTTAAATTAAGCTGTGATATAAGGCACTTCATGGCCATGAGTCAGATCTGACTTGACGGCACTTGGTTAGCTTTATAAAGCGGTTAGTGTAATTTACTGAATGTAGTAGAAATCAATGGTTAATATTATACTGGAAAGGCTTTGGAGGTAAAGTTGTTGAGAAAATTGCACACAGTCTCTATTTCAGGTGCATGCATAAACATTACCTAAGGAGAGGAGGAAAACTTTTGAAAATGTTGCAACATTAAGTTCTGACTTAATCCTTATTTAAATGTTTATTATTGTGAATATGAATAGAATATTGTAAAACAAATATTTTAGAAATGGAGTGCCAGGAGTCAATTCAGTGACTTTTTTCTAGCTGTACCATGAAGGCCAGTATGCAATTATAAGTGGGAAATTCACAGGGTTTTTGTGTTGTGTTGTACAAGCATTACATACAATCACTCATTAATAAATGTGTGTTTCCAAATGTTTGGCACTGGTTTCAAATTGCTGTTTTTGACTTTATTTACTGCTTAAACATCTCTCAGACTCTTTGCAAACAGCAAATTTAGCAGCTTGTATTCTAGTCTAAAAGGCCATCATAAAAAGTGAAGGATTTGCTTTTATGTTGTGTATGTGTGTTAACATTTCTCACCAAATAAATCTTGTTTTTGCTTCTTCTCCCTCCCCTAAAATAATAAATCACTAACTAAACAAGCAAAGAAAGATCAGGAGTATTGGCTAGTCTCTCTTGCAGTCTACCACCTTCCTTTAATTAAATAAAAACCTAATAATCTACACAAGTCAGTAGCCAGTAGCAGCGAGAGACCCTTTACAACTGAGAAGCCTTATGAAGGAAACCTGGTTGGAATCAGATCCTGGAGGTTGTTTTGCAAGAACCTGATTTTTACTTTCTTTGGCTTTCTAACTCTTTTAATTTTAATCTTCTTCTGTCATTTCATCATCTACCTTGTAGCCAAAACTCTGATTTTTTTGTTTTGCTTATTTTTTCTAGCTGTTGTATATCTTTAGGTTATATGTAAGTGTTCATAAGTATCTTCAGAAATTTTTGAATCATTAAAACATAGATACGTCATAGATTAAAAATAGTAAAGGTTTAAATCTGTACTTAATTAAAAATCCAAAAACCCACTGCTGCTGAGTCGATTCCGACTCATAGGGACCCTATGGGACAGAGTAGAACTGCCTCCTAGAGTTTCCAAGGTTAGCAGATGTAGTACTTAACCACTGTGCCACCAGGGCTTCCATACTTAATAAAAGGCTTAGAAAAAACAACAATCACTTGCAGTATACGTATATTATTACTTTGAGGGTGAAGCTTTGGGTGCTGCGGAGGATTCTGGAGAGTATACGCTATGTGTCCCAGCGTGGCTGCAGATACAGCTAAAGGAAACTGGAAGGATTGCGTGCTACGCTAGGAAATGCTACTTTCCCTTGTTGTTGTTAGGTGCTGTGGAGTCAATTCCGACTCACAGCGACCCTGCAGGTCAGGGTAGAACTGCCCCACAGAGTTTCCAAGGAGCGCCTGGCGGATTTGAACTGCCAAACTCTTCGTCTGGCAGCGGTAGTACTTAACCACTACACCACTAGGGCTTCCTCCTTTCCACCAGCTTTCATTTTTCCTCAGTGCACAGAGACCAAGTGAGGTAATTCGACCCCGTATTTTGATCCCATTCACTATTTTGCATTGAGAACGTTTTAGACTCACTATGCTGATTCCTCTGTTTACTGTTACTCTACTAATGAATAGGAAATTGGCACTAAGTGTGTAAGCTTATCAGAAGAACGCCACACGAATAAACAAGATATCAAAGCTTAGCAATTCTAGACTGTAGAGCAGCGCTAGAACTGTTTTCAGATTTCCCGTTGGCTATGTGAAATATATAATTAAAACTCTCAGTCTCAGAATTTCAAAACAAATGTGTCTGAAAGTGCTTTCAATCTCAAAATAAATGTTACTAATAGAAATTATCCATACAATATAAATTTGAAAACGCATAATGCTGCCCAGTATAAGATTTGACATAAATCAGATACTGATTAAATACATTACATGAGAAGTGAAAATGCCAAAAAAAAAAAAAAAGAAAGAAAGAAAGAAACTGGCAATGGCTGAAACTTCACAAGGAAATGTGTTTTTTTTTTTTTCTGGATACAATTTGATAGAATTTTTATTCTGAAAACTGTAGATCTGTATTATTTCAAAGAAAATAACAGAAAAATGAACACAAGCAGTAAAATTGAATGTATGTAAATACTGACACATAAGTCTAATAATAATTGCAAAAACTAAATGAAAATTGATGCTGCTGGAGATTATTTCAATAAAATAAAATGGAAAAAATTTGGTGATGATTTATTTAGACTCCATAATAAAAACGCTCAGGGGATAAAATTGGCTTGATGGAGTTTGTTCTGTTATTGTATACCCAAGGAAAATTCTTAAATGTTGGTATATTCTAATTAAAAGTTTGTTTTCGTAATAACAAAGTCAAGACATCTCGGAATCACAACCACGGGATCAGTATGCTTCCCCACAGGGAGTCATTTAAAGAGCTATGTACAAGGGTGCCTCCTTTCACAGAGATTATGCTGTCCTACAGGGTCACTAAGAGTTGGAATCGAACTCCACGGCACTGAGTTTGTTTTTGGGGTATTAGCATCATTGTTGCTTATCTAGTTTTCTCAAAGTAATGTCTTGAGTATAAGGACTATTATATTTTCTAATTATACAAGACAGCATTTCTTCTTGACTGTCAGTGATTTTCATGAAGTTTACTTGACCATTTGTTCACAATCTAACACACCTAAGTGGGATGCTGAGTTGCACGTATCCGTTGCCTTTTGCTCGAGCATTGGCAGATTGCTTTTTTTGAGGGCTGATGATTTTCCTCCAGTTTCTCAAATTTTTGGTTAGAAGCAACTATTCAATATATTAATACAGATACAATTAAACTGCAGTTGTAATTTTATCATAAATGTAATTTTATAGGAAAAAGTAAATTTCCATACAGCGACTTTTCACTTCTGACATTGTCTCATTTTCAGCACACACACACAAAAGGCTTAAACTTTGATCATGGCATCATCACTGCAGTTGCTGTTGGTTGCTGTCAAGTGGAGTAAGACTCTTGGGGGCCCCAGGTGTACAGAGTGGAACTGCTCCATAAGGTTTCCAAGGCTGTGTGACATTTTTGAAGCAGACTACCAGATCTTTCTTCCAAGGAGTTTCTAGGTAGGTTAGAACCACCAAACTTTGAGGTCAATAGTTGAGTGCTTAACCTTTTGTGACATGCAGGGACCTTACTTTATAGCTAAGCATTGTAAAATGTACTAAAGTTTGTTTCAGTTTGGGCCTTCGGTGAAGAATCTACTAAATACTTTTAAAGTCCTGCTAATTATCTTCAGAAATAATCAGTTAAATGTCCTATGAATTGGCATGGAAAATGCTCGTTTAATTTGACTAATGTGAGCATTATGCTTGTCTTGCCTGAAGGATCAGGAAGACTTTTTTTTCCCCATTTTTTTCACTGTGATCCTTGAATACACAGTGCTCTTTTTACAATACTTACTCCCCAAATTCGTTTGATAGACTGAAATGGAAGTAACACACTGACATATAAACAGAGATATCAATTAAAAGTGAATATGTTACACAAAAATTATGGACTTTCTAATTTAAATATTGGTTAGGGCTATGTAAACAAAACCCAATGAGTACCCCTAACTTTTGTTTTGAGATACTTGTGTATCACATGAAAAAGGATATATAATATTGTTAAATGAATGGCTTGTGATATTTTAGTTTTTCCCCAGTGTCATTCCCTATGGAGTGTTGTCTTGGAGAATATAAGAGTCCTACCACTAATCGTCTGGTAGACAGCTAGTATACAGTCACTGTGATTTGGAACTGAGTCCATGGCAAGGAGTTTGATTTTTTGTTGTTGTTGTTTTTAGATGGGGTTGGGTATCTACTACTGAAAAGGCAATTTAGACTAAATTGAAACTGAATTTAAACTTTGGATTAAGTTAAATTTTCATTCCTATTTTCTCCCTTGTAAATATGGTCATAAATTTATAAAATGACTGGAAAAAAACTGAAAGTCTATGATGATGACAAATTCTTACTCTGTGCAAACCTGGCTGACTTCGTACAGGATCTGAATATGAAACCTTGTCCTCATTAGCACTGTGCTTTCACCAACAGAACTAATCACCCAGATTACAAATCAAGCCTCTTTACCTACTCAAACTGAAATTCATTATCATGGCTCCATCACATTATTAGTCAGAAACAATTTCCAGACCTTCTACAAACATCCTATGTGCTCATAATTATAAGACAACCAATGTCCTTGCTGAGCAGTGCCCCCAACACCACTACAAGTGCTCCAACCAGCACTTACAAGGGACTGGACCTGATTCCTTTAGGCTTATCCCAACTCTTTGGTGTTATTTCTATGACTGTCTGCATCAAGTACAAAACCAACCTACCAAATGCCATTAACAAGAATGTGCAAACAGCAGATCAAGGAAAACTTAGACCAAATATTCTTGCCTCATATATTTTTAAGGAGTCAGGCACACCATTGTAGACAAGAGGTAAAATAAGGAGATGAAAGAAGGAAAGAGAAAAAAGATGGTGACTTCTGTAAATATCTAGATCCAAAATAAATGTAATTAATCTTGATAAAATTGACTTGCTGTTTCTATTCTCCTACTTTATATCTGGGTACATTTGGGGTCTCATATTTCCCTCTCTTTCTCTCTTCTCTCTCTGAATTTTTTTCTCACACTTTTCCCCGTCATCCTCCTTTTCCTCTGTCACCAAAAGCTGAAGTTTTATCAGACAACATTCTGTACCTAGTCATATTTATTTATTTATTATGTATTTATTTATTCTGTACCTCGTCATAAATTAGGCACAAGAGATGCAAAGAAAAGACCTCAGTCATACTTTCTACTTTCAAGTAGGTTAGATGTTGATTGTAAATGCATTGACAGTCTTATAATAATAACAACATAATAATGGTAAATTGAAATCATACGTGAAAAAAATGTTAAAATGGTAAAAAGTATTCAATTTCAATAGGGAGATTTGGGGCCAGAGTAATAAAAGAGGCTAGCAGAAAAAAGAGAGGGCATGTGCAGAGCCTTGAAGGCCTTGACAAAGTGTGTAGAAAGCAGGTGCTTGCTTACTCTCTTTTAACCAATCATTAAAAAAAAATTCACTGCAGGCTCCAGGCCTACCTCTTTGATGGGCCCAGTGTGCTCTTCTGGATAATTGAATTATACTAAAGGCAATAATGAGATTTCAGAGACTTTTTTTTTTTAAAAGCTACAAAGCATAAAAAGAAACGGATGACATTTCAGGATGATTAGGAAACTATTACAGTAGTTCGAATGAAAGATGATAAATCAATGAATTAAAGTGACAGCAATGGAGACAAAGAAGGAGAAAAACATTTTAGGTATTGGGAATTACAAGAATTTATTTGTTTGTACTAAGGAGAGGAGACGGGTTCCAAGGGATGAGACTGGAGGTATACAATCTGGGTCATCAGTGCATCGCAGGTGCTGATAGCAGCAGGAATCCAGAATGTAGAGAATAAGAATAAAACTGGCCAAGGACAGAAGCCCCTAGAGCTCTAACATTTAAGAGTGAGTAAATTTGGAGAAACAGTAGTTGGTTGTTGTTGGATGCCACGAAGTTAGTTCTGACTCACAGCAACCACACATTGGGTGTTCTTGACTGTAATCTTTATAGCAGTGGACCACCATGTCTTCTTCCTAGAGAACCAGTTAGCAGATTTGAACTACCAGTCTTCTGGTTAGCAGCTGAATGCGTCACTGTTTGCACACCAGAGTTTTTTGGAGAATCAATGTATAGATATATGGAGAGAGAGATGATAGATAGATACAGATATAGATATATACTTGATCTCCAATGTAAAAGTATATGTATTCCTATGCCAGGTAATCATCAATGATGAAAGGATATCTAATAACCCCCCAAAGAGACAAAACCTAGCTAGACATTCAGCTCCTAAGCACTGTTATATATGTAGAGCAAAGAGGAAGAGAAAAAGAGAATCTCCACCCATACCCTTCCTTTCCTCCAACAAAATGCATTTCAAATTCTAACGGTGATACAAATCACAGGTGGGTTTTTAACTAGAAAAAGATTCCCCCCCCCAAAAAAAAATCAAGAAATAATCTAACTCTGCCCCCCATGTCCAAACTGTAGAATATTCAGAAATTAATAGGATTGACCAATAAATTAAGCATTTCTATTAAATGCTTGTAATACACAAGACAGAGTACGTGTTTGTAGCATGAGATATTCTTTTTTAAGGTAGTTGGAAAAAATAAAGACTACTATGTTAGACTGATAGATTTACCTAACATTACACCTTTGTAAGAGCCAGAGAACACTAACTCACAATTGACTTTTCCAAGCCACCATTGTTGCCTAGGCTTATTCAGAAATTTTAAACAAAGGTTGTCAGTGGTTAAGGCAAAGAGGTAAAGAGTTAAGAAGTCGGTGAGCTTCTGTGTCAAACTGAACCGAGCAATCTTGTTGCCCTGGCAAAGCTTAACTTTGACTGTGTACATACCTGTATTTTAGATAATAAATAAAACATCTGAATCATGCACGTACTTATCTCTTGCCATGTTAGACCCTATTTCTTTAGCCTTTAGAGTACATGACATAAATTTTTCCATGCAAAATTTAGTATATCCTATAGGTACAAAGCTCAGTTTTAACACATTAAAATAAATCTTATAATTTAACTCGTATGTTGCTACTAAAGAAAAACATACAGTTTAAAACAACAATAACTGTACAAGTTATGCATTGAACCATAACATATCTCTTAGAACTTAAAAGTATGATGAGCAATTGCAGACTCAAGTGCATACATCTGTATACGTTCTCCAGAAATAAGTATTTATTTCAGGAAGACTATCAGTGCCTTTTAGAAAATTTGCTATCCGTATTTATGAGAGTAATTAAAAGGTAAGTTTGATCTTCTCAAAGAAATTCTACATATGTGCATCCTTTTCTCTGTTGTATAAATTATTCAAGAAAGCTGATTTGAAGACTTCTAGATTCTGTTTTATCTGTATGCTTATTATGAATTAAAAGATATTTCTCTTGGTAAAAACACCTTTAATACACTGAGTTGGAAGTTTTTATAGGTGTGTGCTGTAGGGTCTCCAAAATATTTTATTATTTCTTCATGATCATGTGAAAATTCTTTGCAACTGTTCCTGAGTGAACATTTTTACTGAAAATAAGCTCTGATTATATTCATATATAACCTCAGTTAAAGTGTTATCCTTTATGATTTGATTTTGATTAGGAGAAGTAACTTTATAGAGGGCAATATGATAAACTTTTTCCGTACTAAGACGAAAAGTTGCTTCTATTTAATTTTTTAAGCCGTCTTTATACCAGATACCTTTCCTTTCTACGCTTCTTGGCCATCTAAAGTATCATTGACAATGTGACATGCTTAGGAGGTGGCCAATGCATGTGCTTCAGAGAAATGGAGCGCAGTGGGAAGTATAAAAGATGATTGCAAAGTTAATACCATCCACAAGCTTTTTCAAAATCATTCTTTTCTAGTTCCTTGTTTATTTATATTTTCTTCTGGTAACTGGTTTGGTATTTCTAAATGAATACCATTTTCAATATTTTTTCAGTGAAAAACAAAGATTTTTAGATACATCATAATGAGGGATACTAAACACCAATTCATTGGTTCCATTTAATAATCAACTAAAATATGATTGTTCAAGAGATGCCCATCACATAGACCACAAATATACAAAGATTCCAAACTCAGATAGGCACTTAAGACTCAATTAACTACATTTTCCTGTAGAATGCAATGTTTGCATGCTTTTTAAGTTTTAATATTTTTATCCTCTCAAAGCTCTGATATTTTCCTATCACCCAGGAAGGGCGGTGGCCCCACCAGAATTACCAAAGCAAAAATTTATTAAACTGTTTAAAAAGGAACTAGGAACTTGACTTAAAATATATTCTGTGAAAACACTTTGCAGAAAGTTAACAATTCATTAAGACCCCAAGTACGTTATTTTGAACAATTAATTAAGTATTCAATAAAATATTTTCACTAACAATCAATTTTGAGGAAGCAAACTCTTGGTCCAAAGAGACGGAGTGGCTTACAAGGAAGCAAAACCATTTTACGGCTTTAAATTTTTTACAACTAATGGTTGAAAAGATAAAAACCCACCTATTTGGTCATTAAAAAATTCCTCAGAGTTGCATAAACTCCTGCTTGTGTACTCCCGCTCGTGTCACTTTAGGGTTTAAGTAACTAATGTTGCTTTTGCAATACCTTCAATCCATTTGTAAACAAAGATTCAGAGACAAAAAGTTTTCATTTTAAATTGTCACTTTCCCCCAATCTTCACGCTTTTTTTACAGAAAAAACAATATGTTCTGTCACATAACAAGCCAGGGGGATCACATTGCTCTGCGACAGCCTTAGTTGTTTTTACAGTGACCTTTCTTACTTCTAGTCAGAACACTTACTATATATATTTTTTAACATTTTTCCTATTTCCAATCAATGTTTCTCCAAAAGAGAAAAGTAATAGTAATTAAGGAAATACTAACATCCTCCAACTTACCTGTAACAAGCACTCCCATGTCCAGAAAGGCGAAACCAAATGCCAAAAGTTTAAGCCACAAGTACATGGTCATATCTGGAAATCAGCAGTATCCGTATGAAACAGCATGCGTCCTTCTGGAAGGCAAAATAACGGTTATCTCTGTAAAAGCTTTTCCCTGTAAAACCAAATCAAAAATAAAAGTACTAAATGCATACTCTTGACTGTTGTCTTATCAGACAGGGAGCTATTTCCTCCTCTGTTAGCCTAAGAACAAACCACTTGCTAGCTACATGTATGAGGTGGTGATGTCAGATTCAGTTTTACCAACTTCTCCAAAAATACTGTAAAGGCACCTCTTTGCAGGAAGTCAAGAGAGTTGTTCAAAGACAGAGCAATGGCCTCTTACTTCCTTATTCAAGTAATTAGACTAAATCAGTAGACTTTTGGAAATATTTTTCCTTCAAAGATGTTTTCCAGACTAGCCAAATAAGACTACAATATTCATTACAACTTTCTTTTTCAAGTTAGATTCCCTCACAGTAACAAATAATATATTTACCTAATAGACAATAAAACAGATACATCATGGGTATAACTAAATGGAGCTGGAAACATGATAAAAGTAACTGACACAGTAGACAAAACTCTGTTTGATTTATTAAGAAGATGGGAAACAATGAATGAACTACAACCTATCTGGTTATTTTCGGCAACCAGTACCATTTACCATTAGGGTATTCAAAACTTGGCTATGTGACAGTTACAGAAGTCAAATCCATTTCCTATGCAAAATCACTCTCAGAGAGTTTAATGACTTTGACCCAAATCTTTCACAGATGTCCTTGGTGGGGCTAGGAACAGAAGCAGAATGTCACTTCTGCTGCAGCAAATCCTGCTTTAAAAATCAGTGCTTCTGTGATTCGGGATATTCTTAGGGCTGACAATGAGGGAAAGAAGAGTTGTCTTTTACAAAAGTTAAGCATTATTTTTTTCTTTGTAGTAGTGGCAGTACTTTCCTAGCTATTTTGATAAATAAGACCACAAACTCAAATACGGTTTTCTTCATGATTCACATGATGTTCTCATTAAGGTCACAAATTAAGAAAAACTACTGGCAAAAAACTGCTATGCAATCAGTAGTGGAATTACATGAGTTGGTATCACTACGACAGTCTCTATGTACTTTTAAAAATAACATTGTGTTAAGAACCACAACCTTACCAGACTGAGTCCCGCACAACTAGACGGTGTCTGGCTACCACCACCGATGCCTCTGACAGAAATCACAACACATGGTCCTAGGAAGAGCTGTAGAAAAATGCAGAACAAAAGTCTAACTCCCAAAAAGAAGAACTGACAGAGACTGGAGGAATCCTAAGAGCATGGCCCCTGGACACTCTTTTATGATAGTACTAAAGTTACACCTGAGGTTCACCCTCCAGCCAAAGACTGGACAGGCCCATAAGAGACACAACCCACATAGTTCCATGTATCTGAGACTAAAGGGACACATCAGCCCATAAAAAAATGGCAGAAGACTCAAGGGGACAGGAAAGCTAGACAAACGGAAATGGGGAACCCAAGGTCAAGAAGTGTCAACACATCACTGGGTTGGCTACCAATGACACAGAACAGTATGTGTACTAATTGTTTAACGAAAAACTAATTTTCACCCAAAGCACAATAAAATAATAATAATAATAACATTCTGTACATGCCCGATGCAGTATTTATTTGAAATACTTAGTGAATGCTTGCTAGACTTACAGATAGATCCCTTGCAGTAACTCCGCAATCCCTGGTTAGGAATCACTACTATAGTGTTCTTGGTCTTAAGTAAATAAATATTTTAATATATTTTGATACTTATAAGCTTATGTACCTTGTTTTACTAGTGGCTACTAGAAACTATAAATTCAAATTTGCACATACACACTTTGTGAGGACAGAAATATTCTCACAACTTAAAATCTGGGTAATAACCTTATATAAAGATTGTTGCTGTAATCATCCTTATTATTATTATTGTTTATTTTAAAGGAAACCGTGGTGGTGTAGTGGTTAAGAGCTACAGCTGCTAGCCCAAAGGTTGGCAGTTCCAGTCCACCAGGCACTCCTTGGAAACTCCACAGGGCAGTTCTACTAAATCCCGTGGGGTCCCTATGACTCAGAATCTATTTGATGGTAACTTTTCTTTTTTTTTTTTTTCTTCCTTTATTTTTATAATGGACAGGAACTATGCTTATCACTTTGTACACAGTATGTAGTCCAACACAACAATCCTTGAAGAAATTAAAGCAATTATTCCCATTTCCTCTATGAAGCTCACTCAGAGTGGTTGGATGACTTTTTCAAGGCCTTATAGCTAGGAAGTGTATACCTTATGGTTTGAACCCAAGTATTCTGGTTTCATCTTCCTTTCCTTAGTTTATTTTCCTCTTTCCTTTATCTCATCCTTTTCCTCATTGTTTTTGTCCCATGTCTTTTTTTTCTTAACTGTATTTTAGATGAAAATTTACAGATCAAACTGGTTTCTCATTAAAAAATTAATAAACATTGTTTTGAGACATTGGCTGTCAACCACAAAACATGTCAACACTCTCCCTTTTTCTACCTTGGCTTCCCCATTGCTAGCTTTCCTATCTCCTGCTTTCTTATCCTCACCGCTCGGCTGGTGTGCCCATTTAGTCTCTTTTTGTTTTATGGACCTGTCTAATCTTCGGCCAAAGTGTAAACTTCATAAGTGATGTTATTGTTGTGTTATAAGGATGGCTGAGGGTCATACTCTTAGGGTTTCTCCAGTCTCTGTCAGGCCTGTAAGTCTAGTCTCTGTATTTTTGTTGTTATGAATCAGAACATTGTTCTACATTTTTCTCCAGCTCTCTCCAGGCACTTCAATTTTGATCTCTACTGAGCAGTCAGTGTAGTAGCTGGGCACCATCTATTTGTGCTGGACTCATGTTGATGGACGCTGTGGTGTTTGTGGCCCATTAGTCCTTTGGACCAATGTTTCTCTTGTGTCTTTGGTTTACTTCATTTTCCCTTGCTCTGGAGAGGGTGAGACCAGTGGACTATCTTAGCTGCTAACAAGGTTTTAAGGCCCAGATGCTACTCATCAAAGCAGAAGGTAGAATATTTTCTTGATAAACTATGTTACGCCACTGGAGCTAGATGCTTCCTGAGATCATGTGTAGCATGTCTTTTTAATAATTTTTTTAATGAAATTTTACTCTCTAGAACATAAAATATTGATTCCATAAAAATGATACTTTTTTCCTTTGCAAATGTATTTTTAAACAAAATAACCATGAAAATAAGTATCTTACTAGCATCTTCATGTTATTGTTGTTGGTGTTAAGTGCCTTTTAGTCAATTCCAACTCATAGTGACCACGTACAACAGAACAAAACTCTGCTTAGTCCTATGCCACCCCCACAATCACTGCATTTCTAAGAGCCCACTGTTGCAGCCACCTTGTCAACCCATCTCATTGAGAGTCTTCCTTTTATAAGCTGACCCTCGACGGCACTTGGCTGGCTGCTTTACCAAGCTGGATGTCCGTCTCCAGAGACTAGTCCCTCCTAATAACATGTCCAAAGTACATAAGACAAAGTCTTGCCACCTTGCTTCTGAGGATCACTCTGGATGTATTTCTTCCATGACAGATTTGGTTTGTTCTTTCGGCAGTCCACGTAAATTCAATACTTTTCACCAACTCCATAGTTCAAATATGTCAATTCTTCTTTGATCTTCATGTAGGAAGATCTAACACAAAATAGTGTCAAAGCTCACAGAATTTCAATACTCTGGTTCTTCTCTATGATTAAAATGTGTTTGTGATGAAAAATGATGCAATCACAATCTTGGACTGTCTCTAAACAAATACTTGGGTTCTGCTAGATACTTATTATGGTTGAATATTCAACAAAACTAGAGGCCAGGTAGAAACTGCATAATGTATAATCTTTTAAAATGGAGTAAGGTATTTAAAATATACTCTACAAAAAGCTAAAATTGTGGGTTTAGCACACTTAAAGAGACATTAAATAAGACCTTTGCAAACAGTGACTTCAAAAAAAAATAGTAAAATTTTAGCAGATTCACTTTCATTTCAGAGTAGGGGAAATTTATCAGAGCAGATCAACTGTTAAGTAGAGCCAGCCCAATCCAGAGCCAGCCTCTACAGAATATGGACATTGTGGATTCAGAGGTTTGATTACCCTGAGATATAGCAGGCAAGAAAGGAGGCAAGGAAGAACATCCTAGCAGTTTCCTGGGGGACAAAGCACAGCTGGGCTATGACAAGTGGATGGTACAGGGTTAGAAGTCCAGAAAGAGAGTGGCAGCACCTGGGTTTTCCACAGGACATCTGGAATACATCTTCTTCTCTAACATCCTGGATCTCAGGCAACAGAAGTGGAAAACCCTGCCAGAAAACAGAATGTTTGTGATATACTGATTCAGTCCACTCTCACTGATTTTAACAGTGGGTTGGGTAGGCTGCTGGCAAACAAGTATTTTTGTTAAGCATAAATGAGTCTAGCAGAGGTCAGAAAATAATACAAAATTTCTATGCTGTAAATATAGGGATGTTTTCTTAGTGGTTAAAACACAATTTATTCAAAACAATCTCAAAATTTGATTAAAAAGTGCGAAATACTGATAGCTGATTAATTACAATAAATTTTACAAAGTTTTATGTAATATTAGACTTTAAATATAATTTTAGTTTAATCAAGTCACCCAGATTTTTTTCTTATTTATTTATTTATTTTTGGGTATAGATAATAAAGTTCATAATAAAGATGGGAGAGATTACATGAGTGTCTTAGTCAACTAGTGCAGCCATAACAGAGATACCACAAGTGGATGGCTTTAACAAAGAAAAATTTTTCTCACAAGAAAACAGATTGAAAGTTCAAATTCAAGATAATAGCTCCAAGGAAAGTCTTTCTCTGTTAGCTATGGAGGAAGGTCCTGTCAATCCTCCCCTGGAATGGGAGCTTCTAAGGTACAGGGACCCCGGGTCCCTTCCAAACAATGCACTCTGCTCCCAGCTCTCCTTACTTGGTGACGAGGTCCCCAACTCTCTGCTTGCTTCTCTTTCCTTTATATCCCAAGACACTGCCTCAAGGTACAGTGTAATTTTACACATTGAGTCCCGCTCTGCCAACACAACTGCTGCCCATCTTCCCTCATCAACATCATAAAGGAAGGGCTTACAACATATAGGAACATTACACAGCACCAGGAATCAGTATCAAATTGCTACACACATTTTGTGGGGGGCCCAACTGAATCCATGGCATTTCACCCTTTGCACTCCGAAAATCACATTCTTACATGTAAAACATATTGACCCCATCATAATAAAAATTTTAAGTCCAAGTCCCAAATTCAGAAATTCCTCTCATGTGTAAAATCCAGAACACAAGTTATCTGCTTCCAAAATACAGCAGCAGAACAGGTGAGCATAAACTAGATATTTCAGGGAAAGACGAGAAAACATGCAACAAGCAAAACAGCAAGGAGGCAGAACATATTCGAATTATCCGTCAAGGCTTTGAAAATAATCTCTCATTCTCTGAAATACTTTGCACAATGGCCCTGCCCTCCATACTCTAGGCATTGATCATGTTCTCCAGATTCTGAATGGAGTCCCCTTGGTCCTGGGCTACAGCTTTCCCTTCCAAGCCCACTGAGACAGCAACCCTTCTTCCTCACCTTTCTAAAAACCATGCACCAACGTCAAGTTGCAACCAACTCATGGCGACCCTCGAGGTCAGAGTAGAACTGCCCCATGGAGTTTCCAAGGAGTGCCTGGCCGATTTGAACTGCCAGTCTTTTGGTTAGCAGATACAGCACTTAACCCACTACACCACTGGGGTTTCCTCTCCCAGCTTTAGGCACACTATTCTCTTAGTCTATCCGAGTGACACCTCTACCCTTGGAAACACCAGAAGCCCTGAATCTACCCTTAACAACCCTTGTGGTCATGGCAATACCTTCTGAGACTGAGGCAGCTCAGTTCCTTGTTTCTACAGCTTCTTCTTCCAGTGGCCTCATGGTCCGGGCCTCACGCCCGCATCTGCCCTGCTTCGGCAAGTGTTCCCAAGCTCTGTGGCTCCACCAATTTCAGTGCATGCAGGCACTACACTCCCCGAGGAAGCCCACTGTGCACAGGCCCTCAGATCTCTTGCTCTAGCTCCACGCTGTCTTGCGCAGGTCTGGAAATGTGTGTTGCTGGTTCACTGGTACTTCTCACCATCTGCTCTTTCCGCAGTGTTAACAGTTCTCCTCAATTCCTTGAGTCTTCTGCCTAATCACAGTTTCAAAACTGCTTCCACATTTGAGATATCAGTTAGAGCAGCACCCCACTCTCTCATTACCAAATCTGTCCTTAGTCATTTAGTGCCGCTATAATAGATACCGCAAGTGGATGGTTTTAACAAAGAGAAATTTGTTTTCTCACAGAAAAGCAGACTGAAAACCCAAATTCAAGGAAGCAGTTCCAGGGGAAGTCTTTCTCTGTTGGCTCTGGAGGAAAATCCTCATTGTCCGTCTTTCTCTGGCATGGGAAATTCTGAGGTGCAGGGACCCTAAGTCCTTTCCAAAGGATGCATTCTACTCCCAGCTCTGCTTTCTCAGTGGTATGAGCTCCTCAGCTCTCTGCTTGCTTGTCTTTCCTTTATATCCCAAATGACTGCCTCAGGACACAATAGTCTTACAGGCTGAATCCTGCCCCACCAGTATGACAGCTGCCCATCCTTCCTCATTAGCATCACATAGGCAGGAATGAAAACATAAAAGAACATTATACAATACCAGGAATTATATCTTAACCAAACTTCTACATACATTTTTTGGTAAACACAATTCAGTCCATACCAATGAAGCAGATGTAATTATTTCATTCATTCATTCATAACATGAGTATCACTTTACCTTACACAAGGACAAATGGTGAGCAAAACACAGACATATTCTCTGACCTCATGGGATCTATGGTTTAGTGGAGGAGGTGACAATTAATTAACTAATCACTGTGACAAGTTCAAGCACACAGAAAGTACTTGATGGCATGATTAAAGCAATTAATAGTGGTTTTTAACTAATTATAAGGTCAGTGATATTTTGCTGGAATAAAAAACAATGAAACTAGATCTGAAACAGCAGCAGAAGTTAATTGAACATGGGGAGAAGAAAAGAATGAGGCAGGCAGAGAGAACAATACTTCTAAAGGAAGTGAAAGTGTTTAAGGAAGAGAACAAGTCATGTGTGGCTGATGTACAGAGCAGCAGAAGCTGCAATGAAATAAAGAGGCTTCAAAGAAAAAAAGATGGTAAAACCCTTCCAGGCCTGGCAGATTCTAAGACATTTATCTTTATTCTAAGAGCATTAGGAAACTATTCAATCATTTAAAGTTTCTTTTTTTTTTAATTATGGCAAAGTAGATATAAAATTGCTATTTTAAACATTTTCAGATATATAGTCTAACGTTATTAATCATACCTATAATATTGTTCAACCATCAACACTATTTGTTTCCAAAACTTCTTCGTCAACCCAAACAGAAACCAAAAGGCAAATCTATTGCAGTTGAGTCGATTCTGACTTATATTAACACTACAGGACAGAGTAGAACAGCCCCTGAGGGTTTCCAAGGAGTAACTAGTGGGTTCAATTGCCATTTTTTAGTTAGCAGATGAGTTCTTATACACTATGCCACCAAACCCAGGGCTGTCGAGTGGATTCCAACTCATAGCGGCCACAAACCCTCCAAACACAAACTCTGTAACAATACTCGGTAATTTCCCACTCTTCCCTTGCCTCCCATACCCCCTTGCCCTATTATCATTCCACAGTAAACACTAAATCTACTTCCCGTCTGCATACCTTCCCCTATTCTAGATATTTTTTATAACTGAAATCATTCAGTATTTGTCCCTTTCTGTCTGTTATATTGGTCTCAATTCTTCTTGCCATGTTTCCAAATCATATGCCATCAATTATGTCCATAACACCATGTTATGTAAGTTTTCTGAGCATTAAATATAGTTAACTCTCTTGAATCATTATCTTTTTTTCAGCTTCTGAAACACAGTAATGTAGTTATTTTCCTTGTCTCTCCCTAGCTTTTCCTCAACAGGAAAAAGATACACATTGAATTCTCTTCTTCTACCTGACCGCCAAGTACTGTGATGCCCTGAAAGCTCCATTTTGGGCACATCCTTTTCTTCCCAGGTAAACTCAGTCACACTGGTGATTCAGGGATTTACAAGTCCAGTTATAGGTCTATATTTTAGGTCTCAAAACCAGCACCGGAAATCCTGATGGTGTAGTGGTTGACAGCTACATCTGTTAACTGGAAAGGCAGCAGTTTGAATCCAACAGGCATTCCCTGAAAACCCTGTGGTACAGTTCTACTCTGTCTGATAGGGTCACTATGAGTCAGAATTGGTGGTAATGGGTTTCTTTGTGTGTGTGTGTGTGTGTGTGTGTGTGTGTGTGTGTGTGTGTGTCTTTGGACTGGGATTTACTACTGTGTTCTCAACCTATCTCATCCCTCTCAGAGATCTTAAAAGTCTTGGTACATTCCTTCTCTAAAACCACCCCCTTCCCATATCTGTAAATGCACCAACATATTACCAGTAACTCATGTCATTGTCATAACTCTTCGTTTTATTTTTATTTTCCCTTTGCCTTCACAGTGACATCCAATCCATTAACAAGTCTTATTCATGTTCCCCTCTCTACCACTCATTTTGACTACACTCCATGCTCAGTCACATTACTTGGGAACAAGCCGCCATCACTGCCCCAGCAGCCTTCTGATTGGCCTCCAACTTTCCATCTTATCTCCTGTGAGTATTTCCTCCACAGAGATATCAAATTGATCTTCTCAAAAATGCAAATAGTCATGTTAAGTCCATAAAATCTCTCAATATTTTCCAGCTTTGTACTTTTTAAATTGTTTTTTATTGTGATTAAGTGAAAATTTGCAATCCAAGTCAATTTGCCATACAAAACCCCAAGCACCCACCTTTGTGCAACTCTGTCTCCTTTCCCCACCCTGTGACACCACACTCTTATTTTCCACTCTTCACTTCTACTATCTACTCAACGAACACTCTCTACCCTCTCCCCTCTGAAAAGAAACCACTAGGGCAGTCTCCTACATATCTTAAACCATAAAGGACATACTCCACATGCATCACTCTGTGTCCCTAGTCCAGTCCATTCTTTGTCTGAAGTGTTGACTTCAGTACTGATTTCAGCACTGGGCTAGCAACAAGGCTAGAAGCCATATTCTCAGGGTTGAGGTTTTTGGGTCATCAATTCTGGTCTTTTCACAGAGTTCTAGATCTGCACATGCTACGTCAAGGACCCTACATTGTGTTCCCTGTCAGCACTGTCTTTGGTGGCAGCTGGGCACCATCCTGTTCTTCTAGTCTCCTGCTGATATAGTCTCCTAATCATATGGGTCCTTCTATCTGGGTTCATTTTTCCTCATGTCTTTGAATTTCTTGATTTTCATCTGTTCTAGATGGTTTGAGAAAAATTGATGTTCCTTAGATAGCAGCTTGCTGGTTTTTAAGACCCCAGGGACCACTGATCAGTAGGGGGTACAGACCCTCTGTATACCAAATAGTCCCAACTCATACAGAATAGGTGATCACCAAGAATAACAAAGACATAAGGAGAAAAGAGCTCAGGAGATGGAAGGATCCTTGTGAATGGATACTGTATCAGCATGTGACCAGAAGAACCAAAACATGCCTGGCCACCATGAAAAACAGCCATGATGGGACACACAGTGTTGAGTCCCTGTGATGACACGAGAAAAAGAGGAGTTCAGCTCAAGAACTCTACTAAAAGACCACAACTGATGGTCTGACAACCTGGAGGATTCTCCGGGAGCACGGCTCCTAGATCTGCTGCTGCCCCGGACCGGAAAACACTGTTGAGGTCAACCCTTCAGACAAAAAATGGAGTGGAGCCAGATACATAGTGTGACCTTATGATGTGTTCTTTATGGTTCTATGCATTTTATAGCAGGTTTCTCTACTGGTCTCTTTCTAGATGGGAGAGAAGAGGTCGGAGAGCAGGGGATAAGAACTTGTTAAGAGGATATCACAAGTATAGAACAAAAAGAAGGAGTGTGTTGTCACTGGGCAAGGAGAGCAGAAGGAGCTGCTGATAGGTGGACATGTAGAATTGATCTGGATTATATACTTTGACTTAATCACAATACAAAATATGGGGTGCAGAACACTGCCTCTTGGGAAAGACTAGTTAATGCCAGTTGACCTCAATGTCTGCTGAAAACATGATCTCCAGACCCCTGTCTCTTCTACTCTATCCTTTGAAATGCTGGATTGAATTTAGAAAACGTGTCAGCTTCTGGTGTAGCCCAGTCACGCTGACCTGCCTTATAGTGTGTGCTGTCACTCCTGTCATCTAGTCAAATTCCTATCAACTATCTAATCTGTGAATAACCCTCTCTTTCCCTCCCCACACTTGTAGCCATCAAAGAGTATTTTCCTCTGTTCCTAAGTCCATTTTCAAGTCTCTATAGCAGGGGTCTAATACATTATTTGTCCTTTTGCCCCTGACTGATTTCACTCAACATAATGTCTTCCAATTGATTCCAGGTTATGAGATGTTTCCGAAAATCAACACTGCTCTTTACCACTGCATAGAATTACACTGTATATGCACACTGTAATTTGTTTCTCCATTCACCTGTTGATGGGCACCTAGGTTGATTCCATCTTTTTGCTATTGTGGACAGTGCTGCAATAAACATTCATGTTCACGTATCTGTTTGTGTGACAGCACTTATTTCTGTAGCATATATTTCAAGCAATGAGATTGCTGAATCATATGCTATTTCTATTTTTAGCTTTTTAAGAAAGTGCCAAATGGCTTTCCAAAGAGGTTGTACTATTTTACATTCCTACCAGCAGTGCAGAAGCGTTCCATTCTCTCCACAACCTCTCCAGAATTTGTCATTTTGTGTTTTTTTGGACCAGTGCCAACCTTATTAGGGAGAGATAGTATCTCATCATAGTCTTGGTTTGGATTTCTCTAATGGCTAATGATCGTGAGAATTTCCTCATATGTCTGTTGGCTGCCTGGATATCTTCTTTGGAGAAGCATCTATCTATATCCTTTGCCTGTTGTTTAATTGGGTTATTTGCCTTTTCCTTGTTAACATTTTGCAGTACCTTGTAGATTGTAAAAATTACACAACAACCAAATACACAACTGCCAAATATTTTTTCACAGTTTGAAGGCAATCTTTTGACTCTCTTGATAAAGTCTTTGGATGAACATAAGTGTTTGATTTTCAGTAGTTCCAATTTATCTATTTTCTGCTGTTTGTGCATTCTTAGTAATATTTTGTATTCTTTTTAAAAGCCTCCATGTTGTCCCTACTTTTTCATCCATAATCTTTATTATTTTAGATTTGATGTTTAGGTCTTTGATCCATTTTAAATTAGTTTTTGTGTAAAATGTGAGCTACGGATCTAGTTTTAGTTTTTTGCCAATGGGTATCCAATTTTGCCAGTGTCATTTAGTAAAAAGATTGTTTTGTCCCCAGTTCATAGCCTTCGAGGCTTTGTCAAATGTCAGCTGTTCATAGGTGGATGGTATATTTTCAAATTCTCTATTCTGTTTAATCGATCTATGTATCTTTTTTTGTACCAGTACCAGGCTGTTTTAACTACTGTGGCAATGTAATAGATTCTAGGGTCAGGTAGTGTGAGGCTTCCCACTGTGTGCCTTTTCTTCAGTAATGCTTTATTTATCTAGCTTTTCTTTCCTTTCCAAACAGAGTTCATAGTTTGTTTATCCATCTCATTAAAAAATAACATTGGAATTTTTGTTGGAATTGCGTTGTACCTGTAAATCACTTTGGGTAGAATAGACATTTTCACAGTGCTAAGTCTTCCTATCTGACCAGCTTTGTACTTTAAATAAAACCCAACTCTGTATTCGTTTTTCCAAGTCATTATCACTGCTTTTCGCTTTGCTCACACTACACCTGGGCTATGTTAGTCTTTTTTTTGTTTCTTGAAATGTCTAGCTTTTTACCTCTTTAGGGCCTTTGCCCTTTATTCTCTCCTAAATGTTCTTCTTAGTTTACCCATATACCTTCCTTTAGGTAGCAGCCTAAATGTTGCTTCTTCACTGATATACCCATTTCAAGGAGGCCTGCCTTTATTATTTTCTGTTTGACAACCTTGCTTGATTTCTTCACAGCACTTATTAAAAACAAGTAAAAATTGTAGAAAAGTCTTTACTTAAATCTGCCTCTCCCACTGGATCATCAGCCTGTCTTCTTGATGGTAAAGCATGTGGTCTAAGCTTAGTACAGTGGTTGGTATACCTGAAACTTGTTGAATGAATAAATGATAAAGTTTATACATGAGGGATTTAGTGTTTCCAAAAAATTGGGTGTTGGTAAGAGTGGGAGCTGGCAGAACAGGAAGGAAGCTTGTACTGTAATATGGACAGGGGATCATAGTCACAGAAATACTTACTAGTTAAAGAAATGACTTAATTAGTTAATACTGACAGTATGAAATTTGACACTATCTTATTAATGAACAAAACATCACAGGAACACAAAGAGAGGACTACTTTTACATTTTTATGATGTGATTTCAAAATTTATTCTTGTGTTCTGCCCTTTTGCCATCTGAGTTTCTAAGCACTGAGCAAGCCAAGCCAAGCCAAGTGCCATCAAGTACTGAGCAAAGAATCTGTTATTTCATGTATCTGTCCTCCCTACCATTTTGTAAAACAAAAAAGCCTGATGGGAGAAGACAAAAAAGTTAAATTGGATATAAGATTGAAGTATTTAACTGTGGTAGAGTGAACTTTAGACTTGAAAATGACTCTAAGAAGTAGTGGGAATAACTCTGTGCATCACTAAGAGAATGCAAAAACGATATTCAATGTTCTTTATTTCATCAACACAGACACCATTAATTGCAAGATGCATCCTGATTCCAGTGATGTTAAAATGTATTGTAGAAAATGTGCATCTTAGAATCAGTGAAACACAGCAGTACAGCTTACCCATAGCAGTAGACAAGAATATTTCATGTTTATAGTTCATTGAGTTCAAATGGCTTGCTAAACCAGTATTTTATACAAAGAACTAAGAAGAATGGGAAAGCCTAGTGGCAATGTGGTTAAGTGTTAGGGCTGCCAGCCCAAGGGTGAGCAGTTTGAATCCTCCAGGGGCACCTTGGGAACCTTATGGAGCAGTTCTACTCTGTCCTATAGGGTGGCTATGAGTCAGAGTCAACCCAACAGCAACAGGTTTGTTTTTTTGGTTTTGTTTTTTAAATAAAGGATAGGCAATGAGTTCCCTTACTGGTTTCCAGATCAACCTTACTAAAAAGCTCTTGTAACTTTTCACAAATGGGAAAACTGCATATTCTACTTATCTTGATTTTCTTTATATGCCATATTATTTCTTGTTCTATGAGGTCTGAACTGCAATGTGTGTGTTTTACCTCAGGCCCTTCATTGCTGACTATAAGTTGTGCGTAATATTTGCTGTTGAACCCTTCCATGACTGTGGGATGCTGAGCCCTATCTGTATCGCTCACAGCACTAACTTCTATTGATAGGCGACTTTCCTTTCTTGGCCGTGCTAACTGCACAGTTGGATATGTACATATAAAAACAAAACAAAACCCATTGTTATCAAGTTGGTTTCAACTCAAGTGACTCCATAGGGCAGAGTAGAACTGCCTCATAGAGTTTCCAAGAAGTGTGGGTGGATTTGAACTTTCAACCTTCGGTTGGCAGCCATAGCACTTAAACACTACACCATCAGGGTTTCTGCATATATATAGCATGTAGCCAGTATAACACACAAGGAGGGATTAGCTCTCAAAGTCTATGAAAAATATAATTTTGGAAATAGAATCATCAGATATACTTGAGAAATAATTACACTGTAAAATAAAAGTCATGGCTGTTTATTCACTTCCAGCAAGATAGAAAATGAAAGAAAAGATAATTTGCATTTTGTTGTATCTCAGTTGTCATCGATGCCTCGCTCACACCAAGTCTACCTACCGTATCACTGATGGCTCCTTTAAACAATGTCTCCACACCTACATCATTTGTTTACCTTCTTGTGCAATTTTCCATCATTTACCATACAACTCTCCTATCACGTCTTCATCAATTTGATATGGAAACGGTTGTGGTGGTGGTTTCTTTCTTGATACCAACCAAAAACCAAACCCATTGCTGTAGAGTCAACTTTCATTCACAGCGACTCTACAGAACAGAGTACAGTTGTTCTGCAGAGTTTCTAAGGATAGCCTGGTGAATTCCAACTGTTGACCCTTGGTTAGCAACATTTAGGTACTAACCTAACCAACAGGATTTCCTCTTTCTTGATAGCTCTAATATTACTTGAAAATAATATTTAATAGTGTTCTACACTGAACATATTGTTCCGTTAAAAAATACTAAGTCTGTCTTTGAACCAAGCAGTGATTTGAACAGTGCTTCAAAGCAGTAGAGTATTATCAATGACTGATTAGTGAAAAATGTTATAAATGTAACAAAGGATGCAACTGAAGTTTGAATTTCTGTGTCCAATTTGAAATTATAACAAGTAATGAATGATAGTAGCCAAGTGCCGTCGAGTCGTTGAGTCAGAATGATAGTAGAGAGAAGCAAAAAAGAGGAAGACTCTCAACGAGACAGATGGATACAGTGGCTGCAACCACGGGCTCAAGCCTAAGAGTGATTGTGAGGGTGTCAAGGAACTGGCCACTGTCGTACGTAGGATTTCTATGAGTTGGGAACAACCTGACAGTACCTAACAACAATAAAAGATTTTTAAAAATTATTTCAAAAAAAGTTAATGGCATATTTCAATTTTTTTAAAAAAAAAAAGAATATTGGTGTTTAGATGTTTTATGGTTATAATACAATCACAAACTGGATTAGCCAGTCAGCCAAAAATTAAATAATCACCTTGAAGAATAAAATGTGTCCGAACCAAGCCATGGTATTTTCAATCTCATTATGTGCATACGAAAGCTGGACCATGAACAAATAAGACAGAAGAAGAATTGATGCCTTTGAATTGTGGATTTTGGAGAAGAATGATGAATGTACCATGAGCTGCAAAAGAACCAACAGATCTGTTCTGAAAGAAGTACAACCAAAGTGCTCCTTGGAAGCAAAGATGGCAAGACTGTCTCGCATACTTTGGACAAGTTGTCAGTAAAGATCAGTCCCTGGATAAGGACATCACGCTTGGCAGAGTGGAGGGTCAGTGCAAAAGAAGAAGACCCTCAATGAGATGGATTGACACAGTGGCCGCAACAAGGGGTTTAAGTGTAAAACTGATTGTGGACACAGCACACATATCTGGGAAGTTATAGATCTGGTATAAATACATGCCTAGAACTTTAGTCTGTTGCAAATTTCAACAACCATGTTCTTAGTGACTTTTTGATCAGTCATTAAAGCATGTTAAAGTAAGAAAGCTCATTCCATATTCTGATATGTCTAAAGTGTTAATGTGGTTTTAGTACAGTCTTGAGTTCCTCTCTGGGCTCAGGAAAAGGGATGTAACAGGCTATTTTCTGGGGGAAAAATCTTTTATTCAAAAATAAATCAACAGTTAGCAAAACATGATTTTTCATAAGGTTTATTGTTTCAGTATGGCCCATTTTTGGAGAAAACTAACACCACTTCCTTTGAGGAATCTGTGTTATTCAACCCACCCTTACACTCCCTTTTGACAATATTATTGTCATTTTATGCTTATGCCATGCCAAGAATGCCAAATATTCTCTTGGCTACATTTGCCTGTAAAAAAACATATAAGAGACACTTTTGAAGAAATTGGGTGCTTCTGTGAATGCTCAGCAGCCACACGCTGTATTCCAGAGTTAGTCAAGTAGCTGTAAGTTTGCCTAACTCCAAGCATCCTAGATGCTATTTCAAAGAATAAGAAAAGGTGAGATAATCTGGTACTTAGGTCACTGAGTTGGGAAAATGAACTTTGTTGATACATCCTCCACTTTTCTGTCAGTTTGTTACTATGGGGGCTTACGTTTTGCCAAGATGTTGGAAGCTATGCCACTGGTATTTTAAATACCAGCAGGGCTTCCCGTTGTAGACAGATGTCAGTGAAGCTTCCACATGAGACAGACTAAGAAGAAAAATCCAGCGATTTACTCCTGAAAATTCGCCAATGAAAACCCTACGGCTCAAAACAGAATACAGACTGATGTAGTGCTAGAATGCATATGAAAGATGGATCATGAATAAGAAACACAGGAGAAGAAGAGATGTTTTTGAATTGAGGTGTTGGAGAAGAATACTGACTGTTACACGGACAGTCAAAAGATCTGTTCTGGAAGAAGTGCAACCAGAGTGCTCCTTGGAAACAAAGGTGGCGAGGCTACATCTTACATACCTTGGACATGTTGTCAGGAGGTATCAGTCCCTGGAGAAAGATGTCCCTCTTGGTAGAGTGGAGGGTCAGTGAAAAAGAAAAAGACTCTCAATGAGATGGATTCACACAGTGGCTGCAATGGTGGCCTGAAGCACAGAGACAATTGTGGACACGGTACAAGACTGGGGAGTATTTTGTTCTGTTGTGCACAGGGTTGCTATGAGTCAGAACTGACTCAATGGCACCTAACCACAGCAGTGCTGGAAGATGAGTCCCTGAGGACAGAAGACAGCAGTGGACCCAGCCCCAACAGCAGTCACGGTACAGGGCTGGGCAGCATTTTGTTCTGTTTTATGTGGGTTTGCTATGAATAGAAATCAACTTGATAGCAGCTAACAATAACAGCAGCAGCAAATATACATATGATTTCTGAGACTCAAACTCCTTTGGAGAATAAAGAGAGATATGTGGGTCTGTGACTTCTGTGAACACCTTTGTTTTTTCTATGCTGTGTCTTTTACAATGGTTAATTCTTACTCTGGTTTTTCCATGCTTTACCCTGACCCGTATGGTTCAGATGGGGCATGTCCCAAGGTAACCGGAGGCTAACTCAGTTTTGATACCATCACCTATCCTGTTGTGCAGAAGAAAAATTTGGACATCATTCTCAATACGTACCTCCTCCCAACCACCAGTATCCAATGTCTCTGACTTCTCTCGTAATACTGCCTAAGTAAGTCTTAACTTTGTTATTTTCTCTCCACTTATACCACCACTGTCCTAGTCCAAAGTACTATCGTTGCTTGCCAGAATTATAAAAATTCCCTCCTTACTGGTTTGCCTATAACTTCTTTAACATTATTTTCCACCCTCCAAACCATTATCCATTTATCCAGAGAAGTTTTGTCTAGGATAAATCATGTCTTGTGGGCCTAACTGCATCTAGCCAGTATCTACCATCAAATTTGCGATTCTAAAAGCATTCTGAAGGTGACCTCCAAAGACTGAATTGCCTGATGCCTACCTCCCTTTCCTGCCCCACCTTTCACCACCTGCACCATGTTCCCTTCGGTCTCTCCTGTCTACCACAGTGTCCTCACCAAGAGATACTACACATGCTATCCCCGTCACCTAAAATACTCTGCACCCCCCAATCTAACAATCTCTTTCTGATCATCAGATGTGAGCTCAAATGTCTCATAGAATATCTTCTTTTTCTTCTGTAATTGGATTAAATATTCTACCATTGTTCTGGAGCCCTGATGGCTCAGTGGTTAAGAGCTCAGCTGCTAAACCAAAAGATCTAGTATTGCTTTCCTCTTCCTTATGACACCTGTCACATCGCTTGTATTATTTGATTAATTTATTGCCCTCCCACAAGACCATACATTCCATTGGAAAAGCAGACTTTAGCTCATTGGTAGAGATGTATTATAATTTGTTGTTGAAATGAATGAATGGCAAGATGTTTCTGGGCTGCCTAAAAACCCAAACCCAAACCCACTAATGTCTGGTCAATTCTGAGTTATAATGATACTATAGGTCAGAGTAGAACTGCCCCATAGAGTTTCCAAGGAGCGCCTGGTGGATTCAAACTACTGGCATTTTGGTTAACAGATGTAGCAGTTAACCACTAAGCCACCAAGGTTTCCAGGCTGCCTAAAGCCCTCAGGGTATTTTGCATCCCTGAGATAGGGGAGGGGTTAGGTAGAAAAATATAGTCTTCACCAAGATATCTACTAGCCAATTATTCTGTTCTGTGGAAAAAGGAGCATAAATTTGGTGGGCAGGGGGAGGGTGTGGGTGGTGAAACACTAGACATTGTTCCCAAAAATATTGTTGGTTTAGATTTTTTTAAAAAATTGTCCAGGACAACTTGGGAGGAGAAACAAGACATTGATAAAACATTGAACTCTTGTATAAGGAATATTAGGTTAAAAATAAATAAATAAAGAAATTTTATCCATGCTCTCAAGAAATTCAACTTAGGATAAAAATATACAAACGTACAATTATAATGCATGTCTGCGTGTGTGTGTGTGTGCATATGTGTGTGTGTGCACGTGTGCTTGTGTTCAAACCTACATGATATATTTAGGTGTTTGGAGTTATCTTAGTTTTACCTACTTATTTCAGATAAATGTCAAGCATTAACCTTTGTTAGTGCCAAAATAATATGACCTTTAAAAAGTTACTTACGTTATACAAGTACAGCATTTGTGATATCTCATCACCTGTCAAGAAACCCTGGTGGCATAGTGGGTTAAGTGCTGTGTCTAATCAAAAGGTCAACAGTTCGAATCCTCCAGGCACTCCTTAGGAACCCTATGGGGCAGTTCTACTCTGACCTATAGGGTCGCCGTGAGTTGGACCTGACTCGACAGCAATGGGTTCGGTTTTTGGTTTTATTACCTGTCAAATAAATTTGACTTTTTTTTTTTTTTTGGCTGTCTACTTTCAAGCTTCTTTTCTGTCTTTATGTGTATTTTTTATAAAAGACTTGAGTTTGAGAGCAGTTTTAAACTTACAGAAAAATTCTTCTGAAAGCACGGTGTGGCCACATGCCCCTCTCCCCTGCATGCTGTTTCTCCCGTTATTAACATCTGCAGTCTTGTGGCTCATTTGTTACACAGGATGAATCGACACTGACTGACTAAAGTTCTCCTGTTTAGTAACTCACTAAAGTGTATAGTTCACACTCAGGTTCACACTTTGTGTTGTAGAGTCTTACAGATGTTGACAAACGCTTAATCATACTTGTCCATCATTACAGCCTCGTGCAAAATAGTTTCATTGCCCTAAAATGCCCTGTGACCCCACACATCACCCCCTTCTACATCTTAACTCTTAACACACTAATGTTTTCATGGCTGCAATTTTGTCTGTTTTGAGTGTGTCATATCACTGGAAACACACTCCACATGGCTTTTTCAGACTGGCTTCTTTGGCTTATCAGTGCTAACGTGCATTCTCACTTCTTCCATGTATTTCTGTAGCTTGATGATTCATTTCTTTTTACCACTGAACGCCACTCCATTGCATGGGTGTGACACGGTTTATTTACCCATTCATCTATTGAAGGACATCTTGGTTACTTTCAGTTTGGGGAAGTTCTGAATAAAGCTGCTATAAATATCTATGTGCAGCTTCTGATGTAGACATACATTTTCTATTCATGTGGGTAGATCCCTAAGAGTGTGGTTGCTGAATCACATGCTAGGCCTCTGTTTAGCTTTGTATAAAATGGCCAAAGTAACTGTATAGAGTAGTAGCTTTTCATAGTAACAAAAGATAATGGTGAACTCAGCAGTGCAAAGATGATGAACTAGAATGGAAATAGGAAATATCTTTATACTTGTGCAATTCTCTAGGACAATGCTACCACTTGAAGTAATAAAAGACAAATTTGTTTTAATTAAGTTTTGCCAATGACTAGAAGTAGCAGTATATTTGGTACTTAGCTAGGCTTTGTGCTAAGCATTTAACTTGACCTCTCTCACTTAATCATAGTACCATCAGGAGGTAGGCACTGTCAGTGTCGTCATTTTGTCAAACGAGCGAACAGGCCCAGATTAGTAAAGAAATTGTCCCATACAGTATAAAAAGACAAAGCTGAAATTTGAACTCGAGTCCTCATTTTAAGAATTAGAACCCCACCTGAACAAGTTCCGTGTTAAAATATTTCTGTTCACTAACAGTTCTAACTCAACGTTGCTCTGGTGAAAATGTAAATGATACAGGACTACGTAACATGCACTCCTTCCTCTAGTAGCTAGTAAACAACACAAAAGCATACAATATGAAAAGTAATTATTCTTTCAGGTTTTTAACCTTTTACACTTAATTTCAAAATATGCAGTCTGGGACCTTCATTCTCCAACTTTTTCCCGAGATAATTTTATTGCCTCTTATGTAGGGTCGTTACAAGTCAGCACTGACTCAACAGTACCAGGTTTGATTTGTTTCTTTACAAACTGATGTATCGCAGATTTCCTTAGATTTGAACATCCACCCATATTTTCTATTCTCCGCCCAAACCTTGCCTTTGTGTGCCTGTTTCTTATTCCCTGAAATGACAAGACCACTTGTATGTTTCATCAGCAGCCATGTCTGAACTTGAACTACGGAATTTCCCCAGCATATCCCCTGCTCCGATCTGACTCGACGGCACTTGGCTGGCTGGCTTATCTCCTGCTCCAGTGTGATTCCCACTTTAATACAGGGTACCACCAACTACCCAGTTACTCAAACCAGAAATCACATAGTCACTTGGAGTCTTCTTTGTCTCTCAGTTTTCACCCTTAGCTCCAGCTGTCAAACCCACTCCCAAAATAGATTCTCTCACTTCTGTCTCTAAAATGCATGTGGAGCCCATGTTGTTCTTCGTCTCCATTTCTTGCTATACTACATCTACACAAATTCCCTTCTCTCCAGAGTCCTGCCACAACTTCCTAACCGGTCTCTTGGCTTCGACTCTCACTGTTCTCAGAGCTATTCTTCATATAGCTGCAAGAAAGAGTTCCTTAAAACATAAATAAGCCCAAGTTACATCACTGCCTGTGTTTAAAGGTTCTATTTCAATTCAAACACAATCCAAAGCTCTTAGCACATATCATAAGATCATGTAAATTCCAGGTGCTGCCAGGCTTTCACGTTCTATCTTGTGGGACACCTCTATTTACTATATTTAAAACACACAGCCTGCTGTGGAGTTGATGCTGACCCATGGCAATCTCAGATATGTCAGAGGAGAACTGTGCTCCAGGGGGTTTGCAATGGCTGATTTCTTTAGAAGTAGACTGCCAGGCCTTTCTTTCCAGGCACCTCAGGGTGGACTCTAACCTACAACTTTTAAAAAGCACGACTCATTTGTGCAACCCAGGGACTCCTTTCACTTTGTGATTTGCCTGTATTTGTCTTGATCCCACGTTGGTAACCACATACACTGTTTGCTTGAGCGATGATGTCTCCCTCCTTGCCCTTACTAGCTTCTTCTCGTTTCCATGTGGCAGCTGATCAGACAGACCTTCCCTGACAATTCTTTCTAAAGAAGATCTCCAACTCTCATTTTCTATCTAATCTCACTCTGTTGTTTCCTTCATAACATTTTTCAATAATTGTGATATTTTCATTTATCCATTTATTAGCTTTTCTTCTGCCTTCCCTACTCAAATAGAAGCCCCCCAAAGTCAAAGGCACTGCTTGTCTTTCCCATCCTTAAGTCACCAATGTTGGAACAGTATCTGCCTTTGAGAATGTGCCCAGTAAATCCTGTTAGCAAAGAAGTGAATGACGGCATAATTGAATAAATACATAAATAAATGAATGCATAGAAGAAGTATACTTCTTTATGCTGTGTAAGGAAATTCTAGAATACAAAAAAAAAAAAAAATGTGTTGGATAGAGACATTGTTGTTAGGTGGTGCCAAGTCAGGTCTGACTCCTGAGACCTGATAGGATGAAGCAGAGCTGTCCCACAGGGTTTCCAAGAAGCATCTGGCAGACTGAAATGCTGACCTTTTAGTTAGCAGCTGAGCCCTTAACCACTATGTTACCAGTAGTCCAGATAGAGGTATGACATACACCTAGTGCTGTACAAAGTTAACACTCTTGAGTCAGCTTTCCTTCCTGAAAACGTGTAACCACTACCTCTAAGTTTTAAGACCTTGTAAAAAGTTATTTAACTTTTCAGTTGTCTCAAAATAAAATGATGGATAATAATTTACAGAATTGCAATGTAAGCCTAACAAAATGACATGTCAAGCCTCCAGCAAATTGTCTTACATATGGTAGGAGCTCAAGAAATGTTCGTTCTTCAGACAATGCAGCATGAAATCTACGCACTGATCTGAGAACCAGAGGACCTTATTTCTGTTCTTAGTTTGGCCATTTAATTGTTCTTCGACCACTTAACCACTCATCTTCTTATTTCTCTATTTAAGGGGCATTCTTAAGTTCATTTAAGGAGAAGTCTCATATGTTAGCTTCCTCTGTCCATGATTTGGACAAACAAACCCTGGTCTCAAATAGAAGAAGTTTCAGATAGTTTCTTACTCAACTTTAATACTGGCAAGAGGGACAAAATTAAAATGCTAACTTTTTAAATAGGAATCCAGTCCAGTTTCAAAAATCAGTCTCAGAAATGTACAAGCCTATCTTTTCCAACCTCATATTCAACAATTTGTTAATAATACCTGGTTATGGTTCAGTACTTTAAGAATCATCATCCTAAAGGAGTTTGCTGTCATGCCTGAGGATAGCATTTTGTTTGAAATCAGTAGACTTTACCTTCACATGTAGTGAGTTGGCCTATATTTACTGTTGTTTCAAAAATCAAGCCAGTTGCCATAAAGTCGATTGCAATCAACACCCACATACTACAGAGTAGAACTGTGCTTCATGGGATTTTCAAGGCTGTGATTAAACTGTAGAAGTAGATAACCAAGTATTTCTTCCAAGACACCTCTGAGTGGGTTTGAAGGATTCAGCTGCTAACTGAAAAGTTGGTGGTTCAAACCAACCAGCTGCTCCATAGAAGAAAGATGTAGCAACTGGCTTCCATAAAGACTACAGCCTCAAAAACCCTATGGGGGAAGTTCTACTCTAGTTTACAGTGTTGCTATGAGTCAGAATCAATTGGACAGCAGTGGGTTGAATTGGGTTAGTTAAGCAGTTTAACATAGGTACCACTCAGGGGTTCTGTTAGGGCTATTGGATCTTTGTTACTTTCAGCTTTGCATCTGGGGGAAATAGTCAAAGAAAACTAATTCCCCTATTTTCTGGTCAGCTTATAACCAAACTTCTTCTCTAGCCTGAACACATGGATAGATAACCAACTAATTAAGCTCCGTGTCATTATGAATTGGTGTTATCTTAGTTACTTACTGTTGCTGTACCACAAATACAAGTGGTTGGCTTTAAAGAACAGACACTTATTTTCTGACAGTTCTGGAGACTAAAATTCCAAATCAGGGTCCTGGTCATAGTGTTTCCTTTCTTGTTGGTAGCCCCAAGAATTCCTCGGTTTTTGATGATTCTCACATGGTATCCGTCTTCCTCAATATACGCAGGAGTTTCTGTGTCTGATCTACTCTTTTTATAGCTAAGAAGTAATATGATTTAGGATCACCCTACAATGATACGACCTCAAGTGAGTAATTGATTATATTACATCATATTGCATTATGGATGGTGACTATATTATAATAGGTTAAATCACATCATAGGTATAGCAGTTAGGATTCTAATACATATTTTGAGGGAATATAATTCAATCGTTACCAGCCATGAACAAGAAAAATCAATGAACTTGCTATTTAATAATCAGCAATTTATTTATAAAGGAAATCAATCTTCTAGTTTGGAGACATTTAGATTAACGATGAACCTACTATATGGTAAGATAGAAACTGAAAGTTTATAAAAGTGAAGTCAGAACACTGAGAGCAATTAGATAATAAAATCTTTGCTTCTACCTTTGAGTTTAGTTTCTTAAATTAGATGAAGTTATTAAATGTTTTTCCAGTTCAAAATCAGGGCAAAGAGAATTTGTTACTTCTGTGACTGAAATGTGATGAAGAAAAGCTTCATTAAGTTGGGAGAAAATAATTCAACAAATGCCCCCTCTGCCCTCCAAATATTTCCTCTGTAAATGTGACAGAACATGGCAGAAGTGATGCTGTGCCAGTTTTCAGGCTGAGGTCATAAGAAACTGGCACCTTCTACCTTCTGTCTCATAGAAAGGTCAAACTTGAAGCCCTCATACTCCACATAAGAACTCCAATACCCTGAGGCTGCCATGGCATAGGGAAGCTTAGACAAACCACATGGAAAAATCATGTAGATTAGAGTTAGTACATTTTTCTGTGAAGGGCCAGATAATAACTGTTTCAGCCTTTTCAGGCCAATACAGTCTTGTAACTGCCTTGTAACTGCCCAACTCTAAAATTGAAAAGTCAGACAATATTTATAAACACAGAGTAGTGTTTCAATGAATCTTTACAGACATAAAAAATTGAATTTTGTATAATTTTCACATGACAAGATATATTCTTCTTTTGATTTCTTATTAAAAAATTTAAACCTATTCTTAGCTTGTGTGCATGTGTATGCATACGTGTGTGCTGTATTAAGTGCCACTGAGTCAGTTCTGATTCACGGCAACCTGTGTACAACAAAACAAAACATTATCTCATCCTGCCTCACCTTCACAATTGTTGATATGCTTGAGGTCATTGTTTCAGCAACTGTGTCAACCCATCTCCTCGAGAGTTGTTTTTTCACTGCTCCTCTACTTTCTATGCATAATGTCCTTCTCTAGGAACTGGTCCTTCCTGATAAAATGTCCAAACTATGTAAGACAAGGCTCTTGATATCCTTCTTCTAAGGAGTGTTCAAGCTGTTCTTCTTCCAAGACAGAGTTGTTCACTCTTTTGGCAGTCCATGGTATGTTTAGTATTGTTTGCCAACACTGTAATTCAAAGGCATCAATTCTTCTTTGGTTTCCTTATTCATTGTCCTGCTTTCACATGCATGCGACAAGCTAACAGACATGTGGTAGACTGTTAGCTCATGAGCTATATAAAATAATAATACAGACCAGATTTGGTCTATAGGCTGTAGTTCACTAATCCCTAAAGTAGAGAGAAAAAAATAGTTTCAACTATTCCTTAATTGTTATAATACCAGACATTTGTGTCATCCCAGCTGAGATTCCCTAGATACCAGGGCAAGATGGGCCATCCCCACTATGTCTTATCCAAATACTTCATGTCAGAATCATGAGGTAAAACAACAATAAATTGTTTTAAGCCCATGTTTTGGAATAGTTTGTTTAGCAGTAGCTTAGTTTTATAGAGTTGCTTTAACAGAACTATCAAAAGTGGGTGAATTTAATGAACAGAAATATATTTTCTCAAAGTTTAGGAAGCTAGAAGTCTGAATGCAGGGCATCAGCTCTAATGGGAGACTCACTCTCCATTCTGGAGGAAGACTCTTGTTTCCCTTCAGTTTCTATTCCTCAAATCCTTGACAATCTTCCAGCAGAGTGGTTTCTATCTTCTTCCATCTGTGCTTGCTTGCTTCTGTGCCAAATTTGCTCTTCCTATGTCCTAAAAATGATTGTGTTAAGACACATCCTATACTGATACAGACTCAATAATGTAACAAAGAAAATCCTATTCCCAAATGTGATTACATCCACAGATATAAGGTTTAGTATGTATAACACATTCTTGGGGGAAGGGGAAACAATTTAGTCCATAATACCCCATCTTTTGGCACCCCCAAATTGAGGTTTTTTTCCACATACAAGACATATTTACAATATGACATCACCCTCAAATTCTTAACTCAGTCCAGCATCAACTCTCAGATCTAAAATATCATCTTGCAGATTACCTAAATCAAGTATAATTCTGGGTGTGTTCCATTCTAGGCAGAATTCCTTTTTGTCAGTGGACCTGTGGAACCTGAAATACAAGTTATCTTCTCTCAAAGAACAATGGTGAAGACACGGGGCAGACATTTCCATTACAAGTAGGCAAAAATCATTGGTAACAAGCAAGTTCAAAATCAGCAGAATAAATTTCATTAGACCCCAGGGACTGAAAATAATTATATGGTCTCTAGGACATTCTAAGAAAAGGAGCCACATTCTAGAACTCTGAGTGTTGACCATACTTTCCAGATTCTGGATAGAAGCCCCTTGACACTGGACATCAGCTCTGCCTTCCAGGCATGCTAGTACAACAAGGTCACCCCCTTAGCCTTGATGACTCCAGTACCCTAGTCAATCTGAGTGCAAACCCCAGCCACCTGTATGGCTCTGTTCTCTTGTCCCTTGGACATATCAGCCCTGCCCTCTCAGCTTTGGAGAGTTATGCCATCCTTTTGGCTCATCTGAACAGCAGCTCTATACTCCAGAGCCAGGGTGGTGAATATCTTTGAAATCCAGAAGACAGTTTTTCCATGGTTTGAAATGGAGGCAGCTCCACAAGCTCCACGGTCCTTCCAACAGTTCTGCTGATCTCCAAACTGTTCCTGGGATGGTGCATTCCTTTTATTGGAGGATAGTAGATGTCTGCAACCAAGTCACTACATTGCCCTGCTTCCTGGTGTAGAATTCCAGAACACAAGCAGCCCTCCTTCATTTTGCGCTTTCTCTGTCCCTTTCTGCTGTAGTGATTAAATAGATCCATCAGTCATAGGTTTAATCTTTTGAAAAATATTAAGCTGTCATGTCCTTGGTAACAATTCTAGGACATTTGTCTTTAGTTTGTTGAACAGAATTTTCCACACCTGTAAGCTCTGGTTTCATTTTACACAGTTCATTTTTAAGTCTACCTCTTTCCTCTGGCATTCTACTATAAGCAGCAATGAGAACCCACAGGGCCCCTTTAAGATCTTGCTTAGAAATCTCCTCAGCCAAATGTCCAAGTTTATCACTTACAAGTTCTACTTTCCACCAAACATTCAAACAGAATTCAGGCAAGTTCTTTGTCACCTTCCTCACAAGTTCATCATTTCCTTTTTAAAGTCTTCCCAGAAGCGTACTTAAAGTTTACATTCGTAGAAACATTCACTTTATGACAATAGAGGCTTTCTTCACAGCTCTCAATTCTTTCTGAGGTTTTCTTGGTATGTCTTTTAATTTCATAATTCTACCAACAGTCTCTTCAAGGCAATCTAGGATTTACTACGAAGCACATCAAAATTCCTCTAGATTGTACCCATTATCCAATTTCAAAGCAACTTCTACATTTTAGGTATTTGTTAGAGCAACACTCCACTCCTGGTACTAAAATCTGCCTTCGGTTCTTAGTGCTGCTACAACAAAAATATCAGTCACTAGGGGATGGCCTTAACAAACAGAAATTCATTTTCTTGAAGTTTAGAAGACCAGAAATCTGAATTCAGGGTACTGGCTCAGCGGGAAGACTTTCTCTCTTTGTTGGTTCCGGGTAAAAGTCCTTGTCTCTTCTCAACTGTCATTCCTTGACGATTCAGTGATCTTCCTGTGGCAAGTTCATGGGTGAGGCTGTAGGCTTCTCCTGATTCCCGTAGCCATGGAGGTTGGCTAACTCAAGACTGGCAGACAGCAGAGTGCTTGCTCAAAGGCTGTGAAGACTGCCAAATCCCACGATTGGCAGGCAAAACTACAGGTAAACCACAAGCTGCCATCCCAAGAACTTGATGAACAGCAGCCAGATACAGGATTCAGAGCTAGTAAAACTCCAGGAGCCTTGGCACAAAGTCCACGTTTATCACATACAGGCCCCATCAAAGAAACTCATTTCAACTGACTAGCTACTCATATCAGTTCCCATCATGGAGATGATCATATTGTCTCAAATCTCACCATGTAATCAATCACAACATCATACGACTGCCTAGCTACATTATAGCTGCCACGGAGAATCATGGCCTAGTCAAGTTAACACATAACCTTAATGGTCACATCTACCTTGTAATTGTCCCATTTTTTCTGTCACCCAATATTTTTCATCCTCTAGGACCTTTTAAGTCTTCCTTTGCCACTCTCAGTTCTTGGGATTCCAGGGAGGCTAATTCCAGATGTAAAGCACATGTGTCACAACTAAGCCATTCAGACGAGAGCTTTTCCTGGTCAGAGGAGTTGATTCCACAACAGACACATGACCTCATCAAAGTTACTGTGGCCTAGGTGATTTTAACCAGTATTTCTGGAAGAGAGACTTTCACTTTTCCCCCACCCCCCTATCCCCACTATACTGAAAACTGAAGAGATTAAATGGCTGCAGTCTGAGCCTTCTCTTGCTACTGTAAAAATTCTAAACCTAAAACCTAAACAGCTTAAATGCAGCTGTGGGATCAGATAGCCAGAAGAAGTAAACCAAGTCTAATGTTTCTGTTGTTGTTTTTCGTATGCTCAGTTTAGTCCTATCTATGAACATTTTTCTCCTGCATCAACCAGGAAAGTACTTCTGTGTCTAAGCTAGACTGGGTCCAATTTTATGACAATTGCAACAGAAAGAGACTTGAGTTTCCACATAAGAAAAGGCTTTATAATGCTGAAGTATTCATTTTTTATTCTTCAACCAACTTTGAAGATAGACACTAAGAATACAAGAATAAGTAGGAACAAAGTCCCTACCCATCAAAAGTTTGCTGTCAAGTGGTAAAAACAGACATAAAACAAATCATTAAAACACAGTGTGATGAAGGTGTAGTAACACTGTGGCATAAAAAGGAAGCAATCAACTACGCCTGCGTGGGCAGTGGAAGGTAAAAGGGAGGCCCTTCACCAGCCACACTCCATCCTAGTGCAGACAGTAGCACAGTAGTTAAGGCAACCGTGATATAAACACTGAGTCCAGAGAGCTCGATTTCCCCCACCGTTAGAATTTACATTGTACTGCTCATAAGTCACGTAGTTATTCTTTCCTCTTAAAAACATTGATTAGTTGTTCTGTTTGTATCCTTTAGGTTATTCTGCAAGACTACTGAACCGAATCACCAGGTTTTTGGATGATTATCAAGCCCCAAGTTGTTGGAGCCGTGGAGACCTCCACAAAACTATAGTTGAAACATCAAAAGAACTACTCGCGTGGACCGGGAAAAATATTAACCAGCATCTTCCCACTTTAATCAACCTGTATTACCTCCAGACTTAGCCTGTACAGACAGGCAAACTCTGGAGGAACTGATTCCCCCTTGCCTCTTGTGTGTCAGCACTCAATAAATGTCCTCATTTAATCACCTCACCTCCTGTTGGCTTTGCGGACAGGCAGCATGGATCTGCGATTGCAGTCACAGAGGTACGCAGAGGGGATGCTGCACTCGGGTAGGGAGCGGACAGAACTAACGTTCCATCAGAGGGGCAGCAGGTACACGTGCCCAGAGGTTTCCAACAAAACACCTTGTTTGAAGAACTGCAAGTACCACAGTTAGCAGAATTGTAGTGAGTATAATTACTATTGGGGAAGATAGGTTACTCTCAGATCATGAAGGGCCTTGGATGTCATACTCAGCATATGGATTTCAGCTCGAGTGCTATGACACACTCTAAACAGCATAGAAGTTTGATGAAATACATTTTTGGTAAATCATTCTATTATATGTACAAGATAGATTTGACTGGATGAGGAGCTAGCAATCATGGCATGAAAATGAGTCCAAGGAAAAAGCAATGGAGCTGGCAGTAGTCTCCTGAAGCACAAGATATTAATTTTTTTTCATCATACCTTTAAAACCATCAGTAAGAGGAAATGGAGTGAAAAAAAAAAGTTTAAATCAGTCAGATTTCTAAATTGTGACAATATGTATGTACAAAGATACAGCATTTCGATGCTCTCTCAACTCGATGTGTTTCTGTTTTGTATCTTTGAAATATACTTCTCCTGCTTCCTGTCTTCTACCAAATCATTTCTGTTTTTTCCCGACAAGGAAGGCTCTATTTTGCTTTTTTCCTTCATCTTCTTTATGTCATGGTCCCTTTACTAAACATTTGGTTGATATTCTTTCTTTCTCTCTTTTCCTCTTTCTTTTATTCATATACTCAGAATGTTTCTAGTGACATAAAATCCTGGGAGGAGACAGGGATACAGTTGGACCCATTGAAGAGTGACACTGGAAAGGGAAGGGAAGGAAAGCACTTTCAGACTTAAAGATTAATCATTTTTAGTGATAGGTCCCTATGCAACTATGTCCTTGTGGTCCATCAGCACATGTGTAGGAAGTGGCATCTTGGTCTATAAGGCGTGAAACAGCAATGGAAGGCTCAAATGTAGTTCTCAGCACACTTCTCTGTGACTTCTGATGTGGGCGGAAATGAGCTCAGCCTGAAATGCTTGACTAGTTTCACCATCCTAGCTGGGTGGTGCAGCTGCAAAGCATGTGCTGTGAACCTTGCAAGTGAACATTTAAGAACACAGAATCATTATTTGGGGCAGTAACTTAGGAGCATATAAGACCAGAAATGTGATGACTTTATCCAAAGGAACATGGCTCTTTGTCCCATTACAGAATGGCTTCCACACACGCAACTCGAGACTCTTGGAACAGTCGCTTCAGGGGTACTGAAGAATACTTCCTCTGTGATGAACTAAACAGCCGCCACTTGAGGCTGTTGAGTTGAGGGTGAGAGAGAAACATGTGCTCACAGGAAGTCAATGTACTGCTCCTGGTTTGGCCTTCTTTAATTGCCTTTTATAACTTCTGTGTGTTAGATAGGGCTACTGCGCTATGCTCCTTGCTGTGGCTACCCTCCTGCTAGATGTCTCTTCAGCAGATGGAAGGAGGGGACATTGTGGTAAAGAAGCAGAGCCCACACTATGGACTATTTATAAGGTAGGCTATGTTCCAAGTCTATGTGAGCTGAGTTCAATGCCCAGGTTAGAATCTTCCTGTGATTGTGGCAGAGACAGGGAGCAGAGGTACTCTTCCTGCCACATGACACTAGATCAAGGTTCATATCTACATTATGGGCACATTAGGGCCAGCAGCTCTTCCTAAACAGAGAAACTCCCTCCCCTCCCTTGACACACATCTATACCACACACATACCTGATCCTGACCAACAGGTACATCCTAACTCCCAGCCAGGATTATCCTCCATTCAATGAAAGACCGACTTGAGGACATCTGGAGGGAGGAGTGGGGGAGTACCAACTATCCCCAGAAATGCATAAGTGTGGGGCAAACTCTTGCTGGCATCTCTCTACATTGATAAACAAATAATTGAGAAGAATATAAAGGGATGAATAGATTAAGCCTGGACCACCTCAGTGACAAAATTGACTTTATTGTCTGAAGTATATTACCAAAGAAAACACATATTTTAATCTCTGTCACCCTAGATGGTACAAATAGCTAAAATGCTCAGGTGCTAAAGGAAAAGTTGGAGGTTTGAGTCTACTCAGAGGCAACTCAGAAGACAGTTGGTGATTTACTTCTGAAAATCAGCCAATGAAGGTCCTCTGGAGGCCCAGCTCTGTTCTGTCACATGTGGGTGAGGTCATCAGTCAGAACTGATGCTGTGGCAACTGGTTAAAGGAACTCAACTCATTCTACTAGATTTATCCTTGCGGGCCTGGTTGATCCAGATTACGAAGACATTGAAGTCATTTTTTTTTGTTATTATAGTTTATTTGATTGCTTTATTTTTTCTTTCTTAGAAGTGCAAGAACCAGGTTATGTTTCACTACCTTTGAAGACAGTGATTATTGCCTAATAGTCTGGAGTAATAACTTTAAATAGGGACAAGTAAATAACACATCCTTGTAGAATAGAAAAGGAGCCACTTATGCAATCATGTAGTTCTTCCATGTATACATGGATAAAAAGTTATTTTTCCTGAAACTTACAAATGCTGACACTCTTGTCAATATTATACATGCACACAAAAAAATAATTGTAAAGTGTATCATGTGCAAAATTTATGTGAACTATTAGCTTGAAAAAATCTCATACAGAAGAATAAAATGCTTTTAGTTCATCTTAACATTTTGCCTACATGGACACTGTCACTACACTAATACTTGTACTTATATTTACAAAATTATGTATTTATAATATAAAATCATGAGTCAAAATTAATTGAAAGTCATCTTCTTAAATGCTGTTTATATTAAAAGAATTGAACTGCTCCACTGTTTTTCTATTTTGGCAAGCTAGCTTTCACAAGTTAATTCACATTGTTAAACACTATTAGGGTGTGAGAAATTTGTACTCAAAGTTTTATTAGCAAGGCATATTTCTATCCTACCAGACATTTAAAAACAAACAAACAAACAAACCTCTTGACTTTCAGTCCTACCTTATGTTTCATCTCATAAGTGGATTTATGGTAATGACTCATAATTTTCTGGATATTCAAGCTGAAGTCTTTAGGGGCAACAGGTCATAACATGTTTAGAGTAATTTTGAAAAATTACCAAAAAGATTGATCTGTGGGACTGATAGACAAAGAAGGTAGAATAAATTGCTAACAATTAGTGATTTAAGTGTGAGTAGGTGAGTAGTTGTCATAGATCGAACTGTGTCCTCCTAACTGTGTTCACATGACTGGGCCATGATTCCTGGTATTGTATGATTGTCCACCATTTTGTCATCTGATGTGATTTTCCGATGTGTTGTAAATCCTGTATTTATGATACTAATGAGATTATACTAGCAGCAGTCATGTTAATGAGACAAGACTCAGTCTACAAGATTGGTTTGTGTCTTGAGCCAATCTCTTTTGAGATAAATAAGAGAGAAGTGAGCCGAGAGCCATAGGAACTTCATAGCACCAAGAAACAGGAGCTAGAAGAATAACACATCCTTTGGACATGGGGTCCCTGTACTGAGAAGCTCCTGGACTGGGAAAGATTGATGATGAGGACCTTCCTCCAGATCTGATACAGAAAAAAATGCCTTTCCCTGGAGCTGACACCCTCAGTTCAGATTTTTAGCCTCCTAGAGTTGGACAGAATAAATTTCTGTTTGTTAAAGCCATCCATTTATGGTGCTTCTTTTACAGTAGCACTAGGTAAGTAAGACAATAATCCTGACAAAATTATTCTTATTTCTGTTTAAATTTTCACAATAAAAATGGTAAAATGAGTAAATTTGTTAAAAACCATGCACATTTACTTTACAGGCAGGGCTTTTAGTTAATGGCATCTTACCACAAAAATTTGATTTTCACCCTCTGAAATACTGACTCTATTATTTAATATCATCCAGTTGGCTGCATGTACAGCTGAACTCAGTTAAGGAAGAGAAACTTTTCAAAGACATATTCATACACGTGTCTGTGTATCTTCAGGCAGACTTAGCAAGTTCATAGATTTGGGGTGGAAAAAGATTCTACTAGAGTAATTTTTACGATATCATTTCTTAAAAAAGTGTACTTCTGAGTGTGTGTGTGTGTCTGGGAATACATACAAACATATGCATAGAGAGAATCTGGAAGTATGATCACCAACAGTTAAACAGGGATTGTCTCTGAGTGTTTGAGAGCCAGATGATACTATTCTTTTCTCTGTACATTTTAGTCTTTCATTTTTATTATGAGGACTACCTAGTTTTAAAGCACAAAGTGTAATGCAGCAAATAAATCTAGATTTACCTTAATTCTGTCTTATTTGAGAATTACATAAACATACTATTGACCAGAAACATATTCTATTAGTCACTTACACAGTATACTTGTATATGACTAATATTGGCTTTCTTGAGAAAAATGTATTGGTGTTAAGCTATTTTTAGGGTGCAACTTTTTCTATTCCACTTAGAATAGCATTTGGCTATTTGGTCTTTACTTCAAAGAATTTGAAATTCTAGGTAAATAACTTCCTTCAACACTGAATTTTCCTCCATATTTAAGGAAACAATTACTCATAATGTAGGCTGGCAAAACTGTAGGAGAAATAAATCACACTTTTACATTTTCAGTGACAGGTTTCTACTCAGTTAAAGTATCATTGAAAAGGCAAGTCTATATATTACTGTAGAAAACAGACTTGAGATTTTCACTCCCACTTCATGGTATGCCTTATAAGTAAATTACTTATGTATGTATTTCATGTGAAAAATAAAACCAAACCTTTGCCATTGAATCCAACTCAGAGAGATCCTAAAGGATGAATTAGGAATGCTCCACAGAGTTTTCAAGGATCAACTGATGGGTTTCAACTGCCAACCATTTGGTTAGCAGCTGAATGTTTAACCACTATGTCACCAGGAATCTGTATATCATGTAGTAAAAACTATACTCATTGCTGTAAATTCAATTCCAGTTTATAGCAACTCTGTAGGACAGGGTACAACAGCTTTATTATGGAATAAATTTAGAGTTACATTAGTTGTACAATTTATACTTCTTATCATGTTTATTAAAAATTAGAGTATTTTTCTTAACACATCTTTAAAATATTTTATTCTACTTTACGTGAAAGTTTACAATCCAAATCAATTTATTACATGAAATCCCACACGTATACTACTATGCAACTCTAACTCCTCTTCCTCCCACCTTTCTTGTGACAGCACACTCCTCTTTTGTATTCTGTATTTCCCATATCCATTCAGCCAACTTCTGTCCCCCTCCAAATTCCTGTCTTGCCTCTGACAAGAACTGCTCAGACAGCCTTATGTGTATATTTAAGCCAAGAAACATACTCTTTGCCAGTATCACCCCGTGTCCATAGTCCAGTCCAATCTTTCTCTAGAGAGTTGGCTTAGGTACTGGTTTCAGCTCTGGACATAAGACTAAACTCAGACTACTCAGCAAACTGTCCAGGGAAGAAGGCAATGGGATGACATGTACAAAGCCTTGAGGGAAAGTAATTGCCAGTGAATAATTATATATCCAACAAAACTATCTCTCAAATATGATGGTGAAATTAGGACAGTTCCAGATAAACACAAATTTAAGGAATTTGCAGGAACCAAATCAAAATTCTAAGAAATACTAATAGGAGTTCATTGGTTAGAAGACCAATAGTACCACATAACAAGCCAAGACCAGAACATGGAGCAGAACAACTGGATATTGACCTAGATAGTGGAATCATAAAAATAAAACATAGACAAAACACTGAAAATAGGGAAACAGAGATGTTATGTAAACATTGTAACAATAAAGAAAGACTCAAAATTTAGTTGTAGAAAGTCAAGGTGATATAAAGGCATTTAAGACCAGTTTAAATTTAGAAAAATAAGGGTAAATGTTAAAGGAACTATCAAGCCTACACATCACACTAACAAACAAGAAAAATATAAAGTCTCAGCAAATGCAAAACCACTGACACTGAAAATGATGAAAAGAGAAAATACAGAGAAAATTTAAAAACTCAGCATAGAAAATTGAACAGAACAAAGGAATTGCCTACAACCCACACACACAAAATATGCATCAAAATTACAGCACTATGCTCTTACCTATCATAATCATGCTGAATGTAAGTGGAGAGTGGCAGAGTGGATAAGAATACATGGCCCATCCTTATGCAGCATACAGGAGGCACACCTTAGACTCAAAGACATGAACAAACTACAACTCAAAGAAGAGAAATTAAGCTAACAACATTCTAAAAAGAGCGGGAGACAAAATGTTAATCTCTCATAAAATAGATTTTAATGTAAAATCCACCGCATTAAGGAAGAACATTATATAATGATTGAAGGATCAATATGCCAGCAAGACATAACTGTATTAAATATCTATGCACCCAATGACAGGACTCCAAAATGCATTAAAAAAACACTAATGGCATTGAAAACACAAATAGACAGCTCCACAATAACACCAGGACACTTTAACTCATCATTGCCACTGAAGGACAAATAACAGAAATAACAGAAAAATAATAGAGAAAAGCTCACTAAAGACAATGGAAGATTGTCTATAAGGTCAACCAACTTGACCTCATAGATATACACAGAACACTCCACCCAACAGCAGCCAAGTATACTTTCCCAATGCACATGGAATGTTCTTCAGAATTGAACACGTTAGTCCACAAAGCAATCCTTAACAAAAATCAAAGTCGCAAAGTGTCTTTTCAGACCATAAAGCCATAAAAGTAGAAATCAATAACAGAAAAAAGAAGAAAAAAAATCAACACATGGAAAATGAAAAATACCTTGCTCAAGAAACAACTGAGTTATGGAAGAAATCAATGATGGAATAGAGAAATTTACAGGATCAAATGCAAGTGAAAACATATTCTACCAGAGTCTATGGGACACAGCAAAAGCCGTGCTCATAGGTCCATTTATCTCAATAAATGCACACATCCAAAAAGAGAAAAGTATCTAAACCAAAGAGTTAACTCAATGAGGTGGTTCACGTGAATGGAATAATATGTAAAACACACTGCAACTGCAAAATGTCTAAACATAGGCAACAATTAATTAGTGCACATATTTGTAGCACAAATATGTATAGTGCACCACATGTATTACTCAAAGGTGATGCTATTATGGTAGTGGTATGAGATTCAGAAGAAATGTCCATTAGAATTAAGGATAATTAAGATAAATCTTGAGAGCAAAATTAGGCCTATAAACAACAATAATAAAAGCTGTAACAGTTTATTTAATTACTTGCTATGTATGGAAATTTTTATAAGCCTTCTGAACACATTACTTCATGTAAATTTTGAAATGAATAGTGAGTAGCATATAGTACTAACCCCATAATACAGCTGGCAAAACTGAGATCTCAAAGTAACAAAAGTTTGTGGCCATGGTTGGGTCCTACTCGATGGCACTTGTCTGACTTGGCTGGCCATGTTTTTGGTCCAGATTACTTTGTTTTTAAATGAATGATTAGTTCCCAGAACTTAAAAATAAGAATTTAAGTAAAAGTCTCTGTTTTTTTGTGGTTTATCTATAACATTGTACAACATTGAGGCCAATATCCTTACGTGATAATATACTATAGGAAAATAACTGATGTCTCTCTATGGCACTTGGCTTGATAGGCCTGTAACAAGTCATTTACTGTCCGTCAGTGCATTTCTTTGAACACTTTATTAATGGGCAGCATACACACAGAAAAATTCAGAAGTCTCTGGGTAGCACAAATGGATAAGGGTTCAATTACTAGATGAAAGGCTGGAGATCCAAACCCACTAAGAGGCAACTGGGAACATAGGCTTGGAGGGCTGTTTCTGAAAGCTCACAGCTTTGGAAACTCTGTGGAGCACAGTTCCACTCTGCACAGATGGAGTCACCAAGAGTTGGGATCAATTAAATGGAAAGGAACAACAAAAACAACATAAAATTTCATAAAAATACATATTCAGGTTGATGAGTGTTCAAAAAGTTGACGCAAAGTTAATTTTCACAAAGTTATCCAGCACTCAAGTCAAAAAACAGCCTTATCAACACCTGCCAAGCTCCTTGTACTCACTCTAAGTTACAATTCCCACTCTGTTTACTACTCATCTGGTTCTAATACTATAAATTATTTTTGCCTATTTATGAACTTTATATCAATGCAGTAGTATGTATATGTATATATATATATATATATACTATTATACATATAGGATCCAACTCGACGGCACTTGGCATATATATATTTGTGTGTGTGTGTGGCCTCTTTCACTCAGTGTTGTGTTTGATGGTATGGATACTATAATAAAGCATATTGTGTTTTCACTTTTATTTTTCTGTTTATTACTGAATGTATAAATTCAGTTGGCTTTAGTATAATGGTCTCATGTCCAGCAAATGTAATTTCTTTTTTCTTTTTTTTGGTGGTGTGGGGGGAAGGGGCAAAGGTGTTGTTGAGCTGATTCTGACTCATAGTGACACACATGATCGAGTAGAATATATTACGGTATATTATTAGATTATGTTGAAGAGGATAAGGGTAGAACTGCAACACCCTTACTAAGCGAGTTTCTCTGGGGTGTGGCTTGCACCACCCTTTATCCAACAAGAGATAAAAGGAAAGGGAAAGAAGTAGAGAGCCTGGAAACCTCATAACGGGAAACAGCCTGAAGCAAAATGCATCCTTTATGAAAGTAAATGACCTTCGACTGATACATACTTCTTGCTAAGTAAAGAGAAGCTCCTAGAGGAAATAGAGAAGTGAGAAGAGAACAAGGAGAATTGTCTCTAGACACTTCCTAGCTGTGTGACCTTAGACAAGTCTTTCTGTCTTCTAAGGGCATTGTTTCCTCATCTGTAAAACAAAAAACAGACTACTTCCGAAGTTCCTCTCTGCCTAAACAGGAAAACTTCAAAGATGAAATGATGAACAACACTATTAAATGCTATACAGAGAGTGAAAAGCATGATTTAAGAAAAGAACAATGAATTCAGTAATCAAGTAATCATTGTATTACTGAAAGTGAGAGTTCGATCGCAACCATTTAAAAAATAAAATGTAGTTTTTATTTTTCATCAGTGTATAGGGATTGGTATGGAAAGACATCTTTAACAGCAGTGAATTTTCTAGTTGACAGAAGTGGCAGCAGGGGTCGGAACTATATACAAATCTTGTTAGCCAGTGACCCTCAGTTTTCTAATTCCTCTTTTTCATAGCTACAGAGCTGTTCTGGTTTGGGCACAGTATGAGATTGATAAAGATTGTTAGAAAGAGGGAAATATATAAATTAGCTTGGGTTTTAGCATTAAAAGATCAGCTGGAAAAAATCGGTGTAAACACATCTAAAATAAACATCTAGACAAGGACAGATTCTCACACATAGCTGATATGTAAGAACACTGTGACATATTCTCATTGACCTTGATTTTTCACATGTGGCCTTTTAGAGTCAAATCCATAATTGAACAACCTGAGACTTGAAAGCATATTCCAAGCATCATGGATTGAATTGTGTCCCCCCAAAGTTTGTGTAGCCATGTTCCTGGTCATGATTCCCAATATTTTATGATTGTCCTGCATTTTGTGATTTTCCTGTGTTATTTGTTAAAGGATTAGTGTAGGACTGTAAATTCCTTCATAGAATCACCTCCCTGCTCCACTGTAAAGGCAGTTTCTCTGGAGTATGGCTTTCACTACCCTTAATCCTTTCATCCTACAAGAGATAAAAGGAAACGGAAGCAAGTAGAGAATTGGGAACCTCACATCATCAAGAAAGCAGCACTGGGAGAAAAGTGCATCCTTCAGACCTGAGGTTCGTGCTCCAAGATTCTCCCTAGACAAAGATCGATGCAACATAAGGACCTTCCTCTAGAGCCATCAAGGGAGAATACCTGCCCCTGGAGCAGACATCCTGAATTTGGACTGGTAGTCTACAAGACTGTGTAAGAATAAACTTCCCTTTGTTAAAGCCATCCACTCATGGTATTCTATTAGAGAAACACTAGCTGACTAAAACAGAGTTTGGTACCAGGAGTAGGGTGCTGCTCTAACAAATACCTAAAATGTGGAAACAGTTTTAAAACTGAATGGACAGAAAGCGCAGAAGGAATTGAGGAGAACTGAGCAGCAGAGGACCAGCGGCAGCAGCAGAAACAGATGCAGAGCTGGAACCAACTCATGGAGCAAGAGAGCTAAGTGCATGTGCACAGAGGCTTCCTGGTGGAGGGGGGTACCTCTGGGCACTTGAATCAGTGGAGCTAGCCTTGCTGACTCACAGAGCAAGACAACTGAATGCCTGTATGCATGAAGCTTCCTAGCTGGGCAGGGTGCCTCCAGCCACTTGAATCAGTGGAGCTACAGAGCTTTGGAACACTTGCCCCTCCAGGGCACATGCGGGTCTGAGGCCCGGGCCATGAAGCTGTAGGAAGCAGAAGCTGAAGAGATAAACAGTACAAGAAGCTGAGTTGCCTCAGTCTCAAAAGGTATGGCCATGACCTCAGGGGGTTGAAAGGGTGGAGCAAGGACTTTCTGTGTTTGTAAGAGTGGAATTGCCACTCAGCTGGGCTTAGAGTGAACCTAAAGCTGATGGGGCAGAGTTTCTGTCCAAGTGGGCCTGGAAGGCAGAGTTGTAGCACAAGGCCAGGGGTCTCCACTCAGAATCCAGAATTTGGCCACTACCTAGACTCTGGAGGGCAAGGCTATTGTGTAAAATGTCTGAGAAAATGGAAGATTGTTTTCAAAGCTTTGAGAGCTGATGTAATGTGTCCTGCTGACTTGCTTGTTGCCTGATAATGCCCTCTTTCCCTGTGATTTCCACCATTTGTAATGGAATGTCTAACTTGTGCCTGTTCTGACGTTGTACCTTTGGCATCAGATAGCTGTTCTCCTAGGTTTCACAGATGTAAAGGAATTTTTGAATTTTGGACTTGGAACTGATTTAAGACTTCTATCATATGGGATTAATGTGTCATGTGTTTCAAAGATGTGATTTTTGGGGATGCCGAAGGGTGGGATGTAATGGATTCAATTGTGTCCCTCCAAAAATACGTGTAGCCATGTGCCTGGGCCATGATTCCCAATATTTTATGATTTTCCTCTATTTTGTGATTTTCCTGTGTTATATGTTAAAGGATGAGGGTGGAATAGTGTTTTAGTCAGCTAGGGCTGCTCTAGCAGAAATACCACAGAGTGGGTGGCTTTAACAAAAAAAAAAAAAAAAGGTTTATTCTTACACAGCATGGTAGGCTACAAGTCCAACTTCAGGATATCCACTCCAGGGGAAGCTTTTTCCCCTTGTCGGCTCAGGAGGAAAGTCAAGTATTGCATCAGTCTTTGTCCAAGGAGCATCTTGGCGCAGGAATCTCAGATCTAAAGGACGTGCTCTTCTCCCAGTGCTGCTTTCTTAATGATAAGAGTTTCCCAATTCTCAGCCTGCTTCCCTTTCCTTTTATCTCTTACAAGATGAAAGGATTAAGGGTGGGGCAAGCCATATTCCAGGGAAACTCCCTTTACAGTGGAGCAGGGAGGTGATCCTTTGAAGGGATTTACAGCTCCACCCTAAGCTTTAACACACAGCATAGGAAAACCACAAAATGGAAGACAGTTACAAGATACTGGGAATCATGGCCCAGCCACATGGCTACACATATTTTGGGGGGGTGACACAATTCAACCCATGACAGATGGTAAATCCCTTCATAAGATCATCTACCTGTTCCACTGTAAGGGAAGTTTTCCTGGAGTATGGTGTGCACCACCCTTAACCCTTTCATCCTGTAAGAGATAAAAGGAAAGGGAAGCAAGCAGAGAATTGGGAACCTCACATCATCAAGCAAGCAGCACTGGGAGAACTGCATATCCTTCAGACCTGAGTTTCCTGCCCCAAGATGCTCTCTTGAAGAAGACTGATGCAGTACTGGACTTTCCTCCAGAGGTGACAAGGGGAAAAGCCTTCCGTTGGAGTGGACATCCTGAATATTGACTTGTAGCCTACTGGACAGTGCAAAAATAAACTTTCCTTTGTTAAAGTGATCCACTTCATGGTATTTCTGTTAGAGTAGCACTAGCTCACTAAAACACCACGTATCTTGGTCACCTAGTGCTGCTATGACGGAAATACCACAAGTGGATGGATTCAACAAAGAGAAGTTTATTCTTCCATAGTTCTATAGATTACAAGTTCAAATTAATGGTATTAGCTCCAGAGGAAGGCTTTCTCTGTCTGTTCCAGAGAAGGATCACTGTCTTTAGTTTTCCCTTGGTCTGGGAGCATATCAGCACAGAAACATCAAGTTCTAATGATGCCCTCTGCTTCCGACACTGTTTCTTGCTGGTATGAAGTTCCTGACTCTCGGCTTGCTTCCCGTTCCTTTTGTCTCTTATAGGATAAAAGGGAAACTCCCTTAGTAAAGGTATCACAGGCCCACCCTAACCTTCTTTAATGTAATCCAACCTTGCCCTATTAACCACAGCAAGATTAGGATTTACAACAAAGAAAATTTTAAAAAATGGAGGACAACCACACAATACTGGGAATCACGGCTGTTACGGATCTAATTGTGTTCCTCCCAAAACGTATGTAGCAATTTAACTGGTCATGCTTCTCAGTATTGTGTGATTGTCCTCCATTTTGTGATTTTCCTATTCTGTAAATCCTAATCTCTGCCTGTGGTTCTTGCCTTAAATAATGTTAAAGAGGATTGGACCATAATGCCCTTCTTAAGGTCAAGTAATACCCTTCCTAAGGACAATGTGGAAAACCTAGTGGCATAGTGGGTTAAGCGCTATGTCTGCTAACCAAAAGATCAGCAGTTCAAATCCACCAGGTGCTTCTTGGAAACTCTAGGTGACAGTTCTATTCTGACCTCTAGGGTGTCTATGACTCGGAACCGACTCGACAGCAGCGAGTTTGGTTTTGGTTTGGATTAAAGTCGGTGTAAAGGGAGTTTCCCTGGAATGTTGTTTGCATAACCTTTCATCCTTCAAGAGATAAAAGAAAAAGGAAGCAAGCAAAGAGTGCAAACCTCATTACATCAAGAAATTAGCACCAGAAACAGAGTGCATTCCTTCAGACTTGAGGTCCCTGTGCCAAAATGCTCACAGACCAAGGACAGACTGATGCAACACAAGGACTTTCCTCCAGAGACCACGAAGAGAGAAAGCCTTCCTCTAGAACTGTCACCCTGAATTTAGGCTTGTAGCATACATAACTGTGCAAGAATAAACTTTTTTTCGTTAAGGCCATCCACTTGCAGCATTTCTGTTAAAGCAGTACCAGACGACTATGCCAACCAAGCCAGCTAAATCCAACTGCTACACACATTTTCTTTGTGGTGGCACAATTTAATCCATGACACCAAGATAAAGACTCTTTTAATGTCTATTCTATCAACATAAGAAAATCACTTGGCAAGACTTGAATTGTTCTGTGGAGGGGAAATGAGAGAAGGGGCGAGTCAAGTCTCTGATCTGGACACTGTGATGAGAGTTCTTTAACATCAGAATTCTGTTATTTTTCTATCTCACTATGACCTTGATACACAGACAGGTAAGGATCCTGTACATGAATATTCTCCCGCATGAAGAAATAAAGGCAGGTGTTGAATTCCAATATTCAAGAGCTCAGAAATGAAGCAGAGGTGAAATTACTGAATCAGAACTTTCAAGGCCTCTGCTGATGTAAGGCTATTCCAGCGACCTAGATGGAGACCTAGGAAGACATTTGTATGGTCTAATGTTTTGTAAAAAATCTGAAAAAGATCTTTCTGTATTCCTTTTGACAGAAAATGGGCTCACCAAATCTTACAAGCTTTGGGTTCTCACTGTAAGAGGCAGACAAATATCAGGGAAGCAAGAAAGGGTGGGAGGGTAACACTGAATTTATGCATGGTTGAGAGATGAGATTTTCACTAGAAAGTAAGCACTTTCTAAAAATAGCTACTATAGTTTCTGAAGAAAAAAATAATTTTTCAAATCCCTGCCAAGTAATAGGGGAGTCAGTTACTCACATGACCTGAATTCTTGACATCCATCTGAAAAATCTGTTAGAAAATATTTTACCAATACATCTACTTTTCTTCTGCGTAATTTCTTTCACACATTTAAATAACTTAAACTAAAAGAAAAACAGTGTGATCATTACAATTACATAGGCAGTCTTTTGAAAATGGAATGGTTTTGAAAAATGGCAAATTTTTAGAATTTACTGTTAAAATTATTCAAGCAGTGTATATTTTCAGCACAAACCACTATTTACAAGCAGCTTGCTCATCTTACTATAAATATTTTATGCTACATAGCAGAAGGAAATGGCAACCCTTCCCACAAGCATCTTTAATTCTGAAAGACTACAAACCAAATCACACCAGCATTCATTCCGCACATCTCCAGTGGATCAGGCTATAGAGAATTCAAAGACAACGCAGTTAGTAAGCTGCTAACAGGTAACTCAGAACTTCCTTAATGCCCATCAACCTCCAATATTAAAAGGAACATAAAGGAAATCCTAGATACTGCTAGAACCAAGACGTATACTAGGAGTGAGATCTGTTTCTTTGAGAAAGGACAGGTTTTTACAAGGTGGAATGGTAAGTAGTATTTAGATTCTCACCGGAAAAGGTCATAACATTATGAGTACACAGACACGAATGGGCGGGTACATCTGGGGGGCTGTCTCTTGCCCTCTTCAAGACCTTATTAGAAGCCTTGCCTTATGAAACCTACAGGACTGTAGAAGTTGGCTGTAACTTCAGTCTTTGTCCCTACTTTATTGTAACTCCTACTAGGATTTCCCTCGAAACAAACAAAAAAAGCCAATTGAAATTGAATCAATTCGGACTCATAGTGATCCTAAGGGTAGAGTACAACTGTCCCGTAGGGTCTCCAAGGATCCACTGGTAGATCTGAACTAAGAACCTTTTAGTTAGTAGCTGAACTCTTAATTACCAGGGCTCCAAGATTTACTTTTCATAAACTAAACAAATGCCCTGTAGAAGCTGTAAGTACAAAGTAACAATTAGAAGGAAATTCTTTTGCACTGTTATTTTTTCAGGCTCCCGTTGAGAAAGAACTTTGGCCCACCCAGAGATCTACCACCTAGAATGTCAAGAAATTAGTGGTAATAACAGACAGCATCTCCTAGAGTAGGGACAACACTTGAACCTGATATATTCAAGAGAGACAGTGACGCCAATTAAGGTTAGCTAATGACGTCTCTTAGGGAGGTGAACGGTGGGAAAAGTGGAGAGGATGGGTAGCTATGGAAAAGAGGAAAGGGGCCTTAGCAAAAATGCACTATACCTGCATTTTCATTTGATATGCTCTTCTGTAAAAAAGGCACTGTCATGGATTGAATTGTGTCCCCCCCAAAACGTATGTGCTGATTTGACTTGGTTTGGAGTTCCAATATGGTACCCTTCCTCCCATGTGTTGTGAATCCTGCCTCTGTGATATTGTTGATGGAGAATGGTTTGCAGTTGTGTTAGTGAGGCAGGACTCAAGCTTGTGGAATACAAGGGGGAGAAGTGAGCTGGAGAAGTGGGGAACCTCATACCTCCAAGAGAGAAGCACTGAGAGCAGAGCACGTCCTTCGGACCCGAGGTTCCTGTGCGGAGATGCTCTCACTGGATTTGGACTCAGCCTACCGGATTGTGATGATTTCTCATTCTGAATGGACTTATAATTTATAAATGGATTTGCAGCATACCAGACTGTGTCAATAAAGCTTCTCTTCAGGAAACCTTCCACTCGTGATATTTTCTGTTAGAGAAGTACCCAGTGACTAAGACAGGCACTTATCGTGGATTGAATTGTGTCCAAAAAATATGCTGGGCCATTTTCCAAAGATTGCCTGTGTGATTGTAATTATCACACTGTTTTTCTTTTAGCTCACATTATTTAAATGTGTGAAATAAATTATGTGAAAGAAAAATGCATACATTGGTGAATATTTTCTAACAGAGCTTTGAGCTGGATGTCCAGAAGACCTAATTACTCCAGTTTCACTGGGCGGTGATTCCCAGTATTCTGGGATTTCCCTCCATCTTGTAAGTTTCCTATGCTGTAAATCCTAATGACTGTCTGTGGTTGCTAGTAGTATATTTAAAGAAGATTAGCATGGGACTGCAACACTCTTACTAAGGAAGTTTCCATGAAATGCAGCTTGCACCACCTTTTATCCTCTTATCCTGTAAGAGATAAAAGGAAAAGGAAGCAAGCAAGAAAGCATCACTGAGAGTAGAGTGTTCTTCAGACCTGAGGGTCCTGTGCCAAGATGCTCTCAGACCAAAGAAAGACGGATGCAACACAAGGAACCTTCTCCAGATGTGACAGAGAGAAAGAATGCATTCCCCTGGAGCTGGCACCCCTAACTTAGATGTCTAACTTACCGGGCTGTGTGAGAATGAACTTTTCTTTGTCAAAGCCATCCACTAGTGATATTGCCATTAGAACAACACGAGATGACTAAGACAGGATTCACCCTATTAGCACAGCAGCGAAGTGCCTGGCTGTTAACTGAAGGGATTACCGTTTGAACCCAGCAGCCCCTTTTTAGTAGACAGCTGTGGCAATCTCCTGTTTTAAAGATTTACAGCTTTGGAAATCCAATGGAGAACTTCTACTCTGTCCTACAGGGTTGTTAGGAGTCGCAATCAACTTGACAGCAGTGAGTTTGCTTTTGTTCATACATGAAAAGAGTAAGAGCTCTTTCCGATCCAGACCGCAAGTTCCTGAAGGTCTCTCCCTGTGTTTCTCTTTCATTGGTTTTGGTTTGGGGCCCTCTGTTTATGTTACAATAATATATAATGATTCTTAAGAAGCAGTGTTACATTCAGCAATGCCGGGCAATTATTAATTGTTGTTGTTGTTGTTAGGTGCTGTCAAACTGCTTCTGACTCGTAACAACACCGTGTAACAGAACAAAACACTGCCTGGCTATCTATGTCCCATCTCACAGTTGTTGCCATATCTGAGCCATTGTTGAAGCCGCTGTGTCCCTCTGTCTCCTTGAGGGCCTTCCTCTCTTTCACTGACCCTCTTCTTTTACAAGCATGATATCCTTCTCCAGGTAACACATCCCTCCTGGTAACGCATCCAAAGTACGTTACATGAAGTATCCCCAGCCTCTCTTCTAAGGAGAATGCCAGCTGTACTTCTTCTAAGACAGATTTGGTCTTTCTTCTGGCTGTCCATAGTATATTAAGCACTCTTCACAAACATCATAATTCAAAGGCATCAACTCTTCTTCAGTCCTCTGTGTTCACTAGTCAGCTTTCCGACACTTATGAGGCTATTAAAAAATATCACGGCTTAGGTCAGGTGCATCACAGTCCTCAAAGTGACATTCTTGCTTTTTAACACTTTAAAGACACCTTTTGCACCAGATTTGCCCAATTCAACGTGTCAGTTGATTTCTTGACTCCTGCTTCTACATGCATTGATTGTGGATACAAGCACAGTGAAATCCTTGATAACTTCAATCCTTGTTTATTATAATGTTGTTTATTGGTCTAGTTATAAAGATTTTTGTTTTCCTTCTGTTGATGTGTAATCCACACTTCGTGGACTGAATGTGTTCCCTAAAACATCTTTAACAATTTGGCTGTGCCTTAACTCCTGGTGTTGTGTGATATTCCCCCACACTGGAATTCCTGCCTCTATGACATTAATAAGGGTAGGAGGGCAGCAGCTGTGTTGGTATAGCAAGATTCAGCACGTTTGTTTCGTGCCTTAAGGTGGTCTCTTGAGTTATAGAGGGAAAAAATCTGGCAGAGAGATTTGGGAACCTCACACTATCTAGAAAGCAGCACCGGGAGAAGAGCATATCCTTCAGACCTGCAGTTGCTGCACCATGATGCTTCCTGAACAAAGACAGATGCAACACAAGGACTTTCCTCCGGAGCCAACAGTGAGGAAATCCTTCCCCTGGAGCAGACATCCTGAATTCGGACTTGCAGCCTACAGGACTGTGAAAGAATAAACTTTCTGTTGCTAAAGCCATCCACTGGTGGTATTCCTGTTAGAGCAGCACTAGCTGACTAAAACACATACTGAGGGCTGCAGTGTATGAGTACCTGCTTTGAGACCTCTTTACTTTCAGCAAACAAAGTTGTGTAGTCTGATTTAAAAAAAAAAAAAGAGGAAACTACCGTAGAGTTGTTTCTGAGTCACACCCAGTGCATCAAGTAAATGCTGACTCATAGCTACCCCATAGAACGAATAGAACTGCCGCATAGAGTTTCCAAGGAGCACCTGGAAGACTTGAACTGTCTACCTTTTGGTTAGCAGCCCTATTACTTAACCACACTGCTTCATACCATTTCTAAGGAGCACATAGTGTATTCAACCTGCCTTTTGGTTAGCAGCCTGAACTCTTCACCACTGTACCACCAGAGCTTCCATCTATAATAAACCAAAAACTCATTGGCTGTGGAGTAGATTTGGACTCACAGCAACCCTACAGGATGGAGTAGAACAGCTTCATAGAGTTTCCAAGGAGTGCTTGGTGAATTGGAATTGTTGACCTTTTGGTTAGTAGCTGTAGCTTTTAACCACTATACTGTCAACGTTCACCATCCACATATAAACAGCAACAACAACAACCAAAAAAAACTCACTGCAGTCCAATCGGTTCCAACTCATGGCAACCCTATCGGTCAGAGTAGAACTGCCTTATAGAGTTTCCAAGGAGCGCCTGGAAAATTTGAACTGCCTACCTTTTTGGTTAGCAGACATAGCGCTTAACCCACTACGTCATTGGGGTTTCCTACGTAGCAGATCCTCAATCAGTGTTGCACTAATATTTAAAGCCCCATTCTTCTTAATAAAGTCCATCTTCCCAGACCGTTTGTTCAGCATACAGACTGAATAAAATCCACTGCCACTGAATAAATTCTGACTCACAGCGACTCTATAGACAGACTACAACTGCTCCATAGAGTTTCCGAGGAGTGCCTGGCAAATTTAAACAACTTACCTTTAAGTGAGTAGTTGTAGCACTTAACAACTACACCACCAGTGATTCCACAGATTGAACAAGTATGATGAAAGAATATAACCCTGATAAAAACTTTATTTTAGGGCATATTATCCCCTTGGAAGCCCTGAGGGCCTAGTGGTACATCTGGTAACCCCAAACGTCAGCAGTTCAAATCCACAAGGCACTCCTTGGAAACTCTATGGAGCGGTTCTACTCTGTCCTATAGGGTTACTATGAGTCAGAATTCACTCAACGGCAGTGGGTTTGATTTTTCATTTTATCCCCTTGTTCAGAAACTCTGGGAAGAGCTATGGCTGCTAACCAACAGGTCAGCAGTTTCAATCAACCAGGCACTCCTTGGAAACCATATGAGGCAGTTCTACTCTGTCCTATTGGGTCACTATAAGTTGGAGTCAACTCAATAGCAAGGGTTTGGGTTTTTGTTTTTTTTTTTTAATCCTCTTATTCTGTTTGAATGACTGCTTCTTAGCTTACACAAAACTTCCACATAGACATAAATAGGTGTTCTGAAATTTCCATTTTCACTGTGCTATCCATGATTTGTTTTCATCTACATAGTTGAATGCCTTTGCATAGTCGGTAGAACACAAATAAACATCTTTCTGCTTTTCTGTGCTGTCAGCCAAGGTCTATTGGAACTCAGTAATGATATTCTTCATTCTTTAATTAATACTATTATGAAATACTCTGTATGCCAAGCAAGTAAGTGGAGAAGTGGGGTATATGAAGGAGAAGAACACAGCATCAGGATCGGAAGACTCAAGAACCTGAGTAAGGAAGGTGACAGAACCTCACCTGCTGATGGACAACCTTGCTTGCCGAAAGAGAAAAATACTTGAAGCACTTACTGATAAAAATCAAAGATCATAGTCTTCAACATGGACTACACCTCAACATGAAAATAACAAAAATTCTCACAACTGGACCAATAAACAACATCATGATAAACAGAACAGATGGAGGTTGTTTAGGATTTCATTTCACTTGCATCTATAACCACCATGAAAGCAGAGGTTAAGAGATCAAAAAATGAATTGCATTGGGTAAATCTGCTGTAAATGACCTCTTTGAAGTGCTAAAAGGCAAAGTTGTCAGTTTTAGGACAAAGGTGTACCTGACCCAAGCCATGGTGTTTTTAATTGCTTCAGGCACATATGAGAGCTGGATGATAAATAAGGGAGCCTGAAGAAGAACCAACACCTTCAGACTGTGGTATTGGTGAACAACATTGAAGATGCAATGAACTGCCAAAGAACAAACTAATCTGTCTTGGAAGAAATATAATCAGAACTTTCCTTAGAAGCAAGGATGGCAAGACTATGCCTCACATTCTCTGGACATGTTATCAGGTGGGATCAGTCCCTGGAAAAAGGCATCGTGCTTGGCAAAGCAGATGGTGAATAAACAGAGGAAGACCCTTGTGGCTACAACAGTGGGTTCAGGGATAACAATGATTGTAAAGCTAACACAGGAACAGACTGTGTTTCTTTCTGCTACAAATAGGGTCACTATGAGCTGGCACTGACTTGGCAGCACCTAACAACTTTATAGAATAATAATCATAAGAATTCTTGTTCTTGTTTAAAAACTCATAGTTGAGAGAAAGTGTTTATATTATTCATATTTTATTTTTATGTTATTTTTAAACTCTAGACTGAGGAACTAGTTGCTTTTGTTACATGAGTAAAGAAATCAATGTAATTTTCCTTTCTAGAAATAAGTACACATAATGTTTATATGGTTGATACAAAATATTTTCTTAATCTCTAAAGAATATGACAGAAGCACTAAAATTTTAAATAATAATATTTTAAAAAATCTGTTTAGCTGTTGTCATAGATTGAATTGTGTCGCCCTAACAATGTGTGTATTAATTTGGTTGGGCCTTGATTTCTGGTATAGTGTGATGTTCCTTTATGTTGTAAACCCTTCTTCTACAGTGTTAATGAGGGAGGATGGGAGGCTGCTGTGCTGCTGGGGCAGGACTCAGAGTGCGGGATTGTATTGCACCTTTGGGCGGTCTCGGGATATGATGCAAACAGAGGCAAGCCAAGAGTTGGGGACCTCATAACTATCAAGAAGCAGGGCCAGCCACTGAGTGGGTCCTTTGGAAAAGACTTGGGTTCCCTGTGCATCAGAAGCTCCCAGTCCAGGAGAAGATTGATGGCAAACACCTTTCTTCAGAGCCCCCAGAAAAAGCCTTTCCCCAAAGCTGACACCCTGAATTCGAACTTGAAGCCTACTGGACTGTAGCAAAATAAAATTTCTCTTTTCAAAGCTGTCTATTTGTGGAATTTCTGTTAAAGTAGCACTAGATATCTAAGACAGATATTATAAGAATCTAATAGTCTTAATGCTGAGATTGCTTCTTATGCATCACTTGAGCACAGATATATAATGAGAGCAAAAATGGCAATAAATCCAAAACCCAAACCCATTACTGTCCAATTGATTCCAACACATGATGATCCCATATATTAGAAATAAATCTTTCCCATAAAGTTTTCTCAGCTGTAGTCTTTGCGCTAGCAGATCCCCAGGACTTTCTTCCGCAGAGCTGCTGGATAGATTCAAATCTTTAGCTTTTTCATTAGCAGCTGATGGCAAACTGCTTACACCATCCAGGACCCTATATATACGTACTCGACGGCACTTGGCTTGCCTTTTGGCAATGAGAGCAAGAATGGAAATAGTTCCAGCAAATGTAAAATGATTCTTTCCAGTACTCAACTCATTTACTTTTAAAAGGACAATGTTTTCTGAGAAATACAGTTAATGAGTTAAATCAGTGGATAGGTCCAGCCCTTTTGTTTGACAGAAAAGCCAACTGATGGATGGCAAATAAACATCTTCACCTGAGACACGTGGCTAACAGCTGAATCAGTCACATCTAGAAGCCGAATCACATTTCTGGAGCACCATTTCTAAGTATTACCTAAAACAAAAATTTTAGAATTTCTTTTTCATCTAATCTGTGTTAATTAAAATGTCTTTTTTATCTCTTTGTGGAGGATAAGAGCATTTGGTGTGGAGATGGTGAGATGTGTGGTGCAGCAGTAAACAGAGATTGTCAATAATCACTGTTTATATGCTGCTCCTGAGTTCATTTAATGAAACAATGTAGCTTCAAGAACTTTAAAAACATCTGTTTAGTAAAAATAGTTTTAAAAATAGCTCTCCATCTTCACAGCAAGTGCTACCATGCATTTTACACTGGTGTGCACTGATGTGACAGACTTGAAGATTTCATACATCCTATCGAGTAACATGTTCTATCTGTAGAAATCTGGGTTACTAAGTACTGTTCCCACTGGCACAAAGACTTTATTTACATAGTGTAAAAGAAGTTGTTATTTGGTAACTTGCTAAATTTGGCAAATGAAAAAAAAAAAAAACCTTATTTATTTTTAGCACTTACAAATAGAAAAGGAAATAGGGACACTGAAAGGTAAAAAAAATGCCTGAATCACAATGAATCATTCAGAATACGTATTTAGAACAGTGTATAACCAGTGCTAATTACCTAAGAAATGCTAACATTTCTTAACATAATTCATGATGAATTCACTCTCATATAATGAGTTGGATATTTCATAGGCTCTAGAGTCTCAGTTTAACCCAACTCAAAATAGAACCTTGACTCAAAATGATTTATAATAAGTACTTTCCTAAATTATTATCATCTTAAGTCCCTTGCTTTTATATATTTAATCTTGGAAGTATTAAAGTGCATTCAGAGAAGCCCCAGATAAGTAAAGTATTACTGAAGAATAAGAACAAAATGGGAGGCCTCATACTACCTGACTTCAAAACCTACTCTATTGCCATGATAGTCAAAACAGCCTGGCACTGGTACAACAAAAGAATACACAGAGGAATCAAATAGAACTGACAATCCAGATGTAAAATCATCCATCTATGAGCAGCTGTTATTTGACAGAGGCCTAAGTCCATTAATTGAGGAAGACAGTCTAACAAATGGTATTGGCATACCTGGATATCCATCTGCAAAAAAATTGAAACTTGACTCATAATTCATACCACACAACAAGCTAACTCAAAATGGATCAAAGATCTGAAATTAAAAATTAAAATTACAGAGATCATAGAAGAAAAAATAGGGACAATGGTGTGCTTGTAATTAGGTGGTGTGAGATTGGTTCTGACACGTAGCAAAACCATGCACAACAGAATGAAAGAATTCCTGGTCTTGTGCCATGCTCAGAATCTTTTTACGCAGCCAGTGTGTGGTAACTTGCTAAGTTATCAATCCATCTTGTATAGGGTCTTCCTCTTTTTCACTGATCTTCTACTTTATCAAGTATGATGTCTTTCTCCAGAGATTAATCTCTCCTGACAAAATACGCAAAATGTGTAAGATGCAATCTGGCCATCCTTGCTTCCAGGGAACACTCTGGTTGTACTTCTTCCAGAACAGCTTCATCTGGCATTAGCAATGCTATCCATAGTTCCACGTCTTCTTTTGAATCCGACTTGGATTTTTGGAAGTTCCTTATCAATATACTGTTGCAGTTACTTTTGAATGATCTTGAACAAAATTTTTACCTGTGTGTGATATTAATCACATTGTTCAATGATTTCCACATTAGTTGGATCACTTTCTTGGGGATAGGCATAAATATGGATCTTGTCCAATCCAGTTGGCCAGGAGGCTGTCATCCGAATTTCTTAACATGGATGAGTGAGGACCTCCAGTGCAGCATCTGTTTTCTGAAAATCTTGATACTCCAGCAATTCTTAGAGCTTTGTTTTTCACCAATGCCTTCAGTGCATCTTCAACTTCTTCCTTCAGTCCCATCACTTCCTGACCATATGCTGCATCTCGAACTGATTGAGCATTAACCAATTCTTTCTGGTATAATGGCTCCATGTATTCCTTCCATCTTTTTTTGTTGGTTCCTGAAACATTTAACATTTTCTCTGAAGAATCCTTTACTATTGCAACTTGAGGCTTTCATGTTTTCTTTCAGCTTGAGAAATGTGAACCATTTTCTTCCCTTTTGGCTTTCTGTCTCCTGCTTTTTGCACATGTCATCATAATACCCAATTTAGTCTTCTCAAGTTGCCTTCTGAAATCTTGTTTAGTTCTTTTACTTTATTATTTCTTCCTTTTGCTTTAGCTATTCAACATTCAAGAACAAGGTTCAGAATCTCTTCTGGCATATCGTTTGGTCTTTTCTTTATTTCCTGTCTTTTTAATGACCTCTTTCTTCATGTGTGATGTTCTTGATGTCATTCTACAATTCACCTGGTCTTTGGTCATTAGTGTTCAATGTATCAAATCTTGCCTTGAGACAATCTCTAAACTCAGGTGGGATATACTCAAGGTCGTACTCTGGATCTCATGGACTTGTTCTATTTTTCTTCAATTTCACTTTGAACTTGCACATGAGCAATTGATGGTCTGTACCACAGTCAGCACGTGGTCTTGTTTTGACTGATGATAGTGAGCTTTTCCATCATCTCTTTCCACAGATGTATTCAGTTTGATTCCTATGTATTCCATCTGGTGAGCTCAATGTGTATGGTCACCATTTATGTTGGTGAAAGAAGGTATTTACAATGAAGAAGTCACTGATCTTGTGAAATTCTATCATGTGTATGATATCCGGCATCATATCTATCACTGTGGACACACTTTCCAACTATTGAAACTTCTGCTTTCTTTCCAACTTTTGCTTTTCAGTCACCAGTAATTATCAATGCATCTTGATGCATGTTCAATCAGTTAGGGACAGCAAAAGCTGGTAAAAATCTTCAAATCTTCATCTTTGAACTTAACAGTCCTATTGACTAGCCTTCCTTGTAGGTATATAGCTATTATCCTATCACTGGCATCATTGTACTTCAGGATAGATCTTGAAATGTTCTTTTTGGTAATGAATAGACCATTCCTTTTCAAGTTTTCATTTTGTGCATAGTGGACCATATGTCTGTCTTCTATCATAATACCAGTCCATTTCAGCTCACTAATACCTAGGATAATATTGATGTTTATGCACTCCATCTCATTTTTGATGATTTCCAATTCTCATAGACTCATACTTTATACATTTCATATTTCAATTATTGGTGAATGTTTGCAGCTGTTTCTTTTCATTCTGACTCATGCCTCATCAGCAAATAAAGGTCCCTCCATCCATGCCATTCAGGTTGACTCTACTATGAGAAGGCAGCTCTTAGTTGTCTTTTGAGTGCCTTCCAACCTGGGGGGATCATTTTCCAGCACTATATCTGACAACATTATGCTGCTATTCATAAGGTTTTCTCTGGGTAATTCCTTCTAGAAGTAGTAGACTGGTGGGTCCTTCTTACTAGTATGTCTTAGTCTGCTAACAGGCACTTTACCAAAAAAAAAGATATTCAAGCAGCTAGCAAGACACATAAAAAAATGCTCATGATCATAAGCTGTTAGAGAAATTCAAATCAAAACCACAGTGAGAGAGCATCTTACCCCAACAAATGTTGGAGAAGTTGTGGAGAAATTAGAAGACTTCCGCCCTGCTGATGGGAATGTAAAATGGTACAACTACTATGAAAATCCATTTGGCACTTCCTTAAAACTCTAGAAATAGAAATACCATACAATCCGGCATTCCCACTTTTTAGAATATATCCTAGAAAAATAAAAGCTGTCACAAGAATAGATATACGTATACCCATATTTTTTGCAGCATTGTTTCCAATACCAAAAAGATGGAAACAACCTAGATGCCCATCAACAGATTAATGGATAAACAAATTAGGGTATAGTCACATAATGGAATACTACTCAACAGTGAAGAACAACAATGAATAGTATCATTGATGAATATGGAAGGCATTATGTTGAGTGAAATTAGTCACAGAAGTACAAATACTGTATGAGATCACTTTATAGGAACTCAAGAAAAGATTTAAACACAGAAGAAAACATTCTTTGATGGTTACAAGAGTGGGAGGGAGAGAGTGGTATTCACTCACTAGATAGTAGGCAGGAATTATTTTAGGCAAAGAGAATGACAACACACAACATGGGAGAAGTCAGTAGTACAAGTAGACTAAATGAAAAGCTAAATTTTCTGAACACAGTGAAATACTTGGAGAGACAGAGTATCAGGGATAGTGGCCTGGTGACTATAGTTTTAGGGGACATAATATTAATAGGCATAATAAAATTTATTAAGAAAATGTTCTGCCTCCCACTTTGGTGAGTAGCATCCAGTATCTTAAAAGCTAGTAAGTGACCATCTAAGATGCATTCTTTTGTCCCAAACCACCTGGAGCAAGGAAAAATAAAGAACATCAAAGATATAAGAAAAATATGAACTCCAGAGACAGAAAGGGCCACATCAGACAGAGACTACATCAGTATGAGTCTGGAAGAACTAGATAGAGCCCATCTACCACCAATGACTGCCCAACAGAGAGCACAGGGAACAACAGGGTCTCTGATGGAGCAGGAAAAAAGTGGGGTGCAGAACTCAAACTATAGTAAAAAAAGATCAGACATGATGGTATAACAAACTGGAGGGTCTCCAGAAGACATGGCACCTGAACTGTCTGCAACCCCCAAACCAAAACCATTCCCAAAGCCGATTCTTCATAGACTAGACTACAAGACATAAAATGATTTTGGCAAAGACTGTGATTTTTGGCTCTCACAGATGCATGAAACTAAATGGACAGCTCCTGGTCTGAAGATGAGATGAGAAGGAGAGATGTACAAGGAAAATACAGAGTAGAGAGGAGGAGACAGCTGTCACATTGTAGGGAGGGCAACTAAGATCATATAGTAAGTAAGGTATGTGAAAGTTTTGTACAAAAAACTGACTTCAGTTGTAAACTTTCATTTAAAGCACAACAAAAAAAGAAAATGTATTCACATATGTAAAAAAGAAAACTAGAAAAGTATTGTGCAAAAGTTGGAAGCAACCTAGGTGCCTATAAACAGACAAATGGTTAAACAAACTATGGTATAATCATACAACGGAATACTACACAATGATAAGACACAACAATGGCCTAGAGAAACACCTTAATGTGGGACCATCTAGAGTAAATTATGCTGAGTGAAATCAACCAGGCACAAAAGGATAAATTTTGTACGAGATTATTATTATAGGGACACAACAAATCATTTAAGCACAGAAGAAATCAATCTTCGATGGTTACATGGATGGAGAGGGAGGGATTTTTACAAATTAGTGGTTAGGCTTAGGGTTCGGTTTAGGATGTGACAGCACACACTAAATGTGGGGTGCCCACAACTACTCAACTTCAAAACCAATTTTTTTCCTTAATGTGGCCGAGCTTTTTGGAAGGACAAAGAAACAGGGTCTGGGACTGAGGGCCACACTCTCAGGGGACATCCAAACTAATTGACATAGCCAAGCTTTTATTTTTTCCTGTCTCTCAAGATAACTCTCTGCACACTACCTGGGTGAGTGGTGTCTGGGGTCTTAAAAGCTAGCAAGTTGCCATCTAAAGAGCACCAAATGGTCCCAATACACCTGGACAAGAGGTAAACAGTAGACATTGAAGACAGGAGGAAAAAATTAGCCCACCAGATGGAAGAGGCTATATGACCCAGAGTCCACTTCAGTCCAGGACCAGAAGAACTAGATGGTGTCTGACCACCATCAATGACAGACCAGATCGGGTACACAAAATGGAGCCCTGGACTTAGCAGCAAAAGTAGAGGGAAGAGCTAAAACTACCCAAAGACCATATTTAAATGTACCTTCTGAATGGATGGCCCCTGGGAGCATGACCACAGTCTCTCTAACCCCAAACGGCACCCAGCCCAGGGCCAGCTCCCCAGACAAAGACTGAACCAAACATAGAGTGAGGCTGGCAATGGATAAACCTTTAAATATGTACACATGGTTGCCTGAGAGGCTCTTCGCTGGTGCTGAGGTGATGAGGTGAAGGGGTGCCAGACTTCAGTCAAAAGGTCATGGGAAGTTCTGGACAAAATGAGAAGTGTGCTGTCATGGGGGTGCAGGGCAGCAAGAATAGAATAACTGTGAAAGTTCTGGGTGTTCTATGGCAAAATGAAATAGATTGTAAATTTGTTCTTAAATCACAATAAAATATATTTTAAAAAAGAAAAGTTTTGTGCTATCTTTAGCTTATGCTCTTAGGTTAACATTCATTTTCTTGGCATCAAACTGGGTTTCTTGACATTGTAATTGTTAAGGTTTTGAGGGAAGCATTAGAGACTTTTAAGTTTAATGTAATAACTACACAATAAAAGAATTACAGCCTGGCCACCACCAATAACTTCCCGAAGGTGGTACACAGTTTGGAACCCCAGACACAGCATGAGAAAGATTAGAGAGCATAGCTAGGATTCTACCAAAACACCATATTTGATGGTCTGTCAGACTGGAGGGCACCTGGGAGCATGGCCCCCCAGACTCTCTAACCCTAAACCGCATCCAAAGCCATGGCCAGCTCTACTGACAAAGACTGACCTGGACTATACAAAACAAGGAGTGTGGCTGGTGATGAACAAACCTTCGGACTTTAACATGTACAAGGGGCTGTTCTAGAGGCTCATCATTGATGCCCAGAAGATAATGTGAGGGTGCGCAGATCCTGGTCAAAGGGTCATGGGAAGTTCTGGTTGAATGGGGAAAGAGTGCTGTCATGGCGGGAGGGGGACAGAGGACTTTGGGGAAGAGAAAGTAGGGCAGTTAGAATAGAGCAGCAGTGCAAATTTTGGGTGTTACATGATGACAAATTAACATAGATCATTAAATTGTTCTTAATCACAATAAAATTTGCTTGGAAAAAAAAGAATTGTAAGGTAGTATTGCTAGTATTAGCAAGTCTAGTTTACATAAGGTAATTTATTAATATATGAGTCCCTGTGATCATTTTGTTTGCAAAGTGAGATTGATTGTAATCAAACCAAATTTTTGGTTTCTGCAGAGAGATGCTCTTGAAAGTGTGTGCATGAGTACCTGTGTACTGAAAATATACCCTCAACTAATTCATGATCCACAGCTTAATTATCTTCAAAAGGCCTAGAAAGTTTTACAGCAAAATCTTTTGCCTCTCAGTCTTACTATTGACTTTCTTAAGTAGACAAAGAAAATAAATGATTTTGAAAACTAAACACTGTCATGTTCACCTGACATATTAATTGTTCAATAGTTAGCAAGCACTGAGTGTCACATGTGATGCCAAGAGTGGATTAGACCAGCGTTTCCCAGCCTGCGCCCTGGGGACATTTTGGTTTATGTAAGTCTTTGTTGTGGGCAGCTGTCTTGTGCATCGTAGGATGTTTAGCAGCACCGTCACCTCTGCCCACCTAGATGCTGGTGACATTGCCCCAGATATTGCCAACTTTCTTTGACAGGAGGGTTACCATTGTCCCCAGCTGAAATCACAGCATCGGGCATAGAGATTTGTTTAAATCAACAAGACAAAGCCCAACAGAAATAAAACATTGCCATGTGCTAGTTTGATTCGTGTAGGGTAAGCATGGCATTTCTCCTCTTTTTCTCATATTTATAGGGACAGCCATAAAGGAAGATAGGAACTGAGGGCAGGAGAGGGGAGGTTGCTGCTAAGTAATATCATCTAGACTATGTGGAGAAAACATGTACAGAAGTTGTCACTGAGTTGCTGTGTGACTGACAGGAAATCACCATCTCTTACACGTTATGAATGCAGAAACTAGCTTTTCAAATAAAAAAAGAACAGGCTCTCTGTGATCCAAAGTGATTTGCAATGAAACAGAGCATTTTCATTTGTCCTTCCTACTGTCCTGGGGTGTGCCGTGACAGAAGCCTCTCGCAGGTGGGCCTCCCATGGTGCCTCATCACCCTGGCCCACCTGCTGTCATTTTTGATGTGGGCTTGCACGGTCCTGCTCAGAGCCGGCTTAGCTCTGGTCTGCTCCTTACAGAAAATGTTAACAAGCACAGGCACTGAGGAGACGGCTCTCCTGCGGGGATTCTGACCCCAGGCCACAGATTTGGTAGTGAGTTTATAGCTTTATAGTATGTTTTTAATTTAGTCACCTCAAAGATTTGTATGTCTCAGACTTGCAAACTGCCTACCCCCCTTCTCTTTCCCTAAGTGATCCCCTTTCTTTGTCCTCAACCCCAAAGGAAGTTTACCTTGTAAAGAACAGAGAGTCCAGTTAGGCAACTAATGAGCTACATACACTGGGCTTCATGGAAGTTTATTTTCCCCTCTTCAAAAGGCAGCTCACAGAGGTGCTTTGTGTTGGTGCACTACCAAGTCGCCACAAATCACCACCTACCCCAGCAATGCCACCAAATTATTTTCTATTTATCAAAGTTGGCTATTCTGAGTAGCTTCTAATCTGGATTTTGACAATGGACATTTGAGATACATGTGAAAAAGAAAATGGTAACTTACAGAATTAACTTTTTTAAATTTCACATTTGGATGACTTCAAATGGCAGCCTCTGTTCAGTCTAACACTTCTCATTGCTGACATTTCTGGGTGGATAAGTCTTTGTTGTGGAGTGTGTCGTTTTGCAGTGTACAATGTTTAGAGCTCACCCTACAGGATGCCAGCCACGCTCTCCTCCCCCAGTCTGACAATCGAAAATGTCTCCAGACATTGCCAGACTTCCTCTGGGGGTAAAGTTGCTCTTGATTAAGAACTACCAGTCTAACGAAAATACATTCCTATCCTTTGATTAAGGGCTGGTAATTTAGGATTATTATTCATTTATTACTGGACACACAGTTGTTGTAAGTGGCCCCTGAGTAGATTCTGACTCATGACAACCTATGTGTTTCAGAGTAGAACTGTGCTCCATAGGCTGTGACCTAGAGGCAGGTCTCCAGGCCTGTCCCCCAAATCACTTCTGGGTGGGTGTGAACTGCCAACTTTTCTGTCTGTAGTCAAGTGCTCAACTATTTTCACTACCCAGGAGCACCTCTAAAAACAAATCTTCTAAAATCCCTAACCATAGCCATTGCTTGTCCAGTTAATTCAGATTCATAATGACCATATAAGACAGAGTAAAACTGCCCCATTGGATTTTCCAAGGGTATAAATCTTTATGGAACCAAACTGCCACATGTTTCTCCTGCCAAATTGCTGGTGGCTGTGAACTGTTAACCTTATGGTTAGCAGTCAAGTGCTTAACCACTTGCACTTGGAGGTGTCCTTCTAGAAACAATAAGTAGTCACAAAATCAGGGTTCAAAACTGGTATAAATATACTGGTTGTACTCAACTGATTGCATAGTTAAATAGGAATGGCTTTTATTTTTTCCAAAAGAAGACATATTATAGACTTCATATAGTTATGAAATGCAAAGAAATCATGGCAGTAGGAAGCTCTAGTATTTTATTGTGTGAATAGTTTAAGTGCTAAGTGGATTTTTCATACACCAGAGAAATATAGCAATCCTCTCCAGTAGTTATGTATGCATTGCATTTGAACCTCCCATTTTTCTGTGCTCAGGTCCTGCATGCCTGTGTTGCAACATTCTCATAGAGGAAACTGGGCCAAGAGATAAGGCACACCTGCTGTTACTCATTTGTTTGTGGGTGAATAATAACAAACCAACTGTCGTCACACTTTTCAGTAAGGAAGTACTACCAACACAACTGATGAATGATACCAAACTGAATCTTCACAATTAAATCTACCAATTTGGTCTTTACATCACTAGTGTGTGAAGTAAATTTGTTTTTAATGTGTTTAGCTAAACACATTTTCATTTCATAAAATAGAATATGTGTCAAAGCAACTGAGAAATTTCTGTTTAACTGCAGTGAAAGAAGTTAAATACAGCTTAATTATTTTCCTTTAAAAGATCCCTGGTTGCACAGTGGTTAAAGCACTTTACTACTAACTGAAAGATCTCTGATGTAAACCCATCAGCCACTCCATGGGGAAAGGATGTGACAGTCTACTTCCATAAGATTATAGCCTGGGAGACACTATGGACTATACTAAGGTCCCATGCAGTCACTGTGAGTCAGAACTGACCAGATGACAGTGGGTTTAGCCTTGGTTATATCACTTTATAGGCATTATCTTTGATATGTAAACATTAAATAAGGGCCATTGGCTATAATCCAAAATTAAAACTCTGGTGCGGGCATAGGTATTGATACGTAACAAGTGGAGTAATTATAAAAACTAGAGAAATGAGGAAGTAAAAGAATTAATGATACTTAAAAGTACATTGATATGTTTTACATTTAATATTGTTGCAGTTTAGAGGACACTTCTATTACAGAAGAGTGTTCAAAAACTGAGAAGTATGATCTTAGTAAACAATAAACAGTTTTTAATTATTGCTGTTATCACTAGAAGTAAAGATTGTATATAGAGTATAAGATTTTGTAGAATAAAGGACTTCTGAGTAATATTGAGGAAATTCTTCTGGATAGCATCAGAAATACATGATTGTCTCTGTGATTTTAAAACCTTTCCCGCTGTGCAGATTAAAAAGAAAAGCAGACTTGCTGCAGGCATGACATAATTGGCAAATACAATTGAAAGAATCATATTGCCTGGATTTGTAAGGTTCTAAACATGAACAGAAATAACACAACTATAACAATAGAGTTCAAGGTTAATTAAGACACCATACTTTGAATGACTGTCCTCAGAATAAGTGTGGAGAGACACACAGGATGTCCCCAATTAGTGTATCAATTCCAAACCAAGCTACCACCTATATATGTTGTTTTAGCTTAGCATGGGATATAGATCAGAGTAAGACACAAAGAATGAACAAAAAGATGTCAAAAGAAGAGGATCATACAGGGCCAGGAAAAAGAAAATGTTGCTAATTGTTTTTTACTGCCAAAGCATATAACTAAGAGAAAATAAATAGAAATTAACAGTTTATGTGGAGGTCCATTCATTATGCGTAGTTATGTGTTTTTGCATAGGTTAACTATTTGGTAAATTACACAAATTATTTTAAAATGGAGATTTCTTTGTTCTCGACTAGTTATTTTATTAGCTTTGTGTATTTAATGTAAAAGAATAGTCTTTAAGTATCATTTTAAAGTGTGTCTGAACTCTTTGGATCCAATTAATGTTTTCAGGCAAAACCTAGATTTATAAATAGGAAGCACCAAAAAAATTAAAGAACTAAATACTGCTTGAAAGTTGCCTATTGCTTACATATGTGACAATTTCATGTATTGAATAAGGGGCTAATATACAGAATATATAAAGAATTTCTACAACTTAACAAGTAACTCAAACAAACAAACAAAAAAAAAACAGCAATGGGCAGAGCACCTAGAGTTGCATAGAAATATGCTGTGGGAGTGGTTTATACGGCCAATTGACTTGGATTGTAAGCTCTCGCTTAAAGCATAATGAAATGTTTTTAATGACAATGGATTTAAACAGACATTTTACCAAAGATATACAATGCTTTAACAAGTACTGCAAATATACTCAACATCATTAGCCTCTAACCCACTGCTGTTGAGTAGATTCACTATGAGTCCAAATGGACTGTACAACAGTGGCTTTGCTTTGGCAAGTAGATTCAAACTCACATCAATCCTATAGGACAGAGTAGGACTGCCTTGTAGGTTTCCAAAGATTCCTTCGTGAATTAAAACCACCGACTTTTTGGTTAGCAGTCACAGCACTTAACCACTAAGGAGATGCAAATCAAAGCCATAATAAGACACCACTTCACTCTCACAGGCATGGCTAAGGTACAAAAAAAAGTAAAGAAAACAACAAATGTTTGACAAGGATGCGCAATTGTTCAATTTTGTTCTATGATTCATCCAGCGACATGGAAGAACGGCTGCCACAGCACAAGCACCCAGTGAAGATTTGTTGAATGAACTACTAAGAGTAAAATAGCTCCGAACTATGGCCAGTCACCAGGTCGTGAACAAGATCTATTCCAAAGTCTGTCTTTAACTTGAATTTTTAGGTAAGGAAGAACAGGTACACGTAGTTCCTAGTTAAGGTCAGTAAAATGTTTGGCTTAGCATATGATATATATTGTACCTTTTTATGTATGTAAATCACTTAAGAAACACTTCCAAATAGTGTAGTTACTTTATGAACATCACAAAGCAAGACATGCATACTCTGTTATGAACCATTATAATAGACTCAATTTTTTAGTACAATAGGTTTTATGATAGTCAATTTTTAAGCCCTAGTTGTCTTTAAGTCTAACTTGGGACCAGGCTGTGTAATACAAACCCAACATTTTTATGCAAATAATGTGCGCATTTTACCTTTGTTTGCCAACTGCACCTCTCCCCAGAGGTATTTTCATAAGATCCACTACGCCAATTTTTTTTACATGTTGCTTAGACAAAAAAAAAAATAGCATGGTGTTGCTCTCAACAGACATCGATGCCAATTGGTGTCACTAGCCTATTGCTAAGAGAGTCTTCTGCACCCCCAAACAGGTGAGTGGCATCTGAGGTCTTAGAAGCTAGCAAGCTGCCATCTGAGGAACACCAAATGATCCCAACTCAGCTAGAACTGATTATCAGTAAGGACAACAACATGGGGGAAAAGAGCCCAGAAGACAAAATGACCTACATGAATGGGTGACTGTATCAACACGTGACCAGGAGAACCAGACGGTGACCAGTCACCACCAATGACAGCCAAGATGGGCCTCGCAATGTTAAGTCTCAGCGGCAACATGAGAAAAAAAGGGGTGCATCCACTAAAGTGATTGGTCAGTTTTGCCTTAAAATAGAGTTACAGCAGAAAAAGAGTCCACCACTACCAAGGAAGGAAAGACCAGCAGAAGAGACCTCCGTGAAAAGGCACAGTGTTTTCTGGCCAGTAGAGAGAAAAACTAAGAACTTAGAACTAAGAAGCTAAGAACTCCACTGAAAGACTATAACTGATGGTTTGAGGCCTGGGAGTTCCTCTTGGAGTGTGGACTCTAGATGTGATTCTGCCTCTGATCATAGATCATTACTGAGGTCAACTCTTCAGATAGGAATGGAATAGACTCTGCAACAAATAGTTTCTTATTGTGTGTGCACTTTATGGTTCTGTGCATCTACAGGATGTCATCCTACTGGCTTCCTACTAGAGGGGAGTGGGAAAGGTGAAGAAGAGGGGACAGGAGATTGTTAAGGGGACATGACATGTATACAACAAAAAGGAGAAGTGTGCTGTCATGGGCAAGGAGAGAAGAGGGAGCTGCAGATAGGCAGGCATTCAAATCTGAATTGTATTGTAAACTTCCCCTCAATCACAATAAAAAAAAATTACATAGTGTGCCTACAAAAATACTTCATAGAAGAAGGCGCAATAGGCAAACAAATGTAGAAGATAGGCATTATTAGCATAAAAATATGATACAGAACTTAAAGGGTCTTGGTAAAGTACAATGAGATTAAGAAAAGGCCAAAAACCTCAACCCACTTCTCTCGAGTCACCAGCTAGATGAATACCTGGAGTGCTCTAGGTGCTTAGGCAGGCAACACTCCCTTAGGAAGACTTCATAGATGATGTTAGTACTTAACAAACTTTTGACAAAAAAGAGAAATAATTTGCTAAAAGTTATGATAAGGGGGAGGAACGTGTGTGATTGTGGCATGACAGATTACTTAATATGACTTTCTTGCCACGGTATTTTAACTCCCATCACGATGCTTGGGTAGCTTTGAAAGTAAGATAATTGTGATCCACCAAGGTGATTGGTTAGTTTTGCCTTAAAATAGAATTAGAGCAGAAAAAGAGCCCACCACTACCAAAGAAGGAAAGACCAGAAGAGACCTCCATGAAAAGGCACAGTGTTTTCTCGCCAATGGAGAGAGAAAGCTGAGTGCCTCTGGGCAGGGACTGAGAGCCAGTGAGGAGCCTGTTCCTGGCCTATGAGTTTAGGGCTTGCCAGTCTCCACAACAGTATGAGCCATAATCTTTATAAGTTCATGAGTTCTGTGAGACATTGCAGCTAATTAGGAAACCCAAAGATGAAAGGGAGATTACTAAGCAGAGAGGGAACAGCTGACGTTAGAGATCATGGAGTGGTACAGCAGCTTGGAAAGACTAGACATTTGGGACATTTTACCTCATAGTATTGTTTTGTGCTAATCCTTATTTCTTAAAAAATTATTTATTTGGTAACATAGGTTAACATGTGCTACATAATTGTTTGTACTCAGGGAAGAATACTTCAGGCAATATGAGATCTGAAGATGGAAAAGTTCCACATAGGAAGGCTTTTTATACAGAAATCAAAGGTTAATTGTATGCCACTTTAATAGAGGAACTAAAAGACAAGTATCAAAATTAGAAGAACTTGTTGATAAAGAGGATGACATAATTTTCTGAATTTTAAATTGAAAGGTTGTTGTGATATTGGAACTGGGCAATGGGATAAATTCTGCAGCTACACTTTGAAGTATTTTTGATTAATTTAATATTCTGCGAGAGTCATGTAGCAGACATAGTCAGTTAAGCTGTCTAACCCTAATTCCCTAAATGCTCTTCCCTTTTACACACCAACAATAAATTTGGAAAAAGTCAGATACTTCTTTTCATCCATCCTTGTAGGTATAGATGTTATATGAACCAGTTAGGACCAATAAAAGGTGAATTATAACTTCTATTGAGTGGACTTCCAAGAAAGAGATTTCTTGTATAGAAAAGAGACAATCAGTATCACTCGTCCATTCTCCCTCTCCTTTTCCTCCTTTCTCTTTCTTGTCTTTCCCTTTTTCTATCATGATGCCAGCTTACTTCCTGTCCTTGTCCTCTGATGTGTGAAGATATGATACCTTGAGCTATGGCAGCCACCTTGCCAATGTGAGGAGACGCCCCATAAAATCACAATAAAAACTGACCCAGAATTTTGATTAACCAACCCTGAGATCACCAACCCCACACTCCTTGTTAAGAAAGCAATAAACATCTCTCATGCTTGAAAATACAGTCAGGGTTTTCTATTACAAATTCATTCTTACTGATAAAGGGCAGAAGTTTCAAGTGACAATGCAGGCAGGAAAATTAATAGAGAGAAAGTAGGTCATGGGTGGAAATGTAGTTGTGGAAATTACAACTTAATGGAAATACATGATGAGATAACCTAGGTGATTTATTACTCTTAGTTTCAGATCTTTCTCAGTAAGTGAGGATAGCTTGGTATAAATGAACCAGATGTGTCAAGCAGTGGATTCAATTAAAAATCCACTTTTCAATAGTTAACTTTGTGTGTTTGGTTATCTAACTTTTTGTTTTCTCACTTGTAAATAATTATCTGGCTACCTGATAAAGTTCCTGTGAGACATAAATAAGATAATCTCTGTAGAATGCACAAAACATGAAAAATGGGACATGGAATATAGTAAGCATTTCCTATGATAAAATGGTCAACAATCTCTGAACATCAGATTCTTGATGATGAATTCACAGTCTTGATGTCCCTTACTACAGTTCATTAAAATCATGTGAAAAATGTCAGAATCTACTTAATTTTAAGTTCTTTGAGGTCAAGAATTTAACACAAACATACTTGCAGTTATACTAGAGAAAACTAGAGGTTCTGTGTCCTTCAAAATTAATGCTTGAATAAATATCAGGTAGAACAAGAGATGGCATATAGCAAGCTTCTAGACATTGTTTGAGGTTCAGTAGCACATTCTCACCTTCCAAAATGGCAGACTAGACGTATGTCTTCTCAATTCCCTCTGAGAACTAAGGGCTGGAATGATAATTAAATGGAGCACTCTGGGCATCCGTGGAGCCTTGGGATATGGCAAAGGGTTGCCAGAATGGACTATGTGCCAATGAATAGGAAACTACTTCTCTAACACGAGCCACTGCACAGTGTATCCTGCTTCAGCCAACTCACTGTTTGGGAAGACTGCAGGTACTGATGCTTTCTTTGTTATCTGGGAGACACAGGCTGGGCATGAGCTGGCAAATACACTGAATTACAATGCTAAAGTAAATAGCGTATAGCACAGCAGAGAGACTGTGCTTGGGATAGCCACATTTTGAGAGCCTGCCTGCTGACTGAGGTCACCACTGTACCTCCACCCTCTCTTTTCTAAGCTGCACCATAGATTCTGCTGTTTCATGGGAGGAATGGCAGCTTGCATGAGATTCCAGCTTGGTGAACTGGGAGGTGGAGTTACGCAAACAGAGATCTCACCAGGGGCTAAATAGCAAGCTGAGAAGCAGTTTCTGTCCAGAAAATGTTTCTTTAATAGAAAATCTGTGTTGAGGACAGTATTACTTTACAGGTGGGGCCAAGCTAAGGACGGTAGCAAGGGTCAAAGACTCCCCTGCTTTGAACTATGTCATAGCATCTAGAGACGGCCAAAGAGGTGCTTCCGTCGTTAGCCAGAAAGCAAGGCCTGCCACAGCTGAGGATGTGACTCATTTTAGCAGCTACTGGACAGCTCCTAGCTTAAAAATAAAGTACCTTTTTAAAATAAGACTGCCTGAAGAAATACTTGTTGAGTGGCCTGGCAGCATCTACTCCACTCTTCACTGATCCACATCATAGGGTCGGTTGATAACCTTTAGTGACTCCTTAAGTAGGGTGCCATCTTTGCCACACAGGAAGCACAGCCTGCCACCTCAGAGAATCCACTGAGGCCAGTCACTAGAGTACACAGAGGCAGCTGGTAACCAACTCCCTTCTCAGAACTACACCTCAGCTCTTGTTGAGATAACACCAGAGAAACTGAACAGCCTCTACACAGTGCAAAGGCAACAAAGGATTGCTAATCATTTAAAGAAACAGTCCATGATGGTTCTGGACAAAATTCCTAAATGAAGAATCAAAAAACTTCCCATATGAAGAAGCCTTTCTGAAACTATTGGAGGTAGAGTACAAAAGAATTATATAGAGTGCCTCAAACAGATTAAACAAAATGCAGCAGAACAGAATGAAAAATCAAGCAATTTGAACTAATGGACATTATCAATCTGAAATCCAGCAGGTCAGTAGCAAAATTATAGAATTAGACAATACAATGCAAAGCCAAAAGAACAGAATTGAGGAGATGGAAGCAAGACTTAGTGACCTTGAGGGCAGAGCAACTGATACCAGCACTTATAAGGATAAATCAGAGAAAATAAATAAGAAAAATGAAGAAGCATTAAGAAACATGTGAGATTTCACTAAGAGGAATAATCCATGAATAACTGAAGTTTCTAAACAGAGAGAGATAACTGAAAATAGAGAGAATTGTTGTAGAGTTGCTGACAGAAAATTTCCCTGAAATTATGAAAGAAGAGAACATACAGTTCCAAGAAGTGTGTTGAACACCACAAGAAGCAGACCCCAAAATAAAGAAACCAAGACATATTATGATCAAGCTTAACAAAATGAAACATAAACAGATTTTCTTAGTCAGCAAAGGTCAAAGCAAAGCTAACACTCAGAAGGAAGCCTTGAGGCTTTCATCTGATTTCTCAACAGAAACGATGTTGGCAAGGAAGCAGTGGGATGGCACATTCAAAGCCTTGAAGGAGAAAAACTTCCAACCAAGAATTATATATCCTGAAAAATTGTCTCTCAAATATGAAAATGAAATTAAGACATTCACAGATAAACAGAAGCTTAGAGAGTTTGTAAAAACTAAACCAACACTACAAGAAATATTGAAACAAGCTCCTTGCTTAGAAAAACAAAACCTTAAGAGTATATTTAGGGAGGCAATGCAGGACAGAGCATCCAGAATGCTACTCAGTTAGGGAAGTCACAAAGCTCAATCAAATCTACAATATTAAAAGAAGGGAATGAGTGGCCATATCATGAAAACTATGACACCAGAACATTAAAAAGAGTAATATACTTTAGTTATTATAATTTGTTCAGAATGACAGGAAGTTAAAATGATATACAGAGTTAAAATCGGGTTTAAACTTATAATATTAATGGAGGCCATAGGGGTAGCAGCAAAGCATAATCACGGTGCAACATATCACAACAAGAAATGTAATACAGCAGTACCAACAAACACAAAACTAACACTGAAAAAGATGAAAAGCCAACCTATAATGAAGAAAGACCCAGAGTAGAATATCAAGAAAAATACAGAAAACATCAACACATGAACAAACACATCAAAATGATAGCACGAAACATATATCTATCAATAATCACACTGAATGTAAACAGACTGAACACTCCAGTAGAGAGACAGAGAGTGACATCTGGACCAAAAAAAATGACCTGTCTATATGTTGCTTAAAAGAAACACACCTTAGACTTAAAGATACGAACAAACTGAAAATTAAAGGATGAAATAATATACATCAAGCCAACAACATACAAACAAGAGCAGGTGTGGCAACACTAATCTAAGATAAAATAGATTTTAATGTAAAATCCATCATTGTTGACAAGGATGCTCACTATTACTAAAAGGTTCGATACATAAGCAGGACTTAACAATATTAGATATTTATTCACCGAACACTAGAGCATCTAAATAAATTGAACAAACACTGACTACATTGAAAAATGAGACAGATCACTCCACAAAAATAGTTGGAGACTTCAACACTCCACTTCCAGTAAAGGATAGATCATCCAGAAAAAAGCTCAGTAAAGCCACAGAACATCGTATTGTGACAATTAACCAACTAGAACTCATCGACATATACAGAACTTTTTCTCCATCAACAGATGAGTACACCTTCTTCTCAAATGCACATGGAGAATTTTCCAGAATAGACCACATGTTAGGACATAAAGCATGTCTCAACAAAATCCAAACAACTGAATGATCACAAAGTATTTTCTTGGACCACAAAGCCATAAAAATCAAAATCAATAGCAGAAAAATCAAACATAGAAATTGGAACTCATGAAAACTGAACAACAACTTGCTCAAAAATCCACAGGTTATAGAAGAAATTAAGATTGAAATAAAGGAGTTTATGGAATCAAATGAGAATGAAAACACATCCTACCAGAAACTATGTGATACAGCTAAAGCAGTGCTCAACGGTCAGTTGATGTCTATAAGTGCATGTATCTGGAAGGAAGAAACAACCCAAACCAAAGAATTAACCCTGGAGCTTGAACAAGTAGAAAGAGAGAAAAAGAGGAACCCCTCAGGCACAGGAAGAAGATCATAAAGACTGGAAGATCACAAAGACTGGAACAGAACTAAATGAATTAGAGAACAGAACAACTGAAAAACATAAAATCAAAATCTGCTTTATTTAAAAGATCAGCAAAACTGATAAACCACTGGCTAAACTCACAAAAGAAAAACAGAAGAGAAAACAAATAACCCAAACAAGAAATGAGATGGGAGATGTCACAACACACCCAAGTGAAATAAAAAATATCATAACAGAGTATTATGAAAGACTGTGCTCCAACTGATTTGAAAACCTAGAGGAAATGGACAAATTCCTAGATTCATATCACCTACCAAAATTATCACAAGGAGCAGAATCACTTAATAAACCTATCACAAAGGAAGACATTGAAAAAGTAACCAAAAAAACTACTAACAACAACAACAACAAAAAAAAAAAAACCCTGGCCTAGATGTCTTCATCCCAGAATTCTACCAGGCTTTTAGAGGAGAGTCAACTCCAATACTACTGAAACTACTACACAGCATAGAAAGGGATGGAATACTCCCAAAGTCGTTCTATGAAGCCAGCATAACCCTAATATGAAAGACAGGGAAAGATCCCACAAAAAAAGAAAAATTACAGACCAATATCACTCATGAACCTAGATGCAAAAATCTTCAACAAAATCCTAGCCAATGGAATTCAACAACATATCAAAAAAATAATTCATTGTGACCAAGTTGAATTCATACCAGAGACGCAAGGCTGGTTCAGCATCAGAACACCAATTAATGTGATCAACCAGAGAAACAGCACAGAAGAATCACCTGATTTTGTGAATAGATGTAGATAAGGCATTTGACAAAGTCCAACACCCATTCATGCTAAAAACTCTCAGGAAAATAGGAATACAAAGCAAATTCCTCAATGCAGTAAATGGCATCTATGTAAAGCCAACTGCCCACATCATCCTAAATGGAGGGAGACTGAAAGAATTCCCTTTGAGAATGTGAACTAGACAAAGATGCCCACTCTCACCACTTCTATTTAACATTGGGCTAGAAGTTCTAGCCAGAACAAGTAGACAAGACAAAGAAGTAAAGGGCATCTGTATTAGCAAAGAATAAGTAAAAATCTCCCTATCTGCAGATGATATGATTGCATACTCAGAGAATCCTAAAGAATCTATAAGTAAACTACTCAAACTAATAGAAGAGTTCTGCAAAGTATCAGGATACAAGATAAACATAAGTAAATCAGTAGGATTCAATTACAGCAAAGAGATCATTAAAGAAGAAATCACCAAATCAATAACATTTACTGTAGCCCTCAAGAAGATAAAATACCTAGGAATAAATCTAACTAGAGAAATAAGAGAAGTGTACAAAGAGAATTACAAGATCTTACTGTAAGAAACTAAAAGAGATTTACATAAATGGAGAATCCTACCCTGCTCGTGGATAGGAAGACTTAACATTGTGAAAATGTCTGTTTTACTCAAAGCTATCTGCATATACAATGCAATCCCAATACAAACTCCAGTGACTTTTTTTTAATGTGATGGTGAAACAAACCATCAGCTTTGTTTGGAAAGTGAAAAAACCCCAGATAAACAAAGCACTACTGAAGAAGAACACAGTGGGAGCCTCTCACTATCTGAATTTAGAACCTATTACCCTGTCACAGTAGTTAAAACAGCCAGGTACTGGTATAAGAACAGACAGATCAATCAGTGGAATAGAACCGAGATTCCAGAGATGACATCACCTATGAAGAGTTGATACTTGACAAAGGCCCTAAAATTGTAAACTGGAGTCAAAACTCTCTTTAATGAATGCTGCTGGCACAATTGGATATCCATCTGCAAAAAAATGAAACAAGCTCCATCTCTCACACCTTACACACAAAAAAATAACTCAAATTGTCCTTGTGCCACTGACTGGTTTCACTCAGCATAATGTCTTCCAATTGAAACCAGGTTATGAGATGCTTCCTAAAATCATCACTGTTCTTTATCATTGTGTAATGTTCCATTGAGTATATGTACCATAGTTTGTTTAACCATTCATCTGTTATTGGGCAAATGATAAAGATCATGAAACAAAAAAATAGGATCAACAATGGAAGTTACAACACACAGCTTACACAGACTTAAAAAGCTCACAAAGCACAATCAACAGAAGAAAAATAGATAAATGGGAACTACTAACAAATATTTTTGTTTATCCAAAGACTTTATTAATACAATTAAAAGACCACTGACAAAATGGGAAAAAATATTTGGCCACTATATATCAGATCAACATCTAGTCTCCATAATATACAAGGTACCATAAAATATCAACAAGAAAAGGGTAAATAATTAAGTACTGGGCAAAGGAGATGGACAGAGACTTCACTAATGAGGACATTCAGGCAGCCAAAAGACACATGAGGAAATGCTCATGATCATTAGCTATTAGAGAAATCCAAATCAAAACTACAATGAGATACGCTATCGCCCCAGCAATGTTGGCCATGATCCAAAAAAACAAATGCTGGAGAGGCTATGGAGAGATTAGAACTCTCCTACACTGCTGGTGGGGTTGCAAAATGGTACATCCCCATTTTGCACGATGATCGCACCACTCAGGATATATCCTACAGAATCAAGAGCAATCACACAAATAGATATATGCACACGTATATTTATTGCAGCACAGTCCACAATAGCAAAAGATGAAATCAACCCAAATGTCCAATAACAGATGAATGAATAGTCAAACTATGGCACATATACTCAATGGAACATTATGCAACAATAAAGAACAACGATGATTTTAGGAAGCATCTCATAACCTGGTTTCAATTGGAAGACATTATGCTGAGTGAAATCAGTCAGTGGCACAAGGACAAATATTGTATGAGACCACTACTATAAGGACTTAAAAACAGACTCATGTGCAGTAGAAAAGACTCTTTGATAGCTACAAAGGAGGGGAGGGGGGCGCTGGTCACAGATTAGATAGCTGATAGAAATTTGGTTGGGTAAAAGCAGTGACAGCACACAGTAAAAACAACATCAGCTTAACTGGACTTCAATATAAACTGAAAACTCTTCTAATCTTAACCCAATACTGTAAGAATAGAGTAGCAGGGGTGGGGAGCTGGGGACCGTGCTTTCTGGGGACATCGAGGCCAATTGATATAACTAGCCTATTGCTAAGAGAGCCTTCTGCACCCCATATTGGTGAGTGGCATCTGGGATCTTTACAGCTAGCAAGCTACCATTTTAGGTACACCAAATGGTCCCAACTCAGCTGTAACAGACAATCACCAAGTACAACAAAGACACGAGGGAAAAAGAGCCCAGGAGACAGGAGGGTCCATGTGAATGGGTGACTGCATCAACTTGTGACCAGAAGAACCAGATGATGCCTGGCCACCATGAAAGAGAGCCATGATGGGAAACACAGTGTGGAGTCCCACTGGCAACACCACAAAAAGAGGGGTGCACCTCAGGAACTCCACCAGAAGACTGCAATTGATGGTCTTGTGGCCTGGGTGTTCCCCTGGGAGTGTGTCCCCTAGATCTACTGCTGCCCCTGACTAGAAAACATTACTGAGGGCAACTCTTTGGATAGGAATGGACTGGACTAGTAGACACAATGTTACCATATAATGTGTGTACTTTATTATTACCTATGCATCTATAAGATGCTGTCCTACTGGCCTCTTACTAGAAGGTAGAGTTGAGGGTGAAAAGGGGATAGGAGATTTTTAAGTGGATACGACATATATAGAACAAAAAGGAGTGTTCTGTCACAGGGCAAAGAGAATAGAAGGAATTACAGATAGGCAGACACACAAATTTAATTTGGATTGTATACTTTCAGTTAATTACAATAAAAAAGAAACAACTTTGTTCACCAGCTTACCTAAATGTCACCTGAAACCACGGTCCCTACACCCCTGTAACTACTACACTTTCCTTCAAAGTGTTGGCTTATATTTAGGAAACCTCTTGTCTTTTGGTATATTCTAGCTGTGCTGTGTCGCCATGAGTCGGATCTGACTCGACGGCACTTGGCTTGGCTTTAGCTGTGCTGATTCTCCTTCTACTGTATGATATCACTTCCTTCGTCTAACCTAATTCCTGTCTACCATCTAATCTATTAATACCTCTCTTCCTCCATCCTTGTAACCATGAAATATTATTTTCTTCTGTGCTTAAATCTTTTCTTGATACCTTGTAATAGTGGCCACATACATTATTTGTCCTTTGCAACTAATTTTACTCAGCATAAAATCTTCTATATTACTCCATCTTATGTTTCCCAAGAACATTGTTGTACTTTACCCTTGCATAGTATTCCATTGTGCAAATATACCATACATTGTTTAGCCATTCATCTGGTGATGGTCGCATAGGTTGATTCCATCTTTTTGCTATTATAGACAGTGTTGCAATAACATTGGTGTGTATATATCTTTTCCTGTGACAGCCTTTGTTTCTCTAGTGTATATTCCAAGAAGTGGGATTGCTGCATCTTTTGGTATTTTTATTTCTCTTTCTCGTTTTTTAAGAAAGCAACACATTGATTTCCAAAGTCGTTGTAATATTTTGTATCCCCACCAGCAGTATAGAAGTTCCAATGTCTTCACATCCTCTCCAATATTTATTATTTTGTGTTTTTTGGATTAATGCCACCCTTGTAGGTTGGCAGTTCAAATCTTCCAGACATTCGTTGGAAATGCTATGAAGCTGTTCTACTCTTGTCTATGGGATACTGTGAGTTGGAATCAACTCTACAGCAGTGAGTTTGGTTTTTTCTTTCTTAGTTTTTTTTTTTTTTTTGATATGGTTTCCTAGGGGTGAGATGATAATCTCACCATAGTTTTCAATTGGATTTCTCTAATGGCTAAAGATTGTGAGCATTTCCTCATGTATCTGTTAGCCACCTGGATGTTATCCCTGGTGAAGTGCTTGTTGATATCCTTTGCCCATTGTTTAATTAGGTTATTTGTCTTTTTCTTGTTGAGATTCTGCAGTATCCTGTGGTTTACGGAGATTATACCCTGATCAGATTTGTCTGTAGGTTGTCTTTTTACTCTTTTGGTGAAGCCTTTAGATTAACACTTTTTTTAGGACTAACTGATTTTTAAAAGTTTCCAGTTATCTATTTTCTGGTGTCAGTACCTTGTAGTGATGATTTTTACTCTGTTTATGCTATGTATTAGGTCTTTTAGTGCTGTATATTTTTTCTTCTATGATCTTTATTGTCTTAAATTTTATATTTAGATCTTTGATCCATTTTCCATTAGATTTGTGCATGGTATGAGACCTGGGTCTTGTTTCATTTTTCTGCAGGTGGAAACCCAGTTATGCCAACACCATTTGTTAGCAGACTTTTTCCCTAGTTTACAGATTTTGTACCTTTGTCAAATATCAGCTGCTCATAGATGAATGATGTTTTACCTGGATTCTCAATTCCATTCCACTGGTCTATGTATCTGTTTTTGTACTGGTTCCAGGCTGTTTTGAGTACCATGGCAGTGTAATAGGTTCTAAAATCAGGTAGAGTGAGGACTCTCACTTTGTTCTTCTTCTTTGGTAATACTTTACTTATCCAAGGCTCCTTCCTTTTCCATATAAAGTCGGTGATTTGTGTCTCCATGTCCCTAAAAAATGCCATTGGAATTAGTATTGGGATTGCATTCTATCTACAGATTGCTTTGGGTAGAACAGACATTTTAAATTGAGTCTTTCTATCCACATACAAGGTAGGTTTCTCCGCTTACATAGATCTCCTTTGGTTTCTTTCAGTAGAGTCTCATAATTTCCTTTGTATGGAGTTTCTACATATATGGTTAGATTTATTTCTAAGTATTTTGCCTTCCTGGTGGCTATTTTAAATGGTAATGATTTAGTGACTTCCTCTTCAATGTTCTCTTTGTTGGTGTAAGGGAATTCAACATATTTTTGTGTATTTATCTTATATTCTGATACTTTGCTCAACTCATGTGTTAGTTCCAGTAAGTTTTCTTTCTTTCTTTCTTTTTTCTTTTTGCAAGGCACAAGGGAACATTCTTTAGGCTTTTCTATGTATAAGATTGTATCATCTTCAAATGGAGGTAGTTTTACTTCTTCCTTTCTAGTTTGGATGACTTTTATTTCTTTATTTTTTTTTTCATCACTAAGTTATTTATTTAATCCATCTCCTGCTAATGGCAAATGGGTGGAAGATAAGCATATTGGTCATCATCTGATACAAGTAAAGTGAGATTAAGGTCTCATACATTTTCTTGGTCCCCATGCAAAGTAATGGTCTAAACCAATGCTGTGGTCCCCAGCAGCGGTCCAGATTCTCTTTACTCCTCGTCTTCACAGCCAGTTGGAAGTGCATTCACATGAGGGTTGTGAAATAGACTGTGGTTACCATCTCCCCAGGGAAAGGGCTTGGTCCTGATGTGGAGATGAGGGTAGGCGATGAATTCAGGTCTCTCTCTCCGTGGCGGGACTTCAGGAAGATGTTCGGCATGCTTACTCCCACCCAGGGGAGCACAACGAAATAGGTAAGGGTCTTCCACAAGCGAGGTGAGCCCTCCTCACCGTGAGCACCGCTCACCATAGAACGCCCCAGCTGGGGCGGGGACTGAAGCAGCAGCCCCAAAGCCTGGAGGCACACCACAGGCACCATTTTCCACTTCTGACCTTTATTTCTTTTACTTCTCTGATTACTCAGTTGGAACCTCCAGCATCATGTTGAATCGAAATGGTGGAAAACTTCATCCTTGTTTGGTTCCAGTTCTCACGAGTAAATGCTTTCATATTGTCTCCATTTAAGGTGATGTTGGCTGTTGTCTTAGTCACCCGATACTGCTCCAACAGAATATACCATGAGTGGAAGGCTTCATAAAGAGAAATTTTTATTGTCACAGTTCAGTAAGTCACAAATCCATTTACAAATTGCAAGTCCATTCAGTAAGAGAAATTATCACTGCCCAGTGAGCTGAGTCCAAATTCAAGAGAATGTCTCAGCACAGGAGCCTCAGGTCCAAAGGATGTACTCTGCTCTCGGTGCTGCCTTCTTGGTGGTATGTTTCCCAACTTCCTCAGCTCACTTTTCTCCTTATATCCCACAAGCTTGTAGTTAAGTCCTGCCTCACTAACACAACTGAAGCCCATTCTCCATCATCAATATCACAGAAACAGCACTCACAACACATGAAAGGAATGACACCATGTTGGGACTCCTAAGTAAGTTAAATCAACACAGACATTTTTGGGGGTACACAATTCACCCCATGGTAGATGTTTACTTTGCACAAATGCCTTTTATTATGTTGAGGAATTTCCCTTCTATTCCTATTTTACTGAGAGTTTTTGACACGAACAGGTGTTGGACTTTGCTAAATGCCTTTTCTGCATCAATTGATAAAATCAAGTGGTTCTTGTCTTTTATTTATGTGGTGGATTACACTGATTGGTGGATTACACTGATTGTTTTTGTAATGCTGAATCATCCTTGCAGTCCCTCGTGGTCATCCTGAGTTATTTTTTCTATATGTGGTTGCATTCTATTGGCTAGAATTTTGTTGAGAATTTTTGCATCTAAGTTCATGAGAAATATTGGTCTGTAATTTTCCTTTTTTGTTGTGTCTTTTCCAAGCTGACACATGAAATTAACTATTGGGTCTTCATGGAACTGCACATGTATTGTAATAATTCTAAAATGTTTGCTTTTTATTCTAACCTCATCTTGAACTTGAACTACAGACTTAAATACCTGACTGCCCATTTGGCATCCTCACTTGCATATCTAACAAGCATCTCAAACTTAGTGTAACTTAATTATCTCCACTAAAACTCTGTTCTCCATTGTTACCCATGTTATCCACTTGTCATGAATTGAATTATACCTCCCCTCCCAAAATGTGTGTATTAATTTGACTGAGCCATGTTTCACCCCATTACTTGGTTGGCCTCCATTTTGTGATTGTAGTTTTATGTTAAAGAGGATTAGGGGGATTGTAACATGCTTTGTAAGTCACATCCCTGATCCAATGTAAAGGGAGTTTTCCTGGGGTGTGGCTTGTACCATCTTTTATCGCTCAAGAGATAAAAGCAAAGAGAAGAGAGCAGGGAGTGGCAGATTACATACCATCATGAAAGCAGAGCCAAAAGTATAGTATATCCTTTGGACTCAGGGTCCCTATACATTATAAACTACTGAGTCAGGGAGAGATTGAGGACAAAGGCTTTCCTCCACAGTCAACACAGAGAGAAAGCCTTCCTCTGGAGCTGACACCCTAAATTTGGACATAAAGCCTACTTTACTGTCAGAAAATAAATTTCTCTTTGTTAAAGTCACTCACTTGTGGTATTTTGTGTAGCAGCAGCACTAGATAACAAAGACAGCACTACTTAGCCTAAAAACTTGGAATAAATCTTTACTCTTTCCCTTGGCTAAGTCATCAAATGTAATTAAATGTTTACTTCAAAATATTACAGAACTGAATCATTTATTATATTTAATGCATCAACCTTGATCAAGCCAGCTACCAATCTCGACCCCTTCATTGATCAATTTCTACACGGCATCTAGCACTATCCTTTAAAATATTCCATCTCTTCCTTTCAATCATACATCCCTGCTAAAAATCCCACCACAGTTTCTCATCACATGGAGAAGTAAATCCAGTCTTTTCTTTCCAAAGGGTAATATTGTTTGAGCACCTGGATCTCTCTACATTCTCATCTTATCAGCCCCATCAACTGTCTCAAGACACATTGCCCTTCACAGGTTTATTTTTGGGAATGCCAGGTATGATCCTACCACCGTTCTTACATTTTCTGTTTTCTTTGCCTCAAAGGCTCTTCTTCAAGATAATCTCACTGCTCACTCCCTGTACTGTCAAATGTCTCTTCAAATGAATTACTAAGGAGCATCTGGAGCAGCCTATCCAAACAGATACTCTATTCCACACTGTTTTCTATCCCCTACTTTGCTCTCCTTTGCGTCATATCATTTGTCCCCACCTAACGTTACATTATCTATTTACTTTTTGTTATCTGTTTCTGCCCCCTTAAAATGACAGCTCTATCTCAAGGAAAATGAAGAAAACTGAAGATACAAGGGAAAGGTTAATCCAAAGGACTAATGGACAACAGCTACAGTGGCCTCTACCAGACTGAGCACAACCATATGGTACCCAGCTACTACCACTAACTACTCTGACTGGGATCTTAACAAAAGGTCCTGGAGAGGGCTGGATAAAATTTTATAACAAAATTCTAACATGAAAAGAAACGCTAGACTTGCTGTCCTGGCAGAGACTGGAGAAACCCTGACAGCATGGCCCCAGACACACTCAATAATGAAGTCATTCCTGAGGTTCACCCTTTAGCCAAAGGTTGGAAAAAAATGAGGCATGCCCTCCCAGGGACAAGGACTAGAAAGCAGGAGGGAACAGGAAAGGTGGCAATAGAGAATCCCAGGTTGAGAAGGGAGAGTCTTGATATGTTGTGGAGTTGTTAATCAGTGTCATAAAACATTACACGTACTATTGATAATAAACGAGTTTGTTCTATAAACCTTCATCTAAAGTACAATTTAAAAATAAATAAATAAAATTCATAAGGGCCCCAGATTTGATGCCCACCAACCTGTCAGGCTGTCTGCGGAAGAGTGATCTCGCCATCTCAGTACCTTCCTGTCACACCGGAAAATGTCCTGTTCCTCACACAAAACAAGTTAACTTTCTCTCTCCTGTGCCAAGAACGATTTCTACCACCAGTTTTCTATGTCTTTGAATTCCTCTATTCTTTGAAGCAACAGCCCAAAATCACATCTACAGAAAGGTCTTTCCAAAATCTAATGCTGAAAGAAACCCCCTGCAGTCCTCGTATCCCTACCACATAATCATCTTTGTTTTTTAGCAAATATAACAATCTAAACTATCTTCTTTGAAAAAAAAAAATTTACTTCTTTCCTGTTTCTCATTAGAACATGAGTTCCAAGAGGGTAAGTAGTATATCTGTCTTGTTCCTTCTTTACTTTTTACATTAGGAAAAATGCCTGACACACGCTAGGTGAATAAATAGTTTAAATCTTCAGGTAGTTGTATATAGGGAATGAGGGTTTCACTGATGATTTTCAGGATCTGAATGATTTTAACAGAGGCATGATAGAAAAAAAAACTGGTACATGGAGGATTAGGATGAGTTTGATTTATCTGTAATAAATTTAGAATTAAAAGTATATGGAACCTTTACTACTAGCCAAGTGGAGTAATAAAAATGAGATTTACTCTCCTTCCTGAATCAATCACAGCAATGAAAAACAGATAACAAATATGAAGTTATGATTTTCAAGACATTGGACATCAGATAAGAAAGAACAATAATCCCTAATAGATGGAAGATAAACAAAGTAAGCTCTACAATTGTCCTAACTTACTGCCTTGAAAGAGGCTCCAAGTCATGGATCAAGGGTGAGAAACCCAGATGGAGCCTAGAAAATTTCACCTGAGTTGAGATAAGGAGATGAAATTCAAGAGTCTAAATTGATTATCATGGTTAGAGTATACAGGACAGAGTACAGGAGATGAAATCTACAGGAAGATAATTTAAAAGAGCTGAAGACATCCTTCTTAAGTATGTATCAGAAGACAGATCAGTACATGCATGTAAGCCAACCATCTAAGGCCTGGAAAACTACTTTCAAAAGAATTAGAGGGAGCAGTATCTGGTATACACTCAGAGAAAGAAGGAGTGCATGCTCCCACCAGCTAGAATGCATAACTTTGTAATTCACAAGGCATTAATGGACTACTTAAATGGGTTTTGACTCAGTTGTTCCACCTAACAACTCTTTAAAGAGTCAAAAGTATTCAACAGTTTCTAAGTAACTGTATTCCAGAACAAAACTCAAGAGTAGTTATAAAAATAAAAACCATCCAGCACTCGACAAAAATCAATGTCTTTCATCCAACCAAAAATGAGCAATTATTAAAAACAAAAAAGAAGAAAATGTGATTCATATTGAGAAGAAAGTCAGTCATTGATACTGAGCCTATGCAGATGACAAAATTAGCAAATGTCATAAAAACAATTATTGTAATTACATTTCATACGTTCAAAATGTTAAGCAGAGACTTGGAAGATACAAAATAAGTTCAAAACCAAATGTTTACAGATGAAAACTATAACATGTGAGATAAAAAATTATACTGAGTGGAGTTACCAGTATATAAAACATTAGTGAACTTGAACACTGTTTTAGTCAGCTAGTGCTGCTCTAACAGAAATATCACAGAGTGGATGGCTTTAACAAAGGAAAGTTTATTCTTACACAGTCTAGTAGCCTACAAGTCCAAATTCAGGATGTCCATTCCAGGGGAAGGCTTTCCCTTGTCAGATCTGGAGGAAAGTCCAGCATTGCATAAGTCTTTGTCCAGGGAGCATCTTGGCACAGGAACCTCAGGACGGGCTCTTCTGCAGGTGCACCATTCTTGATGGTGTGAGATTCCTAATTTTCAGCTGGTTTCCCTTTCCTTTTATCTCTTGTAGGATGAAGGGATTAAGTGTGGGGCAAGCCATACTACAAAGGGAAACTCCCTTTGTAGTGGAGCAGGGAGGTGATCCTATGAAGGGATTGACAGTCTCACCCTAATCCTTTAACATATAGCACAGCAAAATCACAAAATGGAGGACAATCATAGAATAGAGGGAATCATGGCCAAGCCACATGGCTACATTTATTTTGGGGTGGACACAATTCGATCCATGACAGCGTCCATTTACTTACAGCACCCTTTACCCCCACTGATCACTCATATCAGTGCTTTACTAGCCAATCAACAGAGCACACTCTGATTAGGACAAAGCCACCAGGACTCTCAGCTGAAGCCCATTTTCATCTGCAAGACATTAACTGCAGATTTGTGGCACTTGACACTTGCCTGCCACCTAAGTGTCATCGACCAGCCACAATGGGGGCCTGAGAGCTAGCAATTTGCTTCCATTTAGCCACCCAGGATGGAGAACTGAGAGCCAGTGGCACCCCCAAATCCTTCTAACCAGTGGGCACCTAAGAACTAGCTGTACTATGTGCTCTAGCAGAGAGTGGCACAGGTTCCATCCAGGCACCAATTAGAAGCCAACAGCCCCTTGCCTCACCTCTACTGTAACTAGACACCTGTGACCATTCCAAACACCATCATGCAGTCCTGCCTGCCCAGGACTGTAGACAAGAGTCTCTGCAGCACACACTTAGTGAATGAAGACTCAGACATCTTCAACCCAAATATCCAACACGTTGCAGAGTATACACAGAATATCCAACCCAACAAGCAAGGAAAATATCCCACATACCCACAGAGAGGTTACCAGCATGAGAGATACATCACCTCACCAAAAATGCCACTGATCTCCCCAGCAGCCTTGCAAGAGCAGTGAACAGGCTTCCAGGCTCCTATACTTAGCAGCTGTTCCTTCCACCTGGAGACAGGAGGTAAGAGATTCAACATGGCCAGATTAAAGATCAGAGTAGCAAACATGCCCAAACTATTTGGATATATCAAAACAACACAATAATTCACAATGCAGTAAACAAATGTACAACAGATAAATAAACATTAATTTCTTGGTGCCTCAGAAACAACAATCAGTATTAAAGTGGCTAAAATAAGAACCAGAAAACCTTACAGAGGAAGATGACACAATGGATAAACGAGTCAAAAGACTAAGATACAGAGCAATCCAAGATATCAAGAAAAAGATCATGGAAAACAAAAACAAATAAGATAAAACCAAGAAACACCCAAAGTGATAGAAAAAAAAATCAGTAAAATAATACAAGAACAAAACAACAAAATAAATAGAAACCATACAAAAAAAAAAAAAACTCTAGCAATCCAAAAGAGTAACAATAAAATTTCAAAATTAGAAAACTCTACAGAAGGTCACAAAAGCATAATTGAGACAATGCAAGTCAGAACTAGTGATGAAGATCAATCTCTTGACACTAATTTGTTACAGGAAATTTTTTTTAAAAAAAGATGAAAAAGAAAAAAAAAGGAGAAAGCCTAAGAATTATGTGGGATTCCACCAAGAGGAAAAACTTATGAAAGAATGACGTTCCAGAAGTGGGGTGAGACAACAGAAAACAAAGGGAGAATTTTTGAAGACTTTCTGGCAGAAAACTAACCTAATATCATGAAATGTAGAAGATATATATCCATGAAGCTCAATGAATGCCAAAAGAAAGTCACCAAAACATACAAGAATCAAACTTGCCAAAACCAAAGACAGAGGAAGAATCCTGACAGCAATGGGGAATAAACAAAACTTCACCAAGAAATGATCTGATCACTCACGAGAAAACATGCAGGCAAGAAAACAATGGGATGACATATGTAAGATCTTCAAGGAGGAAAATTGCCAGCCAAAATTTATACATCCAGCAAAAACATCCCTCAAATACAATGCCAAAATTAGATCCTTGCCAGATAACAGAAATTAAGGGAATATTTAAAGACAAAAATCACAAGAAATACTAAAGGAAGTCCTCCAGTTAAAGAATCAACGACATCAGACAACAAGACTAGGACACAGAACAGATCAACCAGATATCAACCAAGACAAGAAATTCTCTAAAACAAGACAAAGATAAAAGAACAAAAATAAGGAAGAAGAGGCATAAATATATAAACAAATACGACATCAAAACAAAAGAGAGGAACAAACAGTACAATAATAACAACATACTTATGGAGAAGACCAGGAGATATCAAGAAATAAAAGACTGGTCAAAACTTTGAAAATTAAAGGTAAATTTCAAGGTAACTACAAAGAAAGCTAGCAAATGTGTTGTTTTTATTAGGTGCCATTGAGTCAGTTGTCACTCACAGCGACCCTGTATACAACACAATGAAACACTGCTCAGTCCTGCACCATGCCCACAATCATTGCTATGCTTAAGTCCATTGCTGAAGCCACTGTGTTAATCCATCTTTCTGAGGATCTTCCTCCTGTTTTCTGACTCTCTACTTTACCAAGCACAATGTCCTTCTTCAAGAATTGATCCATCCTGACAAAATGTTCAAATTATGTAGACATAGTTTCACCATCCTGGCTTCTACTGAGCCTTTAAGAAATACAACCAGAGTTGCATTTCTTCCAAGACAGATCTGTTCATTCTTTAGGCAGATCATGGTATATTCAATATTCTTCTCCAACAGATAATTCAAAGACATGTATTCTTATTCTGTCTTCTTTATTCACTGTCCAGCTTTGAAATGCTATGATGCAATTGAAAATACCATGGCTTGGCTCAAGTGCAGCTTAGTCTTCAAGGTGACATTTTTACTTTTCAGCACTAAAGAAGTCTTTTCAGTAGATTTTCCCAGTGCAGTGGGAGACTCTACAGTTTATAAGAACAGAACTGAGACAGCGCAAGTCAGAATTAGTGAGACTAAAGACATCAACTAAAATAGAAAGCTTGACAACTTCTGTCTTTTCTCCCTTCATCATAATGTTGCTTACTGGTCCAGTTGTGAGGATTTTTGTTTCCTGATGCTGAGGTGTATCTCAATCAGCTGGTACTGCTCTAACAGAAATAGCATGTGTGGATGGCTTTAACAAAGAAAAGTTTACTCATACACAGTCCGGTAGGCTACAAGTCTGAATTCAAGTGCCCACTCCAGGGGAATGCTTTCCGTCTTTGACAGCTCTGGAGGAAGGTCCTTGTGTTGCATCAGTTTTTCTTCAGTCAGGGAGAATTTTTGTTCAGGAACCTCGGGTCCGAAGAACGCACTCTTCTCCCAGTACTACTTTCTTGATGGTATGATGTCCCTGATTTTCTGCTGGCTTCTCTTTCCTTAATCTCTTGTAGAATAAAAGGTGCTGCAAGCCACACTCCAGGGAAAATCCCTTAGTAAGGGTGTTGCAGTCCCACCCTAGTCCTCTTTTAAATAATTTTATCCATTAATCACAGGCAGAGATCAGGATTTATGGCATAGGAAAGTTACATAGTGGAGGACAATCAGACAATATTGAGAATCATGGCCCAGCCAAATTGCTGAGCACGTTTCTGGGGGAACATAACTCCATTCATGATGAGATACAATCCATACTGAAGGCTGTGGTCTTTGATCTTCATCACTAAGTGTCTTAAGTCCACTTTACTTTCAGCAAGCAAAGTTGTATTGACTGTGTAACACAGGTTGTTAATGAGTCTTCCTCCAATCTTGACGCTTTGTTCTTCATATATTCCAGATTCAAGAATTATTTGCTTAGCATACAAACTATGTTAAGTATGGTGAAACGACACACACCTTTTCTAACTTCAAACCATGCAATGTCCCCTTGTTCTGTTCGAATGACCACCTCTGGATCCATGTACGGATTCCTCATGAGCACAATTAAGCATTCTGGAATTCTTATTCTCTACAGTGTTATTCATAGTTTGTTAGGATCGAAACATTCAAATGCCTTTACAGGCAATAAAACACAGGTAAACATCTTTCTAATTTTGTCTGTCTTCAGCCAAGATCCACTTGACATCAGCAGTGATATTCTGGTTCCATGCCCGCTTCTAAATCCAGCTTGAATTTCTGGCAGTTCCCTGTCAATATACTGCTACAGCCACTTTTGAGTGATCTTCAGCAAAATTTTACTTGCATGTGATATTAATGATATTGTTGGATAATTTCTCCATTTGAATGGGAATAGTTATAAATATGGACCTCTTCCAGTCAGTTGGCCTGATAGCTGTCTTCCAAATTTCTTGGCAAAGTTGAGTGAACACTTACCACTTGTTTGTTGAAACATCTCGACTGATAATGCAGGAATTCCTGGAGTGTTGTTGGTTTTTGTTTTTGTTTGTTTTTCAATGCAGGTTGGACTTCTTCCTTCAGTACTATTGGTTTCTAATCATATGTTACATCTTGAAATGGATGAATGCCCATCAGTTCTTTCTGGTTTAATGATTCTGTATATTTCCTTTTGGCGATTCCTGCATCATTTAATATCTTCCCCATAGTATCTTTCACTGTTGCAATTCAAGACTTGAATTTTCAGTTCTTTCAGCTTGAGAAATGCTGAGAATGGTCTTCTCTTTTGATTTTCTAGCTCCAGCTCTTTGCATATGTCATTATATCTTTATCTTTTCACATCACACTTTGAAATATTCTGTTAAGTTCTTTTACCTCATCATTTCTTCCTTTCCTTTAGTAACTTGACATCGAGGAGAAAGTTGCAGTCTCTTCTGACACCGAATTTGGTCTTTTCTTTTTATTGACCTATAGCTTTCTTCACATATGATGTCCTTTAGATCATTCGACTATGCTTGGTCTTTCATCATTAGTGTTCAATGCAGCAAATCTGTTCTTGAGATGGTCTCCAAACTCAGGTGGAACATATTCAGGGTCATACTTTGGCTCTTAAGGCCTTGTTCTAATTTGGTGTTTCAACTTGAACTTACATATGACCAGTTCATAGTCTGTGCTGCAATTGTCACCTGGCCTTGTTTTGACTAATGATACTGAATTTTTCCCTTGTCTCTTTCTACAGATGTAGTTGATTTGATTCCTTGTGTATCACCTCTGGTGAGGTCCGTGTATATAGTCACTATTCATGCTGATTAAAAAAGGTATTTGTAATGAAGTCACTCATCTTGCAAAATTCTGTCACGTAGATACATCATGTCTATTACCAAGGCTATATTTTCCAACTACCAATCCTTCTTTGTTTCCAACTTGTACATTCCAATCACCAGTAATTATCAATATTGATAATTACTTGATAATTATCTTGATTGGATTTTCAATTTCAGACTGTAAAAACTGGTAAAAATCTTTAGTTTCTTCAATTTTGGCCTTAGTGGTTGATGCACAAATTTGAATAATAGTTATGTTAACTGGCCTTGTAGATGTGTGGATATACTATCATTGATGGTTTGGTACTTCAGGATAGATCTTGAAATGTTCCTTTTCATTATGAATGCAACATTATTCCTCTTCAAGTTGTCATTCTTAGCATAGTAGACCAAATGATTATCCAATCCAAAATGGCCAATGTTAATCCACTTCAGCTCACTAATGCCTAGGATATCAATGCGTCTGTGTTTCATTTCATTTTTGACAATTTTCAGTTTTCCTGGACTCCTACTTCATACGTTTCCCAAAAGCTTGACTCTATCCATGTCATTGAGGTTGACTCTACTTTGAAGAGGCAGCTCTTCCTCAGTCATCTACTGAGTGCCTTTTAACCTAGAGAGGCTCACCTTCTGGCACTATGTCAATGTTCTACTGCTATTCATAAAGTTTTCATTGGCTAATTCTTTTCAGAAGTAGACTGCCAGTTCTTTCTTCCTTGTTTATCTTAGTCTGGAAGTTCAGCTGAAACCTGTTGAACATGGGTGACCCTGCTGGTATCTAAATACCAGTGGCATAGCCTCCAGCATCATAGCAACATGCAAGCTGCCACAGTATGACAAACTGACCAACAGATGTGTGGGTGCTAAACTTATCAAAATGAAAAAGCAGAAAGAAACCTTTCTCCTGCCAAAATTTTCAGTTAAGATTTTCCTAACTGTTTCTCTATAAGTGTTTACGTGGTCTGCTATGCTTCTCACAGTCAGCTGACAATTCTGATGCACAATTCAATGCGTTTTTTCATATTTTTGTCGGTTCTGCTCATTGTTGGCTGCCCTGACCTCTCTTCATAAGTCACACTTTCTCTCCCCTCAAAAAAAAATTAATAATTTGTACAGTGCCTTTCCTTCATGGCATTATCTCCATAAACTTGGACTAACATGTCCCTGATCTTACTTCCACTCTTGCCAAGTAAACATTGATAGAGAAACAGAGAAAATCTTTACTGAAAATTTTGACAGGAAAAAGGGTTTGCAAAAAGGTCTCAAAGGAGCTTACCAACAACAAAAGCAAAAGAGAGGTGAAGCCTGCCAAAAACTTTTGGAGAGGCAAGATGATGTTTTAGGTCATGTTATCACCAGTGATGACACGTGCGTGTACCATTAGAATGCCAAAAAAAAACTGTCAAAGTACATAGTGGATGTCATCCAATCTTCCATGACCAAAAAAGTTCTATCAGTCCAAATCAGAGTGAAAATGATGTTGCTACCCTTTTTTGATATCAGAGGGATTGTTCATTATGAATTTGTACCAACTGGACAGTTAACCAAGTTTACTATTTGGAAGTGCTGAAAAGGCTGAATGAAAAAGGTATATGGTAACGACCTGAAATTTTCATTTTCCTGCACAATATCTGATGAAACCCTGGTGGTGTAGTGGGTTAAGTGCTACCACTGCTCACTACAAAATCGGCAGTTCAAATCCACCAGGCACTCTTTCAATACTCTACGAGTCAGTTCTACTCTGACCCGTAGGGTCGCCATGAGTCAGATCCGACTCGACGGCACTTGGCTTGGCTTGGCACAATATCTGCTGGTGTCTGTCTTAGTCAGCTAGGGCTGCTCTAACTGAAATACCACAGAGTAGACGGCTTTAACAAAGGAAGGTATATTCTTACATGGTCTGGTAGACTGCAAGTCCATATTCAGGGTCTCCGCTCCAGAGAAGGCTTTCCCCTTCTTGGCTCTGGAGGAAAGTCCAGTATTGCATCAGTCTTTGTCCAGGGAGCATCTTGGTGCAGAAATCTCAGGTCTGAAGGACGCACTTTTCTCCCAGTGCTGCTTGATTGATAGTACGAGGTTCTGAATTCTTGGCCTGCTTTCCTTTCCTTTTATCTCTTGAAGGATGAAAGGATGAAAGATGGGGCAAGCCATACTCCAGGGAAACTCCTTTTACAGTGGAACAGGGAGAGGTGATCTTTTAAATGGATTTACAGTCCCACTCTAATCTTTAACGTACAGCATAGGAAAACCACAAAATGGAGGACAGTCACAAGATACTGGGTATCATGACCCAGACATGTGGCTACACCTATTTTTGGGGGGACACAATTGAACCCATAACAGTGTCCCATTTATTCATAAAGTTTTTACTGGTTAACTCTTTTCAGTAGTAAACTGCCAGGTCCTTCTTCCTAGTCTGTTTTAGTCTGGAAACTCAACTGAAACCTGTCTGCAGTGGCTGATTCTGCTTGTATTTGAACATCAGAGGCATAGCAGCCAGCCTCACAGCAACATGCAAGCCCCACAGAATGACAAACTGACAGATCAGTAGGGACTCATCAATATAATTACTGTTAATCCATCCCATTAGTATCAGAGTAATAGGATTTACAACACATAGGGAAATCACACCAGATGACAGAATGGTAGACAATTGTATAATACTTGGAATCATGATCTTGCCAATTTGACAGATATTTTGGGGGGATGCAATTTAATCCATGTCAAGCTCCTAAAAATAGTGTACAAACCAAAACTAACAATGCACAAACATCAGAAGAGAAGCTAGGTAACTTGGAGCTCCTAAAAATTGAACACTTTGCTTATAAAAAGATTTCACCAAAAGAGTATGTAGAGAACTATAGACTGGGGTGAGTGGAGTGGGAGGAATTGACTATTGTATATTTGACTATGGTCCAGTCTCTAAAATCTATAAAATACTTCAACACCTCAACAACAAAAAATCCAATTGAAAAAAATGGGCCAGTGGTATGAACACATATTTCACCAAAGAAGATATTCAGGTAGCCAACAGACACATGAGAAAATGCTTGTGAGTACTGACCATTAGAGAAATGCAAATCAAAACTTCAATGACATACCATCTCACCCTAACAATACTGTCACTAGTAATTAAAAAAAGAAAATAATAAATGTTATAGAGGTTACAGGGAGATTGGAACTCCCATTCACTGCTGGTGGAATGATACAAATACTTTGGAAAATGATGTGGTGCTTCCTTTGAAAGCTAGAAATATCATACTATCTGTCAATCCCACTCCTAGGAATATACCCTGAAGAAATAAGAACCATCACACAAACAGACATATGCACATCCATGTTCATTACAGCACTACTCGCAATAACAAAAGTTGAAACAACCTAAATACCCATCAACAGATAAATGGATAAACAAATTATGATATGTACATACAATGAAATACTACACAATGATAAAGATTTATGATGAATCTGAGAAGCATCTCATAAGACATATAAATCTGGTGGACATTATGCTGATGAAATATGTCACAAAAGGACAAATATTGTATGAGAACTCAAAGAAAGATACATAGCGAGAAAAAAAGTTCTTGGGTGGTTATGAAACTGAATAAGAAGTAGAGAAATCACTAACTAGATATTAAACAACTGTCAGCTTTGGTGAATGGAAAGAGAAGATACAACACAGGAGAAATCATCATGACTTGACCAAAGAAAAGCTTAGAAGTTTCCTAGGTATATCCAAACACTCTGAGGGACTGAGATGGTGAGGTGCAAGGCTGGGGACCATAGTCTTGGAGAACATCTTGGTCAACTGGCAAATAATTCATGAAGAAAACATTCTACATCCTACTTTGGTTGCTAGTATCTGGGGTCTTAAAATCTCAAGAGATGCCGTGTAAAGTACACTTATTGGTCCCATCCCATCCAGATCACAACAGACAAAGTGGAATAAAAATATTTAACAAAAATGAAATTCACCAGACTTACTAGAGTGACAGAGACTGGAGGAAGCCCTGAAACTATGGCCCCCAGGCACTCTGCTAATTCAGAACAGAAATCACTCTGAAAGTCCACTTTTCAGACAAATACTAGATAGTAAATAACATACATGAAGATCACACTTAGTTCAATCAAGTATATTACACCAAACTGGTGATTCCTGCCCTAAAGCAAGGCACAAAGGTAGGAAGGGACAGGAATTGAATGAACATAACTGGGGAATCTGGAGTAGAAAATGTGCTGCCACATTGTAGGAATTACCACAAACGTCACAAAACAATATCTCCATCAATTTTTGACTGAGAAACTAACTTGAGCTGTAAATTTACACCTAAAGGGCAGTAAAATTTTTTTAAAAATGTCAGAAGGTAAAAAAATAAATTCAATGAAACTTAATACAGCAAATATAAAGATGACTATAGCAAGACAATCAAATTGCTCAAAACCAGTGATAAAGAGATAAGATTTTTAAAAAGCAGAGACAAAGAGACTAGAAATGACAAAACAAGCCACATAATGGGAGAAAATATTTATAAATGATTAACATAATCAGGGACATAATGCAGTATTTATAAAGAACTGTCAAAATACAATAACAACAAAACAAATAACCTAACTTTATAAATAGACAAAATGTATGATGAGACACTTTACGAAAGTATATACATGAATGGCAAAGAAACACCTGGACAGAAGCTTCATTAGTCAATATGGAATGTGATTTAAAACCCTAAGATGTCACTACATTTCTATTAGAATGGCTAAAACTAAAAATACTGGCCATATCAAGTGTTAGTAAGGATGTGGAGCAATTCAATTCTCATAAACTACTAGTGGAAATACAAAATGATGCAGCCACTTTGTAAAACAGCTTGGTATTCTAATTTTTAATAGACTAGACATATACATAGTAATTGTTTCAGCCACTCCATTCCCAAATATTTACCCAATAGCCCAGAAAAGCTTACATTCATGCAGAGACCTACATAAAACGTGTTCAAAGCAGCTTTTTTGTGTGGGGGGGGTAATATTCCTAATGTGGAAACATCCTAACATCTACCAACAAATGGATGAATAAATAATTGTTGCTGTATCTATACAATGAATTACTAATCAATCATAAATAGGAATGAATTTCTTTTACACTAAACAGTATGAATAACTCTCAGTATAGTAATACTGAGTGAATGAATTCTATATAATTTCATTAACACAAAATTCTAGGTGATGCAAACTAATTTACAGTGACACAAATCATATCAGTGGTTGCCTGTGGGCAGAGTGAGGTGAGCAGGAAAAGGTGACCAAGAAAATTTGTGGATGGTGGATATGTTTATTGTTTTGATTGTGGTGATGGCTTCATAGGTGTACATGTATGTGTCTGTTTGTGTGTTTGTATGTGTGTGTGAGTCTCCAAATTTACTAAGTTGTACACTAAGTATATGCAATTCACTGTCAATTATATCTCAATAAAATCTGTTTTAAAAGGGAGACAGGGATTGGAGTCAAGATGCCAGACTAAGCCCTTGTCTCCCTAAATCCCTCTGGAAACCAAGACATGAATTGATAATTAAATGGAGGTTTTTATCCACCTAGTGAGCCCTAGGCCATGGCATAGGGCTGTTAATCGGACTTCATACCACTGAAAGGAAAAGGTCTTCTCTTTTGTTAACCCCTGCTCTTGGTGAGTGCTGGCTTTCATAGACTGAAGGTAACTATCCATTTTTACTTTTCTCTGCCTTAGCCAGCATGCGGAGCTGGAACTTGACAAGCAGCTAACCTCAGATGCACTGCTGGTGGGATCAGTAGGTGAAATTGTCATAATTTGAAAGCCCAGCTTTGAACTCTGTGCATCTTTGCACCTTTGGCCTCTCTTTCCATCTCTACCATTGAGTAGCCTGTACCAAGACAGGTAGGGCACTTGTGCGGGATGCCATCTTGTTCCACTGGGAGGCAGTATACCAATACAGAGGCCTCAGCTGTACCTAAATCCTAGCCTGGGAGGTAGGACATGCCAAAAGGAGAGTGCTTCTCTGGCAGAAAAGCAGTATTCTACACAGTGTCGCCTATGGCTGGGACCTGGTAGCAGAGCCCAGCAGGGCAGTAGCCTTTCTGTATTTTGAGCTAGGTTATAACATATGGGGTTTGAAATAGAGGTGCTTACTTTGCTAGATGGGAAGAGAGACCTATATACCTGAAAACCTGACTGACTTTGGAAGTTGTCATGTACCTTTTACCTTTCACTTTAAGACGGCCATCCTCAAAGCATCTCTCCCATCCTTTACTGACTCACACAATGCCCCAAAAGCAAGAAACTCTGGATAAAAGTGTAACGAAGGACTCACCCATGGCTTCAGAAGATCCCCAAAAGAAAGCACCAAAGAACTCCCCAGATGAAGACAACTTTCTGAAACTTTCACAAGGTGAATACAAAAGGATTATATACAGAGCCCTCATAGACCTAATGCAAAATGCAGCAGAGCAAAATGAAAACTTTAGCAAGCTGTTTGATGTAATGGAATACCAGTATTCTGAAATCCAGCAGATCAAGAACAAAATCAAAGACATAGAAACTTCAATTCAAAGCCAATAAAACAGAATGGAACAAATGGAAAGTAGACTTTCTGACTTGGAAGACAGAGCTACTGACTCCAGTACCTATGAGGAGAAATCAGAAAAAAAGCAACAAGAAAAATGAAGAATCATTAAGAAGCTTGTGGGACTCTATTGAGAGGAATGATCTACGATTAATTGGAGTTCCTGACCAGGGTGAGACATCTGAGAACACAGAGAGTATTGATGCTGAGCTGCTGACAGAAAACTTCCCTGAAATTGTGAAAGAAAAGAATATAGATATCTGCCCCGGCCCGCGGGGCATTCCAGCGGAGGAGTGGGGAGGAACCAGTGAAAAGGAAAACGGGGCAAGAGACACGAAGAAATGGAGGCAAGACAAGATTCTGATCAAGCCTCAAAAAAATTTTATTGCAACAGCGGAATATATACACATTGAGGAGGGGAGGGGTTTAGAATCAGGTGATATCTGGTATGAGGCACTTGGCGTTTTATGCCTGGTTAGGCAGTATGCCTGGACAGTGACGTGCGGGCAGTTTTCGCGCACGCGCATTTTCAAGGGCTTTCCAGACTTCCTGTTTTTTGGGGCCTGAAATTTTTTCATGGCCCCCGACAGATATCCAAGAAGCATACAGAATGCCACTCAATACAGATCTCAAAAGAAAGACTCCAAGACATACTATAATTAACCTTAACGAAGTGAAACATACGCAGAAACAATTAAAGGCAGCAAGACTCAAAGCAGAGCTAGCATTCAGAGGGAAACCCTCTAAGATTTCATCAGATTTATCAGCAGAAACAATGCTGGCACAGAGACAGTGGTATGACACATTCAAAGCCTTGAAGGAGAACAATCACCAACCAAGAATTATATATCCTGCAAAACTATTTTTCAAATTTAAAAATGAAATTAAGACAATCACAGATAAGCAGAAACTAAGAGATTTGTAAAAACCAAACCAAAGCTACATGAAAAGCTGAAAGAATCTCTTGGCTTAGAAGAACAAAACCACTAACTTTATATTTTAGAAGCAAACACAAGACACATCACCCAGAAACTTACTCAGGGAAAGAGCCAAACTCCATGAAAGCTATAATAGTGAAAGAAATGATCCAGTGATCATATCATGAAATCTATGATGTCAACATATTAAAAAGAAGGATGTAGTACAGTCATTATAATGCTTCCAGATGGAGAGGAAGTTAATAAGACTGGTAGTAATTAAAATTGTGTTTATAAAGTTTATTAAAGGGGGATCATAAGGGCAGCCGTAAAGCACAATAAAGATGCAACGTATCAAATCAGGAAACAATACAGGAGTCTCAACAATCACAAAACCAACCATGAAAAAGATGAAAACTCAACTCACAAAGACAAATGTCCCAGAATAGATTAATAAGAACAATAGAGAAAATATCAACACAAAAATACACATACCACAATAACATCACTAAACACATACCTATCAATAACTACATTGAATGTGAATGGACTGAACACTCCAGTAAAAAGACGTTGAATGACATCTTGGATCAAAAGACACAACCCATCTGTATGTTGCCTACAAGAAATTCACCTTAGATTTAAAGATATAAACAAACTGAAAATTAAAGGATGGAAAAAGTTATGTATCAAGCTAACAATACACAAAGAAGAGCAAGTGTGACAATTCTAATTTCAGATAAAATAGATTTTAATGTAAAATCCAACATCATGGACAAGGAAGGACACTATTGCTGAAAGGTTCAATATACAAGCAGGACTTAACAATATTAAATATTTATGCACCTAATACTAAGCCAAGCCAAGTGCCGAATACTAGAGCACCTAAATACATTGAAGAAACACTGACTACACTAAAAAATGAGAAAGATCACTCCACAATAACAGTGGGAGACTTCAGCACTCCACTCTAAATATTGGACAGATCATCTACAAAAAGCTCAATAAAGACACAGAAGGCCTTACTGCCACAATTAACCAACTAGACCTCAACAACATATGCAGAAAATTCTATCCATCAGCAGACAATTATATCATCTTCTCCAGTGCACATGGAACATTTTCCAAAATAGACCATGTGTTAGGACATAAAGCAATTCTCACAGAATCCGTATCACTGAATTAATGCAAAGCATCTTCTCAGTCAATAAAGCCCTAAAAGTCAAAATCAGCAGTAGAAAAAACATAGAAAGTAGAACTCAAGGAAACTGAACAACAACTTGCTCAAAAAGCCGTGGATTATAAAAGAGATCAAGGATGAAATAAAGAAATTTATGGATTCCAATGAGAACGAAAACACTTCCTACTAGCACCTATGGGATACAGCCAAAGTAGTGCTCAGAGGTCAGTTTAACTCCATAAATACACACATCTGGAACAAAGATCCTACATGAAAGAACTAACCCTACAGCTTGAACAAGTAGAGAAAGAACAACAGAGGAACCCCTCAGACACCAGAAGAAAACAGATCATGAAAATTAGAGTAGAACTAAATGAATTAGACAATAGAAGAACAATTCAAAAAGTGGAAAAGATCAAAAGCTGTTTTTTTTTTTTAAGATCAACAAAATTGAAACACCAGTGGCTAAACTTACCAAAGAAAAACAGGAAAAGAAACCAATAACCCAAATAAGAAATGAGAGGGGAGTTGTCACAAGAGACCCAACAGAAATAAAAAATATCATAACAGAATACTATGAGAGACTGTACTCTAACAAATTTGAAAAACTAGAGGAAATGGACAAATTACTTTATTCATGTCACCTACCAAAGTTATCACAAGAAGTAGAACCACTTAATAAACCCATCACAAAGGAAGAGATCAAAAAAGTCATCCAAAAGATACCGATGAAAAAAAGCCTGGGCCCACATGGCTTGACACTGTAGAATTCTACCAAGCTTTTAGAGAATGGTTATCTCCAATACTACTGAGACTATATGACAGCATAGAAAGGGATGGAATACTCCCAAACTGATTCTATGAAGCCAGCATAACCCTGGTACCAAAGCCAGGGAAAGACCCATCCAAAGAGGAGAACTACAGACTGATATTACTCACAAATCTAGATGCAAAAATCTTCAACAAAATTTTTGCCGATAGAATACAACATATCAAAAAAATAATCCATCATAACTAGGCTGGATTCATACCACAGATGCAAGGCTGATTCAATATCAGAAAAACAATAATTGTGAGCAACCACATAAATACCACAAATGGGAAGAACCACCTGATCTTGTCTATTGATGCAGAAAAGGCATTTGATAAAGTCCAACACCCACTCATGCTGAAAACTCTCAGCAAAATATGAATAGATGGCAAATTCCTCAATGCAATAAGGGCCATTTATACAATGTCAACTGCCCACATCATCCTGAGTGGAGAGAGACTGAAACAATTTCCCCTGAGAATGGGAACTAGACAAGGATGCCCACTCTCTCCTCTCCTATTCAACACCGTACTAGAAGTTCTAGCCAGAGCAATTAGACAACCCCAAGAAATAAAGGGCATCTGCGTCGGCAAAGAAGAAGTAAAAATCTCCCTATTTGCAGATGATATGATTGTATACACAGAGAATCCTAAAGAATCCATAGGTAAACTACTCAAACTGATAGAAGAGTTCAGCAAAGTCTCAGGATACAAGATAAACTAAGTAAATCAGTAGGATTCCTTGATACCAACAATGAGATCATTCAGGAAGGAATCACCAAATCAATACCATTTATTATAGGCCTTAAGAAGATAAAGTACTTAAAAACAAATCTTACCAGAGAAATAACAGACCTTTACAGACAGAACTACAAGTCCTTAGCACAAGAAACTAAGAGAGACTTACATAAATGGAGAAACCTACCCTGCTAATGGATAGGAAGACTTAACATTGTGAAATGTCTATTTTACCCAAAGCAATCTACTTATATAATGCAATCCCAATACAAATTTCCATGACATTTTTTAATGAGATGGAGAAACAAATCACCAACTTTGTTTGGAAAACTAAGAAGCTCCAGATAAGTAAAGCATTACCAAAGAAGAAAAACATACTGGGAGGCCTCTCCCCACCCAACTTTAGAACCTATTACACTACCGCAGTAGTCAAAACAGCCTGGTATTCACACAAAAAGAGATAGATCAATGGGACAGAATTGAGACTCCAGAGATGACACCATTTTCCTATGAACAGTTTATATTTGACAAAGACCCTAAGACATGAAACTGGAGTTAAAAACAATCTCTTCAACAAATAGTGCTGGTAAAATTGGATATCCATCTGCAGTGAATTGAAACAAGACCCATATCTTACACCTTATATCAAAATCAATTCAAACTGGATAGAAGACCTAAATATCAAATCTAAAACGATACAGCTCATCCAAGAAAAAGTAGGAACAACAATGGAAGTTTTAATATACACTGTGACACTTCAAATTCTGTCAAACCACAAACAACAGAAGAGAAAATAGAGAAATGCGAACCACTAAGAATCAAACACTTCTTCTTATCCAAAGACTTTATTAATAGAATTAAAAGGCCACCTACAGAATTGTAAAAAATATTTGGCAACTATGTGTCACACTGAAGCCAAATCTCCATAATCTATAATGTACTACAAAATACCAATAAGAAAAAGATAAGTCATCCAATTAAGGGACAGGCAAAGGAGATGGATGGACACTTCTCTAAAGAGGAGATCCAGGCAGTCAAAAAACACATGCAGACATGTTCACGATCATTAGCTATTAAAGAAATTCAAATCAAAACTACAATGCGACACCGTTTCACCCCAACAAGATTGGCCATGATCCAAAAAATGCAAAACAACGAAGGCTGGAGAAGCTGTGGAGAAATTGAAACTCTCCTACACTGTTAGTGGGATTGAAAAATGGTGCAACCTCTTTGGAAAGCAATCTAGCACTTCCTTCAAAAGCTGGATATAAATGTACCATTTGACCCAGTAATTCCACGGCTCAGAATATATCCTACAGAATCAAGGCCACTCACACTAACTGATACATGCACATGAATGTTTATTGCAGCACAGTCCACAATAGCAAAAAGATGGAATCAATCCAGATGCCTAACCACAGATGAACGGATAGATAAACTGTGGTGTACATACTCAACGGAACACTATGGAATGATAAAGAACAATGATGGTTTTAGGAAACATCTTATAACCTAGTTTCAACTAGAGGACATTATGCTGAGTGAAAGTAGTCGGTGACAAAGGGACGAATGTTGTATGAGACCCCCAAGACAAGAACTTAAAAGCAGACTCTTGCATAGAAGAAAACAGTCTTTGACAGCTCCAAGGGTGGGGAAGTAAGGAGGGCAAGGAGAGGGAGCGTTTAGACTAGATAGTTTATAGAAATTTGGATGGGGGAAATCTTTTACAGCACACGTTAGAAAGATCAATATTAACTGGACTTCAATGTAACATGATTACTCCTCCCACTTTAACCCAGTATGTCAAGGACAGAGTAGCTGGGGCAGGGTGCTAGGGACCATGATCTGAGGGGAAACTGAGGCCAATTAGCACAACTAGCATTTTGCTAAGAGAGCCTTCTGCACCCCACATTGGTCAGCGGTGTCTTGGGTCTTAAAAGCTGCCAAGCTGCCGTCTGAGGGTACAGCAAATGGTCCCAACTCAGCAGGAACAAGTGATCACCAAGGGCCAAAATGACATGGGGGAAAGAGAACCCAGAAGACAGAGAGACCCACGTGAGTGGGTGACTACCTTGACTTGTGACTGGAAGAACTGGATGGTGCCTGGCCACCACCAGTGACAGCCATGACAGAGCTCACAAAGTTGAGTCTCACTACCAACACAAGGATAAGAAGGGGTGCACCCTGAGATCTCCACTAAAAGATCACAATTGGTGGTCCAGGGGCCTCGGAGTTCCCCTGGAGGCCCCTGGCCCCTGGCCCCTGGCCTTGATGCTGCTCCGGTCCATAAATCATAATGGAGGTCAACTCTTCGGACAGGAATGGATTGGACTTGGTGACTCAGAGCAACCATATCATGTGTGCACTTTATGGTTCTGTGCATCTATAGGATGTCGTCCTGCTGACCTGTTCCTGGAGGTGGGGGAGTGGGTAGAGAGAAGGGGATAGGAGATTGTTGGGAGGATAAGACATGTATGGAGCAGAGATGAAGAGTGTGCTGTCACTGTGCAGGGAGAGCACTGGGTGTTTCATATAGGGGGGCATGCAAATTTATATCAAAATGTACATTTTCATTAAATCATAATAAAAAAAATCAGACAGATGGAACTTAGAGAAAGGGGTTTGGGCTTAGTAGTGATGGTTTAGAAGGGATGGGAGCTTGAGCTCCAGCCATCTTGACTTAGAAGATGTGGATCTTTGGAAAACTTCCTTATTCCACCTCATGGGTTTGTTGTCAGGATTTTATAAATCACATAGTGAATGATCAATAAAAGTTAGCTATTCTACAGTTATGTGAATATTTTAGGGGCTCACAGATTTGGACGGATGCTCAAAGAGGTTCATGCTTCAGAAAGTCAACAGTATCTGTGTTCACAGGAGCTGTGGAAGAGGATGTGATGGCTCAAGGGCAGAGTACAGGAACTGAGGGAAACAAACCAGTATCGACTGGTATACAACCTGGGGCAACTCTTTGCGCCTAAGGGGCAAGAGGTGGAAGAGGAACCAGCTAAGAAAATTGAGAAGTAATACAGAGTTGGGAGGAAACCAGGAAATGACAAGTTACAGAAACTAAAAGAGGAAATATTTTCAAGAAAATGTATGTGTGTATATACGATATCAAATGCTGCAGCCATGTAAAAGAAGCTCCAATATAAGAAAGATCCACTGGGTTTGACATTGACAAGTTTGTGTTTATGTGTGAGTGAGCATTCTCACCAGAGAAGCAGGGAGAAAAAGTATATGATATCAGGCTAAGAATGAGTGGTAGGGAAGTGTAGATATTAATTCAGGCAATGTTTTAAGAAGTGTAGATATAAATGGAAAAAGAGTGAGAAAGCTATAATGCTAGGCTGTAGGAGGGCTAAGAGGATGTTTCCAATGTTAGGGACCATCTGAACATGTTTTCAGGAGAGGGAAGAAATTAGTGAAGAATAGTGATTGGAAATGAAAAAGACAAAGTAAACAAACTTCTTCAAATTCAGGTTTTGAATGAAGTAAAATACAACAAGGAAAAATGCACAGATCTTAGAAAATATCACAGCTCTGACATTTCATGGAAGCTGAAAAGAAGAAGAGGTGAAGACCAGAAATATTTTGAGCTGAACGGAAGGTGAATTGGGGACTTTGATGTCACATAGCTGCAATTTATTCATTAATCACAAAGGTCACGAACAAAATGAGAAGACAATTGCCCTGATATTGCTGAACTACAATGGTAAGGAGAACTGACTTCACTTATTAACAGTTTGATATTGCCCCTAGCTGATGCATATTTTCAGAGAATTTAAAGAGATAAAGAATATTGCAACTGCACATACCTGACAGCAGATTCTTTACAGCCTCAAAGTTGTAGTCAGTTTATAATCAATAATTATCTTCATGCCCAGAACTACAAGTAATGACACACAGAATGTACAGACATGTAATGAGAGACCTAGTCATTAAGCACACTGATACCAAAACAGCCAGCCCTCAGGTCTAGTTCTCGTTCTGACATGTGACTTGAATAAGGTGCTTTGCTTTGCTCAACCTCAGTGTCTACTATAAAGCTACATTCAAGTCTAATGTGGCATAAATTAAGTATCTTTATGATGTACCTGATTTGCATATGCATTCAATAATTGGCATATTATTCCACTTCCAGAGATGTTACAGGTTTAAGGAGAGCTCTCTGCTGTCTGCTTGACAAGTTGTTTTTGTCATTGTTATGCTTTTGATTCAAAACAAAATATCCTGTTCCAATCAGCAGATCATAGTATGAAAACAAGAATATTCAGAGTCAACTGGCAAGCCCTCTGTACCCTGAGGCCTCAAAACCCCAAAACTAAACCAAACCTGTTGCTGTCAAGTCAATTCTTATTCATACTGATCCTAAAGGACAGAGTAGAACTGCCATAGCATTTCTAAGGAGTGCCTGGTAGATTCAAATTGCTGACCTTTTGGGTAATGGCCATAGTTCTTAACTACTATGCAACCAGAGTGTAAACTCCTGTAGATATCATTAATGTCCAACATATGTACCTAAAACAGTCCACAAGATTGACTACTCACATCTTTTCAATCACAGTGGCAACCGCTGTCCTTCCAGGTCATGTAGGCCATTTCCAACAAAATGTAGTTTTAAGGATAAAATTCCAAAGATTTTTTTTCTTTTATTAAATAAAAAATGAAAGTGTACATATTCTGTGCTTACAATATTGGGTTAAGATAGGAAGACTACACAAGTTGTGTCTAAGTCCCATTAATATTAATGTTCTTACTAATGTGTATTGTCACCAATTTCACCAAACCAAATTTCTAACAACCACCTAATCTAAACCCTTGCCCCTCACCCTCCCATCCTCCTATCCTCCCCACCCTTGTAGCCGTCAAAGAGTCTTTTCTGATATGTGTGAGTCTGCTTTTAAGTTTTTATTGTAGCAGTCTCACATAATAATTGTCCTTCTGTCACTGACTAGATTCACTCAACATAATGTCCTCCAGTTAAGACCAAACTGAGAGATGTTTCCTGCTATCATCATTGTTCTTTATCAATGTGCAATACTCCATTGAGTACATATACCAAAGTTTACCCATCTTTTCCTCTGTTGTTGGGCATCTGGGTTGATTCCAACTTTTTGCTATTGTGGACTGTGCTGCAATGAACATTCGTGTGCATGTATCAGTTGGTGTGAATGGCCTTGATTTTGTAGGATATATTCCAAGCAGAGGAATTACTGGGTCAAATGATATATCTATATCCATTATTTTATGGTAATGCCAAATTGCTTTCCAAAGAGGTTGCACAGTTCTGCAATCCCACCAACAGTGTAGGAGAGTTCCAGTCTCTCCAAGCCTCTCCAACATTTAGTGTTTTGTGTTTTTTTGGATCACGGCCAATCTTGTTGGGGTCAGATGGCATCTCATTGTCATTTTGATTTGAATTTCTTTAATAATTAATGATCGTGAGCATGTCCGCATGTGTTTTTTGGCTGCCTGGATTTTATTTCATGATATTTTCAAGAAAATTTGACTCCATATCAAGAAAAAGGAAGCTTTACTACAGGAAGAGTAGGGTGTGGTGGTTAAATATGAAGGGTCTATAGTCAGACTACTTGAATTTGAATTCTACAACACTGGCTACTAATCACAGTTTAAACAGTCTAATCCCCCTTATTTCAATCTGTGAGATAGCACTGTTAATTACATTATTGCAAGTAGGCCTGGAGATCTGTTTCTAAAAGGTCACAATCTTGAAAACCATGGAGCCATTCTACTCTGCACACATGAGGTCAACATAAGTCAGGATACATTTGACAGCAGCGAATAACAGCAATGTATGACGACGCTTAGGATAACATCTGGCACATAATAAACAGTAAATGCCACTTATTCTTAATAGGAACTAACTTTACCTTGGGAAAAATATGCTTTCATCAATATATGTCTCTTCTGATCATTTCAGTTGGATGAGTATTGTTTATAGCCTGAAAATAAATTAATTTTAACAATCCTGGGAGATGTATGTTTTCCAAACATCAACCAGAAGAAAGATTTCTATGCATGTTCCATGATGTATAGAACATAGAAGCTAGCAGGGCAACTATTGACCTCTACATCTCAGCCCAACTTGTGTGGCATTGGACTACAATAATTCATTGTTATTCATAAACAGTTATTATATCCTCTATCATTTGGAAAACAAAATAAAAAATAATCAAAAAAAAGGAATGGGTCAGCTGATAGATTCAACTTGGTAAAATGATGTGAAAGATTACTTTTAAAGAGACCTTTCATTTTGACTGTTAGTTTGACCTCTCATGCTGATATAGGTCACTATGAGTTGGAATCAACTTGACAGCAAACAACAGCAGCAAGTTGTCTGGAATTAGCAATCACTAGTAAAGGGACAGATGAAAGAAAATTAAAATGTTATAATTAAGTGCTGAAATCAGTTCTAGCAGAATACAGATAGGAGGTTCCTCACCCAGTCTGAGGATCTGAACCAGTACAAAGGAGTAATGCAAACGGTTAGAGAATCTGGAAAAGTAGGTAGGGGTCCTGTAAAGAACATGTTATGCCATGCTGAAGAGCTTACAGTTCATGCTGCTAATCGCAGAATTAAAAAATGAAAGTAAAAAAAGATTATATGTGCACTTTAGAAGATGATTTTGACATTAGTATAAACAGGAGTCAACAAACTTTCTCTATAAAGCGCTGTAAGGTAAGATAGGTCTTTGTAGGTCGTGTAGTCTCTGTTGCAACTACTCAGCTCAGCTGCGATAGCACAAATGCAAGCGTAGATGGCGTATAAATGAATGAGTGTGATTGTGCTTCAGTAAAACTTGAATTGTATAGACAGGTAGTGATAATATGCATAATGTGACTTGCGAGCCATAGTTTGCTAACCACACATGCAACAGAGGCTGGACTGTGAAAGAAAAGAATGAACCACAATCAGATATTCCAGTTAGGTAGTTAGTATAATTGACAGGGAAGAAATGATGAAGACTTTAAGGAAACAATTAGCAGAAGAGACAAAGAAGAGGAAATAGATTTCTAGGAATTAGAAGGAGTTCCTGGGTAGTGCAAATAGTTAATGCATTTGGCTGCTAACTAAAAGGTTAAAAGTTTGGAGATTTGAGTCCACCCAGAAGTACCTCAGAAGAAAGCACTGGCAATTTACTTCCAATAAGTCATTCAAGCCTTGTGGAGCACAGTTATACTCTGACACATGTGACATTACCACCAGTAGGAGCTGACTTCACAGCAACAGGTTTAGTAAATAAAAACAGTAAATTTTGGTGACCAAATGAATAAAGGAGGAAGTGATTATGAAGACTTAAAGTTTGGATCTGACCTGGCTGACAGAGTGCATGGAATACTCTCCACTGAATGATGTGAAACTCTGTGGGCACAGAGTTCTCATTGAAGACAATATAGTGTGTGGGAAAGCTCTACTCCTTGGCTTCAAACCACAGCCCTGACATAAATTCTTATCTTCACCCAGGAAGAGCTATGTGTTTTCCAGGACTTAGTGCAAAGTGAACATGTGGGACTGCTTGTTCAAAACGATTGTGTGTTTTGCTTCTTCCAGCCAACATGGAGCCACAGACAGAAGCACCGTGCCATCCCTCCACAGCAAAGACCTGAAAAACTAAATAAAACAGAGACAACAGTCAATCCTGGGACCTGAAGTGCCAGACAAAGAGATTGAAAAAAAACTCGGCCAAACATCAAATGGAATAAGAAACTGAGAGAGAACAGAGAGAAGAAATAAATGTGGAACATCCCTATCCGCTAATCCAGCACAGATTTGCCATCTTGGACTCCTGTTAGAGATGATCAGACAGGGAGCACAGCAAAGCTCCATGGAAATGCTAAGCGGGAAAGCAAAGCACCTGGCGATCAGCAGGATACACTTTCCCACTCCCCCGTCTTGTCCCAGCCATTCCACCTCTGAGGCTTGCTGGCAAGCTGCAACAGCTCTGCTGGCTGGTGAGTATAGCATTAAGACCCCTTAGATCTGCCCTGCCCACATTAGAGTCTGGTGGGCAAATGCTATTAGAAAGCAGCTTCACAGAGGTCCTGGCAGGACATAGATAGCTCAGTAATCAGGGATAAACACTTTTCTAACCCTCACTTTTGCCCACTACCTGAGCTCCCTCTGCTTCCCGCAGTCTGCACTCTCTTGTCTGGGTGGAAACTTTTTCAGCTCTAGCCCCATGGACTTCACCCACCCACACTGGCCTGCTCCCTGAATGTCCTTTGTCTTAGCTGGTATTGATTTTTCCATTTCTCTGAGTTTCTTCCATTTTTTTCTTTTTTCTCTTTTTGCTTTCTTCATTTCTCAGTTTTCCACTTTCTATACTCAACTTTCTTTTCCTGTGTCCTCACTACATACTGCTGTGTGACATCTCTACCCCTTGTAGCCAGACTATACTGCACAGACTGAGAGACATTACCCCTGTGTTTGCAGCTGCACTGTTGGGACTCCTAGTCTTTTTTTTTTTTCCTACCTTTTTCTTTTTTCTTTTTCCTCCCCTCTCCATTTTCGAGTTTCTCATCTCTCCATTTCAAAGGTAAACTACGTTAGCACTCTTTTGTTTGTTTGGTTCCTGTTTCTCTCTTCTTTCTCATACCCATTTTAGCTCCACTCTTCACAACATTCTCCCTCCTTCTTGCCTACCCGCACAATGCAATGAACATCACACCCCCAAGCAGCACAGACATGGCTTACCAGAACTGGCCCAGCACTAATTCTTGACTTGCTCTGTTGGCCCTAGTACTCACCACCACAACACACTGCAGCATCTTCCCCTTCAGCAGGACCTGCCATGCTGCTGCTCCATAGCTGACTGACTGTCCTGCCCTGTTGCAAATGGAGTTGAAAAGTATTCTGACTACAGACCAGCAAACAATGAAGAATGCATAGCCCTCTTGCTCTGACATAACCAAATAAAACAGAAAAGCAAGATTCTCTTTCCCTTCCCCTAATGCCCATTTAAATTTATGGCAGAATTGTGGTCTATATATTCTGTGACTGGTGGGGAAAGCCTTTTGAAGATTTTATCTGCACATCAAGTTTGATGAATGTATTTTGGGAGCTGTCTTAAAAATGAGTACAAGCTCCAAAGTTCTAGACAGCAAGCAGCCATTTTCCAAATTTAGTGTTGCCTTAAGAGTCTACAGATGTCCTGAAGACTAAACACACTAGGAAGCTTAGACAGCATTTTGTGTTCAGTGCTTGAAAATAGACCTGCTCTGACCAGAAGTCCAAAAACACATACTATTTGGCCCTGCTTTGCCACTAGTGTTTTGTGCCTTTAATCAACTGACTAAAGGATTCTTCAAGATGCTCAGCTGTTAATCAAAAGTGAGAAAGATGTGGTAGCCTCATTGCAAAAAGATTACAGTCTTGAAAACCCTAGGAAACAGTTATACTCAGTCTTTCATGGTTACTATGAGTTGTGATCAATTCAGAGTCAGGGGGTTTGATATTTTTGGTCTATCAGCTCAGTTAACATTGCTTAGTGTATCTTTTTTCAGATAGCAACATTCAGAAAAGATCAACAGTGGCAATATTAGTTTCAAGTAAAGCAGACTTTAAAGTAAAATCTACCACAGTGGACAAAGTTCACTATATCTTGCTTAAAGGGTCAATGCATCAGGAGGACATAACAATATTAAATATTTATGCACCCAATGATAAGTTTGTAAACATATCAAACAAATTCTAAAATTACAAAGGGATAGACAGCTCCAATATAGTAGTAGGAGACTTCAACACATCACTTTTGGTAATAGAACATTCAGAAAGAAGCTCTATAATAACACAAAAGATTTATAAGCCACACTCAACTAAACCTCAGAGACATACACAAAACACTTCAGCCCCCAACAGACAAGTATACCTTCTTTGCCAGTGCACATGGAATTTTCTCCAGAGTATACCACAAACTAGGCCACAAAGCAGATCTTAACATAATATTCCAAAGTATCTTCTTAGACCATGAAAGCTGTGAAAGCTGTGAAAATAAAAACCAAAAGCAGAAAAAGCAAGGGAAAAAAAACCAAACACATGGAAACTGAAACACTGGTCGAAAATTTCCAAGGTATAGAAGAAATGCAAGGATGAAATACGAAATTCAAACAATCAAATGAGAATGACAGCACATCCTATCAGAACCCAAATGAGACAGCAAAAGCAGTGCTCAGAGGTCAATTAATCTCAATAAATGTACATATCCAAAAAAACGAAAGGCCCCAAATCAAAGAATTAACCCTACAACTTGAACAAGCACAAAAAGAGCCAAAAAGGAATCACTCAAACACCAGAAGAAAACAGATTATAAAAATTAGAACATACCTAAATGAATTACAGAATGAAAAAACAATTGAAATAGTTTACAAGACCCAAAGTTGATTTTTTGAGATCAACAAAATTGATAATTCATTGGAAAACTGACAAAAGAAAAACAAGAGAGGAAGCAAGTAACTCAAATAAGAAATGAGGAGATTTACCCAAAGATAAAGGAAATATTGAAAGGAAGACATTTAGAAGACATTCAGGACACCGAGCATAATATCACAATAGTTCTGATGGCCATTCCAGAAAAAGAGTTCCCAAATTGCTTTGAAGGTGGAAAAAAAAAAAAAAAAGAAATGAGAAGGTGATATCACAACAGACTCAACTGAAATTAAAAGAATCATAACAGAATACCATGAAATGCTGTACTCTAATATATCTGAAAAACTAGAGGAAATAGAAAAATTTCTAGAAACTCACTACATACCAAAGTTAACATAAACAGAACAATTTAATAAACCTATCACAAAAGAATAGATTTAAAAAAGTAGTTAAAGTGTGATGGAGCCAAGATGGCAGTCTAGACACACCTCCTCAATTCCCTCTGAAAACTAAGGCCTGGAATGATAATTGAAGGGAACACTCTGGACATCCCGGGAACCCTAGGATATGCCATAGGGTTGTCAGATTGGAATACACACTACTGAATGGGAAACTATCTCTCTCTGATGAAACAGAGCATGCTAAGCCCTGCTCCTGTTGACTCACCACATGGGATGACGGCAAGTACTGATGCTTTTATTTTCTTCTTTCTTTTTTTTTTCTTATCCAGGAGGGAGGGGATTTGATGACCTAGCAAATATGCTAAACTGCAATGGTAACAGCATACAGCTCAGCAGAGAGATAATACATGGAATAGCCACATTTTGAGAGCCTGGCTCCTGAATGAGGGCACAATTGTCCACCCCACCCCCTCTTTTCTGAGCTCCACCATAGATTCTGCTGTTTTACATTAGGAAGGGAAGGTTGGCCAAGATGCCATCTTAGTCAGCTGGGAGGGGGACTCACTCAGCCAGAGGCCTCAGCAGGGGCTAATTCACAAGTTGAGAAGCAATGCCACTCTGAAAAGTGCTTTCCAGCAGAAAGGCTGCATTCAGCACAGTGTTACCTTACGGGTAGGGCCTAGCTGAGGATGGCAGCAAGGCCATAACACTTCCCTACTTTGAACTATGTCATAGCATCTGCAAATGGCTGAAAAGTTGCTTCCATTGTCAGGTGGAAGGCGAGACCTGTCATACCTGATAGGTGACTGATTTTGGCAGCTGTGGGATACCTTTTAAATTTTTAAAATGAGACTGCCTGGAGAAATAACTGCTGAACAGCCTGGCAACATCTCTTACAGCCCTTACTGATCCACATCACATGGTCAGTTGAAGGCCCCACTAGTGACTCCATAAGTAGCGTGCTGTCTTGGCCAGATAGGAGTTGGAGGCTGCCACCCCAGAGAGTTGACTGGGGCCAGTCAGTAGAGTACACAGAGGCAGCTGGTGACCAACTCCCCTCTCAGAACTGTGCCTTAGCTCCTGTTCAAGTAACACCAAAGAAACAGCCTCTAGATGGCCCCAAAGCAAAAGACCATCTCTAACCATTTAAAGAAACAGCCTCCCATGGCTCTGGAAAACTCCCAAAATAAAGAATAAAAAAACTTTCTAAATGAAGAAGCCTTTCTGAAACTATCAGAGATCAAGAACAAGAGAATTATATACAGAACTCTACTAGAGAATAAACAAAATGCAGCAGATCAAATGAAAAATTAAGCAAGCAATTTGAACTGATAGAACAATAACAATCTGAAATCCAGGAGATCAGTAACAAAATTCGGGAATTAGACAATTCAATCCAAATTCAAATGAGCAGAATTGAGGAGCCAGAAGTCAGACTTAGTGGCCAAGAAGACAGAGTAACTGGCACCAACATTTATGAGGAGAAATAAGTGAAAAGAAGTAAGAAAAATGAAGAAGTGTTAAGAAACAAATGGACTCTGTTAAGGGGAATAATACACAATTAATCAGAGTTCCTGAACAGGGAAGGATAGCTGAAAACAGAGAGTGTTGCTGTTCAGTTGCTGACAAAACCTTCCCTAAAATTATGAAAGAAGAGAACATAGATATCTAAGACGTGTATCAAATGCCATAAAAACTAGACCCCAAAGGAAAGACACCAAACATATTATAATGAAGCTTAATAAAAAGAAACATAAACAAATTCTCTTAAAAGCAGCAAGGCTCAAAGTAAAGTTAACATTCAGAGGGAAAGCCTGTAGGATTTCATTTGACTTCTTGGCAGAAACGATGTTGCCAAGGAGGCCTTGAAAGAGCGAAACTTCCAACCAAGAAGTACATATCCTGCAAAACTGTCTTTCAAATATAAACATGAAATTAAGACATTTTCAGATAAACAGAAGCTTAGAGACTTTGTAAAAACCAAACCAAAACTACAAGAAATACTGAAGAAGCTCTTTGATTAGGAAAACAAAACCATTAAGCGTATATTTAAGAAAGTAATTCAGGACACAGCACCCAGAACCTACTCAGGTAAGTCACAAAACTCATTCAAAGCTACAATATTAAAAGAATGGAACCAGTGATCATATTATGAAAACTATGACATCAGAACACTAAAAGAGGAATATACTACAGCAGGTATAGTCCTTTCAGATGGAGAGGAAGTTAAAAAGATATACAATAATTAAAATTTGGCTGAAACTTAGAATATTAGGTGTGTAACATAGGGGTAGCCACAAAGCTAGATGGGAGAGGAGAAGATAGAGAGGAGGGCATAGGAACTTGTTAAGTGCATACCAGAAGTATACAATGAAAAGGAGAAGTGTGCTGTCACTGTGCAAGGAGATCAGAAGAAGCTGCAGATAGGTCTGCATGCAAATTTAATTTGGATTGCATACTGTCACTTAATCACACACACAGAAAAAAGTAGCAAACTGCCTTCTAAGGAGTATCAAATGTTCTCATTCTACCTGGAGCAAAAGAGAACAAAGGACATCAAAGACAGCAGGAAAACATGAGCCCAGGAGACAGAAGAGGCCATATGATCCAGAGGCTACATCCTCACGAGACCAGAAGAACTAGATGGTGCCCTCCACATGAGACAAAAATTGGACTGGACCATAAGACTGTCGGAGCAGTTCCTCTGTGGAAAGGAGATGGTTAGGTGGACAGGAGAGGACAGGAGTTGGTTGTATGACCATGGAAAATACAGGGTAGAAAGGAGGAGCATGCTGTCACAGGACTGGGAAAACAGCTAGATAGCACAAAGGTGTGTCTATTGGCTTAGATCGTAAACTTTCACTCACCCACAATAAATGAAAAAAAATTTTTGAATAATGTTGCTCCCATCTCAAAATATTCTTTTGAGTCTTCCTAAAATCTTATGAACTGTGTTGACAGCTTACTTTACATATGAATATTTCAAGAAAACAAAAACGTTTTTTAATCATTCTTAAAGTGTTTTGCCAGCCAAGTGCCCTCATTCTTTTATATTTTTAATTTTTCTAACATCTTAAGTTCAGTAGAAAACTTGTAATTAAATAATATTCAAAAAACTAGTGGGGAGTGCTTATCTTTTTTTCTTCTGTTTATTCAAATGTGTATTTAATGACCTCCACAGTTATCTATTAGAGGAATTTAGGAGACGTGCTAGGCAGGGTTGGGGAATTATTCTAAGTACACTCTAATTTTTTTCCTGCTTTCATTATTTTCAAGAATTCTATGTTATTCCATGTAGAATTAATTTTTTTGCTCCCCACTCCAGGGGTGAGAGAAATTGTGTTTTTTTTCTTTGCTGTAATTGAAGTTTAATTAAGAATTCCAGGCCAGAACTATTCTTAAATTGCCTTTTGCATCAAAATTTAGAGCAAAAAAGAACAATTCTTTATTTCCCTGATAGCAAATAGTTAACAGTGCTGTTAAATATCTAATTTAACCATTTCTACTACAGTTTAAACTTATTTCCTCTTCCTGTTACCTATAGGGTTGCTATGAGCTGGAATCAACAGCAGCCAGTTTGTTTGGGGTTTGGTTATCCTGAACCTAAGATGATTTCTCAGATATCTTAACAACCCTTTAACAAAATAGCTTCATCATTTATAATTTGCCAAAGTGCTACCCATTTACTGTTACTTTTTTTCAATTTCCCTATTTATTTATTTATTTATTTATTTCTAAATGAATTCCTTTGTGAAGTAATCAAACTTTGAAAAGTATTTTATTTTGTGTTTGGGAACATTCACCTAAAGAGTTACCCGACACATTCAAGAAACAGTGAACAGAGAAAAGAACTAATTTTGTATAACAGAAGCTTCCTCAAAAACCACAATGTGTTCTTGAAGAGCTAAAAGGAAAAAGAAGAAAAAAAAAAAAGGATAGAAAATCTCATAAAGTTACCTAGAGGTTAAGAATAACCATAAAGGTGACTTATTTTAGTACTGGCCAGTCATTCTCAATAACATGAAAGCTAAAAGTCTTCTTTAGCTTACAAAATAACATGCCTGTTGAGCTAGCTCTGATTCCTGGCAGCCTCAAGTGAGTCAGAATAAAACCATGCTCCATAGGTTTTCAGTGGCTGATTTTTCAGAACTAGATTGCCAGCCTTTTCTACCGAGTTGTCTCTAGGTTGATTCCACTCTAAACCTCCAAGCTTTTGGGGTACCATTTGCGCACACAGGGACTCTTCAGCTTAGGAGAGACATAAAATAACAACTTTACAGCAAATGAAAAATATTATGAAAATTTAGAGTAGGCGAAAAAGATGAGACTTCTTAGTCCAACCAAAATGGGAGAAACTCCCAGACTACGGCTTCACTACTGAGCTAACACCCTGTTAGCTTTTTTTTTTTTTTTTTTTTCTTCTTTTTCCTTTTAGCTCTTCAAGAATACATTGTGGTTTTTGAGGAAGCTTCTGTTATACAAAATTATTTCTTTTCTTTGTTCACTGTTTCTTGAATGTGTCGGGTAGCTCTTTAGGTGAATGTTCCCAAACACCCTGTTAGCTCAGTAGTGAAGTCACTCCTGAGGTTTACTCTTCAGCCAAAGGTCAGACAGACCCAATAAAACAAGACATGATTGCATGAGCATACCAGCCCAGGGGCAATACAAGAAGGCCGGAGGGGCCAGAAAAGCTGAGATGCATAAAGTGTTGACTTGTTGTGGGGTTGGCAACCAAAGCCACAGAACAATGTGTGTACTGATCGTTTAATGAGAAGCTAGTTTGCTCTGTAAACCCTCATGTAAATTACAATTTTAAAAAAAGGTTTCAAAAATTTTTGACTAGGCAAAATATTTTTTCAAAATTACCTACAGTTACAGAAAATGCTTTAGGAGTCTAAATTCATAGTTAGATGTCATTTCTTATATCAGAGATACATGATAGAAATGGGATATAGTTGTTGTTGTTAGGTGTCATCACGTTGGTCCCATCTCACAGTGACCCTATTCACAACAAAACAAAACACTACCCAGTCCGGCACCATGCCCGCAGTTGTTCATGTGCTTTACCCCATCATTGCAGCCACTGTGTCAACCCATCGTGTTAAGAGTCTTCTTCTTTTTCTCTGACCCTCTACTTCACAAAGCATGATGGCCTTCTCCAGGGTTGATCCGTCCTGACATGTTCCAAGTGTGTAAGATACAGCCTCACCGTCTTTGCTTCCAAGGAGCACTCTGACTGTACTTCTTCCAGAACAGATCTGTTTGTTCTTCTGTCAGTCTATGGTACATTCTGTACTCCTCTCCAACATCACAGTGCAAAGACATCAAGTCTTCTTTTGTCTTTGCTGCCCAGCTTTTACCTACATATGATGTGCTTGGGTCAGGTGCATCTTAGTCTTCAAGGTGACTTTTCAAAGTGGGATATAAATACATAAAAATGTATGTATTGATTTAAACAAGATAAAAAAACTGATTAAAGTAATTGAATTGTCTACTGTAACTATTTGTAATTTGTGGCTTATGAGTAAAGGTCTCTAATAAGTGAAGAAAGGAGAAGCATTTTAAATGGTTCACTGGGTTACTCTACACCAACAGATTAGACAAGTAAAAAGGATGCTAGGCCTGATTACTCTCAGATCTTGCAAGGGAAGTTGTGGTTCTGAGCATTTCACACTTGACCATGGACCTCTATGGTACCTCTATTGAGACAGGAGTTATTAATAAATTGTCAGCCATCTTGTGGCTTTCAAAACACCCTAAGAAACTTGAAAAAAGAAGAGAAAGGAGGGAGTAAAGAAAGTTAAGGCAAATGAAAGATTCTAACAGAATAAACACACTGCTTTCTGTACTCTTTCTAAGACTGTAATCCCCCTTATGGGTCACAGAAGCCCCCAGAATAATTTAATTCTACTAAAAAGGAATGCACAGAGCACTAGCATTTCTAACTTAAGTCTTACCTCCTAGTGCCTCCTCCCACCTATTTTGTAAAGCCGAGCTTATAAGTCATCTCTTTGGAACAATACATTGGTAAATCTAGAACATTCTACACACTGCTATCATTAGCCATTTATTTAAGATGTCTGTCTTCTTAAGTAGAATATGAGCTCTACACAGTAAGCCACATAGTCCATTTACGTCTATATACCCAGTGCTTACAATGTATCACCTCAACCATAGTGAACCAAGACCAAACCAAACCTATTGTTGTGAGTCAATACCAACTCATAGTGACCCTATACAGATGTTGGAAAACTAAATAATACAGTAACAAAGGGAAGAAAAAAGTAAATATGAAAGAATAAATGAATGAACAATAGGTGATTAGAGGAGGTATTGGATATGTCCCAAGTAACAGGAAGAATACAGAACATTTTAAGCAGAGCCCTGGTGACTCAGTGGTTAAGAGCTTGGCTGCTAACCAAAGGGTTGACATTTGAAGTCCATCAACTGCTCTTTGGAAGCTCTATGGACAGTTCTACTCTGTTGTAAAGGATTGCTGTGAGCTGGAATTGACTCAATGCCAATAGATTTGGTTTCACTTTATATATATGTATATATACGCACATGTATGCATGTATAGCACATTAACAGCTTGGTTACTAATCAAAAGTTTGGCAGCTTGAACCTATCCAGAAGCACCACAGAAGAAAGACCTGGCAATCTACTTCTAAAAGAGCAGAGTCATAGACAATCCAATGGAGGGCAATCCTACTCTGAAGCACATGGGGTTGCCATGAGTCAAAATCAAATCAATGTCAACTTTATTTTTTTATTAGGTCAACAGCCCTTAATCCTTGATGGAGTAAAAGCCATGTATAGCAGCTGAAAGCAGTAGACATATCAAAAGAAATCAAAGCTAAGATCAATCAGTTAACAGCAGTCAATCGAAAGGATCTGAAGAAAAACTCAGAATCTGATTCAAGAGCAAAAGAAGGACAAGATGGAAAACTAAATGAAAGAGAAACAGTAAGTCCCAAATACTGTTTCTTTAAAAAGACCATCACAATGGATAAACTCACGTAACTGTTGTTAGGTGTCATTTGGTCCATTCCAACTGATAGTGACCTTATGAACAGCAAAAGGACACACTTCCAAGTCCTGCGCCATGCGGACAGTCACTGCGATGAACAGCAAAAGGAAACACTTCCAAGTCCTGCGCCATGCGGACAGTCACTGCGATGCTTGAGCCCGGGGTTGCGGCCACTGTACCAATCCGCCTTGCTCGGTCTTCACCTCGGCTGCCCTTCTGCTTTACCAAGTGTGATGTCCTTCTCCAGGGATTAATCCTCCTGAAAATATCTCCAAATGGTGTGAGGCATAGTCTCACTTCTGTACAACTCTGGCTGTACTTCTTCCAGAACAGATCTGTTTGTTCTTTTGGCAGTCCATCGTGTGTTCAGTATTCTTTTCTGACACCACAATTCAAAAGTAAACTCATGTTAAGACTGGCAAAAAAAAAAAAAATAGATAAACATAGCTAGTATTAGGAATAAAAAAAGGTCATCACTACAGATATTTGTTCTAAAAAGGCAGTTAAAAGAACAAATAATTCACATTAATGTATGAATAAAGTTAAATTAAGAAGAAATTGTGCAAGCATATTAATAGATAGGGAAAAAGCCTTTGATATAATGCAACATCCATTCACACTACCTTTACTAAATTACAAAAAAAAAAAGCAATTTAATTAATCAGATTTATCAGGTTAATACTTTTTTTAGGAAAAAATACTGCAAACACTGTATTTCACGGGAAGATATTGAAAGCTCTCTTGCCTGTATTCCAAGTTAGACAGTGGTGTTACCTCACTTTTCCGAATCAGAGTGGGAAAAAAATTACAGTTACATTAAAAAGGAACCTGTTTTTTCCCGGGAGAAACGGAGGCAAAAGAAAAGGGGTAAAAAGACAGAAAATAATTGTATCTCTATCAACTTTTTTGCATCCTTTTCTTTCTTTTCTTTAACGTGTAAAGGTATTTTGAAGACCAGGAAGTATCAGTCAAAGCAAAGGCTAGTGTTCAAATGCAGATGCTGCTGCTCTGTGGAAGGGGAGCGTGGCAGAAAGCCAAGGGGACTCAAAACGATTTAAAGAGGTGCAGGGAGAAAGGTAGGACTGAGCCTGGGAAATGAAACACTTGGAAATAGAAGGAGGAGTTTTTTAATGTCTCTACATTTTACTTCTTCTATTTCATCTCATTATGGTGTAATAAGTGCTCCCAAATCCTAGCACAAATTAAATTCTTTGCTTTTCACTGAGTCAGAATAGTCAGTCTCCTTTGACTAGAATGACAAATTTTTGAAAATAAAGAAATACAATGGCCTAAAATGATTCTAATTTCTTTCAACCAAACCAAAACCCCTTGTAGATGACTCGTTTCCAACTCATAGCAACCCTATAGAACAGAGCAGAACTGCCACGTAGAGTTTCCAAGGAGTGCCTGGTGGATTCAAGCTGCTCATCTTCTGGGTTAGCTGCAGCTCGTAACCACTACAACCTTTCCGGTTTCTTTCAAGCCCCCTCCTCCACCCCCATAAAAATCAGTGACTTCTCTCTATTAATTCCTTAATCAAGAGAAACCAGCCACACCTTGACTTTAATAGAAATACATAAGCACAAACAACAACAGAAACCTAAAGCAGTGGAAAATCCTAATGCTCAATGAAATTTATACAGCTTTACTTGTCCAACAAAACTTCTAAGCTAAAACTATATTTTCAATTAATATGACCCATATTATAATGCTCAGTAATAAATCTGTTTATCTCAACTACTTGAATTTCCAGTAAGGAAGAGGAATAGCTCTCTCTGCTGTAGATCATATAAGTAAATACAAACTTTTTCCCCAATAAACCCATATAAAAAGAATCTCTGACACATGCACACTTCACAGTGCAAAATTACACTTGGAGTTTGAGTCTGTCCTCAGTCCCAACGTGTGTGAAATACATGTCCAAGCCAAGTGCCGTCGAGTCGGAGTGTGAAATACATAGGCTAACTTGAAAAAATTAGAAATAATAACATCATGATTGTTATACTGATGGTACAGCCAGCATAATACATTTTTCGTCTGGACATGCTGCTGTCTTGTAGTCATGGCCACAAATTCGTGACAAAACTTGGCTTCTAGCTATTCCAGAGGTCAGTAGCAGAGACTGTACAATTCTGGACTCAATCACAAATGGGCCATTAAAAGCTAACTTTATAAAAAATAAATAAAACAACCAAATCTGTTGCTGAGTTTTGCCAGTACATCTTAAGCTGAACCTCTCCAGTCTGCTATAATCAAGACTGTAAACTGCTTGTTATTAAATTGTTTTTCCTGTGGTAAGCAAACAAAGATACATTGAAATCAGACAGGTAACTACATTAATTCCCGATTCCTTCTCCAGACTTTATGGAGCCATATTGCTTCTTGCCAATCAATAGGGAGCCACAGAGTTGTTTTTAAGTGTCTTACCACAGGAATTGGCTTACAGCCACAAAGGCAGGGTGGGGTAAGGGAAGCTGGTATTATTGGAGGAGTGCAGGGAATGTTTTTTTCTCTCTAAGAAGTCTGTTTAATCATGTATTTTGCTTACAGTCAGTATTTGGGGAAAAAAAAGATATAAATTTAAAGCCATCAAGGTCAGAACTCTGGGAATATGATTTGAGTCTAAAGAGCAGAATTTTGATGAGAAACCTTTCTTTAGGTCCCGGACCCCCTCGTTCATCTCTCCTAAACTTAAAGGGGCAGAAACCCAGATAGTGATTTGTTAGATTTCAGACACTGGGTTCATGATTTTAACTCTTACTGTATTCTACCGTTCTGGAATTTCCTACAGTTTTGCCACATTTCCAACGTGTGCATGGACTTCAGCAGAGGGCAAGCTGATCTTTATATATCAAATTCTAAGAGAACTAAAGATAATTAAAACAAAGATAAATAGTAAACAGAAATCAACAACGTGTTTTCTGTGCTGTACTTGTAGAACTCATTTCTTGCTACATACTTATACCTTATTTTCTCTTAAGCATGCAATATGCTTGCTCTTTTACAATGGTTTTTCAACAAATAAATCAAAACAAGTTATTCAGACTTCTTTTGATGATAGGAGAAAATACGAAAAAGAATGTTACAGGTAGCAATACAAGTAGAGCATTCGTGTATGATTATTACACTTGAAGATAGTTTTGTAACTCAGAAATCCAGATTTTTGAGAACTTTATCCCCTGTAAGAAAGGTTCCAAAAATAATAGATATCCTATCTTGTTCTGCTATGTAATATGGAAGTCTTTCAACAGTGCAATCAAAACATGCATTGATATTTTTCATTTTGCATTTTTTATTCCTTCATTATGACACAGGCTTATAAAAAGTTGAACAGGTGTATCTAGAAGACCAGTAACGTGGGACTTTGTCATCCCTTGTTCCTTTTTTCATTCCAGACATATAAGCATTTATTAGTTTTTTTCTCTCTAAGGAACATTATATCTTCCAGTGTTTGCAACAAATTTTATTGTTATCCACAGAACGTAGATTAGTTGTCTGGTTCAGGGGAGAGTCCAATATGGTTGTATGTTTGGAGTGTCAAGAAGAGTTTCATTCAGTCCAAGAAAACAAACCAAACCATTGTTGTTCAGTCGATTCTGACTGAACCCTGAGGACCAAAGTACAACTGTCCCATGGGGTTTCCAACAAGCAGCTGGTGGATTTGAACAGCCAAGCTTTTGGTTAGCTGAGGAACACTTAACCACCGCTCTAAATTACAGACTGTCTTTAAAGTATGCCAGATTTTACTTCCTCTTTGCCGAGGCAGATATTCTTTAGTTCTTGGTAATGTTTGATTGCTCTGGCTAGAACTTCTGGTACAATGTTGAGTAGGAGAGGTGAGAGTGGGCATACTTGTCTAGTTCTCAAGAGAATCCTTTCAGTCTCTCACCGTTCAGGATGCGGTACACAGTTGGCTTTGTAAAACTGGCCCTTGTTTCATTGAGAAATTTGCCATCTATTCCTTTCTTGCTGAGAATTTTTTTTAGCATGAATGGGTGTTGGACTTTATCAAATGCCTTTTCTGCATCAATAGACGAAATCAGGTGATTCCTGTCTTATTTATGTGATCACATTAATTGTTTTTATGATGTTGAACCAGCCTTGCATTCATGGTATGCATTCAACTTGGTCGTGATGAATTATTTTTTTTTATATGTTGTTGTATTCTATTGGTATTTTGTTGAAGATTTTTGCATCTAGATTCATGAGTGATATTGGTCTGCATATCTCTTTTTTTGTTGGGTCTTTCACTGGCTTTGATATCAGGGTTATACTGGCTTCATAGAATTAATTTGGGTGTATTCCATCTCTTTCTATGCTGTCAAACAGTCTCAGTAGTATTGGAGACAACTCTTCTCTAAAAGCTTGGTAGAATTCAGTGGTGAAGCCATCTGGGCCTGGAATTTTTTTCATTGGTAGTTTTTGGGTGACTTTTTCAATCTCTTCCTTTGTGATAGGTTTATTAAGCTGTTCTGCTTCACCTTGGGATACTTTTGGTTGGTGATATGAATCATGGAATTTGTCCATTTCCGCTAGGTTTTCAAATTCGTTAGAGTATAGTCTTTCATAGTGTTCTGTTATGATAGTTTTGATTTCCATTGGATCTGTTGTGACAACTCCCCTCTCATTTCTTATTTGAGTTATTTATTTTCCTTTCTGTTTTTCTTTAGTAAGTTTAGCTAAAGGTTTGTCAATTTGTTGATCTTTTCAAAAACCTAGCTTTTGGTCTTTTCAGTTTTTTCAATTGTTTTTCTATTCTCTAATTCATGTAATTCTGCTCTAATCTTTATGATCTGGTTTCTTCTGGTGCCTGAGGGGTTCCTCTGTTGTTCTGTCTCTACTTGTTCAAGTTGTAGGGTTAGTTCTTTGATTTCATTTCTCTTTTCCTTCCAGATATGTGCATTTATGGAGATAAACTGACCTCTGAGCACTGCTTTGGCTGTGTCCCATAGGTTCTGGTAGGAAGTGTTTTTGTTCTGGTTAGAATCCATGAATTTCTTTATTTCATCCTAGATTTTTTCTACAGCCCATGATTTTTTAAGCAAGATGTCGTTCAGTTTCCAAGAGTTCCGCTTTCTATCTATGTGTTTTCTTCTATTGATTTCAACTTTTATGGCTTCATGATCTGAAAAGATGGTATTGATTTTGTTGAGATTGGCTTTATGCCCTAACACATGGTCCACTCTGGAGAATGTTCCATGTGCACTGGAGAAGAATGTGTAGTTGTCTGCTGATGGATAGAAAGTTCTTTATATGTTGATGAAATCTAGTTGGTCAATTCTGGCAATAAAGTCTTCTGTGTCTTTATTGAGCTTTTTTCTAGATGATCTGCTCAATATTGACAGTGGAGTGTTGAAGTCTCCCACTGTTATTGTGGAGTGATCTTTCTCATTTTTGAGTGTAGTTAGTATTTCTTCTGTGTATTTAGGTGCTCTAATATTAGGTGCATAAATATTTAATGTTAAGTCCTGCTTGTGTATTGAACCTTTCAGTAAGTGTCCATACTTGTCCATTATGTTGGATTTTACCTTAAAATCTATTTTGAGATTAGAATTGCCCCACATGCTCTTCTTTGTTCATTGTTAGCTTGATATATATTCTTCCAGCCTTTAATTTTCAGTTTGTTCATATCTTTAAGTCTAAGCTGAGTTTCTTGTAAGCAACATATGGATGGGTTGAGTCTTTTCATCCAAGATGGCACTTGTTGCCTCTTTACTGGAGCATTCAGTCCATTCACATTCAAGGTAATTATTGATAGATATGTGTTTAGTGCTGTCATTGTGATATTTTTATTTTTGTGTTGATGTTTTCTCTCTTGTTCTTATTAATCTTTTCCAGGACATTCTTCTTCATGAGTTGGTTTTTCACCTTTTTCAGGGTTGGTTTTGTGGTTGTTGAGACTCCTGTATTGTGTTTCTTGATATGATATGTTGCATCTTTATTGTGCTTTGCGGCTGCCCCTGTGATCCCTCTTAATAATCTATGTTTAAACCAAGTTTTAGCTACTACAAGACTTATTAACTACCTCTTCGTCTGGAAGGACAATAATGACTATAGTACATCCCTCTTTTTAATGTGATCACATCATAGTTTTCATGATATGATCAAGGGATCACTTCTTTTAATATTATAGCTTTGACTGAGTTTGGAGCCTTCCTTAACTGAGTAGGTTTCAGGGTGATGTGTCCTGCATTTCCCCCTAAAATATAAGGTTAGTGGTTTAGTACTTCTAAGCCAAGAGATTCTTTCAGTATTTCTTGAAGTTTGATTTGGTTTTTACAAAGTCCTGAGTTTCTGTTTGTCTGTAAATATCTTAATTTCATTTTCATATTTGAAAGATAGTTTTGCAGGATATATAATTCTTGATTCATCTTCAAAGCTTTCAAAGTGTCATCCCATTGTCTCCATGCCAGCATCGTTTCTGCTGAGAAATCCAACAAAAACCTATAGGGTTTCTCTCTGAATGTTAGCTTTGCTTTGATTCTTGCTGCCTTTAAGTGTTTCTGCTTATGTTTCATTTTGTTAAGCTTGATTATAACATGTCTTGGAGTCTTTCTTTTGAGATCTACATTGAGTGTCATTTGATACACATCTTGGATATCTATATTCTCTTCTTTCATCATTTCTGGGAAGTTTTCTGTCAGCAGCTCAGCAACAATACTCTCTGTGTTCTCAGGTGTTTTGCCTTGTTCAGGAACTCCAGTTAATCATAGATTGTTCTTCTTAATGGAGTCCCACATGCTTCTTAATGCTTCTTTGCTTTTATTATTTGTTTGTTTGTTTGTTTCTTCTTTCTGATTCCTCCTCATAGATGCTGGAGTCTGTATCTCTGTCTTCCAAGTCAGAAAGTCTCTTCCATTTATTCCATTCCATTTTCTTGCTTTTGAATTGAATTTTCTGTCTCTTTGATTTTGTTATTGATCTGTTGAGTTTCAGAGTACCGGTTTTCCATCAGATTAAATAGCTTGCTTAACTTTTCATTATGCTCTGCTGCATTTTGTATAATGTCTAGGAGGGCTCTATATATAATCCTTTTGTACTTGCCCTCCGATAGTTTCAGACAGACTTCTTCGTCTGGGAAGTTCTATGATTCTTTCTTTTGTGGGCCTTCTGAAGCCATAGGTGAATTCTTCTTAATGTTTTTGTCTAAAGTTTGTTGCTTTTTGGGCAGCTGAAGGTTGGTTTTGTTTCTGCAGCATTACTTTAATGGGATCTAGAGCTCAGTCTGAAAACGATGTTGATCACCAGACACCTCTGTATACTCCAGTGACTGGAGTCAGTGGTATCTCTGTGGTAGCAGGCTCCACCACCTGACTGGCAAAGACATGGCCCTACTTAGAGAATCAGTGGGGAGCCATCAGCTGATCCTATAATGTGAGTCAGTAAAGACTGGACGAGATGCCATCAGGATGCACCACAGTTATTTCTCTAGGCAGTCATATATTGAAAGGTAAAAGGTATCTGACAGCTTCCCAAATCAGTCAGGCTTTTAGGTATGCAATTCCCCATTCCCATCTGGCAAAGTAAGAAACTCTATATCCAACCCCAGATGCTGTAAACTAGTTCAAAATATGGAAAGGCTACTGCCTTACTGTCATCTGCTACAGGGCCCCAGTATGCAAAACTCTGCTTTTCTGCTGGAAGAGTGCTCTCTAGGCAGGCAGTGCCTCCCAGCCTGGGAATTAGGTCCAGCTGAAGTCTCCATATGAGTAACTTTGCCTCCTAGTTAGTTTAAGATGGCATCCCACACAAAGTCCCCCACCAGCCTTAGAATATTCGATGGTGGAGATTTAGGGAGAGAAGCCAAAACCTTCAAGGTGCACAGATTCCAAGGCCCTACTCTCAAAATGTGGCAACTCTGCTCACTGATCCCATAAGCAGTGTGTCCAAGGCCTGCCACCAGTCAAGCCTCAGCCCTGCCTGCCAGCCAGGATAGAGAAAAAAAGTTAAAATGGTGAGTTGCCTTCAGTCTGAGAGAGCTGGCACTCAACAAGGGCAGGGATCAGCAAAAGAGAAGAAGTTTCCCACTCAGTGGGATGTAGTCCATATAGACAGCCCTATGCCGTGTCCTTGGGCTCACCAGGTGTCCAGAAGGCTCCATTTAATTATCAATTCAGGCCTCAGTTTTGAGATTGATTTAGGGAGACATATATTTAGTCCAGCTCGATGGCACTTGGCTGGCTTGGTGTGTTTAGCCCACCATCTTGATTCTGCCCTCCAAGTGTGCCAGATTTTGTACATCTCTATTAAACCTTAGAGCCAGGACATCTCTCAATACAGCTGCACTGGAAATGTATGTTGCCTAATGGAGTCGGTGCTTCTCATTTCATTTACTGATACTTAAATACCAATTCTATCAGGACCTATCTTCAAACCACAACTGCAAAAGTTTATGTGATACAACAGATTTCTCAAAGTGAGGTTATATATACCTCTGAAGAAATTTGCTATGTGCAGGTGGTCTGTGAAGTCATAAGATGGGGGGTGGGACATCTTCTGAAATGGCCATTTTAGTTGAGATAAACAGAGAAGGAGAGACAAGTAATTTAAAACAAATTAATTGACAAGTTATATAAACAGTGATATTGAGGCAAATATGTAATGGAGTAATAATGTTTTAAATTTGTACAAATTTTAAAATTAAACAGGACATTCAATAGAAATGCCGTGTTTTTAGCAGGATATGTTAACTGTAGCATCCCATACCACCCAGGGCAGATGGTTTCTTCTGCTTTTAGAGCTACTTTCAGGAAACAGCATAATAGAGCAGAATTAACACGAGGTTTCTGGCTTTCTCACCTTCTAGTGATGTGAACCTGGGCAAGCCCTGCTCAGAATCTCTCTACATAAAATGGCCAAAATACTGCTACTAAACCAATAGCACAGAGATTTTACTTAAAAGAATAATAGTAATAATAAAAATCATAGAAGCCCCTGATAAACTGTAAAAAGGGAAAGATTAATTTTTTCATTATTCACCTAGCAGACATTTACTGAGGCCTTATTATGTGACAAGCCTTCACTAGGTAAGTTCTTCTCTTCAAGAAGCCTACTGGCTAGCAGAAGAGCAGCTGAATAAATCGAGCACGTCAACTCAGTGCACAGAACCCTAGGATAGACAACTGAGCTGTGTTCAGTTGTGACATCTGAGGAACGACCCATAGGTAAGGGGTAAAGCCACAGGAGGTAACTCAGGAAAGATACTTCTGGCAGAGGAACCAAGTGAACAGGCAGGAAGGAGCAGCAAACTGTATTTGCTAAAGAGGTACTGTGTTTAACAGAATTTTGAGGAGTCAGCACTGTGGTATGTTTTTCTTCAGCAGTGCTCCATATGGAATAGAAAGTAGTTGGATGTTTTGAAAGTAAAAGCTTTGCCTGGAGATTACAAATACCTGAACATGTAGGTAAAGAAGTGATTGTATAGAACGACCATGAACTGCAGAAGAACACATGAAGCTGTAAGAAGTCATTGATGGAAAACACAGTCAGTCCAATGGCTAGGTCTTCATGAGCATGGATGATTACCTGCAAGAGACACTAAAGTATACAGAATGTATGAGGGTTTGATAAAAGTCAAGAGGACAAAAACTGGTTACATAGCAATATTAGAGTATAGTCCAGTGTTTTTAAAAAGAAATTTTTGGAAGATGTGATGGAGGAGCTCTGGAGGTGAAATGATTAAGAGCTGGACTGATAACAAAAAGCTCAACAGTTCAAACCCACCAGCCATTCCTTGGAAACACTGTGGGGAATTTCTAGTCTGTCCTATAGGGTTACTATGAGTTGGAATTGACTTGATGGCAGTGGATTTAGTATGTTGTGGTGGTGTTTTGTTTTTTGTTTTTTGTTTGTTTGTTCTTTGGTGGATGGATTGAATTGTGTCTTCCCAAAATATGCAATTTCCTGATTCTTGTATCTGTGGATGTGATCCTGTTTAGAAATAGATTTTGGTTCTGTTAATGAGGTCATATCAGCATGGATAGATCCTAAGTCAAATCATTTGTAAGTAATGAAAAGACCCATATGGACACAGAGAAACTCATGGGAGAAGATGGACAAGATTCTCCAGGTTAGGATCATCTATAAGCCAGAGACACCAAGGAACACTCAGGGCTACCAATAAGAAAAGAACCAACCTGGTAAGACCTTGGTTTAGACCTTTAGACTCCACAACTGTGAGAAAATAACTGTCTGTTCTTAAGAGCCACCATCCACTTGTGGTATTTATGTAGCAATAACACTACGTAACAGACAGAAAGCTATACAGCCTGTCATGGATTGAATTGTGTCCCCAAAAAATACATGTAGACATGTGCATGGGCCATAATTTCCTGTATTCTACAACTGTCCTCTGTTTTGTGATTATCCTATGTTGTATGTTAAAGGATTAGGGTGGGACTGTAAATCCCTTTATAGGATTACCTCCCTGTTCCACTGTAAAGGGAGTTTCCCTGGAGTATGGCTTGGTCCACCCTTAGTCCTTTCAATCTGCAAGAGATAAAAGGAAAGGGAAGCAAGCAGGGAATTGGGAACCTCATACCATCAAGAAAGCAAGACTGAGAGAAGATCACGTCCTTCAGACATGACTTCCCTGGACAAAGACTGATGTAATACCGGACTTCCTCCAGAGCCAACAAAGGGGAAAGAATTTCCCTGGAGCAGACACCCTGAATTTGGACTTGTAGCCTACCAGACCGTGTAAGAATAAACTTTTCTTTGTTAAAACCATCCACTCTGTGGTATTTCTGTTACAGCAACACTAGCTGACTAAAATGTGAATAGTGGTTATGTTACTATATGTTACTGCATTCATGCTGCCTGCTGAAAAGCCATGGGTAAGGTGAATAATCAAGAAGGTCTATTGTATACCAATACACAAAAGACAGAAGGAAAAGACTTTCTCCACAAACTGTCTGTCCTCGGCCAGACTGGAGGAGTTTATAAGGGGAAGCTACACGCCGGTACAAGGGTGAGCTGATCATGAGGAGTGTGGCAGAAGCATTCAGCAAGCTGGCATCTGTCTCAAGGTCTATGTTTCAAGGTCTTCCTTTTAAGTCACTTATCAGCACTAAAGGGCTGATGTCCAGCACCGTCTAGTCCTGGTCACTGATCTAAAAAATATCTCAAAAGCAAGCAGTTATCAGAGCTGCCTTGACCGTTCTGCAGTTCTTTTCGCAGGGCAGTACCGAGCCATCAGTTTAAAGCAGAACTCTTCGAGACGGAGTCCTGAGGCTAACAGTACACTCCCCATCTCATCTGCCTGCCTCAGTTATTGCAGGATGACAGAATTATGAGCTACTTTCTTTTTATTTGCCCCATTTCCTGCATGTTCCAGATTTTCTTTCATTGAATATATATTGCTTTTGTAATTGAGAGAAAATTAATAACAGACACGATAGCCCAGAAGTAAGAGAGTAAAACCAAAATAAGTAATTAAAGACAATCATTTCCAGGCCTGAAGAAATGGAGAGTGACATTTGGCACTATGGAAGCATCACAAACTGACACTGCGGGGAGCAGATATGTCACACATATTGTATTTCCTTGTATCTCCACCCTTCACTCAGCCACTCCTCCCTCCCCCAGAAACACGCACTGAAACTCATACACAGTGAGAAACTCACACGCCGGCACACTCACACATGCATATTCATTTGGGCACTTCCTTCTTCTTAGGATGACAGGAAGCCCCAAATACCATTGACATAAGCAACCACACCCAGTCAGTGCCCCTGAAAACATTTCTATATAGCTGTAGTTTAGATTGTGCCTTTTTGTTGGTCACACAAGAGGCTATGATACAGGTTAATGTACTGAAAGGACAATTTAAGCTAAGAAAATTCACTGTTCAATAACTCCATTTCCATCTCTATTTCCATCTTTCTGTTTACAGCTTCCCTTCCAATAAGACATATTAATAATGTTAAGTTTATCCCCAGTCCCGTCTTGGAGATGTGGTATGACAAAGGGCAACATATCAACCCCTAACCAAATTCCAGTGTTGTTTCTTTAGTAATTTATCAATGCCACTATCCAGGCAATTGGAAGTTTCTTTTCCAAAGGCCATTCCCGTAAGATCCACAGGTTTTTCCCTTACTTGTCTCTATGAATCGCTGTTGTTAATTGCTGTTCCCACTCTATGTGTTCCACAGTATGGCTCAGGAAATTGGATAATTTCAAAACATTTATTCAAAACTCAGTTCAAAGAAGTAGTAACAAGTACAAACTATGTAAAATTATATACAAATTACTTGGTCTCCCTCACCCTACTCCCTAAACCCTGTCTCCTTTATTTCCTCTAACCCTAACCTTGGGAATCCTGTTGGTTTCTGATTAGCTTATTCCATTCAGGCCAAGAAGTGAGCCTTTTCTGTAGTCACATGTTATCCTTGGAAAGGCAACATTGTTTTGTTTAAGCTGTATATCCCCAATTTCAGTTTCAAGTTGGACAGAATATCCCTCTACCAAACTTGAAGGGAACCCTGTAATGGGTACACAAGTGTTAACTGACTCAGCTTTGGATATGCTTTCCAAAACTATGCAGCTTCAATTTTATGATGTGTTTCACCATTCAATCTGGAAAGCTCAGTACATACAAGTTCTTTTTTGTTGTTGTTGTTGTTTGTTTTAACAAAAAAGTACTTGAGATCTTAAAAGAAACTAAAGAGTCCTAGTAGCTTAGGAGACCTCAGTATAAATAAAAATGGTCCTGACTTTAGATTTGGCAGACCTGGATACAGATTCCTTCCGTGCCACTTTTTAGCCATATGAACTGGAACAATTTACTAAACTTATTTGGACACTAGTGTCCTTAACTAAAAACAGGATTGTAATCACCCAATAGAGTTGTTTGGAAATTTTGAAGAGGTAGTATAAATAGTTCCCAGCACAGTGATGAGCAACCAAGTGTAGTTCCCTCCCTGTCTGCATTCCATTTGTGAGTGACTACCTTTCCATCTGTCACATATCAGCCATAATATTGGCACACTGCAACTTAAGGTGAAAAAAGCAAGCCCTCAAATCAAAAGTTTCTGAGAGACAGGGATTTTCCTAACTATTCAGATGATGATTGTGTATCAGTGGTCCAGCATTCCAAATACACCAAGCTTTCTTGGGAATAATCTAAGGCCAACATGAGAGAAGATCTAAATGTTCACTTGGTTCTGAAATCAATATGATTTTTGTGAATGAGAAAGAGCCTTTTCTGGAGATTTTAAGGCCAACCCCGGCTCCTAGGACCTTGCTCTGACTGAACCTGAATCCAAAATGGAATTAGTTGAATTCCTTGAAGACAGTCAAAAATTCCATTTAGTCTGTTACATTCAGCTTCTGACACCCTATAATTCAATTTTACATATCCAAGGAAACCAAAGCACCTATTTTTGTTGAGTCAATTCCGACTCATAGTGACCCTATAGGATAGAGTGGAATTTTCCCATAGAGTTTTCAAAGAGCACCTGATGGATTTGGACCACCAACACTTTGGTTAGCAGCCATGGCACTTAACTACTACGTGAATAGGCTTTCTCCAATTAAACAAGGCATATTTATACATATAAAATTTATATATATATATAAAATCTACCTAACACAATAATGTTAGGTGGATGTTGTCTCTACTATTTAATTTATATACTTCATCTTTCGAGTTTCTCAAACTTCACATTTTCTATTTAAGCTAAAAATTTCAAATCTGTCTTTGATCATGCTTTCTAATAGAACTTATCACTGTTCTCTACCTGTACCCATTTCTTTCTACTACCCTTCTTTTCCCAAAATTAAGAAAGCAGAATCTATGCCAGATAAAAATCCTCTTGGAAATAGCCTTCCAGATATACACACACGAATAAAAAATCAAGAGGAATAATAAATAATAATAATAATATAGTAATCTGGCCCTTGGGCCTGCTACTGTTTCTGACTTGCTAGTTTAAAGGACTCCTTGCTTTCTTTTAGGTCTTAGTTTTTGAACTTGGGTATACTGATCTTTCCAGATCAAATGATGAAGGTTAACATATGCTTCAGTTTGTCTCCTTGTACCCGCTGGGATCACAGTAAAAAAGGAGGAACACAAGGAAGATAAAAAGAAACTGAAGTCTATTCTGCAATAAACCCAGCAATTGCAAAAGAATGAGGGTTGTGAAAGGGAAACCATTCATGCATACACCACAGTCAAGACATCTGTTTTTCTTTCATTAAATATTTTGCTTTCCTTAGTTAATCTGTGTTCTAAAAAGCAATAACAGGTTGTAGAAAGGGCTAAGTTAGATTTTTCGGACTGTTTCTTTGCTGAATCTAATGCTAGAGATTGCAGGCAGAATAGTGTGAAAGCTCTTTGGAGTCTGGTGGGCTTTTCAACAGTGGAAGCCTGGGGCAAACTACCGGTGTTCTAAAATCATAGAACCAAATACCCATGTAAATGTTGAGATCACACTATTCTCACAGAGTATTTAAGGCCACAGGTGGATGGACAAAAATACCTGCCTTTCCCACATTATACATCAATATAGGAGTTTACTGATAGAGTATATGATTCCTAGGAATTAGCCTCTGTTAACAAGGAACAGCATATTGTGGGCGGGTAGTTTTAGCAAAAAATTTCATATCTTTATGAGAAGTGAAATAAGTCATTCACAAAGAGATACATATTGTATGAGACCACTGGTATCAAAAATCATGAAAGTGTTTACACACAAAAAGAAATAATTTTTGATAGTTACAAGGGAAGGAAGAGGTGGGATAGAAAAACATTCAATAGATAATAAGCAAAACAAGCCTGCTGCCATGGAGTAGATCTTATTGTGACCCCAGAGGGCAGAGTAGAACTGCCCCATAGAGTTTACAAGAAGCACCTGGTAGATTTGAATGGCAGACCTTTTGGTTAGCAGCTTAGCACTTAACCACTAGAGCATAAGGGTTTCCAAATAGACAATAGGTAAGAGATGACTGTGATGAAAGATACAAGGTCCGACAATTAAGTCCACAAACTTAATTGTTCTAAGTACTACATACCTCATTGCTGAATATCACTAAGTTTACCTTGGAAATACTCCCCTTGGAAAGGTATGCACTGATGCTAGCTCCTAGTCCTCCCTTCAAAACTATTTTGGAACTCTTTCTGGAATGGCCGTTGCACACGGTGCCATGGTGTCAAGTTCATAAGCTTAAATATGTAGTTGTCTGTGAGGGAGGTTTTAGCCAGTAAACAAATAACTGCATTGGAACACTCACTACTCACCAGATCTGGCACCCAATGACTTTTTTCTTTACTCAAAGATATAGGAAATGTTGAAAGGAGACATTTAGATGACATTAAGGACATCAAGGATAATAAGATGACAGTTCTGATGGCCGTCCCAGAAAAAGAGTTCTAAAATTGCTTTGAAGGGTGGACTTGACACTGACATCGGTGCATAGCTTCCCAAGGGAAATACTTCACAGGGGACCATAGCGATGTTTAGAAATGAGGAATGTAGCACTTTTTCTAGGATGAGTTTACTAATTTAATTTTCAGACTTCAGTAGACAGTACACAATACTGGGGAAGTGACCATAACTTGTCAAAAGTAAGGTCATGGACATTCCAAACTCCCTGAGGGATCAAACTACTGGGCTGAGGTTTCTAGAGACTGTGGTCTCAGGAGACATCTAGCTCAACTGGTGTAACATAGTTTATAAAGAAAGTGTTCTACATTTTACTTCGGTGAGCAGCATCTGGGGTCTTAAAAGCCTGTAAGTGACCATCTAGGTTACTCCACTGGGTTCACCCCTTTGGGATTAATGGAGAAAGAGGAAAACCAAAGACGCAAGGAAAAGATTAGTCCAAAGGACTAGTGGGCCACAACTTCCAGAGCCCTCACTAGACCGGTACACAGCTGCAACCACTGACTTCTCTGACAGGGGTCACAACAAAGGGTCCTGACAGAGCTGGAGAAAAATACAGAACAAAATTCTAACTCACACACACACAATAAAAGACCAGACCTACTGGTATGATAGAGACTGGAGAAACCCTGAAAGTATGACCCTAGGACATTCTTATGGCTTTTTAATGAATTAAATTCCTGAGGTTATTAAAAAAAAAAAAAAAAATCTTTATATTTATATCTTATTGTAGTGACAATGATCCAGCATTCTGTTCTATTCCTAACACTAGAATAGTACCTGTCAGGTGGTGATAAATTTAAGTTGAATAAGTAATCACAATGTTTCCTTTACTATAGATACTAATTTAAGTACTTTTGTATAACACTGCGTTTAATTTGTTGGCTTACCAAGGGTAAAAGAAAACACTGCCATCAAGACAATTCCAACAGACAACAACCCTACAGGATAGAGTGGAATTGCCCCATACTGTTTCCAAGGAACAGTTGGTAGACTTAAACGGCCAATGGCACACAACCTGGCTATGTCTGTCCTACCATCACTCATCAAATCTTACCATGTCACCATTTTACACATTGTTTTTTACTTTTCTTTGTTCTTTCTTGTTTTGTTTTTGTTTCTCTCTTTTATTTCACTCATCCACTTGGCTTCACACGTCATGTCTTCTTCTTTCCCTCCTACGTATCTACACAGGACATCAAGTGATGTGTCCCTAGCTAGCACTGTTGGGTCACTCAGACCCTGCCCTGAACTGCAGCCTGGATCCACTCTATAGGCCCCACTTTATGCTTCAAACTACCTATACTGGGCCCTTGCCTGACTATGGTTGAGAGACTGTCCCTACCCACTTGGACAAGGTAATGAGAAGTATTGTGCCCACAAGTGAGCAAACAACAAAGCATATTCACTGCACCTGGTCAGACATAACCAAATAAAACAAAAAGGCAGGATAAAACAATCAAGGGTACAATTAATAAATGAAGAAAATAAGTTTTGAATGGCCCAGAGACAGCAGACATTATCAAGACATACACACACAAACACAAAAACCAGAAGACGGCTCCAGAGAATAATCAAGATAAAACACCAGGTGACCTTCTGTTAAAGGAGAGGCACTAGAACTACCTGACAGGAAATTCCAAACTCTAGTATGCAGCACTTTGTATCAGGTGAAGGAAAATATAGATAAAAATAAAGGGGGAAAACAGCAAATACAGAAACAGCAGTGGAAGAATTCAGAAAAACAATAACTGAACAAAATGTGAAAATAAATAAATATAGCCAGCCAAGTGTCATCAAGTCAGATCCGACTCATAAAACAGCAATTAGAAATCTAAAGGGTAAACAACAAATTTAAGAAATATGAGTATACCACTCAGTAGAAGGATTCAGGAGCAAATGTGAAACAACGGAAGACAGGATTGGTGAAATTAAAAGCAAATACTTGGATACCATTTTGTTTAATAAAATCAGAGAAAAGAATGAAGAAAACCTGAGAATGATATGGGATTCAGTCAAAAGCAAAAATTTGTATGTGATTGGAGTTCCAGAACAGGAGGAGAAAACATTAAAAAAAAATAGAAGATCATTGAAGATTTACTGGAGAAAATTTCTCCTAATATCATGAAAGATGAAAAGCCAACCATTCAAGAAGCACAATGAACCCTCCCTGTATAGTACAGATTCCAAAGAAAATCACCAAGACATATCATAAACACACTCATAAAAACAAATACAAAGAAAGAATTCTGAGAACAGCTAAAGAAAAATGAAGTCACATATGAGAAACAGTAAGATCAAACTGATTATTCAGCAGGAATCATGCAAGTAAGAAGGTAATGGGATGACATATATATATAATCTTGTTATTAAAAAATTTCCAACCAAGAATAGCATATCCCACAAACCTCTCTCTAATATGATGGTGAAATTAAGGTATTTCCAGATAAACAGAAATTAAGGGAATATGTGAAAACTAAGAAAAAACTTAAAAACATTATTAAAAGGAGTTCTTCACTTAGAGAATGAACAACATCAGACAACAACCAGAATCTAGAACATACGACAGCATCAGCCAGATACTAACATAAATAAAGAACTCTCAAGGATAAAACAAAACTAAAAAATTTACAACAGGAAACCAGACAGTTCAATTTGTAAACGACAACCTCAGAACAATAAAAGGGGATGCATGGTGTAGGTATAGAGGAGAGGAAGTCAAAGCAGTATTAACTAATGAAAGACTAGTTTAAACTTAGGAAGATCTGGGTAAATTTCCAAGTAACCACAAAGAAAGTTAACAAACCTTCTCATCAGAAAAAAAGAAGACAAACACAAAGTCTCAGTAAACACAAAATTAACAAAAAGAATAAAAACAGAAACAAATCCACAAACAAAAGAAATTCAGCACAGAAGAGTAAGAGTAGCAAAGAAAATATCAGTATAACAAAAAACACTACAAAATGATAGCAGTAAAGTCACACCTGTGACCAATTCTGGAAACCCTGATGGCATAGTGGGTCAAGGGGTACATTTACTAACCAAAAGATTGGCAGCTCAAATCCACAAGGCATTCCTTGGAAACACTATGGGGCAGTTCTGCTTTGACCTATAGGGTTGCTATTAGTTGGAATTGACCTGACGGCAGTAGGCTTTTTGAGTTATGATCAATGACACCAAAAGTAAATGGCTTGAATGTACCCATAAAAGAACAGAGAGTGACAGAATGTGTTAAAATGTATAAGAATGTACAAAAAAACAGGATCTAACAATACACTGTCTGCAAGAGACACACCGTAGAAACAAAGACATAAATTTATTAAAAATCAAAGGATGGGCAAAAAATATAGCAAGCAAACAGCCTCCAAAAAGGAGTTGGAGTGGTCATGCTAATCTCAGATAAAATAGACATTAAAACAAAATCCACTATAAAGGACAGGAATATAGTGATTAAAGGAACAACTCAACATGAGGACATAACCATGATAAATATCTATATATCCAATGACAGAGCTCCAAAATACATAAAACAAACTCTAACAGTACTGAAAAGAGAAATGAACAGTTTCAAAATAATAGACTTCAACCCATCAATGTCCATAAAGGACAGAAAATCTAAAAAGAGACTCCACAGAGATACAGAAGAGGTAAAGGCCACAATCAACAAACTTAGCTTCATAGATAGAACATAGAACACTACACCCAATAGCCTCAAAGTACATATTATTTTCCTACACTCAGGAAACCTTCTCTAGAATAGCCCATAGCGCAGTCCTCAACAAAATCCAAAACACTGAGATAATACAAGGCATCTTCTCTGACAGGAAGAGCAAAGAAAAGAAATCAAATAAAGGGTAACTGATTAATACCTTGCTTAAAACCCACTAGATAGTATAAGGAAACAAAAATGGAATCAAAACCTCCTAGAATCAAATGAGAATGGAAACAAACCTCTGAGACACAGTAAGAGTGGTGCTTAGAGGTCACTTTATAGCAGTAGACTCCCACATCTAAAAAGGAAAAAGGAACATAATAAAAACATTAGCTACATGTCTCAAACAGAAGCAGAATAACACAACAACCCCACAACCATCAGAATACAGACAATAATAAAGTTCACAGCAGAAATAAATGAAGTAGAGAATAGAAAAACACAAGAATCAATCAAACTGGCAGTTGGGACTTCAAAAGGATCAACAAAATTGACAAACCACTGGCCAAACCAACAAAAGCAAAACAAGATAGGATGCAAATATTCCAAACAAAAAATGAAAGAGGCTATTACAACAGACCTAGCTGAGATAAAAAGCATGATGACAGAGTACTATGAAAAACCATACTCCAATAAGTTTGAAAACCTAGAGGAAATGAACAAATTCCTAGAAACAGACTACCTACCTATATCAACACTTACTAATGCGGAAAATCTAAACAGACCAACAACAAAAAAAGAGATTGAAAAATAATAATAAAAAAAAAACCTCAGAACAACAACAAAATGACTGGGCTCAGACAGCTTCACTAGAGAATTATACCATTCACAAAAGAGTTTGCATCTGTGCTACTCAAAATATTTAAGAATACAGAAAAGAAAAGAATACTTCCTTATCCACTCTATGAAGCCAGAATAACCCTGATACCAAACCCAGGAAAGACACCACATTAAAAGACAATTATAGACCAATATATTTTATGAACATAGATGCAAACATTCTTAACAAAATTCTAGCCATTAGAATGCAGCAGGATATCAAAAAAACAGTACAACTCAACCAAGTGGAATTCATACCAATATTCAAAGATGGTTCAATATTAGAATATTGATCAATGTAATCTACCACATAAATAAAACAAATGAAAAAAATCATATGATCATCTCAATTTACACAGAGAAAGCATTCAATGAAGTTCAATACTTATTCCTGATAAAAATATCAATAAAATAAGTGTATAAGTGAAATTTCTCAACATAATAAAAGATATCTGCACAAAGCCAACAGCCAACATCATTCTTAATAGACAGAGGCTGAAAACACTCCCTCTAAGAATAGGGATAAGATTAGGATGCCCTTTATCATTGCTCCTATTTAAAATTGTGCTGGAAGTTCTGGCTGGTGAAATTAGGCAAGAAAAATAAATAAATGGTAAAAAAGAAGTAAAACTTTCCCTATCTGATATTATACCATACACAGAGAATATACAAGATTCTACAAGAAAACTACTGAAATTAGCAGAAAGATTCAGCAGAGTGGCAAGATACAAGATAAACACACAAAAACCAGTTGGTTTTCTACACACCAATAAAGAAAACTATAAATAGGATGTCAGGAAAGCAATATCATTTATAATTCCCTTTAAAAAAATAAAATGCTTAGGAATGAATCTAAGAGTGTAAAAGATCTATACTAAGAAAACTATAAAGCACTACTACCAAATAAGGTCTACCCAGTGGAAAACCATACCATGCTCATGGTGAACATTGTGAAAATGTCAGTTCTACACAAAGCTGTATACAGATACAATACAATCCCAATCCAAATATTAACAGCATTTTAATGAGGAGAAACTATTCATTAATTGAATACAGAAAGGAAAGTGTCTCTAGATAAGTCAGGTACTTCTGAAGAAAGAGAATAAACTGGAGGAGAACTTGTACCACCTGACCTCAGAATCAACTATATAGATACGGTAGTCAAAACAGCATGGTATTGGTACAATGACAGACACATTGACGAACTGGATTGAATCAACAGCCTAGATGTAAATCCACCCACCTATGGTCACCTGACCTTTGACAAACATCCAAAGTCCATTAAGTGAGTAATAAGTTGTCTTTTTTTTAACAAATGATGATGGCAAAACTGAATGTCCATCTATTAACAAAACGAAACTGGAGCAATACCTCACATCATACACAAATAGTAGTTCAAAATGAAACAAAGACCTAAATATAAAACCCAAAATTATAAAGATGAGATAATAAAAAATAGAATCAATGCTAGAGGCCCTAATACACAGCATAAAGAGCATACAAACTATAACTAACAATAAACAAAAATCAGAAGATAAGCTAGATAATAGAGATCTTCTAAAAATTAAGTGCTTATGCTCATCAGAAGACTTCGCTAAACTAGTAAAGAGAGAAACTGCAGCTGTGAAATAATCTACAGGAAAATCCAACACATATACAACAAAAAGAAAATTAAAAAATGGGCGAAGGATATGAACAGACACTTCACCAAAGAAAGCATTCAGCCAGCTAACAATGTATGCGCAAATGCTTTTGATCTCTATCCACTAGATAAATACACATGAAAACCACAATGGGATATCATCTCTCCTGAGCATTACAGGTACAAACCCCAAACCAGGAAATACCAAATGTTGGAGAGACTATAGGAAGCTTGGAACTCATATGCTGCTGATGGGAATGTAAAATGGTAGAACCATCTTGGAAAACAATACGGTGCTATCTTAAAAAACTGAAAATAGAAATAACATATGATCTAGCAATCCCCCTTCTAGGCCTATATCCTAGAGAAACACGAGTTATCACCTGAATAGATGTATGCACACTATGTTCGCCACAACACTGTCTACAATAGCAAAAATATAAAAACACCTAAGTGCCTAACAACAGATGAATGGATAATCAAGCTATGGTCCATACACACAATGGACTGCTATGCAATAATAAAGATCAAAGATGAATCTTGAAAACATCTCACATCATGGATGAATTTGGAGGGTATTATGCTGGTGAAATCAATTAATCACTAAAGAACAAATACTGTAGGAAACCACTTTTATAAAACCTCATGAAAAGGTAACAGAAAGAAATAATTTTTGATAGTTACTACGGAGAGTAAGGCTGGAAAGGGAAAATCACTAACTAGAAAAAAGGTAAGTGGTAATTTCAGTGAAGGGTAAGACAATATGTAATACTGGGGAAGTTAGCACACCCTGAGCAAGGCAAGATCATGAAAGCTTCATAGCCATGTACAAACTCCCTGAGAGACCAAATTACTGGGTTGAGGGCTCTGGAGATCACGGTCTCGGGGAACATCTAGGTCAACTGGCATGCCAAACCAAGTGCCGTCGAGTCAGAGCCGACTCGTGGCGACCCTAGGGGCCAGGGTAGACTGGCACAGCATTGTTTATAAAGAAATTGTTCTACACCCTACTTTGGTGAGTAGCATCCAGGGTCTTAAAAGCTTGTGAGCAGCTATCTAAATACCTCACTGCTCTCGCCCTATCTGGAGGAAGGGAGAATGAAGAAAATCAAAGATACAAGGAAAAGATTAGTAGAAAGGCCTAATGGGCCGTAACTACCACAGCCTCCACCAGACTGAGTCAGGCACAATTAGATGGTCCTCAACTTCCACCACTGACTGCTCTGACAGGGATCACAACAGCGGGTCCCAGACAGAACTGGAGAAACATACAATGAAATCCTAACTCACAGAAATAGACCAGACTTACTGGTCTGACAGATACTGGAGAAATTCCAAGGTTATGGCCCCTGGACACCCTTTTAACTCAATCCTAAAATCATCATGAAATTTGTCCTTCAGCCCAATATTAAATCAGCCCATAAAACAAAATGAGACTAAATGGGCACACCAGTTCAGGGGCAAGGACGAGATGGCAGGAAGGCACAGGCTGGTAACAGGAAACCCTAGCTCAAGAAAGGGATGATGCTGACATGTCGTGAAGTTGGCAACCAATGTCGTAAAACAATATGTGTATTAATTTTTTAATGAGAAACTAATTTGCTCTATAAACTTTCATTTAAAGTAGAATTTTTAAAAAAGAAAGAAAAGTTAACCAAGTTAAAAAGAGAGAGAGAGAGGGATATTGCAGCCTTGGAGATCCTGTTTAGGGTGGCCAGGGGTTTAAAGAAAGCTGATGCAGCATATTCCAGGTGCGTACAAATAGACTTGTTTGATTCTAAAAACCACTTGCTGGTGTGACCATTCTGACTCACAGCCATCCTGTTTGTATCAGAGTAGAATTGTGCTCCAGAGGGTTTTTAGTGGTTGATTTTTCAGAAGCAGATCTGCAGGCTTTTCTTCTGAGGTGTACCTGGGGAAACTTGAATTTCCAACCTTTCAGTTAGCATTTGAGTCTGTTCACTGTATCATCCAGGGACTCCAATACTTTCTAGGGCTGTGAACTATCGCCCTATCTTACCCTTAGTCTTAAAATCGAAGACTACTTCTGAACTATTAGATAATGGCCTTCATGGAAAATTAATATATAAAACCAAAACCACACCCACTGCTGTTGAGTCCAGTCTGACTCATAACAACCCTAAAGGACAGAGTAGAATTTCCCTAAAGAGTTTCCAAGGAGCACCTGGTGGGCTCAAAGTGCCAACCTTTTGGTTAGCAACCATAGCACTTAACCACTATGCAACCAGGATTTCCAGCATATGCCTCAAATTATTCTAAAGTAGCCTTTAATAAATATTAAACTTTGCTATTTTTTTCACGCATTTCAGGAAACAAATGTAAGCCTTAGTGGTGCAGTGATTGAGAGTAATAACTGCTAACTGTAAAGATTGGTATTTGAATCCATCAGTCATTGCTTGGAAACCTTGTGGGGCTGTTCTACTTTGCCCAATAGGGTTACTATGAGTTGGAATGGACTTGAAGGCAACAGGTTTGAGTTGGCTTTATATATTTCAGGAGTCCTTAGATAGGGCAAATTGTTAACTGTCTCAGCTACTAGTGGAAAGATTGGACATTTAAGTCCACACAGAAGCACTTGGCAAGAAAGAACTGGAGATCTGTTTCTGAAAAATCAATCAGAGTTGACTCAATATCAATTAGTCTCATTAGTATTTGTCAAGGGCATTGTTAGTCTCTGGGATATCATAGATCAAGAAGGCATGAGTCTCTGTCCTAGAGAACTGGAGGGACTCAGGCACAGGTGGATAACCATAATACAGGGGGCTGAACATCATTTTAGAGAGATACACAGGTTACCATAAGCATGCAGAGAAGCCCTGTATCCCTCTTCTGCCAAAAATGTCACAAAAAAAGATATAAATTAAGACAGCTTAAGGTTGACTAACACAGATATCGCTAAACTGTGCACCTGAAAAAATTTCATTTGTCGAATGATATTTATATATTTTATAACAATAAGAAAGGAAGAAAAAGACAGCACAAGGCTGAAAATTATTCTGGTGGACTTGCAGAGATTCAGTGAGATTATCACATGATAACATCTGTACTCCTGTGTTGCACTCGCTGTTTCACTTCCATTTGTCATTTTCAGTTTTGGTAAGCATTGGCTTAGCTCTTCCAGGTTAAAAGCTCTGTGTTTATGTGTAGGTGCTTGCCAGGTTTGAAAACTCTGGATTGAAATTCTCTGTTACCAGATTTTTTTTTTCCTGATCTTTTTGTCATTGTGGTTCTTCTTTTTGTGTCCAACACATTCATTTTAAATTATGGATACAAAAATTAGAAGCAGTACTCTAGAAAACTTTGAAACAATGATACATATTACATCAAAGAGGAGTTCTTCTAATATTTGACTCCTGTTTATAAATTCCAGGGTTATGTAGACAGATTTCTGTTTGTACAAGTAACTCTTAAATAACATACAATATATTTGAAGTCCTTTTCAGATTCCTTAAATTACACCGGTGCAATTTTTCTATTTCCCTTTTCTCTTTTGAATCACAGCCCTCCAATTCCACCACAGAGAGGATTCCAAAATTCTATTTTCAGAAAGAATATGCAGGATACAGGTTTTAGGTTCACTTCTGTGCAAATTAAAGTATTTTACTAGAATAATTTAGCAAAAGCAAACTCCCACAAACAGCTTGCGGTTTCTCATTAACTAAATCAGTATTTCTGGTATGTTTTATTATTTACAGTAAGCAGCCCAAAACATTTGTCTGTTTATGACAAAATACATGCCCTACCTGCTGAACCCTAGGTAGTATGTTTCCTATCACAAAAGTTGTAAAACAAGATAGCTTCATGGAAGTTCACATTTCTAAAAAAGTGTGAAAGTTTTTTTTTTTTTTGAAAAATAGTTGAATTATTCCAACTGTTAGCAAAATACTTGTTTTTTTTTTTTTTTTTTTTTTCCAATGAAGCAATTGGCTGGCAGTATATAAACACATCCCTATTCAATTTTTTTCTTAGGGTCCATCTTTGACTTGTAACTGTAGCTCAGTGAAACTCCCTTACTAAAAAGAAAAAGAAAAATATGATAAAATTTCATTGTAGTTAATGTTTTTGTATATCATTTTGATGCTACTATCATACAAAAGTATTTGTTACACCTGTTATGTAAATGGGTGGATGGATGGAAGAATGGGTGGGTGGATGGGTGGGAGGATGAGTGGCAGGATGGACAGGTAGATGACTAGACGAATGGTTGAGCAGGTGGATGGATGGAGAGACAGGTGATGATGAGTGAGTGGATGGATGGACAGATGGATGCACAGATGAATGGATGGATGATAGATGGATGATGTATGGATGGGTGGGTGGGCAGGAGGACGGGCAGGTGGATCGGTGGAGAGACAGGTGGGTGGATGGATGGACAGATGGATGGACGGATGGATGGATGGACGGACGGATGGATGGATGGACGGACGGAGGGTTATCATTTCTATATCCCAGGCATTTTTCTCAGTGCTTTTCATATATCAAATCATTTCTTTCTCAAAGCACAGTTACTCTACAGTTGAGGAATCCGAAGCACAGAGATAGCTCCATAGCAAGGCTTTAGAGGAGTGCCATCCAACAGAAATTTATGAGCTACATATGTGATTTTAAACTTTGTACTGTTGTTGTTCTGTGATGTTAGGTTGGTGTCAACTCCTAACGACCCCGTGTGACAGAGTGGAACTCCCCCATATGGTTTTCTAGACTATAATCTTTATAGGAGCAGATGGCTAGGTCTTTCTCCCACAGAATCACTGGGTTGGTTCAAGCTACCAACTTTTCCATTAGCAGACAAGTGCTTTAACCATTGTGCCACCAGGACTCCTTAAACTTAGTACTAGTCACAATTTCAGAAAGTACAAAGAAATAAATTGCATCAACTCTAGTACATCTAGTTTAACCAAATATACTCAAGGTATTATATCAGCATGTAATTGGCTTGGCAATTAATATAAAGAATTATTAATTAGGCATTTTACAAACATACATACGATGTTTTCAAAATCTAGTATATGTTTACATTTATTTCATTTTACCTGGTCCCACAATCAATGCCCATGGAAGCAGCAGTCAAGAAATCAAAAGATTCATTGCACTGGGAAAATCTGCTGCAAAGTACCTCTCTAAAGTATGTAAAAGCAAAGATATCACCTTAAAGACTGACATGCACCTGATCCAAGCCAGTGTATTTTCAATTGCATCATATGCATGTGAAAGCTGGACAATGAACAAGGAAGACAGAAGAATCAATGCCTTTGTATTGTGGAGTTGGAGAAGAATATTGAATGTACCATGGACTGTTAAAAGAACAAAGAGATCGGTTCTGGAAGAAGTATAACCAGAGTGCTCCTTGGAAGCAAAGATGGTGAGACTGTGTCATACATACTTTGGACATGTTGTCAGCAGGGATCAGTCCCTGGAAAGACATGATGTTTGGTAGAGGAAAGGGTTATTGAAAAAGAGGAAGAAAACCCTCAAAGAGATGGATTGACACAGTGGCTGGAATGATGGGCTTAAGCCTAAAAATGTTAGTGGGCACAGTGCAAGACCAGGCAGTGTTTTCTTCTGCTGTGCATAGGGTGGTTATGAGTCGGAATCTACTCAACAGCACCTAACAACAACAACACTTACACTTAATGTTGCTTTAATGAGGTATAGTCAAGTCAGCTCTAACTCATAGTGACCTTGTGCATAATAACACAAAACATTTCTTGGACCTGTTCCATCGTCATGCTATCCATAGTTACATTTTAGAAGTAGACCACCAGGTCTTTTTTCCTAGCCTGTCTAGGTCTAGAAGCTCTGCTGAAACCTGTCCATCATAGTTGACACTTATGGTATTTGAAATATCAGTAGCATATCTTCCAGCACTATAATGACACACAAGCCGCTACTATATGAAAAACTGATAGGCAGCTGCTGGGTTTACACTTATAGGACATCTCCATTTGGACTAGCCACATTCTAAATGCTCATCACGCAAGTGACGTTTATGGATAATTGTACAACCCAGCTCCAGAGTCTATGCAATGTGTTACAATGCTTGACATTGATCAATATCAAGTTTTAAAATGAAGAATCTTCCAGATTAAGTTAAATGACAGAAATACACAACAGGTCTAAAAAACAATGAAAGTATTTTGTATCTAGTTTGACTTCAACATTGCACTATAAGCCCAATCTTAAATTCAATATTGCAAACATCAGTCTAACATTGTGAAGAATGGGAATTCCAGAACACCTAATCATCCTCTTAAGGAATCTGTACGTGGATTAAGAGGCAGTGGTGTGAACAGAACAAGGGAACACCACGTGGTTTAAAGTTAGGTAAGGTGAGTGTCAGCATTGTATCCCTTCAGCATACCGTTTCATTCTGTATGCCCAGCAAATAATACAAGAAGCTGGATAATGTGAAGAAGAATGAGGCATCAAGATTGGAAGACGACTCATTAACAACCTGCTTTACACAGACAACACCACCTTACTTGCTGGAAGTGAAGATTTGAAACACTTACTGATGAAGATCAAGGACCACAGCCTCCTGTATGGATTGCACCTCAACATCAAGAAAACAAAAATCCTCACAACGTAACCAGTAAGCAACATCATCATAAATGCAGAAAGGATTGAACTTGTCAAGGATTTCATTTTACTTGGGTCCACAATTAATGTCCATGGAAGCAGCAGTCAAGAAATTACAAGACACATTGCATTGAGAAAATCTCCTGTAAAGCACCTCTTCAAAGTATTGAAAAGTAAAGAAGTCACCTTGAAGACTAAGGTGCACCTGACCCAAGCCGTGGTAATTTCAATCACATCAAGTGCACGAAAAAACTGGACAATGAACAAAGAAGACAGAACAAGAATCAGTACCTTTGTATCGTTGTGCTGGAGAAGAACGTTGAACCTACTAAGGACCACCAAGAGAACCAACAGATCTGTTCTGGAAGAAGTACAACCAGAGTGCCCCTTGGAAGCAAAGATGGTGAGACTGCGTCTTACATACTTTGGACATGTTGCCAGGAAAGATCAGTCCTGGAGAAGGACATCATGCTTGGTAGAGTGGAGAGTCAGCAAAAAAAAAAGGAAGATCCTCAACGAGATGGATTGACACAGTGGCCGCAACAATGGGCCTAAACATCACAACAATTGTGGGCATGGTACAAGACTGGACATTGTTTTGTTCCGTTGTTCACAGGTTCAGTATAGGTCAGAACAGACTCAATAGTGCCTAACAACACTATCTAACCAAGACTGGAAACCTTGTTCCTGCAGATGAGCCCAGTCACACTGTGGCTGCTCACGACTCACTAGTTTCTACTCTGCAGTACCAGGCACCCCTTCTTCCTTGTTTCCCTACTGCTACTCATTTCCCTCTGTTTCAGTGTGCAACTTTTCGTGTCCCAGGCAGTTCATTCAGCACATCCTTCTTAATGGAAATTTCTAGAGAAGGAAATTTTTAAGTGTCAAATGTCTGTTAAAAGTTCCCTAATATTTTTGGATGCTCATCTGTACTCATGCTCTTTTACAACCACTGTGGCCAGGTGTCTCTTTAGCCTGTGATAGACTGCAGTCTTAGCATAAACAAAACACCCATCTTGGAGTGTCCCAGAGTACAGAAAAAAATGCAAAATATGAGGATGGGACCCCTCACCAGAAAGAGGTTGAACTAGATAACCTATTTTCTAGGTTTGGTTCTTGGAACTTTTTTGGATACCTAATCTCAGTTGTTTTTTGTTTTCTGGGGGTGGTTCTGGAACATTCTTCAGGGTTACAAATGTGTATCTTAACTCTTCCCTCTTCCATCTACCCATAAAGCTGTAAACAGTTTAAAAGCAACATTTTTCACAGTCCTAGAAGATAAGAGTTCTTAAAAGGACAGTGTGGGAGAGGGTGGAAGGAAAGAGGAACACCACCCCCTCCTTGCCTCCTTGATGAGAGTTTCTGGTGAGGGAGGTTCTAGGCAGATGGTATGCAAAGCAGTCTCAGTTCCCTATAAGGACAAGCTGGGAAACACCCTCTTCTCCTTGATCTTGTGATGCCCTTAGTCATCCAGGAACAACTGTTAGGGCACTGGGGACTGCCTCATCCACACCGTTACAGTAGTTCTACCACTGGGACGCCATTTCTCCATTTTACCTCAAGAGGCACCTCCAAGTAAAATTTCGTATTGTATCTTAAGCGAACTTTGTTTTCTTCGCAGTTAAACAGTAGGGAGAAAATGAATCCAGTGGACGATGATAACAGATGTCTAGAGAGAAGTTTGAATACTACTGCCCACCATTCACCACTTCCTGCCATGTATAAACAATTTCATTTAATTGCCAAATGTCCAACCCAATACCCACGAATGTGTAAAACCTAAAGCTTTTAAGAGTAAGACCTTAGCATTAAAAGAATGTAAAAAGTCAAAGTAAGTATCAAATCCTGGTCCCAACTTGACCTTTTTGGAGCTAATGATGACACAAATCACCTAAGTTTCACGAGCCTCATTTTTGTCTTCTGTAAAATGGGAGAAGTTGTGTTTATTACAAGCATCAAATGAGAAAATACATATGAAAGTGCTTTGCAAACAGTCAGGTGCTATATTAACATATTAATATCGAATCAGATGTTATATATTGTTAGCAACATCACATGAGAGTATAGCCTTTGTTATATAGACCACTGCAGTAATCAGTAGTACTATAAAATTTGTGGATGTTCAATTCAATGATTTGCATCACAAAAAGTGGTATGGAGCATGTAATAATTTCCCAAGACTTATAACCTCTAGGATAATCAAAAACTACATCTAATTAAAAAAATAAACATTTTTTTCTAATAAGCCCCAAAGTCAGAAGGACCCATATGATTGGGACAGTATATCAGCATGAGACCAGAAGAACCAGATGGTGCCCAGCCTCCACTAAAGACAGCCCTGACAGACACCATGTGGTAGAGTCGCTGATGTGGCATGAGAAAAAGAGGTAGGCAGATCAAGAACGCTATCAGAAGAGCTGAATAGATGGTCCAACATCCTGGAGGTTCCACTGGAAACACAGCCCCTAGACTCTTTTCTGGCCCAGACCTGCAACCAATCCTGAGGTCAAAACTCCAGACGAAGAATAGACTGGACTGGGGAACACAGAGTGAGCTTGTGGTGTGTGTACTTGATGGTTTTATACATATATATAGGAAGTTGTCCTACTGGTTTCTTTCTAGAGGGTAGAAGAGAGGGTGGGGAAGAGGGAACAGATGTTCATTAAGCAGATGCTGTAAGTCAAGAGTGATTAAGATGAGTGTGATGTCACAGGGAGAGCAGAGCAGATAGAGGTGCAGAGGCGGGCATGAAAAATTGACTTGGATCGTGTACTCTCACTTAATCCTAGTAAATAACAAATAAATAGACTTTTTTACTCACATTGTTTACCTTATTGATATGCTGCTATTAGATGCTGCTGAGTTGGCTCATAGTGACCCTACGTACAGTAACAAAACATTGCCCCGTCCTGTGCCATCTGCACAATCACTGCTGTACTTAAGGCTGTTTTAGAAACCATTGTGTCACTCCATCTCATTGGTGGTCTTCGTCTATTTTGCTGACCCTCCACTTTAGCAGGCTTGATATCCTTCTCCAGTTACTGGTCCCTCCTGATAGCATGTCCGAAGTACATTCAAAAGACTGAGTGATATCTCAGCATAAGTTTATGTTGATGTTAAGATCTAACCTGAATGAGTCACTACTGTATTATACCATTTAATCTTTACAAAGCAAGCACATGAATGACATAGGTTCCAGTTACAAATAAATAGTAAAAGAGGATGGAGTAAACCTACCAGGCTTGCAGGAACACTGTCCAATTACCCAAGTTACTCCATTCTCCACTGGACATTTGCTATTTGTCTGAAAGCCAGCATGTTTGGCACATCCAGATACTTATTCTTATTGTTCCTCTTTTCAATGTGTCAGTGTTTCTCAAACTTCAGCATGCATATAATTAGTGTACAGGATGTTTATAAACAAATCCAAGCAAATCAAATTTTACCACACTCTTAAGGTTTTTTTTTTTTCATAATCTAGACCTTGAGAACCTAAAATAGCTTCATAAGCTGCAAGACAGCTCCAGCATTACCAGTAAGACTCCATATTGCTTCTACCACTGTACCTTCAAGTTACTGCTTCAATAACTGATGCTAAAAACTATCAATGTAACTAATAACTAATGGGGGATCTTTTATTTGTTCTTTTGCTAATAACAACTTCAAGATAGTTACCAATATGCCATTCACAGACAGAGAAACTGAGTTTCAGCCAAGGCAAGCAACATTTTACAGATTACATAGCTAGAATACACTGTAGGCAAAATCCAGCTCTTTCTATCATGACTTATCACAATATTATTAGACAAATCTTGCCTGTGGTTAACAGACTCAGATGTGGTGCATGACCCATCTGGTGTTTTACGCATTTTTCGGTTTTTGTTTGTTTGTTTCCTCAGTTTAAGATATCACTGGGTTTGAAAGCTTGAGAGCCACAGTTAGAGGAATAAGTTTATTATATGGAAAATGGTGACAAAAGAGATTAATGTCTTCAGTGGCACTCCTCATGGACTTCTAGCAAGAACTGATTATTAAGTTGCATGGTCAGTACAAACAAATGAAATGTTTAACAGAAATAATCTTTGGCTCAAAAAGAATTGTCTTTCGCTTTGGAGATGATAACATCAAATGACTTTGGACTGCATGTTCACCCACAAGAAAATCAAAATACAACACGGTTCAGAAAGATACTTGAAAAGTCACTGCAGCTGTGCTATGAAATTTTATAATATTTTTCATAAGAGTATGATGTCTACTACTTTAATGTCTAATGGTAGTAATAAAAATAAAAAAAGTTGTATCAAGTCAATTCCAAAGCCTTTCTTCTGAGGTACTTCTGGTTGGATTCAAACTTGCAACCTTTCAGTTAGCAGCCAAGCATGCTAATTGTTTGCACCACCTAGGGACTCTGTAGTGATGATAACTAGTATTTGTTGAACACTTACTATGTGTCAGGTATAGCATTACAAATCTGTCACCTTGATCTAATTTAATCAATGTAAAACCGTATATAACACAGATACTCTTTCCTCTTCAGCTTTTTATGTTCCTGATGTTGTTGTGGGGTGGTGGTGGTGGTGACAGGTGTCGTCAATTCAATTTCAGATCACAACGATTCCATCTGACAGTGTAGAACTGCTCCTAGAGTTTCCTTCGCTGTATCTTTACATGAAGAGATCACCAGGTATTTTCTCCTGTGGAGCTGCTAAGGCTTGGACAATTGGAAAGTGTTCTAGCTTGTCTGAAAGGTTTGCCCTATTCTCTTTCCTATTAGTCTGTAACTGTATATGACAGATGTCACTAGATTTGCTTGGTTTTGTAAAGACTAAATCTTCCAACTAGCAATTCATTACTCAACCACAGCCTTTTATAGATAAGGCTAAGTCACTTGCACAGCTCTTCAGTGGAAAAGGATTTGACCCCAGGCTCTTGCTTTGGGTCGAGTTTCTGAGGCACTGTGCATCCTACCTTGCAAGGGTGAAACTGCTAGATGTTCATCCTTCTGGAAAAAAAAATGGGGGATGAAACACAAATGTCTAGTAATGCTTCAGCTTATCTTGTCCAAGGATAGCTTTGGAAACCCTGTTGGCATAGGGCTGCGTATGCTAAGCAAAAAGTCAGCAGTTGAAATCTTCCAAGTGCTTCTTGGAAACTTTATGGGGCAGTTCCACTCTGTCCTATAGGGTCTCTGTGAGTCAGAATCAACTTGATGGCAGTGCCTCTTTGGTAAGCATAGTATCTATTTGTAAAAGGGGTTTCTGAATCAAAAAGCATAAAGCATACCCTTGAATGAGAGAAATTTGTATACCTCTTATGCAAAAACATTCACATTACCAGAGAGATGAGTCACAGGGGACTGGATAACTTCCTGTTAATTGACTCATTCGGCCAATATTCTGACCACTCACAGTCTGCCAGATTCAACAGCGCAATCCTTCTGTTTAACTAGGATACATTTCAAACACAGAAGACTAGAAAGTATCTTTACATTTCTTTCTTTCCTTTCAGATCCTCCCTGGATCACTATTTAAAGCCTTTTATATTACTTATTTGTATTGACCACCTGATGTTGGGAATTTTTGCTTGATTCTTGGCCATGTATTTTAGCAAATTCAGACACAATTTTTCATAACTGGAAATCCATAAAGGGAGTAAGAATAAAATTAAGTCAAATTATAGAGCTTTAATAAGTCACAAAATAAAGTTCCTTTAAAATGTATTCATCAAAAGGCAATCTCTTTTAATCACAGAGATTTATCTTGTAAACAAAACTGCTACTGAAGATAACACATTTGACAAAATAGTAGAACGGGCTAAGAAATAAATTCCTGTGGTGGGAAAACGGAAAAAGTACAAGAATACGTAATCGAACAGTCAACTGACAGAACAATGGGGCTAAGTTTAAACGTTTAAATACTTTTAACTATACAAATTTTTAAAATGTAGCACTAACTTACGCCAGCCACTGTTCTAAATACTTTCTACGTATGAACTCATTTAATCTTTAAAACAACCCTGTAATGTAGGTATGTTATTATCCCCCATTTGACAGATGAAGTAACTGAGCTCACAGCTAGTCTAAGCTCCAATTACAGATGTCACCACGAGTCTGAGTTGTTTCAACGGCAACTAATAGCAATGACAATGGCAGAATTCGGATTCAGATCTCAACTCTCTGGCTCCAGAGTTCATGTTTTTATGTGTAATGTTGTCTTTATTAGTGAGGTTATATAAGCATGTCTACAAAGACAAGGAATGGAAATTAAGATGCACCCACTTAATAACTTAGACGGTAACCCTAGAATCTATTGTGTTACGGTCTAAAGCCAGTGTTCCTCTTAATGAATAAATTATAAAGAAAAATTCTAAAAGACTATTTTTTCACCTGGTAATAGAAATCTTGTCACCAAATATTGCATATGGTTAATATGCTTGGTGCTTCAGACGGCTGGTGATTCAAGTTCACTTAGAGGCACATTGAAAGAAAGACTTGGTGATCTACTTCCAGAAAATCAACCAACTGAAGACACTGTGGAGCACAATAGAGCCTGTCCTGAGCTGGAGACGACTCCAAGGAAAGCTTTTAATGGAAACCCTGGTGGCATAGTGGTTACGTCCCCAGTTCAAATCCACCAGGTGCTCCTTGGAAACTCAATGGGGCAGTTCTACTCTGTCTATAGTGTCACTAGGAGTCAAAATTGACTCAGTGGTGGTGGGTTTGGTTTTTTTGTCATTTTTAACCCAATTAGTCTATTAAGACAAACAGCAACTTCTTTCAATTTCCTTTGTTATAATTCTCTGCTTCATTCACTGTTTCACCTCTTTTTCTGTCTACTTCTCCTCTGTTTCCCTCCTTCCTTTCTGCCTTACTAAGTTTTAGAATGTATTTGGCTTATATGTGCAAGAACTGGGAAAAAGAAGTAACATGAGGGTGGTATAATTTAAGGATAGGCCTTCACAGACCTCTTATCCACAAATATTCATACTTATCACTGGATACATGAGTTATGGTGATCTGTGTAGCTGTACATCCATTTGGCCATTTAACCAATATTTATAGAACACTTACCATTTATCAGACACTGTTTTAAGTGATAAAGCTAAAGCAATGAATTAATCAGCAAAAACCTGTGACTTCATGGAGTATATTATTTTAGTGGGAGGAGGAAGATAAAAACATAAGAGAAATAAATAAAATAAATCTAAGGTGATGACAGGAGAGAAGGGTAAACAGAGAAGTAGGTAGTGTGTGTCTAGAGGACAGAGGAATCTGCTGTCTTAGATGGGTGGTCAGGAAAGTCCTCTCTGAGTCAGGATGTGATGAGGAGGAAGAAGCAAGCTACGTAGATAGAAAGGGAAAAGCAGTGCAGACAGAAGGAAAGGTAAGTGTACAGTTCCTGAAGCAGATGTCTGGTAGGAAAAACAGCAAGGAAACCAATATGATTAGAGTAGAATGAGCAAGGTGAGACTAACCCAAAAAGTGAGGATGGGTAGAACAATGAAGGCTTTTGGAGGTCTTGGCAAGAATCTGGTCTTTTCCTTAAGTAAGGCAGGCAGCCATTATAAGGGCTTGAACCAAGAAGTGGAACAGAGGACCATTTTAGTAGTACTAGTATTATTGTTACATTAAAAGCAGAAATAAAACAGCAGTTAGGAGGCTACTGTAAATCATCTACTCTTGAGATGATGGTGGCTTTGACCAGTGTGGTAGTGAGGAAATGTGAAGAAGTGGTGAGGTGCCAAATGCATTTTTCAGGGAAGTTTAATAGTATTTCCTAAAGAGTTGGACACAGAGTATGAGAGAAAGAACGATGCCATAGTTTTACACTGAACAAATCTAAGAATACTGTTTTCTGGAATGTGGAAGAATGTGGGAGGGTCAGACCTGATGGAATTTAAGAGTTCAGGTTGGACCACGTTAAGTGTGAGATGCATTTTAAACCTTCAAATGGAAAACAGTCTGGCATTTAGGAGAGAGATGAAAAGTGGACATTTAACATGCATGTCATAATCATGTATTTTGAACTAGGAACGAGGACAAGATCACCAATGGCATGAATGTAGACCAAAAGAAAAAAAAAGAACGTGTTCAAAGATTAAGTCTTGGGAAACTCCAAAATTTATAGAAAAGAAAAATGAGAAGAAAAAAGAAACATTAACTGAAAGAAATCAGCAAGAGAGATGGAAAATAAATAAGGTATGTTGGTATGTGCTAGGGTGTTAAAAAAAAAAAAAAAAAACGCCTTTCAAGAGATTCGGCTGAGAGCAGAAAATCAGTGAAGCATGTATTTGTACAACATCTGACAATTAAGTTTGCAAACTCGTACTGGAAAAAGTGCTACGTACCTCATTGCTGAATATCACTACAGTCACATTCAAAGTACCCCTTGAGGAAGCTATGCACCAACACCAGCTCCTATTCCACCCTTCAAAGCAATTTGGGAACTCTTTTTCTGGAATGGCTGTCCTTACCCTTGATGTCCTGAGTGTCATCAAAATTCCTCCCTTTCAGTACTTCATTTATATTCAGGTAAAGAAAAAAGTCCTTGGTGGCCACATCAAGTAAGAAAGGAGGGTGTTCCAATACAGTTGTTTATTGGCTAACAACTCCCTCACAGAAAGCTATACAGTTAAGTTTGTGAACTTGCCACCATGCCAGTGTGCTCAATGGCCATTCCAGAAAGAGTTCCAAAATTTCTCTGAAGGGCAGATCAGGTGCTGGTGTCAGTGCATAGCTTCCCAAGGGGAGTACTTTGAAGGTGACCATAGTGACATTCAGCAATGAGTTATGTAGCACTTACAGTAATTTTGTGGATTTAATTTTCAGACCTTGCACATACACTTTATATTGAGAGATTTATCTCAAGGAAATGGCTCATGTGGTTGTAGAAGCAGGCAAGTCCCAAGTCCACGGGTCAGGTGTTGGGCATCAGGCTGGAGGCTTCAAGTTCTTTGAACCCAAGAGCCACAGGTCAAATGGCAGCTTTTTGGCCCAAGTCCCAAGAACCAGAGGTCAGATGCTGATTAGCTAAATGCAGGATCCAGAACAGAGCAAAGCCAGCCAGCACTACCAGAAAGTCCATATGTATTGGATGCAGGCCACACCCTAAGGAAACTCCCTTTCAACCAATTGGCTACTCAAAGCAGATCCCTCAAGGAGGTGATCCCATTATTTCTGATTTCATCATCCTTAGACAAAGATGGCCAGTCCATAAGGAAAGTCGTCATGCTTGGTGTCTTAGGCTGAATTCTCTAGAGATGCAAAACCAGTAAAGCATTTAAATATAGAGAGATTTATATCAAGGAAACAACTCATGCAATTGTAGAGGCTGAAATATCTCAAGTCCTGGATCAGGATAGAGGCTGCTCCCAATTCACACAGCAGAGGAAGTCTGCAAACCTGAGATTGCCAGGTTGTATAGCAGGGTTTCTTCTCACAGGCTGTAAAGGTTGACAGATCCCAAGATGACGGGGAAGATGGCAAGATTTGTTTTGATTCACAAAGCTTCTGAGGCTGGCAAACTCAAGATCGGTAAGTTTCGGAAAACCACTAGCAGACTGTAAAGATCCACAAATCTCAAGATCATCAATGACAGGTAAGCTGCTAGCTCAAGTCCTAAGAACCACAGGTCAGAAGTCAAGAGTCTGGCAACTGCTGGATCCACAACAAGTCAAAACCTTGGCAAGGCGAGTAGGAAGGAAGTAGACAGAGGAAGACAGACAGATGAAGGCTGGCAGGGTGGTGAGCCAGCACAAGGCCCGCACCTGCCAGTACCGCTCAGCAGATTCCATCATGGGAGTGATCACAACATGCAACTGCCAAACACTAAGTATTGTGCCCAGCCAAGTTGATACATGGTCTTAACCATCACCCTTGGTAAAGCAGTGGGTTGGTGAAAAAGAAGAAGAAAACTTGCAGTCAATGAAACAGGTTGACAGAGTGGCTGCCAAAATGTGCTCAAATAAAGCAATGATTATCTATAAAGGTGGCACAGGACTAGGGAGTGTTTCATTCTGTTGTACATGGAGTCACTATGAGGCAACTCCATGACACCGAAACAACAACAGTGCTCTACACACTAAGGCTGCAGAACACCCTCACAGAGGCAACAATGAGCTGGATTTTGAGAAAACGAACCCAGATGTTAATGAGCTGCTAAGACCCTCAGGGCGCTTTGCATACGTTAACTTGGTGGTGTTAACTGCCATAGAGTTGACTCCAACTCTTGCTGACCTATGCGAGGCAGAACACAACACTGATGTTCTGGTGCCTTCTTCACGATTCTTGGTATGTTTTAGTACATTGTATAAGATAGCCTAACTGTAAATGCAGCACGGCAGGGACTTCGTTATCACTTTGGTATGTTTTTTATTTATAATAAATTTGGTGTTGTTTTCAGCATTAAGTAATTTCTTGAGAATATGTTTGGAGCAAAGAATAATGAACAGAGAAAAAAGAAAATTATTTTTCATCTCACTAAATTCTTTTCTTCAGTGCTTTACTGACTCAAAGAAAACCATATTTTTAAAGAGGAAGAAGGAGTTAAAAATGGTAAAGGAGCAAAAGGGAAAAACAGGTTGCCTACAATAATAGCTCTTACTGCGTGCTCACTATATATAGCAATCAATACATTGCTTCAGGTTAATTTAATTCTCTCTACTATCTGGTGAGGTACGCAGTGTTGTCCAGACATTGTAGGTGAGGGAGTGATTTCACTGCTCAAAGCTGTGATGTTTAAACCCTGACAGATCCTAGTGAGCAAGTGGCTGGGAGCACAGGCTCTCACTCAACTCTGATTGAGGGAACCTGTGGCCATCAGCGTCCCAAGACCGTATCTTCAGTCTGAGTAGCATCTTCAGTTTGAATCTCAAGCAGTCCTCTTCAGTTTGGCTGCGTATGACTTGGTGGTATATTGGTAACCGCTATGCCTGCTAACTGAAAGATGGGCAGTTCAAATCCACCAGGCATTCCTCGGAAACTGTGGGGACAGTTCTACTCTGACCTCTAAGGTTGCCATCAGTCAGAGTCAACTCAACAGCAGTGCCAAGCCAAGTGCCGTTGAGTCGGGTCCAACAGCAGTGAGTCTTGGTTTATTTGACTAAGTTACTTAACATGTCTCCATTTTAGCATATTAGAGCTCCTGGGTATGCTCTGAAATAACAGATGTAAAGCAATTTGCCCAGAGCCAGATGGGATTGGAGGCTCAGTCTTAGAAATGTGCATTTGTGGGAGCTAGATGTCTTTCTCAATATTGCTATCAGTAGCCCACTCCTACAGAGAAGTTGTTAAAAAAAAAAAAGGGATAAAGACCAGACTTGATGGCTCGATAGACCAGAAGGCCCCTGGAAGACATGGCCCCCTGACTCTCTGTTAGCCCAGAACTAAAACCATTTCTGAAGCCAATTCTTCAGACAAAAACCAGACTGGACTGGAGGGCACAAAATGATACTGGCAAAGAGTGTGCTTCTTGGCTTAGCAGTTGCAGAAGACTAAAGGGGAAGCTTCTGAGTTAAGGAGGCACAAGGGAACAGGAGCTGATTAAACGGACATAGGAAACACAGGATGTAGGGGAGGAGGGAGTTGTCACATTGCAGGGAGAGCAAGTAGGATCACATAACTGGGTGTGTGTAAATCTTTGTATGACAATCTGGTTTGAATTGTAAAATTTCACTTAAGGCACACACAAAATAAATATATAAAGGGTACAGTAAATAGCAGAATATAGTAGTTGAATTGGGATCTGGGAAATGTGCTATTGTTTTCTATCAGATGGTATCTGACTTTTAGTGACCCTATGGCAGACTAGAACTGTCCCATAGAGTTCCCTAGACTATAATCGTTATTGAAGTGGATCACCAGGTCTTTTTCCTGAGCCACTGGGTATGTTCAAACCACCAAGCTTTCAGGTAGCAGCTGAGTGCTTAGCCGATGCATCACCACGGCTCCTTGTAAAATGTACTACAGGTCGTTTCTGGCTTACGGTGGTATTCTGTTCTCACCATTCTGTCATGAACCAGTTCTGATATAAGACAAACACCTCATTTCAAACTAACCACCAATGTGGCCCACGGTACACACCGCAGGACTAACCTGCAGTGAAGTTGGCGTCAGTGTCCTGACGATGAAGTTGTAGTCCTAATGGCTGCTGAGCACACACACAGTCCAGCTGTTGCATGTCCTTAGGAGTTAAACATTGCCCAACTTTCTATCTGTTAAGACTGTTGACATGGATACCATCATAACTATGACCAGGTTATAGCCTGTAGTATTTTGAAGAGTAAATCATAACATTCAACATCTGTAAGTCAACATTTAAGAATGATTAACACCAGCAAATTAAATGCTGCAACACTGTATGTAATACTTATTACTGATGATAAGATGTGCAACAAAAAAAGGAGATCTTAAGTGCGGCTCACAATAACTCAAATATACTGTGTCAGGGACTACCTGTACTGAGCTTAAAATCCTAGCTTTACCCTATCAGTTGTGTGACTCTGGGCAAATTAAGTAACTGTTGTGTGCCTCACTTTCTTCATCTGTAAAATAGAATAATGGTAGGATTGTTACGAGAATGACATGAGGGGACACTCAGGAAGAAGCTCTTACTGTGGGCCAGGGCACCTAGTTGGTGCACAATGGCTGTTGTCTATTATTTCCCTCAGATAGTGAATTACAGCATTTTCTCTTCTGTCTTCAAGTGCTAGTCAACTCAGAAGAGAGCTTTTGGATCTGTGTGAAATCTCTTTGTTCACATGTGGATTATTTTCCCATAATATTTGACTTCTGTTTGAGCATTGACACTATTTCACCTTTTTAAACACGGGTTACAGACAGTGTTCCATAATGCCCTCTTTCAATTGCGGAGGACACTGGACCATTGACGCTTATCCATTGTACATACTCACTAGCTAGTGTCTGCTGTAAGCTGGGTGCTATGTTGTGTGTGAGTTGGGAGCAGGACGGAGATCCAGACATGATAAAGAAACTACACCTCCTCTTAAGATACTTGAACTCCAGAATTAAAGAAACAAAGACATGTGTTCATAGCCCAAGGCAGAATTTGGTGAGTCCAATTAAGGAGCCAGCCAGGCTGGCTCTTCTCCTATGTGACATCAGTGTGGTAGGATCAGAGCTAGGCTTTAGATGGGTGGGATTCCTGAATGTATAAATAATTGGTTAAAGCCTTTGAGCACCTTGAAAGAAAGGTCCAGTACTCTGTTGCAGAAAACTCAGCTGCTGAGAACCCATATGGTGCACAGTTTTATTCTGACACACATACTGCTGGTATGAGTTAGAGCTGGCTTCATGGCCAAGTTTCCCCCCACCCATTTTGTTTCAAGTACAAGGTAGGAGATCAGAGAAGGATAGGTTAGGTAGGGGTAAGTGAAGACAGAAGGGTAATATTTCAGGTTTGTTTTCAGACCACCACAATACAGTGAATATTGCAATAAGGTGAGTCACACAAATATTTTGGCTTCCTAGAGCATGTAAAAGTATGTTTATATTATACTATAGTCTATTAGGAAACACTAGTGGTATAGTCATTAAGTGTTATTGCCGCTAACCAAAAAGCTGGCAGTTTGAGTCGACAGGAGCTTCTTGGAAACTCTGTGGAGCAGTTCTGCTCTGTCCTAAAGGGTCGCTGTGACTTGGCATTGACTTGACAGAAGTAGGTTTGATTTTTTGTTTGTTTGTTTTTGGTATAGTCTAGTAAGATGTGCAATAGCATTACATCTTTTAAAAAATGTGCATACCTTAATTAAAAATATACTTTATTGCTAAAAATGCTAACCACTACCTCAGTCTTTATCAAGTCATAAACCCTGGTTGGGTAGTGCTAAGTCTTCTAACCAAAAGGGTGGCAGTTTGAATCTACCAGATGCTCCTTGGAAACTCTATGGAGCAGTTCTACTTTCCCTTTAGGGTCACTATGAGTCAGAATTGACTCAATGGCACTAAATTTGTTTTCTTTTTTTTTAGCAAGTCATAATCTTTCTGCTGGTGGGGTGTCTTGCCTTCATGTTGATGTCTGCTGCCTGATGAGGATGGCAGTGACTGAAGGGTGGGGTGGCTGTGGCGATTTTTTAACATAAGACCTTAACAATGAAGTTTGCCACGTCAATTGACTCTTCCTTTCATGAAAAATTTCCCTGTAGTATGTGACACTGTTTGATAGCATTTTATCCCCAGCGGAACATCTTTCAAATTGAAGTCAATCTTCACAGACTCTACTTCTGCTTTATCAACTAGGTTTATGTAATATTCTAAATTCTCTGTTGTCGTTTCAACGATATTCATAGCATCTTCACCAGTAGATTCAATCTAAAGAAACCACTTTCTTTGATCACCCATAACAAGTAACTTTTCATTCATTTAAGTTTTATCTTAAGTACAGCAATTCAGCTACATCTTCAGGCTCCACTTCTAATTCTAATTCTCTTCCTATTTCCATCACATCGGTAGTTACTTCCACCAATGAAGTTTTGAACACTTTGAAGTCATCAAGAGAATCAGAATCAACTTCTTCCAAACTCCTGTTAATGCTGGTATGTTGGACTCCTTCCATGAATCACAAATGTTATTAATGGCAATTAGAAGGGTGATTTATTTCCAGAAGGATTCCAATTTACTTTGCTCAGATTCATCAGAGGAATTACTCTCTATGGCAGTTATAGCCTTATGAAATGTATTTCTTAAATTACAAGACTTGAAAGTCAAAATTATTCCCTGATGTGTGGGCTGCAGAATGAAAACAGCATTAATCTTCCTGTATGTCTCCATTGGAGCTCTTGGGTGACCAGTTTCATTGGCAATGAACAGTAATATTTTGACAAGAATCTTTTTTTCTAAGCAGTAGGCCTCAACGTTGGGCTTAAAATATTCAATAAACCCTGTTGTAAACCAACCAGCTGTCATCCAGGATTTGTGTTACATTTACAGCGTATAGGTAGAATAGTTTTAGCATAATTCTTAAGGCATCTAGAATTTTGGGGATGGTAAGTAAGCACTGGCTTCAACTTACAGTTGTCGCCTGCATTAGCCCCAAACAAGAGAGCTAGCCTGTCCTTTGAAGCTTTGTAGGCAGGCATTGACCTCTCTTTTCTAACTATGCAAGTCCTAGGTGGCATCTTCTTCAGTGTCAGGCTGTTTTGTCTCCTGGTCAGTATAGCCACCTCCATCAATTATCTTGGTTAGGTCTTCTGGATAGCTTGTCGTAGCTTCTACATCAGCACTTTCTGCTTGACCTTGCAGTATTGCATTACTGAGAGAGCTTCTTTCCTTCAGCCTCATGAACCTCTACCAGCTTTAAACTTCTCTTTTGAAGCTTCCTCACTTCTCTCAGCCTTTCTAGAATTGAAGAGAGCTCAGATCTTGCTCTGGATTAGGCTTTGGCTTATGGGAATATTTTCCCTGCTCTGATCTTCGCTTCAGACCACCAAAGCATTCTTTAAATTAACAATAAGATTTCACTTTCTTACCCTTCAAGAACATTTCCTTTGCATTCACAACTTGGCTAACTGTCACAAGTAGATTTTAACTGTTCTCAGCTTTCAACGTGCTTTCTTCACTAACCTTCATCATACCTAGCTTTTGGGTTAAAATGAAAGACATTTGACTTCTCTGGTCACTTGAACATTTATAAGCCATAGAAGGGTTATTAACTGGCCTGATTTCAATATTGTCATTTCTCAGGGAACAGGAAGGCTCAAGAAGAGAGAGAGAGGTGAGGTAACAGCCTATTGGTGGAGTAGTCAGAACACACACATTCATCAGTTAAGTTCACTTCTTACATGGGCACAGCTCATGGCAACCCAAAGCCACTACAATAGTAACTTCAGAGGTCACAGATCACGTAACAGATGTTATAACAATGAAAAAGTTTCAAAAATGTTACAAAAATTACTAAAAGTGGCACAGAGATACAAAGCAACCACATGCTTTTAGGAAAATGGTGCCAATAGACTCACTTAATGCAAGAGTGTCACAAACTTTGAATTGGTAAAAAAATAAAACATCTGCAAAGCACAATGAAGGGAAGCACAAAAAAATGAGTTATGCCTTATCTTTCACATCGTACTACAATGCATAAAGCCTCTTAATCTGCATCATGTAATAGCTTACTATACTAAAATTAATATGAACATAAGACCATGTCATAGCTTTTCATTCAGTGAAAAAGCTGTTGCAAATGATAGTCAGCTAAGAACAAGAAGATCAGCTGAGGATTCTCTGACACGAAATAGTTACATTGTGTGTTCAGGAAATGTTTCTCTTACAAATGGCCAGATATAACTTTAGTTGACAAATGAGGAAAGTAATTTTTTCCCTGTGGCTTACATCTTTTTATTTTTAGGGTTTAGATTTTAAAAGATACATTAAATGTGGTTCTTCTACTACGTTTGTAGATAATAATTTTTTACCTTATAATTTGGAAGAAAATGCACTTAATTGGTAGCATTTGTTATCATTGGCATACCTCGATCACCAGCTTTTTAAACTGATTCTGGGATTGTTTTTCTGTCATGAGATTTTGGGGTTTTTACGATTAATCTAAGGAGCACTGATGGCAAAACAGTTAAGTGCTTGACTGCTAACCAAAAGGTTGACAGTTCACAGGAGAAAAATCTGGCAATCTGCTACCATAAAAATTACTGCCAGGAAACCCTATGAGAGAGTTCTACTCTGTCACCTGGTGGGGGCTATGCTTCAAAATCGACTTGATGATACTAGCACTAATAACATGGTTAATACAGTGAGTCACTGGATGGTGCAAACAGTTAAGGATTCAGTTACGAATCCAAAGGTTGGCAGTTCAAAACCCTCCAAAGGTGACTCAGAAACAAGGCAGTCTGCTTCTGAAAGAGCAAAGCCATGAAAAACTTACAGAATGCACCTCTAGTTTGGTTATAGACAGGGTCACCGTTAAGCACTTAACTGAAAGGTTAGCAATTCAAGCTCTCCCAGAGACTCCTCAGAAGACAGGCCTGGTGATCCGCTTTTGATAGGTCACAGCCTTGAAAACTCTGAGCAACAGTTCTGCTCTGTACGCGTGGCATCCCCAGGAGTTGGAATCAACTTGGTAGCAACTAATAACAACAGAGTCTAAGACATCTCAAGCAGAGCTAAGGAACTTAGTACAGATGCTCAGACCCTCCTGAAGTATGCTATATCAGAATTTCTGTACGTGGAAGGTCTCCGAACAATTTCCCCTTGGGTTGCACAGTGGTTAAAAGCTCCTGCAAACTGTGGCTGCTAACCAAAGGTCAGCAGTTCAAATCTATCAGCCAGTCCTTAGTTATGAAAGATCTGTCTTGCACATTTGTCTGGAAGAAAACTACACAGGAGATCAACTGTGACATGTTTTTAGAGGTTAATCCTCTTAAAGAGATTCAACATTAATGCCTGCGTTATTGTAGCCTCTACTGTCAACAGCAACAACCGCATCACACCTAACGTTGACTAAGTGCATATTATCTGCCCAGCACCGTGTTAATGTTTCCTTAATTCTTACCTCAGCCCCGTGAGGGTGTCGTGGCTACTGTCATCAAATTCCAGAGCTAAACCAAAGTAAGCAAAAGAGCTAAGAGCAAAGGTCACGTGACAAACTGAAATCTCCAGAGGGAACGACAGAATAGTAAGAGGAAGAGTCTGAGTACAAATGAAACTTAAAAAAAGAGAAACACAAAAAAGATACTGAACATTTGCTAAATTTATAACTATAACTTTTCAAACATTAAATGTTAAGTTTTCAGTCAGAGACAAGCAAAAATAAGAGGTATTTCATTATAGTTCTTTAACGTTAAGCAACTGGTCATATTCCTGAAAGCATAGACTTTGTTTTTAAAATGTTATCAGTTTTAGCATGTTTAACATAATGCACTAAAAAAATAAAATGGGAAATCATTTAGAAAAGGGAGTCAAAGAGCACAGACTTAAATATACACAATAATGATTATTATACTTCCTTTTTACCAAGTTATGAATCCTGACTGACAGAAGGCTAGAGGAGGGCGCGGCACCAGGCGGGCTTTGGTCCATCCTGTCACCGACTGCTGCAAGAACGGAAAGCGACCGAACGGCACCTAACAACAGCTACGACTAATGTATCCATTTCTCTATCTCATCTAAAAACAAACAAACTTCTTTGTCCCGTGGACTTTCATAAGTTTTATAACTAAGTACTAAATGTATCACTGAAAATTATGATTCTTACTAATATAAAGGTGGTGGCACAGTGATTAAGCGTTCAGCTTCTAACCAAAAGTCAGCAGTCCAAATCCATCAGCTGGTCCTCGGAAACTCTATGGGACTGTTTTGTATTGTCTTACAGTGTCGCTATGACTAACAATTGACTCAATAGCATCTAAGAACAATAACATACACTAAATAAATAACAATGAAAAATAACGCCAACAATAAAACAGTAACATCAATAAATTGAATTTATTATACACTAAAATACAGAAACTATCAATATTAATATACTATTAGCGTATATGGAATATCATAAATAGAAAGAGCAGAATAAATGACGTCAATAAATAGAACTGGAAAAACTCCTCATGTCTGAAATTACAATTCTTGAAGGAGAAACTGCAATAATCAAAGAGAACTTGTTGTTATGTGGCAATGAGTGGGTTCTGACTCACAGTGACCCTATAGGACAAAGCAGAACTACCTTGCAGGATTTCCAAGGAGCAGCTGGTGGGTTCAAACTGCTGACCTTTTTGGTTAAAAACTACAGCGTCCCCTAGGTCTTACTTGCTGTTAAGCCAAATGCCACTTGGTTTTGGTATTTTTATTGCCAAATTCCCAGCACATAGCATTTTAACTAATCCATATTTGGAACAGATTCTTTGATTTCTGTTCATCTTTTTCATCAGAAATAATAAATTTTTGAGTAACACTCTTCCTGGAAAGAGAAAGAGAGCATGGTGCTGTTGGAAGAGCAAGATCTTAAAACCAGTTAAATCCTTCCAACTAACACCGTGAACCAACTGACCTCGGGTCTGTCACTGAAATTTTCTGAATCACAGTTTAATGACTGCAAATCTTGCTTAACTCAAAGCAGTTTTAGCCTCTTACTGGTAAAACCAACGTGGTATATGATTACAGCACCCAGGTCCAGGGCTACTATAACAATCAGATGAGTTAATTCATGGGAATATGCTTTACAGATTGTAAAATACTGTACCAAGTTTGAGTACACAGTTGGTCTTTTTTTAAGTAAGTAGCAAAAAGAAAAAATACTTGGGAATTAATGCTCGTTGTTGTTGGCAGTTGCCATCAAGTTGCTCCCAACTCACAGCAACCTTACATACGCTTGGTCCTATAAGGACTGCCAATTAAGTTCACAAATTGATTCTAGAAAAAGTACCACGTATCTCCCTGCTGAATGTCGCTGTGTTCATCCTTGAAGTATGCCGTTTGGAAAGCTATGCACCAATGCCAGCTCCTAGTCCACCCTTCAAAGCAATTTTGGAACTCTTTTTCTGGAATGGCCATCAGAGTTGCCCTCATCTTACACCTAATGTCCTGAATATCATCACAATGCCTTCCTTTCAATATTCCCTTTATCTTCAGGTAAGGGAAAGTAGTCATCGGAGGCCAGATCAAGTGAGCAGGGAGGCGGTTCCAATACACTCACTTATTTGTTTACTCGATAGAAACTCCCTCACAGACAACTACATAACTGAGTTCACCAGCTTGCCACCTTTAGCCACCATGCATGATGTTCATTCCAGAAAGAGTTCCAAAATTGCTCTGAAGAATGGCCTAGGCTCTGGTGTCAGTACATAGCTTCCCAAGAGGAGTACTTTGAAAGTGACCATGGTGATATTCAGCAATGAGGTTTATGTCATTTAAAACAATTAAGATTGTAGATTTAATTGTCAGACCTTGTGCAGTATGCTCACAATGGGTGCTATTGTTTAAGCACATTGTTGCAGCTACTGTGTCAGCCCATCTCATCAAGAGTCCTCCTCTGTTTCACTGCCCTTCTTCTTGACCAGCATTATGTCCTTCTCCGGGGACCGCTCCTTCCTAGTAACATACTCAATGCATGTGAGAAGAAGTCTCGTTATCTTTGCCTCTATGGAACACTCTGACTGTACTTCTTCCAAGACAGATTTGTTTATTTTTCTGGCGGTCCACAGTATAATCAGTACTTTTGTAAATATCGTGCTTCAAAGACATCAATTTTTCTTCAGTCTTCCTTATTCACTGTCCAGCTTTTGCATACATGTGAGGTAATAGAAAATACAGTGCCTTAGATCAGGCACATTTCAGTTCTCAAAGAGACAGCTTTGATTTTAATGGTTTAAAGAGGTCTCTCAAGGCAGATTTCCCACTGCAGTATGTCCTTTCTTGCAAGTGAATGTCAGTTTACTGTACCGTGGGAGCTTGTATGTTGCTATGATTCTGGAAGCTCAGTTGTCTATGGTGGACAGTTTCCTGCTGAGCTTCCGGACAAACACAGATTAGGAACAAGGACTCAACACTCCACTTCTGGAAAGATTTAGCCAGTGAAAACCTTACGAATATCAGGGGAATGTTGTCTGAGACAGTTCCAGAAGATGAGACCCCCAAGCTGGAAGTCACTCGAAAGATGACTTGGGAAGAGCTGACTACTGGATGGAGTCAAGATTTCAGGACCTTCACTTGTTGATGTGGTAAGATTCAAAATGAAAAGAAACAGCTGCCAACATTTGCTAATAATCAGAAAATGGAAGGTACTAATTATAAATTTAGGAAAATTGGAAATCATCAAAACTGAAATAGAATGTATAAACTTCAATATCCTAGGCATTGGTGAGGTGAAATAGTCTGGTATTGACCATTTTGAATAAGACATAGTATGGTCACTATATCAGGAATGGCAATTTGAAGATGAATGGTGTTGCATTCATTGTCAAAAAGAACATTTCAAAATCTACTGTGAAGGATAGTCCTGTCAGTAATAAGATAATATCCGTATGCCTACAAGAAAGACTAGTCAGCATGCTACTATTCAAATTTATGTTGCAATCACTAAGGCCAAGGATAAAGAAATTCAAGATTTTTACCAGCTCCTACAGTTTGAAATTGATTGAACATGCAATCAGGATGCATTGATAATTTCTGGTGATTGGAATGTAGAAGTTGGAGAAGTAGGCATGGGTGACAGAAACGATGCCCAAGATCTCATGATGGAATTCTGCATACCCAACAACTTCATTGCAAATACCTTTTTCCACCAACATAAATGTGATAATACAGATGGACCTCTTTGAATCAAACACACAAGAGTCAAATCAACTGCATCTGTGGAAAGAGACCATGGAAAAGTTCAGTATTATCAGTGAGAACAAGACCAGGGGCCGATTGCTGAACAGATCATCAATTGCACATACACATGTTCAAGTTGAAACTGAAGAAAATTAGAATAACTCCACAAGTATGACCTTGAGTATACCTCACCTGAGTTTACAGACCATCTCAAGAAAAGATTTGAGGCTTCAAACACTAATAACTGAAGACCAGTGGAGTTGTGCAATTACTTCAAAGACACCCCACATGAAGAAAGCAAGACGTCACTAAAATGAGAGGAGAGAAAGACCAAAATGGATGTCTGAAGAGACTACGAATATTGCTATTTATCACTGAGTAGATAAAGCTAAAAGCGGAAGAACCGATAAAGTACAAGAACTGAAAAGAAGACCTAAAAGGGCAGCTTGAGCAGACAAAATAAAAGATTATAATGACATGTGCAAAGAGCCAGAGACAAAAACCAAAAGGGAAGTATGTGCTCTGCATTTCTCATGCTGAAAGAACCAAAGAAAAACTTCAAGCCTTGAGTTTCAGTAGTGAAGGATTCTCTAGGGAAAATGTTAAAAGATGTAGCAAGTATCAAAGAAGGATGGAAGGGTACGCAGAGTCATCATACCGAAAAGAATTGGTCAATTCAACCATTTCAAGCGGTAACACAGGATCAGGAACTGATAGCACTGAACGAAGACCTTCAAGTTGCCTTGAAGGCATTGGCAAAAAACAAGGTTCCAGCAACTGATAGAATATCAGTTGAAATCTTTCAACAATGCACGCAGCACTGGAAGTGCTCGCTCGTCTATGCCGAGAAACTGGAAAACAGCTACCCGGCCAACTTACTGGCAGAGATTCAAATTTATGCCTATTCCCAAGAAAGGTGATGCTGAATGTACAAATTATGGAACAATATCATTAACATCCACACAAGTAAAATTTTGCTGAGCCAAGTGCCGTCGAGTCGGATCCGACTCATGGGAACCCAGATTATTTAAAAGTGACTGCAACAGTACGTCGGCAAGGAACTGCCAGAAATTCAGGCTAGATTCAGAAGACGACATCGAACCAGGGAGTTCATGGCTGATGTTAGAAGTACCTTGGCTGAAAGCAGAGAATACAAAAAAAAAAAAGTTTACCTGTGTTTTACTGACTATGCAAAGGCACTTGACTATGTGGATCATAATAAATTATGGATAACGTTGCAGTGAATGAGAATTCCAGAATACTTAACTGTGCTCATGAGGAATCTGCACAGGGATCAAGAGGTAGTCATTTAAACACAACGATGGGACACTATATGGTTTAATGTCTGGAAACCTATGCATCATAGTTGCATCCTTTCACCATACCTTTCTAAAATGTGTGCTGGGTAAATAATCTAAAAATCTGGACTATATGAAGAATAACAAGGCTTGAGGGTAATAGGAAGACTCATTATTAACAACCTACATTATGCAGACGACACAACCTTACCTACTGAAAGTGAAGAGGACTTCAAACACTGATGAAGATCAAAGACCACAGCCTTCAGTATGGATTATACTTCAACATCAAGAAAAAAAAATCCTCACAACTGGACCAACAGGCGATATCATCATAGAGAAAATACTGAGGCTGTCAAAGATTTCATTTTACTTGGATCCACAATGAAGAAATCAAAAGATGCATTGCGCTGGGAAAATCTGCCACAAAAGACCTCTTTATATTGTTGAAAAGCAAAGATGCCACCTTGGAGACTAAAGTATGCCTGACCCAAACCATGGCATTTGCAATTGCTGCATGTGAGGTCTGACAGTTAAGCTGGTGAATTAATCCTAGAAAAAGTGCTCCACACCTCATTGCTGAGCATCTCTATAGTCACCCTAGAAGTGCTTCCCTTGGGAAGCTATGCACTGACACCAGTGCCTACTCCACCCTTCAAAGCAATTTTGGAACTATTTCTCTGGAATAGCCATCAGAGCTGTCATCATATTACCCTCGATGTCCTGGATGTCATCAAAATTTCTTTCTTTCAGTATCTCCTTTCTCTTTGGGCAGAGAGTCACTGGGGGCCAGGTCAGGTGAACAGGGAGGGTGTTCCAGTACAGTTATCTGTTTACTGAGAAAAACTCCCTCACAGACAACTACACAATTAAGTTTGGGAACTTACCGTGGTGCCACTGTTTGCACAACGGCCATTCCAGAAAAAGTGCCAAAATTCCTTTAAAGGGTGGTCTAGGTGCTGGTGTTGGTGCATAGCTTCCCAAGGGGAGTGCTTTGAAAGTGACCATAGTGATATTCAGCAGTGAGGTGTGCAGCACTTAGAACAATTATGTTCACAGGTTTAATTGTCAGACCTCGCATGCGTGTGAAAGCTGGGTGATGCATAAGCAAGACAGAGGAATCGTCACGTCTTTGAACTGCAGTGTTGAAAAATACTAAATATACCGTGAACTGCCAAAAGAACGCACAGGTATGTCTTGGAAGAAGAACAAGAGTGCTACTTAGAAGAAAGGATGGTGAAAATACGTCTTAGAAGTGCTTAGAGTACAGCTAGTCTGAAAGTAAAAAATTGGTGTACATAGATGTATATTACTTTTTGGTAACGGCAGGAAGTAGTATTAGGCATGTTTTATGCTCCCCAGAGTATACATTTTCTGTCCTAGGTAAACATCTGAAAATGCAATGCCCCCTTAAATAACTTACAATGTACACACATTTATATAACCTATGCAAATTTATTTAAATGAATAAAACAAAACTCTCAGCAAAGATTATGGTTGGGCCAGGAAGGTGTTCAGCATGGTCTAGAGAAGCCTTAGCTGGATGAAAACATGGATGTAAGCACCTCTCCCAGCTGTGATAAAGTCATGTCTGCCTCAAGCTTTTAGGAAGCCTTGTGCTTTCTGTACCAGTAATTATCTTCCTTATAAAGTCATTCCTGACTAATCCCTCTCTCAGCCTCACCTCATCTTAATGATCTTTCTGCTCAATTCAAGATTAGGCCTTATGTAAGTCATGCACACAGGAGACATTCTATAAACACTCTTGATAGGAAATCGAGGCAAGTTTCTTATAATAATCTCCATTTAATCTTTCACAGAAATAACTGGGGATCTCTATTCTCTCAGTTACTAAAGACATATACACTAACCGATGTCCAAGGCAGGCTGAACTTAAGGCTTATGACCTACCCTCCAGTTTCCCTGCATACTCTGTTCTTAAGGTTGAAATGTATGTTTGCCAAGAGCAGTGCTTGTGCACAGATTTTCTCCTCTCAGTTGTATTGTATTCTGCAATAAAAATTAAATATGTCATAAACTGATTAAATATGAGTGCAACAACAAAGAAATTTATATGTGTGCTGGGGGAAAATGTAGCTGCTTCTTTTGGAAGGTAATATCATTATATATGTATGGATAAGAAAGCCATAAAAGAGTAGGGGAAACTCAGTAAAGTCCTAAAAAAATTTATCTCTAGGATTATTTTACAGTTGTCTTTAAATCTATGCACCTAATTTAAAGAAAGTGAATTTGGTCTTTGTAGATGAGACAACGGTAGCTTTTATGAAGACATAATATGGAAACTACCAATCTGCAAATCATTTTAGAGGAAAAAAATGCCTTGGTCACAAGTCAAAAGATTAGCTTTTCCTTTCCAACAAAATTTCAGATATGTAGAAAGATATGTTATAGTTCTCCTCTGTGAACAACGTTTTTATTTGCCCAAATGGTACTAGATTAAACTGAGCCAAGTAAGATGCCTTTGGACTGTACTGTCTTTGGATACTACCCGGCACGTTTTGAGTAATATAAAAGACATATATGAATTATTTTGATTTAACTTCAAATTCTGCAGTTTTAATTTCCTTTAATATTGCTTTTTTCTGGAACTCTAGCATAAAGCACTATCAGACAGCAGTGCATGCTTACAAGTATTTTTTTCAATCCTGTTGCCTGAGGCCCAGGAAAAGAAAGAAATGGATCTTTGTCTATTGTCTATAGGCAAAAGCAGCGAAACTCCTTCCTAGCAAAACACTAATAAGTGTGAATCAAGCAAATAATTGACTCACCAGAAACAACTAAAGACCTGAAACTGCACAAAGAACAGAGACAGATCTTGTAAAATTACAGAAAACTTCAAATAAGTCAATGTTTTTGGTAGAATAAGCAGGCTGATCTTCCAAAAGACATTTCACTCATTTTTTTTTTTTTAAATGGAGTCAACAACGCATTCAAGTCTCTGTTTCATGCACAAAAACTGAGGTTGGTTGGTTGAAGTGATAAGTTCTCACCCTCCTCATACTAACATAACTTGTTTTCCTGGATTCCAGCCTTAGGCTTTTCTTGGGGCCCAGCTATCTGGAGCAATCCTCATTTTGGAACAAATAGCTGTGTTTGGAATTCCATGTTGACACAACAATCTGAGTTACGTGGTGATTTTTGACAGGATAAACGGAGCTTTCACCACCCAGATTTCAAAGGAGCCATCTGACTTGGAGCAGGCCATTATGACCAGCCAGTCACAGGGGATCCACCAGCTCCTTCAGGCAGAAAAAAAGGCCAAGGACAAACTAAATGAAGCCAAAAAAAGTAAGTTCCTCCTGTTTGACCTCAGAGAGGGTTGTCACCAAATGCTCGTTAACAGAAAGAGGTAGTTCAGTGGGATGACCATGGACTACGGGAGCAGGCGGAACTCCATTCAAACCCCGGGGTCACCACTGTCATTGTGAGACCGTGGGCCAGTTCGCTCATACTTCTCAGCCATGTGTTCAGTGCTATAGCAGAGAAGTTCCCTAATTCAGGTTCCCTAATTCAGATCCTTTTGAAGAAGAATTGATGTTTTTTGGAGACCTGAGCTTAAACTTTGGCTCTGCAACTTAGTGTTGCTACACCTCAACTTTTTCAATATTGAGTAATGGTGAAGAGATAGATGACTTCCAGATTGCATCCACTTAGACACATGAGTGACCTTGAGCAAGATAACTATTCTCTGTAAGTATCAGTTTCCTCTTCTGTAAAATTGGCATAGAAACACTATTGCATTCTCATTCCTTGGTAGTTTTTCATTTCAGTATTATAAAAATATTCTTGTTCTAGTCTCCTTTTCTAATTTTGTCATTTAACTGTGCACCAATGTGCTTTCACATAGGCTATTCTTGTTAAAGTTCAGGTCCCTTCTTTTTCTGGGATAGTCACAACAACCATATCAGTGAGGCATTAGTACCATTCTTAATTGTATACACAGAAATTGAGAGTTATGCCCAAAATCATATCAAAAAAACAATAGACAGTGTTTTGCCAGGAGCTGTGCTCAGTATTTACCTCATTTTCTCCTCACAACAATTCTCTTTGCAAAAATGAAGTTGATGCTTAGAGCATGTCTGCAACTTGCCCAGCATCATCAGAAGGTAAATAACAGCAACGGAGTAGCCAAGATCTAAACTACTACACCATACAAAATTTATATATACATATGCATGTATATATATTATTATCAGAAACATGCAAGAAACAAACAAAAATTAACATGCACCAGTCTGGGTTCCCTGGGGCCCAGCCATATTTTTTTTCCCACTATATATTCCATATCAAATCATTATTCAGTCTATAAAGTAATTTCTACTATCATTTAATTTCTTCCTAGTTGTGGTATATTCTGCCTCTGCAATTAGATTCTCAACTCCAGTCAGACAGGAGCCTTACCTTTAAAATGTTGTTTATGGAACTCTGGGTGAATGGAATACCTATAGACACTGAGGAAAACTTATTTAAAGGCATCAAACGAGAATAAGAAATAGTATATCGTGATGCAGGAAAAGAAGCTGGAATACACCACTACCCAGTCCTCTAGGGCTTTGGACTGCACAAATAAAGGTAAAGACTCTGTGACAGCATGAGAGAGGAAAAAGAGAAGGAGAAAGATAATGAAAATGACATGTATCTAGTTTTTAATTTCCTTTTTCTACAACAAACTATGCGAATGACTTTAAAATGATATAAATACAAAGTAATTTTACAGAAAAATACAGCAGACTAGGGGCCTATTGGTTCAAATTCACTTTTTATTCAGATTTCTTAAACCACATTTAAAACTTTCAGAGATAACCGACTTATTTTTATGTGTGATCACTATGTTATTTCTGCTTCCCTATTGTAGAAGAAACAAAATGACAATATTAAACATATATCGAATCAATGTTATTCTATGGTTTGAATGATATTTGCCAACTGTTTCTTGGTTCTCAAGCACATGACCAAAAACAAACTCACTCTTGTGGACTCAATTCTGACTTACAGCAATGCTATAGGACAGACTAGAACGGCTCCACAAAGTTTCCAAAGAGTGCCTGGAGGATCTGAACTGCTGCCTGTCAAGGTCGTTAAACAAACAAACAGAAAAATGAAAAAACCACTACCAAGTCAATTTCATCTCATAGTGACCCTATAGGTGAGAGTAGAACTGCCCCATAGATTTTTCCAAGGAGTGCCTAGCAAATTTGAACTGCTGTCTTGATTAGCAGACAAACCACTTACCCACTGCTCCACTAGGGTTTCCTCAAGGTCATTAGAGAAGAAGAATGTTGCTAATCATGCAAGCAGCTTAGAACAGGAATCATGAGGACAACTTAGCCTCAAATCTCATAAAAAATATAGAAACTAAATGTCTTTTCATTTCCTCTAGTCAATACGCTGAGCTTAGAAAATCTTTCTCAGAAATCAATAATGAGAAATATATACTGTATCATTTGTATACAAATGTTCATTTCATTTTATACTAATGACTTAAAATAGTTGTGTACCTTTTTCTTAGTTTACCATGTCTTTATTCACAAATATTCAAACAGAATATTCAACCAGGTATAGTAAATCACCAGACTCTTAAAAGCATTCTAGAAAAGATTTTGATTTTCAAAACCTAACCTCTGCACTCAGCTTTAGACTAGCAGCCTGTACTGTTTATCTCCAAAGCATAGACTTTGATGCAGTTTTCACTAAACAGAAGCTGTTTTCTTACACCGCTACTGGCAGGTAGCAGTTTACAGTTACAACTTAAATCACACTATCCATTCTATTAACTTCTTAGACATTTCTATGGCAAAATAGAAATGTAACTTTTACAGCCTACTGTTTTGTGACTTCCTTCATATCTAGTTTATATCTCATCTATTTATTTCATTTAATTAATATTTATTTGATTCCTAAAAGTCCCTGGGGAAACCCCAGTGTCATGGTGGTTAAGAGCTGCTACAGCTTCTAACCAAAAGGTCAGCAGTTTACCAGGTGCTCCTTGCAAACTTGACGGGGCAGTTCTACTCTATCTTATAGGGTTGCTATGAGTCAGAACTGACTCCGTGACAATGGGCTTTTGGTTTGAAAAAAGTCTTCAGGTACCGCAAATCGTTTGTGCTCAGTTGTTAACCTAAACATTGGTGGTTTTCACCCACCCAGCAATACTTCAAAGGAAAAAACCTTTCAATCTGATGCTGTAAAGATTACAGCTAAAAGGTAGTGGGACCTCCAGAGACATGTCCAAACTCCATAAGAGATCAAATTATTTGGTTAAAGGGACCATAGTCTTGGGGAATATTTAGCTAAATTGGCATAACATAGTTCATAAAGAAAATACTCTACATCCTACATTCATAAGTAGCACTGAATTCTTAAAAGCTTGTAAGCAGCTATTTAAGCTACTTTGCTGGTCTCACCCCCTCAAGAGCAAGGGAGAACGAAGAAAATCAAAAGCTCAAAGGAAAAACTAGTACAAAGAACTCATAATCACAACTGCCACAACTTTTACCAGACTGAGTCCAATTCAATCACCAGATTGAGTCCGGTATAACTGGATGGTGCCCAGCTACCACTACCTATTACTCTGACACAACGAAGGTCTCAAACAGAGCTCAAGAAAAATGTAGGGCAAAATTCTAACTCAAAAAAAAAAAAAAAAAGACCAGGCCTGTTGGTCTCAAAGAGACAGGAAAAACCTTGAGAGTATAGCTCCAGGATACCATAGCTCAGTATAGAAGTCACTCCTAAGGTCCACTCTTCAGTCAAAGATTAAACAGGTCCGTAAAACAAAATGAAACTAAACGCTAGCTCAGTCACAAGGACAAGAAGGCAGGAGAAGAGAGGAAAACTGGGAGTGGGGCACCCAAGATCCAGTAAGGGGTAGTATTGACACTTTGTGGGGTTGGCAACCAATGCCACAAAACAATGTGTGTATTAATTGTTCGATGAGAAACTAGTTTGCTCTGTAAACCTTTATCTAAAGTGTAATTTAAAAGACTTATTTTAAGAAAAAAGGTTATAGCTAAGAAAACCACATGAAACAGTTTTCCTCTGTAACACATGTGACCAGCACAAGTCAGAACTGACTTGGGGAAATGAGTTAATTTGTTTTTGTTTTTTAGGGGGATGAGGGGAATACCAGTTCCAAACTAATTTGATGTATACTCTTGATGAATATACCTGGACTCTCCCTTAAGTAACTCTCAGGTGAGATAAGAAATCTACAGAAATGACCACAGGGACAGAGAAAGCAATAATGACATCAGTGATGTAATTAAACCAAACTGACTCCGATGGAGTCTGTACTGACTTACAGCAAGCATATAAAACAACGTGGAACTGTCCCAAAGAGTTTACAAGGCTGCAATCTTTACAGAAGCTGACTGGCACATGTTTCTTCTGCAGCATGGACAGTGGGTTCAAACCACCAGCCTTCTGGCTAATAGCCAAGGGCTTTAAGCACTGAGTGACCAGGGCTTTTATGAGTGGCATAGATCATTATTATTTTCATAAACCTATGACCTAAGCCATGATATTTTCAATTTCATAATATGCATGCAAAGGCTGGACAACGAACAAAGAAGAAGGATTGAAGCCTCTGAATTGCATTATTGGAGAAGAATATTGAATACAACATGGACTGCTGAAAGAACAAGCAGATCTGTTCTCGAAGAAGTTCAACCGAAGTGCTCCTTGGAAGCAAAGGTGGTACGACTGCAACTTACATACTTTGGACATGTTGTCAGGAGAGATAAGTCACTGGAGAAGTACACCTAGCAACATTAGTTTTTACTTTGTCACCATTCTATAAAGAGAGTAATTTGAAAGCATGGTGTATTAAAGTAGAATTTTTAAAAAAAATGGGGAAGAAATGTTGCCAATGATTTCCACTCATATTTACCCTATATGACTGAGTAGAACCAACTTGCAGGGTTTCCAAGGAGCAGCTGGTGGATTTGAAATGCTGACCTTTTGAGTAGCAGCCGTAGCTCTTAATCATTGCACCACCACAGTCCCTAAGGTAGAAAAGAGATTCAGAATTAGCATCACTGTGTTGCAACAGTGAACACGCTTCCAGAATGGTCCATGATAACTTTGTCTTTCTTAAATTCATTTAAGAAAGTGCTCTGAAACTTGCACATAGAGTTTCTTTTGAAGAAGATCCTTGGTTACATATTAAAGAAGAGAGAAATGAAGGAAAAAAACAGAGTGGTGAAAACTATCCTGCTTAACGTAGTTATTTATGTATTATGCTAAATATTATGTGTTACATTAAGGAGGACTGCTTCAGAGCCTGGTGAAATTGTTACCGAGTACAGTAAATAGTACAAATTTTTTTTCTTAATGGACATAAAGGCAGACATGGCGCAAGTTTATAAAAATAGAATATGCAGTTTATAAAAATAGAATATACAGGTCCCTACCTACAAGACACCAGCTACTGAGAGAGATGCTATTCGAAAGGGTAGAGCCATGGGTTGAATTATTTCCCCCAGAATGTGTGTAAATTTGGCTAGACCATGATTTGCAGCATTGTGCTTGTCCTCCGTTTCATAATCTGACAGATTTATGCTCTGTGTTGTAAATCCTGGCCTCTGCGATGTTAATGAGGACGAATTAGAGACAGTTATACTAATGAGGCTGGATGCAAACCACAGGATTAAGCTATACCTTGAGTTAATGTCTTTTGAAATTTAAAAAAGAGAAGTGAGCAGAAAGGAGCAGGACCTCCTACTGAAAAGAAAACACAGCCAGGAATAGAACATGTCCTTTTGTTCTGGGTTCTGGTGATGAGAAGCCCTAGACCAGGGGAAATTGATGATGATCCCTTTCCAGAATGGACAGAGACAGAAAGCCTTCCCTTAGAGCTGATACCCTGCATTTGGACCTTTTACCTTCAAGACTGTGAGAGAATAAATTTCTGTGCGTCCAAGTCATCCACTTGTGGTATTTCTGTTATGGTAGCACTAAATAACTAAGACAGAGGGGTGAGTAGGATTGTGGACAGGTTTGCCTAAGCAGCAGAGTAGAAAAAAGTGTTATTTTGAACTGAAAACTTCAGTTTCTCTATGTAAGTTACATAGCATCTCTGCGCTTCAGCCTTCCTCTTTTTGTTCTTAATAAAATAGAGGTTATATATATGCCCAAAAATATTTTAAGAATCAGAAAAATATCAGTAAGGTTATAAGGCAGAGTACAAGCTAAATAAATGCTTAGTTTTATTTTTAATATGCATGTATAATGTAACATACTAGTAGCCATATTATTACGTTATATGTACATAGCAAAATACATACATAAACATTTTAACATTTCTTATTTGTATACATATGTATTTGCAAGTATGTTGCTGTGTGATTGTGCCTTGATTCTGATTCATAGTGACCACAGAGGATAGAATAGAGCAGCCCCATAGGGTTTCCTAGGCTATAAACCTTATGGGAGAAGATGGTCAAGTCTTTTCTCCCTTGGAGCTGCTGGTAAGTTCAAACAACTGACCTTTCAGTTAGCAACTGAATGCTAAATGATTGAGCCACCAAGACGTTCTTTAATAGAAGATACATCTATTGTATATTACATGATCCATATATAATAAAATACATATACTTAGATATTTAATATATATGTTAAATACATGTAGTTCATATATATAATGAAATTTACAAGTATGGTATAGCTATATGTATACTATACTTGTATATTATTGTAAAATTCTTACCCATATTTTTATGTATAAGAATTTAGATGAAATCACAGTATGTTTACACTACTTTCTCTATCTTGAACTTAGCACCTTTTGACCAAACAAATCGGTCTTCAACCAAAACATAGAGTGAGTGTATTGGTCCAGGACCAGTTTCATTTTTACAACATAATGTAAGGTCTTTCAGATTTAGTGAAGTGATCAGAATTAGATTAGAAATTCAAGACAGTGTCACCAACGGTAGGAACAAACACATTTCTCTGAAGTATTAAGTCACATTTATGACCTTTTGTGAGAGCTTGTTTAATTTCCTATACAGGCGTTGCAAGTGTGGAAAGATCAACAGCTCTGCATAAACATTATTTTACTAAAATGCTGAAATACTCAAATACGGAGGTGACTCCATGTCGCATAAAGAGCCGATGGCTGGATTCATTTCCCTGTGTGCATCATCACCTCTTACCTGAATTGACACTCAACCTGTCCACATTGGCCGCAGCAGAAAAGAGTGTTTGTGATTAACTCAGACTTACAGATTGTGTCACAGGATAGAGATTGAAAGACTTGGTAATCTAAGCTCTCCCACACTGTCCTCCCTCCCTCCCCTCCTTTGCAACCATCAAAGAGTCTTTCTATGCATAAGTCTGTTTTTGAGTTCTTATTGTAGGGGTCTCATACAATATTTGTCCTTTTGTCACTGACTGCTTTCACTCAACATAATGCCGTCCAGTTGAAACCATGTTATGTTTCCTGAAATCCTCGTTGTTGTTTGTCATTGCATAGTGCTCCACTGAGTATATATATACCATAGTTTACCTATCCATTCCTATGTTGTTGGGCATCTGGGTTGATTCCATCTTTTTGCTGTTGTGGCCTGTGCTGCAATGAACATTCATGTGCATGTATCAGTTGGTGTGAAAGGCCTTGATTCGGTAGGGTATATTCCAAGTAGTGGAATTACTGGGTCAATGGTATATCTATATCCATTTTTTTTAAGGAAGCACCAGATTGCTTTCCAGAGAGCTGGACCATTTTGCAATCCCACCAATGTAGGAGAGCTCCAATTTCTCCACAGCCTGTCCAGCATTTGTTGTTTTGCATTTTTTGGATCACGGCCAATGTTGTTGGGGTGGGTGTCTACATTTCTCGTGACTAGAAGCACCAGATGGTGCACGGCCACCACCAGTGATAGCCTCAGTGGAGCTCACAAAGTTGGGTCTCACTGGTGACACAAGAATAAAAAGGGGTGCACCCTGAGATTTCCACTAAAAGACCACAACTGATGGTCCAGGAACTTCACGGTTCCCCTGGAAGCATGGCCCCTGGCCCTGATGCTGCCCCTGCCCATAAATCATAATGAAGGTCCACTCTCCGGACAGGAATGGATTGGACTTGGTGATGACCACATCTTGGGTGCACTTTATGGTTCTATGCATCTACAGGATGTCGTCCTGCTGACCTCTTACTGGAGACAGGGGAGTGGGTGGAAAGGAGGGGAAAGGAGACTGTTGGGAGGACCGGACATGTATGGAGCATAGATGAAGAGTGTGCTGTCACCGGGTAGGGAGAACAGTGGAAGCTGCATATAGGCAGGTATGCAAATTTATACGGGAATGTACATTTTCATTCAATCATAATAAAAAGAAAAGAAAAAAAAAGACTTGGTAAACACATATAAACATTCAAATTCGGAAAAGAGGAAAGCTGAACAAGCACGTAAGTTAAAATTGTCCTAAGCTGTACACAATTTTGATAAAAAGTGAAGGGCACACTACTCTTGTTTTCTACCTAGCCAGCGCAGTCAGTTCTCAGTCTCTGGAGCCAGGTGGCCTGGTTGAAAATCCAGCTCTGCCTCTTCCAAACTGTCTGACCTGGATCTCTTGGGTTTCAGCTGCCTCCATCTTAAAACTGGTTATATAAAATAGTACCTGCCTCAGGGAATTGTTATAATGATTAGCTGAATTCGTTATGAAAGACATATTGAGCATGTATCAGGTACTCAATAGATGTTATTTCTTCTATTACTTAATGAGAAGAATTACATTGCAAAGAAGAGCAAAACAGAAGAGTGCCAGTAATCTCTTCTGGGTGTGTCTTTAGTCAAGTCTGTCATTGAATTATATTGCTGTGTATATTAAATACTTAAAAGATTTCTGCAAAAAATAGGTTCTACTCCAGTTAACTAAGTAACACAGATTGTTTCCTGTAGGCATATACAATGCCAACTATCAGCATTAAAAAAAAAAAAAAAGCTGACCACCTATTCGCAAATATTCCAACTTACCTAAATAAGTACTTTAATTTGATAAATTTTTCACCATTCAAGCGAACGTTTTGGTTCACGAAGACATGACTTTTAATACACTAATAAAACAGAAGTTTCATATAGGAACTTTACGGTCATGTCTTATGCATTTTGTGGGCCTGTAAATATTTCCTCTTTCTTTATAGTCCACAGACTAATAAGGTATTTATAAGCGTATTGGACTTTCATTTCTTTGAGTGGGTATTATTAAAAAAAAAAAGGAGACAAAGATTTTTATTTACTAGTACCTTTTAGTTGTAGTCAATCTAGAATCTACACATAACTACCTACTATATTTTTTTAGTAAGCAAAATTTGAAGGGGGGAAGCAAAGCCAAACACTAAGAAAAAAGACATATGAAAATAAATAGATCAGAAGAGAAGTTCTGTAACAATCACAATCACCAAAAGAAAGGTAGCTTTTTTGGTTTTCCTGATGATTTGCTACTGTTTCCAACAGCTGTAGTAGTTACCAAAATAATGGAATTCTTTGAACTAGGTCAGTTTTATCATTATATTAGTAGCCCCCCAAGCTGCTTGTCTATCAGTTTGCATTCTGTGGTGGCTTGAGTGTTGCTGTAGTGTTGGAACCTATGCCACCAGTATGTCAAATATCAGCAAGGCCATCGATGTTGGACAGGTTTGAGCAGAGCTTCCACACTAAGTTGGTCTAGGAAGAAAGGCCTTGAGATCTACTTACAAAAACTAGCTAAAGAAAGCCTGACTAATCACTACAGAACATTGTTCAACATTCTGGTTTGGGACTTGTCATCAGGAGGAATAAATTCCTGCAGGGAGGTATCGAAGTCATGGGGTGAACTGGCAAACAACCACAATAATAGACTCATGCATGCTGACAATTGTGAGGATTATGCGAGAACAGGCAACATTTCTTTCTGTTATACGTAAAGTCACAATAAGTTAGGGTCTACTCCATGGCAGATGACACCAACTCTTCTCAATATACAGACGTTTCCTAGGTAATCACATCTAATCCCATGGCTTTAAATTAGCTGCACGCTGTCAACCCCTCACCTTGATGTTTCCAGCCCAAGTTGCCTTCCTGATTTCCAGATTCATATAAACAGCAGCCTTCCCAGCATTATCACCTGGGAGTTTAATAGGCATCTCAATTCAACAGCATTTTTAACTCTCCCTTCCCAAAACACACACTGAGTCATTATCAATTGACTCATTTCTGTCTCTCATTACGTATCTGTCAGCTCTGCCTTCACAATGTGTATAGCCACTTCTGAAGAACTCAGCTGCTACTTTCCTATTTTTAGCTATCATTATCCGACTCGATGGCACTTGGCTTGGCAACCTTTGTCTGGACAATTGTAATAGATTTCAAACAGATCTGTCTGCTTTTCTTGCCTTATCCTACAGTCTATCTGTCACAACAGCAACCAAAGAAATCCCTTCAAATCATAGGTAGCATTGTACCTCACCTGTGCTAAAAACCTTTCCTAGATGTAACATCTCGAGGGCAAAATCCTTACCATGTTCTATGAGCCTCAGTGGCTCACTTGCTTCTTGGCATACCCAGTTTGGGGGGACTCTCTCACCTAGAAAGCCAGGAAAATTCCATTTCTGAGCACATCTTCTGTCTCCCATGCAGAGGTCAGCTTTAACCTGCCCTGAATTGGATTTTTAATCATCCTTTCTCCTCAAATCACTTGGAAACCAATTTAAACATTTTTGTCCCCTCCCTTACTCTTCATAAAAGATCGAATGGGCTGTATCTCAGGCTTTCTTAACGTAGAACACATCTGCATATCAAGCCATGTTTCTCAAAATGAACATGGCATTATTAGAGGTAGAACTCATCACATGGAGTCCTCAAAAACACCTTATGAAGGATGGTCTTGCCTTTTTCTAATCTGAAAAATTAACTTCCCAACCCATTAGTCTCCTGGCTAATAAGTCTACTTATCTCAACATCAGCTTCTTGAGAAGCCTCTCCTGACCTAGCCCAGCAGCCTTTCTGACTTCTGCTGTATACATCTCAGTCTATTTGTTTACATTTCTGGCTTCCTCTGTTAACACACGATATAACACGGCTAACAGAGGGTAGTGGAGGAAGTACCGATTCCCTAGAATTTCAATAGCTGATATCTACTTAAATGCTGCCATTTCTAACCATCACAGAACAAATAAAATCAAGACTTAGGCTTCATTATTTCCCACTGATTTTGTATAATTTTCACAATTTATGAATTACATAACTCATCTCTTGGATACCGGAGTACCATGTAAACGTTTTCAAAATGCACTGTTTATGCTGGCCAGGAACAAGGATGATATCTTGTGTATTTCTCTATTCCTAGTTTCTAGCTCTGTGCAAAGTGTATCATAGCCAAGCCAAGTGCCGTCGAGTCGGATATCATAGGCATCCAATAAATACATGCTGAGTAATGGATGAATAAATTAAAACTACCCTTTCTTGCACCAATCTGCAGTTCTTGCTTTAGCAAGATTTGAAATTACAGTGTATAAGGTGGCCACTTGTTCTTAACCATAAAATCAGAACATTTGGTCTGATAAGCCCATGTGTCCTTGTATGAACTTTGGGACTAGATATTATTAGATCATTATATTTGAAAGCAAAAGTCTTCATAACTAGACCAATGAGAAACATTATGATAAACAGAAAAAGCATTGAAATTGTCAGAGATTTCATTGTACTTGGATCCACAATCAACACCCATGAAAGCAATCGTCAAGATAGCAAAAGATGCACTGCATTGGGAAAATCTTCCGTAGAAGACCTCTTCAGAGTGTTGAAAAGCAAAGATGTCACCTTGAAGATTAAAGTGCACCTGACCCAAGCAATAGTGCTTTCTGTCACATCATATGCATGTGAAAGCTGGACAATGAATAAGGAAGATAGATGAAGAATTCATGCCTTTGAATTGTGGTGTTGGTGAAGATTGTTGAAAATATGGATTGCGAAAAGAATACACAAATCTATGTTGGAAGAAGTGCAAACAGAATATTCCTTATGAGCAAAGATGATACTTTGGACATGTTATCAGGAAGATCTACCCCTAAAGAAGGACGTCTTTGTTGGTTAAGTAGAAAAACGCACTGCTGTCTGGTCGGGTCCGACCCACAGTGACCCTGGAGGTCTGGGTAGAACTGCCTGATAGCGTTTCCAAGGAGCACTGGCAGATTTGAACCAACGACTGTTCAGTTAGCAGACGTAGCACTTAACCCACTACACCACCAAGGTTTCCTCGTCAAATAGAGAGTCGTTAAAGAAGAGAAGACCCTCAATCAGACGAACACAGTGTGTGCAACAACGGCTCCAGCATAACAATAACGCTGTGGCGCAGGTCCGCGCAGTGTGTCACTCTGTGAGTCCGCACTGACCTCACAGCACCTAACAACAATAACGTATTTGAGATCTGGACTGTCCCATACAGTCACCATCCATGTTTTATATAGAAAATATTGGGAAATAGGAATCTGTATTTCTTTCTTTTCACAGCAACCAAGTTTTCATGCTTAAGGAGAGGTATAATTTTAAAATTTGGAAAACGTTATCTATAGTGTAACAAGCTAGAGGTTTGATGTATGTGTTTTGCTTCACCTCTAGCAGAACAGTGGACCTTAGGCTCGAGTTTCTTCTGCTGGATTAAATCAGGGGTAGCATCTGCAGCCGCTCGCACAGCAGCAGCCACTGAGCCGACCTAGAAAATTGCTGCGCCAGCAGCCGTTTCCCGGTGGCTCTCCTATTTAATTGAATGAGAACCAGCAGGTGACTGGTGCCGTGATGGGGAATCACAGGCATATTCTGAGCCTGTCACTGTGGGGTGGAGCTAATATACAGCTTCTTAGAGAAGCACTTAATTGTGCTCAGAGGTAGGGCACATGAAGCTTTTCCTTTTGGGTGTTGTTCTTTCGTTTTAATGTGCCACATCTTTATAGCGTTGAAACCAACGTGTTATGCAGTTATGATGGAGCTTCATGATGTTTTATGAGATTTATTTTATAAAATACTCAGTATTCTATGAACTCGTTATTACTAAGAAAATATTCCTATACTTAAATGTATCTTTGTCCCAATGTTAATAACAGGCAGGCATAGAAAAGAGGGCTGGAGATCAGGACAGAGTTTTCTCTACCAACACGGCATCTCTCTGCACTGCTCCCAGAGAATCTCTTTGGAGAGTACATGTATGGTTGACACAAAATGGTCAGAACTGTAGACAACAAAGGAATTAGTGTAACCAAAACGGGAAGAGCATCAGGCAAGCAGCAAGGTGTTAAGTGTTGTTGTTGATAGTCTATTAATGTTCAAGAATTAGAAAAGTATTTCTTACAAACAAAGCAGTTACCATGGAGTCAACTCTGACTCGCAGAAGAATTCTGTGTGCATGAGAGAGAGAGAAAGAGAGAGAGAGAACAGAACTGTACCGCACAACGTTTTCAATGGCTGATTTTTCAGAAATAGATCACCAGGCCTTTCCTTCAAGGTACCTCTGGGTAAACACCACCCTCCAACTAGATGGCAGAAATTGTAAACAAAAGTTTAGCAGATGTTATCAGAGAAAAGAAAATACGTTAAATAGGCACACACACACACACAAAGACATTTAACAGAAATTGAAAGACAGCAGACCAGGAGGAAGATAAAAAGAATTTTAATATAGTTCTCAGTTTCTTTAAAGTTTTAAAGACCACAATATGTTAGTACTTAACACCCCGAATATGGTAGGAGGTGGGAGCATAGGAGCAATAAAAATTACTCTATAGACCTCAACAGTTACTCTGGTTGACAGATAGTTATGTTGTTAGCTAGTGATCCCCACCAAATTGTTTGTGTGAAACTTCCTATGTCGATGTCTGCTGACTTAAGGCTTATTTACACCTTAGCTCTTAATAAAAGAAAGGGGGCTACTTAACTAAAGCTCCTAACCATTAAAAACAATTGGTTTTACAATCACTTTCAAGTCCCCCTCAGAGAAAACTACTACTAGTACTAAAAAAAAAAAAAATAGTCGCTTTGATGTGCTGTGGGACTTAATCAGGCATTCTAGAATCAACAGACAGTAACAAAAAATCCCAGTAAAATGTTTAAAAAAAACAGTAAGTCATTTTGATAGTCTGCATTGCGTGTCTGGAGCAGCTTTGGTGACCTGCCAGTTGCTAAATAGGATCCAGTTGGTGGGAACTGAAGGACTCCTGGCTGCGAATCAGGATAGCAGTCTGACCAAATACTGTCTATTTGAATACATGACAGCTAAAATTTGTTTTTTGACTATTACTGCTATGAATAAATGAGAAGATACCTTGTTCAAATATGTACGGGTGAAAGAAAGTTGTCATTCTCACGTAATAAAGAATCCAATTAAAAAATAAGTAACTTCTCATTACATCTATTACTGTTTTTATTTCTCAAACTTTAGATGAAAGTTTACTAGCAAACTAGCTTCTCATTTAACAGGTATACATACTGTTTTATGACATTGGCTTACAAGCTCACACATGTCAACATTCTCCTTTCTTGAACTTGGGTTCCCTATTATCAGCTTTCCTCTCCCCGCCTGCCTTCTAGCCCTTGTGCCTCGGTTGGTGAGCCCCTTTAGTCTCATTTTGTTTTGTGGATCTGTCTCCTCTTCGGCTGAAGAGTAAATCTCAAGAGTGACTTCATTACTGAGCTAAAAGGATATCCAGGGGCTATGGTCTTGGGCCTTCTCCGGTCCCTGTCAGCCCAGTAAGTCTGGTCCTCCTGCATGAGTTAGAGCTCTATTCTGCATCGACTCCCAGCTTTGTCTAGGACCCTGTGCTGTGGTCCCTATCAGAGCGGTTAGCGGTGGTAGCTGGCAACTATCCAGCTATGCTGGACTCAGTCTGGTAGAGGCCCTGGTGGCTGTGGCCCATCGCTCCTTTGGATTTAATCTTTCCCTTGTGTGTCCTTAGTTTTTGTCATTCTCCCTTGCATTTGAAGGTGTAAGACCAGTGGAGTATCTTAAGTCACCACTCACAAGCTTGTAAGACCCCAGATGTTTCTCATCAAAGTAGAATGCAGAACGTTTTCTCTGCAAGCTCTGTTTTGCCAGTTGAGCTGGATGCTCCCTGACAGCATGGCCCTCAAAGCCCTCAGCTCCATAATTCAGTCCCTCGGGACGTTTGGATGTGTCTGTGGAGCTTCCGTGACCTTGCCTTGGACACATTGTCCGCTTCCCCAGTACTGTGTACTGTCCTCCCTTCACAGTATTGTGCACTGTCTCACCCCTTCACCAAAGTGACCACTTGGTTTAGTGTTTTTCCATTCCCACCCCTCCCCCTCTCATAACCATCAAAGGTTGTTTCTTTCCGTATGTAAAACTTTTCATTCATTTTTACATTAGTGGTCTCCTGTAGTATTTTATACATTGAAAAATCTGGTGGCATTGTGGTTAAATGCTACAGCTGCTAAACAAAAGGTCAGCAGTTCAAATCCACCAGGCTCTCCTTGGAAACTCTGGGGCTGTTCTACTCTGTCTATAGGATGGCTATGCATTGGAGTAGACTCAATGGCAAAGGGTTTGTGTTTGGTTTTTGGATATATATATATATATATATACACCGTGTGTGTGTGTGTGTGTGTGTGTGTGTGTGTGTGTGTGTAGTGATTGACTTATTTCACTCAGCATAATGCCCTCCAGATTCAGCCACGTTGTGAAATACTTGGCATATTCATCATTGTTCCTTATCATAGTACAAACAAAAACCAAATTCACTGCTGTCGAGTCAATTCTAACTCTTAGCGACCCTATGGGACGGAGTAGAACACCTGACAGAGTTGAATTGTCAGCCTTTTGATTAGCAGCTGTAGCATTGAACCATTATAGCACCAGGGTTTTCTATCATTGTATACTACTCCGTTATGTATATGTATCGTAATTTGTTTTTTCATTCATCTGTTGACGGGCACCTAGGTTGTTTCCATTTTTTCACTGTTGTGAACAATGATACAATGAACATGTGTGTGCATATGTCTATTCATGTGACTGCTTTTCTTTGTCCAGGACAGATTCCTAGAAGTGGCATTGCTGGATCACATAGCGTTTCCGTTTCTATGGAAGCACCACATCATTTTCCAAAATGGTAGTGCCATTTTGCATTTCCACCAGCAATACAGAAGAATTCTGATCTCCTCATAGCCTCTCTAAGATTTGATATTTCCTGTTTTTTTTTTGTTTGGTTGGTTTTTGTTTTGTTTTTTGCCGGTAATGCTGAGGTGAGCTGGTAACTTGTGGATTTCATTTCCATTTCTCTAACTGCTAGTAATGGCAGCATTTCTTCCTATGTCTGATAGCTGCTTGACTATCTTCTTTGATGAAGTGTGTGTTCATTTCTATTGCTCATTTTTAATTGCATTGTCTTTTTGTTATGAAGGTATTGGATTTTTCCTGTAGACTCTGCAGATTTGACCTTTGTGTGACGTATAATAGCCAACCACCAGGCGCTCCTTGAATACTCTGGGGTCAGTTCTACCCTGGCCCCTAGGGTCACCATGAGTCGGATCCGACTCGACGGCACTTGGCTGGCTTTCCCCGGTTTGTAGATCCTTTTTTCACTCTTTTGGTAAAGGCTTTGTAGAGCATGGTGTTTAATTTTTGAAAGATCTCAGTTATCTAGCTTATCTTTTGGAGTTTGTGTGTTTTTACTTATAGTTTTAATGCCATGTGTTAGGACCTCTAGCATTCATCTTATTTTTTATTCTAGGATATTTATAGTTTGGGGTTTTATACTTAGGTCTTTGATCATTTTGAATTAGTTTCTGTGTGTGTTGTGAAGTCATTTGTCATTTTTTTTGCAGACAGATGTCTAGTTTTGCCAGCACCACTCGTTAGAAAGACTGTCTGCCCCCATTTGATGGACTTGTTTTTCAATGAAATGTGCTATTCTAGAAAAATGAAAAATGTGCACCTCACTCACCTTGTAAAATCAAGTTTGAAACTTCACATATAATACAAAAAAAAATCATTCCTCTCTATGCCACTTTTAATTTTCAGGAAAAGGGAAAAGATTGAAACAAGCTAAGGAAGAAGCAATGGCAGAACTTGACCAGTTCCAAATGCAGAAAGATAAAGAGTTTCGACTGAAACAATCTAAAGTAAGTGACAAAGCCAGCACTGACTTTTATGAAACATAAATTGTAAAATATTAATATGCCTAAGATGGGACATAGAATTTTAGGTGGGAAATAAAACACTGAGATTGAACATGTGTAGTTCAACCAAAGTTAACATCAAACCAAATAATATATCTTAAACTTAACAGAATTATTGATTTTACACTTTCACTGTCAAAGCATTTTTGATTTGTCAAGAAAATAAAAAAAAGTATAAAGTAATGATTATTATCTAGTATATCATATGAAGCAATGGTGGAACGGTGGTTAAGAGCTATGACTGCTAACCAAGAGATCAGCAGTTCAAATCCGTCAGCCATTCCTTGGAAATGCTGCGGGGCAGTTCTGCTCTGTCTTAAAGGGTTGCTATGAGTTGGTATGAACTGGGCAGCAAAAGGTTTCGTGCATGTGGATTTTAGTACATCATATATGTATTAAAAATAACATTCTCAAATACATAAATTGAAGGGATTAGTAAAAGAAATAGTCACACTACAGATTGTTAACATTGTTGTAAGAAGAAAGTTCCAGAAGACACGGTTTGTCTACTAATATTTACCAGTAGGATAAATAAAAAATGGGCTAAATTATAAAATGTATTTGTTAGGCCAAGTTTTCTTTGGTGAACCCAAAATTTACAAATGACCAAAACAGATGTTGTTGAAAACTCCTGAAAACCCTTCTTGTATTTTCTTTCCAACTGATTAGTTTTGTTCAATAAATCTTGCATAAAAATATAAATAAATACTTCTTCCTACACTATCATTTTTAAATACCTGCAGTTTACAGTAAAAACAAGTGCATGACATTTTTAGAGCTGACGCCTTTCTTTCCATGTCACAGAATGAATCAAAAAATAGAAAAGATTAAACTCAATGTGTCATAATGTAAGTTTATATGATATTTTCCTATTACTTCAGTACAAATGCAAATCAAGTTCTGCGAAAAGTCTGACATTGCAAAAGGAACCACAAGCGATTTGGAAATCTCTCTGTTTACAGCTTTCATTTGAGTGGTAGTAGAAAGGAAGCTCACTTAAAAAACCCACAGCCATTCAGTAGAGTGGAACGCGGAGCAACCCTGCAAAGCAGATCTGCCCCCATATGGTTTCCAAGACTTTAATCTTTCTGGAAGTAGGCTGCCACATCTGTTCCCACACAGTGGCTGGTGGGTTAAAACCATTGACCTTTTGGCTAGCAGCCTAACCCTTAAGCATCACGCTATGAGGGTTCAGGTAAATTGGATCAGGTAAAACTTATCCAGGCAGCTCTTCAAACAAAGAGTAGAAAAAAGTGAATCCCTCAGTGAGTATAAACTCTTCTAAGGAACTCTTGGACCAATAGTTACATGCTCAGCTGCTAATCAAAAGGTCGACTGTTCTAACTTTCCCAATGGCTGGCTCCACAGGAGAGAGACCCAGCAATCTACTTCTGTCAGACTAAACCAAAAAACACCAAATCCAGTGCCATCGAGTCAATTCTAACTCAGAGTGACCCTACTGGGCAGAGTAGAACTGCTCTATGGAGATTCCAAGAAGCGTGAATTTAACTGCGGACCTTTTGGTTACTACAGCCTAGGAAACCCTATGGGGCCGTTCTGCTCTGTCACATGGGACGATTATGAATCAGAATCGACTCAATAGCACCTAACAACATCAATATTTGAAAAAAGAAATTCTAAATACATACATGACATAACCAGTTCTACTCTTGGCTACATCTCAAAACACCTTTCCCACTACTCTTACTCTTCAACTAGAAACTTTGGGTGTAGTGGTTAAGAGCTATAGCTTCTCATGAAAAGGTTAGCAGTTCAAAACCACCAAGCACTCCCTGGAAATTCTGTGGATCAGTTGTACTCCGTCTTACAGGGTTGGATGTGTTGGAATCAACTCAGTGGCAACACATTTAGGGTTTTTTTTGTTTTGTTTTAACTCTACTCATTCTATTGCAGTCATAATGGTCTTCCTGCTGCTCCTCAGACACACTGAATATGTTGCTACCACAAGCACATGCTTTTTCCTCTTCTTGGAATCCTCTTCTTTCAGACACATGTATCTCTATTCAATTATCCACTTCTCCTGATCACGTTATCTAAAGTTATGCCTGTCATAAATGAAGGAGAGTAATACTCCATTACACATAATTTATATTTTTCTTTATAGTGTTTATAGTTATCTGATATAGCAATGTAGATTTGTATTTCTCAATTATTAATTATGTTTCATTCTAGAATGTAAGCACCAAAAAGAACAAGTTCTTTGTTATGTTCTCTGTCATTTTCCTAGACAACAGAACAGAGCCTAGTCCATAGTAGGTGCTCAGTAAATATTTGTTGAATGAATAAATAATTGAATATTCCCTCTGTGCCTTTGCCTTTCCTGTTGAATCCCATCATAACCATGGAATAGTAGCCAGCCACGCAAGCCAAGTGCTGTCGAGTCGGATCCGACTCATGGAATAGTAGAGTCTGGCCAAATAATCATTCTTAACCATAACCATGTTTGATTATGCTATGTGGGCTGCTACTTCTGATATGATATTTCTTTCTACTTTTTTTTTAAGTAACAAAACAATATAATTTCAGATAATGGTTGTGTTAAATGTCTTGAAGTATTTCTCTAGGAGAATCTTATGAGTTGACCCTAGTTTAGAATATTTGTTCTGCTTTGGATAAAAATTAAAACTCCTCATTGGTTTTACAATCAGCACTTTAAGCCAATTTTACAGCTAGTTGATCAAAACCTCACACAGAAAGGTCAACATGTTTAGGTTTCCACTACTCAAGCATAGTGCAAAACTGCTGACACAGACTCTCCTTCATTGGCAGATTTCCATATTGCTGGTCCGATTAAATTTCATCATCACTAACCCAGGGCAAAAGAAGGTCTGGGAAGAGACCGAAGAAGTCACTTTTCTGTCTCCTGCCAGTACTGTATTTTGATGCTATATTTTATTATTTAGTTCCTGTTTACCTATGTTTCTTTAAGTACTGTGACTTACTAACAGAAGTCACTGTATATCAATTTTTGTTTTATTAAAGGCTTGTATACCGCTTGCTAATCATGGAGCCCCGGTGGCTTAGTGGTTAAACATTAAGATGCTAACCAAAAAGTTGATAGTTCAAATCCACCAGCCACACCTTAGAAACCCTACTGGGCAGTTTTACTTTGTTATTCTGTCCTGTAAGATCACTACAAGTCAGAGTCAACTCAGTGGGAATGGGCTTTAGGTTTTGCTTATCACTGCTATTCAATATACCATCTTCTGCTTATGGCGTTATTGCATTGCTGAAAAGAAATCTGGGCTAGAATGGAAAAAATTAAACACACTGCTACAAGTAACAGTTAAGTAGACCTAAATAGAAGACTGTAAAAGAGCTTACTTGGGCATATAAGTATAAAGATTTTTATATTATGAAATCTGTCTTCCTGAATTCATATGATGAAAGGATTTCATTTCACTGAAGCATTTTGAAATTGGAACTGTGAAACCATTTTGTTTATTAGGGTGATTAATCTTGTTACAGCGCTGTCTAGGAAACACTTTACAAATTACTGGATAACAGTAAACCCAGAAATAATACTACATTTAATTATGTGGGATGAGGTACTTTTGATTATGAGATATTTACAAGGGTATTCCTGTGTTTCTGAAAGTGAGAGATGGAGTGGAAGAAGAGAGGCAATAAATTAAAAAAAAATCATAATAGTAATCACTAATACTTACTAAATACTTGCTTGGGTGAAGGTTTGTGCTCAGCACGATCTTTCCACTAAATAGCTTCAGAAAGTTATTACGCTGTCTTAGCAAAACACACTAAGAATAGTGACAAAGTCACATGTGTCTAGTGAAGGCTTGAAATGCATTGTTGTTGTTGTTGTTGTTATTAGGTGCAGCCAAGTAAGTTCCAACTCGTAGTGAATGAAACACTGCCCAGTCCTGCACCATTCTCACAGCTGTTACTATGCTTAAGCCCATCACTGCAACCACTGTCTCAATTCATCTCACTGAGGGTCTTCCGGTCTTTTGTAGCCCTATACTTAACCAGTGAGGAAGAGGAAACCCTGGTGTTATAGTGGTTAACCGCTACGCTGCTAACCAAAAAGTTAGCAGTTCAAATCTACCAGGCACTCCTTGGAAACTCTCTGGGGCAGTTCTAGTCTGTCCAGTAGAGTCAGTATGAGTTGGAATCAATTCAGCAACAGTGAGTTTGGCTTAGTGGTTAAGAGCTATGGCTGCTAAACAAAAAGTTGGCAATTCACATCACCAGGGGCTCCTTGGAAACTCTGTGGGCAGTTCTCTTCTGTCCTATAAGGTCGCTATGAGTTGGAATCCACTCGATGGCAGCAGGTTTGGTTTCGGTTTTTATACTTAACCAGGCATGATGTCCTTCTCCAGGAACATGTAGCTAGTCCAAATTAAGATATGCTGTAAGTGTAAAATACATTATTAGGTTTCAAAGATTTAGTCTGAAGAGAAAGTAGTATTCATATTGACTACATGTTAAGATAATAATATGCTGGATATAGTAGCTAAATAAACAAAACATTATTGAAATGAGTTTCACTTATTACTTTTTGCCCTTTTTTAATGTAACTTCTAGAAAATTGAAATAAACATATATGGTTCACATTGGGACTCTAGCTATGTTTCTGTTTGATTGCACTGATCTACACATTTTACATTCATAAAACCAGTTGATTTTTTACCACAGTGTCATCTCTATTTTAAATATAAAGAGGTTGAGCTTGAGATTAACTTTTCCAACAGGAAGCTTCATTAATCTAGCTTTCTAATCTTCTTTGACATCATTCCAAAAAATGTGTAATGGTTCTACAACAGTTAGTCTTCTTAACTTTCCAAGCACTTAACACGTTAGATCTAGGGGGAAAGAAATTGGTAGAACACCCATAATTTTTTTTTAATCATATTTTAGACAAAGATTTGCAGACAAACTAGTTTCTCATTAAACAGTGAACCTATTTTTTTTATGGTTATGGCTAACAACCTACAGCAAGTCAACATTCTCCCTTTCTTAATCTGGGTTCCCTGTTACCAACTTTCCCATCCCTTCCTGCCTTCTAGTCCTTGCCCCTGGCTGGAGTGGCCCTTTAGTCTCATTTTGTTTCATGGGCCTGTTCAATCTTTGGCTGAAGGATGAACCTCAGGCGTGACTTCATTCCTGAACTGAATGGGTGTTTGAGGGCTAGAACTGCTAGAACTAATAGAAAGATTCAACAGATCAGCAGGATACAAGCTAAACTACAAAAATCAGTTAAGATCTCTCAGTGTTTCTCAAGTCTCTGTCAGGCTAGCTAGTCTGATCTTTCTTTTTAAGGCAGAATTTCTACATTTTTCTCCAGCTCTGATCAGAACTTTCAGTTGTGATCCCTGTCAGAGCAGTTAGTAGTGGTAGTTGGGCACCAACTAGTTGCGATGGTCTCAGTCTGGTGAAGGCCATTGTAGAAGTGGTCCATTAGTGCTTTGGATAAATCATTCCCTTGTATCTTTAATTTTCTTCATTCTTTGCTCTTAAAGGGGTGAAACCAATGAAATATCCTAGATGGCTGCTCACAAGCTTTTAAGACATCAGATGTAGAACATTTTCTTTATAAACTATGTTATGCCACTTGAGTTAGATGTTCCCCCAGACCATGGTATGCACAGATCTCAATGCAGCAGTTTGGTCCCTCTGGGAGTTTTGACATGTCTGTAGAGCTTCCAGAAACCCTGGAGGCATAGTGGTTAACTGCCATAGCTGCTAACCAAAAAGCTGGCAGTTCAAATCTACCAGGCACCCCTTATAAACTCTATGGGGCAGTACCACTCTGTCTATAGGGTTGCTATGAGTCAGAATCATCTCAGTGTCCTTGGATTTGGTTTGGTTATGGAGCTTCCGTGATCTTGCCTTGTATAAGTGGTGCTCACTTCCCCATTATTGTGTGCTATCTCACCCTTCGCCAAAGTTACCACTTATCTCTTGTCTATTTAGTGTTTATCCATTTCCCTCCCCTCCCTTCCTCATAACCATCAAAGATCAATTCTTCTTGTATGTAGATCTTTTCGTGAGTTTTTACAGTAGTGGTCTCATACAGTATGTGTGTGTGTGTGTGTGTCTAGCAATTGACTGATTTCATTCAGCATAATGCCCTCCAACTTTCTCCATGTTATGACATGCTTCACAGATTTATTGTGTGTAATCCTCTGTTGTGTGTACAGAGTCATCTGTTAATGGATATGTGGGTTGTTTCCATCTTTTTGCTATCGAGAACAATGCTGCAGTGAACGTAGGATATAGTCCTGGAAGTGAGATTATTGGGTCATATGGCATTTCTTTTTCTAGCTTTCTTGGGAAATACCATATCATCTTCCAAAGTGGTTTGTATCCTTTTGCATTCCCACGAGCAGTGCATAAGGATTCTTACCTCTCCATAGCCTCTTCAACAGTTATTTCCTGTTTTTGTGATTCATGTCAGAAATGCCAGTGTGAGATGGTAAGTCATTGTGATTTTTATTTGCATTTCTTTAATGGCTAGTAATCATGGAGCATTTCCTCATCTGTCTGTTGACCACTTGAATGTCTTCTTATTTAAAGTGTCCATTTCCTTTGCTCATTTTTAATTGGATTATTTGTCTTTTTGTTGCAGAGGTGTTGGATTTTTCTTATACATTTTAGAGATAAAACCTGTGTCTAAGTTGTAATAGCCCCAAATTTTTGCCTAGTCTGTAGGTTCTCTTTTTGCTCTTTTGGTGAAGTCTTTTACGAGCTTAAATGTTTAATTTATAGAAGGTCCCAATTATCTATTTTGTCTTCTGGAGTTTGTGTATTGTTAGTTATGGGTTGTATACTCTTAATGTTGTGTATTAGTGCTTGTAGTGTTGATCTTTTTTTTTGTTTGTTTCTTTTGAGCTTTATAGTTATAGGCTCATATTTAACTCTGTTGGCATAGTAGTTAAGAACTACGGCTGCTAACCAAAGGTTTGGTTGTTCAAACTGACCAGGACCTCTTGGGAAACTCTATGGAGAACTTCTACTCTGTCCTGTAGGGTTAACGTGAGTTGGAATTGACTCAGTAACAGTGGGTTTATTTTGGTGGGGGTTGATTCATTTCAAATTATTTTTTGTATATGGTGTGAAGTATCAGTCCTGTTTTATTTTTTTGTAGGTAGACATTCAGTTTTGCTGACCAAATTTGTTTAAAAAACAGGCTATCTTTCCCCATTTGATGAACTTTTAGACCTTGTCCAAGACCAGATGACCCACAGGTAGATGGATTTGCACTTGGATTTTCAATTCTGTTCCACTGGTCAATGTATCTGTCATTGTACCAATACCTGACTGTTTTGCCTGTCATAGCTGTATAGTAGGTTCTGATGTCAAGTAGTGTGAGTCTTCCTACTTTGTCTTCTTCAGTGAGTCTTCTTCTCTTTCCATATAAAGTTAATGGCAAGAGTTTCCATTTCTTTAAAGAATATTACTGGCATTTGGATTGAGATTCCATTGTGTTTGTAAATTGCTTTGGGTACAATTATCATTTTCAGAATGTTGAGTCTACCTAATTGTGAGCATGGTTTGTTTTCCCATGCACATGGATCTCTTTGGGTTCTTGCAGTAGTGCTCTGTAGTTTTCTTTGTACAGGTTTTTTTATATCCCTGGTTAGATTTATTACTGAGCCAAGTGCCGTCGAGTCGGATCCGACTCATGGCGACCCTAGGGGCCAGGATAAAACTGACCCCCAGAGTATTCAAGGAGCACCTGGTGGATTTGAATTGCAGACCTTGTGGTTAGCAGTGGTAGTCTATATTTTTAGGGGCTGCTATAAATGAAATTATTTTTCTGATTTCCTTTTCATTGTTCTCTTTATTAACGTATAGGAATCCAACTGATTTTTGTAGTTTAGCTTGTATCCTGCTGATCTGTTGAATCTTTCTATTAGTTCTAGCAGTTTTCTCATGGAGTCTTTTGGGTTTTCTACATATAGTATCATATCATCCATAGATGGGGGCAGTTTAAGGCCTTCATTACCAATTTGGATATTCTTTATTTCTCTTTTTTGCCTTATTGCTTCTGCTAGGACTTCCAGCGCAATATCAAATAGGAGTGGTGTATAATGTGCATCCTTGTCTCGTTCTTGTTCTCAAGGGTCATGTTTTCAGAACGATGTTAGCTGTGGTTTTGCACAGTTGCCCTTTTATGTTGAGAAATTTCCCTTCTGTATCTATTTTATTGAGAATTTTTATCAGGAATGGATATCAAATGCCTTTTCTGCATCAGTGGAGATGATCACAAGGTTCTTTCCTTTCATTTATATGGGAGATTATATTGCTTGATTTTCTAATGTTGGACCATGTTTCCATACCTGGTATAGATCCTACTTGCTCACGATGTTTTTGTTTTTGTCTTTGTTTTTGTTTTACTATGATACTGAGCTTCACTAGTTCAAATTTTAAAGAGAATTTCCGCGTCTATATTCATGAGAGGTATTAATTTGTAACCTTGTGTGTGTGTGTGTGGTGTCTCTGTCTGGTTTTGTTATCAGGGTTATACCAGTTTTGTAGGATGAATATAAAAGTATTGCTTTCTTTTCTATTTTCTGAAATGGTTTGAGTAGTACTAGTGTAGAATTCCCCAGTGAAGCCATGTGGAACCCCCAAGATTTTTGAGGTTGGTAAAACTATTTTGGTTGGTAATTCTTTTACACTTTTAAACTTCTTACCAGATGAAATGTGATTCATATGTTTCTGCTTTTGTATACTTACTTATCCAAATGCTATTTTGTAAAAGTTATTTGGTATCTTAGAAACTGTATCTTCTCAAAATTATTTTCTTTAAACCAGAAGCCCTGTTGGCTGGTATAAACAGGAAAGAATTTGAACTAGATAACCTCAATCACACTTGAGTTCAAGCTTAGGGACCAGAAAGATCAAGTGTATTCTAGAATTTAGAATCGTATAACAACTCTTAAGTTGAAGTCAGTCATTAGTGGATCCTCTTGGCTTGAATGAAAAACCCTCCCCAGAAAAATCACAGACGAGGAAAATAAACAAATAATAACCAGCTGTCTGGCCTTAACAATATCTTTTAAAAACCAAGGAGTTTAGAGAGGAGATAAACTTGGAGGCCATTTTTGCCTTAGCAAAGGACAACTTGACAAAGGGTTTTACTGCAGAATTTTTCTACATACTTAACTTCCTTGGTAAAAAATTATGATCAGATTTGCTTGAGAGCTCAGAGGACAGAGAGATAATGAAAAATACTGGGAATCATAGGCAATTAAAGACCAATCAGAAAGAATAATTAAACTGTCTAAAGTTTTAATGTAATTCAAATTAGAAGTTATACCTAATACCCAAAAAGGTATTCCTGTACATGTAAAAGTATCTTACTGAACATATTGTGGCTATGTTTCCTGGAAAAGAAAGAAAAAAAAACTTGCAGATTTAATAAGTGTATTTTAAACACAAAGCAATCAAAAGTAGCTCTTTCAAAACTAGCAAAAATGGGTTCGCTGATATTTTTGAACTTTATTTTCCAGACTTGTAGTTCATAATGTAAGCAATAGCCAAGATTTGCAACTGAATGGAAATTGTCATACAAACATGATAAACATGATGAAAAAAAATCATTGGCACAGAGTATAATGGTTGTAAATGTATTGTTTGTCCTATTTGAAGGTCACCTTAGAAATGGAAATGGTGTGGCATGAACAGTTCCATTTTTTAGAAAAGTTTATCCATCCCACTCATGGTATTAGCAATCTAGTTCATTCCTTTAGGAAATTCTCACAGAGTAATAGGCAATGTGTCCACCATTGAATTATCTTTGATAATTAGGCCAAAACATCAAAACCCATTAAACTTTAATATGACATTTGTAGTGCATGCAATTGAGTTGATTCTGACTTATAGCAACCCTACAAGACACAGTAGCACTGCCCCATAAGGTATCCACGGCTATAATTTTACAGGAGCAGATTGCTGTGGTTTTTTTCTCCCACAGATCTGCTAGTGTATTTGGACCACCTGATTCTAAGTTAGCAGCTGAGTGTTTAACCATATTGTGTTACCCAGGTTCCTTAATATGATGTATACTGTGGTGAATTCTGCCTGTTTTGTTTTGGTAGGTAATGGGCTCTCAGAGTCATCTTGTGGATGAAATAGAAGAGCAAACACTAGAGAAGATACAAGAACTGAATGGAAGCTACAACAGACACATGAAGAGTGTGATGAATCAGCTTCTGAGCATGGTCTATGACATAAAACCAGAAATCCATGTGAACTACAGACCCAGAAACTAAATGGGTGTCAGAATCTTCAATAAAGGCTGTGTACCAGCTGCCCAGTTACTTATACCTTCAGGTTTATAGTGAGGGCTTTAAATGTTAACCTTAAATTTATTGGGTATCTACTGATGTCAGTGTGCCATACTTTGCACATGTATACTGAATTAAAAACAGAACAAAACGAAACAAAAAAGCTGCCTATTTCACTCTTCCTAGAAATAGGTGTAACTTTCACTTAACTTGGAGAAAGGCAAGAACGCAGTGACTTCTCTTTTGACATGTAACAGGAAAACATACTTGTACCAGTTTCTTAGTGTTCTTTTTTAAAAAAATTATTTCTTCTTTTTATTGATTCAGAAAATGTGCTCTTAGTTGGGATTGTTAAAATACAATTTTTAAAGAGTATAATCAAATGTAAATAATAACTGATAAATTGAGAGAATAAATGTGCTGACCTAAACACATACACACAAACTGCCAGGGATTATACTAAGTAGGTTATTATGCTATCAGATTTGTCTTCTAGATAATAACAACTAATAATTTAGTCATCTACTGCTGGTATAACAGAATTAGCACAACTGGATGGCTTTAACGAAGAAAAGTTTCTTCTTATATGGTCCACTAGGCTAGAAATCTGAATACAGGGAGTTGGCTTCGGGGAACGTACTCTCTCTGTTGGCTTTAGGGGAAGGTCCTTGTGTTGCATCAGTCTTTCTTTGGTCTGAGAGCATCTTAGTTCAGGAATCTCAGGTCTGAAGCACATGCTCTGCTCCTAGTGCTACTTCTTTATGGTATGAGGTCCCCAAATCTCTCTGCTAGCTGCTTTCTTTTGCATCCCAAAAGACTGCTTCAAGGTACAATACAATCTCACACACTGAGTCTTGCCCTGCCAACACGACTGCCACCCGTCCTCCCTCACTGATATCACAGAGACAGGATCTACAACATGGAGAAGTATCATACAATAGCAAGAATGATGGCATAGCCAAATTGCTACACATTTCTTAGAGGAGATAGTTCAATCCATGACAACTAATAATATGAACTGAGCTAAATATTTGCCAAATGTCAAGTACTTTGTAAGTGCAATATTTAATCTCCATATCTTGTGAAGGAATTATTAGATTCCTTCTTCCACAAATTAGGAAATGAAGGTTAAGGAACTGGCCTAGAGTTGCTTGGGTAGCAGTGATAGAACTGGGTTTGAAATCTGGACACAGGACTCCAGTGTTCTCACTCTTAAATTTTCACCATACTACCTCCCTGGGAAGTTTCTATATTTATAGCGTTAAGAATCTTGGATTATGCAATCTTTTTGATTTTCAAATAACATGTGCAAACAAATTTAAATTTCAGTCCAAAAATGATTTTAAAAAAAGACACTAAAGTGTAATCGCTACCAAAATATTCATATAATCAATTCCAAATCTCATTTGCTATTGAACTAAAGAAATTGGCTATTGCTTTAGATTACCAGCATGATTGTTTTTCTTTAATAAGCATATGTTTATGTTAAGTAAGTGAAAGAAAAGACTTTGACTCAAACTTTTAATTTTCTCAACTTGTAGGGCAAGGAAAAAGCAAACAAGTTAATCTATCATTCTCATGTGGTAGAGTTTTCTTTTTATCAGGGTGACCACTGATACCTAAGTAATGAACAGATGGGTACCCAACTTTCCTGGTAACATTGTCCCACATTTATGCAAATTGGGGTGGGAGGGCAGCCAAGTAAATTTTCCTCCCCAAATGAGGCCATCCGTGAAGGATTTCCACCTCTGCACAGATCTGGGGAATTCGATTACTCTATCCTACAGAGCTGAGATACATCATACGATGAATAGAAGTGAAATTCACTTCACATACGAAAAAGTAAATCTGAGGAAATAGTTTTGCAACATGCCTTAAATAGCAGCATAGAATTTAGCTTTGTGACTTACATGAAAGCTACTAAACTAATGATTTCTTGGATATAAAGTCTCAAAACTATAATCTAGAACACCTGGATTAATAATAAGTGCTCAACCCTGAAGAAGAAAAAGGATAATTTCTTAAATTTCTTAGAAGCTAACACCACTACAAGATTATTCTCAGAGGTAAAGCGGCACCATGCCCAGCAGTAAGTGATGAGGAGTGGGTATTGATAGCCTGTGCATCTGATTCTGGCTGTGTTGCAAGCTCTCCAAGACCCAATGGCAATTCACTCAACATCTCTGGGCCTCAGACACCTTTATAATTGTCTTAGTCATCTAGTGCTGCTATAACATAAAATACTACAAGCATACGGCCTTAAGAAAAATAAATTTATTCCTTCATAGTAAAGTAGGCTAAACATCCAAATTTAGAGCATCACCTCTGGGTAAGACTCTCTGTGTTGACTCTGAAGGAAGGTCCTCACCCTTGATCTTGCCCTGGTCAAGGAGTTTCTCATGGGAAGAGACCCTAGGTCCACAGGACCCCTCTGCTTCTAGCACTGCTTTCTTGGCAGTATGATGTCCTCAACTCTCTACTCCCTTCCCTTTCCTTTTACGTCTTTAGAGATCAAAGATGGTGCCAGCCACACCCTAGGGAAACTGCCTTCACATTGGATCAGAGATGTGACCTGGGTAAGGGTGTTAAACTCTCACCCTACTAAAATTATAACCACAAATGGAGGACAAACTACACAACAATGTGAATCATGGCCCTATCATATTGATACACACACTTTTGGGGCACCATCATGGCCCCATCATACTGATACACACACACACATTGAAACACACCCATACTGATACACACACATATTATCAATCCATGACAATAATGTTTTATTCTATAAAGTGCTGTTGAGCTGAATGATCTCCATGAGACTTCAGCCTTTAATTGTACATGCTAAACCAGACTAGTTTCAGAGAACAGTAATCATATATTCATATCATAAGCAGTAAGCGATGACAAAATTAATTTACAAGTAAATTTAAACCTTGCCTACTCCTCAGTGTTAGTTAGGGAGAAAAAAAAATTGTCAATTTTAAGCTTTGCTTATAGTTTTCTCTTCCAGTTGTGTACTATTTGTTGAATTCTCAATAACCCTACTTCTCACATTGGAGGGGCAGCCATTCCCACTGTCCCCAGCATCCTGGGTTCTATGTAGCTAACTGCTTTTTTCATTCAAATATGGTTTCGTATCTTTACCCAACTGAATGAGTCATTTTCCAGGAACTCTCACACTCTCACAGATGGTAGAGCTGCTAGGTTTTACTTTATTTACATATGAAAAAGGGTGTAGATATTTCAGAACTAACTCACTTATCTATGATAGCTTTCTCAGTCAGATGAAAAAGTTGATCTTTTTTTTTTTTTGCAGATGTACTTATCCTAAAATGTTCTTCTTCTCACACTGTTATTCATACAGAAATAAAATAATGCTGGCAAATCTTTTTGCCAGTCTATCCTTGCTTTGACTCAGAAACTTCAAGCTGAAAAATTGACAGCATCAAGTTCTTATTCATTTCCATTGTACCTGAAAACAAAATGATACGATCTGCAGGACTGACAAATAAAAAGATTTAAATGTTTTTCTCTTTATTAGCACACAAACACACAACCTTCCAGTAATTGCTGTCTATAAATTACCACCATTACATTCTAGATGGGTAGAGCTAGAAGTGTAGGTATGGCTGGAGGATGTGAAGTGTCCTGTCTTGAAACATTCTAGATGAGGCCATCCTAGATCAGCCTACAACCAACCAACTTCTAGACGTGCAACTGTACAATAAAGTTAAGCAGGGCCACCTACCTACATCCACAGACTTTTATAAACACAGGAATGAAGAGATCACACAAACCAGCTAATTAACTGCAGACTCCTGAGCAAGAGTAAGTTGTCAGTCCAAGCCACTGAATTTTAGGGTGATTTGTTACCAAGTAAAAGCTAACGGATACATCCATTAGATGTTGCTTTAAAAAGAAGAGAATGATTAACTTGAAGCAGAAAAGGAACAGAGATGTCACCAGTAGACTGAAATACTGTGCTAGATGTTTGAGGAGAAAACTGCAGAGTAAAAAGAGAGAGATGGTGGCTAAAGGTAACACTACAACTACCAGCTACTAAAAATAATAATAAAAAAAAATCAGTGAAATGGAGCAGCAGCTGTAGTGAGATGTGTGTCAAGTCTATGTGTTCTGTTTGGAGTACGAAATGTTACACCATATTTGAATTCTGATTAAAATTCCACTATAGAAAAAATAAATTCTATGCAGAACAGAGAAACCATTCCAGAAACCAAATCCTTGACAAGAAGCACCAGATCCAGATCACGTGTAGAAGATTCAACTCTTGATAAAAGTGGGACCACTTACATTACCAAGAAGGATAAGAATAGGTTTGGGTTCATACACAAATACAAACCAAAACTTACTGTCGTTGAGTCAATTCCAACTTGTAGCAACCCTGTTGGACAGAGTAGGATTACCCTGTAGGGTTTCCAAGGAGCAGCTGGTGGATTTGAACCACTGACCTTTGGTTGACAGCCAAATACTTACCCACTATATCACCAGGGCTCCTAATACAAGTAAGTAGATGGTTTCAATGGTAGGAAGATAAAGAAGTTTCTTTCTAATTATTTCTCTGTTCTAAATAAAATGTCAACGAAAGTATCAGCTGAGAGTAAACAGAAATTTTAGGACATTTATCACAAAAAGAGAAGAGGTGAAATAGTAATTTTTGAAAGTAAGAAACTGACTGTGTAAGAAAATGAAATATAGTTGCCAAGAAGTTTTGAATGTCCAAATGAGATTTATTGTCATAATTGCTCAGTTAGATGAAGTCAGCTACGTGTTTTCTCTAGTGAAGGTGAGCTACCCAGATATAGGCAGACTTGGTTCTACCTTTAGTTTCAGACTAAAGGTAGACCTAAGGTCAGCTCTCTATTTCCACTTCCTCCAACTCTAAAGTTGAACTAATTCCCCTCAAAATGGCCACTTTAGCCCTAAGGTAGAGAACAGAAGATTATTAGGAGAAAAACTCTAAAAAGAAAGGTGAGAATCTAAGTAGTAGCTGTAGTTGGTTTTGTTGTTAGGTACTTACTCTTCCTCATGAGTCTGTAGTTAGGTGGTTTGTGTGGTCTCTTCACTCCTGTGTTTCTAGAGGCTGCAGACAACGCAGGCAGGTGGCCCTGCTTACCTGCTGTTGTTGATTCCAACTCACAGCAAACCTGCACACAACTGAAAATCCAGTCCTGTGCATTGCCCACAATCATTTTTATGCTTAAATCCATTTTGCAGCCACTGTGTCTATCCACCTTGTTAAAGTTCTTCCGCTTTTTCACTGACCCTCTACCAGTCTAAGCAGAGAAGATGTTAAAGAAAAAGTGAAGATTGTAGTATCAACTCGAAGAACTGTGCTGCTGCTCTTGGTTCTCGCTGATTCTCTCAGGGACTGCCTACGTTGGCATAGCAGGGAGTTACTGGTGAAGAGAGTGTCCTCACTCGCTTCAAAGAGTGGTCTGAAAAAGCTGCTGACTAACAACAGAACTGGAAGATCTTGCATTGTATGCATATTAATCATTCATTTATTCCGTCTACATTGTTTATTTCCATTATATCACACATTTGAGGCTGCTAACAGAAGTAACCACTGTGGCTATTACCCAAGTTGACAAGTTCTATTCTTGCCCCCACCACATTAGTGACCCAAGCTGTCATTTCCAGTTTAATACGAGTTACACTTTCAGTGCACTGAGGTTCTCTGCACTTGCAAGTCAATTAAACTCCTGCTGTTAGTACCATGATGTTGGCAACAGCTATTGAACATATCCTGGGCTGACAAAAGAACAAACAAATTGGTTTTAGAAGAAAAACAACCAGAATATTATATTTCAATTGATTTACATTGGGCAGGTCATCAGGAAAGGCCAATCACTGGAAAAGAACAGCATATTTAGTAAAGTAGGTGACCCAAGAAAACAAGAGAAACACTCACTGGGACGCACTGACACCACAGCCGCAACAGTGAACTCAAATATATCCAAGATCATGAATATGGCACAAGACCAGAGAACATTTTGTACTGTCATCTATAAGGTCACCATGAATCAGAGCTGACTCACCAGTATCTACCAACAACAAATTGATGCTATGAATGTACATTTATTATTATTGTTATTAAAGAGATAATGTAGTATATAGCATCATTCTAGGGCCAGACTGTCTAGTTTATATCCCTGTACCATCAATTACTAACTCTGTGACATTGAACATGTTACCTAACATCTATGGTCCCTGTTTGAAAGAAAAAAAAAGATAATGGCGTAATCACAGTTACTGTAAGTATTAAAGGTATTTTTTTAAAAAGTCTGCTATAGATGTATAGAACCATAAAGTGCATACAGTATACATCTATAGGATATCATCCTGCTGACCTCTGGTTTGGGGAAGGAGAGTGGTTGAAGAGGAGGGGAAAGGAGACTTGGGAGGATGAGACATGTATGGAGCAGAGAGGAATAGTGTGCTGCCACCGGACAGGGAGAGCAGTGGAAGCTGCATATAGGTGGGCACGTAAATTTACATGGGAAAGTACATTTTCACTCAATCATATCAAATAAAAAAATTTAAAAAAAGTCTGCTACCATCAAATCAATTCTGACTTACAGCAACTACATTGTCAGCAGTTGAGCTCTTAACAGACACCTCTAAAGTCCTCTAAAGAGTTCATACTGAGTGATATATAGCAAGTATTATTATGTAACAGTTAAAAAAGATGAAGTCAAATACACTGATATAATGGTAAAATAGGAGTGGAAGGGAGTTACAAGTAGAGCGCAGAAAAATCACTATAACTCACTTTCACAGCCAGTTTAAATAGATCATCTCTCTCTCTTATTTTTTTTAAGGCAGAATAAACTATCTTTCTTGAGTTAAGTAGCACTGGATGGAACAGAAGTCAACTTGGCATGTTTTATCATTCTAGCACTTCCATTGAAAAAGCTCCAAAAAGTGTTACCTTAGTATCATTTTTCCTAATGTGTAATCAGTTACTAAGTACATATGTGTTCCACAGAAAAACCGCAAAGATACTTAGAGAGTAGAGTGAAGACAGGAACCTTGCCGATATTCTGGAGACCTGTTCCATGGTGGAATTCATAGTTCACAGCTACGGTTCAGAAAAGTGCTTTGGTAAGCAAAAATGTAAATATGCCCAAACACCCCAAATAAAAGCACCAGCCCTTAATGTTCTGCACATTTAAGCCTGTACAAGAAGGCAGAAGCTTTGTACAGTGGCAATACTGGAGTCGATGAGGTTTAAAAGAGCTGTGAGTTTGCTGACTGATCACTTAGAAGAAGATTTCTGAACTATGACCACACAGAAAGGAAAGAAAAAACATCAGGGAGCATAAACCAACACAATACCCTAGCCATGGATTGAGTAAATGCTTCTGCTAAAAATTAGCTAATGCCATTCTCATTAACTTAAAACCTTGCAAATGATGAGAAAGTCAAAGCAACAGTGGTAGAAGTAGCATCAGTAGATGAAATAATAATATTAAGGCCAGTTATTATAATAATAGCTAGTAAGATTTGAACACATCCAATAGCTCAGGGAAGAAAAACTTGACAATCTGCTCCTGTACAGTTCACAGTCAAGAAAACCTTATAGAGCAGCTCTACTCTGTCACCTTGCATCACTATGGGTTGGAATCCACTTGACTGCACCCAGCAACAGCATTATAATAATATACTATCCATTTTGCCTTCATTCCTCCTGTACCTGGCAAACCCCTACCAGTACTTCAAGGTAGTTTACAGGTTTGTCTAGACTGTGAAGTCTTAGCAAACACTCTTGGAAAGGTGGCCATTCCCTCCTTGAGATTCCATAGCTCTCTTTCAGCATTTACCATATTGTATGGCACTTAGCCACGGGTGTCTCTCCTAGACTGATTTCCTCAAGGGCAGAGACTATAGACTTAGTCATGTTTGTCCCCTAAACCTTAATTCCATGCTTGGCATGTCACATTGGTTAATCACTAATTAATACATTTAGGAAAACCAATAAGCTGCATTTATTGCATATTGTTGTTGTTACTTGATGTTGAATCAACTTTGATGGCCAACTTATATATAACAGAACAAAACATCATCTGATCCTTTGTGACCTTCACGACTATGAGTATGTTTGGAATCACTATCGTAGCCATTGTACATTTTGAGAGCCTAGCAATACAGGAGGTCCATCTTCCAGTACTTTGCAGTACACTATTTTATCATGCTTTATAGGATTTCATTGGCTGGTTTGTGGATATAGCTCACCAGGTCCTTCTTTCCAGTTTGTTTTAGTCTGGAACCTTTGTTGATACCTGTCCACCACAGATGACATTGCTGGTATTTGAAATGCCCATGGTATTGCAGTGTCAAAGCAACACACAAGCCACCGCAGAATGACAAACTGAAAAATGAGTGGTGGTTTTGCATGTTATATAGTAATAACCAACAGTTAGTGTTTTCATACGAGAATAGTTTCTCATGAAATATTCCAACAGGAACTTCATAGAATTAGAACTTAAAACATTTCTTAGAATCTCCCATTTATCTTCCATAAAGACTAAAAATAAAAATCATAAGTACTCAATGGTAACTCAAAATGATGTCAAAAGGCATAAAGCTGTTCAGGTCGAGAACTGGAAGTTGAACAGTGATCACTGAATAAAAGCGGCTTTCACTCAGCTCTTGGTATCTACCTCCTACTGACTAGATATGTCAAGGGTTAATATATTCTTTAAGTGCATGTATTTTCTCTTACAAAAGCTGTAAAATGCAAGATTTGATTTCAAAGCAATTTTGGAACTCTTTTTCTGGAATTGGCATCAGAGCTCTTGATGTATTACCCTTGATGTCCTGAATGTCATCAAAATGTCTTCCTTTCAATATTTCCTTTATCTTTGGGTAAAGAAAAATGTCACTGGGGGCCAGATCAGGTGAGTAGGGAGGATGTTCCAACACAGTTATTTCTTTGCTGGCTAAAAACTCCCTCACAGACAACTACACAATTAAGTTTGTGAATTTGCCACCTTGCCACCATGTGCAATAGGTGTTCAATAAATACTTCCAAAATTGCTTTAAAGGGTGGACTAGGCACTGGTGTCAGTGTGTAGCTTCCCAAGGGGAGTCCTCGGAAGGTGGCCACAGTGATAGTTGTGTAGCACCTAGAACAATTAAGCTCACAGACTTAATTGTCAAACCCTGTATAGGTATTTATAAGAAGATACTGGTAAAATGAAAGTCATACAATTTTTGCTAAATCTAATGGCATTTATTTCACATCTGTCATATTTGAGATTTTTTGGAACTGGTTACTCTTGGTTTTCTACCTATTAAAACTTTCTTCTACTCAAATTTCTGTGATACAACTTCTTGTCTCTTTCTGACCCCTTTGAACATGACATTTTAAACTTGCATTTTGGTTGTACTTCTTGCTCAGACCTAGAAAGGTCAATATTTGCTGTGTCCATCTCAGTCCTCCTCACCGTGCTCTCTCCTTGGAGGGGCTTGTTTATTTTCAGGGCTTCTGCTACCTTCTTTAGGTGGGTGACAATCAAATCTGCCTCGACATTTATGTTTTCTCACCCACAATTCATCTATCTCTAACTGCTTTATGGAGAAGCCCATCTGGAAAGGCAGGCAATAATACTGGAAATTTGGACTGCTGACCAAATAACGTTACCCACCTCATGGTTTTTTATGAGGAATATACATGTAATACACTCCATATATGTCCTGTATCATAAGCAATTCTCAATAAAGTTTAGCTATTATTAGCTTAATCACTTTTCCTCCCAAGATTCTCTTCATCCCTGTCTGGATAAAGAAAAGCTATCTCCTTTCTTATACACTCTCTTCCAGCACCCCCTGCTCACCCCCTCCTCCACACCCCCCTCCACACTTAGTCCTATGTCCCCTTACTTTCTGAAGTTTCCAAGATGCCTCTTAGACCAGGCAGGTGTCTGCTAACCTCTGCACATTGTCCCACCCTCACTCTTTCAGGCAGCTGCTGTGTGAAAGGCTGAGGGATAAGTGGTCTGGAGAACAGGGCATTGGGGTAAATATGAAGAATAGAGAAACTCTTCTCTGGGGAAAGCCCACCTAGATTTCCAAACCCAGTAAAGGGAACACAGCTCTCTCCTCTCCATTTACTGTTTTTATCTGTCATCAAGTCAATTCTCAATTCACAGTTGAGAAGGGCACCACAGACTTTCCTAGGCTCTTCACAGGAGAAGATCACTGGTCTTTTGTTAAGGATCCACTGGGTGAGTTTGAACTGACAACCTTTTACTTAGCAGCTGAGTGTTTAACTTTTGTGTCACCAGGGCTCTTACTCCCACTCATTATGTACCAAAAAGGAAAAGCCATTGACAGTTTTCAGGACAATAGTCATAGTCCAAACTTAAGACACTTGAGGATCACGTACATAACACAATGTTGTTGCTGGCATTGCCACTTGGCCTGTAACTCACCCAAAATGGAATAAAATATTCCCAGATCCTGTCCCATCCTCATGATTGATTGACAGACAACTTTAATCTATCGGGTTTTACTGGGGGATTTTCAGAAGCAGATCCCCAGGCCTTTCTTCTTAGTCCATGTTAGTCTGGAGGCTCTTCTGAAGCCTCTCTACCAACACAGCAACACACAAGCCTGCACCGACACATGGGTGGTGTCTGTGAGAAAGGTATCTTGGCCAGAAACAGAACTCGGTTTTCCTCTTGGAAGTTAACAATACTAAAGAATAAATATACATAAAGAAGCAGAGTTAAAACAAAAATACCAAATCCATCACTGCCAAGTCCATTCCAACACATAGTGAACTCACAAGACAGAATACAGCTATCCCAAAGGGTTTTCAAGGAGCAGCTGGTAGATATAAACTGCTGGCCTTTTGATTAGCAGCCAAGCATCTGATCACTGTGCAACCAGGGCTCCAAAGCAGAGTTACTAGAGCATAATAAAACAGGAATTAAAGACAAGCATAACCAATATTCCTAGGAAGTAAGAGGAGGATATTACAGAAAAAGGCAAAGGTTGATTATGAAATGTTTTGCTGCCTTACGAAAGGAATCTGTGCTTTATTCTGATGACAAAGAATACCACACAAGGTTTCAGAACAGAAATGTGAGAAAAGAAAACTGTTTCTTTTTTTCTCTAGTCACTTCCCTTTCAAGACTGTGCAATGGCTCCTCATGTCCCATTAAACTGAGCCTCACCCCTTCTACTCTTTTAACAATCATCTTAGTCTTCTCCATCTCACCTACAACATATTTTAGTGCTTTCCAAAATATATTTGGAATAAAATCTAGTCCTCTTACTCCCCCCTTTAGATGCTCAATCTTGCCCCCAGAGCTTTGCCTTGCAATGTTTCCCCTGTAAAGTACTTCTTCACTATACCCAAACTCTATTCTTTCTCCAGGGTGCACCGTGTGTACTTACCTTCTCTAGAAGGCCTCCTTCACTATTTCTCCTCATTCTAAAATATGCTCTTTGAGAATGTAAACCTGTATTAAATTCCTTTTTAAATTTTATTTCTAGAGTAACTAAGATTATTAATGTGTACTTCAATTGAAATCGATTTTCTAAAACCCTCCTGAGATGATTACACTATGTAGGAGTCCAAACCAAGTCTACTGCTGTCAAGTCAATTCCAACTCCTAGAGATGCTATAGCAGCCCTTTAGGACATAGTAGAATTGCCCCATAGAGTCTCCTAGAAGCACCAGGTGGCTTTGAACCGCCAGCCTTTTGTTTAGCAACCATAGCCTTAACCACTACACAACCCAGGTTTCTGAAAGGAGTCCAGAAAGGATAGAATTATTTTTAGAATTGAGCCAGTTGGAATTGAGTCAGTTCCAACTCATAGTGACCCTGCAGAACAGACGAGAATACGGTAGCACACAATAATTCCCTTCCAAAACTTTCATGCACTGCTGTCTTCTAGACTTCTATGCCTTGTCTGCAAGGATAGGAAAGGAAGATAAATATGGAAAGTTTCCATTCTCTTTTTGGTTTTAGACACTTATCGATATTTTCTCTTCTGAGAAGATATACCTTTCAGAAGCAAAAATCAAGATCCACTTTTTGTATTCATTATGGCAAATCACTAATATCTTCGGTAAGCTATTTTAAAAAGAGGTTCATCACATTAACTAATATAACCAGTTATTTACAGAGTTCAAAATATTAGAGAGAATGATTCAAAACATTTAAATACTCTATGAGAAGAAAGAAGCCATCTAAATAAAAACTACTATTAAGGGATAAACAAAGCTGTCAAAAGAGACAATAAAGCCATATGCTTAAATCAACCAGAAGTCAGAAGACAATAATGTGAGTGAAACAGGATTTGCTTTCATTCACTGTGCCTAGACACACATGAAATAATTTTCAAAGCATTTATCCTTTGGGAATTTCCTAGTTTTATTGCAGAACTATAAAGAGCTATTGGATGAACTGTGGAAATCTGGTACAATACATAAACCTCTGAATAAGCACACAAAATGTGTAACCTAACAGTTAGACTACTCCCTGAAGCATCATCACTTTAACAGGTATTTTTTTATTTTAAAACACACAGCATCCATTCCTAAATTTGGTACTCAGCTTGCCAGAATTACCAAACACATTAAGAGAGATCTAAACCCATGATGGAAAACTGGATTAAACACACATAGATATACACACCTACAAACACCACCCAACTAACTATTAGACATCCTTGTGAAATATTACTGGATTTTAAAAAAAAATGGATAATAGCAAATAAAATCAATCCAGGAAAATCAGAAGAGCCACAAATTCAGCATTTGGAAGTTTTTGCTAGGTACATTTAGGAGCTTACTAAGTTTATTAGCTTTCTGATTTTGGGTGTGTGTGTATGTGTGTGTGTGTCCATTTTATATTTTAGTAAATAGATCTTGTACTTCTACTCTTACTGGAAAATATATATATATATATAAATGAAGTCTTTTCCTAAGATTTAGCCTTCCATTCAAGTACTATGAATTTATTGCTAAGCTAAATACATTAATTGTAATACAGAAAAACACCATTTATTTTTAATTGATTCAGTGAATATCCTTTAAGGAGTCATTGCACTCACAGATTTGTGTTAGGCAATGTTCAGAATACAGAGACATAGGAAACACTGTATGATAACAAGCTTACTCCTTAGATATACATAAAGTGCTTCTAAAGAACAAATATATGGCTGAGAACTCTAGGGGTGTGCAAGATGGTAGTTTAGAAGTTGGAAGGAAGAAAGAAATGGAGAGATACAAGGACATAAGGAAGAGATATAAGATATAAGGAAGATGCTGCAGAAGTGAATTTTGAAAGGTGAAAAAAGTTGTGAATGATACAAAGGACAAGTGAAGCCCTTCTAGGAGACAGACAAAAAATGAGGCAAATTTGGAAATTAGGAAGAAGTCAAATACATCTCACACAGTGTGAGCTCATCATTTTGATTACAGTAGAAAATTAAGGCCAAATTACAAGGCTTCCTATAGGATGCTAAACACAAAGCAACTTAATTAGGTTGGAAAACAGATGGTAGTGGTAATGGGGATGGGCTGGAGAGGAAAGATCAGAGAGGAAGAACCAGGTTTGAGCTTACTACAATTGTGAAGTCAAGAGCAGCGAAAGACTAAACTGGCTAGGGGCAAGGAAACTGGACAAGAGAAGACAGATTAAAGGCACAACTCAGGGTTGATTTGGTATAATTCAGTTAATGGATACAGAAGGAGAAAGATGTATAGAGAGTTGTGAAGTACCATCCCGTTGGTTCTGACACACAATGACCCTACGTACAGCAGAACGAAGCTCTACCTGGCCCTTCGACATCCTCACAATCAGTGTTATGTTAGAGCCCATGGCTGCAGTAGGTGTGTCGATCTGTCTCCTTGAGGATCTTTCTCTTTTTCACTGATCCACTGGTTTACCAAGCAACGTGTCCTTCTCCAGGGATTTGTCCTTCCTTAGCATATGCTCAAAATTTGTAAGGCAGAGTTTCACCGGCCTCACGTCCTCACTTCTAAAGAGCATTCTGGCTGTACTTCTTCCTAGACGTATTTATCCTTCTGGGAGTCCATGATATATCCAGTATTCTTGGGCAACATCATAATTCAAAAACATCAGTTCTTCTTCAGTCTTCCTTATTTGTTATACAGTTTCCACATGCATAGGAGGTGACTGAAAATATCATGGCTTGGGTCAGGTGCACTTTGGTCCTCGAAATGACATGCTTGCTTTTCATCACTTTAAAGAGACTTTTTGTAGCATATTTGCCCAATGCAATATGTTATTTGATTTCTTGACTGCTGCTTTCATGAGTGTTGATTGTAGCTCTAAGTAAAATGAAATCCTTGAAACTCCATTCCTTTCCCCATTTACCATGATGGATTTGTTTTCTTTACGTTGAGTTGTAATTCATACTGAAGACAGTAGTCTTTGATCTTCATTAGTAAGTGCCTCATGTCCTCCTCACTTACAGCAAGCAAAGCTGTATTTTCTGCGTATTTCAGATTGCTAACAAGTCTTCCTCTTAGCCTTTTACCACATTATTCTGCATATAGTCCAGCTTCTCAGACTATTTGCTAAGCACACAGACTGAATAACTATGGTGAAAGGATATAATCCTGACACATGCCACCCCTTCTGTGTCAGCTTGTCATACTGTGATGGCTGTGTGTTATTGTGATACAGAAAGCTATGCCTCTGACATTTCAAATATTAGTAGTTACCCAAGGTAGACAGGTTTCAGTGGAGCATTCTGGCTAAATAGACGAGGAAGAAGGACTTGGTAACCTACTTCTGAAAATCAACCGGCAGTGAAAACATTGTGGATAGCAGCAGAACATAGTCTGATATAGTGCCAGGATACGAGCCCCTCTGGTGGAAAGGCACTCAAAATGCAACTACCTCCTCAAAGTAGAGTCTACCTTATTGACATGGACTAAAAGATTCTGGATTTTCAGTTGCTGATGTAGCATAACTCAAAATGGGAAGAAATAGCTGTAAATATCCATTAGTAATAGAAATATGTAATGTATAAATCAAGGAGAATTGGAAGTTTTCAAAAATAAAATTGAGTGCTTCAAAATTGGTATCCTAGGGCATTAGTGAGCTGAAATGGGCTGGCATAAGACACTTTGAAACAGAAAATCAAATAGTCTATGTCAGAAATGACAAATTGAAGAGGAATGATGTTGCATTCATCATCAAAAGGAACATTTCCAGATCTATCCTAAAGTATAACACTGTCAGTGAGAGGATAGTATTCATAGACCTACAAGGACAAGCAGTTAATACAACTATTATTCAAATTTAGACACTAATTACTAATGCCAAGATGAAGAAATTGAACATTTTTACCAACCGCAGGGTAAAAATGAGCTAACACACAATCAAGATGCACGAATAGGAGCACTGGAATAATAAACACAAGAAATCTGGGATGAAAAGGGAAGAATGTCATCATATTGCAGGGATTGCAATAAATGTCACAAAACAATTTGTATATAAATTCTTGAATGAAAACTAATTCATGTTATAAACTCTCACTTAAATATCATAAAAATCATTCTTAAAAAGATGCATTGATAATTACTGGTGATTAGAATGCAGACGTTGGAAAAAAAGGAGGATCAATAGATGGAAAACATGTCCTCTGTGTTGGCTATCTAGTGCTACTATAACAGAAATAACACATGCCTGATAGCTTCAATGAAAAGAAGTTTATTCTCTCAAAACCTAGTGGGCTAGAAGTCTAAATTCAGAGTGACAGCTCCAGGGGGAGGTTTTTCTCTTCATCAGCCCTGGAGGAAGGTCCTTGTCACTAACCTTCCAATGGTCAAGGAGCTTTTCAGCACAGAGACCCTGTCTCCAAAGGAGATGCTACACCCCTGATCCTTGTTCTCTGGGATGTGAAGTCCCTAAGTCTCTCTGCTTGATTTTCTCTTTTATATCTCAAAAGAAACTGGCTGAAGACACTATCTAATCTTGTGGATCTCATCAACATAATTGGCTTTAATCCATCTCATTAGCATCATGGTGATAAGATTTAGAACGTATAGGGAAATCATATCAGATGACAAAATGGTAGACAATACTAGAAATCAGAACTTAGTCAAGATAATACACACATTTTGGTGCGACACAATTCAATCCATGACAACTTCAATGATAGATTGCATGATAGAATCTGACAAGAGCAATAGCTCATTTGTTGGAAATATCTTTTTGCAACAACCTAAATGGTTACTATACACGTGGACCTCACCAGATAGAATATACAGGAATCAAATCAACTATATCTGTGGAAAGAAATGATGGAAAAGCTCAATATCATCAATCATCAAGACAAAGGACTGACTGGATAACAGAACACGTGCAAGCTCAAGATGAAGCTGAAGAAACTTAAAACAAGTCCCTGAGGGTCAAAATATGACCTTGAGTATATCCTACCCAAATTGAGTGATCATCTCAAGAATAGATTTAATGCACTGAACATGAACACTAATGATCAAAGACCAGAAGAGTTGTGGTATGACATTAAGGAGATCCCACATGAAGAAAGCAAAAGTTCATTAAAAAGACAGGAAAGAAAGATAAGAACAAAATTGATGTCAGAAGAGACTGAAAATTGCTCGTGAACACAGAGGAGCTAAAGCAAAAGCAATAATGAAGTGAAAGAGCTGAACAGAAGATTTCAAAGAGTGTATCAAGAAGACAAAGTACTTCTACACTCCATACTGGTGAGTGGCATCTGGGATCTTAAAAGCTAGCAAGCTGCTGTCCGAAGTAACCAAATGGTCTCAACTCATCAGGAACAGATGATCACCAAGGATAATGAAGACATGAAGGAAAAAGAGTCCAGAACACAGAAGAATCCACATGAATGGTGACTATCCCAATATGTGACCAGAAGAACAAGATGGTGTCCTGCCACCACCAATGAATGACAGCCATGATGGGGCTCACAAGGTCAAGTCCCAGTGACAACATGAGAGAAAAGAGGTCACCCTAAGAACTCCACTAAAAGACTGCAGTTGATGATCTGAAGGCCTGAAGGTTCCCCTGGGAGCGTGGCCCCTAGACCTGGTGTGGCCTGTGATCACAAATCACTGCTGAGGTCAACTCTTTGGACAGGAATGGATTAAACTCAGGGACACAGAATAATCATGTTATGTGTGCACTTTATGGTTCTATGCATTTATAAGATGTTGTCCTACTGGCATCTTACTAGAGAGGAGAGAAGAGGGTGGAGAGGGTAGAGAGGAGGGGACAGGAGATTACTAAGAGGATATGATGGGTATGGAATGGAAAGGAGGAGTGTGTAGTCACCAGGCAAGGAGCTGTAGATAGGTGGGCACGCAAATTTAAAGTGGATTGTACAATTTCACTAGATCTCAATTTAAAAAAAAAAAGTATTTTAGTAACTTGTGCAAAGTATTAGAAACAGAAAACCAAAAGGGATGAACTTGCGCTGCATTTCTCAAGCTGAAAGAACAGAAGAAACAATATTCATGTCTCAAATTACAATGCCGAAGAACTCTATGGGCGAAAATTTGACAGAGGTGGCACCAACACAAGATAGAAGGAATACACCGTGTTAATGGCAGTGTTCAACTATTTCATGAGACAGTATATGATCAAGAATCAAGGCTACTGAAGAAGTCCAAGTTGTACTGAAGTCATTGGCAAAAAAAACAAGGCTTCAAGTATTGCCAAAATATCAATTCAAACAGACACAATGCCAGAAATTTTGAAGAGATCTATATTTGTACTCATTCCAAAGAATGTGGAGACTATAGAGTTACTGTTACAGAACTTTATCTTTTATTCTACACAAAGATAAAATTTTGCTGAACATCATTCAAAAAGCATTTGCAGCAGTATATCAACAGGGAACTTCCAGAAATTCGAGACAAAGTTGAAGAGGACAGGGAATGGGACATTGTGGCTGATATCAGATTGATTTTGGCTGAAAGCAAAGAATATGAGAATGAGTCTTACTTGTCTTTTATTGACTAAATCATTCAATTTTCTGGATCGTAACAACTCATGCATAACTGTGAAGAATAGAAATTCTAAACCACTTACTTGTGTCATCTGAATAGAAGGAGATGATGCATGATTTAAAATCAAAACAGATTAAAGAGTAATCTTCACATTTTCTACTTCTTTGCATATAGTGATGCCATTAACTCAAATGAGATATACATGATCAGCAGTTTCGAAGAATATTTTATTTTAGATAATTGAATTATAGAAGTATTCATTTATTCAACTGAAGTATCTACTCTATGTCAAGCACCAGGCTAGGTATTTTGAACAAGACATTGCCTTTCTCCTCAAGTATCTTACTATCTAGACAAACCTAGAAAAAAAAAAGAACTTACCTCACAGAACTGTAATAACTTAAGTATGTAAGCACAGAGTTCCATGGAAGAACTGAGAAGGACCTTCTAATTAATTCTGGAGGCAACAGCAGGAAAGACTTCCAATAAAAGGAACCCAAAGCATGAAAATAGTAGGAGTGACACTTCTGAATATGGGAAATTCCTCCACCCAGCATGTGCAAAGGCCCAGCGATGGAGACCATGCTATCCGGATGGAAAGGACTAGATCGTTGGGTTTATGGAGAGGAATTCTAAAATTGTTGTTGAGGATGTTAGAAGCATGGTTTGTTCAAGAGCTTTTTATGCCATGATGAAAAGTTTATTCCATAACTGAAATGCATTGGGAACTATTAAGTACCTTAAGCAGCAGAGTAACACTGAGAACTCTACATTAGAATGATCAGAGTGCATGAAAGAAGAGTTGAAAGGGAAACAAGACTGAACACAAAGGCACATGTTAAGAAGCTACTGTGATAATCTAAGTGGGTGAAAGGCTGGTCCTTATTACAGCAGGAATTTAGATAAGAGGGATAATAAAATTGTAAAATTGAAGTGACCAAAAACTTTAGGGAAAATACAAGAAAAACACTGACCACTGAGGAACCAGGGATAGAATGCTAGAGAACACTAAACTTAAAAAAATAAAATTCAGTGGAAATAATACAAAAAAGAAAGAAAGAAAAAGACTGTGGGCACCCAGAAGAAGCAGTCACGGAAGAACAGAAGTGAGCCGTCCTCAAGCAGAGCAGCGCTTACTTCTTGATTTGCTCACTCCAGTTTGTCTGTTTTGTGACTGCAACTGTTAACTGCTCCCTCTTTCATTCTCAAAATTCTTGCTCTGTGCAGACAAACCACAAGGCTATGTTCAGATACCTCCAATTTAAGGGGTATGAAATTCCAGCAGATTTAATGTTTTCTCTGCCTCTATTTGTCATGGTTACACCCTTTCTTCCCACCAGAACCCTGACCGTCACTCCCAATTTCCGTCCAGCTCAGCTCTATCCATCTCAATCCTCTTACACATTCCAGCCCAGACCATGCTCATCCTCATTTTCCACAAAACAAGAAGACAGCCTGGAGACACTGGAGGGTTGGCAAATGAGTGAAATACCCTTGTAGCCTCTACAAGCTCGTAATTTCCCTCCATGTGCAGGTATTATCTCATATATACAAGTGAAATTATTTTGACTTTTGAAAACTTGGAGGCAATATTACACCATCTCAGCTTCCTCAGATGAGCCATCTCTCCAAGCACGTTATGGGTTTTAATAATTTTTCTGAGTATCTAAGCAATGTTTCACCTGAAAAATCCCTTTTGTATCAGGCTTTCTTCCCAAGTCTCTCCAGCCTCTATTTCAGGCTGTCAGATTTGTAACCTTCAGTTTCAGAGGCCAGAAACCTAGTTCTAGTCTCTTCTTCCCTGGAGTCTCCTTTCTTTAATTGTCTTTTTTTTTTTTTTAACTCCTCCTTATCTGGGCCTTCCTATATCCTATGCATATCCCCCGCATTCATTATTTTGCTTTGCAAACAAATGCAACCCAACTTCTAATAAAGCAATGAGACATTTTAAATAACAAATTCTCAACCTTAAAACTGGTTGCACTAAACAAGTTCTGAGAATAATCCGCAGCTTCCTCTCCCCTCCCTCTATTTGCTAGATGCAGCTAATCTAAATTTACAGGAAAGAATGTGAAGACTAGGTTTTAAATTTAGCTTATTAAAACTGTAGATTCGGGGCCACCACCCACGGAGAACTTAATTCAGGAGTCTGGGGTAAAGTCCATGAATCTGCTTGCTTATAAAGAACCCTCAGTGATCTGATGCAGAAAACCCCACTTTCAGGAAAGCTAATAAGACTCTCTAACTTAATTATCACATAGGTGAACTTTTTGAATCCCAACTCCACCTGCCAAGAATCATCTCAGCAGATGTAGATTCACAGAGATGACCAATGACTTCTTTCCTTGCCTCATATCAAGCCGTGGCAGTGAGACCTGGATCTCTGAACATCAGAATTGAGCAGAAGAGGAATAAAAAGTTAGAAACATTTTAAGTCCACTGGGGCGGCTTCAGAGTTAAGAACATGGAATACCAGAAAAGATCAAAAGAATGGGAGAAGTGGGAGGGTTTCTATTTTTAGGCCTTCCACATATAGAGAATTCTTAGTTCAGGGTGTATGGACACCAGGATTAAACTTTCACTTCATGCTGCTGGGAACTGTCATCTTAAAAGATGAATAGCACTAAAAGAAAAATAGGGAATACATGATATTACAAAACAGTGTTAAAGAATGTCATAGAACAGATGTGATTGCTTGTGAAACTGGACTGAAAAGAAAGACATCAAGAGTTCTTGTTTTGTGTGTTCTTTTAAGTACAGTAAGAAAAAATCCTGCCAAATAGGTAAATAAAGACAATATAGGATAGTTCTGGGAATGTAGTCCCTGGGGCTAAAATATCTAAACATAAATCTTAGTTCCCAACACTTACAAACTGTGATCACTTAGTGTATGGATGTTGATTTCTAAAACAGGGTTAACATCTATGTACCCGGTAAGACTGCAGTGAGGATTTCATGTCTTGAAGTGCTTGCAACATACCTATAACATAAAATGTACTTTAGTGCCATAAACAATAACTAATATAAAGAGGGCCCTGACTGCAGTGTTTAAGAGCTCAGCTGCTAAGAAGAAAATGAATGGCTCGTTGAGTCCACCGGAGACTCTAAGAGACACTTCTACTGTGGCACATAGGGTTGCTATGAGTAAGAATTGATTTGAGAACAACAGGTTGTTGCTTTTTGCTTCTTTAATTACTATAAAAATTGCAGACGTATTTCAGGAGACTGGACTTTTTTGCTTCAATCAATGTAAAGGAAAAGAGGATGGCAAAATACATAAAGGGTTAAATGAGGCAGATATTATGGAATAATAAGGAAAACTATGAATAATCAAAGCACCTCCAGGATAAGAACAATACCTGGCGTGTTGCAGGAACTCAGCAAATTCTTGTTGAATGAACAAATGAGTAAATGGATGGACAAATGCTCGTGCATGCATGTGAGATGACTTGACCAGATAGGCAGGAGAAAGAAAAGCCCTAAAGCAATAAAATATTTCAACCAGTCATTTTTCACACACTCAGCCAAAGCACATAATACATAGTTTACAAAGTTTTTGTCCTTGTTGTATTCTGTGGAGTTGATTCTGATTTTTAGTGACCCTACAGGACAGAGTAGAGTTGCCCATAGGGCTTCCAAGGCTCTAATTTTTACCCAAGCAGATTGTCAAGTCTTTTCTCATGGAGCAACTCATGGATTCCAACTGCCAACTTTTCAGTTAGCTACCAACCATTTAATCAGTGGGCCACCAGGCCTTGTTTTACAGGTTACTGGTAACCCCAAAAGACATGTTAAAGCCAGAAAGTAAGCCATAAAACTACTTTTAAAATATGTTTAATAAAATATATGTATGTATACCAGATAAGAGAATTTTATGTTCAAATATGTTACAAAACAGAAATTTAATTTAGGAAGCAGGAGAAGGTAATCTTGACCCTTATCAGTCAGTACACTACTTGGAGAATGGCATTTAACTGAGCTTCTGTTTCTCAGTTTTAAAAATCTCTGTCCTCTAAGTTAGAGAATGTGAAGTGGCAAGGAACCTCAGTAGTCACACATCATATAGTCCAGCATTTTTTACCTGGCACAGTGTAACACTCTAATGCCAAAACACAATGATTTGAGCATTTTCAGAGTCCTTAAGGGGAAAACTCAAGAATTTTCCTTAAAAGCTTTGAGCATCTGGGGAAATAGAACTATAATCAAAGCATTGGATTAGTATTTGGATAATTATACTTTCATGTAGTTAGATGCCGTTAAGTAGGTTCCAACTCATGGTGACTCTGTGTCCAACAGGACCAAACACTGCCGGGTTCTCCACCAAGTCCACAATCATTTTTATGCTTAAGCCCAGTGTTACGGCCACTGTGTAAATCCGTCTCCCTGAAAGTCTTTCTCTTTTTTGCTGACAGTCTACTTTGCCAAGCATGATGTCCTTCTCTAAGAATTGCTCCCTCCCGACAACATGCCCAAAATATGGAAGACACAGTGTCACCATCTTTGCTTCCAGTGAAAGTTCTGGTTGTACTTCTTCCAGAACAGATCTGTTTGTTCTTTAGGCAGTTAATGATACATTCAGTGATTAAACATTGACCAGTTCTTTCTCATATAATGCTTACCGGAAAGGCCAGTTAATATGATTATTATTCAAATGAATGCACCAATCACTAAAACCAAAGATAAAGAAATTGAAGATTTTTACCAGCTTCTGTGGTCCTAAATTGCTAGGGCATGCAATCAGGATGCATCGATAATTACTGGTGATTAGAATGCAAAAGTTGGAACTCGAGAAGGATTGGTAGTTGGAAAATATGGCCTTGGTGATAGGAATGATACTGAAGATCACATGCTAGAATTTTGCAAGACCAGCAACTTCTTCATTGCAAATCTCTTTCTTCACCAACATAAATGGCAACTATAGACCTGGACCTAGCCAAATGGGATACACAGGAATCAAATCAACTACATCTGTGGAAAGAGATAGTAGAAAAGCTCAATATCAACAGTCAGAACAAGACCAGGTGCTGACTGTGGCGCAGACCATCAAATTGTAACTTATTTGGTAATATAAAACCTTACATTCATTTTTTTTAATCTGTGGATATGAGTTTGAAGGATTTAACGGGAAATGGTAAATAACATAGAATGCATCAAAAGAAGGTAAAAGGAATACACAGAGTCACAGTACTAATGGTCAACATTCAATCATTTCAGGAGGGAGCATATGATCAAGAACCAACAGTAATGAAGGAAGAGGTCCAAGCTGTAACTGTTCAAAGAAATATTGAAAAACAAGACTCCAGGAACTGAAAGAATACAAACTGAGATGTTTTAATCAAGAAGTACAGCACTGAAAATGCTCACTCATCTATGACAAGAAATTTGGAAGACAGTTACTTGGCCAAATGACTAGAGGGTATCAATGTTTGTGCCTATTCTAAAAAAAAGCTGATCCAACAGAATGCAGACATTATTAAATAATATCATTAATATTACACAGAAGTAAAATTTTGCTGAAGACCATTCAAAAGCAGTTGGAGGGGCATATCAAGAGAATACTGCCAGAAATTCAAGACAGATTCAGAAGAGAATGTAGCTGGGTAACAGCTGAAAGCAAAGAATACCAGAAATATATTTATATGTTTCATTGACTATGCAAAGGCATTTGACTGTGTGGATAACAACAAACTATGGATAACATCATGAAGAATTTAATTTCAGAACACTTATGAGAAAAATGTACTTAGATCAAGAAGCAGTTGTTTTAGTCAGCTAGGCTGCTCTAACAGAAATACCACAGAGAGTGGATGGCTTTAACAAAGAAAGATTTATTCTTACACAGTCCGGTAGGTTGCAAGTCCATATTCAGGGTGTCCGCTCCAGGGAAAGACTTTCCCCTTGACGGCTCTGGAGGAAAGTCCGGTATTGCATCAGTCATTGTCCAGGGAGTGTCCTAACGCAAGAACCTCTGGTCTGAACGACGCGCTCTGCTCCCGGTGCTGCTTGCTTGATGGTAGCGAGGTTCTCAAATTGTCCTTGGTTCTTTTTCCTTTTATTCCTTGCAAGCTAAAAGCATTAAGGGTGGGGCAAGCCATTTTCCAGGGAAACTCCCCCCACAGCAGGAATTCACAGCCCCACCCTAATCCTTTAACATACAGGTTAGCAAAACCACACAATGGAGGACAGTCCCAAGATACTGGGAACCATATCCCAGCCACTTGGCTGCACACATTTTTGGGGGGACACAATTCAAACCATGACATCCCACCCTTTGACAACCCAAAAATCACATCACAAAACATTTAACACATTCATCTCACCATAGCAAAATTATGTCCATCCATATAACAGAAGTCTTAAATCAGTTCCAAGTCCAAAATACAAAAACTCTTCTACATCTGTGAAACTTAGAAGGCATTAACAGGCAACAGGCAAGTCAACAGAACACATTACATTAGCCCTCAAAGCTTTGGAAATACTCTTACATTTTCTGAGACATTCTACACAACAGCAATGCTCTCCAGACTCTAGGTATCGGCCACACTCTCAGGTTTCTGAGTGGAGACCTCCAGCCCCGTGCTACAACTTTGCCTTCAAGGCCCACTTGGACAGAAACTCTGTCCCATCGGCTTTAGGAGCACCGTAAGCCCAACTGAGTGGCAATTCCACCCTTACGAACACAGCACGCCATGGTTCCACCCTTTCAAACCCCTGAGGTCATGGCCCTACCTCTTGAGACTGAGGCAGCTCAGCTTCTCACGCTATGTGTCTCTTCAGCTTCAGCTTCCTATGGCCGCATGGCCTGGGCCTCAGGCCCACATCTGCCCTGCCGGGCAAGTGTTCCAAAGCTCTGTAGCTCCACTGGTTTAAGTGCCTGGAGGCACCCCACTCTTGCTGGAAAGCTCCTGCCCAAAGGCACTCAACTCTCTCGCTCCGTGGGTCAGCAAGGCCAGCTCCACCGATTCAAGTGCCCAGAGGCACCCCGTTCCGCGAGGAAAATTCTGCGCAGGCACTGACCTCTCTCGCTCCACGGGTCGGCTCCAGCGCTGCCTCTGGTTCTGCTGCTGCCGCTGCCGCTGCTGCCGGTCCTCCGTTGTTTCTCACCATCTGCGCCTTCTTCGTTCCTTCTGAATCTTCTATCCATTCGCAGTTTCAAAGTGGCTTCCACATTTTAGGTATTTGCTAGAGCAGCACCCCACTCTCGGTACCAATTCTGTTTTAGTCAGCTAGGCTGCTCTAACAGAAATACCACAGAGAGTGGATGGCTTTAACAAAGAAAGATTTATTCTTACACAGTCCGGTAGGTTGCAAGTCCATATTCAGGGTGTCCGCTCCAGGGAAAGACTTTCCCCTTGACGGCTCTGGAGGAAAGTCCGGTATTGCATCAGTCATTGTCCAGGGAGTGTCCACTCCTGGTACCAAATTGTCTTAGGCTGGGTTTTCTAGGGAAGCAAAACCAGTAACACGTGTAGGTATTAGGAAAGATTTATAATATATATATATATAGACAGATAGATAGATACAAATATAGGAAACAGCTCACGTAATCACAGAAGCTGAATGTCCCAAGCTCTGGCACAAGCCTCACGTGTCCACGGAAGCTGAGGAACCCAAGGTCAGCAAGTCAGAGACCAGAGTTGCAGATCACCGGTTGTGTGGGTCAGTGGATCCCAAGCTGGCGGCGAGACGATGCAACAGAGGCTGGAGGTCGGTGGGTCCCAAGCTGGTGGCGAGGCGAAGTGACAGAGGCTGGAGAACCCAAGATCGGCAGGTCAGGGAGCAGGACTGAGCAGAGGCTGGCGAGCGCAGGATTGGCAGGTCAGGGAGCAGGACTCTCACGTGCCGACTGTAAGGACTGATGAGCCCAACAGCCGCTAGCTCAAGTCCCAGAACCAGACGCTGGAACAAGAGAGAGCAGCAGCTCCTGGTCACGTGAGCGATCAGCAGCTGTAGTCCAGGGTCACGAGATGAGAGCCGAGGGGCAGGAAGCCACCACAAACCCCGCCCTGCCACTTAATACAGCAGCCAAATAGGTAGTAGCCAAGTTGACATAATCCTGACCACCACAGCAGTCATTCCAATAGAACAGGATACTCCGTGGTTTAAAGTCAAGAAAGCCTTGTATCCTTTTGCCATAGCTTTCCAATCTGCAGTATGCTGAGCAAATAATCTGAGAAGGTGACTATATGAAGAAAAACAGGGCATCAGGATTGAAGGAAGACACATTAACAATCTGATAAGCAGATAACATAGCCTTGCTTGTGAAAAGTGAAGATGATTTGAGACACTTATTAATGAAGATCAAAGCCCACAGCCTTCAGTATGGATTCACTTCAAGGTAAAGAAATAAAAATGCTCGCTACTGGACCGATAAGCAACATCATGGCAAATACAGAACATGTTGAAGTTGTCAAGGATTTAACCGTACTTAGATCCATAATCAGTACTCACGGAAGCAGCAGTCACGAAATTAAAAGATGAATTACACTGGGCAAGTTTGCTGCAAACGATCTCTTTCAAAAATTAAAAAAAGCAAAGATGTCACTTTAAGCACTAAGATGTGCCTGGCCCAATCTGTAGTATTTTAATTGCCTCATACACATGCGAAAACTATAATTAACAATACACAAACTCCACAAGAGAAGCTGGATAACAGGGATCTTAAAAAAAAAAAAAAAAAACAATGTTTACCAAAAGATTTCATCAGGAGAGTAAAAAGAGAACCATTAGACTGGGAAAAATAATTGAGTATAGCATATCCAATGAACGTCTAATCTTTAAAATCTGCATAACCTGAAATCCAACACCTATACAACAAAAAGATAACTAATCCAATTTAAAAATGAACAAAGATTATGAACAGATACTTCACCAAAGAAGACATTCAGACAGCTAACAAACACATGAGGAAATGCTCACTGACCTAGACGGTCAATGAAAAAGAAGCCCTTCAATGATATGGATTGACATAGTGGCTGTAACAATGGACCCGAACATAACAGTGGTTGAGGATTGCACGGGACCAGGCAGTATTTCATTCTGTCGTAGACAAGGTCCATATGAGTAGGAACAGATGGGGTGTTACCTGAGAATAGCAACAGCATCCTGTTTCATGCTGTACGTTAGGGCCTCTATCATTGACCCTATTTTTTCTTCCATAATCTTTATAGGTTTTGGTTTTGTACTTTGGTTTTGATTGATTTTGAATTAGTTTGTATATATGACATCGGGTATGGATTCTGTTTTATTTTTACAGATGAGCATCCAATTTTGCCAGTAACATTTCTTAAGAACTCTGTCTTTTCCTCACTTAATGGACTTTAGGCCTTTGTCAAAGATGAAGCGACAGTAGGTGGGTTGGTTTGCATCTGGATTGCATTGGTCAATGTTTGAATACTGTAGCTTTGTAGTAGATTCTGAGGCCAGGTAGTACAATAACTTCACTTTGTACTGCTTTAGTAATGTTTTACTTATTCTGGGCCTCTTTCCTGTCTATGTAAAGTTAATGAATCACTTTCCCATCTCATTAAAGCATGCTATTGGTATTTGAATCAGGATTTCATTTTATTTGCAGATCACTTTAGGTAGAATCAATATTTTCACAATATGGAGTCTACCTATTTGTGAACGTGGCATATTTTTCCATTTATGTAGATCTCTTTTGGTTTCCTTGGTTTCATTATTATCTTTGTGTAAGTCTTCTCCATCCGGAATTAGATTTACTCCTAAGTTGTTGTTGTTTTAGGAGTTATTGTATACGCTTGTCAAAACACAGATACTCAAGGCTAGGAAGATAAATCCGTGATATCGGCAGACCCAGTAATGAAGGCACAGCAGGTGCAGTCATATCAGCTTTATTAGAGCAACGGCAAGAGTCGGGTACGGCTTTCAGTGGGGACACACACTGCCTTGTGGCAGGATGGCCTTATATACTGGCCTAGACAAAGGTGGCTGGCCGTCAAATACAGGAGTCTCAAGGTTATATACAAGTTACATAATTGCTGCTGAATTATTTCTGTCCAGAAGACATGCACAGAGCTGAAAGCCCTGAGCAGGACAAACTTCCATGCTGTCCCCACAATGATGGATACCCTGGTGATGTAGCAGTTAAATGCAACAGCTGCCAACTGAGAAGTTGGTATTTTGAAACCACCAGGCCCTCCTTGGAAACCCTATGGGGCAGTTCTCTATTCTGTCCTATCAAGTCACTGTGAGTTGGAGTTGTTTCACTGGCAGTGGGTTTGGTTTTTTATTGTAAATGATACTGCTTTCCTCATTTCCTTTACTCATTCTCTTTATTGATATATAGGAATCTAATCTATCTTTATAATTTTATCTTGTATCCTGTTCCTTGGCTGAATTTTTCTATTAGTTGCAGTAGTTTTCTTTGGAATCTTTCAGGTTCCCTGTATAAAATATATTATCACTTGCAGATAAGGGCAGTTTACTTCTTCCTTACAATCTAGTTGCCCTTTATTTCTTTTTCTTGCCTTTTTGTTCTCACTAGGACTTCCAAAACAAATGTTACACAGCAGTGGTGATGAAAGGTATCCTTATCTTGTTCCTGTTCGACAGAATGGTGTGTGTAGGCATTTTCAGCCTCTCTCCATTGAGAATAATGTTGGCTGTTGGTTTTATATAGATAACCTTGATTATGCTGAGGAATTTTCCTTCTAATCCTATTTTACTAAGAGTGTTTTTTATCAGGAATTTATGTCAGACTTTACCAAATGCCTTTGCTGTGTTGACTGAGACTTCCATATGATTCTTTTGTTTTGATTTTGTTTCATTTATGTAGTGGACTTTGTTGATTGATTCTCTAGTATTAAACTAACTTGGTGCACCTGGTATGAATCCTTCTTGGTCAGGGATATAGTATTATTATTATTTATTTTTAGTATATGATGCTAAATTCTATTGTGAATTTTTACATCTATATTTAAATATGAAAGATATTGCTCTATAACTTTCTTTTCTTTTCTTTGTTTCTTTCTTTTTTTTTGGTTGTGTTGTTGCCTGGTTTTATATTAGGATTATTCTGGCTTCATAGAATAAATTTGGAAGTACCCTTTCCTATGTTCCGAAATGCTTCAAGAAGTATTGGTTTGAGCTCTTCTCTGAATGTTTGGTATAATTCTTCAGTAAAACTATGCGGAGCAGGATTTTTTATTGCTGTCAGGAGGCTTTTTTGGCTTACTTTTATTTATTTATTTATTTTTTTACTTTTTCTATCTCGTCCCTCGTTATAGGTCTGTTCAGATTGTCTACCACATTTGTGTTAGTTTAGGCAGGTAGTGTGTTTATAGAAATGTGTCCACTTCCTTCAAATTTTCAAATGTGTTAGATGGGGTACATCTAAATAATCTTTTTAAAGATTATTTTTGCTATTACAGGTTTATAAACATAATCCCTAACTCTTTCTAGTGTCTATTGTGGAGCACCATTTGTGGCATCTGTCAGTTTGCATTACTCCACTTGAATTGCCCATTCTCCATCTTCAGTAGACTCAAAAAATATACTGCTGATATAAAAAATCTCTACAAAGCAGTGAGTGACAGGGTAGTGAAGAAAGGAGTAAACTTCACATATATGTAACATAAACATGTTCTTGAACATGCGCTGTTTGCAAACGGATTCTTTAAACAAAGACATTGCTCATACAAAAATCTTTCATTGCATCAGATATTATCAAAGCAAGTTCATTAGTGCCATACCAACACACACTTTATTTAATCATTGCTCTATTTTTTTTTTTGAGAAATCTTTTACTGATAATATAGAGATATCATTCAAGAAATTGAAGTGGTCCCTTAAATAGACTTCTTAATTGATAAAGATATTTAAATTCTCATTGATCATAACACAACGAGAAGACAGGAATTTAGCAATGGGAATTATTAAAATGGTATCTTTTAAAGTAAATATAAAATAAATATTTAAAACAAAGACCCAATCGTAGTGATCAATTCCAACAAGCAGCTAAAAAGTACAAAAGTAAGATTATAAGATATTTATTTGTAATTATTGACTTAGATTTTTATCACATTTTGTTTTCCTTTAAAAAAAAAATAAGACAAAGATGAAGGATGACATTTTTATAGCTTTATAGAAAGGAAAAGAAGTACAAAAGACACATGTAAAAGGCAAGTGTGTTGGGTAGAACAGCAAAGCGAAAATTAAGACAAAACTTTGAGATGACAAATACAGAGTCCACTGCATACTAATTACAAAATAAAATGCACATATTTGTTTATTTTAAAGCTTGAAATTTTCCTGTTTTTAAATTCCTACCAATATGTCACTATAAAATATATTTTTATGTGTTTATTCTCCCACCAAACAAAAGCAACATAATCTTTGTAGAACTTTACTGCTATTTGATCTCTTCTTCTTTCGCAGAATGTTCTTACCCTTTGATCTGTTGCTAAGATGCATATTGTTGCCATTTCTTTATTTGTAATGTCCTCAGTCTTTGCTCTTTTCTCTCCCTTTACAAAGTGTTTATGTTTTCTTCTTTAGGATATATTTGCCAAAGGATTTCCTGTTTATCTTTGGTGGCTCCACAAGCCTTATTGTAGTCTATTAAAGGTCTATGGAAACCCCTGGGGTGCCAGTGACTAACTTGCTTTCCCTCATCTGAAAGACTGGAGTTTCAAGTCTACCTGGAGGTACCTCAGAAATAAGACCTGGTAATCTACTTCTGAAAAATCAGCCATTGAAAACCCTACCAAGCACTGTTCTACTCTGACATACACAGGGTCATCATGGGTCAGAATCAATTAGACAGCAGCTGGTATCAAAGGGCTGTGGCAGGAGGCCTGGGAGGCAGCCAAGCCAGACATCCTTCCATTAAAATTCCGGTTTTATATACCTCCAGCTTAGTCCTTAGTTGTTTCACTTCAAGTCTTCTTTTCCTCATTTGAAAAGCAGAGTCAATCATACCTAACTCACAAAATTATTATGAACAGTAAATAAAGAGCCTAGTAGAGCACCTGCTAAATAGCAGAAATTCAAAAACTATATTAACTCCCTTGATTTCATTTCTTGTTATTAGACAGCGTCTTTTCTATCTCATATCTCTGACGGTTTTGTGGTGGTTGTTAGGTGCAGTTGAGGCAGTTTCAACATGTCAACTCCGTGTGACAGAATAGAACTGCATCACAAGGTTTTCTAGGGGATAATTTTTACAGAAGCAAATCACCAGGTCATTCTTCATCAGAGACACTGGGTGGGTTCAAGCCACCAGCCTTGCAGCTGACAGTTGAGAACTTAACCATTTGTACTACCAGGGGCTCCTTGACTATGGATTTTAACCAACAGTTTATGCAGGATATTCCACAGAACATTTTGCTGTGCCCTTGTTTTATTTCGGGAAACCATTCAAGTATTTTTTAAATGTCTTAACCTCAAGTCCTATGTATATTTTATTTTCAAGTATCAAGATCCTTGACTGTTCCTTGTCACTCTCCAGGTAGTCCTTTTCAAGTGTTGACTTTTATTCTTCATTCTGTCATCTTCTTTATCTTGTCCTTTCCTTGGGTTGCAATTGCCCTTTTCTTTTTAAAACAGTCTTTTCCTTTTAGGCAGAATATTCTGTTCTCATTGGTCATTCTACCTAGGAAAAGAAATATGAAATTTAATACTGAGTTGTTAAGATCCTTTCTTTTCTGGAAAGCGAAGCGCCCTATATTACAAAGCATTTGTGTACTAGTCACGCTCAGTACCCCTGCCACATATGTGCCCTGTCTTTTCACTAAGACATTCCTCAAGCTGGGTGTTGTTATTGCCATGTGCCACTGAGTCCATTCCAACTCTTGACTCAACATGTTGGAGTAAAACTGTCCCCCAGAGTTTCCTAGGCTGTAATCTATGCAGGAGCAGATCACCAGCCTTTTTCTCCATGGAGCAACTGAGGGGTTCAAACTACCAGCTTTCTATAACCCAGCTCTTAACCCTTGTGCTACCAAGGCTCCTTTGGAACTATGCAGAACACAAAAGTGTCCTTATCAGGACACCAGACAAAACGCCGGTAGCATTCAGTGACAAGGAAACATACAGGGAAATTTATGAAAGAAAAAAATTAAGCAATCTCGTTTTCTTTTCTAACTATGAATGAAATTCTCTACCATTTGGTTTCAATTTTTTTCTTTTACTCTTTAAAAAAAAAATCTCTACTCACTTTATATTATTTCTTACTCTCTGCCACTTTTTATGATTTCAGAATTAATGTATTCTTCCTTTATTTCAATTTCCTGAATTTCTTTTTGTATCTTAAGTCTGTAAGATACAAAAGGAAATTAAATAGTAAACTTTACTAAATAGTAAAACTTCACTAAATAGTAAAACTTCTTTCCTCCCTAAATTAAATAGTAAAATTTCTCACTAAAAGCCTCCATTTAATTTCTTTAATAGCGTAATATTTTCATTTCTCCATTTTATGGCTTAAGTACTATTTTAATAGCCATATATCTGTAATAATATTTTCACTTTTCACCAGTCACTTGACTTGTATTTTTACTAGATTTCTTTTTTATTTCTCTTTAATGGCTTTACATATTTGCTTCTTATTTCTTTTTTCTTTAATGGTGTTTTATTGTGTGTTTGGTGAAGGTTTACATATCACCTTAGATTCTCATTCAACAATTTCTACACAAATTATTCAGTGACGTCGATTATGTTCTTCACAAGGCGTAAGCATTCTCATTAATTCAATTCTCATTGTTCCCTTTCCAATAATTTACATTTTAATTATAATTCACATTCTAATAATTTACAGTCTAATCTTTATATTAAGTTAATCGGACCATTTTGTCTCACATAGACGGTTTTTTAAGAAGCACAGTGCTCATGGGTGATATTCTTTATTTCATGAGCCAACCTGTTCTTTAAATGAAAGGTGATCTCAGGGACTAGTTTCAGCTTGAGGTTTAAGGAGTATCTCAGGGCAATAGACCTCAGGAGTCTCCCAGTCTCAACCAGTCCAATTGGTCTACTTTTTTTTTTAAGACTGAGTTTTTTCCGCCCACTTTTTTCTCCCATTCTTTTGGTATTCCTATGTTGTGACTGTTGTCAGCTATTCAGTAACGGTAGACAGGAACCATCTAGTTCTTCTGTCTCAAGGTAGATGAGGCCACTGCTTGTGCAAGCTATTAATCCTGTGAGCATTTTTTTCTTTTTCTTTTTCAGTCTTTGGTTTCCTTCTTTCTCTTTTGCTCCTGGTAAGTAGAGAACAGTAATTGTATCGTAGACAGTCACTTGCGAGTTTTTAAAACCCCAGACTCCACTCGCCAAACTAGGATGTAGAACATAAGCTTTATAAAATATGTTAAAGCCAAATGACCAAGAAGTCCCACAACATTATTGTCTTAAGTCTTCTAACTTAGGAAATCATTCCATCCAGGAGTCTCATTCTACCTAAGAAGTATTTGTATCCGTGTCCACTATGTACTTTATTATATACATGAACACATATGAATGAATTTATTACAAATATAAATATTACTTGTGACTATGGATATTATGTATTGCATACAGTAACACATGCATATGTTGCATACACCTATATGTATATAGACACACACATGTACATAAATCTAGAAATATATATGCCTACACACATACATATGTACTACACACACATTTTGGGTTATTGTTGCTGTTGTTTCAACATTATACATGCCATACTGTTAGGCATAAAGGCTACCTAGATTGCTGAACCAGATCAGCAGACTTGCTTTGCTTTCCCTGTCTCCAGGGTAAAGAATGGGTTATTTCAAAAACTTCAGGGCAGTAGTGATTTGGGGTAATTTACATTCTTCAATAAGTTGTTGTTGTTCAGTGCTATTGAATCAGTCCTGATTCATAGTGACCTACGAGCAACACAACGAAACACTGCCCAGTCTTATACCATGCCCACAATTATGTTTATGCTTAAGCCCATTGTTGCAGCCACTGTGTCAATCCATCTTGTCAAGGTTCTTCTTTATCTCTCACCCTCCACTCTACCAAACATGTCCTTGTCCAAGGACTGATCCTTCCTGACAACATGCCCAAAGTATATAAGATGAGGTTTTGCCATCTCTGTTTCCAAAGAGCACTCTGGTTGTACTTCTTCCTGAACAGATCTATTTGTTCTTTTGGGAGTCCATGGTTCACTCAACATTCTTCTCCAAAACTACAGCTCAAGGCATCAATTCTTCTTCTGTTTTCTTAGCTCATTGTCCAACTTTTGCATGCATGTGATGTGATGGAAAATACCAAGGTTTGAGTCAGGTGTACTTTAGGCTCCAAGGTGACGTCTTTACTTTCCAGTACTTTAAAGAGATCCTTTGCAGCAGATTTTCCCAATGCAGTGTGTCTTTTAATTTTTTTTTGACTAATGCTTCTCTGGGCACTGCTCTGGGCACTGATTGTGGACCCAAGTCAAATGAAATCCTTGACAACCTCTATCTTTTCTCCATTTATGATGATGTTTCTTGCTGGCCCAGTTTTGAAGATTTTTATTTTCTTGATGTTGAGGTACAATCCATACTGATAAGATGTAATGGAATCCTGTGACTCACTGCTCTTTCTAATGCAAAGCACTTTTGTAATCTGGCTGTAAAAGCCACTGGAATAGTAACCCAAGTGGGACAGTCTCGGAGAAGCTATTCTCACTGTTCCCCAGGCTTACGTGCTTGTCTGTTAGTAAAGCATATTTTCAACCTTTTTCTCCACATCTCTAAATTTGGCTGCAGTGACAGGTGGAATGAACTTGATCTGGCTTCAGCAACAATACCAAAATCAAAACCAAATCTACTGCTATCGAGTCAATTCCAGGTCATAGCAACCCTGTAGGACAAAGTAGAACTGCTCCAGGGAGCTTCCGAGGAGTTCCTGGTGGATTGGAACTGTCAACTTTTTGTTTAACAGCCATAGTGCCTAACCATCACACCTTCACGGTTTCTGATACATGCCACAGCAGTCACCAAAAAGTCTTTCTTCCCTTGTGTACATCTTAGTGACATTGTTTGGCTTCATCAAGCTATGCCCACATCACTTTCATTTACATTTCCCATCACCAAAAACAGCACGTGCCTACTATGTGGACAGTGATTTCCCCTCTGCTTCTCCCCCTCCCTGGTAATGTTCCTTCTTAGGGATTCTATTTGTGCCTCTTCCCCAAAAGATGTGTGTATCCATTTAACTCTGCGATGAGTTCCAGTATGATGTGATTCCTCCCATGTGTTGTGAATCCTGCCTCTGTGACATTGATGAGGGAGATGGGCAGCAGTTGAGTTGGTGAGGTGGAACTCCAGCTACAAGCTACGGGATACAAAAGAGAGGAAGGGCTGAAAGATTAGTCCTTATCTGAACAACACCATTCCTTGCCTGGTCATGTGGAAACAAATAAACAATCAAAAAAAATCATGGAAGTATTCAAGAAATCGGCCTTTAGAAAGCTTTTCCTTAGACATGGACAGGTTATTTTACTAACATTTGTTTAGCTAAAAAAGGTGATGGCCTTATCTAGATGAATGGGTCAGGTATTTATAATTTCAAAAAGAGGAACAGGAAATATGTTGAACAAGACTGCACTTTGTTACATGCCAAAAGTTGCCTTGACCAATATGCTTATCTTCCTCAAGTTTTGCTTAAATGATACCTTCTCAGTTAGACCCCCCATACTTAATAAAGAATCTCTGCATCACACAAATGGTTAAGCATTCAACTACTTGCTAAAAGTTTGCCAGTTGAGCCCAACTACAGACACCTTGGAAGGACAGGCTTGCTGATCTGCTTTTGAACTTTCACAGTCTTGAAAATTTTATGGAGCAGTTCTCTGCATGGGTCGGGTATCATAAGTTGAAATAGACTCAGTGGCAACTGACAACAGTGACAGCAACCACGTGTTTAATAATACAACCTGCTCTAGACGTTTACATAGCATTTATCACTTTACAACTTAAATTCTAATTTACTTATTATTATTGTGTTTTATTGTTTCTATTGTTAGAGTATAAATTCAATGGAGTTAGGGGTTTGAACTGTTTTTCATTGATGTATCTTATGTATTTATGACAGTATCTGACAATATTTGATTTACAAATGAATGAATTTGAATAGGAATATAACTACTAAACTCTGATTGGACCTCAGTTTGTTACATCTCCTAGAATATTGGCTTTATGCATCTGACTAAATTTCTTGGTTGCTACTTCTATAGTCAAGCTATAAATAAATCAGATGTTACAGCAATGGAAAATTGTGAAAACTAAGTTTAATTTTAAATAGGTCACAAAGAAGTAAGGATTTTTCCTGATATAATCCTGGGAGTCAAGTTTTACATGTGCAAAATCTTGATTATTTCAAAGTTCACAGTAGACTGACCATATCCATAATCTATGCTGCATTTTACTGTGTTTACAGAATATATTCCTTACAGTTGAGCCTACTCCAGCAGCTTCTCAAATGTTTCAACAAGAAGCTGCTATGCCTGATTATCAGACCTGAACTCAATAAATAAGTGACCTCTGAGATAGGGAATGCATAGTTCTTGTTGAGCTTCAGGCACCGTAACAGTCCTGCTTAGGCAAGGCTTTCCTCTTGACCAGTGCCCCAGGCTTTCTTCAGTTGGAGTTGCATGTCTGAGGCTGTCTACATTAGTGGACATAGGGTTATGACATCTGATAGCCATGAGTTTAAATCCCAGCTCTGTAATTTAATGGCTGTGTAGCCTTGGACATACTATTAAACCGTTTGAAACCTCAATTTCCTCATCTGCAAAACAGAGAGAATAACTTTCTAATACAGTTGCTGTGAGGATTAAACAATATCACCAATGTGCATTCACAGTAATTTACAGATAACTAGTGAGTGGTGGCTATTATTAATTTCTCTACTCCTTTGTTCAGAAAACCTAATGTTTCTTTTTCCATGACATAATTTGACATTAAATGTTAATAACACTACTTTAAAAAAAATCAGACTTTTGATATTCTCTTGTATTTTAAAATATAAAAAGCAATTTCTTTTATATCTCAGAAATGCATTTAAATGTTGATAAAAATGTCTTTAAAGGGATATTATATGACTACTGCGTTTTCCAGCACTTCTTGGTGCTCTTTGAAGAGTTTCTTCTATTAGCATCAATTAGCACTTGATCCCATAGCCCACATTCAGTGACTAGGTGAAGAAAGTCAGTATGTCTAAGGATGGGAAAGGGATTTCTATGTAACAGACTTTAGCCGACCATATGGACTGTAGATCTTCTCACAAGTTACAATTATGAAAATTAGGCAGGAACACTGATACAGAGTCTGGGACCAGCTATAGCTAACAAGGGCAGCTTTTCTTCAGCAAACATAAGAAATAAGGAGTGTCGCAGGCATCCAGTACTGTTCTAACAGAAAATACCATGATAAGGACTGATCTTTCAGTCTGGATCCAGAAATATAAGACAACCCTAGAAGATCTTGTACATGTAACACTGGCTAAATGTAAATCTTATTTTTACAGGCCACTTCGACGTAAGATTCTCTCAAGACAACTGATAGTTGAACAGAGGAAAGAGACTTCCAGAAGAAGAAAAACTTAAAGCCCTTAAGACAGGAGCATGTTAGTGCAGCTGAGGAACACAGAAGGCAGGGAAAGCAGGAGCCAGAGAGAACACGTGGGCGGATTGGTAGCAGAATCACTCAGGAGGCAGCCAGGTCACACATGACTTCATGGTCTGCTAGAGGGAATTCGGCTTTTACTCTGAATGAATTAGTGAGTCACTGCCAAGTTTTGAGTGGAAGAGTGAAATGATGTGACTTCATCATTCAAAGAATCACTTTGGCTACTGTTTTTAAAATAAACTAAACTGTGCAAAGGGTCAATAAAGAGAGAAGTCTTAGGAAGTTGTCACAGAGAGATGATGGAAGGACTTGGACCACAGTGATAGTGGTAGCAGTGGAGTGGATTCCAAGAATATGATCTGCTCAGTGAGCACTGGAAGCTGGACACTGAGCAATAGCTGTTACGTTATAGGGGAACTTTCTATTACGCAAAATAAAACAGGACTTTGACAAGAACATGCAGATGTGGTGAGGAGAGTTCATTGGAAACAAGGACAGTTTTCTAGGGCTCAGGGCAGCCCTATAAGCATGACAAACCACAAAACTTAAGCCAGCTACCAGAATAAACATCTAGGAGACAAATTGTTGTATATTTTGAAAGTTAAAAAGCGGCTACACTCAGAGTTGCTCCAGGACTCATCTTACACCCACAAGGTATCAAGATAACTACGGATGTAAGATACCTTATAAAAGCTTCAGTTTCAATTGCCTCCATTTAACAGCTACCCCCTTAGCCATGAGATCAGAAGAAATGGATAATTCCCAGCCATTACTGAACATTCTGATCAAAGATTACACGGGCTCTAGACTTTCTGAAACCCTGAAACTTTTGCCCCAAGGTAGTCTTTAAATCAAAAATATCCAGTGAAGTCATTGTAAAACCAAGCAGTAGTTTAGCTTAACTAGTAAATAAAAGTCGGCCTGGGGCATTATATTCTGTAGGAACTATCCGGGATCAGATTGACATCAGCAACCTGACAAGTTCAACAGGAAGCTTAGGCAGCAATGAGTTAGTGTTAATCAGGGAGGAACAGCTCAGAAAAGGTGGATGAGAGTGGTTGCACAACTTGAAGAATGTAATCAGCATCTCCAGACTGTTGAATTGATGTATGTTTAGCTATGGATATTCTCAATAGCAATAATAAAACTCAGGAAAAAAACAAGCTTCCATTCCTACTGTTGTCACTCTTGGTCACGTAAAATGCATGTGCCATTTCATCAGCTTGAGTGTCACAGTCAGCTTGGTATAACTTGTCTTTACTTATCTAAACTTGAACAGAATAAGCATCCTTCTGTATCTTCCTCTTTAAAAAACTCATGATTTCTCATAAGATCACTCTGTTTTCTCTCTGAGTATCTTTTTCTTGACCTTAAACAATGCTCTAAAGAAATTCCCCATTATTCACAATTTTTCTTTCTCTATCTGTCAGCTTCGATTCAACAAACCCACCACCAAAAGCACTCCGGGACACCTGGTGGCTGTGTCTTTACCTTTGCTTGCACTCTTTTTATCTCCACGTAACACCTTAGGCTTGATTTATCAGTATTTATCTCATTTTAACGTTTCTGACATAATTTAGGCACATTTTTTACCAGTGCTTTCCATTATTCACTTCAGCAACTGTGCATGGTTATTTTTTTCTTAAAATCATTAACTTTCCATCTCTGTAGAAAACACTTTACCTTCATAACCTATAACAGAGCTCCTTCCAACACTATTCTCTAGTATCCTGAGAAAGTGAGCAAGATTTGCAGTCTTTGGATTATTGTTTGCTTTTCATTCGTTCCCCTTTTACAGAAATTTGCTCATCTCCCATAGATTTCTGCCAAGTTTCCAAGTTTCAAGTCATTAATTTTAAGAAGGGGAGGAGAATCTCCTGTTTTTAACAACTCTCTGTAGCCACTGCTTCTATCAATTAAATGGGACCTTTTTTTTCTTTTTGGAGCCATGGTGGTTCAGTGGTTAAGAACAATGGCTGCTAATCAAAAGTTCAGCATTTCAAATCCACCAGGTGCTCCTCAGATACCCTATGGGGCCGTTCTACTTTGTCCTATAGGGCTGCTGTAAGTTGGAGTCAACTCAATGGCAGTAAGTTTGGGTTTGGGGTTTTGGTATAAATCTCCCAGAGATAAATGTGTTGTAACTCCTAACTCTTATACTTGAGAAAAGGTGTCCAGGTGGCACAATGGTTACAGCTGCTAACCAAAAAGTCACAGTTCGAATCCATCAGCTGCTACTTGGAAACCCTACAGGACAGTTCTACTCTGTCCTCTCAGGTAGCTATAAATCGTGATTGACTCAGCAAGCAAATGAGTTTGCTTTTTTATTTGGTTTTTCTGTTTGGTAAGAAGAGCAGATATTGTGGTTTGTGTTGTGTTCCCAAAGATGTATTCTGTAAATCCTGATCCCTATACCAGAAAGAAGGCATCCTGGTGACAAAGTGCTTAAAGTGCTTGGCTGCTAACCAAAAGGTGAGTGGATCAAACCCACGAACCACTCCTCGGGCGAAAGATGTGGCAGTCTGCTTCTATAAGATTTGCAGCCTGGGAAACCCTAGGGGACAGTTCTATGCTTTACTATAGTGCCTTAGGAGTCAGAATTGAGTCTGCAACAGCGAGTCTGATTTGAGGGTTATACCTGAAGATGCAATCCCACTTAGAAACAGGTTTTGTTTGTTATGCTAATACAGCTTTATCAGTGTAGGATGTGTCTTAAAACAATTTTTGAAATATAAAAGAGCAGATTAGGCACAGAAAAGAGTACAAATGAGAAAAGATAGATGCTGTTCCACATAAAGATCACCAAGAAACTGAGGAACAGAAGCTGAAAAGAGACAAGGACCTTCCCTGAGAGCGAACAGAAACAGAAAGCCTTCCCCTAAACCCAGTGCCTTGAATTTCAACTCCTAGTCTCTATGAGAAAATAAATTTCTGTTTCTTAAAGCCACCCAGTTGTAGTATTTCTGTCACAATAGCATTAGCAAATTAAGCCAGTAGGTTTTAGCCTTGTGTTGTAATATTCACTGTTAGTATTCCTTCAAGACTTCTGTCATGTTGTTTCCTTTCCTCAATACCTTTCACTTTAAAATATGATGTTTTGTTTAGAGTAATGGTAAATATTGTTTCACTATTGTGTACTTCCTCAAGCAAAACATTTCCTTAATGTCGCTAGTAAATTAGAATGAAACCAGTATTACGGGTGGCTCTGTGCACATCTAATAAATTATAGATCTGGCTTTTCATGTTACAGTGTGATTATGTGATCTGGTATACAGGGGATGTCAGTGGGTATCTTCTCTTGTGTATGTCTTACTGCAAACATGACTCAAAAGATGAATTAGTTATGTTTGTGTTAAGAATTAAATGCACATTTTTAAAAGGTGGAAGAGGATTAGCAGCAGCACGTGTGAGGGTGCCTTGTCATGGGAGAGAAGAACTAGCAAACAGACACAGAGGCACACATAATTTTTTAAAAAAACATGATAGTTATCTAATTGCATCATTCTCAAAAATTCAGCAATTTGGGAAAAATTGCATTGCCCATTTGTAATGATTATGATGAATATCTCTTTCTTCCAATATACTTATGTCCCAAACTTTTGGCTTGTTTTAATAGTCACAGATACTAAGTAGATTAAGTCATTTATAACAATGATAGTAGTAAATTTTTAACACGTAAATAGAGAAGTTATCAACTGTACTTCATACATTTGGAAATATTTAATGCAATAGATCACATTTTGGTTATTTCAGGCCTATTCCTGTCACCTTTTCCTTTTGGCAATCTGCTTCTGTAAAGAGTATGGAGTGGTTCTTTTCTGTAACACATGATATCACCATGAGTTAGAATTTATTCCACGGCAATATTTGGGGAGGGGGGCGTTGATTTATTCCTTGTGTTTCAATTGAAATAACTTCCCATACCTTTCAAAAAAATAAATCTACTTCTTATATTTCTCTTCAGGGTTCTGACGTTTTTCCCTTTTTAAATCACACTTATAGTCATATTTGCAATCCATAGTTGGGAAGATTCAGTGTTAGACACAGACAAGGGGAAAAAAGAAACAGTTGCTGTTAAGTCACTTCCAATTCATGGCAATCCCATGTGCCTCAGAGTGGAACTGTGCTCCGTAGGGTTTTCACTGGTTGGTTGTTTGTCAGCACTTTGTTGTACCTTTTTTCTCAGGTGTCTGCAAGTGGACTTGAGCCTCTAACCTTTTGCTTAGCAGCCTAGCCCTTAACTGTTTGCACCACTATTGTGCTGTGATAAATCACTTTTCGTGGACTTTTTTGCCGTGATCTTGCCTCTCCCACCTAGGTGACTAGGTGGGACTCTGAAAATACTACAATCACAGCCCATCGAAGGGATTGATCAGTTTTACCATCCCACTGGGCTCAAAATGAGACACCTCACAGGTGGGAAGGAAAGAATTTCACTACCACCGTGAAAGAACAGCAGGAGCCCATGCTTCCTTTGGACCGGGAATCCCTGAGTTTGGAGGCTCCTGGGGCCAGTAGATAGAAGAGAGAGCTGTAACCAGAAGATGGTGAGAAGCAATGGCAGGAGACACTCAGCAGCAGAGACATCATAACAGAGACCTTGCAGCAAGAAATGACGCAGTGAGTTTCCTGGCACATGGAGGGAGAAAGCTAGAGCCTTTGGGCAGAGGCCAAAGAACAGGGAGAGGCACGCCTGCTAGTGTGGCTGGACAGAGCCCGTCCTCATGGAAGAACTGCATCCTGAGTACTCTTGAGTCTGAACTGTAATTGTTATTTCCCTAACAAATCCCATAATCTTGAGTATTGTCTATGAGTTTTGTCTGGCCATTTCAATCAATTATTGAACCCTGCAGAGAAACAGGAAAGGAGGAATGAAGCTGTGGAAGGAATAGTTGGTACTAGAATTGGTACAATGGTAGAGAGAGGAGGCTTCTCTGGCCTTTTCCTCCTGGAAGTCAGCCTTGCACTGTTGATCTTGATTCTCCTTGCCCCCTGTGAAGTTAGAGGAGGTCAAATACCTCTCCAGGCCGGTTAAAACCATCCAACCATCCAATCTGCCCTTCCTTAAGTGCCTTAAACCTGCACATTTTGAGAAATCTATATTGTGGTGGTAAACTCTACCCCAAATGATGCCTTTTCATTTTTGGTCACCTAGAAATCCTAATCCTAAATAGTAAAATCCTAAATCCCTGACCTTGATCTAATGATTTACATTAAATAAGGTCTTTTTTTTTAGCTCCGTTTTCGATTATTTCTGAGGCTGCACCTCTTGTTTCTATGATCTTAGATATTAGAATCTATTTTATTTTACTCTGTGCTTTATATTTGTGAAATTTTTATGTTTAACTCTTTGAAGGCTTATTTTCTTTCTACTCGTGGTCTTAAAGCTACACTCTTGGCCTAGATTTGATATCACTCCTTCTCTGTGACTCCGGGCCTGGGTCCCATTATTCTTATTTTCCTTTGCTTTTCCTTTTATTCAGTTCTCTGATGCTTGGCCTCCACTCTGCTTTCACCGTGAGACTCAGACAAAGTTTGTCTTCCCGAAGTGCTCTCTGTCTTCATGAGCCCTCTTCTCCCTACTGCTGGCCCAGTGTAACCTCTTATTTACCCCCAGTTGTTGTATGACTGTCCTTCATTTGCCTACTACAACCAGAATTGAATAAGCCTCCTCTTCCTCCCCACTCGTTCCCCCTTCTCCAGCCCCAAGAGCTCCCCTGTGCTGAGATGGATTGACACGACTTGCTCCAGTGCTTTTCATCAGACCCTTTCATTGAAAGGCCAGAAGAGAACATCGCTGCATCTGAATCCCTTTTATTATAATAAGCTTTGGAGAAATGCATACTCCTTCACACCATAATGGTTACAAACAGTATCACTTTGACAAGGGAATCAATAGGTCCTTGCTATATATACTAGATTAGTTTTGGACAGTGTGACAACCTAGAAGTTAATAATCTCTTCTGCGGCTAGAGGAGATCTCTGGCTCTCCTCTATAAAAGGAAGATTGGAAAGCAAAAATGATGAAAGGCTGTAAGTGCTCCAAGCTTTGAAAGGAAATGGATGCCATTAATTTTCTCATAAACAGAAGGGTTTAAGGATGCAAATTTAAAAATCTGCATCTACCTTGTAAAAATTTGTCACATTCTAAATTGTTCCTGTTTCATCTGTTAACTACCTTGATCTCAAAAATGTGGCCATTTAAGCAAAATTGGATTGCCCATTTGTAATTCCCTCAGATCACTTTTGGACAGCACAGCAACTCAAATGATAACACTAATAACTTCACCTTCAGCTGGAGGAGATTTTTGGCTCTACCCTGTTAAAGGGAAAGCACTTCTCTTTTCCTTCCTGAAATGCTACTTGTGATCAGTTATTCAGTGACTGCACCAATTCCTTCTTTGGGCTATTTCTGCTTTCTCGTCTCTTTCTCTTTCCTGTTTCTCATTTTATATTTTCTCAGGTTCCTCACCCGACACCACCCCTAACTACCCACCTCCCAAGAGCATCCAAGGCTATGAAATTTTCTTCACATTCAGATTTGCATTCCTAAAGCAAAACTTCTCACCACATTCCTAGGTTACAGCTGATGATAGCTGTGTGTTAATTGGACTTTAAAGTTTGAAAGAGGAACGAGTGAGCCAAACTGAAGTGTGCATGTGCTTTGCCATGCTTTAGAATTCTCTGCTTTCCTCCTGGGACCTCCTGTTTCATTACAAACTCTGCAGAGCAGTGATGCTGTACCAGCTAAGCATTCTTCCCTTATTTTTGTCAGCTCTCCCATATCCCCACAGGACTCACCTGGCAGAGAAAATAAGAAAGATCTGGAACCAGAACTTATGACTCATAGGATATAGAGGTTTAGTATAGTTTCATATTTTAAAAAAAGAAAAAGAAGGAATATAATGGGAGATAAGTTAAAGCATAGACTAGAAATTACAGGCTTTTTTTTTTTTTTTTTTTTTTTTTCCTGATTACACTGGATTTCTATTGTTCCTAACAATTTTATTTTCTGATAAGCTTTTTTTATAGTAAAAGTTCCTGGGCTTTATGTCTCATCCCCAAATGCTTCTTGATATCACAGTAAATTGCAAAGATGTAAATGTGACCCAAAAAGAAAACACTATTCTATCATAACTCTAAGCTGTACTACAGTCATTTTGAAATGAGCTATTCTTTTAAAGAGCTACATATTAGAAAATGAAAATTGAGCATGTGGCCATTTAGTATTTACCATTTAAAAATTGTTCCTCTGAATTTGGCAGCAGCTATTAAAGTTTGCATAAAACAATGGCACAGGAATTTGAAGACATTAGAATAATATAAAATTTTAATAACTTTTCTAATTTGGATCATAGTTTGACAATTATTGTGCATGTGCTTTGGTGGCACTTTTTTTGATTAACAGTTCTTATTAAATCTTTAAGACAAATTCTAGTGGATTATTACTTAGAATAGTTTTGAGTGTGGAAGTATTGCTCAATAAACGTCCACATTAATAAAACCTTGCAAGTAACAATAATTTAACATTCAGCTTATTAGTAGAGTTTTTCTCTGAAAATAGTTAATTCAGCAAGTAGTTTATTTAAAGTCAGTCTTACTTTGAAAATCCTGTTGAAGCAATTATTGTGAAAATATATTTATTAGGAATTTCATTTGATATATGAAATTATTCCCATTCTTTATTCTTTTTCTTGGTGACATAAATGACATGATTGAATTTCATGATCAAACATAGAGATTAACTGACAGTGCTAATCAACTTTTCAGAAGTGATGCCTTCTCTGTGGGGCATTGTTTTAGTCAGCTAGTGCTGCTCTATCAGAAACACCGTGAGTGGATGGCTTTAACAAAGGAAAGACTATTCTTATCACAGTCTGGTAGGCTATAAGCCTGAATTCAGGATGGCCATTCCAGGGGATGGCATTCACTTTTGATGGCTCTGGTGGAAAGTCCATGCGTGGCATCAGTCTTTGTTCAGGGAGCATCTTGGCACAGGAACCTCAGGTCTGAAGGACATGCTCTTCTCCCAGTGCTGCTTTTTTGATGGTGTGAGGTTTCCAATTCTCTGCTTGCTTCCCTTTCCTTTTATCTCTTGTGGGATGAAAGGATTAAGGGTGGTGCAAGCCATACTCTGGGGAAGACTCCCTTTACAGTGGGGTAGGGATGTGATCCTATGAAGATATTTACAGTTTCATCCTAATCCTTTAACATACAGCATAGAAAAATCACAAAATAGAGGACAGTCATAGAATTTAGGGAATCCTGGCTAGGCAAATTTCTACACCTATTTTAGGGGGATACAATTCAACCCATGACAGGCATATAAACTTATACGGTTGAAAGAAGCACTTTTAGGCCCAGCAACAGAGATGGATAAATTGACCCAAATGAGTCAATCAGTACTGTGAATCTTTGGCTGCAGGTGCTGGTATGAGGAGGTCATGTGATCTAAGTCTGTCCAATCAGAGTGAATCTCAGAACTTTTTTTTAAGGAGATGCATGGCAATTCACATAATACGTAGAATCGTGGTAAGCAGGTTACTACTTTGAGGTAATCTAATACACAATGTAGAGCAAAATCTAGAATCTCAGCCCCTACTCTCAGAAATGCTGCATCATCTTTGGAGTGTTAAGATTTACATGTATAAATATGATTGTTGTTGTTACCTGCCATGCAGTAGGTCCTGAATCACAGTGACCCCACGTACAAGATCAGACCACCGTGGTCCACAGGGTTTTCATCTGGCTAATTTGGGGGGAAGCAGACCATCAGGCATTTCTTCCTAGTCCATCCAAGTCTGGATGTTCTGCTGGAGCCTGTTGTGCACTGTAGTGACATAAGGCACCCACTGACAGCAGGTGATGTCTCACATGAGGTGCACTGGCTAGGAGTCAAATCTGGGTCCCCCAAAGGGAAGTCAAGAATTCTGCCACTAAAGCGCCATTGCCCCTTGTAAAGTGGTAATTTATAGCACTGAGATGATGTAGAATTCAGAGTTAAATTATTTAATACTCATGAAGGCACAACTAATTCTTGAAACCAGATTGTAACGTAGATATCATTATCCCCTACTTTACAGACAAGACAACAGAGGAAATGTCTCACAGTTTTGCAGTTAGTGTGGAAAGAAGTTAGTGTGCAAACAAGTAGAAAAAGAAGATTCTAACCCATGTCTTTCTAACAGCAAAGCTCATGCTCCCTTCTGCTGCACTGAAAATCAGAATGTCTGTAAAAGAAATAAAGAGATGATGAAGAGAAACGATACTTAGGCAGAAAGCACTCACTCACCTATGCTAAGAAATTTGGAAAGCAGCTACTTGGCCGACCAATAGGAAGAGGTCCAAATTTGTGCCCTAAGAAAGACGATATAATAGAATGCAGAAATTATCAAATAGAACTAATATCAGACACGAGTAAAATTTGCTGAAAATAATTCAAAAACAGTTACAGCAGTACTGTAACTGGAAACTGCCAGAAATTTATGCTGGATTCAGAAAACAATTTGGAATGAGGGATGATATCATTGTTGAAGTCAGATGCATCTTGGCTGAAAGCAGAGAACACTACAAAGATATTCACTTGTGTTTTATTGGCTATTCAGAGGCATTCAGCTGTGTGGATCGTAACGTATTATGAATAACATTGAAAAGAATAGGAATTTCAGAGCACTTAGTTGTGCTCATTCAGAAACTGTACTTACACCAAAAAACCATCTTTTGAACAGAGCAAGAGGCTGCTTCATGGTTTAAAATCAGCAATGGTATGCACGTGTCAGGGTTGTAGTTTTTTACCATATTTGTTCAGTCTGTGTGTTGAACAAATAATCCAAGAGACTGGAATATATGAAGGAGAATGGACCATCAGGAGTGGAGGAAGGCTCATCAAGAATCTGAGATATTCAGCTGACTCAACCTTTCTTGCTGAAAGTGAAGAGAATTGGAAGCACTTACTGTTGAAGATCAAAGCCTAAAGATTTCATTGTAGATTTCACCTCAACATAAAGAAAACAATATTTACAACCACACCAGTAGAAACACCATGATAAACGGAGAAAAGATTGAGGTTGTCAAGGGTTTTGTCTTACTTGTATCCATAGGCAGCACCTATAGAAGCAGCCCTCAAGAAACCAAAAGTACATTGCGCTGAAGAAATCTTCTGCAAAAGACCTCTTATAAGTGTTAAAAATCAAAGATGTCACTTTAAGGATTAAGGTGTGCCTAACCTATAGTATTTACAGTCTCCTTGTATGCACACACATGAAAGTTTAGAAAATGAATAAGGAGGACCTAAAAAGAATCGATGCCTTTGAACTACAGTTTTCACAAAGAGTTATACCAGGTATGAAATGCCAGAAAAATGAACAAATACATCTTGGAAGAAACACAGACATCCAGAATGTTCTTTAAAAGCAAAGACTGTGAGACTTAGTGTCTCACACTTTGTTACCAGGAGTGACCAGTTCCTGGAGAAGGACATTGTGTTGGATAGATGATCAGCCGGAAAGAGAAAGACCTTCGCTGAGATGGATTGAAGCATGGTTGCAACAACGGGCTCAAGCATGACAAAAATTATAAAGACAATGTTTCCTTCTGTTGTACATGGCGTCACTCTGAGTCAAAAACAACCAAAAAACCATCTGGTTCCTTGTTATTTGTTTTGGCAGCCGCAGGTTGCAAAGGCAACTTGTGATTGACGTCTTCCAATAAAATGTGATGTTCTGGGACTTCCAAACTCACTTAATAACAACAACAACAACATTAGAGAAGGTGACTCAAAAAAATTAGGGATAAATTTAATGTCAAAAAGTACCAGAGATCTTCAAAATCATAGCAACGTGCACTGTATTTTAACAAATTAAAGAAGCAAAGGGCCTGAGCTGAAGTGGTAGAAGAATAGGGAGCATAGGAAAAGAAAAAAATTAAAGAGTTATCAGTGATGTAGATCAATGCAGACACAATGCATTGCAGAGTGCAACATACAGAGCTGTCTTAGTTGCCTAGTGCTGCTATATGTAAACACCATTAAGTGGATGACTTTAACAAAGAGAAGTTTATCCTCTCATAGTTCAGTCAGATACAAGTCCCAATTCAGGGTGCCAGCTCCAGGAGAAGACTTTCTCTTTTTCCACTCTGGAGTAAGGTGTGTTTCATCAATCTTGCTCTGGTCTGGGTGCATCACAGCATGGGAACCCCAGGTCCAAAACCAGCACTGCTCCTAGCACTGCTTTCTTCCTGGTATAAGGTCCCCTTGTTTGCTTCATTCTTTTGTATCTCAAAAGATTGCCTGAAAATGAAATCCAAGCTTGTAGACTGCCACTCATCCTCCTTCATTAACATCACAGAACCGGAGTCTACAATATATAGAAAAATTATACACTACCAGGAATCTTGGGCCAGCCAAAATGCTGCACACATTTTTAGGAACCCAATTCCATCCATGGCATGGAGCAACCAAGGGGCACTAGTCAGCTGGTTTACCCACTTTGAATGCTAGAATCTTGACTGAAAATATCAGTTGGATCCTATTTGGATTAAAGTACTCTCTTAGCACCATGCCTAGGCTTAAATTTTTCTCATATTTAACTATGAAATAATGTACACAGTGGAATGGTCCACTCTGTTAAATGGTCTACTTAAGCACATACTCATATGCAAACCAAAGAGTAGTTATACTTTAATTAACAATTAAGATATGATTATTAGATGCCAATCCTTCTTCAGTGAGGTGAAAAACTTAGCCAGAAGTATATAAGAATAGTCTTGATACTGTCTGGTTCCTCTTTTGCTGCCTCTGTGTGTGTGACTGTGACTGTTTTTCTATGCACGTATGTATGCCTTTCTTCCATGTTTTATGTGAGACAATTCATTGCATTGTTTCATCTCTGTCCAGTTGAGTTGATTCTGACTTATAGCAATCCTGTAGGACAGAACAGAATTTCCTCCACAGGGTTTCTAAGGAACAGCTGGTAGATTCGCACTATTGATTTGGGGGTAAGCAGCCATAGCTCTCAACCACTATGCAATCAAGGACTCCAAAAACTGAATGCCAAGCCAAGATATGAGACTATGAAAGACAGCACATGTTCAATACATGTCTACCTCTTCACACACTACTGTTTTAAGGAGGATTTTATATCATACTATAGATTTTGATAGAAAAGCAAACCTCAGTTTTAATGTTCCCTCTGTAAAAATGACTCAGATATCCAGGTGGTATAGTGATTAAGTGCTAAAGCTACTAACCAAAAGATAGACAGTTCAAGCCTACCAGGCGGGCACCTCTTGGAAAACATATAAAATAGTTCTACTGTACCCCATAAGGTCACCGTGAGTCGGAATCAACTTGACAGCAATGAGTTTGAGTTTGGTTTATCAATACCGGGGTATTTAAAAAAGAGCAAAAAAAATGGAAGAAAGGGTGAAGGAAGAAAGAGAGAATAAAGAAGAAACAAAGAAAGCCCATGATTATCTCCTGGTTTATGCCATCAGACATCTCCTATGTACAGCACCTATGTATAGTTAAAGTAATGTCTACATTCATTCATTTGAATTTGTTGTTTAACCATTGCATGCCCATGTCTGTTCTCTGTAAAAGCAATACATGCCCACAAAAAAAGAAGTGTTCCTTGAACACAGTTGACCTGAACCAGCGTTAATTTTTAGTTTCCTTTCAAAACTGTATATTATAATTTACTTTTAGGTTAAAATTTCTTTCTATAATAAAGGTAACAAGAAAAGAAAATTACATGAAACCACTGACTGTTTTTGATGGTTCACAGAAAAACTAAAATATATTTGAGGAAAAAAGATTGCCTGACATGTACAGGCAAGAAATGTGGTATCACGCTGATGCTCACAAAAATTACATACTTCTCTGTACTGTGACACTACTAAAATCTATATTAATCAATATTCTTCACTGTCTTAACTTAAATTTATTTTTTTAATTATTTTATTGCTAATGTGTCTTACAAATGTATTCATCCAACACGTAACTATTCAGTGGCTCTTGAATACAAGGCTATGTGCTAAGCTCCAGGTGACACACAGATAGATAACCTTCAGAATTTACCCATCAAGTCCAGGTGGCATAAATAAAATTTCAAAATGTTAAACGTCATAAGAAGATTTTTGGTAACTAACTGTGAAAGTTTAGAAGAGGCAGAAGACTGGTATTTTCTTTTGGGAAAGCAGGAAAAAGCCATCTTAAACAACTGAGGCTTTTGTTCTGGAGGCACACAAAAATGATTGCTTTATTTGGCCTCCCTGAATTGCAAGTTTCTTCTATCTAATTTTTTGAAGTTTGAGCTCACTTGGTTTCTTGCTCAGCCAGCCCACAGCGTGGGAGCTGCTGGCAGGGGAAGGTATTTCTAAGCATTTACTGTAAGCGCTGGTTTACAAGATGCTGACGGACCGCGGCTGTGGGAAGAAGGGCCGCAGTGTGGACGGAGCTCACTTGGTAGCCTCAAACCAGCAGCAATGGCAAATGAAGGTTTTCAGCAGACAATAAAAAGGAAAACCAGTTAAACAAGTACGTTCTTCTAACTGCTGCATTAAATTTTTCCTTTCTCCTGGAGGCCAGCACTTCTCAAAAATGATTCCCAAAGGCTGTTTTCCCTTTGTTTAAGTTTTATGTGGGGTAAATTAACAGTCATGATGCGTTGTTATTAAAAAGGCGGAACAAATACAGCTCTTTCTGCAGTCTTCCTCAGAATACCCACAGGAACCAACCCAGTAGAATGGCCTCAAACAAAACACTTTTGTTCAAAGGCGAGAAGGCTGGCAAAGCTGTGAGGTCTGCCCATAGCTACCTATATCACTGGTAGCTGCAGAGAAATATGCAAACTGGCAAACTGGGTATGTTTTACTGTCTTACAACAATATGTTTTATTGTTCTCTAGCTAAGTTCTTTGCTAAAGGCAACAAGCACTGAAGTAGCTGGCAGTAGCCAGTCACAGCTGTCAGCAGTGAGCCTTATGACTTCTGGCACCGTGTTTTTAGCCAAGAGGCACTGCGATTGCTTACCAACAAGTCCTGATGAGTTGATAATGCATGTAGACTAAATCATAAATATTTAAGGCTTTTCATCCACAGTGACTTAATACTACAATGGCAAAGCGTTCCCCTAGATTGGGAAATTGTGGATAAACGGGAATAACTGCTAGAATGTTTGTGATTAGCCAAGTGTTTGTGATTAAAAGAAAAATTATTTTTATTGAGTGAATTAAACGGCTGATCTACAGGTTAATCCTTTATCTGATTTTTTAACTCTATAAAATTACTATTTAAGTAGATTTTACTGTAAAGTATTTATAAAAAATACAGCAGTCTTCTCTTGCAAGGACACCGCAGTGGCTTAGTAGTTAAGAGCTTAGCTCCTAACCAAAACGTCAGCTGTTCAAATCCACCAGCTGCTCCTTGGAAACTCTGTATGGCAATGCTACCCTGTCCTACAGTGTCACTCTAAGTCAGATTTGACTGCATGGCCACAGGCTTAGTTTTTGGTTTGGCCTCTAGCAATACGAAAACCAAAAGCTGACTTTTCTGAAATAAATCAGAATGGACAATAAAAAGCAGTATATTTATGTATGTATGTACATATGTATACACACACACATATATACATGTATATGTACAGGACTAATCACTCATAACAACCCTATAGGACAGAGTAGAACTGCACAATAGAATTTCCAAGGAGTACCTAGTGGATTTGAACTGTCAACATTTCGGCTAGCAGCTTTAGTCTTCTTAACCACTATGCCACCAGGGTTTTAACTACGAGTCAAAATTGATTTGGGGGCAACGTTTTTTATTTGTTTTTAAATAACAATTAATACAATGATACTTAATATGTTAAAGAATCTCTGTGCTGACATTTCATCAACTCTTTGCACTGCCAATTTTTATGTAGTCTTTGACAATCAATATTCTAGGAGTATTTTATCCAAGTGTGATCATTTACAATAGTCCTAATTATGTTTCCATTGTTCAGTACACTAATAACTTAAAACCTACAAACTATAAAAGGAAAACCAAACCCATTGCGACTGAGTTGATTCTGACTCATATCGACCCTGAAGGACAGCTCGCAACTGCCCCAGAATATGGTTTTCAAGGAGAAGTTGGTAGACTTGAACTGCTAACCTTTTGATTAGCAACCATATCACTTAAGCTGTGTTATCTAGGTACCAGGAAACATAACGCCTTGTGTAGAACTTTGCAGACAGCTTTTGCAGTCAGACTCCAGTTTGAGTCACTGAATCTCCTTGCCCAGCGCGCTGATTTTTCCTTCTTTTTCACATACTTCGTGTCCGTACTCCTGTTCTTACTGTCTCCCGTGGTGCCCCCCCAAAACCCACTAAGAAAGAACTAAAGCACATACAGTTGTCAGTGCCACAGAGTGTGAGACAGGTTTTGAATGCTAACTTCGCCACACACTGTAAAACGGAGTGTTGCCAGCGATGAAACCACACACGAGTCTTCTAGAACGTTAACACACTGAGAAACGCAAACCAGTAGCATATTTCAATCCCAAAGACAGCCAAACACAAAAAGTTATGTATATTACTCTTTGTGTCTTGTTCAGAAATACTTTTGATTTCTTAACTAAGCCTCCTTGCCTCACAATTTTTAATAAAATTATGAAAATATTGGTGCAATTTTATGAGGGAACGGAGGGGAATCGAGGCAAAAAGAGATGTTTGGTAAATAGAGATTAGCTTGTTTACTTTAAGTAAAAACAAAGTAAGACCTTCATTTGGGAGTTGCTTTTTCTCCTCAGAGAATATTTTCCTCTTTGTATATCAATTCCCAGTTAACTTGGGAATACAGGTTTCAGATGCATATGGGAAAAATAGCATCTGTCTCAGATTCTTCTATTTTACTTTATCTTGGTTGGGTTAGGAAGTCTTAAGGTGAAGCAAATAGCTAGCGCATTCAGCGACTAATCAAAAGCTTGGCGGCTCGAGTCCACTCAGAGGCAAGCTGGATGAAAGTCCTGGTAAACTGCTTCCAAAAAATAATCCACTGAAAACCTTACGGAGCACATGAGTAAGAATCAACCGAACGGCAGCTGCTTTGCCTGAGAGAGAAGAGATTCAATTGTTCTCAAGTTCAGATTTTCACCACTTATCTCTTGTGTGTGGTACAGTTTGTTTTCATTTGTGAGTTCATTTCACCCTTACTATTCTTAAGAAAAGGGTCATCTGTTACGGGTTATGGTTTTGGGGATTCTTTGCAAGCTATACTTTAACACTGATCTCTCACACCAGTGATTGCGATAAACTGTCAATAAACAATCAGTTGTAAGCAGTGATTTAAAAAAGACAATAGTAGCCTGAATCTGCCAAGTGACTCAGTGAAGCAGAGAAAAGAGACTATTATTTTTGCAGCGAGTTTCTGATTTTAAAAAACCTCTACCTTTGCCCCGACAATTCCACCTTGGAGCACTAGATGGCACTATGAATTCACTGAATCTGGAACCAAACCAACCCATCCATAATTTCAAAGAGAAAAAAAGATGAGAAATTTTCTTTGACTAATTTGATAGTCTGACACATATTCATAAGGAGATGCATTTTATGATGTAACAGTTGTTTCATTAAGTTGCAGTTTTAGAAAAGTGTCTTTTGGCACGGAAAATGTGACAAACAAACCCGTCAAATCAGCACTAAAAGTCTAGGCAGTGGAAAAAGTCAGATGCGCTGCTTGGCTACCTTGACTGCTTTCTGATTGACTTCAATATTTTCCTCACTACTTGACAGTCAAGAGAGTCAGCCCTGTTTGTGTGTGTCAACATGGGCTGTACTTTATACTGCTACAAAGCAAACGTCTGCGTCTGCGTTGCTCGGATTCCTCCCTGCCGCCGCCTTCGGAGTCTGACTGATCACTCACCGGTTAGGGCAGTTATAACAAAGTCAAGGTCACCCCGATTTCCACCCCTTTCTGTGGGAGTACATTCTTCTCACAGACAGAAGGGCTATGCCTTAGCTAGGAACTGCTTTCTTAACCCACCAGCCGTTTCACAGTGCCTGATTTTAAGATTATTGCATAGAGAAATCTAAATGGTTAGATTAAAACAACTCCAAATGTATTTACTATTAACGGCAGATCAGAACTGCCATTTTCCTACTGAAAGGACTCAAGAGAATGCCTCTAAACTCAACTCTGTTCACTATCAAACTCATATTCTTTGTCCGGCCATTCAACAGTATTATCAGAAGCTACTCTCTGCCAGGCTTGGAGCGAGGTACTGACCGGTGGAGGTGACTAGGAGACAGCGACTTCACAGTCTAGTTACCAAGACAAACTCTTGTGAGGTAATGCGATAATTACCCTTTACAAAAAAAATAAAATAAAAAACCCTTTCTTGTCGATTCTGACTCATAGCAATCCTATAGGACATAGTAGAAATACCTGCATAGAGTTTCCAAAGAACAGCTGTTAGATTTGAACTGCTGCTGACCTTTGGGTTAGCAGCCAAACTCTTAACCACTGTGCCACCAAGTCCATAACAGAGGTAGGCATTAAACTGCCGAGGAAGTGAAAAGACGGTCTGAATTGCGAGGTAGTCAGATGAACGCTGTCATATTAAAGAGATTATTAGATGAGCTGGATCTGAACAGACTGACATGAATTCAGCTACAAGACAAAAGCAAGGGCATTCCAGTTGAAGAAATGACAATGTGTAAGGACTCACAGATGCTTAGGAGAGTGACACAGTGACACGGAGAAGGGTTTTTGTGCCTAGACCTTTGGGTAAGTTAAGGAGTAGTAGGAGCTTAACTAGAATGGTTAAGGGATCTAAAAGCAATCAGATAGTTTTTGCAGAATCTAAACGATCTGTGAAACCCAATGCTTAAAATAAATTTCATGAGTCTTTTCTAATATAAATAAACAGCCAAGCCAAGTGCCGTCGAGTCGTCATGAGTCAGATAAATAAACAAGTGAATAAATTAATAAGTAGAGAAAAATAGACGTATCTGCTGTCCAGAAAAATTTCAAATAATTTCTGCAAATATTCTCATCTCAAGAAGGTGGAACACATCTCCATAGTCCTTAATAGGGGCTGGGCATGGTGACTTCTTTTCAAGCAGTTCAGTGTGGAAACAGGACAAGAAGATGAAATTTACAGGAGAGAATCCTGGCAAACACTACCTCAGCCAGGTGGTCAAGTGCAAAGTAAACAGTGGTAAGTTATGTTGACAGCATGTACCCTTGACACGATGGGATGTGGTGTGTTATCACTAAGGCTTTTGTCTCAAAACCTGTCTCCCCATACTAGCTATAGTACCAGACAAATCTCAACTAAGGGACATTCTACAAAACATCTGATCAGTTCTTTACAAGATTGTTATAATCATCTAAAATGGGGAAAGTCTGAAAAACTATCATGGCCAAGAGGGACCTATGGAGATAGGACTATTAAGTGCTATGTTGTATCCTGAGTGGGATCCTGGAGCAGAAGAGGGATATTAGGAAGAAACCAAAGAAATCAGGATACAGTAAACTCACTGCTGTTGAATAAGTTCTGAATCATAGCAACCCTATGGGACAGAGCAGAACTGCCCCATAGAGACTCCAAGGAGCACATGGTGGATTTGAACTGCTGAACTGGTTAGCAGCCATAGCACCTAACCACTGCAACACCAGGGTTTCCAGAATACAGTGGGGCCCTTACTTAATGATGTATCAGTATCAATTTATTCATTGTGACCAAAGTGCCATATGAATACATGAGTTAGAACTGACTCAGTGGTACCTAAAAACAACAGCGCATAGCATGCTATCAACAGGGTACACTGATTATGGGTTATTAGAACTCTACTGTCTCCACAATTGGAAGCTCTGATGGTGTAGTGTATAAGCAGTTCGAATCTACAAGGTGATCCTCAGAAACCATATGTGCAATTCTACTCTGCCCTATAGGGTTTCTATGAGTTGGAATTGACTCAATGGCAATGGGTGTTGTTTGGTAGTTAGCTTCACAATAAAAAGTTCATCTAAAAACTCTGAGTCCCCAAATGTCAATATGACTAAAACTAACGTATTATTTTTCAAAATATTATTTGTAAATGGGATAGCATTCTGTACCTATTACTTCTTTGGAAGGAAAGAAGGAAGAAAAGGACGGAGGAAGACAGGGAAATCAATCTACGATGCTGGCTCCCAAATTATCTACATGATATGAGTGGCAAGTAACACATCCACATATAACAAATAAAGTGATTATGGAATAACTGAGGGAAAATATCCATAGTCAATCCCATAATCAGTGGACAAAGATAAGTAATAGGTACACACAGCATTCACCACAGAAAGTAACTTATGTTCTTCCTGTTCCTGCCTTGGTGGAGGGATGGACAGCACCTCAATAGAATACACGTTACGTATTTAAGTCCTCCAGAGCCTTCCTATTAAGCTGTCAAGATGAAAGTCACTGTTGCAAGCTTACAGAGTATCAACTGCTTTAGACACCAGAAACAAGGAAGAAATGTAATGGAAAAAAGAAACGAGAAGTATCAAGACTGATTCTTAATTCTTTTTCATGAGATCACATGTACCTGTTAGGAGGAACTAATAAGTACCGACAAGATAAACTGACTCCGCTTATTTCAAGGTTGGGAATAAACGCTCCTCACCCTCAGTGCTGTAGCAGCAGCAGAGGAGTGGCATTCTCAGGAGCTGGGCTGAAAAGTGTGTGTTGGGCTTTGTACATGTGGCTTCATGAGAATGGTGCACACTACAGTCGTACAGCTTGGCAAAACTGCACACATAGTACCAAACCCAGCTTTTCTGAGTTCCAGTTCTGTGTACTTGTTCCTCATTACAGACAATTAGATAGGGACTAAAAAAATACGTTGGAGTGTTCTGGGCACTTATGTCCCAATGACATTTTTATTACTGCAAAAATATAAATAAAAAGTCTAAACTGAAAAAGCAAGTTCCGTTGCCACAGAGCCGATTCCAACCCATGGCAACCCTGTGAGGGAGAGTGGAACTGTCCCATACAGCTTCCAAGGAGTGCCTGGTGGATTTGAACTGTAGATCTTTTGATTAGCAGCCGTAGCTGTTAACTACTACTATGTCACCAGGGCTTCCAATAAAAAGCTACTACTTTTCTGTTTGCTTTTCTAGATCTTTTTCTCTCACTCTGCATTTTACACTGACAATGAGCAATGCCGTCAGTGCACTAGTCCAACGACAAAAGTATGATTCATCGTTTAGTTACCAGTTATGAGAAAAGAGTATTCATTTCCAATAATACCTATGGGCAACGTGCAAGTTCATCAAAACTGTGAAAAATTTTGACCACCTTTTCTTTATCCAGCACATTTGTGGTATTAAATTTGCCTGTCTCCTTCACAGTCTTTCATCTGCCTTTCTGCTGGAACGATTCTTTCATCTAAGAAGTTTTTAGGAAAAAGTTACTAGCCATGAAATTAGTGACTTTAAATTGCTTTGACAATGAGCCACAGTAAGAGATATTTAGTACGGTGAACTAGTAGAGACAGACTCACACAAGTATATGTACACACATTTAAGTAAAAAAAAAAAAAATTGCAACACAATATATATGCTTCCTCTGTGTAATCATTTGTATTTTCTATTCTTTTTCATTAATTTATTAAATGTTGTTTGCAAATTTTGTGTGGTAACTTATACGTCCATGCTATTACTGGGCTAAAATGTTAAAAAAAGAAAATCCTTTATTTTTTAGGTGTTACTCTCAGACAATACTGGGTATGTATTTAGGATCTAAATGAGTAAACAGAAGCCCTGGTAGTGTAGTGGGTTAAGTGCTATGTCTGCTAACCAAGAGGTCAGTAGTTCAAATTCGCCAGTCCCTCCTTGAAAATTCTGTAGGGCAGTTCTACCCTGACCTCCAGGGTCGCTATGAGTTGGACCCAACTCCACAGCAGTAGCTTTGGTTTCGGTTTTTTTAAATGAGTAAATACATTAACAATAATGGGTGGCAATGTTGGAGAGGCGTTACAGTTACAAAAACAGAGAAAAATAAAATTATCCCTGTAGTGTTGAATTGGAACTGGAAATATTGGTGTAAATTCATAGTATTTTAGAATATATATAGCTAGACACAGAAACAAATATAACGTGCATAAATATAGGGATGCGTGTTTACATGTAGGGATAGTCTCAAAATACCCACTGAGACAACAACGGGAACAGCAGTACCTCTCTAGCAAGAGTATGTCTGGCACACAGATTTTAGTTTCTAAATATCTGCTCCTGCAAGGCTCCCTGCAGAGCCCTGGTAGCACAGCGGTTAAGAGCTTGGCTGCTAATCCAAAGGTCCGCAGTGAAACGCCACCAGGTCCTCCTTGGAAACCCTGTGGGAAAGTTCTATGCCATCCTATAGAGTTGCTATGAGTTGGAATTGACTCAAGAGCAGTGGGCTCGGTTTCGTGTTTCAGGACTCCCTGCAGAGACGGCTGATGGTAACGCTGAGGTGGGGACAAGCTGCCCATGGTCTGGACCCTCGGCTTTTGCCAGGAACTAAGATAGTACTCAGAAAGCAACAGGGACGTGTCACAAGGAAACGGGAAACTACTGCTTGGTGAGACCAGACGTGAGACGCATACCTGCTTCCACATACGCTTTTTTTTTTTAATGTACTCAAAATGAGAAAGTTTCCCTCCGCAAAAGCTGAGATAATTTGAGCACAATAATAAGATAGCAATAGATAATAATTCATTAAATAAAATAGTAAGTCTTAAATTCATTATGACATTAATTAAATAAATGGAGAAACTGATGAGGACTAGACTGTTAAAAAAATCTTAAAATATCTCTCCACTGAAGATTTATTAATTAATGCATAACTTTACTATGAAGAAAGCCTGGAAGTTAACACCACCATTAGTGGGACAAACTGACATCTGAGCCCCCTAACAGGCTACAATAAGAATATCCCAGGGTCATTTCTCTTTTGTTTCTGCCAAAGATGCAAAAAAATGAATCTAATCACTAGAAAGCACCAATATAATTACTTACCTGTTCAATCTTGTGTATACACCAATTTCCCACCCACACAGGCAGCTGTTGGGTCCCTATCCTGACACATCTCCTCAATCCTTCAGCCTCGCCACTCCCCTCAGAAGTGGTGCTCTCTCCACTTGCCTTATCTTTATTAAACTCAGCAATTTTGTTAAATTAATTTTACTTTTATAAAATATTTTTCTGTTAGCAGAAAGAGTCAAACATTTATTGTAGAAACCAAGAACTGTGGCGAGCGCCATGCAGAATTACCTCTGTTGGGTGTTATTGATGTTGGGTACCATTGAGTGGTTTCAACCCATAGCCATCCTATGTACAGCATAACAAAATCCTACCCAGTTCTATGCCATCCTCATAACCCTTACTGTATTTGAGCCTATTTTTGTAGCCACTGTATCAGTCCATCTTGTTGGGGGTCTTTATCTTTTCCACTGATGCTCTCTTTTACCAAGCATGATGCCTCTTTCCCTGGTCCTTCCTAATAACAAGTCCAAACTATGTGAGACAAAGTCTCACCATCATCATTCACCAGGGAATACTTTGGCTGCACTTCTTCCGTGATGGATTTGTTCATTTTGACAGTCCACATTACAGTCAATATTCTTTGCCAACATCGTAATTCAAGGCGTCAATTCCTCTTCCATCTTCCTTACTCACTGTCCACCTGTCTCATGCGTGTGAGGCAACTGAAAATACCCTGGCTTGGCTCAGATGCACCTTAGTCCTCAAGACGCCTTTGCTTTTTAACACTTTGAAGAGGTCTTTTGCAGCCAATTTGCCCAGTGCAATGCATCTTTTGATTTCTTGACTGTTAGTTTGATGGGTGTTGATTGTAGATTCAAGTGAAATGAAATCCTTGACAGCATCAGTGTTGTCTCCATTTGTCATGATTTTGCTTACCAGTCCAGTTGTGAAGAGTTCTGTTTTCTTTATGTTGAAATATAATCCATACTGAAGGCTGTATGTAGTCTTTAATCTTCATCAGTAAGTGCTTCAAGTCCTCTCTATTTGCTTTTCAGCAAGCAAAGTTGTGTCATCTACAAAGAACAAGTTGTTAATGAGTCTTCCTTCAGTCCTGATGCCACATTCATCTAGCTCAGCTTCTTGTATTATTTTCTCAGGCTACATATTGAATAAGGATGATGAAAGGATGCAACCCTGATCCATATCTTTCTTGGTTTTAGACCATGTAGTATTGCCTTGCTTTGTTCAAGAGATTGTGTTGCATTTTAGTGTAAAATAAATACTTCCTGGTTTTTGCTCTATTATTCTTGATAAATAGAGAGATATGATGACTGGGGTCATACTGCTCATATTCTACATTGTTAAATAATATATTAAATCTGTTACCATGAATATTTCCTAAATGTTTATGCCAGTAAATAGTCTTCTATAGTATCATTTTAAAGGGCTGCGTAATATTCCTAATGTTTCTTTAACTACACTCAGATGGGGGGGCATTTAGCTGTTTACAATATTTTTCTATTGCCAGCCAACCAAGTGCTGTCGAGGGATCAGTTCTACCCTGGCCCCTAGGGTTGCCATGAGTTGGATTTTTCTATTATAGACATTTTTAAGTATGTATATTTGCAAATGTTCATATTAATTTTCTTTGGACTGGAATTTCTGGTCATTCAAAAGACCTTGATATTTATTACCAAATTATCCTTGAGATACACTGTAGCCCTTTTTATTCCAACCAGCAGAATGAGAGTGTTGTTTACTATACCTCTTTAAAATAAGTTACTGTAAATTTTTAGAACTTTTTAATTTGTATTTTTCTTCCAATAATCTTTAACTTTCATGAGATTAAGCATTTTAAAATGTTATTGGTGTCTTGTATTCCTTCCTTTATGAATTGTTCATAACTTTCCTAAGTATTCTTTGAAATTTAGTCTCTCTTTAAAATTTACTTACATTTCCAAAGTTTATTAATCTTAATGTAATTTTTATTGATTTTGATACATTAAAATAATATTCTGGGTATTGTCATCCCTGTCCTGGAGGAGCTTGATGTGCAGAGGGAGGTGCAGACAAGTCACAAAAACTAGAATACAAAATGAAAAGTGTAGAATCAGTTATATGCAAAAATTTTTATGGGAATATCCCCTAAAAAGGCACAGATCCTCCCTAGAGACGCAGTAAAGACTTCAGAAAGGAGGCTACGTTAGAGCTGGTCTTTGACAGGAAATGAGACCTCAACAGGTGAATAAGTGAAAAGCATGTCTAGTGTTGAGGGAAAAATACAGATACTTGAGGTCATGAAATGGAATGGTACATTTAGGAAATGATAGTTTTGTGAGATGCATATATACATATATACATACATATATATGTACATATATGTACACTCACATATATACGTACGTATGTATATATATACACACATATTACATATGTATGTATATATATACACACATATATACATGTATATATTCAAAAATTTCCATTTGAGCCATAGCTAGACTCTCATAATCTATATAACTTATCAGATACTGTATTAAAATAATAACATAGGATCTATATTATTCTTTTAAATTTCTGCTGAAAAAAACATTTTTATCCAACTCATTATCCTTCATTTACCAGCCCAAGGCTTAAAATTAGGATTTCTTCATTGAGAAAAGTTTTAATAATAATCTATTCATGGCTTCACTTCTTTTTAAAGTATTTTTAGCGTATCTGGGGTCTCTGGATGGAGCAAATGATTAATTGTTCTTGGTTGCTATCTCAAAGGTTGAAGGTTTAAGTCCACCCAGAGGTGCCTGAGAAGAAAGGCTCAACCATTTGTTTCTGAAAAGTCATAACTCTGAGAACCCTAAGGAGCCCAGTTCTTCCGTGACATCTATGGGTTCATTAAGAGTCAGAATCAACCCAACTGGCAAGTTGTTTTTTTTATTTACAGTGTATCTAGTATGTGCCAGCAAGCGATATTAAAATTCAGTCACTTTACACTAATTGATTTTAACAAATTTGTGAGACTCTTATGAGTCTGTAACAAATACATTGATATTAAGTTGCAACTACTCAAATGGATCAGTAAGTAGTCACTATCCTACCTGTCAAAACCGACACATAAGAAAGTAATAAATTCCTGCAGTGACAGTCAACATTTTCCAGTCCAAATTCTTTTCTTAGGTTTCTATTCCTTATACGTTTTGTAAAGGGTCTCCCAATAACAGTGTCCTATCTTTGAGCATGAATAAAACAAGTCGTGTAAGTCATACAGTTTTAATTGTTTTATTATTTTGAAGCACATATGATGGCATTGTATGTGGAAAATAACTTCGGGTAAATGGCCACCTTGGCACCTTACAAATGGGACCAAAAAGAATCATTTATCATAGCCCAATATCTTTTGCCATCGACAGTCACAAACTCTCCTCATTCATCTTGGAAAAAACAAGGGCCAATAATTCTGCCCAACCAAAATCCACACGAAGCGGTAGCTTTTGGGGGAAGAAGTAGATGTTCTCGAATCTCCATCGGCTTCTCATGCCTCCAAATGAGACAGTTTTGTTGTTAACAAAACCACTCATCCAAAGCTGGTCCTCACCGCTGAAGATTTTTCAGCCAAAAGCAGGGTCAAATTCCAATTGCTCCAGAGCCCAGTCAGCAAATATACAAATCAGCCTGTGGTCGTTGGGCTTCAGTTATTGAGTTAAAACAATTTTGAAAGGGCAAAGTTTCAGGCTCGTATGCAAAATCCACCAAGCTGTGGTTGATGAAGGGCCCAATTCTTGTGCTCTGCGAGAAATTGATTGGGATGAACTCTCAGTTGTACACTTCTGATGAACGGTGACCACGCTTTCACTTCAGTTGAATGAAACACAGGTGATGTCTGATTGGCAGCAGACCTGGTTGTCTCAAATTCTTTGATTAAACATAGAACTGATCTCTCAGTGAGATGATTATGTGCATGGTAAATTTACGGTAACTCAGGGCATGTTTGCCAAACGGAACACCCATTTTGATAATAAACTTTAATAATTTCTATGTGTTGTGGAATCTTGTAACCTTTCATGGCTATTTGTCAAGACTAATCAAAAAAGCATGATAAAAATGGACACTATAGGTTGACAAATATCGCTGCCACAAGCCATCAAAAATAGGGCATCCTCATTGGAAGACCCTTTATTAGTCTTGTTTCCTAAACACCCTATCAGTGTATTTAAACAAGATTTTATTTTTAATCAATTTTAATTAAAAATAAAATTATTTCCCTACTACATAGAAAGATCTCCGTCATGTCTTGTGTGCATTCTTTATCAATCTAATCTTGAAAATGTGCCAAATAGGTGAGTTTCAGCAAAGAGGCTGCTCTGCAAGTCTATAAATGCTTTAGTTAAATTGAATGCTCATACCAATATAAAGGCGTTAAAACATAAATTTAAAAATACTTACCTGAATTCCTACTCTAGGAAGGTAGTAGAAAGATGCTATTGAAAATGAAATTTTACAGCAGAGCCGTAAAAAAAAGAGAGAGTAATTTGCAATCCGATTAAAGAGGCAAAGTCAGCATGATGATGAAAAATTATGTAACAATACAAAAGTTAAATAACAATTAAGATAATTATTCAAGAGTTGTCACAAAGCAGTGCATGATTAATTGCCAAGTGTGCTGTGCACCCAAGAAGCCTTAAAATCTTAGACAAGAAGAACTCAGAATGGAGCCAGCATGACTTTGGAAGATACCTTCTCATTAATTTCCACAAAATGAAGCTAACATCTATTAAATCTTCTCACCCATTTTATAGTAAGTACGTGAAACACTTTACTTCTTCTTTGCTCTGCTCTCCACTGCCATTTCCATGTACCAAAAAAAGCAGTTTTGGTGAGAGTGGACCCCATAATGTTTGAAACACAAATCTTTCTGCCAAGTTTCTCAGACTTTGCAGACCACACAAGTGGTTCCACCATTTGGGCTGAGTTCACAGTTTTCTATCAGTTTATTCAGATGGCTGAATTACCTGTGTGTGTCACTGCACTGATGTGCACTTAGTGACATCCTCCGAATTTCCCTATTGGACCCTCCCTGTGGACCACAGCACCAGCATAGACTATACTCTGCTTGCTCCGTGATACAAACACTGTCTAGTCAAGAGGCTAAGGTGATTTCTAGGTTTCCAATTTGAACTCCCTCTCAGCTGAATGTTTTTTCCAGTTTCATTCTTTCCCATTATGAACCCAAACTTGATGTTCATTATCATAATCACAATTGAAATATTTCCACTTCTAGATTTAGTCTGTACCCACCAAAATGATTGTAAGAACATCGTGATCTGAAAAATGAAGACTCGTCAAGAATTCTTAAAGTAATAATTGCTTAAGATCAAATTCTGTAAATTTTACAATAACATGCAGCATATAGTCAATTCAGGAGTAAAATTTAGTTTCCCTTTGAAAATCACTGTTACTTATCATATGCAATATGTCAATTAACATTTGCTTTATAGTTTTACATTTTTCATCTATGTGTGAGTACATAATTGCACACGTGTGTGTGTGTAGATATACATTTTTTAGGTAATGAAGAGAAGTTTCAAGATTATATTTTAGAATTAAATACTGTTTTAACACTGTTGTGTTAAGCAATATTTTGAAATCAGGTGAGTTGTTATTCTAGATTCATAAGTAGCTAAGGTTAGTGGACATCATGTAATTAGATACAGATGTCAGGGAAACTGTGTGACTCTTACTGTAGAGAAACACTTTTACAAGAGGGTTTGTCTTTCTATTTTTAAAACAGAAAAATACCTTTCAGTCTATGGCATAACAGATGTGCCATGCAAGCAGGAATTTTACTGACTAAAAATGGATTTGTTTTTCTTCTCCCACATAACATAATGCATTTAACTAGGCCATGTTTTCAACATAATATAATTACAGAGAGCTTTCCTACGCATCCACATGGAAGGTATTTAAAATAATTAACAAGGGTCAGAGTAGAGACAGCTAAATCTTCTGAGGATGTGCATTCGTGAATTCATAACTGATATATAGAGAATGAAAATAAACAGGGACACTCACTTGTCTCCTGTATCTGCTTTCAGCTGGAGTGTGCTTCTAAGTAAATGACATAGCCTCTGTCTGCTTCACCTTCCCTGTGCCTAATGTGTAAAGTGGAGGACCACCTAAAGATGAGTCATGTCTACAGAGATAGTGTCATCTTAACGAGGACAGAACTGGCACTTGCTCAGGAAAACATTCTAATTTGTTTTTTGTTCTATTCGCTCACAGAGAAACTATAGGAAAAAAAAAAGTTATACATTTGAGCATCAACTGCTTTATCTACATTAAATATGAGTTAGTAATCTCTGCTGCTCCCTCTAGCAGTACTCCAAATGACACTGAGTATTCACTAGATACATTATCAGTTAATAAGACAATGATAATGTTGTCTTACTCAGAAAGAAATTATTCCTGGGGTTTTTCATTTCATTGGTTTTTGGTTGGTAGAGTTTTCTGTATTTGAAAAACTACTATATCAAGTTGGAAGGAGTGCTATTATTCCTTAGAGTATACTACTGGCTTCAACAGACAGAGCATAGTGTTGCAGCTATGTGAGCTTGGGTCAATTTAGTCTCATAGTGACCCTACAGGATCTGCCTCTAGAAAACCAGGGTTTTCTAGGCTGTGCTTTCATAGAAACAGATCTCCAGATCTTTTCTTCCACAGAGAAGCTGGTAGATTTGACCTGGTCTCCTAGAGGTTACAACTGAGTTTTGAACCATTGCACTATCAGGGATCCTTGAGAACATGGTGGATTAAAAAATAATAATAATACATTGCTGATTCCTTTTTATAAACTGTGATTAAGTGAAAGTGTACAATCCAAATCAGTTTTGCATATCCACCTATCTGCAGCTCAGTCTGCTATTCTCACCCAGTAACAGCATAATCCTCTTATCGAGCACCGGTTCCGTCCTCTCCAACCTCTTCTCTCCCATTTAAAAAGAAACCAGTAGGACAACCTTCTATAAATGTATAGAACCATAAAGTACACACACCATATGGTCATACTGTGTCCCCAAGTCCTGTCCATTCTTGTCTGAAGAGTTGACCTCAGTAATGGTTCTGGTCAGGGCCAGCAGCATGTCTAGGGGACATGTTCCCAAGGGACCCGCCAGGCTGTCAGAGCATCATTTCTGGTATTTTAGTAGAGTTCTTGAACTGCACACCTCTTTTTCTTGTGTTGCCTCAGGGACTCTACATTGTGTCCACCATCATAGCTGCCACTGGTGGTGACTGGGCACCATCTGGTTCTTCTGATTTGATGTTGATACAGTTTCCCATTCATATGGGTCCTTCTGTCTCCTGGGCTCATTTTTCCTTGTGTCTTCATTGTTCTCAGTCGTCATCTGTTCCAGGTGAATTGGGACCATTTGGTATACCTCAGATGGCAGTTTGCTAGCTTTTAAGATCCCAGATACCACTCTCCGATATGGGGTGCAGAAGATACTCTTAGTAAAAGACTATACCTAAGCTGGCCTCAATGTCCCCTGAAAACATTGTTCCATGGTCCCCATCCCTGCTACTCTTTCCTTTGAAATATTGGGTTGCATTTAGAAAAGCTTTCAGTCTATGGTATAGTCCAGTTATGTTGATCTGCTCTCTACTGCATGCTGTCATTGCATAACCTAACTAATTTCTGTCTACTGTGTAATTTATGACCAACCCTCTCCCTCCCTCCCTACACTTGTAGCCATCAAAGAATCTTTTCTTCTATATGTAAGTCTATTTTTCAGTCCTTACAGCAGAGGTCTCGTACAATACTGTCCTTTTGCCACTGGCTGATGTCACTCAGTATAATGTCTTCTAGTTAAAAACAGGTTGTGAGATGCTTCCTAAAAATCATCATTGTTCTTTATCATTGCACAGTGTTCCACTGAGTGTATGTACCAGAGTTTGTTTATCCGTTCATCTATCTGTTGATGGACACCAAGGTTGATTCCATCTTTTGCTATTGTGGACAGTGCTGCAATAGACATTCATGTGCGTGTATCTGTTGGTGTGACCACCTTTATTTCTGTAGGATATATTCTCAGCACTGGGATTGCTGGATCGTGTGGTATTTCTGTTTCTAGCTTTTTAAGGAAGTGCCAAATTGTTTTCCAAAGAGGTTGTACCATTTTGCATTCCCACCAGCAGCATAGGAGAGTTCCAATCTCTCCACAGCTTCTCCAACATTGTTGGAGTGAGATGTTATTTCATTGTAGTTTTCATTTGGGTTTCTCTAATAGCTAATGATCATGAACATTTCCTCATGTATTTTTTTTGCTGCTTGGATGTCTTCTTTAGTGAAGTGTCTGTCCATCTCCTTTGCTCATTACTTAATTGGGTCGTTTATCTTTTCCTTGTTGACTTTTTGCAGTACCTTGTAGATTATGGAAATCAAACTTCAGTCAGCCATGTAGTCACCAACTATGTTTTCCACTCTTAAGTAGCCTTTTAATTCTCTTGATGAAGTCTTTGGATGGGCATAAGTATTTGATTCCTAGTAGTTCCCATTTATCTACTTTCTGTTCTGTTTTACATGCACTGTGAGGCTTTGTAGTTTGTTGAAGCCATGTATTAGAACTTTCATTGTTGACCCTGTTTTTCCTTGCATAATCTTTACCATTTTAGGTTTCATATTTATGTCTTTGATCCATTTTGAGTTAGTTTTTGTGTAAGGTGTGAGACATAGGTCTGGTTTCAGTTTTTTAGGATGGATATCCAATCTTGCCAACACTGTTTGTTAAAGAGACTCTTCTTACCTTGATTTACAACTGTTTCAGTCAGCTAGTGCTGATCTACCAGAAATACCACAGACTGAACGGCTTTAACAAAGGAAAGTTTACTCTTACACAGTCTGGTAGGCTACAAGTCCAAATTCAGGACGTCCGCTCCAGGAGAAGGTGTTCCCCCTTGTCAGCTCTGGAGGGAAGTCTAGTATTGCATCAGTCTTTGTCCAGGGAGCATCTTGGTGCAGGAAACTCAGGTCCGAAGGATGCGCTCTTCTTCTGGTGCTGCTTTCCTGATGGTGTGAGGTTCCCAACTCTCTGCTTGCTTCCCTTTCGTTTTATCTCTTATGGGAGGAAAGGATTAAGGGTGGTGCAAGCCATACTCCAGGGAAACTCCCTTTACAGTGGAGCAGGGAGGTGATCTTATAAGGCAATTTACAGTCCCACTCTAATCCTTTAACATACAGCATAGGAAAATCACAAAATGGAGGACAATCATAGAACACAGGGAATCCTGACCCAGGCAAATTACTACATATATATTTGGGGGAGGGGGGACATAATTCAATCCATGACAACAACCTTTGGGCCTTGAGTGAATATCAACTGTTGATATAAGGATGGTGATATTTCTGGGGTCTCAGTTCTGTTCCATTGGTCTGTATGTCTCTTTTTGTACCAGCACTGGGCTGTTTTGACCACTGTGGCAGTGTGGTAGGTTCTAAGGTCAGGTAGTATGAGGCCTCCTATGGTGTTCCTCTTCTTCAGTAGTGCTTTACTCACCCAGGGCTTCTTCCCTTTCCAAACAAAGTTGGTGATTTGTTTCTCCAGCTCATTAAAAAGATGACACTGGAATTTGTATTGGGATTGCATTGTATATGTATATCGCTTTGGTAAAATAGACATTTGCACATCTCCTGGTGCTGCTTTCTTGATGGTGTGAGGTTCCCAATTCTCTGCTTGCTTCCCTTTCCTTTTATCTCTTATGGGAGGAAAGGATTAAGTCTTCCTATCCATGAGCAAGGTAGGTTTCTCCACTTGTATAAGTCTCTTTTGGTTTACTTGCATTAAGGTCTTGTAGTTCTCTTTATATAGGTCTCTTATTTCTTTGGTTAGATTTATTCCTAGGTATTTATCTTCTTAGGCACTATAGTAAATGATACTGATTTGATGATATCCTCTTTGATGATCTTTTTGTTGGTGTAAAGAAATCCTACTGATTTACTTATGTTTCTCTTATATCCTGATATTTTGCTGAACTCTTCTATTAGTTCCAGTACTTTATTTGTAGATTCTTTAGGATTTTCTGTGTATATGATCATATATTGTCTGCGAATATGGAGATTTTTACTTCTTCTTTGCCAATGTGATTACCTTTGTTTCTTTGTCTTGTCTAATTGCTCTGGTTAGATCCTCCAGTGCAATGTAGACTAGAAGTGGTGACAGTGGGCATCTTTGTCTAGTTCCTGGTCCCAAGGGGAGTTCTTTCAGTTTCTCTCCATTCAGGGCGATGCAGGCAGTTGACTTTGCATTAATGCACCTTATTGCATTGAGGAATTTCCTTTCTATTCCATTTTGCTGAGAGTTTTTACCATGAATGGTGTTGGACTTTGTCAAATGCCTTTTCTGACAAAATCGGGTGATTCTTATCTTTTGTGTTATTGATGTGGTTGATCACATTGTTTTTCTCATGCTGAACCAGTCTTGCCTCCCTGATATGAATCCAACTTGGTCATGATAAATTGTCTTTTTGATAATGATGTTGAATTCCATTGGCTGGCATTTTGTTGAAGATTTTTGCATCTAAGTTCATGAGTGATATTGATCTGTAATTTTCTTTTTTTGCAGGACCTTTCCTGGCTTTGGTATCAGGATCATGCTTGTTTCACTGAACATATTTGGGAGTATTCTGTCCTTTTCTATGCTGTGAAATAGCCTCAGTAGTATTTGAATTAACTCCTCTCTAAAAGTTTGGTAGAGTTCTCTGGTGAAGCCTCTGGGCCAGGACTGTTTTTGGTTGGTAGCTTTTTTTTACTACTTTTTCGATCTCTTCTTTTGTGATGGGTTTATTAAGTTGTTCTACTTCTTTTGGCAGGTGATAAGACTAGAAATTTGTCCATTTCCTCTAGGTTGTTAAATCTGTAGAGTACAAACTTTCATAGTATTCTGTTATGATACATTTCATTTCAACTGGGTCTGTAGTAATATCTCCCATCTCATTTCTTATTCTGGTTGTTTGTTTCCTCTCCTGTTTTTCTTTTGTAAATTTAGCCAAAGTCATATCAATTTTGTTGGCCTTTTCAAGGAACTAGCTTTTGGTTTATCAATTTTGTTGGTCTTTTCAAGGAACCAGCTTTTGGTTTTGTTATTCTTTTCAATTGTTCTTCTATTCTTTAATTCATTTAGTTCTGCTTTAATCTTTATTATCTGTCTTTTTTCTTGTGCCTGAGGGATTCCTTTGTTGCTCTCCTACTTGTTCAAGCTACAGGGTTAATTCTTTGGTTTGGGCCCTTTCTTCATTCTGGATGTGTGCTTTATAGAGATGAATTGACCTCTGAGCACTGCTTTGGCTGTATCCCATAGGTTATGATAAGATGTGTATTCATTCTCATTTGATTTCATAAATTTATTTCATCTTTGATTTATTTTATAACCCATGGATTTTTGAGATAGACGTTGTTCAGTTTCACTAAGTTCAAATTTCTACCTGTGTTTTTTCCTGCTGGTGATTTCAACTTTTGTGGCTTTATGGTCCGAGAAGATGCTTTACAATAATTCAGTAGTTTGGATTTTGTTGAGACTTACTTTATGATCTAATACATGGTCTATTCTTGAGACTGTTCCATGTATATTGGAAAAGCAAGTGTACTTATCTGTTGGTGGGTGGATTGCTTTGTATATGTTGATGAGGCCTAGTTGATTGATAGTTGCAATAATACGTTCTGTATCTCTACTGAGCTTTTTTCTGGATGATCTGTCCATTACTGAAAGTGGAATGTTGAAGTCTCCTGTGATTTTTGTTGTGTGATCTAATTTTCAGTGTTGACAGCATTTGATTTATTTAAATGCTCTGTTATTGGGTGCATAAATATTTAAGATTGCTATCTCCTGCTTATATATTGAGACTTGCAGCAATAAATAGTGACCATCCTTGTCTATGATGGTGGATTTTATCTGAGATTAGTACTGCCACTACTGCTCCTTTTTGTATGTTGTTAGTTTGGTATGTATTTTTCTATCCTGTGATTTTCAGTTTGTTCATATCTTTGAGTCTAAGGTGTGTCTTTTAAGCAATATATAGACAGATCATGTTTTTTGATCCAAGCTGTTACTTTCTGCCTCTTTAATGGAGCATTCAACCCATTTACCTCCCTGTTCAGGACCTCTAGTTATTCATAGACCATTCCTCTTGAAAGAACCTCACTTTGTTCTTAACGTTTCTTTATTTTTCTTGTTTCTTTTCTCTTCTGTTCTTTTTTCAGCTAATTCTGTTGCATTTCTTTGATTCTGCTGTTCTGGCTTTGCGTAGAATTGTCTAATTCTGTAATTTTATTATTGATCTGCTGTTCAGATCGTTGATGTTCTAGCAGTTCATATAGCTTACTTAATTTTTCATTTGGTTCTGCTTCATTTTGTTTACTAGAAGAGCTCTATAAATAACTATTTTGTATTCTACTTCCAGTAATTTCAGAAAGGCTCCTTCATTTGGAAAGTTTTTGATTCTTTATTTTGGGAGTTTTCCAGCACTATGGTGGTCTGTTTCTTTAAATGGTTAGATATCGATTATTGTTTTGGCACCATCAAGGAGCTGTTCAGTTTCTCTGGTGTTACACCAACAGGAGCTGTAGCATACTTCTAAGGACAGAGTGAATAAGGGCACTGTTGGATTTGGTTGCCAGCCATCACTGCATTTTCTAGGTGCAGCTGATTTATGTACAGGCTCTCTGTCAATATAGACACTGTGAAGCTCCATGATGTTGCTCAGCTTAGTGGCTGACCCCAGCTTGGCCCTCAGGGGTGGCAGACCCTGCCTTCTAGCTGCTAAAAGTGGTGAACTACTTGTGCCAACTCTCTGTCATCACCTGTAGAGATTATGGTGCAGCTCAAGGAAGGGAGGAGAGAAGGATGCCACCACACTCAGCTGCCAGGGACCACTGTGTGCCACCAGTATTTCAAACACCAGCAATGTCACCCTTGATGGACAGGTTTAAGCACAGTTTCTAGACTCAGACAGACTAGGAAGAAGGACCTGCCAATCTACTTCTGAAAATGTTGGCCAGTGGAAATCTTATGAATAGCAGTGGAATACTGTCTGATAGAGTTCCAGAATATGAGACCCTCAGGCTAGAAGGCACACAGACAGAAAGTCAGCAAAAGAGAGGAACACTCACAAGCAGATGGAGAGCCACCATGACAGCAGTGATGTGCTCAAGCACAGCAAAGATGTGATAGTGTTTTGCTCTGTTGTACATAGTGTTGCTCTGAGTCAGAACTGACTCAACAGCCCATAACACTATCAAAACAATAACAATCTTTACAGGAGTAGATTGCCAGGTCCTTACTCCACCAAAGCATTGGATGGGGAACCACCAACCTTTCAGGTAGTAGCCAAGCCCTTAACTCTTATGCCACCAGGCTTCCATATCATAGTGGATTTTTACTGTAACAGAGCTGTTTGTCTTCCAGGGTAGTTCCTGGGTATAACTGGCTTATTCACTAAAAGGCGATTAGGTAACATCTGCCACAAAATGCTCTCCAGAGAATCAAACAGAACAAAACTATAAAATGTCATAGATCTTCGGCATTCACACGTTTAAGATTCAAGGCTTTTATTCTCAAGAAATCTCTACAATCTTTGACATGAAGCAATTTGTGATCACTACAATACACATTCAATGCGATAGGTGGGAATGAGTCAACCAACCAGCAGGTGAGCCAGCAGCAGCTTCGGCATCACCTCCTGGGTCATGTCTCTCCATCTGCATGTATGCATTTATTCTCATTAACAATCTAAGGAGCTAAGGTAATACTTTTCATCATTCTAGTTTATATATTTTATGTGGAAACGATCTCTCTGAGTTGAGGGATTCAGGAAGGACAGGGGTATATCCCTTTTAGCCATATCAAATATCCACTATATTTTATCTTCTAAAAGGTGAAAAATTTTTTTAAGACACTGAAAAATCACAGTGTCAAAGACTCTCTGATTCCTGTTAGAAATACATAGCTCTAACGTGAATGCTTTTACCTAGAATAATTATTCCTTTGTTTTTACGTACTGATTTTAGTATGTTGCTGGTTCTATGGTTCACAATTTAAATTTTAGAGCTGAGTGGCACAAATAATTGATGTGCTCAGCTACTAATGAAAAGATTGAAGGTTAACACCCATGCAGAGGGACCTCAGAAGGAAGGCCTGAGGATCTACTTACAAAATATCAGCCACTCAAAATCCTAAGGAGCACAGTTCTATTCTGACACACACAAGACGATCAAGAGTTGGATTTGATTTGACGGAAACTGTCTGTTGGTTTTTTATAAGCAGAACTAAGACAGGATATGTCTTATTGACCTAAGCAGAAATGTGCCTCCCCTGTGTAACAAAGTCAATATAGTTGTAGATGTCATGGCTCACACAAAGACATAAAACTGAATTCTGTATTATATGTATAATATACATATTGCTTAACAATTGTTTTAAACATAATTTCAAAAAAAGTTTGAATTTTGTACTGTTTCACCACGATGATTTGACCCTATATTTATGCAGCCTGTAATAATTAAGATACTGACACAACTGTGTGTGAAAAACACAAAGGATAGAAGAGTATTTGACTGTGGATGAGTCTGAGTTGCTTTGTAGGTCTCTTCCATATAGTCATGAAAATCTCAGATCTTTTTCTTTCACATTGCTATCCAGTCCTGAGAAGTTGACTGTATTTCTGTGATTCAAGAGAACCCCTCACTAGGTCCACATCCTGACAGGCAGGAAAAAGTAAACAAGTTTATCCTTATCCAACATACCTCTTCTCCTTAAAGTGTGGTCTAGATGTTGCATAGATTCTCTCTGTTGCATCCCATTGGCCAGAACGTAGTCACATTGTTATTCTATGCATATTTTAAAAAGAGAAAAGACCTGTTGCCATTGAGTCAATTTTATCTCATAGCAACCCCATAAGACAGAATAGAACTGCCTCGTAGAGTTTCCGAGGAGATTCTGGTAGATTGGAACTGCTGACCTCTTGGTGAGCAGCTGTAGCACTTATCCACTTGGCTACCAAATTTATTGATTATTGAAGACAGGATTGTTGGCCCATTTCCAACCACAGCCTTGGGCAAGTTTCTTGACATCTTACATTCACAGGGAGTATCATTTACTTAATTGTGTTCCAGTTTTCTTTACAGTAATAAAAGTCAGAGAAATATCATGTCTTTACACAAACAATGCACATTTTCTATGTTTGCCAACCATGCCCTTCTACACAAAGTATTTTCATAAGCATTACTGTGTGAATTTTTTTTATACATTTTGCCATAAAATCCTTTTGAAAAAAGTGCTGCTATAAAAAAAGTAGCATAACTTGTTAATGAAAATACCTCATGTGATGATCACATCTCAGCCGACTCAGGTGATCACTAAGGTCAACAAAGACATAAGAGAAAAAGAGCCCAGAGGGCAGAAGGACCCACGTGTGTGGATGACTGTACCAGCATGTGATCAGAAGAACCAGATGGTGCCTGGCCACCACCAATGTCAGCTGTGATAGGGCACACAGTGTTGGGTCCCAGTGGGTCCCAGTGGAAACACAAATGAAAAAAGGGGTGCACCTGAAGAACTCCATTAAAAGACCTAAACTGGTGGTCCAATGCCCCAGGACTTCCCCTGGGAGCATGCCCCTAGAGCTGTTTCTGCCCCAGAGCATTATTCGCTATTGAGGTCAACTCTTCAGACAGGAATGGATTGGACTTGAGAATACAGGGTGAACATGTGGTGTGTCCACTTTACTGCACTATGTATCTACAGGATGCCATCCTACTGGCCTCTTACTAGAAGACAGAGGAGAGGGGGGAGGGGTGGGGATAGGAGATTCTTAGCAGGATATGACATGTGTAGACAGAAGAGTGTGTTGTCACTGGACAAGGAGACTAGATGGAACTGTAGAAAGATAGGTGCGCAAATTGAACTTGGATTGTATACTACTTTCACTCAAGCACAATAAAAAGAAAAGGAAAAAAAGAAAATACTTCATGTGAGGAAGGTAAAGCTAGCAAACACAGAAGGTGCACCATTATTTCAGGAAAAATATGGTGAGTTGTAGAGGTTAGGAATCTGCAAGAAGGGATATGCATATTCAACATACAAGTAAATAAAAGAGATGATGCAATGACACAGTGGGCACATGTTTTGAGTATAGAACCACCCGTTGTTTGTGCATAACCTGATGCCTCCATCCACAGTCAGCCCTGAAGAGACATGAACTTCATGGTTACTTACCAACCAGTCCAGGGTCTCAGTATTTCAGTAAGAGAAATAGAGAAAGCACATATGTTAAATTGCATACACACACACACACACACACACACATACACATATATGTTAAACTGAATACACACACACACACAGTAGTTTTATATATATATAAAATTTTCCTTCATGCCCATTTTTCTGCCCCAACTACTCTCTGGAAAGCATGTGAAGAGGCTTGAAAACAAGGAAGTATGTATATATACAAGGAATACGTATAAAGCAAAGTAAGAAATGGAAAAATAAATATAGTGAAAATTAAATATCTAATTTCTAAAGGCAAGAAAAAGTGAAGAATAATAAGATGAATGAATGTGAGTAATGTTTATGCAATTTTCTAGCCAGGAGTAAGTTTTCAGTATTGACAAAGTTTTAGAACAAACTTCAAATTCTGGTGTTACTGATTGTGGACCAACACACTGGATGTTATAGCCCACGTTCACTGGAGAAGAAAAAATACTGCCCAGTGTGTTTACTAAATGGAAGCCCCAGTGGCGTTGTGATTAAGTGCCACATCTGCTGACCAAAAGGTTGGCACTTCAGATCCACCAGGTGCTCCTTGGAAATTCTATGGGGCAGCTCCACTCTGCCCTATAGGGTCAGTAAAAGTCAGGACCAGTGGACTCAACGGCGGTAGTGGTGGTGGTGTTTGTACTAAAGACCGGCACTTGGCTTTGGCTACGGAAGGCAACAAAAGCCTTTACACACACACGCATCGTAGACAGAAATCAGAAAATCAGAGTATTTGTAACAATATGTGTCTTTCAGTTCTTAGAATATGACCTGTTTTTTCTTACCAAAAGGCTTTTTTTATTTCTGCATTAGAATGGAGGGAAAAACGATTAAAGGCATGGGAAGGGCAGGTTTCCCTGCAGCCTTCCATTTGTATGAACAACGCAGATCTGACAAGATGTGACTTCTTACACATCTGGCAGAAAAAGGTGTGGTGAATGGGCCACTTGACATGCTTTCAATTCTTGCCTTTTTTTTTTCTCTGTAAGATTCCCAGGGTACCCTAAGAAAAAATTTCATAACCATTTAAGCTATTTCTTTTCTGAGTACCTGTTGCTTTTGTTGCTACAGTGGTATTCTTTATCATTAGTTATAGGACTCTGTTTTCATTCTTTGTTTTAATTTAAGATAGCAACCACACTCCACATTAGCTTAAGTAATTATTTTCAAACTGTCACAGTGCACTATACAGTGGGTGACCACAAATTAAACAGCCTGAATCCTCATCCTTCCTTTATTCACTTGTTTGAAAACATATATAGAGAGTCTTCCATACAAAAAGCATTATCTTAATGTCTCTCAAATTGTCCCCACTTCTGTCATCATCTGGTAAAGAACACTGTTACCCACCCCTTCTCTGACTAACACGTTACAGATACACTTGAGCTCTCTCTTTCTCTCATACCCAACTTCCAGTCATCAACAAATCTGGTCACTGTAGCCTCCAGCACGTATCCTGAACATGATAACATCTCCCCTCTCCACAGCTAAGGAAACCCTGGTGGCATGGTGGTTAAGAGCTATGGCTTCTAACCAAAAGGTCAACCATTTGAATCCACCAAGTGCTTCCTTGGAAACCCCATGGAGCAGTTCTACCCTGTCCCATAGGGTTGTTATGAGTTAGAATTGACTCAATGGGAGTGGGTTTGTTTTTGGTTTCTCCATAGCTAAAGCCTCACATCTTATACGAAACTACTACAACAGTCTCCCTGGTGGGCCCCTGTTCTCATGCTTCACTCCTACAACTTATTTTTCCTCCCAGTGTTCTTTTTAAAACATAAATGGTATCATAGCACTTCCTTGCTTAAAACTCTACAGTTGCTTCCCACTACAGTTGAAAGAGTCTAATTCCTTGCTTTGCCCACAAGGTTTTGCAAGAACTGACTACCCCTGTCCTGACCCCATCTTCTCTCTCCCCTTCACTCCACTTAGTACTCCCCAGGATCTCAGGGGCCCCGTGTGTACCTCAAACATTTCATATTATTTTCCTTCCTGTGGACTTTACAACTGTTCCTCTTTCTACCGGAGCTCTTTTCCCCCAAGACAGCAGCCTGCCTGTCTGTTTTCCCTTTTCCAGGTCTCAGCTTCAAGGTCACCACCTTGGAGAAGCCACCTTTAATCACTCTGGCCAAAGTAGAATGACCAAGAGTTCAAAGAGACACACATGGTAAATGATGTTGCCCACATACGACACCAACTATCAAAACTGTAAAGAGAATTGGTTTTCAGTTGTATGAACTTACTTGCACATGGAAGAAAGGAGGAGATTCCAGCTGAGAGCTGTAATGAAGTACTAGGGAAAGAGAACAGGTTTGGGAATAAAACTGTGTTTAAATCTTTGCTCTTTCGTTTACTTTATGACCTTGACAAAACTACTTACTTTCTAAAACTTGGTTTCTTCATTTGTAAAATGGGGACACAATTATCAAGCATATGAGTTTGTTCTAAGAAATCAATAAAACATTTACCTTTAAATTCAACCAAACCCTTTGCCTTCAAGTTCATTCTGACTCATATTGACCCTGTAGGTCAGAATACAACTGCCCCACAGGATTGCCAAGGCTGTGAACCCTTACAGAATCAGACTGCCTTATCTTTCTCCCATGGAGCAGTTGGTGGGCTCAAACTGGTGATCTTTTCATTAGCAGCCATAGCACTTAACCACTATACCACCGGGACTCCTATAAGACAGTAACCACTTAAATGAAGTCAGTTTGTTTGTTTTATTCCCGTGTGTGTAGGCTTTCTGTGTATGTTGCTAAAGCATGTTACAATGAATTCTCTGAAGGAAAAAGTAACTAATCTGCATGACTAAGGTTCTTGGTACTACACATTTGTCAAATTCACCACACCCAATTTAACTTCTAGACTGAGTCACATCTAACATGAATGAAAAAGAAAAAGGAGCAGAATTATCTCACTCTATAATTGAGTATTTCAGTCACGTAGGCATATTAAGAATGTGCCTCTTCTTTCATTCAGCAAATATATATAGACACTAGGCACTGTTGAAAGGACTGTGGATACAAAATAGGACAAAAAAACTCCGAGCTCATAGATTTTGCACACCATGCCCTCTTTAAAAATCAAATGGCATTTTATCTAGCACCTCTTACTCTTCACTCTGAATGACAAACTTGAGGTGAGGGAACTTGAATCTTATTACCACTCCACCATGTGATCTGAGGCTAGTGACAGTTTCTCTAAGTCTTACTTTCAAAGAAGATATATGTGGTTGTCTGACGTCTCTACCAGCCCCAAATTACTATGATTCCGTGCTTGTATGGAACACTACTTCTGGTATAAAAAAAAAAAAATGAGATTAGAAAGCTTGGAAAAAATGCAGTTAAGAATCACCACACTCCTTACTATGTTTGAGTTTACTCTTCCGTGTGTCAAATACATCAATTTTTCTCAACTACGCTGCTAACCATGAGATTGGCAGTTTGAATCCAACAAGTCATCCTTCAAAACTTTATGGAGTAGTTCTACTCTGCCCTATAGGGTCACTGTGAGTTGGAATCGACTTGATGGCGGTAGGTTTAGTTTTTCTTCTTCTTCTTTCTTTCTTTTTCTTTTTCTTTTTTTTTTTTTTTTTGGTTTATAGCGTAGTCATGAGTCAGAACTGACTTATTAGCAGTGATTTCTTTGTTTTATTTCCATATAAATATTTAGAACTGAACGGAGAAAAAGATGAAAACTGCAATACAGTTATCTTAGTTTTGTTTCCTATCACTATCAAGTAAAACTCTTAAGATTCTATCCACTATAATTTATGTTCTCTCTAAATTTATGTAATTGCCAGTCTACATGTTTACTTGTGTTTGGGAAACATTACAATTCTGAAAGCATTTTCTCTCTTGTTTTCCAAAAAATAACCAAAAGTATTTCTATAAAATCAGCTTGTTTGGTGGGGGGGAGTCACTCAAATGCCATTCTCACTTAAATAGGGCTAATTTGCCCCCTAAAACACATATATCAAATAAAGTATATTTGCCTCCACAAGCTACATGATGATATTCCAGTAAAACTTTTTGCTTCAGATGATTCATTCTTATATAGTTCAAGTGCATTACCCATTATGAAGAGTACTGACAAGCAGGTGCTATGGCTCATTCTCTTACGACTAAATAAAAGCTTTTTTTTTTTGGTATTGACGTGGTATCCAGGTTACATCTTGATAATCAGTTTAGAATTAAGAGTAAAAAATGGCAGATGGAATGTTGTTGTTTCCTTTTTCCTCTCTGTTTTCCTTTATTCCCCACATTGTCAGGATGGCTCCGTCCATTCAGATGGCAAGACCGAGCTGAATGAAGATAGACCTGCTCACCGGGTAGCCTGGCTCTCCAGTTCAATTACTGTGCTGTAGCAGGGCTAATTAGCATTCCTCAGAGCTGGAGCTCTTTGAGTGGCAGGTAACCATGGAGAGCCACACTCTTGTAGTTGATCAGCAAGAGTCTGGCTTCCCTTTCTAATTAAAAATTAGAAAATCCTTAAAGAAAAAGCATAGCGTTTACTGACGTATGCTGTTAGACCAAGGTTGCCATGCTGGAAAGACTAATGGTAGTGTCAGAAAAAAAGGTGATGCTATTTCAAAAGGAATAATGGAAGATGCAATACCATGGTAGTCAGATGGAAGAAATGTGTTTATTGTGCACTCCAAGAATGGATATCCAAAAGGAAAACAGAAAAAGGCAAAAGATCACCTGTTCCTGAGAGTCTTTCCTTCAAAATCTGAGCAATAACATGATAGTTATTCATAATAGGAATATATCAGAAAGGAGACTTTTGGAATAACATGTGTATTTGCTATTGTATAATGCATAGTAAAGATTGTTGATGATAAGAGATATAATAGCTGAATACAAAGATATTAAAAAATCTATTTCAATCCTAAAAAATACATTGGAAAAACCCCCCTACTGCATAAATATTAGACTTTATCTTAGGAATTGATGTCAGCAGGCAATGGCATATCTTTCCAACAAAATGAAGGTAAGCATGATGTAAGTAGGGCACCGTGGTAACTTAGATATTGTCACCTTAGCTTGGTGGCCTGGATTCAGGTGGGGAGGTAGTAGATATTTTATATTTTAACAGTCTATCAGAATAGTTTTCCCATCCAAAAATAAGTAAGTAATGTGGATATATCAGATTCAGCTTTCATTTTCCCCAGACTAAAACTGCTTGTGATTCTGTTCACTTTATACAAAATGTAATTCTAACTTGCCTCTCCCTTTCCTATTTTCCCCCCAAATTAGGGTTATCATACAACACTGTGCTGGTATTTCTAGCCAGCATGAAGCTAAGAAGTTCTTACAGTCCTGTGGGAGTACCTAGTCTCATGAGTTTGCCAGCCTTAGTCCAAGAACCCTGGCAGAGAGGATGCAAGCCAAGCCACAGAGAGCCTTTCAGCTATCATTTCAGAATAATATCTATGATGAGAAGAATTCACTAATATCACATAATAATGAAATCAGTTGTATCCTTCTTGAATCACACTGCTCTTGGTTCACATTCCAAAAATCAGGAATTTTATTCTAAGGTATAGGTTGAGTGAGAAGCCAATTTTAATTCCAGACTGTCCCATGTAATATAAGAACAACAGTCACTGTCCATAATGTCCCTCATTTAATTTTCTATTTACTTAAATGTTCTCTCTTATAAATATAATTATTCAACTTTTAAAATTCCCAGAAGAACTTTCTGGAAGACAGACTCTTCTCTACAGCGTCACAAACTCAGCTTGTGGTAGTATTACTTACGAACTGCTTTTAGCTTTCATTTCAAAGTACAAAGAAAGAGTATATCCCAAGAAACTCGAAACTTGTTTTATTTTTTCTGAGATTCTTCTATACTCAACAGAATTCTATTTAATACTAAGACCCTTCCTCATTTAATAGTAAATAGGGGTTTGTTATGGAGTATTTTATTTTGAAGTTTACTATATTTGAACCAAAATGGAAGAAAGTGCCTGTTGGTAGCGTATGTTACTTGTTCTGAAATTTGCTCCTCCCACGCAGTTTCTTTCCTAATACTGAAGCCAAATTAATAGAAGAGCTGAAGGGCGCAGAAAACACGACATGCACTTTGAACCAGTATCATTAAGAATCAGCACCCCATCACATTACATGTGTTTGGAACATTCATTGAGTTTCACGACAGTTTCCAACTATTCTAAAAGCAAATATACTGAATTTTGGGGTATTTACAGCTGTTTTCATTCATTTCTAACAACGAATATTTATAGACTAGACATTTCTCACTCTTCTGTCTAGAATTTTCGTTAGATAGTAAAAGAAAAGAGAATCTTGGCAAAGTATGAATTCCTTTATTATAAATTACACTCAACTGTGAAAGAAACTAGAGATGCTCTCCTGCTCTAACCAGTCGCTTAGCTGGCCTGTAACGTCCAGGTACCGTGTCATGGTCACCACTACCTCTTTCCTACTATGTGACAGAGTCAGAAAGAGAGAGGCAAGGAACCAGCTGCTAACAGAGATAATTAACATTTTTAAGAAAAATACTATAGTCCTAGAAACTAGGTTGCCTTCCCACAGAATATATTTGTTTTGTTTTCCTCCTGGACATTGTCTTTCAAATTTTCCACTGTTTTTCCTAGAATCTAAAAGGTAAGAAGTATAAAAGCCCCTGTTGATGTAGTTTGGTTCTCTCATGTAACAGATGAAGAAACGGGAGCACAGAGAGTTTTACCTGAGACTCAGCTAATTAGTTTCAATGCTGTAATTGGAACTGAAACTCCAGATGCAGAATCGCCACCCCAGCAAACATCTAGGGTTATTTCATTCCATTAGGCTTTCTCAGTGGATTCCACACAGACTTGTCAGGAGTTGACTCAGAGTTGACTCACAGAGTCAACAAATAGCTTAAAAGCCATGCCTTGCAACACCGAGCCATGTCACACCCGTCGCTAGCTCCAAGGCTGCCTTGCTTCGATCGCATTAACTTATGAAGACGCTGGTTTCCTAACTCGAGCTGGTATGCTTTTCTTATTTGTCACCATTGTGACAACCATGACATTTTCATATTACTTTTATTAAATACTCTGCTTTTTCCACTCTTTGACCGTAAACCATTGGTCTTTTTTAGGGGGGCAGAGAGGGAGATTGGAAAACTTTCCTGAATTCTCTAAAATGCTAGCATTTTAGAGATCTCAACAGCATAGAAGAGAAAATTAAAAATTTAAATAGGCAGATTAAAAAATTAGAACAGACATGATGTTCCTGAAGAAAAGCAAATTTTATAAAGCCAGCAACAGAAAGTATATCTGAAAAATAACAGTCTTGCAAGCGTATTTTGTTTTTTCATAGCTATCTTTAGAGGACTAATATGCTAAATTTTTTTTTTCCTCCATTCAGTCAAGATAGGTGAGAAAACCCACAACATAAAGATCAAGATCACATTATTTCCAGTGTGTGGAGAAGCAATATTTTATTTTTACTTAAGGCAGTTGCAATTGATTTCTACTAACAAGTTTTTGGTTCAATTTCTAGTGCTTGAAATAATTTTTCCTGTGCATCCATTAAGGTTGGATAGCTCTACTATGCAAAGAGTTGTGTGCTAAGTGCAATCTACTTTGAACTAATAAATAAATATATGGTCACTTATGCAAATAAAACTGAAACACTATCAAATGAAGTGATTATTTTGGTGCTTTACTTAGATGCTTTTTAAAATGAACTAGAACCATGAGCAGAGCAAATGAAAAAGGATGGAACAGGGCCTGAAAGAAATTATTATTTTACAAAAATTTGAAAAAAAAATGTGAATATCAACTTTGAAAAGAAAAGATTCGAGAAGATATAATAGCAGTTCTTTTCAACAATTATTATTATTACTGTTATTAAATGAAATTAATACACAAATCTACATGCTTTAAAGCCAGCATGAATCTGAGTTTTTAAATACCCTTATTCATGCCTATCCTTAATTGCATTTTACAGAAACAGCTGTTTTTTAAGTGTGGCTTTAAATTCTCCTATTCATCCCCATCCTTAATCTCATTTCACAAAAAAAGCTGGTTTTGAGTGTGGCATAATGGTTAAGTGCTATGGCTGCTGACCAGAAGATCAGCAGTTCAAAACCCCCAGGCACTCCTTGGGGCAGTACGAGTCAGAACTGACTTGACAGCAGTAGCTTTTGTTTGGTTTTGGGATGAACCTTTCTAGGATTCTTATGACAATATAATTTGAGCATCCAAAGTGATTTTCTATGGAGAATGAAGTCAGCTTCTTCAAACTGGCACCAAAGAGTAAAAGTGAAAAAAAGAATGAGGAAGCAGAAGAAAAATGCAAACACAAACTATGCTTCAATGTAAAAAAGGAGAATACTTGCAGTAGAGAATAGAAAGTCCCTGTTAAATGAAGATGTTCAAGAGTAGGCTGGTTTATCATCAACTGGTAGGAGGAAAAGGGAACATCTTTTACAAAAGAATTCAACCACTGAATGAAGCCTTTTATAACCTTTACGTCACTAAGATTCTATAGAAATTATTAAGATTATATATACTGTAAATAATATTTCAAAGGTAAATACTTAATTTATATGAGTTTTATTATATTTAATTTCTATGACAAAACAAATTTTTGAAATGCAGTAAATCACTTGAAACAAAAAAAACCCTCAAAACCGTAAGTCTGATTTCCTTAAAAGATGAAGAAAAATGGAGGAAAAAAGGAAGAACCAAAGAAAACAGAGAGCAGAAGGGAGAAGGAAAGAGTTTTCAAAAGGGAATAAGAGAAATCAAATTAACAAAATAACTTTTCTTTTCAACACTTCCAATAGAATTAATATTAACTGTATTTACATGGAGCTTCGAAGGTTGCAAATGATTAACAAGCTCTCCTGCTAACCAAAAGGCTGACAAATTCCAGTTTACTCAAAGGCAGCTGGAAAGAACGGACTGGTGATCTACTTAACAAAATTCAGTCATTGAAAACCGTTAGGCACACACTTCTATTCTCACCCACACAAGGCCACCGTTAAGTCAAGTTGACTGCACAGCAGCTGATTACTGGACAACATTTAAGTGCCATAGATCTATGTCAGAGTTAGAAAAGCAGAAGAGGATAATGCGTTAAAACAGAAAAAAAAAAGTAGAATTTGGAAAGGAAGGGTTAATAAGAAAGAAGGACAAAGAAAGAAGGATTATGGCACACTCTGAAATGCTGCCCATAATCGCTGATACCCAGACGAGTAATCTGAACAGTAACACTTCTTAAAGGTGATACAGACCTTTGGCAATTTGTCTTGAAGAATTGTCTACCAATCTATGTTTTAAATTAGTACAAGTAGCTTTTGGAACTAAAATAGAAAATATTTTTTTGTCTTTCAGATTTCAAATAATACCATAGAGTTTATAATACAGTTTTGTAAAGTGAAAATAACTAAACAGATTGGAGCATTTTTCTTCAGAGAACAAGGTTATGATTATCTAGAACTACTGAAGTTTAACATGCCTAAATTACTACAGATAGTTAAAAAACAGACTAGACTTAACACACGTAATGCGTTTTACCAGAAGTTTAATAACGTCCGTGTCTGTGAGACTACTGAAATTCAGCTTCTTAATCTTTCTGCTGGTCGACAACCCATTCGACCTGTCTGTTAAACTTACCCATACTTCACATGTCTGCTGTGTCCGGGCACATTCCAGGAAGGATTTTCTGTTAAGCATGACTGCCAAAACAGTTTTTCTTCTGGCACCAGTGGAGAGACGGAAATACACCTAAGGCTTGAAAGATAAAATATGTGAGTACTTCAGCAATCCAAAAATACACGTGCAATACGTAATAAGATTTGAGATGCAGCGATATTTGGGTAGCTTGAATTTTATGAATTCATCCAGAGATAATCATATTCAACTCATCAAGCTATTCTAAGGTGAGATGACAGTTACTGAAAACCATAAGATCTATTATACAATATTTTTTGCCACCCCGTTTGACCAAACAAATACATACCAAGTAAGATTTTTCATTAAACTCTTAAGGCTATATATTTCAAAAAGTGGCATTAGAGGGCCATTGTTTTGCCTGGACAGCTACTCTATAGTAACTTGAAAATTCCTTCCTAATTGATCTGTTACACAGGCCATTCAGAAAAGCCTAATATGATTCTTTGAGTTAGTAAGCTCCTTAATACATACACCCATGTGCAAGCACACACACACACACACACACACTCCTAGACCACCAACTAAATACAAAAGATGGTGCTAAATGCTACTAAAAGAAGAGATTAGTACAGTTTATCAATTTACAACCCCTGTTATCTAGGATTTTAACAGTAAATAATGGGATCTAAAAACAAACACACATATAGATATATACATGTACATACATGTATATTATGTACTACATATATTTACTATATATGTATAGTACATGTCTATATATATGTTGTTGATGTATGTTCTGGAATTGATTCCACCTTGTAGCTACCCAATAGGACAGAGTAGAACTGCCCCACAGGGTTTCCTGAACTGAATCTTTGCAAGGACACAATACCAGGTCTTTGCCTCAAGGTGGGTTTGAACCATCAGTGTTTTAGTCAGCAGCAGAGAGTTTAACCACTGCACTCCAGGGCTCCCGCTCTCCCTTAAAAAACCAAAGCCATTGCTGTCTAGTTAATTCTGACTCAGTAACTCCACACGACAGAGCAGAGCTTCCACTTAGGGACTCTAAGGAGCAGCTGGTAGATTTGAATTGCCAGCTTTTGGTCAGCAGTTATAGATCCTAACCACTGTGCCACTAGGGTTTCTACATATATATATATATATATATATATACAAAGAGAGTGAGAGAGATTGGTACAGCTAGTAGTAGAACTCTTCCCTCCCATGTGGGAGACCTGGTTCCAGGCCAGCGCACCTCATACACAGCCACCATCGTCTGTTAGGGCAGACTTGCTCGTTGCTACAATGCGGAATGGATTTCAGCAGAGCTCTAAGATTAAGACAAACTAGGAAGAAAGTTCTAGTGATCTGCTGCTAAAAGACCACCTGGTGAAAACTCTGTGGATCACATCAATCTAATCCCAATGTGTGCTGAAGAAGATCGACTGGATGACAACCACAGCATATGCGTACATGTATGGGTGTACTCAGAAGTCACGAGACAGGGTGAGAATCGCTACAATGAAGATAAAAAAAAGAAAGTGGCTTGAAGCACAACTCAGAAAAAATTATACTTTCCCTCCGACTCGATGGCACTTGTCTTTTTTTGGCAAGGAAATGTGGAGAATCTATTCAAATTTATAAAACTTATATAAAGAAGGGTGGCATTTGAGTCTTAAAACATGGGTATGGATCTGATAGGTAGAATTGAAGAAAGAGAGTTCTAGGCAACTCTTACTGCGTGATTAAAAAAAAACAGCATTAGGGGAGAACTTTGATTTCAGGAGTATAATATGTACAAGGGGAAGTAAGGAAAGATAAAGGCTGTTCTCTTTGGAATAAAGAGATTTTATTTTGTTCAAAAAAGGAAACAACAATAAAGGCCTTTAGAGAGGAGTGAACAGGACATGATCACATAATTCAAAGGCTTACAGTCGGCACATCCCTTCTTTTAAGTTGCGTTGTTGTGGACTTGACTCTTACTCATGACAACCCGTGTTTTACAGAGTATAACTGCTCCATAGGGCTGTTTATGAAAGCAGATTGCTACACCAGTCTTTTTTGGTACTAGTGGTGCAAGCCTTTTTGCACCAGTTAACGACCTCTCTTTACTATTAATCTCTGTTAAAAAAAAAAAGTCTTACGGTGTAGCCTACAAGTTTTCCCTGGGTTCCTAGTCCCTACCTGCCGTACCATGTGGCCCGCACTGTCCCACAGTGCTACTCTTACCTTGACTGTTCCACTCTCCAACAGTAGTCTTCATATTTGAGTGGTTCTCAAGGCACCTCAGACTCGAGCGCACTTGGCTTTGGCAAGGTGCCTCCATACATGAGTTTTCCTCTTCACAGAACCCCTTTTCTGTTCTCCTCCCCCAAGCTTCCTTGACCAGCAAGCTTCCTAATTCATGTTACAAATAACAACTCAAGCACCTCCCTGACTAGACTCTTATCCCATTACCTTGATCATACTTTGACTGTAACCCTACAGTACTCAGATCAACTCTACTAAACCTACATTAGCTCAACAAATATATCTTGATTATGTATACTGGTATAACTAAGATAGTACATGCTTGAATTAAAAAAAAATCTAGGTCTTAGTGTTTAATTGGTTTATACAAATAAGACAAAAAATCTTTGTAAAAACTTTGGCAAGCCATGAAAAAAATAACTATTGGCATTTTATCTTATTAAAATGTTAGCTAGACTGAGTACCTTTAACACAAATTTTCATTGCATGTAAGATTTTAAATCAGCTACTATATATTGAAAACATACAGTTGGTTCTGTATAATTAATATATTTATTTTGCATAAAAGGAAAACAATGGAACTTTTTTCATTGAACTTTAATATTTCTAGGTCTCTGTAATTCACATGTTCATAAACGGTCAATGGCAAACTGAAATGAGCAAGTTTTTTGTTTCCGAAGAGACAAGAGTTTCAACTTAAGTGGTTCATAAACTTATTCATAAAATAAAATAGGCTTCATACTTCATACCAACTGGAATAACTATTATCAGAGAAGCAAAACACTAACAAGTGCTGGCAAAGATACAGAGAAATGGGAACCCTAAAGGCCAGTGGGAATGTTAAATGGTACAGCCACTGTAGAAGCCACTTTGACAGTTCTTCGAAAAATTAAACATAGGATTACCAGATGGCCCAACAATTCTACTCCAAGGTATATACCCAAAAGAGTTTAAATAAAGGACTGCAACAGATACCAATGGTCGTTGCAGCATTATTCATGATAGCTAAAATGTAGAAATAACCCTAAAGTCCATCAACAGATTAATAGATAGACAAAATGTGATATATATGTATTCAATGGAATACTGTTTAGTGATAAAATGAAATGACATTCTAATACATGCTATGGCATGGATGAACCTTGACTGCATTGTGATGAGTGACATAAGTCAAAAAAAAAAGGCAAATGCTGTATGATTTCCCTTATATGAAATACCTAGAACAGGCAAATGCATAGAGATAAAAGTTTATTAGTAGCTACCAGGGGCTGCAAGGAAAGCGAAAAGAATAGTTATTTGCAGAACCTCAAATTCTGTCTGGGGCAGTGAAAAACCTGTGGAAATGAGTAGTAATGACAGCTGTACAACATGGTAAATGTCATCGATGGCACTGAGTTGTACACCTACAAATGGTGAAAATGGTAAATTTTATGTTATATATATTGTATTACATACCAACTGCCGTCGAGTCGGATCCGACTCATGGCGACCCTAAGGGCCAGGGTAGAACTGACCCCCAAAGTATTCAAGGAGCGCCTGGTGGATTTGAACTGCCGACCTTGTGGTTAGCAGTGGTAGCACTTAACCCCCTACACCACCAGGGTTTCCCATATACATTATATTGTATATATATTATTTTAAGGTCTAATGAAAAGCTTAATCAGAAAAACAAACAAAACAAACTTACTGGCTTTCAAAACAAGGCCATCTTTCAGCTGTCATTAAAGTAAGCACTATCCTGCAGTCACAAGAACTAAAGGACACCAAGGCAGTGCTAATGAAAATCAGATTGTGGGCTTGATAAAAACCAGGCAGCAGCTCAACAAAACTTTAAAACTCCCTACCTCTCCTTCCTATTCCCTTTTTTATTAGGTGTCTGTGGAGAAACACTGTCTACACAAAATTCTCAAGGATCTGGAAGTAGAAAAGAAAGAAGTCAATGATTAGGTGTTCTGAGTTTCTTAAAAAAAAAATCAATTTTAACCTTAATCCAACCTATAAATGCCATTATTTCTCTTATCCAATAAGACCTCAAGTAATTTGAAAAGTCTGCTTCCTTCTTCTGCTCTCCCTATTTTATTGCTTTGTATTTGAAAATGAACTTTTTTTAATAAATAAAAATGATGACTAAGTGATAGAACACTTGTACTAAGCAATCATGCACATTCTGCCACCCATTCAGAGCTAAGAGAAGTGAGACAAATACATTGAAAGTTTCATCTACACAAGGGTGCATAGCAACCAAACTATAAACTTCTGAAATTGCCTACAGATGAATTCCGTAGTACACAATGCTGTTTTCTCCTTGTCCTAACATTTCATTTTCAGTAATTGATCCAGATTTAATATCAGAAAACTCCTATCTTCTATTCTTATTCCATGGGATTCAGGAGAATTGGAACACAGTCCCCTGGATTGAGAGACAGGCATTGAACGCAGGTCTGGCTGATGAGAAAATGCTGTCTCCTGCCTATAGTGGTTGCTTCATGAATAACCGTGTGACCCCGGTTCTATGACTCTGAGTCAGTTATAAAAACTTGGTTAACTATTCACAGAGAATTGCAAATGGTAGGATGGCATTGTTTGATTTTAAACTTCCTGCAGCCACCACAGAGAAGATACCATAAAAGAAGCCACAAAGAAGTAAGTTTAAGACAGTGGGGGCAGGGAAAAAGGATGGTGATTGGAAGGGAATGAAAGAGGAGAGAAAAAGCAAGACAGGTGATCATGTAGCTTGAATTTCTGCATCTGAATTTATTCTCATATTTTTTAGTTGAGGGTTTTGGTTTGGTTGATAAATTCCTTTTTTCTTTTTTTTGCAAACAACAATCTGAATCCCTTTACTCACTCTCAGAAAACAAAGAAAGAAAGTAAACAACTCTTTAAATGCAAACACAAGAATACAGACACAGAAGAAAAAAATAAAAAAAGATGATTAAATCAGTGGACCAAAATAATCTAAGCCAAACCTATTGCTGTCAAGTCGATTCTGACTTACATCCCTATAGGATAGAGTAAAACTGTCCCCTTAAAGTCTCCAAGGAGCAGCTGGTAGATGCCAACTGCTGAGCTTTTGGTTAGGAGGTGAACTCTTTAACCACTGAGCACACATGTGCACGTCAACAGACAGAGTTAGCCTTATTCTGGCAGATGCTTTCATCCTCTCTGACCAATCACATAGTAATCAAAAAGAAATGAGTGTAACTTAGCCAAGTTATGAGAACACTAGCCAATGAGAATTTTAGAAGCAACACAACATTTGGGGGGATTATTTGAGTTTATTTAATAACTAAACTTGTCTACATTTGCATTTATTTATTTATATCTGTTACTAAACTTGTCTACATTTGCATTTATTTATTTATATCTGTTTGAGGCTAGAAAACTCTTACAAAATGAATTCAGTCTACAGAAAGCACACAGCAATGGGCCAGTATCTGGCAATCCAGGTGACAGCATATCATATTCATATTTTGTTTGTAAGAAAGCTTGTTGTGATATTTTCTCTCTGTTTGTATAATGTTAATTTGGCCATTGCCTGGCTGTGCTGTTATGCATACTAAAATACAACTCAGATAAAATAAAAAGGAACATCTTTGGTAAGTAAAGAGGAAGCAGAAAATGAACGAATGGGGATAGATTGACAGACAATGAATTAGCCTTGACTTTCAGACTTTTATTCTTCTAAGAATCTTAAACGTTATTACCTTGTTCTTTGATAGCTGTTAATATAAAATTCCATTTTCAAGATCTCAAGTGAATTTGAAAGTGATGAGTTTTAAACATATTAAGACCTATGATCTTTTTTACTACTGAAACAATGAAGTTTAGTTTATTACATGTTGTTTATTTCCTGGTAGTTCTCAAATACAGAGAATGATTTTCAAACAAGAAATCTTACTGTTTATACAATACTAGCTTCCATTTAAAAAAAATAATAAAGCAGTAATATATTTTACATTTCTATTAATTAATGGTATTGAATTGAGAAAAATAAAATATATTCAAAATACAAGAATGGGTTATAAAGAAAATGCTGTTGTATTTTTCCGTGGGCATTTTTCACAGTCCTCTATCCAGAGGCGAGGGCCAAAACAAAAAGCAGAAAAGGAGAGCGTCTTTTTTTCCTAAGCAAGAATCAATTTCAAACCTACTTGACTGGAGGACTTACTGTGGGGAGACAGTGAAAAATAGGAGCAGGGCTTTCTTTGTCACTAAATATCTAGTATCATTTCTTCTTTAATCCTGGATGCACATCCAGAGTTCCCACAGAGTTTTCCTACCTAAGTAAGTGTGTAATAAGCGAGCTAGCATAGGAGGTGGTGGTCAAAGACCAGGATGCTTGAAATGAGAGATCGTAGAAAGGGAGCCATTATTACTGATGACAAAGTCCAAGTTTTTGCCATGGAAGTTGGAAACAAAGTGAGGCGGAGGAAAGGAATTTTGAAATTGTTATTAACAGACTGAAAAGTCCGTTGAATGGATCACATATGAAGGGTTTGGAGTTCTTGGGAATGATAACACAACTGAAAAATAAAGCAGTGATTGAGAAGCTAAAGTCTTCATAAATGACATGGTTAGTAGAAGAAAACAAGAAGAGATGGTAGAGAGGAAACCTGAGAGCCTCAAAAGAGCTTGGGTTTTGAAGAAGGAAGATAACGATGGAGTATAAGTGAAGAACCAAAGACTGTACCAATCCCACCTCATGATCTAGAAACAATGAGATATTAAAGGAAAAACAGCTTACCCTCAACAGATCTTCCCTAGAAGCCTATACTCAAGAGACTGTCAAATTGTTAAAAGTAGGTCCATTAAGGCAAGATTCAGAGAAGAGTCTGATGGTATGGATGAGTTTACTCATCACAAAGCAGGAATTCCAGAAGGTTTAGGAAAGAAGAAGGGACAAGTGGGAGGGCTGGGTCAGATTAACGGGGGTGGACAGCGTTAGTCAGATCTGACTCGACGGCACTTGGCCTGGCTTGGCATAGCGTTAGTGACAAAGTGATGACAGAGCAACAGGAACTGCCAGCTTCTTAGCACAGAGATATAAGACATAATGACACACACAGTTAAGGAGGTGGCTGGGATGGGGAGTGAATAGATGGAGGAGTTCTTGATACTGAGAAGCCTACTGAAGTAACATCTAACAGGTCATTATAATGTGGTCTCAATGAGTACGAGTTTGTGACATCTTACAGTGGGAACTTCTCTCTTGTTCTCTTCTAATTCCCTGAATTCATAACATGCTTTCAGTCATCATTCACTACAACAGAAGTTTAAATGCCACTGATTTTTAATCTTATTGACTTTGTAGCATACAGTATCAAAGAACACCGAATAACCAAATTGTTATTCTCTGCCTGTTGAAGGAAGCTGGAGCTCCTGCAAAATTTGGATTGCAGCATCCAGCACAAAAATCTTCCCTAGCATTTATACGGGAGGACAGGATAACCACAAAGTCAATGCATAAATTTTAATACTAAATCCATTGAGATTAAATCCCATCAAAGTAAATGGGGTATGGTTCACAATAGGACTAAAGAGGAAGAAGAAAATGAGATGTTTAATGCCGACACAACAGCCCAGGAAATAAGACAGGGAAAAAATACTTCTTCAGAAAGTATATCTCAGCCATCCAAGTTAACCAGGAATGTGGCTGAGCACCAAGTGCCCACATTAGCCACAGTTTTTGCTCCCAGTCAACAAGAAGTAACTAAGTGCAAAATTTCACCTTCAGAATTTATTTACTTGCTGATTTTGAAACTTTCCATTTACAAGACTGAAAAAGCTTTACTTCTAGGGGAAATCACTCCCTCCCTCCCTGACCTTGCTTCCTTCCATCCCTCTCTCCCTCTCTCTTTCCTTCTCTCTCTCTCTCTCACACACACACACACACACACACACACACACACGCACACATGTGCATACACACATACTAACTACTACAGTTACCTCAAAGTTCTAATGACAAAGCTTTATTTTCAGTTGCATCTGATTCATGGTGTTTTCTTCGCCTCACTGGCTCATCCATAAAGTAGAAACAAGATGAGAATTTACGAGAAAATCTTTTTTAGTATAGTTGACCCTAGTTGTACAAGAGAAGCCACAGAAGTAAAGTAGATTTTCCCCAGACTATGGCCATTGTTTTGTCATAGTAGTCTTAGCAGTCTTCTAAGAATGGTTTGTAAGAGCTAAAAATTAACCTTTTCAACCTTCCTTTAGGGATTTTTCCCCTCTATTGTTTTATTTTCCTTGAATATCTAATGAAAGAAGTTAGAAATATTTTCCAATTTCTTTTCTTTCTTCAAATACAGTCTATAATATTAACCAGAGTTGAGAATATAAATGGGGCAGGGAAGATAAATTAATGAAAACACAACAACCAGAATGGAAATAATAATGTTGACACATTGTGAATAATGTAACCACCTTCATTGAATAATATGCATACATATTGTTAAATGGACACCTAATTCGCTCTGTAAACTTTCACTGGAAAACAAATTAATGTTATTTAAGTAATAATAACACATTTTTGTAAGTGGCATCTGAGGTCTTACAAGCTAGCAAGAGGCCATCTAAGTAGCATCAATTGATCCCAATCTACCTGGAGCAGGGGAGAATGAAAGATATCAGAGAAATAAGGAAAATATGAGCCCAGGAGACAGAAGGGACCATATGATACAGAGATTACATGAGCATGGGACCAGAAGAACTAGATGGTGGCTAGCCCTCACCAGTGACTGTACTGACAGGGAACACAACACAATGTTCCTGATGTAGTGGGAAAAAATGGGTGTGCAGAACTGGAACTCTATTAAAAGACCACACCTGATGGCCCATCAGGCTGGAAGGTCCCCTGAAGACATGACCTGGACTCTCAGTCCTGAGCTGAAACCAGTACCATGGACAATCCTTCAGACAAAGTTTGGACTGGACTATAAAACACAGAGTGATGCTGGCAAAAATGCGTCTCTTAGCTTAAATATAAACATGAGGCTGTCTGAATAGCCCTTAGCCAGAGATGAGGTGAAAGGGTAGAGGGTGACAGTAGTTGGTGGAGTAGTTGATAACAGTAAATACACGGTGGGAAGGAGGAGTGGGTTGTCACAGGGCAAGGAGAGCAGTTAGTGCTATGTAGTGGTGTGTGTGCTGTGCCTTATAAAGCAAACTGATTTGTAAACTTTCATTTAAAGCACAATAAAATATTCAAAAAGTAGTAAAAAATAGAAATTAAAAGTCTCAAGTCAATGTGTCATTGTCAAAAGAGAACCATGTCTTTTGTTTCCCTAATGCTTCTAATCTAAGAATAACACAACATTAACTCCACTTTAAACTAAAAATTTCTGGAAACTATAATAAGTGACCTAGCATTTATTTTTATTTTTTATTGTTATTTTGGTGTCCACAATTGTTACAGTTCAGTTTTATTTACCTGATGTAGTATTTATTTCAAGGCACTCCACATCAATAGTCTCCTTTGACTCTTAAAGCAATCACCCAGGTTGACAAAGCAAGCCTTTTTATAATTCACATTTTTTTGTAGATGAGCCAATTGATATTTTTAAGTAGTTAAAATACTTAAACACTTTGATATTTAAATCCAGGATTGAAATCAGCCAAGTTCAAGCATAAGACCCTTTATACTATATGAGGTGTTTTTCTCATGATAGTGTCTGACTCATTCTTTACTGAGTTTCTAAACCACCTCTATCTCTTCAAAGTCTGTTGATGATGGCAGAAAATTAGCTCTTCTTTCAAGCTTATGTCTTTGGAACAAGAGGATCCACACTCTTATTTGACTTGTAAGTACCACATGTGGATCCCAGACTGTTATGTTTGAAGAGCTTAGATGAGACTTTTGAGCTGTTTTCGTATTTGTTTGTTTGGTTTTGCATGTGTGTGTGTAGGGATTCGGTACAAATGAGGGAAGAATATTTTTTTATCAGATGGGTGGCCCATGGCAGGCTTTATTGCTGTTGACCAATACCAATTCTTTCTTCCTTCAGGTTCGTAAGATGCTTATACTCATCCCCAGAGGTTAAACATGCCCCACTATTTGCTCTGTTTGGTTATTTGACGTGAGCAGAAATGATTTGTGTCACCTCTGAGTAGGAGCATTTTGTTGCAGATACCTGACTATGCTGTTCCTGTTTCCTGCCTTCCCAGTGGTGGAAGCGCAACAGGATGAAAAGATGCCATGTTCAGCAATCACATGGAAGAAAGCTGCCCTTTTGCACTGCCCACATCCAAGGAACATAGATTTAAGTGAGAAATCAAGGTTGCGCTCTTAAGTCACTGGCACGTCTTGTTTTGTTGCTGCAGTAGAGCCCAACCCATCCTGACTGACCCAAGATCAGTACTAACATCTGAGTAACTGTGTGCCCAAATTTTCTATCTCCTCATGGAACTCATTTTCTAAAGAACTATTTTAAAAACCTTTCATCCTCAAGAGGATTCTGGTTTACAGAGGCCCTACAGCTCAGAGTGGGACTGCCTCACAGAGTTTCCAAGGAGCAACTGATGGATTTGAACTGCCAGCATTTGGGTTAGTGGCCAGCCTCTTAACCGTTGTACCATCAGGCTCCCTCTTTTTCAGAAAAAGTATCTAATAGATAATTTAAACCAAGTTTAATTTCAACCTGATGCTGAATAATCTGGCTAACCTTTCCTTCAAAATAAGAGTCATTTCAACTACATTAAGACTATTCAAATACATAATTCAAAAAAACAAGGATTGCATTCTAAATCCTTATTTTAAGTAGTTGTTGTTGTTAAGTGTCATCAAGTGAGTTCCCACTCACAACAACCTTGTATACAACAGCACAAAACACTGTCCAGTCAGATACCATCGGCACAGTCATTGCTAAGTGTGGGCCCATTGTGGTAGCCACTGTCTCAGTCTATCTCTCCGAGGTCTTGCTGTTTGGGGCTGACCCTCTACTAAGCATGATGTCCTTCTTAGAGGATTAGTCCCTCTTGATAACTGGTCCCAAATACGTTGGATGAAGTTTTGCCATTCTTGCCTTTAAGGAGCATCTTGGCTATATTTCTTCCAAGACGGATTTTTAAGTAGCATCCCCATAAAAAAAAAAAAAAAAAAAAAAAAAAGCAGATAGGTAACAGTTATCTTTATATGATTTTTTTTAAGAATGACCATACTTAGAACTTTAATATCATTAGAGTCTGGTCTTCACCATGAATTTATCTTCCTCGAACCTCAGGCACTTTACTTGATCTGGTTAGTGAAAAAGTTCCATAGACCAAGAAAATTACTTAACTGTAAAATATGTGAGAAATATTTTGACAGTTCTCCCTATCTTTTCCCCTGTAGCTACAAAACATATCTCTCTCCTCCCCAACTCCACTGTCACTTTGAAAATCATCCACTAAATTGGTCATACCTATCATATTTACCCTTAGGCCAAAAAAAGAGAGAGAATGAAAGACATCATTTCATGGATCTAGATGAGGGTACCTTTGCCAAGAACCAATAAATTCTTTAAAGCCACATTAACTCTCTCCAAAGCCAAATAGGAAATGCAAAGGTACATCCTTGTCAGCATAACTATTTGAAAAAAGTTCCTTGTAAATTCATTATTGTCAAAATGACATGTTGCCTGAAAGAATAGCTTTCAGAGCCCCTTGCCAATAAAGAAACCTCTTCACATTGTTTGTGACAGGTAGCTTGTCTGCCGCTGTTTAGCTCAAGAACCCAGATAATGAGCCTTTAACTTGCTATGGATAATGTACAACTTTTAGTTACATTTTGGGGCAATTTACCTATGGAAACTACCAGTAGATACCTACTAATAAAGGTTTTCAAGATTTCCCAACAGTAAAACCAAGAGAGCTCCTGTCAGAAGTCTGTTTTACATCTTAAGAACAGCCTAATCTCGAAAGCTCCCATACGGATCACAAATTTCCAGGCCTGCATGTATATACCGGGTCTGGTGTGGACCATACAGAATCACGTCCCAGTCCTTTGATTATGTACTGTCTTGTCCCCTTCTGGATGACTTTTCAGAAGCTGACAGAGCTTTTACAATTTAATTGGTGTTGACACCTTTTGAAGCCATGCCTTGAGGCACTGAAGGTCATTGTCTGCTTTCCCTGCCTCTCTCCCGTGCCTCCCCTTGACTACCTCGAAGCCTGTGGCGCCTGGCTGGCCCCTGCACTTTTTATTCATGTTCGTACTTGTTCTGGGTCCTGTTACAAGAGCCCTTGTTAAATGCCCAGCAGGCAATAGTGAATGGAGATTTTGACTATGTGGGATTTGAGGCCTCTGGCAATAGTGGAGAATAAACTCTAAGTATAAAAGTAGCCCTATTGTGACCAGTGTCGTTATCACCAAAGATTTATTCCAGAGGACCTCAGACCTAAGTCCCCTCTGTGTATGCTCCCGGCTGCAGCCTTTACAATTAGGTTTCTTCTTTCCATTTGGGGGATTCTCTATGCATTTCCCTCTATCATTGTTCCCAATTTGGTATCTTCTTCCTTCTTTTAATAACGCTCTTTCATAACAGCTGCACTGATATCGTTACGATTCTGACTTGCCCTCCACCTTTCTTATCTCAGAGCTTAAGAAAGAGATGGAAAGGAGCAATTCTGCGTTGTCTTCTCAGGCTCAACTCTGCAAAAAGTATTTTTTTTTGTTCCCGAAGATTCACGCGACGGCACTTGGCTTGGCTTGGCAAGATTCATGTTTAATAGGTAACTTAGTTCTTAGGTCCTAAGAGTGACAGGTTGAGTGTCTGTTACTTTATATGGAGTTTTACTCAGTTTACTATTTAAAAAAATGAAGATTTCTACCCAGAGCTATCATTTGCCTAAAGGTTTGTAGATATACCCAAAACAATTCTTATTCACAAACCCCATTAAAAAATATTAGAAGTACTAAGACATATGGAAAAGTTTCCCCCACCCCCACCCCTTTACTTGGCCATCAAATTCATATGGTGTATATTCCTTGGAAATTCAGTGGGGCCGTTTCACTCGGTCCTATGAGCCGACTCGACAGCATTGCATTTTTTTGCATACGCTCACTATGAGTTGGAATTGACTCAAAGGCAGTGGGTTTGGATTTTTGTTTGTTTTACTTTGGGTAAATATAAATAAAACATAATAGGAAAAAGACTATCAACTTCAGTGTTAGGTTGTTGTTTTAAAGACAGTATATACCAGAGACAAAGTAAATTCTGAATATATTCATATGGATTATTACTAGATTTTTGTTTTTGTGGTTTGGGTTTTGTAATTTTTGTCAGTTTATTTGTTGGTATTTTGAAAAGTGGAACAGCATTTTTAGCCACAGAAGCCCTAACATGTTCCTAGGATTACAATTTAAAAACTGCAGCTGGCACACCATTCCTGAGATCTAGAGAAAACTTGGAGACACCGTCGGGAAGCAAAGGTCCTACACTGGACATTGACCAGCATGGTGTTTGGAGGAAAATATTGAAAAATTACTTAAGAGGTACATCTATAAACCTTCCTCAGGACCAAATTAGGATGAAAATGAAAGGAATCTTTGGAGAAGGAGGAGTTTTCTGATGTCAGTATGAAATTATGGATAATGAAATAGGGATCGATATTGACAGAAGCATGCCATATCTGGGATAACAAAGCCATGGATGAATACAGCAGTTCAACAGGACTCTTACCTAGAGCCAGTTGTAGCATAAAGAGGAGTCTGGTGTATTCATACAGTCACTCATCACTCTTTTGAGTGCCTATTCCAGGTCTTATCCTGGGGACCTAACGAGGGAAAAAAATATGTTTTGTGTCCTGTATCTTATACTCTGCTAAACTCGTAGTCTTGTTTAGTCTTGTTCATACTGCTAAACCCAAGACCTGTATCTATTAAAATAACCATGACAGTTTATTGACTTGTTGATCTGCTTCCTCACTAACCTGCAACATTCATAGAAAGCAAAGGATATGTCATATTCATCTTTGCACAGTGAGCATTTGCTCAGTGTTCAATAACTAATAATAATCAGTTGTCATGTAGTAGATTCCAACTCATGGCAAACCCATGGAAGACTGTGTCTATAGTGCTTTTAATGGCTCGTTTTTTTTGGGGGGGGGAAGCAGATCAGCAGGTCTTTTATCTGGGGCACCTCTAGGTGGACTTGAACTTCTAACTTGTCAGTTTACAGCAGAGGATGTTAATTGTTTGCACCACGTAGGGACTCCTAGTAGGTATGCCAAAAATACATATGATATGAATATTAATAAATGAACAAATAACTGAGTAGAGTTAAAGATGATCCCTCACTTTCTATTTTGATTTGCCTAAAGAATAGCTATGCCTGATCATCTTCCAGGTCCTAGAAAGGCATTCCCTTGGCCACACATCACAATGTAAGCATTTTATGTATTTTTTTAATCGACTCATTTATTCCTTATCTGTAGGTGATATACCAGCAACCTTCCCACTCTTATTCTCTACTCACCTCCGCGCCAACCCAGGTGCTTGCCATGTAGTAACATCTAAATTGCTGTATATGTTAAGTAAATTAATAGAATTGACTATAACAGAAAACAAAAATATTTCAGAAAAAGTTACAAAGAGCTCACTTGGGCTGGAGAGATGTATAATTTGCAATGATAGCAGAACAACCAACTGAAGATACCGTGCAAACTACTGTGAGATTTGTTCTGGAACCCAAAAGAGGTCAGAATTGGAATCTGAGATGTAGATCTGGGAGTCATCTTCTCCACTCAGGTCGAGACCTGACTCACAGCAGACGTTAAGTAAGTGTTGGCTGAAAAGTTGCTGAGGGCAGAAATTCTTGAGAAAAGAGATTAAGAGAACAAGCAAAGGAAATGTTTTCTTCCACACTATAGAATTTGCTTTTATTACTGTAAATAATGAGTTAAGAATGATAAGAATATAGAAAAACTAAATACACAGAAAATGGAAAATTTGTTTACAATAATAATTGAAGCCAAATACATCTATGTAAAGAGCATATGCAACTAATCTGTAATTGTAAAAAGAATGTGGGTTTTTTGGTCAAACTACTGGTTATTATTTCTTTAAAATCACTGCTTGTGATGAAAGCCTTTGTCAAACTGATTAAAATACCATTTCTTTATGTTTGTTTAACTCTATATTAATGTAGAAATCATCAAGATTCTACGTTTCTGTACAGAATTATATTTTTTCTTCCAATAAAGGTCCTCATTCTTTTCTGCTTTATAGAAGACTATGATGAGAAATGTCTTCCCACTTTACTTTTGTAGTATTCTATTTAAAGGTTATAAAATCACAGAGTTGGAGGAAAATGAAGAGATTGCCTTCACTGTTTAATGTTTTTGTTTTAAGAAATACTTAAGGCAAGGGTGGAAAAGAATCATTTTTACCAATTTTTTGGTGTATTTTCTTTCAATTGTTGAAAAATGAAAATCAAATGACTCAATAGATTTTCCCCTTTGCTTTAGTTGCTAAAAACCTTACAGCTAAACTATCCACCCACAGTTCTTAAAAGCCTCTGGGCATTGTACTTTCCTAGTGAATTTTATTCCATTTCATACTGAAAACTTTTATCCTAGGTCATGATTTAATCAATAAGAACACTTCAGTGGATTTCTAAAGAAGGCAAGGTAACTAAAGAAAATTTTAAAGTAGCATTTTCAAGTAAAATAGTTGTATTTAACTCTTTATTTTCAAAATAAGGTTTTTATTATATTTGGAATAGATCCCATACAAAGATTAATTAACAAAATATCTGATAATAAAACAGAAGACATAAACCTCAGCTATTGTAAATCATGCCATTAAAATTGATACTTATAAATGTGGACACTGGATCACCGTATAGACTGTTAAATTTGATTTCTTTTCTTTTTTTTTTTTTTTTTATCCCTACTTCTCCCCTCCCTGGTAACCATCGAAGGTTGTTTCCCTCTATGAGTAAATCTGTTCACGAGTTTTCACAGTAGTGGTCTCAACACAACACCTGTCCTTCTATGGCTGACTCATTTTACTCAGCATAATGCCCTCCATTTTGCTCCATTTATGAGATAGTTTTAGCAGATAGTGCTAGTTTTGTCAGCACTATCTGCTAAAATGATTGTCTTTTTCCCATTATACAGACTTCGGGCTCTCATAGAAGCCCAGCTGACCATAAGTGGACGGGTTTGCATCTGGGTTCTCAATTCGGATCCATTGGTCACTGTCTCTTGTTGTACTGGTACCAGGTACCTTTGTTTCTAAGGTGTGTCTCTTGCAAACAACGTATTCATGAATTCTGGTTTTGTTTGTTTTAATCCATTCTGTCACTCTACGTCTCTTTATGGTTACATTTAGGTGTCAGTTTATTGCTGTCATTTTTTAGTGCTTTTGTGTATACTTGTGGTACTGGACGTTTTCTTTGTCCCTCACACTCTATAGTGCTGAATTCCTTTGGTTTGTGTCTTTCTTTTTCATTTCTTTAGATCTTATTTTTATTGATACTGTATATTTTCTTGAGGAGATTTACTAACTTTCTGTATGGTTACTGTTTTAGTCAGCTAGTGCTGCTCTAACAGAAATACCACAGAGTGAATGGCTTTAACAAAGGAAGGTTTATTCTTACACAGTCCGGTAGGCTACAAGTCCAATTCAGGATGTCCACTCAAGGGGGAAACTTTCCCCCTTGTCGGCTCTGGAGGAAAGTCCGGTATTGCATCAATCTTTGTCCAGGGAGTGCCTTGGCACAGGAACCTCAGGTCTGAAGGACGCGCTCTTCTCCCAGTACTGCTTTCTTGATGGTGTGAGCTTCCCGATTCTCTGCCTGCTTCCCTTTCCTTTTATCTCTTGCAGGCTGAAAGGATTAAGGGTGGGTCAAGCCATGTTCCAGGGAGACTCCTTTACAGTGGAGCAGGGAGGTGATCTTATAAAGGGATTTACAGTTGCACCCTGATCCTTTAACATGCAGCATAGAAAAACCACAAAATGGAGGACAGTCACAAGAAACTGGGAATCATGGCCCAGCCACCTACACCTGTTTTGGGGGGACAAAATTCAATCCATGACACTTACTTTAAAATTTACCCTTGTGTTCCTACGTTTGAATCAATATGATGTTACTTGAGAGCACCTTGCCTTTGACTCCATTAGAAAGTTTTACTATCTACACCACACATTTCCTCTTCTATTGTTCTGAAATTGTTGTCATTTATGGTTTAATCTCTCTGGTTCCCTGTTGTAATACTTTCAGTTTTGGTTAGTCCTTGTGAGTTCATTTCCTAGGCTGGTATCTGGCTGGTACACTCTTGCATCTTAGGTTCAGGCTGTCCTCTGACATCGTTGTTCTCAGACTGAAGGATTGTCTTTAATAATTCCTGCAAATTTGGTTTGGTTTTTACATATTCCCTTCATTTCTATTTATATGGAAATGTCGTAATTCCACCATTGTATTTGAACAAGAGTTGTGCAACATATTTTATTCTTGGTTGGCAATATTTTTTCTTTCAAGGTTTTATACATACTATCCCACTGCTTTCTTTCTAGCATGGTTTCTGCTGAATGATTAGGGCTTGGTCTTACTGTTTCTCTTCTGTATGTGAATTTTTGTTCCTCTCAAGCTGCTCTCAGAATTTTTTCTGTATCTTTGGTTTTAGACAGTGTAATTCTGATATGCCTTGGTGATTATCTTTTGAGTTTATCCTATATGAGGTTCATTGAGATTCCTGGATGGTTAACTTTTCACTATTCATAATATTACGGAATCTTTCTGTCAGCAATTCATCAACAATCCTCTCTGTGTTTTCTAGTCTCTCACCATGTTCTGGAATCCACATCACTTGCAATTTTTTTACATATGTATGTGCTTTAGACAAATACTGACAATGACAACACTATCTAAATAAAGCCAGGAGTCAACTGGAGAATATCCAGTGAGTTCTGTCTCAAAATTGCTGGAAATAGCAAGTGACTCTCTGTTAGGAGAGTGGACACAGGAACTGTGTCTCTTGACAAGTTAGTAAGCATCATCTACTGTATCTCACGCATCGCAGACATCAATCAAAAAAGTAGATGAGTGTTCAGTGCCCAGCTTTGCCCCTTATTAGCCTTTTGCCCAACTTCTCTGGGTCGGTTTCATTATTCACAAAATGGGAATTATAATAGGACCTATTTCATCAGATTTTCATAAAGAGTTAATGAATACACAGCATTTTAAGCAGTGTCAACAAATGGTAGCTATTATTATCATTACTATTATCTGTTAGGTTTCAATTATATACTAGAAGTATAACAGCCAGAATAGTATAAGACATGGTTCCTGATTTTAAACAACAGTAATCTCCTCCAAAAAAGATATATTAAGTTTTTCTAAGAAGTTGAAACTTCTGCTTTAAAATAATTTTTAAATTTTTTTGGTGCCATTTCATTTCGTGGAAGTTGACCTTTAGAAGTATAGGCACTTAGAGAAGCAATGCCTCATCATGGGCTAGAGCAGTCACAGTAGTTTCTTAAGAGAAGTGAAATTTAATCTGTACGTGAAGGATCTATTGAACTATTGGTCACGACATATTCATTATTTGGTGGTTGGGTTGTATTTGAATATTTCCAAGAAGACAGTTTATTCAGCCTGAGACTCTCTATGCATAAGTAATCAAATATTACTGCCTTTCATTTAGTAGAAACAGAATAAAAGATGTTTCATGCTTCAATACAAGTGGAATGTTTTAAAACTTCATGATTAAAAATAAGCTCCAGTCCTCCTTTTCTAACTTTGAATTCTAAAGTTTTGTTTCTTTAAGTAGCAAACATTTTTGAAATTTTATATTGTTTTATTATTAAGAGAGTTCGTCTTCTGAAATTATTGTTCTCCTGGTGTATCTTGTTTTCCCAGTCCTGGAATGACAAAATACCACCATGTGGGTGTCTTTAAAGAATGTAACTCTTTGTCTCATGGTTCCAGAGGCTAGACGTCTACATCAGAATACTGATCATATCCACTCCTTTTGAGGGCTTTGAGAGATGAATAAAGTCTGCCTTTAGTCTTCCAAAATTTGTGTCCTTTCCACATGTAAAACACATTCATCCCTTCCAAACCTCCCTAAAAGATTTAACCTTTTAAAGTATCCACTCTAAGTCCAAAATTTCAACTTCTGAATCATCTTAATCAGGTATCAGTGAGACTCTAGGTATCATTCATCTTGGGACAAAATTCCTCTCCATCTGCAGATACATGCAACCTAGAATACAATTTGTCTACTTCTAAAGTACAATGGTAGAACATATGTAAGGCAAACAGCCCCACTGCAAAAAAAAGAGTAGCTGGAGGGAAAGGCTACCAAGCAAATTGAACAACCTAGCAGGGCAAAATCTCATTAGCTTTCAAGGCCTCTGTCCTCCAGGTCCATATGGACAGTAAGTGGTGGCCCTGTCCTCTTGTCCCCTCCCCTCTCCCCTTTGTTTTTCCTTTCTCCTCCCCCTGCTCCTTTTCTTCTTTCTCTCTCTCTGTCTGTCTGTTGACTTCTAGTGGAAGTCAACCACAATACTATGAGGACACTCTGAGCAACTATTTAGAGGTCGATATGGTAGAGATAACAGCATAAAATAAGAAGGGTAACAGCATAAGATAAAGAAGGGTAACAGCATCAGGTAAGGAGGGTATAAATAGAGTGAGCAGCCCCCACTTGTCTGTCAGTAGAGGCGTGCTTGTTGCTGTGACGCCGGAAGCTATGCCACTGATATTTAGGTACCAGTAGGATCCTCATGGTAGACAGGTTTCAGCTGAGCCTCTGGACTAAAACAGACTAGGAAGAAGGACCCAGAAGTCCAATTCTGAAAAGAATTAGCCAGGGAAGACCTTATCAATAGCAACTGAACATTTTCAGATACGGTGTCGGAAAGTGAGCTCCCCAGGTTGGAAGCACGCAGAAGACCACTGGAGAAGAGCTGCCTCCTCAACGGAGAGTTGACCTTAATGACACTGGTGGAGTAAGATCACAGATCTTTGTTCACTGGTGTGGCAGGACTCAAAATCAGAAGAAAGAGCTGCAAACGTCTATTAATAATTGGGACATGGAATGTATAAAGCATGAATCTTGGAAAACTGGAAATTGGAAATCATGAAATGGAACACAGAAACATTGACATCCTAGGCATCACTGATCTGAAATGGACTGGTTTGGGCCATATGAAATCTAATAATCGTATGGTCTGCCAAGTTGGGAACAAAAACTTGAAGATCAGCAGAGTTGTGTTCATCATCCAAAAGAACATTTTAAGATCTGTCCTGAAGTACAATGCTGCCAGCGATAGGATACTAACCGTGCACCTCTAAGGAAGACCAGTTAATGTGACTATTATTCAAATTTACACACCAACAACTACTGCCAGAGATGAAAAGATTCAAGATTTTTACCAGCTTTTGCAGTCTGAAATTGATTGAACATGCAATCAGGACGCATTGCTAATTACTGGTGACCGGAATACAAAAGTTGGAAACAAAGAAGAAGCACCAATAGTTGGAAAATATAGCCTTGGTGATAGAAATAATGCCAGAGATTGCATGATAGAATTTTGCAACACTAATGACTTCTTCATTGCAAATGCCTTTTTTAACAAACACAAACAGAAACCGTACACATGGACCTTCCTGGGTAGAATATACACGAGCAAAATCGACTACATCTATGGGAAAAGATGATGGAAAAGCTCCGTATCAGCAATCAGAACAAGACCAAGTGCTGACTGTGGCACAGATCATTAACTGCTCCTATGCAAATTCAAACTGAATTGGAAGAAAATTAGAACAAGTCCACGAAGGTCAAAGTATGACGTTGAGTACATCCCTCTTGAGTTTAAGACCATCTCAAGAACAGACGTCTTGATCACTAATGACCAAAGATGAGACAAACCGTGGAATAACACCAAAGACATCATCCACAAAGAGAGCGGGAGGTCATTAAAAGGACAGAAGGGAAAGAAAAGACCAAACTGGATGTCAGAAGAGACTTGAAACTTGCTCTCGAACATTGAGCAGCTAAAGCAAAAGGAAGAAATGACAAAATGAAAGACCTAAATAGAACGTTTCAAAGAGCAGCTTGAGAAGACAAAATAAAGCGTTACAATGGCATATGCAAAGAGCTGGAAGTGGAAAACCAGGAGGGAAGAATATGTTCTGTATTTCTCAAGTTGAAATAATTGAAGAAAATATTCACGCCTTGAGTTCAAACAGTGAAGGATTCTACAGGGAAAATATTAGACAAGTCAAGGAGTATCAAAAGAAGATGGAAGGCATATGCAGAGTTATTATACTAGAAAGAACTGGCCAACATTCAGTCATCTGAAGAGATAGGATATGATCCGGAACTCATGGTGCTGAAAGAAGAAGTTGAAGCTACACTGAAGGCACTGGCAAAAATAAGGCTCCAGGAATTGATGGAATATCAGTTGAGATATTTCAACAAACAGATGCAGAACTGGAAGCGCTCACCTGTTTATGCCAAGAAATTTGGAGGAAAGCTACCTTGTCAACTGTCTGGGAGAGATCTATATTTATGCCCATTGCAAAGAAAGTTGATCCAAACAAATGCGGAAATTACTGAACAATATCGCTAATATCACATGCAAGTAAAATTTTGCTGAAAATCATCAAAAGTGGCTGTAACAGTATATTGAGAAGGAACTGCCAGAAATTAAAACTAGATTCAGAAGAGAACTTGAAACCAGGGATATCATTGTTGATGTCAGATGGATCTTGGCTGAAAGCAGAGAATACCAGAAAGATGCTTACTTGTGTTTCATTGACTATGCAAAGGCATTTGACTTCACGGATCATAATAAATTATGGCTAGCATTGCAGAGAATGAGAGTTCCAGAACACCTAGTTGTGCTCTTAAGGAACCAATATATGGATCTATAGGCAGTCACATGAACAGAACAAAGGGAAACTGCGTGTTTTAAAGTCAGGAAAGGTGTGCATCAGCATGGTATTTTTTCACCATACCTTTTCAATCTGTATGCTGAGCAAATAATCCAAGAAGCTGGATTCTGTGAAGAATAACGCAGCATCAGGATTGGAGGACAACTCATTAACAACTTGTGTTACTCGGACAATACCACCTTACTTGTGGAAATGGAAAACATTTCAAACACTTACTGATGAATATCAAGGTTCATAGCTTTCAGTACGAATTGCGCCTCAACATCAAGAAAATAAGATCCTCCCTACTGGACCAGTAAGCAACACTGTCGTAAATGGAGAAAGGACTGAGGTTGTCAAGGATTTCATTTTACTTCGGTTCATGATCAATGTCACGGAAGCAACAGTCAAGAAATCAAAAGACACATTGCCTTTATAAAAATCTGCTGCAAAGGATCTCTACAAAGTAGTCAAAAGTAAAAACGTCACGTTGAAGGCTAAAGTGAGCCTGACCCAAGCCATAGTGTTTTCAGTCACATCATGTGCACACAAGAGCTGGATGATGAACAAAGAAAATGGAAGAAGAATTGATGCCTTTGAATTGTGGCATTGGAGAAGAATGTTGAATGTAGCATGGACTGCCAAAAGAACAGATCTATTCAGGAAGAAGTACAACCAGAGTGCTCCTTGGAAGCAAAGATAGCAAGATTGCATCTTACATACTTTGGACATGTTGTCAGGAAAAATCAGTCCCTGGAAGTGGAGGGTCGGAGAAAAAAAGGAAGACCCTCAATGAAATGGAAAAATGTAGCAGCTGTAACAATGGACTTAAGCACAAAAACAATTGTGAACATGGTGCAAAACCAGGTAGTGTTTCATTCTGTTGTTCCTAGGGTCACCATGAGTTGGAAGCGACTCAACAGCACCTAACAACAACAACATGGTAGGTCATGAAAGCCAGCAAATTTGAGGAACTGAGACTTGCTTTGGGGGATAAATGAAGTCCTCGGAAATAACTTGGCTATAACTTTAAGAGAGACCTTGATCTAGAATGTTTGTTGTTCTAAGCCACTAAGTCTCGAGGTAATTGGTTATGCAGCAATATATAAGTAACATAGTTTCTGTGATGGTACCTTCTTCTGCCTCCACTTATTTCTCTAAATTCCTGCTCAGCCATTTGTAAGCTTCTTCTTTCTCTGGTCATTATTCAGGAGTTGGCATTAAACAGAGGTATATTCTCAGAGTTCTTTTGTCACTATTTCTGAAAATCTGTACCTATACGCAAGGCTTCAAGTCACCAATTCACTGATGATTGATTCACTGATGAGAAAAATGCACTCAGCATTCCTCAAGCTGAAAAAAACTGAAAATAAAAATTCAGGCTTCAAGCTGCAATATGGGAAGATTCTATTGGTAAGACATTGAATAATGCAGGAAGCATCAAAAATAAATAAATAAATGAAAAAGATGAAAGGAACACATAGAGCCATTGTACCAGAAAGAACAGGTCAGCATTCAACCGTTTCAGCAGGCAGCATATCATCAAGAACTTCAAGCTACAGTGAAAGCACTGGTGAAGAACAAGGCTCAAGGAACTAACAGAACACCAACTGAGATTGTTCAACAAACAGATGCAGCTTTGGAAGCACTCCCTCATCTGTGTCAAGAAATTTCAAAGACTGATAGAAAGAGATCAAGTGCTGTTTCGCTCTGTTGTACTTAAGGTTACTATGAGTTGGAACTGACACAATGGCACCTAGCTACCTGGCCAAATGATTGACAGAGATCCATAGTTTAACCCTTTCCAAATAAAGGTGGCCCAACAAAATGCAGATATTATTGGACAATATTAATATTACACACAAAATCATTCAAAAGTGGTTGTGGCAATACATCAACAGGGAACTGCCAGAAATTCAACCTGGATTCAGAAAAGGATGTGGAACAAGGAGCACCATTGTTAGTGTCAGATGGACTACCGCTGAAAGCAAATGTTTACTTGTGTTTTACGTGCTATGTAAAGGCATTCAACCGTGTGGATCATAACAGATTATGGATAGCATTATGAAGAATGAGAATTCTAGAACACTTAATTGTGCTTATAAGAAACCTGTACTTACACCAATAGGCAGTTGTTAGAACAAGAGGATGCTTTGTGTTTTGAAGTCAAGAAAGGTATGCATCAGGGTTGTATCTTTTCACCACAGTTATTCAGTCTGAATGCTGAGCCAATAACAAGAACCTGGACAATATGAAGAAGAACACAGCAACAGGGTTAGAGGAAGACTCATTAACAACCTGTAATATGCAGGTGGCACACTTACTTCCTGAAAGTAGGTGAACTGCACTTGATGCACTTACTGATGAAGAGCAAAGATGCCATCCTTTCAGTATGAATTACATCCCAACATAAAGAAAACAAAAATCCTAACAACTGGATCAATAAGTAACATTATGTAAATGTGGAAAATAATGAAGCTGTCAAGATTTCAGTTTACTTGGAACCACAATCAATGCCCGTGGAAGGAGCAATCAAGAAATCCAATAATTCATTGAATTGGGTAAATCTGCCACAAAAGATCTCTTTTAAAAAAAAAAAAAAGAAAAAGCAAAGCTGTCACTTTTAGGATGAAGGTGAACCTGAACTAAGTCATTGTGCTTCCAGTCTTCGAAAGTCCATAGAAGAATTGACATCTTTGAATTATGGTGTTGGCAAAGAATGTTAAATGTACCATAGACTGCCAAAAGAATGAATTAAACTATCTTGGAAGAACTACTGACACAATGCTCTTTAGAAGCAAGGATAGAAAGACTTCATCTGAGATACTTTCAACATGTTATAAGGAGGGACTAGTTCCTGGAGAAGGACTTCATGCTTAGTAACACATAGTGTCAGTGAGAAAGAAGACCCTCCATGAGAGAGATGGATTGACACAGTAGCTACAACAGTGGGCTGAAGCTTAGCAAGAATTGTGAGCATGGCTCAAGACCAAGTGTGTTTCGTCCTGTTGTACATAAGGTGACTATGAGTTGGAACTGACACAGGGGCACCTAGCAACAACAACAGCCCCTCCACATTACCTAATTCTGAAAGTGTAAATTGTGGGTAACTGATGTTGTTAGGTGCTGTCAAGTCAGTTTCAACTCATAGCGACCCTAGGAACAGCAGAATGAAACACTGCCCTGTCTTGTGCCACATCTACAATCATTTTCATACTTAAGTTCATTGTTGTGGCCACTGTGACAATCCATCGTGTCGAGGGTCTTCTTTTTCTCTGACCCCCCACTCTACCACACATGATCTCCTTCTCCAAGGAGTGAACCTTCCTGACAACGTGTTCAAAGTATGTAAGATGCAGTCTTGCCATCTTTGCTTCCAAGGAGCACTCTGGTTGTCTTCTTCCAGAATAGATCTGTTTGCTCTTTTGGTGTTCCATGGTGCATTCAACATTCTTCTCCAACACCACAATTCAAAGGCATGGATCCTTCTTCTGTCTTCTTTGTTCATTGTCCAGCTTTCGCATGCATATGACGCAAATGAAAATACCATGGCTTGGGTCAGGCATACTTGAGTCTTTAGGGTGACATCTTTACTTTTGCATACTTTAAAGATATCCTTTGCAGCAGATTTTTCCAATGCAATGCATCTTTTGATTTTTTGACTGATACTTCCATGGGAATTGATTGTGGACTCAAGTAAAACAAAACCCTAAACAATCTCAATCCTTTCTCCATTTATGACAATGTTACTGGTCCAGTTGTGAAGATTTTTGTTTTCTTGATGCTGAGGTGCAACCCATATTGAAAGCTGTGGACCTTGATTTTCATCAGTAAGTGTTTCAAATCTTCTTTGCTTCCAGCAAGTAAGGTGGTGTTGCCTGCATAATGCAAATTGTTAATGAGTCGTCCTCCAATCCTGATGCCTCTTTCTTCTTCGTAGAATCTAGTTTCTTGGATTATGTGCTAGGCATACAGGTTAAAATGTATGCTGAAAGAATACAATCCTGGTATGCACCTTTCCTGACTTTAAACTGTGCAGTGTCCCCTTGTTCTGTTCACATGATTCCCTGTTCATTTGTAAGAGACACAATTGTTCCTTAAGAACACAATTAGATGTTCTGGAATTTCCATTCTCTGCAATGTTAGCCATAATTTATTATGATCCACGAAGTCAAATGCCTTAGCGTAGTCAATGAAACGCAAGTAAGCATCTTTCTGGTATTCTCTGCTTTCAGCCAAGATCCATCTGACATCAACAATGATATCCCTGGTTCCAAGTCCTCTTCTGAATCCAGTTTTAATTTCAGGCAGTTCCTTCTCAATATACTGTTACAGTCACTTTTGATGATCTTCAGCACAATTTTACTTGCATGTGACATTAGCAATATAGTTCAGTTAGATCACCTTTCTTTGGAATGGGCATAAATATAGATCTCTTCCAGACAGTTGCCAAGGTAGCTTTCCTCCAAATTTCTTGGCATAGACAGATGAGCACTTCAGGTGCTGCATCTGTTTGTTGAAATATCTCAATTGATATTCCATCAATTCCTGGAGCCTTGTTTTTTGCCAGTACCTTCAATGCAGCTTCGACTTCTTCAGTACCAATGGTATTGAAGACATGTAAATTTTGTCCTGTCTGGTGATGGTTCTGTTGATGTCCTTCTTTAACTGTGGAAAGGCAACCAGCTTTCCCTGCAATCATACATTCATTGTAATGTTTCCTTTACTTCACTTAGGCTCTTTAACTACTTTTATGAACTTTTTAAACATCTGCATATCTCACTCAAGAGTTCAGTAAATCTGCAATATGTATGTGTGTACTTCTATACCTATATGAAAGTCATGATTTTACTTTATTAAAAATTATCTTTTAAGTCTTCTGTTTAAAATGATTTGAAGACTCCATGATGTTTCAGAGATCTAGTTCAAGCAGCTTATTGTGGCATCCACGGCTGTTGATAAGCTGCTTCCCCAAATCTCCAGTCTTTTTTGTTGCCGCTACATGCAGCCTATGCTCCAGCTTTGTCAAACTACTTCTTGAGTTTAGCATTAAAACCTTTTTGCACATATCATTTCTGTTAGGGTGTGTATAAAAACATAACCAACAGGATGTAGGTATAAATAGATGATGGATTGATGGAGGAGAGTGGAGGGAGGGAGGGAGGAAGGGAAGTAGATGGATGGACCAACGCATGGATGGACAGATGGATGGATCGATGGATAGATAGACAGACAGATAGATAGGTAGGTAGACAGATAGATCCATATTAAGGAACTGGATAATGTGGTTGTAGGAGCTAGCAAGTCTAAAATCTGTAGGTCAGGTGGCAGGTTAGAAATGCCAGCAGTCTTCAGCAAGAATTCTTTTTTTTTAGAAGCCTCAGTTTCTGCTCCTGAGGCTTACAACTGATTGGGTGAGGCCCACCTACTTTATAGGGGTTAAACAGCCTTATTTAAAGTTAATTCATGGTTAATGATAACCATATCTACATACTTTCATAGCAACATCTAGACTAGTGTTTGAACAAATAGCTGAGCATTATACCCTAGCCAACTTGACACATAAAATTAGCCAGCACTCTGCTTCTTGTTCTGGAAAATGCCAGTTCTAATGTCAGCTCTTCCTTGTCTCTAACCAAACTTACACACTTCTTATTCTACTTCCTGTGCATTCACTCTTCTGCTATGCTGTGTGACATTACTGAAATCATTTGTTTACAAATCTATCAACCCTAATAAAGTATTCTTTTGACCACTGAAACTTCAGTATCTAGCACAGTTTCAGTCAACTGCAGACTATTGATTGAACACCAGCAATACACTAATTCTGTATGAAATATAACCAAGCTATAATAAATGACAAACAGCCCCTATTCTTGAAGGCTTATTATTTAGGTGGACACAGAATTAAAATCTCATGCTTCTTGTCAAGTGATTATTAACGACTATCAAACAAGGAAACACTGGTGGTATAGTGGTTACATGCTGTTGCTGCTAAACAAATGGTTGGCAGTTCAAGTCTACCACATGCTCCTTAGAAACTCTATGGGACAGTTGTATCCTTCCCTAGAGAGTCACCATGAGTCAAAATTGATTGACAGCAACAGGTACGGTATTGGTGGTTTCACACATAAAACACACCATCTATTTTTCTTTTTTCCATTATCACCACATTGCCTTTCTAGCTTACAGTAAGTAACCATTTGAAATTATTTTCCCAATCCAGAAGGACATCCTTTTAGTCTAAAGTAGAACAAATAAGCTCCAAGGCAATTATTTCCAAACTGGTTTTAGCTGCACATGACTTTTTCAAAACAATAGAGTGGGGCTGCTTGTTTGAACCTCCAAAGAGCTTGAATTAACTTGGCTTCTCCTTTACCTTACATCCAGTTCCGGAGAACTGGAGGTCTCCAGGAAGCACGGTTTGCTCAAATAATTCATCAGCTTGATTAATTACTGGATGGATGGATGAATGGATGTATAGATGCATGGATGTATGGGTGAATTAATATGAACCTGACTCTGTTGGGTGCTGGGCAATTATTTACATATTGAATAATAACTCTCATTAGTCTACCCCAACCACACTTTGCTGACTTGCTGAGTTACAGTCAAATGAAGCATATCAGATTTTGAGTTGGGTTTTCTGTCCCCTAGCCCCAACATATTACTTAGTGTTAATTTCCATCCCATTCATCTGTGATCTGTTTAGCTTTGTATTTGACTGGTTAAATTTCAGTTTAACTTTCATTCAAGCCTAATCTTACTGTCATGTATCTTTATGCCTTCATTTAATATCTTAAGGGCAATTGAGCTTCAGAATCTGCACAGCTTGCTATCTGTATTAACATGACTTTACTATTCCACTGTCCACAGCAATATAACATTAATATTTTAGGAATCTCTTGACAAGAAGATAAGTCACAATACCTTTATTATTTATTCCATGAACTTCCTATACATCCATCAACCTTTGAATAGAAAGCATCATCACATAACAGCTTTTGTCCCAAGACTTTCTGAATCTGCAAATTCCTTGCTTTGTCATATTCATTCATTCTAAAATATTATATGATTATGATCCATACATATTCTGGCCTCTGTATTGAAACATCAAGATGTCAATAAACTTCAAGATGTCAATAAATATCATAATGTTAATTTCTTCTCTCTCAGACACTACTAATGCTTTTCTCTGTCCAGATAGTGCTTTTCCTAACACCAGTAAGAATAAACTGTTTTCATTGTTACTGATTGGCTGGTAATATGCTGGGAAACAACCATGCAAAACTTCAATCACACATACATTTTGTAGAGACTAAGAATATTTTTCTTATTAATAATGACCCTATGTACAACAGAATGAAATACTGTCCAGTTCTGCACCATGCCCACAATCATTGCTATGCTTGAGCTCATCATTACAGCTTCTGTGTTGACCCATCATGTTGAGGGTCTTCCTCTTCTCCGACCCTGTACTTTCCCAAGCATAATGTCCTTCTCCAAGGACTGACCCCTCCTGGTAACAAGTCCAAAGTATGTAAGACATAGTCTTGTCATCCTTGCTTCTAAGAAGAGTTTTGTTTGTACTTCTTCCAAGATCAGTTTGTTCATTCTTTTGGCAGTCCATGGTGTATTCAGTATTCTTTGCAGCACCACAATTATTCAAAGATATCAGTTCTTCTTTAGTCTTCTTTATCCATTGTCCAGCTTTCACAAGCATATGATAGCATTGAAAATACCATGGTTTGAGTCAGGGGCACATTGGTCTTCAAGGTGACATTTTGCTTTTCAACACTTTAAAGAGATCTTTTATAATAGATTTTCCCAATGCAATGCATCTATTGATTTCTTGACTGCTGCTTCCATGGGAGTAGATTGTGGATCCAAGTAAATGAAATCCTGACAACCTAATCTTTTCTCTGTTTATCATAATGTAGTTTATCGGTCTAGTTGTGAGGATTTTCATTTTCTTGATGTTGAGATATAATCCATGCTGAAGGCTGTGATCTTTGATCTCCATCAGTAAGTGCTTCAATTCTGCTTCATTTTCATCAAGGAGGTTATGTCATCTGCATAATCCAGGTTGTTAATGAGTCTTCCTCCAACCCTGTTGCCCCAATCTTCTTCATAGAGTCCACTTCTCAGATTATTTGCTCAGCATATGGATTGAATAGGCATAGTGAAAGGAGACAATCCAGACACACACCTTTCCTGTCTTTAAACCATGCAGTATCCTCTTGTGACTGCCTATTGTTTGATGTACAGGTTCCTCATAGCCAGCAAACATAACTAAATGTTTTGGAATTTCCATTCTCTGGAATGTTATCCATAGTTTTTTATGATTCACACAGTTGAATGCCTTAGCATGATGATCAATAAAACACAGGTAAACATCCTTCTGATGTTCTCTGCTTTCAGCCTGAATCTGTCTGACATCAGCAATGATATCTGAATCTGGCTTGAATTTCTGGCAGTTCCCTGTTAATATACTGCTGCCACTGCTTTTGAATGATCTTCAGCAAAATTTTACTAGTGTGTGATACTAATAATACTGTTCAATAATTTTCTCATTTTGTTGGATCACCTTTTGGGGCATAAATATGAATCTCTTCCAATTGGTTGGCCAGGTAGCTCTCTGCCCAATTTCTTGGTATAGATGAGGGAGGGCCTCCAGTACTGCATCCATTTGTCGAGTCATCTCAATTGGTAATCTGTCAGTTCCTAGAGTCTTGAATTTCACCAATGCCTTTAGTGCATCTTGGACTTCTTCCTCCAATACCATCATTTCCTATATGCTACCTCCTGAAACAGCTGAATGTCGTGACCAGTTCTTTTTTCATAGAGACTGTGTATTCCTTCCATGTTCTTTTGACGCTTCTTGCATTGTTCAGTATCTTCCCCACAGAATCCTCAGTATTGCCACCCAAGGCTTGAAGCTTGTCTTTCAGCTTGAGAAATCCCAAACATGTTCTTCCCTAGCTCCAGTTCTTTGCACATGCCTTTATAATATTGTACTTTGTTTTTTTGAGTCACCATTTGAAATCTTCAGTTCTTTTACTTCATCATTTCTTAGTTTTGCTTTAGCTGTTCAGCATTCAAGAGCTAGTTTCAGACTCTCTTCTGGCATCCACTTTGGTCTTTTGTTTCTTTTCTGTCTTTGTGATGACCTCATGCTTTCTTCAGGTACGATTCCACAACTCATCTGGTCTTTGGTCATTAGTGTTCAGTGTGTCCAATCCATTTCTCCAGACGGTCTCTAAATTCAAGTGAAATGCACTGCACTTTTGGTCTTGTGGACTTGTTCTATTCCTGCTGCTTCAGTTTTAACTTGAATAGTAGCAACTGAAAGTCTGTTCCACAGTCAGCCCCTTGCCTTGTTCTGACTGATGATAGTGAACTTTTCCAGCATCTGTTTCCACAAATGTAGTCAGTTTGATTTTTGTGTATTCCATCTTATGAGGTTCATGCATGTAGTCACCATTTATGCTGTTGGGGGAGAAAAGTGGGAGGGGTGGTATTTGAAAGAAAGACGTTATCAGTCTTGCAAAATTCTATCATACAATTTCCAAAATTATTTTGATCACCTAGGCCATATTTTCCAACTACAGGTCTCTCTTTATTCCAAGTTCTACATTGCAGTTACCTGTAATTATCAACATGCCCTAAATGCATGCGTGATGAATTTCACATGGCAGAAGTTGCTGAAAACCTCCAATTTCTTCATTTTTGGCCTTAGTGATTGGTGTATAAATTTGATTAATTGTTGTAGTAACTGGTCTTCCTTGTTGGCATATGAATATTTTCCTATCAATGACCGCATTAAACTCCAGGATAGATCTTGAAAAGTTCTTTTTGATGATGAATGCAACACTAGTCCTTTTCGAGTTGTCATTCCCAGAATAATAAATCATAGGATTTTCCAATGATTAATACCAATCCATTTCATCTCACTAATGCTTACAATATCTATGCTTGTGTATGAACTCCATTTTTTAATGATTTCCAGTTTTCCTAGATTCAAGCTTCATACATTCCACATTCTAACTATTAACGGATACTTGCAGCTGTTTCTTCTCATTTTGAGTCCTGCCACATTAGCAAATCAAGGTCTCAAAATCTTCAGTCCATCTACATCATCAAGGTTGACTCTACTGGTGGCATACTGGTTAAGTGCTACTGCTGCTAGCCAAAAATTTGGTAGTTCAAATTCACCATGCACTCCTTGGAAACTCTATGGGATAGTTGTATTCTATCCTATAGGGCCACTATGAGTTGAAATCAACTTGATAGCACTGTATTTGGCTTCTACTTTAGCAGCTCTTCCCAAGTTGCCTTTTGAGTGCCTTCCAACATGGGGGCTCATCTTCTGGCAGTGCATCAGCTAATGTTTCCCGCTATTCATAAGGCTTTCCTTAGCTAATTCATTTCAGAATTAGACTGGCAAGTCCTTCTACCTGGTCTATCTTCGTCTGGAAGTTCAGCCTGAAAACTGTGCACCATGAGTGAGCCTACTGGTGTCTGAATACTGGTGGCATGCTGAATTATCTGTAATAGTCAGGGAGGAAAGAGACACTGTTGTCAAGCATTCCTTACATCTGTGCCCCAGCAGCACTTACTTCTGAGGGGTCATCATTTTTACACTTGAGAAACCTGAGTCCTAAAAAAATGTGATAGTAGTGGTAAACAACACTGGGTCTGGATCTAGTATCCCCACCAATAAATGAAGATAATAGTAATACCTGACTCTCAGGGTTGAATGAAGGTTAAATGAGTTAATAGATGTCCAGTGCTTAAAAAAAAAAAAAAGCCAATACATAGCAGATTCTTAATAGTAGTGTAAGAAGTATTTTACTAATTAAAATAAGCTATTCTTTGGATCAAAAGCACTAAAGATGTATCTGTATGAGATCAAATTGATAACAGCAACTTGAAAGTTTAGGTGGGAAACACTGAGTTTACGATAATGGTGGTGTTATAATGTGGAACAGGATAAAGGAAAGATAGTACAACTTGAACATAACCAAAGTCACTCTACTGTCCATGTAGAAATCATTGAAATAGTACCATTTTCCTGTATATTTCCACTAAAAAAAAGTCAAAGTAGTATTCTACCATTATTAAAATCATGAATGAAAAACATTGACTAGGACAAAGCAAGTATAGAGATTTAGTGATCTTAGGAAAGACTATTCCAATGTGATCTAAATCTATTAAACAACAAGCTTTGCAGCAGTGTTCCACAAATTATGAATTTACATATCTACATTATCATTTATTCCATATTTCTTCCCTTTGTCAAGATATCTACACAGTGTCTAAAATGTTTTCTTAATCTTAAGTGTAACACTGCTGATGTTGTTAGCTACCATTGAATTGACTCTCATTTATGGAGACATGGAAACCCTGCTGGCATAGCAGTTAAGTGCTACAGCTGCTAACCAGAAGATCAGCAGTTCAAACCTGCCAGATGCTCCTTGGAAACTCTATGGGGCAGTTCAGCTCTGTCCTACAGGGTTGCTACAAGTAGGAAATTACTTGATGGCTGTGGGTTGGTTTGGTTGGTTTTTTGTGTGTTACGCAACATTAAGTTACCTGGTCTGGCATCATGTTCTTTGAGTACCTTCAAGGCTATCATTGCAATAATTGTCACAACCCATCTCACTGAAGGTCTTCGTTTCCCTCACTGGCCCTATATCTTCACTACATATGATATCCTACTCTGACAACTGATCCCTCCTAAGACCCCGGTGGTATAACCGGTTAAGTGCTGCGACTGCTATACCAAAAGGTTACCAGTTCAAATCTGCCAGGCACTTCTTGAAAACTGTATGGAGCAGTTCTACTCTGTCCTGCAAGGTTTCTATAAGTCAGAATCAACTCAATGGCACTGGGTTTGGGTTTTTAAGTGCTTTATCTGCTAACGAAAAGTTGGCAGTTTGAATCTACCAGGTGCTCCTTGGTAACTATACTGGGCAGTTCTACTTTGTCTTATAGGGTCATTATGAGTTGGAATCTACTCTGTGGCAGTTGATAATGATGTGTCCAAAGCAAGCAGGTCCAACAGTGTTTTGTTGTGATCCATAGTGTTTTCATTGGTTAGAGTTTGGAGGTAAATACAGGCCTTTCATCTTAGTCTGCCTTAGTCTAGAAGCTTTGTTGACATCTGCTACTTTGAGTGACCCTGTTCATGTTTTAAATACCAGTGGCATAGCTACCATCATCATAAAACACACAAACCACAAGACAACAACATAACAAACTGACTGGTAAGTGTTAGCTTAAGTATAATAACCCAGTCCAAAAAAAGAAAGCATAGTTCATGTAGTAGAATTTGCCCTTAGTGGTTTATTAGCTTCCATCTATGAAAAATGACAAGAAAACAGGTGGATATCACTTGCAAAGGGAGAAATTCAGGTACTAGATGAAGGGCTAGGTGGAATAGAAAGCAAAGTGCTGGGGCGAAAGGATCAAGAAAAGTCTACAATGCATAAAGGGTCTTAACGTAGAACTACAGAGCCACAAAGTTCAACTTGACCAGTTTAATTTACTTCCAAACACTGCAGATAGCATTTACTATGCCAATTTTTATTTTTCAAAACAGACTGTTGGGAGAGACACTAAATCAGCGTTCCTCAGAGTTCTCAAGTTTCTAAATTTGTCTGAGGGTACTCAGGCAAGATGCTACCAGCCTTTCCTATAGATTTCTGAGATTCACCTCACCATCTTTGGGCTGGGATTTTGGTGTGGGTTTGCATTTCTCCTGGTGCTAGCAACCTTCACACAGTCAGTCTTTGAAATGTGCTCTCTTTAGGCTTAATTTCCAAAGAAGATACAGAATGTAAAAATGTAGAAAAAGACAATTGCAAAAAGTCCTGGAAAGTTCACAGTGCTTGTGGAAGGCAGGTGAATTACACACGCAATCGGCAGCCTTCAATGTGTATCTCAACAAAATGCGGTGGCATGGCTCGTGGGATGTCACTACAGTGATGACTTTATTTCCACTTCAGTATTCAGTCTTCAGCTGGAGCATAATCCAAGGTTTAGTGTTGTCTCTAGGCCTTGAAAAAAAGTAATTCTTTTCTTTCTACAGAAACACTCTCCCTAGTGTAGCTAGATGGATATTTTTCTGTCTTTTCACAGCACCTTTTTAAAATACTGTAAATACAAACACAATATACTCAATCCATGAGAATCTTTCAGTCCCCTAGTAGGGAGATACTTATTTTAAATGGTTTGGGTGCTAAAAATATTTGGTTTTACACAAACCTATGGACTTTAGAGAAATTAGTCCTTCAGTATGAAAACTGTGCAAAACTTTAAATTTAAAACATAATAAGAGATTATGGCAGTCAATTACTTACTTTAGGTGAAATTAAATCCTCTGGTCTGAAACATTGAGAACAATTTTTTTTCTATGCTTTTGAGATTGCTTAATGAACAGAATAGTTTCTTGCCTTTATGAAGCATTTCCTGCTACCACTGTGGAAATGTAAGGTAAAGATAGGAGAGCAAGAAGAGAAAATGGGATAGAGAGAAGGGAACGACATCCACAGCGTACGTATAATAAGAAGACTTTGACTCTACCAAAGATATAAAATTCAAATCACAATGCACAACAAAGTTATCTGTTTATGCCACTGGTATTGGCTGAGGGTCAAGCCAATTCTCTTAACATTGCTACCCAGCAGAGGCATCATTTCTTACATTATTTATGAAATAAAGACTGTCTCACTATTGAAAATAAAACTGAGTAACAAAATAATTGAATCTGTGTAGCAGAATACAAAAGGAAGAAAGATCTATAGGATATACACATGAAGAAACATCACCCTTTCACCTCAAGTTCTTACAGACAAATTTTTCTTTAACAATTTAATTGTTTCTATTTTGCATTACAGAAGATTTGAAAATGAATATACATGAGTCGGCTCCGACTCGACGGCACTTGGCTTGGCTTATTTTCATATACATTTACTCTAACAAGAAGAAAAGAGTCAAACTATTGTAGGTAAATAGACAGAAGAGAATTATTTGATATAAAAATATTAATTTAGAAAAAAGGGAATAGTTTGTGTCTTAGTTATCTAGTGCTGTTATAACAGAAATACTGTAATTAGATGACTTTTACAAACAGAAATTTATTCTCTCCTAGGATGCTAGGAGTCCCAATTCAGGGAGTTAGCTCTGGGAGGATGTTTTCTATCTCAGTCTGTTCTGAGGAAGGTCCTTGCTATTAACCTTCCCTGGTCCACGAGCTTCTCAGCACGAGGACCCTGGGTCTAAAGGGTACACAACACTCTTGGCATTTTTTTTTTTTTGGATGGAATGAGATCTTTCTTATCTCTGCTCGTTTCTCTCTTTTATATCTCAAAAAAGACTGACTTCAGATACAACCTAATCCCGTAGGTTGAATTCTACCTAATTAACATAACTGACTCTACTCCTGACTTATTAACACTGTAGAGGTTAGAATTTATAACACATAGGATAACAACGTCAGAGGACAAGTTGACATATACTTTGGAGGGACACATTACAATCCATAACCATTTCTATGAGTTTATTTGCACTCAAAATTAAATATGTATAGTTATTTTACTTTAGTTCGGCAAACTTACAGAGGGAGAGGGAAAGTGCATTTGACCTTGGTATATTTGAAACACCACAGATTTCACATTAATGAAATCAGATTCAGTAAACTACTATCCCAATTCTACACATGACAATATGGAGCCAAAATATGCATAACTGAAAAGAGCATGTATTAGCATTTATTCACATACCTGTTGTTCCTGAGTTTCAGTCTATAGCAACACTAGAGGACAGAGTAGAATTTTTCCATCAAGTTTTCAAGGAGGAGCTGGTGGATTTGAACTGCTGACCTTTTGGTTAACAGTCATAACATTTAACCACTGTGACACCAGGGCTCCAAGAGAGGTGCACTGCTCAGGAATCAAAACTGTGTTGCAAGAATGGGAATCTTACATGTTCTCACTACACCAGTGGTGCTATTTATTCATATAGAAGGAGAACATTAATCTCTCCAAGAATTCTATGTCTCAATGACTTTCCAAAGCTTTATCTTAGATAAATTTAAGTATATACCCTTACTAGTAGCATGAGAATGGCCACTTTGCTCTATATTCACCAACATTAAGAATTATTGTTTTATTAATTTTTGCCAGTTTAAAAGCCCACAAATAATTTCATTGTTACTTTAGTCTATGTTTGTTAAATACATAAATCTATGTGTATGTGTGCATCCTGAAATACAGTGTGGTCAGTAATAAGATAATGTCCACAGGCCTACAAGGGAAACCAGTTATACAAGTCTTATTTGAGTTTATGCACCAATCACTAATGCCAAAGTTGAAAAAATTGACAACTTTTGCCAACTTCTAGTCTGAAATCAAATCAAATCAAAGTAATCAAGAGGCACTGATGCTTACTGTTGACTCGAATGTGAAAGTCAGAAACAAATAAATATCAGTAGTTGGAATTTATGGCTTTGGTAACAGACATGACACTGGAGATCACACGATAGAATTTTGCAAGGCCAACAAATTCTTCATTGCAAACATCTTTTTTCAGCAACATAATGATACACATGAGCCTCACTTGGCTGAAATATACAGAAACAAAATTTTACAAATGCAGAAAGAGATGATGGAAAATCTCAAGATCATGAGTCAGAACAAAGCCCAGGGCTGACTGTGCAACAGACCATGAATTGCTGATACGTCAGCTGAAGTTGAAGCTCAGGAAAATTAACACAAATGCACAAGATCCAAAGTATCGACTTGAGTATACCACCACTTAAATTTAGAAAGCGTTTCAAGACTGCATTTGATGTATTAAATACTAGTGACTAAAGACCAGATCAGTTGTAGGTTACACACAAAGAAAGCAAAAGGTTGCTAGAAAAGGCAGAAAAAGAAAAAAAAGAGAAGACACTCTGAAACCTGTTCTTGAATGTAGAGCAGCTAAAGTGAAAGGGAGAAAATACAATGTAAAACAGCTAAATAGAAGATTTCAAAGGGCTACTTGAGAAGATAAAGTAGTATTGTAATGAAATCTCCAAATGTTAAGAATCCATTGAGCATTTCTCAAGCTGAAAGAACTGAAATAAAAATGTAAGCCTTGAGTAGCAATACTGAAAAATTCTATGTGCAAAAAATCTCACGATGCAGGGTGCATCAAGAGAAGATGGAAGGCATATACAGTTACTGTACCAAAAATAGCTGCACAACTTTCCACTATTTCAGGAGTTAGCATATGATTAAAACCTGATGACACTGAAGGAAGAAGTCCAAGCTGCACTGAAGGCTATGGCAAAAACAAGGTTTAAGAAATTGACAGAACTGAGATGTTTCAACAAATATGTAATACTGGAAATGCTCTCTTGCCTATGCCAAGAAAATTTGGAAGACAGCTATCTGACCAATCAACTGGAAGAGATCCACATACACATCCATTCCAAGGAGAAATGATCCAATGGAATGCAGAAATTATTGAACAATATCATTAATACCAATTACAAGCAAAATTCAAAAACACTTGCAGAGGCACATTGGCAAGGAACTACTAGAAATTCAAGCCAGGTTTAGAAGAGGATGTAGAATGAGGACTGTTGTTGCTTAGTCAGATGGATATGGCTGAAACTGATCATACCAGGAAAGTATTTACCTGTGTTTTATTGACTATCAAAAAGTATTCTGTTGTGTAGATCATAATAAGTTATAGGTAACATTGCAAAGAATAGGAATTTCATAAAACTTTACTGTACTCCTGAGGAACCTGTACATAGGCCAAGATGCAGCTGTTTAAAAAGAACACAAGACACAGTGTGGTTTAAAATTAGGAATGATATGTGCCGGGGTTGTGCCCTGTCACCATACTGAGCAAATAACTGAGCAAATCACACTGAGCAAATAATTAAGCTGGACAGCATGAAGACTAGCACATCAGGACTGGAGGAAGATTCAGTAACAACCTGTAATATACAGATGATACAGTCTTCCTTGCTTAAATCACAAAGGACTTGAAACACCTACTGATGAAGATCAAAGATCACAGCCTTCATCATGGATTACATTTCAACCTAAAGAAAACAAAAATCCTCAAAACTGGCTAAATGGAAAAAATGTTGTAGTTTTCAAACATTTCATTTTACTTGGGTCCACAACCAAAGCCCATGGAAGCAGGGGTCAGAAAAATCACACCATGTATTGGACCAGGTAAATTTGCTTCACAAGTCTTTTACCTTTTAAAGTAAAATAAAGATGTCACCTAGAGGACTAAGGTGCACCTGACCAAAGCCATGGTATTTTCAATCACTTCAAGTACATGTAACAGCTAGACAGTGAATAAGAAAGATGGAAAAGAAGTGATGTCTTTGAACTACAGTGTTGGTGAACAGTACTGAATATACAATGGACTTCCAGAAGAATCAACAAATCTATCTTGGAAGATGGACAGCCGGAACGCTCCTTAGACGTGAAGATGGCAGACTTCATCTTGCATACTTTGAACGTGTTATCAGGAGGGACCAGTCACTGGAAAACAACACTACACTTGGTGAAGTAGAGTCAGGTAAAAGAACATCTTCAAGAAGACTGACCGACACAGTGGTTGCAACAATTGGTTCAAACCCAGCAACGATTATGAGGGTGCCAAAGGGCCAGGCAGTTTTTCTTTCTTTTGTACATTCACTATGAACTGGAACTGACTCAAAGGCACCAAACAACAGAAAGAACACATATGAACTCTGACAATCAAGTTCACAAACTCCTCCTAGGGTGCCACGTACCTCATTGCTAAATGTTACTATCATCACTTTCAAAGCACTCCCCTTGGGAAGCTATGTATTAACACCAGTGACTAGTCTACCCTTCAAAGCAACTTTGGAACTCTTTTTCTGGAATGGCCATCAGAGCTGTCATCGTATTACCCTTGATGTCCTCAATGTCGCCAAACTGTCTTCCTTTTAATATTTCATTTATCTTCTAATAAAGAAAAAAGTCATTGGGGTCCAGATCAGATGAGTTGAGAGGCTGTTCCTATACAGTTAATTGTTTACTGACTAAAAACTCCCTCATACACAGTGCCATGTGAGCTGGTATATGGTCATGATGCAAGAGTCATGAGTTGTTGATGAAAAGTTCGGGTCTCATTTTTTGTCTAACTTTTTCATGAAGCCTTTTTGGCACTTCTAGATAGTAAACTTGGTTAACTGTCCAACTGGTACAAATTCATAACAAACAATCCCTCTGATATCAAAAAAGCAACACCATTTTGACTCTTGACTTGGACTGACAAGACATTTTTGGTTGTGGAGAACTGGCTGACTTCCGTTGTGCACTTTGACGCTTTGTTTCACCATCGTGTTGGTACATCCATGTTTCATCACCAGTGATAAAATGACTCAAAACATTGTTTTGCATCTCCAAAAAGGTCTTGGCGAACTTCAGCTCTCCTTTGCTTTTGTTCATCAGTGAGCTCCTTCAGGAGCATTTTTGCACACAACTTTCTCTTGCCAAGATTTTCAGTTAAGATTTTCCTAACTGTTTTACCTATTGATGTTTACTTGGTCTGCTATGCTTCTCACAGTCAGCCAATGATTTTGATGCACAGTTTGACAGATTTTTGCAATATTTTCTTCAGTTCTGCTTGTTACTGGCTGCCCTGACCCCTCTTCATCAGTGTCACTTTGTCTCCTCTCAGAAAAACATTTAATCCATTTGTACACTGCTGCTTTCTTCATGTCATTATCTCCATAAACTTGGACTAACATGTCTCTGATTTCACTTCCACTCTTGCCAAGTTTAACAAGAAATTTAATGTTTGTTGCTCTAGTTCAAGCTCCAATATTCTCACAATAGCACACAAAAACACACAACAATAATGACCATGACTCAGAAAGACACCACCACACATTGACACAAACAGCTGTGAAACACTGATACACCGAGATTATGAAACCTTACCAAGTTGTTTGTACAGTGCTGCCAAAGTGATTCCTGTGCTGAGATGCTTTCCCATCAGAGACTGACACAACACAAGGACCTTCCTTCAGAGTAAACAGAGTGCATTCCCTTGGAACCAGCACCCTGAATTGGGACTTGCAGCCTACCGGACTGCGTAAGAATAAACTTTTCTTTGCTAAAGTCATCTACTAATGGTATTTCTGTTAGAGCAGTACCGGATGACTAAAACAGTACACATGTTGTTTTTTGACATTGGTTAACAACCCCACAGTATGTCAACATTCTCCTTTCTTGACCTTGGATTCTACTACTGAGACATCACTGCTTCCAATTTCATGCCCAACTTCAATAAATTAAATCAAACCAAAGATAGAGAATCTCTTGACTTTTTTGTTTTCCAACATTTTTCCTTCTCAGCCTTGGGTTCCATATTATAAGCTTTCATGTTCCTGCCTGCTCTCCAGTTTTTGCTCCTGGGCTGATGTGCCTCTTTAGTCTCATTTTGTTTCATAGGCCTGCCTAATCTTTGTCTGAAGAATGAACCTTTCATTAAAAGGTTACTCTTACTGAAGGAGAATAGTGTCCCTGGGCCGTGTTCTCAGTCTCAGACTCTGTCAAGCCAGGAATCTCAGGTCTGAAGGAAGCACTCTGCTCCTGGTGCTGCTGTCTTGATAGTATGAGGTTTCGAATTCTCTGCTTGCTCCCTTTCCTTTTATTTCTTGTAGGATGAAAAGATAAAAAGTGATGCAAGCCATACTCCAGGTTTACTCCATTTATGTTGGAGCAGGGAGGTGACCTTAGGAAGGATTTACAGTCTTAATCCTTTTTAACATAAATCCAATCTGTTAACCACAGGCAAAAGTTAGAATTTACAGCATAGGAAAATCACAGAATGGAGGACAATCATAAAATACCAGGAATCTCCACTGAGCCAGATTGTTACATTTCTTAGGGGATGCCATCTAATTCATGACAAGCTGTTTAACGAAAAACTAGTTTGTTCTGTAAACTTTCATCTAAAGTATAATTAAAACAAAGTCACCAATAAATTAAATTGTTAAATTAAAAAAAAATCCCTTGAATTCCTCTATATCAGCAAAGAGACCTTTGAAAAGGAAATCAAGAAAGTCACGCTATTTATAATGCCAAGTGCCGTCGAGTCACTGCTAACCACAAGGTCGACAGTTCAAATCTACCAGGCACTCCTTGAATACTATGGGGGTCAGTTCTACCCTGGCCCCTAGGGTCGTCATGAGTCGCTATTTATAATAGCCTACCTAAATATAAAATACTTAGGAATGACTCTAACGATGGACATAAAAAGACCCATGCAAAGAATAAGACTGCAAGGCACTACGTAAATGAAGAAAACTACATAAATGAAGACACCCATGCTTGCAGGTAGGAGACTCAGTGTTGTGAAAATGTTGGTACTACTCCAAATGATCTACAGATACAGTACAATCCTGATCCAAATCCCAACAACCTTCTTTAATGAGATAGAAAATCTAATTACCATTGTACGGAAAGGGAAGAGATCCTGGGTAAGTACAGCATTATTGAAGAACAAAGTGGGAGGCCACACAATACCTGAACTTAGAACCTACTGTACAGCAGCCACCTTAGTCCAAGCAGCCTGGTACTGGTACAACCACAGACACATAGACCAGTGGAACAAAAGTAAGAACCAAGACATAAAGTCGTCTGTCTACAGGTAGCTGATGCTGGACAAAGGTCTAAAGTCCTTTAAATTGGCAATCTCTTTAACAAATGGTGCTGGAATTTATGGGATATCCTTCTGTAACAACACAATCAAAAAACTAACTCAAAATGAATCAAAGACCTAGATGTGGTTCATTAGCCTGTCAGACTTACTTTTCCATTGTATCTTTAGTTTTCACTATTCTCCCTTCCTCCCAAAGGTGTGAGACCAGTATCTTAAATGGCTGCTCACAGCAGAATGTAGAATATTTTCTTTATAAACTATGTTATACCAGTTGAGCTAAGTGTTTCCTGAGACCATAGACTCACAGCCCTAAGCCAAGCAGTTCAGTCCCTCAGGGAGTTTGGCTGTATTTATAGAGCATCCATGATCTTACCTTGTACAAGTGAGGGCTTGCCCAGGATCATGTACTGTCTTACTCTTCACCAAACTTACCACCAAAGAATATCTATTATCTATTATCTATTGCCTATTCAGTGCTTTTCCATTTGCACCACTCCCCTCCCTGATAACTGTCAAAGACTGTTTCTTTTTATTTGTAAACCTTCTCATGAGTTTTTATAGTAGTAGTCTCATATTTGTCTTTCTGCAGTTGACTTATTTCACTCAGCATAATGCCTTCCAGATTCATCCATGTTAGGAGATGCTTTGACAGTTTATCATTGTTCTTTATCAATGCATAGTACCCAACCGTGTGTGTGTACCACAGTTTGGTTATCCATTTATCTGTTGGTAGGTATCCAGATTGTTTCCATTTTTTTGCTACAATGAACACGGGTATGCATATGTCTATTTGTGTAATGACTTTTATTTCTCTGGGATATATTCCTAGGAGTGGGGTTGCTGGATCATGTAGTATTTCTATTTCTAGCTTTCTAAGAAAGCACCATATCATTTTCTGAAATAGTTGTATCATTTTGTATTCCCACTAGCAGTGCATAAGTGTTCCAGTCTCCCTGAAGCCTTTCCAACATTTGTTATTCCCAGTTCTTTGTTTGTTTAATTTTTGTCAGTAATGCAGATGAAATGACTTTGATCTACATTTCACTAACGAGTAATAATTGGAAGCATTTCCTCACATGTCTGTTGGCCACTTGAATGTGTTCTTTGGTGAAGTGTCTGCTTCCTTTGCCCATTTTTGATTGGATTATTTGTCTTTTAATTATAGAGGTATTAGGTTTTCCTGTAGATTTTGGAGATTTGACCTTTGTCTGATTTGTAATAGCCAATTTTTTCCTCTAGTCTACAGGTTGTCATTTTGCTCTTTTTGATGACATCTTCTCATGATCAGTGTTTAATTTTGAGACAATCTGAGTTATCTAACTTAGTTTCTGCAGTTCTGTGTTGTTAGTTATGGTTTATATTCTGCTAATGGCTTTTATTAGGGCCTCTAGAATTGATTCTGCTTTTTCTCCTATAAACTTTATAGAGCTTGACTTTATATTTAGGTCTTTGATCAATTTTGAATTAGTTTTTTTATATGGTGCGAGGTATGAATCCTTTTCATTTTTTTGCAGAAGGACATCCAGTTTTGCCAGCACTGTTTGTTTAAAAGACTGACTTTTCACCATTTGATGGCACTTTGAGCCCTTGTGAAACATCAGGTGACTGTAAACAGATAGATTTAAATTTGGGCTCTCATTTCTGTTCCACTGATCAACATATCTGTTGTTGTACCAGTACCCAGTTGAGTCTGAGATGGTGAATGCATGCTGTGTTAGTTGACAGGGGACCTGTTCATTTAGCTCTCCTGGCTCTCTGCTCTCTGTTAGTTTCTTATTCCATTCGGTGCTTGGCTGAGTTTTTTATATCTTTGTTTGATGCTTAGGGTTCCAAGATTGAGGTCTGACTCTATTTTACTTCATTTTGCAGGTTTTTGCTATGGAAGGACAGCTTGGTACTTCTCTCTAAAGCACCATGTTAGCTTTGCCTCCACCAGATGATTTTTGGATGTTAATCTTGTATCTTGATAATTTGCTAAAACTTTGTGTTAGTTACAGTAGTTTTCTTGTGCATTCTTTGGAATTTTCTATGTATAGGACAGTATCATCTGCAAAAGGCATAATTGTACCACTTTCTTACAGATTTTGACGTCTTTTCTTTCTTTTATTTATGAATTTGTTTGTTTGATTTTGCCTTATTACTGTAGCTAGAACTTTCAGCCCAAAGTTGAATAAGAGTACCAATAAAGGACAGCTTTGTCTGGTTCCCATTCCTCAGTGGAATGCTTTAGTCTCTCTCTGTTGAGAATTATGTTGACTGTTAGTTTTAGATAGATGCTCTTTAAGGAATTTCCCTTCAATTCCTATACTGTAGAGTTTTTAATCAAGAATGGGGAGGGGGTGAAGTCAAGATAGCAGACTAGACACATGTCTCCTTCATTTCCTCTAAAACCTAAGGCCTGGATTGATAATTAAATGGAGTATTCTTGACACCCAGTGAGCCCTAGAACATGGCATAGGGCTGCCAATTTGGACTACATGGCACTGAACGAGAAATGTCTCCTCTTTCACTGACCGCCACCCTTGTTGAATGGCCTGCTCTTGTGGACTGAAGGAAACTTTTTTTCTTTTTGTTAGCCAGCAGCAATGATTGGGCTTAACTGGCATCAAAGCTCAGCTGTGCTGCTGATGTGATCAGTGGGCAGAATAGCTACACTTTGAGAGCCCAGCTCTGGACTTGGAGCACCACTGCCCCTCCACCCTCTTTTTCTGAACCTTTGCCATTGACTCAGTTGTTTCACAACGAGTTGGACAGCTTGTGCAGGACTCCAGCCTGTTTGACCAGAAGGAAAGAGTTACCCAAGCAGAGGCCTCAGCAGGGTCTAATACCCAGGCTGGGAGGCAGGCAGGCAGGAAGTGCTTTCCCAGCAGAAAAGCTGTGTTTAGCACAGTATAGCCTTATGGGTGGGGCCTGGCAGAGGATGACAGCAGGATAATAGCCTTTCTGTACTTTGAACTTGATCACAGCATCTGAGGATGTATATAAAGATGCCTCTATTGCCAGCTGGAAAGAGGGGCTTGCACACCTGACAGCCTGACTGATTTTGAAAGCTGTCAGATGGCTTTTACCTTTCAAAATAAGACTACTTAGAGAAAAAAAACTATGATGCAGCCTGATGGCATGTCTTCCAGCCTTCATGGAGCCACAAAATAGGGTCAGCTGATGGCCCCCCAGTGACTCCATAAGTAGGGCTGTGTCTTTACCAGCCAAGAGGTGGAGCCTGCTACCTCAGAGATTCCACTGGCCCAGTTACTGGAGTACATAAGAGGTAACTGGTGATCAGTTCTCTCCTCAGACTGTGCTTCAACTCCTGTTAAGGCAACACCAGAGAAACTAAATAACCTCTACGTGCCAAAAAAGCAACTAACCTTGGCCAGACATTGAAAGGAAAATTCACCCATGGTTCCAGAAAGCTCCCAAAAGAAAGAACCAAAGGACTTCCCAGGTGAAGAAGCCTTTCTGAAACTTTTGGAGGTTGAATACAAAAGAATTATACATAGAGCCCACCTAGTTAAACAAAATTCAGCAGAACAAAATGAAAAACTAAGCAAACTGTTTGAACTGATGGAACACCAACATGCTGAAATCTGACAGATCAATAACAAAATTACAGAACTAGAAAACACAATTCGAAGCCAAGAGAACGGAATTGAACAAATGGAAAGTAGACTTTCTGATGTGGAAGACAGAGCTACTGACATCAGAATTTATGAAGACAAACCAGAGAAAAGAAACAAGAAAAATAAAGAAGTGTTAAGAAACATGTGGGACTCTATCAAGAGGAACAATCTACGATTTAACTGGAGTTCCTGAACAGGAAGGGACACCAGAAAACACAGAGTATTGTTGTTGACTGGCTGACAGAAAACTTCCCTGAAATTATGAAACAAGAGAACATAGATATCCAAGATGTGTATCAAACGCAACACTATTTAGACCCCAAAAGAAAGACACCAAGATATATTATAATCAAGCTTAACAAAATGAAACATAAGCAGAAACTCTTAAAGGCAGCAAGACTCAAAGCAAAGCTAACATTCAGAGGGAAGCCTTGTAGGCTTTCATCTGACTTCTTGGCAGAAACAGTGTTAGCACAAAGGCAGTGGGGTGACACAGTCAAAGCCTTAAAGAAGAAAAACTTCCAACCAAGAATTTTATATCCTGCAAAACTGTCTTTCAAATACGAAAATGAAATTAAGACATTCATAGATAAGCAGAAACTCAAAGACTTTGTATAAACTAAACCAAAACTACCAGAAATACTGAAAGAAGCTCTTGGCTTAGAAGGACAAAACCATTAACTCTGTGTTTTAGGAGACAATATAGAACACATCATCTAGAAACCTACTCAGTTAGGGAAGGCACAAAACTCAACCAAAGCTAAAATATTAAGTAATTCAGTGATCATTTCATGGAAACTATGAAACCATCACATTAAAAAGAGGAATATACTACAGTAGTTATAGTCCTTCCAGATGGAGAGGAAGATAATAAGATATGTAGAAGTTAAAATTGGGTTTAAACATAGATTACTAAGGGGGATTATAGGGTTAACCACAAAACACAATAAAGATGCAGCATATCAAAACAAGAAACACAATACAGGAGTCTCAACAAACACAAAACCAACATTGAAAAGGGTGAAAAATCAACCCATAAAGAAGAATGTCCCAGACCAGAATAGGAAAAGCAGCAGAGAAAGCATCAACACAAAAATAAACACATCAAAATGATGGCACTAAACACATACCCACCAATAATTACATTGAATGTAAATGGACTGAATGCTCCAGTAAAGAGGCAAAGAGTGACATCTTGGACCAAAAGACATGACCCGTGTGTATGCTGCTTACAAGAAACTCACCATAGACTTAAAGATATGGACAAACTGAAAAATTAAAAGATAGAATAGTATATACCAAGCTAACAATATACAAAGAATGGGTGTTAATTTTGTCAAATATCTCTTCTGGATCAATTGAGATGATTGTTACTCCTCTGTTTTTTAAATTTACTCGGTGGATTATTTCATTGATTTTCTGATGTTGAACTGTCGTTGCATCCCTAATGTGAATCCCACTTGGTCGTGATTTTTTATTTTTTTTATATGCTATTCACTAGAATTTGTTAAGTATCTTTGCATCTACATTCATGAAAGACACTGGCCTGTACTTTTTTTTTTTTTTTTTTTTGGTAGTGTCTTTGACCTGTCTTTGGTATCAGAGTTATGTTGGCTTGATAGAATGAATTAGGGAGATTTCTTTCCTTTTCTGTGCTCTGAAATAGTGTGAGTAGTGTTGCTGTGAGGGGTTCTCTGAATGTTTGGTAGAATTCTCCAGTGAAGCTGTCCAGGCCAGAGATTTTATTTGTAAGGAGTTTGCTGTTGTTGTTGTTTCATCAGCTCTCATGGGTCTTTCTACCTCAGTTCATATTAGAGTAGGTAAACAATACATTTCTAGAAATATATCCCCTTTTTTTTTTCAAATGTTGGAATAAGTATATTCGATGGGCTAAAAAATCAGAATAGAAAGACTCTCAACAAGAAGGACTAACACAGTGGCTGCAACGATGGACTGAAGCTTAGCAACCGTTGTGAGGATAGTACATAGCTGGGCAGCATTTTATTCTGTTGTACATAAGGTTGCTGTGAGTCAGAACAACTCACAGTATCTAACAGCAGGCTGAGGACAAGTTTCAGAGTCTCTTCTAACACCCACTGTGGTCTTTTCTTTCTTTTCCTGTTTTTTTTTTAACAACCTTTTGCTTTCTTCATGTATGATGTCCTTAATGGCATTCCACAACTCATCTGGTCTTTGGTCATTATTGCTCAGTGCCTCCAGTCTGTTCTTGAGATGGTCTCTAAATTCAGGTGGGATAGACTCAAGGTCGTATTTTGGCTCCTATGAACTTGCTGTAATTTTCTTCAGCTTCAACTTGAACTTGCATATGAACGTTTGATGGTCTGTTCCTCATTCAGCCTCTGGCCTTGTTCTACTTGATGATAGTGAGCTTCTCAATCATCTTGTTCCACAGATGTAATTGATTTGATTCCTGTGATAAGGCCCATGTGTATAGTCACTATTTATACTGTTGGAAGAAGGTACTTGCAAAGAAGTCATTGGTCTTGCAGAACCCTATCATGTGATCTTCTACATCATTTCTCTCATCGAAATTTGTCCCTTTTGTCTAGGTTTTCAAATTGGTGGAGTACAATTTTTTGTAACACTTTGTAACCGTTATTTTTATTTAAGCTGAGTCTGTTGTCATATCACCTATCTCATTTCTTATTTAGCTTATTTGCTTCATCTCTTGTTTTCTTTTGTCAGTTTGACCATGGGTTGTCAAGTTTATTAATCTGTTCCAAAACTAAGTTCTAGTTCTACTGAAACTTTTTGTTGTTTTACTCTTCTCTGTTTAATTATTTCTGCTCTAATCTTATAGGGTTGCTATGAGTCAGAATTAACTTGATGGCAGTGAAGCTTTTTGCTTGTTTGTTGTAATCTTTATTATTTCCTTTCTTCTGGTGACTGTGGGCTCCTTTCGCTGCTCTTTCTATTTCTTAGAGTTGTAAGGTTAGTATTTTAATTTCAGCCTTTTCTTCTTTTTGAATGTGTGCATTTATTGCTATAAATTGAATTGTAAGCACTGTTTATGCTGTGTCCCAAATTTTTTTTAAAATGTGTTTTCATTTCCATTTGAGTCTGTGAAGTTGGTATTCCATTCTTGATTTGTTCTATTACTTAGTACTTTTTAAACAAGGTGGTATTCAGTTTCCATGTATTTGATTTATTTATTGCTGTTTCTGTTACTAGTTTCTCTTTTTCTAGTACTGAGATAAGAAAAAGTGTTTTGTGCTTTTTGGTATTTTGAATTTTGTTGAGGCTTGCATTGTGGCCTAAAATATGGTATATTCTAGAGATTGCTCCATGTGCATTGGAAAAGAGAGTATACTTTACTGCTGTTAGGTAGAGTGTTCTGCATGTATTTATGATGTCAAGTTGTGTGGTTTTGGCATTTAGATCTTCCATATCTCTATTGAGTTTCTTTCTAGATCTTCTGTCCTTTGCTTAAGGTGATGTGTCAAAGATTCCTACTATTACTGTGGAGGTATCTATTTCTCTTTTCGATGTTGTTGGAATTTATGCATTTAAGGAACCTTGAGAAGAAGTGCATACACATTTGTCCACATGTCCTCCTGGATTCTTAACCCTTTAATCATTATACAGTATCTTTCCTTACCCTTTATGGTGGATTTTGCTTCAAAGTCTATTTGGAAACTCTATTGTGGCAGTTCTACTCTGTCCTGTAGGGTTGCTATGAGTCTGAATCAACTCAACAGCAACAGGTTTGGGGTTTTTTGTGTGTTTTGTTTTGTTTGTTTGTATGTTTTGTTTTGTTTCAGACTTTTTTATTTTTTATACATTTTTGTTTCTAACTATTTTTAGTAATTACAGTAAAAGAATAAAATTTATAACATCTATCAGTTGTCTCATCTATGATAAACCCTCAGCCCCCCACCCACCCATGTAGCCAACACAATCATTTTCTTCTACCGATAATTAATTCTCCTGTTAAGTCCTTATAACAGGAGTCTCATACAAAATTTGTCCTTTTGACACTGATTGATCACTCAGCATGATCACTTCCAAAGGAGACCATGTTATGAGATGTTTTCTAAAATGTCATTGTTTTTTAGCGTAGCATAGTGTTCCATTGAGTACATGTACGATAGTTTGCTTATCCATTCATCTGTTGATGAGCAGCGGATTGATTCCAACTTTTTGCTATTATGGACTGTTCTGCAACTGTTTGCTATTATGGACTGTACATGTGTCTGTTGATGTGACAACCTTTGTTTCTGAAGGATAAATTTCTACTAGTGGAATTACACGATCAAATGGTATATCTATTCCCAGCTTTTTATGGAAATGCCAGATTCTTTTCCAAAGTGGTTGTATCATTTTGCAATCCCACTAGCAGTGTAGGAGAGTTCTAGTTTCTCCACAACCTCTCCAGCATTTGTTGTTTTGTGTTTTTTGGATCATGGCCAACCTTGTTGGGGTGAGATGATATCTCACTGTAGTTTTGATTTGCATTTGTTTAATAGTTAATGATCATGAGCAATTCTGCATATCTCATTCAGCTGCCTGGATATCCTCTTTAGAGAAATGTCTGTCCATCTCCTTCATCCATCACTTGATTGGATTATTGATCCTTTTCTTGTTGATATTCTATAATATTTTACAGCCTATGGAGATCAGACGTCAGTTTGACATACAGTTGCCAAATATTTTTCCCATTTTATAGCTGGTCTTTTAATTCTTTTGATGAAGTCTCTGGATGAGCAAAAGTGTTTCATTTTTAATAGTTCCCATTTATCTATTTTGTCTTCTGTTGAATGTGCTCTGTCAGATTTTGAAGTCTGTCTACATTGTGTATTAAAACTTCCACTGTTGATCCTACTTTATCTTGGATAGGCTTTATCATTTTACATTTTATATTTAGGTCTTTTATCCAATTTAAGTTGGTTTGAGATATGGGTCTTGTTTCAGTTTTTTGCAGATGGATATTCAATTTTGACAGCACCATTTGTTAAAGAGACCATTCTTACTTCTGTTTAAAATCTTGAGGCCTTCATCAAATATCAACTGTTGGTAGGGAGATGGTGGCATCTCTGGGGTTTCAACTTTGTTCCATTGATCTACATGTCTCTTTTTGTGCAGTACTAGGCTGTTTTGACTACTGTGATGGTGTAATAGGTTCTAAAGTAAGCTAGTGAGAGGCCTCCCAGTGTGTTCTTCTTCTTCAGTAGTGCTTCACATATCCAAGGTTTCTTCCTTTTCCAAACAAAGTTGATGATTTGTTTCTCCATCTCATTAAAAAATGTCACTGGCATTTGTCTTGGGATTGCATTATATAAGTAGATTGCTTTGAGTAAAATAGACATTTTCACAATGTTGAGTCTTTCTATCCATGAGCAGGGTAGATTACTCCATTTATGTAAGTCTTTCTTAGTTTCTTGTAGTAAGGTCTTGTAGTTCCCTTTGTAAAGATCTCTTATTTCTCTAGTTAGATTTATTTCTAGATATTTTATTTTCTTGGGGCTATAGTAAATGGAAGCGACTTGGTGATTTCTTCTTTAATAATCTCACCATTGGTATAAAGGAATCCTACTGATTTACTTATGTTTGTCTTGTATCCTGTTATTTTGCTAAATTCCTCTATTAGTTCCAATAGTTTACTTATGTATTCCTTTGGATTCTCTGTATAAATAATTGTATCATATGCAAATAAGAAGATTTTTGCTTCTTCATTGCTGATACAAATGCCCTTTATTTCTTTATCATGTCTAATTGCTCTGGTTAGAACTTCTAGCACAATGCTGAATAGAAGTGGTGAGAATGGGTATCCTTGTCTAGTTCCCATTCTTAAAGGGAATTCTTTCAGTCTTTCACCATTCAGGATGATGAAGGCAGTTGGCTTTGTGTAGATGCTACTGATTGCATTGAGGAATTTCCCTCTGTTCCTATTTTTCTGAGAGTTTTAAGCATGAATGGGTGTTGAGCTTTGTCAAATGCTTTTTATGCATCAGACAAAATCAGGTGATTCTTATCTTTGTGTTATTAAGATGGTTGATTACATTAATTGCTTTTCTGATGTTGCACAAGCCTTGCATTTCTGGAATGAAACCAATTTATCATGATGAATTATTTTTTTTTTTTTAGGCTGTTGAATTCTATTGGTTAGAATTTTGTTGAAGATTTTTGCATCTAGGTTCATGTTTGTTTGTTTATGATCAGAGATTGTTATTGTCACCCTTGTTCTTTTTTGGTTATATATATGTATTTTATATATATATATAACATATATATATTCCCCCATCCTTTGAGCTTTTGATTGTTTACATCTTTGTGTCTAAGGTGGCTCTTGTAGACACCATGTAGATGGATAATTTTTTTTAATCCATTCTTGCCACTGTCTTTGCTGGTGTACTTCAGCCATTTACATGCAGTGTAATTATCCATAGATGTGAGTTTACTGCCGTCATTTTTGTTTCTTGTTGTGTTGATGGTATCTTTGTTCCATCTAATTTTAGGTAATGAGTTATTTTTTGCTTATGAATTTTATTTTTAATTTTTTTAGTTAATACAGATTTTATGTTTACTGAGTCCTTAAGCTTTTTTTCCTATTATTTTATAAGTAGATTTGTTAGCTTCCTTTGTGATTACCTTCAAATTTACCTTTGGTTTCTTAAGTTTAAGTCAGTCTTCCATTTTCTGCTGCACCTTGATTTCCTCTTCATATGTAACTACATTTTTTAAAATATGTTTAATTGTGCTTTAAGTGAAAGTCTACAATCTAAGTCAATTTGTCATACAAAAACTCACACACATTTTGGTGTATAACTCTAGCTGCTCTCCCAATACCATGACAGTACACCCCTCCTTTCCATCCTGTATTTTCTGTGTCCATTCAACTAATTTCACTCCTCCTCTTCCCTCTCATTCTGGGCAGGAGCTGCCCAGTTAGTCGTGTATCTACATAAGTCAAGAAGTATACTTTTCACCAATATCATTTTATGATTTATAGTCTAGTCCAATCTTTGTCTGAAAAGTTGGCTGCAGAAATTATTGGAGTTCTTAACTAACACAGAGTCTGGGTTCCATGTCTTCCAGGGATCCTCAAGTATACTGAATCATCAGGTCTGCTCTTTTTAGTAGAGTTTGAGTTCTGCACTCACATTTTTGTAACTGCATTGTTTATTCCCTTTTTTTTGTTTTGACTCTGTCATCATTTATATTTTGACATCTCTGGCTCTCTATTTTCAGTTTTTAGCTTTGCTTATCTGAGAATTTCTTATCTGACATGGTATCTGGTTGATCTGTCTTTGTGTTCTAATTTAGATGATTGTCTGATATTCATTCTCTAGCTAAAAGACTCCTTTTGATATGTCTTATAATTTAGGTATAGTGTTCAAAAATGCCCTTAATTTCTGTTTATCTGGAAATGAATTATGCTATCATATTTGAGAGAAAATGTTGCTGGATATGTAATTCTTGATTGGCAATTTTTACCTCACAGCTTCATATATGGTATGCTATTGCCTTCCTGCCTGAATGATTTCTGCTGAGTAATCAGAGCTGCCTTATTGATTCTCCCTTGGTAGACAACTTTTCATTTTTCCCTAGCTGCTCTCAGGATTCTTTGTCTTTGATTGACAAGTTTGAATATATGTCTTGGTGACTTTCTTTTGGGGGTCTATCCTGTAAGGAGTTTATTGATCTTCCTGGATGGATATCTTCTTGTCTTTCATGACCCTAGGCAAGTGTGCTGCCAGCAAGTTGTCAAGAATTCTGGCTTCCATTGTCCTCTTTTTGTTCTGAAATTCCAATGACAAGTAAGTTTTTCCTCTTGATTCCATATAGTTCTGAGGACGTCTTCATTTTTCTTCATTCTTTTTCTACTTTTTTCTCAAACAAACTGGCATCCATGGATTTGTCTTTGATCACGCTTAGTTCTGAGGACGTCTTCATTTTTCTTCATTCTTTTTCTACTTTTTTCTCAAACAAACTGGCATCCATGGATTTGTCTTTGATCACGCTAAATGTGTTTCACACTGTCTCACTTCTGTCCTGAAATTTTATTGTTACCCTCATGGATTTTCAGTTACTGTTTTTATGTGGTTTGTAATAGTTTGTCTATTCAGTCACTTTGTTCTTGTATTGTTTTTCTTAATTCTTCTATTGTTTTTTCTGTGCTTTCTTTGGTTTTGGGTTGTGCTTTCCCTGATCTCTTGGAGAGCTCTGTATATTATTAGTCTTTTGAATTCCTTATCAGGTATTTCCATTGCTTTATGTTCCTCCAGAAGGTTTTGTGGTTATTTATTTTGGTTGCTTGCCAGAGCCATCTTGTCTTGCTTCTTTATGTGATTTGATGTTGTCCATTGTCTCTGAGACATAAAGAAGTTTTTATGTTTATATATTTATTGTGTGTTTATTTGCTGCATCCTAAATTTTTACTGTATTTTATTTTGATATCCATGTAGGCTGAGTCTGTGTGCTACTCTGGCCTCTAATGCTGAATTTCTCATCTCCTGTGAGCTGTTCTTGTGAGGCTGTGGAGAATATAGGTGTTGTTTTTAGTGAGGTGATGTCTCTGTCCTGCTGGTTACCTGGCCATGGGTTAGGTGTTGTGTTTTCACTTTGCTGGTTGTCTGTTGGTTGGTCAGAGAAAAGATATCCAGTCATTTGTCAATATTTAGGTCATACAAAGAAAGGCCAATGCAGGGAGCAAGGCAGGTGGGTGTCATTTGACCACAGGTGCCCAGTTGGAGCCCTGTCCCCTCCAGTACATTGTGAGGGACATAGTGCAGCCAGCCTTTGAGCACTTGGTGCCATTTGCTGGCATGATTGGGTGGGCCATGAACACCAGTCTTCAGATCTCCAGCATAAATGGCTAGATGGAGTGGGAGGTGCCACCAGTCCTCAGAGCCCCAGCATGAGTGATTGAGATCCTCTCTTAGGGGGTAGGGTGATGGTGAATACCACGGGTGTATAGCTGTGGGGAACAAGGAGAGGGAATGAGCAACTAAGGTGGGAGTTCTAACAGACTTCTGGTACAGGAGGCTGCACTATGCATTGCAAGTAGGGTGGGTACAGTTAACTTTTGCAGTGCATGTAGCAATCCTGCCTTACTCTGGCTGTGAACACAGAATCTCTTCTGCTTGTCTGTACCAGTAGAGTAGGTTTTACTGGAATGTTGCTTGCTTTGCTCAATATGTGTACACCATGCAGGCTCTGCTGGCAAGGCACTGGCACAAGCAACCAGAGGGGGCAGTGTGTGTTGCAAGTTTGTAGATTCTCTGTGCCAATGGCTGGTCAAAGCAACAAATACCCCAGACTGGGCTGAGAGCTTTGGTTTAGAGGGCAGGGCAGTGTCAAGTGTCACAGGTCTGCAGCTCTCACTTAGTTACTGCAGGTTGTGTGGGCTACAGCTGCAAATGTTGCCCACTTTGTCCAAATATAGCCACACTATGCCAACTCTACCAGCAAGATTGCTGGTGCAGGTAGTTGGAGGGGCAGAAGGCACTGCAAGTCTGTGGAACTTCTGCACTAGTGGCTAGATGAAGGGGTGGATGCTTCAGACTAGTTTGAGAATTACTGGTTTAGGGGGAGTGGCAGTATGGAATGCCATGGAACAGGTGTGGGAGTGAAAGGAAGAGTGATGAAGAGAGAGTGCTCCTTGGCCCATGCTCCTCTAGCACGAGAGTAGAGTGGAACAGATTGGGTGTTGTGGGTTGGGTACATGCACTCCTAGATGGCTCTGGAGGTATGTGCTGAATCTCTCCTGCTTAGCTGCATCAGGTTAGGTGTTTTTCAGCTGGGAATGTTGCTTACTTTCCTCCCTAAGCCTGTACTGTGCAGGTTCAGCTAGCAAGATGCCAGCAATTCATAATTCCTCATTTCTGCTGTTTTTGAATTGTCTCTCAGTTTGATTCTTCAGCTTTGTCTTCGATGCTTAAGGTCTCTAAATTATTGTATATATCTGCTTCTTTCTTTTTTTGAGTCCATTTTGTAAGAGAGATGGCATGAAATATTTGACTACTCTGCCTTGTTGGCCTACCTCCCAGTCACTGACACTTTCTAACCCTAGGTTCCTTGTCTATAAAATGGAGACAATTAAAAAAAAGCATAACTCACAGGGTTTTTGTGAGGAGTAAGTTATTGTGAGCAAAATGTTCAGAACAATGCCACAGTAAACAGGAAACCCACACCTTAACCACAGACTCTGGCATGCAAGCTATGATCTAGAGAGCATGTGTTAGTACTGCAGTGTGCCTTTAAATGGTAGCTCAAGTATGTTCTTGTAAAGCAGCCAAGCTCTTAACCACTACACCACTAGGGATCATGTAAAGGTAAGAAACATGGAAATGAAAAACAGAAAGGTAAGCCTTCAGCCAAAGCACCTGAATGTCAGCTGTGTTTTCATCTCTTTCAATGAACCCAATGTAGATTACAAGCATTTTTATGACAAAAAGTCTTCTTACTATGTTCCAGAAGCATAAGGAGTGTTTTTGATCAATCCCAGGTCTGTTCTTTTTTTCTTTCCTGAATTAGGGCTCTCCAAATCTCTCTGCAGTGCTTTAACTTTGGCCAGGAGAAATGGCACTACTGGATCCACTTCAAAGTTAAAGCTCATCAGAATTGTTGGCACAGAGGCAATGATCCTAGACTTCTGCAGGATTTCTGGGAACACTGGTTTTGTTGGGTGGAGGATAAACATCAGAGAGCCTTTCACAGAATCCCTTGCAGTTATGACAGGTGGCCCAAGGGAAGAGCTAAGCATAAGCTTTGCCAAGAGCAACTTACTGCTGAGACACGCTTAGTAGAGTATCTACCAGCTTCACAGAAGAGGGATCTATGTTTTGTTAAATAGTGGTAAGGCTTGTTCCCTCCATATTACACAGTTCTCGACTGAGAGTTTTAGTTGATGTAAGGAGTTGTGTATATATATGTTTGCAGGCACACTTAGAAACACATGGGATGATGTGTACATAAATTAAGCAGTTTAGTATACCTGATTATCTGGTGAGAATATAGATACAGTGACAAAGCTGTAACACCATGTCAAAAGATCTGATACTAGAATTCTATACAGAATTTCCTCTCACTAAATCATTGGCCTTTGCACACATTAATGGAGATTATCTCTCAAAATCTGTTGGAGAATCACACTGTTGTTCTCTTAAGTTCCTAAACCATGGTCCTCACATTTATGGATGTAATTCTGCTAATTTTTGTTAGTAAACCTTAAAAGCCAAGCCAAGTCCAAACATACTTTATTTAACAGGGATGCTGGAGATTATATCCAGCCAAGTGCCGTCGTGTTACTTTTATAAACCTTGGTGTAAATTGTGATAACTAAGAGCTAGCTCAGGTCAAAGCTGTGTGAAGCAGGAATAAATTTCCTTTGTGGCATCTTCCTCTTCCAATGATATTTCTTCTTAGCGTATAATCATTACCAACTCATCTTGGTGGCTTCTGTTACCGTCTTCCTCTCCATGTGTTGAGTCTCTAGGGCTTTCCCATGCCAGAGTATGTGTTCCAGATATCTCCCAATATCAAAACTTATTAACAACTTGGCTACCATTATTGAATATTTTGGTCAAGAATTCTACAGAAGAACCCTGATAAAATGGGGAAAATATGGAACAGAATTTCAAGCACTCATGGAATCCAGACTTTCTGGAGCCATGGGGGCTGGGTGAATCCCCAAAGCTAATACCCTGAGGTAATCTTTAAACCTTAAAGCAAAAATATCTCCTGAAGTCTTGAAAAGAAATCAAAACAAAAGAATAGCTTAAGTAATAAAGAATGTCTTTGTATACATTAATGGAGATTATCTCCCCAAATCTATTGGAGAGTCACACTGTTCTCTCAAGTTTCTAAGCCACGGTTCTCAGCATTTCTGGATGTAATTCTGCTAATTTTTACTAGTAAACCTTAAAAGTCATGACAAGTCCAAACACACTTTATTTAACAGGCATGCTGGAGACTATATCAGATGTTACTTTTACAAACTTCAGTGTTAATATGACCTTTTAAGATCTATCTGTATGGAATCAAACTGACAAGAGCAACCCAGAAGACTAGATAGGAATCTTAGGAGACAGGGAGTTTATGTTAATGGGGGAGGAACAACTCAGAAAAGGAGAGTGAGAGAGGTTGTATGACTCAAAGAATGTTATCCATATCACGGAACTGTGCAAGTAGAAATTCTTCAATTGGTGTATGTTTGTTGTGTATGTTTTCAACAACAAAAGTTATTAACTATAATTTGTATTGTATCCAAATCATGAAAGGATTTTGCTGACACTTAAAGATTCCATCAGTTCTTTCAGTCTCTGGCTTATAATATTTAATATGTCAACTTCTTGACATGGTTGTAATTATATAAGTAATTCAGGACTCTGAAAACACAATGTGTTAAACAAAACTTTAGTACAAACATTTAGATAGAATTTACCTTGCACTGGCAGCTAAAAGATTGACATGATTTTTGTCTATCTTTGAGAGAATTAGAAAATAGAATTAGCTTGTAAGGCCAAGTATTTGAGCACAAAATTCAAAAGACTGGAACATAAACAAATCTTCAGGAAGAGAAAAGAAAGCACTCTAGGTTTCCACGGCTTTTTCAGTGTTGGTAAAGCAGCTTTGGATTTCCTTGTCCATAAAATGTAAATAAATGCCTCCAGGAGACATTCTAACTGTAATTGAGGTGCACTCTATTCTTTGCCAAAGCCCTGTGTCTTTAGGATTGCTCTTCAACCGTCTTTAGGATTGCCAGTAATTTTTTCTCAAAAAGCCCTTTCTGTGCAGAAATATGAAAGTATTCAAGTATTTTTTAACAGCCAACATTTAATGAGTTTGATATTTTACATACCAATCACTTGTGGTCTCACTAGAATATAAATTGCATGAGAGCAGGAGAGCTTTATATGTTTTCTTTACTGCTGCATCTCCAGAATCTAGAACTGTGTTTGGCACACAGGAGCTGCTCAATAATTTGTTAAATGAATGAACAAATCTTGCATAAGGCTACTTACTAATGCCCAGGAGAGTAGCCTGAGATTGAATGGCATATCAGAATGCCCACTGGGCCATCCACTTGTCCACACTGAGCCTGCAAGGGAAAAAAACCTGTAACTACCAGATGAAAAACATTCATGCAAGGAAGCAACACAAAGGGGGCAACGTCCACGATAGCTGACACACAAAAAAAGTCTTTTCTCATATCATTCCTCTCTGAAATTCATTATTAAAGAAGATTCATATAATATTCCATAAAGCCATTAACAAATTTGCAGACTTGTGTCTACTTAGCCAGAATAGAGAACTGAGATTAGCTGAATAAGTCAGGTTTCCCAAATCTCTGTTTTCTCATAATTTGTGATTATTTTTAATCTCTAAAATTCATCTCTGTTGTTTACCATTGATTGCATCTATCAGATCGTTGTTCCCTTCCAATTCACATTGTTTGTAAAAAGCATAGTGTCCAGGGATAAAATTTAAAAACCAAGTAAACAAACCAAACAACAAAAAAAAAAGTTGTTTCAAGTCAGAAAATCAATGCCATTAACAATGGTCCCCAGGGATAAAATACTTAGGAGTAAATATAACCAAGGACATAAAAATGCTATACAAAGAAAACTACAAAACACTACTGCAAAAAAACAAAAGAGACATAAATAAATGGAAAAACATGCCATGTTCATAGATACAAAAACTCAATACTATAAAAATGTCAGTACTATACAAAATGATCTAGAAATACAATGCAATCTTGATCCAAGTTCCAGCAGCATTCTTTAACAGAAAAACAAATTATGAAATTTATACAGAAAGGAAAGTTTCCTCAAATAAGTAAAGCACTACTGAAGGTGAGCAAAAGGAGAGGCTTCACACTACCTGATCTTAGAAACATGATAGTCAAAATAGCCTGGTACTGGTACAACAGTAACACAAGGACCAGTATAACAGAAGTGAAAACCTAGACTTAAATCCATCTATCTACAGGAAGATGATATTTGATAAGCAGCCAGTGGCTGTTACATGGAGAAAAAACAGTTTCTTTAACAAATAATGCTGCATGTCCATCTGTGAAAAAATGAAACAAAACCCATACGTCATACCATGTACAAAAACTAACTCAAAATGGATAAAAAACATAAACATAAAATCTAAATCAATAGAGATAATGGAAGAAACAATCATGATCCCAATATATGGCATAAATATAATAGAAACATAGAAACTCTAACAATGCATAGTGACCAGAAGGGCAACTAGATAACTGGGGGCTCCTAAAAATTATGTACTTTTGTTCATCAAAAGATTTCACTGAAAGGGCAAAAGGAAAACCTACACATTAGGGAGAAAGAAATGGCTACAACATATCCAGCTGGGTCTAATCTCTGAAATCTACAAAAAACTACTGTAAAAACAAATAATCCAATTAAAAAATGGATCAGGATACAAATAAACACTTCACCAAAGACATCCAGGTGGCTAACAGATACATAAGGAAATGCTAGCAATCATTAGCCATTACAGAAATGCAAATCAAAACTACAATGAGATACTATCTGTTATGAACTGAATTGTATCTCCCAAAAGTATGTGCATCAATTTGGCTAGGCTGTGATTCTCAGTGTTGTGTGATTGTCTACCATTTTATCACCTGATGTAATTTTCCAATGTGCTGTAAATCCTATCTCTATGAAGATAATGAGATTAGTAGCAATTATGTTAATGGGGTGAGACTCCATCTACAAGATCACATGGTGTCTTAAACCAATCTCTTCTGAGATATGAAAGAGAGAAGTAAGTAGAAAGATGTGAGGATCTCACAACACCAAGAAAGGTGCACCAGGAGCATAGTGCATCCTTAGACTCAGGGTCCCTGTACTGAGAAACTACTCGAAAAGGGGAAGACTGAGGACAAGGACTTTTCCCCAGAGCAAACAGAAAAAGCCTTCCCCTAGAGCTGGAACCCTGAATTTGGAGTTCTAGCCTCCTAGATTGTGAGAAAACAAATTTCTCTTTGTCAGAGCCATCCATTTGTGATATTTTTGCTATCACGGCACTAAATGACTAAGACATCATCTCACCTAGACAATACTGTCACTAACTTAAAAAAAAAAGACAAATATTGGAAAGGTTGCAGAGAGATTAGTACTCATATGCTGATTAGGAGGCAGGGCAAAGATGGCAGACTAGACACACATCTTCTCAATTCCCTCTGAGAACTAAAGCTTGGAATGATAACTGAATGGAGCGGTGGACATCCAGGGAGCCCTAGGATCTGGCATAGTACTTTCAGATTTGACTAGGTACCAGTAAAGGACTAAACTACCACTCTCAAAGACGAACCAGTGGCTGCTGACCCCAGCTCCTGCTCACCATTTCAGAGGACTGCAGATACTGACACCTGAGGCAGGTTCTGGGCATGCCGGCAAATACGTCAAACAGTAGTGCTTAAGTAAACAGTATATAGCACGGCAGAGAGACATTGCATGAGATAGCCACATATTAAGAGCTCGACTGCTGACTGAGAGCACCACTGTCTCTCCATGTTCTCTTTTCTGACCTGCACCACAGACTGCAGTTTCACAGCAGGAAGGGCAGCTCAGCTGTGACACCATCGTGGTCAGCTGGGAAGCAGAGTCATCTAGCCAAGGGCCTTAGCTGTGGTTGAAGCAGAGCAGCAGCCTCTCTGGCAAGTGCTTCTCCAACAGAAAAGTGGCAATGGAAACAATTCATGTCTAGATTCACATGTAGGGCCTGGCAGAGGACAGCTGGAAGGCCTTAACCTTTCCCTACTTTGGGCCACACCATAGCATTTAGGGATGGCCTATGAGTTACTTCCACTGTCAGCTGGAAGGCAGGGACCGCCACACCTGAGGGCCTGACTGTTTCAGCAGCAGTTGGACAGCTCCCCACTTACAAGAAAAATTCCCTTTTAAATAAGACCACCTGAAGAACTGCTGAGAGGCCAGGCAGCATCCCCTGGACCATTCACTGACCCGTAGCGTAGGGTCAGATGACACCCTTCCCCCAAGAGTGTCCATAGCAGGGCGCCATCTTTGCCAGCCAGAAGACAGAGTCTGCCACCCCAGAGAGTCCACTGGAGACAGTCACTAGAGTACATACATGTGACTGGTGACTAACTCCCTTCTTAGACCTACTCCTCAGCTCCTGTCAAAGTAACACCAGAGAAACCAAACAGCCTCTAGATGACATGAAGACAACAAATGATTCATAACTATTTAAAGAAACAGTCCACCATGGCTCCAGAAAACTTCCAAAATAAAGACTCAAAAAGTTTCCCAGATGAAGAAGCCTTTCCGAAGCTATTGGAGGTCAAGTACAAAAGAATTATATAGAAAGCCCCCCCTAGAGATTAAACAAAATGCAGCAGAGCAAAATGAAAAGTTAAGCAAGCTATTTGAACTGATGGGACATCAATGATCTGAAATCAGCATTTCCATAATAAAATTACAGAATTAGACAATTCAGTCCAAAGAGAAAAGAGTAGAATTGATGGGACAGAAGTCAGACTTAGTGTCTTTGAGGACAGAACAACTGTCACCAGCATTTATAAGGAGAAATCAGAGACAAGAAATAACAAAAATGAAGAAGCATTAAGAAACGCATGGGACTATATTAAGAGGAATAATCTACAAATAATTGGAGTTCCTGAACAGGGAGGGATAGCTGAAAACACAGAGTATTACTGTTGAACTGCTGACAGAAAACTTCCCTGAAATTATACAAGAAGAGAACATAGAGTTCCAAAATGCATATTGAACACCACAAAAATTAGACCCCAAAAGACAAACACCAATACATATTACATTCAAGCTTAATAAAATGAAACATAAGCAGAAGTTTCTAAAGGCACCAAGGCTCAAAGCAAAGCTAACACTCAGAGGGAAGCATTATAGCCTTCCATCTAACTTCTCAGCAGAAGAGCAGGCATGGCAATACTAATCTCAGGTAAAACAGATTTTAATGTAATATCCACCATCATGGACAAGGATTGTCACTGTTTATTGCTGAAAGGTTCAATACACAAGCAGGATTTAACAATATTAAATAGTTGCACACTCAATTCCAGAGCATCTAACTACATGGAACAAACACTGATTACACTGAAAAATGAGATAGTTCACTCCACAATAATAGCTGGAGACTTCAACACTTCACTTTCAATAATGGACAGATCATCCAGAAAAAAAGCTCAGTAAAAACACAAAAGATCTTAATGCAACAATCAACAACTTAGACCTCATCAACACATACAGAATGTTTTATCCATCAACAGATAAGTACATCTTCTTCTCCAAAGCACATGGATCATTTTCCAGAACAAACTGTGTGTTAGGACATAAAGCAAATCTCAACAAAATCCAAACCATTGTATTATTGTAAAGTATCTTCACAGACCATAAAATCATAAAATTTGAAATTGATAACATAAAAAACATAGGTATAAATCTGAACTCATGGAAACTGAACAATGCTTTGCTCAAAAAGCCATGGGGTATAGAAGAAATCAAGGACAAAATAAAGAAATTTATGGAATCAAATGAGAATGAACACATCCTACCACAACCTATGGGATATGGCCTAATCAGTATTCAGAGGCCAATTTACTTCTATAAATGCTTTAGAAAGGGAAGAAATCTCAGATCAACAAAGCACTACTGAAGAAGAGGAAACTAGTGGGAGTCCTCATATTGTCTGACCTTAGAACCTATTACACTGCTACACCAGTCATAACAGCCTGGTACAGGTACAAAAAGAGACATATAGACCAATGGAAGAGAATTGAGACCCCTCAGATGCCACCACCCTGTTATGAACAGCTGATGTTTGACAAAGTCTCTAAGATTTTAAACTGGGGTAAAAACAGTGTCTTGAACAAACGAGGTTGGCAAAATTGGATAGCCATCTGCAAAAACTGAAACAAGACACATATCTCACATCTTACACAAAAACTAACTCAAAATGGATCAAAGGCCTAAATGTCAAACCTAAAATGATGAAAGTTATGCAAGAAAAAATAGGGTGAACAATGGAAGTTTTAACACACAGCTTAAACAGCATTCAAAATCTGACAGACAGAGCACAATGAACAGAAGAGAAAATAGATAAATGGGAACTACTAAGAATCAAACACTTTTGCTCTTCCAAAGACTATCAAAAGTGCTAAAAGACCACCAACAGAATGAGAAAGAATATTTTGTAACTACATGTTGGGCTGATGTCTGCTGTCCATAATCTACAAAGTTCTGCAAAACATCAATAAGAAACAAAGTAAATAACCAAATTAAGTGATGGGCAAAGGACCTGGGCAGACAGTTCATTAGAGAGGACATCCAGGCACCCAAAGGACACATGAGGAAACACTCATGATCATTAGCTATCAGAGAAATTAAAATCAAAACCACAATGAGACACCGTTTCACCCCAACAAGGTTGGCCATGACCCAAAAAACACAAAACAACAAATGCTAGAGAAGCTGTGGAGAGATTAAAACTTTCCTACACTGCTGATGGGATTGCAAAATGGTACAACCTCTTTGGAAAGCAACCTGGCACTTCCTTAAAAAGCTGGAAATAGATACACCATTTGATCCAGTAATCCCATTGCTCAGAATTTATTCTGCAGAAACAAAGGCTGTCGCACGACTGGACATATGCACACAAATGTTCATTGCAGTACAGTCCACAATATCAAAAAGATGGAATCAACCTAGATGCGCATCCACAGATGAATGGATAAACAAACTGTGGTACATATACTCACTGTAACACTATGCAACGATATATATATATATATATATATAAGATAATTTTAGGAAACATTTCATAACCTGGTTTCAATTGGAAGATATTACGTTCAGTGAAATCAGTCAGTGGCAAATTGTATAAGACTCCTGCTGTAAGAAGTTAAAAAGTGACTTATGTACAGAGGAAAAGACTCTCCAACAGCTACAAGGATGGGGGTGGTGAGAACCAATCATAGATTAGGTAGTTGCTAGAAATCTGGTTAGGTGAAAGCAGTGACAGCACACAGTAAAAAGTAGATCAACTTGACCTCGCCATAAACAGAAAGCTCTTCTAATCTCAACCCAATATTGCAAGGATAGAGCATCATTGGCAGGGTCTGGGGATCATGATCTCATGACATAGAGGTCAATTGGCATAATTAGTATATTGGTAAGAGAGTCTTCTGCACCCCATACTAGTCAGTGGCATCTGGGGTCTCAAAAACCAGCAAGCTGCCCTCTGAGGTACACCAAATGGTCCCAACTCAAGTGGAACCGATGATTACTGAAAACACCAAAGACACAAGAATAAAAGAGCCCAGGAGATAGAAAGATCCATGTAAAAGGGAGACTGCATCTACACATGACCAGAAGAACCAGATGGTAACTGGTCACCATCAAAGATAGTCATGACGGAGCATAAGATGTTGAGTCCCTGTGGCAACATGAGAAAAAGAAGGGTACAGCTCAAGAACTCTACAGAAAAACCACAACTGATGATCCAATGGCCTGGGGGATCCCCTGGGAGTGTGACCCCCAGACCTGCCGCTGCTCCTATCTAGAAAACACTACTGAGCTCAGCTCTTTGGACGAAAATGCACTAGACTCAGGGATACAGTGTGATCATATAGTGGGTGTCCTTTATGGCTCTGTGCATTTATCAGAGGCCCTCCTACTGGTTTCCTTGTAGATAAGAGAGAAGAGAGTGGAGAGGAGGGGGCAGGAGCTGTTAAGAGGCTGTGATAAGCATAAAATGGAATAGAGAGGGTGAGGGTGCTGTCAGGAGGCAAGGAGAGCAGAGGAGAGCAGAGGAGCTGTAGCTAGGCAGGCATGCAAACTGGATTGGGATTAGATACTTTCACTGAATCACAATTAAAAAAATGGTTATGCGCTGCTGGTGAGAATGTAAAATAGTACAAGAACTTTGGAAAATGATATGGCACTTCCTTAAAAAGCTAGAAATAGAAATACTATATGATCCCTCAATCCCACTCCTAGGAATATACCCTAGAGAATCAAGAGCCCATTTTCTTTAGGAATTATGCTATACCAGTTGGCCTAGATGTCCCTCAAGCCTGTGGTCTCCAGACCCCCAGCCCCAGCTACTTCAAGGTGTTTCAGTGATGTGTCTAGGAAGCTTCTTATGTCTTTGCTTTGCTCAGGCTGTACTAACTTCCGCTGAACTGTGTGTTGTCTTTTTCTTTAACAAAGTTGACAGATACTTGCATGCTGTCTAGTTAATGATTTCCCCTTCACATCCCTCCCAACTTTGTAACCATTAATCTTTTTTTTTTTTTTTTTTAATATGCACTGCTGGTGCAGAAAATGCTGTGTATCTTTAGCAAGTAATAGCAGAGGTCTTAAAAGCTGCACACAGCCATCTGAGATATATCTCTTGCTTCCTTGCTATCAGGGGCAAAGAATGAAGAAAATGAAAGACATAAGGAAAAGATTAGCACAAATGACTATAGGACTACATGAACTAGGCCCTCCACTAGTCTGAGCTCGGAAGAACTAGGTGATATTCAGCTACCACCATCAACTACTCTGCCAGGGGTCTCAAAAGACAGTCTCAGATAATTCAGGAGAAAAATGTAGAACAATATTTAAATTCACCAAAAAAAATAATAAAACAGGCTTGTTGATCTGACAAAGATGGGGGAACCCCAATAGTATGGCCCTGGACACTCTGGTAAGTCAGAACTGAAGCCACTCCTGAGGACCACCTTTCAGACAAAAATTAGACAGGCCCATAAAGCAAAAAATAGCTCAGGTGTGTAATGTGTTTCTTAGTTCAAATATATGAGACCAAATAGGCAAATCCCGCCCAAAAGCAAGACAAGAAAGCAGGAAGGAACAGAAACTGGGTGAAGGGACACAAGGAACCCAGGATGGAAAGGGAAGCACGCTGTCACATTGCAGGGATTGCAAAGGATTTCACAAAGAAAGTGTTTATAAAGTTCTGAGAGAGAAATTAATGAGTTGTAAACTTTTAAAGCACAGTAGCATCTTTTTTTAGTTGTTTCAAAACAGACTGAGATTAGGGATCAAACACGAGCAGAAAGCAAGTCCAGTTTCCACGACTGCAACAAAGCACACACCTGATCCTTTCCTGCATACATTGTATCAGAGAACACACAAGTCTTCATTCCTAGGCAAGACTTTGAGATTCTGCAGCAGTAGAGCAGGTCTAGAGGGCAGTTCTCACATCCAGGCCACTCACCTCATTTGTCATATACTTTCATAGTACTGTTCTCTTCTTCTTGTAACACTTACCACAATAATAACTTCATGGTTTTTGTAGGCTGTCTGTTAAATGTGAGCTCTTTAAGGACAAAGACTGTCTTTATTTTGTTCACTAATGTAGACCAGACACACAGCACAGTGCCTGGTACATAGCAGCTGTTCAGTAGATATTTGTTTGGAGAAAGAAAGGAAGGGGGAGAGGAAAGGAGGGAGGGATAGGAGAGAAAGAGAGAGAAGAAGGAAGAAATAAAAAAGGGAGGGAGGGAGAGGGCAGGACAAAGGGAGGAAGAGAGGGAGAGAGGGTAAAAGGGAAGTTGGGAGGGAAGGAGGGAGACAGGGAGGAAGAAGAGAGAAGGCAGTTACAGAAGAAATGAAGCAAGGAAAATGCAGGCAAAGGAGAAGGAGGCAGGGAGGGAGGGGAGCAGGGAGGGGGAAGGGAGGGTACCAGGGAGGGGAGGGAGGGGAGCAGGGGGGAGGGAGGGGAGCGGGGGGGGGGACAGTTAAAAAGAGACTCTGACATACCTCTGTTGTCTCCTTATCAGAGACAACAATATCTGATTTTCTTCAAGTCCCAGAGATCTTCTTTACTGGATTCTTTTCTCTGGGTAGCAACCTCCTCCCTGTGGGTAGAATCTGGGTTAGGAAAGTTGAATTTCTGTCTAAAACTCTAACAGGTTCTTATAATCCTCTTTCTAATCCTACTGTAGCTGACTTCTTTTAAACTCAGGTATCTCAGTCTACCAGACAAAGAAGAAAAAGGCTGTTTGCTCCATAAATTAAAAGTTCACGGTTCTGAACACTCATGATTAATATAAATGCTGCTGTGAACTGACTGAAGGATTGAGAAATGTGCTTTGATTTCTTTTGCTACTCAGCAGCCAGGTCTAAGGCTACCCTGTTCTTCCAGAAGTGTTCTCTGACAGATAGCACCCCGGTGATCCTAAGGGGACAATGGTAAGCAGAGCTGTAGAGGTAGTAGCCTGCCCTTCTAACTGGTTGATGGATCTACGAACTTTGAGTGAGAGGGACACAGTGTGGTAACTACAGCCATCTTTCTCTTTTATGATTTCTCTTTCTTTTCATTAGGTTTGACACGTTTGAGATTGAGCTTTGTAACTAACTATTAGCCCAAGACAAGAACTGGGGAAATGAGACACTGCTGAGAAAGTGACCCCCATATCCAACCACAAAGTGTAAACAACTGTACGTGTGGTGTGTCATGAAAAGAGCTCAAGCTGGGATTTATGTCCAGATATCATCGTTGATTTGATAAAGTAAAATCAAACAAGCACCCTCTGCACCTAGAGGCAGACCCAGGGACTTTCAAAAAGAAATATGTCTATTGTTTCTATCTTTCTCTGTTGTAGTATTTGAAATGAAAGTTCATGTCCACTCATTGCCCACAAAAGAATATCTTGCCATCACTGATGAGCTAGGAAAAGTTGGATCATAATAAAGAACACAAGAAGAAGAAAGACGAAAAGCTAAAGGGGTTTGGGATACACTGCCTATCTACTGCACCACAGCTCCAGACACATTTTACCTCTTCATCAAGAGTAGGATCCAACACAGCAGCTGTCAGGGACATATGCCAAGGAAGCATCCCTGCCACCCAGGTGTTTATTTGCTCAGTTGGAATCCTCATATATTGCTCTTATACTTTAAGTTCTCTGGGAGAAAAAATGATTTTTCAGAGTTTTAACATCAGTTCAAAGACTTTTCTCTACAAGTTTCAGCAACTGCTAGGCACAGGGCTCATTCCAAGGTCTACACAGAACTATTTTCTCTCCAGAAAATTCTCAGAACAAATTCTTATGAGAATGTGTCCAGCCACTATTTCTTGAGGGGTGGAGATGGGAAACTTATACTTTGTGAAGGGGTAGAATTTTCTCCACACAAGATGCTTTTCTCCCTTGCTCAGAAAAAGACCAAGGGGGTGGCTGCCAGAGTGAGTGGATCTCAGGGAAACGGCTGAAAACGAGGATTTCCAGCTGCGAGGGTCTGGGACTTACTGAAAGACAGCGCAGTTTTCCTTATTAAAATAAATTAACTAGCCTAATAAATAAGAGAAGAAGAAAGAAAGTTATCCTCACTTAATGGCACTTTACAAGCCCTGGGGACAGAGTGTCTACATAGATTCCTAAGGGAATTAGAACGTGTGTACCAACAAGGTGCTCTTTCTTTCCTCTACCAGAGAACAAGAAGTCTCCAGAATTCCAGACAAAACTTTAACCTATGAGGAAGTTATTTGATAAAACCAGTAATTTATCCATTACAGCATATCATTTGCTGTTCAACAACTGTTTTAAAAAAGCAGTAAAATACCCTTGTCAAGAACAGTCCCTTAGACTTCAAACAGTCCATTTTCCCCCAGCATATACATTTTTTTCTTTTTCATTATAACAAAACAGCAAGCAGAAACAAAAATCTCAGACTAAATCTTTTAAGATGCCAGAGAATAAGTAGGAATTGAGATCCTCAAAAATATTTTTTAGTTCAGTGGTTTCATATTTTGGAAGCTTATGGTATAGGAAAAGGAATGATACAGTTAAAATGCTTGTTCTCAAATTTCTTATCAATAACTGTAATGACGAGTTAATAAGATACACTGGAGATGAAAAAAATTATAAGACTTCCAGTATTCAATGATCAGTAGTAATATGCAAAGCTGCTAATTAGGCTTTCAGAAGTACACAAAGAGAAACAAGAAATCGTCCTTACCGTTGAGGTGCATATAATCTAGTGGTTTAAAATTTGGATGTAGAGAAAAGTGACTAACCTTTTCAGCAAATGTCAAGCAAGAAATATTAACAGTAAAAAATGATACCAGTTCAAGACAAAGATATCACCTCCATCTGGATCCTTCAAGAAGTCCTAGTGGCAGAGTATTTAAGAACTTGACTGCTAAACAAGAGATCGGTGGTTGGAACCCACCAGCTGCTCTTCGGAAACCCTGTGAGGTAGCTCTGCTTTGTTTTATAGGCTCACTATAAGTTGAAAGTGACTCAACAACAACAGGTTTTGTTTCGGTAGGACTCATCAATGGACTGTTTTGTGTAGCAGATGGAACTGAAATTATGTTTGAAAGACAGAATAGCTGTAAACTAGGCAGTGCTTCAGTGTTCTGCTGCAGCGTAAAACCATGTCCTAACTTAGTATACTGAACTAATAATAGTTGTTAAAGGGCAACCACAGTTCTGTGGGTTGACTTGGGTCATTTAGAAAATTCTTCTACTTCACATTGTGACTCCTGAAGTCACTAACTTATTTGCATTAAACTGGTGCACAAGCAGGATTGGGAAGTCCAAGAAGTCTTTCCTCACCTGACTGATGCCCCAATGATTGTTCATATGACCTAACCACGCTGACATCCTGAGCTTCCTCGTGGTACAGTCATTATCACTCTTATGTGGTTGATGGCTTCTCCAACCAAGGAAGTAAAAATACGACTGCTTTAAGGTGAGTCCTAGAACTCCAGTCAATCCAAGTCACAACCAAGCCCAGATTCAAGAAGGGAGCTGAGAGATTTGACCTCTTTATCAAAAGAGTGAGGAAAAAAGGAATTGATAATGGCCAAACTGTAGTCACCACTGTGTCTGACATACGGAGGTCATGGGGAAGTAGAAAAAACAGTGGTGTTCAGAGTGCTATGGAAAGGATTAGAGAGAGGTTTCAGTCTTAATGTTTCTGTATTTCCTAAGGTGAGAACTTTTCTTTGAAGTTCAATCACTTTCCTGGTGAATTTCAGTAGCATTTAAATTTATGTAGCATTTAAATTCCAAATGTATAAGTCTACCATATAGCATGAAGATCCCTCTGTGACGTCAACTGCACATTATGGCCTAAATGGACAAAATTATGTCCCAAATATTCTGCTCTCTAGATGCTGGTGGAGTTTAGTAGAGAACCAGTAACTAATACCACTCTTTTATCGACTTGAATTCTAAATGAGCAAAAGAGTAAAAATAATGCACAAAGCAACTCAAGTGTAAGTTTTATTATAGACAGAGACTAAGTTGAAAGACAGGACTTCGTTCTGTGGCAGTCATAGGTTGCCCAATGTAGGGTAGGTAAGTTATCCTTCAGGTACAGGACCAGCTCAGGTCTCCCTCAGGTATAGGACCTACTACTGCCAAATTTCCCACGTTGAAGATCAGATCAGATTTCAGCTTGCTGAGAAAGGCAGGCTCCGGAAGAGAAAAAGCAGAGCCGAATGATGCTCACCTATTTCTACCTCCCAATTTTAGCAGTTGATTCACTCTCTCTTCTCCAAGGAAGTGAGCGAAAGGTCAGGGCAAGATGCCTAGAGCATTTAGAGAAATTCCCGTATTACAGAAATCTCAGGTGTGAAAACGAAATGCTCCCTGAATAGTTACTTTTAAATATATAAACATATATATTTCTTGAGCAGCAGGAAGGAGTCCTAGGTTGGAGCAACTGCCTAGTGACCTATTTCCAGGGGCAGCAGCCATGGATGCCCCACAGAGCGTAGTTCCACTCTGCCACACTTGCACTGCCCCTGAGTCACAATCAGCTTCACAGCAACTGGTTATGGAGCCAGAGTTGAATGCATGTTTACTGAGACACCTACTGTCCAAGGTTCACTTTTTTCCATTGTTTTATGTAATTTAATAGAAACCTACAGAACTCTTAATATTCAGTCAAACATACATGAGCATATAATGTGAAAATTACAAGACAAAAATGTGAATTAAGAAAATTCTTATAGTGATCTGCACTATCAATACAAAAAGCTCACAAGAAAGAAAAAGATTCCAGCAGCTGCACCTGCATCTAACTGAAATTTGCATTGTTGAGAGGAAGAAATAATATGTGTTTTTAAGAAAGTAAGCCCGGCTTGAACAAAAGAGAAAAAACTTGAACTTCACATTCTGTGATAGCAAAGATGGCTTCAAAACAATCCTAATGTTTCAGAAATTTTATGCATTATGGGAAGATCGTAATTATCACTCTTCAACATCTGATTATTTGTTTTTATAAATCAATTCAACAGACCCCAAAAATTATTATTATTCAGGCTTCCGCATACCACAAATAGAGTTACCAGAATTAAGAACCATGGTCCATTGCGTCCATTGACAAAATCCCAAATTTACACCTACTCTGGGGTGAGGCTGGGTTAGGATTTTTTCTTCTTCGCCTCTCAGGCATCATGCTTGTGTCTCTGTTCTGAGTTAACTTGTTAATGCCCAAGAACAGACCACATTGTGGTCTGTTCCTGGATTTTATAGTTCGACAGATATTCATCTCTGGCTCCCTGCTTGCAGGTGGGAGGCTAAGGCGAGGAGGCTTGGTGTCAGGAAATCAGCAGCTGCTCGTATATCACACTGGTCATTAGTGGAGGATCATTCTGGACCTTTGCCCACAGCACCTTGCTATGGCAGGAGAAGGGCTATAAAACCCTAGGCCCTGTCAGCTGTTGTCACTGAGGTGAGAATTTATCAGGTCTCCAAGTGCCCTCTGACTGGATTATTATGAATAATGAATGAAGCTTTATGCTACACTGAAGCATTAATAAGATGGGAATGACTGGGAGAAATTCCACGTACCACAATCACAGCCCATCTCCTCCGGGTTGGCAAATCCGCAGCTGGTGGGCCTGCCTGATTCAGCCTCGGTGGAAGCTGCGAGGGAAGTGAGGTCCTCCTCTAATTACAGAGCCTTTTAGCCTATGGGTAGTGTAAAAGAACCAGGAAAGAAACTGCGTGTGTCTGCTCTAGTGAAATAGACACAACAACTTTTAGACTTCCTTTTAAAAAGGGAAAAAGAATGTTTAATGTCAATCATGTATTTTACTACTACCCTAAAATGAGACGCGTTAGGTGGAATCCGAGCCATGTAAAAGATTTCTAATACGTACACACAAGTGTCTTTCATGACTAAGATATTTGGGATTTGGAACTGTCAAGTCTGTCATTTTGCTTGGTGGTTGCCCCTGTGTAAGTCACAGAGAGAGGTAAGTGATCTGAAAGTAGCTTTCAAGACAAAGAAAGAGAAAAGGGGACCACTGATCTAACTGGGGACAATGTGTCATAACTACATCCTAATGGAAATGATCGTCTAAAATTGTCAGCCCTTCTAGCCTAGCCAGTGACAGGGCTGACACCTCCACGCTGTCACCATGGCAGCCACTTCAGGGCATTCCACTGCTTGCTTTCTGGGGTTCCCAAGCTCTATAGGAAAAACAAAAAACAACAAAAAAGACAAGGTCATCAGACTCTCTTTCTTGGGAAAACAATATCATTTGGTTAGCCAAAGCCAAGGAAGTAAAGAATAATCTAAGTTCCTTTCGTTTGACCTTTGAATCTCTTTTCAGGCTTCATGGCCCAAGAAATACTTGAAAGCAATGTGGTTTGTTGGTTCGTCTTCTGCTGTAGGCTCAATGGCTGGCTCTCAATCAACTCAAAACTATTATTTAGACATTTGCTTGACCTTTTTCATAGCTAGAGTCCTGGGGGTGGGGGGTGCAGTGCAAAGAGTTAATGAGCTCGACTGCTACTTGTAAAGCTAGCAATTCAAGCCCACCCAGAGGTGCCTTGGAAGAAAGGCCTGGTTATCTTCCAAAATGTCAGCCACTGAAAACCCAAATGGTGGGTGCACAGTTGTATTCTGACACGTGTGCAGTCACAGTGAATCACAATGAACTTGGCTGCACTGCTTTTTTGTTTGTTTTTGGTTTTTACCAGTGGGAAATACAAATAATGTTCACCCTACCTAAATGAGTCAGAAGAATCAAGAACAACAACAGAAGGAGTGTATTTTCCTTATTGCACCAGTGGTAACCTGGATATTAATATCACAGCTCAGCTGAGAAATTCTACAGTGTAACTTATCTTTGGGTGAGAAAAAACAGTGGCTTAGAATATGCTGGTCTACTTGAGGCTCTGCAGATACTGTGTAGCCTGGAACAACCACTTAATTTCTCTTACTTTAATTTGTCCCATCTGTAAAATGAGGCATATAGAGATGATCTCTTAGGTTCTCAATCCAAACCCAAAACACCTACTGCCATCAAGTCAGTCTGACTCATAGTAAATCTAAGGGTCAGAGAAGAACTGCCCCATAGAGTTTCCAAGGAGCCCCTGGTAGATTTGAACTGCTGACCTTTTGGTTAGTAGATACAGCACCTAAGCCACTGCATCGCTGGGGTTTGTCCCCCATTCAGGTTGGAAATTCTAAGACAGACAAGGAACTTGCATTGCAGAATATATGTACCCCATCAATTTTACGATCATGATGAAGTCAGAACTTAAGATCCACTCTAAAGGTAGGCTATGGGGAAGACCTTCCCCTGCTCTTGGTACCCAAAACAAAATACATCCTTGAGTCCTTCAGAAAAACTAATCAAAGTATAAACCATTCATCACTGAGTATCCTAATAACTTATACTCTCCTTTTAATGTGTTTTTACCCATTTTTTGTCCTGTCTAGAGAAATATCTTCTTCCCTCTCTTTTGTTCCTACCCACTTGTTGTGATCTAGATTTATAGAATTTGGGGAATTGTAGGGGAATGTCAAGATGGTCAAGTTTAATTTTTTTTAAATCTCTGTCCTCTACAAAGCTTGTCTGGCACTACAGTCACTTCCAAGTTGTCTCTCCCTCTGTAGCTCTTGTTTTCTGTTCCACTTATTTAGTATTAAATAATAGTTTGAATAATATTCGTTTGTAAGGTTTATCTTTCTAAGATTCCTCGGGACAGACATTGTGTCTTAAATATATGGCTTTGAATTCCTCATAGACTCCACTGTTGTTAGTAGTTGACAGTGAATTCGAATTTATGGTGACCATATATTACAGAGTAGAACCAAAGGGTTTTCTTGGCTGTAACCTTAATAGGAGCATATCACCAGGTCTGTCTATCTACAGTGACGCTGGGTAGATTTGAACTGACAATGTTTAAGCTAGCAGTCAGAAGCAAACCATTAACAACACATAAGGACTTTACCTGGCAGTTCAAACCCACCAGATGCTCAGTGGAAACTCTATGGAGCAGTTCTATTCAGTTCTATAGGGTCACTATGAGTCAGAATCAACTCAATGACAGTTGGTTTCGGGTTTAAGGACTTTACTATTTTCTTTCATTGTAACACTTTTTTAATAGCAGTTATTAAGTATCTGCTGGTTGTCAGAAGTATGCTAGCCCTTATGGATGCAAATGGTTAAAAACACATTCCTGTTTTCAAAAACTTTGAGGTCTCTGTTATGTACTCTAGTAATCTTTGAGCAATACATTTTTTTATGGCTTAGATGACATTCTTGGGAGAAAAACGAAACTATGAACTGAATGCAACAACCATTAGTTTAGAAGCTAAAGGTTAAACTAGCATATATAAAAGGTACTGCATAGTTAAGTATGTTACTATCAGTCATACAGTAGATTTCTAGTGCCACAAAATTCGGTCCTGGTCACTGTTTCATTCAACATCTTCCTTATTGATTTGGATGGAGATAGAGAGAACACGTCTGCCAAATTTGTGGCTGAGAGTGTATACAGTTCCTTGAATTGCTAAGTTAGGATGCAGAAGGAACTTCTTAGGTGGAAGCAATATGATCTAAGTATAATTGCCCAGGATGACATGTAAGGTCCTGGGTTTGGGTAGCCTAAAGTAATTCTCTGGGGGTGGAATAGGAAAATGTGCTATTTAAGCATTCCTCAAAAATGCTGCAAGTTTGATTCCAAACCACCACAATAAAAGTGCATATAAAAGCTATAATTACACTGTGCTACAGCATATTGAGTGTGTAATATCATTGTCTTTAAAAAAAAAAAAAGTCAGCACCTTAATTTAAAAAAACGCTTTATCACTAAAAACTCTAGACGATCACCTGAGCCTTCACTAAGTTACGATCTTTTGGCTGGCTGACGTTCTTGCCTCTAGGTTGATGGCTGCTGGCTGATTATAGGAGTAGTTGCTGAAGGCTCAGGTGGTTCTGGTAATTTCTTAAAATAAGACTACAGTGAAGTTTATCTCATCGATTAACTCGTCCTTTCACGAAACATTTCTCTGTAGCATTATGTGATGCTATTTGATGCATTTTATCCACAGTAGAACTTATTTCCAAATTGAAGTCAATCCTTGCCATCCCTGCCACTACTTGTTATCAACAAGTTTATGTAATACTTGAAATACTTTGTTGTCATTTTAAAAATCTTCACAGGAGTAGTTTCCGTCTCAAGGAACTGCTTTCTTTGCTCATCCATGAGAAGCAACTCCTCATCCACTAAAGCTTTATCCTGAGATTGCAACAATTCAGTCACATCTCCGATTAGACTTCTATTTCTATCACATCTACAGTTACTTCCTCTACTGAAGTCTTGAAACCCTCAAAGTCATCCATGAGGGCTAGAAAGCAACTTCTTCCAGACTCCTATTAATGATGACGTTTTGACTCCTTCATGAATCACAAATATTCTTAAGGGCATCTAGAATGGTAAATCCTTTCCAAAAAGTTTTCAGTTTACTTTGCCCAGGTCTATCTATGGCAACTATAGAAATAATGAGACTTGAAAGTTGAAATTACTCCTTAATCCTTGGGCTGCATAATGGATACTGTTAGCAGGCATGAAAATAACATGACTTTCCTCATACATTTCCATCAGAGTTCTTGAATGACCAGATTCACCATCACTGAGCAGTAATATTTTGAAAGGAATCTTTTCTTCCGAGGGATAGGTCTCAACAGTGGGCTTAAAATATCCAGTAAACCATGATGCAAACAAGTGTGCTATACTCCAGACTTATACAACACTTATACAACACAGGTGGAGTAGCTTTAGAATAACTCTTATGGACTCTAGGAGTTTCAGAATAGTATTATGAGCCTCGGCTTCAAGTTAACATCACGAGCTGCGTTAGCCCCTAAGAAGTGAGTCAGACTTTCCTTTGAAACTTTGTAACCAGGTATTAACTCCTCCTCTCTAGCTATGAAGATCCTAGAAGGTACCTTCTTCCAATATAAGTCTGTTGCATCTACCTTGAAAATCTGCTATTTAGCGTAACCACCTTTATCAGTTACCTTAGCTAGAACTTCTGGATAACTTGCTAAAGTTTCTACATCATCACTGAGGCTTCACCTTTCAGTTTAATGATATGGATATGGCTTCTTTCTTTAAATCTTATGAACCTATTTCTGCTAGCTTCAAACTTTTCTTTTGCAGCTTCCCCACTTCTTTCAGCCCTCATGGAATTGAGAAGAGTTACAGCCTTTCTTTGGACTAGGCTTTAGCTTAAAGGAGTAGTGTGGCTGGTTTGATCTTCTATCCAGATCACTAAAACTCTCCCTAGCAGCAAGAAGGCTGTTTTGTTTCCTTATCTTTTATGTGTTCACTGGAGTAGCACTTTTAATTTCCTTCAAGAACTTTTCCTTTGTATTAATAACTTGGCTAACTAGCAAGAGATTTAGCTTCCGGCTTGTCTCAGCTTTTGACAGGCTTACCTCACTAAGCTTAATCATTTCTAGCTTTTGATTTAAAGTGAGAGTTGTGCAACTCTTCATTTCCCTTGAAAACTTAGAGGCCATGTTAGAGTTATTTATTAGTCTAATTTCAGTATTGTTGCATTCTGGAGTATAAGGACACCTGAGGAGAGGGAGAGAGATGGCAGAATGGCTCATCAGTGGAGCAGGCAGAACACACACAGCATCTATCAATTAAGATCATCATCTTAAATGGGTGCAGGTCATGATACTCCAAAATAATGACAGTGTTAACGTCAAAGAACATTGATCGCAGATCACTATACCCAAACATGACACAGAGACAGGAAAAGTGCATATGTGGTTGGAAATACGGCACCAATAGAGTTGTTCAATTCACAGTGGACACAAACCTTCAATTTATAAAAAACACACTATCTGCAAAGTGCAATAAAGTGAGGTATTCCTATCTTAGTCATCTAGTACTGCTCTAACAGAAATACAAGCGGATGGCTCAAATAGCAGCAGCAACAGCAAAGATCCTACAGTGGAAGGGAATCTGCAGCAGCAGGGAAGCAGCAATGGTGAATCAGCAGTAGCAGAATCAGGAGACTGACGTCAGGCGACACAGAAGCCAACTGTGTTGGCTGAGTGCTTGTGTGCAGGAGCCTTCCTAGAGGAGTGGGGTGCCCAAAGGCACTTATTGGTGCAGCCACAGAGCTTTGGAATACTTCCTCCAGCAGGGCAGATGTGGGCATGAGGCCCAGGCAAGAAACCACAGGAAGAGAAAAGTAGCACAAGAAGCTAAGCTACTTCAGCCTCAAAAGATATGGCCATGACCTCAGGGATTTCAAAGGGTTGAGCCATAGTTTCTGGTGTTTCTAAGTGGGAAGATTCCACTCAGCTGAACTAGGAGAATGGTGTGCCCAAAGCCAAGGGAGCAGGGTTGCTGTGCTAACAAGCCTAGCAGGTTGAGATGGAGCACAAGGCTGAGATGCCTCTTGTTGCAAATTGGAGAGTTTGGCCAATACCTACAGTCTGGAGGGCAGGGCCATTGTGTAAAATGTCCCAGAGAATAGATTATTTTTAAAATCATGAGGGCTAATGTAATGTGTTATGTTCACTTCCTTGGTGACTGTTATCCATTCTTTCCTTGTGATTTCTCCCATTTGTAATGAAAATGTCTACTTGTGTCTGTTCTGCCATTGTGCCGTTTGAAGCAGATCATTTATATTCTAGATTTCACAGACAAAGAGACATTTTTGGATTTGGGACTTACAGTTGAGACTTCTGCAGTGATGTAATGGGACAAATATGTTTAATGGGTTGCAAGGATATGATTTGGGGGTACCAATGGATGGAATGTCGTGGATTGAAGGACCTCCCTCCAGAGCTGACAGACAGAGAAAGCATTCTCACGGAGCTGATACTCTGGATTTGGATTTTTAGCCTGCTTTACTTTGAGGAAGTAACTTTCCCTTTATTAAAGGCATCCACTTCTGAGATTTTCTGTTGTAGCAGCACCAGGCAATGAGGACAACGCCTGTATATGTCTTCAGTGACAACAAGTTTAGAATGAGCAAATATTGTTTACTTGTTTTTTAATCTCAGCCCAGTGTCTATAACAGGTGATGTGCTGCAGCAGGAAACACCTCTGGTATTGAACAGAGGTGTAGATGTCCTACTTTATTAGGAATAATGCCATCAAAAAAGGGAACATGTACAGAAGGAAAACCAGAATGGCGAAATGACTAAAAATTGCTGTAAGAAGATGGATGGAAGGAAATGAGATTGTTCTTCCTGAAGAGAAGAAGCAGGAAACATGGCCGTTGTCTTCAATTATTTGGAGGGATATGGGAGAAGGATTAGAAAGAGACTGGGAAATTCAGGAAAATAAATGTCAGCTCAGTATAAGAATGCCTTTCCGTTAGCTAACAATATAGATAAACTTGAGAGATGGGAAGAATGGAAAAAGGCAACTGAGGGAAACCTCAGGTGGCCAATGTCTGCCCTATGCTGAACTTTTCACTGCTAATTGCCCACTGAAATGACTCTACCTCTGTGTCAAGAATGCTGTGGTGACTTTGCTTATGAGCATGAATTTTATGCCACAATTATATATTAAGTCATTGTTTTCTTCAAAATACATGATAACGCACATGTAAACATTTCATTTCTATAAACTCTCTTAGAAGATGACAGAAGAGGCATTAGGTAAATATGTTCTAAGGGGCAGCCTAAATTAAGAGCTGAAGGCAAGGTTTCCATAGTTCTCCACAGAAAAGTGATGATTCGGAAGGGATGGCATTGGCTCCATGGATCCAGGAGAAAACAGAGCCCCAAATAAGGACACATTCTGGTTGTTATCACTTTCCATGTTACAGAGACATCTGCCTGAATGAATGAAAGTTTTCAGTCATTTGGGTGTCGTTTCCACTTCAGAGTTGTTGAAGATTATTCCTACTGTCTGTTTTTCTGTCAAGAAGCCCAGAATTTCCTTAATTTTCCAAGCACTGTCCCCACCTTTATGCTTTTTCCACCTACCCCAGCCTCTGCCACCCCCACCACCAAGGGAACACTTCCCGTCACCAACATGACCAACATCCTGACCAAGCGGAGGCACTGGGTGGCCAATTTTATTCCATTCTCCCTCATCTCTGTGACACACGTGGAGTCTAAAGGAATACAAAGAAAGAAGAGGAAAGATGTTTTTTAAGAGAACTCATCCTCCAGGCGCTCCTTGAATACGCTAGAGGGCAGTTCTACTCTAGCCTCTAGGGTTGCCATGAGTTGGATCTGACTAGACTGCACTTGGCTGGCAAGCTTCAGTCTTTATCTTCTTGAATCAGCCTCAGAAGAAAAATCAACTGCTACCAAGGAAACACGTCAGATACAAGATTAAATGAGTCCATGAGTGTCAGAGTAGAATGCTGCTCCATAGCTTTTCAATGGTTTATTTTTGAGAAGTAGACTGTTGGTCCTTTCTTCCCAGGCAACTCTGGACAGAGTCGCCCCACCACCACTTCAGTGAGCAACTGAGTATATTTGTACCACCCAGGGACACCAACACACGATTAATAGATTGAAATTCTGTTCTAACTGCAGTACACTGAGTTTCTAGTCACTGACAGCATTCAAAGCATTGGAAGGAGGACTGCATGGAGACCCTGCAGAGAGAAGGAGGCCTCCAGCATCAAACAGGAGCTAACTAGACACCAGCAACTCTGTTTCCAATCTTGAGATTATGGATTTGAAATGCATTCTGCTCTTTTGGCTGGTGAGTATCATGCTTGGGTCTATATGACTGTCTCTTAACGTCTGAGTGGGAATTTTAAAATATTTGTCTGTGCAAAAAAAAAAAAAAGAAAGAAAACGTCCTCTAGTTAATTCAGTCAAGTTTCAACATCTTCCTGAGTTACGTATAAGCAGCAACATTTTGTGATAATTGTGGGCTTAGTTTGTAGAGGAGAAGCTCCCTGGCCACCAACCAACAAGGGTGTGTGTGTGCGTGTGTGTGTGCGTGTGTGTGTGTGTGTGCGTGCGTGCATGTGTGTGTGTGTGTGTGTGTGCCTGCATGTTCTATGCACTTGTGCAAACAGTGCTGCTAAAAGGGGTCCTCCCAGTGAGCCAATACAAGTTTGTTTTGCAGCACCTTGGCACTGGCAAAATTTTATAGCAGCAAGACGTAATCTGCTTGACAGGCATGAGGGATGATGCAAAATCTCAAGGTTAATTGAAAACAAGCATAGCATGTTTCAGACTTAGAAGCTGTCTGCAGATAAGATCTCCTTCAGTTTTGATAGACAGAACTGTTATTTGAACTCTCAAAAACGAAGAAAAGCAGTGGCAATTTTACCAAGATTTTTTAAGAAAGTGCCACAATATTTTTGTTATTTGTTTTTGCTTGTTTAAGTTTTAGAACATTCAACAGAAAACAGAACCCATCTATTTTTCTAAGTCAGGTTCACAAACTCTTACAGGGTCTTCTTGCTTCTGAAGCTTGTTACCCCCTAGACTTTCAAACTTATACCAATTTCATGGGACAGGAGTAATATCTTGATGGTAAAATAGAGAGAAGATTCACAAATAACAGTTAAAATTAAAGAATGAGGGTCTTACAATTAAGGTCTCCTCATTTCACCACATACATTTTATATCAATAAAAAATGATAACATTTAAAAGATGGTGTGCAGAAAAAAAATTGCATGTTAGATCAGAAAAGCACTAAACACACGGAATATGTTATGATAAAATAAACAGGACGGAGGAAGGTGAGTAAGGGAAACTTGTATATGCTGCTGTTGAAGAGAGAGAAATGTTACTCAGGACCAAAGGGAAATGTTATAACATGGGGGAAAAAAAGGAACTGCAACAAAGACAGAGGTAGAAAAATTAAGAATAGGTGAAAGAAAAAAAAAAAAACTTTCATAAAAAAGTAAAGGATAGGTAATACATGAAAGGAAAGAAGCTGAAATGGAGTGATGAAGCACAAAGTTATTTTTTAAAAGAAAGAAAATACATGTGGAAGGGAAAAAGGCAAGAAGAATAGAAGGGAGAGGGAGGGAGTGAAGGAGGAAAGGAGAAAGGAAGGGAGAGGGAGGAAAACATAAAAATCAGTGGTAATCAGTGATGCCATCTTTGCCCCTAAAGGCTCAAACAAAGAATAGAGGCCGTGGTTGTTATTTATTCATGCCCCTTGCTTCAGTGGGTTTCTTCTGGCAAAATTCCAGCAACTTTGCCATTTTCAAGAACAGGGACATTACAATATTGTCACTCTGAGGATTTGGTCCTGTAATCTCCTTTAATGTTTCCATTGCATCAAAAGGTCACTCTCAATTTAGATGTTCACAAAATTGAAAATAGTTTGAGGTTCTTCGGCTGTCAGAAGCCCTGGCAGACAGGAAGGCGGCCATGCAGAGCCACCGCGCAGGTGAAGAATCCCTGCCAGCTGCCCTTTGGAGATCTCCTGAGGTTTAATAATCATACAGCCTCACCAGTCTGACCCCTTTTGTCCTGCTGTCTATGTCCTGCGACAAACCAAAATTTCAGGAGCAAGCCACAATGAATGGTTTAAATGAAATAGCTCTCCACCAGACATGCCAGAAACAGTTCCTGTGCCAGGAACTTCAGGTACATTACTTATGATGGTCACAATAACCTGGTGATGTCTCTCTACTTCAAGGATGTTTCATTTCCTCTACAACAAAATACCACCAACTGGGTGGCTTTAAATAGCAGAGATTTATTCTCTCACTGTTCAGGAGGCTGGGAGTCTCTGGAATTGTATTTACATTGCTGGTAGGGCCATGCTCTCTGTGTCTGCTCCAGAGGAAGGTTCTACTTTGTCCCTGCCAGATTTTCTTGATAGGCACCTTCTCCAGAAGCAGTAGAGTGGGGAGGAAAATCAGACTGCAGATGTTGCACATCCACTGCCACAGGAAAAAAGTAAAAGTTTGAGAATGGTTGTCTCAGCCTCTACGAAACCACTGAGTAAACCCTTTCTTCTTCCCTATTTCGCGCCCAAGCCTTCTGCATGAGCTGCTGTGAGACATACAAAAAGCCTACCTACTGGGAGGTAATGTCAGTACCCAGCCACTACCAACTGTGTCTTTGTCTCTAACCTTCCTCCCTCTCCATGCATTTTCTGTACTCAAGTACCAATCTCATTTCCAGTACCGAACCTGTGTACATACATACTGTTCCCTCCACCAGGCTCTTCCACTCGTTCATTATGCCCCTTTCCCAGACTAACTTCTAGTCATCCTTCAAGTCTAAAGCTAAATACCAGTCCTCTGTGACACTTACCCAAGCCTGCATCTGTATTTTCACCTTAGGTAGTTAGGTCTTTCAGTTAAATATTTTCAGAGCACTCCACCTCTTCTATCCCTACCCCACACTCCCAAAAACACTGCCATGGAATAGATTCTGACTTGTGGTGACCGGACAGGACAGAGTAGAACTGCCCCATAGAGTTTCTAAAGAGTGCCTGGTGGGTTTGGACTGCCTTTTGTTTAGCAACTATAGCACATAGCCATTATACCACCAGAGTTTCCCAATAGTGACCGAATAAGCCTTTGTATATTCACTTGTTTAATGACTGAAAGAGCTCTATGAGAAACTAAGTCTGCCTAAACAGCACTGTATCTGCAGTACAGTGCACATAGTAGGCACACTGTATGTATTGTAGAATGACAGACTGGATGGATGTATGGATTGATCTATTGATCAATCAATGGATCGATAAATAGATCAGCAGATGTATAGCTAAAAAGCAGTTATCAAATGAATTCAGAAGTTGGGCAAAAGGATCTGAATAATCCATAGCCTGGAAATTCAATCTCTGAACATTATGAATTACCTATAATCTACAAGTAATTTGGTGAGAATTTATACATTGCGACGTTCAGCAGTCACTATAAGGGAATCATAGGTAATAGGAAAAATCTGCTGGCATAGTCAAATAAATATTTTTTTAATTAAACATATAATTCAGAAATGTGTTGATTGAAAGGTAGAAATACATTTAAACGTGAACATACACAACAAAGCATACTAAAACTGCCAAAAATGATTTTGCCGTTAAACAGAATTCACAATTAAAATTAAAGAATTATGTCACAGATTTTTAGTTTCGTGACTATGAAAGGCTGGAAATATTTTGGGTCTTTCATGTATCAGGGTAAGAGAATTGTATCAAACAGATAGAATTGGAGCTTCTATTTATGACAGAATTAACTTTAAGATTCCTGGAATGACATTGTCTGTTTTGGTACTCATTATTCAAATGAAAATTTATCTTCGTTTTCAACTCTAAGCTTAGTTGACAAAAGACATTTGATCTAAGGTGTTCAAACATATTTACCATAAATAAAACACTGCCTCTCTAGCCAATGAGTAATCAGCCCCACCACACTTGTTAAACATGTGTACTATTTCACTTACCCAAAAAGTTGGAATGATTCCAAAATTGTCTATGTAATTACATAAGTAGGTGGTTCTTTAAATGAGGATCACATACTCAAACAGAAAAAATATCTGTTTTATCACACCAGTATATAATCAGAAGGTAGACAGAACAGTAATATTCAGGCCAAAACTTATATTAGGTGTACTGAAAATGTATAAGAGATAGCATTTGGGTTTTAGGTGAATGGGAATTTGGTAAACTAACTGCACTAAAAAAAAGCTCACCTAATCCGATACAAAATGATCATACAGTTGGTGATGTAAAGAAATAAATCTACTCTCGAAAGCATAGAAACATTTAATCAACCTATAGCACTTAAATTTATTGTAGAGTTGAGTGCAAATCTTGACAGTATATTTTAGCCAGTGCTACAGTAGTCAAATCATTCTCTTTATCTTAGGCTAAAGTTGTGAAATTTCTTACAAGCATCAAGGAGTGGATTATACATAACATTATTTTTTTATGTAGGTTTTACAACATCTCTAGCCTAAGGTTTCTTTGTGGGTGAAAATTCACTTTTCTTACCGAAGATGATCCTTTCAAAAAAAAGACATTCACCTCTTGAGATAGAATTATAAATGGATACCTGTTGGCTTTATGTTCCAAGAACTAAATCAAAAATCAATTCAGTATCTTTAAACTTTGTAGAAATCAGGCCAAAAGTTTATTTCTATGTACAGCAAAAGGAATGACTGGATCTCAGAAGATTTAAAATCAATTAAATATGCCATACTGAGAAATCTATTGTTTTCATAAAGAATAAAAGCAAAGCACCAGGCTAACAATAGACATCTCCTGCACTAAACAACAGTCTATACACAGTTACCTGCTCTGGCTTAAGTATGTTCCATGTTCTTTTCACCATAAATTCGTTTGGCTTGAGTTGTTGATCAAAGAAAGTTATGCATGAGAGACCATTCTGTTTGGAATGAGGGCCTGTTGTGCCCTGAAACACCCCTGTGATTTATAATACATGAACTCCATGTGAAAAGAGATAAATAAAGCAGTTTCAGAACAGAGGGAAACATGCTGCATACACATTTTATTGGTCATACAAATATGGCTATTATACTTCAATCCAATTTTAGTATTTAAAAATACTTAGATGACACAGACAGAAAACTATCCTAAATGTATCTAACAGTACATGCACACACACCAAATATGATACATGCACAATGGAGAAATAATATTTTACTCATGTACTTTTCAGAACTGAACTTGATTCTCTCAAGTTCTCATTGATAGAATGAAGTAGACTTGTCCTCTGTTGGAAACCCTGGTGGCATAGTAGCTAAGTGCTACGGCTGCTAAGCAGCCCAGTGGCACTGGATTTGGTTTGATTTGGTCCTTTGTTGACATTTTTATTCCAGCAGGCAATCTGCAGTTCAGCAGGTAGTTTAACTGCTAAACCCAGAAAAGTTGAAACTAAACCAGTAACAGAGAGAGGAACCTGTGTGGCGCAAGTCAGTGGTAATAGCTGCTACCCTAAAAACAGCCATTGGTGAAGTGGTTTAATCATTAGGCTGCTAACTGAAAGGTCAGTGGTTTGAGCTCCATGGGAGAAAAGTATGGCAGTCTCTTTTGCAGACATTGAAAGTCTTGGAAACCCTATGGGGCAGACATATCCTATTCTGTAGGGTCACTATGAGTCAGAATCAACTTGAATACAAAGAGTTTGGTTTTTGGTTTCTGAGGGTTTTTGTTTTATTTTGTTTTGATTTTTTTGCTAACCTAAGGTAACTCTATGGGGTAGTTCTACTCTGACCTATAGGCTCACGATGAGTCAGAATCAACTCAATGGCAATAGATTTGGGGGTTTTTCAAAGATTGGTAGTTCAAACCCACCCAACATTTCCGTGGAAGAAAAGACTGGTGATTTGCTCTCGTAAAGATTACACCCAAGAAAACTCTGTAGTCCCTAGAGTTGCTGTGAGTCAGAGGCCAACTCAACAGCAGCTAAGGAAGCAACAAGCAGAGAGAGAGAAAGAGCAGTTCAGTGCAGGCTGATTTTATGCATCAGACTGAAAGAATGGGCTCCTCTGTAGGAGAGAGGAAGATGGAGTGCCAAGCAGAGTAGTAAAATAACTGCAGGTTTTCAAAGTGCACAACTGCACAGTAACTTAAAGGTTAGTTTCTAAAAAATTCTGAATGTGACCTCAGACTAAAACATCATAAGTAAGTGTCAAAGTTTATTTCAAGTTAACTACAAATTATTTTGGGACTGTCTGTATGGAAAATCATGTCAGTTTGCATTAGTAAACAAAATTAAAACACATTAGGAATGCTTGTAATATACTTGAGGCATTGCAAGTTCTGCACACATTTTTCAATTAGGAAATCATCCTAAAGATTCAAAAGTTTGATCACTCTCAATAGTTGGCTTACATTTTTCCAAATAGGATCCAAGGCAGTTTAAATAAATAAATAAATAAGCAATCAGACTGAAAACCAAACAGCTGGAAAAAGTTGGAGGATGAGAAAAAATGAAGGTAGAAAAATGACATTAAAGCAGGTTTAGGAGCAATATACGCTATGAACCCTCTAGTCTTTTCTAGTTTTTCACAATACATTGCAATCTTGTTGCTAAGTTTCCTCACATTCATAGAAAATTTGCATCAGCTAAAGTGCATCCTGACACTCAGGAGAAGGATAGTTTTTCCAAGGGATCAGAAGAGTACTTTCTTGTGTTCCTCATAAAGGAGAGACAATGGGGCACAGAAGAACCCCAGTGGCACAGTGATTAAGCACTTGGTGGCTAACTGAGCAGTTTGAACCCACCAGCTACTCAGTAGGGGAAAATGGGGCATTCTGCTTCCGTAAAAATTACAGTCTTAGAGATTGTGTGGGTCAGGTCTAGTCTGTTCTGTAGTTCCATTGTCAGAAATGGGTTTGATTCTGGGTTTTTTGGTGAGACATGGTAACATCTTCCACAAGGCCACAAAAGCCCTACTTTGCAAAACTCTCAGTAAAATTCAGTAATATAAGGCAAGAGCAACATTTAGTAAAAAGAATTCTTCATAAGGGCAAAAATACACCACGTTGGTTGTAGCTTTTCAATCAACTAGATACACAAAGATGAATTTTCAAACATCAAGAATCAGTAGATTGCATACGCTTTAGGCAACTCTCATAGTATCACAACCAAACTTTATAAGAATAAGAAACAGACATCTAAAGGTTATATTCCCTAGATGAAACTGGGAGTAGACACATTCTTTTTGCCAATTAGTGGAAAATCTGTGTACTTTGACAGTTACTCAAAGAGAGGGCAATACTGTCATCATTCTCCTAAAAAGTGATGTCTCCTGCCTCAGATATGTGGAAGAAATGGCCTTCAAACCACCATAGGTACCATCTCACAATATTAGATCAGTCTGCAAATATTTGCATTATGTGTTCTCTGGCTGGTACATTGCAGCTGACTGACTACAGAGTCTTTGGATGGTGCAAACAACTAATACACTTGGCTGCTAACCAAAAAGTTGGAGGTTTAAATCCACCTAGAGGCATCTTGGAAAAAAGCCTGATGACTTACTTCCAAAAAAGTAGCCACTGAAAGCCCTGTGGAGCGTAGCTCTACCCTGACACACATGGAGTTGTCACGAGTTGGATTAGACTTGACAGCAGTTGATATATGTATCCTCCATGCAAATAAAACCATGTTATGTAATTTAAATATGCAGCTATGAAAACAAAGAGATGATATTTTAACGGTCTTTTCTGATCTCTAAACATTTGGCAATTTCTCCTTTTGTGTTCCCCAGGCATTTGATTCTTTCCTGTTGTAGCACTTGTCACGGTTATAAATGCCAGTTCACTTCCCTGTTTGCCTATATCTGCATTGCTCACTTCAGGATTCCCAATGCTGCCACAGTGCTGGCCTATTATACACCCTCAGTAGATATCTGTCAAATGGATGGATGCATATCTCCCCGGCTAACTATAAGAATTAAAAAGAACAATATATGTAGATGTTCAGTAAGTACTGCTTGTTTAAAACCGATTTTTCTACATAAGAAACTTAGGTAAGTTTTAGCCAAAGTGATACTGTGTGGGCCAGCTTTCACAAGAGTCTGAGTAAGGCCTGGGCTACGGATATGCCGTCAGATATCTCTGGCCTTTGACTGGTATATTGCTTTAAATTTGTCATTCCAGTATTGTGTACAGTTTTAGACTTAGACTTTGGTTTCTATAACTGGCTCACCCACTAATCAGACAGTAGCTAATCTAAATCTGTATTTCTTCATCTATAAAATGTGAATGATATTGATATCTACTTATCTGGGTTATTATGAAAAACAAGATAATGCATGTATAGTACTTGGCTCAAATTACACACTACACAAACTTGCACTATTATTGTCTTTCTTCCTCCTTGGTACAGCAGTCGCTACTCCTGTCACCACTCATGCTGGCTTTTTCTCTTCAGACATTCCTGCTCCAGGAGTACCACGACAATTCAATCAAGACTTGTACATTCAGAGACAGAAGTAATTCAATGATGGCTCAAAGATATAAATCCATAGTTTGTAAAAGTGGGAGCTAGTATGTTCAGAGGGAAAACAAGGATTAAAAGGTGAAAAGAGCTGGGGTTCTATTCTTAAAGATGGAATGCAGTTTAGAAAAAGAGGCAAGAGTCATAAAAATTGAATCTTTCTGGACTATGGGACATAGAGTGATATAGGTGTGTGTACTTCTTGACTTAATATATGTATATTAACAAACTGAAATTTTATATTAACCAACTGGTTCCTCTTTAGAAGAGAGAGGGGAGGGTGGAGAGAAGGGGACAAGTGTTGGTTGAGTAGATACTGAAAGTCAAAGATGAAAAGAAAGAGTGTGTTTTCTCAGGGTAGGGAGAGCAGATAAAGTTGCACAGAGGCGAGTCTTCAGGGTTTATATGTCTAACTTGGATTTAAACTTTCACTTCATCACAATAAAAATAAAATTAAAATAAATCAATAAACAGAAAACAAAATTGAGTCTTGGAAGTTCTTTCCCCATATCCAAGTCTTATACACTTTTTTTGTCCATTTGTTCTTTGTTCCTCTCCTTTCAGAATATACAGCTATTATTTTTCCTAAAAAAATCACAGATTCCAAAATAAGTGTTACTTGCATACAAATCAATTCCATAGACATATTCAGCATCATTTATTTTAAAAAAAAAAAGAATGTGAATTAGAGCATTCTCAGTATTAGTCAAATTCTAGTTTGAATAATTTTAAGTCTATTGAGCATTTTCAGAAATACATTTGTTTCCAAAAGAAATATACATTTGAACTATTTAATCCCTGTTATATTAATCTTTTACCAGTTATAAAATCTGTTTATAACATACTGCTGCAACAAGGTGCTTTTCAATGGAAAAAAAAAGTTCCAGAGCATATGTTGGGTCAAGACTGTATGTGTTAGCTCCAGTTTTAAACTGCAGAGTCGGTCTACAGTGTGGTGGAAAGGGGCCTATGCTAAGTTACTGAGGTACTTGAGGGCAAAAACAGTGACTAGCCTCACAAGGCCCAGCAAAACACTGAGTATGTTACCTAACTAAACTTATCATAACATTGGAAACTCGAGTGGTTAAGTGCTACGGCTGCTAACCAAAAAGTCAGTGGTTCAAATCCACTAGGCGCTGCTTGGAAACTCTATGAAGTAGTTCTGCTCTGTCCTACAGGGTCACTGTGAGTCAGATTCCTCTCAACAGCAAAGAGTTTTTTGTTTGTTTGCTTGCTTTTATAGCTATAAGATCAATGGCATTATATATTTGAAAATAATGTTAGGAATCATCTAGTCCAAACTGCTAATTTTATGTATACTGAAAAACCAAAACCCTACAGCCATCAAGTCAAACCCACAGGAAAGAACAGAACTGGTCCACAGAGTTTCCAAAGAGTGCATGGCAAAATTGAACTGCTGACCTTTTGGTTGGCACCTGTAGCACTTAACCACTACACTACCAGGGTGAAGCTAAAATTCTTTTGAGATTATTTACCTGAACTCATGTAACTCAGCAGCAGCACCATGAGGTGTGTAGTAGGCAGCTCCCTATTTTCCTCCCCTCCTAATATTCACGCCTTGTGTAATATCCTAACTTGAGTGTGGGTTGGATCCTCAACTTTCTTCTAAGAAATAAAATATGAAAAAGTAATGAGATGTCACCACTAAGGTTAGGTTACAAAAAGACTCTGGTTTCTATTTCACTCTTCCTGTCTTCGTCACCCTCTCTTGATTCACTTGGCTCTGATGGAAGCCAGCTGCCGTGTTGTAACCCCTCCTGTAGAAAGGCCTAGGAAGGCAGAAGGCCTGCCAACAGTCAATGAGAAATTGATGTCCTCAGTCCAACAAGTGACAAGGAATTGAATCTTGCCAACCACCACATGAGTGAGTTTTGAAACTGATTCTCCCTCAGTAAAGCCATCAGATGAGACTGCAGCCCTAGCCAATACTTTGGTTACAATTTTGTGAGAGATCACGAGACCAAAAACTCAGAGAAGTCATTCGCAAATTTCTGACTAACAGAGTGAGATAATAAATGCTGCCTTAAGTCACTAAATTTTGAACTAATTTGTTAAACAGACATAAATAAATGATTAAATCATCAAGATTAGGACCCAAAGTAAATCCATCTGATGACAGATGCCCTTGCTAAAGCTGTTTTAAAAACTACCTGTTGAAAATTATTTTCCCCTTTCATTATCCTACACATCTTCTATTTCTTTCAAAATTTCCTCTTTGTGAAGTCTGTATGTTTCACTACTGAGTTTTTCATGTTAACACATCTTTCATTTATTTCAAAATTTCCTATTTGTGAAGTTTGTATATTTTACTACTGAGTTTTTTATGTACTTCTGTTAGCAAACTTCAACATAGATTCTGTACCTTCAATTACAGACAATGTAAGCAACACACAGTATTCCAAAATGTGTATTCATGGACTATTGTATTAGCTACATGTCAGATATATCTATTTTTAAAACTCCACATAGACTTAAATAAGCTAAAAAAAAAAGAAAGAAAGAAAAAAGACAAAACCCAACAGCTAACCCATGGAATATATACTTCCTTTATCATTTCCTGGAAACCTTGGTGGCATAGTAGGTTAGGTGCTGTATTTGCTAACCAAAAAATGTCAGCAGTTCCAATCCCCCAGGTGCTCCTTGGAAACTCTATGCAGCAGATCTGCTCTGATCTCTATAGAGTAGCTGTGAATCAGACCCAACTCAACAGCAGTGAGTTTGGCTTGGTTTTGGTTTTTCCATTTCCCACAGACCCCAAATAGTTCCACTATGTTTTACTCAGACTCTACATTTAGTCTGGTGGTTTGAGGTTGTCAGGTAGGGATTCAAGGTTTCCTTTTATTAATCTGGTGTCTAACCTTGGGCAAGTCAATTAGCCTTAACTTTTTTTCTTTTGTCTATAAGTAAAAATAATATCTCTTGGGAAAAAGGAAACCCTAGTGACATAGTGGTTACATGCTACAGCAATCCACTAGGCACTCCTTAGAAACTCTATGGGACATTTCTATCCTGTCTTATAGGGTCATTATGAGTCAGAATTGACTCGATGGCAGTGGGCTTGGCTTTGGGAAAAGGAGAGAGGTTAGGAATACTTGAAAAAAATTACTGTGGAAGAATGTTATTTCTAGTGTTCACATGAAAGACTTTTATCAGATTCATCCTTGTTGATCGTATGATGTATGTGCAAAAACTACAGGTATTTATCAAATTTTACTATTATGGTTACAGTCATATTCAGTTACAAAATCAGTTGACATCTCCAACAAATTGAGAATAAAATCCAAACAGAAAAATTGTTTTTAATAATATTTTATTGTGGTTAAGTGAAAACTTGCAAGTGAAGTCAATCTGCCATATGAAAATTCATATAGTGACTTCTATGCAATTCTATCTGCTATCTAGCCCATGACAGCACACTTGTCCCTTCCGCTCTATTCCCATATTCATTCAACCTAGTCCTGTCCCCTCCTTTCCATTCTCCCCTCTCGTTACTACTGGGGAGCAGCTCTGACGGCCTCATGTCTTACAGTCCAGTCCAATTTTTGTATGAAGAATTGTCTTCAGTCCTAGTTTGAGCTCTGGGATAGGAGCTTGGGTGACCTTACCCAGTGCTAGACCATAAAGTCTGGTCTTTTAACAAAAGTCTAGATCAGTACCCCTATTTTTCTCCTGCTGTGTCAGGGAGTCTGATATTTCATTGATTCTCAAGACAGACATTGGAGGTGACAAGACACCTCCATCTGATGTCAAGAAAAGTTTTTTAAAGAAGCTACAAGAGGAGCTTCTACATGTTCCCTATGCTATTTAGCACATTATGAGACACAAATGCTTCAAATTTTAACACTGACAACACCATACCAATAAGCAATTACATCAATTAATAAATTAGAATGTGAGATTGTTTTAGTCAGCTACGGCTGCTCTAACAGAAATATCAGAGTGGATGGCTTTAACAAAGGAAGGTTTATTCTTACATAGTCTGGTAGGCTGCAAGTCCATATTCAGGGTGTCCACTCCAGGGGAAGGCTTTCCCCTTGTTGGCTCTGGAGGAAAGTCCAGTATTGCATCAGTCTTTGTCCAGGGAGCATCTTGGCACAGGAACCTCAGGTCTGAAGGACACGCTCTTCTCCCAGTGCTGCTTTCTTGATAGTATGAGGTTCCCAATTCTCTGCCGGCTTCTCTGTCCTTTTATCTCTCATAGGGTGAAAGGATTAAGGGTGTGGCAAGCCATACTCCAGGGAAACTCCCTTTACAGTGGAGCAGGGAGGTAAATCCTATGAAGGGATTTACAGTCCCACCCTAATCCTTTAACATACGACATAGGAAAACCACAAAATGAGGACAGTCACAAGATACTGCGAATCATGGCCCAGCCACGTGGCTACACATATTTTTGGGGTGATACAATTCAATCCATGACAGAGATCAAGGTATATTTTGACCAAGCTTAAGCCATCAGAATTTTACTATATTACTTTAGTATTATGTGAGCAATGATGAGTTTTAAAAATATATTTATTGTTGGCATAAATCCAAGGTATCTTACCCCTTCACTCATCTTTTTTAAAAACAAATAAATGAAGATGTGGGGGATAAATAGAATTGAATAGCTGTGATAGGACAAAGGGGTACATTTCAATTATATTTTTAATACTCTAAACTAGTAATTCTTAAAAGGACATCATCAGATGACATAAACATTACATTGAAAAAGTAGGATTCATGCAATGCAATTAGGGTTTATCTTGTCTTATGTTTTCCTTTTAAAATTAATTGAATAGGGGGGCAGAGACAAAGTGACAGACAAGACACATGTCTCCTCGATTGCCTCTGAAAACTAAGGCCTGGATTGATAATTGAACGGAGCACTCTGGACACCCAGGGAGTCCTAGGATGTAGCATATGATTGTCAGAATGGACTACATGCCACTAAATGAGAAACTTCATCTCTCTGCCATGAGCCAGAGCACACTAAACCCTGCTCCAGCTGACTCACCACTTGGGCAGACTGCAGGTACTGAGGCTTTTTTTTGTTTTTGGTTATCCAGAAGGTGGGGGATGGGCATGAGCTGGCAAATAGGTTGAACTGTAGCACTAAACAGTGAACAGAGCAACAGGGAGACAGTGCATGGGATAGCCACACTTTGAGAGCCCAGAAGCTGAATGAGAGCACCACTGTCCCTCCACCCTCTCTTTTCTGAGCTCTGCCATAGATTCTGCTGTTTCACAGCAGGAAGGTTAACTCAGCCAAGGAGCCATCTTGGTCAGCTAGGAGGGAGAGTCACCCAGCTGGGGGCCTCAGTGTGGCCTAATTCCAGCATAAAGGCTGTGTTCAGCACAGTTACCTTATGGGTGGGGCCTGGCTGAAGATGGTAGCAGGGCTGTAACCCCTCCCTACTTTGAACTACATCATAGTATTTGGGGATGGCTGAAGAGGTACTTCTGTTGTCATCCAGAAGGTGGGGCCTGCCACACCTGATGGCCTGACTGATTTGTGTAGCTATTGGATAGCTCCTAGATTTTTAAAATAAGACTTCCTAATGAAATAACTGCTGAGTGGCCCAGCATCATTTCTTCCAGCCTTTACTGACCCACATAATAGGGTCAGTTGATGTCCCCCCAGTGACTCCATACATAGGACACCATCTTAGCCAGTCAGGAGGTAGAGCCTACCACCCCAGAGAGTCCACTGGGGCCAGTTGCTAGAGTACACAAAGACAGCTAATGACCAGCTCTCCTCTCAGACCTACGTCTCAGCTCCTGTTGAGGTAACACCAGAGAAACTAAACAGCTTCCAGATGGCCCAAAAGTAGCAAACCATTCCTAATAATTTAAATAAACAGTCCACTGTGGCTCCAGAAAACTCCCAAAATAAAGAACTAAAAAACTTCCCAGATGAAGAAGCCTTTCTGAAACAACAGGAGGTGGAGCACAGAAGAAGTACATATAGAACCTTCCTGGAAATTAAACAAAATGCAGCAGAGCTGAATGAAAAATTCAGCTAGCTATCTGAACTGATTGAACAACAATGATATCAAATCTAGCAGACTGATAACAAAATTACAGATTTAGACAATTCAAAGCCAAAATAGCAGAATTAAGATGATGGAAGTCAGACTTAGTGACCTTGAGGATAGAGCAACTGATATCAGAAATTATGAAATCAGAGAAAAGAAATAAGAAAAATGAAGAAGTATTAAGTAACATGTGGGAATCTATTAAGAGAAATAATCTATGATTAACTGGAGTTCCTGAACGTGGGGGGGTGGGGACAGCTGAAAACACAGGCTGTCTTGCTGTTAAATTACTGACAGAAAATTTTCCTGAAATTATCAAAGATGAAAACATAGATATCCAAGATGTATACAGAACACCACAAAAACTAGACCCCAAAGGAAAGACACCAAGACATATTATAATCAGTCTTAATAAAATGAAACAGAAACAGATTCTCTTAAAGATAACGGGGCTTAAAGCAAAGCTGACATTTGGAGGGAAACACTGAGGCCTTTGTCTGACTTCTCATCAGAAAAGATGTTGGCAAGGAGGAAGTGGAATGACATATTCAAAGTTTTGGAAAGAAAAAACTTCCAACCAAAGATTAAAACTTGCAAAACTGTCTCTCAAATATGAAGATGAAATTAAGACATTCACAGATAAGCAGAAGCTTGGAGATCTTGTAAAAACCAAACCAAAACTACAAGAAATACCAAAAGAAGCAATTTTGCTTAGGAAAACAAAACCATTAAAAGTATATTTAAGGAGACAATGCAGGACACAGCATCCGGATACCTACTCAGTTAGGGAAGCCACAAAACTCAATCAACGCTACAGTATTAAATGAAGGGAATGAGTGTTCATATCATGAAACTATGACACATCACATTAAAAAGAGGAATATACTACAGTAGTTACAGGCCTTTCAGCTGGAGAGGAAGTTAAACACATATGCAGAAGTTAAAATTGGGTTTAAATGAACAATATTAAGGGGATCTTAAGATCTTAACAATGCAACATATCAAAACAAGAAACGTAAGACAGGAGTCTCAAGAAAACTAACACTAAAAAAGATGAAAATTCAACCCTTAAAGAAGAATGACCCAGAACAGAATATTAACAGCAACATGGAAAACACCAACACAAAAATAAATACATCAAAATGACAGCACTAGACACATACCCATCAATAACTACACTTAATGTAAACAGACTGAATGCTCCAATAAGGAGACAAGTGATACCTGAGATTACAAGACATGACCCATCCATATGTAGCTTACAATAAATGTACCTTAGACTAAAAAATATGAACAAACTGAAAATTAAAGGATGGAATAATGTATACCAAGCTAATATACAAACCTAATCTCAATACACAATATACAATACTAACCTCAGATGAAATATACAATATACAATAATAACCTCAGATAAAATAGATTTTAATGTAAAATCCACCATTGTAGACAAGGATGGTCACTATTTATTGCTGAAAGGTCCAGTACTCAAGCAGGACTTAACAATATTAAATATTTGTGCACCCAATACCAGAGCATCTAACTACATCAAAGAAACACTGACTACATTGAAAAATGAGATAGATGACTCCACAGTAATAGTTGGAGATTTCAACACTCCCCTTTCAGTAATGGACAGATTGTCCAGAAAAAAGCTCAGTAAAGACACAGATCTTATTCCAACAATTAGCCAACTAGACCTCATCAACATGTACAGAACTTTTTGTACATCAACAGACAAGTACACCTTCTCCAATGCACATGGAACATTGTCCAGAAAAGATCATGTGTTAGGACATAAAGCAGATCTCAACAAAATCCAAATCCAAAATTCAAATAACTGAATTATTGCAAAGCATCTTCCTGGACCATAAGGCCATAAAGGTTGAAATCAATAACAGAAAAAACATAGATAGAAATTGGAACTCATGGAAACCGAACAACACCTTGCTTAACAAAGCCATGGGTTATAGAAGAAATCAAGGACAAAATAAAGAAATTCATGGAATCAAATAAGAAAGAAAACACATCCTACCAGAACCTATGGGATACATCCAAATCAGTGCTCAGAGGTCAATGTACCTCTGTAAATGCACATATCCAAAAGAAAGCAAAGACCCAAACCAAAGAATTAACCACACAGTTTGAACAAGTAGAAAGTGAGCAACAAAGCAACCCTTCAGGCACCAGAAGAAAACAGATCATAAGGATTAGGGCATAACTAAATGAATTAGAGAATAGAAGAACAATTGAAAAAAATAACAAAACCAAAAGCTGTTTTTTTGAAAACATCAACAAAATCGATAAACTACTGGCCAAACGTACAAAAGAAAAACAGGAAACAAATAACACAAATAAGAAATGAGACAGGAGATGTCACAACAGACCCAACTGAAATCAAAAGCATCATAACAGAATACTGAGAAAGACTGTATTTTAACAGATTTGAAAACCTAGAGGAAATGAGCAGATTTCTAGATTCATATCACCATCAAAAATTATCACAAGGAGAAGTAGGACAACTTAATAAACCTATCACAAAAGAAGAGATTGAAAAACTCATCAAAAAACTACCAACCAAAAAAATTCCTGGCCCAGATGGCTTCAGTCAGAAAATTCTACCAAACTTTTAGAGAAGAGTTAACTCTAATACTACTGAAACTATTTCATAGCATAGAAAATGATAGAATACTTCCAAATTCATTCTATGAAGCCAGCATACATCTGATACCAAAGCCAGGAAAAGATCCCACGAAAAAAGAAAAATTACAGACCAATATCATTCCCGAATCTAGATGTAAAAATCTTCAACGAAAACCTTGCCAAGAGAATTCAACATATCAAAAAAATAATTCATCATCACCAACTTGGATTTATAGTAGGGATGCAAGGCTGGTTCCACATCAAAAATAAATAAATAATGTGATCAACCACATAAATAACACAAAAGATAAGAAATACCTAATTTTGTCAATTGATGAAGAAATGCATTTGACAAAGTCCAAGACCCATTCATGCTAAAAACTCTTAGCAAAATTGAAATAGAGGAGAAATTCCTCAGCGCAGTAAGGGGCATCTATGCAAAGCCAACTGTCTACATCACCCTAAATGGAGAGAGACTGAAGGAATTCCCCCTGAGAATGGAAACCGGACCGGGTTGCCCACTCTCACCACTTCTATTCAACATTGTACTAGAAATTCTAGCCAGTTCTAGCACAAACTTTGGCAAAGACGAAGTAAAAATCTCCCTGTTTGCAGATGATATGATTTTACACACAGAGAATCCTAAAGAATCCATAAGTAAACTACTCAAACTAATAGAAGAGTTCTGCAAAGTATCAGGATACAAGATAAATAGAAAAATCAGTAGGATTCCTTTACACCAACAAATAATTATCAAATAAGAGATTATCAAAGAAGAAATCACCAGATCAATACCATTTACAACAGCCCCCAAGATGATAAAACACCTAGGAATTAATCTAACTAGAGAAATAAGAGAGCTATACAAAAAGAACTGAGAAGAAACCCAAAGAGACTTAGATCAGTGGAGAAACCTACCCTGCTCACCAATAGGAAGACTTAACATCATGAAAATGGCTATTTTTCCCAAAGTGATCTGCATATACAATGCAATCTCAATACAAATTCCAGTGACATTTTTAAACGAGATGGAGAAACAAATCACCAACTTTGTTTCAAAAGGGAAGAAACCACAGATAAGCAAAGCACTACTGAAGAAGAGGAACACAGTGGGAGGCCTCATATTACCTGAACTTTGAACCTATTACACTGCCACAGTAGTCAAAACAGCCTGACACTGGCACAAAAAGAGACATATAGACCAATGGAAGAGAGTTGAGACCCCAGAGATGCCACCATCCTCTTATGAACAACTAAAAACAATCTCTTTAAAGAACAGTTCTCGCAAAATTGGATAGCCATCTGCAAAAGATTGAAACAAGACCCATATCTCACACCTTACACAAAAACTAGCTCAAATTGGGTCAAAGAACTAAATATCAATCCTGAAACAATAAAGATCATGCTAGGAAAAAATAGGGTCAACAATGGAAGTTTTAATACATAGGCTGGACAGACTTCAAACTCTGACAAACAAAGTATGACAAACAGAAGAGAAAATAGATTAAGGGGAACTACTAAGAATCCAACACTTTTGTTCATCTAAAGACTTCATCAGAAGAGTTGAAAACCACCTACAGAATGGGAAAAGATATTTGGCAACTACAAATTGGACCAACGTCTATCTCCATAATCTACAAGGTACTGCAAAATATCAACAAGAAAGAAACAACCCAATTAAGTGATGGGTAAAGGGGATGGACACACATTTCACCAGAGGACATCCATGCAGGCACAAGACATATAAGGAAATGCTTGTGATCATTATTAGAGAAATCCAAATGAAAACCACAATAAGATACCATCTAACCCCAACAAGGTTGGCCATGATCCCAAAAACACAAAACAATAAATGCTGGAGAGGCTCTGGAGAGATTGAAACTCTCCTACACTGCTGGTGAGACTGCAAAATGGTACAACCTCTTTGAAAAGCTAGAAATAGAGATATTATTTGATCCAGTAATCCTACTGCTCGCAATATATCCTGCAGAAATAAAGGCTGTCACAGGAAGAGATATTTGCACACGAATGTTTATTGCAGCACAGTCCACAACCGCAAAAAGATGAAATCAACCCAGACGCCTAACAACAGATGAATGGGCAAACTATGGTACATACACTCAATGGAACACTATATGATGTAAAGAACAATGATTTCAGGAAGCATCTCATAACCTGGTTTCAACTGGAAGACATTATGCTGAGTGAAATCTGTCAGCAGCAAAAGGACAAATATTACATGAGACCCCTAGTATAAGGACTTTAAAATAAACTTATGTATAGAAGAAAAGACTTTTTGACAGCTGCAAGGGAGGGGAGGGAGGGAGAATGCTGGTCACAGATTAGATAGTTGATTGAAATTTGGTTGGGTGAAAGCAGTGACAGCAAATAGTAGAAAGAAGACTCAATTGGCCTTTAACATAAACTGAAAACTCTTCTTATCTTAACCTGATATTGCAAGGTGAGAATAGTGGTGGCAGGGGTCTAGAGAACCCACTTTCAGGGAAAAACATCGAGGCCAGGTGACATAACTAACCTATTGCTAAGAAAGTCTTGTGCACCCCCTATTGGTGAGTGGTATCTGGGATCTTCAAAGCTAGTAGGCTGCCATCTGAGGAACACAAAAATGGTACCAACTCAGCAAGAACAGTTGATCTTCAAAATTAACAAAGACATCGGGGAAAAAAAGCCCAGGAGATGCAAGGACTTGTGTGACTGGGTGAGTGTATCAATATGTGACCAGAAGAACCAGATAGTGCCTGCCCACCACCCAAAACAGCTGTGATGGGCACACAATGTCAAGTCCCAGTCACAACACAAGAAAAAGAAGGGTGCATCTTAAGAAAGCCCCTTGAAGACCACAACTGATGGTTTAGAGGCCTGGGGGTTCCCCTGGAAGCATGGCCCCTCGACCTGCTGCTGCACCTGACCAGAAAACATTACTGAGGTCAACTCTTCTGGCAGGAATGGACTAGACTTGAGGACACAATGTGATCATATGATCTGTGTACTTTATCGTTCTATGCATCAATAGTATACTGTCCCACTGGCTGTTTACTAGAAGGGAGAGGAGAGTTTTAGAGAGGAGGGAACAGGAAATTGTTAAGAGGATCTAACATATATAGAATGAAAAAAAGGAGTGTGCTGTCACTGGGCAAGGCAAGCAGAAGGAGCTGCAGATAGGTGGGCGTGCAAATTTAATTTGAATCATATACTTTCACTTAATCCGATAGGAAAAATAATAATTGAATGGAAATGGCCCTTCTTCTGCCTTTAGGTGGAAAAAAACTGCTCTCATTCAGTAGATTCCAACTCTTAGCGATCCTATGGGTCAGAGTAGAACTGAACCATAGTTTCCAAGGAGTACCTGGCAGATTTGAACTGTCGACTTTTTGGTTAACTGATAGCACTTGACCACTACACCACCAGGGTTTCCTCTTATTCTCCAAAAAAAACTGTTACTGTTGAGTTGATCCCAAATTATAGCGACCCCTAAATAGGGAAAAATTTTCCAGGCTGTACTAAAGACCAAAATTTGAATCTTCATTTGAATTGAAAATTTCTGTTTCTAGTAGGGCTTGCTGTGGGCTGGCCGTTACTGTGTCTACCGGCTGCCTGTCTCTACCGGCTGCCTGCAGACCTAGTCAGGATCGGAGAAGTAGGAAGAAGGAGAAGTAAAGGGGAATCAGAAATCTCCGACCTGATTGGGACTACTGAAAGCTCGCTTTTGTAGTCTCTGACACAGCTGTCAAAGTCAGCTCTTTCTGCCATGGAATTTTCTGAAGCCCTTGGCTTCCCTGAGGCAGAAGTCCCCTATACAAGGAGGGCACAGAATGACCACTTTGGTTACTTCTGCTGTTCACTCCATTTCACACCCTGGTGAGAACCCTACAACTTCTTATTTCTGGGTCCCACACCTGGAAATCTTTCCTACAAGACAGGATTCCCCCTTCTAAAAGGACTTACTAGGAAGCTGAAATTTCCCCATCTTTGGTAAGCACTCGCATTGTAAGTTGCTGTTGGAAGGTCATGTGACGTGCTCCTAGAGGCAGCCCTCACACTGTGATCATAGTCTCCAGGTGGTCCACAGAATTCCCCTCAATAAGTGTGGGATACAGGGAGAAATATATCCTACCTTCCCCCCCTTGGTCAGACAACTTCACAGTATTAATCCTGCAAATTAATTTTTCTTATAAAATCTCTTTCTTCATCAACTGAAATCTTTTTATTCCCCTGGTTGTGGGTATGGGGGCCAAGAATTGGGGAATCATTTAAATTAGTGCCTTACAAAAAGTTGTAATATCACTTTGGAAAATTTTAATAATTGTGACTTGGCTGCGTCAGTCCAAATTTCCAATTTAACATACTTGATGTAATGAGCTAAACTCTGATGAAAAATTTGGGTAGCAAATGGAGCCACAGTTCTGTCAAACTCAGATGTTCTCACATGCCCTTGGATATGGAGAGCTCCTGTGTTGAGAAAGCACGCATTGAAAAAGACATAAGGTTCGTACACACTTCTCTGAGCCTATTACAAGATAAACATAAAAATGCCCCCTTCTGACACTTTAGATACCAAGGTTCAGCCCAGGTCAAAATCTTATGGCTAAGTTATAAATTCCAGAAAAACATTACTCTTGAAGCATTGACACAAGCTTAAAAGAGAGCTGCTGAGCCGAGCAGTGGAAAAACAAGGAACACAACGAAGGTGCACAAAAACCAGCCACGAAATGTGTCTGATAGTAAGTATCACAATGAATGTTTTACATGCTTTCGGTGTTAGAAACCTTGTTGCTGATGATGACATCATTTGAAACATCATTTTATAGATGATTTGACTAACCACAAATGGGTTCTTGAGTATTCTTTCTAGCCATCCGCGCTGTGTAATAAACCGCCTCAAAACTCAGTGGTTTAGAACCACAACCATTTATTTGCTCATAATTCTGTGATCCAGACCAGGTTCAACCAGAAGTCTGTCTGATCTCACCTAAGGCTACTCACGCAGCAACAGTCGTCTGACTGCTTAGTAGTTGCTGGAAATCAAAAATGGTATCATTCATGTGTCTGTTACCTCCGCTAGGATGGCTGAAACAGCTGGGCATGTGCTAAGCATGTCTCTGTGTCCACAACATCTCTGAAGCAGAGTAATCAGACCCTTTCTGTGGTGGCCTAGAGTTCCAAGAGTACAATACAAAAAGCTGCCAGGCCTCTGAAGGCTGAAGGAAGCACAGAACTAACACAAGCTCACAATCACCACATTCTACTGGTCAAAGCTGTAGACTCAAGGGAAAGGCAAGTAGGCTTTACCTGTAAACAGGAGGAAAGACAAAAAGAATGCCTGGTCGTATTTAATTTACCACACAGGGTTTTCTGAAAAGAAAATGTGTGTAGTTCATTACCTCTGCAAAACAATAGCATTGCTAGTGATGAATATCCTCTCTCTGAAATGCCGGGAACTAATAATCTTAAATATCAATTTTAACAACACTTACAAATAGAAGGGAGAGAGATTTCCTACAAAGAGATGGTGTCAGCGTATTTCAAGTCAAAGGAAAGGAGTAAAATACACCCACAGGGAGTATATAATGCTTGATGAGACAAGACTATACGTTTCCACCCATCTCCAACGCTGCTTGTCACATATTATCATCAGTGAATAATAACATCTTTCTCAGCTTAGCAATAATGTGCCAGGGAGCCCTAATCTTTCATTAATCAATCCATCCATTGATTTAGTCAACACACATTTTTAAGTACCTTTTATGTGACAGATACTATGCTAATCTCCAGTGACACAAAATGAACAGGACATAGTCCTTCAATAAACCCGCAAGTCTGTAGGAAAAACTGGCAAACACATAGGTGGTTACAAGAAAAGTCATGGAATGATTTAATAGATGTTAAGAGGGTTGCTAGCTCTGCCCTTGCAGGGTGTGATGGTAGGTGAAATTCCTAGAGAACAGGAACCAGTCTTAAGGGATGAGAGGGTGTTTACTGAGTGGAGGGAATGGAAGCAAAGTCAAGGAGGCAAGAAACAATGTTAGAGCTCAGAAAACAGAGTAGTTTAGTATAAACTGAAAACAGAACGTTTGTAGGAATTAGGTTAACGCAAAGGCTGGTGATTTATATGCAGAACTTCGCACGTCTTGCTAATGAGTCTGTGTATTACCCCACATAGATGGTAAGTCTCTGAAACAGAAGATACACAGCCAAACAGATGAGACAACTGTATTCCTTAAGGTTGTGGTTTCTTTCTTCTGAGCACCATAGTTCCGGTTTCTCCCTATGATGAATCCACTACAGACAGCATAGGAAGTGGTTCTTTAGTACATCAGATATCACTTAATAGCTGCTTTTTAAAATCCTTTCCTAAGTCTAGGTTCTAGATTATGAAAATGTTTTGGCTTATTTATGCGTAATGATCTAGTGTGTAAGTTTTCCTAAAGCAGTTGATAGAGTTGCTAATGCCCCAGATTGAACTAGACTCAGTACAGTGGAAGTACTAAGAATGGAGAGGCAAATAAAACATAGAGGAGAAGGAAACATAATGCGTCTTCATGTCCAAGTCACAAAAACCAAGTTTCTTTTTTCTACCCAGTGAAATATGGAGACAGCTGTCTAACCTCTAGCAGAATAAACAAAGTGCAACAGATGTGGTCATGTAATCAGGAGGTCCAATTCATGAAGACTACATTTTGAATTACATTAATTAATGTAACTCATGTTCTACCACATACCAAATACGTTCCAAGCATTTAGTAGACCCTAGGCATATAATGAGAAATGAAATAGATTTAGTTCCTGACCCTGGGAGCATAATAGGCTAAGAGCTACAGCTGCTAGGCAACAGGTTGACAGTTGGAATATACCAAATGCTCCACTTGATGGCAATGGGTTTAGTTGTTTGGTTTTCAGGGCAGTTACCATTCCTTTCCCAAGTGGTGTTTATTAGAAGCCAAAACCTGATTTTCCCACTAATAAGACAAGAGTTAAGGAATGAGACTTTCTCTAAGGAACTTAAGAACTAGCCATGTATTGTCATCCTTGGGAATCCTGGTGGTGTAGTGGTTAAGTGCTACAGCTGCTAACCAAATGCTCTGCAGTTTAAATCCATCAGGCACCTGTGGGAAACCCATGGGGCAGTTCTGCTCTGTCCTATAGTGTCAGTATAAGTCAGAATTTACTTCGCGGGTTGGCTGGTTAATCATTCTTACCTTGGCTTGGCTACATTGTTAGGGCTTTCACGTTGTCAGTATGTTAGTCTTTTACTTTCTTGACTTGGAAAGCAACACTTGATTGGAACAAAGTGAAGCCAGGCAAACCGTATTGTTGAAGAGAGGTGTAGAATAACCTGGGGAGCAGGGCTTCTGTTTACTATCTACAGAACTCTCTCCCTAGGTGTTATTGAGGATTTACTCCTGAAGTACATGACAGAGAGATAAGTGGTGTCTTTAGGAACATCTCACCCTCTAGAACATTCTCTGGCAGAAATTAAATATCATAGTAGTTCTCCTTCAATATTAAGTCTAAAGTTATTCCTACTTCAAATAGGATTTAGAATAAACTAGCCTCAGTTTATTCTCTGTTTAGAATTCAGTTCTCAATTTAGATACAGTCTATTGCTAAGATCTGTTTGTCCAGTGATTAAAGGGTGACTGCAGGGTGATGGAAACCTGGGTGGCACAGTGGGTTAAGTGCTACAGCTGTTAACCAAAAGATCGGCAGTTCAAATCTTCCCAGTACTCTGTGGAAACTGTATAGGGGCAGTTCTACTTTATCCCACAGGGTTGCTGTGAGTCAGAATTGACACAACAGCAATAGGTTTCAGATTTTGGGGTAGGGTAATTGTTACAGAGAGAATCTTCCATTTCTAACTGTATAAACTGCAGGATCCCGGACCGGTGAGTTCTACTTACATGGTTTTTAGACATAGCTGTTGTGTATATGCCATTTAGTTTGTTGATAGCTGGAAGTTAAAAGCATCAAGTTATAGACTACGTTGAAGGACACAGATGCCCTGAAAAGGTATGCTGATCCTTGGTCTCTAAGTCTGTATTGGGCGCTTTCTGCTCCCTGTCAGAATTTTCCAGAATCCTTACTTCCAGACTCTTTTCCTGCTCCAGTTTAGCCCACTCTGTCTGGACATACTCGATGTGGCTACTTCCCCAGCAGGCATTATATATGAATAATCTACTTATTTTGGACAGCTGGGGAACACAATGAGAATTTAATTACTTTGCTAAGATCAATTAAAACAAGACTATCAAAAGACATAAGATTTTCATTTCTACTCCCAAGCTCTTTAATCTGCCTAATTTAGTATAAGATTCCATGCTGGAAGCGAAACTTGTAACCTGGAAGTAAAATGGGCTTTTCCATTTAAAGTTCCCTCCTCCCTTGTCCCCTTTTCATTTCAGGCAAAAGCAACATGCTGTTTTAAGATTCTCTGGATTATAAACATTTATGTCCAATCCTCTTTTAAAACTCTTTTCTTTTCCAGATTTTAAGAGGCTAGACCTATTAAAAAGTTTAAAATTTCCTAAATCTTAATTTAGAAGAAAGAGCAAAAATGGTTTCTACTATTCAAGCTTTTGAATGTACAAATTCAATGTTCTGTTTTTACAGAAGAACCTTTTCCAAATTTATTTCCAGCTACTTTTGTTTTCCTTGAGGGACCTTTGAAACACTATATTGCTACTTTTCATGTTTTTTATTTGCCCTATGGAACGATAAAAGCTCAAAGGTTCATAAATATGCATTCTGTAAATGTATTATGCTGACAAAGTGTTGCTCAGATAGCTGTTTTTGCCTTTGGGGAATGAATAAGTTTACAGCATACTTAAACAACATTGTAAGGTAGAAAGAGAAAAGAAAAAGGAAAGAAGAAGCGGGAGGAAGAGAGGAATTTAGAGGTACACAAAAAGAAGAGAAAGATGAGGAGAAATTTAAGAACCATCACTTCAAAGGAGGGCAAGAAGGAATCCATAGCGAATGACGAATGCAAAAGGAAACTAGAAACAAAAGTGCAGTCATATTTTATATAACACTTTATAATGAATGCCAAGAAAGAGAAAGAAACTTGTTTTTTGACCAAAGATCCAAGGCTGTTGTTGTTTCTTCCCCTATAGGATAGTTTGAACTGAGCAATATGCAATATCTATATTCTAATTCGTGTCAAACATTTAGTCAAATAACCTTTGAACATAAGGTTGTTGTCCTTATTAATTCTAATTCCCTCTGGACTTTAATCTAGTTCTGCTTCATTCAACTCAAATTAGATAGATAAACTGTAGGTCTAGTGGTTATCAATATGCAAGGAAAGGAAAGAGTAACACATTTCAGCGACAGAACTGAAAGCACCCAAACCCATTAACTCTCTAGTGAGCTGAGTTAATGAGCTTAAATACAGACACTAATGGACTACATTTTGATTTGCAGTAAGTTTGTCAGATGACAGAAATGCCTGTTGGTTATTCCGGTGTTAACAGTTTCCTTTCCCATGATAAAATGTGGAACTTGGAAATCCTTGGCATTGTTGAAATAAAAATTAATGTTTTATACAAAAAGTAATGGCAGTTGGAAAGTACAGAAAATAGCATTTGTAACTAAAAGAAAAATATATAAGAAATGGCACAATCACTGAAGAAGAAACTGACAAAATACTTGTGATACGAAGACTCACTGAGGGCTCTCCAGTACATCACTAATTATTTCAATTATTTTCTGCCACAGACATTTAGATTGTTGCCCCCTTCTTTTTTTTTTTTTTTTTTTCATGCCCCAGACATTTTCACTAGTGCTTAGTGAAAACATTTAAAGCTAACAAAGCATCCTTGACTTGGATACAAGGGAAAAAAAAAAAAAAAAAAAAAAAAACCCAGCTCATGTAAAAGTTTTGTATCTCAAGAGATGTGAGACTTTGATCCTCCCTGTGCTTTACCCTCAATGGAATTCCCAGCAGCTATTAGCTGGGCAGAAGCTTTCTCCTAACCTAGGATCTTAATCATGCTACTGTCTTCAAGATTTCTTGAAAATCCCATAATTACAACTTCAACAAATCTTTTCTGTACTTCATAGAAGTTATTATTTCGTTTGTGTTTCCATTCCATTTATTCAGTGGACGTTGAGAGCTAGGCATTGTATCAGGCTGTTCTCTGAGGAGTTTCTAATTGCGGAGAGATGACACACTGAAATATAACAAGATGTGATAGGTGCTTTGTGAGAGAGACATGCAAAACTCAACAGGAAATGCTTAATTTGGCCTGGGAGGATCACAGAGAGATAAATTTGAACCAGGCCTTTAAGGTTCATCAAGCAGAGAAATGGAACAGATTCAGAAACAAAGGAACCAAAGCATAAAAATACGTTCGGGCGACTGCATGGAGCGCAAGGTGGTTGGATAATATTTATAAAGGAATGAGGAAAAAGGAGACAGGCTGGGACTCAGAGGCAAAACTACTTGGGAAACGTCCTGTAAGCCCACCAAGTGTGAACTGTAAATCATCGTTCTGTGGCTTTTAAAACTTCAGTTACAACCCACAAAAAGAAATACTTTCTATATGTGGCCCAGAACAAATATAACAACTCAGATAAAAGTTTCACATAACAAAACAACCCTTTCAATTCATGATACACTAATCTGTATTCTAATTAGGTTTATTTCTTTTCTTTTTTTTTTTTAATTTTTGTTATTGTCCCTGGGTGGTATAAACAAATTAATGAGCCTGGCTGCTAACTGGAAGTCTGGAGGTTCGAATCTATCCTGACACCTCGGAAGAAAGGACTAGTGATGCATTTCCAGAAAATTATCCATTGAAAACTGTGTGGAGCACAGCTCTACTCTGACATAGGAGGATGCAGTTGCGATGAATGGGAATTGACTCCAGGGCAACTGGGTTTCTATGATCCATCAAATTGATTGTGATCGCAATTTGCAGGAACATTTGCTATAAAAAAAAAAAAAAAAACGGCTTTTGGCATGTGAATGACACAATCTGAATTTTAGAAAGATAACAACGGACAAAGTAGAAGATGGTTTAGAGGCAGACAAGCTGCCAGCAGAGAGTCTGGTTAGGCAGTTACCAGTTAGGTAACCTGGGGAAGAGATCTATAGCTAAAGGCACAAAATCAGAGTGTTTCCTATGTCAGATTGTCTGAAAAAATTGTTGACACTGAGAGTTTACTGATTTGCTATACCACCACTCCAAAGATTATTTAGATATTCAAAGAGTACTCGTAGAAGAGAGGGATTCATGAAACAAATGAACTCTTCAGCACACAACAGAAATGTGTCACACGTTTTCCTGGAGTTGCTCAAAATAGTGCTGTTCAGGGGAACCTTGTATGAGATTCATGCTTTAATTATGCATAGAAATCAGGGTGGGGAGAGCACTGGTTTTAACAGAAATGGGTTTATGCCCATGCAATGAAGCCATGGTAACCACATATGTATTTGTCCCAGCTTCTGTGAACAACTTCATCCGTTTTTTGTAAGCGACAAAGATTCCGTTTAACAAACTGAGTGTAAGAAATCTGCCATCTCAACTTTTCAAACTGAGAGTTGAGTGAAGACGTAGACCTCACTTTGTAGCTTAGCAACTGTGCACTGCTATTTTTTTATTCTTACCACCCTTTGAAACTTCAGATCATATGCATGTTATAGTAAAAATTTGCATAAATTATGAGAAAATAAAATTAAGAAAGAACTAGTCATTGCCTCTATCATTATCAGTTATATCTTTTTTTTTCTGACTTGTTGAAGTCATAGTATACATTCAATCTCAATTCCTTTTCCATTACCTTGAACATTTTTCACACGGCTGTGTGGTCTCCTGGAAACACTGGTGGTATAGTGGTTAAGTGCTGCTAACCAAAAAGTCAGCAGTTCAAATCCACCAGGCGCTTGTTGGAAATGTTATGAGGTAGTTCTCCTCTGTCCTATAGGGTTGCTACAAGTTGGAATTGATTCAGTGGCAACAGGCTTGGTTTTCTGTCTTCTAATACAGTCTTTGTAGAGCAGAAGCCAGAGTGGTATTTTCCATGTACAAAAACGTTTATAAATTTATTTTTTTCTCTCATTGTTCTCAAAATCAGTTTTAAATTTATGCGTCAGTGTAAGAGTGTAAGCACCATTTCCCAAAGGAAGGAATGAACTGAAATGGGAGAAATACAACTGAAGTCACCAAAACTTGTCTCAGAAAGTCAGCTCTAGAACTGGAATTCAAATGCTGTATTCACAGTAGATCTTCTACACGGTAGTTCAAGGTTGAGCCTCTTCTGCTTGCCAGATACATGGAGAGATTTAGAGTATGCATTAAGCACAATGGAAATTCATTCTGTATTTTACTACGCATTTCATCTGGTCTAAATGAGCATCTAGACGGCATGCAGAGCATCCTTATTAAGTAAATAGCCTTCCATGCTTCAGGTGCCAGGCCTTTCTTCAAAGGCCTTTATTTTATGTGGTCTTTAGTATTTTTCCATTTCATTCCCATTCCATTCCTCAGCTCAAATGACATTCCTTAACATATAAGTCTTTTATTATAGTGTTTTCCTTTTCTTCTGCTTTGATTCTGTCCCCTTTTACCTTTTTTGTGCTTTCTGAAGAGAACCATCCTCTTCTGAAGCAATTTCATCACATCACTGAGGCTCCTTTAAGGAAAACTTTAAAAGCCGGCTTTCATGTGCACACCATCCACTGTCCCTTTAGAATTCAGCAAGATCAGCTGCCTCTGTGGCTAAAAACAAATCAAAACAGGCCCCCAAGCACATCTCTTTATATATATATGTATATGCTTTCTTATTTATTTTCTGTGCTGCACATTTGGAAGCTGATTCCAAGAATTGTTCTTGATTCTATGGCAGTCCTGGATATGGAAGAGTATTGAAAGACAACGTAATTAAATGGAAGGAATGAAAAATAACAGTCAGCTGTCACCCAGGATTCTCTCAGTCTGGAATTTCTGTTATCGCGGCTGGCACTTTTTTCACTACATTGATGATCTATTATCATAATGGCAGGCCTGGGCCCCTGCAAGTTCCCAGACTGCTGTCTGAGTAGTCAAAGATCATTACGCCCAGTGCAGTTTGGCAAAGACACTCCTAAAGCTTTGAAAATTAGTTTTCCATGGATGATGTAGGTGAGAACTTGATATAATTCCTTGTCAGCACGTTCAGAAAGCTTTGGAAAAATTCAAAATTATCAACAGCAATCACAAAAGAGAGAATGCAATGTGCATTTATTTCTTTATTCATTGATTTATCCATGAATTCAATGGCTGTGTGTACGTTTGGGCTGTGCTAAGCCTTAGTGTAAAAGCTTCATCTTATTCAATACTCACGGTCTCCTTGCCAGCCATCCACAGTGTGCTCTGTTCCCTGAAGCTTGGCAGAGTCTCTCTTGTCTTCAGACTCTGCACGCGCCATCACTGCCTCAGCCAGAGGCCCTCATCTGCCATCTCCATCTCCGACTCTGGGTTTGCCAGGCTGGTATATACCCTTCATTTATAACTTCTGTCTCAACTTAGAAACTCCCCTTGTTGTTTTTTTTTTTTTAATTCTGTCCTCAGTTTATCAAAACAGGCCTAGGTTTCACTGGGCTTCATCAATTCTTGCGTTCCACTGTGTGTGTGTGTGTGTGTGTGTGTGTGTGTGTATACGTATGTTTGTGTGTGTATACACACAGACACATAGAAGGCATCCAGCAGTGAAGTACATGAACTTGTTATAAGTACTATGTATCTCATTGCTGAATATCACTATGGTCACTGTCAAAGTACTCCCCTTGGGAGGTTGTGTACCAATACCAGCACGTAGTCTACCCTTCAACGCAATTTTGAAACTCTTTTTCTAGAATGGCCTTCAGAGCTGTAGTCATTTTACCCTCGATGTCCTGAATGTCATCCAAATAACCACAGTATGTAGAACTTTTTCTAGGGTGAGTTGGAGAACCTAATTGTCTGTCCTCACAGGAAGTCATTTTGAGGACATTCCTTTCGATAATTCCTTTATCTTCAGGTAAAGAGAAAAGTCACTGGGGCCAGATCAGGTGAGTAGGGAGGCTGTTGCCATGTAGTTATTTCTTTACTGGCTAGAAACTCCCTCACAGACAACTATATAATCAAGTTCATGAGCTTGCCGCCATGCCACTGTGCTCAATGGCCATTCCAGAAAGAGTTCCAAAATTGCTTTACAGGGTAGACTAGGCACTGGTGTCAGCGCATAGCTTCCCAAGGGGAGTGCTTCGAAGGTGACGGTAGCGATATTCAGCAACGAGGTATGGAGCACCTGCAACAATTAAGTTTGTGGGCTTCGTTGTCAGACCTCGTACGTGTTTGTGTGTGTGTGCGTGTGTCTAGAGTCTTGTAGTTGTATAACATACATTCTCCTATACATCCATTTAATTATATAACATACACATTGTATTCCACTAATACATAATGCATACCACACTCGACATTCGTGTAAATATAATGGCATTTGATTTTCTGTTTACAAAATACTATTTTTACTCATGTTTTCTCAAAACTAGTCTCATATTCACTGGTTAAGTTCCTGCTTAGATCACATCATGACTATAACACAACAAGCCTTTATCATAATCACTGACCAAGAAACAGTGCAGTCTGGGTGGCACAAGCGGCTCGCTACTAGCTGTTAACATAGCGGCTGACGACTCAAACCCACCCAGCAGTTCCTGGGAAGAAAGGCCTGACGATTTGCTTTCCTAAAGATTTCAGCCAAGAAAACCCTACTGAGTAGTTCTGCTCTGTAGTACATAGGGTCACTAAGAATCAGTGACCAACTTGATGGCAGAAAACAGGAACAGCTGAGAAACAGCATAATGGAGTGATTATGAGCATGAGCCTTAAAGCGAAACCACGGTGGGTCAAATCCCAGCTGTGTGACTTAGGCTCTTTGTGCATCAATTTCCTATCAAATTAAAAAAGGATAAAAATATACCGACCTCACAGGGTTGTCAAAAGAATTAAGTATGTTAATACATACAGTATTTCAAATAGCTCCTCATACATAGTAAACACAGTAAATAGTAGCTGTGACTAGAATTATTGTTTGGATTAAACTGTGAGCACCAGGAAAGCAGTGGCCGTAATTTCACCTACCACCTTTGAGCATCCTCAGTCAAGCTCAGGTCTTGGCACGTGCTTGGATGAACGAATGAACACAGCTCAACCCTGAGCCCTTGTAGCCTACAGCACGAGGAGGGGCAGCTGAGCAAACACAAACACGCTGCAGTCCAGGCAGTCGCTGTATAAAGTGGAAGCCCAAGAGAAGGCCACTGACTCACAGGTGGTAAAACACGGCTACAGCGGCGAAGGTTTCCTGTAAGTGAAAAGTTAACTAGAACACCTTTCAGTATCAGAGCAATCAGGATTTCAACCTCAGTTGTCTCCTGAAATCATAATCCTAGACCCAGAATCTGCACTAGCCCCCAGCACTTTGTTACAACCCATCACAAATTCATTTTCCTTCAAAATGTGTCCCCAAGGAGTCTTGTGAGACACAACCAGTCAGAAGATAAACAAAACAAATTGCCAAATAATTCTCAGTGTGACTTAACCTTAAATATTTTACAAAGGTAATGCTATATACTAGTGCTTTTAAAAATCGTCACACTCATTGTGTTTGGTGGCCATGTGACAGCCACTTCCCGCTGTCCAAGTCCAGGGAGCACTACTGTTGTTATAAATAAGGAACTGTAAACATATGCCTGGAAATGCCAGAAATGTAGGACATGGCATACAAGTGCCCTCTCGAGCTAGACAGTGCTGAGACACTGCACCCTACAGAACATTTAACTACGCCTTTCTCACCTACTCTTTGAAGAAGAGAAACCAGAGGGGCTTTCTTTGGGATTAAAGTTTAGTTCATTTCCTAAAATCAACCACCTTGTATTTTTATTCACTCGGTGATACCTTTGCCAATATATGAGTTTTTAGTTGCAGCTGAGTCAGTTCTGACTCTTGGTAGCCCCCGTGTGTGCAAACTGGAATCATACCACAGAGTGCTTAAGGCTCAAACCTTTCAGACACAGATGGTGGACCTGTCTTCCAAGGCACCTGCAGGCGAGTTCAAACAGCCAACTTTTCAGCTAGCCATCAAGCATTTAACTTATTTGCACCACCTAGAGATTGTATGCCAATATATGAAACAATTTTACATATACCCTCCTTTCTACATGGAAAGCTGATCCTGAAAGCCCTATAGGAAAACTGGCAAACAGATACTTACTGAGCATTTGCTTTAAGCATTACACTGTACTAAAAAACCAAACCCAGTACCATGGAATTGATTTTTACTCATAGCAACCTTATAGGACAGGGTAGAACTGCCCCATAGAGTGTCCAAGGGGCACCCAGTGGATTTGAACTGTCTGTCTTTTCGTTAATAGCCATAGAACTTAACCACTGTGCCACCAGCATTTCCATAACACTATACTAGCTGTCCCCAAATAAAAAAGAAGTGTTCAATACTTCCTTCCTACTTGTGGTAAGCTGAACAACAACCCACAACATTACCCAAGTCCTAAGCCCTGGAACCTGTGAATATTACTCTTCAGGGCAAAAAGAACTTTACAGACATGATTAAACTAAGGATCTTGAAATGGAGAGATTATTCTGGATTATCCAGGTAGCTAGGCCCTACATGTAACTACTGATGCCCCTCTAAGAAGAAGGCAGAGGGAGATTTGACTGCAGAAGACGAGAAAGCATAGGAGAGAGAAGAATGGTGTACCTACCAATGAAGCAATACCAGCAGCCACCAGGAGCTGGAAAAAGCAAGGAAACGGATTCCCCCAGAGTCTCCCAAGAAAGCACAGCTCTCCCACCACCCCCACGACCATGATGTAGCCTGTAGGATTTACTTCATATCTCTGGCCTCTGAAACTGGAAAAGAATAAATTGCTCTGTATAAATGTCAGAATTTTTGCTGTAATTTGTCACAGCTGCCATACTCAGACTAATACAATGCTATTCACACTTGGGGCACTATTACAACAGTCTGTAAGGGAGTCCAAAAGTACTAAAGGAAAGACATTAAAGGTACCATTACTGATCAGAGTGAACGGGTTATCGTGAGCACAGAGTCCAAGAAACCTCAGAGAAGAAAGGGTATTTAACTCGATCTTGTTGAAAAGGAAGACAAATGATGGTGCCAGAAGGCATCTCAAATCGGAGAATTGTATCAGCAAAGATTCTCAAGTCAGAGACAGAAAGATGTCTGAGGGACTCCAGTTTTCACGAGACCCTTTACTGCTACAGATTGGAGGTTGTAAGTGATTCCGGATCATCGAAGATGACAGATGACAGATGTAACAAAGTCAGAGCACATTATCATCATCGTTGATATTATTGTTTGTTATCATATTATGTTTGTTATCATAATAAGTAATACCAACTTTTTTTTTCTTTTTTTTTAAAGAACAATTGTTTTAGAGCTCTAAAACCCTGGTTTCAAAATCTGGCTCTACCATTCACTAGCCTATGACTATGGCAAAGTCACTTAAGCACTCTGAGTCACAGTTTTCCACTATGACTGATAATACTTGTTTCAGGGTACTAGCAAGCCACTGCCATAGAGTCAGGATACTATGCCAAGTGCCATCGAGTCGGGTACTATAGTGAGGATTAAATGACAGAACACATGAGAGGTACAGCATGCAGTGATGTCCTGTCGTATGTTTCGATGATTACCTATTCTTGTAACGAGTCTGCAGGTAGGTCCTGTGTAGCCCGCCTTAACAGCTTCCCTCCCCACCACAGACACACTTACACTTAACTGCTTCATTGGCGTTGATCAGAAACTGTCCACCCCTTCATTAACCGTGGACAGCAGTGGGTAGTCTCTAGGGCTGCGCTCTCCTGTATGGTAGACACGAGACAAGTGTGGCTATTGGCTGCTGTCAGTGTGACTACTCCGAACTGAAGTGTGCTGCAATTGTAAAATACACACCACACTTTGAACACGTCACGTGAAAAAGAGTCCCTCAGTAGTGAAAATGGCTAGTGAACTTGACTGTTAACCAAAAAGTTGGCAGCTGGAGTCCACTCACAGGTGCCTTACAAGAAAGGCCTGGTGATCCTCTGAAAAATCAGTTATGGAAACCTTATAGATCACAGTTCTCTGAAATACATAGGGTCACTATGAATCAGAATCAACTGGTTCATATGATAAAAGAATTTAAAATAGCTGGTTAATAATTTTACATTGATCATTGAAATGAAATACTGGATTAAATATAATATTAAATACTAGTTTCACCTTTTTCTAATTTCTTTACCATGGCTTCCAGAAAACTACACATGCAGCTCACGTGTTTAATTGGATGGCAGCACTACTCTGGAGAGGTGTCCTCTCCCGGCAGGGGTAATGCATACTTAGCAAGAGTTGGTTGCACTTCTCAACACATCTGCTTAGTGCCTATTACGTTTGTTATTGTCACTATGCAACCTGATTAAATCTTAAGTATGAGAACAGAAAGAGACTTGTTACTCCTAAGAAAGACTCGAAGAAGGGTAGCAGCTAAATAAATTGCTGTCGAATCTAGTGTAGATGGGGCAAATGTAAAAACTGGAGACTAAATATTTCAATGTGGACTGCACTGAGTTTGTTTTGCAAGCCTTTATTGTTTCTACTTTGTGTGTAGTAGAACTAGAAGTCTACAGGGTATGTGATATGCTTGACTTAGTCAAGAAATTGACCTGTAATCCACAGACTTTATAGAGAACTGGCATTGACTTAACAAATAAAAGATTGTTGAACAAGTGTACTTCTAGACATTTTAAGTAAAATTAAAGTTTTCTCTTATGTGTATGTCATTTTTATGGTTCCCCACTTAGTTTGTTTATTTTTAATTAGTCAACAACCACCCCTAATTGCACTGGATAAGAATGCTTCTCCTGTATTGTTATTAAGAGAAAGATAATCAAATAGTCTAAGGGACTAACCCAAGGACATCGTTTGACATAGTGGGGCCAAATCTCAATCACAAATCTCTGTGGATCGAAAGCCAGAGCTTCTTTCCATTATACTGCTCTATCCATCCATTTATAAAAACAACTTAGTCCAATATGTTGCAGTCATATTATTTATGAAAATAATTATTCCATCCTAATTCTTTAAAACCACCTTAATCCCTACTGGCTTAATTGATATGAGCAAAATAAACATAGTACTAAGGTTTCAAAAGATAACCTTTATTCATCATATAAAATTAAACTATACTTTAAAAAAAAAAAAAAACCTTTTTACAGATGCAATTGAGTATTCCCACTGGCCGTTTCCCTCTCATTTAGAAAATGTAAGTAGTCAATACAGAGCATAACTAAGCCCAACTATTGACCTCAACAGGTCGATTTGGATGTTCGATATTAGTCAGACATAGCTCAGCTGTCAAATTTGCACTTGAGGAAAAGATGACTGTTTCAGTTCTTATTACCTATTCAAGGAACCAACTGATTCCCTGTGGTCTTCTATGTAACCTATTCGTCATACTCACAGCAGAGCTGCCTTCAAATGCAATATTGACTTTAGAGAGCAATTCTGTCGGACATAAAAATTGTTGCCAGCCTGAGTAACTGTCCCTTAGCCACAGACTTAGGCTGATCCTTGCCAGTCGCCTTGCCCGAGAGAACTGGACACTTGCAATGTGCCAGCCGGGCTGGCTACACAAGAATGAGCTTAAGCAATAATAATGCATTCCTACTCTTTAAAATGACATCTACATGTTTTTCATTATAGAAAACAATCAGCAATTTCAATTTTCAACTACCAAGTGAAAAGACTATGGAGCCACTCCAGATGGACTACTGAAAACGCAATATCATTTGGGTGGTTAATCCTCCAGAAGGAGGAAGATGGAATTCCCACTCCTGTAAACACTGAACCTGTGCTGTGAGCTTGACAGAGAAGGCACCACGCATGCCTGTGTTCCCAGTTCACAGGCACAAACAGGTGCACGTAAATGTGCAGGCACAACAGTATCATAAAAACAGCAGCAAGGGGGCATAGCCGTTAAGCGTCCAGTGACATTTTTAAAAACTTAAAAAAATATTGTCAGCAAGTGCATTCCAACTCAGAGCAGAGTAGAACAAGTCCACTGGGTTTTCAAGGAACGGCTAATCCGTTCGCACTGCTCCCTTTTGGTTCGTAGCCCAGCTCTTAATCACTGTGCTATCAGGGCTTCCACCACCGGGGCTCCACTCAATGGTACAGCACAAATTAAATGTTGTAATAAGCAGAGTTAATAGCAAGCGACTGTGCACAAGGCGACTTAATCAGGGAAACCAGAGTGGACTAGGTCAGCTTATTGTGCCAGGTTTTGAAGGAGAAAGTGGACAAGTTTTGGAAGGCATTCAAGGTGAGAAAAAAACATACATTCCAAGATATGTGCACCCAGAAAGCTTTCTCCTCACTTAGCCCTGCAAGTAAAACTATCTCCCCTTAGTGTATCTTCATCTTCTATCCCGGATACCTCGGACGTTCACTAAGCCAGCCAAGCCAAGTACCGTCGATTCATTTCTTCTTATGACAAGAAAGGTCAGGGAACACTTCCCCAGTGTTCCATAACTCCAGCGTTCCATAAACCTCCGTAACTTCAGGGTTTATGGGTGGCCCTCATTATTCCTGTGGGACAGTTATTTAAAAATCAATAATCAAATAATCTATTTTATCAGTTAAGCTGGTAAAATCATGCAAACCAGTTTGGGGATCATGAATTACTGGTGAATGAAAAATAAAGTTAGTTCATTAAGTCACTGAGATATTTTTACCTTCTGTTGAGTGTCTGGAAACCCTGGTGGAATAGTGGTTAAGTGCTGGATATGCTAACCAGAAGGCTGGCAGTTCAAATCTGCCTGACATTCCTTGGAAACTCTATGCGGCAGTTCTAGTCTACCTACAGGGTCACTATGAGTCAGAATAGACTCAACCGCAGTGAGTATTGAGTGTCTGGTGTATGTTAGCAGTGCAGTAGACATTGAGACTCAGAATAAGTGAGACACAGTCTCTGACTTCAAGGAGCTTAGAACTTAGTGAGGGAGACAGACCCATAAACACAACCCTGTGGAGCAAAACAGGGGCATACACAAGCTGGGAAGATCAGGATAAGCTTCAGAGAGGATGGCAGATTTGAAATTAGGTCTTAATGGATAAATAGAAACTTTTCAATCACATAGTAGATGAAGAGCCTAGAGATCAGTATTTCAAAAGACTCAGAATAATGGAAAAGCTTGACACAGCAAAAAATAGCCATGTGGACTGACTGGCGAGAGACTTGGCAAAAATGAATAAATAAATGATAGGAAGAGAGGGATGGAAGGGGGAGGGGGACGAGAGCTGGAGCCTAATCGAAGGGACTGTGTGACTCCTGCTGAGAAGTCTGACATTCATCCCAGAGGCCACAACAGACAACTTATCACAAGTTTATAAGCTGGGAAAAAGAAAAGACATAATCAGATACACGTGTTAAAAGAAAATTCCAGCGCAGTGTCTGGCACTGGTAGACAACACACATTTGACAAAGAAAAATAAATATGGAGGCTGCATTAGAGAAGGGAGACACAGAAGGAAGAGAAAACAGTTCTACAATTGTTGAAATACTAACTACCTCCCACTTGCTCTTGTGTCGATTTGACTGCGTTTTGGAGTAGAACTGTGCCCTGTAGGGTCATCAATGGTTGATATTTTACAAGTAGATCTCTAAGTCTGCCTTCTGAGGTTCCTCAACCTTCTGAGGGTCAACTCAACCTCCAAAATTTCAGTTAGCAGCTTAATGTGTTAATAACTTGCACCACCCAGAGACTCCTATTGAAATATAAACCTTCGCCCCCCAATAAACCCCAAAGCTGGAGAGCTGATTCTGACTCATAGTGGCCCTATACATCAGAGAACTGCCACACAGAGTTTCCAGATAGTGCCTGGCAGATTTCAGTGGCTGACATTTGGTTACCAGCCATAGCACTTAAGCACTACACAGCAGGGTTTCCTACTGCAACACAGGTGAGGTAAATAAGGACAGGCTCCTGTTGGCACCGAGTAAGGAAAAGCCTGATGACCAGCTTCTATTAAGACTACAGTCAAGGAAACTCTATGAAGCTGCTGCAGTCTGTAACACATGGGGTCTCCGTGAGTCAGAACCCACTTGGCAACAACTAACAACAAAAACTGTGCAGGCAAAGGAAACTAACAGAAGGGACTGACCCGACGTGCTTACAGGGCTGCAATAGATTTGACAAGTTTAGAAGGTAGATATTAAGGAGGGAAGAAAGAGCGAATAAACCTGGATTTCATGTTGGTGCAACTCAGTAAGAGGTGGTGTCAATAATGGAGAGAAGAAATATAATAAAAGGACGAGGATTTTGTGGGGAACTTATCATTAGCTTGTCACATATCCCTATTATAACAACATATCTGTTGATGTAATTGTCTTTGATGAGTATACAAAAACCCTTTGAGGTTTTTAATTCCATACTTGTCTTTATTGTATTGTATTACATTGGCCTTGATAAGCAGAAATTTATTTTCTCACAGATTAGGAGGCTAGAAGTCTGAATTTAGGGTACCTGCTCTAGAGAAAGGTTTGCTTCAGTCTTCTAGTTCAGTCTTTGAGGTTCTCAAGAAAGGTCTTTGTCTCTTTTGTGTCACTGTTCTCCACTGATCTTCACATAACTTGGTATCTGCCTTCATGCTGCACCACTTGCTTCTTCTGCTCTTGTTATGTCTCAGAAGAGACTGACTCAAGATACACCTTATGCTAATACTGCCTCACTAACATAACAAAGAATACCCATTCCAAAATAGGATTATAACTACTGGTACAGGGCTTAGGATTTACAACACAGGCGTTGGGGGAACATAATTCAGTCTGTAACAGGTGAGGATTAACCATAGGATGATACCAAAGGGAAGGCTTAGGAGTACCCAGTGAGGACCACAGACTCTTCAGATACAGTGCAGGTCACTGGGGCGTGTAGGCCCCATGACAACTTCAACCAATTTTTAAAAGTAATAGCCATTCTTCAATCTCTTCATCTCTATACCTCACAAAGCATGGTAGCATCCTCTGTCTTGTTTGGTTCCTTATCACAAATGGAGCACACCTAGAGGACATGGACTCAAAAATATAGCAGCTATGTTTAAGCCGTGTTTTCACCATGCCAGGCATTGTTCTTAAAAAAGAAAAAGAAAAACAACTCATTGCCATCAAGTCAAGGCTAACTCATAGTAAACGTATGAGGTTGTTGTAGGGTTTCGAAAGCTGTAACCTTCAGGAAAGCAGAGTGCCACACCTTTCTCCTACATACCAGCTGGTGGGTTCAGTCAACCTTTTAGCCAGCAGTCAATCACTTCACCACTGCACCACTACTGTTTTATGTTTTAATTTAGTTAAACCTCTCAACAATACTGTGAGTGATACACTGTTATCTCCAAGTTCATTTTACTGATGAGGAAACTGAAGCTAAGAAAGATCAAGTAATTTGCCCAAGTTTACACAAGTAGTAGTTGAACCTCAATTTGGGTCCAAGTAAGCAGCTCCAAAGTTTATGTGCTGTATTGCTTCAGAGCAATTACAGATAATGTTCAGTCATCAGCTAGTAAATGCCAATCTAGCCTGCTGACTCCAGTGCACTGTTACCCCACCTCTCTGCTTCTCCTTGTTCTTGCGTGGCAGTGAGTCAGTTCCAACTCACGGCTGTCCTATAGGATAGAATAGAACTTCCCCATGCAGTTTTCTGGAATACAATTTGTACATGTATGTGTGCTTTACGTGAAATTCTACAAGTTAATTTCCCCTTCAAAAATTTATACACATATTTTTCGGTGACATTGGTTACAATCCTCACAGTGTGACAGCATGCTCCCCCTTTTCACCCCAGATTCTCTATGTTCATTCATTCACATCCTGTCCCTTCTTGCCTTCGCTTCCTGCTTTTGGACAGAAGTTTCCCACTTAGTCTCATATATTTGATTAAACTAAAGCCCATGTTCATCACACGTGTTAATTTTTGTGTTATAGTCCTGTTGAATTTTTGTCTGTAAAGGGGACTTCAGGAAATGTTTTCAGTTCTAGGTTAGCAGAGCATCTCTGATACACGTCTTATTTATTGCTTTATATCCTGTAATACAATGCTCCCTATATACTAGTTGGTTAGTTTTTATCTAGAGAAGAAAGGAAAGAAGGAAGAGAAGGAAGTAAGAAAGGAAGGAAAAATGAGAGAAAAAGAAAGGAAAGAAAAGGGTAAGAGAGGGTGGGAGGAAGAAAATTATGAAACAGTCAGTGGAAGTGGGTCTAGAGTTCAGAAGAAAAGTGGGCACATCTGCTAATAAAAACATAGAAACATCTGCAGGAAAGCCAAAATTTAATTCAAATGTTATTTAAACAGTAGTGGCTTACAAATATAGTTTTAACTCTTCCATTCCACTATATGTTTCAAAATCAACAAATTGATTCTTGGCTGAGCCAAGCCAAGCCAAGTGCCGTCGAGTCTTGGCTGAAGGGCATGTTTTTATGGGTCCTTTTTTTTTTTTTTTAAAAAAAAAAGGTATTTTATTGAGTTTGATTGAAAGTATACAATCCAAATTAAAACAGCATGCCCACCTATCTGCAGCTGCTTCTGCTCTCCTTGCACCGTGACGGCAAACTCCTCCTTTTCATTCTATACATGTCATATCCTCTTCACAATCTCCTGTCCCCTCTTCTCCACCTTCTCCTCTCCCTTCTAGTAAGAGGCCAGTAGGGCAGCATCCTATAGATGCATAGAACCTTAAAGTGCACACATCATATGGTCGGTCACATGTGTCCCCAAGTCAAGTCCATTCCTGTCCGAAGATTTGACCACAGTAATGTTTTCTGGTCAGGGACAGCAGCAGGTCTAGGGGCCTTGCTCCCAGGGGGACACCACCTGCCACAGCATCCATTGTGGTTTTTAGTGGAGTTCTTGAAGTACACCCCTCTTTTTCTCGTGTTGCCACTAGCACTCAACATTGTGTGCCCCATCGTGGCTGTCTTTGGTGATGACTGGTCACCATCTGATTCTTCTGGTCACATGTTGATACAGTCTACCTTCTGTCTCCAAGGGCTCTTTTTCGCTAGTGTCTTTGTTGTTCTTGGTAATCATCTATTCTAGATGAGTTGGACCAATTGGTGTACCTCACATGGCAGCTTGCTAGCTTTTAAGACCCTAGATGCCACTCACCAATATAGGGTACAAAGACATTCTTAGCAATAGGCTGGTTATGACAACTGGCCTCAATGTTCCCTGAGAGAACGGTCCCCAGACTCCTGCTACTGCTGCTCTATCCTTGCAATATCAGGTTAAGATTAGAAGAGTTTTCAGTTTACCTTGAAGTCCAGTTAAGCTGATCTTCTTTCTACTACTTGCTGTCACTGCTTTCACCCAACCAAATTTCTATCAACTTATGACCAGCCTTCTCCCTCCCTCCCCACCCTTGCAGCTGTGGAAGAGTCTTTTCTTCTGCGCATAAGTCTATTTTTAAGTCTTTATAGTAGGGGTCTCATATAGTATTTGTCCTTGTGACGTTGACTGATTTCACTCAGCATAATGTCTTTCAATTGAAACCAGGTTATGAGATGATTCCTTGAATCATCATTGTTCTTTATCATTGCATAATGTTCCATTGAGTATATGTACCTTTGTTTGTTCATTCGTCTGTTGTCAGGCATCTGGGTTGATTCCATCTTTTTACTATTGTGGACTGTGCTGCAGTAAACATTCATGTGCATATCTGTTCCCATAGCACCCTTTGTTTCTGTAAGATGTATTCTCAGCAGTGGGATTACTGGATCAAATGGTATATCTATTTCCACCTTTTCAAGAAAGTGCCAAATTGCTCTCCATAGAGATTGTACCACTTTGCAATCCCACCAGCAGTGTAGGAAAATTTCGATCTCTCCACACCCTCTCCAGCATTTGTTGTTTTGTGTTTTTTGGATAATGAATCAACAAGATTGGAGTGAGATGGTATCTCATTGGAGTTTGGATTTGAATTACTTTAATAGCTAATAATTGTGAGCATTTCCTCACGTGTCTTTTGGCTATCTGTATGTCTTCTTTGGTGGAATATCTGTCCATTTCCTTTGCCCATAACTTAATTGGGTTATTTATATTTTTCTCCTTGATATTTCACAGTACCTGGTAGATTATGGAGATCAGACATCGGTCCAACCTATAGTTGCCAAATATTTTTTCCCATTCTGTAGGTGGTCTTTTAATTCTTTTGATAAAGTTTTGGATAAGCAAAACTGTTTGATTCTTAGTCGTTCCCATTTATCTGTTTTCTCTTGGTCCTGCTTTGTTTGTCAGATTTTGAAGTCTAAGCTGTGTATTGAAACTTCCATTGTTGACTCTATTTTTTCTTGCATGATCTTTAACGTTTGGGGTTTGATATTTGAGTCTTTGATCTAGTTTGAGTTAGTTTTTGTGTAAGGTGTAAGATATGGGTTTTATTTCAATGTTTTGTAGATGGCTATCCAATTTTGCCAGCATCATTTGTTAAAGAGACTGTTTTTATCCCCAATTTACAGTCTTAGGGTCTTTGTCAAATATCAACCATTCATAAGAGGATGGTGGCATGTCTGGGGTCTCACCTCGTTCCATTAGTCTATGTGTCTCTTTTTGTGCAAGTATCGGGCTGTTTTGACTACTGTGGCAGTGTGTAATAGGTTCTACAGTCGGGGCGTGTGAGGCCTGCCACTGTGTTCTTCTTCTTCAGTAGTGCTCTGTTTGTGTGGAGTTTCTTCCCTTTGCAGACAAAGCTGGTGATATGTTTCTCCATCTCATTAAAAAATGTCACTGAAATTTGTATTGGAATTGCATTGGAAATGGAGATTTGGAGAAAATAGCCATTTTCACAATGTGGTTTCTCCATTTATATAAATCTCTCTTGGTTTCTTGCAGTAAGGTCTTGTAGTTCTCTTTCTATAGGTCTCTTACTTCTCTAATTAGATTTATTCTATGTATTTTATCTTCCTGAGGACTATAGTAAATGGTGTTGATTTGGTGATTTCTACTTTGGTGATCTCTTTGTTAGTATAAAGGAATCCTACTGCTTTGCTTACGTTTATCTTATATCCTGGTACTTTGCTGAACTCTTCTATTAGTTCCAGCAGTTTACTTATGGATTCTTTAGTATTCTCTGTATATGCAATCACATCAGCTGCAAATACTGAGATGTTTACTTCTTCTTTGCTGATGGTGATGCCCATTTTTTAGTGGGATCTTTTCCTGGCTTTGGTATCAGGGTTATGCTGGCTTGAAAAAATGAATTTGGAATTATTCCATCTGTTTCTATGCTGTGAAATAGTCTCAGTAGTATTGGAGTTAACTCTTTTCTAAAAGTTTGGTAGAATTCTGTGGTGGCTTTCTTATGTTGTTAGTTTTTTTGTTTTTAATTGTATTGAGTGAAAGCGTACAATCCAGTTGAAATTTGCATGCCCACCTATCTGCAGCTCCTTCTGCTCTTCTTGTCCAGTGGCAGCACACTCCTCCTTTCCATTCTACACATGTCATAACCTCTTAGCAATCTCCTGTCCCTGCCTCTTCACCCTCTCCACTCCCCTCTAGTAGGAGGCCAGTCGGAAGACATCCTATAGATGCATAGAACCATAAAGTGCATATGTGATCTGGTCACTCTGTGTCCCCGAATCCAATCCATTCCTATCTGAAGAGTTGACCTCAGTAGTGATTTATGATTAGGGGCAGCATCAGGTCTAGGGGGCATGCTCCCAGGGGAACCCCCAGGCCTTTGGACCATCAATTTCTGTCTTTCAGTGGAGGTCTTAGAGTGTACCCCCCTTCTTTCTAATGTTGCCACTGGGATTCAACATTGTGAGCCCCATCACAGCTGTCCACACACCATCTAGTTCTTCTGGTCACAAGTAGATATGGTCACTCATTCATGTGGGTCTTTCTGTCTTCTTGGTTCCTTTTCCCTCATGTCATTAATGTCCTTGGTGATCATCTGTTCCAGCTGAGTTGAGACCATTTTGGTGTACTTCAGATGGTAGCTTGCTAGCTTTAAAGACCCCAGATGCCATGGTGGGTAGTTTTTTGATGATTTTTCAATCTCTTCCCTTGCGATGGGTTTATTAAGTTGCTCTACTTCTCCTTGTGATGATGTTGGTAGGTGATATGAAACTAGTAATTTGTCCATTTCCTCTAGGTTTTCAAACCTGTTAGAGTACAGTCTTTCATAGTATTGTTACGATACTTTTGATTTCAGTTGGGTCTGTTGTGACATCTCCCATCTCATTTCTTATTCAGGTTATTTGTTTCCTCTCCTGTTTTTCTTTTGTCAGTTTAGCCAATGGTTTGTCAATTTTGTCGATCTTTTCAAAAAACCAGCTTTTGGCCTTTTCAATTGTTTTTCCATTCTCTAATTCATTTAGTTATGTCCTAATCTTTACGATCTGTTTCCTTCTGGTGCCTGAGGGGTTTCTCTGTTGCTCTCTTTCTACTTGTTCAAGCTGTACGGTTAATTCTTTGATTTGAGTCCTTTCTTCCTTCCAGATGTTTGCATTTATAGAAACAAACTGACCTCTGAGCACCGCTATTGCTGTATCCTGTAGGTTCAAGTAGGATGTGTTTTCATTGTCCTTTGACTCCATAAATTTCTTTATTTCATCATTGATTTCTCGCTAACCTATGGCTTTTTTGAGCAATGTATTGTTCAGCTTCCATGAGTTCAAATTTCTATCTATGCTTTTTCTGCTATTGATTTTGACTTTTATGGCTTTGTGGTCCAAGAAGATGTTTCACAATAATTCAGTGGTTTGGATTGCATTGCAAGTTGCTTTGCATCCTAACACATGTTCTATTCTGGAAAATTTACCATGTGACTGGAGAAGAAGGTGCACTTATCTGTTGATGGATAAAATACACTGTATATGTTGATGACGTCTAGCTGGTTAATTGTCACAGTAAGAGCTGTGTCTTTACTGAGCTTTTTTCTGGATGATCTGCCCATTACTGAAAGTGGAGTGTTGAAGTCTCAAACTATTATTGTGGAGTGATCTATCCCATTTTTCAACCAAGTCAGTGTTTGATGTATTTAGATGCTCTGGTATTGGGTACATAAATATTTAATATTGTTGAGTCTTGCTTGTGTATTGAACCTTTCAGCAATAAATAGTGACCATCCTTGTCCAATACGATGGGTTTAACATTAAAATCTGTTTTACCTGAGGATAGTACTGCCACTCCTGCTCTTCTTTGTGTGTTGTTAGCTTGGTGTATATTATTCCATCCTTTAATTTTCAGTTTGTTCACATCTTTGAGTCTAAGGTATGTTTCTTCTAAGCTACTTATAGACAGGTCATGTCTTTGCTCGAGGATGTCACTTGTTGTCTCTTTATTGGAGCATTCAGTCTATTTACATTCAGCGTAATTATTGATAGGTACGTGTTTAGTGATGTCATTTTGATGTGTTAATTTTTGTGTTGATGATTTCTGTATTGCTCTTAACATTCTGTTCTGGGCCAACCTTCTTTATGAGTTGACTTTTCATCTTTTTCAGTGTAGATTTTGTGTTTGTTGAGACTCCTGTATTATGTTTCTTGTTTTGATATGTTGCATTGTTATTGTGCTTTGCAGTTACCCATATGCTCCCCCTTGATATTCTAAATTTGAACCTAATTTTAACTTCTGCCTGTCTTTCTAACTTCCTCGTCATCTGAAAGGACTGTAACTACTGTAGTGTATCCCTCTTTTTAGTGTGATGGTGTCATAGTCTTTGTGATATGAACATTCATTCCCTTCTTTTAATATTGTGGCTTTGAGTTTTGTGGCTTCCCTAACTGAGTAGGATTCTCGATGCTGTGTCTTGCATTGTCTCCTTAAATATACACTTAATGATTTTGTTTTTCTAAGCAAAGAGCTTCTTTCAGTATATCTTGTAGTTTTGTTTGGTTTTTATAGTCTCTAAGTTTTTGTTTATCTGCAATTGTCTTAATTTCATTTTCATATTTGAGAAACAGTTTTGCAAGATATATATAATTCTTGATTGGAAGTTTTTCTCCTTCAAGACTTTGAATGTGTCATCCCACTGCCTCTTTGCCAACATCGTTTCTGCTGAGAAGTCAGATGATAGCCTCAGGGCTTCCCTTTGAATGTTAGCTTTACTTTGAGTCCTATTGTCTTTAGAAGAATCTGTTTATGTTTCATTTTATTAAGCTTGATTGTAATATGTCTTAATGTTTGTCTCAGTGGCACTTGGCTTGGCTGGCTAATGTCTTTTTTTAGAGTCTAGTTTTTGTGGGGTTCAATACATTTCTTCGATAGCTATGTTCTTTTCCTTCATGATTTCAGGGAAGTTTTCTGTCAGCAATTCAACAACAATACTCTCTGTGTCTTCAGCTATCCCTCCCTGTTCAAGAACTCTAACTAATCATAGATTATTGCTCTTAATAGAGTTCCACGTGTTTCTTAATGCTTCTTCATTTTTCTTATTTCTTTTCTCTGATTTCTTCTTATAAATGCTGGTTCAGTTGCTCTAACCTCAAGGTCACTAAGTCTGACTTCTATCTCCTCAGTTCTGCTCTTTTGGCTTTGGATTGAATTGTCCTACTCCCTAATTTTATTATTGATCTGCTGGATTTCAGTTTGTTGTTGCATCAGTTCAAATAGCTTGCTTAATGTTTCATTTTGCTCTGCTGCATTTTGTTTAGTCTCTAGGAGGGCTCTATTTATAATTCTTTTGTAGTCGACCTCCAGTAGTTTCAGAAAGGCTTCTTTACTTGTGAAGTTTTTCAGTCCTTTATTTTAGGAGTCTTCTGGAGCCATGGTGAACTGTTTCTTTAGATGGTTAGCAATGTTTTGTCACCTGTGTGCCACCTAGAGTCTGTTTAGTTTCTCTGGTGTTACCTCAACAGGAGCCGAGGTTTAGTTTTCAGAAGGGAGTTGGTCACCAGCTGTCTCTGTGTACTCCAGTGACTGGCTGCAGTGTATTCCCTGGGGTGGGAGACTCTACATCCTGGCTGGCAAAGACGGTTCCCTACTTATGGAGTCACTGAGGGTCTGTCAATTGACCCTATGATGTGGGTCAACAAAGGCTGCAAGAGATGCTGCCAGGCCGCTTGGCAGTTATTCCTCCAGGCAGTCTTATTTTAAGAAGTTGGGAGCTGACCAACCAAAATCATTCAGGCCATCAGGTGTGGCAGTCCCCGCCTTCCAGCTGCAAATGGAAGCACCTTTTTGGCTGTCCTCAGATTATATAATGTAGTTTGTTTAGGGAGGATTACCGGCTTGCTGCCATCCTCAGCTGGGACATTTCTATAAGGTAACACTATCCTACATAGCCTTTCTGCTGAAAAAGTACTTTCTGGACTGGCACTAGTTCTCAGCTTTGGAATTAACCATTGCTGAGGCCTCCAGCTGGGACTCCACCTCCTATCCCACCAAGATGGCATCCTGGCCATGCTGCCCTATCCACTGTGAAACAGCAGAATTTGTGGCATAGCTCAGAAAAGAGAAGGTGGAGGGGCAGAGGTACCCTCAGTCAGCAGGCTGTCTGTCTAAATGTGGCTATCCCCCATACTGTCTCTCTGCTGCACTTTATGCTGTTTACTCTAGCACTGCAGTTCAGCATATTTGCTGGCTCATGCTCATCCCCTACCTCCCAGGCAACAAAGATGGAAACAGTACCTACAGTCTACCCAAGCAGTGAGTCAACAGGAGTGGGACTCAGTGCACACTGCCTCATCTAAGAGAAGTAGTGTCCTGTTTAGTGGTGTGTAGTACAATCTGACAACCCTATGCTGTATTCTAGGGTTTCCTGGGTGTCTAGAGTGCTGCATTCAATCATTTATTCAGGCCTCAGTTCTCATAGGGAATGGAGGAGATGTGTGTCTAGTCTGCCATCCTAGCCTTGCTTTACATGTGTCTTATATCTATTTTCAGTGAAGTTACATCTGCATCATTAATTTTTTAAGTATTTTATTGTGCATTAAGTGAAAGTGTAAAATTCAGATCAGTTTGCCATACAAAATCTGACAATGTAACTCAAACAATTCTCCCCACCCTTATCTCCCATGACAGCACCCTCTTACTTCTACCCTGTACTTCCAATATCCATTCAACCAACTCCTGTCCCCCTCCACCCTCTCATCTTGCCTCTGGCTAACAACTGCACAGACAGCTTCATGTATATGTTCAAGCCAAGAAGCACATTCTTCACCAGCGTCACACTTTGTCTTATAGCCTTGTCCAATCTTTGTCTGAAGAGTTGACTTTGCTACTGGTTTCAGCTCTGGGATAACAAAGAGTCCATGGGCCGTGACCTCAGAAGACCCTCTAGTCTGATGGACCATCACATCTGATCTTTTAATAGAGTTCTAGTTCTGCACAATCATTTTTTCATACTACAGCAGGGACTTTATATTGTGTTCCCTGTCAGGGCAGTCATTGATGGTGGCCAGGGACAATCTAGTTCTTCTGGTCTCGTACCTAAGTAGTATGTGAGTCCTAGGGTACCTTCTGTGTTCTGGGCTCATATTATTTCATGTCTTTGATGTCCTTAACTTTTCTCTGCTCCAGGTGGATTGGGACCAATTGATACTACTCAGAAGGCTGCTTGCTAGCTTTTAAGACACTGGACACCACTCACCACAGTAGAATTCAGAACATTTTCTTAAAAAAAAAGAAAACCTTAGTTATGTCAATTAGCCTGAAACCCTGGTTCCCATATCCCTGTCCCTGCTACTCTGTCATTCAAAATGTTGGATTCTATTTAGAAAACATTTTAGCTCTTGGTGTAGTCAGATTATTCTAAACTCCCTTCTACTGTACGCTGTCACTCCCTTCACCTAACTCAGTTCCAATCTACTGTCTAATCTATGATTATCTCTTCCCTCTCCTCCCCATTCTTCTGTGCTTCAACTTTTTTCTTAAGTCCAACTGACTCCATGAGATATTTCCTAAGATCATTATTGTTTTTTATTACTGCATAGCATTACTTTTATGAATTGGCCATAGTTTGTTTATCAGTTCATTTGTTGATGCATCTTTTTGCTGTTGTGGACACCGCTGCAAGAAACATTGGTCTTCATGTATCTGTTTGTGTGACAGTCCTTATTTCTGCAGGATATATTACAAGAAGTGGGATTGCTGGATCATATGATATTTCTAATTCCAGCTTTTTAAGAAAGTGCCAAATCAATTTCCAATGTAGTTGTACCATATTAAATTCCCACCAGCAGTGTAGAAGAGTTCCAATCTCTTCACACCTCTGCAACACTTATTATTTTGTGTTTTTTGGATTAATTCCAGCCTTGTTGGGATAAGATGGTATCTCACTGTAGTTTTGCCTTGGATTTTTCTAACGGCTAATGATCCTGAGCATTTGCTTATGTATCTGTTAGCACCCTGGATATTTTCTTTAGTGAATGGCCTGTTCATATCTTTCGTCTGTTGTTTAATTGGATTATTAGTCTTTTTCTTATTGAGGTTTTGCAGTACTTTGTAGATTGTGGTGACTAGACATAGATCAGATTCTTGGTAGCCAGTAATTACTTCCCAGTCTATAGGTAGTCTTTCTACTCTTTTGGTGATGTCTTTTGATAAGCATATATGTTTGAGTTTTAGGAGTACCCAGTTATCTATTTTCTCTTCTGGTGTTTGTGCATGTTTGGTAATATTCTGTTCGTGCCATGTATTAGGACTCCCAGTGTTCCTCTTATTTTTTTCTTCCATGATTTTTATTGTTTTAGGTTTTATATTTAGGTCTTTGGTCCATTTTGAGTTACTTTTTTGTGCATAGTGTGAAATATGGGTCTTGTTTCATTTTTTTGCAGATGAATATCCAGATATGATAACACCACCTGTAAAAGAGACTGTGTTTCCCATGGTTTATGGACTTTGGACCTTTGTCAAATATCAGCTGCTCATAGGTGGATGATGTTATATGTAGATTCTCAATTTAGTTCCATGTATCTATTTTTGTACCACTACCAGGCTGTTTTGACTACTGTGGCAGTATAATTTCTAAAGTCAGATAGTATAAGGCCTCCCAGTTTGTTCTTCTTCAGTAATGCTTCACTTATCCATGGCTTCTTTCCCTTCCATATGAAGTTGGTGACTTGTTTCTCCATCGTATTAGAAAGTGATATTGAAATTTGTATTTGGATTGCATTGTATCTATAGACCTCTTTGGGTTGTTGTTAGGTGCTATCAAGCCAGACCTCGTAGCAACCATATAACCAATGAAATGAAAAACTGCTCCGTCCTGCACTAAGACCACAACTGTTTTTATGTTTAAGCCCATTGTTGCAGCCACTGTGTCCTCTAACCTTGTTGATGGTCTTCTTCTTTTGCTAGCCATTGGCTTTATGAAGCATGATGTCCTTCTCCAGGGACTGATCCTTCCTGACAACATGTCCAAAATATGTAAGATACAGTCTTGTCATCTTTGCTTCCAAGAAGCATTCTGGTTGTACTTCTTCCAGAATAGATCTGTTGGTTCTTTTGGCAGGCCATGGTACATCCAATATTCTTCTCCAACACCACAATTCAAAGCCATCAATTCTTCTTCCATCTTCCTCACTCATTGTCCAGCTTTTGCATGTGTATGATGTGACTGAAAATATCATGCCTTGGGTCAGGCTCATGTTAGTCTTCAAGGTGACATTTTTACTTTTCAATGCCTGAAGCAAATCTTCAATAATTCTTTCTGCATTTTCTGTTATCCTCCTCTGTTGTGTTACTCCAATCACTTGTGGATTATTCTTCTTCATAGAGTCCTACATAATTCTTAGTGTTTCTTGATTTTCCTTTAACTCTTTTATCTGATTTTTCCTCAAATATGTTGATGTCATGTGCTTTACCTTCACTCTCACTAATTTGGCCTTTCATTCCCCCACTTCTGCTCCTTTGACCTTCTGTTACCTAATTCTGTCAATTTATTGTTAATTTTCTGATTAGTAGATCTGCAGCCACAAGAAAATTCAAGAGAAGAGTAAGAGCAATGAATATGTGTATTAAGTGAGTGTGGGCCTGTGTTTTTGTTAGTCTTTTGATGGATTGCACCAAATAATTGGGGGAAATGTACATGTGGCACTTTTCATCTATATCCTGGAGGGCTTTTTCAATGCTTCACCTCAGGTTCTTCAAAGAATAATTCTTTGATTTAGTAATAGCTATAAAAAATATTCTCCTTTGATATCCAGTGGTGGTAGAACTCTTCTTTTGATTAAGAAGTGCTCAGGCAACTGGAGAACATTACAATAGATGAAATAGGGAGAATAGCAATCATCTTGCATTAAGTCAGGGCTAAATTAAAGACAAAATATGAAAGAATATTTAACTCTGCAAATTAAAACATGAAGTCTTTTTTTTTAATTGTCCTGTGTAGTAGCTTTTCCTTCTCTGACTCCTACAATGGAATGCTAGTCATTTCAATATCTTATTACAAATGTTGTTAGTTTAGTATCAAAATTATTAGAGATGAGTTCAGTATTCTGCTGCCAAATTGGCAAATAGATAGCTGTTGTTTGAAAACACTATGTGCTTTCATTGTAAATCTGAAGGACTTTGGATTTAGGGGCTCATTCTTCTGATTGTGTTCTTTAGAATGTCTCCAGTTTTCTGAACACTCATGCCTTATCATTTGAAATAAAATAGTGAGACTGTGTTATAGAACATACTACAGAACTCCATATACAGATTCAAGTAAAGAACTAGCAATTTACTACTATTTTTTTTGATGCTTTAAAATTAACCTAGAGTAATATTTTGTTTACTGATATTATCTTAAAAATTAATAATTCAGAAAGTGTGGGTCAAATGGTGGAGTAGATGTGTCCTTTGACCTCTCTAACAACAAAGACCCAAAAGAACAAATGAATCCAGTATGTATGGAATCCTAGGAGCCCTGAACATCAAAGGGAAAGTTGATAAATTGGACGGAGCAATGGAGAAAGGAGAGTAGCGCCAGAAGTACATGCAATTTCACAGATCTGACCTGCCGAGAATGGCCCCAGGCATTATGTGGTGGGTGAAGCCATGTAGGTGGCTGAGCATCTTCATCAGCAGAAGTGATTGTCTGCAGATCTACTAACCTTACTCCAGAGAAGCATGAGCAGTACCAGGTAAAAATGACAGCCCTGATTAACAAGTCAGGTGAGGAAATGGCCTCTAAAGTGCTTTCATTTCAATAAAGCCTTTATACTTAAGAACTAGGACAGTGAAAGAGAGGCACCCTGTTAGAGCAAAAGATGCATAACAGACAAACAATAGGAAAATTCTCTGCATTTAAGGATGTGTTATCTGCAGCTGCAAAGTCACTGGGTGAAAGTTATTTAATTATTTTGTTCTGGAAATCTGAGTCTTGTTTGGTTCAAAAAAATACTTGTATATCCTATTGGGAATTAAGATAATTAACACAAGTCTAACTACTAATGCTCAACCCTGTGAGATTAAATAATTATACAATTCTAGTTAAAAGTTACTTCTTTATATTCTCCAGTTGGTAAACTGAGTCCATTTTCATTCCTTTTTAAGATGGAAACCTGGCCATTTGACAACAGAAGTTGTTAACTTACTCCCTACATTTAACATCTGGTAACATTTTCATCTTTTGCCAACCAGTAAAACGTTATAGCAGTTTTGACAGTGGGAGTTCAGTGCCAGAAGAAATTTTATCAGTACAAAGAGACTACAAAATAGGGTTCTTACTGGGCCACGGGGTTTCCTAATCCTTATCTTACAGCTTTAAAAAAGCACTGCAGGGAAGGTGTTGTTTGCCTGTAGTTTCTTTAGATTAATTTAGGGAGAAGGTAATGACAAAGAATGAGATACAACCACTCCCCTATTCCACATTACTGCATGGAGAGAAATCTGTTGTCACCTTAGTGTTTTAGTTATTGAAAGATTTTACGAGCTTTGCTATTTCACTGGGATCACTTTTCCTTCTTATTTTGTTAATTACACTTACCTTTTATGGGCCTGCATTTATCACTCGTTGATTTAGATTTTGAACAGCCTAACTTTTATTACAGTGTGATAGTCAAAGACAACACATATTAAATATTCTAGCAAGCTTTTAATATGGAAAAATGAAAACACTCCAGGGCCACTGAGCAGAGGCATCACAGGCATTCATCAGACACATCTGCAATGTGTACAAATGCTTTCTACAGACGTGGAGGTCATTGCAATGCGGTGAAAACAGCCCATGCTCTTTAACATCTTGGATTGAGATCCACTTTTAGTACTTACATATGAATTGTGGGAAGTTGCTTAAGCTCTATAGACTCTCTGCACCTCCATTTTTTCATCTGTAAAATCGGGGAAATAAAAGATGAGAATTAAGATAATTTATAAAAAGTAACTAGCACACCTAGCATAGTGCTTGACACATGACACAAAGGCCAAGCCTGTTGCAGTCCAGTCGGTTCCCACTGAATGATCCTTTACAGGACAGAGTACAACTCTCAGTTTCAAAGGCTGCAATTTTTAAGGAGTCACATCTTCCTCCCGTGGTGTGGCTGAACACTTTAACCACTACACCACCAGGGCTCCTTTGGTATATAATAGGTCTCAATAAAAAAAAATCATCATTATTATATTTCTATATGGCTTAAATTGACAGGAATTATTTTTCAAAATTTCAGCCACATTATGATTTTGAGCAGAGAAATAAGTTTATATATGACCATGGCTGTATAGCATGAGGTTGAAACACTTGTCTACTCCATTTTCCAAAGCCCCTGTGTACAAATAAATTATTCAGCAAGGACTTGGAGGCTCAAGTTATTTCTCTGTGGTCAAGGAGGGTCATGCCCAATAAACATGCTGATTACTGGTGAGGTCTGATTGCTCTGTGGTATTGCAGAAACAACCTAGAAGTCAGAAAGAATTAGAACCTTCTCAAGAGCCAAACAAAATGAAAATCATTACAATCTTGGTGATACAGTGTCCCTTCTGTATACCCAAGGAAAGGAAGCAAGGAACTAATATGACTAGTTCTCTGCCCATTTTTTATTATTAAGATAAGATGATTGCTAGTATTTTCAAACCTCTACTATGTGTCTGGCATGTGCTTATTATGTATTATATTACTGAATATTCAGAGCTCTGAGAGAAAATGTAAGCTTAAAAAAAAAAACGGCCATTGAATCAAATATCACTCATAGCGATCCCACAGGACCTAGCAGAAGTGTCCCCTGGGGTTTTCATAGCAGTGGCTGGTCAATTCGAACTGCCATCCTTTTGGTTAGCAGCCAGAGCTCTCAACCACCAATGCTTCATAAGCTTAAAAGCATTAATAATTTGCTCAGTCTCATAACTATAAAGAGAAATAAAGAGCTGAGAATCTTCACCCCAGATTCTTCTGATGTGAAAAATGACATTTCCTCATTTTAAAATGTGCCTTTATCATCAAAAATGTTTTTAAGGTGCCATGAAAGTAGGACCAGTCACACACCCACCAGAAAAAATAAAGTTTTCTTGGGAAAATGTTTCTAGCATTTGCCCGTAAAATAGAAGGCAGTGCTGTTTGAACTACTATAATCAACAATGCTTGGGAAATATATGAAAAATTTGCATATGTCAAGTTATGTTTGTATGTGAAATAAAACCAAAAAAACAAAACTCATTGCTGTTAAGTCCCTACCAACTCACAGGGACACTATAGGACACAGGAGAACTGCCCCATAGGGTTTCCAAGGAGCAACAAATGGATTCAAACTGCTGACATTTTGGTTAACAGCCAAGCTCTTAAACACTGCCACCAGAGCTCCATACACAAAATAGACATTGATTACCAAATCAAGTGTTGACTCCAAGAATCTATGAAACTAAGGTCAAGGCTGGGAATAGATAAATGTCAGTTTACCAGTTTAAATATCACTTTCCAGAATGTCATAACAAAACTGTAGTATGACTAGAATCTCAAGTTTTATCAAAACCACAGATCTATAAGGACAAATCCCTTACATGTTACATCAGTAGGAATGAAACATCCCTCACTGATTTCACAATACAAGATAGAAAAGTCTTTGTATTTCAAGCCTTGGGCAGAAGCAAGTGGATGAAAAATTTCACTTTGTACTGGAAAATCGATGAGTCACTGCAGCTCTGTTGTTTCTGATGTGTAACCTCATTGGAAGAAAAAAGTGTGGTGGTAAACTACCTGGATTCAAACTCCACCTCTGCCCTAAGGAGTTGTGTCACTTTTGGTAAATTACTTAAAATCTTTGTATGTCAGTTCTGTAATTTACAAAATGGAGGAAATGAAAGCGGACTGAGTGATACATAAAACACTTGGAGCAATACTCAGCACACAGTAGGGTAGTTTTAAATAAATATATTTCATTGCATATCTAAAGAAAAATATTTAAGCTGCAGCTAACAATAATAGCTAAAGTGTAATGACTGATTATCATGTGTGAATTACAGAAATGAACTCGTTGTGTGGATTCGTGTATTTGATTCCCGTAACAACTTTTTGAGCTAGGTACTATGCAGATGAAAAAAACTGAGGCTTAGTGTGGTCGAATAACTAACCCACAATCATGTGGCTGATACGTCATAAGTTAAGAGTCAAAGCCAACCTGTCTAGCTCCGGAGCCTCCATTCTTAATTAGAAAATGAATAGCTATTCCCCTAAACATAAGAAGAAAACTTAATTATAAAACAGTTAGTGAAACTGGTTGATGATATTCATCAAATGAGTTCTTATACTAGTTTATGTCCAAAGTATTTAAAACAAATACAGAAAAAACATTGTGTACTGCCCTTAACTCAGAAGGAAAGCGTGTGTGTGTTTAATTTGTCAAAGACAACTATTTATGAGAGTCTGAAAGATGTATTCGGACTCATGTACTTGCAATATTGAACGTCACCATAAACAGACAGAAAGAAAATAGCCACATAGATTAAGTATGATCTAATTACATTAGGCTTGTTCCCTACAGGAACTTTCCATCTTAATTATTAGCTCGGCATTGGGCGAAAGACAACCCCCGTATCATTAAGTTATCCTCTAGCTGCTCTCTTAAAAATCCACAGATAATAGTTAACATTCATGGAGGTCCATTTGCTGTATTAGCCTAAGGCTTCTCAAACCAGGCTAAGGTAAAGACATTCTATGGGATGTAATTAGATGCACAAAGAAAATTAAAAGAGAAAAATAATCTTCCCTAGACAAATAAGTTGATATATTTAACTGTTGAACAGATTTCCTTTTTTACTAAAGAATTTCTAATGCTATTAATATGCCAGTATATGTCATGAATCCACTGGAAGAGAACTTGGTAAAGTAGCTTTTCCCATGTTTATTTGACCATGGAGACTTTTGTTGTTAAATCACATATCTTTATCTCCTGGAGGTCAGTGTTCTCCAGAACACACCTTAGTATTGGGGGCTAACTATGTAGCAGGCAGTTAGCACACTCTTGTACAATTATCTCCACGTTTACATGTTAAATTTCTTAAAGACAAGTATCATTATCTCTGTTAAACAGCTGAAACTAAAGCTAGAGACATCAGCAAACTTGGCTGAGGTCACAATTTTTACGTAGTTGTGTGACATTCAAAGTCAGGTCTGACATGGCACAGTGTCTATACTCTCCACTACACCATGCTACTCCTTGCATGTGATAACAAAGGACTGCCCCCAAAGGCACATTGCCTACACTGTCAACTTTTCTTCCCCTCAGCATTTCTAGAAACCACTAGCATTAACCTCGTATTTGGAGGAGAAAAAAGAAAACTGATTACTCTTCCACTGCTTTTCTTTCCTACTTTCCTCATCCTCCACTGAAAACAGTATGCTCCCTATATTTGGTGTCCAACTCAGAAATGGAGACGTTTGGAACAAACCAAAGTTCTGATTCCACAGAGAAGCACAAGAACCTCAGTCAATAACCACCAGACCTTCCTGCAAATATCTGAATATAGACCTAATTCCTCCTAGGAGAAATGTGGGTTCATTTCTCTGGCTGAATCATAACAGTCAGACTCTGTCAGGATGCAGAGAGTTGGGAAAGAGCAGAAAGCAATCTAATTTTGTTCAGAAACTCGTGGACTTTTTACTTTCATGTTTGAAAAGGATCCTATCTTTCCTATGGATATAGTGTGCTACTGTGTATCATTGAGTTGATTCAGACTCATAGCAACCCTGTGTGATAAGAATTGCCCCATAGGGCTTCCCAGGCTATAATATTTGAGGAAACAGATCACCTGGCCTTTTCTCTGTGGAGTGGCTGGTAGATTTGAACCCACCAACTTTTTCATTATACAATCACAAATTTTTTTCTAAGCTCTGCTTCGTTTTAAAGTATGACAACAACCTAATCAAATCATTTTTAGTGGTCACTGAGGGAAAAAAATCACACGTATATGGTAAGAAGAGCTGTTTCAGCCTGTTTCTTTAAGGTTTCTTAACCTCAACAGAAAAAGAAGGAAAAAAAACCTCAGCCCCTTTGAATAAATTAATCTGGGATTTTACCTAGTTGTGAAGATATTTTCCTAATATTTTAATACCTCTTATATTCCAATTCAGAGCCCTCGTGACTCAGTGGTTAAGTACTGGGCTGCTAAACAAAAGGTCAACAGTTCAAATCCACCTTGGAACTGCTTCTTGAGCACCCTATGGGGCAGTTCCACTCTGTCTTACAGGGTCACTATAAGTTAGAACTGATTCTACTAGCTATAACCCAATCCACAGGAGGCCTGGTGGCTTAGTAGTCAAAGCAACAGCTCTGAACCAAAAGGCCATCTGTTTGAACAACCAGTTGTTCTGCGGGAGAAAAACATAGCAGTCAGTCTTGGGATAGCATACAACCCTGGAAACCCTATGGCAGAAGTTCTACTCTGTCGTTTAGGATCACTATGAATCACAATTGATTCAACTGCACTGAATATATCTTAATCCAGAATCTTTATACTTGTTTATTACAGAAAAATTACTTTAAAAATTAAACATTTAAACAAATATTTTACTTGAAATACATTTATTTTTCTTTAATGAAGGAACTATCATTGTTATTGATATGCACACAGCTAGCAGTATTCATTTCTAGATAGCTCATATTACAGCACAGAATTGTTATGAGTTTGATCTCTCTACACAGTCCTTATTGAAAGGTATTCACCCACTATATCTCTGTCTCAAGTTTCTGTTGGTATATTCACTTGGATCAGTGCAATCCTTTTCAAACTGTGAAGAAACAAGAACCAGACACTAAACATAGGGAACAAAATAAATCACTTTCCCTTTCTGTTAAGTTTTCATGACACGTGTGTCTAGCATGGTTTTACTACATCATCAGGTGGTATCATGGATTAATTTGTGTCTCTCAAGTTGTGTCAAGGGACGGGGTCAAGATGGTGAACTAGACACACGTCTTCTCAATTCCCTCTGAGAACTAAGATCTGGAATGGTAATTGAACAGAGAACTCTGGACAGTAAGGGAGCCCTAGGATATGGCATAGGGATGTCAGATTGTACTATGCACCATTAAACAGGAAACTATGTCTCTCTAACACAAGACGGCACACACTAAATCCTGCTTCAGCTGACTCGCCATTTGGGAGAACTGCAGATACTAACTCCTTTTTTGTTATCTGGGGGGCTACAGCTGGGCATGAGCTGTCAGGCTCTCAAAATGACAGCACTAAACACATACCTATCAATAATTAGGTCTCCACGAGTCGGATGCATTCGACAGCATTTGCCTTTTGGCATCAATAATTACACTTAATGTAATGGACTGAACCCTCCAACAAAGAGACAGAGAGTGACACCTTGGATCAAAACACACAATTCATCTATATGCTGCTTACAAGAAACACACCTTAGACTCAAAGATACAAAAAAACTGAAAATTCAAGGATGGAACAATATATACCAAGATACCAACATACGAAGAAGAGCAGGTGTGGCAATACTAATCTCAGATCAAATATTTTAATGTATAATCACCACTGTGGGCAAGGATGGTCATTATTTATTGCTGAAAAGTTCAATGCACAAGCAGGACTTAACATTAAATATTTGTGCACCGAATACCAGAGCATCTAATACATCATACAAACACTGACTGCACTGAATGAGATAACCCAATCCACAATAACAGTTGGAGACTTCAACACTCCCCTTTCAGTAATGGACAGATTATCCAGAAAACAGCTCAGTAAAGACACAGATCTTATTCCAACAATTAGCCAACTAGACCTCATCAACATGTACAGAACTTTTTATACATCAAAAGATGAGTACACCTTTTTCTCCAATGCACGTGGAACATTTTCCAGAATAGACCATCTTTTTGGATATAAAGCAAATCTCGACAAAATCCAAGCCATTGAATTATTGCACGGCATCTTCTCTGACCATAGTCATAAAAGTTGAAATCAATAGAAAAAACACAGGTAGAAATTTGAGTTCATGGAAACTGAACACCTTGCTCAAAAACCCATGGATTATAGAAGAAATCAAGGATGAAATAAAGAAATTTATGGAATCAAATGAGAATGAATACACATCCTACCAGAAACTATAGGATACAGCCAAAGCACTGCTCAGAAGTCAGTTTACCTCTACAAATGCACACATCCAAAAGGAAGAAAGGACATAAATTAAAGAATTAACCCTACATTTGAAAAAGTAGAAAGAGAGCAACACAGGAACCTCTCAGGCACTAGAAGAAAACAGATGTTATGATTAGATTAGAACAGAGCTAAATGAATTAAGAATAGAAGAAGAGTTGAAAAAATTAATAAAAACAAAATCTGGTTTTTTGAAAAGATCAACAAAATTGACAAAGCATTGGCTAAACTTACAAAAGAAAAACCGGAGAGGAAACAAATAACTCAAATAAGAAATGTGATGGGAGATGTTACAACAGACCCAACTGAAATCAAAAGTATCATAACAGAATACTACAAAAGAGTATACTCTAACAGATTTGAAACCTAGCAGAAATGGACAAATTTCTAGATTTTTATCATCTGCCAAAATTATCACAGGAGAGGTAGAACAATTTAATAAACCCAACACAAAGGAAGAATCGAAAATGTCATCAAAAAATGACGAGCCAAAAAAATCCTGCCCTAGATGTCCTCACCGGAGCATTCTACCAAACTTTTAGAGAAGAGTTACGTCCAATACTGCTGAGACTATTTCACAGCATAGAAAAGGATGGAATACTCCCAAATTCATTCTTTGAAGCTAGCATAACCCTAATACCAAAACCAGATAAAGAGCCCACGAAAAAAGAATATCACAGACCACTACCACTCATGAACCCAGAGGCCAAAATCTTCAACAAAACCCTTGCCAACAGAATTCAAAAACATTTCAAAAAATAATTCATCATGACCAAGTTGGAATCTTATCAGGGATGCACAGCTGGTTCAACACCAGAAAAACAATTACTGTCATCAACCACACAAATAACACAAAAGATAAGACTCACCTCATGCAGAAACGGCCTTCAACAAAGTCCAACACAAATTCATGCTAAAACCTCTCACCAATATAGGAACAGAGAGAAAATTCCTCAATATAATAAGGGTCATCTATGCTAAGCCAACTACCTACATCATCCTGAATGGAGAGATGCTGAAAAAATTTCCCTTGAGAATGGGAACTAGACAAGGATGCCTATTTTCACCACTTCTATTCAACATTTTACTAGAGGTTCTAGCCAGAGCAAGCAGACAAGACAAGGAAATAAAGGGCATCTGATTGTCAGGAAGAACTAAAAATCTCCCTATTTGCAGATTATATGATTGTATATGCAGAGAAACCTAAAGAATACATAAGCAAACTACCGGGACTAATGCAAGAGTTCAGCCAAGTGTCAGGATATAAGATAAACATAAGTAAATCAGTAGGATTTCTTTATAATAACAAAGACATCATCAAAGAATACATCATCAAATCAATACAATTTACTATAGCCCCCAAGAAGATAAAATACCTAGGAATCGATCTAACTAGAGAAATAGGAGACCTATACAGAGAGAACTACAATATCTTAATGCAAGAAACCAAGATGGACTTACACAAATGGAAAAATCTACCCTGCTCCTGGATTTAAAGGACAAAAAAAACCCACTGTCTTTGAGTCAGATCCTACTCACAGGGATCCCAGAGGTCAGAGCAGAACTGCCCCATAGAGTATCCAAGGAGTGGCTGGTGGATCTGAATTGCCAACTCTTTGGTGTAGCAGTCATAGCACTTAACTCACTATACCACAAGGGTTTCCTTTCTGCTCATGGATAGGAAGATGTAACATTGTGAAAATGGCTATCTTACCCAAAGTGATCTACATATACAACGCAATCCCAATACAAATTCCAGTGTCGTTCTTTAACGAGGTGGAGAAACAAATCACCAACTTTAGAAAGGGAAGTAACCCTGGATAAGTAAAGTACTACTGAAGAAGAGGAACACAGTGAAAGGTCTTACATTACCTGACCGTAGAAACTATTACACTGCCACAGTAGCCAAAACAGCCTGGTATTCGTACAAAAAGAGACACATAGACCAATGGAACAGAAATGAGACCCCAGACATGCCACCATCTTCCTGACAATAGTTGATACTTGACAAAGGTCTTAAGATTGTAAACTGGGGTTAAAACAGTCTCTTTAACAAATGTGAACTGAGGTTAAAACAGTCTGTTTAACAAATGGTGCTGGCAAAACGGGATATCCATCTGCAGAAAACTGAAACAAGACCTGTATCTCATACCTTACACAAAAGCAAATTCAAAATGCATCAAAGACCTAAACATCAAACCTAAAACAATAAAGATAATGCAAGAAAAAATAGGATCAACAGTGTAAGACTTAAGACACAGCTTAGACAGACTTCAAAATCTGACAAAGCCTGACCAACAGAAACCAGATAAGTGGGAATTACTAACAATCCAACACTTCTCTTCACCCAAAAACTTGACCAAAGGACTTAAGAGACCACCTATAGAATGGGAAAAAATATTTGGCAACTACATGTCAGACTGACGTCTAGTCTCCACAATCTACAAGGTACTGCAAAATATGAACAAGAAAAAAAGTGAATAACCCAATTAAGCAATGGGCAAAGGAGATGGACAGACACTTCACCAAAGAGAACATCCAGGCAGTCAAAAGACACATGTGGGGTACACAACGTTGAGTCCCAATGGCAACATGAGAAAAAGAGGGGTGCACCTCAAGAACTCCACTAAAAGACTGCAACTGATGCTCCAGCAGCCTGGGCGCTCCCCTGGGAGCACAGCCCCTAGGCCTGCTGCTGCCCCTGACCATAAATCATTACTGAGGTCAATTCTTCGGACAGGACTGGACTGGACTTGGGGACACAATGTGACCATATGGTGTGTGTACTTTATGGTTCTATGCATTTCTTGAAGGAAGAGAAGGTGGAGAGGACAGAACAGGAGACTGTTAAGAGGATATTACAGATATAGAACAAAAAGGAGGAGTGTGCTGTCACAGGTGAAGAAGAGCAGGAGGACCTGCACATAGGCGGGCTTGCAAATTTAATTTGGGTTGTATACTTTTCCTTAATCACAATGAATATATATATATAATCACAATGTATATATATATATATACACATATACACACACACACACACACACACACACACACACACACATATATATATATATATATATATATATCTCTGTCAACCCATCTAGGTCATGATTCCCAGTTGTCATGCATTGAATTATGTCCCCCTAAAAGTATGTGTAGTAATTTGGCTGGGCCAGGATTCCCTGTATTTTGTGACTGTCCTCCATTTTGCGGTTTTCTGATGTTGTAAATCCTAATTTCTGCTTGTGGCTGATAAACAGGAGGATTATGTTAGAAGAGGATAAGGGTGGGACTGCCACACCCTTGCTCAGGGAGTTTCCCTGGTGTGTGGCTTGCATAGTCCTTTATCCTTTCACCCTGCAGGATATAAAAAGAGACAGGAACAAGGCGAGAATTGGGAACCTCACATCATCAAGAAAGCAGCACTGAGAGAAGACTGCATCCTTCAGATCTGAGGTTTCTGTGCCAAGATGGTCCCTGAACAAAGACTGATGCAATACTGGACTTTCCTCCACAGCCGACAAGAGGGAAGGCCTACCCCTGGAGTGGACATGCTGAATTTGGACTTGTAGCCTACCAGACTGTGTAAGAATAAACTTTCCTTTTGGCTGGTTAAAACCTTCCACTCTGTGGTATTTCTGTTAGCGCAGCACTGGTTGACTAAACACCAGTATCATATGATTGTCTGCTATTTTATTATCTGAAGTGATTTCCCTGTGTTGTAAGTCCTATCATTATGATGTAATGAGATGGACTACTGGCAGTCATACTGATGAGATCTACAAGACTACATAGTATCTTAAGCCAATCTCTTTTGAGATATAAAATAGAGAAGCAAGCAGAGAGGCAGGAGGGCCTCAGGCCACCAAGAAAGCAGTGCCAGGAACAGAGTGCACCCTTTGGATGTGAGGTTCCTATGAGGAAAGAGGGAGAGGACTGGCCATAGATTAGGTAGGTGGTAGAAGATGAAGAGAAGATTGACGATGCAGAGCTCCAACCAGAGACGACAGAAAAAGCCTTTCCCTGGAGTTGACACCCTGAATTTGGACTTATAGCCTACTAGACTGTGAGAGAATAAATTATTTGCTGTTAAATTTATCTACTTGTGTTATTTCTGTCATAGCACCACTGTTCAACACAGATGGAATTTCTTGTTTTCTACCTCTGCTGTGTGTTAAGCTTCTGGATGTAAATTTTTGACAGCAAGGCCCTTTGCAATTAGATTGTGACTGAGCACTGGAAAGTATTTAAGCAGGCAAACCAAACACAGATCCATTTTCCAAACTTATTCACTTCTGAGTTATCATCTAAATACGCAGGATGTGCAATATACCAAAGAGCTGGAAAACAGGAAGTCTGTATTTCCTTGAAAGTAGACACACAAATATTTTAAAAAATTTTCACAGCAAAGACCAGTACTTTGCATTTTATTGTATGATGATGTTTGCATGGTATTCAATGTTAGTATAACTAAAGTAGTACCTTTCATAAATATTACTGTCAATACCTGTGAAATTTCAATAACTAATAAACATTACCCAAAGAAGCTTCATTTTTCATTTGCTGATGTCAGGTTTAGAGAATCAGGATACTGTTTAAACTTGCTCAAGTGGGTGGAAAGGAAAAATGGTTGAATTCAGTTACAGTATGATGAAAAGTTAGGGTAGATTTTCTGGATTCTTCAGTTGAAAGAATGAATAAAAATAGTAAGGGTAATTGGGAGAAGGCAGAGATGGGAAGTACAGAGAGAAGCTATAGATTTCAACAAGGGATGCTACAGTTCCCACTAGCAGCTCATTATTTGATTAATAAATTCCTCTACTCTTAAGATTACAGACCTCTTAGGCAAAAATGTATTTTAAATAAATTCATGTACAATGGACTGTTTGTTAATTAAAAGTGATCATTTTAGTCAAATGCAAAAACTATTAATGGTAATCTCAAATTCACGTGTATAACTGTTATGTTTCAAAACCCAAGGGACACTTGCTCACATTATGACAACTCTAAACACAGGAGGACGGAATGCTATCCCAACAAGAATTTTCCCCGGGGTTCACAAACCTATAGAGTATAACATTTTTCCTAGGGGAAAAAAATTGAAGATCAGGACTTTACAAATGAAACAGCAAGATGCTCCTGCTTTCCTCACGGGGAAATTCAAAAAGTGAGAAACGGATAGGACGGAGATGAACAGCAGTAAGTGCAATGTTCGTGTTTTTATGGGATTGTACAAAAAGCCATGTCAATTCCTAAGATGTCCCTGAGTTCTGCGATGACAGGTCACGTCCAGGTGTATTTAAGAGGGATACCACTCAGCATCTGTTTACAACAAACTGCCAGTTCTGCCAGTTGGTTGGAAAGAGAAGTGGAAATACTGAAAAGACATGTTTTCCAGGAGAAAAATCCACTAAAAATACAAAAGCAAAAACAAACAACAAGAACAGTAGCAGTATTAAATGTACCAATTTTCCATGAAGTTGAAGCTTCAGGACTGTTCACTTGCATGAACTCTTCCAAGATCCACAGACGGTTTGAGCAATGTGTTCATATGGGGATTTAATTTGATCAAATTTGTAAATGTGAGCTTGTTGAACCAAAATCTATTAAGATCATACTCTTTTTTCACTCCAACTTTTCCTATGTCCAATCTCCTTTCACGTGAGCTGGCATCATGACAGTGGTGGACCTTTTTTGTGTACCACTATGAGGAAGTTAAATCAAGGGTATGTTTAATTTGGTTTATCAGTCTGGGTTCAATCAGGAGATAAAACCACACAGAAACTTGAGGAGAAGAAATTTAACATTAACTGTAAACGTGGATCAGCTGACAGTATCTATAGTGTCATATTTTATCCTCAGCAGTAAGGAATTCGATTCATTTTTCACAGAAACAGTGAAAACTATTTTGTTATGCTACATATCTTCTTTTTATATGTATTTTAGACTCACAAGAGAATGAAATGCTAATGTCTCTAATGGCACATGAAACTATTGGCCAGTTTCTACTAAAGGATGGTTCTTTAGAGCAAGGTTCACACCACATTCATCTTTTGACCTCTCATATCTAGTGTTATACTCCTCAACTAGAGGAGACACTCTTCACATGTATTTGCTTCGTACTGTTCTCAATAATGTGATACAATGTTTTAAAACATCTTTCCATTATCATTCTCCTACTTATTTATTTTATCTCAATTAAAACACTGAATTTGTTGTTGTTGTTTTAAGTAGATTGGCAAATAAGAAAGACAACTCTGAAGAAAATAGAAATGAAAGATAAAGGGGACAACCACCACCCCTCAGCCAGAGGTAGAGCAGTCAAGGACGAGCCCCTAAATTTGCAGGAGAGGCCTGGCCACTGTTCCCTGAATGATAGAAAAGGCAACAAGATGCCAGACTGGTAGGTCTTCACAGAAATCAGTCCCTAAGATACCAGGGAAGGTTGTTTATGTAGAGGTATCATAATGGACAGATTCCATTATAAAACCACCTGAGGAGTATGCTGGAGGAAGCTGCTAGCCTCAGGATGCTTCATGTACCTCAGGAATCTATTGCTAGAAAACAGCCTGTGCTGCAGAAGCTAGGGACCAGAGAAGTTGCCTGTGTAGCACACCAAAAGCAGGAAGCAAAATCTTTTCTCTTGTAATGTCATTCCAGCACCTTCTATTGGTAAAGCTTACCATTGTGCCAGATGGCAAAGAAAAAAATACAAATAAAGGGCCCAGATCTATTTTTGTAGAGCAGGCAATGAATCTGGAGCTGAGAACTCAATAAACTGTCAATTAACACAGTCAAACCTTTTGACTATGCAGCTTCTATATGCATCTTTATTTGCACATACACTGAAACTCCCATACATCAACAAAACAACTTTGTATTTCCATTAAGGACATCCACAGAAGTTCTTCATAAATACTGCATTTTCACACAGATACCATGCATCTTCTATGTTTATTTGCCATCCATGCCATCCTCTCTACAAGGTATTTTGATAAACATTCTATACCAAGTTTTTACAGCAACATGTAAAACATAATCAACATAGCAGCACTTATGAACATGCCTTGCAGAGTGAAGGAACAACTGGTAAACAGATGTAGAATGTTTATATTATTCACATAAAAATACAGCAATGATGTTCTCACTCTTTGCTTAAAATGAGAAAAAAACACAGTCCCAACAGTATTTGTCACTGTCTGTATCAATAGCTCATATTCATCACAGTCCCAATGACTATCCTATTAACTAAAAACTAAATTATAAAGTTAACATCTAACATCTTGTATATAAAATAAAAATGAGAAGGAAAAAGAAATTTGTAAGAATATTCAAAGAAACACCTGCATGTAAAGAAGAAAAACTACTCACAGCTGCTATAGTCCTGTTTCCACAATTGTTCGTAAGGTTGTAGTTGACATCTGTGACTTCTTTCTTTAACACACATCTATTCATATTTTCCTCACCCACAGTCAGTAACACAAACCTTCATTCCATAATGGTTTGAATCATCAATTTTTCCTTTTTTGTTTGTTGGTTTTGTTTTCCCTAGTTTTCCATTAAACTCTACTATTGACCATCGAAGTACTCAGGGGCACCTCAAAGAATTCAGCGGGTCACAGACAGCAGGAATCCCATTTCACCTTGATAATCAGATATAATCACTTCAGCCAGAAGATTATCACCCTCTTACTTCCCCCCTTTTCGCCTATTGTTCTAGTGCACAAGGAGCTCAAAATATCCAGGTGATAGTCTAATTTTCCAATTCAGTGGAATCATTTTTTATGTCCCTTAGTAGGGTCACCATGAGTCGGATCCGACTCGACGGCACTTGGCTTTTGGCTAGTTGAAATATTTCCTCCTCCTTGGAGACTAAGATCTCTAAATCAAAGTTGCTGGAATGAAGGAACTCAACTGTGTGGGCGGTGGCTTGGTTTAAAGAGAAGAGCGAATCCCACTTCCTCAACTGGCTTCTTAGACTTACACATACTGGAGAGAGAGCACCATATCTCAAAGGCTGCATTTTCTAAACAGAATCCCATTTTTTCAAGATCTTGTCTCTCAAATGGCAGCTGCTTGAATCTTCAGTAACTAATTGCAACGTTTGTTTATGCCTGTTGCTTTTGGGTAATAAGATGTATGGAATCTATTGTTGCACTTCCTTTTTTATTAAATCAGTTACTGATCAGATGCACTTCTGAGTTCTTGAATAAGAGATTCTACGAGCACATCACCATGAGTATAGAGTTCTTCACTCCATATGTTCTTTACCCTCAGCCAGAACCTCAAGTACCCTGGATTCCTTACCTGGTAGAATGTCCCTGGCAGTAGAGCATTATAGACAAGAGAAGGCAAATTCACATGCAGAATATGTCCAATGGAGACAAACCTTTTCTCTCTCCATGGTGAAAGAGGTCTAAGGTAATCAGTCCATCACCAAATAGCTGGCTGGGGTCTTCAGAAACTGTATCAGTGATTCAGTACTGGTCTCTGCTGTTGGTGTATTAGTCACACAGCAGTTATGTTAACCAAGCCAGCCTTGATAAAAGTAAGTTCATATTGCTGAGCCTAAGCATAGCCTCCAGTCCTATCAACATGGCTGCTTGTTCATGGGCCCACTGAGTAAGTTCTGGGATGGTAAGGAAATAAGCTTGCTCATACCCACAGACTGTCAGTTGTTTTGTTGTTGCTTGTTTTTTGTTTTGTTTGTTTGTTGCCTAGCTCATTGTTAAGAACCTCTTCTGCAGTGGATATCCTTTGGTCAGCACTCATATGGAATTCAAATATTTCCAAAGTCTGTGTCTATTTAGAGATGTCCATCATACACATCTTTCCCAAATGTCCTGTCTTAGTCTTCCAATTCTGTTCCTTCCAGATCCCTAACCACCCAGCCAAATTATTCATAGCTACACAAGAATCATTGTAAATCCACACTTATTTTGGATGTATAGTTACTCATAACTATACATGAATCAATATAAATACACACTTCTGGCCTCTTCTCTCCCTAGTCACAGTTTTTGGTATTGCTAGTTGCTGTCAAGTTGATTCTGACTCATAGAGACCCTGTGTGAGGAGAGAGCAGAACAACTCTATAGTGTTTTCAAGCCTCTGATATTTGGGAAGGAAATCTCTGAGGTGCCTCTGGATGGGTTAGAATTACCAATATTTTGTTTAGTAGTTGAGCAATTAACCATTTGTGCCACACAGGAATTCCCTCATCATAGTGGACAATCAAAGATATAACTCAAAATTCTGATCACTGGGAGGAATTTTCTTCACGACTGTCTTTCAGAGTCGCCCCTGTTCGGGGCTGTAATGTTGTAGCTGTCCCTCTTGGGGGCTGCCAGGATATCATGCAGTGCCGTTTGTAAACCAGGCTTGAGTTTTTTCTTCCTCAGTCAATCAGTCCGAAGAAATATCCCTAGAGGCAAGAGGCTTGGTTCAAAAGAGAGAAGGCAATAAATAGAAGCTAGTGTCAAAGCAGTCTGAGCTGCTTGCTTAGGCAGCTTGTTCCCACCTGCTAGGCCTGCCCGGGCACAGTGTCTCCTGCACTATTTCCATTTGATGACGGTTACTACTCCCTGACTTATGGCCAAGTGAGCCAGACAATGGCTAATTCATGATCAGAAGCTCAAGACACTCAATCATCTAATGCCTCATGATTGGTTGTTCAGGCTCTACCAAGCTAGAGTAACAAGCCAGAAGTGGTTTCTCCAAAGAAGAATGGTTATTTGCAAAATAGAGCATAGATTTTTCTCCCTAATCAGGGTTATCCTATGTGTGCTTGCTAAAGTCTTTATACAGTTTTCGTATTTCCTGGAGACATGTACAATATCATTGGCTATGTCAGATTATAAATCCCAAATGGAAGAGTAGCTATACTGAGCTTGCTGTTGAGCTCTTTTGTTCTAGTCCCCACTCAAAACTAGGAGCTTTATGAGTGATTCAGTAGATGAGTCAATAAATGTCATATGTATTGCCCCCAAAATCCCAAATCCAAAAGGTATTGATATAAATATTGTACCTCTTTGTCATACTTAATATAATTAACATATCTCACTTTGGAAGGGACATCTCAGTAGGCTTTAAACTATTAACATGCCACATTGCTGAATATTTGTGAGATTCCACCATCTCATTCACACAGGTCTTACTAAGGCATCTAAAATACTTGTTCCTTCCTGTGTCCAATCCATATAATCTTGTTAATATCATAAGCCAGGTGATGTTTCATGGAATGCTATACACACTTGACTTACTGTTTATCATTGTGGTGTAGGATGACCTCCAGAAACCTCTCTTTTCTCCTGTGCCCACCCACACAATACTGCGACACCAAAGTGCACAAAGGCTGTATCGTATAAATGTGAATTTTAGCCACCAGTACTAAAAGTTAGCTAGAGAAAACAGGTTTGAAAGGCAGAAACTTACCTGTAGAAAAGTCTTGTAGTCATCAGACATGTATATTTATAAGAAGAGATTTGTCTCTCCTGGACATCTTATCAACATGGAAGTTTTCTTTATTATTTGATAAAGAAGTCTATACAAGTTATAAAGGTGTCATGGACTGCATTGTGTCCTCCGCAGACTAGGTGTAGCCATGTGGCATATTCTCTGTATTCTATGTTGCATGTTAAGGGATTACAGTGGGACTATAAAGCCCTTCAGAAGATCACTTCCCTGCTCCACTGTAATGGGAGTTTCCCTGGATTATGGCTTGCACCAACCTTAAACCTTTCATCCTGCAAGAGATAAAAGGAAAGAGAAGCAGGCTGAGAATTGGGAACCTCACACCATCAAGCAAGCAGCACCGAGAGAACAGCACACCCTTCAGACCTGAGGTTCCTGCTCCAAGATGCTCCCTAGACAAAGACTGATACAATACTGGAATTTCCTCTAGAGCTGACAAGGGGGAAAGCCTTCTCCTGGAGCAGACATCCTGAATTTAGACTTGTAACCAACCCAACTGTGTAAGAATAAATCTTATGTTGTTAAAGCCATCCACTCTGTGGTATTTCTGTTAGAGTAGCCTTAGCTGGCTAAAACGAAAGGTATCTTGAAATTTTTCCCCTTTTTATGGCAACCAAGGGAACCAAGAATTTCTTTGTTTATAGAGTACAAACCTGCATCAGTAGGACAAATAGCAAGGACAGCTATCCGTTTGTTAAATCACAATTTTTATGTATCCCATCTACTAATAATAAAAAAACAAGAGTTTTATCAACTATGCAAGAAAAAAGGATTGGAATATGTTTCTATTTTCTATATTAGAATTAAGCCAAGTTAATATTAGAATTAGACAAAAAAAGAAAATTGTCCTTTGATGAAAAAAAAATGAGTATGCAAATAGTTAACTGAGAAAAATGTGTTGTTTTCTAAATTTTGTAATGTTTATGGTACTTGTTAGCTTTTATAAATTCTATGTTATTTATTTATTTTACAAATCATCCTGAATATTCACTTTTGCATCTAGCTCAGTTTTAATACATTTATGCATTTGTCTTGAAAATTATATTTTTCTTTAAAATTATATAAATATTAGATACCTCCACTCAACTCATCCATCCTTTTGTACCTGGGACCTATCCCAGTACACATGAAACATGCAAAGATTGGCCTTATAACTTGCCATATAAACTTGATGTTTCAATACTCACACATGTTTAAAGTCAAGCATTATTTGGATAACCTATTTAATAACAGTATGAGAGATATCATGGGTTTTTGTGTTTTTTTTGGTTGGTTGGTTGGTTTTATCCTAAAGGGATAAAAGCAGATAAAGCATTCCAATTATCATGGAAATACAATGTTGCATCAACAAAGACTACACTTTTCCCTAATATCAATTTAGAAAATAAAGTTTGGTCTTAAAGTTTCTATGTTACAGTGGTATATTTCTTTTTCTTTTTTATTATGCCTTAAGTGAAAGTTTACATTGCAAATCACTTCTCCATATAAAACCACACACACATACACAACACTGTGTAACTCTAACTGTTGTCCTCCCCACTCCCCATGACAGCAGTCTCCTCCTTTCCACCCTGTATTACCCACATGCATCCAACCAATACACATCCTCCTCCACCCTCTCATCTTGTCTCTGGACAAGATGTCTGCTCAGACAGCCTCATGTATATATTTAAACCAAGAAGCATATTCTTGTCCAGCATCACTCTGTGTCTTATGGTCCAGTCCGGTCTTTGTCTGAAGAGTTGGCTTCTGTGTGATACTGGTTTCAGCTCTGGGCTAACAAGGAATCGAGGGGCTGTGTTCTTAGGGTATCCTCCAGTCTGACGGACCATCCAATGTGTTCTTTTAATAGTTTTAGTTCTGTACACCCATTTTTCTCCCACTACAGCAGGGACTTTACATTGCGTTCCATGTCAGCTCAGTCACTGGTGGTGGCTGGGCACTGTCTAGTTCTTCTGGTGTCATGCTGAAGTAGTCTCTTGGTCACATGGCACTTTGTCTCCTTAGCTCATATTTTCTCATGTCTTTGATGTCCTTTATTCTCCTCTGCTCCAGGTAGACTGGGACTAATCGATGCCACTTAGAAGCCTGGTTGCTAGCATTTAAGACTCCAAATGCCACTCACTGAAGTGGTATGCACAATGTTTTCTTTAAAAGACTTAGTTTACTGGGTTTGGGTTTTTTTTTTTTTTTTTTTAATGAGAATTAGACTAGATATTCCCTAAAACCACAACCTCTAAACCCTTGTCCCTGCTCTTCTTTCCTTCAAAATGTTGTGTTGCATTTAGAAAACCTTTTAGCTTTGGTGGTATATTTCTTTAAAAGAAAAAAGTAAACTATTAAAACTTAAACTGAAAAAGGCTTTTCTGCTCTCAGGGTACCCAATGTGTATGCTACTACACAGTTATAGATTTACATATTTATTAAGACTTTTTCCTTCAGAAAGTTGCAGTAAAATGACTTGTTCCTACATCAGTTAGTATATTATAACAATTCTTTGACAGATGAATACAAAATGTCTTGAAAACGGATACTATAAAAGGTTGTGGTCATCCTGAATTGTTTTAGTTATAAGAGACTTCTAACTTAAAACACACAATCAAATTTAATTAAATGTGCCTAAGTTGGTAAGCTACTCACAGCTGGGGACAATTTTAACTTAGTTACCCTTTAAATGAGAAGAGAGGAAACATATTGGCAGCAGTATTTTTTTTTTCCCCAAAGGATCTTGTATCCCTGGTGAAGGGTAGAAGTCCCTATTCTTTGAACTCAGATGTTGACCTAAATGTTGAGAGTTCCATGCTACCAGTAGCACTGTAAAATAAAAGATCTGGAAGTCCATTTCTGTTAAGATTAGGGCCAAGAAAACCTATGGAGAAATCGTACTTGGTAACACATGGGATTGTAATGACTCAATCAATTCATGCAACTAACAAGTTAATGCAGGCCTTGAAAAAGAACTAATCTGTTAAGCCGTAACAGTAATCTTCAGCCAAACTATTCACTGACTCAGGGCCCTAACACATAACATACACATAACACAAACCCTAGCTATAAATGAACAAATGCCAGAAAACAAACTAGATCACTGACAGCCTCCTAAAAGTAAACATTTATGCTCATCAAAAGACTGCACACCAAAAAAATTAAATGAGAACCTATACATTGGGAAAAAAAAAAAAAAAAAAAAAACCTCAGGCTACATCATGTCCAACAATGGTCTAATCTCTAAATCTATAGTATAATTCAACTCGTTCACAACAACACAATAATCCAATTGAAAAAAATGGACAAACAATATAAACAGATACTTTAACAGATGCATGGGGAAATGCTTGTAGTCATTATCCATTAAAAAAAAAAAAACAGTGCCGTCGAGTCACCAATCAAAACTGCAGTGAGACACCATCTAACCTCAAAACTAGTGGCATTAATCAAAAAAACCTGGTGATGTAGCAGTTAAGTGCTACAGCTGCTAACCAAAAATCAGTAGTTGAAATCCACCAGGGTCTCCTTGAGAGCCCTGTGAGGCAGTTCTACTCTGTCCTTTAGGGTCACTATGAGTCAGAATTAACTAGACAGCAGCAGTTCAGTTTTTTAACCAAAAAAAAAAAGAAAGAAAGAAAGAAAAACAGAAAATAACAAATGTTGGAGAGGTTGTAGGGAGATTGGTACTCTTATGCACCACTGGTGGAAATGTAAAGTGGTACAAGCACTATAGAAAACAATATGGAACCTCATTAAAATGTTAGAAGTTGAACTATCACATGATCCAGCAATCCTGCTTCCAGGAATACATCTTGGAAACCTATACTCTAGAGAAACAAGAACCATCACCCAAATAGTCATATGCACACCTATGTCCACTGTAGCACTCTTTACAACAGCAAAAAGGTGGATACAACCTAACTGCCTATCAAAAGATGGCTAGATAAACAAATTATGGTACCCACACAATGGAATTCTATGAAACAACAATGAATCTCACAACATGTATGAATCTGGAGGACATTATGCTGATTAAAATAAATCAATCACAAAAGAATGAATAATGTATGAGACCACTATTATAAAAACCCAAGAAAAGATACACACACAGAAAAATCTTTGATCGTTACAAGGAAAAAAATCACTAGCTACATAGTAGACAAGTGTTGACTTTGATGAAGGGAAAGACAGCACACATTATTGAGGAAGTCAGCAAAATTTGACCTAGGCAAAGTCATAGATGCGTCCTAGATATACTCACATACCTTGACGGATGGAGTTACTGGGGCTGAGGGCTTCGGACCAGGGTCTCAGGAGACATCTAGGTTAATTGACATAACATAGTTCATAAAGAAAATATTCTACATCCTACTTGGTGAGTAGTGTTTAAAGTCTTTAAAAGCTTGTAAACAGCCCTGTAAGATATGTCTATTGGTCCCATCCAATCTGAAGCAAAAAGAGAATGAAGAAAATCAAAGGCACATGGAAAAACTTAGCCCAAAGGACAAATAGCCCACAAGAACCACAGACTACGCCAATCTAAGCCCAGAAGAACTAGATGGTGCCTGGCTACCACTACAAGAGAAGGCAGGCAGGGTAGGAAAACTGACTCATGGACATGGGGAACCAAGAGTATAAAAAGAAAGAGAAAGAGTGCTCACAGGTTACATGGATTGCAACCAGTGTCCCCAGACAATTTGTGTATAAATTCTTGAATAAGAAATAAATTAGTCCTGTAAACGTTCACCTAAAGAACAATAAAAAAATTAACAACAAAACTCACTGAGTGGTTCAAGATGCTCAAGACAACATGACATTACTTTAGATATGCCACTGGTTTTATTAAAGCCTCTAATCTCTGCTCCCACCCCAAGCCCCACTTGTCTCCCAGTTTGTCGTACTGCAGAGGCCTGTGTGCTGCTGCGATGCTGGAAGCTGTGCCGCCGGTACTCAGAGACCAGCAGAGCCACCTACAGCAGACAGGTCTCAGCTGAGCTTCTCGACTAAGACAGACTAGGAAGAAGAATCTGGCAATCTACTTCTGAAAAGAATTATGAATAGCAACCGAGCATTGTCTGATACAATGCCAGAGAATAAGCCCCACAGGTTGGAAGGCCCTCAAAAAACAACTGGGGAGGAGCTGCCCCCTCAGAGCAGAGTCAGCTGTGATGCTTGGATGGAATTAAGCTTTGTTCGCTGATGTGGCATGACTCAAAATGAGAAGAAACAGCTGCAAATATCCACTAATAATTAGAACATATAAAGTATGAATCTAGGAAAATCAGAAGTCACCAAAAATGAAATGGAATGCATAAACATCAATATCCTAGGCTTTTGTGAGCTGAAATGGACTGCTATTGGCATTTTGAATTAGACAGTTGTATGGTCTACTGTGCCAGGAATGACAACTTGGAGAGGAACTGTGTTGCATTCATCAAAAAGAACATTTATGGATTTGTCCTGAAGTACAATGCTGTCAGTGATAGGATAATACTCATATACCTACAAGCAAGACCGGTTAATAAACTATTATTCAAATGCATATAGGATTGCTGTGAATTGGAATCGACTCAGTGGCAGTGGGTTTGTTTTTTATTTTTGGTTTGACATCAACCACTAAGGCTAAAGATGAAGAAATGAAGATCTTTGCCAGCTTCTGCAGTCTGAAGTTGATCAAACATGCAATCAGGATGCACTGATAATTACTGCTAATTGGAATGCAAAAGTTGAAAACAAAGAAGTGTCGGTGACAGAAACACTGCTGCAGATCTCACGATAGAATTTCACAAGACCAACAACTTCATTACAGATAGCCTTTTGTACCAACATCAACGGTGACTACGTACAAGGACCTTGCCAGACAGAATACATGAGAATCAAATCAACTACATCTGGAATGAGATAATGGAAAAGCTCAACATCATCAGTCAGAACAAGGCCAGGGGCCAAATGAGGCACAGGCTATCACTTGTTCATCGGCAAGTTCAAACTGAAACTGATGATAATTAGAACAAATCTATGAGAGTCAAAAAGTATGACCTTGAGTACATCCCACCTGAGTTTAGAGACTGTCTCAAGAATAGATTTTATGTGTTAAGCAGTAATGACTAAAGATCACATAAGTTGTGGGATGACATCAAAGACATCATACAGGAAGAAAGCGGAAGGTCACTAAAAAGACAGGAAAGAAAAAGAACACAATGGATGTCAGAAAAACTCCTGGAACCTGTTCTCAAAACTCAAGTAGCTACAGCAAAAGGAAGAAATGATGTAATAAAAGAATTTAAAGGAGATTTCAAAGGGCAGCTTGAAAAAAACAATGTATTACAATGACATGTGCAAAGAGCTGGAGATAGAAAATCAAAAGGGAAGAACACTCGGCATTTCTCAAGCTGAAAGAACTGAAGAAAAAAATGCAAGGCTTGAGTTACCATAGTGAAGAATTCTATGGGGAAAATATTAAGTGACTCAGGAAGTATCAAAGGAAGATGGAAGGAATACACCGAGTTATTACACCAAAAAGAATTTGTCAATGTTCAACTATTTCAAGAGGCAGCATATGAGGTCTGAAGATTAAGTCCAGGAACTTAATTGTTCTAAGTGCTACATACCTCACTGCTGTACACCACTACAGTCACTTTTGAAGTACTCACCTTGCGAAGCTATGCACTAGTCCACCCTTCAAAGCAATTTTGGAACTCTTTCTGAAATGGCCACTGCACGTGGCGGCACAGTGGCAAGTTTACCAACTTCATTGTGGGGTTGCCTGTGAGGGAGTTTTTAGCCAGTAAACACATAACTGCTGGAACACCCTCCTTACCGACCTGATCTAGCCCCCAATGACTTTTTTCTTAGCCGAAGGTAAAGGAAGACATTTTAATGACATTCAGAACATCAACAGTAATAAGATGACAGCGCTGATGGCCATTACAGAAAAAGAGTTCCAAAATTGCTTTGAAGGGTGGACTAGGTGCTGGCATCAGTGCACAGCTTCCCAACTGGAGTGCTTTGGAGGTGGCTATAGTGATACTCAGCAACGAGGTATGTAGCACTTTTTCTAGGATGAGTTTCCAAACTTAACTGGCTGTCCTCTTACGCAGAAACCTGTGGTACTAAAGGAGGAAGACCGAGATGCACTGAAGGCACTGGCAAAAAACAAGCCTCCAGTAATGAATGAAGTATCATTTGAGGTGTTTAAGCAAACATATGTGTCGGAAGTGCTCACTCGTATATGACGAGAAATTTGGAAGAAGCTAGATGACCAACTGACCAGGAGAGATCCATATTTATACCTATTCCCCCAAAAGGTGATCTAACCAAATTCAGAAATCATCAAACAATAGCACTGAGTTTTTTGTTTGTTTTATCATTAATGCACGTGAAATTTTGCTGAAGATAATTTAAAGGAGCTGTAGCAGTATACTGAAAGAGAACTGCCAGAAATTCAGGCCTGATTCAGAAGACAGTGTGAAACCAGGAACATCATTGTTGATGGCAGATAGATCCTGGCTGAAAGTAGAGATAACCAAAATATGTTTACCTGTGTTTTTTTACTATGCAAAGTCATTCAACTTTATGGATCATAATAAATTATGGATGACATCATGGAAAATGGTAATTACCGAACACTTAAATTGTGTTCAGGAGGAATCTGTACATGGAGAAAGAGGCAACTGTTTGAAAGGGTATGCGCTGGGGTTGTAGCCTTTCACCAGAGCTATTCAGTCTGCACGCCAAGCAATTAATCCAAGAAGCTGGACTATGTGAAGAAGAACAGGGCTTCAGAATTGGAGGAAGACTCATAACAGCCTGCTTTATACAGATTTCACAATCTTGCTTGATGAAAAGAAAACGGACTTGAAACACTGATGAGGATCAAATACCATGGTCTTCAGTATGGATTACACCTTAACAGAAAGAAAACAAGAATCTTCACAAATGGACCAATAAACAACATCATGAGAGACAAAAGACTGAGAATATCAAAGATTTCTTTTTACTTGAATCCGCAGTCAATGCCCATGGGGGAAGCAGTCAAGAAATCAAAAGACACCTTGTGTAGGGCAAATCTCCTGCAAGAGACCTCTTTGAAATGTTGAAAAGATGTCACCTAAGATGTACCTGACCCAGGCCATGTTATTTTCAATAGCATCGTATGCCTACGAAAGCCTGACAATGAAGAAAGAAGACAGCAAAAGAATAGATGTGTTTGAATTGTAGTGTTGGAGAAGAACACTGAATATATACCATGGACTGGAAGAAGTACAACCAGAGTGCTCCTTAGAAAAAGGGATAGCAAGGCCTATGTTTTACACACACTTTGGACATGTTGTCAGGAGGAATCAATCTCTGGACAAGAACATCATAATTGGTAGAGTGGGGGCTCATCAAAAAAGAGGAAGATCTTCAATGAAATGGATTAACACAGTGGCTGCAACAACAGCTTTAGTATAGCGCAGGACCAGGCTGCTTTGTTCTGTTGTACATAGAGTTGCCAAAAGTCAGAACTGACTCAGCAGCACCTAACTATAAGAATAACAAATGAGCAACTTTTTAGTAAAACTGGACAGCTCTAGTCTTCCTTTCCACATGTACATCTATATGATTATATGTACATAGATAAGAACATAGAGAAGGACATCATGCTTGGCAAAGCAGGTGAGAGAAAGAGGAAGACCCTCAACAAGATAGACCGACACAGTGCCCGAACAATGGGCTCAAGCACAGCAATCAGGAGGCTGGCACACAACCAGCCAGAGTTTCTTTCTGTTGTACCTAAGGTCACACTATGAGTCAGAACAACTTGAGAGCACTTAATGACAATAGCAATAATATAAGAAGATGGATTTTAGATCAGTGGTTTCAAATCCCAGAATTTTCAAATGTTAGAAATGAATGAATGTCCCTATTAAAAAAATACTAGTATTTATACAGTATTATTATCAACAGTGAAGTAAGTTCTTGAAGAATACAAAAGTTAAAAACCAAAGGCAACAAACAGCAGGAACAGCTTGCAGGTTGAGGCTAAAGAGGCAGTGTGCAGCTGAGAGGTTGGAGAATGACATGAGATAGAAACAGGCATGACAATGATTCTGAAAAGTGTAAAGGCTTAGACATTCACATCAACTAAAAGGCCATCAAAGGATGTACTGGATCAGTTATTTTTTTAACTGAAGATGAAAACAAGTTGTTCCATTATTTTAGCTCCATAAGATACCCACATAGTTGATACAGCTCTTGCTGGCATTCAGCACTTGATAGATGAGATTAAAAAGTCTCCATTTCCAACTACAAAGCTTAATAGAGGATAACTTTCTTGTTAAACCACATTGCTTCTATCTCAGATTCTAAGAATGGTACAAATTAGACTGTTCGTACTTAATTTTCATCTTTGAGAATTTTTCAAAATCTGAAAACCCATCTGCCACTGATTCATTCTGTCAACAAGGTAGACTTCCAGCAATGCCCTCTTCCCTCCCTGCTCTTTCCTGATTCTACTGCATACAGACTTGTAAACATTCAAGAAATATATTTTTCCTGAATAATCCATCCATCCTGCTACCACATTCTCTTTATGTGTAGCTCTGTGTGAGCACATGCACCCATCATTTGGGGGACTTTGGAGGAGGTTGTTCTACTCATTTTGTTTGGGTTTTTTATTTGAAGTAAGTGCTTTAGCCACTGCGATCCTTAAGGTTGTGTGTCAACCTGGCTGGGCCGTGATTCTCAGTGGTTTGACAGTTATGATGTCATTTGGCAGTTGCATAGTGATATGACGAGATAGGCTGTTAGTAGCCAATCAGTTGAAAGAAAGTTTCCTTGCAGTGTGTGGCCAGAATGTTATATATACGTAGAGTTTCTGGTGAAGTTAGCTGGATTTTGCTCTGCTCTGGATCTTGCATTCAGCTTATTAGCATCTGACCTCCAGCTTATGAGACTTGGACCAGAAGCTTGCCATCTTACCCACCAATCCTGGATTCATTAGCATTAGAAGCTGTGAGCCAGCAGTGCACTGGCTAAGCAGCAGATCTTGAGTTCATTAGCACCTAAAGCTAGATGAGTGAGAAACACCTGATGCCAGAGCCACAGACGTGGGACTTGCCAACCTCTACAACTCTGTGAGCCATTTCCTTGAAGTCAGTCTCTTTCTGTCTGTCTTTACACACACACACACACACACACACACACAGAGTCTCTCTATATATGTGTGTATGTGTGTGTATGCATGTACATTACCCTATGCGGGAGAGTAGAATAGCCCCATAGTGTTTTCAAGGAGTGGCTGGTGGAGGTGGATTTAAGCTGTCAACCTTTTGGTTAACAATCATAGATAGCTCTTAACCACTGTCCTACCAGGGTACACACACTATCTATCATCTATCTGTCTACCGACTTATCTCTCTGTCTGTCTGTCTGTCTATCTATGTTTCACCGATTTTGCTTCTCCAGAGAACCCAACCTAAGACAGCCACATTGTCAGACTTGGCAAAAAAATCAGGGTGACTTCGTGGTCATAAATAAATGTCTCCCTTCAAAGTCTACTATGTTTTAAAGTATAGTCTATTCCTCCAAAAAATAAAAGATTATCCAGTGTTACAGTGCTTTCTAAATGCTTAATTCATGGCTATTAGACAACCAAAGGGATGGTGGAGTTAGAAACAGGCATTCATGTGGCACACCCATGTGCCTCTGGACAAGAGTAAAAACCAGAGAAGAAAACGAAGATATTTAGAAAAACCTAGAGATAAAAAGAGAATGATTTAATGGTGAGCTGCTTATTAAAGACAGCTAAGAGAGAAGGGAAATCGTGAGGTTGTTTAATTAAAGACATTGTTCTAGACAGAAGTATGTTTCACTGATTGATATAAAAGTATTATACTGTACAAGTACTGCCAATTAAGTTCACAAACTGATTTTAGAAAAAGTGCTACGTACCTCATCGCTGAGTATCTCTACAGTCACCTTCAAAGTATTCCCCTTGGGAAGCTAAACACCAACACCAGGGCCTTGTCTACCCTTTAGAGCAATTTTGGAGTTTTTTTTTTCTGGAATGGCCTTCAGAGCTGTCATCGTACTACCCTTGATATCCTGAATGTCATCAAAATATCTTCCTTTCAACATTCCTTTTATCTTCAGATAAAAAAATCGTTACTGGGGACCAGATCAGGTGAGTAGGGAACATGTTCCAACACAGTTATTTGTTTACTGGCTAAAAACTCCTTCACAGACAACTATACAATTAAGTTTGTGAACTTGCCACTGTGCCACCATGTGCAAAGCCCATTCAAGAAAGAGTGCAAAAACTGCTTTGCAGGGTAGACTAGGTGCTAGCATTGTAGAATAGCTTACCAAGGGGAGTACTTTGAAAGTGACCATAATGGTATTCAGGAAGGAGATATGTAGCACTTAGAACAATTAAATTCACAGACTTGTCAGATCTTTTACAGAATTTAAGGTTCCTCTTCTGTTGAGAGGAGCCATGGTGGTCCTCTGGTTAAGAACTCAGTTGCTCAAACAGTAAAAGGGAGGTGAGCGCAACTGGACTACACCAAAAGCCAAAATGTTTTCTTCATCCAACATCAAGAAAGACAGAGTAGCAGAGGCATGGGTCTGGGGATCATGGTTTCAGGTGACACCTAGGCTAACTGGCATAACTAGTTTTTTTTTTTTTTTTTTTTTAAGAAAATGTTCTGCATTTTGATGAGTGGCATCTGGGGTCCTAAAAGCTAGCAAGTGGCCATCTAAGTAGCATCAGTTTGTCCCAATCCACTTGGAGCAGAGAAGAATGAAGGGCATCAAAGACATGAGGAAAATATAAGCCCAGTAGACAGAAGGTGCCACATGATCCAGAGACTACATCAGATTGAGACCAGAAGAACTAGATAGTACCCAGCCACCACCAGTGACTGCCCTGACGGGGATCACAACATAAAGTCTTTGAGAAATATGGATGTGCAGAACTAGAATTCTATTAAATGAGCACACTTGATGGTTGTCTGAACACAGATACTCAATGAATGCACGTTCACAATTTGGACAGCTTCAGTAACGGTGTCACAGCAGGGGTAGTCGCGGCTGTTTGTTGGTACAGTGGCTGGAGGCAGGTGCAACACTCGGCAGGCAGCAGGCAGCTGGGCAGGCAGGTAGTGGGCAGCAGTGCCTTACGGTGCAGTGACCTTATATACCAGCTTTACACTAAAGTAGCTAGCTGCCGAATACAGGGCCCCAAGTTCGTAAACAAGTTACATAACTATTGCTGAATCCGCTGAATTAGTCTTGGCCAGAGGCCCATACAGAGTTGAAATGCCTGAGCAAGACAACCTTCCATACTGTCCCTACAATGGTCCATCAGACTAGAGGGCTACCAGAGGACATGACCCCCGGACCCTGTTTTAGCCCAGACTTGAAACCAGTACCCAAACCAACTCTTCAGACAAAGATTGGACTGGACTATGAGGCATAGAGTGATGCTGGCACAGAGTATCCCTCTTGGCTTAAATATATATATATATATATATATATATATACGTATATATATATATATATATACGTATATATATATAAGGTCTGTGTGAGCAGCTCTTTTCAAGAGGTGAGATTAGAGAGTGGAGGAGGGCAGGAGTTGGTTGAATGGATGTGGGAAGTACAAGCTGGAAAGAAGGTAGTTAGAGTTGCATAGCTGTGTGTGTGCAGGATTTTACACGGGAAATTGATTTGCATTGTAAGCTTTCACTTGAAGCACAATAAAAATCTTTAAAACAAACAAACAAAAAAGAACTCAGCTGCTAATCAAAAGGTCAGCAGGTCAAATCCACCAGCCATTCCTTGTAAACCCTATAGGGCAATTCTTCTCTAAAGACTTGCTATGACTAGGAATTGACAGGATGGTATGGGCTGGTTTTTTTGTTTTTGCTTTTTTTTTTTCCTATTGAGGAGATCCTTAAAATACAGTATTACTAAGAGAGAGCTAGAATGGGGAAAGGCAAAGCAGAGAGAGAAGTCCAGAGGAGAGGAAAGAAGAGAGCTGTGGTTTGACTGCACACAGAATAGACTATGGAGCTAAGAGAAGAAATTGAGAGTAATGCGTTTCTAAACTCCCGATTAACGGGCTATATTGGGTTAAAAAACGAAACTCTAAGTTATTTCTGCTCCTGTTCTAATGCAGTTGGCAACAAAGTCCCCCAAAGAGAGACATGGTCTGAGGAAAAATACCTACAACTGGAGATAGACACCCCCTTGAAGAAGTTCTGAGAGATTTGGAGCCAGCATTACCACATTCAACTCTATCTTCTTCTCCTACCTTAGCCTCTTAAACATATGGCTGGATGTCTGAGGAAAGAGGAAGAGAACTATCTAAGTTATAAACTGTCAGTCAGGTGGAAATTTCTGCAGAAGAGAAGTGCTTCTCTTTCCCTCGTCCCATCCGACCCAAAGCATGAGAGGAAAACATTATGAAATACTGGTAACGACTGGGATACCTACAAAAGTAAGAGATTGGGATCTTCTTAATCGGTTAGATATTTCCTTTATAATGGTGGTGTTAACCTGTCCTTGTGCCTATCTAAGGAAAGAGAAATGAGAAGTGTTAGAAAGACAGGGGGAGGAGAGCAGTAACAGTACTTTGCACACTCACAATTTCAGGGGGTGAGTTTTCCATATGTCCAGTGAACACTAAGAAAAACTTCCTCGCCTTGCTCGAATGCTGCCCAAAAAGACTGAGCACAAGGCAAAGAGAGAATCGCAGCAGGAGAAGGTGTGGTGTAGCATAAAAACTAGACTCCATGTGGCAGGTGTCAGAGGATGGGGAGAGGTCAAAGTAGAATCAGACTTTTAAGGCTATAAAATTAGGCAGTTGATTTACTGCTGCAGGACCTCTTAAGAGAGCCAGGATTTGGACGCTTGTTAGCAGAGGTAGACTATACATAGTTTTATTTTGTCTTTGACAAATGTGCAAAAATTAGACATTGTAGTCACAATTGCTTAACATCTTTGTCTGTTTATACTTCAATTGCCCTCTGTTTCATTTCCTTTCGGATTGAGTGGTGTAGGAATCATTTAAACAGAATTTGACTTTGAGATACATTTAATGAGGGGGATGGGTTGCAGTATATATATATATACACACACACATATACACATGTATATATGTATGTACATGTGTGTATGCATATCTCAGTTACTTCTGTGCATAGTTAGGTTATTATTAGTTGTCCTAGTGGAGCAATGGCTTCCAAATACAGTTCTCGCACCCAATGTGCTAACGCATCCAGCATTTTAGCATGGACCAGAGATGATGTCATGCTATTAATGTGTCCTAAACAAGATTCATCAGAGCCCTAGCAGTGCAGTGGTTAACAGTTCAGTTGCTAAATGAAAAGATTGACAGTTCTTATCTACCAGCTGCTCCTTGGAAGCTCTGTGGGGCAGTTCTACTCTGCCCAACAGGGCTGCTATGAGTTGGAATTTGGCTATTTTGCGGGAGATGGGGCGGTTTAAGTACTCATCAAAAAAAAGTAGGTAAGTAGTAGAGGAGAAATAAAATGTCAAATATTTGGAACCAGAGTCTAGTCTATTGAAATATTTTTCCCAAATATTATAGCTCACATTTTCAGAAAAATAGACAACTCACCTAAAAAGTTACTTGCTACCACTAGAAATAAGTTATGAAGGTAAAGAAGGCTCTTCTGAATTACCAGCAGTAAAAGTTTTTGATACAATTTGTTAAAGGAAAGATCTTTCCGTTTCTCTACAGAAAATGAAACTACAAAATTGCCACATGAAGAATAATAGAAGGGTATGAAGTCAGAAAAAAGAGTGTTAAAAATACGGCTCAACACTTCTGACAGGGATCACAATACAATGTCCCAGAAAGAAGGGGAAAAATTGTAGAACAAGATTCAAATTCACAAAAAAAAACTCATAGGACTTGCTGGTCTGAGAGTGAGTGGAAGAACCCAGAAACCGTGGACCCCAGACACTCCTTTCACTTAGCGTGGCTATCACTCTCAGAATTCACCCTTCAGTGAAGGATAACAGAGATCTATAAGTCCTAGTGGTGTAATAGTTGAGTACTATGTCTGCTAACCAAAAGGTGAGCAGTTCGAATCTACCAGGCACTCCTTGAAAACTCAGTGAAGCAGTTCTTCTCCATCCTACAGGGTCACCGAGTCAGAATCCACTCAGTGACAGTGGGTTTGGGTTTAGGGTATAGAACAAAAAGCAGCAAATGTGAGGAACACGCTTTTTACTTACTTCAGTCATATAAATGAAGCATGATGGGTAACATCCTGCCCAAAGGCAAAGAGGAGAAGGCAGGATGGGGCAGTAAAAAGGGACAAACAGAAATGGGGAAACTGGGATGGAGAGGAGAGAGTACTGACACGTGGCAGGAATCCCAACCAGTGTCACAAAACCATTTGTGTACAAACTGTTGAACGAGAAACTAATTTGCTAAACCACAAAGCACCAAACCCATTGCTATCAAGTATATTCCAACTCACAGTGACCCTATGGGACAGAGTAGAGCTGCCTCATAAAGTTTCCAAGGAGTGTCTGGTGGATTCAACCTGCTGACCTTTTGGTTAACAACTGCAGCTCTTAACCACTTTTCCACCAGAGTTTCCATTGGCTAAAGCATAATAAAAATAAATAAGTAACTCATTGCTGTCGAGTCCATTTCAACTCATAGCCACCCTGTAGGACAGAGTAGAACTGCCCCATAAAATTTCTGCCACCTGGTAGATTTGAACTGCCAGCCTGTTTGGTAGTAATGGTAGCACTTAACTGCCATGCAACTAGGGTTTCCTTTCCTTAAAGAGGGCCTCCCAAATTGTTTCAGCTGAAAGCTGGCAAAACCCAGATCCCCACTTGCTTGTCCTATAAGTAAAAACTGATGGCCAGCCAATTAGTGTTGTAGAACGGGTAAAAATCAACAGAGAAGATCAGCAACACGGGTCAATAAATAAAAACGGGTTTGTTTTATTCCACGATCCCCCTTTTGTGGCATGCAACTTCAGAAGTCTGTTAGGCTTTGATAAAGACAGATACAGCCTAAAACCAAATGACGGCTCCAGCCCCCTCCACTCCAAGGGGTAGGAATGCAAAGAGAATAGAGAGAAGAGATTATGTTCCTTCCTCACTTGAGGTGGTAAAGCACCCAGTCTGGACTCTGGTAGTACTTAAAAACAAATACAATTTTGAATCTAAATATGAAAGTGAAGTTTAAACTGAACTAGACTGGCCTTTTAATAATAGAAAGATACCAAAAAGTGATGGAATCCCCCAAAGATGTTAAGGGTCCCATTACTCAGAAATGAAGACTCAACAGAGCACATCTGGGAAGAGTGAACAGAGGAAAATAAAACCATATTATGTCTCTACCCCCACCAAGTTAAGTCTACATAAGCAGAAAAGAGAAATTATTAACACACTGGCTTGAAATGGACACAGAAAAACATGACACCAGGAACCCCTGTTCCGCAGGGTTGAGTTAGAGGCCTGTGGTTGGTGAAGTATCTATTTGTTTTTTATCCTCAAGATAATTTGATCTCTAAGTGACTGGGGACTCGGGCTAGGGAGATCCATCACAGAAATTAACTATGGAAAAAGAAAGTGTTTCCAGAAGCAGACAAATAATAGTCTAGCTCTTAGGGGTGACAGAAAGTTACCAGCAACAGACCATGAGTTTAAGGGTCAAGAATGGTGTGATGATCTTTACTTACTGAACTCTCTGCTTCTTCAGAAAATGTTTGGCCACCATATCTTCATTGGTTAGAAGCCATGTGGATGGAATAACTGCCACACATTGTCTCTGGAGTAGAGGCTGGAGACCAGTGTAGGAACTTCATCTGGATACCAGTAGAATTTCCATTGAGCAATTGCAGTTCATGGAAACTTCACGTGTGTCAGAGTATAACTGTGCTCCATGGAGTTTTCAGTGGTTGCTTCTGGGAAGTGATCTGTCAGGCATTCTACTAAAGGTAGACTCAGATTTCCAACCTCTCCAACACAGTTGAGTGTGTTAACCACGTGAACCACCCAGAGACTCCCACATGGGCACACACACAAATAATGCATTGCAAAGAATCTAAGCGAGGGGGAAGTTGAATGTAATCTACATGAACCGTTTTGAAAGTAAAAAAGTTTCCAGTTTTTCCAATCATGTAACAGGTCCTGTGCTAGGGGATCATTTTGCCCTTGTAACCAAACTGTGGTTGGTGTTTTTATTCCTATTCTGGAGATGAAGAAACAGGCTCAGAAAGATTCCCCAAATCAAACAGCTTCTAGGTGGCAGAAAAAGAAATAAAACTCTAGCTTAAAAAATTCATGCTTTTTCCATTGTATCCTGCTATAAATCAGAAGCATAGTACGGAAACCCTGGTCTGGTAGTGGTTAAGTGCTAATAGCTGCTAACCAGAAGGTCAGCAGTTCTGCCAGGCACTTCTTGGAAATTCTATGGGGCAGTTCTACTCTGATATAAGGTCGCTATGACTCAGAATCAACTCGAGCGTGGTGAGATTGGTTTTTGGATTAGTATTCATGTATTAGTAAGTACTTAGAGAGTATTATTTACCATTTGAATTAATTGCTTTATTTTCCTGCTGAATTCTTGTTCTACAGTGACTGTTAAGTATTAAAGATTCTCCCTTTCCCACTGAGTCTATTTTAAAAGCCAAAGTGTTCTCATAGCACCTTCAGCATAGCACAGTCTTTATAGAAAGTATGTAAATTATTTTAAAGGCATAATAGATCTCCAAGGACACCTTTATAGATTAAGTGTCAGAAATGAAATATTGCATTTCAACCTTATAGGGCTTTTGGAGGAGATATGAAGACAATAATTGAGAGTCCTGTAAAGTACAATTTATGATACCACAGTTCTAGAGGCCAGCGATTTTTAGTAGCAAGTTAATAAAATGCATAAGTTGACCCCCTCAGGTGCAACCGAATTCAGACTCCGACACCTAACTATAGTGTCCCAAGCAAACAGACTACATTTGTGAATTGAAAGGTCTTACATCTGTGAATTTCAGCATCAGAAAATACCCTATCCTTCTGAAAAGAATGTGATCTGCAGTGGAGTGTATGGCAAACTACTTGATCTCATCTCTAAAAGAAAGCATTCTTTAAAGACACTGATGTTAAGAAAAAAAAAAGTGGTGATTAGTAATAAGAGGATGTTGACTTTGGCTCATGGGCAGTTCTTTGGAATGTTAGTTACCAGCATGGCACTTGAGAATCAAAAAAGAAATAAGAATAAGAATCAAAGAAAAAATAAGGTCCATTCCAGCCTCCTACCTAGCAATGCAAAAGATGAATACCTGCTCGCTCAAGTTGTCTGTGCTCAGAAATACACGCACAAAGCTCAGTAGTTTCAGGGCAGCAGGTGATCTGTAAATTCCCTCATCTGTCTAGTTCAACTGTAAGTGCAGCCTTATTGAGCTCTGTGATTTTGCTGTTTCACAATTTCCTATGCTGCTTCTTAGCTCTTCAAAGAATAAGACAATCAATAAAGTTTCTTCTGTTTGTTTATCACAATTTGGTATACAGTCACTTCAAAAAACCTTCTTTCCATGCTGGCTCTAACAGCTAAAGGAGGCGAGATGGGCAGAAAAGCACTTCTTTCTTCAGGAGCTTTGTTATTTCTTCCCTTACTCCCTGTGGCTGAGTACAGGATGATTTAGCAACACAGCGCTGGGAGGGAGATGTCATGATGGGCGCTGACACTGCCTGCCCGGGCTGAAGGCTCAGGCCGGCCAGCAGCACAGGGGTGATCGCTGATCACACGGGAGAGAAAGCAGGCAAGCGTCTCAACAACCACACATGCTCACCAGCAAATCTTCTGCACTCTTTTGAATTTAGAGAAGATAGCGTTTCCAGCAGTATTTTTTACTTTTGTGTGTTATCAGGTTATTCAACCAAATAAACAATCACGCTTGACAGAGGCTGAACAGTATGCCAACCTGTAGCTATGGCTCAGAAGCTTCTGGGTGAAGCCAACCACCAGAGTTAATAGCCATGGGTATAAAAGGGAGGATTTTCTCAGTACAAGCATGCTTTCAGTCTAAGTCCCAATTCTCATTTAAAAAAAAAAATAACTGTGAAATCTGGTCCAGTGAAGGATGCTCTTTCTCTGAAAATAAATAGATGGACTTGAGTTTAACTTCAAATTAACTTTTTAGTAAATATGGGAAAAACAGGCATTCTGGACCAAAATAATAATAAAAAAAAAAGGTATCAATAGTGAGATTTTCTTATTGGGTACAGAAATATGACACTTCCTGCAAAAATCTGCTGCTGTATCCAGCATTGGCAGCTAAATACATATACATAGCTACACAGAGAACATGGACAATCAGGTAGCATTTCTCCATTAGTTATTACTCTCTACAGAAGGAGCTGGTGAGGCTTTGGTTACTAGTATTTGCCCTTTTAAAACTGAAAACAGCAATTGTTCTGTAACACAGTTCCTAAGGGCAAATAATAGTTTGCTACTGGCTGGAATGCTGCATCTAAATAGTAATGGAGATACACTGGGGGGAGACGTCATGGTCTCCCATATGGCTCATCAGGCGGTCTGGTGGTGATTATAAGCTCATCAATGTCTTAAGTCAAATGATGGAAGAGACTGCTTCCTCACTCCCTCTGCACAAAGGAGCAAATCCAGGGAGAGAGTAAGCTAGCAGAAGGAGAAAATAATTTAATTCTTAGTGACTGAAGTATGTCAGAGTCGGAGTCAGAAACACACATAGTAAAATTCTTAAGGATGAGTCAGAGCAATTTCATAAAAATATACTGAAAGTATACCAACGTAAGATCGGAACTATCGATTTGGAAAGAGAATATTTGGAGCCAAAACAGATCAGGGTCAAAAGATGCAAATAATACACAGTAATCATTTGCCAATCAAGCACATCCATGAAGGTGTTTGACATGAAACTCATTGCCACAATTTCTGCCATATTCACAGTAGGAAGTATTTTTAGCTCCGTGGTAAGATGGTAGAATGGCCAAGAATGATCTGGAAACCAGAACCACAGCAAGGGCCAGAGAGTTATAAAATGGTCAGATCAACAAAAGCTCTGTGACCGGGATTGTGACTTGGAGAAGGCAGACAAGGAAAAGAAAATTTGACAACTATTCTCCAATGTTTTGTTTATTCACAGAGCATCATAACTGAATTTTCTCTGTCACTTCTGAGAAAAAAACAGAAAAATGGACTTCAATTAGTCTTGCTGATCATTTAGAGGGAGATTTACATAGATAACTTTTGTCTCATTAGCACAGTTTAGGAGCCATGGCGGCACAGTGGTTAACAGCCACAGCTGCTAAACAAAAGGTCAGCAGTATGAATTCACCAGCCACTCCTTGGAGAGACTATGAGTAGTTCTGCTCTGTTCTATAGGGTCTCTATCAGTCAGCATCAACCCGATGGCAAGAGTTCATTTAGTTTAGATTTTATAAGTATGTTTATTAAAATAATATATATTCGATGTCCACTATGTGACAGTGTGTGCTAGGCATCCTTGTAACAAGGTGCAAACACTTTTCATTCACTTCTTTGACTCTCTGCTGCTGTTACTCCTTCCACTTCAGACTGCGTGAACTCCTGGTATATCACAGTGTTACCATCCTCTCTTTTGTCTTTTATGTCACACAAGGTTCCCTCTTCACAGCTGCATATCCTACAGAGGGAAGAGAAACTGTGATAGAATGTCTAATTAAATTTGATGATTGTTATAGTGATTTCAAAAGGCTACTGTAACAACATACCACAAAATGGGAGGCATCTAAGAACAGAAATGTATTGTCTCACAGTTCTGGATCCAGGAGTCTGAACTCAGGGTTTTATCAGGGCTTTGTTCTTTCCAAAAGCTCTAGGAAAAGATCCTTTCATTTCTCTCTCGGCTTCTTGCAGCTCCAGGCATTCCTCGGTTTCTAGCTAAAGCACAGTTCTAATGTCATATGGCTGTCTGTGTTCTGTTTCCTTCTCTTCTTTTCTTTTGTAGGGACACCACTTGGGTTGGATTAGGACACATTCTACTCTGATATGACCTCATATTAACTAGTAACATTTTCAAAGATCCTAAAAACAAGGTCATGTTCACAGGTACCAGGGGTTAGGACATAACGTAAAATTTTGGAGGAGGTAGCAAAATTCAATCCATGACTATTGTTTTCTGATAACGTCAAAGTTGATTCATGGTGATTCTATACTATCTGGCAGAAATGGACAAATTTCTGTAGTTCTGTGTAAATATTTTCATAGCAAGACTTATAGCCAGAGAACATTGGCTACTCAAACCCTGGAAGAAAGCAGAACACCCAGATGTACGAAACGCAACCCAGCACTTACAGGAATGCAATTAACAATTAGACAACCATTTGTTCACTGGGACCAGATTTTTTTTATAAGCAGAAGATGCCTTGCTTCTTTTACCCAGCTGCTCAGATGAAGAATAAGTGACGTAAGTCCTCTTGTTTTAACTCAGGGATTTATGTCAGCTAGTAGAGAGATGCTGAAGTCAAGCCAATGGCAGCAGGTTTGGCTGGGAGTTAGCAGAGGGATTGTGAGGTGTAAGTTAGCCATAGAAGAGGTCTACTGATATGAGCTCAAAGCCTTATTCTATTATTTGCTGCTGAGTAAAAAAACTAAACAAACAAACAAAAAACACTACCATGCAGTCAATTTCAACTCATAGCGACCTCATGGGACAGAGTAGAATTGCCCCATAGAGTTTCCAAGGAGTGCCTGGTAGATTTGAACTGCCGATCTTTTGGTTTGCAGCAGTAGCACTTAATCACTATGCCACCAGGGTTTCTTGCTGCTGAGTAGCTTGGAGACAAAAAGGAACAGTTTCCTCTCAATGTCTATGTTTCCTCTATTTTAAAAGGAAGATAATGATATCTACCTCCCAAGGCTGGTATAGAAGAATCAAATGACACAATGTATTTATACAAGTTTGTAAACTGCAAGTAACACAGAAATATTCATCGAAATTTATTGAAGAACATGAAAGAACCATGTTCTAACACCTTGCTTCCAAATTTCCAGTCTTCACACCTATGAAAAGACATTTTTACTACCACAGATCAGTTCTCATCTCCCTCAGCTCCTGCCTCTCATTTTTGCTGTCTTCTCTCCTCTGGTTCTCAGAATTTACAGGAGAAACAATTTAACGTGTATTGCTGAGCAGGGTTTTAAAAGTTTTCCTCGCCTCTTCCTCTTTCCTCATCATCACCGCTACTTCATGGTTACTTTTTACTGAATACTTCAATTCTCCTCAAGACTCTCTGCTAAGCACTTTACAGAGGATCTCTAAAGACCCCAAGGATCTCATCAATGGGCGATCTCAACTTCAAAGTGCTTAGGTAATTCACTAGTGGAAGTTTACAGACTAGGTTCAGTAACTTACCACGCCTTCACAGAAAGTATGAAAGAAATTCCACAACTGTATCAGAAAGGAATAGGCTTTCTTGGGGAGAGAAAAAGCTTAGTAAATGAGAATTGGAAAGACATAAAAAGGCACAAGTCTTCCATCTTTTCATGCCTTACATATTGGTCTACATTCTGGTAGGCCAACATCAACTCTTTATACTGCATTTTAAAAGACAAGCCTCAGAAAGTCTCTTATTGGTGGTGCCCAGAAGTATAGATCTGGGTTGTCAGACTCTTTCAAGAGCAGTCAAGGAATGTCAGACACTCGGCACCTGTAGACTACAGGCTTCACGAGACGTTGCACAGCTGCTGGGAAGAAAAAACCTCTGATGCTGTAGGAAGCAGATCTTGAGTATAGCTTCTTGATTTTAGGACTAGGTAGGGGTGCCTAGTATTCATTTATGCTCAGCTCATTATCCAGGCAACCCATAACGGTTCCGGGATCACTGTTGGATGTCTCTGAGTATTGCATCATACTGTCCAAATTCAGATAATAGTTCAGCGACAAAGATAAAAAACTCCTGGATGTCTAACTCCAAGACCAATGACCTCTTCCCTACACTGGTTTTTTTGGCATGTTGTCCACTGATTGCCAGAGTCCTATACTCCACTCAGGTCTCCAAAGTTATTCACAAACTCCTACCAACCACATCAAAATTTCTGTTTCTTAAGAGATTGATAATGGCTTGGTACCTTAGTAAACAAAATAACCTTAACCAATTGTTCATACTAAGATGTAAAATCCACCTAAACTTTCAGGAGAAAGTTTTTTTTAGCAAACCAAACACAGCATTTTATGAGGTCTGCAATTTAAGTTTGCGAACTCATCCTAGAAAAAGTGTTATATATCTCATTGCTGAATATCGCTACAGTCACCTTTGAAGTATTCCCCTTGAGAAGCGGTGCACTGACCAGCACCTAGTTCACCCCTCAAAGCAGTTTTGGAACTCTTTTCCTGGAATGGCCTTCAGAGCTGTTGTCGTATGAAGTCTGACAATTACATTTGCGAACTCATCCTCGAAAAAGTACTTTGAAGGGTGGACCAAGCACTGGTGTCAATACCTACCTTCTCAAAGGGAGTACTTCAAAGGTGACCACAGTGATATTCAGCAATGAGATATGCAACACTTTTTCCAGGGTGAGGTCCTGAACTTAATTCTTTTTAATAACTCTTAGTAAAAAATTCCCAGAGCTTTAAGTATGGCAAAACCTAAAATGCAGGACCTGTTCTGAATTCTGAAAATAAGCAATGGCCAGTTCAGTGTTCCTAGATTATAAGATGTAATTCATATTGTTCAGATCTGTCAAAACTTAGATGAAGGAATCTTGTGTGACACCGTGGTTAAGAAAGTAGAATCCAGGAGACTTGAGATTTCTAGGCTTTACTGGGTGAGATTTTATTCTTTCAAAATACCCAACTAAAACTGGTAATGGTGCTGAGGGCTAGAACTCTGAGATTCTGTTCAATTGCAGGGCCAGAGGATAACTTACTATGCAGTCTTGTCTCTGACTATAAAAGATTTTCCCACTTACCAATAGTTCACACTGCTGTTGTTGCGTGCCATAGCAGCCCTATGTGACCAAGTAGAACTGCCCCATAGGGCTTCCTGTGCTGTAATCTTTATAGGAGCATATCACCAGGTCTCCTACCTGTGAAACCACTGGGTGGACTCAAACCACCAGCCTTTCAGTTAGCAGCCAAGTGCTTAATGGCTGTGCCACCAGGACTTCTGTATTTCACATTAATCATGTGTAACTAGTTGAATGGAATGCGTCTGTTCCTGATTATACTTAAATAGGATCTGTAACCTATTTATCTTTAAACCATAACACAGATTCCAGTTCCAGAGGCAAGATCTTGTAAAGCTCCACCTCTATCATCACAGTATCTACCTCTCCCAAGCATGGGTCCTACTGGAAATATTCAAGGTTTCTGCACTCCTGCCTCTCGACCTTTACAATAGTTGATTAAAATTAATCAATTATTAATCAAGTCTGTAATAAGAAAATTTAGAGAGACAGAAAGTAGATTACTGATTGCTTAGGGCTAGGTAGTAGGCAGTTGATAGCTAACGGGGTTCTTTTTTGAGGTGACGAAAATGTTTTAAAATTGACTGTCCTGATGACTACATATACCTGTGTATACATTAAAAACATTAAACTGTTCTCTTTAAATGGATGACCTGTATGATATGGGAATTGTATCTCAATAAATAAAGCCATTAAAAATTAAGTTAATAATGTAAAATAGAAAAAAAAAATCGAAGAAGTCTCTGCTGCCTGAAATCATCTTCATTTATCAAAATCCCCTATAATCCTCAAGACTCGATTCAGATGCTCTGTTTTTCACAAGGCCCTCCCTGACCTTCATAACCAGAATCAATAGTTGTTTCCTTCTGAACTCCTGAAGCCTGGTATTTGACCACTTTAACAGCACGCATATTCTTCTTATTAGCGCATACTGTCAGTGTATTACATTATCTCCTGTGGTTGAAAATCGAGTTTTTGCCAATATTCACCAGGCCTTGTTCAGTTTTGAAATTTCCATAGCTCTTAGCACTGATTTGTCCATAGTGGATTTTGAAAGATGCCAAGTTCTTTTCATATGAAACTTACCCAAATGAATTAGAAAAATGTGTGGTGCAAGTATTTTAGAGCAGAGCAACTGCCTATATCTGCACTTTCCCTATCCCCACCCCATCCATCTGCTTGGGGATAATTAGAATAATAGTCCAATAGCATCAACAGGAAAAGACATATTTTCCATACAAGTATAAATAACTTAAGATTTTTCCCTTTAGGTCCCATGGCATTCATGTCTTTTAAATTTGAAATATAACCACATACAGGGAAGTACACCAGACCTAGGTACAAGGCCTAACAATTAAGTCCACAGACTTAATTTTCTAAGTGCTGCATACCTCATTGCTGAATATCACTACACTCACCTTCAAAGTACTCCTCTTAGGAAGCTATGCACTGTTGCCCAGTGCCTAGACCACCCTTCCAAGCAACTTTGGAACTCTTTCTGGAACAGCGATTGCCCATGGTGGCACAGTGGCAAGTTTGCAAACTTCATTGCATAGTTGTCTGTGAGGGAGTTTTTAGCCTGGAAACAAACAACTGTATTGGAACACCCTCCCTACTCACTTGATCTGGCCCCCAGTGACATTTTTCTTTACCCAAAGATAAAGGAAATATTGAAAGGAAGACATTTTGATGACATTCAGGACATCAAGGGTAATACACTGACAGCTCTGATGGTCATTCCAGAAAGAGTTCCAAAGTTGCTTTGAAGGGCGAACTAGGCACTGGTGTTGGTGCATACCTTCCCAAAGGGAGTACTTCGAAGGTGACCATAACGATTTTCAGCAATGAGGTAGGTTGCACTTTTTCTAGGATGAATTCACAAACTTAATTGGCAGTCCTTGTGTAATACATGGGCTACTTTATTTTGGATCCCAAAACTTATGAAGTAATGCACATTCTGTTATGTGATGCCAAATTTATATTTTGTATTTGAATTTAATGTAGAAAATTGAGGCAGACGTCATTTCCAGAAAACATTTTTTTTTGGTGCTCACCAATGAACTTTCGCAGACATAAAAGATGTTATAAGTAGACAAAGTTACTACTATTCATCCAACTGATTTAGCTGAGAAGGCAAATAATTTAATAACTGATTATTTTTAAACTCAATGTTTTGCTGAACATTAACATTCTCCACCATACCATTTCTCCTTGTACAAATGCACTAACTTACATGACGATAAATTAGAAGACGGTGTCCTTGTAGATGGCTTACATAATCAGCCTTCTATATGACTTTAAGAAAATAAAGACAATGTTCTCTGAAGGACAAATCCAGGAACTGTTCTATGTTGTATAATTAACAATTCTCACTCTGAGTAATTTCTATAGCTACTATCTATATGTGTGAAAGCTGACTTAGTTCCAAATTTCCACCACCACATGATGCCTTACTAGTATCTATCAGGATTTCTCAACTTCCACATAGTGACACTTCACACAAGATAGTTCTTTGTTGCAGGGTTGTTCTGTACACTGCAGAACATTTAGCAACCTCCCTGTCCTCTACAGCTTGATGTCAGCAGAGCTCCCTCCCTAGCTTTATTTATTTATTTATTTATGGTTGGTTTGTTTAACTTTTTATTGTAATAGTAGTTAGTATATATGTATAAATAACAAAAAGTGTGACATTTTACGTACTTTTAAGTGTACAATTCAGTAACATAAACAACTTTTGCCAAGGTGTGCTTCCATTACCACTGTCCATTTCCAAAAAAGTTTTATGTCGTCCCTGAGCAGCAATTTCCCTCCTCAGTTCTGACAACTAAAAGCACCACCAGACATAGTAGACAAATATTATTACAGATGAAGGGAAGGCCAATACAGAAGACAGCACAACTGGACTAAACCATAAGCTAAGAAATTTCCTGAATATAACCAAACACTTTGAGGGACAGAATGGTAGGGGCAAGAGTCTGGGAACAACGGCTTCAGGGGACTTCTAGGTAAACTGGCATAAGAAAGTTTATTAAAAAATGCTCTTAATCTCACTTTGATGAGTAATGTCTAGGGTCTTAAAAGCTAGCAAGCAGCCATCTAAGAAGCATCAACTAGTCCCAACCTACATGGAGCAAAGAAGAAGGACGAACACCAAAGACAAGGATAACATGTGCCCAAGAGCCTGAAAGGACCTCATAAACAAAAGACGACATCAATAGAAGACCAGAAGAACTAGATGGGGCCTGTGTAACACCAGTAACCACTCCCAGAGGACACAACAAAGAGTCTCGGAAGGAGTGGGAGAAAAGTGCAGTACAGAATTTGAGCTCTGCCATTGTGTCAATTCCAACTCACAGTGATGCTACTGGATGGAGTAAAATTGCCCCACGTTGTTTCCAAGGAGCTGCTGGTAGAGTAGTACTGCTTACCCTCTGCTTAGCAGCCTTAGCTCCTACCTATGTGCCACCAGGGCTACCAGTGTCCCCTAAGAGGAAGAATCTTCTCTACTGGAAATCACTGTCCTAAGTGATAACTAAGGATTAATGTAAACTAAAGTAAAATACCTTTGGAGGCATGAAGTCACCTTGTAACTCGTAGTTAGATGAAGCCGTTTCCACCTAAGAGGAGAAGGGTTGAAGGAAATTTTCTCAATTTTGTAGCATATTGATCAACAGTGTAGCACTGAGTGATCTTTTATTGCAATGAGTAAACTCATTCATCTTCATAACCAGAATTAAAATAAATTTTTGAAAGTTTTAATAATTTCTAGAAGGAAAACATAATATTCCGTTGACTATGGTCCTAGGTCATTTTATAGGCCCCGTACTAGTTAAATCACAAGATATTCGTGTATAATGGGTTTTTTAATCATAAAATCTTAGCCACATTCCCATGAGTTGATTCCTACTCATAGTAGCCCTATAAAACAGCAAAGAACCACCTCACAGAGTTTCTACTCTTGGGGCACTTCTACTCTGTCTTACAGGGTCACTTTAAGTGAAAATTGACTAGATATCTATCACTAATCTTTACAGAAGCAGACTGCTACATCTTTTTCCCAGGAAGTGACTGGCGGGGTTGAACTGCTGACCTTCCAATTAGCAGCCCAGTGTTTAAATTCTGTGACACCAGGACTCCTTTAAAATCTTAACAGTGATCACCAAATCCATAAATATTGTAGACATGATCACGTGTGTGACGATAATGAAATTGCTGAATAGTAGGTTCAGGGAGACTTAGAAAGTTAGCACAGCTTAATCCACTTGCTAGGAAATAGGTGGATGATTTTACTATCTAGGAGGCAGAACATGAGATACCTCATAAAATATTAAAGAGACATACAATTCCATTTTTATTTCTGTGAGTCTACTTACAAAATATTTAGTGCCCAGGAAGAGAATGGTATGAGGGGGTGAACAACAACAACAACAAAAAAAAACAATAAGTATTTCCTAACTATTGAATTCTAAACTATTGAATTATGCCTTTTCTACCCTTTCTATCATCAGAATAACTTCTGGGTTTATTTATTACACACCAAGTCAGGAACTTTGAAGCGTCTTAAAAGAAACATTATCAAAGAATCCTTGTATTCTTTAAAATTGGATACCAAAAAATAAAATAAAATAAAACCAAGCCCATTACAACTCATAGCAACCCACAGGACAGAGTAGAACTGCCCTATCTGGTTTCCAAGGAGTAGCAGGTGAATTCCAACTGCCGACCTTTGGTTAGGAGCCACAGCTCTTAACTACTATGCCATCGGAGTTTCCAAAAGTAAATCATGTTTCACAGAAATGAAAAGTATCAACCTATAAAATTTAGAACTAGTTTGGTCTCTAAAGAGATGTGGCAGAGAGTGAATCTCTGTTGGAAGTACCCTGACAGATTTTTGTAGTTAAACCATGTTGTGCGTGTGAAACACTCAAATAAAAAGGAACTGGCTTTTTGGAGCAAATGATATGGATAAGAGAACTGATCAAGTGTATGAAGCCTGTTGTAAACTGGCATAGGACTACCATTTTCATGTACATGTGTCCTACATAGTGCCATGTGATAAGTGTTTCATTATCCTAAACATGTTACCATGTCTGGAGTCTCACAGTTGGGCATACGCTTATGAAAAATGGCTTTTCTCTGAAAACATATTGAAAAAAATCAGCATCCCAGGTTGATGACTTAACAGAAACATCAAGTTAATAAAATATATACAAAGTACTAGTCATTTATTTCTATATATGTATCACCTTCTATACACTTTGCCACTGAAAGCAAAAAAAGGAGGGGTACATAATCTCTGTAATGACGTGATTCAAACTAAAGTTCACTCATATCATATAACTGGCATTAGACTTGCAAACCTAGCTTTAGGGGAATAACAGTATGTTTTTTTAAAAAAAAATACTAATCTGACATCTAAAGAGTGAGTGCTTTTTAAATTTTTTCCATTTTTATGTTATTAGGTGAATTCCTGTGGTTTATCCTATGGAAAGATTGGATCTTATAATACAATACACACACACACACACACACACACACACACACACACACACAGATAAGTAGATAGATGGATATACATAAGCAGGCTACATGTTCTTTTTGCCCTTAGGAGACTGAAATTTGATTTACTGAGCTACTGGACATGTTGGCAATTGAAATCAAACTGCTCTCGGCTTCTCCAAACACTAGGCATGAGGGTCATTTCTTCTGATTGGTTATCCCTGGAGAGAAGTAAAGAGCAGAGGGAGAAAATATTGTGGCAGAATGCACCTGAGCTAGCTGCTGGATCAATGGTCAGTATCAGCAGGGCTCTATTTAATGAAGCGTACACCAGTGTCACTGCCTGGCTGACAACAGTGGGTAGCACGGGTGCCAACGCAGAGGGAACGGAATCTGTTGGAAGACGAGATAATTGTTTCATTTTGCGGTACAAAGGTATAAATCTGATTTTTGTGTACATAAGAGCAAGCTTTAAATCCTTAACTGGAAGAGAGCCTCACATAGAACATAGAGTAAAACACGATAGAAAGAGATCGTACAGGCAGTCTTGTTCACAGAACTCCAGGAGAATTGTTAAGAGGGCTTTATAGTCAAGGAACTCTCCTGCTCTGTGGGCAAACACTCATGCAAAAGCATGCTGTCTTTGTTCCAGGGAGAAAATAGTTGTTTTCATTTGTGCTTTTTCTGTGATAAAGTGTTTTGACAAATCAATAGAAGCAGGAAAAAAACCCACTGATGTGATTTACACCTAATTTATCTCATTATTGTCTCATTATTATGGGGAAGCCTCAGCAGGGCACTTCTCCCAAATGCTGTCTCTGGCATGGGCTTGAGAGTTAAAAGGGAAATGGAAGTGACAGATCTAACTCAGAAATTCCACGTCATGTTTAAATTTCCTTGAGTTTACTGATTCTTTGAGCTGGCACCAAGTAAAATTGTAAGGGCAGTTAAATCTTTTTAAGGGTGTCTCTAATTGTTACCAAAAAGCCAAATCCATTGCCACTGAGTCAATTCTAACTCATACAAAGCTTAAAACAAAACCAAACTTCCTCAGAAATATTAACACAGTGCAACCTAAAAGTAAGAAATCCATAGTACAGCTGTAGCATTTATGCATATTTTTGGATTTTGCATCATTTTTTATGTGATTCTGGAATAAATATAAAATACATTAAGCTTTGTTGTTGTTTTTGCTTGTTAGGTGCCTCTGAGTTACTTCAGACTCATAGCAACCCTGCATACAACAGCACAAAACACTGCCAGGCCCTGCAACATCCTCCCACTTCTGCTTGAGCCATTGTTGCAGCCACTCTGCCAATCCACCCTTTGAGGGTCTTCCTTTCCTTCACTAACCCTCTACCAAGTATGATGTCCTTCTCCAGGGACTGATCCGTCCCAATAACATGTCCAAATTATATAAGATGAAGTGCTTCTAAGGAGCACTCTGGTTGTACTTCTTTCAAGATGGATTTGTTTGTTCTTTCAGCAGTCGGTTCCTAGTATATCCAGCATTCTTTGACCCATCACAATTCAAAGGCATCAGTTCTTCTGTCTTTTTTATTTATCGTCCAGCTTTAGCATGCATACAAGGCACCATTGCCTGGATTAGGCACACCCTAGTCTTCCAGATGACATCTTTACTTTTCAACACTTTAAGAAGAGGTCTTTTGCAGTAGATTTGCGCAGCGCAATGCATCACTTGATTTCTTTACTGCTATTTCCACGGGAGTTGATTGTGGATCCAAGTAAGTGGCAGAGTTAAGATGGCAGACTAGACATACGTCTCCCTCATTCCCTCTGAAAACTAAGGGCTGGATTGATAATTAAATGGAGCTTTCTGGATACTCAGTGAGCCCTAGGACGCAGCACAGGGCTGTCAGTTTGGTTTACATGGCACTGAACAGGAAACTGCTTGTCTTTGCTTAGCCCCACCCACTCTGGTTGAATCAGCCAGCTACCGTGGACTGAAGTTAACTAGCGTTTTTAACTTTTTTTTCTTTTTGTTGGCTGGCAGGCAGGGGAGTAGCTCACACAGCAGCTATGCAGAGCCACAGGGCTAAAGTGATCAGTGGGTAGAAGAGCTACATTTTGAGACCTTGGCTCTGGACTCAGAGCACCACAGCCCCTCCACCCTCTCTTCTCAGACCTCCACCATAGATTCAGCCGTTTGGAGAGGGCAGAACAGCTTAACTGGGACACCATCATGTTTGACTGGGAGGCAGAGCTACCCAACTGGAGGCCTCAGCAGGGGCTGATTCCCAGGCTGGGAGGCAGTCCCAGACCAGGGAGTGCTTTTGCAGCAGGAAAGCTGTGTAGCACAGCATAGCCTTACGGTTAGGGCCTGGAAAGGGATGACAGCTGGCCAGTATCCTGTTCTACTTTTAATTATATCACACCATCTGGGAAGAACTGAAAAGGGGCCTCTGGTGATAGCTGGAAGGACCATACCTGACAGCCTGACTGATTTTGGAAGCAGTCAGATAGCTTTTACCTTTTAAATAAGACTGCCTAGAGAAACAATTGTTGTGTAGCCCTATGGCATCTCTTCAGCCTTTTCTGACCTATGTCACTGGGTCAGCTGACAGCACACCAGTGACTCCATAAGTAGGGCTGAGTCTTCACCAGCCAGAAGGCGGAGCCTGCTATCCCAGAGATTCCACTGGGCCCAGCCACTGGAATACAGAGAGGTGGCTGGTAACCAACTTCTGTCTCAGACCTATGCGTTAGCTCCTGTTAAGGCAACACCAGAAAAACTGAACAGCCTCCAGATGTCCCATAAGCAAACCAAACAAGCTCTAACCAAATATTTAAAGAAACATCTACCCATGGCTTTATTTGGACTCCCCAAATAAAGAACCAAAGAACTTCCCAGATGAAGAAGACTTTCTGAAACTACCAGAGGTCAAGTACAAAAGAATTATACATAAAGTCCTCCTAGACATTATACAAAATGCAGCAGTGCAATATGAAAAATTACGCAAGCTGTTCAAACTTATGGAACACTGGCATTCTGAAATCTCACAGATCAATAACAAAATTACAGAATTAGACAATTCAATTCAAAGCCAAAAGAGCAGAATTGAACAACTGGAAACTAGACTTTCTGACCTTGAAGACAGAGCCACTGACACCAGCATTTATGGGGAGATACCAGAGAAAAGAAACAAGAAAAATGAAGAGACATTAAGAAATGTGGAACTCTATCAAGAGGAATAATCTATGATTAATTGGAGTTCTAGAACAGGGAAGGATACCTGAAAACATACAAAGTATTGCTGTTGAGTTGTTGACAGAAAACTTTCCTGAAATTATGAAAGAAGAGAATATAGACATCCAAGATGTGTATCGAACACCTCAAAAAATAGTCTCTAAAAGAAAGACCAACCCAAAACCCACTGCTGTCATGTGTGACTCATAGCAACCCTAGAGGTCAGAGCAGAATTGCCCCATAATTTCCAAGGAGTGCCTGATGGATTTCAATGCTGACCTTTTGGTTAGCAGATGTAGCACTTAATCTACTACACACCACCAGGGTTTCCAAAAGAAAGACACCAAGACATGTTATAATCAAGCTTAACAAAATAAAACATAAGCAGAAACTCTTAAAGGCAGCAAGTCGCAAAGCAAAACTAACATTCGGAGGGGAACCCTATAGCTTTTGTCTGACTTCTTGGCAGAAACAATGTTGGCATGGCAATCAGTGGAATGACACATTCAAAGTCTTGAAGGAGAAAAACGTCCAAGACTGTGCATCCACGTAAAATGAAACCCTTGACAACCACAATCTTTTCTCCATTTATCCTGATGTTGTTTGTCAAGTCCAGTTTTGAGGATTTTTGTTTTCTTGATGTTGAGACATAATCCGTACTGAATCCTGTGGTCTTTAGTCTTTACCAGTAAATGCTTCAAGTCCTCCTCACTTTTACCAATCAAGGCTGCATCATGTGCATCATGCAGCTTGTTAATGAGTCTTCCTCCAATCTTGATACCCCCTTCTTATTCATATAGTACAGCTACTCAGATTATTTGCTCAGTTACAGATTACAGGTATAGTGAAAGGATGCAACTTTGAACACACATCTTTCCTGACTTTAAACCACACAATATCTCCTTGTTCTGTTCTTGATCTATGTGCAGGTTCCTTATGAGCAGAATTAAGTGTTCTAGAATACCCATTCTCTGCAATACCCATAATTTGTTATTATCCACATGTTCAAATGCCTTTGCATAGTCAATAAAGTACAGGCAAACATCTTTCTGGTATTCTCTGCTTTCAGCCAGGATCCATCTGACATCAGCAATATCATCCCTGGTTCCTTGTCTTCCTCTAAATCTGGCTTGACTTTCTGGCAGTTCCCTGTCAACATATTGCTGCAGCCACTTTTGAATGATCTTCAGCAAAATTTTACTTGCATGTTATATTAACGATATTATTAAATAATATCTACATCTGGTTCGATCACCTTTTTGGGGGAATAGGCATAAATACGGGATCAAAGTAAACTGGCCAGATAGCTGTCTTCCAAATTTCTTGGGATACATGAATGAGCTCTTCAAGCACTGCATCCATTTGTTAAGCATTAGGATGACTCAATCCTTCACTACACACCCGGTGAATCACTAAAGCAGTTCTCAGTTGCTTCAGAGGAGCCTGGTTGTGATGAGAGATCATTTTCCTTTGAAAAGAACCACTTCATGATACTAGCAGCTATTTTAGAGAACAATTGAAAAACACTTGCTGCTGTGGAGTCTCTTCTGACTTATAATGACACCATGTGTTACAAAGTAGAACTGTGCTCCACTGTGATTTCTTGGTGGTAATCGTTATGCAAGCAGATCACCAGGCCTTTCTTCTGCAGAGCTGCTCAGTTCAAACTGCACTTTTAGGTTAGGAGCAACGTTTAGGTTAGGAGGCAAGTGCAAACTGGTTGTGCCACTCAAAGACAGGTAGAGTAATTAAAAACCAATCAGTGTCATTTCTGACTCATGTTGAGCCCATGTGTGTCACAATAGAACTGTGCTCTGCAGTGTTTTCAGTGGCTGAGATCTTATAAGTCGATCACCAAGTCTTATTTTTCCGCTTTTCTGGGTTAACTCAAACCATCAACCTTTTGAGGGCTTATCCTTTTGTTCTACACACAGAGGTAATTAGAACGACTGAATAAACTACATAAACTAATATAGGTGATTTTTTTTTAAAAGCAACACGTTATGAAACTTAGAATGCCCTCAATGACTACAAAGTAAATGTAAATACATTTCATTTTTCTGTCTCTTTGATCACCTTGAACCCGTTTCACATCATGTCAAAGGAGTGCCTTTGCTACCCATTATCTTTCATTTTAATCTCTTGTATTACTCGCTTATTGTTAAATCCACCACTCTCTCACCTCAGGGTCATTCATTAATCAAGTTCTGCACCCACTATAGCTGCTGAGCAGGCATTCCTCACATTGTTTTTGCTGAGTGTCTCTATCACCAAACCACAAGCGTGAGAGACAATAAAGAAGACAAATGTCTTAACTCATCTGTAGTTGAGTTCATTAGTGCAATTCTGGATTTTCTCAGAAGAATCTGTAGCAGTCAACAGAGGAAGAGTGTGAGATTTGGAGCAGAATTAGAATAAAATCCAACTTGATGATTTTGGGAAAACCCCCTAACCTGCAGGGACCTGTTTTCTCAACTGCTAAGCTAGAGGTAGTATAATACTACTCTCAGAGAGATATTGAGAAAATCCATAAATCCATACACATAAGTTAATAAAAGCAAATACTCATTCAACAAGCATTTCTTGGATACTTACATGATCCAGGAGCTCTGCTGATATGGTAGCAATCATTGTTTCTACTGTTAGGGAGCTTATAGCTTTACAGAGAGTGCAGTCATTAAATAATAAAAGAATATTCGTTGACGAGTGTAGTGTGCTTTATAAAGGAGACACACAATGTATTACCACTGCTGTCTAGTTGAGTCTGACTCATAGTGACCCTATAGGATAGAGTAGAACTGCTCCACAGAGTTTTCAAGGTGGTGCCTGGCACATTCAAACTGCTGACCTTTTGGTTAGCAGATGTAGCACTTAACCACTACACCACCAGGGTTTCCTACAGTGTATTAAGAGAGCATATTTCAATGGCTATGAATGTCAGGAAAGGACAGGTAAAACAAGGGGCATAGATTCAGCCTCACTTTAAATTATTGATAAATGCAAGTTATATGGAAATGTATTTTACCTGGTTCTAGAACTCAAGACAGCCATTAAAAAGGAGAGATGTCTCTCCACATCACCCCACATTTATTTGAGAAAGCATTGTGAAAATAGCCTATCATACATAGGTTTTATTGGATAAAATACAAAGACAGCAATTTTTTCTGATGTTTGAATTAGACATAAATTTCAGGCTGTGGAGGATACATAAGTAAATGTTTAAGAAACATCTAAATGTTAACAGTTGATGTATCTTTCTTAGGCCTTATCAACCGGGCAGAGTTGGTTTGTCAGAAGTTCTCAGGAGTTCCTAAAGAAAATGTTTTACATCTCACTTTGGTGAGTATCATGTGGGATCTTAAAAGATTATGAGTGGGCACCTAAGATACATCTATTGGTCCCATCTCACTTGTAACAAAGGAGAATGAAGAAAACCAAAAACACTAGGAAAATATTAGCCCAAAGGACTGAAGGACCACATGAATCAATGAGTGCCCCAGCCTGAGACCAGAAGAACTAGATGGTACCTGGCTATGACCAACAACTGCTCTGATAAAGATCACAACAGAGTCTGGATAAACAAGAGAAAAATGTAAAACAGAATTCATATTAATGAAAAAGACCAGACTTACTGGTCTAATAGAAACTGGAAGAACCCTTGAGACTACGGCCCCCAGGAACCCTGCTAATCCAGAACGGAAAACGTTCCCAAAGATCAATTGTCAGACAAAGGTTAGACAGGCCTATAAATCAAAAAAAGAAAAAAAAGCATATGAGGAAGATATTTTTAATTCAATCAAATATATAAGACCAATGGGCAACTCCTGTACAAAATCAAGATGAGAAGGCAGGAAGGGACAGAAACAGGGCAAATGGACACAGGAAACACAGGATGCAAAGGCGAATATGCCGGCACACTGTGAGTATTGCAACCAATGTCACAAGGCAATACATGCAGAGCTTTTTGAATGAGAGGTTAACTTGAGCTGTAAACTTTCACCCAAAGCACAATAATAAACAAAGAGTTCATTCATTCATTCAACCATTTATTTGCTAAGTGCTTTTATGTGTACTTATTAGGTTATCACTATCCTAGTTTTAGGCAAACTGCAGAGACATTTATCACCTGTACTTCTTAGACTCCTTCCCTGTTCTCCTATGCCCTCATATATATCCTTTAGACACATCACAGTTCTTCCTGAGCCCTCACATCAGTAAAAAGTTCTTTTAACCAAATCCCTTTTCAAATTAAAAACAGCTCATTCCGTAGTACTAAACTTTTAGATTCTTTTGCATAGTGGAGTACAGCTAGGAGACAAGTATTCTCTAATTATCCTTCTGGTTGGACCTATCTGTGTCTTGCTTCATAGCTTCTCTGACTACCTTTTATTCAGCCCATTGCCAAGACACTCAGCTCTCCACAGAGAGAAAAGCAGCAGCACCTGGTCTGAGTGTTACACTTGATTTTCACCTTCTGCCAAGGGCTTCTCTGAGACTAGGTTACAAGACACCTGTGGGACTGTTCATGTACTAAGCCAGCAGGGCTTGTATGTAAGGAAGTCACCATGCAGCTGAACAATGCACGGCAGGAACCCCCAGGTAGGTAAATCTGAGGCACACTGTCTGGCCTCGACAGCCCAGTGGGATTGAGCTCAGAATCATGAACTCAAGAACATACCTTTATACTGCCTTTTCTTCCTTCCCTGTTGCAGTCTCTTCAGTCTCCTCCTTGCATAGGTTAACCTCCCAAATAAATCAACCGCATCCAACCCAGACTGCAGTGGGGCAGGGATTGAGATGTACACAGTTTAAGTGCTTACTGATGTCATCATGTATTTATTTAAATAACAATGAGGAAGATAGATTGTGAGATAGTTTTAGACAGTGGTACATGCTTTAAAGAAAGCAAATACGGTAACTAGACAGAGTGAATGTGTCAGCAAACTGGGACATGGTAAGAGGGTAGTGGGTGACACATTGTTAGACTGAGTGGTCTGTGAAGACCTCGTGAAGATGTGACACTTGAAATAAAAGCAAAGTGATAAGAAGGGATTCACTACGGGAATGTCTGGAAGAAGATGACCTACAAATGAAACAGAAAGTGCAAGGTTACTGAAGCAACTAACATAATACAATTCACAAAGTTCATGTTTCACATCCTAGTGAGGTAAGTAGTGTCTGGGGTTTTAAAAGCTTGTGTGTAGCTATCTAATATACAACTACTGGTTTTTACTCATCAAGAACAACAGCGAAAGAAGGAAATCACAATCTCTGAGAAGGAACTAGTATACAGGGCTAACAGCCTACACAAACTGCAGCCTTATCTACCCTGAGACCAGAAGAACTAGATGGTGCCCAGCTACCACTGCAGACTGTTCTGATCAGGGCCACAATAGTTGGATCCTGTAGGACATGAGAAAAACGTGGAATGGAACTCAAATTCTTAAAAAGTTCAGACCTTCTGGACCAGTTGCAACTAGAGGGCTGACTGAGACTATTACCCTGAGGTATTCTTTAAGCCTCGAACCAAAATTATCCCTTAATGCCACTTTTTAGTGAAATCACAAACTGGCACACAAAATAAAATATATTACCTGTAAGTATGGTGCTCCATTACAAAAACCATCCACATGAAACCAAAAGCCCAACAATTACTTTACAGCAAAGATGAGAAGAGGGCAAGGAAACTAGAACACAGGAAATGGAACAACCAGAATGCAATTCAAGAGAATGCTGACACATTATGAAAAATGTAACTAACATCACAGAACAATTTGTACGGAAAATGTCAAATGAGAACCTACTTGGCAGTGTAAGCATTCCCTGAAAACAAAATATTATTTAAAAAGGAAAAAAAGGGTGCGTTCCCTGAGGTAGCTCATATAGGCATATCCTGGAAACAGAAAGATTATGAGCACATGTGAAACACAGTGAACAGTAGCCTACTGGTTGGATGTGATATTACACATATATTTTAGACTGGGGACAGTACTTCGTCTAGAGCAACCAGCTCTACGTAAAGTAAGACAATCAGTTTGACGTTCCACTTTTGGAAGGCAATGGGTTCTTCATTTTTTGCCCATGAAATCTTAATATTGCTCTATAAATTCTTTTGTTCTTTTAGGTAAGAATGACTTTGGGAAAGAAATCCATCTGTTTCACGCACTGATCTTCTTGTAGTGCTGGGGAACAGTGAGCAAAGGTGAGCTATTCTGCATGCAGTACCAAAATAAAAAACCATACCAGGCCTGGAGAAGGCGGGAGAAACACAAGCCTCCACCAACAGATGGTGGCTGCACATGAGGTGCATAGCCCAGAAATTAAATTCAGATCTCCTGCATGGAAGGCCATTAATGCCTCTTTTAATACAGCAAGACACACAAATCTAGAACGAGATACAAGTATGAGGTCTGCCAGTTAAGTTCATGAATTCACCCTACAAATATTGCACCACACCTCGTTGTTGAATATCACTATGGTCATCTTTGAAGCACTCTCCTTGGGCAGCTATGTACCAATGTCACAACTTAGTCCACACTTCAAAGCAATTTTGGAACTCTTTCTGGAATGGCCATTGCACATGGAGAGTTTGAAAGTGATGGCAGTGATACTCAGTGATGAGGTATGTAGCCCTTTTTCTAGTTCATGAACTTAATTAGCGGTCCTTGTGTGTGTGTGTATGTGCTGATGCGTGTTCTGGAGTATTCCATCTCATAGTTACCCTACAGGACAGAGTACAACTGCCCCATAGGGTTTCTGAGGCTGAAATCTTCACAGAAACAAATCACCAGGTCTTTTTCTCCAAGATGGATTTGAACCATCAACCTTTTGGTTAGCAGCAGAGAGCTCAACCACTGCACTCCAGGCCTCACTCTGTCTCACAAAATGAGGAAAATATGAGCCCAGGAGACAGAAGGTACCATATGAGGACTCATGATTATTTCGCAAACTCACCCTAGAAAAAGTGCTACACACCTCATTGTTGAATATCACTATGGTCACCTTCGAGGTACTCTTAGAAAGCTATGCACTGACACCAGTGCCTAGTCCACTCTTCAAAGCAATTTTGGAACTGTTTTTCTGGAATGGCTATCAGAGCTGTCATATTACCCTTGACGTCCTGAATGTCATCAAACTGTATTCCTTTCAATATGTATCTTCAGATAAAGAGAAAAGTCATTGGGACCAGATCAGGTGGGTAGAGACAGTGTTTGATACAGATAATTTGTTAACTGGCTAAAAACTCCCTGACGGACAACTACACAACTAAGTTCGGAAACTTGCCACCGGGCCACCATATGCAATGGTCATTCCAGAAAGAGTTCCAAAATTGCTTTGAAGGGTGGACTAGGTGCTGTCATATCTTCCCAAGGGGATACTTCAAAGGTGACCATAGTGATACTCAGTAATCAGGTATGTAGAATTTAGAACAATTAAGTTCACGGACTTGTCAAACCTCATATATACTTCCTAGGTCAGTCTACTGAAAAGGCCAAGAAGCAATACCATTCCTCTGGATGTCAGCATACCTAGCACTCAGATCTTGATTTCCAAATACCACCCTCCTTGAAGAAATTATTGATTCTGAGGTTAAGGCAGAGGAAGTATAAGACGAACCTGGAAAATCCTGTGCCAGAAAGTGTTCAAGAAATGAGGACTCGTCAAAAAAGGTAGAGGATCCAGCCTGTAGGGAACAATTTGTACATGAAAACACATAATGGATAGAGTCTAACCCATTAAATAAGGTTCTGTGTCCATACTCATTTAAATAACACAAAAGCAACAAAAAAATTGGAGGAAAGTGAAAAGTTATTCTGGACAGTAGAACACCAACTAATGAAGACAGGAGGCACTACAGGACTGGAAAGCAGCCAACTGGTGACGACGAGTCATAATTACAACAGACAAGAAGGATCAACTGGTGCTAAAACTGGTGGGTGAATGTTTGAGAAATTGGTATTTACATATTGTCAAAGAATCAGCCCACAGTGTACAATTACTTATAAAGAGAAACTCAGTAACTTAATAGTAAGGACAATTTTCTAAGGTACTAAAGTTAAGTCACCAGTAATGGATAAATTGATGCTGTTGCTTCCTAATGAATGCACTGAACTATTCGACTCTTTTTCACTCCTAGGTTTTGATTTAAATGTCAATTCCTTAGTCTCTCTTTTCCTCCACTGTACTTAACACAATTGGCATATATATATATGTATATATATATATATAACTGTTAGATAGATTTCTTCTGGACTTAATTCTAAGTCCATGAAAACTGTCACTCTGATCTAGACTGTATATACTGGTCATGGATTATGATGATATGCAATGCAGAGTCATGGAATTAGTAGATGATCCTCTCTGGACCTTTTCTCTGTTCATCACCTTTTACACTCCTTAATATCTATAGCTTTTTCTTTGCTTGCTACTTCTCTGAAGCTTCCAATTTTTCTAGGTTCATTTGACCTACAAAATTAAGCAACCACTATGTGGTTAAGTTTGAATCCACCAGTCATGCCTTGGAAACCCCACAGGGCAGTTTTGCTCCATCGGTTTGCTATAGTCAGAATCGACTAGACAGCAATGGCTTCGGTCTGGGGTCTGGATAACATCTGATTTCCCCCATATGCCACAACTCCTGCATTTACCTCAATTTGTTCTCTGCTCCCTTTGGAATGTCTGCTTTGACATTACTGTGACTTCTTCATTAAATCCAGGGGCTTAACTTTAGCCCTCATTATCTTCTTTGGAACTCACGGCCAATTGCTAACTTCAAGTATTTTTTGGTTCTCCTACTACTTACTTGCCCTTGTATCTTCTTATTTCTGCTGTTTTTGCATCTGTATACTGCTTCCAGGGTGCTCAGCTACACTTAATGCTCATTTATTGTATCTACAAAGTGAAATGACTACCACAAAGACAGTGTTATGTATGGTGTTAAGTGTTGATTGGTTTGGTTTTAGCTATTTTTGGTCCTAAGATGAGAAATTGGTGCCTTTGAAAAACTCATCTAGCAGGACTGTAGTGACAAAACCATAGCAGAATGGAAGGAGGCAGAAGTAGAGAAGACAGATAGGCATCCTGTCCTATAGTCATGTAAAAGCAGCTCCATTTCTCAAGCACTCGTTTAGTATCAGGCATGGATGTTGCAGAATCAGGCAGCATTTCGTTCTGTTTTACAGAAGGTCGCTATGAGTCAGAACCTTAACAATGGCACCTAACAATGACAACATTGCACTGAACGCTTTATAAAACATATTGTAATTTAGTTGTCTTATTGAGTTAGGAAGCCTTTTAAAATTGGGTATGTAGAAGATTAGAGAAATTAAGTAACACATGCATCACTACAGTCCCTGGGTAAATGGTAAACACCATCACCTGCTAACCAGAAAGCTAGGGTTTGAGTCCATCCAGAGGCACTCAGAAGGCTAGGAGAGCTACTTCCCCAAAGCTAACTGCCGAACACCTTGCAGAGCACAGTTCTGCTCCAGTGCACACGGGGTGTCGACTCTATGGCTTGTTACTGGGTCACTGTGAGTCAGAATCAGCTTGATGGCAACAGGCTTGCTTTTTATAGATACAAGATTGTATTTCAAGAAAAGAGTAAATTTCTACAAACTGTTACACAGTAAGAAATAATTTACTCAAAAAGCTATGGTTACAACCCTTAACTTTCAAGTTTCTGTCTTTTTTTTTAATATATATATTCTAAGGCTTAAAATTAGATTTATGGACTCAAACAATTAGGTGGGAATATAAGACCAGAAAGAGCCCTCAAGTAAATCTCAAACTTTATAAACCTTTGCATCTTTTTTTGTGGAAAAAATCTGTTTAAATTCATTATTAACTGTACCAAAAACTCACATGTAATTTAAAATAGTGTTGAACAAGTTCATGGAAACCTTTTGACAAATGTGTTTCAGTGCACTGGGCTTTGCCAGTAATGTCATCATTTTGATTTAAAAAAAGCAATTTTTAAAACTAGTTTACCAATTTGGTGGTAAGCTGCACCAAACAACACACTTAAGCCTATTTTTCTGGTACAGATTTTTCTAATTAACAAACATACTTTTGAAATATAATTTGTAACCAGATCCAAACACATCCTGGGGCTAAAATTTGCCATTACTTTACAAGCATGTCCACACACTGATCAAATGTTTTTCAATACAAGTCATGGGTTATAAAATGAACCATTCTTAGCCAAGCATCTACTTGAATGCGATCCTGATGGGTCAGTGTACCCAAATCACCTTACATCTAACATCTTTTAGTTTTAACACTCTCTGGTGCAGCAGCAATCATCCCTTGTTCAGAAAGTATATTCAACGTGGGGCATTTTCAGGGCAGTGGAACCATTCTATACGATGTTGATACATTATGTATTTGTCAAAACTTTTGGGATCATATAACCCAAAGATTGAACCCTAAAATGAACTACAGCATTTAATAACGCATCCATGTTAGTTTATCAGTTGTAACAAATGCACTATATGAACATAAAATGCTAGTCATAGGATAAACAGTGTACAAGGCAGAGTACATAGGAAAACAGTGTACTTTCCACTTAACTGGTTCAGTAAATCTAGGTGTTTTTAAAAATAGTGTATTTAAAAAGTACATTTAAGATATAAACTATCTGTATCATTGTTGAATGGCACCTGATAGTGACAGAAACTGTCTCTATTGCCTAAACTTTTGACTTCAGAATTTCAAAGCTAGAAGACAAATCTTCTATTTCCTTACAAAAAATTTATCAGACAGAAAATGGTGTAATGACAGCAGCATGTGGAGATGTGCCTTAGTGTAATACATACTCTAAACATTACATCTGCTTAGGATCTATTAGAGTTTCATTACCACCTTTGACTCTTTCTGTTTTTGTGGCAGTGACTGTTTGCTGCTCTTCAGTAAGCTCTGAAGCATGGCAGTGCCATGTAGAATGGAACAAAACACTGCCTGGTCCTGCGCCACGCCTATGATCACTTATGGATCTGATCAATGTGACATACAGGGTTCCACTGGCTGGTTTTTCCAAACTGATTGCCATCTTAGTCTGTAGTCCAACTTAGTTTGGAAGCTTTGCTGAAAAGTGTTTTGCATCACAGCAATTCTTAAGCTTCTCCAAAATGGCAGTTAGAGAAGGGACTATGAGCTGTTTTCACAGGTTAAATTTTAAATGTAATAAACAATGGCAGTAGATTTTAGGAATAAGTCACAGATATACAGAAATCTTACTGTACTTTTTTAATGTTTTTATTTATATCAGGATATTGTACAATTTTCAAGGCCAGTAACAGAATCTTTTTAGCATGTGTATTTAAAGCATAACAAAATAAAAGTACTTCACAAAGAAATCCATATTACAGTACTATTGAAATATGAGGCATAGGATAATTATGCATTTGTGGGTTAAAAACATTATACATTCATTTAAAAGAATAAACATTTAATGTGAATAAAATTTTGGTTAAAATAAATATCACGGTAAATGTTAACAGCAACACCTAAGGTATATGGATATAAGAAAGGTGTTTTGTAATAGACAAACAAGCAGAGTGGCAAAACATTCATGAAATGGCTATACTATCCAACTCAATTTACAATTATTGCACACTGCTGAGTACTTTATTTATATAAGGAAACACTTCATCCAGCATTCCTAAACCTCCACATATACAACAAAGTCATCTCACATCTGTCCATGGATAACTGGTACCAACGTCAAGATAAGATTTAGAATGAGACGCACCTTTCATTTCACTGTTTGTAAAGTCAACTCAAATGTTTAACTTAATTAAGACAATGTTTATAAACAGAAGTACAAAGAGAATCTTTTATAGGTGATTAAAAAAATAAACTTCTAATCATCTTCATAATCCTTTGAAATTATACCATCCAAAATTAAAACTTGGCTTTTACAGTGGTTTCTTCAGGGGAAAAAAAAAAAAATGTATATATACATATGTGTATGTATGTATATGTACATATACATATATGTATACACCCAATGCTGTCAAATTGATTCCAACTTATAGCAACCCTATAGGGCAGAGAAGAATTGCCCCATAGTTTCCAAGGAGCACCTGGTGGATTCAAACTGCTGACCTTTTGGTTAGCAGACATAGCACTTAACCACTATGACACCATGGTTTCTGTGATATACACGCATACGTGTGTGTGTGTGTGTAAATGTGTATATATACACACACACATGTATATATATACATGACCACTTCAGTAAAAAATCTAGAATAAAGTTTCCACATGTAGAAAATAAAGGGTTTCCTAGATCATTAGATTCTTCCCAGCTATTTCCTACTAACAGATAAATTCACTAAAAAGCTTAAAAGTCACTGTAAGTAGTTATGCTAACGAATTTTAGATCCATGTATTCCTAAAGACTGCAAGAAAATAGGAGAGTGTCTCTTTAAACTAGAGGACACTTCTTCTCATTCTATTTTATTACATATTAAAATGAACTTAACACTAACGGTCAACAAAAACAAAAACAATTCTACTCCTACTTCTGGAGATAAATATGTAGATGTTCCATGTAAAGGTTGTAAGTCATCAGAGTCTGGGAAAACTACGCATTCAGCCATCAAATATAGGACCAACCAGGTCTGCCTATCCCAAGACAAAATTACCCTTCAGAAATTATTCATAACAGGTTAAAGTCTGAAACAACAACAAACCAGGAGTTTATACTTTTGCCCTTTATACATTTTTCAGGTTTACAAATAACTTGAAAATATTCAAACAACTGTAAGAAAAGTACTTAAAAAAAAAAATCAGCAGTGCTTTCAGCTAAGGCATTCTCTGAACATGAGGTTTCCACATTGCTGGGATAAAGGATCCCAAGGCTGTATGGAGGCATGACATCCTTTAACTGTGACTGCTACTCGGGCCTTTGGCGTCATGATTCTGTGAAGAACTGGTCACCACTAACATAAAGACATTTAGGGATAACATATCTCCACAACAGCATTTGTTAAACTCTCTCCGTTTCCTTGCACTAAATAAAGCATTGCCATCTGTGTCATCTTCATGCATGAATACAGTACTTCGTTTAAAAGTTACTCAATAGAAATGTTAATCCCACAAAAATCCTGGCTATAGTAATGGACAGTTTTCATTTTTTAAAACATAATCTAAATGTTATACCTTTGTCAAATAAATTGAAACTGTATCAACATTCATGGTAGGACACACATACATGCCTTTCTTCTCCTCTAACAAGACAAAATGTACACACACAGAATGGCCTAAATTTTAAAAAGCTAAAAAATGTTTCAATTCAGGAAAAGGATTGGAATACCAAAGATCTTTTAAAATAGTATTGTGTTCTCAGAAAATATGAAATATTAATGGATAAAATGTACACAAAATATAAATAAGAAAAGCAACTTGAAGGGTATAAAAAAATTTCTGAAGGGAACCAACAATCAAACTTCAATAAAACCTATGAATAAAAACATATGATTACACTATAGCATATAATTATGACTTTAAATGCATTTAAATTTATAAAGAAACTGAAATATAGTACTGCAAGATAACTCAGATTATTTTTCAAATGTACAAACAGTAATGAAAATACACCACACACAAAAAGCCTTGGGCAATGTGCAACTTTAAAAATTACTATCATACCAGCCAAACAAATCCTTAACCACTTTTTAAATGAATTCATTTATACCACTTTACTACAAAGAGAATTATCAAAGAGAATACAACAAAACAAAGCAACTTTCAGTGTCTGACTCACATTTTGTCCCCAAACCTTTTCACATTTAACAGCTGCATTTTGAATGTGTAAGCTAAGAATTTTAAATTTTAAGCTCAAATAGTTTGTTACATTTATCTTAAGAATTATATTTGAAAACTACAATCCTAAGAACTAAAACACATACTTCAAAATTTCAAAAATAAAACAGTCACAGAAGTTCACAATTGTGTTCGTCTCAAACATCCACAAATGACAGAAAAGCCAACAAATCAAGATGCTCAGATTCTTTTCCTCAGGTTATCAATCTACCTGGATGTGTGCCAAGCTATATCTTCAGTATTTAGCACCAAGAGTCCATCTGAACACAATTTTATCAGCAGAGAAGTCCAAATAATTCTAAAATCTTTAGCCATTAAAAATCATCATGTTTTCAGTTACTCTCCTAACTTGCAGTTTGATTATTCCAAAGTCATTTGGGGTTTGCAAGAAGATGAATTACACTGGTACAAAACAAAGCTTCTACAAAAACTGGTTAAGGATTCAAAGCACATCAGCTCTGAAATATTAATCTTAACACCCAGAAGTAAGTGGGGAGGTACGATTTGCACAAAAATACTTTAAATTACTTTGGTTATGTTCTTCAAGAACCTCCATGTGTTTAGCTGGTTGCAGTGCATGCATGCATCCTCTTCGCTATGTCATAAACGTAGGCGATGTCTGGTCGCTTCTCAGGATCGGGGTTGATGCACATATTAACTAGCTGTCGTAGCTGCAAGAAAGAAACATCACATATTTAAGAAAGTCATTTCAGTTGGTCTTTTAAAAAAAAAAACCCTGAAGAGGAAACTCTGAATAGCCATAGACTTACTAGGAAAGTATATTTTCTGCCTAAGTACTGGAAACCCTGGTAGCACACTGGGTTAAGCTACGGCTACTAACCAAAAGGTTGGCAGTTCATATCCACCAGGCACTCCTTGGAAACTTTATGGGACAGTTCTACTCTGTCCTGTACGGTCACTATGAGTCAGAATTGACTTGACAAAACTGGCTTTGGTTTGTGTTTTTTAAGTATTCCTTTGAATAGAAATAATGTTAAACTGCTGCAAATGACTTCACAGATGTTATAACTTTTAGGAAGTACTGTCACTGGAGAGTACTAATGTCAAACAAGAAGCATTTTTCACAACCACAGGGTTTTAAAGGCTTTCAAACAGACTCCAGTATTTTTCAGAGATGTTTAATCAAAAGATATGAGTCACTAACGACAACGGGTTTTTACCTGTAAGGCTCCAAGTGACTGCAGGTATATACACACTCATCTGACCTCAAACATTAGCTGTAGGTTGAAATTTTCACAATTAACCATGTATCTGAATTCATGTATGGCAATCAGGCCTGCCAGCTATCATGAATCATTTTACACAATTACACATGTAAATATTTCCTATTAGAGGAAAAGTACCCCTGTCTAAACTAAGAATAGTAAATTACAAACTAAATGAGGTACAAATACTATTCTAATCCTCAACTGTTGGAGGCAGTATTAATGTTTATTTTCTATCGTAGAAAAAAAGTTCAAGTTAATAAATTAAGATTATATCCTACCTGGTTCTAGAACTACTGAGTAGAAGGGCACAGGGTTTCATTGTCAATGGCTATCAGTCTATGAAACAGTGTTCTTCCATAATATTGCATGTGGCATTTCACACATAACCCCAACCCAAATCAAGAGGATGGGCCACACAAGTCTATTTTTACGAATATTTTGTAAACTTGCATTAATTCTTTCTGGCCAGTACAGTAGTACTTAGCAAACTGTCAAGTTACTGTAATGTTTCTATAGTCCTCAATATCTCCCAGAAAACAGTATCAATCAGAGAAAGTAAGAGTGGTGATGAAATCTGTGGAATGGATTTAGCACTAGTGCTGTGTGTAAGGCTAATGCCAGGGAGAAATGTCATTATGGAAGACGACAATGTATAAAGAAGCTTGCTAGACATGGGCTCAGGGCTTGGTGAGGAGATAGTACAGAATGTAGAAGACAGCCTTGCTGAAGAAAATTCATAGCCCTATGCCCTTAGGGAAGCCATGGGAACTTTATTACTCTTTTACAATGGTAGGATACAGCAGATGACTTATTAGAGCTCTTGATGTTCTTGGACCTTAAATTACATGATTCTAGCAGAAAGAAGTTTAATCACTCAATTTCCTCACATTCAGAAATTCAAAAGCATTGAATGACCATACCACCCACATTGAGAAAGCCTGAAGATTTCAATTCATATTCCCTGACAAAGAGTACAGAATAGCATTAAATATCCAAAAGGAATATAGCGATATACAAGGCATTTTAAAAATAATGATCTGAGAGAAAATTAATAAAGAGGCTTGCATTTTACCAAAAGTAACTTTTTAAAATAAGCAATAGGAAAAGCATTTACAGTAATCTTTATATTTTGAAAGACAATATGTTCTAACAGGTCATCTAGCTGTCATATGTTTTGTCTAGGGGCAAAAATGATAAAGCAAGCATGAATAATGACAGAAACAGATAAATGTACAAAAATTCAGTACAGTTTAACCAAAATACAAGTAGATGCAATAGCAATGTTTTAAATGAAAAAACTGCCATATCCTTCAAAGCTGGTCCAGAAACTGTACTTTTTCTGCTTAGTATTTTGGAATGTTTTAGAACAGATTTAGAATACAATGGAACTTCTGACACACTGATATTCAGTGATACACCCTCAAGTGTGCTGGGCATGAGGAGAAACCACTCAAGAACAGTGACAGAATGAAGCAAGTTTAGCTGAAGAACAGAGATTCTGTAGCTCTCCAAGGTACAAGACGAGAGCGAGAATGATGAAACGGGGATTGACGAGGAATGAGGTAGATGGGGGTAGCGGCAGCAGCAGTGAGCAGCTGTTCTTCAAGGATGGCCTTTACAAGCGGTGGCAGGGCAGTCAGAAGCTCTATATTGGGCAGGCCCCAAACACATCAGTTTCCTTCCCCATTAATGTGGTCCACTCTCTGGCAAATCGTCATATTTTTCCTTCTCAAATTATTTTTTAAATAGTATTTTATTAGGTTTACATGAAAATTTACAAATTGGATGTATCAAACCCTATCCATGGACTCTCTGTGACTCTATCTGCTACCCCAGCCCTGGAACAGCACACCCATCCCTCCTACCCTGCATTTTCTGTGTTCATTCAACCTAGTCCTGTCCCTTCCTCTCCACCCTCCCCTCTCATCACTGACGAGGAGCCGCTCCAACAGGCTCATGTCAAGTCCAATTTTTGTCTAAATTTTTGTCTGAAGAGTTATCGCCAGTGATAGTTTCACTTCTGGGCTAGAAGCGAGACCAGGGGCCATGCTCTTGGGTAATACTCCAGGGTGTCAGACCATGAATTCTAGTCTTTTAGCAGTATTCTAGATCTGTTCCATAATATTCTCTCTCTACGTCAGGGAGCCTGACATTGTATTGCTTCTCAAGACAGACACTGGAGGTGGCCATGCTCAGAGAAATTATTAACAGAGGAATCATGATATAAAATCTGACATGAAATAGCGGAGATACATACTTCACCATATTTATGAATAAGATAATCTGTTGATATAAATTCCCCCTAAACAATTTGTTATATAATAAGCAAATTAGCAAAACACATTAAAGAAAATCCTATGAAATGAAAATACGCTTCAGCAGGGATTCTTACTCACGCCTGCACCAACATTTCTGGAGAAGCTGCTCTGCAAGAGATCCCACATTGGTGACAGCAGAAGACACTAAGAAAGAGTCAGGCAAAGGACGTGTTCACAAAGGAAGGCTCACTGTCTAAGGTGACTCCTTTCCTTCCGTCCTGTCTGCGTCCTTCTTCTTTCTTCCTTTCTATCCTTTCATTCCTTTGTCCACTTGTTAATTCAACATGTTCTCACTGAGTTACTTATTATATACTGGACTGTACTAGATGGTAAGGATAAAGCAATAAATGAAACCTACATAGTAGTTGACTTCATACAGCTTACAATCTACTGGGTAAGACAAAGAAATAAACGAGTGAGAAAATCATATACAATCTTTCTATAAACTACAAAGAATCTCAGATACCTGTGAGATAGATAAAAGACTACACCATATATGAGCAGTGACCGAGGAGGAAACTACTACTTTCCTTTTTTCCTACAATCTATTTCACTCTTAGTTGTTCCACCTCATTCACTGCAAAACAGTCTAGCTGACAGTCTTCTCTCCACTTCAAATAGTGCAATCATCATCTTGGGCCACTTCAACATCCATTTTGAATGTTCCAACCAAACACTGCAAAAGAGCCTAACATTCTCAACTGACCTTAGTCTTCACCTTCATTCCACTCTAGTCTCTGTCCTGCACAGACACAGCCTGTTTCGTATTATGCCCTGTGTCCCATACGAAACAGAAGCACAGCCTCCCATCCTTCCAGGTCTCACACTCCTTTCCTTCAGTGTAGCTATTCATTGATCTGATGGAGATTATTTTCAATCCCATTCTTCCTATTCAACTGCCTCTTTTGGATTTAGGTCATTCATTTCCGGCCTAGAAATCACAGGGCAACCCTGTAGCAACGTATTTGTCAGCCATTCATAATCTTCCCCGAAAATGTTTTTTCTTTGCTTTATAACTAGGATGTTAAGGACTGCTAGAGACCATGCAGTCTGATATCACCAGATTCATGGTTTCCAACTGCTGCTGGACCTTAAAAGCTCTTCTGCAAATCCAAACGCTCTGCTGCCCACAATGGCTACGTGCAACCTTCACTATTCTGTGGGTACTGTCCTCCCCAACTTCCTCCATCCATTTCATGGCTCCCTATTTCATGGGGAAAAAACCAACACTATGTAGCTTAAGATTCCTCAGTATCCTGCTCCAACACTTTTAAACTTAACTAGTATCTGTATCTCAACACTTTTAAACTTACCTGTATCTCAGCTTTCTCATTTCCGTTCTTCCAGCATCAGAAGAATAATGTTTTTCTTCTACTCTCAATTTTATCACTGGAATGTCTTCTGAAACTTGAATCTTTTAACATCCAGTGTGCGGGACACCGCTGGCTCTCAATGAACATGATACAAGTGAATGATGTATCTGTTACTCCTTTTCTGTATTTTCAATCTCTCATTTGCTGATTCCTTCACTATAGTCTTTAAATACAGTTTAAATCTCTCCCACATTAAAAAGAAACAAACTAAAAATATACAGAACTCCTCTTCACTACTGTCTTATTTATTTGCTTTATAATCAAGCTGTAGAGACAAACTAAAATAGAGGGCCAGCAAAAATAAGGGAAACAGCGAGAGATGGGCACAACAGTCACAACCATGGACTCAAACATCCCCAATGACTAGGAAGATGGCACGTCACGGGGTAACGTTTTATTTTGTTGTGCACAAAGTCTCTGAGTTGGAGCTAACTCGATGGCAACTAAGAGCAGTAAACTTCTTGACTATAAAAAATGCAGTATCAAGTCACTTAGGTCCACTACTGTCACTTTTTCATATCCCTCCAAACAGTACTTTACGGAAAACTACTTAGGTAAAAATCAGCAGTACATCACACTTGCTAACATAATAAACTCTTTGTGTTGATCTCTTACTCTTCTTTTCTGCAGTGGCTGACACTGGAGATAGATCCTTCTTGGAAGTTTCCCTCTCTTGCTTTCCATAGCATAATTGTCTATTAGTCCTTCTCCAACCTTTCTTTCTTAGTTTTTCTTTTACATTCAACATCTTCCTTGGCAACCTTCCATATGCTCACAAGCCCCCAAAGTTGTTTCCTTTCCTTAGGTCTTTTCCTTGTCACTCTGCCTTCTTATCCTAGGCAACCTCATTTACTCACAGGGCTTCAGTGGCCACTAACATTCTGAGTCTCCAGTCATGTATCTCCGACTTCCTTCTGAGCATGTGTACATGAGAATGCCCCCAATACCTCAAATTAAACATGTTTAAAATGGAGATTTTACTATTCTTTCCACTCCAAACCAGTTCTTATCTTGGACAGCACTTCCAACTCTTAAGCCAGAGAGCTGAGATTTGTACCAGATCCCTCATCATGCTTTCTCGCACATGCCTAATGATCAACAAAGTCCTACTGTTTCTCAAATGCTAGTTAAGTCTTGTATTTGCTCCTGCCACACAACCTCCCCTGCTACACTCTTGAAATAGTCTTCTAACTGTTCACTTTTGCTCCAGTTTCCCTCCAACCTCTTGGGCACCGCCTCAGCATCAAATTGACTATGCTTCAATCTTCAATCTATTTCAATGACTCCTTATTAAAGTGTAAGGCCTTCAGCATGTTACCTTTATGGACTTCTAAATCTCTGGCTCCTGCTTACCTTTTCAGGTTCATATTTAGGCCCCAAGTCCTCCTTCCCTCATGCCAGCAGCACCCTACACTCTAACTAAAAGAAGCACTTGCAGTTCTGTGCTCAGCGAGTGTTTCATGACCCTACGTCTTTCTTTACGCTTACCCTCTGTTCAGAACTCCTTCCTTCATCCTCACTCACTTGCCTCATTCATTCATCTCATGCACTTCTCTAATTCTTTTCCTAAATAACTTATTCTCACACAGAACTTACTGCTTTATACTTGGTATACTGCACTTGATTTATGTTGTCCCATTGAACACTGTGTGAACAATGGGCAGACACAAAATCCTCACTGGATTGTTGAAAAATTGAAAGAATGAATGGGGAATTTGAGGCTTGGGGGAAAAAAGGCAAGGTTTTATGCAGGTGGCATTTGAGCTGAATCTGAGCCATGAGCAGAATTTTAAAATATAAAAGGGATGGAGAGTGTCCTATGCAGAAATAATAGAATAAACAAAGGTGCTGGGACAAAGGGAGCACAAGAAATGTGAAGGCAATGGCTAGAACATCTAGATGACTGGGGAGCAAAAGTCTGAAATTATAAGCTAAACCTAAATAAAAGAGAGACTCCAGTTTAGAGTTTAGAATGTCTTCAGACAGAGAACAGGAAATCAGTATTTAAACTAGAAGGGTGAGATCAACTGAGCTGTGTTTCAGACACATATCTCCTTGGTACAATTTGGGACAAAGTAAAAAGGGACAAACACCAATAGAATACTCAGTTAAATTCCTCTAAGATTCCAGGTGAGAAATACTCATCAAAAGTTGTGATGCAGGACTCTGAAAGCACTGCCATTAACAGAAGTTGGTTAACAGACTGAAGAAAAGCCTCAAGAGAGCAAGAGGGAAACTCTGAGTTTTGAAGGCACTGCATTTGAGACAAACACTGAAAACTGGGTAGAAATATGAATTTCTGAATTTTGGGTCCAATTCTGGATCCATACCCAACTAAATTAACTATATATGTTAACTAATTTTTGTGTTTTACTCATATTTAGATTATGAAGATGAGGAGATAGCTCAAGTTAAAAGCTGTTAATACAGAGCATGATTTTGAGTTGTATGGTTCTCTTAAATACTCATGTGTTTATTACTCCTGCTTAAGAGCAAGGACCATTGTGGATTATACAGATATTCTGTGCTTAAGCAGCAGAAAATAAAATCTTCCATATCCTTTTATTTCTTGTATTTATTTAAAACATTATAATCTCCTACAACAGTCTCCTTTTACAGATGAAGAAATAACCTTTTCTTTTTTTTAAATAATGGTAGAGTCTAAATTGGAACCCAAGTCATCTGATTTCTGCTGTGTCATTTCTGAGTGCTTGCTAATTTTTATCTACTTGGCCTCCTAGTTTGAATTCCTCATGATGCCAAATACTGTTGTGTATGCTTAACAATTCAGTAACACTAATGGTTCACAATAACAGGATGTCACTTGGTTTAAGGCATTATTACAGCTTCAATTAGTAGGTATAAGTCACTGGGTATTAACAGGAAGTATCGTTTATAAGGTGGTTATAACAGATGTAAAAAGTAACATTTCCAGGTACCTTATTCCACTCAGACACTGGTATGACTTCCTTCTGGTGAGAACAGTTGTGAAATGCCTTAACTCTTATTAACGGTGTCAACCTGAATTGCTATTTTTCCTTTTAAGCAAACAGTAGAACAGAATGCCATTATTTTAGGTCTTTGTCAAAGAGTATATAACTTTAAACTGTGCCATATGGCTCCTTTCAAACTCATATTACGAGAATTAATTCAAGGAATACCTCATGAGGGATAGAATTATCTCTACTTCTTTGGAAAATCTAAGTTCTATGCTTTAACCAAATTAGATCACCAGACGACAGCACCCTTGAAGCACATTAGTTTATCTCACTACTAAATTGCCTTTCAAAAGGTGTCAATATTTACTTTTGGCTTTTATCAAACATCATTTAGTGTTTGCTATAACACTGCTGTTGAAAATGTCATCTACTTTTAGTACATTACTAAAAGATCCTCATGTCAGATATTTCTAAACAGTGAGTGGATGGATTTTTTTCTTCCCTGAAGAAGCAATCAGGCTTCCTCCTTAAAAACAAGCAGTAAGAACCAAATAAGTTCAACCACAGCAACTCTGCTGGCCATTAGGATACGTATATTTACAGATCCTTCTATCCCTGGTTTTAAATGTACTCTTCTCTTTCTATTTTAATAACCTGTAAATCATGTCTTTTGTTGTAAGCCATCTCAGATGCTTTTTGAAAACAAGTGGATTGAAAATTACATGAAAGGAATTTATATAGGCCTGAATTATTAATTTAGTATATTTTTCCTATATATACATAATTAAAAATACACCTAAATAGACCTGTCAGTCTAGTGGGGAAAAAAATCAATCACAATAATCCTTTGGCATAGTAAGGGAGAAAAAAATCATAATAAACAGCTGACTTTCAAGTTAGGAACAGCCATTCGCTGTTTCATACCTTTGAGTTTAATAATTTGAAGGTAAAATGTAAATTGAGGTGGATCCTTGCACAATAGGAAAAAACAGGTAATAATTTAAATTATTTAAACAAAGTCACATCTCTTCTTTTAATGTATGTGAAAGTGTAACACCACTTTTAGATGACAGTATCATGTTTTAAGGTGATTTACACTCTTGTAATAACAAAAGGATAGACTAATCACCTATATATTATAAACCAGGAACAGCATTTAGAGACAGTGGCAAGGGTTTTTAATTTATTAATTTGAGGATGAGAAACATCCTTGCCTTTACCCTCAATATTCTGCAACTGTTAAACTGCTAAATAAGTACACATGAGAAATGACTCATTTGGTTAATGGGTGCACATTCTTTTGCAGTTAGTGGACACATTTGGTGGCTACTTACATTGCTTCCACAGAAGCAATAGTTAGTTCTTCTAAGACTCTGGTGGACAAGTGAGAATAAGTCTTTTGAACATTTTCAGGTAACTCTGGGGCTTCAACTAAAAGCTATTTCTAGTGCCAGAACAGACAGAACACTGTTTCCTAAAAGCTGATACTTCCTGAGTAATTATTACCAATCAGGCACCATGCCATGCATTGTTGCGGGACTTACTTTATTCACCCTTCTTAACAATTCCATGGGACAGGCATTATTATCACACACATTTCACCGAGCAGTAACTCTCCCAAGATGGTAAAGGCAATAAGGGTAGGGCCTGGATACAAACAGAAACAGTCTAGCTCCAGAGCCTAGGCTTTTGATGCTATGTTTCACACTGTTCAAGGACAATCTACACTTTTTATCCTGGTTTCCTCAAGGCCGCTTCTACACAGGATTTGAGTGACCATTCAGATAGGTGAGGAAAACTTTAGGCTATTTCATTTTCAAAAGAATGTTAGCTTTAACATCAGCTCATCTGGTTTCTAAAAATTAATGCACTTCATAGGGCCAACTGATCAAATAATAACGTAAAACATAGCGCTCTGCAAAACTCAGAGAGAGATATAAGCCTCATTTCTCCATGAAAGATATTACCGTTGCGTGCCATCAAGTTGATTCCATGAGACAGACACTTAAGCAATGGCATTAAAAAATGTTAAATTAATGACTACGGTAAAAATTTTAATGCTATTTTTATCTGACTCATTCATTAAAACAATAGTGCCTCCCTCCAAACAAATAAAATGTACTTGAATTTTAACATATGACAATTTCTTTATGACTGATTACAAAGCTATTAATGACTTGAAAAATCAAAAGGAGGGAAAAAAGTCTCAAAGTCTTTACTAGTCAGATACTAGTTAATCAAAATTAAATAATTATTTTAGAAATCTATCTCAATGGTAATCTTACTTAGTTTTTACAAGGTCCCTATAAAACCAAACCCAACCCAGCGCTGCAGAGTTGACTCTGACTCATAGAGTTTCCAAGAAGCACTGGGCAGATATTAACTGCCAACCGTGGGGGGTTTATTAGCACATGTAGCCCTCCACCATTATGCCACCAGGGTTTCCAAACTCCCTACAGACCTCTGGAAAAAAAGGAAATTTGTTTAAAACTCTTCAGTGTTCTAAGTACCACGTTATTAACCATGCTCAATGAAAAAAGTTCATATGATAACATTAAGAATATTGTATATATATATTCTTGTAGGCCAAACCTCAATTTCTAGTGATATTAGGTAACCGCTCATTCAAAGAAAAAATATCTATATATACATATTTGAAGTAAGGTAATTAGTTTTCCCTTTACTACTTTAGAGTCAATTCTATACAAAATCAATGGATATTGCATTAAAAAATCAACAAGCATTTCACGGTTTATGTCACTTCAGAAAACGTAGTCTACATTACTTCGCTCATCTGTAAAAATAAAAAAAGTATACTTTACTGCTTTTCAGAAGCCCTGGTAGAACAGTGGTTCTAGTTATCAACTGCTCACAGAAAAGTCAGTGGTTCAGAACCACCAGCAGCGCCACAGGAGAAAGATGTGCAATCTGCTTCTACAGAGATTTATGGGCTTAGAAACCCCATGAGGTTTCTGTGAGTAGGAAACTACTCAACACCAGTGAGTTACTGCAGTTTAGCAACTTGTTTTATACAACAAGGTAAAAATACACGTCTCAATATGTAAAAACCGTTCCAAAAACCAGAGAGAGGAAAAAAACAAAACTTTAATTTGGATGTTTAAGAGAAATTTAGAAGACAACACAGAAACATTTAGATGAGAAAAAGGATACAGAGTAAAAATGAAATGGATTCTCTATAATATACTTCTAACGGATTAAGAAATCATAAAGCTTATGACAATTAATGGATGTTTTCAATAAACATGCAGAAAATACTAACATATTTTGATCTATATATTTTTTAAGAAATATCAAAGCAAATAGGTTGATACCAGAAATACTAAAAGGAGGAGAGTATTAACAGTCATTGTTGTCAGGGTGATAACCCGATTACATATCCATTTCAGTCACGTACAGGTAATAACAATAGAGCTCTTTGTGTATTATAGCTTTAGGTCACTAACATAATTCTCAACAGTATAATGAAGACTGGTGTTATTGATATCACTTCTTTTTCACCCCCATCTTAATCCCTCTGAGACCAATTATGTTACATCAGCCTCCTAGATATACCCAATTTCCATCTACCCAACGACACATTTTAGCACCCCCAAAGTGGGTCTAATACATTAAACTACACTATGTTTTGGAGCTTTAGATATTGATACAAAATGATTAGGCATATCCAATTTGTACACCGAAGTGTCACTAGTGATTGATTTGCGAGTGGAGGGACAGGGGAAAAAGTAATCTTACACAGATGTAAGGTAACGAACTGTCTATATGTTACAACTGAAGATCATTCAGCATCTTTTGAAAACTGTGAAAGACAGAAAAGTTCCATGGTATTACAGGCTCCCACAGGCTACGTGAAATATAGGGCACACTGTTTTGGATTCATGTCTTCAAGGAGCAAGTTCTCAGTGTCACTTCAGAAGCATAGGTGAACAAAGGGCTGAAATATATTTTTAAAACAAAAACAGAACATTCAAAGCTTAAAGATTATACTCATAAGGCAACATTTAGTAAGGTAGTTACTAAAAGCTATCAGTGATGAAGACAGCAACCTTCTTAAAACCACTTTGAGGAAGAAAATCTAATGTTAGTAATAGTTTGAAATAACCAAGAATGCTAACTTGGTATGACAAAATAATGGTACAGGTATACATTATATTCAATATCAATATACACATCTTTCTATATTTTACAGTAAAAAGGTTCTGTCTCAGCATTTGATTACATACTTAGAGGGACTACAGAAATACATACACAGATTCACCTCCAGTCATCATTTGTATCATAGAATACAGTGCCTCTCATTTAAATATTCTTGGAACAATGTATTAGGAAGAATTTACAAGCATCAATTTAAATAATATTGGTTATTTTCCAGTTATGACTCCAGAGAATTTATGTAGTTCGATTAAATTTGTTACTCTAACTATAAAGTAGACATACTTAGACTGTTCAAAATAAAGAAGCTGAATAAACAGTTTAACTTCAAAAAACATATAAGAAACAATCTTTTATATTAAAACAACCCTCTTATGACCCAAAAGCAAAAGGTAATATTTTTTATTTGCTCAACTTTCCTAAAATGCTTCTTTACAAATATTCTGAATTTAATAATAAGCAAAAATTATTTACAAGTGTTATGCTAAAAAACCAGCTATATTTTTTAAGTTTTCATTTATTATTTCCCTTTCTTTAATGGTGACCCTTTGGGAAATGAAGTACTAGCAAAATTATGATAAACTATAACATGTCCTGTTTAGCATTTTGTCAGTCAGAACATCTGGTATCTTCTTTGAAACACATGCAGCAGTTTCTACATATATATGTAAAAGTAATTCCTACCCTTTAGCAAACTGTTTCCTCACTCTTTTCTTTCAATCACTTGGCCCCTGAGTTACCACAAGCCAGCAGAGTGCTCTGAGCAAATGCCTGATACTGCCTCTGCCCTCTGGGGAAAGAGACTTCAAATAAACATGGTGGGCTACAGGTAACAACAGAGAAGAGAAAAACGATGAACTGGTAAGTCCATGGATAGAAATCATGAAATGCTGACTTAAAAGACAACTGAGAGTTACCACGGGTTGTGCACTATTGCAGCTTCGATGCAGGTTGCTGGTGAACTTGAGACACCCTTGAGTAGGGTTTTTTTTTTTGTCATTGTTTATCTCGTAATTATTTTTTCAAAAGGAAAAGGGGAAATAAAGCCATGGTCCTTCATCCTTTAATAGAAAAGCTGTTACATGGATTAAAGAAAACGGTGATTTTTAAAAAGTTGAAAAAAAAGCATCATTTCCAACTTAATTTGAAGCCAGGTAAATAAATTTACATTCTGTAATAGCCTAAACATTTTTTTAAATCAGTTTGGCTCAATTAAAAATTTATTATTACTCTGTTACGCATATATTAATAAACACAAAACACACTACTTTTTTTAATCTTTACAATAGATTTTAAATAGTCTACAAAATTCAAGACTTTCCTTGTTTCAACAACAATGAAAAGGATGCTGACGTGCATACGCCCTGGGTGAAGCAGCAGGGAACACCTGTGCCAGGCTGCACTGCTTAACTTGGAAAGACCAGAAGGAGGGAAAAAGTCCTCCTTCTGGCCTTTTATTTCTCTAACTTAAAAAAAGAGAGAGAGAGTGTGTGCCCTGACTGTGTGACTAAGAAAGGAAGACAAAAATAACAGAAGGGAGGCTCATGGAGAAAGGATTATTAACATTTATGGGACCCCTGGTGGTAGAGTGGTTAGGAGCCTGCCTGCTAACCAAAACATCACCAGCTGGAATCCATCAGCCACTCCCTAGAAATCCTATGGGGCAGTTCTACTCTGTCCTGTAGGCTCACATGAGGTGAAAGTTTATGAGATTTCATTTACTCTCCTTTAGATCCTTATTGGATGTGCACTTTTATGTTGATACTTTAAAGGATTATTTTATACTTGAGAGGTTACCTCATTAATTGATTTTTAATAAAATACCTTTGGCAGGGCTGAAGACATACAGCCACAAAACAGACAAGTTTAACACAGCAAAAGACATTAAATAACATGAAAACTGGGCTAACAATTCCAATTTCAAAATATTTTGGTTTCTTCAAGTATAAAAAGCGGTAATGCAACTTATTAAACTAGTAAGTTTTTAAAAATGTAGTAAGAAGGCAAGTACAGATACTGTATTTTACAAGTCTTTCTTATTTACAATAAATTTAAGTTGCTACTAAAAGTGTTTCACAGCAATCGGTTCAGATCCACCAGCACTGCCAAGCCAAGTGCCGTCGAGTCGGATCCGACTCATGGCACTGCTACACTAATAAAGCCTGCTTCATTAAAAATGTTTTTGAACAAGTTAGATTCTCATTAAAAAATTCATATACAAATTGTTCTGGGACAATGGTTATACCTCCTGCCATGTATCAACACTGTCATCATTTCTACCCTCCCTGCTCTATTTCCACCCACCCAGTTTCCCTGTCCTTTCTTGCCTTCTCACCTTTGCTTTTGTATAAATGCTGATGGGCTGGTCTCATGTAGTTGATTATTTAAAAGAGTATATTACTTATGAGGGTTACTTTTTTTTTAGGCCAGTGTATTCTTTGGCTGAAAGGTAATCTCTGGGAATGGCTTCAGTTACAGGTTAAACAGTTGTTTTAGGAAAATACTGTCATGTGCCTCTAAAGTTTATCATTCTAGTAGTTCTACACTTTTTTACGAATTTGAGTTCTGTTCTACATTTCTTTCCATTCTAACTGGAATGGGTACCATCTAGTCCCACTGATCTCTAGCTAGAAGTGGTTGTTGTTTCTGTGGGCCATTGGTACTATGGTTTCTTTGAGCTTTTGGTTTTCTTCATTCTCCTTTGCTCTAGATGGGAAGATGCCAGTAGTTCTATCCTACATAGCTGCTCACTAGCTTTTAAGACCCCAGACGCTACTCACAACAAACTAGGATGTTGAACATTGTATACTAAGTCACATCACTTGATCTAGTTGTCCCATGAGACTACAGTTGTGAGTCTTCAAACCCAGAAAATCAATCCTGTAAGTATTACATGCCTAGAAAGTATCCATTACTGTGTCCCGTATGTGCTTTCACTGTATATATGAATATACATCTGGAACATACAAACATATACATATGCCCACAAATACAACTTTATTTACTTTTTTATTATGATTGAATGAAAATGTACATTCCCATATAAATTTGCATGCTGACCTACATGCAGCTTCCACTGCTCTCCCTGCACAGTGACAGCACACTCTTCCTCTCTGCTCCATACATGTCTTATCTTCCCAGCAGTCTCCTATCTTCTCCTCTCCACCCATTCCCCTTCCTCTAGTGTGAGGTCAACAGGACAACCTCCTATAGATGCCTAGAACCATAAAGTGCCCACACAATATAGTCACTCTGTGTCACCAAGTCCAATCCATTACTGTTTGAAAAGTTGACCTTCATTATGATTTAATGGACAGAAGCAGCATCAGGACCAGGGGCCCTGCTCCTAGGAGAACTCCGAGGCCCCTGGACCATCAATTGCAGTCTTTTAGTGGAGATCTCAGGGTGCACCCCTATTTCTCCTTGTGTTGCCAGTGAGACTCAACTTTGTGAGCTCCATCGTGGCTATCACTGGTGGTAGCCAGGCACCATCTGATTCTTCGGGTCACAGGTCAATGCAGACATCCACTATGTGGGTCTCTCTGTCTTCTGGATTCTCTTTCCCTCATGTTGTTATGGACCTTGGTGATCATCTGTTCCTGCTAAGTTGGGACCATTTTCTGTACCCTCAGATGGCAGCCTGGCAGCTGTTAAGATTGCAGATGCCACTCACCAACATAGGGTGCGGAGAGACCTCATTAGCAAAACTCTAGTTGTGCCAATTGGCCTTGATTTCCTCTGAGAGCACAGTCCCCAGCCCCCCGCCCCAGCTACTCTGTCCTTGCAATATTGGGTTAAGATGGGAGAAGTACAAAAGTTGTGTTGAAATCCTGTTAATATTGATCTTCTTACTAATGTGTGTTGTCACCAATTTCACCCAACCAAATTTCTAACAACTATTTATTCTAAACCAAGCCCCCCTTGCCCTCCTGCCCTCCCCACCCTTGCAGCAGCCATCAAAGAGTCTTTTCTGTTATGCATGAGTGTGCTTTTAAGTTCTTATCGTAGGGGTCTCACACAGTATTTGTCCTTCTGTGGCTGACTACTTTCACTCAACATAATGTCCTCCAGTTGAAGCCAGGTTAAGAGATGTTTCCTGCTATCATCGTTGTTCTTTATCATTGCATAGTGTTCCACTGAGTATATAGACCGCAGTTTACCTATCCATTCCTCTGTTGTTGGGCATCTGGGTTGATTCCATCTTTCTGCTGTTGTGGACTGTGCTGCAATGAACATTCATGTGCATGTATCAGTTGGTGTGAATGGCCTTGATTCTGTAGGATATATTCCAAGCAGTGGAATTAGTGGGTCAACTGGTATATCTAGATCCATTATTTTAAGGTAGCACCAGATTTCTTTCCAAAGAGGTTGTACCATTTTGCAATTCCACCAACAGTGTAAGAGAGTTCCAATCTATCCACAGCCTCTCCAGCATTTAGTGTTTTGCGTTCTTTGGATCATGGCCAACCTTGCTGGGGTGAGATGATATCTCATTGTCGTTTTGATTTGAATGTCTTTTTAATAGCTAATGATCATGAGCATGTCCGTATGTGTGTTTTGGCTGCTTGGATCTCCTCTTTAGAGAAGTGTCTGTCCATCTCCTTTGCCCATCGCTTCATTGGATGATTTATCATTTTCTTATTGATATTTTGTAGTACCTTACACATTATGGAGATCAGGCATCGGTCTGAACAGAGTTGCCAAGTATTTTTTCCCATGCTGTAGATGGCCTTTTAATTCTATTAATAAAGTGTTTGGATGAGCAAAAGTGATTGATTCTTAGTAGTTCTCATTTATCTATTTTCTCTTCTGTTGTTTGTGGTTTGTTTGACAGAGTTTGAAGTCTGTCTACATTGCGTATTAAACCTTCCATTGTTGTTCCTACTTTTTCTTGGATGACCTTTATCATTTTAGATTTGATATTTAGGTCTATTATCCTGTTTGAGGTGGTTTTTGTGTATAAGGTGTAAGATAGGGGTCTTGTTTTAACTTAGTGCTGATCATAACTTTATTTTTTAATGCACGTAGTCTTATATGCCTTTCCACACCCATATACAACATACATACCTACCTTTGTAACCACTCCCATATTTCTTACTTACTTTTACTATTGTTTCAACATTATGTATGTTACAGAATTTACCATAATTGTCCTTTATTCTTGTGTACCCCTTAGTGCCATCATTTACCTTTGTGAAGTTTGCCAACTTCCTGCATATGGTGCAGGCAGGCATTTTCCATCACCAAAATTAGTTAAAAAAAAACATACACACACACACACACACACACACACACACACAAAAAAAAAAAACTCCTGATGGCATAGTGGTTAAAAGCTACATCTGCTAACATAAAGGCACTAACATGAAGGCTGACCATTCAAATCCATCAGGTACTCCTTGGAAGTTCTGTGAGGCAGCCCTCCTCTGTCCTATAGGGTCACTGTGAGTTCTAATCGAATTGATAGTTTGGATTATTTTGTTTGATGCTATTTAGAAATTTCCTCTCCTCCTCCCTCCTGTCCCTAGTAATCATCAAAGAACATTACTTTCTGTGTGTGTATCTACCCTTGACTTTTTATAAAAGTGGTATCATGCATTATTTGTCCTTTTACACTTGATGCCATGAGTTGGATCTGACTCAACGGCACTTGGCTTTTGGCTATTTCAATGACCATAATGTTCTCCAGATTCATGTACAAGACTCACAATTATTCTTTTTTGTTGCATAGTATTCCATTTAGTGAGTATTTCTGTGCCACATTTTCTTTATCGATTCACTTGCTGATGAGCATTTAGGTTGTTTCTAGTTTTTGCTATTATGTCAAAGCATTGTTTTTATGTCATTAGCTTAATTTCTGCTTACTCTATTTTCTTAAACCAAGACCATCTTTATTCTCATTTCTATTCACTTTTATCTGTAAAGCCTGAACTCAACTCTTCAGAACTTTCTCACAAACTTATCTGATTAGACCTAAAAGAAATTTGTGAAGCACTGGGGCACGATTCTATTTAACTTCTTGTGTAAATAAACTAGGAAATTTTAAGAATAAAAAAATGAAGTGATAGTCCACATTCTGCATGTTAATGCTTATATTTTAATATACTGATTAAAACAACTCAGTATAGAGTCACATTTTATAATTTTATTAAAAAATTATTTAATATAACTATTCACCTTTTAACTTGGAGTCCCATGCAATAATTTAGTGAGCAATAGTGAAAATGTATAATTTTGATTACTCCAGTATCTCTAAAGAAATTAAATACTGAAACAAAGAGGAGAAAAATATATGTCAAAAATGAAATCACATACTTATGAAGAAAAAAAATACAACATAGGAGGTAGTATCAATGAAAGAAAGCTTTCACGTCTTCCATCCTGTCTTTTGAGTCATTTTCTGCCTTTTGAGTTCTTTGGAAGTTTCTCTTATTCATTCAATTGTCATTTATTGGCTCATTTGCTCTTTTTTTCATCTATTCCTTTAACTTCATTCCTTCACTCCCTCACTCTCCTCAGTTAACCAAGTACCCATCAATCCAACAATTATCAAATGCTTTTTAATGTGAAAGGCCCTAAAGACACATAGGTAAAAATGCAGAGTTACTGATCTTTAGGAGTAGATGCTTGATGGTCTGGAGAGGGAGCCACAAAGGTAAAGAAGTAATTATAGAACACATGAGACTGCCAAGGGAGACAGGTATCTGGAGAAAAGAAAGAGGATTCAGAGAAAACAGGCAGCAGATGATGTCCAAGCTGTTTTAACGATAGTGAATGAAGAAGAAATGGCATCTACAAAGACAGGAAAATTCTGGGAACTTCTAGGAAAACAGAAAGGTAGATACAGGGAAAAAAAAGAGTAGAACATGATCAGCATCTTGACAGATAAACCCTAAACCCAGATAGGATTACAAAGTGCCTTTTCAATCATAATTCCTTTACAAAGTATACATTTAATAATGTTTGCTTTGGGTGTTAAATTTCACAATCACCAACAATATCAAATATAATTTAAACTAAGAGATGGCTGAGGGAAAATATCTCCTTACAACTCAAGTTTTGGAGGTTAAGTTTAGTAATCTTTCCTTAATGAATGGACAAAATCATTATTAGAAAAAAAAGAATACCGAACATCTCTCCCGAAAACTGTCATTAACAAAAGTATTTTAGTCACAAAATACATATTTTCTAATATCATATGTGAAACCCCGGTGGTGGAGTGGTTAAGAGCCTGGCAGCCAATCAAAAGACTGACACTTCAAATCCACCAGTCTCTCCTTGGGGACTCTATGAGGCAATTCTACTCTTGTCCGAAAGATTCACTATGAGTCAGAATTGACCCGATGGCATTTTTTTATTTTAATACCATCCACATGGGCTAAGGTGTTTCAGCCTAGAACCCTAATCATTGGCATACAATAATGATAGTACAATTCAGAAAGAAATATGAGATGTACAGGCTTATTTTTCCAAAGAATACAGTTCTTCATTTTTGTTCTTTTATGTTTATCTGTATCTATATTTAAGAACATAAGAAACCTCCCAAATCCCAAACTGAGTTTTTCTTAATGGAATAACTATGTCTAGCTATAAATTTTATAAGGTTTATTAGGATTCCAATCAACTGAGGCCGGCTGGCAGACATAGCTATTATTCTCATGAAATGTTCCCTTCAAATCATCCTTGGGCAACAGACCTAAAGATTTAGCAGTAGCTAAGTCAACCTGGTAAGCTTCCAAATACACTTCTGGTAGGAAATTAATCAGCTTAAAATTTTTATTCATCAATACGTACAGTATATGTTAAAGTTTTAGCTATAAAATCAACACGTGAACCGGTCTCTTAAAAGTTCAGTTTAAAAAACTTCATCCTTCAGAAAATTATTTGTTATCACTTGCCACGCTAATGAATTAAACATCACTATAAATTTTTAAAACATCTAAAAAAATACTTAAATACGTAAATACGCACTTAAAATACATAAAGAAGTATTTATGATATAAAGTATGGCAGTACCAAATCTTTCTACCATAAATTCTGAATACTAACTTTACAAATTGAGTTCCTACTTAAGAAAATACTTATTAGCACATCTACATTTCAAAGCTCTTGTTCTGAAAACTATTCTACATAACCGAACAGATGAAAGTAACATTATCCACATACTTTTTTATATTTCATTTCTTTAGTAAAAATTGAGATCCCTGGTGCTACTATGTCCGCTAACCAACAGGTCGGCAGTTCAAATCCGTCAGGTCCTCCCTGGAAACTCTACGGGGCAGTTCTACTCAGGTCACTATGAGTCAGACCCGACTCGATGGCAGTGAGTTTTAGTAAAAATTATTTTCCATGTTTATCTAGATACTGTAGCTTCCTGTAACATTACAGCATAACAACAGTTTTACCAATATGAAGAATCATACTGTCTTTTCTGGAAAGTACAAAATATGTTTTGCTTTTACATCCCTTTTCAAAACTGGGAACTATATAGAGTGAAGTAAAAGTGAAATCTATTTTCCTTTCCCAATTCTAAGACCTTCTATCTGGGCAAGACTTTGATATTTGCCCCTTGGCTGAGAATCCGCACATCCAACTTCACACTTAGCTGCAGTGAAGTAGCCCTGCAGGCAGGCCGACTTCAACGAACCACTAGTGGTATCATCATTAAAATCCTGCTGAAGGTCACCATGGTAACTGCCTGCTGAGGCTTCGCTGCTGCACCCGGCATCTCCTAATCAGCTACCATGTGAAATGCAAATTCAGACAGTCTGAAAATTAGTCAAGAAGAATAGGGGATGAGGATGCAGATATGTGAAATATTCATGCGCTTCATGGAAAAAAGAAGACAGCATGAATGACACAACAAAGAACGGCCCCTGACATTCTTGCTATCGTTTTGCATTATTGTTCACACCCTACTGTATTTCCAGGCCTACAGTTCTGTGGTTGGTTTTCTGCAATACCATATTTATATTCCAAACCCAAAATAGTAATTAAAAATGGCTAACATAATAGCATTAACATCAAATACAGATAATGCTTCTAAATTATCATCACTGCTTTGTATGGGTTTATTCTAATTATTTGAATATAAAAGCTATTAAACAAACAAAAAAAAAAAGGCATCACTGGTTATCAGTATCGCTTACCTAGAAGAAACAGTACTTACTGCATTCTAGGACCACAAATACTCTTACATATGGTAAAAGTCTTTAGAGGTATTTATAATTCAAGTGATTGAATTTTCCTTACAGAAATTTGTTATTCATTTCACAAGAGAAAGACTGACAAGACTACATAATAAATAAACATAATTGTTTTATGTTTTTCATCTGCTCCTTGCCATTTTCCTTGGACAAAAAAAGCTGTTGCTCATGAGAAGGTAAGATGTACCTAACTCTGGGTACATCCGTAATGTGCTTCCCAAAAACGAATTACGTGAACACATTTTCGTTGACCTGAGAAACACTGCTATTCTGCATATCTCTGCCTTAAATCTTGGTAAAATGGTGATATATTAGGCTAAAATTGGGAGATGTTCCATTCAATGAAAAGCTGGATGTTCAGGAGAGCCAAAACAACTCATTTCAATTGGTTACCAAAGCAAGCAAGATTTTAATAAGGTAAAGTCTAAAATTTTCAATCCCAACCAATACACCTTTTAGCGTGTTTGCAAATTCCTAAAGGAATCTGATTATAGCCATGAGGTAGTAATAGGACAGATATTATCAAAGACGGGAGTGTTAAGATAAACGAAAAAGGTTTAAATAAAAAAAAAACTTAGCTAAGAGATGTATGTTTCAATGTTTGGAAAACAAGGACCAGAGGGAAGCTCTGCCAAAAAAATAAGGAGGTTAAAAGTGTTTCTTAGTCTGAGACCATGGGAATGAGGAGTTACAGCTAATAAAAGGGGCCAAAAGACATGCTGATTAACCAGAGCTTGGGTTTGAACATTAATTCTGCCCTTGCTGTGTTCTATATGGTGTAAAGTCAGTCACTACTCTCACACCCAGGAAGTGGCTAATGGTGTTCCACTCTACATTGTGAACTGCAGAGTCAACTCTTTAAACAACCAGTCTCGGAAAGAAAGAAAACAGAACGAAAAGTGTTACTTCAGCCACCTTGACTACTCGCTTGTATTCTGAGATCAAGTTTCTTAATAAAATGCAGATACCACAGAATGAACAACCGATGAAGGAACATGCGAATTGAGACACGACTTACTTCCTCTGAATAGTGATCTGAAGGCAGAGGTGGATAGTCACACTGTTCTATCTTCTTACACAGTGAGTATAAATTCATTTTGTCACCGTAGAAAGGACTCTGTAGTGCAGCCATCTGTAAAAGGCTCCCAATGAAACTAATATAGTTACATGATAACTTTAAAGGTGATTTTATTAAGTATATTACACCAGGGTAGAAAATAATTACAAATACTTAAAAAAAAGCATCTGGGCTATTTTCCTTTTATGAATATCCCTTTCTGAGAATTATTTAAAAAGTTCTACAATCTTACTTCAATTTTTGGCTACTTTTTTCCAACATTAAATTTTTCTAACATTGAGAAAAGGTTAGCATACAATTATTTCTTTATATACACATGCAATGTATTACACTATTATAGAAAAAACAGACAGTAATTTAGAATTCGTTTGTAAATATGGTATCATAAGAACAACTAGAATATCTCATGACTAAAAGATATCATGGGGCATAGCTCAGCCATGTAATAATCAAGATATAGCAAATATGAAACTGAAGTTAATACTAAATTATAATTAGTAATAATTTAGAGAATCTACTGCATTTTAGTTTCCCTAACAGTTTCTGTACAGAAAGTTTATTCTGAAAAAAAGAAAAAGAAAAAAAAAAGAAACATGTCCTCTAAATTTGAATATGATAACTGATCCTCAAAACAGTTTACAATGAATTCTAATTTCTTTTCTTTTAATAATGTGTCAAAACCACCCAGTATGTTCAAAAGCTCTATGAGGAGTCATAGCTGCTACTTCAGGGAATCCAAATGCGATTTCTTATGCAGAAAAACACAACTCAAACAATGAGTCATTTTAAAAAAGACATTATTGAATTTACATTTATTTTAAAACAAAGCTCTAACTTGACATTTAAAGTGCAAGCAAATACTGTGGTAAGAGGGCTACAAACTATAAAATTCAATTAAAATGTTCACATCCTGTTCAAAACCTTCTAAATCTTTGAACCTCAACAGCAAGAATACAACAGGGAGTGCGAGGTTGCCCCAAAGTCAGTCACCCTTTTCTACATGTGCTAATAAGTTTGATTTTGGAAGGACAATGTGTACATTCCCCAGACAGGCAAAGTGTGTGTGAAACACACTAGTCCATGCTGTGCTACTCAGTGAGCTTCAGTGGGGACAGGACAAGCTGAAAATGGCTCTCATCTGTCTTCTGGTGCTCCTGCCACGGCTTTAACTCCTTCACAGCCTTAACGTGGTGGGGACAGGTTTGGTCTGGTAACCAAGCAAGGAGCACCACAAATCCTCACCCAGCCTATACTGAACAGAAAACCTACACAAGCCTGTATTAAACAGCCTTAGGAACAGCTGTTTCATGTGAATAGATAAAATAAAAGAGAACAGGAACATACTTAAACATGTAATTCAGGAAATTTTTGGAAGAAGAACTACAATAGAAATCATGTTCCCTGGTTAAAATGCAGATGCTTTCTGATAAAACAATATTAAAAATGTCATCTTAAAAACAGATTAAACCTAAACTACAGCCTCTCCATGTTTATAAAAACCCTATATAAATGCACATATATTCATTATCATATGCCAGGAGTTTATTACAGTACTTTTGTCTCAATACTGCAGTGTTAAAAAAAAAAAAAAATCGGAATGTCCCCTAAGGAGTTAAATAGGAATAGTATATTTTCATGCATCTCCTGTTTTGACAGATGAAAAATGTCAACTGTCCTGTTTTTATTTTCAAGCTTTTGCACTATTCATCTGGTTCATTAGTGCATCTCGATGCTGCCCCTGACAGCTGCTCGCCCTCTCCTCCCAGCAGCTGAATTTTTCAGGCTAATTTGATCCTCCACACTGAGACGATTGCTAGAATGATTGACTTGCTCCCTGACCTCCAGGGTCTGACTTTCCTGATTAGTATTCTGGGGGTGTTGGAGGGACGAAAGCCCACTGTCTGTCTTCGGGGCTGGTGGCAGCTCTCTTTTTTTTTGAACTGTAAGCCACCAACCTACAACCCTGTACGGATGCAATTGCTGCACTGAACAATAAAGGAAATGTGTAAAACCTACTTTTCCATGTAAAGGTCCATGTAGCAAAAGCACAGCATCTTGATTTTAATTAGTAAAGTCTACTTTGTTGCATATCAATTAAAACTGTACTGCTATTTTTTTTTTTAAGGTTTCAAGAATATTTGAAAGTCTAATTTTCTGAGTTTAAAACACAGTTTCAAAAACGGTTTCCCATGCCTTCATTGTTAACAGTAAATTCATAGTGAGCTACAATATACAATGTCTAAGTCACGTTACGGGCATTTTTTTTTAAAGTAAAATTACTAGGTATTTCTATTAACATATTAAAATATAACTGAAGGGAAATACAACATAAAGGTAAATTAAATCTTTAGAAAAATTCTAGTTCTTCCAAACGGCTTACATAGAGAAATGACGAAAATTCATTAAGATGAAAACTAATAGTAACAAGTTACGCACTTTAACTCAAAGCCACCCACAAAATATACACAAGAACATAGGAGTATCCAAAGAAAGCATTTCTATTTTGGAAATCATTTTAAGTAGACATAAAATGGGACACTGACGATCAAAGGCAAATTCAAAATGTGAAGAATCATTTCAGCTTTGACATGGGAGGCTGCTGTCCCTGAAGGAATTATGGAAACTTCCTCCAAACACTTAAGAACTCCATGAGATGTTTTGGGTTTTATTGTGAAATTTAATCTCATTACTGAAAACCAATTTCCTGTTTAAACGGTTAAAAAAAGAAAAATTTTGCTTTTATAATATTAATGTCTGAAGGAGTCTAAGGTTACATAAAAAGATATAAAACACTGTAAAATGTACGAAGTAACTTAAAAGTAACAGGTTAAAATAATCAAATTCGTTCTTTTCAACATTATACCAAATCATAAAAGAAAACACAACAGAATGAGCAAAATCTCCTGTAATTTCAGGAGCATGTAAAAGTATATATTCTGCTACATCACTAATTATAATATTTTCATAATGAAAAGATTATTCTAGTTTATTTAAGAACATTTAAAAATCCTTTTTTTGTAAACAAAATAATTATTTTTAGCAGTAGGGAAAAACTCTTCAGGTTCCTTAAATTAACGAAATTTTAGTCTGTAACTAGTAAAATTACAAAAATGATCATGATCCACTTCTACAAAACACTTCTGATGCTCCTCTTCCAAGTTACAGTGGGTTAATTAAAACTGATAGCTTCATCATATATTTAAGTCAGAAGAACAAGAAACTCAACATTTAGGGTAAAAAAAATAGTTCTACTATTTCAGAGGTTTCCATCTATTTTTAGAGGTATTTTGTAGACAATAAAAACATGAAAATTATTTCATGTATTATTTTCCTTCATTTTACATTATTAAAAGAGGTGCTTAGATTGTAACTAACAGCTTGGATTCGAAGTTTATATTGGAAATGAAACCACTATTCAATTAAAAAATGAAAGTGTAGAAGTCACAAAGTTAAGATATTCTTTGCTAACATTACCCTACCACATGGATGCAAAATGTGTAATAGTTTTTGTTCTCTTTATCCAGATTATTGTACTGCTGTATCTGCTAGAGGAGCTACTTACACAAATCCATCCCACTTTGACAGATTATTACTAGTGAATAGGAGAGACAGCGTTTCAACGACCTTTACCAATATAAACTGTTACTCCGGAAAAAATGAAAGTGATAACCTCAAAGAACTATCTGATTGAGTACTATATTTAAAGCTGAATTATACCTATATAAAAATGAAAATATTGATAAAGATGTTTACTATGCTTTTCATTCATCGTATCCCTCCTGCAATGCCTAGATAAGCATGTATTTAGTTATCTAAATGTAAATTTTATGATATGCAAAAAAGCATTATATTAACATAAGAGTCAATATTTTTAAAATAAATTTTCATCAAAAGCAATACAATGTAAAAATATACTGGCCTAAATGTGTAGGAACGTACAGGTCCTAAAATCCCTTTACAAAAAGCACTTAAAAACCCAATGAATTGATTCTTCATAATCAAAAAGCTAACTCTGGAATATCACCCATAAAATACTAAGCGTATACTGCAAGGATTGTGGAAACACAGTGCAGTGAGTAAAAATACATCAATATATGGTATTTATCAACATTACCTACCTCATACAGCAGACAGCCAAGAGACCAGATGTCAGATTTGAAGTTGTATCCATTTTCATGAATTCTCTCTGGAGACATATAATAAGGTGTACCCACTGCAAAAAATAAAAAATAAAAATAAAGAAGTATAAAAATGAAGATGGAACTGTGTTAAGAAATTACACACTAAATATGAGATTAAAGAAAGGCAGCAAAACAATTCATCATCATCAGAACTGTTTTTAAGGTAGTCAAAACTTTTTGATTTATTCTGTCCTTTCCCACCCTTATGGAATTAAACAGCACATTAATACCTATCCTATGTTAAACAGGGTGTGGTGTGTTAAGCTGTATTTCCTTTTGATCAGTCCAGAAAGAAGAGCTGGGGAAAGAGAGAGAGAAAGAGAGAAATTCTAACAAGTCTTATTCAAGTGATTTTCAAGTGATTCACACTGCCTTTATTCTTTTTTTTTTTTTTAATATGGCTTACAGATCTTAAATGATTAAACAACATAATGTGTTAAAATAAACAGTACTCTGTAACAATTTAATAGAGCATGTACGAATAAATTGGGCTTATACACTTGTACAGAAATAATCCTTAGAAAATACACTTGGCTCTTTAAGATTATAAATGATGCAATTGTTAACCTTCTATGCCTTAGTTTCTTCTACTTCAGAAAGAACATAACAAACTTTTGTGCATCAAAGGGCTACATATGAAAATTCACTGATGTCTCTGGAAAATATATGAGTTACTACTACTATTCAGACCTTTTAAAAGACATTCTAAGAATTTTTTGTTTCAGATGTGCTAATATTTTTCTTAGAAAAGACTAGTTTATTAAACATTTTCAGATAATAAAGACATATACATTATAGTTGGAAGTGTAAAAACATTCAAGTGACTTTCAAAGGCAGTATTTTTAATTTTAAACTTATAGGATGGCTATTATTTCACCATAATTAGTCTATGGTCTATTGCCAAACAGGAAATCAAAGTTTGAGAACAATATTTACTTGCTTGAGGCAATAGGTACCAAAATATACCCTGTTGCTCATAGCTAAAAGGGTCTTTTTTGTTTTGTCTCATTTTTCAAGTACTCCTCAGATAAACCTTAATGAAATTCTGACAACAATGAAAAGGAATCTTTAGTTAGATACAAAGCAGTCACAGCAATAATAAAAGTACTTTCCCCAAAGGCAGGAATCAGTTTTTCAAGAGAATGAAGTTATACTTCACACTTGGTATGTACATCACACTGTCCTAAAAGTGAAAACATCATGAACTATATGAACTATGTGTGCAATAAATCCTATCTATATCAGAACCAATCTTAATAACAATGGATAGGCCTAGTCAGAATGGATGGGGGGACGTACTTATGAACATGGAAAAGCAAAAAAGGAGTATGTAAACCACAGAATAAAAAATCTAAATAAACGATCAACTATTGAAATATGCAAATCAGAAAACTTTAAGAAATAAATGATTTAACAGTAACATTTACTTCAAAGTCAGATAGGTACATCTGTTAATTTCTGTCAGAAATGCACAGAAAACTTTAGAAACAGTTAGGTTTAAAGAATGTATTGTGGCTGGCTGGGTAAGGTACACACAAATATAAGCTTCCTCCCTGGGAGTGCAAACCATTTTCATTTATAGTTTGCATACCCAGCCCTGATTACTGGAAACACTTGCACACTCTCTTCATTTAAAGAAGGATGGAAGGCATGGCTGGAATAGCAAACAGGGCTCTGTATGGGCTCTGGGTTTCAGGACATAAAGCAAGTCACTGGCAGTGAGGGATGTACAGAGACAGGATTCACAGAATCCACAGGGGGCAACTGAAAACACTAAGGCTGGAAGGTTCAGAGTTTACCAAAAGCAAAGGTAATTTTAACCAGTAGCTCTGGGAAACCTGCTGATACATTAGGGGTTTGATATGAGTGTGAAAGATTGATGATTGGGAAAAAGAAGAACAAACGCTAGCATTTTACAGAGATTAGCCCCAGCATAACACTTTAACTGCAACACACGCTGAACTCACTGAAGACCCACAAGTGAAGGAAGCAGAGAAAAAGAATGATTAGGAATTGCATTAAATTTAAAATATAAACTGAAAAAAAAAAGAGAAAAAGTTAATGTACAAAGAGACCTGTCTTCAGAAGTTAGTGGCTGTCATTACAAAAAGTGACATAGTCCCTAACTCTGTACTTTAAACTTAGACACTGATTCTTCCTCATTAGTAACAAACTTCTTTATGCTAAATACGCATATTTTATTTCAATATTTAAACTGCATATATATCCTACATGTGTCTATATTAAAACATAAATCTGAGCATGCTACTTACCTCTTTGATGGACACACTTTCAAAAGAGTCATTATTTAAGCAGAAACAGGGTAAGTTTATATTCTGCATTAAAATTAGTAACTGAATAAAATTATAATTAACTGCTGCTTAGTATAGGCATACTGGAAGGTTCTACCGCCTCCCTCTTACATGCTCTCTGAAGTGCACCTTCATTCTGGACAAGGGATATTCTGCTGACCGACACCGAGCAGAGAGGTTCAGCCCCATCATGTAAACTGATTCATCCTCACCTCTATTATTTTACTAGAAAGGCCTGAAAGTTTAACTACTGAAATTTAAATGTGAAATACACTGAAACACAGGGATGTTTTCACCATTTCAAAATAATGGATCTTTCCTAAAACCTTTTTTTAAAATCCATGACAGCTGTGTCTATTATTATTGCAGCCTCAAGAATGTTGTGACTTCTTTTAACAGCTGCACAAGGAAAAGGAGAGTGTGGAGTTATGTGATTAGACATTAAAATGATCATGCAAATTACTATGCACTGAGAAGTGTGAAGAATGAAGGATGGAGAATTTCACTACTCTTTCAAAAGTTTATGGCTATAGGTAACAATGGGAACATGTTTTACAACAGACAGATTCTTATGTCCTTTTTAACCTCCTGACATGAGTAAAAGTAGAGTAGGAAATGGACCGTAACACTGTAAAGAAGAAAGGAAGGTGGATATTAAGGGAAAATCCCAAACAACAGAAAATTCTGTTTGACCTTTCTTTAATCTACATCAATATTGTATTAAAATATACAGTCATTCGAATGTGAAAAAAATTGTTACATTAATTAACTTACTCTAATTACATGAGAAACATTTCATGTGACATGCTTTCTAAGCAATAAATTCTAAAATGTATCCTGAATACAAAGAAGATACATTATTCTTCAAGTTTTCTATAATATGTTCTAAGAAAGCCAATAAATCCTCCCACAACACTGCTGCTATAGAAGGTACGGCTAAACTATAGCTTTCAACAGGTCACATACACAAGTGTTCCAACATTTAGTTACAAATTCAGCACTATGATCAGCAAAGACTTGAAAAGGAAAAGAAATAATACAGCTCTTGAAGCATCTTTTTACATGGTTATGTTCTGGTTGCTATTGTTTTGGTTTTTAGACCAGTGAGGCATCATAAAACTAGTCAAGTGTTAGGAAATCTGTTTTCCTTCTCTGCTTCCCACTAACTAGCTGGGACTGCTTAACTTCCCTTCTCAGTACTTTTCTCATCTGTAATATGAAGTGATGGCCTCTCAGATCCGTTTGCTCTAAAATTCAATGATACTCATCAAAAAGTCTACAGAAATCCATAAGGAAAACAAAATGAAAAAAAAAATCATATACTTCCTTTTTTAACAATTACCTAGAAAAAAACCGAACAGAGTTTTTAAGTCAGATTGTACAAACAATCAATGTTGCTTCCTTCACTGAGAATTGGAACAAACTGCAGTAAAGAAAGCTTCAAACATTCCTTGCTGGGAAATTAAAAGAAGACAAGTTATTTATATAACAATTTGATTACAAATAACCTCAACAACTTCAAGGAAAAAGAAGTAATTTTCCTTCTTTCTTTCATACTCCTAATTTAACCCAGAAATTGCACTGACAGACTTAATACAGAAGGATCAAATTTATTTAATGGTAAGTATTATCTACAGTTAATACAGAATGGCTGAGTGGTAGATGTCATTTTTTAAAGTGTGAATAATAACTTTAAATGGCTTTAATAATGCTGAGAAAAAATGCAGCTAATTTTATTACTGTTGTTATTCTGCTTCTAGGCACTGTGTTACGTGTACCATCTTGCTGAACTGTAAGAAGTGTCTATCAGGACCCCACCATATGGTAATAGAGTCCTGGTGGCACACTGGTTAAGTGCTCGGCTGCCAACTTCAAAGGTGAGAACGTGGCAGGAGAAGAATGTGGCAGTCTGCTTCCATACAGAGTACAGCTTTGGAAATCCTATGGGACAGTTCTGCTCTGTCCTACCAGGCCACAGTTGGAACTGACCTCACGGCAACAGATTACCATATGGCAGGCCCTATACTAGGTAACCCTGGGCAAAGAGGAGCAAACAGGACAAAGTGTTGGTCTCATGGGTCTAGTGAACCAGAGACTCTTAGAATAAGGTATCTTTACGCAAAACTACCACTACTATCCTGTTTCAGAGGGCAGGCAGAGAAAGGTTCAGTAATCTGTAAGTTAGTAAGGCAGACCTGGAATTCAAACCTAGGGTGTCTCCAGCCCTTGCTTTTAAATAGTTATTTCATGGAAACTGACCACTGTGCTATACAAATGAAAAATGTATTATTTCTGTTTTCCAAATTCAGAAGCAGAGAAATCTAAAGCTGTAGCATATGCATATAAAAAGCCAGTAATATAAGGCTCCACATTCAAGGGGTTCCAACATTATGCTATACTATAGCCCCTCTGATTGTTTCAAATAGACTTATTTTGATGGCTGAGAGGTTCAATGTATACAGTTTAAAATTCCATAATAGCTCTCCCCTGAGGAATTACTTAAGAAAGGACTAAAAGTTAAAAATAAATCAGTGAAAACATCCTGCCATACTGACTGAACATAACTGACACTTACATTCCCAAGCCACTTTGAAATACAAAGGAAGAGAAGCTAAAGAAAAAAGCCATTGAAAGGTGCTAGGAAGAGGTGCAGGGAAACAAGTGTGTGACCATGGGAGGCACCTGGCACTCAAAATGAAACTGTTTTAATGCCTGGTCTAAGAACACTAATTTTCCAAGTTGAAATCAGAGGATACATCACACTTGGCAATAGTGTGGGAACCATGAATTATATCCTCAAGAGACTCCACGATGGCAAATTTGATATCTATCTTGAATGATAGCTATGCATTTACTCTGCTAGCAGTATCACAAAATCAGAGAGCCACTGGTATCACCGTGAGAGATGTAAGGAGTTCAACAAGTAATCCTTAATAAAAAAATAATGATTTTTCATCAAGAGGTTTCAAATATTTGTTTAGCACAAGGATCAATAACAGAATTTATTTAGCTTTTCTTTTAATCTGTTTTATTTTCAGGATGTACAAGTACTGTAACAACTAAACTCACACCTGTGCAAGTAAAACAGAAAAATTTCCCATTTTTCCTCTTCTATGGGACATAACAGAAGCATGTAAAATGCCATACTGAAACATTCCTAGGAATTTAACTCTTCTCATTTGCTTTACTCCTTTCACTAAAGCAACTGGTCTGACACAGAACACCTGCTTGTGCAGTAATAAATGGCTGCTGTTAGGTACAAACAGGTTTTCTTGAATAGCAGAATTACTTACATATGCCTTTTGAATATATAACATGGTTAGATTTGGTTGCAGATTGATTTTTCTAGTTTTGTTAAAATTGCTTTTGTCTATTAGGCATGGCTGGCATTAAGCTACTTAGAAGCATGACTGGCAGGAAGGAGAGAAGCCTTGAAGATTACATAATTTCTGCAAACAATTTTAAAATGGGAATGCAAGTAAAACAGTATCAATGACAGGACTTAATAACAAAATTTATATCAAGCCAAGTGTGATACTTCTTCTCTTGTTAAGTAAATGTACATCACAATGCAATTAAAAAAAAAAAAACTATACCGGTGTATAATAAAAATGTAAAAATTTCATGTCATATCTGCTAGAAAAAAAGTACTTAACTTCAGTAGTATAAACTTTCACTGACATCTCTGACTTTTAAAAAAGTTCACCATATCAGCCTTGAGAGAAGGATACAGATGACTTCCAGGCAAGTCTTCCAGAATATGGGAGTTGAGCAGGATTTGGTTCCCCATGATTTTTATCCCTTGTTGTTACACTTGTGTATGTCATGTTATGTGGAAAATGGACTTTGTAACGTTACAGACATTTAAATTGGGAAATAATCCTACATTATCACAGTGATCCCAATGTACTCGCATGGGCCCAGAGATGGGATAGAAGAGGCAGGAGAGATCCAAAGCTGAGAAGGACACTGGCCGCCACAGCTGACTTTTGAGGATGGGGGAAGGCAGCCAGGGGCCAAGGAGCGCAGGTGGCCTCCAAAAGCTGGGAACAGCCATAGGCTGAAAGCAGGTGAAGAGACAGTGACCTCATTCTTACAATAGCAAAGAATTGAGTTCTGCTAACAACCTGAATGAGCAGAAAATTAATTTCCCTCTAGAGTCTCCAAAAAGGAAGGCCATCCTTACAGATGCCTTGATTTTAACCCAGTGAGAGCTTTGTTAGACATCCACAGAACTGTAAGATGTTTTAAATTTATGCTGTTTGAAGTCTCTAAATTTTTTGGTAATTTGTTAGGGCACCAATAGAAAAATAATACAAATGTGTTAATAATGTATGCATGGGAGTGTGGAGCATTATAAAGCATTAAATTCAACGTCTGATGCCCTACTATATACAAAGAACTACATGAAGCATTAAGGAGTAGAGACAAAGAAGTGTAAAGGTTAAAAAACGTTCTGCTTCTATGAGCTCGCTATATCATTTTGGGATGGTGCATGTGTGTGTTTGGGGATGCAGCATATGAGGGAAGTGGGAGAAGCCAATATATGTATTACCTTAGGAAGAATAGTACGGTAAATAATCCAATTAAAAAAAGTTGTCATCGAGTTGATTCCAACTCATAGCAATCCTATAGGACAGAGTAAAAACTCCCCCATATGGTTTTCCAAGGAGCAGCTGGTGGATTCTGACTGCTGACCTTCTGGTTAACAGACAAGCTCTTAACCACTGTACCATTAGGGTTCTAATGCAATAGAAAAACGAAACCAAACCCACTGCCACTGAGTCAATTCAGACTCACAGTGACCCTATATGACAGAGTAGAACCCACAGGGTTTCCAAAGAGTGCCTGGCAGATTTCAACTGCTGACCTTTTGGTTAGCAGCTATAGCACTTAACTGCTATGCCACTAGGCTTTCCCCAGTGCATCAAACAGGGGCTACAATAACGATCTTCTGTAACTTCAATAAGCTCTAGCTAGGTCATCAACTAATATGACTAACCTGAGTAATCACACCTTCCTCAAACAGCTGCTGAATTAGACACGCAGAATAGAAAACAGTTAACTGATATGGACACAGAATATGGCTGTGGAGAGAAGACTCATTCTAGGGTGTAACACACATTCATGTTTTGTAATTTTCTATCATATTGTGTGTCAACCTTCCAAATGGCACTTAGTCCACAGTTGGTGCTTGAAGCCTGATTAATAAACCTTATTATGAGACTCCTTTAAGCTGATCCAAATAAGGTCCCTATCAACAAGCCAGTGTAGCAGGGGAAACTGTATTAATTATTGGTCCAGAAAAAAGGCACAAGGGATCCATAATCTAGTGAACCCTATGAATCATTCTGGATTCAAAAATAAATGAAAATTTCCCAATTTAGAAAAATGGAAGTTCCCCACAGCTATATATGACACTCCTTCATTCACCATTATCCTCCATCTCCATTAAGAGAGTCAGTTGTCCTTTAGCTAATAACTACAAATCTGTCAAAAAATACACAAGTAAAAATATATAAACAGTATAAAAAAACTCAATGGGATACTGTGATGGTTAAGACCGTCTGTCAACTCGGCCGGACCAATGCTTTGGCAGATGTGTACAGTGGCCCAGGTGGGGCCTCAGTCTTTATCTCCCAGCCTCCCGATTTCCACTGCTTACTTCTACCTGTTCATGTTGCCAGCAGCTTCTGATTTCTTTTATCATACCTGGTTCCTGAGTCAGAATGATCCGGGCTTGCTAATCTGTAATGCCCAATCTATCCACTGTATAACACTGAGACTTGAAGTAGCAGCTTTCAGAGTCAGTGAACCTCATCGTCTGTAGTAAAAGCCCTGTTCCCTGACCTGCCAATCCTGGGTTTGCCAGCCCCAGCAACTCCATGAATCAGCAGAAACCTCGCTGTCTCACTCACCATCTTGGGATTCACCAACCTACACAGTCGGAGATCAGGACCTCTAGTCTGTGAACTGCCAGCCTTGGGTTCACCAGCTTCTGCAGCTGTGTGAGGCTTGTACTCCACCCAGGACTTGTGACATATCAGCTTCTATCATCTTTTTCTACACATATGATACATGTTACTGGTCTTGCTTCCCTAGAGAAGCAAAGATACTGTATCTCAGGGACAGGGATAATGTTCACATTCAGTGTCACTGGTTGGTTCTCTTCTTCATCCTGTACACACGGGAAAATTGCATCCTCCAGCCCCTTAAGACAGGCATTGCCGCAAGACTTGTTTTGGCCAATGAAATGTGAGAAGGAAGCAATTTGGTGCACACTGAAGCAGATGGGTTTAATTAAAGCAAGCGAATGATTTCCACGCTCTCTTCCCCCCCATGAGACCACATAAGTGCATGCTGATACACTTTTGAAAGGAATGTCACATAAGATTGAAGCTGTCTAGAAAACATCACCATGAAGGGAGGGCAACTATCCTTGAGAACTATACAAGTCAACAGATGACTCGGGGGTAACGCAAGTTTGTTCTATACAACAAAGACTTTGGTGTTGCTTGTTATTACAGCATAATCTAACCTGTGCTCACTGATACTTGTGATTCATTTCTCTGTCTTTAAGCCCCATTCATTTAACCAGTATTTATGGAGTATTTATTATGTGAATAATGAGCATTTGCACAAAGATTCTTGCACATGTGAAGCTTAAATCTCAGCTGGGGGAAACAGATAATAAGCAGTAAGCATACAAAGTAAATTACATAGCATGTTAGAAAACAGTAAGTCCTAAAGTGAAAAAATATAAAGCAGGGTTTCAGGAATTCCAGTAAGGACATGGCACTGGGGTTGTATAGTAAACAGAATGATCTGGGCTTGCTAATCTGTAATGCCCAATCTATCCACTGCATAACACTGAGGAACAGACGGGAAAAGGCACATTAAAATGGCTTGTAAATTATAAAATGCTATATATACACATATTTGCTGCTACTGTTCTGGTGATATTTAGTAGTAGCAGAAAGTGCCTCAGAGTCATTATTGTAGAAAACAAAGGTAGAGGGATATGATTTCACTAAAAAATCACATTACATATTTGAGAAGTATAAAAATCATCCTGTATACTATTTCGCCATACTTTTAAATATTGAAAAGACAAAAACATTTGGTTGCTTAACAATCGTCTTTGGGCTGTAACATCTACATTTGCTGAAAGGGTATTTTAGACTAAGCTAAACAATAGAAATGCACCTAAAAAGTACATTCCACCCCTGGAACATGAAAAAAAAATTAATCTCTGATTGTTAGATTTCCATTTTACAGGTTCTGGTGAAGTTTTAGTCTGCAGTTGACATGAGTCAAAGCTGCTGAATGACAGAACGGTCATGAAGAAAGACGTCAATATCCTAGAGGTCTGTTTCCTGTTTATTTCTGATTCTTGGAACAGTAACAGCAGTCAAGCCCAGGAGAGAAAGGAAACTATGATTTCATATGTAGACTCCTAAGCAAAGTAACAAATCAAAAGAAGGTAGTTCCAGAATGAACTAAATCACCACAAATAGGGGAGAGTAATAAAGTCAGAGAAAATGTAAGGTTCTAAAACAGTGAAAAAATAAAACATCATATGGGACAGCAAATCCAAACTAGAAGGCCACAGAATTACCTACCACTGTATCACTCAAGCTAGCTTACTAATCCTTCTGGGTTTCAACTGCCTCTAGTCTAGACTGAAAAGTTGCCAGTACAAACCCCCCAGCTATGCTGCACAAGAAATGTCTGGCAATCTGCTCCCATAAAGATTACAGAATAGAAAACCCTATGGGGCAGTTTTACTCTGTCACATAGGATCATGAAAGTCAGAACTGATTCAACAACACACAACAACGTATGTCTGCAAGGATCTTAGGGGGCTGAATGATTTGCAAACTATAATATGCTAACAAGTATATTATCAGTCAACTGCAGAAGTACAGGCAGTACTGTAAATGACCAAAATACATGTCCTCCAACTAGCTGACCAGATAGCAAACCAGGGGGGTGTCTAAAAGTAGGCAGAAAAACAGCAATCTGCCTTTAAAGTAAAAGGAACAGCATAAAAGCATTCTAGACCTAGATCACTGTTTTCCAAATTGCAGCTCAGGAGCCATTAATAAGTTCTGAAATCAATTTAGTGGGTTGCAACCAGCAATATTCTTAGTGAAACAGGACAATGAAAGAGCACACTGTAGTTGCTAATGGAAAACAATGTTACATGAAACTGCTTGCCCCAGTTATACATGGCTACATTCTTACAGGGTCACAATGTTACTTCGGGCCACTGTCAAAAAATGTGAAAGCCACTGACCAAGGTCATCAGGAAGAGATGTATGCTCAGTTCTCGTGTTTCCTATATGTATACACATGTCTGCATACATACATATGTATGTGTATGCAGACACGTGTGTACACCTGTGTGTGTGTGTGTGTGTGTGTGTGTATATATGTATGCACATGGAGTCCTGCTAGAGCAGTGGTTAAGTGTTTGGCTTCTAACCAAAAGGTCAACAGTTTGAATCTACTAGACACTCTTCGAAAACCCTAAGGGGCAGTTCTACTCTGAGCTACAGGATGTTTATGAGTCAGAATCAACTCAAAGGCAACAGGAACCCACATACATACGTATATATGTGACAAGTTTTCTAACATCCCTTAAATTTGGAAGGTTGACATGCAGTATGTCAGAAAATGACAAAACATGAATGTGTGTAACACCCTAGAACGATTCTCCTCTCTACAGCCATATTCTCTGTCCAAATCAATTATAAAAGCACCAAATGAAGATGTAATTTAACGCATTTATATACAAACCAAAGGAGAAGGAGGGACAAAGAACTATCAAGATCATAAATTACAGGCAGTGATAACCCTTCTGTTCTATGGGCTGAAAAGCTCAAGTGTGGTGTACCTCTGCTCACTTCTGGGTAGCACATACTGAACAGGCACTTGGAAAGCAAACGATGAGGACTATAAGGACATGGAGAAACCTGGAAAGAGCAGATGGATACTGGGCATTCATAATCTGAAAAAGACTAAGAAAGTTTATGAATGCTGTGTTCAAATCATACTGTGTTGCTCTCCTGGTTATAATCCTAGAACTTACAGGAAACTGTGAACAACTCTTCCCCCATTTGGACCTGCTTGCTCGCTCATGCTGCAGCACGCTGGCCCCTGGAAGAGCTTATCCTGCATCTCTCACTTTATAATGCTGCCTTCAGTCAGCCTGAGACAGCATTACTCTGCACTTTTTTTTTTCTTAATGACTGAATGAAAATGTACATTCCCATAAAAATTTGCATCCCCACCTATATGCAGCTCCCACTGCTCTCCCTGCCCGGTGACAGCATGCTCTTTCTCTCTGCTCCATACATGTCTTATCCTCCCAACAATCTCCTATCCCCTCCTCTCCACTCACTCCCCTTCCTCCAGTAAAAGGCCAGCAGGATGGTATCTTATAGATGCACAAAACCATAAAGTGCATATATGATAAGGTCACTCTGTGTCACCAAGTCCAATCTACTCCTGTCCAAAGAGTTGATCTCCACTATGACTTATGGACAGGGGCAGCATCAGAACTAGGGGTCATGCTCGCAGGGGAACCGAGGTCTTTTAGTGGAGATCTGAGGACATACCTCTTTCTATTCTTGTGTTGCCAGTGAGGCTCAACTTTGTGAGCTCCACCACGGCCATCCCTGGTGGTGGCCAGGCACCATCCTGTTCTTCTGGTCACAAGTTGATGTAGTCACCCACTCATGTGGCTCTAGCTGTCTTCTGGGTTCTCTTTCCTCCATGTCGGTTTGGTCCTTGGTGATCATCCATTCTTGCTGAGTTGGGACCATCTGCTGTACCCTCAGATGATAGCTCGGCAGCTTTTAAGACCCCAGATGCCACTCCCCAAGTAGGGTGCAGAGGGCCCTCTTAGCAAAACGCTAGTTGTGCCAATTGGTCTTGATTTCCCCTGAGATTATGCTCCCTGGTCTCCCACCCCAGCTACCCTGACCTTGCAATACTGGCTTAAAATGGGAAGAGTAATCATGCCATGTTGAAGTGCAGTTAATATTGACCTTCTTCATATTCTAATGTGTGCTGTCACAGATTTCACCCAACCAAATTTCTATCAAATATCTAATCTAAAACCTCCCCCCTCCCCCTTTCACCCTCCTTCCCTCCCCACCCTAGCAGCCCTCAAAGAGTCTTTTCTTCTATGCATGAGTCTGTTTTTAAGTTCTTATCGTAGGGGTCTCATACAATATTTGTCCAATTGTCGCTGACTACTTTCACTCAGCGTAAAGTGCTCCAACTGAAACCAGGTTATGTTTCCTAAAAGCATCGTTGTTCTTTATCATTGCATAGAGTTTGACTGAGTATATATACCATAATTTACCTACCCATTCCTCTGCTGTTGGGCATCTGGGTTGATTCCATCTTTCTGCCATAGTGGACTGTGCTGCGATAAACATTCATGTGCTTGTATCAGTTGGTGTGAATGGCCTTAATTCTGTAGGATGTATTCCAAGCAGTGGTCACTGGGTCAAATCGTATATCTACATTCAGCTTTTTAACAAAGAACCAGATTGCTTTCCAAAGAAGATGCACCATTTTGCGATTCCTCCAACAGTGTAGGAGAATTATAAGTTCTCCACAGTCTCTCCAGCATTTGTTGTATTGCATTTTCTGGATCATGGCCAAAATTGTTGGGGTAAGATGGTATCTCATTGTAGTTTTGATTTGAATTTCTTTAATAGCTAATGATTGTGAGCATGTCCGCATGTGTTTTTTGGCTGCCTGGATCTCTTCCTTAGAGAAGTGTCTGTCCATCTCTTTTGCCCATCACTTAACAGGATAATTTATCTTCTTCTTATTCATATTTTGTAGTACCTTACAGACTATGGCATCGGTCTGACACAGTTACCAAATATTTTTTCCCATTTTGTGGGTGGCCTTTTAATTCTGTTAATAAAGTGTTTGGATGAGCAAAAGTGTTTGATTCTTAGTAGTTCCCATTTCTTTATTTTCTCTTTTGTTGTTTGTGGTTTGACAGATTTTGAAGTCTCTCTACGTTGTTGTTCCTACTTTTTCTTGGATAAGCTTTATTGTTTTAGATGTGATATTTTGGTCTTTTATCCAGTTTCAGTTGGTTTTTCTACAAAGTGTAAGATATGGGTCTTGAATCAATTTATTGCAGATGGATATCTAATTTTGCCAGCATCATTTGTTGAAGAGATTGTTTTTACCCCAGTTTACTGTATTAGGGCCTTTGTGGAATATCAACTATTTACAGGAAGACGGTGTCATCTCCAAGGTCTCAATTCTGTTCCATTGATCTGTCTCCTTTTGTACCAGTACCAGACTGTTTTGACTACTGTGCAAGTGTAATTGGTTCTAAAGTCCGGTAGTGAGGGGCCTCCCAGTGTGTTCTTCATCTTCAGTAGTACTGTACTTATCTAGGGCTTCTTCCCTTTCCAAACAAATTTGGTAATTTGTTTTTCCATCTCATTAAAAAAAATGTCACTGGAATTTCTATTGGGATTGCATTATATAAGTAGATTGCTTTTGGTAAAATAGATAGTTTCACAATGTTAAGTCTTCCTATCCATGAGCAGGTGTTAGGTTCCTCCATTTATGTAAATCTCTCTTAGCTTCTTGTACTAACGACTTGTAATTCTCTTTAGAAAAGTCTGGTATTTCTCTGGTTAGATTCATTCCTAGGTACTTTATCTTCTTAGGGGCTACAGTAAATGGTAGTGATTTGCTGATTTCTTCCTTAATAATCTCACTGTTGGTATAAAGGAATCCTATTGATTTACTTACGTTTATCTTGTATCCTCAGACTTTCCTGAACTCTTCTATCAGTTTGAGTAGTTTCCTTATGGATTCTTTGAGATTCTCTGCATATACAATCCTATCATCTACAAATAGGGAGATTTTGATGACTTCTTTACCAATGCAGACGTCATTTATTTCTTGGTCTTATCTAATTGCTCTAGCTAGAATATCTAGTACAATGTTGAATAGGCAAGGTGAGAGTGGGCTTCCTTGTCTAGTCCCTGTTCTCAAGGGAAACTGTTTCAGTCTCTCTTCCATTCAGGATGACATAGGCAGTTGGCTTTGTATAAATGGCCCTTACTGCATTGAGGAACTAGCCGTCTATTCCTCTTTTGCTGAGAGTTTTTAGCATGAATGGGTGTGGGACTTCGTCAAATGCCTTTTCTGCATCAATAGAGAAAATCAGGTAATTCTTGTCTTTTGTGTTATTTATATGGTTGATCACATTAATTGCTTTTCTTATGTTGAACCAGGCTTGCATCCCTGGTATGAATCCAACTGGGTCATGATGGGTTATTTTTTTGAAATGCTGTTGAATTCTATTGGCAAGAATTTTGTTGAAGATTTTTGCATCTAGATTCACAAGTGATATCGGTCTGTAGTTCTCCTTTTTAGATGGGTCTTTGCCTGGCTTTGGTACCAGTTACGCTGGGTTCATAGAATGAATTTGGGAGTACTCCATCCCTTTCTATACTGTGAAATAGTTTCACTAGTATTAGAGATAACTCTTCTCTAAAAGATTGGTAGAATTCTGTGGTGAGCCATGGACCCGGGCTTTTTTGGTTGGTAGCTTATTGATGACTTTTTCAATTTTTTCCTTTGTGATGGGTTTATTAAGTGGTTGAGCTTCACCTTGTGATACTTTGGGTAGGTGCTATGAATCAAGGAATTTGTCCATTTCCTCTAAGTTTTCAAATTTGTTACAGCCTTTTATAGTATTCTGTTACGATATTTTTTATTTCTGTTGGATCTGTTATGACAACTCCCCTCTAATTTCTTATTTGGGTTATGTGTTTCCTTTCACGTCTTTCTTTAGTAAGTTTAGCCAATGGTTTGTAAATTTTGTTGATCTTTTCAAAAAACCAGCTTTTGGTCCTTCAATGTTTTCAATTGTTCTTCTGTTCTGTAATTCATTTAGTTCTGCTCTAATCTTTAGGATCTATTTTCTTCTGGTGCCTGAGGGGTTCCTCTGTTGTTTTCTACTTGTTCAAACTGTAGGATTAGTTCTTTGATTTGGTTTCTTTCTTCCTCCCGGATGTGTGCATTTATGGAGATGAACAGACCTCTGAGCACTGTTTTGGCTGTATCCCATAGGTTCTGGTTAGAAGTGTTTTCTGTCTCATTGGAATCCATCAATTTCTTTATTTCATCCTTGATCTCTTGCATAACTCGTGGCCTTTTGAGCAACATGTTGTTCAGTTTCCATGAGTTCTGCTTTCTGTCTACGTTTTTTCTGCTATTGATTTAGACTTTTATGGCTTTGTGATCTGAGGAGATGCTTTGCATTAATTCAGTGGTACGGATTTTGTTGAGAATTGCTTTATGTCCTAACACATGGTCTATTCTGGAGAATGTTCCATGTGCACTGGAGAAGAAGGTGTAGTTGTCCGCGGATTGACAGAAGTTCTGCATATATCAATGAGGTCTACTTGGTTAATTGTATCAGTAAGGTCTCCTGTGTCTTTATTGAGCTTTTTTTCTAGATGATCTGTCCAATATTGAGAGTGGAGTGTTGAAGTCTCCCACTATTATTGTGGAGTGATCTCTCTCATTTTGGAGTGTAGTCAGTGTTTCTTTGATGTATTCACATGCTTTACTATTAGGTGCATAAATATTTAATATTGTTAAGTTCTGCTTGTGTATGGAAACTTACAGCAACAAATAGCGTCCATCCTCGTCCACAATGGTGGATTTTACACTAAAATCTATTTTATCTGAGATTAGTATAGCCACACCTGCTCTTCTTTGTATAATGTTAGCTTGGTATATATTCTTTTGTTCTTTAATTTTTAGTTTTTTCATATCTTTAAGTCTCAGGTGAGTTTCTCGTAAGCAACATATGGACATGTCCTGTCTCTTGGTCCGAGACATCACTCACTGTCTCTTTACTGGAGCATTCAGTCCATTTATATTCAACGTAATTATCAATAGGTAGGTTTTTAGTGCTTCACTGTGATGTGTTTATTTTTGTGTTGATGTTTTCTCTTTTGTTGTTACTATTCTGTTCTGGGACAATCTTCTTTATGTGTTGACTTTTCCCTCCTTTCACTGTTGGTTTTGTGTTTGCTGATATAGCATGTTGCATCTTTACTGTGTTTTACGGCTGCCCCATGATCCCCCTTAATAAACTATATATAAACCCAATTTTAATTACTACCAGTTTTGTCGACTTCCTCTTCATCTGGAAGGACTGTAACGACTGTAGTACATCCCTCTTTTTAATATGATGGCATCATAGTTTTCATGATATGATCACTGGATCATTTCTTTCACTACTATAGCTTTGACTGAGTTTGGAGCCTTCCCTAATTGAGTAGGATTCTGGATGATGGATCCTTCTAAAATATAAAGTTAGCGGTTTTGTTCTTCTGAGCCAAGAGATTCTTTCAGTATTTCTTGGAGCTCTGGTTTGGTTTTTACAAAGTCTCTGAGTTTTTGTTTATCTGCGAATGTCTTAATTTCATTTTCATATTTGAAAGACAGTTTGCCAGGATATATAATTCTTGGTTGGAAGTTCTCCTTCCAGGCTTTCAATGTGTTATGTCACTGTCTCCGAGCCAGCACTGTTTCTGATGACAAATCCAATGAAAGCCTACAGGGTTTCCCTCTGAAGGTTAGCTTTGCTTTCAGTCTTGCTGCCTTTAAGAATTTCTACTTATGTTTCATTTTGTTACGTTTGATTGTAATACGTCTTGCAGTCCTTCTATTAAGATCTATATTGAGTGGTGTTCAATATGCATCTTGGATATCTATATCCTCTTCTTTCATAATTTCTGGGAAGTTTTCTGTCAGCAGCTCAGCCACAATACTCTCTGTGTTCTCAGGTGTATCATCCTGTTCAGGAATTCCAATTAATAACAGATTGTTCTTCTTAATAGAGTCCCACATACTTCTTAATGCTTCTTCATTTTTCTTGTTTCTTTTCTCTGATTTCTACTTATCAATGCTGGAGTCAGTACTCTGTCTCAGAGAAACAGAGAGTCTGCTTTCCATTTGTTCCATTCTGTTTTCTTGGCTTTGAAGTTTCCATCTCTTTGATTTTGTTCTTGAGCTGTTAGATCTCAAAGTACTAGTGTTCCATCAGATCAAACAGCTTGCTAAATTTTTCACTTTGCTCTCCTGCATTTTATATAAGATCTAGGAAGGCTCTATATATAATCCTTTGGATTCACCTTCCAATAGTTTTAGAAAGGTTTCTTCATCTGCAAAGTTCTGTGGTGCTTTCTTTTTGAGGTCTTCTGAAGCCATGGGTGATTTCTTTGTAAGGCTTTTCTCCAGAGTTTGCTGCTTTTTGGGCACCATGTTAGTCAATAGTGGCTGGAAGGATGCTGTGAGGATGGACCACAGTTGTTTCTCTAGGCCGTCTTAAAATGAAAGGTAAATGGTATCTGACAACTGCCCAAATCAGTCAGGGTTTTAGGCATACAGGTCCCTCTTTCCAGCTGGCAAAGTAAGTACCTCTATATCGAACCCCAGATGTTAGAAACTAGTTCAACATACAGAAAGGCTACTGTTCTGCTGGCCTCTGCTGCCAGGCCCTAGCCATAGGCATCATTGTATAGAATACTGCTTTTCTGTTGGAAAAGCGCTCTCCTCTGGACAGGCACTGCCTCCCAGCCTAGGAATTAGGTCCAGCTGATGCCTCTATATGGGTATCTCTGCCTCCCAGTGGAACAAGATGGCGTCCCATACAAGCTCACTGCCTGCCTTGGTACAGACTACTCTACGGTGGAGGTGGAAAGAGAAGCCAAAGGTGCCAAAGAGATGCACAGAGTCCAAAGCCGGGCTCTCAAAATATGGCAATTTTGCCTGCCGATCCCACCAGCAGTGCATCTGAGATTAGCTGCTAGTCAAGTCCCAACTCTGCCTGCTGGCTAAGACAGGGGAACAAAAGTTAAAATGCTGAGTTACCTTCGGTCCGTGAAAGCCAGGTTTCGCCAAGAGTGAGGGTCAGCGAAAGAGAGGAGGTTTTCCATTCAGTGGTATGAAGTCCAAATTAACAGCCCTATGCTGTGTCTTAGGGCTCACTATGTGTCCAGAAGGCTCCTTTTAATTATCAATTCAGGTCTTGGTTTCCAGAGGGATTTAGGGAGACTTGTGTTTAGTCCACCATCTTGACTCTGCCCTTCCCTGGATCTTCTACAGTTTGCTCTTTCGTATCCTTTGAATCTCAGTTCAGAAGTTACCTCCTCAGAGGTCTTCCTTGACCATGCCCCTTCTAAAGTATCCACACCAGGTCACTCTCTTTCATATCACTGACACAAATCATCGTATTTGTTTGCTTTTTACATTATTTTCTCCCACCAGAAGGTAAGTGCCATAAAGGCAAATATTTACATTGTTTAGGCTACATTTTTCATCCCTAGAACAGTACCTAGAGCCCTGCTGTCACAATGGTTAAGAGCTCAGAGGCTAACTAAATGGTTGGCATTTCAAGTCTACCAGCTACTCTTTGGAAACACTATGGGGCAGTTTTACTTTGTCTAATGGGTCCCTTTGAGTTGGAATCAACTCAGTGGCAATGGGTTTGGTTTTCTAGTGGAGTGTAGAATACCACCTGTACAACATATGTATTAAAGCTATTTTGTGACTCAATGAATTTAGGTATGTCTGAAGAGTAAAGAGAATATACACTAGCTACATGGAGAACTCCTCTTCTTCTCTTCCTTTTCTGCATCATCTCCACCACATCATCTTCTTCACATAAACAACTTTTATAGTGTATTGCAGTATGCAGAAAACATTTATTTATCATTTGTTTTACCCATTGTTGTAGAGTCAATTTTGACTCATAGGTATCGTACAGGAAGAGCAGAACTGCCCAATAAGGAGCAGCTGATGGATTTAAGCTACGGATTGGCTAGTAGTTAGAGGCCAAGAAGATGGTCATTACTCCTATTTCCATTTTTATCAATCTATTGCGCCTTACAAAGTTAAGAAATGGCTTGATCAGGTTCTACAGAGTAAAAGGAACGCAAATCCAGGTGTCCCTCATGCTCTCCACCACATCACACCAATTCTCAGGTTCAGAACATGAAAGAAGAAAAACGTGCTGGCACATTGTGGGGGGGTGGGAGAGTGTAGTCAGTGATGGGAGTATAAAGCTAGAGAGGCACCAGGCACTAAAGGGCCCTGAAGGTCAAGGATTTTCTCTGAGTGATATACTTGAGACAACAGAGAACCATCAATGATTCCTGAGGAAAGTGAATGAGTTAGAAAAAAATAGTATGAGTAATAGAGGAATATGAAGTAATTATGAATTACAGAAGAGTGAACAGAAAGTAAACGCACTGTAAAACAATCTATGTGTTGGGAGTAGGGAAAGAGTAGGGAAAAAAGTGGTGATATCCGAGGTTCTTTTTTTCTTCAGTTTTTTAAGATTCTAACATGGTTTTCACATTCTACAACACTATATTTACTGCACATAATTTTTAACTCTTGCATTCAAGAAATTATTACCATTGTGTATTGTTTTCATATATTTTACCTATAACAACAAATTTTGAGATTGCTTCTAAAAATTAGTCCTGAAAACTGATTTAAAATGTAGCCACCTACAGAATTTTATTTTGCTTATGGAAAATACAATAGAGCTACACACTTTATTGCATGTTGTTTGTTATGGAATCAAATGATACAAATAAGAAACATAAAACAAACAGGCAACTGAAAAATTCAACAACGTGTCAATCTTACATGTATTGTTAAATACAGTAACTTTCGTAAGTACTTATTACTAGCAGTAAATCAAAACAAGCTAAAATAGTATGTTTCTCAGCAAACAAAATGTATTTTGGAAGAAAAGTAAATAAAGAATACATGTATAAATACAATCATATGTTACTAAAATCTATCATTTTTGTTTTCTGAATTTCTAACAATATCTCCTTTGCAAATTTAAATGAAATTTGGTTGTAGGACAGATTAGTTTACTATAAATTTATTCTGATCTTTTTTTATGAACCACAATGACAACACATCTCTGCAGTTTCAGTCAAATTTACACCTGCTCTATGGATACATTACGTCATAACAGATTTCATCTTCAGCAAAAAAATCAACATACAATAAAACTTAAATTCTGTCAGCTATTTTCTATAAATACAACAAAGTTAAGGACAACTTATTTTTATCCTAATTTTTGTTTTATTCTGATCATCACTATTTTATATTTACAGAAGAAAACATGATGTGAAAATTTTAGAAGAGCTATCACTACAGGTTGAGTTACTCAACTGAAAAAAATTACTCCTTAATTTCTATTGCTTCTAAATTGGACAGCTTTCCATTATTAATATAATGTTTAATAGCTAAATTTGATTCTATTTTAGATACACAGGACAGTGTTGTATCATTTGCTCTAGAATAAATGCACACTGATTTTTTTTTAAACTTAGTAATTTTTAACTTGCTCTTCCAAAGCAATCACACTACATGTGTTATTATAATAAACTACTAGGGTATTTGAATTTCATCAGGTGAGGTCTTCTTCAAAGAAATTATTTATCCATCTTATTATCCTAAAAGTATAATAAAAATCATATTTTAATTAAATATATAATAAAAACAATGCTCCTTGGCATCTGTTGTAGGCATCTGCTCAGGAGTTCTATTTCATTTAGAATATGAGCAGTCACATAATTTGTATATAGCCAGCCAAGCCAATTTGTACTTATCTATTTAATCATGAAAGCAAACAAACAAACAGAAAACCCTCAACCAAATGGTATCGTGATTCTTACCTAAAGAATGTGCAGCTGTAGTCTTGGAGCTAAAAAACCGGCCAAGCCCCAGGTCTCCAAGTTTTACCACTCCAGCAGCTGTAATGAACACATTAGCTGGTTTTATATCTGTGAACAAATGAAGAGAATACATGAGACATGTTAGAAATTTAGGCATTTTAACTAAAGACATTTCATGATACAATTTAAAATGCACCTTAAAAATGAAAGCAAGTTTGAATTTTGAACCATTTTGAATGACACTGATATAATGGGTTCTCAGCCCTCAGACCAACAGATCAAGAAGCAGCATTAAGAAAACTGTGATTAACTTTCTTTTAAAAGGCACTTTTCATTTTCAGGTAGCCCTGTGTAAAGTCCAAACACAAAATAAATGTATCATTTTTATATACATTTTAAATAAAACATCTTACTAAGAGTTAAACTATTGGTATGTGTACATAAAATATAAAATCATAACTGCTATTATGCATCATTATTTATTTAGATAATAACTTTACAAATAACTGCTTAAATAAACTATACTGAAATTTTCTGCATCCCCAAATTAGTGTATTAACTCCTTAGTGATGTAACCTGAATGTCTGACTGATAATCAGAAATACACTAACATCTAATGTTGAAGATTAAAAATGTAAGTGGTCCAAATACACATTGTTCACTTGGTAAATGAAGGACTTTCACCCTCACCCCCACTAAAAAAATCACTTCCTTATTTAGTCAACTGCTTTCCTGTATCCACTTTATTTTTCTTTACCAATATAACCAGTAAGGTACTCAGAACATGCAAACAGAAAAATGACTAATTTTCAGTCTTACTTAAAGCTAGGTAGGGCTTTATTCAGAGGTTTACTAGACAATAGAATCATAATTTAGAAATAAATTATCTAAGAAAGCATGACACTATGCAAAGATACTATGCATTTATTCTAAACTGTGCCATAAACTGTAGCATTTAAGACAATATTAAAAGTTATTTACGACTGTGTCTTACCTCTATGCATGACTCGTCGAGAATGCATGTGGTCCAATGCACTGCAGAGCTGAACAAAGTACTTCCAAACTGTTCTTTCAGGAATTAACCTCTTCTGCTTCTTAAAATGCTTTTTTAAAAAATTAAAAATAAAAGTGATAACTAACATTTCTTAAGACTGGATTCTGACATGTTAAAAGGCTGTAATCAGAAAAATATCTTTGTTTATCTACCTGTAACTGACTAGAAAGCATATGGTTTTCCAGACATACTGATTTCAAGAACTGTACCTAATATCTTAAATTTTGTATCTAAACGGATTGCAGACCATGTACCTCTAAACCTTTCTGAAGTAAAACTATTTCAAAAATCTAACATCTATAAAAAATAATTTCTTATCCTAAAAGGAAGATGTTACGTTTCATTTTAAGAAATGCCAAAATAATTCAGAAACATGAAAGTAATTATGCTCATTAAAAGGTAATTCTTTTCCTGACAGAAGACTTTACAGAATTTTAAATATCAAATCACTAGGTGCACTTAAAATATTAATTTATTAAAAATTACATAAAAGGATTCATGTAATAGTTTTCACGAGCATTTGGCACTGAAAGTCACAGTTGCACTTTGCCTTAAACAAAGACAAACTTCATGGAAGGAGAACACCACACGACGGTTAGGGAAAAAAGCTAAGAGACTCACTCATTTACATCTTGTGCGAGGGCATTTACTAATATAACTGAAAAACCAGAGGTACACATGTCCATTTTCTATGTTAAATGTACTAGATAACCATACTAATTAAAACAAACAAACAAAAAAAAACCTTGTTCAAGAAAGACCAAAGCTCACAGTTGCTTCTTAAGCCTTACAAGACTTACTATACAAAAATTACTTTTCAAACTCAAAAGTGCAACTGGTTTCCTACTTAATAATATTTATAAACATGCAATAAGAACACTGCACTTAAACACGTTTCTCATGAAATTTTTTATAATTTTAAATCTTTTTTTTAAAAAAGAAGATGTAGTTATCTACATTTAAGTATGTATACCACACGTGTTTTATTTGGAAATTGGACATTTTCAGAAGTCCAAGTAATTTGATTGTTTGTTGTTGAAGATGGAAAAACTACACTTCAGAAAATTCCAAGACCACTACCTCTCTGTCAACTGTCACCCATATGACCAGCTGGGCAAGCTAAAAGGAAAAGGAGTACCAAGAAACTCACTGACATTCTTACTTCATACTTAACAAAAAATTATATCAACTGTCTCACTAACACTATATACCAAGGAATAAATCTTCGAGAAAAAACTAGTAACCTTAGGTTAATCTATTATAAAACACACCATGGAAATTAACTTATTAGCAATTTCAATGGCCATTATGCCAGTATCATTACATCCCAAAGAACAAGCAATAATTAGATGTCCAGGTAATTAAGCAGCAAATCAAGGTGTTACTAAAATGTTAAAAACCCTCCCATATGATATTTCAATATGCAGTTTTTTAATTGGAGACTATGTCAACATCAGTTTTCATTCAAAGAGGGCAATGCTGCAAAATCAGTTCTTTACACAGAATTTTCTTTCAGACTTGGAATGAGTCCAAATAAAGCCTGTATATGTGTTCTCCCTGATGCTAGATTAGCATATCAGAGGACTGTTTGATGTCAACAGGAAGATGGGGACCAGGTTTCTTTTCATTCAAACACAAATATATCATATCATCTAAGTATCAGATGATGAAAGAAAAATTTTATGCTTTAATATAAATTCTGAAATCATAATTAACTTAGCACTTCATTTTTAAAGTTCCATTATTACAAAATAAACATAATACAAAGGAAAAGACTGCCCTCAAAATACACAATAGGAAATATGTTATCAGACCAAATCTGATATTTTCACATTTTTACATTCTTTGGAACTTGCTCTTCTAAGAACAGATTAAAAGTAATGACAATAAACTGGTATCAAACTGGTTCCTGAAAGTCAATTCTCTAGCCAAAAGTTATTGCTGTTCAAAAATCATATTATTCCCTGAAAACAACTCCTTTGTATAATGTTCAGTCCAGATTAAGAAAAATCTAATGTACATACTAAAGTTTAATGTGCATATATTTGGCATGCAGTAAGTTTTTAACAAAATAATAAAAAAATTAAATATTTTAAAGGTTACAATCGATACAAAGATTTATATGAAAAACGGATATATAACATGGTATATTTTCCACGTTATGAAACAGAATCGCAGTTTTGTACATTTGATAATAAAGTATCTAAAATTTTCTGAAAAGGCAGAAATTAATAGGTATGCTTGAACATTTTGATGTACTTTTTAGTCTTTTTTTTAAAGACTAGGCTAGTCTTCACATATTGTTTATTTTAAAAACATATCTTCTAGCTCTATTAACATTATTCAAGTAGTTAATTTATATATGAAATATATACACAAATATCACACAATATTGTCATTTACATACAGAAAGACTCAGCACATCTAGCAAAACACATCTGCATGCCATCCAAGTAATTTGTGTTAATATAAATAGGCTAGCTGTTGCAAGCTGCTTTGAGTCAAACATTTTGGGAAAATAGTCACTTTATGTTTTCAGTCTTCAAGCAGTCCCCTACAAACTAAATGTAAAAGGCTAAATGCAATTACATGGTAGACATTAAACATATAAACATCATTCTTTTCTACTACATTAGCTTGCTGAGTTCCTGCATTCTAAATACTAGAAATCCAAATAAAACATAAACTACACGTTTCTAAATTTTGGAAGTTTAGTATTCCTCCTCAAGAAATCTTGGCAATTTCTAATATCATCTGTAAACCTTAAATGAAAAACATCTCCTGAAATCTTAAAACCAACAACAGTTTAGCTTAACTAGCAAAAACGTGTGTGCCCTTAGCATTATGCTCTCTTAAACCAAACCAAACCAACCCACTGCAGTCAAGCCCATTCCAACTCATGGCCCTACTGACAGAAGAGAACTGCCTCACAGAGTTTCCAACAAGTGTCTAGCAGATTTGAACTGTGCACCTTCTAGTTAGCAGCTGTGGCACTTAACCCCTATACTGTCGGTGTGATATAGTTTAAGAACTATCTATATGGGATTACATGACTATAGCAAGTTGAAATGTTACACAGGAACTTTAGGGGGCAGTGAGGTTATATTAAGTGGAGGAACAACTCAGAAAAGGAGGGTGAGAATGGTTGCACAACTCAAAGAACATGATCAATATCACTGAGCTGTACATGTAGAAATTAAACAACAACAAAAATCCTGAGAAGAGTCTCAATGAAACTACCTAGCATAAACTCATCAGTAGATAACAGAGAATAATCTTGTTGCTTTATTTAAAATATCATAATCTCTACAGTATATGAAAACAAGCCCACAAGTCTGCATGGTAAACTTTAAAAATAAAGGTTATGACAAAAGCTCTGGACCATCAAGGCAGCTTAAAGATACAACCTGTGCAGTTATGCAAGGTCCTGCATTTGGTTTAATGCTTTGTTTTTGTCATCCTGAATTTCTTAATAATTTTCCCACAAATTACTAGATGGGCCTGGGTGTCATACACCAAGGATTCTTTCCAAATAACTTGTAGTTGTTATGGACTGAACTATGTTTCCCATCAAAATGTGTGGCAACTTGGCTAGTCTTTGATTTCCAGCATCATGTAACTGTTCACAATTTTGTCAGGTGACATGTTTTCCTATGTGTTGTAAATCCTACCTCTATGTTAATGAGGTGGGATTACTGGTAGTTATGTTAAGGAGAGAAGACTCAACGTACAAGACTAGTTTGTGTCTTAAATCAATCTCTTTTTAAGATGTAAAAGACAGAAACCAGCAGAGAGACATGGAGACCTCAAAACACCAAGAAAACAAAGTCTGGGGCTGAGTGTATCCTTTGGACTCAAAGTTAATGCTGAGATACTCCTAGACCAGAAGGCTGATAACGGAGACCTTCCTCTGGAGCCAACACAAACAGAAGGCTTCCCTTGGAGCAATGTCTTGAATTCAAATTTCTAGCCTACTAGCCTGTCAGAGAATCAATTTGCTTGTTCAAGTCATCTACTTGAGCACTAGGTAACCAAGACAGTCTTAAAAAAGCAGAATGATTCTGGTGTGCAATGCATCCTGTTGTGTTCTGAATACCATAACCACAGAGATCTGTGGAGAACTTAAGGAGGGTGAGGAGAAAGGATAATTAACAAGAAGTAATGAAGTCATAAGAGAGCCAGGATTGCACTTGCCAATTATTCTCTGTATCTAACCACAGGAAGTTAAGAGATTTATGGTCCATGTGAGGACACATTTCCTCCTTGGGGGTGTTACACAGGCTATTAACATAGTCTGCATCCGTCTTTCAACAACAGAGCTGATTATGAGATTTGGTTACATATGCTATTAACATAGTCTGCATCCGTCTTTTAACAACAGAGCTGATTACAAGACTCGACAGCTGCTGGCTATGTGACCATGAACAATCTGGCCAACCTCACCAGGTCACAGTTCCTTCATTACTTTAAACAAAAAGGTCTGGAAATGATTTTTGAGATCCCCACCACCTCTATCATATAATCTACTGTTTTACAACTTCAGTTACAAATAAAGCATACATAATCGATGCCTCCTTGGCATTTTCACACTTCAAGATATAATTCTTTACAGAGACACACTATCCTTCATGTCTACAGAAACAAAAGAAAATAATACCTCAAACATCTATTGGTTCAGGTAATACTATAAATGGTCTTCACATGACATGAGAGGCAGTTGAAGTTCTTTGTTATAAACATGTAAGTATAACATCAATCATTTATCATCAAAAGGGATGTCCCATTCTCAGACTGTTGTGTGATTAATTACACTTTTGTGCATAGCCTTTCAGCCATGGTTTCATGACTCTTATCCATAATATGGCCCACTGATAGGACTGGTCAGTTTTTCCTTAAAGGATGGTCAATTCTAGAGAAGAGAGCCCACCACCATCAAAGGAGAAACTGGAGCAGGAACATACAGGAGATGGCATGGTGGGTTTCCTGACCCACCGTGGACAGAAAGTGAGAGCCAGGAAGAAGCTTACGTATGCCCCATGAATTTGGGGCTTGCCAACCTCTACAACAGCATGAGCTATTTCCTTTATATGGTTCATGAGTTCTGTGAGACGCTGTACATTAGGAAACCCAAAGACAGGAGAGAAAGTACTGAGGACAGAGCGAACAGCTGATACTAGAGATGACAGAGTGGTATAGAAGTAGCTTGGAAAAGTGAGGCATTCTGGGTATCTTTAACCTCCACCTCACGGAACCAGATTTATGCCAATCCTTATAAAGTATTTATTTACAGACAAAAATATTTCTATAACTATAATGCATCTTTATATGCCTGCAGTTTACAATGGCTGTTTCAAGGAATTAAATACACAGAGACTGTGCAACAGGAAAAACAGGAGGTATCTGAAAATACAAAAGGCAGTAAACACTTTTCTTCTAAAAGTATAATGAAGCAAGAATAAACTTAATTGTACAACATTTGCTGTACACAATTTTGGGCAATTACACAACTGTGTAAAATAGTTTGGAACTCTGGTATATAATATTAAGTTAAAAACCTGTTAGTGTCGAGTTGATTCCAACTCGTATATATACCAAAAACTCACTACCATCAAGTTCATTTCAACTCATAGCAACCCTACAGGACAAAGTAGAACTGGCCTATAGGGTTTCCAAGGAGCATCTGCTGGATTTAAACTGCTGACCCTTTGGTTAGTAGCCGCAGCACTTAACCATTACCACCACCAGGGTTTCCTATGGAGCAGTTCTACTCTTTCCTACAGGGCTGCTATGAGTCAGAATCACGTGGACAGAAGACAGGTTTTGGGGTTTTTAACAATGATTTGCAGAATATATTTTCACTTTTTATCTCTAAGAAGGTACTAAGTAGAATGGTTTAAACCAGCCATGACACCAATGAAAATACTTTTTAGTGGCATCATATGTCACCTACTTTGATAAAATATCTCCTAAAAAAGCACTACAGTCTTTTTTTTTTTCATGCAATGTTGGAAAGTCTGTTAAGAGTTGTTCAGCTGTTCCATTTATTCACACCCAAAAGTCCAAACTGTATAGATTAGCAATGAAAACCAAAAATTATTTCATTTTAAGATAGAACATGTGAAGTTTGCTAAGCAGTTAAGCCTTTTAAAAATCTTTAAATTATCTGTTGTTTTTGTTAGCTGCCGTCATGTCAGTACTCATCTGATGTTGTGATCCACTTCATTTGCCATTGGCTGACTTTCTGAAGCAGACTGTCAGGTTATTCTCCCTTGGCCATCTTAGTCTGGAAGTCCCGCTAAAACCTGTGCAGCACTACCTCCACTGACAGGTGGTAAGTGGCCAAGGAATTCAACCTGGGTCTCCTACATGGAAGGCAAGAATTCTACCACTGATTTTCCAATACTGTCAGCACAGAAATCAGGAAATACAACCTTCTATTAAAGACACAATGTATTTTGCCAAGAAAGTTACCTACTGCCTTCGAGTCAGATTCGACTCATAGCGACCCTAGAGGTCAGGACAGCTAAGATTTTAAAAAATCAATAAAAATACATGATTGTGTCAGAGTCACTATAAAACAATGCCTACATTGCAGCCACATGAATAATTCTTAAGGCAAACTTCCATATTACTAAAACTGACAAAGAAAATACTTAAAAATACTTAAGGTATTTTCTCTGTTGCATCAGAGTAGTAGGAACAGAGAAAGCAACATAAAAAATTAGTCTTAAGAAGACACAGAAGGTCATGAAGACGAACTAAAACATCTGCCTCTATAATGGGTTCTTTTCTATTACGTTACACCCGATAACTGTAAGATAGTTGGGAAGAATTCTCTTAATCAACAAAGAGAAAAACAACAGAGCAATAATGAGACAGTAAAATTCTCTTGACAGAAATCTAACTAAAAGAAAATCACATACTCAATTTATGGGGGCTTCCTTGTATGGAGAAAAGGGTTAAATGCTTAACTGCAAACTGAAACCTTGGCAGTTCAAATCCACCCAGAGGCATCATGGAAGACAGGCCTAGTCATCTTTTTCTAAAAACCCTGAAAATTCTATGAAGCATTTCTATTCCGTACACCTGGCACTGTCATGAGTCAGAACAGACTCAACAGCAACTGACAACACCAGCCAAGTGCCGTCGTGTCGGATCCGACTCACGGCGACCCTAGAGAACAGCAACAACATAAATGGGAGTAGTCAATATTCTGAATCCCTTCTTGTATTTGTCTATTACTAGCAGAGTCATTGCTAGCATTGTTCTATGTTTTTAAAAGGCAGCTTTAAATTTATATTACCTTCAAATTTAGACAGTGCTAAGTTCCCTTGATAATTATCTTCTAATATTCCTCAAGTAAATACAATTCAAAACTTATACATCATTTTGAGAAGAGCTAACACCAATACTACTCAAACAGAGCACAAAAAAGGAAGGAATACTCCTAAATTCATTCTATGAAGCCACCATACCCTTGTTACCAAAGCCTGGCAAAGATACCACAAGAAAGGGAGGGAAGGAGCGAGGGAGGGAAACTATACTACAGATCCTCATAAATGCAGATGTAAAAATTCTAGCCAACATAATTATAAAAAAATATATAGTCAAATGGGATTCATACCCAGGTATGCAAGGATGGGTCAGTATTACAAAAATCTGTCATAAACAAAAGAATCACATGACCATCTCAGCTGACATTGCAAAGACATCTGACAAAGTCCAACAGCCATTCCAGAAAAAAATTCTCAGCTCAACAGGAAATAGAAGGGAAATTCTTCGACATAATAAAAGGTCTTTATACGTTATTCGTAATAGAGACTAAAAGCACTCCCCTTTAGAACAGGAAGCAGATTTTATCATCACTTTTTCAACACTGTGCTATGAGTCCTAGCTATAGCAAAAAGTCAAGAAAAAAGAAAGGGCATCCAAATTGGTAAGGAAGAAGTCAAACTATTCCTTTTGCAGACGATACAATCCTATACATAGAAAACTCCAAAGAACCCACAAGAAAGCTACTGAAATTAATAGGTTTCAATAAAGTAGTAGGATACAAGATTAACACACAAAAATCAGCTGGATTCCTCTACACCAACCAAAAAAAAAAAAAAAACTTTGAAAAGGAAATAAGGAAACAAACAGCATTTATAATAAACCCCTCAAAGAGAAAATACTTAGGAATAAATCTAACCAGGGACATAAAACACTGATACAAAGAATACTAACAAGACCATATTGCAAGAAATCAAACAAGACCTAGATAAATGGGAAAACATAACACGTTCACAGACAGGAACATTTAACAATGTGAAAATGTCAAAATACCACCCAAAGCAGTACACAGATATAATGTAATCCCAATGCAAATACTTTAAGGAGATGGAGAAATTAATTACCAACTTCACATGGAAAAGAAAGAGACATACGATAAGTAAAACACCACTGAAGAAAAAGAACAAAGTGCAAGGTGTCACACTACCTGAATCTGCTATACAACCAGTCATCAAAACAGTCTGGCACTGGTAAAACAAGACACACACAGATCAATGGAACAGAATTCAGAATCTAGACATAAATCCATCCACCTCTGGGTAGATGATATTTGACAAATGGTCAAAGTCCATTAAATGGTGAAAAGATAATCTCTTTAACAAATGGTATCAGCATAACTGAATGTTCACCTGTAAAAACAAAAAAAAAAGAAACAGGATCTATAAATCACAGCATACACTAAAAGTAGTGCAAAATGGATCAAAGACCTAAATATAAAACCTAAAAAACTATAAAGATGATGGAAGAAAAAACAGAGACAGTGATAGGGTCTTGAGTATACATGGTTATCAATGGAACACATATTGTAACTAATGATACACAAATACCAGAGGAAAAACTTGAACTGGAAGCTCCTAAAAAATAAACAGCCATCATCAAAAAGCTTCAAAAAAAAGTAAGACAACCCACAGGCTAGGAAAAAACTGGGGGCTACAAAGCCACCAACAAAGACTCTAATCTCTCAAATCTACAAAATACTTCAATACCTCAATAACAAAAAGGCAAATGATCTAATTAAAAAATGAACAAATGAGGAGGAGCGGAGTCAAGATGGCAGATTAAATGCAAGTCTCCCTAAATCCCTCTGGAAACCAAGACCTGAAATGTTAATTAAATGGAGCCTTCTGGACACCTAGTAAGCCCTGGGACATGGCATAGGGCTGTTAATTTGAACTTCATACCACTGAATGCAAAACCTCCTCTGTTTCATTGACCCCACTCTCAGTGAGCAGAGGCTTGCACAAACTGAAGGTAACTCACCATTTGGATTTTTTTCTTCCCTCTGTCTTGGCCGGCAGGCATAGCTGGGACTTGACTATGTGTTGGTCTCAGACGCAGTGCCGGTGGGATCGGCAAGTGTAATTACCAGGTTCTGAGAACCTGGCTTTGGACTGTATACCCCTCAGCTTCCCTGGCCTATCTTTCTCCCTCTGCCGTGTGGTAGCCATACATCAGATGCCCTTGTGCAGGACGCTATCTTGATCCACTGGGAAACAGAGAAGCCCAGGCAGAGGCCCTGGCCGGACTTGGCTCACAGGGTGGGAGGTGGCATGTGACCAGAAGAGTGCTTTTCCAGCAGGGAGGCAGTGTTTTGCACAGTGTCACCTGGGGCTGGGTCCCAGCGGCAGAGCCTGTGGACTCTGGGCATTTTGGCACTCTTGGCTTCTCTTACTACCAGGAGCCTGTGCCCGGTCAGCTGGCAAGCTTGTGCGGGACGCCATCTTGTTTTGCTAGGAGGTGGAGTCATCCACACAGAAGCCTCAGCTGTACCTAATGTTTGGGCTGGGAGGCAGTGCCTAACCAGAGTGACTGCTTTTCCAGCAGAAAAGCAGAATTCTACACAGTATCGCCTACAGCTGGAGCCTGACAGCAGAGGCCAGCAGGGCAGTAGCCTTTCTGTATTTTGAGCTAGTTTATAACATCTGGGGTTCAATATAAAGGTGCTTACCGCCAGCTGGGAAGAGGGACCTGTATACCTGAAAACCTGACCGATGTTGGAAGCTGTCAAATACTGTTTACTTCTCATTTTAAGACAGCCTAGAGAAACAACTGTGGTCCATCTTCACAGCATCTCTCCCAGCCTCTATTAACTGACATGAAGCCCAAAAAGCAACAAACATTGGAGAAGACGGTAACCCGGAAATCACCTATGGCATCAGAAGGCCTCAAAAACAAACCATGTCAGAACTTCCCAGACGAAGAAGCTTTTCTGAAGCTATCAGAAGGTGAATACAAAAGGATTATATAGAGAGCCTTCCTAGATCTTATAAAAATTATAAAAATATTAAGCAAGCTGCTCTTGGCTTTTTTGGCTTTGGCTCGACCTCACGGAAAGGTAAGAAGCCCTAGATAAATAAAGTATTACTAAAGAAGAAGTACACACTGGGAAGCCTCTCATTACGTGACCTTAGAACATATTACACTGCCACGGTAGTCAGAACAGCCTGGTACTGGTACAAAAACAGACTGATCAGTGGAACAGAATCGAGACCCCAGAGATGACATCACCTGCCTATGAACAGATGCTATTCAACAAAGGCCCTAAGACATTAAACTGGGGTAAAAACAATCTCTTCAACAAATGTTGCTGGTAAAAAAGAATCCATCACTGTTGCTCATCCAAAGACTTTATTAATTGAATTAAAAGGCCACCTACAGAAGGGGAAAAAGTATTTGGCAACTCTACGTCAGACCAATGCCTGATGTCCATAATCTATAAGGTATTACAAAATATCAGTAAGAAAAAGATGAATCATCCAATGAAGCAATAGGCAAAGGAGACAGACAGACACTTCTCTAAAGAGGAGATCCAGACAGCCAAAAAACACATGCGGACATGCTCCCGATCATTAGCTATTAAAGAAATTCAAACCCAAATGACAATAAGATACCATCTCACCCCAACAAAGTTGGCCATGATCCTAAAAACACACAACCACAAATGCTGTAGAGGCTGTGGGGAGATTAGAACTCTCCTACACTGTTGGTGGGATTGCAAAATGGTGTAACATCTTTGGAAAGCAATCTGGCACTCCCTTAAAAAAATGGATATAGATATATACCATTTGACCCAGTAATTCCACTGCTTAGAATATATTCTACAGAATCGAGGCAATTCACACCAACTGATACATGAACACGAATGTTCATCGCAGCTCCACAATAGCAAAAAGATGGAATCAACCCAGATGCCCAACAACAGATGAATGGATACGTAAACTATGGTACATATACTCAATGGAACACTATGCAATAATAAACAACAACAATGATAGCAGGAAACATCTCTTAACCTGATTGCAACTGGAGGACATTATGCTGAGTGAAAGTAGTCAGCAACAAAAGGACAAATATTATATGAGACCCCTATGATAAGAACTTAAAAACAGACTCATGCATAGAAGACAAGACTCTTTAAAGACTGCAAGGATGGGGGTGAAGGGAGGGGGAGAGGGAGAGGGTATAGATTAGATAGTTAATAGAAATTTGGTTGGGTGAAATCAGTGACAGCACACATTAGAAAGAAGATCAATAATAAATGGACTTCAACACAATCTGAGTACTCCTCCCATCTTAATCCAATATCGCAAGGACAGAGTAACTGGGGTGGGGAGCCAGAGGTCATGCTCTCGGGAAATGGAGACCAACTGGCACAGCTAGCAGTTTGCCAATGAGGATTCTCTGCACTCCTCATCAGTGAGTGGCGTCTGGGGTCTTAAAGGCTGCCAAGCTGTCATCTGAGGGTACAGCAAATGGTCCCAACTCAACAGGAAAAGATTAGCACTGAGAACAAGAACAACATGGGGAAAAGAGAACCGAGAAGACAGAGAAACCCACGTTGAGTGGGTCTCTACATTGACTTGTGACCAGAAGAACCAGATGGTGCCCGGCTACCACCAGTGATAGCTATGATGGAGCTCACAAAGTGGAGTCTCACTGGCAACAAGAGAATAAATAGGGGTCTACCCTGAGATCTCCAATAAAAGACCACAATTGATGGTCCGGGTGCTTCAGAGTTCCCCTGGGAGCATGGCTCCTGGCCCGGATCCTGCCCCTATCCATAAATCATAATGAAAGTCAACTTTTTGGACAGCAATGGATTGGACCCAGCAACACAGAGTGACCGTATCTTGTGGGAATTTTATGGTTCTATGCATCTATAGGATGTCATCCTACTGACCTCTTGCTCGAGAAAGGGGAGTGGGTAGAAAGGAGGGAACAGGAGACTGTTGGGAGGATAGGACACATATGGAGCAGAGAGGAAATGTGTGCCTTCACCAGGCAGGGAGAGTAGTTGGAGCTGCATATAGGTGAGCATGTGAATTTATATAGGAATGTACATTTTCATTCAACCATAATAAAAAAAAAAATAGACAAATGATATGAATAGACAGTTCACAAAAGAAGACATTCAGGTTGCTAACAGACACAAAAAGAAGAACTGCTAGTGATCATTAGCCAAATCAAAACTACAGTGAGATACCATTCCTCTCCAATAATACCAGTAACAGTAATAAATAAAAATCACAGAAAATAATAAATGTTAGAGAGGCTGTAGAACTCTTTATGCACTAGTGGTGGGAATATAAGATGGTACATCCACTACAGAAAATGGTATAACAGCTTTGTGAAAAGCTACCAAGAGAAATAACCATATGACCCAGCAATCCCACTCCTAGCAATATATTTTAGAGAAATAACAGTTATGACACGAATAGACATATGTACACTCATGTTCATGACAGCATTTTCACAACAGCAAAAGAAACAACCCATCAACAGTGCCCATCACCAGATGGATGGATAAGCAAATGATGATGCTTACCTAAAACGGAACTACACAACAACAACAACAAAGAACAGTGATGAATCTAGGAAACATCTCGTAACATGAATGAACCTGGAGGGCATTTTGCTGACTGAAATAAGTCAATCACAAGAAGACACACACTGTACATGACCACTACTATAAAAAGTGAAAGAAAAAAAAGTTTAGACATAGAAAAATACCATTTTTGATGGTTAAGAAGGAGGAAAGAGACGGTGAAAGGAAATCACTAGCGAGACAGTAGTCAAGTGTCAACTTTAGAGAAGAGAAAGACAACACATAATACAGAGTAACTCAGTATGACTTGACCAAGGTAACGTTATAGAAGCTTCTCAGACACATCCGAACATCTCAAGAAAATTGATTTGCTGGGCCTGATGGCTGAGGATCTTAGTCTCAGGAAATATCTAGGTCAAATAGCATAACATAGTTCATTAAGAAGATGTTTATGAGTAGAGTATGGGGTTTTAAAAGCTTGTAAGTGGCCATCTAAGATATGGAAAATATTAGTCCAAAGGACTAAAGGACCACATGAATCACAACCTCCACCAACATGAACTAAGAAGAACTAGATGGTGCCAGGATTGCAGCAGCAACCTTTCTGACAGGGATTACAACAGAGAATCCTGACGGAGCAGGAGAAACATGCAGAATAAAATTCAAATACAATAAAAAAGACCAGACTTACTAGTCGGACAGAGGCTGGGGGAACCCCTGAGTCTATGGCACCAATACATTCAGAGAACTCAGAACTGAAGCTGCTGCCAAAGCCCACTTCTCAGACCAAAATTAGACAGGCTTTATAAAACCAATAACAATACATATGAGGAATACACTTCTTAGGTCAATCAAATACACAAGACCAACGGATAATTCCTGCCCCAAAGCAATGTAAGAAGGCAGGAAGGGACAGGAAAATGGGAGAAACAGAAATTGGAACTCTGGGTACCAGAGGAAGAAAGATGAGAGTGCTGTTACATTGTGAGGATTACAAAATGTCACAAAACGATTTGTGTCTACATTTTTGAATGAGAAACTAATCTGTGCTAAAGCACAAATATATATACTTTATATATATATTGACTAAGAGGTACACTAACAACATATAATGACAATTAAAGTATATCATGTTCAGTATACTAAAATCCCTAAGACCTATACTACTTTACTATCAGACTACTTACATATCAAAGAAAAGCTAAGTGAAATTTTAACACTAACATTTATACAATAAAAAAGTTCTATGTATCATACTTACATATACAAAACATATACAGACAAATGTAAATGGATACACACATATGCGTGGTGTATGTATTATATACGTACCTACACATGTGTAACCTACGTATAGGATATTCAGTTCTGCAATGTGCAGTGCCATCAACTTTTAACCTTAAGACTTCAAAATAATTCTTGGATAATATGTAATACAGATCATATAAAAAAGATTCAGTGGAAAACAGACTGAAAACACTCGATTGTCTAGGCATGCGCCATACACTTTATGCCAGATACTGTTGTGTAAAGTGTTTATGAAAATGCAGTATTAAATGTATGTATTTATATTCTCTTCTGTATGTCACAAACTTTGACTTTATAATAGGCACTTACAATTAGAGGTATTTATAAACAGTTTAGCAAATGAATTATAGTTTCAAAAACTGGCTGTGGCACTTAAGACGTATTTCTGTAATATTTCTATTGACAGCTAAAATAAACAAAATTCTTATTTAAATATTTTTGAGATCAGGTTCTCAACTCCTCTACATTGCCCCCATCTTCAAATATGCCTCTTGACATTAGAAGAGCAAAAGAAATGGTATAATAATGTATACTACAAAACACAGTATTGTGTTTTACGTAAATAATGGGTGCCTTCCACATTTAACTGCACCCTTCTCCCACAAGTATTTTCATAAGTGCCACTATGCCAAATTTTTATATAAAAAAACATAAAATGTTGCTGTGAACAATAAAAATAAAAATAGCACACTTAACAAAAATACCTCAGGGGGAGACTACACTTGGCAAATAAACGTAGAAGACACGTGCTATTTGTGTAAAAATACAGTGTTCATATAATCTAGGATATAATAAATAAAATGTAAATGATACATACATCATAACTAAATCTGTTTATAATTAAATCTACTGAAATCTGCTTTGTAAGAATCTATTTTCCATTAAAATTCTGATTACTGAGAATAAAGAAATAAATGATAAAAAATTCTGGATTTCCTTTTATCATGAAACTCATTTGGGAAGTATTTCATCTGACCACAGCCTCAGGTATTCCTTTGTCACTAATTAGAGAAATACTGAATAGCTCAACTATAAATTGCTTAATTATATTTGTCAGCCTGCTCTAAACCAATTAATTATTTACTTGTAAAAATCTTTGATGCAATGCTATCCAGAGGTTCATTTCTGGAATACAGACCAGAAGCTATATTTCCTCTTCTACTCCAATTAAGCTAAAGACTTGAGAGAGTAAAATATATTGTTATTTAGATGTACAATGATTTACACATGACTCAATATAAAGAAACGAATCATGTTTTTATACAATTCAAGCTTATACCACAGTCCATTATAAAAGCTGAAGTCACACTGTCACATTTCCTAACAAAAGAAGGTCCTATGACTCTTTCCTAATACAAGATTTGCTTTTTTTTTTTTTAAGTATTTTAATTTTTCAATAAAGAACTGCTTATAGCACTTAACAGAGGTGTTTACAACAGCCTTAGAATTTCTCAGGATCCAAGACTACCTCATTTTAAATCAAAACATGGTCTTCTCTCATATCCTCACATCACTCAATACCTTAGCAACTCTCCACCAGACCAGAGTGTGAAGTAGTAGAAAAGTGTTGGGACTGTTACAGATGCCCATGTCACCAACTAGTCCCTGGAATAGAGAAGGGACAACAGAGCTAAAAGAACTAACTTTTTTCTCTTTCATTTTATTTAGTTGTGGTTGAGAATATACATAACAAAACCTACACTAATTCAACCATTTCTATATCTACAATTTAGTGGTATTGATTACATTCTTTGAGTTCTACAACCAATCTCCCTCTCGTTTTCTGACTTGTTTTTCCCCATTAAACTCACTGCCCCATAACATTGCCATCTAGTCTTTCAAACTGCTGTTGTCACTGTGATCCCATAAAGATAGTTTTTAGTTAAGCTAAATTACTATTTGGTTTTAAGAAGACTTCAGGAGATATTCTGGCTTAAGTTTTAAAGATCACCTCAGGTCAAAAATTTCAGGAGCTCATCTAGCCTTGGCTTCAGAAAGTCTATGCAAATTTTAAATTCTGTTCTGCCCTTTCCTCTTCCGATCAAGATCCATCTATAGAATCTTTCATGCAAATAAAAAGAACCAGCTTTTACTCACGTACTCACTACATAGTTATTGAGGTCTTACTACAAGCCAAGCACTCCCCTAGAAGATAGCCTGGTGTGAAAATTAGGCCAGGTCCCTGTGTTCAGCAGAGCTCTAAGTCTAACAGGAAATATGTAGTATCAAGGAAAATAATCACCTGAATCACTACATGATTATATTACTAAGAGCTATGAGAGAAGGGCATGCTGAGAGCATTAACAGCATAGAATTGTTCATCCCTGATAAAATGATGTTGGAACTGAAAACTGTAAGGATAAACAGGCATGAACTCAGCAAGCCTCAGTGAGAGGAGCGTTCCAGACAAAGAGAACTATGGGCATGAAGGCATTAAGCAGGAAAAAGCATGGCCAGTTCAAGGAATTGCAAGGTCAAGGTGCTAGAGCACTAGAGAAGGAAGCAAGAACCAGATTCCTATAGCAAATATCCTCTGAACATCTGCTCTGCACCTGACACTGTTTTAGGCACTTGGGAAACGTGACTACATCAAAGAAACTATGATCAGTGAGTTCATTTTACAGATCACACAAGATCTGATCAATTGTATCAAATGTTTTAATCTTTACCCTCAGCGGGAAACTCGAGGAAGATACAAAACCAGAGGTTTTACACTCCTCCTCCTCCTCTTAAGGATCGCTGGAGAAATAGATGTGAGGGATCGGGGACTGAAACGAAAGGCAGTGGAAGCTGTGGAGGATGAGTCTACCAGGAGGACCCTCTTGATCATCTTATTTGAAATATCAATATTTTTTCTCAAAACTGTCATTTATCTCTTCATCATATTTTTCACTATCTGACATATATCCCACTTGCTTATTATTTTCTTCTCTTCCTCTACAGAGTGTAAGTTTCTTCAATGAGTGAATGAGGGGAATGAAAGTATGAGTGTGCATACATGCAAACATGTTTAAGACAGCAGTACCCTGAACATATGTGAATGATGACAGAATGGATTCAGAAGACACAAAATGGTTGTAGATAAAGGACTGGGAATACATAATAATAAAGGTTTCTGAGAATGTTCTTCTCTTTTTGAATTGTCCCACATCAGCAACTGAAGGTCCTGAAAGTTTGACTGTCCGTATCATTAGGGTTGCCACTACTTTGAGGAGGTTATTCTCCCCCACTCACATTCTGCATGCCTTCCAATCGGATGGGCTCATCTTCTGGCACTCTATCAGCAATGTTTCGCTGCTATTCATACGGTTTTCACTGGGCAACTTTTTTCAGAAGTAGACTGCCAGGTCCTTTTTCCTAGTCCATATTGGTTTAAAAGCTCCACTGAAATGTGTCCACCAAAGACGACCCTGCCACTTGCCTGGCAGTTTGTCTTACTGTGGTGGCTTGTGTGTTGCTATAATGTTGGAAGCCATGCTACTGGTGCTTCAAATATCACATTTAAATAGATACAGTTTTACAGATACATACAAAGACTTTCATTAAGTTTTAAAAATAAAAAATGGTAACTTCAATTTTCTATCAATAAAACAATAGTTAATACACTATGATGCATCTCACAAAGAATCATACATTAATATATATTTTATATGTTTATACGCATTTATGTATGTTCTAAAGATAGAAAATAAAGTTAGAGAGGTTTCACGTACACGGAAGATTAGAGCAGTCAGACAAAGGAGGTGGGAATGGAGTGAAGAAACGAAAGAACTTTTACCATACCAAAAAGCAATGCAATACAATGGGACCTGTCATATTATATTATAAAAATAAAATAAACACTAAGGTTACTAAGTCAAATGGAGAAAAACAGCAGCTATATGTACTACTTTATTCTTACTCAAATAGCTTATACCCTGTATGTTTGTTTGGTAACCATGGTTTCCCTGAGGGAGGTATTTCTGAAAGCATGCTAGGCTAATTTTTTTTACAGCAACATGTAAGAACACTGGCAAAGTAGCATTAACAAAAATACTTGAGGAGAGAGGGAGTAAGTGGCAAACATAGAACAAAAAAACACAATGGGACAGTTGACTGCAACTCACAGTGACCCTACAGGACACAGTGGAACTAACTGCCCCACAGGGTTTCCAAAGATGTAAGCTTTTACAGAAGGAGACTGACAAATCTTTTCCCCACAGAGGGGATGGTGGGTAGGAACCACCAATCTATTGGTTGCCAGCTAAGCATTTCAGCCACTGTGGCACCATGGCTCCCTACTAATGCAGAAGGTGTGCATTAGTTGTGCAAAAATACAATACTCCTAATGCAGCAATCCACAATAAGATTAACCACACTGGATGCAAGACAAGAGATCTTTGACATCAGCTCCTCCCTAGTTACTGTTTTTTTTGAATACAACTTAGGTATTTGGCGACATCTACAATAACATACTGCACGAGACACAGAAATATAACCGGGATATGAAAATATTCTTCTCACGTGAAAGTGCTTGGTATGGAAACTGCTATAAGTTTCTGTTTTGGCCATTATGCCAAGATTGCTATAATGTCTTTATGTTTGACAATATCACTTCAACTTCCAGAGGAACTCCAACAGGATCTGGGGAAACCAATCCACCAGAAGGTCTTATTTCTCAACCAGGCAAACTGATGGCACTCACAATAATGGCTTTGATCACTAACAGGCTTATACAATAAACCCCACTAGAGATGAAAGACAAACTATTAATAATTCTCTAAGGACGAGCCACTTTGATTTAGGAGGCCAAAGTACATTAAGGTCTCTATAATCTTAGGGAATCAGCTAGTATCTTTTATTCAAAAACTTTTTCTCCCCTAAGTAGTCTTTTTGTGACCCTAACACTTTGCAACATGTTTTTCCCTTTCAAACTGGGTGATTTGGGTACTTGACATAACTGATGTCACGATGAACCTATAAATTTTTTTCTGCCTATCTTCTCTTTTCCACACACTTTTGTTAATAGCTTTGTTTTGTTCTGTCTGGCCATCTGTGACTTACGAACCTCACACAGAGATTAGAGGCCCAGATTCCAGTCTGTAAATGTTTAGCCTGATAAGGAGATGTCCAGCATGTTGTTTTGTCTGACAAAAAGTCTCTTGTAATTATGCTGTAATGAATAATTGACTCATCTGGCCATGCCTTCTGTGGTGCCTGAAAGACATCATGTCCTCCTTATGATAAAGGTATATAAGCTTTAATGTAAATTGTCTTTTGAGACTCATAAAGACAGCCTGCATTGCTGCCAGACTCCTCACTGGTGTCGCCTCCTAAATAAACTTTCCCTATGGTTTTGACTTGGTTATGTTTCATTGGCTGAACTCCTCCAGGGCACAGATCCTAACTGGGCAACATTTTACCTGTTAAAACCAGCTGCCATCAAGTCAATTTTGACTCATGGCAAGCCCACACGTTGCAAAGTAGAAATGCACCCCATAGAGTTTCTATGGTTCTTCCACCAATGTTCCTCTACGTGGTTTCGTACCACTGACCTTTTAGATAATGGCTGTTAAGCTTAACCACTTGTGCCAACCCAGGGAATTCCTTCTACATGTCAAATCTGTTGCAACTGAGTCCATTCCAACTCATAGCTGCCCCACAGGAGAGAGTAAAACTGTCTCACAGGCTTTCTATAATCTTTATGAAAGGAGACTACTACATTTTGTAAGCAACTGACAGGTTCAAACTTCAGACCGTTTGGTTAGCAGCCAAGCTAACCACTGTTCCATCATGGTTTCTTCTTTTACAACTCAGATGTCTAATGGTACTCCAAAGATGTAGTTAGTAATTCTACTTTAAACACAGCAACAGTTAAGTTACTATTCATTACAAAGCATACATTCTGTTGTTCTGAATCTATCTTACTGTATTCACCGGGTCCACTGAAATAAAATTTTCTCGATAATGTCAACTGATGACAAGATCCCTTTAAATAATGCAGATGAGCTCATCACCACAAAAAATACAAGTTCAACTTTCCTGTCTCACTGCCTAAGAAATTCGAATCTGGTAAAGATGGAGACAACAGGGTTATTAGGTTCCCTGGTCTTGCCTTAGTTTCCTCCCGTGATGAAAGACAGGAGTATCCGTCCAAGGTAAATGTTATTTTCTCTGGCATGCCTTGGCAACTGGCCAGGCATTAACAACCTATACACAGACTGCAAAAGTAGAGAAAGAAGATTAGACAAGAGGAAGAAACTCTAGATGAGAATCAAAACCCCAAATCATCAACTTTTTAGTCAAGGGCAACACTTTGTAAACAAAAATATCTTCTTATTTTAGTCAATCTTCAGCAAGTACTTGCCTGAAAGTAGTTTGTAGCCTTTCTACCCCACTGTCATTAATTAGAAGCCTTGGTGGCAAAGTAGTTATGAGCTCAGCTACTAACCAAAAGGCCAGAAGTTTGAATTCATCAATCACTTCTGGGAAATCTTAGGAGACAGTTCTACTCTGTCCTATAAGGTAATTAAGAGTTAGAATCAACTCTACAGAAAAAGGTTTTAAATAAACCTCATGCATTTTGGTTTAGGCAAAGATTTTTCAATTAGTTACTCTCTACTGCAAAGACTAAGTTTGCTTTTATACTGCTCATCTTGTCTGATGGCAATTTTGTGATGTTTTACATTTTGTACTTGCATTACTTTTTAAAACTCTGACTATAAAATTTTATTGTTTCTCCATTTGCAAAGATGAATTTTACTGGTAGTCTGCTGTTCAGGCTAGTGGTAGGAAGTCCCTAAAACAGAAAATCAGATAACCCATTACAAGTGACTCACTCTAACCTGAGGCTTCAAACAAAGTCAGCTTGACAGTATTCTGTGATAATATGTAATGTTTTATGTAATGTTTTTATACTTTATAGAACACTGTCATAAATTACCTCCGTCTTCGAGTGGAGGAAAGTAAGCCTAAGTGGCACAGAATTTCAGGAAATGATACTGTAATCCATATTTAGAGGTACTGAATCTGTAACTACTGCCAGGGAATCTGTCAACCCCTTGATCAGAGAATCTATGAACCCTTCGAAATAAAAAGCAATAGTGTGTATATATCAACAGTTTTCTGGGGAGAAGGTTAAATAAGGACTTTCACCTGATTTTCAAAGATCTGTGATAGAAAATTGTCCAAGGGCCAATCAAAGAAAACACACAATGCATGCATCAGACAAGACTGATTTTAAGTTCTAGTTCCACCATTTACTAGAAATGTTACACATCTCTGTCAAGCTGACCTCTCAGAATCATCGTGAAGATTAAGATATTGCATATAAAGCACTTGACAATTTTTTTTAGTAACTCCTTATAAAAACTCCATGTAGCAGAGACTGTAAGTTGTACCCCAATACCTGTTCAATTCATCTTTCACAGAAATAGTTTAGCGAGGCATGTGGCCAGCTGAACAAGGCCCATTTCAGCTAGCTATGTTAGATATCTGCAGCTAGACAGCTTCATGAGACTCAATTATATTGAATGGAATAAAGCTGAAAATTTTATGTGACAGCACCTAGGATGTGCCTTAAGAGACTGCCAGAAAGTACGTTTTGTCCCATCATGCCTAGCAATACTAATGTGCTGGGAGTAGGCTGTGTGCCTGAAATTTTAACATAGCAGTCACGATACTAGGCCTGTACTTTTAGCACAGTAGTTAAAAGAGCTCAGACTACTAACCAAAAAGTCAGCAGATCAAATCGACTGGTAGCTCCCTGGAAACCTTATGGAGCAATTCTACTCTGTCCTATAGGGTTGCTATGAGTCAGAATCAACTCAAAAGCAACAGGCTTCAGTTTACGTGTTACAGAAATAGTAATACTACAGCTACCATTTACATAGCCTTAGAGTGTCTGAGGCATTGTTCTAACCACCTTATAATTAATTAATCATCACAACAATCAAATGAAGTATGGTCCATTATTTTAATTTCGAGAAAATGTGACAGAGACTTACAGAAACTTGTCCAAAGACAAGCAGTTTTTATCTACTGTTATTCTGGGGTTTCTGTCACTTGCAGCTAAACTTAAACTCCACTAATATATACTCAGAAATTTAAATAATCTTTAAGTAGTCAAGTCAGGGTTTGATGTTCAAGGCCTAGCTGCAAAGCCTACTTTCTTCTCTAGTGAATCACTCCCAAGAATAGGTCTGGCTAATTAGAATCTCTTTCTCCCCTCTTTTCACTGTTATCCAGGAATCTATGTCAACATGAGATCAAGAGTAGTCTGCTCAGAGAAATCAAACTGTAAAACTGTAGCTTACAGAAGACACGTGTCTTGGCCTATTTCTAAGTTAGAGGTGTTCATATATCTAAGTTGATTACTGTGAACTTTCCCAAGTAAACCAGGTTCATAATCATTATCATCATCTTACTGTATTTTTACACAAATAACACATGCCTTCTATGTACATTTGCCAGCTATGTTGTCCCCCAAGAGGTAATTTCATGAATGCCACTATGCCTTCTGTTTTTCACATGTTGCTTTAAAAGAAAAAAAAAATAGCACAGCATGCTTAATACCTACTGAGAGGAGTGCACGGCTGACAAATGTAGCAGTCATGTGTTATCTGCATAAAAACATGGTATTCATTACATATCTATCACATGCTCAGCACTGTGCTGAAGGCTTTAAAGTACGTAAATGCCTATATGTTCACAAATAAATCTATCAGAAAAATAAAACTTTAAGACAATTAAAATAAAAAGACAACTGACCTTTATCATTCTAGATAGATCACCAGCATCTGCTAATTCCAAAACTATGTTTAGTTCATTGTCTTCAATGAATGATGCATAATATTTAATTACATTTGGATGGTTGAGTTGCTAAGAAAAGAAACAAGTATCAAGAAGTTTTCTTAATATGAATTTCAGAGTTGCTTATATTTAACTTAAACATACATTTACACTCTACATTTTATTTTTAAATTACAGACCTCTTACTATGTTAGTGTATTTTTCTTTAATCTTAATGAATTCTAAAATAAATATTGCTAAAAGTAAAACTACATATCATTTAATTTTATTTTAGTACTTTGTTAGAAATCATGAATAAATTATGCACTTAAAACTCTTAAATGTACTATTATGTCCAATAAATAAATAAATGTGTTATCACCAAATGACAGTTAAATATATCCTGTTAATTAAGAGCACTCAATGATAAAATGCTTCCTTCCTTTTTTTTTTACTCCTTTGAAATTAGGGCTGATCATAACTCCATTCAACGGAACAAAAATAACTAGCATCCACCTTATTATTCTTACATACCACTTTTATAACAAATAATATAAATATACAGAGCTTATCCATGTTAGTTGACACTTAAAAATCCCTAACAAAAATTCATCCTTGCAGAAATATATCCATCAGTAAATACACATTTTTAGTTTTTTTATCTGATCTTTAAACAAGTCAATATAAGACAAAGAGTTTCTTAAATAAAGTTATTCAAGAATTATCTCAGAGAGTATATAGGTGATTTTCTTCTTTCTACTTACGCTTTTTCTCAAAATTTTCTATTGTATTATTTTTGTAATAAAACTTTATATATATTTGCATAAAATTGGGCATTATATATCACATGCTAAGCATTGTGTTGAAGGTTTTAAAGCAACTAAATGCTGATATAACTCTGTCACAAAATTTTTAAGACAATTAAAATATAATAAACTACTTACTTCATGTCCAAAACATTAACTACAACCATCAGAAAGTCACAAAGTATGGTTCATTTTGTTCCTTATTCTTTTTTTGATATATCTGATTCATTTTAGGCACAAACATAAACGGATGATGTTAAAAAATAAAAATTAAAAAAGTCTATCTAAAGTTAAAAACATAACATAAGCCACAACATTTCTCAAAAGAAGTTCATTGGAATAGAAGCAATGAGGAGATAATAGAAATTTCACTTATAATCTCTGAGTACATGAGAAACAAAAAAGTTAATTCCACACTTCCTAAATATGAAAGGATTCATAAATATTATAGAAACGTGAGTAATTTAGATCAATCTACCTTGTCAGTATATTATGTCTTGAAATAACACTAATAGGCTTTTATAGTACCTATTAGACTATATCTAGCTAGAGTCAAGAAAACATTTCTTTAATGTTTTATGCCCATTTTATCTGTTTCACAGTGTGAAATGAATAAAAAGTTAATTCTTCCCAAAAGATCATTTTACAATAATCCCAAGAAAAGGTAGCCACATTCTTCATTGTACTGAGATTCAAGTACATACATGTATAATATTACTTGAAATCAGTATAAGATGAACTCTTAGAAATTTTTTATAAGTTTATTTTAATAATTATCTTTATCAATACATTCCATTATGTCTGAAATACTCAATAGCTCACTGATTTACCTTAAGAAGATCTATTTCTTTGATGCAATCAGCACGTGCTTTGGCATCCATTAAATCAAATATCTAAAAATAGAATCCAGAATTGTTTAATAATCTATGGTTCAAGTTAGCATGTAAATTCATAAAATTCTATACATAATGACATACATGAAATCTACTTTCTGATTAGCTTTTAACAATAACTGTGGAGATCTGCAGGTATTTTATCTGTTACATATAAAATTTATATTTTTCTTTCTAAAGCCTGTTAGTATTAAAAATTGAAAAAGATATTTCTTGACACACATGTTTTAAGTTCAAATGAAACAGAATGTAAATTGTGATTAATGAAATAAGTTAAATTATCAAAAATGAGTATAAAATAAAATAAAATAAAAATTATAAAAATGAGTATGAGCTAACTGCACTGCCTAAACTACTTCATTTATCATTTAATCCCTCTGAAGACAATAACATTAGTATTCCCATTTTGCAGCTTAAGAATTGAGGCTTAGAAAAGTTATGAGGCTGACAAAAAGGCCACAAATGTAACTATCAGAGGGGCCAGAATTCAGTCTCAGAATTATCCAACTACATTTAAAGCTTCGAACTATTAATCTATAAAAATTTCTGTCAAATCATGTCTAAAAGATCTAATGCACACAATTTCAAAAGAAGTAAAAATTGTTTATTCTTTTATTTTGGGAGGAAGTGAGAAAATTTTATTTTACTTAAGTATAAAGCACAAATCCATGTACAGTACATAAGTAGAAAGATATGTCTAGTATTAAAATTTCATGGGAGTGGGACAACAAAGAAAATAATATCTTAGAAGGCTCCTTGGGGGCGGTAATGAAGAAAAAGCTGACAAGTATTAGTCTAATGTGAAAAGCCAACCAATAAAAAATGCAATCAAAAGGATATTTAGTATGTCTCTGAAAGCAAAGACCATTCTCAAAATCCCAAATGTGTGGAAAATACAAAATGTGCAAAGTAACACTGTAGAAGTATTTAAGTCAAGAACCAGTCAATTAAAATTCTAATCATATCACAAAGAAATTAGTAACACTTATAACTCGACGGCACTTGGCTTGGCCATAACTATTCACTTGATTAACTTTTCCTGATACAGAGAGCCAATAAATTCTAAAAAAAGCCTAGCTTGTGTAACTTGAAAGGAACAGTATGCTCTAAACTCTTTTAACTAGGAAAGGAATTATCAAACATCAAACAGTGCTAGCCTCATTACATTTGTTGCTTTAATACCCACCATAAACATACAAAGTAGATAGTAAGAAACAAAAACAAACAAAAATCAAACCTGTTGCCATCAAGTACATCAACTCACAGTGAACCTATAGAACACAGTTGAACTGTCCCAGATGGTTTGCAAGGTGTGGCTGGTTAAGATTCAATTGCCAACCTTTTGGTTACCTGTCTTATCTCTTAACTGTTGTGCCACCAGATCTCCAAAGAAGACAGCACTAGCTCCAATTTAGACACAAGAACTGAGAAGTTAAATAGCATGCTTATGTTTATAAAACCAGTAAATGGGAGAAATGAGACTTGAAACCATGTCACTTTAGCTCCACAGTGAGTGTTTTCTTCATTAGCTCCAGCTGCCATAAGTCTAACCCATGTACAACTAACTAATAAGGAGTAAATATACATATACATGCAAAATGAAGCATCAGGAAGCTAAAAGATAACACTTGAGTTGAACTTTGAAAGAATTATAGATTCTGCCAGAAAGAAGGAACATATACCTAAGGCATAAAAGTAAATATAAAACATGGATATGTAATTATAGCTTACAAAAAGAAATTTTTGCTCAATATTATTCTTAATGCTCAAAGATATACATGGTTTCTATTTTTCCTTATGTGCAGTTAAAACAATCAATTGGAGAATATTTAAAAAAATGTATAACAAAAAGCAAATCTATAATCTCCTGTCTTGAAAGAATTTCAGCTTTTACTCAGTCCCTTCCAGTTCTTGTCCAAATGTATATGCTTTTTATGTAGTGAAAATAACTGCAATATGCAAAATAGTATATGCATTTTTTTCTACCTCACATTACAGCATAATCATTTTCATCTTTATAGTCTTCAATTTTAGCTCTGCTATGTGTAATAAAAATTTCAAGCATGAATTTTATGTTTTATAATTTTTAATGCGAAACAGTTAAATACTACATTCTGCTGGGGTGTCAAAATATATACGGTATGTACATCTAAGAGTGAAAATGAGAAGCATGAAATAAACCACACTAAATTAGAATCTTGTCTTAGTTAATAGTTTATAAAAAAAAAGAAATAAATTTAATGGCACCAAAGCTCTTCCCACTTAATTCAAATGATAGTACGGGAAATAATACGTGTTGATACAAATATTAGAAATATTAACATCTCTCTTCTACATTAGTAATAATTCTAACATCTTAGCCAATTGCACATGTGTTGACTCTCCTGATTTCAGAGAATACAGAGGAAGAAGGAAGGGGTGGAGAGGACCATGAAGAGAAAATCACCATCACGAAGTTCATAAAAAAATATCCAGTAATACACTCTGCAAGCATAAAGAATACAGTTTTAATTAGATCATTAATACCAATTATAGATGATTAATACCAATAACCTGATCCTGGGTAAAACCAACAAAACCAAACTCATTGCCACTGAGTCGATTCCAACTCATAGCAACCCTACAGGACACAGCAGAACTGCTCCATCAAGTTTCCAAGGAGCACCTGATTGATTCAAACTGCTGACCTTTTAGTTAGTCGACTCAGCACTTAACCATTATGCCACCCAAGTTCCCTGATCCTGGCTATGAGCACACTTATTATTAATGTCATTCTTTCCACTGCTCATAAAAATGAGCTAAACACAAATTCTTATTAGATCTTATTGGAGAAAAAATAAAACATGTCTACAGCCCATAACATACACACTGTCTAGTATAGAATGCAAACAGACTATAGAAAACTGACATACACTATAGTATGAGTTATACAAAGTGATTAAGAGAGCCTCAAGGGAAGTGGAGTATGTATGAAAGGGCTCCCAAACTGTATTTATAAATGCAGGAAAGCTTTATGTGCTCCAGAAAGATTTCTATAAACATAATTAACATTAAAAGCTCATTACCACTATGGTTTCATGGGACAGCTAGGTTAAGTGGCATTACAAAGTTTTTTAAGAAAATGTTCTGCACCTCACTTTGGTGAGTCACATCTGGGGTCTTAAAAGCTAAGAAGCAGCCATCTAAGTAGTACTGGTTGGTCTCAATTCACCAAGAGCAGAGAAGAATGAAAGACATCAAAGATAAAAGGAAAACATGAGCTCGAGCAACAGAAAGGCCCACATGATACAGAGACTATATCATATGACACCAGAAGAACCAGATGGTGCCTGGCCACCACTAATGACTGCCCTGATAGAGAATACAACATAGTATTCCCTGACTGCGAGAGACAAATGGGTGTGCAGAACTCAAATGTTACTAAAAAGACCAGAACTGATGGCCTGACAAACTGGAGGGTCCCAGGAAGACACATACCCCGACTCTCTGCTGGGCCAGAATCAAATCCATCCCTCGAGCCAACTCTCAGGCAAAGATTGGACTACACTGTATGACATAAAATGACACAAGCTTCCTGACTGACTTAGCTACATGAGGCTAACAGGGCAGCTCCTGTTAAAATTCAAGATGAGAGCACAGAGGGAGACAGCAGCTGGTTAAAGGACACAAGAAACACAGGGTGTGCTGTCACAGAGTAGAAGGAGCAACTACAGTTACACAGCAGTGTGTATGTGTGCGTGTGTTTGTATGACAAACTGACTTGGATTGTAAACTTTTACTTAAAGCACAATAAAAGACATTTTTTAAAAAGCTCATTACTTACAGAATTCAGTTTCACATTTAGCAATTTCCCATAAGAAAGACAAAACTAACCCACTATTGTCCAGTCAATTCCAATCCACAGAGATCCTATAGAGAAGCCCCTCATTCCCCAAATTCTCAAATGATATCAGAACAAAGAGGTTGTTATACTCTATGAATTAACAACAAATACTAATATATACATAAACAAAATAACATTGTTATAGGTATCTCTCTCTCTCTCACACACACACACATACACACACACACACACACACACACTGCTCTTGCTTAAAAAAAGAAAATGGCAAGAGCAACAACTGATTCTTTCCTAGTCATAAATGCTACTGATTCTATCCTAGTCATAAATGCTAATGTCATGTTCAGGAACTGTTGATCACAAGAGACCGGAGCTGATTCAAAGATATGCCAGGAAACACAAAATTTTAAATGCCTTAGACGCTGAAGGAAATCCTAAAAACTTTAAGGAGACAGAGAAAGGATAATTTTGGCATCAGTAATTAAAATGAAAATCACAAACTTGGAGACATGCACAAATGTAATATCCTAATAATTCACATTTTTATAATGGAAAATACATAAATAACAGATAGTAAGAGGAAAACAAAATATACACGAAAGCTTTAGGAAATTCAAAGCAGATACAAAACCTATCAAGACAGAAACATGCTTCACAGAAATCACAAATCTTATTTCAATTTACAACTGAACTAATTTGGAATTATAAATCAAGTTCAATTTTTAATTGAATTTTCAGTAACATCAAAAATCACTCACCAAACTGGGGGAGGAAGGCGGGGAGCATTCCTAAGGCAAAATTAAATTCTGAACCAAATATATTTACAAATACATTATAACTAGAAATTCAGAAGTGTCTTTTTCACTTAGCCCACAAATCAAGACAAAAATAAATACTAATCTTCAGATTGCATCTTTTCCAGATGTTGACTTATGGTTCAAAGCCATCTAACTGACTTCATGAGCAACAAAAGATAACATGATGGAAAAAGCACAACAAATTTGCATTTTGTAAAAATATTTTACAAAGTTACAAGCACGCCTTCAGCAGGCATCTTTTTCAGCTTACGCTTCTCCAGGTTTTAATACAACTACTTCATACTTGGTAGGAGAAAAGTTACTAGATGCAGTTAGGTAAGCCACTGGCTGATGCATTCTTGGTACTCTCTAAATCATTTTTAAAAGTTTTCCTTTGTCATCTTGAAAATGTGGCCAAACCCACCCATGACTAATGAAAAGGAAAACGATAACACGAGATAACCTCAAGAGGAAAAACAGTCATGCAAGTAACAACAGAACTGTTCCAAAAAAAAAAAAAGACATTACTTCAATGAAGTCTTTTACATTCAATAGGCTAGTATACTGGGGACTGACTTTTAATCTATCAGTAAGCCCTGTTCCACAGGTTTCACTAAATTTGGATAAATTTTCATAAAGATTGGTTAATACTACCATACACCGTAGGTATTCAAACTCTTTTCACACTTTCAAAAAAGAAAGACATATTCAGTAGGCACACTCTCCTTAGCAAGTACAGATATCACGCAAAGCTGTAGGAATGTGACCAGAATTTAGTACCTTCTTTTTCAAAGTCCCTAATTCACGACAGCCCTGCGTGTGCACAGCAGAACCACTGCACAGATTTTCAAGGCTGTGATCTTTCAGATGCAGCTAAGCAGGTCTTCCAAGGCACCTCTCTGTGAGTTTGAACTGCCCACCTTTCAGATGACAGTTCTCAATCATTTACATGACCCACTCAACAGCAACTAATAACAAAAAGTGAATCGAATCGTGTGGGCATAAGTAAACAACAGCCTTGAAAACCAAGCAGAGAAATCTGATGGTAGTTCTCAAGTGTCTCAATAAAGATTTGTAACCAAAGAAATGAATGATAAAAGTAACGCTTCAGCAAATAAATTCAATCAAAGTAATCAAGAAGGATTCTAGAACAGGTGCGAACAATACCATGATAGCACAGAGTTGAAATGCTGAACTTAACCTGAACTCCATAATGCTGGTAAACAGGAATGGTTAAGAAATCCCCACCCTATGTATTTCAGAAAACAGCTTAGTATAAACAACCACATGGCTTAGATAAGACCCAAGGATGTTCCCTATTTACCTATGACAAGGTCCGACACAGAATTTTTAAATTCCTATTCTTTGTCCCATAAATGATCAACTGAACTGCCTGTCCCCACTGATCAATGGGAACAAAATGCTTGTTTACTAAACTTTAGGTATGCTTTTTTCCTTCAACTAAGTCCCTGAACTTTGGCCTACCCTCAGCCTGAGCCAATATACAGTCCCTGCTTAAGGGTTCCTTTCAGAGAACAGGCTGGCCTCAGTGTAAAACATTCTCTGATTTACTACCTGATCATGCCACTGTTTCCCCATACCTGGTTCATTCTGAGCTGGTTTATTCTCTTCTGTGTGAAAAGAAAAATCCTTTTTTTTAACCCTTGAGACACTGATCATCTGGTCAGAGCACCCCCACCCTCCACCCCTACCCCTTTACAATAATCCTTTTGAATAAACTGCCTCTTTACGAAGCATGGATTTGGTTTTTATTTGACAGGGTGCACCAGGGACCTTCTCAATCCGCCCATCCTCCAGCCTGGACTAGTTGTGGCAAAACAGTAACTATTTCTCTTTAGTCTGTTCTCTACATTAATTTGGCAGTGCTCTTTAAAACTAACCAATTTTTGAGATTATTACCCTACTTAACAATTCAAAGGATCATCATAGATTGCATTTAACAATCTACAGGAGTCCCTGGTTTGGGTGCAAAGAATGTGCTTGGCTGCTAACTAATGGCTGAAAATTGAGTCCACACTTCTCAGAGGGCACTTGAGCAGACAAACTTGGTGACTTACTACTGAAATATCAGCCACTGAACATTCTATGAAGCACAATTTTACTTTGACACATATGGAGTTGTCATAGTCAGAAATGAATAAACAGCAACTGACGTAGTATAACAATCCATAACGAATTGTTGCTTGCCTACTATTCAGAATCGTCTGCTGGTTTCAACTATTTATTCTCAATTCATACTTATGTCTACTGAGCCAGTTTCAACACACAGCAACCCTACAGGACAGAGTAGAACTGTCTGACAGAGTTTCTAAGACAGTTATTTTTATAAAAGCGGATTGTCACATCTTTCTCTCACAGAGTGCTGGTTAGTTTAAACTTAAACCACCAACCTTTTGATTAGTGGATGAGTACTTAACTATGGTACCATGAGGGCTCCTATTAATAGTCAAGCTTAAATTTCCATTCTAGCAAATCCAACAGTTCAAACTGACATATTCATTCACTGAACTCTTATTTATATCAGGAATCCATGCTACAGTGTTTAGCATTTAACAGTTCTCTAGATGGACTCTTTTATTTCCTGAACGGCAGGAATACTACTGGTCTCCATTTTATTACCCTCAGTATTCACAGGTTCTTAGCAGAAACACAAGAAATACTTTTGAAAAATTTATCAAAAAGTTCTTTTACAAAGAGATAATCATTCCAAAATTCCTATGTTTCATAAGCACTACTGTCCAGTATGCTATAGTGTGTTTTCTTGAGCTACAAGTGATCTACCAGAAGAGAGAAGACTGCATCTCTTATAGGCTACTGATGGAAAAAGAAACTGATGCAATTTTGGAAAACCACGCAGAATTAGCCTGCAGTATGGACCATGTACGTTCCATCATTTTCATTCTCAGGCTCACACAATAGAGAACCTCTTGCCATGTGTGCACCGGAAAACACATTTAAGAATAGCACAGAAGCATTGTCAACAATAGCAAAACAACCCTAAACAGCCAAAAGAGCAAGGAACAAGTAATAAGAACAACTGAATACTATACAGCAGTAAAAAGAATAACAGCAGCTCTACTTTACCCTACAGAGTCACCATAAGTTGGAATTGACTCATCAGCAATGGTTTTATATATGCACCAACATGAATGGACTGCTTAAAAATGATACTGAGTGAGGACGCGGAGTCAAGATGGCGGACTGAGGACGCGTCTCTTTCTATCCCTCTGGAAACCAAGACCTGAACTGACAATCAAACAGAGCCTTCTGAGCACCTAATCAGCCTCAGGACACGGCACAGAGCTGTTAATTGGGACTTCATACCACTCAGCGAAAAACCTCCTCTCTTTCGCTGACTCCCGCTCCTGGCTAGCTCCAGCTCTCACGAACGGAAGGTAAACGCACCGTTTTGACTTTTTTTTCCTCGGTCTCGGCTGGCGGGCGGAGCTGGGTCTTGCCCGGCGGCTGGACTCAGACGCGCTGCTGGGGGGATAGGCAGGCGAAATTCCCATGTTCTGAGACCCAGGCTTGGGACTCTGTTAATCTAGACACTTTGAGCCTTTCGTTTTGTAGCTGCCTCAGTGGGGTTTGTGCGGAACTCTGTGGTCAGGGTGCGGGACTCCATGTTGGTACCGAGATTTTAGCGGGACCTCGTTCTTAGCCTGGGAGCCAGCGCCTGCAAACGGGACAGCGCTTCTCCGTCAGAAAAGTGGTGATTTTGCATAGTGCTGCCTACATTGGGGGCCCTGCAACAGAAGCAGAGGAATCGCTGCCTCTGGGCACCTTTAGCCCCCGTCTGCTGCCTGTGCGGAGGACGCCATCTTGGGTACGGTGGCCGCAGCTGGACCTAATTCTTAGCTTGGGAGCCAGAGACTGCCCACAAGAGAGCGCTTTTGTATCACACAACCAGTACTCGACGCAGTGTTGGGTAAGGCTAGGGCCTGTCAGCAGAGGCCACCAGGGCACTAGCAGTGCTGTATTCTGAACTAGTTTGTTATCATCTGGGGCTGGATACAGTGGCGCTTACTTTGTCAGACGGGAAAAGGGACCTCTACACCTGAAAACCTAACTGACTTGTGAACTGGTCAGATACCTTTTGCTTTACATTTGAAGACAGCCTAGAGAAACCTTTGCAATCCATCCTCACAGTACCTCTTCCAGCCTCTATATATTCACATGGGACCCAAAAAGCAACAGACAATTGTGGCATACAAGCAATCACTCATGGCTTCAGAAGGCTCCCAAACAAAGCAACCAAGGAGTTTTCCAGATGAAGAAACTTTTATGAAAGCATCAGGAAGTGAATACAAAATGATTATATACAGAGCCCTTCTAGACCTTATACAAAATGCAGCAGAACAAAATGAAAAATTAAGCAAGTTGTTCGATCTGATGGAACACCAGTACTCTGAAATCCAACAGATCAAGAAGAAAATCAAAGACATAGAAACTTCCATGCAAAGCCAAGAAAACAGAATGGAACAAATGGAAAAAGGAATTTCTGACTTAGAAGACAGAGCTACTGATGCCAGTGTCTATGACCAGAAATCAGAAAAAAGAAACAAGAAAAATGAAGAAACATTAAGAAGCATGTGGGACTCTATTAAGAGGAACAACCTTCGATTAATTGGAGTCCCTGAACAGGGTGAGACATCTCAGAACACAGAGAGTATTGTTGCTGAGCTGCTGAAAGAAAACCTCCCAGAAATCATGAAGGAAGAGAATATAGACATCTCAGATGCGTATCGTACACCACCCAATATAGATCTCAAAAGAAAGACTCCAAGACATATTATAATCAAGCTTAACAAAATGAAACATAAGCAGCAACTCTTAAAGGCAACAAGACTCAAGGCAAAGCTAACATTCAGAGGGAAACCCTGTAAGCTCTTGTCAGATTTCTCAGCAGAAACCATGCTGGCACGGAGACAGTGGCACGACACATTCAAAGTCTTGAAGGAGAAGAACTTCCAACCAAGAATTATATATCCTGCAAAACTGTCTTTCAAATATGAAAATGAAATTAAGACATTTCCAGATAAACAGAAACTCAGAGACTTTGTAAAAACCAAACCCAAACTACAAGAAATACTGAAACAATTTCTTGGCTTTGGCTTAGAAGAACGAAACCACTAACTTGATATTTTAGAACGACACACTACTCAATACTCATTTAGGGAAGGCTCCAAAGTAAATCACAGCTTTGATTTGGAAAGAAGCAATCCAGTGATCATCGTGAAAACTATGGTGTCATCATAATAAAAGAGGGATGTACTACAGTCGTTATAGTCCTTCCAGATGGAGAGGAAGATGACCAGACTGGTAGTAATTAAAATTGGGTTTATAAATAGTTTATTAAGGGGGTTCATAGGGGCAGCTGTAAAGCACAACAAAGATGTATCATACCATTTCAAGAAATCTAACACACGAGTTTCAACAACTATAAAACCAGCTCTGAAAAAGGTGAAAAATCAACTCACAAAAAAGAGTGTCTCAGAACAGACTAATAAGAACAACAGAGAAAACATCAACATAAAAATAAACATATCACAATGGCAGCAGTGAACACATACCTATCAATAATTACACTGAATGTGAATGGACTGAATGCTCCAGTAAAGAGACACCGAGTGTCATCTTGGATCAAAAGACACGACCCATCCATATGTTGTCTACAAGAAACTCACTTGAGATCTAAAGACAGGAACAAACTGAAAATTAAAGGATGGAAGAATATATATCAAGCTAACAATGAACAAAGAAGAGCAGGGGTGGCAATTCTAATCTCAGACAAAATCAACTTTAATGTGAAATCCACCATCGTGGACAAAGATGGTCACTATTTATTGCTGAAAGGTTCAGTACACAAGCAAGACTTAACTATATTAAACATTTATGCACCTAATGTCAGAGCACCTAAATATGTCCAAGAAACACTGACTATGCTCAAAAGAGAGTTAGATGACTCCACAATAATAGTGGGAGACTTTAACACTCCACTCTCATTACTAGACAGATCATCTAGAAAAAAGCTCAGTAAAGACACAGAAGACCTCATTGACACAATTAACCAACTAAACCTCATTGATATATACAGAACTTCCCACCCATCAGCAGACAACTACACCTTCTTCTCCAGTGCACATGGAACATTCTCCAGAATTGACCACGTGATAGGCCATAATGCAATGCTCAACAAAATCCATACCACTGAATTATTGCAAAGCATCTTCTCAGATCATAAAGCCATCAAAGTTGAAATCAATAGCAGAAAAAACAGAGATAGAAAGTCGAACTCTTGGAAACTGAACAACATCTTGCTCAAAAAAACATGGGTTATAGACGAAATCAGGGATCAATTAAAGAAATTCATGGATTCCAATGAGAACGAAAACACTTCCTACCAGAACCTATGGGACACAGCCAAAGCAGTGCTCAGAGGTCTGTTTCTCTCCATAAATGCACACATCGGGAAGGAAGAAAGAAACCAAATCAAGGAACTAACTCTAAAGCTTGAACAAGCAGAAAGAGAACAACAGAGGAACCCCTCGGGCACCGGAAGAAAGGAGATCATAAAGATTAGAGCAGAGCTAAATGAATTAGAGAATAGAAAAACAATTGAAAAAATTGAAAAGACCAAAAGCTGGTTTTTTGAAAAGATCAACAAAATTGACAAACCACTGGCTAAACTTACTAAAGAAAAGCAGGAAAGGGAACAAATAACCCAAATTAGAAATGAGAAAGGAGTTGTCACCACAGATGCAACACAAATCAAAAACATCATAACAGAATACTATGAAAGACTGTACTCTAACAAATTTGAAAACCGAGGGGAAATGGACAAATTCCTTGACTCATACCACCTACCCAAATTATCACAACGTGAAGCACAACAGCTTAATAAACCTATCACAAAGGAAGAGATTGAAAAGGTCATCAAAACATTGCCAACCCAAAAAAGTCCGGGCCCAGATGGCTTCACGGCAGAATTATACCAAGCATTTAGAGAAGAGTTATCCCCAATACTACTGAAACTATTTCACAGTATAGAAAGGGATGAAGTACTCCCAAACTCATTCTATGAAGCCAGCATAACCCTGATACCTAAGTCCAGGAAAGATCCAACAAAGACAGAGAACTACAGACCGATATCACTCATGAACTTAGATGCTAAAATCTTCAACAAAATTCTTGCCAACAGAATACAACAACATATCAAGAAAATAATCCATCATGACCAAGTGGGATTCATACCAGGGATGCAAGGCTGGTTCAACATCAGGAAAACAATTAATGTGATTAAACACATAAATAACACAAAAGACAAAGATCACCTGATTTTGTCCATTGATGCCGAAAAGGCATCTGATAAAGTCCAACACCCATTCATGCTAAAAACTCTTAGCAAAATGGGCATAGACGGCAAATTCCTCAACACAATAAGGGCCATTTATACAAAGTCAATTGCCTACATCATCCTGAATGGAGAGAAACTGAAAGACTTTCCCCTGAGATCAGGAACTAGACAAGGATGCCCACTCTCATCTCTCCTATTAAACATTGTGCTAGAAGTTCTAGCCAGAGCAATTCGACAAGACAAACAAATAAAGGGCATCTGCATCGGCAAAGAGGAAGTTAAAATCTCCCGGTTCGCAGATGATATGATTGTATATGCAGAGAACCCCAAGGAATCTATAAGTAAGTTACTCAAACTGATAGAAGAGTTCAGCAAAGTCTCAGGATACAAGATAAACATAAGTAAATCAGTAGGATTCCTTTATACCAACAATGAGACTGTTAAGGAGGAAATTATCAAATCTATACCGTTTGTGATAGCCCCTAAGAAGATAAAGTACCTAGGAATTAATCTAACCAGAGAAACAACAGACCTTTACAAAGAGAACTACAAGCCCTTACTACAAGAAACTAAGAGAGACTTAGATAAATGGAAAAACCTACCCTGCTCATGGATAGGAAGACTTAACATTGTGAAAATGTCTATTTTACCCAAAGCAATTTATTTATATAATGCAATCCCAATACAAGTTCCAGCATCATTTTTTAATGAGATCGAGAAACAAATCACCAATTTTGTTTGGAAAGGGAAGAAGCCCCGGATAAGTAAGGTGCTACTAAAGAAGAAGAACACACTGGGAGGCCTCTCATTACCCGACCTTAGAACATACTACACTGCCACAGTGGTCAAAACAGCCTGGTACTGGTACAAGAACAGACAGACTGATCAATGGAACAGAATTGAGACCCCAGAGATGACACCATCTGCCTATGAACAGTTGATATTCGACAAAGGCCCTAAGACATTAAAGTGGGGTAAAAACAGTATCTTCAACAAATGGTGTTGGTAAAATTGGTTATCCATCTGCAATAAACTGAATCAAGATCCATATCTTACACCTTATACAAAAACCAACTCCAACTGGATAAAAGACCTAAATATCAAACCTAAAACGATAAAGCTCATCCAAGAAAAGGTAGGAACAACAATGGAAGTTTTAATACACAATGAGGACAGACTCCAAAATCTGTCAAAGAAACCTCAATCAGCAGAAGAGAAAGTAGATAAATGGGAACTATTCAGAATCAAACACTTTTGCTCATCCAAAGACTTTATTAATAGAGTTAAAAGAACACCCACAGAGTGGGAAAAAATATTTGGCAACTCTATGTCAGATCGACGCCTGATCTCTGTAATCTATAAGATACTACAAAATATCAATAACAAGAAGATAAACCATCCAATTAAGCGATGGGCAAAGGAGATGGACAGATATTTCACTAAAGAGGAGATCCAGGCAGCCAAAAAACACATGCGGACGTGTTCACGATCTTTAGCTATTAAAGAAATTCAAATCAAGACAACAATGAGATACCATCTCACCCCAACAAGATTGGCCATGATCCAGAAAACACAAAACAACAAATGCTGGAGAGGCTGTGGAGAAAGTGGAACCCTCCTACACTGTTGGTGGGCTTGCAAAATGGTCCAGCCTCTTTGGAAGGCAATCTGGCGCTTCCTTAAAAAAATGGATATCGATATACCATTTGACCCAGTAATTCCACTACTTGGAATATATCCTACAGATTCAAGGCCTTTCACACCGACGGACACATGCACCAGAATGTTTATTGCGGCACAGTCCACAATAGCAAACAGGTGGAATCAACCCAGATGCTCAACAATAGAAGAATGGATAGGTAAACTGTGGTACATATACTCAATGGAGCACTACGCAATGATAAAGAATAACGATGATTCCAGGAAACATCTCCTAACCTGGTTTCAACTGGAAGACATTATGTTGAGTGAGTGTAGTCAGCGACAAAAGGACAAATATTGTATGAGACCTCTACGATAAGATCTCAAAAACAGACTCGTGTATAGAAGAAAAGACTCTTTGACAGCTGCAAGGGAGGGCAGGGAGGGAGGGAGGGCGAGGGGGGAGGGTTTAGTTTAGGTAGTCACTATAAATCTAGTTGGGAGAAAGCGGTGACAGCACACATTAGGAACAAGAACAACATTAAGTGGACTTCAGCATAACTTGAGTACTCCTTCCATCTTAGCTCAATACTGCAAGGACAGAGTAGCTGGGGCGGGGGGCGGGGGACCATGCTCTTAGGTGAATTCCAGGCCAATTGGCATAACTAGCGTTTTGCTAAGAGAGCTCTCTGTACCCCACACTGTTGAGTGGCATCTGGGGTCTTAAAAGCTGCCAAGCTGCCATCCGAGGACACAGCAAATGGTCCCAACTCAGCAGGAACGGATGCTCACCGAGGACCAAAATGACATGTGGTAAAGACAAACGAGAAGACTAAGAGACCCACAAGAGTGGGTGCCTACATCGACCTGGGACCGGAAGAACCGGATGGTGCCCGGCCACGACCAGTGATAGCCATGACGGAGCTCACAGAGAGGAGCCTCACTGGCAACACAAGAATAAAAAGAGGTGCATCATGAGATCTCCACTAAAAGACCTCAATTGATGGTCCAGCGGTTTTGGGGTTCCTCTGAGAGCATGGCCCCCGGCCCTGATGCTGCCCGTTCCCATAAATTATAACAGAGGTCCACTCTTTGGACAGGAATGGAATGGACTTGGCAATGCAGAGTAACCATATGTTGGAAGCAGTTTATGGTTCTATACATCTATAGGATATCATCTTGCTGACCTCTGGCTGGAGGCAGGGGAGTGGACGGAGAGGAGGTGAAAGGAAGCTGTTGGGAAGATGAGACATGTATGGAGCAGAGAGAAATAGTGTGCAGTCACCGGACAGGGAGAGCAGTGGAAGCTGCATATAGGGAGGGGGGGGCATGTAAATTTACATGTGAATGTATATTTTCACTCAGTTATGTTAAATAAAAATAAAAAAATAAAAAAAATATTAAAAAAAAATGATACTGAGTGAAACAATCAAGTAGCAGAAATACATATGATTCTTCTATATAAAGTTTTAAAAATGTAGAAGTACAAAACAGGCTTCATTTTTAGAAATTTGTACTAAATTTGTCCAATATAGATTGGAGAAAACGATAAAGAAAATCAAAGAAATGATAGAAAAGCTCAGGACACTGTTATTTGTAGGGGAAGGCAAGGCAGATACAAGTCAACGAAAACTTGAAATGTTTTATTTCTAAAGTGAGTAGCAGATATCTGTATTATTCTTTATATCTAACACATGCACCATAAAAAATCTTCCTTAAATATTTACTATTTCATTTTTAAAAGGTAAATAAAAACTGTTTGTCTCTGTACTGGCTGGTGCATGAGAACTGTCAGGTCTCGGCAGGACAAAAGATATTAAGGTTGCATAACAAAATGGGAAGGGAAGTCTGTGGGCAGGTGAGAATAATAAGCACCTTAACTGAAAGGGTGAAATAAAGTGTGTGATGTCACAAACACTACGAGGCATAAAGTTCCATCTAGGCCAGAAGATCTAGTTAAAACAAGATAACTTTTCAGGGCTCTGGCAAGTGAGCTTTCCAGGGAAGTTCAGTGGGACTTGAACACCAGGGTTAGCGGAGGATTTGGAGGAAATGGGGCAAAATAACACACACTGAAAAGAGACAGAAAGTCAGGATTGAAGAGTAAAGCTGATTTCACGATCATACAAATATAACATACAGATGTTAAGTCAGAAGTCAAACTGATCCCCTAATATTACCTATTTCATTAAAAAATTTTTTTTTCCAGTAAGTGAAGTTTACTTCATTTTCCTTTATTTATTGTCTATGTCACTCTCTACATTAATTTAATACCAACCCTAATCTTGGCTTTAATTTATTAACTTCAGGAAATACATTCTATGAGTCTCATTTCCTATTGTGAGGCCTATAGAAGCAGAACTTCAGCTGAATATTCAACATCTAATTAAATGTTCAGTGAACAGTAGGGGTTATAATGCAAGTCTGCCTCTTAGAACTCAGGAGTTGTGAAAACTTCTCTAGGATCCTCGTAGTCACTGATGAATCTAGGTGAACAAAAACAGCTAAGTTTTTTAAAGCCTAGATGTAATACTAAAACTCAAAGTTAACTTTTATTTTGTATTACACTCAATTCAAGCTTTTAAAATACATTTGCTTCTTCCTAGCATTCTCAAAGTCATTACCCAATCATTCAGGACATACTTTTCTCTATTACTCATGTAGTATAATCTTACATTGAATCAGATAATTAAAATGATCTTACCTGCACTTTTTTTAAGGCTACTGCTACGCCATCCAAGAGACAGGCTGCTCTATAAACTTCACTAAATTGTCCGCGACCAATTTTCTTTTCTATTCGAAAGTTGGCTAATGTGTTATAGCCCATATCTGGTCGTAAGGCCTTCTGTAATCAAAAACAAATCAGAAAAGTTGTCAATCACAAGACATACAAAGAAAGGCTCAGTGATCATCTTCATGTAAGCAGGCGATACCTCTGGTAACACGGCACATGTCCACACAATGTAGGAACAGTGAACAAATATTTACTGAGAACCTAGTCATGCCCCCCAGGTACCACTCTACATAATGGATACACTGGCAAACCAGACAGAAAATGATCCCTGCACCTGAGGAACTTTCATTCTGGTGGAAAAGGGAAATAATAACTGAGACAAATATGAAAAATATGTGTAGCATACAAGATACTGTTAAGCACTAAATTAAAAAAAAAAAAGAAAATGAGCTCTGCTTTTTCGCATCCCTCTCCACTTACGGTGACCTTATAGGACAAGGTAGAACTGTCTCATAGAGTTTCCAAGGAGCAACTGTTGGATTCAAACTACAGAGCTTTTGGTTACCACCTGAGCTCTGAACCACTGCACTGCAAGGGCTTCCAAAACCAAAGTCGTTACTATCACGTTGATTCCAACTCACAGTTACCCTATAAGACAGAGCAGAACTCCTCCAGAGTTTTCAAGTGCTAATGTATCAATGGCTAAACCAAGGAAGACGGATAGGAAATGTCAGAGAACTCAAGGCGTTTTTCAATTTTAGATAAAAGCTTCCTATAAACTGTTGTTAGTTTACCAAATACAAACCTGTTCCATTGTTCCATACAATTAAATAGTTCTCTAACATTTTTCAAAGAATCTTCTAGTTGAAGTAGACCTCACATAGATTCATTTAGGCCACCTGCCAATTAATGCATAAAGAGTTTAACTTCCTGGTAACTAGTTACTTAATTTCTGCAATGAATGACTTTACCGCCACATCAAAATGTTTTATCCTGTTAAACATGTATTTTGTTCATGGAAAGCCCTTCCTTTTTATAACTACAATTATGTAGTAGCTACCATGTGTCACGAACCAGGCACTGAACTACCTACTAGAGAAACAGAAATGACTCAGAAATGTTCTCTGCCTTCAAAGAGCATACCCAGATACATGGAGTCTCTTCACTGTGCTGTATCAGAAACAATCACATGGCATCAATGGAGTGAAATTATAGGGTAGTGTGGGACACAATTATAAGATATTTCAGGACACAGGAGTCATTCCTATTTGGAGACAAAGCTCCTCATAAATTTTACCCTTTGTCCTCAGGGTTTTTCCCCTCACATTTGTTTCTTTACGTACAAGTTCATTCATCCAATCATTCTGTCATAGGGCTAACATTAAACTAAGCCACCTATAATATGACTCAACATTATGGGACCCTACATCATAATCTAAGGAGCCACCATGGTACACTGGTTAAGCATTCAGTTGCTAACTGAAAAGTCAGCAGTTCCAGCATACAAGCAGCTTTACAGCAAAAAAAGCCTGGTGATCGGCTCTCACAAAAATTTTAATGGAGGAAACCCTCTGAGGGAGTTCTGCTCTGCCCATAGGGTCACTATGAGTCTGAATCGACTTGACGGCACACAACACCACATGATAGTCTATAGATATTTTCAATTTCAAGACTCTTAAGGAAAAATAAAAGTGAAAATACATGTTAAACCCCAATCAGGCATATCATAACAGGAAAAAATGAAACTATTAACAGACAACTTGCCATGTTAGTTATGAGGTTTTGGGTGTTGTTATTGAGATTAATTTATAATTTAGTGTCACTGGGGCAATATGAGACACATTTAATAAAAGAAACTTACAAAGCATCATCTCTCATATAGTCAGTGAATATCAGCAGATTTTTTTTTTACCTTTTTAACTTTAAACAAAAGTTTCACTTAAATAGGGGAAGGATCTTTAAAACTGCCTATGTTTTTCTAACAAGTTTTTTTGTAAAACCTGACACACTGAAACAGTCTTTAACATTGAAGAAATAGGTTTCTTTCCCGTCTCTCATGCGCAGAGATTATTCTTTCTCCTATGAAGACTTTCCAATCTCAGCAGTAAAATATATAGCTTCATCATTATGACCATTATCATATAATATATATACTTCAAATCTGACAGAGAATTCCATCTTCTGTCTGCACAATAACTTGACAAATATTAGCGTGAACTGCTAAGGCAGTGTGACAACCACATACTGAGAGCAAAATCTCACTAATGTGTTTTGGCATGCAGGTTTGTAATCACACATTTACATATGCAATGACCTACATTTGCATGTCAGATCACACACTGTCGTGGTTTATTAAGACTGGGCACCTCCCTGTGCTTGGCGGCCAGAGTGGTGAGAGAGGGCCAGAGGGCGGTGTTTTTTGGCAGTTGAGGGATGAACTGCCACCATGGATTAGGTTGATATGGCCTGAGCATTAGACACTTCATTAGACGTAATCTGTTTAACAGTGGGCAGTGTATGTAAACTTCACAGCCCATTTGCGGCACCTTTTTCCCCCCATGGCCTTTCTTCAAAGGGCAGTGTGGGTGAGTGACAGCTTGTCTCATCTGTTCCCATGTCCTGTCACCCAGTGCAGACGCAGAGAGCTGACAAGAGAAAGAAGCATAGCTGCACATTTTCACCTACTATTGGGTCTCTGCCACACTGCAATCTGTATCAAAATAAGCTTGTGCAGGATGAAGTCTCCTTTAGGAGATCATCAGACAGGTGATACATATATGGACAGTCCCCATACTACATTCCTTCATGTCTGTAAGTCAAATTTGTATGTAAGTGGCAACAGACAGGTATGGTTCTTACCTATTGTCAGTTAGCCAAAGGTTTGTCTTAGTATACAATGTACAGTCATATGCCACGTAACATACATTCAGGCAATGTTGGGCCACATTGACATCTGTGGTCTGGCAAGAGCCTTCTAGGGGATGCCTACCCATACCTCCTGGTGCTCAACAGCTTTGGCCCCACTGACACACCTGTGAAGTTTCACAGCCAGTATGTTTCAGAGCATGCTCAGTCGGTCAGTGTATACAAAGGAATCCTGAACACCATCAAGTGCTGCCTCCTCATTACCTGACTCCCAGGAGCTGGATGTCTACCATTATAGCACCAAAGTCATTACCATGTGCACAAGCTGCAAGATGAAGAAACTTCTCCATGAGAAGTGCCTCAACACATGAGGTATCTGTAGGGTATCAGTGAGATGCTGGCCATGGTCACAGGGATATCAGAAAGCCAGGCAGAGCCCAACAGCGAGCATGTTACAGATCTGCCCCAGGAGCTGTCCCAGGACATTGAGGGTATGGCAATATGTGAGCCCAGCAAAGCACCATGGCCTCACTGAGATTAGCCCTTGGGTGATGCTATAGCTCATTAAGATCCAGAAGAGTGTAAGGAAAAGAATATTCTGCTCCACAGTTTCATGCAATGATGAAAGAGGAGCTGCAGGCCACCCTGGTGGCCAAGGAGGAGATGCTGAAGCTGAAGGCCCAGGAACAGGACCAGCTGGCCCACAACATGCAACACAAGAAGGACCAGTGAGAGACTCACAGTAAGAAGTACCTAGAAAGCACAAAGACGGCACAGTCAGAGACAAATATGTACAGTGATGTCAAGGACCTGGGATTCCCACCGAAAGCCAAGGAGGCTGGCTGCCCTGGAAGGAGGAAGATGAAGCTGAGTACTTCTACCAGGTGAGGAGCCTGAGGAGGGCATGTTCACTGGGCTGATCAAGCAGAGAAGCCCACTAGACTTCCACTCAAGAAGCAATGGGTAAATGATCAGAGGCCAGATGCAGGTGATGACTTGAGGCCTCCAAAGCCCAAGGGAAGGTCCCTTGGATCCCAGTCCCAAAGAGGCTGCTTGAGGCATGTGCAGGGCAGGGTGCAGGTACACAAGAGGGCAGCCCTAGCCTGAGCCCAAGCAAGCCAGCCACCACCAGCCAAGTGCTGTCGAGTCAGATCCGACTCATGGCGACCCTAGGGGCCAGGGTAGGACAGAATTTCCCAGAAGGGTTCCAAGAGATGCTGCCATGGGGCTCTTGCAGGGCTCCAGATAGAGTTGTCCATTTCCTTTCATAAAGGAGCTGTTTCCCTAACTCCACTCCCACCATGAACCGCACCAGCTGGCTTCTGAACCTGAGACAAGCTACTTAATGGATTTTCAACTTTTTACAAAGTGAAAATCTACTTACTGTTTCTTCCGCTGTGAAAAGAGGGTAACGATGTCTTCCCTGTAACAGTAGGCTCTTAATAATATTATTTTTGCACCTAACCATGGGTCTTATTTACCAGCCATGTGCTATATACCCCAACTGCACCATAAGCTTTGGCTTCTCCATGGCTTTGCAGTTGCTTGCTCTCATGCCTACTCAATAACCTCTTTTTCTTTACCACCTGGCACACTATGGCTTCTTTTTAAGATTTAGTTCCACTGTCTATTCTTCTAAGGAATCACCTCAGAATTCTTTCCACAGCAACTAACAATAGTCATTCCACTCAATAAACAGTTGTAGAGATGCAGGCACAGAGCTAGCTTTTGGATCATACAGAATTTTTTGAAAATAATATTTTATTGTTTTTAATAAAAGTTTACACAGCAAATCAGGCTCTCATTTGATAATTTCTACACAAATTGCTCAGTGACATTGGTCACATTTTTCACAACGTATCAACATTCTCTTGAATTACATTTTGTTTTGCTGCCAGTGCTCTAATTCCCCTGATCGTTGATCTTCTCATCTTTGCTTCAGAGTAATTGTTGGACTTTTGGTCTCATGTATATGGTTTTTTAACAGAGTACCACACTCATGGATCATATCCGTTGCATGCCCATCTGTTATTCTGGTGACCTCAGAATAGTTTCAGTTCACGGTTTTAAGAGTCACACTGAATTTTAATGACCAGTTTATATGCATGTATTTCTCCTGTACACTGAGCTTCTTAAAGATAGATACCAAGTTTCATTTCTCTTTATATACAGATGACATGAAGGCTGTTGATGTGAAGCACATAATAAACATTTACTTACCAAGTTAATGTATTTGGAAGAAGTTAATGAATGTACAGGCCTTCTAATTCATAGAGTACCTGAATTATGTAATTATTTTAATTATGTACTTGTTTGAATTACTATAGTTATTGATAGACTCTTAAGTACATGCTAGAAGGAAAGTAGCGTTTAAAATAAAAATAAAAAATAAGCAAACCCTTCACCACTGGTTCCTATAAAAGCAGTATAGCGCAGTTAAAAGAACATCTTACCTAGAAAGAAAGGCGTCTGGACTCTGCCATTAACAGCTTCCCAACAGGTAAATTCAGGAAATTCTTTTTAACCGCATGTTCAAGAGATGTTAGGAATAAATAATTTGAGAGTGTGGGATATATTGAACACAGTGCTTCACATCAATCTTGTTCACCAGCCTGACCTTGTCACTGCTTTTTTGTTGTTGTTGCTAGGGGCCGTCAAGTCAGTTCTAACTTGTAGTGATCCTATTTACTACACAACGAAAGACTGCCCAGTTCTGTGCCATGCTCACAATGGTTGTTACAGTTGAGTTCACTGTTGCAGCCACTGTGTCAATCTCCTTGAAGATCTTCCTCTTTTCCACTGACCCTGTACTTCCCCAGGCATGATGTCCTTCTCCAGGGAGTCACCCCATCCTAAGGAGGATGTAAGCCATCTTTGCTTCAAAACAGTATTCTGGTTGTACTTCTTCCAAGACAGATTTGTTCGCTCTTCTGGAAGTCTATGGTATATTCCATACTCCGCAACACCACAATTCAAAGGCAGAATCTGTTCTTTGGTTTTCCTTATTCACTATCCATCTTTTGCATGCATATGAAGTAATGAGAAATATCAAGGTTTGAGTCAGTCTTAAAGGTGACAATTCTGCTTTTCATACTTTAAAGAAGTCTCTTGCAGGGTATTTTCCCAGTGCAGTGCATCTTTTGATTTCTTGACTGTTGCTTCCATAGGTGTTGACTGTGGATCCAAGTAAAATGTAATCCTTGACAATCTTAATCTTTTTTATCATGTAAAATGTAATCCTTCACAACCTTAATATTTTTTTATGTTTATCAAGATGTTGCTCACTGGTCCAGCTGTGAGGATTTCTATTTTCTTTATGTTTTATGTTGAGGTACAATCCATACTGAAAGCCGTGGTCTTTGATCTTCATCAGTAAGCGCTTCAAGTTCTCTTCACTTTCAGCAAGCAGGGTTGTGTTATCCTCCTAACACAGGTTGTGAATGAGTCCTCCTGCAATCCTGATGCCCCATTCTTCATGTAGTCCAGCTTCTCAGATTATGTGCTCAAAACAGACTGAACAGGTACAGTAAAAGGATGCAACCCTGACACACACCGTTCCTGACTTTAAAACCCTGCAGCATCCTCTTGCTCCCTTCAAGTAACTGCCTCTTGATCTCTGTGCAGGTTCCTTAACAGCACAATTAAGTGTTCTGGTTCTCCCATTCTTCACAATGTTGCCCATAATTTGCTACAATCCACACAGTGAAGCGCCTCTGCACAGTCAACAGAACACAGGTAAACATCTTCCCAGCATTCTCTGCATTCAGCCAGGATCCATCTGACATCAGCAATGATACACTTCACATTCTCTTCTGAATCTGACCTGAATTTCTGGCAGTTGCCTGTCAACATACTGCTGCAACTACTTCTGGATGACTTGTAGTAAAATTCTACTTGTGTGTGGTATTAATAAAACAGTGCAGTAATTTCCTTGTTTGGTCAGATCACCTTTCTTGGGAAAAGGCATAAATACAGCTCTCTTCCAGTTGGCTGGCCAGGTAGCTATCTTCCAAATTTCTTGGCATGGATGAATAAGCACGTCCAGCACTGCTTCCGCTTGCTGAAGCATCTCAACTGATACTCTATCAATTCCTGGAGCCCTGTTTTTTGCCAATACCTTTAGTAAAGCTTAAACATCATCCTTCAGTATTATTGGTTCCTCAATCATTTCTTTTTGGTATAATGGCTCCATGTACTCCTTCTATCTTCTTTTGATGTTCCTACATGTGGCATTTCCAAAGGAATCCAGTGGGCTTCCACATAGTCCAACAGAAAAGGAATAGGTTCTGGAACTGGTCTCTGAGACCTGGGCTCAAATTCCAGTTTCAAGGCTCAGTATCTTTCTTCGCAGAACAAATTATCTAAACCTTGGTTCCTATTTCTGTAAAACAGGGGGAAGCCTGCCTCAGAGAACTGTATTTGAGTGAAATAAATATAAAGCACCTAGCATGGAGTCAAGCATATAGCGAGTGCTCAATGACTTCTAAGACTTTCTCTGCCCCCAAAGTGCCAGCAAAGCCACTTTTCTACCACCCACTCTCACAGCTGGGCTCTTCTGCTTGTAGATCTTCCTTTACATCCTCTAATTTTTAGGTCCTTACCCCTCCTTTTCTATTCCCTCTTTCTCTGGGTCACAACTGGAGTCTGTCTCTTCTCTATCTATTGATAAACTTCCAAGTATCACCCATTTCTGGGCTCTTCCATTCCAACTGAGATATCCCATTTATTATGTGGATTGTCTTCTTGACTTACGAATGAAAATGGCCTGACTTTTTGATTATCAAGCTACTGCATTGATAATACAATATATCTAACTAGTTAATCTGTCCAATGTCCTTTTAATAATTATTGGAAAACAGTATATAAAACCATACTTGGTGGCAACTAGGTTATCTGGCTGGAACATGCTCATAAAATTAAATTAACATAAAATTAAAAGGCAGCCTGAAGAGGAGAGTAACTGCGGCAGGCCCCATAAACCCTGCAAGTTTGAAACCGCACACTTTTCATGCAGAAAACTGATAGAGGGCACGGCTAGGTCAGCACCGTCTTTGAAAATTACTCAACAAACCCTTGTAATTATTTTCAAACTGAGTTCTAGAAGAAATCTCAAAATGTAACTAATTAACCTGGATAACACAGCCATAAGCCTATACAATGTGCTTTTTAATATTACTTTCTTAACTGGAAACCCTGGTAGTGTAATGGTTAAGAGCTACGTACAGATGCTAACCAGAGGCTGGCAATCCAGCTCCATGAGGTCCTCCCTGGAAACTCTCTGGAGCAGTCCAACTCTCTGTCTATAGTGTTGCTACTGCTATGAGTTGGAAACCACTTGACAGCAGCGGGTTTGGTTTTGTTTTGGTTTATTTCTTAATTACTAAACTATAAGATGCACAGAAAACCTCACTTAAAAGCATAATTAAAACTAATCTTGGAAGTATTTCTATCACATTCTTTATGGTAAGTCATGTTTAGGCACTTGAGGTATCTGAATCTATACACTAACAGATCAAACTATAAAAGCATTCTGAAATCTGAGAAACATAAAATAAGCATTCAGAATCACATACGACAACCAAAACGAAACATCAGAATAAATGAAGCTTCACATAACACCCTAAGTGTTCTGGTTTCTCACTAATAGATCTCATGTTGATTTGAATGCACTCTAATCATGCAGCACCAGTACTAATTGGGATTAACTTCTACATTTCAGCCTGTGTTTACTGCTTCCTTCATGCAAGTAACTTTTCATTTCAAAATAGAATTCATTCTACCCTATTCTGTCCCTGGCTCTTATTCTCACATGTAGAGACTCTTTAAACAATAATATCCTAGGACTAATTTGTTTTAAATTTGAAGGCAAGAACATTTACTGAGCCATAAGATAATTCAGGGTAAAATTACGATGAGAATTCTCTCTGGGGAAATCAGAAGAGTCACAGCATGGACTCAATGGATTCCCCAGAGAAGAAATCATGTCCTGATAATTCCTAGAGGTATTGTTATCAATGATCTAACATACAAGCTAGTATTAATTACAATACTTAACACCATTAATAAGGTTTTCACTGTTATTCCAAACTCAACTCTTGCTGCCAATTTTCCTGTTATCCCTTATAGTAATATCTCAAATCTCCTATTAATATTGTTAGTTTTTTCCTAACTTCCAAACTTACAAAACTCCAAACACATTTCAATTTTAATTAGCAATAAATCTCATGTTATAATCTTTTTTGTTTCTCACCTCCAAACTACACAAACTAAAAAATCCTTTCTGACAATTTCTAACAGAACTTATGTCATCTACTATTTCCAAGAAACTTCTTAGAAACCCAAAAACACCATATGTGTCAATGAAGCCTAAAAATTCATGCTTCCCACTTGAAAAAGGATCTCTATAAAATTTCCTCAAATATTTCAATAGTAAACTATTCCTAAATATTCCTGTGCTGGAGGCTGAAGTCAGTTTGAATGCTATAATACTAATCATTATAGCTGACTTTCTATCAAATAAAGGAGAAAATTCACTACAGCATAAATGAGTCACCAAACATAACAAATAATCTTATTGAACATTATTGTTGCTGTTAGTTGCTGTCGAGTCAGTTCTGACTCATGGCAACTCTGTGTGTCAAGTGGAACCGCTCCATAGGACTTTCAAGGCTATCGTCTTTCAGAAGCAGATCACCAGGTCTGTCTTTCAAGGTACCTCTCACTGGGGTTCTGCAGCCTTCAGTTGGTATTCTAGCGCATGATCACTTACACCACCCAAGAACAGACCTTCATTAGCCATTAGCATCCAATATTTAGTATATCACCCAGCATAATTACCACATCCAAATGATATAACCAAAAATACTGATTATCTCTCCCAGTTTACAGTCAGCAGGATAATTAGTTTATACCCAAGACACACCTATCTTCCCCATGCCTTCCACAATCACCAACTATATCTGGTAAAATTAAATAAGGAGATAAAAAAAAAACTTCTTATCAAGAGAGACAGAAAGGAAGTTTTTTTTTAGTTTATTCATTTGCCACACAAATATTAATTAAGCATCTGTTATGTGCCAGACATCATAATGACATATTATTTGATAGACAGTAGAGCCCTGATAGCACAGTGGTTAACAGCTCACCTGCTAACTAAAAAGTTAGCAGTTTGAATCCACTAGCCACTCCCTGGAAACCTCATGGGGCCATTCTACACTGTCCTACGGGGTCACTGTAAGTCAGAATCAACTCAATGGCAATAAGTTGGGTTGGTTTTGGATTATGTGCCAGACATCAAATTAATATATTATTTGAGAGACCGTAGAAAATAAAGACAGACAAGAAACTGCTCTCACAGAGCTTACATTTTAAGAAGGGAGGAGGGGGCACAGGGTGGAAAGAAATATAAAAAATACATTAATACACAAGACAATAAGCAAATACATAATAGTGTCTATTATTATTTCCTCTGTGAGCTTAAGCAGTATGCAGAAAACTAAAACAGGATGATGGGATAGAAAACAGAGGATGGCTATTTTAGATTGACAAGTTTAAAGATGATATTGTTAACAAGGTGAGATTTACACTGAGCTTAAAAGACAGGAAGAAACAGAAAGAGGAGTCATAGCAGAAAGACCAGCTACGAAAAAACATCTTAAGGAAAGGATAACTTGATTTGCACAAGGAACAGTCTAAAACTTGTGGCTGAAGCATCATGGACAAAGTGGTCAGTATAAAGGAAGGAGGTTAAAGAGGAAAGCACTGCTGAAATCACCTAAATGTTTTCAACACAACAGTAGAGTCTAGGTTTTAAGCAGAGGAGTATTGTAACGGGATCTGATTCAGTTTTCAGATGCTTGTGAAGAAGGGTTTGGGAGGGGGGACGTTCAGAGCAAGAGCAGCAGAAAGAAAGTGGTGGGGGATAAGAGTCTACTAAGAGGTAATAAATGTGGCCTGAGGGGCTATATGGAGATCTGGAGAGGTGGATAGAAGCAAGATATGATCTAGAGAAAAGAATCAAAGAACTTCTTTATCAATTAAACACTGGAAATAAGAGACAAGGAGAAACCAATGATGACTCACAGATTTTTGGCTTGAGCCCCTTAGATGGACAGTGATGTTACTTACTAGAATAAACAAGGTTAAATGTGCTTTATAAAAGTTTAATAGTAAGATGTAATTTAAAAACCATGATATAGAATAAAGGTTGAGTAGAGAAACCTCTGGGCCAAACAAGACATTTTAACACACTGCCACTGTCTTCAGCACTGGTGATATCATCATCAACATCACTATTATCAGCACTAAGGAGGACTACACGAGGACTGACAATTAAGCTCAGGAACCCATCCTAGAAAAAGTGCTACACACCTCACTGTTGAGTATCATCACAGTCAATTTCAAAGCACACCCCCTGGGAAGCTGTGCGCCGATGTCACCCTTCAAAGCAGTTCTGGAATTCTTTTTCTGGAATGGCCATCAGAGTTGTTGCCATATTACCCTGGATGTCCTGAATGATATCAAAATGTCTTCCTTTCAATATTTCCTTTATTTATGGGTAAAGAAAAAAGTCACTGGGGGCCAGACCTGGTGAGTAGGGAGAGTGTTCCAATACAGTCATTTGTTTACTGGCTAAATATTCTCTCACAGACAACTACACGATTAAGTTCATTAACTTATGACTGTGCCACTGTACACAATGGCCATTACATAAAGAGTCCCAAAACTGCTCTGAAGGGCAGACTAGGCACTGGTGTCACTGCTGATCACAGCAACGGCAGGTGACCACAGTAATATTCAGCAATGAGGTATGTGGCACTCAGAAAAATTAAGTTTGCAAACTTGTCAGACCTCATATGTCAAGCACCATGCTAAAAGCACATCAAAAACTGTTACTCTTATTTATGATAACAAAACCAAGGCCTACAGACAGTAATTAGCTTTCCCTCTATCACACTGCTGGTGAGAAGAAGAACACTTGATCCCAAACAATCAGAAGCTCAGTCTAAACCACCACATTAAGCAGAGGCCTGTCCTTCTGCTTCCTCCTAGTTCCTCGACATATTCCTCCCCATGAGTGCTGATGTTCCACAGAGTACTATCATCAGCCTTCTATTCTCACTTCACTCACTCTGTGGAATCTGACTCACCATGATCATGCTTATGAATATAAAATTTCACTCTGGTCTCCCCCCACTTTCCAAGTTAAAATGAAATTGGAACAATGATTTCACATTTAAAATTGTTCTTATCTTTCTATTTTCTTCCTCAATTAACATTACCATCATCTACTCCTTTGTCCTTACTCATATCCGTATCTGAGCCCCACAATTTACTAAATTTTCCTTCAAAATACTACTCAAGTTTGTCCTCCCCTCTCTAGTACTTTAAAGCCTGGACCTAGGCTGTCACATAAAAGGCCTCCATGTCTCAAGAATTACCTATCTTCAATTCATCTCCACTCTGCTGCAAGAAAGTTTGTCCTGTAATGACACACCCAATGGGATGAAAGTCAAACTCCCTAGCATATTATAAAAAATTTGTACACTTTCATGTCTCATCACTCTTAACCTGATACTCACTGTATCCAGCAATACAAACTGACTTGCCATTTTCAAAACAAGCCATGCTCCCCTCGACCTTCTGTCTCTTTATACATGCTATTTTCTCTATCTGGAAAACTCTTTCATCATGACCTGGTAAATTAACTCATTCTTTAAGACTTTGCTGAAAAGTCATAGTAACTGTTAAGCCTTCTATGACCTCCAAAGGCAAAGCTAGTAGTCAATGCCTCCTCTGTGATCACAAGCTAGAATTCAGGTGCAAGATGATCATTTTTTCTGCTTTAGATAAAAAGAACACCACATCCTATTATCTCTGCTCATAGTAGATCTTGTCAAAACACTGTTGATGTTTTACAGTTTACCATTTATCATACTATTTTAAATATTAAATTCTATCAACATATACAGACTTACTTTTTTAACACTAAGATAGACCACTTATTCATTTGAAAGGATACTTCATTTCAGAGATAAGAATCTCTGAAGTTGGACCACTTCAAAATTATCTGCTAACTTGACTTGTAAATGACAAAAAAAAAATGTCATTTGATGTAACCCATTTGCAGCAAGGTTCTATAAAAGACACGTTATTGGGTATTTTCACATTATTGAGAAGTCAGTGTTTGTTTCGCTCATTCAGACTTCAAAACCAGCCAAAAAAAAAAAAAAAAATCTAAATAAAGGGCATACCATTCGCTAATGTATTGAGAAATATCAGTGGACAAAAGCCACTTTACTTTCCATTAAAATTATCCAGCTTGATGACAACAGGAACTGCTTGCTGAATTAAGGCAAACTGAGTATGATTTTCAAATCCTATCTAAAAGAACTGCAAAATATTTTACTGAATGCAAACTGCTTTCAAATAGGATGTAGTAACTTACCCAGAGCAGAAAAAAACATCATCTGACACCTGAATTCTACGTGGTGATCACAAAGGAGGCACTGACTAACTCTACCTGTGGAGGTCACAGAAGGCTTAAAAGTTATTCCGTTTAAAAGTTTTGGAGATTTGATCTTCAATTTTAAAAGACTAAAGTTAGAAAAATTGTAAGCAGAAGGAAGAGAATCATTCCTACCAGGTGTAAGGCATACTAGGCCATAGGTATATAAAGGTGAAGAAAGAGCAGAAAAGACTGCCTTATTTGTGTATATTATTTTATCAAATATGAAACCAAGGGTCTATGGTGTGTGACATCAAATGTAATCATATAAAACAGTTTTTATATACTGGTCATGCACTCTCATGTACACTTAACCAATCTAACTGTGCAACATATTTTAAGCAAATGAAAAAAGCAATAGTGTTGAATGGACACAAGAGGGGGCAATAATAGGGTTTTTTGTTGTTGTTCGTTTATTTTGGTTTTGAGACTCAACACTTGTAGGACATCTATATACAATGCAATGCATGTTTAATAATGTTGAGAAATTTTAGTAACAAAAACGTACAGGATTTCTGCACCCCATATTAGTGAGTGGCAGCTGGGGTCCTAAAAACTAGCAAGCTAGCTACCATCTCAGGTATGCCAAATGATCCCATTTCAGCTCGATCAGATGATCACCAAGGACAACAAAGACATAAGAGAAAAAGAGCCCAGAGGACAGAATGATCCACATGCATGGATGACTGCATTAACATGTTATCAGAAGAACCAGATAGTGCCCGGCCACCACCACCATGACAGCTGTGATGGGGCACACAATGTTGGGTCCCAATAGCAACACACAAAAAAGAGGGCTGTAACTCAAGAACTGCACTAAAAGACCACAACTGATGTTCCAATGCCCCAGGACTTCCCCAGAAGCATGGCTCCTAGACCTGCTGCCACTCCTAATCATTCATCATTACTGAGGTCAACTCTTGGGACAGGAATGGATTGGACTCAGGGACGTAAAGTGACCATGTGGTGTGTCCACTTTACAGTTATATGTATCTACAGGATGCCGTCCTACTGGCCTCTTAATAGAAGAGAGAGGAGAGGATGGAAGGAAGTGACAGGAGACTGTTAGCAAGATATGACACATATAGAATGGAAAGTGTACTGTCACCGGGCAAGGAGACCAGGGCAAAATGCAGATAGGAGGGCATGCAAATTTAACTTGGATTGTATACTACTTTCACTCAATCATAGTAATAAAAAAAAAAAAGTACAGGATTTTCTAGCATAAAACAGAGAAACTGAGGAGAACAAGAACCAGCAACTACCAAAAATTTAGAAAGTTAACAACATGAAAGAACAGTTTATAGTGATCCTCCAAAATATCATGATTAGTGTTCTTTGTCAACTAAAGAAAGCCAGCCAAGCAAAATAGATGACTAACAACTATGGTCTACCAGTAAGGAGACGCAAGAAATTTTATGGACATAGTATTCCCATCGTCACAGAGACTCCTGTCATGTCATCCCCTCTTGGATTTTCTGTTATAACTCTGCAGGAAACTTCCTTTTATGCTAGATAAGAAACCAGCTCTTAAAAAATACACAATTATTCTACATAAATGTACCTAAAACCAAAAAACACATTTAATCAAGTCAGTTCCAACTCATAGCAACCCTACAGATCAGACAAGAACTGCCCCATAGAGTTTCCAAGGAAAGCCTGGAAGAATCTGAACTGCTGACCTTTTGGTTAGCACATGTTGCACTTAACCACTATGTCACCAGGGCTTCCATATAAATACAGCTGGGGATATATTTATTTATTGAGAAATATTTATCAAAAATTGCTAAATTTGGAAAATGTTTGTTTTATGAATATTTCAGTGACAATGTTGTGTGAACTATAATCATAAGAAAAAGCATAATAGTCACATGAAAAGGAATAATTTTGTATAAAAGAACTCTGTATCTATATCTATATGAAAGAAAACAAAAAATCACTGCCATCACATCAATTTTGACTTACGGAGACCCTACAGTACAGAGCAGAACTGCCTCAAAGGACGTCCAAGGAGTGTCTGATGCAGTCAAAAGCATCTTAAATGTATAATAACACTTATCTGTCAGTCTGTTGTACCACAGTGGCTTGTGTGTTGCTGTGATGCAAATTCCAGCAAGGACACTCACCACAGACAAGTTCCAGTGGAGCTTCCAGACTAACACACACTAGGAAGAATGACAGACCTAATGATGTAGATGAATAAAAGCTTTCAGAATCCTCATCTGTAACAACTATGAAGATGGGGCAAACCAAACTAAACCAAATCCACTGCCAAAGATTCCAGTTCATAGCAACCTTACATGACAGAGTAGAACTGCTCCTTACAGTTTCCAAGGAGTGCCTAGGGGATTCAAACTGCTGACCTTTTGGTTAGCAGACACAGCACTTAACCACTATGCCACCAGCGTTTCCAACAGATGCTAGAAGGAAGATACTATGATAAGAATCTGTAGAGCTTCTGATTGCTTCGGTTTTCTCAGTGAAAGAGGAATCAAAGTCATTAGCTCAGAATAAGGACTTGCTAGGGGAAACCCTGCAGTTCAAATCTGCCAGGCACTCCTTAGAAACTCCATGGGGCAGTTCTGCTGCGTTCTATGGAGCTGCAATGAGTCAGAAATAGCTTGATGGCAGTTGAGTTTGGAGTTATGGAGGGGTTTCAGGACAAAGGTAAGAAACAGTTCTTACGGAAAGTAAGGCCTGAATGGACTAAGGATGTGAATGTCGTAGGGACAGAATCAAGATGGCAGACTAAACACACATCTCCTTAACTCACTCTGAAAACTAAGGCCAGGACTGATTATTAAACGGAGACTTCTGGACACCCAGTGAGCCCTAGGGCATGGCATAGGGCTGTCATCTCGGATTACATGCCACTGAATGGGAAATTTCTTCTCTTTCGCTGATCCCCAGCCCTTGCAGACTGAAGGTAACTACCGGCTTTATCTTTTTTCCTTTTAGTTAGCCTGTGGTAGCAACTGGGCCTAACTGGCAGCAAAGTTCTGCCACACTGCTGATGTGACCAGTGAGAGGAACAGCCACAATCTGAGAGCCTGGCTCTGGACTGTGACAACCATGGCCCCTTCACCCCTCTTTCTGAACCTCCACGATTGATTTGGCTATTTCCCAGCAGACGTGAGGAGCCTCTGAGGGGCACCATCTTGTCCAACTGGGAGGCAGAGCTACCCAAACAGAGGCCTCAGTGAGGACTAATTCCCAGGCTAGGAGGCAGTGTCAGCCTCGGGAGAACTCGCCAGAAGAAAAGCTGTGTTTAGCACAGTTTACCTTTTGGGTAGGATCCAGCACCTGATGACAGTAGGACAGTAGCCTGTCCACACTTTGAACTAGATCACAGCATCTAGGGACAGATACACAGGTGTCTCCACTGCCAGCTGGAAAGAGGGGCTTGCATACCTGACAGCCTGACTGTTTATGGAAGCTGTCAGATCACTTTTACCTTTCAAAATAAGACTACCTAGAGAAATAACTCTAGTGCAGCCTGATGGCATCTCTTCCAATCTTGACTGACCCACAACGTAGGGCCAGCTGGCGGCCTCCCAGTGACTCCATAAGTAGAGCCGTGTCTTTGCCAGCCAGGAGGTGGAGCCTGCCATCACAGAGAATCCACTAGGCCCAGTCCCTGGAGTACATAGAGGTAACTGTGATCAACTTCTGTTAAGGCAACACCAGAGAAACTAGGCAACCTCTAGATGCCCCAAAAGCAACTGACTTTGGCCTGACACTTAAGGAAAAATCCAACCACGGCTCCACAAAACTTCAAAAAGAAAGAACCAAAGAACTTCCCAGATGAAGAAGCCTTTCTGAAATTTTCAGAGGTTGAGTACAAAAGAATTATACAGACAGCTGTTTTAGTCAGCTAGGGCTGCTCTAACAGAAATACCTCGGAGTAGATGGCTTTAACAAAGGAAGGTTTATTCTTACAGTCTGGTAGGCTACAAGTTCATATTCAGGGTGTCCGCTCCAGGGGAAGGCTTTTCCCCTTGTCGGCTCTGGAGGAAAGTCCAGTATTGTATCAGTCTTTGCCAGGGAGCATCTTGGCACAGGAACCTCAGGTCTGAAGGATGCGCTCTTCTCCCGATATGGCTTTCTTGATGGTATGAGGTTCCCAATTCTCAGCCTGTCTCCCTTTCATCTCTCACAGGCTGAAAGGATTAAGAGTGGGACAAGCTATACTCCAGGGAAACTCCCTTTAGAGTGGAGCAGGGAGGTGATCTTATAAAGGGATTTACAGTCCCACCCTAATCCTTTAACACAAAGCATAGGAAAACCACAAAATGGAGGACAGTCACCAGACACTGGGAATCATGGCCCAGCCACATGGCTACACATATTTTGGGGGGGACATAATTCAACCCATGACAACAGCCCTACTAGACATTATACAAAATTCAGCAGACCAAAATGAAAAATTAAACAAGCTGTTCAAACGGATGGAACTCCAGTATTCTGAAATCTAACAGATCAAAAACAAAATTAAAGACTCAGAAAACTCAATTCAAAGCCAAGAGAGCAGAACTGAACAAATGGAAAACAGACTTTCTGACTCAGGAGACAAAACTACTGACACCAGCATTTTTAAGGAGAAATCAGAGAAAAGACACAAGGAAAATGAAGAAACATTAAGAAACATGTGGGACTCTATCAAGAGGAACAATCTATCATTAATTGGAGTTCCTGAACAGGAAGAGACACCTGAAAACACAGAGAGGATTCTTGTTGACTTGCTGACAGAAAATTTTCCTGAAATTATGAGAGAAGAGAACATAGAAATTCAAGATGTGTATTGTTTTAGTCAGCTAGGCCTGCTCTAACAGAAATACCAACGAATGGATGGCTTTAACAAAGGAAGGTTTATTCTTACACAGTCCAGTAGGTTACAAGTCCGACTCAGGATGCCCACTCCAGGGAAAGGCTTTCCCCCTTGTTGGCTTTGAAGGAAAGTCTGGTGTTGCATCAGTCTTTGTCTAGGGAGCATATTGGGGCAGGAACCTCAGGTCTGAAGGACATGCTCTTCCTCCGGTACTGCTTTCTTGATGGTAAAAAGTTCCCAATTCTCTGCCTGCTTCTCTGTCCTTTTATCTCTCATAGGATGAAAGGATTAAGGGTGGTGCAAGCCATGCTCCAGGGAAACTCCCTTTACAGTGGAGCAGAGAGGTAAGCCTATGAAGGGATTTACAGCCCCACCCTAATCCTTTAACATACAGCATAGGAAAAACTCTAAATAAGGAACAATCACAAGATACTGGGAATCACGGCCCAGCCACATGGCTACACATATATTTGGGGGGACACAATTCAATCCATGACATCTCAACCCCACTCCCAGTACCAAATTGTCTTAGGCTGGGTTTTCTAGGGAAGCAAAACCAGTAACATGTGGATACAATGAAAGATTTATAATATAGATAGATAGATAGATACAGATATAGGAAACAGCTCACGCAATGACAGAAGCTGAATGTCCCAAGTTCTGGCACAAGCCTCACATGGCCACGGAAGCTGAGGAACCCAAAGTCAGAAGGTCAGAGGCCAGAGTTCTAGATTGCTGGTTCTGTAGGTGAGTGGATCCCAAGCTAGTGGTGAGACGGAGTGGCAGAGGCTGCTGAACCCAGGATCAGCAGGTCAGGGAACAGGACTCTCAAGTGCCGACTGAAAGGACTGATGAATCCAACAGCTGCTAGTTCAAGTCCAGGAACCAGACACTGGAAGAAGAGAGCAGGAGCTCCTGGCTACGTAAGCAGACCAGCAGTAGTAGTAGAAGGTCAAGAGATGAGAGTTGAGGGGTGCAAAGCCACCACAAACCCTGGCCTGCCACTTAATATAGGAGCCAAATATGGAATAGCCAAGTTGACACAATGCTAACCACCACATGTATCAACTGCTATACAATATAGATCCCAAAAGAAAGACTCCAAGACATATCATAATCAAGCTTAACAAAACAAAACACAAGCAGAAACTCTTAAAGGCAGTGAGACTCAAAGCAAAGCTAACATTCAGAGAGAAGCCCCGTAGGCTTTCGTCTGACTTCTCGGCAGAAACCATGTTGGCATGGAGGCAGTGGGGTGGCACATTTAAAGCCTTAAAGGAGAAAAACTTCCAACCAAGAACTATATATCCTGCAAAACTGTCTTTCAAACACAAAAATGAATTTTGCAGATAAACAGAAACGCAGAGACTTTGTAAAAAACCAAACCAAAGGTACAAGAAATACTGAAAGAAGCTCTTGGCTTACAAAAACAAAACCATTAACTCTATATTTTATGAAACAGTACAGGACATATCATCCAGAAACTCAGTTAGGGCAGGCACAAAACCCCAACCTAAGCTACAACACCAAAAGAAGTGGTCCAGCGATCACATCATGAAAACTACGATACCACCACATTAAAAAAAGGGATATATTACAGTAGTTATAATCTGTCCAGATGGAGAGGAAGTTAATATAATATTTAGAAGTTAAAATCAGGTTTAAACATATATTACTAAGGCAGATCATAGTAGTAGCTGCAAAACACAACAATGAAGCAACATATCAAAACAAGAAATACAATACAGGAGTCTCAAACACAAATCCAACACTGAAAAGGGTGAAAACCAGCCCATAAAGAATGTTCCAGAACAGAATGGTAAGAGCAACAGAGAAAACATAAACACAAAAATAAACACAGCAAAATGACAGCACTAAACATATATCTATCAACAATTACACTGAAGGTAAATGGACTGAATGCTGATGAGTGACATCTTGGATAGAAAGACACAACCATTTACATGCTGCTTACAAGAAACTCACCTTAGACTTTTAGATACAAACAAACTGAATATTAAAGGATGGAAGAATATATACCAAGCTAACAATATACAAAGAAGAGCAAGTGTGGCAATAGTAATCTCAGATAAAATAGATTATACTGTTAAAAAAAGAAAAAAAGAAAGCTCAATAAAGACACCTAAGACACTACTGCAACAATTAACCAAGTAGACCTCCTCAATATATACAGAACTTTCTATTTTCATCATGTTGAGTAAAATTAGTCACTGGCACAAAGATAAATACGGTATGAGACCTCTACTTTAAGGACTTGAAAACTGACTCATACGAAAGAAAAGACTGTGGTAGCTGTAAGGGAGGGGAGAAAGGGAGAGAGGGAGAGGGCTGGTTATAAATTAGATAGTTGATAGCAATTTGGTAGGGTGAAATCAGTGACAGCACACATTAGAAAGAAGATCAGTTTAGCTGGACTTCAACATAACCTGAAAACTCTTCCAATCTTAACTCAATAGGTAAGGACAGAGCAGCAGGGCAGGGGTCTGGCAACCATGTTCTCAGAGGAAATCGAAGCCAACTGGTAATGACCAGCCTATTGCTAAGAGAGTCCTCTCCACCTCATATTGGTGAGTGGCACCTGGAGTTTTAAAAGCTAACAAGCTGCCATCTGAGGTACACCAACTGGTCCCAACTCATCTGGAACAGATGACCACCAATGACAAAAATGACACAGGGGACAGGGAACCCAGAAGACAGAAAGACCCATGTGAATGGGTGACTACATCAACACGTGACCAGAAGAACCAGATGGTGCCCGGCCACCTCCAGGGACGGGGATGATGGGACTCACAAAGTTGAGTCCCAGGGGCAACATGGGAATAAGAAGGGGTGCACCCTGAGAATTCCACTAAAAGACCACAATTGATAGTCCAACAGCCTAGGGGTTCCCCTGGGAGCATGGCCCCTAGACCTGCCCCTAATCATAAATCATTTCTGAAGTCAACTCCTTGGACAGGAATGGATTGCACCTGGCGACACACAGTGACCATATCATGTGTGCACTTTATGGTTCTATGTGCCTATAGGATGTCGCCCAACTGGCCTCTTATTAGAGGGGAGTGCAGAGGGTGGGGAAGAGGGGAGAGGGGATTATTAAGAGGTTATGAATTGTACAGAACAGAAAGGAGGAGTGTGCTACTACCAGGCAAGGAGAGCAGTAGGAGCTGCACATAAGTGGGCATGCGAATTTAAACTGGATTGTACACTTTCATTCAATCACAATAAAAAGGAAAAAAAAAAAAAAGGATGTGAACACTGATCAGCCTCAGGGTTTACTTGAGGTTCACCAGCAAGAAACTTAACGATGGCAAAAGTCTCTCCTCCAAAGAGCAACTGCTTATTCAGTACTAATAATGTTACTTAATGAGGTCAACTGTTAAAAGTTTAACCTCTAAATTTCTGTGAACATTTCCCAAAATAGAAACTCTACTTAATACCATACCACAAGCACCTTAAGAAAATCAGCTTTTCAAAAATAAGCCAAATGAGGACTCACATAAAAAGTAACTCTGTAACTGTAAAACAAACTCCAGAGGGAAGAAAGCAACACAACTCCGGAGTCCAAAAGCGTCATCCACTCTACAGCCTACGGAGGCTGCCTTCTCTCTGGCCCACCACGCACCCCTACACAAACTACAACATAGCCTTCATGTTCACCTCATCTCTTCACACTTGCTTTGTAGAGATTTGAAAACACAAATGAATTCTAGTTTGTGGTTGGTCTATTTCACTGGTTGGGATAGAAGGCTCCAGGACAAAATTCTTAGACTTTCCAAGCTGTAAAAATAATGGGTGTCTATATTTCTACCTGTAAATCTAGGATCCTTCTCTTTTTTCATACACAGCAACACTAAGTATCTTAAGATTTACAAAAAAAGTACAAAACTTAAGCCTCGATGATTATTACAGTTAAAATGAATCATCCCTCTAAGCACTCTCAGAAATTCTCAGAATTCCCCACTGGTTATAATTGCTTTATATTTAAGTTTATGATAAAAGATATGTCACGGCTTTCTTCCCTCAATTTCCATAAATCAAAATACTCACGAAATGTTACCTAAAAGTCTCCACAATTTAAAATTAGTCTCACAGTAAAAGATATTTTACTATTTCTGTCATCATCTTTTATATTCTACTTAAAAATACATGTATTAATCAGTCAAATCCACTGTTCTAATGGCAATGAAAATATTCACTGCCATTGAGTCTATTCCAGCCCATGGTAACCCTATAGGACAGAGGAGAACTGCCCCATAGGAGTTCCAAGGAGCAGCTAAGTGGATTGGAACAGCTGATCCTTCGGTTAGCAACTGAGCTGTTAACTACCAGGGGTCCACAAGAATCTGCTCAAAATACCCTTTCAGTACATTTTAAACTTTTATAGGAAGGAAGGAAGGGAGGGAGGGAGGGAGGGAGGGAGGGAGGGAGGGAGGGAGGGAGGGAGGGAGGGAGGGAGGGAGAATGTTTCCTCTGAGTTCAAGAGAAAGGCAGCAAAGCAAAAAAAAAAATCAATAACGATAAATCTAACATTCTAAAGCTTTTTTCAAAAAAGGAACACACACTGTACTAAAAACAAGACCACACACACTTTATGGGGTTAGAACAGTCATCCTAAAACAAAAAAAAGAAACGTTATGCTAAGAATATACACCCCCTCATCGTTATAACTGGGAATTTGGTATTTGACACTTGCAAAGCTGACTTCCTTAGTTGTCTGTTTATGTCCAGACTTATATTAGCATTACAAAAGTGAATGAAGTCACTTGGCTAACCATATGTTGCCATATCACCCCCATTATTCAGGCCAATGGTGTGGAACAAAACAAAAGGAGGCTGTCAACCCCGAACAGAGCCTGTCCTTTCCCAGTCTTTTAAAACAATGCTACCGAGAGCAGTAACATTTTTCAAAGACTTAATAAGCAGTAACACCTATACACTCTTGTCAGGTAATCTTTCTTTTACTGTCTCACATGAGTCTAAATGCAGAAGGTTAAAAAAAAAAAAAAAAAAACTATCTCCCTTCCCCCACTAGCCACAAGACAGCCAGAACTTAGGATGACACTTGCCTATTTCCAACAGGGAAAGAAGTCCACCCACACACAAGCAGCAGCAGGAGGCATAAGCGAGAGGAACAGTGTGAAGAGAAATGCAGAATTGATCATATAATTCTGAAATTTATACTGTGCAGCAAACCCTGCGTCTCATAGGAAAACACTGCTTTCTTCTTGCCTCCCACTGACTCTCCGACCCTTCCTGGTTGGTGAGTCCGCAGGAGGCAAAAATGAAAGTGCTTATTTTTTTCTTTGAAACACAAGGTTGTTAAAAACTGTGAATTTCAAAATCATTACCGTGAACTACCTAGCTTTTAGAGGTGTTTCTTTTACTGCCTTCACTAAAAACAATGTAATAGGAAACTGTATGTGTGTGCGTATGCACACGTGTGTGTGTACACGTGTGTGTGTTGTGGAACACTGGCACTTAGCTGGGTCTATATGTGATATAAAGAATTTACTTATAATCTTATGATAATGTAATTCATGACCATAATACAAAGTATAAGTGATAGGATTAAAACACAAAAAGAAAAATACCATCTTGAACTTAACATACTCACTCTCCTTACTTTAAATTTAACTTAAATTAGGGATGATTTAAGGAGCCATGAGTCGCAGCCGACTAGACGGCACTTGGCTTGGCTGCCTTAAGGAGTTTCAGGTTGGTTTCAACTACATATTCTTACTGAGCCTTCCCTACACCTGTAGAACGGAAAGCACCACAGGCATACCAAGATAAATATGACACAGTCCTTTCCCTCAAGGCTTTACCCTAATAGCAACAATAAGGAAAATGTCTATAAAAAATGATACAACCGTGACAGAAATACCACACACACAAAAATGAGAAACCAAGCATGGACGAGGGAAAAGGAAGAGCAGTCATTTTTAGGTGGTCTTTGAGGGGTAAACATGATTTCAAAAACTGGAGATAAGGTGGAAGAGGCAAAATAAGAAAAGTCACAGCAGCAGAAAACAGCATTTTCTAGGCAGTAATTTTCCAAACTATGCTTTACAAGAACACTAATTCTGAGAGAATACAAAAACCCAAAGCCAAGACCATTGACATCGACTCAATTCTGACTCACAGTGACCCTATAAGACACGGTAGAACTGCCCCATAGAGTTTCTGAGCCTGTAATCTTTACAAAAATACACTGTCACATTTTTCCCCAACACAGCAGCTGGTGTGTTTGAACCACCAATCTTTTGATTATCTTCCAAGTGCTTTAACCACTAAACCAACACGGCTCCTGATGTACAAAAGGAAAAGGGTGGGGGGCTCCCATAAGCAAACAGATTTCGAAAACACTATATACTATAATGCCCTCTTGGAAGTTCACAGTGCACATCACTATAGGAAAGACTGAGAAGTAACTGCAGTCAAACTCTTACTTCTGGTCTTTGAAACCTATTCTGACTGCAGAACTCATCTGAGAGAACATCTATCAGTTCTTCAAACAATGTGGAAATACTAGTCCTTAGATTAGTATTCTTAAACAACTGGAACAATAAGGCTAGCAGTGAAAATTGTACACATTCTAGAATGCCTCAAACACCAATCCAAGAGATACAATCTATACAAATAACAACGAGGGGCTGCTCTGACGAAGTTGCATTTATTTTTAAAATGCCATTATACTGAGCTTTGTGACAGACATTCACAATGAATGCAGGATGCTAAATAATGAATTCACAACATGGGTACATTTTTCACGGAAACATTCTTTTTACTTTATTTATAAGAAATGAGCAACTACATAGCACGAGAAAGATACTATGTGACAAAGTACAGAACAAGCCAATAATAGACAGCAACTGTAGATAAGGCAGGATCGGCTGGTCAAAGCATAGGCCACCACAAAAAATAGACACTCCCATAACCTGAGTGTAACTGCAGGCTTTTTTCTTTTTTCCTAAGCCTAATATTAACTCTCAAAACCTATAACTCACTCAACTAAATGTAAAGGCTAAAGCTGTCTCTCTTGTTTTTCTTCATATTTTTGTACATAAGAATTAAATATCAAAAACAGTATTTTTAAACAAAGACAAATTTAACTAAAATCTGGAAAGCCATTAACTGTTGTTTTTTTTTTTAGCTACTTTATTTCCTAACCCACTGCTGTTAGGTCAATTCCAACTCCTAGTAACCTTGTAAGACAGCGCAGAACTGCCCCATAGAGTTTCTAAGTGAGTGCCTTTTGGTTCGGAGTTACAGTACTTAACCACTACACCACTAGCGTTTCCTCTTTATTTCCTAAATCAAATCCACTGCTGCTGAGTCAATTTCAACCCCACAGGACAGAGCAGACCTGCCCCAAAGAGTTTCCAAGGAGTACCTAATGGATTCAAACTGTGGACCTTTTGGTTTACAGCTATAGCACTTAACCACTATGCCATCAGGGTTTATTTCCTAAAGGAAACATAAACATACTACTTCCTTCCCCACACATATTTCAAATACATTTACACCAGCCTTAATTAGAATAAATTACCTGTGGTTGGAACTGAGGAACAGGTGTCCCATGCATTCCTTGTGATTGCTCATCCATTGTCTGAAGCAACAGGAACTTTACAATTCTGCAAAAAAATGTGTAACTGAAGGTTAAATAGCGTTATCATTACAAATTCATGCTGCTCATCACATGCCTGACACCTGCATTGAAATATACAGATTTATCTGATGCTTAAAAAATTATCATGATACCCTACACTCTTATTTCTGCTTGTTTGCTGAGTTTAAAGCTGTTTAGTTTACTTACAAATACTCACTGATTGAACTATTTCCACTTTGTCAAAATAGCATTATGTGCTTAAACATTCTTTCCATCTATTTCCAAGATGAAAATTCTCCCCTCTCCATTATGTCTCATACAGGCATAGATCAAAGAGGCTTCCTTTACTTGGCCGAAGATGGGAAGACAAACTGCCATGGTAACTTTTCTATAATTATGCTCGATGTTTTACAACCTTAAAATGTACATCTTCTTCACGTTTCAAAAACGTCAGTGTTTTTGTTTTACATCTCCAACTGTAATGCTTACAATCATTTTTAGGCTCACATTTAAAAGGTCAACCCTCACACAAGAGTTTACTCTTTTATGCATATTGTGCTTGTAATTATAAAACAGTCATCTATTAACTCACTAAGCATATGCAGAAGATCAAATTATATACCACAAGCTGAACAAGATGCACAGAATTCAAACACAAATGAGGCACAGCCCTTACCGTCCACAAGCTACTTTCGCAATGATTTTAATACAAACACCAAGTGTTTCTACACAGTGGGAAGGATCACTTTTGAATGGCCTTTCTAGCCATGGTCTCAAAACTCCCACCAAAGTGATTAGGACCCAAGTGATTTGGATGAACAGCGTAATAGGGTAATTAAGGCCCACCTAAGGAACTAGTCAGTCTTGTCATCCTACTGGCCTTGAAATGAACCACCCTACAGGCAGGAAAGACAGAGGATCCCATTACCATCAAGGAAGAGGAGCCCAGTTCATCTTTCACAGCTAGAATTGTTGCATAGAAAAGCTGAGAGAGAGTGCTACAACAGGGAGACAAGGTGGCAGAGGCCTGGCAGCAGGACACAATACAAAGGCTTCCTAGCTCACAGACGCAAGTAAGTTGAGTCTCTTTAGGCCAAGGCAGTGGGCCAGGAAGAGACATGTCTGCAAGTACATCTGGGAAGAGGCTGTCCTCATGGAAGAACTGTATCCTGAGTGCCTATGAGCTTGAACTATATGTAACTGCCATTTCTCTAATAAACTCAGAATCATGATTATGGTCTGTGAGTTCTGTGTGGCCACTGCAATGGATTATCCAATCCGGTAGAGAAGTAGAAAGTGCCATGGCATGGACAGTTGATGTCAGAATTGGTACAGAGAAGAGGCATGTCTCACCTCTTCCTCATAAGAATCAGGCTTGGGCTGTTGATTTTTACTCTCCTCCCCCCTTGTGAGAAAACTCTGGTGGCATAGTGGTAAAGTGCTACAGCTGCTAACCCAAAGGTTGGCAGTTACAACCTGCTAGGCACTCCTTGGAAACACTACAGGGCAGTTCTATTCTGAGAGCAGCTGTGAGTAGGAATTGACTCAACAGCAGTGGATCTGGTTCCCCCTTGTGAAGTTAAAGGAGTTCAAACTTTGCATCCATCCCATTTTTTACATTCTCGGTTCTTTGTGTTATTTTATAACTAAAATTTTGTGGGTCAGCCAAAGCTGTCTCTTATACTCTCTCAAATCTGGTAATACTGCACTGATACTTCCCATCTTCACATTCATCAATATCTATAGATGTGGAAGCAACAACAATTAGTAACATTTCTTCTTTTAAACTCCTAAGGTATTACATTTAAAATAAAAGTTTGTATAGCAACTGCCAGGCATCCCTGGGTGGTGCACATTCTTCATATGCAAAGGTTGAAAGTTCAAGTCCACCCAAAGGTGTCTTGGGAGAACGTGCCAGCAATCTGCTTTCAAAAAGTCAGTCACTGAAAACTCTACATAGACAGTTCTACTCTGATACTGATGAGTTCACCATGTATCACAATCAATTTGATGAGTACCGGTTATAGACCAATTTGGGAAGAACTGACATCTTCACAATACTGGATTTTCCAATTCTTAAATACTGTATATCTTTTTTTTTCTTTCAGCAACACTTTTCAGTGTACTAGTCTTTCACAGCTTTCAGATTTCTTCTTAAGTAATTTATATTTTTGATGCAAATATGATTTTCTCTATCTGAGAATTGTTTGTTAGTGTACATAAACACATTTTTGTATAGGGATCTTTTGTAGATCCCAATACATTTCCTATATACATTTTATTTCCTATTCTTGCCTCTGCAACGGCTAGAACTTCCAGTACAATAAACAGAATTAGTAAGAAAGGACAACCTTTTTCTTGTTCCCGATCTTAAGGGGGAAGTATTCAGTCTTTTACCACTGAATTAACAGTAGTGATACACTGTCATAGATGCCCTTTATCAGGTTCAAAGAGCCCCCTCTATGCTTTCTTTGTTTCAAGTTTTTGTAAGTAATACGTGCTTGATCTTTGTCAAATGCTTTTTCTGTGTCTACTGAGATAATTACATTGTTTTTCTCCTTTAGTTAGTTAAGATGTTGAATTATAAGGACTCATTTACAAATGTTAAACCAGCCTTGTATTCCTGTGATAAACCCCACTTAGTCACTGTACTAGCTTTATATATGTTGTTGGAAAGAGAATCCTAGTAATGAATTAAATTAAATGTTAGTGCAAAATCTAAATCATTAAAATCTGCATTCCCCATCTGGTGTCCAGTTTCAAGAGACTGTCCATGGGAAAAGGGAGAGGATAAGTGAAAAGCAACAAATTTTTCTTTGCACAACACCTAACACAGATCCATGAGTCACTAGGTTCTTAATGCTATTACAGAATAAGAATACATAAATGTTTATATATTGATTTAATACTAGGAGTGAAGAAATAATACATTTAAATACAGTAAGTATGTACTCAGTCTTCTAGATTATAAATCCATATGGCAAGGACCTGCCAGTGTCATTGCAGTTCCATCCTCAGTTTGTGCTTGACACAAAATAGGCAGCTGAGTGAACATTTAATGAAGGAATGCATGTCTGTCATAAAAACATGAAATATTTATTTATACTGTTTAGTAAGTATCAAGTTAATTATGATGAAACCTATCACCAAGTTCAACCAACGTGGCAACCAATTTTCACGGGTTACCCACGGAAGGTACTGCCTGAGGTGGATTTTAAATAATAAATATGAATTAACATGGTTGAGAATAACAAGTAACATATCAAAATACCAAAAAGCATAGCACAGCATCTTAGAAGTTGTTTGAAACTAAAGTTGATAGGCAGTGGGGGTGGGGAAGTTTGTAGCAGATGATGAGGCTAAAAACAGACAGGTGTCAGATAAGGGAAAAAAATCTTCTGTGATAACTTATTTTGTCCAGGGAGATAAATGTTGAGTTCAAGCAGCTGACAAAGATAGGTCACTATTAAGAGACAGTCTTCCAAATGATCCGGGGGTGAGGGGGTGAGGGGGTGAGGGGTAAAGGGGGTGAGGGGGTAACCATAAGCAAGAAGACCAGTTAAGCTACTGAAGAGCCCTCATGAAAGTCCTTTCGCTCAACTTCTAACAGTTTTCAACACAACAGACTACATCACTTTCCTAAATTTATTTATGATCCCACATTCTCCTAGCTTTTCTCCTATATTATAGCTACTCTTTCTCAGTTCCTTTTTCTAACTTATACATGCTGGAGTGCTCCAAGCCTTGAATCTTTCTCCCTCTTCATCTAAACCTACATTCTTACTCTTTCTTCAAGTCATCCCACCCAGCCCCATGTGTTTGCATACCATCCTTACGTGAATACTCTGAAATTTATCTCTCTACCACACGCATCTACGCTGAGCTCTGAACTATATGCTCCTAAACCCAACTACCTAACATCTCCACATGTACAGAAGATTACATATTCCTTTCTCCCAAAAAACCTGCTCCTCCTTCGGTCTTCTTTATCTCTTTACACATACAGTCATCTATTCAGGTGATCTAGCCCCACAGTTAGCTTGGGTCTCCAGGCAACTTTATCTGAGGACCCCACAGACCTTCTGTTTATGTGCATTATCCATCAACAGTTCCCATAATAGAAATGAAAACTGAGATTAAGTATGTATTAATTCACTTACCATTATGTTTTTATACATGTTTCTAAAAAAAAAAAAACTACATTTTTCTACGAACTTAGAAGAGGAGGCACTGCTTCACATTTTGCAAACTTCTTGATGTCAGCCTTCATAAAAGCAGTTTCTCCATTAAATATGTTAAACACATTGTTTTGGTTGAATTATATATTAAGAAAATCTATCCTTATGTAAATACGTACTTGGAAAGGGGGAACGTGCTTTAAAAACATTTTCATATTTCTGCTGACATTCTTCTTGGACACTATACCAAACACTTAAGTTAGCTACAAATAGGAATATCACATCTCACATCAATGAAATTCTGTGCTCTGTTATGTTAAAAACAATAGTTTATCCTGCCCTTTGACGATATCTTGTACTTATCTGCAATTTGTGGCATGAATGCATGGATCATCTGGAACATTTCAGTTCACTTAGTTAATGCAGATCTTTCAAATGCTGACCATTTCACTAAACAATACTAAAACATCACATTTACTAATATCACTACTGATGTCATTAGAAGGGTCTTTAAATAATGGAAATCCGACACAGTTATAGAGATAAATACTAGTTTTCTGAAATTCTAATTTTCACTTCAAAATTCTAACTTTATCATTGGCAACAAATAACGTCAATTGTTTTTCTCCAAGAGATAGGTACTTCATTAATTTTCATTAACTGTGGTCTGAATAATCACAATCTATCAGTTGTTCTTTCAAGTAAAAATGGCATTTCCTGAAATGAGCAGCTACACCACTGCTATTCAAACTGCACAAATGGTTTCCCGGAGACAATTTCTATTTGCTGCAGTAGTCCTTTAAGCATAGTTCCATTTCCTCAACATATTAAAAAAAACACATACTCAAAAGTCAAGATTTGATAAGAATAATACATTTTTAAACAAAGCAAGCATTTTTTAAATCATAACTGTGAGATACCAAATACGTGTAGTACAGTTTGGTGCCATTACCCTGATTCTTGCTAAGGTATCAGCAGTTTTGCAAACAATTTCTTAGCAATATTACAAAAATAGTTTTGATCTTGCAGACCAAATCAAAGGCTGAAGGACCTGCTCCTACTCCTGTTATCTCCAGAAATCTGTAGCTCACTTTGAAAAGAGCTGCTCTAGTCAAGATTCTAAACTGCCCTTTATTCTTTTCTTTTCATTATCTCCCTCCTCTTCATATCCAATCCATCAGTGAGTGATATTGTTCTACTCCCAAAATTTATCTCAAATTTGTACATGTCTTCCCATCAACACTAATACCATCCTATAACAAGGTATTAGTATGTCTCTGCCTGTTGCTGTTAGGTGCCACTGAGTTGGTTCCAACTCACAGCAACGCTACATATAACCAAACAAAATGCTGCCCAGTCCTGCACCATTCACATAATCAGTGCTGTATCTGAGACTATCGTTGCAGTCCCTGTATTAACCCATCTCACTGACAGTCTTCCTCTTTCTTGCTCTCTGATCTTCCATTTTACCAAGCATGATGTCCTTTGCCCAAGACTGGTCCCTCCTAATTATACTTCCACAGTATGAGAAATGAAGTCTCACTATCCTTGATACTAAGCAGAATTCTCAGTGTCCTCTTCCAAGACAAGACTTGTTCTTTCTTCTGTCAGTCTACGGTATATTCAACATTCTTCAACAACACGACAATACAAAGGCAGAAAAATCTCTACGTTCACGAACTCATCCAAGAAAATGTGCTAATGGCTCACTGCTGAACATTACTAAGGTCACCTTCAAAGTACTCCCCTTCGGAAGCTATAAACCACTGCCAGGGCCTAGTCCACCCTTCAAAGCAATTTTGGAACTCTTTTTCTAGAATGACCGTCAGAGCTGTTGGTGTATTACTCTTGATGTTCTGAATGTCATCAGAATGTCTTCCTTTCGATACTTCCTTTATCTTCAGGTAAACAAAAAAGTCATTGGGGCCAGATCAGGTGAGTAGAGAGGGTGTTCCAATACAGTTATTTGTTTACTGGCTATAACTACCTCACCAACAACTATACAAACCTGCCACCCTGTGCAATGGCCATTCCAGAAAGAGTTTCAAAATTGCTTTGAAGGGTGGACTAAGCACTGGCATTGGTGCATAGCTTCTCAACGGGAGTACTCCCAAGGTGACCACAGTGATACTCAGCAATGAAGTATATAGCACTTAAAGCAATTAAGATCGCGGACTTGTCACAACTGATATGAGATGAAACCTAGGATTACTGCAAGAGTATATTCATTAGTCTCTTTTTTCCCACCATTCTCTTCAATGTAATATTTTCAAAACATAGATCAAATCAAAACACTCCCACTGCTCTTAGAATAAAATCCAAACTCCAATCAGAATACTGCAAGGCCTGTAAATAATCTCATCTACATTTCAGTTCAATGGTTGAATTCTTGCCTTCAATGTGAGACACTTGGGTTCAACTCCTGGCCCATGAACCTCATGCAGCAGCCACCACCTATCCATCAGTGGTGGTCTGATGCTGGATAGGTCTCAGTGACAGCTTCTAGACCAAGATAAAATAGGAAGAAAGGCCCAGCAGTCTACTGAAACTCAGTCAATAAAAATCTACGGATCACAATAGTCCAGTTCACCCCTAATGATGGCATGGAGCAGAACTGAGCAGCATTTCATTCTGCTGTGCATGGGGTCACCATAGTCAAGAGCCAACAAGACTCATCTGACAACAGCAGCAAAGCTCTCCTAGATTAACTCATGCAGCCTCCCCTGACTGACTACCTCCACTGAATTTCCTCTGTTCTTGAAACCTGTTGTTAAGTAATCACTATCAAGGCAAAACTTACTAAGTCCCTTCTGGCATCAGGGCCTTTATATGTGCTGTCCTCGCTACCCAGAATCTCTAATCAGCTAGTTTAAAATCAAGCTTACCTTAGCCACTCCCTCAAAGTTGTACTCCTCCCCTACTACAGTCCTTTCTTTCATATCATCACTCTATATATCCTTGAAACAGTTTGCACTTTTCTGTTCTGGTTACTGGCTTAGCTGCAAGGTATTATTAGCATGCACACTGAACTCCTTGGAAGCATGCCTTCCCTTTCCCTTGCTCTTGCTAATATCTTCAAGACTGGAGTCAATGAAGAGAAGGCAGACACAGCTCACCTGTCTTCTTGTATTGGTCCCATTACTACTGGAGATTTGGTAAAGAGTACCATGGGACCCAAGGGAATGGATAAGATTCTTCTAAACAGAAGATGAGATGCCTCCCTTATGGTAACCAGTGATGGCACGACTATTATAAAAATCATCAATGTACACAGCCCAGCAGCTAAAGTTTAAGTTAGCATGTCAAGGGTTCCAGATAATACAGTTGGTGATGGCACTCCCTCTGCTGCTGTTTTAGCAGAATTATTAAGGCAAGCAGAAATTTTAATTGCATTACAAGCTGGAGAGTAGCCACAAAGGCAGCAAGGGAGACTCTACTGAACACTGAGGTTGATCATGGTTCAGATGAAATTAGATTCCATCAAGATTTAACAAACACTGTGAGTACAACATTAGCCTCAAAATTTCTTACTCATCACAAAGATCACTTAACAAAATCAGCCACAGAAGCTGTTATCGGACTGAAAGGCTCTGGTAATCTGGAGGCAATTCATGTCAGCTAGGAGGAATTCTGGGAAATTGCTATTCAGATGAAGGCTTTCTGTTGGGTAAAAAACAGAATAAATCAACAAAAGAGAATAGACTTGCGATTAATTAGATACAGTCTGCAATAGAAAGGAGGAATTAAAGATGATTCCAAGGTTTCAGACTAAGAGATGAGGTATATGGTTGTACGAGAAACAAAAACAGGGTGGCAGTTAGCAACAAGAGGTACGTGATGAGAATGACAGAGAAATTCTTATGAATTATTAAGAGAAAGACCAGACCATATAAGTGAAGTTTTCATGTTAGGTATATAGGCACTCCCCTGAATTAATGAACATCAGACAACTTGTACTTGCCTTTTGATGTTGCATAAGTTTGCCCTCACTTTGAAACTAGGTAACACAACTGGCAAGAAACTTCATCACAACCAACTTCACTTGCTGCACCTGCAACTTTTTTAATTTTTGAAATTTTATTTTTTATTAATTACAGTAAGAGAATAAAATTTGTAACATCTATCAATTATCTCATCTATGATAAAACCTGAGCCCCCACCCACCCCTGTAGTCAACACAGTCATTTTCTTCTGTGAATAAGTCTCTTTTTAGGTCCTTGTAACAGGGCCTCACAAAATTTGTCCTTTTGACACTGATTGATTTCACTGAGCATTACCTCTTCCAAATGAGAGCATGTTATGAGACGTTTTCTAAAATCATTATTGTTTTTCATCATACTATAGTGTTCCACTGAGTATATGTACCATAGTTTGTTTATTCATTGATCTGTTGATGGGCATTGGGGTTGATTCCATCTTTTTGCTATTGTGGACTCTGCTGCAACAAATATTCATGTACACGTGTCTGTTTGTGTGACAACCTTTGTTTCTGAAGGAAAAATTCCAAGCAGTGGAATTACAGGATCAAATACTATATCTATTTCCATCTTTTTTAAGGAAGTGTCAGAGTGTTTTTGAAAGAGGTTGTACCATTTTGCAATCCCACCAGCAGTGTATGAGAGTTGCAATTACTCCATAGCCTCTCCAGCATTTGTTGTTTTGTGGTTTTAGGACCATAGCCAATCTTGTTGGGGTGAGATGATATCTCACTGTAGTTTTGATCTGAATTTCTTTAATAGCTAACGATCATTAGCATATCCACATGTCTCTTTTCGCTGCCTGGATCTCCTCTTTAGAGAAGTGTCTGTCCATCCCGTTTGTCCATCGCTTAACTGTATTATGTATCTTTTCCTTTTGATTTTTGTAGTATCTTATACATTTTGGAGATGAGACGTCAGTCTGTCACACAGTTGCCAAATATTTTTTCCCATTCTGTAGGTGGCCTTTTAATTCTATTAATAAAGTCTCTGGGTGAGCAAAAGTGTTTGATTCTTAGTAGTTACCATTTATTTATTTTCTATTCTGTTGATCGTGATTTGTTTGTCAGGGATCTTGAAGTCTGTCTACACAGTGTATTAAAATGTCCATTGTTGATCCTATTTTATCCTGGATGAACTTTACCATTTCAGATTTGATATTTAGGTCTTTTATCCCCAACTTGAGTTGGTTTTTGTGTAAGGTGAAAGACATGGGTCTTGTTTCTATGTTTTGCAGATGGATATCCAATTTTGCCAGCACCATTTGTTAAAGAGACAGTTTTTACCCCAGTTTAAAATTTCAGGGCTTTGTCAAGTATCAACTGTTTATAGGACGATGGTGGCATCTCTGGGGTCTCAACTCTATCCCATTGGTCTATATGTCTCTTTTTGTACCAGTACCAGGCTATTTTGGCAACTATGGCAGTGTAATAGGTTCTAAAGTTGGGAGGCTCCCAGTGTGTTCTTCTTCTTCAACCATGCTTTACTTATCCAAGGTTTCTTGCCTTTCCAGACAAAGTTGGTGATTTGTTTCTCCACCTCATTAAAAAAAATGTTGCTGGAATTTGGATTGGAATTGCATTATGTAAGTAGACTGCTTTGTGTAAAATAGACATTTTCACAATGTTAAGTCTTCCTATCTATGAGCCAAGTAGATTACTCCATTTACGTAAGTCTTAGTTTCCTGTAGTAAGGTCTTGTAGTTCTCTTAGTAAAGGTCTCTTATTTCTCTAATTATACTTATTCCTAGGTATCTTATTTTCTTGGGGGCTACAGTAAATGGAATTGATTTGATGATTTCTTCTTTCTCATTGTTGGTATAAAGGATCAAAAGACCCACCTATATGTTGCTTACAAGAAACACACCTTAGACTTAAAGATATGAACAAATTGAAAATTAAAGGATGGAACAATATATACCCAGCTAACACCATACAAAGAAGAGCAGGTGTAACAATTCTAATCTCAAATAAAATAGATTTTAATGCAAAATCCACTACTGTGGACAAGGATGGTCACTATTTATTGCTGAAAGGTTCAATACTCAAAAGCAGGACTTAACAATATTAAAAATTTATGCACCCATAATACCGGAGCACCTAAACACACTGAATAAATACTGACAACACTGAAAAATTATATAGATCATTCTACAATAATAGTGGGAAACTTCAACACTACTCTTTCAGTTATGGATAGATCATCCAGAAAAAAAAAAATCTCATTAAAGATACAGAAGATCTTATTGCAACAATCAACTGACTTGACCTATCGATATATACAGATCTTTTCATCAATAAACAGATAAGTACACCTTCTTCCCCAATGCACATGGAACATTCTCCAGAACAGATCATGTGTTAGGTCATAAAGCAATTCTCTATAAAATCCAAACCACTGATTTATTTCAAAGTATCTTCTCGGACCATGGGGCTGTAAGAGTTGAAATCACTAACACAAAACTCAAAGGAAGAAATTCAAACTTATGGAAACTAAACAACACTTTGCTCAAAAAGCCTTGGGTTACAGAAGAAATCAAGGACAGGGCATAGTCAACATGGCAGACTAAGTATACATTGCCCTAAATTCCTCTGGCAACCAAGACCTGAACTGATAATCAAATGGAGCTTTCTGGTCATCTAGTAAGCCCAAGACATGGCACAGGGCTCTTAGTTTGGACTTCATACCACTCAACAAAAAATCTCCTCTCTTTCACTGACTCCCACTCATGGCTACTCCTGGCTCTCATGGACTGAAGGTAACTTACCATTTGGCCAGTGGGCGGAGCTGGGTCTTGCCTAGAGGCTAGTCTCAGATACACTACTGATGAGATAGGCAGGTGAATTTGCCATATTTTGAGAGCCAAGCTTAGGACTCTACGCATCTCACCATGTCCAGCCTCTTATTCTGCCTCTGTGACAGTGTAGTTTGTATGGCAGTGGCTGTGCCCTTCTGTGGGACGCCATCTTGAATATGAAGATTTTTAGCTGAACCTAATTCTTAGCCTGCAAGCCAGCACCCGCTCACAGGAGACCACTTTTCTGACAGAAAAGCAGTAGTTTACAGAGTGTCACCTATGGCTGGGGACTGACAACTGAAGCTGAGGACTCAGTGCTTCTCAGCACCTTTGGCCCCTCTTTCCTCCTCTGCCACAGGGTAGTGTGTAAGGAAGTGGAGGCAACCTAGTGCAGGGCACCATTGTTGATACAGTGTCTACAGCTGGACCTAATTCTGAGCCTGGGAGCCAGCGCCTTCCCACAGGAGCGCTTTTCTGCCTGAAAAGCAGTAGTTTACACAATGTTGTCGATGGTTGGGGCCTGTCAGCAGCTTTCCTGTATTTTGAACTAGTTCATATCATCTGGGATTGGATATAGGGGTACTTACTTTGCCAGTTGGGAAGAGGGACCTCAACAATTCAAAACCTGAATAACTTGGGAAGTGGTCAGATAACTTTTATTTTTCATTTTAAGAGGGCCTAAAGAAACATCTGCAGTCAACCCTCACAGTATCTATTCCAGCCTTTATCGACTCACAAGAAGCCCAAAAAGCAACAGACAGCCAGGTGCCGTCGAGTCAGATCCAAACAGACAATTGAAAACATGGTAAAGAAGAAATCACCTATGGCTTCAGAAGGCCCCCAAATGAAACAACCAAGGAGCTCTCTGGATCAAGAAACTTTTCTGAAATTAGCGGAAGGTGAATACATAAGGATTACATACAGAGCCCTTCTAGACTTTATACAAAATGAAGCAAAGTAAAAAGAAAAATTAAGCCAGCTGGTGGCTTTGATGAAACACCAGTACTATGAAATCCAACAGATGAAGAACAAAATCAAAGGGACAGAAACTTAAATTCAAAGCCCAGAAAACAGAAAGAACAAATGAAAAAGAGACTTTCTGACTTGCAAGACACAGCTACTGACTCCAGCATCTATGAGGAGAAATCAGAAAAAAAAAAAAGAAAAATGAAGAAGCATTAAGAGGCATGTGGGATTCTATTAAGAGGAACAAACTATGATTAATTGGAGTCCCTGAACAGGGTGAGACACCTGAGAACACAGAGAATATTGTTGCTGAGCTGCTCACAGAAAGCTTCCCAGAAATCATGAAGGAAGAGAATACAGATATCCAAGATGTGTATCATATGTCACTCAATATAGTTCTCAAAGAATGCAAGATACATTATAATCAAGCCTAAAAAAATGAAACATAATCAGAAACTCTTAAAGGCAGCAAGACTCAAAGCAAAGCTAACATTCAGAAGGAAATCCTATAGGCTTTTGTCAGATTTCTCAGCAGAAACCACACCGGCACAGAGACAGTGGCATGACACATTCAAAGCTTTGAAGGAGAAGAACTTCCAACCAAGAATTATAAATCCTGCAAAACTATCTTTCAAATATGAAAATGAAATGAAGACATTCGCAGATAAACAGAAACTCAGAGACTTTGTAAAAACCAAACCAAAGCTACAAAAAATACCGAAGAAGCTTGTATTTTAGAAAGACACATGATCCAGGATCTTAGTTAATGTTCCAGACACAAAGCTGTAATAGTGAAAGAAACGATCTAGTGATCATATCATGCAAACTATCTTATCATCATTTAAAAAGAGGGGTATACTACAGGCGTTTTAGTCCTTCAGAATAGACAGGAAGTTGACAAGACTGGTAGCAATCAAAATAGGGGTTATATATAGTTCACTAAGTGGGATGATGAGGCAGCCGTAACGCACAATAAAGAAGCAACACATCATAGCAAGAAATTTAAGAGAGGAGGAGAGGAGTCTCAACAACCACAAAACCAACCCTGAAATAGGTGAAAAGTCAACTTGCAAAGAAGGTCTTAGAACAGACTATTAAGAACAACAGAGAAAACATCAACACAAAAATAAACATATCACAATAGCAGCACTGAACATATATCTATCAATAATTACATTGAATACAAATGGACTGAATGCTACTGTGAAGAGACATCACGTGACATTGTGGATGAAAAGACATGCCCCATCTATGTGTTGCCTACAAGAAACTAACTATAGACTTAAGGACAGGAGCAAACTGAAAATCAAAGAATGGAAGAATATATATCAAGCTAACAATGAACAAAGAAGAGCAGGTTTGGCAATTCTAATCTCAGATAACAGATTTTAGTGGGAAATCCACCATTGTGGTCAAGGATGGACACTATTCATTGCTGCAAGGTTCAATACACAAGCAGGATTTAATAATATTAAGTATTTATGCAACTAATATTACAGCATCTAAATATGTCAAAGAAACACTGACTACACTCAAACAGGAGATAGATCACTCCACAATAATAGTAGGAAACTTGAACACTCCATTCTCCATACTGGACAGATCATCTAGAAAAAAGCTCAATAAAGACACAGAAGACCTTACTGCCACAACTGACCAACTAGACCTCATCGACATATACAGAACTTTCTATCCATGAGCAGACAACTACACCTTCTTCTCCACTGCACATGGAACATTCTCCAGAATAGACCATGTGTTAGGACATAAAGCAATTCTCAACAAAATCCATACCACTGAATTAATGCAAAGCATCTCCTCAGATCACAAAGCCATAAAAGTCAAATCAATAGCAGAGAAAACATAGATACAAAGCGGAATTCATGGAAACTGAACAACCTGCTCAAAAAACATGGGTTATAGATGAAACCAAGGGTGAAATAAAGAAATTTATGGATTCCAATGAGAATGAAAACACTTCCTACCAGAACCTATAGGATACAGCCAAAGCAAAGTTCAGAGGTCAGTTTATCTCCATAAATGCACACATCTGGAAGGAAGAAAGAAACCAAATCAAAGAACTGACCTTACAGCCTAAACAAGTAGAGAGAGAACACCAGAGGAATCCCTCAGGCAGCAGAAGAAAATGGATCATAAAGATCAGAGCAGAACTGAATGAATTAGAGAAGAACAATGGAAAAAGTTGAAAAGATCAAAAGCTGTTTTTTTGAAAAGATCGACAACATTTACAAACCATTGGCTAAGTTTACTAAACAAAAACATGAAAGGAAACAAATAACCCAAATAAGAAATGAGAGGGGAGGTCTCAAAACAGATCCAGGAGAAATAAAAAATATCATCGCTAAATACTATGAAAGGCTGTATTCTAACAACCTAGAGGAAATGGACAAATTCCTTGATTCATATCACCTACCCAAATTATCACAAGGTGACACCGACCTAAAAAAGCCCAGGCCCAGATGGCTTCACCACAGAATTCTATCAACCTTTTAGAGAAGAGTTACCTCGAATACTACTGAGACTATTTGACAATATAGAAAGGCATGGTATACTCTCAAATTCGTTCTATGAAGCCAGCATAACCCAGATACCAAAGTCAGGGAAAGACCCAACAAAAAAGGAGAACTATAGGCCAATATCACTTATGAATCTAGACGCAAAAATCTTCAACAAAATTCTTGCCAATGGAGTACAACAACATATCAAAAAAATAATCCATCATGACCAAGTTGGATTCATACCAGGGATGCAAGGCTGGCTCAACATAAGAAAAAAAAAAAAAATTAATGTGATCAACCACATAGATACCACAAAAGACAAGAACCACCTGATCTTGTCTATTGATGCAGAAAAGGCATTTGATAAGTCCAACACCCATTCATGCTAAAAATTCTCAGCAAAATAGGAACAGATGGCAAATTCCTCAATGCAATAAGGGCCAACTGCCTATGTCATCTGGAATGGAGAGAGACTGAAGGACTTTCCCTTGAGAACAGGAACTAGACAAGGATGCCCATTCTCATCTCTCCTATTCAACATAGTACTAGAAGTTCCAGCCAGTGCAATCAGACAAGACCAAGGAATAAAGGGTATCTGCATCAGCAAACAAGAACTAAAAATCACCCTATTTGCAGATGATATGATTGTACATGCAGAGACTCTCAAAGAATTCATAAGGAAACTATTCAAACTGATAAAGGAGTTCAGAAAAGTCTCTGGATACAAGATAAACATAAGTAAATCAGCAGGGCTCCTTTATACCAACAACGACACTATTAAGGAAGAAATCACCAAGTCAAAACTATTTATTACAGTCCCTAAGTATCTAGGAATATATCTAACCAGAGAAAAACCAGAACTTTACAAAGAGAACTACAAACCCTTACTACAAGAAACTAAGAGAGATTTACATGAATGTAGAAACCTACATTACGGACAGGAAGACTTAATATTGTGAAAATGTCTATTTGACCAAAAGCAATCTACTTGTATACTGCAATCCCAAAGCAAGCTCCAGTGACATTTTTTAATGACATGGAGGAACAAATTACCAACTTTGTCTGGAAAGGGAAGAAGCCCCGGATAAGTAAAGCATTACTAAAGAAGAGGAACACACTGGGAGGCCTATCATTACCCAACCTTACAACCGATTACACTGCCACAATAGTCAAAACAGCCTGGTACTGGTACCAGATAGTACTACTGATAGATCAGTAGAACAAAATCGAGATCACAGAGGTGACTGCCTATGAACAGTTGATATTCAACAAAGGCCCTAAGGCATTAAACTGGGGTAAAAACAATCTCTTCAACAAATGGTGTCAGCAAAATTGGATGTCCATCTGCTCTAAATTAAAACAAGACTCATATCTTACACCTTATATATACAAAAACCAACACTAACTGGATAAAAGACCTAAATATCAAATCTAAAACAATAAAGCTCATCCAAGAAAAAGTAGGAACAACAATGGAAAGTTTAATACACAACGTAAACAGACTTCAAAATCTGTCAAACAAGCCAAAAACAACAGAAGAGAACACAGATAAATGAGAACTACTAAGAATCAATCACTTTTGCTTATCCAAAGACTGTATTAATAGAATTAAAAGGCCACCTACAGAATGGGAAAAAATATTTAGCAACTCTATGTCAGACAGATGCCTGATCTCCATAATCTATAAGGTAATATAAAATATCAATAAGGAAAAGATAAATCATCCAATTAAGCAATGGGCAAAGGAGATGCACATGCACTTGTCTAAAGAGGACATCCAGGCAGCCAAAAAACACATAAGGACATGCTGACGATCTTTAGCTATAAAAGAAATTCAAATCAAAATGACACTGAGACACCATCTCACCCCAACAAGGTTGGCCATGATACAAAAAACACAAAACACTAAATGCTGAAGAAGCTGTGGAGAGACTGGAGCTCTCCTACACTGTTGGTGGGATTGCAAAATGGTACAACCTCTTTGGAAAGCAATATGGCACTACCTTAAAATAATGGATCTAGATATACCATTTTACCCAGTAATTCCACTGCCTGGACTATATCCTACAGAATCAAGGCCATTCACACCAATGGATACATGCACACGAATGTTCATCACAACACAGTCCACAAAAGCAAAAAGATGGAATCAACCCAGATGCCCAACAATAGAAGAATGGATAGGTAAACTATGATATATATACTCAGTGAAACACTATGCAATGTTAAAGAACAACAATGATAGCAAGAAACATCTCTTAACCTGGTTTCAACTGGAGGACATTATGTTGAGTGAAAACAGTCGGTGACAAAAGAACAAATATTGTATAAGACCACTATGATAAGAACTTAAAAGCAGACTTATGCATAACAGAAAAGACTCTGACGGCTACAAGGGTGGAAAGGGTGAGAGGGTGAGTGGGGAGGGTTTAGAATAGATAGTTGTAGGGGAAAAAAAAAAAGAAATTTATGGATTCCAATGAGAATGTAAACACCTCCTACCAGAACCTATGGGATACAGCCAAAGCAGTGCTCAGGGGTCAGTATGTCTCTATGAATCCATACATCTGGAAGGAAGAAAGAACCAAAACCAAAGAAATAGCCCTACAGCTTGAACAACTAGAAAGAGACCAGCAGAGCAACTCTTCAGGCACCAAAAGAAGAAAATAGATGATAAAGATTAGAGCACAACTAAACGAATTAGAGAACAGAAGAACAACTGAAAAAACTGAAAGCATCAAAAGCTGGTTTTTTGAAAAGATAAAAAAAATTGATAAACCATTCGCTAAACTTACTAAAGAAACACAGGAAACAATAACCCAAGTAAGAAATTTCAGAGGAGCTGTCACAACAGATCCAAGAGAAACCAAAAACATCATAACAGAATACTATGAAAGACTGTACTCTTAACAAATTTGAAAACCTAGAAGAAATGCACAAATTCCTTGATTCATATCACCTACCCAAATTATCACGAGACAAAGGACAACAACTTAATAAACCCATCACAAAGGAAGAGATTCAAAAAGTCATCAAAAAGCTACCAAACAAAAAAAGCCCAGTCCCAGATGGTTTCACCACAGAATTCTACCAAGCTTTTAGAGAAGAGTTATCTCCAGTACTGCTGAGACTATTTCACAGTATAGAAAGGGATGGAGTACTCCCAAATTCATTCTATGAACCCAGCATAACTGGTACCAAAGCCAGGGAAACACACAACAAAAAGGAGAATTACAGACCAATATCACTCATGAATCTAGACGCAAAAATCTTCAACAAAATTCCTGCCAACAGAATACAACAACATATCAAAAAAATAATGCATCACAACCAAGTTGGCTTCATACCCGGGATGCAAGGCTGGTTCAACATCAGAAAAACAATGTGATCAATCACTTAAATAACTAAAAGACAAGAATCACCTGATCTTGTCTATTGATGCAGAAAAGGCATTTGATAAAGTCCAACACCCACTCATGCTAAATACTCTCAGCAAAACAGGAATAGACAGCAAATTCCACAATGAAATAAGGACCATTTATACAAAGCCAACTTCCTACATCATCCTGAATGGAGACAGACTGAAATAGTTTCCCTTGAGAACAGGAACTAGACAAGGATGCCCACTCTCACCTCTCCTATTCAATATTGTACTAGAAGTTCTAGCCAGAACGACTAGACGAGACCAAGAAATAAAGAGCATCTGAACTGGCAAAGAAGAAGTAAAAATCTTCCTATTTGCAGATGATATGGTTGTATACACAGAAAATCCTGAACAATCCATAAGGAAACTAGTCAAACTGACAGAAGAGTTCAGCAAAGTCTCTCAATACAAGATAAACGTAAGTAAATTGGTGGGATTCCTTTATAACCACGAGATTATCAAGGAAATTACCAAATCAATAAATGTCTATTTCACCAAAAGCAATAATCTACTTACATAATGCAATCAAAATACAAATCCCAGTCACATCTTTTAATGACATGGAGAAACAAATTACCAACTTTGCTTGGAAATGGAGGAAGCCCCGGATAAGTAAAGCACTACTGAAGAAGAAGAACACAATGGAGGCCTATTACACTGTCACAGTAGTCAAAATAGCGTGATACTGATACAAAAAGAGACAGATAGATCAATGGAACAGAATCGAGACCCCAGAGATGGCATCATCTTCCTATGAACAGCTGATACTTGACAAAGGCCCTAAAGACATTAAACTGCGGTAAAAATAATCTCTTCAACAAATGGTACTGGCAAGATTGGATATCCACTTGCAATAAACTGAAACAAGATCCACATCTTACACCTTATACAAAAACCAACTCAAACTGGATAAAAGACCTAAATATCAAACCTGAAATGATAAAGTTCATCCAAGGAAAAGTAGGAACAACAATGGAAGTTTTAATATACAATGTAGAGAGACTTCAAAATCTGTCAAACCACAAACAACAGAAGAGAAAATAGGTAAATGAGAACTATTCAGAATCAAATAATTTTGTTCATCCAAAGACTTTATTAATAGAATTAAAAGGCCACCTACAGAATGAGAAAAAATATTTGGCAACAATATGTTAGACCGACAACTGATGCCCATAATCTATAAATTATCACAAAATATCAGTAAGAAGAGGATAAATCATGCAATTAAGCAATGGACAAAGGAGATGCACAGACACTTGCCTAAAGAGGACATCCAGGCAGCCAAAAAACACATGTGGATATGCTCACAATCCTTAGCTATTAAAGAAATTCAAATCAAAATGACAATGAGATGCTCCCTCACCCCAACAAGGTTGGCCACGATACAAAAAACACAAAGCAACAAATGCTGGAGAGAGAGGCTGTGCAGAAACTGTAACTCTCCTACATTGCTGGTGGGATTGCAAAATGGTGCAACCTCTTTGGAAAGCAATCCGGTGCTTCCTTGAAAAGCTGGATCTAGATATACCATTTGACCCAGTAATTCCACTGCTTGGAATATATCCTACAGAATTGAGGCCATTCACACCAACTGAAACATCCACATGAATGCTTATCGCAGCACAGTCCACAACTGCAAAAAGATGGAATCAACCCATATGCCCAACAACAGACGAATGGATAGGTAAACTACAGTACATATACTCAATGTAACACTATGCAGTGCTAAAGAACAAGGATGATTTTAGGAAACATCTCATAAACTGGTTTCAACTGAAAGACATTAGGTTGAGTGAAAGCAGTCAGAGACAAAAGGACAAATATTGTATGAGACCCCTACAATAAGAACTTAAAAACAGACTCATGAATAGAAGAAAAGACTCTTTGACTGCTGCTAGGGAAGGAGGGAGGATGGGGGGGGGAAGTCTAGATTAGAGAGTTGATAGAAATTTGGTTGGGTGAAATCTGTGACAGCACATATTAGAACAGAAAGAAGAGCAATATTAACTGGACTTCAACATAACAACCGTAATCCTCCCATCTTAACCCATACTGCAAAGACAGAGGAGCTGAGTCCAGGGGCAGGGGACCATGCTCTCAGGGGAAATCAAGGCCAACTGGCACAATTAGCAGTTTGCTAAAAGAGTCCTCCTCACCCCACATTGGTGCATGGCATCTGGGGTCTTAAAAGTTGCCAAGCTGACATCTGAGGGTACAGCACATGGTCCCAACTCAGCAGGAACAGATGATCTCCGAGGACCAAAATGACATGGGGGAAAGGGAACCCAGAAGACAGAGAGACCCACGTGAGTGGGTGACTACATCAACTTGTGACCAGAATAACTGGATGATGCCCTGCCACCACCAGTGATAGCTGTGATGGAGCTCACAAAGTTGAGTCTCACTGGCAACACAAGAATAAAAAGGAGTGCACCCTGGAATCTCCACTAAAGACTGCAGTTGATGGTCCACGGGCTTCAGGGTTCCCCTGGGAGCACGGCCCCTGGCCCTGATGCTGTGCTTGTCCATAAATCATAATGGAGGTCAACTCTTTGGACAGGAATGGACTGGACTTGGCGACACAGAGTGACCATATCATGTGTGCACTTTATAGTTTTATGCACCTATAGGATGTCATCCTGTTGACCTCTTACTGGAAGGGAAGTGGGTGGAGAGGCAGGGACAGGTGATTGTTGGGAGAATAGGATCTGTATGGAGCACAGAGGAAGGGTGTGCTGTCACCGGGCAGGGAGAGCAGTGGGAACTGCATATAGATGAGCATGCAAGTTTATATTAGAATGTACATTTTCATTCAATCATAATGAAAAAGAAAGAAAGAAAGAAAAAAAAATTACCAACCAAAAAAAGTCCTGGCCCAGATGGCTTCACCAGAGAATTCGACCAAACTGTTAGAAAAGAGTTCACTCCGACACTACTGCGGCTATTTCACAGCATAGAAAGAGATGGAATACTCCAAATTCATTCTATGAAGCCAGCATAACCCTAATACCAAAGTCAGGAAAGATCCCACAAACAAAGAAAATTACAGACCCATATCACTCATGAACCTAGATGCAAAAATCTTCAACAAAATTCTGGCCAGTAGAATTCAACAGCATATAAAAAAGAATAATTCGTTGTGATCAAGTTGGTTTCATTCCAGGGATGCAAGGCTGATTCAACATTACTGAAACAGTTAATGTAATCAACCATGTCACAATAACACAAAAGAATCATCTGATTTTGTCAACTGATGCAGAAAAGGCATTTGACAAAGTCTAACACCCATTCATACAAAAAACTCTCAGAAAAATAGGAATAGAGGGGAAATTCCTCAATGCAATCAGTAGCATCTATGAAAAGTCAACTGCCTTCAACGCCCTGAACGGTGAAAGACAGAAATAATTTCCTTTGAGAACGGGAACTCGAAAAAGATGTCCACTCTTACCACTTCTATTCAACGTTGTGCTAGAAGTTCTAGCCAGAGCAATTAGACAAGACAAAGAAATAAAGGGCATCTGTATCAGCAATGAAGAAGCAAAAATTCCCTGTGTGCAGATGATATGATTGTATATGCAAAGAATTCAAAGTAATCCATAAGTAAACTACTGGAACTAATAGAGGAGTTTAGCAAAGTATCGGGACACAAGATAAACATAAGTACACCAGTAGGATTCCTTTGCACCTGCAACTTTTAAATCATTGAAAAGACTTTAGCCTCCTCTTATACTACAACCCACTACAGTCCAATCAGATTACAGCTACTAAAGTAAGTCTAAATACGAACCATGTGCACTGTTCTGACTTACCTACAAATTCTTAAAAACACACTCAAGAACAAATCTGATTCATACTCAGTGACTGCTTTATACATACCAGTCCCTCAGTGGTGAAAACAATTAATGCACTTGGCTGCTAAATCAAAAGGTTCCCAGTTCAAGTCCATCCAGAAACACATCAAAAGCAAGCAAGCATATACATAAACATTTTTTACATATACTTTTATACATATATACTTCTGGGTTTATTTCTTATATATATCTGGATTTATTTTATATACACATACACACATACACACGTAAAGTGTCTTAGTCCTCTAATGCTCCTGTAACAAATAATCACAAGGAGATGTCTGTAAAAAGAAAAATCTTATTCTGTAACAGTTCAGTAGGCTAAAAGTCCAAATTCAGGGCATCAGCTCCAGGGGAAGTCTTTCACTGCTGACTCTTAGAGGAAGGTCCGTGTTGTCAATCCTCCCCTAAAGTGGGAGCTTCTGAGGCACCAGGACTCCAGGTCCTCTCCAAAGGATGAGCTCTGCTCCCAGACACTGCTTCTTGGTGGTATGAGTCTGCCAAATCTATCTGTGGGCTTCTTTCTTTTACACCTAAAGAAATTGTCTTTAGGCACAACACAATCTTACATAGTTAGTCCCGTCCCACCAACACAACTACCACCCTATCCACCCTCACTAACATCATAGTGGCAGGGTATACAACATATAGGAACATCACACAATACCAGGAATTGTGGCCTAGCTACACACACTGTTTGAGGGGACACAATTCAACCCATGACACAAAAGAAACCCTGGTGGCATAGTGGTTAAGTGCTATGGCTGCAAAGCAAAAGGTCAGCAGTTTGAATCTACCAGATGCTCCCTGGAAACTCCACGGGGCAGTTCTATATGGTCACTATGTGTTGGAATCAACTCAATGGCAACAGATTTGGTTTAGATTTTGGTATACATACAAAAGATGGACAATGAAAAAGGAAAGCCAAAGAAGAACTGATGTCTTTGAATTGTGGTGCTAATGAATAGTACTGACTGTCAGAAGAACGAACAAATCTGTCTTAGAAGCAAGTCAGTTAGAATCTTGCTTAGAAGTGATCATGGTTGTCTTCATAAAGGACTGCTTAGCATACTGAGTGATTACAACAATGGATTCAAAACGTAACAACTGTGAGGATGGCACAGGGCCAGACAGCCATGTTGCTCTGTTACACATAGGGTTTCAATGAGTTGGAATCGACTCCATGGCACCTAACAACAGATGTGTGTGTGTGTGTCAGTCTAAAACTTACTGTGTAGGACCTTAGGAGAAAAATTCAATACATTGTCTTGTATTTCTCACACCAGTTTCCTCTAAGTCAGCTAACCCTTTCAAAGAAAACCTAGTGATGCAGTGTTCCACAGCTGCTAACCAAAAGGCTGGCAGTTCAAATTCACTGGGTGCTCCTTGAAAACACTGTGGGGTAGTTTTACTCAGTCTTATGAAGTCAATATGAGTTAGAATAGACTCAACAGCTACAGGTTTGGGGTTTTTGGTAATACAGAGTGTTTACAATCAACTCTTTTATTAAGCACATTACAGGCCCCCACATCTTTAAGCTGTACACTTACTTTCACACATATTGACAAATTTGGTGCCTATTAAAGTAAAACAATGCCCCCCTATTCTTTTATGTAGCCACATTATTTTACAGAAAAGCACAAAACTAGAACATTAAATTTCTGACACAAAAGTTAAATTAATAATAAAACCATTTAGTTTTAAGAAGTCAGGTCAGTCAGTGGATTGAAATTCCACAAATCATATTTATTACAGTATTCTATACTGCATATATTAAAAATAACATGGTCCACACTGACACTACTCAGATAACCACCTTACTACAAACCTTAGTACAAATATTAATGATTTTCCTAGTTCTCATATTTTAATAAATTACTAATCTTTGTAAAGCTTAACACAGCTATCAGCAAATTAAATCACGTAAAGCATACACTTTTTCCTAAACATTATTTGAATCGAACAACCATAGTTAGTGTATGATGCTGTTGAGTTAGTTCCATCTGATAGCCACGCCATGCCCAAGAGAACAAAATATTGACCAATCTTGGCCATGCCCACAATTGTTACACTTAAGCCAACTGCTGTAGCCACTGTATCAATCCATCTTATTGAGGGGCTTCCACTTTTTTGCTGACTCTCTATTTTACAAAACATGATATCCCTCTCTAGAAATCAAATACTTCTAAAATCATGCTCAAAGTATGTTGAAGATATAGTCTCACCATCGTTCTTCTAAGGAGCATTCTAGTTGTACTTCCTCCAAGACAGATCTGTTCATTCTTTCAGCAGTCTAGTATATATTCAATGTTCTTTTCCAACACAGCAGCTCAAAGGTGCCAACTGTTCTGTCTTCCTTATGCACTGGCCAACTTTCCCGTGTATATCATGTGACTGAAAATACCATGGAGTCAGACTAGGTGCACTTTAGTCTTCAAGGTGACATCTTTGCCTTTCAACACTTTAAAGAGGTTTTTTACAGTAGCTATGCCCAAAGTAATGTGTCTTTTGATTTCCTGACAGCTCCTTCCACAAGTGTTGACTGTGGATCCAAGTAAAACGAAATCCTTGGTGACCTCAATCTTCTCTCCATTTATCATGATGCTGCTCATTGGTCCAGTTGTGACGACTTTGTTTTCTTGAAATTGAAGTGCAATCCATACTGAAGGTTGTCCTCTTTGATCTTGATCAGTTTCAAGTCCTCTTCACTTCCAGAACACAGGGTTGTGGCATCTACGTAACACTGGTTGTTAATAAGTCTTCCTGCAATCCTGATACCCCATTTTTACGCATATAGTCCAGTTTCTCAGATTATTTGCTTGGCATATAAACTAAACTGGTATGGTGAAAGGATATAACACCATTCCTATCTTTAAACCATCAGTGTCTTCTTGTTCTGTTCAAATGACTGCTTCTTCATCCATGTACAGATTCCTTAAGAGCACAATTAAGTGTTTTGAAACTCCCATTCCCCACAATGTCATCCATGAAATGTTATGATTCACATAGTTGAGGGCCTTTGCATAGTCAATAAAACACAGGTAAACATCTTTTCAGTATTTTCTGCCTTCAGCTAGGATCTATCTGATATCAGCAATGATATCCCTGGTTCCACAGCCTCTTTGGAATCTGTCCTGAATTTCTTGCAGTTTCCTCTTAATACACTGCTGCAGCTGCTTTTGAATGATCTGCAGCAAAATTTTACTTGCATGTGATACTAATCATATTGCTTGATAATTTCTGCATTTGGTTGCATATCTTTGTTAGGAATAGGCTAAACATAGATTTCTTCCACCGAGTTGGTCAGGTAGCTGTCCTCCAAACTTCTTGGCACAAACAAGTGAGCACTTCCAGAGCTGCAGCTATTTGCTGAAACATCTCAATTGATATTCCATCAATTTCTGAAGGCTTGTTTTTCACCAACGCCTTCAGTGCAGCTTGGACTTCTTCATTCAGGACCATCAGTTCCTGATCATATGCTATCTCCTGAAATTGTTGAATGCTGACCAGTTCCTTCTGGTATAATGACTGTGTATTCCTTCCATCTTCTTTTGACACTTCCTGCATCATTTAATATTTTCCCTATAGAGTTTCTTCACTACTTCACTTCAAGGCTTGAATTTTTTCTTTAGTGTCTTCAACTTGAGAAATGCTGAGCACATTCTTCCCTTTGGACTTCTATCTCTAGCTCTTTGTACACAACATTATAATATTTTGTCCTCTTGGATTGCCCTCTGGAATCTTCTGTTCAGCTCTTTTACTTCATCATTTCTTCCTTTTGCTTTAGCTACTCAGCGTTCAAGAACAAATTTCAGAGGCTCTTCTGACATCCAACTGAGTTCTTCTCTTTCCTGTCTTTTTAATGACCACTATATCTTTGATGTCATGCCACAGCTCGTCTGGTCTTCAGTCACCGGTGTTCAACATGTCAAATGTATTCTTGAAACAGTCTCTTAACTCAGGTGGAATATATTCAAGATTGTACTTTGCCTCTTGTAGACTTGTTTCTTATTTTCTTAAGTTTCCAGTATGACCTTTCACATGAACAAGTGACGGTCTGTGCCAAAATCAGCAGTTGGCCTTGTTCTGACTGATGACCATTAAGTTTTTTCATTGTCTCTTTCCATAGATATAGTCAATTTGATTCCTGTATATTCCATCTGGAGAGGTCCATGTGTACCTTCACCATTTATATTGGTGGAAAAAAAGGTTATCTGCAATGAAGAAGTGGTTGATCTTACAAAACTGTGCCATGCAATCTCCAGCATCGTTTCTACTACCAAGGCTACATTTTCCAACTGCTGACCCTTCTTCTTTGCTACCACCTTTTGCCTTTCAATCACCAGTAATTATCAATGCAGCCTGACTGCATGTTTGATTAACTTCAAACTGCAAAAGCTAGTAAAAGTCCTCAATTTCCTCATCATTGGCTTTAGCGGTTGTTGCATAAATATGACTAACAGTTGTATTAGATGGCCCTTCTTGTAGGCATATGATATTACCCTATTACTGACTGTACTTCAGTACAGATCTTTAAATGTTGTTGCGACACTGAATATAATGCCATTCCTCGTCATACTCTCATTCCCAGAATAGTGGACCACATGAATATCCAGTTCAAAATGGCCAACACCAGTCCACTTCAGCTCACTCAAGTCTAGAATATTAATGTTTACATGATCCATTTCATTTCTCTTGATTTCCAGTTTTCTCATATCCATATTTGTACATTCCACATTCTGATTATTAATGGATGTTTGCAAATATATCCTCTCATTTTAAGTTCCACCATATCAGCAAATAAAGATCCTGAAAGCTTGACTCCAACTACGTCATTAAGATCTACTCTGCTTAGAAGGGGCAGCTCTTCCCTATTCATCTTTCGAGTGCTTTCCAACCTGGAGGGTTCACCTTCCAGCACTACTTCAGAAAATGTTCCAGTGCTATATGTACAGTTTTTAATGGCTAATTCTTTGCAGAAGTAGACTGCCAGGTCCTTCTGCCTAGTCTGTCTTAGTCTGGAAGTTCAGCTGAAACCTGTCTGCCATGCTGGTATCTAAATACTTGTGGCAGGGTGTCCAGCATCACAGCAACATGCAAACCCCACAGTACGACAAAAGGACAGACACAGGGGCATTAAAATTTCAGTCAATATAAAAAATGTTTAACTAAAGAAAAATACTTCATTCTGCAATAATAAATCACTTAACAATGAAGAAAAACATAAAAGGCAATCACATCATCTCCCAATTTAATATTCTTTTTACAAATTAATAAACTTTATTCAGCAAATATTGCACATAGTATTCAAAAATACCTTTCGTTTGCAAACATACACTTTGAAAATCCCATCATGCTATCACAGATTCTGAACATCCGAAGGTACACACCAATCTAAAAAACAGGCAGTTTGAAAAGATTCTTTTTTTAATTACTCAGGATTTTAAAGAGCCAAAGTAAACTAACGCAAACTTACTTAATAGGTAGCTTTTCTTGAAATGAAGTTTCCTTCAACTTTTAATATTATTTATAAAATCTTCAATATTCCTTCTAACTATATATAACATTTAAATATTTTATACATTTCACTTACCAAAACCACTGTAACTTAAAAACAACAATAGAGAAAGAGGATTTAATGGAAGTAAAAAAGGAACACTAATACTATCTAAAAGAAGGTCACTGAGTTAATTATATGTATACATGACACCTAAAAACTGAAAGGGTGCCATGGAACTTCTAAGGTGACTGATACTGCACAGTCTGAATAGTCAAAGTCCAAAACTAAATATTTTTCCTGGTCTCCAAATTGCCATTCAGCAGGAAAATTCCTGACCTTCCCTTCCTGTCTCTATCTGAAACAGCCTGTATGCCCCATGACAAGCCATCGACATATAGACAGCACACAACCCAAAGAAAATTAAGAAATGCTTGGAGTCCACAGCTCATTCTTACATTTCTGTGTTATTATGAGTACATTTTTAAAAGCTAATAAGATAATTATCAGATCTTTGAAGAGAATGATGAAAGTTTCTAGAACATCACACTCTCAATATTGGTCATTACTAAAACTGCAACTACAGGCTAAACTCAGCAACAAGCTCTATACCTCAAGGAAAACATTGAGTCAGCATGGGTAAGTTTAATTCAGGGGTCTCTGGGTTGTGCAAACACATACTTGGCTATTAGCTAAAAGACTGGAGGTTCAAGTCCACCCAGAGGCACATCATAAGAAAGGTTGTAGAGAGCTACTTCTGAAAAAATGAGCCACTGAGAACCCTATGAACACAGTTATAATCTGACACACATGGTTTCATCATGAGTCAAAGTCGACACAATGACAACTGTTTTTTCCCAGTATACTTTAACTTTTAGCACTCTGAATAATTCATACATATTCCACATAGCCACACACATACTCTTTGAATATATGCAACAGCCAAGCATAGCCCATCTAAACTGCTAGTCCCACTCTAGCACTATTCATACCTTATAATCACAATGCCCACTGTAACTTTTATGATCAAGCCTCTCCCCTAGGTCACTGTTTAACATCCACTGTCTAATTCAATTGTTCCTTAGCTCTCACTTTGCCTCTATGGCAGATAAATTAGCTCCTGTAAAATTAAGAGTGCTACACTGTTCTCCACTGCTCTTCCACATCCAGTTATGTCCCAAATCCTTTTCTTACGGATCAATAACCAGGGCTCATTGCAAGATTGAAAATCTACCTACTGAGTTATTCACTTTCTAGGCTTGATCATCTATCTGAATGCCTTCATACAGTTATATACTTAAATTTTCCACCTTGAATACTCCGTCCAGTCCAAGATATCCAGAATCTCCCAGTCTGATTCCAATGTTTTCTTTCAATATGTGTACATGTGATATCACCCCGAAACTAATGAGTGAAAAAATAGCTTGGCAATTCTTTTAACAGTCCTAGAATATGACAAATAATATTGCCTTTGTACTAACCCTCACAATAAACTAATAAAAAATGGGGGGGGGCAGGGCTGAGATGGCGGCCTATAACATGTCCCCTCAATTCCCTCTGAAAACTAATGCCTGCATTGATAACTGAACAGAACACTCTGGAGCCCCAAGGAGCCCTAGAATATGCCATAGGGTGGTCAGATTGGACCACACATCATTAAATGGGAAATGACCCTTACTCCTGCTGACTCACCACTTGGGAAGACTGCACATAGTGACACTTTCCCCCCCCCCCCTTATCCTGGAGGTAGGGGATGGCACAAGCCAGCATACACACCGAACTGCAGTGATAAAGTAAACAGCATACTGCACAGCAGAGACACAGTGTATAGAATAGCCACACACTGATAGCCCAGTTGCTGACAGAGTAAACCACTGCCCCCCTATTCTTTATTTTTTCTGAGCTCCACTACAGCTTATGCTGCTTCATGGTGGGAAGGGCAGCATGGTCAGTACGCCATCCTGGTCAGTTGGGAGCTCAAGTCACCCAATCAGACACCTCGGCAGGGGAAAATTTCCCAGCTGAGAAGCAATGACAATCCGGGAAGTGCTTTTCTAGCAGAAATGCTGTGTTTAGGACAGTGTAAACTTATACATGGGGCCTGGCTGAGAACAGCAGCAAAGCTGTAACCCTTCTCTACTTTGAACTATGTTATAGCATCTCGGGACGGCCAAAGAGGTGCTCCCATTGTCAGCCTGCCACACCTGACAGCCTGGGTGATTTTGGCAGCTACTGGATAGCTCCTAAATTTTTAAAGTAAGACTGCCTGGAGAAATAAATGGTGAGTGGCCCAGCAGCATCTCTTCCAGCCTTTATTTACCCATATCATAGGGTCAGCTGATGACCATCCAGTGGCTCCATAAGTAAGTCACCATCTTTGCCAGCTGACAAGTGCAGGCTGCCACCCCAGAGAGTCCATTGAGGCCATTCATAGAGTATAAAGAGGTGGCTGGTGACCAACTCCCCTCTCAGAACTACACCTCACCTCCTGTTGAGGTAACACCAGAGAAAATGGATAGCTTTTAGATAGGCCAAAAGCAACAATCCATCTCTCATCATTTAAAGAAACAGCACACCATGGCTCCAGAAAAATTCCAAAATAAAGAATCAAAAACCTTCCCAGATAAAGAAGGCTTTCTGAAATTATCGGAGGTCAACTACAGAAGAATTATATAGAGAGCCCTTCTAGAGATTAAACAAAATGCAGCAGAGAAAAATGAAAAATTAAGCAAGCTAGCTGAACTGATGGAACATCAATGATCTGAAATTCAGTCAAACAAGAACAAAATTACAGAATTAGACAATTGAATCTAAAGCCAAAGAGCTGCATTAAGGAGATGGAAGTTAGACTTAGTCACCTTGAAGACACAACAACTGACACCAACATTTATGAAAAGAAATCAGAGGAAAAAAATGGGAAAAAAATAAATGAAGCAGCATTAAGAAACATGTGGGACTCTATTAAGAGGAAAAATCTGTGTTTAACAGGTGTTTCTAGACAGGGCGGAACAGCTGAAAACATATCAGTTGCTGACAGAAACTTCACCAAAATTACAAAATAGAAGAACACACATTCCCAAGACATGTATCAAAAACCACCAAAACTAGATCCCAAAAGAAAGACACTAAGATACATTATAATCAAGCTTAGTAAAATGAACCATAAACAGATTCTCTTAAAGGCAGTGATGCTGAAGCAAAGCTAACATTCAGAGGGAAACCTTTCAGGCTTTCATCTGACTTCTCAGCAGAAACACTGTTGGCAAGGATGATACATTCAAAACCTTGAAGGAAAAAAACTTCCAATCAAGAATTATATATCCTGGAAAATTATCTCTCAAATATGGAGATATAACTAAGTCACTCACAGATAAACAGAGACTTAGAGACTTTGTAAAATCCAAACCAATACTACAAGAAATACTGAAAGAGGCTATTTGCCTACAAAAACAAAATCATTAAGTGTATATTTAAGGAGACAATGCAGGCCACAGCATCCAGAAACCCACTCAGTTGGGGAAGTCACAAAACTCAATCAAAGCTACGATATTAAAAGAAGGGAACCAATGATCGTATCACAAAAATTATGACACCACCACACTAAAAAGAGGGATACACAGAAGTTAAAATTGAGTTTAAATTAAGAATATTAAAAGGGATCACAGGGGTAGCCACAAAATACAGTAGCAATGCAACATATCAAGAGTCTCAACAAGCACAAAAACAACATTAAAAAGGACGAAAAGTGAACCCATAAAGAATGACCCAGAACAGAATATTAAGAACAGCATAGAAAATACCAGCACAAAAATAAATACATTAAAATGACAGCACTAAACACATACCTATCAATAATTACACTGAACATAAACAGACTGAACATTTGAATAAAGAGACAACGAAGGATATCCTGGATCGAAAGACATGACCCTTCTATATGTCAACTACAAGAAACACACCTCAGACTTAAAGATATGAACAAACAGAAAATTAAACAATGGAATAATATATACCACTCTAACAATATACAAAGAAGAGTACGTGTGGCAACACTCATCTCAGATAAAACAGATTTTAATACACAAACCACTATCATGGACAAGGATGGTCACTATTTATTGCTGAAAGTTTCAACACACAAGCAGGACTTAATAATATTAAATATTTATGGACCCAATACAAGAGCATCTAAATACATAAAACACTGACTCAATTGAAAAATGGAACAGATAACTCACAATAATGGTTGGAAATTTCAACACTCCACTTTTAGTAATGGACAGATCATCCAGAAAAAAAGGTTCAGTATAGACACAGAAGATCTTATTGTGAGAATTAACCAACTACACTTCATCAACACATATAGAACTTTTTATCCACCAACAGACAAGTACACCTTCTTCCCCAATGTACATGGAACATTTTCCAGAATAGACCATGTGTTAGGACTTAAAGCAAACCTCATCAAAATCACAACCACTGCATTACTGCAAAGCAACTTCTCAGACCATAAAGCCATAAAAGTCAAAATCAATAGCAGAAAAAAACATAAACAGAAATCAGGACCCATGGAAACTCAACACCTTCCTCAAAAGGCCATGTGTTATAGAAGAAATCAAGGATGAAATAAAGAAGTTTACAGTAGCAAATGAGAAGGAAAACACATCCTAACAGAACCTATGGGACACAGCCAAAGCACTGCTCAGTGGTCAATTTATCTCTGTAATTGCACACAGCCAGAAGGAAGAATGGACTCAGACCAATGAATTAACCCTACAGCTCCAAAAAGTAGAAAGAGAGCAAAAGAGGAATCCCTCAGGGACCAGAATAAAAGAGATAATAAAGATTACAGCTGAACTCTATGAACTAGAGAACAGAACAACTGAAAAAATTAACAAAACCAAAAGCCAGTTGTTGTGGATTGAACTGTGTCCTCCCAAAACTATGTAAAGCCATGTGACTGGGCCATGATTCCCAATATTTTATGACTGTCCTCCAATTTATGACTGTCCTATGCTGTATGTTAAAGGATTAGGGTGGGACTGTAAATCCATTCATAACATCATCTCCCTGCTCCACTCTAAAGGGAATTTCCCTGGAGTATGACATGCATGATTCTTAACACTTTCATCCTACAAGAGATGAAAGGAAAGGGAAGCAAGCAGAGAACTGAGGACCTCTCACCATCAAGAAAGCAGCACCAGGACAAGAATGTGTCCTTCAGATCTGAGGTTCCTGTGCCAAGATACTCCATGGACAAAGACTGATGCAATACTGGACTTCCCTCCAGAACCAACAAGAGGGAAAGCATTCTCCTGGAGCAGACATCCTGCATTTGGATTTGTAGCCTACAGGACTGTGTAAGAATAAACTTCCTTTGTTAAAGCCATCCACTCTGTCGTATTTCAGGAGTGGTTTTTTGAAGAGATCAATAAAATTGATAAATCACTGGCTAAACTTACAAAAGAAAAATGCTGAGGCCCGTCACCCACAGAAGCCTCTGTAAGCAAAGTCTCACACCTATGTGATGGTGGGCAGAGGCATCTCACCCTTGGCATATTTTTGACCGTGCTCTCCCCGATGATATTTTGCACCCTAATTAAACCTTCCTCAAAAATACCCTCTTATCTCCTGGCACAAGGATCAAAGAAGAAGGGTTTTACAACCCCCTCGGCTTAATGAATTCTGACACAGCACGCCCAGCCCAAGAATATTGAGGCCGGCCCGGCTCCGCTGGCTTCCCCAAAGTGCACTTTCCCCTCCACATGTGAAACACAAGTTACAGGAAGGCCCTGGGAAGTTTCCCAAGGAAACCATCCACAAAGCCCTTAGATATAGACATCCAAGTTTATTATAATTGGTATGACAAATGAGTAAATACTAAAGAAATATCCTTCTTAGAACAGCTTAAGGGTGGGGGATGGTGGGCGCTTACTATCCTCACAGGAAGAGACAGAATAAGAACAAAGGAGGAATACATACAGACAGCTGGCTTTGGATGAGACTACCTTTCTTTCTGTACCCCTGACCTCGAGACATGAACAGAGCTGACTGAGCTCAAGGCATAACTTTGTTTTCACTGTTAATTATCACCACAATATACTTGCCTCAGGCCATTATCTAGAAGGCCTTGACAAGTAACATGAAAAGAGACCACGAGGTGTCAGTTTCTTAGTAGCCAACAGCTTATGTGGCCAAAGACCAGGGTGAAATTACGTCACCTCATTGATTATAAATAATAAAGAAAGGCAGGACCTAACAGGCTGCTGTTCCCCAGATCCCTGGTTGTCTCAGTCTCATTTCTTTCTCCTTCGCTGACACTAGCCGTCCCTTCATGAACCCAGACCCTGTCGAGGCTGGCTCCCGCCAGAAAAGCAGGAGAGGAAACATATAACCCAAATAAGAAATGAGATGGGAAATGTCACAACAGATACAACTGAAATCAAAAGTATCATTAACAGAATACTAGAAGGACTGTACTCTAACAGACTTGAAAACTTAGAGGAAATAGATGAATTTCTAGATTCACATCATCTACCAAATTATCACAATGAGAAGTAGTACAACTTAAACCAAACACAAAGCAAGAGACTGAAAAGGTCATCAAAAAACTACCCACCAAAAAGAGTCCCAGATGGCATCACTAGAGCATTCTACCAAACTTCTAGAGAAGAGTTAACTCCAATACTACTGAGACTATTTCACAGCATAGAAAGGGATGGAATACTCCCAAATTCATTCTATGAAGCCAGCATAACCTGCCACTAAAGCCAGGGAAAGATCCCACAAAATATGAAAGGAAAATTACAGAACCAATATCACTCATGAACCTAAATGCAAAAATCTTCATCACTCATGAACCTAGATGCAAAAATCTTCAACAAAATCCTTGCCAATAGAATTCAACAATATAAGAAAAAAAATAATTCATCATGATCAAGTGGGATTCATAGCAGGGATGCAATGTCGGCTCCACATCAGAAAAACAATTCACATGATCAAGCACAAAAATAACACAAAAGATAACAATCACCCGATTCTGTCAATTCATGCAGAACAGGCATTTGACAAAATCCAACACCCATTCATGTTAAAAACTCTCAGCAAAACAGGAATAGAAGGCAAACTCCTCAATGGAATACGGGGCATCTACGCAAAGCCAACTGCCTACATCAGCCTAAACGGAGGAAGACTGAAAGAATGCCCCTTGAGAATGGGAATTCAACAAGGATGCCCACTCTTACCACTTCTATTCAACATACTACTAGAAGTTCTGGCCAGAGCAATTAGATAAGACCAAGAAATAAAGGGCATCTGCATCAGCAAAGAAGAAGTAAAAATCCCCCTATCTGTAGATGATATGACTGTATATGTAGAGAATCCTAAATAATCCTAAGTAAACTACTCGAACTAATAGAAGAGTTCAGCAAAGTATCAGGACATATGATAAACACAAGTAAATCAGTAGGATTCCTTTATATCAACAAAGAGATCACCAAAGAAGAAATCACCAAATCAATACCATTTATTATAGCCTACAAGAAGATACAATATCTAGGAATTAATCTCACTAGAGAAATAAGAGACCTATACAAAGAGAACCACAAGCCTTACTGCAAGAAACTAAGAGAGAATCACATAAATGGACAGGAAGTGTCTATTTTACCGAAAGCAGTCTATGTATACAATGCAGTACCAGTACAAATTCCACTGGCATTTTTTAATGAGATGGAGAAACTATCAAAAACTTAGCTTGGAAAGGGAAGAAAATCCAGATAAACAAAGCACTACTTGGCTTGGCTTGGCAGCTACTAAAGAAGAGGAACACCGTGGGAGGCCTCACATTATCCGACCTTGTAACCTAGTATACTGCCACAGTACTCAAAACAGCCTAGTGCTAGTGCAAAAAGAGACATACTGACCAATGAGACACAGCTGATACCCCAGCAATGCCACCATTCTCTTATGAACAGTTCGTATTGAACAAAGGCCCTAAGACGGTAAACTGGAGGTAAAAACAGTCTCTTTAATAAATGGTGCTGGCAAAACTGGATATCCATCTGCAAAAAATGGAAACAAGAACTATACTTCACAGCTTACACAAAAATCGAAAATTCATCCAAGACCTAAATAGCAAACTTAAAACAATAAAGATCATGCACGAAAAAATAGGGTCAACAGTGGAAGCTTTAATACACAGCTTAGACAGACTTCAAAATCTGACAAAGCATGATCAACAGTAAACAGATAAATGGGAACTACTGAAAATCAAACACTTTTGCTCATCCAACGATTTTATCAAAAGAATCAAAAGACCACCTACAGAATGGGAAAAAAATACTTGGCAACTACATGTTGGACCACTGTCTCATCTCCACAATCTACAAGGTACTGCAACCTATCAGCAAGAAAAAGGTAAACAATCCAATTACGTGACAGGCGAAGAAGATGGACAGACACTTCACCAAAGAGGACATCCAGGCAGCAAAGACACATGCAGAAATGCTCGCGATCATTAGTTACTAAAGAAATCCAAATCAAAACTACATTGAGATACTATCTCACTCCAACAAGGCTGACCATGATCCAAAAAACACAAAACAACAAATGCTGGAGAGGCTATGGAGAGTTTGGAACTCTCCTACATGGCTGGTGGAATCGCCAAATGGTATAATCTCTTTGGAAAGCAATTAAAAAGCTGGAAATAGATAGACCATTTGAACCAGTAGTCCCACTGCTCAGAACATATCCTACAGAAGCAAAGGCAGTCACACGAACAGATACATGCATATGAATGTTCACTGCAGCAAGTCTACAACACCTAAAAGACGGTATCAACCTAGATGTCCAATAACAGATGAATGGATAAACAAACTATGGTACATATACTCAATGGAACACTATGAAATGTAAAGAATAATGATGATTTTAGGAAGCATCTCATAACCTGGTTTCATCTGGAAGACATTATGCTGAGTGAAATCAATCAGTGGCACAAGGACAAATATGGTATGAGACCGCTACTTATAAGGACTTGAAAACAGACTCATGTACACACAAAAAGACTCTTTGATGGCTGCAAGGGAGGGGGAGAAGGGAGAGATACTTGATAGAAATTTGGTTGGGTGAAAGCAGTGACAGCACACAGTAGAGAAAGATCAACTTAACTGGACTTCAACATAAACTGAAAACTCTTCTAATCTTAACCCAATACTGCAAGGATAGGCTAGCAGGGGTGGGGTCTGGGGACCATGCTCTCAGAGGACATCAAGGCCAGTCGGCATAACTAATTTATTGCTAAGAGAGTCTTCTGCATCCCATACTGGTGAGTGGCTTCCGGGGTCTTCAGAGCTAGCAAGCTGCCACCTGAGGTACACCAAATGGTCCCAATTCAGCCAGAACAGATGATCACCAAAAATAACAAAGACAAAAGGGAAAAAGAGCCCAGGAGACAGATGGACCCACATGAATCAACTGTGACTGTATCAACATGTGACCTCAAGAATCAGATGGTGCCTGGCCACCACCAAAGACAGCCATGATGGGGCACACACTGTCGAGTTTCAGTGGCAACATGAGAAAAAGAGGGGTACATCTCAAGAACGCCACTAAAAGACCACAATTGATGGTCCAGCGGCCTGGAAGTTCCCCTGGGAGCATGGCCCCTAGTTCTGCTGCTGCCCCTGACCAGAAAATATTACTGAGGTCAACTCTTCAGACAGGAATGGACTAGACTCGGGGACACAAAGTGACCACATGGTGTATACTTTGTGAGTCTATGCATGCACTGGACGCTATCGTACTGGCCTCTTAGCAGAAGGGAGAGGTGAGGATGGAGAGGAGGGGATAGGAGATTGTTAAGAGGATCCAACATAAGAAAAGGAGGAGAGTGCTATCATCAGGCACAGAGAACAGAAGGAGCTGCAGACAGGTGGGCATGCAAATGTAATTTTTAATTTGGATTGCATATTCTCAATGACAATCAATATACATATGCAGATTTCTAAAAAATATTGCAAGCATAATAAAATATTAACTTAAAAAAGCAGTAAGTCTATAACAATACTAACATAGCTCATTTAACCTTTTTCATATTCTGTATCATATACTCCTTGCAGAAGAACAGACGTATAAAAACTAATACATACATAGCAGATTGTCTTTCCTAAAGAATTCATGTTCTATTTTAGAAACATTAATCTAGCACCCAGATCTTGGTTTCTAAATGCCATTCTCTACCTAAATAAACCAGAGCTCCTTGAGAAATAGTAGATTGCAGGGCTAGCACTGGGAAAGTACTGGATAAGCCTGAAACATCCTGTTGTGCCAAAAAACAAGGAAATGTTCAAAGAACGAAGTGAACATGGTGAAATGATATAAAGCCAGCTTGAAAGGGTTCCCACAGGTCACATGTAGAACCATTTGATACTGTGTAGTATTTCCATATTTTATTCTTTTGTAACAATAATCAACTATATTGTTCCTTATCTAATACATTCGGTATTATTAAACACTGAAAGCTGTTTCCTGCTATTCATTAAAAAAAACTCTTTTTCAGTATTCTCAAAAAAAGAACAAATTAAAATGGCAATCATGAAGTTACAGCACTGGAAGAGCAGCAGTAGAAAATCCAATTCTAGTTTAATACTAACCGCATAGTTTCCCTCATAAAGCAGAATGCTACCACAGTAACTTGTTAAAAGTCTATCCATAACACAAACAACTGCATACTACCAATAAACATATGAACTACCGTGAATATCACTAATGAGTTTTAAGTTTAGACAATAAGGAAATATCATGGAATTGCTAATCTTTCAAAACGACACAATTTTTCAAAACAATTTTAGAAAACAATTATAACAATAAATATCACTTTTACTCAGTACTTTTAATCCCAAACTCTATCCTACTAAAGAAATAAATCAGTAACTGAGTTTTGGATTACATATAAGGATACATACTATACAAGCATTTACATAAAGAAAAACTGGAATCAACACAAAGGCCCAACAATATAAAAATGACTAAATAAACTGCAAGTATACAAAATTTACAGAAGCCTGGAGTAATGGGAAAAAAAACAAACCCTTTGTTATCAAGTTAATTCTGACTCATCGCAACCCTATAAGACAGACCAGAACTGCCCCACAAGGTTTGCACAGAGTGGCTGGTAGATTCAAACTGCAGTCAAATGCTTTACCATTTGCATCACCACAGCTCCAGAGTGACAAAACATTTATTAAAATGTTTAACGATGCTTAAAAACATGCCAAATATAATTTGACATGGAAAAGTAAGACTCCAGAGACAAATACCCATGTTGTGCACTCATAAGACACTATTCTTCCCATTATTAAAATTAAAACAGTTAACTGTATAGTTAGTGATTTAAGTTATCTACTTTATATATCACAGTACTCCCATATGCCAGATACAATGTTAAACATACACCACATGTTTTATTAAGGACATCATGATGAATTTTTAAAGTTTCTAAACATGTTGTTGTTGTTGCTTTTGTTAGGTGTCATCAATTTGATTCCTACTCACAGTAATCTCACGCACAAACAGAAAGAAACTCTGACCATTCCTAGGCCATCCTCACAATCGTTGCTATGGTTGACCCTACTGCCACAGCCATTAGAACAGTCTTGTGGAAGGTCCTCCTTTCTCCCTAACCCTCTACTTCAACCAGCATCATGTCCCTTTCTAGTGACTGGCCCCTCCTGACAACATGACCACAGTAAGCAAGATGAGCTCTCATCATCTTTGCTTCTAAGGAGCATTTTGACTACACATCTTCCAACACAGATTTTTTTCATTCTCCTAGCAGTCCACAGTACATTTAATATTCTTCCCCAACATCATAATTTAAAGTTATCCATCATTCTTTGGCCTTCCCTATTCATTGTTCAGTTTCTCTATGCATATGAGGTGAATTGAAAATACCATGGTTAGGTATATCTTAGTACTCAAGGTGACACTTTGCTTTTTAACACTTTAAAAAGATATTCCACATCCAATCTATCTGCTCAATACATGAGTTGATTTCTTGACTGTTGCTTCAATAAGTATGGATTGTGGAACCAAGTAAAATGAAATTCTTAACAACTTCTCAATATTTTTTCCATTGCACATGATGCTGCTTATTTCAGCTGTGAGGGTTTCTGTTTTCTTTATGTTAAGGTGTAATCCATACTGAAGGCTATAGTCTTTGATCTTCATCAGTAAAGACTTCAGATTCTCTTCACTTTCACCAAGCAAGGGTACGTCATCTGCATATTTCAGATTGTTAACATGAGTCTTCCTCCAACCTGGATGCCCTGTTCTTCATACAGTCCAACTCTTACGATTATCAGCTCAGCATACAAACTGAATAAGCACAGTGAAAGGATACAACCTGAGACTGCTGACTAGTGTAGTGAGTTAATCAGTTAAGAGTGCACATAAAACAGAAGTTCTTTGTTTTGCATGACAGGAAGTAAAATATAAGAAAAATGAAAATACCTTAGAGTTTTCTGTATTACTGTACCCCTTGCTTGTGGTCTCAGCAATGTTCTCCTTACCCATTCTTTTCTGTTTACTACTCTAATAATATAATTACAAAAGACTGGATATTCTGTTAGTATAACTATATTTATATTGTTCATTCATCAACTGAGAAAATATAAAAAAGATTTCTAATAAAGTTATAGTAAATTGAGGAATGTAATGAACTCTTCAATTTAATGGAAAACTAGTCATTACTTTCTCCTGACTATCCTGTGAATTAGAGTAGGCTATTATAAGTTAACTGCATGTCTAAAGCATATAAATACCATATTTTCATTGGAAAATCACACTTATAATAAAAACAGTTCGCTTATGAAGTCCTATAAGATACATATAACTTATAAGTGAAAACAGGATACTGGAAAAAGTAGAAACAGATAATCAAGAGAAATCTGTTAAATATAAGCATCTGTGATAATGTGATAATTTTTTTAGGCACTGAAATGGAAAAATTTTTGTAATAATTAGGACACATTCTTTGAACTAAATCTTTTCAGAGCTGTTGCTATGCCTCATACATATTCTGTAAAACATCTGATCATTTGCCATTTAAGTAACATGCTGGGAAAGAAGAATTCTATACTGGAATTAAAGCAGGTAATTATCTAATGAAATCCTATTTTAAAGTTGTTGTAAGCTACAGCATCACTGAAAAGTAAAAACATAAAGGTTAAGATAATCACAACTAATGTTTTCATTATGGTTCTTGCTGACACCTGCTGGTTCAGTTTTACCTTCTTCATTAATATACATTGATATGCTGAGTCTTAAATACAAAGGCTTATAGCACATGAAACAGAATCCTGAGGCTACTCATGGGACCACTGACCCCAAAACTAAACAAGAGCCTATCAGCCAAGTATCATTTCCCATCCCACTAACTTCCATTGCAATCACTATTATGGGTATCACTGTATCTCACTACCTAATTAATTTACTTAGTATAAGTTCCCTGTTACCTAGTATTTTGATTCTGCCTTATTATTTGAATAATTTATTTTGAGACTGATAATTTTTAGATTAAACTTGCTTTTTCTACTTGGTTTAACAAAAGTTAAGAGTCAAGTTAATATAATGTGAAAACGCCAGAAAGTACACCTTTAAAAAATATTATACATTATAACATAACATGGAAAAAAGTAGCTCTTTCCTCCTCCTAGAAATCTGTTTCACACATTCCACATTTTCCATTCTTACTTTTTTGTTTTTATTTTGTTGCTGTTGAGAATATACATAGCATAACACAACACCAATTCCAAAGTTTCTACATGTAGAATTCAGTAACACTGACTATATTCTTTGAGCTCTGCAACCATTCTCACCCTCTTTTTCTGAGCTCTTCTTCCACTATTAGCATAAACTCACTGCCCCCTAACATCCCTATCTATTCCACAATTATAAAAATTTCTTTAAGGAAAAGGGGGAAAAAAAGCTAAAGTAAGTTGTCTTTTTGCTTATCTTTTACCTTGCCCTTACTTTCTCTAGTTTTGAGAGCCTAATAAGAAAAAGTTTCTGTATACCATTACAAAGGCAAAAGGATGCACCCAAGTGGAAGAAAGGACCTCAGGATACAGAAAGAGCAAACTGGAAAAATTCTGAAGTGTTATCTTATTAGTAAATTACTTTTGGATTATCTCTAAATTACACATTCATCTGTTTTTCTCATAACAGACCCAGTTATACAAAGTCTAAATAAGAGTTCTTCATAGCATATGATTTATACCAAAATTAATCCTAAGTATATATAACATGAATCAATAGTTCTCAACCCTAGGTTGTTATCAAGATCACCAGTGTAGCATTTAAATACATACACACACACAGAGAGAAAGAAACACACACACACACACACACACACAGCCACCTGGACCACCCTGATTCTGTACTGGCATTTACATTTCTCTACTAACAAAGTAATCAATAAAAAGGTATACAGATGATTGCAACATACACCTAGGTTTAAGAACCACTCTGTATTTGGATTTAAGAGGTGGTGGAAGCAGTCACTTTCAGTTTAGCTCTTTGTATCTAGGTATGGCACTGCAACTGAAAGTAATGAGAACTTTGACAATGCTGCCAGAACTGCCACTTATATTTAGCCTCACTCATAATAAAGCTGCTTAAAACTCAGGTGGCTGTTGTTGCAGTGAGGTTCCGGTGAGTTGGCTCTGACTCCCAGTGATCCTGTGAACAACTGAACTAAACACTCCCTGGTCCAGCACCACTCTCACAATCATTACTTTGTTTGGACTTGCTGTTTCAGCCACTGTGTCAATCTGTCTCATTGAGAACCTTCTTCTTTTTTGCTGACCCACTGCTCTATCAAGCACGATGTCCTTCTTTGAGGACTGGCCTCTCCTGATACCACATCTGAAGTATGTGGGATGAAGTCTTGCCATCCTTGCTCCCAAGAAGTATTGTGGCCGTATTTCTTCCAAGACAACTCAGGTAAAGAACATGAAAAAAGCAGCTCATGCACAGCCCCTTTCTCAATCTAAAATGGATACAAACAAAAAGGAGCAATGGGCTTTTCCTTCATGATCTCTGGTGACAGAGTGCGAAGATGGGGAGGAAAACGGACAGGAGGAGAATCTCGGAACCATCCTGGTGGATTTTTATTTTTGTTACTATTGCTATTGTATCTGTTAGTATACTCTGAATAAACGAAGAAGAAAAAGTAATACTGGAAGGGATCACAAACATCTCTCTCAGATTCACAAAAAAGTCTCTTCTAAATAAATATTTCTCTCCTTTTTAAAAACAGCTCTAACTCTCTCATTAGTTTAAAATCCATATTTAATCTGTTATACTCCCCAAACTGCAACACTCTGAATAGTTATTTTAGACAACATGTGTAAGTATAATATCTGAATTCCATTTTTAAAGTAACAAACATATAGGTCTAAGCTACTGATTCTACCAACACTATCTGTCAGTTTGTTGTATCGTGGTGGTTTGCATGTTGCTTTGATGCTGGAAGCTATGCCACTAGTGTTTCAAACATCAGGAGGTTCATCCATGGTAGACAGATGTCAGCTGAGCTTCCAGACTAAGACTAGGAAGAACTGTCTGGTAATCAGCTTCCAAAACCTAGCCAGTGAAAACCATATATATTGATCACATCAGACTATTGTCTAATACATTCTGGAAGATGAATTCCCTCTGTTGGAAGCCACTCAAAATACACAGTGGCTACCACAACAAACTATACTAGCAATGAAAATGGAGCAGGGCCAGGCAACATCCACCTTGAGTTGGAGCCAAATCACAAACTAAAAACACCACTACTGATCAAGTAGCTTAATATTTATCAGTGTAGGAGACAAATGCAAATAACATTACAGCAAAGCAAAAAAATACTATCCTATGATATGTCTTTACAGCTCTCCAAAAACCCCCTAAAACTCAAGCCCCATGCTGTCAAGTCATTTCCAACTCATAGTGACCCTACAGAGCAGAGCTGAACTGTTCTTCTCCACAGTACCATCAAAATGCAAATACTACTATCCTAAAAACAATCTATGATTTAAAAAAAAAAAAAATCAGAGAACAAAGTGGAGGGAGGGAGGAAAGCCAAATTCACTTGGCTCAAGCGACTTCCATCACTTTTCCATCTAATGTCCACACTATTGCTTCTTTTTCCGAGCTAAGCATTAGTTTGACCTCTGGACTGAAAAGCAACGGTAGTCACTTGAGCCAAATGAATTCGGTTTTCCTCCTTCCTTCCCTCCTTCCCTCCCTCCGTATCATGGTGGTAGTGGTGAAGTGCTGTAGCTGCTAACCAAGAGGTCAGCAGTTCAAATCCACCAGGTGCTCCTTGGAAACTCTATGGTGAAGTTCTACTCTGTCCTATAGGATCACTACGAGTCAAAATGAATTTGTCAGCAACAAGTTCAGACGCAGGAACTTACTTTCTCTTCACAAATCTCACTCTACTAACTGGGGTTTCATCTTCCAAATCAGCAAGGCTGAATGGGTCAACAATGGAATAATCTTTCCTTCTTTGGTAGAGACAGAAAATGCCCCACAGACAGAAATTCTTGCTTCTCTAGAACATTAAAGTAACAGAGTCGTTAAGTGTTTGAATGCACTGCTTCTCAAACTTAACTAGGTTTTCTATTTCTTAAAAAAAAAAAAAAGCTCTAAGAAGTAAGCAAAAAGAGTTATTTCTGGAGGTGTAACTAGAAGCCAGTTCATCTACGTGAAACCATTATTTGAAGTCTACTTCGCTCTTAAGAGATGATTAATTTTTCGTTCAAAAAAAAGCAACTCAACTAGTGGGTTTGAAAGGTGTAGTAGCCCGAAGTGAACATGAATTGTAACAATCAAATATTACATATTGAATCACAGCATTTCAGGTTCTAAAGGGAAATGACACATCATTTATTTCAATCATCTTCAATTTTATTTAAAATACATTCTGAACATGAAGATTAAGGAAATTTAGAATTTATTGGCAATAGGGGGGGAATGGTTAAAAACGCCATGTGAGAATTTGAGAACTCAGTATTTTATTTTAAAAGTATTTGTAATCCAAATTCGTCAATCCTGCCCTAAAGAAAAAAAAAAAAAAGAAGTGGTGAAAATGCTTCTTCTCAGAACAATTTAATTTCTATTTTCTCTTGAACTTTCCCATCTAGACCCAAGATTCATCTTGGAGTCATAGGAAGCAGCAGTACCAGGTCACCACTCACGGTAACCTGACGCAACGGAACAGGAAGGAAGGACATGGAAGCTGAACACCACCTTCCTTTGGGACTGCACACAACGGCCACACAGATGCTACAGTCATCTGTTTTCAACCGAAAATAACACCTTTGAAGTAACAAGTGTCCATACTGAATTTTAGGAAAATGATTCCATGACTGACAAGGGATTGCTAAAACAGTAACAGACATCAAATCAGCCCTCTCCAGCTTTCCTTAAGAACCAATAATAGGCCATATTTTGTCATATTCCCAACAACACTTACAATAGCACTAAAACCTGAATATGATGATTGATGCCTGTTAATATTTAAATCCTAAGCCAGTGTAACTAATGGAAAACTCTAGTGCTGCTAAGGCCACATCTGAGTTATTTCTGGTTTGGAGACAGACGTGGCTGATACCTCTGACTTTTTAGGTACAGCCAAAAAGAGTCAGCAGACTAGATGTCCTGAGATGAATGACTGTAAAAACTGTTCTCAGACATGAAACTTAAGCCCAGTGCTAAATGCAAACTAACAACGGTGCTCTTTGTGATTGCCACACAGTTTACTAAAAGCCTTTGCTAACAAAGGGTTCCCCATCCTTGATGGCTCTGAACCAAGGTTTACATCTTAAATTAATCTCAATTTATTTCATATTTTTAAATAAAGCTTGAATGTGACCTCCAAGTGTTTCATGTTTATGGTCACTATATTGTAATACATACCTCCTTCCCTCCACTTCTCTCTGAACACTTAGATCTCTCTGGTAGAGAAACCCTGAGCCTTTCTCTATATCATCTTTATTCCCTCTGGTGAAGTTCTGATACAGAAGAAAATGAAATGGGGGTAAGTAGCAAAAAAGCAACTTCAAAAATCAAGTAAGGACAGTGAGAAGATATACTTTTTAAGCTGCAACTAGTTCCTTGGAATAGTAAAGATCAATTTTATAAAAACAACAGAATCACTTTAGTTTGATGATCTAAAGACATCAGACTTTTTTCTATGAAGAGCTAGATAGAAAATACTCTAGGCTTCAAAGGCTATACAGTCTGTGTTGAAACTACCAAACTCTGTAATGGCCAAGCAGATACAGGCAATACAGAAACAAACCGGAGTGGTGGTGTTCCAACAAAACTTTATTTACAAAATCAAGCAGCCAACTATATTAGACCCTGAGGTGATACAGTCTGTTGTCTTTTTACCTGAAGAAGTATTTGTCATACTTTGCCTAATGAAATGTGGAACCTGAGAAGTATTTTATTGGTCCTTTTCATCTGAAATCCACTTCTATATACTCCTGGTATTCAAGAGATATTCATAAAATGAGTAGAGGAGATGAAACAGAACAGACACCTGACCAAAATACACTCAAATAAGACTGTAATATTTTATGGCTACTCTAACTACTTAATATATTTAGCTATAAACTATAAAACAAATCTGATGTTAATTTATGCTTCTGTTATTTCCTCCCAGCCATCAACACACACATACACGAATAAACCATCTCCCACTAAACAGTCCACTAATCAATGACAATATATACAATATAAATGTTCATCACATACTGTAAGAATGTCTAACTGCCTAAAATGCTATGCATCTCAGCAACTGAACATGTAAAACTAAGCAGAAAATAAAAGAAAAGCACTCATTAGGTCCAATGCCTCAAATAATTCAATAAACTAAAGACTAGCTGCTAAGAAGATAAAATGCAGAGGTTTTGACAGGTTCATGGTGTTAAGGAAAAAAAAATGGAGTTTAGGAAGAACCAAGGAGCTGAGGTACAATCCTAGGCATTCCAGTCAAGACCCCTCAAGATCAACATACTAGCAGTAAAGGCAAGCCAACTGATCTGTAGGTCAGTCTCCAATTGATCAGAGTGAAAGGTAATACGTCCACTAGTAAAAAAAAATTACCTCTGGAGATGGTCGGATCCGACGCGACGGCACTTGGCTTGGCTGGAGATGGTGACCCTATTCAGAACATCAACAAGTTTTCATATACAACATCTGGCATGTGATAAAAAAATTACCAGCCTTGTCAAGAAATTTAGACAAAGAACCTACAAAAGGGGAGACAACGAAAATGGTCTTTTAAGTGAAATAAATATTACAATTATCAAAACAAATTTTAGAATCATGTTCTATGAATTACTTGAAAATAAATAAGGAGAACTTCATTAGAAAAATGGAATCTATAAAAAGAAACAAATTACAGCCCATGTTAAAAGTTCTAATTTAATGGCTCCAGCATGTCAAAGATGTATATTAAAATCTCTAGGGTATTCACTAACAGAACAGTGAGAGAATATACAACTAGCAGAAGTTAATGTCTGGTTCAACTTTTGCATAAAGTCTGGTTTAGAATAGTAAGGGTGATCAGAGAGGTAGCAACAAAGCAAAATAACAATGTGACATATCAAAACAAGAAGCATAATACAGGAGTCTCAACAAACACAAAACCAACACTGAAAAAGATGAAACGTCAACCCATAAAGAATGACCCAGAACAGAATACTAAGAGCAACACAGAAAACATCAACCACACAAAAATAAAGGCATCAAAATGACAGCAGTAAACACATACCTATCAGCAATTACACTGAATCTAAATGGACTGAACACTGCAATAAAGAGACAGTAAGTGACATCCTGGATCAAAAAACATGAAACAGCTCTATGTTACTTACAAAAAACACACCTCAGACTCAAAGATATGAACAAACTAAAAATCAAAGCATGGAAAACTATATAACAAGTCAAAACATACAAAAAAGAGCAAGAGTAGCAATACTAATCTCAGATGAAATACACTTTAATGTCAAATCCACCAATATGGACAAGAATGGTCACTATTGCTGAAAACTTCAATACATAAACATAAATACATAACCATATTAAGTATTTATGCATCCAATGCCAAAGCATCTAAATACATTGAACAAACACTGACAACACTGATAACACTGAAAAAGGAGAGAGATTACTCCACAATGATAGCTGCAGACTTCAAACAATGCACTCTGAGTAATGGACAGATCATCCAGAAAAAAACTCAGTTAAGATACAGAAGATCTTGTTGCGACAATTAACCAACTAGACCTCATCCTCATCAAAATATACAGAACTTTTTACTTATCAACAGATATGTACACCTTCCTGAACAAAGCATATGGAACATTTTCCAGGATAGACCATGTGTCAAGACATAAAGCAAGTCTCACCAAAATCCAAACCAGTGAACTATCATAAAGCATCTTCTTGGGCCATAAAGCCAAAACGTCTAAAGCAATAGCAGAAAAAACATAGACAGAAATTTGAACTCATGGAAACTAAACAACACCTTGCACAAAAAGCCATGCATTACAGATGAAATCAGGGACAAAAATAAAGAAATTTATGGAAGCAAATGAGAATGAAAACACATCCTATCAGAACCTATGGGATACAGCAAAAGCAGTGCACAGAGGTGAATTTATCTTTATAAATGCACACATCCAGAAGGAAGAAAGGACCCAAACCATGGAACAAATAGAGAGAGAGCAACAGAGGAACTCCTCAGGCATAATAAAAAAAACAGCTAATAAAGATTACAGCAGAACTAAATGAATTGGAGAACAGAAGAACTGATAAAATTAAAACCAAAGCTGGTTCTTTGAAAAGACCAACGAAATTGAGAAACCACTGGCTAAACTTACAAAAGAAAAACAAGAAAGGAAACAAATAACCCAAATAAGAAATGAGATGGGAGACATCACAACAGACCCAAATGAAATCAAAAGTATCCTAACAGGAAATTGCAAAAGCCTGTACTCTTAATCCGACTCGACGGCACTTGGCTGGCGTACTCTTAATAGATTTGAAACCTTGAGGAAATAGACAAATTTCTAGATTCATATCACCTACCAAGATTATCACAAGGTGAAGCAGAACAACTTAATAAAGCCATCACAAAGGAAGAGATGGAGAAAGTCATCAAAAAACTACCCACAAAAAAAAAGTTTGAGCCCACCAAAGAATTCTACCAAACTTTTGGAGAAGAGTTAACTCTAATATTACTGAGACTTTCATAACATAGAAAGGGACAGAATATTCCCAACTTCATTCTATGAAGCCAGCATAACCCTGGTACCAAAGTCAGGGAACAATCCCACAAAAAAGGAGCTCAGGAGACAGAAGGAACCATGTGAATGGGAGACTGTATTAGCATGTTACCAGAAGAACTGTTTTTGTATGTTGCATTTCAATAAAAAGTTTATCACCACAGCAATCATATTTAATCTATACTTTTTAAGAAAAATATTTTAAGAAAGTTTACAGATATTGGTAGTAACGACACCACCATATCAATATTCTACATATTTATCTCTATTACTATATCCATATAGCATAAGATAAATGAAACCTAAATGAAAAAATCCTGTCTTTATTAGAAATGTTAACTGTCAAGAAAACACTTCAAGGTAGTATACTGTTACAAAATATGACAAACTATAAGCATTTCTATTTATGCCTGCATAATAAATATACTTAATCACTGCACAGACTGAAAATAAAAATAGATACTATTTACAGAATAGTATGTGCCAAGCACTAGGTTAAGTATTTACATCCATTACTCATGCAATTTTCATAATAATCTTCACTGAGCAATCATCGTTTCGGATGTTGGGAATGCGCAGTACGCGAAAGACCAAGCCTCTCCTCTTAACAAGCATCCATGCTAGAGATCATATTACTAATCCCAAGAGGAAACTGAGGGTTCACTAAGCCTACTTGAGGAACCTGTGGTCACTGTGGCAAACAGTGCAGACTGATTAACCCCATATCCACGTTCAACCTCTTCTCCCTTGGCTATCTCAACCACATAGATGCTAAAACGTTAAACTCTCACTGTCCCTACCTCCTACTCATCTAAGATTAATCATGGAACTTACTTTGGCCATAAAACATAAGCAAAAGTCTGTTGTTCCAATAAAAACTGCCTCTGACCTTTCCCCTTTCTTCCCATCCACAATGTGTATACCGTGTTTGAAGGCTGAAGCAGCTGTTTTTTTCCATGAGGAAAAGAACAAAGAATCACAGAGATTCCAGCCCTCATGTCACTGAGCACTACACTAGAGCCAACAACTATGTATTTCTAGATTTCTCATTATGTGAGAAAAACAATGCCTTTTTTTAAAAGTTTATGAAAACCCTGGAGGCATAGTGGTTAAGTGCTACAGCTGCTAACCAAAAGGTCTGCAGTTCAAATCCACCAGGGGCTCCTTGGAAACTCTATGAGGCAGTTCTACTCTGTCTTACAGGGTTGCTGTGAGTCAGACTCGACAGCAGTGGTTTCAGGTTTCACTCTACCCCACTGCTGTTACTTGAAGCCAAATGCACTCGTAATAGATATGTCACATAACCAGGAAGTGCAGAATTGAGATTTGAAACTAGGTCCACCTCTCTCCCAAGCATCAAATGGGTAACTCTGCTATGCAAGTTTACTCCAAATTACAAATGTATGCATTTTCCACATATAAAGCAATGGTTATTTCAATGACAGATGGCTATAATTTATAATAAAATCAAGAAGATACGTCATCCAAGAATTCTGCTCTCTTGTCATCTTTTTACTTAACTGCTGTATCAGTAAGCTTTCGAAGACCCTTTTCTGGCCTTTAAATACAGCTTTTTGCATACTATTCTATGAAAAATATCCTTTGAGCTATCCAGAAGTACTAAGCCTCATAGTTAACAGCATTAAACGTCTCAATTTTCCTCTGAATCATTTTTAATTGGCAAGTTATCAACTTCTTTTTCATCATTGCATTAAGACCTACACCCCAAAAATGTCTTCTAGAAATATGAAAAGTGTCAGATATCTATTTAAAGAAATACCCCTTATAATTCAAAGACAATTACTTTTCTTCCCTGAACACAAATATTTAGCTCATATTCAGGTTCAATTTCAAAACCAAATTACAATTTGATTTTAAAGCCATCAGTTTAAAGCAATAAAGGAAATATTTTTAGTGGTTAGAATAGTTACTATTACAGAATTCCCTATCATGTGCATCCATGATACATTCCTATTGTATCATGTGTGCATGCAGAAACAGTTGACATACTCCAACAGAGTCAGAAGGACTGACTCCACAACTACTATCGAATGCTCCATACGTAACAAGCACTAAGCTAGGTCTAGGAGGGGTCCCTCTTCCCTGCACTTTTAGTCAACTGCAAGATGGCAATAACTGCAAATATATGCACAAATACTCTGGAAGAATAAAGGCTTTCAAATTAAACAGAAATAGTAACAGTGATGACAGTTCTGGGGTCAGGAGGGATTCCCACTGAACTTCTTTTGCCTTTCCCTTCTCTCTACTACTCTTTACTGATTACTTACGTCAGTATCACGTAAAAATCATAGTCTCAGGTCCAGCCTCTCCTGAACATCACCATGTGGATTTTCTGTGAACACTTCAAACTCATATCTAAAAGTGAACTACACCTCTTCCCTACAAATTGCCTACACTTGTCTTGTACTTTAGCCAGTAAATACCACCATCCACCTGGTTCCTACTACAAAAACACTTGAATATTTCACTCAATCTTATCTTCCTCACATCAAAAGTCAATTTTCAAGTCATACCAATAAAAAGGAGTGGAAATAAATACAACAGAAAGTAAAGACTCTAAAGAACCAAAAGCTGGTTCCTTAAAAAATAATAGTAAGAAAAACACATATCGCTACAGCAAGATTGGTTAAGAATAAGAGAAGGCAAAAACAGGTAGTATTAACAATAACCCAGCCCCACCCCCCGCCCCCAAAAATCTGATTGCCGTTGAATCAATTCTGACTTACAGGGACTCTATAGGGCAGAGGAGAACTGGCCCATCAGGTTTCCCAGGAGTACCTGATGTACTCAAATTGTCAATCTTATGGTTAAGCAGCCATAGCACTCAACCACTACATCACCAAGGTTTCCTTAACAATAATAGAGGAATACAGTTACAAATCCATCAGGACAACAGATGTGCATGGGGGTAGAGAAAGCAAGGGAGAGAGATTATAAAAAATAACTTCATGCCAATAAATGTGAATTTAGACGAAATGGAAAATTTCTTGGACATATGCATGGGTATGTCTTGAAACTTAACTACAAAATACGAAAGAAAAGGGGGCAAAATAGCCAAGAATTTCTTTTAAAAACTTAGCCAATTATTTTAATTTTTTTAAAAAGCATACTAAGAAAATGCCTTAAGTGATTGGTTTTCACAGTGGATTTTTATGGTAACATTGGTACTGACAGAAAACTACATCTTCAAGAACAGAACATTTAATGATAAACTAGTATTTACTGGCTTCATTTACTTCAAATAAAATGCAAGCACTCCAGTTATGTTTTCTTAAAAATTTCTGGCTTCCAGAAGGTCACAGCCTTCAAAAACTCTAATGAGTACATTTCTACTCTGCCACACATACGGTCATCATGCACTGGAATCAAGTGGGTGGCACTGATTTTTCTTTCTTTTCTGTGTTTCTTTCTTTTTTTACTATTCAATGAATAGTACCAGGACAGCTGGTTATTAATTTTTTAATATAAATACATGAACAAATCAGTAAGTAAAGGATTACTACCTTACATTACATGCAGTAGAATAAAGGTCTAAATCCAAAAAGTGAAACTTTAAAACCTTTTGAATACCAGTCATGAGAAATCTGAAAAGGAAACTAGGGAAATAATTCCATTTACAATAGCATCTAAGAGAATAAAATAGCTAGGAATAAATCTAACCTGAGACATGAAGGGCTTACACAATAGCAACTATAAAAGATCGCTGAAAGACACTAAAGGAGACTTAAATAAACGGAAAGATGTTCCATGTTCACGGATTGAAGACAATATTGTTAAGATGTCACTATAACACAATCTTGATCAAAATTTCCAAGACTTCTTTACAGAAGTAGAAAAATCAATCTTCAACTTTATATGGAATAACAAGAGGCCTTAAATAACTTAAAACAACGTTGAAAGAGATGAACAAAGTAGGAGGACTCACACTTCCCGAATTCAAAACATAAACCTTGGTGATGTAGTGGTTAAGAGCTAGACTGTCAACCAAAAGGTTAGCAGTTCAAATTCTCCCAAGCACTCCTTGAAAACCCTACGACGCAGTCCTCTCTGTCATATAGGGTCACTACGAGTCACAATCAACTCGAAAGGAGTGAGTTTGTTTGCTTTTATTGTTTCTTTGTTTGTTGGGATATATAGCTAGGGTAAACACAACATACTGATACTGGTGTAACAGTACACACACAGATCAATGGAATAGAAATGAGAGTCCCAAAACAAACCCATACATCTATGGTCAACGGATTTTTGACAAAGGAGTCAAGTCCACTGGATAGAGAAAGAAGAAATCTCTTCAATAAATGGTGTTGGGAAAATTGGATAGCCACATTCAGAAAAATAAAACATGACCCATGCCTCATACAACACAAAAAACAAATTCAAAATGAATTAAGGGCCTAAAGATGCCAACTAAAGCCACAAAATTCCTAATAGAATGAGCTTTCAAAAATGGATTATCTAATATAATAACAAAGACACAAACAGTATAGATAAAATACATGCAATCTCATAAAAACTTAAGAAGACAAGATACCACCTGGGAGAGTACCTCTGGAAGCGATGTATCTGACAAGAATCTAATAACCAAAATATATATAAAACTTTGACAGTTTAACAAGAAGACAACTCTCTCATAAAATGAGCAAATAATCTGAATAGACATTTCACCAAAGAGGACATTCAAAAGACTGCCAAAAACATCAGAAGATGCTCAGCACCATTAGTTATCAGATGCAAATCAAAACCACAAGGAGATACCTTTTCACTTAAAAAACACATTAAAAAAAAAACTTAAAAAAAGAAAATAACAAATGTTGATGAAGATTTAAGAAAAACTAGAATCCTTATCCATTGCTGGTGACAATACAAAATGGTACAGCCAGTGTGGAAAACAGCATGGCAGTTCCTCAAAAAACTAAAAACAGAACTACCATATAATCCAGCAAGTCTACTCTTGGGTTTACAACCAAAACACTTAAAAGCAGACACTCAAAAAAGAAATGTGTACACTAATGTTCATTATACACTAATCACAACAGCCACAAGGTGGAAACAATCTAAATGAATGTTTCAGTCACTGGTGTTGCTCTAACAAGGGAAATACCATACCAGTGGACGACTTAACAAAGAAAAATGTATGCTTACATAGTATAGTAGGCTATACACCCAAATTCAGGGTGTCCACTCCAGGGAAAGGCTTTCCCTCTTTGTCAGCTGTGGAAGAAGTTCTCATGCTGCATCAGACCTTGGTCACGGAGCATCTTGGTGCAGGAACCTCAGGTCTGAAGGCTGCAATCCTACTCCAGGTGCTGCTCTCTTGATAGTATAAGGTTCCCATCTCTCTGCCGGCTTCCCTTTTCTTTTACCTCTTGAAGGATAAAAGGCTAAAATGTGGTAGAAGCCACACTCCAGGGAAACTCTCTTTACATTGCAGCCGGTAAGTGACCTTCGGAAGGGTTTTAGAGTTTCATCCTAATCCTCTTTAACATAAATACAGCATGTTACCCACAGACATACAGGATTTACACCAACAGAAAAACACAAAACGGAGGACAACCACACAATACTAGGAATCACAGGTTCAGTCAAATTACTACACACATGTTTTGGGAAACACAACTCAATCCATGACAATGACCATCAGTAGATGAATGGGTAAATAAAATGTGGTACACACATACAAAGAAATACTACTCAGCCACCAGCAGAAACAATGTCTAGATATATGCTACAGTATGGATGGAGCCTGAGGACATTATGATGAGCAAGAGAAACCAATCATGAAAGGACAAATACTCTGTGACCTACCTTATATAAAAGGACAAGAAAAGACAACTGTACAGCGACCAAAGTTTTCTAGTGGTCACCAGAGGCAGGAGGTAGGGGGAAAAGGAGGATGAAGGGTGACAGAAAAATTCCATTGATTAACGACAGGGTAACACAGCCAGTTATGAGAATTTTTACCAATACGTTATATACCTACAGAAAGCTGAACTAGCAAAAGTTGTATGACAGGTGCATGTAAAACAACAACAAAATGAGAACAGTGGTTGGTAGGGTTGCTTACGTACAACCAAATACCTCACAGGATTTGGTTCCTTGACATGTAGGTTTCAGGTCATGGTTTCATTACGCATTCCAGTTAACTGGCCTAATAACATGTTTCATGCTTCTATTCTACCTTCTCCACTGCACAGTGTCTGGGGTCTTAAAAGTCGGCAGCAGCCATTCAGGCCTAACAACTGGTTCTTTCATCAGGAACAACAGAGGAAGAGTGAGGAATAGGAGAAGGACACTGAGTATGTGGCTAATGGCTTCCACAAAAACTGCCTCCTGTGCCATGAAAACTGGAAGAACTGGAGGGTACCTGGCTACCTTCACTGAGCATTTTGATTAAAGATTCCATAGAAGAATCCTGATCAACAAGAGAGAAGTACTGGACAGATTTTCAAATCCTCATGAAACCTAGGAAACCCTGGTAGTGTAGTAATTAAGTGCTACAACTTCTAACCAGGTTGGCAGTTCAAATCCATCAGACACTCCTTGGAAACTCTACGGGACAGTTCTACTCTGTCCTATAGTGCCATCATGACTAGGAATCGGCTAGATGGCAGTGAGTTTGGTTTTTGGTGTTTCCATGAAATCTAAACTTTCTTGAGCCATGAAGGGTAAATGAATCCCTGAAACTACTGTCCTGAGATAATCCTTAAAACAAACATATTCCCCGAAATCATCTTAAAAACACATAGTAGTTCAGCTTAACTAGTTAAAAAAAAGTCTGTCTTGAGCATCATGCTCTTTAAAGAACTATCTATATGGGATTAAATACACAACAGCAACTTGAAAGACTAGACAGGAAGGTTAGGCAGTGAGTTTATGTTAACGAAGGAGGAACAACTCAGAAAAGGGTGAGAATAGTTATACAACTTGAATGTAACCAGTGTCACTAAATTCTACATGTAGAAACTGTTGAAATTTTAGTGACACTGATTATATTCTTTTTTGAGTTGTTCCTCCCTAAACAATAAAATAAATTTTTTCAAAAATGAGCTGAGGAAAACAAAATTTTTTTGAACATGCAAGTATCTTTATGACCCTCAAAATATAGAGAAATATCTATGAGAATAAAAGACACAAGCCAAAGAAGAAAGAACTGACAAACTCAAATACATTAAAGAAAGAAATGCTTGTTCATCTAAACACACCACATTAGAAGTACAAAGTGATGCCACAGAGAAAGAAAAAATATCTGTAATACATAAAACTGAGAGCTAATATCTAGGATCTGTGGAGAACTCACATCACTCATGCGTCAGTTTCCCATACAGTGGTATATTGCTTATGTGTTGTATGATGTTGGAAGCTATGCCACCAATATTTCAAATACCATCAGGGTCATTTATGGTGAAGACATTTCAATGGAACTTTCAGACTAAGACAAACTAGAAAGAAAGGCCTGGCAATCTGATAATCTTATTGCCAAAAATTAGTCAGTGAACACAATATGGATCACAACAGATTACTGCCCAATACGGTGCTGGGAGATGAGGCCCCTAGGTCTAAAAGACACTCAAAACACCCAGTGGCTGAAACAATGAACTCAAGCATGCCAACAATCATGAAGATGGCACAGGATGGGGCATATTTTGCTCTGTTGTACATGGGGCCACCATAAGCTGGAGCCAACTCAATGACAAGTACAAGTGACAAACTCAATAAAAAGCAAAAGGTAATGCAACTGAAAAAAAAAGGGCAAAGAACAGAAACAGGTAATTCCTATAAGACTGTCTGAAAAAAGCATTCAAAATACTAGTCAAGAATGTGAAAATGAAATTAACAATGGGATGCTATTTTACACCCATCACATGGGCCAAAATTTTACATACTGGCAAAATAAAATGAAAATGTAGAACAACTGAAAATCTTATATATCACTGATAGCATTATTGGAGGGTAACAGCCCTCTACAACCTTTTGACTCCCCTTCTAGAGATACACTCTAAAGAAACTTACACATGTACACAGATCTATACAAGGATGTCCAGAGGCAACACTGATTCTAATAGCGAAATCTTAGAACATTTCACTCTTGCATGCCTCCTCCCTAAACATCACACCCTCAAGGACAATACAGTCTTAGACCACTTTCTCTGTTAGTTTCACAGTTTTACGTTTATATTTTTCAATAGTTTTTATATTTATTTATGTTTAAAAATTTAAAAATGACACCATAAGAGATAACAAACTAGCAGCAGACTACAATACCCATGACCACCTCCTTATTGTTTAAAATGTAGCAAAATCCTTCCGTTGATTTAGAAAAGCCAAGAGAAACAAAATTCGAAAAAATGCCATCAATGGAAATATAATGGTTAATTTTATGCACCAACTTGCCAGGCTATGATTCTCAGTACCGGTTGTTGTTCTACAATGTAATGTAATGTATCAAATCTGTTGCTGCACAGTCAATTTCAATTCACAGAGACCTTTAGCGGTGGTCCCTGTGGGTTTTCAAGCCTGTAATCTTTACAGAAGCAGACTGCTGCATCTTTCTCCCAAGGAGTGGGACTTGCCAGCCCCCTCATCTGTGTGAACCATTTCCTTAAATTAAATCTCCCTACTGATACAGTGGAAATCCTGGTGGCATAGTGGTTAAGTGTTACATCTGCTAATCAAAAGGCCGACAGGTCGAATCGGCCAGGCACCCCTTGGAAACTATGGGGCAGTTCTACTCTGTTCTGTAGGGTCGCTGTGAGTTGGAATCAACTTGATGGCATTGGGTTGGTTTTGTTGTTGTTGTTATTTTATCGATACAGTGGCATAGCTGTTAAGTGCTATGTTTGCTGACCAGCAGTGCTCCTTTGAAACTCTATGAGACAGTTCTACTTTGACCTAGAGGATCACTGTGAGTCAGAATTGACTATAAAACCACTGGTTTGGTTTTATATTGATACAGTGGCTGCAAGGATGGGCTTAAGCAAAAAATGATTGCAGGCATGGGCACAGGACCGGGCAGAGTTTTGTTCTGTTGTGCATAATCAGAACTGGCTTGACAGTACCTTACAACAACAACATATGTACATACATATCTCGCTGGTTTTGCTCACCTAGAGGACCCAGCTAAGACAGGAAATAAAATCTAAACTACCAGCCTTCTCTTTGGCCATTGTCCTCCTCAATGGCAAAAACACATAAAACAAAGTAATTCTAGGAAAACCAGTAAATTTCTATATTCATAATTCCAATAAGGACTGCATGATTATACATATCTCTGAATAATAGTGTAAAAATTTATACACGACAGGAAGAGTCACAAATTAACAGACTGATTTTTAAAAGTCCTTTAATTGCACACAACTCATCCTCTCTATACCTGATGAGTTCTGCTCAATTTGGTAAAAAGATTATTTTATTCTTACCTTCCATAAGACAGCATACTATTCATAAATATTCCTCTTGTTATGCTTAAGTCATCCAAAAGCATTAAAAAATATATACTGGCATTAAAAACTCTACCATTCTGCCAATCTAAATAGGTTGGTTGGTTCTGTCAGAAAACACCAGGGGTACGGATTTACAAAGATGGACACATGATGAAATTTAGAGGAGTCTCTAAAAATGAGCTATGTTTGTTGCAGTTGATCGAAAGCTGGCAACAAATTCCCAGACGACTACACTAAAATGGACTAAACAACAGCTTTTCCCAGTGGATTTTGATGGCAATACTAACAGTGCTAGAAAACAAACAAAATACTGGATATTATTCACACTAGTCTGGGAACAAAAACAATGTTAAATATCTTCATCAAAACATCTCCACTGATTTCACTTGCTTCAAGTAAAATGCAAGCACATTTGGAAACGAAATAATTAAAAGCACAGGAAAGAATTACCTATGCTGTTGTATTCTTAAATTAACATAACCTCACAGCTGTCAAGTCAACTCCGACTGTAAGTGTCCTGTAGGGTCTTCCAAGTCTGTAAACCTTGGGAGCTGATGGCCACATCTTTCTCCTCAAAGTGGCTGATGGTTTCAAACAACTGATGCTTTGGTTGGCAGTTAAGCACTCTAAACACTGCACCACCAGAACTCCACCACAAATTAAATAAATTAGGCATCAGAAAATAATAATCTCCTTCCTTCACTTTTTTAAAATCACTGACCACTAACATTAGGTTTAATTTTTAAATCAATCAGGATACAAATTCTTTATTCAAATCTAATCATTTCTTCAGATCCATTACATGCTGTTTTAACTCCTGGTAGTTACGTTTCATAATTTAAAAAATGTTTATCATCCGAGCTTCGTTACTATTTTGAGTATAATACTAAAAATAACACAGTACCAGAAGGAATAAATAAATTGTAAGCTGGTGATCCTAAAAGAACAAACATTTTGAAAACATATTCTGAAGTACAAAAAAAACTGCCTTCATCTTAAGAATCCCTTAAAAATTAATTTGAGTATTACGGAGGCATATAAGTGGGTCATGAGATATTTGTTCCCAGGCTGAAAATCAGTTTACAAATTGTTCCCTGGAAAGAACTTTCAACCAAAAGCTATAAATACCAAAAGAAGGCCTACTAATGGAAAGTCTTACCTAACACTGGCCTGACTACTGCAACATTCTACTTACTGTTCATTCTACTCCAAATTTTAATGAATCCTTAGTTCTTTTCACTAGAATGATATACGTACCTATTTTTTCCTGTAATTAAGCTTTAACTGTAACTTATCACATCTGTTCATATAATCGGGGATTTTACTACAGTGAAATTAATCAATTAAAATCAAGTTTTAAAACATCTATTTCAAATAATATCCTTTTTCATTCACTTATGTGATACCAAAACCAAAAAAATCTTAATCCAGACTCCACATAGTCAACATATGTAAAAGGCACACATGAACTGAACTAAATTTTAATACTAGCGTTATTTCCTAAGTAAATTGTTATTTTAGGATTTTGAAAGACCCCTCAAGAGCATGATAATTCAACTGAAACACCCATTAGTATACAAATATTACCTATACATACAAATCAATATACTTGGTTCAGAGTAGTGAAAATAAAATGTGGAGTTAATAACAGACATGAGTCCAGAGTCTTGTTCCATTTACCAACATAACCTGCCGTGTGTCACTTAACGTCTCTGAGTTATTAGCTTTCTTTTGCAAAACGAAAATGACAACACTTTCCTGACCTATTTCCCACAGCAAGGATGACTCAGTGATATAAATTATGAAAGTACTTTATTAATTTCTAAAAACAGAACTCATAGGTACTACACTAATCCATTTTTTTATTAATAATAATGCTGGGAGAACAGTCTGTAACCGACTCCATGTCAGCTTCACCAAGTGCTCCAAACTACAAAGTCTAACAAGTCCCTTACCCTGAGCCCTTTAGGTAGCTGGTGGCATCGGTCAAGGTAACCACAGCGACTTCTTTGCAAGTGCTAACTTCTCGTGCTACTTGCCACAAAAGCAGTGAACTTTTAGCCTGGATTTCTCACTGGTGCCCAATTCACTGCAAGCAGGGTGACCATCTAAGCCCATCACGTTTTTCCATGACACTTGACGCAGGACAAGAAACAGTACCATGCTCGTGCTCCTGCTCCTGCTATTCGCTTGGCTTTAAAAAACTCTTGCCCTGATGACTAAGCCTCAAGATCTACTTATGTCACCTTTTAGTTATGGCAAGTCAACCTGCTTGCTTCATTAGTCATATCCTTTGAAACCTTGTTCTTCCTTGCCAACCTCTAGGAGTTTAGTGTTCCGCCTTTAAAAAAAAAAAAAAAAGGCACAGCAAGCAGGCTGTCCAGTCAGACCACAACTTTCAAGAACTATCTCCAAAACAACCTAGCTAGAGGGCAACATGGCTAGGCTACTAAAATAAGAACTCCTGAAGAAATGACTGGTGGGTCAGCTCCAACTGATACAGTCCAGACTGACCATGAGAATCCAAAGCACTCAGTTTTCTGGTCTGAAACCAAAACTGTCTCTAATACATGTACAGAACCAGATTCCTCCATAGAAATCAATCCCCCCTACCAGAGGAACTAACACTCCAAGTGGTTACCTTAGAACACATATTCTTTCAGTACTTCCAGTACCTGTACTCTTGTGACTCACCAGCCTTTAAAGGGATGTAGAGCCAGGGAATAGGTCAAGGTCTCTCCACCAACAGATAAGACCACAGAAAGAAAAGGCAAAGTGGGAGATGCAAACATTTATGGCTCTTTTGGATGCCAATACTCAAGTGACTATTTTATCAGCTTCTCTTAAGGGGCAAAGGACACAGCCAATTGGCTGGATTTGGGAACAAGTAACAGAATAAAACTAGGACTGGAAGCAACTAAACATCCAGCCAAGGCTATACAGACTCCTGCGGTGCCACCACAGCTGCTGCTCGCAAACCTAAACGCACACAATACTTAGGTTACATATGCACACTGTGAACATTCCTCAAGTCCTCCAAGGGCATTCTCTCAGTTGGAAAGACCTGCTTGCAGAGAGATGACAGTGGCCTAGCTGTGTAACAGATCACCAGCTAGGCAGTGCCCTCCCATGTTAATAGCAAAAATACTATCAAATTCCAGAAGAAGAAAACAGCACAACCACGATTAGGGACTGAAAGGCACCAAGGACATTGAGAGATACGGTATCTCAATAAAACTGCCCCACATGCCAGTGAAAAAGGCCAGTGGGAGCTAGATGCCTACAGCGGAATCTTGATAAATGAATTTAGTTGTTGCCCCTGTAGCCCTGGCTGTTGCTGACATTGTGACTGTAACTAAATCAACTGCACAAAACTAATGGCATGTAGTTTGTTATCTCAGCCACTGCTAACACCTCTTTCTCAATCCCTCTGGTATTAGAAGATCAAGACAGTGCACCTTCACCTGGCTGTAGGTACCCAAACAGGTTTACTATAACGCCACAGGGGTACTTCTCTTATTATTTGCACTGATGCTAAGATATGGAACAAACATGTCTCCCTTCAGGAAGGACTGGTGTCCACCACATTGATGCTACTATGCTGATAGGTGCCAATAAAGAACAGGTGGCAGAGGCTTTGGAATACAGGCTGACTTAATCCTGATAAGACACAGGCACTAGTCATCCAAGTCAAATCGTTGGGAACGAATGGACTGCCCCCAGACAGTACAGGAAAAGTTACCTTCTAGCCTACAGCTACCAAAAACAAACCTTGGGACTTTGTTAGACTGTTTCGGTATGGGAATAACCTGTGCTCCATCTTTCTTAGGGCCCTAGTAGCACAGCAGTTAGGCATTTGACTCCTAACGAAGAGGTCAGCAGTTTAAATCCACCAACCACTCCTTTGGGCAATTTTACTCTGTCCCCCAGGGTAGCCATGAGTCAGAATCAACTCGATGGCAACTAACTTGGTCTTAGTTTCTTATGCACTAGTTGACTAGATGGTGGCATAGTGTCTATGTGCTACAGCTGCTAACTAGAAGGTCAGCAGTTCAAATCCACCAGCACATCTTGGAAACTTGATGGGGCAGTTCTACTCTGTGCTGTGCTATAGTCACTATGAGTTGGAACTGACTTGACAGCAACGGGTTTGGTTTTTTTGTCTCTGTTTTAGCTGACTAGATAATCTGCTAAATTTAACCAGGAACCTGAGCAGCACACTGAAATGAAGGTAATAACAGGCTGTCACAATAACTCTACCTTTAGCTCCTAAAACCCCACAAAACCTCACCGAACCAGAAGTAGCTATCACTCATAACTATGTTGAACTGATTAAGCCTTTGACAAAGAGAGTCAACCTCTGCTGAGAGGTGCTCCTTGGGGTTCTGAACACACCACCTCTGTGAACTATACTCCCGTCTAAGTTACCTACTGCTGCTATAACAAATTCCTCAAGAGGGTGGCCTTAACAAACAGAAATTTAGTTTCTCTAGACTCATTATCAGCCTGGGCCCAGCAATCGTGTCACCATAACCTAATAGGCTAAAAAAATAGACTCCACCTGTATGCAAAGACATCAAATGGTCTACAAGGTCTACAGTATTTGGCAGAGGGTAACTTGCTTTTCTAATACTTGCTTTTCTAAAAATGAGCAAGAACATATAATGGAAGAAGTAGGTCTTGCTCAATCCAGACAAATAAGACTATAGGGGACCCCTGGTGCCTACTGCTGGTACCTAACTGATCCTTACTTTGACTGTGGGATTGTCATTCCTGTATAAGTGGCAGGATCTGATCATACCAAAACAGCAACTGAGATTAAGATTGAATCTGGCACACCATTCACAGTGAAGGGGATTCAGTAGTGGGCCAATCCACATGACCTCCTGCGGAGGTCCGCCATCAGCCTTGTAGACAAAGTCACGAGCTCCTGCAAATGACGGGCTGAAGCATCTCACCTGTGACATGTTTTTTAGCCTACTGTCCTTGATATTATTTGGCTTCCTAATCAAATTTTCTTCAAAAAGATACCCCCTCCTCTCCTGGCACAAGGATCAGGGGAGATGCCTTCTGAGAGGGGCCCTTTTACTACCCCCTTGGTCTATGAAATAATATCGGGAAAACTGTACAGGAATTTTCTGAGGAAAAAGAGCTCAGAGGAATGATCTCTAACACAGCCAGCTTTGAGAGCAACGAGGCCGGCCCAACCCCTGCTGACTTCCCCCAACTGCACATCCCCACCCATGTGAAAGGAATTATCCTCTTTAGAACAGCTTGAGAAGAACATAGGGTGGGGGACGGTAGATGTTTACTATCCCTGCAGGAGGAGATAAAGAGCAAAGTAGGAACAAATAGAGATCATAAACTTTAGACCCTTCCTCGTGAACCTTTTAACCTTGAGGTATAAGTAGGGCTGATTGAGCTCGAGGCATCCTTAGGCCATTATCTAAAAAGCTTTGACAGTTAAAAGGATCACCAGGTTTCAGTTAACTAATAGCTCATGTGGCAGGGTAAAAAATTACATCACCTCAAGACCACGAGGTTTTTGGTTTCAAATTTGCCAACCACGAGGTTTTGGTTTTAAACTAGCCAATAGATTGTGTGGTCAGTGGGCAGGGTAAAATTCACGTCACTCTTACTATAAAAAGAATAAAGACAGACAGCCTTCTCTCTTGCTCTCTGGGTCGGGCTGCCTTAAACCAGAAAACTCTCTCCTGTCTCCTTGATTCATTTCCCGCCGCGCCTCTCCCTCCCTCCGTGCGGGACCCTGTAAAGTGTTGGGGCTGGCCCCCGGCAACCTCCAGTGACATTTCATGCCCCTTAGCCTCAAGGTGCAGGCATCAGGAAAAAATGTGATGAACTTTTTAATGACTCAACTGAAAAAGACTGTTGGAGGGAATACATTCTCAACATTATGATCTATACAGCTCAGCCAGTTAAGCAGCTCTTCTCTCAAAGAGAAAGAAATAGGTAAGAGAACAGATAGCCTAGCTCTCCAAATCCATGAATCCTAACCACTTGTTTTTCAGCCTACCCTCGTTCCTGGGAAGTCTGACTGGTTTCATCTTAGGATGGCAATTACACAACAGAGGGAGAGTGACTCCAACCTGTTGTTTCCAACACCTGGTTTCAGTTTTGGTATATAGCAACTCTGTTGTGCCTAACGCCATCAGAGGCAGTTTTGAAATCTGGGAACTTCCTCTAGACCCCACAGCTAGCCCCAACCTCCCTCTCCCCAACACCTCCTAGGTATACAAACACAATCATGTTTCAACGTGATGGGACTAATTCATATGTTTCTCCTGACACCTGAAGAGCCTTGCTTAAGCTTAAGCCCCTTTGGGTCTTAGGTCTGTATGTGCAAGAGAAAGCTCTAAAAAATAGCTTTCAGTTAGAGATACGGATGGACTTTGGCCCAACTACCACTGTTTGTAATTACTGGCAATAGCTACTCCTTGCATTCTCCTTGTTGGGTTCCAGAATAAAAATATGCATCCTACTCAGGTAATAAAGGAGCCTTGGTGGCAGTGGTTTACATGATCAGCTGCTAACTGAAAGCTCAGCACTTCGAACCCACCAGCCGCTCCGTAGGAGAACGATGTGGCAATTTGCACGGTAAAGACTACAGCCTTGAAAACCCTATGAGGCAGTTCTATTCTGTTCTATAAGGTCACTGATTCAGAACCAAATCCAAGTTGATTCTCCCATCAAGTCAATTCTGACTCACAGTGACCCTACAGGACAGAGTAGAACTGCCTCATCGGTTTCCGAGGAACAGCTGGTGGATATGGACTGCTGATCTTTTGGTTACAAACAGATCTCTTAAAGACAACTTATGCAAAAATTTTGAGTTTAGCCAAGAATGTGTAGAGAAAAGGAATGGGCTGCTGGGCGAGGTTATCTGTCATCGGCCCCAAGTGTCTCTGCACATCTTTACAAAGGGCACTCAACTACAGAGCCTAACCGTACTCTGTCCTAGAACCACTTGTGAAGCAAGTCACATAGGCACAATTAAGTAGGTCAAGGCAAGCACAGCTGGCTACAAGGTGACAATTTGCTTCAAAAGGTGCTGAGCCCTTAGCACTGGGTTCCTCAGCTGCACTACAGTCCACTGCAAACATTACCCATCTGGGTTCACCATGTGTCTCCATGGGACTTGTGAGCAGGTGTCATGGGTTGAATCATGTTCCCCCAAAAATATGTGTAACAATTTGTCTGGGACATGACTCCCAGGACTGTGCAACTGACCTCCATTTCTCAGGCTGCAAATCGTAACCTCTGCCTGTGGTTAGTAGACTGACATATGTTAAAGAGGATTAAGGTGGGACTGTAACACCTTTCCTAAGGTCATCTCCCTGCTCCAGGGTAAAGGGAGTTTCCCTGGACTGTGGCTTACACTACCTTTTATCCTATAAGAGATCAAAAGAAAGAGAAGCAAGCAGAGTTGGGGACCTCATACCATCAAGAAAGCAACACCAAGAGCATAGCATGCCCTTCAGACCTGAGGTTCCTACACCAACATGCTCTCAGATCAAAGCAAGACTGACGCAAAACAGAACCTTCTTCCGGAGCCAACAAAGACGAGAGTGTGTTCTCCTGGAGATGGCCCCCTGAATTCGGACTTTTAGCCTACTGGACAGTGTGAGAATAAACTTTTCTTTGTTAAAGCTATCCACTCATAGTATTTTCTGTTAAAAGAGGTACCAGATGACTAACAGCAAGAGAACTGGTCTTACATGCTGTTTCTATTTGCTATGTTATAATAAACTGTCTTGCTCTGATCCCTGAGTCTCAGTGTCTATATTCAGCACCTATGGAGCTGAAGCAGGCCAACTTGCTTGTTTTTCCATCTCCATTAGTGTCTTGGCACTCCTTGCCATACTCTTAGGGTTTGGGATGTTACAAAACAAGCAACAATTATTCTTTACATAGCATCCTGGCATTTCAAACTCTTTAAAGAAAATCTTAAAGGTAAAGGGGAGTTTAATAAACAAGGGGAGTTTAGTTTTATGGACTTGTTACTCATTTTTAGCAAACAATTGACATGCCATGAATTCATCACTAACCAGACAATAAAGTACAATGGTAACATTTCAATAGGCAGGTAAATAATTTCAAATGTACCTTTTCATAAATACAAAAGATCTCCACTAAAAATTTTAATGTTCCCAATATATTTACCATAAGTTTAAATAAAATGAGCATTAGAAAGGTGATCTGATAGCATAAATCCTCCACCCAGTTAAGGAATCATGGCATAAATGATCTCTTTACTTCATTACATAGCTCCTTTGAGGTAAAGTTTTCTTCTATGGCCAAGACTCTGCATACACCTTTAAAAAGAGGATTATTTACAGTATTCATTTTCAATACTTCCTTCTGTAGTCACTAGTACAGCTTCAGGAAATTGAAACAGAAAAAACAACTAATCTGGAAGACAACCAGCAACCAAACTGAACAAGTACTTTCTTTTAATAAAATCTACCTTTAGTGTGTGTGTGTGTGGAGTGTGTGTGTGGAGTGTGTGTGTGTATGTGTGTGTGTGTGTGTATTGAATGCAAACCCTACTGAAACAACTGTGCTGTCTTTCTCCTACACTGCCTTTCTTCTCCCTCTGGTTCCTTTCATCCAACATTATTCCCTAAACAAACTGTACTTAACACTTCAGCATCTATCATACAATGTACAGAAAAACACTGTAGTTCACACCATGTGAAGTAGTTTGTTTCCTTATCAAACCCAACAATGTACAGATTTCTAAGATTGAATATCCTGATACTTCAAACCTGGCATGACTGTGTTGGTCTCAATTCTTAGGAATATAAGAAGAAATATATATATGAGTTAATTTCTGTATGTCTTGTTCACTGGATGATCTGTACTCAGTATAATACTTTCACAAGTGTGGGGAAAAAGAATTGCTACTGTAGTCAGTCTAGCACAGTTAAGAAAAAACAAAAATTAATGAAAAAGAAGAAAACCTTTCTGAGCAATGTTCCTCTTACCTGTAGCATCAAACCTATTCTCATAGCTCAGCACATATCATTATGTCATTACAAAACGCAGTAAACACTAACCAAAATATAGTGATTTCAAATCAGCAGAAACCTAGTGTGAGGGGGAAGTCCATGTTTGCAAGAAAGTCAACATAAAAATCAATCACAATGTTAAAAGTTTTGAGAAGAACGTGGCCAGTTGGGCAAGGCAAAATCACGTATGTTACAAAATCCAGTGCAGTGCTAAGGAGACAATTTAGCTGTCATCTCAACAGATCTAACGCATAGATAACCACACTTGTTTTTAGGTACCATCAAATTAGTTCCGACACACAACAACGGAATAAAACACTGCCTGGTCTTGCACCACGTCTACAGTTGTTTTTATGCTTAAGCCCGTTGTTGCGGCCACTGTGTCAATCCATCTTGTTGAGGGTCTTCCTCTTTTTCACTGACCCTCCACTCTACCAAGCATGACGTCCTTCAACAGGGACTGATGCTTCCTTACAACATGTCCACGGTATGTAAGACTCAGTCTTACCATCTTCGTTTCCAAGGAGCACTCTGGCGGTACTTCTTCTAGGACAGATCTGTTTGTTCTTTTGGCAGTCCACAGTACATTCAACATTCTTCTCCAACACCACAATTCAAAGGCATCAATTCTTCTTGTGTCTTCTGTGTTCACTGTCCAGCTTTCTCATGCATATAATGCAACTGAAGACACCATGGCTTGGGTCAGGCACATTTCAGTCTCCAAGGTGATATCTTTACTTCTGAATACTTTAAAGAGGTCCTTTGCAGGAGATTTTCCTAATGCAATGCATCTTTTGATTTCTTCACTGCTGCTTCCATGGGCATTGACTGTGGACCCAAGTAAAATGATATCCTTGACAACCTCAATCCTTTTTCCATTTATGATGATGCTGCTTACTGGTCCAGTTGTGAAGATTTTTGTCGTCCTGATGTTGAGGTACAATCCATACTGAAGGCTGTAGTCCTTGATCCTCATCAATAAATGTCTCTTTTTCATTTCCAGCAAGTAAGGTGGCGTCATCTGTGTAACGCAGGTTGTTAATGAGTCATCCTCCAATCCTGATGCCTTATTCTTCTTCATATAATCCAGCTTGTCAGATTATTTGCTTGGCATTCAGATTAAAAAGGTATGTAAAAAGATACAACCCTGATACATACCTTTCGTGACTTTAAACCACCCAGTGTGCCCTTGTTCTGTTCGCACAACAGCCTCTTGACAACTGAGATATTTCAACAAACAGACGCAGCACTGAAAGTACTCACTCGTCTATGCCAAGAAATTTGGAACACAGCTACCTAGCCAAGTGACTGGAAGAGATCCATATTTTATGCCCATCCCAAAGAAAGTTGATCCAACTGAATGTGGGAATTACCAAACAGTATCGGTGATACCACACACAAGTAAAATTGTGCCTGACATCACTCAAAAGCGACTACAACAGTATATCGATAAAGAACTGCCAGAAAATCAAGCTAGATTCAAAAGAGGACACGGAACCAGGGATATCATCGCTGACGTCATATGGATTTGGGCTGAAAGCAAAGAATACCAGAAAGATGTTGTCATGGATTGTATTGTGTCTCCCCATAAATACATGTATTCATTCAAATTGGCTATAAGTCCCAGTATGGTGCAGTTCTTCCCATGTGTTGTGAATCCTGCCTTTATAATATTGATGATGGAGAATGGGCAGCAGCTATAGTGGTGAGGCAGGACTCAAACTAACAGCTTGTGGGATACAAAGGAGAGAACTCAACATAGTAAGCTGGTAACCTCATACCATCAAGAAACAGCACTGAGAGCAGAGCAAGTCCTTTGGACCTGAGGTTCCTGTGCCAAGATGCTCTCGGTGGGTTTTGACTCAGCCTATTGAACTGCAGTAACTTCTCTTACTGAAAAGACTTGTAACTCATAAATGGATTTATGGCCTATTGGACTGTGTCAATAAAATTTCTTTCAGAGAGCCTTCTACTCACGGCATTTTCTGTTAGAGCAGTACCAGGTGACTAAAACAGATGTTTACTTGTGTTTCACTGACTATGCAAAAGCATTCAAATGTGTGGATCATACTAAATTAGAGCTAACACTGCAGAGAGTAGGAATTCCAGAACACCTAACTGTGCTCTTAAGGAATCTGTACATGGTTGAAGAGGCTGTCGTGTGAACCACAGTTAGGATAAATTAAAATGCAACAATCTGGATCTGACTTGGGGGAAATTTCTGGTATGTTTATATTCAGGTTAGTTTAAGTCTACTGTGGGGAGCAACTTAGTACGACTGAACACTAAATCTTCTGACTTAGTATGTCTTTTTCAGCCTTTGGCAATTCACTGAATTCACATATCACACTCCTTTTTTCTTCTATTGTCTGCAGATTGACTATGTTTCCCCCAATTTCATAGACACTGATCTCTTTACTGACACAGATTAAGTAAAAAAACTTTTAATTTAGTTCATGTGAGTATTTTTTCTGTTTATATTCTTACCATACTAACATAATTTATTGATGTCTATTAACAATGGTCAGCCAGTAAGCATACAACCTGCACAAGACTGACATGGACTTCACTAAAGTGGTCAGAGAAGGGTAGGAAAAGAGGGAGAGAAGGCAATCTAAGCAGCACCACCTATAGATGAGAGTTACTCTGTCAGCTCCTCATGTTGTTGTAAGGTGCCACAGAGTTGGTTCTGACTCATGTCAGTCAATGTTAGGTACAACAGAAGGAAACACTGCCTGGTCCTAAGCCATGCCCACAATTGTTTTTATGGTTAAGTCCATTGTTGCAGCCACTATATCAATCTATCTTGGTAAGAGCCTTCCTCTTTTTTTGCTGATTCTCTACTTTACCAAGTACGCCATCCTCGTCCAAGAACTGATCCCTCTTGACATGTCCGAAGTATGTAAGACACAGTCTTGCCATCCCTGCTTCCAAGGAGCACTCTGGTTGACCCTTTACAGAGCAGATCTATTTGTTCTTTGGCAGTCCATGGTATATTCAATATTCTTGTCTAACACCACAATTCAAAGGCATCAATTCCTCTGTCTTCCTTCTTCACTGCCCAGCCTTCACATGCATATGAGGTGACTGAAAATACAATGGCTTAGGTCAAGTGCACATTACTCTTCAAGGTGACATCTTCTTTACTTTTCAACACTTTCAAGAGGTCCTTTGCAGCAGACTTTCCCTATGCAATGTGTCACTTCATTTCCTGACTGCTGCTTCTATAGGCTTTAACTGCAGAAGTAAAATGAAATCCTTCACAACTTCAATCATTTCTCCATTTACCATGATGTTGCTTACTGGTCCAGTTGTGAGGATTTTTGTTTTCTTGATGTTGAGGTACAATCTATACTGAAGGCTGTGGTCTTTGATTTCATCAATAAGTGTTTCAAATCCTCTTCATTTTCAGCAAACAAAGTTGTGTCACCTGCATAACTTAGATTGTTAACAAGTCTCCCTCCAATCTTGATGCCTCATTCTTTTTCTTATAGTCCATGATTCTCTGATTATTCACTTGGAATACAGATTAAAAAGGTATGGAGAAAGGATACAATTGATTACATACACATAGGTCACATTTTATGGATGGATACTCAAATGTTACTGCCAACTTTCAACATGTCAAAACATGGTATTTCTTAAGTTTCTAATGCTTTTATACACTTGTTGTTAGAGAGCAGCTGACTCAGTTTTGGCAGATAATGATTCCATATGACAGAGCAGAACTGCCCCATAGGGCTTCCTAGGCTAATATCTTTATGACAGCAGGTCATCATGTCTTTCTCCCATGCAACTGCTAAGTGAGTTCAAACTGCCTGCAATTAAGAAATTGGATTCTTAGTTCAATAACTCAGGAGAAAACTTACAAAGATCCCCAAGAAAGGTCTACTGAGATGTATTTAAATCTGGGAGAATTCATCTACTTCATCCTGTGAGAAGTTCCTGGGTAGTGTAAATGGTTAAACACTTGACTACCACCTGAAAGGCTGGTAGTTTAGACCCACCTAGAGGCATCTAGAAAGACAGAGCTGGTGATCTGCTTTTGGAAGTTCATAGGCTTGATATTACTGTGAAGCATGGTCCCTACTCTTGGCATACACAGGAATGCCATGAGTTAGAATCACTTGATGAAAACTAACAAGAGGAATACAAAGCAAAAAATTGTATCTTATATCATTTCACAAATTTAGACTACACAAAAGGAGACAATTATTAATGATACTTGTAAAAAACTCAAAACATCTGATAGAAAACCTTATTTCAACTGATGGGCACAATTCCCATTCATAATACAGAAAAGTTCTAATACACAATCACTACGCAAAAAGGTGCTTTCTTGAAGAAAAATAAGGTAAAATGTAGACATAACACACGGTGCCGAGTAAAAGAAGGACCCCAGGAAGGTAACATGGCATTGCTAGTGATGTCTCAGTGACACTAGCATGCTTGTTTACATTTTGCAAACAACAATTAAGCCTTTGTTTTTAATACAAAATTTTCCTAGTGCCTTTGGAAAGAGTCCTGCTACAAGGCTTTCCCAGAATCACCAGTAACCTTCTACTTTGGCTACTTGCCATTCATTAGTGAAGACAAAGGTGACCTTGTTGTTGTTATTCTTGCTGTCAATGCTACTGTGCTGTACATACGTTTAATATTGGTAAAACTGATTTAAACTCAAACAAAACTTACATACGAATCCTTAAATTACTTAGTCAGAAGTTCTATAATAAGTCTCTGAATACTCTAGAAAAATAACAGTTCTGTGAATACATAAGCAGTCCAATAGTTCAAAACAGAAAACACATCCTGAATTTTCCAACAATATTGCTGCTGAGTGTCACTGAGACAATTTCAATTCATTAACTTGTCTCTCAAACAGGCTGATCGGAATTTAAACCTACGAAGTTAAGAAAGTTCAGAACTATACTACACTCTCATTCACTCCCTCAAATACTGGTACTTAGCAAAATGTCAAGTCATAAACCAAATTATTATAAAGAATTCTGATGACCGATATTTTAATCATCTAGTGCTGCTGTACCAGAAATACTATAAGTGTATGGCTTTAACAAAGAGAAATTCACTCTCTCACACTTTAGTCCAAATTCAGGTCAGCTTCACAGAAGGTTCTTTCTTCCTATCAGCTCTTGGAGAAAGGTACTTGTCAGTCTTCCCCAGTCAAGGAGCTTCTAAACCCAGGAACCTTGGGTTCAAAGGATGCATTCTCTTCCTGGTGTTGCGGTCTCCCGTGTCTCTCTGCTTGCTTCTTTCGTTTATAAGAGATTAGCTTAAAACACAATCTAATCTTGTAGAATAGCCTTCCTTCATCAACTACCACTAATTCCATCTGTGTCACAGACAGAGCTTACAACACATATGAAAATCCGATCAGATGATAAAAGAACAAGCTATCACACAACACTGGGAATCATGGCCTAGCCAAACTGATATACATATATTCGGGGCAGGGGCAATTCAATCCATGCTCATTTAATTAAAACACATTTACTATTTGTGAAAACAACCCAATGAATTAAGTCAAAGCTTTGCACACTGCTGAAGTACCTAATAACTGCAAATAATTAATTAATACCAAACAGCAATGACATAAGATGTTATCTTGAAGACTAAGGTACACCTAACGCAAACCATCATATTTTCAACAGCATCATATGCATGTGAAAGCTGGACAATTAATAAGAAAGACAGAGGAAGAATTGACACCCCTGAATTGTGGAGTTGAAGAATAATATAGAATACACCATGGACTGCCAAAAGAAAAAACAAATCTGTTCTGGAAGAAGTGGAACCAGATTGCTCATCAGAAGGAAGGAAAGCGAGACTTAGTGTATCATACACTTTGGACATATTGTCAGGACAATCAATCCCTGGACATCATGCTTAGTAGATAGTCAGTGAAAAAGAGGAAGATTCTCAACAAGATCAACTGACACAATGGCTGCTATAATCGACTTAGGCATAAAAACAATCATGACCACGGCACAGAACCAGACAGTGTTTCATTCTGTTGTCCACAGGGTTGCTATGAGTCAGAACCGACTTAATGGCACCTAACAACAACAGCAGTAGCATTAATGCAATTTTTAAAAAGTCTGAAATCTAGAAGTATCTCACAATAAAATGTTTTAAAGAAAGCTATTGTTAAGGAAGCACTGAACTGTTAATGCCTTCACCAAAACACACAATGTCAAAGGAAGGCTAGGACAGACTACAGTTTACTACACACCCATATTTTCACCTGTAATGTTCTTTAGAAGAAAACAAAGGCAAAGAAAAAACATATTAAAAGTTTTCTTCACATTTTTGGAACGACCTTAGAGTTCTAAATGACACCAGACCATTAAAAATGTTTCCTGAAGCCAAGTGCCATGTTTTTCTTGTTATTATAATTTTGAGAACATCATAAGCACATAGGAAGCACTCAAATCTTTGCTAGATGAATGTAGGAATAAAGGGTGCTATGAATTGGAACAGACTCAACAGCAAAGGGTTTTTTTCTTTATCTACTTGTTTGAATACTCATTAGTTGTAGTGAATTTAAAAACCATAGTAAAGACTGATTCTAAGTGTTCATTTATAGTCAAAAAAGGAGCAAGGATGTAATCTTTTGTTCTATTAATTCTCATATGTTTATGACATCACTAACTATAAATGTTTAATTACTTTTAGTCAGCAATATTTTAGAAAATTATGCTTAGAAGGCTGCTTTTGTTGTTGGGTTCAATCAAGCCTATTTCAATTCAAAGTAACCTCCTGTGACAAAGTCAAAATGTCCCATAGGGTTTTCTAGGCTACAATCTTTATAGAAGCAGACTGCTAACATACACAAGAAATAAATTCACTGTGATTAAAGATTCTAGAACACCTCTTTCACTATGTCCTTCACTTTGTTCATTCTTTTGTTTAAAAAGTTCCAATGGTTCTCCACCATTTTTGGAATAAGGTCCAAATTTCCTAGCTTGGTATTCCAAGCCGCTATTTATTCTACAGAAATCTACTGAATTTCTACTTTGAACCTGGCAGATACTAAAGATAAAAAGAGGAACACAACACAGGGTATTCCACAGAAGAACTCATAACCTGGTGACCACAATTGAGTGAGAGAAGATGCCAGAGACACAGGCAAAGGAAAATGAAGAAATGTCTCAGAGTTTGGGATACCCAATGCAACCTCGGAGGACTGGGTCTCAGACAAAGAGTTACAGGGTTGGTTTTTCATTTTATGAATACCATTTCAGTAGCTATACAGAGAATGAATCAGAGCCTTGTATACCACTATTTCTCACTTAACTAGCCCACTGTGGAGCTTCACAAATCTTAATCTCACCCACTACGACGTCTTCCCCTCAAAGCCCAGCACAACTTCTTACGGTTCCTTAGGGCCTTCGTGGAGTCCATTCCAATCACGAGACCTCCTCTCCCTTTGCTGTCCCTGTAGTAGTCCTATACTGTGGTGTACTCTTACGGCACCAGGGCTTTCCTTGCAGTATTGACACTACTCATCAGGATTACAACATTCTCAACAACAAAGGCAGCGGCACATTCCTCTAAATCTCCATTTACATCTAGCACAATTCTTTCTCCACAAGATTCAATGGGTAACTGTTGATTACCAGATGGATTATATTTTACTGAGCCATTAAAATGTCTGAAAGTCACGTGTGGATGGTTAGCATAGGGCAAATAAAAGATTTAAAAGTCACAGTTCTAAAATCTGGAAAACAGAAGAAGTATTTCCAAAAATAACTGTGAGGAATGATTCCTTTGGTCAAGCCAGGAAACCATGGTTTCCCCTGTTCCTCTCCCTGCTGGCATCTATAGACCTCAAAATGAACCAACACCCTGACTGTTACGAAGATACAACTAGTCACTCAGACTAGAGGTATAAATAGCTGGGAGAGGAAGTTTCCTTAGTCTCCTCTGCTAGGGTACAAGTGAACTTATCTGGCCAAGGTGAGGCCGGCAGCAGGTAGGGTCCTTCTCTACAGTGTAAAGAAGGAGCATCCTATAGAAGCTTTCCATACCGCCCAGACAGCTTTTGAGAAATTTTTTTGGTTGTATGCTGTCTGACTCTTGTAAGTAACAAAAGCTTCTATGTGCTAAGGTGTGTTCAGGTTCTGAAAGGATGGACATGATGCTTAGACAGCAATCCGCACTATTTATTGCCGCTCTTTTTCTAATGCCCTCTGACTATCGTGAAATTAGGTACAACCTGTGAGCACCTAAGACAAGATTCAGTCTTGTCTTAGAGTTATGTCAAGTAAGATGTACTGGTCTACAATAATAACCCCAAAACCTTTGCATTCTTTTTTTCCCCTCAGATTGCTTAATTACTTTTAATGAAATCCACAGGCTTGGCAGCAAGAATATCCACTAGAAACCGAACCTCAAGTCTTGATTCATGATCACCTTGGGCTGTAACAGGAGAATAAACACGTATGAATCAATCAGAAGATCAACTAAGCTTCCTTTTTCACACAAACACATACTTACATTCCTATACATGTGCACATATACAATACACCATTCTGTCTCCAGAGCTCAAAGCCTAAGAGATTAAAACAGCCTTTTCTATATATTAGTACATATTTTGAAACCGAGGCCAAAACAGACCTGCTTATTATTTAATGTATGATCTTAAAAAAAAAATTCAGAATGGCAAAATCACGATTAATGTACGCCCAAGAACACCTAGAAAACTAACTGAAAGTTAACCATTGTTACATACTTCTCTAGGGACAGTGATAGTTAAACAGAAGAATTCTTGCCTTCCATGCAAGAGACCCAGGTTCAATTCTTCTCCAGTGTACCTCATACATAGCCACCATCCATCTGTCACTACAGGCTTGCATGTCGTTTTGACACTGAATACATTTCAGAAGAGCTGTCAGAATAAGATAAACTAAGCAGAAAGCTTGGAGATCTACTTTTGAAAGTCCTGGCAAAGTACTTTGGGAAATCTGCAATGAAAATCCTAAGGATAACAAGGGTCAGATCCACAACTGATCACGGGAAAGGACGATGACCAAAGCAGTGTTTTGTTTGGCTGTGCCTGGGGTCACCATGAGTTGGGGGCTGACTCAAAGGCAGCTAACAGCATGCATATCATGGATTGAATTGTGTCCCCCAAAAAATGTATGTGCTGGTTTGATTTGGCTATGAGTCCCAATGGTGCCCTTTCTCCCATGCGCTGTGAATCCTGCCTCTGTGAAACTGATGATGGAGAATGGGCAACAGTTGTGTTAGTGAGGCAGGTCTCAAGCTACAAGCTTGTGGATTGTAAGGGAGAGAAGAGAAGTGAGGTGAGGAAGCTAGGAACCTCATACCACCGAGAGAGAACCACTGAGAGCAGAACACGTCCTTTGGACCCAAGGTTCCTGTGCTGAGATGCTCTCACTGGATTTGGACTCAGCCTACCGGACTGTGATGATTTCTCATATGAAATGGAATTGTAACTTGTTAATGGATTTGCGGCTTACTAGACTGACAATAAAAGCTTCTCCTTGTAAAGCCTTCCGCTAGTGATACTTTCTGTTAGAGCATTACCAGGTGACTAAGACAATGCAGCTCTCTTAATTCTTCTTGTATTTACCATTTTACATTAAAAAATGATCATGACTTACTCATGAAGTGCATGCTTTAGAGCAAACAGATACAAGACTCAATGGGCAGCTCCTGTCCAGAGGCAAGATAGGTGGCAGAAATTGACAGGAAGTGGATGAAGAGACATGGGGAAAACACGGTGGAGAGGAGTATGCTGCCACATTATAGGGAAAGTAATCAAGTCACATAACAATATGAATATAATTTTTGTATGAGAAACTAAATCAACTTTCACTTTAAGTATAATAAAACAAACTTTAAAAAGATTATGATGACTAGCATTTATACACAGTTTGATTATTCTGATGCTCTGCTACTGCCTATCTTTGGATAGTCTCACTATTATTTCCAACAGACAGAGGTAATTCTGAACATCTATCCATATTTTGTTTCTTAACATGCCGAATATATAAGGCCATTTTAAAATTACACTTTTTATCACTTTTTTTTCTGAGACAGACAACTCAGGGTCCTAACAAATGAAATTATGTCACTAATCGACCAAGTCTAATTAATGAAGCCTCCACTTCAATTCAACTACTTACTCTTTCACGTATCACTTTAAAGGAATTTATTTGCTTTATCCTATTCAAGTCTTGGACAACCTGGTGGTGTAGTGGTTAAGACCTATAACTGCTAACCAAAAGATGGACAGTTCAAATTCAGCAGGCACCTCTTGGAAACTCTATGAGGTAGTTCTATTCTGTCCTTTACAAGTCACTATGAGTCACAACTGACTCAACAGCAATGGTTTTTGCTTGCTTGCTTGCTTGTTTGTTCTGGCTGATTAACAGTTTACAAAATGTATTTTAAATTCAGTGAGTAGATGAGTCCACCACCTAGGTGAAATTTTTCAAATAAGTATTTCTTCTATATTGTCAGTAAGTCTGAACCATACAAGCCTACAAATCTAGAACTTTTTTTTTTAACTTCTTCAGTACTCTTATCAAGGTCATTGAAAACATTCTCATCAACACCAATAACACAGGGAAAAATATTAGACTGCGATCACACAAGGCCCTGGCCTGCATCCACCATGGCCAGTCTGCCCATGCCTTCAGAGCCTACCTGTCTCCACGATCAAACGAAGTGTAGGACATGTGACCCACAAGTTTCTGCTCACTCACTACATCTGTTTGAATAAACTTTTTTAAAAAGTCATACACATTTGTAGTTTACTAACATTGTGATTCAACTAGAGCAATACTAAACGCAGGCTTTGCGGGCCCATTCATTAGTCAATACCTGAAAGCTGAACCTCACTAGAAATGCCATGATTAATTCCTCTTATCAAAGATCATCATGGAAGACAGTGCTATTAAAAAACAGTCAACAATCAATACTGATTTGAAATCTAAAATACCAAAGGATGAGGGTGTGATCTTTTTAACATATCAAGTACTGTATGGCTGACCACATACAAACAAGTTAATGCATCTGGGTTTGCTGCTGTTCTTGTTTTCTGGACTATACACAGATAAGGACGTGCTCTAAGAGTACAATTTACAGTAATTCATCTCCCCAAAGTAGTACAGGAATTATCCTGTGTATAGAATGTGTCTTTCTCAGTTTCGTAATTTGTGCCCTTGTCTTAGTTATCTTATGCTGCTCTAACAGAAATACTGGATTTAACAAACAGAGAGCTCTTCTCTCACAGTGTAAGAAGTCAGAACTCAGAGTGCATGGCACTGGCTCTAGCAGAAGGCCACTTGTCTCTGTGAGGTCCAGCAACAGGTCCCTGTCTCTTCAGCTTCTATTTCCTGTTTCCTTAGACATCTCCACACAGCTTGGAATCTGTCTTCCCCTGTGTCGGCCTGCTTGCTTGTTTGCTTGTTTAATCTCTTTTAGATCTCAAAACAGACTGACTGAAAACAGGCTTTATACGAATCCTGCCTCATTAACAAAGATAAAAAACCCACTGCTCTTGAGTCAACTCCAACTCGGAGCAATCCTATTCAATAGAGTATAAATGCACTGTAGGGTCTCCAAGCAGCCTCTGGTGGACTGGAACTGCCAATCTTTTGGTTAACATCCTAACACTTAACCACTGCACCACCAGGACTGCTAACAAAGACAACCCATTCTCAAACAAGACAAGCCACAAGCACAGAAGTTAGGGTTTACCACAAATTTGGGGGAAGGGCACAATACAATCCATAACAGCCCCTACTGACCATTCCTATACTGATTATTTCCTTTAGATTTAAAAAAATTCATTCATGAATATTTATTTTATATATATTGTATATAATGTATATATGCTATGGCTGCTAACCAAAAAGTCAGCAGTTGCAATCCACCAGATCCTCCGTGGAAACTTTATGGGACAATTAACTCTATCGGATTGCTATGTGACAACTAACTCTATCGGGTTGCTGTGTGTCTGAATCTATTCGATGGTGCTGGGTTTGGGGGTTTTATAACATAACCAACTGCTGTGAACTCAGGTCTCACAGCAACCCTAGATGTTTTATAACTTATAATCTGTATTGTTATTCTATTAATATACATTATATATAGGTTATATAATTATGTATAATTTATCCATATAATATATACTCATGAATTTATATTTCATGAAAAAATGTATACAGCTTTTCCTATTGTACATCTACTTTCAAAAATATGTGAAATGATACCGGCAAAGTGCATGCTTCTTGGCTTAAGTAGATACAAGAGAATAACTGAGCAGCTCCTGTCAGAAGGTGAAATGAGAGGGCAGAAGGCGACAGGTCCTAAGGGAATGGACAGAAGAAATACAGAGTGGAAAGGAGAAGTGCACTATCACAGTGTGAGGAGAGCAGCTACAGTTACACAGCGATGTGTGTTTAAGTTTTCGTATGACAAACTGACTTGGATTGTAACCTTTCATTTAAAGCACACTTTTTTAAACGTGTGAGCTGTAAGTCCAGGTCATACTTTTATCTTTAGTAAATGACTACATGAAAAATTTAATAGGAGTGTGAATTTATTTTCTCAAAGAACCACATGTGCTCTGCTCACAGTGTGATCCTTCAAGCTGACAAGGAAAAGCAACACAGCATTTGATGATCTTCCTAAAACACTATGATTATGAAAAATTACTACAACGTCATCAGCAAGAAAACATTGTACCCAAAGGGGAAAAATGTGTTAACAACAAAAATTATTAATTTTAGTTTGACTCCATTACCATGCAGCAAAAACACAAGCTTAGGAAATCCATCTGCCATCTCAACGTCCTTCCTATGCCATTTGTCAAGTGAACACAAGCCTACCTATTCCTACACAAAGAGAGTTAGAGAAAAGATAATGCCATCTAGTGAAGTCCAACTCCCCCAAACTTCTCTCACATTTTCACGTAGTTATGCAGTTAAGGAAACCCTGATGACATAGTGGTTAAGTGCTATGGCTGCTAACCAAAAGGTTAGCAGTCCAAAACTGCCAAGCACTCCTTGGAAACTCTATGGGCAGTTAACTTTGCTCTATAGGGTCATTAGAGGAGCGCTAGTGGCACAGCGGGTAGGTGTTCAGCTGCCAAACCAAAAGCAGTCTGAATCCATCAGCAGCTCCTTGGAAGCCCTATAGAGCAGTTCTACTCTATCCTACAGAGTTGCTATGAGTCAGAATTGATGACAATGGGTTGGGGCTGGTTTTTAACATTCAGTTAAAGCAACAGGTTTCTGTGTATATATGAATAAGTTATTTTAGCGCAACAAAAAGTTAGCAACATAAGTATGACATACACTTACTAACATTCTCTATAATGCAAACAAATTTAAATATTAGTTGAAACTCACTGTTTATTTTTTAACCAAAAATCCAAGGAAAAATGACAAAAAGGTAATAATGTTTTCCTGTCACCATAATTTTCATAGTTTCTGAATTCTATGTTTTATGTAATCTTATAGCAAGAAAGCTATCAATATACTCTACCGATATCTTACACATTAAGTCTTACATTTCCCCAAAACCTTCCACAGGTATTTTTTCATAACATTACAGTGAAGTGAATGAGAAAAATAATCCAGATTACAGATGAGAAAATTTAATAAAGATAAATGACTTGTCCAAGATTACACAGTGAATAACAGAACTGAGGTCTGCTGATACCTATAAGTCAGTATTTAGTCCAGCATACACACACCCCACACACAGTATAACTGCAGCTTCTTCCTGGCCCTGAATGACTGTGGAAATCTGCATATGAACATAATTTTCTCAAGCTCTGTAAAGCCACAGTTCAAGGTTAGGGTTTCATCTGCTGGAAAGGCAGCCCTCAGGACCGCAGAAAACCCAACCACATGCTAAAGTGTCCAGAAACTGCCTAAGGTCCCAGAATTCCTTGATTTTCTGACATGAAGACTTCCGCCACTACTGCAGTCTTCTTTGTGCCTCTCACTCCACCAAGGATAATCCTTCAAGAGTAACGGTTTTTAAAATGCCAATTCATAACACAGTTTTTTTACCATTCAAGAATTTCTGTAAATTTCTTGTTATCTGTTAAACCAAATGTCTAAACTGAAGCATCAGTTTTGAAAAATCATCTGTTTTACATTTTAAAAAATTTTCACATAAAGAAAATACACTCCTTTTAATGTACAAATCCCATGAGGATATGTTTCCAAGTAATACTTTAGAAAAAAAGGCTGACAATGTAATCTCCTACATTAGAATCTGTAAAAAGAAATCTAAAACTTGTACTTTTCCTGCCCTCAAAGAACTTAAATTATAACTGGTAAATAAATGAAAAGAAATTTTATAAAATTACAATAAATTATGATGTTGGTTATATTCCCTATCAAGTAGTAGTCTTGATTTTCTAAATGCATTTCACTTCAAAATGGTGGATGGGTGGAGTTTTAAATTATTTCAAATGCTTTTCTGGTCTACTAAGTTATTATACAAGTTTTCTTAGTGAATCAAATGAGGCAATGAATCATATTACTAGTAGCTTTTATTAAACCATTTCTTGAGGCAATCTGTTTACATAGAGATTTATAAAGTTGGATACCCTATGGAGCAATTCTACTCTTTCCTACAGAGTCACAAGGTGTGAGGACTGACTCCACAGTAGGAGGTAAGTGTACAGATAAAACCTCCCTGGTAGGCTGAAGGTTCAAATTCTCAAATTCACCAGGCACTCCTTCAAAACTTTACAGGGCAGCTCTTCTCTTTCTTACAAGGTCGCTATGAGTCAGAATCAACTCAGTGGCAGAGGGTTGGGTTTGGTTTTGGTTATGAAAATTGAACCAATTTTAGTTTTACCACAAACTTGAACATCTATATTCATAACTGTTTTTCAAACTCAGCTTTTTAAAACACAGTAATTCTATGACTTGTAAATAGGTATCTATCACTTTAAAAGGGGAGGTCTATAGTCAAGAAAATACAAAATACTGAGTTAAAGCCAAATCGGTGTCCTGCTTTACAAAACTTCTCAGGAATCTTAATATGCTAAAGGATACTAAAAAGGACGTCTTTAAAGTACCGTGAAGATACCATCTTGTACACTAAAGTGTGCTTGACCCAAGCTATAGTATTTTTAATCACATTGTATGTATGCAAAAGCTGGACAGAGAAGACAGAAGAATTCATGCCTATGTATTGTGGTGTTGGAGAAGAATGTTGATAGCTAAGAAACAAACAGATCTGCTCTGGAAGAAGTACAACCAGAGTGCTCCTTGGAAGCAAAGATGGCAAAATCACATCTTACACACTTTGGACATGTTGTCAGGAAGGATCAGTCCCTGGAGAAAGACAACATGCTTGGTAGAGTAGAGGGTCAGCAAAAAAGATGAAGACCCTCAACAAGATGAACTGACACAGCGGCCACAACAAAGGGCTTAAGCATAAAAATGATTGTGGACATGGCACAAGACTGGACAGCATTTCGTTCTGTTGCTTATAGGGTCACTATGTGTCAGAACTGATTCAGCAGCACCTAAGGACAACACCACATACTGAAAACATCCAGAACAGTGTCCTATGCAGCTGCTTCCAAATTTGTCTAGCCACAAAATTCTTCCACAGAATTCCTATAGTACGGTCAACAACCCAAAACAAACCCACTGCCGTCAAGTCATGTCCAACTCATATTTGATCTAAATGTGTGTTCTTTTGTTCTAAGTTTTTGCAGATTTTGGTATCAGGAATACACCAATTTAAAAACGTGAACGGGGGCGGGGTGGAGTCAAGATGGTAGACTAAACACACATCTCCTTAACTCCCTCTGAAAACTAAGGCCTGGATGGATAATGAAACAGAGCTTTCTGGATGCCCAGTGAGCCCTATAACATGGCATAGGGCTACCTTTTTGGACTACAAGCCACTGAACAGGAAACAACTACTCTTTTGCTGAGCCCTGCTCTTAATGAACAGCCAGCTCCCACAAACTAATGGTAACCAGTGTTTTTAACTTTTTTTTGGTGGCCAGCAAGTGGAGAATGGGCTTAACCAGCAGTTATGCTGATCCACAGTGCTTAAGTGAACAGCATATAGGATAGCCACATTTTGAGAGCCCAGCTCTGGACTCAGAGCACCACAGCTCCTCCACCCTCTGTTTTCAGACCTCTACCATAGATTTGGCTATTTCATGGCAGGTGGGACAGCTTGACCAAACACCACGCTGCTCAACTAGGAGGTGGAGTTACCCAACCAGAGGCCTCAGAAGGGGTTAATTCCCAGGCAGGGAAGCAGTGTCAGCCCAGGCAGCACTTTTCCAGAAGAAAAGCTGTGTTTAGCAAACTGTTGTCTTATGGGTGGGACACAGGAGGGGATAACAGCAGGGCAGTAGCCTGTCCCTACTTTGAACTTCACTACAGCATCCGGTGACAGCTGAAGAGGTGTCTCCATTGTCAGCTGGAAGGAGAGGCTTGCCACACTTGATGGCCTGACTGATTTTGTAAACTCTAAGATAGCTTTTAGCTTTTTCCAATAAGACTGCCTGGAGAAATAACTGCAGTACAGCCCAAAAGGCACCTCTTCCAGTCTTTACTGACCCACATCATAGGGTCAGCCAATGGCCCCCCAGTGACTCCATAAGTAAGGCTGTGTCTTTGCCAGCCAGGAGGTAGAGTCTGCTACCAAAGAGAGTCCATTGAGCCCGATCACTGGAGTTCATAAGAGGTGGCTGGTGACCAACTCCCTTCCCAGAACTATACCTCAGCTCCTGTTAAGGCAACACTAGAGAAACTAAACAGCCTCCAGATGTACCAAAAGGATCAAACACTAGCCAAGCATTTAAAGAAACATCCAACCATGGCTCCATAAAATTCCCAAAACAAAAAAATAAAAAAACTTCCCAAATGAAGAAGACTTTCTGAAATCTTGGAGATCACGTACAAAAGAATTATATATAAAGCCCTCCTAGACATTACACAAAATGCAGCAGAGCAAAATTAAAAATTAAGCAAGCTGTTGTAACTGACAGAATACCAGCATTTTGAAATCCGACAGATCAATAACAAAATTAAAGAATCAGACAATTCAATCCAAAGCCAAAAGAGCAGAATTGAGGAGATAAAAGTCAGACTTAATGACCTTGAAGACAGAGCAACTGACACTGGCATTTATGAAGAGAAATCAGAGAAAAGAAATAAGAAAAATGAAGAAACATTAAGAAACATGTGGGACTCTATCAAGAGGAATACTCTACAATTAATTGGAATTCCTCAACAGGGAGGGATACCTGAAAACACAGAGAGTACTGCTGTTGAGTTGCTGAAGGAAAACTTGCCTGAAATTATAAAAGAGAACAGAGATACCAAGTAAATGGACTAAATGTTCCAATAAAGAGACAATGAGTAACATCTTGGATCAAAAGACACAACCCACCTATATGTCGCTTACAAGAAATTCACCCTAGACTTAAAGATACAAACAGACTGAAAATTAAAGGATGGAAGAATATATATCACGCTAACAATATACAAAGAAGAGTAATACTAATGTGGCAATACTAATCTCAGATAAAATAGATTTTAACGTAAAATCCACCAACTTGGACAAGGATGGTCACTACTGCTGAAAGGTTCAATACACAAGCAAGACTTAACAATATTAAACACTTGTGCACCCAATAATAGAACCAGCAGTTCAAATCCACCAGCCGCTCCTTGGAAACTCTATGCAGCAGTCCTACTCTGAACTCTTGGGTCGCTATGAGTATGACCCAACTCAATGGTAATGGGTTTTTTGGTTTTGGTTTTGGTTTTGTTTTTTTGATACTAAAGCATCTAAATACATTGAACAAACACTGACTGCACTGAAAAATGAGACAGATTACTCCACAATAATATTGGGAGACCTCAACACTCCACTTTCAGTATTGGATAGATCTTCTAGAAAACAGCTCAGTAAAGATGCAGAAGATCTTACTGCCACAATTAACCAGCTAGACCTCAACAACATATATAGAACTTTTTATACATCAATAGTTAACTACACATTCTTCTCCAATGTACACAGAACATTTTCCAGAATAGATCATGTGTTAGGACATAAAGCAAATCTGCACAAAATCCAAATCAATGGATTACTGCAAAGCTTCTTCTCAGACCATAAAGCCATAAAAGTCAAAATGAACAGCAGAAAAAAAAACACAGACAGAAATTGGAACTTATGAAAACTGATCAACACCTTGTTCAAAAAGCCATGGGCTATAAAAGAAGTCACAAATGAAATACAAAAATGAGAATGAAAACACATCCTACCAGAACCTATGGGAAACAGCCAAAGCAGTGCTCAGACGTTCATTTATCTCTATAAATGCACACATCTGGAAGGAAAAAAAGAACCCAAACCAAAGAATTAACCTACAGTTTGAACAAGGAGAAAGAGAGTGACAGAGGAACCCCACAGGTACCAGAAGAAAACAATCACAGATTAGAGCAGAACTAAATGAATTAGAGAATGGAAGAACTGTATCAACACATGACCAGAAGAACCAGATGGTGCCCAGCTACCTCCAAAGACAGCTATGATGGGGCTCACAATGTCAAGTCCCAGTGGCAATCTGAGAAAAAGAGGGGTGCACCCTAAGAACTCCACTAAAAGACCACAATTGATGGTCTGAAGGTCTGGGAAATCCCTGAGGAGCATGGCCTCCAGACCAGATGCTGCCCTGATCATAAATCATTACTGAGGTCAACTCTTCAGACAGGAATGTATTAGATTCAGGGATACAGAATGACTATATCGTGTGTGCACTTTACATTTCTATGCATCTATAAGAGTTATCATACTGGTCTCTTACTAGAAGGGAGAGGAGAGAGTGGAGAGGAGAGGACAGGAGACTGTTAAGAGGATGACTCGTATACAATGGAAAGGAGGAGTGTTACGTCACCATCCAAGGACAGCAGAAGGAGGTGCAGACAAGGCAGGCATGCAAATTCAACTTGGATTGTACACTTTCAATCACAATAAAAGAGAGAAGAATGTAAACTGGGGGGCGGAGTCAAGATGGCAGACTAGACACACATCTCCTTAATTCACTCCAAGAACTAAGACCAGGATTGATAATTAAATGGAGTCTTCTGGATACCCAGCAAGCCCTGGGACATGGCATAGGGCTGTCATTTTGGACTACATGCCACTGAACGGGAAATTTGTTCTCTTTCGCTGACCCCCACCTTTGGTGAATGGCCGGCTCTTGTTGTCTGAAGGCAACTACCAGCTTTAACTTTTTTCCTTTTTGTTAGCCTGTAGCAGCCATTGGGCTTAACTGGCAGCAAAGTTCTACCACATTGCTGATGTGACCAGTGGGTGGAAGAGCCACACTCTGAGACCCTGGCTCTGGACTTTAAGCACCATGACCTCTCCACCCCTCTTTCCCAACCTCCACCATTGATTCAGCTATTTCACAGTGGGCAGGACAGCCTCTGAGGAACACCATCTTGTCCGAAGGGGAGGTGGAGCTACCCAAACAGAGGCCTCAATGGGGTCTTACTCCCAAGCTAAGAGGCAGTGCCAGGCTTGGGAATGCTTTCCCAGAAGAAAAGCTCTGTTTAGCACAGCTGACCCTTTGGATAGGGCCCAGTATCTGATGACAGCAGGACAGTAGCCTGTCCACACTTTGAGCTAGATCACAGCATCCAGGGACGGATACAGAGGTGCCTCCACTGCCAGCTGGAAAGAGGGACTTGCACACCTGATGGCCTGACTGCTTTTGAAGGCTGTCAGATAGCTTTTACCTTTCCAAATAAGATTACAGAAGGAAGTAACTCTGGTACAGCCTGATGACATCTCTTCCAGTCCTCACTGACCCACTACATACAGCCAGTTGATGGCCTCCCAGTGACTCTGTAAGTAGGGCTGTGTCTCTGCCAGCCAGAAGGTGGAGCCTGCTACCACAGAGATTCTACTGGGCCCAGTTGCTGGGGTACATAGAGGTAACTGGTGATCAATCTCTACTTCAGCTCCTATTAAAGCAACACCAGAGAAACTAAAAAATCTTTAGATACCCAAAAAGCAACAGACCTTGGCCCGACACTTACGAAATAATCCAACCATGGCTCCAGAAAGCACCAAAAAGAAGAACCAAAGAACTTCCCAGATGAAAAAGCCTTTCTGAAACTTTCAGAGGTTGAGTACAAAAGAACTATCTATAGAGCCCTCCTAGACATTATATAAAATTTAGCAGACCAAAATGAAAAATTAAGCAAGCTGTTCAAACTGATGGAACTCCAGCATTCTGAAATCCAACAGATCAATAACAAAATTAAAGAACCAGAAAACTCAATTCAAAGCCAAGAGAAGAGAACTGGACAAATAGAAAACAGACTTTCTGACTTGGGAGACAGAATTACTGACACCTGCATTTTTGAGGAGAAATCAGAGAAAAAACACAAGAAAAATGAAGGAGCATCAAGAAATATGTGGGACTCTAAGAGGAACAGCGTATCATTAATTGGAGTTGCTGAACAGGAAGGGACACCTGAAAACACAGAGAGGATTCTTGTTGACTTGCTGACAGAAAACTCCCCTGAAATTATGAAAGAAGAGAACATAGAAGTCTACGATGCATGTTGATCACCATACAATACGGACCCCAAAAGACAGATTCCAAGACATATTACAATCAAGCTTAACAAAATGAAACATAAGCAGAAACTCTTAAAGGCAGTGAGACTCAAAGCAAAGCTAACATTCAGAGAGAAGCCCTGCAGGCTTTCGTTTGACTTCTTGGCAGAAAACATGTTAGCATGGAGGCAGCGGGGTGGCACATTCAAAGCCGTGAAAAAGAAAAACTTTCAGCCAAGAATTATACACCCTGCAAAACTGTCTTTCAAATACAAAAATGAAATTAAGACCTTTGCGGATAAACAGAAACTCAGAGAGTTTGTAAAAACCAAACCAAAGGTACAAGAAATACTGCAAGAAGCTCTTGGCTTAGAAGAACAAAACCATTTACTCTACATTTTAGGAGACAATACAAGACACTTCATCTAGAAACTTACTCAGTTAAGGAAGGCACAAAACCCCAACCAAAGCTATAATACTAAAAGAAGTGATCCAGTGATCACACCATGAAAACCATGGTATTATCCCATTAAAAATAGGGATGTATTACAGTAGTTGCAGTCCGTCCAGACAGAGGAGAAGTTAATAGGAAATGTAGAAGTTAAAATTGGGTTTGAACATACATTATTAAGGTGGATTATGGGGGTAGCTGCAAAGCACAACAAACAAGCAACATGTCAAAACAAGAAATGCAATACAGGAGTCTCAACAAACACAAATGCAACACTGAAAAGGGTGAAAAATCAACTCATAAAGAAGAATTTTCCAGAACAGAATGGTTAAGAGCAACAGAGAAAACATCAACACAAAAATAAATACAGCAAAATGGCAGCATTAAACACATACCTATCAATAATTACATTGAAGGTAAATGGACTGAATGCTCCAGTACAGAGATGAATGACATCCTGGATCAAAAGACATGACCCATCTATATGCTGCTTACAAGAAACTCACCTTAGACTTCAAGATAGGAACAAACTGAAAATTAAAAGATGGAATAATACATACCAAGCTAACAATATACAAAGAGGAGCAGGTGCAGCAATACTAATCTCAGTTAAAATAGATTATGCCATAAAAAAAATTCAACTAAGACACAGAAGACCTTATTGCAACAACTAATCAACTAGACCTAGTTGACATATACAGCAGCACAAGGACAAGTATGATATGAGGCCCCTACTTTAAGGACTTGAAAACTAACTCATGTACGGAAGACAAGACTCTTTGATAGCCTCAGTGTAGGGGAGGGAGGGAGGGAGAGTGCTGGTTATAGATTAGATAGCTGATAGAAATTTGGCTGGGTGAAATCAGTGACAGCACACATTAGAAAGAAGATCAATTTAACTGGACTTCAACATAACCTGAAAACTCTTCCAATCTTAACTCAATAGGTAAAGACAGAGTAGCAGAGGCAGGGGGTTCAGGGAACATGCCCTCAGAGGACATCGAGGCCAACTGGTATAACTAGCCTATTGCTAAGAGAGTCCTCTCCACTCCATATTGGTGAGTGGCGTCTGGGGTCTTAAAAGCTAGCAAGCTGCCATCTGAGGTACACCAAATGGTCCCAACTTATCTGGAACAGACGACCACCAACGACAACAACAACACGGGAGACACAGAACCCAGAAGACACAAAGACCCATGTGAATGGGTGACTACATTAACATGTTACCAGAAGTACCAGATGGCGCCTGGCCACCTCCAGTGACAGGCGTGACGGAACTCACAGTGGCAACACAAGAATAAGAAGGGGTGCACCCTGAGAACTACACTAAAAGACCACAACAGATGGTCCAAAAGCCTAGGGAGCATGGCCCCTAGACCTGAAGCTGTCCCTAATCATAAATCATTACTGAATTCAACTCCTCAGACAGGAATGGACTGGACTCAGCGACACAGAGTGACCATACTGTATGTGCACTTTATGGTTCTACGTACCTATAGGATGTAGCCCAACTGGCTCTTACTAGAAGGGAGTGGAGAGGGTGAAGAGGGGACAGGTGTTCATTAAGAGGATATGACTTGTATAGAACAGAAAGGAGGAGTGTGCTGTTACCAGGCAAGGAGAGCAGTAAGAGCTACACATAGGCGGGCATGCGAATTTAAACTGGATTGTACACTTTCACTTAGTAATAATAAATAAAAAAACAAAAAATAAATAAACAAACGTAAACTGGAAAACTTCTATCCATTTAATTTTAAAACGTACAAATTTAAAAGTCAAGACTAGATATCCAATTCCTAAGGCAAATAATACATTACTGTTGTTTGATGATTCTGAGTTGGTTCCAACTCAATGATCCTATGCAGAACACATGAAAACACTGCCTAGACCTGCATATAACTTTGATTGTTCCACATTTGTCTAGTAAGTTACCTCTTGAATAGTAACATCATAACACTGTTCTGTTTCTTAGCAACTTTTTGCATTAAATTCTATCTCAGAATTCACATTCTACTTTGTGTTTTCTTTACAAATCTAAAAATAATAAGGCCCACCTTTTTATTTTTAACGTTTCTAGGCTGATGTATTTTAAATATACCTTCTGAAAGCAGCACATAGGTGCATGCTGTTTGCAATCTGACTCTATCCTTTAAAAGGGAAATTTAATACATCGTAAACTGTTTTTACTGACATTTGTCTTCTGTAATCTTTTTTGTTTCCTTGCTTTTTTCTCCCATCTCTTGCCATATGGACCATCTTTTGTCATTTACAAAATAAACACACATTCCATCCTATTTTAAATTCTACTAATGCTGTCCTCCTAAATTTTTGAAAGTCCTCATTTAAAAAAATATTTTTCTGCTTATTAAAGTACAAATAATATTCACTTGTGAGGTGTCACCCCTTTACAGCCAACAGTTTGGCCTTTGGTACTGGTTTCTGAGAGAACAACCACGCCTGCGGCCACTCAAGTGATGGCGGAGCACACCAAGGGGATCACCTGAGGGAACGATGGTAACTAAGGTAATGTAGTGCTAAAACGCTGAGGCTGCTAACCAAGAGGTTGGCAGTTTAAATCCACCAGGTGCTCCTTGGAAACTCTATGTATGGGGCAGTTCTACTCTGACCTACACAGTCACCGTGTGTCAGAACCAACCTGACGGCACCTAACAACAACAAGCTTCAAGAGGCCACACAAAAACAAAAAATCAAACCTACTGCTACAGAGAATGCCACATGGTAAGGACAACACGGGCCTTAAAGAGAGAGGTTTACTGGAGCTTCTCTCTGGAGGGTAAACACATCCCCTGGGGAGAAGGGAGCTCTGTGCTTGCCCCTTTGTGTTTTACCTTCTTTTTTTGCAGAATTGAAGACAGTCCTTTCACTACACTTTGTCATTTCAACTTACTATGAGACCTAGGAAACAGCCAAGGGGCTGGTACCTGCTGATGTCCTCCCAGCTGAAATGGTGTCAGAGAGAAAGGGCTGCGTGGAATAGCTGGTATCTGAACCAAACAGCAAAGGGAAACTCAGATTTCCTCAGGCTGGGGTGACACTGCTTTACACATCTTATAGCACAGAATCCTCTGGGATTAAACGGGGAATTGATTATGCCGTTACCCTTTCCATTCCCCAAATACTCTACCTTAAATTCACAGATTGTAGGTTTTATAACCATAGCTTCTTGTTCTAAATTATTTCTGGCTTTTTGCACTGTTTCCAATATTGCATAAGAACTGTTTAATCTTGTTTCTACATTTTACTCGTTTCGATGCTTACTGCAATATAGATGCCTGTTTCCCAACCTCTTAATTTTGGCTTTCCCGCAATAGCTCATCTTCGACTATTTTTTTAAAAGGCACAAATGTAATATACTTTCTCTAGCCCGTGCAAACCTAAAAATATCATTCCATTGTCATCATACTAAACAATAATCTGGTGGTATATACAAATCTTCAGTACGACCTTTTGTTCTTTTAAGTAAATGTTCTACTATTTCTGGCATCTTGTGATAACTAAAGGGAACACTTTGATCCCTCTCAATTTCTTGGCTGAAGAGCCCAGCTCCAGTGATTTACTTTGCTTTTAATCAATTATTGGCTAAAAACTGTCCATATACTTATCACTTAATCTAGTATTGTCTGAACTAAATCAAGCTACCAATGTTAATCACTACCAGAAAGAACATAAGTAAATTATTTTATCTGCTTTTTTTCAGTTCAACAGAAAAGTTTTTGCTCAATAATCAACTGACAATTCTGCTGAGCCTCTTGCTTGGGTTTCCTTTAACTGTAAAGCCTTTGATTATTTAAATCAATAATCATGCATTTTCAGCTGGCACAGAGGCTGCCTCCTACATGCATATGATTTATAAACCTGTAGCTCCAGTCTCGTTTCCAACTCTCTGATGACAGCCTAAACTCAACATGTCTAAAATCCTAAGCACCTCACACCCATTCTACTCTGTATTCCTTTGTAAGTGAACAGTATCACCCCCTAGTCATCCTACACAGTCCCTCGGTCATGCCAGACCCTTCTCTCTCACCTCTCCACCTAACTGCTTACTGCTAGAAATTCAACCTTTCAATCATCTCTCAGTTTAGCCCTTCTGTTATCTTTACTATTATTAAAGCCTATTAACTGCTCTCATTGGCTTTAGTGACTATAATTCATATTCTACATGCTCACCATATGAACTATCAAAAATGTAATTATTCTCCACTTACAATGAAAGAATGTAATTTCCTTAGTCTTGCTCCTTAATTGCCAGCACACTTTGCCACATAAATTCTATACTCTGACATTAATGAATCCCATTCCCTTCCTCCAAAAGCACGGCTATTTCATGGCTATGAACCTCTGACAAACGTTGTGCTATCGTACTGAAATGCTCTTCACAGATGGTCTACCCGGCCAATCTTAGCACTCAGGTAGCCCTTTGTAGACTACCTCTGCAAGTTACTTCTCTTAGCATATTATCATGATCATCATCACGCTATGAGCAGGCATGGACTCAACTGACAGCAATGGGTTTGGTTTGGGTTTTGTTTTATTATAATGATCAAATGTCTGCCCATCTGAGGTCCTCCCTATTAGCTACACTGGCAAACTCTTAAGGGTAAAATCTGTCTTTTCATCATTTTACACCTCTAGTACATACCACTGTTGTTAGTTGCTAATGAGTCAGACCCAGCTCTGGCAACGCCATGCACACAATGGAGCAAATCCAATCCTGCACCATCTCTATAATCAGTTGAACCATTCTGATACACAGAGTTTTCACTGGCTGATTTTCAGAAGTATATTAGCAGCCTTTTCTTCCTAGTCCTTCTTAGTCTGGAAGCTCTACTAAAATCTGTTCAGCATCAACAAATGTACATTTAGTCAGAATTAGAGGGAGTTATTCTGGACTCTGTGCCTAAACAGCAGCGTTCCAGCTGATCTGGTTAATGTTTCTTTTACTTTGTTCTTCAGCACTAGGCACTATGGCAACCTCCTCTACAACACTGGCAAAAAACCCTGTATTCTGGGAGGCAGGGCCAAGATGGCACAGTAGTCAGAGGCTTTCTCTGACCTCTCTAACAACAAAGATCCAAAAGAACAAAAGAATCCATTACATATGACATCTTAGGAGCCCAGAACATCGAAGGGAAAGCTGAGAAATCAGACTGTACAACTGGGAAAGGAGAGTAGTACTCTTCACACCCGACCTACCAGGAAAACAGGTGTGGCTGGCATGGTGAGCTGTGCATAGAAGCTGGAAAGCATCCTCCCCAGCACCAGAAACTGACCCTAGAATCCACCTGCACCCCCTGTGATGTAAAAAACACCACAAGATCAAGATTAGCACACGCTGTTTTTGTGTATAACCAATGGACATGCAAGTCTAAATCTTTCTCTGGGATAAACCTATCCCCCTTCTCCCAGAAATCTCCTTTACCTTTACCACACTGTCTCTGCCTTTAGAGTCACTGACTGAGCTATGGAAACAGGACTCTTTAAGCCTGCCTTGAGCCATTCTCCCACTGGGAGACAGAACAATTAAACAGAGGAAAAGAGTTTTAAAAAAAAAAAAAAAACCTGCTAACTCCTCTGACCCAGAAATTCAGGCAAGAAACTGTTCCTTTGCCTAGATCTAGAGAGAAGGGAACATGCCATCCTCAAGAAGAGAGTGTGGAGGGGGATGGGAGCTGGTAGACTGGATACAGAAAGTACAAGGTAGGGTACAAAGGCGGAGTGTGCTGTCACAGGGTGAGCAGAGTAGTTAAAGTTGCTATCAGTGTGTGTACGCAAGGTTTAATATGTCAAAGTGACTTGGATTGTGAATTTTCACTTAAAGCACAATGAAACGGTTTTAAGAATACCTCTGTTCTGTTAGATCGTAGACTTTTTCAACTTGCTCCCATTTTATACATCTTGGTATTCATTTGATTTGAAAGTACCAGGCATGGGAAGAAACAATAGCAAATGTTCAGTAGGAGGGGAGATTGTACTTCAGGTAGAAAACACCCACAGCTTTGTCCTCAATGAGGAAGCATATAAAATAAATAAATAAACAAAATATCTTAAGAAACTGAAAGGTGAGCTAACAGAACACGGAAATTATCCAACAGTACTATTTACATCACAGTCCATTCAAAAACAACTGCATTAGTACATTAACAAGCAACTCCAAGAAATTGCGGCCAGATTCAGAAAAGGCTGTAGAAGAAAGTGTATCATTGTTAAAGTCACAGGGCTCTTAGCTGAAAAGATGTTTACCAACTTAGCAAAGTTGGCTTAGCAAAGCCATTAAGCTGTGTGGATCGTAACAAATTATGAATAACACTGGAAAAAATGAGAATTCCAGAACACTTGATTGTGTCCATGGGAACCTGTACAGAGACCAAGACGGAGAACAGAAAATGGAGATATCGTATGATTAAAAATCAGGAAAGGTGTGTGTCAAGGTTGTATTCTTTCATCATACTTATTTAGTCTTTATGCTGAACAAAAAATCTGAGAAGCTGGACTATTCTGAAGCATGGGATATCAGAATTGGAGGAAGACTCAACTTGGACTCAAATTGGAGGAAGACTCAACTACAACTTGCAACAGTAGATGATACAACTTTGCTTACTGAGAGGGAAGAGGACTTGAACATTTAGTAATAAAGATTAAAGACCACAGCCTTGAGTATGGATTACACCCTAACATAAAGAAAACAAAAATCTTCACAAATGGACCAGTAGGCAAGATCACAGGAAATGGAGAAATTACTGAAGTTGTCAAGGATTTCATTTTACTTGAACCCACTACCAATACTCACGGAAGCAGTTGTCAAAAAATCAAGACACATTGCATTGGACAAATCTGCTGCAAAAGATTTCTTTAAAGTGTTCTAAAGAAAAGCTGTCACTTTGTGTACTAAGGAGCACCCAACTCAAGCCACGGTGTTTTCAATCCCCTCACGTGCACGTGAAAGCTGGACAATAAACAAGGAAGACCAAAGATTTAACGTCTTCAAATTACAGTGTTGGCAAAAATATTAAACATATGGAGTGCCAGAGAACAAATCAATGTTTTAGAAGAAATACAGCCAAAATGCTTCTTGGAAGCGAGGATGGCAAGACTTCTCATATACCTTCAACATTTTATCAGGAGGGACCAGTCCCTGGGGAAGGAACTTGGTAAAGCAGAGGATCCATAAAAGAAAGGAAGACCTTCAACTAGATGGAATGACAAAGTGGCTTCAATAATGGACTCAAGCATAGTCATAATTGTGAGAACGGTGCAGGACAGGGTGTTTCCACTGGTTGTGTCTAGAGTGGTTAACAGTCAGAACCACTTCAATGGCACCTAACAACAAGAACCCTCAAGAAAGTTTACCCTCTAATGTCTCTATTTCACCTCATTTCAGCAAGCAGCCAGAGCTCCTCACAAGTAAGAGGAGGCAGAAAGGAAAGAGTCATAGAAATGGAGATAACTATCATCTATTCAGGCTCCTAATCAAAAAATACTTTGGGCTATCCCAAACTGCTCTGTATTTTTTTCTCTAACTCATTCATTAAAGTCCTTTATCGAGCACAGCTAATGTGTGTAGCACAGAGCTGATGGAAATCAAAAGAACTAAAGCACTTCCATTCCTCAAACTACTCACAGTTGGAGACACACACAAATTTTTGTACTACAAGGAAGCAAACATTATGACAGACCCCATCACAGTGTGCTGCTCCCACAAGAGATCAGAGGAAGGACATCTAGTACAGGCTGTCAGGGTCAAGCAAGGCCTTGCAGAAAACATATCCAAGTTGTGCTGTAAAGAAGGTGTGAGTGCTAACCTGGTCAAAAAGAAGAGAAAGGACATTTCAGACTAAAGCATGAAAAAGTAGGGAACTGCATTTCAGTCCAGTAAGACAGGAACATGAGATGCCACAGAAGCAACTACCAAGGGTCAAATCTTAAAGCACTATCAAATGCAAGCAAAATATTGCAGAAGATCATTCAAAAGTGGCTGCAACATCATACTGACAGGGAACTGCCAGAAATTCAAGCCAGATTCAGAAGAGAGCATGGAATGAGGGATAACACTGCTGATGCCAGATGAATCTAGGTTGAAAGAATACCAGAAATACATTTACCTGTATTTTATTGACTAGGTGAAGGCATCTGACTGTGTGGATACTAACAAATTACGGATAACATTGCAGAGAATGGAAATTCCAGAACACTTAATTGTGCTCATGAGGGATCTGTACACTGATCAAGAGGCAGTCATTTGAACAGAACGAGAGGATACTTATTCATGATTTAAAGCCCAGAACAGTGTGAGTAAAAGCTGTAGCCTTTCACTGTACCTATTCAATCGGTATGTTAAGAAAATAATACAAGAAGCTAGACTACATGAAAAAGAATGAAGCTTAAGGAATGGAGGTAGACTCATTAACCACCTGCATCATGCAGATAACACAACCTTGCTTGCTGAAAGCAAAGAGGACTAGAAGCACTTACTGATGAAAATCAAAGACCACAACCTTCAATATGGATTACACCTCAACAGAAGGAAAATAAAAATCCTCACAACTGAACCAATAAGCAACATCATGATAAGTGAAGGGAAGATTGAGGTTGTCAAGAATTCCACTTTACATGGCTCCACAATCCATGTCCACGAAAGTGATAGTCAAGAAATCAAAAGACCCACTGCATTGCGCAAATCTGCTTCAAAATACCTCTTTACAGTGTTGAAAAGCAAAGACGTCACTTTAAAGACTAAGGTGTGCCTGACCCAAGCCATGGTATTTTCAATCGCATCATATGCCGCAAAAGCTTGACAATGAATAAGGCAGACTGAAGAATAACTGATGTCTTTGAATCCTGGTGCTGGCAACGAATACTGAATATACCATGGGCTGCTGAAAGAATTAACTAATGTGCTGAAGAAGTACAACCAGAATGCTCCTTAGAAGCAAAGATGGCAAGACTTCATCTCATATACTGTGGACATGTTATCAGGAAGGATCAGTCCCTAGATGAAGGACATCATTCTTAGTAAAATGAAGACTCAGCAAAAAAAGAGAAAAACTTATGAGATGGATTGACACAGCTGCTGCAACAAAGAGCTCGTGCATAGCATAGATGGGGATGACACAGGACCAGGCAGTACTTCGTTATGTTGTGCATAGGGTAGCTATAAGTCAGAACCAACAAAACAAAACCTAACAACAACACCCCTTCACAGAAACCAGATCATTACCTCGAATTAGGAATGAGCTGGCCTCTAAAGTGGGAAATAAAAAATCCTTACTGACCAGCTAAGTAAACCAGCTTCAAGTGCATTTAACCTGACTGCTTCATTCCAGATACTCAACTCTTACTATGTTCCTTGTTTCCCAAGCCTCTAACTTATACCTCAGTCACCAAGCTGGTCATTGTCTTGATTCCACACCCCTCACCAATCCCACAAAATTCATGTCTGCATATCCCTGTTTTTCCTAGTGTTGGTTCGTATCTCACCCCAATCTAAAACCTTTCAGAACTCAGAATTCAGATACCAAGCCCACTCACTCAGACTATGTCCTGACCATGTCCTATTTCACGCAGTAAAATCTCCCTCATACTATATTCTACGGGTCTTGCAGGGACATGTGCCTGTCATTCATCCTAGACTTCCCTGAAACCAGTTGCTCCATTATTCTGGACATTCTCTCACCGCTAGAACCCGCCCAGACCTCCTGCCTGGTGTAGCTTCTGCAGTGAAGTCACCTAGTCATCTGCCATTCCCTGAGTGGCCAGTTCTAACAGGAATGGTCCCAGGCCCTGAAGGAAACACAAATATGTACAAGGCATGATTCATGCCTTCCAGAAACTTACATTCCAGTAAGTAAGCTACGTAAAATAACAGTGAGAGTCGATCAGTAATCACTAAAAGCCTCAAGAAGTCAAGGTGGTGTAGTAGGTAAGTGCTAAATCTGCTAACCAAAAGGCCCAGGCGCTCCCTGGAAACCCTATGAGGCAGTTCTACTCTGTCCCATAGGGTGGCTGAGTCAGAACTGACTTGACGGCAGTAGGGATTTTTGGTTTAAAGAAGCAAAAGAGAGATTTCCTTACATTCTTTATATATTTGAGCACAATCTTACAAGATGAGGGTAATTTTAAAGCACTGAAATTGAATAGCTGAAGCACAGAAAATAGGTATTCAGAGCAGTAAGAATACATATAGAGGCCAAAAAGGACACAGAAGTTTCTAGAAAACGGTAAGCTGTCAGATATGACCAAACTGTTGCAGAAAATATGAAAATTAGTCTAGACATAGGTACATCAGGTCAGGGTGAAAGAAGAATACCAATATGGAATCAATAAAGGTGGGTGAGCACTATTTGGTCATTTCTTTGCTCCCACATTCTGCACTTTATTAAAAAAAAACTGAAATATTTCTAAAAGCATGAAACTGGACCATTGTTTCAATAAGCAAAACACAATCTTCCAGATTCAAAGGATAATATAAACCATCCAACGATGGTGATTCAAAGTGCCTTCTCATTTTGGAAAGTTAGCAAATAATCCTGGCATCTCCAAGTAAAAATGATAAGTTATTTTGGCCATCTGTTGATCAGAAATCTACCTTTCTTCTCCCTGACAATGAAAGGGTTGCTGAGGAGTAGTCACACCTAGAGTTAATAAATAAACTCAAAAAACCAAACTCAGTACCACTGAGTAGATTCTGACTCACAGTGACACTATAGGAGACAAAAGAACTGCTCCATAGGGTTTCTAAGGAGCACGTGGCAGATTCAAAGTGCCAATCTTTTGGTTACCTGAAGCAGCACTTATGTCACCAGGGTTTCTAGAGTTAATAAGTAACAAGGATTAAAAATAGTAACATACAAATCTAAGTGGTATGTGTGTATCACCTTATTCTTCTACTATAAATTACGCATACTAACCAACTATGGAAACCCTTGTAACGTAGTGGTTAAGTGCTACATCTGCCAATTGAAAGGCTGGCAGTTCAAATCCACCAACTGCTTCTTGGAAACTCTATGGGACAGTCCTATTCTGTCCTTACAGAGTCACTATGAGTTGGAATCAACTCAATGATAGTGAGTTTGTTTATGCTCGAGAGGGATCACAAACTATGCAACCTACATCTCTACAGCCAATTATTGGAACACAGGGAAATCTCAGAATAAATTTCTAAAATGAATAACATTACAGAAATTTTCTCCCCATTTCCCTTTCATATCCTCCTCTCTTAATTTTTAAACATTTGATTTCTTCCTCCTTGAAACCCTGGTGGGACTGTGGTTAAGTACTATGGCTGCTAATCAGAGGGTGGGCAGTTCAAATTCACCAGACACTCCTTAGAAACTCTATGGGCAGTTCTACTGTCTATAGGGTCACTATGAGTCAGAATCAACTAGACGGCAGTGGAATTTATTTTTTGTTTCTTCCTCCTACTTTATCTTATTACGGTGTTCCCAAATAATGCCCCCTGAAATTGCCATTGGCATCTTTGATTTTTCTTTCTCACTTCTCCAATAGTTCCTTCTTTAATTGTAAGTATTTTAGCTAACTTTCAGCTACCTATCAACAACACTCAAATTCCTCTGGTTCTTCTGTCTGTAAACTAGTGGGACATAACAAGAAATGGTAAAGATAATAAACAAATGAGAAGAACTGGAAAGCTGAAGGAATCACAGAATCATTCCACTTCCAGTTCTAGGGATCTCCAGAGATCAGCTGTCTGCCACTCTGTTTTCACACTGCCACTGACTCGTCAGCATTCAGGGAAAGCTCACCTCAACTTGAAACTGGGTTTAACAACAATGCCTTAGAATCAACTGCATCATGTTTCAAATATTCTCAAAGAGCTCATCCAAATATCCCACAAAGTTGACACCAAAACTCACATTCCTGTCTTACTGTGGAAATAAGGACATAGATAACAACCTGTCACAATAACAAGTAAACTCTAGGAATGTACTCGGGCCACACCCTCAGAGGCAAAGGTCCCAACACTTCCTGGTGATTACATCATTGCAGGCCAGAGGCCTTTTTCTTACCTGCACCATTAATCATACTATGGATGCTTTTCCCTACGCCAGACACTGAACTCTAACACTGAATTCTGTGGATATTAATTTAGCTCATACTAAGTGTCATATCCGGTGCTTGGCATCTGAAAAGATGTAACAGTGACCCTAGACTTAATTCAGGACTTCAAAATCTTCTGACTATGTCAAGCTGCCTCTTATGATTTCAAAACGAAGGGGACGGAGATAGAGCAACAGACATAAAGGATGTGAATTGTTTATAAATTTATAACCTCCAAACTGAAAAAGAAAAATTACTGACAGATGTTTTAAAACAACCAAGTAGGCTTTTCTGAATAAAGGGCATCACTTGCCAATACCTGTATATACTACAAAGGGCAGAGTTAGAAAGGACTCAAATACCAACCACTTGTTATCAAAGTCTCAAATGGAAATAAGATAGTCATGGAAAAAGGAACAGGTTACTCATCATAATGTTCCTGAATGTTTTCCAGTACATACAGACATGCAAGACAGAAAAGCTTTGGGCAGCCAAGCTGTGGAGCATGGCACACAACTACAGGTAGAAATTTCAGGCACTGGTAGCTACAGGCAGCAGCAAGGAACCAAAAAAAAAACTGTACAGGGTCAGGCTAAAGCAAAAAGACAACTATCTCATCGGCAAGGGAAGTGGTAAGCTTTCACACCCAGCTCACAGCATTGTCATAGAAGTGCCAAAAATAGTGAGTGCACACCACACAATATAAGCAGTACACTAACAGACTGGTTGGCTGGATGGAACTAAAACTGACAGTTACAGATACCATTTTCTTTCAACTTGTACCAGGTGGAATTTTTTTCTTTGCTCCTATTCAATGGTTAGTTAGAAAATATTCATATTTATCTAATTCAAGTGCTCTAAAGAGTGACTTCAATAACATATATATTTTGAGCTGAGGAGATACTGTTATATATGCTAGAAAAGTCTATTAGGCTTAAACTACTCTAAAGGCCCGTACAATCCTGGGCCAGAAATGATGTTAACAGTTGAAATGGACTTCCATGATTTAAAAAAGGCAACGTGAGCTTAGTGTGCCCCCAGCAACAGCTGCATTAAAGGAGCTTGTGTTGCTGTTGTTGTGGCTGTGAAGCCCAGCTCACAGCCAGCTGCTATGACAGAGCAGAACTGCCCCACAGGGTCCTGTTGCCAGCAGTCTTCAAAGAAGCTAACTCAGTGCAGCTAAACTGGGTAGAGGTGAGCCATCAACCTTTACATCAGCAGCCAAGCACTTCAACGTTGTGGCACCACGGTACCTTAATCACAAGCAGTAGCTTCTCAAATCTGCACAGGAAAAATCATCTGGGGCACTTGTTTTAAAAAGCCAATTTTGAGGCCCTGTCAATACTTATCAAATTAGATAAGATATTCTGAAGACCATGCAAAAAAAACACAAATTCTCTGCTGTGAGTCTAATTCACAGTGGCCCTATAAAACAGGGTAGAACTGTCCCTACAGGGTTTCCAAGGCTGTATTCTTCAGCACATCTTCCTCTCACCGAGCAGCTGGTAGGTTCGCACTACTGATCTTTCAGTTAGCCAGCGAGTGCTTTAACCATTGCACCACCAGGACTCCTCTGAGGACCATAAATCTGTTGCAGCTGAGTGGACTCTAACTCACAGCAACTTTACAGAACAAAGTAGAAACATCTAACAGGGTTTCCAAGAAGCAATTGCTGGATCTGAACTGCTGCCCTTCTGGTTAGCAGCCAAGCTGTTATCCATTCTGAAAAGGCAACCTGCTACAGTGATGATAAGTTACTAACACATTCTTAAAGTTACACAAATTATATATATTTTTATATTTTCGATATACCGACAGGTAAAATTTTATCAAGCCAAGCCAAGTGCTGTTGAGTCGGATCCGGAACCATGAAATAAATCTTTCAGGATGGATCTGATTAATCTCTAATCATTCTGCTTTGTAGTATATGATTTTCACTGAAACACGGAATATGTAGAATAATCAAACCAGAACCAGCCTCTAAAGAGAAAGGCACTGCTACAGGAATACAGATCTCTGAACCACTCACATTCCCCAAATCATAACAGGAGGAAATAAGTTAGAGGAAACACATGGTCAGTGAAGTCCACTGTCAACACAACCAAAGCACAGAGAAAGTTTATAGGGTTTTTGCAGCAGTTATTCTGTATACATACAAAGAGACCATTTTTTTCTCAGAAAACAAATGGTTCAATACAGGCTAGTTACGACGAGACTTTTAAGGATGATAAGAGAAAAAAGATTAGGTAAAAGTAGCCACTGGCCTGTCTCTGACTGAAATCATATCCCCTTTCTGAGATCAGCAGACACTGGGTTATCAGGAGGTTTCTGCGGCCCCCATTCATTTGAAATCGCTGGAAGTTAGATTCTTTGTACAAGATAAACTGTAAAAGGCTTCATGATTACCACACTTATCTCACATGTGAGTTTATGATTACCTGTCTCCATATGATTTCCTTTTATCTTTCTTAGATGCATTTCACATTGGTCACTAACCCTCATGTATGTTCCTATATACTTTGGAATCTGTCAGTGCCTATTCTTCAGTTTACCTCTTTTAAAATCACCAAACACTTCAGGCACCCAAGAAAAAATGGGGGCAGATGAGTTATATTCAGTATACCACAATGACTAATAAACAACTGTGAAAGCTGGGTCTTGTGAAATAACGAAATGTGTATTTATAAGACACTGACCAGACAACCCACTGAAATTTCTGGCCTTTACAATTCCATCTACAGCCTCTAACTAGGGACTGCTTCTGAGCACTAGCCTCTATAATGGTAATTCCTTCCCATTCTTTGATTCTGTTTCAGAGTAAGGATATATCAACATGACCTGAGGTTCCTCATTTTAAAGGCCAAAATACTATGAGCACTTCACCACAATTAGGTGCAAAAAGATTTGTTGCCTTCAGTAAGTGCCCACGCAACCAAAAGTACATGATCAATCTATCAGCAACTCAAAAGAAAGTATCTGGCAATTCTGAAAAGTCAGTCACTGAAAATCCTATGGAGCACCGTTCTACTCTGACACACACAGGGTCACCATGAGTCAGAGTCTACTAGACAGCCACTGGTATGGAACTATAAGTAAAGGAAAATTCTGCTCATTTGGAAGTGAAAAAACAATGTCCCTATTCCCAAGGATATTCCAAAACTAATGCACAATACTGACTGTTACAAAATCAAGAACAAAAACAGGGACCTAAAACTCAGGAAATTTAGTAGAACACAGATTAGCAAATCTACAGTCCTGGGTTTCAGTTTATTCTCACATCAAATGAAAAGGCCAGTTTAAACAACTTGTAAGTTTACTCCAATTCTGAAAGTATTTGAGTTAGAGAAATTATGCACTTAACACAGCAGTTTAAAGCTGGATGTCAGGCCACCCAAAAGAAACTACAGAATGATAACAATCAACGGAAAACTTGATTTTGGAACAGCTATTTTACAGTAGCATATTACACATATGCAGGATAATTTGGGTGCCTTTTTAAGCACAACCCTGCACAGTCTTAAACTCTGCTAAAATCAAAAAGATCAGACATGTGAAATTTTTTTTTAAATCTTTTGAATTGTAAAGAATCTAAGGAAAGGTATATATTTGCTTGTTAAATCTTAAGTGTAAGTGGGATTAGGGAAATAAATGGAAGGGTTGTATAATAAAAAACAATCTTTAATTCTCAAAAACTGATACCTTAAATACACGAAGTCATAAAATAACAAAGCAAGTTTAAAAAATATGCAATTCAATAAGCAAAGTGTTAAATGAAGAAATTTTATTAAAACTTCAGCGATTCTAAATGTTATGCTGAAAATAGACAGAAATGCCAGTATTTACAGCATAGCACTGGCATGACAGTGATTCTAAATGTGATCTAATACCAAAAGTTGTGAAAAAAAGAACAGAAATGAACTTTTAGGTGCCCATATAAAATGAAAAGAAAACATCTACTGATTTCCATGAAGCCAATCTGTCATTAAACATTTTTTTTTTTGTAACATGGCTTTTCAGTTCACCTCATAAAAATAAACTCTTTGGAATAAGAACATACTATTTGCCTACTAACTTATTATGCAGTTCTAGATGCCTTTATAACAGTATGCAAATGTAAGTTATTTTACTACAGAGTCCAGCAGCTACATATAAGAACCAATGGAATATTTTCAGTAACAATTTTTCAAAAACGTATCTATTCAACTCTGCAAGTTAATCTGGCTTTGTTATGGTTATAACCACAACAAAAAAATGAGAGCAACTTGCCAGGTAAACATGAGACTATGGAGAAGTCATTTCAACAGCTAAAAAAAAAAAAAACTGTAAGAATACTAGAAAAAAATACTTTTTTAATTTTATCATTTTTTGCATCAATATTGAACAATCCTTGTAAAACCTCCTTTTTTGTTTTCCTGGAATACAAACCCCATCTGTAAACCTTTTATGGTTTTTTCCTATCTGCTTCATCCTCAACCTTCTCCAAAACAATCATAAAGACAGTAAATGAAATGTGGGAACCATTAAATTATAATTATGGAAATCACAAGGCTAAGAAAGAGACGAGAATTCAAACAGAAAGTAGCAGAGGCAGGAAAGCTTTGGAAGGAACCTGTTCAGACAAAGCTAGGCCAACGCAGAGTAGGCAACAGGATCTGCCACTGGAAGAAAATGGTAATAGATGTATTTCTCAAGCATAAAGGCCCTAAGAAGAAACAGGTGAAATGAAACTAACACTTACTAAACCTGGCACCAAGGACATAGAAAGATGTTTTCATTTACCCCTCAAAGCAATCCTACATGAACTGGAAAAACTATAGCCTGAAAGATTAAGAAACAACCAACATCACAGGGCTCTGCACTTAGTCTTCTTCACATGATAGTAAACAGAATATACTGGTGTGGCCTGGTCGGTAAAGAAAGAAGGCTGCTAGCAGCTGGCAGCAACTGGCCAGGAAGGTCTTAGATACCCTAGGCTCCACCCCTGCCTCCCCAAAGACTGCGGGGTCGACATCCTGGAATACACAGAATCCATTCCCGGATTGGGCTGAAAAGTTCTACAGTGTAATTTCAAAGCTGCTGCATTTTCTATCCAACTCTACTGCTTCTCAGTAGTGCATGCAGGTCAAGCTACAGCTAATTTTCTGAAAGCAAAGGGCGGAAGTGCCCCCAACCCACGTAGGCCTCACACACCCTGACTGTAGGCCCTCCCCAAAACCCAGGCCCTTTCTAGTATTTTTTTAGAAAAACTGAGTCCATTTTTTTCTGAAAAAGAATCTGCTCATATCAAAAAGTCTCTCTCGTGGAGACAACAATGGTCATTCCAGCAGGCTTAAAAAGAAAACTACTAATTAAAGAAACACTAGAACACATTCATATCAAACTGCTATTAGTCAATCAAGCCAGGGTAAATGACCATCTTAAGCATACTCCCTCCTGGTGAGGTAGGAAGGTGGAAGCAGGAAGGAGGTGCACAAATATTAGGTGTTCCAAGACAGGTGGGGGAAGTAAAGAGTGATAGGTAAGGCTGAAAAGGTAACTAACCCTAAAACAGGTCCAGAAGTGTATAAATTCTCTGAATCAAACATGAAATTTTAGAAAACACGGTTAGGAATTATTTGGAGGGGGCTGAGAAAGGCTGATGAACATCAAGAGATTGTCACAAGAGTCTACGATCAAAAATGTTACAAAATTGCTAAGGAAAACTCATATGAAGCCAAATATCAATTGCCTAGAATCCTACTGAAAAAAGAATAAACCCTTAAGAAGCTTTACAACTCTAACACTGAACAGCCAAGTTGATTCCAACTCATGGAGACCCCTGTATGTGTAGACTACAATTGTTCCATACTGTTTTCAAGACTGTGACCTTTCAGTTCCACATCAGCTCTCCTCATAAGTGACAAAATTCTGAACTATCACTAGATTCTGAAAATAAACACACTTGATGACAATCATAAATCAAATGTTACTCACCTATATCCCCAATGAAAAGGTAGGAGAAATAGTTGTGCTGAAACATCCTGAGAAGTATTTTTAAAATGCTTAAGACATCTTGTTACACATTTACAGAAATCCCGATACGTTGATAATAAAGCAGTTCCTGTTTAGGAATCATATATGCCACTTACGAAACAATCTTAAGCACTAGGCTAGGTTTGTTGCTGTGTTTTATGTATGGTATGCTAAAACAGGGGGAGCCTCAATCGTGTAGTGGTTAATAGTTTGTTTGGCTGCTAACCAAAAGGTAGGTGATTCGAACCTACCAGTCTCTCCATGGGGGAAAGATGTAGCAGTCTACTTCCATAAAGATCTCTGCCTTGGAAACCATACAGGGCAGTTCTACTCTGTCCTATCATGTGATTATAAGTCAAAATCAACTCAATGGGAATGCTAAAACATCTCTGATATATGAAATTTAAATCTAGCCACAAACTCTTAGAATACCTGAAGAAGCAGATTTTAATTTGTATGAAATCGATAATATGGACAGAGTACTGCTTTGTACAGCTGATAGTACATTGAACATTTTTAAAATACCAACGTGCATATTTAAAAAAAAAAAGTCAAAGGAAACAAAGTCTGAATGGAATTTCAGAACTTATCTAAGTGACTTCTCTTCTACAGCTGCATTAAAGAAACACTATTCTCTCTCCAGATGTCCCAAATGAAGTCTATGCATATCCAAATACAGCACAACTATAAGAATACATTTTAAAACATCAGACAGTTCTAGGAAAATAGTGTTTGGTTCTAGAAATCCTGTGAAAACCTTTAAAAGTACCCCTGGCCATGGATTTAAATGAAGACATCTACACTGCAGTATATGCACAGCAATTGGGAATACTTAAATATTTACAATATATCAGAGCCCAAACTGTCAACTGAAGCCTTCAGGAGATGGGGGAGGGAAAATGTATGAGGTTAAATGTTTACACAAACTCTAACTGCATTTATGTTCATTTAAATGCACATACTGATTTTACTAATTGGGTATGTTCATTTTACCAGCCTCAAATCTCTTCTGCTCTACTAGTACATTGCCATCATTACAGATATGCTTTCCTTATTCCTGGAGTCAAGTGCTGTTTCGCTGGACTACAAAAAACCTTGAAATCATCCAGCCAAGGGAAATGCATAAGAAGGAAAAGGAGTGGTGGGTGATCTAAGTATTATCTAAATAAATAAATCTTAACAGTAGCGCAGGTTATGTGACAGTCTAACTCCTGGAAACAGGTTATGGTCCGTATTTTCAAAATTGATACGATTTTTAACTATGGAAAGATTCCTACGAAACTGTTAATGAGCTCTGCAATTTAGATTCCGGTACATCTTGGTTTTCAATTTCAATAACCAGAGGAAATCTCGAATGGCCACAGAGAATCCTTCTGGTTTGTAGACTAGCTACAAGCACAGTTCTAAATGTAATTGAATCACGAAACAAGATGTGTATAAGATATCAAAAGAACTTGGAGCTCAACCCTCATCCCTTTATTTTTACGCACATATTTCACAAGGTTATCGCTCAGTAAGGTGCCCCTCTGCCTCCACACATCCTTCGAGAGGGTACTTTCTCTTCCTTTTCCGAGCCTAGGTCTGGCCTAGGAAGTACCCGCCCTCCGGAGCCGGGAAATACGGTGTCCTCGCTGTCTATTTGCTGCCAAAGCGATCAGTAAGATAGTGGGCGGAGCCTCCAGCTGGAAAGCCGAATCTAGGCCCACAACTTCTGGCTGACGGTCCCCAGGCTTTTCCATCCCCAGAGACGGCAAGTGGTCTCTGCGAAGACTTCTTCGGCCTTTTTATTTCGCCGGTTGTCCTCTGCTCCATTGAGATTTTAACCCCTTTGACTCAAGAGGCAAAGCTTTTTCAAAGCTTCAATATCTTATCCCCACCCCACCAAGCTTCCAGTCCAGGGCTAAAAAGAAGATGCTGCGGTTTTAGGAGAAAAAGCAAGCTGTGGACTGGATCACCCGAGGGTAGCAGCAAATTTATTCCTCTGAAATGGAGTAACTGCTTAAATTTTTTATTAACCGTTTCAAATGCACTGTCCTTCACCAAGTGTTTCAGCCAAGAATGCTAAGCGTCTGTTCACCAAAAACTGCCGCATTCACTGACTACGGGTACTATGTCTTCAACCACACCAGGAGCATGTAGTCCTCAACCAATTTATAATCTATGTATTCTGTACTATGACAACTCTGTAATGCAACCTGACAAGACATATCGCTGTCCCCTATAGGGATGTGCACTTCCCCTGGCATTGTAACTCCTTAGATGAGGAATTAAAAATAGTGGTTCTAATTATCATGGGTACACAATGCTCCATAAACTATGGCAGCTTGGCATTTACAATTGCATCCATAAGATCAGTCGTCTCAGAGGACATCTCATATCTGTAGTACATTTCTGATTTTAAAGTCAGTCAACATACTCGAAGTATTCCTTACTGTAAAATACGTGTATCTTTAGAACTTATCCCTAAGAAGGACTACAGCGATGTAAGAACATGATTCTTCTGTCTGATACATCGTCTACCAAGGCCTACATTATTAAGAAGACAACAGCTCTTTGAACCTCACTGCGGCATACTTCAGGTTGTGTTCTCTTCCTGACTTTTTTCCTTTGGCCTCCCGTTCATTTCTCTGGCTTTGGCTTCAATTTTCTATTTCCTTTTGTCTTTTCCATTACCACCATCATCACCTATTTTTGCTATTGCCTCGCAGTCTCTTTCCCCAACAGTTCCTAATACTGATACAGTTTCTACAACTCATTTTCCAACAATTCTATCACCTCACCCGTCTCCCTCCACACACAAGTACTTCTCAAGCCGGATTCTCCCTTATCAGCGAGGCTCCTACTACCCATTCTCCCAAGACTTGAGCTTCACTTTTCTAAGTCGGACTGCGGTGGAATCCTGACAGCTGGACCTAACCAATCCGTGAGGGATAAATAACTAGAACCACCAATGAGCACCCGCCGGGAGGCAAGAGGCGGGACTTTTCTTAAGTTCCTATGGTCCTGAAACCAAAGACCTGTTGCAGCCGCCAACGCCTCCGCTGTGGCCGCGGAGTTTCTCAGTTACCGTGGCGCCCGCGGCCTCGAGCCACCAGAGCCCGCACGAGGTATGAAGTTCTTGCCGCTCTCTCCCACCACTGCCCACGAGCAGGACTGAAACCTCTCCTGAGCTAGACAGCGGCGCGGCGCGCCCCATCCCACGTCCCCCAGGCGAGGGGATACTGGAGGCCGCGCGCACAGTCCCAACCTCTTCTCCCCTCCCGGCTCCCGCAGGCAGCCTCACCCGGCCGGGATCGCCTGGTCCCAGCACCAGAATCCCGAGCAACGACTCACCAGGAAGTTGGGAGTTTTCCGTTCTCCCTCCCGCGAGGGACCCGGAGCAGGCGGGCGGCTCGGCCAGGCGCTGCCGCTGAGAAACACGCTGGCCCGGGGACTGTGCTTGCAAAGCCTACAACTGATAGACGACCTCCAGCCGCGCCGCCTCCGATGCAGGCGCGGGCACCCACCCTGCGCACAGCGAGGCGCCCCCAGAGTGCGAGCCTAGCTGCGACCCATCCTCCGCGGCTGCCGCTCCTCCTCCCGCGGTCGCCGCTGTCAGGAGTATAAACATCCCGGCATCCCCGAGGAGGGGGCGGAGCGGTCTCCGGCCCCTCCCCGCGCCCCGCGCCGCAGGTCCTGGCCGGCCGTCCGGCGCAGGCGTCCCGCCCCCTCCACTAGCCGGATTGGGGGCGGAGGAATCCTGCCAACTTTCCCTTCTTAGGCTGAAGCACATTTGGAGGAGCCGTTTCCGGCGTAGAGTTTCCTGTTGCCAGGCTTAGCGTATTGTGGAGAGTGGTTCCGCCCTCGGTGCTCCTTCCCGTCAACTTCCCACCGATCCGAGGAGCCACTACGTTTTAAAAGCTTGTTTTTTCTTTCGTTTATATTTAAACAGCCACACTTGCAAAGTGGCAAATCAAATCGGTTAACCCCGCTTCTTCTTGAACACAGCGTTTTGGTCCTATCTGATCGGTGTGGCTTAAACGACCTCTGTGCTTAAATGTGTGTGCAAGAAAATGGAATGGAGCTTTTTCCTAAGTCTGCCTGAGCAAACTTTGTATTAAGGGAGGAATTCCAGCTCAGAGGAGAGTGTCTTTTAGGATATTTCTGAAAGGCAGATTGCCTGTTATGGTATCAGACTTCTTTGCTCTTTACCCCCAAAGAACCGTAGCACACAGTTCCAACAGGGTTGCTTAAATCCAGTGACCTCGCTACTTCAGTAACCCCCAGAGACACTACAGGAGAGGGTGGCTGGAAGGCAATATGGAGTCAGCCACACCAATCTTTCCTAGTCTCATTATCTCTGGAAAAGGAGAGTGGTAATCGTGCCTCAATTAAATGTTCTGGAATTCCTATTCCTTGCAGTATTGTCCATAATTTATTATGATCCACCCAGTCAAATGTCTTTGCTAAGTCAGTAAAACACAGGTTAACCTCTTTCTGGTATTCTTTACTTTCAGCCAAGATCCATCTGACAGCAGCAGTGGTGTTCCAGGTCCTTAAATAAACCCGACTTAATTTTTCACAGTTCCCTGTGGAGGTACTGCAGCAACGGCTTTTGAATTATCTTAAGCAAAATATTACTTGTGTGTGGTATTGAGGACATTGTTTGATAATTCCTACCTTCTGTTGGATCAATTTTGTTTGTAATAGGCACAGATACGGATCTCTTACTGTGTGATTTAAAATCAGAAAACTGTACGAGTCGGATCCGACTCGACGGCACTTGGCTTGGCTTGTACCTCAGGGTTGTATCCTTCTACCATGCTTATTAAATCTGGATACTGAGCGAATAATCAGAGAAACTGGACTATATGAAGAAGAAAGAGATATCAGAACTGGAGGAAGACTCATTAGCAACCTTATCATGCAGATAACACAACTGCTTGCTGGAAATGAAGAACACTTCTAGCACTTACTGATAAAGATCAAAGACTACAGCCTTCAGTATGGATTATACCTCAACTTAAAGCAAAAATCTTCATAGCTGGGCCGGTAAGCAATATCATGGTAAACAGAAAATACTGAAGTTGACAAGGATTTTCATTTTATTGGGATTCACAATCAATGCCTGTGGAAGCAGCAGTCAAGAATTCAAATGATATATTGCTTTGGGCAAATATTCTGCAAAAGACCTCTTTAAAAGATTGAAAAGCAAAGATGTCACCTTGAGAACTAAAGTTCACCTTACTCAAGGCATGATGTTTTCAGTTGCTTCATATGCATGTGACAGCTGGACAGTGAATAAAGAAGACCGAAGAAGAATTGATGCCTTTGAATTATGATGTTGGTAAAAAACATTAAATACATCATGACCTGCCAGAAGAATGAACAGAGCTTTCTTTGAAGGAATACTCTGTTGAAGTAAGGATGACAAGAGTATGTCTCATATATTTTGGATGTGTTATCAGGAAGGACCAGTCCCTACAGAAGGACACCATGCTTGATAAAGCAGAGGGTTAAGAAAAGAGAGGAAGACCCTCAAGAGATGGATTGACACAGTGGCTGCTGCGGTAGGTTCAAGCATAGCAACAATCATGAGGATGGTGCAGAACCGTGCAGTGTTTTGATTCCTCATAGGGTCACTATGAGTCTGAAGCAACTCATGGATACCTAACACCACCAGTATTAACCTATCTCATAGAACTATGGTTATAATTAAATGACAAAGTGCATAAACATAGAGCCTGGCATATATGAAGTGCTGATTATTTCTAGATCTTACACTAGTTTGGTTTCCCTGACAAAATGACTAGAATCAAGAATAAGTAGATCATAGCTGAAATATTTAACATGCTAAAGTTGCAAAATTAAGATTTGGAACATTTGTTTTCAGAAAGATAATGATTCAATGTCATTCAACAAGTACTTTGTAAATAAGTACTGTGTGCCAGGCACTGTTCTGAGAAATGACAGTAGAAAGATTCACCAAGGTACAAACTCCTTGCTCCTTGGAGCTTATACTTTGGGGAAAAAAAGCAAAAAATAAGCCAATAAGTACATACTGTTTGAGATGGTGATTCATAGAAAAATAAAGCAGGGTAAGGAAACAGGGAGAGAGATTGCTATTTTAAATATGTTTATCTGGGAAGTCATCTCTGATATTTGAGCCGGCGCCTGAAGGAAGTGAGAAAATGAGCCATGTGCCTATCCATGGGTATGACATTTATGAAGAAGCAGCAGCAAGTGCTAAGACCCTGAGATAGAAGCTGAATAGCATACTTGAGAAACAGTATAGTTAGAACACAATGAGCAAAAGGAGAGCACTAAAAAATGAGATCAGAAGAGGTTGGTGATTAGAAAGGAGCAGTTAGAACTTCGTAATTTTTAGAATTTATGGTGGTGTGGTGGTTAAGAGCCTGGCTTAAGAATTATGACAGTTTTAATCTACCAACCACTCCTTAGATACTGGGACATTTCTCCTCTGTCCTATGAGTCAGAACCAACTTGACAGCAGCAAGTTTCAGTGCTTAGATTCTGAATGAGATGGGGAACCGTTAGAGGAGTGACTGAATCTGACTTGAGTTTTAAAGAATAACGCAAACAGTTTTGTGTTGAATAAACTCTACGGTAGGAACAACTAGAGCAATGAAGAAACTATTTTAATGGCCCTAGGTAGTGCAAATGGTTAATGCACTTGATTGCTAACTGAAAAGTTGGATGTTTAAGTCCACCTACAGGTATCTTGGAACACAGGAACCTGGTGACCTACTTCTGAAAAACTAGCCATTGAAAACTGTGGAGCACTGTTCTATTCTGGCATACATGGAGTCAGAATCAATTTGACAGGAACTAGTGGTTTCTAGTGGCCCAGGTAAAAGATATTGATGACTTAAATCACAGTAGTAAGAGTGTATGTAGTTAGAATGGTCAGATTCCAAATATATTTCTAAGATAAACGAACAAGATTTGCAGAAAGATTAAATGTAAGTAGGGTTGTAAAGGAGGCAAAGATGACGCCAATGAAGTTTGCATGTGAGCCAAATTGTTCTGTCAGGTCACACTGAACCAAATCAGTCAAACAGGTACAGTGCTATTCAAGTTAAACTCAAGCACTTCTTGCAGGAAAAATGACCAGATACCCCAGGGTGCAGGCATCTCAGTCTACCTTTTGTTCAGTTTAAATTAACTACAGATTCACCTATCGAAACCTGGCAACCCTACAGGTCAGGGTAGAACTGACACCATAGAGTTTCCAAGCAGTGCCTGGTGGATTTGAACTGCTGACCTTGTGGTTGGTAGTTATAGCACTTAGCCACTACACCACCAGGGTTTCCAGATTCATCTACAGACCAGATGTATCATTGGTTTGGGCAAAACTTGTATATGAATACTATCTTAGTCGTCTGGTACTACTCTAAGAGATATAACACAAATGAATGGCTTTAATAAAGAAAACTTGATTCTCACACAGTCCAATAGGCTAGAAGTCCAAATTCAAAGTGACTGCTCCAAAAGAATGCACTTGCTCACTGTTGGCCCTGGAGGAAGGTCTTTTTTGTTGCGTTAGTCTTACTTGATCTGAGAGAATCTCAGTGCTGGAACCACAGGTCCAAAGGACACAGTCTGCTCTTGGTGCTGCTTTCTTAATGGTAGGAGGTTCCCACTCTCTGTATGCTTCCCTTTCCTTTTATCTCTTGTAGGATAAAGGAATACAAGGTGGTACAAGCTTCACTCCAGGGAAATTCCCTTTACATTAGAGCAAGGAGGTGAATTTAGGAAGGGCATTACATAGTACTCTAACCCTCTTTGACATAATCCAGTCTATTAACCATAGGCAGAGATTAGGATTTACAGCATAGGAAAGTCAAAAAATGGAGGGCAATCACACAACAGTGGGAAACATGGCTCAACCAAATTGCTACACTCATTTTTGAGGGGGACCCAACTCAATCCATGACACTGACTGACAGACAAATAGACCAAAATGAGCTCAAAAACTTCTAGTGGTCTCAATGACTTTGTCTGGGAAGTGTCCCGTCAGTGGCCTCATGATAACCAAAGTGTTGAAATCATCTACTGTCCTATTTCTTCATCTTAAAGGACTACAAAGCTGCAGCTAAATAGTACAGTGTTTTGAAGGTTAGGAAAACTACTAGAACTGAGACCCTGCACTTCATGTCTTTTCATCACCCATATGATGGGTCACAGATGCCCTTGAATGGCAAAATCAGTACTGATCCTGTCCACTTGGATGAGTGAACCTGATAAGAGCCCTGAGCCCTAAGGCTCAGATGGGGCTTCCTGGTTGGTGACCATGTGTAAGAGCCAGTAGCACATCTCTCTTTGGGAAGCCTGGAAGTTCCATACTGGAACCTTATGTGTCTCTTCGTCTGTATCCTTTCTGACTGTAATAAAGTTGTAGTTCAAATATGTTCTCCATGGAATTCTTTAAGTTGTCCCAGCCAACTAGCAAACCCACAGGGACAGTGAGAACCAGCAGGGGCTTGTGTCTGCCTATTTGGCAGTCTGAAAGGAGGTTTTATGCTAATGTATGAGCTCCAATCTAGCTCTGGGTGGCTAGGCTTGGAGACAGAATGTGCCGCGTCAGCAGCTGGCAACCAGGATGAAGTAGGAAGGTGAGAACTAGATGCATTTCCACACTTTGGGGACTGGATTCTTGTTGATCGTTACTGCACAATGGACAAGGAAGGTGGGATTTACCCACTGTGCCCCCTCCTAGTTAGTATATCTGCTCATCTTCCTATCAAGTTTGCTCTAAAAATATTTGTTTGGCTCCATGAAATGCATTAATTATAGTCCTTTATATGAACTACTTAGTATTTACAGCTAATCACTATGTCATGCATACCATTAAGTATCAGATTAGCTTTGTTGTAAGTGGTATATGAGTCAGAACTGGCTCCACAACACCTAACAACAGCAACAAACATTTGAAACCTGCTGGTTTGCACCAAGTCTTCATGTTTTATCAGTCATGTAACTTTACTTTCCCTACACAACAAAAAATAATAATTAGGTGACTAAAAGTTTCTTATGTGTAGACTTACCCAGACCAGATGCTACATACCAGGTTCAGTGTAAATGCAACTTTAGAGTAGGGAGAAAAACTTCTGGGGGAGGTGGGGGGGGGGTTGGCTTCCTGATGAAGAACGATGAAGTAAGTAACCTTAAAAATAATTCCCCTTTGAAAGAGAGCCTAGCAACTGGGGTAGAGTAGGAAGGTCTAGTCTTCTTGATTCAAACATAGTGCTGGCAACAGGTGTATTTAAAAAGCTGCTAGTGATGCTGGCAGCCACAAAATTTGGCAGCTAAATAGTGCAGAGGCTTAGTCAAGTTATTGAAATGTCTGGACTAAACCGGGCCAAGAGAAGGAAGTCAAAGGGCAGACTACAGACAAAGCCAGGGAGATAACTTTTCTTTGGGCCAGGCTGTGATCACTGCACGCTGTCACAAAATAAATCCTTAACTTACTTTGAAAGTACTCATGAAAAATATTAGAAATATTACTTTTTTCTATGGTGCCTTTCGTTTAATTATAATCAGAGTATACAGATGAACTTCCCATTAGAACAGTATAAAACTGGCCTGGATTTTATCCTCACATTAAATCCATAGAATTCAAAATCACAGAAAGACAACCCTGCTATGTTGCACTTATCTAGTTTTGGTATTTTGAGAATATAGTTCATGGTTAAAAATAGTGACCTACTGACAGTGGCTTTTTCCTGGCTATTTGTGCAGTAGTTTCAAAACCAAGAAAGTGTTTCAACATACAATATTTTCTTAATGTTGGGAAACATACTTTTATAAATTGGTTGCAAAACAGGAAAAGAGAATGTATAATTGGAAGTTTATGTTTATATTGTGGTGTCCTTTGGTCAACACAATCCAATGACATTTGCATTTCTTACTTCAAAAACTAGAGGACAAATATGAAGTGGACAATAGTCAGAGCAATGCAGGAAATATGTTTCACAAATTGTTTTCTTTTTCACACTTTTATATACATCATGTTTGATGTCAAGCCAAACTGTGAAGCTATTTCATAAGAGACACTTCTCTCAACAATGATATTTCAATCACCATAGGCTGACTGTTCAATTGCCTATGCTAAAAGAGAGCTGCAGAAATACAGTGAGCAAATTCGAAAGATACTTTTGTGAAGTGTAGATTTCTTTGGAATGTTTTTTGTTGCTGTGTCTCCTCTTCAAAAGATGTTACAGATATCCTGTGATTTCACAAAACTAAATAGAAAGACATGGAAGAATCTCGATGGCACTCGGCTGGGCTATTCTTTCCATCTATGTCTAACCTTGTTGTTGTTAGGTGCCGTGGAATCAGTGTCAACGCATATTGATCCTATATGACAGCGTAGAAATTCCTTACAGGAATTGCTAGGCTGCAATCTTCATGGAAGCAGATCAATCACCAGGTCTTCTCCTACAGAGCTCCTAAGCCTCTGGGTGGGTTCCAAGCTCCATCCTCAGGGTTAGCAACCCAGTGCTTAACTGTTGTACAACCCAGGCCCCTTCCATCTTGGGGAGCACCAAATCCCTGCAGGTCTGAGGATTCAAAATAATTGCCGATTTCACGGAAAGGAAACAAACAAACAAAAAAGAATGGTTTATATTTCTGTTTACTTTCATGATTTCCTCACAGTTAAATTAAGAGGCTTTTCTTAGGCTACAGACCTAAAAATAAATTTCTAACAGAGTCAATACTAGAGGTGAAAAGTTGCATTCTATATTGTTTTCATCTTTCTAACTTTGTTCATATATAACAGTTTCTTAAAACATTCATCTTTTAGATTTTTTTAATCAATGTTGTACTTTGTGGCAAGGCTGTGCCTTAAAACATTTCAGTAACTATTTCTTCAGAATTTCAACTGTTATGTAAATGTTCCATCTATTTGGAAGTAGGAGATATGAGTAAAGCCATATTTGGAGTCATGCCACATCTGAATCCAAAGATGCTCATTCTAAAAGAAGCTTTATGCTCTTGATAAGAATGCTATTATTAGGTGTTGCTGAATGGATTTTGACTTCTCATGTCCCACATGTGACAGCAGAACTGCCCTATACTGCTTTATAGGTTATAATCTCTATAGAACAGATTGTCATATCTTTTTCCCATGGAGCCTCTGAATGGGTTTGAACCACCAAACTTTTCCCTTAGCCATCAAGGGCTTAACCATCATACCACCAGGAATCCTTTGAATGAGTCTAATTAACCATGAACAGCCTCAGCATCCTTCAACATTATGCCACTGAATTCACCATGGCATAAAATTCAATTTATGTAGATATTTTATTTCTTTAATCACTGTGTCATAGCTATGTACTTTTTTGTCCATGCAAAAGCTAGCATTATGTAGTATAAGGAGCATCTGAAACAATATGTCCAAGAATGAAACAGTGTTATGCCAAAGCTTGAGAACTGGGGAGGAAAAGCAAGAAGTGCTTAAGAACATGAAATGCTAGCTGTCTCTTTAAAGTAAGGTTAAAACCTGCTTCCATCAAGTCAGTCCCTCCTCATAGCAACTGGTGGCATAGTAGTTAAGTACTACATCTGCTAACCAAAAGGTCAGCAGTTCATATCTGCCAGGCACTGCTTAGAAACTCTGTGAAGGATTTCTACTCTGACCTGTAGCTTCGCTATGAGTCAGAATCAACTCAGTGGTGGTGGCTTTTTAAAAGTAAGGTTAAAACTAAATCGAGTGCTTTTGAGTCAATTCTGAGTCATAGCAACCCTGCAGATGAGTAGAACTGCCCCATAGAGTTTCCAAAGAGCACCTGACAGTTCTAACTTCTGATCTTCTGGTTAGCAGATGTAGCACTTAACCATTCCACCATCATGGTTTCCAAAGTAAGGCTAGACCCAAAATCAAACCAGTGCCATTGAATCAATTCTGATGCATAGAAACCCTATAGGGCAGAGTAGAACTGCCCCATAGAGATTCCAAAGAGTACCTGGTAGATTTGAACTGCTGACCTTACGGTTGGCAGATGTTTCACTTGGCTGCTATGCCACCAGGATTTCTACTATGCCTCCAGAACCTTTAAATCCATAAGTCATTCAAGTGCTGGAAAAGACAAAGCAATATTTACCTATGGGATTATGGGATTATGGGATTATCAGTTCTTCGAAAGGGAGGGAGAAAATAAAGAGTAGAATATCACCCCATGGAAATGCAAATAGTCCTAATTGGATTGTGTTGTTCCATTTGCCCATCAGTAGCCAGTAAGCTAGTTAATCTGTGTAACTTCAAGTTACTTTAAGGAGTTACTGTCACATATACAATTATAGGAAACCCTAGTAGTGTAGTGGCTAAGTGCTATGTCTGCTAACCATAAAGTCGACAATTCAAATCTACCAGGCAGTCCTTGAAAACTCTATGGGGCAGTTGTACTCTGACCTATAAGGTCACTATGAGTTGGAATTGACTTGACAGCAGTGGCTTTGGCTTTTATACAATTGTATGTAATATGGAAAACAAAAATACAAAACTATTTAAAATTCTATTGTTTTTAATCAGTCTTTTCCGTACTGAGATTGAAAGAGTAAAAAAAAAAAAATCCCTTTTTCTAGAGAGAAGCAAATAATAAAAACAGTACTACCTCACATTCTAAATTAAATGAAATTAATACCTTATCACTTCTAACTGCAAACATCCATTGCCATCGAGTCAGTTCTGACAAATGGCTGCCCTATAGGACAGAATAGAACTGTCTCATTGGGTTTCCAAAGCTGTAAATTTTACAGAAGCCCTGGCGGCACCACAGTTAAGAGCTCAGATGCTAATCAAAAGGTTGACACTTTGAATCAACTAACTGCTCCTTGGAAATCCAGCACTTCAGTTAGCAGCCAGTGCTTAACTGTTGCATCCAGAACTCCTTAGAGTTATATATACACATACATAAAAGGCTACTGAGATACGCCTGTTGTGAACTTCCCTGTCCCTCTACTTGTGTTTCTCAAAGTGTAGTTTGAATTAGAATCACCTAGAGATGAGTCAGATCCGACTCAACAGCACTTGACTTGGCAGAGAGCTTTTAAAAGTTTTGTTACCTTACTCCAGGCGTATAGAATCTCAGGGAGCAAACTAGGGATTCCAGTAATCTTCATTTTTAATAAACTCCCCATTGACTGAAAGGTTTCAAACTACTGTTCTAATTTGGACCAACAGTTTTCTTCCTTCTTGGTGTGGTGTCCGTCTGTGTAACATGTAGTCATATTGGGCAGGATTAAAATGTAAATATTGAAACTCACACATTTATAAATCTTACCTATATTCACAAGCATAATTTTAAGTCACAATTGTCAGGTGTATTAACGCTGTATCAGTGGCAGCCGTTGTCAGAGTTCCAGCACACAGATTAGATAGGCCGTCAGTTACATTACAGTTCCTACTTTCTTAGCTACTAGAATTACTGCTTTTCCCCCAACTCCAAAAAGCACATAAGAAAGTCAATGAATAAGTGATAGTTTCTGTATTATTGTTAAACTAAGCCAAGCCAAAGCAGTTACTGTCAAGTCAATTCCAAGACACAGTGATCCCATGGGAGACTTGGTGATGTAGTGGTTAAGAACTATGGCTGCTAACCAAAAGGTCAGCTGTTTGAATCCACTAGCCACTCTTTGGAAACCCTAGGGGGAATTCTACTCTGTCCTATAGGGTTGATTGGACTTTTGGCAGCAAGGAGTTTGTTTGGGGATTCGGTGATCCCGTGTTTCAGAGTAAAATTGTTTCCCTAAGGTTTCAATGGCTGAGATTTTGGAAGTAGATTGTGAGACTTTTCTCTCAAGGTACCTTTGGATAGACTTAAGTGTGCGCCACTGTGGGACTACATAACTACTGCTTTTGTTTTGTTTTATTTTGTTCTTTTGTGCCACTGAGTCAGCTTCAATTCATAGTGACCTTACAGAAGAGAGTAGAACTGCTGTAACTCTTTTTTTCCATGAGTTTTATTTAGCTTGTTGTTGTTGAGAATATATACAGCAAAAGATACATTAATTAAGCAGTATCTACATGTACAATTCAGTGACAGTGATTACATTCTTCAAGTTGTACAACCCTTCTCATTCTGCTTTTCTGAGTTGACCCATTATCATTAACATGAACTCACTTCACCCTAAGGTTACTGACTAATCTTTTGAGTTGCTGTTGTAAGTTTGCTCTCATGTAAGCCAAAAAATCACACCAACCGCCATCAAGTCGGGTCCAACTCATAGCGACCCTATAGTTCAGGGAAGAACTGCCCCATAAACTTTCCAAGGATCACCTGGTGGATTTGAACTGCCGACCTTTCGGTTAGCAGACGTAGCACTTAACTCACTACACCACCAGTGTTTCCTTGCTCCTGCATAGGTAGTTCTAAAGGAGTACAATGCTCAAGGAAGAGCTTTTATTACTAATTAAACTATCGTTTGGTTTCAAGGTGACTTTGGGTATATTTTTGGTTTGAGATTTAAAAATTATCTCAGGGCAATAGTTTTAGGCATTCATCTACCATCCATAGTTTCAGAAAGTCTAGAAATTTTTTAAAATTCTATTATACACTTTCCTCCTTTTGATCAGCATTCTCCTATGGAATCTTCGATCAAAATGTTCGGTGATAGTTCTTGACTGTAATATTAACGGAAATAGATCACCAGGACTTTTTTCATGTGGAGCAGTTAGTGTGTTCAAGTCCCCAGACTTTTGGATGGTAGCTGAGTGCTTAACCATTGCACCATCAGGACCCCTTTAACTATTGTAAGTAACTCATTATTTGCCCAAACTGTGCTGGCATGCCTTAGGATACCACAGTAGACTCACAAGTGTACCATGTAATATTTTAAATATTTGAGGGAATCACAGGGATACTCAACATTTTTAAGACACCGTATGAACACTAGGTCCAGGTAATTGAAAGTTTCTTATTAGATCGACCTACTGGCTTTGGCTACATTATTTTGGATGGGTTCATATTTTTGTAAAGCTGGGTTGTAAAGGGATCGCTGACGTTCCAAAGCAAGTATCATGATAAAAATCAAACAGAAAATGATAGGGTGTATCCAATCTGATTCCAAGATTGGAAAACTTGTACAGTGCTCAACAAGTGTTTTCATCCATTAGTAAGTCATTGTGGTTATTTAAGAATGAAATAAGAATATTATTTGTTTTTTGAAATTGTGTGTATTATTTACTTTCAAATGGCTACTAAGTTGCTAGGAAATAAATATTTACTAAGTGATTTGAACTCAACTGCTTGATGAACAGAACCATGAAGCGTTTCTTTTGGCAGTGGCATTCTGTTAAAGAATTATCTAGATACTACCAGCACCATGAACTGAAAAAGTGTGGAAATCTCCACATGTCACGTTTCCAGTCATTGCGTGGACTTTAATATATCTATATTTGCTTTGTCACCATGTAAATGTATTTACTTATTCACCTAATATTTGTGGAAAACATATGCTAAAATATCTGGGGTCCCATTGTTGTTTTTGTTGGCCACTGAGTCAATTCCAACTCATAGCAACCCTGTATGATGGGACAGAACTGTCCCATAGAGTTTGCTAGACTGTAATCTTTATGCATGCTGACCACCAGCTCTCTTCTCTCAAGGAGCCTAGCACTTAACTATTGCACCATCAGGGTTCCTTTGCCTAGCAGCACGCACTGGTAAATAATACAAAACTTTCTGTCTAAATATCCTTTACATGTCCGCATATAAATACACATTTTACAAAATGCGCTATTTAGTCGTGAGATCTTCCTTCAGTGCAACACATATAAAAATGCCATATCCTTGAAGAAAGAACTAGAACAACTTTTAATTCCACTGTGCTACCATTTTCTACTTTCCCAAATTATGCAGATGTATTAATAATTCAAGGAAACTTCCTGTGCAATGTACTAGACTATTTGAAATTGTCAGGGCAATAGCTTTAGACAGAGTAGCAAGATGACATTCATGGCGAGGAACTGGAAGGCCGACTCAGCACTCCCGAACATGGTCATTATCCTTCAAGGGTGAAAGATTAGTCACTTCACCTTTAAGAGATATCCCAATGGATGTGCTGGGAAACAAGGAAAGAGAATTTTAACTACAGAAACAATCTTGCCTCACAGAATTAATACTCCTGGGAAAGTTCTACCAGATTTTTTTTTAAACTGAATAATTCTTTCAGTGTTTTAAATAGGAAAACTTCAAGTACCAGAGAAAAGTGATGAAAATTTAATGCAAGAAAATTATAGAGTGATTTTAGAAAGAATTATTTTCTATTTTATCACGTAGGCAGAAATACTATGTCACTGTCAATACATGACTATGACCCTGAAATATTTTCATGTTCCTTCCTGAAAGTTCTGCACAATTCCTCAAAATTGTTTCTTTTGGTAAGACAGAACTAGATTTTGTGGAAAGCATAGAAAAACAGCCTTGGTTCTTTGTAACATTCTTTTCTGTTTGTTTTCCACCAGTTTTTCCTAACTATATTTTGAATTCTTGAATTTTCAGGAAAAAAAAAAAAAAGGTAAAAGGAGGAAAAGGAGAATATTATACTATAAACCTTACATAAGGATAACTGACTACAGGAGAACTAAGATAAACAGAATTTACCATGGTTAATCCACTTGAAAATTGAAACTGGCATTGCAAAATTTGCATTTATGCCAAAAAATTTGCAGCACCAAAAATAACAGTCCTTCTCCAGTTTAGAAGGAAAAAAGCAAGCAAAAAACCCTCATTCAACCAGTGGAATGGAAGACTGCCACCTATTGGGCCACCAACACCTGAATTCACGAAAATTCTGTAAGTAGTCTTCTTTGCTCCCTATCTGTGTCCAAGACTCCAATATTTATTTCAGCTTTTCCAAGTTTCTTAGTCTGTTTCTCACTCACCCAGCTGGTTGTAAAATGATCTATACACTAAGCAAAAGCAAGAGGACTATCTATTATTGTAGTATCTGAATATCAATTACAAGTATTCATTTACACAAGAAATTATGACTAATGTTTAAAATATTTATACAGTTTACCTATGCAATTCCGTAAATTAAATTCATGCTCTATTCAGTTTAAATGCTGTAAATAGGTAGTGACCTTTTCCAGAGACAGCATTGGAAAGGCTATTTACAAAGTCATTTCTTGAATTCTGATGTACAGAGCTGGCAAGTGTCTTGGAGTACAACTGATATATATTTGAAATTTTACAATGTTATTGAAGTATTTTTTAGTCTATTATGTTTTGTTGTTGGTAGGTGCCATCGAGTCAGTTCCAACTTATAGCAACCATATGAACAACAGAATGAAACACTGCCGGGTTTTCCTCTATGTCCACAATCGTTTTTAAACTTAAGCCCATTGTTGCGGCCACTGTGTCAATCTATCTTAGTCTTTTTCTCTGACCCACCCCTCTGCCAAGCATGATGTCCTTCTCCGGGGATTGATCCTTCTTGACAACATGTCCAGAGTACATAAGATGCAGTCTTGCCATCTTTGCTTCCAAGGAGCACTCTGGTTGTACTTCTTCCAGAACAGATCTGTTTGTTCTTTTGGTTGTTCCATGGCACACTCAGCATTCGTCTCCAACACCGCAATTCAAAGGCATCAATTCTTCTTCTGTCTTCTTTGTTTGTGGTCTGACTTTCATATGCATATGACGCAATTGAAAATACTATGGCTTGAGTCAGACGCATTTTAGTCTTCAAGGTGGCATCTTTACTTTCGAATACTTTAAAGACGTCCTTTGCAGCAGATTTTCCTAATGCAGTGCGTCTTTTGATTTCTTGACTGCTTCCATGGGCATTGATTGTGGACCCAAGTAAAATGAAATCCTTGACAACCTCGATCTTTTCTCCATTTAGTCTACTGTAGAAGCCTTAAAAAATTAGGTACAGTCATTCAGCTTCTGTACTTATGGAACCAAAATGAAGCATTACCGTAAATATTTTTAACCTTAGATCTTCTCCATTGATAAGCATGCAGAACAAAATTTTGAAAAAGAAATACAAATGGATCTCAAGTTGCTTTCATTTGAAAACTCTACATGAGAAAGATTACTCTAAAAATTCTAGTACATAATTTTCTCAGCACTTTTAGCAAGCACAGTGTTTTTTGAAGACAGCTCAACATACAGTGAAAGTTATATATTAAATTTGTGCTTAGTTGACTTTTTCCTATGCCCAGCTCTTTTCAATTTCATAATTTTCTCTGAATTTATATTTGTACAACATGTGCTAATTCTTATTAATCTGATTAATTTAGTGATGATCTCTTGGGAAAGTGAGATATCATTTTTGGAGCTGTCTGTGCAAATCTTAACCTCCATCTCAATAAAAACAAGACCAATAGCTATGTTTGAATTTTGTAATCAACAAAGTGTAAATGAAGTCCTTAAAAATGTTAAGAACACATTGAGAGGACTGTAAAGGGATTCAAAAGATGAAAATAAAGGGTTTTCTCCTGTCTCTAGCTGAATTTTTGTTTCTTAATGTAAGTTTAGACAAATCGTATATCAAGTATTCTCATTCTCAAAGATGTTGATGTTTTTCCTGTTGAGAGTTCAATGCAGAGTCTGCAGGTAAATTCTGTATTTGATAAACCAAAAGAAAAAAAAAATCAAACCTACTGCTGTCAAGTCAATTCCGACCCATAGCAATGCTACCCTATAGGACAAGATAGAGCTGCTGCATACAGTTTCCAAGAAGTATCTGGTGGATTGGAACTGCCAACCTTTTAGTTTCCCTGTATATGATAAGCAGCTTAAAACATCTGCTGCCTTTCATAATCATTCATTAGAAAGAAGAGTAAACAAAAAGAGAACTGACTTGTTAAGGGGTTGTTTTAATATTTTTAAGAATTACATTTGCAAATTAAAGATGCTGATACTAATTGTACCTTTATTAAAATAAATAGACTGTTCTTTTTTTTTTTTTTAACTAAACTAAGTTTCTTTCCCTAAAATCTACCTCTCAGCCATTTGCCATCATGACAGTATCATCAGGGCTAGAAGAACTGATCACATACTCTCCCCTGAGGCAGGTAGTAAAACAGCTCATTAATTTGACTAGTAGGACAGATTGAACAGTGATGTGGCTTTCTTGTTTCCCAAGTCAGTCAGCTGATGGTGCATAGTCACTGAGTGGTAGATTATCATCAGCTGAGAGAAATATTTTTAAAAGTCTTTAGAGAGCAATTTGAAGCAATAAGGTATTTCAGGAATAACATTTTTGTGCATTTCTTACCCAAATAGTGCTTTAACAGCTTAGAGAAAAAGGCTGCGAATTTCAGTGACAACAACTGCTGTTATTATTCAAAGGATGAGGTCCATACCCAACAAATAGATGTCTAGAGTCATAAATTAAGTTTCAGCCATGTAAAAGAGTATATAACATCTTCAGAGCATAATTTTCACGTCCCTCTCTCCCACATACCATAAACCCATTGCTGTGGAATTGATTATGACTTGTAGAGACCCTTTAGGACAGAGTAGAACTTCCCCATAGGGTTTTCAGGTAGTGCCTGATAGATTCAAGCTGCTGACATTTTGGGTAGTATTTGTAGTCCACAGACATGCAACTTATTATGTAGTCTATGTACATATTTTGAGTTTCTAGATGAAAGTTATGTCTGTAGGATCCAATCAGTATATCTCATTATGTAAAGATACCTAAAGAGACAATTCTGAAACATAATTTTCATTCTCCAAATTCTGTAAGGTTATTTACTTGTAATTTATAATATCCCTCTCAGAACAGTAATCTACTATTACCTCACTACTAACAGTTTCTGAAGTCACTTCTCAACATTTCAAAGAGCAAAATCTTTCCAGTTCAGGAGTCAATCTATATCTATGCTTGGAAATCACGTTGTCCACAGGGCAAATCAAAGAACAGGAACTAAGGAAGAAGAGTAATACTAAGACTTGACAGAGCTAAGGGGTGGGCACATGTATGTTCATTCTCTTCTTGAAACTGGTTATAATAAAAACAAGTTTGTAGATTTCGAAAGGTGGGTCACAATGAAAAAGCCTTCTCTTAGTGCCAACATCCTAAATTCAGACTTCTAGCTTCTTGTGAGGAAATAACTTTGTTAAAAATAAGGAAATTTAGCCAAGGTATTATGTTAGAGGAAACCCTGGTGGTGCAGTGTTTAAGTGCTACACCTGGTAACCAAAGTGTTGGCAGTCCATCTCTGCCAGGTGCTCCTTGGAAACTATGGAGCAGTTTTACCCTGTCCTGTAGGGTTGCTATGATTCAGATTTGACTTGATGGCAGTGGGTTTGGTATTTGGATTATATTAGAAAGTATATTGATGAACTTCATTATTTTTATTTATCATCATGGATTCAATTGTGTCACCTCAAAAATGCACAGTTTGACTAGGCCATGATTCCTGTATTGTGTGCCATTCCTGTGTGCTATAAATCCTGTTTCTCTGATGATAGTGAGAGAGGACAGGCTGTGTTTGTGTTAGTGAGGCAAAACTCAACTTACAGGAGTATGTTACACCTTGAGGCAATCTCTTGGGATATAAAGGAAAGGATATCCAGCAGAGAGATTTGGGGACCTTGCACCATCCAGAAAAGAACAGTGCTGAAAGCAGAGGGCATGCTTTGGACCCAAGGTCCATTCACCTCAGAAGCTCCCAGTGCAGGGAAGATTGAAGGCAAAGACCTCCCTCCAGAGCCAAAATAAAGACTTCCTCTGGAGCCATTGCCCTAAATTTGCACTTATCACTTACTTCTCTGTGAGAAAGTAGATTTCTTTTTTGTTAAAGTCATCCACTTGTGTTATTTCTGTTACAGCAGCACTAGATGACTAAGACATCTATGAATTTCACTTCTCATTATAGGTTCTAGCTCTACAAATAAGGAAAATATAAAGAATTTTTGTTCTGTGTTTTTTATTCTTAAAACTCACTACATTTTCCTTATTAACTGATTGTATTAAAAACACAATGTTTTGTCAAAGTGTTACATGCACACGGTTTTTTTAAAAATAACAAATTTCAGAAAGTGTTCAAATGAAAGTCCATATTTTTCTTCTCCCTTTTTTCCTTTTCCTTCATCCTCTTCTGCAGACACAGCGATTTTCAACTACTTCTATTTTTAACTCTTCTGGTCATTATCACCATAACTAAATAATTTATGCTGATGTTTCTTGATTGATCTATCTCAGACTTCATCTGTTAGCTTTCTGATTTGATAAACAACAATTTATGAAAACTAACTTCCCTCACTCGATGCCAATGGGTGGTATGGTGGTGGTGAACTTCCCCTCACCCTTTTACAAAAATGTTTTTATATCAATTATTTATCCATTCATTCATTCAACAATTATTTATTATTTTCCTGTTTCACAGATTTTTTTAACTGCTTGGTTATGTAAGCAACTAAGAGACAAAACCACTGCCTTCCTTGAGACGCAAAACAAACAAACAACATAATAAATAAATTATATATATACATATATACCCACACACACATAAACACACATACAAATCGCATGTTAGGTGATCTGGTGATGTGGAAAAAAGTAAAGCAAAGCAGGGGAAGTGAGATTAATTGCAATGGAATGGAGTGGATAAGGGGAGCGCTATGGATTTATTGTGTCCCTTAAAAGATATGTTCAAGTCCTAACTCCTCATACCTGTGAGTATGACCCTATTTAGAAATAACATTTTTACAGATGTAGTTAACTCACATCAGGTCATAAAGGTGCATAATTCAACATGACCAGTGTCCTCATGAAAAGAGAAAAAGAGACACAATGAGACAGATAAGAAAGGAAAATAGACACACGAGGATGGAGGCAGTTTGCTGTCACAAACCAAGGAAGGTCTGGGGCTATCAGAAGCTGGAAGAGACAAGGAAGAATCTTTCTTTAAAGACTTCAGAGAGCATAACTCTGCCCACACTCTGAATTCATACTGTTCTGGCCTCCAGAGCTATGAAACGGCAAATTTCTGTTATTTTAAGCTACATGCTGTTGTTGCTGTGTGCCGTTTAGTTGATTTTTGACTCACAGTGACACCTGTAATGGAGTGGAACTGCTCTGTAGTGTATTCTAGGTTGTAATCTCTTCTCAGATGCCATTGAGTCAGTTCTGACTGTAGCAACCCCATGCACAACTCTCTGGCCCTGCACCATGCCCACAACTGTTGTTATGCTTACACCCATTGTTACTGCCATGTGTCAAGACTAAGCCACATAGGTGGGGTTAATTTGGAGTACAAAGGGTAGGAGGATTTCCAGAGCCCTAAGAAACTAATACCAAAAAAAAAGGTGCTATCGAGTCGATTCTGTCTCATAGCAACTCTGTAGGGCAAAGTAGAACTGCCCCATAGAATTTCCAAGGAGCACCTGTCAGATTTGAACTGCTGAATTTTCAGTTAGCAGATGTAGCACTTAACCACCGTGCAACCAGGGTTTCCAAGAAACTAATACAAGGAGTGCTAAATAAAGTAGTCTTGAAGGTATGAGGGAGCTGACCATGCAGAGAATGTTCTGTCCAGAGGAACCATCAAGGACTGAAGAAGGAGCTAAGGAGCTTACCGTCCCTGTTTGAGGAGCAACAGGAGGACACAGCATGGAGAATAGTGAGTGAGAGCAGGCGTAGGCAGACACAAAGTCAAAGTGAAGATAAGGATTGGGGAAAATAACCAATCACAAAAGTCCTTGCAGACTCCTGGAAGTTCTTAGGCTTTTACTTTGAGTCACCTGAGAAATCTTTGCACGTTTTTGAGAAGGAGCACGACATGATTTTTCCGATATCCTGAAAGAATGTCTTAACTGCTGAGTTTGAATATTCTGTAGAGGAATGAGGTGGGAAGGAGGTGAGAGCCTCTGGGAACCTGCTACAGTAATTTAGAGGAAGGAATGCAGTAACTGGGATGAAGGTGACGGCAGCAGACATGTTGAAATCTGTTATTTTTTGTATATATTTGAATATAGATCAGACAGAATTTCCTGATGAATTGAATTTATATTCTGTGAAAGAGAAGAAACAAAAAACCAAACTGAACCCACTGCCATCATGCCAATTTCAATTGGTAGTGACCCTATAGGACAGAGCAGACCTGCCCATCGGGTTTACAAGGCTGTCAGTATTTATGGAAGCAACACCAGGGAGCAATTGGTAGGTTTGAACTACCAGCCTTTTGATTAACAGCTGAGTTCTTTGACCAGCGCAACAGCAGGAGTCCTAGAAAATAAGAGGAGTAGCTGATAATAACCATGGTCTCTTTAAACTGTTCTTGTAACTATATGCAATATAAAGGGTCTTCCAATAAGAGTGTCCTAGATTTGAACTTGAATAAAACAAGTTGCGTGATATAGTTTTAATTATTTTATTATTTTGAAATACGTCTGATGGCATTACGTACGGAAAAGAACTTTGGGTAAGGCCACCACAGCACCTTCCAAATGGTACACCAAATAATCGGTCATCAAAGCTCGATATCTTTCACCATTGACATTCACGGCCTCTTCTCCTTCATCTTGAAAAAAATAGAGCCAATGATTCTGCTGGACCAAAATTCATACCAAAGGTTAACTTTTTTGAATGAAGTAGATGTTCTTGAATGTCCATCAGATTCTCATGGCTCCAAATGCAACAGCTGGTTTGTTAACAAAACCATACATCCAAAAATGGGCCTCTTCACCGAAGATGATTTTTTGGCCAGAAGCAAGGTCAATTTCCAGTTACTCCAGAGCCCCAAAAGCAAATGTATAGCACAATCTATAGTCCTCGGACTTCAGTTTTTGGGTTAAAACAATTTTGTAAGGGTAAAGGTTCAAGTCCTGATGCAAAATTCGCCAAATTGTGGTCCATGAAAAGCGTAGTTCTTGTGCTCAGGGAGAAATTGATTGGATGGGTTCTCACATACCCACTGACAAACAGTGGAGATGTTTTCATTGGAACGTGCAGTTCGGTGATGCAGGGGTGTCGTCTGATTGGCAACAGACCTGGTTGTCTCAAGTTTTTGGATTAAATGTCAGATTGTTCTCTGGGTGGAAAGATTATGCACATTGTGAATTTCACGTAATAAACATAGAATGTCTGGTGAACAGAACACCAGTTTTGAAAACAAACTTTCATAATTTCCATGAGTTATGAAATCCTGTGTCTTTTTGTGGCTATTCGTCAAGACTAATCAAAAAAACATTATAAATATGTCTTCTATAGCTTCTCAAATGTCACCAACATGAGCTGTCAAAAATGGTACATCCTTATTGGAAGGTCCTTTACTTTTACTTCTATTTATTGTTCCATTAATGCAGGAGACATCTGTCATTACTTCCCAGAATCATTTTAATCCATTTGTAGGAAAAACCAAAGTTGTATCTTCTTTCTTTCCAATATAAAAGACCTCTATGACAGTGCCATGTGACCTCAGTCCTGTCAGTCAGATTCACCCATTTGAAATCTCATTTAACAACGAGGAATTTTATCTGAACCTCATAATCCTAAAAAAGAATGATGGTGAGGAAGTCTTCTCACCACTGGTATTTCAGAAAACAGCTCACCAAGAAAGAACCATCCTTCCCATATAACTTAGATAAAACTCATAGATATCCTCTTGTTCAGCTATGACAAGGCCAGACACAGATCTTCCAAATTCCCATTCTTCACCTCATAAATGAGTAACTGAATAGCTTGCCCCCACTGATAACTCAGAAACAAAATGCCATTAACCAAATTTTGGTTAAGCTTCTCTCCTTTTCCAAGTCCCTGAGCCAACATATAATCCCTCCTGATGGGCCTCTCATTAAAATATACCATCCTTACTGTAAAAAACTGTTCAATTTAGTGTCTCAACACATTACCATTTCATCCAGTTTCTCCATACCTAGCTTCTTCTAATCTTATATACTCTCTTCTCCCTAAAAGAAAAATCCTTTTTACCTAACACTTGAGATACTTTTAGATTTCCAGTACTCTCCTTATTGAAATTGTTCTTCCTCAGCTTATCTAAGCCTGAATTTGTTTTATTGTTTCGCACATTCATACATGAGTGGCACAAGGGAAAGTGAACAGGCTGTACTAGAACTTTCATTTGTGTCGATGACAGTGGGAAATCAGCCTTTCGATGGTGGCAATGAAGGTGATAGTGGTTTCCTACTGTCTTATGACCAAGTTCCTGGCACAAAAGTGTGAGTCGTTGGGCAGCAGTGATAGTTTCCTCTGGTGTTTAGTGGTCAGCATCGAGGGTTTGTGTCATCAGATCCGCACTGCGGCATGCATTGGTGTGTTACTTCTGGAAACAACCCTGAGCCTGGATTGTTAGTCCTCTCAAAGCCAAGTTCTTTCTGATTGTTGGCTTTCTAATATGATTTTATAATAATCTTTCCGCTTAATAAACTCTAGGTCAGCTTCAATGCATGAAATACCAGCAAGCTCTGTACAGTATCTTCATTCTCTATCTGTAAGATAATGATGTCGGACTTTTATCTTTCCCATTAGCTTACTTCTACCTCCTACCTCCCTGTTTCAGTCATCTGAACTAGAAGTTTTAGAAATTCCAAGTCAATAGCATTTACAGTTAGTTCTGTACCCATTCTAAACCTTCTACGTTTTGTCCATAGGTAGCAAACCTTAACCTGTAACTGTGTAAATCTTATCTACTCCAAGTAGTACATGACTATTGTATCTGTGTGTTTATGTACTTCCTGTGATGTCTTATTGCCTTTGTTTGCATTTATTTTGTCCTTAAGATGACCCAGCATCATAAATTTAGGGATATGACATTATCTCTGGATTCTGTATTTTTCCCTTGAAACTTTCCTAAAGCTTTTCATTCTCTAGTTCCAATCAGAACTATCTGTAGTCCAGACATACAAGGACTTCATGTAGTCCTTCATACAAGGACTGCCAGTTAAGTTCCCAAACTCATCCTAGAAAAAGTGCTACAAACTTCATTGCCGAAAATCAGTATGGGCACCTTCAAAGTACTCCCCTTGGGAAGCTATGCACTGACACCAGTGCCTAGTTCACCCTTCAAAGCAATTTTGGAACTCTTTTTCTGGAATGACCATCAGAGCTATTCTCCTATTATCCTCGATATCCTGATCATCTTCAAAATGTCTTTCTTTCAATATTTCCTTTATCATTTGGGGCTAGATCAGAGTGAGTACGGAGCATGTTCCAATACAGTTATTTGTTTACTGGCCAAGAACTTCCTGACAGACAACTGTACAATTAAGTTTGCAAACTTGCCACCTTGCCACTGTGCACAGTGGCCATTCCAGAAAGGGTTCAGAAATTGCTTTGAAGCGTGGACTATAAAGCTTCCGAAGGTGAATGCTTAGAAGGCAACCATAGTGGTCTTCAGTAATAAGGTATGTAGCACTTAGAACAATTAAGTTCACAGACTTCATTGTCAGACTTTGTAGATGCTAGTCTCAGATTATCTTCATCAATTTTGTTTGTTGTAGTCACTGGGTCTTGTATCACCTATTCTCCTCCCTCCCTCTTTTTTGTTTAACGCCCTTGTTTTTAGACTACTCAGTCAAACAACTTCTTTAAAAAAGTAGTATGGGAAATAATATACTAAATTCCTGTATATCTGAACCTTATGTCTTTTAATTGATTTCTTTCTGAATACAGAAACATGCACTGTAAACAATTTTCCTCCAGGATTTTGAAAGCATCATTCATTTGTCTTTTATTATCCATGCTTTGAAATTCTCATTCTTTTCACATGACAGGTTTTTTTTTTTTTTTCAATTCTAATAATAATTCTATAAGGTAGGTAGTCTTGTTGCCCCCATTTTACAGGTGAGGAGACTGAAGCACATAAAAGTCAAGGAACCTGCTTGAAATGAGCAAGTAGAAACATTAGAGCTGGATTTCAAACCTGGCAGTACGGCCCCAGAGCCGACACTCTTAGCCACCACGTTAGTTGTCTTCTCACATACCATCCAGTCTCGAATTAGTGTTAGTTCAGCTCTGCATGAGGACTATAAGTGAGAAAGTCCAGTGTGGTTGCAGAGACAGGTGTCAGGAGACAAGACATTGGCTAAACACAAATTATTCTGAACTGCATCATAAGGCCAAAGGGAAGCCCTTGAAAGATTCAAGCGTCAGGCTGACAAATTATTATGGGTAAATAATAGTAACAATACTTTACGTTAAAATTATTCTTAACCTCTGTGTTGATAGATTTAGCGGAGACTTTTTCCTCCTTGATTTACTCAGCTTTTCAGCAGCACTTTCTTAAGTACTGAATTTTCTTTCTTGGGACCTATAGTGCTTGGCTGCTAAACAAAGGGCTAGAGATTTAAGCTCACTTATCAGTCCCAAGGGAAAAAGATCTATTGGCTTTCATAAAGATTACAGCCTAGAAAATCCTAGGGATAGTTCTGCTCCATTATATGGAGTCTGTATAAGTCGGAATTGACTTGGGCAGCACCTGACAACAAACAACAACAAAATAATCCCAGTTTGTCCTGGTGTTTCTCCTACTTCTCTAAGAGTTCCTTGTTAGTCTCCACTGCTGGCTTCTCTTCTGTTCTCAGTTCCTGATTATAGCAGTTCCTTCAGCTTCTTCCTGAGTCCATTTTTCTAACTATATTCTTTCCCTCTTCCATTTTAAAGGCTGTGAATACCGCTTTATACTGTTGAGTCTCAGACTTATTTCATTAGCCTAGCCTTCTCCACTTAGCCCCAGATTTGTACATGCAATTACCTACTTGAATCTTTCCTTGCATGTATGAGGCATCTCAAAGTTAACATATGCAATATTAAACTTCTGATTGCTTCTTTAAAGTCATTCCTTCCCTTATTTTCCATAATTCTTGACTACTCTCTTTTCTTCATTTCTGCCATCTAATCCATGAGCAAGTCTTATCAGTTAAACCTACATGATACTTCTAGAATTCATTCATTTCTCATCACTACTATTTATGACCTTAGCCCATGCTTCTGTCATCTCTCATCTGCACTACTTCTAAAGCCTCCTCACTAGTCTTGCAGATTCCACTAGTGCTCCTCTGCAATCCATTTTCCACACAACAGGCAGAGAAATCTTTAAAGCATGGGGCAGTTCAGGTCACATGCTCTTGGAAGAGCTAAATTTCGTGTTTATTAAAGATGACTTTGTTTAAATAGGGAAAAGTGGATTGAAGGTGGAAAACAGCAGTTATAAGGACAGCAATGAGGAAGGTTTGCCAGAAAGCTACATTACAGATACGGTTGTCCAAATTAAGAGAGTTAGCAGTGGGAGGGAGAGAGAACAGCCTACTCGCTAGAAGATACCTTGTCTGTCTGTTTACCTGTCTGTCTAGTTGCTATTGTGTACCATGTAGTTATATGCTAGAGAGTCCTAGTGGTGCAGTGGTTAAGTGCTTGACTGTTAACCAAAAGGTTGGGGGTTCATACTCACCTAGTGGTTCCACAGGAAAAAGACCTGGCAATCTGCTCCTGTAAAGATTACAGCCATGAAAACCCACTGGGTATCTCTACTCTATTACATGAGGTTGTTATGAGTCCGAATCATCTCAACGACAGCTAACAACAACATATGTGATACATATACATACATGTGTATGTACATACACATACATGAGATAAATGTGCCATCATGGAAAAGCACTTACATGAAAGGCTAAATCAAGTTGTAGAATGATATGTATGACCTGATCCCATTGTGATGCTGAGTGTTTTAGTCAGCTAGGGCTGCTCTAACAGAAACACCACAAGAGTGGATGGCTTTAACAAAGGAAGGTTTATTCTTACACAGTCGGGTAGGTTACAAGTCCATATTCAGGGTGTCCGCTCGACTTGACGGCCCTTGGCTTTGGCCTGGCTGGCTCCAGGGGAAGGTTTTCTCCCCTTGTCTCCCCTTGTCAGCTCTGGAGGAAAGTCTGGTATTGCATCAGTCTTTGTCCAGGGAGCATCTTGGCGCAGGAAACTCAAGTCTGAAGGACACACTCTTCTCCCGGTGCTGCTTTCTTGATGGCACGAGGTTCCCAATTTTCAGCCTGTCTCCCTTCTCTCCCTTGTAGGCTGAAAGGATTAAGGGTGGGACAACCATACTCTAGGGAAACTCTATTTACAGTGGAGCAGGAAAGTGATCTTATAAAGGGATTTGCAGTCCCACCCTAATCCTTTTACAGCAAAGGAAAACCACAAAATAGAGGACAGTCACAAGATACTGAGAATCATGGCCCATCCACGTGGCTACACATATTTTTGGGAGGACACAGTTCAATCCATGACACTGAGCTTGAGGTATCTGTGGCTGTGTCTACAATTACAAAAAAAAAAAAGTGGAAAACACCCTGACTTCACTGCTCGATCTTTCTAAATTACAAAAACATAAATGACATTCTAAGATTAAATGCATAATAATGTGAAACAGTAAAAGAATAAGAGGTTTTCTTGATGTTTCCATTACATCTCCCCCTCCCATTTCCTTTGTTAGAAGGTGACTTTCCCCCTTTTGGTTTAGGTAATCATTGATTAAATACTTGAAAAAGATTAAAGATGTAAACAAACAAATAGCCAATATTCAGCATTTCAAGCCAAAAAAAAAAAAAAAAAATCCTTAAGTTCCATTTCAGAAGTAATAGGCAAGAAATCTAGGTTTTCCAAATCATGATTAAGGCAGTGGAAGCCACAGAATAACCAAAAAACCACGTCTATCACTGTCAAGGCGACTCTGAGCCACAAGCAAAAGCGGATGAATGAGTGATGCCCTGCTTCAGAGAAAGGGAGAGAAAGCTCTTTCTGAGATGGGGCAGGAGCCTGGAAAGAAAATGAGAGGAGGAAAGAGGTTTGGATGTAGAGGATATTCCTAGGAATCTAAGATTCTGAACTGTCTCCTGCCTTATGGTGAGAGGAGGGACAATAGAGACCACAAGGCAGGTATGACGTCTTACAGCACAGAGCTTGTTCCTAGCTTCTGCCTGGGACTCTGGAAAGAAATGACCTCAAAGACTGCTGCACGCTGGTATGACTCAATAAGGAGCTGTGACAGGTCTGGGAAGATACAGGATGGCACTGTAACACGCCCAGCATTTCACATCCAGGTTGCACATCCATTCACCCACCCCGTCCTTCAGGCACATGAAAGTGCTAAGAGTTCCAGTGGAGGGAAAGAGGCCTGGAAAATGGACGAGGAGTGAGGGTTGTCAGATAAAACATCCATGACACCAAGTTAAATTTGAATTTCAGATAAACACTGAGTGAATTTTTGTATAACTATTGCATAAGCTATTCTTATAATGAAATATTATTTGTCTGAAATCTGAATTTAACTGGACATCCAGCTATTTGCTGAATCTGGCAACTCTATTTTAAAACAATTTCCTACCCTGATAGATTGTTCCTGTTGTTAGGTGCCCTTGTGTCAAATTTGACTCACAGTGGCCCCACGCGATAGGGTAGAACTGCCCCCATAGAATTTTCTAGACTGTGATGTTTCTGGGAGCAGATGGGCAGCTCTTCTGATATGCCTCTGGGTGGGTTTGAACTACCAGCCTTTTAGTTAGCAGCCAAGTACTTAACTATTTCACTGCCAGGATTCCTTGATAGATTGTAAGCGCTGTTTTAAAGCTTAGAAAGACCTTGTCTCAGTCATTCGGTACCACTCTTTAACACAAATACCACAAGTGGATGGCTTTAAAAAGAGAAATTTTATTTTGTTGCAATCCAGTAGGTTAAAAGTCCAAATTCAAAGTCTGAGCTCCACAGGGAAGCTTTCTCTGCTGGCTCTGGAAGAAAGTCTTTGTCATCAACATTCCCCTGGACTGGAACTGAAGGGGCTAATAACTTTAAAATTTTGATTAAATATCCTTGCTTGATCTCTCAGACTGAACCTTGAGACAGTGTGGTTTTTTTCAGATTCTGCCCAGGGTACTGAGCCAGATAACATCACCCACATTGCCCAGAAACTTGAGAAAGCTGTAGAATCCAAATAACATCACAGTTCCTCTAAGAGGCACCCCATGACTCTGGCTCACCTTGTGACCCAACCGAATGACCCTTGAACCCTCCAGCCTGAGAAGGTGACATCACCCACCTTATGACTCCAGACTACCCAGGGATCACCACCACCACTGTCCCGATAATATCACAATTCGCTTAACAATCCTTCTTTGACTCTAGCTTGCCTTGTGACTCCAGGCCTTGCCCAGTGACCTGAGATGACTGCCTGGATAATATCACAGTTCCTGGACAGGCCATCTTGTGACTAGTGACTCTCACTGCCTAGGCCCCTGAATAACACTCCTTTTTTCCCTGTAACCCTTCCTCCTTCTTCCTATAAAAACCTCTGGCTTGAGACGAGATGTTAAGATGGTTTTTAGGGTGTTAACCCACCATCTTCTCAGATCACGGCCATCTGAGTAAAGCACAATCCTTGCCCATCTCTGTGTCTGGCTTTGTGGTAACAAGCAATGCCAAGCTGCAACCAGGTTTTCTGGTTGCAGAGGCTTCTAAAGTGCAGGGACCCTGGCCCTTTCCAAAGCATGTGCTAAACTTCTGGAACAGCTTCTTGATGGTATGAAGTCCCTAAATCTCTCTGACAACTTCTTTCCTTTATACCTCAAGGGACTGCCTCAAGGCCCAAAACAATCTTATACAGTGAGTCCTGCCCCACCAACACATCTGCTGCCCAGCTACCCTCATTAACATCATATAGGCGAATTTACAACGTGTAGGACATTACACAATACCAGGAATCACAGCCTAGCTAAATTGCTACACAAATTGTTTGGGAAACAAAATTCAATCCATGACAGACCTATATATCAGTAGCTGGAAAAAGTACCATGTCTACGTTGGACTAAACAATGGATTGTATTTAGAATTAAAATTACCAATCACCAATAAATGTATTATTGACCTTCTCTGTATTTTCAAATATTTTAATTGTATTTTTTCTACCTTTAATGACATAGGAGTCCATGTTTTATAAGAGGACATGACTGATATTTACCATTAGAAATAAAAGAATTGCCTAACTCATTGCTTGACCTTTCTAAGTTATAAAAACATAAAGCTATCTTAGCCATATTTTATGAGGTTTGGACTCCTAAGCCAGTGATTACTAATTACCAGAAAATATCTGGCCTAGGGAGGTCACTGTTATTGTTGAAAGCAGCTTAAAATTCATAAAGAGAATATTACATAATCAATGTTTTATGTTGAAATGTGAGAAGTTGAATGGTCACTTGCCAACAGGTTCTGTTCTGCTTGTAGCTCTCATCATTGTTTAAAAGTAGTTTAAAAAGTACTAGAGTAACCAATGGGAAAAGAAGCTTTAATTCTCAACATTCCATTAGGTTTGTAATATACAATAAACCTCAGGGCTACCACTTTTCACTAGCCCTGCAAATTAGCCTGTCTACATCTAGGCTGAAAATTGAGCCAAAAATTGAATGTTAAAAGAAGTTAAAATAGTCTCTATGTAAGCCATAATTTTTGCAGTCTAGACCACACCGCTGTGAAGAAGAGAGAATGAGGCTAGTTTTGGGGCTGACCAGTCCAATGCTGTACACTATGAGGAAACGTGACAGTGACAGCTGAACTCTGATGTCTCAGACACTATGGGAATGTTACTGGAAAAGCTTGCACGTTTGGCAACCTGCTACGAAAAGCCAATTCACTACTGACACAGGAGCTTTTGAGGTAAGATCAAAGGTTTTATTTGCAAGCTGGTATTGTAAAGGGACAGGGAGATATTCTCATCCTCAAATCCTATCCAAACTGGTCAGGTAAAGTCTAAGTAAAGGGGAGAGACCACATGCAGATATAGGGAACAATGTGGACAGACTGGAGCATAAGGGGGTCAACTGAATGGAGGTCAGCTGGGTAGAGATCTTCTACACAATCTCCCAGCCGTCACCAGCCATCAAGGAAAATAAAGTGGTGTTAGACTGTCTGGCCAGTAACCTAGAAGAAAAACATTCACATGCAAGTTACTTCTCTATCCTCCCTGCCTCCTGCTTGGTTCTCTTATCATGGCTTTTATCAAGACAGAAAGAGTCACTTGTTGTTTATAGTTCACTGAATCTATAGTGGAGCCTACAGAGGGCCCCACCCTAGTGTTTCTGCTGCCTGGGGCTTGCTCAGCATGGAAGTCATGTCTTTTCTTTTGTTAGGGAGAATCTGAAACAATGTCTTTCAGGTTCCCTTAGTTTTGAGCACCCCAGACACAGAGGCCATTTCAGTCCCTGGTTTCAGGAGTCCTTTGGTGGAGTGCCGGTGTCCAAAAAATTCCAAAAACCAAACAATTTTCTGTCATGTCGATTCTGACCTATAGTGACTCTATAGGACACACCAGAATTATTACATAGAATTTCCAAGACTGCAGTCACTATACAAACATACTCCCACATCTCTCTCCCAGGGAGTGGCTGGTAAGTTGGAACTGCCAACTTTTCAGTTAGTAGTCTAATGCTCTAACCACTGTACTACCAGGAAATCCTTCCAGTATCCAAAGTCTCTGTATTTTGGCCTTTCAGGAAGATTCAAGAAATTTTTTGCCCTGAGGGCTGTTTGTGTATGGGGCATGATTTATTATTTGGAGTGTTTAGTTCCTTCTCAAAAGAATATTTATTCAATCAAAAACATTTAACTGGAGGGGTGGAGTCAAGACGGTGGACTAGACACTCTTCAACACTCTGAAAACTAAGACCTGGACTGATAATGAAATAGAGCCTTCTCGACACCCAGGGAGCACTAGGACACCGCATAGGGCTGTCAGTTTGGACAACACACCACTGAATGGGAAACTTCTTCTCTTTCACTGACTCTTGCCTTTGTTGAATCCCAGCCCTCAGGAACTGAAAGTAACTTTTAGGTTTTTTTCTATGTCTTAGCCAGCGTGCAGAGCTGGGGCATAACTGGCAGCAAAGCTCTAGTGCACTGCTCACAAGGCCAGCAGGCAGAATAGCCACATTTTGAAAGCCTGGCTCTGGACTCTGTGCATTTCAGCCCCTCCACCTTCTCTTTTTGAACCTATGCCATAGAATCAGCTACTCCACAGTGAATGGGAGAGCTTGTGCGGACACCATCTTGTTTGACTGGGAGGCGGTATACCCACATGGAGGCCTCAACAGTGACTAATTCCCAGTCTGGGAGGCAATGCCAGCCCTAGGAGCTCTCTTCCAACAGAAAAGCTGTGTTTGGCATAGTGGGACCTTACGATTAGGGCCTGGCAGCGGAAGACAGCAGGGCAGTAGCCTTTCTGTATTTTGAACTAGTTTACACCATCTGGGGTTGGATATAGAGGTGCTTACTTTGCCAGCTGGGAAAAAGGGCTTGTACATCTGACTGCCTGACTGATTTTGGAAGCTTTCATATAGCTTTTACCTTCCAATATAAGACTACCTAGAGAAATAATTGCAGTGTATCCTGATGGCACCTCTTGCAGCCTTTACTGATCCACATCATAGGGTCAGCTGATAGCCCCCCAGTGACTCCATAAGTAGGGCTGTGTCTTTGCCAGTCAGGAGGTGGAGGCTGCTACCCCAAAGATTCCACTGGGCCCAGTCACTGGAGTACACAGAGGTGACTGGTAATCACCTTCCTTAAAAGACTGTGCTTTAGATCAACACCAGAGAGATTAAACAATCTCTTGATGCCTAAAAAAACAAAATTTGGACAGAAGCTTAAAGAAAACTTCACCTACAGCTCCAGAAAGACCCCAAAAGAAAAAAGCCAAGGAACTTTCTAGACAAAGAAGCCTTTCTGAAACAGAGATTGAGTACAAAGGATTATATATAGACCCCCTCCTAGAAATTATACAAAATGCAGCAAAGTAAAATGAAAAACTAACCAAGCTGTTCGAACCTATAGAACACCAGTATTCTGAAATCTAACAGATCAATAACAAAATCAAAGAAATATAAAATTCAATTCAAAGCCAAGAAAGCAGGATTTAACAAATGGAAAATAGACTTTCTGACCTGGAGGACAGAACTACTGACTATAGTATCTATGAGGAGTAATCAGAGAAAAGAAACAAGAAAAATGAAGAAGCATTAAGAAGCATGTGGGATTCTATCAAGAGAAATAATCTACAATTAACTGGAGTTCCTGAACAGGGAGGGACACCTGAAAACACAGAGGATTGTTGTTGACTTGCTGACAGAAAACTGCCCAGAAATTATGAAAGAAGAGAACATAGATATCCAAGCTGCATATTGAACACTACTCAATGTAGACCCCAAAAGAAAAACTCTAAAACATATTATAGTCAAACTTAACAAAACGAAGCATAAACAGAAACTCTTAAAGGCAGCAAGACTCAAAGCAAAGCTAACATTCAGAGGGAAACCCTGTAGGCTTTTGTCTGACTTCTCAGCAGTAATCACGCTGGCATGGAGGTATGTGATGACACATTCAAAGCCTTAAAGGAGAAAAACTTCCAACCAACAATTATATATCCTGCAGAACTATCTCTCAAATATGAAAATGAAATTAAGACATTCACAGATAAACATAAACTCAGAGACTTTGTAAATACCAAACCAAAGGTATGAGAAATACTGAAAGAAGCTCTTGGCTTAGAGGAACAAAACTGTTAACTTTGTATTTTAGGAGGCAATATAGGACATATCATCCAGAAACCTACTCAGTTAGGGAAGGCACAAAACTCAATCAAAGTTATAATGTTAGCACACATTACGAAGAAGATCAATAATCTGGACTTCAACACAATTTGAGTACTCCTTTCATTTTAACCCAATATTGCAAGGACAGAGTAGCTGGGGCGAGAGGCTGGGGACTATGCTGTCGGGAGAAATTGAGGCCATCTGGCACAGCTAGAATTTTGCTAATGAGGAATCTCTGCACCCCACATTGGTGCATGGCATCTGGGGTCTTAAAAGCTGCCAAGCTGCCATCTGAGGGTACATCAAATTGTCCCAACTCAACAGGAATGGATGATCACCAAGGACAAGAACGACACAGGGAAAAGACAACCCAGAAGACAGAGAGACCCACATGAATGGGTCTCTACATCAACTCGTGACCAGAAGAACCAGATGGCTCCTAGCCACACCACCAGTGATAGCCATGATGGAGCTCACAAACTGGAGTCTCACTGGCAACAAGAGAATAAATAGGAGTGCACCTTGAGATCTCCAATAAAAGACCACAATTGATGGGTCCAGGGGCTTCGGGTTCCCCTGGGAGCATGGCCCCTGGCCCTGATGTTGCCCCTGTCCATAAATCATAATGAAGGTCAACTTTTCAGACAGCAATGGATTGGACCTGGTTATGCAGAGTGACTGTATCTTGTGGGAATTTTACGGTTTTATGCATCTATAGGACATCATCCTGCTGACCTCTTGCTGGAGAAAGGGGAGTGGGTGGAGTGGAGGGAATAGGAGACTGTTGGGAGGATGGGACATGTATGGAGTAGAGAGGAGGGTATGCTGTCACCAGGCAGGGAGAGCAGTGGGAGCTGCATATAGGTGAGCACGCAAATTTGTATGGGAATGTACATTTTCATTCAATTGTCATAAGAAAAAAAGCTATAATATTAAAAGAAGTGATCCAATGATGATATTATGAAAACTATGATATCATCATATTAAAAAGAGGAATGCACGACGGTAGTTATAGTCCTTCCAGACAGAGAGGAACTTAATAGGATATGTAGAAGTTAAAATTAGGTTTAAACATAGATCAATAAGGGGATCACAGGGGTAGCCAGAAAGCATAATAAAGACACAATTATATCAAATCAAGAAACATAATACAGGAGCCTCAACAAACACAAAACCAACACTGAAAGGGGGGAAAAATCAACACATAAAGAAGAATGTCCCAGAACAGAATAGTACCAACAAAAGAGAAAACATCAAAACAAAAATAAACACATCACAATGTCAGCACTAAACACCTACCTATTGATAATTACCTTGAATATAAACAGACTGAACAGTCCAGTAAAGGGACAACGAGTGATGTCTTGGACCAAAAGACACGATGCGTCTATATGTTGCTTACAAGAAACTCACCTCAGACTTAAAGATATGAACAAACTGAAAATTAAAGGATGAAAGAATATACACCAAGCTCGGATCCGACTTGACGGCACTTGGCTTGGCTCAACAATATAATAAGAAGAGCAGGTGTGGCAATTCTAATCTCAGGCTAAATAGATTTTAATGTAAAATCCACCATTGTGGACAAGGATGGACACTATTTATTGCTGAAAGGTTCAACACACAAGCAGGACTTAACAACATTAAGTATTTATGCACCCACCACAAGAGCATCTAAGTATATTGAACAAACACTGACTACATTAAAAATTAAGATCGATCACTCCACAATAACAGTGGGAGACTTCAACACTCCTCTGTCAGTATTGGACAGATCTTCTAGAAAAAATCTCAGTAAAGATACAAAATATCATATTGCCACAATTAACCAACTAGACCTCATCGACATATACAGAACTTTCCATCCACCAGCAAATAACTACACTTTCTTCTCCAGTGCACATGGAATATTTTCCAGAGCAGACTATGTGTTAGGATGTAAAGAAAATCTCAACAAATTCCATACCATTAAGTTACTGCAAAGCATCTTCTCAGATCATAAAACCATAAAAGTGAAAATCAACAGCAGATAAAACATAAATAGAAATTGGAACTAATGGAAACTGAACAACATCTTGCTCAAAAAACCATTGATTATAGAAAAAATCAAGAATGAAATAAAGAAATTTATGGATTCCAATGAGAATGAAAATGCTTCCTTCCAGATCTTATAGGATCCAGCCAAAGCAGTGCTCAGGAGTCAGTTAATCTCTATAAATGTACACATCCAGAAGCAAGAAAGAATGCAAACCAAAAAACAAACCCTATAGCTTGAACAAGTAGAAAGAGAGCAACAGAGGAACCCCTCAGGCACCAGAAGAAAACAGATCATAAAGATTAGAGCAGAACTAAATGAATTAGACAATAGAAAAATTGAAAAAATGGAAAAGACCGAAAGCTATTTTTTTGAAAAGATCAACAAAATTGACAAATCATTGGCTAAACCTACTAAAGAAAAATAGGAAAGGAAATAAATAACCCAAATAAGAAATTAGTCGGTGATGTCACAACAGATCCAACAGAAATAAAAAGTATCATAACAAAATACTATGAAAGACTGTACTCTAACAAATTTGAAAACCTGGAGGCAATGGACAAATTCCTAGATTCATATCATCTACCGAATTTATCACAAGGTGAAGCAGAACAATTTAATAAACTCATCACAAAGGAAGACATTGAAAACTCATCTGAAAACTACCAACCAAAAAAACCCTGGCCCAGATGGCTTCACCACAGAATTCTACCAAGCTTTTAGAGAATAGTTAAATCCAATACTACTAAGACCATTTGATGTGACGGAATACTCCCAGATTCATTCTATGAAGCCAGTACAACCCTGATACCGAAGCCAAGGAAAGATCCAACAAAAAAGGAGAACTACAGACCAATATTACTCATGAACCTAGATGCAAAAATCATCAACAAAATACTAGCCAATGGACTTCAACAACATATCAAACAATTAATTCATCATGACCAAGTTGCATTCGTATTAGGGATGCAAGGCTGGTTCAATATCAGGAAAACAATTAATGTGATCAACCACATAAATAACACAAAATACAAGAACTATCTGATTTTGTCAATTGATGCAGAAAAGGCATTTGGTAAAGTCCAAAACCACTTCATGCTAAAAACTCTCAGCAAAATAAGAATAGATGGCAAATTCCTCAATGCAATAAGGGCCATTTATACAAAGCCAACTGCCTACATCATCCTGAATCGAGAGAGACTGAAGTAATTCCCCTTGAGAATGGAAACTAGACAAGGATGCCCACTCTCATCTCTCCTATTCAACATTGTACTAGAAGTTCTAACCAGAGTAATTAGACAAGACTAAGAAATAAAGGGCATCTACATCAGCAAAGAAGAAGTAAAAATCTCCGTTTGCAGAAGATATGATTGTATACACAGAGAATGCTAAAGAATCCATAAGTAAACTACTCAAACTGATACAACAGTTCAGCAAAGTATCAGAACAAGAGATAAACATAAGTAAATCAGTAGGATTCCTTTATACCAACAATGAGATTATTAAAGAAGAAATCACCAAATGAATACCATTTACTGCACCCACAAGAAGATAAAATACCTAGGAATAAATCTAACCAGAGAAATAACAGACCTTTACAAAGAGAACTACAAGATCTTACTACAAGAAACTAAGAGAGACTTAGATAAATGGAAAAACCTACACTGCTCATGGATAGGAAGACTTAACATTATGAATACGTCTGTTTTACCCAAAGCAATCTACTTATATAAGGCAATCCCAACTACAAATTCTGATGTCATTTTTTAATGACATGGAGAAAGAAATCACCAATTTTGTTTGGAAAGGGAAGAAGCCCTGGATAAGTAAAGCACTACTGAAGAAGAAGAACACACTGGGAGGCCTGTCACTACCCAACTTTAGGACCTATTACACTGCCACAGTTGTCAAAACAGCTTGGTACTAGTGTAAAAAGAGACATACAGATCAATGGAACAGAATTGAGACCCCAGAGATGCAACCATCCTCCTATGCACAGTTGTTATTTGACAAAGGCCCTAAGATTATAAACTGGGTTAAAAACAGTCTCTTTAACAAATGGTTCTCCAAAAAACAATTGAAACAAGTCCCATATCTTACACCTTATACAAAAACCAACCCAAACTGGAAAAAAGACCTAAATATCAAAACCAAAACGATAAAGCTATTGTAGAAAAATAGGATCAACAATGGAAGTTTTAATACACAATATAAACAGACTTCAAAACCTGTCAAACAAACCACAATCAACAAAAGAGAAAATAGATAAACGGGAACTACTAAGAATCAAGCACTTTTGCTCATCCAGAGACTTGATCAAAAGAATTAAAAGATCACCTACAGAATGGGAAAAAAAATTTGGCAACTAAATGTCAGACTAATATGTGATCTCCATAATCTATAAGGTATTACAAAATATCATCAAGAAAAGGGTAAGTAATCCAATTAAGCAATGGGCAAAGGAGAAGGACAGACACATCTCTTAAGAGGACATCCAGGCAGCGAAAAGACGCATGAGGAAAAGCTCACAATCATTAGGTATTAAAGAAATTCAAATCAAAATTATGATGAGATATCATCTCACCCCAACAAGGTTGGCCATGATCCAAAAAACACAAAACAACAAATATTGTGAGGCTGTGGAGAAATTGGAACTCTCCTACGCTGCTGGTGGGATTGTAAAATGGTACAACCTCTTTAGGAAACAATCTGGTGCCTTCTTAAAAAGCTGGAAATAGGTAAACCATTTGACCTAGTAGTTTCACTGCTTGGAATATATCCTACAGAATCAAGAGCATTCACATCAAAAGATATATGCACACATATGTTTATTGCAGCACAGTCCACAATAGCAAAAAGATGGAATCAACCCAGATGCCCAACAACAGACGAGTGGATAAATAAACTGGTAGATATACTCAATGGAACACTATGCAGTGATAAAGAACAATGATGATTTCAAGGAACATCTCATAACCTGGTTTCAATTGGAAGACATTATGTTGAGTGAAATCAGTCAGCAGTATAAGGACAAATATTGTATGAGACCCCTACTTTAAGGACTTGAAAACAAACTCATGCACGAAAGAAAAGACTCTTTGATGGCTGCAAGAAAAGGAATGGAGGAAGGGAGAGGGTTGTTTATAGATTAGATAGTTGATAGAAATTTGGTTGGGTGAAAGCAGTGACAGCACACATTAGAAAGAAGACAGATTTAACTGAACTTCAACATAACCTGAAAACTCTTCCAATCTTAACCCAATATGGCAAGGACAGAGTAGCAGGGCCAGGAGTCCAGGGACCACGCTCTCTGGGAACATCATGTTCAACTGGCATAACTAGCCTATTGCTAAGGGAGTCTTCTGCACCCTATATTGGTGGGTGGCATCTGGGGTCTTAAAAGCTAGCAAGCTGCCATCTGAGGTACACCAAATGTTCCCAACTCAGCAGGAACTGTTAATCACCAAGGACAAAATCAACATGAGGGAAAGAGAACCCAGAAGACAGACAGACCTATGTGAATGGGTGACTCTGTCAACATGTGACCAGAAGAACCAGATGGCACCTGGCCACCTCCAGTGACAGCTGTAATGGGGCTCATAAAGTTGACTCCCAGTGGCCATATGAGGCTAAGAAGGAGTGCAACCTCAGAACTCCACTAAAAGACCACAATTAATGGCCCGAAGGCCTGGGAGTTCCCCTGGGAGCATGGCCCCTAGACCTGATGCTAACTCTGATCATAAATCATTACTGAGGTCAACTCCTCAGACAGGAATGGATTGGACTTGGCAACACAGAGTGACCATATCGTGTGTGCACTTTATGGTTCTATGCATGTATAGGATGTTGTCCTACCAGCCTCTTACTAGAGGGGAGTGGAGAGGGTGGAGAAGAGGGGAGTGGAGAGGGTGGAGAAGAGGGGAGAAGAGATTGTTAGGAGGATATGACTTATATGGAACAGAAAGGAGGAGTGTGCTGTCACCAGGCAAGGAGAGCAGTAGGAGCTGCACACAGGCAGGTATGTGAATTTAAAACAGATTGTACACTTTCACTCCATCACAATAAAAACGAAAAACAAAGAACATTTAACTGTCTGCATTTTATTGGTTTTACCACATTATTGATTACAAGACATTGAATTTCAAGACAGTTTTGGGGACAAAACACTACAATATTAAATGTACATGTTGATTGCATGTTTACACTAATTTCAGAAAATTTTGTTTACTCACTTGGTGGTAAATGTAAGAACCTACAAAGGTCACTTAAGTTGTTAAGCTACGTTCCGTCTTCTGCCTCAACTACCACCCTTAGACTGGATTAGCAGGGCTGCATTCATCTCCCTGTCTCTGAGGAAATAGAATTAAGACCTCAGAGAGAGATAATGAAATTTTGGTTAATTCACACTGTTTGATAAGATGTAATGAAACCTTATGTTGTAAAGAAATCCTGTGACTCCGGACTATTCTGTAATAAACACCTACCCCTTTGAATTCTGAATATAAAATCCAGCGGACACGTAACCCAGATGGGACAGGTTTTTTTTTGTTTCTTTTTTTTTTTGAGAAACTATTCTTGCTGTCCTCCAGATTTGCTGGTTATCTGCAAATAAAGCATTGAACCCCAGGCCGTCTCTGAATTTTCACTGTCAGTGACAGCTGGAACAAAGTTGCTTCAGTTCAGCAGCACACTCATTCGAATAATAATTGTTCTGTTTTTACTTTTGCCAGACACTGTATTAAGAGAACAGACATTGAACTTGCACTATAAATAGAGAGTCCCTGAGTGGTGTATAGGGTTAGTAACCTCAAATGCTGACAGAAAAGTTGGAGGATGGAGTCCACCAGAGATCCCTTGGAAGAAGGACTTGGTGTCTACTTCAAAAAAATCAGCTGTTGGAAACCTTACAGAGCAGAGTTCCAGTCTGACACACTAGGACCGCCATAAATTGCAATCAGCTCTACAGCAACTGGTTTTTAAGTCAAAAAAGATCTATCTTGGAATTGAAGAAATAAAGTACCTTAAAAGAGTTATTTATAATCTAATGGCCTTAGTGGAAAAGAAGACACTTGGGAAAATATTCAAGGTATCTTGATCTCATATGTAAATAGACAGTCGACACCCACATGCGAAGCTTCTGTCAGTGGCATTGAGTTTGAATGCTAGATATACTTTCTGTTGGCTGGTAAAACTGGACATCATTAGACCTATTAGACATCATTTTAGCAAAATTTTAACATAGCATTTTTTGATTTGTTCCTGTTCAAAGCAACTCTGTCTTCACTTTAAGGCAATCTAGACTCAACCATCCAGTTCCCAATTTTGTTTGACAATATTCTCTCAGAAGCTGCAGAGAGAACTAAAGATGACACATTAGTTCCCAGATTAAAATTACTAAATACCTTTGCTGCTTTTCTTGGTGTTATCGCTGATAACTGTACAGAGAAAGGACAGTAAGTAGACACGAACATTTCGAATCTTTTGATGCTGTCCTTTAAATATAGTTATCACCTCTTCTATTACTCTATATTTGCTTGTCAATGTCCTCATTTAAAAGAGATTTAAAGTTGCTAGTTTTATAAGAAATAGGGAATAGTCTGTGCTACTACCACCCTTTTTTCTACAATTAGTATTTCTAATCACATTAGACATGTTTTCAGTATCTAGAGAGGATGCCTGCTCCCTACAGCCATCATGAACCATTAACTTTAATTGAAATTTACAAGTCTAATGTTGTTACATCTGCTAAAAGCATTAGCTTCCATGTTAATTACCAAAACGTTAATGTTGCATTAAAATAGTGTTCCCTTTTGACAGTTCATCTATAGTTTAATTATTTATTTTGTTGGGGAATATGTTCTAAAATTGAAAAGAGACAACTATAAAGTCAAATCAGAAAAATGAGAGAGAGGAGCAAAACTCATGGTTCAGATGAAGATAACCAAAGAACATCCGTGTTCTTTATCCTATATTGAAAGGAAATAGTTTCTCTTATCTTACATTTGAAACATTTTTTAGACTGATACCTCTTTTTTTATCAGCTAGTTTGTACTGGTATCACTAATATTCATGCTTAATCTCTAAACTTCCATGAACTTACAAAGGCTATACATTCCATTATCCATATAAATCATTTGAAAGGAAAACTTCAGTTTAGAAAAATATCCAGCATTCTGTTTTCTATTTAAACATTTATTCTTTAGAATAGATTTGTTTCACTAAATTCTCCAATATACCTTTAAGCAAATAAAAATAACCACAGAAAATTCTCCATGACCTACCTAGTACGAATATTACTAAAATTTCTCACATGTCATTGAAAGGGATTATTCCTTAATAATATTAACAGAATATTCTTGCCATGGGCATACTGACTGGATATGTCCTTTCAATACATAAGTCTGTGAATATAAGCTAGTTTTCAAATCATTTGCATCCTTCTAAAATACCTGAGGTTAAGGTTAAGGAAAATGTTAAATCCAGTTTATAGCTCACAGAGACCATGCCTATATTTTTTATTATTGTGTCCCAAGTGCTAGAACTGTGCCTCATGGATAGCTGTTGTTGAGTGCCCTTGAGTCAATTCCAAATCATAGCAACCCAAATGTGACAGAGTAGAACTTCCCCATAGAGTTTCCTAGGTACTCAGTCAGATGTATTTAATTGGATGCTTCATTACTTTTCTTTTTATTTTATAAAAATTATTACATGCTTTTTCCTTTTGAAGCTTTTCTATATGACAATGTAATTTATTGTAATGAACATATAACACTGTCCTTGACTCTTTCAAAAACCATGAGTAGTCAGTCTTTCAGAAACCATGGATGTAGTCAGCAGAAGTGATTGGTGCCCTTAATGAAAATGGTGCCTGAAGAGCAATTGGAACAGAAACTAAGTTGGCATGAGTTTAGGAGAAAGTGGGAGGCAATGAAAGGAGGATAGACTTCCACCCTAGAAATTTGGGAGATAAGAATAACGGTGGAAGATTTAATTTTGTCATGATATGGGAGAGCAGCCTGTGAATGTGAATTAGAGGTCGGTAGAGAGGAAAAACTGATGCTGTAGAAAGGCAGATAATCAGTAGTGCATGGTTATGAGAAGGCAGGAGGGCCAGAAACAGCATCTCCTCCCTGAAATAGCACAGCACAGAGCCTGTCTACATCATCAACCAATAAATATTTGTGTAACAGATGAGTGAATAAAAGCAGTACAGGTGCTAGCTAATACAGATATTTTTGCAGATATTTTAGGGTAAGCAGCTCAGGTTCTTTAGTCTGGTAGTTCTATTTTCTACGAAGTAGAAGTCAAAGTTTTCTGCTGAAAGCAAGGGATATGCTGTGAGGTAGAAGAGTTGCAGTAGTCGAGTCTGGGAGAGTATGCCAGCTACAGAAACTTAGTGTTAAGGGCCCACTGAGGCAGGATCCCATAAACTCTTGCTGATCCAGTCCCTTCTGCTCTGCTCAGTGGTCAGGTGAGAGACCACTGATCCTGAGATGGAGTTTTGCGACACGGAGGTAAAGAAAGCACAAAGGAGTAAAGGAACTGGAAATCTTAGCAAGAAAAAATGAGTACTTACATCATTAGATTATCGTAAGGATTAAGAGAATTAACACAGTAATGAATTTGGAGCAGTATCCATCATGGAAATAAGTGGTTGGTAAAAGATTATTATTATTCTTATTATTAAATGTAAGTTAAGAGAAGGAAGAGAAAGCAAGATAGAATATCTGAAGAGAAAGAACGCAAAAAGAGAGGCCTCATTTATCAAGAACAGTTTCAGTGGCAACAATTGAGAAAACAACTTGGAAAAATGGGAAATCCTGGTCAGAGAATGTGATTTCTGAATTATTAAATTAAAATACATAATAGTTGTTTTTTTTTTTTTTTTTGAAACAGTGCATTTCAAAGTCTGCTTTGCCTAGGGGCGATATCCTGGAAAGCTGTTAAAAGGTACATTTCAGGTCTTTTGCTCGAAAACCGTTTATTTTAGTACAACTAGGCAAGTGGTCTCGGAATCTGCATTTTATCAAGCCCACCGGACACTCCTGATGTAGCCAGTTCATGAACCACTCTTGAGGCCTCTGCGCTGGCTCGTGTGGAGAGAGGAAGAACGGTGATGGGAGATGAGGAGACCGAGGGATGGAGAGGCCTGAGGATGGGATGATTCATTAAAATGGTTGCTGAGGTCACTCAGGATGGAGACCAGACAGGGTGGAGAAGAAACCACGCGCCAGAGGGCAAAGTCATTAACAACTGGGGCAAGGTCTGGTGAGCGGTGAAGAAAAAAAAGCTCTTCATGACACAAGGGCTGGGGCAGGGGATACAGTCTGATGGCAAGCGTCTCAACAGAGCAGGGGTATTTCATAAAGGCTGGGAAGCAAAGGTCACACATTGGCTTTGGAAAGTAGGTTAGTCACTGCGAGAATATATAAGAAATATTAATAAAATCAGAGAACCAGCAGCTTCCATTTAAGAAGGCTGCCGGAAAATCTGTGCTCAGGGGAGGAACTGGTTTCAGTTAAACTGCAGGATTTGTGCTGTGAAGAAATTCAGGATATAAAGAGTTATTAGATCATTGAGGAAGTTCCAGAGGGTACAGTGAAAATAAATGAGGAGTGGTAGCAGGCAACGTAGAAGAGGAAGCACAAAGCACTGTGGGATTAAGAATTTGGGAGAATAAAGATGGTCAGAGTTGTAGACATGCTGGACAAAGGTAGAGACAATATGAGCAGAGGCGTGGAAAAGTATAACCCTGACAAGACACAAGCAAACTGGTACTTTTTCTCCATACACTGGTGGTGGTGTGGTTAAGTGCTACATCTGCTAACCAAAAGCTCAGCAGTTCAAATGCACCAGGCCCTCCTTGGACGCTCTATGGGGCAGTCCTACTCTGTCCACTAGGGTTGCTATGAATTGGAACTGACTTGATGGCAGTGGGTTTGGTTTTGGTTTAGTTGTTATCTGGGAACTCTGGTGGTGTAGTGGCAAAGAGCTGTGACTATTAACCAAAATATTGGCTGTTTGAATCAACCGGGTGTTCTTTGGAAACCCTGCAGGGCAGTTCTTCTCTGCCTTATAGGGTCACTATGAGTCAGAATCGACTCGATGGCAATGGATTTGGTTTCAGTTAGTAATTACCTAGATAGTTAGGAGATGGGTTTTGAAAAGGATAAGTTGCCAACAGTTTTAAAAGTATATTTAATTTCTGTCTCACATTATCCACAAAGTTCCCCAACTTTCTCAGTTCACAGGGTCCTCAGTGACTCAGGAGTGTTTCATGGTAGTCCTGAAACAAAAGAAGTACTCAACAGTTATGTTTGGTAAGTAGTTATACCCAAACAATTTACTAAATATTATGTACTAACAATTTAGTAGCTGTTTGAAAAAACAAAAACTCTTACATCAAGAAAAAAATAAGTTTTTATTTCATTTGTTAACAATCCTTTACCAATTCGAGTGTGTGTTTATTGGGCACTGAACAAATTCTCAAACTTTGGAATCAGATTGTACTGCAGCACCCTTGTTTCTTGTTTCAAATTGGTGTTCACATAGTACTTTGTACGTTTTCTTTCCAAAGAAATCACCCAGAGCAAAGCTTTTACAAAACTATGAGATCGTCAGAGAAAACGTAGCTTGATCTAATGTTGAAACTGTGAACTACCCCCAAGCGAATAGTTTGCACAATATCTTACAAATGTCTCTGTTTGTCTGGACTTTTTTTTTTTTAATCCCACAGTACTAATATGAGTTTGCTGCAACACCCCAGGGTGTCTTGGTGTACAGTTTGAAAACTGTGGTATGATGCTAAAAAAAAAAAAATGGGGTTTATTCATATTATGGGAAGCCATCAAGGGTTTTTAAGGAGGTTATAATTTTAGAAATATCAGTGTGGAGAAGAAACTGAAGAAGAGTAAGAATGGAGACAAGGAGAGAGTTGTGATACTATTCTTGGACACTCTTGTCTACTGAGAGATAGGAGACTGTGCTGCTTTCTTTGAACCCAGGTTCGGTAACTGCTTGGCCAACAGAATATGGTGAGAGTTACAATGTGTCAGCTTCCGGGCCCAGGTCTTAGAAGACTGACAGCTTCCACTTTCTGTCTCCTGGGATGTTTATTCTTGGAATCCAACCACCACACCATCAGGAAACCTAAGCAACAGTCAGAGAAACCTCTGGAGGAGAACCTAGGCCCTTAGATCAGCAACAGTCAACACCAATCTGTCGGCCACCTCAATGAACCATCTTGAGAGTGAATCCTCCAGCCCACAATCCAGCTGTTACTGCATCAGGCAGAGAAAAATCATCCCCACCAAGCCTGATCTCACTTGAAAACTCAACAGCAAAATAAATGATTTTTGTTTCAGGCCCCTATGTAATGGGGTAACTTGTTGCACATTGGTACATAACACATGCAAAAGCTAGTATTTAAAGCATTATTGTTGTTAGTTGCCAGCTGAGTTGATTCTAAATCATGGTAACCCCAGGTATGTGAGCGAAACTGCCCCCTAGGGGTTTCAAGGCTGTGTCCTTTGGGAGGCAGAGTGCCAGGTTTGTCTTCCAACAATCCTCTAGATGGGTTCAAATAGCCAGTCTTTAGGTTAATAGTTGAGCACTGAACAGTTTTTGTCATCCAGGGACCCCTATATAAAACGCAGAGCATGCCAAATAGTCTTCAAAATGTTTTATGTGATTATTTCATTTAATCTTTTCTATAAATGTTGTTAATATCTCTGTCATACATATGAAGAAACTGAGATCTACAGCATTTTCCCAAAGTTACAGCTAATTGGTCACAGCTGGAGGAAAGGCAAGGGAAAAATAAGAGAGATATATTGGTGGTGACTAACTTGTACATCTGGAGCTGTGGTGGCACAGTGGTTAAGAACTCAGGCTGCTAACCAAGACGTCAACATTCAAATATACCAGCCACTCCTCAGAAACTTCATGGAGCGTTCGACTCTATTACACAGGGCTGCTATCAGTCAGGGACTCGATGACATACAATAACAACAGCTTAAACATTTGGTGTGTTGGCAGCGTTGTTGTCTGAGATAACAAATATACACATAAATAGGAAAAGATAGGAAGACAGGAAAAAGGTAAATCAAGTTTGTTTGAGAGGTACTTGTGGCTGGAGACACGTAGGTAAAGATGACTAATAGTAGTTCATTGCATGAATTTGGAGCTCCAGGGAGGACATGGAGCTAGAGATAAAATATTAACTGCTTCATGGAGTTTTCTTAGTAATCTTAAACAGGAAACTCCAGTGGCTTTGCTACGGCTGCTAATCAAAAGGTTGGCAGTTCAACTCCGGGAAGCACTCTTGGAAACTCTATGGAGTGGTTCTAGTCAGCCCTACAGGGTTGCTTGTAATCAGAATTGTCTGGACAGCAATGCATTTGTTTTGTTTTAAAGCTCTAATGAAACAGATCAGCAGGCTTTTCTTCTGAGGTATCACAAAGGGTGGGTTTAAACCTTTAGCACAACTATCTGGGCCACTTAGGGACTTGGAGCACACAAATGATAATCAAAATCTTGACAGTTGCTGAATGCATGCAGGAAAAGAATGTAGATTTAGAGAATAAGAGGAGAATGAAACTCTGTTAGAAGATTTAAGATTTAAGGAAAGAATAGAAAGTAAAATTTGAGTCAAGAAGAAAACCAGTGAAGAGTGAAGTCAAGGAATTCAAGGAACAAAATATTTCAGAACAGAAGGCCAATTTTTTTAAAAGTTGTATAGTGGTAAAATTCATATAATATGACGTTTTCCATCTTAACCACAAAGCCAATAAAGTTTTACAGAAGGTGTAGTGAAACTAATCCTGACAAATAGGACATGAACTTCGCAACAGAACTTGCAGTAGTGTCGTAAGACTGGAAGCCAGCTTACAGTGGGTTGAGAAATGAATGAGAAGTGAAAAACTGGAAATCATGAGAAGCATATTTGTTGAAAAATGGCAGGAAAAATAATACAACTCAGATGACTTACGTAAAAAGACAACCCATTGGCTCGAGTAACTAAAATATCCAAGAGTAGTTCAGTTTTAGTCACTGCTGGATTCAGCAGCATGAGTGATGTCACCAGTATCCAGTTTCCTCTTCATTTTTGAGCTACTCCTCTGCATTTGCTCTCTTCTCAGCTCCTTCCCTTTGTGTTGGCAGACAGCCTGCTACAGCTTTGGCACTGTGTGCTACCAGATTCCAAGCCCTTGGAAAGAACATTTACGTCTTAATACCAAATGCAATTCCCGAAATTGAGTCTAACGGGATCCAATGAACCTGACTTGGGTTACCTGTCCACCTCTGAATCAATCAACATTGTCTTTGTAAATGGATACAATAGTTAAGTGAGGTTTAGGTCACACAGAGAGAGAAAGGAATGGTTCCTCTGAAGTTAATCAGGTACTGACTACCATAGAAGGAAGAAAGAATGCTAGCAGCAAATACAAAAGTCAGTTGTTAAGATGATTGTTGGCTACCATTTTAGGAAGTTTGACTGCAGAGGTGAGAGAAAAGAGAGAACTATATAAAGGATGAAGTTGAATTTTAGGAGAAATAGGCAATTGAAAGGAGAAGGCTGTAGATGTCAGAGGGAGAGGGATAATGGATGAAACAAATGACAGACCAAGAGAGGTTGATTGGACCCAGAGAACAGTTGGCAGAAATAGCTTTGAGATGGAGAAAGGGAACCTCTTCGTCTAAGAGCAGGCAGGAGTAGGTAAAGTTGCTTGAAAATGTAAAGTTTTAGATGGAGGAGCACAAAGTTCAGAAGTTTATGTCTTACGACCTGTGTTTCACCTGTGATTTAAGAGGGAAGATCATGTGCTCAGACTGAGAAGAAAATCGGGAGCTTCTGACGAGAATGGGGACAGAGTAGAATGGTTTCTGGGGGAGAACGGAAGAGTCTGGACATGCAGATTAATTGCTGAATGATAGCATTAAGCTTTAAAGGAATGTAATTCTCAATTTAATTTTGTCTTGTGATATTAATGCCATGAGGAGTCTCAATGAATAAAACAGAGTATATGTATCACTTCATACCATAGAATAAAATTATGCTGAGATGTGAAGTTACTTTTATTCACTTATTAGCTGTGATTGGGATTATTTCAGAGAGAAATCTGTCTTGGTTTGGAAAATTGATGAGTAAGTTTACTTGAGGTTCTGAGACCCATAGTTACCTCGCTGTTAGTGGAACTATGCACTTAAGACAGCAAGAGTAGTAATATCTCTTTTTCTTGAAGAGTGAGGGATAAAACGAGAAAAAAGTCCAAAAGAACACACTAAACTGAGGAAGGCTACGTTCTGCTTAGCATGATTTTCAAATCTTTAGTAAATTTCTAAACATTTCTTTTCTCACAGTCTAGTAGCTAGAAGTTCAAATTCAGGGTGTCAGCTCCAGGGAAAGGCTTTCTTTCTCTGTTGGCTCCAATGGAACATCTTTGTGATACATCAGCCTTCTCTTGCTCTGGGAGCATCTTAGCACAGGAACCTCATTTCCAAAGGATGCACTTTGCTCCCAGCACTATTTTCTTGGTGGTATGAGGTCCACAGCTCTCTGCTTGCTTCCCTTTCCTTTTGTCTAAAATGAAATGTAATGCAGACCACACCCTAGGGAAACTTGCTTTACATTGAATCAGGGATGAGACCTTAGGAAGGGTGTCACAGCCTGCCCTAATCAACTTTAACATAATCCAATCTTGCCCTATTCACTACAAAAATTACAATCACAAAACAGAGGACAACCACACGATTCCAGGAATCACGGCCCATCCAAATTGCTACACATATTTGGGGGTTTGGAGAGGACGTACTATACAAGGGAATATTTGGTAAAATAAATTGTTATGAAAAATATGTACTGGTGAGGAATCATGTTTCCAACTTGGAATGATAACAAGTAGAATCAAAGCAGCACTGTGGACTTGAAAACATGGAAGCTGGAGATACCTGAGAACTTAGTCTTAAAGAAGACTAGAAAAGACTCTTGGAATTCACCTCAAGCTAACTTACCTTTTCTCAGAGGGTATACGCATCAGTATATATGCTGTAATCATTCTGTAACACATAATAAAATAAAATCAGAAGAGAGAGTCATCCAGTTAAAATGAAATAGAATGTAAAATGTATTACCATTTAGTTCATGTAACTATTTAAAGAAAGCAGGGAAGGATGTTAATCTTACTCTTTGAGCTTCTAAGATAGGATAAGTGATTTGGTCAGGACCAAACATCCAGTAACTTACAGCGTCTCACTTGAGGTGTCCTGCAAACAGGAACATGCTGACAAGTTCTGATCCCTATAGTCCTCAGGCAACTGGAGGTAACAGTCACTGCAGTCTTCTCTCCAGGCACACACATCCGGGGAGCAGCTTCTGCTGTGTACCACAAACATTACTCTTTTGCATTGTCCTATAGAGAGAAAATGTATTAGAAGGGGTTAGACTCTGACATCCAGTGTAGAACCAGTTCTTCCTCCCCATATTGCCTCTCCAAGAAAACTACCAGATTATTTTCTTATCAGTTAGTTAATTGTGGAAGCAGAAAGTTTTATCCACTTTCATTTTCTTAATTCTATTATACATTCAGTATTTATTTAGCTCTATGATGAACCAGCCACTTTCTGGGTCAAGTTGGTAACTTCGTCTAACAGGATTTAAAAAAAAAAGACCTGTTGTTGTCGAGTTGATTCTGACTCTTAGAGACCCTATAGGACAGAGTAGAACCTTCCCAGGGAGTTTCCAAGCAGTGCCTGGTGGTCTTGAATTGCAGACCTTTTAGTCAACAGCTCTAATACTTAACCACTAAGTCACCAGGGTTTCCACATAATATGACGGTCCCAAAAATTCAGCGACACGGTAGAAAAATGAAGTGACTATTTCCCAGTCCACCTAACATCTGTCCAGTCAAAAAAGACACTCTCTCATAACGCCTGATACAAGCATCGAATTTTATAAAGCACTTGTGAGAGGTGGTTTCTGAAAAACTCAAACCCCTTGCTATCGAGTGATTCTGACTCGTAGCAACCCAACAGGACAGAGTAGCACTGCCCCATAGAGTTTCCAAAGTGTATCTGGTAGATTTTAACCTTGGGGTCAGCAGCTATAGCTCTAAGCACTAAACCACCAGGGTTTCTAGTAGACAGTTTAGTGACCACAAATTATTCTGATCCCAGTAGGTACATCCCTTTCTTTCTTTCTTTTTTTTTTTTTTTTCATTCCTTTTAGGTCGGATCTATTTATTTAACTTCCTCCCCCTTGAATCTGGGATATCCTTGTGACTTGCTGTGACCCATAGATAGAATGTGGCAGAAGTGACGGTGCCAAGTTCCAGAGCCTCAGTCTTAAGAGCTCTTAGAGTCTCCTCCTTAAGCCTCTTAGAATGCTGCCCTGAGAATGGCATGGCACGGAGAATTCCGGAAGAGACTGAAGAAAGAAGCCCAGCCATTCCAGACTAACCCAATGGATGCGACAGAATGATTAAGCCCAGGGATCACCAGCAAAGAAACTGCCCAGCAAGTTCACAAAATTTGGGGGAGCAGGGGCAGGCTACCCAACAAGCAAGGTAAGCATGGACTTACTTGTGTTTTACCAATCTTGTGGTGAAAAACATGTGAAAGAAACTGTTGACATTGGATTAGTAAGTGAGCGCGAATCAGCCCATGGTCACATTTTTTACTGGGTAATCAGTCCCGGTCAGGGATTGTAAACTTCAAAAGAGGCTTTGATTCCTCGGGAAGGTGCTGCAGGGTTGGGAGAAAGATAGATAGATGCCAGCCATACCTACAAGCGGAATCTTTGATGTGATGAAAAGTTGTTCACTGCAGACTGGTATATAAGTGTATATAAGCCCACGCTTACCTTGTTTATTGGTAATTTGCCCCCGATGAGAAGTGATTTTTTTGGTAATGATTTAGGGGATGATTTGATATGCAGGAATTGCTAACTGGTAAAAAAAAAATTCTAGGGATGCTCTGGGCCATCATTGCTCAGAAGGAAGGAATTGTTCAGTACTTGGAACTCTGTAGACAAGATGACATTTTCAGGTGATTTTCACAAATCTGTGGGTCCTTAGATTTATTGGCCTGAAAGTCACTTTCAAAGGTGCAATCAAATGTTTCACTTTTGGAAACATTTCAATTATGCATTCTTTTTTTTACAAATGAGAAAAATGTATATGATTTAGAATTGTGCTTTTTGGCAACGAAAAGACCACTGGGAAAATGCACATAATTTCTGAAGGGCCAAAGGAATTCAGCCAATCACTGCCTTTTTTTCTTTTTGTGGTTTCTAGTTTCCTTTTCTTTCCTTCCAGGGGGAAGGTCACCGATGATAGCAGGCTCATTTTTTTTTTTTTTTATAATATAACATAAATTTGAACTCAAAAATCATTTTACTTTACATCTCTTTAGTTCAAAATAATGTTTAAAGAAATATTTTTCAAAAACAGAATAAGAGAAAGCAAATTTTAGGGAAATCTTTTTTCTAATATTATAGCAAAAGGCTGCCTCATTCCTGGGCTTCGTTAAGTTGCATAGATTTAATTGCTTGGAGCAGGTCTCCTAAAGTCAGCTTTGCTAAAATGTGGGCCCTTGGGAGCATATTTTCTGGAAACAAATGCTTTTCAAACATGTCATTTTATAACTTAGTTCTATCCTGACTCTCCAGAATATGAATATTTTAAAAATTAAACTATCAATCTGAAAAGAGGTTGATATCAAATATCCAATTCCTGAAAGCCGCCCAAGTTAAAGTAATTTTTTGCACATTTAAATGTTAACTACCATGCCTAACTCACCTCACCCTCGCCCCCTGAGCCTTTTAGCTCTTAAAACTGTCTGGAAACCAAACTATACTTTAAAAATTATTTTTATGAGGGAAAAATGAAAACACATTTCACATTTCTTTATGTGAGATGGTGTACCTTCTCATGACTCCTGCAGTATAAGAAAGGCCAGGAGTGGGCTATCCAACCTCTGCTTAGTCTTTACCTACAGGAAGAGAGATAGTCAGAAGAGTCTTCATTTGCTAACTTCAGAATTTCTCTAAAAAATTATCAAATCCAACTTGCTTTTCTTTTTGTCAGCCACCCCCACTGCTCAGCCTCCCCCATTTTTTTAGCCTCTGTGAATGTATCTTTATTTTAACTCTTTCAGGGCATGTGTAGACCTGTTTCCCTCATCACACGATGGGGTAAGAGTAGGAGAGGTGGGCACTTGTCAAAATAAATTACAATTCTTGGCAAGCAGTTGTGTCTCTTACCCATTCAGGAACTAGAATATTGCCTTGTAAAACAGTGCAGCCCTTCTATTATTACTTAATTATAAGGCCAAAATAAGGACACTGTTTTATAGGCTCTTTTAAGATATATATCTAGGATTTATATCTTGGAAAGTATCAAAAGATATTAAACTTTTCCTAGCTGCCAGTGGACTGGTTCTGATGACACCAGCTTAGCAGTGCTGTTTGGGTCAGGAACTTAAATCTTGGTAGTCCCAAGGGAAGTTACATTTAACATGCTCTTAACCTACTTTCTCCTCCCCGTAAACGCAAGGTCACACACCTCATACCTGAGCCAGAAAATCACATTTCCTGTTCTTACAGCATAATACCATCAAGGTCCCCAGGCAGGGGGTCAGTAAGACTAACCCCTGATATTGACATACTACAAGGTGCCTCAACTCCACGAGGTCCTTCAGGGACAGAGCCTGTTCCACTCATCCACTTCCAAGCTTTTCTGACGTGACATGCATACACACTCTGTCTCACTTGATCTCTGTGTTACTTCCAACTCCCCACCCTAATCCCTGCCTCTTAAACTGAATTGTATGTATTATGCTAGAAAAGAGAACATATCCTGTAATCAAGCAGCAAGGGTTGACACTGAGAAAAAGAACGCTTGATAGTTGATCCATTTCTGTAGGTCAATATTTGATCTCTCCGTTCCAAATTAAACCTCAGTCATTAGATTCTTTAGCTCAGTCAGCTTCTGAAAGAACTGTTTCATACCCCAAAACTTAGGTGAGACAGATGTGAGCCAAAAAATACATTTTTTTCTCACTTAGGGATGTTTACTGGGGAAAGACTGATGTTACTTGATATGAATACAGGATTCTAGGTAATATCTTTACCTCCTTAACCAAGCAGTTGCTGTGTTTCCTAGGCCCTGGTGTCTTTTATTCTGATCAGTCCTGGTGAGCTACTTACCAGACTTTTATCAAAACTGCCTTACCATTATTAGGATTATGCCAAGGACAAATTTATTTCAATATGTAATGTACAGAAGCTATCTACTAAAGGTAGATAGCTTTTTCACTTCTGTTTGGGTCTTAAGCTATTTGGATTTTTCAGAACAGTGTAGCTATAACTGAATCTAGACCTTAGGTGAGAATTTAATGTGTAATTTTAAACTTAATCTTAATTCTATTATCAGGTATTGGGAAAATCTATTAGGAATACAGCAACTGGATAAAACAAAATAAGTAGCTATAATTTAGTGATCATATGGGCTAGGCAATTTATATGCATTATTCATATACATTATTTTACTTAATCTTTATAGCAATTTGTAAAGTAGGTTTCATTAACCCCATCTTACAGGTGAGGAAACAGACTTGACGACTTTAAATGATTGATTCAGTGCTCAGAGCCATTTAAGTGGCAAAGGTGGAATTCAAACCAGCATCTTCTGGTACAACACAAAATTTTAAGTTTCTAGGTTGAAAAGTGACATAATCATTGTTTTCCTTTTCCTCTGAAGTTTAGGCTCTGCACCATTAGGGAGATGATCTCCCACATTTGTGGTCCATATTCTATGAGCTGGAGTGACTCAGAGTCAGTAGTTCTTGGATGTAGAGGGAACTAGATACTTAGTTTTTCATGGTATTTCATCAAGGTCTTTTGGTTGAATTGTGTCATATCATTTGAGAAATGAACCATATGTTGATAAAAAGAACAAATAACATTTATGGAAAGTTTACTTAGTGCCAAGCACTTTTCTAACATTGTCTTTCATTCATCACAATAGTCCTCTGAGGTTTACATTTAATTTTAGAAATGAGTAATCTGGGACTCAGTGAGGCTCAATCGTTGGTCCAAGATGGCAGAAGCAGGGGAGCTTGTGTTAGATGAATTGGTATTTGTAGATGCAGTTTGACTATCCTAGTCATCTGGTACTACTCTAACAGAAGTATCACAAGTGGATGGCTTTAGCAAAGAAAAATTTATTTTCACATAGTCCAGCAGGCTAGATATCTGATTCCAGGCTCCAGGTAAATGTATTCACTATGAATTGGCTCTGGAGGAAGATCCTTGTGTTGCATCAGTCTTTCTTTGGTCTGAGAGTAACTTGACACAGGAACCACGGGTCCAAAGACATGCTCTGCTTTTGGTGCTGTTTTCTTGGTAGTATGAGATTCCCAGCCCTCTATTTGTTTTCCTTTCTTTTTATCTCTTGTTATACCCCAGGGAAACTCTCTTAGTAAGGATGTTACAGTCCCACCCTAATCCTCTTTTAACATAGTCCTATCTATTAACCACTGACAGAGATTAAGATTTACAGCATAGAAAAAATGACAAAATGGAGGACAATTGCATAACACAGGGAATTGTGGTCCAGCCAAATTGCTGCACACATTTTGAGGTGGACGCAACTCACTGGCTGACTGGAATGCTTAGGGTTATTAAATCTTGGGTTCTGTTTGGTGGTCTTTTGAGCGTTATCTATTGTGACAGGGACCTGGAAAGCTCAAACTTAACAGGAGAGCAGAGGCTTACTGTGACCCAGACTCACCAACCTACATAGTCACTTCAACAATGCTGATGGAAAAAAAGACTCCACCACATAGCTGGATCACTGGGATTCAAACACAATAGTAAAGGTGGAAAGAATTTAGGAGGCATTACTTTTCTATTGCTGCTATAACAAATTATCACAAACTGGTGTCTTACAGCAACATAAATTTGTTATTTTACAAAAGTCAGAGGTGAGTTTCACTGAGTTAAACAAAGTTGTGTATATTCCTTCTCGGGGCTCTTGGCAAGAATTTGGCCTTTCTCACCTTCCAGAGGCTGATCTCATTCCTTCATTTGTGACTCCTTCTTCAATCTTTAAAGCCCGTTCAGTTCTCTCTGACACTGTATCACTCTGATGTTTCTGCTTCCTTCTTCTACTTTTAAGGAGCTACCTGATTATACTGGGCCCACCTGGATAATCCAGAAAATCTTTCTATTTTAAGATCAGTTAATGAGCACTGAAAGTGCACATTTGTTCATGCCAATAAATCTGGAGGCCAACTGACTATATGCCTATTCCTAGAAAGGTGATCCAACTGATGCAGAAATAAAAGAACAATATCATTAATATCACATGCAAGTAAAATTTTGCTAAAGGTTATTCAAAAGCAATTGCAATAGTATACTGACAGAGAACTGCCAGAAATTCAAGTCAGATGCAGAAGAGGACATGGAACCAGGCTATCATTGCTGGTATCAGACGAATCTCGGCTGAAAGCAGAGAATACCATAGGATGTTTACCTGTGTTTCATTGACTACGCAAAGGCATTTAACTGTGTGGATCATAACAAATTACAGCTAATATTGTGGAGAATAGGAATTCCAGAACAACTTAATTTTGCTCATAAGGAATCTGTACATCGGTGAAGAGGTAATTATGTGAACATAACAAGGGGACGCCACATACTTTAAAGTCAGGAAAGGTGTGCATCAGGGTTGTATCCTTTCACCACACCTTTTTGAGATGTATGCCAAGCAGATAATCTGAAAACCTGGACTATATGAAGAAGAATGAGGCATCAGGACTGGAGATGACACAATCTTGCTTGCAGAAGTGAAAAAAAAAAAAAATTGAAATGCTTATTGATAAAGATAAAAGACCACAGCCTTCACCACCCTTCACTATGGATTCTGTCTCAACATCAAGAAAACAAAAATCGAAGGAGTGGACTCAAGATGGCAGGCTAAGCACACTTCGTATATCCCTCTGGAAACCAAGACCTGAACTGATAATCAAATGGAGACTTCTGGTCACCTAGTGAGTCCCCAGGACACAGCACAGAGCTGTTAATTTGGACTTCTTACCACTGAATGAAAAACCACCTCTCTTTCACTGATTCCCGCTCCTGGCTAACCCTGGCTCTCATGGACTGAAGGCAATGCACCATTTTGACTTTTTTTTCCTCTGTCTTGGGCTGTGGGCAGAGCTGTGTCTCGCCTAGTGGCTAGTCTCACATGCACGGCTGGTGCGATAGGCAGGTGAAATTGTCATATTTTGAGAGCCAGGTTTGGACTCTGTTCATCTTGCCACTTTGGGCCTGTCTTTTAATCTCTGCCATAGCATGCTTTGTACAGAACCACAGTGCCCATGTGCGGGATGCCATGCTGGATATGGAGATTTTAGCGGGACCTAATTATTAGCCTGGGGGCCTGGACTTGCAAACAGAACAGCACTTCCCTGACAGAAAAGCAGTAGTTTACACAGTGTCACCTGGTAGTGTGGGCCCAGCAACAGAGGTGAAGGACTCACTACCTCTCAGCACCTTTAGCCCTTCTATCCGCCAACTGTGTGGAGGTCGCCATATTAGATACGGTGGCCGGAGCTGGACCTAATTCATTTCTGGGGAGTCAGAGCTTGTACACAGGAGAGCACTTTTCTATCAGAAAAGCAGTAGTTTACACAGCGTCGTCTAAGGCTGGGTCCTGTCAGCAGAAGCCAACAGAACAGTAGCATTGCTATATTTTGAACTAGTTCGTATCATCTGGAGTTGGCTATAGAGGTGCTTACTTTGCCAATTGGGAGGAGGGACCTCTACACTTGAAAACACGACTGACTTGAGAAGTGGTCAGATACCTTTGTTTTATATTTTAACACAGCCTAGAGAAACATCTGCAGCCCCTCCTCACAGTATCTCTCCCAGTCTTTACCAACTCACATGGAACCCAAAAAGCAACAGACGCTTGTGGCATACAAGAAATCATCCATGGCTTCAGAAGGCTCACAAACAAAACAACCAAGGAGTTTTCCAGCTGAAGAAATGTTTCTGAAATCATCAGAAGGTGAATACAAAAGGATTATATACAGAGCCCTTCTAGACATTATACAAAATGCAGCAGGACAAAAGGAAAAATTAAGCAAGCTGTTCGATCTGATGGAACACTAGTACTCTGAAATCCAACAGATCAAGAACAAAATCAAAGATATAGAAACTTCCATTCAAAGCCAAGAAAACAGAATGGAACAAATGGAAAAAAGAATTTCTGACTTGGAAGACAGAGCTACTGACACCAGCATCTATGAGCAGAAATCAGAAAAAAGAAACAAGGAAAATGAAGAAGCATTAAGAAGCATGTGGGACTCTATTAAGAGGAATAACTTTCAATTAATTGGAGTCCCTGAACAAGATGAGACACCTGAGAAGACAGAGCTGAGCTGCTGACAGAAACCTTCCCAGAAATCATGAAGAAACAGAATATAGATATCCCAGATGCATATCGTACACCACCCAGTATAGATGTCAAAAGAAAGACATATTATGATCAAGCTTAACAAAATGAAACATAAGCAACAACACTTAAAGGCAGCAAGACTCAAAGCAAAGCTAAGACTCAGAAAGAAACACTGTAGGCTTTCATCACATTTCTCAGCAGAAACCATGTGGGCTCAGAGACAGTGACATGACACATTCAAAGTCTTGAAGGAGAAGAACTTCCAACCAAGAATTGTATATCCTGAAAGACTATCTTTCAAATATGGAAATGAAATTAAGACATTCCCAGATAAACAGAAACTCAGAGACTTTGTAAAAACCAAACCCAAACTACAAGAAATACCGAAAGAAGGTCTTGGCTTTGGCTTAGAAGAACAAAACTACTAACTTTATATTTTAGAACGACACATTATCAGACATCTACTCAGTTAAGAAAGGCTCCAAACTTAATCACAGCTTTAATACTTAAAGAAACAATCCAGTGATTATCATGAAAACTATGGTGTCATCATATTAAAAAGAAGGATGTACTACAGTCGTTATAGTCCTTCCAGATGGAGAGGAAGATGACAAATCCACTATCATGGACAAAGATGGACACTATTGCTGAAAGGTTCAGTACACAGGCAAGACTTAACTATATTAAATACTTATGCACCAAATATCAGAACACCTAAGTACATCAAAGAAACACTGACTACACTCAAAAAAGAGTTAGATGACTCCACAATAATAGTGGGAGACTCAACACTCCACTCTCAGTACTGGACAGATCATCTAGAAAAAAGTTCAGTAAAGATACAGAAGACCTCACTGCCACAATTAACCAACTAAACCTCATTGATATATAGAGAACTTTCCACCCATCAGCAGACAACTACACATTCTTCTCCAGTGCACATGGAATAATGTTCAGAATTGATCATGTGTTAGGACATAATGCAATTCTCAACAACACCCATACCACTGAATTACTGCAAAGCATCTTCTCAGATCGTAAAGCCATAGAAGCCAAAATCAATAGCAGAAGAAAACATAGCTAGAAAGTGGAACTCTTGGAAACTGAACAACGTCTTGCTCAAAAAACCTGAGTTATAGAAGAAATCAAGGAGCAAATAAAGAAATTTACATATTCCAATGAGAATGAAAACACTTCCTACCATAACCTATGAGATACAGCCAAAGCAGGGCTCAGAGGTCTGTTTATCTCCATAAATGCACACATCTGGGAGGAAAAAGAAACAAAATCAAGAAACTAATCCTACATCTTCAACAAGTAGAGAGAGAACAACAGAGGAACCCCTGAGGCACCAGAAGAAACCAGATCATAAAGATTAGAGCAGAGCTAAATGAATTAGAGAATAGAAAAACAATTGAAAAAATTGAAAAGACCAATAGCTGGTTTTTTGAAAAGATCAACAACGTTGACAAACCACTAGCTAAACTTACTATAGAAAAGCAGAATAGAAAACAAATAACCCAAACTGGAAATGAGAGGGGGAGTTGTCACAACAGATCCAACAGAAATCAAAAATATCATAACAGAATGCTGTGAAGGAGTGTACTTTAACAAATTTGAAAACCTAGAGGAAATGGACAAATTCCTTGACTCATACCACCTACCCAAATTATCACAACATGAAGCAGAACAACTTAATAAATCCATCACAAAGGAAGAGATTGAAAATGTCATCAAAACATTGCCAACCAAGAACAGCCCGGGCTCAGATGGCTTCACTGCAGAATTCTACCAAGCTTTTAGAGAAGAGTTATCTCCAATACTACTGAGACTATTCCACAGTATAGAAAGGGATGGAATACTCCCAAACTCATTCTATGAAGCCAGCATAACCCTGATACCAAAGCCAGGGAAAGACCCAACCAAAAAGGAGAACTACAGACTGATATCACTCATGAATCTAGATGCAAAAATCTTCAACAAAATTCTTGCCAGTAGAATACAACAACGTATCCAAAAAAATAATCCATCCTGACCAAGTTGGAATCATACAAGGGACGTAAGGCTGGTTCAACATCAGAGAAACAATTAATGTGATTAAACACATAAATACTACAAAAGACAAGAATCACCTGATATTGTCCATTGATGCAGAAAAGGCATTTGATAAAGTCCAACACCCATTCATGCTAAAAACTCTTAGCAAAATAGGCATAGACGGAAAATTCCTCAACACAATAAGGACCATTTATACAAAACCAATTCCTACGTCATCCCGAATGGAGAGAGACTGAAAGACTTTCCCTTGAGAACAGGAGCTAGACAAGGATGCCCACTCTCCCCTCTCCTATTCAGCATTGTACTAGAAGTTCTAGCCAGAGCAATTAGACAACACCAAGAAATAAATGGCGTCTGCATTGGCAAAGAAGAAGTCAAAATCTTCCTGTTTGCAGAAGATATGATTATATATGCAGAGAGTCCCAAAGAATCTATAAATAAACTACTCAAACTGATAAAAGAGTTCAGCAAAGTCTCAGGATACAAGATAAACGTAAGTAAATCAGTAGGATTCCTTTATACCAACAATGAGATTGTTAACGAGGAAATCATCAAATCAATACCCTTTACTGTAGCCCCTAAGAAGATAAAGTACCTAAGAATTAATCTAACCAGAGAAATAACAGACCTTTACAAAGGGAACTACAAGCTCTTACTACAAGAAACTAAGACAGACTTAGATAAATGGAAAAACCCACCCTGCTTACGGATAGGAAGAGTTAACACTGTGAAAATGTCAAAGCAATCTACTTATATAATGCAATCCCAATACAGGTTCCAGCATATTTTTTTGTGTTTGAAAGGGAAGAAGCCCCGGATAAGTAAGGTACTACAAAAGAAGAATAACACACTGGGAGGCCTCTCATTACCTGACCTTTAGAACCTACTACACTGCAACAGTGGTCAAAACAGCCTGGTACTGGTACAGAACAGACAGATCGATCAATGGAACAGAATCAAGACCTCAGAGATGACAGCATCTGCCTATGAACAGTTGGTATTCGACAAAGGCCCTAAGATATTAAACTGGAGTAAAAACAATATCTTCAGCAAATGGTGCTGGCAAAATTTGATATCCATCTGCAATAAAGTGAAACAAGATCCATGTCTTACATGTTATACGAAAACCGACTCCAACTGGATAAAAGACCTAAATATTCAACCTAAAACGATAAAGCTCATCCAAGAAAAGGTAGGAACAACAATAGACATTTTAATACACAATGTGGACAGACTCCAAAATCCGTCAAACAAACCACAATCAAAAGAAGAGAAAATAGATAAATGGGAACTATTAAGAATCACTTTTGCTCATCCAAAGACTTTATTAATAGAATTAAAAGAACACCCACAGAATGGGAAAAAAATATTTGGCAACTCTATGTCAGACTGACTCCTGAGCTCCATAATCTATGAGATACTACAAAATATCAATAAGAAGATAAATCATCCAATTCAACGATGGGCAAAAGAAATGGACAGACATTTCTCTAAAGAAGCGATCCGGGGAGCCAAAAAACACATGAGGACATGTTCATGATCTTTAGTTATTAAAGAAATTCAAATCAAGATGACAATGAGATACCATCTCACCCCAACAAGGTTGGCCATGATCCAAAAAACACAGAACAACAGATGCTGGAGATGCTGTGGAGAAAGTGGAACTCTCCTACACTTTTGGTGGAGTTGCAATATGGTCCAGCCTCTTTAGAAAGCAATCTGGCACTTCCTTAAAAAAATGGATATAGATATACCATTTGACCCAGTAATTCCACTACTTGGTATATATCCTACAGAATCAAGGCCATTAACATCAATGGACACATGCACAAGAATGTTTACCGCAGCACAGTTCACGATAGCAAAAAGATGGAATCAACCCAGATGCCCAACAACAGAAGAATGGATAGGTAAAGTACTGTACATATACTCAGTGGAGCACTATGCAATGATAAAGAATAATGATGATTCCAGGAAAAATCTCACAACCTGGTTTCAACTGGAAGACTTTATGTTGAGTGAAAGTAGTCAACAACAAAAGGACAAATATTGTATGAGACCCCTACGATAAGAACTCAAAGACAGATTTATGCATAGAAGAAAAGACTCTTTGATGGCTGCAAGGGAGGGGAGGGCAGGAGAGTGAGGAGGTGCTTAGATTAGATAGTTGGTAGAATTTTGGTTGGGTGAAATTGGTGATAGCACACATTAGAAACAAGAACAATATTAAGTAGACTTCAACATAAATTGAGCACTCCTTCCATCTTAACCCAATGTTGCAAGGACAGAGTAGCTAGGGCAGGAAGCAGGAGACCATGCTCTTAGGGGAAATCCAGGCCAATTGGCACAACTAGCATTTTGCTAAGAGAGCTCTCTGCACCACAGATCGGTGAGTGGCATCTGGGGTCTTAAAAGCTGCTATGTTGCCATCCAAGGGCATAGCAAACGGTCCCAACTCAACAGAAATGAATATTCACTGCAGACCAAAACAACATGGGAGAAAGACAACCCAGACGACAGAGAGATTCACATGAGTGGGTGCCTATATCAACTTGGCCAGAAGAACTGGATGATCCCCGGCCACCACCAGTGATAGCCACAGTGGAGCTCACAAAGTTGAGTCTCACTGGCAACACAAGAATAGAAAGGGGTGCACCCTGAGATCTCCACTAAAAGACTGCAATTAATGGTCTGGGGGCTTTCAGGTTCCCCTGGGAGCATGGCCTCTGTCCCTGATGGTGCCCTTGCCCATAAATCATAATGAAGTTCCACTCTTGGGACAGGAATGGATTGGACTTGGTGATGCAGAGTGACCACATATTGAATGCACTTTATGGTTCTATGCATCTATAGATATCATCCTGCTGACCTCTGGCTGGAGGAAGGAGAGTGGGTGGAGAGGAGTGGAAAGGAGATTGTTGAGAGAAAGAGTCATGTATGGAGCAGGGAGGAATAGTGTGCTGTCACCGGGCAGGGAGAGCAGTGGAAGCTGCATATAGGTGGGCATGCAAATTTATATGGGAACGTACATTTTCACTCAGTCATAATAAAAAAAAAAAAAATCCTCACAACTGGACTGGTAAGCAACATCATGACAAATAAAGAAAAGATTTAGGTTGTCAAAGATTTCATTTTACTTGGTTACACAGTCAGTGCCTATGGAAACAGCACCAAGGAATCAAAAGATGCACTGCACTAGGAAAATCTGCTGCAAAGAACTTCTTTAAAGCATTGAAAGGTAAAGATGTTACCTTAAAGACTAAGATATACTTGAACCAATCCGTGGTATTTTCAGTTACATCACATGCATGCAAAAGCTGGACAATGAACAAGGAAGACAGAAGAACTGACACCTTTGAATTGTGGTGTTGGCAAAGAATATTGAATGAACCGTGGACCACCAAAAGAACAAACAGATGTGTTCTGGAGGAAGTACAACCAGAGTGTTCCTTGGAAGAAAAGATGATAAGATTACATCTTACATACTTTGGACATGTCAGGAGGGGTCAATCCCTGGAGAAGGACATCATGCTTGGTAGAGTAGTGGGGCAGTGAAAAAGAGGAAGAGCTGAGTTGACACAGTGGCTACAGCGATGAGCTCAAGCATAAAAACAGTTGTGGGCATGGCGCAAGACTAGGCAGTGTTAGGTTCTGCTGTGCATAGGGATGCTTTGAGTTGGAACTAACTTGATGGCACCTAACACAACAAAGTGCAGCCTTAATTCCTTTAAGGCCTTTGGTTCCCCTAGGCTGTGTAACCAGGGCCAGATTATGCAATGTGCAAGGTACTCGCCAGCCCAATTGTGTTTTCCCACTGATCTGCGCTGTGTGATTTCACTGATTCCCCAAAGTCAAAGATGTAGTGAAACCCGCGTGAAATTGTTCACCACAGACTGACAAGTAAATACAATGAAGCCTGCACATACCTTGCTCAATCCAAGCATGTACATGCCCTGTTCATGAGTTATCTCCCCCTGTATGTAACCAGGTTGTAGGGATTAGGATGTGGACATCTTTAGGGAGAGGGAAATCATTGTCTTGCCAACCACAGAGATATACAAACAGAAAATATTTATTAAAATAGGAAGGTACCTGATATCAAGGAACTTTGTCAAGAGACAGTAGGGCTCCAGCTTTTCTGGAATTTTCTGGGCAGAGAGTAATAGTCTAACGAGCTAAAGGCAAAGCTGCAGACTTACGAACTAAAGCACCAGTCATAGAATGGAGAAAGGAATTCAGGTTCTCAGTATTTGACAACTCTCTTTGTTCTCTTATATAATTTTTTCATATGCCATTCCAATTGTGTCTTGTCCTGTTTGTTAGTCTTTTTCTTTTTATGGGAGTATCTATTCTATTTCTCTATAACTTTTTTTTTATTGTGCTTTAAGTTGACAATTCAAGTCAGTTTCTATACAAAAATTTACATACCCATTGCTATGTGACTCTAGTTGTTTTCCCTTTGATGTGACAGTGTACGCCTCTCCATTTTATATTTCCTGTGCCCATTCAACCAGCTCCTGTATTCCTCTTCTTTTTTATCTTGCCTCTGGAGAGGAGCTGCACATTTAGTCTCATGTATCTTCTTGAGCCAAGAGTCATGCTCTTCACCAGTATCATTTCATATCTAACAGTGCAGTCTAACTTTTGTCTGAAGGTTGGCTTCAGTGATGGTTTTACTTCTCGGCTAACAGAGTCATAGGACCCTGCCTTCCATGGTCCCTCCAGTGTCATTCGGAACAGTGTCATCAACTCTGGTCTTTTCACTGTAATTTGAGTTCTGTACCCCACTTTTCTCCCACTCCATCAGGGACTCTGTTGTGTTCACTTGCCAGTGTATTTTAAAGTCACTGTGGGTCCTGAAGATTGAAAGAGCAGTATAACTTGTTGAAAATAAAAACGAAGGCGGTACCTTAATGGAAACGAAGACTGAAGCCTGTTTAAAACGAGTGATGACTAAGAGTTGTGGAGGATAGATTACTGCTAGGGTCTTTTATGCTCTGTGTCACATTCTCAGACTTGGAATTCCAAGCAGGCTGGGTGGCTGGCTGACCAAAAAGAGCTCACAGAAGCCTCCACAGAAGCACAGCCAGTGGCGATGATTGTCACAAAATATCCAAGGAGACACAAAGTCAAAAGGGCTATAATCTAAAAATAATTACCACTGCATCCTCATCTCTAATATTATCTCTATCTTTCAAAGGGAAAGGCAAGGCAAAAAGAAGGATCTGAGCATTTGATGAAAAAAGGGGGAAAAGAATACACAAGAAACTACCGCTTGGCACTTTTTTTTTTTTTTAAACTCTCTTGGATATTTTTACAATGAAGAAAAAATAATCCTACACAAAGACTGTCTACTTCCATAATAAATATAACTGTCTAAGCTGTATAGACACATTGGTGGTTTTCTAAGTCATTAAAGAGGGCAGCTGCTTGTAATGAGTTGCCTACCCTAAACAGGATTCCATCCTCATCTGGGTATTATAATGACATACATAATAAACATTTGTGTAGAATTATAAAGCATTCTTTACTCTCACTTCAGGATCCACTTCAGGAGCCCTGCTGGCTCAGTGGTTAAGTGCTCAGGGGCAAACCTGATGGTTTTCGGTTCTAGCTGCTTCACAGGAGGAAGACGCAGCAATTTCTTTCAACAGCCTTGGAAGCCCTTTTGGGTAGCTCTACTCTGTCCTGTAGGGTCAATAAAACCAAAACCCATAGTTATCAAGTCAATTCCGACTCATAGTGACCCTATGGAACAGAGTAGAACATCCCATGAGGTTTCCAAGGAGCACCTGATGGAGGATTCAAACTGCCAACCTTTTGATTAGCAGCCATAGCACTTAACAAGGACACCACCAGGATTTCCAGAGAGTCACAAAATTGATTTGATGGCAGTAGAGTTACCCTCACTTCTTTTCTAAACGTTATCTACTCTCAGGTAGACCCACAACTTAATAGCTAAGTTTCTGACCTGGTGACTTAGAGAAGTCTTTCTTTTTTCTCTTACTTTCCAACCATAAAATGGAAGAAGTTGAGTTACTTATTCACAGACTTGAGTACCACCATAAAAATGCTAATATATTCTATTTTCAGATTGGGTTCCTGGTGATGCAGTGGTTAAGTGCTTGGCTATGAACCAAAAGGTCAACAATTGGAACCAACCAGCCTCTCCTTGGAAACCCATGGGGCAGCCCTAAAGGGCCCTATGAGTTTAGCTCCACTTAATGGCAATAAATTTGATTCTGGTTTGTATTTTGAGATTTCAAACTAACATAATATTGGATGCAAAATATTATTTTGGAACTTCTTCCTGGTTTTATTCTTAAGGAATTTGTACCTATAATAATACTTTAATTTCATACCATATACCTTTATTAAGTGTGCTCGTAAAATTTAAGTTTTTTCTTTCATTATATCAAATTAAAATACATTTCTTAGCTTGAATAAGTGATTTCTAAAAGCATTCCAACTGAAATGGAATAGAATTATTATGACTATTTTCTTTGGTGAATGCATATGATTTTGTGTTCAGACTTACAAAATCCAGTCTACTTGTATGCAGTGGTAAAAATAAAAAAAATTTTAATGGTATTTTTTTTGTTTGAGGAACCCAATATGCTGTTTAAGGCAGTATACACTACAGTGGGGGGCAGTATAACATGGTGATATCAAGACAAGAGTGTGGAAATCAAACAGAAACGGTTTGAATTCTGCCTTTATTGCCTATTAGAAAGTTACTTATCCTCTCTGTGTTTTAATTCCCATCAGTACAACAGAAAAAATCATTCCCAACTCCAAAGATTTTTATTAAGCTGAAATAATATAGTGCATTTTTAAAATGCCTTCCAAAACTTAGGCATGCTAGTCTGGGATCTTAAAAGCTTGTGAGAAACCATCTAAGATAATCTCCTGTCCTTACCCCATCAGGATCAAGGGAGAATGAAGATTACTAAAGAAAAATAGGAAAGATTAGTCCAAAGAACTAACGAACCACAAACTGCTTCCACCAGACTAAAGTCAGGACAACTAGATGGTGCCTAGCCACCACTACCAACTGCTGTGACAGGGATCACAATAGAGAATTTCAGACAAAACTGGAGAAAAATGTAGGACAAAATCCTGATTCATGCACAGACAAAAACAAAAAAAAAGATTTACTGGCCTGACAGTCTGGAAAAATCCCAAGCGTATGGCCCATAGACACCCTTTTAGCTCAGCAGAAGTCATTCCTGAGGTTAACCCTCCAGCCAAAGATTTGACAGGGTCATAAAATAAAATGTGTCTAAAGGAACAGACTTATCAGTCAAAGGACAAGGACCAAACGTTAGGAGAGGACGGGAAAGCTGGTAATACGGACCCCAAGATCAAGACGGGGGAGTTTTGACATGTCATTGGTGGTAAATGTAAGAACTTAAAGAAGGTGACTTAGGTTATAAAGCTACGTTCCATCCTCTGCCTCAATTTTCACCCACACACCGGATTAGCAGGTCTGCATTCCTCTCCCTATCTCTGAGGAAATAGAATTAAGACCTCAGAGAGAGACAATAAAATTCTGTGCAGTTTCACATTGTTTGGTAAGATGTAATGAAACCTTATGATGTAATGAAATCTTGTGACTCCTATTATTCTGTGACAAACACCAACCCCTTTGAATTCTGCCTATAAAAACTACTAGAAATGTAACTCAAAGGGGGACACTTTTTGGCTTTCTGTCCCCCAGATTGCTGGCATATCTGCAAATAAAATATTCTTTGAACCCCACACTGTCTCTGAATTTTCAGCCACAGTGACAGGCAGAATGAATTTGCTTTAGTTAGGCAGCATCATGCGATTGGTAACAAGTATCATAAAACAATATGTACCAACTGTTTAGAGAGAAACTACTTTGTTCTGTAATCCCTCATTTAAAGTACAATTTTTTTTAAAAAAGGCACTCTATAAATGTTAGTTCCCCTCATCTTAATCAGTTATTGTCAAGTTGACTCTAACTCAGGATGATTCCATGTATGTTAGAACAGAACTACACTCTATTGAGTTTTCAGTGACTGATTTTTTACAAGTAGATCACCAGGCATTTCTTCTGAAATACCTCTTGGTAGGCTTGAACCTCCAACCTTTTGGTTAACAGCCAATGTGTTAATTACTGGTACCACCAAGAGACCACCCCTGCCCTCATCTTACCCTCCCTGTAATTAAGCTTTACTGCAGGAAGTTTTTACATGGATGACTAGAAAGTAGGTGAATTTCACAGGTGAGATGTTTCCATAAGAATTTTATAGTAGGGTAAACTGAAGCACAATAATCTAAGTTTCTTGGAACCCCACAGCCCGAAGCAAAAGCCAGATGGTTTTAAAGAGTTCTGTCTACTCTTTCTTGAAAGTCCACCAAGAATACCTGAAACTCCAGTTCTCTAAGGTAGCTTGCTAAGATCATAGTTGGTCCTCTGCTGTTTAGTACCAAGCTTAGACCGTCAGTTAAGAATGACAAACTAATAGTCATTAATCAGGCGGTTCTGCTGTGAAGTTTCTCAATGTCACTGTGTCTGCCTTGGTCCATCCAGGCTACTCCATTGACAGCCTTGTGACAAGAACTGAGACTGGAACCCAGATCTTCTAACCTCACACTCTGTGCTACCTCTTCTATCAGTGCATTTTTGCTAAAGTTTTTTATGTTAACCATTGTCAAAAAGCCAGGATCAGGCTTGCCTTTTCTCCCCTGAGGAGATTAATCCCAGTTGTCCCACAGCCTGAGAGCACGTACACAGTTCTTCATATTCACTTCTCATTATTTACAGGATCATTGTAGTTAGCAGTAAAATGATATGCATGAAGGTCCTGACTTCGTAAGGTGGCCATATAAAACTAACATGTGTGGCGCAAGAATATAAAGCTCCTGGTTTTTGCTAGGGCAGCAAGTTTCATGGAGCTTTGTACCTGTCACTCTGATCCTGGGCTAGTCGTGTAACATCTATGGGTGTTTGTTGTCTCATCTTCATGTTGTATAGGCTGCTATCCTCTAAAACATAAAATTTATCTCTCACGTATCAATATCATAGACTGTTGTTTGTCAAATGGTATTTCACCAAAATATGTATAGAAAAGACTCTAGTGCACATAAGAAGAATGGGTAGAAGCACCATTATAAATGAAAAGCTGTTCTCAACGATATGGTGGAGCCACTGGATGATGCAAATGGTTAGTGTGCTTGGCTGTTAGCTGAATGCTGGAGGCTCAAGGCCACTCAGGGATGCCTCAGAGGAAAATCCTGGTGATCCACATCCCCCAAATCAACTATTCAAAACCCTATGGAACCCAATTCTGCTCTGAATACATGGGGTCACCGGTAGTCACAGCTAACTTGATGGCAGTTAGTAATGGGGTGGGAGATGTTCAAATAAGGGGGCTGACTTAGATAGTCCCCAAAGTTCCTCCCAGGGTAAGCCTTCATTCTGGTTGTGAGGTCAATATTCATACAGCTACCTTGTTGTATCCTTGCACAGCAACCCCTGAAATGGCCTGTGTCACGAAAACTGTAAAGCAAAACTTCAGATTCAGTTCAGTCCAAACACTACTCAGACAAAGCCACACTCTTAGCGGCAGAATTTGAAACTTGAAATTGTGTGATGTACTTAATCTCTGATGAGCAGCGCCCACAGTTTTGAACAGTTTTTATCTTTCCACAGGAAGTGTTTGCACGTCTGCCTTAGCAGAAATACCTCACAGAAGTTGTATTTTTATATTTGTTTTAATATCTATTTCCTTTCCACATCGTAGTGTTGTTAACTGCCCCCTACTTACTAGTGTTACTGAGCTTAAGAGTAGATTGAAAATTATAGCAAAATTGAACAATTTGGACATGTGGTTAGCAGCATGGTGTGACTGTTTTCAGCTCAAGTATTAAACTTGCCAGTAAATCAGAAAGAAAAAAGAAGACATTTGCCCAAAGTAAAATTTCACCAACATAAATAATATTTGTTGCTTAGAAGGCTGTTCAACTCTTTCTTTCCATGTGCTTTTAAGCTGCTTTGAGACCACTCACTGAACTCACAGGTGCTTATATGTAGATGAATCAAGCAATGGTCTGTTTCCGAATCAAATTGCAAGTCTCTCCAGCTTAAAAACTTTTTAAATTTTATTTTCTTCACTCCCAGGTCAGGCGTAGAACGATAAGACCACAGTGTGACACTGAGTCAGATCCCTGTTTGGCCGAGTCTGGTACTAATGGCTCGTAACCTAAGCCTTAAAAACTTACAAATGTGCTAGTTCTAATTCCTCGAAATAAAACATTCACAAAATTTTTGTTCAAACGTTTATTTAAATAAACAATTTATTGGGTCACTACTGTATGCCTACACCTGGGCTGTGAAACTACAGATATATGGTCCCATGACTCAAGTTACTAAGGTGGAGAAATCAGCCCTAAAATTTGTTTTGTATTTCATGGAATGGTGTCACTGCTATTAAATTCTAGAATCCAAGATACTACTAGCATACAGTGCATTTAGGATTAGTTCATTGTGGCCACTAAGAAAACCTAAAGCTTTAATGTGATTCAGATTCCCTTCATTACCTCTGAAGAGGAAGAGTCAGGACCAATCCTTCCACTCCTCTGATCTACAACCTCCGGGATATAGAGACCTCTGGCCCCTTTTGTAACCCAGGGGACTACTATTTGAGTGGGTAATTTGTCATACTGCAGTAGAGTGCTTGTTGCTATCAAAAATCTAGTGTTGGTATTATAGGTATGGAGAAAACATACCAGAATTTGTGGGCCCAAAAACAAAATACAAATTCCCTGCTTTTATTGGTCGTCGGATATAAAGGGTCACTGGTTGTCAATTTTATAGTTAAAAACAGGTAAGTACGAAAGCATAATCCATTCCTCCTTCAATATCCTATGAATTAAATACTGGTCCCACCTTTTTTGTCCAAAATAGATCAGAGCAGAATCAGTGAGCCCAATTAAAATTGATCAGCAGATTTAATAAACATTTTTAATATAGTCAGTGTGTGTCTCCTGCTTTATTTTCTGTGTTTTATTAATTTTTCATACAACATAGTGGAAGAAAATTCTTGAGCATAGCTTTATCTGAAGGCAGAACACAGGCAAATTTGGGTAGGACTAATACAAATGTACTGAATTTCTATGAGCACAAAAGGCACAACAGAAATTAAGCCACAAATAAAAAAGAAACAATGTTATCACTATATAGCTGTGTGTTAAATTTATTTGACCCAATAGCAAACATACTGTTTAGTACATCTAAATTATTTATGTAACAGAAGCATTAAAGCTGTCTTTCATCTTAAACCTCTTTAAATGGAAACATTACTAAAATGTGATAGCTGGGACTAATCCAACTGCCTTTCTTATGATCTCATCTCTAACAGCTGAGAGTTACTGGATAGTGTTCCATGATCCAGTCGACTACTTGTCCTTGATGGATAACCTCACTCAAGCATACAGTTGTTGTTGTCAGGTGCCGTCAAGTCGGTTCCAACTCCTAGTGACCCTATGTACATCAAAATGAAACAACGCCTAGTCCCGTGTCATTCTCACAGTCATTGCATGTTTGATCCCACTGTAGACATCACGTCGGTCCATTTCATTGAAGATCCTCCTTTTTGCTCACCCTCTACTTTATCGGTCGTGATGTCCTTCTCCGGAGACTGATCCTTCCTGATAATATGTCCAAAGTATGTGAGACAAAGTCTCACCATCCTTGCTTCTAAGAGGCATTCTAGTTGTACTTCTTCCAAGACAGATTTCTTTTGGCAGTCCACGGCATCTTCAGTAGTCTTTGCCAACACCATAGTTCAAAGGCATCAATTCTTCTTTGATCTTCCTTATTCCTTGTCTGGCTTTTATATGCATATGATGCAATTAAAAATACTGCGGTTTGGGTCAGGTGCACATTAGTCTTCAGGGTGACATCCTTGTTTTTTTTTTTTTAACAGTTTAAAGAGGTCTTTTGAAGCAGATGTGCCCAATGCAATAGACCAGTTTCTTACTGCCGCTTCCCAGGGGGTTGATTCTGGATCTCAATAAAATGAAACCTTCCAACAACTTCAATGTTTTCTCTGGTTACCATCATGTTGCTTATTGGTCCAGTTGTGAGGATTTTTTTAAATCTGTATTGAAGTGTAAACCATACCGAAGTTTGTAGTCTTTGGTGTTAGCACTTCAAGTCTTCTTCACTTCCAGCAAGCAAGGTTATATCATCTACATAATGAAGGTGCTTGACAGAGCACTACTTCCTTCTCAAAATGTCATTCTCCTCTCTCCACTGGCTTCTTACTTCGAATCTTCTTACATCTCCCTCATCTAAAGATATCCTCCATTCCCTTTAAACCATTCTAACCAGGTTCTATACCAAAACCTCACATACACTGAGCTCCACAATGACACATCCAAGAGTCAGTTCTCAGCCTTCAAAGCACCTGCCCAGTCAGCAGCATCTCGCACAGTCTTTCTTTCTTCAGTTACTTTCTTCCTTCAGTCACTTTCTTCCTGAGATTTCATTCCATGATCTCCCGGTTTGAATCCTACCTCACTGGCTACTCTATCGATATGTCCCACTCCTCCTGATCTCTGTATGAAGAATTTTATTTTTGTACATATTTTATGTTTACTTTCATTAACATAGCCAAATTTCTTTTTTTCCAAAATAATGTATGAAGATATTTAAAAATTAAATAGTATAGAAAGACATAATGAGAATTAGTGTTTATCACCTATTCAGCCCACACCCTATACTCAGGACTCCAGCAAGTGACTTCTAATTATTTCTGTCTTCAGTATTAAATGTTTACCCTCATGTCTCTAAACAGTTACTTGTAGGAGTAGGATACAGGTCAGCTTGTTCTAACACAGAACCAGAAATACAGTCACATCAGTGAGATAAAAGTTATTATCTGTCATATAATAGTCCCAGTAGGTTCTTTAGGGCAACTTGATGGTGTCAGAGTCCCGACTTCTGCCATCTTGCTGCTCTAGCAGCACTAGAAAATAACCTTTTTTGTCACTTCAGAGTCTTAGTTCCATTCCAGCACAAGGACAATGGAGAAAGAGAGAAGAGGAGGGCATGCTCCTTTTAAGTTAAGGGTCTGATAGAGAAGTTGCACTCTTAACTTCAGCCTCTATGCTCATGGACCACACTTAGGTGCAAAGAAAAGTTATCAGGTGGCACAAATAGTTTACACTCTACTACTAACCCAGAGGTCGAAGGTTTGAACTCTTCCATTGGCACCATGGGAGCCACGCCTGACAACCTTCTTCTGTAATGACCATAGCTAAGAAAACCCTGTGGAGCAGTTCAGCAGAATGCAACATAGCAATACAACCCATGGGTTACCGTGAGTCAGAATTGACTCAACAATAATGAGTAGTGGGAGTAGTGGTAATAGTTGCTGCAAAGAAAGTCGAGAAATGTAGCATTTAGTTGTGTAATGATGTATTCAAATTACCCACTTTTTTGTTGTGCTAAAAAAATAACAAAAGTTGCCATTTCAATATTTTTATGTGTTGAATCCAGTGACGTTAATTCTTCATGTTCTATAATTATCACCAATATCCATTTCCAAGTTTTTCATCATCCTGAAAAAAAAAAATAGTGTCCTCTGAGCCAAGTTCATTTTTCTTGTATAAAAAAAGGAACAGTGGATATTTAAAGGTTTGACTAAATGCCACAATTATGAAGCTGTTTTTTTTTTTTTTTTTGAATAATCAGCTTCAGATGTTATCTGCCTATTTCTTGCAATGTTAGTGAAGGCTTAAAAAAAAAACACAGCCATTGCCATTGAGTTGATTCTGACTCATAGCCACCCTGTAGGGCAGAGTAGAACTGTCCCATCGTGTTTCTGAGGAGCACCTGGTGGATTCAGACTGCCAGTCTTTTGGTTAGTAATCATAGCTTTTAACTACTATGCAACCAGGGTTTGCTAGTAAAGGCCTGAGTCATCTCAACTCCAACTTGTTCTTCCCTCTCTCTCCTAAACAGTTATATCACTAATACTGACCCCACTATTTGTTATCTTATTTTTCACTTTGTAAAATGATCATGTTATAGCTGTGTACTCCATATGTCATTCCCTTTCTTGCTGTCAAACTCTTACTTTTGCATTACAAAGGTTCATGAAATTTACATTCTTTGCTGCAACCAAATGAAGTCTTCAGTGCTTGTCTATAGGTCGATTTACAGGTAAAAATATACGTATATATCAGTTATGCGATTGAATGGTGTAAGTATCAGTATTGCTATGTCAAGTAGTGTGTTTCTAATCCATTATCTTCTCTAAGACACCCAGCTCACGAACACTCTCAAAAGGGGATGTTATTAGGATCAAATCCAAATTAATTCCCCTTTCTTATTCTTCACTATTTGTCTCAACCAGATTATATTTCATTTGACTGCACTCTGGGGCCACGAATTTACTATTTTTCTCCTTCTGTTTCTGATTATTTTTCTTTTGGAGAGAGGAATTACATTTTGATCATTCTATCTCTAACATCTTCCAGCTTCTTCTCATTCTATCAATTGTTTAGAAATCATTCATTTCATCTTCGTGAAGTACATTTCTTGTTTACTTCATGTCTTGGCCATGATTTACTTGCAAAGATTTTTGTTCCACTGTTTTGACTTGAAGTTACTGATTACCCTTCTCTTTCCTTGCTTCCTCTTGCTGTCCTGTATTGAATTGTGTTCCCCCAAAATACAAATCAACTTGGCTGGACTATGATTCTCAGTGGTTTGACATATATAATGATGCAGTCATCCTATATGGTGTGACCAGCCAATCAACTGTAAAGTGACTAACGTAGGATCTAGTGTGTTTACTCAGGTCACAGTCCTTATGTGATGTAAGAAGGGTTTTCCTAGGGCGTGACCCACATCACCTTTTATCTTACAAGAGATAAAAGGAGAGGCAAGTGAGCAGAGAGAGATCTCGTGCCAGCAAAAAAGGAGAACTTGGAGCAGAGAGCGTTCTTTTGACCTGGGGGTCCCCATACTGACAATCTCCTAGATTGATAGAAGATTGATACCAAGACACACAAACCTATCAAAGGGATGCTGGGCCCACAGATGTTGAAAAGGAACAAGAACTGGCCCCTAGAGCTGGCAGAGAGAAAGAAAGCCTTCCCCTAGGGCTAGTGCCCTGGATTTAGAGTTCTAGCCTCGTAAACTATGACAGAATAAATGTCTGTTTGTTAAAGCCATCCACTTGTGGTATTTCTATTATATCAGTACTAGGTAACTAAGACATCTGTCATTTTCTTATCCTTGAGTTCTTCTAATTGTCAGTCTTAGCCACCTATTTTGTGACCTTTCTCTCTGTTCTCTGCTCTGATATGGTCTGGCTCACTAACCCTGCTGCCCAACTTTCCTTCTGGAATTTTTTTTCATTGTTTCCTTTAGCTGGTTACACCGTTTTCTGGATCTTGTAAGTTCTTCTATTGTGCTTTACTCCCTTACTTTCCTGGAATACATACTCAAATGATTTCCTTAAAAAAGATATGTCTGAGAAGCAAACTTTTTGACCTCTTGTATGTCTATAAAATGCCTTTATTGAGCTCTGTGAGGAATTTATGATTTACATGAAGAATTCTGAGTTGATGCCGTTTTTCTTCAACTTTGAAGGAACTGCTCCGTTGTCTTCAGGGATCCATTATCAATAGTTTCATACATAAATTTGTAATCAATCCTGATTTTTATCCCATCTTCTCCTAACCACCCTTTGATAACTCTCACCTGACAGAAAGAAATCCACTGTCTCTTTGGGGTTCTGCTAGGCAGGCCAGCTACTCCTCTCCAGCACCCTCTTCCTGGAGGTGTTAAGTTCCATGTCACTAATCAATACTTTTTCAGCAGCTTTCCTCTATGTCCAACATGCTTTCTTTCTGCTATTGTACATTCATGTCTATTTTTATAATTTTAATGAGGCCTCAGGAAAAAACTATCCTCAGTCTGGCATCTTATGTTGGAAGCACAGATTTTACATTAAAAAATGACAGTATACTATTTAATTTTATCAGTTTAGTATTCTTTAGGGACTTGCCCCACACTGTTCCCTTCCTTCTGCCTCTTCATCTTTGCTCTTCATTGCCACTGTCAAGATTTCTCCTATTTGTCCATACAAACGGTCTGTATATGTAGCCCTGGCCTCTTACTTGAACCTCATACCTGTATCTTCTCAGAGAAGATCTTATAAACAGAAAGAAAAAGAAAAGCCCCAGACACTTACAATTCAACTCATAGTGATCCCACATGTGTCAGGGTAGAGCTGTACTCCATAGGATCTTCGGTGGCTGAGTTTTCAGAAGTAGATTACCAGATCTTTCTTCAAAACTTCTTTGGGTAAACTCAAAGATCCAACCTTTCAATTAGCAGCTGAGTGTGTTAACCAGCAACACCACCCCAGGACTCCTCTGTGGTCTGTAGGCACTGTCAATCCATTGGTGTACCTTAAGGAAACTGGGTTAACACGAGAGAAGAAACCAGAGGGCTCATCTCAACCCTTACCCATCTCTTGGGCCAGGTGGTAAAGAGGCTACTTCTAAAGAGCACAGAAATGTCCAAATGGAATTTTATAGGGGTTTTTTTCCTTCCCATGTGGTATATAATATATAATAAGCAACTCCTCCCTCTGTCACATCTGTAATGACAATGGCTAGTGTTTCTTTGTACGAGAATTGCCAGTTAAGTTCACAAACTCATCCTAGAAAAAGTGTTACATACTTCCTTGTTAAATATCACTATGGTCACCTTCGAAGTACTCCTTTTGGTGAGCTATGCACCAACACCAGCACCTAGTCTACCCTTCAAAGTAATTTTGGAACTCTTTCTGTGATGGCCTTCAGAGCTGTCATCATATTACGCTTAATGTCGTGAATGTAATCCAAATGTTTTCCTTTCAATATTTGCTTTATCTCCAGGTTAGTAAAAAAATCAAATAAGGCCAGATCAGGTGAGTAAGGAGTGTGTTTGTCATGGTTTGAATTGTGTCCCCCCAAAAATGTGTGCAGCCATGTGGCTGGGATATGGTTCCCAGTATCTTGGGACTGTCCTCCATTGTGTGGTTTTGGTAACCTGTATGTTAAAGGATTAGGGTGGGGCTGAGAATTCCTGCTATGGGGGAAGTTTCCCTGGAGTATGGCTTGCCCCACCCTTAATGCTTTTAGCTTGCAAGGAATAAAAGGAAAAAGAACCAAGGACAATTTGAGAACCTCGCTACCATCAAGCAAGCAGCACCGGGAGCAGAGCGCGTCGTTCAGACCAGAGGTTCTTGCGTTAGGACACTCCCTGGACAATGACTGAGGCAATACCGGACTTTCCTCCAGAGCCGTCAAGGGAAAAGTCTTTCCCTGGAGCGGACACCCTGAATATGGACTCGCAACCTACCGGACTGTGTAAGAATAAATCTTTCTTTGTTAAAGCCATCCACTCTGTGGTATTTCTATTAGAGCAGCCCGAGCTGACTAAAACAGAATTGGTACCAGGAGTGGGGTGCTGCTCTAGCAAATACCTAAAATGTGGAAGCCACTTTGAAACTGTGAATGGATAGAAGATTTAGAACGAAGAAGGCGCAAATGGTGAGAAACAACAGAGGACCGGCAGCAGCGGCAGCAGAACCAGAGGCAGCACTGGAGCCGACTCGTGGAGCGAGAGAGGTCAGTGCCTGCGCAGTTTTCCTTGCGGAACGGGGTGCCTCTGGGCACTTGAATCAGTGGAGCTGGCCTTGCTGACCCACGGAGCGAGAGAGGTGAGTGCCTTTAGGCAGGACGCTTTCGAGCAAGAGTGGGGTGCCTCCGGGCACTTAAACCAGTGGAGCTACAGAGCTTTGGAACACTTGCCCGGCAGGGCAGATGTGGGCCTGAGGCCCGGGCCATGCGGCCATAGGAAGCTGAAGCTGAAGAGACAAATAGCGTGAGAAGCTGAGCTGCCTCAGTCTCAAGAGGTATGGCCATGACCTCAGGGGTTTCAAAGGGTGGAACCTTGGCATGCTGTGTTCGTAAGGGTGGAATTGCCACTCAGTTGGGCTTAGGGTGCTCCTAAAGCCAATGGGACAGAGTTTCTGTCCAAGTGGGCCTTGAAGGCAGAGTTGTAGCACAGAGCTGGAGGTCTCCACTCAGAAACCAGAGAGTGTGGCCGATACCTAGAGTCTGGAGAGCATTGCTGTTGTGTAGAATGTCTCCGAAAATGTAAGAGTATTTCCAAAGCTTTGAGGGCTAATGTAATGTGTTCTGTTGACTTGCCTGTTGCCTGTTAATGCCTTCTAAGTTTCACAGATGTAGAAGAGTTTTTGTATTTTGGACTTGGAACTGATTTAAGACTTCTGTTATATGGATGGACATAATTTTGCTATGGTGAGATGAATGTGTTAAATGTTTTGTGATGTGATTTTTGGGTTGTCAAAGGGTGGGATGTCATGGTTTGAATTGTGTCCCCCCAAAAATGTGTGCAGCCATGTGGCTGGGATATGGTTCCCAGTATCTTGGGACTGTCCTCCATTGTGTGGTTTTGGTAACCTGTATGTTAAAGGATTAGGGTGGGGCTGAGAATTCCTGCTATGGGGGAAGTTTCCCTGGAGTATGGCTTGCCCCACCCTTAATGCTTTTAGCTTGCAAGGAATAAAAGGAAAAAGAACCAAGGACAATTTGAGAACCTCGCTACCATCAAGCAAGCAGCACCGGGAGCAGAGCGCGTCGTTCAGACCAGAGGTTCTTGCGTTAGGACACTCCCTGGACAATGACTGAGGCAATACCGGACTTTCCTCCAGAGCCGTCAAGGGAAAAGTCTTTCCCTGGAGCGGACACCCTGAATATGGACTCGCAACCTACCGGACTGTGTAAGAATAAATCTTTCTTTGTTAAAGCCATCCACTCTGTGGTATTTCTATTAGAGCAGCCCGAGCTGACTAAAACAGTGTTCCAATACAATTATTTGTTTACTGGTTAAAAACTCCCACCCAGACAACTATACAACTAAATTCAAGAGCTTGCCACCTTGCCACTGTGTGCAATGGCCATTCCAGAAAGAGTTCCAAAATTGCTTTGAAGAGTGTGCTAGGTGCTGGCATTGGAACATAGCTTCCCAAGGGGAGCGCTTAGAAGGTGACCATAGTGATATTTGGCAATGAGATATGCAGCACTTGAAAGAATTAAGTTCATGGACTTAACTGTCAGATCCTGTCTATTGCTTACTTACAGAAAGTACTCTATGCACATTAACTTATTTAATCTTTACCACACTTCTATAAGATAACTATTATTATTATCCTTATTTTATAGGTGGGAAAGCTAAGAAGCAGAGAATTCAGTTACTAGCCCAATAACCCACAACAAGTAAACTACAGTGCCAGGTTTAAACCTTGCTTTTAACCATTTCTCTGTATCACCGTTTGAAAGAGGTATCAGCAATGTCTTCATTTTTTAGTGCTTTTGTGAAAGTTGATTCTGTGGAGAATGCAAAAAGATGCTGAGTTCTGTAAGCAGGTAAACCAGCTGCCACCAACTCCTGATGACTTCAGGAGTGTCAGAGTGGAACTGCGCCCCACAGCATTTTCATTGGCTGATTTTTCAGAAGCAGACCACTAGGCTTTTCTTCTGAGACATCTCTGGGTAAACTCAAACCTCCAAATGTTTGTTTACTAGTCAAGACCATTAGTCATTTGCATCACCAAACAGTGTGAGGGCAAAGACAGAGGTTAAGTTCGGAGGTGCAGGTGCAAGAAGATGGGGTGACAGTTAACACGGAGGTCATCGTAGCTCTTTCCAACTTCCTAAACGACAAGGTCGTCTTCATCATCCTAGGTCCCCTTCAACATTTAGTCTAGTTGTTTGTACTGTATAGGAGCTCAACAAGTATTTTTGAACTGAGTGACAATACAGCAAATATAAAAACTTATAAGTGAATTGATGAAGAAAAGAGACTGTGAACTGCCATGTCATAACTAATGGCAGTAAATCTTATTTTCCTTTTCCTAACTAATCATTTTTGATATGGTTGTATTTAAAACAGGAGATAACACAGTATTGTGACATGCTTTTCAATAATCACCATTAACTCACAATTACAGGCACACAAATTAGACATGCTGAGAGGAATCCTTAAGCTACACCTTTTCAAATCAAATAATATAATTTCTATAATCAGCAAAGATTAATGATTCATCTTAACTCAAAGATGAAAAATTAGTTAACATTATTTTCTTTACTGTTCTGATTACACATTCTCCAAGACTACCAGTCATTTTGATTTACTGACAGAAAGCATATGTTTTGTTTTCATGACATTTAGCAAGAATATACCATTAATCAGCCTCTTGTTTCTCCTAAATCTGAAAATTCATTCTAGAAGAGTTTCACAGAAACTCCTAATTATAAAAAATCGTGGTTTCATTACCACATGATGATCTGAATAATAAATACTATCCTAACGGGGATTCATTATTAAATTCATCTAGGAATCACAAACTTCATAAGGCAAATAATAATAATAATTATGCATAATAATGCTGAACAGCTAGAATGAGTACTCAAATGAGAGTGCATTAATGCATGTAGAAATTAGTAAATAACAAGAGATTCCTATCACCATAATAAAATAATTCTAAGAATATCTCTGTAAGTCTAGAAATCACTGTTGGTGAAACTGATAAGTATAAAATATCTCCTGTCAGCAATCTACTTACATATCCTTCTTGATTTATCTTTAAAGTACTGCACAAAAAGTCTCTTGCAACTCTGAAATTTTATAGCTATACCCCTATCAGTGGGGTGAGTGGTGAGCAGTGGATAAGGTCAGAACCAGGGAAGGATAATGTTGGCTTTGGAACCAGCAACACTAAACTTAAATCCTTGCTCCAGTTTTCACTGTCTATTAGCTGTGTGTCCTTGGGCTTGTAATTTATCCTCTCTGACTCTGTTTTCTTATGTCTAATTATGCTACAAGTTATTTTAGATCAGTGGTTAGAAAGAGTCTCACAGGAGGTGATATTTTCTTATTCTTAAGCAATAGAAAGGGTTGACATTTTTAAGTACACAAACCCCAAACTCATCAAGGACAAACAATATAATTTATATACACACACTGGGAAACCATAATTTCCAATAGAAATGACAGACATAGAGTTTCCATATCAATAAAGAGCTCTTAAAAGCCAATAAGAAACAGGCAAGTAAACAAACAAACCGAAAAAGTGTATAAACAGTTTAGAAAAAAAAAAAATGCTTACAGTTAGTACCCCAAACCAAACTCTGCAATCAAGTCGACTCTCACTTAGAGAACTACTCCATAGAATTTCCTAGGAGCACCTGACGGATTTGAACGCCCAAACTTCTGGGCAGCAGCCACAGCCCTTACTGTCTACACCACCACAGTTAGTAAGCCTAAGGGAAAAAAAATCTAATATCAAAAATTATAAGTTAGAAACCTAGAGACAGCTCATTGTCATCATGTCAGTTCCAGCTCATAGTGACGCTATAGAATTACAAAACAAACCAACCTTGGTTCCCCCCACTGTGGGAGAAGCTGTGAAGTAGAGAGCTCTTTCAGCAAATGTTCCTACCTCGTCAAAACTAAAAATATCTTTTTTGTGATACAGCACTCCAACTAGTGCCAATCTAGTCACTGGACTGACTTTCACAGTGTTGCCATCCTGCACAAGGATATTTATTGCTGAATTATATGTGCTGGCAAAAAAATTTAAAAACCCTAAACTAAAACCAAAACCTAGCAACAATCAAAGCATTTATCAAGAGTTTGACTATAGTGTATACACACATTATAATAACATATAGGCATTAAATAGAAGAAGATAGATTTTTTTTAAAGTCATATAAACATTTAAGATGGAGAGTCCTTCCAATCTGTATATTCATTTATGGGAATCTGACATCTTTACAGTAAGGTCTTCCTAGTCAAAGCAATGAGTCCTGGTGGAGCAGTGGTTAAGAGCTACGTCTGCTAACCAAAAGGTTGGTGATTCAAATCCGCCAGACAGTACTGGGAAATCCTACGGGGCAGTACTACTCTGTCCTATAGGGTCACTGTGAATTGGAATTGATTTGATGGCAATTTTTTTGTTGGTTTGTTTTTTGGTTAGTCCAACCATGGTTTTACTTTCTGCCCAAATTTTCTTTTATGTCCCTCAGTTGATTTCTTCTCTGGATCCTGGGATAATTTTTACCACATTCACATGTTTTTTTCACTTTGCTGTCATGAATGAGATTTCTTCTTCCATTATAACTTATATGTATGTATATAAAATGACCTGTAACCCATAGATATACATAGTCACCTAACTACAAACATTGGCCAAATTTGATCTTATTCTTGCTTTTTAAATAAAGTTTTGTTAGAACACAGCCATGCCCAACTATTTAGACATCGTCTATGACTGCTTTTGTTGAACAACAGAGCTGAGAAGTTATAACAGAACCATATGACCACAGAGCCTAAAATATTTACTATTCGCCCTTTGCAGAAAAGTTTACCAACTTCTGATATATAGGAAAGCTACTAAAACTTTATATATTAATTTACAAGAAACTTCCTTTCTAAATTTTCTTACCATTCCTAATCATGTTCACTTATTTTGGACCTTCTAGAAGTCATATCTTGTACAAATAATCATTAATATCATCTCTTCTTTCTTTTATTTGGGATTTTTTTCTTTCTCTGTTTTAGCTGCATCGAATAAAATTTTCAGAGAACCGTCAGATCATACTGGTGTAATGGTGATTGTTGCTGTTATTGCTGTTAGTTGCTGTCAGGTTGGCTTCAATTCATGGCAACCTTACATAGAACAAAACTAAAAATTGCCTGGGCCTGTGCCATTTTCATGATCCTTGGTTTGTTTGAGTCTACTACTTTGATAATTGTATTAACCAATCTCGCAAAGGTTTCTTTCCTTTTTGCTACCCTCTACCAAACATGATGCCCTTTTATAGTGATTGCTAAAAAGCCAAAAGCCCATTGCTGTCAAGTTGATTCTGATTCATAGCAACAGAGTAGAACTGCTCCATAGTTTCCAAGGAGTGTCTGGCAGATTTGAACTGCTGACTTTTGGATTAGCACATGTAGCACTTAACCATTACGCCACCAGGATTGGTAGGTGTCCTGAATTTAATGGTTGTCCTTCCATTGAAAGTTTTGGCCCTGAATTTTAGCTTGAGATGTGTATTTTTTCATGGCAAGGAAATGTCAATAAATTCTTGCTTTACTAGCATTTGATATTATTCAGTATTGACCTCATTGAAGGTCTTCCTCTTTTTCACTGACCTTCCACTCTACCAAGCGTGGTATCTTCTCCGGGGACTGATTCCTGCTGACAACATGCCTGAAGTACATAAGATGCAGTCTCGCCATCTTTGTTTCCAAGGAGTATTCTGGTTGTACTTCTTCCAGAACACATCTGTTCATTCAATCGGCAGCCCATGGTACATTCAATATTCTCCTTCAACACTGCAATTCAAAGGCATCAGTTCTTCTGTCCTCATTATTCATTGTCTAGATTTCACATATCTATGATGTGATTGAAAATACCATGGCTTTGGTCAGGTGCTCCTTAGCCTTCAAGGTGACATCTTTACTTTTCACTACTTTAAAGACGTCCTTGGAAAAAGATTTTCTGAATGCAGCGCATCTTTTGATTTCATGACTGCTGCTTCCATGGGCACTGATTGTGGAACCAAGTAAAATGAAGTCTTTAACAACCTCAGTCTTGGCTTCTTTTAACACCATGTTGCTTACTGGTCCAGTTGTGAGGATCTTCGTTTTCTTGATGTTGAAGTGCAATCCATACTGAAGGCTGTGATCTTTGATCTTCATTAGTAAATGTTTCAAAGCCTCATCACTTCAAGTAAGCAAGGCGGTGTCATCTGCATAACACAAGTTGTTAATTAGTTGTCCTCCAATCCTGATGCTTCATGCTTCTTCATAAGCAGCGCTAGAATTGCTCACTCTTCTACGCCAAGAAATTTGGAGGACAGCTACCTGGACAACTGACTGGAAGTGATCCATATTTATCTCCATTCCAAAGAAAAATCATCCAACCAAATGCAGAAATTATCAAACAATATCATTATTATCACACACAAGTAAAATTTTGCCCAAGATCATTTCAAAGCAACTGCAACAGTATATTGACACGAAACTTCCAGAAACTCAAGCTGGATTCAGTAGAGGACCTAGAACCAGGGATATCATTGCTGTCGTCAGATGGCTCTTGTATGAAAGCAGAAAATACCAGAAAGATCTTTACCTGTGTTTCATTGACTGTGCAAAGGCATTTGACTGTGGATCATAACAAATTGTGGCTAACATTTCAGAGAATGGAAATTCCAGAATACCTAACTGTGCTTTTAAGGAATCTTTATGTGGAACAAGAGGCAGTCATGCAAATAGAACAAGGGGATACTGCATGGTTTAAACTCAGGAAGTGTGTGCATCAGAGTAGTATCCTTTCACCGTATCTTTTCAATCTATATGCTGAGTAAATAATCTGAAAACCTGGCTCAGAGTAGATGCTCAATAAATATTTGTTGACAGTACAGGTAATTACCATTACCCCCAAATAAAATTATCTTATACTACAGGTGGAAATTCTGGTAGTATGAGGGTTAAGTGCTGCAGCTGCTAACCAAAAAGTTGGCAGGTGGAATCCCTCAGGGGCTTCTTGAGAACTCTATGGAGCAATTCTACTCTGTCCCATAGGGTCACTATAAGTTGGAACCAATTTGATGGCAGTGGATTTGGTTTGGTTTTATACTACTATACTACAGGTATAGTAGATCTTAAACAGATTTCTGTAAAAGTTGAATGTTAAATAAATAATGCAAAGAATTCTCTTTTGCTCTTAATGTATAGTATTCATATTTCTTATTGACTTTAATTTTAGAGGGCCTTAAAATTTTCATTCAAAATTTTTCTACTATCATTCTTTTTCTCCAACTTTCTCCAACTCTATTAAGGAGAAAATAAACTCCAAATCATTAAAATATGGAATCATATGAATAATTATATCTTTTGACATAAAGTTTATTCAAACAGTGTATGATTATACTTACTGTTTTGTGAAAAATTAAACATTGATAGTAAGACTAAAATATACTTTGACTGTTAACAACAAGAGTGGTCCTCTTCTCTCTCTAAGCATAATCTTCATTAGCAGTTTGACATAGATTCATTCAGACTTTTTTATATTACTTGTTATTTTTAAACTATTGTATAAATTTTAAATGATGCATACTTCTATGTATTGATTCATTTCTTAAGTGTATTAACTTATTTAATCCTTACAATGGCCATATGCAGAGACATTATTTATTAAATGATAAGATGTTACTTATTTTACCGGGTTTTTGAGAATTAAATGGACCCACATCAATGACAACAATTACCAGTAAACTTCACACAAATTAAGCACTTGTTAAATAATATCAACAATTATAACATAATATATTCTTAAATCTGAAGGCAATGGTAAACACTGAGGCAGTAGGGCTTTGGAGAACATCTAAAACCTACGTTTAATTTCTAATAAAAACATTTTTTTCTGATATTCAAGGAAATTACCATTATGCTACAGTTATTTTTCTTACTTTTGTGCCATAGTAGCAGTTTGTAGTTCTGATTTAAAAAATACAATAATCTAATTTCATTTTTATTATAAATATGGCATTTTTCTTCAGTGTAAATGATTTTCACTAAATATGTTCAATTGTGGTTGAAATTTTATAAACGAAAACATTTATTATGGGATTATTTATTGGAAAAAAACTAATATATAACAATAGGGACTTGTAGAATAAATTGTGATATATCCATGTGATAGAACATCTAGTAGCCATTAAAAGGATATTTACAACAGAAAAAACAAATAAACAAAACAAACTCAGTGCTGTCAAGTAGATTCCAACTCACAGCGACCTTATAGGTCAAAGTAGAACTGTTCCATAGAGTTTCGAAAGAGCACCTGATAGACTTGCACTGCGCACTTGTTGGTTAGCATCCGTAGCACTTAGCCACTACACCAACAGAAAAGGTTGAACAAACATGTAGTTTTAAAAAATAATGATTTCATGCTTGAAAGAACAGTGTGGAACATGCTTTCTTTGTAGAAAGCAGAGAGTTTGGAGACAACAGAGTGTTGTTATCTGGAGAAAAGAAATGATCGGAGTATGAAATACATGCATGATTTCCCCTTTTTTTTATACAGTCATGTATGACTTAACATCCACGATACTTTCTGTGAAACAGGATATAATGAGATTTAGATATTATACAAACACCATATGATATACTGACAGTCTCTGGGTTACAAACCTCTAATTTACATGTAATCTGTAGTACTGAACCCGTTCCTGTAAACGCTATTATATTAAAAACTTGAGGCAATACAATGGTTCATAATAACAAACAGCTGCACATCAAAAAATGTTATTATTACTGTATTTCTATGTTGAAGTTATTTTAGTGTATCTGAAAGGGTTTTTTGAATTATTTTTATGCATAGAAAGGAACTCTATATATTAATGCAAACATTTGACTCATGTGAGATACATTTGTACTTTTTATTCTCTGATTGGGATTTCCATACTTTGTTACAAACTTATAGGACTACAAACATTGTCCAAATGGGCATTATGCAGTGCATGGCTAATAATTCTTAGAAAAATTATATATATATATATATATACACATGTGTATATATGTAAAACAACATTTGCCAATTCAACATTTTTCAGATGTATAATTTAGTGATATCAATTATGTAAGCCATGTTGTGCATCTGCCATCATGCTTTCAACTTTGTGAAATATTTAGTGAAATAAGGGCTACAACACATTAGCAATGGCAAGAAAGTACAGGTGATTTTTAAATGTCTCATTAATCTTTGTTAGTCAAATTTTCTTCAGTGAGCATACATTGGTTTTTATAATCTGAAAAAGACTACCTTAAAATAGTTCTATTAATTTTCTATAACTATCTAAAACAAACATAATGAAAACTCATCACCATCTAGTCAATTCTGACCCATAGCAACTTTACACAGAATATAATTTGTCTTCTGAACTTTATATTATCTGGAAACTATGGTCTCCAGACCCCTGCCTTTGCTACTTTGTACCTCCAAGTATTTGGTTGTTTTAGGAAACTTCTTAGCTTTTGGTTTAATCCAGTTGTGCTGACTTTTATACTGTGTCTTGTCCCTCCCCTCATCTAAAATAATTCTTGTTTATTAACTAGTTAGTGAATACACCTCTTCTTCCCTCTCCACCCTTAAACCTTCAAAGGCTGTTTTTTTCCGTGTTAAAAAAAAAAAAAAATTAATTCTTGAGTTCTTATTCTAGTGGTCTTGTGAAATATTTGAACTTTTGTAACTGACTAATTTCATTCAGCATAACATCTTCAGATTCCTCCATGTTATGTTTCCCAAATTCATCATTGTTATTTATCATTTTTCTGTTGTGTGAATATACCATACTTGGTTTATCCATTCATCCCTTGATAGGTACATAGGTTGATTCCATCTTTTTGCTACTGTGTCAGTGCCACAATGAGTATTGGTATGCATATATCTATTTGGGTGATAGCTTTTATATCTGCAGGACATATTCCAAGAAGTAGGTTTGCTGGATTGTGTGGTATTTTCATTTCAAGCCTTTAAAGAAAGTATCAAACCAATTTTAAAAGTGACTATATCATTTTACATTCCTACTAGCAGAGTATAAGTGTTCCAGTGCCTCCACAGCATCTCCAACATTTATTACTTTGTGTTTTGGGACTAATGTCATCCTTGTTGGGGAGAGATGGTATCTCATTGTAGTTTTGATCTGCATTTCTCTAACGGCTAATGATTGTTAGCATTTCTTCATACATCTGTGAGCAACCTGAATGTTTTCTTCTGTGAAGTACCTGTTCATATCCTTTGCCCATTTTTTAATTAGATTTTCTGTCTTTCTGTTGTTGAGGTTTTTCAGTATCTTGTAGATTTTTAGAGATGAGAAGCTGATATGATTTCTCATAGCCGTTTTTTTTTTTTTTTTTTTTTTTTTGCTAGTCTGCAAGTTATCTTGCTACTCTTTTGGTGAAGTCTTTGATGAGCTAAGTGTTTAATTTTCAGGGGTTCTTGGTTACTATTTTGTCTTCTGGTGTTTGTTCTTTGTTAGTAATATTTTGTAGTCTGCTTACGCCATGTATTAGGACTCTCCTAACACTCTCTGTTTTTCTTTTTTCCATGATCCTTATCATTTTAGATTTTACATTTAGGTCTTTGGTCTATTTTGAGTTAATTTTTGTGCATGGGGAGAGATACGGGTCTTGTTTTATTTCTTTGCAGGCGGATATCCAGTTATGCCAACACTATCTTTTAAAAAGACTGTCTTTTCCCCAGTTAACATGATTTAGGCTGGATGTTTGTGTCTAGATTCTCAAGTCTGTTCCATTGGTCTATGTGTCTGTTGTTGTGCCACTACCAAGTTGTTTTGAGTATGGTGGCAGAATAATAGTTCTAAAGTCAGCTAATGTGAGTCTTCCCACTTTGTTCTTCTTCAGTAGTGCATTACTTATCTGGGAATTCTTCTTTTTCCAAGTGCAGTTGGTAATTTGTTTCTCCATCTCCTTAAAAAAACACCACTGGAATTTGGATAGGGATTGAATTGTATCTATAAATGTCTGGGGAGAATAGACATTTTCACAATGTTGAGTCTTCCTATCCATAAGCATGGTGGATTTCTCTTCTTACATAGTTCTCTTTTGGTTTCTTGAAGTAGTGTCATGTAGCTTTCTTTGTACATGTTCTATACATCTGTGCTGAGATCTGTTTCTAAGTATTTTGTGTTCTTGGGGCTATTGTAAATGGCAATGATTTGATGATTTTTCTCTTTGATGTTCTCTTTGTTGGTGTAGAGGAATCCAACTGATGTTTGTATGTTTATCTTGTATCCTGATATTTGCTAGATTCTTCTATTAGTTTCAGTGTGTTTTTTTTTTCTTTTGTAGATTCGTTAGAGTTTTCTGTGTGTAAGATCATACCATTCCCAAATAGAGTTGTTTTTACTTTTTGTTTACCAATTTGGGTACACTTGACTTCTTGCTCTGGCTAGAACCTCAAGAACAATTTTGAATATAAGTATTAACAAAGGGTAACTTTGTCTGGTTCCCATTCTCAAGAAGAATGCTTTGGGACTGTCTTCAATTAGAATGATGTTGGCTATTGTATAAAAGTCCTTTATTATGTTGAGGAATTTCCCTTCTATCTCCATTTTGATGAGATTTTTTATCACAAATGGAAATAGGAGGAGGCAGGACCAAGATTGCTTACTAGACACATGTCTGCTCGATTCCCTCTGAGTACTAAGACCTAGAAAAATAGTTGAACAGAGTGTGGATGTTAGCGGAGCCCCAAGACCAGATGTTGGGTTATGAGACTGGGCTGGGCAACAGGTAAGGGGATACTACTTTACTGGGGGGCAAGGCAGTGGCATACTGAGTCCCTTTTCTGCTGGTACATCGGCTGAGAGGATTAGAAGTACAGATACCTTCTTTGTTAACTGGGCAGCTGGAACTGAGACTGCTGAGTCTGTGAACCTGGCATGGGCTGGCCACTGTGATAAACGCAGTGTATAAGCAAACAGCATATTCTGCAGTGAGAGAGTATGCTTGGGACAGCCACATCTAGAGAACCCAGTGGCAGATGGAGACTGAGTGTCGTGGTATCCTCCTCCTGTCTTCTCAGAGCTACACTACAGATACTGCTGACTAGCTGCAGGAGAGGTGGCTGAGGCAGGATGCCATCTGGGTGATCTGACTGGCAGAGTCAGCCATGCCTGAGGGTTCAGCTGAGAAACAGTGCCTATCTGGACAGAAAAGCTGTTTTAAAATAATTGTACCTAGAGGACACACCTAGAGAATGCAGTAGTCCCTGGAAGCCAAGTGTTGTGGCATCCTTGTCTCCTCTCTTCCCTAAGCTACACCATAGTCTCAACTGGTATGACACCAGAGAACCAGCACAAGTAGCTTGCTACCTTTATCAGTCAGAAGGCAGGGCCTCCTATCCCTGAGAGTCCAGCTGGGGCCAATCCCCAAGCTAAGCAGCATTCCAAGCATTGACAAAGTCTATATTGCCAGAGAAGCTATACATAACTCAGCTGTACATAGAGAACACAGCAGTGGCTGGTGACCAAATGTAGCAGTTCCCTTACTCCCTTCTTAAAATTGTGCCACATCTCCCGTTTGTGGAACACTGGAGAAACATAACAGCTTTTTGATAGTGTGAAGGCGGAAATCAATATCTAACCATTTAAAGAAGCAGACCACCATGTCTCTGGAAAACTCCCAAAATAAAGAGTCTTCTTCCCAGACGAAGAAGTCTTTCTGGAAATTATTGGAGGTAGGATATAAAATAATTATGTATAGACACCTTTTGGCGATTGAACAAAATGCAGCAGAACAAAATGAAAAATTAAGTAAGCTATATGAACTCCTAGAACATCAACAATTTGAAATCCAATAGATGAATAATAAAATTACAAAATTAAAAAAATTCAAAGCAAAGACAACAGAGCAGGACTGAGAAAATGGAATACAGAATTAGTGAGACTGAAGATAAAGGAACTAATACCAGCATTTATGATGAGAAATCAAAGAAACAGGAAAAATGAAGAAGCATTAAGAAGCATACATGAGTCTATCAAGAAGAATAATCTATGAATAACAGGAGTTCCTGAACAGGGAAGGAGAGCAGAAAATACAGAGAGCATTGTTGAAGAGTGGCTGACAGAAAATTTCCCTGACATCATGAAAAGAGAGACTATAGATACTGAAGATGCTTATCAAACACCACTAAAACCACACACCAAAAGAAAGACACCAGGACATATTCTTCTTCTTCTTCTTTTTTTTCCAGCATGAAGAAAATTTTTTTGTCATATTGTAATTCCCAAAGGTGGCCATGCCTAGGTTTTATTTTATTTTATTAAATAAAAAATGAAAGTGTAGATACTCTGTGCTTACAATATTGGGTTAAGAGAGGAGGAGTACACAAGTTGTGTTGAAGTCCCATTAATATTGATCTTCTTACTAATGTGTATTGTCACCAATTTCACCCAACTAAATTTCTAACAACTATGTAATCTAAACCCTCACCCCTTGCCCTCCTGCCTTCCCACCCTCCCCACCCTTGTAGCCATCTAAGAGTCTTTTCTGTTATGTATGAGTATGCTTTTAAGTTTTTATTGTACGGGTCTCATATAATAACTGTCCTGTCGCTGACTAGTTTCACTCTTCTGTTGTTGGGCATCTGGGTTGATTTCATCTTTTTGCTATCATGGACTGTGCTGCAATGAACATTTGTGTGCATGTATCTGTTGGTGTGAATGACCTTGATTCTGTAGGATATATTCCAAGTAGTGGAATTACTGGGTCAAATGGTATATCAATATCCATTATTTTAAGGTAGTGCCAAATTGCTTTCCAAAGAGATTACACCATTCTGCAATCCCACCAACAGTGTAGGAGAGTTCCAATCTCTCCACAGCCTCTCCAACATTTAGTGTTTTGCTTTTTTTTGGATCATAGCCAATCTTGTTGTGGTGAGATGGTATCTCATTGTTGTTTGGATTTGAATTTCTTTAATAATTAATGATCATGAGCATGTCCGCATGTGTTTTTTGGCTGCCTGGATCTCCTCTTTAGAGAAGTGTCTGTCCATCTCCTTTACCCATCGCTTAATTGGATGATTTGTCTTTTTCTTATTGATTTTTGTAGAAACTTATAGATTATGGAGATCAGGTGTTGGTCTGATGTAGAGTTGCCAAATATTTTTTCCCATTCTGCAGGTGGTCTTTTAATTCTTTTGATAAAGTCTTTGGATGAGCAGAAGTGTTTCTGCTCATTCTTATTAATTGCCATTTATCTATTTTCTCTTCTGATGAATGTGTTTTGTTTGTCAGACTTTGAAGTCTGTCTATATTGTGTATTAAAACGTCCATTGTTGACCCTATTTTATCTTGGATGAGCTTTATCATTTTAGCTTTTATATTTAGGTCTTTTACTCAAATTTGAGTTATTTTTGTATAAGGTGTGAGATATGGGTCTTGCTTCAATTTTTTGCAGATGGATATCCAATTATGCCAGCACCACTTGTTAAAGAGACTGTTCTTATCCCAATTTAAAATCTTATGACCTTTGTCAAATATTAGTTGTTTGTAGCAGGATGGTGGCATCTCTGGGGTCTCTACTTTGTTCCATTGGTCTGTATGTCTCTTTTTGTACCAGTACCAAGCTGTTTTGACTACTGAGGCAGTGTAATAGGTTTTAAAGTTAGGTAGTGAGAGGCCTCCCAGTATGTTCTTCTTTTTTAGTAGTACTTTACTTATCCAGGGTTTATTCCCTTTCCAAATAAAGCTTGTAATTTGTTTCTCCATCTCATTAAAAAATGTCACTGGAATTTGCATTGGGATTGCATTATATAAGTAGATTGCTTTGGACAAAATAGACATTTTCACAATATTGAGTCTTCCTGTCCATGAGTTTTTTGTAGTAAGGTCTTGTAGTTTTCTCTGTAAAGATCTCATTTCTCTAGGTAGATTTATTCCTAGGTATTTTATCTTCTTGGGGCTATAGTAAATGGAATTGATTTGGTAATTTCTTCTTTAATAATTTCACTGTTGGTATAAAGGAATCCTATTGATTTAGTTATGTTTATCTTGTATACTGATACTTTGCTGAATTCTTCTATTAGCTCTAATAGTTTACTCATGGATTTCTTTGTATTCTCTGTATAAACAATCATATCATCTGCAAAGAGGGAAATCTTTACTTCTTCATTGCCAATATGGATGCCTTTTATTTCTTTGTCTTGTCTAATTGCTCTGGCTAGAACTTCTAGCACAATGTTGAATAGAAGTGGTGAGAGCGCACATCCTTGTCTAATTCCTGTTCTCAGTGGGAATTCTTTCAGTCTTTCACCATTCAGGATGATGAAAGCAGTTGGCTTTCCATAGATGCTACTGATTATATTTGAGGAACTTCCCCTTTATTCCTATTTTTCTGAAAGTTTTAAGCATGAATGGATGATGAACTTTGTCAAATGCCTTTTCTGCATCAATTGACAAAATCAGGTGATTTTCATCTTTTGGGTTATTAATATGATTGATTATATTCATTGTTTTTCTGATGTTGAACCAGCCTTGCATCTCTGGAATGAAACCAACTTGATCATGATGAATTATTGTTTTTATATGCTGTTGAATTCTATTGGCTAGAATTTTGTTGAAGATTTTTGCATCTAGATTCATCAGTAGTATCGGTCTGTAATTTTCTTTTTTTGTGGGATCTTTCCCTGGTTTTGGTATCAGGGTTATGCTGGCTTCATAGTATGAATTTGGAAGTATTTCGTCTCTTTCTATGGTATGAAATAGCCTCATTAGTATTGGAGTTAATTCTTCTCTAAAAGTTTGGTAGAATTCTCTGGTGAAGCCATCTGGGCCAAGACTTTTTTTTGTTGGTAGATTTTTGATAAACTTTTCAATCTCTTCCTTTGTGAGAGATTTATTAAGGTGATCTATTTCTCCTTGTGATAGTCTTGGTGAGTCATATGAATCTAGAAATTTGTCTATTTCACCTAGGTTTTCAAACCTGTTAGAGTATAGCTTTTCTTAGTATTCTGTTATAATATAATTTATTTCAGTTGTGTCTGTTGTAACATCTCCCAACTCATTTCTTAATACTGGGACATATTCTAATCAAGCTTAATAAAATGAAACATAAAGAGAGCCTCTTAAAGGCAGCTAGGCTTAAAGAAAACTAACGTACAAAGGGAAGCCCTGTAGGCTTTTCTCTGACTTCTTGGCAGAAATGCTGTTGGAAATAAGACAGTGGGATGACACGTACAAAACCTTGAAGGAGAGAAATTTCCAAACAAGAATTTTATATTCTGTAAAATTGTCTCTCAAATATGACAGTGAAATTAAGACATCCACAGATAAACAGAAGCTTAGAGACTTATCAAAAACCAAAACAAAACTGCAAGAAATACTGAAAGAAGGTCTTTGTTTAGAAAAGCAGTAACATCAGATGTATACTTAAGGATGCAATGCAGGACACAACACCACAAGTCCTTCTCGGAGAAGTCACAAATCTCAATGAAAGCTAAACTTTAAAAAGTAGAGAACTAGAGATCTTAACAAAAAAACTGTGATATCATCATACTACAAACAGGCATATATTACAGTAGTTAAAACCCTTTCAGATAGAGAGGAAATTAAGGAGATATTCAGAAGTAAGAGATTCCTATAAACTTGGAACATTAAGGGGTATCAAAAGGATAGCCACAAAATGAACTAACAGTGCTGCGTATCAAAACAAGACACAAAAAAACACAAAATCAACATTGAAAAAGGTGAAAAGTAAACTCACAAATAAAAATGATCCAGAATATTAAGAGAAATGAAGAAAACATCAACAGCACAAAAATACAGGCACAAAAATGATAGCACTAAACATGCCTATCAATAATTGCACGCAGTGTAAATGGATTGAATGCTTAAATAAAGAAGTAGAGTAACAGCTTGGATCAAAAAACAGAATCCACCCACATGTTGCTTACAGGAAACACACCTTAGACCCAAAGATATGAACTAACTGTAAATCAAAGTATGGAAAAATATAAACCAAGCTAACTACATGGAAAGAACAGCAAGAGTGGCAATGTTAATCTCAGATAAAACAGATTTTAACATAAAATCCACCACAGTGGGCCAGGATGGTCACTATGTATTACTGAAAGGTTCAGTATATAAGCAAGTTACAACAGTATTAAATATTTATGCACCCAATACCATGCATATAAATATATAACAAATGTTGACAACACTGAAAAATGAGATAGATCACTCCACAATAATACTAGGAGACTTCAGTGCTTCACCTCTGGTAATGGACAGATCATCCAGAAAAAAGTTCTGTAAAGATACAGAAGATCTGATTGCAACAATCAATCAGCTATACCTCACTGACATACAGAACTTTTTAACCAACAACAAATAAGTACACTTTCTTTTCCAGTACACCTGAAACATTCCCCCAAATGGACCACATATTAGGCTATAAAACAAGTCTCAACAAAATTCAAACCATTGAATTATTGCAAAGCATCTTCTCAGACCATAAAACTATAAAAGCTGAAATCAATAACACAAAAACGATGGGTAGAAATTTGAACTCATGGAAACTGAACAACACCTTGCTCAAAAATTCATGGATCATAGAAAAAATCAAAGATGTAATAAAAAAAATTTATGGAATCAAATGAGAATGAAAACCCATCCTACCAGAGCCCGTGGGAAATAGGAAAAGCAGTGCTCAGAGGTTAGTTTATCTCTATATATGCATGCATCCAGAGTGAAGAAAGAGCCCAAACCAAAGAATTCACCCTACAACTTTGAATAAGTAGAAAGAGAACAACAAAGGAACTGCTTGGGTACCAGAAGAAAACAGATAACAAAGGTTAGAGCAGAAATGAATGAATTAGAGAATAGAAAACAATTGAAAGAATTAATGAAACCAAAAGCTGGTTTTTCAAAAAGATCAACAAAATTGACAAACCATTGGTAAACGTACAAAAGAAAAAAAGAAGAAACAAGTAACCCGAATATGAAATGAGATGGGAAATGTCACAACAGATCCCTCTGAAATCAAAAGTGTTGTAACAAAATACTATGAAAAACTGTACTCTAACACATTTGAAAATCTAGAGGAAATGGACAGATTTCTAGATTCATATCACCTGCAAAAATTATCACAAGGAGAAGTAGAACAACTTAGTAACCCCATCACAAAAAGAAGAGATTGAAAAAGTAATAAAAAAACTACCATCTGAAAAAAGTCCTGGCCCAGATGGATTCACTGGAAAATTCTATCAAACTTTTAGAGGGAGTTAAACCCGATACTACTGAGGCTATTTCACGAGATAGAAAGGATGGAGTATTCCCAAATTCATTCTATGAAGCCAGTATAATGCTGATACCTAAGCCAGGGAAAGATCCCACAAAAAAGAAAATGACAGACCAATATCACACATGAACCTACATCCAAAAATTGTCAACAAAATGCTCGCCAATAGAATTCAAAAAGATATCAAAACAATAATTCATCATGAACCAGTTGGATTCTTAACAGAGATGCAGGGCTGGTTCAACATCAGAAAAACAATTATTGTAATCAGCCACACAAATAACACAAAGGAAAAGAATCACTTGATGTCATGGACTGAATGTGTTCCCTAAAACTCTAACAATTTGGCTGTGCCATAATTCCTGGTGTTATGTGATGTTCCTCCATGTTGGAATTCCTGCCTCTATGATGTTAATAAGGATGAATGGACAGCAGTTGTGTTGGTAGGGCAAGATTCAATGTGTAAGTTTGTTTTGTGACGTGAGGCAGTCTCTTGAGCTATAAAGGGAAAAATCTGGCAGAGAGACTTGGGAACCTCATACCATCAAGAAGGTTGTACCAGAAGAGTGCATCCTTCAGACCTGAGGTTCCTGTTCCAAGATGCTCCCTGACAAAAGACTGATACAACACAAGGACTTTCCTCGAGAGTGAACAGAGGGAAAACCTTCCCCTCCAGCGAACACCCTGAATTCAGACTTGTCGCCTACTGGACTATGTAAGAATAAACTTTCTTTTGTTAAACCCATCCACTTTGTGGTATTTCTATTAGAGAAGCACTAGTTGACTAAAACACCTGATTTTGTTAATTGATGCAGAAAAGGCATTTGACAAAGTCTAACTCCTATTCATGTTAAAAATTCTCAGCAAAATAGGAATGGAAGGGAAATTTCTCAGTGCAGTAAGAGCCAACCACCTACCTCATTCTGAATGGAGACTGAAAGACCTCCCCCTGAGAACAGAAACTATACAAGGATATCCATTTTCACTACTTCTATTCAACATTGTACTAGAGGTTCTAGCCAGAGAAATCAGACTAGACAAAGAAATAAAGGCCATCTGCATCAGTAAAGAAGTAAAGATATTCCTATTTGTACAAGATATGATCATATACACAGAGAACTCTGAAGAATCCACAAATAAATTACTGTAACTAATAGAAGAGTTCAGCAAAGTATTAGGATATAAGACAAACACAAGTAAACCGATAGAATTTCTTAAGACCAAAAAGAAATCATCAAATCAATACCATTTACTATAATCCCCAAGAAGATAAAATACCTAGGATTAAATCTAACCAGAGAAGTAATAGACCTATACAGAAAAAATTACAAGACCGTAGTGCAAGAAATCAAAAGAGACTTATGTAAGTGGAGAAATCTACCTTACTCATGGATAGGAAGACTTAACATCATGAAAATGTCTGTTTTACCCAAAGCAATCTATACAAACAATGCAATCTCAATATAAATTCGGGCAGCATTTTTTAATGAGATGGAGAAACAAATCACCAACTTTGTTGGGAAAGAGAAGAAACCCCAGATAAGCAAAGTACTACTGAAGAAGAGAAACACGGTGGGAGATCTCACACCACCCAACCTTAAAACTGATTACATTGCCACAGTACTCAAAACAGCTTGGTACTGGTACAAAAGGAGACATACAGACTGATAGAACAGAATAGAAACCTCAGAAATATCACCATCCTCTTACAAATAGTATATTTGACAAATTTCCCAAGGTCTTAAAATAGGGTAAAAACAGTCTCTTTAACAAACGACATTGGCAAAATTGGATATCCATCTTCAAAAACCTGAAACAAGACCCATATCTCACACCTTACACAAAAATTAACTCTAAATGCATCAAAGATCTAAATATCAAACCTAAAATGATAAAGATCATGCAAGAAAAAACAAGGTCAACAACGGAAGTTCTATAACACAGCTTAAACTAAAAATCTGACTAACAATGCATGAACAACAGAAGAGAAACCAGTTACATGGAAACTACTAAGAATCAAACCCTTAGGCTCATCCAAAGACTTTATCAAGAGAGTTAAAAGACTACCTACAGAATGAGAAAAGATATTTGGCAACTACATGTCAGATCAATGTTCTGATTTCCATACTCTATTAAATACTGCAAAATATCAACAAGAAAAAAGTAAATAACCCAATTAAGCAATGGGCAAAGAAGATGGACAGAGACTTCATCAAAGAAGACATCAAAGTAGCCAAAGGGCACCTGAGGAAATGCTTACAATCTTTAGCTAGTAGAGAAATGCAAACCAAAACTACAATGAGATACTAACTCACCCCAACAAGTTTGGTAACAATCCAAAACACACAAAACAATAAATGCTGAAGAGGTTGTGGAGAGACTGGAAGTATCCCACACTGCTGGTGTGAATGCAAAATAGTACAACCTCTCTGGAAAGCAATTAGGTTCTTCCTTAAAAACACTAGACATAGAAATACCATATGATCCAGCAATCCCACTACTCAGAATATATCCTACAGAAATAACGGTGGTCACATGAACAGATACATGCACACAAATATTTATTGCAGCACTGTCCAAGATAGTAAAAAGAAGGAATGAACCTAAGTGTCCATCAACAGATGAATGGATAAACCAACTCTGGTATATACACTCAATGGAATACTACACAGTAATAAAGAACAGCAACGGTTTTAGGAAGCATCCCATACCTTGGTTTCGTTATGCTGAGTGAAATCAGTCAGCTGCAAAAGCACACATATTCTATGAGACCTCTGATGTAAGGACTTAAAAATATACAAGTACAAAAGAAACAACTCTTTGACAACTACATGGGTGGGGATGGCAAGAGAGGGTTGGTCATAGATTTAGATAGTTGATAGGAATTGTGTCAACTGAAAGCAGTGACAGCACGCAGTTAGAGTAGATCAACACGACTGTACCATGCCATAAACTGAACAGTTTGCTAAACTCAATCCAGTATTTCAAAAGGTAGAGTAGCAGCAATGGAGGTCTAGAAGCCATGTTTTGAGGGAACATAAATGTTAACCAACATGAGTAGCCTTTTGCTAAGAGAGTTTTCTGCACCCCACATTGGTAAGCAATGTCTAGGTTTTTAAAAGCTAGCCATCAGAGGTACACCAAATGGTCCCAACTCATGTGGAACAGATGATGATCAAGAACGTCAAAGACATGAAGAAAAATGAGCTCAGGAAACAGAAGCATCCATACAAATGAGGGATGTATCAACATGAGACCAGAAAAACCAGATAGTGCCCCTCAGTAGTGATGGAAGACACAATGTGGAGCCCCTGAGGCAACACAAGATAAAGTGGTGTGCAGCTCAAGAACTACTAAAAGACCAGAATTGATGGTCCAACAGTGTTATGTGTCCCCTGGAAACACGACCCCTAGACCTGCTGCTGACCTAACAGGAAACTGGTACTGAAGTCAACTCTTCAGACAAGAATGGACTGGATTTAGGGACACAGTGTGACCATATGGTGTGTGTAGCTTATCGTTTTATACATTTATAGGAGTTTGTCCCACTGGCTTCTTTCTAGATGGGAGAGAAGAGGGGGAAGAGGAGAGGATAGGTGCTCATTAAGAGGATACTAGAGGTATAGAATGAAAAGCAGGAATGTGCTGTCACTGGGTTAGGAGAACAGATTGAGCTGCAAATAGGTGGTGATTGTTGTTCTTACATACCGTGGAGTCAGTTCCGACTCATAGCTACCATATGAACAACAGAACAAAACACTGCCCGGTCTAGCACCATGTCCACAGTCATTTTTATGCTTAAGCCCATTGCTGAGGCCACTGTCAATCCATCTCGTTGAGGGTCTTCCTCTTTTTCGCTGAGCCTCCACTCTACCAAGCATGATGTCCATCTCCAGGGACTGATCTTTCCTGACATGTCCAAAGTATGTAAGACACAGATAGGTGGGTACGCAGAACTTATTTGGATTATATCCTTCATTTAATCATGATAAAAAAAAAAATGGGTGCTGGACTTCATCAAATGTCTATTCTGCATCTGTTGGTGAAATCAGGTGGTTATTGTCTTCTATTTTATTTATGACGTGGATTCTAATGTTGAACCATCAGACAGATATCTGGTATGAATCTCAGTTGGTCATGGTGAATTATTTTTTTTATATGTTGTTGAATTTTATGGGCTAGGATTTTGTTGAAGATTTTTGCATCTAAGTTCATAAGAGATACTGGAGTGTAATTTTCCTTTTTTGTGGTGTCTTTACCTGGGTTGGGTATCAAGGTAATGCTGGCTTCATTGAATGAGTTTAACAATATTCCATGCTCTGAAATAGTAATAGAATATTGACCCTTCTCTGAAAGTCTGGTAGAATTCTCCAGTGAAATCATCAGGGACAGAGCTTTTTTTGTTTGGGAATTTTTGAATTACCTTTTCTGTTCCTCCTTTTGTTATTAGTTTATTCAGTTTTTCTACTTCTGTTGTGTTAGTTTGGTTAGGTAGTGTTTTTCTAGAAATGTGTCTATTTCCTCTAGGTTTTCAAATTTGTTAGAGTTCAATTTTGCATACTATTCTGTCATGATTTTTTTTTTAAATTTCAGTTATGTCTGTTGTGATGTTGCCCATCTCATTTCTTATACAGGTTATTTGCTTTCTCTCCTGTTTTTCTTTTGTTTGCTTCACAGTGATTTATTGATTTTGTTAATCTTTTCAAATAACCAGCTTTTAGTGTGGCTAACTCAAATCATTTATCCGCTGTCCAATTCATTTAGTTCTGCTCTGATTTTCTTCATTTGCTTCTTTTGGTGCCCAAAGGCTTCTTACACTGCTGTCTTTCTACTTGTTCAAATCATAGAATTAATGCATTGATTTGGGCCCTTTTTTCTTTTTGGATGTGTACAATTCTTGGTATAAATTGGCCTCTGAACACTTCTTTTGCTGTGTCTCAAAGATTCTGTTAGTATGTATTTTCATTTTTGTTGATTCTTGTGTTTCTTTATTCTATCCTTGATTTCTTTAATAGCCTAGTAGTTTTTGAACAAGCTGTTACTCAGTTTCCATGTGTTTGATGTATATATTTTTCCTTTCCTTTTCTGTTATTGCTTTCTGCTTTTGTGGCTTTATGGTCTGAAAAGATTCTTTGCAATATTTCAATGCTTTGGATTTTAAGCCTTCCTTTATGGCCTAATATGTGGTCTCTTCTGGAGAATTTTGTACATGTGTTGGAAAAGAAAGTATACTTGGCTGCTGTTGGGTGGAGTATTCTGTGTATGTATATGTGATCAAGTTCGTTGATTGTAGCATTTAGTTCTTCCATGTCTTTATTGAGCTTTTTTTTTGGAAAGTTCCGCCCTTTGCCAAAAGTGGTATGTTTAGTTCTCCTGCTAATATAATAGGGCAATCTATATCTGTTTTCAATGTAGTTAGTGTTTGTTTTATATATATAGTAGTGGTGTCACTGAGTGCATAAATATTTAATACTTTTCTGTTCTGTATGATTAACCTTTTGATCATTATGTGGTATCCTTCCTCATCCATTGTGGCAGATTTTTAAAGTCTGTTCTGTCAGAAATTGTTATTGCCTCTCTTCTTTTTTGAATGTTGTTTGCTCAACATATTTTTTTAATTTTTTGAGTTTTAGTTTGACTGTAACTTTATAGGGTCACTGTGAGTCAGCATCAATTTGACTGCAATACGTTTTGTATCCTTAAGGTGTGATTCTTGTAGGCAGCATAATGACAGATCATGTGATTTTTATCCAATCTGATGTTCTTTATTGGTGCATTTGATCCATTTACATTCATTATAATTATTGATGGGTATGAGTTTAGTGTGTCATTCTGAAACCTTTTTGTGTGTGTGTATGTATGCATTATTAACAGCTTCTTGTTCTATTTTCTGTATGTGTTTTCTTTCCATCTTTTACATTTGCTGTGGTTTCATGATTTTCTTATTTTAAATTTTGGTGTGGAGGATTGTTAATTTCCTTTCTGGTTATCTTGATATTTAATCTTATTTTTCTAAATTTAAATCAGTCTTTAACTTCTTTCCATCACCTTGACTACCTCTACATATGAAAGATATACGACTACTTTTTTAGTCTGTCTTTTTTGTTATAATGTTACTTTTTTCATGTGAACATCTGTTTCATATTTTCAGAGTTTTAGTCTTTATTTCCCTATCTGTGTTAATATCTATTTTCTCTGTCCTTCATTCTAGTCTTGGATTGTTACCTGATGTAACTGATTTTCAATCCAAAGGACTCCCTTTAGTATTTCTTATAATTTTGGTTTGGTTTTTACATATTCCCTAAATTTCTGTTTATCTGGAAATGTCTTAATTTCATCATCATATTTGAGAGACAGTTCTGCTGGATATAAAATTCTTGACTGGCAATTTTTTTCCTTCAAGGCTCTGTATATGTCAACCCATTGCCTTCTGGCCTGCATGGTTTCTGCTGAGTAGTACAAGCAGAGTCTTACTGACTCTCCTTTGTAAGTTATTTTTTGTTTACCCCTGGTAGCTTTGAAAATGCTCTCCTTATGTTTAGTTTTAGCAAGTTTGATTATAGTATGTCTTGATGTCTTTCTTCTGGGATCTAGCTTTGTGTGGAGTTTGATGCACATCTTGGACAGATATCTTCTCATCTTTCATAATATCAGCAGTTTGCTGTCAACAAAACATCAATAATTTTCTATTTTCTATTATTCCTCCCTGTTCTGGTAACTCCAATCACTTGTATATTATTTTTCTTGATAGAGTTTCACATAATTCTTAACTTTTCTTGATTTTTTAAAAGTCTTTTATCTGATTTTTCATCAAATATGTTGGTATCACATTTTATCTTCAATCTCACTAATTTGGCATTCCATTGCCTCAGTTCTACTCCTCTGACTTTCTGTTGAGCTGTCTAATTCTGTAATTTTATTATTAATCTTCTAAATTTCTTCATACTTTTATTCTGCTGTTTCTTGTAGCCTGTTCAATTTTACATGATATTCTTTTGAGTTTTGCCTGATCTCTTGAAGAGTTCTAAATATTAATCTTTTGTATTCTACCTTTAATAATGCCAGGAAGCTCTCTACATCTGGAAAAATTCTTGGTTCTTTGTTTAGGGCACTTTCTGAAGCCATCATGATCTGTCTCTATTGTCTCCAAGCTGTCAATAAGTTGTTGTATTTATTTATTTTATGTTTGCCTATTGCATTCTAGCCTCTTATTTTGTTTTGAAAGTCCAAATAGGCTGATTGTATGCAGTAGTTTAATTACTGACTCCTCTGAAGCTCTTATGTCCTGTTACCAAGTAGTTAAAGCATATGATCCCAGGAGTCTGTTTACTTTTCTTGTCTGTATCCATCTAAGCTGTCCAGGTAATGAGTTACCAAGTTTGTGGTGCAGCTCTACCCTACAGTGCTAGGTAGGCTAAGGTGGTTGGTGTAAGCAAGGTATTGGGACTGTATGCTCTGAGAATGAAAGAGGGCTGAAAGTGTCTGTGAGTATGAGGAAATTGTATCCCTATTCTTTAGTGTGTAAGTAAATAGGTTTTGCGCAGGACTGCAGTGCTGTATGCAGAGCTGACAGTCATTCAAGGTCCACGGACCGTTATACCTGTGCCTAGGTAAAGGAACTGTTTCTTCCCTGAGTAAATAATTTTTTTTCTTCCCCCTTCATTTGTTAAATTGCTCCTTCTTCAAACCTAGGAGAATGGTTCAGGGCATATGTAAGGGGTCCTACTTCCTATAAGGGAATATGTTGTCTGTGCAGCCAGGCATAGTACAGAGAAGGGAGAAGCTAGTACTGATAAAAGGGAAAAGGTTTATTCCAAGGAAATTTTTAGATCCATGTGCAGTAGGTTTGAGGCAAGCTACCAAGATTTTGCCAGTCAAATGCTGTTTTTCACATTCCTGGAGGTACATGTGCTTTCCACTTTTCAATCTCTCCCACTGTGTAAGATGCTTTCAGAACACCAGTGCTCCCTTCACCATGCTCACCTGCTGTTGATCTGCCTGTGCAGTACCAATACCTACAAGATCAGGTCTGGCCATTCCTAGGTACTTCTGAATCTACTCTCTCTTCCCTGTTACTTAGTCAGACTTTTCCAACTTCCTTTGATGTTCAGGGCTTATAAAATATCATACATAATTGACTCATTTTTTGTTTGTTTTGGGGGGTCTTTATTGTTAGAGGGATCACAGGAAGCATTTGACTATTCTACCATCTTAGCCTCGCCTCCCTAATATTCATATTAATTCTTCATTTTTTTTTTCAAATAAAACCTAGTATTACTTTCCAGGAAACCCTGGTGGTGCAGTAGCTAAATGCCATGGTTGTGAATCCACCAGGTGCTCCTCAGAAACTCTGTGGGGTAGTTCTGCTCTCAAATTGATGGCAGTGGGTACTATGTTCTAAGGCTCCCTGGTTGCAGACTGGTTCAGTGTTACACCTGCTAACCAAAAAGCTGACAGTTTGAATTACCAGGTACTCACTCATATGAGGCAGCTCTACTTTTTCCTATTAAAAAAAATTGACTCATAGCAACCCTAGAATACAGAGTAGAACTACTCCATAGAATTTCCAAGGAGTACTGGTAGATTCAAACTATTCACCTTTTGGTTAACAAATATAGCACTTAACCACTACACTACCAGGATTTCTGTCTGTTCTACAGGTTGCTATATACATGCAATAACACATATATTATATACACATATACAATTATATTCGTGTACTTTTAAAAATGAAATATATGTGCTGATAGATTGAAAATAACTAAGTTTTTCATAAATTCAATGCTAAACCTTAATCTCTTCTTAATGAAGAAGTATAATTACCTGAATTTAACCTAAAATCTGTGTCAGTGTACCCTTCTATGAGTTAGTTCCTCAGATAATTAGTTTATGGAATATTACCTTTGAGGAAACACTTCCACTCCTAGTACTTCTTGGCTTTTTCATTCTACTGACTGATCAGAATAGGCCACCCCCACTTCTTCAGAAGTACTTATGCTTCAAGGTTACAGAGGAAAATATAGTTAACAGAAAAATATATAAAGAAATCAATACACATACATATAAACAGACTAAGTGTTGTTAAAGAAAAGTCAGATGTTTATAGGCCTCTCAGGCAGTCCCCGTAATAAGACATCCAATTCCTCTTTGCCTGGTTCCCCTCTGACATCAGGGCTCTGTCAGCTGTTCCTAGGACCTAGCAAAAAGTTCTAGAAACGAATTCCATTCTAGTTTGTATCCCTGCTGAGAATTTGCAGTTCTACCAAGTTCTCAGGTGATGCTAACACTGCTGGTGAAGGATTAATGCTGAGAAACACTAGCAGAGCAGTAGTTCTCAAAATTTATCATACATAAGAATCCCCTGAGGATATAATTAAAATATAGAGTCAGATTCAGTATATCCAGGGTGGAAATACAAGCTCTCAGCAGAGGTTCAAACCTGAACAAACAGAAGCCCTGTCAGAGACTCAAGTGAAGGAACCTAATTCAAACTATTTGTACAATTATCCAGGCTACTTTAGTACCTGAACATGTTGTTAATTGTATTCACTAGGTTTATTCCCCTCCACAAAGAACATAATTAGTCAAAAGTCACCCAAAATGAAAAACTCTGGTCCGGTTGGGACTACCATGTCTTTTCAAAGTCTTTTTCCATTAGCTTCTGAGAATGAAAGAAAAATAAAAACAGTGCTTCTGTTGTGACAGTTGGGGTAAGTTTCAAAACCTGGCTAGATCTCCCCCTAGTGACAAAGTCAATTCATGTCTTCTGAAGTACATAATCTTTGACTTTCTATTTAGTTGTTATTTCATAAAATGCAGGAGGTAAATATTTTTAGAACATTAAACCCACACTAAATTCTTTTATCAAATTATTTAACTGTATTTGTTGTACATTTATGATAGTCAAGGAGACTGAGGCTCAGAGACGTTGGTGGGATCAAGACAGCCAGTGAACCTGGGATTTGAATTTTACCTGTCTGATTTCCAAGTCTTGAAGCTCTGTGCTACCAGTGCTCACCAAATACTCAATACTTCTTTACTCTTCTGACCTCCCATTGTGCATATGTTGATTCCAGCTTGGACGTTTGATCCATACTTCATGCTTCTGTAAGTTTTTCTATTCTGATAATCGTATTTATCCTTTTTGTTCATTTCAATCTTTGCTTCTCCAAAGTAGCCTTCCCTTAGCCCTGGACTTCCATTTTCAATAGCACTATGTACTATTGGAGAATCATTAGTGGTGCAGTGGTTAAACACTCAACTACTAACCAAAAGGTCAGAGGTTCTAACACGCCAGCAACTTCATCTGGAGAACATGGGTAAAGATCATCACCTTGAACACCCTAGAGGGCAATTCTACTTCATCATACAGGGTTGCTATGAGTCAGAATTGATTCCATGGCAGTGGTTTGGGATGTACTGCCTATTGCTCTTATCACAATTATAAGAAAATAAAAAGCTATACAAGTGTTTATAACAGCTGTGTCCATCTGCTTCTTTTGTTGTTGTGTGCTGTCAAGTTAATCCTGGCTCATGTTGTTAGGTACGGTTGAGTTGGTCCCACTCACAGCAACACTATGTACAACAAAATGAAACTGTTGCCCCATCCTACACCATGCCCACTACTGTTCTACTTGAGCCCATTTTTGCAGCTGCTGCTTCTGTCCATCTCATTGAGCATCTTCCTCTTCTTTGCTGATCCTCTACCAAGCATGATGTCCTTCTCCAGGGACCGATCTTACCTGATAATATGTCCAAAGTACGTGACATAAAGTGTCACCATTTTCCGTTCTAAGGAGCATTCTAGCTGTATTTCTTCCAAGACAGATTTCTTTACTCTTTTGGCAGTGAAAGTACATTCGATATTCTTTACCAACACCAAAATTCAAAGGTATCAATTCTTCCTCAGTCTTTCTTACTCAATGTTCAGCTTTCGCATGGATATGAGCTGACCGAAAACAGTAAGGTAGGGTTAGGGGCACCTTAACATTACACCTTAGCTTTTTTAAGTTTTAAAGAAGCCTGTGGCAGTAGATTTGCCTGATGCGATGCATCATTTGATTTCTCTACTGCTGCTTCCCGAGAGTCGTAGATTCTAGTAAAATGAAATCCTTTACAACTTCAATCTTTTCTCCATTTATAACGACACTGCTCACTAGCTTAGTCGTGAAGATTTTTGTTTTCTTTTGGTTGAAGTATAATCTATACTGAAGGCTATGGTCTTTGCTCGTCATTAGTAAATCCTTCAAGTTCTCTTCACTTTCAACAAGCAAAGTTGTATCATCTGCATGATGCAGGCTGTTACTGAGTATTCCTCTAATTCTGATGCCACATTCTTCTTCATCTACTCCAGCTTCTTTAATTATTTACTCAGAATAGAGATTGAATAACTATGGTAAGAAGATTCTGACTCATAGTGACATTATATGATGAAAAGAACAGCACCATAAGGTTTATGAGGCTATAATTTTTATGGGAGCAGACCAGTTGGTCTTTTTTCTCTTGAAGTGACTGGTGCTTTCCCATGGCCAATTTTTTGGTTAGCAGCTAAGCACTTCATCATCACACCGCACTACCAGGGCTCCTTCACCAGTTTTTACACCGCTTTCCCCACTTATGTTCCATCAAGAAAGGACCTTGCACAGAGTAATATGTAGATTTTGCTGATTGAACAAATGAATGAGTAGATGAACTAACAAGCAAGTCTCACTTAAACAACTTGAGTTTCTAGCATTAATTTTTCTGTTTTCTTTAGTTTCTCTAAAGTTCAGATTCCCATGTTTCTGGTTTTGGTCTGATTTGTTTTCTCTGGTCCTGATATCTGGTTAGGAGACTGTATAAGGTGCTAACAGTTAAGTGTTCAGATGCTAATCAAAAGATTGGAGGTTCAAGTCCACCCAGAGTCACCTCAAAAGAAAGGCCTGACAATCTACTTTTGAACAATTAGCCCTTGAAAACCTTATGGAACACAGTTCTCTGATACACATGGGATCATCACAAGTCAGAATCTACTCAACAACAATTTGTTTAGATTTGTGACTATACCATTGATTCCGTGTGATTTCTTGATTTCATGTAGCTCTTTCACCTTAGCTATAATGGTAGGGGAAGCTTTCTCCCATATCATGATTAATGCTATTAAACTAGAAAGTGAGAAAAAGGAGTAGAGTGCTCCCCAACTCTAGGGTGGCCCCCTAGATGCAAATCTTCCCAAATAAACTGTAGGAAAAATCTATGTACTTTATAACCAACCACCATTTGAGAAACCTGTCCATTCTACATACTGGGAGAAATACAGGTGAAGGGAAGATATTTGCCTCTGACCTTTAAAGCACAGTTTGCTTTATGGGCTGATACCTGGTATGTTATTTGATCTCAGTGAGATATATGGCCAGGTGAAATGTTCTTATTTTCTACTTTTAGGTAATGTGTATGGTATCCACTTCCTAACAAGGAAGAATGGAGCAAAAGATAAATATAGTATTCTCTCCAATTTTGCTTTGAAACTATTTATATATATTTAAAAGTCATGAAAATAATACCATTAATTTAACATAACACAGTTACTTTTGATCTTATTAGCATGTGCATTGTTTTAATACAAAGGATTTTTCAAGATTTTCACCTGACAGAAACATCTGAAAATCTATTCTTACTTCATGCAGTTTACCAGCTACTTTGTTACCACTATAGGCTACAGTTTGCAACGATGCTTAGAACAAGCTGTTTTATTAGTACAATAACCCAATAAGGGCATAATTGACGGCACTTGGCTTGGCTTATAGGTAAATACAAAGCATTTACATGAGAATATTTGGGATGCTGATTAATTACAGAGGACACTTTAGAGACATGTATGTTAATGGAAACCTGAATAACATAGTCCTTTATTAACATAGCTCTGCGAAGCGAGGCATTGAAGGAGTAGAACAATGGAATAGTGAAAAGGTGGGGCAAGCAAATGATAAATCAGTTGTATGTGAAGAAATAGGGAAGGAATTATCATAAGCATTAAGCTACCATTCTAACATGATGAATGCAGAATAGTAATACTACATTTGTAATTATAATGGTGCCTTTATAAATAATGAATCAATTCAGAAAACAGCATTGTTGTACTTTACAATAAATGTAGGCATATATCCACAATAATAAGGAAAAGGTTACTTATTACGCCCAGTGGAATCTTAAATCCTAAAATACAGCACTCTGCTTATATTAATACAAGATGAGAACTGTTCCTACATTTTCTAAGAGACAAGGAATCATTGTTCTGAATTTCTTTAAGTAGCACATAATAATTCACTTAAATCTTTATCTCTAAATGTCAATGTCAAGACCTGCTAATGACACTGTTAAAAACTCACTGATGTAGAGTTGATTCAGACTCATAGCAACTCTGTAGGATAAAGTAGAGCTGCTCCCATAAGGTTTCCAAGGCCATAAATCTTTACCAGAGCAAACTATAACATCTTTCTCCCATGGAGTGGCTGCTGGGGTTTCTACTCCTGACCTGTTTGTTAGCAGGGGTCTTTAATAACCCTGTGGTGTATCCTAAATAACCAAGCCTGGACAAGAACCTCAGGTTTCTTATGAATGGGACAGGTAGTGTGATGACCTTATCCCTAGCCCCACCATTTTTTGTCTTATCTCCTATACCAGGTTCTAAACTCCTTAAAACTCAATCTTGTTTATATTTCTTAGGATGCTGCCAATAATGCTATGAATAAGGCAGACAGCCTGTAATTTTTTTCATGACTATTTTGAAATGCAAATCTGTTCTGTGCCTCATAAAAAGAGAGGTTTGGAAGTATTTGAAGGGAAAAGTAAAAAGATTTAGTGTCCTGGATGTGGATCAGTATCACCCACACAATTTAAAACATAAACAGATTCTTTGGTGCAGCATTAGATCCACTCTACTTAAGACAGCTTCACAGAGAGAACACAGTGGCAGCTGTTGACCAAGTCTAGCAGTGCCCTGACTCCCTTCTTATAGCTACCCCATAGCTCCTGGTGGCATGACACCAGAGAAGCTGAACAACCTTCTGATGATGCAAAGACAACAAGCAATATCTAATCACTTAAAGAAGCAGACCACCATGGCTCCAGAAAATTCCCAAAATAAAGAATCAAAAAACTTCCTAAATTAAGAAGCCTTCCTGAAATTATTGGAGATAGAGTACAAAAGAATTGCATATAGAGCCCTTCTAAATCTCTGGACTGAGATTAAACAAAGTACGGTAGAACAAAATGAAAAGTTAAACAAGCTATATGAACTGCTAGAACATCAAACATCTGAAATTCATAGGATCAATAATAAAATTATAGAGTTAGACAATTCAATAGAAAGCCAAAAGAGCAGGATTGAGGAGATGAATGCAGAATTAGCGAGATTGAAGGTAAAGCAATTGACACCATCACATGAGAAGAAATCGGATAAAAGAATCAACAAAAAATAAGAATCCTTCAGAATTATGTGAGACTCTACCAAGAGGAACAATTTATTTGTAATTGGAGTTGAAAAATAGGGAGGGGTAGCAGAAAATGCAGAGAGAATTGTTGAAGATTTACTGAGAGAAAACTTTTCTGATATCATGAACGAAGAAAAGATAGCTATTCAAGATGTTCACTGAACTCCACAAAGAGTAGACCCCAAAAGAAAGACAAAAAGACATATTCTAATTAAGCTTAATAAAATGAAACAAGAGGAGAGTCTCTAAAAGGCAACTAGGCCTAAACAAAAACTAACATAAAAAGGGAAGCCTTGTAGATTGTCCTCCAACTTTTCAGCAGAAACCTTATTGGCAAAAAGACACAGAATGACAACACTAAATACACATCTATCAATAATTACACTGAATATAAATGAACTGAATGCTTCAATTAAGAGAGAGAGAGTAACAGGCTAGATAAAAAACCACAATCCGTCTATATGCTGCTTACATGAAACACACCTTAGACTCAAAGATAGGTATAAATGGAAAATCAAAGGATGGAAAAACATATACCAAGGCAGCAAGCAACATGCATAAAGGACAGGACTGGAAACACTAATCTAGAATAAAACAGATTTTAAAGTAAAATCCACTATTGTGAACAAGGATGATCACTATTCATTGCTTAAAGTTTCAATACATAAGGAGGATATAGCAATGTTAAATATTTATGCACTCAAGATCAGAGCATCTAAATACGTCAAACAAATGTTGACAACCTCAAAAAATGAAATAGCTCACTCTACAATAATTGCAGGAGACTTCAACACTCTGGAAACCCTGGTCACATAGTGGGTTAAGTGTTGTGTATGCTCACCAAAAGTTTGGCAGTTCAAATCCTCCAGGCAGTCCTTGGAATCTCTATGGGGCAGTTCTACTCTGACCCCTAAGGGTAATTATCAATGGGACCCAAATCAACAGCAGTGGGTTTGGGTTGGTTTGGTTTTCAACATCCCTCTTTCAGTAAGGGGCAGATCATTCAGAAAAGAGCTCAGTAAAGAGACAGAAGATCTTACTGGGAAAATCAACCAACTCAACCTTACAGACTTGTACAGAACTTTTTACCCAACAACAAACAAGTATGCCTTCTTTTCCAATGCACATGGAACATGATCCTGAATAGACCACATGTTAGCCCATAAAGCAAGTTTCAACAAAATCCAAACCATTGAATTATTGCAAAGCATCTTTTCAGACCATAAAGCCACAAAAGCTGAAATCAATAGCAGAAAAAACATAGATAGAAATTTGAACTCATGAAAACTGAACAACACCTTCTGCTGAACTTTAATGGTTATAGAAGAACTCAAGGATGCAATAAAGCAATCCATGAAATCAAATGAGTATGAAAACACAGTCTACCAGAACCTACAGATCCAACAAAAGCCATGTTCAGAGGTCAAATTATCGCTATTAATGCACACATCCAGAATGAAGAAAGGGCCCAAACCAAAAAATTAACCCTACAGCTTGAGCAAGCACAAAGACAATAACCAAAGAGTCTCTTTGGCACTGGAAGAACACAGATAATAAAAATGAGTGGAATTAAATGAATTAGAGAATAGAAAAACAACTGAAAGGATTAACAAAACCAAAAGCTGTTTTTCTGAAAAGATCAACAAAATTGGTAAACCATTGGCTAAACTCACAAATGAAAAATAGGAGAGGAAACAAATAACCCAAATAAGAAATGAAACAGGAGATGTAACAGACCCAACAAAAATTAAAAGCTGCGGAGGTCCGCCATCAGCCTTGTAGACAAAGTCACGAGCTCCTGCAAATGACGGGCTGAAGCATCTCACCTGTGACATGTTTTTTAGCCTACTGTCCTTGATATTATTTGGCTTCCTAATCAAATTTTCTTCAAAAAGATACCCCCTCCTCTCCTGGCACAAGGATCAGGGGAGATGCCTTCTGAGAGGGGCCCTTTACTACCCCCTTGGTCTGTCAAATGATATCGGGAAAACTGTACAGGAATTTTCTGAGGAGAAAGAGCTCAGAGGAATGATCTCTAGCACAGCCAGCTTTGAGAGCAACGAGGCCGGCCCAACGCCTGCTGACTTCCCCCAACTGCACATCCCCACCCATGTGAAAGGAATTATCCTCTTTAGAACAGCTTGAGAAGAACATAGGGTGGGGGACGGTAGATGTTTACTATCCCCGCAGGAGGAGATAAAGAGCAAAGTAGGAACAAATAGAGATCATAAACTTTAGACCCTTCCTCGTGAACCTTTTAACCTTGAGGTATAAGTAGGGCTGATTGAGCTCGAGGCATCCTTAGGCCATTATCTAAAAAGCTTTGACAGTTAAAAGGATCACCAGGTTTCAGTTAACTAATAGCTCATGTGGCAGGGTAAAAAATTACATCACCTCAAGACCACGAGGATTTTGGTTTCAAATTTGCCAACCACGAGGTTTTGGTTTTGAATTAGCCAATAGATTGTGTGGTCAGTGGGCAGGGTAAAAATCACGTCACTCTTACTATAAAAACAATAAAGACAGACAGCCTTCTCTCTTGCTCTCTGGGTCGGGCTGCCTTAAACCAGAAAAGTCTTTTCTGTCTCCTTGATTCATTTCCCGCCGCGCCTCTCCCTCCCTCCATGCGTGACCCTGTAAAGTGTCGGGGCTGGCCCCCGGCAAAAAGCATCATAACAAAATACTACAAAAAACCTGTATTTGAACAGATTTGAAAACATAGATAAAATGGACAAATTTCAAGATTCACATTACCACCAAAATTATTGTAAAGAGAAATAGAACAACTTAATAAACCCATCATAATAGAAGAGACTGAAAAAGTAATCAGAAAACTACCAACCAAAAAAAGTCCTAGCCCAGATGGCTTCACCAGAGAATTCTACCAAACTTTTAGAGATCATTGATTCCAATTAACTGAAGCTATTCCACAAAATAGAAAAGGACAGAACATTCACAAATTTGTTCTATGAAGCCAGCATAACCCTGGTACGAAAGCCGGCTAAAGACTCTACAAAAAAAAGAAACTTACAGAATAATATCACTCATAAACCTAGATGCAAAGATCTTCAACAGAATTCTAGCCAATAGAATTCTACAACATTTAAAAACAGTAATTTATCATGACCAAGTTAGATTCATACCAGGAATGCAGGGTTGGTTCAACATAAGAAAAACAATTAATATGATCAACCATATAAATAACACGAAGGATAAGTATCACTTGATTATATCAACTGATGAGGAAAAGGCATTTGACAAAATCCAACACTCATTCATATGAAGAACTCTCAGCAAAATGGGAATAGAAGGGAAATCCCTCAGTGCAATATGGAGAATCCACACAAAACCAACTGCCAACATCATCCTGAATGGAAAAAAAACAAAGAATTCCTCCTGAGAACAGGAACTAGACGAGAATGCCCACTGTCACAGCTTGCATTCAACATTGTACTAGAGGTTCTAACCAGAGCAACTAGACAGGACAAACAAATAAAGGGCATCTGCCTTGGTGAAGAAGAAGTAAAACTATTCCTTCTTGCAGATGATATGACTGTATACACACAAAACTCAAAATACCCATAAATAAATTACTGGAGCTACTGGAAGAGTTTGGAAAAGTATCAGGATATAAGACAAACATAAACATAAATAAGTAGGATTCCTTTACACCAACAAAGAAGTCATCAAAGAGGAAATCACTAAATCGATACCATTTGCTATAGTCCCTAATAAGATAAAATACCTAGGAATAAACCAGAGATGTAAGACACCTATACAGAGAAAATTACAAGACCCTACCACAAGAAATCAAAAGAGACATACTTAAGTGGAGAAACCTACCTTGCTCATGGATAGGAAGACTTAACATTGTGAAAATGTCTATTCTACCCAAAGCAATTACATATACAATGCAATCTCAATAAAAATTCCAGTGTCATTTTTTATGAGATAAATAAATACCCAATTTTGTTTGGGAAGGGAAGAAATCCTGGATAAATAAAGCACTACTGAAGAAGAGGAACACAGTGGGAGACCTCACAATACCCGACCTTAGAACCTAGTATACTGCCATGGTAGTCAAAACAGCTTGGTACTGGTACAAAAACAGATATATAGACGAACAGAACAGAATAGAAAATCTAAAAATATCACCATTCTCTTATAAACAGTTGATATTAAAAAAATCTGAGAGGTTGCAAACTTGGATAGAAACAGTCTCTTTAAGAAATGGTGTTGGCAAAATTCAATATCCATCTGCAAAAAAATGAAACAGGACCTGTATCTCACACCTGACAAAAAACAAAATCAAAATGAATCAAAGACCTTAATACCAAGCCTAAAATGATAAAGATTATGGAAGAAAAAGTAGAGACAATAGACGTTCTAATACACAGCTTAGACAGACTACAAAATCTTACTAACTGTGCACAAACAACAGAAAAGAAAATAGGTAAATGGGAACTACTAAAAGTCAAACATTTATGCGCCTCCCAAGATTTTATCAAGAGACTTAAAAGATTGCCTACAGAATGGGAAACAATATTTGGCATCTATGTATTGGATCAATGTCTAATTTCCGTAATCTATAAGGTACTGCAAAATATGAACAGGGAAAAGGTAAATTACCTAGTTAAACAATTGGCCAAGGACATGGACAGACATGTCACCAAAGAAGACATTCAGGCAGCCAAAAGTCACATGAGGAAATGCCCACAATCATTAGCTATTAGAGAAATCCAAATCAAAACTACAATGAGATACCATCTCACCCCAACAAGGTTAGCAATAATCCAGAAAACACAAAACAGCAAATGCTGGAGAGGATGTGGAGGGATGAAACTCTCCGGCACCACTAGTAGGAATGCAAGATGATATAGCCTCTTTGGAAAGCAATTTTTCACTTTCTTAAACAGGCAAAAATAGGAATACTATGTGATCCAGCAATCCCACTCCTTGGAATACATCCTACAAAAATAAGGGCTGTCACATGAACAGGTGCATGCACATGAACGTTTTTTGTAGCACAGTCTATAATAGCCAACTCCTATGAATTAGAAAAGAATCCTCTCTCCAATTTTTCCCAATTCTAACACCTGCAGTCCCTTCTAATACCATTTTCTACATCTCTACTGGATTCAGTAATTGATTGTCATGGCCATACATAGAACTCACAGACAATATGATTATGAAGCGTACTAGGGAAGTAAAGAAAAAAAAACAAAAATAAACCTACTGTCACTGAGTTGATGTTTACTCATAGTGATCCTGTAAGACAGTGTAGAACTGCACCATAGAGTTTTCAAGGAGTGCCTGGTGGATTTGAACTGCCAACCTTTTGCTTAACAGAAGTAGCACTTAACCACTATGCCACTGGGGTTTCCTTTAGGGAAATAGCAGCCGATAATTCAGGATCAGAAATGATTCAAGATATAATTATTTGACCAAGATAGCCTCTTTTCACATTTCCAGCAATCTCACTCCTAGGAATATATTTCAGAGAAGAAAGAGCCATCACACTAACTGATCGTATGCAAGTTCCAGTTGAAGCTGAAGAAAACTAGAACAAGTTCATGAGAGCTAAAATATGACCTTGAGCAATCTCACCTGAATCTGGAGACCATCTCAAAAACAGATTTGGCACATTGAACATTAATAACCAAAGACCAGACAAATTGTGGAACAACACCAAGGACGTAATATGTAAAGAAAGTAAAAGGTCATTAAACAGAGAAAAAGAAAATACAAAAATGAATGTAAGAAGAGACCCTGAAACTTACTCTTGAAGTAAGTTGCTTCATAGCTGAAGCAAATGAAAGAAATGATGTATTAAAGCACTGAACAGAAGATTTCAAAGAGTGGCTTGAGAAGACAAAGTAAAGTATAATCATGAAATGTGCCAAGACCTGGAGTTAGACCATCAAAAGGGAAGAACACGTTCAGCATTTCTCAAGCTGAAAGAACTAGAAAAAAAAAAATGCAAGCCTTGAAATGTAATAGTGAAGGATTCTGTAGGGAAAATATTACATGACAAAGGAAGATGAAAGAAATACATTGAGTCACCGTTCCAAAAAGAGTTGGTTGACATACAACCATTTCAGGAGGCAGTGTATGGTCAGGAACTGATAGCACTGAAGAAAGAAATCCAAGTTGTATTGAAGGCACTGGTAAAAAACAAAGCTCACAGAACTGACAGAACACCAATTGAGATGTTTCAACACACAGAGGCAAGGCTAGAAGTGCTTACTCATCTATGCCAAGAAAATTGAATGACAGCTATCTGGCCCACCGACTGGAAGAGATCCATATTTATGCTCCTACCAAATGCAGAAATCATCAAACAATATCATTAATGACACATGCAAGTAAAATTTTGCTGAAAATCATTCAAAAGTGGCTTCAGCAGGTTATCAACACAGAACTGCCAAAGATTCAAACTCGATTCAGAAAAGGACACAAAACAAGGTATATTGTTGCTGATATCAGATGAATCTTGGCTGAAGGTAGAGAGTAACAGAAAGAGGTTTACCTGTGTTTTATTGGCTATGCAAAGATATTCAACCGTGTGGATAAAAACAAATCATAGATAACACTGCAAAGAATGGGAATTGCAGAATACTTCATTGTGCTTATAAAGAGCCTTTTAGTAGGGCAAAAAAGTCCTCAGCATGAGGTTACATTGGCTTCACTGGAAAGTTTTATGAAGGATCCAGAGAACTGCTCACACTAGTACTACTCAAACTATTTTCAGAACATAGAAAAGGAAGAAATATTCATTCTATAAAGCCAGCATAACTGTGATATTGAAGCTAGATGAAAACAATAGGAAAAAAGAAAATCACAGACCAATATCTGTGATGAATACGGATACAAAAATTCTCAAGAAAAATCTAGCCAATAGAATTCATCATCATATCAAAGAAATAATATACAATGATCCAAATGGATCCATATCAGGTATGCAAAAATGGTCCAACATTAGAAAATCAATGTAATTGATCACATTAAAAAAGAAAAGAAGCATACAATCATGTCAGTCAAGGCATCAAAGGCATGTGATGAATTCCAAAGGCAATTTCAGATAAAAACTCTCAGAAAAATAGGAGTAGAAGATAGGAATATGACAAAGGACATCTATACTAAACCAACAACCAGCATCATTCTTAACAAAGAGAGCTGAAAGCATTCTCTGTGACAGCAGGAACAAGACAAAGATGCCCATTATTACCATTACTATTTAACATTGTGATAGAAAGGCTAGCCAGAGCAGTAAGACAAGAAAAAGGAATAAAAGACACCTAATTTGGATTTTAAAAAATAAAATGAAACAAAAACATTGCTGTGGAATCAATTCTGAGTCATAGCAACCCTACAGGACAGAATAGGACTGTCCCATAGAATTTCCAAGTTTCCAAGGTGGATTTGAACTGCTGACCTTTTGATAAGCAGCCATAGCACTTAACCACTGTACCACCAGAGTTTCCCTAAATTGGATAGGAAGAAGCAAAACTATCCTTATTTACAGATGATAATTTCCTTTATGGAGAACCCCCAAAGATTCACAGGAAAAGAACTGGCACTAACAAAAAGTTTCAGCAGAGCAGCAGAAAATAAAATCAACATACAGCAATCAGTCACATTTCTATATACTAATAAAGAGGATAAGAGGGAAATTAGGAAAACAATACTATTTAGAATGGTCCTTAAAAGAATTTAAAAATAAAATCAAATACTTACGAATAAATGTAACCATGGATGTAAAGATTTACACAAAGTAAACCATAAAACTCAGTGCAAGAAATCACAAGAGGTCTACTTAAGTAGAACAATACACAACATTCCTGGATAGGTAAACTCAACATTGTGAAAATGACAGTTGTACTCAAAGTGACTTACTAATACAATGTAAACCATATCAGGATACCAACAATATTCTTTAAAAAGATGGAAAAACTAATTATTAACTTTATATGGAGAAGGAAGAGTCCTTGGATAAGTAAAGCACTATTGAAGAAGAAGAATAAAGTAGGAGGACTTGTACTACCTAATCTCAGAATCTACTATACCGTTATAGTAGACTAAACTACCCAGTATGGATAAAACAAAAGAGACAGTGACCAATGGAACAGAAATGAGAACCCAGATGTAAACCCATCTACCTATGAGCATCTGATCTTTAAGAAGGACCCAAATGGGTCCATCAGATGGGGAAAATACAGTCCTTTTAACAAATGATGCTGGCAAAACTGGATGTCATCTGCAAAACAACTGAAACGGGACCCATACCTCACACCACACACAGAAATTATTTCAAAATGGAGTGAAGACCTAAATATAAAACCAAAAATTATAGAGATCTGGATGAAAAAACTAGGGTCAGTGCTAGAGGCCCTGACACATGGTATAAGTAGAATATAAGCCATAGCTAATAGTGCTTAAACACTAGAAGATAAACTAGATAACTGAGGGCTTCTGAAAATTAAACACTTATGCTCATCAAGAAACTTCCCCAAAAGATTAAAAAAAAAAGAACCTATAGATTGGGAAAGATTTTTCACTCTAACATGTCTGACAAGCGTCTAGCCACCAAAATCTATAAGATACTGTCACATCTCAACAGCAAATACACAAATAATCCAATTATAAAATGGGCAAAAGATATGAACAGATACTTCATCAGAGAAGGCATTCAAGCAACTGACTCACGAGAAATTGCTTGTAATCATTTGTCACTAGAAAAATGCAAATCAAAGCCATACTGAAATACCATCTCACCCAAATATTAAACCCACTGCCGTTAATTCTGACTCACAGCAACCCTACGGGTCAGAGTAGAACGGCTCCACAGAGTTTTCAAGGAGAGCCTGGCAGATTTGAACAGCTAAACTTTTGGTTAGCAGACATAGCACTTAACCACTATGCCACCAACGTTTCCCACCCCAATTATCACTGACATTAACTTAGAAAAGAAAAATAAAATAACAAACGTTAGAGAAGTTGCAGGGAGATTAGAACTCTTAGGCACTGTTGGTGGCAATCTAAAATGGTACAACCACCAAGGAAAATGACACGGCACTGTTGTGGATTGAAAGGTGTCCCCCCAAAATGTGTATCAGTTTAACTAGGTCATAATTTCCTGTATTGTTTGGTCATCCTCCATTTTATGATTGGATATAATTATTTATGTGTTATAAATTCTAACCTCTATAACGTCAATGAGACAGAATTACAGGCAATTATGTTAACAAGGCAGGATAAAAATCTGTGAGATTGGGATATAGCCTGAGTTGATCTCTTTTCAAATATGAAAGAGAGAAGCAATCAGAGAGAAGGGGACTTCATACCTTGAAGAACAGAACATTGATAGTGGAGCACATCCTTTTGATGCAAGGTCCCTTTACTCCTAGAGCAGGGGAAGATTGACAAGGATTTTCTCTCAGAACTAATAGAGACAAAGAAATTTCCCAGGACTTGGTACCCTGAATTCAGATTTATGGTCTCCTAGAATTTCTTAAAGTTATCCACTGTGGTATTTCTGTTATAGCAGCATAGATAAATAAGACAAGCATTTCTTCAAACAGCTAGAAATAGAATTACCATATGATCCAGCAATTGCTGCTAGGAATTTGTCCTGGAGAAATAACAGCTGTTACATGAATAGACATACGCACAGCCGTGTTCACTGGAACAGAATTCACGATAGCAAGAAAGATACAGATGACCTAAATGCCACCAACAGATGGATGGGTAAACAAACTACGGTACATACACACAATGGAATACTACGCAATGGTAAAGAACAATGATAAATCTGTAAAGCTTCTCACAACACAGATGAATCGGCATTATGCTGAGTGAAATAAGTCAGTCACAGAAGGACAAACACTGTATGAGACCACTATTATAAAAATTCAGGAAAAGGCTTATACTCAGAAAGAAACAATCATTGATGGCCATAAGGGAAAGGAGGAAAGGACTGGGGAGGGGAAATGGCTAACTAAATAGTAGACAAGTGTTAACTTCGGTGAAAAGAAAGGCAGTACCCAATATACGGAGTCAGCACAATTTGACTAAGGCAAAGTTACAGAAAACTCACAAACATGTTCAAACACTCTGAGAGACTAAGTTACTGGGGCTTGGCTGCTGGGGCTCATGGTCACAGGGGTCATCTAGGTCAAATGGCATAATACATCTCATAAAGAAAATATTGTATATCTTACTTTGGTGAGTAGCTTTTGGGGGTCTTAATAAGTTGTAAGTGTCCACCTAAGATACATCTACTAGTCACGTCACATGTGGAGCAAAGGAGAATGAAGAAAACTAAAGATACAGGGAATCCTGGTATAACTGTAAATTAAGAGTAAGCAGGCATTCTCTGAGATTCTCTGGTGATATCTCAGAGTGTTATTGTGGGACCGTGATGGATTGAATTGTGTCCCTCAAATTGTGTGTCAACTTGGCTAGACAATGATTTCCACTGTGTGGTTGTCCAACCATTTTGTTATCTGATGTGATTTTCCTATGTGCTGTAAATTCTAACTCCACGATCTTAGTGAGGTAGGATTAGCAGCCCCCGCCCCAAAATAAAATCACTACCAACTCATAATGACCCTAAGGGTCAGAGTAGAACTGCCCTGTAGAGTTTCTAAAGAGTGCCTGGTGGATTCAAACTGCAAACCTTTTGGTTAGCAGATGTAGCCCTCACCCCACTATGCCACCAGGGCTTAGGATTAGCAGCAGTTAATGTTAATTTTGTAAGAAGGACTCAATGTACAAAACTAGGTGGTGTTTTAAGTCAATCTCTTTGCAGATATGAGAGAGAATCCAGCAGAGAGACATGAGACTTCATGCTACCAAGAAATAACAGCCAGGACAGTAGCACATCACATCTGTTGCACCTTGGATCCTTGTGCTGAGAAGCTTCTCCACCAGGGAAGAAGGATAACAAGGACCTTTCCTCAGAGCCAACAGAGAAAGAAAGCCTTCCTCTGGAGCTGGTACCCTGAATTTTGAATTTCTAGCTTCCTAGACTGTGAGAGAATAAACTTCTCTTTGTTATAGTCATCCATGTGTAATATTGCTGTTACAGCAGCCCTAGATAACTCAGATGGGAGTAAAAAGGAACAGACAATGTACATGAAAATTATTTGAAAAGCATGATATTTTTCACAGCCCTGTTTCAGTGACAATATCAGAGGACTGGCTAAACATATATATAACTATTTTGGCTGTCAGGTTGTTCTGTTTCTGTTTATTATTGTTTTTTAAACAAAATATATCTTGTCTAAGGCCTACTTAAAACTACATGTCTCGACAGGGACTAGCCAGCAAAGGTAAGTTCATGTGTCAGGTTCAAAGCCAACATGTCAGATAACCAGCATGAAATCATCCCCCACCCCAGCTTTGAAACCATCTTGTGAACATTATTAGAATTTTCCAAAAGAGTGATTCTTCAGTGTGTCTGTCTTCTTTTCCCATGGATCAAATCTGAACTAGTTCAAACAAGTGGCTTGTAATCAGGCCAATAGTCTATTTTCAAGTTTAGAGGTTGATTTGAAAACATTCTGAAAGACAGAGGAAGAGTTACTGGCACTGAAAATGAAATGAGCAGATAAAACAAATTTTTACATTTATATGCATCCAGAGAAGTAGGAGGAGAAATTATCATTCATGTAAAGCATCTTCTTTCTGACAGGTAATAATGATAGCTAATGAGGCTGACATTTATACTGTCCAACAAAAAAGTGTTTTTCTGAACATGGTGTATGATTAACAACTCATATACAAATCATACACACAAAGAAACATCAAATTATCAAGACTTATGGATGGATAACATCCTCCAAAGGATTCTGTTTAATCTTCTTTGTTGTCCAATGAGTAATTTTAAGGCTACTTTGGGGTTAAGGTAAACCAGTTCACATGGATAAAGACAGTCAATTACTTCATCTTGAAAAGAAACGCAGAAGGAATGAAGAGATGAAAGGAGGGAGTGAGGTAAGAAGAGAAGGAGGGGAAAAAAAGAATGGTAACAACAGATAGTGGAAACACCTGTTAAAACCTTGTCAGATACACTCCAACAAGTATAAACTACACCTTATTTATGTCTGGGTCCCTTTACGCTAGCAACAGAAGGAAATAATTCCGAAGTAATGATAGACTTTTATGTCTGACAAAGAATAAGAATCTCACTAAATCTATGTGGAACTATAAATATCCAGGGTGATTGTACAGGTAATTGCAGTAAAATTGTTTTACTTTTTGTTTTGTTTTGAGAATGTTGAACTTTATTGTTTTATAACTTGAGCAAAGACTTTAAAACAGATATCGATACAGGGGAATAATAACTTATGTTGAGAAAATAAAAAGAGTCATGATTTATATTGTTGAAGATTGTTAGGGAAAGTCCTTGGCAAAACTGTAAAGCTGGATCTGTGCACAGTTTTGCTTTTTTTTCCCCCCCAGGTGGCCCTGAATGGTGCAAATGGTCAGCACACTTGGCTGCCAACCAAAAGGTTAAAGGTTCAGTTTCACCTGGTAGTGCCTCACAAGGAACTGATGACAGTCTACTTTTAGAAACTCGCAGTTGAAACCCTTTGGCGCATACTTCTACTCTGACACTTGTGAGGGTGCCGTGGATTAACTGCCTATGGCAACCAGTTAAAACTTTTTTTTTCTCCCCCTGCCTTTATGAGTTCCTAGTAACCTAAACTGCCCAGGACTCCCTTTCTTTAGGAGCCAACTTTTCGATCAGTGTGGCAATCCCTGCAGTGTGGCACTCTGCAGCTCATCAAAATTCTCCCTGCCTCTAACGTGCCTCTAACATTTATCAGACAGCAGCCAACAGGCGCTAACATTTCTTTCTCTGAGATTGTTCCCTTTAAGTCTTAACTTCACAAAATTTCAAAATGAAAATGTGTATTAGAAGTTTTCCCTATTTGCCATTTATGTTCAATAACCTACACTCATCTGATCAAAAGCTTCATCAACTGATTTTCTATTTGTCTACTCAGTCTATTTTCATACTTCAGCTTGTTCATTTCTGTCTAGTCAGGTAGGTAAATATTGTTTTCACATATGTGATGTTCATACCCACTCTTGTGCCTGTGTAATTCTGTCTTCTTGAAACATCCCTCTGCTGAGTCACATCAAATGCCTACTCAACATATAACAAGTATATACATATATACATGCATTTACTAAAATATAGTTATGAATATCTCCTTAATGACGGCCATGATCATAGTGAGCTAATATCTTTGCTAATTTAGAATGCCTCTCATTCATTTTATTTTTAATTTATAGTTTGATACTTTTCACAAACATTTCAGTATTAATTGTAGCTATTTGTGTCCTCAATGAGAAATCTGGAGAGAATTCTTTTCCTAATTCTATAGACTAAGGAAGCATTCAAAGTCTTTGAAATAGAGGGCAATACAATGGTCACTGAAATTTTTGAAACACTGTTTTCTTTACATAAAATTTCAGACACCCTTCATTTGTCTGCTTTAAGTCCTTCAGTGATATCCTGTGGCTTCCAGTTACATGCTGGTCTTTTCATCAACCTGCTTTTACATCTTTTCTATTGCAACTTGATGCCGTCCCTTCCACTTTAGTCCATGTCTCTCACTTTTGCTATGTGGAATTGTTTCTAGATTCTTGAACTCAATACGTTCCCAGGAAAAAAAAAGGATGATGGGTGACAAAGAAGAAAGAGAACCCCAGAGCAGCCCGTTACTTCACAGAAGAAAACAAAATACTGAACCATAATTTGCATATAAGGTTATTACCATGAAGAATGAGAAACAATCTGAGTGATTTATCACAACACTGATAAGCTGTTGGTCTGCTGTCATGGGCCATCAAGTGATTCCTACTCATAGAGAACCTATAGGACAGGGTAGAACTGCTTCAAAGCTGTAAACTTTATGGAAACAAACTACATCTTTCTCCCACAGGGCAGCTAGCAGGGCCCAATCACCTACCTTTCAGTTAGCAACCAAACTTTTAACTACTGCACTAGCAGAATCTCCTTAGCTGTTGGTCTACTTTCTACCATTAGTTGATTCTAACTCATAGTGACCTCACAGAATTTCCAAGGCTATAAATTGTTAGGAAAGCCAGTTTTCACATATTTCTGCCCCATAGCTGTTGGTGGTTTCCAACTGCTGAACTTCTGGTTAGCAGCCAGCACATTAAACCCTGCACCACCAGACCTCCTTAGCTATCGATCTGAAGAGGAATAAAAATAAGTTCCTAGTTTTAATTGTTTAATTACTATAGATGGAGTCAAACAGATGGAAAAGGCCTGAGGAAATGGCTAGCTATTACGATCAACTAAACATTTTGAAATGAAACCTAAGATTCCCACATGTAAATGTAACAATGTGGACAGCACCATAATGTTTACAGTTTTCTATTTAAGAGGGAATACAAAGTTATATTTAATTATTCTCATCATATTTCTTTATATAAAACCCTGGTACATCTCCAAATTTCTTGAGCTTTGTATCCTGGAGAATTTAAACTACAAAACCTTCTGAAGTACCTGAAAACAACAGTGAGTGGTCAACATAACAACAACTGGTGGTTGTGGCCACATTGGCCTATGTGTAAAAATGTCATACCGTGAAGTACAGCGTAGTCTCCTCATAAAATAGCCCCAAATCTCCATCCAAGTGTAGCTCAGTAACTCAAGGGAAGATATGGCCAAAGAGAACCTACAGTCGTTCCCAATCCCAGTCCTTGATAAAACCAGGAAGAACATCCAAAGTATTCCTTTTTTTCTCTGGAGAAAGACCAAAAAAAAAAAAAAAAATCTCCGAGAGATGTCTGAGAATGTGGACCTTCTTCACTTGCAAAAAGTGCCTGGAGAATCTGAACTGTCAACCAAAGCAGTTGCAGCACTAACCATTATGCAACCAGCGTTTCCGTAGATTAGATAATAGATAGGAATTGTGTTCAGTGAAGGGAGCGACAGAATATAGTAGAAGGGCGGTTAGCACAAATGGACTATGGCAGAAACTACAAGGTTTTCTAAACACAATCCAACATTTTGAAGGACAGAGTAGCAGGGACGGGGTCTGGGAACCATGGTTTCAGGGGACATCTAGTCTAACTGGCATAACTAAGTTTTTAAAGAAAATGTTCTGTACCTCAATTTGGTGAGTAGTGTCTGGGGTCTTAAAAGCTACCAAGCAGCCATCTAAGTACCGTCAATTAGTCCTGATCTACCTGAAGCATAGGAGAATAAAGGATATCAAAGACATGAGGAAAACTTGAGCTCAGGAGACAGAAGGTGCCAGAAACTATATCAGTGTGAGACCAGAAGAACTAGATGGTACCTGGCTGCCATCAGTGACTGCCCAGATGGGGAACACAGTGTAAAGTCCCTGATGCAGTGGGAAAAAAATGGGTATGTGGAAGTAGAACTCTATTAAGAGACCAGACTTGATGGTCCATCAGACTGGAGAGTCTCCTGAGGGACTGTCTGTTAGCCCAGAGCTGAAACCAGTACTGAAGCCAATTCTTCAGATAAAATTGGACTGGACTCTAAGACAGAGAGTGATGCTGGAGAAGAATGATGTGCTTCTAGGCTTAAATATATGCATGAGGCTGTATGAGCAGCTCTTGTCTAGTGGCAAAATGAGAGAGGTGGAAGGGAACAGGAGCCAGTAGAATGGATACAGGAAGTTACAGTGTGGAAAGGAGAAGTGTGTTGTCACAGGGTGGGGAGGGGAAGAGCAGTTAGATTTGCATAGTGGTGTATGTATAGGAGTCGTACGTGGCAAATTGGTTTGGATTGTAAACTTTCACTTAAAGGACAATAAAATATCTTTAATATATTCATCGGCTTTGCTAATTTTTTTGTTCCTTCAAAAAATTGTTTTAATTTTCTGTACTGGTGCTGGTGGCACAATGATTAAGTGTTTGGATGTTAATCCAAAGGTCTGCAGTTTGAATCCATCACTCGCTCCTTGGAAACTCTGTGGGACAGTTCTACTGTGTCCTATAGGGTTGCTATGAGTCAGAATTAACTTGACAGCAGTAGGTTTGTTTTTTTCCCCACTGGTCCTGACATTTAGTGGGCACTTCCAGTCAGATGCAGAAGCTATCTAGTCATGTGTGATGCATGTGTCAGTCACACCAAGACCACAGGCAAGACAAGGATCATGTACTACAAATGTTCACTTTCCAATACAGATTGTAAACTAAGGTTAGAATTTGTATCTTTTCTATTAGCAAACAAATGGCAATTACATTTGTTTATGGCTTCAGTCCACATTCTCCTATATTGATATGTTAGTATATGTTCTCTGAAAAGCAGATGTTAACACTGAATTAGACATGCAAAGGCTTTATTAAGGGGAAATGACTGTGTAAAAAAAAAAAAAAAATGGTAGAGCGAGAAAAATAGAAGAACTATGAGACCATGAAGGAAGTCTGAGGTCATGTTAAAGAGAGAGTGAGGAAGCATTAGATTGACTGAAGCACCTTAGACTTTTATCAGGACTTTTGCAGAATACTGAGCCAAAGTAGACCGTCAGAGGAACGTCACATCTCTTGGTACCAAACTAACTGTCTCAGAGTTAGCTCAACTCATGGTGATTCCATATGTGTGTTACAATTGACTTGTTCACCACTCCCAGAATATGTGTCAACTTGGCTTGTCCAGGATTCCCAGTATTATGTGATTGTCCACCATTCTGTCACCTGATGATTTTCCTACATGTTATAAATTCTACCTCTATGATGTTAATAAGTGTGGGTTTCAGCAGTTATGTTGATGAGGCAGGAGTTACTCTGCAAGATTAGACTGTGTCTTAAATCTCTTTTGAGATATAAAAGAAAGAAGCAAGCATAGAAAATGGGGACTTTCTACCACCAAGAAAGCAGAGATGGGACAGAGTTCGTGCTTTAGATTCAGGATTCCTGCTTGGGAAGTTCCTAGATCAAAGAAAGACTGAGGACAAGGAACTTCCTGGAGAGTTAAGAGTTGACAGTCAACAGAGAGAGAGAGAGAGAGGCTTCCCCTGAAGGTGGTGCCCTGAATTGAGACTTCTAGCCTCCTAAATTGAAAGAATAAATTTCTCCTGTTAAAAACAATTCACTTGTGATATTTCTGTTAATAGCAGCACTGGGTAATTAAAACTGTGTGCCGGAGTAGAACTGTGATCCGTGTAGTTTTCAATGGCTGATTTTTTTTTTTTTTCTAAAGTAGATACACAGGCCTTTCTTCTGAGATACCTCTGGGTAGCCTTGAACCTCCAGCTTCAGGGTTAACAGTTGAGTGTACCTTTGGATTACCCAGGGATTCCCTCTTGGTAGCATGCCTGCTGTAGTATCCCCTTCCTGCCTAGTCATTGGCTGGGAGCAGCTGCAGAACGTGTGGCCTCGGTATAAGCACAGCAATGGATTTTAGACAGCAGCAGCTGGGGCATTCGGTCAACTGTAACCACATAGTTGGAGGTCAGCAAAGCACAGTTTTATAACTGTTGCAATCGCCTATCATTAAATCTTTAGAAAAATATTTTTCCGTAGTTGTAAAATATATAATTTTAACAAAATTGTTGCAAAGGCTTTATTAAGTCCTTTTTTTCCTTAATTAGTGCAAAAGCATGCAGTGTTAGATTTTTTAAAAGCTCACAAAGATTCTAACAGAGGCCGTTGTTAACTCACTAGTGTTATCATTATATTAGATCAATTTGGTACCAAATGCTATAATGACAACTTATTTTACACCAAGTGTTTCATGAAGATTTTAAAGAAAATTGTCTTTATTTAAAAGAAAATAGTGAAGAAATATAAATGTAAAACATGAAGAATTGAAGATGGTTTTGTAAAAGCAGATAATGATGCAGTGTGTCCAAAATCACTTCTTCTTTTTGAAAATCTATTGTTTTATCCAGTTACTTTATTATTACCACTTGTTTTTCCAGAACTTGTGAATCTTTTCATGTCTAAAACAAACTTTTTTAAATGTCATGAGCATATATGACATTTATGGAAGACATTCTTAAGAGAAAAGGAGTACCAGTACTAAGACTTCTTAGCCAACATCCACCAGGCACTCCTTGAATACTCTGGGGGGTCTGTTCTACCCTGGTCCCTAGGGTAGCCATGAGTCAGATCCAACTCGACAGCACTTGGCTTGGCTAGCCAACATGTTAAAAATGACTTAACCACTTTCAGAATTTCGTTGAGAAGAGTATCTAGAGAACAGTTAAAAGGCTATTCAGCAATTACTTCGTATATAACAAAAAGAAGCCTTGCCATACTTCCTGATTGTATTTCATAGTAAACATCAATGAATTTACATAAGCCAAACCACAATAATGATTATTGTTTTGGGTATTTTGCCTCCAAAACGTTTGGGGATTTTTCAAAATTAAAAAAGTTAAACCTTTTTTTGCATTTTTAAAAAAATATGTTGAACCAAATTTAAATTATTTGGTAAATACACATAGGGCATGGAGGGAGAGAATGGTTAATACTTGCCTCAATTTGCTATGGCAGTACATTTAACGGCACCCTAAGTCCTGAATATTTTAATGTACTTGACCTAGATGTAACGGCTCCGGGTTTTGGCAAACTATGTTCATTTTAAAAATACTACAAGAAAATAAAAATGTCATACAATTTTTGAAAAATTTGTTGTAGGTGATGGTTTACAGCACAAATTAGATTTTCATTAAAAAATTTATACACAAATTGTTTTGTGACATTGGTTGTAATCCCTTATCCCTTTCCACCCTAGAGTCTCCTTATCCGTCATCCAGTTTTTGTGTCCTTTCCCACCTTCTTACATCTGTTTTTAGACAGATGTTGCTCAGTTTGGTCTGTATACTTGATTGAATGAAGAAGCACATTTCTCACATCCGCTGTTGTTTGTGTTATAGGTCTGTCTAATCTTCGGCTGAAAGCTAGACTTTCAGAGGGGCTTCAGTTCTGAGTTAGCAGGGTGTCTGGTGGGGCGGTTGCAGGGCGGGGGCACAGTCTCTGGGATTCCTCTGGTATTTGTCAGAACAGTAAGTCTGATGTGTGTCTGTGTGTGTGTATGTGAGAGAGAGAGAGTCAGATAGAGACAGAGACAGAAACATAATTTGAATTTTGGCCTACCTTTTTCTCCTGCTCTGTCCAGGGCCCTCTATTGTGATCTCTGTCAGAGCGGTCAGTGGTGGTAATAGGGTACCATCGAGGTCTTCTGAGCTCAGGCTGGTGGAGGCTATGGTTCGTGAAGTCCATCAATTCTTTAAACTAATATTTTCCTTGCATCTTTGCTTTTCTTCATTCACTTTTGCTCTGAAGATGATGGCACCATTACATGTATTTTAGACAGCTGCTTGCAAGCTTTTGAGATCACAGACACTATTTCCCAAAGTAAGATATAAAATATTTTCTTTAAGAACTGTGTTATGCCAAGTGACATAGACTATCCCAAGACCGTGGTGCCAGCACACAGCCCCAGTAACTCAGTCCCTCAAGGTGTTTGGATGCGTCCAGGATGCTTCTATGACTTCGCCTTGATCAAGATGTGCTGACTTCCCCTATATTTGTCTTTCCCTTCACCAAAGTTAACACTTCTCTACTGTCTAGAAGATTGTTTTTTTTCTGAATATTTACAAATTTTATACTGCAATTCCACTTCTGGTTATTTATGCTAAAGAAAGAGTACAAAATGTAGGGAAATAATGTGCTCAAAAGTATTCCTCACATAAAAATGCATAATTTCAATATTTTAAAAAAACTCCAATATTAAGAAAAATACACAATCATAATCTATCCGATCCATGGAATAGTATGCAAACATTAAAATTTTTGCTTTAAATACTGTTAAGAAGTGTAGTCAATAATTATATCCTAAAAATATATTAACATAACTTTTAAATTCCTAAAGTTACTTTTAAAAAATTGTGATTGTGATTGCATTAATATTATTGATAAACACATATTATACTAACTTATTCCTGTCACTTGTTGTTTGATGCTATTACAAATAATATAGTTTTTAATTTCAGTCTTTGATTAGTCATAGCTAGAAAACAGAACATAGTTTTTGTACATTGATCTGTCTTGCAAACATGTTGAATTTATTTGTTTTAGTAAGTTTTTGTGGCTTCTATAGGATCATTTAAGTGAATAATCAGAAACTTGAAATTTGAAAAACAATGTCATTTATAATGGCATTAAATAATAAAAAATACTAAAGAATAATAGTTATAATATGCTACACATATATCGATACATAAGGAGCTCTGGTAGCGCAACAGTCAAATGATCAGTTGCTAACCAAAAGACTGGCAGTTCAAACCCATCCAGCAGCTCAGCAGAAGAAAGACTTGGCAACCTGCTTTCATAAAGATTACAGCCTAGAAAACCCTATGAGGCAGTTCCACTCTGTCACGTAAGTTTGCTACAAGTAGAGACTGACTCAGTGACAAAGACAACATATTGACATATACTATATATTGTTATTCTCCCACATTTTGTAAAATCGTTACAATGCTTTTCATAGAATGTCTAATTTATTTCTAGCAGTAAAAGGATGTAATACTTTCTGATTTGTTCTATGAGGCCAGTGATTATATCCTGATACCAAAACTTAACAAAGACATTTACAAAAAAGAATTAGAGACTAACATGATTCATGAACATAGATGTAAGAAGTCTAAACAAAATTTTACACGTCTAATTCAACCACTTACAAGACAGCATGAACTAATGGGGTTTAACCCAGTTTTAAATACTAAACTAAAACTTAAAGGTCATTTACACCAGTTGCAGGAGCCCTGGTGTTGCAGTGCCTTAGAGCTGTACTGATAGCCAAAGGATCTGCAGTCTGAGGCCAGCAGCCACTCCTTGGAAATCCGATGGAGATGTTGTACTCTCTCCGACAGAGTCATTATGAGGTGGAATCAACTCAATGACTACAGGATGCTAGTTGGAAAAATCTTTTCAGAACAAATAAATCAAAACGGTCATATGTGCCTTAATAGAACAATGGGAAAATTTTTAGTGTTTTAACCCTATAAACTTTTCGAGGATAACTGGACAGTTAAATATGTTTCTGACTCACCATATCAGACTCAGTGAAGTCCCATCAAGCGATTAAACTGTGGAACCAGCGACAGATTCCTTCACTTTGTAAAATCTCTCCTCCGTTAAAGACATACTTAAAATTCAATCATTATTATATCCCTTTTGGAAATCCCCTAAGAGCCTTTAAAACTCGTGAACAAACAACTACTACTTTTGGCTTGGACACTCCCTTTGCAAACAGCTTCTCTCTCACATAAACCCTGGTAGCTCTAACTGGTTCATGGATCAAATTTTTCTTTTTGACATCAGGAATATAAATTGGGTTTAATATTAAATATCAGTCAATCTATTTCACCGTAATATCAAATTCAGATACATAGGCATTGAGTTATCTACATAGATGCAGAAAAAACATTTGATAAAATGTAATATTCACTTTTATAAAAATTCTCACCAAACTAAGAATAGAAAAACTAAGGATGGTTTTCACATTTTTAAATGGTTGAAACAAATGTAAACAAAATAATAGTAATTTCAATGACACTTGAAAGTGTATGATATTTCAGTTTCAGTTTCCATCAATAAAGTTTTCATGGCACACAGTCATGCTTGTTTATAGATCAACCTATCACTACTTTCACACTGCAACTGCAGCGTGGACTAGTTACAGCAAAAACTGGATAGGGAAAGCCTGTAAAATTTACTATCTTGTCCTTTATAGAAAATGTTTACCAATTCCTGCCTTATAATTTCTATTCAAATGTTTTCATTAGTTTTTTTTTTTTAATTAGGTGGTTTATTAGAGAGACTAGAAATAAAAATCATTAACAAATAACACGAAGTCAGATAGTACTGAATCCCAGTGCCAAGATACAAATGTGTGCACATGCGTATTACTTAGATCTTCAGAGTAGCGCTAGAACTTCTTTTGAATACTTGCTAAATGGCAGAGTCATTGCAAGTCCATACATAGTGGTTTTACCTTTATGTTCCTAGGTCTTGGAAGCTGTTTGTAGAAGTTACTGAAGTAATGACCTCAGGAATAAGATACCTAAAAGTATAACAGTAATTATCTTAGTTGCCTAGTGCTGCTGTAACAAAAATAGCACAAGCGAGTGTCTTTTACAGACAGAAATTTATTTTCTCACAGTTAAAGAGCCTAGAAGTCCAAAATTAGGGTACTGGCTTGTCATAGATTGAGTCCCCTCAAAATATATGTTAACTTGGTAAGGCCATGATTCCGAGTATTGTGTGGTTGTCTCCATTTTATCATTTTAATTTAATGCTGCAGAGAATTAGGGTGAGATTGTAACACCCTTACTAAGGTCACATCCCTGGTTCAATGTAAGGAGAGTTTCCCTGGGGTGTGGCCTGTACCACTTTTTATCTGAAAAAGATAAAAGGAAAGGGAAGCAAGCCTAGAGGGGAGACATCATACAACCCAGAAAACAGTGCCAAGAGCAGAGGGCGTGCTTTAAGACCCAGGTTTCCCTGGAGGGAAAGCTCCTAGCCCAGGGGAAGATTAGTGACAAGGACCTTCTTCCAGAGCTAGAAGAAAGAGAACCAGCCTTGGCCTGGAGCTGATGCCCTAAATTTGGACTTTCAGTCTACTAGGCTGTGAAGAAATAAGTTTATCTTTGTTAAAGGCGTCCACTTGTGGTATTTCTGTTACAGCAGCATTAGACAAGGAAGACTGGGCTCTAGGGGAAGGCTTTCTCTGTCATCTCTGGGGGACAATCCTTGTCTTGTCAGATTCTATTCTTTGCACCCTGGTGATCTTTATGTGACATGACATCTTTCTGCGTCTCTGCTTCTTTTCTTCTTTGCTTCATCTTTCACATCTCAAAGGAGATTGACTCAAGACATACCCCACACTAATAATGTCTCACTAACATAAAGAAAACTCATTCCTAAATGGGATCACAACACAAGTATAGGGGCTGAAATTCATAACACCTATTTTATGGGGACTCAGTTCAATCCATAACAGTAACCATAACAAAAGCGACTAACATTTATTGAGTACTTACTATGCACCAAGCATGTAGTTAATGTTTTGTTTTGTTTTGTTAATTTTTTATTTAATATAACTGAGTGAAAATGTACATTCCCCTATTAATTTACATACCCACCTATATGCAGCTTCCACTGCTCTCCCTGCCCAGTGACAGCACACTATTCCTCTCTGCTCCATACATGTCTCGTTCTCCCAACAGTCTCTTTTTTCCCTCCTCTCCATCCACTTTCCTTCCTCCAGCCAGAGGTCAGCAGGATGACATCCTATAGATGTATAGAACCGTAAAGTACATCCAATATATGGTCACTGCATCGCCAAGTCCAATCCATTCCTGTCCGAAGCGTGGAACTTTGTTATGATTTATGGTCAAGGGCAGCATCAGGGCGAGGGGCTATGCTCCCAGGGGAACCCCGAAACCACTGGACCATCAATTGGGGTCTTTTAGTGGGGATCTCAGGGTGCACCCCTTTTTATTCTTGCGTTGCCAGTGAGACTCAACTTAGTGAGCTCCATCAGGGCTATCACTGGTGGTGGCCGGGCACCATCCGGTTCTTCTGGTCCCAAGTCGATGTAGGCACCCACTGATGTGGGTCTCTTTGTTTCTGGGTTGTCTTTCCCCCATGTCATTTTGGTCCTCGGTGAGCATCCGTTCCTGCTGAGTTGGGACCATTTGCTGTGCCCTCGGATGGCAGCTTGGCAGCTTTTAAGACCCCAGACGTCACTCACCAATGTGGGGTGCAGAGAGCTCTCTTAGCAAAACGCTAGTTGTGCCAATTGGCCTCAATTTTGCCTAAAAGCATGGTCCCCTGCCCCCTGCTCCAGCTACTCTATCCTTGCAATATTGGGTTAAGATGGAAGGAGTACTCATGTTATGTTTAAGTCCACTTAATATTGTTCTTGTTTCTAATGTGAGCTATCACCGATTTCACCCAACAAGATACGTAGCAACTATCTAATCTAAGCCCTCCCCCCCTCCCTCCCCTCCCTTGCAGCTGTCAAAGAGTCTTTTCTTCTATACACAAGTCTGTTTTTGAGATCTTATCGTAGAGGTCTCATACAATATTTGTCCTTTTGTCGCTGACTACTTTCACTCAACATAATGTCTTTCATTTGAAACCAGGTCATGAGATGTTTCCTGAATTCATGGTTGTTGTTTATCATTGCGTAGTGCTCCATTGAGTATATATACCATAATTTAGTTAATGTTTTAAACACTATGTCTCACTTAATCCTCTGAGATTGGTACTACCTCCATTTCACTGAGGAAGAAACCGTGGCATAGACCGATTAAATGGCTTGCCCGAGCTCATACAATCCATAAACGACATAACCATGACACCGCTCCTGGTCCCTTTGACTCCATCACTCTCAATCACTTTCCAAAATTTCCAAGCTATGATGTAAATTTAATCAAGGTCTTTGTAGATAGCATAGTACTTCTCTTAAAAAGACAAGTTGTCCTGAAAATTAAGAATCAGGTTATTTCTTCTCTATTCAATTCAGATTCCACTTCAAGAGAACTGCCAAGTATCTAGGAACTCAGAGGAGGAAAAGGGGCTTTAAAGGAAAAACAGACCACAGCTAATAAAGCATCAGATGGCCAACATCTGCACAGCTTGTGGTCGGGCTGAATATGCTGCTATGTCAATTACAAAAGTATGACAGATTTTTTACTCTGTTCTAATTTGGCTGAGCCTGCCTGCCGTCAGCTTTTTTGGCACAGCTTCCCACATCTGAACTAAAACGCCCTTTCATGAAAAGGTGTATTGCCCAGGATTATCATGCAGACTCTCTGTTTTGTTTTCTACCTCACTTTGTTTATGTGCTTCAGAGGAAGGATCTCATAATGTTTGATGGCTCTTTACATCATTTTCTCCCCCCTGACTGTGCAATGGTACTTTGTATAAACTTCTGCAGTTACACAGGAATTGACTGTTTGAATCTGGTTTTCTAAGGCACCTACAGGAGTTCTCTCTCCTAACCTCTTTGAGCACGTGGAGGGACTCTTCAAGAAGTTTCGGATCCATACTGTGTACCTTCTTAGCCACAGCTCCCTTTGCTTTCAAACATACCGGAACAGATTTCCACTGGCAATTTAAGATTTCACAGCAAATTTTCAACTCTTGATTGAACTCTTTTATTATTTTTGCTTTTAACTCTACATAAGAAATATTCATGCTGCAATGTGGCATGAAACACAACCATAACAATATTAAGAGTCCTGTAGAAAGGGCTAACAGATTGTCCTGAGCACCTTGCATGCATTCTTACATATGCAGTAACGCCTCCGACTACATATCTTACAGATGGCAAGCCTGTGGAACAGGTAGCTAGCTGCATTTTACAGATGTGGAAAGTGAGGTACAGAAAGGTAAAATAACTCACTCTGGGTCACATAGCTATGAAGTGGCATCATCGGAATGAAAACCCAGTTTGATATTACTTGTGGGTCATAATTTATAACTTCTATCTTGTGTGGGGAGCCCTGATGGCAAAGTGGTTAAGAACTCAGCTGCTAACCAAAAGTTTGGCAATTCAAACCCATTAGCTGCTCCTTGGAAACCCTATGGTGTTGCTCTACTCTGTCCTAAAGATTGCTATGAGTTGGAATTGACTTGATGATAGCAAGTTTTGGTTTATGTTATATACACAATTGTTGTTGTTGTCAGATGCCATCAAGTCAGTCCTGACTCCCAGCAGCCCTGTGTTACAACAGAGCCAAACGCTGTCCTGGTCCTGCTCTGTCCTCACCATTATTCTGCTTGAGTCTACTGCTGAAGCCGCTGCATCAATCCATCTTGTTGAGGGTCTTCCTCTTTTTTGCTGACCCTCTACGTTACCAAGCACAATATGCTTCTCCAGGGACTGGTCTACCCTTATAACATGTCCCAAGTATGTGAGACAAATCTTACCATCCTTGCTGAAAAGGAGCATTCTGGCCATCCTCTTTCCAAGACAGATTTGTTCTTTCTTTTGCCACTTGATCGATCAGTTTGCACTGTGGTGGATCAATAGTGGATAAACCCTCTGAGAACTTGGATAAATGTAATAAGGAAAAACAGGGAGAAAAAGAATACATAGTCTTTCGATACCTACAAAAAATAGTACTGAAGAAAGCAACACGCTCAGATCTAGGAGACAAGTTTTAATCCTGACACTACCACACAAAGTTTCTACTCACATGATGTTGAGAAAATGGTTCAGTTCTTATAAGCTTAGGAAGCCAAAAAAACAAACTTGCTGCTGTTGAGTCAATTCTGACCTGTAGCGACCCTATAGGACAGAGGAGAGCTCCCCCTTAGGGTTTCTAAGGAATGGCTAGTTGGTTCTAGTTGCTGATGTTATGGTTAGCAGCCACAGCAATTAGAATTCTCATTAAAGGAGCCTCAATTCTCCTTTGAACTTAAGATTCAAGGAATCTAATGACTAAGTATATGTCACTACTGTGGTAATGTCTTGTTAACAGGTATGCCTAAAAGTAATTTTGCATGAACACTAAGTCAGACTCTTCTCAGATGTGCTCTGGATTCTCCACTTCCTAAATTCACCTATAACATCATTTTCATGTGCCGTTTATTTACTTGTGTCATCCAGAAATATATGCTGTAAATTCTAACCCCTGCACATGTGGAAGAAACCCCTGTGGCATAATGGTTAAGAGATACAACTGCTAACCAAAAGCTGGCAGTTCAAATCCACCAGGCACTGCTTGGAAATTCTCTGGGGCCGTTCTTCTGTATCCCATAGGGTCACAATGAGTCAGAATCAACTCAACAGCAATAGGTGCACTTGTGGATATAGTCCCATTTGGGAATACACGTTTATTTATTATGCTAATAAGACCATATTAGTATAGGGTGCATTTTAAATCAATCACTTTTGAGATATAAAATGAGCAGATCAGGCCCAGAAACAAGCAGACGTGAACAGGGAAAAGAGACGCCAGGTGGGAAGCTCCAAGGAACGCCAGAAGAGCTGAGACAAAGATTTTTCCGCAAAGCAGAGGAAGTATTTTGCTTAGAGTCGGCACCCTGAATTTGGCTTTCTAGCTCCCTAAACTGTGAGAAAACATATTTCTGTTTGTTACAGCCACCCCGTTTGTGGTATTTCTGTTTCAGCAGCCACAGCAAATTAAGACACCACATTTGTGCTCAGTTCTTCATTGTGAGTGTAACATGCCAAGTCACCATTACTGCTTTGTACGATGTTGGACACTGTCTTACGTGCTTTCTGTTTTCAGAGATAGTTTACAACTTCCTTCTCAAAGGCATACTGGTTTTCTCTCAAGAAAACAAACTTTGAGGAAAATAAATTGGCATTTGTGGTTTTGTATCTCTTATTATTTCAAGTACCATGTAACCAGGTGTCTTTTTCACCGTTTACCAGCCCCTCAGTTGTTCTATGTACTACAGGGAATTTAATAACCATATTGGGTCTGAGAGGTGTCCAAGATGGGAATATGAGAGCGGCTATTCTCAGTCTGACCTAGGCCATAGAAATCTGAGTCTCTTCAGAGATCTCCTTATCACAAATTATTTTTTGTCCAACAAATAGAAAAGAGCAAGAGAAATGGTAGAGAAAGAGAATGAACAAGCAAGCTGAAGACTGTTCCGGAAACCATTAGAGAGAAAAATTATTTTCTCACGCTGAGAAGAAGGTAAAAGATAAGCGGTTAGTGATGTCTAACTGATTTTTGTAAAGCTCTAAAATCCTCATCTAAAGATGATAGACAACTTGAAAGAAGGCAAAGGGTGAAGGAGAGGAGCACAAAGATTATAGGCAGTTCTCACTTTCAACGGACTTGCAATATCTTAGACAAAAATAATAAAACAATGTATACTGTCCAAACAGTAAGTGCATCTGTGGAAATGTATCTTGAGTACATCAGGAGACTTTGTTTATAATGCTTAAGCTTAGCATAAAAAACAATTGTTTTTTTGCAATTAAAAAAACAAGGCAATGAAATAAAATTTCAGGAGGAAGTTTATTAAAACAACAAGAGACCTTAAGTTTCTAACATCTATTATATCTTACTGACCTTTAACAAATCCTTCTTGAATAGCATGTTCCTAATGAAGGTGTTCACTTCATTTTACCTGTACCTTTGTGGCTGTAAAAAAATTACATTGCTAAGAACTTTATCTAGTAATCGATGATAACATATTAATAAATAAAATCAATCTATAGCAACTTAAATTGAATACAGAAACATGAGAAATCTTTTTGTAACTAGTAACTAGTATATGGATGCATTTATTTTCTAGTTTGTCTTAATATGCTATTTATAATTATTTATGTAGCAAAATGGAATCTGGCCCTTAGTTGAAAATGTAATTCTCTTGGGAAAAATCAAGTCTGATCTTTGTCTAAAGCTAAAAAGCTTTAGATGTTAGTGTCTAAAATTGTAGTCCACTGTAACTCAAAAAAGGTTCCATCAGTAATTAAAGACACCATATCCACTTTTTAAAGTTGAAAATGATTTTTTAATGTGCACATAAACACACAAAAGTTATTGGACAGATATAATCCATTGTTTTCTCAATCTACCTACTTACATATATCAAGCTATTAAAGTTTTGTTTCCTTTACATTGTGGAACTCTTGGAAACATATTTTCTTCATTTTTGGGGGGCATTATTCCAATTTTCTAAATATTACTTTTATAATTAGAAAAGGACTATTTTTAGAACATTTTTAAATTACATTTCACTTTTCATCTCCAAGTCATCTTGATGTTTCTTATTTAAATTGTGTTTTACTTATTTAAATACCTATGTAAATACTGGTAAAAGTGAATGATGTCTATTGTTAAGTGTATCTAAATATCGGGTACAGTTAGCAAATAAAGAAAATGTATTCCTGAGAATTAGTAATATGAAATAACACAAAAGATGAGATAATTTTGGAACATCCAAAACCTGTCATAGTAGTTTACATAGGGGTTTACTGTTAATATCTAGATCAATTAGTGTATTTATAAACATGAGGCCTACAAAAATAAAATTAAAAAAGGTTACACTGGGATTTTAGATTTCTTTTTCTTGTAAAAATGTGCTCAGATGACCTCTAAGGAGTTTTTAGCATTTGATATTCTGATACAAATGTAAGTGTTCTTTTAGAGACTGACTATCCTTAAAGAGAAGCAGGTTCAGGAAACATGCAACTGAATCCGACTCAACGGCACTTGGCGTATGTTTATGTTAGAGTACTTTTTAACTTGTCAAATACGTGTAATTAGCACTTTTTATGTTTTAAAAGTAATTGGTCAGATAAAGATTTTGTCAAAATGTATAGGAAAGCAACATGAAGATATTACATTCTGTTACTTCATTAAGAAATTAAAGGACAATGGAAAACAGTCCAAGAAAGTAACTAAAATGACCCAGGAGAATCAGCAGCTTCCTATGAAGTGAGATTTAAAAGATTATGGTTTCTCAGCCTGAGATGATTAACACTGCAGCTAAAGACTGGATAAAGAAAGGTATTAAAGATCTAGATAGAATAAAGAGAAGTGGCAAATATTTGAAATTTAAGGAATATAGACATAAAAGAAAATACTACCTTACCTGGCAGGTAATGAAAACACAATTTGTTATTCAAGAGACTGTCTCAGCTAAAAATTTAAATATTGTTAAAATTAAAAAACCAAACTTGTTGCCATCAAGTTGGTTACAACTCATAGTGACTCCATATGTTGTCAGGCTTTGTGAAAGCAGTGTTTATGAAAAACTGTTTTAAATTGAATTTGGGAAAATATTATTATGTTAAACAAACTGGAGAAACTGGATGTGTGATGCTAAACTTGTCTTACTTTTCTAAAGAATTTCATTTTATTTTTTTCACAATTACCACTTTTCCAAATATGAGGTTTTGTATATCAGCTTCTCATAACAAGGCATCTTTATAGATTTAAATGCTTACATGAAGGTGTATAACAATTGTTTCCTCAGAGGTATAAAGAATAGTCTTTTTTTTTTTTTTTAACTTTTGGAGTTGGTTTTCTTGGAAGATTGTTGTGCTTTCACAGAACATCCTTCTGTTTCTATATTTTCAAAGAAACTACTATCCTGAACCACATTTAAACATTTTCGTGTCTGGTTTGAAACTAATTCTCAGTTCCATTATTTCCATTGGAAACCCTGGTGGTATAATGGATAAGTGGTACATCTGCTAACCAAAAGGTCAGCAGTGCAAATTTGCCAGGCCACGGAAACTCTACAGGGCAGTGTTACTCTGTCCTGTCGATTCACTATTAGTCTGAATTGACTCGACAGCAGTGGGTTGGTCTGTTTGCATGAAAAATAAGTTAAAAATCATAAGAACAAAACAAAGCAGACAGTTATCTTCTCTCCGGTTAATTTTGTGACTTAGAATACTTTTTGCATCACCATAAATACAGAAAGAAGAGAAGAGACTGGTCAGCTTTTTACTGTAAACATAGTTCCATGTGAAAGAGCTTCCACTTTCATACCACTTCAAACAGAGGGCAATTTCAGATAGGCACAGCTACTACCTTTTCTAAAATGTCAAAACTGTTAATATTTCCAAATACACTCTACACCAAGCCCCACACAGACTTTATCACTTTGAACTTCTCCATAGCCCCAGGACATAAATGGCTACTAATTTCCCTGTGACAGAAAATTGAGGATTTTGAGTGATTAAGTCCATGCTGCTAGAATCTGACTAGACTGGGTTTATCTGTCTCCCAAGATCATGTTATTTCTTTAAAAATGTTGCCTTCGGGCTTTCTGGGTAAGAATCTCGATTTTTCATTTAAAAGATGCAAATTCCTGCTCTCACTCCCTTGTCTGAGCTGGGTCCCAGGAATCTCCTTATTTTTCAGTAAACTCTACCTGTGATTCTTTAAATGAAAACCAGAGAACTATAGTTTCAGGCCATTTTGCCTTGTTTAATTTAGACAAATGCCTTCCGATCTCTCCTCACAAACTCTTCTCTTTTATCCATGTAGATTTGCATACAAATATCACACCATCTCCTTCCCAAATGGGTAACTGAGGTGAGCGTTCCTTTGTTTATAAAGCATGCCTGAACGTTGCCCCAAGAAAAACTGTGGCAGTTCCTCATCCTAGTACATAGTGTCGTTGTAAAACAGGTGGCATTGAATCAGCACCAAAATTTCAATGAGTTTAACAAAAAGAGAGAGAATCAATATTGCTTAAGAAACTCTACCGGACATTCCTACTCTGACCTCTAGAGTCACTATGAGCTGGACATGATGGCAATGGCTTTTCAAGAACATATGAGGGATCTCCAGCACCATACGGCCAAGTGCTTGGCTGCCAACTGAAAGACTGGCAGTCTGAACCAATCAAGTAACCTGAAGAAAGATGTGACAGTCAACTTCTATAAAGATTTACAGCCTTGGAATCTTGTAGTGCTGTTCTACTATGTCCTAGAGGGTCACTATGAGTTGGAATTGACACTGCAGCAGTGGCTTGAGTTGGGTTGGGTTTGGATTGAGAATGTTAAAACAAACTGCTTGCAACCCTCAAGACTTCTTTTCCCTTTGCATCTACAGGAAAGCATCCATGGTTGGCAGATTGCAGGGATCATGTATACACAGAGGTAAGAATCTCTTCAGCTGCTTTGTGATCACAGAGTGATGAGGTTGATATTTACTGCTTTTGTTTCACCTCCTGGCTCTACATGAGTTTAAAAGGTATTCATTTAGCAAGAAAAAGGTTTTTAAACACTTAGTGTCTAGTATTATGAAAGATGTTGGCACTGTTGTATGGTAGATAAAAAATAAACAGAAGCAACAGTAACAAAAAAAAAATAAGGCTAATAATGAAGTAAATTATAACCATGAGGCTGAGACATGCAAAGCAAAGAATATCTTGGTAAGTGAGAAAGTAAGATGAGCCTTAGATGATGAAAGCTTGCAGGCTTCAATTTGATGGAAAAATGGCAGGCTGTTCAAGGAAGGCCATGGTGCAGGAAACAAGGTACCCAGAATAGTGGATGGTAAGGAAACGAGACTGGCCCTTGTTAGTTTTCACAAAGTCAATTTTGACTAATGCTTGGCTTTTGGTGTGACAGAGTAGCACTACTACCCTCTTTAGTTTGCTAGACAGTATTTATGAAAGCAGATCACCTGGTCTTTTGCTGATGGATCCTGTGGGCGTGTTTGAAACTTTTGGTCACCTGATGAGTACATACTGTTGCAGTACCAGGACTCCATGGAATTGGCTGTGAAACAGTTGTATTTGAGGTTAGTTATATCAACATGGAAACCCTGGTAGTATAATGGTTAAGTTCTATGTCTGCTAAACCAAAAGATCAGCAGTTCAAATCCAAGAGGCACTCCTTGGAAACTAGATGGGGCAGTTCTACTCTGTCCTATAGGGTCACTGTGAGTTGGAATCAACTCTATGACACTGGGTTTGGTGGTTTTTTCAGTGTATCAGCAAGGAAATGGGAATGTTCAACTAGATACCTGTCCACAATGAGATGCTGACAGGTACCTGGGCATAGCAAAGCTACTAGTCAAGTCAAATCCTCAAGTATCTGAGATCATAGTGGAAACCTATTAATAAAGTGCTTGAAGAACATGGAAGAGGGTGCAAGTTTCTAGCTGTCTTCTCTTCTCAACAACGATTCTGCATTAATCACAGGGACAATGGGAGCTTGGGGATGCAGATCCAATTTGGCGGTGGACCATCAGTGATGATTTACTGGTGGGTAACTGCTCACTAAATGCTCAGTCCAAAGCATTGCTGCACTATATCTCAATCTAAACATGAATGATTATACTATTAGATTCTAGAACTTTTACTGTTTCTGGTAGAAGCTCTTTAACCAGCTTTTCTTACACACACTTAAAAAAAGGTTCAAAGGTCTTTTCTACAGCAAAATCTATATGATTTTCTTTATAACTTCAGGATACCCAAAGAGTTTTCTTTTCTCAGACAAGTTACCAATAACAAAGAATTTGGCCTTTACCTACGGTCAAATGGAAACCTAGTCACACAGACATTAATAGTTTGGCTGTTAACCAAAAGGTCAACAGTTTAAATTCACCAGCAGCTCCTTGAAAACCCTATAGGGCAGTTCTACTTGCGCTATAGGGGCACTGTGAGTTGGCATCAACTCAACAGCAATGGAAGTTTTTTGCAGTAAAATGGAAAAAATTATCTTTTGAAACCTTGTTCCAGTCTTCAGGTAAAAAAATAAGTCCTCCAGCTGTTAACATCAGTGGGCAACTATATTGCTTAACCGAAGGTGACTTGCTGTGAATCTTTTACAATCAGATTCATTCAGAGTCCTTTTAACTCAAGCTTGCATAGCATGCCCCTAAACCACTCATTATCCTTTTTGCGGAGTTGATGAATTCTCATTTCTCAATTGTTACAAGACTCAGTCAGCTCCACATTCATTACCTATAATATAAATCTAAATATTCTTTGCTCCAGTCTCTTGTCTTTTCAGAGAAAAACTTATTTTGTATTCGTGTTTGAAAAGTGTGCATTTGTTCAGTGCTACAGAAAGTGTTTATAGACATGGTGGAAGCCATGGAACAGAGTACTTAGAACAGTTGGAGAGCGAGGGGGTTAGGCACTGGATTATGGAACACAGTTGGTGGATTTGCACTGTTTTATCTACTGCACTATCAGGGCCCCTTTAGTGGCACCCAGGGCCCTTATACAAGACAAAGTACTAGGAGCTACGCTGTGTTTGATATATGCATCATGATATGTTAATTCTGTAATAATTAAAACAACAACAACAACAAAAAACGCCATTACCATCCAGTCAATTCCGGCTCATAACAACCTCATAACAACTCAAAAAAAAAAACCCAAACCGGTTGACACTGAACTGATTACCACTTGTGGTGACCCTATAGGACAGAGTAGAACTGTCCTACAGGATTTTCAAGTAGATGACTGGTGGATGTGAACTACCAACTTTTGGTTAGTAGCTAAGCTCTTAAACACTACATTAAAAAGTCAGTTGAAATCCTAAGGGAAACATTCTAAGGCTGAAAATCCCCTTCTGCTTTGTCATCTTCACTCACGAGGAATTTAGATTTTACTTGCAGTTGGCATTCATAGAAAGTGTTTCGGAGCAAGAGCGCAGTATACTCAGTTCTCAGTCTATAGAGACAACTACGGTAGCAATATATGGGATAAATTGGACAGAGGGTATGAATGGCAGGGAAGAAAGCTGGGAAGAAGACAAGACCAGTTAAGAGACTATTTCAGCTGTCTTGTAAAGGGGCACCCGAGCTAAGGCAGTGGTTGTGGGAATAAAAGGAAAAGAAAATTTGGAGATAGATTCCATAGACTAAGAATTCTGAGTTTATATGGAGGAAAAGAAAGGAAAGAAGGAAGCAAGCCTCCAAGACAGAGTAGCTGGGTGTTCTCTTATCTGTTGCTGCAAATCACCCAATCCCTAGTGGTTTAAAATGGCAAATAGTTATTATTTGTTGAATCATGTTCACTATTCTGGATATCTACTGCTGATAACAAACCACTTCTGACTTAGTGACTTAAAACAAAATCATTTTATTGTATTCATTGATCCTATTGGTCAGAAACTCAAACAGGGCACAGGGGGTATGGAATGCATTTGTCACATGATGTCTGGGATCCGAGCTGGGAAGTCTCCAACATATGGAACTTGAATAGCTAGGCCTGCAATTATCTGGAGGCTTACTTTCACATATCAGCCACCTGGACAAGGATGACTCAAAGGCTATACTCTACTAGAATGTTCAACCAGAGTTTCTACATATGGCCTTTCCGTGTGGCTTGGGCTCCCCACAGCATGGCAGTTGGTTCTGAGAAAGTTTTCTGCAAGGGAGCATCCTGAAAGTGAGTGTTTCAAAAGACCAAGACTAAAGCTGCTTGGCATTTTATAACCTTGCCTCAGAAGTCACATAATATCATTTTATCTATACTCTATTGGTTGAAGCAATAGAAAGACCACACAGAATCAGTGGGACAGGACATAGAGCTCACCATTCAATAGGAGGAATATCATTGAAGAAAAGTGTCTGGAATGGGAAATATTGTCACAGTCTGACAATGGAACTCAGTGACTGAGGAATTCAAATGGGTCTCAGTGAGGATGGCTTATCTGTATTCTTCAATGCCTGGTGGCTCAGGTTGGAGGAGTTGAGTGGCTGGGGTTTGTTTGATGTCTGAGCATTAAAATCATCTCCTGTCTTCTTCACTTTCAAGCCTGGTTCTTCTCTTACTCTCTTTTTCTTGCCTTTCAGGGTCTAGCCATATGCCTTCTCCGTGGCTACCCCAGGAAAGTCAGGTTTCTTACATAGTGGCTCAGGTCTCCATGAACATGTGTCCCACCATAATAAAGCAGAAGTTTCATGGCTTTTTATAACCTAGGTTTAGAAGTCACACAGCAACACTTCCACTGCCTTCTATCTGTCAAGGCAATAGTCTCCACGTCTTCAAAGGAGGAATGCCAAAGAATTTGAAGCTGTTATAAAAAGAGTGACCAAGGTCAAACACACATAGGCTATGTGACTATGCACACATCTCCTAATAACCCCTTCCTCCACCTGACAAAAAGGGGCATTAGTGTACCTGTAGCCACAGCAGGTCACCTTCAGTTAAGCCAACTCTCCCTCATCCTGCCCAGCAAGAGGCAGAGGAGGTATGACTGCACAGGCCCTTCCAAGTCCCTTCCTCCTTCCTCCCACCTGATGTGAGGTGGCAACACTGTACTTGCCTCCACCAGGTACGACTCTCTGCCCTAATCTACCCAGCAAGGGGGTGAGAAGCTGACTACATGTGTACCCCAATGAGGCCCTTTCCTCCTTCCCCCTGCCCAGGGTAAGGTGGAAGAGGGGTGAGTGTATGCACATCCATCCTCAACACTTTTTTCCTTCCTCCCATCACTGACAGACAGACATGACAAAACTGTGCAAACATTCATTGGCCATTCCTTCCTCCCTCCCGCTGCCCAGGAGGTGGTGGAGATGAATTAGCTACATGAATATCCTTCTGCCATACTCCCTCTATCACTCACTCTTCGCCCTCAACTATCAAGAGTTGGCAAGCACATCCTCACTCAACCACCACATCTGCTACACTAGCCACTCTATGTGCATAAGGAACACAATTCCTTTTTCCTACACCACTGAAACAAAGACAGAGGCCAAAGCCCAACCAACACATCCTCAGCTGCCCTGCAAGACTAGTAAATAGAGACCTGAACTTCCACTTCTGCCTGCCACTTCACTCACCCAAAGATAAGCAGAGGACACTCCACCAGCCCAGTGACCAGAGCACCACTCCTGTCACAACGGAATCATTTAAAAAGACCCATTGAACAATTGCACAAATTAAAGAAACAAATACAAAGAACACTTAATGTCCCAGACAACAGACAATAGCAAAATGTCTTAAAAAGCAGGGTGAGATGGTCCTGGCAAGAGACCATAGTAAAGAACCAGAAACTCTCCCTAAGGAAGAAAATGTAATGGAGCTCCCTGATAAGGAATTCAAAAGACTTATGTATAGACTCCTCAAAGGAATCAAGGAAAACACAGGCAAAACTATGGGGAACACAGACAAAACCGAGGAAGGCACACAAAAACTCTAGAAGAATTCATGAAAACAATACAAGAAAGAAATGACCAAATAAATAGATGATTTGAAACCATACGGAAATAAACAAGAAACCAAAATAAAACTCACTCCTATCTAGTCAATTCCAACTCATAGTAACCCCATCAGACAGAATAGAACCACTCCATAGAGTTTCCAAGGAGCACCTGGTGGGTTTGAACTACTAACCTTTTGGTTAGCAGGTGTAGCACATAACCATGATGCCACCAGGGTTCCCCATAAAGAAACAGCAGCTGGAAATCCAGAAGAGTAACAGTGAAAATGCAGAAATTGACAACTCAATGGGAAGTCATAGAAGTAGAATTGAAACAATGGAAGAAAGGATCAGTGGAATAGAAGACCAATACCTTGACATAAATCTATTCCAGGAACAATAAAAATAAAAAGGATGAAGAAAACGAGTTATATGGGACACCATTAGGAGGAACAAAATACATGTGATTGGAATCCAGAAGGAAGGAGTCAAAAGAGAGAGAAAGAGAGAGAGAGAGAGAATTGTGAAAGATACACTGACAAGCTTTTCTTATATCATGAAAGATGAGAAAATAGCCATACAAGAAGTATAACACCCCTGGGACCATGGCCTCTGGCCCTGATGCTGCCCCTGTCCATAAATCATAATGGAAGTCAACTCTTCAGACAGGAATGGACTGGACTTGGAGACACAGAGTGACTCTGTCATGTGTTCACTTTATAGTTCTGTGCATCTATAGGAAGTCATCTTGCTGACCTCTTACTGTAGGAAGGGGAGTGGGTGGAGAGGAGGGGATAGGAGATTGCTGGGAGGATAAGACATGTATGGAGCAGAGATGAAGAGTGTGCTGTCACTGGGCAGGGAGAGCAGTGGGAGATGCATATAGGTGGGAATGCAGATTTAAATGGGTATGCACATTTTCATTCAATCATAAAAAAAAGAAGTACAACAAGCCCCATACAACACAGATTCAAGAAGAACACTCAGACATATCATAATCGAGTTTCTGAAAGCCACAGACAAACAGAGAATTCTGAAAGCAGCTCAGGAAAAATGAGAGATGAACTACAAGAAGGCATCAGTAAGATTAAGGTCTGATTACTCAGCAGAAACCACACAGGCAAGAAGGCAATGGGATAACATACATAAAACCTTGAAACAAAAAAATGGCAACCGAGAATTACATATCTAGCAAAATTATCCCTCAACTATGATGGTGAAATTAGGACATTTCTAGATAAAGTGAAACCATACCAGCTTTAATGGCAGATGGCTTTGGCTTGGCATACCAGCTTTAAAGAAAATGTTACAAAGAGTCATTTGAACAAAAAAATAACAACACACTATAAAATGACCTGACATTGAAATGCATGACAACATCAGACAGATATCAACCTAGAAAAAGAAATCAGAAAAATAAAATAGACAAAAGATAGGCACAGGACAACAGAGACATCAACTTGTAACTGATGACCACTACAAAACACGAAAAGTGGATAAAGGATGGGCTTAGAGCTTCCATATGGAGAGGAAGTGAAGGTGATATTGCAAAATAAATTACTGCTTTGAAATCAAGAATGTAAAACTAAATTTTAGGGTAACCACGAAGAAAGTTAACAAGACTACTCAGCAAAGTATAAAAGACTTAAAGCATAAACAATTCAGTACACATAAAACCAAAAACTACAAAATAATAAAATAAAAAAGAAACCATAATTTCAAAAAAATTGAGATAGAAAACTAAGCAGAGTAAAGAAACTGTCAACACCACCAAAGAAAAAGCACAAGAAAATGACAGCAATGAACTCATACCTACTGATAATCACACTGAATGAAATGGCCTAAATACAGCAGTAAAGAGACGGAGAGTAGCAGAATGCATTAAAAAAATAAGGACCTATCAATATTGTCTCCAAGACACACACTTTAGATACAAAGACACAAATGAACTAAAACTTAAAGGATGGAAAAAGACATATCAAGTAAACGACAACTGAAAAAGACCAGGAGTAGTAATATCAATCTCTGATAAATAATTTTTACAACAAAACTCAGTATTTAAAAAAAGGAAGGAAATTATACAATGATTTACACTAAGAAGACGTAACCACAATAAATACACACAAAAACATGTAACAACAATCAACACCATTCAGCAAGACACTGTTATACATCAACATGAACATAGCTGTGAGAAACTGATATACCAAGGTTATGAAACAGAATTGTTTGTACGGTGCTGTCAATGTAAATGCGTGGTGGCAAATTTGCTAACTTAATTGTCAGATCTTGTATACACACCTAATGACAGAGCTACAAAATACATAAAACAAACCCTAACAGCTTGCCAAGAGAAATAGACACTTACACAATAACACCAGGTGACTTTAACACACCACTGCCAATGAAGGATGTAACAACTAGAAAGAAACTAACAAAGATACCTAAACCCACTGCCATTCATAGCAACCCTGGAGGACTGTAACCCTGAGTTATAGCAACACTTGAGGACTGAGTAAACTGCCTCATAGTTTCCCAGGAATACATGGTGGATTCAAATTGCTGACCTTGTGGTTAGCAGCTGCAGCACTTAACCACTATGCCACCAAGGTTTCCCGACAAAGATACAGAAGATCTAAATACCACAGTCAACCAAGTTGACCTCATAAACAGATACAGAAACTTTAGCCAACATTAGCAAAGTGCTTATCTTTTTCCAGTGCTCATCAGTCATTCTCCAGAATAGACTATATTTTAGACCACAAAGCAAACCCAACAAATTAAAAATCCAAAATGATACAAATCACCTTCCCTAATCACAGTGTTATAAAAGTAGAAATTAGTAATAGGAAGAATAAAGGGGGAAAAGTCTAATAAATGGAAGCTAAATAACACCCTGCTTAAAAACTATTGGGTAATAACGGTCATAAAAAATGGAGTTAAAAAATTCTTAGAACCAAATGAGAATGAAAACAAAACATACTGACACCTTAGGGACAAAGCAAAAAAGTGCTCAAAGGTCAATTTATAATAAACTCACACAGAAAAAAAGAAGAAAGGTCAAAAATCCTTAATCCTACAATGTGAGTAATTAAAAAGATAGCAGCAAAAGAAGGCCACAATAGGTCAGGGCCAAGATGGTGGAGTATTCAAATACTTCCTGTGATCCCCCTAACAACAAAACTCCAAAAGAACAAATAAGTCCATTACATCTGATGTCCTAGGAGCCCTGAACATCAAAGCAAGAGTTGAAAAATCAGATTGAGTGACAGAGAAGAAAACTTAGATCCAGAAGTACCTAGAACTGGCCAGACCACACCCACCAGTAATCAGCTTCAGCCAGTATGTTGGATGGCACAGTGGCTTTCCAAGGTTGTCCTCCTCAGCAGGAGAGAAAAAGCAAGAGTCTACCAGAGTGTCCAGAACCAGTGAAAAGTTGCATTTCACCATCAAAAAAACCTAAGTAAGTTGTGTCTAGCTTGATGCTGCTGTGGGGATATAAAACTTTCCTTTTAGATAAACTGCTCTCCTTTTCCCAGTGCTTCCTTTCCCTTTTATGAACTGTGCCAACTCTGGACTCTGACATCATTGCCTGACCCAGAAGTTAGACTCCTTAAGCCTGGTCTGAGACATTCTCATAGACTCAGAAAGAGAATAATTTAACAAACTGGAAGAAGGAGAGAAATACCCACAACTTTCCTAATCTAGAAATTCAGAGTGGAAACAGTTCCTTCACCTAGAATCAGATGTAAGGGGATACACCATCCTCACAGACACTCAGGGATGGCTGCCAGCCCTCTGCATTTCTCAGCACCTGCAGCTGATATCTGCAGCCAGCTATCTGTACCTACACCAATCACTCATTCCCATCTAGGACAGTAGGAGAGAGTGCACCACACAGTTTGTGACTGACTACCTGGATACCTGAGCTGAATTCATATACAAAAAGTAAATGGGCTCTGGGGATCACATGTCTAATTCTAATTACCTGGTGACAAGCTTCAAAGGCACCAAAAACCAAACTAGCACACACGAACTATTTGGACATTTCAAAACAAAATAAGAAGTTAGAACAATCATGCCAAGCCAAGGAGCCAAGTGCCGTCGAGTCGGATCCGAGAACAATCATAAAATAAATAAATTCGACAACTTATTTATGGCTCAGAAACAACAATCTATTTCAAATCACTTAAAGAGACAGCCTACAATGGCTTCAGAGAGCTATCAAAACAAAGAATCAGGAAATTATCCGTATGAAGAAAACTTTCAGGCATCATTAGAAGTAGTACACAAAAGATCGATATTTCGAGCTCTTCAAGAAATCAGGAAGGAGATGAGGCAAAATGTAGCATAGTGTAATAACAAATTGAACAGGTTGCAAGAAAACATCCAGAGGCAGAAATTAGAAATTCAGAAAATTAATAGTGAAATTACAGAATTATCCAGTTTAATAGAAAGTAAAAGCAAAATTCAGGCAATGGAAAGCTGAATTAGTGAGACTCAAGATAAAGCACACAACACCAACATACATGAAGAAAAATCAGACAAAACAATTAAAAAAAATCAAGAAACACTAAGAATTACATGGGACTCTATCAAGAAGAACAATCTGTGAGTGACTGGAATACAAGAACAGGGAGGCTAACAAAAAGTACAGAGGGACTTTCAAAGATTTGTAGACAGAAAATTCCCATGTTATGAAAGATGAGGAGATATCTATCTAACATACTCATAGAATTTTACACAAGGTAAATCCAGAAAGACAGCAAAGCATACTGTAATCAAACTTGCCAAAACTAAAAATAGAAAGACAATTTTAAAAGTGGCTAAGGATAAATGAAAAATAAGCTAAAAAGGAAAATCAGTAAAGCTAAACTCAGACTGCTTAGCAGAAACCATGGCATATTCTCCAGAATTGGTTACATATTAAGCCATAATGCAATTCTTAACAAAATTCAATGTACTGAAACATTACAAACTGTCTTTTCAGATCACAAAGCTATAAAAGTAGAATCAATAACAGAAAAAATGATGGGAAAAAAACAGACACATGTAAACTGAAGAGTTTGCTAAAAAACAACTGAGTTACAGAAGAAATCAAAGATGGAATAAAGAAATTCACAGAATCAAATGAGAATAAAGATAGATCCTAGCAGAACCCTTGGGACACAGCAAAAGCAGTGTTCAGAGATCAATTTATCTCAATAAATGTATACATCCAAAAAGAGGAAAGGATCCAAATCAAAAGACTAACTCTACAACTGAAACAAGTAGAAAGAGAGCATCAAAAGGAGCCTTCAGGCACCAGAAGAAAGTAAATGATAAAAATTAGAGCAGGACTAAATGAATTAGAGATTAGAAAAACAAAAGAGTTAAGAACACCAAAAGCTGGTTCTTTCAAAAGATCAAAAAGATTGATAAGCCATCAGCCAAACAGAAAACTGAAGAACAGGTGAAGCAAAAACCAAAATAAGAAATGAGATGGGTGATTCCAAAACAGACGTAACTGAAATTAAAAGAATTATAACAGAATACTATGAAAAATAGTACTCTAATGAATCTGAAAACCTAGAAGTGAGCAAATTTGTAGAAACGCACTATCTACCTAAACTAACACAAACGGAGTTAGAACAACCAAAGAAGAGATTAAGAAGGTAATCGAAAAACTCTTAACCAGAAGAAGCTCTGTCTATGATGGCTTCATTGGAGAAGTCTACCAAACTTTTAGAGAAGCATTAATGCCACAATCAGAGTATTTCAGAGAATAGAAAAGGATGGAATACTGCCAAATTCATTCTACAAAACCAGCATAATCCTGATACCAAAATCAGGTAAAGACATACCAAAAAAAGGAGAATGATAGTCCAGTATCTCTTGTTCTACTCTGTGCTGTAGGTTGGCTATGAGTCAGACTTGATTGGATGGCGTGGGGATTTTTTTGTTTGTTTGTTTATCTGTCAAGACCTTAAAAGCAAAAATCATCAACAAAATTGTAACCAATAAAATTCAACAATATATCAGAAAAATAATTCACCATGACCAAGTGGGATTGGTACCAGGGATGCAGGGATGATCCGACACTAGAAAAACAGTCAATGTAATGAACCACATAAATAAAAGGCGAGAACTGCTTGATTTTATCAACTGATGCAGAAAAAGCATTTGATAAAGGCCAACATTCATTCATGTTAAAGACTCTAAACAAAATAAACATAGAAAGGAAATTCCTCAGCATAATAATGGGCATTTATACAAAGCCAGCAGCCAACATTTTCCTAAGCAGAGAGTCTGAAAGCATTCCCTAGAGAACAGGAACCAGACAAGAACATCCTTTGTTACCACTTTTATTCACCATTGTGCTGGAGGTTCCAGCCAGGGCAATCAGGTAATCCAAATTGGTAAGGAAGAAGTCTAAGTATCTCTATTTGCAGAAGATATGGTCTATTACACAGAAGACCCTAAAGAACCCATGAAAGAAAGAATGCAATTAATTAAAGAGTTCATGAAGTATCAGGATACGAGGTAAACATATGAAAATCAGTTGGTTCTTCTACATCAAAAAAGAAACATAAAAGAGGGAATAATTAAATCAATACCATGTGCAATAGCCCCCAAGAAGATAAAATACATAGGAATAAATCTAACCAGTGATATAAAAGATTTATACAAAGAAAATTACAAGTCTGTACTGCAAGTAACTGCAAGAGACCTACGTAAGTGGAGAAACCCACCTTACTATGGATAGGAATACTCAGCATCATGAAAATGTCTATTCTACCCCAAATGATCTATAGATTCCAATACAATAAAATCCCAATACAAATTTCAATGGCACTTTTTAATGAGATAGAGAAACAAATCACCAGTTTTATATGGAAAGAGAAAAAGTCCTGATAAAGCAAATTACTGAAGAAGAACAAAGCAGGAGGCATTGCCTTCCCTTGACTTTAGAACCTGCTGCTACAGTACTCAAAACAGCCTGGTACTGGTACAAAAACAGCCAATGGAACAGAATTGAGAATCTGAATATAACATCATCCACCTATGAGTAGCTGATATATTGCAGGACCAAAGTCCTTAAACTGGGGAAAAGACAGTCTCTTTAACAAAAGGCTGTCTTAGACTGATCCTGAAGTAGAAAGGAAACGTCCTGATGAGACAAAACCTAAGAATGCACTTATGAGCTGACTGAATCTATTGCTGTTGAGTTGATTCTGACTCATAGTAGCTCTATAGAAGACTTGAATGTAAGTAAAAAACAATTGTCATCAAGCCAGCTCTCACATCAGAGTAGCACTAGGCTCCATAGGGTTTCCAATGGCTAATTTTTCAAAAGTAGATCACCAGGCCTTTCTTCCAAGGTGTTTCTGAGTGAACTCAAACTTCTAGCCTTTCCATTAGCCAAGTTCATCAAGCTGTACCATGTAATGACACCCTTGAATAGAGATATAAAACAGGAAATGAGATACAATGAGGAAAATGAAACAGATGGACATAGAAACAATAAAACAATACTGATAGTAGGTAACTCATCAAAGCAAAAGCAAAAATTTCTTTCATTAGAATTTGCAGCAAAATGTGACTGAAGCAGACCCATGCAGTCTGGAGCTGTTTGCTAACGAGATTTTAGTTTCTTGACTGTGTATGTGCAATGAAATTAGGGGCAGAGCTCATTTTTTTGCTCACAGTGTTATACCTACTGCCTGGCATAACACCTAGCACATAGTTGTTAGGTTGTTGTTGTTAGGTGCTCTTGAGTCTAGGCTGATTCATAGTGACCCAGTGTATAAAAACCTCAGTTCTGCACTGTCCCCACAATCTTTGCTATGCTTCAGCCTAATGTTGCAGCCACTGTGTCAATTCACGGCACATACATGATAAATGAATAAACGATTTGTAGTATTAGAAGCCTCAGTTCCAGGAGCTGCTTAGTCTTGATATTGAGTTATTAACAGTAGGGAGACACAGTCACATCCAGAGTAACTAAGCTTTGGGAAGACAGGTTGTTACTTTGTATGCCTGTCATTTGTTATTTATACTTTGTTACTCAGATTGCTATCATTTTCAATATTTCTCTCATTGTCATCTTTCCTTCCTCTTCAAACTCCTTATTCCTTTTTACATAAAGAGAAAAGCACAAGCATTTCTTAAGGAGAGCAACTCTCGTTTCAAGAGCCACATAGATTCCTGGTAGTATGAAAAAGTGTTTTGAATGTATGTGTTTTTTTAGTTTTGTGTAATGTCTTTCCACTAGAGAATATTGTTTTGATTTGAAAGTTTTCACATTTTCTGTAAACAGAACAAAGAAATTATTCTCCTTTGTGGCAAGGACTTGAAAAAAGAATTATTCCCAAATAGGTCTCATTAAGACAACAATATCCCAAGAGCTTCTCTCTCTGCACTGTCTTGCAGCAATCCCATCTGTTTCTGGCTGCTGGTATAACAGTTCAAGTAATCTTTTAAGTTAATGCACAGCAACAAACCAATTTAGCAGATGTGTTAAAGCAGTATGTTTTTATAAAAGTTTGCTTGTCAAATTTGATAGTGCTTGAAGAAGAAAAATGCTGAAGGAAGACCTAGCTGCTGAAACTTATGTTTACCTTTACAATTAATATCTGTAAAAGTAAAAGAAAACCTGTCATAAACAGATGATTTAAAAGGAATAACATGTTCCTAAATGGTCACTTCATGTGAAATGGTCCAGTGCTTAAATTTATTATCGGTTGTATAATAAGATCAGGCTCACTTGTGCTCCTGGTACTATGTTAGATTTAAAGAGTAATGTTTTGACCTATTCATCTTTCTCTGACCTCTTCCTGTAAAGCATAAGAGTTACTAAGCACCAAGAAAGTCTACCACTATTTTTCAACCAGACTGAGCATTTAATATAAACAAACTTTGCACTTCTTCACCTATCAGTGAAAACTTGCCAGGGTATTTTATACTGGCCAGTATTTGAACACAATCCTTATTTTTGCCTGCAAAATTGTCTTAGTGAATGCTATAAATTTAAGGTATCCAAAGATGCAACTTGCAGGTACTATTTGCAAAACAAAGTGGGATATGAAAAATAGAGTAAGATTTAAAATTTAAGTGGTTTTTAAATTTCACAAAAGGATTCAAAGCAGAAGGTTCATTTATCTCATTTGAAAATGGAATAAATAACATTTACAATGCCTGTTTCCAAAAGATAAGGATCAGATGACATAATTATGTGATAAAACAGTGTGTCAAGTACCACACGTAGTGAGGACATTGTTATAATAGCTGTGATTTCATAATACTGAGTGCCTAAAATTAGATTATTTTAACTTTTATCCTCAAGCCAAAATTAAGTTGTTTCCTGGGAATTTGGGAGTTTTGGAACATGAGCAGGTGGTTGTACGAGATCTGACAATTTAGTTTACGAACTTAATTGTTTTAAGTGGCGCATTCCTCATTGCTGAAAGCTGAAAGCTGCCGTCAGCTTTCTGGAACGGCCAGTGTACATGGTGCCGCGGTGGCCAATTCGCAAACTTAACTATATAGTTGTTTGTGAGGGAGTTTTTAGCCAGTAAACAAATAATTGTATTGGAACACCCTCCCCACTCTCCTGATCCGGACCTTAGTGACTGTTCTCTTTACCTGAAGATAAAGGAAATATTGAAAGGAAGACTTTTTGATGACATTCATTACATCAAGGGTAAAATGACGACAGCTCTGATGTCTGTTTGAGAAAAAACATTCCAAAACTGCTTTGAAGGGAGGACTAGGCACTGGTGTGGGCGCATTGCTTCCCAAGCCAAGTACTTCCAAGGTGACCGTAGCGATACTCAGCAACGAGGCATGCAGCACTTTTCCAAGACGAGTTTGCGAACTTGTCGGACCTTGATTTAGGTATGATGTTTTTAGCTCAAACTATCAGAAAACCAGAACTAATCCAGTTTAAACAACAAACGAGTTTATTATTTCACAAAACAAGCCCTGAAGCATGGATCTAAGACTTTGTTGTCATTGTTTTGTCTCTGCCCCACGTGGGGAGAAGTACAATCAGAGTGCTCCTTGGAAGCCAAGATGGCAAGACTGGGTCTCACATACTTTGGGCATGTTGTCAGGAAAGATCAGTCCATGGAGAAGGACATCATGCTTGGCAGAGTGCAGAGTCAGCGAAAAAGAGGAAGACCCTCGACCAGATAGACTGACACAGCGGCTGCAACAATGGGCTTAAGCATAAAAGTGATTGTGGACACGGCACAAAGACAGGGCAGTGTTTCGTTCTGTTGTACATAGGGTCGCTATGAGCCGGAACCAACTCGACGGCACCTCACAACACCACAAAAGTGGGATGCAAAACATTTTCTTCAAAAAAATTTAGTCATGCCAATTGACCTAAACATCTCCCAAAACCATGGTCTCCAGACCCCTGCCCCACTAATCCATCTTTCAAAGTGTTAGGTCATATATAGGAAATCTTTTAGCTTTTGGTTTAATCCAGCTGTGCTGACCTCTGCTCTACTGCGTGCTGTCCCTCCCTTCCCTAACCCAGTTCCTACCCACTATCTAATCAGTGGTTAATACGAAATCCGAAGTTCAAACGTACCAGGCGCTCCTTGGAAGCTATATGCTATAGCTCTGTTTTGTCTGTAGGGTCGGTATGAGCCGGAATCAACGTGATAGCAGTGGGTTTGATTTTGGGGGTTTTGGATCTAATCAATGAATATGCTTCTCCCTTCCTCCCCATCCTCCTAACCATCAAAGACTGTTTCCTTGTGTGTTGAAACCTTTTCTTGAGTCCTTATAACAGTTGTCTCATACAGTATTTGTCCTTTCATAAATGACTGATTCCACTAAGCATCATGCCTTCTAGATTCCTCCATGTTATGAGGTGTTTTCTAAATTCATGGGGTTTTTTTATTGTTGTTGTTGTTGTTTTAACCATTGTGTAGTACTCTGTTGTGTGAATGTGTTCATCTGTTGGTGAGCACCTAGGTTGATTCCATCTTTTTGCTATTGTGGACAGTGGTTCACTAAACATTGCTGTGCCTGTATCTATGTTACAACCCTGATTTCTCTAGCATGTATTCCAAGTAGCGGGATTGCTGAATGGTATGGTATTTCAATTTCTAGCTTTCTAACAAAGCATCAAATGGATTTCTGAAGTAGTTTTACCATTTTACGTTTTCACCAACGGTGTAGAACAGTTCAGTCTTCTTCACAACCTCTCCAACATTTATTACTTTGTATTTTTTGGATTAATGGCAACCTTTTGGGGTGAGATGGTGTTTCAATGTCGTTTTGATTTGGATTTCTGCAAGGGCTAATGATCTTGAGCACTTCCTCATGTGTCTGTTAGTGTCATGGATGTCTTTGGTGAAGTGCCTTTTTACACCCTTTATCCATTGTTTAAATGGGGTTATTGTCTTTTTTCTTGTTGAGGTTTTGCAGTGCATTGTAGGTTATAGAGATTGGACAGCAATCAGATTTGTGGCAGCCAATTTTTTGTTTTTTCCTGGTCTGTAGGTAGTTTTTTTATTCTTTTGGTGAGGTCTTTGGATAAGGATAAGTATTTGATTTTTAGGAATTCCTACTTATCTGTTTTGTCTTCAGTGTTTGCGCACCGCTAGTAATATTCTGTAGTGTGTTTATGCCACGTATTAGGGCTCCAGGCATTGCCTCTGTTTTTCCTTCCAAGATCTTTGTTGTTTTAGATTTTGTATTTAGGTCTTCAAACCATTTTGAGCTACTTTTTGTGCATGGTGTGAGATATGGATCTTGTTACTTTCTTTCTTTCTTTTTTTGCCCCACAGATGGATGTCCGGTTGTGCCAATACCATTTGTTAAGGAGACTATCTTTTCTTCAGTTTATGAACTTTGGAACTTTGTCAAGTATCAGCTGATCATAGGTGGATGATGTTATACCTACATTCTCAATTCTGTTTCACAAATCTATGTATCTGTTTATTGTACCAGTACTAGGCTGTTTTGACTACCAATGGCAGTGTAGTAAATTCTAAAATTAGGTAGTGTGAGGCCTCTCACAATATTCATCTTCCTCAGTAATATTTTACTGAACCAAGGCTTCTTCCCTTTTCATATGAAGTTGATGATGTTTCTCTATTCATGAAAAAAAAAATGATGTTGGAATTTGTATTGGCATTGCATTGTATCTATAGATTGCTTTGGGACAATTAAACATTTTCATGATGTTAAGTTTCCCTTTTCATGAGCTAATAATTCTCTGCTAATTTAGGTCCCATTTGGTGTCCTGCAGTAGAGTCTTGCAATTTTCTTTTACAGGTCTTTTACATCTCTGGTTAGATTTATTCCTAAGTATTTTATCTTCTTAGGGGTACTGTAAATTTGATTTCCCCTTTGATGCTTTCTTTGTGTAAAGGAATCCAACCAATTTTTTATGTATATCTTGTATCCTGATTCTTTGCTCAATTCTTCTATTAGTCCCAGTATGTTTTTGTGGATTCTTTAGAGTTTTCTGGGTATAAGATCATATCATCTGCAAATAGAGATACTTTTGCTTTTTTTCTTACCACTTTGGATGCCCTTTACTTCTTTATCTTGTCTGATTGCTCTGGCTAGATCATTCAGCGCAATGTTGAATAAAAGTGATGACAAATAGCATACTTGTCTGGTTCCTGCTGTCAGTGGTAAATGCTTTCAGGCTATCTTCATTTAGGATGATTTGACTGTTGGCATTGCACAGATGCCCCTTATTATGTTGAGGAATTTCCTTTATATTCCTATTTTGTTAAGAGCTTTTAACATGAATGGATTTTGGTCTTTATTAAAGGTTTTCTGAATCAATAGATAAAATCAAGTGGTTCTTGTCTTTTGTTTTATTTACGTAGTTGATTACTCTAGTTGTTTTTTAAATATTGATCCATACCTGTATCCCTAGAATGAATCATAATTGCTCATGGTGAATAATTTTTTGAGATGTTGTTGAATTATACAGCCTAGAATTTTGTTGTGGATTTTGCATCAAAGTTCATGAGCGATATTGATCTGTAATTTTCCTTTTTTGTTGTGTCTTAACCTGGTTTAGACACCCTGGTGGCAGCGATTAGGCGCTGTGGCTGCTAATCAAAAAAGCTGGCAGTATGAATTCACCAAGTGCTCCTTGGAAACACTGTAGGGCAATTCTACTCTGTCCTATACGGCTGCTATGAGTCGGCACCAGCTCAATGGCACTGGGTTTGTTTTGGTTTACCTGTTTTTAGTATCAGAGTTAAGCTGGCTTCTTAGAATGAATTTGAGAGTATTCTTTTTCTATGCTCTGGAACACCTTTAGCAATAGTATTGTTCACTCTTCTCTAAAAATTTTATGAAATTCTCCAGTGAAGCCACCAGAGCCAGGGCTTTGTTTTAGTTGGGAATGTATTAAATTACTTTTTCAGTCTCTTCTTTTGCTGTGGGTTCATTTAGTTGTTCTGCTTCAGTTTGTGCCACTTTTGGTGGGTGATATGTTTCTAGAAATTTGTCCATTTCTTCTAGGTTTTCAAATACATTGGGGTGTAATTTTTCATAGTAGTCTGTTACGATTGTTTTAATTTCAGTTGAGTGTGTTTTGGTATCACCCTACTCACTTATTTTTTCAGTTATTGATTTCCTCTTCTTTTTTTCTTTGGTCACTTTAGCCAATGGTTTATCAACCTTGTTCATCTTTTCAAAAAATAAGCTTTTCAGTCTTGTTAATTCTTTCAATCATTTTTCTATTCTCTAATTCATTTAGTTCTCTACTAGTTTTCATTATTTGCTTTCTATTGGTGCCCATCAGAAACTCCGGTGTTCTTTTGCTGCTCTCTTTTCACTTGTTCGACTTGCAGGGTTAATTCTTTGACTTGGGCCCTTTCTTCTTTTTGGATCTGTTCATACACTGAGATACACTGACCTCTGAACACTGCTTTTGTTGTGTCTCCTAGGTTCTGGTAGCGTGTGTTTTCATTCTTATTTGATCCTGCTAATTTCTTTAGCCTGTTGTGAATGTCTTCTATAACCCAGTTATTTTTTATCAAGGTGTTGTTCTGTTTCCATGTGTTTGAATTTTTTTTCCTTCTTTTTTCTGTGAATGATTTCATTTTTATGTCTTTTGGTCCGGAAAGATGCTTTGTAACACATCAGTACTTTGAATTTTGTGAAGTATTGCTTTGTGGCCTAATATGTGATCAATTCTGGAGAATGTTCCATGTGCTTTGGGAAAGAAGGTATTCCTGGCTGCTGTTAGCGGAGTGTTTTATATACGTCTATGAGGTCAAGTTGGTTGATTATGATATTTAGTTCTGCTGTGTCTTTTTGAGCCTGTTTTAGATGTTCTGTCCTTCACTGAGAATGGTGTGTTGAAATCTCCTAGTATTATTGTGGAGCTGACTGTTTCTCTTTTCAATGCAGTTAGTGTTTGTTTTGTGTATTTTGAAGCCCTGTCATTAGGTGTATAGATATTTAATATGGTTATGCCCTTCTGGTGCACTGGGCTTTTAATCATTGTATAATGTCCTTCCTTTTGCAGTGTGGTGGATTTTACTTTAAAGTCTATTTCATCAGGGATTAATATTGCCGGTCTTGCTTTTTTTAAAACATATTTAGCTTGATATATTTTTGTCCATCCTTTGAGTTCTAGTTTGTTTGCATTTTTGACTCTACAGTGTGTCTCCTATAGGCACATGTAGACGAGTTGCATTTTTTAATCCAGTCTGCCACTGTCCGTCTTCTCGTTGGTGTATTTAGTCCATTTACACTCAACATGATTATATACAGTATGAGCTTAGTGCTGTCATTTTGATGTCTTTTTGCGTGTATTTTAGACAATTCCTTTGTTTCCTTTAATTTCCTGTGCTGAGTCTTTTTTCTTCATGTGTTTTCATTTTACCCAGTGCTGGTGGTTCTGTATTTGCTAAGACTTCATATTTTTCTTGTTTTGTATTTTGATGGTAGGATTGAGAGTTTCCTTTGTGGTTACCTTAATGCTTACCACTATTTTTCTAAATTTAAACCAGTCTTTAATTTTTTAATATCTCTTTGACTTCCTCTCCATATGAAAGATCTGTGACTACATTTTCTTTTGAGTCTTCCTTTTTTGTTATGGTGTTTACATACCAACATCAGTTTCCCTATTTTCAGTGTTTTGCCTATGATTTGCTTTTGTGATTCCCCTGTTTGGGTTGATATCCAGTTGCTGCTCTGTGTTCTGGTCTTGGGTTGTTACCTGATGTTAGGGATTTTCTAACCAAAGGACTACCTTTACTATTTCTTGAAATTTTGGTTTTACTTTTTGCAAATTCCCTAAATTTCTGGAAATGTCCTAATTTCACCATCTTATTGAAAGTTTTGCTAGGTATATAATTCTTGGCTGACAATTATTTTCCTTCAAGGCTTTGAGTTATGTGATCCTATTGCCTTCTTGCCTGAATAGTTTCTACTGAGTAGTTGGAGTTTGGCCTTATTGATTCTCCCTTATAGCTCATTTTTGTTTCTCCCTGGCCACTTTTCAAAGTGTCTCCTTAACTTAGTTTTAGCAAGTTGGATTATAATATGTCTTTGTGTCTTTCTTTCAAAATCTACTTTGTGTGAAGTTCGGTGAGTATCTTGGATAGATTAGCTTCTCATCCTTCATGATACCAAATAAGTTGTCAGCAAATCTCTGACAATTCTTTCTGTCCTCGTACTCCAGTCATTAATAGATTATTCCACTTTCCACATAACTCTTAGTATTTCTTGATTTTTTAAAATTCTTCTATCTCGTTTTCCTCAAATATGTCAGCATCACATGCTTTATCTTCAATCTCACTGATTCAACTTTCCATTGCCTCAGTTCTGCTCTTTGGACTTTCTATTGAGTTGTCTAATTGTCTAATTTCTTTTTAATTTTCTAAATTTCTATTCCTTGCCACTTCATGCATTCTCACAGCCTGTTTGGTTTGTCATTATGCTCTGCTGCATTGTCTTATCTCCTTTCTCATCTTTTAAAGAGTTCTAAATATTAACCTTTCATATTCTACCTCTGATAGTTCCAGGAAGTTCTTTTCCTCTGGAAAATTTGATTCTGTGTTTTGGGAGCTTTCAAAAGAAATCATCGTCTACCCCTTCAAGTGCTTTGATGTGGACTGCTGTTTCTGAGCCATCAATAAATTGTATTTGTTTATTATGTTTGCCTACTGTGTTCTAGCTTCTTGTTTTGAAATGTCCAAATAGGTTGCCCTGTGTGATAATTTGTTTATTGTTGTCTTTGAAGCTCTAAGGTCCTTTCCCCAGGTGGTTAAAGCCATTACTAGACATAGAATTCTAGGTGATTGGAGTCCAAGAATTCATTTACTTTTCTTGTATTGATTCAGCTCAGGTGTCCGGGTAGTCAGTTACCAAGTGTGGGGTTCAGGTTCTCTCCTACTGTCCTAGATGGGCAGCGGTGATTGGCATAGGCAAAGGTGTCTCCCTGAAGCTACTGAGAACGGCAGGGGGCTTACAGCCATCTCTGAGTGAATGTGTATGAGATAGTGTATCCCTTATGTCTGCTTCTAGGTGAAGGAATAGTTTCTGCCATGATTTTCTGTCTTAGGGGATGTTTTAAGGATTAATCATTAATCTTTATCATTGCAGAATATTCCACTGTGTGTATGTACCGGTTTGTTAATCTATTCATTTATTGATGGTTATCTAGGTCATTTCCATCTTTTTGCTATTGTGAACAATGCTGCAGTGAACATGGGTGTGCATATGTCTATTCATGTGATGACTCATTTCTCTAGGATATATACCGAGGAGTAAGATTGCTAGATCATATAATATTTCTGTTTCTGGCTTCCAAAGGAAGTGCTATACCATTTTTCAAAGTGGTTGTACTATTTTACATTCCCACCAACAGTGTAGAAGAGTTCCAATCTCCCCAGAACTTTGACATTTGTTATTTTCTGTTTTTTTTTTTTTGATTTGTGCCAATAAGGCTGGGGTGAGACAGTATCTCATTGTAGTCATTGTTTACTTACTTATTTTTGTGATGCTTATTGTATGCCAGGCATTCTGTTGGGCACTGAGTATTCAGCAATGGCTCAAACAAGGTCACTCAGATGTCTGGGACTGCTGAAATCTATGGAAGTTCAATTACATGAAGCTTACAGATGGTACTTGGTTATTCAACCCTAAATTTCATTTTTCTTTTATTATCTTCTTTGATTTCTTTAAATGGATCTTATTTATTTTGTTAAAGCATGTCAGATATAAGTAAGATATCCTTCAAAGTATCCTGGGTTGGATAGTGGATTTTATTGAATGAAAATTCTACATTTCCTTCTAAACACATTCAAATGCAAATGGAAGAAGAGGAGTAAGATTACCTGTTACCTTTTTTCTAATTTTAAATTTATTGTTAAGGAAATTTTCAGCTTTGGTATTGATAGAAAATGTCAATTGCAATATGATAGTATAAGACCCTAGTATTTTCTCTAGTTTAACAACTAGAGGTACTCAGCAAGTACCTGAACTCCAGTACATTCTATATCAAAAACCAAGCATTTCTGTTTACTTACCAACCAGATGAGAGGTGCAAACCCTGAAAACTTAACACTTCACAGGAAACCTATGTTTTGTTAATGGAAGAGCTAATTATTATTCCACTTTCTTGGCTTAAATGTCCCAAATTCTTCTACTTGCTTATGCCTGGGGCTCAAAGAATAGCAAAACCAAACATAGGGCTTTCTATGAGTTTCATTAAAGAAATAACCCAGCCCTGTTTTAGTGGAATTATTTGTCATCAAATTTACATGAAGGATCTGGTACCCTACCTGATTAGACACAACACTTTAACTTGTTGTTTTCCACTGTGGCAATATGACCATAAACATATTAGCAAGTCACATAGCGTGATCGACAACAGATGTAGAATTAAAAGTGTTGACAAGTTTCACCAAGTATTTGGGCCTTATGTATTTTCCACCACATCTAAATCCCATTGCTCTGAAAAAACTACCCAGGTGACTGTTCTCTCTGAAAAGCTATTTGCTATGAAAACATTCCCTTTCGATTCAGGCTTTGACTGGAAAACAGAAATAGATTCTCTTAAATTGGCTTTGAGAGGAAAATAGGGGGAAACCACTTTATAATGCCAATTATTTATTACAAAATAGATCTTAAACCATTCTCCAAAATTTAGAATGGGTATCCTCAGTACATTTTGATCATACCCATTAACAGAAGTACTTTTAAAAATAAGTTTTTTGAAATAAAATCACTCATTTCATTAGTATCTATTTAGACAAAAAAAATTATATGCTTCAAAGAAATATAAAGGATGAGGTATTTTTTGGTGAATATCTGATGCTTTTTCTTTAATATCTTTTCCATTCAGGAATTGCCCACCTCTCGTTAATGGAGGTATCAGTCAATCCTCTGGTCTCAGGGAGAACTTCAAACCAGTTCATTGTGGTTTGAATCCTTGCTGAAAAATTGCATTTCCACCTGTTATGTACTGAATTAGAATCTACATTTTAACAAGATCCCTAGGTGATATTTTGAGAGGTACTCCCCTACTAATGGTTCTAAGAATTGATCTCTAACCAAAAGCATTGCCTGGGAACTTTTAGAAATGCAAATTCTCAGCAGAAATTTAAACCAGAATGAACCAATACAAAGCTCTGGTTTCAAGACCCCAGGCATGACTGAATACATTGCCCAAGGCTATCAGAATCCTCCTTTTATCAAGAATCATGATTGATTCCATAAACAAGCTGTAGATCCAAGCCAAAGCAATTGGAATATTCCTCTGGGCTTTTGCTAAGACTCTTGGTAAACATATGCTTTCTGGGCTCACTAGCCAAAAGAACAATATAACCCTAGAGCTTCTAGTGGTATGTTTGCCAAGAAGACAATAAAGCCAACATAGATAGAAGCAGAAATGAGTGAAGGAAAGAGAGAAAGACTGCAAGAGTAAGACCATGAATAAGAAGTGAGAAAAAAATTAGGGAGAGGGACAGTTCTATCCATGATATATCTATACTTTTCAGTTGTGCTAGCTATAGACTCCTTTTTTTCTGCTTAATTTAGATGACCTAGTGATAGAGTAAAATTTTCCATAAATAATCCTGACAAACTTTTTCTGTAAAGAGCCAGATATAAAATAGTTTAGGCTTTGTATGCTATGTAGTCTCTGTTGGAATAACTCAGCAATAACATTGTGGTACAAAAACATCCACAGATAATACATAGTGAATATAACTCTGTACCAATAAAATTTTTATTAATGGGCATTCAATTTTTAATTTTATGTAATTTTTATGTATTGTAAAATATGTTTCTTTTGATCTATTTTTCAATGATTTAAAAATATAAAAACTATTCTTAGCTCAAAGGTCATAGTAAACATACAGCAGACAAGAGCAGGCCCATAAGCTGTAATTTGCCCAGTCCTGGTCCTAATACTCATTTGTTGGTCTTATCAAGTATCCACTTCCCCTTTTCTGCCAACACATCCAAATGTTCTTTATAAATTCCCTCCCTCTTCTATTTTAGGTCATTAGATTTAGGTGAAGTTAACTCTATTGCTAGCTGTAAGAGTGGGGTCAATTGACTTATGACAATAAGAGAATTCAATCTCACTGGCCACAGATTTGATTATGGAGTGGACCCATGACAGAATTTCATGCAACAAGACTCAAACAAACATTTCCTAGAGCTTCCAAGAATATTCTTTTTTTCTCCTCCACTCCCTCCACATTCCAAGCCATCTATCAGAGGAGATGCTAGCTCTTCCCAGTTGCTGATGCAAAGAACAAGGCTTTGAGCAACACAATTTTTGTAGCCATGAACAAAGAACTAAGCTTACAGGAAGAAACTTTGTGAACCCTGGAAATGGGGCCAACACAGAGCTCAAGAACACCTGGAACAGTCAGTAAGTTAGATCAAGTCACATCTGAAGCCTAGCTATCCATGGATTGTTCAGTTACATGAGTCAATAAAACATTTTCTTTGTTTAGCTTATATGGGACGAATCTTCTGCTAAGTTTCTATGTCTTGCAATGAAAAGAATCTGAAGAATTTAAAGAAAAAAATCTTTCAGCTAAAAGCAAGAAAGGGAATAATAAAGATCAGAGCAGAAATAATGGGAATCAAGAATAGAAAAACAATTGAACAGAGCAGAATGGACATTCTGGGATCCCCAAGAGCAGATGGAGGGTTGGGAGATCAGACTGGGTGACAGAAAGGGGAAAACTATCTTTCCTGGAGGTAAGACAGTTCTTCTGCTGCACAGTGATCAAGAGGATTACCAGTATGGATGCCATCTTTGTCAGCTGGGAGACTGGAACTGGGGCTGCTGAGTTAGAGAACCTGTCTGGGAATTGCTGCCATGCTAGGCTGCAGCACCTAAGTAGACAGCATCTTTCACAGTAGAGAAAGTAGATGTGACTTAAGTAGATGTGACTTAAGACAGTCACATCTAGAGAATCCAGTGGCGCCTGGTGGCCAATAGTACCAGTGCCCTAATCCCCTCTCTTTCATAAGCTGTGCCATAGATTCTGCAGCTGTAGCATAGAAGAGGCAGCACAGGTAGGATGCCATCTTAGTCAGCAGAGAGGCAGAATCAGCAACCCCTGAGGACCCAGCTGTGGCTGGCTGCCATGCTGAGCTATAGCACTTGACTGGACTGTGCTTCTCTCATCAGAAAAGTTGTTTTTAAGTCATCTGCATCTAGAGAAAACAGTGGTGGCTGGTGGCTGGTGGCTGGTGGCTGGTGGCTGGTGGCTGGTGGCTGAATCTGGTGTTGCCCTTCCCTCTTCCTTCTCTCAGCTACAACATAGCATCTGCTTACATGGTCCCTGAGAGACTCTACAAGTAGATCACCATCTTTGTCAGTTACGAAGTGGGGCCTGCCACCCCTGAGGGCCCAGCTAGTACTGGTTGGTGCTGGACAGCACCTCTCAGAGCAAAAAAGCAGTTTTCAAGATAATTGCATTTAGAGAATGCAGCACGGGCTGGTAGCTGAGTGTAGCAATACTCCACTTCCCCCTCCCTTCACTGAGCCATATCATAGTGTCTGCTGACATGGCCTGAGAGACTCTATAAGTAGGTTGCCATCTTGGCCAGCCAGGAGGCAAAGCCTGCCATTCCTGAGGACCCAGCTGCTACCAGCTGCCAGTGGACAGTGCCTCTGTCAGCAGAAAAGCAGTTTTTAAGACAATCACAACTAGAAAATATAATAGTGACTGGCAGCCAAGTGTGGCAGTGCCCTTCCCCCCTCCCGTCTCTGAGCTATGCCATAGTGTCTGCTGGCATGACTCCAGCACAAGTAGGTACTCTCTTTGTTAGCTAGGAGGTAGGTTCTGCCACCCCTGAGGGCCCAGCTGGGGCCAGCCACCAAGCTGAGCAGAACCACTGGGTTGGACAGCATTTTTCTCAACAGAGAAGCTGTACTTAAGACAGCTGCACCTAGAGAACACAGCATGGTGTCTGCTGACAACCAAGTCTAGCAGCGTCCTTACTCACTGCTGTCTTGGAGCTATATCATTGCCTCTGAAGGTGCATCATCAGAGAGCTGAACAACTTCCTGAAGGCACAAAGACAACAATCAACATCTAACCATTTAACAAAGCAGACCACTATAGCTCTGGAAAACTCCCAAAATAAAGAACAGAAAAACTTTCCAGATGAAGAAGGCTTCCTGAAATTATGGGAAGTACAATACAAAAGAATTATTCATAGAGCCCTTCTAGAGATTAAACAAAGTAGAGCAGAACAAAATGAAAAATTAAACAAGCTATATGAACTGCTAGAACATCATTGATCTGAAATCCAGCAGATCAATGATAAAATTACAGAGGTAGACAATTCAGTGGATGACCAAAAGAGCAGGACTGAGGAAATGGAATGCAGAATTAGTAAGATTGAAGAGAAAACAGCTGACACCAATATTTATTAGGAGAAATCGGGTAACAGAATCAAGAAAAATGAAGAATTATGTGGAAATCGATCAAGAGGAACAATTTACATGTAACGAGACTTCTGGAACAGGGAAAGATAGCAGAAAATACTGACAGAATTACTGAAGAGTTACTGACAGAAAACTTTCCTGAAATCATGAATGAAGAGAAGATAGCTATTCAAGATGATCATTGAACTCCATGAAGGGTAGACGCCAAAAGAAAGACATCAAGGTATATTATAGTCAAGCTTAATGAAAAGGAACATGAAGAGAGGCATTTAAAATCAGCTCAGCTTAAACGAAAACTAACGTACAAAGGGAATCTTATAGAAAGTCATCCAATTTTTCAGCCAAAACCTTGCTGGCAAGTAGGCAATGAGATGACATATACAAAGCCTTAAAGGAAAAAAAAATCTTTCAAAAGAAGAAATATATACCCTACAAAATTCTCTTTCAAATATGATGTGGTGAAATTACAACATTCTCAGGCAAACAGAAGCTTAGGGACTTTGCAAAAACCAAGTCAAAGTTACAAGAAATACTGAAGGAAGTTCTTTGATTAGAAAATCAGTAACACCAAGTATATGAATAAGAATACAAAGCAGGACACAACGTCTTAGAGAAGTCACAAAGCTCAATCAAAGCTAAAATATTGAAATTAGGGAAACTGAGAACTCAACATGTAAACTATAACATTATACTATAAAGAGGGCTGTATTACAGTATTCATAGCCCTTTGAGATGAACAGGAAGTTAAAGAGATATAAAAAAGATAAAAATTTGTTTAAACCCAGAACATTAGGGGAAGAAAGGGGAAGCCACAAGTAAACTAACAATACTACATATCAAAACAAGAAATACAATACAGAAATCTAAACACCCAAAACCAACATTGAAAAAGATGAAAAGAAAACTTGTAAAGAAAAACAACCAAGAACAGAATATTAAGTGGAACAAAGAAAATGTCAACAACACAAAAATTAAGGTATAAAATGACAACATCAAATATATATCTATTAATAATTACATTTAATGTAAATTGACTGAGTGTTCCAATAAAGAGATAAAAAGTACCAGGCTGGATCAAAAACACTATCTGTCTATATGCTGCTTACAAGAAACACCCCTTGGATATAAAGATTTGAATAAACTGAAAATCAAAGGATGGAAATATATATACCAAGCTAACAACATGCAAAGAAGAGCAGAATTGGCAATATTAATCTCAGATAAAACAGACTTTACAGTAAAATCCACCATTGTGGACAAGGATGGACATTATTTACTGTTTAAAATTTCAATATATAAGGAGGCTATAACAATATTAAATATTTATGCACCCAATATCAGAGCATCTAAATACATTGAACAAACGCTGACAACATTGAAAAATGAGATAGATCACACCATAATAGTCGTAGGAGACTTCAGTGCACCACTTTCGGTAAGGGGCAGATCATCTAGAAAAACGATCAATAAAGACACAGAAGACGGTACTGCAACAATCAACCCAACTCAACCTCACAGACACATAGAGAACTTTTTACCCAACAACAGACAAGTGAACCTTCTCTTTCAATGCACATGGAACATTCTCCAGAGTAGACCACATGCTAGCCAATAAGGTAAGTCTCAACAAAATCCAAATTATTGAACTACTGCAAAGCATCTTCTCGGAACATAACATAAAGCCATAAAGTTGAAACCAATAGCAGAAAACACATGGGTAGAAATTTGAACCCGTGGAAACTGAGCAACATCTTGCTCAAAAATTCATGGCTTATAAAATAAATAAAGGATGAAATAAAGAAATTCATGGAATCAAATGAGAATGAACACATATCCTACCAGAAACTATGGGATACAGCAAAAGCAGTGCTCAAAGGTCAATTTATCCCTATTAATGCACATGTCTGGAATGAAGTAAGTGCCCAAGCCAAAAAATTAACCCTACAAGTAAAAAGTAGAAAGAGAACAACAAAAGAACTCTTGTGGCACCAGAAAAAATAAAGATTAGAGTAGAACTACATGAATCAGAGAATAGAAAAACAATTGAAAGAATTAATAAAACCAAAAGTCAGCGTTTGGAAAAGATCAACAAAATTGGCAAACCATTGGCTAAACTCAGAAAAGAAAAATGGGAGAGGAAACAGATAACCCAGCTAAGAAGTGAAATGGGATGTTTCAACAGACTCATATAAAATTAAAAGTATCACAACAGAATACTACAGAAAATTGTGTTCTAACAGATTTGAAAACCTAGAGGAATTGGACAAATTTCTACATTCACATCACCCACCAAAATTATCAAGAAGTAGAAAAACTTAATAAAGCCACCATGGAAGAAGAGATTGAAAAAGTAATCAAAAAACAACCAACCAAAAAGATTCCTGGCCCAGACAGCTTCACCAGAGAATGCTATCAAAATTTAAAAGAGCAGTTAATTCCAGTACTAGTGAAGTTATTCCACAACATAGGAAAGGATAGAACATTCCCAAATTCATTTTATGAAGCCAGCATACCCCGATACCAAAGTCAGGTTAAGACCCCACAAAAAAGAAAATTATAGACCAATATTATTTATGAACCTAGATGCGAAACCTTCAACAAAACCTAGCCAATAGAATTCAACAACATATCAAAAAATAATTCATTGTGACCAAGTAAGATACATAGCAGGGATGCAGGGTTGGTTCAACATTAGGAAAACAATTAATGTGATCAACCACATCAATAACACAAAGTATAAGAATGACTTGATTTTATCACTTGACACAGAAAAGGCATTTGGCAAAGTTCAACACTGATTCACATTAAAAGCTCTCAGCAAAATAAGAATAGAGGGAAATTGCTCAACCCAATAGTGGGTGTCTACGCAAAACCAACCTCCAACATCATCCAGAATGGAGACAGATGTAAAGAAATCTCATTGAGAACAGGAACTAGACATGGATGCCCACTGTCACTATTTCTATTCAACATTGTATTAGAGGTTCTAGCCACAGAAAGCAGACAAGACAAATAAGGGGCATTCACATCTGCTTAAAACTCTATTTGCAGATAATACAATCGTATATGCAGAGAATCTTAAAGAATCTATAAGTAAACTACTGGAACTGATAGAAAAGTTCAGCAAAGTATCAGGACATAAGATAAACAGAAACAAATCAGAAGGATTCCTTTACATCAAAAATGAAATCATCAAAGAGGAAATCACCAAATCAATATCATTTACTATAGCCGCCAAGAAGATAAATACCTAGGTGTAAATCCAACCAGAGATGCAAAAGACCAAAGAAAATTACAAGAACCTACTGCAAGAAACCACAAGAGATTTACACAAGCAGAGAAACCTACCTTGTTCATGGATAGGAGTTGTGAAAATGTGTATTCTACCCAAAATGATCTACTTATACAGTGCAGTACCAATACAAATTACAACATCATTTTTTAATGAGATGGAGAAACAAATCACCAACTTTTTTTGGTAAGGGAGGAAACCCCAGATAAGTAAAATGCTACTGAAGAAGAGAAACACAGTGGGAGGCCTCACACTACTCATGTTAGAACCTATTACCCTGCCATGGTAGTCAAAACACTGTGGTACTAGTACAATAGCACATGCACAGAACAATGGAACAGAACAGAGAATCCAGAATTTCACTATCCTTCTATGAACAGCTGATATTTGAAAAAGGCCCAAAAGTAAACTGGGGATAAAAACAGTCTCTTTAACAAACGATGTTAGTAAAACTAGATATCCATCTTCAAAAGAACTGAAACAAAACCTTAATATCAAATACAAAATGATACAGATTATGGAAGAAAAAATAGGGATAACAATGGAAGTTCTAACACATGGCTTAGACAGACTACAAAATCTTACCAACAATACAAGAACAACAGAAGATAAAATAGATAAATGGGAACTACTAAAAATGAAACACTTGTGTTTAGCCAAAGACTTTGTCAAGAGAATTCAAAGACTGCCTATAGAATGGAAAAAAAATATTTGGCAACTATTATCAGATCTACATCTAATTGCCATAATCTACAAGGTACTGCAAAATACCAACAGGAAAAAGACAAATAACCCAACTAAACAATGGGCAAAGGACATGAACAGACCCTTCTCCAAAGAAGATATCTGGACAGCCAAAAGACACATGAGGAAATGCTCACGATCATTAGCTGTTAGAGAAATCTAAATCAAAACTACCATGAGACACTATCTAACCCCAGTGATGCTGACAATAGTTAAAAATAAAACAAAAACAATAAATCCTGGAGTGACTGTGAAGAGATTGGAATTTTCCTACGCTGCTGGTGGGAATGCAAGATGGTACAACCTCTTTGGAAAGCAATTTGGTGCTTTATTAAAGAGCTGTAAATAGAAATACCATATGACCCAGCAATCCCACTGTCTGGAATATATCCTACAAAGATAAAGGCTGTCACGTAAACAGGTAGATACACATGAATGTTTATTGCAGCACAGTCCACAATAGCAAAAAAATAAAATCAATTTAGGTGTCCATCAACAGATGAAACAATGGAACCCTGTGCAATGATGAATAACAATGAGAATTTTAGAAAGCATCTCATAACCTGGTGTCAACTAGAAGACATTATGCTGAGTGAAATGAGTCAGCTGCAAAAGGACAAGCATTGTATGAGACCACGGCTACAAGGGTGAGGAAGGATGAAGCGGGTTAATCATAGATTAGATAATAAGAATTCTGTTAAGTGAAGGGTGTGACAACACTCAGTACACGGCAGGTCAGCATAAATGCACTATAACATAAACTAAATGGGTTTTAAAATTCAACCCAACATTTCAAACATTAGAGTAGCAGGGACATGGGTCTAGGAACAGTGTTTTCAGAGGACATTGAGGTCAATTGGTGTAACTAGCTTTTGCTAAGAGAGGCTTCTGCACCCCACATTGGTGAGTGGCATCTGGGGTCTTCAAAGTCAGCAAACTTCTGTCTGAGGAAAATCAATCGGTCCCAATTCATCTGGAACAGATAACAATCAAGAACATCAAAGAAGCAGAAAAATGAGCCCAAGAGACAGAAGGAACCATATCACTGGGAGACTACATCAACATGAGACCAGAAGAACCAGATGGTGCCCAGCCAGAACCAAAGACAGCCTTGATAAGGGACACAATGTAGAGTCCCTGATATAGCACAAGAAAAAGAGGTGTGTAGGTCAAGAACTCTACTAAAAGACCAAAACTGATGGCCTGACAACCCCGTGGGTCCCTCTGGGAATATGCCCCTTTAGATTTGCTGCTGTACCAGACCTGAAACCAGTACTGAGTTCAACACTTCAGACTAAGAATGGACTGGACTCACAGACACAGAACGAGCAAGTGGTGTGTGTATTTTGTGGTTTTATACATTTATAGAAGGCTGTCCTACTGATTTCTTGCCAGAGAGGAGAGGGTGGAGAAGAGGAGACAGGTGTTTACTGGGAGGATGTTAGTGGTAAAGAGTGAAAAGGAGGAGTGTGCTGTCACTGGGTGGGGAGAACAGATAGAGTTGTAGAGAGGTGGGTATGCAAAAACTGCCTTGGAGTGTATACTTTCACTTAATCATAATCATAGAAACAAGATTTAAAAAGGAAAAGAAAAAAAAGACCAAAATAAATGTCAGAAGAAGCTTTGAAACTTGCTTTTAAACGCAGAGTAACTAAAGCAAAAGGAAGAAATGGTGAAGTAGAAGAGCTGCGCGTCAGATTTCAAAGAGTGACTTGAAAAGGCAGTTACAGGCATACCTCAGAGATATTGTGCATTCAGTTCCAGACCACTCAATAAAGTAAATATGGCAATAAAGTGAGTGTAAATTTTTTCCCCCAGTACATATAAAAGCTATGTTTACACTGTCCTGTAGTCTATTAAGTGCACAACAGCCTTAGGTCCAACAAGAAACAAAAGTGCATACTTTAATTAGAAAACGTTTTATTGTTAAAAAATGTTAATAATCATCTGATCAATTGAGAGAATTGTCATCTTTTGGGGGAGAGGTTCTTTTCTCCATCCTATGGCTGCTCACTGATCAGGATGGCAGTCAGAATCAACTTTTTTTAAACTCTTATTAATGTTGGTTTTCAGACCTCATTCCATGAATCAGGAGTGTTCATAATGGCAGATAGAATGGTAAATCTTTTCCAGTAGGTTTTCAATTTAGTTTTCCTGGATCCATCAGAGGAATCACTATCCTGGGCAGCTACAACCACATGAAACATGGTTCTTCGGGAATAAGCCTTGAAAGTCAAAATTACTTCTCGATCCATGAACTGCAGGAAGGATATTGTGTTGGCAGACGTGAAAACAGTCTTAATCTCCTGGTAGCTCATCAGAGGTCTTGAGTGACCAGGGGCACTGTCAAAGAGTGTATTTTGAAAGGAATCTTTTTTTCTGAGTAGTTAAAATATTCAGTAAACATCCAGTTAAAATACTCAGTAGTTAAAATATTCAGTAAATCATGTTGTGAATAGATGTGCTGTAATCCAGGATTTGTTGTTCCATATATAGGGAATAGGCAGAGAAGATTTAGTGCTATTCTTAAGGGTACTAGGATTTTGGAGGTGGTTAATGAGCATTGACTTCAACTTAAAAGTAACCAGCTGCATTAGCCCCTAACAAGAGTGTCCACCTCTCCTTCAAATCTTTGAAGCCCGGTATTGACTTCTCCTTTCTAGATAAGAAATTCCTACATACATCTACTTCAAATATAAGGCTGTTTAATTTACACGGAAAATCTGCTGTTTAGTGTAGCTACTTTCATCAATTATATCGGCTAGGTCTTTTGGAGAACTTGATGTAGCTTCTACATCAGTACTTGTTGCTTCAAATTGCCCTTTTATGATACAGAGATGGTTTCTTTCCTTAAATCTCATAAGCCAACCTCTGCTAACTTCAATTTTTTTTTCCTATAGTTTCCTTACCTCTCTTGGGCTTCATAGACATGAAGACAGTAAGGACTTTGCTCTGGATTAGACTTTGACTTAAGGGAATGTTGTGGCTGGCTTAATCTTCTATTTACACTACTAAAATTTGACAAAGTAGAGGGTCAGTGATAACAAGGAAGGCTTTCAATATGATGTACTGACACAGCAGCTGCAACAATGGGCTAAAACATAGCAAAGATTGGGAGAGCAGAGCAAGACTGGGCAGTGTTTCATTTATTGTATATAGAGTTGCTATGAGTTGGAATGGACTCAGTTCAGTGGCACCCAACTGCAATAATAAAAATAAGGCTTTACAAATTGGAAAGCATTTTCTCTCCTCTGTTTACATTTAATAGTTGAAAGACTTTCCTCAAAGAGATGTTGTTATTCTATTTGTTTTGACATGAAATGGAAAGTTCAATGAAGGATTACTTTGAATTCTGTGTTGCTATGAGTTGCTGTGTAATTAGTGCTGACTTATGAAGACCCTGTGTATGCACATTAGAACTGTTCTGAAGGGTTTTCAATCCTGTGATCTTTGGAGATAGATCCCAGGGTTGTCTTCTGAGTAAGTAGACAATAAATACCAAAATAGGAACTTGAACTAGGAATTCTTTGTTTTTGTTCTACTCTATTATACCACCTTGATCTGGTGATGACAAGTTCAACCAATTATGAGTTAATTTACTGGTTTCAGTTTCCAGAGAGACTTAAAAATGTTCTACTTTTCTGAGAACTTCTCCACACAGAAACTCAAATGTAGCATGCCCCAGAAGGGTCTGAGATTCTGTACTAAGTTCATCATCTCCTATTGAAATTTGTTGGACTGTATTGTTTTTGGTTGTTTGTTGTTATGAGTCAATTCTGACTCATGGCAACTAAATGTGTGCAGATAGAACTGCTCCATAGATTTTCATAAGGAAGCAGATCACTAATTCTGTCTTCCAAGGTGCCTTTTGGTGGATTTAAAACAGCTCCCTTTCAGCTAGCAGTCAAACAAGTGTTTGCACTACCCAAGAACTCCTTGCTGTACTGTAGTGCCTCCAGACTTTAATGTGCGTATAACAAACCATGGAGCCCTGTTAAACTGAAGGTTCTGATTTAGTAATTCTTGAATGTGATCTAAGTTGCTGAAATTCTAACAGGCTCCCTGACGATACTGTGGCCTGTCTTTCACACACTATACTTTGAGTAGCAAGTCTAGAGGACACATATAGATTTTGAAATTGCAATGTAAGTAATTAATGTTGCAATCAAAGATTTATTTTTAGTGTAATTGATATTTGTCATTACTGTCTTGCCTACAACTGCCACCACCTTTTAGATACCTTGGTCTCCTTTGGTCATGTTCTCTTTCGGCAGGGGACCTAGATGGCTCAAACTCACCATTTTTGCCAGACTGAGCATGTCTCTTCTCCCTCAACATCACTACTTGTTCAATTTATTTAAAAGCCTTCCTCATTCTGTAGAATGCTGTTGCCCAAATATCACCAGCAGTCAAGAAGTCAAATGACACACTGCATCAGGTAAATTGGCTGCAAAGACCTCTTCAAAGTACTGAAAAGCAAAGATGTCACTTTAATGACTAAGGTACACCTGACCCACACCATGGTGTTTCAATCACCTCGTATGCATGTGAAACCTTGACAATAAATAAAGCAGACTGAAGAAGCAGTGACACCTTTGAATCATGGTGCTGCCAAAGAATCTTGAATATACCATGGGCTGCCAGAAAGACAAACAAATGTATCTTGGAAGAAGCACAGCCAGAATGTTCCTTAGAAGTGAGGATGACCAGACTTTATCTCACACTTTGAACATGTTGTCAGGAGGGACCAGTACCTGCAGAAAGACACTGTTTTAGTCATCTGGTACTGCTATAACAGAAATACCACAAGTGGATGGCTTTAGCATAGAAAAGTTTGTTCTTATACAGTTCAGTAGGCTACTAGTCTGAATTCATGGTGTCCACCCCAGGGGAAAGCTTTCTTTCTTTGTTGGCTCTGGAGTAATGTCCTTATGTTACATCAGTTTTTGGTCAGGGAGCATCTTGGTGCATGGACCTCAGGTCTAAAAGATGTGCTCTACTCCTGGTGCTGCTTTCTTGATGGCATGAGGTTCCTAACTCTTTGCTTGTTTCCCTTTCCTTCTATCTGTTGCAGGATGAAAGGATAAAAGGTGATACAAACAACACTTCAGGTAACCTTAGGAAGGGTATTACAGTCCCACCCTAATCCTCTCTAACATAACCAAGTCTATTAACCACAGGTAGAGATTAGGATTTATAGCATATGAAAATTACAAAGTGGAGGACAATAATAAAATGTTGGGAACAATGGCCCAGCCAAATAGCTACACACACTGTCCGGGAGACAGAGTTTATTCCATGACAGACATCATAGTTGGTAGAGTAGCCAGCCAAGCCAAGTGCCGGTAGAGTAGAGGGTCAGCAAAAAAGAAGACTTTCAACAAGATGGTTTGTCACAGTAGCAGGATCAGTGGATTCAAGCATAACAAAGACTATGAGAATGGCTCAGGACTGTGCAATGTTCCATGCTATTCTACATGAAGTCATCATGAACTAGAACTGACTTGATGGCAGTTGACAACAACAATAACTATCAGGAACACACTTGATGATAAAATAGAGCTGAGTTTATTGCTTATCTTTACAGTCTCAGCAACGCCTTGGTAGCATCTCAAACAAATAAGGACAAGGTAAGATTTTATAGAAAATTTGAAGTTTAGTTAAGGCAAGTCTTTCAGTACACATGGGGATCGATTAAGATTAGGTAAAAATCATGGATGGTTAGGATTGGTGGTAGAATTGAAATAATTTAGTAAGAGGAAAATTTTGAAGACATGATTTCAATACATAAACTATCTTTGATTGATGTTTCCTGTCAAAGAGTTAGTGATTCTTTGGGGGAAGCTTCCTGGAAAACACAATAAAGTTAATTACAATTTTTATGAGTTGCAAAGCATTTTAGAGAATGAGACAGGCTTTTAAGTGAGTTGAACATGCAGTGGTGCTGAAGGAGAGGAGAGGTGGTCAACCTGTTAAAAAAAGGTGATTTTGATGTATCTGATTGATGTCTAATTTCCATAATCTACAAGGTGCTACAATGTATCAACAAGAAAAGACAAATAGGCCAATCAAACAATTGGCAAAAGAGATGGACAGACATTTCTCCAAAAAGACATCCAGGAAGCCAAAAGACTCATAACGAAATGCTCACGATCATTAGTTAGCAGAGAAATCCAAATCAAAACTACAATGAGATACCATCTCACCCCAACAAGGTTGGCATTGACCCGTGATGCACAAAATAACAAATGTTGGAGAGGCTGTGGAGAGATTGGAACTCTTCTACACTGCTGGTGGAATATAAAATGGTACAACTTCTTTGAAAATCAATTTGACATTTCCTTAAAAAGCCAGAAATAGACATACCATATGATCCAGCAATCCCACTACTTGGAATATTCTACAGAAATGAGGGGTGTCACTCAAACAGATATATGGCCTCAAATGTTTATTGCAGCACTGTCCACAATGGCAAAAAGATGCAGTCAATCTAGGTACCATCAACAGATGAATGGATAAACCATTATACACAATGGAAAACTACACAATGATAAAGAACAATTAGGATTCTAGGAAACATCTCATAATAAGATATTAACTAAAAGACATTATGCTAAGGGAAATTAGTCAGTAGCAAAAGGACAAATATTATATGAGATCAGTATTATAAGGACTTAAAAGACTTGTGCACGGAAGAAAATATTCGTTGATGGCTACAAGGGTAGGGAGGGAGGGAGAGGCCAACAGGAATTCAGTTAGGTGAAGGGAGTGACAGCATGCAGTAGAAGGCACGTCAGCATAAATGCACTACACCATAAGCTAAAATGTTTTCTAAATTCAAAGCAACATTTCAAAAGACAGAGTAGCAGGGACAGAAGGTCTGGAGACCATGTTTTCACAGGACATAGAGATCAATTGGCATAGCTAGTCTTTTGGGGGAAAGTCTTTTTCACCTATATTGGTGAGTGGTGCCTGGTGTCTTAAAAGTCAGCAAGCTACTATCTGAGGAATATCAATTGGTCCCAGCCCACTTGTAACAGATTACAACTAAGAACATAAAAACATGAGGAAAAATCATGTAGGAGACAGAAAGAACCATATGATTGGGAAACTACATCAGCATAAGACCAGAAGAATCGGATATTGCCCAGCCACCACCAAAGATACCCTTAATAGGGGCACAATGTAGAATCCCTGATGTAGTAAGAGAAAAAGAGATGTGCAGATCGAGAGCTCTACTAAAAGACCAGAACTGAGGGCCTGACAACCTGGATCGTCGCCTGGGAACAGGGCCCCTAGGCTGGCTGCCAGCCCAGAGCTGAAACCAGTACGGAGGCCAACACTTAGAGAAAAAATGAACTGGATGTGGGGACAAAGAATGATTCATGTGGTGTGTGTACTTTATGGTTCAATATGAGACTGTCCTACTTATTTCTTTTTAGTGTGAAGAGGAGAGGTGAGAGGTTGGAGAGGAAGGGACAAAGAATGGTTAAGTTGATACTGAAAGTAATAATAGCTCCTAAATATTATAAGAGAAGACTGTGCTGTCAGAGTGAGGAGAGCAGAGTTGCTGAGGGGCTGGTACTTGGGGTTTACGTGGAAAGTTGACTGGGATTGTGAACTTCCATTTAATCACAATAAAAAAATTAAATAAAAAAAAAACAATGAGTTCGAGTCATCTAGTTCCCTTTGCCAAAAGAGGGTGTGACCAAAGGAGACTTAAGTACCTAAAAGGTAGTAGCAGTTTGGGGGCAGTTATTCCAATAAAGGTAATAGAACAAATTATGTTACTGCAGATTATGAGTTGTGCAGGGACAGGGAGCTTCAGTTGGAAAGGTCCCAGTGTTTTCAGCCTCAGTTGAAAGATGGGTCATCACTATCTGAGGGTAGGATCAACTTAGATCTTCTCTACTGTTTGAAGTGCCACAATCACTTATCAAGTTTCCAGCGGTGATTGTTTCATCCTCTGAATATATAAGATTTTCCTGTTCTTTTTCCTGGATAATCATTTGTTGAATCCTTTCATGGGACAGTGCAGTGTTTAACTCTAAAAATCACAGCAATTCTATTCCTTGATGTATACTTTAGAGATAAGAGTGGTGACATGTTCATTGTACATTAATCATAATGGTAAGAAGATGGAAACAACTTAAGTGACCACTGATAAATTAATAGATAAATAAAATATGGTACATACATACAGTGGAACATTATAAAACTATGAAGATCAATGATGAGTTCTTGAAACGTATTATAAGATGGACGAATCTGGAAGACATTATGCTGAGTGAAATTAGTCAGTCACAAAAAGATAAATGTATGATCTCACTTTTATAAAAGTAAAGAATAGGTATACATATGAAAAACAATGATCTTTGGTGGTTGGCAGGAATGACAGCAGACGGAGGAGAAGTTAATTTTTAAAGAGTGATGGGAAAGCCAATGCCAAATATGAGTGAAGTCTATACAACTTTACCAAGGGAAATAATGACACTAAAAAGTACACAAGAGTAAACAATGTTTTGGGAAATTCCTATAATGTACACAATTTTGCAATAAAAACAATAATAACAAAAACGTATATGTGGTTACATAGGTAGACAGGTTCGCAGATACATGTACAGTTAGACATATGCGTATACATGGATGTACACATGTGTACACATCCATGTACACACATAGGTGTATCTGTAGGAATAGCCCTGAGACACCTTTTAAACCTGGAATTGAAGCTACTACTGGAGGTCACCTTTCAATTACAGATCAGCTCATAAAATAAATAACATCATCTATGAATACTGTGCTCTTTGAAAAAAGCTACCATGTTTTTAATGCAAATAACGTGTCTTTAATATTTAATTGTCAACTGTGTCTCTTCCTGCAAAGTATTTTTGTAAGTGTGCTATGCTAATTTTTTGGCAGCAACATGTAAAACAAATTTGGCATAGTAACGCTTATAAAAATACCTCATGTCAAGAGGATGTGGTTGGCAAACAAATGTAGAAAGTAAGCACTATTTGGGTAAAAATGTATGTGAGACAAAATGGTAAGCATTTACCCTAAAGCAAAGATAAGAAGATAAAGTGTAGCAGAGAAGCTAGGTTAATGGAAACAGAACAACCAGAATGGAAATAATGAGAACGTTGACACATTATTAAAAATGTAAGAACCAATGTCCCTGAATTATATACACAGATTTTGTTCAATGGGAACTTAATTTGCTATATATCTTTCATCAAAACACACACAAAATTATTTTTTAAAAAGAGAAATATAAGTACAAACACAAAATGTCTTATTTGTAAAATCTGTAGAAGTGAAGCATCTTCCAACTATGCTCCATCTGTTTTCTAGCCCTCTTATGAAATCTGTTTCTGTGAAATTTTGGTTACAAAACAACCTCCTACAAAAAGTACATTAATATTTTCTAGTGGGTATACAAAATGCTTTTCTAGGTACAAAAAGATAGAGTTATAGGTTTCTGGTTGCTTAGCCTGTTATGGTGTTGTCTACCAAAAAGACATGCAATGGTTGAGTTCAATGCTGATAAGCCAACTTATTCATTATAAAGGACTGGGACACAGGGAAGATGGTGGGGTGGAGGTGCTAAATGAAACTAAGTACCAGCCCAGCAGTTAATCTGAGTGTATATTTAATCAGTTCACCAGTAAATTGTAGCTAACCAGGTACTGGGCTCATACCAAGAAGTGACTAAAGATGCCAAAAGCAATATTAAAGAACACAGTATTATAACTAAGATAGTTAAAAGTAGCTATAAATCAGCAAAAAAATGAAAGAAGCTTGCTGGAAAATTAGAGTCAAAGGAATGCACAAAAAAGAGTGACAATCTGTGGTACAATTGCTTGGATCTTGGGCTAAAGCTGAGCTGTGTCTGAAGACTATTTGCTTATAATTGTTGCTAAGAAGCCTCCCCTTGAGATCTCAGGTAGGGATAGTCTTCTGGCAATTCAAGCATGGTTTATGTCTCTAAGAAACAAAAATTCAAGAATTATCTCCTTGGAGATATAATGCTTGTCAGTGTTGGTCATCAATATCTGTTGGTAGTCCCATGAGTTTTGAGAACTATTTTTCTCTGATGTTTGTTCTAGAAGTCTAAGTCTCCAGGTTTCAGGCCATACAGGATTTGTCTAGTAGGATGTTGTAGAAAGTTTTCTCATACCTGTTGATAACAAGACTGATTGTCTTCCACAAGTTTCTTACAATATTTAGTCATGTCTACTAACAGTAGTGTGTAATCTAGAATCTGAGGTGATATTTCTAGATGTATATTCCAGCCCATTACTAACTTCTAGGGTTGAGAATAGATGAGCACCAGAAAGAGCAGGTCCAATTGTTCTAAAGCCAACAGCAACACCTAGGCCAAGAAAGCTTGAAAATCATTGAGAGTTTTTCTAATTTGAGTTTTAAATTCCATTTATTTGTTCTTTTTATCTTTCCTGAAGCTTGGAGGTAATATGGACAATGAAATTTCTGATTCAGAAGCAGGACTTTTGGCCCTAATATATACACAAACAATCCATCCCAGTCCCTGCCCTTTAGCTGGACCTTCCCTGATCCCATATAGCTGAACAACCTGCACTGCCCATTGGGCAAAGAGACAAAAAGTATTGTAACCACAGACTAGCAAACAACAAAGAATGTACAGCATGACTGCTCTGACAACCAAATAAAACAAAAAGCTAGATACAACACACAGATCTACAATCAATCAATGATAAAAGGACTACTGAATGTGCTAAAGATAGCATACAACAGAAAAGCACATTTTTTTTAAAGGACAGCATGGTTCAAATAGGCATTCAAAATAAAACACCAGGTGACTTTCAGTAGAAGAAAAGGCACTAGACCTACCTAATAGTGAATTTAAATCTCTAATTCTCAGAGATATCTAAAAGGTGAAACAAAAAGCAAACAAAAATAGCCAAACTCACAGAAAGTACAAATAGAAAAAAAAAAAAAAGTAAGAACTCAGGAAACTAATACAGGAAAATAATTCACACTGCAAATCATACAAAAATGACAACTAGAAATCCAAAAGACAAACAACAAAATTTCAAAGATGGACAGTGTCATAGAAGGGCTGAGAACAGATTTGAAATGAAAGAACACACAAGATTAGTGAAAATGAAAACAAACACTTAGATACAACTGCATATGAGGAGAAATCAAAAAGAAAAATGAAGAAATCCTGAGAATTATATGAGGTACAATGAAAAACAAAAATTTACAGATGACTGGTGTTCCAGAACAGGGGGAGAAAATAGAACACACAGACAGAATCACTGAAGAACTGCTGACAGAAAACTTCCTTATTATAAAAGATGAAAAGCTAGCTCCCCAAGAAGCTCAACAAACTCCACGTAGTATAGACTACAAAAGAAAAGCACCAAGGCATATCACAATTACACTTGCTAAAACCAAAGACAAAGAATAAATTCTAAGAGCAGCTCAAGAAAAACAAAAAGCCATATATAAAGGAGAAATACTAAGACAGAGCTCTCATTTTTCATCAAAAACTAGTAACACAAGAAAGTAATGGGATTACACATATACAACTTTGAAAGAAAGAAGTTGCCAGCCAAGAATAATAGATCCTGCAAAACTCTCATTCAATATGATGGTGAAATTAGGACATTTCAAGATAAACAGAAATTAAGGGAATATCTAAAAACTAAACCAAACTCACAAGAATTATTAAAGAAAGTCCTTCAGTCCGAGAACAAGCAATATTAGACCACAGCCTGAACCTAAGATGCAAGATTATACCAGCCGGATACCAGCTTAGGAAACAAACTCTCAAGGACTATCCAAAACCAAAAGAATTACAACAACAAAATCAGAGAGGTTAATCCATAAATGACAGTAATATCAGAACAACAAAAGAGGGGTTAAATGATGGAGGTATAGAACTTTCTGATACAGTGGCAAGGCAATACCAAGTTGTAATAGACTAGTTCAAAACTAGAAAGATAAGGATAAATTGCAAGGTAACCACAAAGAAAGTAAACAAACCTACTCATCAAAATTAGGAAGAAAAATACAAAGTATCAATACAAACAAGATCAACACAAACAAAATAAATGTAAAACAAATTCACAAATAAAAGGAATTCAACACAGGTGAATAAGCAGAATAAAGAAATAGCAGCACCACAAAACATAAAAACAAAAAAGGCGAGGGGAGGAGTCAAGATGGTGGACTAAGCACACGTCTCCTTGTATCCCTCTGGAAACCAAGACCTGAATTGACAATCAAACGGAGCCTTCTGGTCTCCTAGTGAGCCTCCAGGACACAGCACAGGGCTGTTAATTTGGACTTCATATCACTGAACGAACAACCTCCTCTCTTTCGCTGACTCCTGTTCCTGGCTAGCCCTGGTTCTCACAGACTGAATGTAAATGCACCATTTTTACCTTTTTTTTCTCTGTCTTGGCCAGTGGGTAGAGCTGGGTCTTGCCTAGTGGCTAGACTAAGACACACTGCTGGTGGGATAGGCAGGCGAAATTGCCATATTTTGAGAGCCAGGCTTAGGACTCTGTTCATCTTGCCACTTTCGGCCCTGTCTTTTTATCACTGCCACAGTGTGCTTTGTACGGAACCACACTGACTGTGTGTGGGACACCATGTTGGATACGGAGATTTTAGCAGCCAGCGCCTGCAAACAGGACAGCACTTATCCAATAAAATCAGTAGTTTACACAGTGTCACCTAAGGTTGGGCCCTGTCAGCAGAGGCCAACAGGACAGTAGCATTGCTGTATTCTCAATTAGTTTGTATCATCTGGGTTTGGATATAGAGGTGCTTACTTTGCCAGTCGGGAAGAGGGACCTGTACACCTGAAAAGCTGACTGACTGGGAAGTGGTCAGATACCTTTTGCTTTACATTCTAAGACAGCCTAGAGAAACATCTGCGGCCCGTCCTCGCAGTATCTCACCCAGCCTTTACTTACTCACATGAAACCCAAAAAGCAACAGATGCTTGTGGCACACAAGAAATCATCCATGGCTTCAGAAGGCTCACAAACAAAACAACCAAGGAGTTTTCTGGATGAAGAAGCTTTTCTGAAATCATCATGAGATGAATACAAAAGGATGATATACAGAGCTCTTCTAGACATTATACAAAATGCAGCAGAACAAAAGAAAAAATTAAACAAGCTGCTCGATCTGATGGAACACCAGTACTCTGAAATCCAACAGATCAAAAACAAAGTCAAAGACACAAAAACTTCCATTGAAAGCCAAGAAAACAGAATGGAGAAAAAGGAAAAAAGAATTTCTGATTTGGAAGACAGAGCTACCGACCAGCGTCTATGAGCAGAAATCAGAAAAAAGAAACAAGAAAAATGAAGAAGCATTAAGAAGCATGTGGGACTCTCTTAAGAGAAATAACCCTGGATTAATTGGAGTCCCTGAACAAGATGAGACACCTGAGAACACAGTATCACTGCTGAGCTGCTGACAGAAACTTTTCCAGAAATCGTGAAGGAAAATAATATACATATCACAGATGTATATCGTACACCACCCAGTATAGATCTGAAAGGAAAGATTCCAAGACATATTAAAACCAAGCATAACAAAATGAAACATAAGCAGCAACTCTTAAAGTCAGCGAGACTCAAAGCAAAACTAATATTCAGAGGGAAACTCTGTAGGCTTTTGTCAGATTTCTCAGCAGAAGCCATGCTGGCACAGAGACAGGGGCATGACACATTTCAAAGCCTTGAAGGAGAAGAACTCCCAACCAAGAATTACATATCCTGAAAAACTATCTTTCAAATACGAAAATGAAATTAAGACATTCCCAGATAAACACAAACTCAGAGACTTTGTAAAAACCAAACCAAAACTACAAGAAATACTGAAAGAAGTTCTTGGCTTTGGCTCAGAAGAACAAAACCACTAACTTTATATTTTAAAACGACATGTTATTCAGAACTCTATTTAGTTAGGGAAGGCTCCAGTTAAATCACAGCTTTAATACTGAAAGAAACAATCCAGTAATTATCATGAAAACTATGGTGCCACTATATTAAAAATAGGGAGGTACTACAGTTGTTATAGTCCTTCCAGATGGAGAAGAGGACAAGACTGGTAGTAATTAAAATTGGGTTTATATATAGTTTACTAAGGGGGACTATAGGGGCAGCTGTAAAGTGCAACAAAGATGTAACATACCGTATCAAGAAATGTAACACAGGAGTCTCAACAACTACAAAGCAGCTCTGAAAAAGGTGAAAAATCAACTCACAAAAAAGAATGTCCCAGAACAGACTAATAAGAACAACAGAAAAAACATTAACACAAAAATAAACGTATCACAATAACAGCACTGAACACATACCTATCAATAATTACATTGAATGTGAATGGACTGAATGCTCCAGTAAAGAGACATCAAGTGACATCTTGGATCAAAAGACATGACCCATCCATATATTGTCTACAAGAAACTCACTTGAGACCTAAAGATAGGAACAAACTGAAAATTAAAGGATGGAAGAATATATATCAAGCTAACAATGAACAAAGAAGAGCAGGTGTGGCCATTCTAATCTCAGACAAAATCAATTTTAATGTAAAATCGACCATCGTGGACAAAGATGGACACAATTTATTGCTGAAAGGTTCAGTACACAAGCAAGACGTAACTATATTAAATGTTTATGCACCTAGTATCAGAGCACCTGAATACATCAAAGAAACACTGGCTGCACATAAAATAGACTTAGATTATTCCACAATAATAGTGGGAGACTTCAACACTCCACTCTCAATACTGGACAAATTATCTAGAAAAAAGCTCAGTAAAGATACAGAATATCTCACTGCCACAATTAACCAATTAAACCTCATTGATACATACAGAACTATTTACCAATTAGTGGACAGTTACACCTTCTTCTGCAGTGCACATGGAACATTCTCCAGATTTGTTTATTCACACTTCCCTAGGTATATGGGCTCTGTGGTTGCCTCATCACCTAATAGTTTGCATCCTGGGTCAGTCAGTAGTTTTTTGCCCTAAACTTTGTTCCCCTTATTCTGAAAATGGACCATTTTGAAATTTATTTCTTACAAGAACCAATGGAGAAAGCTTTCCCTGAAGCTAACACCCCGAATTTAGACGCTTAGTATAATTTTTCTGTGAAAAAATTGATTTCTCTGTTAAAGCTATCCATTTGTATTTCTGTTATAGCAGCACTAGATAACTAAGACTAGACCCATATCAATAAACTCAGACCCACCCATCTCTATGGTCTTTCCACACTTATCTCACACCCTTAATTAGCCATTCCTATACACATTCACCAGGTTCCATTTGTACATATTAGAAAAATCAAGCTCTTTACTTTTGGAGTGTAGCACACCTTTTCCTGGGTCACATTTTGTACTTCACCTTTTGTAACTCACTTTGACTTAAATCTAGTTATAGATCTAGAAGTCAAATCCATAGTGTGAGATTGTTTTAAGAACATTCAGCATTGTGTTGTAAAGCATCTGCTTCAGCCCGTGCCTCAAACAGTGACTCAGGCAAGAGCTCTTTAGAGACAAATGGGCTAGGGCTAATCTCTTTGGACGAGAGTGGAGGGGCCAATAGTTTTTCTGGGCAGGGTGACTTAGCAGACAAACATGAAGTAATTTCTTCAGGAGGATGTGTTTCTGCTGGCAGAAGTGATTCACCAGCTTTCAGTGGTACAGTGTCTGAAGTTTACTGATTCTCTGCCCATAAGAGTATGTTCCCATTCCAAATTCTAAGATTCCACTTCTTCCCAATCAGTTCCCTTACTTTAAGTTCAGACACTTCTCAAGGTTGGCAACTAAGCTGGTGTAATAATTCAGCCACTCTTAAAATAAGACTCTGGGTTTGGTTTGTGGCAACTTCAACTCTGTTACAAGAAATACGGCTTTCTTTCAAAGCCCAAGGGGAAGCCTTGAGGTTATTTATGTAGCACTTGAGCTTTGGCACTGAAGTCCTGAACACATCTTCCTCTTACATCACTTTGCTTAGCAAAAGTAAGCCCAGCTGCTGAGGAGAGAATGGCACAAAACAGAGGCAGGGACACCTGAGTCCAAGGGTCCAGTGAAGTTTATTTGAAGAGAAAGAGCATGGGGTCTGAGCTGAGGGTGGCTCATCCTTCCCCTGGCCATTATGGCATGTTTTTTATAGTTTTAAAGTTCCAATGACGTAGTATGGGGTGAGAGGATTTATAGTTTGATATGGAAAGAATGTTTAGAGAGAAGAGGGAGTGACAAGAAATTCTGGTAAGGGGACTTATGGTCTGATAAGGAAGAAGTGTTGATTAGAAGAGAGAAGGGAAAAGGTTCGTTTACAGCCAAGGTTTGATAGGGGAAGAGCTTTGATTAGGAATGTGGGGGTAAAGTTTTGTTTGTGGTCAAATTCCTGTGGGCTGTTTTAGGGTAATGGTGAGGGAAGATGGCTTATGCCAAACCTCTCTCAAATCCAGGGACGCAGTTCTCTCACCAACCAACCAGCTTTCTTATAGCTCTTATTCTGACAGAACTGCAGAAAGGTATCACGCGTGTTCATCCAGACCTTGTCTTTCACCAGGATCAGTGAACCCCAGATCAACAGATTGGAAAGCAGGGCTCCTTCTCTCAGACTGTGAAGATTGACAAATTCGAAGATCTGCAGATAAGCTGATAGTTCAAGTTCCAGAGCTGGGAATCAAATAATAGGAGGCAACCACAAGTTCCAGAGCAAGCAAAAAGCCAGAACATATGCTTACTTATGGTGGAGGCCACATCTCTAAGGTAATTCCCTTTCCGCTGATGGACTACTCACAGCAGATGCAATCATGGGAACAATCACACGTAAATACTGAGAATCTAGCCCTGCCAAGTTGACACACAGTCCTAACCATCACAGTACTCAAAACAGTTTTGAAAAGATATATACAAAAAGAAATACAAGGCAGACAGGGTCTTATCTACCAGATAATAAAAGGTAATTTTTAAAGCAGTAGGGGCAGACAAGACAGATCAATTGAAGAAAACAGAAATTCCAAAACAGCCTTAAGTGTGTGTGTGTGTGTATGTGTGTGTGTGTGTGTGTTTGCACGTGTGTGCAGACAGTTTCATGTGCATATATATGTATGCATGTATATAAAACTGCTGCCACTATCATGTGAAAAACTTGGTAAAATTTTTATTTTAGAATTAATAAGTACTATATGGTAACCCTAGTGGCATAGTAATTAAGTGTTGTGTCTACTAACTAAAAGGTCGGTAGTTTGAATCCATCAGCCTCTCCTTTAAAACTGTATACAACAGTTCTACTCTGTCCTATAGGGTCATTATGAGTTGGAATTGACTCTATGACAGTGGACTTGGTTTGGGGTTTTAAAGTATTAAATGATAGCACTTGTAAATTGTGACGTAAAGTAATTCAAAATGTAGTGAAATCTGAATAGAAAAATTTCATGTTGAAGGCATTGTTGTCAGACAGAGGAATGATGAGGCATTCTCAGAAAGCAAAAGGCCAGGATTAAAACTATTTCTTCATAGAAAGAATGTGTCAAAATGCAAACAATTTGTTCTTGGGAAAACTGTTCATGATTGTAATCATGTATAACATAATCATCTGGCACCACTCATCTATGTGGTTACTCACTTTTTACTAGCCAAACAAACTCACTCACTGCTGTCAAGTCAAGTCCAACTCATAGCAACCCTAGACGTCAGAGTAGAACTGCCCCATACAGTTTCTAAGGAGCTCTCGGCAGATTTCAACTGCTGACCTTTTGGTTAGCAAATGTAGCACTTAACTCACTGCTACACCAGGGTTTCCATTCCTAGCCAAATGGAGGCTAGAGAATTGTTTAAGACTTGTGTGTAATCAACTGTATTGTTATTCCTAGATTTCCAATAATTCCTAATACTGTATTATTTTCTGATATCCCTTCAGAGGCAACTCATCTTATGATTGTAGATCTCTGTGTCACCATTTTCAGCATTCCTGCAATATTTGTTTGCTTTTACCTGAGAAAATCAACAATTTACCTTGCCTGTAATGACCCAAACACTGGCTGAATCTTGCACCTATTTTCCTCGGATTCTGCATGCATGTCTCCAACTTTTACAGTTTACAAACAAGTCTACATTGCAGCAATAAGTTGATGACTTGTTAGTTTGCTCAACGTCCTAATAAGCCTGCCTTGATGACAGTATAGACTTATTAAAACATCTGGCTGTTGGTTAACATAAGACATCCAAAGCAAAAAAAATCCAAAAAAATAAAGGATTAGCCATCTGTTAAATATTTCAGGCCACCTAATTTCTGAAGACAACATCTCTATTTATCCTCAATAGAAAGAAATGGTTCTTGTCTTTCCTATACCTAAAACAAAAAAATATTTATGAACATTTCTAAGACTCGACAACTATTGTCATCCTGGATCCCTAATTTGTCTTTGTTGTTTTAATCTTTATACAAATATTTAAAAACTTCTGACAACATTCACTCCAAATTGTACCAGAAAATCTAGATGAGTCAATTGAAAGGACATGAAATGAACATGCATGCTGTAGATTTTCTTAATAACTACCTAGAAGCTTCTTTATTTGTACATACAGCATACAGAAATGTCTTAGGTATACTAACTTAAAAACATGGAGGAAGAAAAATACATGTAGATTAGTACAGCATACTGCTTGACCCTCTAACTAGAGAATATCCTCCATACCTAAATCTGTGGCTGCTACTGCCAGACTAGTAGAAACCACAACAGATGTGCTGCTGAAAAGTTTTTAGATGTATATATGCTCCATGTTGTATTCTTTCACCACATCTATTCAATCTGTGTGCCACACAAATAATTCAAGAAGCTGGACTATATGAAGGACAGTGTGTCATCAGAATTGAAGGGAGATTCATTAACAACCTGTGTTATAGAAATGACACACCCTTGCTTGATGAAAGTAAAGGGGACATGAAGCACCTGCTCGTGAGGATCAAAGACTACAGCCTTCAGTATGTATTACACACCAGCATCAAGAAAACAAAAATCCTCACAACTGGACCAATAAGCAACATCATGATAAACAGAGAAAACATTGAGATTGTCAAAGATTTCATTTTACTTGGATCTGCAAACAACACCCATGGAAACAGCAGCAAAGAAATCAAAAGACATTGGGCAAATCTGTGGCAAAAGACCTCTTTAAAGTGTTGAAAAGCAAAGATGTCACCTTGAATATTAAGGTACGCCTGACCCAAGCCATGGTGTTTTCAGATATATCATATGCAGGAGAAAACTGGACAATGAAGAAGAAAGGCAGAAGAAGAATTGATGCCTTTGAATTGTGGTGTTGGCAAAGAATACTGAACATACCATGGACTGTCAAAAGAACAAAAATATCTGTTTTAGAAGAGGTACAGTGGAAATGCTCCTTAGCAGCAAGGATGGAGAGACTACATCTTATATGCTTTGTACGTGTTGTCAGAAGAGATCATTCTCTGGAGAAGAACATCATGCTTGGTAAAGTATGGGTCAGTGAAAAAGAGGAAGACTCTCAAAGAGATCGATTGACACCATGGTTGCAACAATAAGCCCAATCACAACAATGATTGTAGGCATAGTACAAAACTGGGTACTGTTTTATTATGTTGCACATAGGGTTGCTATGAGTCAGAATTGACTCAACACCACATAACAACAACAACGTATGCCCCATGCTGTGTCTGCCTTACTTAATTCTGCCTTGACACCACATCTTTCTGCGAGTTCTGTGAAGTGCTCCTCTTGACCGTGTCTGACATTAGATTATACTCCCTGGCCTGTTTAAATCCAGGTACTTTTCTTGTCTCAACAAATGAGAACAACTATCCTACATATGATTGTCTAGTCTTGACTGAGTAACCTTTAACTCCTTGAAAAGACTTAAAGGAGAGTCCTTTAACTATCTTGATTCAGTTTTGTTTGTGGATGTTCTTATTTAAAATCTAACCCTGCTGCTCCTCCTTATCAAGTAAGACATGCTGTTACTATTTTATTGAAATCCTTGAAAGTTAGGCTCTCCCTGAAGCCACTTCAGCTCCACAAACCAGATTAATTGCTTTCACTAGAGTTTGTATGGAACCAAAAAAGATTTCTGTGTGGAAAACTTGATGTCATTGTGATTAAGTGCTGTGGCTACTAACCCAAAGTTCAGCAGTCTGAGTCCACCAGGCACTCCTTGGAAACTATGTCCTATGTTCTACTGTGTCCTAAAGGGTCACTATAAGTTGAGATTGACTCAACAGCAATGGTAATTGATAGGATTTATGAAATTAGCTCAGGATAGTCTGTTAATATTTTAACAGATAGTAGATATGTTTTTGGAATTGTACATGAGTTGAGTATGTTATGGAAACAAAGATGATTTTTTCAAACTGATACCAGGAACACCATTCAGAATAGAGATTCATAAGCAGGTCTGGTAGATGCTCTGTTACTCCCCTCTGAAACTGTCATGATTAAAAATACAAGTTCACAAGCCAAAAGGAATACCTCAAACCAAAGAAATTAGAGGAAATAATCTTGCTGATATGGCAGCCAAATAAATTTCCTCTCAAGTTATTTCTGCACTAAAAAAGATAAAAAGGCACTCTCCATATTTGTCATTGATAAATCCAACATTCATGAATTAACTTTAGAAAAATACCAGCCTGACTGAGAAATGTTCCTTGGATATGGCCTTTCTTTTAAAATGTACCTCATAAAACCCACTCACCCAGAAGATGAAGTCCATTAGTACAGCAAGGTAAAGAAAATAATCTTTACTAACCAAAGATCTGTAAGAAAACTGAAAAAATCTTTGAAGAAGAAAGGCTACTACATGTCAAATTAGTGCCCCCTAAAAGAAGCTTAATGAAAAAAGGAAAATATAAACAAAAATGTTTCAAACTGCAGACAGTCATGTCAGATGTAAGAATGATACATGCAACAAGCATTCCCAAGAAGTAAAAGTTCAGAATTTAAACCATTTGTTCTTAGAATTAATGTGTCAAGATGTAAACGATTCGTTCTTGGAAAAAATGTGTTCAGGACTGCAATTATGTATAACTGAACCAGGTGATATCATTTTCTCCTACCCAAGGGACAGACTTTTATACTTTAGAGAACTTCAAGCTGAAGCTGATCTTATCTATTATCACTCATTAGCTCTGTACTTTTCCTTTATGGATATGGAACTCCTTACCTTCCCTTTATGTATATAGCACCCTCTCTCCACTTGAATTTATTTTCACTTAGCATTGTCCAGCTGAACCTATTATTTCTCAGTAAAACTCCTTTTTTTTTCATTCATAACAGAATACATTTTCTTCTTTGACATTTCTTAAAGGGCTAGTTCATTAATATATAAAAAGTTTTCCAAATTAAATGTTTGCAGTATATGGTTCAGTTTTATAAAGCAAGTTAATAAGAAGTTTGCAGAATATGATTGAATTTTTGTAAAATAAGTATAAAATTATACTTATATAATATATTATGCTGCATTACCAGAAAAAGTCTAGACATTTACCAGAAGGTTAATAGCTATTATCTCTAGTAATCATTTTTTCCTTATGCTTATTTGTGTTTTCTAAATGTTCTATGGTGCGTATGTATTATTTGCATAGCAGAGAAAGCTTAAGGGTTCTTGTAGCGGCAGGGGAGAATTTTATTGCCAATCTCTACTTAGCTGCAAACATTTGTGTCAAGTCTCTTTTCTATAAACATAATGATGCTTAAAAATGCAGGCATAAAAACCTAAAACACTCTACACAGATAATTTCAGTACTTCAGCCACACAAGCAACTAACTTTACAATAAAGTTGTTGCTGTTAGGTGCCATTGAGTTGGTTCCAACTCATAGTGCCCCTATGCATGAAAAAATGAAACACTGCCTGGTCTTGTGCCATATTCACAATTGTTTTTATGCCTAAGCCCATTGTTGCAGTCACTGTGTCAATAACTTTATGATAATAGCAACTCCTTTTTGTTTTATGTACTACCAAGTTATACAGACAACAAGGAGGCTTTAAAGGCTAAAATTAAGCAATAAGGTATGACAGATAATATGGTTATTGTATGGTAATAAACCTCAGAGGCATCAAAGTTTGTTATATTGCTGAGTACGATTATTTCCTTTAGATGTAATTAAAATCTGAAAAGTATGCCACTGAGTCATTGATATAAATACCCCACCTTGTAAATAAATATGTTCTTAACAGTTGTATGGGTGCTTTAGTTGTGTTCAATTATAAACCAAAAAAACACAAAAAACAAAATTGCTGTCAAGTTGATTCTGACTCATAGTGACCCTATAGGGAAGAATGCAACTGCCTCATAGAGTTTCCAAGGAGCTCGTGTTGGGCTCAAACTACAGACCTTTTGGTTAGCAGTGGTAGCACTTAACCACTACACCAACAGAGTTTCCAATTATACTGCAATATAAGAACACAACTAAAACTGATTCTGAATTAAGGTTTGGTAATAATCCAAGAAGTCCACAAGATTAATCCTAATTGTAATAGCATTACTCAATAAAATTAGCAAAACAATGACAATTACTAATATAAATACTATAATAAAAACAGAAAACGATTTCAAAACACCTATCAAGCCAGATAATCTTTTCTGCCCCATGTGCCTAGAGAATAAAGCATTAAGTATCTAAGATTTGAGCATTTGAGCTGGACTAGATAACCAAGCAAAAATTAAAACTGCAAATTCAAGGCTATTCAACTTTAAATGAATTCTAATTTGAACAAATGCACTGTTTAAAAAATTACAAAATCATCATGGAAAAGTGAAAACTGGATGCTTGATGCTATTAATGAATTTTATTGATTTTTTGTAAGGGTACCGTAGTTGTGCTCTTTAAGTGCTTTTTAAGAGATACAGACTGAAATATGCAAGATTAAAATGATTTAATGTCTGAAGTTTGCTTCAGAATAATCCAGTGGGGCTGAGTGACTAGATAAAACAAGGTTGTGAGTTGTTAATACAGAGTGATAAGTGTATATGGATTAAATAATAAACATTTTTGTGGATGTCTGAAAACTTCCAAGATAAGAAGATAGAGGCTGGTCTCATTCTGCATCATGGTGTATATATATGTATGTGTATATTTAACACGCAGTTTGGTGAAAGAAGGTAAAGCTATACATTTAAAAAATCACATATTTATTGAAACATAAAATCTCATTTCATTCAGAGAAGAATTTTGAGTATTCCAAAGGTAATAATCAAGGATATAAAATTAAATACATACAAACAACTGACATAAAAGAAAGCTGAAGTATAGAACGTTAAGTCTGAGTCAGACTATGTATTTCAGAATTGAGATCATCACTTGGTGGTGTGGAACGGAGAAGAGGCATTCTTTTTAACTGAATTGAGATAATTGATGAAAGTGATGATTTTGTGAAATCAAATTCTTTCCTAAGAATAAAGCACTATTAATTAAGAAGTGTTACAGCAGTTGGTTGCCAAGAAAGCAGAAAGAATTTTATTAACAGTATAAAATAAATAAAAAGGGTGAGATGGAGATATGAGCAATCTGGTTTCAGAGATAATTTGAAAGATTGCCAAACATCCTGCTTTTTGCCTGTAAACGGTAATTACATTTCATCAACATTTTGTTTCTTTTTTGTATTTTGGATGCCTTCCTGAAAAAATTACACAAGTACAAGCAAAATATTTGTCAGTTACCCACAGTAAGTACAGGGCTAAGAACGACCAAGTGGAATAACACTTGAGACTGCTAAGCTCTAGATATTTCAAGACTTTATTTATTCCTTTTTTAAAAATTAATAGTATGTATTTCTTAGAGAAAATTTAAACACACATGAAAAATGAAGAGAAAGTACAGAGAATTCCCATATTAACACCCAAAGTTTTTCCTTTTCTAAACTTCTTGCATCGGTATGGTACATTTGTTACAATTTATGAACCAATATGGATACAATACTATTGTTATGGGTGAATTGTGTCCCCCTAAATGGTGTATCAATTTGCATAGGCCATCATTGCTAGAACAGTATGATTGTCCACTGATTAGTCATCTGATGTGATTTTCCTACGTGTTGTAATTCCTACATCTATGATTAGTTAATAAGGCAGGATTATAGACAGTTACGTTAATGACTCAGGACTCCACTTACAACATTAGATTGAATCAATCCCTTTTGAGATAGAAAAGAGAATAGACTGGGATAGACTGGGTGACCTTCTTAACACCAACCAAGAAGACCTTGGAACACACGTCCTTTGGACCCGAGGTCCCTGCACTGAAAATCTCCTAAACCAGGAGGAGACTCATGACAAGGACACTCCACCAAAGCTGACAAAAAAGAGAGAAAAATCCTTTCCCTGCAACTGGTGCCCTAAATTCAGACTTGTAGCCTCCTAAACTGTGAGAGAATGAATTTATCTTTTTTAAAGCCATCAACTTGTTTCATTTCTGTTACAGTGGTACTAGATAAGACAAATTTTGATACCAGGAGTAAGGTGCTGTTTTAAAACCCAAGTCCACTGCCATCAGGTTGATACTGACTCATAGTAACCCTATAGACAGAGTAGAAGTGCCCCATAGAGTTTCCAAGGGGAGCCTGGCAGATTTGAACTGCCAACCTTTTGGTTAGCAGATGTAGTACTTACCCACTAAGTCACCAGGGTTTCCACTGTTCTAACAGATTATTAAAATGTAAAATTTTAAATGGATAGAAGTTGGAAGTTTTAAAGTACCAAATAGTAAAAGCCTACATTGCTTAAAAAGACTGTTGTTAGAATCATTGACATTAAAGATAATTCTGTGGAGAACTGAAAAGGAAGTGAGAAAAGCTGTGTCATGAATTAAAGTACGCCACCCCCCAAATTTAATAATTTGCGATATTCTAAGTGTTGTGGATCCTGTCTCTATGATGGGAAGATGGGTGGCAGCTGTGTTGGTGAGGCAGGACCAGTGTGTAATACTGTATTGTGCCTTGAGGCAGTCTCTTGAGATATAAAACACAAAAGCTGGCAGAGAGATTTGGGGACCTCATACCACCAAGAAGCTATACTAGAGCAGAGTGTGTCCTTTATAAAGGACACAGTGTCCCTGTGCCTTAGAAGCTCCCAGTCCAGGTAAGATTGATGACAAGAACCTTTCTCCAGAGCCAACAAAGAAAAACTTCCCATAGAGCTGATGCACTGAATTTGGACTTGAAGCCCACTGGAACGTGACAGAATAAAATTTCTCTTTAAAGTCATCTACTTGTGGCATTTCTGTTACACTAGCACTAGATGACTAAGACAGAGTTTGATACTGAGAGATTTGGGTGCTGCTCTACCAAATACCTAAAATGTGGAAGCAGTTTTGAATCTGTGAATGTACTGAAGACTCAGGAGGAACTGAGAAGAACTTTTAACACCAAGGAAGGTGCAGATGGTGCACAGCAGAAGCCGTGAACTGTCGGCACAGAACTAGAGCTGATCTACAGGGTGAGAGAGCTGAGTGCCCATGTGCAGGAAGCCTCCTGGCAGAGTAAGGTGCCTATGGGCACTTATTGGTGGAGCTACAGAGATTTGGAGTACTTGCCCCAGCAGGGCAGGTGCAGGTGTGAGGCCTTGGCCATGAGGCCACAGGAAGCAGTAACTTAAGAGACAAGGAACACAAGGAACTGAAACCACCTCAGTCGCAAAGATGTGGACGTGACTTCAGGGGTTTCAAAGGGTGGAGCCACGGTTTCTGGTGTTTCTCAGGCTAGAGTTGCCACTCAAACGGACTAGGAAAATGGTATACCTAACACTGAGGGAGCAGAGTTTCTTTCCTCCTGGGCTCAGAAGTCTAAGCTGTAGTCCAGGGCCAAGGGATGTCCCGTTACAATTCAGAGAGTGTGGTCAATATTTAGAGTCTATGATCAGATGACTATGTTTTGCATGTTACAAGGATGTGAATTTCAGGGGGCAAGGACTGGCATATCATAGATTGAATTACATCCCCCCACCAAATTTGTGTAGCAATTTGCTCGTGCCATGATTCCCAGTATTGTGTGATGTTCCCATATGTTGTGAATCCTGTTTCTATGATTTTAATGAAGGGGGGATGGGTGGCAATTGTGTTGGTGAGGTAGGATTCAATGTGTAAAACTGTATTGTGCCTTGAGGCAATTTCTTGAGGTATAAAAGAAAGAAGGCAGTAGAGAGATTTGGGGGCCTTATACCACCAAGAAGGAGTGCCAGAAGCAGAGTGCATCCATTGGTATGAACTTAGTTCCCTGAGCCTCAGAAGCTCCCAGTCCAGAGAAAGGTTGATGACAAGGACCTTCTTCCAGAGCCAACAGAGAAAGACTTCCGCTGGACCTGGTGCCCTGAATTTGGACTTGAAGACTGCTAGAATATGACTGAATAAAATTCCTCTTTTTACAACCATCCATTTGTGGTATTTCTGTTATGGCAGCACTAGACAACTAAGAAAAGCTGTCATACTGAAGAGAGTGCAGACAGCAGAAGCAGCAGCAGAGTAATGTCAGCAGCAGAGAAAAGGCAGCAGCAGAACCAGGACACCAGCATGAGACAACATTGGCTGAACTCACCAAGTCAGAGAGCACAGTACTTCACACAGGAGGCTTCCGAGTGGAGTACAGCACCTCCAGGCACTATCAGTGGTGCTAGGCCTGCCAACTCTCAGAGCAAGAAAGCTGTATTTCTTCCAGCTGAAGTTTATTGTCAGAGTAGGGTTCCTTCTGGCACTCATCAGCAGAGCTACAGAACACTGAAAGATTTGTCCAAGCTGCACAGGTGTGGCCAGAGAGGTCTGGGATGCTGAGGGTCCAACGAACCAGACAACAGAAGTTGAAGAGACAAGGAACACAGGAAGCAGAACTATCTCAGTATCAAGGCATAGGCCCATGACCTCTGGAGTCTCAAAGGGTGGAGTCGCATACAGATGGACTAAGAGAAATGTACCACCCAAATTCAAGGAAGCCGAGTTGATGTTCCAGTGGGCCTGTAAGGGAGAATTGAAGCCAGGGCCAAGAGGCCTTCGCTCAGAATCTGGAGTGTCACCAATATTTAGAATCTAGAAGGCAAGGCCATTGCCTAAATGGTCTCAGAGAACAGAGGATTATGTTTAAACTGTGAGGCTGATTTATTTGGAAACTGTAATCCCTTTCTTCTTTCCAATTTCTCACTTATGTAATGGAAATACCTACCTCATGGTTATTTAGCTATTGTTCTTTAGAAGCAGATACCATGTAGTTAAGACTTCATAGACGAAAAATTTTTTTTATTTGAGACTTGGAGTTGATTTAAGACTTTTGCTATCATATGATGGGGTGAATGTGTTTTACATGTGAGAAAGGTATGAAGTGGGGGGCCAACAGGTGAAATGTTCTGGATTGAATTGTGTACTTCCGAAACGTGTGTCAGCATGTAGCTTTTTCAGATTGACTTTATATACTAAGCAATACTCATTTACGTTTCTTCTATATCTTTTTGTGGTTTCATAGCTCACTTTTTAAAAATAATAATAATGATATTTTGTGTATTTGATGAAGATTTACACAGAAGTTTAGGTTCCCTTTCAACAATCTGTACATAAATTATTCAGTGATTGCTTTCTTCACAATGCACAAACATTCTTAATATTTCTGTCTAGGTGTTCCATTTACATTAGTCATTTCCCTAACCCCTTATAGTCTCTCCTTTGTTTTAAATTAGTTGTTAATCTTTGATCTCATAAAGATGATTCTTTTAAAGGAGCACAGGTGATGTTGTTTATTTTGTGAGACTATATGTTGTTTAGTAGAAAGATGACCATAGGAAATAGTTCTGGTTCAAGGCTTAAAGAGTATCACAGGTAATAGACTCAGGGAGTCCTCCAGTGTCAATTGGTCCAATAAGTCTGTTTCTTTTTTTGTTTTCCTCCCTCCCTGCCTTCGTCCCTTCCTTCGTCCCTTCGTCCCTCCCTCCCTCCTTTCCTCTTTTCTTCCATCCTTCCTCCCTTCCTTCCTTCCTCCTTCCCTCCCTCCCTTCCTTCCTTCCTTCTATTTGTTCTTTACTGGCTTGTTTTTGAATTTTGAAATTTCTGTTTCACATTTTTCTCCAACTTTATCTGGGTCCATCTATTGTGGTCCCGATCAATACCTTTGACAGTGGTAGCCAGGCACCATCTAGTCCTTCTGGTCACATCATAAATGACACCATGGTTGATGCAGACTGTTAGTCCAGTAGACTAGTCTCCTCTCTGAGTTTTTGGTTTTCTGCTTTCTTTTTTGCTCCAGATAAGTAGAAACCAGCAGTTGTATCTTGGATGACCACTCAGTATTTATTTATTCCTATATTTGCTCACTGAATATATATTTCTTGCTTTTTTTTCTGTTTTTGATACTAAGCAAGGCACTAGGGACATAAAAAATGCTTACATTTGACAGTTAACATCACAGGTTATTAAGCTCAGACTCTAGGTCAAATCACCAAAAGCCAATTGACTGGAATATAGCACAGTCACCAAATTTACCAGTTTGCTAGTTTACTCACTTTAAAAAATAAAATATTTCTAAAGTTCAGTGAAGTACCTATTGGTCGGATTGGAAGAGCCTAAAAGTCCTGGAGTGCTGCAGTTAAGGCTCTAAGATGCTAACCTGGAAGTAGCAGCTCAGGCTGTGCTGTGGGCCAGCTCTCCACTTTCTTGTTCCCAGCACACAGTCCCCACTCTGTCTCATCTCCTCTAGATTCAGTAGCAGAAAACTGAGTCAGAGAATCAGAGTTTTGTACACTATTATAAAAGTGTATTGTCATGGATTGAACTATGTTCCCCAAGAAATTTGTGTGGCATTTGGCTGGATCATAGTTCTTAGTGCTGTGTGTTGTCCTGTATGCTGTAAACCATGCCTCTATGATGTCAGTGGGGAAGATGTGCAGCAGTTTTGTTGGCGAGGCAGGATTCAGTGTGTGGGACTGTACTGTGCCTTGGGGCAATCTCTTGGGATATAAAGGAAAGGGAATTGCACAGAGTTGGAGCCCTCGTACCACCAAGAAGCAGTGCCGGGAACAAAGCACATCCTCTGGAAAGGACCCAGGAGTCCCTGCATCTCAGAAGCTCCCAGTCCAGAGGATGATTGACCACAAGGATTTTCCCCCACAGCCACCAGAGACAGCCTTCTTCTGGAGTTTATGCTCTGAAGTTGGACTTTTAGCCTACTTTTCTGTGACAAAATAATTTTCTTAAAGCCATCCACTTGTGATATTTCTGTTATTGCAGTACTAGGTGACTAAGAGACAGTTTGGTACCAGGACTAGGGTGCTGCTTTAACAACCACCTAGAATGTAGAAGTTGTTTTATTTTTAATGTTTTACTGTAGTTTAAATGAAAGTTTCCAATCCAAGACAGTTTGTCATATAAAACCCTGCACACGCAAAGCTATGATGATTTAACACATCTTCTCAACCTGTGGCAGTACACTCCTGCTTTCCACTCTTTATCTCCCTTGTCCATTAAGCCAGCTTTAGTACTCTTTTGCCCTCTCGTCTTGCCTCTGGATAGGAGCTGCTCAGTTAGTGTCATGTATATACTTAAGCCAAGAACCATGCTCTTCACCAGTATCATTTTAAGTCTTGTAGTCCAGTCTAGTCTTTGGAGAGTTAGCTTACGACTGGTGTCAGCTCTGACCTAACAGGGAGTTTGAGGGCCTTGTCCTCATGGAACCATCCAGTCTGTCAGACTGTCAGGTCCGGTCTTTTAATAGAGTTCTAATTCTGCGTATCCATTTTTTTCCCACTACAGCACGGACTCTATGTTGTATTCCCTGTCAAGGCAGTCGTTGGTGGTGGATGGGCACCATCTAGTTCTTCTGGACTCACACTGATATTGCCTCTGACTCTTATGGCCCCTTCTGTCTCTTGAGCATGTATTTTCCTTACACCTTTGATGTCCTCAACTCTTGTCTGCTCCAGGAAAGTTAACACCAACTGATGCTATTTAGATGACAACGTGCTACCATTTAAGACCCCAGATACCAGTCACCAAAGTGGGATGCAGAATAGTCTCTTGTGAATACACTGATATGTCCCCCTCTTTTTAGTATAATGTCATAATTTACATGCTGAAATCTCTGTTTCCCTAATTTTAATATTTTAGCTATGACTGAGCTTTGTTACTTCCCTGTTCAAGTGAGACTCTGAATGCTGTGTCCTGCTTTGCCTCCTTTAGTATATGTCTGGTGTTACTGATTTTCTATTGAAAGAACTTCTTTCAGTATTTCTTCTTCTTATTATTATTATTTTATTTAATACGACTAGGTGAAAATGCACATTCTCATATAAATTTACACGCCCACCTATATTCTGCTTCCACTGCTCTCCCTGCCCGGTGACAGCACACTATTCCTCTCTGCTCCATACATGTCTCATCCAACAGCCTCCTTTCCGCTCCTCTCCACCCATTCTCCTTCCTCCAGCCAGAGGTCAGCAGGATGATATCCTATAGATGAACAGAACCATAAAGTACATCCAGTATATAGTCACTGCATTGACAAGTCCAATCCATTTGTGTCCAAAGAGTGGACCTTCGTTATGATTTATGGGCAAGGGCAGCATCAAGTCTAGAGGCCAAGCTCCCAGGGGAACCCCAAAACCATTGGACCATCAATTGAGGTCTTTTAGTGGAGATTTCAGGATGCACCCCTTTTTATTCTTGTGTTGCCAGTGAGCTCCATTGCGGCTATCACTGGTGGTGGCTGGGCATCATCTGGTTCTTCTGGTCCCAAGGCGATGGAGGCACCCACTAATGTGGGTCTCTCTATCTTCTGGCTTCTCTTTACCTCATATCAGTTTGGTCCTCAGTGAGCATCTGTTCCTCCTGAGTTTGGGACCATTTGTGGTGCCCTCGGATGGCAGCTTGGCAGCTTTTAAGACCCCAGACACCACTCACCAGTGTGGGGTACAGAGACCCCTCCTAGCAAAATGCTAGTTGTGCGAATTAGCCTCGATTTTGCCTAAGAGCATGGTCCCCTGCCCCCTACCCCAGCTACTCTGTCCTTGCAATATTGGGTTAAGATGGAAGGAGTATTCAAGTTATGCTGAAGTCCACTTAATGTTGTTCTTGTTTCTAATGTGTGCTATCACTGATTTCTCCCAACCAGATTTCTAGCAACCATGTAATCTAAACCCTTCCCGCCTCTCCCTCCCTCCCTCCCCGCCCTTGAGGCTGTCAAAGAGTCTTTTCTTCTATATATAAGTCTGGTTTTGAAATCTTATCGTAGAGGTTGCATACAGTATTTGTCCTTTTGTCGCTGACTATTTTCACTCAACACAATGACTTCTAGTTGAAACCAGGTTATGAGATGTTTCCTGTAATCACCATTATTCTTTTTTTTTTAATTTAATATCACTGAGTGAAAATGTACATTCCCATGTAAATTTACATGCCCACCTGTATGCAACTTCCACTGCTCTCCCTGTCCAGTGACAGCACACTATTCCTCTCTGCTCCATACATGTCTCATCCTCCCAACGGTCTCCTTTCCCCTCCTCTCCACACACTCTCCTTCCTCCAGCCAGAGGTCAGCAGGATGATATCATATAGATGTATAGAACCATAAACTGAATCCAATATACAGTCACTCTGCATCACCAAGTCCAATCCATTCGGGTCTCACCATTATTCTTTATCACTGCATAGTGCTCCACTGAGTATATATACCGTAGCTTACCTATCCATTCTTCTGTTGTTGGGCATCTGCATTGATTCCATCTTTTTGCAATCGTGGACTGTGCTGCGATAAACATTCTTGTGCATGGTGTGAAAGGCCTTGATTCTGTAAGATATATTCCAAGTAGTGGAATTACTGGGTCAAATGGTATATGTATATCCATTTTTTTAAGGAAGCACCAGATTGCTTTCCAAAGAGGCTGGACCATTTTGCAACCCCACCAACAGTGTAGGAGAGTTCCACTTTCTCCACAGCCTCTCCAGCATTTGTCAGCCTCTTCAGCATTTGTTGTTTTGTGTTTTTTGATCATGGCCAACATTGTTGGAGTGAGATAGTATCTCATTGTTGTCTTGATTTGAATTTCTTTAATGACTAAAGATTGTAAACATGTCCACATTCGTTTTTTGGCTGCCTGGATCTCCTCTTTAGAGAAATGTCTGTCCATCTCCTTTGCCCATCACTTAATTGGATGGTTTATTTTCTTCTTATTGATATTTTGTAGTATCTCATAGATTATGGAGGTCATGCATCGGTCTGACACAGAGTTGCCAAATATTTTTTCCCATTCTGTAGGTAGCCTTTTAATTCTATTAATAAAGTCTTTGGATGAGCAAAAGTGTTAGATTCTTGATAGTTCTCATTTATCTATTTTCTCTTCTGTTGATTGTGGTTTGTTTGACAGATTTTGGAGTCTGTCCACATTGTGTATTAAAACTTCTGTTGTTGTTCTCACCTTTTCTTGGATGAGCTTTATTGTTTTAGGTTTGATACTTAGGTCTTTTATCCAGTTGGAGTTGGTTTTTGTATAAGGTGTAAGATATGGATCTTGTTTCAGTTTCTTGCAGATGGAGATCCAATTTTGCCAGCACCATTTGTTGAAGAGACTGTTTTTACCCCAGTTTAATGTCTTAGAGCCTTTGTCGAATATCAGCTGTTCACAGGCAGATGGTGTCATCTCTGGGGTCTCAATTCTGTTCCATTGATTCATCTGTCTGTTCTTGTACCAGTACCAGGCTGTTTTGACCACTGTGGCAGTGTAGTGTGTTCTAAAGTTGGGTAATGAGAGGCCTCCCAGTGTGTTCTTCTTCTTTAGTAGTACCTTACTTATCCTGGGCTTCTTCCCTTTCCAAACAAAATTGGTGATTTGGTTCTCCATCTCATTAAAAAATGACACTGGAACTTGTATTGGGATTGCATTATATAAGTAGACTGCTTTGGGTAAAAAAGACATTTTCACAATGTTAAGTCTTCCTATCCATGAGCAGGTAAGTTTTTCCATTTGTCTAAGTCTCTCTTAGTTTCTTGCAGTAAAGCCTTGTAGCTCTCTTTGTAAAGGTCTGTTATTTCTCTGGTTAGATTAATTCCTAGGTACTTTATCTTCTTTGGGGCTATAGTAAACAGTATTGATTTGGTGATTTCTTCCTTAACAGTCTCATTGTTGGTATAAAGGAATCCTACTGATTTACTTATGTTTATCTTGTATCCTGAGACTTTGCTGAACGCTTCTATCAGTTTGAATAGTTTACTTATAGATTCTTTGAGATTCTCTGCATATACAATCATATCATCTGTAAACAGGGAGGGGTTGACTTCTTCTTTGCAGATGCAGATGCCCTTTATTTCTTGGTCTTGTCTAAGTGCTCTGGCTAGAACTTCTAGTACAATGTTAAATAGGAGAGGTGACAATGGGCATCCTTGTCTAGTTCCTGATCTCAAGGGAAAGTCTTTCAGTTTCTCTCCATTCAGGATGATGTAGGCATTTGGCTTTGTATAAATGGCCCTTACTGCGTTGATGAATTTTCTGTCTATGCCAATTTTGCTAAGAATTTTTAGCATGAATGGGTGTTGGACTTTATCAAAAGCCTTTTCTGCATCAATGGACAAAATCAGGTGATTCTTGTCTTTTGTGTTATTGATGTGGTTAATCACATTAATTGTTTTTCTGATGTTGAACCAGCCTTGCATTCCTGGGATGAATCCAACTTTGTCAGGATGGATTATTTTTTGGATATGTTGTTGTATTCTACTGGCAAGAATTTTGTTGAAGATTTTTGCATCTAGATTAATGAGTGATATCAGTCTGTAGTTCTCCTTCCTTGTTAGCTCTTTCCCTGGCTTTGGTATCAGGGTTATGCTGGCTTCATAGAATGAGTTTGGGAGTCCTTCATCCCTTTCAATGCTGTAAAATAGTCTCAGTAGTATTGGAGATAACTCTTCTCTAAATGCTTGGTAGAATTCTGCAGTGAAGTCATCTAGGCCCAGGGTTTTTTTTGGTTGACAGTGTTTTGATGAAATTTTCAATCTCTTCCTTTGTAATGGGTTTATTAAGTTGTTCTGCTTCACATTGTGATAATTTGGGTAGGTGGTATGAGTCAAGGAAGTTGTCCATTTCTTGTAGGTTTTCAAATTTGTTTGAGTACAGTCTTTCATAGTATTCAGTTATGATATTTTTCATTTCTGTTGGATCTGTTGTGAAAACTCCCCTCTCATTTCTAATTTGGGTTGTTTCCTTTCCTGCTTTCTTTAGCAAGTTTAGCTAGTGGTTTGTCAATTTTGTTGATCTTTTCAAAAAACCAGCTTTTGGTCCTTTCAATTTTTTCAATTGTTTTTCTATTCTCTAATTCATTTAGCTCTGCTCTAATCTTTATGATCTGGTTTCTTCTGGTGCCTGAGAGGTTCCTCTGTTGTTCTCTTTCTACTTGTTCAAGCTGTAGGGTTAGTTCCTTGATTCGCTTTCTTTCTTCCTTCCAGATGTGTGTATTTATGGAGATAAACTGACCTCTGAGCACTGCTTTGGCTGTATCTCATAGGTTCTGGTAGGCAGTGTTTTCATTCACATTGGAATATGTAAATTTCTTTATTTCATCCTTCATTTGTTCTATAACCCACGGTTTTTTGAGCAAGATGTTGTTCAGTTTCCAAGAGTTCCACTTTCTATCTATGTTTTTTCTGCAATTGATTTCGACTTTTACAGCTTTATGATCTGAGAAGATGCTTTGCAGTAATTCAGTGGTATGGATTTTGTTGAGCATTGCATTATGTCCTAACACACGGCCAATTCTGGAGAATGTTCCATGTGCACTGGAGAATAAGGTGTAGTTGTCTGCTGATGGGTGGAAAGTTCTGTATATATCGATGAGGTTTAGTTGGTTAATTGTGGCAATGAGGTCTTCTGTATCTTTACTGAGCTTTTTTCTAGATGATTTGTCCAGTATTGAGAGTGGAGTGTTGAAGTCTCCCACTATTATTGAGGAGTCATCTAACTCTTTTTTGAGTGTAGTCAGTGTTTCCTTCATGTACGTAGGTGCTCTGATACTAGGTGCATAAATATTTAATATAGTTAAGTCTTGCCTGTGTACTGAACCTTTCAGCAATAAATAGTGTCCATCTTTGTCCACTATGGTGGATTTTACATTAAAATTGATTTTGTCTGAGATTAGAAGTGCCCACCTGCTCTTCTTTTTTCATTGTTAGTTTGACATAAATTATTCCATCTTTTAATTTTCAGTTTATTCCTATCTTTAGGTCTCAAGTGAGTTTCTTGTAGACAATATATGGATGGGTCATGTCTTTTGATCCACAATGTCACTCGATGTCTCTTTACTGGAGCATTTAGTCCACTCACAGTCAATGTAATTATTGATAGGTATGTGTTCAGTTCTGCCATTGTGATATGTTTATTTTTGTGTTGATGTTTTCTCTGTTGTTCTTATTAGTCTGTTCTGGGACATTCTTTTTTGTGAGTCGATTTTTCACCTTTTTCAGAGCTGATTTTGTAGTTGTTGAGACTCCTGTGTTACATTTCTTGATATGGTATGTTACATCTTTGTTGCGCTTTACAGCTGCCCCTATAGTCCCCCTTAGTGAACTATATATAAACCCAATTTTAATTACTACCAGTCTTGTCCTCTTCTCCATCTGGAAGGACTGTAACAACTGTAGTACCTCTCTATTTTTAATATGGTGGCACCATAGTTTTCATGATAATTACTGGATTGTTTCTTTCAGTATTAAAGCTGTGATTTAATTGGAGCCTTCCCTAACTAAATAGAGTTCTGAATAACATGTCGTTTTAAAATATAAAGTTAGTGGTTTTGTTCTTCTGAGCCAAAGCCAAGAACTTCTTTCAGTATTTCTTGTAGTTTGGGTTTGGTTTTTACAAAGTCTCTGAGTTTCTGTTTATCTGGGAATGTCTTCATTTCATTTTCATATTTGAAAGATAGTTTTTCAGGATATATAATTCTTGGTTGGAAGTTCTTTTCCTTCAAGGCTTTGAATGTGTCATGCCACTGTCTCCATGCCAGCATGGTTTCTGCTGAGAAATCTAAGAGAGCCTACAGGGTTTCCCTCTGAATGTCAGCTTTGCTTTGAGTCTTGCTGCCTTTAAGAGCTGCTGCTTATGTTTCATTTTGTTAAGCTTGATTATGTCTTGGAGTCTTTCTTTCGAGATCTATATTGGGTGGTGTACGATATGCATCTGAGATGTCTATATTCTCTTCCTTCATGATTTCTGGGAAGTTTTCTGTCAGCAGCTCAGCAATAATACTCTGTGTTCTCAGGTTCTCACTCTGTTAAGAGACTCCACTTTATCGAAGATTGTTCTTCTTAATAGAGTCCCGTACGCTTCTTAATGCTTCTTCATTTTTCTTGTTTCTTTTTTCTGATTTCTGCTCATAGACACTGGCATCAGTAGCTCTGTCTTCCAAGTCAGAAATTCTTTTTTTCATTTGTTCCATTCTGTTCCCTTGGCTTTGCATTGAAGTTTCTATGTCTTTGATTTTGTTCTTGAGCTGTTGGATTTCAGAGTACTGGTTTTCCATCAGATCAAACAGCTTGTTTAATTTTTCTATTGTTCTGCTGCATTTTGTATAAGGTCTAGAAGGGCTCTGTATATAATCCTTTTGTATTCACTTTCTGATGATTTCAGAAAAGTTTCTTCATCTGGAAAACTCTTTGGTTGTTTTGTTTGGGAGACTTCTGAAGCCCTGGGTGATTTCTTGTATGCCACAAGTGTCTGTTGATTTTTGGGTCCTGTGTGAGTAAGTAGAGGCTGGAAGAAATACTGTCAGGAAGGACTGCAGATGTTTCTCTAGGCTGTCTTAAAATGCAAAAGGTATCTGACCACTTCCCAAGTCAGTCAGCTTTTCAGGTGTAGAGGTCCCTGTTCCCAAATGGCGAAGTAAGCACCTCTATATCCAATCCCACATGATACAAACTAGTTCAGAATACAGCAATGCTACTGTCCTGTTGGCCTCTGCTGACAGGGCCCAGCTTTAGGTGACACTGGGTAAAGTACTGCTTTTCTGGTAGAAAAGCGCTCTCTTGTGGGCAGGCCCTGGCTCCCAAACTAAGAATTAGGTCCAGCTTCAGCCACCGTGTCCAAGATGGTGCCCTTCACACAGGCATACATAGAGGGGCTAAAAGTGCTGAGAGGTAGTGATTCCTGTGCTTCTGTTGCAGGGCCCCCACTGTAGGCAACACTGTGTAAATTACTGCTTTTCTGTTGGAGAAGTGCTGTCCTGTTTGCAGGCGCTGGCTCCCAGCCTAACAATTAGTTACCACTAAAATCTCCGTATCCAGCATGGTGTCCCGCACACTGGTAGTGCGATTCCGTACAAACCCCGCTGTGGCAATGATAAAAAGATAGGCCCAAAGTGGCTAGATTAACAGAGTCCTATGTCTGGCTCTCAAAATATTGCAATTTCGCCTGCCTATCCCACCAGCAGTGCGTCTGAGTCTAGCTGCTAGGCAAGACCCAGCTCCACTCACTGGCTAAGTCAGAGAAAAAAAAATCAAAATGGTGCATTTACCATCAGTCCATGAGAGCCAGGGCTAGCCAGGAGCAGGAGTCAGTGAAAGAGAGGAGGATTTTCTCTCAGTGGTATGAAGTCCAAATTAACAGCCCTGTGCCTTGTCCTGGGGCTGATTAGGTGATCAGAAGGCTCTTTTTGATTATCAATTCAGGTCTTGGTTTCCAGAGGAATATAGGGAGATGTGTGCTTAGTCTGCCACCTTGACTCTACCTCTTCTTTCAGTATTTCTTATAATTTAATTAGGTTTTTACAAAACTTCTGAGTTTCTGTTTACCTGGGAATGTCTTAATTTCAGCATCATATTTGAGAGACAATTTTGCAGGATATATAATTCTTCATTGGAAATTTTTTTCCTTCAGAGTTTTATATGTTTTATCCCACTGCCTGTTCAGCAGCATGGATTCAGCTAAATAGTCAGACGACAGTTTGAAAGACTTTTCTTTGTGAGTTAGTTTTGGTTTAAGCCTCTCAACCTTTAGGAGCACAGCCTTATTTCTCGTTTTGTTAAGCTTGATTATGATGTGTCTTGGTGTCTTTATTTTGGGATATACCCCTCATGGAGTTCGATGCATATCTTAAATGGATATCTTCTCATCTTTCATGAAGTCAGGGAAGTTCTCTTCAACAATTCTCTCTGTATTTTCCATTGTCCCTCCCTGTTCTGGTACTCCAGTCACTCATAAATTATTCCTCTTGATAGAGTCCCATGTAATTTTTAATGATTCTTCATTTTTCTTGATTCTTTTGTCTGATTTTTTTCTTATGTTAGTGTCCTTTACTTTTTCTTCAGTCTCACTAATTCTGCATTCCATTTCCTAAATCCTACTCCTATGAATTTCAATTGAATTGTCTAACTTTGAGATTTTTTATTGATTTGCTGAATTTCAGATCATTGTTGTTCCAGCAATTCATACAGCTTGTTTAATTTTTCATTTTGTTCTGCTGCAATTTGCCTAATCTCCATCCTAAGATTTAGAAAGGCTCTATACATAATTCTTTTATATTGCACATCTGATAGTTTCAGGAAGGCTTCTTCTTCAGGGAAATTTTTTGAGTGTTTGTTTTGGGAGTTTTCTGGAGCCATGGTGGTCTGCTTCCTTAAATGGTTTGATATTGATTGTTGTCTCTGAGCCATCAGAAAGTTGTTGTGATTTAACTGTTAGGTTTTTGCAGTCTAATGTATATGTATGTACATATGTATGTATTTTGAGTTTAGCTGTCCAAATAGTTTAGTCCTTTGAGCTATAGTGGTTATTTGAGTCTTAATAATTCTGATGCCCTTTCACTCAATAGTCAGAGTAATAACTATTGATAAATATAATAATAGTTGCTGGCTCAGGAGAACCAGTAGAATTCTTCTTCCTGATCTTCCTTTATTTCCCGCCCAAAGTCCAGGAGAAAAGCTCTGGGAACACCCATAAAATACCCCATTACTGGCCCAGGTTTTCTCTAGAAATGAGTCAGGCCTAGAGCAGAGAATGGAAGGGGAAAAGGCTGGGTATGGGAAGTGTAGTTTGTGCATAGTAAAAGTTGATTCTTGAAATTTGAACTTGTTCTGTTAATCTGAAGGTATAGCAACCCATAGCTCAGAGGAGTGAGTGGAGTTTGTCCTATGTCTCTCCCTTTGTTCTCTCTCTGAGACCAGGAGAAAAGCTTAGGGCACACAATTAGAATGACCCACTTCCTCGCAATAGTACCACAGAATTTAGCCTCCAGCACAATGTAGAGAAAGTAGGTAGAAAATGATGGGATAGGAAGGGAACTCAGTACATAACAAAGGCTTGAGTCCTGAGGAATCATGAGCACTTGTCTTGAAATGATCTTTAGGACTAGCCTCCAGCTCTGGACTGTGGCTTTGGCTCCTGTGATTCAGCGGAGGTTTGTTCATGCATTTCCCCTCATTTCCCTCTCCATGAGAGAGGGAAAGCCCGGCACTTGTGTACAATGCTACTACTAGCCCAGGTAGTGCACCAGAAATTCACCTCCAGTACAGCTCAAAGAATTGCTGAGGGACAGATGCTGCTAGGGATGCAGAACATTTTCTTTTAAAAAATCTTTGTTATGCAGTTGACCTAGATGTCACCACATACTTTGGTCCCAGAACCTACCCATGGTACTCTGTCCTTCAAAATGTTGAGCTATATTTAGGAAATCTCTTAGCTTTTAGTATAGCTCAACTGTACTGACCTCCGTTCTACTGCATGCTGTCACTCTCTTTACCAAATCCAATTCCTATCTACTGTCTAATCAGTGAATACTCTTCTCCATCCCTCCCCACCCTTGTAACCATCAAAGACTTTTTGCTACAGTGCTTAAAATACTTTTTCTTGAGTCCTTCTAGTAGTGGTCTCATACAACATTTGTCCTTCATCACCTGATTAATTTTACTTCACATAATGTCTTCCAGATTCCTCCATGTTACAACATGTTTCCCAAGAGCATCATTGTTCTTTATCATTGCTTAGTACTCCATTTTGTAAATATATCATAGTTTGTTTATCCATTCATCTATTGATGGGCACCTAAGTTGATTCCATCTTTTTGCTATTGTGGACAACACCGTAATAAACATTGGTGTTCGTGTATCTATTATTTGTATGACAGCCTTTATTTCTCTATGATATATCCCAAGAAGTGAGATTGCTAGATCACACATTATTTCTATTTCTCACTTTTAAAGAAAGAGCCCAAATGATTTCAAATTAGTCGCACCATTTTGCGTTCCCACCAGCAGTGTAGGGGTATTCCATTTTCTCTATAACCTGTCCAATATTTATTATTTTGTGATTTTTGGATTAATGCCCACCTTGTCAGGGAGAGATGGTATCTAACTATAGTTTTGATTTGTATTTCTTTAATGGCTAATGATCATGAGCATCTCCTCATGTATTTGTTAGCCACTTGGATGTCTTCTCTGGCAAAGTGCCCATTCACATCCTTTGCCCATTTTTAAATGGGTTATTTGTCTTTTTCTTGTTGATTACTGAGATTAGAAACTGGTCAGATTTGTAGTAGACAAAATTTTCCTCCATGTTTGCAAGTAGTCTTTGAACTCTTTTGGTTAAGTCTTTGGATGAGCATTAAGTGTTTGATTTTAGGAGTTCTCACTGATCTATTTTCTCTTCTGGTATTTGTGTTTTGTTAGTAATGTTTTGAAGTCTATTTATGATGTGCATTAGGACTCCCAGCATTGTCTTTATTTTTTTCTTCCATGAAATTTGTTGTTTTAGATTTTTATTTAGGTCTTTGATCCATTTTGAGCTAGTTTTTGTGCATGGTGCGAGACATGGGTCTTGTTTCATTTTTTTCTGAATGGTTATCCAGTTCTGCCAACACCATTTGATAAACAGACTGTCTTCCTCAGTTTTGACCTCTGTCAAATAACAGGTGGATGATGTTATATCTAGATTCTTAATTCTGGTCCATTGGTCTATGTATCTGTTTCGGCACCACTACCAGGTTGTTTTGACTTCCGTAGCAATATAATCAGTTATAAAGTCAGATAGTATGAGCCTTCCCACTTTGTTCCTCTTCAATAATGTTTTAGTTATCTGAGGCTTCTTTTCTATGTGAACTTGGTGACTTGTTTCTCCATCTTATTAAAAAATGCCATTGTAATTTGTATTGGGATTACATTGTAGCTGTAAATAGTTTTGAGTAGAATAGATATTTTCATGATGTTGAGTCTTCCCATCCATGAGCAAGGTAGGTTTCCTCACTTATGTATGTCCCTTTTGGCTTCTTGCAGTAGAGTCTTGTAATTTTCTTTGTATAGATATTTTATGTATCTGGTTAAATTTGTTCCTAAATATTTTATCTTCTTAGACATTATTGTAAATGATATTGATACAGTGATTTCTCCTTTGACATTTTCTTTGTTAGTGTAAAGGACTCCAATTAATTTTTGTATTTTTATCTTTAATTACTGATACTTTGCTGAACTCTTCTATTAGTTCCAATAGTTTTTCTGTGGATTCTTCAGGGTTTTCTGTGTATGAGATTGTATCACCTACAAGTAGAGATAATTTTATTTCTTCCTCACCATTTTGGATACCCTTTCTTCCTTTATCTTGCTGACTGCTGTGGCTAGAACCTCCAGCACAATGTTGAAACACAAATGGTGACAAAGAGCATCCTTGGTTAGAACCTCCAGCACAATCTTGGAAAAAAGGTGGTGACAAACAGCATCTTTGTCTAGTTCTCATTCTCAAGGGGAATGCTTTCAGATTTGCTCCACTGAGGATGGTATTGGGTGTTGGGTTTGTATAAATGTCCTGTATTAAGTTGAAGAATTTCCTTCAATTCCTATTTTATTGAGAGGTTTTTTTGTTTTAAAGTGAATGGTTTTTGGACTCTGTCAAATGCCTTTTCTGCATCAGTTGATAAAATCACATGGCTCAAAGTAGGAAAGAAACAACAAAAGAACCCCTCAGGTGACAGAATTAACCCAGTAATAAAATTAAAGTAGAACTAACTAAATTTGAGAATAGTAGAATGACTGAAATTGTTAATAAGACCAAAAGCTGGTCAATAAAATAGATAAAACTATTGGCCAAATTGGTGAAAACCAGGAAATGAAATAACAACCCAAATAAGAAATGAGAGGTGAGATAGCATGAATTAAATTTCATTCCCCAGAAAATGTGTGTGGTTGTTTGGTTGGGCCATGATTCCCAACCTTATGTGATGTTCCTTTATGTTGTAAACCCTGCCTCCATGATGTTAATGTGAAAGGATAGGTTTCAGTTGTGTTGATGGGGCAGGACTCAATGTATAAGATTGTTTCATGAAAGAAGAAGTAAAAATCTCCCTATTTGCAGATGGCTGATGCACATGCAGAGAATCCTAAAAAATCTATAAGCAAACTACCTGAACTAATAGAAGAGTTCAGCAAAGTATCAGGATATAAGATAAACAAAGTGAATCAGAGGGATTCCTTTATGCCAATAAAGGAATCATTAAAGAAGAGATCACCAAATGAATATCATTTACTATAGCCCTCAAGAAGACAAAATGCCTAAGGAATAAATCTAACTAGAGAAATAAGAGACCTATAGAAAGAGAACTACAAGATCTTAGTGCAAGAAACTAAGAGAGACTTGCAGAAACAGAGAAATCTACCCTGCTCATGGCTAGGAAGACTTAGCATTGTGAAAATGTCTATTTTACCCAAAGTGATCTACATATTCAATGCAATCTCAATACAAATTTCAGTGACACTTTTTAATGAGATGGAGAAACAAGTCACCAACTCTGTTTGGAAAAGGAAGAAACCTCGGATAAGTAAAAGCACTACTGAAGAAGAGAAATGCAGTGGGAGTGCTCACACTACTCAACCTTAGAACCTATTACACTACCACAGTAGTCAAAACAGCCTGGTACTGGTACAAAAAGAGACCAATAGAACAGAATTGAGAGCTCAGAGATTCCACCATCCTCCTACGAACAGTTGATATTCAACAAAGGCCTTAAGATTGTAAACTGGGGTAAAAACAGTCCCTCTAACAGAGGGCTGGCAAAATTGGATATCCATTTGCAAAAAATTGAAACAAGACCCTTAACTATTACCTTACAGAAAAACTTGAGTTAATTGGGTAAAAAGTCCTAAAATTAAAATTGAATAAAAGACCTAAATATCAAACCTAAAACAATAAAGATCATGCAAGAAAAAATAGGATAAAAAAGGGAAGGTTTAATATACAGCTTAGACAGACCTCAAAATCTGACAAACAAGCATGACCAAGAGAAAAGAAAACAGATAAATGAGAACTACTAAGAACCAAACGTTTTTGCTCATTCAAAGACTTTATCAAAAGAATTAAAAAATCACCTACAGAACGGGAAAAAATATTTGATAACTACATGTCAGACAGACATCTCATCTCTGTAATCTACAAGGTACTACAAAATATCAACAAGAAAAAGACAAATAATACAATCAAATGATGGGCCAAGGAAATGGACAGACACTTCACTGAAGAGGACATCCAGGCAGCCAAAAGACACATGTGGAAATGCTCATGATCATTAGCTATTAGAGAAAACCAAACCAAAACTACAATTAGATACCATCTCACCTCGACAGTGTTGGCCATGATCCCCAAAACACAAAACCACAAATGCACGAGAGGTTGTGGAGAAACTGGAACTCTCCTAAACTGTTGGTAAGATTGCAAAATGGTACAACCTCTATGCAAAGTAGTCCAGCACTTCCTTAAAAAGCTAGAAATAGACATACCATTTGATCCAGTAATCCCATTGTTTAGAACATATCCTACAGAATTAAGGACAGTCACACGAACAGATACATGCACTAGAATGGTTATTGCAGCACAGTTCACAATAGGTAAAAGGTGGAATCAGCCCACATATACTCAATGGAAAACTATACAATGATAAAGAACAGTGATGATTTTAGGACACATCTCATAATCTGGTTTCAACTGGAAGACATTATGCTGAATGAAATCCATCAGTGGCACAATGAGAAGTATTGTATGAGACTCCTGCTGTAAGAACTTAACAACAGACTCATGTACAGAAGAAAAGACTGACAGCTGCAAGGCAGGGGAGGGAGGAAGGGAGAGGGCTGGCTATAGATTAGATAGTTGATAGAAATTTGGTTGGGTGAAAGCAGTGATGGCACACAGTAAAAAGCAGATCAACTTAACTGGACTTGAACACCAACTGAAAACTCTTCTAATATTAATCCAATATTGCAAGGACAGAGTAGCAGGGGCAGGGTTTAAGGACTATGCTTTTAGGGGACACTGAGGCCAGTTGGCATAACTAGCCTATTGCTAAGAGAGTCTTCTGCATCCGTATGTGTGAGTGCCATCTGGGGTCTTAAAAGCCAGCAAGCTGCCATCTGAGGTATGCCAAGGTCCCAACTCAACTGGAACAGATGATCACCAAGAACAACAAAGTCACGAGGAAAAAAGAGCCCAGGAGACAGAAGGACTCTTGTAGATAAGTAATTGTGTCAACACATGATCAAAAGAACCAGCTGGTGCCTGCTCACCACCAAACAGAATGCAAAACATAAACTTACTGAACTAGTTAAGCCAACTGACCAAGCTGTTTCACAAGACTGTGGTCCTAAATCTTCAATTCCAGTAAACCAATTCTATAGATGTTTGGTTATATCTAAGAAGGATCCGTAACTGTGCCCCATATATGTTTTATTATATAAATGACCATAGGTGTATGTACACACACATATATGTGTATACATATGGCCACAAGTATACATGCACACATATACATATCTATACACATATGTGCATAAATACATAACTGCACTGTTTTTAGTTGCTGTTGCTGTTTTTATAATATTATATATTTTCAGCATTTACCAAAAATTTCCCTTTGTGTGTATGTATGTGTGTGTGTACTTCTTAGTGACATCATTTACATGGTCAAGCTGTTTATACTTCACCCATATTCAGTGTTACTTTCCCCATGACCAAAAATAACAAATGTCTGCTGTCTATAGAGAGTTATCTCTCCCTCCTCCTGACCTACCTCTCCATGGCAACCACCAGTGAATGTTGGTTTCTGTATATATAGATATTTTTATCTTCTTATAAAATTGGTATTGTATTTGTCCTTCTGATTGACTTATTCTACTCAGCATAATGTCCTCCAGATCCATCCATGTTATGTATCAAGAACTCATCGCTATTCTTTATGATTGCATAGCATTCCATTGTATGCATGTACCATGTTTTGTTTATTCATTCATCCATGGATGAAAACTTAGGTTGCTTCCATCTTTTTCTCTTGTGACTAGAGCTGCAGTGAACAGTATCTGTTCCTGTCATTTCTGTTAGTTCTCTAGCGTATATAGCTAAGAGAAGGGTCGCTGGATCATAAGGTAACTTTATTTCAATTTTATAAGGAAACATCACACAAATTTTTGTAGGCATTTTACCATTTGAAAGTCCCACCGGCAGTGGATAAGGGTTCAAATCTCCGCACGTCCTTGCCAGGATCGGTTATTTTCTGTTTTTGTGATTTGTGCCATTTTAGCAGGGGTGAGATGATATCTTACTGCTGTTTTTATTTGAATCTCCTTAATGGCAAAAGATTGTGAACATCTTTTCACGTGTTTGTCAGCTGTTTGAACACTTTCGATAACTATCATGTCTTATTTCAAAAGCAAGACTCTTCTATGGAAGCGTCAAATTTTAGTCAATTAATATAGGACAAACAATATCAAGGAGTCCACAGGGAGCAATAGTTAAGCACTCAGCTGTTAAGTGAACGATTGGCAATTCAAACCCACCAGTAGCTACACAGGAGAAAGAGCTGGCAATCTGTTCTAGTAAAGATTCTAGTGTAGGAAACCCTATGGGAAAGTTCTACTCTGTTACACGTGGTCACTGTGAGTTGGCATCGACTCTGATAGCACCTCACAACAACACATGCAGGAACATTTCTCAAAGCATATCATGCTGAATCATATCATGCTGAATGCTATCTCTGTCATATGTTTTACCAAAAGTCCTTTTTAGCCTCAGGTAAGGTTGGGAAATACGGCACACAGTATTCCTTTTCTCTGTACTGTTCATAATGCATATTAGTATATTAAAGTCTGTGAGAGAATTTCTGTAAGTGTGAAGAAAAAAGAAAACAAGTCTACCTAAATCCAACCTTGATGCCATGATTGTGTGGGTATGCGTAAGTATCATTTTATTCTTCTGTCTTCCACTTATTTAAATAAATCAGTTTCTGTTTAGAGGTCATGCAAGAAACGCTATACAGTTTTGGTCCCCTTGAGGTTAGTTTTATGCTCCCTTTTATTCTCTAATTTCTTCAAGAAGAACTCAACTTCCACCTGGTAGGGCCTGGGGAAGGAAGTTGTGTAGAGAGTTCACTGCCGCAAAGCTGTAAATGAGTACATTATCTGAAACAATCATGCATTGCACTCTAAACTAGCAAGCGAAATCCCACAAGTGATATGATCAAATATTCTGATATTAGCAAACTATAATTGATGCAGTGATAGCTGTAGGCAGCTCAGGAAAAATCATAGACATAAAATGGTGCTAATCCCATATATGGCCTGAAAACCCCAATATTAAGGCATGCATTGAATAAGTGAAGTCAAATGGAGGTCAAAAAGTCATAACAAGAAATAATGTAAGTGAGATTGTCACTTTCTCCGGTGGCTGATGAAGACCCAGAGTAAAAATAAGTTAGGTTTGATCTCCTTGGTCTGCTGTTTATCCAGCTCAACTCAGATAGAAGTCTTGCTGACAGATTCAGGGCACACCTTCCAGCGGTTATAAGTGGCAATTGCTCCACTAGCATTGTTCCCCATTTCATTCCAAATACTTATGACTTCCATGACCTCTCTCTGTCTGCACCTTCCCAAAGAATTCCAGGACACCTATAACAAAAAGGCAGTCCTGGCCCAAGTTATTACTTCTCACTGCCTCCTGTATCTAATGGTAAGTATTCTAGACTTCATCAAGTTTCTCTTAGTGCTTCTTAATGCTTTCCACATCTAACTACTTTGTTCTCTGTTTACCTCTACTCTGTAAGATTTCATTTTTATAGTATGCTAGTCTGTGTCCTATATAACTCAAAAAATGAGTAAATGAATATAAAGACAAGCAAATCAATAATCGGTAATCTAGTCTGTGCAACTCAGTGTTTCCTGGTGCTTCTGTTGGGTATAACTTTATCATGTTTGGCTGAATATTTCCAGCTTCTTAAGTCCCTAGTTTGTCTATTTTATTTTAATTCTAAAGCTTTAAAATATTAAATTTTTAAAAAGCAAATGCCTCGCTTTCCCAACATTACCACCCATCCTTTTTCTTAATTCAGATTCAAAGCTTATCGATGTCAAGCATATTTAAGTTCTATGTCATTTTATTTCCACATTCCGTATGTTTTGGAGGTTCCCAATAACCTCATATAAAGCATAAGCCTCTTATTATTTTGAAACATAAAAATGATTTTAGTAGTATATAATCCTCTTACTTACGTACCCAATAGGGAGGGAAAATCTGCTGATGTTCAAATGTGGCCAATAGAGGTCACAGCATACTGAAATACCTAAATAAATCTATAAATGGCTCATAAATAATTGAACAAACCAACAGGTCAGCTCAATTATACCAACAAATGGTTGCTCAGTACCCCATATTATATCATTTGTGGTAAAAAAAAAAAAGATTTGAAGTTAAATATAAATTTAAACTCCCTTACCACTGCTTATGATTTCCAAAAAGGCCTGTCTGGTAAAGTGAAATTTTCCATACTTGGTTTCAGCCCAAAGGGGAAACATTTATGGAAAGTTGAAGAAAACGCTCAAAAAAAAAAAAAACCCTGATGATTTACAAAGGGTAAAAAAAAAAAAAGCTTTTAGTTTTGCTATAAAGAAAATTATTTTGAGAACACATAGTTCATGTAAAATATTTAAGTTAAAGTATGTACATGAACTTGTTACATGCTGATGAAATCTATCAAATATTTTGGGGAAATTTATTTTCTCTCTCAGATAAAAATCCATGTTTTTGTATATTCAAAATAAAAATACTGACTACTTTTTGAACAAATAAATTCCAAAAAGCTTTGCAGATACAATAAACTTTAATAGATAATAAAATATATTTCAGCCTTGGTTTTATTTAGCAGCCTCTGTCTTAAGCAGGAAGTAAGAAAACCAATTATTTCCAGGATGATTCGTGACATCCTATTTCTGATCTAGAGTTTGCTGTAATGGTGTACCTCACCTTCTCCCAGCTCCTAAGTATATCTTACCTACTAGATGAAGTCTTCCAAAGTTAACCCATCTGCAGTTCATTAATACAATCTGAAGTAAATTTTATTAAGCCATTGCACATTTTTACTAACTTGTTCATTATTACAGCAGCATTCTAACCTTATTATTCAGTTCTAGCCTTCTGGTCCCAGGTAAGTTAAGCCACCAATGGCCAGGGAAAAACTAAAAACACATTGGTGACTGGCTTAACTATTTGTTTTTGTTTCTCTTCATTTGAATATTTAAATTTTATGGTTTACTTTAAAATTAAGTTTAAAAAAAGATGATGATGATAACAAAAAACCCAAACCCACTGCTGTTGAGTAGATTCCAACTCATAGTAACCCTACAAGACAGAGTAGAACTACCCCCGTAGGGTCTCCAAGGAGCAGCTGTTGTATTCAAACAGCTGACCTTTTGGTTAGCAGCTGAGCTCTTCATATATGACCTCAAGTGCTCTAGCATGAAGTAGTCTTCAGCAGTATGTCATACTCCCACCTTAGCCTGCAGAATGTGCAGACACAACAGTCAAATCTATCATTAATGTTATTTCATCACCACACTCCTAGTCTAGGAGGGTGACCTTGATAGGCAGCAAATACGCATATACCTACTGAATCCTGCCCCTCACTGAGTTTAGAAAAAATGATCATCTACCACACAAATTATCTTCACTTCCTCTACCCAAGCAGTATGAAAACTGAGCTAAAATAGTGAAACAGAAGGGAAAAATAAAGCTTTAATGAGTCTATTTGGAGTGTGATAGTAGTAATGTGTAAACACATGGTAGTCTAACTACAAGACAATTCAAACTTATTTGGTGTGGCCCATAGTAAGTGGAAGCAACAGAAAAGTGTATTGTTTCAATTTGGAGAAGAGTTTATGAATGACTTGAGATGTTAAGAAAAATGGAATGAGTGTCACTAAGAAATTGCATCCCCTCAATACCAGATGACTTTAAGTAGAAACTGAATTACCAGTTGAGATATGACAGAAGACTCAGATATTAGACTGGGAGCAGGACCATACCATCCCTGAGGTTCTTTCACATAATGAGGTCCTCATTTGGCAGACTTATATCCAATTTTCTAGACATCTTTTATGGTGATTTTAGGCCTATGGTACTCAGACAATTGGCAAATACTGAAATTATTTGAAAGAAAAGTTCAAATCCTCAAGAGAGCCATTTTTCTCTCCTTTAAAATTCTATTTTAAAATATGTTGTTAAAACCTTCATTGATAATGGAATACTACGCTGCCATAAAGAGGAATATAGTCCTGGTACATGCTACAACATAGATGAACCTTAATACCATTATGCTGAGTGAAATAAGCCAGTCACAAAAAAAAACAAATATTGTGTGATCTCACTTACATGAAATGTCTGGGATAGACAAATGAGTAGGGGTGGTGGTCAGGATGCTGTCAACTTGGCTATTCCATGTTTGGCTGCTGAATCAAGTGGCAGGGCAGAGCCTGTGGCAGCTTGCCACCCCTCAGCTCTCATCTCTCTGCCTTCTACCACATGTAGCAGGTCTGCCCATGTAGCCAGCAGCTCCTGCTCTCTTCCAGTGTCTGGTTCCTGGACTGAACTAGCAGCTGTTGGATTCATTAACCCTTACAGCTGGCACTTGAGAGTCCTGTTCCCTGACCTGCCAGTCCTGGGTTTGCCAGATTCTGCAGCTCCTTCTTGCCACAGCTTGGGATCTGCCTACCTACACAACTGGTGATCTAGAACTCTGGTCTCTGTCCTGCTGACCTGGGGTTTACCAGCTCCCGTGGCCAAGTGAGGCTTGTGCTAGGACTTGGGACAGTTCAGCTTCTGCAATTATGTGAGCTGTTTCCTTTATATATAAATCTTTCCTTGTACTTTGTATATAAATCTTTCCTAGTACATATACATGTTACCAGTTTTGCTTCCCTAGAAAACCCAGCCTAAGACAGCAGGGTAATCATTATTAGTGCTTGCAGGTGTGGGTAGGAGAAGTGGGTGGATGGATGGGAAGGAGACTCATTGTAAGGGGAACACTGAGTTGTTAAGGGCAACGGGAAAAGATTTTTTATTATGATTGAATGAAAATGTACATTCCCATATAAATTTGCATGCCCACATATTTGCAGCTCCCACTGCTCTCCCTGCCCAGTGACAGCACACTCTTTCTCTCTGCTCCATACGTATCTTACTCTTCCAACAATCTCCTATCCCCTCCTCTCCACCCACTCTCACTTCTGCAGTAAGAGGTCAGCAGGATGACGTCCTATAGATGCATAGAACCATAAGGTGCATGCATGATACGATCACTCTGTGTCACCAAGTCCAATCCATCCTGTCTGACGGTTGACCTCCATTATGATTTACAGACAGGGGCAGCATCAGGGCCACAGGCCATGCTCCCAGGACAACTCCGAGGCCTGTGGACCATCAACTGCAGTCTTTTAATGGAGATCTCAGGGTGCACCCCCTTTTTATCCTTGTGTTGCCAGTGAGACTCAACTTTGTGAGCTCCATCATGGCTGTCACCGGTGGTGACCAGGCACCATCCAGTTCTTCCAGTGACAAGTTGATGTAGTCACCCGCTCATGTGGATCTCTCTGTTTTCTGGGTTCTCTTTCCCCCATGTCATTTTGGCCTTTGATGATCATCAGTTCCTGATGAGTTGGGACGATTTGCTGTATCATCAGATGGCAGTTTGGCAGCTTTTAAGACCCCAGATGCCACTCACCAATGTGAGGTGCAGAAGGCTCTTAGCAAAATGCTAGTTGTGCCAGTTGGCCTTGATTTCCCCCAGGAGCATAGTCTCTAGCCCCCGCACCAGCTACTCTGTCCTTGCAATATTGGGTTAAGATGGGAGAAGTACTCAAATTGTGTTGAAGTCCAGTTAATATTGATCTTCTCTCTAATGTGTGCTGTCACAGATTTCACCCAACCAAGTTTCTATCAACTATCTAATCTAGACCCTTCCCCCTCACCCTTCCTCCCTCCCCACCCTTGCAGCTGTCAAGGAGTCTTTTCTCCTATGTATGAATCTGTTTTCAAGTTCTTATCATAGGGATCTCATACAATATTTGTCTTTTTGTCACTGACTACTTTTACTAGCATAATGTCCTCCACTTGAAACCAGGTTATGAGATGTTTCCTAAAATCATTGTTCGTTTTTATCATTGCATAGTGTCTCATTGAGTATATATACCATAGTTTACCTACCTGTTCGTCTGTTGTTGGGCATCTGGGTTGATTCCATCTTTTTGCTATTGTAGACTGTGCTGCAATAAACATTTGTGTGCATATATCAGTTGGTGTGAATGGCGTTGGTTCTGTAGGATATATTCCAAGCAGTGAAATTACTAGATCAAATGGTATATCTATACCCAGCTTTTTAAGGAAGTGCTAGATTGTTTTCCAAAGAGGTTGTACCATTTTGCAATTCCACCAACAGTGTGGGAGAGTTCCAATTTCTCCACAACCTCTCCAGCATTTATTGTTTGCATTTTTCGGATCATGGCCAACCTTCTTGGCGTGAGATGGAATCTTATTGTAGTTTTTATTTGAATTTCTTCAGTAACTAATGAGCATGAGTGTGTCCACGTGTGTTTTTTGGCTGCCTGGATCTCCTCTTTAGAGAAGTGTCTGTCCATCTCCTTTGCCCACTGCTTAACTGGATGATTTATCTTTTTCTAATTGATATTTTGTAGTGCTTTATAGACTACGGAGACCAGGCATCAGTCTGACATATAGTTGCCAAATATTTTTTCCCATTTTGTAGGTGAGCAATGGGAAAATATTGAAATGGATAATGGTGATGATTGCACAACATGGTGAACATAATGTCACTGAATTGTACACGCACACACAAAGTTGAAACAGCAAATATTTTGGTAGTTTCTGATGATCAAAAGAAAAAATATCCCAATACAAATTCCAGTGACAGTTTTTAATGAGATGGAGAAACAAATCAACTTTGCTGAGAAAGGGAAGAAACCCAGATAAGTAAAGCACTACTGAAGAATAGGAACATAGTGGGACGCCTCATACTACCTGATCTTAGAATCTGTTACACTGCTGCAGTAGTCAAAATAGCCTGATACTGGTACAAAAAGAGACATACAGACCAATGGAACAGAGATGAGACCTCACAGATGCCACCATCCTATTATGAACAGTTGATATTCAACAAAGGCCTTAAGATGGTAAACTGGGGTAAAAACAGTCTCTTTAACAAACAGTGTTGGCAAAATTGGATATCCATCTGCAAAAAAATGGAAAGAAGACCCATATCTCACACCTTACCCAAAAACTAGCTCAAATTGGACCCAAGACCTAAATATCAAACCTAAAACAATAAAGATCATGCAAGAAAAAATAGGGTCAACAATGGAAGTTGTAATACACAGTTTAGACAGACTTCAAAATCCAACAAAGCAAGCACAATCAACAGAAGAGAAAATAGATAAATGGCAACTACTAAGAATCAAACACTTTTGCACATCCAAAGACTGTATAAAAAGAATTAAAAGACCACCTACAGAATAGGAAAAAAGATTTGCCAACTACATGTCATACTGATGGGGTGATGTCTGATCTCCATAATCTACAAGGTACTGCAAAATATCAGCAAGAAAAGGTAAATAAACTAATTAAGCAACGGACAAAGGAAATGGACAGACACTTCACCAAAGAAGACATTCAGGCAGCCAAAAGACACATGAGGAAATGCTCATGATCATTAGCTATTAGAGAAATCAAAATCAAAACTACAACGAGATACCATCTCACTCAAAAAAACTGGCCATCATCCAGAAAACACAAAACAACAAATGCTAGAGAGCCTGTGGAGAGATTGGAACTCTCCTATACTGCTGGTGGGACTGCAAAATGGTACAACCTCTTTGGAAAGCAATCTGGTGCTTCCTTAGAAAGCTGGAAATAGATATACCATTTGATCCAGTAATCCCACTGCTCAGAATATATCATACAGAAGCAAGGGCAGTCACACAAACAAATACTTGCACATGAATGTTTATTGTAGCACAGTCCACAATTGCTAAAAGATGAAATAAACCCATATTCCCAGCTACAGATGAATGGATAAACAAGCTATGGCACATATATTCAATGGAACACTATGCAACAATAAAGAACATGATGCTTTTAGGAAGCATCTCATAATCTGGTTTCAACTGGAAGGCATAATGCTGAGTGAAATCAGTCAGCAGCAAAAGGACAAATATTGTATGAGACCTCTGCTACAAGGACGTAAAAACAGATGCCTGTACAGAAGCAAAAATCTTTGATGGCTGTAAGAGAGAGGAGGGAGGGAGAGGGCTGGTCATGGATTAAGCGGTTGATAGAAATTTGGTCGGCTGAAAGCAGTGACAGCACACAGTAGAAAGTAGATCAGCTTAACTGGACTTGAACATAAACTGAAAACTCTTCTAATCTTAGCCCAGTATTGCAAGGATAGAGTAGCAGGTGCTGGGATCTGGGGATCATGTTTTCAGGGGACATTGAGGCCAGTTGGCATAACTAGCCTATTGTTAAGAGAGTCTTCTGCATCCCATATGGGTAAGTGGCATCTGGGGTCTTAAGAGCTAGCAAGCTGTCATCTGAGATAAACCAAATGGCCACAGCTCAGCCAGAACAGGTCATCACCATGAACAACGAAGATATGAGGGACGAAGAGCCCAGGAGACAGAAAGACCCTTGTGAAAGGGTGACTGTGTCAACGTGTGACCAGAGGAATCAGATGGTGCCCTGCCACCACCAAAGACAGCCATGATGGAGCGTGCAATGTCAAGTCCCAGTGGCAACACAAGAAAAAGAGGGGTGCACCTCAATAACTCCACTAAAAGACCGCAACTGATGGTCCAGCAGCCTGGGGGTTCCCCTGGGAGCATGGCCCCTAGATCTGTTGCTGGTCCTGACCAGAAAACATTACTGAGGTCAATTCTTTGGACAGGAATGGACTGTACTTGAGATCATAATGTGACCATGTTGTGTGTGTACTTTATTGTTTTATGCATCTACAGGAAGCTGTCCCACTGGCCTCTTACTAGAAGGTAGAGCAGAGGGTGGAGAGGAAGGGACAAGAGATTGTTAAGAGGATGTGACATATATAGAATGAAAAGGAGGAGTGTGCTGTCACCAGGGCAAGGAGCTACAGACAGGCACGCATGCAAATTTAATTTGGGTTGTATACTCTCACTTAATTGCAATAAAAATAAAATAAGGCGTTCACTGGAATGATCCACTGAAGAACTTTTAACATCTTTACATGAAAGATAAGTACTCAGAAGATAATGCATCAGGAAATCAGAATTCGCCCTTAATACGGTATCATTTTTCAAAAATCAATCTAATGTGGCCATTTAATGCAATAGAGAATAATATGTCTCTGAAGAGATAAATACTGAAACCCTCTTTCCTTTGAAATAAATGACATCCTAATATTCACAGAAGTCTCCCAGGAAATTTTTCTCTGACACTAAAATAAAAATATGTGAGTCATCATTACAGAATTAAGAACAAGCACTCAGCTATGTGATTTACTGTCACTGTTTTACCCAACTGATTTTGGTGCCCACAGTGGACAAGATTCTAAAATGGAGTTTATTCTACCCACACAGCTGTCCCCGGCATCTACTTGGTTGGAAATGGGCAAAAGTCTCTTTGTCTAGTATGAATCCCACCGACATTTCCTCCTATTTCTTCTTTGGCTTTGCCAGACTCAAGATAAATTAGCAAGAACCAGCATATAAAAGGTAGTATAAGAGGGGATATTTAGAAGAGAAATACCAGTTTGAAGAAAACACTCAGCCTCTAGGTCTCTTCCTGCAGTCTGCATTGCTTAAAATGCATCCTTATTTTAGACCATGGCTAGTGAGTTTTCGTAGAAAACCCTCCCCGATAAAGGCTACTCAATCTCTAAACAGCTAGCATTATTTTTTATTCTGTTTCCTTATTTTTCCTCAGTGCGTTCATACAGTTATGTAAAATAAACAAATAAACTCACTGCTGTCAAGTTAACTCTGACTTCAGTAGAAATGCCCCATAGGGTTTCAAAGGAGCTGCTGATGGGTTCGAACTGCAGACTGCTTGGTTTGCAGCCAAGCTCTTTATATGATACCAGGACATATAACTGATCCATTTATCTGTGCCAGGAGTGGCAAATTTACTGTTGCAGGTCACATCTGCCAAATTTGATGTCATTTTGTGATTAGCACTCCGTTAGAAAATATACATGGCTCCCCGCTGGTGCAGTGGTTAAGTCCTACAGCTAACCAAACAAAAGGTTGGTGATTTGAATCCACCAGCCACTCCCTGGAAATCCTAAGGGGCGATTCCACTCTGTCCTATATGGTCGCTTTGAGTTGGAATCTATTTGATGGCAACAGGTTTGGTTTTGGTTTCACTCCCACACACACACACACACACACACACACACACACACACACACACACACAGATATATATTTTGTTCCTCTTTCAGTTTTGCCATAGATCTCCCCAGTTCCTAATGCCTTACAGAGGCTAAAATCCATGCCTTTGTATTATCTGTCTAACCATATTTGAATTTGCATCCTTATATTTTATGTAAAAATACTTCTATATATACTCACAAGTTTGTATGTCTCCCTACTAAGTTGAAAACTCTTTGAGGGTAAGAGATGTCTCATATACTTTGAGTTTTTTCTAACATCTAAAATAGTGTTAGATATTGAATATTGTAAGGTCTTGTCAAATCTTAATATTTGAGGGAAAAAGTGATTATCAAAAAAGAAATCTATGCTTCTTATAGTTTCTTGTGCATGTGTGCAGGGCAGAGTGAAAATATGGCTTTATTCTGCCTCATTGCTAAATACAACTCCTGTTCCTTATTATGGTATATTAGGTGGAAACCTTTTTTTTTTTCTTTCAATAAACAGGTTTAAAATTTTTATTTTATTTTTTACAGAGGGCAAGGATTGGTGGAAGAAAGAATATGACTTTGTTAAGACCTGGAGAAAAAAATAAAAAGTAAAAAACCTTTTTCATCTAACTGGGTCCTGGGCTTGATTATAAACTCCCTTGGGGGAAATGCAGTGGTCATTTGACGTTCTTAGCACACACGGGAAGAGATATTTTAATGAGGAGAGCAACTAGGTTTTCTTTTCTTTTTTTCCCTGTCCTGAGAAGTCTCATGAATATAGATTGTCTACTTAAATAAATATTATTTCAAATCTGTCACATGAATTTGGATGCGCTAGTCCTTCAGCAAGATCTACCTTGAATGGTATCATTTTATGTAGAATTTTAAGGATAGGTAAGGAAGAATGACTGAAGGCTTAGGATGGACCAAAGAGCCAAGAGTGGGGAAAGTATATAAATAAAAAGAGGTCTGCAGAGTTACATGAGGATAGCTGGGCAGGGCAGGGCCCTAGAGGAGGTCCGTGGTAAAAAGATACAACTTGAAACACAAGAGTTGCTTCACTAACGTGGCTACATACTTTTGGCATATCTCCCCAGTTCTTTTCTCCCTTCTTTTCAGCTTGCTGGTGCTTCTTTCCCTTCTACAGTTCCCCCTCATCTCCTTCTCAGCACCCCGCCAGCCCAGATGCATCCTTTTCCTAAATGACCCACATTTGTGGTCTTGTTCTCATGCAGCACCCACACTGCTACGCTACTGTCACGGCTCGTTCCACTTAAAACGTACACATAACAGAGTCCCAGTCCACAAGAGCTATTTCAGGTACAGTATTCAGACAGCACATTTAAAACAACAGAAGCAAGTCCACGCTTGGGATCTTTTATTGAATGGTAAAACATTTGTGCAGCTACTTCCCGTAGAAATGAGTGAGTTTTGGAAGGCTATTTCTTCTCTCACAGAAACTCAGATGTTCTTAATTCTTTTCCTCTCAGCACATTGGGTAGCATGCCTCTTTTATTTATATATTTAACTCCCAGGCAAGGGGTCACACCAGGCTTTTTCAGAACCAGGCTCTCTCTGCCTGGCTTTTCTTGTCTTTGGTCTTATGCTCCATTGACGCATGAATGTTTTTTTAGGATTTCCTGCAATACTCTTTTTATTTAGTTGCAATGTGTTCTATTAGGTTACACACCACAGTTCTTGATAAGCTTCTGCCTTTTCACTTCCGTAACTTCAAGTCTATGGCTGAACGCTAAGTTTTTAAGGAAATATATGGCCTGTCTGTCATCACAGCAAAGCAGAGCTGACCACATCTCCTTCGAGAGTTTTCGAACAGCTCCCAGACTAAGTATGCTTTCCCTCCCTCTGCCTGATTGAATTCTGTCAGTAGCCTTCTCTGGTGCCAAGGAATGATATGGAAACTAATTAGAAACTATAAAAAGAGTTCATTTAACAATTCTTAAAGCTCCCTCCTCCCTGCACCCAAAGTGTGATATAATCCATTTTACAGATAGCTGGAGACACAAAGAATCTAGGCACTCAAATCCCTGTCTTTCACAGCGTATTTTTCAACCATCTCATCAGTCAAATGCCTGTAGGGAACAGACTTAATATTTTTAAATGGCCTGAAATATCAAAATGATCATTTGTCAAAGTATTTCTACATTTAGACACATCTTTTAAGTCTTTTCATTAAGGGTTCTCTCATTACTGGAGAACAATTCTTTCCAAAAGGTTATTAATGAGACGTATCTAATGCTTCACATTTCTGAAACATTTTCATAGGATTGTGAACTACTTCAAGCAATTAACGTGAAAGGAAATGCACTTAAATGTTTCTTGCTAAGTTTTCAATTTCAATGTAATGCAGTTTGATCGCAAACATAGGGGCTTGGGAGTCATTTCTGGGTTCAAATTCATGCTCCAGCTATCTGCTGTCAAGTTAATTAACTGCTAGAGACTTAGTTTCTTCATCTGCAAATTGAGACTAGGAAGACCCACATTGCAGAGTAGCTAATAAGATTATAAAGATAATATGCCACGAAAGCCAAGTGCAGTCGAGTTGGAGCTGACTATCACAGCTATTAAATACAACATGCATTCAATAAAAGGAATTGTTAGTATAAATTTAAATAAAAATGTTTCATAATTGCAATGATTTGGATTAGTCTTCAAAATTTTTAAAAATGAGAAGAAAATAATAGGTTAGACTCTTTAGTTTGGCCCATCAATTTATTCATGAACTTCTTATATCACTATTACAACTTCTGTGTAAAAATTACATAAAATGAAAACCAAAATAAGGCTTAGGGGCGTGATTTCATGGGCCTCTCCAGTGAATTGGCCTAATACTGTTTTAGAGTTTCTGTACTGCCTTTTATTTAGTGAGTAGTGCTTAGAGATCTAAAACATTTGGAGCAGCCACTTCAGATACAATTGCTTCCTAATCACTAGAAGCAAAAGAGGAGGAGACCCTGGAATCAAAGAAGGAAAAGGACTCCAAGACTAACTGCCTCATAAACTGCTACCTCATTTGCAATAAGACAAGAAGAAATAGATGATGCTTTGCTAACATTACTGTACATTTTGATCAATGACCCAACAGTTGGATCTTGATCAAAAGGAGGGAAAAAAGTGGAACAGAACTTCACATTCAAATGGAAACAAGACACTGGATACACTGAGGCTGGAAAAACCCTGAATCTACTGCCTGAAAACAACTTTTAAGCTTGTGCTGAAACTGTTCTGTGAAGTCATTTTTAAGCTAAAATGAAACATAGCTCATTTAGTAAAGAATGTTCCCATTGAGCACTGCCCTTTGTTAAAGCATTACCTGTATGAGATTAAATAGACAACAGTAATTCTAAAACACAGGTGAGAACTTCAAATTTCAGAAAGTCTGTAAATTACCAATCATGAAGCAATATGAGTGGAGACAGAGGAGTGGTAACACACTGTAAAACTCGTAGCCACTGTCAATGAACTGTACATTTAAAAATTGTTGGTGCGTAGGTACTTTGTCGTGTATATTTTCACCAAAACATAGAGGAAAAAAGTTTAGTATACTAGAAGGAATGGCGTGAAGAGAGATTCATTCTGTTGTTCAATTTAGGAGTCATTGTCTCAAGGAAGTGCTGCAGAAGCAGGTCCCGAGACAAAGATGTATGCATGTATGATGATTTGTTGAGGAAGCACTCACAACAAAAACCAGGAAGTCACGGGGAAATTAGGGCAGAAAGGAGAAAGAAGTAAGACACAATTACGGGCCACATTGCACCATCAGCCTGATCCTGTAGAGGAACTCTGGAGTATAAATTGTGAGCCAGGATTTATCTTTCCTCGAGGCAAGAAAGCTGGATTTGGCACCCATTAGCCTTTGGCTCTGTGCTGTGTGGTGGAGTAAGAAAGCTGAGGAATGTAAATAGCTTGCACTTCAGACTCTGTGCAAATACACAAAGTTTCAGTTGGCCAATGGCAGTCTTCCAAAAAGAATAGCAAGTAGGCTGTAGTTAAAAAAAAAAGGTGGGAGGGGAGTGGTTGGAATAATAGAGGATGAAGACTCAGAAGCTGTAAAAGGGACAAAGGGTTCCAAAGGAATCTGAGCAAAGCACCAGCAGTGTGTTCTAGTCACGCATTCCATACTGCACTAGTAAGCTTAACCTCATAAATGATCTCATTTACAAATAAGTGTGTTCAACTATTTAGAAGCCCAGAAAGAAATAAACCATCATACATTTCCTACTTGCCTGTCTTGCAACTGTCCAGGAATATCCTAGCTTAATGTTGAGGTGTAAGCCATACTGAAGACTGTAAACTTAAATCTCTATTTTACTTGGATCCATAATCAATGCCCATGGAAGCAGCAGTCAGGAAGTCAAAGGACATATTGCACTGGAAGAATCTTCAAGTGTCTCTTTAAATTGTTAAAAAAGCAAAGGTATCACTTTGATGACTAAGATGCACCTTACAAGCATGCAAAAGCTGGACTATGTAAAAGGAAGACAGAAAAAGAGCTGACACATTTCAATTACGGTGTTAGCAAAGAATTTTGAAAATATGCTGGAATTCCAGAAGAGCAAACAAATCTGTCTTGGAAAAAATATGGCCAGAATGTCCCTTTGAAGTGAGGATAGTGTGACTCTGTCTTGCTTACTTTAGACACATTATTAGAAGGGACCAATCCCTGTAGACTGACATCCTACTTGGTAGAGTAGAGGGTCATTGAAAGAGAAGAATACCCTCAATGAGATGGATTGGAATACTGGCTGCAACAATGGGCTCCAACATATCTACTACTGTAGGAATGGCACAGAACTGGGAAATGTTTATTTCTGTTATGTATGTGGTCACTGTGAATCAGAAATTACTCAACAGCATCTAACAACATAACAACCTAGCTTAAAGACAGAAGAAGATAAAGCAAGTTCCTGTACCCACTCTAGTTTTAATTTTTCCCATTCCATTTTCATTCCGATCTGAAAGTATAGATCAAAGAAAACTCTAAAGCTCCAGTGGTGATACAAAGATGCCTCTTCATTTCTAACACACTTTCCAGTTTACAACTCATTACCAAACATGCTGCCTATCAACAACCCAGTGAAACAGGAGTAATAGGCATTATGTGCTACCCCATCCTTCATTTTATAAATGCAAAACTGAGGCAGAAATTAAGGTCATACAGCAAATGGAAGAATTAGTACTCAAGCCCAAGTTTGCTAACACAAGTGCTCTTCTAATTCATCAATTGTCTCACAAAAAATATAGCATATAGATTTAAGATGGTATGCCCATTAGACAGACTCCACTTCCCATCTTAATTTGGGCTATACTCTTGACCTCAAGATTCTCACTTTAGTTCACATGGAGAAACCAGGGCAGAATGAGTACCCTCTGATTCAGAGTCTTCTCTGATAATCTCTTTTCATTCTTCTCTGATAATGTCTGGTCCTTCATTCACTCTTTAAAGGTAGGCTTTTCTGTCTTTATTCATCTTCTTGGCTCTTGTATCCTCCTTAAATAATCTTATCCTTTCAACTGTACAATAACCATATTTTCATGACCTACAAATCCATACTTTTAAGTGAGATACTCCTTAGCACTGAAGATTCATATATCCAACTATCTTGTGGAAGACATAGTGACGTCAAAACCATGTTTTGTCTTAAACTTGATTTCATCCTGTGTTCTTACCTTCAGTGAATGCAACTTTCGGTGACTCTTAAATACCCACGCCACAAACCTGGGGATCATGCTATGGTACTCGTGCCTCACAGTGGATCAATCACCGTGTCTTCTGGATTCCACGGTCTCAGCATCTTTGGTCTAGTCCTTTCTTCCAATTTCTGGTGATGGTTATCAAAGCAATAAAATACAAACATAAAAATTCTGTTTCTACATTTAAATATAATAATTTTTAAAAAATTTTATTACAGTACACGTGCAATTTACAACACAAATTAGATTTTCATTCAAAATTTATACACAAATCGTTTTGTAACATTAGTTGCAGACACTTGATTGAACAAAGAAGCACATTCTTCATGCCTGTTTTTTGTTTGCATTGTAAGCCTCTCTAATCTTTGGCAGAAAGGAGGACTTTGAGAGTAGCTTCAGAGTTATGAAAGCCTCTAGGTGCCTCTAGAAAGCCTCTGGTCTTGAGGATTCCTCCAGTCTCTGTTAGACCAGTAAGCTTGGTCTTTTCTGTGAATTTGAATTTTGTTCTATATTTTTCTCTGACTCTGTCAAGGACCCTGTATTGTGATCCTTGTCAGAGGTGTTGGTGGTAGTAGCTGGATACCATCTAATTCTTCTGAGCTCAGATTGGTAAAGGCTATTTTTCATGTGATCCATTAGTCCTCTAGACTAGTATTTTCCTGTGTCTTTGGTTTTCTTCACTCTCCTCTGCTCCAAATGTAATGGGATCAACAAATGTATATTAGATGGATGCTGGCAACATTTTAAGACCCCAGACATACAACATAGAAATGAGGAAGAAGCTCAGGAAACAGAAAGACCTGTGTAAATGGGAGACTATATCAACATGTGACTAAAAGAACCAGATGGTACCTGGCCACCATCAAAGACAGCTGCGATAGGGCCCACAATGTTCAGTCCCTGTGGCAACATGAGGAAAAGAGCTGTGCAGCTCAATAATGCTACTAAAAGACCACAACTGATGTACTGACAGCCTGGGAGTTCCCCTGGGAGAACAGCCCATGGACCTGCTGTTGCCCCTGACCAGAAAACAATACTGAGGTCAACTCTTTGGACAAACATGGACTGGACTCAGGGACATGATGTGACTATAAGGTGGGTGTACTTTACAACTCTATGCATTTATAGGATGCTGTCCTACCGATCTCTTTATAGATGTGAGAGAAGAGGGTGGATAGGAGGGACAGGAACTTGTTAAGAGGATACAAAAAGTATAGAATGAAAAGGAGTGTGCTGTCATAGGGCAAGGAGAGCCAAAGGAGGGGCAGAAAGGCAAGCATGAAAAATTAATTTGGATTGTATAATTCCAATTAATCACAAATAAATAATAATAATAAAAAAGACTAGACACTATTCACCACAGCAGGATGTACAACATTTTCTTTATGAACTATGTTATGCCAATCAACCTAGATGGCCCCCAAGACTGTGGTTCCCAGCCCTCAGTACCAGTAACTAAGTTCTTCAAGGTGTTTAGAGGTCTAGGAAGCTTCTACGACTTTCCCTTGGTCAAGCCGTGCTGACTTCATCTATATTGTATGCTGCCTTTCCCTTCACCAAAGTTAATACTTTTCTACTATCTAGTGCTTCTGTCACAGTGCTTCTACTATCTAGTTAGTGACTTTCCCTCCCTGTCCCTACTCCACCTCATAACCCTCAAATATTATTTTTTTTCTCTGTGTAATCCTTTTCTTGGGATTTTACAATAGTGGTCTCATACTATATTTGTACTTTTTTGTAATTGACTTATTTCATCAGCATAATGCCCTCAAGATTTATCCACATTGTGAGATGCTTTGCAGACTCATTTTGTTCTTTATCACTGTGTAGTATTCCATTGTGTATATATACTATAATTTTTTTTATCCATTCATCTTTGATAGTCTCCTAGGTTGTTTGCATCTTTTTACTGTTGTGAGTAATTCTGCAGTGAACATGGATGTGCACATATCTATTCATGTGATGGCTCTTATTTCTCTAGGATGTACTCCTAGAAATTGCTGGATAGTACTGTATTTTTATTTCTAGCTTTTTAAGGAGGCACCATATTGTTTTCTATAGTGGTTGTACCATTTCATATTCCCATTAGCAGTATGTGAATTCCAGTCTCCTACAACCTTGCCAACATTTGTTATTTTTCTGTTGTTTAGATCAGCATGAGTAATGTGACAAGAAGACATCTCATTGTAGTTTTGACTTGCATCTCTAATGCTAATGATCACAAACATTTGGGGGTGGAGCCAATATGGTGGACTAGACACACATCTTCTCAATTCCCTTTGAAAACTAAAAGCCAGACAAGTGCCGCCGGGTTGGACATGACTCATGGCGAAAACTTGATTAATAATTGAATGGAACACTCAGGACACCCAGGGAACCCTAGGATACGCCATATAGTTGTCAGATTGGACTACACACCACTAAATGGGAAACTACTTCTCTCTGACAAGGCAGAGTACGCTGAGCCCTGCTCCTGCTGACTCACTGCCTGGATGGACTAAAAGTACTGACACTTTTTTCTTTTCTTTCTTTCTTTTTTTGATTATCTGGGAAGCAGAGGATGGCATGAGCCAGCAAATATGCTGAACTTCGTTGCTAAAGTAAACAGTGTACAGTGCAGGAGAGAGACAGTGCATGGAATAGCCACATTTTGAGAGTGCAGTTCCTGAATGAGGGCACCACTGACCCACTCCCATCCTCTGTTTTCTGAGCTTCGTTATAGATTCTGCTGTTTCAAGGCCGAAAGAGCAGCTAAGCCAGGACACCATATTGGTTGGCTGGGAGGCCAAGTCATGTAACTGGAGGCCTCTTGAAGAGCTAATTCCCAAGGTGAGAAGCAATGCCACTCCAGAAAGACTGTGTTTAGCACAGTGTAACCTTACAGGTAGGGCCTGGCTGAGAATGGCAGCAAGGCCATAAAACCCTTCCTGCTTTGAGTTACATCATAGCATTTGGGGATGGCTGAAGAGGTGCTTCCGTTGTCAGCTGAAAGGCAGGGCCTGTCACACCTGATGGCCTGACTGATTTTGGCAGCTGTCAGATAGCTCCTAAATCTTTAAAATAAGACTACCTGGAGAAATAACTGCCGAGAGGCACAGTGGCATCTCTTCCAGACTTCATTTACCCACATCATAGGGTCAGTTGATAGCCTCCCAGTGACTCCATAAGTAGGAAGCCATCTTTTCAAGTTAGGAGGTAGAGTCTACCACCCCAGAGAGTCCACTGGAGACAGACTAGACTACACAGAGTCAGCAGGTAACCAACTCACTTCTCATAACTATGCCTCAGCTCCTGTTGAGGTAGCACCAGAAAAGCTAAACAGCCCCTAGATGGTGAGAGGTCAACAAGCCATCACTAACCATTTAAAGAAACAGCCCACTATGTCTCCAGAAAATTCCCAAAATAAACAATCAAAAAAGTTCAAGATGAAGAAGGCTTTCTGACACTATCAGAGGTTGAGTACAAAAGAATGAGACATAGAACCCTCCTAGAGATCAAACACAATGCAGCACAGCAAAATGAAAAATTAAGCAGGCTATTTGAACTGATGGAATATCAATGACCTGAAATCCAACAGATCAATAACAAAATTACACAATTAGACAATTCAATTCAATCCAAAGCCAAAAGAGTGGAATTGAGGAGATAGAAGTCAGACTTAGTGAATTTGAAGCTAGAGCAACTGACAGCAGCATTTATGAGAAAAAAAATCAGAGAAAAGAAATAAGAAAAATTAAGAAGCATTAAGAAACATGTGGGACTCTATTAAGGGAAATTACTTATGATTAATTGGAGTTCCTGAACAGGGCAGGATAGCTGAAAACACAGAGTATTGTTGATGAGTTGCTGACAGAAAATTTCCCTGAAATTATCAAAGAAGAGAACATAGATATCCAAGATGTGTAGTGAACACCACAAAAACTAGGCCCCAAAAGAAAGACATCAATACATACTATAATCAAACTTAATAAAATGAAACATAAACAGATTTTATTACAGGCAGCAAGGCTTAAAGCACAGCTAACATTCAAAGGAAAACCTTGTAGGCTTTCATCTGACTTCTCAGCAAAAATGATGTTGGCAAGGAAGCAGTGAGATGACACATTCAAAGTCTTGAAGGAGAAAAACTTCCAACTATGAATTATACGGCTTGCAAAATCGTGTCTCAAATATGAAGATGCAATTAAGACATTCACAGACAAACAGAAGTTTAGAAACTTTGTAAAAACCAAAACAAAATTACAAGAACTAATGAAAGAAGCTCTTTGCTTAGAGAAACAAAACCACTAAGTGTATATTTAAGGAGGGAACACAGGACACCATATCCAGAAACCTACTCAGAGAAGTCACAAAACTCAAACTGCAGTATTAAAAGAATGGAACCAGTGATCATATCACAAAAACTATGACACCATCACCCTAAAAAGAGGGATATACTACAGTAGTTACAGCTCTTTCAGATACAGAGGAAGTTAAGAAGATATTCAGAAGTTAAAATTGAGTTTAAATGTATAACAGTAAGAGAGATCATAGGGATAGCAACAAAGTACAATAACAATGCAACATATAAAAACAAGAAACATAATACAGGAGTCTCAACAAGGACAAAACCAACACTGAAAAAGATGAAAAGTCACCCCATAAAGAAGAATGACCCAGAACAAAATATTAAGAACAACATAGAGAACACCAACACAGAACTAAATACATCAAAATGACAGCACTAAACATACACCTATCAATAATTACACTGAATTTAAATGGACTCAATGTTCCAATAAAGAAACAACAAGCAGTATCCTGGATCCAAAAACATAATCCATCTATATGTTGTTTACAAGAAACATACTGTAGACTTAAAGACATGAACAAACTGAAAATTAAAGGATGGAATAATATATACCAAGCTAACAACATACAAAGAAGAGCAGGTGTGGCAATACTAATCTCAGCTGAAGTAGATTTTAATGTAAAATTCACCATCATGGACAAAGATGGTCACTTTTTATTGCTGAAAGTTTCAGTAAACAAGAAGGACTTACATATATTAAATATTTGTGCACCCAATACCAGGGCATCGAAATACGTTGAATAAACACCAACTACATTGAAAAATGAAATAGATCACTCTACAATAATAATTGGAGACTTCAACAATCCACTTTCAGTAATGGACAGATCACCCAGAAAAAAGCTCAGTAAAGACACAGAAGATCTTATTGTGACAACTAACCAACTAGACTTCATCAACTTATACAGAAGTTTTTATCCATCAACAGATAAGTACACCTTCTTCTCCAATGTACATGGAACATTTTCCAGAATAGACCAAATGTTAGGACATAAAGCAAATCTCAGCAAAACCCAAACCACTGAATTATTGCAAAGCATCTTCTTGGACCACAAAACCATAAAAGTCTAAATCAATAGCAGAAAAAACATAGATATAAATTTGAACTCATGTAAACTGAACAACACCTTGCTCAAAAGCCATGGGTTATAGAAGAAATCAAGGACAAAATAAGGAAATTTATGGATTCCAAAGAGAACAAAAACACATCTTACCAGAATCTATGGGATTCTGCCAAAGCAGTGCTTAGAGGTCAGTTTATCTCTACAAATGCACACATCTAGAAGGAAGAAAGGACTCAAACCAAAGAATTAACATTACAGCTTGAAGAAGTAGAAAGAGAGCAACAGAAGAATCCCTCAGGCACCAGAAAAAAGCAGATAATAAAGATTCAAGCAGAACTGAATGAATTAAAGAATAGAAGAACAACTGAAAAAGTAACAAAACCAAAAGCTGGTTTTGTTAACAGATCAACAAAATTGATAAACTACTGGCTAAACTTATGAAAGAAAAACAGGAAAGGAAACAAATAACCACAAGTAAGAAGTGAGATGGGTGATGTCACAATAGACCAAACTGAAATCAAAAGTATCATAACACAATACTATGAAAGACTGTACTCTAACCCATTTGAAAACCTAGAGGAAATGGACAAATTTCTAGATTCATATCATCTGCCAAAATTATCACAAGGAGAAGTAGAACAATTTAATAAACGTATCACAAAGGAAGAGATTGAAGAAGTCATCAGAAAACTACCAACCAAAAAAGTCCTGTCCCAGATGGCTTCACTAGTGAATTCCTCCAAACTCTTAGAGAAGAGTTAACTCCAATACTACTAAGGCTACCTCACAGCATAGAAAGGAATGAAATGCTCCCAAATTCATTCTGTGAAGCCAGCATAACCCTGATACCAAACTCTGGGAAAGATCCCACAAAAAAAGAAAATTACATACCAATAATACTTCTGAACCTAGAAGCAAAAATCTTCAACAAAATCCTAGCCAGCAGAATTCACAACATATCAAAAAAATAATTCATCATGACCAAGTTGGATTCATACCAGGGATGCAAGGTTGGTTCAACATCAGAAAAATAATTAATGTGATCAACCACGTAAGTCACAGAAAAGATAAGAATCACCTGATTTTGTCAGTTGGTGCAGAAAAGGCATTTGACAATGTCCAACACTCATCCATACTAAAAACTCTCAGCAAAATAGGAATAGAAGACAAATTCCTCAATGCAATAAGAGGCACCTACTCAGAGCCAAACCGCCTACATCATCCTGAATGGAGAGATGCTGAGAGAATTCCCCTTCAGAACGGGAACTAGACAAGGATGTCCATTCTCATCGCTTCTATTCAACACTGTACTAGAGGTTCTGGCCAGTGCAATTAGACAAGACAAAGAAACAAAGGGCATTCGTATCAGCAAAGAAGAAGTAAAAATTTCCCTATTTTCAGATGATATGATTGTATATGCAGAGAATCCTAAAGAATCCATAAGCAAACTACTAGAACTAATAGAAGAGTTCAGCAAAGTATCAGGATATAAGATAAAGATAAGTAAATCAGTAAGATTCCTTTATACCAACAAAAAGATCATCAAAGAAGAAATCACCAAATCAATACCATTTACTCCCAGAAGAAAAAAATCTAACAATAAATCTAACTAGAGAAATAAGAGACCTATGCAAAGAGAACTACAAGAACTTACTGCAAGAAACCAAGGGACTTACATAAAAGGAGAAACCTACCCTGCTCATGGATAGGCAGACTTAACATTGTGAAAATTCTACTTTACTTAATCTATATACACAAGCAATCCCACTACAAATTCCAGTGACATTTTTTAATGAGATAGAAAAACAAATGACCAACTTCGTTTGGAAAGGGAAGAAACCCTAGATAAACAAAGCACTACTAAAGAACTGGAACACAGTTGGAGGCCTCACACTGCCTGACCTTAGAACCTATTATGCTGCCATAGTAGTCAAAACGGCCTAGTACTGGTACAAAAAGAGACAGATAGACCAATGGAACAGAGTCGAGACCCCACAGATGCCACCATCCTCTTATGAACAGTTGATATTCAACAAAGGCCTTAAGATGGTAAACTGGGGTAAAAACAGTCTGTTTAACAAATGGTGCCAGCAAAATTGGATATCCATCTGCAAAAAAATGGAAACAAGACCCATATCTCACACCTTACACAAACTCTAGCTCAAATTGGATCAAAGACTTGCATATCAATCTTAAAGCACTAAAAATCATGCAAGAAAAAATACAGTCAACAATGGAAGCTTTAATACACAGCTTAGAGAGACTTCAAAATCTGACAAGCATGATCAGCAGAAAAGAGATAAATGGAAACTACTAAGAATCAAACACTTTTGGGCATCCAAAGTCCATCAAAAGAATTAAAAGACCACCTAGGGAATGGAAAAAAAGATTTGGTAACTACATGTTGGGCCAACAAGTGATTTCCATAATCTACAAGGTACTGCAAAATATCAGCAAGGAAAAGGTAAATAACCCAATTAAGTGATGGGCAAAGGAGATGGACAGACACTTCACCAAACAGGACATTCAGGCAGCCAAAAGACATGTGAGGAAATTCTCATGATCATTACCCATCAGAGAAATCAAAATCAAAATTACAATGAGATACCATCCCACCCCAGCAAGATTGGCCATAACCCCAAAAACACAAAACAACAAATGCTAGAGAGGCTATGGAGAGATTGGAACTCTCCTACACTGCTGGTGGGATTGCACCTCTTTGAAAGACAATCTGGAGCATCCTTAAAAAGATGGAAATAGAGATGCCATTTGATCCAGTAATCCCACTGCTCAGAATATATCTTACAGAATCAAGGGCAGTCACACGAACAGATACACGCGCATGAGTGCTTATTGCAGCACAGTCCACAATAGGTAAAAGATGGAATCAACCCTGATGCCCAACAACACAGGAATGGATAAACAAACTATGGTACATATACTCAGTGGAACACTGTACAATGATAATGAACAATGATGCTTTTAGGAAGCATCTGATAACCTGGTTTCAGCTGGAAGAATTATGCTGAGTGAAATCAGTCAGCAGCACAAGGACAAATATTGTATGAGACCCCCTATGATAAGGACTTAAAAGTAGACTTCTGTACAGAAGAAAATACTCTTTGATGGCTGCAGGGGTGGGAAAGGAGGGAGAGGGCTGATCAGAGATTAGATAGTTGATAGAAATTTGGTTGGGTGAAAGCAGCAACGGCACACAGTAGAAAGAAGATCAACTTAACTGGACTTCAACATAAACTGAAAACTCTTCCAAATTTAACCCAGTATTGCAAGGATAGAGTGGCAGGGGCAGGGGTCTGCGGACCATGCTCTCAGGGATTCACTGAGGCTGCTTGGCATCACTAGTCTATTGCTAAGAGAGTCTTCTGCACCCCATATTGGTGGTGGCATCTGGGCTCTTAAAAGCTAGCAAGCTGCCATCTGAGGTACGTCAAGTAGTTCCAACTCATCCGGAACTGACGATCACCAGAACAAAAAAGACACGAGGGGAAAAGGATCCAGGATACAGAAGGATCCATGTGAATGGGTGACCGTATCAACATGTGACCAGAAGACAGAGATGGTGTCCGGCCACCACCAAAGACAGTTGTGATGGGGCACACAATGTCAAGTCCTAGTGGCAACACGAGAAAAAGAGGGGTACACCTTAAGAACTCCACTGAAAGACCGCAACTGATGGTCCAGCTGCCTGAGGTTACGCAGGGAAACATGATCCATAAACCTGCTGCTGCCCCTGACCAGAAGTCGTTACTGAGGTCAACTACTCGGACAGGAACGGACTGGACTCGGGGATGCAATGTGACCACATGGTGTGTGTACTTGATGGGTCTATGCAGCTCTAGAATGCGGTCCTACTGGCTTCTTACTGAAAGGGAGAGGAGAGGTTGGAGGGGGAAGGGACGGGAGATTGTTAAGAGGATATGACATATACAGAAGAAAAAGGAGTGTGCTGTCCACCGGGTAACAAAGAGCAAAGGAGCAATCTGAATTGTTCACTTTCACTTAATTAAAATTAAAAAAGAAAAAAAAAGGTAAACATAGGGGAAAAAAACATTTCCTCTTTTATCAGTTAGACAATTAAATAAATGTCTTCTTTGATAAAGCATCTCTTCATATCCTTTGCCCATTTTTGGTTGGACAGTTTGTCTTCTTGTTGAAATGTTGAAGTATTTTTTAGGTACTAGTGATTAGAATCTTGCAGCCATTTTTTTCCCCCCCAGTCTGTATGTTCTCTTTTAGTAAAATCTTTCAATGGACATAAGTATAATTTTTAAGGGCTCCCAGTTATCTAGTTTATCTGTTAGCATTTGTGCAGTTTTAGTTTTGGTTTGTCATGTATTTTATGCCATGTATTAGGGTCAATGTTGTTTCTATTTTTCCTTTCATCGTCTTGGTTTTAGGTTTTATATTTAAATCTTCGATGCATTTTGAGTTCGTTTTTGTGTACAATATGAGGGATGGGTCCTATTTCATATTTTACAGATGGACGTCTAGTTTTGCTAGCTTCATTTGTTTAAAAGATTGTCTTTTCCTCACTTATGGTACTTTGGGCCTTTGTCAAGATTAGCTGACTATAGGTAGTAAAATATGTGAATTTTTAATCACTCCTCCATCATCTAATGTCTAGACACAATATGTTCTCTAGGACGCTGGATGACTTAGCTTCTCTCTCTCAAACCACCAGACTCATCGGCACCATTTCCTACGTCCATCTTCTAGGTACGTAGACTACAGACAGTCCCCAAACATGATTCTTCTCACATACTTTTTCTCTGGATAATGCTCTCTTCTCTTTCTCTCTGTCTTACCTAACCATTTTAATTTTTTATTTATTTAAGCTGGCACCCAGAATTGATTTGCAGTTGGAGTGAATTGCATTCTTACATTTATTTTAATGTCTGTCTCTTCCTTCCCCTCATCCCACGAGTATGTAATTTATTTCAGGGGAAATTAGTCTTATTTATCTTTGCATTCAAAATGTCTAGTATGTTGTTGGCATTTTTATTGATTAATAAATTTCACCAACCTAGGTAGCTGTATTTGTCACTTAAACCATCTGATCAGAATGAGACCATGTCATAGCCACTGTCTTCTCAGTCTCTGTGCCATTTTCTTAGTTTATAAATGTCCCTGTCATCTTGAAGGACCATGTCCATGCAAGGCACTGTGCTAAAAATTTTCACAAGGTCAGCTTTTAACTCTCAGTAAACAATTTTTTTTTCCAAGAAGTTACTCTTGGTTTTCAGACGGCCCTTCTTAATTAGAGACCACAGAGATTTGGGATATACATGTTTATAGGCTAAGATTAACATCTCTATAAAGACAATCCAAGCCACCTTTTTATCTCCACAGACAGCAAAGGCTAGCACCTAGCAGCTTCAAAAGAATGCGGTACCTCCACTGCTTTTTCCTGTTGTAGATAGCATTAGTAGTCTAATGCTTCAGATACCAAACTTAGAACATTTACGAAGCATGATTTCTAAAAATAATAAATCTGTACTAGCTGGAGGACTAGTTAAACATTACGATGTACTCTGTTACTGTCAAACAGGAGTTTAGGACACCTGTTGCAAAAGCCAATACCGAGATACAGGTAAAGTAAACGCCCAATAGGTTTACTACATGCCAGTAGATACAAGACTGGGAAAATTTGGGTCCTCAGAGCCTGTGCTACTTCTTCAGGCAAGCTCAGGGCTTTTAATAGGCAGGTAGAAGTACACATGTGGGCAGTCAGGGGTGTGTAGAGGTTGATGCGGTGGAGGTCGTCTGGCAAGGAGATAAATGCATCAAGAACCGGGTGGTGGTCATTTGGTGCCTCCACTTCTTTGACGATTCTGTGAAAAGGGCCGTAAAGGTTTTATCTCAGTGGCTAAAGAAATGAAGTTAGTCTTGACAGCCTACTTCACCTCTGTACGACTCTATATAGCACAAAGGAGAACAGCCCCATGGGTTTCCAAAGAGCATCTGGTGGAATCAAACTGCCTACCTTTCGTTGTCAGTCAGACTCTTAACTATTGCACCATCAGGGTTTTTTATGGTACCTATAAAGGCCAAAATTCTAACACAGTGGAGTGGAGAAAGAAAGACAGTCAATCCCGTTCATCTCTGATCCACGCCTATTGACGTGTCCATTGAGAAGGAAAGGAATAACTGTTGTAACTTAGAAACTGTTATATTGAAACTGCCTTATTTTTCTAATGTTTTCTTTTTGAAAATTGTCAAACTCTTTAAAATGCTGAAAGAATAGCATGAGTACCTGTACACCTTAACCTAGATTCACTGATTTTCAACATTTTGCCAATTTCACTTTATCTTTCTCTCAACTATCTGCTTGTGTATTTATATGTGTGTATATATGTATATGTAACCACTTTTTACGAGCCATTGAAAGTACATCTCAAACATGATTGTTGCTGCATGCTGATGACTCGACTCCAACTCACAGCCACTTTATAGGATGCAGTAGAATTGCCTATAGAGTTTTCTAGGCTGGAATTTTTGCAGCAGCAGATTCTCAGGTCTTCACTCCCAGGGAGCAGCTGGCAGGTTGGAACAACTAACCTTTCAGTTACCAGCCAAACCCTTAACCACTGCATCACTAGGGCTCCTTACAAGCACGATAAACCCATTATCTCTGAGTCAATTCTATCTCACAGCAACCCTGTAGGACAAAGTAGAACTGCCCCACAGCTTCCAAGGTTGTAAATTTCTATAGAAGCAGAACGTTGCATCTTTCCCCCACAGAGAGACCTTTCTCTCGGTAGCCATGCTGTCAATCAACTGTACCTCCAGCTTTCCTTATATATCTTCTAAGAGCAAGGGCACTCTCCTTAACAAGCACAATGTGATCACCACATTCAATAAATGTAATATTATATAATAATGTTTTCAAACATAACTCCACATTCAAATGTCTCCAAAAGTTCTAAAATTTGTATTCATAGCTGTGCTGTGCATGTGTGTGTGTGTGTGTGTGTATGGTATCTAGAAAACACCTTACTTGTGGTCATCATCTTTTCTTCATCTCCTTTAACATACGACAGTCCCCTGTCTCTCACAATATTGATATATTTAAAGTCCAATCAGTTGCTGACGTAGAATATTTTATAATCCAGGCTGTTCTGATTTTTACCTCCTGATTCAGTTTAAACATTTTTTCAAAGACTAGTGGTATTCTAGGCAGTATTCTCTATTGCATTGCATCAGGAGACACCTACTGTGAGTTTGTCCCATCATTAGCGATGATAACTTTGATCTCTTCTTTAACATGGCATCGCCAAGATCTACCCATTTTAAGAGTAGTATTTTCCTCTTGTATTTAATACCTAATCTGTGAGTAATTGCTTAGAACTGTGTGAACATGCTGTTCCTCCACAAACTTTCCTCTGGTAGTTTTACTACCCATGGATAGTCCTTGTCTGAAATAACTATTATATAGGTAGCTACAGAATAGTGATTTGTTTTAATTTTATCATTTCTTTTGCATCTATAAGCTGGCATTTTTCTATAAAGAAGAGCTTCCTCTCCTATCCACTGTCTTTTTTAAGCATCTCTCTGCAGATCAACAAGACAAAATGAAATATTATGATGGCATGTGCAAAGATCTCGTGGTATAAAACCAAAGGAGGAGAACACACTCAGCATATCTCAAGCTGAAAGAACTGAAGAAAAAAGTCAAGCCTTGAGTTGCAGTGATGAAGAGTTCTAAGGGGAAAATATTGAATGACACAGAAAGCATCAAAAGAAGAATGGGAAGAATCACAAAACCAAAAAGAATTGTTCAGCATTCAACCATTTCAGAAGGAACTATATAAGCAGGAACCAATGGTACTGAAGAAAGAAATCCAAGCTACACTGAAGGCACTGGTGAAAAACAAGGATCTACGAATTCACAGAATACCAACCGAGATGTTTCAACAAACAGATATAGGGTTAGAAGTGTTCACTCATCAGTGCCAAGAAATTTGGAAGATGGCTACCTGGTCAACCGATTGGAAGAGGTATATATTCACTCCTACTTCCAAGAAAAGTGATTCCATGGAATGAGAAAATTTTTTAACAATATTATTAATACCACATACAGGTAAAATTTTGCTGAAGATTACTCAAAAGTGGCTAAAGCAATATCTCAACAGGGAACTGCCAGAAATTTGAACTGAAGTTAGAAGAGGATAGAGAACCAGGGATATCAACGCTGATGCCAGATGGATCCTGGCTGAAAACAGAGAATACCTGGAAGACGTTTACTTATGTATTATTGACTATACTAAAACATTTAACTGTGCAGATCATAATGAATTATGGATAACATTGTGGAGAATGGAAATTCCAGAAAATTTAATTGTGCTTGTGAGAAATCTGTACCCGAATTACGAGGCAATTGCTAGAACAGGACAAGGGGACACTGCATGGCTAAAGTCAGGAAAAGTGTGCATCAGGGCGATGTCCTTACATCATACTTATTCAAACTGTATGCTGCGCAAATAATTCGAGAAGCTGGACTGTATGAAGAAGAACATGGCATCAGGATTGGAGGAAGACTCATTAACATCCTGCATTGTGCAAATGACACAATCTTGCTGAAAGTGAGGAAGATTTGAAGCACTTACTGATGAGGATCAAAGATCAAAGTCTTTCGTATTAATCACACCTAAACATAAAGAAAAGAAACATTCTCACAACTGGAGCAAGAAGCATCATGATAAACAGACAAAATACTGAAACTGTGAAGGATTTCATTTTACTTGGACCTGCAATTAAGGCCTATAGTAGCAGCGAAGGAACCAAAAGATACATTGTGCTGGTCATATCTGCTGTAAGAGACCTCTTTAAAGTATTGAAAACAAAGATGTCACCTGTAAAACTAAGGTGCTCCTGACCCAAGCCATGGTGTTTTCAGTCACCTCATGTGTACACAAAAGCTGTACCATGAATAAAGGATATTGGAGAAGAATTGCATCATGAAATTGTGGTGCTGGCAAGGAGTATTGAATATACCATGGACTGCCAAAAGTAAGAACACGTCTGTCTTGAAAGAATAACCAGAATGCCCATCAAAAGCAAAGATGGCAAGACTATGGCTCGCATACTCTGTACGTGTTGTCAGGAGGAATCATTCTCTCGAGAAGGACATCATGCTTGGTAAAGTAGAAGGTCAGCCAAAAAGAAGACTCTCAGCAAGATAGATCTGCACAGTGGCTGCAACAGCAGACTCAAGCAGACCAATGACCGTGAGGATGGCACAAGACTAGGCAGTGTTTCATTCTGTTGTACATGAGATCGCTGTGAGTTAGAACCAACTAGACAGCACCTAAAAACAACATTATGTGTTTGGCTGCTAACCAAAAGTTGGGAGTTCAATTTCACCATCAGTTCTTTGGAAAACATATGGAGCAGTTCTGCTATGTTCTGCAGGGTTGCTATGAGTTGGAATCAACTTCATGCAAATGATTTGTTTGGATTTGCTTCTTAGCCTGGTGGTGTAGTGGCTAATCAAATCCACCAGGCACTCCTTGGAAAATCTCTGAAGCTGTTCTAGTATGTCCTACAGAGCCTCTGTGAATCAGAATTGACTCGATAGCAGAGGGTTTGGCTTTTAATTTTTTAACTGTGAGAAAATAAGCTTGTTAAAGCCATCCACTTGTGTTAGTTCTGTTGTAACCAAGATAACTAGATAACAGACACTGGGTTTCAAAAAATTATTCTATTTGTACTACTATTCTGTGTGCTGTGACTGCAAGCTTTGTTTCTACCAAATGTCAAACGAGTTTTAAAATAGTAATTAAATTTGTTTTGTTTTTCTTGCACACTCTTTAACTTACATACAGTTCTATGGGAGTGAATTAAATGGCTTTCTAGATATTTTTTTTTTTCCTTCTTCTTTCAAAAGCTACAATTCTCTGAAATGGCAAACTGCCATTTAAAGCAGAGTTGCTAGGCGTCTCTCTTGTGGATTTAAGCTGTGGCTGCTGGCTAAAAACTGAAAGGACCATTTTTCAAACAGCACTTAGGTTTTAGGAGCCAGGAGAGTCCTAAAATCTTAAGTATCTTTACTTTTACTGAGGGAAAAAGTTAATTTTTTTTTAAGTAGGAGAGAATAGATGTTTTCACTATTTTTCTCTTTCACAGTCATCATAATTTAAGAAAACCATTTATCAAAAAGCTTTGACCGGCATCATCACTGTATTTCTTTGAAAATGTCACTAGTTTATGAGCAACTTTTTATTATTGTCATCTTAAACCTGTATAAGGACGTTTCAAGCTTATTTTTTACAATATTGATTACAGGTAAATAAGAAGCATTTTACATGAATCTTCAATTAAAAATACAATGCATTTTTAATTAAAATCTTATAAGTCTTTATTTCTAGACCCACAAAATACATCTTATTTATTTGCTAAAGAGCCTTTTGTTTACATACACAGCATTCTTCAGAGAAAAGCATATTTTAAATAACGTTTTTGCTATTATTGATGACCTGATTTACAACACTGAAGACTACTCTCAGAGACTCCAGCACCTTATGAAAGGAGAAAATTCATCTCAATTTTCTCTAAAACAAAAAGCCACAGAGATGAATATTATTCTAGGTCAAATACCCTGATGCAATGCTCCATTGATTTAATGATTCAGAGAAATCTTTGAACAAGTCTTTAATCTAGGAATAACAAACCTCATTGAGTCTTTTTGTCAGTTTAGCTATTTCTAGTAATGCAATTCCAGACATTGCTAGGTAGATATGGATCATGATTAGAAAGCTGTAATTCATACTGCTGAGGAACCTTCTGGGTTCCAGTTTCTCTCATCCAAAAAACTGTCTTGTAGTAAGATTTGTCAACAGGCTACATTTTTCATTGCCCCATTCTCACTTCCCTATATATATTTTAAAAAATTCAGTAATCACTCAGCAAGCATTTGACTGCCGACAGAAAGCACAGTAACATACTGGGCTGCCTTTGTTACCTTGGTGCTCCTTCTGCTATGGCTAAGGTGAAATCGGAAACCATGGTGGCATAGAGGGTTAAGTGCTACATCTGATAACTAAACAGTCAGCAGTTCAAATCTGCCAGACACTCCTTGGAAACTCTATGGGGCAGTTCTACTCTGACCTCTAGGGTCACTATGAGGTTGATCCAACTTGATGGCAGTGGGTTTTTGTTTGTTTGTTTATAAGGTTAAATAGCCACTGCCTTGCCTTCAACAGACTGCTTTTAAAATTGCTTGAGGGTCTGGATCAAACATGTCTCATCTGTGGAAAGTGTAATTTGAGTTTTGTTATTAATCTATGGCAGCATTTCACTAAAGATTATATATTCATCAGGACTTCTTGAAAATGAGATAATGTTATTCATTACAGTCCTGAGACCAACCCAGTATACAGCATGTTTGGACGTTTCAAAGAAATAATTCAATAAAGAAATGTGGCAAGACACAAAAATTGTAAGAAGCAAACAGTCTAGGAATTAGACAAGGAACTTCTAGGAATTACTGCAACTGAAGTGCTGTCATTAGCAACCGAAGGTGTTTGATCAGTTATTCATTTGGCATCCTTTGAAAGAAAGAAGCATTCTTGGGGGCGGAGTCAAGATTGTAGACTAAACGCACTTCTCCCTAAATCCTTCTGGAAACCAAGACCTGAAAGGATAGTTAAATGGACACCCAGTGAGCCCTGTGATGTGGCATAGGGCTGTTAATTTGGACTTCATACCACTGAATGCAAAACCTCCTCTCTTTCACTGACCGCACTCTCAATGAGCAGAGGCTTTCACAGACCAAAGGTAACTCACCTTTTGATATTTTTTTTCCTCTGTCTTGGCTGGCAGGCAGAGCTGGGACTTGACTGGCTGCTGGTCTCAGATGCACGGCTGGTGGGACCAGAAAATGTAATTGCCAGGTTCTGAGAGCCTGGCTTCAGACTCTATACATCTCGGCTCCTCTAGCCTATCTTTCTGCCTCTGCAATGTGGTAGCCATACAGATGCACTTGTGCAGGATGCCATCTTGATCGACTGGGAAACTGAGAAGCCCAGGCAGAGGCCCTGGCATGACTTGGTTCTTAGGCTGGGAGGTGGCGCGAGCAGAGGGAGAGTGCTTTTCCAGCAGGGAGGTGGTGCTTTACACAGTGTTGCCTGGGGCTGGGGACCAGCAGCAGAGGCTGTGGACTCTGGGCATTTCAGCACTCTCGGCCTCTCTTTCTGCTGGAAGCCTGGTCCTGGCCAGCTGGCAAGCTTGTGTGGGACACCATCTTGTTTTGCTGGGAGGCAGAGTCATCCATATGGAAGCCTCAGCTGGACCTAATTCCTGGTCTGGGAGGCAGTGCCTACCCGGAAGAGACCACTTTTCCAGCAGAAAAGTAGAATTCTACACAGTATCTCCTACAGCTGGGGCCCAACAGCAGAGGCCAGTAGGCCAGTAGCCTTTCTGTATTTTGAGCTAGGTTATAACATCTGGGGTTCAATAGAGAGGGGCTTACTTTGCCAGCTGGGAAGAGGGACATATACACCTAAAACCTGACTGACTTTGGAAGTTGTCAAATACTTTATAAGACGGCCTATAGAAACAATTGTGGTCCATCTTCACAACATCTCTCCCAGCCTCTGTTGATCCACACGAAGCCCCAAAAGCAACAAAAGTTGGAAAAGACAGTAATCCAGCAATCACCCATGGCTTCAAAAGGCCCCCAAAGAAACCAACTCAGAACTTCCCAGATGAAGAAGCTTTTCTGAAACTATGAGAAGGTGAATACAAAAGGATTATATAGAGAGCCCTACTAGACCTTATACAAAATGCAGCAGAGAAAATTGAAAAATTAAGCAAGCTGTAAAATCCATTGGCACATCAGTACTTGGAAATCCAACAGATCAAGAACAAAATCAAAGACACAGAAACTTCAATTCAAAGCCAAGAAAACAGAAGGGAACAAATGGAAAGGAGAATTTTTGATTTGGAAGACAGAGCTACTAACTACAGCATCTATGAGGAGAAATCAGGAAAAAGAAACAAGAAAAATTAAGAAGCATATGGGACTCTATTAAGAACAATAATCTACAATGAATTGGAGTTCCTGTAAAGGGTGAGACACCTGAGAACACAGAGAGTATTGTTGCCGAGCTGCTGACAGAAAACTTCCCAGAAATTATGAAAGAAGAGAATATAGAAATCCAAGATACATATTGAACACTACTCAATATAGATCTCAAAAGAAAGACTCCAAGACATATTATAACCAAGCATAACAAAATGAAACATAAGCAGAAACTCTTAAAGGTAGCAAGACTCAAAGCAAAGCTGACATTCAGAGGGAAACTCTGTAGGCTTTCATCAGATTTCTCAGCAGAAATGATGCTGGCACAGAAAAAGTGGCATGACATATTCAAAGCCTTGAAGGAGAAGAACTTCCAAACAAGAATTATATATCCTGCCAAACTATCTTTCAAATATAAAAATGAAATTAAGACATTCGCAGAGAAACAGAAACTCAGAGCCTTTGCAAAAACCAAACCAGCGCTACAAGAAATACTGAAAGAATCTCTTGGTTTGGAAGAGCAAAACAGCTAACTTTATATTTTAGAGGACACATTATCCAGATTCCTACTTGGTTAGGGAAGGGTCCAAACACAACTAAAGTTATAATAGTGAATGAAACAATCTAGGGATCATATAATGTAAACTATGATATCATCATACTAAAAAGACAGATGTACTACAGTCATTATAGTCCTTGCAGATGGAGAGGAAGTTGACAAGACTGGTAGGAATCAAAATTGGATTTATATACAGTTTAGTAAGCAGGATCTTAGGGGCAGCTATAAAGCACAATTAAAAAGCAACATACTGTATCAGGAAATGTAATACAGGAGTCTCAACAACTACAAAACCAACCCTGAAAAAGGTGAAAAATCAACTCACAAAGAAGAAGGTCACATAAGAACAACAGAGAAAACGACAACACAAAAATAAACATATCACAATGGCAGCACTGAACACATACCTATCAATAATTACATTGAATGTGAATGGACTGAACACTCCAGTAAAGAGACATCCAGTGACATTTTGGATCAAAAGACATGATCCATCTATATGTTGCCTACAAGAAACTCATCTTAGACTTAAAGATAGGAACAAAGTGAAAATTAAAGTGTGGAAGAATATGAATAAAGCTAATAATACACAAAGAAGAGCAGGTGTGGCTATTCTAATCTCAGATAAGATTCATTTTAATGTAAAATCCATGATTGCGGACAAGGATGGACACTATTGCTGAAAGGTTCAATAAAAAATATTAAATATTTATGCACCTAATATTAGAGCACCTAAATATGTCAAAGAAACACTACGTTCAAAAAGGAGACAGATCACCCCACGATAATAGTAGAAAACTTCAGCACTCCACTCTTGAATTTGGACAGATCATCTAGAAAAAAGCTCAATAAAGACAGAGAGCCCTTATTGCCACAATTAACCAACTAGACCTCATTGACATATACAGAACTTTCTATCAGTGGACAACTACACCTTCTTCTCCAGTGCACTTGGAACATTCTCCAGAATAGACCATGTGTTAGGACATAAAGCAACTCTCGACAAAATCCATACCATTGGATTAATGCAAACTATCTTCTCAGATCATAAAGCCATAAAAGTCAAAATCAATAGCATAAAAAACATAGATAGAAAGTCTAACTCTTGGAAACTGAACAACACCTTGCTCAAAAAAACATGGGCTATAGAAGAAATCAAGGATGAAATAAAGAAATTCATGGATTCCAATGAGAACAAAAACACTTCCTACCAAAACCTGTCCGATACAGCCAAAACAGTGCCCAGAGGTCAATTTATTTCCATAAATGCACACATCTGGAAGCAAGAAAGAAACCAAATCAAAGAACTGACCCTACAGCTTGAACAAGTAGAGAGAGAACAACAGAGGAACCCCTCGGGCAACAGAAGAAAACAGAACATAAAGATTAGAGCAGACCTAAATGAATTAGAGAACAGAAGAACAATTGAAAAAATTGAAAAGACCAAAAGCTGGGTTTTTTAAAAGACCAACAAAACTGACAAACCACTGACTAAACTTGCTAAAGAAAAACAGGAAAGGAAACAAACAACCCAAGTAAGAAATGAGACAGGAGATCTCACAGCAGATCCCACAGAAATCAAAAATATCATAGCTGAATATAATGAAAGACTGTATTCTAACAAATTTGAAAACGTAGAGGAAATGGCCAAATTTCTTGATTCGTATCACCTACCCAAATTATCACAAGGTTAAGCAGAACAACTTAATAAACCCATCACAAAGGATGAGACTGAAAAAGTCATCCAAAAGTGCCAACCAAAGAAAGCCCGGGCCCAGATGGCTTCACCGCAGAATTCTACCAAGCTTTTAGAGAAGAGTTATCTGCAATACTACTAAGACTATTTCACAGTATAAAAAGGTATGGAATATTTCCAAATTCATTCTATGAAGCCAGCATAGCCCTGATACCAAAGCCAGGGAAAGACCTAACCAAAAAGGAGAACTACAGACCAATATCACTCATGACTCTAGATGCAAAAATCTTCAACAGAATTCTTGCTAATAGAATACAACAACATATCCAAAATATAATCTATTGTGACCAAGTTGGATTCATACCAGGGATGCAAGTCTGGGTCAACATCAGGAAAACAATTAACGTGATCAACCACATAAATATCACAAAATGCAAGAATCACCTTATCTTGTCTATTGATGCAGAAAGGGCATTTGATAAAGTCCAACACCCATTCATGCTGAAAACTCTCAGCAAAATAGGAATAGACGGCCAATTCCTCAATGCAATATGGGCCATTTATACAAAGCCAATTGTCTACGTCATCCTGAATGGAGAGAGACGGAAATAGTTTCCCTTGAGAACAAAAACTAGACAAGAATGCCCACTCTCATCTCTCCTATTCAACATTGTACTAGAAGTTCTAGCCAGAGCAATTAGACAAGGCCAAAGAATAAAGGGCATCTACATCGACAAAGAGCTAAAAATCTCCCTATTTGCAGATGATACAATTGTATATGCAGAGAATCCCAAAGAGTCTATAAGTAAACTACTCAAACTGACAGAAGAGTTCAGCAAAGTCTCAGGATACAAGATAAACATAAGCAAATCAGTAGGATTCCTTTACATCAACGAGATTATTAAGGAAGAAATCACCAAGTCGATATCATTTACTATAGTCCCTAACAAGATAAAGTACCTAGGAATTAATTTAACCAGAGAAATAACAGACCTTTATAAAGACAACTACAAATCCTTACTACAAGAAACTAAGAGAGACTTTTGTAAATGGAGAAACCTACCCTGCTCATGGATATCAAGAATTAACATTGTGAAAATGTCTATTTTACCCAAAGCAATCTACTTATATAATGCAATACCAATACAAGTTCCAGTGACATTGTTCAATGAGATGGAGGAACAAATTATCAACTTTGTCTGGAAAGAGAAGCCCCAGATAAGCAAAGCATTACTGAAGAAGAACACCCTTGGAGGCCTATTGCACTGCCACAGTAGTCAAAACAGCCTGGTCCTGTACAAAAACAGACAGATCAGTTGAACAGAATCGAGACCCCTGAGATGACACTCTCTGCCTATGAACAGTTGATATTCGACAAGGGCCCTAAGACATTAAACTGGGGTAAAAACAATCTTTTCAACAAATGGTGCTGGTGATATTGGATATCCATCTGCACAAAATTGAAACAAGACCTGTATCTTACACCTTATATAAAAACCAACTCAAACTGGATAAAAGACCTAAATCTCAAATCTAAAACAATAAAGCTCATCCAAGAAAAAGCAGGTACAGTGGAAGTTTTAATACACAGAGTAGACAGACTTCAAAGTCTGTCAAACCACAATCATCAGAAAATAGATAAATGCAAACTACTAAAAATCAATCACTTTTGCTCATTCAAAGACTTTATTAATAGAATTAGAAGGCCACCTAGAGAATGGAAAAAAAATATTTGGCAACTCTATGTTAGACCAACACCTGATCTCCATAATCTATAAGGTACTACAAAGTATCAATAAGAAAAAGATAAATCATCCAATTAAGTGATGGGCAAAGGAGATGGACAGACACTTCTCTAAAGAAGAGATTCAGGCAACCAAAACACACGTGCAGAAGTGCTCATAATCATTAGCTATTAAAGAAATTCAAATCAAAACAACAATAAGATACCACCTCACCCCAACAAGGTTGGCCATGATCCAAAAACCACAAAACAAGTGCTGCAGAGGCTGTGGGGAGATTGGAACTCTCCTACATTGTTGGTGGGATTGAAAAATGGTGCAACCTCTTTGGAAAGCAATCTGGCGCACCCTTAAAAAAATGAATATAGATATACCATTTGACCCAGTAATTCCACTGCTTGGAATACATCCTACAGAATCAAGGCCATTCACGCCAACTGATACATACACGAATGTTCATCGCAACACAGTCCACAATAGCAGATGGAATCAACCCAGATGCCCAACAGATGAATGGATATGTAAACTATGATGTATACACTCAGTGGAACACTATGCCATGATAAAGAACAACGATGATAGCAGGAAACATCTCTTAACCTGGTTTCAACTGGAGGACATTATGCTGAGTGAAAGTAGTAAGAGACAAAAGGACAAATATTGTATGAGACCCCTATGATAAGAACTTAAAAACAGACTCATGCATAGAAGGAAAGACTCTTTGATGGCTGCAAGGGTGGGGAGGGAGAGGAAGGAGGAGGGAGTGTTTAGATTAGATAGTTAATAGAAATTTGGTTGGGTGAAATCAGTGGCAGCACACATTAGAAAACAGATTAACAATAACTGGACTTCATCACAACTTGAGTACTCCTCCCATCTTAACCCAATATTGCAAGAACAGAGTAGCTGCGGCAGAGGTCCAGGGACCATGCTCTAAGGCAAAATCGAGGCCAACTGGTACAGATAGCGTTTTGCTAACAAGGAGTCTCTGCACCCCTCATCAGTGAGTGGTGTCTGGAGTCTTAAAACCTGCCAAGCTGCCATCTGAGGGTACAGCAAATGGCCCCAACTCAACAGGAACAGATGATCACCGAGGACAAGAAGGACATGGGGAAAAGAGAACCCAGAAGACAGAGACCCACGTGAGTGGGTCTCTACAGCGACTTGTCACCAGAAGAACCAAATGGTGCCCTGCCACCACCAGTGATAGCCACGATGAACTCATAAAGTTGAGTCTCACTGACAACAAGAGAATAAATAGGGGTGCACCCTGAGATCTCCATTAAAATACTGCAGTTGATGGTCAACAGGCCTTGGAGTTCCCCTCGGAGCATGGCCCCTGGCCCTGATGCTGCCCCTGTCCATAAATCATAATGAAGGTCAGCTTTTCAGACAGCAAAGGATTGGACTTGGTGACGCACAGTGACTGTATCTTGTGGGAATTTTATGGTTCTGTGAGTCTATAGGATGTCATCCTGCTAACCTCTTCCTGCAGGAAGGTGAGTGAGTGGAGAGGAGGGGATAGAAGACTGTTGGGAGGATAGGACACGCATGGAGCAGAGAAGAGGGGTGTGCTGTCACCAGGCAGGGAGAGCAGTGGGAGCTGCATATAGGTGAGCATGCAAATTTATATGGGAATGTACATTTTCATTCAATCATAATAAAAAAAGGAGAGAGAAAAGAAAGAAGCATTCTTAATAATTAAGAGATTCAGCCATTGAAAGTTAATTGATAATTGATAATCTATTTATTAGTAAGAGGTTGGCTGATGAATAAAGGTTTGCCATGAAGTTATTTAAAAATAGTGATATGTGAAATTATTTGTTCAAGATATATTATTTAAAAATACAGTTCACTGAATACTGTGTATCATATGATCCCACTTCTATTATCTATGTAAAAAAAAATTGTCATCCAGTCCATTTCAAAGTGACCGTATACAACTGAGTGTAACTGCCTCATAGAGTTTTGAAGCAGTGGCAGGTAGATTCCAACTGCTGGTCACTAGGTTAGCAGCTGAGCTCTTGACCACTGCTCCACCAGGGCTCCATTTATCTGTATGCATATTTAATTGGATACAGGGTCCAACAATAAAGTCCATGAACTCAATTGTTCTAGTGCTACCTCATGGCTGAATATCACTGCAGTCACCTTCAAAGCACTTCCCTTGGGAAGCTATCCCCCGACACCAGCACTTAATCCACCCTTCAAAGCAATTTGGAACACTTTCTGGAATGGCCATTGCACACAGTGACAAGGTGGCAAGTTCAGGAACTTAATGGAATAGTTGTCTGTGAGGGAATTTTTACCCAGTAAACAAATAACTGTATTGGAACACCCTGTCTACTCCCCTGATATGGCCTCCAGTGACTTTTTTCGTTATCCAAAGATAGAGGAAATATTGAAAGGAAGACACTGTGATGACAGTCGGGACATCAAGGATACAGCAGCTCTGATGGCCATACCAGAAAAAGTTTCAGAGTTGCTGATGGTGGATAGCTGCCCAAGGGGAATACTTCAAAGGTGACCATAGTGATATTCAGCAATGACGTATGGAACACTTTTTCTAGGATGAGTCCATGAACTTAATTGTATTTGAAAATCTGAAATACAATCAGTACAAGAGGGAGTGTTTACGTACTTATACGTACAAAGTGCATTGTATGTATACACATACATATATGCACACAAACAATGAGTGTGTATTATATTTTTAAATCCGGGAGGAAAAGCAAAGGAGACTTAAAATACAGAGGAATCATTAATGGCATGGTAAAACACTGGCACTAAGAGGGGAGAAATTTCCAAAGCAGCACATATCCTTATCACAGCCCTAGGAAGACTATATTGCATTATAGATACTTGTTTGTACGGTGGCTGTCACAGTAAGTTGTATCACCTTATTCATCTTTGGATCCCCTTCCCTGTACAGTGCAGCACAAAAAGGTGCTCATTTAATGCATATTACTTGACTGAATGAATGGATGACCTGATATCTTCATAAAAAGGCCTGCCAGGAGTTTGGAAACTGCTCATCACTTAAGGGCTGTTCTGCAGCAAATTCAAATGCCAAAGTCAATCGCTAGAATCATTTCTAAGTGAAAACAGGCGTTATTGTTGTTAGGCGCTATCTGTTGTTGTTAGGCAAATTCATTCTGACTCATAGTGACCCTGTAGGACAGTAGGACTGCCCCATAGGGTTTCCAAGGGGCAACTAGTGGATTCAAACCACTGGCCTTTGTGATAGCAGATGAGCTCCTAACTACTCCACCAGCAGGGCTCAGGGTGACAACTAGTCAGATTCAACTTACAGTGACCCTTGGTACAACAGAATGAAAATCTGCTAAGTCCTGCACCATCCTCACAGTCACTGTTATACCAGAGTCCATTGTTACAGCCACAAAGAGAGTTTTCCTCTTTTTTACTGAACTTCTACTTTACCAAAGATGATGTCTTTCTGCAGGGACTGGTCTTTCCTGATAAGTAAGATGAAATGTCAACATACTTGCTTATAAGAAACATTCTGGCCATACTTCTTCCAAGACAGATTCTTCATTAATATCACAAGTCAAAGGTATCAATTCATTAGTCTTCCTTATTCATTGCCCAACTTTCACATGTATAGGAAGCGATTGAAAACACTGTGGTTTGGGTCAGGAGCACCCTTATTTTCATGATGACATCTTTGCTTTTCAACAGTTTAAAGAGGTCTTTTGCAGCAGAATTGCCCAGTACAGTGTGTCTTTTAATTTTTTAACTACTGCTTCAATGGGTGTTGATTGTGAATCCTGGTAAAATGACAACTTTAATCTTTTCTGTTTATCATGATGTTGCTTACTGGTTCATTTGTGAAGATGTTTGTTTTATTTATGCTGAAGTGCAATCTATACCAAAGGCTGGGGTCTTTCATTTTCATCAGTAACTGTTTCAAGTCATCTTCACTTTCAGCAAGTTAGGTTGCGTCATCTACATAAGGCAGGTTGTTGATGAATCTTCCTCATGTCCTGATGCTGCATTCTTCATGTAATCCAACATCTTGTATTATTTGTACAAAGTATGGATTGAATAATTACGGTGAAAAATAGAACCCTAACACACATCTTTCCTGACTTTAAACCAGGCAGTATCCATTTCTTATGTTCAAATGACTGTCTCTTGGTCTGTGTATGAAGATTTCTCCTGGGCACAATTAAGTGTTTTGTAATTCTCATTCTTTGCAATGTTACCCATTAACTTATTACGAGCCGCAGTCGAATGCCTTAGCATAGCCAATAAAACACAGGTAAACATCTTTCTGTTGTTCTCTGCCTTTGGCCAGTATCCATCTGATGTTAGCAGTGAAAGCCCTTGTTCTACATCCCTTTTGAATCCAGCTTGAACTTCTGGAAATTTCTCATACAGACAGAGCTGCAATCACTTTTGAATAATCTTCAACAAAATGTTAGTTGGGTGTGATACTAATGATACTGCTAGATAATTTCTGCATTCTGTTGGATAACCTTTCTTTGCAATAGGCATGGATATGGATTTCTTTCACTCATTTAGTGACTTAGGCTGGGTTCTATAGAGAACTCAAACTACTAAACCAATAAATATCCATATAAAGAGATCTATATCAAGGAATTGGCTCACGCAGTTGTAGAGGCTGGAACATCCCAGATCCATAGGTTAGACTGAAGGCTTCTCCTGATTCACACAGCAGAGCCTGGTGAGCCCAAGAGCAGCAGGCAAGACTGAAGATAAGCTGCTAGCTCAAATCCCAAAAGCTTATGAGACCTGCCACTGGTATTTGATACAAGCCACACCACCAAGGAAACTTCTTGTCAAATGACTGGCTATCCATGACAGATCCGACTGTGGAGGAGATGGCATTGTATCAAAGCTCATCATGGAAGCAATCACATTATCATGTGACTGACAAACTACATCTTAACTAGCAAACCACTGAGAATCATGGCCCAGCCAAGTTTGCATGCAATGTTAGTGATCACAGTTCACACCTTATAAACTTAACACGTGTACCCATCTCCTTAAACTGTACATAATCTCCGAGTAAAGACAATTATAAAGTAATACTTGTGCCTAACATGACAGAACACACTAGCCTGTTTACATCCTATATAAGTGAAGAGAGCAAAAATATTTGATATACACACACAACGCAGAAATATTCACAAGAATTACAGTCTTAGTTTCTGCAACTGGTCATAACTGGTATTTAGAATTACCTTCTTTTACTACCATTCTGTATTCCCTTTGCCCTCAGCAAGCTGGGAACAGTTTTTTTCTGAAGGGTCCGGGCCATCAGTCATCTTGCTGGAATCAGGTTGCTGACCTTTACATTGATTCAATCATAGGAGACGATACTAACAGACACCTCAAGTGTTCTCCTGAATTCCAATCATGCTCTTCTTTACCTTCATTATGTAATATTAATCTGATTTCCTCTTGGTAATCAGGATCAATCACGCCCGCTAACATGAGAATCTCTTCTTTGCCTGTTGATCCAGAGGCGTAAGGAGTTCAAAGTGGCCAGGTGGCACTCTTAAATTCCAATTAAATGGAATCACAGATTTCAAGGAGCTTTTCCCCTTTGGAACTAAGACTTCTAGGTATGCAAAGTAAGGATGGTGGGGACAGGAAGCAAAAATTTTTCAGGTGGATTGCTAGAGGTAATAGTGAGTAGTGCCATTTGCGTTTCCACTCCTTGATTCCTGGACCCATGAATCCTGACTATGGGAGAAATTATACCACACACTATATAATGACTCAGGGCATATATGCAGCCTCCTGAAGAATATTTGCCCAACTGTGCAAAGTGTTGCCATCTAGCTGGAGCCATAATTGGGTTTTCAGGAGGCCATTTCACTGTTTTGGAAGCCAGCTCCTCAGACAAAACTTAAACTGGTGTATAAAACAAAATGATACTGGTGAAGAACGTGCTTCTCAGCTTCAGTAGATAAAGGAGACTAACTGTCCAGAGGCAAGATGAGAGGGCAGAATGGGACGAGAGCTGATTGAATAGACATGGTAAAAAAGGAATGGAAGGAAGAAAAGTGTTGTCACAGTATGGGCTGAGCAGCTAAGGACACACAACAAAGCGTGTCTAAGTTACTGTAGGAGAAACTGACAGGTAAACTTTTACTTAAAATACAACGAAAAAAATTACAACAATAAGAAGGCTGTTTCATCATTCTCTCAAGACAGCTGCTTCAAGGATGACGGTTAGCATGACAATATCAGTGAATTCCATGAGCATGGGCCCACTGCCACACTTCATTTGCTGAGCAGTGAGCCCCTTGATCTGAGGCAATACAGTGTGGGCTACCTTGATGATGGATAAGGCATTCTCTAAGTCCACAGATGGCAGTTTGGGGAGAAGGATGGCATGCAGGAAAGGGAAATCCATATCCAGAGTGTCTATTTCAGTAAGAACAAACCGCCGCTTTTCCATGATGGGCGTGGCCCAACATAACCAGCTTGGTACCGGGTTTCAGGCTGGTCACTCCAAAGGATCGTCCCAAGTCGGGGACTCTATGTTGCTCACTGCCACTGGCCAGCTGAGCACTCAGGGGTCGCTGTAGCTGAGTCAGCCTTGATGAGTGGAAGTCCATGTTACAGAGCCCACATGTAATGCCATCCCTGCCACCACGGCCACTTTTTCATGAGCCCCTCGAGCAGTGACAGGAGTGCCTCAGGAAAGAGGATGACTGGTTTCGGCAGAACTCAGCATCCTAGCCAACTGATTGTTAAAATTCTCCTTTGATGAGGTCACTCTGGTGAATATTAATAAGTATCTTCACTTCTTTGGCCTATTCAGAGAAGTCTATCCACTACTCCTTCCCCATATCTTCTTGTCTCCAATGTTGCTACTGTATTCCTTCCACGTCCCTGACCACTCAGCCAAACCACTGGCCACAGCCTGTGAATCAGTGTACAACAGCATACCTGCACATTTATCTTCTCAAGAAAAATGAACAATCAGATTCACTGCTCAAAATTCTGCCCACAGGGAGAACTTCCCTTCACCATTGTCCTTCAGGGAGGTCCCAGAAAAGAGCTACAGTGTCGCTGCTGTCCACTTTCAAATGGTGCCTGCATTTCAGAAAAAACCATTTGTAAACTAGGCGTGAATTTTCACTTCCTCAGTCAGCTGATCATAAGGAACGCCCTGTGAGGCCATAGGTGCAGACAGGGAGGTGGAAGGCAATGTGACAGGAGCAGACTACAGGCATTTGGGGTACCCCTCCTGCAACTTAGTTCGGCTTTCAGCTCCTGTTTGAGCCCAATCTTACATAGATCACTTCTATCTAATGATGGAGTGCTGCTGTCCATATGCAAATTTACGACCGTATGAGTCAGACAACACCCAGTTCACAGTGGGCAGCTCGGGCTACATGGTGACACGGTACCCCATGGTTAAGCAGTTAGTCTCTACTGAGCCCCAGTAACAAGCCAAGGCTGTTTCTCAAAAGGAAGTCATTACTGACAGGACGGCAGGGGACTGCCAATGACTCCAAATAGCATCTCTATCTGCCACTGAAACTTCAGGCTCCCTTGGATCAGCCAGATCTTATGACTCAAGGGGCACAGCAGCTTGCACAGCAGCCTAAACTTGTTGTAGAGCCTTCTCTTGCTCTGGGTCCCACTCAAAACTAACAGCTTTACAAGTCGCTTGATAAGTAGACCAGAGTAGTGCACTCAGATGAGAAATATGTTGCCTTCAAAATGCAAAGAGACCACTAGGCATTGTTCCTTCTTTTCAGTTGTGGGAACAGCAGATGCAGTAACTTATCCTTGGCTTTAGCCAGAATATTTCATCATGCACCATACCACAGGACCCCTAAAAGTTTAACTGAGTTGGAAGGTGACTGAGTTTTTTTGGGCTCAGTTTCCTACCCACTAACATGGAAATATTTTACCGATGAGTCCAGAATCATTGACCTTATTCCTTACTACATCCAAACAGCATAATGTCATCAATTTGATGGGCCGGGTGTGGCATCCTGTGGAAGGGAAAGATGATCAAGGTCTCTGCAGACTAAATTATAACACAGGGCTAGAGAGTTGATATAGCTCTGCTGTAGGCACCTGAAGGTGGATTGTTGGCCTTACCAGCTGAAGGCAGTCTGTTCCTGATAGTATTTCAAAATAGGTATGGGAAAAAGACATTAGCCTGATTGATAACCGTATACTAGCTACCCAGTGATGTATTAAATTTCTCAAGCAATGAAGCCTCTTCTAGCACAGCAGCTGCAGTTGGACTGGTACACCCCAAACTTATTTGTGTTTTCAAAACCCCCCTGTCATTCTCCAAGATCTGTTTTTCGCACAGGCCAAATAGGCAAGAAGAAAGAGAACGTGGTGGGAACCAACATCCCTGCAGCAACCTCTGCAATTCCTCCAGAAATGTGGCACTGCTTTTGTTGACTATTTTCCTAGGTAGAGGCAGTTCTAATGGTTATTACTTCCTTTCCTACCATCATAGCCTTTGTCAGGGTACCTGCTAGCAGGGATTCTGTCAGTTGTTGAGTATGTGTGCTCCAATTATGCATTCTGGAACTGGAGAAGTCACTATTGGATGGGTTTGGGTACCCACTGAACCTACTGTGAGATAGATATGACAGTCCATTAATAAGTTGACCTCCATGTGCTCCAACCCTGACTGGTTGACCCAGTGACATTTTGGGGTCTCCCTGAATTAGTGCAGTTCAGAGCCAGTATCCAATAATCCCTGAAAAGTCTGCTTATTTCCTTTTCCCCAGTGAACATTCACTCTTCTAAAAGGTGATAAGTCCCTTCGGAGAATGCTGCGAAATTAACAGTATAAGTTTTTGGCATTTGTATTGGAGTCCTTCCGAAAGGGGACCTGGCCTCCCCATCATTTAAAGGACTGTGGGCTTTCAAACTTTCTCAAGTCTAAGAATTGATTGAGTGGTCGTGACTCTCTGTTCTGGCAATTCAAGTTAGACTGCTGTTCACTTAACCCAGAATTCATCTGCTTGTACAGACAAAGGGAATATTTAGTAGATTTCCCATTTCACTCCTGTGCTTAGCCTGGATCGGTAAACTCAGACTGATTCATTTTTATGTTTCTTGAACATTATCCCACACCCATAATAGCTGTTCACACACATATTACCCAGTTTTCTGGGTCTATCAGTTCTTTTGGTATGTAGTGTACCTTCTCCTGGGCCATACTTTTTACTTCACCTCTTGAGGCTCACTGGTGACTTAAGTCATTATAGGTCTAGAAACCAGTATGGGTAGCTGGGATTTGTTTTGAAAACATTCAGCACTGCCTTGTAAGGCATCTAACTCAGGTAATAGCCCAGGCAATGACTCAGACAAAAGCCCTTTATACACAGCTCAGTTAATCTCATTAGATGGGTACTCAGCAGTTAACAACTTTACTGGGGAGGGTGGTTTAGCAGTCAAAAATGAAGCATAGCTCTTCAGGTGGGATTGAGAGAACTAGTTTTGTTTGCAGGAATGACTCAACAGAATTTAGGGGCTCAGTGTCTCCAGCTTCCTGATTATCTTGCTATATGTTCCCATCCAAAGTTTCAGGATTCCACTTTTTCCCCAATCAATGCCTTCAGTTTAACTTCAGACACTTCTTGAGGTTGGCAGTTGAGTTGGCAGATGTAATTCAGCCGCTCTTATGATAAGACTTTGGATTTAGTTTTGGCATGATCAGCTGTTACCACAAAAAAGTAAATAAAATAAAGCTCTATTTCAAAGCAAGTGGAAACTTGGAGGTCATTTTTGCAGCACTTGAGGTTTGATTCTGAAGCCCTGAGCCCTCCTCTTTCTTTCATCAGTTTTTTATTGCAAAATAAACCAGCCTCCTTATATTTCTCATTACAACTAAATTGTAGACAGGTATCATACATGCAGTCACTCAGAGCCTTAACTTTTATCCATACCTGACCTATTGGTGGTGATATCATACTTATATTGCCACTTCAGGCCATGGATTGGTAGTGCCCTCTTTACTACTGGAAGCAGAGTCATCAATATCTTTAAGACAAACCACACTAACAAGTTTAGAAAATATACCCTTATGATTTTGTTTATCTAGAATCTCTCTCAGCACCGAATGTCTTAGGCTGGGTTATTCAGAAAAGCAAAGCCAGTAAAGCATATATAAACAGAATTATGTCAAGGAAATAGCTCACATGGTTCTTGAGAGTGGACCATCCCTAATCCATAGGTCAGGCTAGAGTCCTCTCCTGACCCATGTACCTACAAGGCCAGCAAGATCAGCAGGCAAAACGAAAGATAAGCTGCTAGATAAAATCCCAAGCACTGGAGGTCAGAAGAAAGAGTCAGCTGTAGGATTCAGAGCAAGCAAAACCCTGTGATCCTTGCCTTAGGCCTGCTTACGCTTGATGGAGATCATATCCCCAAGGGAACTGACTGGCTTCCAGCCGGCTGGCTACTCACAGCTGATCCCAGCATGGAGTTGATCACATTGTATCAGATCTCGTCCTGATAGTGGTGACATTATCATGACTACTGTCTTAGTCATCTAGTGCTGCTGTAACAGAAATACCACAAGTGGATGCCTTTAAAAAAGAGAAATTGTATTCTGTCATAGTCCAGTAAGCTACAAATCCAAAGTCAGGGCGTTAGCTGCAGAGGAAGGCTTTCTCTGTTGATTCAGAAGGAAAGTCCTCGTCATCAATCTTCACCTGGACTAAGAGCTTCTGAAACTTGGGTCCAAAGGACATGCTCTGCCCCTGGGACTACTACTTTCCTGATAGTCTGAAGTCCCCAACTCTCTGCTTGCTTCCCTTTCCTTTATATCCCAAGAGATTACCTCAAGGCACAATGCAGTCTCACACTGAGTCCTGTCCCACCAACACAGCTGCTGTGTATCCTCTCTCTTTAACACCGTAGGAACACCACACAATACCATGAATCATGGCTTTCCCTAATTGCTACACACATTTGTGGGGAAAACAATTCAATCCATTGCATTCTACCTTTTGGAATTCCAAAAATCACATCCTTGCAACATGCTAAACATATTTATGCTACAGCAAAAGTCTTAAGTCTAAGTCTAAAATCCAGAAATTCTGCTTCATCTGTGAAATCTAGAAACAAGTTATCTGCTTCCAAAGATACAACGGCAGATTAGGCACAAGTTAGACATTTTCACTGCAAGTGGGAGAAATTGCAGGAAAAAAAGGCATAACAAGCACCAAGCACATTAGCAGAACACATTATGTTAGCCTTCAAGGTTTGAAAACGATTCTCAGTTCTCTGAGATATTTTATACAGTAGCCTTGCCCTCTAGACTCTAGTATTAGCCATACTGTCCACATTCTGAGTGGAGATCCGTTGACCCTGGGCTACAGCTTCACCTTCTGCGTCCACTGGGACAGCAACTGTGTACACTTGGATTCAGTTGCAGCACTTTTCTGGTTCCTGTGAGTGGCAACTCCACCCTTAGTAACACCGGGAACCATGGCTCCGCCCCAAGAAACTTCTGAGGTCACGGCCATACTCTTGAGACTCATGCAGCTCAGCTCATTGTGCTCCGTACCTCTTCAGCTTCCGCTTCTTGTGGCTTCTTGGCCAAGGCCTCACACCCACATCTGCCCTGCTGAGACAAGTGTTCCAAAGCTTTGTAGCTCCACCAATAAGTGTCCCAAAGCACCTCACTCCTCCAGGAAGCCTCCTTTACACAGGCATTCAGCTCTATCATTTTGTGGGTCAGCTCCAGTGGTGTTTCATGCTGGTCTCTGGGTTCTATGTTGCCGGTTCCCTGCTGCTGTTTCCTACCATCTGCACCTTCTTCAGTGTTAACAGTTCTCCTTAGTTCCCTCTGAGTCTTCAACCCATTCAGTTTCAAAATTGCTTCCACGTTTTAGGAGTCTCTTAGACCAGCATCCTACTACTGGGACCAAATTCTGTCTTAGTCATCTAGTGCTGTTATAGCAGAAATACCACAAGTGGATGACTTTAGCAGAGAGCAATTTCATTCTTACACAGTCCAGTACACCACAAGTCCAAATTCAGGACATCAGCTCCAGAGGAAGATTTTGTGTTGGAAAACCTTGTCACCAACCTTCCTCTGGCCGGGGAGCATCTGAGGCACAGAGACCTCAGTTCAAAGGGCATGCTTTGCTGCTGGCACTACTTCTTTCCTGATGGTCTAAGATCCACAACTCTCTGTTTGCTTTCTTTTCCTTAATATTCCAAAATATTGCCTTAAGGGACAGTAGTCTGATGCATTGAGTCCTGCCCCACCAACATGACTGCCACTCATCCTTTCTCATTAACATCATAGAGGAAAGATTTACAACAGAAAGGAATATCACACAATACCAGAATCATGGTCTAAGCCAAATTGCTACACACATTTTGGGGGGGATGCATTTCAATCTACGACAACTACCAAACCACGCCATACTGTATAAAGCACTGACAATCATTGCCCAGCCAAGCTGACACACAACCTTAATGGATGACAGATGGTCAGGAAGTTGTCTTCCAAATTTCTTTCTTTCCTTTTTACTTTGACTTTATTTATGATTTATTTTTATTGCTATACCTTAGACAAAGGTTAACAGAACAAGCTAGCTTCTCATTGAACAATTAGTACACACTTTGTTTTGTGATGTTGGTTGCCAAGCCCACAATATATCAATATTTTCACCTTCTCAGCCTTGAATTCTCTATTAGCAGCTTTCTTCCCCTCCTGCCTTCTGGTCCTTGCCCCTTGCTTGGTTTGATCCTCTAGTCTCGTTTTGTTTTATGGGCCTTTCTAATCTTTGGCTGAAGGTTGGTCCTCAGGACAGATTTCATTATTGAGCTAAAAGAGTGTCCACGTGCCATACTCTTGGAGTTTCTCCAGTTTCTGTCAGGCCAGTAAGTCTGGTCTTTCTTTGTAAGCTAGAATTCTGTTCTTTAGTTTTCTACAGCTCTGTCCAAGTCCTTTTATTGTGATTCCTGTCAGAGCAGTCAGTGATGGTAGACAAGCACAATCTAGTTGCGCTGGACTCAATTTGGTGGATGCTGTTGTAGTTATGGTCCCTTAGTGATTTGGACTAATCTTTCCCTTGTGTCTGATTTTCCTCTTTCTCCCTCGGTCTAGACAGGCAGGGTAAGACCAGTGGAGTATCTTCCATGGTGGCTCACAAGCTTTCACGTGTTCCAGATTTCTTGACTTAAGTGGACGAGCACCTCCAGCACTACATCTGTTCATTGAAACATCTCAACTGGTTTTCTGTCAACTCCTGGAGCCTTGTTTTTTTTTCACACCTGTCCATGCAGCTTTGGCTTCTTCCTTTAGTACCATCAGTTCCTGACCATATGCTACCTCTTGAAATGACTGAACATTTATCAGTTCTTATTGGTACAGTGACTCTGTGTATTTATTCCATTTGCATTTGATCCTTTCTGTATCATTCAATATTTTGTCTGCAGAATCCTTCTGTATTGCAACTTGAGGCTTGAATTTTTTCTTCAGTTCTTTGGCCTTGAGAAATGCTGAGCATATTCTTCCCTTTTGGTTTTCTAACTCCAGGTCTTTGCACTTTTCTTTATAATACTTTGTCTTCTCAAGCCACCTTTTGAAATCTTGTGTTCAGATCTTTTACTTCATTTCTTCCTTTCACTTTAGCTATTCTATGCCCAAGAGCAAATTTCAGAGTCTCTTCTGACATCCATTTTGGTTTTTTCTTTCTCTCCTGTCTTTTTAAATGACTTTTTGCTTTCTTCAGGTGGGATGTCCTCAATGTCATTCCACAACTCATCCACTCTTCAGTCATCAATGTTCAACCATCAAATCTATTTTTGAGATGGTCTCTAAATTCAGGTGGGTAATACTCAAGGTCATATTTTGGCTCTTGTGGACTTACTCTAATTTTCTTTATCTTCAACTGGAACTTACGTATGAGCAATTAATAGTCTGTTCAACAGTCAGCCCTTGATCTTATTCTGAGGATACTGGGTTTTCCATCAGGTCTTTCCTCAAATGTAGTGCATGATTCCTGTGTATTACATCTGGCAGGGCCATCTATATTTTTGAAAAAAGGTACTCCCAACAAAGAAGTGTTTGGTCTTCCAAAATTTTATTATGCAATCTCAAATGTCTTTTCCATTACCAAATCCGTATTTTCCAACTACCAATCCGTCATGGCTTGAATTATGTTTCCCTAAAAATGTGCAGAAATTTGGCTGGGCCATGGTTCCCAGTGTTGTATGAAGTCTGACAATTATGTCCACAAACGTAGTTGTTTTAATTGCTACGTACGTCATTGCTGAATATCACTACGGTCAACTTTGAAGTATTCCCTTTAGGAAGCTATGCACCAATGCTAGCTCTTGGTCCACCCTTCAAAGCAATTTTGAAAGTCTTTCTGGAGTAGCCATTCTGCACAGTGGCACAGTGGCAAGTTTACAAACTTAATTGTATAATTGTCTGTAAGGGAGTTTGGGGCCAGTAAACAAATAACTGTATTGGAATACCCTACCTACTCACCTGATCTGGCCCCCAATAATTTCTTTCTTTACCTGAAGATAAAGGAAATATTGCAAGGAAGACATTTTGATGGCTGTTCCAGAAGAAGAGTTCCAAAATTGTTTTGAAGGGTAGACTAGGTACTGACATCAGTACATAGCCTCCCAAGCAGAGTATTTTGAAGGTGACCACAATGATAGTTCACAATGAGGTATGTAACACATTTTCTAGGATGAGTTTGCAGACTTAATTGGCTGTGCTCATATGGTTGTCCTGCATTTTGTGACTTTCCTGTTATAAATCCTAATCTCTGCTAATGGTTGATAGGGCAAGATTGGATTATACTAAAGAGACTTAGGGTGGGAGTGTAAACACCATTACCCTGGTCAGCTCCTGATCCAGTGTAAAGGAGTTTCCCTGCTGTGTAACTTGTACTATGTTTTATTCTTTTGTCCTGCAAGAGATAAAAGAGAAGTGAGCAGAGCACTGGGAACCTCATACCACCAAGAAAGCAGTTCCGAGAGCAGAATGCATCCTTTTTACCTGGATTTTTGCACAGAGAAGTTCCTAGTGCAGGAGAAGATTAAAGACAAGGACTTACCTCCAGAGTGGACAGAGAATGTTTTCCCTGGAGCTGTCACCATAAATTTGGACTTGTAGCCTACTAGACTGTGAGAATAATGACTTTTTCTCTATCAAAGCCATTCACTTGTAGTATTTGTATGACAACAACACTAGATGACTAATACATAATCTTTCTTCTTTGTTTCTAATTTTTGCATTCCATCACCAGTAATTATTAATGCTTCTTGATTGCATAGGCTTGAGCAATTTCAGACAGCAGAAGTTGGCAAAAATCTTTCATTTCCTCATTTGGAGTATTAGTAGTTGGTGGGTAAATTTGAAACCTAGTTGTATTAACTGATCTTCCGTGTAGGTGTGTAGATACGATTCTATCACTGACAGCATTGTACTTCACAATAGATCTTGACATGTTCTTTTTGATGATGATTATAACACCATTCCTTTTCAATTTCATTCTCAGCATAGTAGGTCCTATGAGTACCTGATTCAGAATGACCAATATCAGTCAGTTTCAGCTCACTAATGCCTAGGATATTGACCTTTATGCAGTCCATTTCACTTCTGACAACTTCCAATTTTCCTGGATTTGTACTTAGTACATTCCATGTTCTGATTATTAATAACATTTGCAGATGTCATGTGTCACATCAGCAAATGAAGATCTCAAAAGCTTGACTCTATCCACATCCTTAAGATCCACTTTACTTTGAGTAATATTTTGAGTCATCTTCCAGCACCGTATCAGATGATATTCTGCTGCTGTTAATAGGGTTTTCACTGGCCAGTATTTTCAGAAACAGACCACCAAGTCCTTCTTCCTGGGTTGTCTTAGTCTGGAAGCTCCTGAAACCTGTCCATTAGGGGTGATCTTGTTGGTATGTGATATAGCAATGGCATAGCTTCAAGCAATACTTAAGCCACGACAGCACTACAAACTGACAGAGAAGGAGAAATCAAGTCATACATTAGATTTCAATGCCTGAGAGATATTTTCACACAGGGGTAAAAATTGGTACTTGAAGGTATGAGAAAAGTGTCTTAGATATCACAATGGTCTGTAGACCTTTGAGCTCAATACTGTTGTTATTAGCTGCAGTCAACTTGGTTATAACTCCTGGTAACTCCAGCCACACAGAGTGTAACTGCTTCATAAGGCTTTCAAGGTTGTGATCTTTTGGAAGCAGATCACCACGCCTGTCTTCTGAGGTACCTCTTGGTGAGTATGAACTGATAATCTTTCAGCTAATAGACAGCACTTAGCCATTTGCTCCACTAGACTATCAAAACTCTTCCCTACCAAAGTCTCATTCTTTACTATTTAATTCCTCTCACTTAATTGTGTTAAGCTCTTATAGTAAAGAAATCTTTTTAAACTAATGGCTCTGAAATTTATTTTTTAGTCAGAAAGCATTTTTTAGAGCATCATTATTAACATTTCATAGAATACTAGTATTGAAATACTAGTTGAAAAAGACAGATCTGTTTTATCACATTAAAAAAATAACAGTTGCTATCAAGTCAATTCTGACTCATAGCAACCCTGTAAGACAGAGTAGAACTGCCCCATAGGGTTTCCAAGGAGTAGCTGATGGACTTGAACTGCTGACCTTTCAGTTAGCAGCCAATCACTTAACTGCTGCAGTACCAGGGCTCCTTTTATCACATAGCCATAATTAAATTCCTTTCAATAGTTTTTTAGTTTCTTTTATTTCTCAGTCACCACAGTTTTGAAAATACAATGTGTGCTCAACAAATACTCATTAAATTAACCTTAAAAAGCCAAAACTAAACCAACTGTCATGGAATAGATTATAATTCATAGTGTTAGCATAGAACAGAGTAGAACTGTCCCCATAGCATTTCCAACACTATAAATCTTTACAGAAACAGACTGCCACATCTTTCTCCTGTGGAGCAGCTGGTGGGTTCAAACTACTAACCTTTTGGTTAGCAGCCAAGTTCTTAATCACTGTTCCACCAAGATCCTTAAATTAACCTTAGATGGACCTAGAAGGAGTGTGAGTAGGCTGAGACTTCAGCAGACATGATTCTCAACGTGCCAGTTTCCAAAATGGTCTGAGTGTGTCCCCAGGGAATCCAGGACATGCTGCTGGGGCTGCCTGGGGCTGCCAATGGAGCACAAGTTGGCTGAACCTTCGGTGTCTGCCATGTGGTCACTAGGGACACACTGTACCACACAGTAGCTACTTTTCAGGAATGTAATTCACAGGACCCAGTGCAAAATGGAAATGTGAATCCCTTGTTTAAAAATTACTCTGAAATTCAAGACAGTGGCATCAGAGCATTAAACCAATAGCAGGGCTTTACTTAGTACAGGGCCCAGTGTGACTGTACAAGTTGTATGGCCATAAAACAGGCCCTGCTACTCAGACCTGGAAGGAAAGTTGAATGCAACAATGGAAACTGTTGAGTGAGGAAATAATAATGGACTTGTTAAGATAACTTGCAGAGCCTTTACTGTAGAATGATTTGTTTCCAGATGTTTCCCTCAGACTGGGAGGCAGGCAGAAGTACTTGATGACCTTATGGAGAAAAGAGAAGCTTGTTTTTGTGATGGAATTTAGCATTCTGGTGTCTCTGCTTATTCAAAGTATTATAAGAAGCCAGATTGACCCCCATGGGTGGCTGCTCCTACCACGTGAAATTGTGATCAAGGTAAAGATGGAAGGACTGTATGCAATGCAAAGAAATATTTGAAGAAACATTATTAGTGTAAAAAAAGCTATCTCCTTTTAACATAAGTGGGATCTTTTAAAAATATAGGTGAAAGAGAAATTCTATGATTGGAGGAGTAGGCTAAAATACGGACATACAATGTTACTTCTGAATAACTTCCAAATAACACAAAGGTTCTCATTCATTCCAGAATTGTGACAGTGTTTGAAAAACAATCATCTAAGGCCTCATGGGATGTGACTGAAGACTGCAAGAAATATCACACTGTCTTTTATGTCTTGTAGCTCAGACCAGGAGGAGATAGTCTACTGATCCTGATTCCTCTCACAACGTGAAATCAAATAGAAAAATGATGAAGCATGGTCATGGTGCTCACCCAAGCTCCTGGGGAGGAGGAGCAAGCTGGCCTCACTGTCTTCCCCTTTCATGTCTCTGATCTGGCAATTCACCTACTCTCATGAGTTACATTCTCTGTAGTCAGTCAACACAAGCCAGAATCCTATGCTCTAGCCTTCTTCTATTCACAGAGTAAAGATGGACACTTCTTTAAAACAAGAAATAATTATTCTAAATGATATCATCCAAACTTAGTCTTTTCCACTCTTAAATCCTGTTCCTGGCATCACTTGACAGCATGTGATGTGTATTTCACAAGGTGTTTTACTTACTCAATAAATACTACTTTGTTTGGCTTCTGAATTCATAAAATACATTAAAATCTTGTTAGCAAATAATCTCTTAACAGTTCAGATATCATAAAACAAAATGCCCCTTTCATACTGTCAGATGTTTTGTGTAGGTCTCCAAAGTTCAGTTTCTGCTATTTTTATCCTGGTTTAAGAAACCAGGATCAACGTCATAACTCTGAGAAAAATAAATTGCTGGCGATGAATGCATTTGTAAGATTAACAAATGAAATCTTCACTCTGAACATGAATATAATAGGCTAAAGAGGGGTGGGAAATTACAGTTGCATAGTGGTAAGAAATTACAGCCACTAACCAAAAGTTTAGCAGTTAGAACCCACCCAGCACTCCCTGGCAACCCTATGAAGCAATCCTACTCTGTCCTACATAGCTGCTATGGTTGACTGGATGGCAATGGATTTGGTTTTTGGTTTAAAGAAGGATTACTAGGCTATGAAACCTGGAAGAAAAAAAAAGTCTCAGCTCTTGGAAAATAAGGCCTTAGTGGTAGAAACAACACCCAAAATCACATGATAGAATTTTGCAAGACCAACAACTTCCTCGTTGTAAATACCTTTCTCAGCAGCATAAATAGTGACTACACACATGAACCTTGCTGGATGAAACACACAGGAATCAAATCAGCTACATCTGTGGGAAGACATTATAGAGAAGTCAATATCATAAGTCTGAACAAGACAAAGGCCAAACTGATAAATGGATCATCAATCGCTTGTATTCGGGTTCAAGTAGAAACTGACAAAAACTAAAATAAGTTCAGGAGAGCTAAAATGTGACCTTGAGTATACACTGTACCTGAATTTAGAAACCATCTCAAGGATAGATTTGATACACTGAATGTTAATGACCAAAGGCCAGATGAGTCAATGACATTATATACGAAAAACAGAAAAGATCACCAAAAAGAAGGAAGAAAGAAGAGACAAAAATGAATATCAGAAGAGACTTTGAAATTTACTCTTAAACAGAGTAGGGAGTTAAAGGAAAAGGAAGAAATGAAGTAGGAGAACTGAACAGAAAATTTTAAAGGGTGGCTGGAGAAGACAACGTAATATGAAGCAATGTGCAAATACCTACAGCTGTAAAACCAAGAGAACAAAGCACTTTGTATTTCTCAAGCTTAAAAGACTGAAGGAAAAAAAATCAAGTTTCAAGGCATAATACTGAAGGATTCTGTAGGGAAAATATTGACTGGTATAGGAAGCATCAAAAGAATATGGAAGGAATACACAGAGCCACTGTACCAAAAACACTTGCTTGATGTTCAGCTGCTTCTGGAGGTGGCTTATGATGAAGGACCACTGGTGATGAAGGAAGAAGTCCAAGGTGAACTGAAGGCCTTGACAAAAAGGGGCTCCAGGAATTGACAGAACATCAACTGAGATGTTTCAAAAAGAGATGTAGAGCTGGAGAAGCTTACTTGCATACGCCAAGAAAGTTGGAAGACAGCTTCCTGACCAACTGACTGGAACAGTTCCATATTTGTGCCCATTCTAACATAAGGTGATTCAACACAGTATGGAAATTATTAAGCAATATCATTAATGCCACACAGGAACAAAATTTTCCTGAAGATCAATCAAAAATGGTTGTAGAGGTACATTGACAGGAGATGGACAGGAATACCAGCCAGACTCAAACAAACGATACGGGACAAGGGATATCATTGCCAATATCAAGTGTCTTGGCTGAAAGCAGAGAATACCACACTACTGACTATGAAAAGGCATTTAACTGTGTGGATCATAACAAATCACTGATAACAGTAGAAAGAATGAGAATTTCAGAATACTTAATTGTGCTCATGCGGAACCTACACACAGAACAAGGGAGATATTGCATGGTTTAAAACCATTCATTCTGGACGCTAAGCAAATAATCTGGGAAGCTGGACTATATGGGAACACAGCATCAGGACTGAAGGAAGACACATTACCAACCTGCAATGTGCACATGACACAACCTTGCTTGCAGAAAGCAAAGAGGCCTTGAAGCACTAACGAACATCAAAGACTATAGACTTCAGTACGGATTACACATCAACACACACACAGAAAAACAAAAATCCTCGTTACTGGACCAATAAACATTACAATAAATGGAAAAAAGATTGCTGTTGTCAAGGATTTCCTTTTACTTGAATCCATAATCAGTGTCCATGGAAGCAACAATCAAAAAATCAAATGATGTATTGCACTTGGCAAATCTGCTACAACAGATCTCTTTAAAATGTTAAAATCAAAGATGTTACTTTGAGGACTAAAATGCTCCTGGCCCAAGTCATGGTACTTTCAATCACCTAATATGTTTGCAAAAGCTTGACAATAAGTAAGAAAGACAAAAGAAGAATTCATGCCTTTGATTTATGGTGGTGGCAAAAATTATTGACTATACCATAGACTGCCAGAAGAAAAAGCAAACATGTCCTGGAAAAAAATTCAAACAGAATAGTCCTCAGATGTGAAGATGACTAGACTTTGTCACACATTCTTTGTACATGTTATCAGGAGAGAGCAGTCCCTGGAGAAGGATATCCATGCTTGGTGAAATAAAGCATCACCAAAAGAGAGTAAGACCCTCAATGAGTTGGACTGAAACAGTGGCTGCATCAGTGAGCTCAAACACAGCAATGATTGTGAAAATGGCTCATGACTGGGCAGTGTTTCATTCTGTTGTACCCAGGGTCTCTATGAGTCAAACTGCCTTGATGGTACCTAGCAACTACAAAAAAGGGTTATGAGGCAATAGTTTTTCAAAGGTAGAATTCTTACCTTCCCTGCAGGAGGCTGGTGAGAACCTACTAATGCACATCTTTCATGCTGCTGCGATGCTGAACAGGTGTCAGCAGAGCTTCCAGACTAAGACAAACTAAGATGATCTACCACTCAACCAGTCAAAACCATTTGGATCACAATCATTTGATCCCCAACCAATCACGTGTATATCATAGGACTGGGCAGCATTTTTCTCATGTGGTGAATTTTATGCATGGGATCACCATGAGTTGAGAGCTAACTTGACAGCTGCTAATAACAAAGCATGATTGGTTAAAGAAAAACCTGATAGTCATTGTTTTAGTTTTCTAGTATCACATAAGACAAATGCCACAAGTGATCTATTACATTTGTTACTCCATGACATCAACTTGTATTTGGCCAAACAACTGGGAACGATAGCCTAGCCAAGTGGACACATAAAATTAACCATCACAATTATCCTCAAGAAGTTGACAGGTCATTTAGTTGTGCAGTCCAAAGAACAAAGGAAGGACTTTGTGCTTCAGTGAATAGGCCACAAGTCCATGTGAGAAGGAGTCTCACAAAACTCAGTCATCCCTTGAAAGCAAAAGTAGGAAGAATCAGCATTAGAAGACACAACATTTGAGTCAGATGGAACTGGTATTGAATCCCAATTCTGTTACTATTAAGCTTTGCAAGCCTCAAAACCAAAATCAAACCTTTTCTGTTGAGTTATTCTGACTCGCAACATCTCCATAGAGTAGAACTGTCCTGTAGAGTTATAAAGAATAGAACTGTACTAAAGAGTTTATAAGGAGTAGCTGGTAGATTTGCATTATTGACCTTTTGGTTAGCAGCCATGCTCTTAACCAGTGTGCCACCAGGGCTCTATGTGGCCCTAGTCAAGTCATTTAATCTCCTTAAGGCTCAACTTTCTTACTATTAGATTGCTATTATGTTACAATTCATGAGGATTAAAACAGATAACATGAATCTGTGAGCATTGTTAAGCTCAAGAAAGAAAAATGAAAGAAAAAATAAGAAAAAGGCAGTCATTTTTACCATTAGATAAGTCAGCTGTGGAACTAGCCTATCTTGAAAAAGACCTAGATATGTATGGTTTAAAGGCATTTAGAACCTTTTAACACAATCAGTCTTACTGAGCATTTAGCTACAAGAGACTACAGACAAGAAAACTATGCTTCAGTATAACCCCGGTACTAAAATGTAACATGAAAGAAAGGAAAGAAGGAGTAGAGGGAGGGAGGGAAGGACAAAAGGAAGGAGAGAGGGAGGGACAGACAGAGGGAAGGAGGAGGGGAGACAAAGAAAAAGAAAGAACAAAAGAAAGGGAGAGAGAAAGAAAGAAAGAGAGAAAATTACAGACCAATATTTCTCATGAACACATAAATGCAAAGATTTTCAACAAAATTCTTGCTGGTAGAATTCAGCATCATAGAGAAAAACATAATCATGACCAAGTGGAATTCATACTAGATATGCAACATTAGAAAGGCAATCAACGTAACCAACCACATTAATAGAACCAGAAAAAAACTCACATAATCATCTCAGTCTACTCAGAAATGCATTTGATAAAGTCCACCATCTGTCCCTGATAAAAATTTCAATAAGATAGAACTAGAAGGGAAATTTCTCAGCATAATAAAGGACATTTATACAAAGCCAACAGTCAGCATTATTATCAACAAAAAGAGTCTGAAAAAATTCCCTGTGAGAACAAGAACAAGACAAGGACAGCCTTTATCATCACTCCTACTTAACACTGTACTGAAAGTCCTAGCTAGGGCAATAAGGCAAGAAAAAGAAACAACAAGCATCCAAATTGGAAAGGAAAAATTTATATTGTACTGCACAAACAGAACACCAAATATTCCACAAGAATATCGGGATACAAGATCAACACACAAAAATCATTTGGATTCCTATACACAAACAAAAAGAACTTTTAAAGGAAGTCAAGAAAACAATACTGTTTATAATACACTCTAAATTGTCAGAACACTTAGAAAAAAACATAATCAGGGATGAAAAAGATGTATGCAAAGAAAACTACAAAACACTACAGTAAGAAACCAAAAGAAATCTGCATAAATGAAAAAAACATATGCTTATAAACAAGAGGCCTCAAGACTGGGAAAATGTCAATGCCACCCAAAGTGATCTACAGATAATGAAAGCCTGATCCAAATACCAACAACTGTCTTTAACCAGATGGAAAAGCTAATCACCAAATCTATATGAAATGGAAAGAGGCCCCAGGTAAGCAAAACATTATTTAAGGGAAAGAGCAAAGTAGATGTACTTGCGTTGCACTACCTGATCTTACAACTTACTACACATTCATGGCAGTCAAAACATCCTGGTGCGGTAACAAACACATACACCAATGAACCAGAATCAGGAACCCAGATGTAAATCCATCCATCTATGGTCAGTTGATCATTAACAAAGACCCAAAATTCATTAAATGGGAGAAAGACAATCTTTTAAACTAATGATTCTGGCAAAACTGGATGTAAGTCTGTAGATAAAAAAGAAAGAAAGAAACACAGCCCACACTTCACAGCACACATAAAAACTAATGGAAGGACTTATGGCCAACGTGGTGCTATAGCCCAAAGCACCATGTCATCCCTCCACAACAAAGACCTGAAAACTAAGTAAAACAAAGACAAACGTCAGTCTTGGAACCTGAAGTGTCAAATGAAGAGATAAAAATTCAGCCAAATACTGAATGGCATAAGAAACTGACAGAGAATAAAGAACAAGAACAGAGATGAGCAGAAGTCTGCTATTAACTAACACAGTAAGGACTCCTGTCAGAGATCAGTAGATAGGGAGAACAAGAAAGCAGTTTCAGCAGGAGACAAAGCACCTGGTAACCAGTGATAGATCCTTTCCCATCCCTCAGCCTATCTCTGCTGCTCTACCTCTAATGGTGCCTGGCTAACTGAGGTGGCTCAGCCAGCTGAGAAGTGCAGCATCCTTGCTGTTTGTATTCTTCCCACCCACATCAGAGATCAGCAGACAAGGGGTACAGGAAAGCAGCTTCATGGAGCTCCCAGCAGAACGCAGATCACTCAGTAACCAGCAATATACAAGGACTGCCAATTAAGTGCATGAACTCATCCAAGAAAAAGTGCTATGTACCTCATTGCTGAATATCACTGTGGTCACCTTCAAAATACTCCGCTTGGGAACCTATGTACCAATGCCAGTGTTTATTCCACCCTTCAACGCCGTTAGAGCCGCCATCATGTTATCCTTGATGTCCTGAATGTTATCAAAATGTATTCCTTTCAATATGTCCTTTACTGTCAAGTAAAGAAAATGTTATTGAGGGCCAGCTCAGGAGAGTAGGGAGGGTGTTTCAATACAGTTGTTTGTTTACTGGCTAAAAACTTCCTCATAGCAGTGCCATGTGAGGTAGTGCATTGTCATAATGCAAGAGCCATGAGTCATTGGTGAGAAGTTCAGGTCGTTTTTGTCTAACTTTTCATGCAGTCTTTTCAGCACTTCCAAATAATAAATTTGGTTAACTGTCCAGCTGCTACAAATTCACAATGAACAATCTTTCTGATTGTTGTGACTCTTGATTTGGACTGATAGAACTTTTTGGTTGTGGAGAATTGGCTGACTTCCATTGTGCACTTTGACTCTTTGTTTCAGGGTTATATTAATCTACTCATGCTTCTTCACTACTGATAATACAGCCTAAAACATTGTTTTACTTCTACAAAAGATTTTGGTGAACTTCAGCTCTCCTTTGATTTTGTTCATCAGTGATCTCCTTTGGGACCATTTTTGCACACACCTTTCACATACTGAGATTTTCAGTTAAGATTTTCATTTCTCTATCAATGTTTACTTAGTCAACTATGCTTCTCACAGTCAGCCATGGATTTTGGCACACAGTATGGAAAAATTTTGCAATGTTTTTGTCAGTTCTGCTTGTTACTGGTTATCCTGATCTCTCTTCATCAGTGATATTTTTCTCCCCTCAGAAAAATGTTTAAGTCACCTATACACTGCTGTTTTCTTCATGGAATTATCGCCATAAACTTGGACTAACATGTCCATAATTTCACTTCCAATCTTGCCAACCTTAACAAGAAATGTAATGTTTGTTCATTGCTCTAATTTAAACTTTGACATTGTTGTGATGGCACACAAAAACACAATAATGAACACCACTCAGCAAGACACCGCAGCACATCGACATGAACACAGCTGTGAGACACTGATACACCAAGGTTATGAAACCTCACTGCGTTGTTTGTACAGTGCTGCCAATGCAAGTGCGTGGTGGCAAGTTCTCAAGCTTGTCAGACTTTGTAGTCTTTCCTAACCTTCACCCTTCCAACCCCAGCCTCTTCTACTGTCTGGCCACAGCCTTTTGGCCAGGAGGCAACTACTTCTATCCTGGCTGCTTGGACTTGCCCCACCCACACTGACTCCCTCAGTTCCATTTGTCTATAGCTGGTGTTGCTTTTTTCCATTTCTTTTAGTTTCCTCAATGCCTACCACCACCTCTCTCTTCTTTATCTCCAGCATCTATCTCCATGTGTTATCTTTGCTTCTTCCTGAAATGCTGTGAAGTGGCAGTCAACCAAGGAACCACTCCTCTGGCCCATCACATCACACTGATGGTATCCTTGAGGGGTTTTGTTGGGTTGGGTTTTGTGTCTTTGTTTTCTTTTTCTTTTCACAGATTGGGACCCCCTTTTAGCCAGGCCATATTGCATAGCTTAGAATTCACTTACACAGTCTACACAGCTAAGTGAATGTGATCCTGAGGGTATTTCTCTTTCCCTTCCTGCCTTCCTCTTCCTTCCTTCCTTCCTTCCTTCTGTCCTTCCTTCCTTCCTTCTGTCCTTCCTTCCTTCCCTCCTTCCCTCCTCCCCTCCTTCCCTCCTCCCCTCCTCCCCTCCTCCCCTCCTCCCCTCCTCCCCTCCTCCCCTCCTCCCTTCCTCTCTTCCTCCCTTCCTCCTTCCCTCTTTCCCTCCTTCCCTCCTTCCCTCCTTCCCTCCTCCCCTCCTCCCCTCCTCCCCTCCTTCCTTCCTCCCTTTGTCCCTTCCTCCCTTCCTCCCTTCCTTCCTTCCCTGGCTTCCTCCCTTCTTCCTTTTCTTTCTTTCTCTTTTGCTTTCTCTTTCACACTTTCTCTCTCTTTCTTTCCTTCTTTCCTTTTTTTTTCTCATTCTGTTTTCATTTCTCGGTTGTCATCTCTCTGTACTTTTTTTCCTGTCTTCTGAACACCTGGCTCTGTGTGACATCTATACCCCTTATAGCCAGGCTACACTGCACAGCATGAAAGACACTCTGGTCTTTACAGTTGCACAACTGGAACCCCTGGGGGATTTTCTTTTTCCTTTTTTTTCTATTTTCCAAATTTTTATCTAATTTTTTTCTTCTTTTTACCATTTTCTTTTCCTTTTCTTCATTTTTTCCTTTCTGTTTTTCTCCATTTGTCAGTTTCTTGTCTTCTCACTCCATTAGAAAACTGCTTTATCACTCTTTTCTCCTTTGTTTTTTTGGCTCCTACCTCTCTCTCTCCTCTCCCCCTGTTTTCCCATACCTATATTAGTTCAATACATCGCACCCTCACACCTTCTTCCTGCCAGCTTGAAGCATGCACAGAACATTAACCAATCCATGAGAAGCATATGTTCAGCCTAATGGAACCTGCCCAGAACTGATTCCTAGCTCACCCTGTTGGCCTAGTATCTGCCACAAACAACTTATCCCATGCCCATCCTTTCAGCTGGACTTTCCTTGGTGCACCACAGCTAAGTGACTGGCCTTGCCCATTGGGCAAGGAGATGAAAAGTACCATGACCACAGAGGAGCAAACAACAAAGAATTCAAGACCACCTACTCTCACGTAACCAAATAAAACAAAAAAATGATGAAAGAAACCAATCTACAATCAATAAATGAAGAAAATAACAACTGAATGTCCACAAAGACAGTAGAAAATATTTAAAAAATACTTTAAAAAGTACAGGATGGTTCCATTTGATGTCCAAAATAAAACACCAGATAACTTTCCAGTAGAAGGAAAAAGTACTAGAACTAGCTAACAGGGAATTCATATCTCTAATATTCAGAGCTAAGCAAGAGTTGAAGCAAAAGCAGGCAAAAATGAGGGGAAAAAATTTGTGGAAGGGACAGAAAAATTCATAGTAAGAACTGATTTAAAAAACAGAAGAATAGAGGAGAATAATATTGGAATAAAATGCCCAAATTAATTAACAACTAGAAATTATACAAAAACAACAATTAATAATATAAAAGATAAATAAGATTTCAGAAATAGTTTCATAGAAGGGCTGAGGAGAATAGTTGAAATAGTGGAAGACAGAAACAGCAAAATTGAAGATAACACTTGGATACAACTCTGAGGAAAAATTAGAAAAAAGAACAAAAAAAGAGAAGACCCTGAGCATTATGTGGGAAACAATCAGATGCAAAAGTTTACAAGTGATTGAGTTTCAGAACAGGGTGAGGAATGGAAAACACAAAGGATCCTTGAAGACTTGATGGCAGAAAATTTCCCTGATATCAAGGAAAATTAAAAGCTGACCATCCAAGAAGCTCAATGAACTCTACACAGGAAATATTTTTTAAAAAATTACCAAGGCATATCTTAATCACATTCACTAAAACCAAAGACAAACAAAAACCTTGAGAATAGCTCAAGAAAAGCAAAAAGTCACATACAGAGGAGAAACAATAAGACAAAGTTCTGATTATTCAGCATAACTCACGCAGGCAAAAGGACAATGGGATGATGTAGATAAAAACTTGAAAGAATAAACTACCATTAAAGACTAAAACATCCTGTAAAACTCTCATTCCAATGTGATAATGAAATTAGGACATTTGTAGATTACCAGAAATAAAGGGAATATGTAAATACCAAGCCAAAGAATTATTAAAGAGAGTCCATCAGCCTGGGAACAAATAACATTAGACCACAACCTGAATCTAGTATACTAGATATCAGCCTAGGAAAAGAACTATCCAAAACAAAAAGAATTAAAGCAGGGAATCAGAGAAGTTAATCTGTAAATGACAACAATACCAGAATAATAAAAAAGGGAATAAACAATATAGGTATAGAATGCCTAATAGAGTAAAATACAAGGTGACACCAAGTAATATTTGATTGGTTCAAACCTAGGAAGATAAGGGTAAATTTCAGGTAACTACAAAGAAAAGTAACAAACCTACTCATCTAAAAAAAAAAAAAAAGAAGGAGGAGAATATAAACTTTCAATAAAAGCAAAATCTACAAAAACAAAAGAAATGAAAAAGAAACCCATGAACGAAAGGAATTCAGCACAGAATAAAAGGAACAAAATAAATGTGCAGCACCACAAAAAACCACTAGAAAATGAGAGCAATAAACTGCCACCTAGATATACCTAAACTAAATGTAAATGGCGTGGATGCACCCATACAGAGACAAAGAGTGGTAGAACAGATTAAGACAGGATCCATCAACATGTTGTCTACAGGAGACACATCTTAGAACAAAAGATGTAACTTTATTAAAAATCAAAGTATGGAAAAATGTATCAAACAAATACCTACCAAAAAAAAAAAGGAGTGGCAACACTAATCTCGGATAAAATAGACTTTAAAACAAACTCCAGCAGAGCCATCATGGCAGACTAGACACACATCTCCTTAACTTCCTCTAAAAACCAAGGCCTGGATTGACGATTGAATGGAACTTTGTGGACACCAAGTGGGCCCTAGGACATGACACAGGGCTGTCAGACTGGACTGCTTGCCACTAAATGGGAAACTTCCTCTCTCTCACTGAGTTCTGTCCCTGTTGCCTTGCTGCTTGCATGGACCGAAGGTACTGATGCTTTCAATTTATTTTTTTTCTTTTTGTTGGCTCGTAGACAGGGAATGGGCAAAAGCCAGAAAATACACTGAGCAACAATGCTGAGGTGAACAGCATGTGCCACAGCAGAGAGACAGTGTATGGGAGAGCCTGGTGGCCGACTGAGGGCACTACAGCCCCTCCACCCTCTTTTTTCTGAGCTCTGCCATAGACTCTTCTGTTTTGTCACAGGAGGGGCAGCTTGACCAGGATGCCATCTTGGTTGGCTGGGAGGTGGAGTCACTCAACCAGAGGCATCAGTATGGGCTAATGCCCAGGCTGGGAGGCCGTGCCAGTCCTAGGAGCAGTTGTCCAGTTGAAAGGCTGTGTTTACCATAATGCTGCCTTATGGTTAGGGTCAGACAGAGGATGGCAACAGGGCCCTAGCCCCTCCCTACTTTGACCTACATCCTAGCATCTGGTGATTGCCAAAGAGGTGCTTCCATTGTCAGCTGGAATGTGGGACCTGCCTCACCTGATGGCCTGACTGATTTTGAAGGCTGCCAGATAGCTTTTAGCTTTTTTAAATAAGGCTGCCTGGAAAAATAACTACCATGTAGCCCAATGACATCTCTTCTAGTCTTTACTGACCCATATTGTAGGCTCAGTCGATGGCCCCCCAGTGGCTCCATAAGTAGACCGATGTCTTTGCCAGCCAGGAGGTGGAGCTTGCTACTCCAAACAGTCCCCTAAGGCCAGTCACTAAAGTACAGAGAGGTGACTACTGACCAAGTCACTTCTCAGAACTATGCTTCAGCTCCTGTTGAGGCAACACCAGAGAAACTAAACAGCCTCTGGATGGCTCACAGGCAACAGATCATTGCTAAGCATTTAAAGAAACAGCCCACCATGGCTCCAGAAAACTCCCAAAATAAAGAGTTAAAAAACTTCCAATATAAAGCAGCTTTCCTGAAACTATTGGAGGTCAAGTACAAAAGAATATTATAGAGAGTCCTCCTAGAAATTAAACAAAATGCAGCTGAGCAAAATGAAAAATTTATTAAGCTATTTGAACTGGTAGGATATCAACGTTCTGAAATCCAACAGATGGATAACAAAATTACAGAATTAGACAATTTAATTCAGGACCAAAAGAGCAGAATTGAGGAACTGCAAGTCAGACTTGGTGACCTTGAGGACAGAGCAACTGACACCAGCATTTAAGAGGAGAAATCAGGGAAAAGAAATAAGAAAAATGAGGAAGCATTAAAAAACACGTGGGATGCTATCAAGATGAATAATCTACAATGAATTGGAGTTCCTGAACATGGAGGAATTGTAGTGTTGGAGAAGAATATTGACTGTACAACAGACCGCCAAAAGAACAAATGGATCTGTTCTAGAAGAAGTACAACCACAGTGCTCCTTGGAAACAAAGATGGTGAGACTGCATATTACATACTTTGGACATGCTGTCAGGAAAGATCAGTCCCATGCTTGGTAGAGTGGAGGGTCAGTGAAAAACAGGAAGACCTTCCAGAGATGGATGGACACAGTGGCTGCAACGATGGCCTTAAGCTTAAAAACAACTGTGGACATGATACAAGACCAGGCAGAGTTTTGTTCTGCTGTCCATAGGGTTTCTATGAGTCAGGACCAACTCAATGGCACTTAACAACAACAATAAGATTATCTAGCATATGCAATAAATTCTTAAGATGCAAATAAATATGTTCGGGAAAAACCACAGGTAACTTTTACCTCATCTTTGCCTATGTTGTCTGCCACTAGAAATACACAAATACAAGAAATAAATGGCCAGAAGTTTTCCTTAATACAGAATTTTAACAAAGTTTTAAATAAAAAATTATGGCTAACATTTGTTTAAAAGAAGAAAAAGAATAGCCTGAAAAGAAAGTTAGATATCTCACTGAAGTCCATGTTTCAAGATTGTTACAGCATAAGACTGAAAATTCTTAGAGCTACCTTCTGTATTCACTGCAATAGACTTTACAGATGCTGACACATCTCAAATCCATTTTCATTTATATTCTGGTTTTCCTCTGTAAAATATTATTTACTGTTGCTGGAAGGCCAATAGTAAGGAAGATTATTATATCAATAGTTCCTGTGTAGTGTATTAGTCTTGACCATAGTTTAATTTCCCATTTTCTAAAACCCAGCTAATAAAGGGCTGTCCACTGCCTTGTCTCTGTGGTCCTCACTGAGATGCTTCTGACTCATCCGTAAACACAAAACCAAACGCACTGCCACTGAATCACTTCTAACTCATAGCAACCCTACAGGTTGGAGTAGAACTGGCCTGCAGAGTTTCCAAGGAGTGTCTGGTGGATTTGAACTGCCAGCCTTTTGGTTATCAGACATAGCACTTAAACTCTATGTCACCAGTTTCCAACTCATTCATGGAAATATTAAAGTGAAGCTGAAACTTAGCATGTTATTCGTATTTTTTTTAAAGTCATATAAATACCAGGAAGTATTAATTAAATGCCTTCCAAGTGCTTTAAAATCAAAATTACAGAGAATTTCAGTTTTCATCTTGGTTGAAGACAGTATCTCAAAATATGGGCTATCCCACTTTTAAAACCTTCTTGAAAAGATAAATATCTGAACCAAAAGCATGTGGCATGCAAAACCTGAAGAAGAGAAACGAGCCCCAAGTTTTATTTCTAAAATCTGATAAATGAAAATATATATTCTAATAAGAAAAGAGAGACACTTCCCCCTCCTCTTTTTCTTCTCAAAAAGAATGTGTGAATTATTGCAACCCCAAGAGAGCAATATTTGACTCACAGCAGACAGTGCGGTTTCACACATTTGCTAGAATCCTAGTCCAAATAGATGCGGAAATACACAACCACTCATTCAGTAAAGAGTTCTTCAGTGACTTACAAAATTCAGAAATCTCCCCTTAAAAAATGTGAATTTATTTTATTTTATTTTTATTTCATCATATTCCTAGCATAGAAATGTGCTATTAAATAGGCCTGTGGTCAAATGTACTAAAAATCTTCAGTGCTGCAATTTCTTCAAATTTTAAAAATGCAGTGAAATCAAAATATTTAATACATATTTCTTAAATTACTGATAACATGTTCAGAGATAAAAGAGAAATGAACCACCCATGCTTCCAACTCATTGCATTAAAGAGAGAGAGAAGTCCAGCTAAAGTCAAATAGCACCTTGTTTATTAGCAGTGAGCTCTACATATTCACACCGTGCCACCCCAAAGACTGTTGAATATGGCAGAATGATGATACACTAGGAAAAAAAAACCAAAGCCAGACTGAACTAGCAATTAACTATGATACGCGATATTCCCCAAAGCGTCCCAAGTCTCGGGAGAGAAATTGTTCAACATGTCAAAGGAATGCAATTGTGCAAGGAAAAAAAAAAGACCAGTATGCAAACATATACATCTGTCAAAGTTCCCTTTAAATCAATCTAGTGATATAAAGTTGTATACACACATCACCCCTGGAGTATAACCCTAGCCCATGGTCCGTCCAGTCAGAGAACTTTAGTTGCTAATCCACCTAAAAAAAAGAGTGCAACGCACAACCCCTGGCAACTGCTTGTGTGTCATAGCAGAACTGCGCACCATTTGGTTTTCAATGGCTGATTTTTTTCAAAGTAGATTCCCAGGTCATTTTTCTTGAGGCTCCTCTGGGTAGATCTAACCTCCAGCCTTTCAGTTGGCAGCCAAGCACATTAACATTAGTACCATCCAGGAACAGCTCCACCCTCACGTGTACATTTAGCCGTCAGATTTGTACCACGTAACACCGCCTCCCTAGTGTGTCTCCTATCGCGACAGAACCTCTCAGAATCTCTCCCAGGAACTCAGACTTTCAGAGAGGCAAGTCAGTAAATGAGGCTGGTCTTGATTTCAGGGCATATATATTTGCAGGAGCCCGCACTGACTCATAGCAACTCTGTAGGACAGAATAGAACTGCCCCTCAGGGTTTCCAAGGAATGCCTGGTGGGTTCAAACTGCTGACCGCCGATAGCAGCGGGCTCTTAACCACTGCACCTCCAGGGCTCCTCATGAAGAAAATGTGTCCAATTATGTTGATCACATATGCAACAAAGATTAAAAAAAGAAGGAAACAACTGCAGACAGGAAGAAAAAAATGAAGACAGAAGTAGAGCCAGAATACTATACGGGGCTGAGAAGAGGAGGGAGGAAAAGAGAGAAATACTAATTAGTTCTCAATATTAGTCCAGTTCCTTTTTCTAGTCCCTCAGATTCAACTGCATTTCTTTCCCCTAGTTGCATTTTCCCTTAAGCTATTTTGGTTGAGTTCTACAATCAGTCTATTACAGTGCTTACCTTACTCTCTTAGATATCTAATCATTTCCTAAGTTCTTTCCAGCATGTGAATTTTTTTTTACCCACTGCAATTCGACTTATAGTGATCTTACAGGACAGAGTATTTCCACCCATAGGGTTTCCGAGGCTGCAATCTTTAGGAAAGCCAACTGCCACATCTTTCTTCCATGGAACAACTGGTAAGTTCAAACCATAGATCTTCCAGTTAGCAGCCAAATGCTTAACCATTGCACCACCAGGACTGCTTATATGAAACATGCCATTTGAAATCGCGTCCCTATTTCTTCTTTCCAACTGCTTTCTTCTAGTACCTGTCAGTGAGACTTATTTGAAAATGTCTCTCTGTGGTGTGCTGCTGCAACAAATGAGACAAGCTTGAAATTATCAACCTTGTTCTCACTTCTTGCTTGACTTTGGAAATTTCAGGTCTCTTTATTACAAAAAAAAAAAAATCTTTGCTTTTGCTGTGTACTGTGGATATATAATCAAAAGTTCCCAACAGCATTAACTGCGTCAGCAACAACTGATTACAAAACAGTTACTTTTCCCTTACCTTTGATTTCTGATTAGTCTGTTTAGTGTACTTGTTCCCAGCCCTCAAAAAATAAAAAGAAAAGACCCTCTATCTGACTTTCCATAATTTTTAAAATAATTTAGCTCATGGACCTGCCAACCAGCCCAATACCAAAAACTCTAACAAGACCTTGTGATAATAGTTTCTCCTCAGAACAATCTTTCTCTCAAGATCACCTGAGCCAGCTAGTTCAGCTGTAACAAGCTTGCTGACAAGCTCTTCTACTTCAAATCTCTGCAAAATCAGAAAGGAGAGTTGTGTTCTAAGCAGGTCACCAGAGAATTCCAAGCACAATTCAAGCTAAGGCAAAGAATCAACAAGAAGAGAGTTCCAACCTTAGATACCCTATGCATTTTTTTAATGTATTTTCACCAGAGTTTTGGACATTTTTAATCTTACCTCATTTCTTTTTAGATCTGGCACTCCAATTATCCTAAGTGAGATTTAATGCCAGTGTACACAAAGGTCATAAGGTCAGTTTCCTTGAACTATGAAGGGGTGAGCATTTGAATCTCAGCATGTTGTAGTCAATTCCCTGCCTTTGCCTTGAGTGGTCTTTCTTTACCTCTCTGCTGCTTCGTCCATCCATCCAGTGAATGTCAGCTTTGTTAAGAGTTATGGAACAGACACTGTTAACCTGTACTTCTCTCTCTGTCCCTTCAACAACAACACAACAGTACATAGGCTTTAAGTTCAGGAAAAGTATTTTACAGAAACTACAGCTCAAATAGGAAATCTTGGTGGTGCAGTGGTTAAGTGCTACTGCTGCTAACCAAAAGGTCAGCAGTTCTAACCTGCCAAGCGCTCAGTGGAAACTCTATGGGGCAGTTAGTTCTACTCTGTCCTATAGGGTTTCTATGAATTGGCATCGACTCTGATAAGGAGTTCCAGAGCAAATGACTGACTCAGCTTACCAGTGGCATTGTCTTCTCAGATATGCTTATAATTGGTGGAAGAGTGTGAGTTAAACTGGTCCAGGACCTCTTGAAGTTGCTTCCAGGCATGTGGCTTTGTCACCAGACTCAGTGGGTCCTTGCTATACTTCCTGTAAGAATAATGAAAGCAAGCATAGTAAGCATAACCTCCAAAACCCAGTGCCCGTGGAGTTGATTCTGACTCATAGCAACCTCACAGAGCAGAGTAGAACTGCCCCACAGAGTTTCCAAGGAGTGCCTGGTGGATCTGAACTGTCAACTTTTTGGTTAGCAGTTGTAGCATTTAACCACTACTTCACCAGGGTTTCTATAGTAAGCATGCCAAGCCAAATGCCATCGAGTCGGATCCGACTCATAGTAAGCATAGCAGACTTTATTTCTCGCGCAAGAAAGGAGATGGGCAAGACAGCTCTCAAAGAAGCAGTCTCAAAGGCATGGTGCAGTAACTAGAGCTTTTACATACTCAAAAGGAAAGTCATGTATTCGTATAGGATGGGATCTCGAAGGGTATACATAATCAGACTCGGGCTTGGCTGGTGCGTAAGCCCCTTGGTCTTGTACAGTTTTCACCAACACCAAGATGGACAGTGTGCTCACTACTGCCACCCCAGGAAGGTCATGAAGCTGTTTAAAAAAACCAAACCCAGTGTCCTCGAGTCAGTTCTGACTCATAGCAACCCTAGGGGACAGAAGTAGAACTGCCTCAGCGTTTCCAAGGATTGAACCTCTGACCTTTTGGCTAGCAGATGTAGCACTTAACTACGACACCACCAGGGTTTCCAGTTAGCCTTTCCATGTTCCTCATCTGTGCTGGCAAGTGGACTCTTAGGATAACTTGGAGCAGAAGTTACTGCACACAAACCTCAGCGGTGCATAACGACCAACAACAGATTGGTTTGTGACAAGTTCGTCTGCTATTAGTGGCTATCTAACAGAGAGTGGTTTCAGTGTTATTATTAATAATTTGCAGGTACACCTCAATGTTTGTATTAGCCTGGCCTCTGTTTGTGGAAGCAGTAACAACTAGAAGTCATAGTTATATGAGCACTTTTAGACTTTATTTAAATTCATATTAATTTATGGATTTTGCCCATTAGTTACAGATCTCTCTGTAAACTGGAGTTGAGGACTCAGGGCCTAATAGACACAACCTCTGTTGTAGAAATCTCACTCTTGGCCTCCATCTCCTCAGGTCGCTTCCTCTGGTACCATGACTCTCACAATCCTTTGCCAGGGCTAGGAACCTCAGTCCCTTGATCCTACCACCTTTTTAAGGCCCCTCAGCCCACTCATGTCATCACTCTTCTGTTTTAATGGCTTAGCCTTCATAGTCCATCACGGTAATGGCTCCCTTGGTTAGACCCTTCACTCTCGGATCCCTCTCCCACTTTGTCTTCCTGGCCTTGGCAAAGCTCCAGTTCCCTGCCTAATCCACGCCGGCACCTGCTCAGCTGAATGCGCCTGGAGACAGGCTGGTCTCTGTTTAAATTCACAACCATAACCTTAAAGGGGCCCTCAGGCAAGCAGACAATTCTGTTGTGATTCACTAGTTCACGTGCTCTCTTTTCCTAGAGCGTTGTTTCATACCGTTTTTTCTCAGACTCCCTACACCTTCTCACCTGTCTTCAGTATCAGCTGACTCCCTTACTTCCTTTTTCGTTGAGACTGTTAAAATAATCAGTAGAGTATTTCCACCAGCTCCCACTACCACATTTACCCACCTCCTACACCTGCATCACATACACTGCCTTTTTGCTTTTACTATGAATAAACTATGTGCCTTTTGGGAGTGAGTTTATACCTTTACCTATTGGAGAGCATCAATCCAGCAATCATCCTTTCTCCCTCACCATTATCGGTTTCCCCTTCTTTAGGAGACTCTAAATGGCTCAGTGGTTAAGAACTTTGTTGCTAACCAAAAGGTCAGTAGTTTGAATCCAGCAGCTGCTCCTTGGAACTCTTAGGGGGCAGTTCCACTTTCCTCTATAGGGTTGCTACAAGTAGGAATCGACTCTATGGCAACAGGTTTGTTTTTTTGAGTTTTGGGGCAGTACCTGAACTACTCACCCAGAGGCTGGTGGATTGAACACACTCAGAGGTGACCTGGTAAATGGGTCTGGGAAAACACTTCTAAGAGAGCACAGCATTGGAAACCCCGGGAGGTGGTTCAACCCTGCCCAGAAAGGATTTCCATGAATCAGGATCAACTCAATGGCAACTGATAACAAGACATATTTCCCACATATTTAATGTTACTTATTCCATCCTCACTACTACTTAACTGCTACTCAACATCTCTTGAATGTCCAGTAGACACTTCAAGCTTGTCTAAAACAAAGCTTCAAATGCCACATACCTTTCTTCCTACAGTTTTCCTAACTCAGTTAATGATATCTCCATCCTTCTAGTTGCTGAGATTAAAATTTTTATAATACCCCGTATCCAATCTGCTGGCATAGTGGTTGAGTGCTATAGCTGCTAACCAAAAGGTCAGCAATTGGAATCCACCAGGCACTCCTTGGAAACTCTATGGAGTGGTTCTACTCTGTCCTGCAGGGTTGCTATGAGTCAAAATCGATTCAGTGGCAGTGAGCTTTATATCCAATCTGTCAACAAATCCTTTTAAATTTTACACTCAAAATATTTCCAAATCTAATTACATCTTAACACCTCCAGGTTCTGTTGTTAGATGCTGTCAAGATAGTTCCAGTTCATCGCAATCCTACATGCAAAAGAATGAAACAGTACATGCAAAAGAATGAATCACTCTCAACCATTGCTACATTTGAACACAGTGTTGCAGTCGCTGTGACAATCTGTCTCATTGAAGGTCTTTCTGTGTTACACTGACCTTCTACTGATATGGATTGAACTGTTTCTCCCAAAAATGTGTGTAGCAATTTGGCTGGACCATGATTCCCAGTATTGTGTGATTACCCTCTGTTTTGTTATCTTCCTACACTGTAAATCTTAATCTCTGCCTGTGATTAATGGATTGGATTATGTTAAAGAGGATTAGGGTGAGACTGTGATACCCTTAGTAAGGGAATTTCCCTGGAGTGTGGCTTATACCGTCTTTTATCCTACAAGAGACAAAAGGAAAGGGAAGCAGGTAGAGAGTTGGGGACCTCATAGCACCAAGAATGAAGCACCAAGAGGAGAGCACGTCATTCAGATCTGAGGTTTCTGTGCAAGATACTCTCGGGCTAGAGACAGAACTTCCTCCTGAACCAGCAGAGTGTGCTCCCTGGTGCCAGCACCCTGAGTGCAGAATTCTAGCTTACTCAACTGTGTAAGAATAAACTTTTGCTTGTTAAAATCCTCTAGTTGTGCTATTTCTGTTAGAGCAACACTAGATGACTAAGACATTTACCAAACTTGATGTCTTTCTCCAGGTACTAGGCCCTTTTGATAACACGTCCAAAGTCCTTGAGATAAGCTCTAGCCATCCTGCCTTCCAGAAGTACTCTGGCTGTACTTCTTCCGAAACAGATTTGATCGTTCTTTTGGCATCCAACATTATGTTCAATATTCTTCACCAATGCCATCACTGAAAGGTACCAATTCTTCTTTGGTGTTTCTTACTCCTTGTCCAATTTTTCTATGCATGCAAAGTGATTGAAAACACAACTGACTGGGTCATAGACACCTTAGTCCTCAAAATGACATCCAGTGTTCTAGCCTGATTAAATCTACCATCATTTCTCATCTGGCCTATTACAATTGTTTTTAATAGATCCCTTACCTCCCCTTCAAGCTTTTCTCAGTACAACAGCCCAAATGATCATGTTAAAACTTTAGACATACGCTGTTGTCATACCCATGCTGCAAACCCTCCAAAGGCTTCCTGTCTCCCACAGAGTTAAAATTAGAGTCATATGAATATCTTACAAGATCCTACATCACTGGCTTCCTTTATACCCCCTAAAGATCTGTATTTATCTCTTATGGCCACCGCTTCTGCCTCAGTAGCTTCCTTTCCTTTTGTTTTCTGTTTCCTTGTTGCATTCGCATGATTGATTGAATCATGCTCCTCTCCCTCCATGAGGTCAGCTATTTTCAGATGGTGAGGTGGTCTTTATGACTTGAACAGCCTTTACTATTAAGTACAAGTTCTCAGCTACAGTTTAGGTAATCAAAACCAACAGAAGCCTTTGCTGTTGAGTCTTCCAATGGTTTCTTTAAAATTCACTGCCATGGAGTAGATTCTGATTCATAGCAACCCTATAGGACAGAGTAGAACTGCTCCATAGAATTTCCAAGGAGCATCTGGGGGATTTGAACTGCTAACCATTTGGTTAGCAGATGTAACATTTGATCACTGCACCACGAGTGTTTCCTTCCAATGCTTAGGCATCTCAATTACTCAGGATATTACAAGGTTGCAGAGTCGACTCTCAGGAAACAAAGACCAAATTACTTTGGGTAAAGTTAAATTCTAAACACCACAAGGTATCAATGACAACGCATACCACAGAATATTAGAAATCTTTGTGCAAACTGAACCAGATCAAGACTCCTGGCAACTAAGAAGGAAAATAGTTGTATCTTAAACCTAGTGAAACTTGATCAAGTATGCCACACAAATTTCAGAAGGAAACAAATGAGTATCCTGATCTGGAGAAGAGCAATATCCCACAGCACTGTTTCCTGCTATCCAAAGGGATTGGGGGAAGTAACGCCTCTTTTGACAGTGATAGAATGTAAGGGAGAGGAGGAAAAGGCTAGGTACTGGTAAGAATCATTTCTTTTGATTACTCATAGAGTACTTTTTCAATCTAGACGCAATTGTCAGTCACCAAAGGGAATTCAATTAGACAAACTGTTATCTTTCACAACAGCTGTGTAGTAGGGCAGAATTTTTCCTTAAATATTGCTTTCACACTTGTGAATGGGCAATGAAGTTTTTGAGCTCTTTCAGTGGAAAACATATATATATTCTGTTTTCTCCTACCTAACTTACAGAAACCCTGGTGTCATAGTGGTTAGGAGATACAGCTGCTGACCAAAAGATCAGCAGTTTGAATCCATCCAACACTCCCTGGAAATTTTATGGGGCAGATCTACCCTGTCGTATAGGGTCACTATGAGTCAGGATCTACCGGACAGCAATGGGTAGGTATATAGTACCTAACTTATCGGAGTAGTCTCCAGGAAGTGTGAACATTTAATGCACTTGACTGCTTGTGAAAAGGTTGGAGTCTTCCCAGAAGCACCTTGGAAGAAGAGCCTGGTGATCTACTTCCGAAAAGTCAGCAACTGGAAAACCCTACCGAGCACAGCTGTATGCTGACACACATAAGGTTGCCATGAATCAGAATCATCTGGACAACAACTGGTTAACTTACTAGAATGAGTACAAAACGTTTGACAAATTTCATAAAATCATGTTTACTGTGTAACCTGCATGAAAACATTCCATTTGCCTAAAGTTATCTAGTCATATAAAAAAGACTTCTAGTCATATTTAATTCAGTTCTGTAGAGTTCAATTCTGTACTATTGTTTATCACACAAAAGGAGGTAATCCAAAATTTTGTTCTTTCATGTTGTAACTACATAATCTTAGTCATCTAGTGCTGTTATATAACAGATAACCTACAAGTAGATGGCTTTATAAAGATAAATTTTATTTTGTCACAGTCCAGCAGGATAAAAGTAAAAATAAAGGGTGTCAGCTCCAGGGAAACTTTTTCTGCCGGCTCTACAGGAAGGTCCTGTTGTTAACCTTTGGCTAGACTAGAAGCTTCTGAGGCTCAGGAACTGTGGTCCTTTCCAAAAGATGCTCTCAGCTCTCGGCATTGCTTTTCTCTGATGGCGAAAGGTCCCCAGATCTCCCTGTTAGCTTCTTTCTTTTGTGTGTCAAGAGATCACTTCAAGGCACAAAATGATCTTAGACACTGAGTGCTGTCCCAACAACACAACTGCTCCCCACCCTCCCTCATCAACATCATAGGGGCAGGGTTTACAGCATCGACGAACCTTACACAATACTGGGAATTATGCCCAGCCAAATTACTGTACACATTTTTAGGGGAATACAATTCAATCCATGACATATATGTGTTCCCAAATACTAGGTTTACAAAATGATATCTCCTAAAGTCAAGCGTTTCCCCTGGATATAAATCCAAGGGCTGTGTCTTTGTGTGTGTTCTGGTAGTATATGAATAGTTTAATGAATAATGGGCAGTCTGAAAAAGGAAGACGGAAGAACTGATGCTTTTGAATTGTAACGTTGTCAAAGAATGTGTAAAATAGAAGGTCAGTGAAAAAGAAGAAGACGGTCAATTAGATGGATTGACAAGGTGGTTGCAACAGCGGGCTGAAGCATGTCAGCGATCATAAGGATGGTAAAAGACCTGGCAGTGCTTTGTTCTGTTGTATAAGCAATAGCTATGAATCAGAACTGACTCAACAGCACCTAACAGTGACAAGTGGGTATATCAGGTTTGAGGTGTTACTGTCTGCCACCTAGTATGAGTATGAGTAAAAGTTGGTTAATTATTCCTCAAGTTGCAGTACTTACAACTTATGTCATGTCCTCAACACTATTGCCCTGTTCTACCGTAGTGCTTTTTCGCTATTTACTTCTGTCCATGACTTGAAACAGTAGCTATGGAATCCATTCAGACAATAGTAGTGCTTTTAGTAGCTTTATCAAAAACCAAACCAAACAAACAAACAAAAAAACTAGGATTTTAAGGAGTTAAGGATAACATGTGCCAGGATTTGCTTTTATCACCAAAAAGCCAGATGTTACAAAAATGCTGACACTCTTGATCCTTTTGTTTTGGTTTGTTAACATGATACTCAAGGAAGTAGTGATAGAAATGGAGCTTTTACGAGATCAGTATACTTATTGCCCTACAGTAGTATCCTTTGGTTTTTCTAAGACTGTTGTTCTTCTATAAAAGAAGCACAACTTAAAAAAAGAAAAGAGCATGAATATAATATGACTCTATACAAAAAATTTACTAATCCATCTTTTCCCATGTTACTCCTCGAACTACTCAAAGCCTTCCTCTTCTCTGTCTACTTCCTGCCTAATTTTACACTCCCTCTTAACACGAGTATTGGGTTTCAGCTAAATTAACTTATTTCAATGTATCCTCAGGTCATTTGTTTGCTCCCTTCTGTTTACTAGTTTTCTGTCTGTATTTCACTTGTTTTTTACCTAGTCCGTCCCTAGAATTCAGTTCCTCAACCTGTCATAACTTTCTTTTAAGATTCACTTTAATCCTGTTAGTCCTTACAATCACTCTCTTCTGAAATGATCTTATACATAAATATCAATAGTAATTACTAGCCGTAAAATCCGTGCAACAATCAATCGCATGCATCAACAACAGTTAAGATCACAGCCTGTCTCTACCCCCCACCTACCTCTCCTTCCCACCCCCCTCCAGCCTCCAGCTTCTGCAACTTTTTTTTTAAGATGTGGCAGTTTAGAGTTTTTGTTCCCTTAAATACATGTGTATATATGTGTGTGTGTGTGTACATATATATAGTACTTTCAGTGAAATTGTATAGTTCCAGTCAGTTTCTCACACAAAAACTTATACAAACATTGCTATGTGACCCTAGTCATAACATGCTTCTCTCCATCCTGTGTTCCCTGTGTCTGTTCAACCAGGTGCCATCCACTTCTTCCTTCTCTCACCTCTATACAGGAGCTGCCCATTTAGTCTCTTCTATCTACTGGAGCCAAGAAGCACACTCATTGTCAGTATCATTTTATGTCTTACAGTTCAGTCTAATCTTTATCTGAAGAGTTGGTTGCAGGAATGGTTTTAGTTTTAGCCTAAAAAAGATTTTGGGGGCCATGTTTTCCAGAGTTCTTCCAGTATCAGTCAGACCATCAAGACTGGCCTTTTTACTAGAATTTGACTTCTGCACCCCACTTTTCTGCTGCTCTTTCAGGGATTCTCTGTTGAATTCCCTGGTGGTAGCCAGTCACCATCTAGTTCCAGTCTCTTGCTGAAGTAGTATCTGCTTTATCTGCCCTTTCTGCCTCTCAGGCTTGTATTTTCCTTGTGTCTTTGATGTTCATTCTCCTTTGCTCCAGGTAAGTTTGGACCAATTGATAAATCTTAGATGACCACAGGCTACCTTTTAAGAGCCTAAATGCAGCTCACCAGAGTGGAATACAGAACATTTTCTTAATAAACTTCGTTATGCTAGTTGACCCAGATGTCCCGTGATACTATGGTCCCCAGATCCTTACCTCTTCTACTTTGTCCCTCAAAGTGTTTGGCTATATTCAGGAAACTTAGCTTTTGGCTTCGCCTGATTATGCTGACTTCTCCTGTATTATATGTCATCCTTCCCTTCACCTAAAATAATTCTTGGCTACTATATAGTTAGTGAATATCCATGTCCATCCCTCCATATACTTGTAATCATTAAAGATTGTTTTCTTCTATGTTTAAACATTTTCTTGATTTTTTATAATAGTGGTGTCATGCAATATTTGTCCCTTTGCCACTGACTAATTTTGCTCAGCACAAATGCCTTCCCCATTCATCCATGTAATGAGATATTTCACAGATTCCTTATTGTTTTTTATTGTTGCATAGTATTCCATTATGTGGATATACCATAATTTACTTATCCATTCATTCATTAATGGGCACCTAAGTTGTTCCACCTTTTTGTCATTGTGAGCAGTGCTGCAATGAATACAGGTATGCAAATACCTATCTGTGTGATGGCTCTTATTTCTCAAAGACATATCCCAAGGATTGGGATTGCTAAATTGGGGTATTTTAGTTCTACGTTCTTAAGGAAATGCCAAGTAGATTTTCAAAGTGGTTGTATTATGTGACATTCCCGACAGTGTATAAGTGTGTAAGTGCACCAGTCTCTCTAACTTCTCTAGCACTTATTCATTTTGTTTTTTTAATTAACGCTGGTCTTGTTGGGGTGAGATGGTATCTCATTGTAGTTTTGATTTGCCTTTCTCTAATGGCTAACAGTAACCCTGGTGACAAAGTCGTTAAGTGCTATGTTTGCTAACTAAAAGGTCAGCAGTTCAAATCCATCAGGCTGTCCTTGGAAACATTACAGGACAGTTCTACTCTGACCTACGTGATCACTGTGAGTTGAAACTGACTTGACAGCAGTGGAGTTTGTTTTTTGTTTTTTTTTTTTTTGGTTAATGGCTAATGACTGTGAACATTTTCTCTAGTATCTGTTAGCTGTCTGAACGTCTTCTCTGGTGAAATATCTGTTCATATCTTTTACCTACTTTTTGAATTGGGTTGTTTGCCTTTTTGTTGTTGAAGTTTTGCTGTACCTTGTGGATTTTAAAGATTAGAGCCTAATCAGACATGTTGTAGCTACAATCTTTTTCCTATACTGTATTATGTCTTTTTATTCTTTTGATGAGCATAAAGTGTTTGACTTTTAGGAGCTCCTGATTATCTAGTTTATCTTCTGGTATTTGTGAATTATTGAGTGTGTTTTGTATTCCGTTTATTACATGTATGAGGACTCCTCTAGATCTCTCCCTGTTTTTTCTTCCATGATCATTGTGTTTTAGATTTCATCTTAAGATCTTTGGTCCATTTTGAATTAGTTTTGGGGCATGGTATAATCTATGGGTCACGTTTCATACTTTTGCAGAACTGGATAACCAGTTCTGCCAATACCATTTGTTACAGAAACTATCTTTTGCCCAGTTAATGGACTCTTGCCCAATATTAACTGTTCGCAGGTGGATGATTTCATGTCTGGATTCTCAATTCTCTTAATTTAGAGTGTGTATCCGCTGTTGTGCTAGTCCCAGGGTGCTCTGACTACTTTGGAAGTGTAATAATTCATAAAGTCAGGTAGCATGAGGCCTGCTGCTCTGTTCTTCTTCTTCAGTAATACTTTACTTATCTGGGGCTTCTTCCATTTCCATATGAAGCTGGTGATTTTTTTCTCTATCTCATTGAAAAATACCATTGCAGGGGCAGAGTCAAGATGGCAGACTAAGCCCACGTCTCCTTCTATCCCTCTGGAAACCAAGACCTGAAATGATAATCAAACAGAGCCTTCTGATCACCTAATCAGCCTCAGGACACGGCACAGGGCTGTTAATTGGGACTTCATACCACTGAGCGAAAAACTTCCTCTCTTTCGCTGACTCCTGCACCTGGCTAGCCCTGGCTCTCATGGACGGAAGGTAAATGCACCATTGTGACTTTTTTTTTCTCTGTCTTGGCCGGCTGGCGGAGCTGGGTCTTGCCTAGCAGCTAGACTCAGACGTGCTGCTTGGGGGATAGGCAGACAAAATTCCCATATTCTGAGAGCCAGGCTTAAGATTCTGTTAATCTAGCCACTTTGAGCCTTTCATTTTCTATCTGCGTCAGCGGGGTTTGAATGGAATTCCACAGTCAGTGTGCGGGATGCCATGTTGGTACCGAGATTTTAGCGGGACCTAATTCTTACCCTGGGAGCCAGCACCCACAAACAGGACAGCGCTTCTCTGACAGAAAAGCAGTAGCTTTCCCAGTGCCACCTACGTTGCAGGCCCTGCAACAGAAGCAGAGGAATCACTACCTCTCGGCACTTTTAGCCCCTCTGTCTGCTGCCTGTGCTGAGGATGCCATCTTGGATACAGTGGCCACAGCTGGACCTAATTCTTAGCTTGGGAGTGAGAGCCTGCCCACAAGAGAGCGCTTTTCTATCACAAAAGCAGTACTCGACACAGTGTCGCCTAAGGTTAGGCCCTGTCAGCAGAGGCCAACAGGGCAGTAGCATTGCTATATTCTGAACTAGTTTGTGTCATCTGGGGTTGGATATAGTGGCGCTTACTTTGCCAGTTGAGAAGAGGGACCTCTACACCTGAAAACCTACCTGACTTGTGAAGTGGTCAGATACCTTTTGCCTTACATTTGAAGAAAGCCTAGAGAAACATTTGCAATTCATCCTCACAGTACCTCCTCCAGCCTCTACATAGTCACATGGGACCCAAAAAGCAACAGACAATTGTGGCATACAAGAGATCACCCATGGCTCCAGAAGGCTCCCAAACAAAGCAACCAAGGAGTTTTCCAGATGAAGAAACTTTTATGAAAGCATCAGGAAGTGAATACAAAATGATTATATACAGAGCCCTTCTAGACCTTATACAAAATGCAGCAGAACAAAATGAAAAATTAAGCAAGCTGTTCAATCTGATGGAACACCAGTACTCTGAAATCCAACAGATCAAGAACAAAATCAAAGACATAGAAACTTCCATGCAAAGCCAAGAAAACAGAATGGAACAAATAGAAAAAAGAATTTCTGACTTGGAAGACAGAGCTACTGATGCCAGGGTCTATGAGCAGAAATCAGAAAAAAGAAACAAGAAAAATGAAGAAGCATTAAGAAGTATGTGGGACTCTATTAAGAGGAACAACCTTTGATTAATTGGAGTCCCTGAACAGGGTGAGACATCTCAGAACACAGAAAGTATCATTGCTGAGCTGCCGAAAGAAAACTTCCCAGAAATCATGAAGAGAATATAGACTTCTCAGATGCATATTGTACTCCATCCAATATAGATCTCAAAAGAAAGACTCTAAGACATGTTGTAATCAAGCTTAACAAAATGAAACGTAAGCAGCAACTCTTAAAGGCAGCAAGACTCAAAGCAAAGCTAACATTCAGAGGGAAACCCTGTAGGGTCTCATCAGATTTCTCAGCAGAAACCATGCTGGCACAGAGACAGTGGTATGACACATTCAAAGCCTTGAAGGAGAAGAACTTCCAACCAATAGTTATATATTCTGAAAAACTATCTTTCAAATATGAAAATGAAATGAAGACATTCCCAGATAAACAGAAACTCAGAGACTTTGTAAAAACCAAACCCAAACTACAAGAAATACTGAAAGAAGTTCTTGGCTCTGGCTTAGAAGAATGAAAACACTAACTTTATATGTTAGAACGGGACACTACTCAATACTCTACTCTTTCAGGGAAGGCTCTGAAGTCAATCACAGCTTTGATACAGAAAGAAGCAATCCAGTGATCATCATGAAAACTACGGTGTCATCATGATAAAAAGAGGGATGTACTACAGTCGTTACAGTCCTTCCAGATGGAGAGGAAGATGACAAGACTGGTAATAATTAAAATTGGATTTATATATAGTTTATTAAGAGGGATCATAGGGGCAGCTGTAAAGCACAACAAAGATGTATCATACCATTTCAAGAAATGTAACACAGGAGTCTCAACAACTACAAAACCAGCTCTGAAAAAGGTGAAAAATCATATCACAAAAAAAAATGTCCCAGAACAGACTAATAAGAACAACAGAGAAAACAACAACATAAAAATAAAGATATCACAATGGCAGCAGTGAACACATACCTATCAATAATTATATTGAACGTGAATGGACTGAATGCTCCAGTAAAGAGAAACCGAGTGTCATCTTGGATCAAAAGACATGACCCATCCATATGTTGTCTACAAGAAACTCACTTGAGACCTAAAGATAGGAACAAACTGAAAATTAAAGGATGGAAGAATATATATCAAGCTAACAATGAACAAAGAAGAGCAGGGGTGGCAATTCTAATCTCAGACAAAATCAATTTTAATGTCAAATCCACCATCGTGGACAAAGACGGACACTATTTATTGCTGAAAGGTTCAGTACACAAGCAAGACTTAACTATATTAAATATTTATGCACCTAATATCAGAGCACCTAAATACGTCAAAGAAACACTGACTGTGCTGAAAGAGAGTTAGATGACTCCACAATAATAGTGAGAGACTTTAACACTCCACACTCATTACTAGACAGATCATCTAGAAAAAAGCTCAGTGAAGATAAAGAAGACCTCATTGCCACAATTAACCAACGAAACCTCATCGATATATACAGAACTTTCCACCCATCAGCAGACAACTACACCTTCTTCTCCAGTGCACATGGAACATTCTCCAGAATTGACCATGTGATAGGCCATAATGCAATGCTCAACAAAACCCATGTCATTGAATTACTGCAAAGCATCTTCTCAGATCATAAAGCCATAAAAATTGAAATCAATAGCAGAAAAAACATAGATAGAAAGTGGAACTCTTGGAAACTGTTCAACATCTTGCTAAAAAAAAAACATGGGTTATAGAGGAAATCAAGGATGAATTAAAGAAATTCATGGATTCCAATGAGAACGAAAACACTTCCTACCAGAACCTATGGGATACAGTCAAAGCAGTGCTCAGAGGTCAGTTTATCTCCATAAATGCACACATCTGGAAGGAAGAAAGAAACCAAATCAAGGAACTAACTCTATAGCTTGAACAAGTAGAAAGGGAACAACAGAGGAACCCATCGGGCACCAGAAGAAACGAGATCATTAAGATTAGAGCAGAGCTAAATGAATTAGAGAATAGAAAAACAATCAAAAACATTGAAAAGACCAAAAGCTGGTTTTTTGAAAAGATCAACAAAATTGACAAACCAGTGGCTAAACTTACTAAAGAAAAGCAGGAAAGGAAACAAATAACCCAAATTAGAAATGAGAGGAAGTTGTCACCACAGATGCAACAGAAATCAAAAATATCATAACAGAATACTATGAAAAACTGTACTCTAACAAATTTGAAAACCTAGGGGAAATGGACAATTTCCTTGACTCATACCACCTACACTAATTATCACAATGTGAAGCAGAACAACTTAATAAACCCATTACAAAGGAAGAAATTGAAAATGTCATCAAAACACGGCCAACCAAGAAAAGTCCAGGCCCAGATGGCTTCACTGCAGAATTCTACCAAGCATTTAGAGAAGAGTTATCTCCAATACTACTGAGACTATTTCACAGTATAGAAAGGGATGGAGTACTCCCAAACTCATTCTATGAAGCATAACCCTGATACCTAAGCCAGGGAAAGACCCAACAAAGAAAGAGAACTACAGACAGATATCACTCATGAATCTGGATGCAGAAATCTTCAACAAAATCCTTGCCAACAGAATACAACAACATATCAAGAAAATAATCCATCATGACCAAGTGGGATTCATACCAGGGATGCAAGACTGGTTCAACATCAGAAAAACAATTAATGTGATTAACCACGTAAATAACACAAAAGACAAGGATCACCTGATTTTGTCCATTGATCCCGAAAAGGCATTTGATAAAGTCCAACACTCATTCATGCTAAAAACTCTTAGCAAAACGGGCATAGACGGCAAATTCCTCAACACAATAATGGCCATTTATATAAAGCCAATTGCCCACATCATCCTGAATGGAGAAAAACTGAAAGACTTTCCCCTGAGATCAGGAACTAGACAAGGATGCCCACTCTCACCTCTCCTATTCAACATTGTGCTAGAAGTTCTAGCCAGAGCAATTAGACAAGACCAAGAAATAAAGGGCATCTGCATCAGCAAAGACAAAGTTAAAATCTCCCTGTTTGCAGATAATATGATTGTATATGCAGAGAACCCCAAGGAATCTATAAGTAAGCTACTCAAACTGATAGAAGAGTTCAGGAAAGTCTCAGGATACAAGATAAACATAAGTAAACCAGTCGGATTCCTTTATACCAACAACGAGACTGTTAAAGAAGCAATTATCAAATCAATACCATTTACGATAGCCCTTAAGAAGATAAGGTACCTAGGAATTAATCTAACCAGAGAAACAGACCTTTACAAAGAGAACTTACAAAGCCCTTACTACAAGAAACTAAGAGAGACTTAGATAAATGGAAAAACCTACCCTGCTCATGGATAGGAAGACTTAACATTGTGAAAATGTCTATTTTACCCAAAGCAATTTATTTATATAATGCAATCCCAATACAAGTTCCAGCATCATTTTTTAAAGAGGTGGAGAAACAAATCACCAATTTTGTTTGGAAAGGGAAGAAGCCTGGATAATATGGTACTACTAAAGAAGAAGAACGCACTGGGAGGCCTCTCATTACCCGACCTTAGAACATACTACACTGCCACAGTGGTCAAAACAACATGGTACTGGCACAAGAACAGACAGATGGATCAATGGAACAGAATTGAGACCCCAGAGATGACACCATCTGCCAATGAACAGTTGATATTCGACAAAGGCCCTAAGACATTAAACTGGAGTAAAAATAGTCTCTTCAACAAATGGTGCTGGCAAAATTGGTTATCCATCTGCAATAAACTGAATCAAGATCCATATCTTACACCTTACACAAAAACCAACTCCAACTGGATAAAAGACCTAAACATCAAAACTGAAACGATGAAGCTCATACGAAAAAAGGTAGGAACAACAATGGAAGTGTTAATACACGATGAGGACAGACTCCAAAATCTGCCAAAGAAACCACAATCAACAGAAGAGAAAATAGATAAGTGGGAACTGTTAAGAATCAAACACTTTTGCTCATCCAAAGACTTTATTAATAGAATTAAAAGAATATCCACAGAACGGGAAAAATATTTGGCAACTCTATGTCAGACTGACGCCTGATCTCCATAACCTATAAGATACTACAAAATATCAATAAGAAGAAGATAAACCATCCAATTAAGTGATGGGCAAAGGAGATGGACAGACATTTCACTAAAGAGGAGATCCAGGCAGCCAAAAAACACATGTGGACATGTTTATGATCTTTAGTTATTAAAGAAATTCAAATCAGGACGACAATGAGATACCATCTTACCCCAACAAGATTGGCCGTGATCCAGAAAACACAAAACAACAAATGCTGGAGACGCTGTGGAGAAAGTGGAACCCTCCTACACTGTTGGTGGGGTTGCAAAATCGTCCAGCCTCTTTGGAAAGCAATCTGGCACTTCCTTAAAAAAATGGACATCGATATACCATTTGACCCAGTAATTCCACCACTTGGAATATATCCTACAGACTCAAGGCCTTTCACACCAATGGACACATGCATGAGAATGTTTATCGCAGCACAGTCCACGATCGCAAAAAGATGGAATCAACCCAGATGACCAACAACAGAAGAATGGATAGGTAAACTATGGTACATATACTCAATGGAACACTACACAATGATAAAGATTAACAATGATTCCAGGAAACATCTCCTAACCTGGTTTCAACTGGAAGACATTATGTTGAGTGAAAGTAGTCAGCGACAGAAGGACAAATACTGTATGAGACCTCTACGATAAGATCTCAAAAACAGACTTGTGTATAGAAGAAAAGACTCTTCGACAGCTGCAAGGGAGGAGAGGGAGGGAGGGTGAGATGGGGAAGGGTTTAGTTTAGATAGTTGCTAGAAATCTGGTTGGGAGCAAGCGGTGATAGCACACGTTAGAAACAAGAACAACATTAAGTGGACTTCAGCATAACTTGAGTACTCCTTCCATCTTAACCCAATATTGCAAGGATAGAGTAGCTGGGGCAGGTGGCAGGGGACCATGCTCTTAGGCGAAAAGAGGCCAATTGGCAAAACTAGCATTTTGCTAAGAGAGCTCTCTGCACCCCACATTGGTGAGTGGCATCTGGGGTCTTAAAAGCTGCCAAGCTGCCATCCGAGGACACAGCAAATGGTCCCAACTCAGCAGGAACGGATGCTCACCGAGGACCAAAATGACATGCAGTAAAGACAACCTAGAAGACAGAGAGACCCGCAAGAGTGGGTGCCTTCATCAACTTGGGACCGGAAGAACTGGATGGTGCCCAGCCACCACCAGTGATAGCCACAATGGAGCTCACTAGGTTGAGTCTCACTGGCAACACAAGAATAAAAAGGGGTGCATCCTGATATCTCCACTAAAAGACCTCAGTTGATGGTCCAGTGGTTTCGAGGTTCCCCTGAGAACATGGACCCCGGCCCTGATGCTGCCCTTACCCGTAAATTATAACAAAGGTCCACTCTTTGGACAGGAATGGATTGGACTTGGCGATGCAGAGTGACCACATATTGGTTGCACTTTATGGTTCTATACATCTATAGAATATCATACTGTTGACCTCTGGCTGGAGGAAGGAGAGTGGGTGGAGAGGAGCTGTTGGGAGGATGAGATATGTATGGGGCAGAGAGGAATAGTGTGCAGTCACTGGACAGGGAGAGCAGTGGAAGCTGCATATAGGTGGGCATGTAAATTTATATGGGAATGTACATTTTCACTCAGTCATGTTAAAGAAAAAAAGAAAATAATTAATTAACAAATTTAAAAAAAAAGAAAAGAAAAATACCATTGCAATTTGGATCAAGATTGACTGCAGCTATAGGTCATTTAGGTAGAATAGACATTTTCACAACATTGAGTCTTCCCATGCATGAGCAAAGCAGATTTCTCCACTTATGTACATGTATTTTGGTTTCTTGCAGTAGTGTCCTACAGTTTTCTTTATACAGATCTTTTTCATCTCTGGTTAGATTTGTTTGTAAGTAGTTCATCTTCTTGAGGGCTACCATAAACGGCATTGATTTGGTGACTTCCTCATCAACATTTTCTTTGTTAGTGTGGAAGAATCCAGCTGATTTTTTGTATGTTTATCTTATGTCCTGATACTTCGTTGAACTTTTCTGCTAGTTCCAGAAGTTTGTGTTAGTGTGTGAATACTTCAGGGTTTTCCGTATAGAAGATCATGTCATCTGCAAATAGAGATACTTATACTTCTTTCTTACCAGTTTAGATGCTCTTTGTATCTTTTTCTGGCCTGAGTGCTCTGACTAGAACCTCTAGCACAGTGTTGAATAAAAGTGGTGTCAAAGGGCATTCATCTGTTTCCCATTCTCAAGGGGAATGCTTTTATACTTTCTTCATTTAAGATGATGTTGGCTGATTGCTTTGTATAAATACCCTTTATTATTTTGAGAAATTTCCCTTCTATTGCTATTTTGCTGGGAGTTTTTAACACGAATGGGTGTTGGGATTTTGTTAGATGCATTTTCTGCATCAATTGACAACAAAATCATGTGTTGAATTCTACTGGTTCAAATTTTGTCTAGGATTTTTGCAATTAAATTCCTAAGGGATGCCAAAACCAAAAACCCACTGCCATCAAGTTGATTCCAACTCATAGCTACCCTATAGAACTGAGTAGAATTGCCTCCATAAAGTTTCCAAGGAGTATCTGATGGATTTGAACTGCCAGCGTTTTGGTTAGCAGCTGTAGCATTTAACCTCTATTCCACCAGGGTTTCCTCCTGAGGGATGCTGATCTGTGATTTTCTTTCTTTGTTGTCTTTACCTGGTTTTGGTCTCAGGTCTATGTGGGCTTCAGACTGAGTTTGGGAGTATGCCATCATCCTCTATGCTCTGGAATACCTGTAGCAATACTGGTATTACCTCTTCTCTGAAAATTTGGTAGTATTCTCCAATGAAGCTGTCAGGGCCAGGGCTTTTGTTGTTGGGAGTGTTTAATTACCTTTTCAATATCTTCTGTTGTTTTATTGAGTTATTCTACCTCTATTTGTGTTAGTTTGGGTAGGTGTCATATATCTAGAAATTTGCTCATTTCATCTAGGTTTTCAAAGTTGTTAGAGTGCAATTTTTCTTAGTACCTTGTTATAATTATTTAGCCTGCTGTGATACCACCCATCTTATTTCTTACTTAAGTTATTTGCTGCCTCTCCTGTTTTTGTTCCATCAATTTGGCCATTGTTTTATAGATTTTGTTGATCTTTTCAAGGCACCAAGTTTCAGTCTTGTTAGTTGTTTTTCTATTCTCTACTTCATTTAATTCTGCTCTAATTTTTATTATGTGCTTTCTTCTGTTGCATGAGGACTTTTTTTGCACCTCTCTTTCTATTTGTTTGAGTCAAAGAATTAAAGCTTTGAATTTTGCCCTTCTTCTTGGGTATGTGCACGTACTGAAATAAATTGACCTCTGAGCAACTGTTTTTGCTATGTCCCAAAGAGTCTGATGGGATGTGTTTTTCTTCTAATTTGATTCTGTGAATTTCTTTATTCCATCTTTAATTTCTTGTATAACAAAGTAGTTTGAGCAAGATGTTTTTCAGTTTCCATATGTTTGACTTTTTTCCTTTATTTTTCTGTACTGACTTCTACTTTATGACTTTACAGTCAGGAAAGATGCTCTGTAATATTTCAATGGTTTGGATTTTGTTAAGGCTTGCTTTATGGCTTAATATGTGGTCTATTCTGGAGGATGTTCCACTTGTGCTAGAAAAGAAAGTATACTTTGCTGTTGTTGGAAGCAATGCTCTACATATGTCTATAAGGTCCAGTTGGTTGACTGTGTTATTTAGATCTTCTGTGTCTTTATTGAGTTTCTTTTTGGGTGTTCAGACTTTCACCATATATTGAAGTCTCCTACTACCATTTCTCTTTAGAATGCTGTTAGAGTTTGTTTTATCTATTTAGGAGCTCTGTCATTGGGTGCATAAATATTTAATATGGCTATGTTCTACTGGTGTATTGACCCTTTAATCCCCATACAACATCTTTTCCTTATCCATTGTCATGGATTTTTAAAGTCGATTCTGTCAGAAACTAATGTTGCCACTCCTGCTGTTTTTTTGACTGTTGTTTGCTTGATGTATTTTTTTTTCCATCCTTTGAGTTTGAGATTGTTTCTTTAAGCCTAAGGTATGTCTCTTGTAGGAATCATGTAGACAGATCATTTTTTTAAATCCATTCTGCCAATCTCTGTCTCTTTACTGGTGCATTTAATCCATTTACATTAAGCATAATTGCTGATAGGTATGAGTTTAGTGCTGTCATTTTGATGTCTGTTTTTGTGCGTTATTAACAGTTTCTTTGTTCCACTTAATTTTCAGTGCTGAGTCATGTTTCTTTATGTATTTCCTTTAATATTTTTCATTGTTGTTAGTTCTGTACTTGCTGAATGTGTTTTTTTTTTTTTTTTTTTTTTACTTTGATGGTGTTTCCTGGTTTAACATTTACTCATATTTTTACAAGTTTAAACCAGTCTGTTTTAGTCAGCTAGGCTGCTCTAACAGAAATACCACAGAGTGGATGGCTTTAACAAAGAAAGATTTATTCTTATGCAGTCTGGTAGGTTGCAAGTCCATATTCAGGGTGTCCGCTCCAGGGAAAGACTTTCCCTTTGTCTGCTCTGGAGGAAAGTCCGGTATTGCATCAGTCTTTGTCCAGGGAGCGTCCTCAGGCAAGAACCTCTGGTCTGAACGACGGGCTCTGCACCCGGTGCTGCTTGCTTGATGGTAGCGAGGTTCTTACTGTTGTCTCCGTAGAGAGCAGGCTTGCTCTGTAGCACAGGAGGATCCACGTGCTGCTCCAGCAGACTGTGTGTGAGGACAGGCAGGGAGGTGAAGCAGATGTTGTACGGAGTCAGGTACACGCTGTCGTACAGGGTTTGTTGAGAAAACAAACAGTAGAACTGATATAAAAACTGAGGTGTGATAAAGCACACATTCTTACAAAAAAAATACTGTACCAGGGTTGCTATTCTAATATAGTAAAAATGACCGTGAACAAAAAGCAGTTTGGAGAGGAATTTAAACCTCGCTATTGCGTAGTCACTGATCTCTCTCGCTCCACGGGTCGGCTCCAGCGCTGCCTCTGGTTCTGCTGCTGCCACTGCCGCTGCTGCCGGTCCTCTGCTGTTTCTCACCATCTGCGCCTTCTTCGTTCAGTCTGAATCTTCTATCCATTCGCAGTTTCAAAGTGGCTTCCATATTTTAGGTATTTGCTAGAGCAGCACCCCACTCCCACGGTACCAATTCTGTTTTAGTCAGCTAGGCTGCTCTAACAGAAATACCACAGAGTGGATGGCTTTAACAAAGAAAGATTTATTCTTACACAGTCCGGTAGGTTGCAAGTCCATATTCAGGGTGTCATTGTTGTTAGTTCTGTACTTGCTGAATGTGTTTTGTTTTGTTTTGTTTTTTACTTTGATGGTGTTTCCTGGTTTAACATTTACTTATATTTTTACAAGTTTAAACTAGTGTTTTATTTCTTTATATTGCCTTGACTACTTTTCCATGTGAAAGATCTATGATTACATTTTTTAGTCCCTTTTTTTGGTTATAGTGCTGTCATCTTTCACATAACAACATCTCAGTTTTCATGTTTTCAGTGTTTTAGCTTTGATTTACTTTTGTGATTTCTTATCTGGGTTGATACCTGGTTGCTGTGCACTGAGTTCTAGTCTAGGTTATTATCTGATGTTGCTGATTGTCTAACCCTTTAGTATTTCTTGTAATTTTGGTTTGGTTTTTGCCAATTCTTTTAACTTCTGTTTATCTGAAAGTGCTCTAATTTCACTATAATATTTCAGAGACAGTTTTATCAGACATATAATTCTTGGCTGGCAATTTTTTCCTTCAAGGCTGTATATAGATGTCGTCCCATTGCCTTCTTGCCTACATGATTTCAGATACATAGTTAAGGATTAGTCTTTCCGACTCTTCTTTGTAGATGACTTTTTGTTTACAACAGCTGCTCTTAGAATTATCTACTTATCTTTGGCTTTGGCAAGTTTGATTATGAAATGTCTTGGTCACTTTCTTTTGGGTACGGGTGTGAAGATCACATTGGATAGAGATTTTCTCATCTTTCTTGATGTCAGGGAAGTTTTCTGCCAACAAGTCTTTAACAATTCTCCTGTATTTTCTGTTACCACCCCTTGTTCTGGTACTCCAATTACTCATAGGTTATTCCTCTTGTTAGGGTCCTACATAATTCTTGGGGTTTCCTTCTTTAAAATTCTTTTATTTGATTTTTCCACAAATACGTTTGTGTCATGTCCTTTATCTTCAATCTAATTCTGACTTAAAGTGCCTCAGTTCTGCTCCTATGATTTTCTGTTGAGTTGTCTAGTTCTGAAATGTTATAGTTAATCATTTGTACTTTTGCTTTCTGTCTCTATATGGATTCTTGAAGACTCTTAAATCTATCATTATGCTCTTCTCTAATCTCTCCAAGTTCCTCTATTGCTGTATCTGTGTACTTCTTGGCTTGCTCTGCATTTTGCCTGATCTCCTTCCAGATCTCTCGAAGAGTTCGGTATATTAATCTTTTGTATTCTATCTCCAGAAGATTTCTTGATTCTCTCTTTTGGAACTTTCTGAATCCATCATGTTCTGCCTCTTCCTGTTATCTGATATTGACTATTGTCCTTCAGCTATCAGTTAAATTATTGTATTTATTTATTTTATGGCTGCTTGCTTGCTGTGTCCTAGCTTCCTGTTATGTTTTGATGTCCCCAAATGGGCTGGTTGAGTGAGCTATTTTGATTATTGGAGACTTGAAGCTCTAACATCCTGTCACAGTGTGGTTAGATCTACTAGGTACATGAGACTTGGAGTCCATTTAATTTTCTTGAATGGATTCAGCTCAGATTTGCAGGTAGTTGGTCACCAAGTATGTGGTGCAGGCTCTTACCATCCTAGATGGGCAGAGATGATTGGTATAGGCCCAGATATCTGGCTGTGGTAGTGGGTCACATGCTGAGCAAGGCAGGGGTCTGACAGTTTCTCCCGAGTGTCTGTGAGGAAAGTATGTCCCTCTTCCCTAGAGCGTGTAGACAGTGGGTTTTGTAGCCCGACTATGGTTGCCCAATGCCACTAGTTATAACGACTGAGAGGCACTACCTATTTTTGGACCCCTGTTGTGGGTGGTTAGGTGGTGACAGTGAAGCCACCAGTCCTCAGTCCCCAGCTGTGGCTAGGTGAGGACTTTATAGGCAGAACAGTGTCAAATGTCATAAATCTACCTTTCCACCATATAGCTGATACAGTGAAATTAGGGTACAGCTATATATCCTATTGTAGCATGAGGGCTTTTGCTGTTGTAGTGAGACCACACACATCTGTGTATGCAGGGGTGAAAGACATTCAAAGTACATGGACCCCTTATGACTGTGCCTAAGAAAAGAAAATATTTCTGATCCAAGTTCCCTGTTTACTAGAGCTGGCAGATTATTTTTTTCCTGTTTGTCAATTTACTTCCCCATGGCCTGGAAAATGGCTAACAACACATAACAAGCCCTATTTCCAGCTCACGGAATGTGTCGGTCTCTGCAGCTGTCTCAGATCAAGTGAACAGAGAAAGAACAGCTAAGTGAGATGAGTTTTATCCCAAAGGAGGGTTTTTGATCTGTCCAATAGGTTAGATGTAAGTTACTTGTCTTTGGTCTATCAAATGGGACTTTCCACTGCTTCCAGAGGTGTGAGTAAACGCTTCCACAGTCTCTCCCAATTGGAAAATGCTTTGCAATAGCCACTGCTTGCTTCACCACACCAGTGGATACAGTCCTCAGGTTGTAGATTACCGCCAGATCAGGTCAGGCAAATCTTTCCTCTTTCTGAAGCATGTATCTCTCTCTGCCATTCAGTCCAATTCCTCAACTTTACTTTGATGTTCTTGGAACACTAGAATGTAATGTATAATTGATTTACTATTTTTTGTTTTTTTAGGTGTTTACTGTAAGAGGGACAACAGGAATCACCTACCTAGTCTGCCACCTTGGTCTTGCCTCACTCACAATTCTTAATTACCGCATTTTTTACTCACATTTTTTTTGTTGACTACTTATATCCAAGAACAAGTTGAAAATTTCTTGAAGATAGTAGTCATATCATCATGTATTTTAATTCCCTAAAACACTGGTCCTCATGGTGTCTGTGGCCCAGCAGTATCTACAACCCTCTGAATCAGAAATTCTGGGAGTGGGACCCAGCAGTCTGCACTTTAACAAGTCTTTGGGTGATTCTGATGCTAACTTTGAGAACCAGTACCCTGAACATACTGTATTTTAGTCGACCCACATTTATCAAACAAATAAGTACAGAGTGTCTACTACACGTCAGGCTTTATACCAGCAACGCAGTATAAAAGCAGAAATGAGTTTGCAGGCTGGTAAAAGAGACAGACATTAATTAAGTAATCCCACAAATCTGTATCACATAGCAGTTCTCAGAAGTCCAATAAAGAAAAGGCCCACGATGAGACTTCCTAGTGTGGCATTGATCTTGTCTGAGCTATGACTCTGAAAAGCATCACTTGAGCTGAAAGTCGAGGCCAAGTAGTTGCTTAAACATCAGGAGGCACCAGGATGCGGGAACAGCATGTGCAAAAAGGCCTATGTTGACAGACAGCGTGGCCAGTGGGGCGGGAGCACAGCAAGCCAGGAGAAGCAAAATGAAAAAGATACCTTCCATCCAAAGTTAACCATTATACTCAATTTCCTTAAAAGATCCCTCAAATCAGGAAGGCTGAGTGTATTGAGATGGTGAGCTGATTAGAGCTGTGTTTTTGGGAAAAACTGCACAGAATGGAAAAAGCATTGAAAATGGCACCAGTGGCTGCAGAAGGATAAGTTAAAAGTTCTTCGAGGTAGTCCGAAAATAGAAAGATGCAAGCCACAGAAGTGGCAAAAAAGCAGCAGGATGGATTTGAAAAATATTTAGGATGTAAAATTCACAGAATGTGATGCAAAACTAGATGTGAGAGATACAATAGAAAATAAGAGCGACAATGATGATTCCAGGGTTTCTGGTTTGTGTAATGGATAAATGATGATGCCATCATCTAAAATAAAAATCTGTCAATAGGAGCTCATTTTGAGAATGATCAGGAGAACTATTAAAATGCAAGCTAAGAGATGAATGAATTATTACATAATGCTCCTGAAAATCACGCTAGAGAACACGAGTCCACAGCTAAGAGGGAAAGCCCCTCTTTTATGACAAGTGGGAAAACCAAAAAAAAGGCCAAATCCACTGCCATCAAGTTAATTCTGACTCATAGTGACTCTATAGGTCAGAGTAGAACTGACCCATAGAGTTTCCAAGGAGTGCCTGGTGGATTTGAACTGCTGAACTTTGGGTTAGCAAATGTAGCACTGAACCACTGTGCCACCAGGGTTTAATAGAGGCTGTCTTGTGTTGTAATTAGCTTGCTGTCATGGATTGAGTTGTGTCCCTAGTACATATAACAACTTAGGTAAGCCATGATTTCCAGTATTGTGGTCCTCCGTTTTGTGATACATTATAAACCCTAACCTCCACATATTAATGAGACAGGAGCAATGCGCAGTGTATTTGGAGCCACTGCTTTACAAGATGATCTGACTCAAGTAATATCCTCACTCAAATCACACCTTAATTCCATTCACACCCTTACTCAAGTCACACCCTAGCTTGAGTCACACCTGTTATCTTATGAGAGCTAAAAGGAAACACAAGCCACCAGAGAGGACAGAAACCTCATTAGCACCAAGAAAGAACAGCCAGAAGTGGGACACTTTCTTTGGACCTTGAAACACTGCCCTGAGAACCTCCTAGACCCAGGGGAAGATTGATGTCAAGACACAAGGAGATCGCCAAGGAACACCAGGCCCAGAGCTGTTGAAAAGAAGCAAGGACTTTTCTCCAGAGCCAGCACGGGAGGAAAGCCTTCTCCCAGAGATAGTGCCCTGACTTTGGACTTCTAGTCTCCAAACTATATGAGAATAAATTTGTTTGTTGAAGCCACCCACTGGTGGTAGTTCTGTTACAGCAGTGCAAAATAACAAACACAGTTGGTACATGTTTTTGATGGAAGTTCATATAGTTCCAATCTAGTCATCTGGTGCTGTTCTGGAAACCCTGGTGGCATAATGAGTTAAGTGCTGTGTTTGCTAACCAAAAGATCATCGGTTCACATCTGCCAGGTGCTCCTTGGAAACTCTATGGGGCAATTCTACTCTGACCTCTAGGGTTGCTATGAGTCAGAGCCCACTCAACAGCAGTGGGTGGGTTAGCACTGCTCTAACACAAAATACCATGAATGGAAGACTTCATGAAGAGAAATTTTATTGTCACCAATCAGTAAGCCACAAATCCACTTATGAGTTATAAATCCATTCAATAAGAGAAATTATCACAATCTGGTAGGCTGAGTTCAAATTCAAGGAGAGAATCTCAGCACAGGAACCTCAGGTCCAATGGGCATACTCTGCTTTCGGTGCTGCTTTTTTGGTCGTATGAGGTTTGCAACTTACTCTGCTCACTTCTCTTTCTTATACCCCACAAGCTGATAGTTTGATTCCTGCTTCACCAACACAACTTCTGCCCGTTCTCCCCCATCACAGAGGCAGGATTCACAACACATGCGAGGAATTGCACCATACTGGGACTCACAGCCGAGCCAATTCAGTATATACATTTTGAGGAGGGACACAATGTAGTCCTTGACACCATCCGATGGATCAGTTTCCTGAGAAATATGCCAGGTCATTGGCTTGTAAGAACTGAGATGTTAGGCTGAGTAGTGCCAGACGGGAGTTGGTATCAAAGGCTGCAAAAGAGTGGAGTAGATCTGAAGAGTTTTTGCAGAGGTGAAAAGGTCAATTTGATCAGAAAATAGCAGGATTGCTAGGAACTATTTAGGTTGTCACACCAAGCCAAGTAATGTTGCAAATTTATTCAGTTACCTATCTGGCCTTTTCTGCGAATTTCTCCACTAAGATTTGGCTATTTCACTTTAGTCCTAGAAAAAGCATGTACTCAGGCTCATTCAAGTTTTGGTATTTATCACCCAAATGTGATGGAGTGAGAAACATTTGAGTATTATCAAAAGTATGGAATGAGTGGGTGAGTGAATGAAGAGTGATGAGTGAGTTCTGTTCCATAAATATTTTAAACTATTCTCACTCGTACGGACCTAATGTGACAGCGTAAATCTTTACTATAGTGTTTCCTAGGCTACAGTCTTTATGGGAGGAGATTGTCGAGTCTTTTCTCCAATGGATAAGATGGTACATTCAAACTGCTGACCTTTGTGCCACCAGGGCGCCATATTTTAAACTTAGTCCTTTGATTATCTTATATATAAATTTTTAACTTCATCCCTTGAAAAATCATATACAAAAATAATAGTAGCCAGATCACATCACATATGCTCATATTGCAGTAACTTTACAGTGCTTCTTCTAACCTTGCTTGAAGGCAGCCCTCATCTAACTATTGCAGCATTTGCTTAGGATTTTGGCTGTCACCTCCCCTCTTTAAATGTTCTATCTGATGAGTCCAAATTGCAGTGAGCTTGACTTTAACATCAGGGGATGACCCTGGGGAAAGGTTCCAGGATCTCATTACTGGTGACCTGATTGGGAATGAAAGGGCCTGAATTCTGCCTGTGGCATTGATAAAAGGCATTATGTCCCCTATAATGATGCCTCAACTCAAGCAGAGGTTGACACCAGCCTCTATCCGCCTCACCTGGTGATATGTCCTCCCACTTCTTTCTCCCTCCCCACACTCTCATCTGCCAGCATCCCAAATCCCATGACTTTCAAATGCATTTCATAGAACCACTTCAGGGGCCAGAGAAAGGGGTAAAGAGGAAGGGGGAGGGGGCAGTTTGTCCACATCCACTTCAACCAGAACACACTTTGCCTTATTTACAAATGAGAATTTTACTGAATAAAGTATTCCATGGTAAAATAAATTTAAAAAGCAATTAGCTTCTATTTGTGGGTGGTTTCTATGGTCTGCATGTATCCTCACATTTTCTTTCTGCTAAATTTTATCTCTTAGATTCCAATCATCCCTGTTACCTCTTAATATCTTTTCAGTTCTCATTTTGCCATTCAATGTGTTTTCTGCCCCTCCCAGCTTTGTGCCATCTGCAAGTGTGATTAACTTGACAGCTCTGTCCTCAAACTAATTCACTAATCAAAATGTTGAAAAGAACAGAGTACATGAATAAGCGCCTAGACACTTCCCACGGGGTATATTAATTCATTAATTGGTACTCTCCAGGACTGATTTTTCAAATCTGCTATCAATTCACATAACTATATACAGTGGCTCTCCCACTTTCAGTCCAAATTGAGATTCAAATGTGTCTGATCATATCCAGGTAAATAGATAGGACTGAGAGGCGCAGATTAGAAGAAGTTAGTTTTCTGGGGACTTCTGTTTGGGACTGAAGGAGGCAGGAGGTTTGTGCACAGATGTCTGGAGATGAGACGCGATGACGGTCCAAGGTATGTCTCACACACCTAATGGTGCAGGCTGGCATTGGGACCTGAGGATAGCAGAGGCCATCAACAACCTTCAGGAAAGGACTCTGTGACAAAGGTGTTCTTACAGTGCTGCTTGGGTCCTGGGGGACAAACTGCTACAGTGCATGGGCGATAAGGCATGTTCCTTCTTTGGGGACATATAAAAAATAGAATCTTTAGCATAAAGTTAGCATTCTTATGCTGGGCACCTTCCTGCTGTTTCAAGAGCAGAAAACATTCAGGGAAACCAGAGCCAACGAGGAGCCCAGGAGTCCACTTCAGACCATGCGCCTGACAGACCGACTTGTCAGTATACCCATAACAGCCCCCTGGAAGTCCTAGCCATTTCCAGCAGGGTGTATAAGAGAACACAAATGGAAGGAACACTGAGATTCGGGTATGTGTAGTTATGGAATGCCTTGTGTATTCACAGACCGCTGAGGCCTGTAGAGATGCAGAAGTACTGTTTCCTTGTTCAGTACTTGTTTCATCCGGAAGCATAACCTGGAACACTACTAGCTTGCTCAACTACAAACGCAGACTTCCAATGTTCCCCCCTTTTTTGCTCTTTTCTAAAAGAGTGTTTTCCTAACAGCTAGCTGGGTGAGTTCTCTGAGAGCAAGCTATCCTTATATGAATGTTGTTGCCCCCCTGTGTTTAAATTTCTGTTTTTTGGAGTTGTTCTACCCTTACCAATCTGCAAAAAATGTCCCTGTCTTAAAGGTTACACAAGAAATATGGGAGCTGAATGGAATCATGAACATCTTAGTGCTGAAGGTTACCACAGAGAGTATTGAAGCCAGTATTTTCCAGAGTTTGCCTGGTCACTTGGGACCATTCTGTAAAAACAGATTCTTTTATATACTCGAGTGAGGTAACGCATCCTTGGGTACAGCAAATGGTTAGCATGTTCAACTGCTAACTGAAATGTTGAAAGTTAGAATCTACCAGAGGCACCTTGGAAGAAAGGCCTGGCAATTTGCTTATGAAAAATCAATCATTGAAACCCTGTGGAGCACAGTTCTTCTCTCACACATATGGGGTTCCCACGAATTGTGATCAACTCATCTGCAACTGGTTTCATGTGGAGTAGGCTGTTGGTGTGGCTGGAATCCCTTTCACTTGAGCAGGCCCACCTGCTGAGCCTTAGATAGCTCAGTTTTGCAAACACTAATTTATGATAGTCTGTCTTTTTACAGATGAAGAGCAACACTGATCAAGTGAGTTAAACACTCAAGGTCACAGCTTTATTCTGTTACAATCACGTCGCCCCATCTATTTGACTACCTCAAAGGCTTTATTTCTGTTCCCCTCTATATTTTTATTAAGTTTTTAACAGGATCTCAGAACTAGATCTGAAAGTCTGGTTTCCAAAGTGTACACCAGAAGTCCTGACTCTGTGGAAAAGCTTAGGGCTACTATGTGAGATGTGACCTGAAGCAGGAATTGTCGAACTACACACTTGCCATACATCCTCTCCACCAGAGCAAATTTATTCTCGTCTGCTTTACATTTCCAGTTCTAATGCAAAAGTTTTGCTCCTTAAAGGAAGAATATAAGAGCAATTGACCAAAAATATTCCCATCTGCAAACCTGATCATACTTAAAAGTTTAACTGCCTCAAAAAAAAAGTTTCAGAGTCTTATAATTCATCGCTCATTAATCGTAACTGCATACACTTGTCTAAACACTGTGTTTATTTTACTAAGGTGGAGATGGCAAATTATTGGTCATTCCTCATTTCAAATAGTTCATGCCTACTGAGGACTGTGGAAACACTGGTGGCCTAATGGTCAAGTGTTACGGCTGCTAACTAGAAAATTGGCAGTGCAAATCCACCAGGGACTCCTTGGAAACGCTATAGGCCAGTTCCTCTCTATCTATAGGGTCGCTATGAGTCAGAACTGACTTGATGGCAGTAAGTTTTGGGGGCACTAAGGAGTGTTAACTTCACATACATTTGATGAAGAAAATCAATGCATATTGTCCAACATGAGAACTATCAGAGCCAACAGCTATCCTTGGGAGGTAATGCTATTGTTGTTGCTGTTGCTGCTGTTGCTGTGCATCATTAAGTCAATTCTGACGCTGTGAGACCCTATATGAAAGAGTAGAACTGCCCTATATGGCTTTTGGGCCTGTAATCTTTATGGTTTTATTGGCTTGACTGCCACTTGCTCTATGTACAGGTTATACATCAGCACAGTTAAGCGCAGAACAGGGGATACTCTGTGTTTTAAAGTCAGAAAGGATGTATATCAGGGTTGCATCTTTTCACTATACCTATTTAATCTGCATGCTGAGCAAATAATCCAAGAAGCTAGACTATCTGAAAGAGAACAGGGCATCAGGACTGAGAAAGACTCATTAACAACTTGTGACAGTCAGATGACACAACTCAACTTTGCTTGCTGAAAACAAAGAGGATTTGAAGAATTTACTGATGAAGATCAAAGACTACAGCCTGCTGTATGGATTAACACTTAACAAAAAGAAAACAAAAATTATCACAATTGAATCAATAAATAATGTCAAGAAAATTTTGAAGTTGTCAAGGACTTCATTTTACTGGGATCCACAATCAATACTCGTGGAGACAGCCAGTCAAGAAACAAAAAGATCCATTGCACTGGGCAAAACTTTTGCAAATACCAGGAAAAACCAAACCTATCAAATCAATTCTGACTCATAGTCACCCTATAGGACAGAGACTGCCTCACCAGGTTTCCAAGGAGTATTAGGGAATTGGAACTGTCCATCTTTTGATTAGCCGCCACAGCACTGAACCACTAAGCCATCAGGGTTTCCAACACCTTAAATGGTCGAAAAGCCAAGCTGTCGCTTTCAAGTACTAAGGTCCGCCTAGCCCAATCCATGACATTCTCAGTTGCCTCATATGTATGTGAAAACTGTAACAATGAATAAGGAAGACCAAATAAGAATTGATGACTTTGAGTTACAGTGTTGGCAAAGAATAGTGACTATACCATAGACTACTAGAAAAACAAACAAATCTCTCTTGGAAGAAGGACAGCCAGAGTGCTCCCTGGAAGCAAGGATGCAAAGATATCATCTTACATACTTTGGCCATAGTATCAGGAGGGACTATCTCTAGAGAAGCAATGCCATGCTTGTAAGATAGATCATCAGCTAAAAAGTGGAAGAACTTCATCAAGGTGGATTGACACGTGGCTACGACAGTGGACTAAAACATAGCAACACTTTTCAGGATGATGCTGGCCCAAGTAGTGATTCATTCTGTTGTTGTACAGTGGGCCATTATGAGTTAGAAGGGACTGTATGGCATCTGACAACAACAGTAACCTAAATAAGAGGTTTTGCCACGTGAATATATAAGTCTTGTCAAGGCAGTAAGCAGTCTTTTTCAAACCGAGACTCAGAACTAAAGAGTAGACAAGTGAACAGTCTGGATCGTTACTGTAAGCTATAATGATTCAGTAATAGTGATTGTATGGTCATAATTAGTGACTTATTTATCACTCCTGATGTTTTATCCCCTTTTCAAGGAACAGTCAAATATTCTAGCAGTAGTAAATGTTCTTAAGAAAATGGAAACAACTGCTACAATAACACTACTGTCTAGGTTTCCTATGTTATAATAGTAGTATCGCAAGTGGGTGGCTGTAAAGAACAGAAATGTACTTTCTCAAAGTTTAGGAGGCTAAAATTCCAAATTCAGGACACTAGCCATTGGGAAGACTCTGTCTGTCGTCTCTAGGGGAAGATCTATGACTCATCTAGCATTCTTTGTTTCCTTGGTGATCTTCATGTGGCATCTGTCATCTCCCATTTGTGCTCAGTTGTCTCTATGTCTGTGCTGCTCTTTATATCACTCAGAAGTGATTAGATTTAGGACATGCATTACAGTGATATAGTCTCATTAACACAATAAAGAAAACCCTGTCTCCAAATAGGATTATATCCACAAGTACCGGGGTCAGGATAGTGACACATATTTTAGGGAGACACAATCCAATCCATAACAGTAACCAAAAGGCTTCAGCTAAAGAGATCCTACACTTCCTGGTTAAGGCATCAGGTCTCATTCCTAGATTACTCTCCCATCTCAGAAATCTAAAATGATGACGGGTGTTACGAGGTACAAAGTGGAATGATGATTGTTAGTGCTCTTACTTCCATTCTGGAGAGGTTAATCCCAGGAAGCACTGACTGGTCTAACAGAAAGACTTCAACAAGGTCTGCTGGACCCTGGATCTATAGGCTTTCCCCTGGCCTACGTCATGAAGAATAAGTACCTGCAGCAGTTCTTCATCACACAAGTCTCTCTCTCAGTGTTCTGGTCAAAAGGTTTTACTACTTTTGGAAAGAGTTCTTGCTCCTTAACTCAATTTTTTTAAGTGCCTATTGAGCAATTAGTGCTTTCCTAGAACTTTTAGAAAGACAATGAAAGTATATGACACTATCTTTTCTGTCAAGAAACATATTTGGGAACACTTATGAAATAATGAGAATTGTGATGCATACATGATAAAAGCCTAATACAACTCAGGTAAAGTGTGCAGGATAAGAGTTGTTGAGTGGTTCAAAAGGAAGACAACCATTATGACAACGTTAATGGAGACAATTTTTTTATTATGATTAAAAATGTACATTCCAATGTAAATTTGCATGCCCAACTATATGCAGCTCCCATTGCTCTCCCTGCCCGGTGACAGCACATGCTTCCTTTCTGCTCCATACATGTCCTATCCTCCCAACAGTCTCCTATCCCCACCTCTCCACCCACTCCCCTTCCTCCAGTAAGAGATCAGCAAGACGGCATCACATGGATGCATAAAACCATAAAGTGCACACATGATATGGTCATTCTGTGTCACTAAGTCCAATCCATTCCTGTCTGAAGAGTTGACCTCCATTATGATTTACGGACAGGGGCAGCATCAGGGCCAGGGGCCATGCTCCCAGGGGAACCCTGAAGCCCCTGGACCATTAATTGCAGTCTTTTCTTGGAGATTTCAGGGTGCACCCCTTTTTAGACTTGTGGTGCCAGTGAGACTCAACTTTGTGAGCTCCATCACGGCCATCACTGGTAGTGGCTGGGCACCATCTGGTTCTTCTGGTCACAAGTTGATGTAGCCACCCATTCACATGGGTCTCTCTGTCTTCTGGGTTCTCCATCCCCCATGTCATTTTGGTCCTTGCTGATCATCCATTCCTGCTGAGTTGGGACCATTTGTTGTACCCTCAGATGGCAGCTTGCCAGATTTTAAGACCCCAGACTCCACTCACCAACATGGGGTGCAGAGGGCTCTCTTAGCAAAATGCTAGTTGTGCCAATTGGTCTCGATTTCCCCTGAGAGCATGGTCCCCAGCCCCCCACCCCGCTATCCTGCCCCTGCAATATGGGTTAAGACAGGAGGCGTAATCATGTTATACTGAAATTCAGTTAACATTAATCTTCTTTCTAATGTGTGCTGTCACTGATTTCACCCAACCAAATTTCTATCAACTATCTAATCTAGACCCTCGCCCTTTCTCCCTCCCCACACCCTTGCAGAAATCAAAGAGTATTTTCTTCCTTGCATGAGTCTGTTTTTAAGTTCTTATAGTAGGCGTCTCATACAATATTTGTCCTTTTGTCGCTGACTACTTTCACTCAGTGCAATGTCCTCCAGTTGAAACCAGCTTATAAGATGTTTCTTAAAATCATCGTTGTTCTTTATCATTGCATAGTGTTCCATTGAGTATATATACCATAGTTGACCTATCCATTCCTCTGTGGTTTAGCATCTGGGTTGATTCCATCTTTTGGCTATTGTGGACTGTGCTGCAATAAACATTTGTGTGCATGTATCAGTTGTGTGAATGGCCTTGATTCTGTAGGCTATATTTTGAGCAGTGGAATTATTGGGTCAAATGGTATATTTATATTCAGCTTTTTAAGGAAGCAGCAGATTGCTTTCCAAAGAGGTTGTACCATTTTACAATCCCACCAACAGTGTAGGAGAGTTCCAGTTTCTCCACAGCCTCTCTAGCATTTGTTGTTTTGTATGTTTAGGATCATTAATGGAGACAATTTTCATGGAGCTACAGTTAGAATAATTTAAGATTGCTAGTTTTGAGATTCAAATTCAACTAGCTTTCTGTGAGTGCTTATCATGTCCCAGATGACAAACAAGAGCTTTAACAAAGTTATTATAATTTTTTTAAAAAAGAAAATGTATGTGTGTATATATATATACATACATATACATACAAAGACCAGAAAAGAACTTTGAATAAAATTATATAGATAATATATGGCAATTTGGGGATTGTGGATGATTTTATGTCTCTAAAAATTGTTCATATTGGACAAATGGGCACAAAAAGCAACAAAGAAAAGAATGTAAGATTTAGAGAGATGAATAATAAAACACATTTTGCAACTAGAGAAAGTTGTATGTGCAAAAGCAGGACAATGAGAAATAATACAACATGGGAAATAAGGGTTTAGTGTTGGGAAGGAGTGAAAGATAACTGGAAAAGTAAGATAGGGTCATATTAGGAATGGCCTTGAATGTCTCAGAGAAGTTTATGTTTAATCACATATACAGTAGCAATCAATCCAAGTTCCTGAGGAAGCATGAGTAGCTGAAATGTGATATGTAGAAAGGTTATGCTTGTTGTAACATATTGTTGTTAGCCACATCAAGTAGATCCCTGTCTTGTGGCAACCCCAGACCTTTGTGATCCATAGGGCTTTCATTGGTTGATTTTTATAAATAGATCTCCAGGCCTTTCTTCCTAGTCAATCTCAGTCTGGCAGCTCTGCTGCAATCTGTTTGGCATGCTAGCAATACAAAAGTCTCCACCGACAGATGAGTGGTGGTCATACATGAGGAGCACTGAATGGAAATCCATCCCAGGTCACCTGCATAGAAGGTAAGAATTATACCCCTGAACCACCACTGCCCACCCTGGTTGTAACTATAGGAAGGATGTAAGTGGAAAGAGATTAGAGGTAAGGGGACCCATGAAGATGTAATCCTTCAACTTACGATGGGGTTCCATCAGATGACATTAATATAAGTCAATTCTGTATAAACAGATTTTTTTATTTTTTCAGTTTTTACTTTTATTGTTTTTTTTTTATTATCAGTATCTTCAAAAATCCAATCTTTATCTGTCTTTTGGGGTTGGGAACATTACATATAAACTTACAGATATGATGATATCAGCAAACTTCACACCACAAAATCATATGCAGTACCCATTACAAGGTATAAGACATACCAAAAAAAGAACCATAGATGGTTGCAAGTGTAGTTCTTCATTACTCGAGTACATCACAACAATTGTGAGCAAAGGAGCATGAGCTAGAGTCTCTTTTGAAGATGCAGAATCTGAACTCTGGCCTATATATCCAATGCCCACGATTATTCTCCTTCTTTACACAACCTATCACATGTGACCGGAACCAGAAAGAACCCTGTAGATAGTCCACTGCACAGCTTCTCAGTATCTTCATTCAATGTTTCTGAAGACCTGGGCCACAATCCCAGGGAGTTTACCTGTAAACCAAAACTGCCTTTAAAAAAAGAGATTTATCATTACAATTCAAGTATCACTTTTATTTATTGTGTGTCCCTCTTCACATAATATGAAATTGATGTTTTAAATTATCTTTGTCAACTAAAATTTGTGCTACATATTCTACTCCAAAAAGCCCTGGTGGCATAATAGTTAAGAGCTTGAGGTTAAGGCTTATTAAGGCTTGTGGTTCAAACCTACCCATAGGTGCCTCAGACACAGACCCAGCACAATCTTCTTTGGAAAGGTCACAGCCTTGAAAATCCTAGGAGTAATTCTATTCTGCACACATGGGATCTCAGTGAATCAGAAATGACTCAATGTCCTTTGGTTACTGATGACTTCTAGCACACATATTACAGGGCATAGGGAAAAAATGGAAGACTTATCTGACTCATGGCGACCCATGAGTCGGATCCGACTCGACGGCACTTGGCTTGGCAGATCAAGAAAGTAAATCAAAAACACAGTAAAAAGAAAATAGAATTTGGTAAGAGAATGACACAATACACTTTTAAAAATAAGATAATGAAAAATTGATGCCTCCCAATATGAGTGACTGAGAGAAGAGCAGTGTTATTAATAAAAATAATACAGTCAAAAAAGTAAAGTTTTCTGAAGAGAAAAAAATGAGTTCAATTTCATTTATGCTGTACTTCAAGCAGTAACAGAACCAAAACACCAAACTAAATCCCCTGTCGTAAGTCAGTTTCTGACTCACAGTAATTACAACTGAGTAGAATTATTTCATAGTGTTCCCAAAGCTGTAAATCTTTACAGAAGCAGACTGCCTCATCTTTCTTCTATGGAGCAGCAGGTAGGTACAAACGACTGTCCGTTTATTTAGCAGCTCGGTACTTAACCACTTAGCCACTGCACCACCAGGGCTTCTCAGTAACAGGACAGACAGAAATGTCCCAAGAAACATACTTGGAGTCATCACTAGAAATTTGAAACTTTAAGAATAAATGCTGCTTCCAGGGAAGCACGTGGAGCCGAGCAGAGAGTAGATCCCAGGGGCTGGACTCTGATTTACTGGCTCTGAGTCAGCAGAACAGAGAAACAAGCAGCTGACGCATTCATTGTCTGTGACTGGGTAGAGAGTTTTAAAGAGAAGCAATTGAGAAGGAGTGCAAAATCTGGCATGAAAGTAAATCTGAATAGGGAGAAGGGAAATGCCAAGATCTGGGCAAGGAAAAGATCATTAGTAGCTTTAAAGAAAGTGGTTTAAGTCATGCAATGAGAATGGAAGTGAGAAGAAAGAGAATTTAAGTGAAATAGCCATGAGCAAGTGATGACTGAATCACTGTGAACACTGTGAACATCTATAAAAAATGCTATCAAGTAGTAACTGGCATTTTAAAAATAATAATTATAACATTTCTACACTTGATCTTAGGCAAAAGGCTGGGAAGCGGTGCAATAGCAATCTTAATAAATCAAATGTAAACTTTGGAAATTATACAGAAACAATAAATAAAAGGCACAAGTGGATTCATTGCTCTAATAGGTTATTTCAGAAATGGTTAAAAAAATAAAAGAAGTAAAGCTGCAGATACTAAACTGAAACTACTGATATCCATATGTTTCTTAGGAAAGCCTGAAATTGACTCTGAATTAGTAACAGTACTCATCTGCTCTTGGGATGGGGTTCTGTTACATCTGCAAAAAAAATGAAGATTTGAACCAGACAATCTGAAATGACTCTGTCCAGCACATTCCAAGACTTTATCTGTATCTGAGTCAAAGCAAAAATAAAAATAAAGCTTACATCGATCTTTTTTTCATGATTGAGTGAAAATGTACATTCCCATATAAATTTGCATTCCTAAGTCTTCTTTCCCCTCCTCTCCACCTGTGTACATTTTCACTCAGTCATAAGAAAAAAATAAATAAATAAGAAAAAATAAATAAAAAATAAATTTCCATTCTTATCTATATGCAGCTGCCACTGTTCTCCCTGCCCGGTGACAGCACACTCTTCCTCTTTGCTACATACATGTCTTATCCTCCCAACAATCTCCTATCCCCTCCTCTCCACCCACTCCCCCACCTCCAGTAAGAGGTCAGCAGGACAAAATCCCGTGGATGCACAGAACCATAAAGTACACACATGATATGGTCACTCTGTGTCACCAAGTCCAATCCATTCCTGCTTGAAGAGTTGACCTCCATTATGATTTACAGACAGAGGAAGCATCAGGGCCAGGGACCATGCTTCCAGGGGAACTTCGAAGCCCCTGGACCATCAATTGCAGTCTTTTAGTGGAGATCTCAGAGTGTACCCCTTTTCATTCTTGTGTTGCCAGTGAGACTCAGTGGCTATCACTGGTGGCAGCCAGGCACCATCCAGTTCTTCCAGTCACAAGTAGATGTAATCACCCACTCACATGTGTCTCTCTGTCTTCTGGGTTCTCCTTCCCTCATGGCATTTTGGTCCTTGGTGATCATCCATTCCTGCTGAGTTGGGACCATTTGCTGTACCCTCAGCTTTTAAGCCCCAGGTGCCAGTCATCAATGTGGTGTGCAGAGGGCTGTCTTAACAAAACACTAGTTGTGCCAATTTGGCCTCAATTTCCCCTGAGAGCATGGTCCTCGGCCTCCTGCCCCACTACTCTGTCCTTGCAATACTAGGTTAAGATGGTAGGAGTAATCATGCCATGTTGAAGTCCAGTCAATATTGATCTTCTTTCTAACGTGTGCTGTCACTGATTTCACCCAACCAAATTTCTATCAACTAATCTAAATCCTCTCTGCACCACCCTCCCTACCTCCCCACCCTTGCAGCCATCAAGTCTTTTCTTCTATATACATTCATGTGCATGTATCAATTGGTATGAATGGCCTTGATTCTGTAGGATATATTCTGAGCAGTGGAATTACTGGGTCAAATGGTATATCTGTATCCAGCTTTTTAAGGAAGTGGCAGATTGCTTTCCAAAGAGGCTGCACCATTTTGCAATCCCACCAATAGGTGTAGGAGAGTTCCAATTTCTCCACAGCCTATCCAGCATTTGTTGTTTTGCTTTTTGGGGATCATGGCCAACCTTGTTGGAGAGAGATGGTATCTCATTGTAGTTTCAATTTGCCTCAATAGCTAATGATCACGAGCCTGTCGGCATGTGTTTTTTGTCTGCCTGGATCTCCTCTTTAGAGAAGTGTGTGTCCATCTCCTTTCCCCATTGCCTAATTGGATGATTTATCTTTCTATTATTGATACTTTGTAGTACCGTACAGATTACAGAGATCAGGCGTTGGTCTGACATATAGTTGCCAAATATTTTTTCCTGTTCTGTATGTGGCCTTTTAATTCTATTAATAAAGTCTTTGGATGAGCAAAATTCTTTGATTCTTAGTAGTTCCCATTTATCTATTTTTCTTCTGCTGTTTGTGATTTGTTTGAGAAATTTGGAAGTCTGCCTACATTGTGTATTAAAGCTTCCATTATTGTTCCTACTTTTTCTTGGATGAGCTAAAATAAAGCTTATGTCGATCATTTTTATTGATATTTCCCACCCAAAGTCCTTTAAGAAAACAAATGTCAGAGTTGATTCCAAATTCTTCATGCTCTAACATTTAATAACTAGGTATTCAGGCTGAGTACACTGTATATACATATGAAAATACATCTCTTGGTAAACCTTGGATCCTAGTCCTATCTATATTAATATGCATATTTTGCACACCATAGTGTATACATACATGTAGGTTTATATGGATGATTGGACAAATTTATACTTACTGTTTGCTAGTGAACTCTTTGAGGTCCAATTACTTTAACTGATAATGCTCAATTCAAATTAAAATATCCTCTTTCAATTGTGAAGGAAACTTTTATTGCTACTGTGCCTGTTTTACTAGAAGAAGCAAATTGAACTATTCATCCCAACAAAAATTGTATTTTGTGTGCGTGTGTGGTTGTTTATATTGAATTAAAGACATTAGTCAAACTTGGCTGAACATTAGCAGAAACATAATTCCAGTAAAAAAGTGGTATGACCACATCCAATAAGACAGTAACCTACACAGAATTTAGAAGTATTAACATTGTGTTAGCAGTGAAGCTTTCAGGGATACAGCTTCATGTTAGGCTAACAAGAAGTAGGCCTATTATGACACCAGCAACTGAAGAAAAATTGCCATTATTTTGATTCTTGTTTCGTTTTTAACTAAAAGTTAAGTTAAAAGAAATGATCCTTTCTTCTTAACAAATATTTTATATAGTCAAAGTAATATGTACATATACACACAAACACATATTTCATGATGTTGAATTTAAAAACTAAACAGAGAACTACATTAGAACTCTTTGAAACAAACATCTCTTTTCCACTAAAACATCTGAGTCAGAGACCTTAGATCTACAAATAATAACATATTATAATTATTGTACATAATCTAGTGCAAATACAATTGTATCTGTAAAAATAATCTGTTGTGGTTTATATTACAGAAAAATACCATTGTTTACTTATATTGGAACATTCTAAGTTTTTTTTTAATAGCTTTTCAAATTCCTATAGTGCAGCTAGGCCAAATTAGGTAAAATACTACAAGCATTATTTAAAAAATAACTTCCCACAATATTTTTCTTCTGAAAGCCCTCTATTTGTTTGCAGCTCCTTAAAATTCTGAAATACTCTTGTGCTTTTCAAAAATCACATTTCATAAAGGGCATTTATTCTATGGAATTTAAGTTTGCTGAATAATAAATATATGCAATACAAGCTGTCAAAACCCTGGAACGTCCAAGTTACAGCGAATAGCATGTCATGATTTTTTTTGCTGCTTTAGAAAAGAAAAAAAAGGAGAAGGAGAATGATTAAGTAAAGGCAAGCTCACCTTTGAGTTTCTTCATCTTTGTATATTTGTCATGAATAACAATTTAAATATCCTTTAAGGTTAATATTTTCTGGCTCAATAGGAAAGCCCAGAAAAAAAATTCATGCATAATATGAGGCAACACAGATTGCAGCATCTTATTTGTACCAAATTTTATTTTCAAATAACCATGAAAGGTATCCAGTTACTTTCGGATTAATTTATAAGATCATGCAAGATGTAAACATGGAGTCCCAAAGTGGGAAAAAAAAATATTCTGACAATTCTAATATGCAAGGAAAAAGTACACAGAAATGTACACCAGGAACTTTCTACATATGACTAATACCTGGATCTTTCTTCTTGCCTGCTTTCTATCAATTCAGCCCAAGATAAAATGTAGTACAAGGAAGCAAAAACTATAATCCAAGGGAATAGAACTTGATGTGCTGTATCGTAAGAGAAGGATTACTATAACTGATATTCACAAAGAAATGTTGGAAGCAAGGAATTATGTTAGATAAAAAACAGCATCGATTTTGCAACACAGTTAAGAAGGAATTTAGCTGTGGTTATTATATTGCTACTTACATCATACTTATAGCCTTTTCTGAGAGTAACACGCACATTTCTGAACTTTTTTGTTGTTATGAAAACAGTACAATAAAATGGAAATCTTTCTGGAGGGCACTGAAAATAATATATTAACTTAGAGTTACGATTTATTTTGAAAAGTGGGTAAATGGTTATATTATTCTGAAAGAATGGTGTAAGGACAGATTCAGTTTTGTAAAAATGCTTTAAAACCAACAGCATGCTATAAAGAAAACAATTCCCTGTTTTTAATCCTGGCTGAAAAACAAAGGACTGTGGCTTTACATCAGCAAGTTTTTATTTATCTGAATATTGAGTGTCGGTTTAGAATTATTAAAATACAAATTACATCTAAAAGGCCAACCCAGAGTTTACCTATATGTGGAGTGTCAAAGGCGATATCACGCAATTTGTCCAATTAGGACTGAGTCTTAAATGTCCATATTTTTTACTCTGGTGTTTAGAGACAATAAAATCTAAAAGGTTTTAAACCATCCGAAGAATACACAGTCTCTTTACAAGTTAAGCTAGCATTGATCAGAAGATGAAAATTAAGTAGCAAAACTCCATGCAAAATTAGGTACTTTTATAAGTATTTTTATAACAAGGATATTCTCACATGTTTCTTAAGATCCCAGAATGACACGACTCCAGAATTCCCTTTCCGAAATTTCTCATTTCTGGCACTTATCGCTGGGAAACCCCTTACAGACACATTGCAACAGAGAAGGGGATGGTATTTGTATGTGGCCTATAAAATGTTTTGACTAAAAACCAGTGCAGTTACGCTGCTAAACTAGATGTTGTTGGGGTATTATTCAATAAAGCTATATACTTTTTAGGTGACTTTAAAAAAATTCACCAGGTTTCAAAGGTATTTGCTTTAGATTGTTTTTTATGGAGTTTCATCTTTATTTGAGGTATCAAAATCCTACCCACCATATCTATTCTGCAAGTCAGCATTAATGTGGGTGGGTACTCTCAACCAAGGCTATGAGACACTAACTCTCAATAAAGCTTTTTGTGCCCAACATCATCTTGCCAGAAGTTAGACTGGCCCAGGCATTTGGGAGGTAGAAGCTGTAAAGGTCTGGGGCCCTGCTCGTGGCTAAGAACTCCGCATTCTGCCATTCCACCCCAAACAATTACTGTGCAGTTGTCCAGACTCAAAAGCCCTAGGTGCATCACGGAAAAGCGCTCTAGACCTTCGAACTCTGCTTTGCAAGCCCTTTTTCATCCCTACCCACCCTGCCGTGTAATTAATGCCCCCTTGCTTTTACTTTTTAAAAATGTGCCTGTTTCAAATTTGTATTATTTTTTTCAGATGTCTAGTTTCAGCTATGTTCTTTTCCTCTCTGGTCTTTTCCCCCATTTCACATACCAGACAAATGTTTAAAGGTCTGTAAAACCAGGCGAAGTTCCAAAATATTTCTAAACCAAACTGCCATAGGTGACAGAACAGGGAAAGAAGGCAAAGCTGTAGGACAGAGAATTGAATAAACTGGCTGGAAGTGTATTGGAAAATCTATTTAAGTTGCTATAGCCATGGATGAAACTTCAATGAGGCGTAAACATTCAAGTTACTGACAAAACCGCCCTTTTCCATGATCACTCAAAACAGTCTGCTTGTCATGGTGCATTGCTTTTCTTTATTATTAGGACTAAGCTGTGGTCTCTTTTTTTTTAAGTATTCAGGAAGTGAAAGCATTTAATAAAACATTCAAAATTCTGAGAATACATGTAAGTGAAATATTTAATGTCTGTCATTCATAAAAGTTACATTATTTACACAGGGTTCATTTGTATATAATAAAAATTTCATCATAATGAAAAATTTTCTGGAAAGTATTTATATGTTAATTTGTTTAACATATGCTTTGGATATACAGCTAAATAGGAAGAGTTTAAAAAATTCTTCAAATACTCCCTTTAACAATTTAAAAACCTCATTCCTAAATATTTGTTTTCCTTTCTACTTGCTCCTTTGCTTGCAATATCATACGTAACTTGAACTAGGCAAAGATCAATCTTTTCAGAGTTCAGAATTATTTGTATACTTCAATAAATTTGCTCATTGCATAGCTAACGTGTAAACTTATAAAAGGATCCATCAATTTTACCCTAACTAACAATGTTGCCGAAACTTTTTATTACAATTTATTCTGTTTATTTTTGTTATAATTTGGGTTTTCTTTGCTTTTGAAAATGCATCTTAATACATGTATCAACTGGATATAACAAACAAAATAAATCGTGGAAGTCTAAAAGCCAAGTAAATAATTTCATCCTAGACTACCAGAATTGAACCTCATTACAGTGTTTGTTTTCCCCCTAAATACAACAAGTTGGAAATGTACTGTGGTGCCTCTTAAGACAGTGTTCAAAATTAAGTTTAACAGTGTGTGCTTAACATAAAGTTAACTATGTTTGGATCAAATAAAATGTTTATTAATGAAAGCTATTTATTATACAAGAAACAGCAAAGTCATCATACAGAGATGTACACTAGAGGGGACAGATGTAAAAGTGCATGCAGAGTTTTCTGTTTAAAAAAGAAGTCATAAACAATAATACTAAAATTACTGTGTTTTGATTCCTATACGCTTAAAGGAGTGATAGCTTTTCTTTGAATTTACAACTGAAAGATGCCATTAACAGACAGGACTAATACACATTAGCAAGCAAGTGGAATGAGTATTTCTGGATTTTATTTTACAGCTGCTTGTGCTTGACAGATGTGTGGAATTTTTCTTCAATAATAATTTTCTCAAATGTGGGTGAGCATAACACTGACATGTTGCTCTGTTCTATACACAATTTATCTAATTTTGTTTTAAACCACATAACTTTAAGCCTTCATTTGTGTCAGACACCATAAAGAACAAAAGTTTTGTTAACATTCAGTCAATGACATTTAAGTCTCTGTCTCTCTCTGTCTCTCTCTCTCTTTTTTTTTTTTTTTTTGGCTCAACAGATTTTTTAAATGTATGATTATCATAACCTAATATTCTCTTTGTCTTCACTGCAGTGGATTTCCGATCAAACTTTTCCCCTTCTTTTAATACTTTAGGGAATTTTCAAACGTCGGGATGTTTGGCTGTAATGCCCCAAGATTTGTTCTCCCTGAAAAAAATCATAGTGACAATTTATTAACTACAGAGCAGCTTGGCTTTTAGGGGTCTGCAATTTCTATTTAGATTTACAAATATCCATTTGTGCTCAATAGACCTACAATTAAATCTTTATCAAATTTGAAGTTTCTTCTCATGCAATTACTTTACTGCTAATTATCTTTTTTTAATTCTAAAAACTGAATTGAGTCAAATCAGTGGGGCATTACTTTTATTATAAATAAATATATTTTAAAGGTAACTCCAGTTGAATTACATTGCAGATGCAATGATGTGTACATTTAATAAGAATCAGAAGTTTAGACATCTAAAATCTATTTTTATGTTTGTCTATTTTAAACTTTTTGTATCACCATTTTAGTATCTTCTACATATAGATATTGGATATACAGTAGTACAGTTAAGCCTTAAATAAAACTGATAGGAAATAAAACTCCTTAGATTCAAAATGGTTTATTCACACAAATTTAATGGGATATATCACAATTGTTTGGTCCATAAATATTTAGGGGAAATAGTTTCTATACAATGCATTTATCAATAAACAAAGAAACATGGACAAGTTTGCTAGACCACTTACTGTACTATAAACACGAAGCTCAATATATAAGATTATTGAATTTATCAACTATATTTGAAGGAGTGCACAACTGCTTTCTATGACATGTTCGTCCCCTCTAACAGGATACACCATAAAAAGAGTTTCAGAAATAAGAGGTAAAACAGTACAAAACTAGTGAGGTGTCAAAGGGCTTAAAACAGTTAATTTAACAAACAACACACATATCCTGATTTTTCACAAACTTACTTCCAAGTTATATCATAAGGCACATAGGAGAACTGAGTTATAATTAGTTCTACTTAATAAAGTAGATCTATAGTACCATATATTGTTCTGTCAAAGAACAAAATTTATAAGTATCAATATTTTACCTGTAAAAGTGTATTAATAAGATCTCAGCCTTACCAAGGTTGTTTGGTCTGGTTAGTGGTAAATGCCCAAAATGTAATAGAAATATGAAAAGTCAAGATTTAAGCTCCATATAAGATGATAACCACACTTGCTAAATATATAATGGCAATCACACCTTTCTTCTGTTACAGTGTTAACTTCTCTTCCATCATTTTTTTTAAAAATAAGCTACTTTCTGTGCTAATTTTCTAAAGACCCTGAGCAAAAGTTACAATAATGCACTTTAATGTGGGCAGTGAACTGTCAATATTTAACCACACATTTATACAGCCAGAAGGACACCTTTAAAACCTATTAAATAACCACTTTGACCACCAGAGGAGACTTAAGGACTCCAAAAGTGGAGAGTATGTGCAAAGTTATTCTTAACAATCCACTAAAGCAAGACATATATCTTGACTTCTTTTTTGTTTTTTTAGGAAATCCACAATCTAATTGGTATTTAACTACAACAGAAGCAGAGAGTTGAACATTCACCACTGCCCAGACCATTAAGATTTTTAGATTAAATTAAAAGGAAAAGAATGCTACTGTAAACGAGAAAATATATTCAGATCAGCATCCACAAGGCTTCTGAGTTTATCTGCTTTAAGACTAATGACCTCAAATCTCTAATGCCAGAAAAATTTTTCTTCCACACATAAATCAACTTGTGCCCAAAGAAAACAATGCAAGGGAAAACAAAAGAATTCTTGTTGTTGGTATAAGTCCACCAAGTTTTTTAAAAACATTATTCATATAGAACGCCAGATACAATCTTATGGTACATCTGAAGCCAATAAATGGGAGCTATTCATTAAACTAAACCAATTTTTTAACTTCTTAAAAAATTATATTTTGCTTATTTCCACTTTCCCTGGGGAAAAAAGTAATTTAGAAAAAATGGTTTCACAATTTTCATTCTTAGCTTTTGGAGGTTTAAAAGTATAGAATTTCAAACTCTATGTGGAATTTTCACAGATACACAGGGAGTTTAATAAGTTTTCAAGTTTTGAAAAACAACTAAATAAACTGTTTCATTGGGTTTTACTTCTCTAAAAGGAATAGTCGCGGTCCTACAAGCGATTTCACAATTAATCGCTATTATTTAAAATTGCTGGAGTTAATCCTTTTGCGTAATCATATTTATTTGAATCGGCAATTCATGTAAGAAATAGAAATTAACCAACACTTTTCACTTTGAAATTTTTCTAACATGTGCAGTTTGCAAAATTCCATAAAGTAACTAATTAAACTATCTGATTCCTTATTAACCTAATAATTTAACCGGGAATATGATTATTTGTCCATCATAATACTTGCTTTTTTTTTTTTTCCGAGATTCTGGAAATAAGTAACATACAATTTTAAGAGGCACTTACTAGAATAATTCAAAAACTCCCCTTACCGACTGAAAGACTTAAAGAAAAAAAAATCCAAATACAATTTGCAGACAAAATATGTTCACTGAAACTCATTTGCCAAGTGGCTGTAGATGCTACACACCAAGCTGTTATTTTTTTGTTTGTTTGTTTGTTTGTGTGTGTGTTCTTTCCCCCCAAAATATCTTGTGGGTTTAAAAAAAAAAAAAATCTTGTAAATAATAAAATAATAATTAGAATAATAAAAAGAAGAGTAAGAATTAAAAAAAAAAAAAATCCAATGTTAGAAAAGGTTCGTTAAGGTAGTTTGTGAGGGGCTTCCGGATTCGTGGCTGTCCATGTTAGAGGTCACGGATGTCACTACAGTGATAGTGGGATTGGTCAGGTCTGTTAAAGTGGTCGCTGTGCCGGGTGGGGTGAGCGCGCCGCTGTCTGCTGAGGGCGGGGCCGGAAGCGACGGGCCGTCAGCTTTATCAACTCCCCCATTCTCCTGCCGCAAAAGGTTCCTTCTGAATTTGGCTCGTGCGTTTTGGAACCAAACCTGCAAACCAATCCCAATTGATTTCTTTACCGATGTTTGTTTTTATATTTCTTTTCTTTTCTTTCTTTTTTCCCTCTCTCTTTTTATTTTGGATATATTTGTCTCCTTTTAAATCTAATTGTTTATTTTTTCTTTGGGAGGAAAAGGCTTTTTTTCTTCCCCCGCTTTCTAAGGAAACGTAATTAAAGTAATACTACAGATTTATTCTCTCTCAACTGCACATATTTTTCCCCCCCGCATTAACAAGTGCCGTTTGGGACAACTGGTGCTTACGTGAAGATACCATGGAAAGGCACAGAGAGAAAGATGGAAAAACACACCCCACTTCCTCAATTGCTGTCCTTTGAGGAGGAGGAGAAGCAGGGTCATTGAAAGTATCACAAAGTAAGAAGAACTCATGTGAAATAAACATCCCTGAGACAGACTTCAAGCTATTCATCATCAAGCTGTTCATGAGTCTGACATATAGTTAAGTATTCTTTGAGTATGAAAAACTTTTCTGGGATCACATAGTGCAGGCAGCCCTAATTTAAACTCTTATTAGATGTCCCCAAAAGTGGGAAAGGACTACATTTGACCCACAACAACAGCCTACTTCAGTTTCATTTGTTTCACCTTCCTAGAGAGATGGCCTGATGAGTTTAGGGAAGCAACTGGGCAGCAGAACTCTTAATATTGAGTTTTTATATGTGGTTTCTTCAGATGGGAAAAAAACTTGTTCCAATTGGTGGCTGACACACTAAGCACATTTTTGGCTTTGCAGGAGTTGAAAAACGGGCTCAACATGAATTTGGAAGGTCATAACATGTAAATAAGACTGCCAAGAGTTTGTTGAAGTAAAACAGCAACACCAGCCCTGTTTCCAAGTCTATGCACTGAACCTACTGTGAATGTAAATTTCGAGACGCACAGCTTGTACCACTAATATCACCCATATTTATAGAGCCTTGAGGCAAACTATGCTGGCTTTGGTGTATCTACCTCCCCTTCTGTAGGAAGAATGTGCTGCATTTCAAAAGACCCTGAGTCTCTCTTTGGGCACCCTCAGGTTGGTAAGCCCCCCCAAAATCTTAGTACACCTTCTAGGGAGGTAACTAAGATGAACTAATGCGAAACAGTACAGGAAACAACCTTATCACTCTAAAGAGGGAAGAGAACTATTTTCACTGGCAAGGGGAAGGGAGATGTACGCACAGCCAAACATGGATGTTTCTTACCTGCAAAACTCTTTTGGTGAGGCCTGTTTTCTGAGCAAGCTGCTTGAGGTCCTTGGCATCCGGGTTGTGGTTGATGGCAAAGTAGGATTTCATGGTCCGGAGTTGGTGGTGCTTGAAGGAGGTGCGCATGCGCTTAGTCTTCTGAGACGGTGGGTAAGGCTGCTGCTCCCGATCCAAGTGGTCCGCCTCATTTTCGTTACAACCTATTGCGGTAACAGGGAACAAACAACTGTTCAAGGGAAACACTTTCATTAGCTGAAATGGTTGTAGGCTGTATGATAACGCAAAGATAATAAACAATGAAAGAGGCTGTTGATCCAATTATGAGCGATATCCCAACAAAGAGGTTAATTGCCAAAGTCAGACAAACCATCCTATTTATGTGGACAAAACTATCATTTACACAACAGAAAAATAATAGATAAGTCATCTCTCTCGCTTCATGGCTGCTATGAAAGCTTGTGAAGTTTAACTCTAAGCAACAATGGGAAAGGCGCCCTGGTGAGGCAATTGTTAAGCGTTCAGCTGCTAAACCAAAATGTAAGTGATTCTAACTCACCAGCCACTTAGCTGAAAAAAGACCTGGTGATCTGCTGCTGTAAACATTTCAGGCAGTTCTACAACGATTTATATGGTGGTTTAGAGTCGGAGTCAACTCTGTGGCACACAACGAGTGGGAAGGTGTCTGTGGATGGCACAGATGGTTAGCACTAGACTGCTAGCTAAAATCCTGGCAGTCCACACCCATCACCCAGAGACACCTTAGAGTCCTGGTGATTTGCATCCCCAAAGTGAAAACTCTGTGGAGAACTCCTTCTCCAACACAACTAGGATTGCCCTGAGTTGAAATCAAATCAAGTGGCAACTAACAAAGGAACAGTGCAAGTGGAACAAACTCAAGAGCAAAAAGAAAGCAATGTTTTCTAAGAAATATATTTGCTATCAGCACCCCATTCCAATGCCTCCCACACAGCTGTTAGTGAAATTTTATCTGAAATTTTATCTGTTATGAGAGATGTAGCAAGCAAGTATTTCTGATCTTTTGGATCTGCAAGTCTATCGACTAGAGTACTCTTAACTAAGACAAAGTTAAAAAGTTCCTAGGGAAAACTATTTCATTTATTTCCTTCTTCCATCATATTTAGAAAAAGAAGTTTGCAAGAGAGAACTTCTTTCTAATTTTTAGTGAAGAAACACAAGTTTGAAGATTTCTTAAGTAATATATAAAATTATTATTTTGGGGGGGGGGTCCTTAGGCATAACTGGTTAACATAGGGCTGTACCAGGAAGAAAAAAATCTTTTACTACCAGTTATCATTTATAAATATTTCTGAAAGAGAATGAGACTAGACTTCTCATCATTCTGTTCATGCCTGAAGTACTCCAGCCACTGAGGGTGTTTATTTCCAGGGTCAGATCTTGGTCCCTTTTGCTCTGAATGTCAGGCAGTGTAAGCTCCAGCCCCTGGCTGAGGGCTCAGGGCTCAGGGCCCTAGCAGAGAGAAGCAGCATTTTCTCTCCCTTTGAAAGCACTCCTCAGCACCGGGGGATAACAAATCAGCCTTTGAACCCAGCCTGAAAGTCATTATCCCCAGGATGTGAAGCTTTGCATTTAAAAGGTCATTTCCAATAACCTACTGGCTCTGCATAGTAAATATGATTTGCAAAATAAAAACATTTTGCTAAATATTTACTGATTCAGCCAACTTTATAACTTAAAGGGCATGACAATTCTTTTTTCTTTAAATCCTTATTTCAGATATTTATCTGTCATTTATTTAGATTTGATCATCCTGCATTTTACTGCACTCTAATAGATTGCCTAAAACTAACCTTAACTTGTTACCCAGGGGAAAAAGAAACCCGATTATTGAAGAAAACACAGCATCTGTTAATATTAGCTTTTAAATTCTGCCTACTAGAGTGTTATCTGCTTACTTTGCTCTGGTTAGAATTACTTTTTAAAAATATTTTCAGTAAGTAATACTGAGAGAAGCACATAAGTTTTGCAGTCATCAACCAAGAGGTCAGTTGCATTATAAAATCCATTTAACCAGAAATTTTCCCTAATATAGCATGAGTAATCATGAATAATGTCTCCTTGATTTATATTTCCATAAGATATACAGTAGGAGAGCATACTTGGTGAAAGGGCAGGCAAGTTTATTGAGGGAAAGGAGTAGATCATATTCACTTTTGGATACTCAGAGCCTTGCAAAGCCAGGAGCTCAAAACTCATTGTCAAGCTTTTGGAACCCTTTGTTTATCAATAAAATTGTAAGTGAACATTATTGCAAGATCAAATCAATATGAAATAGGATGCAAGTTAGATATACACATATTTGAATGCTGACTTCCTAAGCTCCACCAGAAAGGGTAACAAAGACTCAAGAGAGAATATATTTTACATTTTATTTCAGCCCAATGGGGATATGTCAAGTTCAGTTATTCTACAGAATTGCACTCTCCTATCCTCAGATAGAAGAAACAGCATCTTAAGACCTACCATACTTATCTCCAGTAAACTGGACCATGTTTTGCAGCCAGATTGTAACTGCATCCATAACAAAATGGTCAAAGACGTACAACTTAGTCATTGGAGGCTTCTTCAAATGAGATTTCATTCCTATCATGTAAGAGTGCCATGTAATTTTTCCTAAACTACATTTCAAATTGAATATTATACTTGGGATATAAGACTTAAATTGGTATTTAAATAATCCCCTGAACCATTTGCCCCCAAGGTACTATTTCTAAGAAATGAATATGATTTCTAACCTAACTATATAATCATTCATTTTGTAATAATGTTTAAGGAAAATAATTATGGTAAGATTTGATGAAATTGCTGTCCTGAATTCATATTCTATCCCCATTAATGCTGATTAAAAACTCTGCAGAGCATATTAGTGCATGAAACAAAATCATGGGGCTTGTTTATACATACAATACAAGCCATTGTGTAGAGACAGGTGAAGTTATCTCCCAATCAGATACTATAGTATGATTTTCCTGTGACTATTTTCTCATCTATGTTATGCAACTTAATAGAGCAGTCTGTTTCTTCTGTACCATAACTGCTGCATTATCCTAAATTACTTATGTTTTAACTACAAGTACGTTATGTAAACTTGCAACGGATTGTGTTTCCCTAGGGCCTACTTCTGTAACTACAGGTTTTTTTTTTCCTGAATTATGAGATGAAATGGTAACTCTTAAAACTGTCTTACATGTCCACCTGCAAATACATCCAGCCTAACTACGTCAATGAGAAGACCTAAGGACTCTATTTTCCAATCACTTAGGAAATAGTCGCCTATCCATCCTGAAGATATGTGACCTCCTGTGAGCTAACTAATCCCTATGAGACCACTAGGGGTCAGTGCCAGACCGGCTTGTTTAACAGCTACCAGTCCCTTTACAAGTTTGCATGGCTAGAAGGAACCTAAGGAAGGGAGATTTTGAAAAGTGATAAAACTTTAGTCTCTAAATTACTGCTCAAGTAACCAAGTAAGAGCCACTTATCCTAGAACTAAAATTTCCTTTTATCCCTGGAGGGCTTTGATTGAGGATCCCAGGTAAACTTTCTGTTTCTCTTCCTAAAATATCTGTCTGATTGAAGGCCCAGAAACAAAAGCTACTTTAGGAATATTCTTGTTATAAGGCATTGACTGACCTTTGCCAAATTTCATATCGTCTCTGACAACCTTTGAATCTTAAGCATGTTTTCAAAACTATATTAATGTGTAAATTGTTTTATTATTATCAACATTACCTTTAATGAGACCCCTTACATTTAAGCAGAAATGGCAATGTAAGGTTCAAGGAAGGCTAAAATAATCAGCTACAGCTATGAGTCTGTTTTATTCTCTATGTTTTAATATGCTTTTAATTCACCAAAAGTTTCTTCTACTAGTCTTGCAACAAACTGGAAGCAGGTTTTTTGTTGTTTTTTAACGGTGGGTTGATTTCTAGTAATGCATCTTTAAACTAATTGCTCCAGAGTATTTTCATCTGACTTTCAAGAACTGTATACTATTTATCTCTGGACAGCATTCTCTAAGGATGGAATGGATGTTAATTAAGAGACATTCCCATGTATAGTGGTGTGGTGCACAAATTCATTGAAGTTAGGAGAGGCCTCAGCAACTTCTCCCTCCTTCATGAACAAGACAGCATCAACTCTCTGTAACCTCACAACAGTACTAATTTGCCAGCTAAAGAATGCAGTAACTTTGGAAAAGATGCTTATTCTTTTTAAGATACCACAGTGTAATCTCTACTTCTCTCCAGAGAAACAGAAGCAGATGAATTCTGCAGTCCTTAAAATTCCCCCATCTTTCTAATATAAAATAAGATCCAAGGAGAAATCAACTTCAGCTAGTTAGACAAAAACAATAGGCAAAATCCCAGGCTTGCCCCCATTTGGCTAAAAATGTTCATCCTTTCCAGACTTGCCTTCTCTCCAGAGAGCTTGCTTATTGTGTGTGTCTCTGTGTCTCCCTCTCTCTGTCATTGTCTCTCTCCCTGTCTTGCTCTCTTTTTCTTTCCCTCTCTCTTGTCTCCCTGGCTCTGCCCCTCTATGTCTCTCTCACTCTCTCTGTCCCTTGGGTCCTGACAAGTGACTCAAGATTCCGATGTCATTTTCTGTTAATAAAGAACAATTAGTACCCTGCCTGTCCTACTGCAGAGACTAGGCATCAAAGGAGATGAAGTAAGTACAGTGGGCAAAGTGGCCCCGAACCAAATCTCCTGACCGCACTCAGCGGGGACTAGGGCGAGGGCGCGGCCCGTGGCTGGAGCTTGGCAAAACCCTGGGCTGCGCCTGCTGTTCTCACACAAACCAACCCTGGTGGTGCCCGTAGCCAGCTGACTGCTTTCCGGCATCTAGCGACCCTCTAGGGACAACGGCAGCCTCTCTAAGCTTGTAGAGGGGTGGACTGCTGTCTTTGAGATGCCCTGTGCTGTGCCTCCATACACTGTGAATCTAGTCTTCAGCTAGAGGCAGCAGAAGACAGGGCTGGAGAGCAACCATCAACCCTGCCTGGCTTTCTCTCAAAGCTCCTAGCTCAGAACAGTACTCACAGCTCCCACTCATTCATACTGGCTCTGTGACTTTGGGCAAGTCACTTAGCTGTTTACTAATGAGCACTAACTGAATGTCAGGTACCATTTCAGGTGACAGGGTCTGCAAGAGAACAGGCAAATCACTGTTCTAGGATGCACTTGCTTTGTTTAGCTAGGCTCCTGGGGTGCTCATGATAGCACAGTAAGGGTGCCCCAACAAGGCCCCTAAAGTCCCTTCTGTGTATAGCTGAATGGTCTTTCTTCACGTAAGTCTCCTGCTGGCCAGATTTCCAGCTAGAGCTGGTATGTTCATTGTTTCTCCTAATTAACAGTGGTGGGGACTTACAAGAAGAGTTTGGGTCTTGCTCCGAGTTCAGTTATGTTAGCAGGGTCAGTTACCGGTGTTACTTTTATCAACCTTTAGGACAAGAAATATCAGCCTGTCAGGTGGGGATTGGGGTTCCTACAATTGATGCTTGCATGAGAGAGATTGGTAAATGGGAGCAAGAAGGTGTGGTCCCTGGTCTTCTGCCGGCATTTCATTTTTAATTAAGAGCGAAAGCCAGTGAAGGACAGAACAGCAGCCTGAGCTACCACCAAGCCTCCTCAATGGGCCTGACCTGGAGGTTTTCCCCACTTGTCTTGGGATCTGGTTGTCTGGAGGTCTATCATACAGAGAAGAGCTGGCTAGATGAGGACTCTGACCTGCTTTTGAAGGCACAGACGGTTCAACTGTGGAGAATTACTTCCACACCTAAAGCAGCTTGTGGCCAAGATTAGGGAATCTGGTTTTTCAACACTTCTACCAACTGTGTTCCTGATTAACTCTGGGCTGGTCACCACAGCTTCTGCACCAGCTAGACAGAGTTGGGTTGGGCTCTGAAGATTTTCTTTCCCTCAATATTTAGGAAAACCTCTTCCAGGATCTATAATTTGGTCTTCCACAAAGGAATTGCCCTGGGGCTGTTTTGCTCCAAGTGGGAGCCAGAAACTAATGGGCTCATTAACTAACGGGCAACAAGGATTTGGTTCCGCCTGTTTGGGGGAAGTCACCACAGCCCCATAGTTATGGATGCTTTCTTTGTTATTTTTGTTTGCTTGTTTCATTTTGGTCTGGGGACTTTATTGTTGTTTTGGTTTGGTTTTGCCACAACCTAAATAAAGGTTTCCCTCCCTTGTTCCCTGCTTGCCTCCTTCCCTTCCTTTCGTGTGAGAGAAAATGGAAAACTTGGGCAAAGCACCCTTTGCAGTCCGATCTTAGATAGGGAAATAACTCCCTGGGCTCCTCCTCTTAGCAGCTGGAGGCCCCGGGGTGCGCAGGGATGCGAGTTAGGGACACACCTGAATTGTAATTGACGATGTCCACACCCAGCGCAGGACTCTTCCGCTTCCGGGGCCTCCCTTTCTGCACCGTGCCGGTGCCGTTGAAGTAAGGCAAGGCCAAGCCTCCGCTCTTGGCTGCCAGCTCCGTGTAGCTCAGCTGCGGGGGATACTCCCCTTGCAAGAGGGTCTCAAAGTGGGCACGGCAGTACACCAGGCTGTCCTTCATACCGAAATGGTCGCCAGTGGTCAGCGTCTTGTTGCAGGTAGAGCAAGTGAAGCAGCTCAGGTGGTAGACAGAGTCACGGGCACGCATGACCATCTCGGACGCGGAGATGCCAAGGTGGCAGCGGGCACATCTCTGCACAGAGAACCTTCTGAAAGGAAACAGTAGAATCAGGGCGCTGGTGAAAGCAAGGATGGGTGGTGTCTCGTACATGACGCCTGAGGTTTGGTCTACAGCAGACGAAGACTGAGACCAGGGCGGTCTCTGGGTGAACAGTAGATGGGCCCACCTGGACATTAGTTGTATTTGTTTATTGGCCTGTTCTGTTGAACCAGGACAAAGAACCTTTGCATTAAAATCAGAAAAATCGGTAGCGAACTTCATTTTCCTTTGCTGTAAAAAGCAAACAGCAGCAACCAAAAAACCTTCTGCACTAGCTAAGTCAGCGCTGTTGAACGAATCGATATGAAATCGCTATGCCAAGTAAAACCGCTTCATAGACTACAAAACATTCTATGACTGCAGGATAGCATTATTGTTCCTGGATATGTGAATGTGCCTGAAAGCATTCTGACAGACACAGCCAGAAAAGTGCAATTTTGTAGAGATAGATTATTTTTTTTTAACTGCCCGTCTCAATTCTGCTGGTAGTGGAGCTGGGTCACCTGCACGTAGTTCTGTCTTTCCCAGTAACCACAAATAAAGGATCAAGAAGCATGACAGTTGCTAGGTTTTCTCTCCAGTCTGGTGCAGAAGGTTCTAGCTAACGGTAAAAGGAGCTCAGAACTGAGGGGCTGAGTTTTGGCAACAGCGCTTATTCCCGACTGTGATCACTTACAGTCTCCCACCACCCACGCAAAAACCTGACACTCGGTGGCTGCTGGCCAGGCCACCAGTCCAGCTCTGAGACTCAGATCTTGCCCACTTCGTAGAAAGCGGAAATACCAGGCTCAAGTGTCGCAGAGACCCGTCCATTTACTCCTTCGTGAATTGCCCCGCGTTCTCGCCAGTGAGCTACTAGGTGCCTGCGTGCGCGTGAGTGCGCGCTGTTCACCGAGAACGAAGAAGACCTCAGGTGTCCCTCCCACTCAGCCTCAGAGTCCGTCCAGACAGTCAGAGCTTGGAGACACATGCAGAAGAAGCGATTGGCCTTCCTGGGTTCGAGGCCAAGGACTGCACCCCGAAAGCACAAAACACAAGGAAGGGGATCTGGGGCCAGGACAGGTGGCCCTACAAGGTGTGCCAGAGTGAGAGGGAAAGGGCGGGAGTACCTGTAATAATCCTCCTTGCAGTAAATGCTGCCGTCCTTGGCAAAGCAGGTGAGCTCAGATTCGAGGGCTAGTTTACATTCACAGCACTTCAGGCACCTCAGGTGCCACTGCTTGTCCACCGCCAGCAAGTAGTACCTGTCTGAGATCTTGCCCCCGCAGCCGGCGCACAAAGCTGGTTTCTCTGGGCTCAGAGGGGGCATGCCCTGCAAGGCAATCACAAGGCACCGCTGAGGAAGCAGAGGGAGCGGCGCCACAAAACTCTGGCATCCTCCGAGAGCCCGGAACTCCAAAGCACTGGCAACCGTCAGGGACATGTTTGAAGTTTGTGCCTGCTACCATTCTGCTGTGCCCGTCTAACCGGTATCTGTGTCCACGGTTAACCTGAAGATACCCGATTCATCCTGAACCTCGCTTAACAATGGGAAAGCATTAACCGTACCTTGGTGGGAGGGAGGGGAGGGGTCTGAAATTTGAATCATTACAACCTAAGAAATGTGGTTTTCCATGCACACAGATGGAAACAACGGGGATTGTTACTAGGGGAGGAAAAGGAGATTTGAAGGACCAAAAAATTGTTTTTAAACCCAAACAAAATTACAATTGTAATTCTCTAAGTTCTTGCAGGCAGTGTTGAAATTAAAGGATTATTATACCTGTGCTCATAATTTAGTCCACAATGTTTTGACTGGGATACATTTGTGAGACCCTGGTGTTCCCTAAGTTTCAGGGATATTGGTTGGTTCTTTTCCCAGAAATGCTGTGAAGGGACTGTTTCCAGAAACGATGTGTTGTCCAGGCCCTCTGCACAGTCCCTTTTGCCAGTGCATCAGTATACCGGCAAGATTTTTGTCCTGAATATCTGTTTTAGTGCCTAAGACAAGCTTCCCGCCTGGGTCTCCACAGACATGACTAAAGATGGGGAAATGTCACTTGCCCAGCGAGGAAATACTGGCTGCAGTTGTTTAAAAACAGAAAGCACAAGAGGGAAAAAGAAGTTAACCGAAGGAGATTTCCCTCAAGACTAGAAGCAACTGGTCGGACTTCCCCACAAAACTTTGGCAGGCCGGGAAAAGTGAAGGCAAGTGCCTTTCCTCCAACCAGGGCCCAGCGGTCAATTAGCTTTGCAAAAGCAGGCACAAGGGCATTTTGACCAGCATAGAGCAGTCTACCGGTTTCTTTGACTAAAACAGTTCCCGGTGCGGTGTCAAAAGCTCTAAGCTGTTCTATTTGAGTGGGATCACTTCCGGAGACTTCTGTAGTTTTTCTCTTCCATTTCTTAGTTGGGAAGAGAAGGACTTAGAGTGCTAATTGGTTTTCTTTATTGAACGGACACAGCTTTTATTATTATGAATAGTAGTAACAGTCTGAGTCGATTACACAGTTGAAGGCTTAGAAAAAGTTCTCACACTTGGGCTGGGCACGCGCTCCTCTAAGAGTTTTAAAAAAATTATTTTCCCCTACAAACACACCCGCGGGAGCCGGGAGCTGAATGCACTCAGGGTTTCGCTAGCGGAGCTGAGCTTGATCACCAGAAACCCACAGAATCTCTGGGTTTAGAAGTGCTGTAAGGAAAACTGAAGGTGGCTCAGTAGTGCCCACGTCCACCCCGAAAGCTGGTCATCGGATCCAGATACCATGGTCCCTTGAATGTCAGCTAGATCCTGAGCCTCGGCTGTGCCCGTCTGCCCATTGCCGGCCCCCAACTCTCTCTCAGATCGACCCACGGTCACTGGAATAGCGTTCGGAATCAAGCAGAACAAGGGGTACCGAAGTTTGAGGTCTACAGAGGAGGACGCCCCCTTCTCCTACTCTGGCTCGTGGTGTTTGCTCGGGAAACACTAAGGCAGAAGACAGCGAGCTCTTGACATTTCAAGTCCGCAAGGGCACCGTTACATAGCTCCACAGACCTAGTAAGACTGGAGAAAACCTGTCGGCCAGGCTGGAGCAGGCATCCTTACCACCCTCCATGCCCAGCCCCTGTCAACCAGGAACCCGCGGCACGTCTTAACTCAAAGCGCCTGAGCGCCCGGCAGCCGCCTCCGCGGAACACTTCCTTACCGCGTCGCGACCGTTGAGCTGGGCGCCTTTGGCCAGGCGGGCCTCGGTCTTGGATCTCCGCTCCATCTCTTCCATGATGCCTTGAATGTGGCCTCCGGAGATCCCGTGGAAGAGCATGGCTGGGGGGCGGAAAGGACACGACTTGTCTTCTGCTCTGCACCCTACTATTTCCATATACACACGCCCTGGGTTCTCAACTCATCCGAGTGAAAGAACAGAAGGAGACCGCAGAGGGCTGCGCAGTGAGACTCTCGTGATGCAGGGTGAGAGGGAGAGAGCAGACAGCAGAAGGAAAGGCAGAGAGGCTGGAAATTGGGCTGCTGGCAAATTAAGGAGAGGGGGGGAAGCCCCAGTGGCTCCCAGAAGTGGATGTGCTGAAAACAAACACGGGTGGAGGAGAGAGGAGGCTAAAAAGGCGAATCTTACTGCTCGAAGAGATCGGATTACTAATGGAAAACAACTGCAGTGGGGGGAGAAAAACAAAAACTGGTGAATAAAGAAAATAGTTCTGAAGGCAAAGAAAGAAAAAGAAGTGGCTGTTTTCAGCGGTCCCTGGCTGCTTGCAAGTTCCCAGTGCCTGTAGGTTGGGTTGGGGACTGCTCCTGCCGGAGCTGTGTCCAATTTGTTAAGAGACTAAAGCCAGCCCATTTTTGATAATTTAGTAGGAGGAGTTCTCTCCCTGGAGCTGCCACGGATTTTTATTCCGACAACAAAGACCTGTCATACTCCTCTCAACCCCCTGGTGATGGGCAAGGGGGGACAAACATTACAAAGAGGGGGGTTGTGAGGAGACAGGGGAGAGAAGAAAAGGGGGTCTTTACCTCCTCCAACACACACACACAAGCACACACACACACATTCTTCCAAGAGTTCCCACTGGTTACATTTTAAACGGGAATGGAGCCCTTATTGTCCCCGCCCCGGAGCAGGAGGCAGAGAGCTGTCCTCCAGGGTTCGAGTTCAAGACCAGACCGGGGACAGGGCACACAGAATATTAGTTCCAACTTTGAGTTCACTCTTCTGCACTCTGGTCCCAAGTCGACCCAGACTGGTAGCCCCACGAGGTAAGTACTTGGCAAGAATTCAAGCACATCACTGAAGTCGAAACAACGTTCCTTCCTATCCTCTGCTTCTCAGTTTCCTCAATTCACTTAAAGTAGCTGTTTGCCAGTTCATTTTTTCGTCTCACCTCCCAGATGTCTGGCGACCTTATCAGGCCCTGGACCGTGGCTCAAAGTGAAAAGCGCACTTGGAGATCCTGTGTCTCTAGAAGTTACTTTCGGGGAGGAAAATAATTTCTTGGACAAAGTTGAGTTTAGGGGATAGGTAGTGGATTTATAGACGTGGAGTGTATAACCAGCTGTAAGGTGGCCATAGGCTGATTTGTTCTCTTACCAACTCAAATTTGAAGATGATTCTAGGGTCCAGCTTGAAAATGGTCAAGTTGGGCAGGGGCTCCTTGCGCCCCATGAGCAGGCTCCCAGCTTTGGCGATCTTAAGCGTGATCAGTGTGGCATGCGGGTTCCACTGCCCTTGCAGGGGTGCCCCACACACTTAGGAGGGTGTGAAAGGGGCTACTCGCTGTGGAGGAGGGGAAGGTGAGAGCTGACAAACGGAAAGGCAGACCTGCGTCTCACAAGAGCTGGAATTGTTCTGCCTTTCTGTGTCCCCCTTAGCGGCAGCTCCTCCCCAGCTCCATAAAAAGTGTCCACAATACTCCGATATTGTCAATTCATTCAAACGGCCGGAGGCCTCCTAGGGGCTCCATAGCGGGAGCGGCAGCAGAAGCCAATCCGGCTTTAACTAGAGAGTTTTCTTTTCTTTGACCTGCCTCTGTTTCCCCCACTCCGCACAGGCTTCCCTGTGTCGACACAGCCCGGAAACCTCAGGGCTGACCCACCTCCTTCCTACCGACCCTGCTAGCCCGACAGGGAACACCGGCCAACTCCCAAAAGAAGAAGAAAGGAAGGAAGCAAGGAAGAGGAGAGGACGGGAGGGAAGAAGGAAAGAAAGGAGGGAGAAAGAAGGAGGGAAGGAAGAGACTGGGAATGAGAGGGTGGAAGAAAGGACTTGAGAGGGGAGAGAAGGAAGGAAGGAGGGAGGAAGCCATCCTTGGTGCAGCAGTCTTGACTTCCTGTCCCAAAGCCGCAGCCTCTGAGACTGCTGGAGTCGCCCTTTCCATGAAACCCAAGACTCCAATGCCTCCCTGTAGCTTTTTTTTTTTTTTTTTTTAACTCGGGATGGAAAATAATGTTATTTGCAGACTGGACGCTGTTAGGTCCTCTGTGTGCCAGAATACAGATCATAAAACACAATTTCACACAAAAATGAAGCCAATCAAGTGGACTAAGCTCCCCCCCCCTTGGCAGCCCTATGGACAGCAGGGTTGCTATTTACTGTAAGTAATGTAATTAGCCCTTTTGGATGGGAATCAATGAGCTTTTCAAACCCTTGCACAGGGCATACACACCGAAGGGCCCCTCAGGAGGGGCTGGGGGCAAGCGGCCCCTTCAGAGACAGCAGGTCCTGTCACAAAGGGGCAGATTGCCTTCACACAAGTCAGCGGCTAAGCAGACTTAAAGCTGAGAAGGAGGAGAAAGAGGAGGGGTCTTGGAGAGTAACATCATTTAATTAATCTAAAGAAGCTCTAAAGAAAAAGTACGATACCCTGAATCTGTGTTTCTCTGTTGACCACTCTTTCTCAAATGGGGGTGTTTGGAACTGGGTTCTGCTGTTCTTGAATTTTTGTCCAGTTCAGCAAAAACAACCACAAAGAATACTGGAGCACACTTTCTCCTTGCAAAAACTTTGGAGACTGTTCATGAAGACAAGGTTTAACAAACAACTCCATGAAGAAGCCAGAACTTTGTGAGGTGTCTCTAGGGTTGACAAGCACAGATGTCCTGAAAACTGTGAAATCATTTATTCATTAATCAACTGATATCTGTTAATTGTCTATCAGATATAGCCCCTTTTGCAATCAGCAGACAGACTGAATCTTAGCTATGCCTGCTCCTTCTTATGAAACACAGGTTATAAGTTCCAGTGCCCAGTAAGATCTGCTACTTTCCATAAAGAAATGAACCGCCAGTATTCCTCATTCTCGGTGACTGCAGGAAATCTCCAGGAAACTGAAGGGGTGGGTGCTGCTGGAGTTTGGGAGGTCCTAGTGAGTCCAGTGGAAATCAGTCACCCTTGGTCTAGCTCTGCCTCCTCTCACAGTTCATAAAGAGGAAGCTGGGAAGGAGCTGTCCTGTGAATTGTGTGTGTGACCCAAGGTGTCCTCAAGTCCTGAAGCTCTGGAAAAATGTCTAAGAGGGGACGCCTTGCTACCTCTTACTCTCAAAAGATGATAAGTGCTTTAAATTGAGGAGTGTCTTTGTGACTCTGGCTTCTTTCTCCTGGGGTGGGGGGAACAGGGGGAAGCTTGGGCCAGCACCTCCAGACAGGAAGCACTCCCCCTTCTCCCAGCTCTGAATGGGCCTCAAGTGCTCTATAAAAGTTGGAGTCCTGGCTTTTTCAGTTCCTGGAGCTGAGCCCCTACCTCATTCAATGGGGCAGGTGCAAGAGGCTCTCCTCTGCCTGAGACCACAGGAGAGGGTCTTGAGTCTCCTCTCTGAACTCAAGTGTGCTACTATGAGCAATGGTAGCAGACCCATGGCCACATGCTACCCTCATAATTGGGCACAAGGAACTCATTAAGCTCTCTTTTCTTTTAGATTGCCAACTCTTTTGCCAACCTGATTATTGGTGCCACTTTCAGGAAAGCAGGTGACTGGGCTCTACCGGCACAGAACTTGAGATTGATGGTTTGGGGTCTTGAAGGGGCAAACAAAGCAAGCTAGCAGTCTCCTGTACTCTGGCAGGCCCACCTGGGGAAGGGGTCTACGCCCAGAGAACTCTCTGGAGGGTAGGAGAGGCTGTTTGAGAGGGAAGAAACCAGCCAGCCTGCAGAACTTCAAAAGGAGAGCACAAGTGATTCAAGGTTTCTTTAACTCCAGATTTTGGAGATTTTGACCCTCTGTCCCCGGGTTTATTTACCCTTAAAGGGGTGAGGTCGCCTTTCCTTCAGACACTATTACCACTAGTTAAAGAGCTCTCAGCTTCTGAAAGGTGCACGTCTTGGACCAGTGACCGGTTTTTTGCACTGTAATAAGCACCCCAGGGCCCCAGGGAAGTCTGGCAGCATCCTTGAAGTGGAAGCCACGCGCTCAGCGCGGTCTCTCCTGCCTCCGGATACCCGGCTGCGCTTGGCGGGAGATAAACAGACCGCCTGGAGGCAGTCCGGCTTTTCTCGCGACTCTGAAGACTGGGATTCTCTACCGGCAAACATACCCCCACCACTAAGGTGACAGGACCAGAATGGCAGGAGGCACTCCTGAATCGGTCCTGCCAGGAGGGCCACCTTCGAGACCAGGGAGAGAGTGGACAGAGATTTTGAGGAGCTCGGCAGCAGCCGGGCATCGTTAGGCGCCCGAGGCGCGCACCTTGCTCGCGGCTCTCCACGCTGAGCTCCCGGGCAGGAACCCTGCCCTTCCACGCACTGGGCGTCCACGCAAACTGTCTGCCCGCAGAGCCTCCCTCCTGCTGCTTGCTCCCTTCAGACCCCTGTCCTCCAGAACTCAGGGGTCTTCCAAGGGAGCGGCTGCCAGTGTAGACCAACGGGCTTCTGACCACTGACCCTTTACCTGAGAGGTGCGGCGCTGCCGGCGCTCAGACGCACTAGGAATAGAGACCATTTCCGCGTCGCTGCCGCCAAGACCACGCGCAGACACCCGCGCGGGCTTTGGGTGGAACAAAAACATGTGAGGGAAGCCAATTTCCAGCGAAGCCCCACACTGGCGAGAAACGGTGGCTGTCTCTTCCACCGCATCCCCTCGGGCGAGAAGCAGCCCCCCAGTTGCTCCCCGAAGGATCCGGGAGCTCGTCCCTCTCTGCACAGGTAACTCGTGGCTCACTGGCCCGGTGACCTCCGCGCGGCACCTCGGCTCCTGGGGCCTGAGGAAGGTCAAATGAATTCGGGAGAAAGGCAAACGGAGAGCAGCGCCGGTTTCCGGAATCGTATCAGGAAGACCTAAACAAGACTTTATTTTCAAGCCTCTTAAGCGCAGTATCGTTTTTTAAGATAAGCACACACCCAGTGAACGTTCCACCCAACGAAGGCGCCCACACACGTGCGCGCACACACACACACACACACACAGACAGACACACACACACATCATAGATACAAAGGCCCATGAAAAGGGTAGAGAAAATGAGAAGGAACCTGGCACATAGCTCACCTGCCTCGAGAGTGGTGTCGTTCAGCATCTTAGAGCACTGGGAGACGGCGGCGCCGGAACGGGGGGAGAGGAGGGGGCGGCCGTACTGGGAGGAAAAGCGGCGCGTCGGGCGGGTGGCGCGGCCTGGAAGCCCCCGGCGCCTCCCGCCTCCCGGGGTGAGCTGCCGCCCCGTTCCTCCCGCGGCGACCGCAGGTAGGGCCCGGGCTTTCACTGGGACCAGATCTTTTTACGGGGCAGGGGGCGCCTAGCTGTCCCAGAAGACACTTAGGGCAGTCAGCTGCTCGGACGAGGCATCCCCCTTGGAGATCTTACCTGGAGGTTCAGATGTTTTCCCTCAAGAACCCTGTCCTCAGCGAAGGAGAGCGTGAGGCAGCAGCCAAAGGTGCGGGTCCCCGAGTCTCACTGAGGGCACTCCTTTTAAACCAAATAGACAAATAATCGTTGAATGGAAATTAATTTCTCGTTCTCCTTTTCTCTTCCCTTCTTCTTCTTTCTTTCTGTCCGAACTGACCTAAATCTCTCAACTCTGACCCGTAGCTCCCTCCACCTGTCTTTTATTTTCTGTGTTTGCTCCCAAATGGGGAGGAGGAGGACGGGGGAAGGGTGGGCAGAGGACACAGAAGCGGGCCAGTGCCGGGAGACAAGCTCAGGGGAGGTGTTAATGGAAGACTCCGCCGTAAGTCACCCTTACAAAGCCTAGAGCATCTTGAGGCTCGAGCGCCGCGCGGGGGCTGAGGTCCAGCGGCGCGCCCTGGGCTCCCGGGCCTCCAGACTGCCCTTGCTTCCCAGTGCCTGGACCTAAAGATGCGGCCGCCAGCTGGTGCCGGCCTAGGCGGTAGATGGGCGGGAGCTCCTGCCAGGAGCTGGGCTAAGCCACTGATGGCTCACCCGCCACATCCCCGCCTTCCCTTCCCGATCCTGTCTTCACTCTGAGCGCTCCAACGCCGGGCGTCACTTGGGGCGCATTTTGCTCTCTAAGGGGCCCCAAGGGCTGTCGGGTCAGCACAGGCGTGGGGCCCAGGGTGAGTTCAGGGTGGCGGTTAACTCTGTGGGAGAAAACCTCAAACCTTGGGAGACCAGCGTTCGTGGAGTCGTAGCCAGACGGCAGGGCCAGCTCCCGGGCTCCGGCAAGAGCCTTGTTACCTGCTCTGGAGTCTGAGAGGGGCTGCGTCACACTGGCCACCCTGAGAGTAGTCAGGCCTCAAGGAAGGGAAGGAAGAACTGGTAGCAAGGCCAGCGGCCAAAGACTTTCTCCTTCTCCTATTAGGTGCACCTATCGCTGTCAGGAAGGGATCGTAGGGTTACTGGCGGGCTACGCCACCGGTGGACAGAAAGGGTGTGTGAGCAGCCAGACTGGCCGTTCCCACATGCCTGTACCAGGGATGGTGTTGTTCTCCCCACCCTCGCGCCAACGTTGCGGCTCTGTGGGCTGAGGATCCAGTGCACAGCTCTGAGCGGGATGGGAGAGCTGAGCAGAGCTAGGTTGGGGTATTTGGGGCTGTGCCAGGGAGGTCACCTCCTCCTCCTGGCCCAGCAAGCAATGCCACACAGTCTGGGTGGTGGTCAGGAATCAAGCAGGAGTTGCGGATCCTGTAGGCTTCCTTTTCCCACTCCAATCCTGGATTGTGATAGTCCTTTGCCGGCTAGTCCCACCGATTCACCTTTTAACCTCCCTGACCCTGGACTTTCATTTCCTATCCTGGCCTCCTTGGCTGCTTCTCTGTCTTCCACAATTGCTCCCTTCCCAATCTCAGTCTGTCAACAGCTAGGAAAGGGACAAAAGAAGAGCCTGCTAGGCCAAAGAACAGGTAGACAGCAACAACCAGTTTAAAAACTGCTTGGGTCCTCTCAGTTATCCTTGTACAAAGAAGTTTTTGAAACCTCCTTTGAGTCACGAACGATTTTAGGTATCCGGTAAAATCATGCATTGCACACACACATAGACCAGAGCACTCGTACTGAAGCTCACTCTTTGGAACAAAAATTTCTAGTGGGCGGATGTGATACTCCTGAACCATATGAGGCCTCTGCAGTGCTTGATTTCTGAGTTAACTATCCATTTTACACCCATTAGTCTCAGGGCAGAGGGACATGAGTTTAAGGGTCTGTGCCACTGAGCCCAACCTCAAAAACATTTAAGTGGGAGAGGGTCACCCCAAACCCCAGGGGGTGGGCACTCCTTGTGCAGCAATGCATCAAAGGTCCAAGGTTGTCTTCATGTCCCAGGACCAATCCATAACCTTATCTCATATATCAGTCTCATCACAAAAGGTTGCAATGGAGTGCTGAACCCCCACCCCATACAAACTCGAATACCTGACCTCTGACTTTCTGTTTTTTTCCCTGGGGGACAGGGGAATGCCTTTTAATTTTTAGGGTAGTAAGAAGGAAGCACCACATTTTAAATTGTGCACCATGGACATACATCCAATTCATAAACTCAAGCTACTGCTCAAATACAGAGAAGATAAAACGGCAGAAGTAGCAATCAGTGCAGTCAGAAGTTAGTTCTGTGCTGGCCAGGGGCTGTGTGGTAGGGAGGCCGTAAGCTAACAGCTGTCTGGTAGTGAGCACTCTCCCTCTCCACCCCTAGCCTGGTCTGGAGAGGAGTTCTAGCCCCCTCTACCCCCTACCCCAGCCAGCTTCTGGCATGGAACCTGTGTGCAGAATTGAGTGCGAATGCCCCAGAATGGTCACTGCATTGGAAAGACGACCCGCGCTGGTCTGTAAGCGCCTCCTCTTCTCGGTTCCCAAACACTTGGTCTGGAACCCTAAGTTTTATTCAAAAAGAGAAAGGAGAGAGAAAGAAAGAAACACACTTTCTTCCTTCTCATAATAAGAGAGGCTGGCACCACTTCTGAAAACAGGTAGTTGTGGGTCACAATCCACCTGTCATGGGGGCTGCAGGACTTTCTTCAGCAAAGGCAACAGCACTGCAGGCTTCTGTCCTCCCTTGTCCCCTGTACCTGCCCCACCAAGTTTTCCCAGTTGCTGTGTGGCAGTTCCCTGTTAGAAACTCTCCTTTGATTTATTGCGCCATGGGACAGAAGGAGTCTCCAGAAATCTTTAAAGTCGAGCAGCACCAGAGCTGAGTTAAACTAGAAAATCTCCGTTTCTTGGCACCCTCCTATGTTTGTATACAAGCACCCAATAAGAAACTCTAAGTTTTACTTTACAATGTGCAAATACAATATAGCTTAAAGCTTTTGCAGCGAGGCCCATTTATGTGCCCATGTTGTGTTTAATGTGGGAGTGCTCAACCCTCAGCCACCCCTGACGTGTGGTTCACATGCATCTCTCCAGAACCACGGTGGAGACCTTCAGACCTCAGCTCTCAGGCTCCAGGTGCAGGAAAGAGTAAGGACAGACTCCCTCCCTGCCCTTCCAGTCCCTAGTGGCTCCTTTGCGCATGAGCTGTTGCCAGCAAGGCTTGAAGTTGTGCCAGAAGAATCACAGTCACACAACCCCTCCTTCCCCACCCCAAAGGGTTCACAGTGATGGATGTCCAGGTCCTTTTTTACTAGGGGAGTTTCTCCTGTAGGAAGTGTGCTGGGAGGAGGAAAGAAATGACTTTAGGAATCATAAGAGGCATCCCATGAGAAGCTACTTCCACTTGCCAAAGTACTTTCTCAAAACTGTCTTAGATGGGGCACCTACTTTCAAAGTGAGCTACCGTTCCTAGGACCCTAGTTTCTCCAGAAAAATGGCCTTTGAACACCCATACCCTTTTTCTCTCTCACTTCTCCTGGGATTGTTAAAGATAGCACCACCTATCCACCATCTAGAAAATAACCTTGGTAATCTTCAAATCTAGTTAAAAATATGGAGTTAAATGGGGTTGATTCTTGTCTTGAAGATGGAAGGGCAACTGGCTTCCAGGGCCCACAGCCTTTCTGGAAAGGCTAACTGCCTGTAGGATCACAATGTTAGCCTCTCTCTTACCTCTCTCCTCAATATCTGGGTAGGACAATATCAAGCCAGAGAAATTGCTTTTTCACATCCTAGGAGGCTGCTGATAGACATTTCACAGGGCCCCAAAGCAGTTTGCTTAGGGCACCATGGTTACAGCACCAGAAAAACCCAGGGCATTGAAAATGCCAGCAATTTTTGGAAACAATTTACTATCTGACATTAAAAAAATAGAAATAAAAAACAGAAGCCACAATCAAGGAGGGAAATTAGAATGTTAGTTGGCTTGTTTTCACTTACTTCAGGGTTTAGAAAAACTTTGATTTTGAATTGGAACCTTGCATTTTATTTTGAATTAACAGCAGACAACAGGAAATTTTCATTGCTGAAGGTCTCTGAAGCCTTTATTCAGACCAAGGGCAGAGCCTGGGGTAGACCACTAAGATGTTCAGAATTTCTGGATTCTGCTGGAGAAGAAGGCTGAGCGTCAGCTCTGGAGAAAGGCAGCCTTCCAAGTGGGCACCAGCTTAGTTTAACTGGACAGCCTCCACTGGCAAGGACGGCTGCACTGGATAGAAGAGCAGCTCCTGGGGACCGCCATCCTCAGAAGGAAGCAGAGAAGATGTGGATGGAACAGTTCTGCAAGCTCCTGACCTGGGTTGGAGACTGATGCCCAGGGCACTAATGCAGTGCATTGCATGGGTGTGATACTAGTATGATGATGCAAGACAGATTTGACTGGGAAGTATCCAAATAAATGAGGAGGGAAAGGCGAGGGAGAGAAAGAAGGGTAGTCTATGTGAGGCATCTTCTAGCCAGAATGATTTCAAGTTTTTCTTGAGAGAACAGATGGAAGAGAGAGAACATTTGGAGAGAACATTTCTTGATGCAGAATGGCAGTCCTTGGGCACTCATATGCTACACAATATAGCATTATATCAATCTCTGTATAGCTCAAGATATAAATAAAATGAATGTATTCAAGCTCTTCTACTTGCCACCAACCTCCCTTGGACTGTTGACACTGAAAACCACAGGAGAAACGAAGCTTTAATCTTCAAATCTAGTTAAAAATATGGAGTTAAATGGGGTTGATTCTTGTCTTGAAGATGGAAGGGCAACTGGCTTCCAGGGCCCACAGCCTTTCTGGAAAGGCTAACTGCCTGTAGGATCACAATGTTAGCCTCTCTCTTACCTCTCTATATAGCTCAGAGCTATATAGATCAGAGCTACTAACGTGACCTGAATGCTATTATTTACTTAGTGGGACAGTCATTGTTTTCTTTCAACATAGGTATATGATAATGATACAAAAAGAAAAGGAAATAACTATCAATGTGCCACTTTAGAAACATACAAACACTTGCTTTTTTTTTTTTTTTTTTTAATTTTATTGATGTTCTTTTAACATTTACATTTAAGATTAAATTGATTCTCAAGTACTGACAGCAGTTCTGGATTAGGGTTTTAAGTTTTAAAAAACAGGTTCAATTCTAGAGAGAAGAGGGACAAGCTCTACTGTCAAGCATAAAAACATGAATGGAATCACTTCTTTTCAGATGGATTTTTAACATTGACATGACCGTATGGGCACTGCAGAGGAAACAAAACAAATTGTGAATTATTAAACAGTCACCTTGAAACTGTATAATAGTGGTCATGAAAAAAAGAGAGAGAATGTTAATAATGATACACAGCTTATCTGACCTACAGAGTCCTTTGGACTAACAGGAGAATGACAGCAACCTAGGGCAAATGGTCCTGATTAGGGCTCAAGCACTGCTTCCTTAACACATACTTCCAACTTGAAGAATTTTATTGTCAAGAGCCCACCCTTAGAAAGCCCCTGAGTCCTTAATTTATACAAAGCTCAGCTAGTGGTACAGGTAAGGACATACACAAAAATAAAGGCTAATTTTTTTCAATACTGCCTCTGAAACTAAATCCACTGGTGTCCCATCAAGTTGGTTCTGACTCATAGCAACACCATACTCCCAAAACCAAACTCACTGCCCTGTCGAGTCATTTCTGACTTATAGCAACTCTATAGGACAGAGTAGAACTGCCCTATAGTTTCCAAGGAGTTCCTGGTGTGTTCAACTGCCAATCAAACGATTATTTTTAACCACCACACCACCAGGGTTTCCTAATACTGCCTACAGTTGAGAAATGTATTTAGTGTCAATTCCTTAACCATAAAGTGGATCAGTTAAATGCAGTAACAAGTTTCTCCTTGCCCAAAACATATACTTTCTTGTTCATGACTGAGTCTTACAAATGTGATGCAGAAAAGCCTTTTTATAGGTGCCTCTACAAAAAGGTGGTCACTGTTATTCACAGGAATAAGAATATGAGTTATGTTTTAAAATCATCTAAGCAGTCAAAGTGCTCTTTAGACAGAGGTTGCTGTATGTTTATAATTTTATCCCTTTACCAATTTTCTCTATCACTGTGCCTTAAAAAAGTAATAGTTAAGAACATTTTTCCATTTGCTCAAAATAGGCAAAGATTAGCTGATTCATCTTTATTAATGGATACAAAGAAATGTAAAGCATTAATTTTAGGATAATTTAGTTTTACAATTATTTTAAAGATAAGCTAGAAAACAGTGAATGGAAAACAGAGAGAGAAGAAAAGAATGAAAAGATTCTCATCTAAAAGACACCGATCTGTCAATGCTTGGCAAATTTCTATTCAGCTAACAATGAAGAAAATGCTTTCTGGAAATCTAGTTTGTAATACTTTGGATTTCTTTTCCTGCCCTCTCTGTGCTTGCCTAGTGAAACCTCATGAAAAGTTTCCTGGTAATAAAGCGCTCCCGTGAATTTCAAATCACAATACTTCCAGGAACTGATGCTCACCGGTGAAATGTTACAAAATCCCATTAACTTTAAAGGTCCTGTGTTGGCTCTAAGGACTTCATTGTCCTTGGCTAAACCTGCTTGTGAAAGTGTACTCCAGGTCTATTTAGCCTTTTTATTTGACTTGTTTTTCAAATAATAGGTATTTATGAAGTTACAGAAGCACTGCAAGTTGCTGCTGTAATGTGAGAATTTGCTACTCACATGTCTGCAGGCAGAGCCACAACATTCACCTCTCTGCAAGTGGGCAAGCTGTGTGAACACCACATAGCCAGTAGCTGGATCCACATAGTGTAGCTGGCCAGCCTGCAGGGTAATAAAATGAAACAATTCATTAATCTCAATATTCATCATATCTCCTCAGCATAATTTCCACTCATAAAAAACCATAAATGTTGCTTTAAAAAGTATTAAACTTCTTCCTCGCAATTTCAGTGGCACTTGCAATTAAAGACTGAATGCATTCTGACACTATCCACAATCCAACTTCATATGACATGAGGAGAAAATATACAATTTGAGAAAAATGAGAAGTTGATGGAAAAACAAGAACTCCTCTATACCCAATAACTATGTAGCCACTGCTCCGGTATTTTTCATTCCGTTTCTAGGTAACAAGCTTAATAACAGGCGACTTAAGTGATTTTAAGAGCTTAAGAGGCTGAAAATGAACTTTCACTCAGAAGTTGCAGTTACAATTTCAGTACTTAAAATATGTGGATAATGATTTAAACTTACAGAAAAGGTGCTAATCAAAACAACAGTTCTTATAGGAAAAGTATCACCTCTGCTATTATTGCACATTTTACATTCATGATGTGTTACTCCAATGCACATTTTATTCTACTTTGTTTTGCTTCTGGAGTGTTGTTGTTGCGCTTTTAAGCAACAACAAGAAGAAAGTATTGTTTTCACATACTAACACTGGTTTCACAAGTTTGATCAAAGGCAACTTTCACAATATCAGATGTCAAGCAAACATACTCTACCTACATTTAAAAAAGAAAAGTATATATATGTCTAAGTACTTTATGTGAAGGTATAAGTAAATATGCAACCTCCTCTGTTATAGAGTTAAGGCTACACGGGTGCCATTCCTTGGCCTTGAGCTCAGTAGAGAAACTTTCTTCTGGGCCTCTTACATCACAAGTTCAACATGCAGTAACTAAGTGTATCACTAAGATGCACCTTTCAAGTAAATACGTGAACACAACCTTTCACTTAAATACAAGTGAAATTCACATGTTTTCTGATACATGTTTTTGTTATCTGTTTCCAGGAACAGCTTCTTCAGGCTGTCTTTCTTAGTGGTTCAATATTTTTCTCGGGTTAAGGATTTAACCTTCTATGTTTCATGAATAAAGTGTGATGCAAAAATACAGATAAAACTTCACATTCAGATCCACTCTTGCGAAGGGTGACCAGGGCAGGAGAAACGCAGCAAGGAAGTCCCAAGGCTAGCTTAAGAGGCTTCACAAATCCTTTGTGACCACAGAAGCTGATGACGTGGACACAACGGGAGCATTAAACACTACTTTTAGAACCTATTGTTGAGACCTCACTTCTTTAGTTACAAAGCCTGTGTTTGGAAGTTGGAAGAAAAACAAAAACAAACACTGGGAGCTCCGTAGTTGCTTTCTTTTTCACTTCTCAGAGTTTCTGGGAGTCTTCAGAGGGCAATTGTCTGGCAACCTGGAAGTCTAACAGATTGCTCCCGTACTTGTGCCTGCTTTCTGGCTTTCCATGTCAGCTGAGCACCTTTGAGCTTACTGGCAGCCCACATAAACTTAATTTGTCTTTAGTAAACGAGCCTCAAGTAATGGTGGCAGCAAAGATGCGCAAGAGCGCTGGCAGTTTGACTGGAGAGCAAGACGTTCAGTGATGCACATCAGCACCAGGGAGAAAGGCTGGAGTGCGATTTGCCTGAGGCATGGAAGGACGGCCATTGTGAGGAGTCTGTTTTGTTGAAAAAGAAAACCAAACTTGTTATTGGGCTTACTCCTGGTCTCCTGGACAGTCATTTAACCCCTGATACTGACACTGATGAAACCACTGTGGACTGACTTGGAAAAGCAAGTTCCTTTCCTTTCCTAGGCTGCTTGAACCTGTATGCCACTGGTGTTCGCTCTAAAAAGACAGTAACTTTTTGCTTATATCCAAAGTCAAATGCAAAGTAGGGAAGCTAATTACATGTCATTTTTTCAAAGAGAGTATAAACAAGACAATAAACTGCCAGTCATTTCCTGATGGATCTTTATTTTCCTAAGTTGGAGAACGCATCGGATAGATACTGAGGGCCTACTACCAATGAAAAAGAAGTCAGGTTTAGCTCATCTCTAAGGTTTTCTTCTCTATACCTTTGGCTCAAGCTACCAGGTTTAACACTAGTCCTCAAGTATTGGTTACACATGTTCACACTGCTTATCAAATAAGTTAATATCATACGGTTTTTGTATCTCTGTTATTGACTTTAATGGTTCTCTTCATGTGGCAACTTTTTCTCGTGAAGGTAATACAAATAAAAATACATTATCTTTAAACTAACGTGGGGTGTTCGAAAATGTGAAGGGATGTTTAAGCCCAGATATTGGTGCTAATACACAACTGTGAAATCCACAAAACATTAGAAAACATAATTGAATAGTGTCTAAGAAGAACTAACGCCCAATTAGTTTCCCTTGTAGTCATCATTCGTTGAGTGGACAGGAAAGGAAGACAAGGTGAAGAGCAAAAATTAAAATGAATTTGACAACAGTTTATGAATATGACGATTTTTTAGTCATGAAATCACTAAATACCAAGATGCTTAGCTTACAATTCATGTAAACACGAAACACATTTTTCCGGAGGCTTGTCAGCTGATACTCCTTCCCCTCTGTCAGTTCTTTAACCATTCCCACCCAAACACACCCACACTGCAGAGTGGAGTCCCCCCCTAAGTAGTTTAGCTCACACGCTGATCTGAAAAGAGTCACAGAGACAGAAAAACAGTAACCTATGTGTCGGAATCGACTCGACGGCAAAGATTTATTTTATTCTTTTAAACTCTGCAATACGAAACTATGGCCGGTTTCTAAGCGAAACCGTAGGAGCGAGAACTTCTCCGTGGGCGTCAGAGGCGGCAGGTAGGGCTTTGCGAGCACCCGGCAATCTTCCGTACCGCTGGGCTGCCCCTAGGTCCCGGAGCACGCGCAGGCGCAACGGCCGCGCGCCGAGGGGCGGGGCGGCGCGGGCGGGGCGGGGCGGCGCGGGCGGGGCGGGGCGGCGCGGGCGGGGCGGGGCGGCGCGGGCGGGGCGGGGCGGGATGGGGCGGGGCCCGCTGGAGGGGTCTCACCTCGCAAGCGGCCGCGTGCAGGTCTGCGATCTGCCGCTCCGTCGCCGTTAACTCTTCCTTCGCTGGACACCTTGCTGCCGCTCCCTCAGGCCTGCCCGGCGAGTGGCTCCCGGAGCTGCTGCGGTCTCCTTCAGAAGCGGAGCAGAGCGTTAAGCTGACTTGCTGGTGGAACCCTGCTACAGCCCTGGGCGGTGTCGTTGGCTGGGTGCTGGACGGTTGCTTTCCCATGGCGGCACCCGCCAACCCTGGGATCTGCCTCGCCGCCATGACAGCCTCGGGTCTGTGGGAGGCGGAGCGCCCGGCCCTGGGCCGGGCTGGCGGCTGGGGCTCCCGGGCGCAGCCGTGGGGCCCGGAGCTGGGCTGTGTCCTCTTCTGGACCTGCCGGGCCCTGGAGCTCGGTCGGAGCCGCCAGGCCGCTCGGTGAGGAACGGCGGCCCGAGCCTCCCGCACCAGCCAGCCTGCCCTCTGGGCAGTGAAGTGCCCTTTAGGGCAACTGGCGGCTCCGGGAAGGCACTGTCGAAGCTGACGAGGTGCCAGCGGTGCTGGACTGGAAAGGGACGACCGTACCATTTCCTGGTCTTGGGCCCGAATTCCAAAGCGATTCTGTTTTCCTTATGAGCTGAAGAATAGACGTTTTTTCTTGTATGAAACTAAGCCTGAGTTCTTGCACGATAACAGCCATAGCTGTGAAGATGTCTGTCCAAAAAAGACAAAAGCTAACCAACCAACCCAACAACAGTATTGACAGGCAGTATGTGCTAGGAATAATGTTGGAAGCGGAGCCTCAGGACTTGGCTCTTTGACCCAGCCTAAAATGAAGACCGAAAGTGAAACCACAAACTGAATAAGAAAAAACACTTGTTTCGCATTTGCAAAATCTAAGCTAAAATAATACTGAGAGATGAAAGTTTTGATAACCCACAAAAGTTGAGTGTAGGAAAGTTACTATTAACTCAGGAGGTAATTTCAAGTGTTAGAATTAACACATCCTCCTCTGTTTTGGGAAAAGAACGGGTATAGAGTTACCAGTTTTGCTGGTGTTCTTAATTCTTGTGAAGGGCAAGAATTGATCCCTGAGGGAAAAAGTTGACTTTTCAGTGGTACAGAACGTGATATAGCCATCATGGACCTTCACTTTTTCTTGTTGTTGTTGTCATGTGTATTTACCATGTAATGTGAATGTATTTTGATTTTCTTAGTGGAAGGCTTACTGGAATGTAAAACAGCTGATTGAACAAACCCCATGCATCCATTATAAATCTCGCGGTGAATTAACTGGAATCCCAGTATCTTAGTTATTTAGTACTGCTGTAACAAACAGGACACAAGTGGGTAGCTTTAACAAAGAAATTTATTCTCTCACAATTTAGGAGGCTAGAAATCCAAACTTATGGTGTCAGCTCCACTGAAAAGCTTTTTCTCTGTCGAGTCTGCGGGAAAGTCCACTGAAAGTAATTTCTCCTGTTTTAGGAATTTCTCAGCACAAGGACCCCAGGTCTGAAGGACATGCTCCACTCCTGGTGCTTCTGTTTTAGGGTTCCTCTCCTCTCTGCTCTCTTCTCTGTTTTATAGAGACTCAAAATACAAACTAGTTGTGTTCTGCCTCAGTATTACTGTCTCTAATCCTGTCTCGGAAACCTTGGCATATTAGTTAATTGCAGTGGCTGCTAACCAAAAGGTGGCAGTTTGAATCTACCAAGTGCTCCTTGGAAAATCTACCGGGGACTTGTTCTGCTCTGTCTTCTAGGAATTGCTATGAATCAGAAACAATTTGATGACAATGAGCTAATTCTGTCTCATTAACATCATAGAGGCTAGGATTTACAACATATGGTATACTCATATCAGATCACAAAACAGTGAACAGTCACCCAGTTCTGGGAATCCTGGCTTACCAAAATTGATCCATTTTTTAGAAGACACAGTACATAGCACCCAGTTTGCAAATTTCTCCCCTTTGAGTTGTAATAACAAATTTATTATTAGGATGTGGAGACTGCTATGATCCAAGAAAAGAGTATAAATCCCAAAAGGCTAAAGAAGAGAACCTAGAGAAAGTTATACAATTCTGGAACAAAATTTAAAATTGCCAGAAATGAGCAGGCATAAAAAAAAAAAACACTGTAAATAATTTTTTAAAGTCAAGATCTCAAATTATGAAAATAAATTAGAGCTTCACGTTTATTACAGTGTTTCTAAAACTTGAAGATATGACCTCAACTCAAAAAATGGTATAGACTAGCCCAGATTCAAATAGGAAATAAATAGAGCCATCTTACTGGGAAGTCAGTGTTGTTACAGGAAGCTTATTTGCATATGTAAGGGTGTATGATCATAAAGGGATGAAAAAAGAGACATTTTTCTGTTGAAGAGTATCTCTGTATCTTGATCTTGGTGGTAGTTACACAAATATGAGGCCTGACAGTTAAGTTTGTGAACTCATCCTGGAAAAACTGCTGCATACCTCATTGCTGAATATCCCTGTGGTCACCTTTGAAGTATTCTTCTTGAGAAACTGTTCACTGATGTCAGCACCTAGTCTACCCTTCAAAGCAATTTTGGAACTTTTTTTCTGGAATGTCCATCAGGGCTGTCGTCATATTAACCTTGATGTCCTGAATGTCATCAAAAGGTTGTCCTTTCAATATTTCTTTTATCTTTAGGTAAAGGAAAAGTCACTGGGGGTCAGATCAGGTGAGTAGCTGGGCTATTCCAATATAGTTATTTGTTTACTGGCTAAAAAGTCCCTCACAGGCAGTACCATGTGAGGTGGTGCATTGTCATAATGCAAGAGCTGTTGGCAAAAAGTTCAGGTCATTTTCATCCGATTTTTTCACAGTCTTTTCAGCTCTTCCAAATAGGAAATTTGGTTCACTGTTCAGTTAGTACAAATTCATAATGAACAGTCCCTCTGATACCAGAAAAGGTTAGCAGCATCATTTTGACTCTTGACTTGGACTGACGGAAATTTTTTGGTCATGGAGAATTGGCTGACTTCCATTGTGGGCTTGGACACTTTGTTTCCAGGTTGTAGTGGTAAACTCATACTTCACAAAACATTATCTGGCCTCTCCAAAAGATCTTGACAAACTTCAAGTCTCCTTTGCTTTTATTCACCAGTAAACTCCTTTGGGACCATTTTTGTACACACCTTTCTAATACCAAGATTTTCAGTTAAGATTTTCCTAACTGTTACTGATGTTTACTTGGTCTACTATGGTTTTCACTATCAGCTGATGATTTTTATGCACCGTTTGACGCATTTTTGCAGCGGTTTCGTCAGTTCTGCTCGTTCCTGGCTGCCCTGACCTCTCTTCATCACTGACACTTGCCCTCTATCAGAAAACCATTTAATTCACTCGTACACTGCTGTTTTCTTCACGATGTTATCCCCATAAACTTGGACTAACATGTCTCTGATTTCACTCCCACTCTTGCCAATTTTAACAAGAAATTAAATGTTGGTTGCTCTAATTCAATCTGACATTCTCATGACGGCACACAAAAACACACAACACATGAACACCACCCTAAAAGACACTGCGACATGTCAACACAAACATAGCTGTGAGACTCAACACAAACACAGTGGTGAGACACTAAGTTGTTTGTACAGTGCTGCCAGTGTAAGGACATGGAGGCAAGTTCACAAGCATAATTGTCAGGCCTCATACACATGTCATCTGGTACGGCTATAACAGAAACGCCACAAGTGGATGGCTTTAACAAAGAAAAGTTTATTCTCACACAGTCCAGTAGGCTACAAGTCTCAATTCAGGGTTTCTGCTCCAGGGAGGGGCTTTCCTTTGTCAGTTCTAGAGGAAGGTCCTTGTGTTACATCAGTCTTTTATTGGTCAGGGAGCATCTTGGCACAGGAACCTCAGGTCTGAAGGACACGCTCCATTGCTGGTCCTGCTTCTCGATGCTATGAGGTTCCCAATTCTCTGCTTGCTTCTCTTTCCTTTTATCTCTTGTAGGATGAAAGAATAAAAGATGCAAACCATACTTCAGGAAAACTCTCTTTACATTGGGGCTGGCATGTGACCTTAGGAAGGGTGTTAGTCCCACTGTAATCATCTCTGACATAATCCACTTTATTAACTGCAGGCAGAGATTAGGATTTACAACATCAGAAAATCATAAAACGGAGGGCAATCATACAATACTGGGAATCAATGCCCAATCAAATTTCTGTGTACATTTTTTGGGGGACACAACCCATGATATTCTACCTTTTGCCCCCCCAAAATCACGTCTTTGAAACAGTACACATAGGACTATATACGCATGTTGTTCTGGTGTAAAATTCCTGGATTTGATGTGGTACTAAAACTATATAAAACATAACAATTGGGATAAATAAATTGAATGATGGTTACATGGATACCTGTCTATACCATTTTAACTTACACATTTTGTAGTATATAATTATTTCTAAATTTAGATGATAGTAATTTAAAAAATTGATGCAGCAATGGGTTTCAGAGTTCTGGTAAGGCAGATTACTAAATTAACTAGAACTTTCTTCCCCTATGAAGGTGACACAGTGATTAAAGCAGTTGACTGCTAGCTGAAAGGTCAGTGGTTCAGAGCTATCAGCATCTCTGAGGGACTTTAGCAGAGATTTACAGCTTTGGAAACACTATGATATCACTATGAGAACTGATTTGATGGCAGTAGATTTGGGTTTTTTATCTGTTTGTTTTCTTTGCCTACCACCTCCATTCTCAAAATCATCTTTGTGAAAATTGTTTGGTACTATTTATATGTTACATATGTGTGTATTCTTACAGATTCTTTTTTTTTACCAGTATAAGATGAAAATTTTTAGAATTAAAAGAGGTGAAAAAGTTTCCAATTATTTGGTAATTTCATAAGTGAAATTCTTCAATTTCATTTGTTCTTCATTCTTTAGAGTCAGTATCATTTCACATCAAGGAACTTTCATTCATTGTGTCTCTTGTTTTAACAAGCCTCCTAAGGGTTTGACCCTTACCTTATTTTAGTATGTATTCATTTCTTCTCAGATTGTATTCACTTGTAGAAGACAAACTGACATGGCAGGGCACTAAGGACTTCCTTTAAATCATAGACCATTAATTCCTCACGTTATTTACAAAGCACTTAAATCTAGATTTGCTCTAGGAAGTGCTGTTTCATGTAATATATGTAGCATGATATATTGTATAACCTTCCCATCATTTGAGATTTTTAATTTGATACTGAAAATGATTGTTATTTTGGAGGGTGGAAGAGAAGTTCAGAGAAATGTATTCCCCTAGGTTTCATTTCGACCACATGTCTATTGGTGTGTCATACTGTGATGACTTGCGTGTTGCTGTGATGATGGAAGCAATGCTACTAGCATATCAAATGCCAGTAGGGTCTCCCATGGGTGGACAGGTTTCAGTGGAGCTTCTCAACTAAGACAAATTAAGAAGAGGGACCTAGTTGTCTATTTAGGAAACATTTGGCCAGTGTAAACCTTACGAATAGCAGTGGAACATTACTTCATGTGCTGCTGGAAGACGAGCCCCTCAGGTTGGAAGGCCCTCAAAATACTACTGGGGAAGAGCTGTGTCTTCAAACTAAAGTCATCCTTAATGGCATGACCCAAAATGAAAAGAAACAACTGCAAAACAGCCATTAGTATCAGAACATGGAATGTGGACGAATGAATCTAGGAAAACTAGAAGTCATCAAAAATTTAGTGGAACACACAAAGATGAATATTGTAGGCATTAGTGAGCTGAAGTGGGCAAGTATTAGCCATTTTTAATTGAAAAATCAAATGATCTACTGTGTCAGAATAACAGAAGAGGAGTAATGTTACATTCCTCATCAAAAGGAGCATTTCAGGATACATCCTGAAATATGATACTGTCAGTGATAGGATAATATCCATTATGCCTACAAGGAATATTACTTAATGCAACTGTTATTGAAATTTACCCACCAAACAAGAGGAAATTAAAGATTTTTACCAACTTCTACACTGTGAAATTGATCAAGCATATGATCAAGATGCATTGATAATTATTGGTGACTGGAATGTAAAAGACAGGAACAAAGAAGTCTTCACAGTTGGAGAAGATAGCCTTGGTGATGTAAAAAAAAAAAAACAATTCTGAAGAAAGGAAGAAATGATGAAGTAAAAGAACTGGACAGATTTCAAAGGGTGGTTCGAGAAGACAAAGTATAATGAAATGTGCAAAGACCTCGACTTAGAAAACCAAAAGAGAAGAACAGACTCAGCATTTCTTAGGCTGAAAGAACTGAAGAAAAAAAAAGAAATCTTAAGTTGTAATTTTGAACGATTCTATGGAGAAAATATGAAATGATGCAGGAAAAATCAAAAGAAGATGGAAGGAATGGAAGGAATACCGAGTCATTACAAAAAAAAAGGGTTAATGCTCAACCATTTCATGAGGTAGCTTGTGATCAGGAACCAATGATACTGAAGGAAGAAATCTAACCTTCATTGAAGTCACTGATGGAAAACAGGCCCCAGGAGTTAACAGAATACCAACTGAGATGTTTAAACAAACAGATGCAGTGCAGGAGATGTTCATTCATCTATGCTGAGAAATTTGAAAGTCTGGTACCTGGCCAACTGACTGGAAGAGATCCATATTTGTATCCATTCCAAACAAAGGTGATCCAACACAATGTAGAAATTATGGAATAACATCATTAGTAAAACACACAAGTAAAATTTTGCTGAAAATCATTCAAAAGTCATTGCAGCAGTACATCAACAGGAACCGCCAGAACTTTAAGCCAGATACAGAAGACAGTGTGGAATGAGGGATATTGTTACTGATGTCAGATGGATCTTGGCTGAAAGCAGAAAATACCAGCAGGATGTTTACCTGTTTTATTGACTATACAAAGACATTCAACTATATGGATTATAACAAATTATGGATAATATTTTGAAGAACAGGAATTCCAGAACATTTCATCATACTCATGATGAACTTGTACATAGATGAAGCAGTCATTTGAACAGAACAAGGGGATACCAAGTGGGTTAAAATCAAGAAAGTTGTGCCTCAGGGTTTGCTTTCACCATACTTACTCAGTTTGTATGCTGAACAAATAATCCAAAAAGCTGGGCTATGTGAAGAATGAGGGAGGCATCAGGCTTGGAAGAAGACTCCTTAACAGCCTGCAATAATGCGTATGCACAACCTTCCTTGCTGAAAATGAGCAAGCCTTGAAGCACCTACTGGTGAAGACCTAACACTACAACTTTTGGTGTGGATTACACCTCAACATAAAAAAAGAAAATAAATCCTCAGTACTGAACTAATATGCAACATCATGATAAGCTATTGAAATTGTCAAGTATTTCATTTTACTTGGGTCACAATCAATGTCCATGGAAGCAGCAGTCTAGAAATCCAAATGTATTGCATTGGGCGAATCTGCTACAAAAGACTTCTTTAAAGTTTTAAAAAACAAAGATGTCATTTTGAGGACTAAGATGTACCTGACCCAAGCCATGCTACTTTGATTTGTCTCATATACATGTGAAAGCTGGGTAATGAATACCCAAAGAAGAATTGATGCCTTTGGATTATAGTGTTGGCAAAGAAGTTTGAATAAACCACAACTGTCCAAAAAAAAAAAAAGATACATCTTTCCTGGAGCAAGTACAGCTAGAGAGTTATTTGGAAGCAAGAATGACAAGACTTTGTCGCAAGTACTTTGGATGTGTTATCAGGCAGGATAGGTTCCTGGAAAAGGATATGATGCTTGGTAAAGAAGAGGGTCAGTGAGAAAGAGATGCTGAGATGGATCAACACAGTGGCTGTAACAGTGGGCTTAAGCATAGCAACAACTGCAAGGATGGAGCAAGACTGGACAATGATTCCTCCTGTTGTTACACAGGGTCATTGTGAGTCAGAACTCAGTGGCACCTTACAACAGCAGGTTTCATTTATGTTAATTTTTAAATACATAAGGCCTACTTCCTACGTTGCATGGGTTTCATGGTGTGACCAGCGCTCAAGTCTTTCTGTCTTTCTCTTCAGAAATATTTAAAATATTTCCTTAAAATATTTTATTGCTTTTTTGATAAACAGTTACAAAGCAAAGTTGGTTCCTATTGGACAATTTCTACACAAATTATTGAGTAACATTAGTTACCTTTTTCATAATGTGTTAATTTCTTTTTAACTGCTTTCTGCATGTGACATTTTTAGTACTCTCATTTTCTTGCTCCCTTCCCATCTTTGCTTTAGAGTAATCTTTGACCTTTTGGTCTCATGGAGTTTTTTTTAATAGAGCACCATTAATATCCCTTATTTGGTGTGCCAATCTGTTATTTCACTAAAAGGTGACCTCAGAGAATTTCAGTTTTAGGTTTAAAAAGCATCTGAAGGCAAAAGTGTCAGGGAATCCTCTGTTCTCAGTATGTCTGGACTCTTTAAGAATTTGACTTCTGTACTGGTCCCAGGAACTGCCTCCAAGGCAGCCCCACCCAAACTCAGGACTGAGAATGGCCTGTAGGAATTTCAGGGGTGCAATTAACAGATATTCATTACAGTGTAACTTTAAAAGCAAAATAATTTCTATGTATCCATCCAACACTTTTAGTATCTAGCATTTAAATATTTGTCATTAAATTTTTTCCATGTTCCTTTGGTTCCATACTAGCAGTTCTTCCTTTGATCTTTCACAATTATTTGCTCTATTTATAAGTAATAACGTTTTTTTAATTGCTTTCCCAATAGACTACAAACAAAATAGAAGGGAACATGTCATTTTTCTGTTTGTATCTTCATAGTTCGTGTAGCATACTTTTGCATATAGCCGTATGGCACATGTTGTTGTTAGGTGCTGCTGAGTTGCATTTTGACTCACGGTGACTCCATGGGAACTACTCCATGGCGCTTTCTACGGGAACAGACAGTCAGGTCTTTTCTCCTGCAAAGCCTCTCACTGGTGAACTACAGACTTTCCAATTAGAAGCCAAGCCCTTACCCATTGCACTACCTATGCTCATTAATGTAGTATATCCAAGGAGGGGAAACCAAAACACAACCAAACTTGTTGGCTCAGCAACTGTGTAAGACAGAATAGAACTGGCCCATAGAGTTTCTAAAGACTGGCTGGCGGATTTGAACTGCTGACCTTTTGGTTAGCAAGCCAGACTCTTAACTGCGCCACCAGGGCGCCCATAAGGCGCATGGTAATAAATAACAAATTTTTGAATGGAGAAATAGTGGTTTTTCATTCTCATATATATATATATATTGCTCACTAATGGAAAAAGTGCCATACGAAATTTTGAAATTAACTTCCTATATATAATATTGCATTTTTGGAAACATTTACTACTACTAATGGTTGCAAATGAAAAGCTTTAAAAAACTTAGTGGATACTGAATCTGAAATACTAAGTTGTACTTATTAAATAACACTGGGATATTTCACTGCCAAATGATACAGGTGCATGAATTATAAACTTATCTGGCACCCCATAAATGGTACTTCTAATTGACCCTACATCTTATCTTTTATGAATGTACTGAGGTGTCAGTGAATAAATCAGTCCTAGCACCACAGAGCTATCCACAGATTTCTTGTCCATATACAGCCTGTTTTGCGCAGTTCCTTTTGGACACTGATTTATGTATTTGATGTTTTTCAAATAGCTGAATGGTGTCTTATGACATGTCATGCTTCATGTAGAGTGCATTTTCACTATCAATTCTTATGATTGAGAGCAAATGCTGCATGCCCCTAAGGTTGCCTATAGGGAATCTTTGTTTCGTTTAATCGGACATCCAATAGCACATTTTATTTCACAGAGCTGCTCTTAAAAAATTCTTTTGGGAATTATAACACTTTTATTTGCAAGCCAAGAAAATCTCTGCTGATTCACAATGGATGCTATCCACCAATGTTCAATGCCCAGAGCACTGTTGTATTTGGCTCTTATCTTTCCATTTTGTTTTTGTTATTTTGGACAAGCTGTAGATAAGCTACCTAGTTTGAGGTAATCTAGCCATTATTCTTTAATAACTAACAATCTAGTTTGTATCCCTACTGCCAACTTAAAGCATCAGGATGACCACATTGCTAAATCCAGCAACTGATACTGTACTTAACCTAACTGGAATGCCATGTTACTTTTAAAATTGTTGATCATCTCCTCCCTTAAAACTATTCTGTTGACTCCATTAAAAAAAATTATTGTGCTTCAGGTGAAAGTTTATACCTCAAGGTAATTTATCATTCAAAAACTTATATACATTTTGTTTTGCGACATTGGTTGAAATCGCTACAATGTGACAACATGTTCCACCCTTCTACTCTAATTGACTATGTCCATTTGTCCAGTTCCCATCCCTTCCTGCCTTCTTGTTTTGCTTTTGTCTGGAGTTACCCATTTGATCTTGTGTATTTGATTGACCTAAGAAGCACATTCTTCACATGTGTTATTGGGCTTGGGAGGTAGGTTCAGTGCTGGGTTAACAGAGTGTCTGGGAGCCATAATCTCAGGGGTTTCTCCAGTCCCTGCCTGACCACTAAGTCTGATATTTTTTTGTGAAAAGGAATTTTATTCCACATTTGTCTCCCACTCTCTCCAGGGCTCTCTTGAATTTTTGTACCCCCAAACTCTTGATATTCTCTTTATATCTTTATGACTAGTGCCTTCCTGGCCTCTTTAAGGTCTTTTCTTCCTTAAATGTTGATTTTCCTCAGAGCACTTCAGCCACCCTCTGCTCACTGCTTTTCCCATATTACAATCTTGCCTGGAGCAATTATCATTTAAAAACCATTCTTATGTTTCTGTCATGTGCTAATGACACCTAGATTTCTGCAGCAGCATCAAAACTTATGACAGCAGCACACCAACAAATCCATTTGTCTGCTGGACCAAAATACTTTAATATCCTCAGATTCTTCATGACACAATCATTCTCTTTTGAAATCTTACGTCCATGTTTATTTTCCATTTTAAAGGCCCAGCAGTCCTACCATTAATGTAGGTCACAAATCTTGGAGCGATCCTTGACTCTTTCTACGCCTCTCCATTCAGATAGTCAGTAGTCCTACTTTCCTACTTGATGGGTCTCAAGTTAGTCCTCTCATTTACAGCTATCGTTAGTTCAATTTAGCAATGTCCCGTGGCTACAAATTGAATGGTTAATTAAAGTAAGTTATAAATAATGGGGGGGAGGGTTAATATGTACCTGGCATTTTGCTAAGTGCTGGAGATTTACTGGCAGACAACATAAGATTTCTGGGTCGTCGTGCAGTTTCTACACAGCTGTCAGTGTTCCATTTTAAAAGATAATGTAACTTTGTAATTCCTTCTCCTGAAAACACTCTCATAACTCTTTATCTCCTACAAAGTAAAATTTACTTCTGTAATACGAAATAAGGGGCCTGGTGGTACACTGGTTAACAGCTTGGCTGCTAACCAAAAAGTCAGCAGTTTAAATCCACCAGCCGCCCTTTGGAAAAACTATGGGAGCTATTCTGCTCTGTCCTGTAGGGTCACTATGAGACAGAATCTAGATGGCAATGGTTAATATGAAATACTAACCACCCTTCCCAGCTCCCAGTTACCTTTGCTTCTTTGTTTAGATTAATGTCTTCCCATTGTTATACTCTTGTGAACTGCTTTCAGATTTTTCTCTGACTCCTTTATTCTAGTTCAGTTCATTATCGTTGCCTCATGGCTACGACTAGAACAGAATGGTGATTTATGTTCATACTTGGTGAACGTTATCAACTGACAGAAGTATCCTGCCCCTCATCTCCACCTCAATCTTCAGGCCCATTTTCTTGGAGTGGTAAAGTTATACCTGTTCTTAAAGCTTCAGTCCACATGCCACCTCCTTTAGCTGTTTTCAGACTGCTCTTTCACTCAGTGTTCTCCCAGTCTTCTCTGCAGCCTTGGTAGGGGGAGGTAGGGTCACTACCTCAACGTGCTTTGTATCTTATGGAAGTGTTGAACTGGTGACACCCCTCGCCCTCCCAGCTTGCAAAGGAAACTGAGAGAATAGTTCCTAACCTTGGTGGCACAGTGGCTAAGAGTTATGGCTACAAACCCAAAGTCTGGCAGTTCAAATCCACCAGCTGCTCCTTGAAAATCCTTTGGGCCAGTTCTACATGAATCTGAATCAACTCTATTCAATGGCAATGGGTGTTTTTCTTTTAACTGTATAATTTTATGTTAATGAATTTATCTTTATCACCAGCCTGTGAGGTCTTTAAGGGTAAGGAATGTCTTAATTATCTTTGTATATTTAGCAGCACAAGTATATAGGAAATACAAAAAAAAAAAAGACAAAAAACTTGTTTCAATAAACTGAAGACGATAGATGAGTGAATAATGGCAATAAAAAACCACACCAGAGTCACAAATGCAATGTCTCATGGTATTTTATGTTTAAGAATCATGTTGGGTTTCATCAGGCTGTCAATTGTAGACAGCAGCCTACTAAGATAACAAGGTAACTGTGATTTTATTTGGCAATCTGTTTAATAAGTTCCCTCCAAACAGTCATTGAATTAATGCCAAATGCAGTATATATGTGCTGCATTTCAAACAAAGTAAGTATATCCTACAGTGAAGTGCAGCCTTGTTAAGCCCTGAGCAATCATTTCAATTATAAATTACAAGCACACAATCACTGTCATATAAAACATTCAGATAATTACTTCTAGCCTCTTTATTATGCAAGTATTAGAAATGAAACATTCTTACGTGTATTCAATATTAACAGTGAAATTCTAGAATAACATTGCTAAAAAAAGACAATCAAGAATGTAATTTCATTTCTGTGTTATTATAATAAATGGATTAGTATTGTGTTTATAAAGCTATGTAGCCTATCACTGTTTTGTAGGATTTTCTGCATACCAACACAGTTGTAACAGAGATTGTGGATAAGGTCATAAATGCAACATACAAATCAGAGCATTCCTCTCTGCACTCTTGTTGCTGCCTCAGGGAGAAAAGCATGTCCACTGTTCCATGACTGGAATGAAAGGCACAGTGAGTTTCAGGTCAAATATCCATGACATTGACATGTATGACTAGCCTACTGAGTATGATACATGTTAATATCTTCCCAGTGGTGGGGAAGAGTGATATGCTTCAGTGAACAACACAGCACACAAGTCCTTTAGGTTTTCTGCAGGTGTAAAATTGATGCATCTTTGAAATCCTGTGGAATGTGATTATTCCACAAGAGGCTAAATTGTCCTATTGCTCTGTGAGTTGTCATATTTGTGTAATTCTGTAAGGATGTCGTCAACAGCAATTGCTCTGTGTCATGATTTAAAAAAAGGTATCACCTAGTAGTGTTTGTTTCTGTGTATAAGCCTTTTCGTGATTTTTTATAACAATGGTCTCAAACAGTATCTGTCATTCTGTGACTGACTTATTTCACTCAGCATACTGCCTTCCAGATTCATCTATGTTGTGATATTTCACAGGTTTGTCATTGTTCTTTGTTGTTGTATAGTATCCCACTGTGTGTATATACCACAGTTTGTTTATCCATTCATCTGTTGATGGGCACTTAGGTCGTTGCTATCTTTTTAGCATTGTGAATAATGCTGCAATGTAAATGGATGTGCCTATGTGATGACTTTTATTTCTCTAGGGTATATGCCAAGGAGTGGTATTCTCTTTGTGCCATGTGTTGGGGCACCTAGCATTCCCCCTATTCTTTCATTCATGATCTTTGTTATTTTAGATTTTATATGTAGGCTTTTGATTCATTTTGAGTTAGTTTTTATGAAAGTGGTGAGGTATTAGCTCTGTTTCATTTTTTTTACAGGTAGACATCCAGTTTTGCCAGCACCATTTATTAAAGACTGTCTTTTCTCCATCTAATGACATTTGGTCCTTTGTCAATGATGAGCTGATCGTAGGTTAATGAATTCATGTATATATAGGTTCTTGAATCTACTGCATTGGTGTATATGTTTGTCATTGTACCAAGATGTTTTGACTCTCGTGGCTGGTTAGTAGGTTCTGAGATCAGGCAGTGTGAGGCCTCCTTCTTTGTTCTTTTTCTTCAATAATGCTTTGCTTATTTAGGGCCTCTTTCCTTTCCATATATAATTGGTGATAGTATATTCATCTAATTAAAGAATGCTGTTGGTGCTCGGATGAGGATCCCATGATATCTGTAAATTGCTTGGGGTAAAACTGACATTTTCACAATGCTGAGTCTTCTTATACATGGGCGTGGTATTTTTTTCCATTTATATAGAGTTTTCTTTATTCTTTTTGCTCTTATGGGCTTTATTGCCAATAAAAGGTTTCTATTCTGAGGAAAAATAATAACCGTCATTCCTTGAAGGTTTATGATGAGCAAGGTGCTTTACATACGTTCAGTAAAAGGATTATTAGACAAGTGTTAACTTTGGTGAAGGGTAAGTACACAATCCTGAGGAAGTCAGCACAGTTTGATCAAGGCAAAGTCATCAGATCTTCTTAGACATATCTAAACTCCCCAAGGAACTGAGTTACTGGGTTGAGAGCAGGGAATCATGTTCTTAGGAAATATCTAGCTCAATTAGTATAACATAATTTGTAGGGGGAGCAGAGTTAATATGGTGGACTAAGCACACATCTCCTTATATCCCTCTGGAAACCAAGACCTGAATTGTTAGTCAAACAGAGCCTTCTGGTCACCTCATGAGCCCCCAGGACAAGGCACAGGGCTTTTAATTTGGACTTCATAACATTGAGTGAAAAACTTCCTCTCTTTCACTGACTCCTACTCCTGGCTAGCCCTGGCTCTCATGGACTGAAGGTAAGTGAACCATTTTGACTTTTTTTTTCCTCTGTCTTGGCTGGCGAGCAGAGCTGGGTCTTGCCTAGCAGCTAGACTCAGATGCAATGCTGGTGGGATAGGCAGGCTAAATTGCCATATTTTGAGAGCCGGGCTTAGGACTTTGTTAATCTAGCCACTTTGGGCCTGACTTTTTATCTGCCACAGTGTGGTTTGTACGGAATTGCAGTACCTGTGTGTGGGATGCCATGTTGGATATGGAGATTATAGCGGGACCTAATTCTTAGCCTGGGAGCTAGCGCCTGCAAACAGGACAGCATTTCTCCAATAGAAAAGCAGTAGTTTACACAGTGTCGCCTATGGTGGGAACCTGGTAACAGAGGAAGAGGACTCACTACCTCTTAGCACCTTTAGCACCTCTATCCGCCAACTGTGTGGAAGGCACCATCTTAGATATAGTGGCTGCAGCTGGACCCATTTCTTAGCTTGGGAGCCAGAGCCTGCCCACAGGAGAATGCTTTTCTACCAGAAAAGCAGTAGTTTACACAGTGTCACCTAAGGATGGGCCCTGTCAGCAGAGGCAAACAGGGCAGTAGCATTGCTGTATTTTGAACTAGTTTGTATCATCTGGGGTTGGATATAGAGGTGCTTACTTTGCCAGTTGGGAAGAGGGACCTCTACGCCAGAAAACCTGACTGACTTGGGAAGTGGTTAGATACTTTTTGTTTTACATTTCAAGACAGCCCTGAGAAACATCTGCGGTCCATCGTCACAGTATCTCTCCCTGCCTCTATTACTCACATGGGACCCCAAAACCAACAGACACTTATGGCATACAAAAAATCACCGATGGCTTCGGAAGGCGCATAAAAAGAAAACAACCAAAGAGTTTTCCAGATGAAGAAACTTTTCTGAAATCATCATCAGGGGAATACAAAAGGATTATATACAGAGCCCTTCTAGATCTTATACAAAATGCAGCAGAACCAAAGGAAAAATTAACCAAGCTGTTTGATCTGATGGAACACCAGTACTGTGAAATCCAACAGATCAAGAACAAAATCAAAGACATAGAAACTTCCATTCAAAGCCAAGAAAACAGAATGGAACAAATGGAAAAAAGAATTTCTGACTTGGAAGACAGAGCTACTGATGCCAGCATCTATGAGCAGAAATCAGAAAAAGGAAACAAGAAAACTGAAGAAGCATTAAGAAGCATGTGGGACTCTATTAAGAGGAATAACCTTCAATTAATTGGAGTCCCTAAGCAGGATGACACACCTGAGAACACAGAGAGAATCATTGCTCAGCTGCTGACAGAAAACATCCCAGAAATCACGAAGGAAAAGAAAATAGATTTCCTGGATGCATATCATACACCAACCAATATAGATCTCAAAAGAAAGACTCCAAGACACAATCAAGCTTAACAAAATGAAACATAAGCAGCAAGTTTTAAAGGTATCAAGACTCAAAGCAAAGCTAACATTCAGGGGGAAATCCTGTAGGCTTTTGTCAGACTTCTCAGCAGAAACCACGCTGGCATGGAGACAGTGGCATGACACATTCAAAGCCTTGAAGGAGAAGAACTTCCAACCAAGAATTACATATTCTGCAAAACTATCTTTGAAATATGATAATGAAATTAAGACATTCCCAGATAAATGGAAACTCAGAGACTTTGTAAAAACCAAACCAAAACTACAAAAATACTGAAAGAAATTCTTGATTTGGCTTGGGAGAACAAAACCACTAACTTTATATTTTAGAACGACACAGCATCCAGAACTCTACTCAGTTAGGGAAGGCTCCAATTAAATCACAGCATTAATACTGAAACAATCCAGTGATTGTCATGAAAACTATGGTGCCATAGTATTAAAAAGAGAGATGTACTGCAGTTGTTATAGTCTTCCCAGATGGAGAGGAAGATGACAAGACTGGTAGTAATTAAAATTGGGTTTATATGTAGTTTATTAAGGGGGATCATAGGGCCAGATGTAAAGCACAGCAAAGATGTAACATACCATTTCAAAAAATGTAACACAGTAGTCTCAACAACTACAAAACCAGCTCTGAAAAAGGTGAAAAATCAATTCATGAAAAAGAATCTCCCAGAACAGACTAATAAGAACAACAGAGAAAACATCAACACAAAAGTAAACATATCACAATGGCAGCAGTGAACGCATACCTATCAATAATTACATTGAATGTGAATGCACTGAATGCTCCAGTAAAGAGACACCGAGTGTCATCTTGGATCAAAAGACATGACCCATCCATATTTTGTCTACAAGAAACTCATGTGAGACTTAAAGATAGGAACAAACTGAAAATTAAAGGATGGAAGAACATATATCAAGCTAACAATGAACAAAGAAGAGCAAGTGGGGCCATTCTAATCTCAGACAAAAGCAATTTTAATGTCAAATCCACCATTGTGGACTAAGATGGACACTATTTATTGCTGAAAGGTTCAGTACACAAGCAAGACTTAACTATATTAAATGTTTATGCACCTAATATCAGAGCACCTAAATACGTCAAAGAAACACTGGCTACACTCAAAATAGGGTTAGATCATTCCACAATAATAGTGGGAGACTTCAACACTCCACTCTCGTTACCAGACAGATCCTGTAGGAAAAAGCTCAGTAAAGATACAGAAGATCTTATTGCCACAATTAACCAATTAAACCTCATTGATATATACAGAACTTTCTGCCAATCAGCAGACAATTACACCTTCTTCTCCAGTGCACATGGAACATTCTCCAGAATTGACCATGTGTTAGGACACAATGCAATTCTCAACAAAATCCATACCATTGAATTACTGCAAAGCATCTTGTCAGATCATAAAGCCATAAAACTCAAAATCAATAGCAGAAAAAACATAGATAGAAAGTGAAGCTCTTGGAAACTGAATAACATCTTGCTCAAAAAACCACTGGTTGTAGAAGAAATCAAGGATGAAATAAAGAAATTTACGTATTCCAATGAGAATGAAAACATTTCGCACCAGAACCTATGGGATACAGCCAAAGCAGTGCTGAGAGGCCAGTTTATCTCCATAAATGCACACATCTGGAAGGAAGAAAGAAACCAAGTCAAGGAACTAATCCTACAGCTTGAACAAGTAGAAAGAGAACAACAGAGGAACCGCTTAGACAACAGAAGAAACCAGATCATAAAGATTAGAGCAGAGCTAAGTGAATTAGAGAAGAGAAAAACAATCGAAAAAATTGAAAAGACCAAAAGCTGATTTTTTGAAAAGATCAACAAAATTGACAAACCGCTGGCTAAACTTACTAAAGAAAAACAGGAAAGGAAACAAATAACCCAAATTAGAAGTGAGAGGTGAGTGGTCACAACAGATCCAGCAGAAATAAAAAATATTGTAACAGAATACTGTGAAAGACTGTACCCTAACAAATTCGAAAACCTAGGGGAAATGGACAAATTCCTTGACACATACCACCTACCCAAATTATCACAATGTGAAGCTGAACAACTTAATAAACCCATTACAAAGGAAGAAATTGAAAATGACATCAAAAAAACTGCCAACCAAAAGACACCCAGGGCCAGATGGCTTCACGGCAGAATTCTACCAAGCTTTTAGAGAAGAGTTATCTCTAATACTACTGAGACTATTTCACAGTACAGAAAGGGATGGAGTACTCCAAACTCATTCTGTGAAGCCAGCATAACCCTGATACCAAAGCCAGGGAAAGACCCAACAAAAAAGGAGGACTACAGATCAATACCATTCATCAATCTAGATGCAAAAATCTTCAAAAAAATTCTTGCTGGTAGAATACAACAAGATATCAAAAAAATAATCCATCATGACCAAATTGAATTCATACCAGGGATGCAAGGCTGGTTCAACATCAGAAAAATAATTAATGTGATTAACCACATAAATATCACGAAAGAGAAGAATCACCTAATTTTGTCCATTGATGCAGAAAAGGCGTTCGATAAAGTCCAACACCAATTCATGCTAAAAACTCTTGGCAAAATAGGCATGGACGGAAAATTCCTCAATACAATAAGGGCTGTTTATACAAAGCCAACTGCCTACGTCCTCCTGAATGGAGAGAGACTGAAAGACTTTCCGTTGAGAACAAGGATGCCCACTTTCACCTCTCCTATTCAACATTGTACTAGAAGTTCTAGCCAGAGCAATTAGACAAGACCAAGAAATAAAGGGCATCTGCATTGGAAAAGAAGAAGTCAAAATCTCTCAGTTTTCTGATGATATGATTGTATATGCAGAGAATCCCAAAGAATCTATAAGTAAACTACTCAAACTGATAGAAGACTTCAGCAAAGTCTCAGGATACAAAATAAACATAAGTAAATCAGTAGGATTCCTTTATACCAACGAGACTGTTAATGAAGAAATCATCAAATCGATACCATTTACTATAGCCCCTAAAAAGATAAAATACCTAGGAATTAATCTAACCAAAGAAATAACAGAACTTTACAAAGAGAACTACAAACTACAAGAAACTAAAAGAGACTTAGATAAATGGAAAAAACTACCCTGCTCATGGATAGGAAGACTTAACATTGTGAAAATGTCTGTTTTACCCAAAGCAGTCTACTTACATAATGCAATCCCGATACAAGTTCCAGCATCATTTTTTAAAGAGATGGAGAAACAAATCACCAATTTTGTTTGGAAAGGGAAAAAGCCCTGGATAAGTAAGGTACTACTAAAGAGAAAGAACACACTGGGAGGCTTCTCATTACCCGACCTTAGAACATACTACACTGCCACAGTGGTCAGAACAGCCTGGTACTGGTACAACAACAGACAGATCGATCAATGGAACAGAATTGAGACCCCAGACATGACACCATCTGCCTACGAACAGCTGATATTCGACAAAAGCCCTAAGACATTAAACTGGAGTAAAAACAGTATTTTCAACAAATTGTGCTGGCAAAACTGGATATCCATCTGCAATAAATTGAAACAAGATCCATATCTTACACTTTATACAAAAACCAACTCCAACTGGATAAAAGACCTAAATATCAGATCTAAAACAATAAAGCTCATCCAAGAAAAGGTAGGAACAACAATGGAAGTTTTAATACACAACATAGACAGACTTCAAAATCTGTCAAACAAACTACAATCAACAGAAGAGAAAACAGATAAGTGGGAACTATTAAGAATCAAACATTTTTGCTCATCCAAAGACTTTATTAGTAGAATTAAAAGGCCACTACACAAAAGTGAAAGATATTTGGCAACTCTATGCCAGACCAACGCCTGATCCCCATAATCTATAAGATACTACAAAATATCAATAAGAAGAAAGTAAACCATCCAATTAAGCGATGGGCAAAGGAGATGGACAGACATTTCTCTAAAGATGAGATCCAGGCAGCCAAAAAACACATGTGGACATGTTCACGATCTTTAGTTATTAAAGAAATTCAAATCAAGCCTACAGTGAGATACCATCTCACCCCAACAGGGTTGGCTGTGATCCAAAAAACAGAAAACAACAAATACTGGAGAGGCTGTGGAGAAAGTGGAACTCTCCTACACTGTTGGTGGGCTTGCAAAATGGTCCAGCTTCTTTGGAAAGCAATCTGGCGCTTCCTTAAAAAAAATGGATATAAATATACCATTTTGCCCAGTAATTCCACTACTTGGAATATATCCTACAGAATCAAGGCCTTTCATACCAACGGACACATGCACAAGAATGTTTATCGCAACACAGTCCACGATCGCAAAAAGGTGGAATCAACCCAGTTGCCCAACAACAGAAGAATGGATAGGTAAGCTATGGTATATATACTCAATGGAGCACTATGCAATGATAAAGAATAATGATGACTCCAGGAAACATTTCAAAACCTGGTTTCAACTGGAAGACATTATGTTTAGTGAAAGTAGTCAGCGACAAAAGGACAAATATTGTATGATACCTCTACGATAAGATCTCAAAAACAAACATGTATAGAAGAAAAGACTCTTTGATGGCTGCAAGGGAGGGGAGGGAAAGAGTGCGATGAGGGGAGGACTTAGATTAGACAGTTGGTAGAAATTTGGTTGGGTGAAATCGGTGATAGCACACATTAGAAACGAGAACAATATTAAGCGGACTTCAGCATAACTTCAATACTCCTTCCATCTTAACCCAATATTGCAAGGACAGAGTAGCTGGGGCAGGGGGCAGGAGACCATGCTCTTAGGTGAAATCGAGGCCAATTGGCACAACTAGCATTTTGCTAAGAGGGCTCTCCACACCTCACATTGGTGAGTGGTGTCTGGGGTCTTAAAAGTTGTCAAGCTGCCATCCGGGACACAACAAATGGTCTCAACTCAGCAGGAAGGGCTGCTCACCAAGGACCAAAATGACATGGGGTAAAGACAACCCAGAAGATAGAGAGACCCACATGAGTAGGTGCCTACATCGACTTGGGACCAGAAGAACCAGATGGTACCCTGCCATCCCCGGTGATAGCCGCGATGGAGCTCACTAAGTTGAGTCTCACTGGCAACACAAGAATAAAAAGGGTTGCACCCTGAGATCTCCACTAAAACACCGCAATTGATGATCCAGCAGCTTCAGGATTCCCCTAGAAGCATGGTCCCTGGCCCTGATGCTGCTCTTGCCCATAAATCATAATGAAGTTCCACTCTTCAGACACGAATGGATTGGATTTGGCGATGCAGAGTGACCATATATTGGATGCACTTTATGGTTCTATGCATCTGTAGGATATCATCCTGCTGACCTCTGGCTGGAGGAAGGAGAGTGGGTGGAGAGGAGGGCAAAGGAGACTGTTGGGAGGATAAGACATGCATGACGTGGAGAGGAATAGTGTGCTGTCACTGAGCAGGGAGAGCAGTGGAAGCTGCCTGTAGGTTGGTATGTAAATTTATATAGGAATATACATTTTCACTCAGTCTTAATAATAAAAAAGTAATAATTTATAAAGAAAATGTTTTATATCTTACTTTCCTAAATAGCAGCTGGGGCCTTAAAAGCTTGTAAGTGATCATCTAAGATACAGCTACTATTCCCATCCTATCTGGAGTAAGGAAGATTGAAAGAAACCAAAGACACAAGGAAGGGTTCAAAGGCTAGCGGACCACAACTAGCACAGCTTCTGTGAGACTGAGCCTAGCACATCTAAATTGTGCCTGGCTATCACCACCAACTACTTTGACAGGGATAGCAATAGAGGGGATAGAGTGGGAGAAAAATCTAGAACAAAATTCAAACACACCACACAAACACACACACACACAGACACACAAAGACCAGACTTACTGGTCTGACAGAGACTGAAGAAACACTGAGTGTAGCTCTCGGCATCCTTTTAACTGAAGTCACTCCTGGGGTGCACCCTTCAGCCAAAGATTAGATAGACATATAAAACAAACAATAATACATGTAGTTCTACTTGTATATGAAACTAAATGGGCAAACCAGCCCAAAAGAAAGATAAGAAGATAGGAAAGGATAGGAAAGCTAGAGAAATGGAAATGGAAAACCTGGGGTTGAGAAGGGGATAGTGTCGACATATCAGAGGGTTGGCAACCATTATCACAGAACAATATATGTATTAGTTGTTTAATGAAAAGCTTATTTGCTCTGTAAACTGTCCCCTGCAGCACAATAAAAAATTATGGTGTTAAAATATGTGTGATGTGAAATGTTATCTTTCAAACCATTTTTTTAAGCGTATAATTCAGTGGAATTAATTATATTCACAGTGCTTGTTGCAACCATCCCCGCTATCTGTTTCCAAAACTTCATCACCCCTAAGAGAAATTCAGTGCCCCTTAATAAATAATTTACCATTTTCCCCAACTCTAGCCTCCAGTAACCACCAATCTACTTTTTCCTCCGTCCATTTGCCTTTTCTAGATAGCTTATGAAAGTAGGCTCATACAATATTTTTCCTTTTGTATCTAACATTTCATTCAGCACAATGTTTGTAAGGTTCAAAAATACCATGGTATGCATCAGAATTTCATTTCTCTTTACAGCTGAGTGATATTCTATTATATGAATATACCACGTTTTGTTTATCCAGTCATCTGTTTATGGACACTTGTTTCCACTTTCAGCTGTTGTGAACAATGCTGCAGTGAACACTGGTGCCAAGTATTTTTTTAGTTGAATTTTAAGTGAAAATTTAAACAGCAAGTTAGGTTTCCACTTAACAATTTTGAAACAGCTTGTTCAGATATTGGTTATACTTTTTGCAATGTGCCATTATAAAATAATTCTCATTATTTCCATGATTTTTGTTTTGTTTACATTATTCTAACTTTCTTGCCTCTCCTTAGTTTCTCATCTTTGTTTTAGGGCAAATGTTGACCATTTTAGACTTATATGGTTGATTAACTTAAGGAATTACAGTATTCATGGGTGATGCTATTTATTTCTAAGCTGATCTCTTATTTTAATGAAAGGCAACCACCAGCACAGACTTCAGTTCCAAGTTCAGGGGTATTTTTGGGTGGCAGACAAGTATCCTTTTGAGTCTCTGATTTCAAGTCTTTCGCATGTTCCCTTAGGAGGGGAAATACTGTCTCTTATAGTTATGTTTGTTTAATGGTTTGAGACACCCCCAAACTGTTTCCATGGTCAGATATCTGACCTGTTACTTGCTCTCTGTGATTTATCACTATTGCCCTTTGTTCCTCATGTCTTTCTTAAGAGTTAAACAGTTACATGTACCTTCTTCTCCCAGCAACTTCCAAAACTGGTCTATCACAACTGTTAAAAACAAATTCAAACCTCACAGTGACTGCAACAATCTGCTCAAGCATAACAACGATCGTGAAAACGGTGCAGGACTGGTTGATGTTTCATTCTGTTGTACACAAGGTTGCTATGATTGGGAACTGACTCAACAGCACCTAACAACAACAACTAGTATCTCTTGTACTTTCCAACATAAATTCTTGCGTACTGTAAGACTACGCTAGTAAATATTTATATAGGCTTTTATAATTTTCAAAATTCATTCAGAAACTCTGCTTAATTTGCGTGTTTTAAAATATGTAGTAAATATATCATTGTTACCATTTTTACAAATGAGAAAATAGACTGTGAATGATTCTAGGTAATTTGTTCAAGGTTGCTTCTTGGGAAGCATGCAGAGCTGAAACTGGAACCTTGTAATCTTTGACTCTAAATCCTCGGTCTTTACCATACTATCAAAAATGAACTAAATCTTGGCTTTTTCCTAATTTATCATATACCACTTTTATCATTGAATTCCATTTATTCTTTTATCATAAGGTATCTTCCTTCTTTTGAATTACTTTTACATTCGAAACTGGTTTAGGTCATCGTCAGTTTATACCCAACTTAATACAAAAGCCTCCTAAATTAAAATTACTGCCCCTAGTCTCTTCTCCTCTAGTACATTTTTTAACACTTGTCAAAATAATGGCATTCATGGTCCTCCACGCTTGGACCCCTGAAACACCTTTCCAGCCTTATCTTCCATTACTCTTGATGCCAAACACACTATTCTAGTCAGACCAATACACCCAATCTCCCCTAAATTATCCATACTGCAGACACACTATTTTGTCTCCCAAACAGCTATTCTTCCTCCTAGTCCCCAATTTTCTTTCATTGCCCATCCCTCCTCCATGTGTCCTTGAGGTAAATCTTAACTAGTCTTAATCAATCTTGGAAACTCCACTCTTCTTGTCTGTGATTTATACAAGGACGTAACATATACATAACATAACATATACAATGAGACATAAGGGAAATTCTGCAGGGTGCTTCTACAAACAATTTTCTTTTATGAAGAGACGAAGGAAATCTCTGTTTCTAAAAATAGGCACAGTACTGTTACTATCTGGTGATGCTGAGTCAATTCCAGCTCTTAGCAACCCTGTAGAACAAAGCAGAACTGCCCCATAGGGTTTCCAAAGCTGTAAATCCTTACAGAAGTAGACTACCACGTCTTTCTCCTGTTGTACAGCTTGTAGGTTTTGGTTATTAACTGAGTGCTTAGCTATTTAGCCTCCAGAGCTCCATTGCCATTGAATTGATTCTTATTCACAGATTCTATATTACAGGTTAGAAACATCTCAAGGAGGTTGTGAGGAACACTTGGTGGATTGAAACTCCTGAGCTGTTGGTTAGCAGCCATAACACTTGACCTCTCTGCCACCAGTAGGTATCCTTAAAAGACTACTTACAAACACAAAACCACTCTGTTTTCAAATACACAGGCTAAAGCCAAGTGCCGTCGAGTCTAGGAGAGCTTCTAAAAACTTGGTGAAATCTAAGAACCAAAAGCTGAAAATCAGAGTGGTAGTTTGTTTCTGGTACTACTGTTGTCTTGGAGAAAGGTCAATATTGGTAAATATGATGCCTATGGTTAAATGGAGTCAGGAGACAACAGCTCCTTTCCTAAGACAGGATTCCTTTCAAAGAACTAAATCCTTAGTCAGGGCCAGTATGAGGATGAAGCAAGTAAGTTACTTATCTCACCTTTGTCTCAGATCTGCCATTGGTGACTGGGTGGACTATAAACTAATTTTACTTATCAAAAACAAGTATTGGTAGGTTGGAGGGAAACTAGACTCACTATGGTCATCTATGAAGTACTCCCCTTGGTAAACTATGCACCAATGCCAGTGCCTTGTTCACCCTTCAAAGCAATTTTGAAACTCTTTCTGAAATGGCCATTGCACAGAGTGGTATGGTGGCAAGTTCATGAACTTAATTGTATAGTTGTTTATAAGGGAGTGTGTAAGTTTGTAAGCCAGTAAACAAATAACTGTATTGGAACACCCTACTTGCTCACCTGATGTGACCCTTAGTGACTTTTTCTTTACCTGGAGATAAATTTTGAAAGGAAAACATTTTGATGACATTCAGGACATCAAGGGTAGTACAACAGCTCTGATGGCCATTCCAGAAAAAGAGTTCCAAAATTGCTTTGAAGGGTGAATTAGGTGCTGGCATCAGTGCATAGCTTCCCAAGAGGAGTGCTTCAAAGGTTACCACAGTGATATTCAGCAATGAGGTATGTAGAACTTTCTCCCAGAAGAGATTGTGAACATAATTGGCAATCCTTGTATATTTAGAAGAAGCAAACAGAAACCTGTATATCAGTGTTTCTTTGCAGATTGCGGTACTTTTCACAATAGCCAAAAAATGGAAACAATGAAAATGTCCACTATAGATGAATGACTACACATGTTTATACATTGTTTTAGTCAGCTAGGGCTGTTCTAACAGAAATACCAAAGAGTGGATGGCTTTAACAAAGGAAAGTTTATTCTTACACAGTCTGGTAGTTTGCAAGTCCATATTCAGGGTGTGTGCTGCAGGGGAAGGCTTTCCCCTTGTCGGCTCAGGAGGCGAGTCCAGTATTGCATCAGTCTTTGTTCAGGGAGTGTTTTGGCGCAGGAAACTCAGGTCTGAAAGACACGCTCTTCTCCCAGTGCTGCTTGCTTGATGGTATGAGGTTCCCCATTCTCTGCTTGCTTCACTTTCCTTTTATCTCTTGCAGGCTGAAAGGATTAAGGGTGGAGCAAGCCATACTCCAGGGAAACTCCCTTTACAGCAGAGCTGGGAAGTAATCCTATGAAGGAATTTACAGCCTCACCCTAACCTTTTAATATACAGTTTAGGGAAACCACAAAATAGAGGACAGTCACAAGATACTGGGAATCATGTCCCAGCCACATTGCTACACATATTTTTGGGGGGACACAATTCAATCCATGACATAGGTAGAATACAGTATTATGCAGCTATAAAAATAAGTGAAGTTCTGACGTATGTCACAACATTTATGAACCACACTTACATAAAATAAGAAAATATGTACAAATCAAAGATTATTAATACTTACTAAAGGTGGTATAGAAGCAGAAAGAGAGTTTTTGTTTGGGAGGTGTTGACTTTATGGTGATGGTAAGTGGGATGCTTTGAATGAGGTTAGAAATAAAATTTGCACCACATAAAAGTGTAGTCAATGTGATTGAGTTATAAATGTGGAAGCTGTTGTGTTGGCAGATGTTTGTTGTCTGTTTTTACCACAATAGGAAAAAAAAAAAATCCTACTTAGAGTGGGAAAAGGAAGGATACTTACTTGTCTATGTCTGCCTGGGCACCAGTAAAAAAAAAAAAAAAAAATTATTATGATTAAGTGAAAGTATACAATCCAAATCAATTTTGCATGCCCACCTTGCTACACTGCTTCTGCTCTCCTTGCCTGGTGACAACACACACACTCCTCCTTTTCATTCTATACTCCTCGTATCCTTCAAGCAATCTCTTGTCCTCTCCTCTCTACCCTTTTCTCTCCTATCTAGGAAGAGACCAGTAGGACAGCATCCTATAAATGCATAGAATCATAGAGTACACAAACCATGTGGTCACCATGTGTCCTCGAGTCCAGTCCATTTTTGTCCAAAGAGTTGACCTCAGTAGTGTTTTCTGGACAGGGGCAGCAGCAGGTCTAGGGGCCATGCTCCCAGGGAATCCCCCAGTCTTTCAGACCATCACTGATGATCTTTTGGTAGAGTTCCTGAGGTGCACTCGTTTTTCTCATGTTGCCACGGGGACTCAATATTGTCTGCCCCATCACAGCTGTCCTTGGTGGCTGGGAACCACCTGATTCTTCTGATCACATGTAGATACAGTCACCCATTCACTTGGGTCTTTCTGCCTCCTGGGCACTTTTTTCTTTGTGTCTTTGTTGCTGGTGGTGATCATCTGTTCTGGATGAGGTGGGTCCAGTGGGTGTACCTCACGTGGCAGCTTGCTAGCTTTTAAGACCCCGGACACCACTCACCAATGTGGGGTGCAGAAGATTCCCTTAGCAATGGGATAGTTATGCCAGTTGGCCTCAATGTCCCCTGATAGCATGGTCCCCAGGCCTCGCCCCTGCTACTCCAATACTTGTAGTATTGGATTGAGATTACAAAGAGTTTTCAGTTTATGGTGAACTCCAGTTAAATTGACCTAATTTCTATTGTGTGCTGTCACTGCTTTCACCAACCAAATTTCTAACAACTCTCTAATCTATGAACAACCCTCTCCCTCCTCCTCTTCCCTTGTAGCTGTAAGAGTCTTTTCTTCTATACCTAAGTCTGATTTTAAGTCCTTGTAGTAGGGGTCTCATACAATATTTGCCCTTTTGCTGCTGACTGATTTCAGTCAGCGTAATGTCTTCCAGTTGAAACCAGGTATGAAATGCTTACTAAAATTGTCACTGTTCTTTAGCATTGCACAGTGTTCCACTGAGTGTATGTACTATAGTTTATATGTTCCTTTTGTTGATAGACACCTGAATTGGTTCCATCTTTTTGCTATTGCAGACTGTGCTGCAATAAACATTCATGTGGATGTATCTGCTCATGTGTCAGCTTTTGTTCCTATAGGATATATTCTGAGCAGTGGGTTTTACTGCATGAAATAGTATATCTATTTCCAGCTTTTTAAGGAAGCACCAGTTCGCTTTCCAAAGAGGTTGTACCATTTTGCAATCCCACCAGCAGTATAAGAAAGTTCCAATCTCTCCACAGCCTCTTTAGCATTTGTTGTTTTGTGTTTTTTGGATCATGGCCAAGCTTGTTGGGGTGAGATGTTCTCTCATTGTAGTTTTGATTTGGGTTCCTCTGATAGCTAATGATTATGTGCATTTCCTCATCTGTCTTTTGGCTGACTGGATGTCCTCTTTGGTGAAGTATCTGTCCATCTCCTTTGCCCATTGCTTAATTGTGTTATTTACCTTTTTCTTGTTGGTATTTTGCAGTACCCTGTAGATAATGGAGATGAGATATTGGTCCAAGACATAGTTGCCAAATCTTTTTTCTTGTTCTGTAGGTGGTCTTTTAGCTCTTCTTATAACATCCTTGGATGAGTAAAAGTGCTTGATTCTTAGTAGTTCCCATTTATCTATTTTCTCTTCTGTTGATCATGCTTTCTTTGTTAGATTTTGAAATCTGTCTAAGCTGTGCATTAGAACTTCCATTGTTGACCCTTTTTTTTTCTTGTGTGATCTTTATCATTTTAGATTTGATATTTAGGTCTTTGATCTATTTTGAGTTAGTTTTTGTGTAAGGTACAAGACATGGGTCTTATTTCATTGTTTTTGTCATATGGATATCCAATTTTGCCAACACCATTTGTTAAAGAGGCAGTTTTTACCCAGTTTACAATCTTAGCACCTTTGTTGAATATCAGCTGTTCATAAGAGTATGGTGGCATCTCTGGGGTCCCAACTCTGTTCCATTGGTCTATATGCCTCTTTTTCTAACAGTACCAGGCTGTTTTGACTACTGTGGCAATATAATAAGTTCTAAAATCAGGTAATTTAAGGTCTCCCACTGTGTTCCTCTTCTTCAGTAATGCTTTACTTATCTGGGGTTTCTTCCATTTCAAAGAAAGTCAGTGATTTGTTTTTGCATCTCATTAAAAAATGTCACTGGAATTTGTATTGGAATTGCATTGTATGTATTGATTGCTTTGGGTAAAATAAACATTTTTGCAATGTTGAATCTTTCTACCCATTAGCAGGGTAGGTTTCTCTATTTATGAAACACTCTTTTGGTTTATTGCAGTAAAGTCTTGTAGTTCTCTCTGTACAGGTCTCTTCTTTCTCTAGTTAGATTTACTCCTAGGTAATTTATCTTCTGGAGAGCTATAGTAAATGGTATTGATTTGGTAATTTCTTCCTCGATGATCTCTTTGTTGGTATAAAGAAGTCCTACTGATTTACTTATATTTATCTTATATCCTGGTACTTCGCTGAATTCTTCTATTAGTTCCAGTAGTTTTCTTATGGATTCTTTAAGATTCTCTGCATATACAATCGTATCATCTACAAATAGGGTGATTTTTTTCCTTCTTTTTTGCTGATGCAGAAGCCCTTTATTTCTTTGTCTCGTTTAAGTACTCTGGCTAGAACCTCTACTACCATGTTGAATAAAAGTGGTGAGAGTGGGCATCCTTGTCTAGTTTCTGTTCTCAAGGGTAATTCTTTCAGTCTGTCTCCATTCAGGATGATGCAGGCAGTTGGCTTTGTGTAGATGTCCTTATTGCATTGAGGAATTTCCCCTCTATTCCTATTTTGCTCAGAGTTTTTAACATGAATCGGGGTTGGACACTGTCAAATGCCTTTTCTGCATCAGTTAACAAGATCAGGTGATTTTTAACCATTGTGTTATTTATGTGGTTGATCACATTCATTGTTTTTCTGATGTTGATACAGCCTTGCATTCTTCCTACAAATCCAACTTAATCATGATGAATTATATTTTTGACATGTTGTTGAAGTCTATTGGCAAGTATTTTGTGGAAGATTTTTGCATCTAGGTTTATGAATGATGCTTGTCTGTAATTTTCTTTTTTTGTGGGATCTTTTCCTGGCTTTGGTGTCAGGGTTGTGCTGGCTTCATAGAATGAACTTGGGAGTATTCCATCCCTTTCTATGCTGTGGAATAGTCTCAGTAGTATTATAGTTAAATCTTCTCTAAAAGTTTGGTAGAATTGTCCAGTGAAGCCATCTGGGCCAGGGCTGTTTTTGGTCAGTAGTGTTTGATGACTTTTTCAGTCTCTTCCTTTGTGATGGGTGTATTATATTGTTCTATTTCCTCTAATAATTTTGATAGGTGATATGAAGCTAGAAATTTGTCCATTTCCTCTAGGTTTTCCAGTCTGCTAGAGTACAGTCTTTTGTAGTATTCTGTTATGACGCTTTTGATTTCAGATGGGTCTGTTGTGACATCTCCCATTTCCTTTCTTATTTGAGTTATGTTTTTCCTCTCCTGTTTTTCAACTTGATGGCACTTGGCTGGCTCCTGTTTTTCTTTTGTAAGTTTAGCTAATGGTTTATCAATTTTTTTGATCTTTTCAAAGAAGCAGATTTTGGTTTTGTTACTCTTTTCAATTGTTGTTCTATTCTCTAATTCATTTAATTTTGCTCAAGTCTTTATTATCTGTTTTGTTCTGGTGCCTGAGGAGTTCCTCTGCTATTCTCTTTCTACTTGTTCAAGCTATAAGGTTAATCCTTTGGTTTGGATTCTTTCTTCCTTCTGGATGTGTGCATTCATACAAATAAATTGACATCTGAGCACTGCCGTTGCTGTATCCTATAGGTTCTGGTACAATGTGTTGTCATTCTCATTCAGTTCCATAAATTTCTTTATTTTGTCCTTGATTTCTTCTATAAGCCATAGGTTTTTGTGTAAGGTGTTGTTCATTTTCCATGAGTTCAAATTTCTACCTATTTTTTTTCTGCTATTGATTTCAACTTTTATGGCTTTATAGTCTGAAAAGATGCTTTACAGTAATTCAATGGTTTGGATTTTGTCAATATTTGCTTTATGTCCTAACACATGGTCTATTCTGGAGAATGTTCCATGTGCATTGGAGAGGAAGATGTACTTATCTGTTCATGGGTAAAAGGTTCCATATATGTCGGTGAGGTCTAGTTGTTCAATTGTCACAATAAGACCTTCTGTGTCTTTACTGAGCTTTTTTCTGGATAATCTGTCCATTACTGAAAGTGGAGTGTTGAAATCTTCAACTATTATTGTAATTTCTTTTTTCAGTGTTGTTAGTGTTTGTTCGATGTATTTAGATGATGTAGTATTGGGTGCATAAATATTTAATATTGTTATGTCCTGCCTATACAGTGAAACTTTCAGCAATAGTGACCATCCTTGTCCATGATAGTGGATTTTACATTAAAGTCTATTTTATATGAGGTTAGTATTGCCACTCTTGTTCTTCTTTGTATGTTGCTGGCTTGGTGTATATTTTACCATCCTTTAATTTTCAGCTTGTTCACATCTTTGAGTCTAAGGTGTATTTCTTGTAATCAACATATATGTGGATCATGTCTTTTGATCCAGGATGTCACTCACTGTCTTGTCATTGGAGTGTTGAGTCCATTTACATTCAGTGTAATTATTCATAGGTATGTGTTTAGTACTGTCATTTTGATGTATTTATTTTTGTGTTGTTGATGTTTCCTATGTAAGTTTTCTGTTCTGGGGTGTTCTTTATGGGTTGACTTTCATGTTTTTCAGTGTTGGTTTGGTGTTTGTTGAGACTTCTGTGTTATGTTTTTTCTTTTGATATGTCTCATTATTATTTTGCTTTGTGGCTACTTATATGATTCCCTTTGCTGTTGAAAGTTTAAACTATACTTTAACTTCTCCATATCTTTTTAATTTCCTCTCCAGCTGAAAGGGTTATAACTACTGTAATATATCCCTCTTTTTAATGTGGTGATGTCATAGTTTTTGTGATATGTTCACTGTTCCCTTTGTTTAATAGTGTAGCTTAGTTTGAGTCATGTGACTTTCCTAAGTAATAGGACTTTGGAAGCTGTGTACTGCATTGCCTCCTTATGTATACACTTAATGTTTTTGTTTTTTGTAAGTGAAGAGCTCCTTTCAGTATTTCTTATAGTTTGGGTTTGGTTTTTATGTAGTCTCTAAGCTTCTGTTTACCAGCGAATGTTTTAATTTCCCCATCATATTTGAGAAACAATTCTGCAGGATATATAATTCTTGGTTGGACTTTTTTCTCCTTTAAGGCTTTGAATATGTCCTCCCACTGCCTCCTGGTCAACATCACTTCTGCCAAGAAGTCAGATGAAAGACTACAGTGCTTCTCTTTGAATGCTAGTTTTGCTTTAAGTCTTTCTGCCTTTAAGATCTTCTGTTTATGTTTCATTTTATTAAGCTTGATTATAATATGTCATGTGTCTTTCTTTTGGGGTCTGTTTTTGTGGTGTTCAGTACACATCTTGGAAATCTATGTTCTCTTCTTTCATAATTTCAGGAAAGTTTTCTGTCAGTAATTCTACAATATATCTGTGTTTTCAGCTATCCCTTCCTGCTCAGGAACTCCAATTGTTCATAGATTACTCCTCTTAATAGAGTCCCACATGTTTCTTAATGCTTTTTCAGTTTTCTTATTTCTTTTCTCGGCTTTCTTCTCATGGGTGCTGGTGTCAGTTTCTCTATCCTCTAGCTCAGTATGTGTGGCTTTCATCTTCTCAATCCTGCCTTTTGGCTTTGGATTGAATTGTCTACTTCTGTAATTTTGCTATTGATCTGCTGGATTTCAGATTGTTAATGTTGCATCAGTTAAAATAGCTTAATTTTTCATTTTGTTCTGCTGCAATTTTTTTTTAATCTCTCAGAGGGCTTTATATGTAATTCTTTTGTGCTCAACCTCTGATAGTTTCAGAATGGCTTCTTCATAGTTTTTTGATTTTTTATTCTGGGAGTTTCCCAGGGCCATGGTGGACTGTTTCTTTAAATGGTTAGCTATGGACTGTTGCCTTCATGTCATCTAGAAGCTGTGCAGTTTTTTCAGTGTTTCCTCAGAAGGAACGGAGGTATAGTTCTAAGAGAGAAGTTGGTCACCAGCTGCCTCTGTGTACTCTGGTGACTAGCCCAAGCTGGACTTTCTGGGATGGCAGCCTCTGTCTACTAGCTGGGAAAGATGGTGCCTTACATTTTGGGTCACTGGGGAACTGTTAGTCAACACTATGATTTGGATTAGCGAAGAGTGAAGGAGATGCTGCAGCATGCTCAGCTGTCAGTTCTCCAAGTATTCTTATTTTAAAAAGGTACTTTACTGCTAAGCTGTGAGTTGTCCAACAGCTGCTGAAGTCAGTTAGGCCTTCAAGTGAGGCAGGTACCACCATCCAGCTGACAATGAAAGCATCTCACAGGCCATCCCAAAGTGGGGATCAAAGTGATCAAAGTGGGGAGGTGTTATGGCCTTGCTGCCATTCTCTGCCAGGCCTTACCCATAACTCTAGAGACTCCACCATCTTAAACTCAGCTTTTCTGCTGGAGAAGCACTTTCCAGACAGGCTCTACCTCTCAGCATGAATCTCAGCCCAAGCTGGGTGACTCTGCCTCCCAGTTGACCAAGATGGCATCCCACCTGAGCTGCTCTTCCTGCTGTGAAACAACAGAATCTATGGTGCAGCTCAGAAATGAGAGGGTGGAAGAGCAGTAGTCCCCCTAGTCAGTAGCCAGGCTCTTAATATGTGGCTATCCCATACACAGTCTCTCTGCTGTGCTATACACTATTTACTTAAGCACTGTAGTTCAGCGTATTAACGAGCTCATGACAAGTTAACAAAACACCACCTCCCAGATAACATAGAAGATGTCAGGCCTGCATACCTCCCAAACGGTGAGTCAACTGAACCCAGATTCAGCGTGTGCTGTTTCATGTTAGAGAGAGGTAGTTTCCTGTATACTGGCACACAGTCTAATCTGGAAACTTTATGCCAGATCCTAGGGCTCCCCAGATGTCCATGCTGCTCCATTCAATTATCGGTCCAGGCCTTAGTTCTCAGAGGGAATTGAGGAGATGTGTGTCTAGTCCACCATGTGGGCCCAGCCTCTTCCAGACATCCATATGTTATCAACCAGTAATTTTACTTTCAGAAATGTATTCGATACGTGTGTCCTCAGAGTTGTAGAAGAACACCCCCAATGCCATAGTTTGTATCACCCCAACCCTGGAAACAATACAAATATCCATTGCAGAGAAACAGAGACAGAGATAGAGATAGAAGAGTGACATAATCGTGAGATGTGGTACTATAAAACAGTGAAGACAAATGAACTACTGCTATAGCAACCAATGTGAAAGAATCTCACAAACATAACATTGATGAAAAAAGTCACTGATGAATCCATACATACAAAATCATTTAAATAAAGTTCATAAACATGCAAACATAAAGTATGTATTTTTTAGCTACATGCACACACACATATATGTAACAAAACAAACTACAAAGAAAAGCAGGAGAAAATTTGTTACATTGAAATATTTTTTTGAAAATCAGTATTTTCCAATCTCTGTTGTTTAAAGAATTGGCAAGATGTGAAATAGCATGACTTCGCAAACTGTCTCTTTAAGCATTTTGAAATCACTTTCTCCAATTTTTAAAAACTTTTTGTTCTTAAAAAATATTTCTGGTTTAAGACAACCCAGCCAAACCCAACCCACTGCTGTTGAGTCAATTCTGACTCATATTGACTCTATAGCACAAAATAGAACTGCCCCCATAGAGTTTTCAAGGAGTACCTTGTGGATTCAAACTGCTGACTTTTTGATTAGCAGCCATAGCACTTAACCACTATGCTATTGGGGTTTCCTGTTTAAGCAAAGGTGTCCTTCATCACAACTCTTATTCAGCATTGTGCTAGAAGCACTAACCAGAGCAGTTAGGCTAGAAAAATACATAAAAGACACCTAAATTAATAATGAAGAAGTAAGAGTATTCCTGTGTGCAGATGATATGATTTTATACACAGAAAACCTCAAAGAATCCAGAAGAAAACTACTGGAACTAATAAAAGATTTTCTCAAATTATCAGGATACAAGATAAACATACAAAAATCATTTGAATTCCTCTACACCAACAAAAGAGAACTTCAAAGAGGAAGTCATCCAATCGGTACCATTTACAATAACCTCCAAGAAGATGAAATACTTAGGACTAGATCTAACCAGATACATAAAAGATGTACAGTCTTAGGCCAAGTTCTCTGAAGAAGCAAAACCAGTCAAGTGCATAAATATTTATAAAGAGAGATTTATATAAAAGAAACAGCTCAAGCAATTGTAGAGGCTGAAACATCTCAAGTCCTGGATCAAAATACAGGCCTCCAGCAGCTGCAGAAGCTGGTGAATAGAAAGTCAGCAGGTCAGAGAAGAAGGTTCCTGCTCACTAGCTGTGAAGGTTGGCAAATCCCAAGATGGCAGGCGAGAGTCCAAAGTTTCTCCTGCTTCATGTAGCTGCAGAGGCTGGTGAACTCAAATCACCAGTTCAGGGAACAAGACTGTTCCTTGTGGGCTATGAAGACTGATGAACCCCAAAAGGTGCTAGCCTAAGTTCTGAAAAGTAGATGTCAGAAGACAAGAGAGTGGCAGCTGCTAGATCCACAAGCCGAAATCTTGGCGAGGGAAGCAGGCAGGAAGTAGACAGTGGAAGGCAGAGAGATGAAGGCTGAGGGGGTGGTGAGCCACTACAGGCCCTGCCTCTGTCAGTAGCCCTTCCATCACGGTGGTGGCCACAGCATCATACAACCGCCAAAACACTGAGAATCATAGCTCAGTCAAGTTGACACATAATCTTAATCATCACACTTATACAAAGAAAACTATAAGACACTACTACAAGAAACCAAGATAACTATAAAAGTAGAAAAACATACCTTGTTTGTGGATAGGAGACTTAACATTGTGAAAATGTCAATTCTACTAAGAGCAATATAAAGATATCATGCACTATTGACCAAAATCCCAACAGCATTTTTTAGTGAGATGGAGAAATAAGTCACCAACTTCATATGGAAAGAGAAGATGCTCCAAATAAGCAAAACATTACTGAAAAAGAAGAATAAAGTGGGAGGTCTCATTTTACCTGATTTCGGAAACTATTATACTGCCACAGTACTCAAAACAGCCTAGTATAAGTGTAAAAACAGATATATAGACTAATAGAACAGAACTGAGAATCCAGATGTAAATTAATCCACTAATTTGACTAAGGCCTTAAGTCCATTAAGTGGGAAAAGACAATCTCTTTAACAAATGGTGCTAGTACTGGATATCCATCTGCAAAAAAAAAAGAAACAAGAAGCAAGTCCCATGCCTCACACTATGCACAAAAACCAACTCAAAATGAATCAAAGACCTAAATATAAAATCTAAAACAATAAAGATAATGGAAGAAAAAATAAGGACAATGCTAAAAGTCTTTGTACACGGCATAAACAGAATATAAAACAACTAAAAATGCACAATTACTAGAAGAGAATCTGGAGAACTGAAAGCTCCTAAAAATAAAACACACTTATTCAAAGACTTCACCAAAGTATAGCAACCTACAGACATGAAAAAATTGTGGCTACGATATATCCAATCGAGGTCTAATCTCTAAAATATAAGATACTGCAAAACTTTGACCACAAAAAGAAAAATAGCCTAATTAAATAATAAGCAAAGTCTATAAACAGGCACTTCACCAAAAAAGGAATTTGGGTGGCTAACAGATACATGAGGAAATGCTCACGATCGTTAGCCATTAGAGACATGCAAATCAAAACGACAATGAGATAGCATTTCACCCCAGCAAGGATAGCATGTATCAAAAAAAAAAAAAACAAAAAAACACAAACAACTAATGCTGGAGAGGTCGCAGAGAGACTGGATCACTTATAAATTGCTGGTGGAAATGTAAACTGGTACAATCACTTTGGAAATCCATTTGGTGCTTCCTTGATAAGCTACAAATAGAAATACCATATAATCCAGCAATCTCACTCCTTGGAATGTATTCTAGAGAAATAAAGAGCCATCACATGAGTAGATATGGGCATAACATGTTCATTGCTGCACTGTTCACAATACACAAAACTAAAAAAACAACCTAGGTGCCCATCAACTGATGAAAGGATAAAGAATTTTAGTATGTTCACGCAATAGAATGAACAATAATGAATAGTGTTGGATCCATGAAACATTCATAACTTGAGTAAATCTGGAAGACATGCTGAGTAAAATTTGTCAGTCAAAAAAAGGACAAATACTGCATGAGACCATTATTGTAAGAACTCAAGAAAGAGGTTTAAACACACACAAAAAAGATTCTTTGATGTTTATGAGGATGGGTCATGGAAGAGAGAGTAATTCACCTACTAGACAGTCGACAAAAAATAAACAATAGAGAGGAAGTCAGAACCATTCGATTGAACAAAAAACTAAGGAGTTTCCTGAATACAACCAAACACTTTGAAGGACAATGTATCGGTAGGGCAGTCTGGAGACCATAGTTTCAAGAGACATGTAGATCAATCGGCATAAGAAAGTTTATGAAGAGAATGTGGTGCGCCACAGTTTGGTGAGTGATATCTGGGGTCTTAAAAGCTAGCTAGCAGCCATCTAAGATCCGTCAATTTGTCCTAACCCACCTGGAGCAAAGGAGAATGAAGAACACTAAAGATGCAAGGAAAATATTAGCCCAAGAAGCATAAAGGGGCAAACAAACTAGAGACTCCATCAGCCTAAGACAAGGAGCATAACAGGGCAGGAGAAAAGTAGGGAGCAGAACTCAAATTCTAATAAAGGACCAGACTTTATGGTGGAAGAACCCCAGAAGACATGGTCCCCAGACTTTCTGTTATGCCAGAACTAAAGCTGTTCCCAAAGCCAACTCTTCAAAGAATAGTCTAGACTATATAAGACATAAATGGCAGTTGTGGAGAGTATGCTTCTTATTTTCAGTAGATACGTAAGACTAAATAGACAGCTCCTGTTCAGAGGCGAGATGTGGAGGCAGACAGGGATAGGAGCTGGCTGAATGCATTTGGGAAATCCAGGGTGGAAAGAAGACATGTACAGTCACACGCAGGGATAGCAACTAGGGTCACATAACAGTATATGTGTCAATTTTTGTATGAGAAACTAATGAACTGCAAACTTTCGCCTAAAGCATAATTATATATATATATATATATATATATACATAAGTATTTCTCATTTGACCAAATAGACAATAGATGAGTGATAACTTTGCTGAAGATTAAGACAGTATACAGTACTGGGGAAGCCAGCACAACCCACACAAGGCTAGGTCATGGAAGCTCCATAGACACATCCTAACTCTCTGAAGGACGAAATTACTGGAATTTATAATTTGTGGGAATCATGATCTAGGGTAACATCTACCTCAATTGGCCTAACATAATTTATTTAAAAAGTGCTCTATGGGTGAGTACTGTCAGGGATATTAAAATACTGCGAGTGGCCATGTAAGATACTCCACTGGTCTCACCGCAAGTAGAGAATGAAGAAAACTAAGGACACAAGAAAAAGATTAGTCCAAGGGATTAATAAACCACAACTACCATAGCCTCCACCAGACTGAGTACAGTACATCTAGAAGGTGCCTAGCTACCACCACCAACGTTTCTGACAAGGATCACAATACAGGGTCTAGGACTGAGTTGGGAAAAAGTGGAGAACAAACTTCTGACTCAAAAAAAAAAAAAAAAAAAAAAAAGACTTCCTGGTCTGACAGGGACTGGAGATACCACTAGAGTGTGAGGACAGCGGCCCTAGGACACCTTTTTAGCTCAGTAACGAAATCTCTCCTGAGATCTACCCTTGAGACAGGTTTAGACAGACCCATAAAACAAGCTGAGATGGAAAGGTCGGACCAGCCCAAGGGCAAGGACTAGAGGTCAAGAAGGGGCAGAAAAGCTGGTAACAGAGGATTCAAGTTTGAGAAGCCAGAGTGTTGACATGTTGTGGGGTTGGTAACCAGTGTCCCTCCAAAATGTGTGTATTGTTTAATGCGAACTTTATTGATTCTGTAAACCTTAATCTAAAGTTCCATAGTAATAATAATAAAATATTCCTGGTTTATTTTACCCAATTATTCCTACTCTGTCAGTTTTTTTTCTTTAAAATTTGTGCTGTAATTGACAGTTTACAATCCAATTTGCTGTATAAAACCCTGCACCCACACTGCTATGCAACTCTAGCTGCTTTCCTCACCCTGTAACAGCATGCTCCTACTTTCTACTCTGTACTTCCCATAATCATTTGGCCAACTCCTAGCCACCTCTACCCTCTCTTGCCTCTGGACAAGAGCTGCTCAGACAGCTTCATGTATATATTTAGGCCAAGAAGCACATTCTTCACCAGCATCACTCTGTGTCTTATACTCCAGTCCAATCTTTGTCTGAAGAGTTGGCTTCAGTACTTTTTTAAGCTCCAGGTTAACAGAGGCTAGAAGCCATGTCCTTGGGGAACCCTTCAGTCTGATGGACCGTCAAGTGCTTGAGTTCTAGCTCTGCACACCCATTTTTCTCCCACCACTTTATGTTGTGGTCCTTATCAAGGCAGTCATTAGTGGTGGACGGCCAACATCTAATTGTTATGGTCCTATGTAGATGTAGTCTTAAATCTAAAGGCAGCTTCTGGCTCCTGGGCTCATGATGTCCTTCATTCTCCTTTGCTCTAGGTGGATTGTGACCAGTTGATGCTATTTAGATGGACACTTGCTAGCTTTTAATACACCAGACATCACTTACCAAGTGGTATGCAGAACATCTTCTTTAAAAAAAAGTCTTAGTTATGCCAATTAGCCTAGATGTCTGCTGAAACCACGGTCCCCAGACCCTTTTTCCTGCTACTCTGTCCTCCAGAATATTGGATTGTGTGCTCACTCCCTGCCTAACCCAATTTATGCCTACTATCTAATCTGTGTATACTCCTGTCCCTCCGTCCTCCTTCCTTGTAACCACCAAAAATTATTTTCTTGTGTGCTTAGAAATATGGAAAGCTTCATGAATTTGCATGTCATCCTTGCTAAGGGGACATGCTAGTCTTCTCTGTGTCATTCCAGTTTTAGTATATGTTCTGCCAAAGCAAGCGCCCCACTGTGTGATTTTTATTAGGAAAAGTAGAGAAAAGGAAAAATATATAATGATAAGGAATAAGATGGAAGACCCTGTCCAACATTTAATCGATCACCTCAACTATGGCAGCTTTTAGAAGAGTATATGTATATACACAGTAAAACCTGTGAAAGCTAAAAATCTGTGTAAGGTAGATAAGGAAAACTCAGAGATTTTCAACTAATAGTGATAGAAAAATGATTGACTGTATGCTGTCAAAGGAGGAAAACTTGCAAGAGCCAGAAAAACAAGGCAGTCCCGTTAAGTCCAAGCTCTCACAGGTTTCACTGTAACATGATTCCATTTTAAGACAATGTAACACAAACACACATACACAAACATACACACACGAATACATAAGCCTAGAAAGAGGTCTGGAAGGTATTAACTAAGTTTTCTTAGGGTGGATGGGATTTTGTGAATTGATTATATTGTCCCTTTGATTACCTATATTTTGCCATTGCCATTGTGGTACTAAAAAATAACCAAAGAAACTGAAAGAAAATTTTACTGAACATGTTTAGCTGCTCCACCTAAACATGTATGCGTTGTTGGCAATAGCATACGACCATTAACTATATTGAATGAAAGTTTTTTTCCTAACCAAATCCTCTTTGGATATATGAATTTTGTTTCTTGTTCAGGTAGAGATGCTATGGTGGGCTAATCTGACAAGTATTGCCTTATAACATACCTGTAGATTGCCCCATACTAACACATATATCGTTAAATCTAGTTTTTAGCTAAATTCACCTGCAATTGTATAAGAGTTCACCAGTTTTTTTCTGTCATTGTTGTTGAAATTTAAATCTAATATGTGTAAATCACTGATTACATTCTTCAAATGATACAATCATTCTCTCCCTCTTTTTCCAGATTGTTCTTCCCCAGTTAACATGAATTCACTGCCTCCTAAATTTCTTATCGGAGCTTCTGAGTTGCTGTTGTCAGTTTGATCCCATACAGATAGTTTTTTAAAAGAGATAGAATAGAACAGAGATGAAAGTTCTGGGTGTTATATGGCAACATGATACAGACTGTAAAATTGTTCTTAATTCACAATTTAAAAAAAAAGAGCATAATGTCCAGAAGATAATTTAGGTTTAAGATTTAAAGATTACCTCAGGACAATAGTTTTGGTAGTTCAACCAGACTCTATGGCTCCTGAAAAGCTGGATTCTGTAAGAATTTGGAAGTCTCTTACTTATACATTTTTCCCTCTTTTGATCAAAATTCTTTTGTATAATCTTTGATCGAAGTGTTTATTAATGGTAGTCAAGCATACAGTTCTGGTCTTGTGACAAAGGAGGTATTCATGGAAGCAAGTAGACATGCATTCCAGGAAATGGATATATTTTCTGAGACCAGGAGACCCCCAAGAGGATTATGTTCCATGAAAGGTCCACAACATAAACTATTCACAAAGGCAATTAGAAATGCACTGGTGAGAAGGTCACCAAAGTCGGTGGTGCTTTCCTGTGCAAGTCAGAGCAAAGAGCAGGGAAGATATTCACAGAGGTGAGCTTGCTGAAATCCATGGGGACGATGGCACCTTGATACATAGAGGCAAGGAGGTAGTGCTTAGACATCAGAAGCTGGTAGGTTACAGTTATCATGATGACTGCCTTGACTGGACAGGCAGCCAAGGAGATTCGAACCACAGGAAGTTACAGAGATGCTTAATACCCAAACCAAACCCATTGTCACTGAGATGATTCTGACTCCAGCAACCCTTCGGGACAGAGTAGAACCGCCCCATAGGGCTTCCAAGGCTGCAGTCTTCACAGATGCAGACTGTAATATCTTTCTCCAGTGGAGAACTGGTGAGTTCAAACCTCCAATCTTTGGATAGCAGCCAAGCACTTAACCCCTTCACCACCAAGGCTTCTGAGATGTTAGAACAGTATGGCATTCTTAGGGGGAAAATAGGCAGTCAGTGAGGCTGTTACTTTACATCTACCAAAAACAAAAACAAAAACACAAGGGTGGAAAAACAGGAGACTCAGGATGATCATCATAATAAAATGGCAAGTCTGTTGCTTAGAGATTACTCCATCTCAGGACCGAAGTGAATTTTAAAATCTAAAGTCCATTAACTGAATAGACTGCCAGATTCATGGGAGGAAGGACCACATAACACCACAGCAATTATAGACTGTAGGGACACTCTCGGTCCTTTCCTGAAGGGAACATTTCCTTGAGAGATTGCACAGTGGTAAGAGGTGAATGCCTAGATGTTTTAAGGACTGTTGGGTTTAGAGTCTGAGCTGATTTTGATACTTACCACTGTAGTAGCTATGAGACTCCATCTCCCAGATGTCTGACCATAGAGAGAAGAACTGACAGCCCAGCTATTGTGCTCTGACATGCATCATTATCGTGTTCATGCTTACAAACGATACTGCTATAGTCATTCTTGTTTATGTCTTTTTGTGATGTAAATATATGATTCTGTGTGGTTTGTGAGAATTGCATATGTTATGTACATATTTAGCTGTAGTAGGTATTGCAAGTCTTCCAAAGTAAACATAAAAAAGTTCTGTATAACAGAAATAAAAGAGAACGAATAGAAAAATGTGTGAAAGATTTAAATGGACACAAAAAAGGATATCAAATATTCAATAAACATAAGAGAATGAAATATTGAAGCCATAATGTGATGCTATTACCAAACCAAAACCAACCAACCCAACAAACTCATTGTCGTAGAGTTGATTCTGATTCATAGGTCTCCTATAGCAGCCCTACATGACAGAGTGGAACTGCCTGTAGGATTTCCAAGGCTATAACTGTTTATGGAAGCAGACTAAAGCATTTCTTCCTGCAGAGTGGCTGATGGATTGGAACAGCAGACCTTTCAGTTGACAGCTGAACGCTTTAACCCCTGTGTCACCAGGGCCCCTCCACATATCCACTAGAATGCTTCAAATAAAAAGAAAATAGCAGTTGATGGCTAGAATGTGGAGTAACTCGAACTTTATGAGAGTGTAAATCAGTAACGGTTTTTGAAAATTTTAATGGTCTTTTTAATGTAAAAATTTTATGATACAAAGAATTCAATTTTTAAGTGTCCTGGATTGACTTACGTCCCCCCCCCCCACCAAATGTGTGCAGCATATTGGCTAGGCCATGATTCCTGGTATTGTGTGATGTTCCTCCCTGTTGTAAATCCTGCTTTTATGATCTTAATGAAGGATTATGGGCACTGATTGTATTCATAAGGCAAAACTCAGCTGTAAGAATGTGTTGTGTTTTGAGGCACTCTCTTGGGATATAAAGGAAAGGAAAGCTAGGAGACAGTTGGAGACCTCATAACACCACATAGCTCTGCTGAGACCAGAGCATGTCCTTTGGAAAAGACTAAGGGTCTTTGTAGATCAGAAGCTCCCAGTCCACAGGAAGATCATGATAATGACCTCCTTCTAGAGCCGGTAGAAAAAGGCATCTGGAGTTCACACCCTGAAACTGAACTTCTAGCTTTCTAGACCCTGATAAAATACAGTTTGTCTTTGTAAAGCCGTCTGTTTGTGGTAATTCTGTTATAGCAGCACTACATGACTGAAACAATAAGTATATTCAAAATGGTTGTTCCAAGCTAACCAAACCTCTGTGTGTGTTATATGGGGAAATACATTAGAAAAGCTAACAATATAAATGTTGTGGTTAGGGTATTATGTGCTGTTGGGTCAGTTCCAACTCATAATGACCCTCTGTACAATGGAACAAAACACTGCCCGGTGGTGCACCATGCCCATAATTGTTTTTATGCCTGAGCCCCTTGTTGCAGCCACTGTGTCATTTCATCTTGTTAAGAGTCCTCCTCTTTTTATGCTGATGTTCCACTATACTACGTGTGAGACACTTCTCTAGGGATCACTCCCTCCTGACAACATGTCCAAAGAATGAGACGTAGTCTCACCATTTTTGCTTCCAAGGAGCACTCTGGTTCTACTTCTTCCAGAACACGTCTGTTTGTTCTTTTGGCAGTCCATGCATGGTACATTCAGTGTTCCTCTCCAACATCACAATTCACAGGTATCAATTCTTCTTCTGTCTTCCTTATTCAATGCCCAGCTTTCATACGTATATGATGCAATTATAAATACCGTGGCTTCGGTCAGGAGCACCTTAGTGTTCAGGTAACATCTTTACTTTCCAGTACTGCTTTGCAGCAGATTTTCCCCATGCAATGCGTCTTTTGATTTCTTGACTGATGTTTCCGTGGGCATTGATTGTGAAACCAAGTAAAATAAGATCCTTGACAACCTCAATCCTTTCTCCATTTATCATGATATTACTGGCCAGTTGTGAAGATTTTTGTTTTCTTGATGTTGAGGTACAATCCATACTGAAGGCTGTGGTCTTCGATCCTCATCAGTCAATGTTTCAAATCCTCTTCATTTTTGGCAAGCAAGGTTGTGTCATCTGCATAATGCAGGTTATGTAAATAAGTAAATTTAGTAATTTATGTATTGATAAGCTACACATAGTATAGTGGCTCAGATGTGAAAAATATGGGTAGTAACAAAAACTGTATTTGTAAAAATCACTTAAATTTAGGGAACGAAATTTTAAAAATCTCTACAGTGATAGTAACTAGCTAAATGGCCTCTAATGTACTCAATTAATAAGTCAAAAGAAAACTAACAACAGGAATATTTTGATAGTTTCATATTGGTTTTTAATAGTCTACTACCTTTAAATACTACCTTCACTGCATTTGGCAAATCTGCTGCAAAAGACCTCTTTAAAATTCTAAAAAGCAAAAGTGTTACTCTGATTAGTAAAGTGTGCCTGAGCTAAATCATTGTCTTTTCAGTTGCCCACGTGCATACAAAACCTGGACAATAAAAAAGAAGCCCAAAGAAGAATTGATACCTCCAAATTGTGGTATTGGTGAAGAACGTTAAATATAACATAGATTACTAGAACAAACAGATCAGTCCTAGGAAAAAAACTGAAATCCTTCTTAGAGGTGAGGATGGTGAAACATAGTCTTGCTTACTTTGAACACGTCATCAGGAGATACCTACCAGTGAGAAAGAACATCATATTTGGTAAAGTAGAACATCAGTGAAAACAGGAAAACCTCATTAGGTTGGCTTGTCATCATAGCCAAAACAATAGGATCAGACATATTAAAGATCATGAAGATGGCAAAGGACTGAGCAACATTTTGTTCTGTTAGACAAAAATTGCAGTGAGTTGAAGACAAAGACTAAAGATTATAATCTTGAAAAGAGTGTAGTATGAAATTCAGTGTCATTGAAATTGTTGAAAATTACAAATAAAAATGGAGTAAATATACAAAAATTTGGTAATCACCTAATACGGTGAATTCTTTAATGTTTGGGAGAGATTTTAATAAGTTCTGAATTATTGTGATGTAAGACAGAGATACATGGTTAAGCTGGTATCTCAAGTTGAAAGAAGACTGAAGTACTGACCAATGAGCCATGAGAAAACGCTGGAGAGTTCTCAAGAAGAAAGCTCCATGGTTTCTTGACTTCATGTGTGTTTAAACGGTGTTTGAAGATAAAAGAGCTACAATATAAATATGGCCTGGATTACAAGAGAAATACAAATTTTATTCCTCTTTTTGAAAGTACAAAGTGTAGAAATAAAGTAATGGGAGAAAAAAACCCTGAAAAACAAAAGCCATGACCCAACACGTTATTGATGGAAAGTACAATGAAGATTTTCAGTGTTTTTTTTTTCAATAAAAAGTATATGGTTAGACAGAGACAAAGACCTTACATTACTCTGTCCCTGCTGAACTGGCGACTGGCATCTGACAGGTTCATCACTGATATATTCTACTTTCATTGTGCCATATGATTTTATTGATTTTCCATTGTACCCATTCTATGTCTGTGATGAATGTTGTGAAAACGTGAAAAGTTTTAGTGGTTTTAATTAACGCTAATTTTATAAAGAGTCCATCTTGAGTTTCTATAATGGTAACATTTTTAAACTTGTATCTTATGAATGCCATATTCCCTTTTGTCATTGTACTGCTGAAGGACTAATGGTAAGTGTCATAGATTGAACTGTGTCCTCCAATAATATGGATATCAATTTGGCTGGGCCATGATTCCCAATATTGTGTGATTTATCCACCATTTTTTTAATTTTACTGTGTGTTGTAAGTACTGTCTCTATAATGTTGACGAGATGGGATTAGCAGCATTTATGTTAAAGTCTATGAGACTGGATTGTTTCTTGATTCTATCTCTTTTGAAATATACAGGAGAGAAGCAGCAGAGAGACAAGGGAACCTCATAGAACCTATGTGAAGCAGAGCATGCCCTTTGGACCCATTGGGAAGCTCCTAGATTGGGGCAAGATTAATGACAAGGACTTTCCTCCAGAGCTAACAGACAGAGAAAGCCTTTCCCTGCAGCTGATGCCCTCAACTTGGACTTCTAGCCTACTTGACTCTGAAAGAATAAATTTTTCTTTGTTGAAGTCATCTTCTTGTGGTATTTCTATTACAGCAGCCCTAGATAACTAAGGCAGTAGGTAATGCCTAAGGATTGATTAGGAATGTGAGACATTCTTTGGAACTCTTTTTAGGCGCACACATTTCACTGATGGAAATGCAGCATCACTTGTGGGTGGACATTGAATTAACTCAATCTTTGAAAATATAGTGAGATTATATTAACTGTTCCCATTAATGCTTTGTGTTTTTGTGCTGAGGACTTGGCCCTCTCCCTGAAATGTTTAGCCTTATTATCTATAAAGACTCACATTGGTTCAGTTTGTAGTCTGTAATAAGTTGTCAGCTATGGTCTTTTCTAGTTTTTCACTCTTATCATTAGGTAAGTTCTATGAAATAATCTTTCTTAGGGTTCCACTGAAGATCCACTGGTTTCTAGAACTAAAGACTATTAGGAAACCTCATACCCATTTTCAAATATTTTCAGTATTTTTATGTTTTAAAAATTTTAGGTGAATTCAATAAAATTATGAGAAGTAAGAGCAATGAGAAAAAACACTACAGGAAGAAATACTCTTCTCTTAAAGGAAAAAAGTTGGTGTTCAGAGTTCTATAAACCTGCCTCTGGGAGGCAGTATCGCGTAGAGATTAAGAGTATGGCTTCCCATTACCTTCAACTCAACTACACCGCTTCCCACCGCTGTGGGATTTGCACCTTGGTTTATTCTGTAGAACAGATATAATAGTAAAGCCTTCCTCATAGGGTTTTTGTAAGGATTGAATGAGATACTTTCCTCAAAGCACTTACATTTGTGCCTGGTACAAAGTAAGTGTTCAATAATGCTAATTTCGTTACTGTGTTGTCTGCTTTTGTAGGTTCCCATCATTAGAATTATTTAAGTATGGGTAGAATAACAAACTGGCAGCGATTTTGTAGATAGGATTCAAGCATCAGGGAGCCCCTTCAAGTCTCGGAATTTACTAGTTCAGTTGTTTTGTTTCCAATGAATATTTACTCAAAAAAACAAAACCATTGCCACTGAGTTGATTTTGTGTCCTAACAACTTAGAAGATGAACTAGAACTGCCCCAGCAGGTTTCCAAGGCAGTAATCTTTACAGAAGCAGACTGCCACCATCTGGTGAGCTTGAACCGTTGACCATAAATATAGCATATGTTTTTCTGGCAATATGATTCCAATTATATACTTCCCTGTGGGTAATCTGTGGTGTATGGTTAAGTGCTATAACTGCTAACCACAAGGTTAATAGTTCAAATCTACCAGGTGCTCCTTGGAAACTCCATGGAGCAGTTCCACTCTGTCTTATAGGGTCGCTATGAGTTAGAATTGACTCAAAGGCAGTAGGTTTGCTTTGATTTGTTTGAAGTTGTGACTATGAAGTAGAGCAAAGAAAACCACCCCTCAAATCTGGTCTGCATGTTGACCTCATGAAACAAACCAATTACGGATGTCATTGTCTGAAGTAGATTACGAATTCAAGTTGGGAAAACACTAAGAAACAATCCTATTGATCACTTAAAATCTTTCCCACTTGGTGGCAAAAATTAAGAAGAATCATAGTATTCATAGACATAGATTGGGTTATAGCTTACTGTAACCACTTTGGAAAGAGATTTGACACTATGTCTTATAACTTAGGACCCCTGGTGATTAAAAGTTTAGGCTGTTAGAAGATCAGCATCTCAAACCTATCAGTTGTTCCTTGGAAACCCTGCTGCACAGGGTTTCCAAGTCCTGTGGGATTGCTATGAGTTGGAATCAACATGATGCCAATGGTTTTTTTGTTTTGTTTTGTTTTTTTCCATGCTTTTGTAGCATATGGGGCCAAAGGAGCCCTGGTTAAAGGCCAAATAGTTAAGCACTTGATTGCTGTCAGAAAAATTATGGGATCGAACCAACCCAGAACCCACGATAGATTCCCCAGGAGAAAAGGACATGATGATCTGCTCCTGTACAGATTATAGCCTAGAAAACTCTATGACGCAGTTCTACTCTATCACGTAGGGTTGCTTGAGAAGAAAGCAACTTGATGGCACCTGGTACCAACAAAATAAGGCCATGTCGACATACCACGGCCTTCCAAAAGACAAACAAGTCTGTCTTGGAAGAAGTACAGACCGAGTCTTAGAAGTACAACCAGAATACTGCTTGGCAGTGAGGAAGGCAAAACTTCATCTTGTAAACTTTGGACATGTTATCAGGAGGAACTAGTCCCTAGAAAGGACATCACGCTTGGTGAGCAGAGAGTGAGTGAAAGAGAAAGACTCTTGGTAAGATATGTTGACCCAGTGGCTGCAACTATGGGCTCCAACATCGCAGTGATGGCGAGGGTGGTGCAGGACTGGGCAGTGCTTTGTTTTGTTGTGCTTGGGTTTGCTATGGGTGGCAACCAACTTGATGCTACGTAACAACAACAACGAATGATGCTGTAGCCCTAATTCTGGTGGTAAAAGACTGGAAACAATCTTACTGTCCAAAAACAAGGCAATAGCTGAAGAAATTGTAATATATCCTTATTATGGAATGTTGCTATTGATTTAAGATGTCTGTGATGTATTGCTAAATGCGTAAAGCAATTTTCAGCTACTTATACCAGATCCCACTGTTGCTATGTCAATTTTGACTGATAGCAACTCTATGGGACAGAGTAGAACTGCTCCATAGAGTTTCCAAGGAGCACCTAGAGTATTCAAATTGCTGACCTTTTGGTTAGCAGATATAGTGCTTAACCATTACACCACTGGGCTTTCTGAGCTACTTATAAAGCCACTGCTGTAGAGTAAATTCTGACTCATAGCAACCCTATAGACTGAGTAGAACTGCCCCATAGAATTTACAAGGAGTGCCTGGTGGATTTGAACTGCCAACCTTTTAGTTAGCAGTTGTAGCATGTAATCACTATGCCACCAGGGTTTTACAGTACAATTTAATTATGAAAAAGCCAAAAACAAAAACAACTTCTGAGTCCCCTTTGAATATTTTTCTGTATGGGGAAGAAAGATGATGATACCGGTTACTTCCTGGGGTAGAGCTAGGAGCTGAGCACGTAATGTAGGCACTGTTTTACAGTGAGTACATATTGCTTTGAAATGAAGAAAAAAGAGGAAATGAAAAACCTAAACTAAAAATCCAGTTCCAGTAGAATGCAAACTTCTTGAGAATGGTCACATTCTCCCTTTCTATCCTTATTTTTTCCATTTTTTTCTTCTTTTCCCCCAACTTTCCTCCTTTTTGTATCTTCCATGTCTCATCAAGAAGCAAAAGCATTTTTGTAGAAATAGGAACATATTACTAGTCAAAATGTTTAATAAGAACAGGAACTGATATGAAGAAGCAGCACTTTTTTTTTCTTTCAATTGTACAAGTTCTTCTTAATCATAAGAACAGAGATATTTTGGTTTTGCTTTTGTGTTCTTCTCTTACAGTGGAGTTTTGCTATTTAGTAAATACCAGAACTTCCTGAGACCGTGGTGTCCAGGAGAACACAAAAGCAATTACACTTGTTTTCCCATGTTAAATAGGAAGAGCAGTGTCATAGATTAAACTGTGCTCCCCACCCCACCCCCATACACATGTTAACTTACTTGGCTAGGCCATCATTCCCAGTATCGTGTGATTGACCCTTGTTTTGTCATCTAATGTGATTTTCAGTGTACTGTAAATCCTACCTCCATGCTGTTAATGAAGGAGCTATGTTATGAGGCAATAGCTGATCTGCAAGATGAGGTTGTGTTTTAAGTCAGTCTCTTTGGAGACATACAAGAGAGAAGAGAGCAGACAGATGTGGGGGAACCTCCTGCCACCAAGAAGATAATGCCGGGAGCAGAGCCGTCTTTTATATCCAGGGCATCTGTACCTGATAAACTCCTAAACCAGGGAAAAATTGAGGACAAGAAACTTCCTTCAGAAACAACAGAGACAGAAAGTCTTCTCCTGGAGTGGGCATCCTGAGTTTGGACTTGTAGCCTTCTAGACTGTGAGATAGTAAGTTTCTCTTTGTTAAACCCATCTGCTTGTGGTACTCCTGTTACAGCAGCACTAGATAGCCAAGACAAGCAGCGAACAATATTCCTTTATAATGGTAACCAAAACTGGCAAGTGATCTGAAAGATGAAGTCGATCTTTTGATTCTGACTTTATGTGCATAAGGACAAAAAGTGAGTAAAATACGTTCATCTGTCAAAATGAAGGTGCAAAGTGAAATCAAGATTTTTCTCATATAGAAATAACAATTAGCTATCATTAAACCGATGTGCAGAAGACAGCCTTTGAATGTTCTCTTTCTAAAACGATGTATCTTTAAAATTTTTGGTGAATTGTGTAACTCATGTAGTTGCACAAACGATCTCTTCATTTCTGAAAGAGGTGAGCCCTGAGTGCTACTCCTCTTTAGGATTACAGTTGTCTTTCAATAATGTTTTCTCCCTTAGAGTCCTATCCTTTTTAGATTTTTTTAAAACAATGCATGAAAAATGCAAAAGTATACAGAAAACATTTAGTGAATCCACAGGTACCTCTCACCCAGCTTCAAAATTAATTTGCCCATGGTAACTCTTATTTCATCTACAGCCCAACTGCTCCTCCATTGTCAAACACCGTCAATATTTTAATACCATGTCTAAAAGGATATAAACTCCTAAAAGGTAACCCTAATACCATAAGCACATCTAAAGAAAAGAGATATTTTCTTATTAAGAAATATGTACTGTTTAAATGATCTCTTTAAAGTCTACATATATAATTGGTTGGTACATGTTTTAAGTCCTTTTTAACCTATAGGCTCCTTCTCAATACTTTTTTTTTCGTTTTGAAATGTACTTGTTGAGGAAATTAGACTATTTGTATTTCCTGTAAACAGAGAATTGGACCTAGAGACTTGATCAGATTTACCATCGAAAAAACCAAAGCTGCTGCTGTCGAGTTGATTCCAACCCACAGAGGCCCTATAGGACAGAATGGAACTCCCCATAGGGTTGTCAAGGAGTAGCGGGTGGATTTGAAATGCTGACTTTTTGGATAGCAGGTAAGCTCTTAACTACTGTGGCACCAAAGTGTGAGTGATCGGATTTAGAGTTGATGTTTGAGGGCAAGGGGTAGAGGCAAGCTACTTTATTTCTATAGGCGGTGTTACATTCTATTAGGAAACAGAAAAGTTTGTCTCTCTTTTTGTGATGTTAGCAGATGTTGATGACTAATGTTTAGCTCCATTGATTTATCATATTTTTGTGCAAATAAGGAAAATATGTGTGATACAATGTTTTGCCAACTTCACCCTCTCCTGCAAGGTATTTTCGTGAACTGGCTATGCTGATCTTTTTGCAATATGTAAAATAATTAGCATAGGACACATATGAAAATACAGAGAGAGGGCGGAGTTAGCAGAAAAATGTATAATGTGCTCTATTTGTGTAAAAATATGGTACCAGAAATTTCATAGTGGTGTAATTGTAACTATAACATTTCTTTATTTATTACCTGAAATAATTCTCTAAAGAGAAGCTATAATTATCTATCATTTCTTAGTGTCACAGTTCTTTTAAAAAAATAAAAATAAAACAAAGCAATGAAAAACCCAAACCTGTTGTGGTAAAGATGATTTGGACTCATAGCAACCCTGTGGACAGGATAGAACTGCCCCACAGGGCATCCAAGGAGTGCGTGGTGGGTTTCAGTTGCTCACTTTGGGTTAACAAGCAAGTTCTTAATCACGTCACCACAAGGCCTCCAGACAGTTCATTCAGGAAAACAAAATAAAACCTTGATTCTATTCCTTCATGTTCCAATGTGTAAAAAAATTAATTATTCCCTAGAATCATCCAGTAGAGATCAATTAGGTGTTTGCTGTTGTTTGTTTGTTTAGTATCACTACAAACACATGGGCTTAGATGTGTTTGCTATGTTTCAAGGCATTGCTTCTATTATTCTTATTGGTTCTCTGTTGGTCTCATTTTTGGTCAGTATTCTAAATGGTCTGAGTCCAGTTGACATGACTCTAGTAGTTTTGATAGTTTCTTTGCTGTCTAGTGTGACAAAATGGTCCATACTTATCATGGACATTTTTAACCATGTATTTGGAATTAGCAAAGGCTGTTTTAGTGAGTTCTTGTTTCTCCTGGGATGATAAGTTCTAGGCCTTTTCAGGGGAGAGAGAAAGGAATATTTATTTAAAATAAAACATTATCAGGCATGTGTCTCTTGTTTTTATGTTAGATTAATGAAAAAGTATAGCAAATTCTCCTGCCCTTTGAGTTATATAAATGAATCTTTGTGCAAGTAAAGAAAGTATGTGTTATACTGAATCCCGAGAAACTTAAATGAAGTGGCATTTCACAGTGTTCTACCTTGTGGCACACAAATATTTCGTCAAGGCGTCTTGCCGCTACATGCTTTCCAGACCTCATCAACATATTACTGGTAGTGCTAGGTTCTGACATGAGCTCCTGTGGGATGATGAGACAAATGTGCCTGTGGACTCAATTGTTGCCACTGGGGAGGAAGATGGTAAAGGTGTCCTGCTGTCCTGTAAGTTAGAAGTAAGCTGCTTCTGTATTTCCCTGATTATTAGCCTAGAGAAAAACAGTTCCCTTCGCAGTAGTTGTACATCGTGGACCAGTGGTATTGATTTGCTCTAGGAACAAGGTACATCTACAGCAGCTACTATAACTAGAGACAGACCAATGAAAACAGTGATTTGTTTATTACATAAAACCTTTTTAAATGATGTTTTTGGTTTTGGTCATTTTGTTTTTGTTGTGTTACCGGTTTGTGACTTTGAAGCGATCCCATCTGTTAAAGAGTACCACTCTTTCATAGAATTTTCTTGGCTATAATCTTTATGGACACGGATTGCCAGGCCAGTTCTATGGTGCCACTGCACAGATTAGAACCACCAGCCTTTGGTTACCAGCCAAGTGCATGTCGTTTGTGGCACCCAGGGACCTCTAAATGTGGTAGTACTTAGAAATAAATACTTAAACTTTTACTTCTTTTTTTCCCATATATATATTCATTAATTTGAAAGTTTCAAGAATAAATCACATTCAACACAAACTAATAATATTTACCATATGGAAAGTAAATAAAACCTAGGGCATTTTTATGTCATATTTCGGAGTGACTTATTATGATTGGCTATTGTCTCAATCCTCTAGGGGTGCTATAACAGAAATACAACAAGTGGACAGCTTTAACAAAGAGAAATTTATTCTCTCACAATCTAGTAGGCTAGAAGTCCAAATTCAAGGTACCAGCATGATGTCCTTCTCCAGGTTCTTGTCCCTCTTGATAACATGTCTGAAGTATGTGACATATATTTATATATATATGTGTGTGTGTGTGTGTGTGTGCATGTTCATGGCTGCTGTAGGAGAAGTTATTAAAGGTTTCACAGAAAATGTGAATTTTGTGAAGATGAAGATACAGGACATTGTAAATATACTGTCAGTACTGAGACAGCTGTCGATGGAAGGAAGGAGACAAAAATGCTTTGATGGGCATGTTTGTATCTTTTTAAAATTTTATTTATTCAGTTCTTTATTGATTTTTCTATAGTACACTCCAAGAGTATGTACATTTTATAAATTCATCAAGTGCCAAATTGCTTTCCCCAAAATATTTGCCATACAGAAGTCTGTATTACTTTTTCTCCTGAAACATTGGAAATTTGGCCATTCCTGCCAGGTAACAATCACCTGAAGTGGGTAAGAGCTGCCTGCTGCCTTTAGACTGGGCCTGTGCAGTCCTATCTGTCATCCTTGTGTTTCTACCTGCTAGCAGCTTCCAGCTAAGGTTCCTATCTGGGCTTCATGAGCTTTCAACTTTGCAACCACTGCCTAAGCACATAGCAGGGAGTTCTTAATAAGTGGTTATTTTTGGAATAACTGGGAAAATAACTAGAATTTTCCACTGTTCCCCAGCTGTAGTTCTAAAAGGTAGGAAAAGTTGGGTAAAGCTATAGAGGATTTTTTAAAAGTACAACTTGATTTTGAAAGCTACACTGTTAATCGGATGTAGAATATGGAAACTCTGATTTAGACATCATGAGCTAATTTACTCCACCACTAGCTAGTGGCTAGGTGCTCTTGAGATGATTCTTGCTCACAGTGAGCCATGCAAAAGAGAAGAAATGCCCCCACAGGGTTTTCTTGGCTGTAATCTTACAAAGCAGACTACTTTCTTTCTCCTACAAAGCTGCTTGGTGAGTTCAAATCACCAACGTTTTGGTTAGCAGCCAGTCAGTCACTTCGCTGTGGCACTACCAATGTACTGCTATAAGTAGTATAAAAATGTTGAAATGAAGGTTACTTTTCTATCGGCTGATGAACAAGTGGTGAGAAGACTTACTCACTTGTTATGGATTTAATTGTGTACCCCCAAGAATGTGTGCAGCAATTTGAGTAGATCATGACTCCTGGCGTTGTGTGATGTTCCTGTGTGTTGTCAATCCTGCTTCTCTGGTGCTCAGGAGGGACAATCGGCAGCAGCTACATTGGTGAGGCAGGATTCAGTCTGTAAGATTGTATTGTTTCTTGAGGCAACCCCTTGGGATAGAAAAGGGAAAGCAAGCAGAGATGTGGGGACCTTAGACAATCAGGAAAGAAGCAATGCCGGGAACAAGGTGTGTCCTTTGGACCCAGAAGATCCCAGTTTAGGTGAAAATTGACAACAAGGACTTTCCTCCAGAGCCAGCAGAGAGAGAGCTTCCCTGCAGCTGATGCCGTAACTGTGACTTGTAGTCTACTAGATGGCGACAGAATAAAATTTTTCTTTGTTAAAATCATCCACTTGTGGTGTTTCTGTTATAGGAACATTAGATGGCTGACACATGAATAAGATATAAACTACTGTAGTTATTAAAGTCAGAAATTCTTTCATATTATAAAGGTGATTCAATTTATTCAAAAATATGGAGTTAGTTTGGTGATGATGCAAACAGATATATGTCAAGACACAGAAATGCGGTAATATAAGAAGAAAAATGTGTTTTTCTCTCATCTTGCAAATACGGGCTGGATACAAACTACCTCTTTACTACAAAGTAGTATCAGACCGTTTGGTAACAATCTCTTTACCCCCCGTAAGTAGCTGATTATAGTATGGCATTGCTTTTAATTAGTGAAAGCCTATCTGGGCTTCAATCTTTCTCAATATTATATGTGAATGAAGGAGGATGAGGGTGGGAGAATTTGGACAGGGTCTAATAGAAAGGTTGCTCTGGTGAACAACCTTCGTGACATTTACGGATGATTGCAAAGCGGGTGGATACTGGTACGGGTCTGGAAACAGGATGCAAGACAGGGATCAAGGCTCCTGTCGTGTAAACAGAAGAACTGCAATGTTTTGCACATGTGGATGCCGTGAACTGCTCACATCTTCAAGAAAGCAAACAGTACAGCTAAGGGAGTGCAGTGAACTGACAGCCTCCAGGTACAACTAAGCTTTTCAGTTGATGCCATCCTGTTTCTGGATGGCCTCCAGCTAGTAGCTGACAACTGGCTGAATACCAAGGCCTTCTCACGTTTTTCTATCATAGAATTCCGTAACAGGCAATATTTTCTCTAACTTCCCCAGTGAGTTAGCTGAGAACTTTTCGGATCTGCTTTCTGGTTTGAGGGCCTCTCTGCCCAGTTCCACTTCTGTCACATGTGTCAGATCAGCATCGCATTCTGACGGCGTTCTTTTCCAATTCTGTGTACTGTTTCTTTTATCTTTCACTGGTGTTATTCCTTGGTAAACTGCTTGCTCTGCCAATCCCATCTCAGCACGTACTTTCTGAATGATCAACAAACACATTATTATTAGGTATTCATAAAATTAGTGTTGCTGGAAGGGGTACTTCTTGTATACAAAATTTCATTTAATCAATTAAATAAATTATAATTTATTTTAATGGAAGATAGCAATAGAAGTTCATTTGTTTTCAGCGTTTTCATTGTCATTTCAGAAGGTTCATTTGCCTAACAATGTCTTCATTTCATTATTTTGAAAAGAATGTGCTTGATATATTAACCTAAATGACACACTAAATTGCACAGATTTACCTGCATAAATTTCTGTCTTCAACTGTAGTATTCTAAAAGACAGTTATACAGATTTGGGGTACATATTCCTCACGTCTGTAGAATTCTAGAACTGAACAACTCCATACTTAACATTGAATTAGCATTTCTAAGACATTTATTTAAAAAATGTTTTACTCTTGTTGTCATGAGTTTCTGGCTTCGTATTGAAAAATTTAGAAATATTCAATATTTGCTCATGGATAGTGAACTAAAGGATTGATTTGTAATGAAATAGTACAACTATAAAGCAAGACTAAAGTATTCTTCCATGAACAACTGCCTCTTTTGCCATGAGACCAGAAGAACTGGATGATGCCCAGCTGCCATTATTGAACATTTTGATCAAAGTTTTTACAGAAGAATTCTGATCAGAAAGAGGGAAATGCAGAGTAGAATTTGAAGTTCTCATGGAATCCAGCATTTCTGGTGCTGTGGGGAGGCTGGATGAACCTCGAAGTTATTGCCCTGAGATAATTTTAAATCCTTAAACCAAAAAATATCTGCTGAAGTCTTCTTAAAAGCAAACAATAGTTTAGCTTAACTGGTAAAGAATGTCTGCGTACTATGCTCTTTTAAGATGTGTCTATAAAGATCAAATTGACAATAGCAACTGAAAAGATTAGACAGTAACCAGACAGCATTGAGTTTATGTTAATGGGAAAGGAGCAAGTCAGAAGGAAAGTGAAAATGGTCACACAACTTAAAGAATATAAACAATGTTACTGGATTATACGTGTTGAAACAGCTAAATTTTTCTATGTTCTGTATATATCCTGAACAACAAAAATTATTTTAAAAAGACTAAAAGAAATTCTCAGAAGCATATTTTTTGTTCACTATATTTATACTTACATTGTTTTCCTCTGTTAGTGATGCATATAAACAAAAAACTTAAGAAATATATATCTGTTTACTTATATTTCTAGAAGCTCTGGGTATAGCTTAGGTATAGTATGCCTAGGAAATGAAGCATTGTTCTAATTTGAATGATGCCCTTTAAGAATATCTATTCTTTTTAGTTTTCTTTCTTTTATTTCCAAGTGACAAGCACCATGTCACCAATTTATTAAATGATCAGTGAAAAGCAAGACAATGCTGTATAGCAAAGAATTTGACTAAATTCTTCACTATTTAGGTGGAAGCTATTCCTGCAATGTTTGTTTATTTATTTGTCATCACTTAAAAAAAAAGATAATTAAGGACTCTGTTGTAAAAATATTGTTTGTATCATTTTAAATATGCCTGTGTTTGCACTATTCTTCTCAGTGTATTTTATTTATTTCATAATCATGGACATTTGATAAGTTCAGTGCCAAATCATACTTCCTGTCATTTCTTTGGATTTCAAGTACAATTTTTATGCATGCATGTTTTTGTGTTTTAAACTATTTTGACACACCTCAAATGAGAACAACTAAAGACAATGTGTTATATTCTTTTCCAAAGTACATGGAATGTCCTCCAGAGCAGACCATGTCTTAGATCACAAAACAATCAGCAAAATTGAAAACATTCAGATAATACAAAATATACTCTCTGATCACAGTACCATCAAAGCAGAAACCAGCAACATGAAGAGCAATGAAAAAAAATCAACTACTTGGAAATGGAATAACACCATGCTTAAAAAACACCGGATAGTAGAAAAAAATCAAAGAATCAAAGATGAAATAAAAAATTCCTAAGATCAAAGCAAAGTCCAAGAATGAAAAGACATCATACCCAAACTTTTGGGGTACAACGAAGGCAAGAATCAGAGTTTAATTAAGAAAAGTAGGTGCACACATCAAAAAAGAGAAAGGGATAAAATCAAAACGTTAGCCACATAACTCAAACAAATAGAAAGAGAACAGAAAAATAAGCCCACAACCACCAGAAGAAAAAAATAATACAAATCAGAGCAGAAATGAATGAAATGAAGACTATAAAAATGATAAAAAAAGAATCAACAAAACCACAATTGGTTCTTTGAAAGGATTAAAAACAACAACCCATAAACCATTGGCCAAATTGATAATAGAAAAACAGGCGAGGACACAGATAACTCAAATAAGAAATAAAACAGAAGACATTACGACAGACCCAACTGAAATAAAAAGGATTATAACAGAATACCATGAAAAACTATACTCCAACAAAACTGAAAACCTAGAGGAAACGGATAAATTTCTAGAAACACCCTACCTACCTATCTTAGTTATCTAGGGCTGCTATAACAGAGGAAACCCTCATGGTGCAGTGGTCAAATGTTATAGCTGCTAACCGAAGTGTCAGCAGTTTGAATCAACCAGGCACTCCTTAGAAACTCTATGGTGCAGTTCCACCCTGCTCTCCTGGGTTGCTGTGAATTGCATTCACTTTGATGGCAATGGATTAAGTTTAGTTTTACTATAACAGAAATATCACAAGTAGAAAGCTTTAGCAAAGAAAAATTTATTTTCTAGTCTGGTGGTCTAGGAGTTCAAATTCAGATGATAGCTTCAGATGAAGGCTATCTATCTCTGACAGCTCTAGAGGAAGATCCTTATTGTCAATCTTCCCCTGGACTAGGAGCTCCTCTGTATGCGAATCCTGGGTCCAAAGAATGTGCTCTGCTCCCAGCACTGCTTTCTTGGTGTTAAAAGGTGCCCGGTCTCTGCTTGCTACTCATTCCCTTTATCTCCTGTAAAACAAAAGGTGGTTCACGCCACACCCCAGGAAAATTTCATTTACATTGAACCAGGGATATGACTTGAACAAGGGTGTTACATCCCACTCTAATCTTCTTTAGCCATAGACAGAAATTATGATTTGTAACACATACTAAAATCACAAAATGAAGGCCAACCACACAGTACTGGGATCCACGGCCTAAGGTGACACGTATTTTGGGGGAACACAAGTCAGTCCATGGCATGACCCACATAAACACAAAATGATGTTGAAGATCTGAACAGGCCATAACATGAGAAAAGATTGAAAAGGAAATAATAGTAATAAAACTCTTCCCAGAAAAAAAACCCTAGTCCAGATGGCTTCACTGGAGAATTCTACCAAGCATGCAGAGAAGAGCTTACACCACTACTACTCAAAAAGTATTTCAGAACACAGAAAAGGAAGTAATACTTTCAAATCCAGTCTATGAAGCCAGCATAACTCTGACACCAAAATCAGACAAAGACACCACGGAAAACTTATGTATATATATATATGTGTAAACCATATATATATATGTAGACCAATATTTCTCGTGAAAAACTCTGGACAATTATTGTATGACACAGAGTGAGGCAGGTGATGTGTGTATTTTATGGTTTAATATGTGCATGAGGGTGTCCTACTGGTTTGTTTTTAGAGAGGAGAGGAGAGGGTGGAAAAGAGGGGGCAAGTGTTGATTGAGTAAAGAATAGAAGAGTGTGCTGTTACAGAGTGACAAGAACAGATAAAGTTGCAGAAAGTCAGGTGCTTGGGGTTTTATATGGAAAATTGACTTGGATTGTAAACTTTCACTTAATCACAATAAAAAATTAGAAGTTATATTGTATGGGACTATTACTATAAAAACTCACCAAAAGTTTGCACACAAAAAGAAGCCACCTTTGATGATTATGAGGGAGGAAAAGGATGGGGATGGAGAAACACGAAATAGACAATAGATAAGTGGTGACTTCGACTAAGGGTAAGATAGTACACAATGCTGCGGAAGTCAGCCTAACTTGCTGAAGGCAGAGTTTGGGAAGCTCTATGGGTGTATCCAGGCCTCCCAGAGGACCACATTACTGAGTTGAGGGCTGTGGGGACCATGGTCTCAGAGAACGTCTAGCTCAACTGGCGTAACATAGTTTATAAAGAAAATGTTCTATCTTCTTTGGTGTGTAGCATACGGGGTCTTTAATGCTTGCAAATAGCCATGTGAAGTACTCCGTTGTTATCACCCTGTCCAGAGCAAAGGAGAATGAAGAAAACCAGAAATACAAGAGAAAGGTTAGTCCACATCATTAAGGGACCACAACTACCATGGCCTCTGTCAAACTCAATCCAGCTCAACCAGATGGTACCTGGCTGCCACCATCAGCTGCTCTGACAGCAGCACAATGGATGGTCCCAAGCAGAGCTGGAGAAAAATGTAGAACAAAATTTTACCTGAAAAAAACCCAAACTGAAAAAAAAACAGGCTTAGTGGTCTGACAGAGACTGGAGAAACCTTCAGAACATGGATACCCTGGATACCCTTTTAGCTCACTAATAAAGTCATCTCTGAGGTTCATCCTTTAGCCAAAGATTGGACAGACCCATAAAACAGAATGAGACCGGGTGGGCACACCAGTTCAGGGGCAAGGACTAGAAAGCCAGAAGGGGACAGAAAACCGGTAATGCGAAACCTAGGGTTGAGAAGGGAGAGTGTTGGCATGTAGTGGGGTTGGGAATCAAGGTGACAAAGTAATACGTATATTATTTAATGAGATGCTAGTTTGCTCTCTAAACCTTCATCTAAAGTACAATTAAAAAGTGTGTCACAAGAAGGATATTCTTATTACAGAAGCAGCTCTGTTAAATCACTGATCATTTATTAACTTATTTAACTGAGATACACAAAAACTTTTTGCTATGACTTTCGTGTTTATACATGGCTTTAACATGTATTTTCTATTTGTTTAAAATGATATCATTTCTTTCACTATCCATTCTCCTCTTGATAACTTGCAAAGACATTTAGCTGTTTCATATTTTATCCTGAATCCATTGATATTTGTTGTAAGTACACGAGATAACTTCTTAACTAATTAAAACCAACAGAACATGAAATAGTTTTAAATTTCTGAATGTTTGCATAAAAATGTTATTTGTCTGATATCCCAATTTAACGGTTTTGCAAAGGTCTCTCAATGTCTCAATACAGAAACTAGACAACCTATCCCATCATTTTCAATTCTGCTATTCTAAAACATAAAAAAAATCACTTAAGATTTAGGCTAAATTTTGTTTTATAATAAACATGGCTTTCTTATTTGATATATTATGGAAGACACAACCCTTCCAGAAGACAGGGTACATACATACATAGAAAGAACACAGGGTTTAGACAGAACCTGGGTTCAAACTTAGGTTCTGCTATTAACTTTTAACCTCAAACAAGTCATTTACCTTATCTGTAAGTTTGTGCTCATTGTTGTGACCATTAAACTACAATAGTTAATGTTTGTGTAGCATTTATGATATGCTAGCCATTGTTCTAGGTAGTTTATATGCTTTAACTTAAGAAAGTTACATGCAACATACTTGTAAGGTATTACCATGCTCATTTTATAGAAAGGGAAATTGAGATCCGAGATATATCATATCAGTATCTTGCCCAAGACCAATCAGTTGTAATGTTGTAGCAGGAATTGGAGCACAAGTATTCTGGTTGCAAAGTTCTTACTTAGTAACAGTGTATCACCTCTCCAGTAGATCCTGCGACAGAGCATGATGCAGTCATTCCTGTGACTTTCAGCTGTTGACACGGAGACACATTTGCACCCCCATGTATCTGTGTATTAATGGAAAGTTCTCCAAAGTGCCCACTCTGGAGAATATCCTGTAACCTTTAATGTGTGCTAGTGAATATTAAATCGTGTGTGTGTGTATATGTGTACACGTGTGCGCCAATGTCTGTGCACACACACTTCCAGATAAGCAGGCACTGAGAACAAAAGGAGAACCAAAATTTGCATGGGGATTGTTGAAATCTCTCTTAAGAATTTGAGACTGTTTGGCAACATTCCAGTAACATAGTAGCACTTCAGAGTAACATACTTGATATTTTTACTTTCTGTTCTGTTGCTGGTAGCCTGATCAGTTTAGAAATTACTTGCCTGGTTTATAGAGGAATTTCTGATGTTGCACCATCATTGCTAACCCAAGTGCTCGAACATACAAATACTACAACAAACACAACAGAATGTCAAAGCACTCTTCGAATACACAGGAACCAGCTGCGTCATACTCCTGGGACCAAACATTGCTCTGAATTAATAATCTTGTAACTTTGTCATTCACTGGGGGGCAATATGTAAGGGAAACTTCACTGCAAGTAACAGTGAAACTGCTAAAACAGTATGCAGCATTAGACCTAAATTTTGTTGAAGTGGATATGAAGAGTTAATTTCTGTCTCATGGCACCAGATAGTGGTGGTCTACTATCTAAGGAGTGACGGAGGGAATCTGGTAGGAGGGTAAATCAAAAGTGTCTGGTGCATATAAGCAGTGTCTGCTGATAAGTTATCTGTCTCCTTGCACTGGAGCCGGATCTTGGTATTTAAACTACAGCCAGAGCATATTTTATGTTTGAGGAAGTATGGAGGTCTTTAGGTGATTTAAATGTTAAATTACATAAATTTTCACACTTAACAGAATACACAGAGAATAAAAGGTACCCAGTTATCAGCCACATAATTTTACAGACATTAAATTTTTCTTCTTCTTTTTTCAAAAGCAACTTATTTGTATCAAATTTCAAACATAAAAGCAGAAACACTGGTCTTGATTCACTTGATTCACCTATACCTTTATCCTCTTTATCTCCTTAGATTATTCGGAAGCAACCCCTAGACATATTACATTATCTAACACCTAAAAGTTATTTAAAAAAATGTATCCAAATATCATGATTTCCTCCAAACAGGTAGTGTTGTTATTCGTTACCTTTGAGGCAATTCTGACTCATGGTGACCCCATGTGTGCAGAGTAGAACGGAGGTCCATATAGGGTCTTCAAGGCTATGAATTTTCAGAAGCAGAGCTCTAGGCCTGTCTTCCAAGGAGTCTGTAGGTAAGTTGGAACCATTTACCAACTTTTCAGCTAGTAGTTAAGGTCTTAAATGCTTGTGCCATGGGGACACCCCTAAAAACATTAGTAACCAAAAAAATCAAACCTGTTGATTCCAAGCTAATTCCAACTCATAGTGACCCTTTAGGAGAGAGTACAACTGGTCAATAGAGTTTCCAAGGAGATACTGGTGGATTTGAACTGCCAACCTTTTGCTTAGCAGATATAGCATTTAGCTATCATACCACTCGAGTTTCTAAATAAGTAATAGTAATTACTTGACATCTTTGAATAGCCTTTTAGTATTTAAATTTTCATGTTTATCCCTCTACAGTTTTGTACAGTTTACTCAAATCATAGGAAAGTGATGCCCAAGTATTGTAATTGGTTGATAGATCTCTTAACTCTTTTAAACCTGTGGATTCTTCCCTTTCTCTGTATTTTTCCTTGCAATTTATCTGTTGAAGTAAACTGTTTTAGTTATCTATTGCTGCTGTAACAGAAATACCACAAATAGATGGCTTTAACAAGCAGAAATTTCTTCTCTCACAGTCTAGGAAGCCAGAAGTCCAAATTCAGGGTTTCAGCTCCAGGGAAAGCTTTCTGTCTCTGTTGACCCTGGGAAAACATTCTTGTCATCAGTCTTCCTCTGATCAAGAGGTTCTCAGCACAGGGACCCTGGGTCCAAAGGATACACCCCACTCCTGATTCTTCTGTCTTGGTGGCATCAGGTCGCAATTTCTCTGCTCCGTTCTCTCTTTTATGTCTCAAAAGAGCTCTGGACTGTAGACTGAGTCCTGCCTCATTAACATAACTACTTCTAATTCCGTTTCATTTACATCGTAAAGGTTAGGATTTATTAACACGTGGGATAATCAGATCACAAAATAGTAGACAATCCCCTGTATTGAAGATTATGGCCTAGTCAAACTGACACATATTTGGGGGGGGGGGACTGTATAATTCAATGCATAACATAATTCATACTCCCAATTTTGATGATTATATCCTAGTGTCTCTATTTAACATTTGTTTTTTGTCTTTGTCCTCTGTTTGTCCACAAAGTTGGAATTAGACATAGAAGTTTAAGGTGTTTGTTTGTTTGTTTGGTTTTCTTTTTCAGCAAGTACACTTCAAAAGTATATTGTGTATTTCTGTCAGGGGCTCATAATGTTAAATTATCTCCCTTTTATGATTGCTATTCAGATTATCATCTTTTCTGAAAGAAGTAAAATGTTGTAAGTACAAAGTCTTAGCCTTCCCCTTCGCTCTCCAGAGGTAGCTACTATTCTGAAGTAGTTTATGTGTTTTACTCTCACTGTATAGATTTAAAATGTGTTCATGTATTTAAAATTTTTACATAATATCATATTGCATGCATGTATTTGCAGTTTTCTTCTGGAACTGGTCTATACTGATATATAAGGACTAATTAATTCTTTTAAATGGTAGCCTAATATTCATTTATTAATGAATCCCAGGTTATCACTTTTTCTACTTGTGGACATTTTCTCCTATCATAAACAGTGCTGCAATGAATATTCTTGTATCCAAGTTATTGCTCATATGTACTCAAGTGTCTACGGGGTAAATACCTAAAATAAAAAAAAAAGGAAGTTTTTAGATTGTAATAGCATGCTGGCTGGGGCTGGTTCATGTAGGCCCATTTGAATCTATTATTAAATTTTTTTAAACTCTCTGAGCTGGGGATTTAAAAAAATGTCATGAACTAATAATTACATTATTGAAAATTAAATTATTGAAAATTACAGTTAAATTGAATTAAAAGCAAAAACAATATTCAAAACTCCTTACTAACTTATGAGGTCTGACCATTATGTCCAACAACTTAATTGTTTTAAGTGCTACATACCTCATTGCTGAACATCACTACAGTCACCTTCAAAGTACTCCCCTCGGGAAATTATGCACTCACATCAGCACCTAGTCCACCCTTTAAAGCAATTTTCTGTTTCTGGAATGAGCATTGTGCACGGTGACATGGTGGCAAGTTTGCAACTGGAATGACCATTGTGCATGGTGACATGGTGGCAAGTTTGAAAACGTAATTGTATTGTTGTCTATGAGGGAGTTTTTAGTCAGTGAACAAATCTGTTTGAAACACCCTACCTACTCATCTGATCTGGCCCCTAATGAATTTTTTTTTTCCCCAAAGATGCCCGCCAGCCAAGTGCCACTGAGTCAGAACTGGGGGTCAGTTCTACTCTGGCCCCTAGGGTCGCCATGAGTCAGACCCAAAGACAAAGGAGGTATTAAAAGGAAGACATTTTGATGACATTCAGGACTCCAAGGGTAGTACAATGACAGCTCTGATGGCCATTCTAGAGAGAATTCCAATTGCTCTAGGATAAGTCCATGAACTTAATTGTCAGATCTTGTGTATTATTATTATTGTTATTGTTAGCTACAGTCTTGTGGATCCTCAACTTATAGTGACCATATACACAACTGAGTGAAACTTACACAGTTTTATGCCATCCCATGGGATTGACTACAAATTGAACTTTTGTGATCCATACAGTTTCCACTGGCTGATTTTAGAAATTAGAGTGCCAGACATTTCTTATTGACTTTAAGTTGCCAGGATTTTTTCACTAGTCTGTCTTAGTCTGGAAAACCACAACCAAACCCAACCCATTGTTGTCAAGTTGATTCCAACTCATAGTGACCCTGCAGAACAAGGAGAGCTGCCCGACAGCATTTCCAGGGAACAGCTGGTAAATTCAAACTGCCACCCTCTTGGTTAGCAGCTGAGCTCTTAACCATTAGGCCACCAAAGCTCCATCTTAGTCTAGAAACCCTCCTCAAATCTGGTCAGCACCATAACAACAAACGACTATTGTCTGTGCTCTTGAAGTTATTTATATTTATCCTATCTGTAAGAAGGAAATTCTGTATGATGGTGCACATCTCTTCTCAACTCTGAATTGGGTTATGTCAAACCGGTAGTTTGAAATCAGCCCTGGTGGGAGCAGTCACACCACAGAAATTGGCTCATGCTACAAATCAGGGCTTGCTTTATTATTTGGTTGATTGTCTAGACTTAGGAAAGTAATGGATAAAATGTTAATAACATAGATTAATCTCTGAAACATGTCATAACTGTGCCCTTACATTGTGAATGCCACAAAAAAATGAGAAAATAGTCTTCCAGTATACAAAAACTATTATCCAGAAATATACATCCAATAGGCCTCATAGACATATACAAAACACTCCACCCAACAGCAGCAAAATATACATTCACTTTCAAAGCACATGGACCATTCTGCAGAATAGACTACATTGTAGGCCACAAAGCAAGTCTTAACAAAATAAACACCAAAATAATATACAGTATCTTTGAACATAATGCCATGAAAGTAGAAATCAATAACAAAAACCTTTATTGAATTTTTCTTTGGAAAGAAAACAAGAGAGTATATTTGTGGCTGACACAAGGAAGCAACCCTGAGACTCACTTTCAATGGGGTTTGGGGCTTAGTTGCAGAGTGCAGACCGTTGTCAGCTTGCAGCTGTGAGTTCCGTCTAGGTCCACCTTTGCTTTTTGCCCCAGTTCATGCTATCTGCAGTAATTCTGGGCCAGTGACTGGCCAGTGTGGTGAAATTCAAGGTTCAAGCAATTTCCAACCACCATGGGACTCTTCAGATGGACAGTCTTGGCCCTGGTGCTCTCTGTGGGGCAGGTAGAGACTTGTTAGATCTGTACTGTGATCTAACAGCTCCCTTTGCCCAATTCTGCTTTTTCTTTCTCTTATTTTTTCCCTTCCTCACACATTAGGCCTCTCTCTTAGTTATCCAGTGCTGCTATAACAGAAATACCACATGGCTGCTTTTATTGAATAGAAATTTATTTTGTTATAGTTTAAGAGATTCAAAGTCCAAATTCAGGGCCCTGGCTCTCTGCTCACTCTGGGAGAAAATCCTGTTTCAGCTTCTACAGCATTCTTCTTGGTGTTCCCTGAAGGCGTTCACGTGACATCGATCTTTCTCCCAGACTGTGCTTGCTTGTTTCTGTCCTAACCTGCTCTTTGTTACATCTCAGAAGTGATTAGCTTTCAAGCACAACCTACATGACCTCATTAACGTAAGAAAGAAAAACCTATTCACAAATAAGATTACATTCATAAGTATAAAACAAGCAAAAAAAAAAAAAAAAAAACAAATTGGTTGACATCAAGTTGATTCCAACTCACAGAAATCCTATACAGAAAAGAGAAAAGCTGCCCTACAGGGTTTACAAGGAGCTGCTAGTGGATGCAAACTGCTAAACTTTTGGTTAATATCCAAGCTTTTGACCATTGAGGGCCAGAGCTCCACCCATAGGTAAAGGTGCTAGGATTTATAACACATATTTTTGGAGGACACAATTCAGTCCGTAACAGTTCCCTTAAAACTTTGATGAGTCTAACTTTATCTCAGGATCTGCTGTCTGAGGAACACCACCTGTAACAATCTTTGTGACTTTGAGCTAAGAAACAACTTTTTCTGTACTAGTGAAAAAACTCCAAAGTGTGAGTCCATTGCATTGGAATTACTGATTATATTATAGTATAGCTTGTATGCAATTTCACTGTGTTTGGAACCCAAACACTGAATTTACAATAGGTTTTGAAAGTATGTATTTTCTGAGACATTGAGCATGGTTATCTTTGGGTGGTAGAATTTTTGCTGAATTTTTTTTGTTTGCTTATCTGTATTTTCTTGATTGGTCTACAACAAACTTATTCTACTTCTGTTTCTTTATTATAGATGTTTGTAGTAATGGCTGGGAGGTTGATCAGTTCAACAAATATCCACTGAAAAACTACAGCTTACCACATTGTTCTAAAACAGCAGGAGATTCAAATATGAACTCTCAAGGATTTTACAGACTACAATCAAGAGGCAGCATTTTATACAGATATTTTGGTCACTTGATTGCATTCTTCCTTGTTTTTGCCCATCATCTTTGTTGAGAAACTCTCTGTGTTTCAATTTCAGGTAGTAGCGTAATTAAACATCAAGAAAATTACCCTCTAGAACACCAGGAGAAGTATATCTTCTCTCTGATTAAATCGATATTCTTAATAGGAGAAATTCTTTTTTGATGACACAGGGCTTTCCACATGTCATTTCAAAATGGCCCTAATTGTGTAAGTGGTAAATTTTCTTCTAGTCTGGTTAGCCTGTACTCCCCTATGTGTACCAACAAAGCCCCCTTTAGTTGTGGGCACACAGTAGTGTCACAGTTATAAATAGAAAGGTTATGGAAATCCACCTGAAGGGCTCCTCTCCTTCTACCACACATGTTTTTGTTTTGGGTGTGTGTTCCCTGATCTCCTTTCCTCCCTACAGTGGAAAGAAGATGAGCACCATATGTTTAGAAATAGGACCAAGAATCGACACTGCAGCAGTTCTTGGCAATAAAATAAGCCTTAATAGTAATAATAATAAAAAGCTGTTTAGATTAATATTGAAAGAAGAATGTGAAGGAATGAAAAAGGAAACACTTTAGTTCTAAGACTGAAACAAGTTGGCCCCAAATCCCTTATGACAGAGAGAAATATGTGTCTGATGAGGTCAATGGCAGTAGACTAAACTCAGTGATAGTGATGATTTAGAATCTGGCATTGCAAAGATTTTTAGTTCAGTGTGTAAATTGTAACACCCCCACATCCCTGAGATCTGAGTTACAAAAGATACTCTAACTCATCTCCGTCAGCCTTCAAAGGGAAGCTAATCAGGAGTGGGGCTGGAGGAGAGGAGAGAGGACTAGTTTTATGTCTAACCTGTCAGGGCAGCAGTCTCTGAATTTAGTCTTTACAAACAGAAAAGATGGCTTATTGTTTTCCTTGCAGAACTATCACACTTCTGGCAATGTCCCCCAAATTCAATTTATTCTCTAGGGCTTTAGAACCCAAAAAAGACAAAGAAGAGATTTTTCTCATGGTCATGCAGAGGAAATGGAATGAAAGTCTTGCGCAGCTGTGGTTAAAAAGGAAGAAACTTGACGACTAAGAAAACTTATATGCCGTTTCTTTGCTTAGGTTATTTTTGAATTTAAAATAAAGCAGTCTGAGGAAAGGCAATCATAAAAATATTTTGTAGGCCACTGCAAAACTCTTACGACCAAATATTTGGGGAACAGTGAGGAAACTATGCAAAGACGTGAGTTCCTGCTAGCTTTGTGTAGTGTTTAGGGGAATGAAAACTGTCTTCTCACACACTTGGACTTGCAGTCTAAGAACTCAAATCTTTGAACCTCCAAGAAGCTGAGGGAGTGCCCTCCACACACTTCTTCACAGTGTTTGCATCCCCCAAACCAATTCGATTCCCTGGGAGACTAACAACAATTTCTTTATCTCTCAGCCCTGGTGATGTGGTTGTTTACAGCTGTGGCTGCTAGCCCAAAACTCAACAGTTCAAATCTACCAGCCACTCCTTGGAAACCCTATGGGGTACTTCTACACCGTCCTGTGGGGTTGCTATGAGTCAGAACTGATTAGACAACAACGAGTTTTCACTTCTCAGAATTAGTGCATTTCATCTACTTTAAGGCAGATGTCCCTCGCACTTTGTTATTTGTTCGAAAATGGAGTATCTTGATGAATTATCACTATTTAATTGGCAGTATTTTCTTCTTGCTGTAAAGACAATACTGATTCATTCTGTAATAAACTAGTTGCCGTCAAGTTGATTCTGACTCATGGTGACACCACGTGTGTCAGAGTAGAACACTGCTTCACACAGTTTTCAGGGGCTGATTTTTTTGGAAGTAGATGACCAGCCCTCTCTTCCGAGGTGCTTCTGGTTGGACACCAACCTTCAATCTTTCAGTTTGGTACCTAAGTGCATATAACTGTTTGTACCACCCCAGGACTCTGCATTTTATAGTGGATTAAACAAAATACCACGATAATAATGATATTAATCATCAATTCCATTTTTGAGGATCTTCTTTATGATAGTCACTGTGCTGAGTTCTTTATAATTAGCATCTTACTTTATGTAATTTTCATAACAACAAAAAAAGTATGAGTATCACCCTCACTTAAAGTATTAGAAAGCTGAGACCGGAAGTAACTTCTATGAGGTAAAAGCCAAAGTCAAATCCACTGCTGCTGAGTTGATTCTGACTCATAGCTACCCTATAGGTCTGAGCAGAATTGCCCTATAGAGTTTCTGAAGAACTCCTAGTGAATTTGAACTGCCAACCTTCTGGTTAGCAGACATCACACTTAACCACTATGCCACCGGGGTTTCCTTTAAGAGGTGAAGGCTTCAAGAGCCATCACCCTTGTAAGGTAGGTACCACTGTTACAGAAACCCTGGTGGTGCAGTGGTTAAGTGCTACGTCTGTCAACCAAAACATCGGCAATTCAAATCTGTCAGGTCCTCCTTGGAAACTCCATGGGGCAGTTCTACTCTGATCTATAGTGTGGATAAGTCAGACTCGATTTGATGACAGTGGGTTTGGTTTGGGGACCACTATTACCCTAATTTCAGAGATGAGGAAGCGGAGGCACAGAGACATTGCCCCAGGCACAGAAGTAGGCAGTAGAAGAGCCTAGATTGAACCACATGTGTAATATGGCTCCAGAGGTTTCACTTACTCAGCTTTTCCTGTGTTAGGACCGACGAACACCGTTAGAAGGCGTTCCTCTCCGTAAGAGCCCACAGCCCAGTGTTCACCGGCTTTGACTATAATTTATTCATCTATTCTTAGGAAGAAGAGCCCTGGTTCCACCGTGGCTAAGCACATAGCTACTGACCAAAAAGTCAGCGGTTCAAAACCCACCAGTCTTTCCTCTGTAGGGGAAAAGACTGGGCAACCTGCTTCTGTGACAGTTACAGCCTAGCAAATCCTATGGAGCCTTTCTGCTCTGTCCTGTAGGGTTGCTATGAGTTGGACTCAACTTGATGACAATGAATTTCTTCTTAGGAAATAGAACAATCTGTATTTCAGTTCATTTTTTTCACCCTCTCGGGTCATATATGCTTCAATATAGAACAGACTCTGTGGAGGTTGCAAAGGAAATGTATACAGTGTTCTTCCTGGACGGGTTTTATTGAAGTATCAGGACTTAGTCACTTAAAACAATTAAAATAAACCATAGGGTAAAAATGGAAACCCTGCTGGAGTAGTGTGTTAAGTGCTGCATCTGTTAACCAAAACACCTCAGCAGATCAAATCCGCCAGGTGCTCCTTGGAGACTTTATGGCGCAGTTCTACTCTGAACTCTAGGGTCTTTATGAGTTGGACCCGACTCCACGTGGTAGGTTTTATTGCAGGGGAGGGGGGATGGACAACTGCTAGAACTAACATATGAATTAGGTGTGTTGTATACTTACAATTGCAAAACAATCTATTGTTTTTGACTTTATAAATAAGGAACTTGGAAAAGGTACCAAAAAAAACCCAAATCCACTGCGAGTGAGTTGATTCTGACTCATAGGAACCCTATAGGACAAAGTAGAACGGCTCCATAGTGTTTCCAAGGAGAGCCTGGAGAACATGAACTGCGACCTTTTGGTTAGCAGACATAGCCCTTAACCACTAGGCCGCCAGGGAGGGTGTCAGTGACCTGAAACAATGCAAACAAGAGTACATTCATAGTGACGGGACAGTTGCTCCACCTTAGGTCTGTCTGGTGGCAAAGGCAATACACAATTAATGACCAAAACATAAGGGGACAAAAAAGGGTTGAACAGAAAAAGAAAGAAATTCAAGCTGAAATTCGGTATCAGTCCCAGAGGAGGCAAATGAGTTGATCTAGAGGAGCAGAGAGGATATTCAAGGAAGCTGAAGAAACTGTGTGTGAAAAATCACAAAAATAGGAAGAACTTGACATGTTGAGGAGGACAGTGTCCCCAAAAGGAGTGAAGCTGTTTTGCAAGAGCAAGAGGCAGAGTTGGCTAGCATTTTATCCCATCATACCAGACTTCAAACAACCGTATGCAAAGTTTGAACCTGCTTAGAAATCAGTGTGAGGCCATTATAAGTACCTGAGAAATGTCAGAAGGACAATATCATAATTAATTAAATGAAATGGTTATTTATTGAATATGAGATGGCACACCCATTAAACTACAACTGAGATTAATGAAAATTATACGGTCAAAATTAAAAATTGGCAAAAGATACAGAAAATTTGGCCAAGCTTTTGACACAAATCTGTTACTTTTTAAAAGAATAGCCAAACATCTTCAAAATAATGCCCAGGCAATTGAAAAAGCCAGCATGTGATTTACAATATGCCACTGAATTTGAAGAGAATTGGAAGGAGTTTTACTTAAACCTCATGAAGACAATGATTTAGAGCGTGGAATGGAGCCACCAGTGTGGGCAGGAGCGAGAAAGGTTACTGCAAAAACAGCCTGTCTTCTCTTGCATGGAAGAAAACCAGAAGCAGGGAGGACCTGTAGTCAATCAGCATGTCTAAATGACTATGTCACCCTAAAAAATACAGGTCAACACTGGGCTTTTCAAAGTTAAGATGGATTTCACCTCCCTTCCTCCTCCCTCCTCCACCCCCTAAACTCCACACCACTGTCCCTTGCAATCACTAACGGCAAAGAAATGGCAATGAGCTGGAACTGAGATTTGGAACAGAGCACTGTGAAGTCAACACACCAGCTGGAGCAGAAAGTCCAAGAAACATAAATTTCTTGGAAAATGACCCTGTATTTTGGCAGTTATTACTGTGAATAAGAATACTTTAGAATCTCAACCCAGAACAAAGGAGGAGAATTTCCTCCTCTACTGCCTTGCCCTATTCCCACTCCCTAAGCTTTTACTCTGGTGTTTATTCCTTACAATTATAGCAAAGTCTGATAATGTTTATAACTAAAGAATTTATCCCGTCAGGGTTTAGTGATACAAAATAACATTTGACATTATGGTGTATTATATATTAAAATTAATTTTTTTTCAGTTTGAAGATTTTCCCTTTGAAGAAAGATTACTGACAGTATATTTCTGTGGAATGCTTTGAGAAGGATACACTTTAGAATCTACTGATGTTTAGAATAAATTTAGAATCTCCTAACATTTGCAGTTTGATTATTTTCATTTTCAGATGTAGAACTGGTAAAGTAAGTCAGCCTTACCTAGAACCTCCTATAATCGGAAGTGAAATACCTTTGGCATTTTGTGGATTTATTCCTTTGAGCAGTGCCCAGTATGTACCTTCCTAATCCCAGCTTATTTTTACAATAAATAGACTGCATAAGTCCAAAAGTCTTTCTTTTGAAGAACTTAGTATGCTTCTTTTAAAGTAACAAATGTTTGGACAATCCTAGAGAATAAAAAACCTTCAATTTACTTTGTTTTAAATTTAGGAATTTCATTTTTTGCTTCCACACTCTTTCTCGTATTCTCTCATCTAATCTCTGAAAACCAAGGGCTGAATGTGAGTAGCAATAATTTAGAAATAAGAACTTCCCTTGGAGTTAAAGACCTGTGTTCTAATCAAGCTCTGCCATTTATTTAATAATAAAGTTTTGGATAACCATAAGCTCTGAGCCTCAGTTTCTTTACCTGCAATAGTTTTCCTTTTAGGTCATTGACTCATTCAAAACATTTTAGTGTGTGTCTACTACTGTGCTAGGCCCTGGGTTAAATGCTGTTGTTGCTGGCCAATCAATTCTGACTTGCAAGGATTCCATGTGACAGAGTGTAACTGCCTGTAGAGTTGCTTTGGCTGTAAGCCTGACCGGAGCAGGTCTTTTCTCCCATGGAGCCTCTCAGTGGGTTAGACAGCAGGGGTTCAAAAATGAACATCTTACATGCACTTTGCCCTCATGAGGCTTATAGGCTGTAGAGGGAAATAGACATTGAACAAATAATTGCAACAATAAAGAGTTAATTATGGTTTTGATAAACGCCAAGAAGGAATAGCACAGTATAAGCTGATACGTCGTAAAGAAGGTTTCTAATCTTACTTCTGTGGGTCCTAAATGGTAAAATGTACGTAAAAGTGCCTGCCACGTAACAGGCTCAATGAATGATACTGAAGCTGAAAATATGCCATTCGGCTGAAAGAGAAACTGGCAAAATGCCAAGACCTAAGTTCTCTGATTTCTCTTTTAGTCCTCTTGCCTATCAAAGAAAAAAAAAAAAAAGACAAAAATCTTTTTTACCAGAGGACTAACAGAAGGGCGGGGAAGAATTTTGCGGAGCATATGCTTTACCTTGAAGAGAGAGAGAGAGAAAATATTTCAAGGCCTTAAACTTAGTATGTCTCTTGGGCACACGCAAACTGTAAAGATTTCATGGCAAATGCTTTTTATGCTGCTTTGGTGTCTTACTCAAAACTTAAATCCTTGGTCAACTTATTTTCCCCCCCAATAAGAGAGAGCCTGAGAACATGAGGCAACAATACAAGCTCTATTGGATAAGATGTAATTGAAATGAATTTAATTCAGTTTTGTGCAATTCACCACATTTTGATGTGGAAAAAAAAAAAAAAAGAATCTGGCCTGACAACTGAATGGAGTCTTATTCTGATGCCCTTCATCGAATAAAATGACTATTCTGCTGTAAGGCAAGCTAGAACTGGAATATTATAGATCACAGAGGCAGCACAGGAAGTTTCACAGAAACTTCACAATGGCTCACCTGGTGAGCTCTAAATCTGTAAAGCAAAATACTGCTTAGTGTGGTTGCCATGACACAAACATATCATAGCTTGAGTTTTTAGACTGTTTTGTGTTACTGTGGCCATCCTGAAGATCAAGAAACCAAAACAAAATAAAAGAAGAAGTTACTGACGTGTTACTACTCAGAAATAAAGCAGAAAGACGGCTGTCTGACTCATGGAACCCAGCCTGAGGGAACAGAGGTACGAGGAGGGGATGTGGCCAATTAAGAGCAAACATGAAGGAAACGAGAGGCCCATGTAGAAGGAGAGGAGGGAAAAAGAACTTGAAGGAAAGAAATTTAAATGGGAGTGTGTCTTCCATATTAATTTAAAATGACTGAGACTATTTTTGTAGAAATTTCAATGAAAAGACAGTCTTTGAGAACTTTTTTTCTTTACCACTTACTCCCTTTGTAGTTTCAGATGGAAACCCCAAAAGACTGATAGTCAAAGGTTCAAAACATCAAAAGCCTGAAAGGGATAATTAATCATCATTCAAGAAATTCTGCAGATTGGAAAACTGAGTCAAAACCAGACAAAATGTAGCACTGGTCAGGCAGATCACTGCTTTTATCTTCTTAATCTCAAGACACAGGTCCCACCTGCCCTAACTTTGTTCAGAGCCCGTGATGACACATCTGAGGCTCTTTTTACTTCTCACCCCATATCCAAAGCTAAGGAAAACGGGGCCTGTCAGTATATTTGTAAACTTCCTCCTAACAACCTGAAATTAACCCATTGCTGGTCAGTTGATTCTCTTGCATAGCTACCCTATAGGTCAGAGGAGAACTGCCTTACAGAGTATCCAAAGTTGTCAGCTTTATGGACACAGTCTGCGGCATCATTTTACTGCAAAGTGGCTGGTGGCTTCTGACCTCTGACCTCTCTTTTAGTTAGCAGCCAAGCCCTTTAAGCACTGAGCCACCTGGTCTCTTTTACCTGAAATAAATGGGGATCAAATATGCCAATATAACTGAGAAGAGCATATAGGCTTTGTAGCCAAAAGGACTTTTGATTTCAGGATATACATCTTGGCCCTGCAAGCCGTGGTATGATCTTGAGAGTACTGCCTAACCTTTCTAAGTTTCTGTTCTCATCTAGAAAGTATGACTAATGTAGGTGTCTAACTGAGGTCTCTGTGGAGACTAAATATGGTAACAAGTAACACTACAATTAAAAGCAGACGTTGTAGTCAAAGTGTCTGCTAATCGTTGTCAGTTTGATTTCAGGGAATTAGCTTAACTTGCTGTCCAGTTGATTCTACTCCTGGTAACCCCATGTGATATAACAAAACTGCCTCATGAGTCTTGGCTATAATCTGTAAAGGAGCAGATCACCAGGCCCTTCTCCCATGCAGCGGCTGGGTGAGTTCCAACAACAACTAGTCTTTCAGTTAGCAGCCCACAGCTTAGCGTTTGGGCCAATGGGATGCCTTGTCTACAACATAAACCAAACTTGACTAATATTGACCCTACAGGACAGAGTAGAACTGTCCTATAGGATTTCTAAGGCTGTAAATCTTGACAGAAGCCAACTGCCACATCCTTTTCCCACAGAGTAGCTGGTAGAAGCAGTCAGTTTTTCAGTTGGTAGCCGTGTGCTTAACCACGACACCACCAAATTTCCTTCTCTGCACTGTGTGGATGATATATAGTATCTACCTCATAGATTGTATTTTAAATAATTAAACACATATAAAGCACATAGAAAACTTTTACTAAGTCATAAGTATGATTTAATTGATGAATAAGTGTTAGTTACTGTTATATGTCATGGAGTCCTGGTGATGCTGGAAGCTATGTTACCAAGAGTTCACATACCAGTAGGGACACTAATGGTGAACAGGATTCAGCCAAGCTTCCAGACTAAGACGGACCAGGAAGAAGGAGCCAGCAGCCTACATCTGAACAGATTTAGCCAGTGAAAAATTTATGAATAGCTGCAAAACATTGCAATGAAGAACCTTGACATGAGGAGATGAACCTTGCTTACCCTGGTGGGCCTAATATAAATCACAAGAGCTTCTTAAAGAGGAGAACAGAAGGGTCAGAGAAAGAGATACAGTGACAGAGAAGCATAGCTCAGAGAGACAAAGATAGATTTGAAGATGCTACATTGCTGACTTGAAGGATGAGGGGCCACAAGCCAAGGAACGAAGGTGGCCTCTAGAAGCTGGAAAAGAAATGAGTTATCTTCATAAGGGTCATCAGCAAGAGAATGGCTTCTCCTCTAAAAGGAATGAAACCCTACTAACATTAATCTTAACCCTGTAAGACTCACTGTGTACTTCTGACCTCCAAAACTATAACGTAGTAAGTTTGTGTTGTTTTAAACCATTAAGTTTCTGGTAATTTGTTATAGCAGCAATGGGAAACTAACATAGCATCAGATCTGCTCTACTTTATGATCTACTTTAAAAGTTTATTTCTTAATGTAAACTCCTGTTTCATTTTAGTATGTAATCTCATTTTCATCCTAAAGGTTCATACTTACGTGTTAAATTCTACTGCATAAGAATAAAAGATATTAATTTCTACTACTTAATTTTACAAGTTACTTTTGAAATATGTTTATTTCAGTGATACTATATTTATTTTTTAGCATGTCTTCTTTTTCTGTGGCTTTTTCCTCCATTTGCTTTTCTTTATTTTGTTTTGATACCTGTTAATTTTTAAGCTCCTACTAGTTCAGTCTGTATTGCAAGACTATTATTTTATTCCTGAGAGTGACATAAGTGTACACTCTCACTGAATATAGAGGAGTGGCTTTTTGTGCTAAAATTAAGGAAATGGAAATTCTTAGCCATCTTTTAAGTTTTTGAAATATGGTCTAATAAATGAATTAGTGGACATAGATACACAAAGAATGTTAAATTCTAAAAAGTTACAATTTCATTAACCTCCTTGATATCTAAAAAATTGCTTTTTATTCAAATATGAAAACTATTTAACCAGCTAAATAGATAAAGGAAAAGAATATGAATAAATTTGTGTAAGACCTAATAATTGCTTTGAGTTCCATGTTTGTGTGATTTCTTAAAATAGTTTTACCTAATGTTTGCATTCTTTTCTATACACTAGAAAACATAGTCTCTCTTTGGCTCTGCAAAGAAAAATTTAATTGATGGATTAGGATAAGAAATAAAGAAAATCATGAGAATAACTGAAAGTCCAGAACAATTCTGATTGCTAATATAGATCTCCCTAACTTAGAATTTGGCACTAGCCTCAGTGAATATGGCCAAACTGCACAGCAATAGCACAGTAGCATCTTGATGGGGATTACCTGAGTCAAAGGTTTTGTGCTGAAATCAATCTCAGGGTAATTAGGTCCTCTTCAGGGTCTCTGAGACATTGTGCAGATTCTGACAAAGGTGTTAACCAGCAAGATGCTTTGGAAAGTATAAAAATTGTGTTCTTTTTGTATAGATTAGATAGGAAATATTCAAAGCCTGCCTAGAAGTAGAAAGTGTTCTAATACTTTGACCATTCTTATAGATAGCACTGTCAGTTCTAGGCACAATGACACAATTGCACAGATGAGTCATAAAACTAGTAAATGCTATGTAAGAAAATTTATAACAGAAATAAACAAAGTGATTTTTGTAAATACATGTATGTGTGTGTTTCTTTGTTTTGCAAATATGTCCATAGAAAGTAACTGGTATACTTTAAATGTGATTCTTCAGTAAGTGATGAATAACTAAACTTTTAAAGTTTGAATATTAATCAACTGAGTTTACAATAGTAATATGAGTTGAATAATTTGCAGCCTCTAGCCTTATCCTTTTCTCTCCCTCCCTCTAGGGTTTGCAGTCTTTTCTCTAATGGTGAGACAGCCACAAGTGAATTGTGCAGTTAAGGACTGCACACTAAACTCAGAGCTCCCAGCCCTAAGACTGGAATTCACCAGCAGAAGTCTGTTGAAATGGTGGTCTTGGTCAGAAGAAGTCACTGGAGAGGGCAATGGGTTATGGTTAATTACTAGAAAGAGAATGTGTGGATTCAGGGGAATATAAATCAGCCAGCATGGATGGCACCTCAACATCGAGAAAATGAAAATCCTTACAACTGGACCAGAAAGCAGCAGCATCATAAATGGAGAAAGGATTGAGGTTGTCAAGGATTTCATTTTACTTGGTTCCACAATAAACAGCCATGAAAGTAGCAGCCAAGAAATCAAAAGACACACTGCATTGGGAGAATCAAGGTATTGAAAAATAACAATATCACCTTGAAGACTAAGGTGCACCGGACCTAAGCTATGGTATTTTCAATCGCACCGTATGCGCGTGAAAGCTGGACAATGAATAAGGAAGACAGAAGAAGAATTTACACCTCTGAAGTGTGGTATTGGAGAAGAATATTGAATTTACCAGGGACTGCCAAAAGAACAAACAGATCTGTTCTGGAAGAAATACAACCAGAATAGTCCTTGGAAGCAAAGATGGCGAGACTGTGTCTCACACATTTTGACCATGTTGTCAGGAGGGATCAGCCCTTGGAGAAGGGCGTCATGCTTGGCAAAGTGGAGGATCAGCAAAAAAGAGGAAGACTCTTCATGATATGGATTGGCCCAGTGTCTGCAACAATGGTCATAAGCATAAAAACGATTGTGAGCATGGTGCAATGTTTTGTTCTGTTGTGCATAGGGTCGCTATGAGTCAGAACTAACTTGATGGCACCTAAGAACAACAACAACAACAACAAATAGACCAACAAAGCGAGGAGAGACAGAAAAATCAAGAGGTGAAACTCTAGGGTATTTACCTGAACCACAGAAGTAAGGTGATTCAACAACTCAAGCAGAGTTAAGGTTTCAGTTAAGGCAAAATTTCAAATTCTCTACATAGTTGCCTTGTCAGAAACCCCCTTCCTGTGCTGATGGTGTTAAAATGAAAAAAAAGATGCATGCAAATGAAGTAAATAGTAGTTAGAAGCAAAGTAACAGCATGGTTTATTTAGCTCCATCTTGAGAGAAATTCTTAGGGCAGGGTTAGTCTGAGAGAGGTTGGCACTGGAGAGAAAAGATTAAATTATGAAGAAAGAATTGCACTTAAGGATAAACAGGTAAAATGAAGCCTACATGCTCAAGCACCTATGGAATACTGAAGATTTTGTTTACGTGGTGTTGACAATAAATCTAGTTTAATATGCATATTGCTTCTTGGTCCAATCACTTATGCTGCCTCTTGGAAGTAACGTTGGTCTGGGGAGTTGTGAAAACTCGTTCTCTTGGAAACCTGGGCAAGTGGCTATGAATTAAAGAATTTATCTCAGTTTATTGTGAGAATTGTTCTACCAGCCTTATACCATAACTCCAAGAATTGTACCAATTCAGAATGGAAACAGAAGTGAATGAACACTCTCCACCATTCACTGGACTCTCCACCACAAGCTGGAACAGAAGCTACTTAAAATGAGTGTTTTCAAAAAGACTTCTCTTTGAACTCTAAATGGATGAATCTGTGAATATAAAACAAATTGTGTGAATATTGTGGGTCAAGAGTTCCTCCTTACTGATTTACACTGTTATAATTTATGAACAACTATTACGCTACTTCTACCATTAAGAGGCTATGAGTATCTAGAACATGTCTGCTACTACAAATTGAATTTTCCTGTCATCTTGAATTGAGAGCTCCATATAAAAATTTGAGGATGTCAAAAATGTTAATTTAGTGGATGTGAAGAGATAAAGGATTTGTACCTATTTCTTTTTAAAAGCCTTTTGACTGAGATATTACTTACTGTCTTAGACTAAGTTCTCTAGAGAAACAAAACTAGTAAAGTGTATACATATGTATACAGAGAAAGATTTTCATTAAGGAAATGGTTCACACAGTTGTAGAGGCTGGAACATCCTGAGCCCATGGGTCAGGATAGAGGCTTCTCATTCACATAGCTACACGGGCTAGCAAACCCAAGATTAGCAGGTTGGGGAGCAAGGCTTTTGCTCACAGGCTGTGAAGATCCATGATTCTCAAGATCAGCAGGCAAGACAGCAGGTAAGCTGTTAGCTCAGTTCCTAGGAACTGGAGGTCAGATGAACAGGAGACAGCTGCAGGATTCTCAATGAGCCCTGCCAGAATGTCTGCCCACACTCGGAGTAGGGCACATGCTCGAGGAAACTTCCCTTCAACCATTGGCTACTCACAGTAGATCTCAACATCGGGGTGATCACATATCAAATCTCAACAAGGAAAGGACCACACCATTATATAACTACAAAACACTGAGAATCATTGCTCAGCCAATTTGAAACACAATCTTAACCATCATGTTTACAATAAAAGGTATGAATATTGAGTTCAATGTATTTTTACATATGTCTACAACTCAAGTAAACACAACTCAGATCAAAATACAGAACATTTTCCACACCCCAGAAGTTCCTTCATAACACTTTCCAGTCAATTCTCCCTCTACAAAACCAAAAAAAAAAAACCTGCAAATCCTTGGCCATTAAGTCAATTCTGACTCAGAGCAAACCTACAAAGCAGCCCTATATTGTTTTTAAGGATTGCCCGATGGATTTGAATTGCCAATCTCTTGGTTACCAGACAAGCTCTTAACCGCTATGCCACTAGGGTCTCCACCCCCACCCTCCCCCCCCAACATAGAATTTCTGTTTTGAGTTCTATCACCATGTATTTCCCTATTCTTCAGCTTCTTGTAAATAGAATCATACAGAATGTACTCTTTTCGTATTTGCTTTTCTTTCGTTCAACATGGTGTCTATGAGATTTAAACATGTTGTTGCACACGTTACTGTTGTTATATGCTATTGAGTCAATTCCAGCTTATAAAGCCTTATGTTGGCAGTGCAGAACTATCCCCAAAGGGTTTCCTGGGCTGGTGGTGCGGTGTTTAGCAGTTTGGCTGCTAACTAAAAGTTGGCGGTTGGAATCCACCAGCCGCTTTTTAGAAACTCTAGAGCAGTTCTATTCGGTCCTGCAGTGTTGCTAATAGGAATTGACCCAATGGCAATTGGTTTTGTTTAGTTAAATGTTTACAGGAGCAGATCACCAAATCTTCTCTTTTGCAGAACGGCTTGGTGGGTTTGAATCACTGATCTTTTGTTAGAATCCAAATGTTTAGCCAATGTGTCACCATGGCTCCTTTTGTTGCATGTAATAATAGCTTATTCTTTATATTGCTGAGTAGCATTTCTGTTATATGACTACATCACAATTTATTTAAGTAGTTTCCTACTGATAAACATTTGGATTGCTTCTGGTTTGGGGCTACTATGGATAAAGTTACTATGAACACTCTTGTGTCATGTTCTGTGGTGGCATGTATACTCACTTATCTTGGTTGTACACCTAGAAGTAAAATTTCCATGTCATAGGGTGTTTTAGTCAGCTAGTGCTGCTCCAGCAGAAATACAAAGAGTGGAGGCCTTTAACAAAAGAAAGTTTATTCCTGCCACCTGGTGCATGGCAGGCTCCAGGTCCAAATTCAGGATGTCCGTTCTGGGGTAAGCCTTTCCCCTTTGTCAGCTCTGGAGGGTAGCCCTTGTGTTGCATCACTCTTTGCCCAGGGAGCATCTTGGTGCAGGACATGCTTGTCTGAAGGTCATGCTTGTCACCTGGTGCTGCTGTCTTAAAGGTTGTGAGGTTACCAATTCTCTGCTTGCTTCCCTTTCCTTTTATCTCTTGTAGGGTGAAAGGATTAATGGTGATGCAAGCCATACTCCAGGGAAATTCCCTTTACAGTGGAGTAGGGAAGTGATCCTATGAAGGGATTTACAGTCCCACACTAATCCTTTAATGTACAGCATAGAAAAATCACAAAATGGAAGACAATTATGAACATTAGGAATCATGGCTCAGCCACATGGCTACATATATTTTTGGGGTGACACAATTTAATCCATGACATAGGGTATTGTGTATGGTGCATTATACTTTAATAGATACTGCCAAAGGGTTTTCCAAAGTGTTTGCACAAAGTTACACTCTGACTAACAATGTATGTGAGTTCCAATTTTTCTAAATTCTTGGTGACACTCGAATTTACCAAATGTTTAACTTATATAGATATGCAGTTACATAATTTTAGCCATTATGGTAGATGTATTGTGAAACCTCCATGGTTTTTAATTTACATTTCCTCGATGACTGTTATCTAGTGCTACTATAACTACAAGTGAATGTCTTTATCAAACAGAAATTTAGTCTCTCACAGTTCATGTGACTAAATCCAAATTCAGGGCAACAGCTCCAGAGGGAGGCTTTCACTCTGTGTCAGGTCTCAGGGGAGGTTCTTGTTGTGAATCTTCCCCTGGACTAGGAGCTTCTCAGTTCAGGGACCCTGAGTCCAAAGTACATGCTCCACTCCTGGTTCTTCTTACTTGGTGATAATGAGGATTCTCTCTGCTCTGCTTGCTTCTCTCTTTTATATTACAAAAGAGATTGACTCAGGATGCAACCTAATCCTATAAATTGTGTCTTGCTTCATTAAAATAATTGCCTCTCATTCTGACTCATTAACATCACAGAGGTTAGAGTTCATAACATATAGGTAATTATATCAGATCATAAAATGGAAGACAACCATGAAACACCAGGAACTGTGGCCCAGGCAAGTTGACATACATTTTGGGGAGAAACAATTCAATCCATAACAATGTATAATAATGTTGGATATTTTTTCATGTGCTTAGTATTCATTTGGCTCTTTTTTGTGAAGTGTCTCTCTTTTTTCCACTTTTTATTGAACTGTTTGTTTTTTTGTTGATTAGTAAGAGATTTTTAAATATTTCAGATTAAGTCTTTCATCACACACAGACATCTATATAAATATATCACATATTTGTGTATCAGATACACAGTATGTATAATATATAAAACCTGAAAAATCTAAGCCCATTGCTGTGTCAATTCTAACTCATAGCCACCCTATAACACAGAGTAGAACTGTTTCATAGAGTTTGCAAAGAGTGCCTGGTGGATTCATACTTTTTTCGTTAACAGCCATAGAGCTTCACCACTATGTCACCAGGGTTTCCGTGTAATATGCACATATCAGATATAGATATGCCAAGAACATTTATATAATTCTTCAGTCTGTACCTTGTCTTTTTATTCTTGCAATGGTGTTTCTTAAAGAAGAAAAGTTCTTAATTTTAAGGAAGTTTGGGTTATTCTTTTTTATTTCTTTTATGGTGGTGCATATTGTGCTTTCTTTAGACAATGTTATATAGGCCAGACCAATAAAGGTATTTAACCATGTTTTCTTCTAGACACTTTGTTTCCCCTTCTGCATTTAGGTTTATAATCCATTGCGAATTAATCTTATGCATTATGCCTAATGGGTCACTACAAGTTGGAATCATCTTGACTGCACTGAGGTTTTTTGTTGTTGTTGTTGTTGGTTTGTTTTGTGGTGTGAGGTAGGAATAAAGTTTGTTTTCTCCATATGGATATTCAATTTTCAAGTGCTGTAACAGAAAGAGTGTTCTCATTCTGTCCTTTTAGCCAATTGAAATAAAAGGGCTGCATACCACTAGTTGCAGAGGGAACAGAAAGAAGTAATTTATTGTTTGCCCAAACAAGGAGTAACATGGAGCTTAACAGCCAAAAGACCACACATTCTCCACCCCAGGGTGTCAGGGAGTTTTATGTTCTGGAGTCTGAGGGTGGCAGTGATTCATGCCTGAAATCAGAAACGCGGAGCCCTTCTTTGCCCACCAGATTCTGAATCTTGTTGCAAAGGAAGGCCTTTTACTTTGCAAAAGGGCTTGGGTGCTTCTCTGTGTCAGAGAATATCTTTCCCTCCAGCATGCTCAGGTCAAGTTAAGGATAAGGCTTTTTCAGGTTTGTGGTTGTGCTGAGCTCTGGCACCAAATTCAAACCACAAAAGTTATGACATGGTTGGGCCAACTCACAGTTAGAAGCCTGGGTTTGGCTGGCTGTGAACAAAAAGGTAGGGGATGAAAACCATGACAGTGTGGGGAAAGCCTCAGTGGAGGATTCAGCAACATTTGTTGGAAAGACTTTTGTCAATGAATTCTCTTGGCATCCTTGTCAAAAATCAAGTGACCATGTATTTATGTATCTATGTCTGAACTCTGTCCTGGTCTGTTTGTCTATTGTTGATTTTACTGGAGTCACAATTTCTTAATAACTGTAACTGTATAGCAACACTTGAAATATGGTAGTATAATTCCTTTAAATTTGTTCTTCATTTACAAGATTGTTTTGATGATTACTATTCTGTGTCCTTTCTATTTCTGTTATTTTTAGAATTAGCTTGTGGTTTCCACAAAATGTAATTCTTCTAAGAACTGGGTTGGGATTACTTTGAATCTATAGATGAGTTTGGGGAAAATTGACATTTTAACAATATTGCATTTCCAAGCTATGAATCTGATTCTCTATTATTTTGGCTCTTAAAAAAATATTCTCTCAAAGATGGGGCCAAGATGGTGGACTACCTGCTTGTCTCTCCTGATCCCTTTAGCAACTGAGGCTTTCAAAGACAACTGAGTGGAACAAAAGGGACATTCTTGGAATCCCAAGATTGGATGGAAATGTATGAGATCAGACCAGGTGACAGAGAGAAGAGTGACTACCTTTGTCAAGGGCAAGTTGGTAGTGCAAGGAGTCTTGTTCCTGTTGACACAGCAGCAAAGAGGTGGCTCAGCTTTCTGATGGCTCAGAAATAATAATCAATCTGTAACCATTTAAAGAACCAGACCACTATGGCTCCAGAAAACTCTCAAAATAAAGAATCAAAAATTTCTGTGATGAAGAAGTAATATGAAATAGTGAAATAATATGAAATACTTGGAGGTAGAATAGCCAAAGAATCACGTACAGAGCCATTCTAGATCTTCAGATGGAGATTAGACAAAATGCAGCAGAACAAAATGAAAAATTAAACAAGTTACATGAATTGCTAGAATAACAATGATCTGAAATTCAGTAGGTTAATAATAAAATCACAGAGTAAGACAATTCAATTGAATGTCAAAGGAGCAAGATCAAGGAAATGCAATGCAGAATAAGTGAGACCGAAGATAAAGCAATTGATACCAGCATTTATGAGGAGAAATCAGATAAAACAAGAAAAATGAAGAATTATTAAGAGTTATCTGGGGCTCTATCAAGATGACAATTTATGAATGATTGGAGTACCAGAACATGAGATACATCAAAAAATACAAGACAGAATTGTAGAAGAGTTGCTGACAGAAAACTTCCTTGATATCAAGAAAGATATCTAGCCAAGATGCTCATTGAACTCCACAAAAGGTAGATCCCAAAAGAAAGACACTAAGACATAATATAATAAAGCTTAACAAAATGAGACATAAAGAGAGGCTCTTAAAGGCAGCTAGGCTTAAATCAAAACTACATTATAAAGGGGAGTCCGCTAGACTGAGATCCAATTATTTAGCCAAAACCATGTTGGCAGGAAAGGAATGGGATGACACGTATGAAGCCTTGAAGGAAAAAAAAAATTCAACCAAGAATTACATATCCTGTGAAATTATTCCTCAGATGTGGTGGTGGAAATAGGACATTCCCAGATAAGCAGACTCTTAGAGAATTTGCAAAAAATGAACCAAAACTAGAAGAGATACTGAAGAAAGTTCTTCAATTAGAAAATCGGTAACATCAGACATCTACCCAAGAATGCAATGCAGAACACAGCATCCAGAGAACTACATGGTTAGGGAAGTAACAAAGCTCAGTCAAATCTAAAATATTAAAATTAGGGTAAGAAAGATCTCAGTATGCAAATTATGACAACATTGTACTAAAAAGGGGGACATATTAATGTATCCATAAACCTTTGAAATGGAGAGGAAGTCAAGGAGATACACAGAAGTTAAAGACTGCTACTCTATCTTTTGAAATATTGTGTTAAATTTAGAAAACCTTTTAGCTTGTGGTGCAGTTTGATTATGCAGACCTGGGTTCTACTGTGTGCTGTAATTCCCTTCACCTAACCAAAACAGAAAATACATTTGACAAAACCCAACACCAGTTCATGTTGAAAACTCTCAGCAAAATAGGAATAGACGGGAAATTCCTCAAAGTGATGTGGAGACATCTACTCAAAGCCAACATCATCCTGAGTGGAGAGAGACTGAAAGAATTCTCCCTGGAACAGGAACCAGACAGGGATGCCAACTGTCACCACTTTTGTTCAGCATTGTGCTGGAGATTCTAGCCAGAGCCATCAGACAAGACAGAATAATGAACGTCATCCACAACGGTAAGGAGGAGGTAAAAGTCTCTCTGTTTGCAAATAATATAATCTATACACAGAAACCCCTAAAGAATCCATAAACAAACTACTGGAACTAATAGAACAGTTCAGCAAAGTATCAAGACGTAAGATAAACATAAACAGATCAACGAGATTCGTTTAAACCAACAGAGACCATCAAAGAGGAAATCACCAAATCAATGCCTTTTTCAATATCTCCCAAGAAGATAAAACGTCTAGGAATATATCTAAACAGAGTTGTAAGAGATCTATGCAAAGAAAACTACAGGACCTTGCTGCAAGAGACCAGGAGAGAATTACATAAGTAGAGAAACTTACATTGTTCATGGATGGGTAGGCTTAATAGTGTGAAAATGTCTGTTCTACCCAAAGTGATCTATATATGCCGTGTAAGCCCAATACAATTCCAATGTAGCTTTTTAATGATGTGGAGAAAGAGATTACCAGCTTTGTTCAGAAAGAGAAGAAACCCTGGACAAGTAAATCTCTACTGAAAAAGAAGAGCACAGTGGGAGGCCTCACATTACCTGGCCTTGGAATCTATTATATTGCCATGGTAGTCAAGAAAACCTGGTGCTCACACAACAATAGATATATAGACCAATGGAACAGAATGCCAAAAAAGCATAGAGAATCCCAAAATAAGTCCGTTCACCTATGAACAGCTGATATTTGACAAAGGCCTAGAGGCTGTGAACCAGGGAAAAGAACAGTTTCTTTAACAAATGGTGTTGGCAAAATTGGAAATCCATCTGCAAAAAACTGAATCAAGATCCATATCTTACACCTTACACAAAAACTAACTCAAAGTGGATCAAAGACCTAAATATCAAATCTAAAACTATGAAGATTATGGAGGAGAAAATAGGGACAACACTGGAAGCCCTAAGGCATGGCTTAAACAGACTACAAAATATTGCCAATAATGCGCAAAAGCAGAAGAGAGAATGAATAAATGGGAACTACTAAAGACCAAGCACTTATGCTCATCTAAAGACTTTACCAAGAGTGTGGGAAGACTGCCTACAGGACAGGAAAAAATATGTGACAACCACATATTTGATTGACATCTAATATACATACTCTATGATGTACTACAACATATCAACAAGAAAAAGACAAATAATCCAGTTAAACAATGGGCAGAGGATATGGACAGACACTTCTCCAAAGTAGACATCTGGGCAGCCAAAGGACACATGAGGAAATGCTCATAATTAGACATTAGAGAAACCCAAATTGGGACTACAGTGGTACGCCATCTCACCCCAACACGGTTGGCATTAATCCAAGAAACACAAAACAAGAAATGTTGGAGAGGCTGGAGAGACTGGGACTGTTCTATGCTGCTGATGGGAATGCAAAATGGTACAACCACTTTGGAAAGCAACTGGACACTTTCTTAAAAAGCTAGAAACGAAGATACCATACGATCCAGCAAACCCACTGCTTAGAATATATTCTACAGAAATAAGGGCTATCACACATACAAATACATGTACACGGATGTTTGCTGCAGCACTGCTCACAGTAGCGAGAGGATACAGTCAACCTAAATGCCCATCAACAGATGAATGGATAAACAGACTGTGGTAAATATATATATAATGGAAGACTATGCAACGATAAAGAACAATGAGGATTTTAGGAAACATCTCATAACCTGGTTTCAACTAGAAGAGATTATGCTGAGTGAAATCAGTCAGCTACAAAAGGACAGATATTGTATAAGACCAGTATTATAAAGACTTACGAAAAGAGTATGCACAGAAGATACTCTTTCATGGCTACAAGTGTGGGAAGAGAGGGAGTGGATTATTTATAGATTAGATAGTTGACAGGAATTTGGTTAGGTGAAGGGAATTACAGCACACAGTAGAAGCCAGATCAGCATAATCAGACTACGTCATAAGTTGAAGTGTTTTCTAAATTTAACCCAATATTTCAAAGGATAGAGTAGCAGAGCCAGGGGTCTGGGGATCATGTTTTCAGGGGGCACTGACGTTAGTTGGCATAACTAGTTTTTTTTCTAAGAGAGTCTCTTCACTCCATATGGGTGAATGGCACCTGGAGTCTTAAAAGCCAGCAAGCTGCCATCTGAGGAACATCAATTGGTCTCAATCCACCTGGAAGAGATGACAACCAAGAACATCAAAGACATGGGGGAAAATGAGCCCAGGAGATAAAAGAACCATATGATTGGGAGACTATATCAGCACGAGACCAGAAAAACTAGATGGTGCCTTGCAACCACCAAAGAAGTCCCAATAGGGGACACAATGTAGAGTTTCTGACCTAGCACAAGAAAAAGAGGATGCAGATCAAGAACTCTATTAAAAGACCAGACTTGATGTTCCAAAAACCTGGAGAGTCCCCTGAAAACATTGCCACTAGTCTTGCTGCCAGCCCAGAGATGAAACCAGTACTGAAGCCAGCACTTCAGAGAAAGAGTGGACTGGACTTAGGGACACAGAGTGATGCATGTGGTTGTGTACTTTACGATTTAATATATATGAGGTTGTCCTAATGGTTTCCTTAGAGGGGAGAGGAGAGGTTGCAGAGGAGAGGACAAGTGTTGGCTGAGTTGCTACTGGGATTAAAGAGTGAAAAAGAAGAGTGTGCCGTCACAGGTTGAGGAAAGCAGACAGAGTCGCAGAGAGTGGGGAATTCAGATTTTTATATGGAAATTTGACTTGGATTGTAAACTCACTTAATCACAATAAAAAAATTTTAAAAAAAATTCTCTCAGCCTTATTGTGTACTTTTTGTGCAAATTTCTTTAAACTTTTTGTTAGATTCATTCCTAGGCATTGATGTTTTAGATGCTATTTTAAAGGATAGTAAAAAAACTTTATTAGCCAATGTCAATAATACCAAGAAATACAACAAATTTTTGTATATTGATCTTGTATCCAACAATCTCACTAAATTTGCTTAGTAATTCTAGCAGTTTATGTATTCTTTTGGATTTTCTACAATCACAGTCCTCATTTACAAATAGTGACAGGTTTACTTTTACTTTTCCTGTCTCTATATTTTCATCTGTCTTGTGCCATTTCATGGTTAGAATCCTGTGTAGAAAGTTGAATAACACCAAACCAACTGCCGTCGAGTTGGCGACCCGATAGGACAGAGTAGAACTGCCCATAGAGTTTCTAAGGAGCACCTGGCAGATGTGAACTGTTGACCTCTCGGTTACCAGCTGTAACACTTAACCACCACACCACCAGCGCTTCCAGAATGTCGAATAGAGGTGGTAAATATATCTCCCCCTTGTTCTTGATCTCATAATTAGTTTTAAAGCATTTTTCCCTATTTCTGAATGAAATGTAAAAGCCGGGTTCTCTACATTAAGAAAAAAAACCCCAAAAAACATTGTAGTGGAGTGAAATCTGACACATACTGACTCTATGGAAGAGAGTGGAACTGCCCCGTGAGGTTTCCAAGGAATGGCTGGTAGATTCCAACTGCCCAAAGGTTTTCAAGTTGGTAAATCTTTACAGAAGCAAACTGTTACATTTGTCTCTGGTACAGTGGCTGATGGTTTCAAACTGATGACCTGTCAGTTAGCAACTGAGTGCTTAACCAGTGTGTCACCAAGGTTCCTTAAACATCCTATTACTCTAGAACATTTGGGCTAGAGTAATTTTGTTTCAATTTCTCCTTGATGGAGTCACTTTCAGTTCCTCATTCTTCCCCCACTTTGTTTTACTTACCATTTGTGCTTGTAATTCAGGAATTGAAGACTCCCTTATGAGGCTCTTGGAAACCCTGGTGGCTTAGTGGTTAAGTGCTATCGCAGTTAACCAAAAGGTCAACAGTTCAAATCCACCAGGCACTCCTTGGCAACTCTATGAGGCAGTTCTACTCTGATCTATAGGATCACTATGAGTCAGAATCATCTTGACGACATTGAGTTTGGTTTGGGTTTTGGTTTATTGGAATGTTGCTATAGTGACCAGGTTCCACTTTGTGGGATTGCAGGATAAAAAATTGAGACAAACTGACCTTCTCTATGGGTTTATTCCTTAGTTCTTTCCAAAATACATCGTGTAAACTTCTACGTACGGGGACACAGACTTCAATGGTGCAATAGTTAAGCACTCAGCTGTTAGTCTAGATAGCGGTGGTTCAAACCCACCAAAGACGGTGGGAGAAAGGAGACCTGCTGATCTGCTCCTGTAAAGATCATAGCCTAGGAAATCCCATGGGACAGTTCTACTCTGTCCTATAGGGTCACTATCAAGTATAAGGTCTGAATTGACTCCCAGAGCACAACAATCCCAGTTAGAGAAACTCTGTTTATGAATTGTGCTAATTATTTATAATCAGCTAGCAGCCAAGCTCTTAACCACTGTGCCTCCAGGTGTCTTTTGTAATAACCCCACCCCCCCAATTACCCTAATTTGCTGGTGACAGCCGCTCCTTGTTGTCATTCTAGCTGATACACAGTTTAGAGATGACTTGCTAAGCCCAAGTTCCCTCTGGAGAATAACTCCAAGAATATTCTAGAATCCAAAAGCTCAAGTTGGATATGCATGGAATATTCTCAGGGCTGAGAGACTCAGTAAATCTCCCGTGACATTACCTCCTTGCTACACCAGAGTTAAGCAAGCCCAAGTACTGTTTAAACCCTTAGTACTTTGGAGGGTTTTGGGGGTAAGTGGCAGAGTTGTCCCTGAAGGGTATGGCTGACCCCGCAATGGTGGGAGGTCCGCACAGCCTGAGAACACTTCCCCTAGCAATAGTCTGCATCAAACTATATTGCAGATTATAAAAAGAAAAAGGAAAAGAAAACCTGTTGCCATAGAGTTGATTCCAACATACAGAACAGAGTAGAATTGCTCTGTAGGGTTTCCAAGGAGCAGCTGGTAGATTTGAACTGTTAACATTTTGGTTAGCTCCTATCAAAGATTTAAAAAAAAAAAAAACTTCCATGGAGTTCATTCTGACTCATAGTGACCTTAAAGGACAAAGTAGAACTGCCCTATAGAGTTTCCAAAGAGCATGGATTTGAACTCTTGACGTTTTGGTTAGCAGTCAGAGCTCTGAATCACTATGCCACCAGGGTTTCCTATTGAAGATTAGGTAAAAGAACATGAGTAACAGTATATACATAACTTTTTACCATGTTCAAGAGAGACAGGGCAAAGACCTTCATCACTTTAGAATCCCCTTTTGTTCTTAACATTAGGGTCTTATGTCCTTCCAGTCTAATAAGACTGCCTCTTTCATTTAAATTTGACTATGTAAAACTAGACATCTCTGGTGTCACCGTGGTTAAGAGCTTGGCTGCTAATTGAACAGTTGGTGGTTTGAGCTCAACTGCTGGCTACAAGATGTGGCTATCTGATCCCGTAAAGATTACAACCTTGGAAATCTGTCCCACCCTATAGAGTTATTGTGATTCTGCAACAATGGTTTTGGTTTTTGGTTTTATGTAAAACCTCCTACATTTTGGGAAATCCCAGCCCTGTATCTATTTCTGTCATTGCAGGGTCCAGCCTCTTTCACAGTTACTCCCTTCCCAATATTGGGGTATTCAGTTTTAGATAATTCCAGCCCAGTTCAGGCTTATAATTCTGTCTACTAGCCTTCATCTCATGTGTGTGAGTTTGTTGTAGTGCGCCGTTCTGACTTACAGTGACTTACAGTGACTTATGAGAGAGTGGAACTGCCCCATAGGATTTACTAGGCTGTGACTTGGCATTAACTTGGTGGCAACTAGTTTGCTTTGGTAGGGTTTAATCTTTACAAGAGTAGATGCTGCAGTGCTGTTAGTGGAGTTGAACCACTGACCCTTCGGATAGTAGGCAAGAGCACAACCTGTGTACCAGAAGGACTGTTTTTTGGTATCATATACCTCTTTGCTTTTGTTGAGTCAGTGCTGACTCACAGCAACCCAACAGAACAGGGCAGAACTAGAACCGCCCCATAGGGTTTCCAAGAAACAGCTGGTGGATTCAGTTTGCTAACCTTTTAAGTTAGTAATCATAGCTCTTAACCATAGTGCTGACATAGTGAATAGACTCTTAAACCCTGAAAAAGAGAGAGAAACACTTGTCTAACCACTTCTTCCTTCAGGAGACGATCCACTCCAAACTTCAAAGGGGTCAGCCTTTCACTTCATTATGCAGAATGCTTTAAGTGACTCAAGTCCTATCCTTTCCTATACTCCATCTCTCTCCCCTTCTACATTGAGATGCCTGGTCCTAATAGGATTAAGGAAAATGCTCATTGGAGAGTGATATACATCTTAATAGGTACTTCCTATGCTACAAAAAAAAAAAAAAGGGAAAAGCTTTGACCTTAAAACTTTTCCTGTTGAAATCCTATAGTACTTCTAGCCCCATTCTTCCCCACTCCGTGTTCACCCTACTTACACACTTCTTTCACCTTTAGCTGTTTCTTCTTTTATTTTGTTTGCTCATTTCAAAAATTATATTTTTTCTGATATTTCTTTTTCTTTCTATTTAGCATAACTGAGTGAAAATGTACATTCCCGTATAAATTTACATGCCCACCTATATGCAGCTTCCACTGCTCTCCCTGTCTGGTGACAGCACACTATTCCTCTCTGCTCCATACCTGTCTCATCCTCCCAACAGTCTCCTTTCCCCTCCTCTCCATCCACTCCCCTTCCTCCAGCCGGAGGTCAGCAAGATGATACCCTATAGATGTATAGAACCATAAAGTGCTTCCAATATATGGTCACTCTGCATTGTGAAGTCCAATCCATTCCTGTCCAAAGAGTGTACCTTTGTTATAATTTATGGGAAAGGGCAGCATCAGGGCCAGGGGCCATGCTCTCAGAGGAACCCGAAAACCGCTGGACCATCAATTGAGGTCTTTTAGTGGAGATCTCATGATGCACCCCTTTTTATTCTTGTGTTGCCAGTGAGACTCCTCTCTGTGAGCTCCATCGTGGTCATCACTTGTGGTGGCCGGGCACCATCCAGTTCTTCCGGTCCCAAGTCGATGTAGGCCCCCCTCTCTTGTGGGTCTCTCTGTCTTCTGGGTTGTCTTTACCGCATGTCATTTTGGTCCTCGGTGAGCATCCGTTCCTGCTGAGTTGGGACCATTTGCTGTCTCCTTGGATGGCAGCTTGGCAGCTTTTAAGACCCCAGACGCCACTCACCAATGTGGGGTGCAGAGAGCTCTCTTAGCAAAATGCTAGTTGTGCCAATTGGCCTGGAATTCACCTAAGAGCATGGTCCCCCGCCCCCTGCCCCAGCTGCTCTATCCTTGCAGTATTAAGATGGAAGGACTACTCACGTTATGCTGAAGTCCACTTAATGTTGTTCTTGTTTCTAATGTGTCCTATCACCGCTTTCTCCCAACTAGATTTCTAGTAACTATCTAAACTAAACCCTCCCCCCATCCCTCTCCCTCCCTCCCCTCATTTGCAGCTGTCAAAGAGTCTTTTCTTCTATACACAAGTCTGTTTTTGAGATCTTATCGTAGAGGTCTCATACAGTATTTGTCCCTTTGTCGCTGACTACTTTAACTCAACATAATGTCTTCCAGTTGAAAACAGGTTAGGAGATGTTTCCTGGAATCATCATTATTCTTTATCATTGGGTAGTGCTCCATTGAGTATATGTACCATAGTTTACCTATCCATTCTTCTATTGTTGGGCATCTGGGTTGATTCCATCTTTTTGCTATCGTGGACTATGCTGTGGTAAACATTCTGGTGCATGTGTCCGTTGGTGTGAAAGGCCTTGAATCTGTAGGATATATTCCAAGTAGTGGAATTACTGGGTCAAATGGTATATCAATATCCATTTTTTTAAGGAAGCGCCAGATTGCCTTCCAAAGAGGCTGGACCATTTTGCAACCCCACCAACAGTGTAGGAGGGTTCCACTTTCTCCACAACCTCTCCAGCATTTGTTGTTTTGTGTTTTCTGAATCATGGCCAATCTTGTTGGGGTGAGATGGTATCTTATTGTTGTCTTGATTTGAATTTCTTTAATAACTAAAGATCGTGAACATGTCTGCATGTGTTTTTTGGCTGCCTGGATCTCCTCTTTAGTGAAGTGTCTGTCCATCTCCTTTGCCCATCACTTAATTGGATGGATTATCTTCTTCTTATTGATATTTTGTAGTATCTTATAGATTATGGAGATCAGGCGTCGATCTGACATAGAGTTGCCAAATATTTTTTCCCATTCTGTGGGTGTTCTTTTAATTCTATTAATAAAGTCTTTGGATGAGCAAAAGTGTTTGATTCTTAATAGTTCCCATTTATCTACTTTCTCTTCAGTTGATGGAGGTTTCTTTGACAGATTTTGGAGTCTGTCCTCATTGTGTATTAAAACTTCCATTGTTGTTCCTACCTTTTCTTGCATGAGCTTTACCATTTTAGGTTTGATATTTAGGTCTTTTATCCAGTTGGAGTCGGTTTTTGTATAAGGTGTAAGATATGGATCTTGATTCAGTTTATTGCAGATGGATAACCAATTTTGCCAGCACAATTTGTTGAAGATACTGTTTTTACCCCAGTTTAATGTCTTAGGGCCTTTGTCGAATATCAACTGTTCATAGGCAGATGGTGTCATCTCTGGGGTCTCAATTCTGTTCCATTGATCGATCTGTCTGTTCTTGTACCAGTACCAGGCTGTTTTGAACACTGTGGCAGTGTAATATGTTCTAAGGTCGGGTAATGAGAGGCCTCCCAGTGTGTTCTTCTTCTTTAGTAGTACCTTACACGTGGCTTCTTCCCTTTCCAAACAAAATTGGTGATTTGTTTCTCCATCTCATTAAAAAATGATGCTGGAACTTGTATTGGGATTGCATTGTATAAATAAATTGCTTTTGGTAAAATAGACATTTTCACAATGTTAAGTCTTCCTATCCATGAGCAAGGTAGGTTTTTCCATTTATCTAAGTCTCTTTTAGTTTCTTGTAGTATGGGCTTGTAGTTCTCTTTGTAAAGGTCTGTTGTTTCTCTGGTTAGATTGATTCCTAGGTACTTTATCTTCTTAGGGGCTATCGTAAATGGTATTGATTTGATAATTTCCTCCTTAACAGTCTCGTTGTTGGTATAAAGGAATCCTACTGATTTACTTATGTTTATCTTGTATCCTGAGACTTTCCTGAACTCTTCTATCAGTTTGAGTAGCTTACTTATAGATTCCTTGGGGTTCTCTGCATATACAATCATATCATCTGCAAACAGGGAGATTTTAACTTCCTCTTTGCCGATGCAGATACCCTTTATTTCTTCGTCTTGTCTAATTGCTCTGGCTAGAACTTCTAGCACTATGTTGAAAAGGAGAGGTGAGAGTGGGCATCCTTGTCTAGTTCCTGATCTCAAGGGAAAGTCTTTCAGTCTCTCTCCATTCAGGATGATGTGGGCAACTGGCTTTGTATAAATGGCCCTTATTGTGTTGAGGAATTTGCCGTCTATGCCCATTTTGCTAAGAGTTTTTAGCATTAATGGGTGTTGGACTTTGTCAAATGCCTTTTCTGCATCAATGGACAAAATCAGGTGATCCTTGTCTTTTGTGTTATTTATGTGGCTAATCACATTAATTGTTTTCCTGATGTTGAACCAGCCTTGCATCCCTGGTATGAATCCCACTTGGTCGTGATGGATTATTTTCTTGATATGTTGTTGTATTCTGTTGGCAAGAATTTTGTTGAAGATTTTTGCATCTAGTTTCATGAGTGATATCGGTCTGTAGTTCTCTGTCTTTGTTGGATCTTTCCCTGGCTTAGGTATCAGGGTTATGCTGGCTTCATAGAATGAGTTTGGGAGTACTCCATCCCTTTCTATACTGTGAAATAGTCTCAGTAGTATTGGGATAACTCTTCTCTAAATGCTTGGTAGAATTCTGCCGTGAAGCCATCTGGGCCTGGACGTTTTTTGGTTGACAGTGTTTTGATGACCTTTTCAATCTCTTCCTTGTGATGGGTTTATTAAATTGTTTTGCCTCGTGTTGTCATAATTTGGGTAGGTGGTATGAGTCAAGGAATTGGTCCATTTCCCCTAGGTTTTCAGATTTGTTAGAGTACAGTCTTTCATAGTATTTTGTTATGATATTTTTGATTTCTGTCGCATCTGTGGTGACAACTCCCCTCTCGTTTCTAATTTGGGTTATTTGTTTCCTTTCCTGCTTTTCTTTAGTAAGTTTAGCCAGTGGTTTGTCAATTTTGTTGATCTTTTCAAAAAACCAGCTTTTGGTCTTTCCAATGTTTTTGATTGTTTTTCTATTCTCTAATTCATTTAGCTCTGCTCTAATCTTTATGATCTCCTTTCTTCTGATGCCTGAGGGATTCCTCTGTTGTTCTCTTTCTACTTGTTCAAGCTGTAGAGTTAGTTCCTTGATTTGGTTTCTTTCTTCCTTCCAGATGTGTGCATTTATGGAGACAAACAGACCTCTGAGCACTGCTTTGGCTGTATCCCATAGGTTCTGGTAGGAAGTGTTTTCGTTCTCATTTGGAATCCATGAATTTCTTTAATTCATCCTTGATTTGCTCTATAACCCATGTTTTTTTGAGCAAGACGTTGTTCAGTTTCCAACAGTTCCACTTTCTATCTCTGTTTTTTCTGCTATTGATTTCAACTTTGATGGCTTTATGATCTGAGAAGATGCTTTGCAGTAATTCAATGGTATGGATTTTGTTGAGCATTGCATTATGGCCTATCACATGGTGAATTCTGGAGAATGTTCCATGTGCACTGGAGAAGAAGGTGTAGTTGTCTGCTGATGGGTGGAAAGTTCTGTATATATCAATGAGGTTTAGTTGGTTAATTGTGTCAATGAGGTCTTCTGTATCTTTACTGAGCTTTTTTCTAGATGATCTGTCTAGTGATGAGAGTGGAGTGTTAAAGTCTCCTACTATTATTGTGGAGTCATCTAACTCTCTTTTGAGTGTAGTCAGTGTTTCTTCGACATATTTAGGTGCTCTGGCATTAGGTGCATAAATATTTAATATAGTTAAGTCTTGCTTGTGTACTGAACCTTTCAGCAATAAATAGTGACCATCTTTGTCCACGATGGTGGATTTGACATTAAAATTGATTTTGTCTGAGATTAGAATTGCCACCTCTGCTCTTCTTTGTTCATTGTTAGCTTGGTATATATTCTTCCATCCTTTAATTTTCAGTTTGTTCCTGTCTTTAGGTCTGAAGTGAGTTTCTTGTAGACAACATATGGATGGGTCGTGTCTTTTGATCCAAGATGACACTCGGTGTCTCTTTACTGGAGCATTCAGTCTATTCACATTCAATGTGATTATTGATAGGTATGTGTTCACTGCTGCCATTGTGATATGTTTATTTTTATGTCGATGTTTTCTCTGTTGTTCTTATTAGTCTGTTCTGGGACACTCTTTTTTGTGAGTTGATTTTTCACCTTTTTCAGAGCTGGTTTTATAGTTGTTGAGACTCGTGTGTTAGATTTCTTGAAATGGTATGATACATCTTTGTTGTGCTTTACAGCTGTCCCTATGAACCCCCTTAATAAACTATTCATAAACCCAATTTTAATTACTACCAGTCTGGTCATCTTCCTCTCCATCTGGAAGGACTATAATGACTGTAGTACACCCCTCTTTTTATTATGATGACACCATAGTTTTCATGATGATCACTGGATTGCTTCTTTCCATATCAAAGCTGTGATTTACTTTGGAGCCTTTCCTAAATGAGTATTGAGTAGTGTGTAGTTCTAAAATATAAAGTTAGTGGTTTTGTTCTTCTAAGCCGAAGCCAAGAACTTCTTTCAGTATTTCTTGTAGTTTGGGTTTGGTTTTTACAAAGTCTCTGAGTTTCTGTTTATCTGGGAATGTCTTAATTTCATTTTCGTATTTGAAAGACAGTTTTGCAGGATATATAATTCTTGGTTGGAAGTTCTTCTCCTTCAAGACTTTGAGTGTGTCATGCCACTGTCTCCGTGCCAGCATGGTTTCTGCTGAGAAATCTGACGAGAGTCTAGAGGGTTTCCCTCTGAATGTTAGCTTTGCCTTGAGTCTTGCTGCCTTTAAGAGTTGCTGCTTGTGTTTCATTTTGTTAAGCTTAATTATGATATGTCTTGGAGTCTTTCTTTTGAGATCTATATTGGGTGGTGTACGATATGCATCTAAGATGTCTATATTCTCTTCCTTCATGATTTCTGGAAAGTTTTCTTTCAGCAGCTCAGCAACAATACTCTCTGTGTTCTGAGATGTCTCACCCTGTTCAGGGACTCCAATTAATCGAAGGTTGTTCCTCTTAATAGAGTCCCACATGCTTCTTAATGTTTCTTCATTTTTCTTGTTTCTTTTTTCTGATTTCTGCTCATAGACCCTGGCATCAGTAGCTCTGTCTTCCAAGTCAGAAATTCTTTTTTCCATTTGTTCCATTCTGTTTTCTTGGCTTTGCACGGAAGTTTCTATGTCTTTGATTTTCTTCTTGATCTGTTGGATTTCAGAGTACTGGTGTTCCATCAGACTGAACAACTTGTTCAATTTTTCACTTTGTTCTGCTGCATTTTGTATAAGGGCTCTGTATATAATCAATTTGTATTCACTTCCTGATGCTTTCATAAAAGTTTCTTCATATGGAAAACTCCTTGGTTGCTTTGTTTTGGAACCTTCTGAAGCCCTGAGTGATTGCTTGTATGTCACAATTGTCTGTTGCTTTTTGGGTCCCATGTGAGTATGTAGAGGCTGGAAGAGGTACTGTGAGGATAGATTGCAAATGTTTCTCTTGGCTTTCTTCAAATGTAAGGCAAAAGGTACCTGACCAGCTCACAAGTCAGTTAGGTTTTCAGGTGTAGAGGTCCCTCTTCTCACCTGACAAAGTAAGCGCCACTATATCCAACCCCAGATGATAACAAACTAGTTCAGAATACAACAATGCTGCTGCCCTGTTGGCCTCTGCTGACAGGGCCTATCCTTAGCCAACACTGAGTCGAGTACTGGTTTTGTGATAGAAAAGCGCTCTCCTGTGGGCAGGCTCTGGCTCCCAAGCTAAGAATTAGGTCCAGCTGTGGCCTCCATATCCAAGATGGCGTCCTCCACACAGGCAGCAGACAGAGGGGCTAAAGGTGCCGAGAGGTAATGATTCCTCTGCTTCTGTTGCAGGGCCCCCAACGTAGGCAGCACTGTGCAAAATCACTACTTTTCTGACGGAGAAGCACTGTCCCGTTTGCAGGCGCTGGCTCCCAGGCTAAGAACGAGGTCCCGCTAAAATCTCAGTACCAATATGGCGTCCCGCACCCTGACCGCAGAGCTCCGCGCAAACCCCGTTCAGGCAGCTACTAAATGAAAGGCTCAAAATGGCTAGATTAACAGAGTCCCGAGCCTGGCTCTCAAAATATGGGAATTTCCCCTGCCTATCCCCCCAGCAGCACGTCTGAGTCCAGCCGCCAGGCAAGACCCAGCTCCGCCTGCCAGCCGAAACAGAGGAAAAAAAGTCAAAATGGTGCGTTTACCTTCCGTCCGTGAGAGGCGGGGCTAGCCAGGAGCGGGAGTCAGCGAAAGAGAGGAGGTTTTTTGCTTAGTGGTATAAAGTCCCAATTAACAGCTCTGTGCTGTGTCCTGAGGCTGATTAGGTGATCAGAAGGCTCTGTTTGATTGTCAGTTCAGGTCTTGGTTTCCAGAGGGATAGAAGGAGACGTGGGCTTAGTCTGCCATGTTGACTCCGCCCCCCTCTGATATTTGTTGATATTTCTTTTTTACATGTTACTGATCATAGATGTTGTGATGAACTCTCCTTTAGGAATGAAAAATTGATTCCCGTAGCTGCTGTGAGAGTGTAGCTGGCAGAGAATTACATCTACTGAAACCTCCCACCAAGGTAATGGCTGCTTCCCAGGGAAGCTCACATTCAATGAGTGTTTCTGGGTGGTCATGGGAGGGGGATAAAGGACCAGCCCTCTTGTCCCAGTTCGAGACAGACAACTTTAAAGGGCCATCCAGCTTCAGAATTCCCTGTGCATTGGCTGAAGTCTTTATGAGACCACATCACAACTGAACTTCCCCTTTTGCCATATTTACTTCTTCCCTGCTTCTCTTCTTCCCAAGAGCATTTCCTAATGAACCTCTAGCATACTGAGCTCTATCTCAGAGGCACTGCTCATTAACTTGCTGCTGTGTAGAAAAGTGGTTTCTTTTCCCCTCCTCTTCCATAGTATTCCTTCAACCTTCATGCCTATCACAGCTTCTTATTTCTTTTTACCTACAGACATATATGGAAACCCCGGTAGCATAGCGGTTAAGAGTTTGGCTGCTGACCCGAAGGTTGACAGCTCAAATCCACCAGGTGCTGCTTAAAACTCTGTGGGGCAGTTCTATTCTGTCCTATAGGGTTTCTATGAGACAGAACTGACTAGATGACAATGGTGTGTACTTATAAAGGAACCTAGTGGTGCAATGATTAAGTGCTCAGCTGCTGAAAAAAAAATTGGCGACTCCACAGAAGAAAAGACTTGGTTGGTAATCTGCCCGTGTAAAGATTACAGCCTAGGAAACCCCATGGGGCATTTCTCCTCTGTCCTGTAGGGTCACTATGAGCCAAAATTGATTGCATGGCACTTAACAGCAACATGTATTTTAGAGCTCTGGTGGCAAAACGGTTAATTTACTGGTTAAGGATATGGCTGGAAATCTTGGTGGCATAGTGGTTAAGTGCTATGACTGCTAACCAGAAGGTGGTGGTTCCTCCATGGGGCAGTTCTACTCTGCGCTATAGGGTTGTTACAAGTCAGAATTGACAGCAGCGAGTTTGGTTTTTTTGGTTTTGCTAAGCTAAAGGTCCAGAAGGTTGGTGGTTCACATTCATCCAACGGCTCAACACAAGAGAGACCTGGCAATCAGTTCTTCTAAAGACTACAGCCTAGAGCTTTCAATCAGTTTTTTGTTTCAGTCTTAAATATTGATGGTTATATAAGGATAATGTGATCCTGTCATGGCAAACATGAAATGCACAGATCAGTCAATGAAATGTACATGAAAGAACCACCCTAGATGCCCACCAACAGATAAATGCATAAACTGTAGTACATACACACAACAGAGTGCTAGGAATGGTGAAGAAGAGTGATGTATCTGCGAGGCGTCTCACAGCATGGAAGAATCTGGAGAGCATTATGCTGAGTGAAATAAGTCAGTCACAAAAGGACAAGTAGTGTATGAGATCACTACTATAAAACGCCTGAGGATTTTTCATAGAAACAAACAATCTTTGATGGTTGGTTACAAGGGATGTCAGGGGTGCGGATGGAAAACCACTAAATAGACAATAGATAAGCAGTAACTTTGGTGAGGGAAACCCCAGTGGTGCAGTGGTTAACTGCTACAGCTGCTAACCAAAAGGCTGGCAGTTCAAATCTCCCAGCAGCTCCTTGGAAACTTTCTGGGGCAGTTCTACTCTGTTCTGCAGGGTCACCATGAGTCTGAATTGACTCAATGGCAGTGGGTTTGTTTGTTTTGGTTTAATTTTGGCAAAGGGTAAGGCAGTACACAGTACCAAAAAAAAAAAAGAATCACATCCTGCAAAACCCATGAGGCATTTCTACCCTGTCACATGCACTTGATTTAAGTCAAAAATCTACCCCACGGTACTTATAACATATACTTACATTACCATTTTCAGATAACTCAACATTCAATATCATGACAATTGAAGATTACTATATTCCATCCCATGTGTTTTCTTTTCCTGGTGTTTAAGCAATTGCCTCATATTTTTGTTTCCTTTTTTTTAAACAATTATCACCCAGTTTCAATCTCAAAGCTGACTGAACACAGTCACAAATATTGACTTCTTAAAATTTTTCTTCAGGTGAAAGTTTACAATTCTAGTTAGTTTCTCACATAAAAAATTATATACATATTGTCATGTAACCCTAGCTGCTCTCTCGACAATGCAGCAGCACACTCCCCCTTTCCACCGTGGGTTTCTCATGTACATTCAGCCACCTTCTTTCTCTTTCTGCCTTCTCATTTTGCCTCCAGATGGGAATGCGACCCTTTTAGTCTCATGTATCTACTTAACTAAGAGGCACACTCTTCATAAGCATTATTTTTTATTTTATAAAATCCCAAACCCAATCTATTGCCCTTAATTTGACTCAGAGAGGGCCAGTTTTGTAGTCCAGTCTAATCTTTTTCTGAAGAGTAGGCTTACTGGAACGGTTTTCGTTCTGGGTTAACAGAGATTCCCGGGGTAATTTCTTCTGGGTTTCTTCTAGTTTCAGTCAGACCACTAAGTCTGGACATTTTACATGAATTTAAGTTCTGCACCTCAGTTTTCTCCTGCTCTGTCAAGAACTCTGCTATGTTGCCTGTCAGCGTAGTTACTGGTGGTAGCTGGATACCATCTAGTTCTTTGGTCTCAGGCTGATGGATTCTCTGGTTTATGTGACTATTTTTCTCTTGGCTAATTTTTTCCCTATGTCTTTAGTGTTCTTCATTCACCTTTGGTCCAGGTGAGTTGGGATCAGTTGTTGCATCTTAGGCGGCTGCTTGCCAGCTGTTAAGACTTCAGATGCCATGCACCCACGTGGATGCAGAACATTTTCTCAGTAAACTTTATTGTGCCAGTTGATCTAGATGTCCCCAGAAACCATTGTCCCCAGACTGCTGCTCCTTCTACTCTGTCCTTCAAAGTGTTTAGTTGTTCTCAGGAAACTCCTTAGCTTATTGATTTAATCCAGAGGTGTTGACATTTCGTGTATTGTGCGTCACCCTCTCTTGCACCTACGATAATTCTTGTTTACTATCTGTTTAGTAAATTCCCTCCCTCCCCACCTTTGTATCCATCAAAGAATGTTTTCTTTTGTGTTTAAACCTTTTTTTGAGTTCTTATAGTAATGGTCTCATAAAATATTTGTCCTTTGTGACTAATTTCACTCAGCATTATGACTTCCAGACTCATTGCATTGGGAGATACTTCTCAGATTTATCATTGCTCTTTATAGCTGTGTAGTAGTCTGTGAATCTAGCACAATTGGTTTGTCCATTCATCACTTGTTGAGCCCCTAGATTATTTCCATTTTTTGCTATTGTGAATAGTGCTATAATGAATATGGGTGTGCCTACATCTGTTCATGTGAGAGCAGAACAAGGGGATACTTCATGGTTTAAAATCAGAAAAGGTGTGAGTCAGGGCTGCATACTTTCACTATACCTATTCAATCCGTGTAGTGAGCGAATAATCTCAGAAGCTGGACTATACAAAGAATGGATCATCAGGATTGGAGGAAGATTCATTAACAACCTATAACAAGCAGATAATACAACCTTCTTGCTGAAAGTGAAGAGGACTCAAAGCACTTCCTGATGAAGATCAAAGACTATAGCCTTCAGTATGGATTATACCTCAACATAAATAAAATAAAAATCCTCATATGTAGAGCAATAAGCAACATAATGATAAACAGAGAAAATATTAAATTTGTCAAGGATTTCATTTTTCTTGGATCTACAATTCATGTCCATGGAAGCAACAGTCAAGAAATCAAAATACACGTTGCATTGGACAAACATGCTGCAAAAGACTTCTTTAAAGTGCTTAAAAGAAAGATGCAGCCTAAGGACTAAAATGTGGCTGACCAAGTCAAGGTGCTTTTAATCGCTTCCTATGCCTATGAAAGCTGGACAATGAATAAGGAAGATTGAAGAAGAATTGATGCCTATGGTGTTGGTGAAGAATATTGAAATATACCATGGACTGCCAAAACAATGAATAAATCTGTCTTGGAAGAAGAAGTACAGCCAAAATTCTGCTTAAAAGCAAAGATGAAGAGATTATGTCTCATTTATCATTTTGCATATGTTATGAGGAGAGATCAGCCCCTGGGGAAGGACGTTATGCTTGGTAAAGTAGAGGGAGTCATTGAAAATGAGGAAAAACATCAGTGAGATAAACTGACACAGTGGCTGCAGTCATGGGTTCAAGCATAAGAACAGCAAGGACAGCACAGAGTGGGGCAGTGTCGCCCATGGGATCACTGTGGGCTGCAGTGACGAGCCAACGTCTAACAACAACATTTGCTGAAGGTAGACATTTTCTGTAACTAGTTTAACTAAGCCGTGTTTGGGTTTTAAGAAGACTTCAGGAGATACTTTTGCCTTAAGGTTTAAAGATTACCTCAGGACAAGTTTCATGGGTTTATCTAACATTCATGACGCTAGTAAGGCTGAAGATCACGAGAATTTGAAATTGTGTTATGTGTTTTTCCCTTTTGATGAGGATTCTTCTACAGTGTCTTTGACTAAAATATTCAGTAATGTTAACCAGGCACTATCCACTTCTAGTCTCATGGCAATGGAGGAGGTTATCCACACAATTAGCCATACATTTCCATATTCTCCTCCTATTCCTGATTCTTGACTGAGGCTGTTTTAATGACTCTTATCTCATATCCTTATATCCAAAAACTGAACCACATGGATATACTCCTAATTTGTTGTCATTGACTAATTAATTGTAGACTACTGAATAATGAGGCAGAACTGAAAGAGAGAAGTTTCAAATTCTTGATGCTTAGGATTCCAAAGATGAAGTCTTTCCACAATCGCTGCTATGATATCTTAGGGACTTAGAAAAACCAAAACAACCCAAACCCACTGCCATGGAATTGATTCTGACTCGTAGCAACCCTACAGGGCAGAGTAGAACTGCTCCATAGAGTTTCCAAGGAGCTCCTGGCAGATTCAGACTGCCAACTTTTTGGTGAGCAGATGTCACACTTAACCACTATACCCCCAGGGTTTCCTTGAGACAGTGGTGGTTAGAATTCTAATTTTCCCAAGCTGTTAAATCTACATTGGTTTACGTAAGTGAAGGTCTATAACCTCTCTCAGTGAAGAAAATACATCTGTGATTGGCCTTTAGGCAAAGCCTTAGTAGAAATGTGAGACTATAACACAGGAAGAGGAAAATGTGAAGTCCAAGAGAGCTTAAGTGAGTTCAAGGATAAATATTTTATGGACTCAGAGAAAAGTATTTAAAGAAATTTCTGAAGGCAGCCCATATCTTAAAAATATTTTCGAGTTTTCTTGCTAGGCCATTCAATACTGTAGCTGGGGTTGTTTGTTTCATTTTTTGAAGTGTCACATTTGTAGAATTTAAAAAAAAATTTACTAAGCATTAAAACGATGGCACTTGGCTTGGCAAACTCCAACAACAAACCAGTTATTCAGAAAAATAAATTAGCATTAAAATGGATGATTTTTTTTTTTTCAATTTGAAATTGTGAGTTCAGACACTGAGAAGAATATTGACAGGGATATACCAGCTGTCCGATGTATTTGTTTTTGCATGGGTAACTTGCCTGGTGGTGCAATAAGAGACTGTATTCATCCTGTCAATTTGTGAACATAAAACTCCCTGGACTAGCTGCATAGAATCTGTCGGGCAGAAGAATGCATCCGGCAAGGGTTTTAAATACAGATAGATACCAAGAGCTGTAGGTAACAGGTGTGCTGGATATGTGTTAATTGATAGACCTGCTAGTGTAAACGTGCGAGATCGAGATAGCTGTATTCTTCACATTGTGCTTCGCAGAGAATAGAGCCTTAAATCATAACTGGAAAGGGAGAAAAAGAGCCCACAAAATAGTGAAGCACTGAAGAAAAAGCAGACTTTCTGTACACTTGTTAGACAGAGAAGGTTAGGCAATTCAAAGCACTACTTCAAGGCAAAAAGTGATTGCTGCTGGTCAAATTGGCTACAGCTTTCGTGAGGAATGTGTCAGTTTGAGAACCCTTAAACATCAGAGCTTAGCTACGATATCCATAAAATCATCATCGGTGAGAAGCCATGAGGGAGCAGCCGTTTCAAGTTCAGAAGACCATGTGACTGGAGACTAAATTTCATTAACAACACCCTGAGAGGAGCCAGCCAGCCAAAGGGAACAGCAGGAGGATTCCCCGCCACTTAACACAGAAAATGCTCCTGACAGTGCCACCTCTACATCTGCCACATGTGCTGCAAAATAACTCATCAGGCTGAAAGCTGAAGGTGTGACTGAGGGGCACTGCCAAGACGATCTACCGTTGGGACAGGCCATTTGCAACTCTGGGCTTTGTGGAAATGCAGAAAACATGTTTTTCAAATTTAACGTAACTGTCCCCTAAAAATGAATACTGAGTCCATGCAATTCTGTCACTGTGGTCTTTAAGTATTTACAAGCTAGCAAAATAAATGCTCAAGAATACTTGTTGACTAGATGAACAAATGAAAAAGTAAGGAGATGTGGTATAATTTGTGGAGGGGAGAAATAGGCTGGAAGGTACAGATACTTAGATTAAATTATGCTCATTGATCTGATACCTTTGGGGAGAAAATCTTTATTTGACTGATACATCCTTTTTGCTGCTGAGGGGAGCTTCTCTTTTTCTACCCCCAAAATTGTTATAATTACAAAGTAAATTATTAAGGACTCCTACACTACATCACTTTAATTTTATGGATTTATGGCCTGTTAACAGAAAAATTCTTACTTAGTTGCTGTTTGTGTTATTTTTAATTTTATCTTTCATTCTTTCAAGGATACTTTTATATAATGAGTCAAATATCCTTTGTCATCAGTGTTAAGAAAATAAGAAAAATTTACAGGCTAACCCACCCCGAAAATAGAAAAAAAAAATACCAGAGTTTTAAGAACAATCATTGTTCGCCCTTTTTTAATTGTGTATTTATTGTTTGCCCTTTATTTACCTAGTAGAATCACATCTTGGTATTCATGCAGTAAATACTTACTGAGTACCAAATGGCCCCCAAATTATGTTGGGCATCACGAAGGGGACACACATTCAAAAAACAAAACAAAACACAATAGCAACAGCAACAAAAACAGAAATTACGTTTCCTGTCTTTAAGTATCTATAGTTTGTTGTTAGGTTCCACTGAGTCTCTTCCATCAGTCAGCTCTGGTTCCTAGTGACAGAATGAGTGTCTGGTCCTGGGCTATCCTCCCAGCAGTTCTTATGTCTGAGCCCACCGTTGCAGCCACTGTGTCAGTCCACCTTACTGAGGGTCTTCTTTCTTTGCTGACCCTGTATTTTACCAAGTGTACGTAGTTGGAAATGCCTAAATTAAATCACATTTTATCATAGTGGGAAGTGCTTAAATTATTGTATATCTAAAACAGCAGTTGAGTATTTAGCAGCTGGAATTGGTTACAGATACAACGGAAACACAAAAAAGAGATGAGGTACTGTGAACCACACAAAAGGATGGGGTTTTTATGGGGGAACCAGGACCCAAATGAGACACTGGAAGGCAGGTAGATGAGAGAAGGGTCTTCCAAAGGTGTGGATCAGCAGTTGCACAGGCATGAAAGCTGCAAGGAAAATATGCCAACACTTTTTACATTCCATATTAAAAGCCAAAGTAGGAGGTGACTTTCACAGCAAGTAACAAGCTGTAAGCACCAGGTTATTATTACTTGAAGAGAAATGACAGGTGGCATTATTGTTTAGGGATTAATTTAACTTGCTAGTGTTCTAGGCCTGCAACAGGTGTGCTGAGAATAATTGAGTGATTAAAACAGCTCTTGGAGGGTAGCTGAATTTCTGGGTGTGCTATTGTTTAGAAAAAAATGACTGAGAAACTTAGAGTGCTAGTTAGGTTTTAAGATTTAGGGAATTCGTTTCTTTATTTCAGCTACAATTTGACTTTGCTTATTGAATCTAATTATGCTATTATTTTGATGACTTTGGACCCAGAAAGATTTGGGTTTGCAGCCCTTTGGTATAACCTGGAGAAAGTTTCTTCTCTAGTTCCACTTATAAAAGAAAAAAAGACTGGCCTCACTCAATAATTATGAGGATAGAAAGAAAAATATACACAAAATATTTTTTAGTGAATTTCCTGGCATATATGTCACTCTCAACACATTTTTCCTCTTTCCTTCTTCCCCTTTCTTACTTCAAGTAACAGACAACTATAGCCAGGGAGCCCACATTAATTTGTGACACAAACTGAGGGATTTTGTGAATTAAAATGGTAGATTATTAAAAGTTACACTGAGACAGAGATTTAACCATTAGGCATATTTGCTGCAAAGGACACTTTTAAGAGGCTAAAAAGCAAAGATGTTACCTCAAAGACTAAGGTGTACCTGACCCAAGCCATGATATTTTCAGTCACCTTATATTCTTGCAAAAACTGGACAATGAATAAGGAAGACCAAAGGACTGACATCTTTGAACCAGATGTAAGTGAAGAACATGGAAGAATACCGTGGACTACCAGAACAGCGAACAAGTCTGTCTTGCAAGAAGTACAACCAGAATGCTCCTTAGAAGCAAGTATGTTGAGTGTACATCTCATGGGCTTTGGATATATTGTCAAGAGTGACCAGTCCCTCAAGAAAGGTATCATACTTGCTAAAGCTGAGGGTCAGCAAAAAAGAGGAAGACTCTCAAGACAGTGGATTGACACAGCGGCTGCAACATGGGCTCAAGCACAACGACAATCATGGGATGGCACGGGACCAGGCAGGGTTTCATTCTGTTGTACCCACGGTCATCAAGAGTTGGAGCTGACTTGATAGCACCTAGCAACAACACGTTACTTAATGGCAAAAAAATAAAACAACTGAAAAACCAAACCCATTGCTGTCAAGTTGATTCTGACTCACGGTGACCCTGTATGTTACAGAATAGAACTGCTCCAGGGAGTTTTCTTACTGTATTCTTTACATAAGCAGATCACTGGGCTTTACTTTTGCGGATCATACAGATGGGATTGAACAACTAGCCTTTGGGTTAGCAGTCAAGCACAAACTAATTTATTTATTGATCTTAAAATGTTTGGGGCAATAGATAAAATCAAATATACATCCATTCATAAGTATTGTATGTACAATTCACAGACATTGGTTATTTATAAACACGTCTCACTGACATGATTAGATTCTAAAGACTAGGTTGTTATGTGAGAATTAGTATTATGTGACAATGGAGGATGACCACATCACATTGCAAAATGAGAGATGACTATATTGTTGCATGACTGCCAGATTGTAGCATTACATAATTGCCAAGCCACTGAAAATCATGGCCTAGCCAAGCTGACACATAACCTTAGCCAACTTTGCTTAATCTTAGCCAGCTTTACTCTCATCTCACACTTCAGTATTTGCTACTGTCAGACACATGGAGTTAACATGCAAAATGGTAAGGTAAGTAATTTTTTTGCTATTGTTATAAAAGCAAAAAGTCAGATAATAAGGTAATAAGTGAGGTGTGGGTGTACTTCACATAGTGTCAGCATTCTCACTACTGTATTTTTACACAAATAACAGATACCTTCAACACTTGCTAGTGTGCCCTTCTCCTGAGAGATGTTTTTATAAAGGTCATTATGCCAATTTTTCTTTTTTAATATTTTGCTGTAAAAAAATTAGTATTGCATAAAAATACTGTAACTTTATCCATAGTGTATCATCACCGTTGTTTCACATTCTTTCTCCGTAAAGTTCTCGTCTATGCTTTGGGTTATCTGCTGTCAGTTTGAACTTCTATAGATAATGCTTTGTAAAAGCGCAATGCTCAAGGCAATCATTCCTTGTTAACTGAGTTAAACTGATGTTCTGTTTAATGATGGCTTCGTGAGACAGTTTTAGTTCGAGGCTTAAAGATTATGTCTAGGCAATAGACCCAGGGGTTCATACCCTTAGTCTCAATAGATCTAGTATATTTAGTTTCCATACGAACTTGAAGTTCTGTGCCTCATTTTCAGTTCCTTAATCAGGATCCGTCTATTGAGTCCTCAGTCGAAACCTTCGGTAATGGTAGTTGGTGTCATCCGTTTCGTCTGGTCAACCCCAAACTGTTTGTGCCACCCAGGGACCTTACTTATGAAAAAAGAGAGAAAAATAAACTTAAAAAAATTAAAAACTATAAACAGTTGAAAGCTTGCATCGCAAAAGGTATTCTATGAGTCACTCTACATCTAAAAGGAGAAATTTTGTTGCAACATGCTTGATGGTCATCAGTAGATACCGTACAATATGAACTGCTAATTGTGACTTCCATCTTCTCAAGGTAATCAGATTTTCCCTGTATCATATTTTTTTATCCTTCTCACACTGTCTAGCTGATGCCTTTTGGGTGTTCCGGGAAATTAGGGAGACTAGAAAATTGGCCTCAGGGTTTCTTTGTATCTGCATCCCAGAGTGATCAAGGCTTGGGAAAAGGGGGGTCCAAAAAAAAAAAAAGAAACAAAAACTCAAAACAGGTGCCTTCAATTTAATTCTGACTCATGGTTACCCCACTGTGTGTCAGACTACAAATGCACTCTGCTGGGTTTTCAGTGGCTGATTTTCAGAAGTAGATCATCAGGCCTTTCTTCTGAGGTGCTTCTCTGTAGACTTGCACCACCAACCTTCCATCAGCAGCCAGTGTATTAATCATAAGGTAAATTAATTCATGTGAAGGCCTTTGCTGAGAGGAGTTTCAAAAGAAAGGTGATGTGGTAAAGAATGTAAACAGTTTAATTTATTAGAGATCTAAACATTTCATCATATTTTTACTGTGACTTGAAGAACCAAGAAAACCACAGCTGTGCTGTCAAGTTGATTTGGACTCCCAGTGACCCCATAAGGCAGAGTAGAACTGCTTGGTAAGGTTTCTGAAAACACTTAGATGGATCTGAACTTTGGACCATGAGGGTTTGAAGAGGTGGGAACGAAAAACAGTCAAGTTACCATTGAAATGTTGTTGTCTGCCTTTCAAAGATGAATTTGGCTTCACCGCTGCATGTCTTAATGTTTGCCTCATTTCATTTTTTTTTCAAAAGAGCCCTAGTGGTACAGTGGTTGAAGTGCACAGCTGCTAAGTAAAAAGACGAGAGATTTGAACTCACCGGCCACTCTCCTGTGGAGAAAGATGTGGCAGAGCTTCTGTGAAAGGTTTATAGCTTTGGAAACTCCATAGGACAGCTCTACTCTATCATATACAGTTGCTAGAAGTTGGAATGGACTTGAAGTTGGTGGTGTTTTTCTTTTTTTGAATGTTGTTTTTGTAAACTTACCTCTTGAACCTGATTCTACGCATGTCAAACAAACTCAGTGGAGAGCCTTCTTTGAGAAACTTCTGCGCTGACACTTAGATTAGCATATGCCAGAGATTATCCAGATAGCCTTGGGCCTAAACCAACAAAGGCTGAACTCTAATCTGTTCTGGGCTGTTCCCAGGAACTGCCTGTAACCAGGGCCACCTGTTAAGCTAGGTATGGGGCTCAATTTTGTCCTTCTATTCAGAGAATTTAACTTGCAAGAGCACTCCAACATACTCTGACTGCAGGGTATGTTGGGGTGCTCGCACGAATCACTTGAGTGACTCTGTAGGTCCTGTCCTGGCATCATCAAGGTACCAGGTCCTCTTGTCCACCACCGCCATTCACTGCCATCAAGTCGGTCGGACTCAGCAATCCTAGGAGTCACAGTAGAACTGTTGCATAGAGTTTCCAAGGAGCACCTGGCGGACTTGAACTGCTGATCTTTTGGTTAACAGATGTAGCAACTTAACCTGCTATGCCACCAGGGTTTGCAGATCATCCTGTAGCTCCCTGAAGTTAGTGTCATATAATGTGAAGCAGTCAAGGGCGTCTTAATGCCTTTGTGTGGAATGTAAGGATCCTGCTCTTGGTTCAGTTTATGCATTCCGTTCTTGATATTTGTTTTAAGGTTTTGGTCATATATTACCCCCCAAACAATGGGACTTCCATAAAGACTTGCAGCCTTGGAAGCCCTATGGGGCAATTCTATTTCCTTCTAAAGGGCCTCTATGAATAAAAATTGGCTCCACAGTGATGGGTTTCTTTTGGTGTCTGATCTTTCAGTTTTACATAGGGCCTCTGAATCATTAAAGAAAGTCTAGGAAAAATTATGAAACCAGTAACCTGAACCTAAAAAATTTAATCTAATCTGCCAGTCACCTCTTTTTGTAAGCAGGCTGAAAGCATGCTTCAACTGCCTGCAGTGCATGGATGTTGTGACGGTGGAGCTAAGGTTCATAGGGTGGAAATGATGCAACTCCTTCAAGCAACTGCCTTGGCCACATCTTCATTTGGCTATCTAATAAGCATCTCAAACTTTTGAAGTTTAAAGCAGAACTTTTCTTTCTTACCCCATACTCACATCTCTGTCCTTCCCTTTGACCCTCACCAAAGGCTTAAAATGCAGAAGGCGCTCTCTCCTGTCTACATGCTAACCATCAGTAATCCTACATGTGTTTCAAATCTGACAATTTATCATTTCCACTGAAGCCATATTCATAGCATTGCAATCAAGCCCAGGTCTTTGATCTGTCCTATTAGCTGATAAAAAGAGACAGTGGCCACCAATTGCAAGGACAACAAGTGGTAATTTATTGTTTGCACAAAGAACAAGCAACCTAGAGCCTAAAGATCAACTGAAAGACTAGGTGCCCCCTGCCTAGGGAAGCAGGGAGATTCGTGTCCTCGAATATCCAAGGGGCAGGGACTTGAGCCTGAAATCTGAAACCTTGAGCCCTCCTATGACCAAATTTGGAGATCAAGTGCTGAGTCATGTTGCATAGGAAGTCTGTATTATGGGACTTCTTGCTCTGCAAAGGGGACCAGGCTGCCGTATACCAGGGTATTATCTTCCCCTCCAGTGATGCTCAGGTCCAGGGTGATGTTAAATACATGTTACTTTAGGTCTCCTGTGTGTGGCAAGATCCTGGCTTTAGCATTTGCAGAGATCTGGCACTGCATTCAAACTGTAGCTAAGACCGTGTCTCCTCCAACTGTGAACAAAAAAGAAGAGAAAGTCTGAGGGAGGGGAGGAAGCCTTGGCCAAGGCTTTAGCCTTATAATTTCTCCTGGGTTATAGCAGTGGCTTGATAAAGGTCTTCCTTAATCTCTTATTTTGTGCCTCTGTTTATAATCCTCTAGTAGATTCCTACAAATGAAACAAAAGAGAAACCAAACCCATTGCCATCCAGTCAATTCCAAATAATGGCAGCCCTAGGTGTTATAGTGTAGAACTCCTCTGCACTATATTAGAAAGTAGTCTTTGTGGAAACAGATTGCCAGGACTTTCTTCCCTGGCACTGCTGGGTGGGTTTGAACTGCCAACCTTTGGGCTGTGTGCAAGGATCCCGTTTAGGTAGCTGGCATGCCTAGCTTGGCAGGTTCAGGTTTAGGTCTCACTCCCTGTTGTGACTTCTGCATTCCTGAGAACTTAACCTTGACTTCTTCACGTGGGTACGGGCCCTGAGCCTCTGGCCAGGTGGAACTAGGCAACTGACTTTTTCCCATTCATGTGCATATAGCCTTGGGCCTCTTCCTGGATGGAACCAGAAGAACCTGGTCCCCTCTAAATAATCTTGTGACTCCCTTGCCAGCATATACTTCTGTGATTACGTGAGTATACCAAAACTAAACAGCCGGCATTCGTTCTCCCTTCCAACCAATCACATATCCCCTGCTTAGAATTGTTGCATCTCCTGCTTACCTAATCTTGCAACTACCAATCAAAATGTCGTATTTTACCTCATTAACATGCCTCTGTGACTTCATCATTCTGGAGGGTTGTTTTTCCCTTTGTGAGATCCAGCATGCCCCAGGCTTGAGCTGTTTTCACTCTCAGTAAATCCTTTTACTCTCATTTTAAACACCATGTACTCTGTTACTTGGTAACAGTGGATCCAAACCAAACCCACTGCTGTTGAGTTGATTCCTGCTCATAGCAGCCCCACAGGACAGAGTAGAACTGCCCTGTGGTTTCCAAAAGTGCCTGGTGGATTCAGACTACAGACCTTTTATTTAGGAGCCATAGCTCTTAACCACCATGCCACCAGGCTTCCTATGACAGTTGACAGCTGAGTACAAACTGCTTGCACTACTTAGAGGCCTTGTAGCTTCCTACAGCATGTGGAATAAAATACAGATTCTTTTATGATGACTATCAAGACCCTTCATCACAGGGCCCTTGCCTGTCTCTCTGATGTTATCTCCCACTACTCTTACCAGTCACCACTCTTATTAATTTATTTCTTCTTCCCAGTCTTCTTGTTTCTTGGTATGCCTTAAATTTGGCGAGCTGGTCTGCTCAGGGCTGTAACTAGGGCATGGCAGGTCTCGCACTGGCTTAGGGCATGTAGCACGGCTGCACAGTTTGTACTAACACAGTACAGTCAGTGGCAAGCTAAGGAAAACGGCGCCTAGGGCAAGGACTGAAATTGTGCCCCCTCCAAACATCTGAAACCCCTCTTTTAGGTGACTTTATCATAAAAAAGCAGAAGAAAACAAAAAAACCTGTTGCCATGGAGTGACCCTATAGGGCAGATGAGAACTACTTCACAGCGTTTCCAAGCAGCCCCTGGTGGATTCCAACTGTGGACCCTTCATGTAGCAGCCTAGCTCTTAACCACTATGCAACTGTATCAACTCAGAAATACTAGTTAAATTTGTTAATCTTTGAATTAACACATTCTTCTGCTTGAGGAAAGTCTTTGGGACTTAGAGGGTTAACAGCAACTGCTCAGTGGGGCCAGGTGCCCCGGGCTGAAGCATTTCCTTAGTTACACCACAGTTCCTACCCTCAGGGACTTCGCATTACCTGTTCTATTTGCTAGGACACCTCACCTCTACGGGCTGGCAGCTACTGCCTTCTCATCATTGCCCTTTCTAGACTAAGCTTTGCCCTAATGTTGTAGGGTTTGTCTCTGGACTAATTACTTTTAAAAAGTTTCCTTCAACTTTAGTTTTCACTATCTGCAAAGGCTGGTAGTAATAACAATTTATGGTTCATGGTTTCTTCTATAAGTATTTTTGTTCTACAACTTATCCAAAAAGCATTACCGCAACAGAAACCAGTAGCTGTGGAATCAGTTGTGACTCATGGCAATCCTCTGCGTTTCAGAGTAGAACTTCACTTCACAGGGTGTCATGACTGTGACCTTTTGGGTGCATCCTTTGAGTATGCATCCTCAGCTGTACAGTTAATATTTCAGTACTTGACCATCAGCACTACCCAGGAACTCTTCAGAAAGGACTTTTAAAGAAAGGTACCTTGCAAATATGTAGTGTTGCTTATAATTTGGATGGAAATTCTGGTTTTTGCTTTTGTTTTGTTTTTGTGTGTGTATAATTTGGGTACTTGAAGGTGTCAATGATAGAGATGCAGTATGATGAGGAATGATTTTGAACTGAAATAGAGATCCACTTACTTGAAACTTGGTTGCTGTTTTTTACATGTGCGCTGTTTTACATGTGTGCTGTTTTTTACACACACAGAGAGAGAGAGACAGAGAGGGAAGGAAGAGAGAAGATGCGCTTGCACTTTAAGAGGAAAACGGCTTTCAAAGTTGGCTCAGTAGTATCATGCAGACTAACTGATTTCCTGGTGCCTCTAGCAATGGGTAAAGGACCTTCCTCATACAAGCATTCTTGAAATAAAAAGTCCCTAGAGAGTTAGCTTCCTGCTTCATCATTTATAGTACCTGTTTAACAACTAACCTGTACCTCACAGAACTGTTGAGAGACCCAGCTAGTAAAAAATGATCATAAAGTGCTTGGCAAAATCACAACAACTATAAAAACAATAAATACAAATGTGGTAAAGCTTGGCTTTCTGGTATGTACATGAAGTTTCTGTGCAGGAAGTGATAAAATAAATGAAATGCTACAATTTTTTTTTTTTTGGCTTTCACAGACTAGAAGTAGTTTTGCTACCTAGTTTACTGGAGTGCGCTATTTCTAATTCAATAGTAGGCCACTTGGTTTAAAATCTTCCTTCTATTTCTAATTCTAGGCTACCAAAAAAAAAAAAAAGATCCCGAACAACTGCTGATGAATCAGTTCCAACTCCTAGTGACCCTACAGGACAAAGTAGAACTGCCCCATAGAATTTCCAAACAGCACCTGGCAGATTTGAACTGACAATGTTTTGCTTAGCAACTGTAGCACTTAACCACTATACCCCCAGGATTTCTAAACCCATTGCTATCTATTCCTCATGAATTCCTGCATACATTGCTTATTAATAATTCATATCCGCTTACTTAAAGGGAGAAGCCAAGTGGCTAAGACCTGTGGTTGCTAACCAACAGGTCGTTAGTTTGAACCCACCAGCCACTCCTTGGAGATCCTATGAGGCAGTCCTACTCTGTACTATAAAGTCGTTATGAGTCAGAATCAACTCAGTTGCAATGGATTTTTATTGAAAGGGAAGTGCAATGTGTCTTTGTAAAAAACTCACTGAGGAAAGTAAGCAAGTTGTTTGGTAATCAATGGCCTTATTCAAGTCATTGCACAAACAGGAATTAGTGGCACTTATTTGGTAGTTTTCTGGAGTAACCACAGTAAGAACACAGTATAATTATTATGCACAGTGTGTAAAATAATGTCATACATTCCTGATTCACAACTGAATCCAAGAGACAAGAAGGGAGGTGCAGGAAGTAGCTGCATGGCAGGCAGAAATAGCAGTTAGTCCACAGGAATCAATCCTATTACGTCACATGTAAACTGTCAGGGTCAATCATTGCCCCAAAAGCCTCCCTTCATTCCAGCAAAGCCCAGCTGTCTTGATTAGAAGTCCCCAAAGGACAGGAGGGAACTACTGGAATTCCACAGGGCAGAGTGAATTAAAACAGGTAGAACAGACTGGGGCCTATAAAAGAAGCAAGTAAATTTCTACCAAATTAGGCAGAGCTGATCAGTTTTATTGAGTTGGCATTCTGATGCTCCTTTTTCCTAGGAAAAAATTACAAGTGAAGGTTGTTTTACTAGATATTTGCTTTAGCTTGGGGTCTGTGATACCAGAAGCAACAGCAGAAACAGCGTCCATACTCATTATGCCCAAGAGAGCCCTCAGAAGTCTTTCTCTCATCCTTACTTGCAGTAGTAAGGAGTGAGAAAGTATTGTCAAATACTTTAGAACATTGATTCTCTGTTTATCATTCAAAGGACATTTTGTGGCGGAATTATACCTTTTGACCTGGTATTTAACTGAGTTCTATTTGCTGGGGTATTGTTTCTCTCCTCTCTTTCCCCTAAAATTGATCGTATAAATACATGTAATGTCTGGCTGTGATAATGTAGATGGCATAGATTTGCTTGTGGAAAGCAAAGAGGACTTGAAGTACTCACTGATAGGGATCAGAGTATAAAGAAACAACACGAATAAAATGAAAATTCTCGTAACTGGGCCAAAAAGCAACATTATAATACAGAGAAAATATAAAGTTGTTAAGAACTTCATTGTACTTCAGTTCATAGTACTCATGGTGGCAGCAGCCAAGAAAGCAAAGATTGTATTGCATTGGGCAAATGTGCTGCAAAAGACTTCTTTAAGTGTTAAAAATCAAAGATGTCATTTTGGGATATAAGGGGAGCCTGACCCAAGCCTGTGGTATTTTCAGTTGCTTCATGTGTGCGTGAAAGCTGGATAATGAATAAGGAAGACTGAAGAGCTGATACCTTTGAATTATGGAGTCAGTAAAGAATACTGAATGTACCATAGACTGCCAGAAGAATAAACAGATTTGTCTTGGAAAGCCAGAACACTTTTTAGAAAAGAGGATGACCAGACTTCTCACTCACTTTGGACATGTTATCAGGAGGGAGCATTCCCTGGAGAAGGACATTATGCTTTCTAAAGTAGCAAAAAAGCAGGAAGAGCTTCAGTGAGCTGGCTTGACATGGAGGCTGCAATGATGCGCTCAAGCATAGCAAGATTACGGGGATGGTGCAGGACGGGGTTGTGTTTCATTCTGTTGTGCACAGGGCTGCCACCAGTAGGACTGAAGCTACAACACCTAACAAGAACACAGTGTTTGCCTAGTTATTTCCTTGTGTTTTAGGAATGTCGAACTTGTCATACAGATGTTTATTTTCGTTGTACCTCTGTTTATACCAGCAGTGCTGATTTTGTTTGATTATTAACATCACAGACTCTTGAAGGTTTCCTTCCAGTAAATTCTAATGACAGTATTCATTGAATATGATGACTCACTCTCTTGAGAACATGAAATGGGTGTGAGCAGAGTTGCTACACAATGAAGATGTTTTTACCTATGTGGAAGATCTGGTAGGTGGGGTTAGGAAATTCTTTCTGGTACAGTGTCACTGGGTTATACAAACTGCTCTCGTTTCTCAACAAGTGAAGACTTTCAAAGAGTCTGTGAAGAAAATTGGACTTCTCTGATTACAATCTGTTGGTGATACTCTGCTCCAAAGCTTTACTCTTATCTTTGAAGACTGTTTTAAATTTTCCAATGTCTGGCAGATTCAGGAACCATGAAGAGAGGAGAACAGCAGAAGCTGATCAGAGGTAAGAGGATATAATTCTACAAATTTTGGGTAAATCACCAGAAAAGAAGTGAAGAAAAAGATCTCTGCATTGTTTTTGAGAATTTTATGATCTTTTTCACTGAAGTTAGGCAGCAAAAGAAACAAATAAGTATCATCATTTTTCACTTGAATTTTACAATTGTGTGGAAATGCTTAGATTGGTAACAAAGATGTCAAAAATTACTTGGGCTTTCTGATCTCCAAACTAGAAGACAACATTTTTCTTGGAGTTGGTTTTCACGTAACATAGAACACTAACTTTTTTGGCTATGAAGTGTGAAAGTAATTCAGGGAAGCTTTCTTCCAGTAAAGACAGTTCACTCAAATTCTCTCCTCTCCTTTACAAGTACTAGTAACATCATACTGAAGACTTACCTTCATCTTCAAACTCATGATATGGCTGCCGAGTATGAAAAGACTATCATACTCAGAGAATGTCCTCTAAGAATACAGTCTAAGTTGATATTGAAGTGTATTCAAGGACTTCAAGAAATTGGACTTGCTAAATACTTTTTCACAAGTAATGTAAGTATTGAAATGCCTTAAATACTTACATAGCATTTTTCTTCTGTAGTAAACGAAGGTGATCATGTTAATGAAGTTCACTTCAAAAGAGGAGTAGCTGTAACTCACAGTGAGATTCCAGGGCATGTCTGACTTAGACACATGCCAACTGCAGCTTACAAGAGGCTGTGTCTAAAAGCTTATTTCCAAGTCGGCCATTTAGAACTCAGAATCATTCCTTTTCAAGGAAACCTTGATGTAAGTTGGTGAGACTCACAGACAGTCCATGGGGTCTGACAATTAAGTCCACAGACTTAATTGTTCTAAGTGCTACATACCTTATTGCTGAATATCACTATGGTCACCTTCCAAGTACTCCTCTGGGAAGCTATGCACCAATGCCAGTACTTAGTCGGCCCTTCAGAGCAATTTTGGAACTCTTTCTGGAATGGCCATTGTGCACAACGGCAAATTGGCAAGTTCCCGATCTCAACTGTATAGTTGTCTGTAAAGTAGTTTTTAGCCAGTCAACAAATAACTGTATTGAAATGCCCCCATAGTCACCTGATCGGACCCCCAATGACTTCTTTCTTTATCTGAAGATTAAGAGAATATTGAAAGGGAGACATTTGGATGACATTCAGGACATCAAGGGTAATACAATGACAGCTCTGATGGCTATTCCAGAAAGAGTTCCAAAATTGCTTTGAAGGGTAGACTAGATGCTGGCATTGGTGCATAGCTTCCTGAGGGGAGTACTTCAAAGGTGACTATAGTGACATTCAGCCGTGAGATATGGAGAATTTTTTCTAGGATGAGTTCATAAATATAACTGTCAGACCTTGAAAGTCTGATGTTATCGTTGTGTCCCATTGAGGTGTTACTGATTCATAGTGACTCTGCAGGACTCTATAGTGTTTACTATGCTGTAAGCTTAAAAAGCTAGTTAAGTCCAGTGGAGTTACACTGAATTTTAAGGGAGACTTTGTGGCGCAGTGGTTAAAGCATTTGACTGCTAATCAGGTCTGTGGTGGGAGAAAGTCTGTTTCCATAAAGACTACAGTCTTGGAAACTCTGTGGGATGGAGATGAGTTGAAATCAACTGAATGGCAGCTTTTCTTTTTTTCCTAATTAATAACATTGTTTTAAAAATACTATTCTAGGGTATTGTTTCTCTTTCCACTTTCCAAAGAGGAAGGGGCTGGTGAGGCAGTAATACTCTACACTTCTTCTGAGGCACAGTTCTACGTGGATGCATTGTATGCACAGACAGAACCTGAGATGGGGGCATGGGTCACTTTTATAGTTATCTCCATACTTTGGGAAATAGGACAGGTGGCTCACTGAAGACCCTGATTTTGCATTTCTCCATGTAGTTGATACACAGATACGCACAAGTCAGGAGAAGGAGCCATGGTGGAGAAGCAGTTCAGATCTTGTCTGCTAACCAACTATCAGAAAGCCACTGCAGGGGAAAGATGTGGCAGTCTGCTTGCTTCTGTAAAGATTATAGCCTTGAAAGCCCTAAGGGACAGTTTCGCTCTGTCCTGCAGGGTTACATGAATCAGAATCAACCTCATAGCACCGAGACTTTTTTTTTTTTTTCCCAGTATGAGACAGGGAATGGCTTGAGGAAGCTGGATGTTACTAGCTGGATGTTGTTCTTTATTTTATATGACAACCTAGTCAAAACTAGTCAATCAGGAAACTAGTAAACCAAAACCAGTGCTACAAAGTTGATTCTGACTCATAGCAACCCGATCGTCAATCATGATAGCTTAGTCAAAACATTCACTGCAATCAATTTAAAATTCAGAATCAAGTATTTTTAAAATTGTTAAATGTTAAGATGAGAAGGCAATCAAGTAAGGAATACTTTGAGAGAATGGGGCTGGTGAGATGAGAACCATGCAACCAGTTGCTGTGGAGCAGATTCTGAACCATGGCAACGCCATGTGTCAGGGTAGAATTGTGCTCCATCGAGTCTTCAGCGGCTGATTTTTCAGAAGTAGATAGCCAGACCTTTCATCTGATGTGCCTTTGGGTGCACAAAGAACCTCCAGTCTTTCAGTTACCAGTCAAGTATGATAACCATTTGCTTCACCCAGGGACTCCAGGTGTGGTGGGGTGAGGGGAACTAGGGGAGTCAAAGCCGGAGCCTGAGATCCACCTTTGTTAAGCTGAGTGAACATGAGCATTAAGTATTACAGCTTTATGGGGATTGAAGTTACCTTTTCTAATGTTTGAAGTCAACAGGATACTGTTCACAGCTGTCACCACAAAAGAATTCAAAGAAAAGGGTCTCAGACATTGGTGCATAGTGCAAGGAGAAAAATCCCAGCCCCCCCTCCCCCCCGCCTGCCTGAGGATTCTTAACAACAGGGTGGATGTCACACGGGTGGCCTGAAAAATGTCCAGCTGGTAAGTGAGTTTGAAATGGTCTTGAGCTGGTAGGTGTTGCCGGCATTTACCAGCAGCCAGTGCGTGTCCTCCCCAGAGAGCTCACCTTCATTTAAGATCTCATTGAATTTCGTCATATAAAGTTTCCAGGAAAATGAGCAGTAATATAAATTTTAAAAAAATGTCTAAAGATACAAGAAAACAGAGGACTATAATAGCTGGCGGGGTGGGGCCGGGCAATCAAATAGTAGAATCGGCCCCAGGAGTGTTTCAGATATTGGAATGCACGTAAATAGAATTTAAAGCGTGTGGCAAACAGCACAAAAGGTCAGCAGTTTGAATCCACCAGCGGTTCCTTGGAAACCTTATGGGGCAGTCCAGCTCTGCCTTATAGAGTAGTTTTTACTTGGAATTGACTCAGTGGCAACGGGTTAAATGTTAAATATATTTGAAGAAATCAAAGAGTCTTAAAATACAAGTTAAGAAAAAGCAGACTTAAAAAACAAACAAACAGAACTTTAAAAATAAAAATAATAAATGAAAAATGAAATAGATGGCTTTAACAGAAGAATAGACAAAGCTGAAGAATTTGTGAACAGGAAGGTATCTGTGAAATTATCCAGAATTTAACTCAGACATACAAAAGTAAGGAAACTATAAAAGAAATGTTAACAGACATGGAGGATAGAGTGAGATTATGTGTATTATCAGAGTTCCAACAACAAAAGAGTAAGAATGTGTCATGAATTCCTCTGTGTTCTGACCAAAATGTGTGTAGCTGTTTGGCTGAGCTGTGATTCCCAGTACTGTGTGTACTGTAAACCTGCCTGTGTGATACTAATGAGGGAAAATGGGTATCAGTTGAGTTGGTGGGGCAGGACTTACTGTGTAAGGTTGTATTGTATATTGGGATATAAAAGAAAGAAGCTAGCAGAGAGGCTTGAGGACCTCAAACCACCAAGAAGCAGTGCTGGTTGATGAGCAGGTCCTTGGGAAAGAACTAGGGTCCCTGCACTTCAGAAGCTTCCAGTTCAAGGGGAGATGATAAGGACCTTCTTCCAGAGTCAGCAGAGAAAGCCTTCCCCTGGAGCTGATACTCTGAATTTGGATGGTTAGCCTAGTGGACTGTGTGGGACAAAATAAAATTCCTGTTTTTAAAGCCATCCATTTCTGGTACTTCTATTAAAGCAGCACTGGATGACTAAGACAGAATGGTGTAGAGGATTATCCACAAATGGTGAGTCAACAACCCAGAGCCAAGGAAACCAAGAAAGATGGATTGAGAAACAAAAAAACAATGTCTCCTCGGCCAAACCCAAACCTGGATACTTTACAGTGAAGCTATAGTAAACTAAAGTCAAAAAGAAAAACGTTAAAAGTTCCTAGCGAGGAAGATAGATTCAAGATTACTTTTAAAATTCTGATAGCAACTAAACTCAAATAACCAAACCCACAGCTGTTGAGTTGATTGTGACTTATAGCAACACTATAGGACAGAATAGAACTGCTCCACTGTCTCCAAGTTATGCCACCAGGGTTTCTGAATACCAACTAGGGAAGCTAAGACACAGTGTAAAAATGCTGACAATATGTGGAAGGAAATATCTGTCAACTTATCTTTCAATCCATTTCTCAAGAATGAGGGTGAAATGCATTTCCAATAAAAAGTGAGAGCATATCCCAGCAGCTTATAATATATTTCAGTCAGAAGGAAAATTGATTCTAGATGAAAAATCTAAGAAGAAAATAAGAAGGAAAAGGAAACCAAAAGACAAATTTTGGGGTACATTTAAACAAACACTGACTGTGTGAAACAACATAAATAATGTGTTACGGGTTTGAAAGGAGCTTAAAATGTCCTTGTATTGTTTGGGAAGAGGCTGATATACTAATGAACTCTGGATTTAATCAGTTAAAATTTGCTTGTTAAAATTTCTAGACTAACCACAGAAAGAATAGAAGCAGACTACACAACTTGACATTCTATCAGGGGAAATGAAAGAAAAAATAATCACTTTGAAAGTAGGTAAAGAAGGGGAAAGAAAAAATAAACAAAACAAAACATTAGGATGAAATTCATTGCCATCAAGTTAAGTTTTGACTCCTATGACCTTATAAAACGGAGTAGAATTGCCCCATAGAGTTTCTGAGGAGCAGCTGGCAGACTGGAACTGCCAACGTTCTGGTTGGAGACAAAGCTCTGAACTACTTTCCTACTGGGGCTCCTTAAATGTTAGAAGAGGAGGGACAAATAAGAAGCACAGCATTAGATGGGAAAACATTAATTTAGATGTTCACAGTAACTGGAGTTACATGCAAACGGTCCTACTCCTTGATTTAAGAGCCAAAGATGATCAGGTGTCTTTGCCGTCTAGTGCTGTATTGCAGAAATACCACAAATGGATGGCTTCAACAAACAGAAGTTTATTGTCTCACAGTCTAGTAGGCTAGGTGTCCAAAGTCAGGGCCTTAGCTCTAGAAGAAGTCTTTCCCTCTCTGTCAGCTCTGGAGGAGGGACATAGCCATCAATCTTCCCCTGGACTAGGAGCTTCTCTGCAAAGGGACCTTGTGTTCAAAGGATGCAGTCTTCTCCTGGTTCTTGTTTCTCGGTAGTGGGTGCCTTCCCACACTTCCCCGTCGCCTCATCTTTTATTTCTTGTAGGAAAAAAGGTGGCGTAAGCCACCTGCCAGGGAAACTCCCTTTACATTGGATCAGGAAGGTGAAGTTAGTAAGGGTGCTACAATCCCACCCTAATCTTCTTTAACATGCTCCAACCTTGCACTATCAACCACAGGCAGAAATTAGAATTTGCAATTCAGGAAAATCACAAAATGGGGAACAATCACACATGACTTGGAATTGTGGCCCAGTCAGATTGCTACACACATTGTTTTGGGAGACATAATTCAGTCAGTTACAGTCCTGAAAAGTATTAATATCAATTGCTGAGTAAGAGCAGGATGTGGGAAGATGGAATACCAGTTTTTTATTAAAGAATATTGAAAAAGTATAGCCAGAATGCTTCTGAGGAGTGAGGATGGCAAGATTTGTCTCACCTACTTCAGAAATGTTATCAGGAGGGACCAGTACTTGGAGAAAGACATCATGCTGAGTAAAGCAAAGGGTCAGCGGAGGGAGGAAGACCGTCAATGAAGTGGATTGAAGGAACTGCTGTAACAATGAGCTCAAAACACAGCAATGGCGACAATAGTGCAGGCCTGGGTTCTGTTGTATATAGGTTAGCTATGTGTCAACTGACTTGAAGACACCTAACAGCAGCAACACTATCAGTTTTAAGGTTTGCTTTTTTGTACACTTCTGTATTAGTCATGTCAAAAGTTCTGTATGACGTGAATGTTCCTAAAATCATACCACTGGCTTCAGTAAGCACACCACCAAGATAAAAGCATTCTTATTCACATAAACCCTAATGCTTTACTGGTAAATTTTAACAAAGTATGCAAATTATTAAAAATTAAATAAATGATGATGGCAACCCTGGTGGCATAGTGGTTAAGTGCTACTGTTGCTAATGAAAAGGTTGACAGCTCAAATGCACCATGTGCTCCTTGGAAACTCTATGGGGCAGTTCTATTATGATCTATAGAGTTGTTATGAGTCAGTGTAGGTTCTATGGTAATGGAAACACCCATATTGGTAGGTTTTATATTGCTCTGGTGGCATAATGTTTAAGTGCTACGGCTACTAACCAAAAGGTCAGCAGGTTACATCTGCCAGGCATTCCTTGGAAACTCGATGGAGAAGTTCTACTCAGTCTATAGAATCGCTGTGAGGTAGAAACGACCTGATGGCAGTGGGTTTGGTTTTGGGGTGGTATCTTAGTAATATCAAAAGAAATAAACCTCTTTACTGTAATCAGGGTAAAATCTAATTTAGGAGAATTATTTTGGAGTGTGCAGGTGTAGTATTTTCTCCCTATATAGTTAACCTAAAGTGAATAAATAATATTTTATGTTATGCAACAAGTAGGACTGTCACTAGGATCCCTGGTGGTGCAATGGTTAAACATTAGTTCCTAATCTAAAGGCCAGTGCTTTGAGTTTACCAGTGGCTACACAGGAGAAAAGGCCTTGCAATCTGCTCCCATGAAGATTACAGCCTAAGACACTGTATGGAGCAGTTCTACTCTGTCACCTGAGGTTACTGTAAGTTAGAATTGACTCGACGGTATACAACAACATGACTGTCACCAGAGTCCCTGGGTGGCGCCAAGTATCTGTGCTTGACTACCAGCCTAAACAAGGAGGCTTGGTGAAGCAGTGGCTAAGCACCTGGCTGTTCACAGAAGGGCTGGTGATTCTGAACTCACCAGCTGCTCATGGGGAGAAAGGTGAGGCAGTCAGGCTTCCATAAAGATTCCAGAAAACCTATTGCCCTCAAGTCTATTTGGATTCGTAGGGACCCTACAAGACAGAGCAGAACTGCCCCATAGGGTTTCCAAGGAGTGGCTAGTGGATTCGAACCACTGACATTGTGGTTAGCAATTCAGCTCTCAGCTGCTGTACCATCAGGGCTCCTCCGTAAATCCAGTGGGGCAGTTCTGCTTTGTCCTATGGGAATGCTGTGAGTTGGGTCAACTCTATGACAGCTGGTTTCGTTTACTAGCCTAAAAGGTAACAGTTTGAACTCAACCAGTGTTTTCATCCAGAAAAGGCCTGGACATCTACTTTGGTACAGCCAAGAAAAACCTGTGGAGCAGTTCTGCTCCGTAACACATAAGTGTGCTATGAGTCAGAGTAAACTTGATCACAACAGGTTAGATGGCAACTGGTTTTGGTGTTTTTTTCTTTTTTGGTATGATTGCTACTTAATCCTAACAAATGGCTGGGGAAGATAATTGTATTGAAACTTCCTCATCCAAAAGGAACCCTGATGTCCCAATGGTTAAAGCACTCTGCTGCTAAAACTGAAAGGCCTGCAGTAGAACCTACCAGCTGTTGTATAGTAAGAAGGTGTGGCATTTTTCTTCCGTAAAAATTTACAGCCTTGAAAACCCTCCGGGGGAGGTTCTATTATGTTCTGTAGAGTTCTACAGAGTTGCTATGAATCACAATCAGCTCAACAGCAGGGGGCTCATCTCACATTAAGAACTCCTGATGTAGGCTCCTTGGGTAGGGTTTCTTTCCTTTCGGAAGAGTTAACTATAATGAAAGCAGAAGTTCCAGAACCAGTCAGACTGGGAACAGAAGTGGTTTTAGGTTTTTTTCCGTGACTTTGAAGTACGGTGACTTTGAAGTATGGTAACTTCTCAGGTAGGCAAATTTTTATTTGAGAAATAAAATGTATGTAGCGTAGCTTTTTTAATATGGAAACCAAAATTCACAGTATTATCTCTCCAAAGATCATACAATTTCACAGTACTTCGTTGCTTAGACCTCACAGTGCTCATGGGATATACAAGCAGTAATTCCTGTTTTACGAAGGTAGGAACTGAGAAACTGAGGTTAAGAGCCTCATCCCAAGTCATGACAACACGTTATGCTAAAAAGCACATATATTTTTGTTGCTAAGTTATTTACTCTCCTTGTTTTTGATGAATAAGACTGTGGCTATGCAATGTGCCTTTTTTTGTTGACCAAGTAACACCCAGCTTTGGCAAGGAACTTTAAGATCAGGGTTATTGAGTTTAATTTTAGATTCTTTGTTTCTGAATTATTTTTCATCTCATTGACCAACACTACATTTGTATCACATTTAGTTTCTCCTTGTTATGCTAGTTTCTATATGAATAGTGTCTGAAGCAACCTCTGTTTGAATGAAAAGCAATGGAGCTATCTGGCAAGGATTGTGATGTTGGTGGTTAACACCTTACACAGAAGACCTTTCTATAATAGCCTAGCCCTGGACAATCTTTTTTTTTTTCCTTTAAATTTCTAAGTTCTCTCTCTCTCTTTCTCTTTCTCTCTCTCTCTCTCTCCACCTCCCTTTCTACCCTTTTTAAAGTGATATTTTATTACATCTTCATTGAAGACTTATGATACAGCGGTTTAGGTTCCTGTTCAACAATTTTTGCCCCAAACATTCAGTGACATTGAATACGTTCTTCACAGTGTGTGAACATTCTCAGTATTTCAGTTTTGGTTGTTTGGTTTCCTTTACTCTGGTTTCCCTGCCTCCTTTCATTCTCATCTTCGTTTTAAAGTAATTATTGGTCCCATGTAGATAATTTTTTGGTCCCATGTAGATAATTTTTTTCGATGCAGCACAGTAATCACAACTGATGTTTTTATTTTGTGAGCTCACCTGTAAAAGAAGCTAAAAGATGACCTCAGGGGCTAGTTTCGGTTCCAGGTTTAGAGAATATCTTAGGGCAATAGTTTTGGGCGAGAGTCCTCCAGTCTAAAGTGGTCCAACAGGTCTGGGTGTTTTATTTTCTTCTTCTTCTTCTTCAGGAATTTGAGGTTCTGTTCCACATTTTTCCCCCCATTCTATTACAGACTATCAATCCTGGCCCTGATCAGAATTTTGATAGTGGCAGCCAGCTAGTGGTAAGACTTCTAGTCTCAGGGTAAATAAGGCCTCGGTATAGCACACTTTGTATAGTGCATTAGTCCTGTAGATGACTGTATTTTATGCAAATATCAGATGCCTCGTATGTTTGTCAGCCAACCATGCCCTCTCCTTAGCAGCTACTGTGCCAATTTATTTTCTAACGTGTTGCTGTAAAAAAAGTTAGCATAGCACGCTGACAAAAATACCTTGGGACAAGAGGTCACGGTTGGCAAACAAATGCAGAAGAAGATGTAGGTTATTTGTGCAAAAATATGGTAGTTTCTTCTTTGTATTTTTGGTTTTCCTTTCTCTTTTGCTTAAGACAAACAGAGACCAATATTTGTATCTCAGATGGCTGCCCACATGCTTTTAAGACAACAGAGACCCCAGGATGTAGAACATAAGTTTGTAAACTGTAGACTATACTATGCCAATTGACAGAGATGTCCCATGAGATGGTAGTCCCAATCCTTCAAATACAAGAAACCAATGCCAAGAGGACTTTCAGTATGTCTAAGAAATAAGTATCTGCAGCTGTGCCTCCTATGTGCCTTACTATGTATATATGAATATTTGGGAACATAGCCCCATGCATGAATATGAGGACTCCCAATAAACTTGGTGAACTCATCCTAGAAAAGATGCAGAATGTTCACTGCTGAATATCATTACAGTCTCCTGTGAAGCACTCCCCTTGGGAACCTATAACATCAGTGCCTAGTCCACTCCTCACAGCAATTTTGGAACTGTTTCTGGAATGGCCATCAGAGCTGTTGTAATATTACTCTTGATGTCCTGAATGTCATCCAAATGTCTTCCTTTCAATATTTCTTCTATCTTTGGGAAAAGAAAAAAGTCTTTGGTATTCAAATCAGGCGAATAGGTAGGGTGTTCCAATACATGATTTGGTTGCTGGCTAAAAACTCCCTCCAAGACAACTATACAGTGAAGTTTTGAACTTGCCACGGTGCCACCATGTGTGATGGCCATTCCAGGAAGCCCCAAAATTGCTTTGAAGCACGGACTAGGCACTGGTGTCAGTGCACGGCTTACCAAAGGGAGTACTTGGAAGGTGACTGTAGTGACATTCAGCAGTGAGGCATGTAGCATTTAGAACAATTAAGCTCGTGGATCTAATTGTTGGACTTCATACAGGCATATGTCGAAACCCTGGTAATGTAGTAATTAAGAGCTATGGGTATGAACCTGAAGGTCAACAGTTGGAATCTATCAGATAATCCTTGGAAACCCTGTGGTGGAGTTCTACTCTGTCCTATAGGGTCAGTATGAGACAGAATTGACTCAGTGGCAATCGGTTGAACACCCGTTTGTGCTTATATATATACACGTGCATATGTTTTTTGGTTATTCTTGCTGGTATTTGAAAATTGTCTATGCCTTCCATGAACCCACTGCTCTTAATTGAATCAGTCTCAAAGCAACCCTACAGTACAGAACAGAACTGCTCCATAGGATTTCTAGGGAGCAGCCGGTGGATTCCAATTGCCTACCTTCTGATAGCAGCCAAGCTCTTAACCACCATGCCACATACGCCATAGGAACCAAAAGGTAACTGTTGGTGAAAGTTGTTTACCTTCGTCAAGCTATACACATTTTACCTTCATTCAGTGTTACCTTTCACATCAACAAAAAGCCAGTTGTCTACTATTGGAGCCCTGATGGCACCGTGTTTAAGAGCTTGTCTGCTAACCAAAATGTATAGGCAGTTCAAATTCACCAGCTGCTCCTTGGAAACCCTGTGGAACAATTCTACTTTGTCCTGTAAGATTGTTGATTTGGAATTGACTGAACAGCAATTGGTTAATCCACTTCAGTTTCAGTATATTTGCCTGTTGCTGTCATTTCATAAAAGTGAGTCCATATACTGCTTTTTTGTGGTTGACTCAGTTTGCTCAACATACTGTCCTCCAGGCTCATCCATGTTCCAAGATGTTTTGGAAATTTACTTTTCTATATGGTGAGTATACAATGTACATTGTATGTAAGTACATTTTACTTATCCGTTCACCTGCTGCAGGGCACTTAGGTTGTTTCCAGCCCTTCTCTATTGTGAATAGTGCTGTGATGAACATATGTGTGCATATGCCTGTTTGTGTAACTTCTGTTAAAACCCAGGGTATACACCTAGGAGTGGAACTGCTGGGTCATATGGCTGCTCTACAGCTACATTTTTGAGGAACTTCCAGACTGTTTTTTAAAAACTGCTGTACCATTTTAACATTCTTACCAGCAGTATGTGAGGGCTCCAATTTCTCCACATCCCCTTCAACACTTGTTTTGTCTATTTTTTTATCCTAACTATCCTCACCCATTGCTGTTGGGTCAATCTGGACTCATAGTGACCCTACAGGACAGAACAGAATTGTCCCAGAGAGGTTTCCAGGCAGAATCGTTACTGAAGCAGACTGCCACATCTTTCTGCTGCAGTGGTTTTGAATTGCCAACCTTTCGGTTAGCAGCTAAAAGCTTAAACAATGAACCGCCAGGGCTCCTTTTAGCCGTCTTAGTGGTAATGAAATGGTATTTCACTGTGGTTTTGATTTGCATTTTCTTGATGGCTAATGATGTTGAAAAATTTTTTAACATGTCTGTTAGCTATTTGAATATCCTCTTTGGTGAAATGTCTCTTCATTTCTTTTGCCCAGTTTTTGATTGGCTTATTTGGATTCTTGTTAAGTTTTAGTCTTCTATGTGCCCTAGGAATTACACCCTTACTGGTTCCCAAAGATTCTTTTGCAAGCTGGTTGTCTGTTTACTCTTTGGATAAAGTCTTTTGATGGACATACATGTATACATATGCACACACATTTAACTTTTTTGAGGTCCCAGTTATTTATGTTGTTTTCTGTTGCTCGTACATTCATTGTTGTGTTGGACAGTCAAGAGACTGTCCTATATAAGACTTTCTCCACATCTCTTTTGGTAGGTTCTAGACAGGAGGCAGAAAAGCAGAAAGATAGTATGAAGGAAGAGTACACAACTGGCATTAAAAAGACCTGGTATGAATTCTAGCTATTATCCATTGGGTTAGGCTGGCCTCAGTTTCTTCATCTACAAAATGCTGATCAAATTAGGTATCATATGAAGTTATGGTTATTACAAAGAGAAACAATGCATATAGGCTTAACACATGACTTTGCTTGACACATCGACGGCACTTGGCTTGGCTGGCTTGCTTGACACATGCCTTAGTGCTCTGTAAATTTCAGTCCTCCCACCATGCTCATTCAGGGATGTAGGGAGCATAAGAGCACCCAGGGACAATCACTAAATTATGCCTCCACCCCATTTCAAGCTCTACAGATGTTGATAGCAGCCACCCCTCAGCAGACCCACCTTCCTTCTTCTTGGGCGCCTTTCATATTTGTGGCACTTCAGAATGTCACTTATGCCTCATTGTGCCCCTTTGGACTTCCGCCCAAAGAGTGGGGAGAAGGTGACCTCAGTTCCTCCCCTTATGCGTCTGCCCTCATTCTTCAGAAATTGTAGTACTCTCCCTGAGCTCCCCTACACTGCTCCTGCTTTGAGGTCTGCCACTATGTGAAAATAAATACAAAAGCTAGTTCTTGGTTATGTTGCAGTTGTGGTATACCAATTTCTGTCTCTCATATGTGTAGCCAAGTGGATCATTATCATTTCGCTATTTGACAGGGCGATTTAGCAGGTGCACATAACTGAACATTCCTGAATCAGGAGGGGGCAGCTCTGGATTTCAGTAACTAGACCACAGTCTGCATGAGGCTGGAACCTGGAGCATCAATTTAAGCTCCCAATTTGCAGCCTCAAGTGAAACGAGAGCGCCCTAAAATGACGAAGACTCTAGCAAAGAATACCTACCAACTAGTAGTCCAATTCTGTGCACAGGTAATGTGGAAACCATTGCAAGTCCATGCACTTTTTCAGGTAGTTTACTGGTGGGGTTTCCAAGTTAGGGCTTTCAGCCCTCAGCCCTGGAGTCTGGACTGGCCAATTCTCGGGACAGAGAGGGCACCCTGCGTTTCTGGCTCCGCCGTACAGCGGCACGTGTGCCCTCCAGGCAGGCACCGGCGCGCCCCCTCGACCCTCGGCTCTCCCTGGCGGCGGGGGCTGGGGCTCTGGGCAGGTGAGGCCGCCGGGCCGGCGCGTCCCCGCGTGCCCCTTCCCCCTCCCGGCGACTTCCTGGTGTGCAGAAGGTGCAGGAGCCGCCGCGGGCGGCCGCGGTCGCAGGAACTGAGAGGCCCCAGCTTCGGCGGCGGCCGGCGGGGGCGGGGGCGGGGGCGGCGGCCGAGCTGCTGCTGCTGCTGCTGTCACAGAAGGACGCGGGGGCGGGGTGGAGGCGGGGAAGCGCGGGGGGCGCCGCCGCCATGGGCCCGCCGCCGCCGCCTCCGCCGCTCTGAGCGGCCTCCTGCCCCGCCGCGCGGCCGGTGCGCTGGGGGCGGCGCGACCCTCGATCCGCCGGGCAGCCGCGGGCGCCGAGGTCGGCGCGTGGGGCGGGGACGGGCCGCGGCGCCGCGACATGTAACCATGGACTGCAGGACCAAGTGAGTCGGGGGCCCGCCGGGGGGGGGGCGGCCCGCGCACCCGCGGGGCTCCCGGCGTCCCCGCGGCCGGCGTGGGCGGCGGGCGGGGTCCGGCCCCGGGGTCCCCGTCCGGCCCCCGGCGTCCCCGCCCGGCCCCCGGGGTCCCCGCCCGGCGTCCGCGTCCGGCCCCCGGGGTCCCCGCCCGGCCCCCGGGGTCCCCGCCCGGTCCCCGGGGTCCCCGCCCAGCCGGCGGGACGGCGCTAGGCCGCAGAGCCTGGCGCGCCCGCGTCCGCCACCCGCGGGTCGGCGCGACTCCCAGCCGAGCAGCCAGAGGGAGGCCGGGGGGCTGTGACAGCGCCCGCGTGGGTGTCTCGGTCTTCCCTGAGAGTGTCAGACGTGACTCGTCCTTGTCTGTGTCTCACTGGGGCCCGGGAGGGTGTCCCCGTTGGGCTTACCTGGTGGTTATTTCAAGTGCTGTCTTTGAAGTGTATTTATTCATTTTGTGTGGGATGTTTTCTTCTGATACCTCTTATCAATTAAATTTCTCTTTGATGTTTGTTTATGTGAACACCATGCCTTATACATGGTGCTTGCAAAATGGTATCCAGTTTGGTGGCGGTGTGTGTGTCAGGGCAGGAAGGGATTTTTCTCCATGAAAAGTTAGATGGAAAGCAGTTTGAATAAGTGTGATGATTTTATTTCTAGATATTTTACAGACATGTGTTTTGCATTGGTCTTCTAAAACTTACTTTGCAAAGAAATTCTCCTTTTTTTGTCCATCTACACCCCAAAGCTTAAGAGTGAATATCATGTCTATTTGTATTTAACTTCACAAAAGTAGAGCTGAGTCACTATTTACGAACATTGAGAAAAACAGTTTAGAATGATTTTCTTCAGTGTTTGACATCTTGGAGGGATGGTGGGGAGGCAGTAAGAAGGTACACTTTTTGACTTGTATGATCTCCGTGAGCTCAGATTGTTCACATTAAGACAGGTTGGTAAGCGGAATGCTGAGGAAATATATTTAAAAAAAATTAATGTATATGGCTTGTCACTTCCTCTGTTTCTGGGTTCCTGTTTTGTAACAAAATGTTTTAAAATCAGTATTTATTTAGAGGTCAAATCTGACATTAGTTTCTTGTAGGAAGTTTGTATTACAAACAGTCAGTGTACAAAGACACTAAGAACTTGTTAGCAGGAGTAGATGAAATATATTAACACTTTGGTCACGTGGATATTGTGGTATCAGATTTGGCTTAATCTTTCATCTTCTAGCGGAAAGGGAGATTCAAACAGAACTGTGTTTTGAAAAAAAAAGATGTTTCAGTAGATTACAATTTTTGAAATTAAACCAATGACTAGGTTAAAAGTATGACAAGTCAGTGACAAAGGCATTATCTTCTTCTGATTGATGCAAAACTACCTTTCTGTTCCTAGTGGGAAAATCTAATATTGAGGCAAATGTCTAATTCCCCCAAAGATAATTGACATAAATATATATATATATTTTTGCTAACCTTGAAATCTATAGTTTGCCGCTTTAAACCTGGTTAAGTACAGTAGTTACATCTCCAGAAAAGTGTATCTAAAGTGTCACGTGCAATGTTGTATGGTGGTCTAGAAGTTCTGCGCATTGCCAGTCATGCTTTAGGAACGTAGCAGGTAGAACCACATATCCATGATTACACTTAAATTGGACGTGTAAGAAAGCTTGAGAGGCTGCTGTTGACCTCTGTTGACAGGGCAAGATAAAGACATTTATAAGAACATAATGGTTTACCAGTTTTGCTTCAATAAGATGAAAGTAGTGCCTTGCATTTATATGGCATTTCATAATTTACAGTTTCATGTAAATTATTTGATGTAGTCTTCATGAATATTCTGCAAAGAGAACATCGCATTTCAGTGGTAAGATGACAGGTTCAGATATTAAATGCTTTGCCTTTCTTAAAATTCCTAAACCTCAGCTCTTTGTGGATCTGCGAAGACACTTTTATTATTTTGGCTACTCCTTGTTAGTATAGTTACATGCTGTATATTGAGGCAAGAACAAGATTACCTTTATAGTTAAGGAATTATAAATTCTGTGTTGTTGTTCTTAGCTGCTGTACAGTTGGCCCTTGACTCACAGTGACTATGCAGACTGGAACAAAATGCTGTCCAGTTTTGTGCCAGCCATGTGATTGCTGTAGACTGGAGCATTGAGATTGATGAGGTTTTCTCATATGACTGATTTTCTGAGTAGATCACCAGGCCTTTCTTCCTATTCTTGGTTGGTCTGGAGGTTCCACTGAAGCTTCAGCACCATGGCGACATGCGAGCCTCCGCTGACAGCCTGGTGGCAGCTGTGCGTGAGGTGCATTGGCTAGAAATCCAGCCTAGGTCTTCTGCGGGGAGGGTGAGAATTCAACCCCCAAAGCACCACTGCACCCATATAAACTTCTTCGAGATCCTTATTTATGTCGTAGGAAAGTCGGTATAACACCTTTTTTTTTTTCTTCTAGGGAAAAACCAGAAAGAACCTTTGATTTGGTACTCAGAGTGAGATGTCAGGCTTCTGAAAATGAAGGTATGTGTGTTAATTATTAAAATAATTAACAGAGTCTGTCAAAAGAAGTGTTATTGTTGTAGACTGCTGGAAATATAGTTTTGGCATGATAATAGCATTAAATGTGTGTTCTGCAACTAGCATCTCAGGTTGCTGGTGATAAAATAGATAATAAGGTCTTTGCCAAGGGTCGTAGAAATTCTGAATGTTATCTGGGCACCTGGAATTTCAGTTGTGTTGCTAAGGCAGAATGATTGACAGTGCAGCTTAACCAGTACTTAATGAGGCTGTCTTTAGCTTTGGTAGCAGGAATAATCTTTTCATTTTCTTTCATTTGTCTTTATAAGTTTGGATCATTTTTTTAAAAACAAAATTAGGGCAGATTCTCCTGTCAGCACCAGTGGAAGCCACACCAACTCCCTTTTAGTGTTTCCGGGAATGCAGACTGATTAGGCTCTCCTGTTAGATTTACTTCTGTAGCATAGTACTCTAGAGGCAAACAACAGTGTAACGTCATCTAGAAGTGTTTCAGCTGTTGTTAAACTTGAGTATTGTGATTTTTGTTGGTCTCTCTCTTTTGCCATTTGTCAGATTGTATATACTCATGTGTGTATGTGAGGAGGTGGGTAATGGCAGAAAAAAAGAAAGAATTTCTTGTCTTTTTGTCTTTTTTACTGTGTCCTTGTTTGGTTCATTTTAATGGACATCTGCATTGTGAGATTTAATTTCAGTGCAGCTAGACACTAGAGAGTGTGATAATCAAGTGTGGGATTTTTGTGGAATCTGGTTGGCCATCCTAAAGCCTGGCGAAAGTTCACCTGACACTTTTAGCTCTGGAAACTGACCTGAGCAGCAGTTACATGCACTAAAGCAGTTGAGGGCTGTACGCCTTAAAATAGAGGAGCCCAGTGAAGCCGTGGTGAAAAAGGCATCGCTAATTTTAGGTGAGAAGGCACAAACATTCTTGGCTTCACTGGTCCCACCAGCTGCACTATTGGCCTGTTTTAACTGCAGTTGTGGTTAGGCTTGCTTCTTGGCAATGAGGGAGCCTAGGTTGTACAGGGCAGTTTTCTTTGGATTTGAAAAGTTTCCATTTGTCCTTTTGTGTGGTTCTTAGTCTATTTGTCCTCAAATGGATGCATTATTTTTTTTCAGGTCCAATTTACACTGATCATGAGTGTATTAATGATATGAAGAAATCTTTAAACTGTCTACTCTAGGCTTAGCTGAAGTCCCTAAAGTTATGCTCACCTGCTGTATGTATGTAAAACAGGTTAAATTCCTTTGGGTGGTATGCATTCTTTTTAATTTTAAATACATGCTAAAGTGATCTTGATAAAAGAATCTTTCTGCTTTATGCAATACCACATATGTGTATATACCGAGATTGACTTCTCCATAAAAACTTTAAAGAGTTTTAGTCCCCATGCTATCATGATAGATAGCCAAACGCCCAGCCCCCTGCCGGTGACATAGTGGTTAAAAGCAATGTGTGCTCATCAGGAGCTTGGCAGTTCCAATCCATCATACATTCTTTGGAAGCCCTGTGGAGCAGTTCTGCTGTGTCCCTTAGGGTCAGGATGAGTTGGAATCAACTTGATGGCAATGGATACTGATTCTTTTTTTTTTTTTTGGTTAACCATTATGGTAAATGGAGAAAAGATTTAAGTTCTTAAGGATTTAATTTTATTTGGATCCACAATCAACGTGCATGGACGCAACAGTCAGGAAGTCTAAAGATGCACTGTATTGGGCAAGTCTGTTGCAAAAGACCTATTTTAAAGTATTGAAGAGCAAAGATGTAACCTTGAAGACTAAATACTTGACCAAAGCCGTGATGTTTTTAGTCATCACCTATGCCTATGAAAGCTGAACAATAAATAAGGAACACTGAAAAAGAACTGTCACCTTTGAATTGTGGGGTAAAAGGAGAATATTCAGTTTACCACATACTACCAAAAGAATGAACCAGTCTGTCTTGGAAGAAGTACAATCAGAACGCTCCTTAGAAGCAAGGATGGCAAGACTGTGTCTCACATACTTTGGCTATGTTAACAGGAGGAATCTGTCCCTGGAGAAAGATAGCATGCTTGGTAAAGTAGAGGGTCAGTAAAGAAGAGGAAGAGCCTCAATGAAATGGATTGATACAGTGGTTGCCACAGTAGATTTAAGCATAACAAGGATCGTGAGAGTGGCGCAGGACCAGGCAGTGTTTTGTTCAGTTGTACATAGGGTCACTAAGAGTCAGAACCAACGTGATGACATTTCACAACAACAACCCCACCTTCCTTTGGGAACCCTGGTGACACAGTGATTAAGAGCTGCTAACCAAAGGGTCAGTAGGATCCACTAGCCACTCTTTGGAAACCCTGTAGGGCAGTTCCACTGTGTCCTCTGTGGTCACTGTATTTAACAGTAAAGCGGAAAATAAAATAGTCTAAAACAGAAGAATTGACTTTACATGAAATTCTAGTTTCAGTACCCTCTTTAAGGATGCCGTGAGTAGGAACCAACTGCACAGCTACTAATAACAACATAACAGGCCTGTTATTTATAGTTAGCAATGGTTAAAGTGTTTGTCTGCCAACCAGAAGGTTAGTGGTTCAGATCTGCTATGGGACAGTTCTTTTCTGGCCTGTGGGGTCACGGTGAGTCATAATCAGTGGAATTCAACTGCTGATCTTTTTTGTTTAGCAGCCATAGCTCTTAACCGCTTTATCACCAGGGCACCATCAGTTTAAAGTAGGATTAAGTTTTCTTTTTTTAACAAATTTTATTGTGATTAAGAGCAATTTAACAATCTACATCAATCTGCCGTATAGCACCCAAAACTTTCATCTCTACTCTAACAGTTTTGCCTGCCACGCTGCCCATGACAGCACAAATGCTGCTTTTATCTGGAGCTTTCTGTGCCCTTTGACCAAGATCTGACTACCTTATCATCTTGGATCCGGTGATCAGCCTCTAGAACAGATCCATGTACATATTAAAGTCCAAACGTTTGTTCTTCACCAGCTGCACAGCTTGTTTTTAAAGTCCAGTTGAGTCTTTGGAGAACTGACCATGGTGTTGGATGCAGTTTACGGTTAGAGAGTTGGGGGCCATGCTCTCGGGGGGATTTCAGTCTGATGAGCCATCAAATGTGGTCTTTTGGTAGAATTCGAACTCTGCCTTCTAATTAGAGTAGGGTAAAGTATTTTTTACTAACATCTAAATCATCATGGATGAAATTGTTCGGACCTGGAACACAGAATGTGTAAATTAGGATGCTTTTGGGTACATATGTAAAACTGGCATAAATAATGATGAAATATGATAGCTTATATAAGAGGAAGTCCCAAGGCAAGTCCTCAAAGGTGCATTTTATTTCTGCATCTTAGCTCTGTCACCTCCTATAGTGATTTTGTCTGAAAGCTTAGACTCCTTGTGGTTATTGGGTGCCACCAGTAGGAGTTGGAACTCTGGTTTTGTATGGCACTGGGAAAGGCAGACACTGACTTCTTGTGGCTGGCTCCATAGCGCCAGAAAATTTCTTTTCTAGAAGCCTGTGGAATACCTCTCCTTGGATTCTAGTGGCTCAAGATGACATTGGCATAATCGTTTCTGAAACAACTATTGGCAGAGAAAGAGGTGGAAGGGTGAGGTATACAGATTATTGTGACTGGTTTACTAAAAAACTGGCAAGGAATAGGGGGGAAATCCATTAAAATGTTCTTTGTAAAATATTTCTCAATCTGTGGATTAAGTTTTTGTGATGAATGTTCGATCAAGTAGAAAATACTCTCATGGTAAACTTGTTTAAGCTAGGATTGGTAATGTTATATTAAGATATTTGACATACTTCTCTGTTCACTTTTTAACAGAAAACAATTAAATTCTTCCATTTATCCTGAATAACTTAGATTAGAATTATCCCTGGATACAAGTTAATAGTAACTAAGTGTTAGTTCATGGTTGGAAGGTGATTAGTTTTAGAAATGGTATGTAGCTTGATATGGGTAGCTCTGGTAAACCAGTGATTTTTATCTTAGTTGTTGCAGTGTGGACTTCTATCTTTGTAGACATCGCCTTGATTTTCCTAAAAGACATTTTAGAAGACTCAGGGACGTCTCCACAAATTAAAAAGTTGGCCTTGAGAGGGATTGATAGTGTTTCTTGTGGTCTCCAGTTTGTGTTAGTGTAATTGCCTCTGGTGGTGTCCAACATGCTGGTTGGGCATCTTTTGAGCTGTTGAGCCCATTCTGATTCATAGCAACGCTATAGGTCAAAGTAGAACCGTCCCCCAGAGTTTCCGAGGAGCACCTGCAGGTTTGAACTGACGATCTCTCAGTTAGCAGATGTAGCACTTAACCACTGTGCCCCAGGATTTCTAGTGGAGGTCTACAGCATGGGAAAATCTCACTAGTACTTCTGCCCCAGGTGAAGTATTCTAGAGAGAAGTACCAAAACATAAGTAATCTTCTTCCTGCCAGATCTCCAAGCTAAGTGCACTCATCTCTCTTTCTAACTTTCCAGCAGACAGGGAAGTATAGCCAGCAGAGATGACATCACTTCCATTGTAGTAACAGAGTTTACTGTTGCCATGCTGTTCTGACTTTCCCTGAAGTGATTCGGGACTTCAAGGAAATGAAAAGTGACTCTTTCTTAATAAAAGGGTGAAGATACCTCCCTTAAGAGTTTGTGTTCCAGACAGTGCTGTTGGTACTCTAGCTTTTTCTCTTCTATTTTGTTGATAATCCATCCCGGGTAGTAATAGTAATAATTATGTAACACTATGTGTTGGTGCAGTCCTGGGTGTTTTACATGTTTTCTTTAAGCCTCACAACAATCCTATGAAATAGAAAATGTTATTTTCTCAAGTTCACACGCAAGGAAACTAAAGCATCTAGAAAGTCAGAAACTTGCCAACCGTCTCCTGTTAAGTTATAGATCTGTTATGAGTTCAGGCAGTCTGACTCTAGAGTTTGTATTTTAATCATAGCACTGCTTCTTACAGGTAGTGACTTCACATAACCTCATAAAAAGTCATAGATAAAGAGCTTGAATGATAGCTGGGAAGCTGGAGGTTTGAACCCACCGGCTGCTCCACGGGAGAAGGATGTAGCAGTCTGAATTTGTAAAGATTTACAGCCTTGGAAATCCTGTGGGGTGGTTCTACACTATTCTGTAGGGTTGCTGTGAGTCAGAATCAGCTAGATGGCAACAGTTTTGGTTTTGGTTTGGAGTGATATTGGAGTATAGGGTATATATGGTACAGGTAATATTTTAAAAAAGAATAGAGTGCAGTTTCTAAAATTAGTAAATCCAATGTTATTCCAGTAAAATAGTTGCTGAACTTTTCCTTGTGATTACTTTGGCTTGGAAGATTCTACCTATTTACCACTGCTCCTTTTTTTTTTTTTTAAAGGATTCACACCACCATCTTCAGTGAATCTTTGATCTAACCATGCCAGCTGTTTTATGAGTAGTTTCCACATCTTTAGCCAAGCTTGTCTTCTTTATTCGTCTCTACTTAACCTAGAATAATTTGTCTCAGGAATGAATCCCTCTTTGTTGCGACGTTCCACTTTGATCAGTCTATCCAACCCAATATTAAAGCATGCTTCTTGCTTTCACATAGCTCATAGTAACAGTTGACCCACCTTTCACTCTTTAATCTGATTCTGAAGCCAAAGCAGGTGGTATATTTGGTAACTGCGTACCTTTAGGGTTACCATTTGCGCTAGAAGCCACAGCGTTTTATTTGTGGTAGGACTTGTGGTCTTAGAAATGGAGACCCTAGTGGCGTAGTAGTTAAGAGTTTGGTTGCTAATCAAGAAGTTGACAGTTTGCATCCACCAGGTACTACTTGGAAACCCTGTGGAGCAATTCTATTCTTTCCTGTAGGATTGCTTTGAGTCAGACTTGTTTCAGCGTCAGTGGGTCAAGTCATGTAGACATTTATTAAAATATCTGTTTGTCCTACTTGAAGTAAACTCTCCAGGGACTATGTCATGACTTAGTAATTTGTGTTCTTACAGGAAAAGCCTGTCACAGTGTTTGGCACGTTTAATGAATGTTTACGTTAGAAAGAAACTGAGCAGCATAATGTCTGGCCATTGAATAAATAAAAACTGATCAAATTAATCACAGAGAAGTATTTGTAGAAGCAACCTTAAATGTATTCGGGTATGACATTAACAGGTACTCTAGAATTGTACTCCTGTATGTACCTTGGCCTGGGCTGTTTTGGGGTATTCGATGCTCAAGCTTTCCTCCCTTCTCGTATTGCAAGGTTTGCTGGGATAGTTGTTATATGTTGCATGCTTCTGGAGGCTACCATAGAACTCATCCATACCTGGCCACATGCACCAAAGCAAAGTAAAGCCCCACCATGTAGGAAGTTGTGCTTTGATGAATCACATATAATAAAGTGATTTGAAGACTATGTTACTGTCCAAAGTGGAAAAAATATGTAAGTCCAACCGTTTAAAAATGTGGTTACTGTGGGTAGTTGATTTTACTGTTCTTTGAGCTCATTAAAGCACTCAGTCCCTCTGGGTCCAGATGCACTATGATAAATTAGAGTACCTTAGACTGAAAGTTCTAGCTTTATATCCTTGTTGAAGAAAATGAAACCATTTCATTTTCTTGTAATTGTGACATGCCAGGTACACAATTTAATGTGACCCTTTAGAGCCTTATCTTTGGGATATGCTATTTTATTGGGCTATGCATATGCATTTTGTTGAATGTAGTTAAGAATAACTTTTCCTTCGTATTTGGCTTGGGGCATTATATCCTCCTTCACATTGTTGCCTGCAAGTATAAAGCCAAATCACTTTTCATTGTTCAGTGTTTGCTGAGTATTACTTTGATAGGGATGTTGTAGAGCTTATATTTTAATAGACTATACATTGTTCATTAGATGCTTTTGTTTTTCACATGTTTTGCTTTGCTGTTTAAGCTAAGTGGAGCTCTTGCCTTTTAATATTAGCAGTCCCCACTTGTTAGACACGAGAGGCGGCACCTCAACACAGTTTTCCTCATGGTGGCCTGCTCTTAGACTGTTGCTCTTAGACTGCTGTGTTGCTGTAGTGCAACAGGTTCGGGTTTCTTAGAACTTTCTTGTTTCCTTGCCTTTCAATGTAATACATTCCTGATGTACTGTTCATAATATCTTCATCTGGAGATTTTCTAATGCTCAAACAATGTCTTCTTTCTTTTTCTCTAAATTTTTATTTTCCATTTGTCAGTTAAAGGACAGTAATTTGTGTAATCAACGTATAAAAATGTATACAGAATATAGCAGGAGGCATTTTTGGGGCTCCAAGTAGGTGGTCATGATACTATTTTAGAGAACAAGGAAAATCAAAGGGTTTAAGTGTGACATGGGTTCTCATTTTCAAAGGAATCATTCTTTCCTGGAAATAAATTCTGTTATTTTTTAATTGTGCTTTTGATAAAGGTTTGTAGAGCAAATTAGTTTCTTGTTAAACAATTAATACACATTTTATGACATTGGTTGCCAACCCTGCAATGAGTTATCACTCTCTCCTTAACTGTAGGTTCTCTGTTTCCATTTGTTCAGGTTTCCTGTCCCTTTCTGCTGTCTTGTCTCTGCCCCTGGGCTGATACATCCATTTAATCTTGTATGTGTGGTTGAGCTATATGTAATAGTGTTTGTTTTATGGAGTTGCCTATATCTTTGGCTAAAAGGTGAATCTCGGGAGTGACTTTTAGAGTTAAAAGGATGTGGAAATAAATTTTAAAGTTCAAAATGTTTTTCCACTTTCACACTTATAAGTTATTGCTAAGAAACATTATAGAAACTAGAAAAGTTGTTTGCATTTTTAATTTTTTTTTTAATGTTTTTATTCTGGAGCCAGAAAAATATTCAAGATAGCTTTGAGAAGTTCCTGAAATACTGTGGTGTTTTATGTTGTTAGGTTGAATGGTTTTCCCATGGCTATATTTATTTGGGGTGTATTTGGAATCCTAGCTTATATGAATTAAGGATAAGTTAATTTACTTCAGGTAGTGATCTGTATGTGTCTTGGTTCCCATTTACTTGGTACCCCAGTTATTGACCTTATGGAGAAACTTGCCAGAGATGGTTCCATGTTGATTATAAAAGATTTTTAGGAGGTTTTTGACATTTGGGGTAGGTTCCTGGATGCACCAAATGATTTACACTTGATTATTAACCAAAAGGTTGGCAGATTGAATCCTCCCAGAAGAAAGCGTGGTAATCTGCTTCTGTAAAGATTATAATAAATGACACTAAGCAGCTCAGTTCTGCTGTCTTACACCTAAACAAAACCCAAACTTAACCACCATTGAGTCAATTCCGACTCATAGCAACCCTGTAGGACAGAGTAGAACTGCCCCATGAGAGTTTCCGAGGAGTACCTGGTGGATTCAAACTGCCGACGTTTTGGTTAGCAGATGTAGTACTTGCTACACCACCAGGGTTTCCTCTTACACCTAACCCCCCAAAACTCTACTGCTCTCAAGTCAATTCCGACTCATAGTGACCCTATAGGACAGATTGGAACTGCCCCAAAGAGTTTCCAAGGAGCATCGGGGGATTTGAACCACCAGCCTTTTAATTAGCAGCCATAGCACTTCACCACCGCACCACCCGGGTTTACTCTTACACCCAGGGTCACCATAAACTGGAAGCCACTCATCCACAACAGGTACTACGTAGGCCATTAAGGATACTAGGGACAAGGCAGAAGAGAACAGTAGAAGAGTGTAACTACAAGTTTCCTTAAAGGGCACCTCCCAAATAACTCCTTAGCGGATCAGTGGCTTTGATGCCCTTTGTAATTTCTGGAGTCCTTCTGCTGTCACCCAGAACATGCCGTTGTCATCATGTGCCCTGGTGACTGTGAAAAGACCACTGTTAGACAGGCCTGCTCTATCGCAAGCTAACTGCTTTTTAAAATTACTTCTTTGTCACCTCTCTTCCAATAAAAATTCCTTAATGTATTTCTCTGATTAAAATAATTCATCATGAGGTGTGAATAACTGATAGCCCTCAGGGGAGCACTTTAATTTTAAAGGGAGCTTTGCAAATGAATTAAAAAGATACAAGTTGATTTAGTGAAAAGATACCTGAAGTCAGGATCAAATTTACCTCTGTCTAGCTCTAGTTAGGTTTTTGCCATCCTTGTCGTGTGTAGTGATGTTCTGTTTGTAATTTGTGGTTAATAGCTTTAGTAAGCTTGCAAGTATATTGAGTCAGAATATTTGTTTAGTGAATTTCATGAATACTTTTTTCTGTTTATTTAAAGTTTCCATTTAATGAAATAAAACTATAACATCTGTGTTACAGAGCCTTAGTTATTAATTTATTTTCTCTGTTTAAAATTCCATTTAGATGTTTTCAAGATACATATGTTTTACAGAAATACTAATAAAACTAGTTGTTATTTACTGTATGTTAGGAGGAAACTGTGGTGACATAGTGGGCAGCTGCTGTGGATTCTGGCAAAAGGCTGGCAGTTTGAATCTGCCAGGTTCTTCTTGGAAACTCTATGGGGCAGTTGGGCTCTGTCCTATAGGGTCACTATGAGTCAGAATCAACTCAACCCAAACAGGTTTGGTTTTTCTGTATGTCAGGAGGAGCCCTAGTGGTGCAGTGATTTAAGCGTTTGACAGCTCACCAAAAGGTTGGCAGTTCAAATCCACCAGCTTCTTCTTGGAAACCCTGAGGGGCAGTTCCATTCTATCCTGTGGGGTCTGTCTCTGTGAGTCGGAACTGACTTGACGGCCACAGTTTCTTTTTTGTTGTTGTTGCTGCTGTGTGTCAGTAACTGTACCAAGAGCCCGTCTGTCTTAGGCTGGGCTTTATAGGGAAGCAAAACCAGTAATGTGTATGTACAAGGAAAGATTTATATATAGATAGATAGGTATAGGAAACAGCTCATGCAGTTGCAGAAGCTGAATGTCCGAAGTCGTGGCACAACCCTCATGTGGCCACGGGAGCTGATGAACCCTGGTCAGCAGGTCCGAAACCAGAGTTCTAGATCACGGGTTGTGTAGGTAGGCAGATCCCAAGCTGGCAGTGAGACGGAGCTGCAGAGGCTGGAGATCTGCAGGTCACGGAACAGGACTCTCAAAGTGCCGGCTGTAAGGGTTGCTGAATCCAACAGCTGCTAGTTCAAGGCCAGGAACCAGATGCCAGAAGAGAGTAGGAGCTGCTGGCTATGTAAGCAGACTGGCAGTAGGTGGTGGAAGGCAGAGAGAAGAGAGCTGAGGGGCGGGAAGCCAGCACAGGCCCCGCCCTGTCACTTGATACAGCGACCAGATAGGGAGTAGCCTAGTGGATATAATCCCAACCACCACAGTTCCGATCCACCAGCTTCTTGGAAACCCTGAGGGGCAGTTCCGTTCTATCCTGTGGTGTCTGTCTCTGTGAGTCAGAACTGACTTGATGGCCACAATTTCTGTTTTGTTGTTGTTGCTGTTGTGTGTCAGGAACTGTACCAAGAGCCCACCTATCCTATCTACCTTCACTACGAGCACCTTGTCCATTCATTGAGTGAATGGTTCAGAGGGCCAGTTTTGTCTCAGGTGCCGATGAAAAGCAGTTGGGAAGATTACATTCTTGGAAGGGGAGTGTCAGTTTCAAATCAGTGAATACAATATGTGAACACCCTAGGCAGCAGTTCTGCTCTGCACAAATGGGGTCCCTATAAGTTGGAATCAGCTTGATGGCCACTAACAAATAAGGGCTGTGGTAGAGATGTACAATATGTAGCAGGAGAGAAGTCACCTAACGCAGCTTAGTGTGTGGGTGGCATAGGTGACAACGGAGGAATGGGAGAGTCAGGTATTTGTGAGGTGAGGGAGGGAAGATTGGGTATCTTTTCTCAACTGTTATTTGGGTGTTATATGGTTGTCTTTTGCTAAAGTATTATGTCACATTTAAAATCTTGAGTCAGTAGTTAAGGAATATACTGCTTCTGATATAAATATATGTATCTAATGAAGATCAGGAAGCTTTCTCTGCTGCTGGGTACTCTGGGGTAAGGAGTTGTCTGGTTTAATTTTGTTTACTTAGATCATAGAACATTGTGTCACCCATAGTGTATGCTCAGTTGCCTTATCTGGACCACTATGATTGAGATACTGAGATTACTTCTTTTTTTAGGGAACCCTGGTAGCGTAATGATTAAGAACTATGGCTGCTAACCAATTCTGCTCCGTATCACATAGTTGTTATGAGTTGGACTTGACCTGATGGCATTTTTTTTTTTTTATGGTTAAGGTACTGAGTAGGCTTTTATTTTTTTTCTGTTTTCTACTTTAATTAAAAATTATTTTCAATTCTACAGTAATTTCAAAGTTGCAGAAAAGTTGTAACACTATTACAGAGAACTCTTGTGAATACTCTATCACCCAGATTCTCCAGTTCATTTAACATTTTTATCTTAATGTGGCATATCTTCCTGTTCATCTGCCCGTCTGTCCATCCATCCATCTGTATGTGTCTAATTTGAATAATTTGAGAGAAGTTGCAGATGTGTGTCATTTTACCTCTAAAACTTCAGAGTGGATTTCTTAAGGACTCTCTCTTATATTACTACAGTACAAGTATCAGAATTGGAGAATGTAATAATGATGGTGCAATCTACAGTTCATGCTCAGAATTTTCCAGTTGTTCCAGTAATGTCCTTCATAGCAATTTTCTTTTATTACTTCACATTCAATCCAGATTGGCATATTAACATTTAGGGATCATGTTTTTTTAGTCTTCTTTGCCCTGAAACAGTTCCATGGCCTTTGTCTTTCTTGACACTGACATTTTTAAAGACTACAGGCTAACTACTTTGTTAGATTTTCCTCAGTTTGGGGTGGTGTGATGTATCCTTATGATTAGACTTAGGTTATGCATTCAGGAAAGAACCACTACATGAGCAGTGTGTTTTTCTCAGTTCATCTGTCAAGTGGTTGATTTATACTAGTACTAGGGAATTTGCTGATTTGGTTTAAGGTGGCATTTGTCAAGTGTCTTCACCATAAGTACATTATTCTTTTCATTTGTAATTAATAAATAACTTGTGTGGAGATACTTTGGAGACTGTTAGATATCCTGTTCCTCAATAGTCTTGCCGCACGGATTTTCTAACAGTATTGTGTTTTAGGTGAAAGTATATACAGCTAATTAGATTCCCATTCTCCCATTCGGCAGTTCATACATGGACTGTTCTGTAACACTGGTTACTGTCTCTGTAGTATGTTAGCACCATGAGCATTTCCACAATGTCTGCCCAGTTTCCATCCATTGACTTTTCATCCCCTCTTCACCTTCTCGTCTTTTCTTTTAGGTAAATGTTGACCATTCAATCATGTGTAGTTGAGCCTTCAAAGGAGCACATTCTTCATGGGTATTTTTGTTTATTTTTTTTTAACCCAATCTATTATTTGACTGAAAGGTGAACTCTAGGAGTGGCATCAGTTCCAGGTTAAAAGGATGTCTTGAGGTGACAATCTCAGGGGTTCCTGTTTTTTTTTTTTTGAGTAAGAGTTTTGTTCTACATTTGCTCCCATTTTAACCAGATCCTCATATTGTCCCTAGTGGTTGGTGTTGGTAGCTAGGCACCATTTAGTTCTTCTGGTCTGAGGTCATTGTAAGAGCCCTGATGTTACTCGCCAGCTAGGATATAGAACATTACCTTTATGAACTAAATTATGCCGGTTGACCTAGTTCACTACAAGTCTTAAGCCTTCTAACCCAATAAATCAATCCCAGTCGATTTGGATATGTCAAGAAAGTATTCCTAACTGTGCCCTCTGTGCACATTATTGTATATATGACTGTATATGCAGCATATATAAACATATATTTACATAGGCTCACAGATATACCTATATATGCATGTCTTCCCATATGCCTTCCCGCACCTATATAGCATACATATCTACCTATGGTAACCAAGCCAGCCAAGTGCCAGGAAAGATGACTTTTAAAGAAATAATAACAAACAAAACAACCTGTTGCTGTCAAGTCAATTCCAACTCACAGTGACCCAATAAGACAGAGTAGTTCTAACCACAGTGTCATCGAGGCTCCTTTTAAGGAAAACAAATGAAAATTGTATAGAGTATTGGGAGTTTTACAATTACTGTTAAATTGATTTTTTTCTTTGAAAGTATAATAGCTTCATTAAAATGTGAAATTTGTGAAGATGAAGTGACAGAAATGAAAGATATAAAAAAAGTTGTTGAATAATAATCATTTAGACATCTGCCTTGTGGCAGTTCTGTTCTGTCTTGAATTAGGTCTTTATAGCCTTGACTTATGCTTAAGCCAGCTAGATTTTAGGCTGTTGTAGACAGGTACCATATCCTTCTTTGTATCTCTTTCAGACATCTGGATGGGATACAGTAATTATCATTATATTCTATTATTAAAGTAAAACTAGTAAAAGGTAGTATAAGTTTATAACCAATACCTATTTTAGATTTCTTACAAATTTTTGAAAAGATCTTAATGTAAAGAACCTTGAAAGGCTCTAGGTTTTTATCATTGTAAGTAAAGAGAACTTTATCTTAAAATATATGTATATATGTATATATATTTTTAAAAAAGGGCTGTTGATACGTTGTTAAACCACAAACTCTAAACCAGTAGTCAGAAGGTAAAGATCTGATAATGCCTTTTCCGCTTTCAGCTTCTTCTTATTTATCACTTGAATCTGAAGAGGAAAAAAAAAAGAAAGAAAGCACAGAGCTATCATTTAGTACCATCTGATGGTCTGCAAAATATAAACTCCCAGAAGTTAGTCATTTCTAAAATAATGTTTGTTAACTTGGTTTGGTAGCAGAAATGCAACAGCGTAAGAGTGTATTTAGGATTTCAGTAGATCACTAATGAAAGTTAAGAAAATTGTGTGCAATTTAAATTATGTACAATTTTGTCATCTGGATAATTATAAAATTTAGACTTTCTTATTTTTATAAGAGATTATTATGAAATAATTTGAAAGTTTATGTCAAAACCTTGGTTGAAGTGAAACTCAAATAAGTCCAGGTATATTTTAATTCATTGGAATACCATGTAATACAGTGGCCTTAGTACTTTCTCCTAATAAACTTGCATGGAAGTGGTTCAGAAAGGATTTCTAAAATTTTACGATTGTTTTGGAGATGACAGCATTTTGCATATGATGTGTGGAAAATGAAGTTATGTATTCTTACAAAGTCTTGGTCTTGTTTCTATCTTCGGTAAATTAAGATAATTTCTGCTCCAAAAATTATAAGGATTAATGAGTTAACTACTTGTTTAAGGAAATATTAGCGTATTTTCCTATTTTCTTTTTAATGTTACGGAGGACTTCAAAACTAAGGCTTGGAGTCTCATTTTGCTATGATGTGTGTGATTTTTGGGGATGAGAACCCACAGAGTGGTCATTGACAGTGAAGGGAGACACAATTTCATCAAGATTATGTGTGGGTTGTGTTCAGTGTGTACAGGTTTAGACATCTGGAAGAAATGGTAAGCTGAGAATACACTAGCTTGCATGTTTTTAATGGTTGCAGTAATTTAATGGGTATCATTTCTAAATATATATGTAATATTTATCCTAAAAAGTGGAAAGATTGTCTTCCAACCTAGAGGGCTCATCTTCCAGCATTATATCAGGCAGTATCTTCTTGTGATCCTAGGATTTTCACTGGGTAGTTTTTAGAAGTAGGTTGTCAGTTCTTTCTTCCTAGTGTTAGTTTGGTTGTTCCCCTGAAACGTGTCCACATGGGTGACCCTGTTGGTGTTTGAAATACCAGTGACATAGATTCCAGCATTACAGCAACGCACAAATCACCACAGTATGACTCTCCCACAGATAAGTACTAGTTTATATTTTTAGGGTATTTCAATCCTTTTGACATTTTCAATTTGTGTATATATTCGAGATTGTTGTTGTGTTCCTGTGTGCCACAGAGTTAAGTCCAATTCCTAGGCATCGTATAGGACAGAGTAGAACCCTTCCTAGGCTGGAATTCTGAATTCTGAATTAAAACTCTAAATTTAAAAGCTAGGATTGCAGGGAATAGGTGGTGGCTGCCTTTGTTTGATTTATGGTTTGGAGGAGATGACTCAGCTAGAGCTTAGTGCTCTCTAAGAGGTGTTTTCCTCCTACACAGCTATTTTTAACCCAGAAGCACAAGAGTGTTGAGTGTTTTGCATGCAGTGGCTTGATAAAAGGCTCCACATTCTACTCTTGGGATCTTGAACCATTCGCTTGGCCCGATGGAGGCCTTCTGGCTGTTTTCAAACCAGCTTTGCTGGTTTGCCCTTCTGTGAGGGTGTTAAAATTTTGGAATTTATATTTTTTGTCTTGTTTCACTGTATTACCTTTTGGTGTATTATTATTTCTTTTTAAATCTTTTGATATATTTAGTGTTTATTCTTCTTTATTAGGTGTCCAATATTTTTGTGTTTGTTTTGAACCATTTTAACATTATTTTTATTTTTTAAATTTTAATTATGCTTTTCTTTTGTTACTATTTTATGTTAGTTTTTTATTCTGTTTTAAAAAGTTTTTATCCCTTTTTCTTAGTTAAAACCTCATTTAATGCAGTGAGCTCTTGTTTAGGGAAAGTTACACTTTTTGAAGTTCTGTGTATGAGAATACATTTTGAACCTTTTTTGCCCTCCCCATATTGAAAAGTCTAAACGTAGGTCAAGAGAGAAAATATTAGGCATATGTGGAAACTCTTAGAACAGACACATTGTAAGTGAAACCAGTGCTTTCCCTTAGACTCAGTGGTGAATAGGTAGTTAATTTTGTGTTTAAAGGTGAACAGAAGGAAATGGGTTTGATAGCATGATTTTCTGTAAACCTAAAATCTGGAGTTGTCTTCTGGATAAAACTGAACGTGTTACCTGATAAGGCAGCACTGTAGACTAGAAAGAATACTGAATAGTTGAAAATTGGATTTTGGTCCTTGTTTCCCCAGTTACTAGCTGTTTGACTTTGGTCAAGTCACTTAACTTCTGTTGATTTCACTTTTCACATTCATTAAATGTTTGCGCTGGATATCTCAAGAATTGTTACGAGAGGCAAATACATGATGAGCATGAAAGTGCATTATAAAATTGCATTGTAAAACGTGTAGATAGAAACTTTTACTTAGTTTCTGTTGTGATTCTGAACTCTTCAAGAGAAGACAATCATCAACAGAAATTCAGCGTCACTCATTATTAACTTTCAACCCATTTTGATGTCTGGGAACAATCTGAAAGGAATACTGAAGAAGTCATTAGGCTTCTGTTTAATATTGCAGAGGTCTTAAAAGCAAAGAGGATACATTTTGGGCCCATTAAGTTAGTTTCACTTTGAAAAGGATGTTTAAGACCATTTGCTCTCTAACTGACGTGGCTCATGGAGACTGGCTCAAAGTAGAACTGTACTCCAGAGGGTGTGTAATGACTTAGTGTAGCAGAAGATGAAAACTTATAATGCTGTATCTAATGGTGCCCCTTTTAACACTTGATACCTAGATGGACCAAACAGGGCTTGCAAGTTAATATATAACCTTTCTTGGCTGGCTTGGCTTAGCATTCCTTTCTTCTAAATTTTCACATGCACAAACTTCAGCATGGAAGTGGGAGTTCCACATGTGTGTAAGATTTCAAAGTTCTAAGCAGTCAACTATTAACAAAACTAGAATGTTATTAGGATTAGGAATACCAGGGATTCATGTTTGCAGAAATGAAGGTGAGGTAAGATTAAGGGATTGCTGGATCATAGAGTATTCCTATTTCTAGGTTTTTGAGGAAGTGCTGTTGTTTTCCAGGATAGTTCCATCGTTGTGCATTTCTCTCAGCAGTGCCTAAGAGTTCCAGTCTCTCTGCAGCAAGACTGTAAATCTTTACAGAAACTGACTACCACATCTTTTTGGTGTTGTAACCACCAACCTTTTGGTTAGCAGCTGAGTGCTTTACCCTCTGTGCTACCAGGACTCCTTGTAGAAAGGTGACTGCTTAGGGAACCCTACAGGACACTTCTGTCCGTCCTCTAGCGTCCCTGTGAGTCAGAATCGACTCTATAATGATGAATATATGCAAGCTAGGATGGCAGAACTCTAATTAGATTGGAATTAAAAGAATGAGGTTGAAGTTCCAGCTTTGCAGTAGGAACTCCCCATCTCTCTTGAGCCTCAATTTTTGTGTCTTTAAAACAAGAACAATAACCACCCTGCTTTTCTTTCTGCCATTTAGCATTGCTGTGATAATCAGTAGAGAGAGAATATATGAATATGTTTTTAAACAAATGGTGATTTTTATTATAGTAAAGCAACATGCAAGGAGGTGATAACTTGCATAACTCACAAGAAGAGTTAAATTCTTTTGTTGGTGTAGTTAATATAGAATGACACAGCACTACAGTGCTTCAGTATGCAGTTCTGACTCCAGATCTAGAAGAGTAAACTGAAAGGTTTAGCAGTGATTTAAATTTTTTTAAAATTTATTTTGTTGTTAAAAATGTACACAAAGCATATACCACCAGTTCCACAGTTTCTGCATGTGCACTTCAGTGGCACTGATTGCATTCTTCTTGTTGTGTAACCATTCTCCCCTCCTTTTCTGACTTGTTCATCCTCCATTTACATAAATTCACTGCCCCCTAAGTTGTCCTGCTGAATCTTTTGAGTTGCTGTGGACAATCTGTAGGCAGATCTTGAAAAACCACAGTGCTCTAGACAGTCACACTTTACTAGTTAAGCTGAACTGTTGTTTGACAGTGACTTTAATGGTTAAGGATTAATGAGGGATGTATTACATTTATTCAAGTATCTTTCCATTTCAATCCAAGGCCTAGCACATCCTTTTATCAGTAGTTAATTCTAATTAAGGGTTGTGATAAAATACATATTGTTATTAGTTGCCCTGAGTCTCTTCTGACTCACGGCAACTGCATGTGTGCAGAGAAGAGCAGCCCATAGGGTGTTCAAGGCTATCATATCTTTCTGAAGCAAATCACCAATCCTGTCTTCTCAGGTGCCGGTGGGTGGGTTTGACCTTCCAGTCTTTCTACTAGCAGTCAAGTGCTTATTAGCCTTTTATGTCACCCACCTGCCCTGATAAAATACACAGCAGTTTTGTATTCATATTTTTTTAATATAAAAGTGGCAATGAGTTAAATGCAATATTAGTGACCCACACTTACTGAAAATCTGACTATTCATACCATTTTTCTCTCTAAGTAGTTATTAAAACAGTTCATCTAATGGCTGCATATTAGATGGAAAACAGCAGATTTACTTGTTTTGTTAATAAATGTAATTGGCTGGGTGCTGAATGTGTTAATTCTTTCAGTCACATTCATTAATCAGAATATCCTGTCCCTTAGTCATGTTAGTCCCTGTGTTCAGTGTAACTCCTAGAACTTTTATTAAAGATCTAGTATGATGAAAGTGAAGTTTTCAGTGACTGTTGTTAGGTGCTGTCAGGTCCATTTTACAGCTAACAACTGCCTGTAACAGAGTAGAACTGTCCCGTGACATTTTCTAGGCTATGACGTTTACAGGAGCCGATTGCCAGATCTTTTTCCTGCAGAGCCTTAGTGAGAATCAACTCCATGGCCAGCCAGCCAAGGCAGTGGGTTTTTAATCTTGTTTCAAGGAACCCTGATGACTCAGTGCTTAAGCGTTGGGCTGCTAACCAGAAGTTTGGCAGTTTCAGCCAGCTAGCCTCTCCTTAGGAGAAAGCTGTGGCAGTCTGCTTCCGTAAGGATTTAGAACCTATCCAAACGTTTGGTGGTTCAAATTCTCTGTGTAGGATTATATAAATAAATATTTAAATTGTTAATCTGTTGAGATCATATAGGCAGTAGAGTTGTAAACGTTTTGTAGCTAATCTGTAAGTATTGGAAGCTACGTTTAAAGATTTTTTTTAATATAGTAAACTGTAGTAAAGATAAAAAGTACATTTTTGAGTTATTTCAATCTGTAATTATTTTAAATTGTTAATTTAAAAATTAGATTCAAACTATAATGCATAAATTTGTTAAGGATTATGTATTGATGCACACCAAACCCATTGCCCTTGAGTAGATTCCAACTCATGGAAACCCTGTGGGACTGAGTAGAACTACCTCCATACAGGTTCTAAGGAGTGCTTGGTAGATTTGAACTGCTGACCTTTTAGTTAGCAGCTGTGGCTCTTAACCACTATGCTACAAGGGTTTCTACTGGCATGGAGGCTTTTCCTGCTGCAGTTGTTATAATGTTAGAATCTACCTTAATTTATGTTAATAGTTTAAAATTGCTTTAATAACTTGCCCTATTAATATGTATCAATGAAAATGGCATCGTTTTATCTCTCTATACATCCACTTGGTTAATACATCCTTGTTTGGGTTGACTATTTAGAATATAAAACCCACTGCTGTGGAGTTGATTTCAACTTAATAGCAACCCTATAGGACAGAGTAGAACTGCTACCATAGAGTTTCCCAGGAGTGCCTGGCAGATTCTAGCTACCTGCCTCTGATTAGCAGCTGTAGCACTTAACCACTACACCACCACGGTTTCCATTTGGAGTATATATGTGACTTAATGTTGATTTGAAACCCTGGTGGCATAGTGGCTAAGTGCTACATCTGCTAACCAAAAGGTCAGCAGTTCCAATCTACCAGGCGCTCCTTTGGGAATTCTGTGGGGCAGTTCTCCTTTGACCTATTGGGTTGCTATGAGTCAGAATTGATGCGACTGCAGTGGGTTAGGTTTAGTTTTACATATGTTGATTACTCTGTCTTAAAGTGTATTAAAAAGTGTTACCACTTCAGTAAAAGGACTCTGTCAGGAGTTGTTCTTTTTCACCAGCCAGTGGTGTTTCTCCTTAAACTGAAAGAAGCCAGCTCGGGAACACGTAGCCTGATGATTGACTTGCCTTAGCCTTTTCTTTTTTAAACTTGAAAAATTCAAGAAAACAGTGTCTTTTTGTTAGGAATAAATACAGTCTATGTAAAAAGCTTTCAGTGCTTTACTTACCTCTTTATCTATTGGATTTATTTATCAACATGAGTATCAGCTGTTCTCGTCATACACTCCCTTAAAATTTTAGGGTAGATCTTTGGAGCTGGCTGTGCAGTTAGCTTCTTAGGAGATCATTGCAGTGAGTGTGGCAGAAGATGATGAAGTACATTCCAAGTGTTCTTCATAATTGTAGCCTTTGCTGTAGCTCATCCTTCATGTCACTGCTGCCTTGGGCTTAGTTTTTAAAGACGGACAGTAAATCCAGGCCCTTTTACTCTCTTGACTGGAAGTAGACGTCCTTTTTGAAGATTTGCTGTTTCAGTAATTTGTATTTAGTGATTAGACAAAAAGATATGCCAGCTACATGTTTGGGCTGAGTAAACTTTGAGGATAGTCATCAGGGTAGGTCTGAGATGGCTTTGTCAGCGTCCTCTCAAAAAAGTGATTCTATGTCAGCATCTTCCATTTTCTGTGTTTCTTAGTTTATAATCCAGATTCCTCTGTGAGAGAGAATCTGGCCCAGACTGGGTCCTGTGTTTGCCGTATTCAGCAGTGGCTGGTGATCAGGTTCACCAGGTATTGAAGTGACTGCTAGCACACCATCCTGGATGTAAGGTGCAGCTCCCAGGATAGAGGGAATTGGGACCTGGGCAATTACTTCCTACTGTGGCATTAATGTTGATAGTTTTGATTTTGAAAGGGAAAGAGATATATGTCATTCAATAAAAAAAAAAATCGCAACTTAAACGCAAAATTTAATATTGTTTCAAAATAATTTGTCACAAAGATGCCTCAAATTGTAATTATTTTAGATACTCATCTTCATGTTATGTAACTGTGGATACTGGCACAGTTTAATCACAGTACGTCATGTTGAAAGTAAAGATAAGAAGGCACCAGAGTAATTAGTGTTAAAAACAGTTGAAGTGCAGTGTAGGTTGAAAACAGGATCTCTAGAAATTGGAGAGAAAATCACCTTCTGCTGGAGAGAATAATCTGGGCTATCTGTTTTTAAGGTAAGCATTGCTACATCATCCCTTTCCTTTCTAACATAATTTTAGCATCACAGTGGGAATTTTGGCTTTAGAATGAAGTTAAGTAATGTCTTAACTTACTTAAAAATTAGATGATTAAGAGAACTGGCTAATACCCAGAAAAACAACAGCAAAAAGACTAGGTAACTGGTAAACACATTTATTTGGGGGCTAGGAGGAGATATGTAACTAAACTAAGGAAAACAGATGCACTTTTTTCTAAAATGTGGAATTATGTGTACCAGTTAAATTTGGAAATCTTGATGGTGTAGTGATTAAGAGTTGTGGCTGCTAACCAGGAGGTTGGCAGTTGAAATCTACCAGGCGCTTCTAGTAGGGTATGTAATTCTCAGTCCTGTAGAGTCACTATGAGTCAGAATTGACTTGACAGCAATGGGTTTGGTTATTTCTTTGGTTTATTTTAAAATATACCAATTTATGCATACTGCAGTATTGAGGTTCTGCAACCATTGATAAGTTAAATTTTTGTATTTCTGTGACTGTCTTCACTGACTACCTGGGATCCTGGCTTCAGTCCCTTTGTAATGATTGAGGAGAATCTCCTGTAATCCTTCGTGGTAGTTAGAGGCAAATGAGATTAGCAAGGCATGCAGGCATCTCTTTGTTTTGAGGGACCTCAGGAATTTTGTCAAACTCTTTAGATGAAATGTTGTAGCTGGACAACCAAAGGAATTTAGGAAGAGCTGCTATTTGTTGTTCATCAGTATGTGTTTTAGAGGTATTTAATGATTGATTACATGAGAAATAAGGTTCCTAGGAAATTCCTTAGATTATTTTTATGGCGGGAAGGTGTCAGGAGTAGAATCTGCAGTTTTTGAAAAGCTTCCCGGGTGATTGCTAGGCATCTGAAAGTTTGAAGCCATTGTCCAAAAAAATAGGTTATGCTAGTGTATAGAACCAGCTGGACGTGGGCAGATGGCTGTCAGAATCCAACTGGTATGTAGGCAACACTGCTCTAAGTTCAGTGTGCTGCTCTAAGTGCAGTGTTGCAGGAAAGGGGCAGGGTCTCCTGTAGACCCCTACACATATAATTGGAACAGCTGATGGGTAGGGTTGGACACGGACTGACAGTGTCTTGTGACAAAAAAAGACCAAGGATGATGTGGACTAAGAATAAGACCTTTGAATGTGCAGTTAGGCAGTGCTGGGTGATTTTGAAGAGAGGCGGCAACAAAGTTTTGATTTCTGGAGTGAATGTAAGTATTGAGAAATCTCAATGATGAAATAAGTTTCAAAAAGATGGAACGAATGCTTGGGTGTGTGCTCGGTTACAAAAAAGAAGTTGTTTTCAGAATACATAACAGAAACAGAAATATGGTTAGCAATCCAAAGAGAAAGTGTACAGGGCAGTAAAGCTAATGAGTAGCCATTCCAGTTTAATAGCAGTGTAGTAAGTATGAGTATTTCTGGAGAATGTCTATGTTAATGAATTTGTTATTAATGATTTTAGGGATGAATTCTATATATAGAATTGTCATTTTTCAACTTAAAATGTAGGAATTGGACAAACTCATTTCCTTAAAACTCAGAATGATTGTGTTAGTTATCTGTAAAAATTTTTGAAATTCTAGTTTAATAAATATTTTAATCTGTAATTGAATATCTCTAAAGAGAGGTTGCAAACCTTGGCAGCGTAGTGGTTAAGGGCTATGACTGCTAATCAAAAGGTCAACGGTTCACATCCACCAGTTGCCCCTTAGAAGTTCTGTGGGGCAGTTCTGCTCTGTTCTGTAGGGTTTCTAGGAGTCAGAATTGATTAGACGGCAGTGGGTTTAGTTTTTTGGTTAAAGAGAGGTTGCTTTACACTTACTCATACCTCTAGTTTATAATAATTCTTTTTAATTAATAAGTATAGGTGTCAGTTACTCAGAAAGCATCAAAAGAAGGTGGAGGGAATACACAGAGTCACTATTATCAAAAAGAATTAGTTGACTTTTAACTGTTTCAGGAGGTAACGTATGATCAGAAAACAATAGTACTAAAGGAAGAAGCTGTATTGAATACCTTGGCGAAAGACAAGGAAACTGATAGAATACCAATTGACCTGTTTCAACAAGGTGCTATAGCACTGGAAGTGCTCGCTTGTCTATGCCGAGAAATTTAGAAAACAGGCTGGCTGAACAACTGGAAGAGATCCATGTCTATGCCTGTTCCCCAAAAAAGTGATCCTACTGTATGCAGAAATTATCAAACAATATCATTAGTATCACATGCAAGCAAAATTTTGCTAAAGATCATTGAAAAGCGACTACCAGAAACTCAAGCTGGATTTAGAAGAGGATGTGGAACCAGGGAAATCATTGCAGATGGATCCTGGCTGAAAGCAGAGGATTCCAGAAAACCGTTTACCTGTGCTTCATTGACTGTGTTAAGCTTTGAACTGTTTGGACCATAGCAAATTAGGAGTAACATTGTGGAGAATAGTAGTTCCAGAACGCTAGAATGTGCTCATGAGGACTCTACATGGATCAAGAGGCTGTCGTTGGAACAGAAGAAGGCGGTACTGCTTGGAAAGGTGTGCTTCAGGGTTATGTATTTTCACCATAGCTATTTAATCTGTATGCCAAACAAGTAATCCAAGAAGCTGGAATATGTGAAGAAGAACAAAGATTGAAGGAAGACTCATTTAACAGCCTGTGTTATGCAGATGACATAATCTTGTTTACTGAAAGTGAAGAGGACTTGACGCACTTACTAGTGAAGATCAAAGAACTGTAGCCTTCAATATGGATTACACTTCAACATAAAACAAAAGTCCTCTCGACTGGACCAGTAAGCAACATGAAGATTAACAGAGAAAGGGTTGAGGTTATTAAGGATTTCGTTTTACTTGGATCTACAATCAACACTCATGGAAGCAGCAGTCAAGAAATCAAAAGACATATTGCACGGGGCAAATTTGCTGCAAAAGACCTCTTTAAAATGTCGAAAAGCAAAAATGTCACATGAAAGAGTAAGTCGTGTCTGATTCAAGCTGTGGTGTTTTCAATTGTCTTATATGCATGGGAAAGCTAGACAGTGGTTAAGGAAGACAGAAGAATTGATGCCTTTGAATTGTGGTGTTTGTGAAGAATATTGAATATACTGTAGAATGCTAAAAGGGTGAACAGATCTGTCTTGGAAGAAGTACAACAAGAATGCTTCTTAGAAGCAAGGATGAGGTGACTCTGTCCTTCATACTTGGACATGTTAGGAGGGATCAGTCCCCAGAGAAGGATCTCATGCTTGAATGAAAAAGAGGAAGACCCTTGATGAGATGGATTGACACTGTGGCTGCAACAGCAGGCTCAAGTGTAACAGCAGTTATGAGGATAGCACAGGACTGGATAGTGTTTTGTTCTTTTGTGCATAGGGTCGCTATGAGTTGGAACCAACTTGACGGCACCTAACAGCGATAACAGATGTCGTTTATAAACTGAGTGTCACATAGATCATACAAAAGTAGACATTAGCTGTTAAAGCAGAAGTTCAGATTATTACTTTTAACAAAGGAAATGTGCCCATAAGCCCTTAAGAGGTAGCTGCAGAGTAACAAAAAGTAGCTTTAGAGTGTAATGATTCTTTTATTTCTTGTTGTTGGTGTCCTTTTTCTTTTTTAAATACACTGGGCAAAGAGTCACTGAGGTAAAACAGCCTGGAGTTTCTATTTTATTTTTAAACCTCTCGGCCAAAAGCCAGGGCATTTTGTAAAATCCATCCTGTGGAACTGAATTGCAGTCTTAGACAATTTAAAAAGCAAAAAGCAAACAAAAACACTTGAAACAGATGTATTTTGCAAAGCATACGGAGAAAGAGGCACTCGGCCTTCAACATTTGGGCAGAGGTACTTAGTACTGCTGTTAAAATCAAGATTATAAATCAGGACCTAAATATGTAGAAATAACTCAAGATTTTACATCTTGAATTCTGAATTTTGAGCAGATACAGACAACCCCACCCCGAGTTTTCTTTGTCTGTAATATATAAGTTTAAGATAAAGAATTGACTTGTCTGTTTTGAATCAGTGAGGATTTTTATGCTATTTAAAGCAACCATCAATATCTATTTTATCTATCTTCTTTTAAACGTTCATCCTGAGGCCAGTCTACTTATTGATTCGCTCATTCATTCATTCAACAAATATTTATAGACTGCCTAGTTTATCTTAGGTACTAGAGAAACATACTTTTGAATTAGATTAAAGCTAGATTCCAGGTTGTTTTGCATCTTTTATTTTCTCTGATCTCCCTCCCCGCCCCTTTATGTGTTCTGGGATAAATCCTTGTAGCTGTTGTTTTAAACCAGTTTTTCCTTTCAGAACTGTTCATCCTATTATTTAATACTGTGTTCCAAAGGACAAAGGCCAATCTTCTGTAGCAAAAAAGGGGTTTAAATGGTTTAAATCTGTTGCTGTTGATTAGATTCCTACTCAGAGAGACTGTACAGGACAGAGTACTACTGACCCTTTGGTTAGCAGCTGAGCATTTCACTGCTGCACCACCAGGGCTCTGCAGTGGTTTAAATAACATGGAAATTTGAAGACAGGTGGTCTGGTTGACGGGTACTGTTCGGTGAAGTCGTTAAGGAATTTATCCTCCTTACGTTTGTTACTCTGCCAGTTCCTGGAATATTGTCTTAGTGGCACAGTTGAAGGAAGGTTACTCTTGTGTTCAAGTCCAAGCCTGCAAAGACAGAAAATAGAAGTAGTCCACATAAGCAGTTTCTTTTTAAGCAGTGCAAGCAAAATTTTGATGTGTCAGTTTCTTTGCTAAGAACTTAGTTATATGACTGCACTTAGCTATAAGGGAGGTTGGAAAATATAGTCTCTAGCTTCATGGCCAAGTGCGAGGGAAGAAGGTGAAGAGGTGTGAGGAGGACAGCTAGAGGTTGGCCATCCATGCCTACATAGAACTGGTATCTTCTGTGATGCTCGGGACTCAGCCCAGTTCAAGGAACTCCAGATGCAATATTTGTCCGTACTTGTTTTGCTCTTTCTTTTGACCTTCATTCTTTTCTCAGTGGAAACACTTCCTTCCTCATCTGATTTCTAAACACAAGCTGCCATGTGCATCAGTGGATTTAAAGAAATACTGGGAAAAGAGTGGTGGGAATGGGGCTACTTTTAATTACGTGGATACTGGTTCAGCTGGCCAAGAATGGTCAATTACATTTACGCTATAAAAGCATTGAAACTATGAAGGAACTTTTTATAAAAGTGCCTAATGCTAGCACACATATACAGACACACGTTTGTGTGTACATGCACACATGCACACACACAAATTACATGTACATATAGATGTTTCCCTTTCTCTTGTATTTCTTTTTCTTCTCTTCTCCTCCCTTCTGTCTTTATTCTTCATTTATTCCCAAGATGATTTATCCCCAAGTATTAAGCTTTCTTAGTTATGTAGTGCAGCTACAGCCAAAATATCCTACATGAGTGGCTTTAACAAATGGACATTTGTCTTCTCACATTTTAGGAGGCTAGAAGTCTGAATTCAGGGTCCTGGTTCTAAAGGACGCCCTTCTTTCGTCTTTTTCCTGCTGTGTTCATTGTGGGTTGGCATGTGTCTTTCTCCTCTCTGCTTGCTTGTTTAATCTCTGTTATATCTCTAAAGATATTGATTTAAGACGTACATTAATCCTATCTCATTAACATAACAAACTCTACCCATGTCTAAGTGGGATTCATAGCACATATTTCTGGGCAACCTAATTCAATCCCTAACAGTTATTTTTAGTTTTGAAAAACTGGAATCTTAATATATTTTATACTAATCCTGGTCAAAATTAATAAAATTTTAAAGAAAGCAGTGAGTAAAATTCTTCTTTAGAATTTCTGGTTTCCTTGTATATCAAAGGAGTGACTGATAAATACACATACTTTCAAATGAGAATATTTTGTTGTAAAGTATTCTTTCCAAAGTTTTATGGTACTTCATAAACTAAATAATAAATGAATGCTTTTTCTTTTATGTTGATTATCATAGTGTACTAATAACAACAGCAAAATAAGAACAACTAGAAAACAAAGAACAAAACCCCAATCCACTGCTGTTGAGTTGATTCGGTTAGCAGCCCTGTAGTACCGAATAGAACTGCCTCATAGAGTTTCTGAGCAGTGCCTGGCCAATTTGAAGTGCTCAGCTTTAATGTAGCAGCCAGTGTCTTAACTGCAGCACAGTGAGGGCTTTAGTAGTCTACTACTGATATGAAGTATCTACAGACTATGTATGTATATGTGTGTGTGTGTGTGTGTGTGTGTTTGTGTATGTCTGAGCATGTATATCCACACTGATTGGTTTCAGTCAGCTAGATATGAACAGAAGTTTGGTTTTTGGGGGGGTGTAAGATTGCGTTTGATAGAAATTTAGAAAATAAATGTATATATATAAAAAAACCTAATAAATTTAGAGTTTGTTGGTTATGATTTCCTGAAGTTCTCAGGCTAATTATCACTATGGTTTTAAAAAGCATGTGAATATTTCTCTTAAAATTCAAGAAATAAGTTTATGTTATTGTGTGGACTACATAGGCAAAATGGTTTATTTCTTAATTCCGAATGCTATATAAACTGATTTCACCCTTCTTTTTTTTTCTCCCAAATTAATTCTGTTGGAAGGCATTTAAACTATTCTGATTATTCGGCAAGCTTTCATTTTTTTATTATTAAAATGGTAATTTTGGAGAATGTTGAAAAATGAAGTTCATGCTTTTTCTTACTAACAAGAATGACAGGAATTTCAGACATAAGTATGAGCCTCTCTAATGTGGTTTTATTCATACATAATATTGTTTTCATTTAATAATTTTGAACATTGGTTGTTATCATATCAATTATAAGACTGTGTATTCTAAAAACTGCTTGTCCTCTTCACAACTGCTGGAAATATCAGTGAACTTACCCTAACTTAGCGTGCTTCATCGTTTTCTTCATTTACTATCCTCATATGACCAAATATAAAATTGTTTAATGTGTTTCACTTGTTTAAAAGATTTACATATTGTTGTAAGTCTGCTTTGTGGTTTACTGTTTCTTCTTTGTTCAGCATTGCAAGGTTGTAATCTAAATAGTGAGACATGACAGATTTCTTTTGACTTTTACATTTTGACCAGTCCCTTCAGTGATAAATACAATGTAAAATTTCTAATGAAAAATATTAAATGTGCAAACTTCAAATAAAAATAGTGTGTTATTATATTTTTGGCATATATCTAATTAGGCAGATTTTTAAATGCAGTTTAGAATGTCATTTAATAAGCCTATGTGTTATTTTAGGAGAGCATATAAGGGAAGGGGTGATATGTTAGCAAAATACGTTTACTGACCCATGTGTGAATTGGTGACCAAGACTGTTAAAGCATTGAGTTCTAAAAGTTTTTCTCTTATCTTTATGTTCAACAATGGAAAGTTTTACCGTATGGTCAAATAACATCTTCATCAGGTTCTCAACAGGATACCTTAGTTAATTTTCAGCTGAGTGCCTGACAGGATTTTCTCTTTGGCTGACTAGTTGGATGAGAGTCTAGACCCTGAGAGGCCAGGCTTTCGCGGGGCCTCACAATATCGTTATTGTGAATGTTGAGGAGGAGCAGCTTCCTCTGATGTAGGGGCTCCATGCCCAAGCCACCAACACAAAGACATAGTTTTTGTTCTCTAGGAGAGGGGCTAATCCGACTGCTGCACACTGTGAAAAACCTCTTGTGAGAGGGGAAAAAAACTTGCCTGCAAGGTGAAGGGTTAGCAGTTTAACCTCTGACTGTAAAATAAGAAGCCAGTAAGGAAAAGGGGGGTAAGGTAGAAAAATAAAAAGAGAACAATTCATTGAGGTTTATATGCTGTATTTATAAAAATAAGTCAAGCAGATGACTGTCTGAGATGGTTACTTGAGTTCTAATACATGTTTCCAAGTTCTTTAATATTCTTTAATATAGGCATTTAATTTTTTAATCTGAAGATTGCATCTTTCAGACCATTATATAAATCAGAGAAACAATAGAAATGCAAGGCTTTCCTTTTTTCCCTTATGTAAGAATCTCCATTTCAGATTTCTGCTAGTTTTGAATATTGTCTTGTTATGTGAGAATAAAAGTTTGTTATTTCTTGCCTTGATTCTTTTCCCCAGTTTCGTTACTTAATATGAACATGTATCTGTACAGAAATGGAGAAATAGGATAGTGCATATCTCTGGCACCTGTTAAGACCCTCGTTTGATCTGTGGGCATTTTGATGCTTACTGTTAATGCATAGGTCTTTGGGTGGTCAGTGTTATGCAGCTCCAGGGAGTAGCTGGTTGTAATCTTAGTGTAAAAAGAATCTGAAGTCTTCTACTCTGATTGTATAGTGGTATTATTAATAATGGGAATTTAGCTAAATCCAATTAGAACTGGTAGAAGTTGTTTGTTAATCACTAAGTCATCCACCCTCTTGATGATACCAGTCTGACTAATTGCCTCCCCGTCTTCTCTCAGTCAGGTATCAGTCCCAGATGATGCTTAAGATCTTTTGCATTTGGGTTCCTTGTATACCAATGTATGTAACTGACTGCTGAGGATGATGTATGTAAATGTGAGTAGGCAGCTGCATACAATGTGTTATTTGAGGCGTATTCTAAACCTTAGTCATAGTGTCATCTTGTAACTAAATGTTTCTTTTATTACTCTGATTCCCTTTCCTGGCAGTGGCTACTTCTCCCTAGCTACCTAGTTTTCACTCTTGATCCTGGCAGAAATCAGAAAAGGAGATAGAGAAGATGAGAGGAGAGAAAGCATGCTTGTTAGCGGCTGGTAATGAGGCAAGGGGAGAGGAGCTACAGATAGAAAATAGAAGTTAAGAATGAGATGAGAGCAAAAGACAAGAAGTGAAACACATAAAATGGGCAAGTTACATAGGAATGGATGACAAAATACAGTGCAGTACTCCACGTTTTGAATTAATAAAGAATCAAATACTGTAAATATGAAAAAAAAAGATGGCAGCTATTCTTTATGACAGAAGTAGAGAAGAAGGCAGTAAAAAATAGATGGCCAGACTCAGGGAGGTCCTGGGTGAAGGGAGGCAGATACATGGGAAGGGAGAGAAAGAGCCAGCAACAACTTGTCCTATTGGCTAGTCTGTATTCATCTTGGCCAAAGTTTTTATAGCTGTGTCTCATTGTTTCCGCCGTTTCCTTACAAGGATGAATAATGATAATAGCTCTTAAGATACAACAGTTTTTTTTTTTTTCTATATGGACTTCTTCTGTATCAACACTAAGCAGCGTATTTACATATGTGGTCTTCAGCAGTCTTAAGAACTTCCTATGAGGTGACCGCTGTTATTATCACCACTTTACAGAGAAGAAAAATGAGGCCCAGAATGGTTAAGTAGCTTGAGAAAGGTCCCACGTAAGTACTGAGTGGTAGTGTGTGGCTGTGTAAGGAAGTCTGACTTCTGAACCCAGCCTCTTAATTATTATACCATGTTTCTTTAAGGACTCACTGAAGTTATGATTGTGTACTGCCTAAAGTTTTAAACTTCAAATGATGTTCTCCGAACTCTTACTATTTTACTTTCTTAGTACTTCCTGCAGAATAATGTAAAAACAGGAATCCATTACTCATTTTTTGTTTTTAGAGAACAGCGTATTGCTAGAACATCCAGATAAATACAGGGATATTTTTGACTTATATCTTATGGATTTCAAATTCACTGTTTTCTTTCAGTTTGTCTTGTCTTCCTTTATTTTCATAGCTTCTCAATTAATAATTACTTTTCTAAATACATGTTTGTTCAGTGTCCCAGATGACATACTCTTCCTCTTCCTGATTCCTTCACTGATCTTTTTTTAACCCTTTTGTCTGTCTGTTTCTGTCATTATTTCTTCCAAATTATGTTGTGGATACTTGGAAGAAGTTGCCAAAATGAAGTAGCATTCTATCTTTCTCAAAATTCCCTTATATCCCCTGTGTCCTTTGAGATTTCAGTTGTGCCTTATGTGGAACCATGCAGTTATCATACAGTAATGTCAACATTTATAAGCTCGAGTAAGTGACTTTTAGAGTAGTAGTGTCTGTTTTATTTTAGACTATTTCCTTTTGAAAGGGTTCCTATAAAATTCAGACATGAAAATGTTAAATGGCTATAATGTGCATATATGCCAGTTTTGACTAAATGACCTAGATCTAACTTATTTAAAAAACATGTAGTTGTTAAATTTAAATAAACTGGTTTGTTAATAATATTCATGTTCATTTGTTTTAAAGTTAGTCTGGCACACTTAAGCAAGTTTAGCTAAACCAAAACTGTTGTGATTATAAGAGCCACCAAAACAGGTAATAAAAATTCCTAGTAGTTGTGTGCTTTAATATATGATCAACCTTAGAGAGTTTTCTTACTTTTCTAGTGTAAACTTCATGCCATAATGCAGAGATTAAAAAAATAATGGCCTGCTAATGCATCGTATTTGGCTACTACAGTATTTTTGAAATGTTTAGTAATTTTTCCCAATCTAGAATTTAGATTTTTGATAAAATGTCTGATGTCTTTTGCAAAATTGAGTGTCAATACTGGGCTCACATTCCACATGACTGGAGCTGAATAAAAGCTGCACTTTTCAGAAGGGACATGGGATCTGTCTTGCAGCATGTCCCTCCATTCCCTCTCGTCTCCTGTAAGCTCACTTTATTCATTTGTAATACCTTTGTGTCTCCTGTAGGCCTTTCACTTTGCTGCAGCCCTCCTTTTCCTCTTCTACATGTGAAAAGGGAATATATTTGTATAATAGCTAAGGAAATCAATAAATGTGCCTTAACTTTCTGTAAGATTTTAAAGAAATTTTACTTGTTTCTTTAGCTTTATGCTACGTTTAAACATTGTTCTACTCTATTTTCCAAATTCTTTGTATTATACAAGTGGTTCTCAGAGTGTTGTCTGGCAGCCCATGGGGATACCCTGGAGCCCTTTGTGGGATATGTGAGGTCAAAGGTTTTCATAAAAATACTGAGATGCCATTAGCCTTTTTCAATCTTGTTTTTCGTAAGTGTCTAGTGGACTGTTCCAGAGTCTTCAATAAATTATAAAGTCACTATTCTGATGGCTAATTGGAATGAGCCCTTGTATATTTTTGCATTTCAATAATTTTCAGCTAATTTCTGATACAGTAAACTATTAGCCATAACTCACAAAGAAAAACTCTTTGAGAACTTCAATGATATTTAAGACAGGAAAGGAGTTTTGAGGCAAAGAAGTTTGAAAACTGCTGTGGTTTATCTTGTAGAAACCAATGAAAAACACATCTGTGGCAAATGTCCAAAGGTAATTTATATATAGTTACTATTTAATTATCCTTTTTTGAAGTATGTGCTTCTTTTCTTTCTTTTTTTAAGTATGTGTTTCTTATTGGTAAGGACTGTATTTCATTGATTTGCTTGTTATCTTTGGTGATAGTGTGTACATATAAGGGCATAGCACTTAACTGTTATGTAGTCAATGAATATTTGATTTGTTATATTACATTTCAATCAAACCTGATCAGTCGTATTTTAAAGTAGACAGACTACTCCTGAAAATAATCAAATTAAAATAAGCAGGTTAAGTTTATGAAATGTATTCTGAAAAAAATCGTTATGATGAGGAAGAATTTTGTGTGGATTATAGATATTCATTTTAATGAAGATAATGAAAAATAAATTCAGTAGAGTACTAAAGCAAAGGTTGTTTTTGAAGTCCTACACATTAAGGATATAAAGTGTAATTTCTGCCTTTAGGAGCTTTTTAGAATGAGAAGACACAAAACAATTAAGTAGCCTTATAAGAGAGTATATTTCAGAACAACGTGTTCAGATGATCCATGTTTTATAGGAGTCTTGGCATGGGGGTGTCTTCCTGGTTGCAGTGATTTGGGAATACCTCACAGGTTCTGTCATGGGTTGCACTGTTTCCCCGAAACATGTGTGTAGCCAGTTGGCTGGGCCATCATTCCCAACATTTTGTGATTTCCCTATGCTGTAAATCCTAATCTCTGCCTGTAGCTAATAGATAGGATGATTATGTTCAACGAAGATTAGGGTAGGACTATAATATCCTTGCTAAGGGGGTTTCCCTGGAGTGTGGATTGCACCACCTTTTATCCTTTCATCTTATGGGAGATAAAAAGAGAGGGAAGCAAGCAGAGAATTGGGACCTTCATACCATCAAGAAAGCATCACTGGTAGTAGAGTGTGCCCTTCAGACCTGAGGTTCCTGAGCCAAGATGCTCCTTGACCAAAGACTAATGAAACAAAAGGACCCTCCTCCAGAGCTGATGAGGAGGTAAAACCCTGGACAATGTAAGAATAAACTTTTCCTTGCTAAATCTATACACTTGTGGCATCTCTGTTAGACCAGCATTAGACAAGGAAAACAGGTCCATAGGTCCCAAATAGCATAGGTCCAGAATAATGCATAGAGACACTAATTCAGTGCCATGGAGTTGATGTCAACTCATAGCGACCCTATAGGACAGAGTAGAACTGCTCCATAGAATTTCCAAGGAGTGCCTGGTAGATTGAAACTGCCACTCTTTTGGTTAGCAGACATAGCACTTAGGTACTGTGCCACCAGGGTTTCTGCAGAGAGACACTGGAGACATAGGAAAAAACAAAAAACAAAAAACCATAAGATTTTACGAAAGGAGATCAGGATGTATCAGAGTCTGAGTACACGTTTGGTAGTAAGCCTAAATTTTTTTTCTTGGAGTGTGAGGGAAATACATTTAGATGATGTGGTACAATTGGTTGTCTTTAATGTAGCCTTTCTGGCTAAGGGTTTGTAATTCTCCCAGAATGACTGATTGGGTAGAAGTCTGCTGAGGGATTGGTTGGTTTACTGTCCAAATAAATGGCTCATAAGTTATTAGTCTGCTATCTGCACAGATGGCTTGCAAGGGGTTGGTTGGTTTGCTATCTGCATATGCAACTTAGAAGGCATTTGTTGGTTTGTTATCTGCGTAAGTGGCTTGTAAGAGTTGGTTGCTTTATGGTCCACCTTAACATAGGTTGCCTAGGCCCTTCTCTCCTGCTTAAAAAGTTAACCTTTATCAGGATTCCCTAAGGTCTTGCCTAGTGACTGATCAAAACTCTAGAACATGGAAACTCAGATGGGACTTCCTGATTGACAAGTGCCTGGAGGGAAATATATTCTTTGGACCTGGGGACCCTGTGCTGAAAACCTCCTGGGAGAGGTGTAATGTGGGTCAAGGGCTGTAACACTGAGCTGGTAACACTTACTAGTCTGATAAGGCTAAAGACGAAGAGAAACAGGGTAAGCAAAGCAGAGCTGAGAGGCAGAGAAATGGTGACAGCGCGAACCATGACACTCAGATGGTGGCAGTGGGGGAGTTGGCCCATGGAAGGAGCTAGGCCTCTTTAGGCAGGAAATCATCAGTGGAGCCAGGCACCTCCAGGCAGGAGGTTGCTCATCAAGCAGAGGCTTGGCCATACACTGTACATGCAAGTTTTGTGTTGAGAGTTATTGTACTATTGGCCTAACCCTGGCACTGGATCAGGGTTGTCCCAGAGCTGCTACTTTGGAGCTAGATTAGTAGGCACAGGGAGACATACCCCGCCAAGACAAGCCACAGAAAGAAACACACACACACACACACACACACATACACATGCACATGCACACGCACATGCACATGCACACACACATACATGCAGAGAGAGAGAGGGACAGACAGACAGACATAAATGTAATCATGCAGTGCTCAGCCTGATGACGTATCTGCTGAGAGAGAGAGTCCATGGTGTTTCCACCCAGTGATACACAGAGGGACATAGGTCATTTGGGAAGGCTGAGCAGGTCCTCTCTGAGATGTAGGTGGGTTCCTCCCATACAGTGCTAAGCTGGTGCTCATGGGGGTGGCGGGGACTGGTTCACCTCAGATCTGTTCCTGTTGTTCATTTTGTAAGTAATCTCTTCTTACTGCTTACTGTTTGCTGCCTATAAATAACAACCATCAGTTGCCACTGCTGTATGTCTTATGTATGTGTGGACTCCGTCAGATATGATAGTAGTGTCCATGCCCAGAAGTCTTATCCCTGCTTATGATTTTGAGATGACAGTTCAGATACCAAACAAAATCCACCAAAAAACAAAACCCCAAAAGTTACTGTTATCAATTTGATTCTGACTCAGCAACTCTACAGGAGAGAGTAAAACTGTCCTATAGAGTTTCCAGAGAGCACCTGGGGGATTTGAACTACCACCTTTGGTTAGCAGGTGTAGCATTTAACCACAATACCACTGGCATTTCCAGTGGTTCAGACAGTAGGATGGACGTAGGTATGGAGTGTGAATTGTGCTGTACTGTCTGTTCTTACTGTATAATCCAGTGCCGTCGAGTTGATTACGTATTATAGTAACTCTATAGGACAGAGTAGAACTGCTCCATAGAGTTTCCAAGGAGCATCTGGTGGATTTGAATTACCAGCCTTCTGATTAGAAGGCATCCCACTTAACCACTATGCCACCAAGTTTTCCATTCTTACTGCATGGAGGTACTTGATTGTGTTAAAATTTGAATTTTTTTTTTATTTTGAGACGTTAAATGTCTACCTCATTTGAGAGGTTGGGTTTTATTAGTGTTAGCAACGGTGTGCGGTTCAAGCACTCTACTAAAAGTCCAGAGCTGGTGGTCTTGATAGCCTGGATGGGGCCCTCTTCCCAGAACTTGCTGTTGGCTCAGACCTGAAACCAGTACAGAGGACAACTCTTCAGACAGGAGTGGACTGGAGTCAGAGTCACATTGTGAGCATGTGGTTTGTGTACTTTATACATTTATAGGAGGAGGCTGACCTACTGGTTTCTTTCTAGATGGGAGAGGAGAAGGTAGAGAGGAAGGGACAGGTGTTCCTTAAGAGGATACTAGAAATAAAGACTGAAAAGGAGGAGTCTGCTGTCACAGGGTGAGGAGAGCAGATGGAGTTGCAGATAGGCAGGTACGGAAAATTGATTGAGACTGTCTACTTTCACTTAATCATAATAAAAAAAGGCAAAACATTTTATAAAATGAAAATTGCAAAATACATAGTACTTTTTATTTTACTTTGTGTAATGGACATACTTTCAAGATTCAATATTCATTGAATCTAATAGAAGTGTATTTCAGAGTATTGATGTGAAATTACTAATTTTGTAATTGATGCATTTTTCATGTTTGCTATAAACAATGTTTTAATAATGAAGATGTATTGTTTATGTGGGCATTTATAAGAAACAGTGATTTCCATAATTTAAAGTGTTAAACTGTGTGGTCCTCTCCCACATTTGCTGATCTAGCTTTTTCTTACATTTCCTGTGATAACATTACTTTTTAAATTAGCTTCATCATCCATCAGTTCAGTCATGTACTGATCACACAACAAGTTACAGAGTTTGTCTTTGGATTAGAATTTTTTTGGAATAATTTGTTGTTTTTATCCGTGGACATTTAACCTTTTTCTGTCTTTTGGGACTTCTTGACTTGCCAGGTCCTTAACAGTGTCACTAGGTTGGGTGTCAGGCAACCAGGAATTTCCATCTATTGCAGATAAAAAGATATATACATGGTAACTCTAGTGTTAATATCAAAACTGAGCATGTGTGACTTTTATCTGAAACAACCAATTTGACTAAAACAACATCTGTTCCTTTCACTAGATCTTAGTTACTACCAGTTATGCCACTCATTATGCAATGCTTTGGAAAACATGAGCCCTTGACTAGAGATTCGTCTTTGCTACAATCTACCTAACCTACTTTTTACTTTTTAAAAATTACTTTTTTACTCTTCATCGTATTAGGATTTTGATTAGCCTAACTAGGATGGTAGGGAATTAAAATACTAGAAAAACAAGGGCCCAGCAAACTGAGAAATTATCTTGAGAAGTCCTACTTAGAACAAGTATTCCCAGTACCTGGGAATCCACTTTCACTCTATGAAATTTCTTGACATAGCCCAGTGTTCAAATCCAGAAAATCTATAGGAATTTTCAGTGTGACAAATGCCATTGATTTTCATGCCTTCTACTTCATGCTACAAAATCACTAAAAATAAATGCTTCCTAGTGTTTATTTTAAATACCAAATTTTCCACAAAACATAGAAAGAACTGAATTATATGCTATTTTTCTCTTCAATAATGGTGCAATATTGAAAGATCAAGGGACTCAGAAATAGGCTGTAGTAAGAGTCTGTATTCAGTCTTGATGAAATCACCTCACCTCTTCAGGCCTTGGTTTCTTGATGTATGAAAATGAGTGAGAGGGGTGACATTCTTTAATGTATTTTCTTTCTTTTATTTATTATGATTGAATGAAAATGTACATTCCTGTATAAATTTGCATGCGCACCTGTGTGCAGCTCCCACTGCTCTCCCTGCCTGGTGAAAGGACACTCTTCCTCTCTACTCCATACATATCTTATCCTCCCAACAAACTCTTATCCACTCCTCTCCACCCACTCACCTTCCTCTGGTAAAAGGTCAGCAGGACAATATCCTATAGATGCATAGAACCATAAAGTGCACACATGGCATGATCACTCTGTGTCACCAAGTCCAATCGATTCCTGTCTGAGATTTGACCTCCATTATGATTTATGGACGGGGCAGCATCAGGGCCAGGGGCCGTACTCCAGGGGAGCTCCAAGGCCCATGGAACATCAGTTGCAGTCTTTTATCAAGATTTCAGGGTGCATCCCATTTTATTCTTGTGTTGCCAGTGAGAGTCAACTTTGTGAACTCCATCACGGCTATCACTGGTGGTGGCCAGGTACCATCCAGTTACAAGTTGATGTAGTCACCCACTCACATGGGTCGCTATGTCTTCTGGGTTCTCTTTCCCCCATGTCGTTTTGGTCCTTAGTGATCATCCATTCCTGCTAAGTTCGGACCATTTGCCATACACTCAGATGGCAGCTTGGCAGCTTTTAAGACACTGGGTGACACTCACCAATGTGGGGTGCAGAAGACTCTCTTAGCAAAATGCTAGTTGTGTCAGTTGGCCTTGGCTTCCTCTGAGAGCATGGCCTCGGGCTCCCCGCCCCAGCTACTTTGTCCCTGTAATACTGGATTAAGATGGGAGGAGTAATCACGTTATGTTGAAGTCCAGTTAATACTGATTTTCTTTCTAATGTGTGGTGTCACAGATTTCAGCCAAACAAATTTCTTATCAACTATCTAATCTGAACCCTCCTCTCTGACCCTCCCTTCCTTCCCACCCTTGCAGCCCTCAAAGAGTCTTTTTTTCTATGCATGAGTCTGTTTTTAAGTTCTTATTGTAGGGGTCTTGTACAATATTTGTTCTTTGGTCACTGAGTACTTTCACTGAACATAATGTCCTCAAACTGAAACCAGGTTATGAGATGTTTCCTAAAATCGTCGTTGTTCTTTATCATTGCATAGTGTTCCATGGGGTATCTATGTCAGTTTACCTAGCCGTTCGTCTGTTGTCAGGCATCTGGGTTGATTCCATCTTTCTGCTATTGAGGCCTGTGCTGTGATAAACATCTGTGTGCATGTATCAGTTGGTGTGAATGGCCTTGATTCTGTAGGATGTATTCCGAGCAGTGGAATTACTGAGTCAAATGGTATATATGTATCCAGCTTGTTAAGGATGCATCAGATTGCTTTCCAGAGAGGTTGCACCATTTTGCAATCCCACCAACAGTGTTGGAGAGTTCCAATTTATCCACAGCCTCTCCAGCATTTGTTGTTTTTTGTTTGTTGGATGATAGCCATCCTTGTTGGGGTGAAATGTTATCTCATAGTAGTTTTGATTTGAATTTCTTTAATAGCTAATGATCATGAGCATGTCCACATGTGTTTTTTGGCTGCCTGCATTTCCTCTTTAGAGAAAGTGTTTGTTCATCTCCTTTGCCCATTGTGTAATTGGATGACTTTATCTTTTTCTTACTGATATTTTGTAATATCTTACAGATTATGGAGATCAGACGTTGGTCTGACATATAGTTGCCAAATATTTTTTCCCGTTCTGTAGGTGGCCTTTTAATTTTGTTAATAAAGTCTTTGGATGAGCAAAAGTGTTTGATTCTTAATAGTTCCATTTATCTATTTTCTCTTCTGTTGTTTGTGGTTTGCTTGACAGATTTTGAAGTCTGTCTACATTGTGTATTAAAACTTCCATTGTTCCTACTTTTTCTTGGGTGAGCGTTTGTCGGAGAACAGAGATTACTCCGACGAACATGGGTGGAGGAGAGGCAGCGCTGAGACCAAAGAAAAGACAGACATGAAGCAGTTTGGGATCAGGGGGCTAACGGCTATCACCAGCCGAGAACCCAGAGCAAAGGTTTATTAGAGTATTTATACCCTTTTGGTAACTTAGAGTATAAGGAAATAAAACATACAGTAACTAAGTAAGTTGTTTACAGCTTCAGTCATACATTGTTTCACATGTTTGGGCCAAGGGCTTGGAAGTATTCCCAGATTGCCTCTAGGTTACAGTATACAAACGTCACAGGAGGTTACACAGAGTTGAAGTAACGGTTCAGCATCCAAGATGGCTTCACTTATGTCAAGAGTGTTTAACATGATTTCCCTCAAGCGCTGTTGTTTTAGATTTGAGATTTAGGTCTGTTACCCAGTTTGAGTTGACTTTTGTACAAGGTATAAGAAATGGGTCTTGTTTCAGTTTTTTTGCAGATGGATATCTAATTTTGCCGGCACTGTTGAAGAGATTGTCTTTTTCCCCAGTTTAATGTCTTAGGGCCTTTGTCGAATATCAGCTGTTCATAGGAAGTTGGTGTCATCTCTGGGATCTCAGTTCTGTTCCACTGATCTATCTGTCTCTTTTTATACTGGTACTAGGCTGTTTTGATTACTGTGGCAGTGTAATAGTTTCTAAAGTTAGGTAGTGAGAGGCCTCCTAGTGTGCTGTTCTTCCTCAGTAGTGCTTTACTTACCTGGGGCTTCTTCCCTTTTCAAACGAAGTTGGTAATTTGTTTCTCCACCTCCTTAAAAAATGTCACTGGAATTTGTATTGGGATTGCATTATATAAGTAGAGTGCTTTGTATAAAATAGACATTTTCAGAATGTTAATTATTTCTGTCCATGAGCAGGGTAGGTTTCTCCATTTATGTAAGTCTCTCCTAGTTTTGTATAGTAAGGACTTGTACTTCTCTTTGTAAAAGTCTGTTATTTCCCCTATTTTGCTGAGAATTATTAGTGTGAAAGGGTGTTGGACTTTGTCAAATGCCTTTTCTGCATCATCAGAGAAAATCGTGATTGTTGTCTTTTGTGATATTTATGTGGTTGATCACATTAATTGTTTTTCTATTGTTGAACCAGCCTTGCATTCCTCGTATGAATCCAACTTGGTCATGATGGATTATTTTTTGATATGTTGTTGTATGCTATTGGCAAGAATCTTGTTGAAGATTTTTGCATCTAGATTCATGAGTGATATCAGTCTGTAGTTCTCCTTTTTTGTTGGGTCTTCCCCTGGCTTTGGTACCAGGGTTATGCTGGCATCATAGAATGAATTTGGGAGTATTCCATTCTTTTCTATATTGTGAAATAGTCTCAGTAGTATTGGAGATAACTCTTCTCTAAAAGCTTGGTAGAATTCTGCAGTGAAGCCATCTAGGCCCGGGCTTTTTTTGGTTGGCAGTTTTTTGATGACCTTTTCAGTGTCTTCCTTTGTGGTGGGTTTATTCAGTTGTTCTGCTTTACCTTGTGGTAATTTGGGTGGGTGACATGAATCAAGGAATTTGTCCATTTCCTCTAGGTTTTCAAATTTATTGGAGTACAGTCTTTCATAGTATTCTGTTATCATATTTTTGATTTCTGTTGGATCTGTTCTGAGAACTCCCCTCTCATTTCTTGTTTGGGTTATTTGTTTCCTTTCCTGTTTTTCTTTAGTAAGTTTAGCCAGTGGTTTGTCAATTTTGTTGATGTTTTCAAAAAACCAGCTTTTGGTGTTTCCAGTTTTTTCAGTTGTTCTTCTATTCTCTTAATTCATTAACTTCTGTTCTAATCTTTGTGATTTGTTTTCTTCTGGTGCCTGAGGGTTACTCTGGTGTTCTCTCTCTACTGGTTTGAGCTGTAGGGTTAGTTCTTTGGTTTAGTTTCTTCCTTCTTTCCAGATGTGTGCATTTATGGAGAGAAACTGACTTCTGAGCATTGCTTTTGCTGTATCCCATAGGTTCTGTTAGGAAGTGTTTTCATTCTCATTGGAATCCATGAATTTCATTATTTCAACCTTGATTTCCTCAAGAATCCATGACTCTTTGAGCAGGATGTTGTTCAGTTTCCATGAATTGCACTTTGTATCATGTTTTTTCTTCTGTTGATTTTGACTTTTATGGCTTTATGATCTGAGAAGATACTTTGCATTAATTCAGTGATCTGGATGTTTTTGAGAATTGCTTTATGTCCTAACACATGATCTATTCTGGAGAATGTTCCATGCACACTGGAGAAGAAAGTGTAGTTGTCCACTGATGGATAGAAAGTTGTGTGTATGTCAGTGAGGTCTAGTTGATTAATTGTGGCAATAAGGTCATGTCTTTATTGAGTTTTCATCTAGATGATCTGTCTGTCCAATATTGAAAGTGAAGTGTTGAAGTCTCCCCCTATTATTTTGCAGTGATGTATCTCATTTTTTAGCATAGTCAGTGTTTCTTTGATGTATTTAGGTGCTCTAATATTAGGTGCATAACTATTTAATATTGTTAAGTCCTGTTTATGTATGGAACCTTTCAGCAATAAATAGTGTCTGTCCTTGCCCACAATGGTGGATTTGACATTAAAATTGATTTTATCTGAGATGAGAATTGCCACACCTGCTCTTCTTTGTGCATTGTTACCTTGATATATATTCTTACATCCTTTAATTTTCAGTTTGTACTTATCTTTAAGTCTAAGGTGAGTTTCTTGTAGGGAGCATATGGATGGGTCATATCTTTTGATCCAAGGTGTCACTCGATGTCTCTTTACTGGAGCATTTAATTTAGTCCATTCACATTCAATATGATTATTGATAGGTATGTGTTCAGTGCTGCCATTGTGATATGTTTATTTTTGTGTTGATGTTTTCTCTGTTTTTCTTATTAATGTATTCTGACACGTTCTTTGTAAGTTGATTTTTCACATTTTTCAGGGTTGGTTTTGTGGTTGTTGAAACTCCTGTGTTACGTTTTTTTTAATTTATTTTTTATTTTTTTATTATGACTGAGTGAAAATGTACATTCCCGTATAAATTTACATGCCCACCTATATCCAGCTTCCACTGCTCTCCCTCCCCGGTGACAGCACACTGTTCCTCTCTGCTCATCCTCCCAACAGTCTCCTCTCCCCTCCTCTCCACTCCCCTTACTCCAGCCAAAGGTCAGTCAAGCCAAACCAGCAGGATGCTATCCTATAGATGCATAGAACCATACAGTGCATCTAATATATAGTCAGTGTGCATCACCAAGTCCAATCCATTCATGTCTGAAGAGTGGACTTTCATTATGATTTATGGGCAAGGCCAGCATCCAGGCCAGGAGCCATGCTCCCAGGGGAACCCCGAAGCCACTCAACCATCAATTGTAGTCTTTTAGTGGACATCTCAGTGTGCACCCCTTTTTATTCTTGTGTTGCCAGTGAGATCCAACTTAGTGAGCTCCATCGTGGCTATCACTGGTGGTGGCTGGGCACCATCCGGTTCTTCTGGTCCCAAGTCTACATGGGCACCTACTCATGTGGGCCTCTCTATCTTCTGGGTTGACTTTGCTGCATGTCAAGAATGGCATCCATTCTTGCTGAGTTAGGACCGTTTACTGTGCCCCTGGATGGCAGCTTGGCAGCTTTTAAGACCCCAGATGCCACTCACCAATGTAGGGTGTAGAGAGCCCGCTTAGCAAAATGCTGGTTGTGCCAGTTGGCCTCAATTTTGCCTAAGAGCATGGTCTCCTGCCTCCTGCCCCAGCTACTCTGTCCTTGCAATATTGGGTTAAGATGGAAGGAGCATTCAAGTTATGCTGAAGTCCACTTAATATTGTTCTTGTTTGTAATGTGTGCTGTCACTGATTTCACCCAACCAAATTTCTACCAACTGTCTAATCTAAACCCTCCCGCCCTCGCCCTCCCTCCCTGTCCTCCCTTGCAGCCGTCAAAGAGTCTTTTCTTCTATATGTAAGTCTGTTTTTGAGATCTTATCCTAGGGGTCTCATACAACATTTGTCCTTTTGTCACTGACTACTTTTACTCAACATAATGTTTTCTAGTTGAAACCAGGTTATGAGATGTTTCCTGGAATCATCATTATTCTTTATCATTGCATAGTGCTCCGTTGAGTATATATACCATAGTTTACCTATCCATTCCTCTGTTGTTGAACATCTGGGTGGATTCCATCTTTTTGCGGTCATGGACTGTGCTGCGATAAACGTTCTTGTGCATGTGTCCATTAGTGTGAAAGGCCTTGATTCTGTAGGATTTATTCCAAGTAGTGGAATTACTGGGTTAAATGGTATATATATCTATATCCATTTTTTTTAAGGAAGCAGCAGATTGCTTTCCAAGGAGGCTGGACCATTTTGCAACCCCACCAACAGTGTAGGAGAGTTCCACTTTCTCCACAGCCTCTCTAGTGTTTGTTGTTTTGTGTTTTTTGGATTGTGACCAACCTTGTTGGGGTGAGATGATATCTCATTGTTGTCTTGATTTGAATTTCTTTAATAGCTAAAGATCGTGAACATGTCCGCATGTGTTTCTTGGCTCCGTCAGTGTCCTCTTTAGAGAAATGTCTGTCCATCTCCTTTGCCCATCGTTTAATTGGATGATTTATCTTCCTCTTATTGATATTTTGTAGTATCTTACAGATTATGGAGATCAGGCGTCGGTCTGACATAGAGTTGCCAAATATTTTTTCCCGTTCTGTAGGTGGCCTTTTAATTTTGTTAATAAAGTCTTTGGGTGAGTAAAAGTGTTTGACTCTTAATAGTTCCCATTTATCTACTTTCTCTTCTGTTGATTGTAGTTTGACAGATTTTCAAGTTTGTCTGCGCTGTGTATTAAAACTTCCATTGTTGTTCCTACCTTTTCTGGGATGAGCTTTATCGTTTTAGGTTTGATGTTTAGGTCTTTTATCCAGTTGACGTTAGTTATTGTATGAGGTGTAAGATATAGAACTTGTTACAGTTTACTGCAGATGGATATCCAATTATGTCATCATCATTTGTTGAAGATACTGTTTTTACCCCAGTTTAATGTCTTAGGGCCTTTGTCAAATATCAACTGTTCATAGGCAGATGGTGTCATCTCTGGTGTATTATGTTTCTTGATTTGATATTTTGCATCTTTATTGTGCTTTACGGCTGCCCCTAAGATCCCCCTTAATAAAACTGTGTATAAGCTCAAGTTCAGTTGCTACCATTGTTACCAACTTCCTCTCCATCTGAAGTAGTATAACAACTGTAATTCATCACTCTTTTTAATATGATGATATCATAGTTTTCATGATATGATCACTAGATTATTTCTTTCACTATTATAGCTTTGATTGAGCCTTCCCTAACTGTAGGAATCTGGGTGATGTGTCCTCTGTTGGCTTCTAAGATATAATGTTAGTGGTTTTGTTCTTTCAAACCAAGTGATTCAGTCAGTATTTCTTGTAGCTTTGGTTTACTTTTTAGGAAGTCTCTGAGTTTCTGTTTAACTGTGAATGTGTTCATTTCATTTTCATATTTGAGAGATAGTTTTGCAGAATATATAATTCTTGGATAGAAGTTCTTGTCCTTCAAGGCTTTGAATGTGTTGTGCCACTGTCTCTGTGCCAACATTGTTTCTGCTGAGAAATCTGACAAAACCTACAGAGTTTGCCTCTGAACATCAGCTTTGATTTGAGTCTTGCTGCCTTTTAAGAGTTTCTTCTTATGTTTTATTTTGTTAAGCTTGAGTATAATGTGTCTTGGAGTATTTCATTTGAGATATATATTTAGTGATGTTTGATTTCTATCTTGGATATCTATATTCTCTTCTTTCATAATTTCTGGGGAGTTTTCTGTCAGCAGCACAGCCACAATACTCTGTGTTCTCAGATGTCTCGTCCTGTTCAGGAACTCCAATTTGTCATAGATTGTTCCTCTTAATAGAGTCCCACATCCTTAATGCTTCTTCATTTTTCTTGATTCTTTTCAGTGATTTCTCCTCATAGATGCTGGAGTCAGTAGCTCTGTTTTCCAAATAAGAAAGTGTGTTTTCCATTTGTTCCATTCTGTTTTCTTGGCTTTGAAGTGAAGTTTTTGTGTCTTTGATTTTGTTCTTGTTCTGTTGAATTTCAGAGTAGTGGTGTTCCATCAGATAGAACAACTTGCTTAATTTTTCATTTTGCTGTGCTGCGTTTTGTATAAGGTCCAGGAGGACTCTCTATATAATCCTTTTATATTCACCTTCTCATAGTTTCAGAAAGACTTCTTCATCTGGAAAGTTGTGAAGTGCTTTGTTTTGGTGGCTTTCTGAAGTCATGGGTGATTTCTTGGGTACCCTTTCCTCCAGAGTTTGCTGTTTTTGGGGCATCATGTGAGGCTGGAAGAGATGCTGTGAGGATGGACTGACGTTGTTTCTCTAGGCCATCATAAAATGAAAGCTAAAATGTATCTGACATCTTCCAAAGTCAGTCAGGTTTTCAGGTATATAGGTCCATCTTCCCAGCTGGCAAAGTAAGCACCTCTGACATTGTGTAGAACACTGCTTTTCTGCTGGAAAAGTGCTCTCCTCTGGGCAGATGCTGGCTCCCAGCCCAGGAATTAGGTCCAACTGAAGCTTCTGTGTGGGTATCTCCACTTACTAGTGGAACAAGATGGTGTCCTGCACAAGCTTACCACCTGGATGGAACGACAAGAGAGACCAAAGGTGCCAAGATGTGCAGAGTCCACAGCCTCTGTTGCCAGGCCCCTGCTGTAGGTGACCCATGTAAAATACTGCTTTTCTGCTGGAAAGGCGCTCTCCTCCATGCAAGTGCTGCCTCCTAGCCTAGGTACTGAGTCAAGTTGGGGCCTCTGTATGGGTGTGTCCGCCTCCCAGTGGAACAAGATGGCGTCTTGCACAAGCTTACTACTGCCTCAGTACCTACCACTATATGGCAGAGTCAGAGAGGCCAGAGGTGCCGAGATGCAAAGTACAAAGCCGGGCTTTGAAAATATGGCAATTTTGCGTGCAGATCCCACCAGCACTGTGTCTGAGATTAGTAGCTAGTCAGGTCCCAGCTCCACCTACTGGCTAAGACAGAGGAAAAAAATTAAAATGGTGTGTTACCTTCGGTCCACGCAAGCCTACATTCACTGAGAGTGGGGTCAGCGAAAAAGAGGTTTTCCGCTCAGTGGTATGAAGTCCAAATTAACAGCCTTATGCCACATCCTAAGCCTCACGAGGTGTCCAGAAGGCTCCATTTAATTAGCACTTCAGATCTTGTGTTCCAGAGGGATTTAGGTAGATGTGTTTTTAGTCTGCCATCTTGACTCTACCTCCTAATATATTTTCTAATTCTGAAATTGCATGTCTCTAATTCTGTTGAAGCTAGAATTTGATTAAACTTGGACCAGTACTGTCCCATAAAATGAAAATGTCTTGTGTATGATTTCCACTGTGAAGTGCAAGTATTCTGAAATTAAATCAGTAAACTGAAATTGTCGCTGTTCAAACAAAAGAGAAACATCCTCACAGCTGGACAGCTGAACTGTTAAGGAGTAAATGGAGATGATAAATGAAGAAAGGATTGAGGTTGTTAAGGATTTCATTTTACTTGGCTCCATAATCAATGCCCATGGAAACAGCTGTCAGGAAATCAGAAGATGCATTGCACTGGGAAAGTCTGCTGCAAAGGACCTCTTTAAAATGTTAAAAAGTAAATATGTCAACTTGAAGACTAAGGTGCACCTGACCGACACCATGGTACTTTCAATCACATCATATGCATGCAAAAGCTGGAATGAATAAGGAAGACAGAAGAAGAATTGATGCTTTTAAATTGTGGTGTTGAAGAAGAATATTGAATGTACCATGGACTGCCGAAAGAACAAACAGATCTGTTCTAGAAGAAGAACAATCAGAGTGCTCCTTGGAAGCAAAGATGGTGAGACTGCCTTGTACGTACTTAGGACATATTGTCAGGAGAGATCTATTCCTGTAGAAGAACATCATGCTTGGTAGAGTAGAGAGGCAGTGAAAAAGGGGAAGACCCTTGACGAGATGGATTGATACAGTGGCTGCAACAATAGGCTCGAACATAAAAATAGTTGTGGGTGTGGTACAAGACTGGGCAGTGTTGTTCTGTTGTACACAGGGTCAGCATGAGTCAGAACCAACTTGATGGCATGTACCAACAACAGCAACATAGGTTTTCAGCAAGAAAGAAGACTACTTAAATTATCCAGTGAGAGACATTGTTGGACATTGGAAAGAACTTTGAACCTTTAGGGCTGTTTGACAATTTAAGAGGAAAGTGAGGAGATTTGTTTTGGAGTAGTCTCTGTTTGTATACAGATATAAATGGATGTACTTTTTTTCAGTGAGACATAGAGGAGCCTAGCATACAGAGACAGAAGACAAGTCTTTTGCAGTCCCTCTAGCTTGTGATCTACAGTATGTGATTATTTTCATCTGTAGGCTTACATGACAGATTATCCTTGTGAAATTGTTTTTGTGCCTACAGCCTACTAGAAGTGGAATCCCTCTCAGTTGGCCCCAAACTAGATCACGGCTTTCTACTTGAAATGTATAGCAAAATCTTAGTAATATCCCCTTTGCGTTCTAAGGAAAGTGGGTGAAAATTACTATGGGACTTAATTATTAGCAAACAAGTTCAGACTAATAGTTTTCTACCCCTTCCAGGAATTTTTTCTTATGGCAGTATCAGTGTTATGTTTGCTAATCATAATATTGACCTCTAAGGTTAATGATGCATAACTATTATTAGTTAAGGAAATTTCTGGCTGTTATTAGAGATGATATTAGAAATAAAACATATGTAATTAGAAACAATATGAAATGTCTGCTTGCATCTCTTCTATTTGTTCTTCCATAGTATCTTGAGATATAAAAGTTTATGTCTCATAATGAAGAACTGAAATATAATGCATAACATTATACCCATTATGATTATAATTAATTTTTTTTTATTATCAAGATTCTGAAATTTTACTTTGGACAATTTGAAGTTACCCCAAAGTCCTTAGATTTCTTTAGTTTGAGGCTATAGAAGATGCCAGGTTAATACTTAGGTTCAAATATTGTCAACTTGATGACACCTACTTGTATACTTTCAAGATCTCTGTCTCTGGTGGCATAGTGATTAAGTGCTACATCTGCTAACTGAAAGGTCTGCAGTTCAGATACACCAGCTGCTCATTGGAAACTCTATGGAGCAGTTCTGCTCTGTCTTTTAGGATCACTGTGAGTTGAAATTGACTCGAGGGCACTGGCTTTTGGTCCCATCTTGAAGTATTCATTTTCTTTTGCTGTGGGTCCTCAGGAAAGCTTGGTGGTATAGTGGTTATGTGCTACGTCTGCTAACCAAAAGGTCAGCAGGTCGAGTTGGCAGGTACTTCCTGGAAACTCAATGGAGCAGTTCTACCCTGTCCTGCAAGGTCAGTATGAGTCAACATGGACTGGATGGCCGTGGGTTTGGTTGTGTTGGGTCCTCGAGGGCCTGTTACAGGTGCTGAGGAATTGCTTCAGCCTCCGTGCTTTATGCTGTCCTTCTCAGTGTCTCTCTGCTGGTCATTCCTCCAGACCATCTCTCAGTCTTTTGTGATACTGCTGGTGATGAAAGTGACACTTGCCTGTACCTCAGACCATTGTTTGAAGTGTACTGTGGACTGTTTTCTTCATTATTGCTACTCTTGACCCCACATTGTTATTCAGATGATGTCAGTCATGCTCTTTGCATGTTCAGTGTCACTTGAACTTTCCCTGCCAGGATTACAGTTCTCCAAAGTGGGTGGAAAGGCACTCATTATGCCTTGAGATAATCTTCAAACCTTAAACCAGAAATATCTCCTGAAGCCTTCTTGAAACTCAGCAGTAGTGCAGGTAAACTAGTTAACAGTGTCTGCCTTGAACATTGTGCTCTTTTAAGAATGTTTTAAACAACAAGTCGAAAGATTAGATAGGAACAGTGAGTTTCTGTTAATGGGGGAGGCATAAGTCAGAACAGAGGGTGAGGATAGTTGTACAACACCAAGAATGTAATAAACATTGCTGAATTGTGTGTAGAAACATTGAACTGGTGTATGTTTTGCTCTATATGTTGCCAACTTAACAACAAAATAAAAATAAAAAATTAATCTAAAAAAAATGTATAGAACTGATTTAGTTTTAGAAGACTTTGCTTTCTTTCCTGGAATGTTCACTGGCCACCAGGATAACTAGGTTGTGGTTCACAAACCATTCTGTTTCATTCTATTGTGAGAGTTCCCATTTCACCCTTAGTGCTGTTGTATTTGTGTTAATTTTGCCTCAGTGGGATGAGTTGTCTTATGAATGTTATTTTATCTGTTTGCTTCCTTGCTATTTCACCACAAACTGCTCATATATGCCTGAATCCCAATCCCAATAATACATAAGATCTAAAATCTTTTCCTGGGAAATTCATTATTTTATATGGATTACTGCAGTAACCTGATAACTGACTTTATTGTTTTTGCTGTTTCAGTTTATGCACTGGCTGCTCCTTAGCAACTCTCTGGGGACAGTTTTGCTGCATCCTGTAGGGTCACTATGAGTCAGTAGACTTCATGGCAATGGGTTTTTACAGTTTATATTCAACAGTATCCAGGGTGGTCCAGTTAAAATAATGTTATACCATGTCATCCCTCTACTTAAGACTCTTGTGGCTTTCTTTTTTGGAGATCAAGCCAAGATCCTTTTTGTGACTCAGGAGACCCTTCATGATCTGCATGCTCCTCCTGATGTCTCAGGCCACATCTTGTTACCTTGTTTCTCAGAGCCACTAGATCACTCACAAGGACCTTTGCACCTGTTAGTCCCTCTGCTTGGAAGATTCTTTTAAGACTAGCATCCTTACTTCTTTCTTGTCTTTTTCAAAAGTGACTTTCTGAGTGATACTTTCTTTGACTACATTATCTAAAATTTACCTCCCCCTCCATAATTTTTAAATTAAATTTCTTTAGTTGCCTTTTTTTCCTTATTCATTTATTGCTATTAGACAGTCATTATACTTAATGCATTTATTTCCATCTTTCTAGTAGAATGAAAACTCCACAAAGGCAGGTAGTTCTCTGTTTTGACTGAATCCCTAAGGACCCAGACTAATGGATACATTTTAGGTGCTCACTAAATACTTGTGGAGTGAATGGATTAATGGAAGATGTTTATTCCTCTTTTAGCCCATGGTTTAACCTGTCATCTAAACTTTCTTAACTTGAAGCTCTTAGTTTTTTAGAACCAGTTACTTTTTTCTGTGGGTTTTGGAGACAAAAGTAGACAGTTGGAGTTTTTTGTTGTTGTCAAAAATGTTTTCTTTATCTTAATACAAAAAAAAAAAAAGACCAAATGTAATTCCAGCATAGAATTAGAAAATCTCTAAAATTAGTAAATATAAAATTTCTATGTGACAGTACAGAGACCTGCTAATAACATATTTAAAATCATTGAGATGAAGGAGAAATTTAAAAATTAGACTTATTAATACAAAATTTCAAAGTTCTACATCGAGCTGCACGTTTTAAGGGAAACATAATTTGTGATTTAATAATGCATAACACTATATTGTTTTTTTGTGTTTCCATTTCCTGAGGAGTTAATCAAATCCTTTCATGCCTCATTATGTATTATTCAGGGATGCTGCTTCAGAGAAGTTCTTTTAATGTACTATCAGATAGTTCCATCTGATCTGTTAATAAAATACCTTCCAATTTTTTCATATTCTGACACAAATAAAAAATAATAATATGGTGAACTGGAAGACATGATGTATTTGTGTGTAGCTTGATAAAAACAATTTATTTTATTTGTGAGTTTGATAAAAAAGTCAAGTGTCAGAGAGTCTATTAAGTGTAGAAACTTTTCTAATAAAATGTATAACAAATTTAGAACTATCACTGTCTTGTGACACATAAGAAATGTATTTGTTACACAGTTGAAAAATCCTGATTAAATGGAGAGAAACGGATAATTCTACAAATGTGAATAAGCTATAAGAATAAATATATTAAATTTTCTAGAATCCTAACAAGTGGAAGAAGCTCTCAATTCCCATTTTATGTTGAGTTCACAAAGCTGCTAAAGAAGGACAGATTATGTATGGCTATCTAAAAACAAGCATTGGTTTTAAAATCAAGATAATAATAATTTTAGTTCCATTTTCACTCCAACAATTAGCAGCATTTTGCAGCCGGCAGCAGGGTATCTGATTTCCTACTAACTGTATCATCTTAATCAGTTTCCAAAGCATGTATATATCTCAAAGAATTAGAATGAATGGATATTTTCTCTTGGATTTAGGATCCTTTTAAAATCCTGAGTTACATTACCTTTAGATCAAGCAGTTTAAGGTGACTTAAACTTGTAGTTTTATTTTCTTTGCATGTTATTCACAGGTTTTTTTTTTTTTTTTTTTTTTTGCCAACAATGAAATAATCTTTAGTGTTGTCTTGAAAATAATTTCTTTTTTATAACTATCTTCAACTGTGTGGAAAATTTTCTCAGGGAGAAGCTAGTGTTGAGTAACTTGTTGACTTTGTCCTTGTCATCTGTAGAAATTGAGCTTTATTAAGCACTGATGGCTTGTGGTTAATTTTCTAACTTGATAGTATTTTTAATCTTTTGCTGTTCAAATCCACCAGGCACTCCTTGGAAACTCTGTGGGGAAGTTCTACTCTGACCTCGTGTCACTATGAGTCAGACTCAACTCAACAGCAATGTTATTTTTTATTTTTTTGCCATTAATTGAACAATGGATATGTATAGGTTGGGAGAAAACACCCCACAAATATTAACAAAGGATGTAAAATAAGAAGTATTCTTTCTACTTCACTTCTGTAGTTTTCCTCCCCAGAAATAATTACTTTTTTTTCTGTTTCTTTTTTTTTTAAATTGTGCTTTAGTGAAAGTTGACAGTTCGAATCAGTTTGTCATACAGAAACTTACACACAGTGTTGTGTGACTGTAGTTGCTCTCCTTGCAATGTGACAGCACACTCCTTCACTCTACTTTGTATTTACTGTGTCCATTCAACCAGCTCCTGTCCCCTTCTGCTTTCTCATTTTGCCTGTGGAGAGGAGCTGCCCATTTAGTTTCTTGTATCTACTTGAGTCAAGAAGCACATTTTATCCATATCGTTTTGAGTCTTATAGTTCAGGCTATCTTTGTCAGAAAGAGTTGGCTTCAGGAATGATTGTAATTCTAGGATAACAGAGTCTGGGGGCCATGCATTCTGGGGACCCTCCAGTCTGCCAGACCAAGTCTGGACTTTTCAGTAGAGTTGGAGTACTGCACCCCACTTTTCTCCCACTCTATTAGGGACTCTGTTGTCTTCCCTGTCAGGGCAGTCATTGATGGTAGCTGGGCACCGTCTAGTTCTTCTAGTCTCAAGCTGGTGTAGTTTCTGGTTTATGTGGCCCTTTCTGTCTCCTGGGCTCATAGTTTCTGTGTCTTTGGTATTCTTCATTCTCCTTTGCTCCGGTATGTTGGGACCAATTAATGCTTCTTAGATGGTTGCTTTTTAGCTTTTAAGAATGCAGACACCATTTACTGAAGTTGGATACAAAATAATTTATTTCTTAATGAGCTTTCTTATATACCACTTGATCTAGATTTCCCTGAAAACTGTGATCACCAGACCACTGTCCCTGGAAGTATTCGGTTGTATTCAGGAAACTTTTTAGCTCAGGATTTAGTCCAGTTGTTCTTTATTGTCCTGTATTTTGTGTTGTTCTACTGTTCATCTGAAACAATAGTTGTCTGCTGTCTGGTTAGTGCGTACCCATCTCTGTCCTTTCCTGCCCGTGTAACCATCTAAAAAGTGTTTTCTTCTGTGTTTAAACTTTTTCTTGAGTTCTTACAATAATGATGTCATGCAATGTTTGTCGTTTTGCAGATGACTAATTTCACATAGCATGCCTTTCAGATTCCATGTTATGGGATGTTTCACAGATTCATCATTGTTCTTTGTCATTGTATAGTATTCCTTTGTATGAATACATTATTTATCAATTCATCCCTCCATGGATACATAGGTTGTTTCCTTCTTTTTGCTGTTGTGAACAGTGCTGCAGTGAACATGAGTATGTATATATCTATTCATATGATGGTTCTTGTTTCTCCAGGATGTATTCCAAAGTGTGAGATTGCTGGATTCTATGGTATTTCTATTTTTGGCTTTTTAAGGAAGTGTCAAATTGATTTCCAAAGTAGTTATACTGTTTTACATTCCCACTAGCAGTGCATAAGTTCTGTCTCTCCACATCCTTTCCAACATTTTTTGTTTTGTGTTTCTTGAATTAACGCTAGCCATGTTGGGGTGAGATTGTATCTCACTGTTATTTTGATTTGCATTTCTCTAATGGTTAACGAATGTGAATATTTCCTCATGTGCCTGTTAGCTTCCTGATTATCTTCTTTGTTGAAATGCTGTTTAGTATTCTTTGACTGTTTTTTAAGTTGAGTTATTTGTCTTTTTGTTATTGAGGTTTTGCAGTATCCTGTAAAATTTAGAGATTAGATACTGGTTGGATTTGTTATAGCCAAATTTTTTTCCCAGTCTGTGGTTATCTTTTTATTCTTTTGATGAAGTCTTTGGATAAGCATAAGTGATTTTTAAGAGTTCCTGGGTGTGTATTCTCTCTTCTGGTGTTTGTGCATTGTTAGTAATGTTTTGTGTTCTGTTTATGTCGTGTATTCAGGATCCTAGCATTGACCCTATTTTTTTCTTCTATGATCATCATTGTTTCGGTTTTTATGTTTAGGTCTTTGATGCATTTTGAGTTAGTTTTTGTGCAAGGCATGAAGTATGAGTCTTGTTTCATTTTTTTGCAGGTGGATATCTGGTTATGCTAACACTATTTGTTAAAGAGACTTACTGTCTTTTCCCTAACTAAGGGGCTTTGGACCTTTGTCAAATATCAGCTGCTCACAGGTGGTTGATCCCCCAAGATAATCATTCTTAATAGTTTCTTGGTTATCATTCCAGAATTATCTTTAGCATAACAGGCATAGATTTATAAATACCTAAGCCTATATATTGTGTATAAACATATTATAATATGTAATGTATATATGTATCTACCCTATTCTTCCAGAATGTTTTCATTTATAAATCATATCTCACCTAGTAGTATGGATTGAATTATGTTCCATAAAAAAGTGCTATGTTCCATTCCTTACCCCTTACCGTGGATACCTGTAAATATGTCTTTATTTGGAAATATGGACTTTGCATATATAATTACTTATCCATGAAATCATATTGGAGTATGGTCACCCTCAGCCAGTATTACTGGTATCCTTATTAAAAGCAAAAGAAGAGGCACACAGAGAAGAATGCCGTGCAGAATCTGGAAGAGACAAGGAAGACTCTTCTGGCACCTTCAAGTTTCTGCTGATGCTCTGAGTTCGCACTTCTAGCATGTAGAACTATATGAGAATAAAGTTCTGTTGTTTTAAGTCACCACTTTATGGTGATATATTTTGGTAGCCCAAGGAAACTAATAAACTTATCAAGATGTTCTAAATTTGGTGGCCACAGAAAACAAAACACAACAAACATGTTGCTGTAAAGTCAACTCCTGCTAATAGTGGCATTATAACCAAAACCCAAACCACTGCCATTGAATGATTCTGACTTATAGTGGTACTATAGAACAGGACAGTTTAGCAGTCTGACAGTGTAAACTGTTTGGGTTGCGTTCTCAGGAATTCTGTTGATTTCCTCTAGTTCGTGTCACTCATGAATACTTCAGTTCCAGGTGTCACACAGCATTACCCAAAGACAGGAAAAAAGGGGGCCTTTTTTCATGATCAGCTTTTTTTTTTAATCAGAGAGAAAAATATTTTTCAGAAACCCTGACACAGATCTACTGTGCATTCATTAGAAAGTTGATCACATGTTCACTTCTAAACCACTTTCTAACAGGAAAAAGTGAGTTTTTTTTTCAGGATGACTCATTTTTTAGGGCTAACAACATTGCATGTGGATAGATGAACAAAATTGGGATTCATTGTAAAGAAGAAGAGAATAGTTATTGGTTAGTCCACCAACCGTATGTATAGTATGGAAAACATACTTGTATTTTTATTTAACATATCATGGAGATTTATTTTATATACATAAATTAGTATTTTTAAGCCTGTACTCTCTTAAGGCTGTTTAGTATTTCAGAGAATGATAATGATTTAGTCATGTCTGTATTTGCAAGAGTTATTTATAGGATTTTGTTAACTGTGAACAGTACTTAGTAAATACTATGTGTGTGTATGTATCTATGTGTATGAAATAGAATATTTCCCATATTTTATACTTTCCATTTGCAAAATGGTCTTTTTTTCTGCTCTTAAAACTTTAAAAGAAGTTTTTTGTCCCTTGTAGCCAATGTCTCAGTTGTCTTTCTGAAAATATCTTTATTTTACCCATATTCTTTTTTTAATTGTACTTTAGATAAAAGTTTACAGAAGAAACTAGTTTCTTCTTGAAGTGTTAGTACACATACTGTTTTGTGACATTGATTAACAACCCCACAGCAAGTCAAAATTCTCCTGTCTCAACCTTGGGTTTCCTGACCCCTCTGGCCTTCTGGTCCTTGTTGCTGAATTGCCATGTGCCTTTAGTCTTTTTTTGTCTTATGCGCCTGTCCAGTCTTCGGCTAAAGGGTGAACCTCAGGAGTGACTTCACTACTATGCTGAAAGAGTGCCTGGAGGCCATATTCTCAGGATTTGTCTAGTCTCTGTTCAGGCCGGCCAGTCTAGTCTTTCGTTTTGCGTTAGATTTTGTTCTACATTTTTCTCCAACTCTGTCTGGCACCTTCTGTTGTGATCCCTGTCAGAGAAGTAAGTGGCAGTAGTCTGGCACCATCTAGTTGTACTGGACCCGGTCTGGTGGAGGCTGTTTTAGATGAGGTCATTAGTCTTTTGGATTAATCTGTCCCTGACATCTTTACTTTTCTTCATTATTGTTTGCTCCCGAAGGGGTGGGACCAGTGGAGTGTCATAGATGGCTGTTCCCAGGTGTTTAAGACTCCCGACACTACTCACCAAAGGAGCAGTCGAGCATTTTCTTTATGCACTGTATTACGCCGGTTAACTAGATGTTCCCCAAGACCATTTACCCTTATTTTTGTTTGTGTAATTCATGAAATAGAGATGTATTTTCTCAGGAGTTTTGAATATATCATGATATACTCTTCTGTCTTCCACTGCTGCTATTGAGAAGTCTGTAATCAGAGTAAAAATAAATTTAAGGAAAAAAACCCCTGTTTTCTGTCTAAGGAGCCCTTGTAGCTTAGTGGGTGGGTGTTTCTCTGCCAACCAGAAGGTCAGCAGTGTGAGCCTACCAGCTGCTCCACGGGGAAGGATTGACAGTGGGCGATAACAGGTTTGGGTTTTTCTCTAGGGTGTTTTAAAAGGTAATTGCTGTGTGTGTGTGTGTGTATGTGTGCTTTCAGTGCAAGTTTCTCACACAAAACCTGATGTATCATTATGTGACTCTGCTTGCTCTTCCTACACTGTAACAGCACATTTCTCCTCTCCACCCTGTATTTCCCATGTCTGTTCAAACAGCTTCTTTCCCCAGGAGCTGTGTTTTCTGGGGACTCTCCAGTCTGTCAGACCATTCACATGTTTTTTTTTTAAGTAGAGTTTGGCGTCTCTGTTTTTTTTTTTTTTGGTTCTGTAATTTCACTATGATGTATCTGTTGTGTCCTTCTCATGATGTTGCTTGGGTTTGCTGTGATTTTTTTTTTATTTTGTATTTCAAGATGTGTATCTTTCAGTAGTTCTAGAAAATGAAATCACTATTTCTTCTAATGAAGTTCCTGGGTGGTGCAAACACTTAAACTACTTTTCTTCCAGCTGAATGTTAGAAGTTTGAGTTCATGCATTGGTACCTCAGAAAAAGGCTTGGTGATCTGTGTGTGAAAAAATCAGCTGCTGAAAACTTTGTGGAGCACAGCTCTACTCTGACATGTAGGGGGTGGATCACAGTGAGTCGAAATTGACTCAAGGGCAACTGTTTTTTTCTTCTCATGTTATCTCTTTCCCTCCTCCATCGTGTACACCCCAGTTTCTCAGATACCATCTGTAAGAGCTCAAAATAGACTAAATACATTGTTATCAGTCTGTCTTCACTTTCTTAACCTCTTTAATATTTTTCATTTTTTATGTCTCTCTATGCCTCATCTTGTTTAATGTCATTTGTGTCTGATTCACTTTACTTTTTCTATCTTCAGTTGTCCTGTTTATTTAATTCATTGAGCTTTAAATTTTATAGATTGTATTTCTCAGTGCTTTAAAGTTCTTGTTTTCAAAATATGCCTGTTTTCTTTCCTTGCTTGCTTATATTTTACTTGCTTTTTTAATTCTTTAAACATTTAAAACATCTGATTCTGTTTGATATTTCAGATTGTTTTAATGTCTTATACCTTTGGGGTGGTTCTGATGTGGTTCGTTGTTTCTGGTAGCTTATAAGCAAATGTATTTAAATTTTTGATGGTGATTTTGAATTGCAGGCTCATGTTTGGCAAGACCCCCAGAGGGCTGTTGCCCTGTTAGAGGGTGCCTGATGGTGCCATTTCTCTGAGATAACAGAATCTATTCCTAGGTTCTGGACATAACATAGATAAACAAAATAATAAGATAAATAAGATAAGGATTTATTTGTGAATTTACTTGTTTGGGGAGTCTTACATCACATTTATTCTACATTTAATTTGATTCTGATTTGAGAATATTCTGGATAAAGCTGTGATACATGGCTGTATTTGGTTCTTAGTATTTTGCTGTATGTTTAGTTGTATTTTTTATTTTAAATGCAATTCTTAAATGTTTTTGGTAGTTTGCTTAATTTTCAGTATTGCTCACATAGATTTTTATTTTAGTGAACTCTTGTAGTTAGTATACTTTTATTCATGAACTTTGGCTATTGCCAAATGATTGAAACTGTGTCTGTTATATCCAAGAGTGCCAGGGATCTACTAGCCTTAAAACTCTCTTTATATTAAACAAGAAAAGCTTTGACCCAGTTTGTACTTCTTTCCACAATTATTTTTTAGTATGATATGAAAATATTTTAAATGTTTTGAACAAAATGAAACTGCTTTGAGATTTAATTAGTTTTATATTTCTGAGGTTTCATGTTAATCCTGCACTAAACAAGTACTATTTTAGTTCAAAATATAATCATTATTATCAATGAGAACACGTATGTTCTTTTTATTTAATGATCCATTTAGATTATATATTCAAAACAGCCTACTATCTCAAATGCTAGTCTGAACATTTACTTAAAGCACAGGCTCTTGCCTTCTTTCGTTTTTTGGGAATCATAATAAAAGCTATTTTGTATTACGAGATGATGAGCATCTCGACTGACTAAACAGCATTTCAGGTTTTGTATGAAAATTCATCTTTCTAAAAACAGTCTATTACCTTTTCCCCCCTCTGTGTTCTTAATAAAACTTTTGTGTTGGCTTTTGATGATTGGTATTTGAAAAATGTCAAAACATTGATTCTCAGTTGTAAGTTACTTGTCATAGATGAATCGAGATGGAACATATGTGATGCAGCATTTCTTTCCCTTTTTTGTTTTAACTCTCATGAAGGGCCCACGGGACAGATGGCCCCTTACTGTTGATGGTTCGATTACCATGATCACCCACAGCTTCAGAGGAGTGCGAAGAAAAGAAATTACTTTCTTTGTCAAGGTGTTTTCAATTCAATTCTCACCCATTAGCCCTGTTTGGTTAAGTTTGGAATTACTCTATCAGGTGATTGATGAGGTTTTTCATTTTATTATAATAGGTCTTGGTTAAAAGGAGTAGAAGTAGCAAAATGATGTATCTAGCGTACTATGGATTACATTTTCTTAAGGGTCTTTGAAGCTCCTTTTTATTACCTTAGTTAGAGTTCACTAATAGATGGCAAAGGACTTCATTATTTTGAGTTTATTTTAGCTTATTCTGAGGAGGAATATTCAGAAAAGCTAAAATTATCCATTGAATTGTTTCTATGATTTGGGTTTGAAAAGCAGTGAAATAATTTTACAGTAGAAGTTATCTGATTATTCTTCTGACTCTTAGGAGTAAAGATACCACAATGGAATCATTGTATTAAATACTATTTGCACTACTGCTTATGTACCTTTTTAGGAGAGAAGAAACTGAACAAATTTCCCAATTGCTTGCCTTTAGTTTTATGTGAAGCAGTAAGTAAAAAGTTGTTCCCTGCTATTTTTGCAACTGGTTATAAAATAGCAAAACATCTGGAAAGAATGTTTTGTTTCCTTGAGATTTTATGTATTTAGTCAAACTTAATTGATTAAATGAAGAAGTCTTTCTAGATTGAGAGGGTGTTGATTTAAGTCCTGTTAGTGATTAATATTGTTTGTAGGCATTTTTCACACATATATTTCAAAATAATTTTTAGAGGAAATCTGTAGGACTTAGATCATTATTTCTAAAAGAGATTTCTATTTTTAATTTGCTGATGTTACCTTCCTGTAGGCAACTAAGGAAATTTATAGAGTTGGAATGCACTCTAAGTTGCTGTGGAGTGGAATGAACAGTAAATTCAAAGATCAACAAAGTAGAGCAAATTAAGTTTATTTTACAATGTATCTTCATCTGCATCATCGTATTTTACAAAATGTGTCATACTAGAAACAAGTATACTTGGATTCTAGTTTTGATTTCTAAAGTTACTCTCGCTAGAATAAGTACACAAAATAACTTGCCTGACTTTGGATGACAACAAAAGAATCTCTTAAGCCCCTTTCCCCTTCAGAAAATTCTAAGATTCTAGCTACATAATAACAAACTTTTTCTTTAACATAGAGAAAGAAAATTTAAAAATGGAGCCTTAAATGTTTTTACATTTACAGATACTGACATTTATCCATTTTGTTGTTCAAACTGAAACTACAAGTAGTCCTTGACTTACAGCAGGGTTCCATTTCAGTGACTGTGTTGTAAACTGGTTCTAACAGAAGTAGAATACGTCTTTTTTTTTAAGCTTTCATTGTTGGCTTTTGTTACTAGTATCTTTATAAACCCAGTCTTCTTCTTTGGAGGTTGAAACAATTGCATAAAAATTTATAGATATATTTTAATACATACATACATAAAAAAATCACTAATAAAAATTTACTGCAACAATGAAGAAGAGTTGGATGATGTTGGTGTTTTGTCAGTTACAGTAGTAACTCCGTTTGTGGAAGGTTTGGGATCATTTGGATTATTTCTGGAATGGAGATGGCATTTCTAGTCAGAATTCGTCAGTTGTCTGTGTGGTCTTTTTCTGTTTTTTTAATATATATTTTGTGGTAATATCTCACTGCTTTCCTAATCTGCCTATTGTTTAGCTAAAGTGTTCTGTGTTTGGGTCTATGTTTTCAGGCAACTGAAGCCTCTGAGGTTGTTTAAACTTTCAACTAATCCTTCCACTGGAAAACCCTAGTGGCTTAGTGGTCAAGTACTACAGCTGCTAAACAAAAGGTCAACAGTTCAAGTCTACCAGATGCCCTTGAAAACCCTATGGGGCAGTTCTCCTCTATCTAATTGACTTGACAGCAGTGGGTTTGGTTTTTTTTTTTTTTTTAAAAAATCCTTTTGCTGATGTCAGATGGATCTTGGCTGAAAGCAGAGAATACCAGACAGATGTTTACCTGTGTTTTATTGACTATATAAAGGCATTTGACTTTATGGATCCTAATAAATCATGGATAATGTTGCAAAGAATGGAAATTCCTGATCACTTAATTGTGCTCATGTAGAACCTGCACATAAACCAAGAGGCAGTCATTGGAACAGAGCAAAGAGATGTTGCATGGTTTAAAATCAGAAAAAGTGTGCATCAGGGTTGTATCCGTTCACCAGATTTATTCAACCTGTATGCTGAGCAAATATTCTGAGAAGCTGAACTATATAAAGAAGAATACAGCATCAGGATTGGAGTAGGACTCATTAAAAACCTGTGACATGTAGATTACTCAACCTGCTTGCTGAAAATGAAGAGGCCTTGAAGCACTGACTCATGAAGATCGAAGACTCCAGCCTTCAGTGTGGACTACATCTCAGCACAATGAAAACAGAACTCCTCACAGCTGGACCAGTAAGCATCATCATCATAAATCGAGAAAATATTGAAGGATTTCATTTTACGTGAATCCACCGTCAACACCAGTGTTCCAAGTGATCATGTATTGCGTTGGGTAGATCTGCTACAAAGGGTAGCTTTCAGATGTTAAAAAGCAAAGTTGTCACCTTGAAGACTAAGGTGCACTTGACTGAAGCCTCGATATTTGCAGTCACTTCAAATGCCTGTGGAAACTGACCAACGAATAAGGAAGACTGGAGAAAAATTGGTGCCTTTGAATTGTGGTGTTGTTGAAGAATATTGTATGTATGGGTGATTGCTAGATGAATGAACAAGTCTTTCTTGGAAGAAGTATAGCTAGAATGTTCCACAGAAGTGAGGATAGTGAGACTTTGTTTCACTAACATGTTTGGACATGTTATCAAGAGAGACCAGTGCTGGAGAAGAGCACTATGCTTTGTAAGGTAGATTGTCAGCAAAAAAAGGAAAACTCTCAGTATGGATTGACACAGGGCTGCAATAGTGGGCTGAAACAGCAGTGATTGTGAGGAGAACAGGAGACGGGGACGTATTTTGTTCTGTTGTGCATGGTGTCATTATGAGTTGGAATTGACTTCATAGCACTTAACAAGAACAACAGTAAAAACTAATGTTATTCAATGAATAAAACTTTTTTGTTGTTGGTTTTTGTGTTTTGGTTGGATTAGTAGAACTCTTCATTACTGCCTTGTCAGACTGAGTGACATCTTTCCATAAATGCTGTTAATCTGTGTTTTCCTGGAATATATTCAAAGGAAAAATGGTAAGGTACTGGTTTTCTGAGTCTCTGGCTTGACCAAGGCCATCTTTGGCATTAAATGATTGAGTGAGATGGTAGATACTACCTTAACTCTCTACGGTTTTCTCCTTTTTTTACAATTAGATGAGATATAAAATTACAATAATTAATGGCCTTGTAAACTGCTATTTTGGTCAGTGTAATAAAGAACATAATTTCATCTGTGGTTATCTAATTCTGTGTTTTTTGTTTAGAAACTGGTACTTGAATGGTACATACACTAGAGTGAACAAATGAGACTGTTGTTTTAGATTAAGGTAGAGAGAGGATGAGAGGAAGTAGGAGCAATGAAGGAGGGAAGGGAAACTCTTCATGGCTGCCTGTGATAGTAGATGGCAAGGGTGTGTTATTTTTAAGTAGAAGATGAGAAGTTCAACCTTCTAATTTCATGACTATATAAATGCTTCCATTCATTTCCTTATTTTTGTGTCTTAATCTTACAATCTTATATATGTAGTAGATCTGCCAGTGAAAACACAGTTTTTAAGATTGTCTTGGCTCGTTGTAACATAAATTAATAGACTTTATAGCAAAATCCTCTTTTGTTATTAGCTTTGTACCAGTAATTCATATCTGCCACCACTCTTATGTTTAAATTTCTTCCCATCACTCATGACTGACAGAAGTTCCAACCTTGACTGAATCTACCAGTCATCTCTCGCATCTACTCTGCTAGATGATGATGGAGGAAATTCCACATTGTTGCTCTTAATGCCAGGTTGGATGCCCACCTAAACTGAGTGCTCAGCAGTGCCTTAAACGGTTATTTCGCACCTTCTCTTTAGCCTCCAATAACATCTCTCTTAGCTTTGCACCTACTGCACAAGAAAAATCAGCAGTTTTTACAGAAAAACTCATACTATTGTACCATAAATTCTGTAACTCTGCTTGGGTCTATATCTTCTTTCCTGGTCTTCCTGAAGATTTGCTCCAGCTTCCGATCAACACTAACCTCACTGTCTATGAACCTGATCTCACCGTAACTGCCTTCTCAGGGCTCTTACATCAACTTTTTGCTTAGTAGTTTACATCAGTCTTTAAACCCACTTAAGTTCTAAAATAACAAACAGCTGTGTCATCTTCATGCCTCTCTCCATGTACCTTTACCTTCTTCTCCCATGTACAACTTTGCTTTAGTAAGTCTGCCGCCATACACACTACCTCTCTCTGCACACTCTTTGTATATCCTTAAATCCACTTTATATTTCCTAACTCTTCCTTTGAAGGTGCTTTCACTAGGGCTTTCTCCTTAAGTTGCACTTTAGTTGTGGCACTTAAGGTTTTGAAGTATTTCTTTGAGTATCTCTTAGATTGTCTTCGCTTCTCTTACATAACAACACACACAGTGCTTTTCATACTTGGTGACACACAAGAACAATGTATCTCAACTAAGAAAGTTCTGGTTTCTAACATTAATAGCTATATGACTAAGCAAATATGTTATTTTTTGGCCCCAATTTTCTCATTCATAAAGTTTTAATTTTACAATGTTGGTAAATCAAGTACTTCGTCTGTGCAGGCCCTAGAATGAATCCTCCACAGATACCAAGGGATGACTAAACTGAATTTATCTCACTTTATATTTTAAAAATCCTTGTGTATGAATTTGGAATCTTTGTCATAGTAAGGCATGAATAGCTCTTTCCAAATTAACCAACTTAATTAAATTTGTGTATTTTTCTTACTATTCTTCAGCATTCTCTCACTATGCCAAATGTTTGGTTATATTTATGTCAAAATAAATTTATATATTTTTCTGTTCATATTTATTTGGTTTCTAGATTGTTGGTAGCAAAGTTTCTTTTGAATTAGGGGTAGAATGTCCTTTGAATTACCATTAGACGTTAAAAGGAAGAGAAACACATTTATGTACATTAGTCATGGCTGGTGGCAGTGATCCCTGCCAGCAATTCCCCTTGTTTCACTCATAAAATCAGCATAGAATTGACTTTGCCAAATCAGACAGAGTATTCGGAAAGCAGTCATCAGTAACAGAAAATTAAATCTATACACGTAGAGTTGTAGCATGGGATCATCGCCATTATTATTTTTAGAGCCATTTTGTTTCTTCTTCTGCAGTACTTGTGAAAAGTCGCTACAGAGACGTGTCCGATGTGGTCTCAATCTAACCACATTGGCAGTAAGTAGGCTAGTTCATTTCCGAGTATGCATACATATGATAGCAATTACTTTTTGGGTACTGACAATTCCATTTTTGATGAAAAGAAATAGGATATGTTCCAAAGTGATTAATCCAGTAGATGCTCTTTTCATGAATTACTTTTCCTCTGTGAAAGAACAGATGATACAGAAAAAAACAGCATAGTCGGGAAAACGAAACCCAACCCACTGCAGTTGTTTAGTTGATTCTGGCTCGTAGCTACCCTGTAATAAGGGATGAGGAAAGTAAGGCAGGAAAACATGGAAGGAGGGTGCAACAAGATAAATACTCGGGTTTTAAGGCTTAGTTATAAGGAGCTTGTTGCATTTTCTCATCTGGTAACTATAAAATTGAAGTTTAAAAGGAATATTTTAGATATTCATATTGAATCCCTTTTTTCCTTTCTAAGAAAGACCTACTGTACATTTCTGTACAATTTGTTTATATGGACGTTAGTTTTGTATTAATTTATCAAGATAATAACCGTTTTAATATCTTATGATTACATCATACAATTTAGTTTTATGAGATTCAAACTTTAATAGACGCCATCTTGGTAAAACTATTCCTGTAACTGGGAGCATAACTGTCCAAAGGACAATAGTGTGTGAAAATTTTTGAGTGATTTATATTGTATTTCACAGTCAGTTTAGAAATACATACCTACCTTTTGTTTTAACGTGAAGTCACCAGGCCTTCTTAAATTTTTACTGCATTATTTATTTATTTATTTATTAATTTTTATTTAACATGACTGAGTGAAAATGTACATTCCCATATAAATTTACGTGCCCACCTATATGCAGCTTCCACTGCTCTCCCTGTCCGGTGACTGCACACTATTCCTCTCTGCTCCATACATGTCTCATCCTCCCAACAGCCTCCTTTCCCCTCCTCTCCATCCACTCCCCTTCCTCCAGCCAGAGGTCAGCAAGATGATATCCTATAGATGTATAGAACCATAAAGTGCTTCCAATATATGGTCACCCTGCATTACTAAGTCCAATCCATTCCTGTCCAACGAGTGGACCTTTACTGCATTATTTTTATATGTTTTTTCAATCACTTCATACTTACATTAGCTTGTATGGGAATTTGTTCCTAAATAAGTAAAAATGTCAGTTTTATAAAGATAAATGTCTTCTTTTTAAGATACAATGTTTGAAAAATTTCTTTTGAACCTTAAAATTCAAAGACAGCAGGAGAAGCCAGCTCAAGTTAAAAAATCAGCTAGGTATTTATTGAATTTTGGAATTAAATACTTTTGAAGTGATGCATCCTTGGACTGTATGTGAAAAAGGACAATATGGAATAGAGGAAATAATGAAATAGAGCTGTACTTTTTCATTAGCTGAGTATATAATAGAAACCGTGGTGGCATAGTGTTCAAGTGCTGTGGCTGCTGATCAGAAGGCCGGCAGGTCAAATCCAGGTGCTCCTTGGAAACTCTATGCGACATTTCTGCTCTGTCCTCCAGGGTAACTGTGAGTCAGAATTGACTCAGCATTAGTGGGTTTTGGATTTTTGTGGGTATGTAACATGATCTTTTGATCCATTAATGGAGCCCTGGTGGCATGGTGGTTAAGAGCTGTAGTCTACCACTCTGCCCTTGCGAATCCTGAGGGGCAGTTCTAGTTGGTCCCATAGGGTTGCTATGAGTAGGAATCGACTCAAGGGCTTAGTGGATTGAATCAACTTGATCAATTTGATTTGCTCCACTGAGTCCTTTAACTTGAAATGAAGTTTAAACCTATTTTAATTGGTTATAACTGCTCATTGTATTAGTTTGATTAGTTTTATTTTGGACTTTTAAAGGATTTTTCAGAACTATTATTGATTTACTTTAGATTGTCCTTTTTTTGGTATGTTATATTCAAAAGTTTGTTTTTGGAAGAATTAAAAAATAAGTACATGACCAGAATAGTTACTAGTGCTAATTTAAAAAAAAACTTTATATTATTATGCTAAGTAGAAGAGAAATATTGAGAGAAATTGTGAAAATGAAAATCCAGTATGAATATTTGTAAACTATTGAATTATATATGCAGTGAAGCCTGTGAAAGCCCAAACAAGCACTGCCTTGTTTATCTGGTCTCTGACAGCGTGTGGTCTTACTGCTTCCCTGTTGCATTAGTGTTATGAGTATATGTGATCGGACAAACCTGTGTCTGCTTCTGGCTTTCTGAGGTTTGATGGTATATAAATAAATTACACTTACAGCATATTAGAAAAATTTACCTAAAATGCTTTGCAGATATCTATTATATTTTAAATATGCTTGCTGCCCTATGTATATAAACTTATCTGTTGTTTTTTAAAGTGCTTTACAGAGTTGAAAGTGTGAGATTTCAAAACTGACCTAACAATTATTATAGTTTTTATAAATTCTTATCTGGGATTTTTAAATGTCAATTTAAGGTGATACAGTTTGACGTAATCCCTGAGTGCTATGATTGATTTGGTTACATATTTCTATTTTTTTTTTAAATTAAGCCTGATATTTTATAAAATGATTCAATCTGAAACTTCATTTTTCAGAATCTTAAAATCCTAGGGTAAGTAAATTAAAAAAAAGAAAAAGTTGCTAAAAGAAATAGTGATCATCTTAGGCCACAATTTGACTTTTACTGAAAATACTAATTTTATTTGTTCCTGTTCCAAAGTTAATTAAAGCTCTTAGAAGTTCAGAATATTTAATCTGGTGAAGGAAAAGAAGTGAAACTCACCAATGTACTATTTAAGTCAAAATTTAAAATGCATAATTAAAGTAACTTGGATACTTTTAGGAGTCTTTTAACATGATAGTTTCTTTAAATTATTCTTTTGCCTCTCTTTAATGATATGTGTTAATTATTTACAGATCCAGTGATATTATGGAAATTCCCAGAGGACTTTGGAAACCAGGTTGGAACCACAGAATTTTAACAAACATTAAAGTTGTACTATTACAGTTGCTACTGTTACTACTACTGCTGCTGCTACTATGCATTAATAGCTTTAATGGTTTTTTCAAAGCATATGGGATATCAAGTTTTAGTAGTTGAATAGCAACTTAGAGAATTTCATGGCTTTATAGTCATTTGGGAAGATTTTTAACTTAATTGCCTGAGAGGTGCTAACAGTAAACAATTTTTTTTTTATATATACTTTCTGTTTTTTTTTTTTTTAATTTGGCTCTGTACTTGATGACTAATTGGCTATGTGGAGTTTATTTGACAGAACTTGTAATTTGAGTTAGGGCCTTGTTTTTCGTATAGCAAGCCTGTAATGCTCAGTTCTTGAGTATTATTTTTATTTTTTATTGTTCTTTATGTGAAAGTTAACAGAGCATATTAGTTTCTCATTAAACAATTAATGCACAGATTGTTTTTCGACATTGGTTGCCAACCCCACAATGTGTTAACACTCTCCCCTTCTCTACCTTAGGTTTCCCTTCTTCCCTTAATTCATATCCTCCTAACTTAACTTCTGTTTTTGTCCCCCTTGAATTCTTTGTCTACATTGTAGCTGGAGTAATCTAAAAGACAGCAGAATACTGTTTCTAAAAGACAAATATGCTACTAGTACTGTATTACCGTTGGATTCCGGTTATTTGCTGGGCAGTCTTCTACGTAGTTTATCTGTGTTTATCCAATAATCCTGATAACATCCGTATGGGTGGAAACCCTGGTGGCATGGTGGCTAAGTGCTACCTCTGCTAACCCCAAAGGCTGGCAGTTCACATCCACCAGGTGTTCCTTGGAAACTCCAAGGAGCAGTTGTTCTCTGTACTATAGTGTCACTTTGTATTGGAATCAGCTAGACAGTAGTGAGCTTGTGTGGTTTTTTTTTTTTTTTTGGAATCCCTGTGAGTTAAGAGGTAACCCTGTTGGCATATTGGTTAAGTATTATGTCCACTAACCAAAAGGTTGGCAGTTCGAATCTGCCATGTGCCCTGGGGACACCACCCTATGGGGAAGTTCTACCCTGTCCTGTAGGGCCACTATGAGTTGGAATCAACTTGATGACAGTGGGTATTAGTTAAGAGGCCACTTGAAGTCTCATTTTATAGTTGAGGAAATAGAGGTACTGTCTACTTAATTTACGTGCCCAGTGTCACAAAGCTACTGAGTGGTAGAGTCATTATTCTAAGCTAGACAGTGTGACTCCAGATCCCTTAGTCCTGTCCTAAACACTTAAACTCAACACTTTCGTTGATACATTCAAGATAAAGTGAATTTTTAAAACACTTTCTTACATATTTGGGTGGTTAATTTTCTTTTTTGCTGTATAGTAAAAAATAATCTATATTTCATAGTAAACAGCAGTTTCTCAAACGTGCCATTCATTTATATCCGTATTTGAACATATGAGTGCTTTCTGTCTGAAATGCTAATCCTCTGTTTGCATGCCCCTTTGCTTGAAGAAAGCCTGTCTTTTTAGTCTTGGCTTAGAGGTCATTTCCCCTAACAAGCCTCTTTTTTTTATCTCACGAATCTGGGTTGAATGTGCCTCCTGGGTGTTATTTCATCCTAGAAGCCTCCATAAATTTCGTTTTGTTTTTTAGAGCTCTGTGGTTTAGAACAGCTATAATGTCCACAAAATCAACTTCTTTCCAAAAATTTTCCTAAGTAATTTCTGATTGGGTTCTTCAAGTCTATATTTGTTATCTCAAATCTAGGAAACCAAGTAAAAAAAAAAAAATCCTCATTGAACTTCACCAGTACTATGAAATTTGGTCAGTTCTCTTCTTCTCAAGGGCTACAAAATTTGCCAAAATACCTAGTGTACAGTGAATGAGCCTTCTTTGCCGCCTGTAAGATGGGACCCAGTGAGCCCGGCACCAGGCCATTTTTCCGGAGAGGGCTCTAGGCTACCGCAGTACAGCCAACCTTTGTTCTCTAAAAGTGGTATGACATATCTGATTAAACAAACATCTTTCTCAAATATGACACTTTAAGTAAAGGCCTTGGCTATAGAATTAATTTGTTTAGTTGTATCCTAGTAAAATGAGAGTCACATTCTTATGCAAATAACTGTATTACCATAAAAAGTAAATACACTTTGTAAGAGGTTTTTAATTCTGGAGGAATCAATGAGAAACAGATAACATTTAAAAGTGTTGAATTTCAGTTTATAAAAAAGAGTTTATTACATTGTATAAGTGACAGGAGAGGTGAAAGGGCTTCGTTGTAATCCAGAAAGTCAGCATTAAAACAGCATCACCTATATTTCAAACAAACAACCACATCGAATTTCCCTCACTCCTTTATTCAGTTCTTTACAATTAATTATTGTTCTCTTGGATCTTGGGTTAACAGTCTTATGAAATAAACCATTTGTTTCTTGACTAAAAAGAGTCCTGGAAATTTGACTCAGTCTTCTGGCATGACCTGAAAATTGTTTAAGTGATTTCAGTTCAAAGACATGTGCTCAAGAGTCTATTCTCTGAAGGGTCAGTGGTTTGGAATACCTAATACACCCCTTTTCTACAAAGCTCGAACTGAGATTAACCTGATGTGTTAAAAACACAACCTGACCTGTTAGTTTTTAGGCAGGTATCTAAAACTATATCCATAGATTTTAGAGACTTAATTACTACGGTAAAGTAGAGGGTCAGCAAAGAAAAGGAAGGCCTTCAAGGAGATGGATTGAAACCGGACCCGCAACAATGGGACTGAGCATAAAAGTGATTGTGGGTATGGCGCAGGGCTGGGCAGTGTTATGTTTTGTTGTTCATAGGGTCGCTGTGAGTCACAACCAACTTGACAAGACCTAACAAGAACAGCAATGGCTATGGTTAGTTTCTTACTGATAATTTTCAAATGTGAAAGTTTGCTGAAGGTTTCTATTAAGAAATTTGTGGATAAATTATTGGTTATCTGTAAAGTTATTTCAAAACAAGTTTTAGAGAAAGATAATAAGAACAGTGATTAAACATTTTTTCCAAAGAATCCAGCTAAAATTATATCAGACTTGTAAAAATGGGTAAACAAAATTTGTATTGAGGACAAGTCTTGAGATATCAAATATAATTATCCTGAGATACGCTACAGCAAGAGTATACCTAGAATATCAAATTAAAGAGATTCAGTGAGTCTAGACTAAGGCCTAGCCAAAGCCAAGTGCTGTCACAGGTGTCCGATGAACATCCTCACTTGAGGGCCTGGCACTGAAGAGGTAAAGTTGTGACCAAGTAAACATTTGAAACAGTAACTAAAGTTAACATTGGCAGTGTTATGCTATTGTCTTAATTTCTTAGTGCTGCTGTTACAAAATACACCATAGTTAGATGATTTTCAAGAACAGGTATTTATTTTCTCATAGTTTTGGAGGGTGAAACAGCAAATCAGGGATTTGTTGTAGGGGAAGATTCTTCCCTGTTGGTATCCCTGGGTGTTCCTTGGCTGCTTGTAGCTAGCTGTATCTACACATGGCCCCTGTCTTCCTCTTGTGTGTATCTGTGTCTGTTGTGCTGTTTTTATAAGAAGGTACTCAGAAAGAACTGGATTTAGGACCCACTGTACTCTAGCAGGAAACCCTGATGGTATAGTGGTTAAGTGCAATGGCTGCCAACCAAAAGTTTTGGCAGTTCAAATCCTCCGGGTGCTCCTTGGAAACTCTATGCAGCATTTCTACTCTGTCTGTAGGGTCACTGTGAGTCAGCATCAACTTGACCGCACTGGGTTTTGTTTTTGCTTTTTTTTTGGTTTGCTATCCCAGTATGACCTCATTAACTCAGCAAAAGAAAAGTCCTTTTTCCAAACAGGGTCATGTATACAGGCCTAGAGTTCAGGACTTCATCATATGTTTTGGGGGGACGCAATTCAATCCATAACAGTTACCTGATATTATCAGGCAAATCCCTGCCAGGATTCTAATAAATATAGGAGAACTAAACAACTTCATAACAGTCTTGATGTTTGTTTTTCTGTAGGGTAAAGAGGTATGTCTAGTAAAGGCACTGACATATCTCTGAGAACTGGGAACATAAAGCATATTATTTCTGAAATATTCATATTAATACACCTTATTTATACAAAAATTTAATTTAGGGCAGATGAGCATTTCTTCTAATTTGCTGTGGTATGCAACTCTTATAATAATACATTAAGCAAACCAAATCATACCTAACATCTCCCTTTGTAAGTTAAAAGAAGAAATCATTGTGATTTTTTTTTTCCCAGAGGAACTATGAGAAATTTTCTAGGATACTACTTTTAAACATAAAACATAACCAGGAAAATGGTACAGCCACTTTAGAAAAGAGTTGAGTGGTTTTTCAAAAAGTTAACCATAGAACTACCATGTGATCCAGCAATTCTACCCTTAGGTATATATACTGAGCAGTTGTAAGCAGGAATGCAGACAGATAGTTGTGCACTAATGATCATTACAGCAGTCGTCACAATAGCCAGAAGATATTGTCATCAAGTTGATTCTGACCAGTAGCAATCCAATGTGACAGAGTAAAACTGTCCCATACAGTTTTCTTGGTTGTAATCTTTCAAGAAGCAGATTGCCAGGTCTTTCACCTGTGGAATCTCTGGGTGGCTTTGAACCACGAGCATTTTGGTTACCAGCTGAGCACTTCACTGTTGCTCTGCCAGACTGCCTCAGCTAAAACATGGAGCAGGTGAGTGCATAAACAGAATGTGGTAATTTCTCATCCATGAAAGAAAATGAAGTTCTGGTATATGCTACCACATGGGTCAACTTTGAAAGCATTGTGTTGAGTGAACTACGTCATGAAAGAAAAAATATTGTATGGTCACACTTACAATGAAATATTTAGAATAGGCAAGTGTTTACTTGTGGTTGCTAGAGGTCGGGGGGAGGAAGAGTGGATCTTTGCTTGGAGGGCACTGAGCCTTCTGTGAAGGGAAAAATCTGGAAATGAATAAGGATGATGGTTAAACAACATTATGGAAGTAAGTTAATCTCATCGAATGCACATGTGAAAAATGTTGAAATGGCATGTGTTCTGTCACATACACATTTATTACAATCACAAAAACATATCCTGGAAATTTTTAATTCTTTTCTGTCTTTAGAGTCTTGACTTTGAGAAGGCAAAAAAGAAACCGTTATTAGGAGATGTGGACATTTTATTAATACGGTATCTGAGGGTACCTAAGAAGCATCACTTGGTTACATGTTCCGTGAAAGTGAGTGAAATATAAATAAATGTAGAAGGTGATGTGATTGAAGGAGCGTGAGTTCTTTCTTCAGTGATGAAACATTTGCACTGTCCCTGTTAAATAATAACGAAGTATTAAGCACAGAGTTTCTGCTGTCTAAAAGGCACACAGAAGTAAAAAATAACCTTTCGTATTGTATGTGAAGATTAGTGAATCAAGGAAGCAAGTCCCTGAAATAATCAGAAATTTTAAAAAGTTTCATAGCTTTTATCTCCAGACTTCCATGTTATCAAATAGGGCAAATAAGATTCACATTCTAGGTTTTAGTAGTATTTTTTGGTATTCTGTAGTAGTGAACGGATAATAGAGATATGTAGGAAAGTGGAAAGGTAGATTTATACAATACTATACTTTGTTTATCAAGGTTTTTCTAGTTCTGTTTTGAGTTATGTCAGAGATGAAAATATTTGTCAAATATTAAACAAATGAGCTTAACTGAAGCAGTTTAGCAAGTACCTAGTGCTAGCTTAAGAATTTAAAATTATTCACAGAGCCTTTGTTTTCTTGCATAGTACTATGCTGGCATCATTAAGCTATAAGGAAGAAGTCATAGGTTCCCTTCCTTCCAGGACTTTATTTGGGGAAGGAAGATTGGACTGTGGATCAGGAGGCGTGAACTATCATCCTGGTTCCATTTCCAAGTCGATGCGTGCGTGATTTATTACACGAATCATTTTTCCTGTCTGGACTTCGCTTTTCTTATTTGTATATGAGGGGTGCAAGAGCAAATAGTTGCTTCTTATTACTATTTTTGCCAGATTATTTTAATAATTTTTTAGAGTAGTTTTAGATTAACAAATATTTTGTAGTAGTATGGAAAGTTCTCTTATCCACCAAATACTCCTTCCCACTACCCTGTTCACCTCAATATTTATGTCCGTAATTACCATGGAACATGTAGTACAATTAAAGAACCAATGTTGATTCTTTTTTATTAACTAAAATTTATAGTTTACGTTAAGGTTCATTTTTTGTTGTACGTTTCCATGTGTATTAGTTTTTTTTTTTTTTTTAAATAATGTTTTCCGTGGAAGTTCACACAGCGGTTTAGGTTCCTGTTCACCAGTTTCTCCATGTTGTTCAGTGACACTGGTGACATTCTTTACAATGTGTGAACATTCTTGTTATTTTGTTCTGACTCTGCTCTTTCCAGTAATCTGTTTTCCCTGCCACCTGACATTCTCATCTTTGTTTTAAAGTAGTTTTTGACTGTTTGGTCTCACACAGGTGAGTTTTTAAAGGAGCGCAGTACTTTTGGGTGACATTCATTATCTTTTCAGCCAATTTGTTATTTAGCTACCAGGTGACTTCAGGGTTTAGTTTAGTTCAGGATTTAAAGAGTATCTCAGGGCAGTAATCTCATGGAGCCTTGCAGTCCCAACCAGCCCAGTAAGTCTGGTTTTTGTTTTATTTTTTAGGAAACTGAGGTTCTTTTCCACATTTTTCTCTCGTTCTATCAGGTCCCCCGTGGTTATGATTGTTGGTAGTGGTAGCTGGGCACCATCTAGTTGTTTTGGGTAAATGAGGCCGTAGTTTGATTATTTTCATAGCATTCACTTCCATGTCTAATTTCAACAGAAGACCAGACATTATTAAGTGGCATGGAAATTACAGCGTTACATAGCAGCTCTGAAAAGAACATTAAGCATTTAAATAGGCTAAAAGGTAAGGGTGGCAAGTACAGTTACATACTTGATTGTTCGTTGGAGGGTTGGTGGTTCAAACCCATACAGAGGCCCTGCAGAAAACAGACCAGGCGGTCTGCTTTGTAAAGGTTACAGCCTGGGAAAGAAACCAGTGGTTTTCAAGTCATGTTCATGATGAGGAAATAATTTCCTTTTTCTTTTTTAAAGGCTTGTGATACTGGTTTTATTTTTTATTGTGCTTTGGGTGAAAGTTTATAGTTCAAGCTCATTTCTCATGCACAAATTTATACACGTACTGCTTTGTGACACTAGTTGCAACCCCTGTAATATGACAGCGTGCTCTCCCTTTTTACCTTGGGCTTCCACGGAAATCCTTTTTTCCTCTGAATTTCAGTTGTCATTTTTGTAAAAGCAAATGGTTGCTTACATTTTTTTCCCCTGTAGTTTTGGATTAATTAGTAAAGTTAATTTTTTTAGAATAGGTTTAGACTAAAACTATCCTGCACACATAGGGTTGCCATGAGTTGGAAATGACTCACAGCAACTAACAACAACAAGAGGTTCAATGGCTGAAGGAAAAGGAGTTAATAATTTTGCACTTTACCACTTCCTGGTAGTGACAATATTTTGTGTATTCGTAATTGCTAATAGTTAGGTGTCGTTTTACTCTTCTTAGGAGTAAAAAGTTTGGGAAGGAAAGACCATGTTTGTATTGAGTAAGAAGAAGCCATTTCCAAAGGAAAAACTGTAGATGAGAACTAGAGTTCATAATTTAGTAGCACGAAGTAGAGCCCTGATTGTGCAGTAGTTAAGAGCTCAGGCTAGTCTAATCAGTCACTCCTTGATAACCCTGTGGGGCAGTTCTGCTCTGTCCTGTAGGGTTGCAGTGAGTCAGAATCAACTCAGTGGCAACAAGGTTTATAGCAAGAATTAGCAGAGCGCAAGATGGTCGATATTACCTAAGTCTGTAGTATGTATTGTTTTCTCTAAAACTTCATGAATAAAGATAAGCGTGAGAAGTTCCCAGTTCAGAAGGACCTCATACTTCAATAGGAGAGACAAATACTGAATTAAAGAACCTTAATATAATACTGCAAACCCATTGCCATTGTGTCAATTCCGACTCGTAGCAACCCTGTAGAGTAGAGTAGAACTTCCCCATAGAGTTTTGAAGGATAGCCTGGCAGATTTGAACTGTAGACCTTTTGGTTAGCAGAAGTAGCACTTAACCACTACTCCACCAAGGTTCAAGTGCTGTAATACTGAGGTAGAGGCTGTAATGATGGAACAGATGAGATGGCATCACAATTCTCAGTGGAGGCTTTAGTTTTACACAGCAATGGGGAAGGGACTTTTCTTCTTTCAGGTCAGAAGGAGGAACAGATGGCAGGACCTTGGCTAATTACCGGCAGTACTCTGAGGAAGATTCAAATACAGAAATGCTCAACATACCATCATTTTTCATACTTTTTTTTTTTATTACGATTGTGTGAAAGTGTACATTCCCACATAAATTTGCATGCCCATCTATGTGCAGCTCCTAGTGCTCTCCCTGCCCGGTGACAGCACTCTCCTCCTCTCCATGCCATACATGTCTTATCCTCCCAACAATCTTCTATCCCCTCCACTCACTCCCCTTCCTCTAGTAAGAGCTCAGCAGGATGACATCCTGTAGATGCATAGAACCATAAAGTGCACACATACTGTGGTCACTCTGTGTTGCCAAGTCCAATCCATTCCCGTCTGAAGAGTTGACCTCCTTTATGGTTAGTGGACAGGGGCAGCATGAGGGCCAGAGGCCATGCTCCCAGGGGAACCCTAAGGCACCTGGACCATCAGTTGCAGTCTTTTCATGGAGATCTCAGGGTGCACCCCTTTTTATTCTTGTGTTGCCAGTGAGAGTCAACTTTGTGAGCTCCATCACGGCTGTCACTGGTGGTGGGTGGCTGGGCACCATCCGGTTCTTCCAGTCACAATTCGATGTAGTCATCCAGTCATGTGGGTCTCTCTGTCTTGTGTTCTCTTTCCCCCATGTCATTTTGGTCCTTGTGATCATCTGTTCCTGCTGAGTTGGGACGATTTGGTGTACCCTCAGATGGCAGCTTGGCAGCTTTTAAGACCCCAGATGACACTCACTTTTGTAGGGTGCAAAGGGCTCTCTTAGCAAAATGCTACTTGTGCCAGTTGGCCTTGCTTTCCCCTGAGAGCATCGTCAGTGGCCCTCCGACCCAGCTACTCTGTCCTTGTAATATTGGATTAAGATGGGAGGAGTAATCATGTTAGTGTTGAAGTCCAGTTAATATTGATCATCTTTCAAATGTGTGCTGTCACAGATTTCATCCAACCACATTTCTATCAACTGTTTAATCTGAACCCTCCCACCTGCTCACTTCCCACCCTTACAGCTGTCAGAGAGTCTTTTCTTCTATACATGACTCTGTTTTTAAGTTCTTATCATAGGGGTCTCATACAATATTTGTCCTTTTGTCTCTGGCTCCTTTCACTCAGCATAATGTCCTCCAGTTGAAACCAGGTTATGAGATGTTTCCTAAAATCGTCATTGTTCATTATCATTGCACAGTGTTCCACTGAGTATATATACCATGGTTTACCTATCCATTCCTCTGTTGTTGGGCATCTGGGTTGATTCCATCTTTTTGCTATTGTGGACTGTGCTGCGATAAACACTCGTGTGCGTGTGTGTGTATCAGTTGGTGTGAATGGCCTGATTCTGTAGGATATATTCTGAGCAGTGGAATTACTGGGTCAAATGGTATATCTATATCCAGCTTTTTTTGCACCATTTTGCAATCCCACCAACAGTGTAGGAGAATTCCAATTTCTCCACAGCCTTTCCAGCATTTGTTGTTTTTTGGATCATGGCCATCCGTGTTAAGGTGAGATGGTATCTCATTGTACTTTTGATTTGAATTTCTTTAACAGCTAATGATTGTGAGCATGTCTCTGTGTGTTTTTTGACTGCTTGGATCTCCTCTTTAGAGAAGTGTCTGTTCATCTCCTTTGCCCATCACTTAATTGGATCATTTATCTTTTTCTTATTGATATTTTGTAGTACATTATAGATTATGGAGATCAGGCATTGGTCTGACATAGAGTTGCCAAATATTTTTTCCCATTCTGTAGGTGGCCTTTTAATTCTATTAATTAAAGTCTTTGTATGAGCAAAAGTGTTTGATTCTTAATAGTTCCCATTTATCTATTTTCTCTTGTGTTGTTTGTGGTTTGCTTGATGGGTTCTGAAGTCTGTCTGTGCTGTGTATTAAAACTTCCATTGTTGTTCCTACTTCTTCTTGGGTGAGCTTTATTGTTTTAGATTTGATATTCAAGTCTTTTATCTAGTTTGAGTTGGTTTTTGTATAAAGTGTGAGATATGGGTCTTGTTTCAATTTATTGCAGATGGATATCCAGTTTTGCCAGCACCATTTGTCGAAGAGATTGTTTTTTCTCCAGTTTAATGTCTTAGGGTCTTTGTTGAATATTAACTGTTCACAGGAAGATGATGTCATCTCTGGAGTCTCAGTTGTGTTCCATCGGTCTGTCTCTTTTTATACTGGTACCAGGCTGTTTTGACTACTGTGGCAGCGTAATAGGTTCTAAAGTCAGGTAGTGAGAGGCCTCCCAATGTGTAGTTCTTCTTCAGTAGTGCTTTCCTGATCCGGGGCTTCTTCCCTTTCCAAACAAAGTTGGTAATTTGTTTCTCCATCTCCTTAAAAAATGTCACTGGAATTTGTATTGGGATTGCATTGTGTAAGTAGATTGCTTTGGGTAAAATAGACATTTTCACACTGTTGAGTCTCCCTATCCATGAGCAGGGTAGATTTCTCTGTTTAGAAGTCTCTCGTATTCTTGTAGTAAAGTCTTGTAGTTTTCTTTGTAAAGGTCTGTTATTTCTCCAGTTAGATTTATTCCTAGGTAGGTACTTTGTCTTCTTGGAGGTTATAGTAAATGATGTTGATTTGGTGATTTCTTCCTTAATAATCTCATTGTTGGTATAAAGGAATCCTACTGATTTACGGCACTTGGCTGGCTTTTATCTTGTATCCTGAGACTTTTCTGAACTCTTCTATCAGTTCGAGTAGTTTACTTATGAATTCTTTAGGATTCTCTGCATATACAATCATATCATCTACAAAGAGGGAGATTTTTACTTCTTTTCCAATGCAGATGCTCTTTATTTCCTGGTCTGTCTAACTACTCTGGCTAGAACTTCTAGTACAGTGTTGAATAGGAGAGGTAAGAGTGGGCATTCTTGTCTAGTTCCCGTTCTCAAGGGAAGTTGTTTCAGTCTCTTTCCATTCAGGATGACGTAGGCAGTTGGCTTTGTATAAATGGCCCTTGTCACCTTGAGGAGTTTGCTGTCTATTCGTATTTTGCTTAGAGTTTTTAGCATGAATGGGTGTTGGACTTTGTGAAATACCTTTTCTGCATCATCAGAGAAAATCAGGTGACTGTTGTCTTTTATGATATTTATGTGGTTGATCACATTAATTGTTTTTCTGATGTTGAACCAGCCTTGCATCCCTCATATGAATCCAACTTGGTCATGATGGATTATTTTTTGATATGTTGTTGTATTCTGTTTGCAAGAATTTTATTGAAGATTTTTGTATCTAGATTCATGAGTGATATTGGTCTGTAGTTCTCCTTTTTTGTTGGGTCTTTCCCTGGTTTTGGTGTCAGGTTTATGCTGGCTTCATAGAATGAATTTGGGAGTATTCCATCCCTTTCTGTACTGTGAAATAGTCTCAGTAGTATTGGCGATAACTCTTCATACCTTCTTGATGGTCATTCTTATGCTTTGATTCTTAATATCTGAGAAAAGGAGGAATAAAGTGTGAGAAAAGAAAGTTTATCCAAGATAGACAGCATACACCTTATCTACATTATTGACTCTTGCTTCCTCAAGAATCATTATAGTTGGTGTATGTGGAACAATGACTGTGACATGATTAGAGGACAAGTGTACAGGGATGGGTGTGAATCTTCATTGATTTCATCTGAGTTTGGGAGTTACAAAGACCTATGTTGAGGGTACCACTAAAGAGACAACTGTTACACATCCACAGGTTGCATTGGTGCAAATGGTTAACACATTTGGCTGCTAAATACAAGGTTGGGGGTTCTAGTGTACTCAGAGATGCTTTAGAAAAAAGACTTTGCAATGTAGATGAGAAGTCAACCATGTAAAGCCTGTGGGACACAGTTCTACTTGATACTCATGGTGTTGCCAAGAGCTGGAATAGACTTGATAGCAACTGGATTATGCTAGTATCTACCATCCATTAGTTTGTTGGGCTATGATGTTGTAAGCTATGCCACTGATATTTCAGATATCAGCAGGGTCACCCAAGAGGTTTCAGTGGAGCTTTCAGACTAGGAAAGAAGTCTAGAAGATCTGCTTCTGAAAATTAGCCAGTGAAAACCCTATGGATTATAAGAAAATATTATCCTGGAAGATGAGTTCCTTACATTGGAAGGTACTCAAAATACTCAGTGGCCACAATAACAGATGAGCACACAGATCTTGTGAAGATGGTACAGGACTGGGTAAGGTTTTATGCTGTTATAGATGGGGTTGCCATGAGTTCTACTCAACTCAGTGGTAACTAATACCACCACTACCACCAAGAAGCTACATTAGAAGAATTATTTAGGAAAAGAGAGCAGTTATAGCATAGGTTGCATTTTTGGTGATAACAAACTATTCTGAAATTTCCATGGAGATGATCGTGATTAGGAAGAGTACATAGAAGGTGATCTTTACACCTTTCTCTTTGGCAAAGTTATCTAAGAAGAATAGATGTGAGTGGCTTGTAACCATAAATTTAGAAAGATTTTAAACTGGTACTGTGAGACGAATCATAGGGATTCATCAAAATGTGAATGACAAGATGTGACTCAGCAGAGGGGTTAGAAAGCCTGATGATTTATGAGGCCCGTTTATGTTTGTTCGTGATGTGCACCTAACTTAGATATACCCCACTTAACCTTCCTCCCTCTCGTTTTTAAAGCAGAAAGATTAAAAAAAAAGTCCAGTATATAATCAGAACCTACTGTGTGTTCCCATTCTAGATAGTAACAATGCTTCTAGAAAAATTCACGTTATAGAATTTTTTATTTCAGCAATTTAAAAATTCTATTAATTAAGCAAATTTTGGTAGAAATGAACTGGAAACAGATGGAGTTGCAGTTTGTAAAAGAGAATAACAGTAAGCACTGTGTTATACAGTAATGAAAAAGCATTTTAAATCTTACTCTTTCACGGTATCTTTATAGGTCTTTTGTAACTGCAGGCAGTTAGCTACTTAGCTGATATCAAAATACATACTTAGCTGATATCAAAATACATACACTCAGCACTACAGACAGTTTTCACATTCAGTGATGTCCAGTGGTTGTTTTGCATGAGTGAAGTAGACTATTTGTTTCTTATTTTCTTTAAATTTTTTTATGTTCTTCATATTAGGTGCCATCAAGTCAGTTCTAACTCACGGTGAATCTGTAGGTGAGAGTCGAACTGCCCCATAGAGTTTTCAAGGAGCACCTAATGGATTTGAACTGCTGACCTCTTGGTTGGCAGTGGTAGCACTTCACTGCTACACTACATTCATTTCAAAAGCATGTGGTCAGAATGACTGAAGTTTTTCTATGATTTCATATTAAGGTAGATTGATAGTTGGATGGTTTTTCATCATTCATAAAGAAGATCTGAGTTGTTTGGAAATAATTTATTAAATCTTAATGCTTTCAAATTAAATGTTTAAAAGATTCTAGGTATTTTTAAAAACTGGGGTTTTTTTTTTTGCTCGTCTGGTTTTTTTTTTTTTTTTTTTATTCCCCCCTCTTTTAAAAATACCAGTTCATTACTCAGATACCAGGAACAAAAGAATCGCATTCTATATCAGTTATTATATTTCAAATGGAACAAATAAAATATCTGGAACCAATTTTTTTTTCTTTTTATTTAACATAACTGAGTGAAAATGTACATTCACATGTAAATTTACATGCCCCCCTATATGCAGCTTCCGCTGCTCTCCCTGTCCGGTGACTGCACACTATTCCTCTCTGCTCCATACATGTCTCATCCTCCCAACAGTCTCCTTTCCCCTCCTCTCCTTCCACTCCCCTTCCTCCAGCCAGAGGTCAGCAAGATGATATCCTATAGATGTATAGAACCATAAAGTGCTTCCAACATATGGTTACTCTGCATTGCCAAGTCCATTCCATTCCTGTCCAAAGAGTGGACCTTTGTTATAATTTATGGGAACGGGCAGCATCAGGGCCGGCGGCCATGCTCTCAGAGGAACCCCCAAACCGCTGGACCATCAGTTGAGGTCTTTTAGTGGAGATCTCAGGATGCACCTCTTTTTATTCTTGTGTTGCCAGTGAGGCTCCTCTCTGTGAGCTCCGTCATGGCTATCACTGGTGGTGGCCGGGCACCATCCGGCTCTTCCGGTCCCAGGTCGATGTAGGTACCCACTCTTGTGGGTCTCTCTGTCTTCTCGGTTGTCTTTACCGCATGCCATTTTGGCCCTCGGTGAGCATCCGTTCCTGCTGAGTTGGGACCATTTGCTGTGTCCTCGGATGGCAGCTTGGCAGCTTTTAAGACCCAAGACGCCACTCACCAATGTGGGGTGCAGAGAGTTCTCTTAGCAAAATGCTAGTTGTGCCAATTGGCCTGGAATTCGCCTAAGAGCATGGTCCCCCTCCCCCCGCCCCAGCTACTCTATCCTTGCAGTATTGAGTTCAGATGGAAGGAGTACTCAAGTTATGCTGAAGTCCTGGAACCAATTTTTGATACGTGACTGTTAACTGTTATTTCACCACCCTGTGAGTACATTTTATATGAATACACATTTCTAAGACAATTTGATTTTTTTTTTATTTTTAATGAAATAGAGTTTTATAAAGAGAGAATGATGAGTAAAATGTACAAGAGTCATAACTGTATCTTGGTCAAGTACTTTGTTACGTATTCCAAAAATTTTGTTAACATGTCAATTATTTCTCATCATTTGGGCTTTGCAGATACTGCAGTGTTATCTTGTTTGCATGTTCTTATGTTTAAAATAAAAGAATCAGAATTGAACATTTCAAGGAGAAGTATGGGGCAGAGTGCATAAGCAGATAAGATCTTCATCACAATTATATCTTTCTACTCCTATTTCTTTATGTAGACTAGGTTTCTTTTGCAGATACAGTGTTAGGAAGCTCAAGGCAAAATGTGATTATAGTCTCGTTTTACTTGCATGCTTACTTTATGCTAAAATACTGTTAAAATTTTGAATGTTCATTGGACTCAGGGAAACTAATTTGGAAAAAGATAGTGATATTTTAAAAATTGTACTTTATAGTTGAGACTCCGGTAGAAAAGTGGAACTATGTAATATATCAAACTCTTATTGAAAAAGAATATTTTTGCATAAGTTTTGAATAATAAAATTATATTTTAAAGCCACTTATAAAAATGACCTTACTTTTCAGTAAGCAGTCTTTAATGAGCTTTTAGAGCTGTCATTTTCATATTTATTTTTATGACAGTGAAATTATTTTATTCTAACTATGTGCATGATTTGGACCAACCTGGGAAGTCTAGCATTACTCAATAAGCTGTACAGATTAAGTAATAGTAGATGATACAGATTGACAGAAATGAATGATATTTGAATTGCACTCCTACAAAGAATTTTTTAAAGAAAAGGGTAAATAGAGCATGGATTGATAAATCAGAAGCAATTCTCCCAGAACCATGAGAAAAAAAAATGTTATGGGACATGAGCCACTGTGCCAATTTGAAATTTCATATTTTGTGTTTTTATTAATTTATTTTTAGTTTAAAAATATTAAAAGTAGTTAACTATGTAAGAAGTGATAGAAATAGCATGAGTACCATGTTTTCAAGTGGTACTTGATAAAAAAAGTAACATTTTTCAAAGTTGGCGTAAAATCAAATAGACCATATTACTTTGAAATAATCTTACTTATTATGTACTGCTTAAAAAATACCTTTGAGAAAATTTCTGTTTTTTAAGAATAGATGTTAGTTGAGTGGGGCTTATGAGTTGCCAGAATGAAGAGCTATTCATAAGTTGCCACTGCACCCGTCTATTTGGTGATTTCTATTATTCCTCCCCCCTCCCAGTATATTATTAATAGATTAGCCCTTTAAAGGAACTGTCTTCAGGCTGTTTACTGATGTTTAAAATCAAACCTGAGATACGTTTGGGAGAAAAAGTAGATATGATAACATTTTACTATTAAAATTTTGATTTTTAAAAAATATTCTCTGTTAGCTGAAAATGTTGAATTTGTTCAACATATGGTACCAGCTAGCCTCATCTCCACTGGTTCTTTTGTTATCTTGTTATTGTTATAAGGCTTAATGACAGTTGTAAGCCATAGTTTTGGATGTAGGGGTTAGTCTACCCTGGGGAGAGGAGAGGGAAACAGCAGTGTGGATTATGGAAATATGGATTGATCTAAAAAGAGAACTCTTGTAAAAGAATAGGGCTCAAAGAAAGCCTAGGAGAAACTGATGAAAAGATGATGGAATATGATGTGAAAATGATCATTTGAAATCTTTCCTTTCATTCCCAGCTGCTGTGTTTGGAAGAAAAGGCATGCATTTGTATACTAACGGAGAGCTAAAAGAAGCCAGATGAATAGTATTATTTATTAGATATATTTTCATTTTGAGTCAGATAAATTATGTGCATTTTAATAGATCTTGCATATGTTAGAGTTTTTAAATCATAAAGATGTAATACTAGGTATGATATTTTATAGAAATGTTTAAAGCAGTATGCAATATTTGCTTGCTACTTGACCTTCTTTTAAATAGACCTAATTTGAAAAATGAACTTTATGGTAGTTGTAGGCATTTTAACTAATTGTGAAGTTGAATAGTATATTTAATGTATGAATTACTTTGTTACTTTTACAACTTAATTATGCAAATATATACTTACATGTTTATTTATATGTATTTTTTTCCTGTCCGCTTGATAACGTTGTAGCCTGTCTTAGTATTGAGTGGTAACATGAATCTTTAACCTCAGCATAGTCAACCACGTGAGATAGCAATGCAGTCTGGTGGCTGTTTTTGCAAGATACAGACCCAAGGTCCATGAGCTTTTCATTAATTTCTGATGTGTTTATGCCTAAATGAGAAAAAAATTAAATAGGAGAAAGTTAGCATGAAACACAGAAATAAAGCTTTTGAGAGGAGGATCGTACTTTGAGTGAAGATTTTTTTGATTTTGAACATGTGATGTATTCTGATGGGAAAAACCTGTGACTTAAGTTCAGGACAGGATTATGATGTGGAATTCACTTGTGTAAAGGAGCTTACCAAGAGACAAAGTTCAGTGGATAGATAAAGGTCTCAGACAACATCTGCTTTTTTCACAACCCACACTATTTCTTTAAATCTGTAAAAAGGAATATAATGTGGTCATCGTAACTGTGTGACTTTTATAAGAGTTTGCTTTGTGCACGAAGAAAGAAATATCTTGCTTCCTCCTTCCTCCTTGCATCTCCAGCTGGTCGGCTAGTGTAATTTAGAATGTTTTCAGTTGCAAAGTACAGTGATATAGATTTGTAGTTTTTACATGATTGTCAGTAGAGTTCAAATAATAACAAATTTTTTTACTTGATTAAGGAATGTGGGATGTGAAAGAGGAACAGTAATTTCAAGTAACTACAAATTTAGAGCCCTGAGGCATTGAAAAAGTAACAAAATACTGAAATTAAGCATCAGAAAGTGTTCAAGTAACAACTAATTCGGTGAGACTAGCCATGTGGGATGTATGGGGTTTGAGATTAAGGCTATTAAGGTAGTCTGGGGCCAGGTTATGAAGAAGAGCTTTGCATGTTGTGTTATGTTCTTGGGCATTATCCTGTAGTAAATACTCATAAACTGTATAAAAGCAATGGGGTTTCATAATCAAATCTGCATTTTAGAAAAGGTAACTGGTGGCACTGTGCTAGGTGATTTGTATAGTAGAGCCAAGCCAAGTGCCGTAGAGTCGGATCCAACTCATGGTGACAAGAGGGGCTTATTTGAGATATGGAGACCAGTTAGAAGGCATTAACAGTTTAAGAAAATTAGTGAGAGCTTGAACAAGGGAAAGGTCAGAGAGAGAGTGAGAACAGGGATGGATTTGTGATCTTTGAGAGAGGGAGGTTTCAAGCATAACTGAAATTTCTAGCTTAGAAAATTAGGTAATTGGCAACCAGAAAATTAGGGGAATTGAGGCACCCTTGAGAAAGATAATTAGGTTAAGTTTTAGACACACTGTGCTTACATTCTTCTAACAAAAATATCAAATTAATGGCTGCAAATAAGTACTACAGCCCTGGGGAGACATTAGGTGTGGTTGATACTAAGAAAAACTGATTTAATGTCAAGCACTCTACACTGGTTAATACCTCTAATTCTAACCCTAATTTTATGAGGTAGAGATTTGTTGCTGTCCTCACTTTATAGATGAGGTTGCTGAGAGAGGTTAAGGGGCTTGCCAAGGCCTTGCAACTGTTGAGTTGCAGAACTTTGATTTGAACCCAGGCAATATGACCTTGGAACCCTGGTTGTGCAGCAGTTAAGAGCGTGGCTACTAGCTGGAAAGGTCAGCAGTTCAAATCCACCACCTACTCCTTGGAAACCCTATGGGGCCGTACAACTCTGCACCATAGTGTTGCTACAAGTGGGAATCTACTTGACAGCAGTACGTTTGGTTTTTTACCAGAATCTGGCCTCAGTGTTCATGCTGTTAACTGTGTATGCTCTACTGCCTCTTAATAATAAGGACTTCCGTGTATGGAACACTTAATATATATTTGACATTGTGGTGGACATGGTGTGTACTGTTAATTCATCTGACCCGCATGACAGCTCTGTTATTTCACAGTTAAGAAAGTTGAGGCCAAGAAAAAAAATTGCATGACGTTTTCCACAAAGCTTCTAGGTTGCTGACCAGGGGTCTGAGCCTAATGTATTTTGGCTGGGGCTCCTAGGCTTTTCCCCATTGTGCATAGCAATGAAAGTGCTGTGGAGATGCGAGAATTAAGGACAGAATCCTGGGAATACCACTGTAGAAGGCTTATGGAGAAGAACTCATATAATAGCCCAGAAAGAAATAAGATGGGAGGAGAGCTAGAATAAATGGACAAAGAAATCCAGGGAAGATGCTTTAAAGCTGGAGGTTAGTCAAAAGCGTTGGCTTCTTGAAATCATAGGCCAGATCACTTGTATCTTTGAATCTTGCGTGTTTGTTACTTAGTAGATAATTAGGAAACACATGATAAATGAATAAAGTGTCACACTAAAGTAAAGTCAAATATGATTGTTATAGTCACTTGATACTGCTCTTAGAAATACCACAGAGTGTATGGTTTCATGAAGAGAAACTTTATTGACATAGTCCAGCAAGCCACAAATCCATTTATGAATTGTAAGTCCATTCAGTAAGGGAATTTATCACAGTCCGGTAGGCTGAGTCCAAATCCAATGAGAGCATCTCGGCACAGGAACCTCAGGTCCGAAGGAAGTGCTCTGCTGTTGGTCTTGGTGGTACAAGGTTCCCAACCCTCTATACTCACTTTTCTCCTTTCTGTCCCACAGCTGGTAATGAGTCCTGCCTCACCAGCACAACTGCTGCTCTTTCTCCATCATCGGTATCCCAGAGGCAGGATTCCCAACACATGGGAGGAATGGCACCATACTTGAGACTCATAGCTGAGTCCAATCAATATGTACATTTTCCGTGGGACACAATGCAGTCCATGACAATGATAAAGACTAGAAAAAAGGCCTTTAAAATGTAGAAATTACAGGACAGTAGTGGCAACAGACTGAGAGACTTAGCAAGAATTGATAAAGACTAAATGTAAACTGTGCTATCAAGAAAATCAGAGTGAAAGGAAGTACTATTTTAGTGACTATTTTAACTGATCAAAGGTTGAGTCTAAGCTCATTTGCTTTGTCTTAATTTGTTTCTACAAGTCACTCCTGTTTTAGTAATTATTCCTACCATCAATAATGTAAAGAATAAATACAGGATATGAAACAAATTATTCAAGAGAATTATTAATTCTTCACTGGGAAAATTTATCAAGGAACTATATGTATGTAACTTTTGGTTTATTGAGTAAAAGCCTTTATGAGAGACTCAGGAAATTGTATTTTCCCTTGAAGGTCTCTAGTGCCAAAATGGACTAGACTGAGAGTGATCAAAACTCATTGCTATTTGGTGATGCCTGTTTGGTGGCTTTATGTATGTGAAAAGAACCAGTGTTCATAGTTAAACTTCTCAGAGAAAGAGTTCTCCATTATAAGAATTAAGACCAAAATTGGCACCTTCACTGGTAATCTCAGTGAGGCCAGCAATTACGTCAGCAGGGAGTGTGAACTAAGTTATTATTCCAAGAGGTGGGTGTTCTGTAATGGTAGGAACATTGTAAATTCTCAGAATAATAGCTTACAATATTTCTTCTTAAAATTTTAAGAAATACTCATTCAAAAGAAAAAAGAGAAAAACCACTTCCAATTTAATTGTAGTTAGACCTGTTAGAATTAGGGATATGTATATGTATATTTTTTGAATGAAAGAGAAATCTTTTGTAATATAAGATAACATTAAAACACAGAAAAGAGATTGGAGCTCTTGGATTCTTTATTTTACTCCTTCCTACTGACTGTATCTGAGTGTCATTTTGCTTTACTTATTAAAGCAAACATACACTGACAGAAATTTTGTTAGGGGTCATGGAGTCAGTTCCTATGCATAGAGACCCTGTAAGGAAAGACTGCCCGATCTTATGCCAGCCTCGCAGTCCTTGTTACACTGGAGCCCATTGTTACAGCCACTGCGCAAATATCCCTGTGAAATTCTTCCTCTTTTTCGCTGATTGTTTACTTTACTAAGCATGTTGTCTTTCTCTAGGGACTGGTTCTGCCTGATAACATTGCCGAATTATGTGAGATGAAGTGTCACCATCCTTGCTTCTAAAGAGCATTCTGGCCGTACTTCTTCCAAGATTTGTTGCTGCATGATATGTTTCATATTCTTAGTTTGGAAGCTCAGCTGAAACCTCCCTGGCATGGGTAACCTTGCTGGTATTTGACATATTGGTGGCAAAGCTTTCAGTGAGTGGGTACAGCAGCATGCAAGCCACTGCAGTGCGGCAAACTGACCAAAATGTGGTGGCATATACTCAGTGGCAGTAGCGCTGATCGCTGTTTTTGTCATCATCCGGGCCGGTTTTCTTTCTGGAGGCCCAGACGTTTTACCCAGCGGCCCTGCTCATGTCTCCATTCTGTGCATGTCGTAATTTTGTGCCCTTGTCCGCACTCGGGTGTGACTGCCTTACGTGAGGCCACCACTGCTCGCTTCAGTGACGGCTGCTGCCTCATCTCCCAAGCCTTCAAGTCTTGCCCGTTTTGATTCTTTCTTCCTGCTCTAGCCAGAGTGATCTTTCTAAAATTCATGCCCCTCCCTTGCTGCAAACCTTCCACATTTTCCTTTTACTCTTTGGTAGGGTGACTGTATGCCTTTTTTTCCCCCAAATTTAAATACTTAGTTGTTGGTTTATTTTTAACCTACAGTTTATATATGTGAAATGCAGATCTGAAATGTATGGTGAAATGAGTTTTGTCAGATGTATGTGCCTGTGTAACACACCTTCCTTTCAAGATATAGATCATATCTATCCCTCTGGAAGTTTTCTTTTGCCCTTCCCATTGAGTCAATCCTCACTGTGGTCCTCCTTTCCCTCTTGTCACCCCATCCCCCTTCAGCCCCAGGCAACCTTGTTCTGATTTCTATTACGATAGTTATAACCTGGGTATTTTTGAAAATGACAAAGAACACTATTGGTGATTATACTAGTAAAGTGTTTGAGGCTAAGAAGAGGAGTGGTTCCCTCACTCTGTATCAAGTCTAGACCCCCTGATTGTCCTAATGCCTTTGTCTAAACAGGGCCCTTGTTTGTTTCTCAAGTCACATTCTTTTATCACATTTCAACTTTTGTACTTGTTCTTTCTACCCCCCAGAAAACCTACTGCCATTGAATCGGTTATGACTCAATGAGATCCTCTCCAGATCTTTTTTCCCACATGGAATTTTCTGCCAAAAGAAGACCACACTACCTTCCCCCACCTCCTCCACATGCTAAACACTGATCAGGTTCTTCATCCTTTCTTTCTCAGTTAAGATGTGATTTCTTTTCCTGACACATTCTCTGCACTTCTGAGAGCCTCCTTATAAATTTGGTTTTCACTGGGGTTTGGGTCTCTTTTCTAGTCTCCTTTTGTACTTTTTGCTTTTCCCCCAAATGCTGTTAAAACTCTAAGTCGTGATTATAAATTCTACTCATATGTTAAATATTTACAAAATTAATATACATAGACATATTAATGATCCATATAAATTAGCTTTAAATTTGTAAATATGAGTTCATACCAATTATACCTTATACTGTTTAAGTAAATAGTCTTCATAAGACTTCCTACTACTTTTTGTAATTGTGCAATTATAATTTAATTTTTTCAGACAAAGCCTCTAGCCAAATGGACAATTGATTATGATTTTTTCCAGAACTTTTAAAATACACCAAGATCCTCATATCTATTTGGTGATCTTACGGACTCCAAGGGTCTTGAAGGTTTAGGTATATTCATAAATACACCACTTGTCCTACAATGGAGAAGTCCAACCTCCAGATATAGTCTTAAAAACTCCAAAGTGTAGAATTCCTGATTTATTCTGTGATACTAAAGATTCCATTGTTTCTTAAAGCAACTTAGATAAACCCCCAGGTTAATATATATATATATATATGTATATATATATATGTATGTGTGTGTGTTTGTCTGTCTGTCTCTCTACAGACACACACATTTTTAAATGATGATTCCTATTTAATTATGTTGGCCAGTTATTTGGGTACACTTACAGAGGAAGTAGGATTGTGACAGAGGAGAGAATCCCCGTGTCGTGTAAACTGTTGCTATGCCATCCAGCCGTGTACAGTCTTTGACTGTTTTTTTAATTTATTTTTTTAACAGGATTTCCTATTTGGAGAAAATAATGTTCTAGACAGGACCAGAGGGTTAAAAAAGGATAATTGTAATTTACCACTCTGGAAGATATCTTGTCTCCATTTGTTATCTGTTGCATAAAATCATTTCTGTAGTATGTGTCCTGCACAGTGAATGGAGAATATTTGTGTGAATGTGGTGACAGGAAGATTGTCTACAAGTGGAGAGTAAGAGAAATAGTATGAGTTGTGCGTTTGCCATTTTGAAAGACTGGGGAAAACTAAGCAGTAATGAATAAAAAAGAACAAAGAGAGATTACTTCAAAATTCGACAAAACAGAAAACATAATTCTGTTATAGATGGCAGTGATAGAAAGGTGATATGTTTTCTAAAGGTACTTTTAGCCATGTCTTCTGCCAAGCAGTTGAAGGGAAGGCCTGATTGCAAGTTGTAGCAGAGAGCAAAAAATATTTCCATTCCTTAGTTGACCAGTATCTTACATATAAATCGTGATTAATTATTATTAAAATAAATTGTTGGAAAAGTACATGAATGAAAACAGATTTTTAAAATAAAATCTGCATTTAAATATTTGAAATACGTCTCTTGGTTTGTGAATCTTTTAACATGTTTTTATTTAAGAATCAACAGTTTAGGTTCCCTTTCAGCAAATTCTACGCACATTTTGTAGTGACCGTAAAATATATTCACAATGTGTGAGCATTCTTATTATTTCTGTTCTGGCTGTTCTGCTTTGTTAATCTAGTTTCTCTGCCCCCTTATAGTCTCATCTTTATTTTAAAGTAGTTGTTGACCGTTTGGTTTCATATAGGTGTCTTTTTTAAGGGAGGATGATGCTTATGGGTAATGTTCATTATTTTGTAAGACAGTCTATTATGTAGCTATAAGGTGACCTCATGAGTTAGTTTTGATTCAAGACTTAGAGTCCTGTTGAATCCTCCAGTCAGAACTGGTCCGGTTCATCTGGTGGTTTTCTTTTCCTTTTTGTTTTTGGAAATTGGAGTTCTATTTACACTTTTCTTCCATTTTATCCTTCTAAGGAGATGCTGTGGTTCATGTGAACATGTTTTTGACCCCAAAGAAGAAGCCAGTATGGTAGCCCAAAGTCAGCTTCCAGTACATACTGAAACAATCAGATACAGCATATTTTACACAGGTAGTGCATGTCTTCTATGTTTGTTTACCAACTGTAACCTCACTCTGTATTTTCATAAGTGCATCTAAGCCAATTTTGTTTTTACATGTTGCTGTAAAAAAATTAGCATAACATGCTTATAAAAATACCTCAAGGAAGGTAGATCATAGTTGGCACACAGACACAGAAGGCATACATTATTTGTATGAAAGTATAAGAGACATTAAATGACTTTAAAGTGTTAAAAGAGTTTGCTTTTACTGTGTGGTTAAATGGAAATAATTGAATATATTAGAATTTTTAATCTCTATCCTTTTTTCAAAGCAGGTAGATAAGTCATTTAGTATGAGTTTTCCATGATTTTTAAAATCAGTATGTTAATGTTTTTGTGTAGGTCATTGGGCATAGAACCTTAAATGTTGTAGTTGTTCAATAAATGCTTGTTGAAAAATTAAATCTCTTAGTTATGTGAATTCTATGTCCAAAAAATCAGTCCTTTAAAATCCTGTGGAGCACAGTTCTACTGTGACATGCACAGGGTTGCTGTTAGTTGGAATTGACTCAATGACAGTGGTATGTAGTCTAACTAAGGTGACATATGAGACTACTACAGTACCTTTGGAAACATTATAGGCAATGTTTTATTTTGTCACAGATTGCTTTTGATGTAGAAGACGTTACCAGTTAAATCGAGAGGAATGAAGCAAAGAGTAGGTGTATTAGTCTGAATTCAAGGAGGAGGGTTTATGTGGGAAAAAGATAAGGCATTTTCTTAAATTGTTGTTTAGGAAGTCTTAGATCTTTATTTCGTAAACCTTTGATTAAAAGATAGTGTTAATCGAGGGTTGCTGTGAATTGAAATTGACTTCTTTACAGATGCCAATGCCCTTTACTTCTTGTCTCGTCTAATTGCTCTGTCTAGAACTCCTAGTACAGTGTTGAATAGGAGAGGTGAGAGTGGGCATCCTTGTCTAGTTCTTGTTCTCAGGGGAAACTGTTTCAGTCTCTCGTCATTCAGGATGATGTAGGCAGTTGGCTTTTTATAAATGGCCCTTGTTGCCGTGAGGGATTTGCCATCTATTCCTATTTTGCTGAGAGTTTTTAGCATGAATGGGTGTTGGACTTTATCAAATGTCTTTTCTGCCTTAGTAGACAAAATCAGGTGATTCTTGTCTTTTATGTTATTTATGTGGTTGATCACATTAATTGTTTTTCTGATGTTGAACCAACATTGCATCCCTGGTAAGAATCCAACTTGGTCATGACACATGATTTTTTGGATATATTGTTTGTTGTATTCTATTGGCAAGAATTTTGTTGCAGATTTTTGCATCTAGATTCATGAGTGATATTGGTCTATAGTTCTCCTTTTTTATTGGGTCGTTCCCTGGCTTTGGTACCAGGTTACATGGGCCTCATAGAATGAATATGGGAGTATTCCATCCCTTTCTGTACTGTGAAGTAGTCTCAGTAGTATTGGAGTTAAATCTTCTCTAAAAGCTTGGTAGGATTCTGCTGTGAAGCCATCTGGGCCTGGGCTTGTTTTGGCTAGTAGTTTTTTGATGACTTTTTCAGTCTCTTCCTTTGTGATGAGTTTATTAAGCTGTTGTGCTTCACCTTGTGATAATTTTGGTATTTGATATGAATCAAGGAATTTATCCATTTCCTCTAGGTTTTCAAATATGTTAGAGTACAGTCTTTCATAGTATCCTGTTATGATATTTTTGATTTCTGTTGGATCAGTTATGACAACTCTTCTTTCATTTATTATTTGGGTTATGTGTTTCCTTTCCTGTTTTTCTTTAGTAAGTTTAGCTAGTGGTTTGTCAATTTTGTTGATCTTTTCAAAACAACAGCTTTTGGTCTGTATAGTATTTTCAGTTCTTCCATTCTCGAAATCATTTAGTTCTGCTCTAATCTTTATGATCTCTTTTCTTCTGGTGCCTGAGGGGTTCCTCTGTTGTTCTCGCTCTACTTGTTCAAGCTGTAGGGTTAGTTCTTTGATTTGGTCTCTGTCTTCCTTCCACATGTGTGCATTTATGGAGATAAAGAGACCTCTGAGCATTGCTTTGGCTGTATCCCATAGGTTCTGCTACGAAGTGTTTTAATTCTCATTGGAATCCATGAATTTCTTTATTTCATCCTTGATTTCTTCTATAACCCGTTTTTTTGGGCCAAGATGTTCAGTTTCCATGAGTCCCACTTTCTGTCTATGTTTTTTCTGCTATTGATTTTGACTTTATAGCTTTATGATCTGAGAAGATGCTTTGCATTAATTCAGTGGTCTGGATTTTGTTGAGAATTGCTTTATGTCCTAAAACATGGTCTGTTCTGGAGACTGTTCCATGTGCACTGGAGAAGAATGTGTAGTTGTCTGCTGATGACTAGAAAGTTGTGTCTGTGTCAGTGAGGTCTAGTTGGTTAATTGTGGCAGTAAAGTCTTCTGTGTCTTTATAGAGCTTTTTGCTAGATGATCTGTCCTGTACTGAGAGTGGAGTGTTGAAGTCTCTCACTATTATTGTGGAGCGATGTATCGCATTTTTGAGTGTAGTCAGTGTTTCTGCGATGTATTTACATACTCTAATATTAGGTGCATCAGTACTGAATATTGTTAAGTCCTGCTTGTGTACTGAACCTTTCAGCAATAAATAGTGTCCATCCTTCTCCACAGTGGTGGATTACATTAAAATCTATTTTGTCTGAGGTTAGATTTGCCACACCTGCCCTTCTTTGTTCATTGTTCATTGTTAGCTTGATATATATTCTTCCATCCTTTACTTTTCAGTTTGTCCCTGTCTTTAAGTCTAAGCTGAGTTTCTTGTAGGCAACATATTGATGGGCTGTGTGTTTTGATCCAAGGTGTTGCTCAGTGTCTCTTTACCGGAGCATTCAATCCATTTGCATTCAGTGTAATTATTGGTAGGTATGTGTTCATATTGTGATATGTTTATTTTTGTGTTGATGCTTTCTCTGTTGTTCTTATTAGTCTGTTCTGGGACAGTCTTCTTTGTGAGTTGATTTTTCACCTTTTTCAGGGTTGGCTTTGTGGTTGTTGAGACTCCTGTATTACATTTCTTGATTTGATATGTGGCATCTTTATTGTGCTTTCATATGTTGCATCTTTATTGTGCTGCCCCTATGATCCCCACTAATAGATTATGTATAAACTCAATTTTAAGTACTACCAGTCTTTTCAACTTTCTCTCCATCTGGAAGGACTATATTGAGTACATCCCTCTTTTTAATATGATGACATCATAGTTTTCATAATGTAATCACTGGATCATTTCTTTCACTATTACAGCTTTGATTGAGTTTGGAGCCTTCCCTAACTGAGTAGGACCTCGGTGATGTGTCCTGTATTTGCTTCTAAAATATAAAGTTAGTAGTTTTGTTCTTCTAAGCCAAGGGATTCTTTCAGTATTTCTTGTAGCTTTGGTTTGGTTTTTACAAAGTCTCTGAGTTTCTGTTTATCTGCAATGTCTTAATTTCATTTCTGTATTTGAAAGGTAGTTTTGCAGATATATAATTCTTGGTTGGAAGTTCTTCTCCTTCAAGGCTTTGAAGATGTCATGCCACTGTCTCCATGCCAGCATGGTTTCGGCTGAGAAATATGATGAAAGCCTACAGGGTTTCCCTCTGAATGTTAGCTTTGCTTTGAGTGTTGCTGCCTTTAAGAGTTGCTGCTTATGTTTCATTTGTTTAAGCTTGATTAAAATATGTCTTGGGGTCTTTCTTTTGAGACCTATATTGAGTGGCATGTGATATGTATCTTGGATATCTATAGTCTCTTCTCTCATAATTTCTGCAAAGTTTTTTGTCAGCAGCTCAACAACAATATTCTCTGTGTTCTCAGGTGTCTTGCCCTGTTCAGGAATTCCAGTTTTCTTGCTTCTTTTTTTCTGACTTCTCCTCATAGATGCTGGAGTCAGTAGCTCTGTCTTCTGAATCAGAAACCCTGTTTTCCATGTGTTCCATTCTATTTTCTTGGCTTTGAATTCAAGTTTGTATGTCTTTGATTTTGCTCTTCATCTGCTGGATTCTTGAGTACTGGTGTTCCATCAGATCAAACAGCTTGCTTAATTTTTCATTGTGTTCTGCTGCATATTGTATAAGGTCAAGGAGGACTCTCTATATAATCTTTTTGTATTCACCTTCTGATGTTTTCAGAAAAGCTTCTTCATCTGGGAAGTTTTGTGGAGCTTTGTTTTGTGGGCCTTCTGAAGCCATGGGTGATTTCTTGGTTACTTTTTTCTCCAGAGTTTGTTGCTTTTGGGACATTTTGTGACTCAACAGAGGCTGACAGAGATGCTGTGAGGATGGACCACAATTGTTTCTCTAGGGCTTCTTAAAATGAGAGGTAAAAAGTATCTGACAACTTCCAAAGTCAGTCAGGCTTTCAGGTATATAAGGCCCTCTTCCCAGCTGGGAAAGTAAGCACCTCTATATTGAATCCCAGATGTTATAATCTATCTTCAAATACAGAAAGACTACTGCCCTGCTGGCCCCTGCTGTTGGGCCCCAGCTGTAGGTGATACTGTATGGAATACTGCTTTTCTCGTGGAAGAGCACTCTTCCAGGGCAGGTGCTGTCTCTCAGCCTAGGAATTAGGTCTGGCTGAGGCCTCCGTATGGGTAATCCACCTCCCAGTGGAATAAGATGGTGTCCTGCACAAACTCCATGTCTGCCCTGGTATAGGGTGCTCCATGGCGGAGGCGGAAGTGAAACCATAGGTGCTGAGATGCACAGAGTCCAAAGCTGGGCTGTCAAAATACAACAGTTTTACCTGCTGATCCCACCAGCTGTGCATCTGAGATTAGCTGCTAGTCAAGTCCCAGCTCTGCCTGCTGGCTAGGCAGAGGAAAAAATGTTAAGATGGTGAGTTTCCTTTGGTCTGTGAAAGCCAGCACTTGCCCAAAGTGGGGATCAGTAAAAGAGAGGAGGGTTTCCGTTCAGTGGTCAGCCAGCCAAGGGCCGTTGAAGTGGTATGAAGTCCATATTAACAGCACTATACTGTGTCCTAGTGCTCACTAGATGTCCAGAAGGCTCTGTTTAGCTATCAGCCCAGGTCTTGGTTTCGAGAGAGATTTAAGGAGATGTGGGTTTAGTCTGCCATGTTGACTCCACCCCCTCAGAATTTACTTAATGGCAATGGGTTTGTTTTCTTAAATTAATCTAAACTCCAAAAAACCAAACTCACTGCTGTTGAGTCATTTCTGACTCAGTGACCCTATAGGCAGAGTGGAACTGCCCATAGAATTTCCCAGGAACACCTGGTAGATTTCAACTGCTGACCTTTTGGTTAGCGGCTATCGCACTTAACCACTATGCCACTAGCAACAAAAAGTTGAAGGTGATTTGTAAAGAGAATTTTTGACAAAAATTAGAGTTCTGTTGAGTCTGTCAATCTGATCTGGTCTGGTTAGTTGGGTGGTCTTGTTTTTGCTTTGAAGTCTGATTTGATTCCTAAATACATTTTCTTTTTGTATATTTGGAATTACTGGTCTCTTTGTGAACATATACATTTTTATAATGTCACTCTGCCTGTTTTTCAATCTGGGCTTTCCTCTTGGCATTAGGTCACACTGAAGTGATTGAAGACTGCAAAGGGCTCGTCGCCTAAGACTGATACGTGGTAACCAAAGTCCTTGAAATTTACATTTCACAGTAAACTGGTTTTTAAAATTCATAGTAGAAACTATTTTCATCATGGCAGTTATTTTTAGATTATTGCACAGGAAACCCTGGTGGTGCAGCAGTTAAATGCCACATCAACTAACCAAAAGGTTGGCAGTTCAAATCCATCAGGTGCTCCTTGGAAACTTTGTGGGACACTTCTACTTGTCTATGTCACTGAGTTGGATTGATATGACAGTAATGGATTTGGTTTTTGATTTTGTATAGATATGTGGCTATTTAAAAGTAAGTTCACATTTTAATTATACTTTAATTATCTTGAACCATTGGAATTTTTGAAAATGTGTTACATTGGAGGACTGAATCTGAGGCTGATGAAGCAAAATCAGAACCATATCGCATAGCTTCAGATAGTGAATCAAATTGCATAGTATAGTTAAGTGTGTTTATAAAGATTATCCACAGCATAATGAATATATTTATAAATGCAATATTGTTAAAGAAGTTTGTAGTCAGTGTAATACTTGTGCATGAACATTTAACATCCATGTTTAACATTCAGAACTGAAATGATTGCCATTTTAAGTTTGTTAGTTTTAGAAAATACATATTTTCAACTGTTTCTCAAAAGTTATTAGGTCCTCTAACAAAAAACTGCTTAGACACTTTTTTTTAAAAAAAAAGTGTCATTATTGAGTTTTAAGAGTTCTTTATATATTCTGGAAAAAAGCTGTTACCAGGTACATTCTTAATGCTTCAGTTCAACATTGTACTGGAAGTTCTATTAGATAAGAGGAGGAAACAAAAGACATCCCGGTTGAAAAGGAAGAAGGAAAAGTGTTCTATTCACAAATGGCATGATCTTATGTCTGGGTGATATAGCCAGCACAGTTACTATTCTCTTTGAAGGGAAAGAAGCCTCTTCCTTTATGTTTCACTAAGTGTCTTAGTCATCTGGTGTTGCTCTAAGAGAAATACCCCAAATGGATAGTTTTAATAAAGAAAACTTTACTTTTATTCAGTCCAGTAGGCTGGGAGTCTGAATTCAGGGTGCAAGCTCTAAGGGAGTGTATTTTCTCTGTCGTTTTTGGAGCAAACTACTTGTGTTGCATCAGTCTTGCTTTCTTCTGAGAGTATCTTGGTGCAGAAACCTCAAGTCTGTGCTGCTTTCTTGATGGTGTGAGGTTCTCAGCTGTCTACCTACTTCTCTTTCCTTTTATCTCTTGTAGGATGAAAGGTGGTGCAAGCAACACTTCAGGGAAACTCCCTTTGTAAGGGTTCTACAGTGCGTCCCCAGTCCTCTTTAACATAATCCAATTTGTGAACCCCAGGCAGAGATTAGAATTAACAACATAGGAAAATCACAAAATGGAGGACCATCACACAATACTGGAAATCATGGCCTAGCCAAATTGCTACACACATTTTTGGAGGGACACATTTCAGTCTGTGACACAAGGAAATAGTTATTTTTATTTTCTAGAATCATTAAAACTAGTTTTTAAGCTTGATCAATATTTAATCAAGGAGACTTAAGAAACTTGTTACTTTTTTTTAGGTTGGGATGGAAAGTGAAGACTCTCCAGAAACTTTTGCTATCTGGGTGTAGTAGGTGAATGATCAAACCTCTTGGAAGGTTTGTGTGAGTTATTTGAGAGTATTTATTTATCCGTTTAGTTTCTTCCCAAAAGGAAAGAATCTTACAGTATTTTTTAAATTGATTTTGGTCACTTAATGGATTGTGTATTTAATACACATCTTTTTTGTTGCTTAAATTTGAGAAAGAAAAAGTAAACATTAAGTATGTGTGTGTGCTTCATATTAATCATTTTTTGTTTTTAACGTAAGGTTTTTGTTGTGTGATTCTGACTCAGCCTGACCCTATGGGACAGAAGAGTTACTTCTGCTGTGATCTTTGCTGGGAGCAGATTGCCGGGTCTTTCGCCCCTTGGAGCCACCAGTGGGTTCACACTGCCAACGACCAGTTGGCCACTGAGTATCTAACCATTGTGCCACTAGGACTTCTTAACTTAAGGTTAAAACATGAGGTTTGTTGATGCCCAAAACATGTAGGATTAAGTATCTGGTAAGGGAGTGAGGTAGCAAACAAGGATTTTGGCGCCAAGATGGTTTCATAGGACCGTGTAGGTGATTTTGCTTCCATAGTTGTTAAAGAAATTTACAGAGGCCTTTATACTATCAGGGAATACTGTCTGATTTGTGTTCAAACTATTCGTATTTGTTATTCTTCTATAGTTATAATTTTCCAGTAGACTTTATCAAACCTAAATGTGTATAGTAAACATGCCAGTAACTAAATCTGTGGTTGAATTTGGTCAGTTGTGTGAAATGCTATCTAATAGTTATGTTTTCTGAATTTCATATAGCCACATTAAGATTAGAAATGACTGTAAGTGTGGTTATGGGTGTGAGAATTGTGTTTGTCTTTTTAAAATTTTTCTCTTTTTTATTGTACTTTGCATAAAGGTTTACAGAACTAGTTTCTCTCTAAACAGTTAGTGTACTTACTGTTTTATGACATTGGTTAACATCCCCACGACATGTCAGCTCTCTCCGTTTTCAACCTTGGTTCCTTGTTACCAGCTTTCTTGTCTCCTCCTGCCGTTTAGTACTTGCCTCTGGGCTTCTGAACTCCTTTAGCTTCATTTTATTTTATGGGCCTGTCTAGTCCTTGGTGGAAGCGTGAAATACACCTTAGAAGTGACTTCATTTATTGAGCTGAAATGTTGTCTGGAGGCCATATTTTCCAGGTTTCTCCAGTCTCTGTCAAGACAATAAGTCTGATAATTCTTTCAGAGATCGATTTTTGTTCTCCATTTTTGTCCAGCTCTGTCCAGGACCCTCTGTTTTGATTCCTGTCAGAGCAGTTAGTGGTGGTAGCAGGACACCATCTAGTTGTATTGGAATCAGTCTGATGGAAGCCATTGTAGATGTGGTCCATTAGTCTTGTGGACTAATCTTTCCTTGTATCTTTAGTTTTCTTCATTCTTCCTTGCTCCCAAAGAAGTGAGACCACTGGAGTATCTCAGCTGGATGCTCACAGGCGTTTAAGACTCCAGATAGTACTTACCAGAGTAGAATGTAGAACATATTCTTTATAAATTAAATTACGCCAGTTGAGCTGGATTTCCCAGAGACCATAGTCCCCGACTCAGCCCAGAAGTTCAATTCCTCAGGTAGTTTGGATGTGTGTATGGAGCTTCTGGAACAGGCAGAGTAAAATAAGTGACTGCATCTTGAATTTAATCCTGCTCCAGGCATAAGTCCTTTGCTTCTATTAGTTTCAAGGTAAGGACTGATCTGTGCTGTCTTTAGGACTGTGGATAAACAAGTAATAAAAATCTAAAGACCATAAAAGAAAAACAAAGGAGTTGCTGGACATTATATGATAACTAGACGACCTCAGGGCCCCAAACACCAATGTAGATATCAGAACATCTGGGACATGATTACTGTGACCACCTAAAGAAAATTAACATTCCTAGGACTCAAAACCTCATCTCCTTTGCCAATGAAACTCCTAGCTAGTCTTCTCAGAAGCTCCGGTGGCATAGTAGTTAAATACTACAGCTTCTAGCCAAAAAGTCAGCAGTACGAATCCACCAGGTGTTCCTTGGAAACTCTATGAGACAGTTCTGTGCTGTTCTGTAGGGTCACTATGAGTTGGAATTGACTTGATGGCACTGGGTTTGGTTTTGTTTGTTTAGTCTTCTTTTTGAGAAGACAGATTTGGGAGAAACCTATCCCTTCGGTCTTCTTGCTTACCAGTACACAATAAGTATCTTGCTATTCATCTTACTCCTGCCTCAGAGAGTGGCTTTTTTCAGCAGGCCGCATGAACTCCACTTAGGTTTGTGGTAACACTTCTGTGACCTTGCCGTGTACAAGTTGTGTTGGCTTCACCATTATTGTGTTCCAGCTTCACCAGTTGTATAGGCTGGGTTCCTCAGTATTGTATACTGTCTTACCTGCCACCCAAGTTACCACTTGTATTTTGTCTATTTGGGTTTTTTCTCCATGCCTCTCTTCCCTGGTAGCCATCAAAGATTGTTTCCTTTTCTGTGTAAACCTTTGACGAGTTTTTACAGTAGTGGACTCATACAATAATTGCTCTTTTGTGGTTGATTTACTCCACTTAGCATAATACCCTCCAGTTTGCTCTGTTATGAGATTCTTCACAGATTCATCATTGTTCTTTATTGTTGCATAAAATACTCCATTGTGTTTATGTTCCACCGTTTGTTTATCCATTCATCTGTTGATGGGCATTTGGGTTGTTTCTGTCTTTTTGCTGTTCTGAGCAATGCTGCAGTGAATGCCAAGCTGCAGTGAATATGGGTATGTATATATTATTCATGTGGCAGTCTTATTTCTCTAGACTGTATTCCTAGGAGTAGGTTTTCTGGATCATATGGTATGTCTACTTCTAGCATTCTAAGGAGGCATCATATTGTTTTCCCAAACAGATGTGTCGTCTTGCATTCCTACCAGCAGTATATAAGAGTTCCTATCTCCTGCAGCCTCTCTGACATCAGTAATGCAGGGGTGAGATGGAATCTCATTGTGGTTTAGATTTGCATTTCTCTAATGGCTAGTGTTTGTAAGAATTTTATTATGTGTCTGTTGACCACTTAAATGTCTTCTTTGATGAAGTCTGTTTCGTTTGCCCATTTTTAAATGGGATTGTTTATCTTTTTGTTGGAGAAGAGTTGAGTTTTCTTGCAGATTTTAAAGACTAGAATTTTGCCTGATTTATAATGCCATTTCCCATCCCCCAGTCTATAGATTCTCTTTTTATTCTTTGGGTAAAATCTTTTGATGAGTCTAAGTGTTTAATTTTTAGAAGATCTCAATTATCTAGCTTATCTACTGGATTTGATGTGTTGGATGTGGTCTGTATCTTGTTAATGCCATGTATTAGAGTTTCTAGGAAGTGTGGAGTTTATTTTGTCTTCTATGGACTTTATACTATTTGGCTTTATATTTAGGCCTTTGATCCATTTTGAATTATATTTGTATATGATGTGAGGTATGGCTCCTGTTTCCTATTTTACAGATGGGCATCCAATTTTGCCAGTACCATTGTTAAAAAGACTGTCTTTTTCCTGGAATCTGACAGATTTGGGGCATTTGTCGAAGACCAGGTGAACACGGGTGGTCAATGTATTTGTCCTTGTAGGAAATCCAGGCTGTATAGTGAGCTCTGAGGTCAGGTGGAAGAGTCCTCCTACTTCATTCTTCTTCACTAGTGCTTTACTTTTCTGGGGCTTCTTCTCTTTCCATATAAAGTTACTAATTAGTTTTTCCATCTCTTTAAAGAATGTTGTTGTTATTTAGACTGGAATTGTAGTATGTTGGGAAATTGCTTTGGGTAGAATTGTCATTTTTTGCAGTGTTGCTTCTACCTGTCTTAGGCTGGCTTCTCTAGAGCTTATGAATACATATATAGAGATATTTATATAAAGGAAATGGTTCATGCACTTGTAGAGTCTGAAATGTCCCAAATCTTGAACTAGATACAGACCTCACACAGCTGTGGAAGGTAGTGAACCAAAGGTTGCCAGATCAGAGAGCAGCGTTCCTGCTCTTAGGCTATGAAGGTTGGTGAATCCAAAGGTGGCAGGAAAGACTTCAGTGTTTCTCCTGATTCACATAGCTTCAGGGGCTAATAAACCCAGGATCGGCAGGTTAGGGAACAGAACTCTTAATAGGCTGTGAAGATCAGTGAATCCCAAAATGCATAGGTAAGCTGCTGGCTCAAGTCTCAAGAACCGGACATTAGAAGAAAAGAGCATGGTAGTTTGTGGATCCACAATAAAAAAAAAACTTTGGCAAGACGAACAGTCAGGAAATAGACGGCAGAAGACACAGAGATGAAGGCTGAGGGTGTAGTGAGCTGCTACTGGTTCTGCCCCTGCTGTCCTCACAGCACATTCCATCATGGCAGTGACCACAACATTGTACAACTGCCAGAACACTGAGAATCATGACCCACACAAGCTGACAGTCTTGACCACTGTAAGCATGATATGTTTTCCCATTTGTGTAGATCTCTTTTGATTCTTATTGTAGTGTTTTGTAGTTTTAAAGGTCTTTTACATTCTGGGCTAGATTTATTCCTAAGTATTCTGTTTTTATAGGGGCTGTTATAGATTGGGAAACCCCATTAGCGTAAGTGTTACATTTGCAAACCAAAATATCAGCAGTTCATATCTGCCAGGTGCTCCTTGTAAACTCAGTGGAACAGTCCTACTCTGTTCCACAGGGTTGCTATGAGTCAGAATTGGCTTAACAGCAGTGGTTTTGGTTTTGGGTGTATTATAAATGGTAGTGTTTTCCTGATTTCGTTTTAATTGTTCTCTTTACTGATGTATGGGAATCCAACTGAGTTTTGTATGTTTCTGTTGTATCCTAATGCTTTGCTGAATCTTTCCATGAGTTCATATAGCTTTCTTGAGAAATCTTTTGAGTTATCTATAGATAGTATCATATTATCTGCAAATAGGGATAGTTTAACTTCCTAATTATCAATTTTGATGCCCTTTATTTTTTTTTCTTATCTTATTGCTCTAGCTAGGATTTCCAGCAGAGTGTTAAATAGGAGTAATGATAAAGGGCATCCTTGTCTTGTTCCTGTTCTCAAGTGGAATGGTTTTAGCTTCTCTCTGCTAAGAATGATATTGGGTGTTGGTTTTGTGCAGATGTCCTTTATTGTGTTTAGAAATTTCCCTTTAATAACTATTTTATTGAGAATTTTAATTTTTCAGAAATGGCTGTTGAACTTTGTTGAATGTCTTTTTTGCGTCAGTCCAGAGAATCTTGTGATCCTTTTTTTTTCCCCTTTTTTTTTATATGGTGGATTATACTTATTGATTTTCTAATGTTGAACAATCCATGCATACCTATTATAAATCACACCTGGTTGTGGTGTATCATTTTTTTTGCTATGATGCTGAATTCTGTTGGCTAGAGTTTTGTTGGGAAGTTTTGCATTTATTTTCATGGGAGATATTGATCTGTGATTTTCTTACTTTATTTTTTATTTATTTAGTTTTGGTGTCTTTTCCTGGATTTGGAAACCCTGGTGGCATAGTGGTTAAGTACTGTTTGTCAACCAAAAAGGTTGGCAGTTTGAATCTACCAGATTCTCCTTGGGAACTCTGTGGAGCATTTCTGCTCCGTTCTATAGCGTTACTATGTGTTGGAATCCACTTGACAACAGTGGGTTTTTGGGTTTCCTAGATTTGGTATCATGGTTGTGTTGGCTTCATAAAATGAATTCAGAACTGTTGCTTCCTATCCTATGTCCTGAAATAGTTTGAGTAATACTGGTGTAAGCTTGTTTTTGAAAGTTTAATAGAATTCTCCGTTTGGGCCAGGGCTTTTATTTTGTTTGTTTTTTAGTTTTCTTTATTAACTTTTCAGTCTCTTCTCTTATTATTGGTCTAGTCATATTTTCAACATTTTTTTTTTTTTTAAATTTGGATAGTACTGTGTTTCCAGAAATTTGTCCATTTCCTCTAGGTTTTCAAATTTGTTTGAATATAGTTTTTCATGATACTCTTGTTATGATCCTTTTTATATTTCAGTGCAACCTGTTGTAATGTTACCTGTTTCATTTCTTATTTGGTTTATTTGTGTGCTGTCTTGTTTTTATTTTGTCAGATTAGCCAGTGGTTTGTAGATTCTGTTGATTCTTTCAGAGAACCACTGTCTGATTTTGCTGATTCTTCCTATTTTTTTTTTTTTATTCTCTATTTCATTTATTTCTGCTCTAGTTATTATTTTCCTTTCTTCTGGGGACTAGGGGCTTTTTTTGTTATTCTCTTTCTTTTCATTAGAGTTGTGTAGCTAATGTTTTTATTTTGTCCCATCTTTTTTGATGTATGCACCTATTGCTGTAAATTGACCTCTGAAGACTATCTTTGTTGTGTTTCAAAGGTAGGTTTTAGTATCATGTGTTTTCATTCTTTTTTGATTCCAGGAATTTTTTTATTCCATCTTTGATTTCTTCTGTTACCTAGCAGTTATTAAGAAGGATGTTATTCAGTTTCAATGTAACTGATTTTTTTTCCCTGTTCTTTGTGTTGTTAATTTCTGCTTTGATGGTGTTGTGGTCAGAGAAGACATTTTGTCCTTTCTCAGTGTTTTGGATTTTGTTGAGGATTGCTCTGTGGCTTAAGGTGTGGTCTGTTCTGAAGATCATCCACATGTGCTGGAAAAGAATAAGTACTTTGCAACTATTCGGTGTAGTGTTCTATATATGTCTATGAGATCAAGTTGGCTGATCATGCCCTTTAGCTCCTCTGTATCTTTGTTGATTTTCTTTCTAGATGTTCTGTCCTTTACCGAGAGTGCTGTGTTGAAGTCTCCTACTATTATTATAGAACTGTTGTTTCTCTTTTCATTGCTGTTAGAGTTTGTTTTATGTGTGTTGGAGCATTGTTGTTGGTTGTATATATGTGTAGTCTAATTAAGTCTTTGTGATAGATAGTCACTTTAATCATTATACAGTACCTTTCTTTCTAAAAAAAATTTTTATTTTTCTTTAAGTAAAAGTTTACAATCCAAGTCAACTTGTCATGTAAACACTTGTTCACACGCACTAATATAACTCTAGCTGCTCTCCCTTTGTTTTGGCAGCACACTCTTCCTTTCTACTCTGTATTTCCTGTGTCCGTTCAACCAGATACTGTCCCTCCATTGTCTCATCTTGTCTCTGGACAGGCGCTGGTCAGTCAGCCTTATGTATGTGCTTAAGCCAAGAAGCGTGCTCTTCCCCACTATCATCTTATGTCTTATAATTTAGTCCAAGTCATGCTACTCAGATGGCTGCTTGCTACCTTTTAAGACCCTAGACACCCCTAACCAAAGTGGTATGCAGAAGAACATTTTCTTAAAAAACGCATTGTTATGCCCATTCACCTAGAACTCTCCTGAAACCATGGTCCCCAGACCCTGCTACTCTGTCCCTTGAAGTGTTGTGTTATATTTAACTTCTGGTTTGGTCTGGCTATGCTGACCTCCCTTCTACTACTCCCTTCACCAAACTCAATTTCTGTGTACTATTTAATCATTGAATACACTCCTCCCTCCCCACCCTTATAACCATCAAGGACCTTTTTTCTGTGTTTACACCTTAACTTGAGTCTTATCAATAGTGGTCTCATACAATATTTGTCCTTTTGCAGCTGAGTCATTTCACTCCGCTTGTCTTCTAGATGACTCCATGTTATGTTTCCTAAGGTCATCATTGTTGTTTGTCATTGCATAGTATTCCACTGTGTGAATATACCATGGTTTGTTTATCAGTTTGTCTGTTGATGGGCATCAGGTGGATTTCATCAATTAGCTATTGCAGGCAGTGCTGCAGTGAACATTGGTGTGCTTGTATCTATTTGTGTGACAGCTCTTATTTCTCTAGGATATATTCTAGGAGGTGGGATTGCAGGATCATATGACATTGTGATTTCTAGCTTCTTAAAAGAGTACCAAATTAATTTCTAAAACTGACTTCACCTGATTCCCAACTCTTTCATTCTGGTTAGTCTAGGTAGTTCTGGACATACTGTCTCTTCCCCTTCACCTAGTCTAGTTGATCCACTTTCCATTTGATTTTCAGGACTCCTAGAATGTCATACGTAATTGATTCATTTGTTCTTTGGAGTTTTTATTATTAGAGGGATCACAGGATGCATTTGACTACTCTGCCATCTTGGCCTTGCACAGTGCCCTTCTTTGTTTTTTAGGTGGTTTTGTTTTCAAGTCTGTTTTATCTTAGTATCATTACTTTTGCTCTTTGTTGTTAACCATTTATTTTATATGTTTCTTTCCATCTTTTGCTTTTTAATAAATTTATGTCTCTTTTTCTAAGGTGTGTCTCTTGTAGATAGCATACTGGTGGATACTTTATTTTTTATCCATTCTGTCATCTCTTTATGGGTGCGTTTAAACCATTTACATTCAGTGTAATCATTGATAGGTGTCAATTAATTGCTGACATTTTGTAGTGCTGACATTTTCTTTGTTCCTTTTGCTTTCTTCTGTTGAATTCCTTTTGTTTGTAGATTTGTTTTTGTTGAGACTTTATGTTGTTCTTTTTTTGATGAATAGGTTTGTTAGCTTTCTTTGTGTTTACCTTAAAATTTATCCTTATCTTCCTAAGTTTGAATCAGTCTGTTATTACTAGGTATTACCTTGCTTTCCACTGCATTAGAAAGTTCTAAGCAATTTTGGAACTCTTTTTTTCTGTAGTGTGCATCAGCACTGTTATCGGTTGGGGTGTGACTTTTAAGTTCATGAGCTCATCCTAGAAAAAGTGCTTTGAAGGGTGGACTAGGTGCTGAGGTTGGTGCACAGCTTCCCAAGGGGAGTACTTCGAAGGTGACTGTAGTGGTAATCAGCAGTGAGGTATGTAGCACTTTTTTCTAGGGTGAGTTTGTGAAATTAATTGTCAGAACTTATATGATGAGAGCTCTGCTGGCTAGTCCAGAAAAAGTGTTCTAAAATTGCTTTGAAAGGGTGGACCAGGTGCTGACATCAGTGGATAGCTTCCCATGGTGAGTACTTTGAAGGTAAATGTAGTGATACGCAGCAGTAAGGTGTATAGCACGTCTTCTAGGATGAGTTCTCAAACTTAATTGTCCAGCCTTGAATACTTACACCATTTATTCTCTCTTTTATTGTTCTGATGTTGTTATCATTTATAGATCAGCTTCTCTGATTCCCTGTTGTAATTACTCTATTTTTGGATAATTCTTGAGAGTTCATTTTCTAGGCTGATATGTGGTTGGTACAATATTGTGTCCTAGATTCAGGTCATCATCTGATGTTTGTTCTCAGACTGAAGGACTCCTTTTAATAATTATTTAAATTTGGCTTAGTTTTTATGTACTCCTTTAATTTCTGTTTATATTTGAATGTGATTTTGTAGGATATCTTATTCTTGGTTAGCATTTGTTTTCTTTCAGGGTTTTATATGTGTCCTCTCATTGCCTTTATATTTTCTCAAACTGTGCTCAGGATTGTTTCTTTCTCTTTCTTTCTTTTTTTTTTTTTTTTTAGTGAATGTGATTATGATATACTTTGATGATTTTCTTTTGGAATCATTGTTATAGGGGTTTGTTGAGCTTCCTGGATAGTCAGCTTTTCACCTATCAGAATATTATGGAAGTTTTCTGTCATCACTTCTTCAGTGATCCTCCATAGTTTTCTCCCTGTTTGGGATCTATAATGATTTGCACATTTTTGCTTCTGATTTTATTCCACGTAATTCTCAGGGTTTCTTCTTTTTTCTTTTTTTTTTGATTTTTTCCTCACATAGTGTTGTATCCAAGTGTGTAATTTTGCTGTTGCTGTTTTTCATAATTTCAGACCTGCTCCTCAGCCTCTCTGTGACACTGTGTGTTTCTGAAATCTTGTCATTTATTTTTGGACTGCAAAGTATTGTTTTTGTATGATTTCTAGTTGTGAATTTATTTTGGTGTTTGTTCCTGTATTATTTTCTTGAATTCCTCCTTTTTTTTGGTCTGTACTTTCTATGAATTTGTCTGCTTTTTCCATGAATTTGCCTGTTTTTTTTTCCCCCTCATTTTTGTCTGCTATTTTGTCTAACTCTTATATAGCTCTGAGTGTTACAGATTTAAATTCTTTGTTAGGAAGTTCTGGTGCCATTTCTTCATTGAGTATTTTAGTTGAGATGACCACTGGAATCATCCTGTTCTGTCTTTTAATATATTTTGTGATTGTCTGCTGTATTTTGGACATTCAGTAGCTGTTTTCTTCTTTTATTTATTGTAGATCAGTTTGTTTTTTCTTTCTTTTTTATTTTATTTGGTTGTGTCAGAGCAGGTGTGCTGTGTAGTCTCTATTGTTCGCTCATCTTTAGTTACAATACTTTTCATCTTGTCCATTGGTAGGGCCAGTCACTCTGGTGTGGTGTAGCAGGACAGGTCAGGCTGAAAGGGTGGGCTGGAATGGGTGCTTCGTGGCATGTACTGGGGCCAGCAAGGCAGGCCAGGAATCAGTGCTGTGAAGGTTCCAGTAATCCTTGCCTGTGTAGCTCGGGACTGTGATGTTTGTGGCACATTGAAGGAATACAGAAGGGTGGGGAAAGGTTGTGCTATGTGGAACTAAGATGTATTTGGGAAAGAGGAGAGAGAATTAGGAGCCCAAATCAAACAAGAATATTCTGATGGAGTTAGTGATCTGTGTCCTGCTGGGAGCTCTGTGGAGATACTTTCCTGTAATCCCTATCAGCTGATCTTTTATGTGGGCAGGGAAGATCCATGTAGCATACATGCTGTACTTTGTTGTCAGCCAAGCCACCACAGCTAGTTAGCAAGCATTAGAAATAGAGCAGCTGTGCCAGAATGGGGTGGGAAAGTAAGTATTGTTGGTTATGAGGTGTTTTGTCTCCAGCGGAGATTTTCATGAAGCAGCTTTCTCATGTTCCTTGTCTGCTGATCTCTAATAGGGTTCCAGGATGGCCAGTCTGTGCTCTGTTACCTGATAGAGGGCTTCTGCTCATATCTCTTCTTACTTTCTTTTCTCTGTCAATTTCTTATTCAATTCAGTGTTTAGCTAAGTTCTTTATATTTAACATTTCGGGTTCTAATTTGATTGTTTGTCTCTGTTGTACTTATTGTTTTGTATCCATGCTGTGGAGAGATGTTATGGTGCTTCTGTTTATGGTGCCATATTGGCTGGGAATCCCTCTTTAAAAAAAAAAAAAAGAAAATACTGTATTCCTGTTAGTCATTTTAGTGCCAGAATGAGTTTTGTATCTCTTGGAACCTGAAATATTTTCCATTAACTATGTATAATTTTGTTGTGTATAATTACTTCTCCACTACTTGAAATTCTGGTTACTATAAGTCATACAAAATTTTGTAGAGTTTTAATGGCTTTTTTATTCCAGCTAAACATCTAAAAATTTTAGATAAATGTATTTATGTTTCAGAATTAAGAATATTTCTGTTTCCTTTACATAGTGCATAAAAGATCAGTGTGTAAAAATAGAAACAAATATTACTCATAAACTGCTAATATTACATAAATATACACTGAAGATGATGGTTTGTAATTAGTGTCATAGGTGCTCAATAACCAAATATTTCACTGAAAACTGAGACTTTTACATGCCTGTTCTGATGTCACCCAAATTTTAGACTCCTTCTGCAAGTTTTGCTTGTTTCATCGTAACCCTGGAAAGTTTTGGAAACCTGTTCTTAGAGAAACGGAAGTAGAAGTAGAGGACAGAGTGTGTAATGAATGTAGACTTGAGTGGCTACTTTTCTTGAGGACCTTTTAACTGTGAAGTATTAAGAGTGTATACTGGAGCTAGAGGTGTATTTGTTATAATGAATTCTATTTAATTCTTTTGTGATTTTTTAAGATTAGAATTTATGAAACATCACTTTGAGATATTCAAGATAGATTATGTTCTTCAAACAGGTAAAGTAGCTGAAGTTCAAACTGATGGAGGAGATATACTCAAGGCTTTTAATGATATTTCACTGTTTGTTTTTCTACAGTAGAAACTCCAAGACTTTCTTTGTTCGTGTTGCTCTTAATGTCTCAGTAAATTTTGTCATGGTCGTGCTGCTAGAACAGAAGAAATGCTTTAAGAGTTTTGTGTATTAAGTAGGTAGGGCCAAACAATTTTTTATGTCTCAAAAATTTAATAGCTGCTTGAAAAAAATAATACACATAAATTGAAAGATAACATTTTGATTTTATTCTTAAACAACCACCCATTGTAGCTTAGACACATCTATCTGTAAGCTGTCTTGTGATTAGACGTCTAGGTACTTTCTGGCATCCCTTTTGGAATGTTCTCAAGACATTTCAGACTCCGAAGCTATTCAACTGAGGTTTTGTTTCTTTTTATTTTAAGCTGTAATCCTTATTCCCTTGAATTTGAATATCTTGAACTCAGATTTCTGTTTTATAGACCAGCTATAGAAACCTGCACCTGGCAGTAATAGAATGTTTTGAATAGAGTGTAGTACAATCTAATTTTGAAAAGTGAGGCACCTTGATCTCATATAAAATTTGCTAGAAAATGTATATATCTGTGTTTTCCTTGAAAATGTAAAATAGTGCACCAGAAAGTTGCTTGTGGTACCCATGAACGTTTCAGCACGCAGTGGGCGTATCTCAGTTCTACACTGTACAGCCTGCTGTGGCTAAATAGCTCAGTGTAAGAAAAAGGAAAAATAGTATATTACTATTCATAATAAAGCACAAATGGATCGAATGAATACATAGTATTAGTTAATTCTTATTTATTTTTGGAGCTGCCTTTCAAAATTAGGTAATCATTTTTTTTTTTTTTTTAGAAATCCGTGACGTTTGTGAAAAGTAAATCAGAATAGACAAGTAAACACCTTGTTGCAAAATGATTACAACAGGAATGTGTATATTTGCAAACTGTCTTATGTGATACTGTATTATATTTTTCTTGAGAACTTTAATATTTGTAATTCTGAACTAATTAATATTATTGTGAGAAGTCTTATAGAAGAAGATATGTTTCATGAAACCTTTAGAGTTACATGTGTCATGGTTAGAGAAAAGTGAATGGGTTTGAATGATGGCTTTTCCTCTAGCTTACACTTCAGGCATAGATAACCATTTTCTATGCCAGTGATTAGTTTATGGATGATTTGTAACCTTCTGGCTAAGGACATTTAATGGAAAAGTCATCTAGTGGGAATTCTGGGAAAGGTCTCCTCTCTGATAAAAGAGACTTGTAGAAAGTGATACTTCTTTCACTGTACACTTTTGTATCTTTGTGTGATATATTAAACTCTGGCAGCTCATTTTGTGATCAAGGGTAGAGGTAGTTGATTACAACGCTAAGAAACTCAGGACTGCAGGGCGGGACAAGAGGTCCTGAGTCCTTGAAGAGGTTGCTGAATTAACCAGCCCCTGAGGAAGTCTGCCTTTTTTCTTGCTATGAGAGAATAACTATTCCGTGTAGATACCCGTTACCACTTATCTGTTTGTTGTATTGCAGTGGCTTGTGTGTTCCTGTAATGATGGAAGCTGTGACACCAGTATTTAATATGTCAACAGGGTCATCCATGGTTGATAGATTTCCACAGAGTTTCTCAATAAGACTGTCTAGGAAGAAAGGCCTGGCAATTTCCTTCTGAAAATTAGCATATGAAAACCCCATGGATCACAGCAAATTGTTGTTCAATATAATGCTGGAGGATGAACCACTTAGGTTGGGAGATACACACAATGGCCACAACAGTGGCCCTAAACCTGCTAATAATGATGAACATAGAACAGAACTGAGTAACATTTTGCTGTGTTGTACATAGACCCACTGTGCATTGAAATTGACTTGGTGGCAACTAACAGCAAACATCATAACTTACAAATTTAGTCTAATTATCGTGAAAGACTCAGGACTCTTCAGACCATGTAAGAATAGTCATAAGTGTACACGGTCAGGTATTTTTTTAAACACTCTTCCAAGTAATTGTGATCACTTCTTATCTTCCACTTTTCTTCACCCTCCCATTGAGAACCATGGCAGCAAGATATTCTGAAACTAAATTTACAAAACATGATGAATGCCTGGTTATATATGGTGATCAGGGAGAGAGAGGGGGTCTAGATGATTCCTGTGTTCTTGGTTTGGCTAACAGGGTAAATAATTCTGCCATTCCTGGTGATAAGTAGCTGGAGAATGTCTAAGACAGTGATGTTAGTAAGTGGTTAGACGTATAATCTTGTAGTTCACAGAAATGTTTAAATGACAAGACTCAGAAATCTGGTAGTCATCATCAGCAATGATAGTTGAAACCACAGGTATAGATGAGGTTGCTCAGGCAGTAGATGTTACTGAGAATGGGAGACAGGAAAATACTGAGCCTCCGAGAACACGAGTATTTCACTTTAAGGTAGAGTAAGAACAATCAGGAAAGAGTAGAAACCATTATGGATATCAGCAATGACAAATTTCATCATAGAATTTTTTTTCTGAGAGAAATCTGAGACATTTACAGTTAATGAACTTTGATCAGGAGGTAAACTTTACATATTTTTTACAAAGTCAATTCTGTCTTAAGTGCTTATTTCACTTTGTCAATCTGTCATGCTCAGTGGTATCCACCTGGGCTAAAGAGTTAATACAGCACTGTAACACTGGCGATTTACTCTCTTTGCAGAATTAATCTGATTACAATGATTATTAATACAGTGATACGAGACCAAAAATCAATGTATAAATTTTCAGCAGTTTTTGTTTCTGGTCCTAAATTTGTTATTTTAAGACACATACAGACAGGTTACTTTCCCTTGTATTTTGCAATTTATAATTTTTTTCTACTTTTGATTTTTAACATTTGACATGTGTTAGTGAACATGCTCTTTTTTGTATAAAGATCAAATATTTTGGGTAAATAAGAGATTCTGAAAACCCAAATAATTTGTATTGTTTAGAAAATGAAGTATTTCTCCCAAGAACAACAGCCTGTAGGAAAAGGGGAAGCTAATAACTTCTGAAGAATATTATTCTAAACCTGTCATATAATCTCTGAATGCCAACCTAAATTTTTTTTTTGTGTGTGTATGTGTATGTGTCATATCAAAAACACTGTATGGAAGAAAGACAAGCCTTTATTATCACTTTTCCAATAAAAGGAAGAATGTAATTTTTGTTTTTGTGAACCATTATTGCTAAAAGGATCCAAAAAAGCAGTTTGCTTGCATTTTATTCTTCCCTCCAACTCTTCCTTCCTCTCTTTTATTTTTTAACTTCAGTTTGAATAGCACCTGTAATTAAGGAAGAAAATCAAGCCGTAGGAGCTAGGTAGGACTTCCAGCTATTGATCTGTGTAAACCCAGCTTATACTGTCAAGGGAGAAACAGTCAACTGCTGAGCTGCTTTGTCACTGACATAAGCTGAGAGAGGATTTTTTTGTCTATACTGTTTATACACTAGTCTATAGACCTGCTGGCTGGTTGAATTTTAAAGAGTGCGGAGGTTTAAAGACTTGTCCCCTGAGGGATGCTTCTGCCAGTTGGGAAGCGAGCTGAGGCTGTTTTGCAGAAGTGTGTGCCTGTGTGTTGGGAAGGAAGGGAGGGGGAGGGTATGGAAGGTTGGTCATCTAACTGGGATGCATTCTCTTTAAGTCTTAAAATTTATGTGAAATATATTACTAATTTGGATTTATTTAGAGGCAGACATTGGACTTCTTTAATGTTACAGAAATTCTATAACTTCATAGGAGGATATTTAAATAGTGTTACTGCATGTAGTAAATATCATAAGTAGCTTGAAGATAAGGATTAAGCACTGGTCAAATGAACAGTTCTCTTGTGTAATGAACTGTTTTTCAGTCTCATAATTTGTTGTTTCAAGTTTAGTGACTTTTAATTACATTTAACAGAATAGTGTTAGTGGTTATATAGTTGGCTTCCTTGAAAAGTGGGGGCTGTGTTTGTTCTTTGAAACGTACATGTTTATAAGCAAATGATGGGGACCTTCCCTAAAGGTAAAAAAAAAAAAAAAAACCAAAGGTTGTTTTCTCTTGTGATTCTTTTCTTCTACAGTGAGTTGAGGTCTTGAAGTTTTCCATGGTATTGCTATTGTAGCATTACAGTATTTTACTTTTACTTAATACCTTATTGCAATCTATATTTTGAAAGAATGTAAAAATTTTTATTTTAAAATACTTAATACTATGTTTCCATGTAAAGTTACGTATTTAGATATTGATGATTTCTCTGGGTGTAAGTTTTACTGATAGATAATAGGCAAGGTTTTTGTTCTTTTTAGGAGTGGGTACTGCATGTTAAGATTTTTTTTCCATCTAAATAGGATACATCCTCTTTATTCTATGCTCTGTCTTATAAAATTACCTGTCTTGGAACTTGTATGATGTTAGCTTCAGTTTTGAAATTTAAACTTTGAATTACAGCTAATTTTAAGTTTGTTTTTTAGATATAAGGAAATAGATCTTTTCTGTTTTTTGTTTGTTTGTTTTTGCCAAATGGCTAACAGTTTATTTGCATTTTGCTGTAATTGTTAATAAGTTTGATTTCTCAAAACTTTCAAATTACTTTCTAATGACTGTAAAATCATTATAGAGTTCAAAACCAGGAAAGTTAGTCCTATGCTTAAACCATTGGTTTTCATACTAGGCAGTTTTTAAATGAAAATACACAGTGGAAGCTACCCTGTTTTAAAGTCTTTCATTTAGGTGCACATTTCTTTAAGAATATTATATCAGATAAAACTTAATGTTACTAAATTTATCGAGGGTTTAACCTCATAAATGACTATTTCTTTAGGTACAGAAAGTCTTTTTTTTTTTCCTGTTTGTCTCTGGGACATGTAGAGTTGTTATACCTCTCAGTAATTCATTCTGCTGCCAACTTCATTCCCTTTTCTCTACCTGCATTTTAATTGAAACAACATTTATATTTTTGAGCCAGGATCTGTCAGAAGTCCCTGTGGCTAGTCTGTGGTACAAGCAGCAGCAGACGTAGCTCACCCATATGGTGCGGTGCTTCTTGTAAAATCCATATGGCCTTGTTGAAGGGAATCCCAGCGGGGATGTGAAGGGTGTTAATACCCTTCAGGCCAGGCCTTTCCCTCCTGGGGTTTCCGTGGCATTGTCAGTGCAATCTGCCAAAGCACAAACTTAATTCCTTTTTAATAATCAATTATTTTAGTCTAGGAACCTGAGCTATTTTTCTTAAGGGGCGGGGGAGACTTTTTCTTCTTAGAAATGTCTCAAAAAAAGTTTTAACTGCATCTTTAAAAATATTCTAAAGCTTTTTTTTTCTTTTTAAATTTTCATTTGTAGGAAGTACTACAGAGTGTTCCAAAGTTCTGTTTCCCCTTTGACGTTGAAAGGTACAGTATAAGTCATCATTGCACATAACTCTAGCCCATCTTACTACACATTTTAAAAATTATTACATAAGCTTTTTTAAAATAAAATACAACACACTTTCTCTAGACTGCTTCTAGCAAAACAGGCCAGAGTTTTGAAATAAAATAACACTTGAAATGAAAAAAGCCTTTTAAATAACATTATCTTTTATTTTCTCTACTATGACCAGTGAGAAGTCTTAAAACAGTAGTGTCCATAGGTTCCATTTGCACCCTTTGTTCTTCAGGTACCTTTTGTAAGTGCTAGCAAAAAAAAAAAAAAAATGTTCTTGATCAAAGTCTTAGATTTATGTTTTTCAACAATAGATCTATTTGTCCTAGTTTCTTATTTCATCCTTGTTGAAAGGACCATCAGATTGATATTATAAAACTCATACTTAGTTGTGTCTTAAGAATAGTTTTATATAAATAGCACAATATTACAGAAAGATTCAGGGAAGCCCTCCTAGCAATACTGGAAATCTCATTATGTTTGTATTTCACTGACTGAGTCTTGAGTAAGAGTATTACCTATGTTTAGTTGGAATTGTACAGAGCGTGTAGTCCTTTGAGCATAATAACAGATCGTTTATTGTTTTTCATGTGATTTTCACACCCTGTTACCAGTTTTTTTAAAGATTATGTTATGAGAAGTTTTTCAGAGATAAGTTGATTTTAGGGAAATGCTCTGTTCGAATAAAGATTAGTCACAATCTAAATGTTTACTACACCAAAGACAAAGCCTTTTAAATGATGAAATAGCTGATACCAGTAAGTATTGCTGATGAGTGATAATGTTTATTTACCGCACAAGTGAATAATCACCTGTGCCCTCTTAAAGTTGCGATTTTCAAATTCCCATTGACATCAAATGAATTCCAACTCATAGTGACCCTTTAGGACACAGTAGAACTCCATAGAATTTACAGGGAGCACCTGATGGATTTCAACTGCTGACTTTTTGGTTAGCAGCTATAGCACTTAACTGCTATACTACCAGGGTTTTCATTTTCTTTCAGATAAATAATATATACATATATAAGATAGCCAAATCTGTTGCCTTCAAGTTGATTCTGACTCATAGTGACCCTTGGGACACAACTCATAGCAACACTAGATTAACAGCCATAGCTCTTAACTACTATGCCATCCAGGTTTCCTTCAAATAAATAGTAGGAACAGATGAAGAAAGCCAAGCCAAGTGCCGTCGAGTCTATGAAAATATGTTCTGAACATTGGGCACAGAAGGCGTTGGTGATTGTTTTTGAAGTTGTTTATAAATAAAAAATTTTTTTTAAAGTATCTACTTTAAAGTGCATTTGTGAAATGTTTAGCATCTGAAACAGCATTTACTGATAATTACAAACCATTTATAGTATGAGCACACTGGTAGTAACTTAATTCGTGTTTCATATTCGCTATGACAATTTTAAAATCAGCCTTCTGATATCACGAAAATTTTAATTTGGGGCAAAAAAGCAGATGTTCGTGTATCGGTGTCCAATGGCAAGACTGTAGCAAGTATAAACAGAAAATATATTTTGTAAAGTAAAATAAAAATTTAGTATAACTATTGTGTTGAAATTTATACTACAGTATCATGGTAATATGATAATTACTTTCAAAATTAGCTAAAGTTTTTAAAACTTAGTAAACTCCATCCCCTCTTTTTTTTTTTAAAGAAATTACCTTCTTATTTTTTACTTGGAAGTTTATTGCCTAGTGTATAGTAGACCTAAAAGGGGATATCTGTATATATATAGTTTTGTATAGTACTTTATTGGGTGAGAATGTCAACAGAAGAAGTAATTAAACAGAGTTAGTAGTTGGTGGTGGCGAACATTAGATGCTAAAAGAATGTGCTTTCCTCTCTAAGAAGTCTTAGAATAATCAGGAAGAAACTAGAGTCCAGTAAAAGGACTCAGTTGCTGTGTCTAGTTTCCGTTTTTTAGGGCTTTAGTTTTGAGAATTTATGAAATATTTTATTGACGATTTTAGGCATGTGAAAACGTGTGGCAGAATATCATATGATTTCTAAAAAAGAGATTACTAAATCTTGAATTGCTTGGTCTGTAAAGATTACAAGTTATTTTGATATTTGACTCTTGATTTATTTTACACATATCACATCCGTTTTAGTTTTAGAACACTTTTCTGGTTCTGAGAACATAAATTCTTGCTTTTCGTTTTGTAATAAAATTCTCACATCAGGTTTAATGTTTCATAATGTTACTATGTTTTAGAGTGTCTCAAAATCAAGTTGGACAGCACTTTACCTTTGTACTAACAGACATTGAAAGTAAACAGAGATTTGGATTCTGCAGACTTACATCAGGAGGCAAAATTTGTTTATGCATCCTTAGGTGAGTATTTGCAGCAAATAAATAAATAAATGCAAATGACGTAGTTGTATCTTTCTTTTGTACTTGGCTTTGCTTGGGATGCTAAAAAAGCCAAAACTGTATGATCTGGGTGTTTTTATTTTGTTTAAGTCCAAGCAAGATTAAAAATAATTTTATTATATATTTACATATATATATGTACACACGTATGTATGTATGTATGTATGAGTACACATACATGTGTGTAAACATGTATATGCAGCAGTTTTTTTACCAGCAACATAGTAGCCTTTGTTTTTTAAATGAACCGACATTTTATGAAGATTAGTTTTTGAATTATTTTGAGAAATTCAGTATTAAGTAAAACTAATATATGAATTTCACACTTTAAGTAGGATGCAGAAAAAAATACCCTTAGGTTAATATGTAGTCTTTTCTATCACTGAACTAAAACTTGCATTTTGAACATGTATTAGCATTTTAAGGCAGTGTTAGGAACTGGTGACCCTGGGAAAAAGTGTTTTAGAGGTGCATAGTTTGGCCATATGCTGTCCTAAAAACTTTAAGAGATGTTGCTAACCTTATACATTTTGAGAAGTTTTGCCTAAAATTCAGATTTCTGATTTCTTTTGAGAAGTGGGAGTATCAGCTAATTATGGCCCATACTTCCCCATGGCAGCGGTAAGCTGGAACTAACTAGGAGGTTCTTATTGCGGTATCATCTTTTCAGTTTGCCACAGTGCCTGCCATTCTTCTCACAGGACCAGCCAGTCCTGTCAATTAATTGTTTATATTATCTACTTTTCCTCAGTAGGCGGTTGATAGTGAGTCTCCTGACTATGGACCTATAATTTGTGTTGCTAGCTGGTAAGAGGGAAGGATCTTAAAGGTTAATTTTTCTATAAAATATCTTGATGAACTAGAAGTCCAAATGTATTTTATAAAAATAGAACTCTGATATAGACATTGATCAAGTTAGATTCTGTAGACATGTGCATAGGGAAAACCTTTTGCCATCTAGTTGATTCTGACTCATAATGACCACAGGACAGAGTAGACGTGCCCTATAGGGTTTATAAGGTTGTGATCTTTACAGAAGCAAAATGGCCTTAGTTTTCTCCTGTGGAACAAGCTGATGGATTCAAACTACCAAACCTTTTAGCTGAGCTCTTAACCACTTAGCAACCAGGGTTCCTACTTAGAGGAAAAGAAATATTTAAACTGTAAGGAAAACTTTGTATAAATGGATGTTTTCTCCATTCATTTGTTATTTAATGACATGTTTTATCATTCATTGAGTGTTAGGTTTAATTTACTCAGAATTTCTATTAGGGCAGGAGAAATTTTAAAGAAATTTGAGTCAAAAGTAAATACTTAACTGCTTTGTAAGTAATGGGAAGTTAATATGCTTCCATTTTTCCTTTAGGCCCAATGTTTCATCTGGATAACAGTTGCATTTAAAACCTATGCTTTTATCTAGAAGAGTGTCATGCTTCAAACTGTAGGTTGATTCTTTTAATTTGGAGCAGGTTGGTTAAGCAGTGGGGGTAGGTGTGGCAGTGTGGGGAATGGGTGCTGGAGAGCTCCTTTTTTTGCTGTGTTTCATGCTGAAAGTTCAGAAGCTATAGTTTAAAGGGGAGCATAACCTCATGTACTCTGCCCAGCATGGGTTTGCCCTAACACAAAGACCAAAGCTGTATGTGCTTTCTAATTTTTCTCTATGATTTTTTTAAAGTTTTCATTACATTTTTTTTTTCAAATTTACAAAAATGTTGCAAGAATAGTACGGTGAACTCTTTTGTACCATCCCTGGTATTCAGTAGTTGTTAGCATGCTCTGTTTTTCTCCCCTCTTCCACATTCACACATGCTGTCTCTCTCTTTTTATCTCTATTATTGCTGTTGTTTTTCTGAACAATTTTCTAGCAAGTGTAGACATCATTTTTTTATCATATTTTAATCTGATTCAAAACTGAATCCCTGATACTATTTGTAATTAAAGGGTCAAAACTCTTTATCTATTTTGAATGCTTAGAACATTCTGAATACATTCAGCCTTAACAGGTTGGCAAACATTACTGAATGTTTAGAATAGTCTCTATTAATGTACTTAAAGAATAAACATTCTTAGAAATTTCTGTTTAGGTTTGATAAATCCTTTGTTACTTCAGATGTGTATATAAAATACGAACCACAGCTATTGATAAAAGCTTTGAGTTTGTAGGAAACATCTTCTGAAGTTCAGTAGCTAAATTACTGTTGTCTGTGGTTCTCAAATTTGTACATATGGAAGAGTACCTGAGTATTTCAGTATTCTTTGAATTAGGAGAAGTTTTACCAGAGAAAATATATTTTATTATGTTGTTATATATAAAGCCACAAACAAAAACATGTATTCCATTAAAGAATGTCTTCTACTATAGGCATTTTTTTTTTTTTTTTTTTACATTTAATTTAAAAGCTATCCTTTTTGGACCCAATGCCATTTGTTCATGTTTTTTTTGTTGTTGTTATTATACATTGTTTTCTAGTAGGTAAGATGTAATAGACTTCAAGGCTTTATGGGAAAAATAAATTTTCTTAATGTAAGACAATCTTAAAATTGAGGTAATTCTGTCACTATTTTTTTCTAGTACATTGCTGAAAGATGGACGTTTTCAAATTTTAATAGTATAGCTCAGTATTTGTCCAGAAAGAGAGTTTGCTAAGCTGTTTTTTGAGGACAGTTAATTTAGAGAATTCAAATGTAATGAAATTCAGTAATTTATTCAGAATGTTCTAGTTAGGTAAATCGATTTTTTGTAAGCTATAAATAATGTATCTATTTGAAAATAATTTTGAAAAATCTTAAGTGCTATGGGGAGGACAATAGTGACCATTTAGTCTTGATTTGTCCACAGATTAGGCCAGGTCCTTTACCATTTTCGCTTTGATTTCATAATTGTTGAAAGTAGGATAAACTCTAATTATATTGAAGAAAATCTCACCTTTTAAAACTATATTAACTTTGTAGTGTTAGCAGTGGTGAGAGCCTTGGCAGGTATAGCAAAGGAATCCTAAAGTCAAAAAGACTGGCATATTTAACTGCATAATGGTGAAAATCTTGTTTTGGTGATGAATATAAAAAAAGAATTTAAAATACATACAATAGGGTGGTAGAAATGTATTTGTAACCACCATGATAGGTGGTTAAAAATCACAATGCATCATATATTCCTAAAGTTAATATGCAAGAGAAAACAATGGAAAAATATGTAAAGCATCTGAAAAAATATAAATAGCACATAAATTTATGAATGATGCTCAGTCTTACTAAGGTAAAAGAAGTGATAACATTATGATTGGAAAAAATGAGCATACCTGAGCACTTCTATGAGATTTTAAATATCATCTTCTTTGACTCAGTAATTTCAGTTACAGGAATTTAAATCCTAGAAATATTCTCAAAAGTGATCAGAAAGGCATGAACACAGTGATTTATAATAATACAACCTAAATATCCCTCATTAAAGCATTGATTGGAAATATTATGGTACATCCTACACACACCCCATTTAGCATAGTGAGGGCAGACATTTTTGTGTTATTCATTGATATAACTTACTGAATGAGTAAATTAATAGATGAATAGCTAATAACCAAAACCCAAACTCATTACCATTAAGTTGATGCCAATTCATAGCAACCCTATGGCACAGAGTAGAATTGCCCTATAGAGTTTCCAAACCTGGCAGATTCGAACTGTTGACCTTTTGTTCATTAGACATAGCACTTAACCACTATGCCACCAAGGTTTCCAAGTAGTCAATTGAATGGAAAATTATGTTGCAATTAGGAAAATTTTACACACAGTACGTGCACACCATGACTTGGAGAAATGTTCATGGTATGTTGTGAAATGATGAGAAGTTTCAAAATAATATCTACAGTATCTTATATTTTTAAAGAGATAATTACATGTATATATGAATATATGTATTTTAAAATAGATGGCACAAGTATTTGTATATTAACATATGACTGTATATACTTATAAAAAAATCTAGAAAGATACAGCCACATACTTTACCTTTGTACACTTCAGCATTCATTCATTTTTGCAGTCAGCAAAAATCATTTTATTTATTTATTTGTTTGTTTATATTATGATTGACTGAAAATGTACCTTCTCGTATAAATTCACATGCTCACCTATATGCAGCTCCCACTGCTCTCCCTGCTCAGTGACAGCATACCCCTCCTCTCTGCTCCATACATGTCATATCCTCCCAACAGTCTCCTATCCCCTCCTCTCCACCCACTCCCCTTCCTCCAGCAAGAGGTCAGCAGAATGACATCCTGTAGATGCATCCAACCATAAAATTCCTACGAGATGCAGTCAGTGGGCGTCACCAAGTCCAATCCATTGCTGTCCAAAAAGTTGACCTTCATTATGCTCTATGGACAGGGGCAGCATCAGGGCCAGGGGTCATGCTCCCAGGGGAACCCCGAAGCCCCCGGACCATCAACTGCGGTCTTTTATTGGAGATGTCAGGGTGCACCACTGTTTATTCTCTTGTTGCCAGTGAGACTCCACTTTGTGAGCTCCATTGTGGCTACCACAATGGTGGATGGTGGCAGCGCACCATCCAGTTCTCCTGGTCACGAGTTGATGTAGAGACTCATGTGAGTGGGTCTCTCTGTCTTCTGGCTTCTCTTTTCCCCATGTTGTTCTTGTCCTTGGTCATCATCTGTTCCTGTTGAGTTGGGACCATTTGCTGTATCCTCAGATGGCAGCTCAGCAAAAATCATTTTAATCAGTTGTATCTGATCTAAAATTCTAAGTTATTAGAACTACCAATAATGAATCCAGTATTTGTCAAAACAATTAGGACTCATGGTGACCCCATGTGTTTGTGAGTAGGTTTCTGCTCTATAGGGTTTTCAGTAGCTGTAATAGTGTATAGAAGATTTTTAGACCTTCTGAGGCTCTTCTGAGTGGATTTGAACTAGCAGTCTTTTGATGAGTATTTGTATGCTTCACTGTTCGTTTTAATGGAACAAACAAAAATAAACACTGTCATGGAGTGATTCCAACTTATGGCATCCCTGTAGGACAGAGCATAACTGCCCCATAGGGTTTCCAAGGAGCAGCTGGTGGATTCCAACTACCAAGCTCTTAACCACAATTTTAGTGTAAGCACTCTAAAGGTAGTCAGTTGATCATAGCAATGTAGCAGAACTAAGAATGGTGAGAAAAAGTGAATTCATGTCATGCCCTTGAAATCTGAGGTTAGGGTGTGAATGACCTTTGGAAGAGAACGTTGCTGGTGGTGTAACCCTGCCGTAAATGCCGAAGAGCCAGGTATTAGTATTTTTCAAGTATTTTCAATGCCAAATGTTAAACATGGTGGAAATGCAGTTTGGGGTGGCAGAGGAAACGGTATTGTACCAAAATTCTATTTCCTGTCCTTTTTTCCCCCTTATCAACAAAAGTCTTTATTTGACTTCACTGTGTCCTTAAGATGTAATAGGAAAAGGTTTTTTTTTTTTTTTTGATATAAAACCAGACTAAGAATAACTAATAACTTCTCCGGGAATGGTTGGGAAGGGAGGTAGTGTTACCTAATGAGTTGTTCGAAGAATTGGCTGGGGCAATCTGATTTAGTTTTCTTTGTAACAGAGTGCTACTTCCAAGGAGCCTTGTTAGCACAGTGGTAAAAGTGGCTGGCAGCTAACTGAAAGGCTGGTGATTTGAATCCGCCCAGTACCTCCATGACAGAAAAGTCCTGGAAGTCTGCTTCTGGAAAGATTGCAGCCTGGGGAACCTTGTGGAGCAGTTGTATTCTGTCCTGTAGCATCCCTGGAGTCAGCATCAACTACATAGCCATGGGTATTCTGCTTCCAGGAGTGCATTAGAGAAGACCAGCTATATTGACATTGTATTTGCTGGTAGCTGGCTAAAGCCTTAGAGTTGTGTTTGTCCCCAACTTTGTAGGAGTATCCTGGTCTTGCAGGTATTAGGGCTGACCTATTGAGAAATATGTCAAAATACTGCATAAACGTGTTATAGAAATATGTTTTTAATCATATTTTTCTGATAAAAATATAATGCATTTCCTTATGGAAGATTTAGAATATCCAGAAACTTTTAAAAAAGAAAAGCTGCTTGTATTCATAGGGAGCCTCACTGGTGCAAATGGTTAAGTGCCTGGCTACTAGTTGACAGTTCAAATGCACCCAGTGACTCTATAGAAGAAAACCTACCAATCTTCCATAAAGGTTATAACCTAATTACTTTTCACATGGGGTCACAGTGAGAATTGACCTGCTGGTGCTGAAAAACAACAGCAGTGTTTGTAGCATGAGTTATAAATGGTTAATGTGCTGTCCTGTTAACTTAAAGTTGGAGGTTCAGGACCACTCAGAGGTGCCTCAAAAGAAATGATTGACAATCTCCTTAAAAAAAAAAATTAACCATTGAAAGCTCTGTGGAACACAGTTCTGCTGTGACATACACGAAGTCTCCATGAGTCATAATTAACTTGATGGCATTTGGATTTTGAAAGTGGTAGTTCAGTGGCAGTATTCTTACCTTCTGTGGAGGAGTGTTTGATTCCTGGCTGAAGAACTTCATGCACAGCCGTCGCCCTTCTGTCAGTGGAGACTTACATGTTACTGAGATTGAACAGGTTTTTTGTGGAGCTCCAAGACTTAAGACAGACTAGGAAGGAAGGCTTGGCAACCTACTTCTCAGAAATCAGTCAGTGAAACCCCTGTGGGTCACAGTGGTCTCGTCTGCATCCCCATCTGCGTCCTACCTAATCGTGAGGTGGCACATATCTGGCAGACATGGGGTAGCCATGAATTGCGGGCAACTCAGTGGCAACTAACAATAGCAACACATTTATCATACTGTATTTTAATGTAGATAATCCATGCCTTCTATGTTTGTTTGGTAACTGTGCCCTCGCTCTGCGAGGTATGTTCAGCAATGTGAAAAACAATTGGCAATTGGCATAGCAGTGCTTAGGAAAATACCTCCCAGGAAGAAGGTGTGGTTGGCAAACAGTGGGTGCTATTTTCTTAAAAATGTAGTACATAATTATTGTTTACATTTTAGTATTTTGTTCTATATCAAATTAATATAGGCTTCATTTACAATGTGCTGAATGAATGTACATTAAAAATATTCATAAGGAAAAAGCTACAATGGCTTTAATGTTATCTTGTGTAAGTGCTGAGAATTTTTGCTTATGTAAAATATGATAATGGATTATTTCACTTATTCTTTCCTTAAAAATTGGAATTTTTGGAAGATTATTTTCCCTATATTTTTATAAGGTACTTATATCTTTACCTGAATTATGACTTTTGAATATGAAACATTTTAATACATCGTCCTTATCCTTGAGGCTATAATACAGCTTTAATGTAAAAGCAGTGATAAGCAAAATTATTACATTTACATGAAAGCATACTCTGTCTTTTAGGTATTCAGTTGTGAGACTATATTCGTCTTCTTATTTAGAGTTCATTCTCAGTATCAAATGAACTAAGATGCTTGAATAGAAATTGATGTCTCTCTTGCTGTCTTTGTGAAATCTCAAGCACTTAGAATTTTTTTCCTGCCGTGAACAAATGTATTTTCACAGAAGTCTTTTTAAGATAACTTCTAATATGTGCATTTGTATTTTCATTATCTAAACTTCCTTTCAAAAACAAAGAAATTTATAAATGTTGTTGAGTCTTGCTGATATTGAATTAAGCAGTTAATAGGTCCTGAAAAGAGAGTAGTCATATGAAAATTGTAAAGATTTTTTTTATACAAATCAAAGTACAAACTAATAAAACATTTTTATTAGGAAAGCAGAGAAGAACTTTTTTGTTGTTGTTGAATTTTCTAAATAATAGAGATCCCTTTAGGTTAAAGATAATGATAATTCCGTACTGCAAGTTAATTAACAGCAACATCATTCTGTGTTTGTTTTCTTTAAGCTAAGGAGTACTTTGCTAATAATAAAGACTACTCTACTGTTTGAGTCCTGAGCTAGAAAATTTGTATATAATGGTTTAAAGGACTTTGTTTTACCCTGTTATTGGATTATGCTATCACAAGATTTTGAAAGTAATTTAGAGTTAGTGCAAGTCCTAAACCAGAACATTTCTACACGGTGTTATAAAAACTGTGTTCTTTTTCTCCTTGATATGTGCTGTTAGACCATTTGAAAGTATGGTCTTGATTCTATTCATTTTGTTCATTTTTAGAAGAAGTGGTACTAGGATTGAGGTTTATTAAACATACATGTTGGTATTTAATTTGATTTTTCAGCTACTGTCATATGCTTTAGCTTTTTCCATCCTGTGTCTATCCTAGTTTTATCAAGAATTCAGAAATTTCCTGAGATACAACTAATTTAAATTTTGTGTCTAGAATTACTTTTATAACACTTGTGCTAGCAAAAATGCCAGAAACAACTTTTTTTCAATTTGATTAACGTAATTTTACAGCTATAAAATTGTCGCCAAGGGTTCAAAATGAAATACTCTAATAAGGAAGACAGATTTATGTTTAGGGCCTTTGTAGTCTCCCCCTCCTTTCCCCCTTTTAACTCATACCAAACTTGAAGCTTTCACACTCTTCCTTTAGGCAAAACCCTTGGAAGCAGAATGTTTCAATTTTACACATTTTGTGTCAGTTTTCCAGACAGAAAAACAGCCTCTAGACATTAGACGTTTTTCTACGGAAAGGCAGTTTCCTTAGTTTTATTTGATTATTAGAAGTTAGGTTCCTGCTGATCGCTTAGGCTGTTAGTGGTTACCTGACTAGTTGACAAAAAACATTTCCTTTCCTTTATTTAACCTTTGACTTGTGAATGTAAAAGTTTTATCAGCTTTAGAGTGGAAGCATAAGCTTCCTTCTGCCAGAAAATGGACTCCTGAAGTTATGTATTCATCTGTATTTTACCTGATAACCTTTAAAGACGCTCCTGCCTTTTGTTTTAAATTAGTTGGTCCTGATGACTTTATTTTATGGTTACATCTGTTTATAAGATTATGAGCACTATAGTGACTCTTGGTCAAGGGCATTACATTTTCAGTTTTTTTTAAATCCGAATGAATTATCTTACTAATTATTATAATGCATTGAATGAACTTCTAAAAAAATTTTATAGAATTTTGTGGTTGATTTTAAGAGAACTTACTTCGACTCTCTTTGGGCTGTAAAATTTAGTGAAAAAATGTTTTAAGATATTGGTAATTAATAACTATAAGAGTTAATACATTAGTTATAGTTAACTGTTTTGAACATATGTTGGTTGAAAATTACCTTAGAAACCACAAACTTGAAAGCATCTGTGATAGAATTTCCTACCCAAGCAAGGCAAACTTATTTAATCTGTGGTATTTATTTACCATATATGTACCTCTGGGTCAGATCAGAATTTTTGGACATAATTATTAAAAAGAAAAATGTTATTTTTCTTTTCAAATGTGTGCTGGAACCTGGTTAAAATACTTGAATTGTTTCTCTAGTTTGTATGCCATGCACCATTTTCTTACCTGATTTAAAAAAAAAAAAAGTGAGCAGTTGTTCCATACCAGGGTTATGAACATACCTGCTGGTGTCAGCTAGGTACGCATGTGATCAAAGCAGGCCAGGTGGCGACAGTAGGAGGCGGAGGTGGGCACAGAGACCCGAATAGCACATGACACATCTGAAGAAACGCCACTATCCTAGGCATTTCTTGTGAAGAGAAAAATGTATGAATAGTATTAGCAGTTCTTTCGATAATCTAAGAGGAGCACAAAATATTTATTGATATTGTCATATGCATTAGCTTTTTCTGTCCTGTGTCTATCCTAGTTTTATCAAGAATTGAGAAATTTCCTGAGATACAACTATTTAAATTTTCTGTCTAGAATTACTTTTATAACACTTGTGCTAGCAAAAATGAAAGTTTACACAGCAAAGTTTCTTATTAATTAATGTACATAGTGTTTGGTGACCTTGGTTGCCAACCCCACTGCATGAGAACAGTCTCCCCTTCTCAACCTTGGATTCCCCATTACCAGCTTTCCTGTTGCCTCTACCTTCTTGTCCTTACCACTTTGCTAATGTGCCCATTTACTGTTATTTTGTGTTATGGACTGCCAATTTCATCTTTGGCTGAAAAGTCAACCTCAAGAGTGGACTTCATTACCTAGTTATAAGAGAGTCTGGGGGCCTATGCACTCAGGATTTTTCCAGTCTCTGTCAGACTTGTATGTCTGGTCTTTTTTTATTTTTCAGTCAGGATTTCATTCTGCAATTTTCTCCAGTGATTGTGGGGACCCTCTGTTGTGCTGTCTGCCAGGGCAGTTGGGAGTGGTAGGTAGGCGCTGTGGAGCTGTGCTGGGCTCACTTTGGTGGAAGGCTGTGGTAGATGTGGACCGTTAGTCCTTTGGGTAGTCTTTCTCTTCTGTCTCTGGTTTGTTTCTTTCTTCCTTTCTCCAGAAGGGATGAGACCACTGGAGTATCTTAGATGGCTGCTCACAAGCTTTTAAGACTTTAGATGCTACTCACCAAAATAGAATGTAGACTGTTTTCTTTATAAGTTGTTACGCCACTTGAGCTAGATGTTCCCCGAGACCTTGGTCCTCTCAGCCCTCAGGCCAGTAATCAGGCCCCTCGGGCAGTTGGAGTTTGTCTTTGTAGCTTCCATAACCCTGTTTTTGCTGATTCCCCAAGTGTTGTATATTGTTTTGTTCTTCAAAATCCTAATTTTTAAAGGAATTCTCACATACTGGAAGTTGACAACTTATTCATTAAATAAGCAATGCTATTTTCAACAAATAAAAACATACCCATGAGTCGGATTCAGCCTACAAGTAGCCATTTGGCAGCCTTGTTTTTGATACTGATATAGAGCTGGTTTTATGTGCAGGAGAAATTGCCCCTGTTTCCTTGGATCATTGCTAGGTTACAGAGTACTTCCAGCTTGATGTAAGTGCTGTTTTTATTAGGAAGTGTGAATGATGTATACTCTTCAAAAGGAACTGGATATTACCCAAAACAAGTATATGTTCACAAAGAGCATATTGTGTGGAACTAAGTTCTTTTCTTTATGATGATAGTACACTCTGGTGTATCAGGTGGTGTTTTAGTTAAAGACATTAGAATCTGCCCTATATTATGAGCAAACTCTTTACAAAGAATAATATTAACTAGATGATAGACAATGTAGTTATGAGTCTTCTGATTTGATTAGAATATCATAATTAGTGTTTAATAAATAGATTTGTGTTACCTTGGGACAGATTTTTTACCATGTTTTAGGACTGGCTGTGTCCGTAAAGTTTTTGTCCATGATGATGATCTTAGAAGCAGTATCCAAACTTAAAGTTGGAAAGAACTACTAATAAAACTAGTCTTAGAAAGAGTCTTGACTTCTCAGTGGTTAGGTACTTGGCTGCTAACAGAAAGGTTGGAGGTAACCCCCCATTTGCTCTGTGGAAGAAGAGGTGGCAGTTTTCTTTCTGTAAAGCTTTACAGCCTTGAGAACCCTATGTGGCAGTTGCATTCTGTACTGTAGGGTTGCTGTGAGCCGGGATTCACTCCTTGGCAGTGATTTTGTTTGTTTGTTTGTTTATTGGGAAATATGTGCATCTAAAAAAAATGTTATTTAAGAGGCATAAAAGTAGTTCTCTGATCTGTAATTAAACAAATAAAATACATAAGTTTAAAAAGGCTGAATTTGGGCACAGCTTATTTAGGTGCCTGAACGTGTTCATTGGACATACTTATTAATGGCTGGATGTTTTAGAAGATATGCCTGCACTGGGTGATGGTCTGTATGTGATCAACCCCTGAGCATGTATTACTGAGTCAGCTCAATCAAGGTTCTAATCCCAGGCTTGCCACTTCGTAGCTTTGTGACCCTGGGTGTGTTGCCTTTGCCTTAGTTTCCTCAAATAGACAGCATTGTTCAAGAGTTAGACAACACATATAAAGCGCCCAAGCTAAAACAAACAGACCAGTACAGCCTATTGCTGTGGAGTCTGTTCTGACCTATAATGACCCTATAGGATAGAGTAGACTGCCTCATAGGGTTTCCACAGCTACAGTCTTGATGGGAGCGGACTGCAGCATCTTTCCCTCTGAGGTAGCTCCTGGCTTCAAACTGCTGACCTTTTGGTTTGCAGCCAAGCATCTTAAACACTGTACCACCAGGACTGCTATGTAAAGTACCTGGTGTAGCTCATGTGTATATTTAGTGCTTAAGACATTTCATTCTTTATGCTTCCAGCTGTTTTAGCACAGAATTTGTGTGGTCCTTGTATTTTACTCTCTGCCCACAAGATGGGCATAGAATTGCCTAGTGAACTCTATTCCCAAATAGAAATAACAAAGCATGACAAAGCCTTAGAGATGCCTGTGAGAAAACAACATATATAGATGGGGAAACCTTGTAGTGATTTCACAGATAGTGTAAGTTTAATGTATAAACAAAGTCACATTAGAGGAGATCCTGATGTCATAGCACTTAGCAGTGCCCTACACACAGTAGGGTCGAATGTTCAGTTTGATAATTGGGAGGATGAACACAAGGACAAAATCTCACATATGCTTACATAAAGCGTAAGCATAGCCAGGGTGAAAGCCAGCAGAAGTTTACATTCTTGGTGATATAATAAATAGTTTAACTATACAAATATCAAAATGTGTAGCAGAAATAATAACTGTTAAATTATAAAAGGTAACCTGGGGCTGGATTTATCTCCATAATTTAAAAGGAAATTGAGAGAAGAGATATCCAGTGGGAAATAGTAATGTAAAAAATGAGAGAACCAGAATATTTAAAGAGGCATTAAGATATTTGGACTGGGAATAACAACAAATAAAGATTTCTCACTTTGTAATAACATAATTATTAGGTATTTATTATACTTTTTACATTTATAGTGGACTAGAAAAGAAGAATTAAGGTTAAACAAGGTTAAAATGACAACATGAGGATTAACAGACATGCAACCATCTAAAATCAATGAATTTTGCTTTATCTAAAGATTCTTGAGAGTAGGATAGAAATAGACAAGCATGCTTGAATTGATTGTCTCCTTTTATCAGATTACACGACATTTTGAAATTTTCTTGGAATTGTAATTTCTTTAGGATATTAGAAGTTGAAATATGACTTTGAAATGACTACAAATGAAAGAAATTGCACCTAACCAAGGAACTATAATATGTCTTGTTAGAAGGAAAATCGTCATGAGAATTATTTCATTGAGTTACATGTATATGGAACATTTGATCTGCTAATTTACATTATGTTGTGTTAGTAATTTAAAAATGGTATTGGTAGTTTTTAAAAGTTCCTGATTTTTGTAGGTAAAAGGCACTGTAGAATAGCCACCTCAGCACTAGTGCTTGAAGAGTTGGATAATAGGAAATTTGAAATACTAACACTGATTTTTTATTTTCAGATTTGTCAAAAGCAATGCAAAATTAAAAATCTATCCAGAATTTTCCAGGCTCCTATATGCACTGTCACCGCTTCTTACAAACACCTTGTTTCAAAGCCCCCTAGTCCTTTTCATTCTGGATTGGTTGTTTGCTAGGCCTTTGTACAACTCTTCCTCAGATTTATCTGTTCTTAATGGTGTTAGATTTACTGTCTCTGGCATCCCTTGTGTCTCTTGTCTTGCTTTTCCTCCCTCGTTATATTGAAGCTGTCCTTAAGTAGCTTCTTAAAAATAGCACCAAAACCAAAACTCATTGCTGTCAAGTTGAATCCAACTCACAGTGATCCTATAGACGGAGTAGAACTGCCCCATGGAGTTTCCAAGGAGCACCTGGCTGATCTGAACTGTGGACCTTTTAGTTAGCAGCTGTAGTACTAAAACACTGTGCCACCAGGGTTTTCACAGAGGAGGTAAATTTTTGAGTCCTTGTGTGACTGAAAATGCCATTACATTCTACATTCATGCTAGAATTGATAGTTCCTCTAGATATAGAATTCTACGTTGCAAAAATTTCACCTCTACATTTTGAAGGCATGAATTATTGCTTAACTTTCTGGTATTACTGTTGAGAAGCTCAGTGGTATTTTGAATTTGATTGTTTTGCCTGTTACCTGTTTTGACTCTTGGCAAACTCAGACACTGCACATTATCCCCTGTTCTAGAATTTCACAGTAGTAGTCTTTGTTTTGGCTCGTTGTGCATTTTACTCTGGCTTTTTGAATCTAGAGACTAATGGGAAATTTTCTGGGAAGTTTTAAAAAGAACATTTCTTTCCTTTCTTAGCTCTATTCTGTCAGTTTAGAGCTACTGTTACTTAACTGTATGATAGTCCAGACTATTGCTAGGGTATTTTAGTGTTTTCTCTCATTATCTGTTTCTTTGTCTCTTTACTTTGGTTTCTGGGGGACTTTCTTGAGTCAACCCTTCTCACTTTTCTGTTGGTTTTAGTTTTCTTTCAACTTGCGTATTTTGCATTTTTAAGAGTTTTTTCTTGTTCCTCCCCTCCCTGCTTTTCTTCCTTCTTCCCTTTCTTTCTCTTTTGATTTTGCTTAGTAGCATCATGGTCTTTATTTCAGCTCCCGATAGTATTAATGATAACATTTTGAAGTTCTCTTTTGCTATTTGTATTTCTGTATTTATATGGAGTTATTTTGTTACTTGTATTGGTGTGTCTGTATTTTCTCAAATACCTGGTTGTTGAGCTATTTATTTCTATTTAAGAGGGAGGAACTGAAAGTGAATTAGAAATGTTATATGTGCCATGAAGGGTTTTACTCCAAGAAAAAGGGACCTTGAGGTTTTTCTTCCTTTGAGTGATGCCCAAGTCAGTGCTTTAGCTAGGGGCAGGATTTACTGACTACTGGTCATTTTCCTTTCTGTTACTATTTTTAGGCCTTGATTTTCTTCTCTGTCAAATATCTATCTTAATTTACTTACCATCTTTAAAAATCATTCACCTGTGCTGCCCTTTATCTTTTTCCCTCCATTTTTCCTTGTCCTGAGAAATTTATACTGTTTTTATTCCTTTACTGTCATTTTAGTGGCTTTTCTAGCAAGCACAGAGGTAAACACAGATATTCAATTTGTAGATTTAACCAGAGGTTGGCTAGATATTTCTTAATATCATAGACATAAAGGACTCCATGATATTCTCCTGAATATACTGTAGTTTGCCTAACTTTCCTTTTGTTCTGAGTTTAGTTTGTTCCAGATTCAAAAGTATCATTCATAGTTGCTAGTAAATCTGGCATTATGTAAAAAAAATGCAGATAAAATGCTGTTTTGCTAAATTCTGTTGATTAGTTTTTACATTTCAAATCTATCTTATGCATATGTACTCTTACACATGCAATTGTGAAATGAAAGTATCATACTATTTCCTTTTAGAAAGTATCCTGTTTGAATAATCTTTGAGGAAAGGAAATGAGTTTGTTAACAACACTGAAGTTTTGTTTTTGTTTTTTAAATTTACTGTTTGTTAACGAAAAGTCTGTGTTGTTCCTGTTATTAGGGGATGTTGAGTTCATTCAACTCATGGAGACTTGCACCGACGTCAGAGTTGACGTTATGCTTGAGCCTGTTGTTAATAGCGGCCGTGTCAGTTGAGGCTCTGCCTCTTTTTCACTGGCCCCTGCTGTACCAAGCATGTATCCTTCTCCAGGGACTGATCTCGTCTGGTAACATGTCCAAAGTATGTGAAATGAAGTCTCATCATCCTTACTTCCAAAGACCATTCTGGTTGCATTTCTACCAACACAGATTTGTTTGTTTTTCTGGCACTTTGTGGTATATTTATTCAGTATTCTTCACTAACACTGTAATTCACAGGCATCAGTTCTTCTTTGGTCTTCCTTATTCATTGTTCAGCTTTTCTGTGCATATGAGGTGACTGAAAATACCATGGCTCAGGTCAGGTGCATCTTAGTTCTTTTTAATACTTTGAAGAGATCTTTTGCAGCAGATCCCGCCCAGTGTAAGTATGTCATTTGGTTTCTTGATGATACTTTCACGGGCACTGAGTGTGGATCCAAGTAAAATGAAATCTCTGACAGCTTCAATATTTTCTCCATTTATCATGATGTTGCTTATTGGTTCAGTTGTGAAGATTTTTGTGTTCTTTATGTTGCTGTGTAATTCAAAAGCATATATGTACATGTAAAACATTTTTTATTGTGGTAAATACATAAGTAACAGAATGCTTGCCATTTCAACAGTGTTCACATGCACAGTGAAGTGATATTAACTATACTTATTATGTTGTTCCGCCGGCATCCTTACCTGTTCCTGAATTTTCCCGTCAACCTCAACAGTCACTCAGCATCCCTTAAGTGTTGTGGCTTCCTTTCCCCCTCCTTCTTGCTCACTGTGATTGCGACTAATAAATTTTAATCTTTATACCCTTGTTCTAAATATTATCATATACATGAGATCATGCAATAAATATTCAATTTTAATTTAAAAATAATAAATATATTGTATTTCATACAATTCATTTTTAGATTTAATAGTATAGCTTTCATAAACATTAACTGTACTTTGATACAACAAAATGAATAGAAAATGAATTTTAAATTATATTTAGTTTTGGCGTCAAAAGTAATAGGATGCAGTTTCTAGTATAGGCTTTCTATTTCTGTTGATATTTATTTTGTAGTTTGAAATCCAGTTAAAAATTAACTTCATAAAAATTGATTAATTATAGTTCTCTTACATCATATACTCAAGTAGTATCTAAAGAGAAACTCATTTTGTTTTAAAAGATGAATACCTCTTTATATTGTACTTTATTTTAGTAGTTTATTTTTATCCTGTGACTGCTTTCAGTGATTATCATGAAATAGGATTGCATGATTTTAAGTACTGTTGACATCATAGAAAAGTATAATGAACAACTTTTATGATATTACATTTTGATTTAGTTTATGAGCGCTAGTAATAGATAGCATGTGACACTTCACTGAAACAGTAAAGAGAATTATGAGTACAGTTCTTTTCTGACCTCTAGAAACAGCTTGTTTGAAATAATATGAATGTACTGTTTATCCATTTTATCTGATTTTTTTTGTAAATAATATATGTGTGCATATATAGAGAGAGATACATACATTTTTAATGATCTTTTTTACAGTTACCTGCCATGGTTTGAAGTATATTACAAACTTTTAAATACTCTGGCAGATTACTTGGCTAAGGAACTGGTAAGTTATACATTTTTCTTAAAAATAAAAACAAAACAGAAATAGAAGTTTATTTTTTACTCAACTAACTTCTCTGGGATGATGATCTGGTAGATTCTTTCACTTATCACTTGTTGATGTTTTGAATGAAAGTTAATCTGCTACGATGTCAGCTGTCCTATTTGGTGTGGTTTAATTCAGATACCCCCTCTGCACCCCCCTCCCCTGTAATGTCTGTTGTTTTCTAATTTTCACATTCAGGAGATGCTTTCCACTTTCTGGTTTTTTGTTTAGATTCTCATGTGACATCACCTCTCTCTTGAGATTCTGTGTTTCTAGATTGGCCACATGTCATTCCTTGCTTTTGCTTATCCTTTCAGCATTTGTTTTGGGCCCCTTTCCTCCGTCTACGAGTTGGAGGTGACTTGGTGGCACACAGCAACAGCAACAGCAATCACAACTTCTTCCATCTGTACTTAAAATTTTCCTGCTTTCTGTGTCATTCTCTTTTTTCTATTTACACATTATTAATGGAGCATTTCATACATACTCTTGACCTAATCTCTTCCATATTATAATCTTTAAGACAGATCTTTCTAAAATCTCTAATTATATGATTTGCTTGTAGTAGCTCTTCCCTCTCCTTTTTTTTTTTTTTTTTTTTTTTAGAAGAAAATAGAAACTTGACTGCAGCATAACATAATGAGAAACTTAATGACTGGCTTCTGATACTCTTTCTGGGTTAATCTGCAACCACTTTCCTGCACATAATGTTCCATCCAATTATTCTGAGCGACTTAAATTTCTGAAGACATAACTGTACACAGTTAGTTGTCTGTTAAGATTATAGCTCACCCACTTGTAATTACTATTAATAGTATTCATCTTTCAAGATTCAGCGTAAGTATTTCTTAATAAACCTATATACATCACAAATACTGCTTCTTCAAATCCTTTCCTGACGCCTCAGGCTGAGTTCACTGATGCTTGCTCTGAATTCCTTAGCACTTACATTGTGTTAGAATTCAGTCTGCACCACTAAAGTTTACATTGAGAGTTCAGTCTGTTCTGTCTCTGTGTCCCCAGTAACAAATAGGTATTGAGCAAAAAGTTGTTGAATAAATAAACATACATTATAAAAAATTATATTTACTTTTAAACGTTTATTTCATATCGAAGGCCCTAATGTCCAGATAAGAATCAGAATTGGCTCAGTGGCAGTGCATTTGGTGTTTAATGTCTAGGTAAAGGAATCCTGATGATGCAGTGATTAAGAGCTTGGCTGCTAACCAAAAGGTTGGTAGTTCGAACTCAGCCTGCTGCTTCTCATGGGGGAGGCTTAGTGATGAGCTTACATAAGGTTTTAACGCCCAGAAATCCCTATAGAGCAGTTCTAGTCTCTCCCATGCATCTCTGTGTTGAAGCTGACAGCACCTGACAACAGCAACAGTATATCTACATATTGTATCTTTTTGTTGTTGTTGTTAACTAGAATAAATGCTGAGTATGAAATGATAGACAGCAATTGTAGACAGGCATATTTGTTTCCATGGGAATATATTAAGAATATTATTCCCCTCACCCTAAATCTTTCCATGGGAAAAGCTTATTTTAAGTTTTCCTGTATACCGTCATTTATTTCCTTACCTTATTTTTAAAATATTCAGTGTTTTAAAAAATAATTTAGCTGAATTGGGAGCAAAAGATCTTCATCGGCATACCATTTTTTTAAAATTTATTTTTATTCATTTATTTTTAGCCTTGGTAGATACATCCCCGTTGAAAATATATTTACTGTGTGCTTGCACTATGTTAAGTATTGTTATTGTCTGTGTTTGAAAATAAGCTACCCAAAGAATTAAAATTTATGACTTGAGTAAATTAGTAGACGTATGTTATGTAATCTTGAACATGTCAATTGAAAAACACCAGGTAATAGGATTGGGTGGTGGTTACATACCATGGAGTTGGACACTTTGGAATAAATATAATGAGGACAGGCACACAATGCTGCGAACCACGGCCTAGCCAAGTTGACACACATTTTGTGGGGACACAGTGTAGTCCATAGCGGCACGTGGGTGAAAATCTAAATGAGAAGTGGAAGAACTTGTGATTTGATCAAAAAATTGTATTGCTGTATTTACTCACTCTTCTTCTTCTTAGATTTAGTGATGAAATGTTTTCTTTCTATAATGTATGAGTATTTTGTAACTAAGCGCATATTCTGATAGCTAATTTTTAAAATGACTAAGTTTTGCCATATGCGTATCATGTTAAGTATAATAGTTTTTTGTGGATGAAGGTATATGAATATGTTTCCAATATTTTTTATATTTGTGTTTCAGTTATAGCTATTTGAAATGTTCCTGTAAAAAGCAGTTTTTTGGAAAATCTGTCTAATACGAAATGGTAGAGTAGTTAATTTTATTAGGTAGTTTTAATTTTTGCTTGGTATAGAATTATAGAATATACTTATTTTTCCTCTAGGACAGTGATTTGAATGAAACTCTCAAATCATTGTATAACCATCCAGTACCAAAGGCAAATACTCCTATCACCTTAAGTGTGGTAAGTATTCAGTTGGTTTGATGGAGTAAAGCACGTTTAAATAGTTTTTCATTTAAGAGTACACTCATCTTTAAGAAACTGTCAAGTTACCTCTGATTTGAGAAAACTTCAGTGTTAGTACTAACATTACTAAACGATGATACTGGGAGCTTTTAACATGCTTTCGCTGTCTTTATATGAAATGTTGGGTGTGTATTTTGGTAGCTGTAATAAACCACAGACTGTTTTTTTCAATTATACATTAAAAACGCCAAATGCCTGAAGATATTTTGGTTGCCAGGGACAATGGTTTTTGAAATCAGTGCAAAATAAAGGAACATGCACATACAGCCCTCCCTCCTAAAAATGAAACAATACATAATAAGAATTGAAAATTGTACGTAACATATAACTGTATGATAAAAATTCTCAGTCCAAAGTCTGTTGTCCTTTCCTTTTGCTTGAACACATCTTCCAACATAATCGTGAAACACTAGGAAATAATATTCGGGTTTGTTAAAACGGCAAGCCTGTGGTAGGATAAATTATTTACTATTGAAACTTTACATGCTAATAGTTTTGGGGGTTTTGTAAATGTTCAAGATTCGTGATCATAAAAGGCACATATTTTCAGTAATATTCCTCATAAATTTGGCATGATGAGTAGAATGTTAAAATTTATTCACGTTGATTTTGGTTCCTCCCAAAGAATAATAAAATTTTGTCCTAATAAAGAGGAGAAATACGTAATGATGCAAGAGAGCTGTAGAGAAAAAGTTAACTTAAAATGTGTAATACTTTTAATAGGTCTTCTGTGTTTTTTGCCAGATAAGAAAATTGTTATCCTGATTGTGTTTCTTCATTGGTGATAACCCTTTCCTCTGTATAATTTTATTTAATAATAGTATTCTCTTATATTATTCCATCTGTCAGCACCATAGTTCATGTGCTTAGCATTTAAAGTAGTCTTTAGCCTAGAGTCTGTCTTCATCTTTCAGTCCTTTCTGCAAAGGACTGTCCAATTTATCTTCTTCAAACTTTGTAAAAATTTTCTGCTCAAAACCTTTTGTAGCTCCCACTTTTCTATAGAACTTGTTCAAACTTTTAGCTGGACTTTCAGGACCATCTACTTTGTAGTCACAATCTAACTTTCTATTATTAATATTATTTTGTTTCATTTTTTTCTCCCTGAATTGTTTCTCTTTTCTGGTCACATTCTTAATGAACAGCATGCTGCCTGCACACCTTTATTATTATTATTTTTTTAAGTTAGTGGGATCCCTTAGTAGGCTATCCATCTTTACTCTAGAACTCGCTCAGTTTCCACTCTTGTGAACCTTCCTTTTATTGTACAGTTTAAGTGTTTCTTCAGTCCTGTGATTGTCTCTGCTGCTTTATGTCTGTATCTTCATTTGTTACATACTGATAAAGTGGAAATGTTTAGTAGTCACTGGGAAATTGGAGGGCAGGAGAGTTAAGGACACTCCTGGAATTTTCAGCTCAAATTTGGCAGTCATCTAGTTGTAGAAATAACTGAGCTACTTCAAAGATAGGGTATATAGAGCATAGAGAAGAAGGCTTAAGGTTGAAAGCTTTTGAATTGCCCAAATAGGCAGTATAGAGGAAGGAAGGAGAGCTTGTGGAAGAATTAGAGGAGGAGTGGTCAGGGAGAAATGTGACCATTAGTTCATGGAAACCAGTATGCAGAAATACAGCATTAAAGGCCAGAGAAAAGGGTCAAGAGGATTGAAGAAAAGCACTGTTTCCCCCACCAAAGAAGCTATTTTTAGTTGAAAGAGTTTTGTTTATAGAGTGAGTCTAACATTTTGTTAAAGGGTTAAGAAAAGTGTAAATACTTAGATAATGGAGGCAGATATTGTAAAATATTAATGAGAAGTAAAGATGTGCCCTTTGTTTAAATTGGAGTATTATGTTTGCTCAGTAATAAATAGATACCTTACAAAAATACATCTCAAAAATGCTGATATTGAGATACTTCACCTTTATTAACAGGAACTATAAATCTAAGAATTTTAGACTTCTTTACCTAGGTCCTCTATCAACGTGGTAAAGGAGAAAGAATGGTGAACTAGACGATTTGGGTTTGAGTCACAGTCACTAAACGTGATATTAGGCAAGAAACGTAATCTTTTCTTCGTGATCCTTTTTCTGTATTTGAGAAATTAAGTAAGTCAACTTTTTGAGAAAATCCCCAAGTTCCTTTGAGAATACAATAAATGATGTCTATAGATACAAGAGGAAGAGCTATTGAAGTGTTAGTTGTTACTGAATTGATGTTGCCAAATCTTACCCTAGAAATAGTTTGAGAACATATTTTAATCTGTGTCTGACTCGATGGCACTTGGCTTTGGCTGCAATAGTGTTGTTTAAAGAATTCAAGTGACTGTGTTTTGTTTTTATGTTTGGTAATTCCATGACTAAGTGATACTTGTTGTAGGCATTTGAATCAATAGCCTGTGATAGCTCTCAAATCTAATAAACCTGTTCTCAAATTACAGACTCTTATTGATAAAATTATCTGAGTGATAAAAACTGTCTTTGTCTTTGTGTACAGTTCACTTCATAATTTCATTTAATCTCAACAATGGACTACTAAAGTAAGATGCCCAGTGCTGTGTTGTTAATGACTCTCAAAATTGGGATTAGAACATTTGTTGTGAAACATGAGTAGGCTTTTTAGTTTCATGATGCCAGATTGAATTGATGATCATAGTAGTTTGTTCCTCCACAAATGGATAGGGTATTCTCTTATTATTATGACTGTTATTTTAGGATTTCCAGTAGAAAAATGTCACAAGTCTTAAGAGAGAGATTATCATGGTTTTCTTACAGCTTCATGTTTCACCCAATGCTGTAGCATGTTTTCAAAGCTTGACTTTGTAACCATTAAAGTGTCAGAGATTTTATGAAAAGCCAATATCTGATGCAAATTCTTAATTTGAAACTGAATGTCAAAATAAATAACCACAGAATTTTATATTCATATAATATGAAAGTAGTTTCTCTAGGCCTTTTCCAGCATTTAAGGTAACATTTGTAATTAATATTATTCAAGTATTTTCAGTGGATAATGTGACTATATGAGTTTCTCTCAGATACACAGCAATCTGTTGTGTAAGCTTCCCCTATCAACATAAAATACTCATTTTTTCTCTCACATACTGTAAGAACCAAGAGATATTTATTGCCAGTGAGCAAGTTCTGAAAGTTCAACCCTCGCAGGCGCTGGTGAGTGAAAAGGGCATTGACTTCAAAAAAAAAGATCACTATTAAATTGGGACAAAAATGATTTCCCTCATTGTCTTTAATAGTCACTATTCTTTTGGGAAATTGTAAATTTGACTCTTCTAAGAAATTTAATCATTAGGAGTATATTTTCTGTTTATGCTATCTTCTAAATAATAGTTATGAAATGTAGTGCTATTAAGAATCTCTCCAAAGTAAAAGTATCTAAGTCTCCTTGTATTCTCCCTTTTCAGAATAATTCATAGTGAAGTATGTTTACAGCATGAGATCCTTGTAGTATTATTTGTTTGTCATGAGATCTTAAGAGACCTTGTGATTTATCTCATATTGTTATTCTGCCCTGGAAAAATTGAGCCATATGAGTTGTGTTAATTAGCTTTCTTCTGTCTGGTTCAGATGTGCTCAGTATTGACCAGACTGTTTTCCAATTGTTCAGTATGTCATTTTGTAATTAAAATGTTAAATAAGTTGGAGATTAACATAAACAGAAAATAAAATATTTTTTTGGTGATTTAATTATACTCTGATTCTGAGTGGTAGTATTTAGCACCCTAACAGAAAATGTGAAGGCATTTGTATTGCTTTGAACAGTTGTCGTTCTTAGGTGCTGTCAAGTCTTTTCTGACTCACACAACTCTGTGTACGACAGAATGAAGCACTACCCAGTCCTGGGCCATCTGCACAGTCCTTACTGTGTTGGAGCCCATTGTTGCTGCCATCAAGGGTCTTCCTCTTTTTTACTGACTCTGTCCTTCACCAGGCATAACATCCTCCTCCAGGGACTGATGTCTCTTGATAACATGTCCAAAGTATGTAAGACAGTCTCATTGTACTTGCTTCCAAGGAACATTCTGGCTGTACTTCTTCCAAGACGGATTTGTTCGTTCTGACAGTCCACAGTATGTTCACTATTCTTTGCCAACTCTGTAATTCAAAGGAATCAGTTCTTCTGTGGTCTGCCTTATACATTGTCCATCTTTTGCTTGCATATAAGGTGACTGAAAATACCATGTCTTGGGCCAGGTGCACAACGATGAAGAGCTGGGCAGTTTAACTTCACCAGCCACACCTTAGAAACCCTATAGAGCAGTTCTACTTAGCCTCTATTGAATCCCTATGAGTCAGAATACATTCAACTGCAATGGGTTTATTTTGTTGTTGTAGTTTGGGTCAGGTATCTTAATCCTTATGGCAACATCATTGATTTTTAATCTTTTAAAGAGGTATTTTGCAGCTCATTTGCCCAATGCAGTATGTCGTCTAATTACTTGGCTGCTGCTGCCAAGGGCATAGATTGTGGATCCAAGTAAAATGAAACCCTTGACAACTTCGTTATTTTCTTTGTTTATCATGATGTTGATAATTCATCTGGTTGTGAGGGTATTTGTTTTATGTTGAAGTGTAATCTGGGCTTTGATCCTCATCAGTAAGTTCTTCAAGTCCTCGTAATTTGCAGCAAGCAAGGTTGTGTCGTCTACATACTGTAGGTTTTTATTGAGTCTCCTTCAGTCTTGATGCCGTGTTCTTCTTCATATAGTCTTCCTTCTCGTTATATGCTCAGTACACAGACTGAATAAGTTTGGTGAAAGGATACAACCGTGATGCACACCTTTACTGATTTGAAACCACACAGTGCCCCATTTTCTGTTTGAATGATTGCCTCCTGGTCTATGTACAGATTCTTCATGAAGACAGTGAAACGTTCTGGAATTCCCATTCTTCACAGTGTCCTGCATAGTTTGTCATGATCCACACAGTTGAATGTCTCTGCATAATCAGTTAAACACAGGCAAACATCTTTCTTGTATTTTCTGCTTTCAGCCAGCATCCATTTGATGTCAGCAGTGATGTCCCTGGTTCTGCATCCATTTCTCTATCCAGTTTGAATTTTTGGAAGTTCTGTGTTGGTGTACTGCTGCAACAGTTTCTGAATTATCTTCAGCATGATTTCACTTCTGTATGATATTCATGGTAGTTAGACTATTTCTGCATTCCATTGAATCACTTTTCTTTGGAATGGATGTGAATGTTTATCTCTTCCAGTTAGTTGTCCAGGAAGCTGTCTTCAGAGTTTCTTGGCATAAGTGCATGAGTGCTTCCAATGTTACATCCATTTGTTGAAACATCTCAGTTGGTATTCTGTCATTTCCTAGAGCACCAGTGTTTTGCCAATGCCTTCCGTGCAGTCTTGATTTCTTTCGTGGGTGTCTTTGGTTCTTGATCATATGTTACCTCCTAAAGTGGGTGAACACTGAACAATCCTTTTTGATACAGTGACTCTGTATATTATTACTTTCATCTTCTGTTGATGCTTCCTGCATTGCTCAGTCTTTTGTAGAATAACTAAAGTGAACAGAAGAAATGATGATGTAAGAGAACTGAAAATTTCAAAGGGTTCTTTGAGAAGACAAAATAAAACATTATTATGAAATGTGCAAAAACCTGGAATTAAAAAACCCAAAAGGAAGCACATGCTTGATATTTCTCAAGCTGAACATGTGAAGAAAAGATTCAAGCCTCAGGAATCAATTTGCAGTACTGAGGGATGTAGCAGTTAATTATCATTTGTTTAGTAGATACATTAAGAGTCATTTTTTTGGATGAGTAATTACACTCTTAAGAAGTCTAAAAATACTTAAAAACTGTTTTGTGGCTACTTTCTAAGCAGTATAGTAGCTTATGTGTGAAAAGGAATTGTCATGACTTCTCTTATAAAGAATCAATTAATTTTGACCTATCTTTGGGCAAGAGCCTGAATTTTCTAATCTAGGGAAATGAAATGTGCATTTAGGTTAAATATCTGTACATATATATATGTGCATACATATATATATGTATATATATAAACCAAAAAAATCTCACTGTAATATATTTTGTTTTTTTGGCTTACTAAATGTTTCCCAGGATATTTTTCTAAAAATATTAGTGCTTAATTTTAAATTTACGTATTTTGACCAGCACTTAACTCTTTGCATGAGTGATGTGGTATTAAATCTCATGTAAACCTCCTATGTCATTTCAAGTTCAACAAACTCTGAGTGTTAGGTCATGGCATTTCTTTAGTTGATGTATTTTTTCTTATTTTTATCCCAGATTATATGTACTGTATATTGTGGCACCAGATGTTTAATTCTCCTGTTTTATGTGATTTATTTCTATGATTAGCATTCCTACTTCATTGCCCCTGATGTAACTGGACTCCCAACAATACCTGAGAGTGTAAGTTTTCTACTTGATGTGTTCTAGGCTAAGTTTTAGTTCTTTTGCTAACAATGTTTAAAGAAATAGAGTACATTGTGATTATTTGTGTTGATTTCAGGAAATAATGAAGAAAGGAATAACAGCAGTGTTATCCTTTTCTTCCTCTTATTTATCTTGTCCTTCATACCCTTCCTGATAACTGGTTGTAGAGAAGGAAAATTACGTGAGAAAAACTATTTAATGTCGTTTGGATAATCAAGAAGGGTCTCATAAAGTAGGGGAAGTATCTCAGAAAAAAAACTTGTGCTGGTGGAGAATGAATACTGGCATTAGAAAATGTTTTCATATGAGATAAAAATATATAGTACTTCAATGTGCTGACCATAGTAATAATATTATAGATTCCTTGTACATATGTGTTCAAATCTAAGGTGTGCTGTATTTGACTTTCTGATTTTCACTTAATAATATTTGATAAGATTTGAAGGACACTACAAATATTATAATACCTGCTAAGTTGCTGATTTTACTTAGAGTCCTAAGTGTAGCCTTGCTAGGAATATTTTCTGTATTTTGATAGTTGTTAAAATTTGATGTATGTAGAGAAGTTTATATGGATAAGCGGAAATGATAAACATGGTTTTAATGCTTTTGGATAGCTGTGTGAAAAGAAAAGGAAATTTTCCTTAACATACTATGTCTTCCCTTTCCCTTGGAAACTTAAAATGAACCAGTGGAAACAATTCAGTCAAAAGTAAAAAAGGAAAAAAAAGTAAATAAAATGCTTCTAAATATACTTACTATTTTCATCACATTTCTACTGTTCTTCAAAAAAAAGTCTTGAAACTTACTGTTTTGATTTCCAGAAACACATGGGTAACATAATAAATGAATAAATTGAGTCCCAGAAAACACTTGTAAATTTTCTAATATCAAACCAATACTCTCAGTGCTGTTTTGCCTTGTAAGTCATAGTCCACCTGTTGCTGCAGTGTCAGTCTACTGCTATAGCTTATTCAGTGTCTTCATTACTTTGTTGCTTTCAGGTGCTTGTTAGAGTATAGAAAATTAAAATTAAAGAGTCACAAGGAGAAAACCTAGACAGCTTTTACAGTTGATGTAATTTATCCCAGGTTTGTGCTTATGTTTGGCAGAAATAAAGTGCTAAATCAAGGAATTGGATCAGACCACCAGCAAGGTATATTTGTTTATAGTGATACGAAGCAGCCTTGACATGGGATATAACCATGTGGTTTTTCTTAATGAGGAACCAAAGATTGCTGTATCAATCCATTCGATCCTTTCAGTGTTCCATTTATAGTACATAGGATTAGGCAATGATACCGTCTACTGAGTGAATGTTGTTAGATATTGTTGAGTCAGTTTTTGACTTACAGCAACCTACAGTGACACATCAGATTTTTTGTAGTCCTCACAGAGGTGGGTCATCAAGTTTTTTCTCCCTAGGTGCCTCTAGCTGGATTCAAACTGTACCTACTGATTAGCAGCGGGGCACTTAATCATTACACCAGCAGAGCTCTATTCCAAGTGAATAAATCAAAACCAAGCCCACTGTCATTGAGTCAGTTCTGACTCATAGGAGCCCTGGAGACAGGATAGAACTGCTTGATAAAGTATCCAAGGAGCATGTGGCTGGTTTGGACTGCTGACGTAGCACTTAACCACTATGCCATCAGAGTTTCCTTCTGAGTGACTAGCAAATATAAAATCACTAAAATGCATTCACTGAAGCAGTGGGTTTTTAAATTACAGTCTATATTAGAATCACCAGAAATACTTGATTAGAAAGCAGATTCTTGGGGTTGCACTCCAAAAATTATGATTTGCAAGTCTTGATTGGAAATTGGGAAATCTACCTCTTTTACAAGTACTTGGGGCAGGAGGATGGGAAGTATGTAATCCTCTGATTACTGTCTGAGAAACCTTTTTCTGGAGCAGAGTTATGCGTCAGTAGTAATAGAATGCTAAGTGTTTCATGTGGCAGCAGAATAGCATTAAATTTAATTACTTTAATGAATACCATTTTAATAACAAAACCTTTTGAATTCTAAGACTTTTTTGTGAATATATAAAATATTTTTCTTTGTAATCCCCATCAGCTATAACTTCCACAATTATTTTTCACTTGTGCAGAGAAATCTGACAGAATATTTTGTTGCCGTGGACGTGAACAATATGCTGCAACTGTATGCCAGTATGTTACATGAAAGGCGCATTATTATTACCTCCAGCAAATTAAGCACTGTAAGTACTTCACACTTCTCTGCTTTTAAGCAGAGTGTATTGAGCATGTCACAAAAAGACCTACAAGCCTCTGCAGTTTTAGAAATGTTCTATGTGTACTTATCAGACAATATCTACATACTTTTTTGATACATGGTTTTAATCTGGCTCTTGAAGTACAAAAGTCTGATTTATAGAAGGCTTTCTCAGATGCATTAGTCAGGTTAATTATTTTTTCTTATCAGGAGATGAGAGTTGGTTTTATTTCTAAAAAAAAATGCAACTCTCTGGAGTTCATTTTAGTGCTTTCTACCATATAAAGAATTCTTAAGAGCTATTATGAGATCTTTTATTCACTTGTGGCTTTTTCCATTGGAGCTACTTGAAAGAAATCAAGGGGCCATGATAATAGCTGCTATCCTAACCTGGTAATAGGTAGATTCATCTTTGTTGCTGAGTCGTAGTTTGGGAGTAGATCCTATAATAGTTCTGATTTGGAGGAGCTCTTCAGACTGATAATAACTTGAAGTCAAAGTAGCATTTTATCATTTTATTATTTTTTTTTAAATCACAAGTTTTATGCCTCATACTAAAATGCGTTCTTTTGAAGATTTCCCTTACTGTGGCAAAGGCAGGAAAAATAGAATTTTTCTTGTGTTACAGGAAAGCATTCAAAAGCATATGCTAGATTTCCTCATTTTTTTCTCCTGTATTAAAAATGTAGTATGTTTGACTTTTAATTTTCAATGTGTTCAGATAAAGTTTTGAGTAATGTGTGAGGTATTTTATAGAAAACCGTTGTTCTATATTACATGAATTTACTTTTTTATAAAGTTGGTTAGTTTGTTAAAATCGTATTTTTTATGTTTTGGTTTTCTGAGTAGACCAGAGAAGAGATTAAAAAACCTCATTCTGTAACATGTATGGAAACCCTGGTGGTGCAGTGGTTAAGAGTTATGGCTGCTAACCAGAAGATGAGCAGTTCAGATCTACCAGGGCTTCTTGGAAACCCTACGGGGCAGTTTTACTCTGTTCTGTAGGGTTGCTATGAGTCAAAATCAACTGGTGGCATGTACACATACACACAGACACACACACACACAAAATGAAGTGCTTGAATTATGTTTCTAAAAGATAAATGTGCAGTTATCAATAGCTGTAATTTAATATTTTAGGGTAGAAGGAGTGGTAGGATTTCTGTAGTATATTTTAAGTGTTTAACAATGAGAAAGCTCTTCTCAGAGAAGTTGAATGTGCACCCTAAGGGCTGATACTGTGAAACTGAGTTTCCTGGTTCTAACTCTAGGATTATTTCTATTATATATAATTATAAAATAATTAAACATAAAAGCAATTGTAGGCGTGGTACAGGACCAGGCAGTGTTTTTCATTCTGTGGTGCATAGGGTCACTATGAGTCAGAACCAACTCAAGGGCACCCAACAACAACAACAGAAAAAGTAAGTCATTTAGAAATTTTTGAATTGTAATATTGATACACCCACTTTTCAGAAAAATTGAATGTGTGATATTTTACATATTGAAAAACACATGGAGATGTGATGTGATAATATCAAGAGTATCGAGATGTGCCCTGATAACCTCACCTAGTTTGCGACAGAAGTAGTTATTTGAACTGTCTTAAATGATAGTGAGAAATGCAGTCTGAAATATTTGGTACTTTCATGTTTTTGATTTTCTGATACTTTAATTTACTGTCGAGCTAAAAGCATCTTCCTTATCTTGTCACTCCCCCTTCCTTTTCTAAACATGACTTTTTTTTCAAGATTATAAAGGATATTTCTATATGGATACCTCCCTCATGATTAAAAAGATTGTACAAACTGTCAGGCCTACAAATCAAATTCCTAGAAAGATTAAATCATGTAGAAATATTTATCAGGCACCTACTACACTCGATGGCACTTGGCTGGCTGACTACATGCCAGGAACTTTGTTGGTACTAAGGATTCAGCAGTAAGCAAAGTCAAATTCTAATCCTCTCGGAGGTTATATCCAGTTGAGATGAAACAGATAACAAACCAATGAATGAATAAATAACTATTATGTAATATGACGGTAAGTGCCAAAGGGTAAAGAATAAACTCAGTATGTGTGTGACAAGAGAGGGGCGGGTTTTTATTTATGTGAGATGGTCTTGGAAGACTTCCTTAATCAGGTGCTACTTGAGTAGAGATCTCAGAGAAGTGAGTGAGTGAGTTATGTGGAAGAACATACAAGCTGCTCTGTTAAGGAAGAACACTGGAAATAAATCTGAGTATATGTTTTTCAAAAATGGCAGCATTTCTCTGTTGTAATTTATATCTTCTTAATGACTTAGTAACTTCTTTGTAACTCAGTTTCTTTATGCACAGAATGGGAGTAATAGTCATCTTTATCTCATAGGTTTGTTGTGAGAATTATAGTATATACAAATACATATACACTATGAAATGCTTAAAATTATGCCTGCAAAAGATAAACATATATACACTTATTTTCATAGCCTAGATCTATAATTTGGAATAGAACTTTATTAACATACACACCCTTTAGCTGTAACTTCCTTTGACTTATGAAACAAATTATTGCTTGATAGTACTCAGGGATCTGTTTCTTCTCTTTGGTGTCAACGTAATACCAAGTGTTTGTGACTGTTAGTGAACATGTAATGGTAATAGCACTTCTAAGTTAGTAACTCTGTTTTGGTTCATCCTCCGGGCCAATAAAAGTGATGGCCATAAGTTGAAGTCTCTTTCATGGTCTTCTTAGATTACTATGTTGTGAAACCTGTGTACTTGAATCCATGTTGAAAAAATCCTTTATATAAATATACTAAAAGAAACCAATTACTGTCAAGTTGATTCTGACTTATAGTGACCCTATAAGGCAGAGTAGAACTGCACCTAGAGTTTCCAAGGAGCACTTAGTGGATTCAAACTGCTGACCTTTTTTTTTTTATTATGATTGAATGAAAATGTACATTCCTATATAAATTTGCATGCTCACCTATATGCAGCTCCCACTGCTCTCCCTGCCTGGTGACAGCACACCCCTCCTCTCTGCTGCATACATCTCCTGTCCTCCCAATAGTCTCCTATCACCTCCTCTCCACCTACTCCCCTTCCTCCAGGAAGAGGTGAGCAGGATCACATCCTACAGATGCACAGAACCATAAAATTTCCACAAGATATGGTCACTCTGTGTCACCAAGTCCAATTCATTGCTGTTGGAAAAGTTGACCTTCATTATGATTTATGGACAGGGCAACATCAGGGCCGTGCTCCCAGGGGAACTCCAAAACACCTGGACTATCAATTGTAGTCGTTTATTGAAGATTTCAGGGTGCACCCCTGTTTATTCTCTTGTTGCCAGTGAGACTCCACTTTGTGAGCTCCATCGTGGCCGTCACTGGTGGTGGCCAGGCACCATCCAGTTTTTCTGGTCACGAGTCAATGTAGAGACCCACTCACATGGGTCTGTCTATCTTTTGGGTTCTCTTTTCCCCATGTCATTCTTGTCCTCGGTGATCATCTGCTCCTGTTGAGTTGGGACCATTTGCTGTACCCTCAGATGCCAGCCTGGCAGCTTTTAAGACCCCCAAACTGCTGACTTTTTGATTAAGAGCCGTAGCGCTTAGCCGGTATGCCATGAGTGTTTCTTACATAAACGTATCTGCTATAAATTCCATGCCTAGTAACAGCTAAGGTCAAGGACCAGTGCCATAACATAAATTAGAAATAAACTATTTTTTTGAGAGGACAGTAAAATCATAAGGCTTCCAAGGAAGAACTTAATTATAAAATAGTTAATGAATTTACTTGTTTTTAAGCTTTTTACATTCATTTATTGTTTTGCATACCATAAATTTTGTAATATTCTTGATATTAATGTAAGAAATTGTGTTTTTACCTTTTTTTTTTTCTTTATATCTATTCCATTGCCATCAAATCAAATCCAACTCATGGTGACCCTATAGGGGTCAAAGTAGCACTGCCTCATAGAGTTTCCAAGGAATACCTGTGGATCTGACCTGCTGACTGTATGATTAACAACTGCAGTATTTAACCACTCTGCCACCAGAGTTTCTTGAAAAAAAAAAAAAAAAACCTATTGTGTCAAGTTGATTCCAACTCGTAGATAGAGCCTTTATTATTATTGAAAGAATGCATGTAAGTTAAGGTGTCATTGCATTTATAACTTTATTGGAACTCCATGAATTTTATTTGTGTAGATAATTGACTTTTTCACTATCATAATTGTCCAATAAGTATATTAGAATATTTGTCAACCTTATAACTTTCCTGATTTTAGTAATGATACATGAATAGACAATCAGCTAAAATGAAGATTCTGTTCTTTAGATGCTGTTGGTTTAAAAATGGTGATTTGTAATGTTTGTACTGATAAACTTTAAAATAAAAAAAAATTTGAGGCAAGTAAACAGAAATGCCAAGAATATTTCTGTGTTTTGTATTTTTGTGGGTTTTCACCATTAAAGCGTGGTATTGTGTTAGGACCCACAGTTGTATTTTTACATGTTTGAGTGACTTTGAATGTAATCACTTTTGCTTTTATTCTAATGGTCTGTACATTATTAAGCACACACAGCAGGGTTTTCTCGTAGTCCTGAACAAGAACATTGATTTTATGCATGTTGTAGGCAGGCCTTAGATGTTTAAGCCTCATGTGAACCTTGGGTCGACTAGCTGAACATCATACCAGAGTCCCATGTAGTCAAAGCAAAGGAGTAAATCATGATTTTACAAGAGTGTATCAGTTGACTTATTGCTGTTTTGTGACCAAAGGTAGGTAAGATTGTTGTTTAAAGTCATATCATCGGTTCTCAAATCAGTCAGGCATGAAGCCTTGTCATATGCCTCTATAATTGTACCTCACCAGACTTTCTCTAACTAGTCAGCTGGGGCTGTACATTTTGTCTCAAACACCCGCTGGCCAGCGTCTGACAGGAGTGTTCTCGTCATCCTGTCAGTAATATGTGAACTAGAGTGTATCTTTGTGGCCTGAAGAAGCAGGTGGAAGAGATGGTTTCTCTTAAAAGCAGATGTCTAAATGTTAGCTCCTATTTTGACCAGTATATAGTTGGTAAATGTCACTCTTTTCAGGTCTATAAGCACATTAGTTACAGGGATTTGATTGTGTAATGCATGTTGTTTCTCTATTGTTTAGAGCAAGCAATACCCTGTGAGTGCTGGAAGTGCATTAATAAACTGTAATTTCTTCCTTTGTTATAGTTGCCCCCGGGCATTTAAGCATATGCTTTTCTCTCCCTCTCTCATTAATTCTGTCAGGGGTGTATGCGAAAAGAAATCTTGTGATCACCAGAAAATTAGCTATTAAAACGTAGGTTTTATAGGCTTAGTTTCACTGAAGGAGAGTCCAGAGGATTTTAACCTCTCCATCTGGGTTATATATATATGTTCTTGTTTTGTCTCTTAATGGTGTCACCAGTATCAACATTTTATATGAAGCCTGAAGCACAGTGAATCTTCTTGAGGATTAAGATTTGAAACAACTGATAGAAGAAGAAAAATTACACAGATCTACTTCCTGGTTAAGATGATTGAAGTGTATTTTTTTCTCCCTGTGTTTTTAAAGCTGTGGTGCAGTTAAAGCAATGGTGCAGTTCAAAATTGTTATCAGGATCTCCCAGAGGAAGAGTCTAGGAAATTTTCAGATTTTCATTCTTTCTGAAGCCCATAGCAGCCCATTATGTCAAAGAAACAATAGATAAATAATATAAAAAATAATATACTGCTGTTCTGAACCTATGTTTTTCATTTAGTGATAAGTAACTGTGACTGAAGTGTGGCAGTGGGACTGTTGAGGTGACACTTTGTTAGAAGAGGTGTGTAGAGGATAGTTGGAGGAGACCGCTAAGACAGAAATGCTGGAGATACTTGTATCTTCCAGCTTTGGTGGTACAAAGAGCCCTGCTTTTCATAAAAACAAGCTCATCTTTCTGCTTTGTGGTTTAGTTTGTTTGACTTCTAAAAGTTGACCATCAACTGTTAATTTACTGAACAAAATTTTTGATACAGCGCTTTGGGAATTATTTGAGGGGTGTATTAAATCATCATTCCTTTAGGATCCATAATCTTTGTTTCTATATTAAGTCTGATCTCTATGAAAAGGGTCTGTATAACAATTTAAACTTACTATAATATTTTCTGTATAGAATGATTAAATTTTATGGTGTTTGTTGATTATCAGTGGTAAATATAAGGAAAAAATGTGTATTATTTCTATCTCTTTTGCAAAACTACCCCAAAGGCAATGTGTTTATTTTAAAATGTACCTTTTATATTTATATGTTTTACACACTACAATTTTTTCCATTTTGCAGTTAGGGAAATTTTCCTAACTTCCTTAGGTTATGTAGTGAAGTATAACCCATTGTGGATGTCATCACTCAACATTTCTAAAATAAAATTCATTATCTTTCTCTCATAATCTCCTCCTGTTACTAAATAGGACTGATTTGGTGAATGCTACTCCCCGTTTTGTTCCTCCACCCGAGTTCTATAAATTGTGCCTCCTTGGCCCTTTCTTCTCTCACTCCTCTTATTCGTTCTATCTATACATTGTCTTAGTTCAATCTCTTATTTCCCGTAAGTATTTTTAAGGCATTGGTGGTTCAGTGATAGAATTCTCACCTGCCGTGTGGAAGATCCAGGTTTGCTTCCCAGCCAGTGTGCACCTCATGTGCAGCCACTGCGCATCTGGATAATTGCCTGTTGCAGTGAACACGTTTCAGCAAAGCTTTCAAACTAAAATAGATTGGGGAGAAAGGCCTGGTGATTGGCTTTTGAAAATGAGGCAGTGAAAACCCTGTCTGTAACAGCAATTCAGTCTGCAGCCAACATGGGAATAGCATAGGACCAGGCAGCATTTCATTCTGTTGTGCATGGGGTAGTCTTGAATTGGAGGCTGACTCAGTGGCAGCTAACAACCACAACAACAGTGATGAGCTGCCAGCTTAGGGAACAAGTGTGGTTTAGTAGAGCCGTCTGTAAAATTGATTTACCCGTATATAGCTTCTCATTCACATACACTATGCAATTAATAATCTGAATTATATTTGTACCTGTGTCGTTGTTGTTGTTAAGTGCCACTGAGTCAGTTTTAACTCATAGTGGCCCTCAGTACAACAGAAGCAAACACTGCTTAGTCCTGTCCCACCCTCACTGTTGTTATGCTTGAGCCCGTTTTTGCAGCTACTGTGTCAGTTCATCTCATTGAAGGTCTTCCTCTTTTTTACTAACCCTGTACTTCACAATATGATGACTTTTCCAGGGACTGATCCTTTCTGATAATGTGTCCTAAGTATGTGAGAAATAGTCTTGGCATCCTTGCTTCTAAGGAGCATTCTGGTTGTACTTCTTTCAAGACAGATTTGTTTGTTCCGTTGGCAGTCTGTGGTGTATATTCCATATTCTCTGCCAGTACCACAATTCAGAGATGTCAGTTATTCTTTTGTCTTGCTTATTGACATGGTCTGGCTTTCACATACATGTGAGATGATTGAAAACACCATAGCTTGGGTTAGGTACACCTTAGTCTTCAAGGTGATATCTTTGCTTTTCAACACTTTAAAGAAGTCTTTACAGCAAATTTCCCCAATGTGGTATGTCTTTTCATTTTGTGGCTGCTGCTTTCATGGACACTGATTGTAGATCCAAGTTAAATAAAATCTTGGACAACTTCAGTCTTTATTTATCGTGATGTTACTGATGCAGTTGTGAGGGCATATATTTGTATATGTGTGTGTATACACACGTGCATATATATATGAATACATTTAATCTTTGAATTTGTAAGTATACCAGAGAAAAGCTATTAAAGTGATTTTTTAATGTAAAATACAAAGGTGTATATATATATATGTATATAGCAGCCAAGTGCCGTCGAGTGGGATCCGACTCATGGCGACCCTAGGGGCCAGGGTAGAACTCACCCCCAGAGTATTCAAGGAGTGCTTGATATATATGTATATATGCGTATATATATATGTATATATGCGTATATATATATGTATATATGCGTATATATATGTATATATAGCCAAGCCAAGTGCTGTCGAGTCGGATCCTACTATATATAGAGAGAGAGAGAGAAAATGCCAGAGCAGAGACTTATCTCTTTCACAAGTAAAAATATATTTCTTTGGCTTACCTTTTTGATTCTTAGTTCTTACCCATTAGTGATAATAATGGCACTATCCTTTTGATACTTGATTTTGTATCCATTGATTATAATGGTTTCTTTTTAAATTCTGAAATTTTAAGGTTGATGCCCAAATAGCACTTTTCTACTGGAGAATTATTTTTAATTTATGACATGGGAAAAGTTATCAGTACATCTTGAACTCTTTTAGCTTCATGGTGTTTTATTGCTCTGTTGGATTTTGTTCAGCCCATATCAACACTTGAATTGGTATCTTTTGCCTTTCATATAGTCGTAGATAGAAAATTTCTACCTTTCTCATTGTGAAGAATGTTGGTTTGCTCATTCATTGAGTCATTGCTCATTTGTGGAACATCTAACTCACTCCAGCCAGGATTCTGAAGGCAATATGTTGAAGAAATTGCAGCCTCCATGTCAGCCTCTGTCCAATCAGGAGAGAGGGGCCAGGCAGTGATTTGAAAAACTCACTTTATTTTACCCACTGTTGTCAAGAAAATTCTGACTCTTAGCGACCCTATAGGACAGAGTAGAACGGCCATATAGAGAGTTTCCAGGACTGCCTGGTGAATTAAGTTTAATTTAAAGAATTACAAACTGTAACAGAGGATTGAAGTAACAAGGGATTGGTTACTAAGAAGTAAAGATAACTCTAAAGAATACAGAAATAGTGGATATAGGAAGCAGTCGCTACCCTTAGGAAAGAGCAAGAGCTCCAAAGGAGAAGCTCCAGATCCTGTTGGAACAGCCATGACTCGTTGGATGGCAAAGAACTTGCTGGAAACCTTGCCTCTTGGGTGCCTGGGAATGCTTCCCACAGATAGATGGCATGCTTTGGAGCTAGCTGCAAAGCCATGTTTGGTGTTGGGGAAATTATTCACGGAGAGGTGCATTGCTGACAACACACTGCTGTGAAGCTGCCTGTGGAGTTGCCAGGGGAAGTTACTCACTACACATGTCTCACTGGAAACACTTTCCTAAAAAACTTGTTCAGGTGAAGATGGTACAGGGGAAGCTGCTGGCTGCGGGCAGCTGTTTGCCATTGTACGCCGTAGAAGCCTGCTGTGCTGTGGGATGCAGGCACTGGAATGTCTGCAAGCACTGTAAGAGCCTAAGACACTCTGCTGTATCACTGCCTGAGATAGCAGTGGAGATGGGGTCGAGGGGATTCTTGGGGCAGCTTCTGGTTGCACTTTTTTGGAGGAGGGAGGTGCAGGAGAAGCTGCCCGTGTCAGAGGAGCTTGCTGGTTGTTCCTGCTGCAGGAAGTGGACCCTGCGGAAGCTGTATGTGTCCTGGGAGTCGGGCCCTGGAGAAGCCACAGACTTCCCAAGAACCTACCAAACGAGCACCTGGAACCAGAAAACAAAACCCTTTATTCTGGCAATATCTATTCAATGCCCTCTCCTAAAAAGCTTAACATTGTGCCACCTGTTCACGGGAAGAGGTATCTGCCATAATTTTACCTAAATCCTATGGGCATTATAATTTTTTTTGGCCAACTGTGCAACTATTTTGAGCATTATTTTCCTAGGCGTGGTTTGTGTGTTATATGTGTGGGCACATTCTTTATGTGGGTACATTATTTGTGAAAAAATACAATAAAGGGCCTATGTCCATTTTCGTAGATTAGGTAATAAAGAATGAATTAGTAGTTGAGAGACAATAAATTGATAATTAGCACAGTCCACCCCTTAGCTTTCAGCTACATTCATCTACATGCATTTAAATGCCTGTTTAACAACAAAAACAAATGTATGTTTCTACCTATTAAAATAGTTGTTCTTTCTACAAATACAGACGTTCTCAACCTTCTCACAGAATTAGAAGTGCATTCCCAAGAGTCACTGTATCTATCTTTTCAAATTTAGTTAAAACCCCACTTAAAAGTCTGTTACCTAAAGACTACACTGTAAACTTCTAACAGGTGTGTGCATGTGTGTATATATATATATATACATATATATATACACACATGCACACAAATATGCACACATACATACACAAATGGAAAGTAGACAGAAAAGAAATGGTTAGCATGGAAAAGTAATATATATGACAAGCCAAGTAGAAAATACGCAAAATAATAAACAGCTTTTGTTCTTATAATTGGTCTTGGAAATCTCAGCTGGTTGGTCTTTATTTGGTGTAGTGACCTAAAACTTTATTTCCATGTGATCTCAGTCCTCAGTGATCCTGCCTTTGTATGGCTTCTGTGATTCACCTTTCTTTACTATCAGGCATTGAAGTGCTGAGACACTCTCCAGTCTTCTTGACTCTGTTGTGTGCAAGCAACCCAATTTTCCTTTGTTAGTGTAGATCACTCACTCTGGCTGGCAGATTAACTTCCTTTTTGAGCCTGTTCAGCAGCACAAGGAGCCCAAGCTGACCAGGTGGCAGTCTCCTCTTCCAGTTCACTAACATTGTTGTACCCCCGGTAGAAGCATTTCTCCTTTCAGGACTAAGATCTACCCATAAGCAGAGCTCAAAATTACAAGGATAGGAATAAAAATATCTGCAAGTAGGCTATTAAATGTAATAATGAAATGAGCCAGTGCCACTTGTACCCATTGGTTCCTGGTGCCATGTGTGCTGGCAGTGGGGAAGCAGAACCATACAGTGGTCTTTGATGCAAAGCATACGCTGCATCCTGTGAAACTGAGCCATTCTGTCAGGATTTTTTTCCCAGCTGGCTCCATATCTGATGAGGAATGGGCATGAACCTGTTACACTTAGTTTATTGTGAAATGCATTTCTTGATCAGATACAGTGCTGTGAAGAATGCCATGGGATGGCTGTTAGTTCTGAGTCTGCCAGTGGTTTTGCTGCAGAAGCATTATGGGCAGAGAAGGCATATTTGTATCTAGAATATTTATTTCCGTGAAGATCAATCTCTGCCCCCACATGATGGAAGATATCTAATATAATTATCCTCCTACAAGGTAACTGGATGATTGCCATAGGGGGGTATCGCATCAGAGGCATTCTACCACAAATACACCTGAACAGTGTCAGAGGAATCTTCTGGGTGTTACTGGTCATTGTGGACAGAAGGAGACAACCTTAGATAAGCCTTGTACACTGCAGGAACCAAATACTGACGAGTTCACCTGCTGCAGGAGCCAGACCTGGAGAAGCACACGCCTGCAGGACCTAATCTAGGAGAACACTGGAACCAGGAATCCCAGATCCTTTCTCCTGTGATGTATCTCCAGTGTCCCTTATTTAATAAAGCTTTATATTAGGCTATCAGGCAAAATAAATACATCTGAAACCGTATGTTCATTTTCACAGATAGAAGAGGCTGAGTTTAGAGCTGAGAGACAACAAATTGATAGTTGGTACAGCTTCCATAGAGCTTGTGTTTATTTTGATTTACTACAGTGATGAAATAGTGCTATGAAAAGAAAGATTAAAAGATACTTAACTGAGAATTTGTGAATGATCTGTATCTTCAAAAAATTTTTGACATTGATAGGGTTTTCCAAACACCACAGCGTAAGGGTATTGATGCATTTATTTGTGCATTGATAAATACTATTATTTGTCAGATACTGTGTACTGAGAATTTCAAAGTTAACACTATGATTCTTAAAAAGTTGCAATGAATCAAGGACAGTCAATGTGGTAAGAATTCTAATGGGAAATGTTAGAGTTAAATATGATAAAGCTTTCTTGAAAAGAATTTCTATCATGTCTTGGAAATAGTTAATGTGTCACTCTGTGTGTGTGTGTGTGTAGAAAGAGAAGGAGAGAGAAATGAGGTGCTTGATATGACCAGTTTTATTTTGGGAAAGCAAACACAGGGGCATTATGGAAGAAGAAATGGAGAAAGGAAGAATCTAACTGGTAAGACCGGTTAAAAGGCTGTCTTAGTAATAAAAGCAAGAGACAATACCTGAACAAAGTGACAGTCAGATGGAGGGGAAGGTGAAGTTTAGAAATATTCTTAAGGAAAATTCTGTGGGATTTAGTTAGTAGCTGCTTAAGACAAGGTGCAAGAGAGCGGGAGGTGTAGAATGACACATGTGGACACTTCTTCGACAAGTATTTATTCAGTATCTGTTATATGTTTGAATCCGACAGTCTCTTGGAAATGCTCTGAGGCAGTTCTACACTGTCTTATGGGGTTGCTATGAGTCAGAATCAACAGCAGTTTTTGTTTTTTTACTATAAAGGCTCAGGGCTAGATAGCAGTTAATATCAGAAAGTTGCAACTTTGTATGTGTGTATGTGTATTTGTGTATGTTACATGTATATAATTTTGTATAGATGAATATATTTATGTATCTCTCCACAACTATGCCAACTGCATATGTATGTATTTTAAGTCTGTATATGAAGGTATGTTGTAAATGTATACAATTTCAGTATTAAAATATATAGTGTATGCATATTCTCTTCCAGTTATGTGTAATTTATGAACTGTGAACTATTTAACTCCATTGAGAAAGCTGTAGAAATTACTTTACAATTGCTTTGCCTCTGATTGCTATAGTGGTTTGTGGTTAGTTGTATTTGTTCCTAGTGAGAGATATTTTCAACTATTTAAACGTCTCAGAGTAAGGATTTTACTTACTGATAATTTGAATATTGTTGCTGCATATGGTGGTTGTGATTAGTAATAATAAAACCAATGACTTACATTCCAGTCTTGACTGCTCAGTCAATAAATTGAATGATTTCCTATAAGCCACTTTATTGCTCTTACTCTTGTCTAAAAATGAAATCAAACATGAATGATCTCCAGGACCTTTTTTAGTCCTTTCATTCAATGATTCTTGTGCTACATTGCTTATTTTCTGATTAACTGCTTAATTTATATATAGTATCTACACAGACATGCTGACTGTACCCATGTAGAACCTAGAGTCAGAGAGTTTATGAGAAGAGAAGATAAATATATTTGATGGATGCTGTAGTATTAGACTCCCAAATTTTGATGGAGAAGTAGATGGGCCTTCTTTGGAAAAAGCAAAACTGTTACGAAGTGATTTTGAAAGTGAGCACAAGAAAGCGATAGCTTTAGAGAGACTTCTTCAGTATAACAGCATAGTAACTATGGGAAAGTCATGTAGGGGTTGCAGTATATCTGAGGGCATTGGCATTTATGTGTAATGTGACAGCCACAGGAATCGCGAAGCTTGTAGAGAGGTGAAGTATTGACAGTAATGGTGAGATGTAGAGAGGGAGGAGAGTGGGAGCTCCTTAGCAAACTGGATTTTTGTTTTGTCTACTGCTGTATCCCTAGTATGATAGAAGTACCTGACACGTGGGTGAAGGATGGCTAGCAAAGTGGTTAAGAGCTTAGGCTGCTAGTCAAAAAGTAGGCAGTTTGAATCTAGCAGCCCCTCCATGGAAACCAGCTGTTGGAGTAGTTCTGCAAGGTCACTCTGAGTTGGAATCCGCTCGATGGCATGCAGAAAGGACAATAAAAGAAGGGGGATAGCCTCCTGAGATCTGTGCTTACAAAGTGTGCTAGCTAGAATTTTTATGTTGTTTTTTCATTGTGGTCATCGTACTAGATGGACTGTTTTGCTGCTGCCTACTTTAGAATCTGATGAAGTGTCAGGTTTTTTGTTGTTTCTTGCTTATAGTAATTTCAATTGATTATAGACTGATTTCCTGTAATAAATATAATTTAAACTTCAAGAATAGGAACAAATCACATTTCCTGTCACAGAAGGAGAGAGCAGTGATTTAGCTTCTAATAGAGGTTAAGATTATAACTTGTTGAATTTTTATCAGTTGGCTTATCCTTTAAACACTTTCTAAGGAATTCGGCCCTGTTGGTTTTGTTTTGCAGTTGCAGAGTCTGATGCCTGAGGAAGTTTTGTAAATCAGTTTTCTGTGTGTTGTAGTCTCCTAAGTATTTCCTACAAAGGTCAGCTGTTCTTGTGTATTGGATTGTTCAGTCCAAAGATGCACTAGCCATTATATAATTAGTGTAAAATGTCTTGAGGCAGAAGATATTATTTAAAGCCACATAATGATGGGAAATACAGACCACTGACTATCAAAAGACAGTTTCAAATAGTGGTTAAGGTATGCTAGATCCAGCCTGTCTGAGCTTCTGTTCTGTCTTTGCCACTTAATAGCTACAAGATCTTAAGCCAGTTGGTTTAAATTTGCCTTAGTGGTCTGATCTCTAAAATGGGAATAATGACAGTGTTACCTACTTCATAAGGTTGTTATGAGAATTAAATGTGAGTACTTCAAGTACTCAGAGAAGTATCTGGAACATAGTAGGTACTATATGAATGTTTGCTATTAATATTATTATTACGAATTTGTCAATGGCAATTTTTACGTCCAACCTCATGGCCTGGGACCAGAAGTTACTACTAAGTTCACTTTAAAGTCAGGATTCATTCTCTGATTTCACTGGCCCCAATCTTTTTCTCTTCACATAGTCTTCATGTATGAAGACTGCCAAATAAGTTCATGAACTCATCCTAGAAAAAGTGCTACGTACCTTGCTGCTGAGTATCACTATGGTCACCTTCAGAGCACTCCCCTTGGGAAGCGAAGCACCGAAGCCAGCTTCTAGCCCACCCTTCAAAGCAACTTTGGAACTCTGTTTTTGGAATGGCCATCAGCGCTGTCATTATATTACCCTTGATGTCCTCAAAATGTCTTCCTTTCAGTACTTCCTTTGTCTTTGGGTAAAGAAAAAAGTCACTGGGGGCCAGAACAGGTGAGTAGGGTGGGTTGTTCCAATACAGTTACTTTTTTACTGGCTAAAAACTCCCTCACAGACAACTAAACCTTACACTCGCCAACTTTGTACCATACTGCCGTGCACAAAGGCCTTTCCGGAAAGAGTTACAAAATTGCTTTAAACAGTAGACTAGGCACTGTCATCAGTGCCTAGCTTCCCAAGGGGAGTACTTTGACAGTGACTGTGGTGATATTCAGCAGTGAGATATGTAGCACTTAGAGTGATTGAGTTCATGGACTTAACTGTCAGACCCTGTGTACTTGCTTTATAATTAGAGTCAATGGGAAATAAATATTCCTAGTGATTTAAATTTGCATTGGTCATTACTTTTAGTCTGTATGAGTTCATCATACAGAGTATGTGTTATCAAATATATGTTAATTTTAAACATGTATATACCATTTAACAAAGATGATATGGCATTTTTTTCTCAAATATTTATTTGAGTGATTTTATTTTCTCTGAAAAGTATTTGCTATCAAGATTTTTCTTAATCAAATGGTTAGAGCTATGTATTATTCCATAATTTTCTAGAGTATAATGCCAAAGGTATATTTTAATTCAAGCACTAAAACTTCTTTCCTCACCCTCTTCTTTACTTTCATGAAAGCAGATGTTTTATGGAAGAAACACCTGAATATCAGAAAAACAGTTTGGACTCCTAGTCCTGTCACTAACCAGACCTATGATCTTGAGTTACTCTGGTGCCAAAAGGCTGTGTCATATGTCATTGACTTTTAGGCTTAACAATTCAGTAGATCATAAATAAAGTAATAAGATTCTCTTCTTATTTGGCTTATAAAGTTGATCTGATTTTTAGTGATACTTTACACTGCAACCACAGTTCTCAAATAAGTATTTTCCCTTAATTTGCATGGTTATCAAAAAGTCCCAGGTGCATCATAAATTTTGATTGCACTCTCTTCAGAGATATGGGAAAACCTCATCTGGAATTTAAACCTCATCTGGAATTTAGAGTCTGAAATTTAGAATTTCAGTCGGGAAGGCTGTCCAGCTCTGACTCTGTCTCTCTGACCTCATGTCCTGTTCTTCTTTGCCTTATTCCAACAACCTCGCTGTTGCTTCTTGAAGAGTCCACGTCAGGACTTTTGAGGGCATTGTTTCCTCAGCCTGTAGTGTTCTTTGTCCTAAATCCACAGTACTATGTGGCATCCCTTCAGCTGGGTCTCCGTTCAAATATTACCAGATCAGTATTCTTCGCTAACTCTCCTGTCTAAGACATCCCTCCATCACCTTGCTTTCAGGCTTCGTCATAGCCTTATCTCTGACAGATACAATGGATATTTTACCTGCTTATTGTTTGTCTTCTCTACTAACATGTGAGCTCCACAAAAACAGGGACTGTTCTGTTCAGTGTTGTATCCTTAGTGACTAGTCTGTGATAGCATATAGCAAGCACTGAAAAGTTTTTGTTGAATTTAGCAAATAAATGATTATAAGGCATGTAAAGATGATCTTTAGATATAGATAATATAAATTATTGTTCATTTAAAATGTTTTCTTAACTACCTGGATGGTAAAAAAAATCCTTAATGATTAGTAAGAATATAAAATGCTAGAACTGATCTGATGTCAAAATAGAGATTGTCAGATCCATCAGAGACAGTATTTACAGATTATTTAGTATAGACTTTTTATTTTAAGGGTTAGGAGACCGAGATCTGGTTATTTTAGCATATGTGCCAGAGACCACACAGGTTGGTGCTAGTGGCTGAGTTCTAGCCTTGTGTCTACAATATCCTTCATGGTTATTTTACACAATGTGCATTTGAATTCCTAGTAATTTTTTCCCTTAGTTATATTTTGCTTTTCTTTCAACTTTACAGTCCTCTCTATAAAAGGTATATACTTATATTAGTATTATATCTAGTTTTTAAAAAGTCGCATTGTATGATGCTGTTGGATAAAGGAATCTTCTTTGATATGCCTCTGCCTCTTTTGGATACCTCCACTTGGTTATCTCACAGATACCATAGAAGCAGTATTTGGAAAAGCAGATTCTTTATAGTTTTCAGCAAACATGATTCTTCTGCTACATTGCTTTTCATAATTAAATCTAGTTGCTCAGGCCAGAGACTGGGGTTTGGGGAGAGGCCACAGTGTATTCATACCTCTCCCAGTCACTGATTATCCGCAGGAAGTTGCCAAGTACAGTAGAGTTTCCGTCTCTCCTGGTAGATCCTGATCAGCAGAGGCAGCTCTCTGCCTGGTAGTGAGGAAGTTTGTGCTTCTCCTTATGATCAAAGAATTAGCCAGTAAGAAGCCAATCAGATTTACCCGGTAATACCTTTACTTACTAACACATAATGCGTAACTTTGTTTAAGGAGGACCACCAGGGAATAGAGAATGTATCTGCAACCAAAACCAAACCCATTGCTGTTGAGTCAGTTCTGACTCACAGTGATCCTATAGGACAGAGTAGAATTGCCTCATAGAGTTTCCAAGGAACACCTGGTAGATTTGAGCTGCTGAAACTTTGGTTAGCACAGAACTTAATCACTGACGTAGAACTTAATCACTAAGCCATCAGGGTTGCCAACATATCTGGGTAGCATTTAATAGAGTGCTTAGGACAGTGTGTGTGCCCAATAAGGTAACTTGCCCTTATAATTTCTCACTTTGAGAAAACATTTTATTTTAGAACATATTTCTAGAAAACATTTTTTTTATACTGCTGCTGTTTCCCTGACAGTAAAGAAACACTTTCCTTTGGGGGGGAAAAGAAATTTAACGTTTTTGAAAGTCGTTGTGTGTTGCATCTTCTCTATTTCAGAAAAATTGCTAAGTTAGTTGCATTTCAAAGCTATATAAGCGCTTTCAGCCCATTGGATTGCACTGAAGGGATAGAAAGAGTTAATGCACTTTCAAGATGTCTAAGAATCTTTGCTAAATACCTATAAGCTCTTGGAAAATTTGACACAATGAATTAGATCAAGCCATTTTCATTTCCCTCAAGTATATAACATAAATAAATTCATACTCTGTAACTGGTAAAGTATTTGAATGCCTCCTAGCGGCATGTTACATGCTCTGATTAAGGAATTTAAAAAATAATAGTGTTACTGAATTGTACATGTAAAATTTGTTGAAATGCTGTTTCTTGTGTTGTTTATATTTTCACAATAAATGAGTAAATAATGGTAATATTTATTGAAAATATACTGAAGATAAACTGTTAAAGCTTGTAAATTCCAAGTACCAAAACTCTTTAATGATAGCTTCCTAAATGGAATAAAAATACCTTATTTACAGTATAAATTGATTATGAATTGAGCTGTAGAAATAAATACACATGTATCACCCCACAGCCACTTATTCACACACATGTAAAATACATATGACAAAGTGGAGTATACTTTTAATGAGACATCTTATATTTTGGTTCATAGCAAATTATTTGAGTTACTTGTTTAATTTAATGGAAGTATTTTGCATTTGAACAGACAAATGTTGCTGTTAATAAGATTTGGGTCAATTAGTATACATTTATTCTTTTAAACTGAAGGTAATTACCATTATGTCTGAATTTCTTTGTATAATAATAAATTAGGGCTAATGGTTTATAGAAAATCTATGACTCATTTTTCTGAAAGATTTTTAAAATGATTTTTCAAGTGAGATAAAATGATTTAATTGATAACATTGAAATGTAGACTGCAGCAAAGCTTTAAAATGATGAAAAATGTTTATTATTGCTGTAATCACTAAATTATAGGAATATGATTTAAAATGGAAAAAATCAAACAGGAAGATTTCTGATGAGAGTTAATAAGAGGGAGAAAAGAGAGATGTCTTTTGTTAAATGCATTCAGAAATGCTTAATTAACGGTTTGCCACAAGACAATTAAAATGGCAGCTACCTTTAAGATAGCAACAATGCAATTGCAGCTGTTGTATGTAAAACTAGGAAACAAAATGTTAATCTGGAATGAAAGTTTAAATATGAAATTATGATATACTTGGCTTCCTGTGGTACAGCTGTCAAGCTTGGGCAGTTTGCTGGTCAATAGTGACATTCTCTGTGTCGGTGAACAGAGTCTCTTGATACCATAACCCGCAGTTCACACATTACTGCAGCTCCAACTGTCGAGCGTGCGAGTCCCCTGGTATTACTGCAGCCTCCAGACTCCTCGACTGGCTCATGTTTCATTCTTTGGCAATTTGCCCTAATGATATCCCTCAGGAGCTTTCAGCCTCTCTTCCTTTCCATATTTAATCGTGGTATATTAATCTGAGTGATGCACAAACTGTGCTGCACAAGTTTGTAATTTCCTGCAATTCCTTCTAAGATGCTAACCTCATTTTTCAGTTTTACTTTTATTTATGTTTTGAAGTGTTGACCCCGGACTCTGAAATTTCAGATAGTTACAATTGTCTGTACACGACTCAGGAAGCTACATATGCTATTTGTGTGTTTTTCTGAAGGGCTTTGAAACAAAAGACTTTTACATGAAGAATTGGTAAAGATAATATGGATAATGGTATTAAATAAATTGTTTTACAAGTACCATTAATCTCTGATACTTTGAGTGTGGCTTTTTGTTTGGTGGGTGAACAGCTACTTCTTACTGTTATCCTTTTACAAATTTTAGTTAACTGCCTGTCTCCATGGATCAGCTGCTCTGCTCTACCCAATGTACTGGCAACACATATACATCCCAGTGCTTCCTCCACACCTGCTGGACTACTGCTGGTAAGCTGGCTTTTGCCAGATGCCTTCAAATCTGGTTTCATGTTTAGGAGGAAAAAAAAAAAAAAATCAGTTGTAGATTAGGCAACCTTCATGTATATGCAAAAGAAACCACAGAAACTTGACTTTGAGATTAGTTATAAGTATTAAAAAGTGCTTCTGTGATAGAGTAGTTCTTTTCAAATATAACAAAATTACATGCTTGGCAAAATTACAGTGCTTTTGATTTTGTGAGATTTTTCCTGCAGTCAGATAATAAAATGCATAAAGAGAAACAAATAAAATCCTAGTTTGTGGCTAGGAAAACTGTACGGAAGTTATGATATCAATTAGATGAGCCAATATCCCAGCTGTCAGAATTTGTCTGAAGTGTCTGCCAAATATCAGGTTGTCTGTCAGGGTACCCCTTGCTTTGCCTTTACCTCAGACACCCTTTCCTTTCCCCCTCCCAGTAACATACCAGATAGTTACAGAGAAGTTGCATGGAATGCACGGATACCTCACATTTCTGGTTTTAGTTGGATCTTGGCTTTAAGCAGCTTTGAAAAGCAGTGTTGGAAACTTTTGGAGTAATTCTGAAAAGCTTCCTGGATTTACAAACAACTTGGTGATTTCACTCTATAGGAATTCTGCCAGGCCTCCAGGACTTCCTTGTTCCTTATAGTGAGGATAGGCCGTGATGAGACTCCCAGACAGTGGCCTTGGGATCTTCTTCTGGGCTGTGGGGGAGAATGTTATTGCATAACCAGCTCCTGTAGGCATAGCTAATTCTTAAGAAATCTCATGGATTTCCCCCAAAACCAGCTTAAACACAAACACACACACATACACACAGGAGGCAGTCATTTTGAATTTAATGTTTTTGTTTATATCACAGCTGTTATCTTAATATATATATATATAATTATTTTCTTGTTTACAATTATTTAACTTTCTTGTTTAATGAAAGGGGGGTCATTTAAAATAATTAAATTAATTAATTAAATTAAATTAATCATTTAAAATGATTAAATGCATACCTAGAGGTTATCTGTTTTTATTACTAGCTCCCTACAGGCTAAGTGATTGTAACAAAAACATGTCTCTGGCTGCATACTGATCGTATACCAATATATTGTCCGTTTCCACAGCAGAGGACTGATATTAGTGTTGATAGTCCTGTGGGGTAGGTGCCCCGTGGCAGCCACTACAGCTGTTTTATCTTTTGAGTACTGTAAGGGAGAAACGATTTGGGAGGAGACTATAGGAATGCAGTTTGTGTTGTAAAGCATCATACACAGAACTGTAAGAACTACGGGTAAATCTATAAATAGGTTTCTTTTGGCATTCATGTTCGAGTTTTTCTATGACCAATATACTTAAAATATATTAGCATACTTGAAGACAGGACTGCAACTTATTCCTGTTATTATATGTTGTTATGTCTTTGCACATAGTGCCCAATAATAAAAATTTATTAATTTGAGTAAGAGTTGGCAGAAGCATTTTACAATATATTGATACATATAATTTTAAAAAATGTATGGGAATCAGTAGTTCAAGAGCTAACAGATCTTTAATCATATATAATGTTAGCATTATCTTAATTTTTCCATGAAAATGCTCTAGACTCTTAGGACATAACACTCCTTAAAGTTTAGTTGTCTTTAATGAACTACACATTTAACACTTTATAGAAAATATTCACATTTAAAAACAATGCAGGCAATTCTGTGTTCATTCGTCTAAAGCTAAGTCTTCCTGATATTTTTCTATCCCTGCCACAAAGTCCTTCTTTTTCTGCTTTTCCTACTGAACAGGGGAAGTAGGCTCTGTGCTTGTCCCTGAAATTGTCCCACTTGTTTCTAACATCTGAAATAGGATACATGCTGACAGTCTCCATGCCAAACACCTTCCTGGGTCAGAAGTTAGAGCAGTGTACTCAAACACGGGGTGAGCTGAGACTTCATGAACTTAAGGTCACAATGATGTGCTCAGTTTGTATCATGGAAACCCTGGTGGCACAGTGGTTAAGGGCTATGGCTGCTAACCAAAAAGTTGGCAGTTCAGATCTGCCAGGTGCTTCTTGGACATTGTATGGGGCATTTCTATTCTGTCCTATAGGGTCTCTGTGACTAGAAATTGACTTGATGGCAATGGGTTTGGCGTTTTTGTTTGTTTGGGGCAATGTAATGAAATTACTTTCAAAAAATAGCCATGTAAGATTCCAGCTTTCTTCTATTCTCAGAAAAATCAGTGGGCTACAATGTTTCCTGAGGAAAATGGTTTCTCACCCTTTGCATGCTTGAGGTTAGAGTCATATTGATCTATGTGCAAAAGAGAGAGAAGTTACAGATTATCACTTCAATCTTACAGTCTTTGAGTAAAGAATTTTTTGTATTCCACTTCAAGAACTTCATCACAAACATTTGTCAGAAGTAGATATATCTTTGCTAACTCTTCTAGATTGAGTGAGACTTTCCAAATCCTGAGGGAGTCCTAGCTCCTGGAAGTATTTTTGCTTTTGTATTTGGTAGCAGGGGTGTTGGGGAGATTGTAGAGTGTCGTAATGCCATCTTGTGACCATGACTGGATATCACATCTTGGTCTGAGGATAAAGCCTTTTCATTTGTTGGTTCTTTCCTTTACTCATTCATTCATTCATCATGTGTTTAGGGAACATATTTGCTTGACTATGAATGAATCATGGAATGAGAGAGATGTAGTTCCTACCGTTGAGAAGATTATACTCACAGATAGGAATACACACCCATGTACAGACACACACACAGATACCTACAATATTAATACGTACTATGTAATAGGAGTATGCAAAAGACCATAACTGTGAAAAGAGATGAAGTGGTTTATACTACCTGATAGTTAAGGAAAGCTACAGGGAGGAAGTGGCACTATCTTGTTTCCCTTAGTGGACAAGCATAACCCCCAAAACGTAAGTCCATTGCTGTTGGGTTGATTCTGAGTTATAATGACCCTAATAGTATAAAAACACTGCACTTTGGCAAGTCTGTGATGTTACTGGAGCTCTGGTGTTTCCACGATTAAGAGCTCAGCTGCTAACCAAAAGGTGGGTAGTTCAAGTGTGCCAACTAGTCCTTGGAACCCTTAGCGGGCAGTTCTAGTCAGTCCTTTAGGGTCACTATGAGTTAGAATAACTCAAAGGCAATAGTTTTGATCTTTTTTTATGGTTATGATGTTGCCAGATAGACATAATGTTTCTGCGTGTATAAACATGCTGGACGTAATGTGACCCTAGAACCAGTAAAATTACATTTATTATTTGTTTAGCAGGTGGTTGAAGAATTTTAAAAAATTAAACCGTATATTTGGCTCTTCTGTCTATGAAAGAAATGGAATTAGCTTCTAAGAGAATAACTAAAAGAGAAAATTATGTCCTTTCAAAAAAGCCAGACTTTTTGCCATCCGTTAATTACAACTCATAGTGGCCCTGTAAGGACAGAATAGAACCATTCCATAGACTTTCCATGGAGCGCTGGTGGATACAAACTGCTGACCTTTTGGTTGGTTAGCAGCTGTAGCACTTAACCGCTACACTACCAGGATTTCCTATGTCCTTTGGATTATGCTAATTTAGTAGACTGCTGTATTCTACCTCATGGGTGATCTCTTTGTAATAAGACCAAAAAAGCAGAAAGAGACTATCACACAGTGATTATTTTTGAGTAAACGTTGCTACAAAAAAGGGGAAGCAGCCGAGATTGAGCCTTCTGTATCTCATCTCTGCAAAATAATTTAACTGACAGAAGTATCAGCACATGGATGGAAAACATTTCTGTTGCGGACGATCCCTTTTTGACTTACTAGCATCATAAGCTAATTAGGAAATTTCCAGTGTGGTTGCAAAATTACTTTTCATGAGATTTGACTGATTTCATATTAGGATGTACATAATCTAGTTTTTGTAAGAAAAAGCTCCAGTTAACTATATAGTCTGCACAACATCAGAATTATTTTAGGAAATGATACTCTAGGTTAGTAATGTTTGCAGTTCTAGCATGCATGTTTCATCTTTTGTTAAGAATTATTGAGGGAAAAAAATGTGTTGAGATACCCTGTGATCAAATAATAAAAAGTTTCAAGATACTTTATTATTAAGTTCTACAAAGGAGCTGTTTATTGTTTTTTTTTGTTGTTGTAGTTTAACAATATCTGTAAGTTTATATTTTAAAAGATAGCTCATGAAATTTTAAAAGTGTTATCTTAGATGTATTTCCTAGGCTTCCAAAGTTATTTACCACTCAGGGCTTTAATTTTAGGTCACTCAGATCCACCTGGTAGCTTTCCAGTGGACATTATCATTTTATTTTTTGAAGGCTTTTAAATATTCAGATTAACATTCATTTTATTAAAGTGTTGTTTGGAATTTAAGATACTGTAGACTTTGTGTACTATAATCTCATTGGTAGTATAAGCTAAGCTGGAGTGAATTGCTAATTTGCACAGTGACTAATAATTTTACACTCTTTTGGATTTCTGCAAGGCTTGACATATTTAAAATCTTGAGAGTTGCCTTTTATTTTTGTGAGAGTTGTCCAAGCCCAGTTGTGGAAGCTTAGAATAATTAATAGCATGTATTTTATGTGTTCTCTCAAGTCCCAAAAGCAATTCCATGGGTGAAAACTTGAGCTAATACCAGCCTTCCTTTAATTAAGCAAAAGTGGAACAGTCTACATTTCTTTCTTTTATTTCTTTTTGAAGGCAGAAAAATGTGTCTTTAGGATTGATTTCAAGACCTGTTAGTAGCTCTCAATTTTAGGTAAAACGAAGTATCTAGAATATCAGGGTAATTCCAGATGGTTTGTTGTATTAAACAATAAAAACAGAGAAAGACAACAAAAATAGCAACAGCAAAAAACAAAACAGGAAATGTACAAAGCCACAAAAGATAAAGACAGCTGGGAATTACAACTTATACAGTAAGCAGTAAACTAAGGTGTATAGGTTAGGAAGGACTGAAATAAATATTGTTGATACATAGGTTAGTGGTTAGCCATCTTTAAATAAATGTGGAACTGTTGGAGGTTATTTTGAAAATGCTGAGTCTGTTGAGGGTCTTACTTTTTTTTTTTAATCTATTACTGGCTCTCAGAGATTAACTGAACATGCAGAGGTTTGGGCAGTTCTATTCTGGTTATGACAGTTAAGTCTGGAAAATTATGCAAATTGTTTTAGAAAGAGGATTGTTTGTTTTCATTTACAGAAGAAGTTTATGTTCAATAGAGCGCAAAGACTTCCATAATCATTTGCCAGAAGTGTTTAATTTTTAAATAGGCATTTATTCACATATCTATTAACTCTGTAGACATCTATCCATTCTAATGTTTTCTTGTTGAATAGTATTTTGGTTTTGAAATGTCAGGTTGAGTAATTTCCTTCTTGTATTTCATGAGAAAATTTTCTGAAAATACTAGTAATTCTGATTTTGCATGTTACAAGAATTGTTTATAGTCCATATTCTCTGATAGGACAGAAACTCCATGAGGATAGATATGTTGTATTTTCTATTACTGTACCCAAGTATTTCACCCAGGTCCTGGCACATTGTATTGTCCAGATATAATAAGTTGATTAATTGACTCTGATTCGATGACACTAGGCTTTGGCTAATTGATTCAGAATCATTCTTACACCTACTTGAATGTTTTTATATTTTATTAATAAAAATGGAAGTGGGTTAAATCTGAATTTATAGCATTCACATAAAAAACAATGTAAAAGTTAAGATGGCGCTGTGACAGGATCACATTAGGGGAGGAGCTTGTTTACTTTTGCACCCCTGGTTCTGGGACAGTGCCTGGCACACAGCTGGACTCAGTACATGTGTGGTGACTGAGATTGACTGGTGGGTCGTAGGCATCAAAGAATGAAAATCATAGAGATAAACATTTAATTGAGTGAGAAAAGTGTGCAAAAAATGTGGATATATTTGTTGAGTGTATTGGATATGTTTGCTATGAGGTATGTGGAAAAGATTCAACTCAGACTATGGCCTAGACCTGATATTTTTCTTACATAAAAAAGTTTTCTAAGCACTGCAACTAGTGATTTAAAAAAACAGATATGAAAAATTTATATAACCAACCTTAATTTGAATATATTAAGGGTCTCTGACATTAAACTTGAGTTTTAACTATGGAATAACTTTAAATATGTATAATATGGTGCCATGTTGAAACTGTGCATTTAATTGATTTTAAGCATTCTGAAATACATTGTTGAAGGTTCACTTAACTGTATGACCTTATACATATATATTTTTAATTTAGTGCCCCAATGCCATACCTGATTGGGATTCACTCCAGCCTTATAGAGGTGAGTATCTTTCAGATGTAGATAGTGATACATTAATGTAGTATAGTATAGTAAATTAACTTATAAAAATAATAGTTAAAAGTCTTTCTTTGGATGAAAATAAATGGGAATAGTATGAAGAACTATTCATATTTGTAGTACACATACATATATGGTTATTTGGAAAAAAGATAATATTGAAATAATTTCATTTAAATTGCCATGCTAAATGACAATTTTCAGTGACATGAAAACCATGAAAATAGGTTGTATTTGGTAGAAGTCATATAGTAAGTCTTAAATACTAGAAGACTAGTCTTTGATGAGCCTGTTTTATTATGCTAACTTAGGCTCTTTTGTCAGACCTATATTCTGAAAGTCCAATTTTAGATAATTAAAAATCATAAGAGGAAAGCATCTTCAGTCCTTTTGGGGGATTTAAAGGTTAGCAACTTATTTGTATGGCCACGATTTCATTCGAAATAATTTTTGTCACATGAGTGATCACTAGTGAAACACCTTGATCTTTATCAGAGAGACATTTTATAAGATCAGCATCTTAACAAAATAAATGAAAGATCTAGATCAAAACAAAACACTTTGGTCAATTGAGTGTTGTCATTATGATGGTAGATTTCAGTTCTATTGGAAACAATTTGTTTTTGAGATGGCAATATGTGTTTAACTCAATTTTTGAGTGACAGGTTAACCTAAATAGCTCATTGATAAAATTGCTGAATGTTTTTATAGTTATTGAAAGTATTATGTTAATAATTTTTTTGTGTGTGTGTTTTTATCTCTGTCATGGTATACCACTGTGAGTTCTCATTTTAAGTGTTCAAGGAAAATACTGTTGATAATATTAAAACTCTTGAGAACCATACAGGGAGAGACTTGTTCTTTTATAGAAGGCCTAGACTATGAAATTCTACATGTGCTCTAAGCAGACTTGCACTTTGTTTTTAAGTTGTAAGCATTTTTATTTTTGCAAAGTGCTTGGGCAGAAATTTTTGTTCACTTAACCAGAATTAAAGGGTACATCTTAATGGATTTCTTTAGTAGGTTTGATTTGTTTTTAGTATTGAAGTCTAAGTTGGATAACATTGTCTACTCCTTATATTTTATTAATGTTTAGAAAATTTGATCTGTTATGAGATTGTAGGATATATGACTGGCATTTTACTCATTAGTAGTTTGATTTTATACAAAATCTAACGGTGGTTGGTTGTTAAGGTTTCAGAAGAAGAGTTACCAAATTTGAAATTGGTGGTATCAGATACACTAGAAACAGTTTTGGCAGTCTGCTTCTGTAAGGATCTATAGCCTTGGAAACTCTATGAGACAGTTGTCTGCCCTGTAGGATCACTCTTAGTTGGAACAGCAGTGGATTTCTATATATACACCTATAAATCCTTATTTTGTGTGTCTAAAAGCACATATAATTTATACAGTGTATTTACTTATAGGGATAAAAATGTTGATGAGTAACTGTAACATTGATATATTTTGTTTTTGCATCATGACTCAGCTTTCAAATATTTAATTAAAATTGTCACATGCTTTTTGGAAACTGTAGACAAAGCCATCCTTTTTTAAGGGTCAAATTAAAGTGTTGTCTTGGAGAAAAATCTATTCTACGTTTAAACTGGCTCTTATCATTAAGACAGACTGTTTAAATCTCAGTACTTCTATAATTGTTGTGTTCTAGACTTTTTAACTGTCTTAATAGTCAGCTTTATGTAGTATAGTAGTGAATGAAAAAGTATACTAGGAACTTTAGAAATTCTTTTAAACCAACTGAGTACTGTTTTGTAACATTCGTTTTCATGTGTTACAAGATGATATACATCCTGCATTCCATTCTTGGAGTATCAACATTAGACCGTTTTTGTTGCTGCAGTTAAGTGTGTATTTGTTGTGCTTTTGTATTTAATAAAAATGTTTCTATAATTGAAATACAGACATTCACGTAATTGTGAAACTAGCTTAATGTTTTTTGCATTTTGTTTGTATGCGGTTACAACCTATTTTTGTTTTTTATGGGAAGAATCAAAATATTTTCTTATGTTCTACATTTTGGTCAAAACAGCTTCAACACGTTTTATCAGTTGTATAAAGAATTCTAGACCTATTTTTTTTTACAAGTACATGAAGTGAATGTTCTCTAAATTTCATTTTTTATGTAATTGTGTGTAAAAAATGGCTGGAATCCCTTTAAAATATAAATTTGCTTCTGAAATAAGGGATGAAAACATATTGTTCTTACTTTAAAATAGACTTTAGGTTTGAACTCCAGGTGGACTAAGGCCTGTAAGTGATGAGGAATAATATAGTAGGTGCTATAAATAAGAGTTATTTATTTATCTTGCTACAAATATGAGAGTTATCTTACTTATAAATATACAAAAGATTCTAAATGAGATGTCTTAATTTCAGACGGTCATATGATTGCTGCCATTGTGTCATTTCTTTGCATTAACATAGCTAACACATATTTGTAGTTTCATTGTATGGAGGACTTACATGTAGGGTATGTGAGAAAAAGCTATAAACTTTAATCAGTTACTGTTGCTCTTATGGAGTCCCTGGATACTGCAAACGGTTCCTGTGCTTGCTGCTAGCATAAAGGTTAACAGTTTGCATGCACTCCAGGCATCTCAGAAGAAACACCAGGCAGTCTGCTTTTGAAACATCAACCATGGAAAACACTGTGGAGCACAGTTCTTCTCTGACACATCTGGGGTCTTCTATGTTTGTCTGGATCAAATAGAAGGCAACTGATTTTTTTGGTTGTTCCTACAAGCGTTCCAGTCTGTGTCATAATATTAGTATCTTGTTTTTGAAGAAGACAGATTCTTTATTCATATTTTCTTATTCTTCCCCCATTCAGACAAGATTATAAATTTTATGAGAGATGAAAATATGAGACAGAGAAAGTACCATTTTAAATGTCATGAGTTTCCATGCCTACTTAGAAAATTGCCAAACATTGACAATGAAGAAAAAATATACTGACAGTAATACAAATTTTCCTTAACAATTATTTTAATTACTTACTGGTATTAATTTTTTGCCTGTGTAGACTTATTTTTACTTTAAGGGAGTCTAAATCTGCTGACTTATTGAAATGAATACCTTTTCCATTCTTGCTATATGGCTCTTTGAACTAACTTCAGTATTCAGCTATTAGGAGACTTTTGAAACTAAGAGCAACTTCAAAAAGGTACACATTTCATCATAATGTCATTTTCCTTTATTCAGAGCTTAGTGTTAGTGTCAGTATAAAACATTTTGGGGGCATATAGTCATTATTCCAGGCTTAGGCTAACTTATTTTATCCTTTTAAAATGCATCAGGTTTTTTACACATAAAAAATTCATCAGGATTACCTTTACAGTTTATGTCTTAGGGAAAATTTAGAACTAAAGATGAATATCAGAATTACAGCTTACACTTTTCCATGCAAATGCTGTGTATATATATTTTTGTAATTATTTTTAGTCAATTTATAGATAATCATATATATTTAAACTTTTTTACATGGGTGTACATCACATGTATACAAATGAGGAGAGAAATGAATGTATTCATAAATGTTTTCATAATAGTATCACTGTTGTCGAGTGATTCTCTGCTAATATCTTAACAATGGAATGTCTTTTGTCTTACTTTAATTATCATGTCTTTTACACGATGTATTTTTAGAATCATGTATTCCCCTGAGGATCCTCACTGCACCTAAACACATAGAAATTCCCTAACAGATTTTAACACTCTAATATGCAGAGGTTTGAAATTCTAAGTGGATCAGAGAAAATTCAATTTTGAAATAATTGACTGGGCCAATTTAAAAATGTAGGCTATTTAACAAATTATTTTTAGAAGTATCTTGTATTTGAGAATTGTCACTTTAAAAAAATACAACACTGAAATTAATTGACCTGTTACTAGTTGACCTATACAATTGTGTAATTCTGAGTTGCTGGATACATTTTGATAATGAGCGTGTTACTCATTTGTGCTAAGGGTTAACACTGTTTGCTGTTATTTAAGTAAAACTATTAGAATTTTATAACCATGAAATTTAAGTTCACATATTGGTTTAAACAGGAAAAATAAACTTCAGATACTTCTTTTGTTTAAGGATGAGAAAGTCATGAAATTCTAATTTAATTTCATTTGTCTATGTACTCAAATAATTTGATCATTTTGACCAAACTGTCAAACAGGTCAAAACAGTTAATCCAATAGGCTATAAATTTGATCCTTTATATTGAAGTTCATGTGAGATGGTTTACTAGCAGTAAGTTCTGTATTTCTACTCTCAGTTTTCATTTTTCAGCTTTTCTTTTTCATCATCAGCTTATACATATTGGTATGGAGTCTATAGAAAGAAAATTTAGTAAGTGAAATCTTAGCAGTTTAATACTTTAGTCTGTTATTGGTGTATATTAGTTTGCAATATGATGTAAGGTAAAAATAGGGAGCTGGATAGAAATTCTCATCTTGGGATTGAGATTCAGTTGGTAAATTCTAAAGTATAGTCTAAAATTTTACAAGAAGCTTTTGCAGTTTGATTTAGCTGTGTATATCTCATAGGTCTTTGTTGTAGTATTTTCTTGATTAAATAATATTAATCTATCTCTAAACTGTGTTTAAATGAGCAAGCATTTATATTAAGAATTTTTTCCCATGTCACCCTTTTGAACTGACTGTAGTCACACCTCCTTGCAGAGACAGTTAGGTTGATTGTATTTATTTTATAATGTAGGATTTTCCTGTTTTGTTTTTTTTTACAACTAGTATATAAGATAATTTTGTTTCCAACTTATAGTTTTATTAAGAAAGTATACTAAGATGCTTATTCACAATTGTGTTTTTTAAACAGAGAGTGAAAAATAAATCTTTGGAAGATGTGATTATGTTAAATGTTGACACAAACACTTTAGAATCACCATTTAATGACTTGAGCAACCTACCGAGTGATGTGGTAAGTCTGAAGGACACTTTGGAGGGAACAGTGTGTTTTCCACTGGACCCTTGGATTACTAGGCATTATTTTTCCTACTTTTTCTGTCTAAAATAAAAGGACTGGGTGAAGGGGCTGGTGTGCGAGAGGGATCAACATAGATTCCGTATTTAGTATTTTACCTTTTGGCAGTTGAGGAGCTGTTGAATGTAACACCATATTCCTTACTGTAAAAGTAGGATCATAATTAAAAAGCTAGATGCATTCATTAGGCAGAGCTTCTTTAAATGTAAGTCTCTTCATCTCATCTTAATCATTATATTACAAAGTAGGCATTTCTGTCTGCCTAGTGGCATGTCTTGCAAAAGAATGAGAGAGTTTTTGAAGGCAAGAAGAAGAAGGGGGCCAATTACCGGCTTTTGCTTCCCTGCCACCTGCCAGCGCTTTTCTTTTTAATTAATGATCTGATGGCACTGGTCAATATAATAAGAAATGCTTGTACAGTTGGGGTCAGAAAATTCTGGCTTTGATCTCCCCCAACTTTCTGAAACATTTATTTGTTTTCTCTAAATTATTTCAGTTTTATTTTAATCTTTTCTATCCTGCTGAGGGCCGCAAGAATGAAAATCTACACTGTTTGTCATTTGCTTTGGCAGAGCAAACACTGCTTACTTAGAATTCTATTTGTAAATTAAACTGCAAACCCAGTTTGTCATAAAAGACATCTGATCCTTTTGAAATGACGAAAACTGTCTTTTGTCTGTAAAGGCTGATAAATTAAGTGCCAGTTCTCTTCTGGTCTTTGATCTTGCCAGGGTGTGTGGGTTTGTGTGTGTGTGTGTGTGTGTGAGCGCGTGTGTGCACGCGCACATGCCTGTGTGTGTGTGCATGTGCATGTGTGCGTGTCTGCAGCTTATAATGGGACATATTCTGTATTTCATGTTAAATAGTCTTCAAAGGACCTTTTTTGTCCTTCATATTCCTTAGCACAGGGCAGAAATGTAGACTAGTACTGTTTCTGTATATATTTGGATGGCTATTTAAAAATCTTTCTAATAGAGTGCTAAATAAAAAGAACCTCGCTTAAAAAAAAAATACCACTTCTTTTCAAGGATATTAAAATTTGGAAATAAAATTGTCCCACAGAACAGATTGTTTTGTAATATTGCAAGTATTTTTTAAATCCATTATGAAGGAGTTTGATTAAGTAAATTTAAACATTGCAAATAAAAAAAAATGTGTTAATAGTAACCTTGATTGTTCTTGTAGGCTAGTGATAGAAAAAAATATGACTGCAAAGTTGAAATCAGATTAGTTATGTCCATAAATAGCCTAAAATACTTGCTGACCTGGTAGCACATTAAAATGGAACTAGTTTATTTTGCTGTAGTAAAATTTATACTGTGTATGAGCAAATCCAAACTCAGGCCAATGAACAATTCCATTATCTTTTTAGCTCATTATAACTAGATTGCCTCATTATAAAAATTTTGCAGAAGCTGCTAGAAATGATTAGAGTTATTCATTTAGAAGTCCATCAAAGTGTTCTTCACTGGATATAGAAATAATTAGTGAAAATACAGTCCCAACTTTTAAGAATGCATTCCATATGTGCATGTATTTTCTACTGTTAATACCCTAAGGAGGAAGGCTTGTTTATTTTACAAAAAGACCGGGGGGTAGGGAGGATAGAAAGAGTAAAAAGAAAATGAAAGACACAGAAATTCAGCTTTTAGTTTATGATATTAAGATTTTTATAATCAGCTTAATGATAGAGGACTTTTTAAGAACAACAGTCTTTAAAATTTTATTGTTTGGATAAGTGACTTTTTAAAATTTAGAAGTGCTACTTTCCCAGTAGGATTTGTTTGATAATGAAAATGTTTATTTACCTATCTAGAAAAGGAAACCATACTAAAAAAAATTTAAAAGTCTCAGTTATATAAAGTGACGGGGAAGCATCCTTACATTTACTCATGTGAAACATCATCATTAAACATTATTGAATATTAGAACGTACAGATTGAAAGAACATTGCAAAACAGTATATATGTAGTAATGCATATGCTTGAAATTAAGGGCCACAGATTTATTGACATATCTGAAGAATGAACAAATCAATAACTGTGGAGTGAAGTGAAACCATTTACTGAAAGTATGAGATGCTTTAAAGTTACAGTCATTTTCTAGAAATATTTTAGGTGATTGTATAAGAAATTCCAAAAGCTAGCTCGTAGTTTTAGAGGACATCTGATAAAACACCACACCATGTTTTTTACAATTATAAGTTTTTTGAATGAGACATGTTGAAGTCACAAATGATCTTACTAAAATTTTTTTGTATGATTTGAATTAATAACTATAATCGAAGCCTGAAAATAATACTATTGATATTGTCTGATTGTTTAATAGATTAACTGAGATTTAAATGGAGGCCTTTTAAAATCATTCACCAAAGCATTTAAATTATACTTACAGGCTAGATGACTTTCTATGCATGTGCACTCTATTATTGTGTCAGAGTGACCAGTGGTCTTGGCTGTTCAAAGGTCATTGGTCACAGTTGTCCTGAATTACTAGTTCTTTTTTCCTGTGGACCCTCTGCTGTGTTGTATGCTGTAATCTTCTTAATGGCTTCATTCCAATATTCACACATAATATTTTAGATTTATTGACTGTTAGAAATACTACCATGCCAGTAGCAGTTCCGCTTCTCTTAAGGTATTTAAAATTGGAAAAATAAATCAGGGCAAAGCTTTCAGGAATCCTTTGTTTTCCTTAAGGGAGGGGGAAAAGCTCTCTTCCTGTCTTCAGACAAGAACACTGTTTTTCGGTTTCATCATTCCGCTATGAATTTGTGTGATTAAAAGGAAAAAAAAAACAACCAAGTATTGTGTGTGAATTTAGCAGTGTTGATTATTACAAGGAATACCTTTTAAAAGCAATATATCCATTAAAATATACTTCTGTAGTTTTCGTGTATGGATATTTTGTGATTTTATTTATTTATTTTTTTCGAGGCTTTGTCAAATGGATGCCTTCAAACATGTAGTTTGAATGTGTTGAGGTAAAAAAGTAAATTTGGGGGCTATATGTAATAAAATCAGTTGATTGTATTGTGGTATAAGTATGGAGAGAAAAATCAGTTGAGCTAAGCACTTGAAATACCGAACGAGCTAGCTCATTTTAATTTAAGAAAACTCACTTTTGAGACTTCGCATTCCAAACATACGTATGAATTTAGTTTCAGTGACATAATAATTTAAAAAGTTGTATTTCTGAGACCTTACTGCTTGTTTAAATTTTTTTTATTATCATTAACATTTTAAGAAGTAATTAACATTTTAAGAAGTATTATGTGTTTCAGGTATAATAAACAAGACAACATACTTAATAGAAAATTAAGCTAACACTTAGAATTATGGTTAGATGTAGGAAACTCTTCCTCATAGGAATATTAAAACAATTACAAACAGTAACAAACTCGAGATAGAATTTACAGTTAAAAACGTGCATAAGAATATTCATGAATTTTGATATATATTGCCTAACCATTTTTAAGAAATCCTAACTCGTTAGATGGTACATAATAACATACTCTTGAGACTGGTCAATATGCTTATTTTCTGTTTTAGAAAAAAAAGAAAAAATGAACCCACAGGAAATGCATCAGTGTCTGTGTGTCTGGAGCTTTAGTTCTTCATAAAGATTGATCATAGGCCTATGCACTGAATGTTAGATCATGATCCCTCTTACAGAAAGATGATATACAGTGGAATGAGTAACACTGTTAAAATTTTACTATTGTAGCTTTGCTATCCATTCTGATCTTATTAAAGGAATAGTAACATGACCAGTTTGACTTAAATTAGGATTTTCAGTGCTATTTTTAAACTCATTTTTCACCTTGTATATAATAAATACTGTTGGAAAATGATTTTCCATTTCCCACTCTGCGTTTGTGTTGAAAATATGGCGCATTTAAGAGTTACTGTACCATTTGCTGTAGACCACAGTATGTTATAGGTTGAGGCATGTTTAATTACAAAAGCATTGAGAAGACTCATTATGAAATGATCACACGTGATATACCACTCATGTTGTGGTGATGCTTTCGAGTATCTCAGGACAAAACAAGTTAATGGCTTTTTTATGTGTGTGATATGAAAAGAGAACACACACATTACTTTGAATTACCAACAATCGCTAAAAGCCTAGAGAGCTAGAGAGCACCCCAGAACTCTAAGAATTTTGGACATATACCTTCATATGAATTAATTTGTTTGGCAATAAGTTTGGAAAAGAATAATTTTTTCAGAGATTTTTTTTCTATCAGCTTTTTTAAATAAATTGTGGAAACAAACAAAAAAACCTATGCAAATAGTTAATATATATGTATCATTTATTGAAATTTTTTTTCTAATTTAACATGAAGGTTTCACATGTTCAATTGTTGTAATATGTGTTAGAAAGAGAAAAAAAAAAAAAAGGCCCCCAGAGGATATTATATTAGTTCCAGGTTTGCCACAGCTCTGCTGTACTGCTTGTCATGTAAGTGAACTCAACAGAATTCAAGAGTGGCCAAGTTAGAAAGATAACCCAACTTTATTCATCTCCTAAAGTAACTTCTGTTTAGCTCATAGGGGAGACTTCAGGATATGAATGTGATTGCTTTCATTGTGCCTTTGCAGAAGAATAGGCATATATTCTCTTTCTCTCTCCCAGATGCTAGAATTCAGGCATCTACTTTTGAGTATTGCCCCTGCCCTGATGCAGTGCTTCGTAAATACTAGCCATTTATAAATGATTGTTGGAAAGATATAATTACACTTCTTTTATCTTTTGCGATGGAATTTATTTTCCAAGTCCTTGTTTACCGTTACTTCCCGGAACATTTTATCAGGACATTTTCACCTGACTTTTATAACAGTGAAAGGAGGAAAGCTGGAAACATATTTAAAATGCAATCCTCTGGCTGTGAGTGCAACCTTGTATTTCCTGGCTGTGGCAAAGGTGAGCATATTATGACGGCAGTCATCATGTTTCTGCACACTAGCCTGGCTGTCTGAAGAAACGCAGTGTTCTTTTAGAGTTATTCTCAGAGATGTGATCATCCAGAGCGCATTTTTGTTTGTAAGTAGTCTATCACAGGTCTTGCTATTTTCTTGGAGTATTATTCTATAAATTTTAATGGCAAAAGAAAACAGACCACTCAAAACAGAAAGAAAACCTGAAAATTAGCTGTACTTCCAAACATTTACAAAACTGTGTTATTTTCTCTCTGCCAAACGAGAGACTCTATGTGTCCCAGGGCGGTGACCCAGGCTTCAGTGACTCCTGCTTTATGCCTTCCATGCTTTTGCCATTCTAAAGCTGATCTGTAGTTTGTTACTCTAGGTAAATTTAAGTGCTCACAAAGTTCCTTGGCCTTCTCTTGGCTTTTCATTTTCAACTAAATGGCACAGCCCTTCTCCTGGTGTATTTTGATTTTGTAGCATCTTAATAGCATACTTCTCTTTTCACCACTTGTATTTAAAAAAAAAAAGTGAAGGCCTTGATTTTGCATTTTACATTTACTTTCAAATGTTTCTGTTCCTTTAAGTTTTTGACTTTTCTATATTCAAGTAATTTTTTAAGGTTTTGTTTTGTGTGAGTGTGCACGCGATGCTGTGAGCACTGTTCATAATACCAAACCAAACATCACTGCTGTGGAGCCAGTTCCATCTCATATTAACCTTATAGGCAGAGTAGGACTGCTAAATAAGATATTTATGTCTGTAAATCTTTGCACAAGCAGACTACACAAGCAGCATATTTCACCCACAGACCAGCTGATAGTTTCAGACTAGACCTTTTGGTTAGCAGCCGAGCACTTTAACCATTGCACCACCAGAGCTCCTCTGCAGCTTCAGGGCTCCTTATGCCGCCAGGGCTCCAGTAATGAAAAACTAAACCCACTGCCACTGAGTCTGTGCTGCACCCTCTAGGACAGAATAGAACTTCACCATAGAGTTTCCAAAGAGCAGCTGGTGGATTCAAACTGCTGAGCTTTTAATTAGCAACCAAATACTTAATCAGAGCACCGGCTGGGGTCTGAGTGTTCCTAAATCTGAATGATATCTTAAAACCTGGAGAACGTTTAAAGGCATTTATTCCTGGGCCCCAACACAGAGTTTCTGATTCAGTAAACTATAAGAATAAATACAGAAGTGTGCCTGGGACGGGTTGCTAATTTCTTTGTTCATTCTTGTACTCACTCATCAACAAATTATTTATTGAGGACCTAGTATATATTCATAAGTTGTTAGATATAGAGAAGTAAAAAAGAACAAGTAAATTCTTTTCTCATGGAGCTTACATCATGTTAACAAACACCTATTAATACAAATTGAAATAAATGCTGTCAAGAAAAGGAACAGGTCATAATTTAGAATAGGGGCAATGTTATTATTACAGTGGGCCTGTGGTAGGCACAATGATGCAGGAGGACGAAAAGTACATCCTTCTTGGGTACAGCAAGCAGTTGTCTTATGTAGCAGTGCATAGACTCTTGAGAGGTGAAGTGTTCCTTTCTCTAGCATAATAGTAAAGACAGATGGACTGAGATTCCATTCTCTCATGGCGTTGCTTTGTCTGTTGCTCTGAAGGTTGGATTTCAGGTGCCTTAGTATGAGAAATAAACTGTGGTAGCAATTAGGAGCTTTGTTTGCTTTATCTTACTTTTATGTAAATACTGTATGAGTTCTACATTTTTTGCTAACTGTGTCCTCTTAGACCCTCCCCAAGGTGTTTTTGTAAGTGTTCAGAGTTAATTTTTTACATTATTTGCATAAAAATATGTTCAAGTTCCATATATCTTATATATCCTTTGTACTGTATGTTTCCCATTTAAGTGGTATATTAATTAATTAAGAACAACTGAGAATTCCAGTCTGAGAGCAAAATGGAAATGTATTTGTCTCTTGAATAACAGTTAAGACAAAAGTGGTCTAGAGCTGCTGGAATATCACCACCATCCTGAATACATCTCCAGGTTTGAGATAGCTGCCCTAGTACTGTTTGTCTACCTCTCCCCGAAGAAAAAATATGAAAGAAGAAAGAGGCAACCGTATCTTTTTGGAGCATGGCCTGAAAATGTCACCCGTTGCCTCAACTCATCTCTCTGAACTACATGGCCACACCAAAGGATATTGAGAAGTAGAGTTCCTAACTGCATTAACCAAGACCCAGTTACAACTTGAGATTTCTGTTACCAAAGAGTGAGTGTGGGTGGACTGATGGTTCGCTGTCTGTGCCATCAGTAAACTGAAGTGAAAATAATTTTCACGAAGTTGAGATGCCATTATTCCCAGTCTACAAATCTAGACCAGCCTTCATGCTGGGGCCTACTTCAATGTGTCAGGAATGGTCTCTCTGCAGAAGTGGCCTAAATGATGAGGAGGAATAGTGTGTACAAAGTTTCTCCTGTTAATAAAAGTTTGGTGAATTCAAGAAATGAAAAGAAGGCCTGTCGGGCTGGTCTGAGATGAACGTAAGTGAGGTGTGCAAAATGAGGCTTAGAGAGGGGCAGGGCTGAGACTGTGTGAGACTTGTCGGTCTTGTTAAGGACCTTTGTATTGTTTTATTGGTAATTCATTGCAATCCTGTTTGAATTCTAAATTCTGGGTTCTGAGTCCTGAAGATTATTGGGTATAAGAAATGAAGGAAGAAGACCAACTAGGAAGCCATTTGAAATAGTTTAGGTGAGAAATGTGACAGTTGCTTAAATCTGAGTAGTGACATGGATTTGGAGAACAGTGGACAGATTTGAAGTCTATGATAGCATTAGAAATGACAAGATGTTGTGATGTACAGTTGTCTTTTGGTATCTACAGGGAGTAAATTCCAGAAATCCTACGGTTACCAAAGCACGTAGACACTCAAGTCCCTTATATAAAATGGCATGGTATTTACATAAAATGTGCACACATTCTCCAGCATACTCTAAATCATCTGTACATTACTTATAATTATTTATTAATGCATTGTGTATGCCGTGTAAGTAGTTGGTATGCAGTGTTGTTTAGGGAATAATTACACGAAGAATGCTCAAACAGGGACTGCTGGAGAGAAACTGGATCTTTGTCATTCAGTTGGTTTGGGTTCATAGCAACTCTGTAGGACAGAGTAGAACTGCCCTATAGGGTTTCCAAGAAGTGGCTGGTGTATCTGAACTATCAACCTTTTGGTAAGCAACCTGAGTGCTTAACCATTGCACCACCAGAGCTCCAGAGAGAGACTGGGGATTTGTGAAATGGTGGGAGGTTACGGCATGGTATGCCTACACATCATTTTATTAGCATGGACTCAGTATAGTGCTTGGCACGTGACAAATTCCAGTTTGATTGTTGGCAACTTTTTTCCCAAATGTTTTTGATTTGCAGTTGATTAAATCTGAAGATGCAGAACCTACATGTATAGGGCTGACTATGTGGAGTATGAAAAAGGGTGAAGTTTCAAGGAGGACCTGTAGGTTCCTTTTTGAGAAACTTGAAGAATGGAAATAGTGTTGATGTTTTAGAGACCCTGGCATGACCTTGGGCTTCAGGTGGGGGTGAAAACAGTTTTGCTTATCCTAATTTAAAGATACATCTGAAAGGAGAGTAGTTGTAGATAATGTCATATTAGTTAGATTTTGGTTAGTAATTTAAACGTATGAAGAAACAATGTAATGATACCCTAGGTAGGTGAGTGTATTTTATACTTATTTAACAAAGTTAAAGATTACTGTATAAATCCTCAAGTTGCAGCTTGTTAGGAAATTATTGTATTAGGAATGAAGAGTTAATTTTGTTTCTTAGAAAACTGAGCATTAGCAGGATTGAAGAAGTATAGAAATTTAGTATCTGATTTATGTGATAGCCATAACTTTTTAATGGGACAATAAAAGGCTTCAACTTTACAATTTTGTTTTAAAGCAGATAATTATTTGAAATACTGCCTTTTTCCTAAAGGTACATAGTTTGTGGAATATGGTTTATTTATTATTTTTTTAAAGATAAACCCACTGCCTTGGAGTTGATTCTGACTCATAGCGACCCTATGGAAGAGAGTAGAGCTGCCCCATCGAGTTCCCGGGGAACAGCTAAGGAGATATTTAAAAACATCATAAGGGTGTTTTAGTTTGTGTATAGTATCTAAGTGTTATGCAGAACTCTTATTTTGATCTTCTGTTCTGTATCCTTGGAAACTCTGGTGGCATAGTGGGTTAAGTGCTATGGCTGCTAACTAAAGAGTCAGCAGTTTGAATCCATCTGTTGCTCCTTGGAAACCTGATGGGTAGTTCCCCTTTGTCCTCTAGGGTCACTGTGAGTCAAAATCAAGTCAACAGCAGTCGGTTTTGTTTGATGTCACTCTTTATCCTAACATTTCTCTTTGTTATATTAAAAAAACTAAAATTAAAATTTGTATATAGCATTTTATTTTTTTCTTTAAAAAATGCATCTAAGAGTCAAGTAAGAAAAAGAATTGTTATTTCTTTGCAAAACATAACCTCCTTATATGCTTTCTCTTCCTCACTAACTCCCAGTTGGCATAATTATTTCATTACTCAGACTGCATGCGACTTACAGTCTTTTAATTTATACCTGTTTGCTGAATTTACTCATGTAATTCCTTGTTTTTATTCATAATCATTTTAGTGCTAAGAGCATGAAAGTAGAAAATTGGTAGTAATATTATTCCTGTTGCAGTGAACTCGCACTGTGCTAAAATCTCGGGTCATAATTCTGCCCCTGGATGGCTGCTCAGAGGCTTTGCCTTCTCAGCCTACAAAAGGAATCTAAACACGCAGTAAGAGAAATGAAATGATGTCTGTTTTTGAAGTTTCTTTGCACTACTTAAAGTTCCTTTTTGGGGGGATGGATCTAGTACAATACCTACTTTGATAAAAAAATTATGTATGGAATGAAAACTGTCTAAAAACAACAAGTAAAATACCAGTTCTGAAGTAAGCTTTAGTTGTTAAAGAAGATTGAGGCCAGCTTACTTTAAGAAGAAAAAGAGAAAACAGTTGATACATTTTCAGTATCAGTAGAATGTTGCATTAATAGCCACATGAGTAAGGTTCCAAATGCTTTCTGAATTCAGAGTTAGAAGTGAGTATAAGATTTAGGGTTTCTTGTGAAGATATACATTTATTTTATAACTAAATTTAGAAGGTTGGAAATTAAAGTGGAAAATGCTGTTTCCCAGAACAAGTGTTGAAAAAGTACAGAAGAGACAGTACTGTTTTTATAGATAAAAACTGCTAAAAGCTAATTAGCACTGCAAAGGGCAATGGCAACTGGTGATAATTTACTCCAGTGATCTAAAGGCCAGGAAAGCAGCATGGTTGACGTGATCATTTTATATTAGATTAATGTCATTATATGTGAACTTGGTTTTTAAAAAAGCTATTTTTACAGGCTGTTTTTGAGCATTCACTTTAGCATACATAATTACCCAGTCAGCTAAGATGCCCACCTGGTCTCTGAAGAAACAGAAATGATCTCAAATCTGCTAACAGTCAAAGACCACCAGAGTACATCAAGGAAAAACTTGTTTTACATAGTTCGCAAAAGTCAAATAATGTAGCAATAGGCGAACGAAAAATGCAGCCATATTTTTTCCTAAGCAAATTTAAAAAATTTCCCTTTAATTATAGTTTAAGTGAAGTTTGCAATTCGTGTCAGTTTATCCTACAAAAACGTAAAACACATACTTTGTTAGGTAACCCTAGGTGCCCTCTCTACCCTGTGACGGCACAGTCCTCCTCTCTACCCTGTATGTCCTGTGTCTGTTCAGCCACCTTCTGTCCTCCCCTCTCTTCTCATCTCACCTCCACACAGGAGCTGCCTCATTTAGTTTTCTGTATCTAATCAGGTCAGGAAGCACACTCTTAACCAATATCATTTTGTATCTTCTAGTCTAGTCTAATCTCCGAGGAGCTGGCTTTAGGAATGGTTTTGGTTGTGGGTTAACAGAGAGTCTGGGGGCCATGGCTCCTGGGGACTCTCGGTCTGTCAGACCATAAGTCTGGTCTTCTATTACAATTCAAATTCTGTACCCTACTCTTCTTCAACTCCATCGGGGACTCTTTCTTGTGTGTCCTGTCAGGGCAGTCGTCGGTGTTAGCTTGTCATCATCATCTAGTAATCATCTCCTGCTGATGTAATCTCTGGTGCATGTGGCCTTTTCTGTGTCTCGAACTCATGTTTTCCTTGTTTTTGATGTTCTTTATTCTCCTTCACTCCAGGTGGATTAGGACCAAGTAATGCCTCTTAGATGGCTGCTTTTAAACCCCAAATGCTACCCACCGAAGTGGGATGCAGAATATTTTCTTATTAAATGTTGCTGTGCCAGTTGACCTATGTGTTCTCTGATACCAAACATTCCCAGACCCTTACCCCTGGTACTCTGTCCTTTGGAGTGTTTGGTTGTGTTCAGGAAACTTCTCAGTTTATGATTTAGTCCCACTGTACAGACTTCTCCTGCATTGTATGTTTTCCTTCCCATCACCTAAAATAATTCTTGTCTTCTGTCTAGTTGGTGAATAAGCCTCTCCCTCCTTCCCCACCTTGTAGCGATCAAAGACTGTTTCCTTCTGTGTTTAAACCTTTTCTTGAGTTCTTATAATAGTGGGCTCATGCAGTATTTGTCCTTTTGTGACTAATTTCATTTCAGCATGGTTTCCAGATTCTACTCTGTTATGAAATGTTTCACAGATCCATCATTGCTCTTTATCATTGCATAGTGTACACCATTGTGTGAATATACTATAATTTGTTTTCCATTAATCCATTGATGGGCACCTAGGTTGATTCAGTCTTTCTTCTGTTGTGGCCTGTGCTGCAGTGAACATGACTGTGCACATATCTGTTCATGTGATAACTCTTGTTTCTTTAGGATATATTCCAAGGAGTGGTATTGCTAGATTGTGTACTCTTTCTGTATCCAGCTCTTTACAGAAGTGCCAAATCAATTTCCAAACTGGTGGTACCATTTTACATTCCCTCCAACAATTGTATAAGTGTTTGAGTCTCTCCAGAGCCTCTCCAACATTTATTATTTATGTGTTTTGGATTAATGTCAGACTTTTAGAGGGTGAGATGGTATCCCATTGTAGTTTTGATTTGTATTTCTCTAGTGGCTAATATCATGAATGTTTCCTAAGCAACTTCTATGTCTCACATTTCTACATGAAATAGGATATTATGCTCATGTAGACTAGCACTGACTGATAAAATATGAGCCGCAAATATACTTTAAACTTTCTAATAGCCATGTTAAAAAAGTAAGAAATTGCTGAGATTATTTAAAGTGATATATTGAAAATATTCAACATGTAGTCACTATAAAAATTATTGAGATATTTAAAGTTTTTTCTTTTTACTTCTGTTTTTCTTTTTTAGACTGTCTTTTAAATCCAGTGTATATTTTATACTTAACAGCAAATCGCAGTTTGGACTAGTCACGTTTCAATTGCTACTATTTTGAATAGTGCAGTTTGGGAAAAACTATTTTCTTTCTCTTTTTTTTGTATACATCCAAACAGAGCTCAGGTACTGTCACTGACGAATTATAGAAACGAAGGCCATGCATTTCTGATTTGTTTAGGAAGGACTTGTGCATAACTCGAGCAATAATTAAGTCACCCAGATCTTGCATAATGAAGGCTAAGAAACATTTTGACTTGCTTCCATTTCTGTGTGCATATGTGTTATGACTGTTTTAAGAGTATTGGTATGTGGGGAACTGGATTGTAAGTTCAAAGTTTTATAGAAAAACTCATATTGCAGAATTTTCTTTTTCAAAAATGTAAAGCTAGGGTCACCATGACTCAGATCCGACTCAATGGCACTTGGCTTGGCTGGCAAAGTGTGATTTCATTATTAGTATTATTTGACTTTTTTTAAAATGAAAATTAAAAAAAAAAAAAAAAAAAACACCCTACCATTTACTTCTACCATACTTGGAAAGACTGGAATCAGAGTATTTTCATCATAAGCCTTTTCTATTTGCAGTAATTTTGAACAAATACTCATTTGAACAAATACTCATTTCCACTGTTTTTTCCTTGAAGACATTTCAAACCGTTTTTAAAAATGCCGTTATTACACACTTTAGAATAAATGACATTAAGTCAGAAGATTTGTTTTTTTCATGCCTCAGCTGTATTTACTATCTTGAATCTCTGGGTTTCCTAAAAACATACATTTATTGAGGTTAGATTTCAATAATAAAAGCTCCTGCTTAGATGAACCCTGGTTTATGCGCTTTATGGACAAAATGAATTAGAATCTAAAATTTTATCTGAATCTATGGAGCTTGGATATAAACTGAAAAAAATCACAGCTATGGGGAGAAGACCTATACTGCAAAGGCCTATCTGCATGGATTATTAACATCATAACGCAATAATTTTTTCAAAACTATGGTTATAATTGGACCCAATGGGGGTCTCTTTCTTTGATCAGATCACAGTAACTGTGAATTTACACTGGAAAATGTCACTACTGTGAAGGTTTATCACCTGTAGAGTTGGTCTTTCCTCTGATGCTGTGTTCGTTACTTATTAGCATTATTCAAAGTTTAGTTGTTAATTAGCTTGACACTTGAATTACAATCATCATCTACCAGAGAAGTCAGGACTGCTTGCATAAAGAAATAAAAATATTCCTTCTTGCATATATATGTAAACGAGAGAAGACATTATTTTGTTATATGGTGGTTTCATAAGGATATGAACAGGCTATTATTAAAGGAGCTATCAAACTAGAATTTGTCCCATCAGGTTTTTTTTTTTTTTTTTAAGAAAACAGAATTTTTATATGCCTTTCATTTCCATAGTAAGCATTGATAAAGAAGTTTTGAAGATCAGTATTTTTAATTGGTCAAGTGAGTTTTGTATATGGGAACATATCACATCACTTTCCCCTTAAAAAAATGAGTATTATCATCGTCAGGAGTAGGGTATCACCAATACTCATCTCAGTATGGACTGTTAATAAATAATGTGCATTCTCTAAAAAACACCCAGCGTGACACTAAGGCATGTAACAAGTATGAAAAATTTTAATAAATTAAAATGTCGTTTTAGTTTTCTAAATTTCTAGGTGATAAGTTTTTCTGTGGTTTAAAAATATAAATATTTTAGTGTGATTGCTGGTTCGTGAGGGAATAATACTGAACTTAAATCTAGCCAGTGGTAGGGAGAAAAACTGAACAGTGCTAGGTTTAAATGACAGCTCTACCATTTACCAATCAACTAGTAAAGGCAAATAAATTCTCTTTTTCTTCTTTCATAACTGGCAATGTGAGTACCTGTTCTAGAAGACTGTTGTGAAGATTAAATGAGACAGTATATAAAATTTGCATAACATATCCTCACTGCAACACTTAGATTTTTTTTTTTAATGTAGTGAAAACTGTTCAACAGATGACTGAAAAATTACACATGCAAATTAGGTTTCCCAAAATACAATTAAATGGTAAGTGATCTTGGAAGACTGGTAACAAATAACCTTACATCGCAGAAATGAACGATACCCAACCAGTTTCATTTCAAAACAAGTCGACACATGTTGTAATTGTTAAAAATCTGCAGAAAAGTGGCTCACAAGCAGTTTACTGTAAAATAATTAAAGCTTATTTGTGTCAAGAGGCCGTGGGAAAAAAAAGAGAGCATAAACCAATTTGCATTAGCACATTACTATCATCTCCTGCTTTCGTTTCAATTAACAGACCAGCAGGTACTTTCTGCAGTTAGAAAGATAAGCTATGGGGAGGAGGATGAGTTTTTGGCTGACCTGCAGACACTGTGGTTTGCCTGCTGATTGGGTTCGTACCTCGCTGTACCAATTTCTGAGGTGTTAATTTAACTGTTCCTTTCTGTCATGCAGGTCTCGGCCTTGAAAAATAAACTGAAGAAGCAGTCTACAGCTACGGGTGATGGAGTAGCTAGGGCCTTCCTTAGGGCGCAAGCTGCTTTGTTTGGATCCTACAGAGATGCACTGAGATACAAACCTGTAAGCATTTTATTTCATCACTATTTGCTTTTTATGGTTTTTTTAGAATGAGGCATAAAAAAGAAACATTATAATACACACCTTAAAAAAATACCATGAAGGTCTTTTAAAATCCAAAGTGATAGGCTTGAAAATATTATTCCACTTTTAATATTTCATAACTTTCTCCTTTAGTTCTTCTAGTTAATATTTGGTTAATATTTCCAGAACTTTTGCATCTCTCATTCATTGTTCTAAAAATGGAATACCTATCCTTAGCTGATTAATAAATAGTGTGAATATATTTTAAAGCTTTCTTCTGATTTTAAGATCATTAAGAAGTAAAGGAGACAAACAGATTTATTATTAATGACAATTTAATTTAGAAATTAGGAGTACAAAATGAAAGTTTAAAGAATTAGAACTGGAAATCTTGCAGTACTTGGAAATTTGTTGCCTTCCTAATTCATAACAAATGATGTCAAAAGATGGTTATCAAAAGATGGTTATCTGTTTCGCATATTGTAGTGCATTTTGCCATTTCTCTTTTAATATCCCCCAAATAATTATTAAGTAGAATCGTAGCCATGTTTTGTGTTATTCTTCCATGACCAGAAGAATAATTTATAATGAATAAAAACATTAGTAATTAGCAAGCAATAAGGAGATTTGCTATCTAACAGGAATCCTGACAGCTTGAAGCTGTGTAGTGATTATGGCCCACTTCTTACCTTCTCTAGACTTTGGTCTTCTAAGCTGTAGCATGAGAATTCACATACCTTCCCTGTTTACCTTTCAAGGTTGGTGTGTAAACCACATAGTTAATTATGAAGCCCTAAACAACCGTGAGGATATATGAACACATCCTTTGTAAACAGACTTCTGAATTAGTGGTCTCTATCCCCTGTCTCTAAGGGATTTGGGAGCGATCGCACCAAGCCAAAACCAGAACTCTGGCTGTGCAGTCGACTCTGACTCTTAGCAACTGAATAGAGCAGAGTAGAACTGCCGCTTAAGATTTTCTAAGGCTCTGGTGGAGCATTGGTGGGTTCCAACTGCCAACCTTTCGTTAGTAGCTGACTGAGTAACTGCATCACCACCAAGTGCCCTGCGTTATTGCAAGAAGTCCTTAATCCACTGCTCTGATCAGCTTACATCTCTGTGTCTAGTGTATATGCTAATCTTTTTGAAATATATGTATATGTGTATATATGTATTAAAGATGTAGAACTCAGTGCTGTACATAATATATACAGTTCACATGGAAAGTCTTTAAAAATTGTTCATGGTTATAAAGCTCCCATCTTTAAAAGACTGGAAACCAGTCACCTGTGCCACAGTACAACATATTCATATTCAAATTATTCAACATCAATTAAAACATAATAAAAATGAATTTAAAATAAAATGGTTTAGTAAATGTGAATTTGAAAGACAATAAGTGGTTGATTTTAGCTCAGTTTTTTTAAGAAAGTTTGATTTCAAGTTTATAATAAGTAAGGAATGTTAAAAATACCACTTTGAGTTTTGCCACATTTAAATATTATACTCACCTTCGTAAACTTTATTTTTCTTATTTTTTTCCTTTTGAAGTTTGTCAGACACTTTAGGCTTGGGTAAATGAGACAATGGAAATAAAATTTTCCTTAAGTTACTTATATTCAGTGTATTATGTGCAGTTTTAATTTTAAAACATTTTGTTTTTCTGTTAGTTATTACAGTTTTTAGAATTTAGTGTTCTTTATCTTGGAGTTATTTAAATAGGTAGGTGTATAAAATTTTGAACAGTTTGATTTTTTATTTTTATTTTTTAGTTGTGTTAAGTTTTTTCTCAGCTGTGGTATTTCATTCATAGACTAACCTTGCTAGGCATTTGAAATAGATTTCATTATTTTCCTTAATTGTTATACTTTTGATAAAGGCTTACAGAACAAACTAGCTTCTTATTAAGCAGCTACTGCACATATTGTTTTGTGACATTGGTTACCAAAACAATCTCATGTAGTGTCAATACTCTCCCTTCGTAACCTTGGATTTCCAGTTACCATCTTTCCTCTCCTGCCTTTCATATTAAAAGTCAGAGTCCTAATTGCTGTGGAAAAGTACATAATTTCATCGTAGAATACCTTTCATTTTGTTAGATTACATCTTACCATAAAATTGTCAACCTATTTTCATTTTCCCTTTTTATCTATTGTGTGTTCATGTTTCCTTTTCCTACAGCTGATTCTTTTTGAGACATTGGGGGAAATATTTTAAATTCCTTTTGTCTTTATTTTTCAATCAAAACCTAATTTTTAAAGTATACTGTATGTGTTTAGACATTTTTTGTTTCCTTATTTTTAAAACAATAGTTTTGTGAAAAATGATATTTCTGTGTTGTATATGGCATAGTAGTTAATTTCTCCAGCTGCTAACCAAGAGGTTGACAGTTCACCTTCCCCCCTGCGCTCCTTGGAAAGTCTATGGGACAGTTCTGCTTTGTTCTGTAGGGCTGCTAAGAGTCAGAATCTACTTGACTGCTATGGGTTTGGTTTGGTTTTGGAGTATGTTGTATATAAAGGAGTAGTTAGTTGGTTTCCTTTAGCAGTTGTCTTTTCAAATTCCCATGTATCATAATGTATCAAAATTGTGTTCCTTTTTTAAAGACATTGTGGTCATTTATCTAATGGATGCTTTTGCATTATTTTCTAAGTGGTCAGTTATTTTACAAATGCATTTCATTAGTTCTCTCTAGCTATTGAAGTATAATGAGAAAGGGTACATCTTACATTTTAAAATTTATGATTGCTTATACACATGATGAAAAAACACTTATTTCCTCTTATGTTTGACAAAATCAAACCTGTAGACCAGTGTCTTACAGGTCAGTCCTTTCACCTGGCATTCAAGGCCCTTTGCAGTGGTGAGTCGCTCTGTTTTCTTTAACTTCTTTCAGAAGCTTTGCTCTGAGTGCAGAGAATGAAGTCGGAAGTTCCAAATGTTCCAAGCTTCTCAGGATTTCAAACCTTTATTGATAATATTCTTTATTTTTGGAAGCCCTTCCCCCACTCCTTTAATGGCCTTCCTTAGTTCCTTCCTGATTCCTGAAGTCTTTTTGAATGGTGTAGTTTATACTGACCCTTTTTTCATATAAATTAGTTATACTTACTTTAAACACATTCTGTTTATTTCTTATGTTGTTTTTATTAATATCCATAATTGCAAATCACTTTTTTTAAAAATTATGATTGAGTGACAATGTACAGTCCCATATAAACTTGCATGCCCATTTACATGCAGCTCTCACTGCCCGGCAAATCACTTTTAGGATAGTAACTAATCATTGATACTGGATGTCAATGGCATTAATAGGCTCTTCAGATAAACTCTGTTGTTTAGTCTTTACAAGCCTTCAAAGTATTACACTTTTCATTTTTAAAACTGAAGAAGATGATATTCCTAGAATTTAAATAACCTCATTAAGGTGGCCCAGAAAGTGAGTGGGGTAAGGAGTCTGGATTTAAATCTGTTCTTTCCATATGTCACTCTTGCTTCAGTGTCACATATTTCTGTGCTATTTGCCCCTCATTATTACATTATACCTTCCTTGAGATTAATTTCCTAAACTTTTCATTTCTTCTAAATGCAGATACATAGAAGTTACTCAGTGTACTCTGGTCTTTATGTCTTAGGAATTTTCTCAATGGGAACAGGTCATATAGAAGTCTTACAGCACGTAATACAAATGGAGAGCATAATTTTATATTCATCCTATATATTTCCACTTATGTTTTGTTTACTAAGAATAACTACTGCTGCTCAAACTGATTTCATTCTCTTTCTTCCAACCTTCCAGTTTTTCCCTTTCCTTTTTTGTCTCAATGCCACAAGCAGTACAAGTAAATGTATTGTACTGAAAGGAGTCATTGGCTTGCTTAAAGTGTACATGTTTTCTTCTCCACAGCAAATCATCTCAAGTAGAAGTCAGTGGTAAACACTTGACTGTACAAGAGTATATTTGTTACTCTGATTATAAATATATATATATGTGGATGTAATTCTTCATTTAACAAATTATTATTGGGTGCTGCCATATCAGACTTTCTCTAAGGCTTGTGGACAGAAAAATAACTACTACTGAGCTCTTGTTCTCTGGCCATTTATAGTGAATAGGTACTGATGTGGTCATTTCTTGCATAGTGATAATAAAAAAATGTTAGAAAATGATGATAATTTGTTTATTAATCTGTGAGAAGCAGAGAGAAACCTGGAAGGCACCTGTTGAGTGTGTGCATTTTTCTGAGGGGAGTATCCATAGCTTTTGCTTTTTTATTTTTTTAAAGAAGGAAAGGACTGAGAACAAGTTAAGATGCATTCCTCTAGAGAAATGCAAAGCCAGAGCATAAAGAGTCTTTCTGTATCTGTTTGGAGAATTTTGACTTTAACCCATAGTTAAATGCATAATGTTTAAAAGTATTTATCATGGGAATGAAATTCGCAGAATTGTGTATTAGAAAGACCGCTTTGATGACAGTGTTTGTGTTAGGTCAGGGGAGGGCAGGCCAGGGCAGGGTGGCAGATGTGACTATTAGAGTTTTACTGAAGAGAGGGGAAAAGAAGGGCCTCATCCTCTAACCACATAGGCCAAGAGACCCCAAGCTGAAAGATACAAGGAAGGAAGACAGTAGTACTGAGGAAATAGTTAGATGGGGATTGTGAAGAAAAGCCCCCTGGATGATTTGAGTATTTGCATACAACTAAATGCTTATTAAATGAGACACCTAGAATGGAATCACAATTCTGGAGTTGTTACTCTTCAATGTTGCCTAACTTACACATGCTAAATGACACTGGCATGATTTGACAAAGAAAATTATATGTGTTCTAAATTGCAGAGAAAAATATAAAACTCTCCAGAGTTGTTGGAAAGTGATTTGTTAAATAAAATAATAAATATTTAGTGCTGTTATTTTCCCCCCTAAATTATGGCTAGCCTCAGGCTAGCTACTTTTTTAATAAGGCAAAAATGTGATAGCAAACTAAATTTTGGTGGTAAGAGGAACCAGACTGCCTGGACTCAAATCTTTACTTTGTGACTGATTAGGTGTATTACTTTGTTCAAATTAACCTCCTTTTATTTTTTATTACGACTGAGTGACAGTGTACATTCCCATATAAATTTGCATGCCCTCCTATGGGCAGTTTCCACTGCTCTCCCTGTCCGGTGACAGCACACTATTCCTCTCTGCTCCATACATGTCTCATCCTCCCAACAGTCTCCTTTCTTCTCCTCTTCCCCCACTCCCCTTCCTCCAGCCAGAGGTCAGTAGGATGATATCCTATAGATGCATAGAACCATAAAGTGTGTCCAATATATGGTCACTCTGCATTGCCAAGTCCAATCCATTCATGTCCGAAGAGTGGACCTTCGTTATGATTTATGGGCAAGGGCAGCATCAGAGCCAGGGGCCATGCTCCCAGGGGGACCTCGAAGCTGCTGGACCATCAATTGCAGTCCTTTAGTGGAGATCTCAGGGTGCACCCGTTTTTATTCTTGTGTCACCAGTGAGACTCAACATAGTGAGCTCCATCGCGGCTGTCACTGGTGGTGGCCGGGCACTGTCTGGTTCTTCTGATCCCAAGTCGAAATAGGCACCCACTCATGTGGGTCTCTCTGTCTTTTGGGTTGTCTTCACCCCATGTCGTTTTGTTCCTTGGTGAGCATCTGTTCTTGCTGAGTTGGGACCATTTGCTGTGCCCTTGGATGGCAGCTTGGCAGCTTTTAAGACCCCAGATGCCACTCACCAATGTAGGGTACAGAGAGCCCTCTTAGCAAAATGCCTAAGAGCATGGTCACCTGCCCTCTGCCCCCTGCCCCAGCTACTCTTTCCTTGCAATATTGGGTTAAGATGGAAGGAGTACTCAAGTTATGTTGAAGTCCACTTATTATTGTTCTTGCAAATTAGCCTCTCAATACCTTAGTATCCTCATTTGTGAAAATGATATTACATACTTCTTGGGTTCTTTAGAGAATAAAATGAGTTAATAATATGTAAAGCACTTAGAACAGTGCCTGGCATGTAGTAAATGTTCTGTATGTAAGCTACTACTATTTAAAATGAAATTTTAAGAAGTAGTAAATATGGTAAGGAAAAATATTAGCATAACCAAGAAAAAGCACCCTCCTCTGATCAAAATAAGCGAAGAAATATGACATAAATATTAAAATACTTGTCGTGGATTGCACTGTGTCCCCCCACAAATATGTGTCTAAACGTTTAAATGACTGTATCTAATAACTAGTAAGAGGTTCATTTGTACTTTTGTGCATCTTTTGTGTCACAGGTGTTAAAAATAAAAGTCATATTTTTCATTAACAACTAAGGCTGTCTTTCATCTAAAATATTACTTTGTATATTTAAAGTTAATATTTGATTATTCTGTCTAAGAGCATAAAGTAAGACTCAAGTCTATTCCTTTGAATACTTAGGGTACTGTCATTCATTTCAATTACTCAAGTTGGTTTCTGCTGACTTAACTTTTAAAATAAAGATTTGTTAGTAATCTGAGTCTCAGTTTGCCAAGTTGGGTGAGTTGTCCTTCAAACATTTTTTGGATTATATTCTTTTAAAACATTATCAGTAAGTAAGGTAATATTTAGTTATTAAGCCGAAGCACTTCAAACACAGGATTGGCGTGTGTAATTTTAGTGGCCAGTCACTAGAGCTCTGCCTTAACTGTTTCATTTAAGAAATTTGTAACTGTCAATTTGTTAGAGACTTAAAAATCCAAGTCGAAAACGCCACTTTATTCACCCTTCACAGTTTTACAGTTAAGACATTTTAGATATCTATTCATCATGTTTGAATAAGAACGTTTTCATTTCAGATGTGATTACCAACAAAGAAATAATTGGTATGTATTTGGTTTCCTGGCAGAGTATGGCTGCTTGTATGGTACTGTCTTTCTGCTTATTTTTCACTGACAGGGAAGAATTTTTGCTTAATTGTGTTAGCAGTAATGTAAACAATTTTACATTAGTGTCTTTGATAATCACACTTCCATTTTTATATCATTCATAATACATTGCATAAGAATGAAAAGTGTTTTTTCTTAAATTGTGAGAAGAAAAAATTTTTCATAGCATGTATAAAGTTAATACAGGTATTTATATTCTTTTTTTAAGTTTTCAGTTTTAATCAACATCTTAGAAGCAGCTATGTCTAATTTAGAATAAATGCATTTCTTTTTTCTTCTGAAGTTGCTGAATCATAAACAGATAACTATATTTTCTCGAGATGTATGCAACAACATTGGGAGAAATTAGTATTATAACATGTACAAAGAAAACATTTTGCTTCAGCTAACGACTAGGAGGTTCTTAATTGGTTTCGTGCTGAAGTGTCAGGAACAGAAGAATGGTTACTATACTCTAAATCTAGACTTGCTGTGTCTTATATAGTAATAGCATTGGGACTAACCCAAAAAGTCTTCTGTTGTTTCCTTTGAGAACATGTAGATATTTATATTTGCATATTCCCATGAGAGAACTGACAACAGTCTATCGGAGATTTAGAAATTTAAATTAGCTGTCACTGTGCAGGCCATTTCACTTAGTTTGTTTATACTCCTTCTGTAATAATAACGTTATATATTAAGTCTAAGTATACTGAAGAACCGAATAAGTATAATATTGATGTTTTGGATTATATTTCACATTTTTGTACAGCATTCTTCTTCCTCCTCAATTTTCTTTCAGCATGTCCCATTGTCAGATCATACATATCATTATAGCATAAAATCCAGATTATATTTTAAGAATTTTTCTACTTCAGAAGTTAGTACAGAACTTGAAAGATATCCTTTTATTATTATTATTGTTATTGTGGTAAGTATATGTAACAAAGAAATTTACTATTTTGACCACTTGAAGTGTAGAATTCTGTGACCTTAGGGCATCTACCACATTGTGTAACCATCGCCATTATCTAGTTCCCGTGTTTTTCATCACCCCAAACAGAAACTCAGTACCCTTTAAGTAATAACTCTCTGTTGTGCCTTCCCTGCCCAAACCCAAGAGTTTATTGGTGTTTACCACTGAGTACCTGGTAAACACCAATAAACATTCTTCTATGCATTTGACTGTTTTAGGTATTTTATTTTACTGGTATCACGATATTTACTGTTTTGTGTCTGACACATTTCACTCAGCACAGTGTTCTCCAGGTTTATCTATGTCATTGCAAGTATCAGAAGGTGATTTCCCTGAATGACTATAATATGTCATTGTATCTGTATACCATGTTTTCTTTATGTATTGTTTTCACCTTTGACTTATTGTGACTAATGCTTGGTGAATGCTGGTGTGTGAATATGTTTGAGTATTTTGCATATAAACTGAAGAGTGAAATTGTTGAGTTATATGGTAATTCTGTTTTTAACCTTTCAAGGAAACACCTAACTATTTTCCACAGTGGGCACATCTATACTTACATTTCTACTGGCAGGGCATGAGGTTTCCATTTTCTTTGTATCGTAGTCAGCACTTACTATTTTCTGCTTTTCTGATAATAACTGTTATACTGGGTGTAAAGTGCCAGCTTATTGTGGTTTTGATTTATGTTTCCCTAGTGACTGACAAGGTTGAGCATCTTTTCATGTATTTCTTATAATTATGTATCTCTTTTGGAACCCCTGGTGGCATAGTGGTTAAGAGCTATGGCTCCTAACCAAACGGTGTGCAGCTCGAATCCACTAGGTGTTCTTTGGAAACCCTGTGGAGCATTTCTTCTCTGTCTTGTAGGATCACTATGGGTTCAAATTGGTTTGATGGCAGTAGGTTTGGTTTGTATCTTTTTTTAGAGGAATGTGAATTCTGGTTCTTTGTCTTTTTATAATTTTTTTTTAAAAAATTGGGTTGTTTGCCTTTCTGTTGTTGAGTTGTAAGAATTTCTTGTAGAGCCTGCATAGTAAATAAACCCTCATAAGAGATATGGTTACATATGTTTTCTCTTAGTTTGAGATTGTCTGTCTACTTTCTTTTTCTTTTTTTTTAGTTTAGATGAAGGGTTACACAACAAACTAGTTTCTCATTAAACAGTTAGTGCACATATTGTCTTATAAAATTGGTTAACAACCCCACAACAGGTCAACACTCTTGTTTCTCAAACTTGGGTTCCCTGTTAGTAGCTTTCCTTTACCCTCAAGTCTTCTAGTCTGTGCTCCTGCACTGGCACACCACTTTTGTCTTATTTAGTTTTGTGAACCTGTCTAATCTTTGGCTGAAGGGTGAACCTCAGGAGTGACTTCCATTACTGAGCTGAAAGCGTGTCTGGGGACATACTTTTGGAATTTCTCCAGTCTCTATCAGACCAGCAAGTATGTTCTTTCTTTTTCAATTAGAAGTTTGTTCTACATTTTTTTCTCCAGCTCTGTTTGGGACTCTCTGTTGTAATCCCTGGCAGAGCAGTCAGTGGTAGTAGCCAGACACCATCTAGTTGTACTGCATTCAGTCTCTTAAGTCTTTTGGACTAATTTTTTCCTAGTCTTTTGTTTTCTTCATTTTCCCTTTCTCCAAATGGGGTGAGACCAGTGGAGTTTCTCGGATGGCTGCTCACAAGCTTTTAAGATTCCAGATATTAAATCAGTAGAGTAGAACGTAGAGCATTTTCTTTATAAGCTATGTTATGCCAATTCAGCTAGCTGTTCCCTGAGACCGTGGTCCCCACAGCCATCAGTCCAGCAATTTGGTCACTGAGGAAGTTTGGATGTGCCTGTGGAGTTTCCATGACCTTGGGTCTCTTTGGTTTCTTGATAAAGTCTTTTGATGAACAAAACTTCTATTGTGATGAAGTCCAGTTTATTTGTATTGTCTATTGTTGGTCATATATTTGGTGTCATGTTTAAGAATCTATTGTCAAAAATAGCCTTGAAGCTTTTACTAGGGGTTCTTCTAAGAATTTTATGGTTTCAGGTCTTATCTTTAGGGCATTTATCTATTTTGAATAAATTTTGGAATATGGCATGAAGTATGGGTTTGTCCTTTTCTTGTGCTGTGGACATCCAGTTGTCCCAGCACTGTTTGCTGAAGACACTGTTCTTTCCCCATTGGAGAAAGATATCCTTTCTAAACAAATAAGCAAAGATAATAATAATGTTTAAAGTTCTAAGTGTGAACATATTTGAGCAGAAAAACAACCCTATGTGTATCTTACCTGTGCCTTGATTAGCTCATGTAAACAATTCAAATAGTAACCTAGTGAATATTTATTGAACATTCAGAATGTAAGCTGCTGTATTGGGTGCTGTAGAGAAGGGAAAGATGGATATGAATTTAGTCTTAGATGTTAAGAGTTAAAAGATGTATAAAAATAACCTTAGTACAAGAAATAGCACGCATCAAAAGAAAAGGCTCTGGGTAATCAAAGAAGTGAGAAATTCTTCTTTCTGTTGGAGATAATCTAAGACTTCCTAAGGTAGATCACGTGTTCCATCATGGACCAGATTTGGGCAATTGGAAGACAGTTAAAGGTCATTTTTCTGCCACCACCACTTGATGGCTCATGTTAAGATACCATAGGATGGCATGCAGTTCCTAGCACACGAACTGTAACCCTACTTTTTTCCTTCCTACATACTAGTCACTGTGTAAGTGACCAAATGATATTACTCTACAGATAATATGCTGATTTATGTTTTAAAAAACAAATAAAATATAAACTTTGGTATTTTTAATGTTACTAATAGCAAGCTGGGGGCAGTGTCAGGAAGGCACACTAAACACACGTTCCCCTAAATCCCTTTGGGAACCAAGACCTGAACTGATGATTGACTGGAGCCTTCTGGACTCCTAGTGAGCCCTAGGATGCAGCATAGGGGCTGTTAATTTGGACTTCATACCACAGAATGGAAAACCTCCTCTCTTTCACTGACCCCACCCTTGGCAAGCGCAGGCTTGCATGGACTGAAGGTAGCTCACCAGTGTAATTTTTTTTCTCTGTCTTAGCTGGCGGACAAAGCTGGGACTTGACTAGCCACTGATCTCAGATGCACTACAGGTGGGATTGGCAAGCAAAACTGCCATATCGTGAGAGGCCAGGTTTGGACTCTGTGCATCTAGGTACCTTTGGCCTCTCTTTCCACCTCTGCCATAGAATAGCATGGACCCAGACAGGCGTCAAGCTTGTACGGCATGCCATCTTGATCCACTGGGAAGCAGAAACACCCATACAGAGGCCCCAGCTGGACTTAGTTCCTAGGCTGGGAGGCAGTGCCTTCCTGGGGAGAGCACTTTTTTGGCAGAAAAGCAGTGTTTTAGACAGTGTTGCCTATGGCTGGAGCCTAGCAACAGAGGCTGTGGACTCTGTGCATCTCAGCATCTTTGGCCTTTCTTTCTGCCTCCATCATAGAGTAGCCTGGACCCAGCCAGGCAGTGAGTTTGTACAGGACACTATCTTGTTCCAATAGGAAGCAAATATACCCATATGGAAGCCTCAGATGGATCTAATTAATGGGCTGGGAGACAGTGCCTAGCTGGAGGAGAGTGCTTTTTCTGGCAGAAAAGCAGTATTCTACACAGTATCACCTACAGCTGTGGCCCAACAGCACAGGCCAGAACGGCAGTAGCCTTTTTGTATTTTGAGCTAGTTTATAACATCTGGGGTTTGATATAGAAGTGCTTACTTTGCTAGCTGGGCAGAGGGACCCGTATACCTGAAAACCTGACTGACTTTGGAAGTTGTCGGATTTTTTTTACCTCACATTTTAAGATTTCCTAGAGAAACAACAGCGATCCATCCACACAGCATCTCTCACAGACTCTGTTGACCCACATGAAGCCCAGAAAGCAACAAACTCTGGAAAACCATGACCAGGAAATCACCCATGTCATCAGAAGGCTCCCGAAAGAAACCACCTCAGAACATCCCTGATGAAGAAGCCTTTCTGGAACTATTGGAAGGTGACTACAAAACGGATATATAGAGAGCCCTCCTAGACCTTATACAAATGCAGCAGAGCAAAATGAAAAACTAACCAAGCTATTTGATCTCATAGAACACTGGTACTATGAAATCCAGCAGATTGAGAACAAAAATCAAAGACATGGAAACTGCAATTGAAAGCCAAGAAAACAGAATGGAACAAATGGAAGAGAGACTTTCTCATTTGGAAGACAGGGCTACTGACTCCAGCATCTATGAGGAGAAATCAGAAAAAAGAAACCAGAAAAATGAAGAAGCATTAAGAAGGATGTTGGATTCTATTAAGAGGAACAATCTACAATTAATTGGAGTTCCTGAACAGGGCAAGACGCCTGAGAACACAGAGAGTATTGTGGCTGAGCTGCCGACAGAAAACTTCCCAGATATTATGAAAGAAGAGAATATAGATATCCAAGATACATATTGAACGCCATTCAATATAGATCTCAAAAGAAAGACTCCAAGACGTATTGTAATGAGGCTTAACAAAATGAAACATAAGCAGAAACTCATAAAGGCAGCAAGACTCAAAGCAAAGCTAACATTCAGAGGGAAACCATGTAGGCTTGTGTCAGATTTCTCAGCAGAAACAATGCTAGTGCAGAGAAAGTGGCATGACACATTCGAATCTTCGAAGGAAAAGAACTTCCAACCAATAATTATATACCCTGCACACCTGTCTTTCAAATATGAGAATGAAATGAAGACATTTGCAGATAAACAGAAATTCAGAGACTTTGTAAAAACCAAACCAAAGCTACAAGAACTATTGAAATAATCTTTTAGCTTAGCAGAACCACTAACTTTATATTTTAGAAGCAAATACAGGACACATCGACCACAGTCCTATTCCATTAGGGAAGCCTCCAAACTCAATCAAAGCTATAATAGTGAAAGAAATAATCCAGTGATCATATCATGAAAACTGTGATGTCATCATATTAAAAAGAGGGATGTCCTACAGTGGTTATAGTCCTTCTAGATGGAGTGGAAGTTGATAAGAATGGTAGTAATTGAAATTGGGTTTATACATAGTTTATTAAGGGGGATCTTAGGGGCAGCTGTGAAGCACAATGAAGATGCAACATATCAAATCAAGAAACATAATATAGGAGTCTCAACAACCACAAAACCAACCCTGAGAAAGGTGAAAAATCACCTCACAAAGAAGAATGTCCCAGAACAGATTAATAAGAACAGAAAACATCAAAACAAAAATAAACGTACCACAATGGCAGCATTGAACACATGCCTATCAATAATCACATTGAATGTCAGTGGACTGAATGCTCCAGTAAAGAGACATCAAGTGACAACCTGAGTCAAAAGACACGACCTATCCATATGTTGCCTACGAGAAATTCACCTTAGTCTTAAAAGGATGTAAAAATATTTATCAAGCTAATGTTACACAAAGAAGAGCAGATGTGGCAATTCTAATCTCAGATAAAAATTGATTTTAATGTGAAATCCACCATCGTGGACAAGGGTGGACACTATTTATTGCTGAAAGGTTTAATACACAAACAGGAGTTAACAATATTAAATATTTATGCACCTAGTATCAGAGCACCTAAATACACTGAAGAAACACTGACTATATTCAAAAATGAGGTAGATCACTCCACAATAATAGTGGGAGACTATAACACTCTAATCTCAGTATTGGACAGATCATCTAGAAAAAAGCTCAATAAAGACACAGAAGATCTTATTGCCACAATTAAGCAACTAGGCATCATCGATATATACAGAACTTTCTGTCCATCAGTAAACAACTACACCTCCTTTTCCAGTGCACAGGGAACATTCTCCAGAATAGACCATGTATTAGGTCATAAAGCAATTTTCAGCAAAATCCATACCATTGAATTAATGCAAAGCATCTTCTCAGATCATAAAGCCATAAAAGTCTAAATCAATAGCAGAAATAAATAGAAAGTGAAACTCATGGAAACTGAACAACATCTTGCTCAAAAAGCCATAGGTTGTAGAAGAAATCAAGGATGAAATAAATTTATGGATTCCAGTGAGGATGAAAACACTTCCTATGAGAACCTATGGGATACAGCCAAAGCAGTGCTCAGAGGTTAGTTTATCTTCATAAATGCACACATCTGGAAGGATAAAAGAAACCAAAACAAAGAAAGAACCCTACAGCTTGAACAAGTAGAGAGAGAACAGCAGAGGAGCCCCTCAGGCACCTGAAGAAAACAGATCATAAAGATTAGAGCAGAACTAAATGATTTAGAGAATAAAAGAACAATTGAAAAAATTGAAAAAAAAACCAAAAGCTGTTTTTTTTTTTTTTAAAGATCCACAGTATGACAATCAATTGAGTAACCTTACTAAAGAAAAACAAAAAGGGAAACAAGTAACACAAATAAGAAATGAGAGGGGAATTGTCATAACAGATCAAACAAATCAAAAAATAGCATAACAGAATATTAAGAAAGACCACAACAAATTTGAAAACCTAGAGGAAATGGACAAATTCTTAGATTCATATCAGGTGTCCAAATTATCACAAGCTGAAGCAGAACAACATAATAAACCCATCAAGGAGGAAGAGATTGTAAAAGTCATCCCAAACCAAAAAAAAGCCTTGGCCCAGATGTCTTCACCACAGAATTCTACCAAGCTTTTAGAAAAGAGTTATCTCCAATACTCCTGAGACTATTTCACAGTATAGAAAGGGATGGAATACTCCCAAATTTTTTCTAAGAAGCCAGCATAACCCTGTTAACAAAGCTAGGGAAAGACTCAATAGAAAAGTTGAACTACAGACTGATAATCACTCATGAATCTAGATGCAAAACTCTTCAACAAATTTCTTTCCAGTAGAATAATACAACAACATATAAAAAAAAATTCATCCACGATGACCACCTTGGCTTCATACCAGTGATGCAAGGCTGATTCAACATCAGGAAAACAAGTAATGTGATCAACCACATAAATAACACAAAGAATAAGAATCACCTGATATTGCCTATTTATGCAGAAAAGGCATTTGATAAAGGCCAACACCCATTCATGCTAAAAACTCTCAGCAAAATAGGAATTGATGGCCAATTCCTCAAGGTAATGGCCAAGCCAAGCCAAGGTAATAAGGGCCATTTATACAAGCCTGCTGCCTACATCATACTGAATGGAGAGAGACCGAAACAGTTTCCCTTGAGAACAGGAACTAGACAAGGATGCCCGCTGTCACCTGTCCTTTTCAACAGTGTACTAGAAGTTCTAGCCAGAGCATTAGACAAGACTAAGAAATGAAGGGCATCTGCATCAGCAAAGAAGGAGTAAAAAATCTCCCTATTTGCAGATGATATGATTGTCTAAACAGAGAATCCTAAAGAATCCATAAGTAAACTACTCCAACTGATAGAATTGAGCAAAGTCTCAGGATGCAAGATAAACATAAGTAAATCAGTAGTATTCGTTTATACCAACAACAGGATTATTAATAAGAAATCATCAAATCAATACCATTTACTGTTCCCCCTAAGAAGATAAAATGCCTAGGAATAAATCTAACCCAAGAAATAACAGACCTTTGCAAAGTACAAGTCCGTACTACAAGAAACTAAAAGAAACTGACATGAATGGAGAAACGTACCCTGCTCATGGATAGGAAGACTTAACATTGTGAAAATGTCTACTTTACCCAAAACAATCTACTTGTGTAATGCAATCCCAATACAAATTCTAGTGACATTGTTTAAGGAGATGGAGAAACAAATTACCAGCTTTGTTTGGAAAGGGAAGAAGCCCTGGATAAGTAAAGCACTACTGAAGAAGAACACACTGGGAGGCCTCTCACTACCCGACTTTAGAACTTATTGCACTGCCACAGTAGTCAAAACAGCCTGGTAATGGTACAAAAAGAGACAGATAGATCAATGGAACAGAGCTGAGACCCCAGAGATGACACCATCTTCATTCAACAGTTGATATTCAACAAAGGCCCTAAGATGTTAAACTGGAAAAAAAAAATCTCTTCAGCAAATGGTGCTGGCAAAATTGGACATCCATCTGCAATAAATGGAAACAAGATGCTTGTCTTATACAAAAACCAACTCAAACTAGATAAAAGATCTAAATATCAAATGTAAAGCAATACAGCTCATCCCAGAAAAAGTAGGAACAACAATGAAAGTTTTAACACACATCATAGAGGGATTTCGGAACCTGTCAAACCACAAACAACAGAAGAGAAAATAGATAAATGGGAACTATTAAGCATCAAACACTTTCGCTCATTCAAAGACTTTAGTAATAGAATTAAAAGGCCACCTAGAGAATGGGAATAAAAAAGTATTTGGGAACTATATGTCAGACTGATGCCTGATCTCCATAATCTATAAAGTACTACAAAATACCAATAAGAAAAAGATAAATCATCCAATTACGTGATGGGCAAATGAGATGGACAGACGTTTCTCTAAAGAGGAGATCATGACAGCCAAAAAACATGCGTGGACATGCTCACAGTCATTACCTATTAAAGAAATTCAAGTGAAAACTACAATGAGATACCACCTCACCCCAACAAGGTTCGCTGTGATCCAAAAAAATGCAAAACAACAAATGCTAGAGAAGCTGTGGCGAAATTGGAACTCTCCTACACTGTTAGTGGAATTGCAAAATGGTGCAGCCCCTTTGGAAAGCAATCTATCACATCCATAAAAAGCTGGATCTAGATACACCATTCAACCCAGTAATTCCACTGTCTGGAAAATATCCTACAGAATCAAGGCCATTGACACCAACTGACACATGCACACAGATGTTTATCACAGCACAGTCCACAATAGCAAAAAGATGGAATCAACCCAGATGGCCAACAACAGAGGAATGGATAGATACACTGTGGTATATATATTCAATGGGACACTATGCAGTGATAAAGAACAACGGTGATTTTAGGAAACATAACCTGGTTTCAATTCGAGGACATAATATTGAGTGAAAGTAGTCAGCAACAAAAGAATAAATACTGTATGAGACCCCTATGATAAGAACTTAAAAACAGACTCATGCATAGAAGAAAAGACTTTGATGGCTGGAAGGCTGGGGAGGAAAGGAGGGTGAGGGAGGGGAGGGTTTAGATTAGATAGTTGATAGAAATGTTGTTGGTTGAAATCTGTGACAGCACACATTAGGCCAAGCCAAGTAGCCAAGTGCCGTCGGACAGCACACATTAGAAAGATCATCATTAACTGGACTTCAATATAACATGAGTACTCCTCCCATCTTAACCCAGTATTGCAAGGACAGAGTAGCTGAGGTAGGGATCCAGGGCCCATGCTCTTAGGGGAAATTGAAGCCATTTGGCACAGTTTGCATTTTGCTAAGAGAGCCCTCTGCACCCCACATTGGTGAGTGGTGTCTGGAGTCTTAAAAGCTGCCAAGCTTCCATCTCAGAGTATAGCAAATGGCCCCAACTCAACAGGAATGGATGATCACCAAGGACCAAAACAACATGGAGTAAATAAAACCCAGAAGACAGAGGGACCCATGTGAGCAGGGTCACTACATCAACTTGTGGCTGGAAGAACCAGATGGTGCCCCAGCCACCACCTGTGATAGCTATGATGGAGCTCACAAAGTTGAGTGTCACTGGCAATACAAGAATAAAAAGGGGTACACCCTGAGATCTCCATTAAAAGACCACAACTGATGGTCCAGGGACCTCGGAGTTCCCCTGGGAGCATGGCCCCTGGCTCTGATGCTGCCCCCATCCATAAATCATAATGGAGGTCAACTCTCAAACAGGAATGGATTGGACTTGGCAAACTCAGAGTGACCATATCATGTGTGCACTTTGCATCTATAGGATGTCATCCTGCTGACCTCTTACTGAAGGAAGAGGAGTGGGTGAAGAGGAGGGGGTAGGAGGTTGTTGGGAGGATAAGACATGTATGGAGAAGAGAGAAAGAATGTGCTGTCACTGGGCAGGCAGAGCAGTGGGATCTGCATATAGGTGGGCATGAAAATTTATATGAGAATGTACATTTTCATTCAATCATAATAAAAAAAACAAGCTACCTAGTATGTCTTTTAGTACAGCATCTGATATATTGTTGATGTTTAATGAGTCGGATCCGACTCGACGGCACTTGGCTTGGCAAGCTATGTTTATTGACTGATAAGACATTTCAGTGTAAAGGAATGTTACTGCTTCCTTCCTGGAAAGCCTGTTTCTCTAATCTGTCATGTAAATTTCACTTTTATTTTGATACAGAATACATTGTCTGGACACTTTCTATGATTCTTTGTTTAAGTTTCTATCTGAGTGTTTCTGGTTTTAAGTCCTTATTGTTGCCTTGTCTCTGTTCCATGGAACAAAAGATCTAGTTACTTTTCCATTACTTCAGAATTCCTCATGAAGAAGTTTTCTTTTCCATGTTCTATGTTTCTGCTTAAGGAAACTTAGCGGCACAAGAAGTTTGCAATTGACTGCTAACCTAAAGATTAGTGGATTCAGCACGTGTAACACGTCTGTGAATGCAAGGCCTGGCAGACTGCTTCTGTAAAGATTACAGTCAAGAAAACTCCACAGAGCAGTTCTACTCTGTAACATACGAGATTGCCATAACTTGAAATTGACTCAATGGCCACGGGTTTGTTTTTTGGTTTTATATTTCTACTTGACTATCTTATGTCTCTACAGAATTATGTATTTATTTGCTTAATTTTCTGTAGATGAACAATATGACTCTGTTTTTTCTAAATGAAGTTATAAATGGTTTTCTCAATTGTGTAAATATTTCCCTCTAATTTTGACACCATATTAGTTAACTACGTATAGATTATTTCTAAATACATATCAAATCACAAATTTTCCAGACTTGATTTTGTAGCTGTTTGCTACATGTCATTCTGTGACTCTGAAGCTCTTCATCCTTACCATGCTACAGTAGATCTTGCCTGTACCCTTCCTAGATCCCTAGATCTCCTTTGTGGGCCATTGGTTCCTGCGTTGAAGCATTGCCCTTGTTAAGAGGTGCCTGGCCAGGAAGACTGCATGTACCTTCCTCAGTCACCCATACAATGGAGACAACCATGGCCAATGACCTGTGATAACAGGGGTGTAAGAGGTTGAGATCATCCCTCTGGTACAATTAGTGCTTTTCCATGGGATTAGACTAAAGCTAATAGCCAACTGAGACCATATTCTTACTTATGCCCCCACCCCAATCCTGTTTACCTTAATACCTATTTCCTGAAAATACTCCATCAGTAAATTTATTGAACGAAAATTTCCCTCTCATGCTAGCCTTAGAACCTGACTTATGATACATGCTAACATTAACTTGATCATTTGTATTTATTTATTTATTATTGTGATTGAGTAAAAGTGTATAATCTGATTTAAATTCGCATGCCTGCCAGTGTGCAGCTCCTACTGCTCTCCTTGCCCAGTGACATATCCTCCTAACAGTCCCTTGTCCCTTCTTCTCCACCCTCTCCACTCCCCTTTAGTAAGCAGCCAGTAGATGTATAGAACCTATAAATTTATAGATGCATAGAACCATAAAGTGCACACACGATATAGTCACTCTGTGTCACCAAGTCCAGTCCATTCCTGTCCGAGGAGTTGAACTCAGTAATGATTTATGATCAGGGGCAGCATCAGCATTGGATCTAGGGGCCATGCACCCAGGGGAAGCCCCAGGCCTTTGGACCATCAATTTCAGTCTTTTAGTGGAGTTCACAGGGTGCACCCCTTTTTATTCTCGTATTGCCACTGGAACTCAACTGTGTGAGCCCCTTCACAGCTGTCACTGCAGGTGGCCAGGGTTCTTCTGGTTGCATGTTGATGTAGTCACCCATTCACATGGGTCTTTCTGTCTTCTGGGTTCTCTTTCCCCCATGTTAATTTCGCCTTTGGTTATCATCTGTTCAGCTGAGCTGGGACCATTTTATGTACCTCCGATGGCAGCTTGCTAGCTTTTAAGACCCAGATGCCACTCTCCAGCATCGGGTGGAGGAGACTCTCTTAGCAATAGGCTAGCAACTGGCCACAATGTCACCTGACAACATGATCGCCTGACCACTGCCCCTGCTTCTCTGTCCTTGCCATATTGGGTTGAGACTGGAAGACTTCTCAAGTTATGCTGAAGTCCAGTTAAATCGATCTTGGTTCTAATGGTGCTGTCACTGATTTCACCCAAACAAATTTCTATCAACTGTCTAATCTATAACCAACTTTCTCCCTCTCTCCCTCTCCTCTCTTGCAGCCATCAAAGAGTCTTGTCTTCTGTCCATGAGTCTGTTTTCAAGTGTGTAAAGTAGGGGTCTCATGCAATATTTGGCTTTGTAACACTGATGAATTTTACTCAGTGTAATGTCTTCCAGTTGAAACCAGGTTATGACATGCTTTTTGAAATCATCATTGTTCCTTATCATTGCATAGTGTTCTCTTGAGTATATATACTATAGTTAATTTATCCATTTGTCTGTTGTTGGACACCTGGGTTGATTCCATCTTTTTGCTGTTGTGGACTGTGGGACAGTAAACATCCCTACGCATGTATCTGTTTGTATGAATACCACTGCATCTGTAGGATATATTCCGAGCACTGGGATTACTGGGTCAAATGGTATGTTTATTTCTAGCTTTGTAACGAAACGCCAGATTGCTTTCCAAAGATGTTGTACTATTTTGCAATCCCACCAGCAGTGTAGGAGAGTTCCAAGTTCTCCACAACCTCTCCAGCATTTGTTACTGTGTTTTTGTTTTGTTTTTGGATCATAGCCAGCCTTGTTGGGGTGAGATGATATCTCATCGTTGTTTTGATTTAGATTTCTTTAATAGCTAATAATTGTGAACATTTCTGCATGTGTCTTTTAACTGCCTGGATGTCCTCTTGAGAGAAGTGTCTGTCCATCACCTTTGCCCATTTCTTAATTGGATTATTTATCCTTTTCTTGTTGATAGTTTGTAGTACCTTGTAAATTATGGAGATCAGATGTTGGTGTGACATATAGTTGCCAAATACTTCTTCCCACTCTGTGGTGGTCTTTTAATTCTTTTGATAAAGTCTTTGGATGAGAAAAAGTGCTTGATTCTTAGTAGTTCCCATTTATCTATTTTCTCTTGTGTTCATCATGCTTTGTTTGTGAGATTTTGAAGTCTAAGTTGTATATTAAAACTTCCATTGTTGATCCTGTTTTTTCTTGGATGAGCTTTATCATTTTAGTTTTGATATTTAGATCTTTTATTCAGGTAGAGTTGGTTTTAGTATAAGGTGTAAGATATGGGTCTTGTTTCAATTTTTTGCAGATGTATATCCAATTTTGCCAGCACCATTTGTTAAAGAGATTGCTTTTACCCTCGTTTAAAGTCTTAGAGGCTTTATGGAATATCATGTGTTCACAGGAGGATGGTTGCATCTCTGGGGTTTCAACTCTGTTCAATTGATGTGTCTGTCTCTTTTCATACGAGTACCAGGCTGTTTTGACAACCATGGTAGTGTAATAGGTTCTGAAGTCACATAGTGAAAGGCTTTCCAGTGTGTTCTTCTTCAGAAGTGCTTTACTTATCCAGGCCTTCTTCCCTTTCCAAACAAGGTTGGTAATTTTTTTCTCCTTCTCTTTAAAAAATGTTGTTGGAATTTATATTGAGATTGCATTATATAAATAGCTTGCTTTGGGTAAAATAGACATTTTCATAATGTTGAGTCTTCCAATCCATGAGCAGGGTAGTTTTATCTATTTATGTAATCTCTTAGTTTCCTGTAGTAAGGATTTGTAGTTCTCTTTGTAAAGGTCTGTTATTTCTCTGGTTAGATTTATTTGTAGTTATTTGTGTTCTTGGGGGCTATAGTAAATGGTATTGTTTTGGTGATTTCTTCATTAATGATCTCATTGTTGGTATAAAGGAATCCTACTGATTTATTTATGTTTATCGTGTATCCTGAGACTTTGCTGAACTCTTCTATCAGTTGGAGTGGTTTACTTATGGATTCTTTAGGATTCTCTGTTTAAACAATAATATCATCTGCAAATAGGGAGATTTTTACTTCTTTGCCGATGTAAATGCCCTTTATTTCTTGATCTTGTCTTATTACTCTGGCTAGACCTTCTAATACAATGTTGAATACCAGAGATGAGAGTGCGCATCATCGTCCAATTCCCGTTTTCAAAGGGAATTGAGTCTCTCTCCATTCAGATAAGCAGTTGACTTTGTATAAATGGCCCCTATTGCATTGAGAAATTTGCTGTCTGTTCCTAATTTGCTGAGAGGTTTTAGCATGAATGGGTGTTGGACTTTATCAAATGCCTTTTGAGAATCAGTAGACAAAATCAGGTGATTCTTGTCTTTTGTGATGTTTATGTGGTTGATCATGTTAGTTGTTTTCCTGATGTTGAACCAGGCTTGCATCCATCGTATGAATCTAACTTGGTTGTGATGAATTATTATTTTTTAGATGTTGTTGAATACTATTGGCTATTATTTTGTTCAAGATTTTTGCATCTAGGTACATGAGTGACACTGGTCTGTAGTTCTGTTTTTTTGTTGGGCCTCTCCTTGGCTTTGGTATTAGGGTTATGCTGGCTTCATAGAATGAATTTGGGAGTATTCCATCCCTTTCTATGCTGTGAAATAGTCTCAGTAGTATTGAAGTTAACTGTTCTCTAAAAGCTTGGTAGAATTCCACAGTGAAGCCATGTGGGCCAGGATTTTTTATGGTTGGTAGTTTTTTGATGACCTTTTCAATCTCTTTCATTTCTGATAAGTTTATTAAGTTGTTCTGCTTCACCTTGTGATAATTTTGGTAGGTGATATTAGTCTAGGAATTTGTCCATTTCCTCTAGGTTTTCAAATGTATTAGAATACAGTCTTTCATAGTATTCTATTATGATATGTTTGATTTCTTTTGCATCTGAACTCCCCTCTCATTTCTTGTTTGGGTTGTTTGTTTCCTTTCCTGTTTTTCTTTAGTAAATTTAGCTGGTGGTTTATCAATTTTGTTGATCTTTTTGGAAAAACAGCTTTTGGTCCTTTCAGTTTTTTCAATTGTTCTTATATTCTCTAATTTGTTTAGTTCTGCTCTAATCTTTATCATCTGTTTTCTTCTGGTGCCTCAGGGGTTCTTCTGTTGCTCTCTTTGTAGTTGTTCAAGCTGTAGGATTATTTCTTTGTTTTGGGTTCTTTTGATAGCACTTGGCTTGGCTGGCTTCCTTCTGGATGTATGCATTTGTGGAGACAAACTGATCCCGAGCACTGCTTTGGCTGTATCCCATAGGTTCTGGTAGGTAGTGTTTTCATTCTCATTGGAATCCATAAATTTCTTCATTTCATCTGTGATTTCTTCTATAATCCATGGGTTTTTGAGCAAAATGTTGTTCAGTTTCCATGAGTTCCAATTTCTGTCTATGTTTTTTTCTTCTGTTGATTTAGACTTTTAAGGCTTTATGATCTGAGACAATACTTTGCAATAATTTAGTGGTGTGGAATTTAGTGACATTTGCTTTATGTCTTAACATGTGGTCTATTCTGGAAAGTGTTCTATATGCCCTGGAGAAGAAGGTGTAGTTATCTGCTGGTAACTAGAAAATTCTGTATATGCTGATAAGGTCTAGTTAGTTAATTGTGACAATAAGATCTTCTGTGTCTTTACTGAGCTTTTTTCTAGAAGATCTGTCTAATACTGAGAGAGGAGTGTAGAAGTCTCCCACTATTATTGTGGAGTGATCTCATTTTTGAATGTATTCAGTGTTTCTTCAGTGTATTTAGATGTTCTAGTATTGGGTGTGTAAATAAGTCCTGCTTGTGTGTTGAACCTTTCAGCAATAAATAGTGTACATCCTTGTCCACAATGATGGATTTTACATTAAAATCTATTTTGTCTGAGATTAGAATTGCCACACCTACTCTTCTTGGTATATTGCTAGCTAAGCCAGCCAGGTGCCATCAAGTCAGAGCCCTTGGTATATATTCTTTCATCATTTAATTTTCAGTGTGTTCATATCATTAAGTCTAAGGTGAGCTTCTTGTAGGCAACATAATGCAGGTCCTGTCTTTTGATCCAAGATATCACTTGTTGTCTCTTTACTGGAGTGTTCAGTCCATTTACATTCAGTATAATTATCAATAGGTATGTGTTTTGTGTTGTCATTGTGATGTGTTTATTTTTGTGTTGATGTTTTCTTTGTTGTTGTTACTATTCTGTTTTGGGACATTCTTCTTCATATGATGATTTTTTCCCCCTTTCCAGTGTTGGTTTTGTGTTTGTTGAGACACCTGAATTAAGTTTCTTGATTTCATATATTGTGTCTTTATTGTGTTTTGCGGCTACCCCTCTGGCCCCCCTTAATTATGTATATTTAAACCCAATTTTAACTTCTACATATCTTATTAAGTTCCTCTCAATATGAAAGGGCTATAAATACTGTAGTATATCCCTCTTTTTAATATGATGATATCATAGTTTTCATGATATCATCACCAGGTCACTTATTTTAATATTATAGCTTCGATTGAATTTTGTGCCTTCCCTAACAGAATAGGTTTCTGTATTCTCTATTGCCTCCTAAAATATAGAGTTAATGGTTTTGTTCTTCTAAGCCAAGAGCTTCTTTCAGTTTTTCTTGTAGCTATGGTTTAGTTTTTACAAAGTCTCTGAGTTTCTGTTTAACTGTGAATGTCTTAATTTCATTTTCATATTTGAAAGATAGTTTTGCAGGATATGTAATTCTTGGTTGGAAGTTTTTGTTCTTCAGGAGTTTGAATGTGTTGTTCCATTGCCTCCCTGCCAGCATCATTTCTGCTCAGAAGTCAGATGAAAACCTACAGGGTTTCCCTCTGAATGTTAGCTTTGCTTTTGAGTCTCACCACCTTTAAGAGTTTCTGCTTATGTTTCATTTTGTTAAGCTTGATTATAAAGTGTCTTGGAGTCTTTCTTTTTGGATCTGTATTGAGTGGCATTCGATATGCATCTTGGATATGTATATTCTCTTCTTTCATAATTTCAGGGAAGTTTTCTGTCAGCAGCTCAAGAACAATATTCTCTGTGTTTTCAGGTGTTCCTCCCTGTGCAGGAACTCCAATTAATCGTAAATTGTTCCTCTTGATAGAATCCCTCGTGATTCTTAATGCTTCTTCATCTTTCTTGTTTCTTCTCTGTGATTTCTCCTCATAGATGCTGGAGTCAGTAGCCCTGTCTTCTAAGTTGGAAAGTCTATTTTCCATTTGTTCCGTTCTGTTTTCTTGGCTTTGAATTGAAGTTTCTGTTTCTTTGATTTTGTTACTGATTTATTGGCTTCCAGAATATTGGTGTTCCATCATTTCAAACCCCTTGCTTAATTTTTCATTTTGCTTTGCTGCCTTTTATATAATGTCTGCTGGGGGTCTGCATATAATCCTTTTGTACTCAGCCTCTGATAGTTACCGAAAGACTTCTTTGTCTGGGAAGTTCTTTGTTTTTGTTTTTGTTTTTTTCTTTTTTTTTCTTTTAGGGGCTTTCTGGAGCCATAGGTGAATTTTTCTTTAAGTTTCTGTCCACAAATTTTGTTGTTTTTTTGAGTACTTCGTAGTTGTTTAGTTTCTCTGGCATTCATCTAAAGCAGACTCTGATAAGGGAAGATATCACCAGTCACCTCTTTGTACTCCAGTGACTGGGCCTAGTGGAATCTGTGAGGTAGCAGCCTCCACCTCCTGATTGACAAAGACATGGCCCTACTGATCAAGTCCCTGGGGAGCTGTTAGCTAACCCAATGATGTAGATCAGTAAAGGCTGGAAGAGATGCCATCAGGATGTACTGCATTTATTTCTCTAGGTAGTCTTATACTGGAAGGTAAAAGCTGTCTGACACCTTCCAAAATCAGTCAGGCTGTCAGGTATGCAAGTCCTTCTTTCCAGCTGGCAAAGTAAACACCTCTTTGTCTAACCCCGGATACTGTAAACTATTTCAAAGTACAGAAAGGCTGCTTCCCTGCTGTCATCTGCTGTTGGGCCCTACCCATAATGTCACACTGTGCTAAACACAGCTTTTCTGTTGGGAAAGCGCTCCCTGGGCTTGCACTGCCTCCCAGCCTGGGAATTAGTGCCTCTTGAGGCCTCTGTTTGGGTAACTCTGCCTCCTAGTCAAACAAGATGGTATCATGCACAAGTTTCCCACCTGCTCTGGAATAGCTGATTCAGTGGCAGCTGAGGTGCCACTAGGAGCTGAGGTGCATAGATACCAGAGCTGGGCTCTCAAAATGTGGCTGTTCTGCCTGCTGGTCTTGCCAATAGTGTGACTGAGCTTTGTTGTCAGTTAAGCCCACCCCTGTCTGCTGGCTAAGACACAGAAAAAAAATGGTGGGCACTGCCTCCCAGCCTGTGAACTGGCCTCTCCTGAGGCATCTGTTTGGGTAACTACACCTCCCAGTCAAACAAGGTGGTGTTCCGCACAAGCTCTCTCACTCTTTGTGGAATAGGTGATTCTATGGTGGAGGTTTAGAAAGAGAGGGTGGAGGGGCCTATATGCAGAGTCCAGAGCTGGGCTCTCAGAATGAGGCTATTCCACTGGTGGACCCATCAGCAGTGTGGCTGAGTTTTGCTGCCAGTTAAGTCCAAGCTCTGCTTGCTGTCTAGGACAAAGAAAAAAAAGTTAAAAATTACCTTCAGTCTGCAAGAGCTGGGATTCAACAAGGGTGGGGTTCAGTGAAGGAGAAGTTTACTGTTCAGTGCATGTGGTCCAAATTGACAGCACTGTGCCAAGTTTTAGGGCTCACTGGGTGTCCAGAAGGCTCCATTTAATTATCATTCCAAGTCTTACTTTTCAGAGGGAATTGAAGAGATGTGTGTCTAGTCTGCCATTGTGACTCCACTACCTTGATCAGTTTTTTCTTAAACGTGATGCTGAGTCTTTAATAGTGATATCTTCTGATCCTAAAGCTAGAAATCTGGATGTTATCTTTGATTTTTACTTATTCACATGTATCAGTGGTTCTCATTCTTTTTGGAGCCATGGGTAGTGCATTGGCTAGCTTTTCAGCTGCTAACTAAAAGGTCAGCAGTTTGAGTCCACCAGCCACTGTTTAGGACAAAGATGTGACAGTCTGCTTCCCTAAAGATTACAGTCTTGGAAACCCTGTGGGGAAATTCTACTCTGTCCTCTATGGGTTTCTATGAATAGGAATCTATTTCAAGGCTGTTGGTGGTGGACACCGTCACACTCTTAAAAATTATTGAAGAGTCCAAAGGACTTTAGTTTATATGGAGTATGAGGTCTGACAATTAACTCAGTGAACTTTATTGTTCTATGTAGTACATACCTCATTATTGAATATCACTGTGGTCATCTTTGATGTTCTATCCTTGGGAAGCTATACACTGATGCCAGTGCCTAGTCGTGCTTCAAAGCAGTTTTGGAACTCTTGCTGGAATGACCATTGTGCACGGTGGCATGGTGGCAAGTTTGCAAACTTAGTTGGATAGTTGTCTTTGAGGAAGCTTTTAGCCAGTAGACAAATAACTGTATGGGAATACCTTCCCTGCTTATCTGATCTGACTCCCAATGACCTTTTTTCTTTGTCTGAAAATAAAGGACATATAGCAAGCAAGACATTTTGATGACATTCAGGACATGACGACAGGTCTGGTGGCTATTCCAGTAAAAGAGTTCCAAAATTGCCTTCAAGGGTGGACTAGGTGCTAGCATTGGTGCATAACTTCCCAAGAGGAGTATTTCAAAGATGACTGTAGTAATATTCAACAATTAGATATGTAGCACTTTTTATAGGATGAGTTTGTGAACTTGTCAGTCCTTGTGTGTATCACCTTAGCAAAAATACGTTTTTTTTAATTTTTGTAAAACAATGATATAAACTGCTAGTGATTGAATTATCCATATTCAGAAAAATATATGTTGTAAATCTTAACCTCTGTGCTTGTGGTTGTGATCCCATCTGTGAATGGGTTGTCTCTGTTAATGTTAATGAGACAAGATTAATCTAGGATGTATTTTGAGTGACTCTCCTGTGAGCTACAAAAGAGATTAAACAGAGATAGGGGAGGCTGATGTCAAGCTACATGGAGATCTCCAAGGAATGGGGAAAAAGAAGCTAAAGAGACAACGATCTTCTCCTAGAGCTGAAACCCTTAAATTAGAACTCTAGCATCTTAAGTTGTAGGAAAATAAATATCTGTTTGTTAAAGCCATCCCATTTATGGTATTTCTGAGGAGGCAGGGCCAAGATGGCTCAGTAGTAAGATGATTCTGGTGGTTCTTCTTGCAACAAAGAAGTGAATAGATTATATTTGAGAATCTTTGAGCCCTGAACGTCAAAGACAGAGTTGAATCAAACTGAGCAACAGGGGAAAGGAGATTTACCAGATCTGACCTAGCTGGTACCCTGTAGCCTGGATTAGCCAGTGTATATGGGCTGAAGCAAGCAGGAGCACTTGGGGCATGTTTTCCACACTTAGAGAAACAAAGCATGGAAGAGTCTGCTGATGCCTCCAAAATAAGGGAAAAGTGACACTGAATATGGCAAAGTGTGAGTGTCTAACCTACTGTATGGGCTCAAAGAACTACTTCCCTACTCTGGGAATCACCTCTCTCCCATTACCCACACCGTCTACAGGCTATTCCAATCCCAGTCCAGCTTCAGCAGTTGCTGTACCCCCTGAGCTAGAAGTGGGGCTTGTCACATGCCCTGAACCATTCTCCTGGTTTTGGAGGGGAAACAAATTAAGAAGCAGAAAAAAGTCATCTGCCAGTTCCTTTAAACTGAGAACTCAGAACAAGCATAATCCCTTTGCCTAGGTACAGACATAGGAGTCCATAAACTTTGAATATTCCTGCCTAGACTTTTGTGGTCTCTTTTCAACACCATAAGTCGTTGTTGGTGCACAGTACAACAGAGTCTATACCAGAAGCCGATTTTCAACTGTAGCAGGCAAGGGGTATGGCAGATTCATGACACCTGACAACACCCTGCTGATTAAGCAGTGGTGTCTGCGCGTATCCACATCAGGAGCCAGAGGACTCCTGGTTCCATCTACTCAACTGAGCCTCTCACAACAGGGGTCTGAGAATAAGTGTTGCCTCTTAATCCTTATAGCTGTGTTAGTGCATTCAGTGCTGTCATGGATTGAATCATAGTCCCCCCTCACCCAAAGTGTGTCTGCTTGGTTAAGACATTATGCCCAGTATTGTATGGTTGTCCTCTATTTTATGATTAGAATTGTATGTTAGAGGATTGGGGTGGAATTTTAGTACTCTTACTAAGGTCCACATCCCTGATCCAATGTAAAGGGAGTTTGCTTGGAATGTGACCTGCAAGACTTACCACCTTTTGAGAAATAAAAGGAAAGGGAAGCAAACAGAGAAAGTGGCACTAGGAGCAAAGCATGTCCTTTGTACCTGAGCCCCTGTGCCTGAGAAACTCCTTGACTAGGGAAGATGGATGACAAACACCTTCCTTCTGAGCTGACAGAGAAAGCTTTCTCTTGGAGCTGATACTCTGGATTTGAACTTGTTGCACACTAGACTGTGACAGAATAAATTTCTCTTTGTGAAAGCCATCCACTTGTGATAGTTCTGTTCTGGTAACACTAGACAACAAAGACAGGTGCACAAAGTCTGGCTACGAATCCCACCCACCTGTTTCCTCTAGAGAACAGGGTCACACACTCAGGGTGCAAGTGTCAGCCTCCTGCCATACTCAGCACATAACCCCGTACAACAGTCACATACCTGTGGCTACTCCAATCACTTCTCCTTCGCTCTGCCCATCTAGGACTGTAATTGAGAGCCTGTGCCACACACTTGATGGCTGATGACCTGCGTGCCTGAGCTGAATCCACACAAGAAAAATAAATGGAATCCTGGGCTCACAGCTGTAATTACCTGATGAAAGGACTTGAGAGCTTTAAAGCCACCAATAATCAAAGCAGCTAACACACCTCGCCTATTTTGGTATATCAAAAGAAAATAAAACAAGAAGCCAGGACAGTGTAAGCAAAAATGAAATAAACAGAATAATTTATTGAAGGCTCAGAGGCAACAGTCAGTAGCAAATCACATGAAGAAGCAGACCAAGATGCCTTCAGCAAGCAACTGAAACAAACAAACAAACAAAAAAAGAAACCTCCCAGAGGAAGAGAATGTCTTGGAGTTACTGGAGGTAGAATTCAAAAGATTAATATACAGAGTTCTTCAAGAGATCTGGAAGGAGAAAAGGCAAAATACCGAACAAACTAAGGAACCAAGCAAAAGAGGAACTTAAGAAGGTTATACAAGAACATAATGACAAATTTAACAAGCTATGTGAATCCACAGACATAGCAGATAGCAATTCAAAAGAATAACAATAAATTTCAGAATTACACAACTGAATAGAAAGTCATAGGAGCAGAATTAAGGCAGTGGAAGTCAGAATAAGTGAGATTGAAGAGAAAACATGTGGCACCAACATATTGGAGGAAAAAATCAGATACAAGAATTTTAAAAAGTTGAAGAAACTCCAAGGATTATGTGGCATTCTATCGAGGAGTAATCTCTAAGTGATTAGAGTACTAGGGAAAGGGAAGGAATAACAAAATTGTTGACAATTTGTTAGCAGAAGAATTCCCTAATATGAAAGCTAGCTAAGACGTTTATCAAACCTCACACAAGGTAGATCCCAAAAGCAGTTACCAAGACATAACGAAAGATAAGAAGAGCATCTTACGAGCAGCTAGGGATAAAGGAAAAGTCATCTACAAAGGAGAGTCACTAAGACTAAGTGCATAAAGTATATATTACTCAGTAGAAACCATACAGGGAAGAAGGCAATGGGATGGCTTATATAAAGCCTTGAAGGGGAAATAAAAAGACAGCTAAGAATTATACATGCAGCAAAACTGTCTCTCAAATATGATGACAAAATTATTTCAAAATAAACAGAAGTTTAAAGAATTTGTAAAAACAAAACCAGAATTACAGGAAATATTAAAGGAAGTTCTTTGGTTTGAAAACACTAACATCAGATAACAACCCAAGACTAGAACACAATATAGAACAGATAGATATCAACCCAAATAAGGGAGTCACGAAAATAAACCAAAACTGAAATGCTGAAAACAGGGAAATAGAGATGTCAATATGTAAAAGATGACAGCATTGAAACAAAAAAGAGGAAATAAATGACATAGAACTTTCATCTGGAGAGGAAGTCATAGCAGTTTTAAGAAATAAAAGATTGGTTTAAACTTAGAGTCATAGGGGCAAATGTTAGTTAACCACAAGGAAACTGATAACCATGTACCTCAAAAAAAGAAGAAAAACATAAAGACTCAACAGATACAAAATTAACAACAGTGAAAAGTATGAATATACTTAAAAGAAAAATAACTCAGCACAGAAAATTATGCAAAACATAGAAACTGGTCAACAACACACAAAAAAATCAAAGTGACAGCACTGAAATCATGCCTATTACTAATTACACTGAATGTAAATGGACTGACAGTGTCAATAAAGAGTCAGAGAGTGGCAGAGTAGATTTTGAAAAAACCCTGATCTATCTATATTCTGTCTACAGGAGACACTTTAGACTCAAAGAAGTAAACTAAAACTCAAAGGATGGAAATGTATCAAGCAAACAACAATCAATAAGGAGCAGGAGTGACAGCATTAATCTCTGGTGTAATAGGTTTTAAGTCAAGTTTCACCACAGAGAATATGAAAGGACACTATGTAATGATTAAAATGTCAGGACACCAGGAGGACATAGCCATAATAAATATACATATAATGACAAGGCTCCCAAATACATGAAACAAACTCTAACAGCATTGCAAGAGACAGCTCCACAATAACGCTATGAGGCTTCAACATACCACTTTCAGGGAAGGACAGAACATCCAGAAAGATGCTCAATAAAGAAGATCTCAATGCCACAATCAACCGACTTAATCTCATAGACATATACAGAACACACCATCCAGAATAGTCTCCAGAATAATACATGTATTAGGCCATAAAGCAAGCCTTAACAGAATCAAAAGCATTAAAGTATTACAAAGTGTCGCCATGAGTCGGATCCGATTCAACAGCACTTGGCTTTTTGGCATTTCAGACCATAAAGCCATAAAAGTAGAAATCAATATCTGAAATATCAAGGAAAAAAAATCAAATGCATGGAAACTGAACAATATCTTATTCAGAAACTACTGGGTTGTAGAATAAATCAAGGATAAAAAAAAAAAGAAAGAAAAATCCCAGAGTCAAAAGAGAATGAAAACACATATGACAATGATGGGGGAAAAAAAAAAAAAATCCCAGAATCAAATGAGAATGAAAACACGTACTACAAGAACCTTTGGGACACAGCAAAACCAGAGGTTAATTTATCACAATAAATGCACACATCCAAGATAAAGAAAGGGTCAAAATTAAAACATGAACGATACAGTTGAACACATAGAGAGCAGCAAAAGAAGTCTGGAGACCCCAGAAGAAAAGAAATAATAAAAATTAGAGCAGAAATAAATGAAATAGAGACTAGGAAAACAACTGAAGGAGTTAACAAGACCAAAAACTGATTCACTGAGAAGATTGACAAAGTCAGTAAACTATTGGCTGACCTGACAAAAGGAAAACAAGAGAGGAGGCAGATAACTTGAATAAGAAATCAGATAGGTGATACTACAACAGACCTAAATGACATTAAAAGAATCATAACAGAATACTATGAAAAATTATACTCCAACAATTTAAAAACTGTAAGGAAATGAACAAATTTCTAGGACACTGCTGTGTTCCTAAACTAACACAAAGAAGGAAGAAATAAATAAACTTACAATAAGTGCATGAAGATGGATTTAAAAACTCAGCAAAAGTAAGCCCTGACCCTGACAGCTTCACTGGAGAGTTTGTCCAAATTTTCAGGGAGGAGTTAATATTAGTACTACTAATGGTATTTCAGAGCATAGAAAGGGATAGACTACTCTCAGTCTCTTTGGTGAAGCCAGCCTAATCCTTCCATGCTGTGCATTCTTGAATAAGTTACCCAACTATCCTTCATACTTCAGCTCATTAGTCTATAAAGTAAGATAATAAGTAGCTTGAGGTTTATATGAGTTAATACTTTTAAAGTACATATAACAGTGCCTAGCAAATAATATTATGTAAGCATTTGCTGTTTTCGTGATGAAATCAGTTAGCTGATGATAGTCATTGCTATTTCTTTATTTCTGCTGCTCTGGGTTAAAGCTTGCTGCCTGATTTATATTGCATTGGCTATTAGTTGATCTCCCTATTTCCATTATTTCCTTGTGCCTCCCAATTCTCTATTTTAAAACAGATACAGTCTTGTTGCTTTATTGTGTAGTTACTTGAGTGAAATTTTCAATGTTTTAAAGAAAGTAGTAGACATCTTAGAATATAACTTAAAACTTTCTAAACTGGCATCATTCTTCCTTTATCTCTTTGATACTTTCTGTAATTCATATCCACTCTCCACTAGCTATAAACCCTGGTGTCATAGTGGTTAAGTGCTATAGTGGCTAATCAAAAGGTCAGCAGGTCAAATCTGCCAGGTGCTCCTTGGAAACTCTATTGGGCAGTTTTACTTGATCCTATAGGGTGATGAGGAAACCCTCGTCATGTAGCGGTAAATTGCTACATCTGCTAACCAAAAAGTCAGCAGTTTGAATCTACCAGGCACTTCTGGGAAAGCCTATACAACAGTTCTACTGTGCCCTATAGGGTTGCTATGAGTTGTAATTGACTTGATGGAAAAGAGGTTTTTATCCATTAGCCACTAGGCCTCAACCAACCTGTTATTATCTTACCTTGATGCTTTCTGTAATTCATACTCATTTCAAACGTATCACCCACTTTTTGTCCATGCTGTGTGCTCTCAAGACTGTCTTTTTCACTTTTGTTACAAAGATTCCATCTAATCTGGATTTCCTCTCTGAAGCCATTTATGTTATCATATAAAATCTTTCATACTGCAAGCATAGATTGGAAATTTAATGGGCAACCATGGACACATGTTCACTCTACCTGGAACCTAGAAAAGTTTTGTAAAAACTACTAAACCTTAATCTTAGATCATAAATGTTCAGAAGATCCTAAGCTAAGTTCCTTGTTCTCACGCCTTCAATTCAACTTGTATTTAAAAGAACCCGTATTGAACGGTCAGGGATGACAATATTTGACGCTTTCTTTGTGTATTTATATATAAACCTTAAAAGCATAGCTCATCATGACTTGTTTTTCATTCCCTTACAGCAAATTCTAATATGTGTCAGGACACTTCTTTGTTATTATCAGAAATTCTTAGTAAATAAACTGAGTTAATAGTTGAAGGGTCAGTTCAAAGCTTTTACCAAGATTTGCGTTATCATAAATGGATGGACAGAAAATCTCACATTTCTCTTTACTCCTTCTCTTGAAAAGTTGAAAGCAGTTGCTAAAAGATTAATGAGGACAGGGATCTGTCAGGTTAATTCACATTGAGAAGTAAGTAAATTATGCCAACTTTAAAGAAAGCATAGGTAGTCTTTACTCTTTATCCTTTTTCTCCTTTGAGATTTGCCATCTCTTTATCCTCCACTGCCTCAAAAAAAAAAAAAAAGACAAAATTATAGCAGGAAGTATAAACTTTTAGGATTAGAGCATTGCATTTCAAGAATGTTTTCCTGCAGTGTTAATGACAACTTACAGACCGATAGTTGACAATATTTGAGAACAAAATATGTCATAAAAAACTAAAATTATCAGCAATCCAGATCATTTTTTAGTAACAATGATATAGTTGGAAATGCTGTTAAAAATAATAATTTTATTTATTTCAAAAATTTGTATTTATTTTTGAAAAGAAGATATGTTACACAGACAAGCCTTTAGTGTAAATGCTATTGTATTTTTTCATTCATACCACATTTGCTGGATACCCAATGTAACTAGACATGATGCTGATACTAGATATATAAAAAAGGGGTTGCTTGAGTTGCATCACCCTCCTGTCAGACTATAAACCCTGTAGTAGTGACAAATACAGTATACTTCAGCCCTTAAGAATGGCAGCAGTCAGTATGGAAGTGCATAAGGTTGTTTTATCATTGGCTGGGAGGTAGTTGACAACAATTAATAGATTTGAATTTTCTTTTCTTTTTTTCTGAACTAGTGCAATCTCTAAAGACTTTTTGTGCCGGATGGAATATTCCTTATCTGTGCTGTACAATTCAGCACCCACTCTTTCTTTATGTATTTATATATAAAATGTAAGAGCATAGCTCATCATGACTTGTTTTTTTTCCCTTACAGCAAATTCTAATATGTATCAGGACACTGTCTTCTTTGTGATTATTGGAAATTCGTAGTAAATAAACTGTGTTAATAGTTGAGCAATTCGTGTATACTGAGGAACTGAGCAACTCATGTATGCTGAGGAACGGAATTTTTATTTACTTGTAGATACCACTGCCTGTGAGTCAGTTCCAACTCATAGCAACCCTGTAAGACAGAGTAAAACTGCCCCATAGCGTTTCCAACGAGCTGCTGGTGTGTTTGAATTGCCAGGCTTATAATTAGCAGCCATAGCTGATGGTAGCTGTTAACCCATTGCACCACCAGGCCTTCTGTTTAATTATTATGTATTTAAATTTAAATAGCTACATGCAGATAGTGGCTACTATATTGAGCAGTGCCGTTTTATAGTGTCATTTTTTTTTTTTCCGTCAGGAAGAATGAAAGTCTCATTTGTACAAATGTGTTTGAATTGCACAGGCTGTTAGTCTTATACTCAGTAACCCATTTTCAGAATTCCATTTAAGATAACTAATCAAGGCATTGAGTCATCCTTAAAATTAAATTGTCACTAGTATTTTTTAAAAAGTTCTACTAGAAGGTGAGCAGGCTCTTGTTTTCTTGCCTACAGCAGCATGAGAATGGCAACCAGGTTCATGGTAATAAATGAAATAATTGCCATTAATTTCTGTATTCAATTTGATCATGAAGTTCAGTCACTTACCATTATATGTGTTGAATGGGGAAAGCCAACCATTCAGGCATAGAGGCTGATAGAGGGACAACAGGTGGTAGGGATCAACCAGTGAGTGACAATTTTCTGAGGTTATGCATGGGAATAAGTGGAGCAGGTGGACGCTGTACTCAGCAGTTACATCCTGGATGATTTGGAGGAGGGGCATCTGGTGGAGGATACGCTACTACATGACACAAAGACATGATTGCTAACAAGTACACCAAAATAAAGCGTACTAGGAAGTATCCGGTTCAAATTGTATTTGCAGTAATAATGAGAATATAATTGTAAAAGCCTTTCATTAATTTAAGAACAGATTGATGAACATAAAAATGAATGTAGTTGACAAGAATCGTGCTGCACTTGTTACAGTAAGAATGTGTTTTATTAAACAGGATGAAAATACTAGGAATTTTTTCAGATATAGCTGTGATTTTTAATACTCTAATAATGTTAAATCTTTGTAGGTTTCTTTTTCTTTTATTTAATGTTTGAGGATTGTACATCATTGTTCTTTGGGATTTACTCTGAGTGCATGAAATTGAACAAGTTTAAAGAGCCCAAGGTATTTTTCTTGATTAGGAAGCTTGTCATTTGAGGAATATTTTCACTAGCCTGAAACCCAACTAGTTTTCAGGCTTCTGAAGATGTTCTGGAAACCTTGGTGGCATAGTGGATAAGTTCTACAGCTGCTAACCAGAAGGTCAGCAGTTCAAGCCAGCCAAGTGCTCCTTGGAAACTCTATGAAGCAGTTCTACTCTGTCCTATAGGGTTGCTATGAGTCAGAATTGATTTCTACTCTGTTTAACTGGGAATAATAGTCAACTCTGTTCAACTCTCTGTTTAACTCCCTTTGGACTGTAAACATCTTGAAGTCAGTTCTGTGCATACACTTCTGCTTTCCCTCCATGCGCCTCCTTAGACAGTAATAATGTCATTAACATGACTGGTGCTGTCTGACTAACATTCTGTTAATGGCCTGAAAACTTTTATTTCTGCTTAGGGTGAGCCCATTTCATTCTGTGAGGAGAGTTTTGTGAAGCACCGCTCCAGTATCATGAAACACTTTTTGGAAACAGCAGTCAACCTTCAGCTTTTTAAGCAGGTAGGAGTGGACTTCATGTTTTCCGTCTGGAAGAAAAGACTGTCATTGTTCTATATTTTTATCACTGTAACGCTAAAATTTTCCTTCATTTGTAACTCTGTAGTTACGTATGACATAGCACTGTGGAAATGTAATAATAGCTTTCATATTAAGAAAACCCCTCATCAAGAGCTTCTAAGCTTATGGTATTGGTGAAGATGGAAGGTACACATTCAGAGAAGAAAAAGTGGTAGCTTTATGTCAGGTATCTTATAAGGAGTTGTTTTGGTATGGTAGATTGATATAATAAAAAAAATAAGCTATTTTTTAAAGAGCATTTCTGTATAATCCAGGTTGTAAAACTAATTCGTAAAATGAATATGTAACTTAAGTTTTAAGCTTTGTAAAATTATAAATGTAAAATTTAGAAAAAAATTATAATCACACCGTGTGCTTTGATTTTGGTTTGGAAAATAGCCATTTCAGAAGGTCAGGAGCTTGACATCAGAACTCAGAAATTGTAGATGCACTGATTCTTGCGTCTCGCTATGTTATCATGAAGACGTCTCTTAAATTAGGCTTGTCTGAATTTGTGTATACAAAACTTCAATTAAACTCTTAATACTTGTTCTTTTGTTCCACATGACTTCATTTATAAAGTGTAAGTTAGCTCTGTAAATTCAAATTTAAATGAAGGCCTACACTCTGTCATAAATTGTGCACAGAGCAAGGATACAAACAATGCAGCAATGCCCTTGGTAAAGTGAGAATTTAATAGAATTTTTTTTTTTTCCCCATGAACTGTTAGGAGGAGAGATACCACATACCTCTAAATAACTTTCAGATTAGGTCAGTAAAGCAATTGACATGATGATGAATTCAGTACTACTGTACACATTCTGAGGAATTTTTGAAAAGTAGTCTGAAGTTAGAAAATACTCTGAATGTAACCGACTTCTAATATGTAAAGACCTATCTCAAGAAAAAAGGTTTAGATTTATCTTATGCATAGTCCTAAGGAACAGTGCAAGGCTTGATGGTTTTCATGATAAAAATACCTTTGGAATTTCTGAGATAGTTGGCTGCTTTTAAAGTTTTCTGTTACTATAGATTGCAACCATGTTGTTGTTGCTGGGTGCCATGGTGTTGATTTTGATTCATAGCTACCCCATGTGACAGAGTAGAACTGTCCCTTAAAGTTTCCTAGGCTGTAATGTGTATGGCAGCAGATCACCAGACCTTTATCTTGAGGAGCCTCTAGATGGGATTGAAGCACCAAGTTTTCGTTTAGCATGGGAGCACGTAATCATTGTACCACCAAGGCTCCTACATAGTCTGGAATGTTTCCCAGGATTGTAACCAGGATCAAGTGATAATGCTTTATAAATGCTGAAGCGCAGAATATTGCAGTCCTAAACAAGTCATCCAATTCCGACTTCTTGAGTTAAATCAGATATCAGTAACCTTTTTTGTGTTTTTATGAAGAAAAGCTAGTACTACTTCCCATTGTCAAAATTGTGTAGTGAATATGAGCGTATAAGGGGCTCATGAATTAAATAGATGGTAGGACATAGGATCTATTACTTCCATCTTCCCATGAGATTTTGTACTGGGTTCTTAGTACTTGACTGAGTTAATAAAACATGTACTTAATAACCCAAAACCAAACGGACTGCTTTTGAGTTGATTCTGACCCATAGTGACCCCATATGGTTTCCAAGGTTGTAAAATCTCTACAGAAGCAAATTGCTACATATTTCTCTCATGGAGCTCCTGGTGGTTTTGAACTGCTGATCTCTCCGTTAACAGTTCGTAGCATTAACCACTGTGCCACCAGGGCTCCTTATAAAGTTAATAAAGATAAAATATTTCTGTGCATACTTAGAAAAGCATACTCTTTTTGGAGTCAGATAGAGTTAGGTTAAATTTTAGTTTTATTACTTAACAGCCGTTTGTTCCAGTGCATCTGTTTCTTACTCTTTAAAATGGAAATATCATCACTTACCTCTCATGGTTGCAATAAAGATTATGTGACTCAACCGTGAACACTCTTAGCACAGTGCATGGTACTTTGTGGATGTGGAGTAAGTTTTACTGTCTGCTGTATTTATAGTGTAGTTACATTAAGAAAAAAATAAAAATTTATGCAGAATTTTAAAAAATACAACTTGTTTTTTTAAAAAAACAGCACCTAAATGCAATATATGAAATTGGTTACTCAGAATAAAAATCTACTATACAGACAACTTGAATAGTTTTATAAGCACAGATTGACCATGATCTAGAATTTGCCATCATTTTGTGTCTGTTACGAAAGCGATACTTGAAGATAATAACTCTGACATTATTTGCATCTCACTGACAGAGTTTCACAAACTTGTAAAAGAAGAGTGTTATTTAAAAATGAACATAGTTGAATTTGCAAATATCCTACAGACTTGGCTCAGAGTATATAAAAATATTGATTAGGTACAAATGTTTACTAATCATGACTATGAATTTGTGCTCTCTTATGGAAAATCCTGGTGGCATAGTGGTTAAAAGTTATGACCGCTAACCAAACGGTGGCAGTTCAGGTCTACCAGGAACTCCATGGACACCCTATCGGGGCAGTTCGTTTCTGCCCTGTAGGGTCACTATGAGTCAAAATTGACGGAACAGCAGTGGGTTTGGTTTGGTATCCGTCATGAACTACTCACATTCTCTCTTAACAATATTTATCCCTTATATCTTGTAGTAGGTATGTTGCCCTACACAAGAGGCACAGTAGGCAGATCCTACTTACGTTCTGAACTGCATGGAAAAAAACACATTACTGCCGAGTCAATTTAGACTTACAGTGACACTATGGCACAGACTGAATTACCCCTGTAGGGTTTTCAGGGAGTGTCTGGTGGATTCTAACTGCTGCCTTTTTGGTTAGCAGCTAGGCTTTTAGCTACTCTGCCACCCGGGCTCTAACTGCATGCTGAGGATCAGCATAAATCCATTTCCCACTTGGAAAAGCATCTAATCCTTACCTTTCCATTTCTCTATTCATGTTACTAGCCCATCGAGCAGCCACCCAGAGCTGGGTCAGAATTCATGAGTTAGCAGTCTGTCTCTCCTACTGACTGCCCATGCAGCCCTTTTCCAATCCCCAGCCACTCAGAACTGGGTCAGAGTTCATGAGCTAAAAGGACTCAATTCATTAGACTGTCAAATAGCAGCACCAGCCCCTGTTGTCTCTCACTGCCCCTGTGAGTTCCTTAATTTATTGGAATACCTCACATGATTCCCATACAGTGTCTGTGTTACAGTTATCCATTTATTATATCCAGAAGAGATACAAATAAATTGACACACGAGACAAAGTCTGGCAGGGGTCCTGGCATGAGGTTTCTTTTGTCCATGGGACACACCACCCTCCCAAGAGCAGATGCTGTTGCCAATTAGGAAGCCCAAGCTACTTCTGTGTTCTGGGCCTTTTTACTGACTTTATTGCATAGTCATGATTGAAACCTCATTACGTAGTTATGATTGATTGAATCATCGAATATGCATGATTGACTAAATCTGCCCCCGTCCCTTAATAAAGATAGCTGACCAGATGTGGTGTGCATCCCCCCTTCTTATTTGCATGTGTTTAAGGATTGCCTGGATGTTTAAGAAGACAAATGCTTTGATTGCTTTGGAAATTCCAAGGACTATTGTTCAAGCACCAACAACAAACTGATTTACCTATGTTGATATATGTTATTATAAGTTTATTTATTTATTTATTTAATTGAATATGACTGAGTGAAAATGTACATTCACGTATAAATTTACATGCCCACCTACATGCAGCTTCCAGTGCTCTCCCTGTCCGGTGACAGCACACTATTCCTCTCTGCTCCACACATGTCTCATCCTCCCAACAATCTCCTTTCCCCTTCTCTCCACCCACTCTCCTATAAAAACAATAAATGTTTAATATTCTACTAGTTCTGTCCATCTGGTTGAACTCTGACTGGTAGACCAATAGCAGGAAGAAGCACTATAAGAAGTACTTCAGGGAGAATGTTATTTCAGATGAAAGATTCAAGATTTGAAAGTATGAGTTGTATGAAGGAGCAAAAGATACGATAAATAAGTAAGTAAACTGAACACTATTCACTGTATAAAGCAGGCAGATTATTCCAGACAGTCAAGAATCAGTTGGTTCCAATTCCTCTTTTGAGTATGGCAAAGGGGGAGACGTTTGCGAAATGGTTTTTAAAGCTAAAATAATCTTGATTCCAAGACGGAAGACAGTATGAGAATAGAACATTATAGGCCATCTCTCATGAATGCAGCTGTAAAGATTTAAACAACATACTTGCAGTCAATTCTAACCATATGCTTGTGTAAAACAGATACTACCTCATGACCAGGTTAATTTATTCTAGAAATGTAGAGGCTAATTGCATATTAGGAAATTAATTGATAGAATTCAGTGTATTAATTGATGATAGGAGACAAATCATTGGATCATCTAAACAGATGCAAAAAAGATTCTTAAAATTTAACAGACACTGATGATAAAAACTTGGAACAAAATAGAAATAGAAAGCATGATAAAAGATATCTTCAACAAACATCAAGCTACGTATTGAAATACTGAAAGCTTTTTCTCTCAGAGGGTGCCATTTATCACCATTAGAGATATTAGCCGATACAGTAAGCCCTCATCCAAACAACAATACAAATATTTATAAAGCCAGCCAGCCAAGTGCAAGAAGACACTAAGTTGACTTTTTTTTTTAATTTGGATATAGACAAAAGTTTCTTAAGGCATAAAGAAAAAGCTTAATAAATTTGACTTAAGTGAAATTAAAATCTTGATCTTCAGAAGACACTTATTTGCAATACATGTCTCTTAAAAATTTATAATGTATAATGTTAAACAAATTATAATCTGTAAGAACATGTGATCTGATATAAACTGTGACAGAGACTTGAATTATTTTGTTGTATGCCATCAAGTCAATTCTGACTCATAGCAACCCTATATGACAGGGAACTCATCTGTAGTGTTTCCTGTATACTTTACGGGAGCTGATCTACAGAACGTCTTTTCTGTCAAAGAGCCATTCATGTGTTCATACTGCCTTAAGGTTAGCAGTTGAGCATTTAAACAGTGTGCCACCAGGGCTCCTTAAAGAGATATGCAAGGTACTCAGTGTCATTACTAATTGAAGGAAATCAAATAAAAAACAATGAAATATCAGCTCAGATTCACTGGAGGTCAAATTTTAAAAAACTTGAAAATTCCAAATTTTGGCAAGAGCAAGAGCGTTGAGCAAAGTGGAAATGAATTACTTAAACAAAAGGAGCAAGTCACTGAAGAATAGTTTGGCAATGAGCGTTTTCTTTTAGTGTCCTGTTCACAAAAACAAGAAATGCTAAACAGTGTATTGGGGAAACATTTATGTGATAAAACAATAAAGAAAGGCAAGGGAAGGATAATTCGAAAGGAGTATAGTCTTCTCTGTGGAGGAGGGAGAGGCCCACAGGGAGGGATGGCTAAGGAAAGGCACTGTACTGGTAGTTTGTTTTATAGTTATTATTTAAATGATAAATTATTCAAACTATTAATATGTAAGATATTTAAGTATTGTAAAATATATATGTGATTTATATATGTAAAATATATTTCTGCATTAGCAACTAACAAGCTGTGTTTTCTTTGACAGTTGTCTAGTTAAATTCTTTGTGCCTCAGTTTCTGCATCTGTAACATGAATTAGACTAAAAGATCACTAAGTTTGAGAAAGCTTTTGGCTCCAACATTCCATGATACCATGACATAAACATAGCTTAGACAGATGATAGTGTGTTCCATTTGGATGAATTCCTCTTTAGATAATGGATTTGGAAGGAATCCCAGAAACAGCTCCTTAAATCCACAGCTCTTTGACATCACCATCTTTCTTTAGCTAGCAGCTTTACAAAGATTTAAGTCATTATTTTTTTAGATCCCTTGCTTTTATTTCATGTTATGGTAACGCAGTATTGTTACTAAAGGACTTGAAACTGATTTTTACATTTTATCTGCTCATTTTATTACACACTTTTCATGGTTAAAGAACTGTGATTGAATTTAATATGTTAATCCAAGAGCTTAGTCTAGAAATATATAGGATCTCCTTGAATGCCTTTTAGCTGACAATCTGCATTACTGTTGAGCAATGTGTATAGTAGCGAAGTAGTTCAAATATGTTACAATACATATAGTTTATGTATAGCTGGCCATGTCATGTTTATTTACAACATATAAATGTATATATGCGTACATGGCAGCCGAGAATACATGCTTATGCAGTATATCCATGAAGCCATCTATGTTTTTCTGAAATGTTTATACACATTGTACATTTGGTGCCACCAAGTCAAAGTAGTATTTTAAACCATTTGTTGAGTTGTATACTCGCATATCCCGTTTTATTTCCTATACCATTTTCAGAGCATTGTCTTGGAATCCTGCAGACCTAGGTTTGTACTCTAGTTCTGCTACTTTCAGAATGTCTCTTCATGTAAGATGGTTGGCCTCTCTCTGGTTACAAATCCTTACCCAATTTCTAGCCTCATCTCTTACCATTACCTTGTATCCTAACTGTACTCCAATTGCGTTGAATGTTCCTTCAGATATCTTTTACAGAAAAGTGAAGCTTTGTACCTACTGTGGCTTCTAATACACTCTCTTTCACTCTTGTGAAGCCAGCTGGAATGTCCATTCTTGCACTAAGCCTTTTCTAATCACTCTTTTAAGGCTTGGCTCATACGTGAGTTCAAGCATGTACCCAGTGTTACTGTAATTTATCTGTTTTTTGTGGCTACTTTCACTCCTTTAAATCAAAACAAAAAGTAAATCATTGCTGTCAATTCTGACTCAGTGACCCTATAGGACAGAGTAGAACTGACACAGAGTTTCCAAGGAGTACCTGGTGGATTTGAACTGCTGACCTTTTAGTTAGCAACCACAGCCCTTAACCATTACACCACAAGGGTTTCCTCCTCTGTAAAGCCTCCCCATATTACCCCTCCCCTCTCTAAATTTTGGAAACCCTGGTGGCATGCTGGGTTAAGTGCTACGTCTGCTAATCAGTAGGTCGGCAATTTAATCCGCCAGGTGCTCCTTGGAAACTCTGTGGGACGGTTCTACTCTGACCTCTAGGATTGCTATGAGTTAGACCCAAGTTGACGGCATTGGGTTTTGGTTTTGTCTAAATCTGCACTCTTTTCCCTTTGTCTATATTACTTTGCACATATTTATTCTTTTTAAAAAAATTATTTATTGAACATTTATTTTGTGTCAAGTACTGCTTGAAAGCACTTGAGATTCAGAACTGTTTAATCTTCATGAAGTTGAAGTTTCTAATGAAAGGAATGGAATAATTAGGATGCAACAAAAAATAAATATCAGTAAAGGATAAATTCAGAGAGCATGAGATATTGGTTGGATGACTAATTTAGACTGAGTTATGAGAAAAGGCATCAGTGAACATATGATATTTAAGCTAAACCTTAAGAAAGCATCAGTTTTGAGACATCAAAGGGGTAACATCATTTCATATGTAAGGAATTGCTGTTGCAGAGATGTTAAAGAGGAGGTGAGCCTGGCATTTCTTAGGATCAAAAGTAAAGCCAGTGTAAGCAAAAGGAGGATTTGTAATAGATGTGTTAGAACAGCAGAAGGGAGACAGACCGCATAGAATGTTTAAAGCCATAAGGGGTTAAGGCTTTATCCTAAATGAAAAAGTATATTATCGGAAGTTTTAGACCAGAGTGACTAGGTCTGATTTATCTTTTACAAAGATTACCCAAGTTACCCAGTTAAGAGGCTACTGAAATTGTCCAGGAGAAGGGTGATGGTGGCTTGGACTAGGGAGTAGAAGAGAAAGAGTGAAACGGAATATAGTTACATTTGGAAGGTAAAACTGTATTAAAGTAGGGAGATATGTGGAATCAAGGATGATGCCCACAGATGTATTTATTGGCAGTGCTAATTGGCACTTGGCTAATAATCCTCTTATTAATTTTTTAATCAGTTTTTCTCAGTTGATTGTGAGCTTTTCCAGGGCTGGAAGCATATATGATTCAACCTAGTTTCTTACATAGGATCTTATGAGTAGTAGGTGCTATATAAATTGCAGTAACTTCTCTATAATGTCTTTTCCGTTAATATCTTGTATATGTAAATATGAGTTTCCTAAGATTACTGTAACAAATATACCACAAAATGAGTGGCTTATAAGAACAGAAATTTATTGTCTTACAGTTCTAGACTCCAGAATTCTAAATCAGTGGATTGGCTGGGCTGTGCTTCCTCCAAATTCTCTAGGAGAAGGCCCTTTCTTGTCTCTCCCAGCTTCTGGCAGCCCCAGGAATTCCTTGGCTGATAGATGCATCTTCACTTGGCCATCCTTTCTAATCATGTCTCTCTGTGTCTCTTCTCTTTAAAGATACAACTCAGATTGGGTTAACTTCCACACTACTCTGGTAAACCTTGTGTTAAACTGATACCTCTTCCAAACAAAGCCATGTTCACATTTACCAGGAGCTGGGACATAACAATATGAAAATTGATTTTGTATAATAAAATATTATGGTAGTAACAACCGTAAATAAAAAGTAATGACTCTGAGATTGGGGAGATGACTCTCTGTTTCATTAGTGTAAACTTTTCATTAGTATCAAAGGAGAACATTAAGGTAATAAAGTGTATCCACTGAATAATAATAAATAAATAAATAAATGTTAGAGATAGTCCCTCCAGACCATCCACCTCTAATGAAATCACTATTCCATTTTGTAAACATGTACCAGTTCTATCAAATTTTCATTACATAAGGAACATACTTTTAAAGCTATACGTAGCAAGGTTTTATGTCTGTTTCTTAAGAAGACTTGGGTGAAGAAATTGAATTACACATTGTTTTAAAGCCTCTGGTGGAATTTGGACAATTATATTACTGTTGTGAGGGGAGCACCTGAAAATCAGTAACTTGATAAAAGATAGCCAGTGTAGCTTTGAACAGGGGAGGTCATACCCAACTAATTTGTTTTAATTCCTCGAAGATATACCTCTGTGGATACGTAAAAAAAATTCAGTAACTATAGTATATCTTGAAATTTTCCAAAATAATTTGACAGAGTATCACATCAAAGATTAATAACTAGGTAAAAGTTTTGGAATATGAGATAAGATAGGATGATGTCTAGAATACTGGTTTGGTTCCGTAAAAATAACCTTTCTGATACATTCAGAACTTGATTTCAGTTCCTAATTCAAAGTATATACATAGGAATGCATTGGGTAATAATCTTAAAGTGGGAACTTATTTATCTGTAATAAGGAAACTTTATTGGTGGTGATTTGATTACTGTTTGTTTATTCAATAAAGATTTATTTAGTTCAACTGTTTGATAAAGGAGTCCTCAAGGCATAAAGATTAAGTATTCAGCTGGTAACCAGAAGGATGGCAGTTCAAACCCAGACAGTGGTTCCATGGGAAGAAAGACTTGGCAGTCTGCTCCTTTGAAGATTTTCTTTTTCTCAAAAAGGTGCTGTTGAGTTAATTCTGACTCATAGTGACTGTACAGGACAGAATAGAACTGCCCTATGGAGTTTCCAAGGAATGCCTAGTGAATTTAAACTGCTAATCTTTTGGTTAGCAGCCATATCATGTAACCACTATCCACCCAGCCGAGGAAACCCATCTGGAGTAATTGTACTTTGTCATATAGGGTCCTTATAGTAGGAATTGACTCGAGAGCACGAAACAGCTACAGCTATTTGCAATGTAAAATGATTGTTTTTATATTTATCATAGATTTAAAAATTGATGTACCTTCTCAAAGTATTTATTAATCCTTCACTCACTGTTTATAATAAAGTGGCAAATAATAACTTTATAGTGGAGAAACCCAGCAGACACCACTTCAACCCGAATATTAAAGTTAATTTTCCTAGTAGTCATAAGATAAACCAACATCACTTACTCCCTGATGAGATGAACTGACAAAGGCACAACACAGGTATGCTCTTCTTGCCAAAAATGTGTGACCTCAACCTAAACATTAGGAAAAATTGCACAAACCCAAAATGAAGGGCGTTCTACAATCAGTACTCATCAAAAATTCCAAAAACATGAAAGCCTGGGAAAGACCCATGAACTATAAACTGAAGAAGACTGATTTAGATGCTGGAATAGAAAGAGACATTCAGGGGTAAAGGTGTAAGTCACATAAAGTTTGTAGATTATTTAATAATGCCATTATCTGTGTTAATTTCTTGGTTTTGATAAATGGACCGATGTTAAGAGTATAGTCAGCTGAGTGAAAGGCATATGGGAACTACCTGTTCTATTCTTGCAGCTTTTCTATAAATCTAAAATTATATGAAAATTAAAAAGTTGCCAAAGAACGGTTCACTAAGCCTTTTGTATTAACATATGTTAATGTCCTCTAAGTAGAGGCTCTTTCATACCGCCATTGTTTTCCTTTGTTCCATGATGTTCATGAGAGAATAGCTTTTGTTTTGATAGACTTAATAAATAGGAAAAGAATCTTTGCTGTAATCTTATTAAATATATGTCTCCCATTTATGCTTATTGCCATATTGACTACTTACTACTTCTTACAGTGTTTGCTTTTGTTTTATCTGTGATACTGATTTATAGCTTGTTTCTTTCTGTTTCTCTGGCCCTTCCTTCAGTTTTCTTTAAAGTTGGACCTGCCTTCTACCTGTCTGCTAAATGTCACAGACCTCTCAACTTCATCCTCAGATTTCTGCATCTTTAATTCATACTATCTCATTGGATTCCCTTGTGTAAGACCGTAATTGCATTGTCTATATAAATGAATCTGAAATGTATCTTCAGCTTAGACCCGTAAGAATGTATATGTGTATGAGCGTGTGTAGTATTGTTAATGCTGTTGTATACCGTTCAGGCAATCATGCCTTATAGAGACCCTGCACAGCCAAGTAGGACTTCTCTATAGCTTTTCCTAGATTGAACTCTTTACAGGAGCAGATCACTAGGTCTTTTCTCCCACAAAAGCATTGGTAGGCTTGAACCACCAGCCTTTCCCTTAGCAGACAGGCACTTGACCATTGCACCAGTAGGGCTTCCTATGTATGGTACATGTATGTATGTGTACACATCTACATGTGTATGTGTGTGTGTATATGTATATGTTTATATGCATACACATGTCAGTATGTGGACTCACATGCTGCTTCTCCTATAGCCTCTTTTGGTTGCTAGTGCTGCTCTTGTTGTTTAAACAAGAAGATTAGGAGTCATCTGCCATCATGCTATCCCTGCCCACCTTTCTTGAATCCAGTTCCAGTTATTTACTATGTTCTGTTGGATTTGACTCGATGGCACTTGGCTTTGGCTGTTGAATCTGCTTTTAAATATTACTCAAGTATATCAGTTTTATTCTCTTTAACCCTGCTATCAGTAACTGATAACTGGTTTTATGTTCTTTTATTTAATTATCCTTTCAAGCTGTGGTCCATTCTGTGTTCTGAAAACTCTCTTTTTGAAAAACAAATCTTACATTTTCCAATTAAATTTAGAATATTCACATCCCAGTCTGGTACACAAAATTCATTTTGCAGTCTCTCTACCATTGTAATCTTCTCTCTGATACTTCTGCAAATACCCTTGTTCCAGCCATTCTGAACCATTTGCTGTTAGTTTCCTGAAAATGGTTTCATGTCTTTCAGTTGAGTTAGTGGATGAAAGTAAACATGAGTTAATAAGTGAAAATAAATTTGAATAATTAAAATTTGCTTATTGAGTACTAGCTGTATTCTAGATTCTGTCTGAATGATTTATCCAGTCTATTTCTTTAAGACACAGCTTAGATGTCCCTTTTTTGGGTTCTTGACTTCCCAATCTTTTTAAGTAAATTCTTCTTGTAGAAATTTGGATTTGTGTTACACTATATTTGTTAGCCTGTTTTAATCTCTGTTGGATTTTAGATTTTGTAAAGTCAAAGATTGTGTTGTGTCCCAGTGTGTAACATGCAAATAAAAAAACCAAACCCATCGTCACTGAGGCAATCCTGACTCATAGTGACCCTCTGTGATAAAGTAGAACTGCCCCAGAGGGTTTCCAAAGAGTATCTGGTAGAGTACAACTTCCAGCCTTTGAGTTAACAGCTGAGCTCTTAACCGTTGTGCCACGAGGGCTCTGTCTAACACTTCGTGAGTGGTGAATATTGTTAAATAAGTAAAGAAAAAAAATTCCTATATGACTCTTGTGAGGAATAAGCAAGGAAATGTTTTCACAATTTTGGTGGCTAAAGGACCTGTTAAATTGAATACTATGGAATGCATTTAGGGATAGTACAAGAATTGTAGGAATCTAGTGTTACTTTTTTTTTATTTAATGGCATGTATGTGATTGTAAATTTGGAGTTACACAATGGCATTGTGTATAGAAGTGGATATTCTCTGAGGTCCTGAGTCCACCCTCTATTTGCTGCTGTAACCTACATGCCCTGATTTAATAGGACACTGGATAAATAAAAGGAGAAGATCAAAAGCCATATGCTCTCCTTTTATGTTAGCTAGAGATTTTGGAAGATTTTAGAAAGCTTTTAACATAAATAATAAATTGTTATAAACTTCTGTGTTTTCCTATTCATCTTTTTTTAAAAAAGCATAAGTGTGATGGTTGCTTCATGGTATGTAATACGTAGTTAAGATCAACACATTCATTACTGGTACTAAAGAGTCAACATTTTGGAGTATTAGGAAACATTTGACGTATTAATAGATGGAGATGGGTAATTGCATCAGGCGCGTGTTTCATAGCATCAGAAAAGAATCAAAATGAAATGTGACAGGGAAGATGTGGAGGCTTACTGGCAGAAGTAAGGAATGCAAAAGGCGAGGTAGTTTATCAGGATAATAGAATTCATTTTTTTTTTTCAACATCATTTGTTAACTAAGTTCAGACAGCATTCAAAACAGCATTTCTCAAAGTATGTTCTCAACTCACCTGCATTACAGTTACCTGGAGAATCTGTTAAACTTGCATATTCTTTATTCATTCACTGTTTGAAAACGGTAATTTGTTTTTTCTCTGTGTCAGGCAATGTTCTGGATGCTGGGATATATCAAAGAGTAAAGTAGGAAAGAATCCCTGATTTCTGAAGCTTTTACAAAGTGGGCGAAGGCAGGAAATAAATCTAATAAATAATGCATTCTGTTCAATGGTGTCAAGTGCTATCGAAGAGTGAATAGAACAAGATAAGGAAATGGGGACTTCCACTGTGATGGTGGGATTGCAATTTAAATGAGTGTAGTCCATGGAGATTCCATGGAGAATGTAGTATTTGAACAGTATCTCTTGAGGTAGTCATAGATGGAAGCAGGAAGATTTAAAAGGCTACTGCTGTAACATAGGTAAGAAATGATGGCAGTTTCAAACTAGTTGATGGGACAGGTGTTGAGAAGTGATTAGACTTGTGGATCTGTTTTGAAAATAAAGTCAATGGATGCTGTAAAGGCTTGAATGTGAAGTGTGACAGAAAAGAAGGAGTTGTGGATGACTCCTCCGGGGAACTGGAAGGGTAAAAGGATAAAAAGGCTAACCAAACCTGTTGCTGTCAAGTTGAATCTGACTCATAGCGACCCTGTAGAACAGAGTAGAACTGCTCCACAAGGTTTTCAAGGAACAACTGGTGGGTTTGAACTACAAACCTTTTGGTTAGCCACCAGACACTTAGCTACTGCACCATCAAGGCTCCTGGAAGGAGATAGTTGTCATTTAACTGAGGTGGGGAAGACTGTGGTTAGAAGAGATTTTGTTGAAGCTAATAATTCAGTTTTGGACATGGTAAACTTGAGATGTCTGACATCCAACTGGAAATACAGAGTAGACATATTGTTGAAGGAGGCAGAGGAGAAAATTGGACTGAGAATATAAATTTGAGAGTCATCATTATACTGGTAGTTTTTAAAGCCTCAAATGGGAGACTAGGTGAAGTTATCAAAGGAGTGAGTATAAATGGAAATGACAAGTGGCCCAGGGTTTTAATATTGAGAGGGGAATGTGGGGGAGACAGTAGCAGGGGAGGCCAAACAAGAGTGGGTAACCAGTGAGACAGAAGTGAAATCTAGAGTGTACGTTGTCTTAGCACCCAGGTGAAGAAAGAATACCAAAGAGGGAGGGATCAACAGTGTTCAGTGCTTGGAATAGGGTCATTAAAATGAGAAGTGGATTTAGTGATGGGGATATATGATGAGAAAGAAATAATGCTGGGAATATGTAGTAGATAGAGAAAACTAGATGCCGGAAAGGAAAAATAATTGCTGGAGAGTCTGTCTTTGTGAGGAGTGCAGACAATTCATCTGTTACAGGGAAGGCAGAATTTGTGGGCATGGATGGAGATGTGGAATTGTACTTCAAGTCTTGGTCAGATGTCATCTTCCTCTTGTGGCCAGCTCTGACCACCAAATTTGAAAGTTTCTTGCCCAACACTCACCAGCCTTCCTTACACGGTTCTGGTTTGTCGTCTAACATGCATCACCTTATGACACACTACCTCTTCTATTACATTTCTTATGTTAGTATCCCTGCCGTCTCTAGTAGATGCTTAAGCATCATGAGGTCTGGATTTTTATCTGTCTCTTCATTCCTTTATTTGAAGCATCTTAGAAAGGTAAGCTTTTAATTAACTCTATTGAGTGGTGAATTAATTCTTTCGTCTGGTAATCATAAAGGTCAACAGCTAAATTCTTTACCCGATTATTTAATATCTTTCAGTTGATATATCTTGGAGGGGAGTATTGTTTTTCCACTACTGTTATTTTAAGTTATTAATTCTATGAAAAGTTGCACTAAATGGGCTCTTTATATTCTTTAAAGTGTTTTCCTGTTCGTTATATCATGGTGATCTAATTTACTCTACTGGAACCTTACAGTCATCTGGTTACCTAATCTCTGAAATGACATAAAAACAACAATTTATTTCTATTCCTTCACATACTTTATCCTCCTGGCTTTAGCTCTAACCTGACCTACCTCATTCCCACTTGTACTTAACAGCAGTTTGTGTTTATACGTAGCTGCTAACTGAATGCCTTGCATTTAACAGGTGTCTAGAAATAGCTGTTGAGTTAATTTATTATAACACTTTTAGCTTGTTTTTCACTGACTTGTCAAAGTTTACTGAGCATTTTTAAGAAGAAATATTTAAATTTGACTACTTTTTAATTTATGTTAGCCCAGAGCATTATATAGAAAGGCTTTTTGTAGGGAATGGGGGCATTCAACATTTTTTACCTGTACATTTCACTGACGCTGATTACATTAATCATGTTGTGCAACTATCACCTGTATCCGATGCCAGATTTTCCATGACCATTAACAGTTACTCAGTCCTGAACAGTGACTCCCCCTGTCCCCTTTTCCTCTTGCCTCTGGTTATCACTGAAATACCAATTTTAAAGAACCATCAAAAATTAATATACTTTTGAAGAAATTAACAACCTTTTCTCTAAATTTCTAAAGATTTATTAAAAAGAACACAGCATTTATCCCTGACTTTCAAATCTTCGTTTTATTACCTTGGTCAGTGTATCTTTCTGTCCAAGAAGGATTTCTTAAATGAGACAATTTTTTGAGATATGGTAACTTTTCTTTCAGGTTATTTGGGTCTGTAGATTTGTTGATTGCTTCTCCAGTACCACTACTGCTTTGCTTCAGTAACAAGGCTGCTGTGTTAGCGACACAAAAATACAGCACTCCATCTTGCCACTTCCCCACCTTGCCAAAGAATTCTTCCTGAACCACAAACTTTTTTTTTTTCTAAAGATTTAAAAATTCTCTCAGCATTCTGAAGTTCAGTTGAAATTGAATATTTATGTAACATCTATCTAGACTGTTCGGGGCACTAGAACACTGATATTACATTAGCATGACTTGTTTTGGAATTTTTTAGATAGAATCCCAAAAATACACCAATCAATGAAGAATTAAACAACTATGAAAAAAAGATACAAGTTATCTTTTAGGGGGAAAGTACATTCCTACTTGTCTGCTGGCCAAAATATTCAAGTTCAATCTGTGAATCTGATTAGAAATGTATTTTTTGCATTTTTTTTGGTAAAGAAGCTTATGTTCCGACTCGACGGCACTTGGCTGGCTTGATTCTGTAGTTTTAAAAGCTCATTTTATAATATTTTGTTTTGTTTCAGAAACCTATTTGAAATGGTGAATTTTCATTTTCATTCAACAATATTGATGACTTAAGTACATTTAAAAGAACACTTTCTTTTAATTGATTCAGTTTCCAATTAAGGTGGTTACTTGATAAAAACACTGAAAAACTAGATTTGTATCAACTTCAAAAAGGGTGGTGGGAAGCAGTTTTGCTACTTAAAAACATTTATTTTGTGTGCTGTCATGCTATTTTAGCATCATGTCATAGGGCTTAAAATTCTTGCAGTAATGATTTAGGTAGAATAATATCATTTATGTGTATAGAGAATTAAGTATATTCTTATTTAAATCAATTTTTTCTATATCTTATAATTAAATTAAGGAATCCATACTATGGATTTATGTTTGTGAATTTTTATAGTGTTCCCTGGTGTGTTGTTTGTTTTGGTATGACCATTGCCATGTTAATTCCAGATTCTTAATCTTGACTTTGGAAATAAAAAGCATAATATTAAGGTTTGTGTGAAACACAGCATCTTAAAGTTTTAATTCCCTTAAAAATCTGTTAGCAGTCTAAATTTATATTATGTCTTTCATTGTTACGTGCAGTATTACTTGTCACTACTTGTACCAGACTAATTCTGACGCTGATGTTGTGGGGTGGGGGGAAACTTAAATGTTTCAGTTACTTAAAGATACATGTTTGCTAAAATGATGTAAATCCACTGCTGTCTAGTTGATTCTGACCCATGCAATGCTGTAGTAAGTAGGTGACCACTAATCAAGGGACAGGTAACAGAACATAATAGAACTGTTTCTTTTACGGCTGTGATAGTGTCTTTTAGTTCAAAATTATTTCTACATAGCAGTAGCTAAAAATGTTCTTATCTCTTTTACTTACTATGAAATGCTCCAAAGAATGGTCTGACCATGAACCAACTCCACTTGGGATAAAAACTGTTATTTAATCAGAAATAACAAAAGGCATTTAGGGAACTGTTCCCTTCAGCATTCTTATATATTAATACCTCTTTTCAGTTTATATCTGTGTGTCATGTATGTATGTATTATATTATGTATATGTGCATCTGCAATAAAATCAATCTTTTATTTTAAAAACAAAGATTTTATTCATTCGGTAAGTTGACAAGTGTGTGATTGTCACTGACAGGATTGTTTGCAAAACTAGTGATAACAGAAGGCGTTTTACCAAGTGATTAATTTCTGTTGGCTCGAATCACTCATTTAGTAACAAAAAGTAGTTAGTCATGCTCAAAAACGCATAATCAGTAAATAGTTTTTGAATTTATCTCTCCTTAGACTTGAACTGGTGCACTCAAACCGAAATGAATGGATTATTTCCAGTAAACACAAAGTTGAAAACCTTTTTAAAAAACTTATAATCTTTTAAAGCAAATTAAGTCCTTTAAAAGAATGTCTTAGTTTGTTTCATTTGTTGGTAATGTTATCACTTCAAATTTATCATTTTGCTTTCACCTTATTTTTTTGAAAATGGTACTCAGTCCCTCAAATTAGATACATTAGTTTGATTTATAATGCTACATTGGAAACATGTGCAAATGAGGTTTTACGTGCATTTCATACTATTTTATTTTCAAATTAACCGTTTATTTTTATGTAGCAAAGACATAAGCATTATGTTGCTAGCTTTGATCGCAAGATACAGTAGAATGAATAATTCCATAAATTATATTTAATTTTAAAACCAGGGAAAGCATACGACCTTTAACATGTCACTATCACTGACTCTGTCAGCTGATATTTTTTTTAGTTTAAACTCTGTGTCAGGCCTTTTGCTAGGTACTGAAGATACGTAAATGAGGGGGACAGTGATCCTGGACTCAGAAGCTCAGCAATTGATAGAGAAAAGGTAGTAGGGGAGGAGGAAAGTGTGCTTCAGTGTGTGTTTATTTTATGTCTGCAATGTAGGCATTTGATTTTTTTTTAACTTAGTCCTTACCAAACCCTGTCAAGTACTTATTATTATCTCCATTACAGAAGGGGAAATAGACTCTCCGAGATGACAAAGTGCCCCAAATCATGAAACTATTAAGTGGTAGAGTTGCGAAGTGGGCCTTTCGCACGCCAAACTCCACTTTAAGTTATTCTACAGTCAATACCTTTTGGAAATCCTAGTGGTGTAGTAGTTAAGGGCTGTGGCTGCTAACGAAAATACCTTCTGCGTGCTCTCCGTGGTAATGATATAAACATGAGTAATCTGTGGATTCCAGGCAAGTTTTCTAAGGTTTGTGAGAGCAACTCATGTTCTATGAAAAGCCAATACTGCATCCTTTTAGGCTAGGTCTATTCCGTCTAAACCCATCTTCCCACATATTTTTGCTCAGAACCATCTTATGATAATAAAAAGATTCAAAAGAAAAGGCATTTTGTGGTTAACTCTCATTTTGAACTGAAATCTATTGATCGACTTTTCATACTTAATTTTGGTCTGTCTGAAATTTCAATCTTAAAAGTCTTATACCTAGTATAGTGTACTGCTGTTAGTTATTTCAGATTGCTACCAGAGGAATACTATATATGTTGTAGCATGTACAGTTCCTTTCAGTGTGTTCTGTCCTTAATGATTTAGATAAAAAACTGGAGAAGAGTGTAATATATTTTTAAAAGTCATGCTACTTTAATTAAATCTGAAAATCTAGATTGTGAGGGGATTATTGATTCTAAAATAAAAATGAGTATTTTGTGTTTATCCTCAAATATTCAAGTCTACCCTGAAAAAATCATTTAATTTTTTCTTATTTTCATGTATATAATACCATCTTCTGCCTTTTATGCAAAGGATCCTTAAAGATGCTTCATCTTCATTCTGAATAGAACAGTGTTATCACATTCATAAGATTTCTCACTATCCATGCATTAGGTTACGTGATATAAATTCATAGATGAACAGAAACCAGAGGTCAATAAAATCAGAAGCAACCAGGTACCACTAATATAAGTGTATAATAGGCATTAAAGAAATCATGTAACAGTCTCTTTAATGTGCAACGTCCATACCTCAAGGTTTTGCTGAACTGTGTATGTCGGAGTAGGGTAAGGATGGGGCAGAACAGGTGATAGAAGATCCTTCACTAAGAATCTGCATTTTGAAAATGATCTCCAGGTGCTTTTGACAGCTTCCACTTCCCATTCCAGTCTTTAAGAACACTGATAACTATTGTTTATAATAACCTTAGACATGTGAAATCAATTTGTGCTTTATCTCAAGTATATGTAAATTCATACTCCTAGTTCTGATCATGTAGCTAACGCATATTCCAGAAAGTGTGAAAGGTGCTTTTATTTTATTGTTACATGGTTAGAATTATCTGGCACTCTATTGTGCTTTAGGACGTAATAGCTTAAACTAAGAATATTTCATTTTAACTGGAAGAGGTCAGTAATATTCCGGAAAAGGCTCTCAGTGTCTGGCATTTCTTAAGTGCCTACTATGTCAAGGACTGTGCAAGGTTAACCTAGTTTGACCTTTGCAGCAGTGCTATGAGGCAGAAGGACTGAGAAAATCTGATCAGAGGGCATAGCCTCACAGGCAAAGGTCCTGACAAGACACAAGACCTTTGTGCAAACCTTCTCTGAAGAGGGTACATGTTGAGTGATCTGTCCAGAACCTGTGACCTGTAACTTTGCTATTTCTTTTTTGTGCTGTACATTTGTAATTTAATTTTCTATTGTTCACTTATTTCAATTGAGGATTTTCTGGTTGTATATATCTTATTTGGCTTGGCATACATATATATATAGTGTGTATATATGCATATGTGTAATTTGTGTTTAGATGAGAGTTTGGTATTGATAGTTTTTATTTCAGTAGAAATGTGATTTTATGATGTAAATAAAAAATTTACATATTCCACAATTTTCATTTTCAGTTCATCGATGGTCGACTGGCAAAGCTAAATGCAGGAAGGGGTTTCTCTGATGCATTTGAAGAAGAGATCACTTCAGGTGGCTTTTGTGGAGGTAGAACTAGTTACCATACAGTTATCTGAATAGCACATCTTGCCTTTGAGCTATTTTCTGATTTAATGTACTTAATAAACAGCTAATTATTTTCTCCTAAATATGTAACATCTTTAGATGCATTGTCATTTCAACAGCTGTGGTGTTTATTTTGTCTGGCATGTTATTCTAGGCGTTGAGATGGGTGGGCAGCCATTTTTGTGATAATCTATTAATGTGAATAACACAGACGTCCAGTTCATTTGTATTTTGCTGTTGACAGGTGCTTTCTGCTAGAAAAGTGCTAGTGATGACCATTATTAAGTATGTTGTGTTTCAAATAGTAGATTATAAAATAATCCAAAAAAGAAAGATTTGACTGTCACAGGTGCTTCTTTATTTTGAAATAGCTATATTGTTACCTGGAAGTCTTTACCTGATCCTTTTGCAGGCCACTGCAGTATTAGAAAAGACTTGTCAGTTTCTGTTCCACGTGTTTACACTCACCACCATAAAATGAGCTTAATTGTCATGGGTGGAGTCATATTTTATGTGTGTGAAACATCGCTTTGTTGTCATCTCACTTTTCTTTAATATAATTAACTTATTTAAAATGTAAATATTCAGACAATGTTATAAATGTCAGAAAGGTTAATGCTGTAATTATCTGGGCAGTTAATGACTAAGTGCTGAAGCTTCGTACGTGGTCTTTATAGTATGTTGTTAACATCCTAACTGGTAAGAATCCTGTTTGAATCCTGGTCATGTCCTATTCGTTCATTCCACCAGTAATGAGTCCTTACTTTGTATTGGGCACTGTTCTTACTGTATATTGTGTGGGCTAAGCAAACAAAAACCCTTGCTCTCTAGATCATGGTGTGTTCATCTTAAATTGATGTAAAAGTAATTTTTTTCTACTTCTGTAGAGTTGTTTTGAGAAACAAAAGATTTTAGCTTATCTGTCAGTAAATAGTTACCAGAATTGAGAATTAAAATATGAAAAGACAAAGAATAATATATCATTTATAAATTTCACAGAAAATAACTTGATTCTTAAATAATTTGTGCATAAAAAAGTTGCAAATTAATCTATCATTTATAGATCTGCATCTGATATAAGTACTGCATTTTTTAAAAAGCATTTAGCTTGGGGAAAAAGTTAGTTTACTTGACTCAGCAAGTAAGCTGAATGTGGAATTATTCATCTTCTTGCTTTCTCCAGCTCATGAGTAAAAATTTAGCTTCAATGGAACTTTTGTGTTAAAATAAGGCTTTTTTAGTTTTCAACTCAGACGAGCAAAATATTGTCAGCTCATGGACAAATTGCTTGAGGCATCTTTTCAGTATTTACATAACTGCTGTCTCATTATCTTTATGACCCGTGGGGCTAGTGGCTTATATGGAATTGAAGATGACATTTTGTGACAGTAATGGGGTAGAACTATGATCCTTTTGTATAGTTAAATTCTTTAATTTTAACTATTGGCCCAGATGCCTCTGTAATAGAGGCAGGTGGCTTTCTTGATGGAATGGGTCACTAACATGTTTCAGTAAAGGTCTTATTGTTTAAGAAAGAAGTGGGGAACGCTGATCACCAGTTAGCATCTGACTTAGAGACTTCTATACTTTCTGTATGACATGGTACCAACTACTTCGTTGTTTTTCTAAGAATAGAAGGGGTTTTGAACTCTTAATCTGAGGAGCCAGTACTTACACAAAAGTAAACCTGAGTTCAATATTATTAATTTTAGTAGGTTAACTAAGAAAGTATGTTAAAAAATTACATCTGGCCACCTAGTATTATTTTTAAATTATTGGGTTTTAGGTTATTATTTTAGAGATACATAAGGATTATTTCTTAGAAGAAAATAATACGTAAGGATTATTTCTTTGAAGGAAATAAAGCAAAATTTATGCACATTTGAAGTGAAGAAACTAGTAGTAAAAATTCATAATGTTTTCAGAGGTGATAGATACTTCAAAAGTAGTTATTAGAAGTCAGCTCTAAATATTCGTTATCAAGGCTTCATTTGGGAGAAAGAAGTATATGTCTAGGTGTTGGTACTCAAACTGTTTTTCAAAGAAATAAACTTCTAAATGTTATCGTATCTCTATATAGAAATCATAATTACAATATTTATTGAATGCTAATATGTAATTCTTGTAAGATCTCTACCAATATTATCTCATGTAATCCTTATAACAAAAGTAATCCCTGGGTAGCAGAGATGATTAAGTGGTAAGATGGAGTTTACCTACTGAAATGAATACATGTTGAACTTGGATTTCTTTTGTGCAAGTATTGATTTCTCAAATTAAGTTAAGATTATATGAACATGAGTGTAGTGGGGCTTCATAATTCTCATGGCTATGATTAAAAATATGCAGTCACATTTAAATAGACATAGACAACTTCTGTTCACATTTGAATATATAGTTGTAGTGAAAAGACTGTGAATGCATGCCAATTTTCAAAAAATATTTTCTTCCTGTGAATCCCTGTAGGAATTTTAAGGAAATCTGTGTTAGACCTGATTTCCTTCATGAGATCCTTGTAGAATATTCAAGCTTAACCCTAAAAGGAAAATTATGTTAAGAAATGTATAAAAGGAAGAATATCCATGGAAGTTAAAAGGTAGACAAAGAGGACATGACTAGAAGGATGCAGTTGGAGAAACACAGATGTTACTCTGTGAAATGCAGCTAGTGAATACTAAAGAGCGAAGAACATGTTTATTTTCCATAACTTTTTTCCCATTTCAAATGAAACCAGGTCTGATATCAACAGCAAATTATCTGAACTTTTTAAAAGGAAAAACACTTTCCAATCAACTTAACATATACATGTGTTTCCTCATCATCAATAGCATTTTTTTTCATTAGTTCCCTTTAATCTGGCCAGTATTTATTTATTTCTGTTCTCTCTCTCTTTCTCTAAACTGACTAAGTTGCCCAAGAAATTTTAAGAATTAATAAGTAATCATTTTTTAGTGGAATTTTTTTCTGGGATCACTAAATATCTCTGTTTTAGTCAGCTAGGCTGCTCTAACAGAAATACCACAGAGTGGATGGCTTTAACAAAGGAAGGTTTATTCTTACACAGTCCAGTAGGTTGCAAGTCCATATTCAGGGTGACCACTCCGGGGGAAGGCTTTCCCCCTGTCGGCTCTGGAGGAAAGCCCGGTATTGCATCAGTCTTTGTCCAGGGAGCGCCTTGGCGCAAGAACCTCTGGTCTGAAGGATGCGCTCTTCTCCCGGTGCTGCTTGCTTGATGGTGGCCAGGTTCTCAATTGTCCTTTGTTTCTCTTTCCCTTTATCTCTTGCAAGCTGAAAGCATCAAGGGTGGGGCAAGCCATACTCCGGGGAAACTCCCCCTACAGCAGGGCAGAGAAGTAATTCTATGCGGGAATCTACATCCCCACCCTAATCCTTTAACATACAGTTTAGCGAAACCACACCAAGATACTGGGAATCATAGCTCAGCCACGTGGCTACACATATTTTTGGGGGGACACAATTCAAACCATGACAAGCTCATTTACATTTTTCAAATAAATTACTAAAGTTTAAACAAATACATTTAAGGAGAAAGTGTTTGCACAAATGACAAACAAGGATCTTTTAACCCTGACTGTGAAAAAAAGTTGTTTAGCTAATGAGAACAATGTTAAAAATTTCCTTGATAATGTTCATTATTTCCATAATTCATCTACTTAAAAGATGGACTTTGTAGGAATTTTGGGCATTCAAATGAATTTTTTAAGAAGAAAAGCAGCCTTATTTTTTTAAGCATCACCAAGGAATACCTTGCTTGTCTTATGCATTTTGTAGAAATACGAAACTTGAATTTTAAAAGGTACAACGTTTGAAGAGATGATCAACTTTTTAAAATATTTTTAACAAGAATATACCTAAATTGTAGCATGTGATTTCCTATCATATTAAGCAGATGTATTTATTCTTAGGGACTTCCTGTTTGCCCCTGTAGTAACAATTTGAGAGTACTGTTGATGATTCTCATCTATAATTGTTTTTTCCCAGGGCATCAGTTTTGAGCAGCTCCTTTACCTTTCTACTGTAGTTCTTTGGTTATGATAACAGAAAATCTCTCTAGCTTAAATTTTATCATATTTTATGTTACCAGCTTAGGGTAATATTTCATAGTTGAAGGACTAATGATTCAAGAAATAAAAGTCCTGGATTCTTATCCATTCTTCCCTAATTTGGCAAACTGTCTCATCTCAGAACCTTAATTTCTTCATTGGGAAAAATGTGTAATAATAACTGGCATTCAGGGTATATGTGGTTAATGTGCTCAGCTGCTATCAACAAAGTTGGCAGTTCAAGTTCACCCAAATGTGCCTGAGAAGAAAAGCCTTGATATCTACTTTTGAAAAATCATTCATTGAAAACCCTGTGGACTCTGACCCACATGGGATCACCTTGAGTCAGAGCTGACTCAGCAGTAACTGGTTAACATTTACAGAGTATCTACAGTGTCGCATATACAATACCAAACATTGTCAAATCCTTGCTTTTTAACCTCACAATAATCCTGAAGGGTAATAGCTATTGTACTTATTTGATGTATGAAGAAACTGAGACTCAGCCAGGTTAAGAAACTGGCCTCAAATCACACAGTTCACAAGGATAAAGTGGACTCCAAAGTTCAATTCCCTCTCCATTGAACTGTGCTTGCTGCCTGCGGCACTTTGTATGTTGACAGTCTTACAGTAGAAAATTACAGTTAAAAATGTAGGTGAAAACATTTTGTTATCTGTGAGCTATCTTTATTCACCATAATTCTAAATAATAGACTTTGACCTTTTTTATAACTGCTCTAAAGTTTTGTGATAGCTATTTTATTTGAGGTTCAAATGTTTAAAGATTTATTTTCTAGATTGACAGGTATTTTGCAGTACTAAATTGTTAACATACCCAAGATGGTATCTGCTTAAATTCTTGGGAAAACAATTGTGTCACTTTCTAGTATGCTTTCAGAAATAATCAGACTTAAGCATGTGATTTGGATTCATCTGTTTGCTAATAGAAAAGTAAAAGAATGAACTGATGAGAATTTTGCATAAGAAAGTAAAAGTATGAACAATCTGGGTGAAGACATGTAGGTTATTTATTTTTGTTATTAAAGTCTCCTGGAGAAATAATTTGATAGAGTAACCTGGAAATTTTCATCATTTTATAGAAGCAATAAAATTAAAAACATTGGTCAGGCCAAATGCTACCTAAAACTCAAGTATTTTAAAGTAGTGCAAATTACTTTTTTAACAAAAGTTGTTTTAGGTACCATGTTTTGCTACAGTTGTTTCGTGAGATTAGAGAAAGTATTTTTTTCTCCATTATTTCCATCTCTGAAAAAGGTTGCAAGTAGTAAGAGATAATTTTCAGAATGGTTTCCTTCTGTATTTCTTTTTTTTTTTTTTAAATTAGGGAAAAAATTTTAAACACAGTGCATGCAGACCCTGACTTAAGATATATTCGTGTTATGACAAACCATACTTACGATTATCATTTTTTTCTTTTTTTATACATCTTATCATTAGTGGAAATGCTGGTGGCTTAGTGGTTAAGTGCTATGGCTGCTTACCAAAAGGCTGGCAGTTCAAATCCACCAGGTGCTCCTTAGAAATGCTGCGGGGCAGTCTGCTCTGTCCTCTAGGGTCACTGTGAGTCGACTCGACAGCAGTGGGCTAGGTTTGCTTTTCATCGGTCATGATATATCCCGCAGCCAGTGTTGCAGCATGCTATGTAGTTACGTTATTTCTAGATGTAATGTTTCCAGCTCCCAAAGACAAATAAAGGCCAGATTATTATTACTGATAATAAAAGGCAATAATAATGAAAAATAAAAACAGAAAAGCATTTGACTTAGATCAGAACCAACTTATGAGGTGTAGTAGTTATTGCAGTGGAACCCCTTCATGAGTCAGGAACTATCTATGTTGACTTCAGATCTGGGGACAACTTGTAGTGATGTGGAGTATTGGGATGAAAAGATAATAGCTGGAGAGAAATTTTGGAGTTTCAAACATTCTGCCTCTGTTTTGTAACAACAGCAAGCCAATGGATTTTTAAAAAGCAACAACTGCAATTTGTTTGGAGAACACAGTCTACCTTAGGGATTATTCATACTGATTGGATAGTCCTCATGTACCTTTTGGGTGTCTGCTTCTTGCTGTGACATTTGTTTAAGCATTTAAACATACAAAAAGGTAGTTGTAATCTTACTAACTAAATATATATATGTGTTACATATATATTTCAGTATTAAAGTAGATTTCATCTACTTCTTATTTGTATGACTTTTAAAGAGGAAATCTGACATTAGACATTTGGTACATTTTAACATTGAAACATACAAGTAGTGTAAATCTCACCAGTTTATTAAGGAAGCATGTCAAGCAATACATTTCATTCTGGTCCTTGTTATCAACAACGTTTTCTTTATGACTCAATTTTTTAATCAAATATTAGATTGAAATGAACCAAATCATACACAGAAGGCAAACTTTTACAAAACACTACAGATATAAAACCTTGAAAAACCAGTTTAAAAGGCATAGGATTATTATTATTATTATTTCAAGAAAGAGGTTATATATCGGCCTTTGAAATGGATAGTAAAATGAACAAAGATTGAACAATTAAATACCTCCTCTACTTGTAGCAGTAACCCTGGTGGCATAGTGGATTAAGTGCTATGTCTGCTAACCAAAAGGTCAGCAGTTCAAATCCACCAGATGCTCCTAGGAAACTATAGGGCAGTTTTATTCTGATCTCTAGGGTCATTATGAGTTGGACCCAACTCAACGGCAGTTTTATACTCATAGTAGCTTTACAAATGGGTAAAAGTGATTGTTGCTCCTTAAAAGTGCTAATTACTGTGCTCCTAGGAATTAGAGCAATTTATTAGTTCTTACAGTTGATTACTTCTTTCACAGCACTGCAGATAAATAAAATGTGTCTGCTAAAGTGATAGAAATAATAGTTCTTGATGAGTTTTGGTTTATAAATTTATTTCTGATAAAATATTCCTGGCATCTTATTTTTATATATTTCAGGGAACTCAAGATCATATCAACAATGGGTACATACAGTCAAGGTAATGATAAGCATTCATTGTTCTTTCACTCTAAGATACGTTCTTTCTACTTATGCTGTTTCTATTTTGCAATACTTGAAATATTTGCATCATCTTTTGCATTTAAACATTTTTATTTTATGCTAATAGTTTGATTTTCATAAAGATGATTTTAAAAGGGAGCTTCTTTTTCCTAGAAATAAATGGCTTATTTTGAAAAGCAAGATTTCACTGTCAACTTACATTTTATTCCAGCAGAAGAAATGAGCTAGTGTAGTAGGGTCTAAGGGAAATCTTGTCATTTCTGGTGAAATGATTTTGTTAAGATGATTTTTTTTAATGTAAGCATTCTTTCCCAAAGATTGAGAGACAATATTATTGCTTAATGCTATTAATAATCTTTAAAATGTATACCTATTATTGGCAATAGTGTTCAGGCTTGCTAAACTGCAAAGGTAAAGAACTTTTAAATGAGTTATTCTACCAACTAAAAGAACACAGTATTATGTTTACATTTTGTTTGAAGTTACTCATGTGCATGCACACACACACACACACACACACACAGATGTATTAGTTCTTAATGAATTTAAAGAATTTAAACAGAAATCATTTTGTAGATCCCCTCTTTAACTTGTGGGTAAAGCTCTTTTTGTATCATCTTGATAGTGTTTTGTTTTAGTCATAAGTTTTTGGAAATACACGTCTGCTTTTCCTTTGCAGAAGGGAGGTGCTCTGTTCAACACAGCAATGACCAAAGCAACTCCTGCTGTAAGGACAGCATATAAATTTGTAAGTTCTTTTCTTTTGATATTTAAAAATCCTCTTGATACAATTATACATTTTTGTAGCTGATAGACATGTGAACTCAGAATGTTTTCTGATTTTCTTTTATGTCAGCTTATTTTTTAGTTTAGAGTTAATATTGACCCCAAGTGATTAAATTATTAAAATTGTATCATTATATAGAGAGGATACATCTTTATGCCAGCCAAGTGCCGTCGAGTCAGATCCGATAGACTGTAATTGTTTTTCAAATCTATCAGCAAAATGTGTACATGCAAATTGAAATAGCCAATGATGAAGTGCCATTTTATAAGCCTTAATTCTCTCATTCAACAGCATATTTTAAATTCTCATCGTATATTGTAGGCTCAAATAGAAAGTATGATAAAATCTCTTTCTTCAAATTGTATATCCCTGACACTCTATGATTAAAATTCTTCAGTGATTTTCTGTGGCTTATAGTAAAATAATAGCAACAGCAACTACAGTAAAAGAGAAATCTCCTTTATCAGGTACCTAAGATCCTTCAAGACCTTGACCCTGCTGTCCAGTTTCATCCCCTACTCTGACTCCATATCGTTAAAGATACTGAGCTGTTTCAAGAATTTCTCTTCTTCCTCTCTGTTCTTAGGCACAAACCATTCCTACCATTTGCGATGTCCATTTCTTGACTTTCATTAACTTGTAAATACTAATGTAATCCCTAAGATTTAGCTCAGGCATGAAAGCAAGGGAAGAACAAAAACAAAAACAAAAAAACTCAAGTCAGTTCCAACCCCTGGTGACCCTATATCACAGAGTAGAACTATTCCATAGGGTTTTGAGGCTGTAATCTGTACAAGAGCTGGTTGTCACATCTTTCTCCCACGGAGCAACCAGTAGGTTTCATCTACCACCCTTTCAGTTAGCAGCTGAATTATTTTAACTGCTGTGCCACTAGGGCTCTGGTTCCAGTGCTAGTTCCCTGGAAAGCATTTTTCCAACCCTAATAGAAAAGAGTTGGTATACTGCACTCTGTGTTACCATTAGGGCCTATGGACGTTCTTCTGTTTTAGCACTTGTTTTGTCTGTGTATAATATGAGGTCAGACAATTAAGTCTGTGAACTTAATTGTTCTGAGATCTCGTTGCTGAATATTACTACGGTTACCTTCACCTTTGTAGTGCTCCCCTTGGCACGTGATGCACCAACACTAGCACCTGGTTCACCCTTCTTGGAACTCTTTCTGGAATGGCATTGTGTGCGGTGGCAAAGTGACAAGTTCATGAACTTAATTGTACAGTTGTCTGTGAGGGAGTTTTAGCAAGTAAACAAATAACTGTACTGGAATATTGGAACACCCTCCCTACTCACCTGATCTGGCCCGCAGTGACATTTTTCTTTACACAAGCATAAACGAAATACTGAAAGAACTACATTTTGATGACATTCAGGATATCAAGGGTAGTACGATGACACCTCTGATGGCCATTCCAGAAAAACAATTCCAAAATTGCTGTGAAGTTTGTGCTAGGTATTGGTGTCAATACATAGTTTCCTAAAGGGGAGCACTTCAAAGGTGACCATAATGATGTTCAGCAGTAAAGTAGGTAGCACTTTTTGTAGGATGAGTTCTCAAACTTAACTGGTTGTCCTCATAAAGTGTTTCTATTTCCAACCTTTTAAGAAAGTGCCAAATTGCTTTCCAGAGAGTGTGTACCATTTTGCATCCCCACCAACATTTGTTATTTTGTGTTTTCTGAATTCATGCCATCCTTATTGGGGTGAAATGCTATCTCATTGTTGTTTTGATTTGGATTTCTCTAATGGCTAATGATCATGAACATTTCCTTGTATGTCTTTTGGCTGCCTGGATGTCTGCTTTGCCTATTGTTTAACTGGTCACTTGTCTTTTGCTTGGTGCTATTTTGCAGTGCTGTATAGATTATGGAAATTAGATGTCGATCAGATACGTGGCTACCAAATGTTGTGTCCCAGCTGTAGGCAGGGTTGTCACTCTGCAGCGAAGACTTGAAATGAGCAGACGTGTGTGCTTTTTAATAGTGCCCGTGTATCTGTTTTCTGATGTTTGTGCAGTGTTAGTAATACTTCACAGTCTGTGTAAGCCATGTGCTAGAGCTTCCAATGTTGTCCCTATTTTTTCTTTTATGATCTTTGTTGTTTTACTTTTGATATCTATGTCTTTGGTCCATTTTAAGGGACATATATGCATAGTAAACAGCCAACATCATCCTGAATGGAGAAAGACTGCAAGAATTTCTCCTGAGAACAGGAATGAGTCAGGGATGTCCATTTTCACTACTTTTATTCAACATTGTGCTGGAAGTTTTAAGCAGAGCAATCAGACCTAAGAAAGAAATAAAGGGCATCCATATCAGATGATACAGTCTTATACACAGAAACCCTAAAGAAACCATTAAGAAAAGACAAAGAAAAAAAAAACCTACTGGAACCAACAGAAGAGTTCATCAAAGCATCAAGATATAAGAAAAACATAAATTGGTCGGATTCCTTTACACTAATGAAGAGACCGTCAAAGAAGAAACCATCAAATCAATACCATTTACAATAGCCCGCAATATGATAAAATACACCTAGGAATAAATCTAATCAAAGATGTAATAGAGCTATACAAAGAAAATTACAAGAGCCTCCTGCCCTTGTTTATGGATAGGAAGACTTAACATTGTGAAAATGTTTTTTTTACCCAAAGTGATATACACATACAGGGTAATCCCGATACAAATTCCAATGTCATTTTTTTAGTGAGATGGACAAATTACCAACTTCATTTGGAAAGGGAAGAAACTCTGGATAAGTAAAACACTACTGAAGGAAAATAACACAACTGAAGGCCTCACACTACCTGAAGTTAGAACCTGTTACCCTGCCATAGTACTCAGCACAGCCTAGTACTGGGACAAAAACAGCTATGTAGACCAACAGAGCAGAACAGTGAATCCAGAAACAGTACTGTCCACCTGTGAATAGCTGACAAAAGCTCAAAGGCCATGCACTGGGGAAATAACAATCTCTTTAACAAACAGTGTTGGCAAAACTGGATATTCATCTGCAAAAAACTGAAACAAGATCAATATCTCACAAAAACTAACTCAAAATGGATTAAAACTTTTTCTAGTAAGTCAAGTGTGTTACCTTACTACAAAGCATCAAAATATTTTCATATTCAGAATTTTTCTCTTTAGAAAATGATTCCTTCAAATAATTTCAGATCTCTTGGAGGCACTTAATCGTTCTTATCATTTATCTTGAAATCATGTTTTACATGAATCAAGGTTTTTGTGGCAGATAACGTAAGTTTGTAGCTAGAACTGCTTGTATTCTGAAATCTATAATCGAAATTCTTTCTTTGAGCATGAATTGCTGTGAACAGTATTCCTGATTTTTATTGCATGGATATAACGGAATATTTATCCTACTTTTATATAGTTAGTAAATTTTTAAAAAGTGAGAACATTGTCTTTACCTCCTTTTTACTCTTTAGGCAAATTAGTTGCATTTTCTTTCATCAGCTAGGCATTATACTTGGCATTAGGGGTCGACCTGTGAATAAGACAAATGCTGTGAGTAACATTTTGCTTTTATATCTTTGTCACTTTGTTTTGTGCTGTGAACATATGACAAAAATAATACTGATGTGTTTGTTGAGGTAAATAATGATGTTGTCCCAATGTTAATTTTTTTTTTCTGTTTGCAGAGACCATTAAGCAAACTAGTGTTAGCACACCTACTTTCTTATAAATTAAGAGTAACAGCAAAGTGAAATACATATTTGATTTGGCTAAAAGACTTTTGAAGTCAAGTTTCTTGTTAGGTTTTTGTACTTTAAGTTCATAGCAAAAGTCATTGTCTTGCTGTCTTTCTGCAAAGAGTATTTGAACATTGGCAAGTTTCAACTCATGTTCATTAAATTTCAACTTGGTAACTTGTAAAGGGTAGAGATAACCTACATTAAATCTTGCAGGTAGTCTGAAGAGGACGAAGGGGAAGAGGAAGAATATGTATTTAAATGCATCAGTGCAGAAATTATAATTGTGGAAGAGACTGACACTTGATTCAACTGTACACTAAGAGGCATCTGAAAAGATCAGTGTGAATCAGGAGAGTTTTGAAATAGTAGAGGATTGTTAGATAAATAGTCCAAGTACAAGCAGAGTATAAGTTATAGGAGATAGGAACAGTAGCATTTTCTCCTGGTAATTATTTAGTTTTAGTTTTTATTTATTCATTATTTTTAATGTGTCTTAGGTGGAAGTGCGTAGCACAAATTGGTTTCTCATTCAAAAATGTATACACACATTGTTTTGTGACATTGGTTACAGTCACCATAAGTATCAGCACTCCCCCTTTCCCTCTGTTTTCTTGATTTCCTGTGTCCATTCATCTGAGTTTGGTAATTTTATCTGGTAAACTGTATTAACTAGATACAGTGGCTTTATAAGTAAAATAATAAATAGAAAAATGCTTTATTAACTACAAAGAACAATAGGAAGGCAGTTGTGATTGGACTTCAGATTATCTCTTGTGTAATATCTTTTGGTTTTGTCTCATTAACCTAAAAGAGTTGTTTAGTGTAATTTAAGATATTTTTTGAATAACTACTTAGTGCCATATACTATGGTGGGTAGGACAGATATTAACTGGAAAGAAAATACAATTCTTCCACTCAAGGAGGTTGTGAAGGAAAGATATTTATTTGTTCTTTTAGCTTTAGGAGAGTAGATGGTTTAGCAGAAGCAACAGGGACTTTGGAGTTACAAGATCTTGAGTCCATATTCCCTCAGTTTCCATGTCTGTAGGATGAGGCTCATATACTCATCAGTTGCTCATATGCAAGTTCAAACTGAAGCTTAAGAAAATTTTTAAAAAGTCTACAAGATCCGAAGTATAACCCACAATGTATCCCACCTAGATTTAGAGATTTCAAGAGTAGATTGGATAAATTGAGCACTAATGGCCCAAGACTAGACAAGTTGCAGGATGACATCAAGGACATCATGTGTGAAGAAATCAAAAGGTCATTAAAAAGATGGGAAAGAAAGTAAAGACAAAGTGGATGTGAGAAGAAACTCTGCAACTTGCTCTTGAATGTAGAGTGGCTACACTGAACAAAAGAAATGATGAAGTAAAAGAGCTGAACAGAAAATTTGAATGGGCAATTAGAGAAGACAGAGCAATGTGTTATAATGTAATGTACAAAACCTGGCTTTAGAAATCCAAAAGGGAAAAAGAAGCTTAACATTTCTCACCTGAAAGAACTGGAAAAAAAAAATGCAAGCCTCAAGTTGCAATATTGGAGAATTCTACAAATATTGAATCATGCAAGAAGCCCCAAAAGAGGATGGAAGGACTACACAGAGTCACTTCACCAAAAAGAATTTGTCAGTGTTTGGCCATCATAGGATCTAGCAAGAACTGACAGTATTGAAGGAAGAAGTCCAAGCTATACTGAAAGCACTGGTGAAAAACGAGGCTTGAGGAATTGACAGGACACCAATGCAGTTGTCTCAACAAACGAGTGCAAGGGTGTAGGTGTTCACTCATCTGTGCCAAGAAATTTGGGAGACAGCTACATGGCCAACTAATTGGAGGATTTCCATATAAGTGTCCGTTCCAAAGAAGTGAGATCCAATGTGGAAATAATTGAGCATCATCATTAGTATCACACCCGAGTAAAATTTTGCTGAAGATAATCCAGAAGAGGCTGCAGCAGTACACCAGCAGAAATTCAAGTCAGATTCAGAAGAAGATGTGGAATGAAGGATATCATTGCCAATATAGAAAGATGTTTATGTGTATTTGTTGGCTATACAGAGGTATTCAGTTACCTGGATCATAACAAATTATGGATAGTGTTGTGAAAAATGGGATTTTGTTGAAGTTGTCAAGGATTTAATTTAATTTGGATCAACAATCAGTAATACCCATGGAAGCAGCAGCCAGAAAATCAAATGATGTATTTCTTTGGGCAGATCTGCTTCAAAAGACCTGTTTGAAGTATTGAAAAACAAGGCTTCACTTTGAAAACTAAGATGCACCTGACCCAAAGCATGGCATTTTCAGTCACTTCACATGAGTGTGAAAGCTGGACAATGAATAAGGAAGAACTGATACATTTGAATTATGGTATAGGTGAAAAATATTTCATATACCATGGACTGTCAAAAGAATGAACAAATCTGTCTTGGAAGTAATATAGTCAGAGTATTGCTTAGAGTCATCTTATGTGCTTTGAATGTTGATCTGGAGGGACCAGTCCCTTGGGAAGGATGTGGTGGGTAAAGTAGAAGGTCAAGGAAAAGAAGGAAGACACTCAGTGAGATGGATTAGCACAGTGGCTGCAACAGTGGGCTCAGATGTAGCTGTGATTGTGAGGATGGTGTAGGACTGGGATGCTGTTTCATTCTGTTGTGTACAGGCTTGCTGTAAGTTGGAACTGACTTGATGGTACCTAACAACAAAAGATGGAGGCTCATATTGGGACTTAAATTTAGTCAGTGTGTTTTGATAAAAACCTTGGTGTGTCTGTCTCCTTTGAGATTGAAGGAACTTTACTTTGGAATCAAGTAGACCTGGGTTTGAATCTTGGTTATATGAACTTAGTGTCTCTGAGTTTCTTTTCTCATTTTTCTTTGTCAAGTGTTTTGCTGAAAGCATGAGACAATGCATGCTAAGACTGCCGTGCACAATCATACACTCAGGAAACACAAAAGATTATAAGTTCCTTTTCTCATTGTAACTCTTAACCACAGTGAGTAGGAATTTCCAGTGCACAAAGGCAAAGAGTTTTATGAAAGCTCCCCATCCCCAGTTGTGTGTAGTTAAGTTATACCCCACAGGAATGACGCCAGGATCTGAGAGACTCAAATACTGAAGTCAAGTGCCCTGTGAGTGTTAGGGTAGCCTTTAAATTATTAAATGACTTGTTATTTTTTACCAGAATAACTGGGTTGATAAACCTTACTGTTAGGATGGTTTTGCTAACACAAATCTATCTGCCTGTAAAAGCACTTTGATAAGGCCTTGCAAATTTGCCTGTGTTTCTTGAAGTCCAGACTTTCCTCTGATAATCTGCTACTGTGAAGTGCTTTCCCTTCTTCTCCCCCCAGTCTGTCACAATTGCAAATTAAGACTGGGCTGTGGTAACCTGGTTGATTTCCTTTGTGTTCTTTATAGTTTAGGAGGCAAAACAGGCTGAATGTTACCCTTTGTAGGAGGTTAAAATACAAATGGAGGCTAATTATATTTTCACCAACTAATTTAGGTATAGTAGTAAGTGGTATACTGTCCCTGAAAATAGATTATAATTTGTTCCTTTTCTAAATAATATGAATAGTTATCAATTTTCATTAAGTGTGATCTCATGTAATTATTCCTTAAATAGTGGTAGTACCATGCTGAGAGAGACATTTGTATTATCATTTTCCAGGCAAAAAATCATGCAAAGCAGGGAATAAAAGAAGTGAAGAGTAAGCTAAAACACAAGGTATGTCACATTCTTCTTTTCATTCTGTCTTAATTCTGCGTTAGTGTGAAGCTTATACTTTACAAATCACATGAGATTTATGTTTTTAATGACTTTTGAAATATGCTTAGCCCTTTGTTCAAGGATGTATTTTTCATAACAAGCCCTCTGGCAACTATCTGACATTCTATATGCATTCACTGAACAATCTCTTTATTGTTTGCATATTTTATCACAGAACTGCAGAAATCTTCAAAGACACTTTAACGGGATGTATGTTATCATAATGTCGATTGCCTTGATATCACAATTGAAGTTCTTGCTTCAAGCTGAGAATTTTTTTCAAAAAGATAATCTTTAGTGTAGAATTGAACTAGGAATGACATTGTTTGGTTTTAGAGGATTTTTCCAATTGTAGTTACATTAAATTGAAGCATGTTTTTAACTTATAAGACTGTATATGAACATTTGTATCTGATTCTCTGAGTATTGCATGTATATAAATATTTATGCCTAGGTGCATGTGTGTTTGATTTTATGACATATTACATCTCTAAAGATACTATCAGTTGTCATGTGGTGAATCTCTACCTTTAGAAAGAAAGGATGACCTAATACTGCCAGTGTAATGGTAGAAAGCAGATTCTTTTTATATAAGGTTTATATGAATTACTCAAAGGAATGGGAATGCAGAATGTATTTTGGAAATTATTAGTTCATATTATAATAAGATACATTTTCTTCTAAAATAGCATCTTTAAGCTTATAATTGTCTGTTTGCATCTGTATCAGTTGCTTTGCATACTGATCAAATAACAGTAGTAATTAAGAAAGTATTTTGAGATAATTACTGTTTTCTTCCTGTGTAGGAAAATGAAGAAGATTGTGGGGCCTGTTCTAGTTCTGTACAGCATACTCCAGTTTACACGTTACACAATCAAAAGGGTGGAAGCCTCAGAAAGCGTAAACTTTCTCAGGTAAGATTATTTGTCCTTAGTGGCACCACACTCTAAAATGATATAATCCTCTGTTGTTTATGGCCACTATGAGTTGGAATCAACTTGATGGTGCACAACAACATGGAATTCTTCTGGGACAATTTTAGACCCATTAATTTTTAGCTTATGATAAGAAAGCCTGTAGCTTTAGTCAGGGAGGGGTGTAGATGGCATGCAGGCTGACTGCAGGCGGGTCAGGAAAAAGGGGCTCCAGACTTCAGTCTCGACTTGTTCCTGAAGGGATGGGGCATGAAGGGGCATAATGATTAAGAGCGCATCACAGATTTATTTTGCTACAAAAATAGAATGAAATTCATACATGAGATTTTGATCATTAAAATAAGCTATGAAAATCAATTAGAGTAGGAAGTAATATGCATCTATGTTTTTCTGAGTTTAGATATTTTGTTTGCTACTAACATGTGAAGTTCTTGCTTATCTTCAAATGCTGCCCCAACTAGAGAACGTTTGTGTAACCCAGTCACGTTGTGTGTGATTTAGGCCTTGGAAAACTAGCTTTTAAGAAGAATTCTGGTGTATATTATAGATGTAAAACTACAAAACTGAGAGATGCTATAGAATTTTATTTATTCTAGTTCCCAAAGTTTATAGATGAGGAAATTGATAACCAGAGTGGTCACAGCATTTGCCTTTAAGTCCCATAGCTGGGTAGTGGCAGAGGGCACTGAGAACCCACTCCTAATGTTCCCTTAGCATTCCTGGATACCCAGGCACTGCAGGAGTGTGATGGCCTTAAGGAAAACATGCTTCCACAGGCCTTTACTATTTGATAATGCTAACATTTTTATATGTTAGAATTGCATAGTAATCAACGTATTGGTAGGGAATGCTGATTAGTTTTATGACCTAAAAAAGCCCTTCAATGAAAGAATTATTCTGTGACTTTAGAAACCTGTTTTGGCCACTACCGTTAACTAGAAAACCTATATTAACTTAGAACTGATGATGGATTTGCTGTCAGTTTCTCAGTGTTTTATCCCATTGTAGTGTGTTTAATTGCTTGTCTATCTGTTCTCCAGTATTAAAGCATCATAAAACAATTTTGTCTGATATGTTCTGCCTTTGTGTTGAAGCATTTTGGTTATGCTTACCATGATGAACATGTTTTTATGTGAAAAAACAAAAATATCTTTGTTACCTATATGATTCTATAAGAGAAAAAGAAAGTATTTAAACTGGAAAATCACCTTTTTGTTTTTTTAAAGAAAATTTAGCTTTAAGTGAAAGTTTATAATCCAAGTCCGTATGCCGTATAAAACTACACACCCACACCACTGTGCAGCTTTAGTTGCTTTCCCCACCCTGTGACAGTGCACTCCTGCTTTCCACCCTGTATTTCCTACATCCATTCAGCCAACTTCTGTCCCCCTCATCACCCTCTCATCATGCCTCTGGACAGGAGCTGCTCAGACAGCCTCATGTGTATCTTTAAGCCGTGAAGCATGTTATTCAGCACCATCACTGTGTGTCTTATAAGGGCTGTCAGTTAAATTCCTGCACTCGTCCTAGAAAGAGTGCTACACACCTCATTGCTGAATATCACTGTGGTCACCTTTGAAGTATTCCCTTTGGGAAGCTATGCACTGATGCCAGCACCTAGTCTACTCTTCAAAGCAATTTTGGAATTCTTTTTTTGGAAAGGCCATCAGAGCTGTCATTGTCTTACCGTTGTTGTGGTGAATGTCTTCAAAATATCTTCCTTTCAGTATTTCTTTTCTCTTTGGGTAAAGAAAAAAGTTATTGAGGGCCAGATCAGGTAAGTAGGGAGAGTGTTCCAATATACAGCTGTTTGTTTACTAGCTAAAAACTCCTTCACAGACAACTATACAGTTAAGTTTGTGAACTTGCTACCATGCTGCTGTGCACAATGGGCATTCCAGAAAGAATTCCGAAAGTGCACTGAAGGGTGGACTAGGCACTGGTGTCAGTGCATGGCTTGCCAAGGGAAGTACTTTGAAGGTGACAGTAGTGATATCCAGCGATGAGGTATGTAGCACGTAGAACAATTAACTTCGTTAACTCAATTGTCAGACTTCATAAATGATCCAGTCCAATCTTGGTCTGAAGAATTGGCTTCAGTACTGGTTTCCGCTCTGGGCTAACACAGAGTCTGATCACCGTGTCCTCGGGGGGCCCTCCAGTCTGTTGGACCGTCAGTCCGGTCTAGAGTTCTAGTTCTGAAAGCCCATTTTTCTCCTGCGACTTTAGGGACTCTATGTTGTGTTCCCTGTCAGGGCTGTCATTTCTGGTAGCCAGGCACCAACTAGCCGTGGTCTCCTGCTGGCGCAGTCTCCAGGTCCTTTGGCCTCTTCTGTCGCTTGGGCTCATCTTTTCCTCATGTCTTTGATGTCCTTCATTCTCCTTAGCTCCAGGAGTTTGAGACTGATTGATGCTACTTAGATGGAAGCTTGCTAGCTTTTAAGACTTCAGATACCACTCACCAAAGTGCTATGCATAACATTAAAAGAATTTAGTTATGCCAGTTGACCTAGATGTCCCATGAAACCGTGTTCCTGAGAACCCTACCCCTGCTACTCTGTCCTTCAGAATGTTGGGCTGTATTTAGGAAATGTCTCGGCTTTTGGTGTAGTCCGGCTGTGCTAACCCCCTCCAGCGGCGTGCTGTCACTCCCTTCACCTAGCCCGATTCCTGCTTGTTGTGTCATCTATGAATGCCCCTTTTCCTCCCTCCTCACCCCTGTAGCCATCAAAGATTATTGTCTTCTGTGCATGAACTTTGCCCTGAGTCCTTACAGTAGTGCTCTGATATGCTTATTTGTCCTTTTGCAACTAATTCCACTCAGCATAATGTCTTCAGATGACTCCATATTATGAGTTGTTTCCTGTGTTATTCTTTGTCATTGTATTGTATTCCATATGTAAATGTGCTGCAGTTTGTTTATTCATGCATCTGTTAATGGGCACCTAGGTTGGTTCCATCTTTTGCTGTTGTGGACAGTGCAGCAGTAAACACTGGTTAGCATGTATCTGTTCTTGTGACAGCCCTTCTTTCTCTAGCATATGATCCAAGAGGTGGGACTGCTGGATCATGTGGTATTTCTATTTCTAGCTTTTGAAGAAAGTGGCAAAATGGTTTCTAAACCGGTTATGCCGTTTTATAGTCCCACCAGCAGTGTAGAAGAGTTTCAGTCTCTCCACAACCTGTCCAACATATATTATTTTGCGTGTTTTGGATTGATGTCAACCTTGTTGGAATGAGGTGGCATCTCACTGTAGTTTTTATTTGGACTTCTCTAATGGCTAATGATCATGAGCATTTTCTCATGTCTCTGTCAGTGTTTGGGGTGTCTGCTTTGGTAAGTGTCTGTTTGTATCCTTTGCCCAGTGTTTAACTGGGTCATTTGTCTTTTTCTTGTGAAGATGTTTCAGTACCGTGTAGATTATAGAGATGAGATTCTGATCGAGTTCATGGTAGCCAAAATCTTTCTCCCATATGTACATATAATCATTTTTTACTCTTTAGGTGGAATCTTTGGAGGAGCTTAAGTGTAGACTTTTAGGAGTTACCAGTTACCTGCTTTCTCTTCTGGTGTTTGTGCATTGTTACTAGTATTTTGTCATCTGTTTATGTTGTGTATTGGGGTTCCCGGTGTTGTCTCATTTTTTTATTCCATGATCTTTATTGCTTTAGGTTGTTCATCCATTTTGAGTTAGTTTTTATGTATGGTGTGAGACAAAAATCCTGTTTCGTGTTTTTGCAGATGGATATCCAATTATGCCAATACTGTCTATTAAAGAGACTGTCTTTTCCATTTTATGGACTTTGGACCTTTGTCAAATGTCAGCTACTCATAAGTGATGATGTCATATCTATATTCTCAGTTCTGTTCCATTTTTCTATGTATCTGTTGTTGTACCAGTACTAGGCTGTTTTGACTACTGTGGCAGTATAGTAGGTTCTTAAGTCAGGTAGTATGAGGCCTTCTACTTTGTTCTTCTTCTTCAGTGATGCTTTATTTATCTGAGGTTTCTTCCCTTTCCATATGAAGTTGGTGATTTGTTTCTCCATCTCATTAAAACACGCCATTGGAATTTGTATTAGGATTGCACTGAATCTGTAGATAGCTTTGGGTAGAATAGACATTTTCACAATATTCAGTCTTTCTATCCATGAGCAAGATAGGTTTCTTTACTCATGTAGGTCTTTTGCTTTCTTGTGGTAGAGTCTTATAATTTTCTTTGTATAGGTCTTTTAATTCTGTACTTAGATTTATTCCTAAATATTTTATCTGTTGTGGGGAAAGCCAACTTTCTTAAAATATCACTTTAAATGGAGAAAAATGTTATCTGCTCCTCATATTTAATTTCTGTTTTTTCCTTTCATTTAACATGATATAACATTTTTATGATAATTTAATGGTACAGTATTATTACTGATTGTTTTCATTCTTAGAGATGCAATTTCCATTAGAGAAAATGCACTACACAATAAGTTGTGTCCGTTGTGTTGTTATACTGACTTCTCAGGGCTGTCATTTATTGTGACATCATTAATTCAGTTGTATTCATTAATTAGCATTTTATGGTTTTCAGAGGGATGTAACAAAAAGGTTGACATTAACAGGAACTCGGAGAAGTATTTTTTATTATTAAGTAGGTGCTGATACTACATAATAATTTTTATTTTAAGTGATAAATACCTGATTTTCAGGCATGTATACCCAATATGTATGTTTCTTGGTGTACATACATGTGCTTTGCTATATAAATAGGTGTATATATCTGTTGGTATACTTCTTAACAGCTAAATGTATTGAGTGTATTTCTAATCACTTATGACTTACTAGTGTTTTAATTTGATGTTTTGCTTGTAGTTTTTGTACAGTTGAAGCATGATCATTTAATTTTAAAGTCATGCACATACTTATCAAAGAGCTGAATTTTTGCTTTTGCAGTTTTTGCTTGCTGCTTTCCACCGTTATTTCCTTCCCAGGATACTAGGATCTGTGTTTCCTTGTGCTATCATTTCTTTGAGCTGATGATTGCAGTGCTCTGAAGTGATAGCCAGTTTGTGGCTGGCAGTTTGTTGTGTAAGTCCCTGGATGGTACAACTGGTTAATGTGTTTACTAGCCAACTAGAAGGCTGGAGTTTCAGTTCTACCAGAAGCACCATCTAGTCCCACCAGTCAGCCCTCGAAAGCCGTATGGAGCACAGCTCTCCTCTGACACACATGGGAGCTACAAGAGCCAAAATCACCACAGTAGCCCCTGATACCGGTTAGCTTATTTATAAAAGCATAGCTTGGTACGTTAATTAAGACTGTCATACAGTTACTGATTTGAATTATTGTTTAATTGCATAGTGTTGCCAAACATAAAAATGAAGAAAAGCAAAATGGAGGCATTTATTGTAAAAGTTAGAGGCTTCCCAGGACATTTATGTGGTACCCAGGCCTTGCATAGGTGGAGTGAAATTAGCAAACAGAAGAAGCACTCAGAGAGGGAAATGAGCTGTCCGCCACTCCCCTACACCTTGGTGTCCTTCTCTCTCTCTCTGTCTTAGTGGCATCTAGCTTGTTCTTTCTGTCTGTCTGTGTATTGTGCATCCTGTACACTGGCTTTCTCTGCTCTCCTGTGTTTCTGGGACAGAGCTTACAGGCTTTCCATTCAAGCAGCCACAAAACAAATATAGTTCCTGAATCCAAAATCTAGAGGGCAGACGGAGAAAAAGAAACAAAATGTAAGTGTATGTTTATCTACAAGAGAACTGGAAGCGGCAGAATCGATCAGTTAACCAAGTTGGAAATTGAACATGGTATTGCAAAATTTGTTCTTATGCCAGAGATTCCACCATTGGAAATAACCATCCTTCTCGAACTTAGGAGAAAGGAAACATCTCACATTAAATGGTTGTTGAAGAGATTTGTTGAAAAGACTCACATCCACTTAATGGAAAACTGCCCATCTTTGGGTCACCAGTGTCTGGTTGTGGAAAATAACCATTTATTTCAGTATTCGTGTGTTCCTGAGTTTCTTGGTCCTTTTCCCCACTTAGCCAGGTAGTTCTAAAACTAGTGTCTACTCCATTAGCCATGTGCTAGTGGATTGTTTACTTTTTAGTATCTAAATGTCAGTTAAAAGTGTTGGTTTACACCTGGCCTGTTCTTCTCTCTGCATACCTGCTCATTGTGCATTCTGTATGCTGGTGTTTTCTGCCTCTCTTTCCACTGACCAGAGATTACTGCTCTTCATTTCAAGCAACCCCTGCGAGTGGACTAATTCCTGAATCACAAATCCATATTCCTTTTGGAAGAATTTAATCAGCCACTTGTATCAGGCATTAATCTTGATTCTGTCAACTGAAGCCAGAGAAGAAGGCAGAGGACCATGCTGCCAAGGGCACAGAAGGGTGGTGGGGTAAGTGGGAAGGCAGTTCTCAGAGGTTTTAAAACCTGGGGCAATATCTCAAATGATGTCTGCCAATTTTGATTGCCTTATTATTTGCCCAAGAAACATCGTCTTTGCAAAGAAAACTATTTTTAAGTATTGATATTTGTATCACAGATCTGATGCTTCATATGTTTAAGATCAGCCTCTCCAGATGAGTTGCTGGATAATTTACCCTTGCATTTTAGGTAAGGAAATCAGCAGGGAGCAGCCTTTTCTTTGTGGTGGATATCACCACAAAAACTTGCTTGGCTCACATTTTGGAAATAATCCACTCTCACTGATTTCAATTGAAATATGATGCCAGTGTGTTATGGAAGATACAGAGAGCTATTGTAGAGCCATGAGAATATTGATTTATGATAATTACCAGATCACTGAGTACTCTTACCCCCAACTCTCCAAGGGCATATCGTGACTTCCAATTAAATATGTAAATATTCAAGGAGCAGTTAATTGTGTATGGTTAAGGATCTGGATATCAATAAATATGTCAAGAACACTAATATTTATTTATATTTCACCTATTTCCAATATACTTCCACAACTTTAAAAAAGTAATGAAGGATAAAAATTAATTAAAGTAGATAAGATTTAAGACAGAAAGAAAATAAGCATAATAGGTAGCTATTAAGGTACAGTCTCTTGCTTAGCAAGCCAAAGGAAGAGAAAGATACAGCTGCGTGGTGACTTGTGATGCCAAAGGTTTAAAACAAGAAAATGTTGCTAAGGAGATGCATCAACAGTCTGAGGAAGAGGAGTGGGGTTAGATATAGCAGATCTTGTCATGGGGAAGTCAGGACCACAGAAGCTCATAGTTTACCAGAAGAACCTCATGCAGGCAAGGATCTCTAGTTCATCAGACAGTTGTCTGTTTTTCTTTATTTTGTCTCTTCAATGCATTTTCAATGCTGTGAGATGTTTAGGTTCCTTTATACCTTTCTCAGAGACAGCTTAGTATCCTGACCATTGCCTTGGCAGTCATAGATGAGTTGTGCCACTTTAACAAAAACAATAAATGGGCTACAAATGGAAAAAACGTAGCATACAGTCTTTTCCTTGTTTAAAGCTCATTTGAACTATTGGAGGAACATCTTTCTAAGTGTTAAAACCAAATCCAAAGCAAACTGATTGCCATCCCACCTATTTTGCTTGATGGTGACCCTGTCAGCCTGGGAGCAATGTTTCAAAAAGAGCCTATCTTAGATTAGAATGACCAAACTCTTGAAGATTTACCATATCGCAAATTTCATCACCTACAGTAATATTTGGTAGGGACCAGTGAGATATGGTGATGTAGGTAATTTTGATGAGCTTGCTATTATTTTCTAGACCTCAATTCTGATAAAGTTAAAATCATATAAAAGTACACCAGAGCAGTCGTGGAAAATATGGGTAAGAAGGGAGAGATAGTTCCTTGAGAACAGTGAGAGTGTCTGTGTATGTTTGAGGATATTACATTACTCATTGAAAACTTCAAGAATATATACAGAATCGGAACTGGTATCCTTATTTTTCAGATTTAGAAATAGAGGGACTAACAGATTACAAAGTGTACCCAAAGTTCTGTAAGTGATCAGTAGCAAAATCCAGATTCAAAATCAGACACATTGATTCTGGAACTTTAACTACTTGACCACTATATTAGGGTTCCTTTCTGGAGGTTGGAGTGCTTGTAGAAGACAGGTGGTTAAAGAGAGGGGCATGGAATTCAGAGCTAGACAGACCTTGATTTTGAGTAAGGTATTAGTATTTAGCACTGAGCAAAACGTAATGTCCCCAAACCTTGCTTTCTACATTCGCAAAATGTTAAGAACAGTGCATGTCATTTTCCTCAGGTAATGTAGGCATTATAGATAATGCATATATGGTATCTACCATAAAATAAGATATTTAATTACTGGTAGATACTCCTCTTTACATATACGCTTAAGATCTGTTATAGCAATGACAACATCTGTTGTTCTGTCTTGGTGGTTACTGCTCAAAGTCATTTACAAACCTCTAGTCTCTAAAGTAGTGGGGGCCCTAAAATTATTCATCTTCATTCTAAGTAGCTTTAGATTCCAGTATGTGGCTTGGGAAAAAATATACAGCTTATTGTACTGAAAAATCCCTGTTTATCAGACTTCAGCTGTGCTATTTTATTGTCAATAAAATTATCTAAATAAGGAATATGGACTTCAGTCATGCCAGGCCTAGCTCTGTAGATTACCCATTTGAGAAATCTCATCTCAGCTGTAGAACGAACTTCTTTTTGCGTTGATAGGCTTATCAGTGAAAGACTTTATGTTTCTCAAAAGGTGAGATTATAATAATTTGAGTTTCAAGAGTATATTTTGAAGTTAAAAATTATGCAGAGTTTTACAATCTGGGCGGTGTAGAATGCAACAAAGATCTAAATGTCTCGTGTTTTAAACCTGTGCTCCATAACTTATTTTTGGAATAGACTGAAAATCTACAATCTACCTCAACAAATAGTAATTTGTGTGATGGTGTGTTAATTAGTATGGTTATTTCCCATTTTGTTGATGAGGCTTAAATAAATGTCAAGGGTACAGCCACAGAGATCTCCCAATTAGGCTTCACATTTGTAAAGCCCAACCCTTTTCGCTTTTGTGTGAAGATGACAGTTCCAACAGCAGCCCCGGCCTAACAGGACTCCAGGGAAAGGATCTTCCTCTGGTTTTATTGAAAACAAGGCCAGGAAATCCAGTGAGAATACTGCCACTGGTCATGGTGCAGAACAGTTTTAATCCTGACTGTACTTACTTCTTCCATCGATTTTATTTTAGAACAGAATACTGAAGACTTAATGATTACTGTTTGGTTAATTAAGTCTGTCATTGAAATTATATTCTAAAACATTTTACCTTTGAAATTTTGTATTGGAATTGTCTTTAAGAATAAGGAATTCCTTTAAATAATACATAAAATTTATATAAATCTAAGATAATGGTCTGTGTTTAACGATGTCAGCCATTCTTGTCTTAGTGTAAGCAATTAGAATATGTCTGTATCTGTGTCTGCCTGACACACATTCACACACATGCTTCAGCTAGACTAGTGAATGAGCAGGGAGCTTATATTGCAAGTCGACGTTAACAGATGGATGGCCCTAAGGAGGCAAAACCACCACAACAGCATCTAGTGGAAGTGGAGGATTGAAGCTTTTTATTGTTAAGCCCTAGTTAAAACCCTGACACGTAGCACTCTTAACTATTTCATGTCTGGGGCAAATAGCAATCTACTCAGATTTTCATCCCATCCTATTAATATGCAAAAGCAGCATCATAAAATATGAATGGAAGATTATTTTTCCATTTATAGTATGTTATAAAGCAGCATGCCTGTTCATAAATACCCATACTTAGAATGTAGTTGAGATTTTAACCCAAATACAGTGTTTGTGAATAGGGATATTTAATAGTCATAATTGCTATTAAGACCGAGTACTATTAAACTGTAGTTATTTATTCTGTTTCTTTAAATATATTCACATGTAAATTAGTAGTTTGAGATTAGTTATCTTTTGAATGCACAATAAAGAAGGTGTTTTCACCATAAAATATGATTGACCTGTGTGATTTTCATGAGTCAGAATCGATTCAACAGCAGTGGATTTGGATTTTAGTGTTTTTTATACAGGTGGTATGCACATTTAAAACCTTGCTATTTCAGTTCTTACATCTTTAATGGCTTATTTATCGTTCTGATGAATTTATGGACAATAGGACAACAGCTGTCAGCTTATTTCATAATTGATAAGTAATGTACTTTTACCTTTAAGGAATAAACTCAGAAGTTATATGTATCCTCTGGCACTCAGACTTGCAAGTCAGACATTTCAAAGCCAGGTTTGGATAGATGGGGATTTAAGAGAAATCCCAATATATGTTAGTGTGTAAAAGAAAAATGCTAGCATTCAGATGGTTTATGTCTTACAGATAATAAGTCTCACATTTAAAAATGTTTCCAAATGAGATTAAGTTTTTGTGAAGCTTGTAATAAAAGATGAAAACTTAGATTGTCTAAATTACATTCTTCCACAGCATAATTAATAATGGTATACTCAAACTGTTCTAGCAGAGTGTGGTTTATAGTATTGTGTTTATGACACACTTTGTAGGAATTCAGGGGACTCTGGGAGTAAAATGAGTTTACTTAAATATAGTGATTCTTGCTTAGGTAATATAATAGATTTCAGAAAATGACACACTTGTTAGGATCTTTGGAAAAAGAGAGTCTATTTAAAGCTTTGTCCTTTTGGTCAGAAAAGAAGTGTCATATTTGTTTTGGTCATAGCCTCTTGATTTTCCTTGCCAAGAAAAAGTGATTGTAAATTATTAGGCGAGAAGGAGAATTGTGACCTGGGTTGAGAGGGTAGGGGGAGTATGTGTGTCGGGGGGAGGCCTAGATAATTGGAAATAATGCTGACTGTAGACTTTATAAAATAATAAAAATAAAGTCAACAAAATCATTATTTAAAAGATCCCTTCAGTTTTGTATTTTGTGCATATTGTTTAATTTGGCTCGATATTAAGAGATCAAGCTAAAATGTTGGCTTAAAGGGATAAGAAAATCTGTTGGAGAACTTTAAATGGCAAAAAGTCTTTTGAGATAAATTCTTGTGTTCCTATTAACAGATGCCTATATAAATAATATTTCCTAAATTAAAACATATTTTAAAAATCTTCAAGGTAACTGCATTACAGACTGGATCTAATATAATTTAACTGTCAGTAATTATAAAATTAACACTTTTGTTCCACTTTGAAAAATATGAATACCATGTTATTAACTTGAAAGCAAGCTATTTTCTCTGCTGTTTCTCTTTTGAAATAATATTAATTTCCAACATGTCAAATTTCCTCATAGTTAAATGTGGGGAGGGCGGAAAAAGAATCACAGTGTAGGTTGCAAGAGTGCCCTCTAGTGGAAATTATATAGTACTGTCTTTTCATGGAAGAAGACAGTTAACGCAAAATTTATAAGCTCTTTTCCAAGTACCCTTTTTTAGAAACACAATGGAATACACCTTGAGACATTTATATTGTCGTAAAATTGTTCCAGACATTATTCTAACAAAGAAATGATTCAAAACCAACTCCTCTTTTCACTAACTGTGCCTGGGACTTTATTTTTAAAATAGCTCTGCTGAATGATACTTCCCCAAAACAAAACGAACAGGGGGAAAAAAAATTGCCATCGAGTCAATTCCAACGTATAATGACCCTATGCGTGGTATAGTAAGAAGGGATAATGGAAGATAATGTTACTTATGTGAACATACATAGTCTGAGAGACTTTTAAGTTGACATGTACCTATTTAATGTTAGAATTTTACTCTTCAAATTTATTGCCACAAATGGCCATGCCATTAATTACAAAGTCTTGAAACAAAAACAAAGCTACTCAGTTTTTCCACTTAGTAAAATTAATGAATATTACTGTTCTAGACTTTACATCAGTGATCACGTCACTAATATTTTTCCTTACTATTTTCTGTTCAACTTTGTGTTTTTTTCCCATTACCTTTTTAATTATTGTAAGTGCTTTTGATGCAATTAATAAAAGCTCTCTATTCTGAAAGTACAAAGTTTTTATAAGTAATTTCTTATTTTTTTCCCAGGCACCCTTGGAAAAAGAAATGGTTATTGTCTTATTTTGTGTATAGGACTGCTTGTATAGTTGGTCAGAGATCAATGCTAGTGGTGAACTGAAAAGCCAGCCTTTTCTTTGTAGGGTTACTGCTGCTGCCTGTTAGTGTCCCTCAGGATAGAAATTGACAGAAATGTCAATAGATATGTAAACTGTTGGAGTACAATAGAATCTTACTTTAATTTGAACTAGATTTATGTAGTCCAAATATTGTTCTGTTTCTTGTGATGTAAAATAGCAATATATAAATATCTTGATAAGTTAGTCTGTGCCTTCATACCAATAAAGAAATTGGATTACTGTATTTGCAGCCTTCTCAAGAAGTTTGTATGGCTTTTCTAACATGTAAGCGGAATAATGGCCATTCACAGAAGTTCATTCCCCTTTTGCCCCTTATCAGTATCTTTTATAAGATGCTTTTGAACAGCATTATCATTTATCCTGACATTGAAACATGATTACTGTTTCTGCTAAGGTTTGTGGCTACATCCAACACAGAAACCACTTAAGATTCTCTAGTTATGTGCATAAACATGTGCACACAGACACCCACATACACACATACACACACGCACACACAGATGTATGTTATATATTGGCATGCTAAATCTGCGAAATGGAGTCTGGTTATATTTATTTTGCAGATCAGATATTCATGTACTTCAATTGAGTCATTTGTGCAAACAATTCATTAAGATGATTAGAGATAGTATAGTCCTACTCATTGCTGCTGACTTTTTAATGCTTATCCCAGCTAGAAAAGTCATCTTCACATCATTTAGTAAAGGGAACCCAGTTCTGTGTTTCATTGAAAATACAGTGGATTAATTTTGTATTAAGAAACCTTTTTAAATGTTGAAATATTGGAACCCTGTCAGCAAAAGTGAAATTACAAATAGTTTGCCATTTATCAAAGAGCTGTTTATTTATTTATTTAGCTTTAAGAAACACTGTTTCATATCCTTCTTCAACTTCTTGTATTTACACTAATCAATATTCTCTTGGTTTAGAAAAGCTACTGCAAAGCTTTGATAAAATTTGCATTTTCAAATATTAATCAGATAAAAGAATGGAACAGTGGATTTTAAAGATTTGTAATTAATATGATCACATATGAACAGTTCTTAAAAGTTGGCTTCAAAATATTAACCAATTTACAACCATAATACATGTAAACAGGTGAATAATGAACTTTCTGTGAATACATGGCCTTCTTTCTACCTGTTAACAGACTTTGATGAGAAACAATCTTTCAGAATTGCCATTGAATAGGTTTTTCTATAGTCTGTGATCATCAGTGGAGAAGGAGTTTAAAGTACTATGTTTCTGGGATGAATTTGATGCAGTATTTTGCCAAAATGCACTTTGTAATCTGTGTTCAGTACAAGGGATCAGTTCTTAGATTCCTTTACCTTGATTTGCATTACTTACAGGTGAACCTGACTTTGCTTGTTTGAAATACCTTTGCATCCAATGGCAGTTCAGAACAAGTCAGAGACTTCAAATTAAACATGTGTTTCCTAGGGTTTCTCAGGAAATGTGATCTTCTGGGGCTGGTGTAAATAACCTGTTGGTAAATCCATTACAGAATATGGGGTACCAAACATCCTTTCTTCGGGCACTTAAGTAGCTTTTATATGTCTAGTGACTGTCATGATTGCTTAAGCTGCTACTTGGATTAGTACCTAGCATTAGAATCAACTCAGTGGCGCACAGCAAAAGACTTTTCAGTGGCCTCCACAGGTTTTTTCAACAGCTGTAGTATTTTTTCCCCAACATTTAATATGGAAATATCTCTAGTTAAATTCTGGAATGGACTCCAACTTAATTAAAATAAGCTTCCGTTAACACATCTAGTCATATAATGTGGACCAAATGGACAAACCGTAATAGACATTCTGAAGGAATTCAACAAATACTACCTGAATATCTACTGTGTACTCAGTTATGTACCTGCTCTGAATACCTACTGTGTGTTAGACCTGCTAGCCAACAGTTTTCAGAATCATTTATCTCCTCTTAGCCTACTAAGGCCTATTAATTACAATTTCAGAAAGACTTTCTGTCATTGATGTTTGTATCCATTCCTTCTTTTCACTTCGTAACCACCACCCTCATCACTTAATAGAAAGGCCTCATGTGGGAGTGTTAACATCTTAGGCTTTGAAGTGTATCAGAGCTGGATGCGAACACCAGTTCTTCTGCTTGCGTGGTATATGAACCTGTGCAACTTTTTCACTTCTCTGAGTCATCGTATCTATAAAATGAAGATAATAATGCCCCATAGCATTTTGTGAAGATTAGAGTTAGTGTACCAATGGAGTGAGTTCTTCTAACACTGATTGATGTTTAGTGTTAGGTAATAATGTTTTTATTCTATCAACTGCAACAGCAGTCACCACAGAAATTTGTTGAAAGGATGCTTTGTTCTATTTTGTTGTTATTCCCACCCCACCCCTTTCTTATCCTTGTGGATGTGTTCAGCTTGGATGATTTTATTGACTTAGCTTGAAATTCACTGATTCTTTTCTCAGTCTACTGATAAACCCATCAAAAAATTATTCGTCACTTTTATCATATTTTTTATTTGTAGTGCTTCCATTTGATTTTTAAAAGTAGATTTCATATCTGCTGAAATCTCCATTCATGCATGTTATTCATCTTTTTCTATCTTTTTTATGTCCTGTGATTCTTTTTTAAATTTATTTTTTATAGTTTTTAAAATGTTTGTTATTGTTGAGAATACATACTATAAAACATATACCAATTCAGTAATTTCTACATGTATAACCTATGCTACAACATAGCTGTCTTGTAATTCTTAATTGAATGTTGGACACCATGTGTAGAAGAACATTAGATTAAGGTAAATAACATTTATATGCTTGGAAGTCAGAGTGTGCTGCCCCTCTGCCAGCTTTCATTTCCTGTAAATGAATGTTCTAAAAAGTGGATGGGCTTTATGTTTGTCTCCTGAAGCAGGCTGTCACCTCCTGCAGGCCGGCACCTCCAAGGGGTGTTCTGTTCAGTCTTCTGTCCTGCCCAACTCTTTCTTACGAGCACTGGCTGGCAGGGTCAGCTTATATAGTAAATGAAAATGGAGGATTTTATCTGTGGAAAAGAGCTTACGTTTAAGCACAGGCTCCCCTGTATCTGAGAGCCCTAGTTATTCCAAAGGACACATTAGCCTATACTTGATCTTAAGACTTTATTAAAATTTTAGCAGTTTCTTGCCTCTGTATATGGTGGCCATCTCTTTTCCTGTGCTTTGCCAAGGATAAAACAGATTCTGTGTCCCATCTCTGCTAGGAGGGGCCTGAAACTCTACAGAATTCAGTTTACTTGGTTGCCTTGCACCTCAACTCTCTGATAGGCTGGCTTAAAAAAAAAAAATTTGTTTAGATTGTCAAACTTTTACATGTTGTTAGGATAGGAAAAATATTCTCTTTTAGCTGTCTATGTCCTAATTCAAAGAGAACTTACAGCAAAAATGAATAGATACATTTCTTGATATCAAGATGTTGGTATGACAGGAGTGCTTAAAATGTTTCATCAGGTTTGCAAGGAAATCATTTATCAGGTGACAGCTGACAAAGGAAACAAAATTACTGTGAATGGAGAAGTAGTGAAGGGACTGTGGGTGTGTCTGACCACTGCAAAATCTTCCCTTTTGACCCAGTCTTACCATAGTACTCACCTGGTCAATAATATAATTTTGATGCTTTTATAAAATCTGCTTCCTTAGCATAATAATAGCTCTTTATCACCTAAATTCATTAGTTTTCACCCAAAACCTGTCTTCTTAGCCCTTCCAGTTTGGGCCCGATAGGAAAATTTGTCTTGAGTATTTTCAGCAAAATGTGCCAATCTCTTGCTTCGTCACCCTGCCGTTTCCCTCAACCTGCAGCATTACCACTCCCTGTCATTTTGTAAGTACCATGTGCCTTAAAAATGAGGTTAAAATCTGCTGTTTCTAAAAAGTCTGTCTCAGACTAATTAATTCTTGGATATTCTCCTGGTCTCTCAGGATTTATTTCTCCAGCCTAGTTGTAGTGAAATGAGCTCTGCCTGTGGAGTCAGAACCCCCAGACTCCAGAAAGTGTCCTTATTGTTGTCTTAGCTCTGTTGCTTACTGTCTGCCTGACCTCGCCAAAGTCCTTTTACTCTGTTACGCTTTCTGCTCCCTAATATGTTCACCATAATCTGTGGGAAAATGTTCACCATAATCTGTGGTAAAGTGAGCGTTTAAATGAAATAAGTTATAATCTATACAAAATCTAATGCACTGAAGTAAATTGATTGTGAGGAAGTCACTTAACTCTGTGCTTCAGCTTTCACAAATAAAAACTTGCAACATGGGAGGTGGGGCCAAGATGGCAGACTAGACACATGTCTGTTCAATTCTCTTGTGACAACTAAGGCCTGGATTGAGAATTAAATGCAGTACCAGGGACATCCAGGGAGCCCTAGGATCTGGCCCAGGGTTGTCAGATTGAACTATGCTCCGGTATATGGGGAACTACCTCTCTCTAACACAGAACAGTACATGCTGAATCCTGCTTCAACTGACTCACCGCTGGGGAGGACTACAGATACTGACAGCTTATTTGTTATCTGGGAGACAGGGACTGGGCGTGAGCCGGCTGCTACGATGAACTGCAGTGCTTAAGTAAGCAGTGTATAGCACAGCAGAGAGACTGTGCTTGAGAAAGCCACATATTGAAATCCAAGCTCTTGGCTGAGGGTACTGCTCTCCCATTACTCTCTCATTTCTGAGCTGTGCCATAAATTCTGCTGTTTTATGACAGGAAGGGCAGCTCCGGCAGGATGCCATCTTGATCATCTGGGAGGCTGAGTCACCCACCTAGAGGCCTTAGCTGGGGCTAATATTCAAGCCAAGAAGCAGGGCTTGGTTTACAATAATGGAGCCTCTAGAGTTACAGGTGGGGCCTGGCAGAGGATGACTGTATGGCCGTAACCTCTCCCTACTTTGAACCACGTCATAGGATCTGGGGACTGCCTATGAGATGCTTTCATTGTCAGTCTGAAGGTGGGACCTGCCACACCTGAGGGCCTGTCTAATTTTGGGAGCTGTGGGATAGCTTCTTGCTTACTGCTCTAGAATAAGCTTACCTAGAGAACTGACAGCTGAGCAGCCCGAAGCATCTCCTTCACCCTTCACAGATCCACATCTTAGCGTTGGCTGATGGACCCCAGTGACCCCAGAAGTCAAGTGCCATCTTTGCCAGCTAGAAGACAGAGCCTGCCATCTCAGAGAACCCACCAGGGGTTAGTCAGAGTATGAAGACACATCAGCTCCCCTCTTAGAACTACACCTCAGTTCCTGCTGAGAAAACACCCAACAAACTTAACAGCTTCTAGATGTTGCAAAGGCTACAGTCCATAGCTAACCATTTAAAGAAACAGTGCACCATGGCTCTAAACACATACCTATTAACAATTACACTGAATATAAATGGACTGAATGCACCAATTAAGAGATAGTGAGTGACATCCTGGATCAAAAGACACAACCCATCTATATGTTGCTTACGGGAAACACACTTTAGACTCAAAATGAACAAACTGAAAATTAAAGGATGGAAAAATATATACCAAGCCAACAATATACAAAGAAGAGCAAGAGTGACAATACTAATCTCAGCTAAAATAGTCTTTCATGTAAAATGTACCATCGTGGACAAGGATGGTCACTATTGCTGAAAGGCACAGTACATAGGCGTGACATAATAATATTAAATATGTACCCAATACAAGGGAATCTAAACACATCAAACAAGCATTGTCAACGTTGAAAGATGAGATAGATTACTCCACAGTAATAGTTGGAGACTTCTACACTCCACTTTCAGTAATGGACAATCATATAGAAAAAAGTTCAACAAGGATAACAGATCTTACTGCAACAATTGACCAGCTAGTCCTAATCTTCATATTCAGGACATTTTGCCCATCAACAGATTAGTACTCCTTCTTCTCCAGTGCACTTGGGACTTTCTCTAGAATAGACCATGTGTTAGGATGTAATGCAAATCTCAATAAAAGTCAAGCCACTGAATTATTGCAAAACATCTTCTCAGACCATAAAGCCTTAAAAGTTGAAATCAATATAAGAAAAAACATAGGTAGAAATTTGAATTCATGTAAACTGAACAACACCTTGCTCAAAAACCCATGGATTATAGAAGAAGTCAAAGATGAAATAAAGAAGTTTATGGAACTGAATGAGAATGAAACTGCATCCTGTTAGAATCTGTGAGATACAGCAAAAGCAGTGTAAGAGGTCGACTTATAAATACACACATCCTGAATGAAGAAAGGATCCAAACTAAAGAACTAATCCTACAGCTTGAACAAGTAGAAAGAGAGCAACAGAGGAACTCCTCAGGCACCAGAAGAAAACAGATCATAAAGAATAGAGCTGAACTAAATGAATTAGAGAATAGAAAAACAATTGAAAAAATGAACAAAACCAAAAGCTGGTTCTTTGACAACATTAATAAAATTGATAAACCATTGGATAAACTTACAAAAGAAAAACAGGAAACAAATAACCCAACTAAGAAATGAGGTGGGATATGTCCCAGCAGACCCAACTGAAATGAGAAGTATTGTAACAATACTATGAATGACTGTACTCTAACAGATTTGAAAGCCTAGAGGAAATGGACAAATTTCTAGGTTAATATCACCTACTAAAATTATCACAAGGAAAAGTAAAATAACTTAATAAACCCATCACAAAGGAAGAGATTTAAAAAAATCATCAAAAAACTACCAACCAAATAAAGTCCTAGCCCAGATGGCTTCACTGGAGAATTCTACCAAAGTTTTAGAGAGGTATTAACTCCAATACTACTGAGACTATTTCACAACACAGAAAAGGATGGAATGCTCCCGAATTCATTCTATGAAGCCAGCCTAATCTTGATGCCAAAGCCAGAGAAGGATCCCACAAAAAAAGAAAATTACGGAGCAATATCACTGATGAACCTAGATACAAAAATCTTGAATAAAATCTTAGCCAGTAGAATTCAGCAACATATCAAAACAATAGTACATCATGACCAAGTTGGTTCCTGCCAGGGATGCAAGGCTGTTTCAACATCAGAAAAACAATTAATGTGATCAATCACATAAATAACACAAAAGCTAAGAATCACCTGGTTTGGCTGATTAATGCAGAAAAGGCACTCAACAAAGTCCAACACTGATTCATGGTAAAAACTCTCAGCAAAACAGGAACAGAGGGGGACTTCCTCAATGCAATAAGGGGCATCTGTGCAAAGCCAATGACCTACATCATCCTGAATGGAGAGGTGGAAGAATTCCCTTTGAGAATGGGAACTAGACAAGGATGCCCCCTCTCATTGCTTCAATTCAATATTGTACTAGACGTTCTAGCCCCAGCAGTGAGACAAGGTGAAGAAATGAAGGGCATGCACATTGGCAAAGAAGATGTAAAAATCTCCTTGTTTGCAGATGATATGATTGTATATACAAAGAACCCTAAAGGATCCATAAGTAACTACTGGAACTAATAGAAGAATTCAGCAAAATATCAGGATATGAGTTAAAGATAAGTAAGTCAGCAGGATTCCTTTACACTAACAAAGCGATCATCAAAGAACTCAGTACCATTTACAGTAGCCCCCAGAAGATTAAGTGCCTAGAAATAGAGCTAACTAGAGAAATAAGAGACCTATACAGAGAACTACAGGACCTTACTGCAAGAAACCAAAAGAGACTTAGATAAATGGAGAAACCTACCCTGCTAATGGTAGGAAGACTAACATTATGAAAATGTGTATTTTACCAAAAGCAATCTATATGTACAATGCAATCCCAATACAGATTCCAGCATCATTCTGTAACGAGATGGGGAACAAGTCATCAACTTGGTTTGGAAGGGGAAGAAACCCCAGGTAAGTAAACACTACTGAAGAAGAGGAACGCAGTGGAAGGTTTCATGCTACCTGATTTTAGGACATATTACACTGCCACTGTAGTCAAAACAGCCTGGTACTGGTATGGAAAAAGACATAGAAACCAATGGAACAGAGTTGAGACACCAGAGATGCCACCATACTCTTAGGAACAGTTGATATTTGACAAAGGCCCTAAGATTGTAAACAGAATTAAAACAGTCTCTTTAACAAATAGTGCTGGCAAAATTGCATATCCATCTGTAAAAAATTGAAACAAGACCCATATCTCACACCTTACACGAAAACTAATTCAGAATGGATCAAAGACCTAAATATCAAACCTAAAACAGTAAAGATCATGCATGAAAAAATAGGGTCAACAAGGGAAGTTCTAATGCACAGCTTAGACAGACTTCAAAATCTAACAAAGTAAAATCAGCAGAAGAGAAAATAGTTAAATGGGAACTACCAAGAATCAAACATTTTTACACATCCAAAGACTTGATCCAAAGAGTTAAAATACCATCTACAGAATGGGAAAAAAAAAAAAAAAATTGGCAACTATATGTTGGACTGATGTCTGATCTCCATAATCTGCAGGGTACTGCAAAATACCAAGAAGAAAAAGGTAAATAACCCAGTTAAGCAATAGGCCAAGGAGATGGACAGACACTTCAGCAAAGAGGACATCCAGGCAGCCAAAAGACACATGAAAAAATGCCCATGATCATTAGCTATCAGAGAAATTTAAATCAAAACTACAATGAGATACCATCTCACTGCAACAAGGTTGATCATGATCCAAAAAATATAAAACACCAAATGCTGGAGAGGCTGTGGAGAGATCGGAACTCTCCTACACTGCTGGTGGAATTTGGCGCTTCCTTAAAAAACTGGAAATAGGTATACTCTTTGGTCTAGTAATCCCACTGCTCAGAATGTATCCTACAGAAACAAAGGCAATCACAAGAACAGATACATGCACACAAATGTTTATTGCAGCATAGTCCACAACAGCAAAAAGATGGAATCAACCCAGATGCCTATCAGTGGATAAACTGTGGTACATATACTCAGTGGAACACTATGCAATGATAAAGAACAATGATGATTTTAGGAACCATCTCATAACCTGGTTTCAATTGGAAAACAGAATGCTGAGTGAAATCAGTCAGCAGCAAATATTGCATGAGACCCATGCTATTAGGACTTAAAAATAGACTTAAGCACAGAAGAAAAGACTCTTGGAGGGCAACAAGGGAGGGGAAGAAGGGAGAGAGTTGGTCATAGATTAGATAATTGATAGAAATATGGTTAGGTGAAAGCAGTGACAGCACACAATAGAAGATAAATCAACAACTGGACCACCATAAACTGAAAAGTCTTCTAATCTCAGTCTAATAATGCAAGGATAGAGTACCAGGGGTGGGGTATGGGAACCATGCTGTTAGGGAACACTGAGGCCAAGTGGTGTAACTGGCCTATTGCTAAGAGAGTCTTTACCCCGTCTGGGGTCTTAAAAGCTAGCAAGCTGCCGTCTGAGGTACACCAGTTGGTCCCAGAACAGATGATCACTGAGAACAATAAAGATGCAGAAAAAAGAGCCCAGGAGACAGAATGACACATGTGAATGGGAGACTGTATCAACGTGAGACCGGAAGAACCAGATGGTGTCTGGCCACCTGCAGACAGCTGTGATGGGATGCACAATGTTGAGTCTCTGTGGCAACTCTAGAAAAAGAGAGGTGTAGCTGCAGAACTCTATTAAAAGGCCACAGTTTATGGTTTGACGGCCTTGGGAATCCCCTGGGAGCATTGCCGGTAGACCTGCTCTTGCCCCTGTACAGAAAACTTTGTGACGTCGACTCTTCAGACAAAAATGGACTGGACTTGGGGCCCAATGTGACCATGTAGTTTGAATACTTTATGGCTGTGTGCATTTACAGTATGCTGTAAGTTTGGTCTCTTCAAGATGAGAGAGGAAAGGGGGAGAGGAGGGGACAGGAGATTGTTGGGAGGATATGACAAATATAGAATGAAAAGGAGGAGTATGCTGTCACCAGCCAGGGAGAGCAGAAGGAGCTGTAGAAAGGTGCACATGAAAAATTAACTTGGATTGTATACTTCTACTTAATCACACAAAAAGCAACAACTGTGCTTTTTAAAACTCTTTTCAAATTATAACTGTCTTGCGTTTTAAGGTTTTGCCATTATAATTCTACATAATACAGTTAATGTACTGTCACATTATTCTGTGCAAGTATGTTTATATTAGGTTGCAAAATACCTAAGCTCAGGGGCCTGCTGTAGGCTTTGATGACACAAGGTAGCACTCTGAACCTCAGTTGCTCTGGCTCTAAAATGGGGACAGAAGCACAGACTGTATCAGCTTTTTAAAACACCATATATTAAAAGCATCTTCATTTTCTGAATTGTAAAAACTGGTCTTTTCCTATGTTCCTTATGTTATCCGCTCCCTCTTACAAGTACCTTGTGCTTTTGAGGAAACCCTGGTGGCATAGTGGGTTAAGTGTTATATCTGCTAAGCAAAAGGTCAGCAGTTCAAATCCACCAGGCACTCCTTGGAAACTCTATGAGGCAGTTATACCCTGACCTCTAGGGTCACTATGTGTTGGAGCCGACTCAGTGACAGTGGGTTTGGGTTTTTTGATTTGTAGGTTCAAAGCTCCCAATGTTTTGTCTTCTTAGTGTGTGCCTGCCATCTAGTGATCGAAAGGGTAACAGCACAAGGTGCAGATTGGCTGTTAGTGACACAAAGCAAACCAAATACACTGCCACCAAGTCAATTCTGACTCATCGTGACCCTGTGGACAGAGTAGAACTGCTCCATAGGGTTTCCAAGGAGCACCTGGTGGATTTGAACTGCCGACTTTTTGGTTAGCAGCCATAGCACTTAACCACAACACCACCAGGGAAATGAGGGAAATGATTTTCACCATACTTGGATCTGATATACCTTCAGAATACCAGTGTAGTGAAAAGAAAGGAAGCTTTTATCTTGTTTATTGTAGAAAAACTAAATTTATTTCTTGAAGTCTTTACAAACATAGTTTGTAACTTCAGGCCTCTTAACTTCTCACTTTATTGCTTGTTTGCTTATACTTTTTCTTTCCTGTGAAATCCTATTCTTTCCCTTCTTTACCAGTCCTTTAACTTTATTTCATTGTCTAGCTGTAGGTTCAGATATTCTTCTAGTAAGTTTTGTTCCACAGTGATAGCCTTTCTTTTGCATTAGTTTAGTGCTAAAATTTTTATGCGTTCTAAACAAGCATACCTTGGCATATGAATTTTTATATGAGATAGCTATGTATTTGCATTTTGTATTTGCTGTGGAAACAGAATTTTATTTACAATTGTGTATGTTTAGAATGAAGTAGGAGTCTGATTGAAAATGTGTGACATCCAGTTCCCCATCTGATTTTTAATCATGTGCATCTGAGAAGATATAAAGCTATGCTTGTTTTACTTTTTATTTTTTATGCTTAAAAAGGTGCCTTTTTTTCATAGTTTCCCAAGAGAGTTATGTCTTACTAGTTATTTGCAGTAATTTGGACAGACACTAGTAACTTGTGAAATGGCCAGTGGTAATATAGCTTCAAGGAGCCCTGGTGGTCCAATGGTTAAAGTGCTCAACTGTTAACCAGGTGGTTGGCAGTCAGTACCCACCAGCTGCTCCATGGGAGAAAGATGTCATAGTCTGTTTCCATAAAGGAAGTTATATGAAAACCCCATATAGCAGTCCTGCTCCCTCCTGTAGGGTCTCTGTGTATCAGTATCAACTCAATTTTTGGTATTGATGTGACTATACCAGGGCTCTGCGCTTCAAGGAACTTCTATAGTGCTAGTAGTTTACCAGTAATTACAGTAGGTAATTACAGTTCTATGTCATTAATATTATTAGTTTACTGACTAAATATACCTAACCTCTAACCTGTTAGGAATATTACAATTTGATGTTAATCATGATGGTTATTAATGGTTTTGTGCATAAATTTCATCTATAATCAAAAAGCTTGCATTAAGTTGTATTCATACAATGAAAAATAACATTTTTTTTTTAAATCTGTAATTGCTTGATTGTTTCCAGTATCTTGGCATTTTTTATTTATGTTACATATGTAAGTTTTAAATGTCTTGAGAAGAGAGAACATCTTTTTCATTTTGTTCGCATGTTTCACAGCCTGGAAGACAGTGGCATGTATACAGTAGGAGCTTAATGGGTATTTGTGGAATGAAGAAGCTAAGAATTCAAGAAAAATTGGGTATAGCATTGCCTTTCTTTTGGGGGGTGTGCAGTAGCACCTCTCAGTAAGTTTGTAATAAATATTTGCTGAAAGAGGAAGAAAGGTTACATTGCTTTCTGTTGCTTTCCGTTATCAGGGATTGCAAGCCCAAGGTCTAACTCGTGCTTACCCACCACCTGCATTTCTCATTTTCCGTTCTTTCGTGTTTACATCCCCATCTTTCTTCTTCACCTCTCTCAGTTTAAATTTACCTAGCATTTTGCCTTCTTAGTATTGCCTGCCATCTAGTGATTAAAAGGGTAACTGCAGGATTAACAGCTACCTTGATGAACTCTGCATTAACAGAGGCCTCTAACCTCCAGTGTACTAGTAATTGTCTTTTGACCCCACTATTTATCCTAATTTTCTGCCACAGGGCCTTTGCACAGGACTTCTCATCATCTTCTTAACACCTACTAACCTTTCAGAGCTCAGCCTCAAACATTTTTCAAGGATCTGAAACCACAATCATCTTGACTTCCCTGAGTAGGTCAGACTCCTATTTATTTGATAGCAACCATGTTTTAGTACAACTTTTAATAATCTTATCCTTAGTTGTAGGATTATGCAAGTTAATTTGTGTTTTTTAACTAGAATGTTATCTTCAGGAGGATAAGACTTGCCCTGTTTTTTCTTAGTCATCACTGTACCCAGTACATACATCAGTATACCCTGACATGTAGAAGACATCACTGAAATCTTTGTTGAATGAGATTGATCATTCCACGGTAATAGTTGGGTACTTTAACACTCCCCTTTCAGTTAAGGATAGATCATCCAGAAAAAAGCGTAGTAAAGATACAGAAGATCTTATTTCAGCAATCAACCAATTTGACCTTATTGACATATACAGATCTTTTCATCCATCAGGAGATAAATACATCTTCTTCTCCAAAGCATATGAAACATTCTCCAGAATAGATCATATGTTAGATCATAAAATAATTCTCCATAAAATTCAAACCATTGATTTATTGCAAAGTACCTTCTCGACCCACAGAGCCGTAAAAGTTGAAATCAATAACAGAAAATTCATAGGTAAAAATTCAAGCTTGTGGAAACTGAACAACACTTTACTCATAAAGCCTTGGATTATAAAAGAAATTAAAGACACAGTAAAGAAATTTACAGATTCAAATGAGAATAAAAATACATCCTACCAGATTTTATGGGATACAGCAAAAGCAGTGCTCAGAGGTCAGTTTATCTCTATAAATAGACACTTCCAGAAAGAAGAAAGAACACAAATTAAAGAATTAACCTCACAACTTGAAAAACTAGAAAGAGAGCAACAAAGAAACCCATCAGGCACCAGAAGAAAACAGATTATAAAGACTGAGAGCAGAACTAAATGAATTAGAGAATAGAAAAACAATTGAAAAAATTAATAAAACCAAAAGCTGGTTCTTCGAAAAGATCAACAAAATTGATAAACCATTGGCTAAACTTACAAAAGAAAAACAACAGAAGATACAAATAACCCGATTAAGAAATAAGTTGGGAGTTGTTACAACAGACCCAAGTGAAATAAAATACACCATAACAGAATACTATGAAAAGCTATACTCAACAGGTTTGAAAACCTAAGGGAAATGGACAAATTTCTAGATTCATATGACTCGCCAAGACTATCACAAGGAGAAATAGATCAACTTAATAAATCTGTCACAAAGGAAGAGATTGAAAAAGTCATCAAAAATCTACCAACCAAAAAAAATCCTGGTCCAGACGGCTTCACTGGAGAATTCTACCAAACTTTTAGAGAAGAATTAACTCCAGTACTAACAAGGCTATTTCACACCATAGAAAGAGATGAAATACTTCCAAATTCATTCTATGAAACCAGCATAACCCTGACACCAAAACCAGGGAAAGATCCCACAAAAAAGAAAATTACAGACCAATATCACTCATGAATCTAGATGCAAAAATCTTCAACAAAATTCTAGCCAATAGAATTCAACAGCATATAAAAAAATAATTCATCATAATCAAGTTGGTTTCATTCCAGAGATGCAAGACTGGTTCAACATCAGAAAAACAATGTAATCAACCATATTAATAACACAAAAGATAAAAATCACCTGATTTTGTCAGTTGATGCAGAAAAGGTATTTGACAAAGTTCAACATTCGTTCATGCGTAAAACTCTCAGAAAAATATAAAGGAGAAATTCCTCAATATAATCAGTAGCATCTATGCAAAGCCAACTGCTTTCATCATCCTGAATGGTGAAAGACTGAAAGAATTCCCTTTGATAACGGGAACTAGACAAGGATGCCCGCTCTCACCACTTCTATTCAATGTCATGCTAGAAATTCTAGCCAGAGCAATTAGAAAACTCAAAGAAATAAAAGGCATCCGTATTGGCAATGAAGAAGTAAAGATCTCCCTCTTTGCAGATGATATGATTGTTTATACAGACAATCCAAAGAAATCCGTAAGTAAACTATTAGAGCTAATAGAAGAATTCAGTCAAGTATCAGGATACAAGATAAACATAACTAAATCAATAGGATTCCTTTATACCAACAGTGAAATTATTAAAAAAATCACCAAATCAATTCCATTTACTGTAGCTCCCAAGAAGATAAAATACCTAGACATAAATCTGACTAGAGAAATAAGAGATCTTTGCAGAGAAAACTACAAAACCTTGCTACAAGAAACTAGGAGAGACTTACATAAGTGGAGTAATCTACCCTGCTCATGGATAGGAAGACTCAATATTTTGAAAAAGTCTATTTTGCCCAAAGTAATCTACTTATATAATGCAATCCCAGTACAAAGTCCAGCGACATTTTCATGAGATGGAGAAACAAATTATCAGCTTTATTTGGACAGGGAAGTAGGCCCAAATAAATAAACACTACTGAAAAAGAAGAACATAGTGGGAGACCTCTCACAACCAGACTTTAAAACCTATTACACTGCCCCAGTAGTCAAAACAGCCTGGTATTATGTATAATTCTTAACAGTTTTTAAAAGCCATTTAAAAATAACTGAATAGAAACTATGTACTATATATATAGGCATTCACTTATTCAGCAAACATTACCTACCCTAAAGAGTATTTTTATGTTAAACGCTAAAGTTATAACACTCTTATTTGACCAGTTAATTAATGAAGCAACCAGTAAGATGTAAAACTGGTAAAAAGGATAATCCAGTAATCAGACACAAAGACTGCCAGGAATACAAAAATGAATATACTAACAGATAAGGAAAATGGTCAATATTCACACTGTAATCCACAAAATCTATTTGCATGTCTATGGACAGGAAACATTTGCATTAATATCAGCCCTCTACTAGTTCATTTCCATCTCTACAAAGTTATACAACAGTTGGAGACCCTGAATCTTGCAGACCACCATTGGGAAAAAAAAAAAAAAAAACCTGTTGCCCTTGAGTCGATTCTGACTCATAGCAACCCTATATGACACAGTAGAACTGCCCCATAGAGTGTCCAAGGAGCAGTTGGTAGATTCATACTGATGTATGCCTGGTGAAGCCTCCAGAGAGGCTTCTTTAGCCATCTCCCTCTGAGCAAAGGTAAGGAGTATAGATTTTGTCCTTGTCCTGAAAACTCAAAGGAGCTATTTGAAAAAAAGATCCATTGCCACTGAGTTGATCCCAACTCACAGTGACCCTGCAGGACAGAATAGAATGCCCCATAGGATTTCAGGGAGCTGCTGGTGGATTCAAACTACTAACCTTTTTGGTTAGTAGTTATTGCATGCTGTAGCCCTTAACCATTGCACACCAAACTGAGGTGTAATATGGTTAGATCTGCCTTTAAAAAGAACAGTAGAGACTGCAGCATTCTACAGGACAGCATAATTGGAGCTCAGATATGTGGTAGAGAGTTACTGTGGATTTTCTAATGTGGCTAGATCTATGTAGTCACATCAGGAGACAGGAGGGATGAGGAAAGGAAGTAAATGGAAGACATGATCTTTCCAAGAAGAGCAGTCAACATGTGCAAAGGTCCTGGGGTACAGAGGTCCTGCTCAGTCAGCATGTGCAAAGGTCAGGGCAAATAAAAGGGATTGGAAGAAGACCATGGTGATACTCTGTGGGTTACAACAAGGTAAACTAGAGTGCAAGATTATCAGAGCAGACTTGGGACTTGTGAGCTCAGACAGTGAATAGCAATGGAAAGCCATTTCTTCTTCTTTTTTTCCTTCAACAAATATTTACTGAGAACCTACTGATGGCTGCTACTGAGCACTCCCTAAACATAAGGGAGTAGCCGTGTCTCATTTTTCTTTGAATCTTTAGCATCTGTTCATTCCACAAACATCTATGAAGCACTTAATTGTTTACAGGCTATGGTCTTCCCTGCTGGGAAGAAATGGAAGAGCATAAAGAGATCTGAGATCCACATCCTATTTATGAAGCACAAAGTGTAATGAGGCAGGCAGCATGTGAACGGAAGATGTAACATCATCAATAGTACTTTCATGAGGTGTTTGCCAAATATGCAACTACACATAAAACTGATCAAGGGGCCTCACAGAGGTCACATCTGAGGCAGGTGTTGAAGAATAAGTTGGATTTTTTTCCAAGTGAAAAAGAGAGGAATTCTGACAAAGGATGGCTTGTGTGCAATGGAAAGATAGTAAATTCTGTGTAGGGACTAGCAAGTCACTTGATCTAGCTAAAGTGGAGGTGACCAGCTGGACATGGAGAAAGGAATAAGAAATTACTGTGAGAAGGTAGGTTGTCATCATATTTAGATGAGAGTTTCCTTAACACCAAGAAGATACACTTTTGATCCAGGGGGCAAAATGATAAGATAGGAAGTTTTTATAAAGTAACATTTTGAATTTTATTCTGGTAGTGTGTATGTATAGATTTTAAAAGTGAAATTGTCTGCTGATGGTTTAAAGGTGAGAGATATATAAGAAAGTTAGCCCCTCTAATTTTAGTTGTATTTTTTATCCCATGTACTTTGAGGGTTCAAATGGTTGTATCTCATTTGGCTGAAATCATAAAACCCCAAAACCAAACCCACTGTCAATGAGTCAGTTCTAACTCATAGTTATGCTATAGGACAGACTAGAACTGCCCCATAGGGTTCCCCAGGGGCAGCGGGTGGATGTGAACTACTTGTCTTTTGGTTAGCACTGAATGCTTAACCTGAAAACAAGAAGATATAATTTTATTTATTAATCTCCAACTTTGAGTTTATTGCTAACGTCAGTTGTTTAATAGTAAACAACAGACCAAAGACTTTTGCATGAAATTACAAAAATTGGTATAATATCCAGAGGTAAAATATATACTATTTAGCTTTTTTAATGACTTATTACCTATATTAATTATATTAACCATGTTTTAATATATCAGAACTTTAAAAAAATTGAATCTCATCATTCAAAGAAGCTGTTTGCTCACTTCCCTGACACCAAGAAAAGGTCATGGCAGTCTTTTGTTGTTAGGTGCTCTTGAGTCTCTTAAGTCTTCTAAAGGTTGGAAGTAAGAAAAGCAGTGTTACAGTGTTGTTTCTTGTGACAGTAAATTAAAGAAATTGGCTGTTATTAGAACTCTGATCTTTCCCATTTTTCGTAAAAAATGTGGTGTAATCTGCACACATTTCAGGTTAGAGAAAGGAGAAATTAAAAAATAAATAACAGCCAAAAAACACATGCGGGCATGCTCACGATCATTAGCTATTAAAGAAATGCAAATCAAAATGACAATGAGATACCATCTCACCCCAACAAGATTGGTCATGATCCAAAAAAACACAAAACACTAAATACTGGAGAGGCTGTGGAGAGATTGGAACTCTCCTACACTGTTGGTGGGATTGCAAAATGGTGCAACCTCTTTGGAAAGCAATCTGGCGCTACCTTGAAATATTGAATATAGACATACCACTTGACCCAGTAATTCCACTGCTTGGAGTATATCCTACAGAATCAAGGCCATTCACACCAACTGATACATGCACGTGAGTGTTCATTGCAGCACAGTCCACAATAGCAGAAAGATGGAAGCAACCCAGATGCCCATCAACAGAAGAATGGATAAACTATGGTATATATACTCAATGAAACACTATGCAATGATAAAGAACAATGATGATTGTAAGAAACATCTCTTAACCTGGTTTTAACTGGAGGACATTATGTTGAGTGAAAGTAGTCAGTGACAGAAGGACAAATATTGTATGAGGCCCGTACAATAGGAACTTAAAAGCAGACTCATGCGTAACAGAAAAGACTCTTTGATGGCTGCAAGGGGGGAGACGGGGAGGAAGCGAGGGGGAAGGGTTTAGATTAGATAGTTGTTGGAAATTTGGTTGGGTGAAATCGTTGACAGCACACATTAGTAAGAAGATCAATATTAACGGGACTTCAACACAACTTATGTACTCCTCCCATCTTAACCTAATATTGCAAGGACAAAGTAGCTGGGGTAGGATGTCAGGGACCCTGCTCTCAGGGGAAATCTAGGCAAATTGGCATAGCTAGCCTTTTGCTAATGAGGTCTCTCTGCACCCCACATTGGTGAGTGGTGTCTGGGGTCTTAAAAACTGCCAAGCTGTCATCTGAGGGTACAGCAAATGTCCCCAGCTTAGCAGAAACAGATGATCAACAAGGTCCATAATGACTGGGGGAAAGAGAATTCAGAAGACAGACAGACCCACGTGAGTAGATGTCTACATCAACTTGGTGACCGGAAGAACCAGATGGTGCCCGGCTACCACCAGTGATAGCCACGATGGAGCTCACAAAGTTGAGTCTCACTGGCAACACAAGTATAAACAGGGGTGCACCCGGAGATCTCCACTAAAAGACCGCAGTTGATGGTCCAGGGGCTTGGAGTTCTCTTGGGAGCAGGGTCCCTGGCCCTGATGCCGCCCCTGTCTGTAAATCATAATGAAGGTCAACTTTTCAGACAGCAATGGATTGGACTTGGTGATGCAGAGTGACTATATTGTGTGGGCACTTTATGGTTCTAGGCGTCTGTAGGTTGTCCTGTTGACCTCGTACTGGAGGAAGGGGAGTGGGTGGAGAGGAGAAGATAGGAGACTGTTGGGAGGATAAAACATGTATGGAGCAGAGAGGAAGAGAGTGCTGTCACTGCAGGGAGAGCAGTGGAGGCTACATGTAGGTCAATATGCAAATTTACATGGGAATGTACATTTTCATTCAATCATACTACTAATAAATAAATAACAGAAAACAGCAGATACATAGGTAATGGAAAGCCTACTGATTTTCCACATGCATGTACTATGAGATGTCATCTAGCAGAGCTCTGAGGAAAATATTTATGGAATTTCTTTTGGAAATCAATTTATTTCTTTTCCTTTCCTCAATTTTTTTCACCATGTTTTCTGCCTATAGACCTATCTCATCTGTATCATTGTCACTTAAAAAAAGCCTCTGTTCACAGATATGTGCCAGGCTGTGCACATCTTGGTGTTATTTCAGAGAGTTCTAGATAATATTTTATATGAATGTGTTTACAGACCCTTTGAAAGTTAGCCACTGTGCAACATTTACTGTGAGATTTCAATTTAGAACTGAAATAGTATGACTTTTTCCTTTAAATATATACGGTGTGCAAAATTGATTCACTGTTATCTGCTTTTTTCCTCATAATTTATGGAAAAAGGTGAGGGGAATGTACCGCCTTTCTAGAAACTGTAAATCATTGTAATAAAAGAATGCATGTATTTTTTTATTTTTTTGTATATTTTGAGATGATTTTTTTCCCTTAGTCATTTACATTTCAGCTTCTGCCTGGTTAATATGCAGATTTACAATAATGATATGTGATTTGTTAATCCAGATAAAGATGTCCTTTATTTGATACATCGTGCCAGCCTAAAGGAGACCTGTTGTTGCAGTCGTTAAGCACATAGCTGCCAACTGAACACTCAGCAGTTTAAACCCACCAGCTGCTCTGCAAAACAAAGGTGTAGCAGTTTTCCTCCATAAAGATTCACAGCCTTGGGAACCTCTGCGTCAGTTCCACTCTGTCCTGCAGGGTCGCTATGAGTCAAAATAAGCTAGATGGCGGTGTGAACCCTAAGGATCCCTAAACAGTCAGCTACTAACTGAAATGTTGGCAACGGGAACCCACCTTGCAGCTCTTCAGGAGAAAGACCTCACGATCTGCTCCAGTCAAGACTACAACCTCGAAAACTCCATAGAGCAGTGCTGCTGTCACATGGGGTGGCTGTGAGTCAAAACTGACCTGACGGTGCCCAACAACAACCACCATGCTAAACAATATGAAATGTGTTTTCTGCATTCTCCTCCAATTATCCATAAAAGGCCTCCACTTAGAACAATCATGGCCAAGTATTTTTCCCCAGTGTTGTATATTCGAGGTATGGTAGAAACAGTCTTTTATTTCTCCTGAATGTGCTGTATTTCAGAAACCCAGTCTACTAGAAACAGTCATGTAGAAACAATTTGGGTTCATTCAGGCTCAGAAGCTGATAGGGTTTTTCTGGAATAAAGCTGCAGTTCTTCTCTGTCTGGAGCGCTGATTAAATTATGTTGTTACCAACCTTTTTCTTTCTTTTATTTTGTGAACTCAACAAACTTGTGTAATTTGAAGTCATTAAGTAATTGACATATATTGTATCATGTGTTTGGATGTTTTTCTTTCATATATGGAAACAGTAGTTCTTAATGTAGTTTAAAAGCTTAAATGTATACATTTTGAGTATAAACAGCATGGCGATTAACAACTATAGAAGGGAAAACAGCCTGTTAATTGGTTTTACTTTTGTTTGTAATTCTGTTGTGAAAATGCATAAGATACACTGTTGAAGAGCTGTTGGTGGCGGAGCCGGCTGTGATTCCGCGCACCCTTGTCCGCATGCGGCGGCAGGAAGCTCGGCCCGCCCTGTGCCCTGCCCGTGGCCTGACGTGGTTGAGTCCGTCGTTGAGGCTGTCGTGTCAGTCTCTCTCGTTGACGGTGTAACTTCATCCCGAAGTGAAGACTGACGGAAGTCTGCTCTAGCTTGTTGTTGTTAGTTTCTGTCGAGTGGATTCCAAGTTATGGCAACTCTGTGTGTGTCGAGTGGACGTGTACCCCACAGGGTGGTCAAGGCTGGAACCTTTCAGGATCAGCTGGCCAGGCCTGTTTGCTAGGTGCCTCTTGGTGGATTTCAACAATGCGTAGCCATTTGTGGTAACCAAGAACTTCTCTAGTCTAGCTAGGAAGTATAAAAATAAAATTTAAATGTACTTAATGAAGCATAAATCATGATATCATAATGTAGGTATGGTTGTATAAAAAATAGTGCCTTCCTAATAATAAAAAGTTGAACAACAACAAAAATTTCATTGAGAAGCTGTGGTATATGCAGGCAGCTAGAGACTGTAAAATTTATTTCGGAAGAAAAGGAACAAGACAACACAAAAGAGAAGGACATCTGCCTTTTTTTCTCATTCTTATTTTTGGTAAGGTATGTGACCTTGAGCAAACTATGGAGCTTCTGAGGCTGCCTTTGGAAATATTGTGGGGTTCATCAGACTCTGAGCTGCTTATTGTCAGAGAATAGATCTTTCTCAATTCAGGATTCCCAGCACTGTATTCTATATGTATGTGAAAGTGCTTTGCAAAGTACTCTGCAGATAAAAATATTAAGCTATTGATATTAGCTCTTACACAAGCAATCATGACTTTAAAAGGTAGCAACAAAATGGCTTAGCTCCCTCAAAGTATTTTTTGTTGTTTTGGTTTATTGTTTTAAGCCAAAAATTAAATATAAGACCCCTAAGAGCTCAGTGTAACAATAGTGACTTCTCTTTAAAAACAAACAGCTGTATTATATCTTGTGAATTTTGGAGGGGTTCAATGAAATACATTTTACCACAGAAATAATATTTTAAGTGCTGGTTATACTCCTAATTCATTCCACAAATTTCTATTTAAATTATACACCTTAAATTTATAGTGGTAGAATGATGGTACAATTACAGGTCTCAAATACATTTCTAATCACTGTGAATTTATGTATGAGAAGGAGCCTTGGTGATACAGTGGTTCAACTGTTGACTGAAAGGTCGGCAGTTCAAACTCAAAAGTGACTTCTCAGGAAAGAGACGTGGCAGTGTGCTTTTGTGATGATTAGAGCCTTGAGAACGAGGTGGGGCAGTTCTGCCCTGTCTGTCAGGGCTCCTCTGAGTCAGTCGCCTCAGCAGCCTTGGATTTGGATGGAGCAACTCACTACACGTTCCAAGTGTGGATTCCCAGGGCTTATTCGTCTAATTCCTTCCTTTCTGCCATTCACCAGCAGTGGCATGCAAGGAGTAGGGGAGTACGGATCCCTTCCTCTAGGTTCCAGAAGTTTGCTTACTCATTATGGCTGTAATACAGAAGACAATTATCTAGATTGAGAAATCCAACTGGAGGCCCAGAAACTTATTCTGGGCATGTCAGTTGAAGTCTCCACATTCAGGTTTGCTGCTGCCCATTCAAAAGGATGGGTTGCAGTAGTCATGAGCATCTTTAGCATCTAGACACTGGCCTTTAAAAGCATTTCCCATTTAAAGGATCAAGGGCTATCAGGGGAAATGACTGATTCCAGGTCTGGCGCAGCAAAAGTGTAAGTTCAGCTCCCCAGACCGAGACCAAACTGGACTATACAAAACATCGAGTGAGACTGGAGACAGACAAACCCTTAAATGTGTACACAGGGTTGTCTGAGAAACTCTTTGCTGGAGCCAAGATGACCAGACCTTGCTCAGATCACGGGAAGTTCCGCACAAAAGGGGAACCGTGCTGTCACAGGGCAGGGAGCTAAAATAGAGTAGTTCTGGGTGTTACATGGCAACATGACATAGACTGCAAATTTGTTCTTAATTCACAATAAAATATATTTAAAATAAAAGAAAGTGTAAGTTGAAGTGACACATTGTACCCAAAGCAATAAGCTGATTTATCAAAGATTTCTGAGGTCATATCTAAAGGATCCAGCAGCCTGCCGAGTGGGATACTACTGGCCAAAGATGGAACTGTTTTTTTAGATCTTTTATTTTGAAAAACTTCAAACATATGCTGAAGTCAAGAGAAACTTAGAAGAATTCTGAGATACCCTTCATTCAGCTCCAACAATTATCAAATCAGAACCGATCTTATTTTAGTGCTATTCACCTCTCCTAGCCCCTCCCCATCACCGGACTGTTGTTAAGGAAGTACCGACAGCGTATCACTTAATCTGTGAAAATGTTTTGTAATATAGCTTTTAAAAATAAGCCAGCCAGCCAAGCCAAGTGCCGTCGAGTTGGATCCGGCTTCTTAAAAATAAGAGATATTATCTAACCTAAATCACTCAGTCATATTAAATTAAAAAAAAAAAAAGATATTAGAAAAAAAGCATAATCATGGTATAATTCAAGAAGAACTGTGACAGGTTGAGCCATATGAAATACGTGAATCACAGTAGTTAAATATGTAAATATGTAAAAATCACAATAGTTAGAAGAAAAGAGATTCCAAGGTAAAATTTTTGAAGTTGGCGAGTGTTTGGATGGGAGATAAAAGAAACAGTCTTGGCAAATATTGGTAATTGTTGAATCTTGGTAAGTGGGGGTATGGCATGATTTTAAGTCAACTATTCCTGAATCGGGGACTAAAACTGTATGACTGACGGAATGTATGTATGTATGTGTGTCTTAAATACAGTGATTTATTTATTTTTTACTTATTAGTTTGAAGAACTGGCAAATGTTGAGATAAATATTAAGCAATTTCCTCCTCTCCCAGTTTGTCAAGTCATAGTATAGTATTCAAATATCCTGAATGCATATTACTTTTAACTGTTCCTTTTAAAATTATTTCTTTAAAATTTACTAAAGAGACTTCTTCCAAACTGTTAAAGCTGATTTGCTGTCCATGCCTCCCTCTAGACGCGCTTTCAGAGGCCTCTGCAGAGCCTCGATAGTGCCCAGTATGAAGAGGAGGAGGATGACGTAGAGCGAGCAAGCAGGTAAGGACGGGTTCTGGTGGCCAGCAACGGCCGTGATGTCATGGCTCAAGTTCTAGGTTACCAATGGTGTTTTGAAGGACGTGCACTTTCAGAGCTCAAGTGAACGCCCCTGTCAGTGTTCTTCAGCAGAAAGAATCAGTGCTTCTTAGAGTGTCATGAGGGATGAATCTTGGGACAGGGAAAGCAAGACAGGTCATGAAGTGTCACATTGATTTTGGAAAGCAGTAATGCCTGCAGAACTATCTGGAGTTACATGAAAGGGGGAAAAGAAGCCTGTCAAAATTAGCCCGTTGTGCTTCTGCTTAAGAGGGGCAGGATAAACTATCAGAAACAGTGGTAATAGTTAACTGAACCAAATGGAATTAACTGTCAGAGGCAGTGGGGTTAGATTAAATGGTGGTATCAAAAGAACAAATTTAATACAAGGTGTTATTTTGATATAAAATAACTATAAAAATAATAATAGTATATGTAAACTCTCTGACAACTTTAAAAGACATGAAGGTGACAAAATAGACATGTTTTTCTCCATTGAGTTTATTACCTGCATAGATGAAAGAACATTTTTCTTTAAATAAGCGAATGCCAGCCAAGTGCTGTCGAGTCAGATACGACTCATGGTGACCCTAGGGGCCAGGGTGACCCCCAGAGTACTCAAGTGAATAGACAACGTAAAACAAAACCATATCAAAATATTGGAAGTGAGTTGAAGCTACAACAAGCTTTCCAGTGTTAAATCTAGTATTTCTAAGGTAAGGGGCTCAACTTCCTTTAAGCTGTGTGTGAAAAACCCCCACTTCTGCTTCCTGCTTGCCGAGGTGCCATGTACTTTGGCTTGTTCTTAATACGTGTGCACAAAACTTGTAGTGTTAGATTGGTATCTACATCACTGCAAAAATTTTTGCCATGAACCAGTTATTGATTTTGTTATTATTCAGCAGAAATGTCACTTTGCTTTCAAAACTGTCTTATTCTACAGCTGCTGTTACATGTTTTCTTTTCCTTCAGGTTGTCTTCTGAAGATGGTGAAGAAGCTTCTGCTTATTTTTATGAAAGTGATGATTCTATTGAAGTGAGAGCAAAGCCTCCTTACTCAGGTGAAATGGATTTACTAGGAGAGATCCTGGATACGCTGAGCACACACAGCTCAGATCAAGGAAAGCTTGCAGCTGCAAGGAGCTTGGATTTCTTTAGATCAATGGATGATATTGATTACAAAACTACGGTTAGTTAATTTTTCAGCTTACAAGATTAAATGAAAACATGCTTGCCCTTCTTGTGATTGCCTGATCCTTACAACCTGAGTTGGTAGAAAGATTTAACTTCTAACAGGTCAAGGTTGACACTTCAAAAACATGTTCCAGTTTAATCACTAAGAGTTATCTCTGGTAATAAAATCCCAGTATTTTCCCTCTCATTTATCTAACTCTGGTGGTATTTGTCATGAATCAAAATCGCTTTGTCAAGCTGTATTTTTCTTACAATCTAACTCTATATGTGTTTTCTCTGGAGAATCTTTTAAAAACAGAATTTTCTAACTTGCTTGAATATTTATGAAAATATTTTAATAAATGTAAGAATTCAAATTACTTTTCCATTTTGTTACTTCACAACTGAATGACTGAATACTTGATAACATGAGAGACAGTGTATGAGTAATGGCATCTCTGTTCTTACTGTGCCTGTAGCACTTGACATTGATTATATAACCTAGTTTAAATTTTCTAGGTGAGAATTGTAAGGAAATGGGAGCCAAAGTCCATCTCATTGCATTCCTACTGACAGTCCTGCTGGTAGAGCTGTATGGAGGTATTCAGCATTAACAGCCCCTGATCTAGTTCCTCTGGAAGAAACTTCAAATTTCTATCTTTGCTTTCAAAATGAAAAAGAGACTTTATCACTGAATTAACAGTATAATGTTATGAATTTTTTTGAATTTTTTATTTATTCTTTCAGAACAAATCCAATGCTCCTAGTGAGAATAATCTGGCCCTGCTTTGTGGTGGCTCTGGCGACCAAGCAGAGTGGAATCGTGGTCAGGATGATAGCGCGCTGCATGGTAAACACCTGCCTCCGTCTCCCAAGAAGCGGGTTTCCTCTAGTGGTTTCGCAGATTCACTGTTCATTCTGAAAGAGGAAAACAGTGACAAACCCGTCAGCACTGACAAGGTGAATGGTCCTACTGTGGTGGGAAAGCCAGTTTCAGCTTCAGGACTGGATTCCCAGTTAGCGTCTCCTGAAATTTCCCAGACTGCTCAAGGAATAACAGAAAAGAAAGAAACACTAAGCCAGATTTCAGATGATCTGCTTAAACTCAGCCTGGGACGATGTGTTCCTTGGGAAAAAGAAGGGATGGAAGCCAAGGAGACTTCAGAAGATGCTGGACTGCTTCATGAAGTAGTGTCATTATGTCATATGACGTCTGCCTTCCAACAAGAGTTAAACATTTCAGAAGATAATAGAAGTGAAAGCAAAGCTTCTGTCAACAATTAAGGTTCAACCACTTGCATCCAAGCTTCTATGGAGATGTCTTAGGATCCCCTGTAATCTGTATAGTAAACAGAAGTATTTGTAGGAATGACAATTCTTACTACTGTTTGAGACTTATTTTTCGTTTGAAGCATACATTTCTATTTGCTCATCTCATGGATATATGTTATCCATTGATTTTTAAATGTAAAGCTAATTCTTCTACAGCACTCTTAAATCAGGTACTAGTTTTTATGTATGTGGAGCGTATGTGTTGAACATAGGACTTCCCCATATTTGGTGCTTAATGCCATTCATTTTATTTAAACAAAGTATGCATATATAATCCTTGCAGATAGCCAGTAGCTACTGTACCAGTCTTGAGCATGAACTGATCAAGATATCAAAACTAGCCTGAAACTGTTGACCAACTAATTGCCTTAATCTTAAGCCTATATTAATTAAGTATACTTAAAAGATTTATGGAATTACATGTATTCTTTTAACAAGATAAGTTATTGGCATTCTGCAGAGCAATAATGACTTCTCCTGCTTTTTAATCAAGTCAGAATTCATTGTTTCAAAGTTAAAAAGCTCACTTGTGGAAATTGTTTATAGAAGTACATTGCAACCATGTTTTCAAAAAAGCAGTTATAAAGGTACACACTTATCTTTCATTCATTGAAATATATGAAGTGCTGAATTACAATGTGAAGTTAATGACTTCTGTTTACAAAGGAAGATACTTTATGAATTTTTCAGGCTTTCTGGGCACTTTCGCTGACTAGAAGTCCACCCCCAAATGCCAAACACAATGTAAACTATTAAGATAAAAAAGTCACTCTTTTATTTTTTTCTTAACTAGTCATTCTCTATCAGAAAGCTTCATATCATCACTGCTAATTCACTTTTTAAAAATAATTTATTTTCTTAAAAATCTTAGGTGTGCAGAAAACCTACAAGGATAGTACAGAGTGTTTTCTATGTGACACCTCACTTCCCCAAGCAGCATAGCTTGTCCGGTTATCAGTGTGTTACATTAGTCTGGTACATTTCGTAAAATTAATGAACAATATTGGTACCTTGTGATTGACTAAAGCTGATACTTTATGTGGATTTCTTTGGCTTTACCTAATGTCCTTTTCTGCTCTGAGTTCCCATCCAGGATACCACATCACATATAGCTGTCATGTCTCTTTCAACTGTGGCAATTTCTACAGACTATTCTTCTTCACAATAGGACTTTGACAATTTTGAGAAGTACTTGTCAGATATGTTATAGGATGCACCTCTGTTGGAATCTGTCTTACCTTTTTCTTATGATCAGACTGGGCTTAAGCAGTTTTAGGTGAAAGATCACAAAGGTAAAGTGCATTTTCATCATATCAAGGGCACATACTGATATGGTTCATGAATGCTGATACTGACTTGGATGACCTGTGAGGCAGTGTTTGTCAGGTTTTTCCACTGTAAAGTTGCTGTTTTAATCCCCTTTCTGTACAGCACTCTTTGGAAGTCACTATGGACAGTACACACTTAAGGACATAGAGAGTTAGGCTTCCCTCCCATCCCTTGACCCTGGTATTACAGAGTATTTACATAAACCTTTTGTAGTTCTTCTGTATAGGAGATTTGGCTTTTCTGCCTCAAATTCACATTTAAGCTTTGGGATCCGTCTAAGAAGGAATCATGGATTGGTTGCATTGTAATAAACCAAACCAGACCTTGTGCTTCATGATAGTTAAATAAAGAGTGACAGACACAGTTAAGGAGGAACAACAGTGATGTGATAGTTAGTTTGTTACTGGTACAATATTCAGTGGTATTTACTTTAAACATCATCTATCGTGAATTTCTTTTATTGTCCTATTAGAAAAAATGTTTGAGAGACCATTCTAGGATCCCACTCTAAAAATATAGGTTTTACTTAAAAAAATCATGGAAAATGGTTTGTTAAAAACATTGCTTAAAATATTCAGGTCAGTCTTTAAACCACTTAAAGAAATTACTAAGATTTTTTTTTAATTACCTTCCAAAATTTAAATAGGTGTTTTTATTTGGAGCAGTTATCCATTTATGGTTTATAAAGGAAGACAAATCTTGTTTTTCTTATAAGGATGGAGTTTATTTATATTAAGGAGAAGAGGTTTTAATCTTTTTTTTTAACACAAGAGTAAAACTCATGGTTCTTGTCATATTTTGCATTATCTACTCATTACAAAATTCCATTTTATTTTATTGAAATATGTAGTAAAAGAAGACCACAAAAGTTCTTTTAAATAAGGAAAAAAGTTCACTGTGTTGAGCTCCTTAGTAAATATTTCTTCATAATTTGTGAAAAGAATGCACAGAAGCCTTTTCATATGAACTTTGGAGTGAATTAGTTTTTTTTTTTTTGCTTCCAAATGGGTAGCTTGAATGAGATCCCCGCAACAGCATAGGCCATATTTGAATTTTAATGTTTGTTTACTCAACATGATGGCATCAGAAATGTAAGTTTTTTGTTGTGTTGTCTTGTTTCTGTTTTGTATACTTCAGTCCCTTCCAAAATATTTGGCTGTCCTACTGTGTTGTTTTGGGCTTAATTTAGCTACCAACAAGTTATTTTAAAGTGATTTGTGCCTTATTTTAACATGCAAAATCAGCAGTTATCTTTAAAAACCAAAACAGAAAGTCTATGTGTTATTCTTTAAAAAAAAAAAAAAAAAAAAATCTAGAAGATCAGTAGCAATGATTTTTGGTATTTTGTAAGTGATTGTGTTTTACTATTCTAAGTCTGATCTTAAACTAGCTTTCCCAGTATTATGGTGCGTAGAGTGAGAATGAAGTAAAACTAAAGTGAGTTCTGAAATAAAAATGTTATCTTGTTTTCTACTGTGTTCACATTCTCAATGGCAACTAAACAAAATATTTGTAAGTTCCCCTGCAGTTTTGTTGAAAAAAAAATTTTTTTTTTGAAGAAGCAACATTTGTTATACACCAGAATTTTATAAATGAGTAAGACATTTGACTTTGATACATAGTCTTTTATGTGACTTCTGAAACTGAATTATAATTCTTTCTGAATTCTACTCTAGCCTTCATCCTTTTGCTCTTAGATATTGCACCCATGGTATTTCAGGGATACAGAGGAGAGGTGTGTGGATTTAGGAGCTCTCATTCTGTTAAGTTGTTAAGTTCTATATTTCAATGACTACTTATTAGCATATTTTAGAAAGCCGCCAAAAAGTAGCATGATTATTTTTCTGATTAAAAACTATATAGCTCATTTATTTAGAAAGTATTCTTCATGTCTTTGTCCCAGTAAAATGCAAAGTTACAGTGTTGAAAGAAGTGTGACCCTCCAAAATATGTGTTGTAATTCCTAACCTCTATGCCTGTGGTTATAATTCCATCTGGGAATGAAGTGCATTATGCTAACGAGGCAAGATTAGTGTAGATGTGTCTTGAGTCAGTATCTTTTGAAATATAAAAGAGATTAAACAAGCCAGAAAGGAAGCAGAGATGGGGGAAGAGAGATGCCAAGCCATGTGAAGGTTGCTCAGTAGCAGAAGCTCAGAAGAGACCAGGACCTTCCTCCAGAGCCAATAGAGTGAGCCTTCCCCTAGAGCCAGCACCCTGAATTTGGACTGCTAGCCTCCTAAACTGTGAGAAAATAAATCTGTCACTAGTTAAAGCCACCTACTTTGGTGTTTCTGCTGTAGCAGCACTGGGTAACTAAGACATACGGTAACTGAGAATGTGGGAAGGTAAAACAATTGAGATAGTCCCTACTCAGAAGGAACCAATTAAAAGGAATTGCAAATCTCTGTTGAAATAATCCTTTGCTTGGAAGCAATTAGGCTGAGGTTCTAAAACAGCAGAAACCATTAAAAGTTTGTGTTTTTAGTAGCTGCTTAGTAAAGCATGTTCTAAGTGTAGAACCATGATGTCCTTTTTAATTTCAGTAACTATTTTTCTGTTAATATGCTGAGTATAATAATGCTGCTACCTAAGATGCCACTTTCAAAGGAGAGACTGAGAGAAGTTTTTTAGAAAAGGAATGTCATTGTTCATCTGATTCTGTATCACCATTCTGCTGCTCGTCTTTCAACCAGCTAGCATAGGGCCCTTTATGATGGAATGATACTCCTTTCCTATACATAGGACCAGTTTAAGAATAACAGATTGTGGATGCATGCTGGTGGAATCCAGGTTTTAGTGTTTTTATCTTAATAAGCATATTTTCCAGAAATAGCCCCCCGCCCCTTTTAAAATTAAAACTATGTGACAGTACTGTTACTAGAATTCTGTGCTAATATTCTAATAGTGGTTTGCAGGAATGCTGAAGAATTAGTTGTTTCTTAAGTAAGGCGAAGAAGTAGACTCTTGATCAAGAGGAGAAAACTATGAATATTCTCATAATCAGTGGACCTTCCCTGTCTTCTAGGAATTTTGAGTTTTCAGGAAAATAATGATTATTTTCAGGAGCACATTTTTAAAGCAGATTTTACATTTAGCATTAAAGATTCTGATTCTGAGTAGATAACTGTAAATCAGGATATAAATTTAAGAATGTAAAATGAATTCCCAAATCTAATCTTCCCAAAGAACTTTTCACTATAGAAAACAGATGTCAATACTGACTTCTCATGTCAAACCCAGTGATACTCTCAGTGTATGGTTTGAGCAAACCGGTTAACACTTTGGCTTGGTCAAGAAGTAGAGACTTGCATGCATTTAGACAGAAGCATATTTTATTTTGAAAATAATAGGATTTTGTGCAATATTTTTTCTTGCATAATTTAGTTAATAAAAGTATACAATCTTTTTCTGGCAACTGCCTTAAGGTCATGTTTTTAAGTATTTGTATTAAACTGTATGTAGCAATGTTCCATGTGATCTTAGGGAAAGATATTCTTTATATTGTTTGTAGGAGAAATGTTTTTGTTTATTTAAAATAAGTATGGATGTTGCATTGTTGTAACTGCCTCAGCAACAATAAATATGCAATAAGAAACTTCTGTACCTTAGATGTAGTGACAATACTGTTACTTTATAATGTATGTAGTGCATAGTGCTGATTTTACATGTGTACATTTAGCAAATAGTTACACACCACATAAATCTAAATGGCATTTGTATGGTGATAGCCGTGTATGTAGACTGTTATATCCTTTGTGATGAATCTTTGCTAAGATTTATAAAGGACATTGCCAATACTTAAATTAAGTTAATTTTGTATGATGTACAATTTGTTTAACTTTAAAGCTTCTATAGATTTATACTTTTATTATACTTGAATGAGGCAGAAAAGCACTGTGGAAATGCTGTAGCTTTGGATGCAATATGCAGATATACCAAAAAGGTAAAATAAGGTACTGCACAGCTATTTTAACTAAATGTTTCACATCCAGAAAGCTACGCCTTTTTTTAAACCACACTTTAGTTAAATGAAATACTTTACCGTATACAATGTTTTAATCTTACAAGGCTACAAAGCCACAAATGATTACCTCTTTGATATCCTAGACCTGTAAGTCATGTTGTCTGTGTGTGTTTTCAGTCTTCAGGTTAGGGTCTTGTTGGTGTTCACTCACATGTCTGCCTTCTGGTTGACTACGTGATCTTCTGAGCACTGTGCATGTTCAATGCACCATGTGTATCAAGTCACTGTTTTTCAAATAACATATCCTCCATAGGTTTAGTTTGAGATCCATTTACTGGTCATACACCAAAAACTAGACTTCTCAAATCTGTTATGATTTTAGCATGCCAGAAAAAAAAAAAAAAAGCAAACCAGTATGAATGGCATGAACCCTACACCTTAAAATGCATAGATTTTTTACATAAAGACACACGAGAGGTTCAAAACTGAGCTTTTCCAAAGCTGCTTTCTCTTGCTTTACATGAAGAACTGTTTCAAAGGACTAAAAACTGTGTTTGCTTTTTGCTAGACATGTAAAGAGGTATCTTTGAAAACCTATGGGGCATTTAGATTTGGTTCATTGTTCTTGCATCTTTGAGGCTACAGTATAAATCATCTCCAATGTTGACTACTATTGGGAGGACACTGTGCATAAAAGTATTGCTTTGGGAATAAAAAAAATACATACACATATGCAAATAAATATTGGATGAACTCCACTTGACCTTAAAGTGCCCTAACAATGCATTTATAAAATAAAATCGACCATGATCAAAGCTTTGCGTGGTGGTGTCTGTTCTTTATAATTGTCCAGTTATCCCTCTTAACACTGTAGGTGAATTTCTATAAAGACATTTCACTGCTACGTGTCTCCAGTGTTTGTAACTTAGAGTGTAAATTTAAGCCTAAGTCTGTCTGACAGGCCTGCCTGGGAAATATTTGTGCTTTCATACTCAGCTAATTTTATTAGCCTCTAAAATCATAGGAAAATAGTAACATAGTAAGAGTGTCACTGATTTTGTAGGAGCAGAACTATACAAGCCAAGCAATTGTGTTTATTGGCTCTAAGGAAGGTTCAAAGAGCTAAAGCATGGTAAGGTGGGCCTGAGCAGTACTCTAGGGTGTTGAGGGGATAGCTGCTTATCCAGGAGCTGCAGTGGCTGCACCTAGAACAAAACAGGAAATTGCTAATGAAAAAAACACGTTTCCCTTTGGGTATGGAATTTCTGACAATAATATGATAAAGCTTTCTTGTTTCTGTAGAAGCAAAGACCTGACAGTAAGAAAGGATGTTATCCCTGCAAGCCTGGGATTCAGCTAACTTCTGTTGATTTCAGTTGTTAACACAACCTGCCACTGTCACAGGCTTTAGGATTCTTAATGCTCAGCGTCTCTGTGTGAGAAACCAGATCATGTCTTAATTTTATAGAGGCAGAAACCAACCAAACTGCATCGTTTTTAGTAGAAATGAAAAGAAAACACTTTTTAGAGTGTTAACTGTGTAGAGAATTTTAGGATCTTCTTGCCTAGATCTAACAGGAGCAGATTACCTGCCTGTAGTTTTTATACATACATGGAAAATAGGTGTATTGTGGAATGTTCCAGGTGAATGAAAATCTTCCCTAAGTTGTATACTACTGATTCAAGTGTACTACTCCAAAGCTTTATTCCTCCCTGTGTAAAATAGAAGTGTCTATGTTCTTGAAACTAATGATTTAATATTTATTGGGAAACTCTTGTATTCATAGCAGCTGCTATGTAAGTTGAGTGATGGAAAATATTCCTATTTATCCAATTTAGTTTGAAGTCATAGTTGTTTAGAGCATATAAGTAATGAAATATTATAACTATAAGAAAAATTTAGGTTTTTATCTAATCCAGTGGTTTGCCAACACACATCTTTATTAGAATCACCTAAAGAACAAAAACACTAAGTGATGAAAATCCCACAGCAGCAAATGACCAAGCTGGCAGTCAGGCTTCTAGGAGAAAGATGTGACAATGTGCTTCCATAAAGAGTATGGCCTTGGAAACCAGACAGAGCAGTTCTATGCTGCACTATATGGTTGTTTTTAGTTGGAACTGGTATACAGGCAACAGGCTTAGTTTGGGTTTTGGTTGAACCTGTAGTAGTTATTAACAGATTTTAGCTCATAGAAGTTATATCTGTCTGGATCTGTTGCCTGCCACGTAGATACTGATTTGATTTGATGGCAATGGCTTTTGTTTGGTAGGTCTGGCATCAGCTTGTGTACTATCGTTCAGAAATGTCAGACAAAAATTAACTGGCTTACCTAACGTGCACTCTCTATACAACTTTCTTTTCAGGTATTGGAGATAATAGACTTTTTTGACAAAAGGCACCATGCAAGACAGGTTATATGAATATTTGGCTTCTCCATACCTTCTCCTTTTTTACTTGATTTGCTTATTCACACTCCCCAGCTCAGGTAATCCAATCTCAGTTTTTCTTGTAGGTAGAACCTTTTTGCATCTCCCTCTTCTTCCTCTTACCCTACAGTTTATTTTCCTGCTTTATAGACAGGGCAGGTGAAGGAGCAGTCCCCTGATGATGCACAATAAGTATATGACCTCATATAGAGAACACTTGTTTTAGTCATTCTAGGGCTGCTCTAACAAATACCACAGAGTGGATGGCTTAAACAGAGGAACGTTTGTTCTTACATAGTCCGGTAGGCCTCAAGTCCAAACTCACGCTGTCGTTCCAGGGGAAGGCTTTCCCCTTGTCAGCTCTGGAGGAAAGTCAGGTATTGCATCAGTCTTTGTCCAGGGAGCATCTTGGCGCAGGAACCTCAGGTCTCAACGACGCGCTCTTCTCCTGGTATTGCTTTCTTGGTGGTGTGAGGTTCCCGATTCTCTGCCTGCTTCCCTTTTGTCTCTTCCAGGATGAAAATATTAAGGGTGGGGCAAGCCACACTCCAGGGAAACTCCTTTTACAGTGGAGCAGGGTGGTGATAATTCTGAAGGGATTTACAGTCCCACCCTAGTCCTTTAGCATACAGTACAGCAAAATCACAAAACAATCATAGGATACAGGGAATCATGGCCCAGCCACAGAGCTACACCTATTTGGGGGGGGACACAATTCTATTCATGACAACACTATATGACGTCAACATGAGGAAAAGGAATGGAAGAACTTGTAAATTTTTTTAAAAATGTGGAGCCACTGTTGTTGACATCTAGAACTGTTAGACTAACACACCATTCAGAATATCTGCAAATACCATTTCTGGTTTTTCTCCTGTTCCAGAACCAGCATCAAGACAGTTCTTCAGTTTAATTTTCTTGTTTTAGCATTAAAACTTGCTTTACATATGAAGTATGTTACATATTTTTAATACTTTTGCTAGCACCATTTAAACATTGCTTTAATTTAAAACAATATTTTTAAAATTTACAAATTATATTTGTAACAGCCACTTTCTAATTTGGTGGATCACTTTCATATATCAAAATACATCGATTTGTAAATGTATTCATTTAATATTTTATTTAGTCTCCCTCAAAATGTAAAGTATCTTTATAGGTAAGATGTAAGCCTTCAGCAATCTAATAGATATCCAAATGACATACAGTCCATTAGGCAAAAATCCCAGTTTATGAAACCCATTAGGAAAGCCTCTGCAGACAAGCTGTGCTTCTTGACAAACTGTTAGAAAACCATTTGCGTTTCTAAGACAATGGCAGCTATAGACTTGAGTTAGAGACTTGAAATTCATGCCTTTTAAAAAACTATTAGAGATTTAACCAATTATTTCTCATTAATAATAAAGCAAAAACAAACAAAGAAAAAAAAAAACCTCTAACCTGTTGGCTGTTGACCAGCTCTGACTCATGGCAACCCCGTGTGTTACAGAGCAGAACTGCTCCCCAGGGTTTTATTGGCTGTAATCTTCATGGAAACAGAACAATTAGGTCTTTCTTCTGCAGTGCTACTGGGTGGATTTGAACTGCCAATCTCCAGGTTAGTTATCGAGTGCAAAGTGTTTGTGCTACCTGGGAACCTTTCATCAATCCAGGGTAATATTCCTTGTTCTAAAAGCATACATATTTTCTAATATTGTAGCCTGTGCTTCATTCTTATTTTGATTAGTATGTGTGATGTATCATTTTTTGTCCTTTTGTGTTCAAGCCTTTTTTGTCTTTGTATAAAGAGGGTTTTTCTTTATTTTTTGTATGTGATATGTAGTGAAGTTTTCCTTTTGCATCCAGTTTGATAGTGTTTGCTTTTCAGATTGAATATTTCTTTCATGTTTAATGTATTTGGTGATATGAATGAGTTTAAAGTGACCGTGTTTCTATTTGTTTTCTGTTTATCCCTTCTATTGCTTATTTTTCCCTGTATTTTATCTTCACCAATTGTTTATAAGCCATATCTCTTTTGAACACTTTATTTAGTTGTTCTAAGGCTTAAAAATATATATTGTTAATTTAAGACACGCGATCTTCAAACCCTGATGGCATAGTGGTTAAAGTGCTACATCTGCTAACCAAAAGGCCAGCAGTTCAAATCCTCTAGCCACTCTTTGGAAACTCTTATGGCGCAGTTCCACTTTGTCCTATAGGGACACTGTGAGTTGGAATTGACTGATGGCAGTGGGTTTGGCATTTTTTTTTAATCTTCAAAAATAGTACTACTATTTCATACCCAGCACAGGAACCTAACAACACTACACATCTGTTTCCACACCTCATCCTTTGTAATATCAAATATTTTATGTCTACATATCCTGTAAACTTAAAAATTCATTAGTAACCATGCTTTTAATGATTACCTTTAGAGAACTTAATGGAAGAGAAATGTATCTTTATATTTACACACTTAATTACCATTTCTGGAACTCTGTGTTCCTTTGTTTGGCTCCAAATTTCCATCTGTTTCATTTTCTTCATACCTGAAGAACTTCTTGGAGTACAAGTCTGCTCTAATGGATCATCTCAGATTATGTTTTTCTGAAAGAGTCATTTCTTTGCATTTATTTGTGAGATACTTTTTGCACTTGGACAGTTTATTTTCTTTAAACACTTTAATAATGCTGTTTCCTTTTCTTTAGCCTGCACAGAGTCTGACAAGAAGTTTGCTGTAATCTGTAGCTTTGTTCCTTTGTCGGTAATGACTTCCTTCTCTGACAATTTGAAGACTTTCTTTTCATCATTGATTAATCTCATTCAGTGTACATATTATATATATATATCTTTTAGAATTGTGGTGAAAATGTACACAATGAAACACAACAATTCGATTTCTGCATGTACAATTCAGTGATATGGATTATATTCAAATTCTGCAATTATTCTTGCTATTTTCCAAATTCACCCATGAGCAGGAACATACATTTGGTGTATCCTAAGCAAAAATTCCCTCTTCTCACCACTGGTAACTACTGATAATCTTTGATTTCTATATGTTTTCTTATTTCAGTCTAAGTATGATCATACAGTATTTATCCTTTGGTGACAAACATACTTCACTCTCCCTAGTGTTTTCTAGATTTATCCTTGTTGTGGCAGGCATCAAGCCTGAAAGTCCTCATTATGTTTCCATGACATTGTATGTATTGTCATGTTTTGTTTTGCCCTTCATCAGCTGATGGATATTTTGGTTGTTTCTGCTTTTTGTTTACAGTGAATTCATGTACATGTACGTCTGTTCATGTCACTGCTTTCAGGTCTTTTGGGGTATGTACCTAAGAGTAGAATTGCTGGGTCATTTTGTATATGTTTTATTTCAGATATTGTGCTTTTCTTCACTAGAAGAAAAGCACACTTATATATACACACTTATATGTGTGTATATACATATAAAATTCTCCATTCCTTTTCTCATTATGTCATGTTTAAAGACTGTGTAGTAGCTGTATTGTGGTCCTATTTTGCAGTCCTATTTTGCAAACTATTTCTGGGTCTGTTTCTACTGATTTTTTTAAAAAACAATTTGATTGTGGGGCATATTTTTTCTGTCATATGTATGCCTTGTAATTTTTGACTAGTTGACAACTATTAGATGAGCTCTGTATTTCTGTAAATTGTCCTGGAATTTTATTCTGGCAAAACCAGTTTGATCCTTTAACACCTTGCCTTTAACGTGTGTTATTGTGGGTCCGCGGTGGCCTTGCTCAGATGGCTCTCATTCCTTTACTGGCTGTTGTCTTACATGAAACTGGAGATTCAGAGTCTGTCCAAATTTAATGTTGTTTATATTGGGATGGCAGTTTTTATGGTAATTGATATTTCATGGGTGGAGGCAGATTTCTCTCAATATGCAAGTTAAGGAGAAGATTGCAGTCTTTAAAAAAATGATTACATACAGAAACTCATGTATTTTCCCAGAGAAATTGCATCTTTTATGGTTCACCATTGAAAAATTTTATGGTTCGCCATTTAAAGTTGACATTCTAGGGAAGGCTCATGCAGTTGTCAGAAGTTCTCTTACTGAACTTCTGTTGGAGACAAACTTTGTACAAACTGTTTTCCTAAGTTCAACGGCACTTGGCTCGCCAAGTGTGCCAAATAAGTTAACTTTTAAGATAATATTGTGTTTTTGGAAAACCTTATGGCAGACAGAGTGGTTAAGTGCTATGGCTGCTAACCCAAATGCTTGCAGTTAGAATGTATCAGCGTCTCCTCGGAAACTCTATGGGACATTTCTAAGCTGTCCTACAGGGTTACTACGTGTAGGTGTTGATTTGATGGCAACAGATTTGGTTTTATTTGGTTATTATGTTTTTGGTGGAAATTTATACAGCAAGTTAGGTTCTCATTTGACAATTTCCACACATTCTTTAGTGCCATAAGTTACATTTTTCGCAGTGTATCAACATTCTCCTTCCTTTGTTCCAGCTATTCCAAATCATGTTTACTTATTTAATTTTTGCTTTCCATGAGTGCGTTAAGTTTAATGACTTTCAACATCAGGGAAGATGGCTGAGTACTAGTCACTCTTTAACAGTTACTAAAAAAATACTAAAAATATTTATTGAGTTCCATCCCCCATCATAGACTAAACTGTGTCCCCCTCAAAATGTGTGTAGCCATTTGACTGAGCCATCATTACCAATATTGTATGATTTTTCCTATGCTGTAATCTCAATCTCTGCCTGTGGCTAATAGATGGGATGATTATGTTAAAAGAGGATTAGGGTGGGACTGAATCATCCTTGCTAAGGGAGTTTCCATGGAGTGTGGCTTGCATCACCCTTTATCCTTTCATCCTAGAAGAGATAAAAGGGAAATGAAGCAAGCAGAGTTGAGAACCTCATGCCATCAAAAAAAGCAGCACCAAGAGCAGAGTGCATCCTTCTTGTAACATCTCAAGATTTGGGGGAAAAATAATACAAATGAGGCCAGTGAATGAGCTAGAGTGAAGAGGTATCAGGCAGTAGTCCTAGACAGGTATACTCCTATGAGCTAAAATCAGGCAAAGTGGGTTCAAACAACAACTAAACTAAATCTGTTGTGGTCAGCTCCAACTCATATTGACCTTATGGGGCAGAATAGAACTGTCCCACTGGGTTTCCAAGACCATAACCTTTGCAGAAGCAGACTGCTACATTTTTCTCCCACAGAAGAGCCGGTAGGTTCAAAGAACCAACTTCTTTGTTAGTAGCCAAGCACTTGACCACTGCACTGCTAGTGTTCTGTATGGGTTCAACAGATGTAAAATGGGTCTCATAAGAGGTGTGGATGAGAAACAAAGACCCTTCAGGAAGGCCTGGTCTGTTAACTGGGTCTAGAAACATTCCAGAGAAGTAACAAAGGATGTTTCTGTCTGTCTGGGAATTTGGATGGAAAAATAAACCTAGAAACAAACAAAAATATTTTTTTTTCCTGAGAAATCAAAACTTGGTATTTGCTTGATGTGCTTTTGTGGCCTATTACAGTGTACATAAATTCAACTCTGTATATTTTGGGCATGATACAAATCTTACACTAATGAATTATAAAATATAGTCAAGAACATACGGCAACTGTGAGACCCCTGTAGAAGTAAACAGTCATTCTGTAGATGTACTTTGACATTCAGAGCTCATACAACCATAGGAAACAACTCCCACTGAGAATGATTCAGGAAAGTAATATCACGTGAAGAATTTTTGCTCCTTGAGAACCAGAAAAAAACTTTTTTTTAATAATGGTGTTTTGGTGCTAACAATACAATAAATGTATTTAGAGATATGTTTGGAGACTGAACAATTTAGAGATTGAAGAATAAAATTGTTTAGAATTCAAGATGAATATGTAGATAAGCAAGTAGTTTATCTAGATATGATGAATTTAACGAAGCTATGAACCGCCAAACCCACTGTTGTCAGGTGGATTCCAACTCATAGCCGCAGTGGAGGGCAGAGTAGAACTGCTCCGTAGACTTCCCTGGTCTATAAACCTTTACAGAAACAGACTGTCACATCATTCTCCTGCAGAGTAACTCGTTCAAACCACCAACATTTTTGGTTAGCAACCTTGTGCTTAAAACTACTTCATCGTCAGGGCTCTTGAAAGCAGCTGCAACCTCAGCTAATTATAACTTCACTTTATCCCATTTCTTAATAAGGTTCCATAGCCTCATGGCATACATTTCTATTGTTAACAGTTGCCCTATTGTTTTGTGACTGCTCATTCTTATCTACCTGCTTCCCCAAGCTCGTTTTAACAAGCAGCTCAAACAATAAGTGTGCGTATTATTCCTAACTGCTCTGGTAGGAATCAGAGGAAAATTAAAACAATTAACTGTCACGTACCCAAGTTAATTTGATTCTACACCGACCCTGATGGGTAGCCTACTCTCTTGTGATTCATTGCCTTGAAAACACAGATCTTATTTTGTTCTTCTTGAAACCTCAGTTATCAAGCTCACAGTGGATGCCCAGTAGCATTTTGCTGAATGAAATTGATTAAGAACTATCACTAGTTAAAAATGGTGGAACTTTGAAAAGACCTGCTAACCACCTGCTAACTCTCACATGAGTGTGATAAGTATACTATCTCCTTCTATGCTACCAATAAGCATTCATACCAGAGATATAAAACCCAAACAAAAGCAATGTGATTAAGTTTGGTAACAGTAAAATTTAAAGCCCTAAAGTAACTCTGAAGTTGAGATGGAAGTTCAAAGGAGAGAAGCACAAACTACTTAGGTCTGGAACTTCTTACTAAAGCTAAAAACTCAAGAAAGTTAAGATTGCAGTCTTTTCTGCACAAGTGAGGGATTGTCACTTTCTGAAAAGTTGTCTCCAACTTGTGGTGAACCCATGTTCAACAGATAAAATGTTGCCCGATCTTGTATCATCTGCAAGACAGTTGTTGTGCTTGAGTCCAGTGTTGCAGCCACTGTGTATTTTGAGTGCCTTCCAACCTTAGAGGGGGTGGGTCATCTTCTGGTACTATATGGGGCAATATTCTGTTGTGATCTATAGGGTTTTCAGTGGGTAATTTTCAGAAATACAACACCAGACACGTCATCCTAGTTTGCCTTAGGCTGTAGGCTCCTCTGAAACTTGTCTACCGTGGGTAATCCTGCTAGTATTTGAGATACTGGTTGACATAGCTTCCAGCATCATAGCAATACACAAAACACTGTGGTACCACAAAGTGACAGATGGATGGTAGTGAATTACGGGCACGCTGTTATTGTTAATGGTTGTTGATTCAGCACTAGACTTACAGAGATCCCATGCAGCATGCATGGTGTAAAGCTGCTCTATAAATTTATCTTGGTTGTAAACTTTTTGGAAGCAGTTTTGCAAGTCTTTCTTCCTTGGAGCCATTGGGTGAGTATGAACCACCAACTTTTAGGTTAGTTACTGCTTACACCACCCAGGCTACTCAAATTATTGGTCTGACCAGACAAGACTCACTACCATCAAGTAGATTCCAACTGAAAGTGACCCTATGAGACAAAGTACACGTGCCCCATAAGGTTTGCAAGGAACGCCTAGTGGATTCTATTTGTCAACCTTTCGGTTAGTAGCTGTAGCACTTACGCACTATGTCTCCAGCGTTTTATGAATGATGTGTAGGGGTTCTCAAATGAAAAGTTAAGGAACTGCTTTCAAGAAATGCACAAATCAAAGAATCTATACTTGCCTGGCCCTTTGATTTAGTGGATGAATGATTTCAGTGTGAAGCGTTTTACTTAAACATAATCTTTCTCTTTCTCTTTTTTATTGTTGTCTATTAGTGAATTACAGTGTTAGGAGTAGAGAACTTTATGTATTTTAAGGTTTGAATAATAATAATAGATAAAAACAACTGACGTTTGATTTGTTCCAGTGGTTGTTTTATGCATTTATTTAATGATACTCAAAATGTTAATAGAGCAGAAAAAAATGTAAAGTCATTTCAAAGTTTATTACTTTTAAACTATTGGATAAAACTATGGCCAAATTTGTGCCTTGGCCCATTGTAATGCAGGTCGTGATATCGTCTTACTCTTGTGGATATTTTGAGTGATACAGTCCTCAGTGCTGGCATTTCAACCTAATTAGTTGCATCCTATTTTATGACTTGCCTTAAGTGTCCTTGCTTGCAGGATCTGCATTTTTTAAGTTCTTATCCTTGTCACATTTTAAAACACTATCAGTGTTGATGTAATTGGCTTGTCCAGTCCCTGTTGTCTATCCATTACTGCCTCCCTCCATGCAGGAGGATTTCTTTTAGGGCTCTGCTGCTCTTTTGACCTGAAAACAGAAACCAAAACAAAAATAAAAAGAAAAACTTGTTCAATATAATAAGCTCCTTTCAGAAATTTCTAAATTTGTGTTTTGTACAGTTGTCTTTACCATGACCATTTCTCTTATCAGGCAAGACTCCAGGTAAATTGTTTGATTTCAATTAATTACTTGTGCTTAGTATCAAACACAAGAGCTATGATTATTCTTTTCATGCTTTTAGTGTTGTTGATTAGGAAACTGTGTAAATGAGTACACTAAATAATTTTGTTATTTGAATGTGGAAGAAATGTTATATTTACTTGTTTTAAAATCATGTTTGTATATTTTATATGTGTTAAAATGACTCAAAAAGAGTTCCATGTTGAACAACATCATGGAGTGTTGTTGGCTGCTGTGAAGTTGCCTTTAAGTCCTGATGAGTCTATGTAAGTCCTGATGAATCTATGTACAATGGAAGGAAATGCATCCCAGTCCTGTGCCATACCTGAGATAGGTCTCAGGTCAGACTGTTTTGATCTATGGGTTTTTGCTGGCTGATTTTCATAGGAAAGTGCAAAGTCTTGGAAGTTTGGGCATTGTTGATACTGTTAGTGAAGGAACGAGTTGGGGAGTAGTGCTAGAAGCAGAAACCCTTCATAGAGCATCAAGTTTAATAATATTTTATAATCTTACTGTCATGAATTGAATTGTATCCCCCCAAAACTGTGTAGCAATTTGGTTAGGCCATGATTCCTAGTATAGTGTGATGTTCCTCTGTGCTGTAAACCCAGCTTCTATGATCTTAATGAGAGAGGAGGGACAGTAGTTGTTGTGGTGGGACAGGACTCAGTATGTAAGATTGTATTGTGCCTTGAGGCAATCTCTTTAGATATAAAGGAGAGAAGTTAATAGAGAGATTTGAGGACCTCATACCATCAAGAAGTGGTGCCAGGAGCTGAGCATATCCTTTGGAAAGGTACTGGGGTCCCTGCACACCAGCAGCTTCTAGTCCAGGACAAGGTTAAGAACAAGCAGCTTCCTTCAGAGCCAGTAGAGAAAGCCTTCCCCTGGAGCTCACACCTTGACTTTGGACTGTTAGCCTATTGGACTGTGACAAAATAAAATTTCTCCTCTTAAAACCACTGACTTGTGGTATTTCTGTTATAGCAGCACTAGACGACTAAGATACCTTTAAAGTGTGAAGGGGGAGAATTGCAGAATTCAAAGGAGACACCTTTCTTGCCAGGCAAATTTCCACTATCTGCATCCATATCTACCCAACTTACCAAGTAGAATTACAAGTATCTATCAGTCTTGGAGAATCCAGGGCTGCCAAGGATCCTGTCTGTGTGTTCTGAGAGTGGATTGCCCTCAAATGTGGGTAAAGAGCTTAACACTGACTCAGAATTAGTGTGTGTGCTTGGGAAGGGTGCTCTGCAACAGAGGAAGAGGCTTTGAGAAGAAGTGAGTGTGACAACATGAGAAGAAAGAGAGTATGGTCTGCACTAGAAAGATAAGTTTGAATATTTAGTGGGCAAATAGAAGTTACAACAGACAGTTGGATTAAAATAAGCACTGATTTAACACAGTGGATCCAAAGGTATATATTTATGCTGAGGCTTTCTATTTCTTTGTTTTACTACTTCATACATTTAATTAGCGTAAATATATATTCTTTTTTTTTTTTTAATAAAATGGTGTTTGTAAAGAGAAATGTTACTGACTAGATAATAAACCTTATCCTACACCCAAGAGCAGAAACTTACTGACTGCACACCCTGGCATCCAGTAGTATTGGAGAAATTTTCAGTCTTAAAGAGAAAATGAAGTGACTCTAAGAAGTGAGCTTTTCGTATCTGACTTGCAACAACAATGGAAAATACCACAAGCATCCCCCAAATCTGTCTTTGCGTATATAATGAAGGAGTTGTCGAAGTGGGGCCAAGGTGGCAGAGAAGTCAGATGTTTCCTGTGATCCCTCTTATAACAAAGACACCCCAAAACAAATGAATCAATTATATATGACATTCTAGGAGACCTGAAAATCAAACAAAGTAGAGAAATCAGACTGAGCTGCAGGGATGGGAGAGATGGTTCAGAAGCAGCAAGAAGTAGCCAGATCTGATTCAGTAGGAACTGGTATCCTTTGGGCTGAAACTGCTTGCTTGAGTATGGTGAGATTAACAGTGGCATTCTGAGTGCATTTTCCTCATCAGGAGCAACTGTGCAGTGGAGAGTCCACTCGTGCCTTCAGAATCAGAGAAAAGTAGCACTAGATCAAATGATAAGTAACTTGCATCTTACCTACCTTGCATGGTGCAAAAAAAAAACTTTCCTTTGGATAAATCTGTCTCGCTTTTATCTGTGTTCCTTATACTCTGCACCGGCCCCTTGCAGTCTAAGGCTTCTTATGTGCCCTGAGAAATTCTCCCAGCCATGAAGTGGGGAAAAATTAGCAAACAGGAAAAAAATAATCTGTCAGCTCCACAAAGCTGGGAACTAAGGGCAGAAACAGTTCCTTTGCCTAGGCACAGGCATAAGGATTCCATGGACTTTGAATGCCTTTCTCCCCTGTGTAGACCTTTGTGGGTGTACTACAACAGTGTGACCTTCATTAGCACAGTACTGCAAGGTATATACCAGAACACTAATTATACTGTATCAGCTATGTGCTAGAAAGATAGGCTCCTGATAGTGAACACTGAGCTACCTATTAAACATTGTCCTCAACAACCCACAGCAGGGACCTAAGGACTGCTGGCTCCACCCATACCACTTAGCCAACCTTGACAGGGGCTGAAGAATAAGTGGTGTCTCCTTTCCTTACAGTCAGTAGCACTGGGAACTCATAGTCCAGCTGTAATACCTTCCTACCCACATCCTCTAGGGAACAAGGGACACACTTTCCTCATAGATACTCAGGGATGGCTGTCAGCTCCCTGCCTTGCTCAGCTCATGTAGTCAGATACTTGTGCCTACAGCAATCACTCTTGCCCACCTAAGACTGTAAGTGAGCACCTGCACTACACATTGGTGGCTGAATCCATACAACAAAAGTAAATGAACTCCTGGGCTCACATACCTAGTAACAGCCCAATTGCCTGATTACTGGACACTCATGCTTCAACCATGCGAATAATTAAACCAGGTCACAAAACAAGCCTACTTGGGCATTTCAAAGCAAACACAATGCTAGGACGCAGTAAGAAAACATTAAATAAATGCTGTAATTTATTGATGACTCAGAGACAATTGTCAATTTCAAGTCATGTAAAGAGACTGACTGTGATGATTTCAGAAAGCCCACAAAGCAAAGACTCAAGAAATCTTAGAGATGAAGAAAACTTCTTGAAATTAGCAGATACAGAATACAAAAGATTAAGATACAGAACAATTCAATTGATCAGGAAGGAGATCAGGGACAGAAGGACTCAGGAGAGTCACAGACACAGTGCTTGAGGGACTTAGCAAGTTTAGCCAAAGCCAAGCCAAGTGCCGTCGAGTCGGATCCGACTCTAGAGTAGAGACAAATTGAATAGGCTGAAAGAATTCATGGAGGAATAGCAAACAGAAATTCAGAAGATAAGCAATAGAATTTCAGCATCAGACAACTCAGTAGAAAGTCAAAGGAGTGGAACTGAAAAGTCAGAATTAATGAGATTCAAGACAAAGTATTTGATGCCAACATATTTGAGGAAAAATCAGAAGAAAGAATTTAAAAAAAAAAAAAGAAAATCTTAATTGTTATATGAGATTTTATCAAGAGAAAAAAATCTACAAGTAATTGGGAGTACTAGAATGGGAAGAGAACGGAAGCTAAAGAGATTTAGTTGAAGATTTGTTTGCAGAAAACTTCCCCGTTATAGTGAAAAATGAGATGATATCTATTCCAGATGCTCATTAAACTCCACACAATGTAAACCCTGAAAGAAAGTCACCAAGATGTAATCAAACTTGCCAGTATCAAAGATAAAGAATTTTAAGAATGGTTAGGAATAAATGAAAAATAATCTACATCAAAGAGTCATTAAGACTAAATTCAGACTATTCAGTAGAAACTGTCCAGGGAAGAAGGCATTGGGATGACATATACAAAGCCATGAAGGAAAAAAAAAAAATACCAACCAAGAATTATATATCCAGCAAAATGTCTTTCAAATATGAAGACAAAATTAGGACATTTCCAGATAAATGGAAGTTTAGAGAATTTGCAAAAACCAACCAAAATTACAAGAAATACTAAAGGGAATACTTCTGTCAGAAAACCAATAGCATCAGATAACAGTCCAAGACTAGAAAGCAGGACAGAGGAATTAGATACCAACCCAGATAGAAAAATCACCAACACTGAAAACAGAAATGTTATTTTATAAAGATGATATTATAACACAAAAAGGGACTAAAAAAATATCATGGATCTTTTACATGGAAAGGAAGTCAAGGTGATACAAAGAAATAACAGAACTGGTTTAAATTTTTAAAAATAAGGGATAAATATTAAGGTAACTACAAAGGAAATTAAAAACCTACACATTAAAATAAAACAACAAAGTCTGAGCAAATACAAAACCAAAAACAATGAAAACACAGAAAGAAAAATGATGCAGTACCAAAAACTAAGTGGAACAAAAAAAGTCAACAACACACACAAAAAATCAAAATCACAGCACTAAATGCATACCTATCAATAATTACACTAAATGTAAATGGATTAAATGCACCAATAAAGAGAAAGAGAGTGGCAGAATGGATAAAACAGTATGATCCATCCATATGCTTCCTACCCAAGAAAAAAACCCAAACCCATTGCTATTGACTTGATTCCAACTCACAGACAATCTATAGATCAGAGTAGTAAAATCTACTACAATGGAAAAGGATGGGCACGATATAATGATTAAAGGATCAAGCATACACTAGAGGGCAGAGCCATGTTAAATACATATACACCCAAATGATAGAGTTCCTAAATGCGTAAAATGAACTCTAATAACATTGAAGGGAGAAAGAGACAGATCTACGATAATAGTAAGAGTCGTCAACACACCACTTTCAGCAAATAACAAAACATCCATGAGTAAGCTCATTAATGACATGGAAGATCTAAATACCATGATCAACCAACTTGACCTCATAGTCATATACAAAACACTCTACTCAACAGCAGTCAAGTAGACTTTGTTTTCCAACACACATGGAGCATTCTCCAGAAAAGACCATATAGCACCCCTTAACAAACTCTAAAGTAGTGAAATACTGAAAAACATTTTTTCTGAAAATAAATGCAAAAAAAGTAGAAATCAATAACAGAAAAAAAACAATGAAAAAAATTACATATGTGGAAACTGAACAACCTCTTGCACAAAAAATACTGGATTATAGAAGAAATCAAAGACAGAATAAAGAATTTCACAGAATTGAATAAGAATGAAAACACAGCCTACCCTAACACTGGGGACATAGCAAAAGCAGTGCTTAGAGGTCAGTTTACCACAATAAATGCACACATCCACAGAAGAAGAAAGGAACAAAAATCGAAGTACTAACCCTACAACTCAAACAACTAGAAAAAGAGAGCAGCAAAGGAAGCCCTTGGACACCAGAAGGAAGTAAATAATAAAAATTAGAGCAGTATTAAATGAATTAGAGAAGAGAAAAGCAAAGCATTAACAAGACCAAAAGCTGATTCTTTGAAATGATCAACAAAGTAAATAAACCGTTGGCCAAACTTACAAAAGGAAAATTGGGGAGGAAACAAATAACCCAAATAAGAAAAGAGATGGGCAGTATCACAACAGACCCACATGAAATTAAAAAAAAAAAAAAAAATCATTACAGAATAGTATGAAAAATAGTACTCAAATAAATTTGAAAACCTAGAAGAAACAAGTAAATTTCTAGAAACACACTACCTACCGAAACTAACATAAATAGTGATAAAGCAGGGAAATAATCCTGCAAAATAAAATAAAAAAAAAAGAGACTGAAAAAGTAATTAAAAAAAAACACAACAGAAATAAAGCCTTGGCCCTGATGGCTTTCCTGGAGAATTCTACTGAACTTTCTGAGAACAGTTAATGCCACCCTTACTAAAAGGATTTCAGAGCATAGGAAAGGATGGAATATTCCTAAACTCATTCTATGAAGCCAGTGTCACCCTAATCTCTAAAATCTACAAGATACTGCAAAACTTCAAAACAACAGAAAACAACCCAGATAAAAAATGTGCAAAGGATATGAACAGGCACTTCACCGAAGAAGACATTCAAGTGGCTGACAGATACATAAGGAAATGCTCACTGCCATTAGACATTAGAGAAATGCTAATCAATACTACAGTGTGATTCCATTTCACCTCAACAAGGCTGTCATTAATCCAAAATACACAAAACAATAAACTTTGGAAAGGATATGAAGAGACTGCTAGTGGGATTTTAAAATGGTGCAACCACTCTGGAAGTCAATTTCTTAAAAAGCTAGAAATAGAAACAACATACAATCCAGCAATACAACTCCTTAGAATATATCCTAGAGAAATAAGAGCTGTCACATGAACATGCAAACCAGTGTTTACCGAAGCACTGTCTACAACCGCAAAAAGATGGAATCAACTTAGATGCCTATGAATAGATGAATGGATAAATTATGGTATACTCACAGAATGGAATACTACACTACAGTAAAGAACAGTGATAAATTTGTGAAACACAGTGTGGAAAAATCTAGAAGGTATTATGCTGAGTGAAACTAGCTGCAAAATGACAAATAAGGTATAAGATTACTATTATAAGGACTCAAGAAAAAGTTTCAGGGGACATCTAGGTCAAGTGGCATAACAAAGGTTATTAAAAAAAGTTCTGCATTCCACTTTGGTGAGTGGTGTCTGGGGTTTTAATAGCTAGCAAGCAGCTAGCCAGCAGTGATCTAAGAAGCATCAATTTGTCCCAACCCACTTTGAGCAAAGGAGAATGAAGAACAGCACAGACAAAAGGAAAATATGCACCCCTAAAGACAGAAAACTCATGAGACTGGAAGAACTAGATGGTGCCGAGCTACCGCCAGTGACTGTCTTGACTGGAAACTCAACAGAGGCTCCCTCATGGAACAGGAGAAAAGTGGAATGCAGAACTCAAACCCTAGTAAAAAGACCAGACTTGGTCTGACAGGCATGTTCCCTGAACAACTGAAGCCATTCCCAAAGCCAATTAACTCTTCAGACGAAGACTGAATTGCCATACAAGATATAAAATGCTAATAGTAAAGAGTGTGTTTCTTGGCTTAAGCAGATGCATGAGACTGACCAGGAAGCTCCTGCCTGGAGATAAGATGCAGAGAGAGAGGATGACAGGAGCTGTGTCCATAGAAAGGACACAGGAAATACAAGGTGGAGAGGAGTGTGCTGTCACTGTGTGGGGAGAGCACCAAGGCTCACATAGAAATGCGTGTGTTCGTTTTTGTATGACAAACTGAATGGAATTGTAAACTTTCACTTAAAGCACAGTGTATTTACATAAATTATAATAATAATTAATAAGCCCTGGTGGCACACTGCTGTTAACCAAAAAGTGAATGGTATTAACTCACCAGCCACTCTGCAGGAGAAAAAACTGGTGACCTCCTGTAAAGATTACAGTTTTATACTCTGTGGAGCAGGTCTACTCTGTTATACAGAGTTATTATGAATCAGAACTGACTCAGTGGTACCCAACAACAATATAATTAACTAATGTAAAGTCTGTTTGCCTAGTCTCTTTTCAGCAGTGACATTCATGGAAGGAGGCTTGTTTTGACAAAATCTGACTGAAAACACTTTTGGGATCTTCCCTGAATTTTAAACTTTGAATTGATCTGCCGTCTTGAAATGTTTTTATGCTAGCTGCATCATCTCTACGTTTAACTTCTTGATCAAAGAATACAGAAATAAATATGAGATGTGGTCATAACTTATAAAATCAAGAGTATTAACTAATTAGGTTTTAACATTAACTAAAACTATTTGTTTCTATAGCACCTCTGAGTCCTTAGTGTTGTTTCCCTCTAGACTAATAACTCTTGAAGGTAGATGTTATATCTAATGAAATGCTTCAAAAAGGTCAAAACAATATTCATATAAATCATTGGAACTCCATGAAATCCAAATTAATAAATGCAATCTTATTACATGGTATGCTGGGCTAGTTTCTTCAAGAGAGAAGTGATGAGGAAAAGAAGTTATTCTGTTCCCTTTCAAATTCATGAAGGTGGCCTCTACCATATTCAAATAACAGTATCACACTTGATTCTTTAATTGTAAACAATATTTTCTTAATTCTTTTTTACTTTTTCTCCCTTGACAGGTTCTCTTATTTTACTAGAGTAATAAATGTTAAATGCATAGGATAGCTGGAATCTTCTCTAATCAGTAATTCTGGCCATAAGATATTTCATATGAACAGTCCATAATCAATAAATTGATTGCTCTTGCCCCTCTTCAGTTTGAAACACTTAATTCTTATTACTGCAAATTCAGTATTTGAGGTCAATTAGTATTTGGCAGTGGAAGGATGTTGAATTGAAAATTATGAACTACTCAGATCACCAATCAAGAGGGCCCTCTGGCTTCCTTTCTGGTTTATCAGAGAATCAAATACCAATATATTAGAAAATGCTATGGATTGAATTGTGTCCTCAGATATGTGTGTCGGTTTAGTTAGGCTATGATGCCCAGTACTGTATGATTGTCCACAATTGTTTCATCTGATTTAATTGTCCTATGCATTGTAAATCCTAACTCTATGATGTTAAAGATGTCGGGCTATAGGCAGTTATATTAGTGAGGTAGACTCAATCTACAAGATAAAGTTGTATTTTGAGTTAATCTCCTTTGAGAAATAAAAGAAATGAACAGAGACCCAGAAAGACCTTCTATAATGAAGAAAGAAAAACCAGCAGGGAAGTATATCCTTCAGATCTGAAGTTCCTGCAGTAAGAAGCCAATAGGCCAGGGGAATGTTGATGACAAGGACCTTCCCCACAAGCTGACACAGGGACAAAGCATTGCCCTGGAGCTGATGCCCTGAATCCAGACTTCTACCTCCTACAAAATAATAAATTTCTGTTTGTTCATGTCATCCACTTGTGGTATTTCTGTTATAGCAGCGCTGGAAAACTAGGACAATTATGAAAGACTTTCATGGAAAATTTAAGCCCACATTAATGTGAGTATGAGTATATTCTGGACCCCACAAGCTTCCCAATATCTTTAGGAGCTCAATCAAAGAAACCTGTAGAGGAAGAAAAAAATCACTGACATCGAGTTGATTCTGACTCATTAGAGACCCTATAGGACAGAGTAGTACTGCTCCATAGTGTTTCCAATATCTGGTAGATTTGAACTGCTGAGCTTTTAGTTAGCAGCTGTAGCACTTAACTACGACATCACCAGGGTTTCCTTTACAGTTAGACTTAATTGAATTTTTCTTTATGATAAAATATCCTCCAAGTAAGCTTACTTTTGTTGGTTGGAGCCTTGGCGGCACAATGGTTAAGAGTTCACCTACTAACCAAAAGACCTAAAATTCAAATCTACCAGCCACTCCTTAGAAACCCTGTGGGAGCATTCTACTCTGTCGATAGGGTTGCTACTTGTCAGCACCAACTCAGTGGCTCCCAGCAACAACAAGAACAACAATTTGGTTAGTGTTTAGTTATTGTTATGCATTGTATTGTGTTCCCCCACTCATATATATGGATAAATGAGTCCTGGTGGGTAAATTAGCACAGGGATACTAACTGAAAGGTAAGAGGTTCAAATCCACCAGCTGCTTTGTGGGAGAAAGATGTGGCAGTCTGCGTCCATGAAGGTTACAGCCTTGGAAACTCTATGAGGTAGTTCCACTGTATCCTATAGGATCGTTTTGAGTCCATATTGACTTAATAGCAATCGGTTTATAAATGTGGAAGTTCAAATCCACCAGGCACTCCTTGGAAGCTCTACGGGGCAGAGTTCTACCCTGACCTCTAGGGTTGCTATGAGTCAGAAGCGGTTTTTATACATGTAGATGTAATCCCATCTGAGAAAGTAGTTTTCTTTGTTATGTTAATGAGGATGTATCAATGTAGGGTTGTTTTAAGCCAATCACTTTTGAGATATAAAAGGAGCATATTCGGCACAGAAGCAAGCAAGGATTAATATGCAAAAGATAGAGGCCACGTGGTGATCCCTAAGGAGTGCAGAGAAGAAAGGAGTTTCCCTCAGACCAGAGAGAGAGAGACTTCACCTAGAGTCAGCACCCAGGATTTTGACTTCTAGCCTCCTAACCTGTGAGAAAATATACATCCGATCATTAAAATCACCCACGTGTGGTGTTTCTGTTAGAGGCAGCACTAAGAAACTAAGACAGTTGTTTATTTACATTTTTGCAAAATTTAACATCCCCCAAATCATTGAAATGTAGATTTGTCTTTTCTTTTTTTACAGTGTGTGTTAGAAAACATGACCAACCTTGATAATAAAGTTTCTGAGTTATCTTTGCTATCAGGAAGCTACCTAGAAGACAGGTTTTGGACCACCTGTCCCGTGTAGTCAGAGGCTTTCACAACTGCATGAAACTGGCTGTTGAACTTGGAGCTGAGTGAACTGACCCGTGACATATGTGAATCTATCATGTCTAGGGCGGAGTGGCAGCAGGGTTCTGGAACACCTACTTGTTTCCATTTAGGGTTTTTCTTGTTTTAGCACTGAAGGAGCTCCAGTTTTGGCTGGGAGCTGTAAGCTGTAAATCATGAGCACTTCCTCCTGTGAGAGGGACCGCGTGGATCTGGGAGCAGTTTGCCAGGCGAGGCTGTTGCCAGCACAATAGGGGAACCTGTGACTGCTTCTTAAGGCAGCTGTCATCAGTCACGTATGACCAAATATATTTGATGGATGTTGTGCCCAGATTTCTGAAGCCAAGTAAAGCAAACCCAGGTATAAAATCGTAGTAGGAGAGTGGGTTTAAATTGAAAACATGCATTTTTGTCATCACTGTTCAATGTAATGCATAGCAGCAAAAACTGCACTTTTGCTAGAAACAGGTTGGAATTTGAAAGGTCATATTCACTTTCGAATTAAGGAAACTTTCATGATTTGAATCACACCATGGCAGAGCGCACAACCAGGTGAAGGATTTTTAACTCCTCACAATCCATGGGATGACTGAAAGCAAGACCATGGTCAATCATTCTAGCTGTTGATAATGCTAGATAATTGTGATTCTTTAAGAGGCTTAGAGATTAATCCCAATGATCAAGGACATTAAAAAATAAAAAGTTAAAAAGGATATTCTCTTATTCTCTGTCATCAGCTGTTTGGTTGGAACTCAGACCTGAGACTTTGATTTATTTCCTGGCGGTTTTACTGAGAACATGTAAGAGATAAATACAGTTCACTTCAGCCTTTCAAATGAAACAACTTCTTCAGTGAGGTGAGACTAGCATCTCAGAGGGCAATTTGGAGAAATGAGAACAACATGATAAAATTGTATTTCTCTGCAAGAAGGTGACTTATTTTACTAATATAAGATGGGCGGAAAGAAGGCAAGGAAGAGAGTAGCTAGCCATTTGGTTTAGGAGATGCCATAGGAGGTAGTTCTGTGGAGACAACCTGTTACCTTTGTTTCTCACCATTCTAGTAACAATCTGCCTTTGCTGAGTGATTCCAATAATGCATCTGGTATATTAGATGCTTATTTGCAGTTAAGTATTTTAAACTTGGGAAACTCTGGGGGTGATCCTAAAGACAGAACCCATTGTTGTCAAGTTGATTCTCTGATTCACAGTGATCGTATGGGACAGAGTAGTACTGCTGCTTATGGTTTCCAAGGCTGTAAAACTTTATGATAGCAGACTGCCACATCTTTCTGCTACGGAGTGGCTGGTGGGCTCAAACCACTGAACTTCCAGTTAGCAGCCAATTGCTTAATAATTGTGTCACCAAAGCTCTTTTAACTCATCCTAGTTGTCATACTTTGCCTATAAGATAGAAGTGTGATTCGTATTTTGCAGATTCAGTGCAGGCCACCTGGATGAGGTGAGTAGAAATTCAAATCCATGTAGATATATATCTCTCCACAGACTCTTGAGATGACTGATAATATTCCTCTTTTAAACGACTGTTGAGAAGAATAAATGAGACATAATACATGTTTGTAGCAAGCTTAATACAGTTTTGGCCTTTAGCAACTGCTGAATAAAAGACCTGTCATTATTATAATAATCACCGCCATGATTGTGATGACTTCTGACTCTGCTACTATTGTTTTTTAACTACTGCCACCCAACTTGATGGCAGTGGGTTGGGGGGGTAGGGGGGCCACTAGTATGAATAGACAGACAGTGCCAGACTCTGAGTACCATGACTGCTTCCATCTCAATGATAAGAAACCAAAATGTGACACATGCTGACTCCATGTGTTACAAAGTAGAACTGCTCCATAGATTTTCCTTGGCTACAATCTTTGAGGAAGCAGATCTTCCAGCCTTTCTTCTGAGGTGCTGTTGGGTAAATATGAACAGACACCTTTAGGTTAGTAATTTGCCAGTGTTTGTGCCACCTAGGAACATTTCAATGAAGAGAATACCTGTTAAGCAGTGGTATTTTGAGGCAGCAAAATAGAGCAGATTTGACAGTTGGTTTAAGATATTGTCTTTTGCCATTTCCGGCCTCTGTGCATTCACTGTGCCTACAGAAGCCACACAAGGGACCACTTGAAGGAAGCGTCACTTCACCTCTTGTAAACACACAGGAGATGCATCTTTTATGTTGGCTGCCCTTGGCCAGGGTTGACCCCAGAGCAGGAATAGGATATTGTATTCATTTTTCACCTAAAAGTTTGCAAAAATCTGCAAAAGGACTGTGCCCCTCAGTGCTATCTGAATATGTACTTGGTTCAACGAACTCTCACCCTTGTTTGCCACTTTAAGAAAAATCAGTTGCATATCTGTCATGTTTTATTAAAAAAAAAGTGTTGTCTAGTTGATTTGAACTCATAGCAACCCTATAGAACAGAGTAGAACTTCCCCATTGAGTTTCCAAGGAGCACCTGGTGGACTTGAATGGCTCACCTTTTGGTTAGCAGACATATCACTTAACCGCTATGCCATCATATTTTATTAGTCACGTAATAATTATTGTTGGTCTTGCAGACTTTTGTTTTGTGAGATCAACAATAATACACATGGACCTTGCCAGATGGAATACACAGGAATCAAATCAACTATATCCGTGGAAAGAGACAATGGAAAAGTTCAATATCATCACTCAGAAAAAGACCAGGTGCTGACTGCAGCACAGACCATCAACTGCTCATATGCAATGAGTTCATGTGCTCATACGCAGGACCATATGAAGAACATCAGAAAAATCCTATGACAGCCATAGTATAACCTTGAGCGTATCCCACCTGAGTTTAGAGACCACGTCAAGAGCAGATTTGATGCCTTGAACACTGATGACCGAACACTAGATGAGCTGTGAAATGACATCAAATGCATTATGCATGAAGAAAGCAAGTGATCACTGAAAAAACAGGATATAAAGAAAAGAACAATTTAGGTGTCAGAAGAGACGCTGAAACTTACTCTTGAATGTTCAGCAGCTAAAGCAAAAGGAAGAAACGATGACGTAAAAGAACTGAACAGAAGATTTCAAAGGGTGGTTTGAGAAGACAAAGTATTATAATGATGGGTGCAAAGAGCTGGAAACAGAAAACTAAAAAGGAAGAACACATTCTACATTCTGAAAGCTGAAAAAACTGAAAACAAAAGTCAAGCCTCATGTTGCAATAGTGAAGGATTCCACAGGGACAATATTATGTAACTTAGAAAGCATCAAAAAAAGATGGAAAGAATACACAGAGTCGTTATCTCAGAAATAACTGGTTGACGGTCAGCCGTTTGAAGAGGTACCGTATGATCAGGAACCAACGGTACTGAAGGAAGAAGTAGAAGCTGCATTGAAGGCACTGACAAAAAACAAGGCTCCAGAAATTCATGGACTATGGATTGGGATGTTTCAACAAACGGATGCAGTGCTGGAAGTGCTCACTCATCTATGCTAAGAAGCTTGGAAGACAGCTACCTGGCTGAATGACTGGAAGACTTCCATATTTATGCCCATTCCCTAAAAAGGTGACCCAACTGAATGCAGAAATTATCAAACAATGTCATTAATATCACGTACAAGTAAAATTTTGCTCAAGATCATTCAATAGCTACAGCAACAGTATTCTGACAAAGAACTGCCAGAAATTCAATCTGGTTTCAGAAGAGGATATGAAACCAGGAAAATCATGACTGATGTCAGATGGACCTTGACTGAAAATGGAGAAAACCAGGAAGATTTTACCTACATTTTGTTGACTACGAAAAAGCATTTAACTATGTGGATCATAACCAATTGTTGACAATATTGTGGAGAATGAGAATTCCAGAATACTTAATTGTGCTCAAGAGGAAGCTGTAAGTGGATCAAGAGACAGTCGTGTGAACAGAACAAGAATACACTGGATGGGTTAAAGTCAGGAAAGGTGTGTGTCAGGGTTGTATCCTTTCACCCTACCTGTTCAATCTGTATACCAAGTAAATAATCTGAGAAGATGGACTATACAAAGAAGAACAAGGTATCAGGACTCAAGAAAGACTCATTAACAGCCTGCATTATGCAGGTGATACAACTTTCCTTTCTGAAAGTGAAGAGGATTTGGAACACTCACCAATGAAGATCTAAGACCACAGCCTTCAGTATGGATTGCATCTCAGCATCAAGAAAATGAAAGTCCTCACAACTGGATCAGTAATCAACATCATGATAAATGGAGAAAGGTTTGAGGTTGTCAAGAATTTCATTTTACTAGGCTCTACAGTTAACACCCATGGAAGCAGCAGTCAAGAAATCAAAAGGCATATCACATGGAAAAACCTGCTGCAAAAGGACCTCTTTAAAGTACTGAGAAGTAAAGTTGTCATCTTGAAGATTAAGATGGGCATGACCCAAGTCATTTTCAATCACGTCATATGCATGTGAAAGGTGTATAATGAAAAAGGAAGACAGAAGATTTGATGCTTTTGAACTGTGTTGGAGAAGAACTTTGAATGTGTCATAGCTTGCCAAAAGAAGAAACAGATCTGTTCTGGAAGAAGTACAACCAGAGCACTCCTTGGAAGCAAGAATGGCAAGACTGCATTGTGCATTGTACAGACTTTGGACTTGCTGTCAGGAGGGATCCATCCCTGGAGAAAGACATTGTACTTGGTAAAGTAGAGAGTCAGCAAAAAATAGGAAGACTCTCAACAAGATGGATTCACACAGTGGCTGCGAAAATTGGCTTAAGCATGAAAAGGATTGTGGGCATGGCACAAGACCAGACAGTTTCTTTCTGTTGAGCGTAGGGTCACCATGAGTCTGAATGGACTCGACAGCACCTAACAATAACAACAACAATTATTGTTACTATACAGATGAATACTGTGTAATCCACTCACTCTAGAAATAAAAGAACTAGAATCTAGACTATAGAAACTAGAATCAAAAAAATACCTCAAGTTTCTGTGTTCCTTGTGTTGCCTCATTGGCGTGAATATACATCTTTCAGTTACCCATTGCTGTGTAACAAACTACATTGACCTTGGTGGATTAAACAATGTTTAATTTTTAGTTTTATGTTTAGTTTAATGTTTAGTTTTTCTCAGCATTTTGTACACTGATAGGCTGTTCTTATGCTGTTCTCACGTGTCACTTATATGATTATATTTAGCAGGCAGGTTGTCTAGAGGCTGGGCTCAGCTGGGGCAGCTTGATAGCTGGGTATATTCATCCCAAGGTTCTTAACCATGGCTGCCTCAGTGCCACGTTCCAAGTGAGCAAAAGCAGAAAGACTCATAGCCCGCCTGAAACTTGGGGAGCATCACTTCTACAGCATTTCACTGGTGAAAGCTAGTCACAAGACCAACTCTGATTCAAGGGGAAAGCAAACAGACTCCACCTCTCAAAGAGAATAGTGGCAACTTTACATTGAAAAGGAGCAGAAGAACTGTGACCATCTTTGAAACCATGTACGTGATTTGAAAGTAGTACCGTGACACTGGTAATATAGATGTTAGACCTTCTACTTAAAATGAAGCATCTCTGAATAAGGTTAACACACTCGGCTGCTAAGTGAAAGTTTGGAAGTTCAAGTCCATGTAAAGGTGCTCCCAGTGAAAATTCTGGAAACTTATTTCCAAAAAGTCAGCCACTGACAACTTCACAGTGCATAAATCACTGTATGTCAGAATTGACTCCCCAGCAGTTGGATGATGACTGGGTTTACTTAAAGTGAGACTTTTCTTGTTAAAGACAATTCGCTACAAATAAACTCCCTAAGTTTAAGTTTTAAGCATTGTTGACATAAAATATTATATTGTTATTTTGCTCCAAGATGCAGAGATTAGGCTCTCTGGGAAAGTCTGGATGCAGTAAACTTCTTGTCATTTATTTGTTCGGAGTTTCTGCATGGAATCAATTGCATGCTTGCACACATTTATTCATGCATGTATTTTTACTTGTATTCTTATACAAAATCCTGAACTAGGCACAGGAAGAGGGCTAATAGCAAGATTATTTAGATACGTAACCACTGACAGTTATACCTTTTAATAATTTCTTTTTTTGTTGAAAATACAGCAGAGTGTACACTAATTCAACAGTTTCTACATGTACAATTCGATGACATTAATGGCACTCTTCAAGTTGCACGACCATTGTCACCCTCCTGTCCTGAATTTTTTCTGCTCCATTAACATAAACTCACAGTCCCCTAAGTTTTCCAACTTTTCATGTTGCTGTTGTCAGTTTGATCTCATGTAGATTGTTCTGTAAAAAAGCATAATGTTCAAGGAGAAATTCTTTACTAACTAAGCTAAACTATGGTTTGAAGCAGATTTTAGGGGTTTTTTAGGCTTTGACTATTTCGGAGCAATAGTTTGGGGAATCACTCATCCTCCACTTTTCCAGAAAGTTTGGACTGTGTAAGAATTTGAGATTCTGTTCCACCTTCCCCCTTGTGATCAGGGTTCTGTAGAAGTTTTGATCACTGTGTTGAGCAATGGTAGCAGAGCACCATCCAGTTCTTTTTGGTCGTATGGCAAAAGGGGGCCATTGTTCAGAGAGACAATTAGTCACGCATTCCATTTCCTTCTATTTCTGACTATTCATCTTCCTCTGTTGCTCCAGGCTAATAGAGACCGATTGTACTTCGGATGGTTGCTTAAGATTCCAGACACTGTATAGCAAACTATGAGGGAGAACAGAAGCACTAACTACAATTATTAGGCCAATTAACTGAGATATTCCATGAAACCATAATGCTAAACCTCCAAACCAAGAATCCAAACCCCGTGAGACGTTTGATTGTATTTGAGCAGATTCAACAGCTGCTTTGTTCTTGTTGTTGTTACCATTGTTGTAAATGTATCACACAAAAGTCACCAATTCCACTTTTCACAGGTGTATGCTTTATTGACACCTATTATATTAATTAGCTATGTAACCCTCACCCTTAATCTGCAAATTTTCATCAATGTAAATAGAAACTCCGTGTTTCACAAGCAGTAATCAATTCCCTTTTCCCTCTCTCCCATTTTTGCTACAAGTAATCAACTTTGGTTTCTACTCATTTGCCTGTTCTTGCCTTTTTATATAAATGAGGTCATACAGTAATTGCCCTTTTGTGAGGATAAGTACCCCTTTCTTATCTGTGCTGATACCAATAGGATCAAATTATCCTTTGTAATATATTTAGTCTGTATTAAAAAAAAAATCCCAGATAAGTACTCTTTTACTTTAAAGTGACATCTCTTTTTGTCCTTTCTGTCTAAACCCCTATTTAAAAGTTGTAAATCTAATGTGGATGCAAAACTAAAGAAAATGTCTAATGGCATGTTCCATATGCAGATATTCGGAGATATTGCTCTTCTTTAACCTACACTTAAAGCAAAATTAGACCTTCAAGGAAAAGACTGAGATTGGGTAATGCATTAGACTAGGCTACAAAGCTATGACAGTTTATAAGCCAGAGTATTTAATGGAAGCCCACATAAATCTTGGACATTTTGTGATTTTGTTGGTGGGTTGTACAAAGTTGCAAACTGTTTACTGAATAATATTAAAGTTTTTGTCCTCATGTAACTCAAATTCTAGTTAGATGGAACGAAAGTCGGTGGATATGTGGCCTGCAAGGTAGGAATAAACAGCTTAGAGAGGAAAATAAATATAAAGCAGAGTTAAAGTAGATGAGGAGAAATCAGCAATAGAGACCAAGAACAGATGGACAGTGAGGTACGAAGAAAATGAAGATGGAGTGATATCTCATTGGCCAAGCGAGGAAGGTATTTCAAGAAAACAATAACAATTGTTTCAAATGCCACTGAGAGGTCAGATGAGGACAGAGGACTGTCCTTTTGTTCGATAAAGTAGAGGTCATTGATGACGCTCCCATTATTACTGGATAAAGCTCTGGATTCTCATTACCTGTGCAGAAAAAAAAAAACAATCTCTGAGACAGTTCTTTGGGTGAGTGATAAAAAGTTTACTTCTGTGCACTAGCCCACAGGGAACAAGGAGGATTCTTTCCATCAAAGCCTGTTTGAAACCCTCAAGCAAGGTTGGGATATTTAAAGGGGAAGCTATGTGCCAGGTATGAGGTCAGGAGAACAATGAGGGCAGTTTGGGAGATGCACCCACCTTGGAGCAGGCTGCATTTGACCTGAAGTCCAGGAAACTCAGTTGTCAGCTAAAGCAGGGTGGCCCCCTGATGCCTTTATTGGCCTCTCTACTTAGCACCTTCTAACGGAGAAGCTGTAAAGAGAAGCTATAGACTTATTACCCCAGGAGCACCTGTGTGATTTCCTAGGCCAGGTAAAGGAAGCAGGAATTTTTAAGAAGAGAAAAAGTAACTACAAAAAGTCAATTTTATAAAGAATTAATCCTCTCTATTTTAATTTCCCCTTTTTAAATCAGGGCCCTGAAGTCTTTTCACATACTTCATCATGGAGGTTTTTCATGGATTGAGAAGGAGAAAAGTCAAATTAGTTTGAGTTGAAAGGAAAATGAGAGGAGAGGAAGGAGAGTTAGGGAATATAGAAAACTCTTGAACACTACCTTAGTTATGTGGTGCTGCTGTAACACAAATGCCATAAGTGAGTACTTTAAAGAACAAAAATTTATTTTCTTACATTCTGAAGGCTAGCAGTCCAAATCAGGTTCTTGGCCGTGTTGATTCCTAAGCACTCCCTGGTGTTCTTTGGCTTGGAGACCATCTTCACACGGCCCCTCCCTTCACTCACATGCATGAGAAGTGATTATGTTCAGCATCTGCCCTACAGTGCCATGGAGTCAGCAACATAACAAAAGAAAATACTTATTTCCAAACAGGATCACACCCACACATTAAAAAGTCCAGAAATTAAATACATATTTTTGGGGGGACACAATTCAATACATAACAAGGATGTAGTGTTTAAACTGATGCTGAGAAATGAACAGTAATGAGAGAGGGCTGTGGGCCAAGAGAGAGAATTTACATCATAGGAAATATTATGGCATGTTTGATGCTGATGGAAATGATCCAGTACAGTGTGAAAATCGATGATGGGGGAGAGAAAGGGCCAATTGCTGGGATGACATCCTTGGCAGCCGAGAAGGATGGGTTCTTTTATACCAGAGTTCTTCATATTTTCATAACGATGCCATAAACAATCCATGTCACTAAAATTTCTGAGCATGTGCCCAAAGCATATATGTCTATATTTAAATCTCATTTATATCTTATGCTAATAGGCTAATAGGATGTTATATGCATTTCAAAAAATACACAAGAGTAGAAGTGAAGGCTGTGTAGATAAAATATATAAACAGAAGATCGAGAATTTTCTCTATACACTTCATGGATAATTTTATGCACATATACCTTCAACAGAACACATCTGACTTTGGGGTCTTTACCTTTAGATAATGAAAATGATTTATCCAAAGCAGTTAGAAGGATAACATTTGGCTTTTCAGACTTGAGAATCCAAACTTTCTCCTTTCTTGATTTCTAATCTAGAGAAGTGCTTTGACCTTAATCAACATTGTGACTTTAAATATAACCAACCTGAGATGACTTAGTTATAAGTTCTAATTCACAAGCAAGCTCTCCAAATGTCCCTAGAGGTAACTGTTGCCCCATGTAATGTCACAAGATACAAAAGAATAGTCAGAAAGAAGACCAACTGTATTTTGTATTTTATTTATTGTCACTGGGTCACTTCTTAACAACAGCTTATTCCGTGGTTTTCTCTAACTCTTACAATTGAAGGACAGACATGTACATTTCATCATAGGTAGACAACTAAAATCTCTTATCACATGACAGGTAGAATAAGAGATATGTTCTACTTCTTCTGTAGTTTTTCTGTAAAAGCTGGCCATTGCCAGCTAAAGTGCAAACTAAAGAGGTGTGCCCAGTTTGCAAAGAGTTTAAGTGACAGGCATTGGAGTTCTTCCCAGATTGTTGTTTTCTGGAAAATGTTTTTTCTAATTATGAAGCTGAAGTTACTGGCACAAAGACCTTGTTCTGTGCATGGCTAGTTAATACAATGAAACCATGGTGTTAAGTTCAACTGCAATCAAAATCTTTGAAGTGGCCAAAGGAATCCTTCCCACAGTGCTAGTGTAAATCCAGTTGTTTATTTAACATCTCCAGGTATGTCAGAAAACCATGAAGCGTGATCACCATGTTCCCCACATATGGATACCCCTTTCAAAGGGTCAGGGTTCTGCTAAATCAGCCTCTCCATAGCAGGCGGCGGCATCATGTTCCACATTTCCACTCGAGAACCATCCTTTTCCTGGTGGCTTGGGCTGTAGGTCCCCTGAGTTGCCCTTTTCTTGGAGGCTGCAACAGAAGCCACAACTGCCAGAAAGAGGATCAATAACAAGGCCAATGTCACTGAGCCAATGGCAGTGAAAATGTCTGAGATGAAGTCATCTGCCAACTGGAAGGAATGAGACAATTAAAGCGTAAATTATAGAGCAAGACAAATGTTCAAGACAGTGAGACTATCCTGGAATGGAAATCAAACCAGAGCAGGTGGGTTCTGCTCAGCATTGTCAAAAGACCAAGGTATTCAGAGGAAGCCAGATTTTCTTATTCCAGAACATGAAAAAATGACTGCATATTTGCACCTAAGGCCTGCCGTCAAAAAGTGTGGCATGAAATGTCGACTGTATTAATTTAATATTTTAAGCTCAGTGAAGAGATCATTCATGTGACATCAAGGACAAAAGATGAAGTCATATACTTATTTAGAGAATATTTCTACATCCACAGTAACATATTATTTAGACTCTCCTCCCTCCCTTGCCCCAAGTTCTGATTTTAGACTGAGAAAATGCTTGTCTTACAGCCTTTTGTTGGGAAAGGAAGCAAATTAAGTTAGTTGGGCCTTGTAGGAAGGATCCAGAGACAGAGGACAGCCTGTGATGCTCTGGTTTTAGAGGCAGTTTCCACAATCATCACTTTGATTTGGATTCAGTGTGACAATTCAATAGTTGTAAAAAGCACATGAGGTCAAGGCTCAACCCAAATGTTTAGAAACAGAAAACTGCAGCTAGAATCCTGTCAGGAGGAGCTGAACACTGGGCTCTGGGGGGTGTTACTAGCACACAATAGTTTCTTGAATGTCCATTACCAATGCACTTGCCCAGTACTTTGTAACAAACCTGAACTCTATCAGTTGACAGCTGGTAACAGGAAACTGTGATTTAGTTGAATAGAAATATTAAAGGCAGGAAGCAGTTGCTATTTGAATTACTAGTTTTCAAGAGAATGCTTCTGTTAGTAAACTCAGAAGTAAAGACATTTTATCTTTTCATGTAGCTTTCTTTTATGGTCCATCTCCCTAATACCTCCTTACTAACACAATCTGCTACTACAAAGAGAGTGTGCGTTCATTTAGGAATTTTATATGTCCTTGCTAGTCTTGGTTTCCCTTCTGCTACCCCTGTGTCTTGGTTAAACCATTATACAATGAATATAATTCTGGAACCCCTCCTAATATTGTCATGGGTCTACTGATTATGGGCCTTGATCAAATGTGGCTCATTAGTTTGCTTATTCCTTCAGTAATATCCACTGACTCATGTCACCATGAGGCAGATCAAACTCAACAGCACTTGGCTTGGCTTTAATATTTATTGACTATCTTCTCTGAGCTTTGTACTAAGCTGAGAAATGAAGATACAAAGATACAATAATGTTTGGAATTTAGAGCTGAGATTTTAGGGTGGAAGAAGGAGACACATACAGATACACATAACCATAATATAAATATATGTTAGGGTAGTCACATAAATTAATTGTATTTGGTTGTAGATGGAGTAAAATGGGAATTAGATGTCATGATGAGTGGAAATCTAAACATTTTAAGTAGAAAATTCTATTTGGATGAAACAGTTTGAAACAAAAAAGGGAAGGGACTATAAAAATTACACTTTGGGAAAAGAGTATATAATCCAGTGTGACTAAAGATATTGGCCAAAGTGTGTATGTTTGAATTAGAAAGAAATGAAAGCCTTGGTTAGAGCTAAGACTGCAAAGTAAATTAATCTTGTTAAAGAACTTGAATGCCATTTTAAAACTTTGAACACTGTCCACAAACTGTAGGGAGCCAACGAAGATTTTTAGGCAAGAGCATGATGTGATCAGGTCTATGTTTTATTAAGTGGCTATGATCAGCAGGTGGAATGGTTGGTGGGAGCAGGGAAACTGGAGGTCAGGAAAACAGAAGTTTATTTTATTAGTCATGATCTATTTCTAAATTTAGCAACAGAGTGAGGGCTGAAGGAAAAAAGATTGAGCTTTCTGAGTTAAAGTCAACATCATTCCACGCCTGCTTATGTGAGGATGGGGAAATACAGTCAAAAATGGGGAAAAGGTAAAGCTAGTTGCCACTTTGAATGAATCTGTGAATTGCTATGATACAAACTGGGACTTGAGACACAGAAACAGAAACAAGTTTGTGTTAATTCCAGATTCTAGAGAATGTTCATGAGCCCTGGTGATGCAGTGGTTAATCGCTTCGCTTCTAACAATGGTGAAACGCTAGCCTGGTAACTGAAGTTCAGAAGTGGGAACGTGCCAGCCCTCCACAGGAGAAGCATACGCAGTCAGCTTCCATAAAGGCTGTAGTCTGGGAAATCCCTTGGGGCAGTTCTACTCTGTCGTAAAGTCTCTATTAGTCCAAATCAACTCAAGGGAACAGCAACATTTAGAGAACACTCAGGTATATGGTGCTATTAGATAGATCGAAATAATTACTCTCTCCTTTCCACTCTTTAATGTTATTGTGAAAAATTCTGGGTCACGACAGATTTTCATCCTCTAGTTATGGAGCTTTTTAAATAAAGCATATAAAATTTCATAGCACTCAGTCAGGTTTAAGAAAATCAGTTTACTTCAGCTAGAGAGTGAGGTCTCCAGCCATATTGCATAGCCAAAATGTAGTGATTACATCTTTCATTTATTAAGATAACTGTGGGCTGAGAAAAAACAGACATAGAATAGGCCTTGAAAAGTCAAAAGCATGAAACAGATGGTTAGCTGGAGTCTGACCAGAAAAAAACTCTTGGTATTATCTGAGGACTTCAATAATACACACTCTTGTTCCTAGATGTTAACTTGGTTTTAATCTGTCAAACAAATTGTGTTATCTATGGCTAGTTGCAACAGGACAACTGCCAGATATTCAAGTTGGATTCAGAAGATAATGTGGAATGCAAGAGATCATGGCTGATGTCAGCTGGGTATCACTCAACATGAAGAAAAGAAAGCAGAGAATACTGTGAAGATGTTTACCTGTGTTTTATTGACAATGCAAAGGTATTTGATTGTGTAGATTATAACAAATTATGGACAACATTGCAAACAATAGGAATTCCAGAACAATTAACTGTGCTCATGAGGAACCTACATATGTATCAGGAGGCAGCAGGGGTATACTGTGTGGTTTAACGTCAGGAAAGGGGTATGTCAGAGCTGTGCCCTTTCACCACGCTCATTCAGTCTGTATGCTTAACAAACAATCTGAGAAGCTGGACTATATGAAGAGGAAGGTGGTATCAGGACTGGAGGAAGTCTGATTAACAACCTGTGTTACTCAGGTGACACAGCCTTGCTTACTGAAAGTTAGGAAGACTTGAAGCACTTACTAATGAAAATCATGGATCACAGCCTCCAGTACGGATTACACCTCAGCATTAAGATTATAAAAATCCTCCACCACTGGACCAATAAACAAAATCATGACAAAGAGAGAGAAGATTGAAGTTGTCAAGGACTTCATTTTAACTGGGTCCACAAGCGTGGAAGCAGCAGTCAAGAAGTCAAATGATTCATGGCATTGGGCAAATCTGCTACAAACGACCTCTTTCAAGTCCTCTTTAAGGACTCAGGTGTACCTGACCCAAGCCATGGTGTTCTCAGTTACCTCATAAAATTGGACAGTGAATAAAGAAGACTGAAGAAGAAATGATGCCTTTGAGTTGTGGCACTGGAGAAGAATATTGAATATGTTCTTCACCAAGAGAATGAACAAACCTGTCTTGAAAGAAGCACAGTCAGAATGCTCCTTAGAAGCAAAGGTAGCCAGAATTCATGCCTCATACTTTGAACTAGTAACAGGAAGGACCAGTCCCAGGATGAGGATATCATGACCCGCAAAGTGAAGGATCAGAATGAGGTGACTGACACAGTGGCTGCAATAATGGTCTCAAGTATAACAATGATCGCTAGGATGGCACAGGACCAGGCAGTGTTTCCTTCTGCTGTGTGTAGGGTCTCTAGGAGTCCAAACCAACTCAGTGGCACCTAATAACAATAACAGCATGGGATATATGGCTGTTTCTTGGATGAGTGAGCTAAGAGCATCCACTCCCATGTAGAAAGAAAGAAAGAAATCCCTTGGGTTGTCTCTGTTTCCTAAGCTTTTCTGGGTTTGATTACACTGAGGGAAAAAGGGCAGCCTAGATACTCTCATCTGCAACACTGCACCCTTCATTTGGGAGGGTGGAACCCGAGAGGGAAAAGGAGTCATGAACACCGACTCAAGTCTATGCAGAACCACAATCTGTTGAAACAGGGCTGATCTTCTCCCATCCTGTGACCTCTGAGGAATAATGATCCCCGTCTGCTTTGCTCCTTTGTTCTCAGAAATGTGGCAAAAATGAAGGAGCAAATTTGAGCCTCCATCACTGCTGCTTTTGGGCTGGGTGATGAGGTGGTCAAGAGCTTAATTTCTTGAGGCTGAGGCCTTGATCTGATTTGCATCTCTGCCACTGAGTTGTGTATAATCAGCATTAGTTTGTCTCTCACAGACTTATTTCCGTCGTTTATAAAATTGGATATTAGTATCCACTTCAAAGGATCAGGCATAAAGAAACGCAGTGAATAGAAAATACACAAAGCAAAGTCAACAGTAAACTGACACATAAAAATATTGGCAGCAGCAAATATGCTATATATCATTATCCCTAATTCCACTTACTTATAAAAGATAAATCTAGAACTCCCTTCGTACCTGGCAGTATGACCAGGGGAGCCAACCTACAAACCTAATATTGCATTTCCAGGCCTCAGATAAAGTTTTTGATGAAACAGTTCCCCTAGCTATATCAAATAGGTCATTAAGCCTTGGAGTAAAGCTGAATGAGTAGGGTTTTGAAATAGCCTCTTAAAGGCCCTCTGCTTTTGAATCCCCATGGTTGAAAGGCTTTTTTTGTCCCCCTCTGCTATTCTTCAACTGTGCTTAAAATATACCACACTGGAATGGATTTTTTTGATAGTTGAAACTGCTGTGACACAGGAACTGACAGAGGCCAGCAAGTGCGAGGACTGTCCTGAAAAACAGCATGGATTTAAGGTCAGGCCTGTTCGGATGGGCTGTGCTTCAAACACCTCACTTTTGAGTCACCTTTCTTTCTGAAAAGAAGTGTTCCAAATTAATTACAAACAGGATGTAGGATTATCTTTGAAGAAATGATGTGTGCTGTAATCTGTATTCAGTTAGCACAATAACATCTTTTGAAAATATAATTTATATGTGATTAATTTGAACTGCGATTACTTTGAACTCTTCATCTGCAAAATAAAATAAATATTCTGTTTTTTTTCCCCTACAGAGAGTTCATTCTAAAACACCGCGGTCTCTACAGGAGTCAAGGCAAAGAGATCCTGTGGCATTTTGAAGTGAAACTGTCAAAACTCATTTTGAATTTTGTCACCAGTTTGCTGAACCATGCTGCAATGGTACATTTGCTTTTTTTTTTTTTTTAATTTTAGAAAAAGAATTTCATATTATGTTTCTTCTGAAGGAAGTCAGTAAACAGTATACTTTTCCTGAACAGAAATGGGTTTGAATCCAGTTTGGGCTCTTGTTGAGTGTACTTAGCCTCTCTATGCTAAGCTTCCTCACTTGTAAAATGGGATATTGTTGCTGGATGTTGTCATGCCAAATTCCTACTCATAGTGTCAGAATATAACTGCCTTATAGGGTTTTGTAGGCTGCAATATTTACAGGGGCAGATCTCCAGGCCTTTCTCCCAAGGAACTGCTGCATGAGTTTGAACAGACATTTTAGCAGTTGAGTGCTTAGCCTTTATGCCATCAAAATAAAGGAAATCAAACACATCACTGTCTGGTTGATTTGCAGTTGAGTGCTTAGCCTTTATGCCATCAAAATAAAGAAAATCAAACACATGACCATCTAGCTGATTCCAACTCACAGCAATGCTATAGGACAGAGTACTGTTGCCCCATGGGCTTTCCAAGGAGCCCCTGATAGATTCAGACTGAGTGGTTAAGAGGTGTCAGCCAAACTCTTAACCACTGCGCCAGCAGGACTCCATAAAGTGTGGACATTAATGCCCATAGCTGAGTATTCTTTGGGGGATTGCAGTGTTCGTGTGTGTAAAGAGCTTCTTGTGGTGCTGAGGCACAGAACAAATACTCCATCCACAGAGGTTGTCTTGTTACTTTTGTGACCATACCACAGCTCATTTCCATTGTGCAGTTTGGATTTCGGAAGACTCACTACCATCTACCACCTACTCTCAGGAAGACATCAGTGATCAGAGTCAAGTTTGAGAGTGATGTGCAGCATCCCATTACTGTCTCACTGAAATGATTTGGAACTGTCAATTGTTTGTGCAGTCTGGGCCCGCTGGGACTACTGCTCCCCTCCTGAGTGACTGCTGAACAGCTCATCGAACTTTGAAAACACAGAATGAGCTGGCTGGTCTGGAAAGAAAAAAGTGAGACAATTTTTCTCCTCAGCATCAGGACCTGCCTGTCATAATATTTAGGAATAATGACAGCATTCAGAAGAATGTGAAATCAACCAACACGTTAGAAGTTACCCTGAAAAAATATAAAGCATTACAGGACTTCTTGGGAAGCTGAATGGTACATTTCCAAGTGAAAACCCAAATCAAAAACAGCCGACTGCGTTTCAGTCAGTTCCAACACACAGCCATCCCATAGGACAGAGTAGAACTGTCCCATTGCGTTTCCAAGGCTACCATCTTTATGGAAGCAGGCTTACTAAGCAGCTGGTTGTTTTGAACTGCTGACCTTTTGGTTAGCAGTCTAGTGCTTAATCACTGCGCGATCAGGGCTCCTTTCTACTTCTTTAAAAAATGTCCCCCCTTTAAGTAAAAGCTTTAATGTTTTCACCTCTTTTTCTCCCAAATAAAAGGAGGTGAAAACATTAAATCTTTTACTTAAAGGAAATTTTAAGAAATTGATGCCTGCTGCTACCATCCTTTCAGTACTTCTGTTCTCTACATATATACCCGTTGCCATTGAGTTACTAACAGCTCATGGCCACCACATAGAACTGTACTCCATGGGACTGTCAATAGCTAATTTTCTGGAAGTAGACTGCCAGGCCTTTCTTCTAAGGTACTTCTGAGTAGACTCGGACTTTTGGCTCTTCCATTGGCTGGATGAGCTAACCACTGCACAACCCAGAGACCACTGTGTTCTCAGGTGCCTAGGTTTTCTGTAGAACCAACAGAGGTGTGTTTGTGGCTTAAAATAGCATCCACCAGACATGAATGGTGTAATCAATATCAGTAAATCATACATGTGAAAAGCATGGAATTGACAATTTTTTTTTTAATGAAAATAGCAGCAGCTATGTTTGGAGTTCAAAACAGACTTCTGGAAAACACAGCAGTGAAGAAAATTATATCAAATCCTCCCTGAAATTTGTTCGATATCAGTTATGTGGAAACACGTAGAGACATTTTAAGAATGGAAGTTAAAATGTTTGAATGTGCCAGTTGATTATAGGTTATAGACCAGCTGCAGTTATGAGTTTCTGAAATGAGAGATTGTTTTTACTGTTATATAACTAACCAAGTAAGACTGCTATGTACTGAGAACTGATGTTCACAGAAAAAAAAATCACTTTAAATGGATTGTGTTTTTAAACAGCTGGTTAGAATATTCATCTCCCATCTGCATACAAAAAGCAAAATGAAGACAGCCCTTTATTTCTCATCACTTTCCCCTCAGCATCCCCCCAAAAGGAGAGAGGAATGTTCCAGATAGAAGACCAAGAAAAGCAGTTCTTGGGAACTACGATTGTGAGAAGCAGATCATTTTGGTGGATGGTAAAAACCTCCCCCACAGACCTGAATCCTTGAACTGTATCTTATCAGTGGATTGCTAGAAACAGGCGTTTCCATAGTAATATTGAATATGTGCCAGAACTCTGCTTTTGAAATTAATATTGCTACAGCAGCCAATTTTCAACCATAAATACACTGTCACTTTATAACTGTAAGAGGGGAAATAAGGTACTGAAAAGCAAAAAGCAAAAGCTTGGAAGTATCCTGGCACAACAAGGGATGACCCAGCCAGACACTCCTTTTACCAAGTAAAAGGCTTGTTAATGTTGAAAAGTCACAGCTACCGCAGTGTCCTCATGCCTTTCCCTCGTGGCAGCAGACAGACAGCAGGGAAGAGAGCAGGGAGAGGGAGTATCCGAACCACAGGCAGGCACTGCCCCATCTCCTCATCTGGCGGCTCTGCTTCTCCCAGTTAATACACAAGCTCTCACTGGGGTGGCCGAGAACAAAGCAATGATGACTTCAGTCCCTCTCCGAGGACGGAGTAAAATTGCTACTAGTAGCACTGGAAATGTCTAACTGGCAACATAAAGTCTTATTAGTTCTCACCAAGCAATTACAATTCCTTGTAATTATACTGATAGGGGTCATCATGTGAGCCTGGGGATGGAAAAGCCAGGTGGAGATGGGGGAGTTCAGGGAACCACAGCACCGGAAGTTGTCCAGGAAGCCTTCCGATAGGCTTTCCATTTCAAGCCATTCCAGCTTTGAAGAGACAGGAGCAAATAGCTACTGTGGAAGCGTCGTATGGATACACTTGCAGATAAGTGAGAAAAAGGAAGGCTATATATTCGGAATTCTAGTTTTAATTTAAATGATCAACGTCTTCCACACTTGTGCACTTTCGTGGAAAGAGTGCCATTATTCTGAGACTTGAGATGGGTGGGGCATTTGTCATACTGTTGTCAGCTGTCATGGAATGGATTCCCACCTGGTGGGGACCCTACACACAATGGGCAAAACACTGCCCAGTCCCACACTATTGCCATGATCAGTTTCAGACTGGACCATTGTGAGCCATAAGAGTTTTCAGAGGTTTATTTTTGGAGGTGGATGCCAGGCCTTTCTTCCTAGTCACTCCGAAAAGTCCATTAGCATCTTCGCAACACAAGCCTCCACTGATAGATGGATGGCAGCTGTGTATGAGTTACATCAGCCTGGGATTGAACCCAGGTCTCTACACAGAAAGGAAGAATCCTACCACTGAATGGCCAATGTCTCTTTTTGTCATAAAAGCAACCAAAAATCAAACCCATTGGTGTCAAGTTGATTTCAACACAGAGTAGCCCTAAGGGAGAGAGTAGGACTGCTCTATAAGGTTTCCAAGAAGCAGCTGGTGGGTTCGAACTGCTGACCTTTTGGTTAGCAGTTGAGCTGTTAGCCAGTGTGCCACCGGGACCCCTTTTATCCCTGCACGATGGTCACTAGACATACGGTGGTGACAGCAACAGCTCTGTTGCTTCCATTCCAGGCTCTGGGTCTGAATTTCTGGTGTGGTGTCTGACAACTCCTCTCCCACTCAGGATACCAGATTTTAGGCATAAGCATAAATGAAGCTAGAAGTTAGGGCCCAAAGCTTTCAGCTAGTGGTGTAAATAATATAATTGTTTTCCTTGGACTGCAAGAACTGATGAATAAAAATTCTCTCTCCCTGTCTCATACAGAAAAAAAGTCACAGCAGCTCCAACTCAGATTTCATTATGCATTACTGAATTTATTGTTTAAAGATAATAGCTACCATCCTTTCTGTCCCTGTGTCAGGAGGTTGACCAGATGTACACGTAACATTCACTTTAATTTATACAACATTTCATGAGGTAGGTGTTATTATTTTCTGTCGCTTTCTCGGAGAGGACTTCCCTGACCATTGACTTCGAATTGGTCAGTGCTGTTTCTCTCAAGCACGTATCACCATCTGACATGAATACAGGTTCCTGTGGGTGTTCCTTTAAGGTATGTCCTTCACTGGAAGAGAAGTATGCAGATGTTTGTCTCTTTTGTTCTTTCTGTCTCTTTAGATCCTGGAACAGCATCAGTCTTCCAGAGGTGCTAAACTGACTTGACAAAATTGAGTTAAAAGTTAGAGTTTCTCCAGGAGCACGCAATGAGCTACCGACTTTATCAACATACAGCTTCTTCCTCCTGCGATTTGTCCCTATTACAGTGGGACCTGTGAAAGCCAGAATTTGAGGGGACAGACTTGTTTTTCAGGGTCTTGCAAGTTTTCCATCCCTGACAGGATGTAGCCTTATCACTTTTCTGTTGCTTGTTTTAGTGGAAAATATTTGCATTTTCCTTTGTGGACAGGTTTCTTCCTTAGGCAGTTTCCAGCTTTCACAGGTTTTACTGCAGAACCCTCAGTGTGTGTCTAACAGAGGAGGTGGAGCTCTTCGCTCTCCAGCTCTAGCAGAAGAGGCAGGCCAGAGCCGTGTGCCCACAAAGAAGGTTAGGTATCATTCCTTCTTGTGAAATTAGCCACACTCTGTCTTCGCTTACCCTCGTCCTAATACCCGGAATGGGAAGGTTACACGGTGACACAAGCCAGATTCCCTAGAGATGATTAAAACCACCACAACAATGATAATAAATACCTGTATCTGCTAGCTGTCTTCCTCAATAGGTGAAGCATCTTTGTCTCTGTTACGTGAACTAGCAGACATTATCCTGGCCCTTTTCTGTCTGAAAGCCAGGTGAACCGTTCATATTTGCTCTTCTTCTTTTTCTCCTCTTTCTTTATTCCAGAAAACAGCAGTTGATAACTAGAGACCTAGATTGTAAGTCATGGAGCACTATGAGCTGCTGATGCTCATAAATTTGCAATCTTGATTCCTTTAATCTCTTCACTATTTTCATAATCAAGCTCCCTGTCTTTCTGTTTAGGTTTTTCCCTCCTGCATATCCACAGTCATTACTGTGGTTTAGTCACCATCTTCTACCTAAGCAGCCCCGGCGGTGCAGTTAGTCACTCAGCTGCTAACCAAAAGGTTGGTGGTTTAAACCCATCCAGCAGCTCCTTGGGAGAAAGCCCTGATGATCTGCTCCTGGTCATAGCAGAACTGCCCCATAGAGCTTCCAAGGAGCACCTAGCGGATTTGAACGGCTGACCTTTTGGTTAGCAGATATAGCACTTAACCCATTATGCCACCAGGGTTTTCTCCTGTAAAAATTACAGCCTAGAAAGTCCTGGGCAGGGGTTGAGGGGGTAAGGGAGAGGTTGAGGGGGTAGGTAGTGGTAGCAAGGAGGCTTCTGCTCTGTCATATGGAATCATTATGAGCTCCAAATCAACTCAATGGCCTCCAGCAACAGGGACAATCTAGTATCTGGGTAAATAAACTGCCCTCTAGCCATTCTCTCTCCCTCTATAATCTCCATCCTCAATCAGCCCTGCTTAAACAAACAAACAAAAAGGCTTTGCTTATCCATAAAGACCTTCTCCCAGAGCCAACAGAGACAGAAAGCATTCTGGAGCCTACACCTTGAATTTGGACTTCCGAATGAGTAGTAGACTACACTCACAGTCTATTAGACTATGAGAGAATAAACTTCTGTTTGTTGACATCATCCACGTGTGATATTTCTGTTGTAGAAGCCCTAAAAGATTAAAACAGAATTTGCTACCAAAAATGTGGGGTGCTGTTCTAAGAGCAGATGACCTACACTGTGGAAGCAGTTTCGAAACTGGGAATAGCTGGCGGTCTAGAGAGTTTGGGGATTGCTTTGAAGAGAGTGCTGGGGAATTGTGGACATCAAAGACATTTCTGGTGCAGACTCAGAAGGCAGTGAGGAGAACTGTTACACTGAAGATAGTTCAGATAATGAGAAGCAGCAGCAGCAGAATCAGAAGACCAGTGCCATGAAGTGAGAAAGCTGAGTACTTTTGTGCAAGAAGCTTCCTGGCAAAGTAGAATGCTTTCAGGTACTTACTGTTGGAGCTCCAGAGCTTTGGAACACCGGCCTCAGCAAGGCAGATGTGAGTGGTGGGGTCTGAAGCCCCGAGGAGCCAAGGAACAAGGAGGCAGAAGCTAAAGGGACAAGGAACACAAAGGGTGGAGTCCACTCAGGTGGACTAGGAGAATGGGCTGCTTAACGCCAAGGGAGCAGAGTAACCATTTCATTGGTCCTAGAAGAAGCCCAGGGCTGAAGAACCTCTACTCAGAATCTAGGGAGTGTGGCTAGTGACTGGAGTTGGGAGGGCAGGGCTACTGTGAATACAGTTTCAGAAAACAAAGGATTATTTTCAAGCCTTGAAGGCTAATGTAATATGTTCTGCTGACCAGCTTGGTAGCTGTTACCCCTTCTTGCCCTCCTACGTCTTCCACCTGTAGTAGGCATGACTAGCTTGTTTCTGTTCCACCACGGTGCTTTGGAAGCAGATAACTCACATTCCAGATTTCACAAATGAAGAGGAATTACTGGAATTTTGATGTGGAATTAAGACTCTTGTTATGATATGATGTGGTGACTATGTTTTACAAGTGGCAAGGATGTGAAATTTGGGGAGGAAGGCAAAGGGTAGAATATCATAGAATGTATTGTATCTCCCCAAATACCTGTCAACTTGGCTGGGCCATGATTCCCAGTAATATTGTGGTTGTCTGTCACTTTGTCATGTAATGTGATTTTCCCATGTGTTGTAAATCCTATCTCTATGATGTTAATTAGGTGACATTATTGGCAATTGTGTTCATGAGGCAGGACTCAGTCTGTAAGATCAGGTTATCTCTCAAGCCAACCCCTTTTGAGATACAAAATAGAGAAGCAAGCAGAGAGATAAGAGGACCTCACACAACTAAGAGATAAGAGCCAGGAGAATAACTCATCCTTTGGACCTGGAGTCCCACGACTGGACAAAACTATTGACAAGAGCCTTCCCCCAAAGCTGACACAGAGAGAAAGCCTTCTCCTGGAGTAGGCACTCTAAATTTGGACTTTTAGCCAATTAGACTGTGAGAGAATAAATTTCTGTTTGTTGAAGCAATCCACCTGTAATATTTCTGTTACAGTAGCACTGGGTAAGTACGGCACTGACCTAACTCTGAAGCCCATGGAAGCTAACTATATCAAAGGTAATCATATCAAAAACAAGGTACTAATTTTTGAAGTCAAAGCCCTTTATTAATGAACTCCTATTTCCTCGGAAACCTTATTTTCAGTTACAGCCTACTTAACAGCCTGCCTTCCAGTAAACCAACTCTCTGTATCCTCCAAACAAGAATGATCTGCTCCTGCCAACGATGCTTATCCATGCTGAAACATATTGCTTCATCAATCCTCTCTTTATCATATCCTTATTTTTTCCCCTTTGGAACACTGCTCGAAGTCCAAAAAGCTCGACTATATGAAGAAGAATGAGGTTCAGGATTGAAGGAAGGCTCATTAACAACCTTTATTGTGCAGATGATACAACCCTGCTTGCTGAAAATAAAGAAGACTTGAGGCACTCACTAATGAAGATCAAAGACCACCACCTTCACTGCATGTTACACCTCACCACAAAGAAAACAAAAATCCTTCATAACTGAACCAACAGCAAACATCATGCTAAATAAAGATTGAAGTTGTCAAGAATTTCATCTTAATTGGGTTGAGTGTTGACTGTAGAATTGACACCCATGGAAACAGTAGTCAAGAAATAAAATGACATATTGCATTTGGCAAATCTGCTGCAAAAGACTTCTTCAAAGTATTAAAAAGCAAAGATGTCAAGTAGAAGATCAGTATGCACCTGAACCAAGGCATGATGTTGGAAAGCTTGACAATGAATAAGAAAGACCGAAGAACTGAGAGCTTTGAGTTTTAGCATTCACAAAGAGTGCTAAATATACCATGGACTGCCGAAAGAGTGAACAAGTCTGTCTTCGAAGAGGAGCAGCCAGAATGTTCCTTTGCAGCAAGGATGATGAGGCTTTATCTCATTTTCTTTAGACATTTTATCAGGAGGGTGCAGTCCCTGGAGAAGGCTGTTATATTCGGTAAAATAAAGGGTCAGTGAAACAGAGGAAGACCTCCAAGGAGACAGGTTGACAATAGAGGCTGCAAATAATGAACTCAAACAACAATTATTGTGAGGAGACACAGGTATAGGCAATGTTTCATTCTGTTGTACACAAGGTTGCTATAAATTGGAATCAACTAGACAGCATCTAACAACAACAAAGCTCAAAATTTACTCATACTTTATAAAGCCTTTCTAGGGAAGCTCACTTGATTCTTCCCCTCATTACCTTATACAGCAATGCCCAAGGCTCAGTGCACATTTGAAGAGAATGGTGACTAGGTCTAGTTGGCATGGAGTCGGGGCATGGAATATGCTTTCTATTACTCTTTAGGTTTAGGCCAAACTCTAACCCTCTCTAAGACTTTGAGGGAGAGTATCTGTTTTCTTTGAAACTTTCCAGTAACACAAAATGAAGTACTTTGCACAAAGTGACCGATCAATTGTTATTGATCTACACATTTGTAATGCTCATTGCTCTGTTTAATGCGTTATTAAATTCTTTTTAGTAGTAAGAAGAGTTCTAAATTGGCTAGAAAGGTTATTGGTCATATCATTTATTCACTCATTTCTTCATGCATTTGTTTACTCTATTACTCAAATTTTTACTGAATGCCTTCAAAATAAGTCTGAGAGATATGGAATTAAAAGATATAATCATTGTCTTTTCATGAGGGAAAAAGAGCCCAGGAGACATATGAACGGGAGACTGCATCAGCATGAGACCAGAAGAACCAAATGGTGCCTAGTGACCATCAAAGCCAGCTGTGACGCGGAACACAATGTAGAGTTCCTGAGCAGAAGAGGTGTGCAGCTCAAGAGCTCAACTAAGAGACCAGAACTGATGGTCCAGCAGCCTGGAAGATTCCCTGGGAACATAGCCTCAAGGTCTGCTGCTGGCCCTGACCGGAAACCAGCAACGAGGTTAACTCTTCAGGCAGTAATGGACTAGACTCAAAGATACGTTGGGACCACATAGTATGTGCACTTTATGGTTCTATACATTGACAGGAGGCTGTTCTACTGGTTTCTTTCTAGATGGGAGAGAAGAGGGTGGAGGGGGGGACAGATGCTCGTTAAGAAGATACTAGAAATTTTGAGTGAAAAGGAGGAATTGTTGCATTAGAGCTAAGCACACAGGGATGTAAAGCAGGACACGGGGTGAGCTTCACAATATCCCTTAAGTTTTTCAGAAGGAAGCTGCAGAGAGAATAAGATAAAGGAGAGGGGGTGCTTCAGGCAGAAGGAAACACCATGCTGCATTTGATTTAAGGTGACAAGCAGTGTGTCTGTGTTGCTGGGCATTTTCTGCTTGCCTAGTGTTATAAAATGAATTGTGCTGCCTTCCAAAGTCATGCTGAAGTTCTAACTCTTAGTACCTGTGGACATGATCATGCTTGTAAATAAAGATATTCTCAGTTAAGCTAGTAGGAGGTCACAATAGAGAAAAAAACAAAACCAAAAATCAAACAGTCACCATCAAGTCCATTTCAGTTCATAGTAACTCTATAGGACAAAGTAAAACCGCCCCATAGGCTTCCAAGGAGGGCTGGTGGACTTGGAATGCTGATCTTCTGATGAGCAGCTGTAGTACTTAACCAGTATGTTACTTGGGCCCCATAATGAAGTAAAATAGATCCCAGGGTAGGTACTAATCCAGTCTGAAAGGCGTTCTTTACAAAAGGGGACACAAACAGAGAAAGGAAAGATGGCCACAAGCTAAAGAATGCCTGGTGATACCAGAAGCCAACAGAACTGGGACGGATTTTCCTTTAGAACTTTCAGAGAGACCATGGTCCTGCTAATATCTGGTATTCAAAGCAATAGGCTCCAGAACTATGAGACAATACATGTCTGTTTTTATAAGCCATCTTAACTCAAAAAAAATCTGTTGCCATACAACAGATTCTGACTCAAAGAGACCCTACAGGAAAGAGTAGAACTGCCCTACAGGGTTTCTAAGAAGCAGCTGACAGATTTAAATACCACTCTTTTGGAAAATAGCTGAATTCTTATCCATGGAACCCCTGGTGGTGTAGCGGTTAAGTACTAACTAAAGGGTCTGCAGTTTGAATCCACCAAGTGCTCCTTAGAAACTCTATGGAACAGTTCTACTCTGTCCTATAGAGTGGCTATAAGTCAGAATTGACTCAACAGCAGTGAATTTTATCCACTGAACCACTAGTGCTCCACTTAGTGGTGTTTTGTTACAGCAGCCCCAGAAAACTAAGAGCTTGATGGAGAAGGAGAGCGGAAAGTGGCCCCTCATTTGCCACATAAATATTCATACAATCTGGGCATTGCAGTGCCTCTAGGTACCATTTCCAGAAACTTTATTTGCTCTCCCTGAATGAAGTGCATAGTGAGAAACACATGAACAATTACATACGTATTCTCTGCTGGTTCTTGTCCAGCACTTGTGACCTATACCACTTATTTGAAATTAGTTTCATAATTTTGGTTCTCTTTCTATGTACATGCCAATCTGGGTTTTGAAAGGACAGAAAACGATTTGAGTTTCTTTATACTCTATCTCTCCCATAATATATATAGATTTTAGAAGATGGCTGACAAATAGGAGAATTGCTTTTACATGTAACTCCAAAAGCAAGAGAGTTTTCATTGGCGAAAGTATTAAAAGAGCAGGCGGACTACTTGAGATTGAAAGATACTAAAAAGGCAAGACAACTTACACCCTAATGTAGTTGGTTGGGTCCTAGATCCCCCCAAGTCAAACAAAAGTCATAAAGGACATTACTGGAATAAATGGATAAATATGAATATAGATAGTATAAGTGATATTATAGTTGTTGAGTGCCATCAAGTTGATTCCAACTCATAGTGACTCCGCGTGGCAGAACAGAACTGTCCTAGGTGATTTTCTAGAACAGTAAGCCTTTCAGTTAGTGGCCAACAGTTTAACTGTTTTTGACACCAGGGCTCCTTTTATATTATTGTTGTTGTTAGGTGCTGTTGAGTTGATTCTGACTTGTGGCAACCTATAGGACGGAGTAAAACTTCCCCAGAGGGTTTCTAAAGAGGGCTTCGTGGCTTTGAACAGCTGACCTTTCAGTATGTCACCAGGGCTCTTTTGATATTATAGTATCATTGTGAAATTTTTTGAATGAGAATAGCATTGTGGTTATAGAAGGGAGTCCTTTTTCTTAAGATATACTTGTTGGAACATTTAATGGTAAAATGATATAATATCTGCAATCTACTTTCTCAAGATTCAGCAAAAAATTCATGTTTATAGACATAGGCAAAGCAAAAATAACAAAAAGTTAAAATGTTGAATCTAGGTGAATGGTGTGCATTTGTTCATTGCACAATTTTTCTTGGAATTTTTCTTTAAGTTGGTGAAAATAATATTTTAAACAACGCTGTTTTATAATGAAATTGTTTCCTCCAATTCCCAAATTTATATGCCTTGCCTCTTCCACTATCCTCTCCTTGGCTACTCCAAATCCTGCTGGTTTTTCTCTTCTCTAAACTCTTACTGCAAGGGAAATACTGTTCCTGTCGTTGGTCTTATCTGGCCTACTAGCACAGTAGGCTGGTCATGGGTCACATGGAATGTTACTTCCCTCTTGCATTTGGCCCTCATCTTGCCTGCTAGTGCCTAACACAGTGTCAGGGGTTCACGGACCTACTGGCATCAATACACTTGAGCTAGAAGCTTTATCTTGGCTCTTAGTCAAACTTCTGAACAGTTTCTTTCCAACCTCCTTCAGCTGGCCAAAGGCTGCTGCTACTAACTCATTCTCACGTTCTACAGGAAAGCTAGCCCTGGATCCCTGATGTTTTTCTGGCTTATCACATAACCCTTTGGTAAGGGTAATCTAGTCTGTGTCATTGTATTTATTGCTCCCAAATCAAAACCAGTTGCCAAAGTAATGAAGGTCTATTGGTTTGTGTTGACTTAATCCATGTCAGAGGAGCTTTAGGAGCATAGAAGGATAATTTGACCAGCCAAAGGAAAGCCATAAAAATGATCAAAAAGCCAATAGATATGCTAAGAACACCAGGCTTATTTTACTAAGGATTTATGGTCAACTTATCAGAAGATTATTTGGTCCAACTCTGCATTCAAATAAGCCCCTCAGTAATTCAGCAAAGATTCCAGCCTCTGGGGGGAAAAATAGCCTCCTATAATGAGATACCCTGGTCACCTCTAACTTGGAGCACATGTAGTTTAATTTTCAACAGTTGTGAAGCTATAGTAAATCCAGCTTTTGAGTAACTAGTCCCACCTATCCCCTCAGACCTGCATTAAATTACCAGAGCAGGAAGAAGGGCCAATTTCATCATGCCTTCTGACACACCTGCTAAGTGTTTGTTAATCAAATGGAGCTTAAACTTCGGACACAGCCCAGATGGTGGCAGTGCCAGCTCCTGCTGTGTCCCAGCAAAAGTGAACGCGAGGTTACACCAGGCTCTGGCATGTTATGTCAACCATGCCCCAGACCCCACTTGGGAGGTTGTATTTTATTGACCGGTTTCAAATTGGCTTCCCCTCGAGTAGGTGATAAAGTGTGGCATCAAGTCAGCCGTGTAAAATATACGACTTTAACTTGGACAGCTTGTCCCTGAAGCTCTTGTTTATATAATCTATTGTGCCATTTACTCTGTTCTTATTTTAAAAAGCAAACATAGAAATACAAACCCTCTCTTGCAAAGTTTCATTGATGAACGCCTGTAACCCTGCACCTTCTCTTAAATAATCTCAGAGGTGGCTATTGCTGTTGTCACTGTCAGTTTACATCAAATGATCAGACTTTCAGTTTCAAAGTCGAGGAGAAGACCAAAGACTTATATGGTGCTTTAATGGGAATCCTTTCACTGCACAGCCTTTCCTCTTCAAAATAGTGGGAGACTTGTAAGTCAAAGGGGAGAAGGAGCTTGTGGTGCTTGTGTTACAAACATCTATGAGCACACTACAAATTAAAACACAAAAGTATCTTACAGTCGACAAAAATAGACTTTCTGTTTAACAAAACAAAACAAAAAACTTCCCCATTGTGACGACTTATCCAAACAGTATTTAGTTGTAGAACTACAGAATTCTTTCAGAAGTCACCAAAATGTAAACAGTGCTGCTGAGTTGATTCCAACTCATAGTGGCCCTGTAAGACAGAGAACTGCCCCATAGGCTTTCCATGGCTGTAGCTTTTATGGAAGCAGACTGCCACATTCTTCTGTCATGGAGCAACTGGTGGGTTCAAACAGCCAACCTTTTAGTCAGTGGCTGAGCAGTTTAACTACTGCACACCAGGGCTCCTTCTTCCAAGTTAGGCTTCCAAATTCCCAATAAACAGCATGATAAAAGCTATTGGTTTTAAAGCAAACAGCAATTAAAAAACACACAAAAATTTCTTTGTTTCAATTTACCAACTATCTCCTTAAAAGCCCATCCACACAGATAGGGAAGACGATATGCTAGCATGAGTGTTAAGAAGTCAAAATCATTCTTTCTTGAAACCGAATCAAGCAACCAAACCATCAAGTTGATTATAGCTCATAGCAGTGACCCTACGGGAGAAAGTAGAGCTGCCTCATAGAGTACCCAGGGAGAAACTGGTGGATTTGAACTGCCAACCTTCTAGTTAGCAGCCAAACTCTTAACCACTATACCACCTGGGCTCCGTTCTTTCTTGGAAGAGACAAAATATGGCCTAACACCGTTATTCTGTTAGTTCAGAAACACGCTGAAGTTAATTTTTAATATCTTTCTCTAGAAATTCAGTGAAGCATTTAGCAGTCTATTATAAAAGTCTATAAGATCTGACAAGACAACTGAAATGGCTAAACTTTTGAATAGATATGCCAGTGTCTACAACAGAAACCCTGGTGGTATAGTAGGGTAAGTGCTACATCTGCTGACCAAAAGGTTGGCAGTTCAAATCCACCAGGTGTTCTTTGGAAACTCTGCAATAATTATGATAGTCAAAATGTGTGGATATCTTTTTGAAAGAGCAGTTTAGAGGATTCATGTCCAAGTAAAGGATGGGGCATAGAAGTCCACTTGTTTTGTTCCTTTACTATAAGTGACTCAAAAAGCAACATCAAAACTGCTATTTTTGCCACTGATGAATTTTAGTGGTGCTACTTTAATAAAATGAAGTGCACTTTAGCTCTGTTTTGCTGTTAATAATTCTCAAAATATAAGTTCTGTGTTATTCTTGTTGGTTATTGCTTTTTCTCATACTCTATGTCGTATTGACATTTGAGTTATTCACATCTTTTATTTTTATTTTGAAGTAATTGCTAAAAAATATTGTCTTCTCAAGCTTAACTGAGATGCAGGGAAATTTTGTTTTCTAAATCCCCAAAGAAGCAGAGGACTGAGAATTCAAACTATATTAAGCTTTTTCAATTTTTTTGTATAGTACAACTCCCTCTTCTTTTTCCCATAACAGAGAATAACCCCTCCACCTTGTTTTAATATTTCCCTTGGGCCTATAACTTTTCTATTCAGTCACCATTTAGATTGTTTGTCCTCAGGGATATGGCTGTGTTGGGGGCCTGAGGAAGAAAATCGTGATTAGTCACTAGTTGAAAAATCCTCCCCAATCCTGTTTATGAGGATTGATGCCAATTCTGTAAATGTGCTCAGAGCTCATGTTCTTCTCAGGGTCATTCTGCTTGCACGGCACAGATTAAACACACAGCCTCGGGATTTTCAGTGCTATGGGGAGACGCATTTACATTCCACTGACAGCGCTGGGTGTAAAAGGAAGACATCTGCTGCAATTTAACAACGTGAGGAGTGGCTGCAACTTCGACAAGAGAAAGGGAGGCGCGGCAGAGCACAACCCAGTCTAAGTTCTCCTCCTTGTGTGGCCGACCTGAGCAAGAATCACCTTGCTACTAAAAGGCATTTTTTTCAAGCAGCTCTTGGAAACAGAGCCTCAATGGATTGTTTCAGTTGTTTCTTTTACTAAAATTTGTTTGCTACTCTATTTTTCTCCATTCTTTGTGATAAATATCTAAGTAACGTGACATTTACCACCTCAATAATCTTCACGTATATGGTTCAGAGGCATTATTTATGTTCATTATGCTGTTCAAACATCACCCTCCCTGAATTTTGTATACTGTAGTTTTTTAGGACCCTTTTCCTATTCTCTGAGAACCAAACCCGTTGTTGTGGAGCAGACTCTGACTTACAGTGTGACCCTATAGGACAGAGTAGAACTGACCCACAAGGTTTCCAAGGAGCAGCTGCTGGATTCAGACTGCCACCTTCTAGTTAGCAGCCACAGAGCTCAACCACTCTGCCACCCGGGTTTCCTTCCTAGGCTCAGGAACCTGGAATAGATACGTTACTGCTACTACAAAGGTGATAATTAGGTTTTTGATTATTTGTTCATACTCTCCAGGCCATTAATCTTTCAGGTATCTAGTTAATTTTTTACAATGTGCTTACCTGTAAAATACCTTGAAACTAAATGTGGTACATAGGAAAAAGGGAAAAATAATTAAAATCAGGGAATTAATATATACCCGGTATTTGACATGCCTTCCCACTTTAATCTTCAAAATTAATCCAGTGATACAGACATCACTGCTTTTATTTAAAAGATGACTTAAGCTATTTCTCCAAGGTCACACAGCAAGTAGGCAACAACTTGATATCCCAAAGTTTCAAAGTTAGCATTACTGTACACAGAACGCCCCTCTGTAGAGCACTTCATGGATGCAACCCCAAACCTAACTTTCAACTGTGATACCCTAGTTTGACACGTTTACGCCGTGGGACAAGAAAAATAACGGCTCTACGTTTTATGCTTCAGGTCTCTTAGAATGCACAGTGCATATGAAAACAGCCATGCTTCCCTGCTCACTGATGTTTGTTTAGTTTTTTTTTTTCCAAGGCTTGGCATGTGAGAATTAGCTTCCACAGAGTAAGCTGATGGGTGGAAGGATTTTGTTGTTGTGGATCTAGTAAGGTGCCTAGCACACAGTAGGTGCCTGTGAGGTAAGCTCTGCCAACGAATAATGCCAGCACAATGAAACATTCAGCAGGAAAACAAAGAAAATGACCCAGAAATCACAAGTTTCAGTCTTATGCTTTTAACACCTCAGCAGGTCTATCAAGAAATAAAACAACGAAACAATGCAGAAAAATCTCCTAGGGTTGTTGCTTGTGTAAGACAGCCATGTGCCACCCTCCAGTTATAACATGGTGTTCCCAGGCGGTGATTAAGAAGATAGCTGTCTCAGTGTTTCACAGTGTCAGAAAAGATGATATCAAGTCAACAACTCCATTTTTAGGTGCACCACTCCGATTGCAGCCCTGTACTGCTTCCAACTGTAGACAGTAACGGCAAAGCAAGGGAGCTCCCCATTGGCTGCGGGCTGCCTGAGCTCAGCATATTACATGACACTTTGGCACTATTTGCTGAGATGTAGATAATTGTGCTTCTTGTTAACAAATTCCCATGTATTTTTTTACTCTATCAGCAGGCTCTTGAATCAATGCCTGGATTAGGTATGACTAACATCAGCACAATTTGACTTTTATTAAAAATTTGAAATTAATGCATAATTAAAACTTGTACATCTGTCTTAGGCTGGGTTTTCTAGGGAAGCAAAATCAGTAACACGTCTAGGTATTAGGAAAGATTTATAATATATATATATATAGACAGATAGATAGATACAAATATAGGAAACAGCTCACGTAATCACAGAAGCTGAATGTCCCAAGCTCTGGCACAAGCCTCACGTGTCCACGGAAGCTGAGGAACCCAAGGTCAGCAAGTCAGAGACCAGAGTTGCAGATCACCGGTTGTGTGGGTCAGTGGATCCCAAGCTGGCGGCGAGACGATGCAACAGAGGCTGGAGGTCGGTGGGTCCCAAGCTGGTGGCGAGGCGAAGTGACAGAGGCTGGAGAACCCAAGATCGGCAGGTCAGGGAGCAGGACTGAGCAGAGGCTGGCGAGCGCAGGATTGGCAGGTCAGGGAGCAGGACTCTCACGTGCCGACTGTAAGGACTGATGAGCCCAACAGCCGCTAGCTCAAGTCCCAGAACCAGACGCTGGAACAAGAGAGAGCAGCAGCTCCTGGTCACGTGAGCGATCAGCAGCTGTAGTCCAGGGTCACGAGATGAGAGCCGAGGGGCAGGAAGCCACCACAAACCCCGCCCTGCCACTTAATACAGCAGCCAAATAGGTAGTAGCCAAGTTGACATAATCCTGACCACCACAGTCCACCCCTTGTCAACTTGGCATCTTCACACATCTCACCTTACCATGCACAGTCTCTGAAGGGGTACAGTTACAAAGTCATACTTATGTCAACATGATATAACTAACACATGTACAACTGAAAATGCATTAACCCATTTACATCTTATGTTTCATAAGTAAACAAAATATCCAATACACACATACAAAGCAGGAATACTCATAGCAATTACAGTCCTCGTTTCTGCAACTGGTCACGTGGCCGTAACTGATATTTAGAACTACCTTCTTCTACAACCCATTCTGTATTCCCTTTGCCCTCAGCAAGTACCTCAGCTGGTTGTGGTTCCTTGCCTGGTGAGGTGACCCAAACCTTCATTCCTGAAGGGTCTGGGCTATTATCACTCATTTTGGAGTTGGGTTGCTGTAGTTTTCCATTGACCTTAATCACAGGACATGGTAGTACTAGGAGGCGTCCTAAGGGATCTCCTGCATTCCAAACATACTCCTCTTTACTTCCGTTATGTAATGTCAATCCAATTTCATCTTCATAGTCAGGATCAATCACACTGGCCAGTATTGTAACTCCCTTCTTTGTCTGTTGATCCAGAGGTACAAGGAGCCCAAAATGGCCTGGTGGCAATTTTAGCTTCCAGTTCAGTGGAATCGTTGATGTGTCTCCAGGCGGCAGCATTCCTCCCTTCGGAACTAAGACATTTAGTCCTGCAGAACATAAAGTCATGGGGACAGGAAGCAAAAATCTTGCAAGTGGGTCACTAGGGGTAACAGTGAGTGGTGCCACTCCCGTTTCCACCCCTTGATTCCTGGACCCATGAATCCTGGCAATAGGAGAAACAGCACCGTATATTGGACGCTGGTTTAGAGCATACACAGCCTCCTGGAGAACATTTCCCCAACCCTGCAAGGTACTGCCACCTAGCTGGCAGCGTAATTGTGTCTTCAGGAGACCATTCCATCGTTCTATCAAGCCAGCTGCTTCAGGATGATGGGGAACATGGTAAGACCAGTGAATTCCGTGAGCATGGGCCCACTGCCGCACTTCATTTGCTGTGAAGTGAGTCCCTTGATCAGAGGCAATGCTGTGTGGGATTCCATGACGGTGGATAAGGCATTCTGTAAGTCCACGGATGGTAGTTTTGGCAGAAGCATGTCGTGCTGGGTAGGCAAATCCATATCCAGAGTAAGTATCTATCCCAGTAAGGACAAAACGCTTTCCTTTCCATGATGGAAGCGGTCCAATGTAATCAACTTGCCACCAGGTTGCCGGCTGATCACCTCGAGGAACAGTGCCATATCGAGGACTCAGTGTTGGTCTCTGCTGCTGGCAAATTGGGCACTCAGCAGTGGCTGTAGCCAAGTCAGCCTTGGTGAGCGGGAGCCCATGTTGCTGAGCCCATGCATAAGCACTGTCCCTGCCACCATGACCACTTTGTTCATGGGCCCACTGAGCAATGACAGAGGTAGCCGGAGAAAGAGGATGATTGGTTCCCACAGAACGGGTCATCCTATCCACTTGATTGTTAAACTCATCCTCTGCTGAGGTTACTCTTTGATGAGCATTCACATGAGACACAAATATCTTCACTTGTTTGGCCCATTCAGAGAGGTCTATCCACATACCTCTCCCCCATAAATCCTTGTCTCCAATCTTCCAGTCATGTTCCTTCCAAGTCCCTGACCAACTGGCCAAGCCGTTGGCCACAGCCCATGAATCGGTATACAGCCGCACATCTGGCCACCTCTCCTTCCAAGCAAAGTGAACAACCATATGCACTGCTCGAAGTTCTGCCCACTGGGAGGATTTGCTTTCACCACTGTCCTTGAGGGAGGTCCCAGAAAGGGGCTGTAGTGCTGCTGCTGTCCACTTTCGAGTGGTGCCGGCATACCGCGCAGAACCATCTGTAAACCAAGCACGAGTTTTCTCTGCCTCGGTCAGCTGGTCATAAGGAATCCCCCATGAGGCCATAGGTGCAAACTGGGAGACAGGAGATAATGTTACAGGAGTGGAGACCATGGGCATTTGGGCCACTTCTTCATGCAATTTACTTGTGCCTTCAGGTCCTGCACGGGCCCGATCTCGTATATACCACTTCCATTTAATGATGGAGTGCTGCTGTGCTCGTCCAACTTTATGACTCTGTGGGTCAGACAATACCCAGTTCATGATAGGCAGCTCAGGACGCATGGTGACCTGGTGTCCCATGGTTAAGCGCTCAGTCTCTACTAAGGCCCAGTAACAAGCCAAAAGTTGTTTTTCAAAAGGAGAGTAGTTATCTGCAGAGGATGGCAGAGCTTTGCTCCAAAATCCTAAAGGTCTGCGCTGTGATTCGCCAATAGGGGCCTGCCAAAGACTCCAAACAGCATCTCTATCTGCCACTGACACCTCGAGCACCATTGGATCAGCTGGATCGTATGGCCCAAGTGGCAGGGCAGCCTGCACAGCAGCCTGAACCTGTTGCAGAGCCTTCTCCTGTTCTGGGCCCCACTCAAAAGTAGCAGCCTTTCTAGTCACTTGATAAATAGGCCGAAGTAGCACACCCAAATGAGGAATATGTTGCCTCCAAAATCCAAAGAGACCCACTAGGCGCTGTGCCTCTTTTTTAGTTGTCGGAGCAGCCAGGTGCAATAATTTATCCTTCACTTTAGAAGGGATATCGCGACATGCCCCACACCACTGGACCCCTAGGAATTTCACTGAGTTGGAAGGTGCCTGAATTTTTGTGGGATTAATTTCCCACCCTCTAGCACGCAAATGTTGAACTAGTAAGTCCAGAGTCACTGATATTTCTTCCTTACTAGGTCCAATCAGCATAATGTCATCTATATAATGGACCAGTGTCACATCTTGTGGAAGAGAGAAGCAATCAAGGTCCCTGCGGACTATATTATGACATAGGGCTGGAGAGTTAATGTAGCCCTGAGGCAGGCAAGTGAAAGTGTATTGTTGGCCTTGCCAGGTGAATGCAAACTGCTTCTGGTGGTCCTTGGAAACAGGTATGGAGAAGAAAGCATTAGCCAGATCAATAGCTGCATACCAAGTACCAGGAGATGTATTAATTTGCTCAAGCAGTGAAACTACATCTGGAACAGCAGCTGCAATGGGGGTTACCACCTCGTTAAGTTTGCGATAATCTACTGTCATTCTCCAAGATCCATCTGTTTTTCGCACAGGCCAAATAGGCGAATTGAATGGGGATGTGGTGGGAATCACCACCCCTGAGTCCTTCAAGTCCTTAATGGTGGCAGTAATTTCAGCAATTCCTCCAGGAATACGATATTGCTTTTGGTTCACTATTTTCCTAGGCAGTGGCAGTTCTAGTGGCTTCCATTTGGCTCTTCCCACCATAATAGCTCTCACTCCACTTGTCAGGGATCCAACGTGAGAGTTCTGCCAATTGCTGAGTATATCTATTCCAATTATGCATTCTGGAACTGGGGAAATTACTACAGGATGGGTTCGGGGACCCACTGGACCCACTGTGAGACGAACATGAGCCAAGACTCCATCAATAACCTGACCTCCATATGCCCCCACTCTTACTGGTGGGCCACAATGACGTTTTGGGTCTCCTGGAATTAGTGTCAGTTCAGAGCCAGTATCCAGTAGTCCCCGAAAAGTCTGATTATTTCCTTTTCCCCAGTGAACAGTCACTCTCGTAAAAGGCCGTAGATCCCTTTGGGGAAGGGCAGGAGAAAGATTAACAGTGTAAAGTTTTGGCAGGGTATCAGAATTCTTCCTCAAAGGGACCTGGCCTCCCCTTCATTCAAGGGGCTGTGGGTCCTTAAACTCGCTCAAGTCTGGGAATTGATTGAGGGACCGAGACTCTCTCTTCTGGCGATTTGAGTTAGACTGCTGTTCACCTGACCGAGAGTTCATCCTTTCATACATATCACGTAAATACTTAGTAGGCTGATCATCTATTGCACTGCTAGGGACACCATGACTAAGGAGCCAGTTCCACATGTCCGCACGAGTCAGATTATCACGATTACTATTTTGCCTCTGCTGTCCATTACTGTAAACACGCCCACCTCGTCTTTGTCGACTGAGTGCAGCCACTTGACTCTTACCACCACGGGATCCAGTTAGCCCCATTGTAGTTAGGTGTCTTAATTCAGCTAGGCCAGCTCCCACTGTCATGTCTGATTTACATAAAATGGCAATCACAGCAGTCTTCAAGGATCCCGGAGCTCCCTTCACAAATTTGTTTCTCACGGTTGTGGTGAAAGTTGTGTCCTCTGGACATGCTATGTGTGGATTTGAAGGCCTAACTGAATAAATCCACTCTAGCATGCCAATTTCCCTAAGTCTTTGGATACCCTCTTCTACAGTACCCCAAGACAAGTCTGGCAATTCAACTTGATTTAATGTAGGCCACCGCATCAGCCATGCTTCAGCAATCCAGTCAAACAAACTGTTAGGTCCTCTCCTAACTTCTCGAGCTGAAACATTGAATGAAGGGTCTGTGCTCAGTGGACCCAGGTCAAGAAATTCAGACTGATCCAGCTTTATGTTCCTTGCACCATTATCCCACACCCTTAACAGCCATTCCCAAGCATATTCCCCAGGTTTCTGTTTGTATGTGTTAGAAAAGTCAAGTAGTTCCTTTGGAGTATAGCGTATCTCCTCCTGGATCACACTTTGTACTTCACCTTTTGGAGCTTGCTTGGATTTAAGTCTAGTTACAGGCCTAGAAGCCAAAATTGGCACTGCCGAAGTGTTCTTAGAATCTTCAGCAGGCTCTCGGAAAGCCTCTGCCTTAGGCCGCGCCCCAGGCAATGGCTCTGGCAGGCGCTCTTCAGCGGCAGGGGGGCTGCAGCTAATCTCATTAGGTTGGAGCGGAGGGGATAATGGCTTTACTGGGCGGGGCGGTTTCGCAGACAAAGGCGAAGTAATCCCTTCACATGGGTGTGGTTCAGCTGACAGGAGAGCTTTACTGGAAGTGAGGGGCTCAGCGTCCCCAGCTTCCATATCATCCTCCCATATGTCTCCATTCCAAGTTGCAGGGTCCCATTTCTGCCCAATCAATGCCCTCACTTTAATTTCAGATACTTCTCGAGATTGGCAATTGAGCTGGCGTTGCAATTCCGCCACTCTAACGATAAGCATCTGAGTTTGGCTTTCAGCAGTTTCGGCTCTGCTATTACAAGTAATGAGGTTTTCTTTTAAAGCACAAGCAGCAGCTTTGAGGTCTCTTACACGACACGAGAGCTTTGATTCTGAGGCCCTGAGCTCATCTTTTTCCTTCACCAGCTTATCTAATGCAAGTAGGACCAGCCACCCAACTTCCTTGTACTGCTCATCCACACATAATTTCGAAAAGTCATCACACATGTTTTCACCCTGAGGGTCACCTTTCACCAATATCTGATCTATCGGTGGGGCTATTTTGCGGATATGTACCGCCACCTCAGCCCACGGATTTTTACCGACAGGAGCAGAGTTAGCAACAGTGTTACTACTTGCTAGACTCAAGAACCACTTGAAAGGATTCATTTTTACAATTTTGTTTCCCTAGAACCACTCCCGGTACCAAATTGTCTTAGGCTGGGTTTTCTAGGGAAGCAAAATCAGTAACACGTGTAGGTATTAGGAAAGATTTATAATATATATATATATAGACAGATAGATAGATACAAATATAGGAAACAGCTCACGTAATCACAGAAGCTGAATGTCCCAAGCTCTGGCACAAGCCTCACGTGTCCACGGAAGCTGAGGAACCCAAGGTCAGCAAGTCAGAGACCAGAGTTGCAGATCACCGGTTGTGTGGGTCAGTGGATCCCAAGCTGGCGGCGAGACGATGCAACAGAGGCTGGAGGTCGGTGGGTCCCAAGCTGGTGGCGAGGCGAAGTGACAGAGGCTGGAGAACCCAAGATCGGCAGGTCAGGGAGCAGGACTGAGCAGAGGCTGGCGAGCGCAGGATTGGCAGGTCAGGGAGCAGGACTCTCACGTGCCGACTGTAAGGACTGATGAGCCCAACAGCCGCTAGCTCAAGTCCCAGAACCAGACGCTGGAACAAGAGAGAGCAGCAGCTCCTGGTCACGTGAGCGATCAGCAGCTGTAGTCCAGGGTCACGAGATGAGAGCCGAGGGGCAGGAAGCCACCACAAACCCCGCCCTGCCACTTAATACAGCAGCCAAATAGGTAGTAGCCAAGTTGACATAATCCTGACCACCACAACATCCATTTAAGGATTTTCAAATAAAGGTGGTTAATCCTTTTGGATGCCATAGGATTTATGCTCAGCTTCCAAAACTACATTGGTTCCTTTGCCTCTGGCTGATTGAAGGAGTCCACAGTGTTATTAAGACCCATGGGAACGTTTAGGGCAAACTAAGGAAGCCTTTCACGTTTCACCCTTTGCCGAAGGATTTATGTTTTCTAAGCTCATGGGATAACTGCAGAGTTGTTTTTATATTTCTTTTGAGACATGAAGGAGCTCCCATTTTCTTATAGTGGTAATGTAAAATAAAATGGCCTGAACATTATTTATGTGAAGGTATGCACAAGTAATTCACTATATATATAAATTACATGGCTGTTATTTATAATACTATGAATTCAATAAATGCCAGTTGATAAGCCTATCGATAGAGTAGTCTCTAAAATGCAGTCAAGCTGTCTCATTGCACTAGCACATTACTGCTCCTAGAAATCAAAAACCCAAATCCACTGCCACTGAGTCAATTCTAACTCATAGCAGCCCTACTCCTAGAACAGCATAGAACTCTCCTGTAGAGTTTCTAAGAATCACCTGGTGGACTTGAACTGCCATTCTTTTGGTTAGAAGCTGTAGCACTTAACCACTATGACCCCAGGGTTTCTGCTTCTAGAAAGTCTGGTGTGATAAAAAAAGTTATCTGAGATCACCATGTTTATAAGATACATGTTCAACCGGCACCATCTGTATAAGATACAGAATAATCTGATCCCTTTTTCTTTATAAGAACAAACTTTTTCATTTTGAAACAGAAATTCTAATTGTCCTACTTATACTTTTCCATAGATTCCTGCAATTCACAGCATGTCGTACTTCTATATTAACTTCTGATATCAAGACCTGTGTTTGGAAAACTGTATTTAAACAGAACATACCATCTCTTTCTCCTCTCTGTCAACTTCAGAGTTCATGGCAAAACTTAAGGCTCAAAATTTTTGAACAGACAGAAGACATTACAAAATATGTAATACTCCTCGACATAAATGATAAGCAGTTCAAGACAAACCCGGGGAACACTTGGCATGTTCATCAGACAGAGAAGAAGTTTCTACAGATCCACGCATTAAGCCCAGTCTGGATCTCACTTTGAACCAAGAGAATTTAACAGGAATTTGTGATTATGGTTGTAGTCTGTGATCAGTGGAATGAGTAAACCAATGACCATATCCTTGTAACGAACAAAAGGTGGTATCCTTGCTATACCTCACTCTAGCTATCAGTGCTATGTTAGTTAGTTAGTGAACACACAGGACACTGCTTCGTCTTCTCTCACAGAGCTCTTCAACTGAGTAGGTAGCCTCTCAAACGCTTTGCCTTTATGTGCTTCATCTTCCTGGTTCCCAGGTTCTTTACACGCAGCCTCTTTACATCCCAGAATTTCCCTTATAAAGGTCCCCATTTTTCTCCATTAAAGAATCAATTCTGCAATCATGACAAGAACCCTGTTAAATACAACACATTTCTGCTTTAAGGAGGAAGGCTAGCTATGCACAAATAAATAGAATCGGTACCTCTTTAGTTCACCTAGCATGATAAATATGAAACTCAGTATCATTACCTAGAATTCTGAAAACTATTTATTTATTTATTTTTATGTTATTTATTTATTGTGATTGAGTGAAAGTGTACAATCCAGTTTAAATTTGCATCCCCACCTACGTGCAGCTCCTACTGCCTCTCTTTGCCCGGTGACAGCACACTCCTCCTTTCTGGTCTATACATGTCATATCCTCTTAACAATCTCCTGGTCCCTCTTCTCCACTCTCTCTACTCTCCTTTAGTAAGATGCCAGTAGGACAACATCATATAGATGCAGAGAACCATAAAGTGAACACACGATACAGTCACTCTGTGTCAACGAGTCCAGTCTATTACTGTCTGAGGACTCGACCTCAGTAATGACTCACGGACAGGGACAGCATCAGCACTAGGGGCCATGCTCCCAGGAAAGTCCAAGGCCTTTGGACCATGAATTGCCATCTTTTAGTGGAGTTCTGTTTTTATTCTCGTGTTTCTGCTGAGATTCGACTTTGTGAGCCCCATCACAGCTGTCACTGGTAGTGGCCAGGCACCATGTGGTTCTTCTGGTCACATATTAATGTAGTCACCCATTCACATGGGTCTTTCTGTCTTCTGAGTCCTCTTTCCCCCATGTCATTTTGGTCCTTGGGGATCACTTGTTCCTGCTGAGATGGGACGATTTGGTGTACCCCAAATGGCAGCTTGCTAGCTTTTAAGACCCCCAAGCACCACTCACCAATATGTAGCACAGAAGACTACTAGTTATACTAGTTATACCAATTGGCCTTGATGTCCCCTGACAGCATGGTCCCCAAACCCCTGCCACTGCTACTCTGTCCTTGAAATATTGGGTTAAGACTGGAAGAGTATTCATGTTATGTTGAAGTCCAGCTAAATTGATCTTCTTTCTAATGTGTGCTGTCACTGATTCCACCCAGTCAAATTTCTATCAACTGTCCAATCCATAACCAGCCGTCTCCCTCCTTCCGTCCTCCACCTTAAAGCCACTGAAGAGTCTTTTCTTTTGTGCAGCAGTCTGTTTTTAAGTCCTTATAGTAGGGGCCTCGTACAATATTTGTCCTTGTGCCACTGACTAATTTCACTCAACATGTCTTCCAGTTGAAATCAAGTTGTGAGATGCTTCCTAAAATCCTAATTATTCTTTATCATTGCACAGTGCTCCAGTGAGAACATATACCATAGTTAATTTATCCATTCATCTGTTGTTGGGCATCTGGGTTGATTCCACCTTTTTGCTAGAGTGGACTGTGCTGCAATAAACATTTGTGTGCATGTATCTGTTTGTGTGAATGCCCTTGCTGCTGTAGGATATATTTCAAGCAGTGGGATTACTGGGTCAAATGGTACATCTATTTCCAGCTTTTTAAGGATGCGCCAGATTGTTTTCCAAAGAGGTTGTACCATTTTGCAATTCCAGCAGCAGTGTAGGAGAGTTCCGATTTCTCCACAGCCTATCCAGCATTGGCTGTTTTGTGTTTTTTAGATCATGGCCAACCTTCCTGGGGTGAGATGATGTCTTATCATCGTTTTGATTTGAATTTCTTTAATAGCTAACGATCGTGAGCAATTCTGCATGTGTCTTTTGGCTGCCTGGATATCCTCTTTAGAGAAGTGTCAATCTCCTTCGTCCATCACTTAACTGGATTATTTATCCTTTTCTTGTTTATATTTTGTAGCACCTTATAGACTATGGAGATCAGACATTGGTCTGACATCTAGTTGTCAAATATTTTTTCCCATTCTTTAGGTGGTCTTTTAATTCTTTTGATAAAGTCTTTAGATGAGCAAAAGTGTTTGATTCTTAATAGTTCCCATTTATGTATTTTCTATTCTGTTGATTGTTCTTTGTTTGACAGAATTTGAAGTCTGTCTACGTTGTGTATTAAAATTTCTATTGTTGATCCTATTTTCTCTCAGGTGAGTTTTATCATTTTAGATTTGACACTTAGGTCTTTTATCCATTTGAGTGGGTTTTTGTATAAGGTGTGAGATATGAGTCTTGTTTCAATTTTTTGCAGATGGGTATCCAACTTCTGCAAATAAATTTTTAAATCGAGGTACTTATATTGATTTCTGTAATTCAAACCCAAAATAAACAAACAAAAAACCAGTCCCATTGCCATCAAGTTGATTCTGACTTATAGTAGCCTTGTAGGACACAGAACTGCCCCATGGGATTTCCAAGGCTATAAATCTTTAAGGAAAGAGACTACCACATGTTTTTCCCACAGAGTGGCTGGTGGTTTCAAACTCCCCACTGCGGTTAGCAAGTGAGTACTTAACCACCAAGCCACCAGCGCTCCTTTCTATAATTCAAAAGCTTTTGCTGTTGGTAATTAAGTGACAAAAACAGTTATACACACATAACCTTAACCTCAAGAAGCTACCGATTAGAGAATTTACACACTGAAGCTATGACTCTCTTTAGCATCTGCAGTCCTTAATGCTAAGAATAAATTGATAACGCATGCCATTAGGGACATAGAGTAGATTTTACAGTCTCATTTCCATTTAGATTGCTTGTTCTACCTGTCCTATAGGTTGCTATGAGTCAGAATGGACTCCAGGGCAATAGTTGTTTAGTTTTTTTTTTTAAAAAAATTAGTAAGTATCCTAGAACTATGTTAAAAAAAATTCCACAGAATTCCCTGGACACAGTTTGTATCATGTAAAACTTCTGTTTTGTAAACTGTTTGTAAGGGTACTTCTTTTAAAATGTAACTGTTAGTTGTTAAGTCAGTTGCAACTCATAGCGACCCTGTGTACGACAGAACCAAACACTGCCCACTTCTGCTGTGTGCCCACAGTCCTTGCTATGCTTGGGTTAATTGTAGCAGCCACTGCGTCAATCAGTCTTGTTGAGGGTGTTTCTCTTTTTTTGCTGACCCTCTACTGTACTGAGCATGATGTTCTTCTCCAGGGACTGATCCCTCCTGGCTATACATCCAATGTGAGATACAGTCTTGCCATCCTTGCTTCTAAGGAACACCCCACTTGTACTTTCTCCAAGACGGATGTGTTCATTCTCTTGGCAGTCAATAGAATATTCAGTATTCTTCTCCAGTACTACAATTCAAACATGTCAGCTCATCTTCCGTCTTCCTCATTCACTGTCCAGCTATCACATGCATAGGATACGATGGAAACTACCATGGTTTGGATCAGGTGCACCTTAGTCTTCAACCTGACATCTTTACTTTTCAGCACTTTAAAAGAAGTCTTTTGAAGCAGCAGGTTTGCCCAGTGCAGTGCATCTTTTGAGTTCTTAACTGCTATTTCCAAGGATGTTGATTACGGATCCAAGTAAACTGAAATCCTTGAAAACTTCAATCTTTTCTGCATTTATCTTGATGTTGCTTATTGGTTCAGTTGTGGAGGATTTTTGTTTTCTTTATGTGGATGTATAATCCATACTGAAGGCTGTGGTCTTTGATCTTCATCAGTAAGTGTTTCAAGTCCACTTTCAGCAAGCAAGGTTGTACTGTCTGCATAATGCAGGTTGTTAATGAGTATTCCTCCAATCTTGATGCCTTGTTCTTTTTCATATAGCCCAGTTTCTCAGATTATTTGCTTGGCATACAGACTGAATAGGTATGGTGAAAATCTACATACATCTTTCCCAGTTTTAAGCCATGCAGTGTCCTCTAGTTTTGTGCAAATGACTGCCTCTGGATCCACGAAAGGATTCTTCATGAGCACAATTATATTTTAAAATACCCCTTTACAATTAAGAAATGCTAACATTCCTACAATTTTAAGGTAGAGCAGTCTATCCAGTTGCTGCACTTTACACATTAGGAAATGGAAACCCGAGACTGTATATAGAAGAACATAAGAGGATGTGGGTGAGGCTAGATGCACTGAGTGACACTAGGAACAGCAGAAACTTTTAAATAAAACATCCCTCACCCCAAAAGCAAAGAAAATGGTGCTTGAAGCAAGACCTAGTAACAAAAAACAGCCCAGAGAAAATTTTTTAATCAGCAGAAAAAACACTGATTTAAACCATATATCTCATAAGCTAGTTTAAAACAAGCAACTACCCCAGTTCCACCGCGCACTCTAAGAAACTGTTCTGTAGAAAAAACTTTCTGTACAAATAGTAATACAAGAGAAAAAAATTCTATTGGTTTGGGATTTCAGTAGGGAAGAATAGTTCAATGAACATCTTGGAAAATTTTCATTCATCAGATAAAACCGTCATTAAAGGCAGATTCTACTGTTCTGGAGTAAGATCCCTTCCAATCAGAGTGTAAACAGCAGCTCACACGTAAGTGGCGCTGAAAGGAAAGCATATTATTGTTAGCTGCCATGGAGTCTGTCCTTGACTCACCACAGAGTCTGTCCTTGTGACTTGACGCACAACGGAAGGGAACACTGCTTGGTCCTGTGCCATCTGCATCATCAGTGGCAGACTGGAAAATGTGGTTCATGGAATCACGGAATGATTTGTCCTTCTCCGTCTAAACTCGCAGAGCGCAAATTGGGCAATCGAACTCCTAATCTAGCTGTACCCTACATTTACTCAATTTTATATCCCATTGTTTCCCAGCACTCATTGCCTGTTCCAACAAGACTTCTCTAGTGTCTGTTCTTCACGCCATCTAGACTCATTTTCCGTTTTCTAACCTTATGTTTCATGGCCTAGTGTGATTCCTAAACCCTCCATGAAAATTCTGTCTCCTTCACTTGCTCATAGTGACCAAATATCTTTGAAGTTATATAGCGATTTTTCTCAGTAACATAAATTAGGAGTTAATAATTTTTGATGTATCTTGCAGTTTTCTTTTTTTTCTCTACGACAGGATTATACTTTCCTTAAAATCATTAAGGAATCAAGTTGTGCATGTTTCAGATTCTTCTTCTCTCTCCTCGGCTCCGTACTCCTACCCTTCCTTTGATGTAGAAACAAACTTGTGAACGAAATGGCTGCTTTGGGAAGATACTTTCATGCTTTTATTTTCAGGGTCTGAGAAAAGGACTCCGGCAACCGTCAATGTTGTTGTGAGACTCATGATAGGACAGAACATTGGATTTCCTGCTTGGAGGCCCAGAATGTCAGCCTATACCTCTGGGAACAGTTACGGCAGATGTAGGTGGTTTAGAGGGAGGATGAATTGGCAATGAGGAGGTAGGAGTGGAAAGCAAAGACCCTTTAGGCTCAGTGGAATTTGCAAAGGGGAGAACACCTGAAAAATCCTTAGTAAGGCTTTTCTGACAACTACATTTGTGAAAAATGGTCACTTTTGGTCTTATTAACTGCCCTCTGGGTGCAAATGCAGAAATCTCCATGCAGGTTCCTCAGCACCGCGGCTGCTGTTGGGCTTTCCCCACTTGTGAACACTTCTGGCTGTTTCCTGAATCCTCCTTTTCTCCTGGTACTGCCTATGTTCCCTTGGCATGTTTTCTACCCTCACTGCATAGGGCCTCTTCAATATGTCTGAGGTTTTATGGTCTTTTTGGTCCAGTGTCATAAATTTCTTTCTTTTTCTCATAGCTTTAAGCCTTGTTCAGTGTCTTCTAGAGGAGTCTCTGACTGTGAGGGATCTTTCTCAGGTTAGTTCTTCTCTATCCTCACGAAGAGCAAAATGCAGTTATGAAATGAATTGCTAAAACCAAAAGATAGTTATGTTGTATATATAATTATGTATTTCACTTGTCAATAATAAAAGTTGGGCATTCTGAGCTCTCTCGGCTGACAGGTACACAGCTTCATGAATTTATTTCTTCACTGAGAAACAATTTAAACTAACAAACATACATTTTGTTAACCAAAAAAAAAGAAGTAAAAAAACACACCAGGGAAAAACTGAGCAGTCTTTCAAACATAAAAAGGTCATGCTTTTTGTTTTGCTAAGTAAACTCCTGCTTATTTTAAAATCTGGATCAAGTATTTCTCTATGAAGTTTTTCATGCCCTCTCCTTCTTTGGAAATGTCATAATTTCCTCTTCTGTGCACCCCATGTATCATTCATTCATCCATGTGTTTATTCCTTTAGCAAATACTAAAGATCTCATTCTGCTCTAGGCCCAGTTATGCATCACTGAAGTTACAAAGCTAAGCAAGACCTTGTCTCTATTTTCTGTACCTCACAGGATGGACAACAAGGTAGGCCAAAAAAAAAAAAAAAAAAAAAGGCTACAGTAGTGTGCATAATTGATCAAGTATACACACCCCAGAGTCTCCCTCTGACTTTGTGTTCTCATCAGTAAAATAAGGACATTAATAGTACCTAATGTTTGCAAATTTTATGAAAAATAATTAAGATAGTGCATATAATGACCTAAGCATAGTGCTTGGCTCAGAGTAGCTACTGTGTAGATATTAGTCATTATTAGTGTTTTCATCATTAAGTGCTATGATGGGTGGTGTAAGCAGTTACCATGCGTGTCTGTTAATCAAAAGTTTGGAATTTCAGTTTGCCCAGAGGTTCCTTGAAAGAGAGACCTGGTGATGTACTTCTGCAATACCAACCACTGAAAATTTTATGGAGCTCTGTTCAACTCTGACACACATGAGGTCACCATGAGTTGAAATCAACTTGACAGCAAAAGGTTTGGTATGATAGAGATTCGTGGAGGATGGGATGGGGACACAAAGATGCTCATAACACACATTGGGTGGGGTGAGAAGGTAAAGGAAGTTTTCCTTGGCTAGTTTTGAGAACAGATTTATTTGAGTAGGCAGTCAGGAAGGAAATGAGGGCTTAAGGCTCAAAGAGTGGTAGGTGGCATGTCCTTTAAAATGTCTTTTTTTCCTGAAGTTGCAACAGTCACCTTTTCCTGACTTTACAAGAGGATATTGGAAGGACTTGGATTTTAACAATTCAACCATACTTGTCTTTAAAGAGAACCCTCCTCAAAAACTATTAATATTTTGGCAGACCATCTCCATTGTGAACTCTTCTCTAAAAGCAAAGGGGATGTGGAGTTGAATACGTCTTGGGATCTTCTCTCTCAAGTCATATCAAATCCCACTTCAATACTGTTAATAAGATTTCTGTGCATTTGGCCTTTTGATAGAAGAAATCTCTGTTTAATGGAGAGCGTAGCTCTCTTATCTCTAAAACACTATCATTAGCAAAGTGGCAACTGGTCAACCTTTGCCTTTTTTCATCCTGTGAATTTGGTAGGGAAAATGAAGCAAATTTTTGGACTTAATTTATGTAATGTCATTTTCATCTGAATTTCAATGAGTGTGGGGCAGGCTGAACACACACATGCACACAAATGCTCCTCAAAGCTGGAAAAGTTCCAGCTTTGGAACTTATCTCAGAAGGATTCATTACATCTGTCAGTCAGTTAAAATTTACTGAATGCCTACTCTTGACAAATTCAAAACAATTGTAAAATGTAGTTTTTTCCTTAGTTTTCAGTATCATCCTTTTATGCATTTATTAGGGATTAACATGTAATTTGCCACTTTGAAAAAGTAGATAAATGTACCCTAGAGGTTTTACTTTATGACACTGTCTTGCTATCAGTATAAGCTTATCAAAGAAATGTTGGAAGAAATGGGCAGAATTAATTTCATTCATAACAATTTGTGGAATGAAATAAATCTGAAGTAGACAATGAAGTAATCATGAATATGCTTTCCAAATGATCAAATGCATTTCAATGTACATAATTTATAATTTGTTTGGGGATGAATTATATTTAACATGTCATTGCATTTCCATATACACGTAGTTTCCAAAAGATTTCTGTAGTTATTCTCTGTGAAACAAATCTGTGCTTCAGCGATTACATTTGTCAGGAAAAAAAAGATAACAGTCATAGTCTTTAAGCCCAGTAAGAAAGAATTCTTTTTATTTTATGAAGGTCAGGAAAATTATATGCATATAATTCATGAATAAGTATTTTAAATAAAAATGGAATTAAAATAGTTAACAATTTGAAGTCTGTTATCTTGATAGTTAAATTTGTTCAATATCAAAATCCCTGGAGCTTAGCAAGTAAAGTATACGTCATTTCACTTGTTCTTACAGAAGAGATTCAGCAATGGCTTCAGTGAGCCACAACCTCATGTCCTAAAGACAACATCATTCAAAAATATATACATATATTTTATATAGACTATATAAATTCAATTTCTATAGATACAGATATGAGGACGGCCAGTAACGTTCGCGAACGTATCCTAGAAAAAAATTCTACATACCTCGTTGCCGAATGTCAATACGGTCACCGTCGAAGTACTCCCTTGGGAAGCTATGCACTGAAGCCAGCACCTGGTTCAAAGTAATTGGAACTGTGTTTCTAGAATGCCTGTCAGAGCTGTCTTCGTATTCCCGTTGGCATCCTGAACGCCGCTAAAATGTATTCTGTTCAACATTCCCTTCGTTTTCAGGTAATGAAAAAAGTCATTGGGGGCCAGATCAGGTGAGTAGGGAGGGTTTTCCAAAACAAGTTATTTGTTTGCTGGCTAACCACCCCCTCCCCACAAGACAACTATACAATTAAGTCCACAAACTTGCCACACTGCCGCTGTGCTCAATGGCCATGCCAGAAAGTTCCAAAATTGCTAGGATGGATTACATGCTGGCGTCAGTGCATAGCTTCCCACGTGGAGAACTTCGAAGTTGACCGTAGTGATATTCAGCAGTGAGGAATGTAGTACTTAGAACAATTAAGTTCAGGGATTTAATTGTCAGACGTGTGTCTGTGTGTGTGTGAGTGTGTGTGTACACACTCCATTCTTGGAAATGAAAAGGTCAGGAGAAACTAAATTGACATATTAAACTACACGACAGAATGTTAGTTGCATACTAGCAATTTTCTATTTGGTTGGTAATTCCATTTTTAATAGATGAACTGATGCCAGTTAATGGGCTTGTGACATGTAGACCCGGATGTTCTTTTATTGACTTCAACTACATTTGGAAGGGAATGGAAGTCAGATATAATGCATTCTGTAGGGTGGATCACAACTAGAGTTTGTGAGAGTTAGCCCAGAATAATCTTTGATAAGTCTGCTGTCCTGGCATAATTATCTATACTGTTTTCATACTCACAGTACTCCAGTTTGGACAATATATAACACTGTCACTCTTGTCATAATCAGCATATTATCAACCATTATAGGCACATTTCAAGTATGTTTATGATTTACAAAATTGGAGATTCTATTCTACCCAAAGAAGTCACTGAGTTCTTTAATAATAGGTTCCTTGAGGTTAGGGAACCATCGTTTATGCATATTCTTGCTGCTGATCAGGCCTCGCTTGGGACCTTACCTGTCATAGGTCCTCAATAAATGGCAGGTGAGAGCTCTGGTAGCGCAATGGTTAAATTCTCAGCTGCTAAGAGATGTTCAAACCCACCAGCCGCTCCGAAGGAGAAAAGATCTAGCAATTGGCTCATATAAAGATTACAGTCTGGAAAACCCAATGAGACAGTTTTAATCTGGTTTACTAGAGTCACTTTGAGCAGGAATTGACTTGATGGCATACGGCAACAACAACAGTGAATAAATAAGTTACTTGAGAAAAAAGAAAAACAACTTCTACTAAGACCAAAGACAATGGGCATTTCAGGGAGATTTTAAAGACCATTAAGTTAACAGGTAACTAAAAGGTGCTTCATTTGGTTAGCCAGTCAACTCGGTGGTAAAAATCAATCCAGTTGTTCCCAACAACTGTCTACGGCTTAATATCAACCATTTCCCTCTCATCTGCAATCACAGAGCTCCACTCTCTGTATCAGTTGTTCCTGTGCTATTTTGGACATGTGGGGAAATCTGTTCTGAAGGTGAGAGTCTACATTACATGGTTTCTGTGAAGTCTGCAGTGACAACCTCACATTAAGAAATGAAGAGCATTAATTATACTTGGTGAAGCAGAAATCTTAATAATGTGTGAAAAGATGAAAAGAAAAATAGATTAGTTAACTGAATCAGACCTGATTTCAGTGATTGATAATGCATCAAAATAACTTGTAAAGAACCATCTCTTATTTCAGAGCTATGTTTACTCCTTTTTGAATGCTAATTAGTGGAAACTCAGTGATTAGTGACAGTGCTTTTTAAAACTGTAATTTGAAGAAAATGTCACCCTGGGTGCCTCTCTGCTGCAGGCCAAATTCAGAGCGCAAAGAGATTGCCTTATGCAGGAAGGTTCCAGGTTACTGGCCCAGTGCTCTGTTCTTTACAGAAGCCCTGAGGATGTGGGCCCAGTAGCAACGTCCTTGACATTGGCCTTCGCAGTAAAGCAGAGCTCTAGCCCTCTCAGAAACCATTTACGACTCTGTCATTCATAGGTGGCTCCAACTGTCTGCTGAATGTGTTTTGATTTTTGCTTTACTCTCTTGGGTTAATGAGTTCTGTAAATTTGCTATTTATTTTGAGATTTTCCTATCGCTTGCTAGATTTAACAAGGTCTCAGTGAATGCCGCACATCTTGGAATTCTGGAACTTGCTGACAAGTTTCCTCATCCAACTCGTTCATTAATTTATAGGTATGCTTAGACCTTTCATCTAGCTGGGATAAAGAGTGATTTTATCAACCAATATTCCTCCCTGCTTTCGAAGTTCCTTATCTTCTGCTTTCTAGTTGTTATTGTTGGTCACTGCTGCTGAATTGGCCCCTGCTCATGGAGCCGCCATGCACAATGGGATTAGATGGTTGCAATCCCTAGGGTTTCCATTTGCTGAGTCTAGGAAGTAGATCATCAGGCCTTTCTTCCTATTCCATTTTATTCTTGGAGCTCCACTGAAACCTGTTCAACACCTTAGCAGCTTGCAGACTTTCACTGACAGATGACTAGTGGCTGCACATGAACTACACTGGCCAGGAATCAGTTAGAATCTCCTACAGGAATTCTACCACAGAGCCACCAATGGTCCATCATTACTTTTTTCTGTATCAACTCTACGGGTGCACTTCCTTCTGGAGATGTGAAAACCAGCACCAAAGATTCAGGGTTGAATTGAAAAGGAGTTCCTGTTTGGTTTTCCAGATCATTGCTAACCATGGCTAAAGTTTTGTTGGCCATTTTGGACCACAATAGTGAGGATTCCCAATCTTTTTCAGCATTAAACTCAGAAATGAGAGTTCTCATTAAACCCCAGCTCTGATGCTCGAGGGCACTTGGCACTTGGCTTGGCTCTGATGCTTCCAGGACATTTAGATCTTGAGGTAAGTCTTATAACCTCTTTAAAATCTTCATTTCTTGATCTACAAAGATAACAATGCCTTATAGGGTTATAATGGAGGGAAATGCTGGAGTGATAAATGCAAGAAACTTTCAAGTTGAAAACTGCTAGCATAGGTTGCTGGCATATCTTTTATTCTTAATTTCAATAGTGTCACCTTTTAATTTTTCTTTCCACCTTTTTCACAAAGGCTGTTTTGTAGTAGGAGGAAGGGGTGACTTTTCGATTTGCTTTTACTCTTTCTAAGCTCTGAATAAGAAAGTTCACAATGGAGCTTATTTTCTTTTATGTTTATTTTGTTTAAAAAAATGACAAACTAAAAAGTTGAAAGGAGTGACTATTTAGAAATCAGTTTGAGTTTCTTCCAAAAGAAGGTCTAGCACACTGGGCAGACGGTGTGGAGACAAGGACCTTGATGTTCCAAATTTGACTCTGACACCTATTTGTGCTGTGACCTTAGGTTGGCATTTTAATCTTTCAAAAATTAGTTTCCTCATTTGGAAAATGAGCATTACAACCTTTATCTCATAAGGTTTCTGTGACTATTTATTGATATTATTTATAGGTAAGCTCTCTTCGTCTCATACAATTCTTTCATTTTCCTATCACAGAATCATGATTCAGTCTTATTCCCTATATTTTCTAATATCTGTAGGGTTATATAGGGAAACTCATATTCCTTTTATTTTTTTTTTTTGCCTTTTTTTAATTAAATAAAAAAATGAAAGTGTACATACTCTGTGCTTACAATATTGGGTTAAGAGAGGAGGAGTACACAAGTTGTGTCGAAGTCCCATTAATATTGATCTTACTAATGTGAATTGTCACCAATTTCACCCTACCAAATTTCTAACAATTATCTAATCTAAACCTTTGCCCATTGCCTTCCCACCTTCCCACCTCCCCCACCATTGTAGCGTCAAAGAATCTTTTCTATTATGTACGAGTATGCTTTTAAGTTTTTATCGTAGGGGTCTCATATAGTAATTGTCCTTCTGTCGCTGACTAGTTTCACTCAACATAATGTCCTCCAGTTGAGACCAAATTGAGAGATGTTTCCTGCTATCATCATTGTTCTTTATCAGTGTATAGTACTCCATGGAGTATATATACCAAAGTTTACCCATCCATTCTTCTGTTGTTGGGCATCTGGGTTGAGTCCAACTTTGTGCTATCGTGGACTGTGCTGCAATGAACATTCGTGTGCATGTAGCAGTCGAAGTGAATGGCCTTGATTTTGTAGGATATATTCCGAGCAGAGGAATAACTGGGTCAAATGGTATATCTATATTATTATTTTAAGGTAATGCCAAATTGCTTTCCAAATAGGTTGCACCATTCTGCAATCCCATCAACAGTGAAGGAGAGTTCCAATCTCTCCACAGCCTCTCCAACATTTATTGCTTTGCGTTTTTTGGATCATGGCCAATCTTGTTGGAGTGAGGTGGTATCTCATTGTCGTTTTGATTTGAATTTCTTTAATAATTAATGATCTTGAACATGTCTGCATGTGCTTTTTGACTGCCTGGATCTCCTCTTTAGAGAAGTGTCTGTCCATTTCCTTTGCCCATCGCTTAACTGGATGATTTGTCTCTTTCTTATTGATATTTTGTAGAACCTTATAGATTATGGAGATCAGGTGTTGGTCTGATATAGAGTTGCCAAATATTTTTTCCCATTCTGTAGGTGGTCTTTTAATTCTTTTGAGGAAGTCTTTGGATAAGCAGAAGTGCTTGATTCTTATTAATTCCCATTTCTCTATTTTCTCTTCTGATGAATGTGTTTTGTTTGTCAGATTTTGAAGTCTGTCTATATGGCATATTAAAACATCCATTGTTGACTCTATCTTATCTTGGATGAGCTTTATCATTTTAGCTTTTATATTCAGGCCTTTTATCCAATTTGAGTTGATTTTTGTATAAGGTGTGAGATATGGGTCTTGTTTCAATTTTTTGCAGGTATCCAATTATGTCAGCATTTTTTATTAAAGAGACTGTTCTTACCCCAGTTCAAAATCTTAGGACCTTTGTCAAATATCAGCTGTTTATAAGAGGATGGTGGCATCTCTGGGGCCTCTACTTTGTTCCATTGGTCTATATTTCTCTTTTTGTACCAATACCAGGCTGTTTTGACTACTGTGGCAGTGTAATAGGTTTTAAGTCAGGTAGTGAGAGGCCTCCCAGCATGTTCTTCTTTTTCAGTAGTGTTTCACTTATTCAGGGTTTCTTCCCTTTCCAAATAAAGCTGATTTGTTTCTCCATCTCATTAAAAAATGTCATTGGAATTTGTATTGGAATTGCTTTATACAAGTAGAGTGCTTTGGGTAAAATAGACATTTTCACAATATTGAGTCTTCCTATCCGGGAGCAGGGCAGATTATTCCACTTATGTAAGTCCCTCCTGTAGCACTGTCTTGTAGTTTTCTCTGTAAAGATCTCTTATTTCTCTAGTTAGATTTATTCCTAGGTATTTTATCTTCTTGGGGGCTATAGTAAATGGAATTGATTTGGTGATGTCTTCATTAATAATTTCATTGTTGGTATAAAGGAATCCCACTGATTTAGTTATGTTTATCTTGTATCCTGATACTTTGCTGAATTCTTCTATTAGCTGTAATAGTTTACTTATGGATTTCTTTGGATTCTCTGTATAAACAATCATATCATCTGCAAAGAGGGAGATCTTTACTTCTTCATTGCCAGTACAGATGCTTTTTATTTCTTTGAGTTTTCTAATTGCTCTGGCTAGAATTTCTAGCACGACATTGAATAGAAGTGGTGAGAGTGGGCACCCTTGTCTAGTTCCCATTCTCAAAGGGAATTCTTTCAGTCTTTCACCATTCAGGATGATGAAAGCAGTTGGCTTTGCATAGATGCTACTGATTATATTGAGGAATTTCCCTTTTACTCCTATTTTTCTGAGAGCTTTAAGCAGGAATGGATGTTGAACTTTGTCAAATGCCTTTTCTGCACCAATTGACAAAATCAGGTGATTTTTATCTCTTGTGTTATTAATGTGGCTAATTACATTAATTTTTTTTCTGATGTTGAACCAGCCTTGCATCTCTGGAATGAAACCAACTTGATCGTGATGAATGATTGTTTTTATACGCTGTTGGATTCTATTGGCTAGAATTTTGTTGAAGATTTTTGCATCTAGATTCATGAGTGATATTGGTCTGTAATTTTCTTTTTTTGTGGGATCTTTCCCTGGTTTTGGTATCAGGGTTATGCTAGCTTCATAGAAGGAATTTGGAAGTATTTCATCTCTTTCTATGGTGTGAAATAGCCTCGTTAGTATTTGAGTTAATTCTTCTCTAAAAGTTTGGTAGAATTCTCTGGTGAAGCCGTCTGGGCCAGGACTTTTTTTGGTTGGTAGATTTTTGGTGACTTCCTCAATCTTTTCCTTTGTAATAGATTTATTAAGTTGATCTATTTCTTCTTGTGATAGTCTTGGTGAGTCATATGAATCTAGATATTTGTCCATTTCCCCCAGGTTTTCAAACCTGTCAGAGTATAGCTTTTCATAGTATTCTGTTATGATATATTTTATTTCAGATGAGTCTGTTGTAATATCTCCCAATTCATTTCTTAATCGGGTTATTTGTATCTTCTGTTGTTTTTCTTTTGTAAGTTTAGCCAATGGTTTATCAATTTTGTTGATCTTTTCCAAGAACCGACTTTTGGTTTTGTTAATTTTTTCAATTGTTTTTCTATTCTCTAATTCATTTAGTTCTGCTCTAATTTTTATAATCTGTTTTCTTCCGGTGCCTGAGGGGTTTCTTTGTTGCTCTCTTTCTACTTGTTCAAACTGTGAGGTTAATTCTTTAATTTGTGTTCTTTCTTCTTTCCGGAAGTGTGCATTTACAGAGATAAACTGACCTCTGAGCACTGCTTTTGCTGTATCCCATAAATTCTGGTAGGATGTGTTTTCATTCTCATTTGAATCCATAAATTTCTTTAATGTGTCTTTAATTTCTTTTATAACCCAAAGCTTTATGAGTAAAGTGTTGTTCAGTTTCCACAAGTTGGAATTTTTACCTATGATTTTTCTGTTATTGATTTCAACTTTTATAGCTCTGTGGTCTGAGAAGGTACTTTGCAATAAATCAATGTTTTGGATTTTATAGAGAATAGTTTTATGACCTAACGTATGGTCTATTCGGGAGAATGTTCCATGTGCTTTGGAGAAGAAGGTATATTTATCTGTTGATGGATGAAAAGATCTGTATATGTCAATAAGGTCAAGTTGGTTGATTGTTGTGATAAGATCTTCTGTATCTTTACTGAGCTTTTTTCTGGATGATCTATCCTTAACTGAAAGGGGAGTGCTAAAGTCCCCAACTATTATTGTGGAATGATCAATCTTATTTTTCAATGTTGTCAGTATTTTGTTCAATGTATTTAGGTGCTTTGGTATTGGGTGCATAAATATTTAATATTGTTAAGTCTTGCTTGAGTATTGAAGTTTTCAGCAATAAATACTGACCATCCTTGTCCATAATAGTGGACTTTACATTAAAATCTATTTTATCAGAGATTAATATTGCCACATCTGCTCTTTTTCATGTATTATTAGCTTGACATATATTATTCCAACCTTTAATTCTCAACTTGTTCTTATCCTTAAGTCTAAGATGTGTTTCTTGTAAGCAACATATAGATGGGTCATGTCTTTTGATCCATGATATCACTCACTGTCTCTTTACTCCTTTTAAAAAATATATATATATTGCTGCGCTTTAACTGAAAGTTTACCACTCAAGTCAATTTGTCATATACATCCCCCTAGCACACATGCCTCTGTGCAACTCGACCTGCTCTCCCAACCCTGTGACAGCATATTCCTTCTGTCCACCATGTGCTTCTCATGTTCTTTCAACTAAGTCCTATCCTCTCCTCTCTATCCCTCCTTCTTGCCTCTAGAGAGGAGCAGCTCCAACAGCCTCATGTATATATGAGGACTGTCATTTAATTTTGCAAACTCATCCTAGAAAAATGCCATACACCTGATTGCTGAATATCACTATCATCACCTTTGAAGTACTCCCCTTTGGAAGCTGTGTACCAATGTCAGTGCCTAGTCCACCCTTCAAAGCAATTTTGGAACTCTTTTTCTGGAATGGTTATCAAAGCTGTTGTATTACCCTTGAGGTCCTGAATATCATCAAAATATCTTTATTTCAATATTTTCTTTATCTTTGGATAAATAAAAAAGTCTTTGGTGGTCAGATCAAGTGAGTAGGGAGGGTACTGTAGTACAGTTATTTGTTTACTGGCTAAAAAATCTCTTACAGCAATACAACTAAGTTTGTGAACTTGCCACCTTGCCATCATGCACAATGGCCATTCCAGAAAGAGTTCCAAAATTGCTTTGAAGGGTGGACTAGGCACTGGCATCAGTGCATAGATTCCCAATCGGAGTACTTCCAAGGTGATGGCAGTGATATTCAGCAAGGAGGTATCTAGCACTTAGAACATCTAAGTTCCCAGAAGCATAATCGTTGGGCCTCATATTTAAGCCAAGAAGCACACACTTGACCAATACCACTCTATGCCCTGTAGTCCAGCCCAATTTTTGTCTGGAGAGTTGGCTTTAGTAGTGGTTTCAGCTATAGGCTAGCAGTGAATCTACAGGCTATGTGCTTAGGGGACCTTCTAGGATGTTGGACCGTTAAGTCTGGTCTTTCAACAGAGTTCCAGATCTACACACTTTTTTCTCCTGCTGTGTCAGGACTCTAGGTTGTGTTCTATGTCAGGGCAGTCACTGGTGGCAGCTGGGCACCATCTGGTTCATCTAGTATCATGCTGATGTAATCTTTGGTTTATTTCATCCTTTCTGTCTCCTGGGCTCATATTTTTATAATTCAAGACTTCTAGAATGTCCTATGTAATCCATTTAGTTGTTTTTCTGGTTCTTTGTTGTTAAAGGGATCAGAAAATGCCTGTGGCTATCCTACCATCTTAGTTTTGCCTCCAAAATTATATTCTTAATGATATTTCCTAGTTTAAAAGTACCTTTACTGTCACTGGGAAAGTTTACATTTTGAATAATGTGGTGCTAGTATTCACTCAATTTAAACAATTTTTTTTTTCTGTGAAATAAGTGGTATGTAGGAATATAGTATGCTGTGGGGTACTTGGAACATTTCATTCACAATCACCTGGTAAAGGGAATGGTGAGTTTGCAGCATTGGCTTAGAACAGCAGGAAGAATGTTGCTGGGAATTGAAAGTCAGGTATACTTTCATGGATTAGGTAAGGCACACCTTCTTCATGCCTCAGATTCCTCATCATTCATATAGAGAAATTGGACTAACTGCTTTCTAAGGTTCTTTTTACTAACTCTTTGATTCTTGATTGTACGTTAATAACTCTAAGTTCAGGAGGAGCATCTTGGGGGGATATATACATACATACACACACATATGTATGTATGTATAAACAAACCCATTGTCATCTAGTTGATTCCAAATCATGGCAACTCCACGTATTTCAGAGTAAACCTGTTTTCAGTGGCTGTTACTTTAAAACAGTAGATCCTCTGGCATTTCTTTTGCAGTGCCACTAGGTAGATTTTAACCACCAATCTTTCAGTTAGTAGGCAACTGCCACTCAGGGACTTGCATCCTGGAATAGATCTAGCACTTTTTATGTAGTAGATGAAACCAAATGAAACTGACATTTCTCAAAATTAAAAATGTCAAACACATTCAGTTTTATAAAGTTCAATCTAGTATTTTGATGCCATGTACTTCTAAGTAATCCCAAAAGAACATTAGCTTAATCTTTGTATAGAGAACACTCTCCAATTTACAGCAGAATGTTTCTCTAACACCATTATTTTATGTAATATTTTTTAAAAAAGAAAAGAAAAGCACTGCTCAAATGAACTTTGCTAAATACTCCAGTTTTTCCCTGGAAGTCTGCTTTGAATCTATTGAAGATCTTGGCTGGAAATGATTGATTGTGAAGCAGTACAGAGCTCCAGGTTTGCTCAGAAAAGCCTGTGCATGCATGGAAAGCACATGACAAGCAGCCATACCAAGCCCATCCTTGGTCTGGATGATAAAGTTGCCTTTCAGATGGTAAGTGGTGCTGAATTGATGGTGTTAGGTTTTCAGTTTTAGAAGAAGCAGCATAATAAATCAGTGTATCCTAAAAATATAATCTTGGGGAGACTTCTTATTCTGAAATATTTCTTCACTGTAACGTGACTCAATTTGTTAATGATCTAGACAACCCAGATGTTTCCTTTTCAATTCTCACCGTCTCCGAAGTATCAAGTGACCTTGGTCCATTATTAAGCCCTCTATACCACACTCTCTTCAACTAAAAAAAAAAAATACGAATGTCATTTCTCAACCTATCCCATAATATTGTTGTCATGAATAATATACACAGTAATTTGCATCTTATCTATACAAGGTGGGTTAGCTGTGCTTACCAGGTAACCACAGATGCTTAAGAGTTGTCAAACATGTTCATTTCCCCTAATGAATGCACAGACATTCTCTATAATATTTCTGACGTATGATCTCTTAGGTCTTAATTGAATTTTTTTTCAGAGGTAGAAGTTCATTGTGGTTCAAATCAAACTACTGCATGACTGAACAGTTCTAATGTTAAAACAACCCCCTTATGCTGACAAAGTTTTCCTCTTATAAATTCTACCATTTGTCTTACTCATGTTCTCTATATCAGTATAAGGAGCCCTGGAGTCACAGTGGTTATGTGCTTGGCTACTAACTGATAGCTCTACGATTAGAATTCACTAGCTGGAGAAAGAAAGATGTGGAAGTTTGCTTCCATAAAGATGTACAAGCTAGAAAACCCTATGGAGGCAGTTCTATCCTATAGGGACATAAGTCAGAATCAACTCAATGGTAATGGATTTCGTACAAATACGGAACAAATTTAATTTTTTCACTCTCATAATAGCAACTCACGTTTGAGGGGAGTCCCACACTTTCCTTCTCTTTTGTAGTGAAAACACTTTCTTTTATTCTTAAACGGTTTCTAAAATGGTTTTTCTCAAAAGAATCTAGCAGTAATCAGACTTTTGCTTTGAATGTAGAGTCCAGAAGTCAGAAGTGTTACCATACTTGTTCTGTGACCATGTATTTATCTTAAAACAGCCTAAGATTACCAACTTTAGAATTATAGTTGCTGCCTCTGATAACAGCAAAGTAGCTCCTATAAGAACAACTCTTCTGCAGATAACAACTATGAAGTCTAGATAAAATATCCAAAACCATTATCTGAAGGCACTGGTGAGTAACATAAAAGTGGGCAGAAACTATAAGGAAATTGAAATAGAATACTGGAGGGCAATGGATAAGAGTCATATTTATCTGTTCATTTGTTTGCTTTCAGGTTTTTACCTAAAGGCAGGCCCCAGGTGACACCATGCTGATTGGCTAAAACTAGAAGAGACATATGCAATGTTCTGGCTTGAAGAACCAGAGAAAAATGTTAAGGGTCACCACAACAGCTGGTAAGTGAGGGAAGAAATTCTAGAAAGAAGAGAACTATAGACAGAGAGCGTCAAAATCTGAAAATATATTCTGTTCAAATCTTTGGCTGACCCCCGAACTATGTACATGCAAAGCAGACCCCAAGGAATCCAAAATCCAAGTCAAATCCATTGCCATCAGGTTGAATTCCAACTCATAGTTGCCAAGGAGTCCAGTTAAAGTCAAAAGAACTGAACAGAAATTTCAGTGGCTGCCTATTATGGGACATCATGAGAAAATCCAGTATTTAAGTTAGTTGATTAGCTGCATACTAAAAATAATCAGCATTCTCCAGGGGAGTACAAAATAATACAGAATCTCTACAACACGAATTTACAAGGTCCAGGATACAATCCAAAATCACTATACAAAGAACCAGAAAATTGAGATTCGAATGCAAGAAGAAATTCAGCCAATAGAGCCCAACTACTAGATGACTCAGATGTTGGAAATAACAAGCGAAGATTTTAAAGCAGCTACTTTCCTATACCGAAAGACATAAAGGTGAATGAAATGAACTGACTTGATCAATATTCTTAAGGCATTGTTATACCAATAAAAATAAACCCTGATTTGTATTACCAAATATCCCACCTTTTCCCATTTAGCTGTAAGTATATTATACGTTCTAAGATTACCAACTTTGATTCTATATAAAACATTATCCTTGTCCAAATAAAAATATTAAATTAATAAAGCTATAGTGAACCATGGCTAGCTTTGGCAGGGACAGTATAAGCTAACAGTAAGAACAATTACAAGTGTAGTCAATTCTAGAATCTCAACTAGGATTCTTTCCCAGAGAATGAAGGTACATGGAAACTTGACCTTGCCCACCACATCCCTAGAGCTATGTGGTGACACATCTAGGGAAAGAGATTACAATTCTGAAAAGTCGTTCCTGGTCTTTGTATGTTCATTAAAGTGGTGCATAAGTGTGCATGCCTCTTTGGTGGACATCTTACCGTGCAACACACCGTCAAAGCAAACACAGATAGCTATGAGCAGAAGATGAGAAATAGAGGATGCAGAAGCAAAGATTTTATTTAGCTGTACAAGTGACAAAAGCCATAGTCACACATGCGGTTGAAAAACACAGAAGAAAAAAAGGGATGAAGGAGAGTATATTTCTTTTTAGTGAGATTTCTCATGACAATAAGACATTTGGAAAACAGAAAAGCAGTTTATAATTACAGTGACAACAGAGGCATCAGAAGTGTACATGGGGAGATTGTGAGTGAATCTTTCTTAACTATATTTTGTAAAGAACATATTGTATTTGGAATGCCTTACATAATTACAGATATGTCTAAAAGGGAGTAAATGTAAGCATCGTGTAATTGTATTTGGCTATAATTTGCTTAATGCATACTTCAAATATCCATGAATGTAAACGTTAATGGGAAAGTTTTCCCTTAGTCTCTGGTCAAAAAAATCTAACTTTGCACAGCTCACTGGAAACAACAGTATGAGGGATGTGAGAGAAATGGTCCATGCTTGCCAGTCTGGCATGACTGCAGTACACTAGTATTAATTTGTTAAATGATATATTAGTATTTAAAGATAAATTGAATATATTTTTCTTTGTTTTTGTAATATATTGGTTTGTTCTTCCATTTGTTTTAAGAACGGTAAATTTAGGTTCACCGTGGTCATTTTCACTGAAAAACCACTTTCTCAAAACAATTGGGACTAAGTGAGTACTGGTAATTGCCCAATGAGTAAACTGTCTTTTAATTTTCAAACCAAGGCCGTTCCTAAAGACACACATGCTAAGACACATAGACACAGGTACAAAATGATATTTGATAAGCCATTCTTATTTTAGTTTTTTTCTAAATTAATGCAGAAGATCAAGCTATTTTTCTCTTTAAATGTGCACAACTAATGTCTCCTTGAGAGGTGTACACCCAAAAACTACAAAGAATAAGTAACATGTCAGTGGAAATAACAAAATTATTAACAAATAATTTTTTTCCTATTACTATTTTATATGTTCTACTAAAAAGTAGAAATACATTAACTTTCATGTAACTTATTAATTTAGTTTGTAGATTGTTTATTAGACAACTGTAATACCATAAATACATTTTGACTTTGATATTATGATTTTATAAATTTTTCACAGAGATGGCTGAAGAGGATAAATGTATTTGCAAATTTTATAGAAACATGACTAAATAACTAAAGTTCTATAATGTGTACTTTTTGATGTATGTTACTAATACAGTATTTCTTTTAAATATGCATTGAAAAGCAACAGAAATTAGTGCTTATTGATAAAATAGTCAACAAATTCATACATTCATAAATAATCAACAAAAAATCAATCTATTTGTGCGGAAGAAAGAGAACTATTGCAGGACAAAGAAAGGGTTTAATCCTTTTGTTGTAGAAGAGAAATTTTTACAGAATCAGGAATTATATTTGGGAGGTATAATTTTGAGTATTGATAGATCAGTTATATTGGATAATTCTCTTACTACATTTCTAGGGACTTCATATAATTTCCTACATTCTCTTTATATTATTATCACATGTCAGAGAACTGCTAACACTTCTTTAGGGTAGATTTTTATAAAGGTGTAATAAAAAAGCCAAGCCCACTGTGGCTGAATTGATTTAGACTATAGGACAGAGTGGAACTGACCTATGGAGTTTCCAGGGAGTGCCTGGTGGATTTGAACTACTGACCTTTTGGTTAGAAGCCATAGCTGTTAACCATTGCACCACCAGAGTTTCCTATAGAGCCACAGAGGGATATAAAAACAGTTTAATCAGTAATTTTCAAATTGTCATGTCATGAGTAATAGGTGAGAACAGAAGAACATAAAAGGTGATAGTATTAGAATGAATGAAGGCAATTTGTGATGCAAAATAAGTACAAAATGGAATTGGGAGATAATGGTTTTGGTGATCATTTAAGAGTGGAAGCCCTTAGAAGGACGGTGCACTTGCACTAAATACGTTCAAGGATGAGATATTTCTGGTAATGTTGGGAACTTCTTTCACATTTAAGTCTAAAAAAGGAAAATACATACACATGAAGTACTTGTGATATGCTTAAACAATTTTTAAATTTATTTACTGTAATTCTCAAGATGGTTTTTATTTTCTTCTTTAGAGGTCTAAAATGAGTCACGCCATTTCTTCTGTTTCAGTGGTTTTTAAATACAAGAATGTTTAAATGTGTGTTAATAATCTTCCTGTTCACCCCACTCAACAGCTGGGTCACCATTCATGCGCAGAATGAGGTAAGAAAGAAGCTGAAAGAGATTCTGCCAGAATAAGAGAGAGACATAAAAGGAGAGGCCGCTTATATCTACCTCGCATCGCTCGCCAGCAAAGGCAACATCACAGAGGCACCGGAATTTGTTGAGCAAGTTCTGGCACTGGCCTCCGTGGAAGCATGGATCAGAGGCACACTCATCAATGTCCTTTTCGCACCTTGAAAATAAACAGAAACAGAAACCCAGTACCCTGTTGAATAAATTGGCTGTGAAACAGGGAAAGAAAAAAATGTGCCGGAATCTACCCAAGGGAGCACAGTCTCACCTATTAAAATTTCATACAACTTATATATACTTAATAGTGGAAAAGACATTACTTACAATTTGTTTTTTAACAAATTCTGCCTTAAGTGAAATAATTTGTATACACACAGTTTATTAGAATGAGAAAACAGGCATAAATTTTTAGAAACCAAGAGAAAACTGGGCTGTGTATAACCTAGTTTCTCCCTCAAGAACGTTAGTGGATTTGCCACCCTATAAAAGTTCAGTTTATTAGGGGCACTTGAGAGCTAGGAGCACTGACAACAAGTTGGTATTGCAAGCAAGAGTCGGAGAATAGACCTGGTACAATCAGGCTGTCAGGATTCTATGGCCTCAGTGCTCTCAGGTTAAAGGAAAATCCCACCCAAAACAAACAAAGGATATTCCCCTTACTTCAGGAGGTTTTGAGTAATGTTACTTGGGAATTTCACTTTTTTAATCCAAAACAAGAGTAGACAGAGTATTTAACTTGCTAACAAATCTGTTCCAATATTGAGGCATGCGTAATATTTGGACATTCAGGTGGAATGACCTTCGAAAGTCACATTTTCCAAAACAAACAACATCACATCTAAGGTATACTGGCATTTTCTTTTTCCCTGTGATTTTTTTTTAACCTGTTTTCCCACTGACAACTTATTTTTCTGTATATTCCATGATAGTTCACTAATTACTCACTCAATAGATACTTATTAAGCACCTACCATATTACCAAGAGCCCCGGTGTCCACTGCCATCAAGTCGGTTCCCACTCATAGTGACCCTATAGGTCAGAGTAGAACTGCCCCACAGAGCTTCCAAAGAGTGCCTGGAGGATTTGAACTGCTGACATTTTGTTTAGCAAATGTAGCACTTAACCCACTATGCCACCAAAAGCCCTGGTAGATGTAGTTAAAAGCTTAGTTGCTAACCCAAAGTTCAGCAGTTGAATCCACCTGACGCTTCTTGGAAATCTTTTTGGAGAGTTCTACTCTGTCCTATAGGGTTGTTATGAGTCAGAAACAACTCAGCTGCAAAGGTATGAGCCAAGAAGGACACTGAGTGGTGCAAGTGGTTTGCACTCAATTGCTAACCTAAAGGTTGGTAGTTTGAACCCACTCAGTGGCACCAAGTAGGAAAGGCCTAATTATCTGCTTCTAGAAAGACATTGTTACTGTGTGCTGTAGAATCCATTTCATCTCATAACAACCTGAAAGGACAGAGTAGAACTATTCCCATAGCGATTCCATAGCTGTAAATCTTCAGGGAACCAGATTGTCACCTCTTTCTCCTATTGTGTGGCTGATGAGTTCAAACTACTTACCTTACTATTAGCAGCCAGATGCTTAACCAGTGTGCAATCAGGCTCCTTCTGTGAAGTTTACAGCTGAGGAAACCCTCTGAAGCAGCTCTAATTTTTAACACATGAGATCACTTTGAATCAGAACTGATTCGATGGCAATGGGCTTGGTAATTTTACTCTGCCAAACACTTGGATAGGTCTTGAGATATGGCAGTAACGAAGGCATTTATTTTCATTTGAGAAATTTGATTAAAATATTAGCGCCAAGAGTCTTTACAGAGACGACTATAATATTAAAGTTTGGTCTATACAATGTTTTTACTTTTCCCTTCTCCATCTCCCAAAATGTAAAACTTGAAGACATGGATCATAGACTGATGACTACACTTCAAATGAAAGGCGATGAGACAGTGTGACAGGGTCAGCCCAGGGTATAAACGAAAGAAAGATTTCTTCTAAGAAAAACAGGCCCTTATCCTGCTGGATACCAAGCATAGCTGAGACATTTTGTTTCCCTTTTTTGGCTTAGACTTCTGGCTGGAAGGAGGTTCCTCTGATTAGATCTGAGAAGACTTGACAACTCTAAGGAGCCTGCCAAGCGCTCTGTCCTGGGTGGGCTAGAGTGTGCACACCATCCATCATTCACAACCTGCCAGGATGATACTAGAAGGTTGGAGGCTTAACCAGGAAGGACAGAATGCAGTTTATTAGAGGACAGCTTTTCAACAACCTTGGGCAGTATGGAAGTTATATTCTTCTGGGTTTTGGGAGATTGCTCAATATTTTCTATTCTTTCTCTAGCTACTCTCTTTCTTTTGAACTACACAGTGCACTACATGCCTACATTCCTTATAAGCACCATTAGAAGTTTCATTATGGGTTAATTAGTAGGTGGAAAGTTAAAATAAAATAAATCCATTAGTATCCAGTACCTCAACGAATGATGTTTAAGAACTTTCAAAATACAAAATCTATTGAACGTGAATTCCCTGTTCTAGAAATCTCTTCACAGCACAGGGGGTTATCTAGAGGAAAAGTCTGCTTGGAGAGAAAAGAAAACTCTGAGCTTCCTTTTCTTATCATGTTTTCAAAACAAATATTTGAATTTAAATTTAAATTTCTTTCTTTCATTTTTTTTTTAAATGAGTTAACACTGGAAGGAAAGGGAAACATTTGTTGTAAACAGGAACTATGAGGGAATATCAGAGCAAAATAATCCAATGCTCTGGTGAGTTCTGTAAATTGTGCTGGTAAGCAGAAAATCTGACATTCAGCAAAGCGACAGCCAGTACGTAAAAGATCAATAACTGGAGAGTTGTTCCAAATTTAGGACTAGAAACTACTTGCAATATTTTTGAGGTATGTGGAACTGGAGGCCAGCTGAGTAGTCTCAGGGTTAATATGTGGCATGACATAAGTTGGTGCAGTGGGAAGTACAGTGTAATTTAAGGTGATTTCCTTCCATGTGCATATGTGCTTATGCTGCCTGTGCCACACGTTACCAATCACTGGAGGCAGACTGTGAGAACAAGGACTGGACTTGTCATAGAACGTTACCAGTTGCCATCAAGGTGATTCTGACTTACAGCAACCCCAGATGTTTAAGAGAAGAACTACAGCCCATACGGGTTTTTCAAGGCTGTGACATCTTAGGAGCATGTTATCACGCGTCTTTCTTCCAAAACCCTGGTGGTGTAGTGGTTAAGTGCTACCTGTGCTAACCAAAGAAAGGTCGGCACTTCAAATCCACCAAGTGCTCCTTGGAAACTCTATGAGGAGGTTCGCCTCTGACCTGCAGGGTAACGCTGAGTCCAAACTGACTCAAAGGCAATGGCTTTTTCTTCCAAAATGCCTCTAGGTGGGTTAGTAGTTGAGAGTGTAACCATTTGCACCACCTAAAGACCATCAAATGTTAGAAAGGTAAAATACAGTTGTGCCCTAGATTGTCTGCTGCTTTTTAAAAATGATAAAATTTCTGTATCTCTGTGCACCAAAAACAGCCAGTTGAAGCACAGAAAATTCAAAATAACCCAGACAGTAAATTGTCATGGAAGACAGACATAGCCATCACTCTATTAACTACTCTTGGAGAAATAAATTCAGTCAAACCCTCTTTGATTTTAATTTGTTCCATGAAGGAAGCTGGATCAGAAATAGTCTACCACACCCTAGCTAGCATATGCTATAGAAGAGTAGGGAATTACTTATGCAGTTGTATCAGCGTGTAAGTAAGTAGAAGTTCTGAGGGCAGCTAATACTGCAGTGTATGTTTGGGACAGCACCGAATCCATCACTTATCCTCTCAGCCTCAGTTTATACATGTGTAAAATGGAAATAATAAAGCCACTTTTACAAAACTAAAAGGGCTCAGCAAATGGTCAGCCATTTATTATCTGTTTACATACCATAGATCTTCCTTCTTTGCCACTGTTTTGGAAACACAGATTCCTTTGAGAAGCTGATGAAAACTATGGAATATATGTATTTCCTACGTATTGCCCCACTGCCCCTCCAAAAAGAAAAAAAAAGTCACTGCTGTAGAGTTGATGCCCACTCACGGTGACCCTATAAGTTAGAGTAGAATCACCCTGCCACCAGCTAGTCAAATATATACCCAAATTTGTCTGCATTTTCCACAAGTTGTAGGTTACCTGAAGGCATTGACTGACCCTAGGCTACCTATGCCTTCACCAGATGAAGAAGATTTGAAGGGGTTCTCTGGAAAGGGTGGAATCCTGTGGGAAGGGTGCACCGAGTTTCAGGGTTCTAGGTACCCCCATGAAGCAATCCTTCAGTCATATTTTATTCTATTTCAACAGTACTCACATGTGCATCATGTATTTGAGTTAGTGGGAAAGAAACATGAATACAGAAGTACTTCCAAGAAAGAAAAATATCACATTATATGTTTTTTGAAACCATGTTTCCCTACTTGAAGTCTTTGCTAATAAAATACTTTTACTGTGACCTATACTGTAATTTTTCTTCTTTTTATTGTTTGACTCTGTCTGGACCCACAACTCAGCACAGGTTGTTTCCTGTGGGTACTGAGATGAAAAATCCGAGGAGGAAAGGAACATGGAGTAATCCCACTGTTCTGTTTCACGAAGTCCCAACGTGACTCACCACTCTCCAGTGAATCCTGGCTGGCATAGACATTTTAAATCACCCTGGACCTCTGTGCAGTTTCCTCCATTGTGGCAAGTGAGATTTGTCTTCTCTTTCCCACAGTCTGTTGAGGGTAATCTGGTATGTCAGGAGAGATAAGAATAACAACCACAGCTGTTCATTTTGTTCATTTCATTCAAGTATTTTTTTTTTAAGATTCATGTGTGTAGACAATGCCAAACCAATTAATAACATAGGCCAGCTGATCTACAAATGCTTAACTGTACTGCATGACACAGGAATCACTTTCTCCAGTAAAAAGCCCCTGCTGCAGGGTGCTCTGAGAAGCATGGTTATCCATCTTCCATTTCTACATAGTTTTCATTCATGAGATAAGATCTATGCTGTGGGGTGGCAATAAATTTAGAGCTGGAAAGGAGCTAGCTAGTTTTGCTGCTGCTTTGCTAATAAATCATCAAAGGCCATAGGAAAATTGCATCTCTATAAAGGCCAGGAAAGCAAGGACAGCACTTTGATACCCAAGCACTCATGTGATTTCTCCTCTGGCTTTCAGAGCTGAACTCCAGTTGCCCTGCCAAGACTTGCCGCTGCCCATCTAATAATTCATAGCTTGGTGGAACGCAAGCTAAATTTTGTCCAGGAGGTTTGTACGTAGTATTCAGTGGCAATTGAATATGAATTCAGTGAGTCACTCTCTTGTATAACAACAAAGCTGTATGTGCAAAGGAGTTCTTATAAAAGGCAGAGCAAGTTGTTAGAAGTTACCTAGATAAGGAAGGGATGAATGTTTGCAAAGCTATTGAGGGTATTGCCCAAATCCTTTGGCCCATCCTGTAAGTACATGGCATCTGATGGCCAAGCCAAGTGCCGTCAAGTTGGATCCGACTCATGGTGACCCTAGAGGTCAGGGTAGAACTGACCTCCAGAGTATTCAAGGAGTGCCTGGCATCTGACAGGTATTCAAGAAATTCAAGAAATATCGCATGAGTGGGTTTTGTACAGTTTTGTGCACTGCAGTGAGTATGAGGGAAACTAGCCTATCTGATGGTAAGTGTGTCTCTTCCAGCAAGAGCTAATCATTGCTACTTAAAAGAGAAAGTATCATAAGGACTTTTCAGAAGAGCCCAAAATATCAATCAGCTTTGAAAGAGGTCAATTAGCATTGCAAATGTGAAGCTTTGTATACAATCTTAGGTTTAGTAAACAATTCTTGAAACTTATTAGAAGGCACATTTGAGAACTCTGGTCTTTGAGAACTTAACTTTGATGAATTAGGCTGAAAGAAGTACTTGCAGAACCAGTTCTTTCTAGGGCATATACATTTATTTTACTCCTTCAAAATCAGCATGCCAAAGTATTGACTTTGATCTTGAATTTCTCTTGCTTTAATCAGGGAGTTTATCTGTTGGCAAACGAGTTGGTTGACACACGGGAAGTAACTTTTTACTGGAATGCCAACCCTTAGTACCTAACACTGTTCCTTGCCTCGGTAGGCTTTCAACAACAATAAGCGTGTTAAGTCATCTACTGCTGCTACAACAGAAATACCACAAGGAGATGGCTTTAACAAACAAAAATGTATTCTCTCACAGCTTTGTAGGCTAGAAGTCTTAATTCAGGGTGCCAACTGTATGGAAAGTATTCTCTCTGTCAGCTCTGGGGTAAGGTCCTTGTCATCAATCTTTTCCTGGCCTAGGAATTTCTCAGAATAGGGATCCCTGACTCCAGAGGATGTACTTCATTCCTGGCACTTTTTCTTGGTGGTATGAGGTCTCTTATCTCTGCTTCCATCTCTATCTTTTTATCTCTTATAAGGTAAAAGCAATGCAGGCCATACCCCAGAGAAACTCTTCTTATACAGCATTTAGGCTGTGATTTGTGTAGGGGTGTCACATTCCATCCTAATCCTCTTAATGTAACCTAACCAGGCCTTGTTAATTACAGGCAGGGACTAGGATTTATGACACACAGGATAATTACATCAAATCACAAAATGCAGGATAAGCACACAATACTGGGAATCACGTCTCAGCTAGGTTGACACATATTTTGAGGGGACACAATTCAATCTATAAAAAATCTTATAGAGATATGTATAATTTCTTATAGGTACGGCCACATGTTACATTTGGTAGGAGACTCTTCTTATTGAAGAATTACCTCTGAATTAATCTAAAATCTGAAGATTGCCAATCCACTGTTAAGGCCCTGGCATATATTATTTATGATAATTTGTTCACCTCTCCATAATAATTTCATTGTTTTGTTAGTTTTCAAGTAGTATAAGGATTATAAAAATAATGACCAACCAATATAGAAATACAGAAACAATATGACCCAGAAGTAACATATTTGTTCTTGTCTTTCTATATGACATAAAATGGAGGTAGTTACTGAAACTAAAACACTGTTTTTTAGTTTTAAGAAAAACTATGAAAGACTTTGAAAACAGATAAAAGAGATCCCTGGATGTTCTTTCAATGGAACACCCAAATCCAAACCCACTGTCATCGAGTCAATTCTGACTCGTAGCTACTCTATGTGACAGACTAGAACTGCCCCATAGAGTTTCCAAGGAGTGCCTAGTGGATTCAAACTGCTGACCATTTGGTTGGAGTCATAGCACTTAACCACTATGCTTCCAGGGTTTCCTTCAAAGGAATGCTGGGTGCTGCATAGTGGATCCTCTAAGATTTTGTAGGTGTGCATGTCTCGGATTATTTTTACTAAACTCTTTTACAACTTTGTAAGTTGTAATACTAAATTAATGCAAATTAATCTTGCACAAAACTGTGATTGTAAAAAATGTGATTCCAAACATTGATTTTATTGTCCGAAAACAAACCAAACCCATAGCCATTGAGTCAATTCTGACTCATAGCAACCGACAGAACAGGGTAGAACTGCCTCATTTGGTTTCTGGGAGGTGCCTGCTGACCTCTTTGTTAGCAGCTGGAGCAATTAACCACTATGTCACCAGGATTTCCTTAATTGCCCTATAGGATATTAAATGATTTCTCACATATTAGTAAATTCAGTTTCTCATTCCTGCTCTTTACAATGCCCCTTGAATTAGTTTTGACATCTTACTGGTCTCTTCATTACTTTATGGTTGAATAAAATCCACAATATGTGTTTGTTCTGTATTTGTGGGATTGTCAGGATTTTTATGTTTTTAAAATTATACTTTAACCACATCTTTACAGGATTTTACAATAGTTTCCTGTCTGGAATAACTCAAGGAGTCATGGCAGGGGTCATGCCTACCTTAATAATACTAAAATTCACCTTTTTGCGCCTATTGGTAGTCTTCCTCCCCTCCCCCACTGCCACCTGAGACATTATCAGACTCTTGGGCTACAGTTCATGAGGTACATTCTACCAAAGATGACTGAGAAAACATTTTACTTGGAAGCTTCTGCAAACACACTCCTGTTCTTACATGTAGAAAATCCTAGCTAGTGAGATCCTGCCTGTATGTGACCAAATGTGATGCAACTGATCAGTGCCACCCCTGCTCAGCACAGCCTGTATTTGCATACCTTGAAGAGAGAGCTTTTCAATTAGTTAGACAAGGAAAATACAGAGCACAGCTCTGAAGTCTGAGCGTTGTATGGATTTTATGCCTACCTGCAATATTTTCCTGTAAAATTCCCCAAACAGAGGCAAGAATAGCCGTTAGTGTCACTGACGCAGGTGGCCCCATTTGCACATTGGTGACTTTGACAATTGTCTATCTCCACTTCACAGTTCACGCCTCTGTATCCAGGCTCACAACTGCAGTAGTAGGCTGCAACTCTGTCAGAACAGTTACCATGGATACAGGGGTTTGAAAAACATTCATCAATGCTGAGTTCACAGTGTGTCCCTGACCATCCCAAGGGACAGGTGCAATGGTAAGAGCTGTAGATATCTTCACAGTTTCCACCATGCAAACAAGGATTGGAGTTGCAGGCACTTAGCTCCAAACAGCCAGTAACCACTGAATCTGGAGAGACTTTGAGAAACTGCTCTTCCTGGGGTTTATTAGTAAATTCAAGAATATTATCAGAGTAAGAGAGATAAATACCACTGATTTCTATTGTACCTAGACACCCACGTAAGCCATTTACATTCTCCAAAGCTTGGTCACCAACATAAATGTCTGTATCAGCCTTCAAAAAATTGAGGTTTCCAGTAGCAGCTGTGCTGGTCACAAGCGGTGTTTGGTTGTCCACTTGCATTTGCCACTTGGAAGACTGGGCCATTGGGTTTGTCATAGAAAAAGTCACTTGGTGCCATGTGCCATCATTTACTGCCTGCAGACTTGTCAGACTCAGGCTATAAAAAGTGTTGCCACTTTGCAGTTGAAATGATAATCTGGAGTCTTGAATGCTAATATTAAGAATTTCAGGCTTCTTCTCTGCATGCAGTATTATAACATTTGCATCCCGTGTTCTGAAACCAAATGTGATGTTGGTGAGTTCTCTGGTAATGTTTCCATTGCTCCTGAATAATATTTCACTGCTTTGTCCATTAAAAACAGCATTTGCAATGCCTACAGAGAGAAGGCAATACCAGTGAATTTATTCAAAGTGTAATGTTGTTTCAATTACCTTTATTAAGTGTAAGGATCACTGCACCAATGGGCATCTTGTACATGTTAGGCACTGTACTAGTTGCCTTTATATTATTTCTGATACAGAGCCTTTGTATCCAGGTATTTTTTATTATTATTACTATTCCCATACTATAGAGGAAGACACTGAGATGTGTAGAAGGAGTTGCTCATGGTCGTGTGGCTAGCAAATGATAGAGACAGAATACCAAGTCTGGTTTGTCTAATAACCAAAACCCGAACCATACATTTCTTTTCCATAAGTCCTAAGGCAAAAGCAATATATATTGTATAGACGCTGTCATAAATAAAATACTAAATGTTTTACACATGAAGGAACTGAGCACAAAGAAATCACAAATCTGGCCAGGGTGACAGAGCAAATTAACTGTAGAGGCCAGTGACAGATTAAGCTGACCAGTAAGCAGTCAGGAGCAGGATTCTGAAACAGCTAATTTACTTACCTGGCAAAACTCCAATCATGTGCCAGTCTATCAACTCTGCCTACACTCAAGTTGCTGCATGTGGCCTGAGAAAAATATACAACCATTTGAATGACTCTCATGTCAAATTTATGCTGATGTACCATATACAAGCACCACACTTTGGGGCAATCATATTACATTTTGTATTATTTTTCCTGTTTGACAAGATCATTAATTCATATCTTTTTAAAAAGAATTTATTGTGCTTTAGGTGAAAGTTTACAGTGCAAACCAGCTTTTCATTCAAAAATTTATACACAAATTGTATTGCAACATTGGTTGTAATCACTGCAATGTGTCAGCGCTTGCTTCCTTTCCCCTTACACCGTGAGCTTCCCATGTCCATCCATTCAGTTTTCCTTTTTCTTCCATGTCTTCTCATCTTTTTTTTTGTGCAGGTCTTGCTCACTAGGTCCTGAATACTGACTGAGCTAAGAAACATGTTCCTCATGTATGCTGTTTCTTGTTTTATTTTAAAAATGAATAAGCCCACTGCTGTCAAATTGATGTTGACTCATCATTCTACCTTATAGGACAGAATAGAACTGCCCAGTACAGTTTCCAACGTAGATTTGTTCTATAGGCCTGCCTAGTTTTTGGATGAAAGGTGGACTTTGGAAGTAGCTTCAGTTCTGAGTTAGCAGGGTGTCTGCAGGCCATAGTCTTCAGGATTCATCCATCTCTGTCAGATCAGAAAGCCTGTTTACGTATTTATTTTGTGAATTTGAATTTCATTTTATATTTTTCTCTCGCTCTGCCTGAGCATCCCTGTCAGAGATTTTGGTAGTGGCTATTGGGCAACATCTATTACTTTCAGGCTTAGCATGATGGAGGCTATGTTTCAAGAGATACATTAGTCCTTGGAACTAGTATTTTCATGTATCTTTGTTTTACTGCATTCTCCTTTGCTCTGGATGGCATGGGACCTAGAGATATACCTAAATGGCTGTTTACGAGCTTTTAAGGCCCAAGACTCTACTCACCAAAGTTGGATGTAGAACATCTTGTTTATGAACTATGTTATGCCAGATGACCTAGATGTTACCTGAGATCATGATTTCCAGCCCTCAGTCTCAGTAACTTGGTTCCTCCAACACATGTTTGGACTTGTCTGGAAAGCTTCTATGACTTTACCTTGGTCAAGTTGTGTTGACTTACCTTGTAATGTGCTTTCTATTCTTTCCCCAAAGTTAACGCTTGTCTACTACCTAGTTACTTTCCCTCCCCTCTCCCTTCCTTCATAATTTTAAAAGAGGATTTTTTTTTTTCCTGTGTGTAAGACTTTTCTTTGGTTTTTATGCTAGTGGCCTCATAGAGTACTTGTCCTTTTGCGATTGACTTATTTCATTCAGCATAATGATATCTGGATCCATCCACTTGGTGAGGTATCTTAAGGATTCATCATTCTTCTTTATCATTGTGTAATATTCCATTGTGTGTGTATATCTGTAATTGATTTATCCATTTGTCTGTTCTTGGGCACTTAGGTTATTTCCATCTTTTGCCATTGTTAATAATGCTGCAGTGGACATGGATGTACATACGTCTATTCACGTGATGGCTCTTATTTCTCTGGGATATAGTCCTCAGAGTGAGATAACTAGATCATACGGTATTTCTATTTCTAGATTTCTAAGATGACGTCATATCGTTTTCCATAGTGATTGTACTATTTACATTCCCACCAGCAGCATATGAGGGTGCCAGTCTCCCCACTCCTCTCCAACATTTTTGTTTCCTATCTTCTTTTTTATTTATTATTATTTTTTATTTTTTTATTAGTGCCAATTATGTAGGGGTTAGATGGCATCTCATTATAGTTTTGGTTTGCATTTCTCTAATGGATAGTGGTGCTTGCTTTGGCAGCACGTATACTAAAATTGGAACAATACAGAAAAGATTAGCATGGTCCCTGCTCAAGGATAACATACAAATTAGTGAAACACTTTATGTTTTTTTTTGGAGCCCTAGTGTTGTAGTGGTTAAGCTAAGGCTACTAATCACAAGGCTGACAGTTGAATCCACTAGCCTCTCTTTGGAAACTTTACTATACAGTCCTATTCTGTCCTGTGGGAGTGATGAGTCACAACTAACTTGATGACAATGGGTTTTTGTTTTTATTTTCTTATAATGGCTAATGAATCTTGGAAAATTGGAAGCTGTCAAAAACAAAATGTACAGCATAAGGATTGATATTCTAGGCATTAATGAGATCAAATGGTACTGGATATCATGAATCAGACAATCATATTGTCCCTATGCTGAGAATGACAAATTAAAGAAGAATGACATCACATTCATTGTCAGAAAGAATATTTCAAGATCTATCCTGAAGTCCAGTACTGACAGTGACAGGATGATATCCACGTGCCCACAAGGAGGACCAGTTAATATGGCTATTATTCAAATTTACACAGCAACCACTAATGCCAAAGATGAGAAAATTGAAAATCAAAATACACTGGAATGTAAATGTTGGAAATAAAGAAGGATTGGTAGTTGGAAAATATGGTATTGATGATAGAAATGGTGTTAGATGTCGCTTTTGTTGTTAGATGCCATCAAGTCAGTTCTGACTCACAGCAACTTTGTGTACCACAGAACCTAACCCTTCCCAGCCCTGCACCATGAACACAGGCTTTATTATCCTTTAGCTCATTGTTGCAGCCACCGTGTGAATCCATCTCATTAAGAGTCTTCCTCTTTTTCACTGACCCTCTACTTTATCAAGCATGATGCCCTTTTCCACATGCTGATCCTTCCTTACTACATGTCCAAAGTATCTAAGACATAGTCTCTCCATCCTTGCTTTTATGGCACACTCTGGTTGTACTTAATCCAAGACAGACCTGTTTGTTCTTTTGGCAGTCCATGGTATATTCAACTTCTTCTCTAGCACCACAATTCAAGGCCATCAATTTTCTACTGTCTTCCTTGTTTATTGTCCAGTTTTTGCATGCATTTGATGGAAATACCAAATCATGGAAATATCATGATTTGGGTCAGGCTCGCATTCATTTTTAAGGTGGTATCTTTTCAACAATTTAAAGAAGAATGTTACAGCAGATTTGCCCGGTGCAATGTGTCTTTTGATTTCTTGACTGCTGTTTTCATGAATGTTGACTGAGATTGCAGGATAGAATTTCCCAAGATCAATGACTTGTTCATTACAAATACTTATCTCAGCAACATAAATGGAAACTATACACGTAGATCTCAATGACTGGAAAACAGAGGTACATAATTGACTATACCTGTGGAAGGAGATGGTGGAAATGTTCCATATCATCAGTTGCAACAAGGCTAGATCTGATGGAATAGACCATCAACGGCTTGTATATAAGTTGAAGTTGAAGAAAATTAGAGCAAGTCCATGCAAATCAAAATATGACCTTAGTATATCCCACCTGAATTTAAAGACCATCTTAAGAGTAGCAGATTTGACACACTGAACCCTAATGACCAAAGACCAGAGGAGTTGTGGGAAAACATCAAGGACATCATATATGAAGAAATCAAAAAGTCATTAAAAATACGTGAAAGTAAGAACAGTCCAAAATGAATGTCAGAAAAGACTCTGAAACTTGCTGTTAGAGGTGAGGTAGTTAAATCAAATGGAAGAACTGATGAAGTAAAACAGCTTCAAAGGGCAGCTTGAGATGACAAAGTAACATGTTGTGAGGAAATTCATAAAGACTTAGAGTTAGACAAAAGGGAAGATCATGCCTGGCATTCCTCAAGCTGAAAGTACTGAAGAAAAAATTGTAATCCTGAGTTGCAATTTTTATGGTTCCTATGGGGAAAACATTGAATTGGCGTAGGAAGCATCAGAAAAGATGGAAGGCATACACAGAGTCACTGTACCAAAAAGAATTGATTGATGTTAAACTATTTCAAGAGGTAATATATAACTGAGAATCAATGGTACTGAAAAAAGAAATTTAGTCCATGCTGAAGAGAATGCCAAAAAAAAAGGGAAAAAAAGGCTCCAGGAAGTGCAGAAATACCAGCTGAGATGTTCCAACAAACAGATGTAGTTCTGAATCAAGAAATCAGGAACACAGCTTTCTGACCAGGCAACTGGAAGAGATCCACACTTGTGGTCATTCCAAAGAAAGGTGATCTAGCAGAATTCAGAAATTATCAAACAGCATCATTAATATCATATACGAGTAAAAGTTTCTTCAAGATCATGCAAGAGAAGATGCAGTGAACCACCAGAAGTTTAAACCTGATTCAGAAAAGGTGGTAGAATGAGGGAAATCACTGCTGATGTCAGATGGACATCTGCTGAAAGTAAAGACTACCAGAAGGATGTTACCTGTGTTTTGTTGATTGTGCAAAACCATTTAACTTTTTCGATCATCACAAATTATGGATAACATTGTGAAAAATGGAAATCGCAGAACACTTAATTGTGCTCATGAAGAACCTACACATAGGCCAAGAGGCACTCATTCAAACAGAATCAGGAAAGGTGTGTATCAGTGTTGTATCCTTTCACCACACAAATTCAGTCTGTACGCTGAGCAAATAATCTGAGCAGGTGGACTGTATGAAGAAGAATGGGGCATCAAGATCACAGAAAGACTCATTCACAGTCTCTAATATGCAAATGACACAACCATGATTGCTAAAAGTGAGGACTTTAAATACCTACTGATGTAGATCAATAACCACAGCCCTTAGTAGTTATTGCATCTCAACATAAAGAAAACAAAAATTCTCACAATTAGATCAACAAACAACATCATAAGTGGAGAAAACACTGAAGTTGTCAAGGAATTCATTTTACTTGGACCCACGATCAATGCCCATGGAAACAGCAGTCAAGAAAGCAAATGACATATTGAATTGGACAAATCTTCTGCAAAAGACCTCTTTAACATATAAAAAGTAAAGATGTCAATTTGAGGACTAAGGTAAGCCAAGCTGTGGTATTTTGAATCACTTCATAGATATCTGAAAGCTGAATAGTGAATAAGGAAGACCAAAGAAAAATTGGTGCCTCTGAACGATGGTGTTGGACAATAATACTGAATATACCATGAACTGACAGAAGAATGAATGAATTTGTCTTTGAAGAAGGATAGCAAGAATGTTCCTTAGAAGTGGGTATTGAGGGGCAGAGTCAAGATGGCGGAGTAAGCACTCCTCTCCTTATATCCCTCTGGAAACGAAGACCTGAACTGACAATCAAACGGAGCCTTCCGATCACCTAATCAGCCTCAGGACACGGCACAGGGCTGTTAATTGGGACTTCTTACCACTGAGCGAAAACCTGCTCTCTTTCGCTGACTCCCACTCCTGGCTAGCCCCGCTCTCACGGACGGAAGGTAAACGCACCATTTTGGCTTTTTTTTCTCTGTCTCGGCTGGTGGGCGGAGCTGGGTCTTGCCTGGCAGCTGGACTCAGATGCACTGCCGGGGGGATAGGCAGGCGAAATTTCCATATTTTGAGAGCCAGGCTTAGGACTCTGTTAATCTAGCCACGTTGAGCCTTTCGTTTTATATCTGCATCAGCGAGGTTTGTGCGGGTTTCCGCAGCCAGAGTGCGGGATGCCATGTTGGTACCGAGATTTTAGTGGGACCTAATTCTTAGCCTGGGAGCCAGTGCCTGCAAACAGGACAGCGCTTCTCTGAAAGAAAAGCAGTAATTTCTCCAGTGCTATCTACGTTGCAGGCCCTGCAGCAGAAGCAGAGGAACCACTACCTCTCGGCACCTTTAGCCCCTCTGTCTGCTGCCTGTGTGGAGGACACCATCTTGGATACGGTGGCCGCAGCTGGACCTAATTCTTAGCTTGGGAGCCAGAGCCTGCCCACAGGAGAGCGCTTTTCTATCACAAAAGCAGTACTCGACCCAGTGTTGGCTAAGGCTAGGCCCTGTCAGCAGAAGCCAACAGGGCAGTAGCATTGCTGTATTCTGAACTAGTTTGTTATCATCTAGGTTTGGATATAGTGGTGCTTACTTTGTCAGATGAGAAGAGGGACCTCTACACCTGAAAACCTAACTGACTTGTGAACCGGTGAGATACCTTTTGCTTTACATTTGAAGACAGCCTAGAGAAACATTTGCAATCCATCCTCACAGTACCTCTTCCAGCCTCTATATACTCACATGGGACTCGAAAAGCAACAGACAATTGTAGCATACAAGCAATCACTCATGGCTTCAGAAGGCTCCCAAACAAAGCAACCAAGGAGTTTTCCAGATGAAGAAACTTTTATGAAAGCATCAGGAAGTGAATACAAAATGATTATATACAGAGCCCATCTAGACCTTATACAAAATGCAGCAGAACAAAATGAAAAACTAAGCAAGCTGTTCGATCTGATGGAACACCAGTACTCTGAAATCCAACAGATCAAGAAGAAAATCAAAGACATAGAAACTTCCATGCAAAGCCAAGAAAACAGAATGGAACAAATGGAAAAAAGAATTTCTGACTTGGAAGACAGAGCTACTGATGCCAGTGTCTATGAGCAGAAATCAGAAAAAAGAAACAAGAAAAATGAAGAAACATTAAGAAGCATGTGGGACTCTATTAAGAGGAACAACCTTCGATTAATTGGAGTCCCTGAACAGGGTGAGACATCCGAGAACACAGAGAGTATCGTTGCTGAGCTGCTGAAAGAAAACTTCCCAGAAATCATGAAGGAAGAAAATATAGACATCTCTGTTCATCAAGAGACTTCCCCAAAAGAGTATGGAAATTTACAGACTAGGGGGAATAAATGGTTATAATATATCTGTCATGAGTCTAATCTCCACATCTACTGAATATTTCACTTTAATAACAAAAAGATAGATAATCCAATTAACAAATGAGGAAAGCATATAAAGATACTTCACCAAAGAAGAATTTCAGATAGCTAACAGACACACGAAAAAATGTTCTACTAGCCACTATAGCTGTTATTAGGTATGCCCAAGTTGGTCGACGGCACTTGGCTTACTTGGCTTTAAGTTGGTTCCAACTTGTAGCCACCCTACGTAGAACCGAACAAAACTCTTGCCCTGCGCTGCATCATCCTCAGAATCCTGGACACATCCAAGCCCTTTGCTGTAACCACTGTGCCAATCCGTTGCTTTGAGGGTCTTCTTCTTTTTTAATTGGCCCTCTATTCTACCAAGCCTGATGTTTCTTTTCAGAGCCTAGTCCCTGCTAGCAACATGTTCAAAAGTGTGAGGTCTGACAAGTCCACAAAGTTAATCGTTTATTGCTGAATATCACTACAGTCACCTTCAAAGTACTTCCCTTGTGAAGCTGTGCACCAATATCAGTGCCTAGTTCACCTTTCAAAGCAATTTTGGAACTCTTCTTGGAATGACCATTGGGCACGGTGGCACGGTGTCAAGTTCGTGTACTTGATTGCATAGTTGTCTGCGAGGGAGTTGCCAGTTGTCTAGTTGTTTGTGCCCTGTTAGTTATAGTTTATATTCTGTTTAAGTTTTGTATTAAGAACCCTAGCTTTTTCCCTATCTGTTCTTCCAGGATTTTTACAGTTTTAGGTTCTATATTTAGATCTTTGATCCATTCTGAGTTAGTTCATGTGTACAATGTGAGATATGGGTCAATTTCATATTTTTACAGATGGACATCAAGCTTTGCCAGTACCATCTGTTAAAAAGACTGCATTTTTCCAGTGTAATGAACTTTGGTCCTTTATCAAAGATTGGCTGACTGTAAGTGGATGTATTTATATATGGCTTCTCAATTTCTTTCCATTGATATATGTGTCTGTCATTGTACAAGTATCAGGCTGTTTTGCATGCCGAGACCGTATAGTAGGGTCTGAGATCAGGCAGCATGAGGCATGTGTGGAGCTCTGATGGCACAGTGATGTGTAACTATGGCTGCTAGTCAAAAGGCTGGCAGTTCAAATCCACCAGACATTCCTTGGAAACCCTCTGAGGCAGTTTTCCTAAGTCCCATAGAGTTGCCATGAGTCAGAAAAGGCTTGATGGTTATAGGTTTGCACCTGGTAGAGTGGGTTTTGAGATCAGTTATGGTGTGGCTTCCTGCTTCTTTTTCTTTAGTAATGCTTTCCTTATTTAGGGCTTCTTTCCTTTCCATTTAAAGTTCATAATTCATAAAGTTCATAATTAGTTTTTCCATGTATTTGGAGAATGCTGTTAGTATTTGGATTGCCAAGCCAAGCCAAGCCAAGTGCCGTCGAATTGGATCTGACTCAGGGCGACCCTAGTATTTGGATTAGGATTCCATTATATTTGTCTACTACTTTGGATAGAATTGACATTTTCCCAGTATTTAGTCCTCCTATCCATGAGCGCTGTGTTTTTCCATTTACGTAAGTCTCTTGGTCTTTTGCAAAAGTGCTGTGTAGTTTTCTTTGTATAGGTTTTTTCTGTCCCTGGAAACCCTGCTGGTGTAGTGGTTAAGTGCCATACAGCTGCTAACCAGAAAGCAGGAAGTTCAAATCTGCCAGGCGCTCCTTGGAAACTCCATGATGCAGGTCTACTCTGTCTATCAGGTTTCTACGAGTTGGAATCAACTAGATGCCAGTGAGTTTGGTTTGGAGTTTGGTTAGATTTTATGGTCACATGTTTACGTCCTGAAATATCTAACTAACTTAGTGGATGGCCTCCTTTCACATTTTCTTAAGAAAACATGAGAAAAGAGAACTCTTCCAGCTTTCCCCCAAATCAGTAAATCTAACAGCACCTGGCTCCACTTCGTCTTCCCTCCCATTATAACATGTGAATTCTCCTTCCTCCTAGTGAAGGTCAACCACACCACTCATGCACGGGTTGTCATTTCTTTTCCCCCTTTCTAGGACATTGTTCCTACGTATATTCCCTCTACGCCATGCATCTGCATTTTCCTCTTTTTGTTGGTTCCCTCAGTGTAAAAACACTCTGTAATTGCTCCCATCTTAACAAAAGAAACACACACACAAGACCCAAAAGCACTACCCTGACTCTTCCTTCCTGTTGTTTTTCTATCTTTCAATAGCCTTTTCCAGAAAATACGTCCTTATCATCCCCATTTCATCATCTCCTATTCTCTCTTCAAAATAGGCCACTCGAGCTGTTGTTTTCATTGCTTTATTGAGCTAACTCTTGTCAGATCACGGTGACTTACACGCTACTCAATCAATTTTCTACTCCTGCTTCACTGCTCAGTGGTCTGACCTTAAAACTCTGTCTTTGCCCTACTTTGGGGACACCCCACACAACCAGCAGCATCTTTGGTGTAGAATAATTACTTCTTAGTGTAACTGCTTCCATTGCCTGGTAGATCATTGTAACAACCACGTCTTGGCTCAAGACAACCTGTCAGCTGACATCACATCTTGAACGAAATCCTAAGGCCTAAGAGAGTGTATGAATCCTGACAACAAAGTCCACCGACTTAATTGTTCTAAGTGGTATATACTTCACTGTTGAATATCATTATGGTCACCTTTGAACCTAGTCCACTCTTCAAAATAATTTTAGAGCTCTGTCTGGAATGGCCATTGTGCATGGTAGCAAGATGGCAAGTTTGCTAATTTAATTGTATAGGTGTCTGTGAGGGACTTTTTAGCCAGTAAACAAATAACTGTTTTGGAACACTCCCCCTATCCCCCTGATGTAGCCTCCAAAGACTTTTTCTCTACCCAAAGATAAATGAAATATTGAAAGGAAGATATTTTGATGATATTCAGGACATCAAGGGTAGTATGAAGACAGTTTTGGTGGCCATTCCAGAAACAGAGTTCCAGAATTGCTTTGAAGTATGGGCTAGGCACTGGTGTCTGCACATTACTTCACAAGGGCAGTACTTCAAAGATGCCCATAGTGATATTCAGCAATGAGATATGAGGCACTTTTTCTAGGATGACTTTGCAAACTTAATTGGCAGTCCTATGACCTCTGACTAACTTTCCGGTCCCATTTTCTACCACACTCCTCCTCATTCTATGCCACAGCCATGAAACTTTGTGCCTTTCTTTGAAGACAACAAGTATGTTCACAAACCAGGTCTTCTACTGCTGTGACCTATACCTGGAATATTATTCCCCCAAATCTTCCCACATCCGACTCTTTGTCTACATTTAATACATGTTTAAAAGCTACCTCCCCTGGAAAGCCTTTCTTGACTATCCAAATTAAAACAGTTATCTCCCTCCAACTTCTTTCTGAATTATTACTCTGCCTAATTGCCCTTACAGTATCTGTCACCATTTGAAATTACATTGTACACTTGGTTTTTGAGTGTCTTTCTGCAATAGAGCACAAGCTTTATGGCATCAGCAATTGTCTTTGTCTAGATTATCACTAAATCCTTTTCCAGAACAAGGTCCTCAGTATACACTGATTAAATGAATAGTGTATAAACCTAATCCCTCCTTTATTCTGGAAAATGAGATAATGTTTAGAAACCACAGAACACAGAAAAATCATGTGTGTTGGTGGATTAGGTTCAAATTTCACTTGATTTCTTTGTTTTGGTTTTGGAGTTGTTTCTACCTGGTTTTAGTTCAAGGGAAGGGGAAGCATATCATTGTATATTTTTAAGTAAATGTTAAAATGACAAATCTCATTAGCTTTACAACTCCTAAAGAAAGAGTACACCTGTAATTCTATATAAATTTGTGTTGCTAATATTGTTGATAACACTGAAATTACCTCTGGTGATCTGGATCTATACCACAGTACTCATGACAAACTTTGTATTTTGCCTTTTGTTCAGGGAGTGTTGCCATAATAAACACACCTGTGTGTAAGGTAGGTCAGAAGTTTAAATCTTGGTTTTATGACAGGAAACACAGAAAGAGATGATTAACATCCTAAAAACAATCTCAGGGTAATGCATAAGCTATACTCAAGAGAGTATGGTGCTCTAGGAGACCTAATCTTTTGGATATATTTTATTTGGGAAAAAAAGGGGGAGGGCTTGTAAGATCACATCAAACTGAAATTATTCAAAGTAAAAAAAGGGAATTCTGATATTCATACCTGTCAGTTAGGAAAACATTGCCCTCCTATTCCTTGAAATTTTCTCTCTTCATTAAGCTATCATGAATTTTTCCATTTTCCTAGAATTTTTTGAGTGGTCAGAGCCAGACTTTTTACTTTTTATGCAGTAACAATGCAGTAAAAGTGAGAATTGACATCACTTTTCTGATACACGTGTGCCTAAACCCTAAACTGCTTTCTGTGTCACTGAGGAGCACTGTACATCACAGACACAGTTCTTGGGCTGCCACTGTTCTTAGAAGTCCTGGGCTCTGTTCTTCTTGAACACAATCAAAATGATTTAAAGCTCTTTGTAGAACACTGCTGGAATTAATGACTTAACATTCTAATAGAAGATTAATAATTAACAAACTGTTATTGTTAATTGCCATCAAGTTTCTTCTGACTCATGGAGACCTCCTGTGTGCCCCATGAAGTTTTGAAGCCTGTGATCTTGTCTTCCCAGGTGCCTCCAAGGTGGAGGCAGTTAACTGCCTGCAGCCACCAAAAAATCCATTACTATTGAGTCCTTTCCAGCTCATAGCAACCCTGTAGAATAGAGTAGAACTGCTCTAATAGGGTTTCCAGGGAGCAGTTGGTGGATTCAAACTGCCAATTTTTCATTAGTAGCTAAACCACTAGACGTAATAGACTGTAGAAGTCATTTCAGAGTTAGAACAATGAAAAAGTTTATGTTTACAATTCTGTGCCTTATTAAAAACCATATAACATTGTTTATGCCAATCTTATATACATGCATAGGTATCTGTTAAATATGAAACAAAGTATATATGTTCTTCTAGAAAACTGTGTGCATGTTGAATATATTTCATATATGATTTTAATACATATTAAATGTATAAACATAAGCTATGTTTATTTTCTATTTTCCTCAGTTACTGAGATTTATTGTAGATAGGTTATTGTTAATTGCCATCAAGTTTCTTCTGACTCATGGAGACCTCCTGTGTGCCCCATGAAGTTTTCAAGCCTGTGACCTTGTCTTCCCACGTGCCTGGAAGGTGGGCTTAACATGCTCAACTTTGGAGTAATTAATAGGTCATTCTGTTCTCTAGTTCTAATACATTACATTAGAGTTATATTTTCCAAGGCATTTTATGATATTGTAAACGAATAAACTACTTAATGTCCATAATAGTTGAGTGAAAATGTTGAGTGGGTGTGAAAAAAATAGTAAGTGAATTTATTAATTTAACAAGTATCTATTGAAACCTTATTATATGTTTGGCACCATTTTCAGTGTTAAAAAGAACAAGGAAAATAATCCAGAAAATTTCTTTCTCTTAGGAAATTTGTATTCTGCTGAAGAAAAACATGATAAACAAGTAAACAAATACACATGTGCAACAAAATATTAAGACATAATCAATGATATGAAGAAAAAATAAAGCCTAGCTAGAAGGCACTGGGCAGAAACCTAAAGGAAGTGACAACAGCAATTTGTGAAGCTCTAGGCTAAGATATTTCAAGATAGAAGTGGCAGTGGCTGCTAGAAGCTGATCGAACAGAGTCAAAGAGGAGCTGGAGTGAGACATCACACACATACTGAAGACAACTGTTTAGGTTGGCTTCATCCTAAAAAGAAGCAAAGATAAAGGTTGGTAGCTGGTGGGAATGAAGGAAAGGGAAACGAGGGAATTCTTTTTGTAATAAGGAAACTTGACAGTGTGTTTATATGCTTATGAGAAAACGGATGATGCTGAAGAGTGAGAAAAGTTTTAGGACCAAAATCTTAGAAAAGGGAAAACTGTTGAAAGCCCATTGATGTTGAGTTGATTATGACTCAGAGTGCCCTACAGGGCAGAGCAGAACAGCCTCAGAGGGTTTCCAAGGATCAACTGGTAGATTGGAACTGCTGACCTTTTAGTTAGCAGCTGAGGTCTGAACCCTTGTACCACCAGGGCTCCTGAGAAAGGGAATGAGATTAAAACTAAATGCAGTCATAGTGGATTTGCTATAGATGGGACTCTGTATTATTGAAGTATTAGAGAGAAAAGTAACAGTGTAGCTATTCAGTATAATAATTCTTTGCAATGTCAAATATTGTGACTATGATGATCAAATTGCTAATGTTTGGAAAACTGTGTTCTGCCATACGCTGCCATACCAAAGATGTTCAGAAAAACAGTCCAGATTGAGGGAAATAATAATACCAGTCGAGTTTCTGGCTAGTTGATTCCAACTCGTGGTGACCCACGTGTGTCAGAATGGAACTGTACTTGTACCTAAGAGGGTTTCAGTGGCTGATGTTTCAAGTCTTTCTTCCAAAACATCTCCAGGTGGATTTAAATCACCAACTTTTTGGTTAACCACAGTGTGTTAACTGTTTGCATCACCCCAAACCCCCAAACCCAACCTACTGCCATCAGGTTTATTTAAACTCATAACAACCCTACAGACAGAGTAGAACTGCCCCATAGAGTTTCCAAGGAGCATCTGGTGGCTTTGAACTGCTGACCTTGTGGTTAGTGGCCATAGTACTTAACTACTAAGCCACCAAGGTTTCCAGAGAGGGCATCACCCAAGGACTATGGGAATATTAACACCAAAGATTGAGTGTGTATCATTTGGCTTTTTATACATAAAGTCATATGATCATACAAAGAAACCTATAAAGTAGGCATTGTTATCCTCATTTTGCAGATGAGAACACTTTCAATTATGGAAGTTAAGCAAGTTCCCTGAGGCCTGAGTTGATAAATCAGGGGAAGCTAACACTGGTACAATTACTCTGTATTCCCAAAAATAAGGTGATGAGAAGCCAATCATTACTTAGTTAATTCTTTCTTCAGAAATAAGCTTTAGATAATTCAGGATCTTAGTCTGGCTATAGCTCTCATTTCCCACCAGGAATCCAAGGAGCAGAATGAAGTAAGAGGCCTGTGAGGTTCATTTTACACTCTACCTAGGGTAAACAGCCACAGTTTTCTTCAAGCAGCTGATGTTGTCTGTACTCATTTCTGTGTTTCTTCCTGGAACAACTGAGAACCAAACCAAAACCACTGCTACTTTCAACTCCTGACAACTGAATCACCTAACTAAATTAGATAGATGGTAAGTTTGAACTCTACCTACATTCAAATACTTGGGGGTGCTGTGTGGTGCTGGGCTTTTGGAGGACCTGGGCTGAGTTCACACCAGTGAGCCCCCTCACAGGCTTTCCCAGTTGTGTTCAGAGGGCAGGCACGTGAGAAGTCCTCCCCCATGGAATAGCAGACACCTCCGTGGTGACAGGGGTTGGACTAAAGAAGAAGAAAAATCATGGGTAACTGTATATTGAAATGTATACTGGTAACTGTGTACTGAAATGTTAAGACAAGATATTTTTAAATGCCAATTCTCTTATGCCTTTAAATTTTATGAATAAATAGAAGAGTAACACTTACTGCTGTTACTATTGACAATGTGCTTCTAAAAGTGAGAGAGAGTGGGTAGAAAAGAGAGAGAAAAAGACAGAGACAGATTGAGTTAAATTGATATCCTAGTACTACACCAGGAAGACATTCAAAGGAGTAACACTATTCTTCATAATTAAAAATGACCAGGTATTTTCCTCACGTTAACTACTATCTAAGGTAGGTCTTACTATTTCTAGGGGGCAATTGTACTCTGTCTTGTAGGGTTGCTATGAGTTGGCATCGACTCAGTGGCAGTAGATTTGGTTTTTTATCATTATTTCTGTTTTTACAATTGAGGAAGCTGAGGCCCTTCTAAATATCCAAGATTTTGTCAAGATGTCAGACAATAAAGTTTGGAACCTGGATCTTCTGTGTCCTAATTCAGTGATACCTCTAAGTTCCTCACATAGTTCGTTTTGCCTCTGAATCAGAGATATACTATCATTATTTGAGTTCTCACAAGACTGCTCACAAAGTATACCAAATAAAAGACTTACAAAAGAATTTCTGAAAGCCCAGACCATGTATCTCTGCTTTACTATTTATTGTGTGATTCATATAGTTACATGAAATTTTTAAACTTCAATTCCTTTATCTGTAAATAACGTAAGTGGTGCAGGATAATGTAAATGATGTAAGTAGGGAATGATAATAATGTCTATTTACAGAATTAAATGAATTAATTGATCTAAAATAGTGCTTGTCACACTGAAAGTACTCCTATAGTAATGTTAACATGATTTATCTTGTAAATTTAGCAACAAGCATAGTGCATGGTGGTAGTTGGAACTCAATATATGTTCTACAGGTATAAATGTGTTTTTCTTTTGAAAGCAGAGCTGAAAAATTGATATAGCTATGCCAAAATAAAACAGGGGTTCTGGAAAATTATGTGAGGGGATTTTAAATCCAGCTACCAGAAGAAAGCTGTCTCTCAGATTATTTTTTCTTCTTGGCTTAATAGAAGTACAAAATAGTAGCTGGATATTTAGGAGAAAGTTAATGGTGTCTCCCAAAAAGTGTTAATGGAGTTAAATCTGAGCTACCATTAAGGGTTGAAGAAGATAAAATATTATTACTCTTCAAATAATGGGATGGTTGTGGTGGTTAGGGAAATACACAACTGGAGGTCTTGGATTGGGTAAATACACCACGATACCAGCAAGGTCACGGCCATGTTTTTATTATTGTTGTTAGTGGCAGGGCAATCAGTCCCTGACTCAGACAGCCCCCACAGATGATGGCATGAAGTGCTGCCTTGTCCTGTGCCAAACTTATAACTGACTATGTAGAGGACTGTTGTGACTCACAGAGTTTTCGCTGGCTAATTTTTGAAGGTGGATTACCAGGCCTTTCTTCTCAGCCTGTCTTAGTCTGAAAGCTCTGCTTAAACCTGTTTAGGATCACAGTGATATGAAAGCCTCCACTGAGAGACTGGTATATGAGCTGGGGACAGAACCTGCAACTCCTGCATGGAAGGGGAGAATTCCACCACTGAACCACTAATGGTTCTGTGGTTGAAGAGTCATTGTGAGTCCCTTAGTACTGCCTGGGATATGTTGTCATGGTTTTATGCTACTGCTGGTGGGCTAGTAACATCATCTTCATATATAGACTCATAGTTAAATTAAAAACTTAGCATAGAATGTGGAAATAGTTGGTACAAATAGTCCTACCTTGCAGATGTTGCCTTCTGGATAGGCTTGAGTAACACTGACAAGAATTGGATTGCGGATGGCACTGGTGGTTGAATTTGGGAAGAATTCCAGAGTTTGGTTATTTAATCTTCAATCTTGAATGCAGCCTTTGAAGAACCCACCACTAAATTCAGTCTTTTGCCAGTCAGGCAGGTCACTAATGTAGATGACATCTCCTTTTTGGACGTTCCATGTAGCAGAAGAAATATATCCTACAAGTTGTGAAGACTGATATAGTTCAACTTTATTTGGCTTGGCTTTCAAAGATATCAAGTGGACATTTCCATCACTAAGAACAAATCTTACTACTAATTTGGGAGAACTTGGAGTCAGCATTGCTGGTGTACCATTCTCTAGCCAGATCCAAATATATTGACAGGTGCTGTTTCCCAAAGCTAGAAGTAAGCCTGATGGTTGATGTGTTACGACAAACGTGAAAAGAGTGAAGTTCTCCCCATAACTCCTGTCCAGTTTAAAAGCCGCATATCCGGTGGAGTTAGCCTTGCCAAATCTGCCTGCCACATACTCTTTAATATCAAAATAGAGGAGGAGAAACAAAGTAAGAAGTAACAGAAGATGAAAATGACATATTCTTTTTTTCTTTAAGTTCAGGAAGGCTTATTCAATAGTATGTGAATTTGGCCTCATTTTCTGAACTTCTGAGTTTCCACCTGAAAATCACTACTTTTTTTGATTGATGTGCCAGAGTAGAAAGAAACTTGTATCCTTGTATCACGTCCTTATTCTACTTGGTGCTATTTCTGAATTAATAGAAGTACTTGTGCATTTTACTTATCTACTATGGATTGTGAGGAATTGGTAGTTAAGATCCGTTTGTTACAAAAGAAACAGAGAAGATCTCTGCCTACATACACTTAAGAACCTCTCCTGTACCTCCCTAAAGAGCTGAGGCTTAGTAGCATAGGGTCAGACACTATGCACACTTTGTAGGCAGAGGAAATTTAAGGGACAAAAGCACTACCTGCAACATTCATAAGCACACTGTTAAGACAGTTGTCAGCTTTGTTATTTAGAGGTATACAGTTCCGTGTCATCAAACCTAATTTTGCTTAGTAGAGAGCAGAAATCAAAAATTGGCTAGCAAACCCTCCTTTGAGATGACTAACTCAAATAATGATAATAGGCAAACAAGTTAAGTTTGGCAACGGAAGAGGTGAATCCCTCAATCTGTGGCCTTGGTTGGAGGAAGGAGAGGCACGGGAGACAGACAAGTCCCAAGTGGGCAAAGCTGAGTATTGAACCTCCCAGCATTTCCTGAAGTCAGAGGCGTTAGTAATGCACTAGTGTGGCAATACCATCAGTGTGCATCACGTCAAGGAAATTCTTGAAATGAATAAACGAGATTCTTGACACTAAAAGCACTGGTGATATAAAATGAACAAAACAAAATTCCTGTCCTCATGAAGCATATATTTGAACTGTGGTAGACACAGGCAAGAGAGAGAGAAAGAAGGAAACTGTATGTCCAATGATGCTAAGCCTTTAGCTCAAGATAAGGCAGTCAGAGATAAAGAACAGAGAGAACAGGGAGTTGGGGTGGGCTTGTAATTTTCAATAGAGTGGAAAGTGAGGGACTGGCAGACCAAGTGATATTTGAGAAAAGATCTTAAAAAGTGAGAATATTATTGCAATAATTCAGAAGAGAAATGATGAGTGATGTGGAACAGTGGTACTGATGGAGATGGTAAGAAATGGTAATATTTTGAAAGTGGAACCATCAGAATTTTCTGGTGAAAGTCCATCTCTAGGACTTTTGGGCCAACCAACTATAAGCAGAATTTCTATTAATGGAAGTGTGAAAGAAAAAACAAAAGGAGGCACAAATGGGGGAGGGAGACAGAACAAAAGATACGCATTAAATTTGAAATTCCTATTAGCCATCCTGAAGTTCCTGGGTAGCATAAGCAGTTTGCATTTAACCACTAACTTCCAAGTTGGCATTTCAAACCTGCCCAGTAGTGCCATGAAAGAAAAGCCTGTGATCTGCTTCTGTAAAGACTACGTCCAAGAGAGTCCTATGGAGCATCTGTGCTCTGTAACACACAGGATCACCATGAGTTGGAACCAACTTGATGAAAATCAATAACAACTTTTTTTTTTCTTAAATTTTGTTATCGCAATGGAACTGTCAAGTGGACAAGTGAATACAGATGTTTAGGGGAGATGTCATGTGTGTGCAATAATACTTTCTGGTTTATTAGGGTTGAGGTAGTAGTCAGGAAACCTTGGTGACATACTGCTTAAATGCTGAGTCTACTAACCAAAAGATCAGCAGCTGGAATCCTCCAGGTGCTCCTTGGAAACTCCGCAGAGAGATTCTCCTCTGTTCTGTAGGGTAGCTATCAATCAGAATTGACTCAATAGCAGTGGGTTTGGCTTTGGTTTTGTGTGGTAGTTAAAACCGAAAGACTGTATGAAATCCCCAAGAAAGTGAATATATAGAGAAAAGAAGAGGTCTGAGAACTGACCCTCTAGCCACTAGGCATTTGGACATAAAAGAGATGAGAAAAGGGCAACCAGTGAGCTAGGAGGAGAACCCAGAGACAATAATGTCACATAGCTTAGTGCAGAAACTTTTCGGGACGGGGGAGCATTTCACTGCGTCATCTGCTACTAACAAGTCAGGTCAGACCAGGAGTGTCAAATGACTGTTGAAATTTTCAGTCTGTAAGTCACTGGTGAATTCAGGAAGGGCATTGTCTTAAAGATGTTGCTGTCCCAATGTGGGTTTTATATCCCAACCTGAATAATAATAATAAAAACCTATACACGCATGTTTAAATATCAACTTATGGTCCAGTTGAAGTTTGGGCAAAGGTAGGATATGTTTCATATTTTAGTTTAGTGCTACTGCTCAGGCAGCCATCTGTGTTCTAAGGCCTCCTGCATAAAAGGCTGTATTTTCAGAACTCAGACTTGATTTCCAACAGGAACATTGCATTTTGAATCTGCATTTGGAGACCACCTGCTCCAGGCAACTACAGGTAGCTTTCAAAGTGTACTGATAGCTAAAATAACCCTTTTGAAGAGGTTAAAATCTCTGAATACATGGTAGCACTTTCATATGAGATAAAATACTTAATAAGAAAACTCCGCTCTTGAAGCTCCTGAGGTTTGGGCGCATTCACTGAATCACACAGCCTCAGGGGTGTAGGGTCCCTGCTGGTCATCCTAGGATGCCTGAAGCATCACTTTGTGGATCCACATTAAAAGACAGATGGGGCACAAAAACTGTTTTATTTTTTTTCCTCAGAAGCTCGACTCTCCAACAACCCTATTCTTCTTCAGAAATCACAAGCAAGTAGTCAGACTGTGTGATTTGCTAAATGACATTAGAGAGACCTGCAGCCACACATGACTTGCTTGCCAACATGGAAGGGATGATTCGCACATTTGTTATTGACATGTCATGAAGAGGGAGAACACACGCAAGGGAAAAATATATTCAACAAGTATTAAGGATTGATGGAATACAAGAAGAAATTTTATAAAAAGAAATCAAAATCACTGAGGCTTAAATTTCCTCATTGGTTTAGGCTGGGAGCAAGAGGATGTTGTGGCAGCATGTGTGACAATGACTCAAAGTGAGCCAGTCACAGAATGTGGCTCCCAAAAAGGAAATGTGATCTTCAGTTGAAAAACAGAGGAACATTTTATGGAATGAGATAGGCTATAGTCACATGCTATTCAGCATTGCCAGGCCATATCTAGGCAGTTTGTAGGAGACATACAGACATGGGACTATTCCAGAGAAAGAAATCAGTTGATGAAATTGTCTGAAAACTATGTCATAGCGAAAATATTTTGAAAACCTGCAGATGCTTAGCATGTAGAAGTAACGGCATGGATGGTACAAAATACTATTCTTCAAATGTAAGATTTCGGTATCAAATTTTGTCACATTTCCTTCAAATATAAGAGGAGATTTAAGGTTTGTATTACTATGGTTTCAATAGTTAAAATACCACCAATGAATGAAAGTTATGGATAACTAATATAAGAAAACACATTTTGGAAATTTCTGGCTAGATAAAATAAGTGAGTTATTCGTTCCCAGAGATGTTTATGCAAACATTTGGACCACTACACTTGGGCAGACAGAACAGTGTATAAATTAAGTCATTGAATGAAATCCTTTCTATAAATTTACCTGAACCATTACCAGGGAATTGATTCCAACCCACAGCAATCCTATAAACCATAAAACCAAACTCGTCAACCCAGTGCCATCAAGTTGATGATGACTCATAGCCACCCTATAGGACACAGTAAAGCTGCCCCCTAGAGTTTCCAAGGAGTGCCTGGAGAATTTGAACAGCCAGTCTTCTGGTTAGTAACAATAGCACTTAATCACTAAGCCACCAGGGTTTCCAGTAACCCTACAGGACAGAATAAAACTGCCTCAATAGAGTTTCCAAGTCTGTAGAACTTCACAGAAGCAGACTTACATTTTTCTCAAGGAGTTGCTGGTGGGCTTAAACCACTGACATTTTGGTTATCAGTTGAGTGCTTAACCACTGTGCCACCATGGTTCCTTCATCTACATCTAAGAGACAATAATTCTAAGGGTATGAGACTCACAAATTCTAGGTGTACAGCTGGAAAGGAAACCCTGGTTGCATAGCGGTTAAGTGCTACAGCTGCTAACCAAAAGTCCTCAGTTTAAATCCACCAGGCACTCCTTAGCAACTCTATGGGGCAGTTCTGTTTGTCCTATAGGGTCACTATGCATCAGAATTGACTAAACAGCAGCAGGTTGTATTTGGTTTGGTGTGTGGCTGAAGGTAAAATGCAAATTGCTTTTACAAACCACACTTCAAAGGGTGGATGCACTTACGAACAGCAGCGTGGAAGCTCCAGGTCTTAGACAAGGTTAACATAATGAGATATGCTGAGATGACCTGCAGAAAGTTCTGGGAACTAAGTATTGAGAAACAGTTTATAAAAGTCTTCCTATTGAGTTTTGATGATCTTTTTTTTTTTTTTTAAACTTTAAGACATTGGAAGTCCTTAAGACTTTGATGTTCGCCACCTAAATTCTCTGTCCAGCTGGCTTATTCATTGCAGGGTGTTACCAAAGTTGGGAACCACTGAGCCAGCATCAAGAACTGGGTCAAGAACTCCTTTGTGCTATTGAGTGTATCTCCTCCCTCCTGCCTGTGTAACCTGGGCAATAAGCAGGAACTCTATACTCTCATGAAGTGTTATAATGCTCTTTTGTGAGGGCTATAACTCTTCAGTAAATACTCTTCACAGAATATTTAAATTTTATGACTAAGAGGTGATATGGACAATACCATTTTCTTTAAACTTATACTGAGACTTTTTAAGAAGAAAACATTTTACAGAAATATCTCCCTATAAAGTAATCATTGGGAGCTAAGCATTTTTCGTGAGGCTTAAAGAGTTTCAAATAGTGTGGGGAATTAAAGAGACAGAAGAGTAGAGGGGAAGGGTGAATAATTCAGGAATTTGGATTAAAAAGTTTATGATTTTCCCAAGTGGAAAAAAATAGACCAAAGAAAACCAAAACCCATTGGACTGGCATCCCTTGAATCTATTCCCTAGGACAGTTAGCATCACCATGGCCCATTTTAAAGGCACGGGTCATTGCATCTGGAAGCCAGGCAAAGTGAGTCAGCATCTGTTTGTTATTTTGTATATGTAGTAAAAATATTGCCTTGGGTCAATTAAACTTTTCTTCAAAAAGTGAACATTGCTTCAGCATAATTTCCCCTCTTCTCCTTTTAAAAAAATCATGAAACAAGTTGGCATTCCATTTAAAATATTACATAAACCCAGTCGATGCCATATTTCATTGTCAAACAGGTCCATGATTTGTAATGAATATTGTGGTCTGGGGGAAACCCGTGAATAGTTTCTAATAATTCTTAGTAATTCATACATGGGAGTAAGGGTTTAGGCTAAGGCTGGTTTTAATTTTACTTTACATAAAGCAGAGAAGACTCTTTACCAGATGTTGTCCAACTTCTAGTTACTCTAAAATCTTGGGGTAAATTACAGTTGAACTTCAAAGCAGTCTGCTGCATTTACCTCTGAGACTCTGTCAATACCTGATAATACTAAAAAGAAGCATGTATGTATTGATCACTATCAACAGCAATCTGTGGACTGATGTTGGAAGTTACTGATTCTCGAATAGATTTCAAGTGATAGTTTTCCAGGGAAGTTTGATCAATTACTTTATAGCATCTGTCAAGTTTCACTGTTGTTATTTTCCATATTTTCTTTTTTCTCTCTCTCTCATTTCTTTCTTTCTAAGACATCTACCTAGAATATGTTTAACAATATAATCCTGAAAAATATACCTTTAAATAAAGCTGGTTTGGGAAAGTGCTTAACTTAAACATAATTTTGGAGCAAGTATAAATTGCATGGAAAAAGAGGGCAAGGAAATGATTATTTACTGAGAACTTAATGTGCCCAAGACATTGTGATTTCACTTAGTACTGATGAGTTCTATGTTTAATGTCCTTTACTCTAAGAGATTATTTCATCTTCAAGCAAGATTTACAATAAATCTCTAGTGCCCAGTGAGTGGTAAAATTGTAATAGCATTCTATGAACTCCAAAAGGAAAATCCCTCTTGCATGGGTGCTGTCAGCTTATTTATTGATTTTACTTCTCTCCAGGATTGAAACTCTGATGTTTCACAGATCCACTTGAAATTAATTAATGCATATCACTACCCTATTCTTCTTGAGCAGTAGAAAACCAGCAGCAGAAGTCCTGAGGAGTCGTCGTATTTCATAACAGGTAAAACAGACTGGCTGTTTCTGTGTTTGCTGCTCTGCTCTGAGTGGTACCACTTCTTGGCACCCAAGCTTTCTCTCACCTCTCAGACAATTCCGGCCTGTGTAGGGCCCGTGGCAGTCACACTGGTAACCATGCCACAGGTTGATGCAGCGCCCTCTATTTTGACAAGGCTGGCTTTCGCACCAGTCCTTTCTCACACAGCCTGCTTTGACGTTTAACGAGGAGCTGGAGGAAATGTTCTCTGAGGTAATGTGATTGGAATCAATCCTAATGTCTTGGAGACAGCCTATAAATGAAGGTGCAGGGAGCACATGAAAGGTGTTACTCAGGACATCATCACTGTCGGTCTTTGCTATTGGTAAACCACCCAAAAAGGAGTTTTGAAAAGTGAGTATTGGTTGGTCCCTTTCAAACGGAGAAGGTGCTTTAGCCATGCATTCTTCTGCACAGGAGCTGTCACGTAAGCTAAGGGTCACAGCCTCTGCAATTGTTACCTCCACCGAATGCCACTCTCCGTCGCTGGTGTTGTGGGAAATGGACAGAAGCACCTTTGACTGATTATTGACTTGAATTGATAACTGAATGTGACCATTTAGCAACTCAAGCATTGTAAATGTATCTCTGTCGCCTCGGAAAAGCAGAAGTGCTACTGGCTGAACAGTCTGAAACCTAAGAGCTGTGTTAGAAGCTGAGTCTTTGGTTGTTCCTGAGTCATCTGTGACCCACAGGAAGCCATTGCCCTCAAAAGAAAGTGTAGTGGCAATTTCACACCGTGATCCAGTGTAGCCAGATGGACAAAGGCAGCTGAATCCAGACTGGCCATTTTGGAAGTGAGGGATGCATATTCCATTGTTGAGGCATCGGTGATAGGTACACCCTAGGAGAGCATCAGAACAGTCCTCTCCTCCAAAATATGTGCCAGAAGAGTTATCAAATGGGCAACGACACGTGTAATTGCCAGGCAAGTTTTCACAAGTACCACCATTCTGGCAAGGGTTTGAAGAACATTCATTGATGTCTTCTTCACAGTGGATCCCTGTAACATAATAGAAAATAGGCTGAAATTACATAGATTCAGATCAGAAATAGAACTTCTACATAATTTTCATGTATGATTGTGTGGATGTGAAGATGTAGATTATGCTTAAGACTGTAAGACGGGTACCTGTAAACAGCTACTGAGGTACAGCAAAATGGATTGTATCATCTTGCCTATGTGTTTTGAGAAGAAGTAAAGTCATGGCATAGGTTAGATTCTTCTAGAAGTAGATAGTTCATCAAACATAATGATTGGCCAGGTTAGCTATCATTTCAGATGCGTATGAGGCATTGATGTTCTGACCGTGAAAAAGGAAAAGGATTGCTTTTGGCAGTAAGGCTAGGTACAAACTATTATTTGAGGAGTCCTTTCTCAGACAGTGTTTATTCTGTTCTCGGTTGTTAATTCCATCCTATTCCCCTCGTAAATAGTGATTTGGCCTTCTGTCTTATTGGTAGCTTCCCATAATCTCTAAGAAAACCCTGGTGGCATAGTGGGTTAAGTGCTATGTCTGCTAACCAAAAAGCTCGCAGTTCAAATCGCCAGATACTCCTTGGTAATTCTATGGGGCAGTTCTACTCTGACCTATAGGATTGCTGTGAGTTGGACCTGACTCAATGGCAGTGGGTTTGGTTCTGATCTGGTTATAATCTCTAAAGCCAAAGTTTATCAGCTAGATGGTTTCAGTTACCACAGAGAGCTTCTGAGGTCAGTGGAAGTCCTATTTCTTTCAGGTCATGAGCTGTGAACTGTATTCCACAGCAAACTCCTGCTTATATATTTTTAATTCACTTTGTTTACTCTTTTTTTCCAAATTTCAAGTTAAAGAAAAATATCTGATTAGGAAATTATGATGATTCACTTAATCAAATCTACAAGAAAAAACACAACACTTTTAAAATGTGATAGTCATTGCTTTTCCAATGACAGTCAAATGGGCAAATATTGACAAAAGTTTTCCATATGGTTTGCACTTTATGACTTTACCAATTTCATTTACATTATTTATGCTTATCACACCTACTGAGGTTTTCAAGGCAGATAATCTTAGACCTACTTCACAGGAGAAGCTAAAGCTTAATAAGACTGACTCTTAAAATCAAAAGCACTTTTACAATCTGACCCTAAAATAACACTACAGTCTCCATTTCCATAAATGTAATCAGTGCCCTCACCAAAATTTCTATCTACTGTCTTCACTGCATCAAGTGAACTCATGGTTCTGTGCGTTTGTCTACGTGAAATGGTATGACAAGAAACAAGCAATCCAGGCTCCTATGGCCAAAGAATGTGTTTGGTACTAATACACAGAAAGCTTCATAGAATTCAAAACTATGTCCAACAGATTATCTTTTGCTAAATGGGGTATAATCACAAGTTAGCTTTTACAACTAAAATAAGGGAGACACAACAATTTTTTAACAGCCTCAGCACAGTAGATCAGTTGATCTCAGATTCAAGAGATGGAAAGTTACAGGAATGCACAAATAGAAAGATGCCAATTCCAATAAAAGGTTAGCTTGGACAGGCATTCCGAAAAATGAATTGGATATAGACAATCTCATTAGACGTGTACCTTTTCTATTACGTAATTTCAATCTTCAATTGAAGCAAATACAAACTGGTAAACTAAAGATTAAAAAAAAAAAAAACTAAAGTAAGATCCAACTACAAGAAAACAGCAATTCTATCACAGTCCAGGAAGGAGACACAAAGAAGGTCAAAATAAATGGATGATGAAAGCAGGAGAAAAAAAAAAATCAGACCAATCAAAACAAATATAATCCCTTTAACTCACACTGGGTTAAGGGTTTCATTAACTTCTTGGTGAGAAAGAGCTGCTGCAAACTTGGCTTGTTATAACTACTATTGGGAGCCTTATCTTATATGGGGATTAGAGTTCAAAATTAACCCATAAATCTAAAATAGCATATGATCAAATTCACCCTTGAAAATTCCTTAAGAAACTTCTGCTTTGAGGACTGGTATTGCATCTCTCTACATGAGAGACTAATACATCTGTGTTTTTTTAACCAGCCTGAGGGGCGATAGTTCTCCAGTCTGTTTTCTTCCACATAGATCTGGGTTCATCACTATAATACATCTGACTCCCTTGCTGTTCCCTCATTTACATCTCTGCAGATAATGAGAAATGAGTTAGTCTGATTGATAAATCTGGTTGAAGAATGAAAACAGCTGCAACACAGTTCCTTCTTGTCCCCTTCTCTTGCAGCAAACTGAAATTGTTGTTAGATGCTGCTGAGTTGATGTTGACTTATATCAATCCCATGTGACAGAGTAGAACTGTCCCATAGGGTGTTTTTCAGGCTGCAGTCTTTTCAGGAGCCGATCTCCAGGCTTTCTCCTGGATAGCCACTGAGTGAGTTCAAACTGCAACCTTTTTGTGAGCAACGGAGTGCTTAATTGTTGCACTACCAAGCCTCCTTGGCAAACTCAAATAATATCTTTTATGTATGAAAACTTTCTGTGACCCATCCTCCTCTGCTGAAATAATTGGGGAACCACTTCGTGTCTGTGTGCCATGAGCCTTTCTGAATCTGTTGTTGTTGTTAGGTGACATCAAGTTGGCTCCAACTCATTGTGACCCTATGACCAACAGAATAAAACCCTCCCTGGTTCTGTGCCACACCCTCAGTCATTTTTATGCTTAAGCCCATTGTTGCAGCCACTGTGTCAATCCATCTCTTTGAAAGTCTTCTTCTTTTTCACTGACCCTCTGCTTTACCAAGCACGATGTCCTTCTCTGGGCATTCATCCTGGCAACATGTCCAAAGTATGTAAGATGCAGTCTCACCATCCTTGCCTCCAAGAAGCACTCTGGTTGCACTTTCAGAACAGATCTGTTTGTTCTTTTGGCAGTCCATGGTTATGCTCAATATTCTTCTTCAATACCACAATTCAAAGGTATCAGTTCTTCTGTCTCCCTTATTCATTGTCCAGCTTTGGCATGCATGTGATGTGATTGAAAATACTGTGGCTCAAGTCAAGTGCACCTTAGTCTTCAAGGTGATATCTTTACTTTTCAACACTTTAAAGTGGTCTTTGGCGACAGATTTTCCCAGTGCAGTATGTCTTTTGATTTCTTGACTGCTGCTTCCATGGATGCCGGTTGCAGAACCAAGTAAAATGAAGTCCTTGACAACTTCAGTCTGCTCTCCACTTATCGTGACGTTGCTTACTGGTCCACTTGTGAGGACTTCTGTCCTCTTGATGCTGAGGTTCAACCCATACTGAAGGCTATAGTCTGTGATCTTCATTGGTGTTTCAGTTTTATTTACTTTCAGCAATCAAGGCTGTGTCTATCCGTATAATGCAGGTTGTGCATGAGTCTTCCCCCAAATCTGATGCCTTGTTCTTCTTCATATAATCCAGCTTCTTAGATTACTTGTTTGTCTGTGGTGCATTTAAATGTTTGGTAAAGGCTCTTTAAGTGAACAGACTCTGGAATATTTGCTAAGGTACCACATTCAAGCCTGGAAGTCTGGCACCAAATTCTTGTTTTAACATTAATTAGTTGTATCACCTTGGAAAACTGTTTACTCCCTTGAGTACTGATCTCCTCATGTGTAAAATGTGGCTGATACCATCTGCCTCACTTGCTGTATGATTGTATTTGGAAGTGCCTAGAACAGTGCCTGGAACAAACTACATACTTGAAAAAAGTGACTTATTTGAACACGTCTCTGATTTTCTGATGAAGTGCTAAATACACCATAACAGTCCAATGTGCTTTTCTCCCATGAACAATGAATACATGAATAGATTAATGATATTTGCTTAGGACCACAAGACCGTTCATGGAGTAGAATGCAGATCACAGCCCAGGACTTTCAACTTCTTGCTCAAGTGTTCTCATGTGTACACTACAGTTCTAATTTCTGAATAAACTGTACTGGCTTGTCATGTGACTTTCTGTGGACATAAGCAGTTATTAGCTAGAGAAATTACTACAACTAAACCAAGAACAAAACCAGTGCTGTTGTGTTGAATCAATTCTGACTCATAGCAACCCTTTAGGACAGAGTAGAACAGCCTCATAGAGTTTCTATGGAGTGCCTGGTGGATTCAAACTGCTGAACTTTTGATTAGAAGTTGTAGCACTCAACCACTATGGCACCAGGGTTTCCACTAGAGCTAAAGAAGAAAATGGGCATTTATGATAGCTGGGTTGATGGTGTCAAGTTGTATGTTTCAGACAATAGAAATCACTATGTAAAAACACATTTTTAAATTGTTTTCTCACAAATGATATACTTTTGAGATTTCATCATCCTTTTTTTAGCAAGATCCAAATTGTGTGACACTTGTGTGTTTTCTTAGGTGGAGTGTAGAATGAGGCATGCTTGTATCCTGAAGACATAAATGTTGCCTTGTTGTATATGACTTGAGGTAGGGGTTCAATTTCATCTTCTACATGCAATAATTCCTGCACCATTTATTGAAGAATATTACCTTCTCACTATTTAACATTATTTCTAATACATATCAAGTCAGTCTCTTTCTGAGCTCTTCTTTACTTTGTCCCATTTTAAAATTAATTTATACCAACCCCAATATCACAGTTTCAATTATTATACATATAGATTCTGATGGTCTGGTAGGAAATGGGTCTCTCTTTAGAGTTTCCCCCCTCCCACTAGTGTTTTGGCCATTTTGTAGATGTTGTTCTGAGTATATCTCAGAATCAGATTGTCAGGATCCATGAAAATAATTTGATATTTTAATTAGAATTGCTTTACATGAATAGATTATTTGGAGAAACTAGTCTTTGTGATGTTGATTCTTCTAATAAATTTAATATAGTGATTTATTTAAAAAGAATTGGATCATCATTTTAAAAGAGTTTTCAAATGTCTAAATGAGATTTTTATAGATTGAAATAATCTATTTCTCTAAGTTTGGCAGAACTCTTCCGTGGACCCAGCTGGGTCTGCTTTTTTCTTTTTAGGTATTTAACTACTGATTTAATACCTTAAAGGATTATAACACTTTTCAGGTGATCTTTCCCTCTTTCAGTATCCTAATTTATATATTTTTAGGAATTTTGACATTTCATCTACATTATTAAATTTATTGTCATAGCTTGTTTGTATATTTGCTTAAAGCATTTTAAAATCTTTGCTATAGATCTGTATTTATTTTTTATTCCTACTGTTGTTTATTTTTGCTGGTATCCTTTGATCCAAAAATTTTTTAAATTTTCACCAGGTATGAAAAAAACTATTTCTGCCTTCATTGGTTCTCTTTGTTGTGCATTGTTTTTATAATTCAGTGATTTCTAATCCAATACTTTTTATTACGTTAATACTTCTTACTGCTTTTTTAAAATTTATGTTGTCATTTTACTAATGTTTAAGATCGATGGTTAATCCATTTCTTATTTTTTAATGCATGCATTTAAATAATCTTTACATAAATTTTACTCCATCTTATAAACATTCATTTGTAGTATGTTTATTATTGCTCAGTTCTAAATACTTAGACATTTTCATTATAATTTATTTTTCACTGATGATTTATTTACATGTATTAATGTTTTTCAAATATCTTGGACTTACTTGGTTTTGATTTATAAGTTACATGGTAGATGGACAATGTGGTCCATGAAACATTTTCTTTGAAGACTGTTGAGACTTTTTGTGGCCTTGAATAGAGTTAATTTTTATGAATATTCTGTGTATGGTTGAAAGGATTGTAAATTCTCTAATTTGGGGGAGAATGGTTCTATACGTTACCTATTTATGTATTCAGCAATATATTTTTTCCTTCAGCTGACAATAATTAGGAGATGCACATTGAAATCTCAAACAAAGATAGACTTGGTCATTTCTCTCTGTAGGTCTGTCATTTTGGGGTTCTGTATACTGTGGAGGGAAACCTTGGCAGCATAGTGGTTAAGAGCTGTAACTGCTAACCAAAAAAGTGGCAGTTCGAATTCACCAGGCACTCCTTAGAAACACTGTGGTGTAGTTCTACTCTGTCCTATAGGGTCACTATGAGTTGGAACTGATTCAGTGACAATGGGTTTTAGACTTTTATACTTAGGAGGCTTGGTGGCACAATGGTTAAGCATTTGACTGCTAACCAAAAGGCTGGCAGTTCAAATCCACCAGGCACTCCTTGGAAACTCTATAGGGCAGTTCATCTCTGTCCTATAGGATCACAATGAATTGGCATCACCTCGATGACAGTGAGTTTGGTTTTGGATTGTCTAGGTACTCAGGCTAATAGAGCATTTAATTTTTATATTCCTCAGGCAGGTGGAACATCTAATCTGCTTCCACCTTCCTCCAAAAAAGAAAATATTTAAGTGAAATTGAAGACCACCTTGAAGCCTGTTTCACTCTCTCTGGGATTATAACATAGCCTCCAACCCTAGATTTGAGGGATAGAGTAGACCTAAAAGCACAGTTGAATGTCTCGCCAAAGAAATCTTACAGACCCATTCCTTCAAAGTGCTTCTCAAGGATTTTCACATGCCTTTGAAGGGAATAAGTGCTTCACAATTCCAGAAGCCTGTTAGCTGTAATTATTTTGACATTCTGCAATTTGATCTCTCTCATAGTTCATTTTGGCACTTGACAGCACCCATATTTGAAACACACTAACTTGAAACTTCAATTTAACATTCTTTCAAATTTATAAAGTCCACATACCTACTCATGGAGGACTGTGGGAAATACAATGTAGAAGACATAGACCTGAACTCAGCACACTGACAACAGCATGGAGTGATGCAATGCAAATCTATAAAAAGACCTAGTATACATCAGGTTCCCAACGGAAGTGTGGATAATATACGAGCAACAAATTCAGGGAGTATTAAAGAAAACAGAAAATTCACCAAAGGTTTAGGGGAAAGGCATTGAATGAGAGAGAATCCTGAATTTTAGACGTAAAAACTCAATATTGTAGATTAAATCAAATAAACAAGCATCAGTTAATGTTTTCCATGTGTAAAGTGCTGTAGAAAGAGGTAATAACTAATTCCTGCCCTCAACAAATTTAATGAAGTCAGACATAAGTCTGCGAAAAATTAAATAATAGTTTAAGTCAAGAAAACACAGAGAGGTATCCAAACCAAAAACCTCACTGCTGTTGAGCGGATTCAACTCATAAGAACCCTTAAAAGGCAGAGTAGGACTTCCCCATAGGGTTTCCAAGGAGCATCTGGTAGATTTGAACTACTGAACTTTTGGCAACAGCCTGAACTCTTAAACACTGTACCACCAGCGCTCTAAAAAGATATTACTAAATAGTAAATAATTGATTCCAAGTGAGTCATACAGACAATAGTTGTTGCAGAGCCCATGGAAGGATCTATTTCTTCAGGCCATGATGGACCAGAAATATTTTACAGAGACAAGACTTAATATAGGTTTGTGGGTAAATGTCAGATTGTTAAAGAGGTCATTGTATATGGAAACAACTAAACAGCAATTAAAAAAAAAACCTCATCAGTGAAAAACACAACGCAGATAGAGGTGAGAGTGAGTGATCGTCTAGTTGGTACGGAGGATTTACGTAAGGAAATCAACTCAGAAATGTTAGATGTAGCCAGATTGCAGAGGATCTGAGAACTTACAGGGTGTTACTCACTTTGTTTTGTTTCCTAAGCAGTAAGGAATAATGGACAATTCTTTTTTTTGTTTGTTTGAGTTTGTTTCCCAGGCGGTTCCTTTTTTTTTTTTTTTTTAATTGTGATTAAGTGAAAGTACACAATCCAAACTAAATTTGCATGTCCACCTATCTGCAGCTCCTGCTCTCCTTGCCTGGTGACAGCACACTCCTCCATTTCATTCCACTTTTGTCGTATCCTGTTAACAATCTCCTGTCCAATCTCCTCTTCTCCACCCTCTCTTTTCCCTTCTAGCAAGAAGTCAGTAGGACAACATCCTATAGATACACAGATCCATAAAGTACACAGAACGTAAGGTCACATTGTAATAATGGACAATTCTTAGAAGACCAACACAACCCATTAACCCATTGCCATCGAGTCCAACATGGTTCTTCCAAATAGTCATTTCTACAGAGTTACGTAACACAGAGTGAACTGAGGAGACAGTAGAGCCGGGAAGACCAGCCAGAGACACCTATCAAAATCATCCACATGTAAGATTATTAGAGTCTGAAATAGGACCATTTATTCCCTCACTAATCACTGACTCATTTGTTATTGGTCAGCAAATAAGTGTAAATGGTAGTATTTTTTTCACTGTTGTTTGTGGTATGTTTTCTTATGATTCCTAAAATGTATGCATCTGATCTTTTGTAAAATAAATACCAATAACTTGAATATGCATTTTCTTCAAATATAAAAAAGAGAAACTAGGTTTACATTTTATCATGATGAGGCAGGGAATAAAAGAGCAGAGAGAACCTTACAAAAGTCAGTCGTCTGAACAGCAGTAAACAGAATCAAATATGAAAAGTAGAGTGATAAACAGTGATTTATGCTTCTACCTTATTTAAAATCAGTTCTAAAATAAGATTAGACATGCTTATCCAATGAACTCAAAAAACTAAAATTGGGGAAAATAGTGAAGTTTCTTTTATTGGTTATTTGTGACTGGACAGAAAACAAGGTCTGCCGTCAGTCAAGATAAAAAGATTTGGCAATATTTATGGGATTTCCTGTGTCATTCAGTCATCTTAACTGGTTATTTGGGTTGACAATAAATAGGTTTGTTTATGTCCCAGTGTATATAGTATACAGGGTAGATTATCTTAAGCCTGTTGGCATCTTGTTTATGTTAGGTCAATTCCTTTAACTAAAGATTCTCACTTCATTTTATTTTTCTAAAATGAAAAAATTCAGTATCTGATATTATTTAAAAAATAATCATTACAGAGGAAATTTCTATTATCTGGGATATTCCATATTTTCATCAAAACAAATTAGTTCATCAAAAAGCACATCATAGACTTTATACTAAAATATAAATAATACTGGCTATGCAAATGACTTCTATGTTCTTATTTTATTGAAAGTCATGATTATTGAAATATCTAATAAAAATTATTTCTACAAAAATTTATGTGAAAGAAGTAAGTTTCCCTTTTCTCTATTTTAACTAACAGGTTATTTTCTGTATTTTAATAACTAAAAGTCCAAGAAAAAGTTAAATATTCAAACCAAAGGTTCTGTGCATAATTATACCTGTATAATTATTATTCAATGATAATATCTACTATAACATTAAACATCAGTTGCTAAATAAACACCCTATTACCAACACACTTGACTGGCCTGGCATTACCAACACAATAGTACCAGTTGTACAGGAGTACGAATTACTTTGAAGTAATAAGAAAAGAGTGAGTTACCTATGAGCATTGCCATTAGAAAGTGAAAACCATATGTCCTGGCTTCAAACATTTTTCTGTAAAATAGAAAACATTCAGCCAAACACCTACAAGGTTGACAGAGTAAGTTCCTGATGATTTTGTACCATTTCCAAAAACGTGGGCTTGTTTTTCAATGCCACCTTCTTCGTCTCCTGTGGAGAACATGGGGACTTAGTTTTCTTCTCCAGCTGGATCAGCAGGGCTTAGCCTTAAGACTCATTTGTGCTACTTACCAAGCTGACCTGTATTCTTAGATCCACTCTACATAACACATGGTGCCTTCCCTTTTTAACTCATACTAGTGCATTTTAATATGATTGAAAGTTTGAACATGGGCATTATTATCAAGGAAAAGTGAATTTTACAAATCTACAGGTAAACTGGCCTTTGGGGCAACTGCTATTGTGGAAGATTGATTAGGGTTTAATTTTAAATTTCTTTATGACACTAGAAATGTTAGTTCGGTTTGGTTTTAAATTCTTCTACTTTGCTTCAGAATGATGGCTCAGAAATTATTGGTAAGTTCAAATTTATTGTATACTTAGTCTGTTGTATATCTATATAAAGACTAGAAACAGACAGAGAAATCAAGAAATAACAGCAGGAACTTTTACTAGACTCAGCTGAGATTGTGACAAAAGTTATTTGCATAGAACCCTCAGATTTGCATTGTGTTTTCATGACTATACTTTCTTGACTTAAAGTATTTTATTCAAAAGGTATTGGGATACATTTAGAAGAATAACTTGTACTTGACATCTCTTACAACATCTCTTACAACCTGAGGACCCACAGAGGCTTCAGGGAGGTGGTGTAGTTCCAGAGGTCACCAAGTCCCCCCAGAAATGCTCTAATTCTCAAATTCTTGCCACCAGAGAAATTTCTTTAGGTTGAGACCTGGTGTCTTGGATGCTTAAGATACAATGAAACTGTTACCAGAGTTGCTGTCACCGTGTGCTGCCAAGTCAATTTGTGACTCACAGTGACCCACATGATGGAGTAGAACTGTCCCATAGGATTTCCTAGGCCATAATCTTTACAGAAGCAGATCACCAAGTCTTTCTCCCACAGAGCCGTCGAGTGGGCTGAACAACCAACCTTTTGGTTGCCAGCTGAGAGTTTAACTGTTGTGCTAACAGGGATCCTTATGGGGAGATAATGACTACCCTGAAGTAGAAATGATGATTATCAGCCTAGCAGCCGTTCTCCAACACACCTCAACCTTCCTTATTGGCAGGACATATCTCCTACCACAAAGGATGAAAATAGCAAATTTATTCTTTCCCACACTCCTCCACAGCTGCATTATAGGCATGTGTCCCCATCTTGGCCAAAAGAACATGAAGAGAGTCATGTTAGGGGGATGCTGGGAAAGTTTTCTCCCTGACAAAAAGACAAATGTACCTTTGGCCTGATACTGTCTTACAAAGATGTTTCCCTGAAACTGCATTAGCTAATCTGCAGCCATATATGGATAAATCAAATAATATACCAGATGTTGAGGTTGTGTGGTCCCCCATTAAGTGTAACAATACAGTTTCCTAAATACTTAATCCACTTTCAGGTGTGTATTTCCTTTACACCTGCAAGCATCCTAAGGAATGCTAGGACACTAAACAAGATCAGAAAGATCTTGACAATCATGAGTAATGAATTCTACAAAGAAATTTATTAAAGAGAAAATATAAATCTGCACATTTTGTCCTTAAATTTTATACTTCAAAACAAAGCTGGGGAAAAAGACTAGACAAGATGATGGTATGGATTAAATATACAAGCATCAAACATATACATCCACATATGTATATATCCATGTATGTATGTGTGTATATACAAAGTTAACCAGTTGCTGTTGAGTCCATTTTGACTCATGGTGACCCCATGTGTGCCAGAGCATAAAGTGGGCTCCAAAGGCTGGTTTTTTGGAAGTGGACCACTAGGTTTTTCTTCTGAGGTTATTATGTTCGGATGGACTCACATTTCCAACTTTTGATTAGCCACTGAGCTTGTTAACAGTTCACACCATCCAGGAGCTGTTTTATGTGTATACGTGTGTACACATACATGTGTATATTCTGCTGCTGTTGCATTGATTTTAACTCACAGCAACCCTATAAGACAGTAGGACTGTCCCATCAGATTTCCCAAGGTGTAATCTTTATAGAAGCAGACTACCACATCTTGCTCTCACAGAGTTACTGGCAGGTTGAGACTTCTAATTCTTCATTTAGCAGCTGAGTGCTTAACCACTGTTCCACCAGGGCTCTCTCTTAATATCTGTAGTTGACTCCAACGCAATGGATTATCCGTATCTGTATTACATTGGAATGTACGTTCTAGAACTGCATGCGACACACAGAAATAACTGTGTGACCGGCACCACGGATAGAGCTAAACAGCATGGTGCCAGATGGTAAAGGAAGGAGGAAAAGGAAAACTTTAACATAAAGAAATCAAAAGAACCTGTTGCTGTTCAGTCAGTTCTGACTCCTGGCAACCGCAGAAGACAGAGCAGAACTACCTGATGGAATTCAAAGAGCTGCTGAGGGACTCAAACTGCTGATCTTTAGGTTAGCAGCCATAGCTCGTAACCAATGCACAACCAGGGCTCATATGCATAAATACAAATTAATAATTTACATGAATAAATGCAAATTTAAGTCCATACACTAAGACCTGTGAACGATGGAACACACATAAGGCAGAAACCTGTCAGAGAAGGAAAACTATTTTTCACTAACAGAGAGAGAGAGGAAATCGGCAAGACTGTACACCGTCAAAGGCAGACAACTTGTGAGACCCAGAAAAAAAAAGGCAGTCTTGTCAAGTTCCGGCTTTCACAGGTATCACTGTATCTAAAATACAACTGTGATTTCTAACAGGAAGGTAAGGAAAATGATGAGGGGTGGGAAAAATAGAATAGAATGGTAAATGATAAAGAAATAGATATAAAGCAGGCAAACCAGAATTCTCATGCGAACTGAAGAAGACAAAATGCCACAAGCTGAAGAGAGTGGTTAATTCTTTTCAGCTGAGATTAAACAACCAAAAACTGGATAAAGGAGACACAGTTTATCACGTATCAAAGGGATATGTTTCTCAGTTAATAATAAACATAATAATAATAATTGTCATCAATGTTTATAGAATACATTACAGTTTATTGGTTACTTCCACATAGATTAATCAATTTCTTTTTGAAATACGAATCCATGGTGGTTCTGGAGCTGTCTTGGCCAAGCATAATTTCTGGGGTAAAAGAAATGACAAGCCTTTTATGACTTCAGATTTGATCTCAATTCTTTTAGGTTTTAGTTCTGAGTCCCTTTAGAAGAGATGTAAGATACACACTCCACTAAGAAAAATCAGTGTAACAGTGAATTTACTTGAAGTCATATCTATAAAAAAGTGCTTGAAGGAAACGGGTTGTTTTACCTTGAGAAAGGCATATCCAAACAGTTTTCATGTAGCTTAAAGGTCATTCCTTGAAATACTATGTTCTACACGTACCAAGGAAACCCTGGTGTCCTAGTGGTTATGTTCTACAGCTGCTAAACAAAAGGTTGAAAGTTTGTGTAAGCCAGGTGCTCCTTGGAAACTCTATGGGGCAGTTCTACTCTGTCCTATAGGGTTGCTGTGACTTGAAATTGACTTGATAGCAATGAGGGTTTTATTTATTTTTTTAAAGTATATATATCAAAGCCTTCCATAGTGGTCTTATAAGGCTTAAATGAGACAACTGTTCAAAACATATAGTTGCAAGTTATAGTACAGCGTTTTTCTCACAAAAATTCCCCATCCCTATTTTGCATTGCTTAAGACGCTGCTTTAAGTTTCTCTGTACTCACAGTTCCCTCTGTGACCCCAACTATCCAGAACACAATCAAGGAACAAAATATGTTGTAAGAACTTCTGTGTTTAAAAACAGAGTGCAAAGTTTATTTACTACATCCTTAGGTCACAGTTCACCTTTTATTGTAATTTTAGACACAATTAAAATAAGATATGTTTACATACCTCAACTGGCAAAGACTCAACAAAAGAAAATGAAAGGTAAGGGAAGCTACCATGTATATATTTCCAGCAACAAAAAACGACAGCTGAGAGCTAGAACTAACATGTACTGAGCTTCAAATCTGAACCAGGCACTGTGCTACGGGTTTCATTCAATCATTTCAATAAGTGATGAACAGTATATTGCTATCTTCGCTTCACAGATGACAAATCTGGGCCCAGTTGAGATTGGTGCCTAGTTTGCCTAATTCTGAGCTGTGGTTTTTTTTCCTACAACATGCTGCCTCTCAGGAAAACATGATGAACCACCATAAAACGATATAAAAAAAGCTTAGATGTGCGATTTAAAACAACAACAAACAAAACAACGCACAAGTGTTAGCAAAAGTCTGAAGAAATTGCAACCCACATTCACAGCCAGTGAGACTATAAAATGGCACAGCCACTACAAAAAACAATTTGGTAGTTCCTCAGAAAGTGACACATAGAGCTACCATATGATGCAGCAATTTCACTCCCTGGTGTAGAACAAAAAGAATTGAAAGCAAGAAACTGGATACACGTACAGCAGCATTCACTGCTGCACTCTTCATAATAGCCAAAAGAGGAAACCACCTAAATGTCTATCAGCATGGGTGAACAAAATGTTCTACATATATACAGTGGACTGATCCTCTGCCATAAGACAAATGCAGTCCTGATACATGTAACAGCTTGGACGAACCCTGAAAACATTACACAGAGTGAAATCAGTCAGTCACAGAAGGACAACAGTGTATGATCCCACTTACATGAAACATCTAGAACAAGTAAATGTATACAGAGAGACAAAAGTTTTTCTCATTTTTTTTTATCATGCCCACCTATCCTTTCCCCTTCCTGATAACCATCAAAGAGGACTCTCTCTATGTGTAAGCTTTTCATAGCCATGGTCTCACACAACACCTTTCCCTCTGTGATTCACTCATTTCACTCAGCATAATGCCCTGCAGTTTGCTCCGTGTTACGAGATCACATCAAGTTTTGCCAGCACCATCTGCTAACAAGACTGTTGTCTTTCCATTTGAAGGACTTGGGGCCCTCATAGAAGATCAGGTAACTGCAGGTGAATGGATTGACATCTGGGTTCTCAATTCTTTTCCACTGGTCACTGTATCTATTGTTGTTTTAGTACCAGGCAACTTTGTTTCTAAAGTACATCTCTTGCAAACATGGTATTGATGAAAGCTGGTTTTTTTTTTTTTGTTTGTTTGTTTGTTTTTAAAAAAATCCATTCTGTCTCTCTCTTCTTGGTTGCATTTAGGTCATTTACATTTACTGTAAGTGTTGATACAGGTGTGAGTTTATTGCTTTATTTTTGTAGTGCTTCTGCTTTTTTTTTAAATTACTATTATTATTTTGTGTCTTTGTTCCTCTTAATCTCCTGTGATGAATTCCTTTGGTTTGTGGATTTTGTTTCTCATTTCTTTTGTTTTTGTAGGTTTTGTTTTTATTGAGACCTTATGTTTTCCTTCTTTATTTTGATGAGTGGGTTTACTAATTGTCCTTGAGGTAACCTTGAGATTTCTCCTTATCTTTCTAGGTTTGAACCAGTCTGTTTGGAAACCCTGGTGGCATAGTGTTTCATTGATATGGCTGCTAACTACTCCTTGGAAACTCCATGGAGCAGCGTATACATGCATATGTATATATGTACCACAGTAAAAAGAAGGAGTTTAGATATATTTAAAATAGGAGCAAGAAAACAATATCCATCATAAGGCATCAGTGTAAATCAGCATAAGACAATGACCAGTAATACATGTTACCAATAAAATCCTAAATTGTGTGCCACATTTTATATCCAGAAATGCAAGAAAGTGTACTACATTTCAGAAACATTTGAATGCAAAGTGATTAAAATAAGACATTTCCTATAAAAAGCATAAAAATTTATTATATAAAATTATTTTACATTGGTTGCCCTAACTTTCCAGAAAACTGCATTGTTATATTATTTATTAACAGTGTGTATTTGTATGGCATAAAAAGCATAGTATTGTATCTTCAGTATTCATTCTTTTGTTCTATTTCATTACTAGACTGTTTCAAAGTTACGATGCAAGGGACATGTATACACACTCTCTAGGTCTATGCTTGTTTTGAAATACGATAGTTCAGAGGAGAAACATTGAGCCCCAAGGAAGAATTGATTCTGTTCATTGTGTGGAAATATTCTAAGATCTTCAAATAAAAGATGAAATAGCTGCAAAAAGGTCTGCATTTCAGTCCCCCATTGTACTTGATTTTGTACTTCAACAGTCACACTTTGGATCTCAGTGGATACAGGCAAGTGATTTTTAGTTCTTTTACAGATTAACAAGTAGAAAATACAGCATCGCACATGCTCAAACTTGTTGACTTAACTTTGTAAAATAACTTCAGAGAATTCAAACTGGTTTAACCAAAACCATCTTAATTTGCTTTGATCAGTAAATCATCAGAAATGGCTCTGCTATTACTTAGTTCTTTTTCTTTCTTTCTTTTTTCTGTTCTCATTGAAAGTGAATGATTAAGAATTCATGTTATGGTGAATTACAAAAACCTGCCTCATGTTGATTTGGATGTGTTGCTATTCCAAGCAACATTTGCCTTCTCCCTGCCTTGTAGGAACTGGCTTTGTATTTCTTAGTAGTGCACATATTTTCATCGTGTACAGCTGGAAAAATAATGCCAAATACCAAGTAAATTACTGACCTAGCAAGGTCTGACATTCAAGGCCCTCCACAATCTGGCTTTTATTTATCCCTCCAGCATTGCTCCGCATTGCTCTTTGCGTAAGTAGTCTCTGTTAAAACTTCTCTTTTTAGTAGAATTAAAAATTAAACTACATTCGAAGCTTTGTTTTTCTCTGCACTTATTCAGAATCCTACTTTTCTGTCAAGACTCCACTTGAACTTTACCCCTTCCCTGGTATCTTTTACACATGCTCTGTCCTTGAATATCTGAGACTTGATCAAATGGTTCAGCTGGAACACAGCACAGATTACACTGCACTGCTACTTACTGTTCAGTAGTCATGATGTGCATTTCTTTAATTGGAACATAAGACTTGTACGTTTGGATTCCTCTCTGAATCTTCATTTCCTGTAGTTGCTGTTGTATGTTGTCACCTCTGATTCACAGCAACCCCTGTGAGAACAGAACTACCTCATAGGGTTTCCTAGTGTGTAATATTTGTGAGAGCAGCTCAGTAGGTGGAGTGGTGTTGGGTTCTAACCGCCAACCTAACTATTGCACCACCAGTGTTCCTATGTTGTACTACACAACACAGCATTATATCATGTATTAGTGTTATTGTGTCTTTTGGTGATGCAAACAGTTAATGTGCTCGACTTCTAACTGAAAGGTTTGGGATTCAAGTTCATCCACAGGCACCTCTGCAGAAGGACTGGTGATCTGCTTCTGAAAAATCAGTCATTGGAAGCCCTGTGGAGCACAGTTCTACTCTAACATACATGATGTCACCACAAATTGGAATCAACTGGACCCCTATGGGACAGTTGTACTGTATCCCATGGGACTGCTATGAGTCAGAATCCACTTGACAGCAATGGGTTTTTTTTTTACAGATGACAACTGGCGATAGTATTATACATGATATTATGCAGCAATATTTACGGTACAGTGGTTAAATCTCAACTGCTGACCAAAAAGTCAGCCAACCACTCCTTGGAAACTCTATGGGGCAATTCTACTTCCGTGAAAATACATGCACTATTTTGTGTGATTTGTTGTTACTGCATTTTTATGGGGACAGAATATAATGGAATGGTCCTTTAAAATTTAGCATCATAAGAACAGCTTGGCATAGAGCTATGGTCAAAAAACTGCAGATTTCCCCCAACACTATGGTCTCTGGTGATCTCTTAACCCAGAACTGAAACCATTCCCAAAGCCCACTTAGTCTTCAGATGTAGATTTGACAGGATTATAAAACAATGATTGCAAGGTTAGCATAGGACTAAACAATGTACACAGGGTCACTGTGAGTTGGAAGGGACTCAATGGCACATAACAACAACAAGTGGTTGTTGTTAGGTTGGGCTAAACTGCTTCATCAAAATGTTTCTTTGGGATTGCTATTTGGACCCAAACAGGTCTCCAACATACCATGGATTACATCACATGCTACCTATTAAATGATTAGATTTCATTATATCCATCATAAAAAGGGAATACAAATTTGTAATACAAAACTTCCCTTTATGTTTTGTCTCTGCTTTAATCAATTTTTCATGTCATGCTTAGTATATTCTTAAAGATTTTTCATGTGTACCTGTAGCTGTTTATATAAGCATAGACTAATTTAGCTTCTTAATTAACAGTTTTCCACATATTAATTGGGTAGCCTGTTCCACAAATGGGGAGGAGAAAGGAGGTGCTAGGTGTCAAATGTTCCAGTAATTACTACAATTAAATGTGTGATCTGAGTTTTAGCATCCTCAGCAGCAAAACAGAGTGATCACTTTTGCACTGGCTACCTCAAGACGTTGTTGTGAGAACTGAATGAGGTAATTAATAACAAATATTTTGGAAAATATAAGGTTCTATACAACTCTTCAGTAAAACTGTGTTTAAATGTTTTGAGTTTAACAGTAAAAAAAGTACACCATTCTATTTTTTAAATTAAATTAATAAAAGAACCATTTGAAATGTTAAACTTATGGCAGAAATGTGTCCATTTTATAAACTTGAAGAGCTGTTTTAACTAGCATACACAGAATGTTGAACACATCACTACTGACAACAAACCCTATTAAGAAGATACTGTGTGGGAGGCACTGTTGAGTTTTTTACAGTGTAACTTATTTCTCACAACCTCACAGTAAGACAAATATTACTCACTTGAATAACTTGAAACTTATAGAGCTTGTATAATTTGCCAAAGATAAAATTAAAAAATGGCAGAGCCAGGATTTAAATCCAGATAAAGCTGTGTTCAAAGTTCATGTAATTAACCATTATGCTGTTTTGGATCTGAAAACATTCTTTGTACCTTTCTGATCTCTGCTATATGTTTAGCTATATGTTAACAACAAGAAACAAATTGTAAAAAGTGTAAACTAAAAGGACAATAATAACAGTAATAATAACGGTGTTCGATCACAGACATAACTCCAGTTTATAACATCGCCTTTTTAATATCAGCTCCTGAAGCAACCACTCTCACCATACATTAAAATATACACAAGAAAACAGACAAAAGGATGAGTACTAACAAAGCACTAAAGGTTAAGTTAAAAGATATATGCTGAGTGAAATATGTCTGTTATAAAAAGGCAAATATTGTATGCTTTTCTTAATATAAATTATTTAAAACTGGCAAACGTATACAGAAGTATGGTTGCTAATGATTACCAGACGGAGGTGAGCAGGAGGTGGTTTAAGGAGAGTGCACTGTTGTGGAACCACTTTACTAAAAAATTAATAAATGAATGAATAGTTAATTAGGCCTTTTCTGCCCTGGTTCCAAAGCCCCATCCAGCAGCTGACCTTCACCAAGACTGACTGGTTCCTACCGCTTCCCTGCTTTTGCCAGGACTGGATGAGAGGTCTCCACTCTGTAGCTGACCTTTATACGGCTTGGCTGGGGTCCCACCTGCTGATAAGAACACTGTTTGAATGAGAAGGCTCAGCTGGGGATTCCTGACAACAAGAGCCAAAAGATGGTGTGTCCTTCGGACACTGGAGCCCTGCACTGTTTCTTTCCTGGACCATGTAAACCTGCAAGGCTGCAGAGGCAGTGGCTGCAGTGACACCAGAAGAGGCAGAAGACAACAAGCTGATCCCAAGACGGCAGCAGAGGGTAATGCAGAGGCTAACACCGTGGGGCACGCTGAACCCAGCTGCAAGGCCCAGCAAGATCAGGCAGTGGCACAGCCCACTGGATGACTTCACAGAAAAGTAGCAGTTTGAGTTTCCTGGTGGGTACATAGAGACACTGGCTTTCCAGGAGGGTGAGCAGCAGTTACCTAGAGAAGATGAGGTGCCATGCTGGGGCCCTTCCTAAACTCTGCCCTTCGCATATCTTCCTTTCTATTTATATTCTTCTCCGATATTGCAGTTGTTGTCGCAGTTTTGTTGTTTCCATGAGTTCTTTTGTGACCTTTCCAATGATTTATGAAACCTAGTAGAGAAGAGCCTTGGGGAGAATGGCTGATGTCAGAAACGGTGGAGAAGTTGAAGAATGGGGGTATAGACCACCACCTACTAGGGAGCCACTTGTGCTGGCTCTTACTGTCAGGGTTTTCCTTTCGTTTGGTGTTCATTTGGTTTTCCTTGCTGGAAAAAAACTGGAAATGGATGATGATGATAATGATAAACATGGTTGCATGACACACACTATAAATGAAGAAGCCTGAAGTGGCAAATGGTTTTTTACAAACACATTTATCACAACAAACAAAAAAGACAACTTTTTGTTGGAATTGGAAGATACAGTAAATGAAGACTATAATGCAAGGCCAAGGTAGCCAAAGAAACACTGCCTTCACCTCACAAACCCCTCCACCCTGAGGTATGAAGACGTTGCCGTCTCTCCTCTCCCCACAGTCAGCTCACAGGCTCAGAAACCCAGGTCAGCAAGCGGGAGACTTTTAACTTTTTTTTTTTTCATTTGTTTTTTATTATGATTAAGTGCAAGTATACAATCCAAATCAATTTTGTATGCCTGCCTATCTACCACTCCATCTACTCTTCTAACCCTGTGACAGCACACTCCTTCTTTTCACTCTTCTAGTATCCTGGTAATGAATACCTGTCCCCTCCTGGCCACTCTTCTCTCCCATCCAGGAGAAAAAACAGTAGGACAGCATCTTATACATGTACAAAACCAAAATTACACACATCACATGCTTGCACTGTGTCCCTGAGTCCAGTCCATTCTTGTTTGAGGAGTTAACCTCAGTACTGGTTTGAGGCCTGGGCCAGCAGCAATTCTAGGACCCATGTTCCCAGGGGACCCTCTGAGCTGTCAGACTATCAATTGTGGTCTTTTAGAAGAGCTCTTGAACCCCCCCATGTCTTTTTCTCGTGGTATATCAGGGATTCTACCTGGTGTCCTCCATCACGGCTGCCTTTGGTGGTGGACAGTCACCACCTGGTTCTTCTGGTCTCATGTTGATGCAGTCTATCAAACATAAGGCCTCTTCTGTCTTCTGGCCTCATTTTTTCTTATGTTTTTGGTCATGGTCTGTGAGTTCCAGATAGGGAGGACAATTTGGTGTTCCTCAGATTGTTGCTCGCTAGCTTTTAAGATGCCAGATGCCACTCACCAATATGGGGTAGAGAAGGCTGTCTTTGCAAAAGACTAGTTATGCCAATCAACCCTGATGTCACCTGAAAATGTGGTCCTCAGACCTCTGTCCTTGCTACACTATCCTTTGATCCTGAGTTGAAAAATCATTCACTTTATATTGTAGTCTAGTTATGCTGATCTCCCTTCTCCTGTGTGCTGTCACTCCCTTCACTTAACTGAGTTCCTATTGACTATCTAATTTGTGAACAACCCTTTCCCACCATCCCCACCCTTGTAGACATCAAATAAACTTTTCTTCCATACATGAGTCCATTTTAAGTCCTTATAGCAGAGGTCTCATATAATACTTGTCCTTTTGCAGCTGACTGATTTCACTCAGTGTGTCTTCTGGTTGAAACCAGGTTATGTGATACTTCCTAAAGTCATTATTGTCCTTTATCACTGCATAGTGTTCCATGGTGTATATATACCACAGTTTGTTCATCCATTCATCTGTTGATGGGCACCTAAGTTGATTCCATCTTTTTGCTATTGTGGACAGCCAAGCCAAGTGCCGTCGAGTCGGATCCGAAACAGTCACGTGCATGTATCTGTTTGTATCACTGCCTCTATTTCTGTAGGCTTTACTCCGAGTAGTAGGGTTGCTGGATCATATGGTTATTTCTATTTCTAGGTTTTTAAGAAAGTATCAAATTGCTTTCCAAAGACATTGTACCATTCTGCATTCCCACCAGAGTGTAGGAAAGTTCCAGTCTCTCCACAGCCTCTCTAGCATTTGTTGTTTGTTTTTTGGATTATTGCCAACCTCTCTGAGGTTAGATGATATTTCACTGTAGCTTTGATTTGGATTTCTTTAACAGCTAATGATTGTGAGCATTTCCTTATGTGTTTTTTGGCTGCCTGGATGTCTTCTTTGCTGAAGTGTCCACCCATCTCCTTTGCCCATTTTTTAATTGAGTTACTTTTTTCCTGTTCATATTTTGCAGTATCTTGTAGATTATTCTATGTGATACACAGTTGTCAAATATTTTTTCCCATTCTGTAGTCTTTTAACTCCTTTGACAAAGTCTTTGGATGAGTATAAGTGTTTGATTTTTAGCAGTTCCCATTTATCTGTTTTCTCTTCTGCTGTTTGTACATTGTTGATCAGATTGAGTAGTCTGTCTAAGCCACGTGTTAGAACTTCCATTGTTGTCCCTCTTTTTTCTTTCATGATCTTTCTGACATTTAGGTCTTTGATCCATTTTGAGTTAGTTTTTGTGTAAGGTGTGAGATATGGGTCTTGTTTCAGGTTTCTGCAGACGGATGTTTTGCCAACACTATTTGTTAAAGATACTGTTTTTTTACCCCAGTTTACAACATTTGGGCCTTTGGCAAACATCAACTGCTCATAGAAAGATGGTGATGTTTCTGGATTATCTATTCTGTTACATTGTTCTATATGTCTGGTTTTGTACCAGTACCAGGCTGTTCTGACTACCTTGCCAAGCCAAGTGCCGTCGAGTCGGATCCGTGTAGTAAGTGCTAAGGTTGGGTTGTGAGAAGCCTCCCACTGTGTTCCTCCTCTTTAGTAGTGCTTTACTTTATGTGGGATTTCTTCCCTCTCCAAATGATGTTGGTGAGAGAGGAATAGTGTACTGTTACTGGGCAGGGAGAGCAGTGGAAGCTGCATATAGGTGGGCATGTAAATTTATATGGGAATGTACATTTTCACTCAGTCATAATAAAAAAAAATGACACTGGAATTTGTACTGAGATTGCATTGTATATGTAGATGGCTTTGGGTAAAATAGATATTTTCACAATGTTAAGTGCTCCTTTCCATGAGCAAGGTAGATTTCTCCTCCTACGTAAGTTTCTTTTGGTTTCTTCCGGTAGGGTCTTGTAGTTTTCTCTGTATAGGTCTCTTATTTCTCTGGTTAGATTTATTCCTAGATATTTTATCTTCTTGGGGCTATTGTAAGTGGTATTGACTTACTGATTTCCTCTGTGATGATCTTTTTGTTGGTGTAAAGGAATCCTACTGATTTATTTATTGTCATATCTCCTGATACTTTGCTGAATTCTTCTATTAATTTCACCAGTTTATTTATGAATTCTTTAGGATTCTCTGTGTATACAATTATACCATATGCAAATAGGGATATTTTTACTTCTTCTTTACCAGTGTTCATGCCTCTTATTTCTTTGTCTTGCCTGATTGCTCTGGCAAAAACCTCTAGCACAATGTTGAGTAGAAGTGGTGATAGTGGGCATCCTTGTCTAGTTCCCATTCTCAGAGGGAATTCCTTCAGTCTGTCTCCATTCAGGATGATACAGGCATTGGCTTTGCATAGATACCCCTTATTGCATTGAGGAATTTCTCTTCTATTCCTGTTTTGTGAGAGTTTTTAACATGAATAGATCGTGGACTTTGTCAAACGCCTTTTCTGAATCAATTGACAAAATCAGGTGATTCTTACCCTTTCAGTTGTTTATGTAGTTGACCACACAAATTGTTTTTCTGATATTGACCAAGTCCTGCATCCCTGGGATGAATCCATCTAATTATTTTTTTTGATATGTTGTTGAATTCTATTGGCTAGGATTTTGTTAAAGATTTTTGTACCTAGGTTCATGAGTGCCATTGGACTGTAATTTTCTTTTTTTATGGGATCTTTCCCTGGCTTTGGTATCATGGTTATGCTGGCTTCATAGAATGAATTTGGGAGTATTCTATCCCATTCTATGCTGTGAAATAGCTTGGACTTAACTCCTTTCTAAAATCTGGTAGAATTCTCTGGTGATACCACCTTGGCCAGTACTTTTTTGGTTGGTAGATTTTTATTACTTTTTCAGTCTCTTCGTTAAGTTGTTCTACTTTTTCTGGGTATAATTTGGTAGGTGATGTGAATCGAGAAATTTGTCTCTTTCCTCTAGGTTTTCAAATCTGTTAGAGTACAATTTTTCATAGTATGTTTTGGTATGTTTGATTTTCATTGGGTCTGTTGTGACAGCTCCTGTCTCATTTCTTATTCAGGTTATTTGTTTCCTCTCCTGTTTTTCTTTTATGAGTTTAGACAGTGGTTTATCAACTTTGTTGACCTTTTCAAAAAGCCAGCTTTTGTTTTTGTTAATCCTTTCAATTGTTTTACTGTGCTCTAATTCATTTACTTCAGCTCTAATTTTTAGTATCTGTTTTGTGACTGAGGTGTTCTTTTTTGGTTCTATTTCTACTTATTCAAGTTGTAGGGTTAATTTTTTGGTTTGGGATCTTTCTTCTGGATGTGGGCATTTATAGAGACAAATTGACCTCTGAGCAATTCTTTTGCTGTACCTTATAGGTTCTGATAGGATGTGTTTTCATTCTCATTTGATTCCATGAATTTCTTTATTGCATCTTTGATTTCTTCTATAATCCATGAATTTTTGAGTATTGTTTGGTTTCCATGAATTCAATTTCCACTCATGTTTTCTCTGCTATTGATTTCAACTTTTATGGCTTTATGGTCTGAGAAGAGGCTCTGCAATAATTCAGTGGCTTAGATTTTCTTGAGACTTGCTTTACGGTCTAATGTATGGTCTATTCTGGAAAATATTCCATGTGTATTGGAAAAGAAGGTGTACTTATCTGTTTTTGGGTAAAAAGTTCTGTATAATGTCAATGAGGTCTAGTTGGTTAATTGTCACAGTAAGATAATTTGTATCTTTACTGAGCTTTTTTCCTGGAAGTTCTGTCCATTACTGAAAATGGAGTGCTGAAGTCTCCTACTATTATTGTGGAGTGACCTATCTCATTTTTCAATTTGATGTATTTAGATGCTCTGGTATTGGGTGCATAAATATTTAATATTGTTAAGTCCTGCTTGTGTATTGAAACTTTCAGAAATAGTGACCATCCTAGTCCATGATGGTGAATTTTACTGTAAAATCTATTTTATCTGAGATTAGTGTTGCCACTTTTCCTCTTCTTTGCATGTTGTTAACTTGGCATTTATTTTTCTATCCTTTTATCTTCAGTTTATTCATATCTTTGAATCTAAGATGTGTTTCTTGTAAGCAGTATATAGATGGGTTGTGTTTTTGATCCAATCTTTTACTCCGTCTCTTTACTGGGGCTTTCAATCCATTTATACTCACTGTAATTATTGATAGATATGTATTTAGTGCTGTCATTTAGTGCCTTTTTTGTGCTGTTGATGTTTTCTTTGTTCCACTTAACATTCTGTTCTCTGTGTGTTTTTTTTAATGGGTTTTGTTTTCATCCTTTTCAAGGTTTGTTTTGTGTCTGTTGAGATTCCTATATTATGTTTCTTGTTTTGATACATCACATTGTTAGGTTGCTTTGTGGCTACTCCTTTGATTCCCCCTTAATGTTCTAAGTTTAAACCATTCTTTAACTTCTATATATCTCCTTAACTCCCTCTCCACCTGAAAGAGCTTTAATCCTTCTTCATGGTGTGATGATGTCATAGTTTACATATTAAGATCTACATTTCCATAATTTTAATATTTTAGCTTTGAACTTTGTGACTTCCCTAACTGAATAGGACTCTGAATGCTGTGTCCTGCATTGCATCGTTAAGTATACATCTGATATTTATTTTTTAATTGAAGAGCCTCTGAGTATTTCTTGTAATTTTGGTTTGGTTTTTGCAAAGTCTCTAAACTTCTATTTATCTGATAAAGTCTGAATTTCACTGTCATATTTGAGAGACAATTTTGCAGGATATATAATTCTTGGTTGGAAATTTTTCTCCTTCAAGGCTTTGTATGTGTCATCCCACTGCTTTCTTGCCTACATGATTTCTGCTGAGAAGTCAGAAGACAGCTTACAAGATGTCCCTTTGTACATTAGTTTTGATTTAAGCCTAGCTGCCTTTAGAGCTTCTCCTTATGTTTCATTTTATTAATCTCGATTATAATATGCCTTGGTGTCTTTCTTTTGGGGTTTACCTTTTGTGGAGTTCGATAAGTGTCTTAAATAGCTGTGTTCTCTTCTTTCACGATGTTAGGGAAGTTTTCTGCCAGCATCTTCTTAACAATTCTCTCTGTATTTTCTGCTCTCCCTCTTTGTTCAGGAATTCCATTGCTAGTAGATAATTCCTATTAACAGTGTTCCACGAACCTTTTAATGCTTCTTCATTTTTCTTTCTTTTTAAAATCTGATTTTTCTTCACAAATGCTGATGTCAGTTGCTTTGTCTTAATTCTTACTATTTCTGAATTCCATTTCCTCAATACTGTTCTTTTGGCTTTGCACTGAGTTGTCTAACTATGTATTTTTATTATTGATGTGCTAAATTTCCAATCGCTGATGTTCTAGCAGTTTATATATCCTGCTTAATTTTTTATTTTGTTCTGTTGCACTTTGTTTAATTCTTAGAAGGGCTCCATACATAATTCTTTTGTATTCTACCTCTGATAATTTCAGGCAGGTTTCTTCATTTGGAAGTTTTTTGATTCTTTACTCTGCAAGATTTCTGGCGACATAGTAGTCTGCTTCTTTAAATAGTTAAATATTGATTGTTATCTTCATGCCATCAGAAGCCTGTCCAGCTTCTCCAGTGTTGTACCAACAGAAGCTATGGTGTAGCTCTAAGAAGGGAGTAAGGGCACTGCTAGACCTGACCAGCAGCTGCTGCTCTGTTTTCTGTGTGCAATTGACTTAAGTACAGCTTCTCTGTTGAGAGATGCTGCCCAGTCCTGCAATGCTGCTCAGCTTGGTGGCTAGCCCCAGCTGAGCCATCAGGGGTGGCAGGCTCCATCTTCTGGCTTTTAAAGATGGCAACCTGCTTTTGCCAACTCTCTGCATTCACACCAGCAGACACTATGGCATAGCTCAGAGAAGGGAGGATAAATGGGTGCTGCCACACTCAGCCACGATCCACCACTGCCATCTCTAGATGCACTTATCTTAAAAACTGCTTTTCTGTTGAGACAGGCGATGTCCAGTGGCAGATGGTAGCAGCCAGGCCATCAGATGGCAGATATCACCTCCTGGCTGACCAAGGTGGTGCCCTACTTATGCAGTGTCTCAGATTCTATGGCATGCCTCAGTGAATGGAGGGGGAAAGGGTGATACCACACTCAGCCACCAGCCTCCACTTCATTGTCTAGAAGTGATTTTCTTGAAAACTGCTTTTCTGCTGAGAGAGGCACTGTCCAGCAGCAGTTAGTACCAGCCAGGCCCTCAAGGGTGGGAGGCTCTGCCTCCTAGCTGAGACATATGACGACCTACTTGTGGAATCTTGAAGGTTCTGCCTCTGCAGAGACCATGACCTGACTCAAATAAGGGAGGGATATGGGTGCCACCACACTCAGCTTCCAGCTGCCACTATGTTCTCTAGGTACCATTGTCTTAAAAACTGCTTTTCTGCTGGGAGAGGCACTGTCCAGCCAGACACAGTTGCTCAGCATGGCAGCTAGCCCCAGCTGGCCCCTCAGGTGTGGATGATTCTGCCTCTCAGCTGAATAAGCTGGCATCCTGCCTGAGCCACCTCTCCCACACTGAGACAGCAGAATCTATGGTGCAGTTCAGAGAAGAGAAGGGTGAAGGGTGCTGGTACCCTTGGCTACCTTCTTTTGCTGAGTTTTCTAGATGTAACTATCTTAAGTACAACCTCTCTGCTGCAGAAGACATTGCCTACTTAGGCACTGCAGCTCAGCGTGGCAGCCAGCCCCTGCCAGGCTCTCAGGCTCAGCAGTCCCAGTCCCAGTCTCCTGGTTAACAAAGATGGCATCCATAACAGTAAACCTCTCAGACACTACACCAGCAGAAATGGAACTCTTTGCACTGCCACCTTGCCTCAGACAAAGATAGTTTTCCCCTTCCTGTAGCGTACTCCAATCTCACAACCTTATTTCTGATCTTAGAGCTCCCAGAATGTCCACTCCACTCCATTCAGTTGTTTTTCTCAGTTTTAGTTCTCTGAGGGAATTGAGGAGATGTGTAACTAGTCCACAGTCTTGGCTCCACCTCCAGGAGAATTTTGTCTTGATTTTAAAAAGTACAGAAAAAAAATATGATTTCTATAACCTACATTTTGGTGGAATAGAGATTTAGGAAAATACCCTTCCTACCAGAGCACATCTTGCGCTACATAAAAAATGAAGCCAAGATAGCATTTGAAATGGGAGTATCTGTTGATTTTTTTGTAGTCTAAACTAGATGACAGCCTCTTTGTGGCATCATGGTTAAGTGCTCAGCTGCTAACCAAACAGTGAGAGGTTCCAAACCATCCCAAGACTCCGTAGGAGAAAGACTTGGCACTCTGCTTGTGTAAAGGTTACAGCCTAGAAAACTCTATGGGACAGTTCTACTGTGTAACATGGGGTCATTACGAGACCCAATAGACTTGAGGACATACAACAATGACAAGTGTGACTGAGAAGGAGACAAAGTCTGTAGTACAAGTGCTGAGAAGTAAATGATAAGACATCACTTCTGCGCATAGCTGTAAATAGTAATGTTCTCAGTGCTATAACAGATTTTTTTTTTTAATTACACAATATAGGGAGATTATGGTAATTGAGGCTTGTCCTATACTCAGCTTTAGGTGCAACATAAAATCAGTTTCACCTCAGAATTTCTAATTATAAAACTGTATTTCTTGTATGGCTCCCAAATTCAGACTACCATGTGACTTAGAAGTAAAACTAAAAATAAAAAATTAGAGTGGGTCTCAGGTATCCTGCCAAAAAAAGGCAAGTTTTCTCTAGAGGAATATAGCTTAAGCTCAGGCCTCAAAGAAGCTGCAAGGTAAAATTTCAAGGAATGGAGTCATAATAGATAAAAAAATAATAATACTAATTAGTCTTTTGAGCAAGCAAAGGATCATAAACACAAATCAGGAACAACAAATATAAATATTGACATTATCATATACTATGCAGTTATATAAAAATAACAGCAATGTGAAAAGTTGACAGAAGGTCAAAGATTTCCAAAATGTAAAAAAAAACCAAATGGAAATATCTATAAATAAAACTGTAACTATTGAGATAAGATTCCTTATGGGCTAACTAGCAGGTTTGACACAGATAAGGAGAATATTACTGAAGAAGAAATCTGAAGGCAATTTCAGGAATGCAGCTCAGAAAGACCAAGAGATAAGAATGGTCAGTTAATACATATATTCTTTCAAAAAAGTCCTCAAGAGAATCTATAAATAAATAAATAATACACATTTAAATAAAATCCCTTCATTTTTGAAATACGCAGATAGCCTCCTAAATGATATTTCAGAAAGTAAATAATATATAAAAATGTTCAGTATGACTAAAATGGTTTTCAACTCAAGTCTTAAAAGTATAATAAAGATAAATATTGTTCAAATGCACTAAAAATGTATTTTTAAATACCTTAGTAAACACTACCCGCAAGCCAGGTAGCCAAGGTTAACATTACCAGTGGGCCATCTTGACGATAGTATGTATCCTTGATATGATACAAGAAAATAGCACCTCACCTCAGGAGTCTTCCTCCCAAAACATATTTCACTAATCTAATCATATGGTTAACATTGTGGAGAAATCCAGAACATTTAATTGTGCTCTTAAGGAATCTCTATATGGATCAAGAAGCAGTCATGTGAACGGAACAAGGGAACATGTATGGTTTAAAGTCAGGAAAAGTGTGCGTTAGGGCTGTATCCTTTCACCATACGTTTTCAATCTGTATGCCAAGCAAATAATCCAAGAAGATGGATTATACAAAGAAGAACGAGGCATCAGAAGTAGAGGGTGACTCACTAACAGCCTGTGTTATGCAGATGACACCTCCTTACTTGCTGGAAGTGAAGATGATTTGAAACACTTACTGATGAAGTTCAAGGACCACAGCCTTCAGTAGGAATTGTACCCCAAGCTCAAGAAAACAAAAATCCTCACAACTGGACCAGTAAGCAACATCATCATAAATGGAGAAAGGATTGAGGTTTTCAAAGATTTCATTTTACTTTGGTGCATAATCAATTCCCATGGAAGCAGCAGTCAAGAAATGAAAAGACACATTGCATTGGAAAAATCTGCTGCAAAGTATCTCTTTAAAATATCGAAAAGACATCAGCTTGAAGACGTAAGTGTGCCTGACCCAAGCAATGGTAATCTCAATCACATATGCATGTGAAAGCTTGTACAGAAATGATGCCTTTGAATTATGGCGTTGGAGAAGAATGTTGAATGTACCATGGACTGACAAAAGAACAAACAGACCTGTTCTGGAAGAAATACAACCAAAGTGCTCTGTGGAAGCAAAGATGGCAATACTTTATCTTACATACTTTGGACATTCAGTGCCTGGATAAGGACATCATGCTTAGCATAGTGGAAGGTCAGCAAAAAAAAAGGAAGACCCTCGATGAGATGGATTGATACAGTAGCCGCAACATTGGACTTAAGCACAGAAATGATCGTGGACATGGTGCAAGACCAGGCAGAGTTTTGTTCTGTTGTGCGTAGGATCGCTATAAGTTAGAACTAACTCAACAGCATGTAATAGCAATCACATGAAGAAAACCAGATAAATCCCAATTGGGGGGCATTCCACAAAATACATGGTCAGCATTCCTCAAAGCTGTCAAGATCATGAAAAACAACAAAGTCTGAGATACTGTCATAGCCAGAAGGAGCCTATGGAGGCATCAAGACTAAATGTAATGTGTCCTGGATGGTGTGCTGAAACAGAAAAGGACTTTAAGAATAAACTAAGGAAATACAAATAATGCATGGACTTAAGTTATTAAAAAAGGATTACATTGATTGCTTAATTGTGGTTAATGCCCCATAAAAATGTTAATAATAGAGCAAGCAAGTACAATAAGTGGACTCATTGTACTATCTACTCAACACTTTTTCTATTCTGAAACTATTCTAAAACAAAAAGCATATTTAAAAATGCATTCAAGGAAATAGCTTAAAATTGTGATTATTTCAGAAATACAGATAAGGTTTAGAAAATTTGCCAATAGCATACCTTAATATATTCAAAAACAAAAACATAATTTTTGAACATGGTACAAAAATTAATTTAATAAAATGCAGCCCAATTTCTGGAAAATAAAATGCTTTTAGGAAAAATGGGATAGAAGTATGCAAGCTTAATATGATAAAATATATCTTTTACCAAAAATACATCTAACAGGTAATAATCTAAGGTAAAAGCATCAAGTGACTAATAAGTGTCATTAAATATTAATAATAACTACATTTAGATACAAATGAACTCAGCATATAATTACATCTAAATTTTACTTTTGATATTTGACAAGAGGTCTTTTGGTCATTTAAATGAGACGAAGCAAAAACAATTTCTAAATATTAGAAAGGTGAAGTTATTTGCAAACAATATACAATGCTTTTCATGCAAATTAACATTTTGAGGCACTATACCAGTTGCTGAACATAATTAGCTCATTTAATCCTTTTAATAACCCTGAAAAGTAGATGTATTTACATGTCAGGGAACTGAATCTCAAAAGAAAAGGTCCCTTGAACCTGTGTCTATGGAATCTCAAAGGCCACTCATGGTCTTTTTAATTATTGCGCCGCTTCATTTAAATTCCATCTCTGATTTACAAAACCATGAATTTACCAGCAGAGGCTCTGAGTCCTTCAAAGTTATGTTTTTAGACAGTATTTTAGGAGATGAAAACATGTCCATATACTGTTAAGTGGTGGGGAAAAAAAAAAGTAGTCATCCAGTTGATTCTGATTCATGAAGCCCTCACGTGTGTTACTGTAACGGATGTTTTGAAAGTAGCCCTACAGGTCTTTTTTCAGAGGCATCTCTGGATGCACCTGAACTTCCAAATTCTCAGCCATTAGTTGTTTAAACCACCTAGTGACTCCGTATACAAAGCTATGTACAATATGATCCTAATGCGAGCGGGTGCGCACAAGGACACGCTTGGACAGGAGAATGCTTTCAGGTGGGTGAGAGGAAGGAGACAGAAAGAGAAAGAACAGTAACAACAGTGAGGAAACGTGTCAGAATATTTCTTGGTGTGGGAGTAGATTGCTTTTATTTTACTTTCTACAATGAACATGTTTAATTTTTATTTAGAAGAATACATGAGTCGGATCCAACTCGACGGCACTTGGCTGGCTTGGCTAGAAGAATACAGTAGGCATCATATTTCAAACAGATAGATCTTCTAAGTTTCTATGAATTAAAGCAGAGAAAATACAAATCAAGATATGATGAGTATCTGTCTGAGTGACAGACCTTGTACATTAAAGTGAGGATGAATGAGTTTTTTTAAATGTATTTTGTCTGTGTAGTTTACTCTGGAGAAAAATAGCAAGATAGCCTTTGTAAAAGCAGTAGGAATTCATCAAGGATTTAGTTAGGTATTAAACATGTCAGCTTTAAAATGTTATCTTTGCTTATTTCATTACATAAAATGCTTTTTTACTTCTGATTCTTTCGGTGGCTCTTGTGTGTAAAATCCTTGACCTCATTCCCAAGATCCAGTGGTAGGAAGGATGCACCACCATCTAGTGGTAATTCAGGCAAACTGCAGGACCATTGATTTCATCCATTGATTCATTCACCAAATTAAAATAGCTATCTGAGCATTTGCTGGATATTAGGCACTTTTCTAAACCTTTTGCTTCTATTATCTGATTCATTTTATGGACTTAATACACACATAGACTTCTAGTTGTTGTATGGTGTCAAGTCAGTTTTGGCTCATAGCCACTCTTACAACAGAGTGGAACTTCCCCACAGGATTCCACAGGCTATAGTACCCTTTACCGGAGCAGCTGGTGAGTTCAAAGCACTGACATTTTAGTTAACATCCAACTGCTTAACCATTGGGCTCCTTTGACTCCTGATATGCCCCCCAGTGATTTCCATCTCCTGGTCTTTACATCCTGGTGTAATCCTCTGTCCTTGAGTGTGCTGGAATTAGTAACTTATTTCTAACCTATAGAATACATCAAAGGTGATGGAATGTCACTTTTGTGATTAAGTTACAAAAGATCTTGACTTCTATCTTGCTAGCAGACTTTCTGTTGATAGCTTTGTTAAAGAAAGTTGTCACTGTTAAAAAGTGCCAAGGCCATCAATGAACAGAGGCCCTCAACCCAGTGATTAACTCTCTTGGAACTAAATCGTAGGCCAACAGACACATGAGTGAGTTTGAAAGTGGTTTATTTCCCAGTTGAGCCTTCAGATGAGATCCTAGCCTCCGCCAACATCCTGATTGATTGCAGTCCGTGGGAACTCTGAAGCAGAGGATCTGGCTAAGCCATGATCACATTCTTGTCCCACAGAAACTGTGTGATGATAATTGTTTTTGTTGTTTGCAGGTGCCACTGAGTTGGTTCTGACTCACGGTGACCCTATGCACAACCGAACAAACACTGTCTGGTCATGCACCGTGTCCACAACCATTTTTATGCTGAAACCCATGTTGCAGCCACTGTACCAAACCATCTTATTGAGGGTCTTCTTTTTTGCTGACCTTCTACTTTACCAAGGATGAGGTCTTCATGCCTTCTCCAGGGACTGATCCCTCCTGAAAACATGTCCGAAGTATGTAAGAAGCAGTCTTGCTATCCTTGTTTACAAGGAACACGCTGGTTATACTTTTTCCAGAACAGATCTGTTTGTTCTTTTGGCAGTCCATGATACATTCACTATTCTTCTCCAGCACCACAATTCAAAGGCATCAATTCTTCTGTCTTATTTATTGTCTAGCTTTTGCATTCATACAAGGTCTGACAATTAAGTCAGCAAACTTCATTTTTCTAAGTGTTACATACCTCATTGCTGTACCTCCTCCACTCTTCAAAGCAATTTTGGAACTCTTTCTGGAAGGTCCATTGTGCACAGTGGCATGGTAGGAAGTTTGTGAACTTAAATGTATAGTTATCTGTGAGTGGGATTTGGCCAGTGAACACCCTCTCTACTCACCTAAAATGGCCCCGAATGACTTTTTTCTTTATGTGAGGGGAAAGGAAGTATTGAAGGAAGACATTGGGATGACATTCAGGACATTAAGAGTAATACAATGACAGCTCTGATGGCCATTCCAGAAAAGGAGTTCCAAAATGGCTTTGAAGGGAGAATTAGGTGCTGGTATCAGCACATAGCTTCCCAACGGGAGTACTTCGAAGGTGACCATAGTGATTGTCAGCAGTGAGGTATGTAGTACTTTTTCTAGGATGAGTTCACCAACCTAACTGTCAGACCTTGTATAATATGACTAAGTATACCATGGCTTGGGTCAGGTGCACCTTAGTCTTCAAGGTGACATCTTTATAAATAATAATAAAGGTGTTGTTTTAATCTGCAGAGTTTGGGGATAATGTGTTATGCAGCAGTATATAATTAATACATCACAATAACTGTTACGAGAAAAGTAGCAGCTTTATGCTCATTTTATAGAAGCTTAAAGAGGTTAAATGATTTCAACAAACTTCGAGACTAGTGCAAGAGTTATAACTCAAACTCAGATCTGCTTGAAATTTCCTATCCTGTGTTCTTAGGCATTCTGCAATGTTGTCATCCCATCTGACCAGTTCCTGTGAACCAGGCACTGTACAAAGAACAGATGATACAATGTGGAAGACACCCAGACACTCCCGATCTCTTATACTTGCATTAGAATGTCACAAATGGTATATTCTTTAGAATGATATAAATGCAACATTATAAATGTGCAGAGATGAAGCTCTAAAAGCTGGGAGAGCGGAGCTGAAGATGGGCTTCACAGCATGAGAGGAATCAATAAAGGTTTCTTTGAGGAGATGATGTCTGAACTAAGATCCGTGGAGACTGAATTGGAAATACACAGATGAAGAAAGCAAGCATTCAAGTGCAGAAAACAGCATGTGGAAACACACAGAGAGTTGAATACTTCCTAACACTTGAAAACAAAAAATAGGCATACTGATCTACACATTGTAGTGTCTCTTTTCCTTGTCTCTTAGAGCTGTGTTCTAGGCTTCACGAAATCTTGTTGAATCTATGTTGTAAATATCTCTTTAATCTATCCTTATCTTGTGAGTTCCATTACTTCCCTATATAATCTCTCAAAGTACCTGCCTTCCTTCAGATTTGCCTTTTTCAAATCTGTTTTCCAAGCTGATACCACCATAAACTCTTTAAAATGCAGAAGATAATCTCTTTTTAAAATGTTAGCCTTAAAATAAGAGAGTCATGGGCTTAAGTAAGAAAACAGTGAGAAAAGAAGTTTAAAGGGGGAGACCTAGAAAGAACCAATATTTAAGAGATCTACAAGCCATTTCTTGCCATACGTTTCTTGCTAAACCTAGATTTTACCATTTCTGATAGTTTTGATGTGTTTTATTCAATTAAAAATATTTTCTAATTTCTCTCGTGATTTCCTCTTTGACTTATGGGTTATTCAGAATTTTTTTTTTAATTTCCAAAATATTTGAAGGCTATCTAGCTATCTTTCTGCTATTATGTCTAGTTTAAGACTTTTGTATCAGAGATTATATGTAATTTGTATGATGTGAAATCTTTAAAGTTTTTGAAATTGTTTAATACTCCAGAATATGATTTATTTTGTTGAATATTCCATAACTTTTCAAAACCATTTGTATTCTACAGTTGTTCTCTGGAATGATCTACAAATATCAGTTAGGCCAACTTGAACTTTGCATCTGGTTTTCTGTATCTTTTTGTCAGAGTTTGGCAAACTATGGACCACAAGCCAAATCTGACCCATATCATGTTATAGTGAGCCTAGGAACTGACAAAATTTTTTATATTTTTAAAGGGGTGTAAAAAACTAAAACAAAATAAGAATATGTGACAAACACTGTGTGTGGCATGCAAAGCTTAAAACATTTCCTACCTATCCCTTTATAGGAAAATAAAAAAAAGCCAACCCCTGTCTTCTATCAGTTACTTAGAGCAGAGTATTGAAGTCTCCAAATAATTGTGAATTGCTTTAGTTCTCCTTTTAGTTCTAATATGTAGGAATACTTGCTACTTCTCTGTATCATGTGACTGTTTTTTGCCATGTAGAAATTTAGAATTTGTCTGTTCTTAGTAACTTGATCTGTTGTTCATTGTGTAATGTCTCCTTTTACTTCCAGGAATATTTCTTGGTTTAAAATCTACTTTGTCTAACATTAATATAGCTACTACAAACCAAAACCGAAACCAAACCCAGTGCCGTTGAGTAGATTCCGTCTCATAGTGATCCTGTAGGTCAGAGTTGAACTGCCCCATAGAGTTTCCAAGAGCACCTGGCAGATTTGAACGACTGACCCTCTGGTCAGTAGAGGTAGCACCTTACCACTACGCTACCAGGGTTTCCATAGCTACCACAGCATTCTTTAATATTGTGTTTCTTTTTCCTTTTATCTTTATCTATGTTGTCATATATAAACTAAATTTCTTCTTGACAACACCTGACTGCGTATTTGCTATAATCTCTAGTCTGACACTGCTTCTAATTAGAGTGTTCAGACTATTTCCATATAAGGAAATGAAACAAATACTTGTATGTTTTCTTAGGGTAGATGTCATGTATTGAATTATTTCTCCCAAAATATGTATGTAACAATTTGCTGGGCCATAATTCTCTGCAGTGTGTGTTGTTGTTATTAGGTGCTGTCAAGAATATTCTAACTCATAGCAACTCTATGCATAACAGAATAAAATACTGCCCAGTCCTGTGCCATTCCCCAAATCATTTTCATGCTTCAGCCCATTGTGTAGCAACTGTGTCAATCCATTTTGTTAAAAGTCTTCCTGTCTTATATTTACCTTCAACTTTACCAAGCAGATCCAGGGACTGATCCCTTTGGAAAACATGTCCAAAGTATGTGAGACATAGTCTTGCCATCTTTGCTTCCAAGGAGTCCTCTGGTTGTACTTCTTCCAGAACAGACCTGTTTGTTCTTTCAGCAGTCCACAGATTATTCAACATTCTTCTCCAATACCACAACTTGTAGGCATCAGTTTTTCTTCTATCTTCCTTTTTCATTGTCCAGTCTTTGTATGCGTATGATAAGATTGAAAATACAGTGGTGTGGATGTGGAACACATTAGTCTTTACTTTTCAACACGTTAAAGAGATCCTTTGCAGCAGATGTTCCCAATGTAATGTATGTCGTCATTTCCTGATCCCTGTTCCCATGAGCGTTGATTGTGGAACTCAGTAAAATGAAATCCTTGACAACTTCAATAGTTTCTCTATTTATAATAATGCTGCTTACTGGTCCATTTGTGAGAATTCTTACTTCCTTGATGTTGAGGCGCACTCTGTACTGAAGGCTGTGGTCTGGTCTTCATCAGTGTTTCTAGTTGCCCTCACTTCCAGCAAGCCAGGCTGTGTCATCTGCATAACGCAGTTTGTTAATGAGTCTTCCTCCAGTTCTGATGCCTTGTTCTTCTTCATGTTGTCCAGCTTCTCAGATTATTTGCTTGATTATGGTGTGGTCACAAAATATAATATTGTGTGGTTGTCTTCTGTTTTGTAATTGTAATGTTTGTATATATCGCAAACTGTAATCTCTGCCTGTGGTTAATAGGGACAAAATTGGATTATGTTAAAGAGGGTCAGGGTGGGTCTGTAACATCCTTGCTAAGGTTACATCCCTGATCCCCAGTAAAAGGAGTTTCCCGGGGGTGCGGCCAGCACCACCTTTTATCTCTCAAGGGATGGAAAGGAAGTGGGCAGAGAGATGGGGACTTCAGGACCTCATCCCACCAAGAAAGCAGCACTGAAATCAAGGTGCATCCTTTGGACCTGGGGTTCCCGAACTGGGGCAGAGCTGTCCCAGACCAGGGCAAGACTGCTTTACAGTCATCAAATTAACACTTTAAGACCAACCCATATAGACAATAGATTCTAGGTGGTAAGACCCTCTTCCAGAGCCAATACAAACAGAAAGCTTCCCCCTGACATTAGCACCATGAATTCCGAGTTCTAGCCTACTGGACTGGGAGAAAATAAGCTTCTCTTTGTTAAAGTCGTTCACTTGTGATATTTCTGTTACAGCAGTACTGGATTACTAAGACAGTGAGAATGATGCTTTTTCCAAGTTTTTACATTCTAGGTAAAAGATAAGCCACCTTCATATTTTTTAAAAAAATTATAGCTACATCGTAAAATGAAGAAATACCAAAAATAGAGTTGAAAGAATTGGGTTCTGCATTAAATTTTATACGAGGTAGTCATCAAATTAACACTTTAAGATGAACCCATACAAGCAATGGATACTTGGTGGTGGCTTCAAGAGTCTAAACTTAATGCTTTTCTGCATGCAAATCAAGCTCTTTTGCTGTGTTGTCGCTAGAAACTGGAAATACAGGAAACAGAGGAGGAGAAAGAAAGGGCAGTAGCTAGGAGGGGCCGCAGGCTAGATACTGTTTTCACTGCTGTTGCTTGGGAAGAGAATAGGGTTGGATGATTTAAAAAAAAAAGGCTCTAGAGAACTGTAGAGACTTGGCTGAGCGTGGTTAAGAGCTTAGCTAGTAACCAAAAGTCAATAGTTCAAATCTGCCTGCTAGTCTTTGAAAACCATGTGGGTTAGTTCCACTCTGCCCTATAGAGTTATGAACTGGAATTGACTTGTTGGCAGTGAGTTTTATAGGAAACTATAGTTTTGTCAACATCCTTGCAGAAATTAAAGGATGAAAACAGTTTTCAAATGCCAGTCCGTGGTCTCAGTTTTTTTTTTTAACTTCCCTCCTTCGTGAAGTCTTCCTTGATTACTCCAATATCAGGCAATCACCCCTTCACTTTACTTCCCAGGGTCCTTCTCTTTGAGAAAGTCACATGCCGTCTTCACTGGTGGTCATCATGGATTGCCTGAATCTTGGCTTCCTATTTCTAGAACATAGATGAGAGCAAAAGACAAATCTTTCCCTTATTTGTACACTCGTCAGTGCTTCGCATCATATAACTTTCAGTAAATGTTTACATAATTCAGAGAATGGCCAAGGTTCAATATAATCTTTTCAGAGCTGTTAATCAATTATTCAGTTTTTCTAGGTGGTGTGAGAATACTATGGAGCTTTGGTTGTACAGTGGTGAAGTGCTTAGCTGCCAACAAAAAGACTGGCGATTTGAACCTGGCAGTCTGCTTCTGCAAACGTTACAGCCTTGATAGCCCTATGGGGCAGTTCTGCTCTGTCCTCTAGTGACCTCACCGCAAGAAAATTTGATTCACATGCACCAATGTTTAAATTTAGACTCCTGAAGTTACCACCAAGAATCTATTGTCTGTATAGGCTGGTCTTGAAGTGCTAATTTGATGCATGTAAACATTTAATAGAAAACCCAGCTCTTTCAACTCTATTTTAGTATTTTTTTCATTTTACAGTGTAGCATAAATTTTGAAAAACATAAAAGCAGTTCATCTTTTGCCTGGAGCATAAAAATTGGAAAGAAAGCTTCACTGAACTGTAACATCTCACTATGAGCTGGGATCAACTCAATGGCAACAGCTTTTTGGTGATACTACTAGCTCTGATAGTCTCTGATTCAACCCCTCACATATGCCCCCAACATCAGAGAGTCTGACAGAAGTGAGATGGGCCCAGAAAATACACAGGTGTCTGCAAGTTTTCTCAAGATCTATCTGGTTCTTAGTTCACAACACCTCTAAGATTTTGTTGTTTTTAACTTCATGCTTAGAATATATAAATTTTTCTGACTGTGTCAAGATAGCTGCAGCCCCTTGATGGTACCCAACTAACAACACGGGAAAATGTTGATTCTGGTAAGACATTCTGGAGGGAGTTACAGGCTACAGTGTGGGCAAAATGACCACTTATGACTCAAACTTCTGCTCCAGTGGTTGTCCGTTTTCTTACCTGTTCAACCTGTAGATAATGTCATAGACTATCACTTTGATTTCAGAATTTGCTCTTCTTCACCTGCTAGACATGCTCTCTCCTGTCTCTCAAATTTTGTCCAGTTTGATTTTCTTCTTAGTCTACCCTTATTGGCCAAGCTCCCTTTGGGTTATTGACTTCATTCTGGAAATTTAATAATTCTCACTTGGGTCCCTGCACAACTTAAAGCAAACAACAGCCATGCTATCCCTGTTCCTGGCTCAGTTCTGTGTCTCAGCTAGGAGGTGTCAGGCATACAAAGTTCCTTTCCCTAGCTTTTCTGCCACTGGCCACAGCCCACTTTAATTATTTGGCAGAGTCACTGGGTTGTGCAAACAGTTAATGCTCTTGACAGCTAACCTAAAGATTGGAGGTTCAGTCAACCCAGAAGTGCCTGAGAAGAAAGACCTGATGATCTGCTTCCAAAAAAGCCAGTGAAAACACAGTTCTATTCATGGAGTCACTGTGAGTCAGAATTTACTCTTTAGCAACTAGAGGTTATTTGGCTGTCATCAAAGAACGAATTTCACACAAGCTCTATGTGCATGTGTGTCAGTTCATGCAGACTTTGATGGCTCAAGTGGGCAGAAGGAGTGTGGTGAGCAGAGGGGTTGGGTACTGCCTGGAGCATACAGAAGACCCGAAGATTAAGAGGGGCGGGGGTAAGGTAGAACAAAGACCTCACTTTTATTTTTGTATCTTATTTCTCTCATGTTCCAACTTGAGGTTTTATTTCAAGGCACTAATCCTCTCTGTTAATTTTTATACTTCCTCAGTGCATATCATATGGTCTCCAGAGCAATCCATGAAAGACATGTGTCTAAGCTGGGAAAATACTTCTGGTTTATGCTAAGTTATTTTTTGCTTCTGTTTACAGAAGATGTCAGAGCTTCAGATAGTCCCACAGCTTACTCGGGGGTCAGAAGACACCCTTACAGCTAGTTGTTTCATTCAATTGTCTCCTCACTGTTTAATTATACAAAATTTATTAGCTTATTTTCATTGATGTGGTTGAAACAGTAATTTCTTTTAAACAATTTTTCTACTGCATATGCCTTTAAGACATCCATTAGCAGCTCCGTCCAAATCCCATGTTTATATGGAAACTGGAATCTCAGGCTGCTACTTTATCACCCAGGACCCAACCTACCAGGCTGAAAGCAACAACTGCAACCCAGGGTTGACCCGAAAACTAAATAGTGCAAACAATGCTCCTTGACTCCCCTAGCAAGTCAGGTTATTTATTCTTCCAGTAGCCTTAGGAAATAATCAAGACATAAAATATCAAGAAGTAACTTGGAGAAGAAGCCCAGGTGGTCAGCGGTAAGCACTTGGCAGCTAACCAAAGGGCTGGCAGTTCGAACTCACCAGTCGCTGTGCTCCATGGGAGGAAGAGGTGGTAGTAACGATTACATGCAGCTTTGGAGACACTGTGGGCAGGTTCTACTTTCTCACAGGGTTGCCATGAGTCAGAATCCATTCAACACCAACTTTTTTTTTTTGCTTTTTTAATGACTTGGAAATATCAGTTTCATTTGAGCACAACCTAATATATTTGAACTTTTGGTATAAAGTGGGATGCTGGTGAAATGGTTTAGACTCCCCACTGAATAAAAATGTTGTCATCATATCTAGAGAAATCAAGAACGACAGCCATTCCTGTCATTGACCAGAAATAGTAACCCTGTGTTGAAAGGGACTTTAATAAAACTGAAATCAAGAAATATTCCTTAAAAGGGAATGGCATAAAAGCAAATTATAGACTAGGTTTAATAGGATTACTGATAAAATAAATCACAACTTATTTTATTAATTTGGGTGAAAATACTTTTATAGTGTCTCTATATTATACCATTCAAAACTTCACACATTTTGTGGAAATTTTTAAACGATGCTTAAACATTAGTTATGTATACAGTGATTTTAAAATTGGTATGGAGACTGTCATTCTAGTGTATGACCAAAAAAAATAAAAATTAAGACAACTATCTTGTATCATTATACGTTCACATAGTTTTCTCAATTCGTATTCAAAAGCATTTTGTTGAGTTTAGCACTAAAAAATACAAAGAGAACAGACCAATGTGACTTAATCTTCATAAAAGTTCCATTCTTACTGATGGGAGTAGAATTTATAATGGCCTATGACTTCAACAATAACTCAAACATTTTAAGTTACATTGGACAAAGCATGATCCATAGTATTAGCTTAAACTTTTGGGACAATTTTTTTCTTTTTTTTGGTGAGAGTTCGATCCCTTCAACTTTTAGAATTTTTCTAATAACGTAACAGCTTTTTTTCCCCTTTGGTTTCACCTCTTAAATAACGAATATTTATCCTTTGGAAAATATGACCACTCTTCAAGCAATTAATGGTGCTAAGGGTACCTGGTGCATTCACCTAGGTTTGCAAAGGAAAATTGAAAACAGCCTGGCTATTTAACTGCAAATGTTAGCCACTGAGCAGTGGTAGCAACCTCTTCTCTTGCTACACTGTTGCTAGGCTCTCCTGTTCGTGACTTCTATTTTGTCATCAAGCACACAGCACAGGCTGGGACCTCGAAGCCATAAACCTAGCAGCAACAATCCAAGCTTTAAGAAACCATAGTTTGTATTAGATCCTGTGACTATTATTTCTAGAAAGGAGGATGAAGCCTAGAACATGGAAACCTATTTTTTTGTCCTATGTTCAAATTTGTGTCAGATTGGCCTGTGCTTTCGTATTTTATACTTTTTTTTCTTGACTGCCTGTATTTTTAACTCTGTGACGTAAAACTAGAAAACCCATAGGCATTCTAAGGACCCTGTAGAGCAGAGTAGAACTGCCCCCTAGGATTTCCAAGGAGTAGCTAGTGGATTTGAACTATTGACCTTTTGGTTAGCAGTCCAGTGCTTAACCACTGCACCACTAGGGCTATCTCTGAAATAAAACCAAAACCAAAACCAACCCAATGCAGGTGAGTCGATTCCAACTCATAGCAACTATTTAGGTCAGAATAGAACCGCCCCACAGAGTTTCTGGGGACTGCCTGGTGGATTTGAACTGACGACTGTTTGGTTAGCAGATGTAGCGCTTAATCCCAACACCACCAAGTTTCAAATAAAGTCCTGTTTAATTTCTTCTATAGTCCTACAGCCCTAACTACATTTAAGCTGTAATAGAGATGCTAATTATTTAGTATGAATTTGTATGCTATTACATGTTGCTGTTGTGCGTCACTAAGTCAATTCCAACCCACAGTGAGCCTATGTGACAGAGTAAAACTATCCCATAGAATTTCCTAGGTGGTAATCTTTACGGGAGTAGATTGCCAGGTCTTTTGCCTTGTGGAGTTTTGCTGTGTAGGTTCAACCTTTTAACCTTTTGATTAGCAGCTAAGTACTTAACCATTGTACCACCAGGGCTCCTCTGCTATTACATAGTACAATCTACGCGTTTGTACATATATGGTCCTGAGTACAATAAGTGCTTTCTTCTTGGGCATTACTGCATCAGGTGCCAGGTTTAAAGGTTACCTGCCACTGTAACCTGATCCTTTATTTGGCTACTGTGGTGGCAGCAGCAGAAAATGAAACTGACTCTCAAATCTGCAGATGCAGTTTCTCATTTCAAACAGGACTTCATTTCCCTGTAAGGGCAACTTCCCTGGTCCACTGAAGATCAGTTGAATTTCTATCCAGTTTCACATCTTATATTTGATTTATCGTAGTTTTTTTTAGGTTATATTTTCTTACAAAGTCTCTGTAGTCATATTGTTTTATTTAAGTGAAACTTTAAAACTCTGTAGTTTTGTGCTTTTCATTTCAGTAGTTTTAATGATTTCCCCCAAACAGCTCAACCTGATTCCACTTCTCCTTTTGGTCCTCTGGATTCTTGGCATTCAACGATATTGCTAGCAGAGGCTGGAAAACGGATATCCAGTATGACACCAGGAAAAACAGTTTTTACACATGATTAAATGAAGCTATTTACTTCAAACATCAATGTAAAACATGTGTTTGCTTCCATTTGAATTCTTTTCCAGGAAGAAAAAAATAATAAATATATGCTTTCCAATCTAGTCACTCCCAAGCTGATGTTACCTTTACACTGTGCCTAAGCACATAACTTCTATCTACTGTCTGGGTAACCCATTTCTTTACTGCTAAGGGTATGCACAAGACAGGTTGAAATTACAGAAGCAATTGATTTTGAGTTATCTTCATAGTATCAGTTGCTGTTTAGCCCAAGCCTTATCACAGCTCTCTATAGTGGTGCCCTATAAACTTGCAGGTTTTCTCACCCCACTGTACAATCGGTAGTTTTTCTCACTTGCAAGTGTGTATATATGTGTGTGTGTGTGTTATGCATAGGTATGTTATGTGTGTGTGAGGTGTGGATGCTTGCCACCAGTGAGCAAAACTACCGAGAACAGAGAAAGACCTTCAGGTGTCAGCAACACCACCCGGGTATTTCTAAATTGCCCATGACGGGAACCTACCAGGTGTCTTGAGTCCCCAATTTCCTGGCATTCAGGCACACATAGGTGGCTGTGTTCTGTGCCTTGGTCTTGTAAGTTCTTCCCTAGTCTCATCCCTGATTTTTCACAGCTTCTTTAGTATATTCCTTGGAGTCAAGTGTGCCTTTCCACTGGAATTCCCAAGTATGTCAGCTCTAAAACCTATAAGCTAATTCCACATTACACTGAGATCTGGATCCTCTCAAATAATGATTCTATCCAAGGCTTAAACTAGCATTGGCCATTCTGGTATATATTAGTAGGGGAAGAGCTATGACTCCTTCACAACCTTTTGTCCAAAATTTTGTTGCTTCAAGTCTACCCACAATTGACTGTCCAAGGGCTCCTAGAAAACTTTTTTGTTATGATAGTATACTTCTGGGAACTGGTTAAGCTCAACTCCAATAAACAAGAAGAAGTCAACACCAGGATGTGCAAAGCCCAAGAGCGGAATTTAGTATCTAGTTTCAGTAATCAACTGCAGAAGCAGAGATGTCTGTTAGCCAGTGGAGTTATACATGATGTTCACTTTGCTTGTTAGCAGGAAACTACAAGGCAAAAACAAGCACTTTTTTCTGTTCAAATTTCTGATGTAATCATCTTCCATTATAGTGACAACTTCAAGCAGAAAGCTGGTTCCTTTTTTTAGATTCTTCAGAGTGGTACCATTAAACAACTCCTCTGAAGGGATCAGAAGAAAACAGAAGAAATTTATGAAGCTCTGTTTGTCTGTAGATGCTTTGCTACTTTATCAAGTTGAATCAAATTAGCTTGTGGGATCAATAGTTATTATAGAAGGTGGACAGGCCAACAAGCCAAATGATTTTGTAAGGTTTGTTTCTCAAGAAGACCACACTAAAAACAAACTTGTTTTCACTCCAACAACCTCTTAAGGGAATTTTGGAATGTTATCTATTTGATAAATACCACTATTGAGACAGATTGGGATGTTTCTAATATACTGTAAAAGGAATTGTGTGCAGGTGTCCAGGAGGAGTTCTTGGTTGTTCTAACTGAGATTGGCATGTATTCCTGTCTGCTGTCTACTATGAAACTCTTTCTGCCTTCGACTTTTGCCTGGGGAAATCATTTCTTGGAAAAGCATTTCAGCAATATTCAGGAGTTTAAAAGAAGTTGCTGCAGAATATATGACTCTGCAATTGATAAATGACTATATTTTTATATTTGCTTAATCTTGTTATGCTCTATTATAGCATATTCTTAAAGGTTGAAATTTATGGTTTTAATAGGAAATATCTCTACCAAAAAAATGAGATCAGATCACTTAAGAATAAAGTAGAAATTCTTTTGGGGTTCTTTATATTACAGAAGGAGAAAAGGAGATTTTAAATTATTTTTTCCATTTCCTTTATTTTTAAAAAGTTTTTCTTAGGTATCATTGAAAACTCATGTCTTTAATTATAAAATTTCTGTATTATGTTTGCCTGTTTTAAAGCATCACTCTCTGCAGCTTTAAGGGTAGGTAACACAGGTATCATCTCATGTTGAATGAGGATGACTGGGTCCACTTCCCTGTCCTCCAGTTCTGTTTGCTGCATCTTTGAGTGTTGGAGCTCTGGAAAGCTCAGGCATATCCATGATACGGAAAATACTCAAATGTGCCTCTTGGCCCTGCTCTCTTCCCAGTGCTCAGGAAAGTATCAGCGGTCAGCATGCAGCTTCCTTTGCTAGCTCAGAGTCTCAAAGTCAAACACTAGCACAGTGAGTGCCTGCTGGCACTAAGCAGGGGCATATGGCAAACATGTTAGCAGTCTCTTTAGCCATGAGTTTATCATGTAAACACTTTCAATAATTCTAAAATCATATTTTTATCAATATGTTTATATGGTAGTGACAACAAAAAACAAAATTATAACTGATACATATATATATATATATATATATATACATTTCTTCCCTGAGCTCTTGTCTCTATCACCTTAGGGAGCAGACACTAACACTATCTCATTTAAAGAACTGATTTGCTTTCTACAATGTCCCTGCTTCCTGTTCTCAGTCCCAGCCTCCCTCCCTGTCCCTTAGTGACAAAACAAAAAAACCAAACCCATTGCCATCAAGTCAATTCTGACTGATGGCAACCTTTTAGGACACAGTAGAACTGCCCATAGGGCTTCCAAGGAGTGCCTGGTGGATTCAAACTGCTGACCTTTTGGTTAGCAGCCACAGCATTTAATCACCATGCTAGCAGTGTTTCCTCCATTAATAATATCCAGCACAAAAAAAAAGTGGTTTTTCATTTTTGTTTGTTTTTTAGTTCTGAGATACTTGAAGTCCCCAAGTGGGAGAGGAGGTGAGGGGTGGGGAGTGGTGGAAACAGCATGTCTCGCACGTCCTTTGTGCAGCCTGCAGCAAGGTGAGGAGATGTCAAGTGGCACAAGGCACTGAATTTCTGGATTTGGAAACTAGAACAAAATGCCTCAGTGCCTGTGTCTGGTACAGAAGGACTGAAGACACCTGCTTGTACCTGCTAATATTACTTAGACAAGTATGAAACCAAGAGACTCCCTACCCTTTAAATTGGTAAACTTTTGTTTCAAGAATCTATCAGGAAAATTAACTTTGAATGTATGTGTTCAATATGGTTTCTTTACAATGGTGGAAAGTTATAGGTATATGCAGTCCCTGGAAGAGGTTAAGAAAAATAAAAAAGGAAGTTCATATTTAATTTCATTAAACAACAGCTACAACAAGAACTTAACCATTCTTTCCTGAAGCACACGAGGGACAAATTTAATGTTTATTTATAATATGTGTTTGCTTTATATGAGATTATAAATTCTTGGGCAGTGACTTTACTCCTATTTATCTTCTTTGCAGATGACTGCTCAATTAATTTTGTTGACTGACTTCTAATGAGGATTCAGTGTAAGTGTAAAGCATCAAACCCAAGTCCTCAGTGTAGCACTATGGGTCTGTCTTGTAGGGCCAGGTAATGAGGGAACTTCAGTGAACAGACGAACTTTTTTTTGTCAATCTTAACAATACAGGCTGAATTCTCATGCTGTGAATTTGATTTTTTTTTTTCATTAGCCTCCACAATCTACTAAGAATATAAATTGTCACCAAGTACAGGCTAAGTGGTTTGTCTTGATAAAATTTATTTGTTACAGTATTATCTCTGGACACCGAATACTATTACCCTGAGATGATCTTTAAACCATAAACCAAAAATGTCCCCTGACACCTTCCTGAAACCAAACAGTAGTTTAGCTTAACTAGTAAAGGTCCACCTTGAGCCAGCCAAGCCAAGCCAAGCCAAGTGCCATCGAGTCCACCTTGAGCATTGTGCTCTTTTAAGATCTGTTGGCATATGGGCTCAATCTGACAATTTAGCTTGAAAGATTAGATAGGAAATTTAAGGGCAAGTGAGTCTATGCTAACAAGTTGGTGAGATTGGTTGCACAATATGAAGAGTGTAATCAATGCTGCTAAATTGCCAATGTAGAAACTGTTCAACTGGTGTATATTCTGTTGTGTATATTCTCAACAACAACAAATCATAAAAAATGGTTATATATATATGTTTTAAGACTAAGAACCTTAAAATAGCTCCATATCCTTTAAATCAGTAAATTTTTGTTTCTAGAATCTATCCTGAAAAATAATACAGTTTATTTGTAATGATGGAAAGTGAGACCACCCTGAATGTCCAAGGAGTGGGTGAGTGGTTAGATATATCCATAAAATGAAATTTTATGAGCCAGCCAAGTGCCGTTGAGTCAGATCCGACTCATGGTGACCCTAGGGAGACATCAAATTATTTTTAAGAAATCTGATCAAGTGTTGAAAGTTAATTTTAGAAGTATACTATATAAAATTGGCTTACAGCACATCTCAATTATGTCAAAATGTATGGATCAATACTGAGTTGGGAGAACAGTTGAGAAGATTGGGACAGAAGAAATAAAAACTGAAAAGGAATCTGCTAGTATATTAAAATAAATTATTTCTGTTTAGCAGAATATAGATAGATTCTTTTTTTCTTGCACTTTACAAAATTTCCATCAGTAAGTATGTCTTCCTTTTATGGTAAAACATATATCTATATGGGAGGGTGCTTATAGAAAAGCTAAAAGACAATCATATCTACACCAGATGCATTTTTTAGAAAATATTCTGCTTCCAAGTAAAAATTATAGAATAAATAAATGAAACTAAATGGAATTAAAACTGCTATTTATTTCCTTTAGCTGAAGGTTTCTGGGGTGTGGGGGCACTGATGTAGAGTCCAACTCATAGTTACTCTATAGGACAGAGTAGAATTGCCCCATAGTGTTTTTGGGGAGTGCCTGGAGGGTTTGAATGGCTGACTTTTTGGTCAGCAGATGCAGCACTTAACCACTATGCCAATAGGTTTGCATTAAAACACTATTAAGGGAGATGGAGTCAAGATGGCAGACTAAACACATGTCTCCCTAAATCCCTCTGGAAACCAAGACCTAAATTGGTAATTAAATGGAGCCTTCTGGACACCTAGTGAGCACTAGGACACGGCATAGGGCTGTTAATTAGGACTTCATACCACTGAAAGGAATACCTCCTCTCTTTTGTCTTCCTCTGCTCTTGGTGAGTGTTGGCTTTCATGGACCAAAGATAACTAGCCATTTTAACTTTTTTTTCTCTGTCTTAGCCAGTGGTCAGAGCTGGAACTTGACTAGCAACTAATCTCAGATGCACAGCTGGTGGAATCAGCGAGCAACATTGTGACATTTGGAGAGCCAGGCTTTGAACTCTGTGCATCTTGACACCTTTGCCTCTCTTTCTGCCTCTGCCATTGAGTAGCCTGTACTGAGGCAGGTGGAGAGCTTGTGCAGGACACCATCTTGTTCCACTGGGAGGTGGATATACCCATACAGAGGCCTCAACTGGACATAATTTCTAGGCTGAGAGGCAGTGCCTGCCTGGAGGAGAGAACTTTTCTGGAACAAAAGCAGTATTTTACATAGTGTTGCCTATGGCTGGGGCCTGGCAGTAGAGGCCAGCAGAGCAGTAGTCTTTCTGTATTTTGAACTAATTTATAATATCTGGGATTGTATATAGAGGGGCTTACTTTGCCAGCTGGGAAGAAGGACTTGTACACCTGAAAACCTGACTGACGTTGGAAGTTGTCAGATACCTTTTACCTTTCATTTTAAGATGGCCTAGAGAAACAACTGTGGTATATCCTCACAGCATCTCTCTCAGTGTTTATTGTCTCATATAATGCCCCCAAAACAACAAACTCTGGAGAAAATGGTAACCAAGAAATCACCCATGGCTTAAGAAGGCCTTCAAAAGAAACAATCAAAGAACTCCCCAGATGAAGAAATCATTTTGAAACTATCAGAAGGTGAATACAAAAGGATTATATATAGAGCCTGCCTAGACTTTATACAAAATGCAGCACAGCAAAATGAAAAATTAAGCAAGCTGTCTGATCTGATGGAACACCAGTTCTCTGAAATCCAACAGATCAAGAACAAAGTCAAAGACATAGAAACTTCAACTCAAAGCCAAGAAAACAGAACAGAACAAATGGAAAAGAGACTTTCTGAACTGGAAGACAGAGCTACTAATTCCAGCATCTATGAGGGGAAATCAGAGAAAAGAAACAAGCAAAATGAAGAAGCATTAAGAAGCATGTGGGACTGTATCAAGAGGAACAACCTATGATTAATTGGAGTTCCTGAATAGGGCAAGATACTTGAGAACACAGAGAGTATTTTGCTGAGCTGCTGACAGAAAACTTTCCAGAAATTATGAAAGAAGAGAATATAGATATCCACAATGCATATAAAATTCCACTCAATATAGATCTCAAAAGAAAGACTCCAAGATATATTATAATCACAGAAACTCTTAAAGGCAGCAAGACTCAAAGCAAAGCTAACATTCAGAGGGAAACCCTGTAGGCTTGTGTCAGATTTCTCAGTAGAAGCCATGCTGGCACGGAGACAGCGGCATGACACATTCAAAGCCTTGAAGGAGAAGAACTTCCAAACAAGAACTATATATCCTACCAAACTATCTTTCAAACATGAAAATGAAATGAAGACATTTGCAGATAAACAGAAACTCAGAGACTTTGTAAAAACCAAACCAAAGCTACAAGAAATACTGAAAGAATCTCTTGGCTTAGAAGAACAAAACCACCAACTTTATATCTTAGAAGCAAATTCAGGAAACATCACCCAGAAACCTACTCAGTTAGGGAAGGCTCCAAAGTCAAACACAGCTTTAATAGTGAACGAAATAATCCAGTAATTGTATCATGTAAACTATGATGTCATCATATTAAAAAGAGGGATGTACTATAGTTGTTGTAGTCCTTCCAGGTGGAGAAGAAATTAATGAGACTGGTAGTAATCAAAATTGGGTTTATACATGGTTTATTAAGGGGGATCATAGGGACAGTCATGAAGCACAATAAAGATGCAACATATCAAATCAAGAAATGTAATACAGGAGTCTCAACAACCACAAAATGAACCCTGAAAAAAGGTGAAAAATCAACTCACAAAGAAGAATGTCCCAGAATAGATTAATAAGAACAACAGAGAAAATATCAACACAAAAATAAACACATCACAATGACAGCACTAAACACATACCTATCAATAATTGTATTGAATGTGAACACTCCAGTAAAGAGACATCGTGTGACATCTTGGATCAAAAGATACGACTTATCCATATGTTGCCTACAAGAAACTCACCTTAGACTTTAAGATATGAACAAATTGAAAATTAAAGTATGGAAGAATATATATCAAGCCAACAATACACAAAGAAGAGCAGGTGTGGCAATTCTAATCTCGGATAAAATAGATTTTAATGTAAAATCCACCATCATGGACAAGCATGGACATTGTTTATGCTGAAAGGTTCAATATACAAACAGGACTTAACAATATTAAATATTTATGCACCTAATATTAGAACACATAAATACATCAAAGAGATACTGCCTACACTCAAAAAATGAGATAGGTCACTCCACAATAATAGTGGGAGGCTTCAACACTCCACTCTGAACATTGGACAGAGTATCTAGAAAAAAGCTCAATAAAGACACAAAAGACCTTATTGCCACAATTAACCAACTAAATCTCATCGACACATATAGAACTTTCCATCCATCAGCAGACAACTACACCTTCTTCTCCAGTGCACATGGAACATTCTCCTGAATAGACCATGTGTTAGAACATAAAGTCATTCTCAACAAAATCCACACCATTGAATTAATGCAAAGCATCTTCTCAGATCATAAAGCCATAAAAGTCAAAATTAATAGCAAAAAAAACATAGATAGAAAGTGGAACTCTTGGAAACTGAGCACCTTGCTCAAAAAGCCATGGGTATAGAAGAAATCAAGGATGAAATAAAGAAATTCATGGATTCCAACGAGAATGAAACACTTCCTACCAGAACCTATCGGATACAGCCAAAGCAGTGCTCAGAGGTCTGCTATCTCCATAAATGCACACATCTGGAAGGAAGAAAGAAACCAAATCAAAGAAGTAACCCTACAACTTGAATAAGTAGAGAAAGAACAACAGAGGAACCCCTCAGTCACCAGAAGAAAACAGATCATAAAGATTAGAGCAGAACTAAATGGTTTAGAGAATGGAAGAACAATGGAAAAAACTGAAAAGACCAAAAGCTGGTTTTTTTGAAAAGATCAACAAAACTGATAAACCCTTTGCTAAACTTACAAAAGAAAGACAGAGGAGGAAACAAATAACCCAAGTAAGAAATGAGATGGGAGATGTCACAACAGATCCAACTGAAACCAAAGTATCATAACAGAAAACTACAGAAGACTGTACTCTAACAGATTTGAAAACCTAGAGGAAATGGACAAATTTCTAAGTTCATTATCACCTACCAAAATTATCACAAGCAGAAGGAGAACAACTTAATTAACCCATCACAAAGGAAAATGTTAAAAAGGTCATTAAAAAAAAAAGCAAAAAAAATCTACCCACTGAAAAAATCTTGGCCTAGAACTCTTCACCAGAGAATTCTACCAAATGTTTAGAACGGAGTTAACTCTAATACTATTGAGACTATTTGACAGCACAGAAATGGATAAAACACTCCCAAATTCATTTTATGAAGCCAGCATAACCTTGATACCAAAGCCAGGGAAAGACTCTACAAAAAAAGTAAATGACAGACCAATATCTTTCATGAACCTAGATGCGATAATCTTCAACAAAATCCTTGACAATAAAATTCAGCAACATTGAAAAAATAACTCATCATGACCAAATGTATTCAAGCCAGTGATGCAAGTCTGGTTCAAAATCAGACAAATAATTAATGTGATCAACCTCATAAATAGCACAAAATTTAAGAATCACTTGATGTCATAAATTGATGCAGAAAAGACATGTGACAAAGTCCAACACCCATTTACACTAAAAACTCTCAGTAAAATAGGAGGAGTAGGGAAATTTCTCAACAGAATAAGGGGCATCTATGTATAGCCAACCACTTACATAAACCTGAATGGAGAGAGACTGAAAGAATTCCCCTTGAAAATGGGAATTAGACAAGGATGCCCACTCTCACTACTTCTATTCAACATTGTACTAGAGGTTCTAGTCAATTAGACAAGACAAAAAGATAAAAGGTAACTGTATTGGCAAACAGGAGGTAAAAATCTCCCTATTGGCAGATGACATGATTGTATATGCAGAGAATCCTAAATCATCTGTAAGTAAACTACTGGAACTAACAGAAGAGTTCATCAAAGTATCAGGATATAAGATAAACATAAGTAAATCAGTAGGATTCCTTTACACCAACAAAGAGATTATTAAGGAAGAAACCATCAAATCAACACCATTCACTATAGCCCAAAAGAAGGTAAAATGCCAGGAATAAATCTAACTAGAGAAATAATAAACTTATACAGAAAGAACCACAAGACCTTGCTGTAAGAAACCAAAAAAAGATTTACATAAATGGAGAAAACTACCCTGATTAAGGGTTGGAAGACTTAACATTGGGAAAATACCTATTTTACTCAAAGCCATCCACATATACAATGCAATCCGAATACAAATTCCAGTGTAATTTTATAATGAGATATAGAAACACATCACCTACTTTGTTAGGAAAGGAAATAAACTCCAGATAAGTAAAACTCTACTGAAGAAGAGGAACACAGTGGGAGGACTCACAGCACACAACTTTAGAAACTATTAAGTACCATATTAGTCAAAACAGCCTGGTACTGGTACAAGAACAGACAGATCAATCAATGGAACAGAATCGAGACCCCAGAGATGACGCCATCTGTTTATGAACAGTTGATATTTGACAAAGGCCCTAAGACATTAAACTGGGCTAAAAACAGTATCTTCAACAAATGGTGCTAGCAAAGTTGGATATCCAGCTGCAGTAAGTTGAAACAAGATCCATATCTTATACCTTATACAAAACCCAACTCAAACTGGATAAAAGACCTAAATATCAAATCTGAAATGATAAAGCTCATCCAAGAAAAAGTAGAAACAACAATGGAAGGAAACGTGGAGAAACAAAGTAGGCAACTTTCAGATTATTGCTCTTATCAAAATTCCATGAGAGATATGAACTCAAGTAGTGCTGTCTGTTTTGCAAGCAGTGGTGCAGAGAAATATAGCTCTTAGACTTTCTTTGCTCATAGTCTGCAATCTAGAATATATCGAATTTTCAAAACTCTCTCTCTCTCTGTTTCTCTCTCTATGCAAAAGATACAAACTTCACCAAAGATTATTTCCAGAGGGCAAAAACACAGATGAAAAAATGTTCAGCATTGTTAGTCATTAGGGAAATGCAAATTAAAACAATGAGATGTCACTCCCACCTACTAAAATACCTGTGACCCTTGAGTGGATTTTTTTTATCATAATCCATGTGTTACAGAATAAAACTGTTCCATAGGATTTTCTTGACTGTTATCTTTGTGAAAGCAGAATACCAGGCCTTTCTTTCATGGCACTGTGGGGTGAACTTGAACAGACAACCTTTAGGTTAGTAGTTGTGTATAAACATTTGTGCCACCTGGAAACCTTCCCATCTACTTGTTGCATGCTATCTGTTTTAGCTACCTGGTACTGCTCCAACAGAAAATACCACAAGTGGACAGTTTCAGGAAGAGAGATTTTATTGTCACAGTCCAGTAGGCTGAGTCCAAATTCAAGGAGAACATCTCGGCACAGGAATCTCAGGTCAAAAGGACATGCTATGCTCTTGTTGCTGCCTTCTTGGTGGTATGAGGTTCTCAACTTTCTGCTTGCTTCCCTTTGCTTGTATCTCTTGTAAGATGAAAGGATAAAGGGTGGTGCAAGACTTACTCCAAGGAAACTCACTTTACAGTGGAACAGGGAGGTGATCTTGTGAAGGGATTTACAGTCCTACCATGATTCTCTCTAATATAGTCCACTCTGTTAACCACAGGCGGAGATTAGGAATTACAGCATCAGAAAATCACAAAATGGAGGGCAATCACAGAATACAGGGAGTTCTGGCCCATCTTAATTACTACACATTCTTTTAAGGGGATACAATTCAATCTATGACGTCCCTCCCTTTGGCATCCGAAAAATCACATCGTTGAAATATGTAACACATTCATCTTATCATAGTGAAACCATGTCCATCCCATATGATAGAAGTCTTTAAGCAGTTTCAAGTGCAAACTTCAAAAATTCCTTTACATCTATGAAACCTAGAACGTAAGCTATCTGCTTCCAAAAGTGCAATGGCAGAACAGGAACAAGTTAGACATTCTATTATAAATGGGAGAAATTGCAAGGAAAGAAGGCATTCACAGGCAACAAGCAAGTCAGCAGAACACATTACATTGGTCTTCAAAGCTCTGAAAATAATCTTCAATTTTCTGAGACATTTTACACAATGGTCCTGCACTTCAGACTCTAGGTATGAGCTACCTTCTCTAGATTCTGAGTAGAGATCCCTGGCCCAGCACTGCAACTCTGCCTTCTAGGCTCACTTGAACAGCAACTGTGCTGCACCAGTTTTAGGTGCACCCAAAACCCAACTGAGTGGCAATTCCACTCTTAAAAACACAGGAAACCACAGCTTCTTACACTCTTTGTTTCTTGAGCTTCTGCTTCTTATGGTCTCATAATCCAGGCCTCAGGCCCACATCTGCCCTGCTAGGGCAAGTGTTCCAAAGCTCTGTAGTTCCAGTGATTCTAGTGCCCAGAGACACCCCAATCCTTCAGGAAACCTCTGTGCATAGGCACTCGGTTTTCTCGCACCATGGGTCAGCTCCAGCGCCGTCTTGCGCTGGTCTGGTTCTGCGGCTGCCTGTCTGCTGCTGCTGCTGCTGCTGGTGGTCCTCTCCCGCTTGTTTCTTACCGTCTACACCTTCATTGGTGTTAACAGTTCTTGTCAGTTCCTTCTGAGTCTTCCATCCATTCAGTTTCAAGACCGCAGCACTCCACTCTTTTGGTACCAAACTCTGTTTTAGTCAGGTAGTGCTGCTCTAGCAGAAATACCACAGAGTAGATGGCTTTAACAAGAAAAGTTTATTCTTTCTTACACAAGCTACAAGTCCAAACTCAGGGTGTCCGTTTCAGGGGAAGGACTTTCCCTCTGTCAGCTCTGGAGGAAAGTCTTTGTGTAGCATCAGTCTTTGGTCAGGCAGTATGTTCGTGCAGAAACCTCAGGTCTGAAGGACATGCTCTTCTCCTGGTGCTGCTTTCTTTAACAGTGTGAGGTTCCCGACTTACTACGCTCCCTTCTCTCCCTTATGTCCTATAGCAGGTAACTTGAGTCCTGCCTCACCAACACAACTGCTGTCCGTTCTCCCTCATCAACATTACAGAAGGAGGATTCACACCACATGGGAGGAATTGCACGATATTGGGACTGATAACCAAGTCAAATCAATACATACAGTTTTGCGGGGGGACACAATGCAATTCATGACACGAATTCTGTTTCAGTCAGCTAGTGCTGCTCTAACACCATCCAATCAATTCTGCCTCACTGTGACTCTATATGCCTAGTGAAAATTAAAAAGATAGGCCATACCACATGCTGGTGAAGATGTAGAACAACTAGAATATCTGCTTGCCTGAATGTAAAATGGTAGAGCCACTTTACAATGAGTTCTATAGTTTCTTAAAAACATAAGTATATAGTTACCATGTGACCTAACCATATGTATGTTTTACTGAAGAGAAAAAAGCTCATATGTTCATATGAAGACTTATATATAAATTTTTATGGAAGCTTGATTTGTAATAGCCAAAAAATGAAAGGAATCTAAATATCTACCAAATGAGTGCACAAACATTTTGTGATTTATCCGTATAGCTGAATGCTACACAGTAACAGAAAATAATGGACTATTGATACATACAACAACACGTGTGTCTCAAAATAATATTGTTGGGTGAAAGAAGCCAGACAAAGAACACATACTGGTATGTTGTCCCTGCTTTCCATTGCACCCAGAGAATAAGAAGTTGCAAAAGGGAGCGGTAGTAATAATAATGGTATATTTATAATTGTCTGATAATATTTACCACCACTTACTGTCAGGTCGTTGTGCTGTGGTGGCTTGTATATTGCTGTGATGCTGAATGCTATGCCATCAATATCTCAAATAACAGCAGAGTCACTCATAGTGGACAGTTTCAAGCAGAGCTTCCAGACTAAGACACAAGGAAAAAAGACCTGACAACCTACTTCTAAAAAAAATCAAACAGTGAAAACCCAATGGATAACAGCAGAACATTGTCTGCTACAGTGCCAGGAGATAAAGCCCTCAGGTTGGAAGGCACTCAGTACGTGAGTCTACGTTCCTGAAGGTAGTAATGACGTGGATGGGGTAAAACTCTGGGAATCTTCATTTGCTGATGTAGCACAACTCAAAATGAGAAATAACAGCTACAAATTTCTATTAATTATCAAAACGTAGACTGTGTGAAGAATAAAGCTAGGAAAATTGAAAGTTGTGATAAACGAAATGGTACATTTGAAGATTGCTATCCTAGGCATTCATGTTCTAAAATGAACTAGTGTTGGCATTTTGAATTGAACATTGATGTCTGCTATGCAGATCACTCTGACAGCAACCACGGTAGAAGGTCCTGGTTAGAACTCATAAAAAGGCCAGGTTCACTAGTCTGAAAATCAGCAGAGGTACCCCAAGGATATTGCCCTAAGACAACCTACTAACTTGAAATTGAAGATACTCCTAGAGGCCACCTTTCATTCAAATAATAACCAAACCTAATCCATTACCATTGAATTGATTCTGACTCATAGCAACCCTTTAGGACAGAGTAGAATTGCCCCACTGATTTTCCAAAGAGCTCGTGGTGGATCTGAACTGCCAGCCTTTTGGTTAGCAGATATAGCACTTAACGACTATACTACTTGTGTTTCCCAGCCAAATAATAGATGGGCCTACAGATGAAACAATAACACCCATGAAAAATGTGGGACTTAGAACAATCAACTGTTGTGAGACCAAAGGACAACAGTGCCCAAATCCACAGATGAGAAGGTAGCCAGTGACAGTGACATCAAATGAATAGAAATGAGGAACCTAGGGAGAGCAGGCGGGTGTTGACATATAGCAGGGATTGCAACTGATGTCACGGAACAATTTGTGTCATTGACTGGAAAAAAATTTGTTATGTAAACTTTTCATCTAAAGCACACCAGTATGTTAAAAAGAAAGAAAGTTCACACAGCTAGCCAGTGGCAAACTGGGGGCCTGACCCCAGACTGCCAGCTCTAGACTCTCCCTGACCCATAATAACCTCATGTGCGCCAGAGTGGAAATGCACACCACATTTTTCAGTGGCTGGTGTTTTTGGAAAAGAATCACCAGGTCTTTCTTCCGAAGTGGCTCCTAGCAGACTCAAACCTCCAATCTTTTGGTTAACAGCCAAGTGCATGAATTGTTTGCACCACTCAGGAACCCTCTCCCAGCCATTCCATGCAAACAGTAACTCAGAAGAAGAACCCAAAGACTTGGACTCGTATACCCATTTGATAGCAATAGACCAACATTTCACACTGGCATCGGGTCAGTGGAAATAACAGTGTTACCTCTTAAATGGTGACCTGATGTCTACATGCACTTAAGTCTATGACTCTTGCCTTAATTCTAGATTTGGAGAGTATTATCTTGAGGTGGGAACCAAGTCTTAAGTGTATTGTCTAAATTCTCTAAATTCAGTCTTGGCTTAAGGTTAACTAACTTTGATGAGTCCCACAGGTTTCGATAGCTTCCTTGAAGTCCCAGCATTGATAATAAAATGGGCAAACCAGACTGAGATGCATTTCTCCCTTGCACATCACATAAAAGCAGTTTTCCCCAAATTATTCCCCACAGCATTTCACACTCAATTGTTTAGCATTTACTGATAAAAAGGCCAGGAGTGACCACATTTGCATATTTATATTGCTCATTTGCCCTGAGTGTACTAGTCATTGCCTTAGATAGATTTCTGTACCACCTGTTCTCTGTCAGCTATCTTTTCTCCCTCATAAAGATTCTTGGAAAGAAAAAAAGTAAAACTAATCTGCTTCATTAAAGGTGGAGAGACTTTAAATAAAATGGGACTCACTCAGCAGTTCAGAGGATAAGCAGAAACCTTTGAAGGATTTTCTGTCTGAGGAGTTTCCAGGGAAGAAGGGACGTGATTTAGTCAGCTAAGCTAATTAATTTGAGCAACTTGAATTACTATCACTATCGCAGACCTTGGGCTTCTATTTTGTTTTCCTTTGCCTATGTGACAACTTTTTGCCCCTGAAACAGATCTGCTATTATTAATTAGCTGAATTAGTTGTACAGTTGTGCGTTACCATTTAAGATTTTGTTAAAAGAAGAAAACCTAACCCATTGCCATTGAGTCAATTCTGACTCAAAGCAACCCCATAGTTCAGAGTAGAGCTGCCCCATAGAATTTCCAGGAGAGGCTGGTGTATTCCAACCACTGACCTTGGTTGGTGCTGAGCTATTAACCACTATGCTGTCAGGGTCATGGGCTACAGAGTTCCAATTTTTGAAAAAAAAAGACAGGTTGGGCATAGCTTTTCCCGAAACAATAATTTTTAAAAATGTAAACAGATAAATAGGAGCCCTGGTAGTTCAACGGTTAAGTGTTCAGCTGAGGTCTTTGGCTCAATTCCACCAGCTGCTTCTCTGGAGAAAGATGTAACTGTCTACTCCCTTGAAGATTACAGCCTTAGAAACCTTATGGGGAAATTCTGCTCTGTCCTATTGTGTCATTATGAGTCAGAGTCAACTCATCAAACTGAAAAATGGGCCTTTTCTTGAAACTGCAGTTCTTTTCTCCCCCAAGCAATTTAGCCCCTATTTAAGGAGTGCTTTGGTATTCGGTCAGAAAAAGATGCGTGTTTCTCTGCAGGACAAGGTCTCTGAATGGAATAAACTGTGTTGAACTATTGTTGCTGGCTTGAATCCAGCAAGCAATACTGCAAAATAAAGGTCTGGCAATCTGCTTCCATAGGATTAAAAAAAAAATCTGTTAACATAGAATCAAATCTAACTCACAGGAACCCTATGGGACAGATTAGAACTGCCGCATAGAGTTTCCAAGGAATGCCTGATGGATTCAAACTTCCAACCTTTTGGTTAGCAGCTGTAGCACTTATCCACTATGCCACTAGGATTTCCACTGTAAGGATAACAGCCAAGAAAACACTATGGGTTTTCTGCTACGTGGGTCACCATTGGTTGAAACCAATTTAACAGCAATGCTTCTTTTCTTTTTTTTCCTAGATAGGATAAATCCTACATAAAATTGTAATGTGGAAAGTAGGTTTTCAAGTTTCTCCTCTTCCTCTAGGGTCTTTTATTCTCATTATCACCAGAATTCTTCAGGTTGCCACGTTGAAAAGATTATTTATAATAGGCTGTCATTAATAAGAAACATACTGTATTATTGAATAAATATTGTTGTTACTTGCATTGAGTTGGTTGTGACTCACAGCAACTGGACATACAACAAAAGGAAACACTGCCCTGTCCTGTGTCATTCTTCTCACAACCACTGCTGTGTTTGAACCAGTTGTGGCAGCCACATTGTGGATCTTCCTCTTTTTTGCTGACTCACTAGTTTACCAAGCAGATGTCCTTCTCCAGGAACTGGTCCCTCCTGATAACAAGCCCAAAGTATGTGAGAAAAACACACCATATTTGCTTCTAAGGAGCATTCTGGCTGTTCTTCCAAGGCAGATTTATTCATTCTTCTGGTAGTCAGTGATATATTCAGTATTCTCCAACACAGTAATTTAAATGCTTTAATCCTTTTTGAGTCTTCTTTATTCATTGCCAAGCTTTCACATGTACATGAGGGTATTGAAAAATATCATGACTAGCATCAGGCGCACCTTAGTCATCTAAGTAATGTCTTTGCTTTTTAACACTTTAGAGAGGTGTTCTGCAGCAGATTTTCCCAGGCTGATCTGTCCTCTGATCTCCTGACTGTTGCTTTCATAGATGTTGACTGTAGATTAAAGTAAAAGGAAATCCTTGACAACTTCAGTTTTTCTCCATTTATCTTATTGTTGCTCATCTGGTCCAGTTGTGAGGATTTTTGCTTGCTTTCTGTTGAGATGTAATCCATATTAAAGGTTGTACTACTTGATCCTCATCAAGAAATGCTTCAAGTCCTCTCTGCTTTCAGCAAGCAAGGTTGTGTCACCTGTATATTGAACACTGCTAATGAGTCTTTCTCCAGTCCTGATGCTGTATTCTTCATACAGTTCAGCTTCTTGGATTATTTGATCAGCATATAGTCTGGATAAGTATGGTGAAAGGATCTGACCCTGATACACACTTTTCCTGATTTTAAGCCAGGCAGTGTCCCCTTGTTCTGTTCATACAACTGCTTCTTCTTCATGAGCACAATTAAGTATTCTGGAATTCCCTTTCTTCACAATGTTATCCATAATTTGTTATGATCCATGATTGAATGCCTTTAGTCAATAAGACGTATGTAAACATCTTACCGACATATGTAAACATCTTACCAATAAAACATATGTAAACATCTTACCAGCATTCTTTGCTTTCAGCCAAAGTCCATCTGACATCCCTTGTTCCACAGCCTCTACTGAATCTGACTTGAATTTCTGGACATTCTCTGTCAATATACTGTTGTAGTGGCTTTTGATTTAACTTTAGTGAAATTTTACCTGTGTGGTGAAATATCTCAGTTTGGATTCTGTCAATTCCTGTGAATTCTACCAATTCTCCAGGTATATTACTTTGTGAAATGGTTGAACGTTCATGGATTCTTTTTAATACAATGACCTGTGTATTCCCTTCATCTTCCTTTCACGCTTCCTGTGTTATTCAATTTTTTGCCCATGGAGTCCTTCAGTATTGCAGCTTGAGGCTGGAATGCTTTCTTTAGTTCTTTCGGCTTGAGAAATACCAGGTGTCTTCCTTTGTTTTGGTATTCTAACTCCAAGTCTATGTGCATTTCACTATAATATTTTGTCATTTTTAGCCACCCCTTGAAATCTTCTGTTCAGCTCTTTAACTTCATCATTCCTTCCTTTCTTTCTAGGTATCTGTCTTCGGTTGGGTTCTCTGGAGAAGTAAAACTGTAAAGCATATATACACATATAGAGAGAGATTTGTATCAAGGAAATGGCTCATGCAATTGTAGATGCTGTAATGTCTTAGGTCAGTGGCTCAGAATAAAGGTCTTTACAGATTCCCATGGTTGCAGGGGCTGGCAAACCCAAAATTGCAGGTCAGAGAGCAGAGTTCTTGCGCACAAACTGCTAGATCAACAAATCCCAAGACCAGCAGGCCAGCTGCTAGCTGATGTCCTAGTAATCAGAGGTCAGACAAACAAGCCAACTGTAAGATCTAGAGCCTTGCCAGAAAGTCCACTTGTATTCCATGTGGGCCACATCCTGAAGAAAACGCACTTTCAACTGATGGGCTACTCACAACAGATCCCATCAAGGAGGTGATCGCATTATATCAAATCACATCATGGAAGTGATCACATCGTTACAAGACTACCATACTACATCATAATTGCCAAACCACTGAGAATTACCACCCAGTCAAGTTGACACATAACCATAAGGGCAAGTTTCAGAGTCTCTTCTGACATCCGTTTTGGTCTTTTTTTACCCCTTGTCTTTTTATTGACCGTTTGCTTTCTGTATATGTATATTTCTGATGTCACTCCACAACTTGTCTGGTCTTTGCTGCTCATTAGTGTTCAATGTATCCTTTTTTTTTTTTTTTTAATTGTGCTTTAGGTGAAAGTTTATAGCTCAAATTAGTTTCTCATATAAAAATTTATACACACATTGCTATGTAACTCTAGTTGCTATGTCTATAATGTAACAGCACACTCACTCACCCTTTCCACCTTGCATTTCCTGTGTCCATTAAGCCAGCTCGTATCTCTTTTTGCCTTTTTATCTCACCTTTGGCCAGGAGCTGCCCATTGAGTCTCATGTATCTACCTGAACTAGGAAGCACACTCTTCACAATTCCTTTCATGTCTTACAGTTCCAGCATAATCTTTGTCTGAAGAGTTGGCTTCAGAATGGTTTCTGTTCTGGGTTAACACCAAGTCCAGGGCCATGTCTTCTGGAGTGCCTCTAGTCTCAGTGAGGTCTTCTCATGTGAATTTGAGTTCCGTGTGCCACTTCTCTCCGGCTCTGCCACAGACTGTGTGTTGTGCTCCCTGTCAGTGTGGTCATTAGAACTAGCTGGGTACCACCTAGTTCTTCTGGTCTCAAGCTGATTCTGGTCTGTTTGGTCGTTTTTGTCTGTTGAGCTAGCACTTTCTTTGTGTCTTTGGTGCTCTTTATTCTTCTTTGCTCCAGGTAGGCTCGGACCAACTGATGCATCTTAGATGGCTGTTTGCTAGTTTTTAAGACCTCAGATGCCACTGACCAAAGTGGGATGCAGAATATTTTCTTAATAAACTTAGCTATACTAATTGACCTAGATGTCCTCCCTAAACCATGATTCCCAGACTCCTACCCCTGCTACTCTCTTCTTTGAAGTGTTTGTGGTCAGGAAACTTTTTAGCTTTTGGTTTAGTCCCATTGTGCTGACTTTCCCTGTATTCTGTGTTGTTCTTCCCTTCGTCTAAGGAAACTCTCATGTACTGCCAAGTTAGTGAATATCCCTCTGCCTCTCTCCCCACCCTTGTAACCTTCAAAGAATGTTTTCTTGTGTATTTGGGTCACATCCTGAAGAAAACGCACTTTCAACTGATGGGCTACTCACAACAGATCCCATCAAGGAGGTAATCCCATTATATCAAATCACATCATGGAAGTGATCACATCGTTACAAGACTACCATACTACATCATAATTGCCAAACCACTGAGAATTACCACCCAGTCAAGTTGACACATAACCATAAGGGCAAGTTTCAGAGTCTATAATAGTGGCCTCAGACAATATTTGTCTTTTTGTATCTAATTAATTTCACTCAGTATAATGCCTTCTAAATTTATCCCTGTTATATTACATGGATTCATCATTATTCTTTGTAATTGTGTAGTATTCCATTGTGTGAATATACCATAATTTGTTTATCCATTCACCCATGGATGGGCACTTAGGCTATTTTCATCTTTTTGCTATAATGAACATGCTGCAGTGTACACAGGTATGCGTGTATCTATTTGTGTGACAGCTCTTATTTCTCTAGGATATATTGCAAGGAGTGAGACAGCTAGGTGATACAGTATTTCTATTTCTGCCTTTCAAAGAAGCACCAAACCTATTTCCAGAATGATTTTATCATTCTGTATTCCCACCAGAAGTGTGTGTTTCAGTGTCTCAGCAACCTCTCCAACATTTATTATTTTATGTTTTTAATTAATGTCAGCCTTGCAGGCTTGAGACATATCTCATTAAAGTTTTTATTTGCACTTTCTCTAATGGCTAACGATCATGACAACATCCTCATGTATCTGCTAGATGACTGAATGTCTTCTTTGGTGAAGTACCTGTTCAGACCCTCAAATCTATTCTTGAGATGGTCTCTAAATTCACATGGGATAAATGCAAGGTTGCACTTTGACTCTTATGAACTAATTTTAACTTTCTTCAACTTCAACTTGGATATGAGCAATTGATTGTTCTGCAGCTGCCCTTGGCCTTATTGTGATTGACAATACTGAGCCTCTCCTTCTTCTCTTTCCACAGATGTAATCAACTTGATTCCTGTGTATAGTCCCTGTTTATAGTGTTGAAAAAAGGCATGTGCAGTGAAGAAGTCAATGGTCTTGCAAAATTCTAGCATGCAACACTCCCTTGTTTCCATTTTTGCCAATTACTGATTCTTCTTCTTTGTTTCCAGTTTTCACATTCCAATCACAAGTAATTATTAGGTTTTTTTTTTTTTTTTCATTACATGCTGGCTCAACTTTAGACTGCAGAAATTGGTAAAAATGTACAATTTTTTCATCATTGACATTAGTGATTGATGTATAAATTTGAATAACAGTCATGTTTGACTAGTATTCCTTGTAGACATATGCATATCACTAACAGTATCATATTTCAGGATAGACCTTGAACTGTCTTTGAACTGTAGTAAAAGCAGACTCAGATACCCTGGCGGTATAGTGGTTAAGTGCCATGCCTGCTAACCAAAAGTTGGCAGTTTAAACCCATCAGGAGCCCCTTAGAAACTCATGGAGTAGTTCTACTCTGTCTTATAGGGTTGCTGTGGGTCAGTATTGACTCAAAGGCAGTGGGATTGGCTATTTCTTTTTTCTTTTTTTTTTTTTTTGGTTTTAAAAAGCTCAGCTGCTAACCAAAAGGTCAGCTGTCTGAATCCACCAGCAACTCTTAGGAAATGTTCTGGTGTAGTTCCTTTACTGTACTAAAGGGTTGCTATGCATCAGAATTGACTCAATGGCAACAGATTTTAGTTTCGATACTAAAAGGCATAGCTGCAATTAAAATGGTCATCCATAAAGTAAAGCAAAAACATGCAGCTTTTTATTAAAGATGTATAAAAAGGAAAACTAATGTCCCAGAAAACTGAAGCTCAAGAAACTACCAATACTGAGGAGAAAAAAAGAGACTCTGAGTCTCATAGCAGCTTAAGTCATATAAGGAAATATTGTGAGCTTGCCCAGGTCACATTGTTTGAAAGAAGGAAGCATGCTACATTGTCAAAAGAGATTTCTTTCAGCTTCAGACTCCGAAATTTCCAAAAAGTTTTTGTAGCAAGAAGTACCTGGCAATTTAATAAAAGGTATCTTAAGAAGCAATTCATTTGAAGACATAGGGCAATTTTGTACTCAGAGGCTCCTTAATTTGGCATTTAGGAACAACTCTCGGTGTGCTTAGTAATCATCACAATGTAATGGACATTTACAAGACACAGACGTGGCAGCAGAAGGTTCAGGTGTGCTATGTTTGAAGTTATTTGATGACACAGAGATAAAGCTTAGAAAATCTTAAGAAAATAATCATTAGTATAATCTCTATTTTTATCTTTCCAAATATCACTTCAGTTTGGGCTCATGGAAAATCTCTATAGCTATATAGATAAACTTTGCATTGATTAAAAGACTATCCATTTAATCCACAAACAGGGATGTATGTGGTATGAGAATGTGGGGATGAGCAGGGAATAGTGAAAAACAGTACAGGAGTGCCAAGAATTCTTAAAATCTAACAGGGCCTATTCTGACCCTTAAATAATTCTGGAACATAGTTCCAAAATTCTGTACCAAAAATTATGGACAAATATCCTTGGCCTAGGAGATTTTTTAGGGCAGTTACCACTTTTCTACCTGTTGCAGCAGAAAGGTCCTTTGGGTGGTACAACCTGTTCATGAGCTCTGCAGCTAATCGAAAACTTAGTGGTTTAACTCTACCCAGAGAAAGGAGTCCTGGCAATCTACTTCCTAAAACTCAGACTTTGAAAATCCTGTAAATGACAGTTCTACTCTGATATACAAGGAGTTACCATGAGTGGGCAACTTGTTGATGGCAACTTTTTTTTTTATTTGATGTTAAACCCAAACAAAACAAAACTCATTGTCATATAGTCAATTCTGACTCATAGAGACCCTATAGAACTGCCCCATGGAGTTTCCAAGGAGCATCTGGTATAATTGAACTGCCAACCATTTGCGCAGCAGGTGTAGTAGCACATAACCACAATGCCACGAGGGTTTTCTTTTTGATGATAGAAGAAGCTTAATATAGCTATTATAGGATGGTGGATTCAGGAGATGCTTTGAAAGGCTTAAAATAGCTATGAAATGTACCCTGCAAATAAGTTCTTACAGATATATCCTTATTCTCTTTCTCCCTCCCAAGAATGTGAATTACATGAGAGCAGGAATTTTTGTCTGTTTAATATTTTCATGGCTTGCAATGGTGCTCGTACAAAGTATGCTCTTAATAAATATTTGTTGGATGCATGAAAAGAATGGTTTGTTATTATACATCTGGATAGATACTGATTTTATTATATTGTTTTCAGTGTCAATTTGCTTTGGGCATAGATTCTATTTAGACGCTTCTCTGGGATGAACAGGTTTTGTTGATACAGTAGGCTGCTTTAAAGAGAGAACTGTCTTCAGAAACTGCCTTACTACCTTTGAACAATCACTGTATCATTTTCTGTGAGATTTACTTTCTTATTTCAATAAATAAATGCATGATCAAATGAATTAATAAGTCCAGTTATCTGTTCACTTATTTACTCACGTATCATTTTGTTTTCTTGGTTATCAAGTCTGTGCGGGGCATGGTGTGTGTTACTGGAGACACAATTATGAACACAGCTTTCCTGCTCTCAGGAGGACACATATGGATCACAAATACTTAGACTGGGCTTTCTCTGCACCAGATGGCCTGCTAAACATTTTGTGTCTGTTCGCTCATTTATTTTTCATAACTACCCTGTAAATTAGGTTACTGTTATTATCTATGTTTTGTAGATCAACAAAAGGAGAGACCCTGGGGATTAAGGTTATTTGCCTAAAACCACGGAAGTCAGACTCCGCAGTCCACGTCCCCAGTCACCATAATGTGCTTCCTGAACACAGTCATTCATACAAAGAGGCAGATATGACATGATACATTTAATGAGGAAGTTAAAGGTAGGGTACAATGGAGATATGAAGAAGAGGAACTAACTTGGTCTTCAGCTGGCAGAAAAATTGTGTTTTAATGTTTAGTGAATATTCTATTTACCAGGGGTGCTAAATCTGTCAATAATTGATTATATTCTCTTACATTACTGATTCCTTCTAGAAAATGAGATTATCTGGACAATTTCAATAAATAAAAAGAGCAACCTACTTAAGCAGATTTACATTTCTGAATTAGTTCCCAAGTATGAGTGCTTTTGCTTATACAAACTTGATGCTACTTTACAGTTTCACTTCATTTTGCTTAACGAAAGAATGTCCAGCACAGTAGTAGGTACACATGTGTATTTGAGAGTTATAAACTGAGCCAAACATTTTATGGCCTGGAGGAGAAGAAGTTGTTTGGAAAGCATCAAACACCACAGTAAAGGGTTTACTCCCTAAAGGCCATAAATTATTTGGGTTCCAAAGAGCTCAGAACATTTTCAGATTTCTGCTATCTGCCTGGTTGATATGCATTTGACTTTGCTAATCAGTGTTTAAATTTCTAAGATTTTTCATGTTAATTAAGTGTCTCTGGAAATTGCTCACATTACTTTAAGATATGAACAATGCTCATTATTACTGTTGCAATGAGTTATGTTATTATCCAACAAATAGAAGGTTATAAGCATAACCTTTTGTGTATTTAATCATCTTGGCTAGGATCTTCATTTGGCTAAATCAATTATACACATTGTTTCTGGGGAATTTATTACAAAGGACAAAAATAATTACATTTATTGAGGCAGCACTTTTAGTTAGACATGTACAAATTAAGTCAATTTGTGAATTCCCCACAGATGAAGGCCCTTGTATAATAGCACTGTAAGAACATAAAGATAATATTTATTCTATGCAATTGAAAGTAGAATACTATATTTGATTATTATCTTGCCATGCTTGTGATTACCTTAACTTGCCCATGAAATATGGAATAAGTGGAGATTATACAGACAACCCAGGTGGCAAATATAGTTTCATCTTATTTTTCTATTACAATATATTCTTAAAATCACTGAAAAATTCTCACATTTCTCAAATGCACATTGCCTAAAAAACAAGCAAAAACCCTATTGCCTTCATTTTTGATTCACGGTGACCCTAAGGGTGCAGTGCAAAAGTACCGTGCATCGGGTTCTAATAGCTGCGCCTCTCAGAATCACCATCAGGGCTTTCTTCCAAGGCACCTCTTAAAAAACAAAAAAATACTTGTTGCTGTTGAGTCAATTCCAATTCATAGTGATTCTATAGGACAGAGTAGAATTGCCCTGTAGAGTTTCCAAAGATCAGCTGGTGGATTTCAACTGTTGATTTTTGGGTTAGCAGCCAATCTCTTAATTAGTGTGACACCAGGGCTCAAACCCTCTAAGTGGGTTCAAGCTGCTAAACTTTCTGTGAGTAAAAAGAAACCCAAATCACTGCTGTTGACACTCACTCATAGCAACTATATAGGATAGAGTGGAACCACTCCATAGTTTCCAAGGACTGCCTGGTGGATTTGAACTGCCAAACTTTTGGTTGGCAGCCATAGCACTTAACCACTACGTCACTAGAGTTTCCCATCTCATTTAGTAGACAAGTACCTAACCATTCGCGCCATCCACGAACTGGCTAAAACTTAAAAGAAATGGTTCCCTGAGTGAGGGAACCATTTAACAAAAGTGGTTGAAGACAGGTATTGCTTAAATGAACAGTTATAAAGGTGATTTTAATTAATGATCTTTTAGGATGTAGGAGCAATAATTCAAATTGAAATGACTGTCAGGTGAGATCATCAAAGGAAATACTTTTCCTAAAAATTGAGGAGGAGCTGAGGAATCTCTTTCCTGTCCCTGCTGCTTCAGGGACATGATTTGCATGCTAGAAATCCCCACTAACAAGGACCATTGAACGAGAGAGATGCACCAGACAGGCACACACTTGTGCTGGCTCCTGGGCCTTGTCAGTCCTGCTGGGTTGCTTTGTGTAACCTGACATGATCTGCTCAGACTAGAGGGATTAAAGAACCCAAGAGCCAAATTCAAAGGCAAAAAGGGCTTCAGAAGATCTGGAAAGTACCTTGGTGAAAAGCTTCTCAGTGTTTTAAATTTCTTTCAACATTTTACCTTTGGGAGCTTGATAGAATTTGACTATGGATGAAGTTAAGTGCTCAGCTGGGTGCTTGCTCTATCCTTTTTCCTAATGAATGTACTGTGAGCAGTGCTTGGGAAATTGGATTTTCTGATTTGGATTTTCTTACCTATTTATCTGAGCTGCCCAAAGCTCTTTACTGAAACAAGTTCACTGAGCTTCTTTCTGCATCTTTGGGGGTAATGAGAGATACAGAGATGCCCTTGGTTGCTAGATCAATCTAGCTACTTTCAAGTAAAGACCATAGCTGGATGGCTGCTCCAAGCAATATTCTGAAAGTTTGTTAAGGCAAGAAATATAAGGGCCTATTAAAATTTCAAGGGCAATTGAGACAAGCATGATATAATAAATAGTACTGGAGTTTATCCAGGTCAGTGGTGTTAAAACTCACTCGGAGTAACAGATAAATTGGAGACCCTGACCTTTGTTTAATCTCCCACCCCAAAATGAATCTCTTGATGATATTCCAGAATATTTCTCTAACGGATGACTTAAAAGGAATGTTGCTATCAATTTAATCACCTTGGACTCTGCAGAAGCCAGGTGTTAAGTAGAAAATTAGACTACTTTTATCTTTATTTGCCTTTTATTTTATTTATCAAATCACTGAAGCTAATTAACATGTCAAAACATTTAAATCATAAAGTAAGATGACACATACGGAAGGATACTAAAGAAGCAAATTTCCTCATTATGAAAAAGTGCACAAAATTAAATCTAAGTTCTATTGTCAAATTTGGGATACATTTTAATAAAATTTTTATAGCCATCATACAGCAACACCTTTATGATAACATAACATTATCTTTAGCAAGAAGAGACACAAAAAGTCTTGCTAGCCACCAAAGCTTGCTCAGAGTGAATAACAGGTCTGCATCTAATTCTTCAGTCGTGTGAAACTTACTGTAAGTTCTCACTCCAGATTTATTTCACTGACAGTATCATTAAAAAAAAGGGAAGAACACACAAGGCATTTCTCAAGCTGGGAGAACTGAAGAAAAATATTCAAGCCTCCAGTTGTAATAGTGAAGGACTCTGTGGGGAAAAAAATTGAATGGTGCAGGAAGCATTAAAAAAAGATGGAAGGAATACACAGAGTCACTGTACCAAAAATAACTGGTTGATGCTCTTGCATCAACAGGAGAGATGCACCAGAGGAGTTAGAATAAGACCAAGAACCAATTGTACTGAAAGAGGAGATCCAAGCCACACTGAAGGCATTGCTGAAAAACAAGCCTCCTGGAATCAATGGCATACCAACTGAGATGTTTCAATAAACAGATGTGACACCAGAAGCCCTCACTCATCTATGACAAGAGATTCAGAAGACAGCTATCTGGCCAACCAACTGTAAAAAAATTATGTATATGACCATTCCAAAGAAAATAATCCAATCAAATGTGGAAATTAACAAACAATAACAATATCACGTGCAAGTAGAACTTTGTTAACAACAAATAACAGTCGTAACAGACATCAAGGAACTTCCTATGAAATCCAGCTGGATTCAGAAGAGGATATAGAACAAGGGATATCACTGCTGATATTGGATGGATCTTGGCTTAAAGTAGAGAACACCATAAAGAAATTTACCTGTGCTTTATTGACCACCCAAAGGCATTCAGCTCTGTAGATCACAACGAATTATGGATAAAATTGCAAAGAATGGAAATCTCAAAACACTTTATTGTGTTCATGTGGAACCCGTATATAGACAAAGGGGCAGCTGTTCAAACAGAATCAAGAAATGGTTTAGTATAAAGAAGCTGCGTAGTAGAGTTGTATCACTTCACCATACTTCGTATGTATGTTCCCAAAAATCTCAGAAGCTAGACTGTATGAAGAAGAATGCATCATCATGATTGGATGATGACTAGTTATAACTTGCAATATGCAGATGACACAACCTTGCCTGCTGAAACAAAGAGAGCTTTGAGCGCTTGCTGGTGAAGATCAAAGACCACGGCCTTGAGTATGGATTATACCTCAACATCAAAAATCCTCACAATTAGACCAATAAGCGACACCATGATAAATGGATAAACGATTGAAGTTGTCAAGGTTTTCATTTTTTATTGTGCTTTAAGTGAAACTCTACAGTTCCAGTCAATTTCTTATACAAATCTCTCACACACACCATTATGTGACCCCACTTGCTCTCCCCACTCTGTGGCAGTACACTTTTCCTCTCCACTCTGTATTTTCCGTATCCATTCAACCAGCTCCTGTCCCCCTCTGCCCTGTCATCTAACCTCTAGCCTGTCAGCTCCTGTCCAGAGTTGCCTTCAGGAACAGCTTCAGCTCTGGGCTAGCAGAGAGTCTGGGGTTCATGCCTTCTGGGGGCCCTCCAGTTTGTCAGACTATTAGAGCTGATCTTTTTGCTAGAGTTTGAGTTCTGAACCCCACACTTCTCCTGCCCCATCAGAGACTTACTTGAGCTCCCTGTCAGGACAGTCATTGGTGTTAGCTGACAACATCTAGTTCTTCCAGTCTCACACTTGTGAAGTGTCTGGCTTATGGGGCCCTTTCTGGCTCTTGGGCTCATAGTTTCCTTATATTTCTGATGTTTTTCATTCTTCATTTCTCTGGGTGGCTTGGGATCTGGGGCAAACTGAAGCTTCTTCCATGTCCACTTTCAAGCATTTAAGATCCTAGATATTACTCCTCAAAGCAGGATGCAGAAGATGTTCTTAGTTAACTTTGTTGTAACAATTGACCCAGATGTCTCCTGAAACCAGGGTCCCCAAACCCGTCCCTGATACTCTCTGTCCCTCACAGGATCTGGTTGTGATTAGGAAATATCTTAGTTTTGGGTTTAATTCTTTTGTTCTAACTGCTGTATTGTGTGCTCTCCTTCCTGTCACCTAAAATAACTGTTGTCTACTATCTAATTGGAAACCTTGTTGTGTAGTGGTTAAGTGCTACAGCTGCTAACCAAACAGCTGCCATTTCAAACACATCAGGTACTCCTTGAAAACACTATGGAGGCAGTTCTACTCTGCCTTACAGGATCATTATGAACCTGCACAGTGGCAATGTGTTTGGTTTAGGTACAATCTAATTAGTGAACACCATATGGTCACACCTAACTAGTGAACACCATATGTCCCCCAGTCCATTCCTGTCCAAAGGTTCACCTCAGTAATGTTTTCTGGTCAGGGACAGCAGCAGGTCTAGGGGCCATGCTCGCAGACCACTGCACCATCAACTGCAGTTTTTAGTGGAATTTTGAAGTGCACCCTTGTTTTTCTCATGCCGCCACTGGCACTCAACATAGTGTGAGCCCCATCATGGCAGTCTTTGGTGATGGCTGAGCACCATCTGGCTCTTATGTTCACATGTTGATAGACACCCATTGACATGGGTCCTTCTGTCTCCTGGGCTCTTTATCCCTCATGTCATTGCCATTCTTGGTGATGATCCATTCTGGACAAGTTGAAACCATTTGGTGTACCTCAGATGGTAGCGTGCTAGCTTTTAAGACCCCAGATGCCACTCATCAATATGGGGTGAAGAAAACTCTCTTAGCAGTAGGCTAGTTATGCTAATTGGCCATGATGTGCCCCAAGAGCATGGTCCCAAGGTCCCCACTCCTGTTACTCTATCCTTGAAATATTGTGTTAAGATTAGAAGAGTTTTCAGTTTATGTGGAAGTCCAGTTAAGTTGATGCACTTTCTACTGTGTGCTTTCACCCAGTCAAATTTCTATCAATTGTCTAATCTACGACCAGCCCTCCCTCTTCCTCCCAATCCTTACAGCCATAAGTCTTGTCTATTTTTAAGTCCTTATACTAGGGGTATCATACAATATTTGTCCTTTTGCTGCTGACTGATTTCACTCAGCATAACGCCTCCCAATTGAGACCAGGTTATGAGATGCTTCCCCAAATCATCACCGTTCTTTATCATGGCATAGTGTTCCATTGAGTATATGTACCACAGTTTGTTTATCCATTCATCTGTTGATAGGTATCTGGATTGATACTATCTTTTTGCTATTGTGGACTGTACTGCAATAAACATGTGTGTGCATGTATCTGTTCGTGTGTTAGCCTTTGTTTCTGTAGGATATATTCCAAGCAGTAGGATTACTGGATCAAATGGTACATCTATTTCCATCTTTCTAAGGAAGCGCCAAATTGCTTTTCAAAGTGGTTGTACCATTTTGCAATCCCACCAGCAATGTAGGAGAGTTCCAATCTCTACACAGCCTCTCCAGCATTTGTTGTTTTTTTTTTTTGGATCACGGCCAGTCTTTTTAGTGTGAGATGGTGTCTCATTGTAGTTTTGATTTGGATTTCTCTGATAGCTGATGATCGTGACCATTTCCTCATGTATCTTTTGGCTGCCTGGATGTCCTTTTTGGTGAAGTGTCTGTACATCTCCTTTGTTCATTGCTTAATTGGATTGTTTACCCCTTTATTGTTCATATTTTGTAGTACATTGTAGATTATAGAGGTCAGGCATTGGTCCTACATGTAGTTGCCAAATAATTTTTCCTACTCTGTAGGTGGCCTTTTAATTCTTTTGATAAAATCTTTGGATAAGCAAAAGTGTTTGATTCTTAGTTGTTTCCATTCATCTATGTTCTCTTCTGTTGATCATGCTTTGTCAGATTTTGAAGACTGTCTAAACTATGCATTAAAACTTCCATTGTTGATCTTATTTTTTCTTGCATGATCTTTATCATTTTATGTTTTTTTATCCAATTCGAGTTAGTTTTTGTGTAAGATGTAAGATATGGGTCTTGTTTCAATTTTTTGTAGATGGATATCCAATATTCCTAACATCATTTGTTAAAGAGACTGTTTTTATTCCAGTTTGGAATCTTAGGGCTTTTGTTGAATATCAGCTGTTCATAAGAGGATACTGGCATCTCTGGAGTCTCAGCTGTATTCCATTGGCCTATATGTCTCTTTTTGTACCAGTACCAGGCTGTTATGACTACTGTGACAATGTAATAGTTTTTAAGGTTGGGTAGTATGAGGCCTCCCACTGTGTTCCTCTTCTTCAAAAGTCTTTTATCTATCTGATGTGTCTTCCCTTTCCAAACAAAGTTGGTGATTTGTTTGTCCATCACATTAAAAAAAAAATGTCACTGGAATTTGCATTGTACGTGTAGATCACTTTGGGTAAAATAGACATTTTCACAATGTTAAGTCTTCCTGTCCATGAGTAAGGTAGATTTCTAACTGTATAGGTCTTTTATTTCTCTAGTTAGATTTATTCCTAGTTATTTTATCTTCTTGGGGACTATAGTAAATGTTACAGACTTGGTGGTTTCCTCCTTGATGATCTCTTTATTTCTATAAAGGAATCCTACTGATTTATTTATGTTTATCTTATATCCTGATAACTAGATGACTTCTTCTATTAGTTCCTGTAGTTTACTTACAGATTCTTTAGGATTCTCTGCATATACAATCTGTAATCTGCAAATACAGAGATTTTTACTTCTTCTTTGTAGATGTGGGTGACATTTATTTCTTTGTCTTATCTTATTGCTCTGGCTAGAACCTCTAGCACAGTGTTGAATAGAAGTGGTGACAGTGGGCATCTTTGTCTAGTTCCTGTTCTCAAAGTGAATTATTTGCTTAGATGTCCCTTATCGCATTGAGGAGTTTCCCCTAGATTCCTATTTTGCTAAGAGTTTTTAGTATGAATATGTATTAGACTTTGTTCAATGCCTTTTCTGCATCAATTGACAAATTAGATGATTCTTATATTCTGCGCTATATATGTGGTTGATCATATTAAGTATTTTTCTGATGTTGAACCAGCTTTTCATCCCTGGTATGAATCAAACTTGGTCATGATGAATTATTTTTTTTGATATGTTGTTGATCCTATTGTCAAGGATTTTATTTAAGATTTTTGCGTCTAGGTTCATGAGAGATACTGTTCTGTCATTTTGTTTCTTTGTGGGTTCTTTCTGTGATTTGGGGTATCAGGATTATGCTGGCTTTGTAGAGTGAATTTGGGAATATTCTATCTCTTTCTATGCTGTGAAATAGTCTCAGTTGTATCAGAGTTAACTCTTCCCTAAAAGTTTGGTTGAATTCATTGGTAAAGTCATCTGGGCCAGGAATTTTTTTGGTTGGTAGTTTTTGATGACTTTTTCAATCTATTCCTTTGGGATGAATTTATCAAGTTGTTCTACTTCTCCTGTGATAATTTTGGTTGGTGATATGAATCTAGAACCATTTGTCCATTTCCTCTAGTTTTTCAAATATGTTCTTTCCAGATGAAAAAGCCTTTCTGAAACTATCAGAGGTTGACTACAAAAGAATTATGTAGAGAGCTCTCCTAAAGGTTAAAAAAAATGCAGCAGAACAAAATGAAAAATTTAAGTAAGCTATTTGAACTTATGGAACATCAATAATCTGAAATCCAGCAAATAATAGAATTACAGAATGAGACAATTTAAAGTCAAAATAGCAGAATTGAGGAGTTAGAAGCCAGAGTTAGTGAGCTTGAGTATATAGCAACTGACGCTAGCATTTATGAGGAGAAAACAGAGAAAAGAAACAAGAAAAATTAAGAAGCATTAAGAAATGTGTGGGGCAACATTAAGAGGAATAATCTATGGATAATTGGAGTTCCTGAACAGGAAGGGATAGCTAAAAATACAGAGTATTGTAGAGTTGGTGACAGATAACTTCCCTAAAGTTATGAAAGAGAACATAGATATCCAAGATGTTTATTGAACACAACAAAACTAGACCCCAAAAGAAAGACACCAAGACATATTATAATCAAGCTTAACAAAATGAAACACAAACAGATTCTCTTAAAGCAGCGAGGCTTAAAGCAATGCTAACACTTGTAGGGAAACCCTGTAGGCTTCCGTCTGACTTCTCGGTACAAATGTTGTCGGCAAGGAGCCAGTAGGATGACACAGTCAAAGTCTTGAAGGAGAAAAACTTCCAGTGAAGAATTACATATCCTGCAACATTGTCTCTCAAATATGAAGATGAAATTAAGGTATTTGCAGATAAACAGAAGCTTAAAGACTTTGTAAAAACCAAACCCAAAGTACAAGAAATATTGAAAGAAGCTCTTCACATGGAAAAACAAAAACCTTAAGTGTGTATTTATGGAGGCAATGCAGTACACAGTATCCAGAATCCTACTCAGTTAGGAACATCACAAAGCTCAATCAAAGTTACAATTAAAAGTAGGGAGCCAGTGATCATATCATGAAAAACTATGGCACCATCACACTAAAAAGAGAGATATAATACAGTAGTTATAGCCTTTTCAGATGGAGAGGAAAGTAAAAAGATATGCAGAAGTTAAAGTCAGGTAACTTAGAGGAGTAAGGGTAGGCGCAAAGCAACATAACTCTGCAACGTATCAGAAGAAGAAACATAATACAGGAATCTCAACAAAGACAAACACAACACTGAAAAAGATGAAAAGTCAACCCATAAAGAATGACCCAGCACAGAATATTAAAAGTAACACAGAAAACATAAACAATACAAAAATAAAGGCATCAGAATGACAGGGTTAAACACATACCTATCAATAATTGATAGGTATGGGTTGAATGGAAATGGACTGAATGTACGAATTAAGAGACAGACAGTGACATTTTGGATCAAAAGACACAATCTGTCAATATGTTGCTTACAAGAAACACACCTTAGGTTCAAAGATATGAACAAACTGAAAATTAAAAAATGGAAATATACCTACCAAGACAACAGTATACAAAGAAAAGCAGGAGTGGCAATACTAATCTCAGATAAAATAGACTTTACCATAAGATCCACCATCATTGACAACGATGGTCACTGCTTATTGCTGAAAGTTTCAATACATAAACTGGAGATAACAGTATTGAATATTTGTGTACCCAATACCAGAGCATCTAAATACATCAAAGAAACAAAAACAAGATTGAAAATTGAGATAGTTGGAAACTTCAACACTCCACTTTCAGTAATGGACAAATCATCCAGAAAAATGCTCAGTAAAGACACAAGATCTTATTGTGACATTTAACAAACCCTCATCTACATATACAGAACTTTTTACCCATCAACATATTAGTTCAATTTCTTCTCCAATTCACATGGGGCATTTTTCAGAACAGATCGTGTATTAGGACATAACACAAATCTTCAAGAAATTCAAAACACTGAACTATTGTAAAGCATCTTCTTGGACCATAAAGCCATAAAAGTTAAAATCAATAGCAGAGAAAAACAGAAGCAAAAATTTGAACTTGTGAAAACTGAACAACACCTTGCTCAAAAAGCCAAGCATTATAGAATAAATCAAGGATGAAATAAAGAAATTATGGAATCAAATGAGAATGAAACACATCCTACCAGAACTTATGGGATACAACCAAAGCAATTCTCAGAGGTCAATCTATCTCTGTAAATGCACATATCTGGAAGGAAGAAAGTACCCAAGGCAAAGAATTAGCCCTACAGCTTGAGCAAATAGAAAGAGAGCAACAGAGGAATCCCTCAGGCACTAGAAAATAAAAACAAATAATAAAGATTAAAGAAGAACTGAATGAATTAAAGACAGAAGAACAATTGAAAAAACTAACAAAACCAAAAGCTGGTTCTTTGAAAAGATCAACAAAATTGACAAACACTGGTTAAATTTACAAAAAAAAAACAAAAACAGAAGGGGATACAAATAATCCAAGCAACAAATGAGATGGGAGATATCACAACAGACCCAACTGAAATCAAAAGTACCATAACAGAATACTGTGAAAGACTGTACTCTAACAGATTTGAAAAATCTAGAGGAAATGGACAAATTTCTAGGTTCACATCACCTACCAAAATTATCACAAGGAGAAGTAGAACAACTTAATAAACTAATCACAAGGGAAGAGGTTGAAAAAGTCATCACAAACTACCAACCAAAAAATGTCCTGGCTCAAATAGCTTCACCAGAGAATTCCATCAAACTTTTAGAGAAGAGTTAACTATTTCACAGCATAGACAGGCATAGAATACTCCCAAATTCATTCTATGAACCCAGCATGACCCTGATTCCAAAGCCAGGGAAAGATTCATTGAAAAAACAAAATAACAGACCAATATCTCTCATGAACCTAGATGCAAAAATCCTCAACAATATCCTAGCCAATAGAATTCAACCATATATAAAGAAAACAATTCATCATGACCAAGTTGGAATCATACCATGCATGCAAGGCTGGTTCAACATCAGAAAAACAATTACTAGTACAAAGAATAACAATCATCTGATTTTGTAAATTACTGCAGAAAAGGCATTAGACAAAGTGCAACACCCATTCATTCTAAAAACATCTAGCAAAATACGAATAGAGGAGAAATTTCTCAGTGCAATAAGGGGCATCTATGAAAAGTCAACTGCCTACATACTCCTGAATTGCGAGAGATAGAAAAAATTCCCTTTGAGAAACAGAACTAGACAAGGATGCCTACTTTCACCACATCTATTCAACATTGTCTTAGAGGTTCTAGCTAGAGCAAGTACACAAGACAAAGGAATAAAGGTCATCTGCATCAGCCAAGAAGAAATAAAAATATGCCTATTGGCAGATGACAAAAACTAAGTCTAAATGGATAAAAGACCTAAATATCAAACCTAAAACAATTAAGGCCATGCAAGAAAAATTAGGGTCAACAGTGGAATTTCTAATATACAGTTTAGACAGACTTAAAAAATTGACAAAGCACAATCAACAAAAGAAAAAAATAGATAAATGGAAGCTCCACCAAAGAATTTATCAAAAGAATTAAAAGATCACTTACAGAATGGGAAAGAAATACTTTGTAACTACATGTTGGAACAATACCTGATCTCCATAATCTACAAGTTAATGCAAAATATCAAAAATAAAAAGGTAAATAATCCAATTAAGTGATGGGCAAAGGAAATATATAGACACTTCACCAAAGGGGACATCCAACCAGCTAAAAGACACATGAGGAAATGCTCATGATCATTAGTTATCAGAGAAATCCAAATCAAAACTACAATGAGATACCATTTCACACCAACAAGGTTGGCTATGATCCAAACAAACATAAAACAACAAATGATGGAGAGGCTGTGTAGAGATTGGAACTCTCCTGCATTGCTAATGGGATTGCAAAATGGTACAACCTCTTTGAAAAGCAATTTGGCACTTCTTCCAAAAGCTGGAAATAGATAACACCATTTGATCCAGTAATCCCACTGCTCGGAATATATCCTATAGAAACAAAGGCTATGGCATGAACAGATGCATGCACACACATGTTTATTGCAGCACAGTCCACAAAAGTAAAAAGATAGAATCAATCCAGATACCTATCAACAGATGAATGGATAAACAAACTGTGGTACATATACTCAATGGAACACCCTGCAATGATAAAGAACAGTGATGATTTGGGGAAGCATCTCAGAACTTGGTTTCAATTGGAAGACATTATGTTGAGTGAAATCAGGCAGTGGCAAAAGGACAAGTATTGTATGAAACCTCTGCTATAAGGAGTTAAAAACAGACTTGTGTACAGAAGAAAAGGCTCTTTGATGGCTACATGCATAGGAGAGTGGGGAGAAGGTTGATCATAGATTAGGTTACCAATAGGCATTTGTATAGGTAAAAGTAGTGACAGCATGCAGTAGAGAGCAAATCAACATTACTGGACTACACCACAAATTGAAAGGTTTTCTAAACTCAACCCCATATTTCAAAGGATAGTATATTAGGGATAAGGGTCCAGGGACCATGTTTTCAGGGGATGTTGAGGACAATGGGCATAACTGGTCTTTTGCTAAGAGTCTTCTACACTCCATACTGGTGAGTGGTGTCTGGGGTCTTAAAAGCTAGCAAGTTACCATCTGAGGTACATCAAATTGTCCCAACCCATCTGAAATAGCAGATTACTGTAAACAACAAAGAGTTCAGGAGACAGGAAGACTCACATGAATGGGAGACTGTATCAACATGATAGCAGAAGTACCAGATGGTGCCTGGCTACCACCAAAAACAGCCGTGAAGGTGGACATAATGTACAGTCCCTGAGGTAATACAAGAAAAAGAGGTGCGAAGTTCAAGAACTCTACTAAAAGACTTAAACTGATGGTCTGACAACCTGGAGGGTCCCCTGGGAACATGACTCCTTGACATGCTGGTGGCCTTCACCAGAAGGCAATACTGAGGTCATCTCTACAGACAAGAATGGACTAGACTTGGAGACACAATGTGAGCATATGGTGTGCGTACTTTACAGTTTTACACATTTATAGGAGGCTGTCCTACTAGTTTCTTGTTAGATGGGAGAGAAGGGGGTGGAGAGGAGGGAACAGGTGCTCATTAAAGGGATACAAGAAGTAAAGAGCAGAAAGGAAGAATTTGCTGTCGTTGCATGAGGACAGCAAATGGAGCTGCAGATAGGTGGGCATACAAAATTTATTTGGATTGTATGCTTTCACTTGATCACAATAAAAAAGTGTAAAAGTACAAAAAGTTCAATAGAATTTTAAAATAAAATTTAAAATTTTCACTTTTAAAAAAGGATTTCTCTCACAAATAAAAGCTCTTATAGTACAACTGAGTTTTCTTTTTTTTTTTTTTGTAAATACACAACATTTTGATAGAAGAAAGCTGGATGGGAAAACTCAAAGCTAAAATGTTACATGCTTCTAAAAATGGAAAATCAATCAGAAATAAAGTGAACACATTTTTCAAATTGTGATGCATCAACTGGCATATAGAATTTAATTAATCAAAATTGGTATAGACCATAACTGGAACAAACATTAAATTACATCTGGCCTAGAAGAATAAAGGAATCTTTCTAAAGTTTAGAAAATTTTTTAGCTAGTGTCACAGATTGAATAGTATCCCCCCAAAATGTGTGCAGTCATTTGGCTGGGCCGTGATTTCCAAAACTTTATGACTGTCCTCCATTTTGTAATTTTTCTATGCTGAATGTTAAAGAAGGTTAGGGCGAGACTGCAAATCCCTTCCTAGCGTTGTTTCCCTGCTCCATTGTAAAGGGAGTTTCCCTGGAGTATGACTTGCACCACCTTTTATCCTTTCATCCTATGAGAGAGAAAAAGGAAAAGTAAGCAAGCAGAGAGTTGGGAACCTCACAATATCAAGAAGGCAGTACCGGAAGTAGAGTGCATCCCTCAGACCTGAGGTTCCTGTGCAAAGATGCTCCCTGATCAAAGACTGATGCCACACAAAGACTTGCCTCAAGAGCCAACAGAGGGAAAGCCTTCCCCTGGCACAAACAGCCTTAATTTGGATTTATAGTCTACTGGGCTGTGTAAGAATAAACTTTCTTTTATTAAATCCATCCATTTTGTGGTATTTCCACTAGTGCAGCACTAGAGGACTAAGACAACTAATAAGAGAAAAATTTCCTGGAATGTGAGTTGATGATCAACACTTGACAGCAAGAGTTGTAAGATTGGACAGAAGCGTTGAGTAATTTCAAGATTTATATATTCAACACACATTTGTTGGGATCTGTATTACACGTTGGCTCCTGGGGCTACAGTAGTCAACAAGGTTTTCAAAGTGTTTTTCATGGTGGTAATTCTGGTCATGGCTAGGAGTGGGGAGCTAGAAAAGTAAACAGAAATGCATGTGAGTATGATACTTAGGGTAAGGGATGTGTTCAAGTCCAGACAGTGAGAGGCTACTTTATTTAGGGAGATTCAGGAAGACTTCTTTAGAAAAGTAGTATTCAAACAAACATCTCAGTGAGGTGGAGGAGCAACCACGTAAAGATCCAGAATCTTCCAGGTAAAGGTTAAATTAAGTATACACTCCTGTGGTAGGGAGAGGTTTAGCCTAATCAGAGAACTAGTTAAACTGGTTAAAGAAACTGAGGAGTCAGGACGGCTAAGGCACAATCATACGAGGGCTTGTGGAAAATGTTAAGACTGTGGATTTTGCTGGGAGTGTGATGGGAATTACTGACTCCAATTACTGAATGGAAGTTTCATACGATGTGATTTTAATTAGAAGTTTTTCCAACAGCTGTGTAGACGGTGGATTTTAGGAGTCAAGAATGCAAGTGCACCTTGGTGCACTGCAGCGGTCAAAGTGAGATGCGATGATGGCTTAGTCAAAAGTGGAGATGAGAGAGGTGGGGGGCATGGGACACATCTGGAGAGGAGAAGCCAACAAAATTTATAGATAAATTAGATGTGAGCTCTTAAAGAAAGAGGAATAAAACACGACTTTTAGAGTTTTGATGTTACCATTTACTGAGATGAGGAAGAAAAAGGATTTTTGTTATTGTCATTATATTCTAGTTTCTGGTTGCTTGTTGTAGTTTGTTCTAGATTCATTTTTGTTTTGGCACACACACACACACACACACACACACACACACACACACACGCACGCACAAAAGCCTGAACTCATTACTGTTGAGTCAATTCTGATTCGTAGCGACCCTGTAGGACAGAGTGGAACTGCCTCATAGGGTTTCCAAGGAAGGAGTGGTAGATTTGAAGTGCCAGCTAACGCTTAACCATTGCACCACCAGGGCTCCTCAGCATGCATGGAGGTAGAAAATGAAAAGTTATGTTTTGGATATATCATGTGTGAAAAGGCTATTAGTCATTGAAGTGGAAAAGTTTAACAGAAGTTCAGGAGAGAGTCTTGGTCTAAAAATAAAACTTTAGATGTCATAACCTGCCTTGTGAGTGAAGCTGTTGGGATGGTTCAATAGACTATCGTGTGGCTTCCATGTCTCTGTTCATAACAAAAATAATGGAACATATGTCAGCACTTCCCATCCTTTAAGTGTCAGAGAGAATTCTCCCATTTAGGGTTTACCACATGCATAATTTCTCTCCTGGCTGGTCCAACAGAAATAACACAGCATCTAGAGAAGACAAAGGCAGTCCAAAGCTTTAGACCAAGACTTTTCTTTCTTTTTTCACTGTATGTTAAATGAAGGTTTAAAGAGAAAGTTAATTTCTCACTGAACAATTAATAAGCATATTATTTTGTGACATTAGTTGTCAACATCATGATATGTCAACACTTTCTTCTTCTTGACTTTTGTCTCCCATTACCAACTTTTCTGTCCCCTCCTGCCTTCCCATCCCTGCCCCTGAGCTGGTGTGATTATTTAGATGCATTTTGTTTTATGTGACTGTAGATACAAACTTTTTTGAAAGAGAGATATCTAATTCTTCAATCAGAGGTTTGGTTGTTCAGATTTATGAGGATTCTCTACAGGACTGGATCTTAGCTGCTTCAGGCTCAAGTTGAATTCCAGGTAAGTATAATGTGGTGGTGGCTGCAGATGGGTGCAGAGGGAGGAAGGTGACTCTTAAGTGTCATTTTTGTTAACATCAGAAGAGAGACTCTTAGCAACTGCATACTGCTACAGCAACAGCTTTTTGCAACAGCTATAATTATTGATTAGGATTAGTAGAGTCATTAATATTGTTTTTGCTAAAGATTATCATACTTGTAGAAAATGTTTGGAGATCTTGGCAGATAGAAAGAGACATGGAGTGTCAAGATATGCATCCTAAAGAGCACAACAGAAGCAATTGGCCATGTCCAATGAGGCTTTGCAGTAGGGTCTACTGTAGTAGGTTTAGGAAAATTCCCACTACCTTCTTTTCTGAACATTTCCTTCAACTTCTTGCTCTAATAAAAACCTGGCTACTACCAGAGAATATTACTTCCCTTACAGCTCTTTTAAACGGTGGTAGTGTACACTTCACATATAAAAATAGCATCTTAGTATGAAAAAATGTATCTTTCAAACCCTCTAGGTTGCAAGGACAGTGGCTATCATGGATATCATGAATTACTGAGATTTTAATTATCAATTTCCTAGTGAAGAATTTATAATGCTTTTATTCTTTTGTTTTAGAAAACATTCTTTTCTAATATATATTGGCCAGAGTACTTGATTGGAGAGTCAACATCAGCTGATTATTGATTTGAAAGCATTTTCCTAAACTGCTTGAGTTCATGTCACTGAAAGAATCCTGACCTCATAAAGTAGGGAAAGCCCTGCTGCCATCATCAACAGTTTCGTAAAGGTCTCACAGATGCGTTCATCTCTGCAGTTAGTCCTTGTATTTTGCCTCCCAAGTAATGGCCATTAAAATTTCCTACTATATATAATTTATTTGTAAAAGGTACCCTAGTGGCACATGCTGCTAATGAAAGTTCAGCTAACAAAACTCACCTGTGACTCCTAGAGGGAAAAGACGTGATGATTTGCTCCCATAAAGATAACAGCCTAGAAAACTCTATGGAGCCCTTCTACTCTGTCTTCGGGGTCACTATGAGTCAGAATTTACTTGACAGCACCCAACAACAAGAACAAAATGTAAGCAGTAAGCATTAAAGAAATGCAGTTTTCAAAATTTGTCTCCTTTTAAGGAGGTGGTACACCATTCTAATTTTTGTAGCTAACATAACAAAACCAAAAGCAGTATCAACAGAAAATTGCTTATATATACTATACATAGGTTTTGTTTATGTAAGTTAATTTGTATAGTATAGAAATAAGTTAGATGAATCTATTGAGAATATCATTAAAAATTTTATGAAGTAGGTAAGGTTTGAAATGAAGTTTGGTCTTTTACAGTATTACTGTTTTATATATGTATCTAATATGCTTAGTAACATAGAGGGTCAGTGAAAAAGAGGAAGACCATCAACTAGATGGACTGACACAGCAGCTGGCCTTTTTGGCATGGGGATGGCGTAGGACCAGGCAGCATTGTGTATAATGTTGCCAGGAGTCAGAACCAACTCAGTGGCACCTAACAACAACAACAAATATCTGTTTAAGTTCTTTATTATTTCAACCCTCAGATTTGAACTTGTAAGGAGAAAAAAAAAAACGCATTTCTAAGAATGATGAACCAAATAAATTCAGGTCAGCAAATGGACAACTTCTATTGAAATTTTTTAAGATACTGGCTACCCCTGATGCCTCCCTGCTTTATGACTACATGAAACTTTCAATTTTACTGTAGCTATTTCATTGGATTTGGGGAAAGTGACAGGATTTATTTTTCAAGGAAGAGTAAACACCTCCTTTTTAGCAACATTGTGCTTGAAGTGGATGAAGGAGAGCCCCACGTACGTAGGGGAGAGCCCCTACGAAGGAGAGCCCCATGTACAGTCATTTTGCCAGGTGGCTCTCATCGAGGTGTTTATTGTTAGGAACCCCACTATTTCTGCCAGCAGCCAGGACTTCACGGGATCCCCTGCTGCACTCCACTTTCCCTCCACGCAGAGAGCAGATGGGTGAGGCAGTGTACAATCCAGCCTCAGAGGCAACAGCATAGTGTTCTAGAGACCAGTGATAGTCCTGTTCGTAAGCAAATAGTAACTGGAGGTCATGAGTGAAAGAACTGAAAATTGGAATTGGCTTATGAGCCAGTACAGAAACTGCCTCACTTGGGTATTATCTCTGCCCTATTTTGATAAAAGGAAGGAAATGTGAACTTTAAAAACATTGATCAACTGTTTCCAATTTGGCTTGGATGGTTAGAACAAGATGCTCCCATGAAGCTCACAAGTCATGAAGTCCTTGCTTAACTTTCCATAGGAACATGTTCATTTACATTACAAATGTTAATTTATCAAGCCATTTAGATTCTTATAATTTACACCAATTTCATCTGGCAGAAATAGCCTCAGGTAGGCCTCCTAACTGTTCATGCCTTTTTGTATTTTTTTTATGCTCTGTTTTAGCTTCTTAGAACTTGGCTCAGAACAGCAAACTGGAAAGCTAAAACATAATAGAAAGAAGTAGCCAACATTCTTTTTAGTAGAGGTCAAGGGTAGTCTTGCAAAGTGAAGATAATTTACTGATTTGGGAATGGATTGAACAGTGTTATTAAACTGCAGATCTTCTCCAATTACAGACTTATTTAAGTTAGCATTAAAATGACGTGAATGTGTGGGTTTAACTAAATGCATACACTCTTAAATCAAGTGTTCACGCTCCATTCTCATTCGGAGCTACAGGCACAAAAGTAGTCAGAACAGAATGCAGGAATAATTTGCTCAAGAATTTTTTTAATGATTTTTGAGGATTTAGAGACCAATCATCTTTATTGAACCAAAAAATGTGTTTTCAAGTTTAATTATAATCATCATAATAGCCAAATTAAAATTTCTCTCAATTATATCCTTAATTGAGAATTTTTATTTTTCTGGCTATGGAATTAGCTTTATTTTCTGGAATCCCAGAGAGAAACCAGTCCCCTTTCAGACAGGCTGCACCCCTGCCTCCATGTGCCCCTGGTTTTGTCATCTGTTTGGTGCCATGGCTTCGTGCTCTCTACTCCCGTCTCCCCAAGCATTGATCCTTAGGACTCTAGGTTAATTTTCTACTGTGCTAGATTTCATGATTATGTTATGAAAGGCTAGAAAAATTGCATTTCGTATGCAACCATTTCAAATATCGGAGGCAACTGCACAAAGTTTTTCTTATTAGGGGCTAGGAAGTCAGCACCAGTGCACACACAACAGGTCGCCCAACCCTGTGTCATTCTCACAACTGTTGCTGTGTTTAAACCTATTGTTGCAGCCACTCTGGCAATCCATCTCATTGAAGTTCTTCTTATTTTCCTACTTTACTAAGCATGATGTTGTATTCTACAGCCATTGGTTGCCACTGGTAACCCGTCCGAAGTAAGCCAGATGAAGACTCATCATCCTCACTTCTGAGGGACATCCTGGCTGTACTTCCTCCAGGACCAGTAATTGGATAAACATCAAAACCAAACCAAACCCACTGCCGTCAAGTTGATTCCAACTCACAGCAACACTAACAGGACAGAGTAGAACTGCTCCGCAGAGTTTCCAAGAAGTGCCTGGAGGATTTGAACTGCCAAGCTTTTGGTTAGCAAACTGTTCAGTCCAAAATCAGTAAATTATCCTCATTTTGCACAACAACAACACCAGAATTTCCACTGGACAAACAGTGAATAATAATAAGCACAACCTTAGTTATGATAAAAAATAAATAGGGTGTAGTTTGTAACTATAACTAAAAACTAGTCATTTCTTGAATTGAGCTCCATCATTTAATGTACCATATACAATTACACTAGTTGTCATGGAGTTGATTCCAACTCATGATGATCCCATGAGATACACAGTAGAACTGTTCCATGTACTTTCTTGGCTGTAATGTTTACGAAAGCAGATCACCAAGCCTTTCCTCTGTAGTGCTGCTGGGTTGGTTTGATCTTTTTGTTAGTAGTCAAGCACAATCTATTTTCTCCACTCAGTGCAAATGGTTAAGCACTTGACTACTTGCTGAAAGGTTGCTAATTTGGACCCACATAGAGGCATCTCAAGATGAGCCTGGCCATCTACTTCTAAAAGCTGTGGAGTGATTTGATTCTACACACATGGGGTCACCTTGAGTTGTGATCAGCTTGATGGCAGGTGGCAACAACAACATAATGTATTTTTTCATCACGATGAAAATTTTAAGTAATCTAATACGTGACAGAACTGCAAATATGTATATTCTATAAAAAGAAAACTGTATTTTCTATTTGAAAATTTGTAAGATAGATATATAGTAAGTGGATAAAAAAAGCAGAAGGTCTAGTTATCCAGGGAAAATGAAGTAATAAATTCCTGGTTAATAATTAAAAATAAATATCTTATTAATTACATTATAATATAATTTCAGCTTCTTCTTACGCAATACATTGTTCTATTTCTTTTTTTATTGTGTTTCAGGTAAAAATTTACAGCTCAAATTAATTTGTCATTAAAAATATGTACCTATTGTTTTATGACATTCATTGCAATCTCGGCTATTTGCCATCATGCTCCCCCTTTTCAAGCCAGGTTCCTTGTGTCTATTTGTCCAGCTCCTGTCTCTTCCTGCCTTTTTGTCTTGCTTTTGAATGCTGGTATCATACATTTGATGGAACTAAGAAGCATATTCCCCATGTGTGCTACTTGAAAAATGAGATTAAGGAATGGTTTCAGCTCTGAGTTAATGAAGTATCTAACTTGGGTGTTCCTCTAGTGTCTGTCAGACAAGTAAATCTTTTTTTTTTTTTTTATTTGAATTTCTGTTCTACATTTTTCTGCCATTTTGTCCAGAACTCCTTCTGGTGATCCCTGTCAGAGTGGTTGGTCGTGGTAGCTGGGCACCATCTAGTTCTTCTGCTCTCTGACAGTGGAGTCTCTGTTTCATGCAGTCTTTTACTCCTTTGCGCTAATTTTTTTGTGTCTTTGATTTTCTTCATTCTCCTTTGCTCCAGATGGGATGGGAACAACAGACGCATCTTAGACAGCCACTTGCAAGCTTTTATGACCCCAGATGTTACTCATTAATGTAGGAGGTAGAAAATTTTCTTTATTAACTACATTATTTCAGTTGACCTAGATGTCTCCTGAGACTGGTTCACAGCCCCAAGCTCCAGCTATTAGGGTCCTCAAAGTGTTTGAATGTGTCTAAGAAACTTCTATGCTTTTGCTTTGATCCAGTTGTAATTTCAGCTTCTTAATAGTAGAGAAGAAATAAAGAGAATGTTAATGTTGACTTTTCTACTGAAAGTTGTTACAGAAAACAATCCTTTTATACTGCTAAACCACTTAAGTGGGTCAGTTCTACTCTGGCCCCTAGGGTCATCATGAGTCAGATCTGACTCGATGGCACTTGGCTTTCATTTTGGCCCATTCTAAAAAACATAAGACGTTAGAATTTCTGGTCTCGGCCAGAGCATGTAGACTTGTCTCCCTCTGTCCCTTCCAAGTAAGTACAACTATAAACTCTGACAATAACTTCAAGAAAAAACACAGGAGAACTTTGAAAAGTGGAAGAAGAAGGAGGATTGGTTCAAGACCCAGAAGTGCAGGCACAGTGCAGCAGCAGGCAATCTCAGGATCCCTAGTCCAACAGACAAAGATGCTGACTGACAACAGAAGGCAGGCAAGGTTGGCTCATTCTTCTCCCATACTGCCTGGGAGTCCTGCCTGCAACACTAGGCAAGCCCAGAAGAACTCTCAAAGGCAATTGATTGGAAGCCTCACTGATGATAAATAGCCAGAGGAAGTGCTCTCCTGTGCTGCTAAGACTGTCCTGCCATACCCAGAGATATCATGTGGCTGGGGGCACTGCAAAAGAGGATTCCGTGTCAGGCCTGGGGCATGCCTTCTGTCTCTCAATGGCAGAGAGAGTCCTACCCCAACAAGCACCCAATCAGGGAAGCCATCTCAGCTCATAGAGCTGAGATTGTCTTTTCGAGGAGAGACACGGGGCACCCTGACCCTAGCAGCACCAGATCATCTAAGCGGACCAAAATAATACCAGAAAGACTCCAAAAATTAACTGACCACTGAACCCCCTTATCAAAAAGTAGGCCAAGACCTAAATGCCAAATCTAAATAAACCTTTGAAAATTAAAGATTAATAGGAAATATTGAAAATGGCCAGAAATGAATAATGCCTTACTTTAGAGGAACAAGAAATTATACATTTGAAACCATGGAGGGCATAAGAAAGTGGCAGGGCATTTAAACAAACAAACAAACAAACAAACAAATGCTATCCTGAATGAGTTCTGTCTAGAAAAATTATTCTTTAGGAATGAATGAGAAATAAACACATTATCAGATGAAAGAAAGCTAAAAGAACTTGTCACTAGTACCACTAACCTTAAAGAATGTCCAAAACATATTCTTCAAACAGTATGAAAAGGATAAAAGAAGGAATCTTGAAGCAACAGAAAGGAAGAAAGAACAGTGGAGAAAGCAGAAGTATGGGTACTGTCTTAATAGAGGTTGTCTAGAAAAACAGAACCAGTGAGAAACTCCAAATCCACCACCGTTGCGTTATTTCCAACTCACAGTGACCCTACAGGTCAGAGCAGAACTGCCCCATAGAGTCTCTGAGGAGCAGATGGAAAACTGTTAACAGCCAAGGTCTTAACCACTGTGCCACCAGGGCTCCTGCACACATCAAGGGGAAACTTTCATTTTACTTTTTGAATTAAAAAAAGAGGCAAGAAAAGAGAAACTGAACACAGAGGCAATAAGTAAGAAAGCAGAAAACAAATAATGTATAATAGACTTAAGTCCTAATGTATGAATAATTAGCTAGAAGTAAACAGTACAAACATACCAATAAAAGGCAAATATTTGCAGAGCGGAATTAAAAAAGAAATGGCCCGATGATATGTTGTTTACAAGAAACTCATTTCAAATTCTATGTCCTAAATAAGTTGAAAGTTAAAGAACGGGAAAAGACAAGCTATGCAAACACCAGTCTTAAAAGGGCAGATGTGGCAATATTAATATCAGATGAAGCAGACAGCGAAGCAAAGAAAATTAATAGGGACAAAGAGAAACCTTTTAAAAAGATGAAGCCGTAAGGAAGACATATTGACCTTACATGTGTATGTACCAAAGAACCAAATCAAAAGCCAAACCCACCGCCACTGAGTCAATGTCGACTCATAGCAACCCTATGGGTTAGAGCAGAACTGCTCTGTAGACTTTCCAAGGAGCATCTGGTGGATTTGAATTGCCAACCTTTGGTTAGCAGATGTAGGACTTAACTACTATGCTACCAAGATTTCCATACCAAACAAGTGAGCCTCAAAATACATGAAAAAAATTTTCAAAGCTCAAAAACAAGGAATAAAGGTATTCCGATAAACAAGGAAGAAATAAACTGTATTTGCTGTTGACGTAGTGATTGATGTAGAAAATATGAAGAAATTTACAAAAAACTGTGAAAACTAATTAATCACGAATTTAGCAAGGTCTCAGAACATAGAATCAGCAAGCGAAAATCAATTACATTTCTGTACACTTACAATGTGTATGTGGGAACCAAAATTGAAAATACCATAACATTTATAATTTCTCTAAATAAAATTAAATACTTAGGTATATACTTAACAAAAATATATAGGAACTGTATGAAATTACAAAATGCTGATTACTAAAATCAAAGACCCAAATAAATGAATGAATACAATGTTTTCACAGATTGGAGCACTCAGGATAGAAGGGATGTCAATTCTTCCTAAATTGATTTATAGATTTAATGAAATGCCTATCAAAATCCCAGCACAGATTTTGTAGACATAGACAAACGTATTCTACAATTTTCATAAAAAGACACAGATCCTAGAATAGCAAAGAGAATCTTCAAAAAAAAAAAAAAGAATAAAATGGGATGAATTACTCTACCTAACATTGTTGTTGGGTATCACAAAATCAACACAACAGAGTAGAACAGCCCCATGAAGTTTTCTTGACTGTAATTGTTATGGGAATAGGTCACCAGTCATTTCTTCTGTGGCACTGGCCACTGGTTTCATACTGATGTTCTTTAGTTTACCAGCAAAGCATTTAACTGTCTGGACCTCAGGGCTCCTTTACTCACTACTAAGAGCCCAAACCCACTGCAGCCAAATCAATTCCAACTCATAATGACCCATAGGGCAGAGTAAAACTATCCTATAGGGCTTTCAGAGAGTGACTGATAGATGTGAACCACCAACCTTTTCAGTTAGCAGCCAAATGCTTAGCCGTGGTTCCACCAGGGCTCCTACCCAATATCCCAGCCAAAGCTCATTGCTGTCAAGTCATTTCCAACTCATAGCAACCAACCTGATAGGAGTGAGTAAAACTGACTCACAGGGTTGCCAAGGAGCAACTGGTGGATTTGAACTGCTGATCTATTAGTTAGCAGCTGAGCTGTTAGCCACTTTGTCACTAGGACTCCAAAACTAAACAAACAACTACTATATAGCCCAACAGTGGCACTATTGGGCATATATCCCAGAGAAAGAGAGACTTATACAAAAGCCTGTTTATGAATATGCTTAGTAACATGTAATATGTATTATATGTAATAGCCAAACACTGGAAACAGTATAGATGGCCTTCAACTGGTGAACAGTAAAAAACAACTGTAGCACATTCATAACATGGAATATTGCTCAGCAATTAAAAATTAATGAAGTACTGAAACACACAACATGTTGGGTATATATCCAGGGAATTATACTGAGTGAAAAACGCCAGTTGTTAAAGTTACATGTGTACAATTTCATTATGTAATATCTTGAAATGAAAAAAAAATAGAAATGGAGACTAGACAAGTGCTTGCCAGAGATTAAGGACGGGGATAAACAAAAACCAAACCAAACCAAACCTACTGCAGTTGAGTTGATTCTGACCCTTAAGGATGGAGGTAGGGTGGCGGGAGAAGGAGGTGAGATTCTTGTGGTGATGGACTTGTGTTTTATGTCTGCTCTAAAAATCTCAATACAAATCTTGATTATGATATTATACTGTAGTTTTGTAATAAAGTACCACTGAGGATAATGGGTAAAGTATACACAGACCTCCTTGTATTTTTTTCTTATAACTGTGTATGAGTGTACAGTTATCTCAATATATAAAGTGGTTAAACTTTTTAAAAACTTAAAAAAAAAACATACTAAGATTTAAAAAAAAAAAAGAAGAAAGAGAAAGATAGAGAGCTAGTAGGGAGGATGGAAGAAAAGTCTGAGTCAATCAGCCAGTGAAAACCCTCTGGATCACAACAATGTGATCCCCAGCTGATTATGGCAGTACTTTGACCTGCTTATATGTGGGGTCGTGGTGAGGCAGGGCCTACACAGTGGCAGTTATCAACAGCATCAGATGGAGGACAACCAGAATCAGAGGATGGAGGTTTCTATTCAGCTAGTGGAGCAAACTGGATTACCTATTCATGAATCTTGTTTTCTCTTTATTTTAGGAACACGGCATTACTACATGTCCCAGTTGTCACTGCAGTTAAATGTGGCACTGTCACTGTGACCAGTGGAGGTTCCGTAGAAGGGATAGTAACTGCTTACAGGGCTTAGCTCACAAACGTGTTCCTCGTGGAACCGCTGTTTTCTTGCCTCCTCCAGTAGCTAGCTGCCAGAGAGCAAGACAAACTTGGAAGCCCCACTTTGAAGATGAAAGAGAGAGAGAGAGAGAGAGAGATCCTGCAACCCTGAATCACTGTTTGGAAGACACTCATCCATTGTGAAATGTCCATGAGTGAAATCAAACTTCTTTCTCATTAAACCATAGAAGTTTCAGGTGGCTAGGACTTCATAACTCATATAGCCATCCTTAGCAGATATTCAGGAATCAAGTCCTCTATACTTTTCCAGTATATTTCCCTTACTCCCCTCTTTGAAACTGCACTATTGGTCACTCATGGATCTTTTATCCTTTGAGGCAATATTAATAGAATCTCCTCTTTATAACCCAAACCCAGGATTTAAAAAATATATGTTTATTGTAAAAAAAGGTTCAAAATACCTGAGAAAAATTCATAGACTGTACCCAGAAAAATAAATTAGAAATGAATATGAAAAAAAGAGCAAAGGTAACACAGAAAGAGGAAACTCAGATATTCCCAGGAGAAAGGCAAATTTATAAGTACATTCCTGAAACGCCTATACACTTGCAGACGTGCCACATTTACTTACAGGATTTCTAGCAGTCTACATGATGATAAATGTGATGTATTACAAGCTCTGTTTTACGCTTTTTATGATTTGTCAAGATTTGTTTGCATGTCTTTTATTAAGGTAAAAAAAAAGCATGCAAGCTTGCAATTCTTCAGAAAAACAGTACTTATATTACCACCAGGGAGACTTTTCTCCTATGTGTTCTCATCGAGGGGACAGTATATAAGGAAATAAACATCATCTACTACAGCAAGCTTACAGCAAATGCAGCTACAAAGATTAATCACTAAACTTCAAAACTGAAACCATAAAAGAAAGGTAATCTTAAGTGTGGAAGTTTTGATGGTATAGTGGTTGAGAGTTTGGCTGTGGACCAAAACGGACTGCAGTTCAGGTACTCCTTGGAAACTCCATGGGCAATTCTACTCTGTCCTTTAAGGGTTGCTAGGAGTCAGAATCAACTCAGAGGCAACGGGTATATGTGTATGTATGCATGAATGTGTTTATTTATTTGAATCCTAAGGAAACCCTTGTAATGTGGTGGTTAAGAGCTACAGCTGCTAACCAAAATGCTGGCAGTTCAAATCCACCAGGTGCTTACTGGAAACCTTGTAGGGCAGTTCTACTGTGCCATATAGGGTCACTATGATTCTGCAACTCGAGGGCAACGGGTTTTCTGCGACTCAAGGGCAATGGGTTTGGTTTTTTAAGTGTAAGTGTAAATAGAAATAAAATTTAGTTCCTGTACTGTCACGAGACTCACGGCGATTTCACGGGTGTCAGAGCAGAACTAACCTCCACAGTATTTTGAATGGACTGTTTTTCAGAAGTACATCACCTGGCCTTTTTCTAAGGTGACTCTAGATGGGTTTGAAGCTTAGCTTTTTGGTTAGCAGCCAGGTACATTAGCCATTTACACCACCCAGGGAGTTCAGTGTTTATAGGGCACTCCCACAACTTATCTCTTACTCTTTGCATGCTTTTCTCAGGAATCCACAAATAACTGAAATATTTTCCTTGGCTATTGTCATGGAATGAATTTTGCCCCCTAAAAAGTGTGTAGCAATTTGACTAGGTCGTGATTCCCAGTGCTGTGTGACATTCCTATATGTTATAAATCCTGCTCTGATGATATTAATGAGGGAGGATGGGTGGTGGTTGTGTTAGTGAGGCAGGATTCAGTCTGTAAGATTGCGTTGTTCCTTGTGGCAATTTCTTGGGATATAAAGGAAAGAAAAACAAGAAGAGAGTTGGGGACCTCATCCCATCAAGAAAGAAGTACTGCTGGAACTAGAGCACATCCTTCAGACCAGGGGTCTCTCTGCCTCAGAAGCTCCTGGTCCTGGGGAAGATTGAGGACAAGGACTGTGGTAGTTAAGACTGTGTCAGCTTGGTAACTCCATGTTTGACAGCTGTAGCAAGTGGTAGGAGCAGGGCCTGTGGTGGCTTTTCCTTCTTGAGCTCTCACCTATTTCCTGTCTGCTCATGTTGCCAGTAGCTCCTGTTCTCTTTCTGCATCTTGTTCCTGGACCTGAACTAGCAGCTGTTGGATTCATCAACCCTTATAGCCAAAGAGTGAGACTCCTGTTCCCTGACCTGCTGATCCTGGGTTCACTAGCCCCTGAAGCTCTGTGAGACAGCAGAGACCTCTCAGTCTAGCCCACCAGCTTGGGATCTGCTGACCTACACAGCCAGTGATCGAGAACTGCAGTCTCTGACCTGCTGACCCTGGGTTCACCAGCTCCTGTGGCCACCTGAAGCTTGTGCTAGGACTTGGGACATTCAGCTTCTACAGTTGCATGAGCTGTTTCCTTTATATATAAATCTTTCCTTTGTGCATACACATGTTACTGGTTTTGCTTCCCTAGAAAACCCAGCCTAAGACAATTTGGTACAAAGAGAGTAGGGTGCTGCTCTAACAAATGCATAAAATGTGGAACTAGTTTTAAAACCGAATTGATAGAAGACTAAGAAGGAATGGAGAACTGTTAACATCAAAGAAGGCACAGGTGGTAAGAAACAGCAGAAGACCAGCAGTGGCAAATGGGCAGCAGCAGAACCAGACCCATGCAAGACAGCATTGGATGGACCCGCAAAGTGACAGAGCTGAGTGCCTGTGTGCAGGAGGCTTCTTGGCAGAGTGGGGTGCCTCCAGGCACTTGAATTGGTGGAGTTACAAGACACTGGAACACTTGCCCCTGAAGGGCAGATGTGGGCATGAGGCCTAGGCCATGAGGCTTTAAGAAGTAGAAGCTGAAGAGACAAAGAGAGTGTGAAGCTGAACTGCCTCCATCTCAAAAGATATGGCCATGACCTCAGGGTTTTGAAAAGATGGAGCCATGGATTCCTGTGTTTGTAAGGGTGGAATTGTCAGTCAGTTAGGCTTAGGGTACACCTAAAGCAGAGGGGGCAGAGTTGGTGTCCAAGTGGGCCTAGAAGGCAGAGATGTAGCACAGGGCTGGGGATCTCCACTCAGAATCCAGAGAGTATGGCCAGTACCTAGAGTCTAGAGGACAAGGCTAATCTGTAAATTGTCTCAAAGAGCAGAAGGTTATCTTTCAGAGCTTTGGGGACTAATGTAATGTGTTATGCTGCCTTGTTTGTTTCTTGTTAATGCCTTCTCTGACAGAGGGAAAGCCCTTCCCCTGGAGTGAACACCCTCAGTTTGGACTTGTATCCTACTGGACTGTGTAGGAATAAACCTTTTTTTTCTTAGAGCCATTACTTGTGGTTTTTCTGTTAGAGCAGCACTAGCCAAGCCAAGCCACAAGTACCCTCCTCCAGAGCCAGCAGAGAAAGACTTCCCCTGGAGTTAATGCTCTGAATTTAGACTCTTAATCTGCTGGACTGTGACAAAATAAAATTTTCTTTGTTAAAGCCATCCACTTACAATATTTCTGACTAGGACAAATATCATTTAATCTGTTGGGAAAGAAGTAAGAGAGAAGCCTAGATTATCAGTTTTGCTAGTGGAATGCATGGAAATGTGGGTAAGTTGCTGTTCATTAGTAAATATGAAGATGGTCTCAAAACTTACAAAAAGTTTTCAGAATACAGGAGCAAATACAACTATTACTGGAAAATACACACACACAAGTTTGCTCTGGGCTTTGGAGTACAAATGCTGTAAAAAAACAGACTAATTTAAATTTGATATGAGGAACAACTTTAGCTATAATTCAAGAAAACTGCTTAACTGTTCTCATAGTAAATATGAGTATGTTGATTTTTAAAAATATGAAATTTAAATGACAAAAATTTAACATTATTATTAAATTTGATAACATAAAATTCCCACAGTTTCTGTTTTTAAGGTAAATAATGAGTTACGAACCAATTCCCAGCAAAATGTGTAAAAATACTCTTCTTCCATACATTTCTATCTCTGTTTTTAACATTTTCCTCATGATTTGAGGGTTTACAGTATGTCAAACCAGGTAGTTTCATTCCCACAAGGGGGATGCTTAGCACCATAGCAACAGAGTTTACATACTACAGACCTTACTAGTCATATACAATTTGGCTCAATCTTACATGTGCCATAAAATGTTAAAGAGTAAAGTTATTTCCCCTTCTTGGCCTCACCTGTGAATCCAGGCTGACAGATACAGATATAACCTGAGGCTTCTGGGTAGCTGAATACAGAGGGCAGCTCAGCAATACGTCCATACTGCTTTTCTGAAGACAACTCCACACATTCCCCATCAGACTGACAGGGGTTACTGTGGCACTCGTTGATGTCGGTCTCACATTGCGCACCTGTGTATCCTGCAGGAGGAAAGTTTAGAGAAGCCACTGAGTCAAAGCTCCTAAATATGTCCAAAGGGAGGCCAACCACTGGGCAGAAATCAATTAAGAAGATGATGTGTCTGCCCTGAGGAGGTGGAAAGAGGTATATCTGGAGGGAGGAAGCTCATATGGAAGGAAAAATAGTAGCAATGGAATCACTGAAATCGAATTGATCAATGCTTTTTAGAAATATTTGATTTAATGAGGCTTGAAATAAAAGAGGACTTTAGTGTAACCTTGATTTAATCTGAACATTCTAATCTGAGACTCTAATTGTGAAAATACTTTAAGTACTTGAATGTTTGTTTTTAAACTGCTTTTTTTAACTGTGATTGAGTGCAAGTTTAAAATCCAGCTTAAATTTGCATGCCCACCTATGGCATCTCCCTCTGCTCTCTTTGCCCGCTGACAGCACACTCCTCCTTTCCTTTCCATACATGTCATATTCTCCTAACCATCTCCTATCCCTTCTTCTCCACCTCCTTCATTCCCCTCTAGTAAGAGGCCAGTAGGATGACATCCTATGGATGCATAGAACCATAAAGCACACACACGGTACTGTCACTCTGTCCCCAAGTCCAATACCTTCCTGCCTGAAGAGTTGACCTCAGGATTTATGATCAGGGCCAGGATCAGGTCTAGGAGCCATGCTTCCAGGGAAACCCCCCAGGCCTTCAGACCATCAATTGTGGTCTTTTAGTGGAGTTCTCAGGTTGCATCCCTTTTTTTCTCGTGTTGCCCAGAACTCGACTTTGTGAGCCTCGTCCTGGCTTTCATAGGTGGTGGCCGGGCACCATCTGGTTCTTCTAGCCACTTGTTGCTATAGTCACTCATTCATGTGGGTCCTTCTGTCTTCTGCGCTCTTCCTCCCTCGTGTCATTATTGTCCTTGATGATTATCTGTTCCAGCTCAGTTGGGACCATTTGTCGTAGCTCAGATGGCAGCTTGCTAGCTTTTAAGACCCCAGACTCCACTCACCAATATGCTGTGAGAAAGACTCTCTTAACAATAGGCTAGTTATGCCAATTGGCCTTGATGCACCCTGAGAGCATGATCCCTGGACCCCCACCCATGCTTCTCTATCCTGCAGTATTGGGTTAAGATTGAAAGTGTTTTCAGGTTATGTTGAAGTCCAGTTAAACTGATCTTCTTTCTAAAGTGTGCTGTCACTGATTTCACCCAACCAAACTTCTGTCAGCTCTCTAATCTATAATCAACCCTCTGCTTCTCTCCCTCTCTTCCTTGCAGCCATTAAAGTCTTTTCTTTTGTAAATGTTTTTAAGTACTTATAGTAGAGGTCTCATACAATATTTGTCCTTGTGTCACTGACTGATTTCAATTATTTGAATTTTATCAAGGAGAAAAAAAAAGAGGGAAGATCTTTTTTAAGGGAATAGCAGAAAAGTCAGCCATATCAGCATAGCCAGTCTTAAATTCTTTTCTCAAACCTCAATATAAAGGTAAATGATTACTTCCTAACTGAGACACAATAGTAAATTATATCTGTATGGGCTTAGCTGGAACATTTAATTTGGGCCAAGAATAAAAACAATAAAAGATGAATGATTTATTACCCTACAAAAATTAAAGTATTAAAAGGAAAAGGTCCCTTCCAAAGTTGTTTGTCTGCTTTTACATACATATATTTGTAAGATATATATACATTGGGAAAATCTGCTGTAAGGGACCTCTTTAAAATGCTGAAAAGTAAAGACATCACCTTGAAGACTAAGGTGCGCCTGACCCAAGCCATGGTATTTTCAGACCCATCAGATGCATTCAAGAGCTGGACAATGAATAATGAAGACAGAAGAAAAATCAATGCCTTTGAACTGTAGAATTGGAGAAGAATATTGAATATACCATGGACTGCCAAAAAAACAAACAGATCTGCTCTGGAAGAAGTACAACCAGAGTGCTCCTTGGAAGCAAAGATGGCAAGACTACATCTTACATACTTTGGACATGTTGTCAGGAGGCAATAGTCCCTGGAGAAGGACACCATACTTGGTAAAGCAGATAGTCAGCCAAAAGAGGAAGACCCTCAACAAGGTGGACTGATGTAGTGGCTGCAGCAATGGGCTGAGGCATAAAAACTACATGGTGCAGGGCCAGGCAGTGCTTTGTTATGTTGCATGTAGCATCTCTGTAAGTCAGAACCAACTCAACAGCACCTAACAACAACAACATAGTGTATATATCCTTCAGTAAGTTCCTTTCAAACTTGCTTGAAGAAACCAACCATATGAGTAGTATAGATTTAACTTCCAATTTTTAACTACTGCCAAATACCCTGCAGTATGGGTGCACTATAACAGGAACTACTCTTTTTCTGCTTTTGTACACATTTTTACAATCACAATGTTGCAATACATATCCTTACATATTCCTCTTTGTGCATGTGTTTGAGTGTTATCCTGGAGTCTATGCCTCAAAGTGGAACTTCTGGGTTATAGTTTATGTATATCTTTAATTTTAGTAGATACACACTTCTCTACAGTATATACCATTTATATACCAAACAGCAATGGATGAGTGGTCGTGTAGCTCCAAACTCCTCCCAGCATGTGCTACTACTGGATTTAAAAATCCTGCCAGCTGGTTAGATGGCACACAATATCTCATCCTTTTATTTTATTTGGTTTGGATTACAATCTCCCTGGCTACTACCGGATTTAACATTTCTTAAATTTGGGGGACCATTTTTATATTTTCCTTCTGTGAATTTATGACTCATTTATCTTTTCTATTTTGCTGTTAGAATTTTCTCTTTTGGTTACTGTTCGCACAGAACATATTTTTTCAGTTGTTTCACTTTCAACCTATGGGTCTTGGGGTCTAAGATGTATCTCTTGTACTCAGTATGTAGGTAGATCTTTTTTTTTTAATCCATTTTTCCACACTCTGGCTTTTAACTGGAGGACTTAAACTATTACATTCCAGCTAATTATTGATAAGCCTCTTTGCTATTTGTTTTTTGTGTGCTTTATTCCTTGTTTGTTTCTTCCTTCCTCCAATATTGCCTTCATTTGTGTTTAAGTGATGTCTTCTTGCGAACCATTTGATTCTTTTTCTCCTTTCCTTTTATGTGTGTCTTTCAGACATTTTCTTTGTGGCCACCAAAGTTTTTGAGGAGAAATTGGCGTTTAATCTTGAGGATGTCTTGTGTATTACAATTTCACTTCTTTCTTGCTGCTTTCAGAAGTCAACATTGACTCGATCGCAATGGGTTTGGATTTTTTCTCTAGTTTGATGATTATTACTTATCTGCTCAAAACTGCTGTACAGTCCCTTCTTTTAATTTTTTAAAATTTCAGATCCAGTTATCCTGTTGTTTTCTTTCAATTGTACCTACCTCTATCGATATTCACATTTTACTTATGTGTTGTTTTTCTGATTTCCTTTAGTTCTTTAACCATATTTTCCTTTAACTCTTTGAGCTTTCTACTGTTGTTTTACAGTTTTGTGTTTTTAAAGATCATCCAAGAAAAAATAGGGTCAACAATGGAAGTTTTAATACACAATGTAGAGAGACTTCAAAATCTGACAAACAAAGCACATTCATTGGAAGAGACAATAGATAAATGGGAATTAATAAGAATCAAACACTCCTGCTCATCCAAAGACTGCATCAAAAGAATTAAAAGACCACCTACAGAATGGGAAAAAATACTTGGCAACTCTATGTCAGACCGACGTCAGATCTCCATAATCTATAAGGTATTACAAAATATTGACAAGAAAAGGATAAATCATCCAATTAAGTGATAGACAAAGGAGATGGACAGATGTTTTTCTAAACAGGATATCCAGGCAGCTGAACGACATACACAGAATTGCTCACAATCATTAGTTATTAAAGAAATTCAAATCAAAACCACAATGAGATATCATCACATCCCAACAAGGTTGGCTATGATCCAAAAATCACAAAACAGCAAATGCTGGAGAGGCTGTGGAGAAATTGGAACTCTCCTACACTGCTGGTGGGATTGCAAAATAGTACAACCTCTTTGGCAAACAGTCTGGCGCTTCCTTAAAAAGCTGGAGATAGATATACCATTTGATCCTGTAATTCTATGGCTTGGAATTTATCCTTCAGAACAAATGTTGTCACATGAACAGACACATGTACACGAATGCTTGTTGCAGCACAGTCCACAATAGCTAAAACTTGGAATCAACCCCAAAGTCCATCAAAGCATGAATGGATGAGAAAACTATGGTACATATACTCAATGGAACACTATGCTATGATAAAAAACAATGACAATTTTAGAAAACATCTCATAACATGGTCCCATTTAGAAGTGATTATGCTGAATGAAATCAATCAGTGTCAAACAGACAAATTTTGTATGAGACCCTTGTTATGAAGACTTAACAAGAGAATTATCCATAGAAGAAAGTGACTGTGTTGGCTACCTGGGTGGATGGGGGCTGAGGGTTTATCATAGATGAGTTAATTGATAGATGTTAGAAATTTTATTCTTTTATTGTAATTAACAAAAAATAAAAAAGTTAAAAAATAGAATAAAACATTAAATAGAAATCTTTACAAAAAAATAAAGTTTTGTGTTCTGTTAGTTATGCAATGATTCTTCTCCCTTCGTCTTGTCATTTTGAATGGGCCGTCATTTTCAGTTTTCTTGTCTGTTTGTTTTGGTTTGCCTTCTGTCCTCCCCCCCCCCCTTAACCAAGTCTTTAGAATATTACAAAACACTGGCTCTGGGAATGCATATGACTTTTTCAATTCCCCACATTCACAGCACTTTTACCCACTGCCTTCGAGTTGATTCCAACTCACATTGACCCTATAGACAAAGTAGAGCTGTCCCCACAGAGTTTCCAAGGAGCACCTGCAAATTTGAATGGCAGACCTTCTGTTTAGCAGCCACAGCACTTAACCACTATGGCCACCAAGGTTTCCACAGTACTTTTGGAAATGTTAATTTCTGTAGAAACATCTCAAGTGGTCAAAGCTTCATTCTTTGTTCCCAGCTCCCTTCCCCAACCTGTGTAAACTCTAATTCAAGTCAGATCAAGGCTTCAGTCTTTCAGGCAGCTCCCAGGCAGGCCAAAATAAACACACTGAATGGTCCACCTGCTAAGTCTCCCTTGTTCACTGCAAAGCCAGAGAGGGGTCCCCTTTGAGAACACAAACTCTGGTCTGCCTCCACTCCAGCCTTTGCTGTGGCTGTTGTACTAGGTGAAGAGGGGAGAAGGCTTCAAAAAATAAAGGAAACTCTTGTGGCTAGTGGTTAAGCACTACATCTGCTAACCAAAAGGTCAACAGTTCAAATCCTCCAGGTGCCCCTTGGAAACTCTACAGGCCAGGTCTACTCTGACCTATAGGGTTGCTAGGAGTAAGAATGGACTTGTAGCAGTGGCTTTTACCCCTTTGAAAATCATGTTTTTTGCTTGTTTGTTTGATTCAGTTCGTAATCAGTTGCTGCTATCTTCTGCATATTTTTCAGAATTATTACAAGGTTGAAAGCAGAGATTTCTAGTTTCTTTTCCTCATGCTCTTATGGGATAATAGGGACCTGAGACCTGCCTATGCTGCCATCGTCCAAGCCACCCCCTCTTTTTAAAATTTTAATAAAAACATGAATGAGTTCATATATCAAATTACAACCACAACATAAATTCTGATGCTCAATAGTATAATAAATTTGTTACATATTACCCTTGGGGTCTTTTTCAGTCATCTGAAGAAGAAACTTATAGTTGAAGGAGGAAACTAAAATCACATGTCAGATCAAAAACCCACAATGTTTTATAGCAAACCCCTCAAGAATCCTCAAGTTTCTCAAACTTGAATGTCTATTTTTTAAATATTTTTATTTTATACTAAACACTATAAAAATATTCACTAAATATCATTTTTAAAAGTAAACTGGTATTTACCAGCTACAGTGGACTCAGTGCAGAAGTTTTCTTTGACTATTTTTAATTTTCTTTTCATTCTGCGTCTCCAGCTCCTGCATACATAGGCTAGGTTAGGAAATAATTTAGGACCTCTGTACATCTGTGTTTTTCTGGCTCATGTATTATCTCATTTACATTGTGAACATTAGGAAGGTTCTGATTTATAGCCTTGTGGTCCTGTCCCACTGGGGCCCCGTGAGGTTTTTATTTGCTGTTTTTTTTTAACCACATCTATAAATAGACTCCTTCGGCCAAGGCTATATTCAATCGTTTCAACAAGTTTTTCTATAAACTCAGTATAAAGAAACAAGTTTCTTTGCATGAAGTACCCAGGGCTCTCATATTGTGTTTTTTATTTTGTTTTGTTTTTCCTAATTCAACCGTATTTAGACAGTGAGGAAACTTTTAATATTGGGATTTCAGGTGACTAACACTTTTTGTAGTTAATTACAGTGGCAGTGGTTTCATGATCCAAAGGAGTGGCCTCTTTTCTTCGATATATCGATAGTACTTTGGAGCTTTAAATACCTTTGTATATAACAGTGAGAGCAGACTACAAAGACATTCTGAGTTTGCTATCTAGGCAAAAATCACCACCCATTCAGTGACCCAAGACAGGAGCCCAGAAACAGAATAGTCTTCGATTCATGCTTCTTTCTTAAGCCCTAAATCATTTTCACAACTTAAATAACTCTCACAACTATCTATCTTCTTGTTTGTATTTCTAATACTGCTGTTGCCTTAGTTCAGGCAAACTGGTACACTTTTTGTTTAAATTACTGCAGAACTTTTTCACTGGATTCTCTATATTTAGCTTTGTTTCCCTCAGTCATCTTCCACTAAATTGCCAGAAACCAAAAACCAAACTCATTGCCATGTGGTCAATTTTTACCCATAGTGACCCTACAGGACACAATGTATCTGCCCCAAATGGTTTCCAAGGAGCACCTGGTAGATTCAAACTGCTGATGTTTTGGTTAGTATCCATAGCTTGTAACCACTACAACATGCAAGGTTTCTAGCTCCCAGAAAGCTGTTTTTAAATTAACAGGTCTGATTATGTCATTTGTCTGCCCCATAAGTTGTAGGGTAGAAAAGTGACATTGCAATTGGACTTCAGTTTTGCCTCCCAGGGCCATCTCTCTACCACTTTTCCTACATGGTCCAGTGCTTTTTGAATAATCCCTCAAAATTCCACAAGCGAACATGTTCTTTTCTATGTGCATCTGGCTTCCCCTCTTCCTTCCTTCTTGCTTTATTTTTCTCCTTCTTCTCTTTCCTTAAATAAGTAACAGGATAGTGGCTGGTGGATTTCAACTGCTGGCCTTTTGGTTAGCAGCTTTGAGGCTTAACCACTGTGCAACCAAGGCTCCGTGTACTAGCCACAAGACCTAGCATGGTCAACATTTTAATTTTGGCATTTAGTTAACAATTATTAAGGACGTAATATAGGACAGACTGAGCTAGGAACTTCATATACATTAAAAAATTTAACTTCAGAATAATTATATGAGGTGGATATTATGATTATCTCCACTTTATACAAGAGGATAGTTACAGATGAAGAAACTGGGGCACAGAGCAATAAAATTACTTGTCTGAAGTTAAATAGTGAGTATGTTTCTGGTATATTCCTAGGCATTCCTCAAATTTTAAAATTGTGCCTCCTCTGTTAAGCCATGCCTGTGTTTCTCTCTTTATTCCCTTTACAGAATTTATTGTAGCTACTTCTTAGACTCAGCGCTTCACTGTATACAGTTTTCTGCATTGTCCCCTTACTAGAATTTCAGCTCCTCAGAAGAAAAGAAAGCATAGTTCTTTTCTTTAGAAGTTTTTAAATTGTACTTTAGAGGTAAGGGTACATTAAACAGCACACATACTGGTTTGTAACACTGGTTGCCAGCCCCACTGTATGTCAATCCTTCTCTACCTTGGATTCCTTGTTACCAGCTTTCTCATACCTTCCTGCTACTCTTGGGATTTCTCCAGCCTCTGTCAGGCCAGTAAGTCTGGTCTTTTTTGTGTGTGTGAGTTAGAATTTTCTTCTACATTGTTCCCCAGGTCTATCTAGGACTCTCTATTGTGATCCTTGTGAGATGAGTCAGTGGGTATAGCCAGGCATTATCTAGTTGTGCTGGACTCAGTGTGGTGGTGGGTTGGAATAGCTGGGGAGAAGACCATGTCTTTTTGATTTTCATGTATATGTGTGTGTGTGTACATATACATATGCTATAAAAGCCTGAATCCACATGGCTTGAATGATTAAATCCATGAATGAATATAACCCTTACAGATTTGCCCTTCTAGGTAGGTTTTCTTAACTAAGCAATTCAATTGCAAACCCCTACCAGAAACCATCTCTCATACCTGACTCATGCCTTCTGGTGTATAACTTGGTGTTAATAATAACTGCCCTTTTTTGAGTGCATAATATTTTTCAAGAAGCCCTGGTGGTATAGTGGTTAAGTGCTATAGCTGCTAAGCAAAAGGCTGGCAGTTCAAATCCACAATGCCCTCCTTGAAAACCCTATGGGGCAATTCTACTTTGTCCTATAGGGTTACTATGGGTTGGCATTGACTTGATAGCACATATTTAATTTTTAATATTCACCAAAGAAGGCCTGATGGTGTAGTAGTTAAGTCCACAGCTGCTAACCATGAGATCAGCAGTTGAAACCCATCAAAGTCTCCATAGGGGAAAAGACCTGCTTATCTCCTCCCTGGAAGATTACATTGTATGAAACCCTATGAGGATGTTCTACTCTGTCATATAGGGTCATATGAGTTGGAATCAACTCGACGGCACAAAACAATGACAATAGTGGTAGTATGTGCTCAACTTTATTTTATAATTTTATTCTCCATAGCAGTATTATGAGTAAAGCACTTTTATCCCTCTTTTGCAGATGACAAACTTATGGTCCAAGAAGTAACTAACCCAAGTTCACTCAGCTAGTAAGTAGTGGACCCTCCCTACACCCAAACTGTTCACTCTGTTCTCTGCTTATGGTCAGAGGCCCTTCAGGAATACTTGTTGATGACAAGAATGTGGAGGAAATTGTTTTGGAAAAAATTCAGGATTTAAGTCAAATAACAACTAAAGGATAGCAAACATGTCCTTTCAGTGTTCTGGAAATGGGTAGGCACATGTTATATGTAGATATCTGATCTCAAAAATATCCAATATCCTTTGAAATTTCCTTTTCTCTTACATACAAAATGTATTTAATCAGACACATGAAAAATCCCAGGGGTTGGAGTCAAGAGGGTGGACTAAAAACACGGCTCCCTGAATCCCTCTGGAAACCAAGACCTGAACTGATAATTAAGCGGAGCCTTATGGACACCTAGTGAGCCCTAGCATGTGGCATAGGGCTGTTAATTTGGACTTCATACTGCTGAACACAAAACCTCCTCTCTTTTGCTGACCCCGCTCTCGGTGAGAGAGGGCTTCCACGGACTGAAGGTAACTCACCATTATAATTTTTTTCCTCTGTCTTGGCCAGTGAGGACAGCTGGGACTTGGATAGCCTTTAGTCTCAGACGCACTGCAGGTGCGATCAGCAGGCAAAATTGCCATATTTTGAGAGCCTGGCTTTGGACTCTGTGCATCTTGGATGCCTCTGGCATCTCTTTCTGCCTTTGCCATATAGTGGTTGGTACCAAAATGGTTGCAGGCTTGTGCGGGGTGCCATCTTGTTCTATTGGGAGGTGGATATACCCATACAGAGGTCCCAGCTGGATTTGATTCCTGGGCTGGGAGGTGGTGCCTGCCCAGGGGAGATCACTTTTCCAGGAAAGGGGCAGTATTTCACACAGTGTTACCTGCAGCTGGGGCCCAGGAGGCGAGGCTATTGACTCTGTGCATTGCGGCACCTTTGGCCTCTCTTTTGGTCCCAGTCAGGTGGCGAGCTTATGTGGGACACCGTCATGTTCCACTAGGTGATGGATATACCTGTACGGAAGCCTCAGCTGGACCTAATTCCTAGGGGGGAGGCAGCACCTGCCCCGAGGAAAGTGCTTTTCCAGCATAAAAGCAGTATCCTACACAGTGTCGCCCACAGCTGGGGCCCGACAGCAGAGGTCAGCAGAGCAGTAGCCGTTCTGTACTTTGAGCTGGTTTATAACAGCTGGGAATTGATCTAGAAGTGCTTACTTTGCCAGCTGGAAGACCTATACACCTGAAAACTCTAGAGAAAACCGTAACCAAGAAATCACCCACAGCTTCAGAAGGACTGACTTTGGAAGTTGTCAGATACTTTTTACCTCTCATTTTAAGACAGCCTAGACAAACAACTGTGGTTCATCCTCACAACATCTCTCCCAGACTCTATTGACCCATATGATGCCCCCAAAACAACAAATTCTAGAGAAAACCATAACCAAGAAATCACCCACAGCTTCAGAAGGACCCCAGAAGAAAGTACCTCACAACTTCTGAGATGAAGAAGCTTGTCTGACACTATCAGAATGTGACTACAAAAGGATTATATTTAGAGCCCTCCTAGAGCTTATACAAAATGCAGCAGAGCAAAATGAAAAATTAAGCAAGCTGTTTGATCTGATGGAACACCAGTACTCTGAAATCCAACAGATCAAGAATAAAATCAAAGGGATAAAAACTTCAATTCAAAGCCAAGAAAACACAATGGAACAAATAGAGGAGACTTTCTTATTTGGAAGACAGAGATACTGACTCCAGCATCTATGAGGAGAATTCAAAAAAAAAAAAAGAAACAAGAAAAATGAAGAAGCATTAAGAAGCACACGGGACTCTATCAACAGGAACCATCTATGATTAATTGGAGTTCCTGAATAGGGCAAGACACCTGAGAACACAGAGAGTATTGTTGCTGAGCTGCTGACAGAAAATATCCCAGAAACTATGAAAGAAGGAAATATAAATGTCCAAGATGTATATCGAATGCCATTCACTATAGATCTCAAAGGAAAGACTCAAGACATATTACAATCAAGCTGAACAAAAATGAAATATAAGCAGAAACTCTTAAAGGCAGCAAGATTCAAAGCAAAGCTAACATTCAGAGGGAAATCCTGTAGACTTTTGTCGGATTTCTCAGCAGAAACAATGTTTGCATGGAGACAGTATCATGAGACATTCAAAGTCTTAAAGAAGAAGAACTTCCAACCAAGAATTATATATCCTGCTAAACTATCTTTCAAATATGAAAATGAAACTAAGACATTTGCAGATAAACAGAAACTCAGAGCCTTGTAAAAACGAAGCCAAAGCTAAAACAAATACTGAAAGAATCTCTTGGCTTAGAAGAACAAAAACCACTAACTTTCTATTTTAGAAGCAAATACAGGACACATCATCCAGAATCCTACTCAGTTAGGGAAGCCTCCAAACTTAATCAAAGCTATAATAGTGAAAAAAATAATCCAGTGATGATACCATGAAATCTATGATGTCACAATATTAAAAAGAGGGATGTACTACAGTCGTTATAGTCCTTCCAGATGGACAAGAATTTGATACGAATGGTAGTAATTGAAATTGGATTTATACACAGTTTAGTAAGGGAGATCTTAGGGGCAGGCATAAAGCACAATAAAGATGCAAAATATCAAATCAAGAAATGTAATATAGGAGTGTCAACAACCACAAAACCAACCCTGAAAAAGGTAAAAAATCAACCCACAAAGAATGTCCCAGAACAGATTTATAAGAATAACAGAGAAAACATCAACACAAAAATAATATCACAATGGCAGCACTGACCACATACTTATCAATAATCACATTGAATGTAAATGGACTCAACACTCCAGTAAAGAGACACTGAGTGACATCTTAGATCAAAAGACATGACCCATCCATATGTTGCCTACAAGACACTTATCTTAGACTTAAAGATATGAACAAATTGAAAATTAAAAGGTGGAAGAACATATATCAAGCTAACAATACACAAAGAACAGTGAGTGTGGCAATTCTAATCTCACAAAAATAGATTTTAATGTAAAATCCACCATCACGCACAAGGATAGACACTATTTATTGCTGAAATGTTCAATACACAAACAGGACTTCACAATATTAAATATTTATGCACATAATATTAAACCACCTAAATACATCAAAGAAACACTGATTACACTAAAAAATGAGATACATCACTCCACGATAATAGTGCGACACTTCAACACTCCACTCTCAATATTGGACAGATCATCTAGAAAAAAGCTCAGTAAAGACACAGAAGATCTTTTTGCCACAATTAATGAACTAGACCTCATCAACATATACAGAACTTTCTACCCATCAGCAAACAACTTCTCCAATGCACACGGAACATTCTCCAGAATAGACCATGCGTTAGGACATAAAGCAATTCTTAGCAAAATCCATACCATTGGATTAACGCAAAGAATCTCCTCAGATCATAAAACCATAAAAGTCAAAGTCAATAGCAGAAAAAACATAGACAGAAAGTGGAACTCATGGAAACTGAACAACACCTTGCTCAAAAACTCATGGGTTATAGAAGAAATCAAGGATGAAATAAAGAAATTTATGGATTCCAGTGAGAATGAAAACACTTCCTACCAGAATCTATGGGACACAGCCAAAGCAGTGCTCAGAGGTCAGTTTATGTCCATAAATGCAAACATCTGGAAGGAAGACAGACACTAAATCAAACAACTAAACCTACCACTTGAATGAGTAGAGAGAGAACAACAGATGAACCCCTCAGGCACCTGAAGAAAACAGATCATATAGATCAGAGCAGAACTAAATGAACTAGAGAATAGAAGGACAATTGAAAAAACTGAAAAGACTAAAAGCTGTTTTTTTGAAAAACTCAACAAAATTGACAAACCATTGGCTGAACTTACTAAAGAAAAACAGGGAAAGAAACAACCCAAATAAGAAATAAGAGAGGAGTTGTCCTGACAGATCCAACAGAAATCAAAAATATCATAACAGAATACTATGAAAGATTGTATTCTAACAAATTTGAAAACCTGGAGGAAATGGGTGGATTCATTGATTCACATCACCTACCAAAATTATCACAAGGTGAAGCAGAACAAATTAATAAACCCATCACAAAGCAAGAGATTGAAAAAGTCATCAAAAAACTACCAACCAAAAAAAAAACTCTGGCCCAGATGGCTTCACCATAAAATTCTACCAAGCTTTGTAGAGAACAGTTATCTCTAATACTACTGAGACTACTTCACAGTATAGAAAGGGTTGGAATACACTTAGATTCATTCTATGAAGCCAGCATAACCCTGATACTAAAGCCAAGGAAAGACTCAATAAAAAAAGGGAACTACAGACCCTTTTCACTCATGCATCTAGATGGAAAAATCTTCAACAAAATTCTTGCCAATAGAATACAACATCATATCAAAAAAAATAATTCATCATGACCAAGTTTGATACATATCAGGGATGCAAGGCTGGTTCAACATCTGAAAAACAATGAATGTGATGAACCACATAACGCAAAAGACAAGAATCATCTGATTTTGTCTATTGATGCAGAAAAGTCATTTGATAAAGTCCAACACTTATTCATGCTAAAAACTCTCAGCAAAATAGGAACAAACTGCCAATTCCTTAATGCAATGAGGGCCATTTATACAAAGCCAACTGCCTATGTCATCCTGAATGGAGAGAGACTGAAACGATTTCCCTTGAGAACAGGAACTAGACAAGGATGCCCACTCTCACCTCTCCTATTCAACAATGTACTAGAAGTTCTCGCCAGAGCAATTAGACAAGATGAAGAAATAAAGGGCATCTGCAACGGTAAAGAAGAAGTAGAAATCTTCATATTTGTAGCTGATATTATTGTATTCACAGAGAATCCTAAAGAATCCATAAGTAAGCTACTCAGATTGATAGTAGAGTTCAGCAAAGTCTCAGGATAGAAGATACACATAAGTAAATCAGTAGGATTCCTTTATACTAACAATACTATTAAAGAAGAAATCACCAAATCAATACCATCTGCTATAGCCCCTAAGAAGATAAAGTACCTAGGAATAAATCTAACCAGAGAAGCAACAGACCTTTACAAAGAGAACTGTAAGACCTTATTACAAGAAACCGAGACACTTATACAAACAGAGAAACCTACCCTGCTCATGGATAGGAAGACTTAACACTGTGAAAATGTCTACTTTACCCAAAGTAGTTTACTTATACAATACAATCCCAATACAAATTCCTCTGACACTTTTTAATGAGATGGAGAAAGAATTCACTTACTTTGTTGGGAAAGAGAAGAAGCCCCGGATAAACAAAGCACTACTGAAGAAGAAGAACACACTGGGAGGCCTTTAACTACCCAACTTTAGAAACTATTACACTGCCACAGTTGTCCAAACAACCTGGTACCGGTACAAAAACAGACAAATAGATCAATGGGACAGAACTAAGACCCCAGAGATGATGCCATCGTCCTACGAACAGTTGATATGAGATAAAGGCTCTAAGACATTAAATTAGGGTAAAAGTATCTCTTCAACAAATGGCGCTGGCAAAATTGGATATCCACCGGCAATGAATTGAAACAAGACTTGTATCTCACACGTTATACCAAAACGAACTCAAACTGGATAAAAGACATAAAAATCAGGGGCGGAGTCAAGATGGCGGACTAAGCACACATCTCCTTATCTCCCTCTGGAAACCAAGACCTGAATTGACAAGCAAACAGAGCCTTCTGATCACCTAATCAGCCTCAGGACACGGCACAGAGCTGTTAATTGGGACTTCATACCACAGGGAAAAACCTCCTCTCTTTCGCTGACTCCTGCTCCTGGCTAGCCCCAGCTCTCACGGACGGAAGGTAAACGCACCATTTTGGCTTTTTTTTTCCTCTGTCTCGGCTGGCGAGCGGAGCTGGGTCTTGCCTGGTGGCTGGATTCAGACGCGCTGCTGGGGGGAGAGGAGGGCAAAATTCCCATATTCTGAGAGCCGGGCTCGGGACTCTGTTAATCTAGCCATTTTGAGCCTTTCGTTTTGTAGCTGCCTCAATGGGGTTTGTGCGGAGCTCCGTGGTCAGGGTGCAGGACGCCATGTTGGTACCGAGATTTTAGCGGAAACTTGTTCCTAGCCTGGGAGCCAGCGCCTGCAAACGGGACAGCGCTTCCCCGACAGAAAAGTAGTGATTTTGCACAGTCCTGCCTACGTTGGGCGCCCTGCAACAGAAGCAGAGGAATCACTACCTCTCGGCACCTTTAGCCCCTCTGTCTGCTGCCTGTGTGGAGGATGCCATCTTGGATATGGTGGCCGCAGCTGGACCTAATTCTTAGTTTGGGAGCCAGAGCCTGCCTATAGGAGAGTGCTTTTCTATCACAAAACGAGTACTCGACGCAGTGTTGGATAAGGCTAGGCCCTGTCAGCAGAGGCCAACAGGGCAGTAGCATTGCTGTATTCTGAACTAGTTTGTTATCATCTGGAGTTGGATATAGTGGTGCTTACTTTGTCAGATGAGAAGAGGGACCTCTACACTTGAAAACCTAACTGACGTGTGAAGTGGCCAGATACCTTTTGCTTTACATTTGAAGACAGCCTAGAGAAACATTTGCAATCCATCCTTACAGTACCACTTCCAGCCTCTATATATTCACATGGGACTCAAAAAGCAACAGACAATTGTGGCATACAAGCAATCACTCATGGCTTCAGAAGGCTCCCAAACAAAGCAACCAAGGAGTTTTCCAGATGAAGAACTTTTATGAAAGCATCAGGAAGTGAATACAAATGATTATATACAGAGTCCTTCCAGACCTTATACAAAGTGCAGCAGAACAAAGTGAAAAAATTAAGCAAGTTGTTCGATCTGATGGAACACCACCAGTACTCTGAAATCCAACAGATCAAGAAGAAAATCAAAGACATAGAAACTTCCATGCAAAGCCAAGGAAACAGAGTGGAACAAATGGAAAAAAGAATTTCTGACTTGGAAGACAGAGCTCCTGATGCCAGCGTCTATGAGCAGAAATCAGAAAAAAGAAACAAGAAAAATGAAGAAACATTAAGAAGCATGTGGGACTCTATTAAGAGGAACAACCTTCGATTAATTGGAGTCCCTGAACAGGGTGAGACATCTGAGAACACAGAGAGTATTGTTGCTGAGCTGCTGAAAGAAAACTTCCCAGAAACCATGAAGGAAGAGAATATAGACATCTCAGATGCATATCGTACGCCACTCAATATAGATCTCAAAAGAAAGACTCCAAGACATATTATAATCAAGCTTAACAAAATCAAACATAACCAGCAACTCTTAAAGGCAGCAAGACTCAAGGTAAAGCTGACATTCAGAGAGACACTATGTAGGCTCTTGTCAGATTTCTCAGCAGAAACCATGCTGGAACAAAGACAGTGGCATGACACATTCAAAGTCTTGAAGGAGAAAAACTTCCAACCAAGAATTATATATCCTTCAAAACTATCTTCAAATACAAAAATGAAATTAACACATTCCCAGATAAACCGAAACTCAAAGTCTTTGTAAAAACCAAACTCAAACTACAAGAAATACTGAAAGAAGTTCTTGGCTTTGGCTTAGAAGAATGAAACCACTAACTTTATATTTTAGAACGACACACTACTCAATACTCTACTCATTTAGGGAAGGCTCCAATGTAAATCACAGCTTTGATAGGGAAAGAAACAATCCAGTGATCATCATGAAAACTATGGTGTCATCATAATAAAAAGAGGGATGTACTACAGTCGTTATATCGTTATAGTCCTTCCAGATGGAGAGGAAGATGACCAGACTGGTAGTAATTAAAACTGGGTTTATAAATAGTTTATTAAAGGGGTTCATAGGGGCAGCTGTAAAGCACAACAAAGATGTATCATACCATTAAGAAATCTAACACATGAGTCTCAACAACTATAAAACCAGCTCTGAAAAAGGTGAAAAATCAACTCACAAAAAAAACAGTGTCCCAGAACAGACTAATAAGAACAACAGAGAAAACATCAACATAAAAATAAACATATCACAACGGGAGCAGTGAACACATACCTATCAGTAATTACATTGAATGTGAATGGACTGAATGCTCCAGTAAAGAGACACCGAGTGTCATCTTGGATCAAAAGACATGACCCATCCATATGCTGTCTACAACAAACTCACTTGAGACCTAAAGACAGGAATAAACTGAAAATTAAAGGATGGAAGAATATATATCAAGCTAACAATGAACAAAGAAGAGCAGGAATGGCAATTCTAATCTCAGACAAAATCAATTTTAATGCCAAATCCACCATTGTGGACAAAGATGGACACTATTTATTGCTGAAAGGTTGAGTACACAAGCAAGACTTAACTATATTAAATATTTATGCACATAATGTCAGAGCACCTAAGTATGTCAAAGAAACACTGACTACACTCTAAAGAGAGTTAGATGACTCCACAATAATAGTGGGAGACTTTAACACTCCACTCTCATTACTAGACAGATCATCTAGAAAAAAGCTCAGTAAAGATACAGAAGACCTCATTGACACAATTAACCAACTAAACCTCACTGATATATACAGAACTTTCCACCCATCAGCAGACAACTACACCTTCTTCTCCAGTGCACATGGAACATTCTCCAGAATTGACCACGTGATAGGCCATAATGCAATGCTCAACAAAATCCATATCATTGAATTACTGCAAAGCATCTTCTCAGATCATAAAGCCATCAAAATTGAAATCAATAGCAGAAAAAACAGAGATAGAAAGTGGAACTCTTGGAAACTGAACAACATCTTGCTCAAAAAAACACAGGTTATAGAGGGAATCAAGGATGAATTAAAGAAATTCATGGATTCCAATGAGAACGAAAACACTTCGTACCAGAACCTATGGGATACAGCCAAAGCAGTGCTCAGAGGTCTGTTTATCTCCATAAATGCACACATCTGGAGGGAATAAAGAAACCAAATCAAGGAACTAACTCTACAGCTTGAACAAGTCGAAAGAGAACAACAGAGGAACCCTTCGGGCACCAGAAGAAATGAGATCATAAAGATTAGAGCAGAACTAAATGAACTGCCAAGGCCAAGTGCCGTGGAGTTGGATTAGAGAATAGAAAAACAATTGAAAAAATTGAAAAGACCAAAAGCTGGTTTTTGAAAAGATCAAAAAAATTGATAAACCACTGGCTAAACTTACTAAGACAAGCAGGAAAGGAAACAAATAACCCAAATTAGAAATGAGAGGGGAGTTGTTACCACAGATGCAACAGAAATCAATAATATCATAACAGAATACTATGAAAGACTGTACTCTAACAAATTTGAAAACCTAGGGGAAATGGACAAATTCCTTGACTCATACCTCCTACCCAAATTATCACAAAGTGAAGCAGAACAACTTAATAAACCCATCACAAAGGAAGAGATTGAAAAGGTCATCAAAACACTGCCAACCAAAAAAAAGTCCGGGCCCAGATGGCTTCACGGCAGAATTCTACCAAGCATTTAGAGAAGAGTTATCCCCAATACTACTGAGATAATTTCATAGTATAGAGAGGGATGGAGTACTCCCAAACTCATTCTATGAAGCCAGCATAACCCTGATACCTAAGCCAGGGAAAGATCCAACAAAGACAGAGAATTACAGACTGATATCACTCATGAACCTAGATGCAAAAATCTTCACCAAAATTCTTGTCAACAGAATACAACAACATATCAAGAAAATAATCCATCATGACCAAGTGGGATTCATACCAGGGATGCAAGGCTGGTTCAACATCAGGAAAACAATTAATGTGATTAACGACACAAGTAACACAAAAGAAAAGGATCACCTGATTTTGTCCATTGATGCAGAAAAGGAATTTGATAAAGTCCAACACCCATTCATGCTAAAAACTCTTAGCAAAATGGGCATAGACAGCAAATTCCTCAACACAATAAGGGCCATTTATACATAGCCAATTGCCAACATCATCCTAAGTGGAGAAAGACTGAAAGACTCCCTTGAGATCAGGAACTAGACAAGGATGCCCACTCTCACCTCTCCTATTCAACACTGTGCTAGAAGTTCTAGCCAGAGCAATTAAACAAGACGAAGAAATAAAAGGCATCTGCATCAGCAAAGAGGAAGTTAAAATCTCCCTGTTCGCAGATGATATGATTGTATATGCAGAGAACCCCAAGGAATCTATAAATAAGCTGCTCAAACTGATAGAAGAGTTCAGCAAAGTCTCAGGATACAAGATAAACATAAGTAAATCAGTAGGATTCCTTTATACCAACAACAAGACTGCTAAGGAGGAAATTATCAAATCTATACCATTTACGATAGCCCCTAAGAAGATAAAGTACCTAGGAATTAATCTAACCAGAGAAACAACAGACCTTTACAAAGAGAACTACAAGCCCATACTACAAGAAACTAAAAGAGACTTAGATAAATGGAAAAACCTATCCTGCTCATGGATAGGAAGACTTAACATTGTGAAAACGTCTATTTTACCCAAAGCTATTTATTTATATAATGCAATCCCAATACAAGTTCCAGCATCATTTTTTAATGAGATGGAGAAACAAATCACCAGTTTTGTTTGGAAAGGAAAGAAGCCCTGGATAAGTAATGTACTACTAAAGAAGAAGAACACACTGGGAGGCCTCTCATTACCCGACCTTAGAACATACTACACTGCCACAGTGGTCAAAACAACCTGGTACTGGTACAAGAACAGACAGATGGATCAATGGAACAGAATTGAGACCCCAGAGATGACACCATCTGCCTATGAACAGTTGATATTTGACAAAAGCCCTAAGACATTAAACTGGGGTAAAAACAACATCTTCAACAAATGGTTCTGGCAAAATGGGTTATCCATCTGCAATAAACTGAATCAAGATCCATATCTTACATCTTATACAAAAACCAACTCCAACTGGATAAAAGACCTAAATATCAAACCTAAAACGATAAAGCTCATCCAAGAAAAGTTAGGAACAAGAAAGGAAGTTTTAATACACAATGAGGACAGACTCCAAAATCTGTCAAGGAAACCTCAATCAACAGAAGAGAAAATAGATAAATGGGAACTATTAAGAATCAAACACTTTTGCTCATCCAAAGACTTTATTAATAGAATTAAAAGAACACCCACAGAATGGGAAAAAATATTTGGCAAATCTATGTCAGACTGATGCCTGATCTCCATAATGTATAAGATACTACAAAATATCAATAAGAAGAAGATAAACCATCCAATTAAGCGATGGGCAAAGGAGATGGACAGACACTTCACTAAAGAGGAGATCCAGGCAGCCAAAAAACACATGTGGACATGTTCACGATCTTTAGTTATTAAAGAAATTCAAATCAAGACAACAATGAGATACCATCTCACCCCAACCAGATTGGCCATGATCCAGAAAACACAAAACAACAAATGCTGGAGAGGCTGTGGAAAAAGTGGAACCTCCTACACTGTTGGTGGGGTTGCAAAATGGTCCAGCCTCTTTGGAAGGCAATCTGGTGCTTCCTTAAAAAAATGGATATCGATATACCATTTGACCCAGTAATTCCACTACTTGGAATATATCCTACAGAATCAAGGCCTTTCACACCAACGGACACATGCACCAGAATGTTTACCGCAGCACAGTCCACGATCGCAAAAAGATGGAATCAACCCAGATGCCCAACAATAGAAGAATGGATAGGTAAACTTTGGTACATATACTCAATGGAGCACTACACAATGATAAAGAATAACGATGATTCCAGGAAGCATCTCCTAACCTGGTTTCAACTGGAAGACATTATGTTGAGTGAAAGTAGTCAGCGACAAAGGGACAAATACTGTATGATACCTCTACAATAAGATCCCCAAAACAGACTTGTGTATAGAAGACTTTTTGACAGATGCAAGGGAGGGGAGGGAGGGAGGGAGGGGGAGGAGGGAGTGGGAGGGGGGAGGGCTTAGTTTAGCTAGTTGCTAGAAATCTAGTTGGGAGAAAGCGGTGATAGCACACATTGGAAACAAGAACAACATTAAGTGGACTGCAGCATAACCTGAGTACTCCTTCCATCTTAACTCAATACTTCAAGGATAGAGTAGCTGGGGCGGGGGGCAGGAGATCATGCTGTTAGGCGAATTCCAGGCCAACTGGCACAACTAACGTTTTGCTAAGAGAGCTCTCTGCACCCCACATTGGTGAGTGGCGTCTGGGGTCTTAAAAAGCTGCCAAGCTGCCATCTGAGGACACAGCAAATGGTCCCAACTCAGCAGGAACGGATGCTCACCGAGGACCAAAATGACATGTGGTAAAGACAAACGAGAAGACAGAGAGACCCACAAGAGTGGGTGCCTACATTGACTTGGGACCGGAAGAACTGGATGGTGCCTGGCCACCACCAGTGATAGCCACGATGGAGCTCACAAAGAGGAGTCTCACTGGCAACACAAGAATAAAAAGGGGTGCATCATGAGATCTCCACTAAAAAACCTCAATTGATGGTCCAGCGGTTTTGGGGTTCCTCTGAGAGCATGGCCCCTGGCCCTGATGCTGCCCTTTCCCATAAGTTATAACAAAGTTCCACTCTTTGGACAGGAATGGATTGGACTTGGCAATGCAGAGTGACCATATATTGGAAGCACTTTATGATTCTATACATCTATAGGATATCATCTTGCTGACCTCTGGCTGGAGGAAGGGGAGTGGACGGAGAGGAGGGGAAAGGAGGCTGTTGGGAGGATGAGACATGTATGGAGCAGAGAGGAATAGTGTGCTGTCACCGGACAGGGAGAGCAGTGGAAGCTGCATATAGGTGGGCATGTAAATTTACACGTGAATGTACATTTTCACTCAGTTATGTTAAATAAAAATTTTAAAAAAGACCTAAAAATCAAATCCAAAATGATAAAGCTCATCCAAGAAAAATTTGGATCAACAATGGAAGTTTTAATACACAACGCATACAGACTTCAAAATCTGACAAACAACCCACAATCAACAGAAGAGAAAATAGATAAATGGAAACTATTAAGAAACACTTTTGCTTATCCAAAGGCTTTATCAATAGAATTAAAAGACCACCTATAGAATGGGAAAAAATATTTGGCAACTATATGTCTGAGCAACATTTGATCTCCATAATCTATGAGGTGCTACAAAATATCAATGAGGAAAAGATAAATCACCCAATTAACTGATGGACAAAGAAATGGACAGACACTTCTCTTAAGATGACATCCAGGCAGCCAAAAAAACACATGCAGACATGCTCACGATCATTAGGTATTAAAGAAATTCAAATCAACACTACGATGAGATACCATCTCACCCCAGAAAGGTTGGCCATGATCCAAATAATGCAAAACAATAAATGCTGGAGAGGCTGTGGAGAAACTGGAGCTCTCCTACACTGTTGGTGGGATTGCAAAATGGTTCAAAGTCTTTGGAAAGCAATCTGGTGCTTCCTTAAAAAGCTGGAAATAGATGTATCATTTGACCCAGTAATTCCACTGCTTGGAACATACCCTACAGAATCAAGGCCATTCACACCAACTGGTACATGCACATGAATGTTTATTGCAGGACAACCCACAATAGCAAAAAGATGGAATCAACCCAGATGCCCAACAACAGAGGAATGGCTAGGTAAACTATAGTATATATACTCACTGGAGCACTATACAATGATAAAGAACAATGAGGATTTTAGGAAGCATCTCATAACCTGATTTCAATTGGAAGACATTATGTTGAGTGAAAGTAGTCAGTGACAAGAGAGGGAGACTGTGGAGTGCTGATTAGATAGTTGATAGAAATTTGATTAGGTCAAATCTGTAACAGCACACATTAGAAAGAAGATCAATTTTAACTGGACTTCAACATAACATGATTACTCCTCCCATCTTAACCCAATATTGCAAGGACCGAGCAGCTGGGGCAGGGGTCTTGGGACTATGCTCTCAGAGGCCATCGAGGCCAATTGGTATAAGTAGTATATTGCTAAGAGAGTCTTCTGCACCCCACATTGCTGAGTGGCGTCCAGGGTCTTAAAAGCTGCTAAGCTGCCATATGAGGTACACTAAATGGTCCCAGCTCAGCAGGAACAGATGATCTCCAGTGACCAAAACTACATGGGGGAAAGAACCAAGAAGACACAGAGACCCAGGTAAGCAGGTGATTACATTGACATGTGACTGGAAGACACAGATCATGCCTGGCTACTATCAGTGATAGCCATGATGTGGCTCACAAAGGTGAGTCTCATTGGCAACATGAAAATAAAAAGGGGTACAACCTGAGGTCTTCACTAAAATATTGCAGTTGATGGTCCAGGGGCCTCGGGGTTCCCCTGAGAGCATGGCCCCTGGCCCCTGTCTATAAATCATAATGGAGGTCAACTCTTTAGACAGAAATGGATTGGACTTGGTGGCACAGAGTGACCATATCATGTGTATACTTTATGGTTCTATGCATCTATAGGGTGTCATCTGGCTGACCTCTTACTGGACATGGACACAGGGGAGAGGGTGAAGAGGAGGGGATAGGAGATTGTTAGGAGGATAGGACATGTACAGGACGGAGAGTGATGTCACCGGGCAGGGAGAGCAGTGGAAGCTGCTTATTGGTGGGTATGCAAATTTATATGGGATTGTATATTTTCACCCAATAATAATAATAAAAAAAAAAGTCCCATAAGCAATGGAACATCTTTTACCCAGAAGCTACTATCAATTGGCTCCAGTCTCCATGTATGTTCCCCAACTACAAGATTACCCATATCTGGGGGGGCGGAGTCAAGATGGTGGACGAAGCACACGTCTCTTTATATCCCTCTGGAAACCAAGACCTGAATTGACAAGCAAACAGAGCCTTCCGATCACCTAATCAGCCTCAGGACACGGCACAGAGCTGTTAATTGGGACTTCATACCACTCAGCGAAAAACTTCCTCTCTTTCGCAGACTCCCGCTCCTGGCTAGCCCCAGCTCTCACGGACGGAAGGTAAACGCACCATTTTGACTTTTTTTTCCTCGGTCTCGGCTGGCGGGTGGAGCTGGGCCTTGCCTGGCGGGCGGAGCTGGGCCTTGCCTGGCGGCTGGACTCAGACGCGCTGCTGGGGGGATAGGCAGGCGAAATTCCCATATTCTGAGAGCCAGGCTTGGGACTCTGTTAATCTAGACACTTTGAGCCTTTCGTTTTGTAGCTGCCTCAGTGGGGTTTGTGCGGAACTCCGTGGTCAGGGTGCGGGACGCCATGTTGGTACTGAGATTTTAGCGGGACCTCGTTCTTAGCCTGGGAGCCAGTGCCTGCAAACGGGACAGCGCTTCTCCGTCAGAAAAGTAGTGATTTTGCACAGTGCTGCCTACGTTGGTGGCCCTGCAACAGAAGCAGAGGAATCACTACCTCTGGGCACCTTTAGCCCCCCGGTCTGCTGCCTGTGTGGAGGACGCCATCTTGTATACGGTGGCCGCAGCTGGACCTAATTAGCTTGGGAGCCAGACCCTGCCCACAGGAGAGCGCTTTTCTATCACAAAACCAGTACTCGACGCAGTGTTGGCTAAGGCTAGGCCCTGTCAACAGAGGCCAACAGGGCAGTAGCATGGATGTATTCTGAACTAGTTTGTTATCATCTGAGGTTGGATATAGTGGTGCTTACTTTGTCAGATGAGAAGAGGGACCTCTACACCTGAAAACCTAACTGACTTGTGAACTGGTCAGATACCTTTTGCTTTACATTTGAAGACAGCCTAGAGAAACATTTGCAATCCATCCTCACAGTACCACTTCCAGGCTCTATATACTCACATGGGACCCAAAAAGCAACAGACAATTGTGGCATACAAGCAATCACTCATGGCTTCAGAAGGCTCCCAAACAAAGCAACCAAGGAGTTTTCCAGATGAAGAACTTTTATGAAAGCATCAGGAAGTGAATACAAATTGATTATATACAGAGCCCTTCTAGACCTTACACAAAACGCAGCAGAACAAAGCGAAAAATTAAGCAAGATGTTCGATCTGATGGAACATCAGTACTCTGAAATCCAACAGATCAAGAAGAGAATCAAAGACATAGAAACTTCCAGGCAAAGCCAAGAAAACAGAATGGAACAAATGGAAAAAAGAATTTCTGACTTGGAAGACAGAGCTCCTGATGCCAGCGTCTATGAGCAGAAATCAGAAAAAAGAAACAAGAAAAATGAAGAAACATTAAGAAGCATGTGGGACTCTATTAAGAGGAACAACCTTCGATTAATTGGAGTCTCTGAACAGGGTGAGGAGACATCCGAGAACACAGAGAGTATTGTTGCTGAGCTGCTGAAAGAAAACTTCCCAGAAATCATGAAGGAAGAGAATATAGACATCTCAGATGCATATCGTATGCCACCCAATATAGATCTCAAAAGGATTACCCATATCTGTAAAAAAAAAAAAAGAAAAGAAAAGAAAAAAAAGAGCCGGGAGCGGGGAAGAAGGACGCAGATAGGTGATTAGTACACTCATGTAACTAAAAACTGGTTGTTGCTGAGCTGATTCTGGCTCATGGAGACCCGATATGTGTGTTTGTAGAACTGTACTCCACAGTGTTTTCAGTGGTCGATTTTCTAGAAGTAGACTGCCAAACTTTCATCTGAGGTGTCTCTGGATGGGTCCAAACTTCCAACTACGTGGCTAACAGTTGAGCTGCTAACCATTTCCACTACTCAAGGACAACAAGCTTATATAGGTAAGTCTTGAATAAGCATAAATTTATTGCTTATTTTTCAACAGACCATGAAAGAAGAGAGAGGAACTGCCATACTTTTCATTTCTGTCAATGAAATTCTAAAAAGAATTAAACTAAAAACATGTTAAGGGGGTTGCTTGCCAAATTAATTATCAGTGTTGACTTAAGTTCTACATACAATTTCCTATTTATCTGTCATCAACTCTATGCTCATGTCTATAGTTTTATAAAGCATTCTAATTACCCTTTATATATAACTTCTAGCTGTGGTTAATGTATATTTTGTCTGCATTCTTCTTTACATTATAAGAGTTGAAGAGAATACTCCTGTTTGTGGAATAACATTCTATACCCTCTCTGGGCACCATCAGAATCGTGCTGACATGATTTGTGAATGATAAACCAGAATCTTGGGATTTCTACATCTTTCTATGAATTTCTATACATTCCAGGTGGTTAAGAGGCTATTTTAGATGAAAAAGAAGCAGCTGCCAGTGAATTTTTCTCTATGAAGATGTTGAATTTTATCATTCCATTGATTGTCCCTGTCTGTTTCTTCTAAAGGCTTCTGATCATTGGGCAGGCTGGTAACCTACTTTAGATAATGCTTAGTGCAGCAGTAGGTATGTATGAATACTGAAAAATGCAATTAAATTAGACAAAGATAACTGGAAGAAAGGTTGTTCTAAACCTTTAAAAACAATAAATTTCAGTGTCTCCTTTATACAAAACATGTTTTTTCTGTTCAAAGATGAGGAAACAATGCAGAAGGCATTCTGTTTCTTACCAGGCCAGCAGTGACAGGTGTAATTGTCCACACTGTTCTCACATGTAGCATTATTATGACAGGGTTTTGACCAACATAGAAGCATCAAAGTCTCACAGTGCAGCCCTGTGAATCCACTACTCACGCAGTTACAGCTGTATCTGGAAAGTGAAATGAAATTTTCATGTTAGCTGTTGATCATATTGAGATAAATTATCTTTTCTCTGTCCTCTCTACCTGTCCATCAGCCTGAGGTCTGTGGTATAGCCTTAATATTTATATTAAAACCCTAGGAATTATCTCTATAGGCCTGGAAGCATTGTGAGCTTCGTATTAATGTCTTATTGTTAGATAATGTCTTATCACAGGAATATTTTAGAATGAAACTTTTCCTGATCATTTGTCAATTTACAGGAATTATCTGATAGCTCCAGTTAGATGAATATTGATGAGGAACGTTGTTGACTTATTATCAGAAAACATTTATCTGTTGATTAAATTTGAAATACAGCTTCATGTAAAATGGAAACTTGGTGGCACAGTGGTTAAGAACTATGGCTGCTAATCAAAAGGTCAGCAGTTTGAATTTACCAGTTACTCCTTGGAAACCCTATGGGGAAATTGTACTCTGTCCTATAGGGTTGCGACAAGTTGCAATCAACTTGAAGACAATAGAATGGAGATATTCGGGTTCATGTGAAGTGCTTTGGAAGCCATGATTACTTACTTCAGTTCCCTCATCCATAAATTGAAGACGATAGTACTCAGGTCAGAGGGTTGTTGTGATAATTAAAATGCATGGACGAAACAAAGCTTCGTATCTCAGGCATCAGAAGGCACTGAGTAAACTGCTATCAGATAGTACTAAGTAAAATTGTTAATAGTTTTTAAGACAGTAGGGAATGATCTCTACCATTGTGGTGTTCTCTTATTTAGAGGGCCTATTAATAAAGCTTTTTATGAAAAATTAAGCAATAAATTATGAAAAAAATCAGGAAAAGACCTCATTAAATCAGTTGTGATTTACAATTTTCTCTTAGATCATGGGAATGTCTCAGTATTATATTTCTGATCACTTGACAAGTAATTGTCAGATAAACATCTGATGGGGAAAGTTGTTGACTTTATCATGAAGGGCTTTTAATTTAGATGACATCTCAAGATTTAATATTGTGAAAACCTCGATGAACATACTTGGTTTAGCTTAGTTTCAGTAAAAAAAAAGGTCTGTCATCCTTGTTAGTTGCTATGGAGTGAATTCTGACTCACGGCAACCCCCTATGTGCAGAGTAGGACAGCTTCATAAACGTTTAAAGTATCTGACCTTTCAGAAGCAGATCACCAGGGCTGTCTTCCGAGGCATCTCGGGGGAGATTGCAACCACCAAGTTTTCAGTTATTAGTTAATCATTCAACAGTTTGTGCCACCCAAAACCCATTGCTGTCTGGTTGATTCTGACTCACAGTGACCCTAGAGCACACCAGCACTTAACCATTTGCACCAACTAAATCCACTCCATTGAGTCGATTCCAACTCTTAGCAACTCTGTAGGACAGAGTAGAATTGCTCCACAGAGTTTCCAAAGAGCGTTTGGCTGATCCAGACTGCCGACCCTTCAGTTAGCAAAAGTAGTACTTAACCACCATGCGACCAGGGCTTCCTTGACACCACCAGGGACTACAAAAACAAAAGTCTGGGAAAAACAATACAACAGTTAGAATGCTATTCACCATAATGCTGTGTACTTACCACTGAATACAGATATCCCAAAACCAAACCAGTTGCCACTGAGTCTATTCCAGCTCATTGTGACCCTATGTGTGCAGAGTAGAATGTGCTCCACTGGGTTGCCAAGGTAGTGACCTTTTGGGAAGAGATTACCAGGTCTTTCTTCCACAGCACTTTTTGCTGTGTTCACTTGGCCAACCTTTCTGTGAATAGTTGAGCACTTAACCTATTGCTCAGCACAGATTTTAGAAACTCATTAGTATCTGAAATACTACCCAAATGTAATAAATGACTATAATTTTCATACATCTTGCTAGTCAGAAATCCTCCATTCACTTGTTCATTTGTTTACTTAAAAATACTCACTAAAAACCTACTTATAAGACATTAAAGACAAAGGCCTTGCATTCAAGGTACTTTCTAAAACACAACCAAACCTGCGGAGAGTTGATTCTGACTTATAGCAATCCTATAGGACAGAGCAGAACTGCCTATAGGGTTTCCAAGGAGTGGCTGGTGGATTAGAACTACTGGTCTTTTAGTTACAACAGCCAAGTTCCTAACCACTCTGCAAGCTGGGCTCTACTTCCTGACTGGTAGACCTCAGTTCATGAAGTTAGAGGCCATATGTATAACTCCCTTGGTCTGCAAGAACCTATTTTATGCTTAGCTTTTCATGTTTATAAATGCTTTATGATGAATATGTTAATTTTTGTTGTGGGAAAATAAAGTCTGGTCATGTTTTTGTTTTTGTGCTTATCTTTCCAAAATTAAATAATAGTCAAATAGTAGATAATAAGAGACATAACCAAAAAACCAAACCCATTGTTGCTGAGTCGCTTCCAATTCATAGCAACCCTATAGCACAGAGTTTCCAAGTGGTGGCTGGCAGATTTGAACTGCAGACCTTTTGCTTAGCAGCTGTAGCATTCAACCGCTACACCGTCAGGGTTAAGGGTGAAATAAAGGTGCCCTGGTGGCACAACATTTAAACACTTGGCTCCTAAACAAAAGGCCAGGAGTTCAAACCCACCCAGCTGCTCCAGGGTAGGGAGACCTGGTAACCTGCTCCTGTAAAGATTAACTAAACCAAACCTGCTGCCTTGGAGTTGCTTCTGACTCATAGCAGCCATGTAGGATGGAGTTGAATTCCCTTTAGGGTTTCCAAGGCTGCATGTTTTTATGAAACTAGATTGCCACGTCTTTCTCACAGGGACCAGGTTAGCAGCCCAGTGATTTAACCATTGCACCAGCAAGGCTCCTCCACTAAAGACTGCAGCTTAGAAAGCTCCATGGGCAGTTTTACTCAGTCACAGGGAGTTGCTATGAGTTGGAACTGACTTCAGAGCACCTAGAAACGACAGAGGGTATCACAGAAACACTACGCATATCACATTCAGGTGAGGAAAATTAAAGGTGACAAGGTTACAGCTTTGGTCTGTTTGCATTTCCTTAGGAGTCAAAAGCTTCCGGTAATTTCTGTCCTGATACCTTCTGGAGACAGTAAACCAAGAATGAGGGAACTTCTTTCTTTTCTTCTGGAATCCTTGTGTTGAAAACTTACAGTCTGAGTTTGTCTGTCTTTGCCATGGTTGGTTACCAGTCACTAGGAATTTAGATACATGTTACCAGGGCACGATATAGGTATAAGTAAAAGTCAGAAGCAGAACATGCAATGTGGTTACAAGTCATATTGTGCATTTTATGAAAGAAATGAATGACTGCATTGTTCTGTTTAAAATTCTGTTATTTTGCTGCATGTTTGAGACACATATGTCTTGTATTGTTCTCTTTTTGATTGGATTCACTTTTAAATATAGCATGATGACAAATTATATCTTACCTCTTAAATAAAAGCAAAATTGACTTCTGTTTTTTTTTTTTTTGCAGAGAGTTGACTGTGTGACTTTCTGGGAGACACCTAACTAACCTAAAGTTTAGACTCCAAATTTATAATATGGGAACATTAATGTTCATTTTAGCAAGATAATATTAACTGCTTATCTGTGGTTTAAATAAGCATTAGAAAGTTCTTTTCATCACTGAAATTTATTATTTTCATCATGCTGAAGTGTAATTCATTATTGTTGGTTTTGCTTAAAGCCCCAAAGACTCAGGCAGCTACTTCTCATCAGTCTGCTTTCTCAAATGTATTCAACTAAGTCTGAAATACCTGGAAATTCAATAGTACTGCCCTTTCCATTGATGTTTATATAAAATCCCAAAAGGACTTCTTTTTTTCCCACTTGGTTGACATACTTTCTATATAGATACAATCATATGTTCCCACATAGAATAATCTCTAGCTTCTTGTTTGTAATTTATCTACAATAGCTTTAGTTCATAGAACTGAAAGGTTGAGACTTTTAAGTAATGCAATCAATTCTAAGCCACTAAAAGGAAAACCCGTTGCCACATAGTCAATTCCTACTCATAGCAACCCCTTGTGTGTCAAAGTAGAACTGCTTCCTAGGGTTTTTATGGCTACGACCCTTTGGAGGGAGTTAACTGAGCCTTTCTTTTGAGGTATCACAGAATGCACTTACTGTTTGCACCTCTAGGGACCTCTTAGAAGGGATCTAAACTATCCTTATTTTGAGGACAGATGCCCACCAAAGAACACCTTTTGGAGTATAATCTAAACGATGTTACAACTTCCTTTACATAGAGTATAAAATCTTGAGAATCTGTGATCTCTCAACTCACCAGAGTGAGTCAACAGTACTTAGTCAGTGAGTTCTGTCTGAACCAATTCCCAAATGTGGAAGAGAACATACCTGTTGTCTCCGTCCATGCAGAGTCCACCATGGAGGCATGGCTGACTGGCACACTCGTCTACGTTGACTTCACAGTGGTCACCTTGGAAGCCAGGGGCACAGGCACAGAAATAACCCCCGAAAGTGTCCTGACAAGTTGCACCGTTTAGACAGGGCTGTGACCAACATTCCTCAATTTCCAGTTCACAGTTTACACCTTTTAAAAGAGTCAGCACAGATGAGAGAAGGGTTTAAGCCAGCCAAGCCAGCCAAGTGCCAAGTGATACTATTTTAGCTACCTGGCGGCTCTTTCTTTATCAAAGCTTGTCAAATGGTATGTTACCCAAACTAATTTCTGTCCTTAATTGTAATCACTAATAACATTCTGGCACCCTTGTGGGAAACTGCACAAAGCAGAACAGCTGTTAGTTGCAAAGAAGTATTGCGTACAACAGCTTGTGGCTTTGTATTCTAGAGAAGCAAATAAGTCATTTTTAGAACAAAGTTGTTGTCAACTGTAATTTTGCTAGACGCCTGGAAGAGACTGGTCATTGCTGTTAAATTATTTTTAAACATTTAGTTTAGTTAGGCAGCATATAGAGCAGTGGTTAAAAGCCTAGACTTCAAAGACAGACTGCCTGGGCTGGGAACTTTTCACTGCCAATTACTAGCTGTGTGTCTTTCAGCAAGTTTCTTAATCTCTCCGTATTTCCATTTTCTTGCCTGAGAAATGGAGACAATAATCATAACTACCTCATGGTGTATTATTATAATTAAATGTGTTTTAAAATGCTTAGAAAGTATCTGTGCATACTCAATATTTACTTAAGAAAAAATAGTAACTGTTTTCTTTCACAGTTTTTATATGACATTGGATTATGTCATTTGGAATTTTAATCACTTATGCTTGCTGGGAATTACTAACACATAAAGCCAAACTATTGGTTTAAAATTATTAAATTTTATCTTTCAAAATTTAAATAACATGCATGTATTAATCTGCATTTCAACGAGATACATCAGATTACTTACTAACATTTAAGAAATGCTTTATGAATCATTGTTTTAAATGATGATGCTACAGTTACACAATGTAGTTCAAAGACTTCAGAGTTCAAGTAACCTGATCATGGATGAGAATGTGTTTCAAAAGACAGAATACAATTGCAAGTTTTTTTTTTTTAAAGTTATAAATTTTCAGAGTGATTTTATTTGTTTTCATTCTGATATTGCTTAAGAGAAAGATTCTAATTGCAGTTTATTACTGCTACTAATACAGGCAAAAATGATTTGGTCTATGCCTGAATAATGCCAAAACAGCAGAGGAAAAGTGAGAAGTGCAGTCAGTCATCCAGATGTTTTTGAATTTCCACATGTTTCACTTCATAGAGAAAGCATCTGTATAGCTGACTATAATTTTCACGTGGATGTTTGCTGTCATGTGCAGACAGCTTTTAGATACACACAATCAATCAACCTTCAGAAAAGCACCTAAAATGTATGGCTCATTTTAATCCTGCATTTTTGTTTTTACAGCTAGTAGTATTAAAAAATATCACCATGCAGTTAAAACAAAAGGTAACAACAGACATTAAATGCAGTTACACAGTGAGCAGCTTTCTGGGAATGGTTGTGTAATAACTGGGAAGTTATTAATTATAAAACTCTTCTTCAAGAATGTAACTTGGAACCAAAAATTGGTTGGAGCTGGTTATTAGTTCTGTATAACACAAGAGAAAATATAGCAGAAAAAATAAAATCTGGTATCTGAGGAACTTGACACTAAAAGAAGAATGCATAGGACAGGAAGGAGGGGGAGAAAAATTCCTCTGACCTTGCTGATAAGACAGATAAGTCTATACTAATACTCATGGCAACAGTTATACATTTGATCTAAAATGTCAGATTCCTGACAGTCATGGACATTTCTACTCTGAGCTACCCAATGTTCAATCACTGTTAAAAGAAGTTTAGAAAATTTCTACAGAGTTGAAATCACATGCATTTTTTCCAAAGTATTAAGTGAAAGAATAAAATGATGAAAATTTCCTCAGCTCAGCCATTATCTTCAGTAGAGAAACAGTTTCCACAACAAATAACCTGAGTGCCATAATGAATTAAAAATAAATGGCTGTCCCATCTTCTCTTGATTTTCTTGACAACACACTCACCCTCTGCTCGTCTGCCCCTTCAAAGGTCTTTTAGGTTGATCTTTCTTTCTTTGAAAGTCTTTTCTTTCACCAAGTTTTCCTTTCCTTTCTTTATTGCTACCTCCTTCTCCCCTTCCTCCTCCTTTCAAGATTTTATGGTAAACCATACTAATTGATGTGAGGAAAGTCCACTTCAGTGTATGAATTCACATATATCCGGAGGTGTAAGAAAGGAGCTGGAACTTTTTCTACCCTGCACCCCATCCTCATCTTGTTATCTATCAAGAGGGATACGATTGTGTGAAGGGTAAAGCTGTCAGATTAGTACCTAGCAAAACTATCACCAAAGTATTCTAATCTAAGTTCAAGTCTCAGTCCACACAGGCAGGATTATCTATTGTAGACTCAGCATTGCTCATCTTCCCTTCCAAAATTCTCCTCTGTATCACTGAGAAGCCAGGGAATGCAATTCCCCACATTTCTCTCCGCAAATATTTGGAAAGTTGAGTTTGCCAAAGAAAGACACTTAGAGAGAAGCCATGATTCTATGGAGGTTGCTTAGAGAAGCCTAAAACATGGTCAAAGACGATGCCAGCTGCTTCCTGAAGTCTGGAGAACCACCCCCTTCATTGCCGTAGAGGTGGTTAACAGAAATTTCCCAGAGATTCTGGAGAATCGTAGCACCTTATTCCACCCACTTTGATACTTAAGTGGAGATCTTTGATGGCAACTTTTCTGACTTTCCTTCTTCAGCCTTTCCAGTGTTTTTATACAAGCAGGACTGGCTTCATGGGGTTCATGAACGGTCATCCTGTACAATTCCCCAAGACCCCATACTTAAAAAGAGTCCTTGGGCAGTGCAAACAGTTAACACACTTGGCTAGTAACTAAAAATTTGGAGGTTCAAGTCCACTCAGAGTTCCCTCAGAAGAAGTCTAGTCTTGTTAGATAGACATATCAAGATAGAGAAGGAAAGATGAACACTCATGGATGTGGAGATGCCAAGTGATTGAGGTTCTGCTAAAGGTGAAGTACAACTTCAAAAGAAATTTGGTGGTAAAAGACTGTTGAATGAGCATAAAGTCTAAGTGCAGGTTGTGTCAATGAGTGGCTCCTCCATGTCCATGAAATAGACATTGAGGTCATTGAAAATAAGAAGCTCAAAAAACTCTAAAAGCATGGTTCACAAAATTCTATAATATTTCTTCATTGGATTTGGAGAAAATGAAAACATTGTATTTTGGCATCTAAGAACCTTTACCATATTTCCAGGTTCTATCACCCTACATGCCAGTCACATCAGACCACTTGCATTTCCCCAAGCCCATCAGGTACCTCTGTCCGTCGAGGTCTTTGTACTCAGTGATATCTCTGTCCAGAAAGCTCTTCTCCCTTTGTTCATCTGACGAAGTCATCTTTAAGATTCATGTTAGATTTTCTTCTTTGATGAAATCTTCCCAGATTTCATCAGTAGTACTGCCCTCTTGTCTTTCTGTATTACTTACAGGGTTATATTTGAGTTATTTGTTACATTCTTCTTTCCAACAACTGCTTCAAAGATAAGAATCCTTTTTTGTTATGACTAATAAAAGCTGACATTCATTGAGAGCTTATTTCATGCCAGATACTGTGCTAAGCACCTTATGTACATAATGTAATTTCATTTAAACCTCAGAAAATTTTCGATGAAGTAGGTACAATTATTATATGTATATTTTATTGTTTATGTAATTTAAGCACCGCCAAGTTGAGAAAATTGATGCAGATCAAAAAGCTAGAAAGTGGCAGAGCCCAGATTAGACTACAGATAGCCTGAATTCAGAGCCCGTGCCGTTCACCACTGTTTCACACAACAGCCCAATGCAGTGTGTTCTTCAGTGGCAAGCAAGCATCTGCCTAGTGACAGATATTCAGCATAGCTTGCTGAATGGAACTGAGTTTAAAGAGTTATGAACTTGAATATTAAAGCAGTGATGGGGAGGGACAAAGGAGATGACTGGAAGGGAGGAGAAGTTGTTGCCTATCCTAGAAGTGTCTTAGAGTTTGTTAAATAATCATTTCCAAGGAAAAGAGAAGAGCTGTGTTAAGTGGTGAGTGAGTGAAGAGCCAGTGACCTTGCAGGATGAGTGAGTTAAGTGAGAAAGTCAACTTTATCTCTTGGCCCTAATGCATCAAGAAGAAAGAAACACTTTAAAAAGGGGTTTTGTCAGATAGAGTCAAGTTTCAGCAAGGACTAGAAATTACAGGTGCTTTGGAGAAAAATAAAGACATCTGCTTATCTACTTGTGTACAAGAAAGGATTGTGGTGCAGGAATAGTTGAGCATTCTAATGGAAATCAGGATGCCACATTTTTGACATAAGCTAATATGTTGATATACATTAGCATTCTGTAACTCCTGGCGAAATCAGCTTTCTGAACCCAACTCTCAGTAAGATGTCTTCTCCGGTAATTTCTTCAGCATCATTCCAGGTCACCTAGACCATATTTCCAGGAGTTACCATCATCTCCTTATTTGTTACCATTACCCACATGTTAACTAATCAGTCCCCAAATCCTGCCACTTCTCGATCCTAGCTGCTTCCGTTTGAATCCAACCTTCATCATCTCTCCTTGGATCTCACTGCTACGAGATTCTCTCTTACAAATCAGTCTTTATATTTCTAAGAGTTATCTTTATAAAATAAAACTCAATTATGTTGTTGTCAGGTTAAACTTTTGAAACAGTTTCCCTTTGCTTTTAGGACAAAGCACGATTTCTTTATAATGTCTTAGAAGCTTTTTAAACAGGTAGATTCTATTGCTTGTCACCCAGAGTTATGTTCTTGTAGTGCTGTTGTCTCTGATATACCAGGCCGTACATAAGCGCTCCCTACTCCTCATTCCCTGCTTCTTTAAGCTAATTGCAATTAGTTCTCAAAGACTGAGTTCTCACTGTTTTGTCTGACTCAGACACCACTCTACTGGGCTCTCATAATTTCCCGTAATAAAAAAAAGCATTTATTACAGTGTGGCTTTTTGGCTTCATTGTTAGTTTGTCTGTTTACTCATTAAAAATGGTGTGCTCTTTGAGGTCAGAATCTTTGCCATTTAATGTCTTATCTATCGCATTTTTGCATTTCAACTGTGGTTTTGGCAAAGAATATTGACTATAGGGTGGCCTGCCAGAAGAATGAACAAATTTGTCTTAGAAGAAGTATAACTAGAATTCTTCTTAGAAGTAAGATGGCGAAACTTTGGCTTGCTTACTTTGGACAGGAAAGACCAATAGCTAGAAAAGAACATTGTGGTTGGTAGAATTATCAAAAATCAGATGGACAGACACAATAGCCAAAACAAACATATCAGTGATGGCACAGGACTGAGCAAATGTTTCATTCTGCTATTTATAAGGTCACCGTGAGTCAGAACTGACTCAATGGCAACTGACAACAACTACTATAGCATTGAACACATTTCTATATTCTACAACTACAATGCTATACGCTATACAGTGGAACATAGAAAAAGCAGTACAACGGAACACAGGAAATGCCCGAAGAACTTTGAGTGAATGAATCGTCAAGTCATAGCACAGGAGCTAGTTCATCACCCCTCACCTGAGATAGCTGGAATGTCAAGACCCAGTTTGCCAAATCCTGAAGCCTGGGCCTGCTCTAAATCAAAGCCATCAAGTGAAATTTGCAACTTTGGTAAACACTTAGAAAAAAATGTTGTTTCGGATTGATTGTGTTCTGAACTTTCGGATTGACATTTGGAGATTTGTTCCTCAAAACACATCTTTCTGCTATTGGAGATTGATGTTAGCATTCTGTGCCACGAGACAATTCATATCAAAAGCTATCAGCACAGGCCAGTTTCTTGTCTCCAAATCTATCTTTATCATTCATTACAGTGGGGAAAGGTGGCATAAAGGCTTGATCACTAGTTGCAGATTCCATGCTTTGGAAATAATTACATTCTAATATTAGGCTGGAGCCCTGGTGGTGCAGCAGTTAAGAGCTATAGCTGCTAACCAAAAAGTTGACATTTTCAATCTATGGCCACTCCTTGGAAACCCTACAAAGCAGTTCTGCTCTGTCCTATAGGGTCACTACAAGTCAGAATTGACTTGATGGCAATGGGTTTGCTGTTGTTATTACTGTCTTTTAGTATTAGGCTATTTCAGATTCCACCTAATATTTTAAGGATCCTTGGTGGTTAAAGACTTGGCTGCTAACTCAAAAGTCAGTAGTTCTATGCCACTGGCTGCTCTCTGGGAGAAAGATGTGACAGCTTCCTTTCATGAAGATTTATAGCCTTAGAAGCCCTATGGACTGGTTCTACTCTGTTATGTAGGGTTGCTATGAGCTGGAATGGACTTGACAGCTTACAAAAACAATCTATTTGATTTCTAGTGGGTCTCTACACATAATATTTTTCTCTTGGATAAGCATTAAGAATTCTATTTCAGAATTCCTTAAGGAATAATATATTGTACATCAATTTCAACAGTTACTGGTGCAGATCTGGGACACAAGCAAAAAGGAACCATAAGAATTGGATTTCAGTTACAACTGATGATTTACAGCATGTTCTTGCCTCATATCAAATTTAAGATCTTTTAACATTCTAGAGTAGTGAAAAAGGGCTGCACGATTTTCTGCTCTGTTTCAATGTCGAACATAATGATGTTTGGCAAGATACTTTTGTTGTTAGGTGCCGTCAAGTCAATTCTGGCTCATAGCAACCTTATGTACAACAGAATGAAACACTGCCCAGTCCTGAGCCAACCTCGCAATCATTACTGTGTCAGAGCCCCTTGTTGCAGCCACTGTGCCAGTTCATCTTACCAGCAGTCTTCCTCTTTTTTGCTGACCCTCTGCCTTACCAAGCCTATGCACTCTCAAAATTATTTTTCTAGATCAATAGGCAAACCTTTATCTACTCTGCACATTGTGTGTGTGTGTACACATATATAAATATTTTGAAATCTATAAGAACAGTTAAGCATTTACCAAGGTTAAGAAATCAGAGGAACCCATTTCTGATGCTATATTTGACAACTACATTACTTTTACGAATGTTTTATGCCTTAATTTTGTAGATTTCTTAAGTAGATTTTTGGGAAGTAGCAAAATTTGTTTTCTGTGAAATGTGACAGCATTACACATTTTGCACTTCTATAATTGTTTTGAAAACCCTTGTGACATTGCAACTGAGTGTTATTGGCTGGTAACAAAAAGGTTGTCAGTTCAAATCTATCAAGCACTCCTTGGAAATTATACGCGGCAGTTCAACTCTGTCTATAGGGTCTTTATAAGTCAGAATCAACTCGGTTGCAGTGGGTTTGTAACATGTCTGTTTTAGGTTTTTCATCATTAGAATAATTGTTATTCTGACATAATTTGGAAATGTTAAAATTTCGATAACTTCTCACAGCCTGTGTTTTATGGCATGGAAGTTCAAAATTTAATTCTTGCCTGCACATAATATTCTAGTTTCAGCTCATAAGCAATGTAGAGAAATTGTCACCTTCAGTTAATCTCTTCCTAAATCTGGGTCTGATAATCAAAAAAGAAAGTCTTTCAAGAATAAAAGAAATGATACCTGTAAAAAATATAAGTGAACATTGTTTAAACAGTATTGATACTACTAACGCACACCCATTGCCGTTGAGTTGGGTCTGACTCATGGTGACCCTGGAGGTCAGAGAAGAACTGCTCCCTACAGTTTCTAAGGAGCACCTGGCAGATTTAAACTTCCAACCTTCTGGTTAGCAGAGGTAACACTTTAACCCACTATGTCACCAAGGTTTCTGGGATTGATACTATTAGTGATCTTTAAACATGTAAAATCTAGTGACAGCATTTTCATAGCCCTAAATAGTTTAGAGTTGCTACGAGTTGAACTCTACTTGACAGCAATGAGTTTCAACTTTGAGTTTAATAATTTATGAGATAATTCTTTTCTAAAGCATTTCATTGGAACATGTCCTGAGAGTTAAGTAATATTATCCTATTTTAGAACAAGGAACAGGGGTGAGGCAAAAGGTTAACTGCTCCACTACTGACCAAAACGTTGGTGGTTCAAACCCACCCACAAGTTTGGTGATCTGCTTCTGAAAGGATACAGCTTTCAAAATCCTATTCAACAACAACAAAAACTGTTGTCCAGTTGGTTCTAACTCATAGTGTCCCTATGGGACACAGTAGAACTGCCTCACAGAGTTTCCAAGGAGTGCCTAGTGGGTTTGACTGCTGACCTGGTTATCAGCTGTAACACTTAACTACTACACCATATAAATTCTATAGTTAGGAAAGATTTGCATCCGGGTTATATCCTTTTACCATACCTATTCAGTGTGTATGCTGAGCAAATACTCTGAGAAACTGGACTGTATGAAGAAGAACACAGCATCTGGATTGGAAGACTCATTAATAACCTGCATTATGCAGATGACACAAACTTGCTTGCTGAAATTAAAGAGGACTTGAAACGCTAACGGAGATCAAAGACCACAGCCTTCAGTTGGACTGTACCTCAACATCAAGAAAACAAATATCTTCACTACTGGGCAAAGGCAAAATCATGATAAATGGAGAAGACATTGAAGTTATGCAAGATTTCATTTCACTTGGATCTACAATCAGCACTCACAGAAGCAGCAGTTAAGAAACCAAAATACGAATTGCATTGGGCAAACCCAGTTGCAAAAGACCTCTTTAAAGTGTTGAAAATCACAGATGTCACCTTGAACACTGAAATGTGCCTAATGCAAGCCATGGTATTTTCAATTGTCTCATATGCATGTGAAAGCTAGAAAATGAATAAGGAAGTCTGAAGAATTGATGCCTTTGGATTGTGGTATTAGAAAAAAATACTGAACATGCCATGGACTACCAAAAGAATGAACAAATCTATCTCGGAAAAAGAAGACCAAGTATGGCCAGATGTTTCTTAGGAGCAAGGATGGTGACGCTACGTCACACATACTTTGGACATATTGTCAGAAGGACATCATGCCTGGTGGTGGTTCAGCAGAAAATAGGAAGACCCTCAAACAGATGGACTGATATAGTAGCTGCAACAATGGGATCAAGCATAACAAGGATTTTAGGAATGGCACAGGATGGGGCAATGTTTTTTGCTGTTGCACATAGGATCAGTGAATGCCAGAATCAGCTAAACATTACCTAGCAATAACTTTGGTGAAGGGTAAGACAGTGCACAGTACTGAGGAAACCAGCAGAACTTGTCCAAGCCAGGGTCGTAGAAGCCCTATGGATACATCCAAATATTCTGAGGGACCAGATAACTGGGCTGAAGGCTGTGGTACCACGGTTTCAGGGAACAACTAACTCAAATAGTATAACATAGTTTATATATATACATAAATATTCCACCCATTCTATTCTGGTGAATAGAATCTGGGATCTTAAATGCTTGTAAGTGTCCTTCTTAAACACTCCATGAATCTCACCCCTCAAGGGAGAAGGAAGAAAGAAGAAAAGCAAAGATACAAGGGAAAGTTTAGTGCAAAGCACTAATGAACCACAACTACCACAGACACCATCAGGCTGACTCCAGCACAACAAATGGTGACCAGCTATCACCACTCACTGCTCTGACAGGGATCACAATAGAGGGTCCTGGACAGATCTGGAGAAAAATGTAAGACAAGTTTCAAATTCACAAAAGAAGACCAGTCTTATTGGCATGAGAGAGACTGGGGAAACCCCAAGAGTATGGCCCCCATACGCCCCTTTAGCTTAGTAATGAAGGCACACTTGAGGTTTACCCTTCACCCCCAAGGTAGACAGGCTCATAAAACAGAATAAGATTAAACAGGTACACCAGCCCAAAGGCAAGGACTGGAAAGCTGAAAGAGACAGGAAATCTGGTAATACTAAAGAACCAAGGTCAAGAAAGAAGAGTATTGAAAAAAACAAAAGAAAAAAAAGACTTCAAACAGGTTCATTCTGGTTCGACTCCCTGCTGAGATTTTGCATTTCTATCCCAGATATACTCAGTCAGAATCTACATTTTAGCAAGACGGCCAGGTCATTCTTGTAGATTTCCCAGGTGATTCTTCATATATAGGAGGTCCGACAAGTAAAGTCTGCAAACCTAAATATTCTAAGTGCTACATACCTCACTTCTGAATATCACTAGGGTCACCTTCAAAGTGCTCCCTTTGGGAAGCTATGCACCAACACCAGTATCTAGACCACCCTTCAAAGCAATTTTGGAACTCTTTCTAAAAATGGCCATTGTGCAAGGTAGTCAGGTGGCAAGTTCATGAACTTAACTGTATAGTTGTCTGTGAGGGAGTTTTTAGCCAGTAAAGAAGCAACTGCATTGGAATACCCTCCCTACTCACCTGATCTGGCCCCCAGTGACATTTTTCCTTACCCAAAGATAAAGAAAATGTTGAAAGGAGGACATTTTGATGACACTCAGGACATGAAGGATAATACAACAACCGTCCTGGTGGCTATTCCTGAGAAAGAGCTCCAAAATGGCTTTGAAGGGTAGACTAGGTGCTGGTGTCAGTGCATAGCTTCCCAAGGGGAGTACTTCGAAGGTGACCATGGCAATATTCCATAATGAGGTATGTAGTGTTTAGAGCAATTAAGTTTGTGAACTTAACTGTCAGACCTCAAACTGTCACCCTCTTCATTGTATTCTGCAAGATGCCTCTTGTTTAATCTTCACAAAGGCTTGGGATCAATGAACCTAAAATGTCAACTACCTAAAACATTGACTTAATCTTGTAAGTTTCTTCATTGTTATTGTTGTTAGGTGCTATCAAGTCAATATCTACTCATAGTGACTCCATGTGATAAAGCACAACTGCTCTGCAGGGTTTTCTAGGATGTAATTGTTAAGTGAATAGATTGTTAGGTCTTTAACCCACAGAACTGCTGGGTAGGTTCAAACCTTTCAGTTAGCAGCCTAGTCCTTGATTGTTGCATGACTAAGGCCTCTAACTCTCTTCACCAATCCTCTAGAGTGTTTCCCCAAATGATGCTTGTTTCCTCTCTAGGAGTGCCATTCATTACCTGAGTACCTGAACTCTAAGTTGACTGCAAATATTACTACAGCACTTTCTGCCCTCTCTCACCCATAACCTTTACTCTAGGAGGACGAGAAACTATTACTCCTTATGTGATTTTGCTATGCAATAATATATTGTTAGCATCTTTCCATATACATTTATCATGTCCTTTATACTCCAAACTTAACTGTGAGACTCTCTAAGGATGGTGTAATTATGACACATCTCTAGATGCATTTAAAGCGACCAGGGTTATGCTTTATCTATCGATTATAGAGGCTCCATGGAAATGAATCGATTCTTAAGCTTCTCTTTTTTGGAGATGAAACACTGAGCCACAGATACTTGTTTTCCATCTTTAGAATTCTCACAACAAATTAACTGAAGAAACACTAGATTTCTTTCTGAAAGTTTAGCCCCATTACTAGCGCATACATTATTTTATTGGTTAAATGTATGCTATTCTAAGCTTAGTGTGATTGCATTTGTTTATATCTGGACTTTGAACCAATTCACTCGAATTCAATCTACTCATAAGAATTTTCAGTTCTGCCCTAGATTTACTCAATCAAAAGCCAAAGCCAAAGCCACTGCCTTCAAGTTGATTCTGACTCATAGCAAACCTATAGGTCAGAGTAAAACTGCCCAATAAACTTTCCAGGAATCCCTGGCAGCTTTGAACCGCCCACCTTTTGTTTAGCACATAGCCCTTAACCATTATGACACCAGGGTTTCCTTAACAAATCGTAATCTACATTTTAAAAAGACCCGCAAATGATTCTTTCTATATATAAGAATATAGTACATAAGATACAGTATACTGTATATATACCTAAGATACAGTCCATGCAAAAACCAATTAGAGACATTTTGACTCAATATACCATATCTTAAGATTTAGTGTATATTATCCGGCTGGGTGGAACTATAAATTCTCAGCAGGGGCTCAAACTATAGCGAACTGGTTCAGAGTGAAACATTCAATTTTTCATCTGCTATTTCTAAAACAAAAACTGGTAGGCTTATTAAACTCAACTATATTAATTCTTTTATAATTTTTTCTGTTTTGGTTATTTTATCTGTCTTTGGATGATCTCTTCCTTGCTGACATTTGCTGTGATGAGAAAAAAAAGTTACTAATCCATGTCTTTGAAAACAAAACAGAATTTTTAATAAATTTCTGTTTCTAAAGTAGAAGTGCATCTTACTACTGATGTCAATCTAAATTTCTTTTTCTGTTTCCCCAAGGGTTATTTTTATACAAAAAGGTTATTTCAGAATAGAGAAAATAAGGTATTTCCCTAGAATGTTTTTCTTCATGATACATCCAGTTGGGCCTTTTCCTGCCCTCTTGATGCCTTCTTTTTCTCATATTGCATGTATGACTTTTTTAATGGGAAAAATGAACATTACTCGATCTGTCTAATATTAAGGAAGCCCTCAATTCTGGAGTGATTCATTGCACAAACTTGAACTAAAAGGAGCCACATGCTCAGAGCTAATATTCCCTTCATCACAAAATAAAAACTTTGCAGCTGTTTATTTTGAGCTTAAACTAGAATTCTGCTCATGCCAGGCAGATCTTTGCTGGCATCTTCAGGGCCTCTTTCTCAGCCCATTTTTGTGGTCCATGAATCACACAGAGCTCATGAAGCTGGGTGCAAAGCACAGCATGGAGCTGTGTGACCCTCTCTCCATGTGCTGCTGCTCCTTTTCCCTCCCACTTTTCTGCCTTTTAAAATTTATTACATTTTCTTACTTTGCAGCTCAGAGGACCGCAGATTTTTTCCTGAAAGCCAGGTTCTTTATGAGCATTCTAAATTTGGATGTATCACATAGCAGCCAGGGCCATTGTAATGCAGTTTCCAGGATTCATCAGGAGGTCTAGGCTGAGCCTGAGCACTTCAGTGCACCCATGCTGCTTGCTTACAGTCTTATTTCCTTCTCAGCTCTGGCTTTCCCGCTGGTTCTATAGGTCTCCTTTGAGTTCCTCATTAATTGGCTTGAGCTACTACAACCGCTGGTAACCATGAGATGAGTGAAGTAAATAAGCCTTCTTGTGTGTCCAAAATGAGGTGATAGCAAAAGGAAAATTTCTGAATTAATTAAGTTCACATAAATTTAATTTCTGGTTCCCATTACAGTAATCAGATAAATGAGTCTCTCTGAAGCTGAAGTCTAAGCAGCTCTGTTTTAGATCTTTCTGGGTAATTTCTAATGTACAATCAGCATTAAGGACCACTGATGCACTGTCAGGATACAGTCCTTTCTAGTAGATTGGTGATGAAGCTAAACTTTCATCTTTTGTATCTGATACCTGATAATAATAAATCTAATTCTTATTGCCTTATAAATCATTAAATTCTGTCTGTCAGATATATATGAGGACTGCCAATTGAATTCACCAACTCATCCTAGAAAAAGTGCTACATACCTTATTGCTGAATATCACTTTGGCCACTTTCGAAGTACTCCCCTTGGGAAACTATACACTGATGCCATCACCTAGTCCACCTTCGAAGCAATTTTAGAACTCTTTTTTCTGGAATGGCCATCAGAGTTGTCATCCTATGACTTGTAATGTCCTGAATGTCATCAAAATGTCTTCTTTTCTATACTTCCTTTATCTTCAGGTAAAGAAAAAAGTCATTTGGAGGTAGGTAGGTTGTTCCAGTACAGTTATTTGTTTACTGGTTAAAAACTGCCTCTTGACAACTATACAGCTAAATTTGCAAACTTGCTACCTTGCCACTGTGCACAACGGTCATTCCAGAAAGAGTTTCAAAATTGCTTTGAAGGGTAGCACTAGCATTGGTGTATAGCTTCCCAAAGGGAGTTCTTCACAGGTGAACATAGTCATATTCCGCGATGAGGTGGGTAGCACTTAAATCAGTTAAGTTCGTGAACTTAATTGTCAGATCTTGTACGTATATATGACCTGAAATGTTAAAATGATAAATTTTAGCTAAATCTTTAGAAAAAAAGGGAAGAACATAGTGCAACAGGGAAAAACCTTATTATATCAAAGTTTGGTAAGGAATGCATCCTTGTATACTTTAAGAGATATATTGAGAAAAGATCACAAACTTTCTTTGGAACTAGCAGAGATATGATATAATACACAACATAAATGAATTAGACATATAGTGAAGTGCCTTATAATGAAATTTACATTTCACATATGGAATTCACCCTCAACATCTTTTCTGCCTAAATTTATACCACTGAAAGGATTCATTACAATCTAAATTAAACAAGAAAAGAAAAAAATACATTTTTAAATATAATCTTTCAACCAATTTTCTTGCACTTAATGTGAGTCTTCCTGAACAGTGTAAACTGAATGGATGAAATATTAATTTGGTATTATATTGATTTCTTTTTGTTACCATTCATGATATTGTGCTTTACCCATTGCTGTTGAGTCCATTTTGACCCAGATCAATGCTATAAAACAGAGTAGAACTGCCTCGTAGAGTTTCTAAGAAACTCCTGGTGGGTTTGAACTGACAACACTCGGGTTAATAGCCGCAGCACTTAACCACTGTGCCAGCAGGATTTCTGAATATTCTACTAGCAGCAGGAAATAGAAAATACTATCTTCATGAGCTACAAAAACAAAAACCCAAACCCATTACCATCAAGTTCCTTCCAGTTCATAGCAACCCTATAGGACAGAACAGAAATGCCCCATATGGTTTCTAAGGAATGGCTGCTGTATTCAAAGTGCTGGTCTTTTAGTTAGTGGATTGAACTCTTAGCCACTGTATCACCACAGCTCCTCATGAAATATAGTGATTTGTAAACACAGCCAAATACAAATAATCCCAAACCAGCTTCACAGACACACAAAAAACTGATTTTTTTTTACTCAAAAATAAATATTTTTGGCATGTAATTGCTATAATTCAATTTAATTAAAGAGAATGGACATGATAGTGAATAATATGATGTTTATGATACAAATAAGAAGCTTTTCTTATGTAGCTACTGTTTTATAAACTTCTTCAATATTCCCCATGACTTTTAGCATAGTATTGGTAATTCAAAGGACACTCAATAAGTGTCCACGAAAGCCAAAATCCATCTGACATTAGCAACAATATACTTTCTTCCTGAATCTGACTTGAATTTCTTACAGTTCCCATCAATACACTGCTACAACCATTTTTGAATGATTTTCAGCAAAATTTTACTTGCATGTGATACTAATGACATTGTTCAATAATTTCTACATTTTGAATTAGTGAGATTGAAATTAAAACAATTGACATTAACATATTAAAGGAAAAGTCAGATTAAAGAATTTTGAAAAATAAAAAAACATTAAGAGTTATGTGAGTCTATAACGGGAAATAATTTATGAGTCATTAGAGCTCTGAGAGCAGGAAGAATATCAAAACTACAGAAAGAGTTATCAAAGATTTGTTGACAGAAATCTTCCCAGATATCAAGACAAAATGAGAAGATATGTATCCAAGACGCTCACTGAATTCGAAACAAGGTACATTCCAAAAGAAAGACACCAAGACATACTAAACTTACAAAAAACCAAAGATAGTGAGAGAGTTTTAAAAGGAATGTTAACCAAAGGTCAGCGGTTCAAATCAGCCAGGTGCTCCTTGGAAACTATGGGATAGTTCTATTCTGTATTATAGGGATACTATAAGTTGACATCAACTAGATGGCAGTGGGTTTGGTTTTGGTTAGGAATAAAACAAAAAGTAGTCTACAAGGAGAGTCAATATGACTCAGCTCAGACTACTCAGTAGAAGCCATGCAGGCCCAAAGGCAATGGAATTATGTATACAAAAATTTGAGGAGAAAAACAGCCAGCCAAGAATTATACATTAAAGAGAACTGTCTCTCAAACATGATGACAAAATTAGGACATCTATAGATAAACAGAAATTTAGGGAATTTACAAAAATCAAACCTACATTGTAAAAAACCCTAACGAGAGTCCTTCAGTTAGAAAATCAGCCAACATAACAACCCAAGAAAATAAGATAGAGCAAACAGATATCAACCCTGATATATTAAAGCTACATTGAAAAAATGGGAACAGAGATGTTAGTATGTAAAATAAGGCAGCATTATATATATATACATATATATATGTATTTAAAAAAAGGACAAAAAAGAAATGAATATTCCCAAAAGGTGGAGCCAACATGGTGGAGTAGGAAGATGCTTCCTGTAGACCCTTTTACAACACAGACCTGAAAAAACAAGGCATCAATTATATATAACAATCTAGGGGACCTGTGCTACACAGATGAAACAACCTTATTAGCTGGAAGTGAAGAGGACTTGAAACAGTTATTGACAAAGATTGAAGACCATGGCCTTCAGTATGGATTGCACCTCACATCAGGAAAACAAAAGTCCTCGCAACTGGACCAATAAGCATGATCAATGGACAAAGGATTGAGGTTGTCAAAGATTTCATTTTCCTCGGTTCCACAGGCAATGCCTATGGAAGCAGCTGTGGAAGAATAAAACGATGCATTGCATTGGGAAAATCTACTGCAAAAAACCTCTTAAAAGTGTTAAAAAGTAAAGATGTCACCTTGAAGACTAAGGTGCACCTAACCCAAGCCATAGTATTTTCAATCACATTGTATACATATGAAAGCTGGACAATTAATTGGGAAGACAGAAGAAGAACTAATGCCTTTGAGCTGTGGTGCTGGGGAAGATGTTGAATGTACCATGGACTGACAAAAGAACAAACAGATCTGCTCTAGAAGAAGTACAGACAGAGTGCTCCTTGGAAGCAATGATGACAAGATTGCATCTTAAATACTTTGGAAATGTTGCCAGGAAGGATCCATCCTTATAGAAGGACATCATGATTGGTAAAGCAGAGTGTCAGCAAAAAGAGGAAGACCCTCAACAAGATGGATTGACACAGTGGCTGCAACAGTGGTCTTAAGCATATGAACAATTGTGGGTACGGTGCCAAACTGGGCAGTGCTTCATTCTGTTGCACATAGGGTTGCTATGAGTCAGAATGGACTCGATGGAACTTAACAAAAGCAACAACAACAAGGAGCTCTAAACACGACAAAGTTTAAGAGTCAGACTGAGTAGAAGAAGAGAGAGAAAGTTCAGAAGTAGCAAAGATATGTCAGACTTCACATGGCTGACACTTTGTAGGCTGAACTGGTTGCAGCAAGCAGGCTTCGGAGGCCTGAACATCAGTCAGAAAGTTGAGAGACTAGACCAGTGACAGAGAGGAGAAAGAAGATCCAGAGACAACTACTTCAACTAGATTTAAATCTGCACCCAGCAGGAAGATGCACTTCAGCCAGCCAAGGAGAGCTGCAGCCTTGTGGCAGGTGACCAACCAGAACAGCGGTACCATGACTACAGTACATCTTTCTCAGTTGCAAAGCTGAGCTTCAGATGACTGCACCTACAGGACCGCAGAGGACTTTCAACTGAGTGACAGTGCTTGTGCACTCTTGCAGACGCAAAATCTTTTCTATGTGCTTATTACTCTCCCTTTCCCTGGCACTGCCCCCACTCTTCTCTGCTTTACACCCACCACTACATTGTGGTGCACTACCTGAGCCAGAAGTGGGACATCTTATGCACATGCACTGAGTTAATCTCCTGGACTTGGAGAAGGAAACAAAGGGAGGGGAACAAAAAAGATTTTGCTGGATTCCCCTGAGCTACCAAGTCTCCCTATCTTTCTCAATTCACTCACAGATCTAACCATCTGGTGATAGGGCACTGGTATTTCTAAGGCTGCAAAAATCAATTTAGCTCAAGTGACTGAAATATCTGTACACTCAGAAACTATCATTTAAAAAAATTATATATATATATAAGTTAGAATACTATAATCAAATAAATTACAAGAACTTTCTGATGGCTCAGTGACAACAATCAAATTCTAATCATTTAAAGAAGCAAACCACCATGGCTTTAGAAAACTCCCAGAAGAACTAAAAAACTTTCCAGATGAAGATTTGCCACAATTATCATAGGTAGAATACAAAAGAGTAATGTTTAGAACACTTTAAGACATTAGAAAGGAAATTTGGTGATATGCAGCACAGCAAACTGAAAAATTAAACAAGCTGCAAGAATACTTGAGCAATAACAATGTTAAATTAATCAGATTAACAATAGGTATACAGGATTAGACACTTCAATATGAAAGTCAAGGGCATAAGATTGAGGTGATGGAATATAGAATTAGCAAGAATGAAGATAAAGCAATTGATACTAGTGTATGCAAGGAAGAATCAGATAAAGGAATTTTAAAAAATGAAGAATCACTAAGAGTTATATGGGACTCTATCAAAAGCAATAATTTGCAAACGTTTGTAGTACCAGAATAAAGGATGATAATAAAAAAATACAGAGAAAACTGTTGAAGATATCTTGACAGAAACTTCCCTGATATCATGAAAGACAAGGAGGTGTCTATTCAAGATGCTCATCAAACTCCACACAACACGAATGTTCATTGCAGCGTAATTCAAGATAGCAAGAAGTTGGAATCAACCCAGATGCCCAACAACGGAAGAATGGATAGGTAAGCTTTGGTATACGTACTTCATGGAGTATTATACACTGATAAGGGACAACAATGATAGCAGGAAACATCTCTCAATTTGGTCTCAACTGGAGGACACTATATTGAGTGAAACTAGTCAGCGACAGAAGGACAATTATTATATGGGACCCCTACGATAAAAACTTAAAAGCATACTCATACATACTAGAAAAGACTCTTTGATGGCTACAAGGGTGGGGAAGGTGGGAGGATGGAAAGGCAAGGGGCGAGGGTTTAGGTTAGATAATTGTTAGAAATTTGGTAGGGTGAAATTGGTGACAATTCACATTAGTAAGAAGATCAATATTAATGAGACTTCGATACAAAAAAAAAAAAAAAAATCTCCAAAAGAAGGACACCAAAATATATTTTCATCAAATTTAACAAAAGTAAAGAAAATGAGAAGCTTTTAAAGGCAGCTAGGCTTAAACAAAAAACAACATAAAGAGGAGACTCTTTAAGACTGAGCTTAGATTACTCACTGGAAACCATGAGGGCAAGGAGGCACTAGGACGACATATACAAAGATTTGAAGGAAAAAAATGTCAAGCAAAACTCTCAAATATAATGGTGAAATTAGGATATTCCTAGATAAACAGAAGGTTAGAGATTTTGCAAAAAAAAAAAAAAAAAAAACAAAATTACAAGAAATACTAAAGAAGTTCTTTGATTAGAAAATCAATAACATCAGATACATACCCAAGGATACAATGCAGGTCAGAGTACCCAGAATCAACATGCAGAGATAATCTGTAAAAATAAACCAAAGCTAAAACACTAAAAATAGGGAAACAGAGCTCTCAGTATGTAAATGATGACATCATATACCAAAAGAGGAACAAACTAATGTATTTGTAGACCTTTAAGATGGAGAAGAAGTCAAGGCAAAACAAAGAAATTAAGGTCTGGTATAAATTTAGAATGTTAATGGAAAATATCAAGGTAACCAGAAAGGAAAGTAACAATCCTACACATCAAAACAAGAAACAAAATCAAGAAGACTCAGGAGATATAAAACCAACAGCTATGAAAAGGTAGAAAAGAAAAACAATTCGGCACAGAAAATTAAGTGGAACAAAGAAACTGTTAATAATGCCCCCAAAATACATCAAAATGACAGTACTAAACACACACCTATCAACAATTACATTGAATGTAAATGGGTTAAATGCACTAATAGAGAGACAAAGAGTAGGAGAATGGATAAAAAAGCACGATCCATGTATAGATTGCTTACAACAGATACAACTTAAAAAAAAAACTCAAAGGATGGAAAAATACGTACTAAGCTAACAGCATTCACAAATGAACAGGAGGGCAATACTAATTTCAGATACAATAGACTTTAAAGTAAAATCCACCACAGTGGACAAGGAAGGTCACTATATATTTTGTTTTAAGGGTCAGCATATCAGGAAGACATAATCATATTAAGTATTTATGCATCCATCAGTAGAGCTTCTGTGTATGTTAAACTAACTCTAACAACCTTGAAAAGGGAGATAGCTCCACGATAATAGCAGGAGATATCAGCACACCATATTCTGTGACGGATAGAACATCCAGAAAGAAGTTCAATGAAGACATGGAAGATATTAATGCCACAATCAACCAACTTGACCTTATAAACATATACAGAACACTCAACAACAGAGAAGTATACCTTCTTTTCCAATGCACGTGGAACTTTTTCCAGAATAGACCACATACTTGGTCACAAAGCAAATCTTAACAAAAAGTCCACAAAAGAACTACTGGAAGTAATACAAAAGTTCAGCAAATTGTCAGGATATATGGTAAATGTAAATAAAACAGTAGGATTCCTTTATACTGACAAACAGATGGTCAAAGAGAAAATCACTGAATCGACACCATTTACAATAGCCCCCAAGAAGATAAAATACTTAGGAATAAATCTAACCAGAGACATAAAGGATGTGCACAAAGAAAAGTATAAGACTCTACTGCAAGAAACCAAGAGACCTATATAAGTAGAGAAACCTACCTCGCTGAAAGATAAAACCCAACACTGTGAAAATATCTGTTCTACCCCAAATGACCCATGCATACAGTTCAATCTCAATCCAAATTCCAATGTCATTTTTTAATGAGATGGAGAAACAAAGTTACCGACTTTGTTAGGAAAGGGAGAAAACCTTGGGTAAGTAAAGCACTACTGAGAGGCCTCACACTACCTGACCTCAGGATCTATTATACTGCCACCGTAGTCAAAACAGTCTAGTACTGGTACAAACACAATACACAGGCCAGTGGAACAGAATAGAGCATCCAGATACAACACCATCTACCTATGAACAGCTGACATTTGACAAAGGCCCCAAGTCCAAGAACTGGGGAGCAAATACCTCTTCAACAAATGATGTTGGCACAACTGTATATCTATCTCTAAAAAAAAAAAAAAGAAAGAGAGAGAGAAAGAAACAAGAGCCATATCTCACAGCATGCACAACAACTAACTCAAAATGGATTAAAGACCTAAATAAAAATAAAGATCATGGAAGAAAAAACTGGTACAATGCTGAGAGCCCTAATACAGGGCATAAACAGACTAAAAAATATTAGTAAATGCCAGAAAAGAAAATCGATAAATACTCATCTAAAGACATCACCAGAAGAGTAAAAAAGACTACTTAAGACTGGGAAAAAAAAATTGGCTACCACAAATCACACCAGCATCTAATCTCTGAAATCTGCAGGATACTGCAAAACCTCATCAACAAGAGGGAGGACTAGTGCAGTTAACAAATGGGCAAAGGATACAAACAAGCACTTCACCAAAGAAGACATCCAGGCAGCTAACAGATACATGAGAAAACGCTCGGGATCACTAGCCATTAGAGAAATGCAAATTAAAACTACAATGAGACATTGTTTCACTCTAACAAGGATGGCATTAATACGAAAAACACAAAGTAATAAATGTTGGAGAGGCTGGAGTACTTACACACAGCTAGAGGAGATGTAAAGTGGTACAATCACTTTCAAAATCAATTTGGTGCTTTCTTAAAAAGCTAGAAATAGAAATACCGTGGGATTCAGCAAATGACCATCTAAAAAGTATCAATGAAAGGAGCAAAGAAGAAAGAAGAGCATCAAAGACAAAGAAAGCGTGAGCCCAAGAGGCAGAAAGGGCCACATATACCAGAGACTACATCAACATGCGACCAGAATAACTAGATATTGTCCAGCTGCCACCCCAGACTACCCTTCCAGGGAACTCAACAAACAGTCTCTGATGGAGCAGGAAAAATGAGAGGTGCAAAACTCAAACTCTAGTAAAAAGACCAGACTTGAGAGTCTGACAGACTGGGAGGTCCCTGGGAGACACGGCTTCTGGACTCCCTGTTAGCCCAGAACTGAAATCATTCCAGAATCAACTCCTCAAACATAGATTGAACTCGTCAGTAAGATATTAAATGATACTCATGAAAAGTGTGCTTCTTGGCTAGGGTAGACACAGGAGATTAACTGGGCGGCTCCTGTCCAGAGGCGAGATAAGAAAACAGAGGGGGACAGGAGACGGTAAAAGGACATGGGAAGTACAGGGTGGGGGGAGGAGTGTGCTGTCACAGTGTGGGGAGAACAGCTAAGGTCACATGGCAAAGTGTGTGTAAATTTTTGTACGAGATGCTTACTGGAATTGTAAACTTTCACTTAAAACACAATAAAGTAAATTAAAAAAAAACAAAGAATTCTAAAAACAAGGGAGGGGGAAGACTTTGGTTGTTTTCATAAACAACTAAACTGTCACCTCTGCTGTTGCCGTATCAAAGAAGGAGAAAACTGTGTCATGAAGGATTGAGACATAATCACACTTACCAGTATAATCTTGGGGACAGACACAAGTGTATCTTCCTATCTCATTCAGGCACACAGCCTCATTCTTGCAGGGATCTGAAACACATTCATCTACTTCCAAATCACAGTGGCTGCCTTGGTATCCAGGGACACAGAAGCAGGAATAGCCATTGATTCCATCCTGGCACAAAGCGCCGTTCTTGCAAGGGCTGGAAGCACACTCATCATGATCCATCTCACAGTAGCTTCCGGCGTACCCAGCAGGACAGACGCAGACAGGGGAGACAGGGTCGTGACGGCAAATGCCTCCATGCTGGCAGAAGTTTGTGCCACAGGAATCAAGGACAATTTCACAGGTTACCCCACTATAGCCGGGAGGGCATTTGCACAGAAAGCCTCTTTCTCCTGCATTCATACAGGAGGCATTTTGCTGACAGGGATTAGAGAAGCAAGGATCTTTTAAGTTGTCACACTCTTTGTCCAAGTTATTTGCTGTGTCTGAACAATGGCAATTGCTGTCTTTTGAAAAATCAGTGCATGTAGAAGTGTTCTGGCAAGAACTTGAGAGGCACCTGGTGTCATTTTTATTGCAAAAGGAATCTGTGAGAAAATAAAAACATTAAAGATTAAGTTTAGACATAGTTGAGGGTAAAATTACAGAACTTCATTCTCCCCCCATAACCACCTCAAATAAACTTACTCATTGCATACATAGCTGGCTGCATTCTAATGATAAGTTTTAATCACTCATTCATCAGACATTTTGACACAAGATGCAAATTAGAAGCAAAAGCAGATCGTTGTGATGTCTTTTTTTTTCTCTATATTCCTTTCTCAGATATTTGTGCACTGAGCAGTGGGGCAAACTGAAGCAGCTGTTTAACCATCCTATATACTCAGATTTTCATATTTCACAACTTCTCATGGGGTCTTAAAGAAATGGTTGGATAATAGATTACTAAATTGTCTCTGAATATGTTGTTTCAATGAAAAATATTTAAATGAATCCTGTAACTTAGTATATGGCAGGTTTAGCAACACTATCATTTTATGTTCTAAAATTAAAAACTTCTAGAAAATACAAAAATGCATATAATACCTGCCATTTACCAAAGGTCTATTTTTCTTCACCAGCCTCTCGGTTATTTTACATATTTTTAAAAATCATCACAGCAAAATAATGTTATTACCTCATTTTATGGAAAACAGATAAAATCCTGAGAAATCTATAAAATCTGAGGAAATAGATGTATTAAATTTCTGAGCTTTCATTGCTCTGAAAGCGTTTCCGTTCTAGGAATACCTTTTTCTTATTGACTTTGTTTTTTAGTAAACATTGCACTTTAGATGAAGATTTACAGAACAAACCAACTTCTCATTAAACAGTTAGTACACATATGGTTTTGTGACATTCCTTTCCAACTCCACGACATGCCCACACTCTCCCTTCTTAATCTTGGGTTCCCTATTACCAGCTTTCCTGTTCCCTCTTGCCTCCTAGTCCTTGCCTCTGGGCTGGTATGTCCCTTTAGTCTTATCTTGTCTTCGAGCCCTCCAGTCCCCAGCTAAAGGGCAAACCTCAGGACTGACTTTGTTACCGAACTAAAAGGATGCTCATGGGCCATAGTCTTGGGGTTTCTCCAGTCTCTGTTAGCCCAGGATGTTTGGTCTGTCTTTCTGAGTTACAATTGTGTTCTATATTTTTCTCCAGCTCCATGCAGGATCCTTCACTGCAATCTCTGCCAGCACAGTTGGTCATCACACCATCCGGCCTTACTGGACTCAGTTTAGTGAAGGCTGTGGCAGTAGTGGTCCGCTGGTCCCCCGGACCAATCCCTCGCCCATGTCCCTAGTTTTCTTCATTATCTCCTGCTCCTGATGGATGAGACCAGTGGAGTATATTCCAGAAACACATTTTTGAAATTCTGTTTTAACCGATATTGTGTAGGAAATCAATAATTAATGTTTTTAAATTATTTGAATAAATGTAAGTGTGTGAAGTTGTCCTAAATACACACATTGTAAATACACAATGTCATTGTCATTGTCTGAATCTTGTACATCACTAAGCTTTATGATTTAGCAACTCAACTTTATGAGCCCACAAAATACTGCCCTTTGCATATGGGTTCATCTAGCAACAGCCTCTGATTTTTGCTTGCTGTCTTATACACATAATAGGGGCAACAGTACAGACTCAGTAAGAAAGCTCGCAAGAATAGTTTGCTTTGAAGACATGAGACACAAATAGGCAACTGTCATAAATTAAACATAGACTTTGAGAACCATGCAATGTTACATCTTTCTCTTCTCTTTCAAATGGTATGGCAACCAATAGAGTCATGAGAAGGTTCTGAGAAGGAATGACTGACTGGTTCATCATACAGGAGAATAGCTTTTTTTCAGTTATCCTCTATGGAGTCTATCTGGCAGTCAACAGGACCTGTCATGTAGAAAGTCAATATGCACTTGTGCGTTACCAAGAGGGCTGGTCTGACAGCACACCTTTTCTATTCCCTTTGAAGAAACAGTTAGTCTGTCCTTTCACTTCAGCTTATTTTTCCCACCCCAAGACTTTTGTATATAAAGGGACCCTCATGGAGCACTGGTTAAAATCTCAGTAACCAAAAGCTCAGCAGCTGGAACCTACCAGCTGCTCCTTGGAAACCCTATGGGGCAGTTCTATTCTGTCTTGTAGTGTTGCTATGAGTCAGAATAGACTCAACAGCAGTGATTTTGATTTACATATAAAGTGTCACCCTTTAATTTTTAGTCAGTAAATATTTATTGAGCACTTACTGTGTGTAAAACACATGGTCAGAGGTGAGCAGCAAAGGAAAATAAAACAAGTCTCTAGTGTCAGCTTGAATCCAGAGTAGGGACTTGGAGGATAAGGTGACGGCATTTATAGACGTACTATTGTTGTTGTAAAGGACCTCTTAAAGTGACGAAAAGTGAAGATGCCACCTTGAAGACTGTGGTGTGCCAGACCCAAGCCATGGTATTTTCAGTCATATTGAATGTATGTGAAAGATGGACAATAAAAAGGAAAACATAAGAAGAACTGATGCATTTGAACTGTGGTGTTGGAGAATATTGAATGTATCATGGATTGCCAAAGAACAGGCAGATCTGTTCTAGAAGAAGTACAACCAGAGTGCTCCTTGGAAGCAAAGATGGTGAGACTGTGTCTTACATTCTTTGGACATGTTGTCAGGAAGGATCTATCCCTGTAGAAAGATGTCATGCTTGGCAAAGTAGAGGGTCAGCACAAAAGGAGCAAGACCCTTGGTGAGATGAATTAACATAGCGGCTTAAGCTTGGAAATGACTGAGGACATGGCACAGGAGAGCGTTTCATTCCATTGCACATTGATTCATTGTAAGTCGGAACTGACTCAACAGCACGTAACAACAACAAGCTTGTTGTTTCGTGCTTTTTTGTTAATACTGACTCATCACAACCTTATATGACAGAGAACTTCACCATGGTGTTTCCCAGGGAGCAGATCTTTATGGGAGCAGAACTGGGTAGGTTCTCATCTGCGGTCTCTTGGTTAGCAGGTGAGTGATTAACTGTTGTGTCACCAGATTTTTACTCAACCCTTCCTGAAAGGGTTAAATTCTTGCTATTTTCTTATCTGTGTAACTTTCCCTTTGTTAAAAAAAAAATGTGCTTGAAGTGAAAGCTTACATTTCAAGTCAATTTGTCATACAAAAACTTGCACACACACTGCTGTGTAACCCCAGGTTCTCTCCCCACCTTGTGACAACACAGTCCTCCTTTCCACCCTGTGTTTCCTGAGGCCATTCAACCAGCTCCTGTACTTCTTTGCCCTCTTATCTTGCCTCTCAACAGGAGCTATTCAGTTAGTCTCTTGTATATAATTAAGCTAAGAAGCACACTCTTCACCAGTATCAATTTTATGTTTTATTATCTAGTCTAATCTTTGAAAAATTGACTTCCAGACTGGCTTCCATTCCACGCTAACAGAAGAGTCCAGAGACCACATCGTCTAGGGATCCTCCAGTACGTCAGACCATCAAGTCTGTCTTTTAAACAGAGTTCTAGTTTGGCACAACCATTTTTCTCCTGCTACATCGGGGACAGTATGTTGTTTTCCCTGGCAGGGCAGCCACTGGTGGTGGCTGGGCACTATCTAGCTGTTGGACTCATGCTGATGAAGTCTCCAGATCATGTGACTCTTTCTGTTTCTTGGGCTTCTATTTTCTGTGTCTTTGATGTCTGTCATTCTCCTCTGCTCCAGGTAGGTTGGGACCAATTGATGCTACTTAGATGACCACCTACTAGCTTTTAAGACCCCAAACACTACTTACCAAACTGGGATGCAGAATATTTTCTTTAAAAAACAGTTGACCTAGATGTTTCCTGAAACCGTGGCTCCCAGACCCTTGCCCCTGTTAGTCTGTCCTTCAAAATGTTGGGTTATATTTAGGAAACCTCTTAGCTTTTGGTTTAGTTCATCTGTACTGACCTCCCTTCTACTGCAAACCATCACTCCCTTCAACTAGCCCAATTTCTATCTACTGTGAATACCCATCTCCCTTCCTTCCACCCTTGTAACCATCAAAGGCTGTTTACTTCTGTGTTTAAAACTTTTCTTGAGTCCTAATAATAGTGGTCTCATACAGTATTTCTTCTGATGCAACTAGTTTCACTTAGGATAATGTCTTCCAAATGACTCCATGTTATGAGACATTTCCCAAGATTATCATTGTTCTTTATCATTGCATAGTATCCCGTGTGTGAATGCACCATGGTTGGTTTATCCACTCATCTGTTGATGTGCATCTAAGTTGCTTCTTTTTTTTCACTATCTGAAATTATCTTCTTTCTTTGTGTGTATGTTTCCTTTGTCCATTTTCTGTCTTCTTCACTGGAATGTTTATTTCATGGTGCAAAGGCACAGGGATGTCTCCCTACAACAGTGCCTGCCACAAAGCAGCTACTCAACACATACTTACTGAAAGAAGGGGAAAAGTCTCTTAACAGATGCATGCAAGGATGTCAGAGGGCATAGGGGACAAGGGCAGTGTATCAGGAGACACATCATTGAAGAAGAGGCACTGGAGGCATCTTTAAAAACTAATTCAGATGAAGAAAAAATTTTATCAGGAGATGAAATTAGAGAAGTGGGAGAGGCGCTGTCATTCTATGTGGGCAATGAGAAACGTGTGAGGGTGTGGGGCAGGGGTAATAGAGAAAAAAACGGAAGAAAGTTCATAGTTCCAACATGTGGCAGCATTTAACGTTTAATGTTTAAATGGATAAAATGCAATCAAATATGAAAAACGCTACACCCTCTCCTGGAGCATATGCTAAATTTACAGGTTTGTTGTGGTTATTGGTAGTGGTGGTGATCATGGCCTCTCTTCCCTTTAAAAGCCAGACATCACTATCTGAGCCATTAATTGAAGCACTCGTGTAGAAAGACAGTGAAAGAAATTAGCATTTACATCCAAGGCTCTTCTGATGCAATTTTTAAACAGAATTCTGGCAACATTTATGTAACAATATTCTCCCAGTTGTGTTCCCCAAGTGGAAAAACTAAGGTTTACAAGGGCTAAGTCATTTGTCTGGGTCAAACCAAGGTGGAATTGGAACTTCTGGCCTGTCAGATTCTAAGGTCGCTTTCTTTTCACTGCATCCTTCTAGGCATTAGTATGTGTACAGCTGAGCGGAGAAAGAAGAAACCAAAGAGGAGGCAGAACTCCCTGTGTAAACATGGTCATCTCCACACACTTTTACTTCAGTTCTCTTCCAAAATATCACCAAAGACAAAAAGAGAATAGCAAATAAGCACACTGAAAGTATTTCACATTATTTGTCATTAGGGAAGCAGAAATGAAAAACACAAATTGATATCATCACACACCCACTATAACGGCTAAAATGACAAAACTGACAATACCAAGTGTAGGCAAGGATGTAAGGAAATAAAATTCTCATTTGTGTCCTCACTGATTTATTTCTTAGTAGCCTTCCCTGTGTATTATCAATTTTATCAGACTTTTCGAAAAAGGAACTTTATAAAATTTCTGTGTAATACCTTTGCTTTTTATCATGGATTTTTGCTTTTACTTTTTATTTCTCTAAAATTACTTTAAAAAATTAGTTGCTAGTTAGTGTTTCTTTCTAACTTATTAATTTCAGGCTAAACATTTCCCTCTAAGCATGCTTTACTATTTTCCGACATTTCTTTATCATACAAATAGAAATATTTCCCATTTTTACTGCAATTACATTTTTTACCCTGGAAGGTCTATAGAAACCAATTAAGTCAAGCTTATTAATTGCGTTGGTGCAGATCTTTCATGATACTGCTCATTCTTTTTATTATTTGTCTATTACTAAGTGTGCTCTTTTATGATCTCTCACAGTAATTATGAAAGCTTTATTTCTTCTTTTAGTTCTGACAATTTTTGCTTTTATATTCTGCTTTTATATTTTATATTATATTTATATTAAATATTTAAATATATTAATATTAAATATTTATATTTATATTATATTTATATTTATTATTTTATATTTTGATTTTATATTGCTTTTATATATTACTATGTGCATAGGAATTTATAAAGATTGCATCATCCTTTTGGTTTAAACAAAAACCTTTTAATGTTGAGGCGATTCCAACTCATAGCTACCCTACAGGACAGATAGAAATGCCCCACAGGGTTTCCAAGGCTATAGGTCTTGTTATGAAAGCAGACGGCCATTATCTTTCACCTGTGGAGTGGCTGGTGGGTTTAAACCACTGACCCCTCAGCAGCCACATGTTTTAACCACTCTTTCACCAGGGCTCCTCCTTGGTTTAACCCTTGTATTACGTATGGCAAGGGAAAGAGGCCAGGCAAAAAGATTACATGCTACATAGATCCGTTTTTATGAAATTTTAGAGAAGGCAAAACTATAAGGATAGAAAACAGAGCAGAGGTTACCAGGAGATGGGGATGGATGACAGAAATTGACTGCAAAGGATTATGATGGAATTTTCATGGACACATTTCATATCATGATTTAGGTGGTATTGCTGACTATACATCTATCACTTTTTAGTTGATGAGTGTTGTGTGTAAATTATATTTTGATAAAACTAAACAAAAAAAAATCCTTAAAAATGTCAAAAGGAATTAAGTCATTCACTCATATGAGCAAGGACAACACGAAAGAAATAGCAACAAACCAGCAAATGCATAGATATCGTTGTTAGGAGCTATCAAATCAGTTTCAATTCCTAGACACCCTGTAGAACAGAGTAGAACTTCCCATTTCAAGGAGTACTGGTAGATTTGAACTGCTGACCTTTCGGTTGGTAGTCAAGCTTCATGTCACCATGCCTCCAGGGCTCCTATACACGCATATATACCCAGAAATTGAAGCTACAATGCAGATGGGCCAGTAGTGACAGACTTAGGAAATAAGAATAAGAGAAAATCAAGCCAGCAAAGCCAGCTGGTGCCACAGATTCAGGAAGTAAAGGTTCTAGGCTCTTCTTAAATAATGGTGCAAGCAGTATGGAAAACAGAAAAGTTGTTAGAAAATCTTATCAGAAGAAAAATTAGAACCTTACGGCACTTGGCTTGGCTTATGTTCTTTCACCGTGGGGAACTGCAAGTCTGCCCTTCACTCGGGAAGGCAGATTCAGAGACACAAGCGCAACTACTGGTGCTGCAGGAGCAGAGGGTAGAAGGACTAAACTTAAGAGAAACAAGGGAACTAAGTGAATGGCTACACATAGAATGCTGAAACATCCTCCAACATCTTTCCCAATTTAACTCCAAAAATGAAGTATTCAAATACTTACCCTGAGCAGAAAACGGAATTCATTCTTTCGGCCAGAAAGAAAACACTTGTAGATATTGACGTGGCATATCTCTCAACGAAATGGCTCAGCCATATAACTCTAGAAAAAGCCCTAAAAGGTGACTTTGTTGTTGATGTTAGGTATCATCGAGTTGGTTCTGATTCACAGCACAAAAAAAGGAAACACTGCTTGGTCCTGAATCATTCTCACAAGCCCTAGTATACACATGAAGAACTTTCAAATAGCTCTTTAAAAAAAATTGTTACATAAAATTACACATGAAGCCTGTAAATATATATGTATGACAATTCCCCTTTAATTATGCTGTAAATTATATTTTAATAATGGTAAGAAAATGTTTCCATGCCCATTAATCAGCTTAGGGACAATATTTCCCTTCTTATGAACAGATTACATGGTCAGACACTTAAGAAAAAACTGTAAGACAAAATTCAGTCACGAAAACAGAAAATTAGAAATGTATGTACAGTTAATTTTGATGAAACAGAGATAACTTAAGGAGTTGAGCAAAATTTATGATTATTACTTTCAAAAGATAGTGCAATGATGAAACAAGTAGAGTAGGCCATTAAGATACACTTCTGTAATGCAGGAAAATGTCTTTGAAATTAAAAATGCAGTAGCAGAAATAAAAAATCCAATTGAGTGACTGAAAGAGAATGTTGAGAAAAACCTCCCAGACACTAGAATAAAAAGCTACAGAAAATTTGAGAGGGAAAAAAAAGTCTCATGGATCATTAATCTGAAAAATTCCAAACTGGAGGACAAGACAGGTGGGGTAAGGAAAGCAAGAGAAGAAGCCAAGCCAAGGGGAAGTAAATTAATGTTACCCAGAAATAAATCCAAATAACTTTATAGATTTAAACATCCCATTGAGTGCTCAAGACAACTGACAAAACAAATAAATCCACACCAAAACACATCACTCTAAAGTTGTGAGCAGAGAAAATCAAGAATAAAGAGAAAATCGTAATATTTTCTATGAAGAGTTCACTTACAAATCAAAATAAGACTTAATTTCTCAGTAGAAACATTGGAAGCTAGAAGACTTTAGAGCAATGCCTTCAAGATTCTGAGAAAAAGTAATTTTCAAACTAGAATTTTATGCCCAGCTAAACTGTAATGAAATTTGAAGGCAGAAGAAAAACATTTTCAGGCACTTCTAGGATTCAAAATTTTAGCTTTCATGCTCCATTTTATGGTAGATTTTGGAGGAAAATCTCCATGAATATGAGATTGTAAACAAACAAAAGAAATACATATATAAAAAGGAAGACATGGAGTCCAGGAGACAAGTAATCTAACAAAAGAAAGAAGGAAAAGATGTCACTAAAGAGAGATCCCAGGACTTTATATATGCTACAAGCATAGAGAACAACCACTGGTGAGCTTAGCAAGAGACAGGGGAGCTCTAGGACTAACGTGACTGAGAAGAAAAGTACCCAAGAGTGCCATAGATAGAAGTAATGGAAAACTAAATAGACAATTAAAAACTAAACTATTCTGGTATTTAATCTGGGAGAAACTGTAGGGTACATAAGACATGAAACTATAGTGTTATTATGAATTGAATAATACTTTGTAATAATAACTATAAATTGGTATATCTAATACTGGGATGATTGGGGTTATGTGTCACTACTTGTCTATCAGTTTGTCCTCCTATGGTGGCTTGCATGTTGGTATGACTTCAGAAGCTCTGCCGTCAGTATTACAAGTATCAGTAAGGTCTCCCATGGTGGACAGGTTTGCAGTTACTGAAAATACACAGACTAATGTAATGACTGAAGATCAGACAAGTATGGAATGACATCATACTTAAAGAAAGCAAGAGGTCATTAAAAAGACAGGAAAGGAAGATAAGATTAAATCGGATGTCAGAAGACACTGTGAAACTTGCTCTTGAAAATCAAGTAATTAAAACAAAACAAAGAAATGATGAAGTAAAAACACTGAACAAAAGATTTCAAAGTGCAGCTTGAGAAGACAAAATATTCTAATGACATCTGCAAAAAGTTGGAGCTAGACAAACCAAAAGAGAGGAATACAATTAGCATTTTTCAAGCTGAAAGAACTAAAGAAAAAATTCAAGTGTCAAGTTGCAATAGCAAAAAATTCTACAGGGAAAATATTAAACAATCCAGGGAGCATCTAAAGAAGATGGAAGGAATACAGAGAGTCATTATACCAGAAAGCATTGATTCATATTCAGCCATGTGAAGAGGCAGCATGTGAACAGGAACCAAAGGTGCTAAAGGAAGATGTCCAAGCTGCACTGAAGGCACTGGGGAGAAACAAGTCTCCAGGAACTGATGGGGCATCAGTTAAGACATTTCACCAGATGAAGGCTATGTCGGAAGTCCTCACTTGGCTATAGCAAGAAATTTGGAAGACAGCTACCCGGCCAATCGACAAGAAGAGATTCATATTTATGCCTGTTTTTAAGAAACGTGGTCCAACCAAATGTGACAGTTATTGAACAATACCATTAACATCACGGGCAAATAAAATTTTGCTGAAGATCTTTCAAAAGTGGCCGCAGCAGTATATTGATATGGAGCTACCAGAAATTCAGGCCAGATTCAGAAGAGAATGTAGAACCAGGGACATCACTGCTGATGTAAGATGGATCTTGGTTGAAAGCAGAGAATACCAGTAAGATGTTGATTTGTGTTTTATTGACTATGCAGAGGCATTTGACCGTGTGCATCATAACAAATTATAGATAACACTGTAGGGGATTGCAATTCTCAAATACTTAATTGTGTTCGTGATGAATCTGTACATGGATCAAAAGGCAGTCTTCAAACAGAACAAGGGAATACTGCATGGATTAAAGTCAGAAAAGTTACATGTCAGGGTTGTATCTTTTCACCATACCTATTCAACCTACATGCCAAGCAAATAATCCAAGAAGATGGATTATATGAAGAAGAACAAGGCATCAGGATTGGAGGAATACTCATTCACAACTTGCGTCATTCAGATGACACAACAATCTTCCTCGCTGAAAGCAAACACGATCTGAAACACTGATGAAGATCAAAGACCATAGCTTTCAATATGGATTGCACCTCAACATCATGAAAACAAACGAGCAGCATCATAATAAATGAAGAAAAGATTCAAGTGACCAAGGATTTCATTTTACTTGGATCCACAATCAACACCCATGGAAACAGCAGTCAAGAAAAGACTCTTCGCACTGAAAAACTCTATTGCAAAAAAAAACTCTTTAAAGTGTTGACTAAGGTGTGCCTTACCCATGCTGCAGTATTTTCAATCTCATCATATGTATGTCAAAGCTGGACAATGAATAAGGCAAACAGAAAAAGAATTGAGGCTTCTGAATTGAAGTGTTAGAGAAGGATATTGAATATACCATGTACTGCCAAGAGAACAAATAAATCTGTTTTGGAACAAGTACAAGAATGCTCCTTGGGAGCAAGAATTGTGAGACTATGTCTTACATACTTTGGACAGTTGTCAGGAGGGATCAATCCCTGGAGACGGATATCATGCTTGGTTAAGTGGAGGCTCAGCAAAAAAGATGGAGGACCTCCACAAGTTGGATAGACACAGTGGCTGTAACAATGGGCTCAAGCGTAACAACATCGTGGGTAAGGTGCAGGACTGGGCAGTGTTTCACTGTGTTGTGCACAGGGTCACTGAGTCAGAACCAACCTAATAGTACTTAACAATATCAAGACACACTACAGCAGCAAACTCGGGCATGCCAACAATCATGAAGAAGGCACAGGATCCAGTATATTTTGTTCTATTGTTTATGGGGTGGCTATGAATTGGAGTCCGTTTGACGGCAACTGACAAGAGTTGTATTTATGTATAGTTGCGGATAGCAGGAGTGTTCAATTAATCTTTACTAGTAGGATGTGAATAGATTATACTAGTATCTAGAAATGAAAAACTAAAACAGCTTATTACTTGGAAATATGTAAAGAAAGATCAGAAGAAATATAAGAGTTTTAAGTAGTTACTTCTGGGGAGTATAAATTGGGAGTGAGAAGTTGGGATGGGAGAAAATAGAGTAAATGGGGAAAACCAGTACTGCTATTTCCCATATAACCCCTGAAGAATTTATCTTTAATGTGCTATTAAGTAAACTCTATTATAAGTATTTTTTAAAGCAAAGTAGACAGATCTGTAATCTGGTCATGTGACTATGGCACCCCCAACCACTTTATTTGTGTGCATACTTTGAGTTGTACTTTTCCTATGTGTTCCAGACAAGATCATCTGCCAGTAACGTCCTCTCTACTGGGTGTAGAGTGGATGGTGTCATTGCCATCACTTACTGCACCAGTCAAAGACAACTGCCCATCAAAGGGAAAAGTCTGCTATTTAAACACGTAAAGGAGCTAAAGTTGATTGTATGAATAAAAATAACTATTTAAACTGTCAAAAAAAAGAAATAAAAGAAGCAATGGTCCAGCATGGTTATCCTGAAGTAAAGATTATGATTGTTCCAGTTCGGTGTACCTGAGCTTCAAAAATCTGGCATATGTAATACTGTATTTTTACCTATCACATTATGTGTATACTCAGTGAACAATAAAATAATTTTCATGGTGATAATACCTTTAGAACAAAATTTAAATGGACATTCACCCAAAACCTTATAGGACTATTTAAAAATTATAATTGGGATTCAGTTCCCAGGGAAATAACTACAGTTTGTTTCCAGGCTTTCATATAAGATTTAGATGCAACGCAGGGAATTTTACTTGATACGGAGTGTAGCTGATGTTTTCAACTGATTCCTATCATCTACCAAACTGTTTCTTTGCAGTAAAGCTTGCCATCTACTGGCTATTATTAGAAGTTGTAGAATAGCAAGCCTCAGATACTTAGGAAGTGCTCTAGAGCTCTTTTAACAAAAACGTCATGAATAATCTTAACATATAAAATTACAGATTGGACGATGGACCTGCTCCAGGTGAAGCAGAAGAAGGGCCCTGGCAATCAATCCAGCCTGGCCTCCTGCCTTTCCTGGATACGGCATCAAGGAGCCCTAAGATTTAAGGCAAGTAATTTGAAAACTTTGATGGCACAGATGCTTGGCACTAGATTGCTATCAAAATGGTATGGTGAGGGCTTCTGACCTCCTCCTGCAACTTCCCAAGAGGGGAGAAGCATTAGCAGCATCAACAGCTCAAGCCTGATTCCGATGAAAAGGAGGCCAGGCATACCTCCAACTTGCACTTTTTACCAATTCTGACATCATGCTGTCCCTTTCATGGCACTCTACATTTCAGCTGAGTTTGCTAATTCATTGCAGTGGCCTCACAGAACTCACAAACTGTACTTATAGTTATGGGGCTTATTAGGGAAGTAGCATGTTACAATTCAGGATACAGTTCTTCCATCAAGACAGCCTTTCCCAGCTGTGCCCACAGGCAGGCCATTCTCTGGCCCAGTCTCTACCCAGCTTGAGCAAGTGTTAGGAAGTTCTTCATCTTCACTAATAAGGGCCTGGTGGCACCCCGTTTGCTGGTAAATGTTGGTCAGAAGGTACTCAGCTTTCTGGCTTTGTGAGTGGGCAAGGCTAGGTCCACCCACAAGTGCTCAGTGGTACCCCACTCTGCCTGAAAGTGTCTTGCCGGAAGGCACTCAGCTCTCCCACCCCATCGGTAAGCACACCCACGGCAACTGTCTTGCTCCACGGCCATGAAGCCTACTGGATCATCTCGTGCCAGTCTCCTGGTTCTGTTAATTACCACCACTCCTCTGCCACTTTTTGTTACCCTGTCTTGCTGTTTCTGATGTTACAGCTCTGTCTCTCTCTCTGTCTCAAAGGTTCTAATCACAGGGTTCCTGGGCCCAAAGAACACACTCTACTTTTTTTCTTGATGGTAGTGAGCCCCTCCCTTCCATATGGTAAGGCTTAATTGAAGCCTACGAGTCAGATCCGACTCGACGGCACTTGGCACTTGGCTAGGATGGCTGAACTGACCCTTCCTCTCATGAGGGTTCCACACACCACTTTGCATAGCCTCATCCCACAGTGGAGCTGAACACCATGTCTGCACTATCAGCAAGCTGTCTTATGTCCTTAATGGGCTGGAAGCACCTCATTTTCATAGTTCTGCCAACCATTTGGAGCCTTGGTGATGCTGTGGTTAAGTATTCAGTGGCTAACGAAAAGGCCACAGTTCAAATTCACCAGCTTCTCCTTGGAAACCCTGTGGGATAGTTCTATTCTGTCCTGTATTGTCAATATGAGTTGGAACTGATGGCAATGGGTTTTTTTGGTACCCAGTTTTTTGATGGGAGTTGTAAGACCATGCCAAGAATGACCATATAAAAGTGATCCACTGCAAAGCAACTGCTAACCTAAAAGTTAACAGTTTGAACCCACCCAGTGGTACAACAAAAGAAACGCTTAGAGATCTGTTTCTATTAATTGACCCCGTGAAGCAGTTACACTCTGTAACACATGGGGTTGCCAAGAATTCATACCAACTCCATGGCAACAGTCTGTGCAGGAGAAAATAAAACATTTTATATTATTCCTGTAAAGTAATTCTTTTAATATTTGTTATTTAAGAATTTTTTCTAGTGCTAAAATAAATTTTTGTTTGTTTTGTTTGAGGAGAAGTAAAAATCAGTCACAATTTTACATCAACTAATTGGTCAGTTTATAAAAAGATGAAGGTCCATATAAGATTATGTTTTTCTCTTGGGGGGTGTGTGTCTTTGTGTGTGTGTGTGTGTTCTAATAGTTATGTTTCACTGAAAAGCAATTTATCCTGGTAATTTAGCTAGTTTTCAAGAAGTATGTTTATTCAGAACAATGAGACACAGCAAGATACTTTCAGGGAAAAGCATTTTAACTCCTAATGTGTTGTTACCAATAGTAACTACTCCTTTGTCTTTAGTTGTAATGTCCTTACTTATGAGTCATGTAGGTAATTCTTTTATTTAGAATTATCAGCCAAGAATCTGACAATTTAATCAAGGTCCTTTTTTATTATCAGTAATTTTGTCTGCTTTTGTATTAACCAACCCTAGGAGATTTGCCAGAGGGAGGCAGATAGTTCAGTGGTAAGGAGCAGAATCCTTCAGAGGAAACTTGGAGCCTCCTGCTGCCATTCAGTTTCTTCGTCTTTAAAATGGGAGATCAGCAGAACCTGCTTCTTAGGGATGTTGTGAGGATTAAATGGCTAGATTTAAATACCTAGTAGCTACATAATAAATGCTCAATAAGGTTACCACTATTGTTACAATGTGTTTACAGATGCTTTTGTATTTCTAATTTAAAGAGTTTATCAGATTAGTATGAAGAATAGAAACCTAATACTAACTTAAAAAAGAAGAGGCACAGTTCATTTATGAATTTACACTCTGAGGATTTTACTTCCAAATTAAAACAACAGGCCTAGCCATGCCCTTTTGTAAAGAACCTAGCAATGAACTACTTCAACATGCCCCAAACATCCTTTCCATGACGTACTTGGGTTTGCTCCGAGTCACACAGAGACACATGTACAGTAGAATTAGGTAAGACACATTCTTGAGGGTTTATTCTTTTCCAAGGAAATAGGACAACTTTTGAGTACTCTTGTCAGTGTTTGGCTCAGAGAAATCATGTTGAAGTAGAAGCTGTAGTAGGAGTTTAACTTCCGAGGATCTACTACATCTTTACCTTCTCTTTGGCACTGATTTATGCATAACAAATGCTCAGTAGTTATGTATGTATTCATTATCAAACTGAATCATTTACCCTAAAGATGCCCCTTTATGTATAAACTATACATATGTGTACGTGTGCATACTGGAGAAGCCCTAGGGGTGTAGTGGTTAAGAGCTCAGCTACTAACCAGGAGGTTGGCAGTTCAAATCCACCAGCTGCTGTTTGGAAACCCTATGGGTCAACTCTATCAGGTCCTATATGGTTTCTATGAGTCAGAACTGACTCGATGCACCTAGCAACACCACAGTGATGTGTACATGTCTGTGTAGCTAGTGGTCCTTCATCTTTCTTTAATTGTTTTTGTTAAACACCTTCATCATCACTATTCTCAGTCTTTAACTAGGATTTACTACCCTAATTCTCCCCATGTAACTCTCTAAGCATCTCCGTCTCTGTTTGCTGTATGCCATCAGTTCTGATTCACAGAAACCCCCTGGGACAGACTAGAACTGACCCATAGGGTTTCCTAGGCTGAAATCTTCGTGGGAACCAATCACTAGCTCTTTTCTTCTGCAGAGCAGCAGGTGGGGTCCAACCTTCAGCCCTTCAGTGAGCAGCTGAACGCTTAACCATTCCAACACCAAGGATTTTTCCTCTGTCTCTAGACCTCATTGTCATTGGGATTAACTTTAAGGAACAAATTATCCTTTGTCAGAAGAAAGAAAGGAAGGAGAGAGAAGTGATGGAAGTATTGTCATTGCTTATCTCTGGATTGGACAGATATACTGCACTGGTGGTCTAGTCGTTAAGTGCTACCTCTGCTAAGCAAAAGATAGGCAGTTCTTATCCACCAGGCATTGCTTTCAAACTCAATGCGGTTTACAAACTCTATGACCTATATGCTCGCTATGAGTCAGAATCGACTTGATGGTAGTGGACTGCTTCGCTTCTGTATTTGGATTAAAATAGTAATATTTAGCTAGATAAAATAGGCCCCAGTGTACACCCACTAGTATACATGCAAAGCTGTGTGGGCTTCTTGCCTGTGACCTGTGTTTTTTTCCCCCGACTCCTGGGAGATGCACAGGGACTTGAGGAGGTTGTTTCTGGCACTGGGAAAGGGAATATGCCAGCTGTGGTATGGAGTAGTTTTTCATTTTTAATGTGAAGGCACAATTTTCTATTTTAATACTGTCTTTAGTATTCATTCAACCAGATTTCACCTAAATCAAAATGCAAGGAAACAAAGGATTGTGAACGTAAAATTTGTCATCGCCAGCAACACTGAATGAATGGCTTCTGATACTCGTTCATATAAAAACGTCTTTTTATACAGATGACTTAATAAACATTTGTGAATGAATTGCTTTCGGGGTGAAATAGAAGGTGAAAATAATGCTGCTGGCATGGAAATTTCCAGACCTGGAATCTCAGATTGTAAGAGGAAGTGGGTTACTGAACTCACCAGAGCCTGGCTTAAGTTTAGTGTCAGGGTAGAGGGGGAGTGGGAGGGCATGTTTTCATTCCAGAAGTGACCCAAATGGCTTGCAAGTGATAGATAGTCAAGAGAAATTTGTTTAACAATGAATGAGTGAGAAAGAAAACCTGAATTCTCATTTAAGCCTTGCTGTGAAGTTCTTACTTTCACCTCCTTTGATAATGTCAAGCAGAACAAATCATCAGATGAATCTCTTAACTTTGATGGGCAGTATAATGGAATCCACATGGAACACTGAAAACATCGATGGAACCCTGAAGACTTTTCCTTTCCCTTACATTCATATGGCCTCTAAAAATCAAGGCAAATAACTACATGTAGTTATTTGTCTGTATACGGTTTTAAACAGTAAATAGAGGTAAATCTAATGCTTTGGAAACAACATACTTTTATGGTTAGATAGATGAAGATTTAAATTTTGGTTCTGCCATTTACTCTGTCTGTGACTTTGGTAAATTATTTAATGTTACTTAGCCTCATTTATAAAAGGGATAATACCTAGCCATATGCATAGTTGTTAAGAGTACGGACTTTGGAGCTTGGGTTTGAGTCCTGGCACTGCCACTTAACTAATAGTATCAGTTCTGTCAAAATACTCAAAGCCTCTGTGACTCCATTTCTATTTTGGAAAAATGACACTTAAACCATAGAAGCCACAAAAATTAAAGGAGTTCCTGTACGTAAAACAGCTAACAGTGCTTAGCACAGAGTGGCCATTATCAGCCTTCATCACCAGCATCGTCATGAGAAGAGCAGAGGTAATGCACATCACAAATATCCTTGTAAAAATCAGCCATTTAGTAGTTACCTAATGTCATTTATTTTTTCTTTAAATGCAGCATCCACAGTACAAATATCTTGGTACACTGCTACTGACTAGCAAAATACCATGTACATATTTGGGAAAGTTATTTCACCTCCCTGAACTTCAGTGGCCTAATAAATAAATAAATTCAAGGAAAATGAGACTATATGATACTGGGAAGAGAGTTTCGCATTTTGGGAGTTCTCTGAAGTACAAATTTACTGAGCACACATCCTCTGGAAATCATACCTCTTAATCCTGGCAGGACAGCAAGTGTGTTTTCCATATCACCTCACACACAAACGTCTAAAACACAACTAACCTACCCCAGGGGAATAGGTCATTTACAGTCAAAACTCACTGGTGTCACCTGTATCTCCACATCCCTATTCTTCTATTATCTCTTGCATAGAGGGCCTGTGTCCTCACTTAGAAACTTGTCTATAAACATATTTTAAATCCCCTATATGTGAAAGGGGTCCCATTAGTGCAGTGGTTAAGAGCTCAGCTAACCAAAAAGTTGGCAGTTTGAATCTACCAGGTGTTCCTGAGAAGCCCTGTGGAGCAGTTCTACGCTGTCCTGTTGGGATGCTGGGAGATGAACTTGACTCCATGGCATCCAATTTTGTTTCCTTTTGGTATATGTGATAAGCATTTTGGTAGGTGCTTCTTTATAGTCAATTTCTGGTCACCAACACTAGCATATCGAATTAAAGTCCTACAACCCAAAGATTTCTTCTCAAAGCTACTCCATGGCAAAAAACCCCAAACAAACAAACATCCTGTGAGGATACACCTACACAGGCTGTACACACAAGCCTAAAGTCTGGATGGAACCAAGGCTCCATCGTGCTTTTCGGTTAGGGTGATGGACTAAGTGTATCCTGCCTCCGGCTGCAGTCACATGCACGTAACTTTATACTGACCTCTCAAAGAAGAGATTCTGCCCTTTGTCACCCTGAGAACATGAGTAAATAATGTAAATTGTGAAGGTAATTTTTAATAAATGTCAATCACTGAAGATTTTAATGGTCTAATTATGTTCTTTTTACATGAAATTTATTTCAAGCTAATCAGACTGTGACCTTACTCTACACCATGTCTACTTAATAATGGCAGCCTTAAAAATGACCCCTTTTTCATGGCATAGACTTAACACTATACAAGCTCCTTTGCCCCTAGCAAATTGAAGATGTTCTAAACAAAAATAAAAATTCTTTCCATTCCATAAAGTGACCTACTCTTTTTCAACTTAACAATTGACAGATATAATTTTAACATCAATCATTAAATCATTATAACACAATAATTTACCTACACTGTGCCTTTTTTCTTGGAAGGAACCCAAAATTTTTCATATTTTCCATCAAATTTTTATCTGAGTGTTAACTAACTATGCAAATCAAATAAACCCTTGCCACTGAGTTGGTTCCAACTTGTAGGGACCCCATAGGATAGAGTAAAACTGCCTCATCAAGTTTCCAAGGAGAAGCTGGTGGATCAGAGCTGCAGATCTTTTGGTTGACAGCCAAGCTCTTAACATTGTGCTACCATGCCTGCTATACCAAATGAAGTTAAAAGAAAAAAAAAAAAGGCACAGAATTGGTAAACTAAGTGAAAACTCTAGTCTACACAAGGTTATACCTAAATAGTACACTTAGTATTAGAATGAAAAATTAGAAAAAGCCACTGAGGTTCAACGATGTCAAATAACTTCCTCCAAAATTATACAACTAGTAAACAGTCATGCTGAAAATACTTCAAAATGTTTGTTTTAAAAAAAATCTAAATGAAAAGGAAGAGAAAATCATAAAAGGGAATGCACATATATTTAGCAGACCAGCACTTGAAAAATTTGACATTTACATGAACATGAAGCAGTAGTTAATTGCAGGTCCTGGTTTAGCAGGTCTGGGGTTAGGCCTGAGATTCTGCATGTCTCGTAAGCTATCACATGATGCTGGCACTGCTAATTCACAGCTTCCAAATCAGAAGCATCCAGACCAGTGCTATTCAGTGAAGTAAAATGCAAAGACCACATAGGTAATGTCAAATTTTCCAGTAGCCATATAAAAAAAGTATAAACTAACAGGTGAAATAACATCTTTTATTTATCCAAAGCATGTTAATTAATACAAAAATATAATTATGTAGCTGGTGAGGGTATTGCTTATGTAATTAATGATTATTCATATTTTTGTTTTTCACTCTTTGAAATCTTGTTTTTATTTTATAGTTACCAAAAAAAAAAAAATCTAAAGCCATTGCCGTTGAGTAGATTCTGACTGATAGGGAACCTGTTTGACATAATAGAATTGCCCGATACGGTTTCCGAAGAGCACCTGGTGGATTCAAACTCCTGACCTTTTGTTTAGCAGTTGTATCTCTTAACCACCATGCTACTAGGATTTCCTTTGTACTTCAGGCTAGCTATGTCAAGTGCTTAACTGCCACTTATGACTATATGTTATAAATACTTGTTGCCAGTTGAGTCAATTCCAACTCACAGCAAGCCTGTAGGGCAGGGTAGAACTGTCCCATTGAGTTTCCGAGAAGTGCCTGGTGAATTTGAATGGCCAAACCTCTAGTTAGCAGTTGTAGCCCTTAACCATTATACCACTAGGGTTTCTCAGCATATAACTAGTGGCTACTGTATCAGACAGTACAGATCTCAACAGTTTTCTCAAATTTTTGGAAAGAGAAGTAAAGTCAAGAAAAACTGTGTGGTTAAGACTATGAGTGAGATATCAGTCTTCTCTCTAGAACTGAAACTGTCTTCTTCGGTGGCATGTTTATAGTAGTGGGCATAAATGAAGATCTCTCAGAGAATTTTCTAATAGCTTATTAATTATCACTATTATGGTTAATTTTATGTGCCAACTTTGATTCTCAGTGTTTTGAACATATACTAGACTGGTTACTACAATGTAATATTATGTTTCTGGTATGATCTGATACGATAAACCAATAAGTTGAATGGAGAGTTTTCTTGGAGTTATGCCCTACGTCGAGAACATCAGTGGACGTTCTGACATGGCTCTCTCTTTTTTCGACCCTGTACTGTTCTCGTCATTTAACCTATGAATTTGGGGACACAAGGCAGAAGTTTCTGGCCACTGCCTGACCTAGAGATTTTGAATCTGGCAGCCCCACAGTTGTATGAGTCAATTTCTTCAAGTATTTTTCTTTCTCTTCTTCTTTATCCTTATCTATTTATTGATCAGTCTATCTACCCATCCATCCATCTGCCACCCACCCAGCCATCCATGTATTTACTAACCTGTCTGCCTAGTTCTCTCTCTATCACTAATTTTGCTTTTCTGAGAACCCAAGCTAAGACAGTGATATACTTTCAAATTGTGCATATCCTTAGAAGCTCAATGCAAAGCCTACTTTCTCTGTGTGCTGTGCCCTAGGCTTGCATTCTTGTTGATACCCTTTTAGCCTAAGAAGCCACAAAATCTATCATTAATAGAGCACTATGTGACACTTATCTGCATGCTTCTAGATCTCTAGTGATGCAACAGTTAAGCGCTTGGCTGCTAACCAAACTTTGGTGACTCAAACCTACCAGCTGTTCTGCAGCAGAAAAATGTGATACTCTGCTTCTATAAAGATTTACAGCCATAGAAACTTTATGATGCAGTTTTACTCTGTCCTACATGGTCACTAGCTTATTAATTATCATTATTATGGTTAATTTTATGTGCCAACTTTGATTCTCAGTGTTTTGAACATATACTAGACTGGTTACTACAATGTAATATTATGTTTCTGGTATGATCTGATGTGAACTGGAATCAACTCAGTGGCAATGAGTTTGGTTTATATACTTGCTAAATTATTCTGTTTTGTGTTTGAAGATTTGTTTCTTCCATTAGCAAACAGGGTCAAGAAGTGTAATATGTATTTTTTCAGCCTGCCCGTGTATATGCTCTGTGTGGTCACACTTTGAAAACTACACCCTGAAAAATATAATAAACACTTGCTGATTGTTTGCTGATTAACTGGCTTTACTCCAGAGAAATTTGTTTACTTACTTCATGACTCAGTAAACTAGTACAGAGAGAGAATGATGCGTTTTTATTAGGTCACTGCAAGTTGGGGACTAAATTTGGGAAAAATCCAGGTTACTGTGGTGACTGTATAACTTTGAAGCCATAATGAATAGATTTTCTTTTTATTCAGCCAAAAGCCCCACGGCACTGAGCGCAGCAGCTCAGTGTCCTTGTGCCTTTGGTGTGGATGAGATTTTGAAGAGTTTGTGTATGGTTGCCTGAACAGTGTAGGCATGCTGCCCTGAGCAGGGCCTTGGTATGTGCAGGCGTGTTCTGCTCATCACACAGCCACATATGGAGAATGAGTCTTGACCTCCCAGGAACCCGTTTGGGAACCTGTGTGCTACAAGCTGCAGCAAGTGCATGAATTTTAAGACTTTCTATGCATGAAACACCAGGGAAATAAGAATACCACAGCAGTGTTTGAAAGCTCAGAGGGGGATATGTGGTTGCCAACATCCTTTTGGGAGATGAAAGAGTATATCTCATATTTGGAATTGGCAGCTTAGCTGAATAGAAAAGAATGAAAGTAGATCATTTTATTGCAAATGCATGGAAGTACACTTCAATGTAAAGACATAAGACATCATACCATAGGTGAAGTCACTCTTGCTTCAGTATGCCCATAATCATCTCTTTGAAGAAGGCATGACTACTTTTGTATTTAAAATATTTTGAAGGTGGATGGGAAAAGAAGCATTGTATGAATGAAGCAATGTCTTTATTTTCAGTAAATAAGTAAATCTAAAAAACTGAACATTTTGTTTCATAACACAAATTATTTTTACTTGTTTCTGTAAACAAATAAGTGAAAAGATGTAATAAATTAAATAAAAAATGAAATCCATGTATTAGCCATCATTGTGTCTGTGCAGTATCCAGCATAAATATGTAATCAATAATTCATTATGGAAGTGAACCAAGTAAGCTTAATTTCTATCAGCCTTAGTTTAACTGTTTGACTAAATGCAAGCCTTCCATCATTCTTTCTCTTGAAAAATGATATCCAGTCAACCATTATCTATTCTTGTCTCATCTGCCTGTCATACATTCCCCTTGATCTTGCACTTATAAGCATTCTCAACTGAGGCTTATGTTTGAAATAGGAGCCTTTGTTTTCTTTTATGTCATATTTTAACTATCATAAAACTTAATGAATTCAGAATAATTTCACTAAACATCCTTTTGCAATGCCTACTGAATTATTACTCAAATAGGGGTCATGCCTAATTTGAAGAAAACTGAAAGATGCAATTAGAGTAAATATTTGTGCTCTTTTAATTAGAGACGAAAGAGGTGTGTCTGTCAGGGAGACCTACAGGGTGTAAGAATAGCATGTGTGAGGTTTCACTAAACCAAAGGATCCTGGTGGTGTTCAAGAGAATGAGCGATGAGTCAGAATCAATTTGATGTCAAAAGGATTGGTTTTTCGGTTTTTGTAGCAAAAAATGTTTACTGTTTGCCACATTACCGGCCAATCCAGCTAATGAAGTCCAAGAATATTTGGATTCCATGAGGAAGAAATAGAGTTAGGATGCTATAAAATATTTCCAGAAATGAAAAAGCCTAAGATCCTATCAGCTAAAGCCAGTTCTTTTACCGAAAATTAAACGTTTAACCTTTATAAAATGAAATCAATATTTTTAAGGCTTCTGTCAAATAAGTCAACTAGTATTCATGCAATAGTATGTAATTCTGTGGTATAAAAGAGGTTAGGAGACCCTAATGAATATGCTTACCTTGAGTCTGTTTCTAAAGCATCCTATCACGTTGTTATAGAAACCACTGGCAGCTGCATATCCCCCATCATGATTATTGCTATAGTAACCACCAAAAGAAAAGAAGCTAATTTTTCATCCGTTTGCCATTACCTCCTCCCCAAAGATAACTGTGTTTCTTAATGCACTTATGGCTTTGGGAAACAAAGAAGGGAGAAGGTATAAATAAACAATGGAGAGAAAAAAGAAAAAAAGGAAAAAGTGGGAATATACTATAAGCAGAGAGAAGAAATTGTAATTAGATAACCAAATCTGCTTTTCAATTAGTGATCAAGTCTTTTTATTTTCATCCATTCATCATGAAAGCCAGTATAAAAAATTAACCCCCCAAAAAACCCAGTGCCATCAAGTCGGATCCGACTCATGGCAATCCTATAGGCCAGAGTATAACCCATAGAGTATCCGATTAGTGCCTGGTGGATTTGAACTGCCAACCTTTTGATTAGCAGTCGTAGCACTTAACCCACTGCTCCAAATACTGCTATTCTCATATTTTAACATCACCTTGAACATTTCTGAGAATTTCCCGACAGACTATCTTTGCTTAATTTTACCTTTAAATCAACTTAAATATATAGGAGAATGTTTCTTATAATAGTCTCTTAGAAGTTATTACCAGGTTCTAACTGGGTCACTATGAGTCAGCATGGACTTGATGGAGGTGGGTTTTGGTAACATGGTATCATGTTTAAAAAGTCAATGATTGACCTTTATATTTTAATAAATTTAATAATTTAGATTATTCAAAGGAGCTGAGCCATTTACTTAATGCCAGCCAAGTGCCATTTACTTAATACCTAGACTATATATTCCAAAAAAACAAACATAAAAAATGCACTTATAAGAGCAAGGTACTCTGAACAAACTGAACAACTTTAATTAATTTCTTCCCTCAACTGAAGACAAGAATGTAATTGATCTTAGAATTCTACTATAGTACTAAATTTGACACCATTTTGTAGAAAAACATCTAAAATAAATTAACCCAAACAGGGTTATTTCCTTACTTTCTTGCCTCAGCGTTCATCTTTTCATCAAGACTTGCCTTATGCATTACTAAACAGTTGGGGTTCATGTTTATTAGGTCTTATGTTCTAGAAAGCACACACACAAGACTGATTTTTCCAGTAGTTGAAAGTCTTATTTTTTTCAATCAAAGCTCCTACCTTAAATGTACTGAGAGACTGATGCTGATGACAGCAATGATGTCTAAAACTTCTATCACCCCAGTGAAGATCATAAATACATGTAGAGTTCTTCCTCAGATCAAAGCTTGGAGTAATGACACATTGAGTAGGAAAAGATTGTTGCCAATAAAAGGCTAATATTCAAATGCAAAAAGACTAGATAAACATTATACACCGCTGTTGATCTCAGTTCATCTGTAAAATTATCCTTGTAAAATCTCTGGTATAAAGAATATCTGTTATTTTCTAAGTAGTTTATTTGAAAAGGGATAATTTAGATTATTCAAAGGAGCTGGGCCATTTTCATAATACCCAGACTATATACTCCAAAGAAAACAAACCAAAAAAGTGCACTTAATTAATCACAGATAAAAGCAAGGTACTCTGAACAAATTGAACAACTCAAGTTATTTTTAATTGAAGACATTCTATAGAAAAACCTAATCAAATATGTATATACATATGTATATATAAGTTGATGCAAATGCATCTGTGTTTCAGCTGGTTGTCTTTATTTAGGTATTTGTATTTATGAAGTTTAATTCCACTTTGGCATGGGAAAAACATGGCCTTAAGAGTTAGGCAGATCTGTTTTTAACAGTTGCCCCACTTATGATTCTACCCCTGAGCCACCTCCTTATCATTTGCAATTTAGAAAACTGAAACTTTAAGTACCTGCAACCAATTCATGATTGCTCTAATCTACTGTCCCATTTTACATTCTCCATTCAGGTACATTAATGATCCCAAACTACATTCAAGTAGTGCAGCTGACTACACTGTGTTTCTATGCAAATAATGCATACCTTTTACATTTGTATGCCATATACACACTCCTCTCCTCGACAAGTTATTTTCATTAAGTGTGCCATACTATTTGCCTTTAAAAAAACACGTGGAAGAAGACTGGCATGATGGTGCCAGGGAGGGTGCCTCACCAGGGGGTGTGGATGTGAATGATCTGTAACATTCATACTGCTGGTGAGAACATAAAATGTTTCCATCTCTTTGGAAAGCACTCTAGTAGCATGTGTCCCTTAAGACAGAGTAGAATTACCCACTGGGTTTTCAGGGCTACAATGTTTAGGAAGCAGACAGTCTGGGTTTGAACCGCCAATCTTTTGGTTAGCAGCTGAGCATTCAACCACTGCACTAAAAGAGATCCTTACAAAATGCCCATGCAAGGGAAGTCCATGGAGACAGAAAGTCAATTCACGATTCCCTAGTTCTGAGGGACACAGTGGGGCAGAGTGACTGCTAATGGGTACTGGATGGAGTTCCTTTTGGGGTACGAAAAATATGTAAAATTAGAATATGGCAATGTTCGTCCAACCCTCTGAATATGCTAAAAGCCACTGTTTAAAAAAACGTAAATTTTTGTAAATGAATTATATCTCAATAAAACTTATCTGCATGGACAGAGATAGATAGAATTCAGGAAACTGTCCAGAATGGTCCTCCTATGGTTGGAAGAGATAGAAAAATATTGAGCCACCAAGAAAAATATTGAAGAGGAACTAAAAAATTAAGACCAGAAAGTCAATATCCACAATCAACTAATCAGAGTTTCAGAAGAACACAAAAGACAATGAGGAAGAATCAATATTAAAAGTGATAATGGCTGACAGTTTTCCACAGTTGTTGGTTGTTGAGAATCAAATCTCAAGTCCAAGAAACTCAACGCATTCCTCGAAGATGGGTAGATCATAGAGAGAAAGATGATAGATGAAAGATAGATAGACATTAGATAAACAGAGAGAGAGAGCAAGCTAGAGAGATAGAAAGAAAGAAGAAGCAAGAATGGAAGGAATGAGGGATGTCATTTCAATGATCTCCAAGGAAATAAGGATTTCTTAAATGAATAAACACACATGAGCGCGCGCGCGCACAGACACGTACACCACACACACACTAACCAGAGATAAAAGAATGCTAAATTGCACTACATGATGATTACTAACTTCTGGTGTTCAAAGCACATCTCCGAAGGAACAAAATGGTGAAAGGCAAGCAATAGAATGAGATGATATAAGTCAATACATGTTACTAAAAAAGAGATATTACATTTAAAAAAAGAGAGAGAAACTCATACAAATCAATAAGAAAAAAAGACAAACCAGTGTAAAAATTGGCAAGAGACTTGATCACTTCAAAAAATGATCACACTGAGTCCTAGGCAAAATGTAGAGCAAATAGGAACACTGCTGGAGTTAGTGTGAACTGCTACAAGCTCTATGAAAAAAAATTGTGACACCATCTAGTAAAACTGCATAAGCATACCGTAAGATCAAACAATTCCACTCCTAAGCATAGCTCCAAAAGAAATTTGTGCACCAGTGCATCTGAAAGCTGACAAAAGAATGCTTGTTGTCTAATTATTCATACTTAGAAAAATCTGTAAACAATTAAAATAAAACCCAACTATAAAGTCAATCAAATAAAACAATGAAAATAAACTACAGCTATGCAGAACTCATGTATTAATCTCAGAAATGCACTACTGAACAAAAGGGAGAGACAAAACAACATGTAGTCAATAATTCTATATAAAGTTCTGAAGTTGACTAAATAAAAGCACTGTGTTCACTGTGGTAAAGTAAATAACTAAACAAAAACAGAAGTGATTACTTTAAAAGACAAAAGTTAGCTCAAGAAGGCAGGGAAATGTGCCCTGGGAAAAGGTACTTAAAATCTACTTGAAACCCCAAACTAAACCTGTTGATGTTGTATAGATGCCAACTTATGGTGACTCCATCTGCTACAGAGTAGACTGCTCCACAGGGTTTTCTTGGCTATACCTCTGCAGAAGCATATCACCAGGTTTTTCTTTGGTGGTGTTACTTGGTGTGCTTGAACCACTTGCAAATCACTGATGGCACAGAGGGACTTTAAACAGATTTTACCTGGTGCCAGATTTTTGTTTTCTTCAGCCTAGGTGCTGATTATATGGATTACCTAAAACGAAACTCATTGCTGTTGAGTTGATGCTGACTGGTAGTGACCCTACAGGAAAGAATAGAACTGCTACATATGGTTTCCAAGGAGCTGTTGGTGTATTCGAACTGCCAACCTTTTGGTTAGCAGCCAAACACTTAAACCACTGCAATAGCAGGGGTCCAAATACTTGGGTATTATTTTATAATAATTTATTAATATTTTCAGTGTACATTTAAATATTTTCATTTCATAATAACAAAATTTTAGATAAGTAATCATTTTAAGTGAATAAAATAAAGCAAAAAATTATGGAGCATTTTTATGTTAAACACTAATAAAGCTAATATTTAGTGACATATTAAAATTTTATCAAAAAAGATTTTGAAAGTTGCTAGAAAGTTTTAAAAATAGCAGAAAATATAAGTCTGGAGATCAAGGAACTTGTGATATAAATTACCTTTTTAATATTTTTACCTTAGAGAATACAGACAACCACAAAGTCATGGAACTTCAATGTACAAATTTCTGCATTATAGACATAAAAATATACTTAACAAAAGGGCACAATAAAAGTCAAAAAGATTAAAATCCTGTTTTTGCATCTACAACCAACTTTAGTTATATATTTATTTGATGTAAGGATGTGTATCTTTCTGACAGATACCTTGTCCATGTCAATAAAGTAGACTTCAGAGCTTGAATTTCACAAGCATGTGAATTCATATAAAGTTACAGGTAAATTTAACTAATATACAGTCATGTGTCTCTAAAGTCCATGATATGTTCTGTGAAACAGGATGTTATGTGATTTGTCTATTGTGGGGACACCATGTCATACACTGAGCAAAGCTATATGGAATACTTTTTGTTTCATTTCCAAGTTGATATTTCCCTTTTGCCTCTAGCTGTTGCTATCATTAGACTGGTTTTGTTGCACTTAGGAGCCATAATGCAATATCTTTGAGAGAAATTTAAACAGAGAGATAAACTACAACCTCCAAAAGACATTTGATACATGAGATAGAAGGTTACTGCCTATAAGACGAAACATATGATAAACGTTTTACTTGTAGGTACAGAAAATTCACTTTAAGATAACACAGTATAGTACATACATAAGCCAATAACATAGGTATTTCCTACGGCTATCAAGACTTGGGTACTATAGGTTATATGTGAAGACTGCCAATTAAGTTTACAAACTTATCCTAGAAAAAACGCCACATACCTTATTGCTGAATATCACTATGGTCACCTTTGAAATTTTCCCCTTGGGAAGGTATACACCAATGCCAGCACCTAGTCTACCCTTCAAAGCAATTTTGGAACTCTTTTTATGAAATGGCCATCAGAGCTGTCTTCATATTCCCCTTGATGTCGTGAAGGTCATCCAAATGTCTTCCTTTCAATAGTTTATCTTCAAGTGAAAAAAGAAAAAAAAAGCCATTGGGGACCAAACTGGGTGAGTAGGGAGGGTGTTCCAATACAGCTATTTGTTTACTGGCTAAAAATTCCCTTACAGACAACTAGACAATTAGTTTGCAAACTTGCCACTGTGCCACTGTGCTTAATGGCCATTCCAGAAAGAGTTCCAAAACTGCTTTGAAAGGTGGACTAGGTGCTGACATTGGTACATAAGTTCCCAAGGGGAATACTTGGAAGGTGACTGTAGTGATATTCAGCAATGAGATACGTAGTACTTAGAACAATTAAGTTAATGGACTTAATAGACCTTGAGTGTACTATACATTTATACACTTGACAGCACTATTACTTTGTATGTAAGAGCCATGAGGTACACGAGCTGTGTTCAGGAAGCTGCTGTGCTCCATATAACCAGTCATGTCTGCTATGTCCTGTTCTCTGACTATAATCTTTGAACTCTAGGAAACCCTAGTGGCACAGAGGCTAAGTGCTATGGCTGCTAACCAGACGGCTGGCAGTTCAAGTCTGTGAGGTGTTGCTCCTTAGAAACTCTATGGGGAAATTCTACTCTGTCCCATGGGGTCACTATGAATCAGAATCAACTCAGTGGCAGTGGGTTTGGACTTTTTAAAAATTATTATTCTAACCTAATGGGACCACCGACATACACACGGTTGAAAACTACCTGACTGGATGTGATGCAGCACACAACTGCATTAAGTTTCCTTTGTCTTAACAACCACTAATGTAGTCATTAGCTGTCTTTGATTTTGACAATAACATATTTAATTCAACAAGCAAAAAAGAAAAAAGGAAATAAAGACATTTATGATCTTGTAGAGCTTTTTTAATTCCAGAGAATTTGAATATTGTTAAGAGAGAGAAAGACAAAGACTGGGAAGACAGAGTAGACTTTTGAATCACAGATCTTGGTTCAAATTTTTATCTCTTGGTTGATTATTTGTTTAAGCATAGTCAAGTTACATAACGCCCTTGAGTTGCACTAAATTCATCTTGTGAAAATAATATTACTATAAGTTTATTGTGAAAATTTTACAAGATTAAAAATAAACTCCAAAAATATGCCTACAAGGCACCAAGCGAATTTTGTTCATTTGTTTTCCTTTCCTTTCATTTTTCCTTCTCTTCCTTTAATACAGTGATTACCTCAACAACCCATTGCAGACAAGTCGATTTTGACTTGTAGAAACCCTACAGAGTTCTCAAGGTTAGCAGCTATAGCATTTAACCACTATGCCACAGTGATTAAGTTATATGAATCAATGGGCTAATCACTTGATGGGAAATTCGGGCTAAGTGTAAATCTTTGTCCAGTGATTGTCATGCCTAGTTTCCCAGAATCCTCTGAAGAGATTTACAAATACATCATCCCCAGAGATAACAACTAAATTGATTTGGCATGATCTTGAAAAGCTCAAAGGAGAATTCTATAGCAGAGAGATGGCTGTACTACTTATTCTCACTCCCAGACTTTGGGTCATCCCCAAGGTTGTGGATTTGGTCTGCTTTGATCAAAACTTCATGTACTGGCCTATGGTTATTCAATGCCAAGTGTCATGGATTGAATTGGTCCCCCCAAAAATATATGTGTTGATTTGACTTGGCTGTGAGTCCCAATATGTTGCCATTCCTCCCATGTGTTGTGAATCCTGCCTCTGAGATGTTAATGAGGGAGAACGGGCAGCAGCTGTGTTGGTGAGGAAGGACTCAAGCTATAAGCTTGTGGGGAGATAAGCGACGAGAGGGAGTTTGGAACTTCCTACCACCAAGAGAGCAGCACCAAGAGAAGGTCTTTTGGACCTAAGGTTCCTGTGCTGAGATGCTCTCATTGAATTTGGACTCGGCCTACCAGTCTGTAATGATTTCTCATAGTGAATGGATTTGTAACTTACAAATGATTTGTGGCTTACCAGACTGTGACAATAAAAATTTCTCTTTATGAAGCCTTCCACTAATGGTATTTTCTGTTGGAGCAGTACCAGGTGACTAAAACACCAAGCTCCAAGTACTTTTCTAAATTTAAGAGAGCATTATTTCAGCCTTCTATACTCACACTATCCAAACCAGAAACCGTTGTCGTTGAGTCAATTCCAATTCACAGCAACTCTATAGGAAAGAGAACTGTCCAATAGGGTTTCCAAGGAGCCCCTGATGGATTTATACTTACAGTCCTTTGGTTACTAGCTAAACTCTGAACCAGTACAGCACCAGGGTTTCCACACTGTCACTATTGCCTCCCAAATTCATCTCTTTATATTAATATACTAGTAGTCGGAGTAAGAAGGCTTCTATTTACTCGCCTACTCAAAGAAATTAATAGAGAAAGCTATGTACTTAATTCACTAATTTAACCTGCTTACATTTTATCAACCAGTGTGCAAATGTGGAAATTTGTTTCCTCTTTTAAACATGTTAGATAATCGGATGTATAGTGTGCTAGAAGAGTGTTACACCCTCAAGATCCTACATAATGCAAGGATCCTTATAAAAAATTATATTGTACTAAGTGCTCCCTGTGATTTTGAACCTCACCTTGAACCACAACAGTCCAAAGTAAATTTCTCTAAGTCTGTAGATTCCAGAGCTATACTGACGGAGGTAGGTTAGGGAAGCAATGAAGGAAGCAGAAAGAGAAAAGAAAGCAGAATTCATTCAGCAGGAGACCTTCTGCCTCTCAGTATGAGAGCACTCTTGGCCATTGTACTAATGTCTCTAGTTATTGTTAGTTGCCTTTGAGTATATTCTGACTTATAGTGACCCCATGTGTGTAGACAAGAACTGCTCCATAGTGTTTTTAAGACTGTGATCTTTTACATGTTGATTACCAGACTTGTTTTCCGAGACATTTCTGGGTGGACTTGTACAACCTGCATCACCCGGGTACTGTTAAATAATGAGTAATTCATTACTCTTTAAGTCATCTACCTTCAGTGACAGCTGATGGACACTCTGTTAATTGTTTTTAAATTTTAAAACAGCTTAACCAAAGATAGAGTGTACTGAACACAAACTGTGATTGGTATACTACAGTCACTCTAATGCCAGGAACCTCCTCTCTGCTCTTCCACTTACTAACACTTTTCTAGTTCTGTTTATGTGGTTTAAGAATAGTCATTACCAGTCCACTTCAGCTCACTCATGCCTAGGATACTGATCTTTATTCATTCCATTTAATTGTTGATAACTTTCTATTTTTCTAGATTCGTACTTCATATATTCCACTTTTTGATTATTAATGTGTGTTTTGGAGGCAGAGTCAAGATGGCAGACTGTTGTGGATTGAATTGACTCCCAGTATCTTGTGACTGTCATTTATTTTGCAATTCTCCTATGCTGTATGTTAAAGGATTAAGATGGGACTGTAAACCCCTTTATAAGATCACCACCCTGCTCCACTGTAAAGGGAGTTTCTCTGGAGTATGGCTTGCCCCACCCTTAATCCTTTCATCCTGCAAGAGATAAAGGAAAGAGAAGCAAGCAGAGATTTGGGAACCTTGAAACATCAAGAAAGCAGCACCTAAAAAAGAGTGTGCCCTCCAGACCTGGGATTCCTGCACCAAGATGCTCCCTGGACAAAGACTGATGCAATACTGAACTTTCCTCCAGAGCTGACAAAGGGGAAGCCTTCCTCTGGAGTGGACACCCTGAATATGCACTTGTAGCCTACCAGACTGTGTAAGAATAAACTTTGCTTTGTTAAAGCCATCCACTCTGTGGTATTTCTGTTACAGCAGCACTAGCTGACTAAAACATGGACTAAGCACATGTCTCAAAAATTCCTCTGGAAACCAAGACCTGAACTGATAATCAAACAGAGCCCAGGACATGGCACAGGGCTGTTAATTTGGACTTCATAGCACTGAAAGAAAAACCTCCCCTCTTTTGCCGACTCCCACTCCTGGCTAGTCCTGGCTCTCAAGGACTGAAGGTAACTCACCATTTTGACTTTTTTTCTCTGTCTTGGCTGGCTGGCAGAGCTGGGTCTTGCCTAGCAGCTAGTCTCAGACTCACAGCTGGTGGGATAGACAGGCGAAATAGCCATATTTTGAGAGCCAGGCTTAGAACTCTGTGTATCTCACCACTTTTAGTCTGTCTTTTTGCCTCTGCCACAGTGCAGTACGTACAGAAGCAGCAGTGCCCTTGTGTGGGATGCCATCTTGGATACGAAGACTAGCTAGGCCTAATTATTACCCTGGGAGCCAGCGCCTGCTCACAGGAGAGAGTTTTTCGAACAGAAAAGCAGTAGTTCACACAGTGTCACCTACAGCTGGGGTCTGGCAACAGAAGTTGAGGACTCACTGCATCTCGGCACCTTTGGCCCCTCTTTCCACCTCTGCCACAGGATAGTGTGTATGGAAGTAGCAGGAACCTTGAGCAGGGTGCTATCTTAGATATGGTGGCTATAGCTGGAATTAATTCATAGCCTGGAATCCAGTGCCTGCCCACAGGAAAGCACTTTTCTGCTAGAAAAGCAGTAGTTTATACAGTGTCACCTGCAGCTGGGGCCTGTCAGCAGAGGGCAACAGAGAAGAAGCATTGCTGTAATTTGAACTAGTTCATATTATCTGGCATTTGATATAGAAGTGCTTACTTTGCCGGTTGGGAAGAGGGAACTCTATACCTGAAAACCTGACTGACTTGGGAAGTGGTCTGATACCTTTTATTTTTCATTTTAAGATGGCCTAGAGAAATATCTGTGGTGCATCTTTACAGTATCTCTCCCAGCCTTTACTTACTCACATGAAACCCAAAAAGCAACAGACGCTTGTGGCGTACAACGAATCATCCATGGTTTCAGACAGCTCACAAACAAAACAACCAAGGAGTTTTCCAGATGAAGAAACTTTTCTGAAATCATCAGAAGGTGAATACAAAAGGATTATATACAGAGCCCTTCTAGACCTTATACAAAATGCAGCAGAACAAAAGGAAAAATTAAGCAAGCTGTTCAATCTGATGGAGCATCAGTACTCTGAAATCCAACAGATTAAGAACAAAATCAAAGATACAGAAACTTCCATTCAAAGCAAAGAAAACAGAATGCAACAAATGGAAGAAAGAATTCCTGACTTGGAAGACAGAGCTGCTGAAGCCAGCATCTATGAGCAGAAATCAGAAAAAAGAAACAAGAAAAATGAAGAAACATTAAGAAGCATGTAGGACTCTATTAAGAGGAACAACTTTTTTTTTTTGGAGAAAAGCAGCCCCTAAAGGTCTGTCTGTCTTTATTTTTTATAGATGAGGTGACGTGATTTTTACCCTATTTCTTTTATTGTGTAAGCTATTGCCTAACAAGAAAGTAACCACTCATTATTGGCTAGCAAGAAACTGACCACTCGTGGTCTCCTTTTTTCATATTACTTTTTTTTTTTTTATTTAACATGACTGAGTGAAAATGTGCATTCCCGTATAAATTTACATGCCCACCTATATGCAGCTTCCACTGCTCCCCCTGTCCAGTGACAGCACACTATTCCTCTCTGCTCCATGTCTCATCCTCTCAACAGCCTCCTTTCACCTCCTCTCCACCTACTCTCCTTCTCCCAGCCAGAGGTCAGCAGGATGATATCCTATAGATGTATAGAACCCTAAAGTGCAACCAATATATGGTCACTCTGCATTGCCAAGTTCAATACATTCCTGTCCAAAGAGTAGACCTTTGTTATAATTTATAGGTAAGGGCAGCATCAGGGCCAGGGGCCATGCTCTCAGGGGAACCCGGAAACCGCTGGACCATCAATTGAAGTCTTCTAGTGGAGATCTCAGGATGCACACCTTTTAATTCTTGTGTTGCCAGTAAGACTCCTCTCTGTGAGCTCCATCGTGGCTATCACTGGTGGTGGCCGGGTACCATCCAGTTCTTCTGGTCCCAAGTCGATGAAAGCACCCACTCTTGCAGTTCTCTCTGTCTTCTAGGTTGTCTTTACCGCATGTCATTTTGGTCCTTGGTGAGCGTCCATTCCTGCTGAGTTGGGACCATTTGCTGTGTCATTGGAAGTCACCTTGGCAGCTTTTAAGACCCCAGACGCCACTCACCAATGTGGGGTGCAGAGAGCTCTCTTAGCAAAACGCTAGTTGTGCCAGTTGGCCTTGATTTCACCTAAGAGCATGGTCCCATGCTCTTATCCCAGCTACTCTATCCTTGCAATATAGGGTTAAGATGAAAGGAGTGCTCAAGTTATGCTGAAATCCAATTAATGTTGTTCTTGTTTCTAATGTGTGCTATCACCGCTTTCTCCCAAGCAGATTTCTAGCAACTATCTAAACTAAACCCTGCTCCCCTCACTCTCCCTCCCTCCCGTCCCTTGCAGCTGTCAAAGAGTCTTTTCTTCTATACACAAGTCTGTTCTTGAGATCTTATCCTAGAGGTCTCATACAGTATTTGTCCTTTTGTCGCTGACTACTTTCACTCAACATAATGTCTTCCAGTTGAAACCAGGTTAGGAGATGTTTCCTGGAATCATCGTTATTCTTTATCATTGCATAGTGCTCCATTGAGTATATGTACCATAGTTTACCTATCCATACTTCTGTTGTTGGGCATCTAGGTTGATTCCATCTTTTTGCTATTGTGGACTGTGCTGCCATAAACATTCTGGTGCATGTGTCCATTGGTGTGAAAGGCCTTGATTCTGTAGGATATATTCCAAGTAGTGGAATTACTGGGTCAAATGGTATATCGATATCCATTTTTTAAGGAAGCACCAGATTGCTTTCCAAAGAGGCTGGACCATTTTGCAACCCCACCAACAGTGTAGGAGGTTCCACTTTTTCCACAGCCTCTCCAGCATTTGTTGTTTTGTGTTTTCTGGATCATGGCCAATCTGGTTGGGGTGAGATGGTATCTCACTGTTATCTTGATTTGAATTTCTTTAATAACTAAAGATCGTGAACATGTCCACATGTGTTTTTTGGCTGCCTGGATCTCCTTTTCAGTGAAATGTCTGTCCATCTCATTTGCCCATTGCTTAATTGGATGGTTTATCTTCTTCTTACTGATATTTTGTAGTATTTTATAGATTATGGAGATCAGGCATTGGTCTGACATAGAGTTGCCAAATATTTTTTTCCATTCTGTGGGTGTTCTTTTAATTCTATTAAGAAAGTCTTTGGATGAGCAAAAGTGTTTGATTCTTAATAGTTCCCATTTATCTACTTTCTCTTCTGTTGACTGTGGTTTCTTTGACAGATTTTGGAGTCTGTCCTCATTGTATATTAAAACTTTCACTATTGTTGCTACCTTTTCTTGGATGAGCTTTATCGCTTTAGGTTTGATATTTAGGTCTTTTATCTAGGTGGAGTTGGTTTTTGTATAAGATGTAAGATACGGATCTTGATTCAGTTTATTGCAGATAGATAACCAATTTTGCCAGCACCATTTGTTGAAGATGCTGTTTTTACCCCAGTTTAATGTCTTGGGGCCTTTGTCGAACATCAACTATTCATAGGCAGATGGTGTCATCTCTGGGGTCTCAATTCCGTTCCATTGATCCATCTGTCTGTTCTTGTACCAGTAAAAGGCTGTTTTGACCACTGTGGCAGTGTAGTATGTTCTAAGGTCGGGTAATGAGAGGCCTCCCAGTGTGTTCTTCTTCTTTAGTAGTACCTTACTTATCCGGGGCTTCTTCTCTTTCCAAACGAAATTGATGATTTGTTTCTCCATCTCATTAAAAAATGACACTGGAACTTGTATTGGGATTGCATTATATAAATAAATTGCTTTGGGTAAAATAGACATTTTCACAATGTTAAGTCTTCCTATCCATGAACAGGGTAGGTTTTTCCATTTATCTAAGTCTCTCTTAGTTTCTTGTAGTAAGGGCTTGTAGTTCTCTTTGTAAAGGTCTGTTGTTTCTCTGGTTAGATTAATTCCTAGGTGCCTTATCTTCTTAGGGGCTATCGTAAATGGTATTGATTTGATAATTTCTTCCTTAACAGTCTCATTGTTAGTATAAAGGAATCCTACTGATTTACTTATGTTTATCTTGTATCCTGAGACTTTGCTGAACTCTTCTATCAGTTTGAGTAGCTTACTTATAGATTCCTTGGGGTTCTCTGCACATACAATCATATCATCTGCAAACAGGGTGATTTTAACTTCCTCTTTGCTGACGCAGATGCCTTTTATTTCTCAGTCTTGTCTAATTACTCTGGCTAGAACTTCTAGCACAGTGTTGAATAGGAGAGGTGAGAGTGGGCATCCTTGTCTAGTTCCTGATCTCAAGGGAAAGTCAGTCTCTCTTCATTCAGGTTGATATGGGCAACTGGCTTTGTATAAATGGCCCTTATTGTGTCGAGGAATTTGCCGTCTATGCCCATTTTGCTAAGAGTTTTTAGCATGAATGGGTGTTGGACTTTATCAAATGCCTTTTCTGCATCAATGGACAATATCAGGTGATCCTTGTCTTTTGTGTTATTTATGTGATTAATCACATTGATTGTTTTTCTGATGTTGAACCAGCCTTGCATCCCTGGTATGAATTCCACTTGGTCATGATGGATTATTTTCTTGATATGTTGTTCTATTCGATTGGCAAGAATTTTGTTGAAGGTTTTTGCATCTAGATTCATGAGTGATATAGGTGTGTAGTTCTCTGTCTTTGTTGGGTCTTTCTCTGGCTTAGGTATCAGGGTTATGCTGGCTTCATAGAATGAGTTTGGGAGTACTCTATCCCTTTCCATACTGTGAAATACTCTCAGTAGTATTGGAGATAACTCTTCTCTAAATGCTTGGTAGAATTCTGCTGTGAAGCCATCTGGGCCCGAACTTTTTTGGTTGGCAGTGTTTTGATGACCTTTTCAATCTCTTCCTTTGTGATGGGTTTATTAAGTTGTTCTGCTTCACGTTGTGATAATTTGGGTAGGTGGTATGAGTCAAGGAATTGGTCCATTTCCCCTAGGTTTTCAAATTTGTTAGAGTACAGTCTTTCATAGTATTCTGTTATGATATTTTTGATTTGTGTTGCACTTGTGGTGACAACTCCCCTCTCATTTCTAATTTGGGTTATTTGTTTCCTTTCCTGCTTTTCCTTAGTAAGTTTAGCCAGTGGTTTTTCAATTTTGTTGATCTTTTCAAAAAAAAATAGCTTTTGGTCTTTTCAATTTTTTCAATTGTTTTTCTATTCTCTAATTCATTTAGCTCTGCTCTAATCTTTATGATCTCGTTTCTTCTGGTGCCCGAGAGGCTCCTCTGTAGTTCTCTTTCTACTTGTTCAAGCTGTAGAGTTAGTTCCTTGATTTGGTTTCTTTCTTCCTTCCAGATGTGTGCATTTATGGAGATAAACAGACCTCTAAGCACTGCTTTGGCTGTATCCCATAGATTCTGGTAGGAAGTGTTTTCATTCTCATTGGAAGCCATGAATTTCTTTATTTCATCCTTGATTTCCTCTATAAGCCATGTTTTTTTAAACAAGATGTTGTTCAGTTTCCAAGAGTTCCACTTTATATCTGTTTTTTCTGCTATTGATTTCAACTTTGATGGCTTTATGATCTGAGAAGATGCTTTGCAGTAATTCAATGGTATGGATTTTATTGAGCATTGCATTATGGCCTATCACATGGTCAATTCTGGAGAATGTTCCATGTGCACTGGAGAAGAAGGTGTAGTTGTCTGCTGATGGGTGGAAAGTTCTGTATATATCAATGAGGTTTAGTTGGTTAATTGTGTCAATGAGGTCTTCTATATCTCTACTGAGCTTTTTTCTAGATGATCTGTCTAGTAATGAGAGTGGAGTCACCTAACTCTTGAGCATAGTCAGTGTTTCTTTGACATACTTAGGTGCTCTGACATTAGGTGCATAAATATTTAATATAATTAAGTCTTGTTTGTGTACTGAACCTTTCAGCAATAAATAGTGTCCATCTTTGTCCATGATGGTGGATTTGACATTAAAATTGATTTTGTCTGAGATTAGAATGGCCACCCCTGCTCTTCTTTGTTCATTGTTAGCTTGATATATATTCTTCAATTCTTTAATTTTCAGTTTGCTCATATCTTTAGGTCTCAAGTGAGTTTCTTGTAGACAACATATGGATGGGTCATGTCTTTTGACCCAAGATGACACTCGGTGTCTCTTTACTGGAGCATTCAGTCCATTCAAACTCTGTGTAATTACTGATTCACTGTGTAATTATTGATTCACTGCTGCCATTGTGATATGTTTATTTTTATGTTGATGTCTTCTCTGTTGTTCTTATTAGTCTGTTATGGGACATTCTTTTTTGTGAGTTGAGTTTTCACCTTTTTCAGAGCTGGTTTTGTAGTTGTTGAGACTCCTGTGTTAGATTTCTTCAAATGGTATGATACATCTTTGTTGTGCTTTACAGCTGCCCCTATGATCCCCCTTCATAAACTATATATAAACCCAATTTTAATTACTACCAGTCTTGTCATCTTCCTCTCCATCTGGAGGGACTATAACAACTGTAGTGCATCCCTCTTTTTATTATGATGACACCATAGTTTTCATGATGATCACTGGATTGCTTCTTTCTGTATCAAAGCTGTGATTGACTTTGGAGTCTTCCCTAAATGAGTATTGAGTAGTGTGTCATTCTAAAATATAAAGTTAGTAGTTTCATTCTTCTAAGCCAGAGCCAAGAACTTTTTTCAGTATTTCTTGTAGTTTGGGTTTGGTTTTTACAAAGTCCCTGAGTTTCTGTTATCTGGGAATGTCTTAATTTCATTTTCGTATTTGAAAGATAGTTTTGCAGGATATATAGTTCTTGGCTGGAAGTTCTCGTTCGAGGCTTTGAATGTGTCATGCCACTGTCTCTGTGCCAGCATGGTTTCTGCTGAGAAATCTGACGAGAGCCTACAGGGTTTTCCTCCAAATGTTAGCTTTGCCTTGAGTCTTGCTGCCTTTAAGAGTTGCCGCTTATGTTTCATTTTGTTAAGCTTGATTAGAATAAGTCTTGGAGTCTTTCTTGTCAGATCTGTATTGGGTGGTGTACGATATGCATCTGAGATTTCTATATTCTCTTCCTTCATGATTTCTGGGAAGTTTTCTTTCAGCAGCTCAGCAACGATACTCTCTGTGTTCTCGGATGTCTCACTCTGTTCAGGGCCTCCAATGAATAGAAGGTTGTTCCTCTTTATAGAGTCTCACATGCTTCTTAATGTTTCTTCATTTTTCTTGTTTCTTTTTTCTGAATTCTGCTCATAGACGCTGGCATCAGTAGCTCTGTCTTCCAAGTCAGAAATTCTTTTTTCCATTTGTTCCATTCTGTTTTCTTGGCTTTGCATGGAAGTTTCTATGTCTTTGATTTTGTTCTTGATCTGTTGGATTTCAGAGTACTGGTGTTTCATCAGATCGAACAGCTTGCTTAATTTTTCATTTTGTTCTGCTGCATTTTGTATAAGGTCTAGAAGGGCTCTGTATATAATCATTTTGTATTCACTTCCTGATGCTTTCATAAATGTTTCTTCATCTGGAAAACTCCTTGGTTGCTTTGTTTGGGAACCTTCTGAAGCCATGGGTGATTTCTTGTATACCACAATTGTCTGTTGCTTTTCTGGGTCCCATGTGAGTATGTAGAGGCTGGAAGAGGTACTGTGAAGATGGATTGCAAATGTTTCTCTAGGCTCTCTTAAAATGTAAGCGAAAGGTATCTGACCAGTTCACAAGTCAGTTAGGTTTTCAGGTGTAGAGGTCCCTCTTCTCATCTGACAAAGTAAGCACCACTATATCCAACCCCAGATCATAACAAACTAGTTCAGAATACAGCAATGTTACTGCCCTGTTGGCTTCTGCTGACAGAGTCTAGCCTTAGGTGACACTGCATCGAGTACTGCTTTTGTGATAGAAAAGCTCTCTCTTGTGGGCAGGCTCTGGCTCCCAAGCTAAGAATTAAGTCTAGCTGTGACCACCATATCCAAGATCGTCCTCCACACAGGCAGCAGACAGAGGGACTAAAGGTGCTGAGAGGTAGTGATTCCTCTGCTTCTGTTGCAGGGCCCCCAACGTAGGTGGCACTGGGAAAATTACGGCTTTTCTGTCAGAGAAGCGATGGCCTATTTGCAGGTGCTGGCTCCCAGGCTAAGAATTAGGTCACGCTAAAATCTCGGTACCAAGATGGTGTCCCGCACACTGGCTGAGGAATTCCGTAGAAACCCCACTGATGCAGATATAAAACAAAAGGCTCAAAGTGGCTAGATTAACAGAGTCTTAAGCCTGCCTCTTAGAATATGGGAATTTTGCCTGCCTACTCCCTCAGCAGCGCGTCTGTGTCTAGCCGCTAGGCAAGACCCAGCTCCACCCGTTGGCCAAGACAGAGGGAAAAAAACTCAAAATGGTGTGTTTACCTTCCATCTGTGAGAGCCAGGGCTAGCCAGGAGTGGGAGTCAGCGAAAGAGAGGAGGTTTTTCACTCAGTGGTAAGAAGTCCCAATTAACAGCCCTGTGCAGTGTCCAGAGGCTGATTAGGTACCTGATCAGAAGGCTCTGTTTGACTATCAATTCAGGTCTTGGTTTCCAGAGGGACATAAGGAGACGTGTGCTTAGTCTGCCATCTTGACTCCGCCCCCAACAACTTTTGATTAATTGGAGTCCCTGAACAGGATGAGACACCTGAGAACACAGACAGTACCATTGCTGAGCTGCTGACAGAAAACTTCCCAGTAATCGTGAAGGAGGAGAATATAGATATGACAGATGCATATCATATACCACCCAATACAGATCTGAAAAGAAAGACTCCAAGACATATTCTAATCAAGCTTAACAAAATGAAACATAAGCAGCAACTCTTAAAGGTAGCAAGACTTAAAGCAAAACTAACATTCAGAGGGAAATCCTATAGGCTTTCATCAGATGTCTCAGCAGAAACCATGCTGACACGGAGACAGTGGCATGACAAATTCAAAGTCTTGAAGTAGAAGAACTTCCAACCAAGAATTATATATCCTACAAAACTATCTTTCAAATACAAAAATGAAATGAAGACATTCTCAGATAAACAGAAACTCAGAGACTTTGTAAAAACCAAACCCAAACTACAAGAAATACTGAAAGAAGTTCTTGGCTTTGGCTTAGAAGAACAAAACCACTAACTTTATATTTTAGAATGACACATTATTCAGAACTCTACTCAGTTAGGGAAGGCTCCAGATTCAATCACAGCTTTAATACTGAAAGAAACAATCCAGTGATTTTCATGAAAACTATGGTGCTATCATATTAAAAAGAGGGATGTACTACAGTCATTATAGTCCTTCTGGATGGAGAAGATGACAAGACTGGTAGTAATTAAAATTGGGTTTATATATAGTTTATTAAGGGGGATCATACGGGCAGCCATAAAGCACAAGAAAGATGTAACTTACCATATCAAGAAATGTAACACAGAAGTCTTGACAACTACAAAATCAGCTCTCAAAAAGGTGAAAAATCAACTCACAAAAAAGAATGTCCCAGAACAGGCTAATGAAAACAACAGAGAAAACATCAACACAAAAAATAAACATATCACAAAGGCGGCCGTGAACACATACCTATCAATAATTACATTGAATGTGAACGGACTGAATGCTCCAGTAAACAGACATCGAGTGACATCTTGGATCAAAAGACATGACCCATCCATATGTTGTCTACAAGAAACTCACTTCAGACTTAGACATAGGAACAGACTGAAAATTAAAGGATGGAAGAATACATATCAAGCTAACAATGAACAAAGAAGAGCAGGTGTGGCAATTCTAATCTCAGATAAAATAGATTTTAATGTAAAATCCACTATCATGGACAAGGATGGATACTATTTATTGCTGAAAGGTTCAGTACTCAAGCAAGACTTAATTATATTAAATATGCATGTACCCAATATTAGAGCACCTAAATGCATCGAAGAAAGACTGACTACACTAAAAAATGAGATAAACCACTCCACAGTAATAGTGGGAGACTTCAACACTTCACTCTCAGTGTTAGACAGATCGTCTAGAAAAAAGCTCAATAAAGATACAGAAGACTTTATTGCCACAATTGACCAACTAGACCTCGTCGACATATACAGAACTTTCTACCCATCAGCAGACAACTACATCTTCTTCTCCAGTGCACATGGAACAGTCTCCAGAATAGACCATGTATTAGGACATAAAGCAATTCTCAACAAAATCCATACCATTGAATTAATGCAAAGCATCTCAGATCAAAAAGCCATAAAAGTCAAAATCAGTAACAGAAAAAACATAGATAGAAAGTGGAACTCTTGGAAACTGAACAACATCTTGCTCAAAAAAACATGGGTTATAGAAGAATCAAGGATGAAATTAAGAAATTGACAGATGCCAATGAGAATGAAAATACTTCCTACCAGAACCTATGGGATACAGCCAAAGCAGTGCTCAGAGGTCAGTTTATCTCTACAAATGCACACATCAGAAGCAAGAAAAAAACCAAATCAAAGGTCTAACTCTAAAGCTAGAACAAGCAGAGAGAGAACAACAGAGGAACCCTTCAGGCACCAGAAGAAAACAGATTATAAAGACTAGAACAGAACTAAATGCATTAGGGAATACAAGAACAATTGAAAAACTTGAAAAGACCAAAAGCTGGTTTTTTGAAAAGATCAACAAAATTGAAAAACCACTGGCTAAACTTACTAAAGAAAAATAGGAAAGAAACAAATAATCCAAATTAGAAATGAGAGGAGAGCTGTCACAACAGATCCAAAAGAAATCAAAAATATTGTAACAATACTATAATAGACTCTAACAAATTTGAAAACCTAGAGGAAATGGACAAATTCCTTGATTCATATCATCTACCAAAATTATCACAAGGTGAAGCAGAGCAACTTAATAAACCCATCACAAAGGAAGAGATTGAAAAAGTCATCAAAAAGCTGCCAACCAAAATAAGTTAGGGCCCAGATGGCTTCTCTGCAGAATTCTACCAAGCTTTCAGAGAAGAGTTATCTCCAATACTACTTGAGACTATTTCACAGCATAGAAACAGATGTTCAGTAGGAGAGGTGAGAGTGGGCATCCTTGTCTAGTTCCTGTTCTCAGTGGAAAGTCCTTCAGTCTCTCTCCATTCAGGATGATGTAGGCAGTTAGCTTTGTATAAATGGCCATATTGCATTGAGGAATTTTCCATCTATGCCTATTTTGCTGAGTTTTTAGCATGAATGGATGTTGACTTTATCAAAAGCCTTTTCTGCATCAACAGACAAAATGAGGTGATTCTTGTCTTTAGTGACATTTATGTGGTTAATCACATTAATTGTTTTTCTAATGTTGAACCAGCCTTGCATCCCTGGTGTGAACCAAACTTGGTCATGATGGATTACTTTTTTGATAATGTTGTTTTACTCTATTGGCAAGAATTTTGTTGAAGATTTTTGCATCTAGATTCATGAGTGGTATTGGTCTGTAGTTCTCCTCTTTTGTTGGGTCTTTCCCTGTCTTTGGTATCAGTGTTATGCTGGCTTCATAGAGTTCATTGGCCCAGGGTCCGTGCTCTCAAGGGAAATTGAGGCCAATTGGCACAACTAGTATTTTGCTAAGACAGCCTTCTGTATCCCACATTGGTGCATTGGTGAGTGGTGTCTGGGGTCTTAAAAGCTGCAAAGCTGCCATCTGAGGGTACAGCAAATAGTCCCAACTCAGCAGGAATGGATGATCACCAACGTGCGTAACAACAAAGGGGAAAAACAACCCAGAAGACAGAGAGACCCATGTTAGTGGGTGACTACATTGACTTGTGACCAGAAGAACCAGATGGTGCCTGGCCACCACCAGTGATAGCTGTGATGGAGCTCACAAAGTTGAGTCTCACTGGCGCAACAGGAATAAAAAGGCGTGCACCCTGAGATCTCTACTAAAAGATCACTACTAATGGCTCAGGGGCCTCAGGGTTCCCCTGGGAGCACGGCCCCTGGCCCTGATGCTGCTCCTGTCCATAAATCATAATTTAAGTCAACTCTTCAGACAGGAATGGATTGGACTTGGTGACACAGAGTGACCATATCATGTGCGCACTTCATGGTTCTGTGTATCTATGGGATATTGTCCTGCTGACCTCTTGCTGGAGGCAGGGGAGTGGGTGAAGAGGAGGGGATAGGAGACAGTTGGGAGGATAATACATGTATGGAATGGAGAGGAAGAGTGTGCTGTCACAGGATAGGGAGAACAGTGGCAGCTGCATATAAGTGGGCATGCAAATTTATATGGGAATGTGCATTTTCATTCAATCATAATTTAAAAAAATAAATGTGAAATAATAGAATTTAAAAATGAAAGTCTTTATTAAATAAATCATTACGTAAAAAATCTGTCACTTTAAAAAAACGAAAAGATTTAGAGCCTTGGAAATCCTATGGGGACAGTTCTACTCTGCCCTATACTGTTGTTATGAGTTAGAATCATATAAACTGCAGTCAATTTGGTCTGAGAGGTCTAGGTTTAATATATGAATTGATTCTTAAAAGTGAGGAAGTAGAACAAAAGAGAATGTCTTTATTTAGAACCTCCTATGGAAACCCTGGTGGTGTAGTACTTACGTGCTTCAGCTGCTAACCAAAAGGCTGGCAATTAGAAAACACCAGGTGCACCTTCAAAATTCTGTGGGACAGTTATACTCTGTCCTATAGGGTTGCTATGAGTTAGAATTGTCTTCACAGCAGGGGGTTGAATGGTTTACGTGGCAATTAAGTTTGCGAACTCATCCTAGAAAAATTGGTACATACTTCATTGCTGAGTATCACTATGGTCACCCTCGAAGCTTCCCCCCTGGGGAAGCTATGCACCAATGCCAGCACCTAGCCCACCCTTCAAAACAATTGTGGCACTCTTTCTGGAATGACCATCAGAGCTGTCTTCATATTTCTCTTGATGTTCTGATGTCTTTAAAATGTCTTCCTTTCAATATTTTCTTTATCTTCAAGTGAAGAAAAGAATCACTGGGGACTACTCAAATCAGGTGAGTGCGGAAGGGTGTTCCAATTCAGCTGTTTGTTTATGGGCTAAAAACTCCCTCACGGACAAGTCTACAGTTAAGTTTGAGAACTTGCCACTGTGCCACCGTGTGCAATGGCCATTCCAGAAAGGGTTCCAAAATTGCTTTGAAGGGTGGACTAGGCTCTGGAGTTGGTGCATAGCTTCCCAAAGGGAGTACTTAGATCGTGACCATAGCAATATTCAGCAATAATGTATGTAGCACTCAAAACAATTAAGTTAACAGACTTAATTGTCCAACCTATAAGCAGAAATATAATGGGAAGTCATTGGAAAATTAAAAGAATTAGAGAACAGAAGAACAATTTAAAAAATGAACAAAACCAAAAACTGGTTCCTTGAAAAGATCAATAAAACTGATAAGCCATTGGCTAAACTTACAAAAGAAAAACAGGAGAGGAAACAAATAAACCAAACAAGAAATGAGATGGGAAATGTCACAACATGCCTAGCTGAAATCAAAAGTATCATCACAAAACACTATGAAAGACTGTACTATAACAGATTTGAAAACCTAGAGGAAATGGACAAATTTCTAGATTCATATCACCTACCAAAATAATCACAAGGTGAAGTAGAACAACCTAATAAATCCATAACACCTAGAGATATTGAAAAAGTCATCAAAAAACTACCAACCAAAAAAAGTCCTGGCTCAGATGTCTTTACCAGAGAATTCTACCAAACTACTAGAGAAGAGTTAATTCAAATACTACTGAGACTATTTCACAGCATAGAAAGGGATGGAATACTCCCAAGTTCATTCTGTGAGGCCAACATAACCCTGATACCAAAGCCAGGTAAAAAACCCATGAAGAAAAAAGGTTAGAGACCAGTATCACTCATGAACCTGATGCAAAAAGTCTTCAACAAAATTCAACAGCATATCAAAAAAATAATTCACCATGACCAAGTTGAATTTATTCCAGGGATGCAAGACTGGCTCAGCATCAGAAAAACAATTCATGTGGTTGATCACATAAATAACACAAAAGATAAGAATTACCTGATTTTGTCAATTGATTCAGAACACGCATTTGACAAAGTCTAACACCTATTCATGCTAAAAACTCTCAAAAAAGTAGGAATAGATGGGAAATTTCTCAGCACAATAAGAAGCATCTACACAAAGTCAACTGCCTACATCATCCCGAATTGTGTGAGATTGAAAGAACCCCTCTTGAGAACGGGAACTAGATAAGGAAGCCCACTCTCACCACTTCTACTCGACCTTGTACTAGAGGTTCTAGCCTGAGCAATTAGACAAGACAAAGAAATAAAGGGCTTTGGCATCTGCAAAGAAGAGGTAAAAATCTCCCTATTTGTAGATGATGGGATTGTATATACAGAAACTCCTAAAGAATCCATAAGTAAACTACTGGAACTAATAGAGGAGTTCAGGAAAGTATCAGGATATTATAAAAATAAGTAAATCTGTAATATTCCCATACACCAACAAAGAGACGATCAAAAAAGAAATCACCAAATCAATATCATTTACTATAGCCCTCAAGAAGATAAAATACCTAGGAATAAATCTAACGAGAGAAATAAGAGACCTGTACTGAGAGAACTACAACATTTTACTGCAAGAAGCCAAAAGAGACTTATATAAATAGAGAAACCTACCCTGCTCATGGACAGGAAGACTTAACATTGTGAAAATGTCTATTTTACCCAATGCTATCTACATATACAATGCAGTCCCAATACGAATTCCAGTGACATTTTTTAAGGAGATGGAGAAACAAGTCACCAACTTTGTTTGGAAAAGGAAGAAATCTCCAGTAAGTAAAACATTGCTGAAGAAGAGGAATACAGTTGGAGCCCTCACATTACATGACCTTAGAACTTATTACACTGCCCCAGTAGTCCAAACAGCCTGGTACTGGTACAAAAAGTGAAATACAGACCAACAGAACAGAGTTGAGACCCCAGGGATGCCACCATCTTCTTACGAACAGTTGATACACAATAAAGACCCTAAGACTGTAAACTGGGGTAAAAACAGTCTCTTTAACAAATGGTGCTGGCAAAATTAGATATCCATTGGCAAAAACTGAAATAAGACCTATATCACACACCCTACACAGAAACTAACTCAAATTGGATCAAAGACCTAAATATCAAATCTAAAATGATAAAGATCATACAAGAGAAAATAGGGTCAACAATGGAATTTCTAAAACACAGCTTACACTTCAAAATCTAACAAACAAAGCACAATCCACAGAAGAGAAAATAGATAAATGGAAACTACTAAGAATCAAACACTTTTGCTCATCCAAAGACTTTATGAAAAGAGTTAAAGACCACCTACAGAATGGGAAAAAATATTTTGCAACTACACGTCGGACTGACATCTGATCTCCATAATATGCAAGGTACTACAACATATCAACAAGAAAAAGTTTAATAACCCATTTAAGCTGTGGGCAAAGAAGATGGGCAGACATTTCACCAAAGAGGACATCCAGGCAGCCAAAAGACACATGAGGAAATGCTCATGATCATTAGCTATTACAGAAATCCAAATCAAAACTACAATGAGATACCATCTCACCCCAACAAGGTTGGCCATAATCCAAAAAAAACACAAAATAACAAACGCTGGATAGGCTGTGGAGAGATGGGAACTCTCCTACACTTCTAGTGGGACTGAAAAATGGTACAGCCTCTTTGGAAAGCAATATGGCACTTACTTAAAAAGCTGGAAATAGATATACCATATGATGCACTGACTCCACTGCTTGGGATTTATCCTACAGAAACAAAGGCTGTCACAGGAACAGACACATGCACACAAATGCTTATTGCAGCACAGTCCACAACAGAAAAAAGATGGAATCAACTTAGATACCCATCAGCAGATGAACAGATAAACAAACTACAGTACATATACTCAATGGAATGCTATGCAATGATTAAAAAACATGATGATTCTAGTAAACATCTCATAACTTGGTTTGAATTAGAAGACATCATGCTGAGTGAAATCAGTCAATGGCATAAGGACAAATATTGTATGAGACCCCTGTTGTAAGGACTTAAAAAGAGACTTACGTACAGAAGAAAAGACTCTTTGATGGCTACAAGGGTGAGGGGTTGCTGTGAGTGTTGACCATAAATTAGTTAATAGAAATTTGGCTAAGTGAAAGCAATGACAGCACACAGTAGAAAATATATCAGTTTAATTGGACTTCACCATAAGACGGCACGTGGCTGGCTTTATAAACTGAAAGCTCTTCTAACCTCAATCCAGTATTGCAAGAATAGAGTAGCAGGGCGAGATATTGGGACCATGGTCTTGCGGGACATTGAAGTGAACTGGCACAATTAGCCTATTGTTAACACAATCTCCTGCACCTCATATTGGTGAGTGGCATCTGGGGTCTTAAAAGCTAGCAAGCTGCCATTTGGGGTACACCAAATTGTCCCAACTCAGCCAGAACGTATGATCACCAAGAACGCCAAAGACACGAGAACAGAAGAGCCCTGGAGACTGAAGGACCCGTGTAATGGGAGATGGTATCACCTTGTGACCAGAAGAATCAGATGGTGCCTGGCCACCACTAAAGGCAGCCATGACAGGGCACACACCATTGGCAACATGAGAAAAAGAGAGTTGCAGCTCAAAAACTCTACTAACAGACCACAACTGATGGTCTGACAGCCCAGGGATCCCCTGGGAACACGGCTCCTAGACCTGCTGCTGCCCCTGATGAGAAAATACTACCAAGGTCAACTCTTCGGACAAAAATGGAGTGGACTTGAGGACACAATGTGACCATATGGTGGATGTACCTTATGGTTCTGTGCATTCACAGGAGGCTGTCACACTGGCCTTCTAGTTGGGAGAGAAGAGGTTGGAGAGGAGGGAGCAGGAGCTTGTTAAGAGGCTATGGCAAGCATAAAATGAAAAGGAGACGTGTGCTGTCACGGGGCAAGGAGAGCAGAAAAGCTGTTAACAGGCAGGCATGAAAATTGATTGCGATTGTATACTTTCACTTAATCAAAATGATAAAATAAAATCATCATAATAGTAAATATTAGGTACCTAAGCATCTCTCTTGAAGATTGGAAAGATAGGCTCAGATGTACGTAGCCAGGAGATATGAGAGCCACTCTACAAGGACTAGTCTAAGGGACACTCCATTGTCACTGCAGCTGGGCATCAGTACTGAAAGCTAGAATTCTGCCAATCTGTTTTAAACACAAATGGTTTTGTCATCATTCTTGTCAGAACATTGTTGCCTCACTTCCACTGTGCACAGATGCCCTCTGTGTGCAACTTTCTCCTCTCCAGTACTCTATTCTGTGAGTCTTTGTCTTGGTCTCATCAAACACTCAGCTTTGTCTCCTCAACTCAGTGAGTTCACTGGGTTTCCCCTCCTTGCACTGTTTTCCAAAACTCTCTCAAGGCAGTAAGGTCAAGCAATTGTAGGTTTCATCTTCTTTGCTTCCCATCTCCCAAGGATGAGAAAGTCACTATTTCAAGCATTTTGTGCATTTATTGGTTGTTTCCTTGGAGGGTCTCTAATCTCTGTTACTGTATCTGGCTCAAAAGTATAAGTCTCCTGCAGAATATGACCTTTAAATATAACATATTTCCTATGTCATTTTATTCATTTATATAGAAAAGAAGGGAGGTAATTCCAGGTAGACCATCTGGTTAACTATGTTTCATTTTCTGTCATCATGGAATGATTCTTCCTTTCAGGCTAGCCTTAGATCAACAGTGTGTGATTAAATGTTGCCTTTTAACCAATACTTTGCGAACTGAAGTGCTGGTAGATCGAACCCCACCCCCCCAACAGCTCTTCCAGAGAAAGACCTAGCAGTCCGCTCCCATAAAGTTTAGAAATTCTAGAAAACCATATAGTGTGGTTTTACTTTGTCACATGGTGTTGCTATGAGTCAGAATTAACTCAGTGGCACAAAATGACAAGAACTGCTTGCCATACATTCGTTGTTTAGCACCCCAGTTTCACACAACAAGAAGTCATTGTGCCCATACTATTTGGGGGTCAATCAAATCCCCAATATAGTGGCCATTATAACCAATTTCCTATCCATAAAATGCTTCCCATAGACCAGAATTATCTGTGTTACATCTTTCCAACTTAGGGTTTATCTAAAATCAGGCTCTTATTGTCTAGTACTGTCTATCTGATAGACAAAAAAATAATTATTGAAAAAGGTATGCATTAATGGTCGCATAAGCTTAAAATAGAGTTCACAAATTCCAATCTGAGAGCGTGATTTAGTAGACACCAGTGAAAACTACAGGCTTCTACACATATGTAAAACATCTAAGGAATACTTTCAAATACACTAAAGTATCTTAAACAGGGTAAGGGAGTAGGGCATGCATGCATTATCACAAACCATAGTATTTAGCTCAAATTTTTAATAAATAGGCTTTATGGAAGTCTATTTTTAAGTATGAATATAATATGTATATAATATGGTGTCATACAATGTCTAAATCACATAAAGTCCTATTTTTACAGAACATATCACGGATGTTAAGTGACATGTGACTACACATTTAATAGTATTTGGTCCTCAGTAAATAAAATCATGGCTATTGCTGTTAAAGACTCTGCCCTTCTAGCAGTCTTTTTTCTCCTTTCTAGAAAACAAGCACGTAGGTTCATACCACGTGAAGAAAAAATACGTATATTCTTGTTTATATATTTTCTCTTGTCTTTGCTCCAGTTCCAGTACATCAAATTCCAGTTTCTTTCCTGCAAAGAAGCACTAACAGTCTGAGAAGCCAAGAATAGTGCTGAGCTACCATGAGCACAGGGGAAAAGCCTGTAATTTCTTGATTTACATCTACATTATGACTTCACAATGCTAGCTAAGAAGTCTTGGAAGCACAAACAAGCTCAAGAAAACTGTTAGAAATAGTCTTCTCTAATTCAGAAAATAAGATTAAATTAGTGAGTAACTCTTAAAAATTCATGGAGAATATTTAAGTCCTTTCTAGATGACTCTTTTTCATTATTTAATCAACATGTGTATTTCCCCTGGCATCAACTTCCTCTAGCGAGGTGAGCAAAAAGGAAATTTGTCATCTAAGTCATCCACTTGCAGGTCCTCCTCTGGACAGGGTAGCTCATCAATCCATGGGCTACCATTCATTTGCTACCAGTTACCATCTCAAATTTTAGCTTATGATTCTTCAAAGAATTCTTTGTCGCATCTCCTTAACCTCAGCAGAGAGGCAAATATGAGACACATTACATCTGTTTATAGCTCACTTTTACTGTTTTCCTAGGCTCCACCCCACAAGGCTGTAAAAGTGATATAATTTTACTGAAGGCTTGGGAGACCGAGAGGCTTTCAAATGCAACAACACAGATCACCCAAAATTGTAAATTTGACATTCTTGTCCCCAGCCCTTGGCACAGCTTACCATTTTTTTCTCTGAAAGCTGTGGCCTTTTGACAAGTTGTCCCATCTCTTTCCCCATTTCTCACATCTCTTTTACACCTGCAAGCTTATTATCTCTCATTGCACTCTCTGATCCTAAATTCATGGTCATTTCTTAAGGAAATCAGTGCGGCTATCACTTTGTTGCACAATTCTCATATGAGCTACACCCTTGGAGTATCTGGTTTCTCATTTCTGCACTTCTGACAACCAACTACCCCAATTATTCTCTAGGTAACTCCCTTTTGGAGCCCTGCATGGTGCATGTGTTTAATGTACTTACCTGCTAATGGGAAGACTGGAGGTTTGAATTCCACTAGGATGCATTCAGAAGAAAGGCCTGGAGTTTCCCTCAGGGGCGCCTCAAAAGATAAGCTGGCGATCTCCTGAAAATTCATTCACTGAAAACACTACATAGCACAGCCCTGCTCTTACACAAACAGGGTCCTTATGGGTCAGAACTGATTCTATGGTAATTTGATTAGGTTAACTTCCTAACCAAAGATAGTCTTCCTTAAGGATTTACAGCCAGTTAATGCTTTTACTTCCATGCCAAACACTGTGTTGCAATGGATGACTGTTAATCCTTTAGTGACTAACTCATTCTCCAATAGCCTTCATCTCCAATCTCTTTCAGCAATAGGTTCTCATGATGGTATGTCATCACCCCTCACACTTCTTACACTGAATTTTTAAATTTTTCTGAGATAGTTATTGACCTACTACACAATGATTTGAGGAACACCGTAGACTTTAATTTTATCAGATATCCAAGGATTTTGATAGAACCATATAAGAGTCCCTCATTTTTAGCAAAAGTCATTATGAAAAACTACCAATGGGGAAAAAAATGTATTCACTTATTCTCTTTGTAAAACAATTACAGCATTATACTAAGCACTGAATTTGCCAACTTTTTAAAGACAAGTGCAAAGACTGTGTTAAAATTTGTATTTACTTTCCATGTGTTGGCACTATCTCGAACATTTTACATATGGAAAAGAAGGAATTACTACATATTTCTTTGGGCTTTTCTCTAGCCTCAGGAATGCCTGAAGTTTTCGTGCTTGGTGTTTGTCATGAATTGAATTGTGTAGCTTCAAAAAATATGAGTTGAAGTATGTTTTAGTCAGCTAGTGCTGCTCTAACAGAAATACCACAGAGTGGATGGCTATAACAAAGGAAGGTTTATCCTTACACAGGTAGGCTACAAGTCCAAAGTCAGGAAGTCCACTCCGGGTGAAGACTTTCCCTTTTGTCGGCTCTGGAGGAAAGTCAGGTATTGCATCAGTCTTTGCCCAGGGAGCATCTTGGCACAGGAACCCCAGGTCTCAAGGACATGCTCTTCTCCCAGTGCTGCTTTCTTGAAGGTGTGAGGTTCCCAGTTCTCTGTCTGTTTCCCTTTCCTTTTATCTCTTGCAGGACTGAAGGATTAAGGGTGATGCAAGCAGGGAAACTCCCTTTAAAGCAGGACAGAGAGGTGATCTTCTGAATCGATTTACAGTCCCACCCTAATCCTTTAACATATAGCACAGCAAAATCACAAAATAGAGGACAATCGTAGAATACAGAGAATCATGGCCCAGACACAGGACTATACCTATTTTTGGAGGAACACAGTTCAATCCATGACATCCCACTCTTTGGCACCCCAAAAATCACATCATTAAAAAATGGAGCACATTCATCCCATCATAGCAAAATCATGTCTAATTGGAACATCAGTTCCAAGTCCAAAATTCAAAAATTCCTTTACATCTGTGAAACCTAGAATAACAGCTATCTGTTTCAAAAGCTACAATGGCAGAACAGGCACAGGTTAGACATTCCATTACAAATGGGAGAAATTGCAGGGAAAAGAAGGCGTTAACAGGTAACAAGCGAGTCAGCAGAACACATTACATTAGCCCTCAAAGCGTTGGAAATAATCTTCCACTTTCTGAGCCATTTTATACAATGGCCCTGCCCTCCAGACTCTAGCTACTGGCCACATTCTCTGGTTTCCGAGTGGAGACCCCCAGCCTTGTACTACAACTCTGTCTTCAAGGCCCATTTGGACAGACACTGCCCCATTGGCTTTAGCAGCACCCTAAGCCCACTGAGTGGCAATTCCACCCTTACAAACACAGGACGCCATGGTTCCACCGTTTCAAAACCTTGAGGTCATAGCCATGCCTTTTGAGACTGAGGCAGCTCAGCTTCTCACACTGTTTGTCTCTTCAGCTTATGCTTCCTATGGCCACATGGCCTGGGCCTCAGGCCCACATTTGCCCTGCTGGGGAAAGTGTTCCAAAGCTCTGTAGCTCCACTGATTCAAGTGCCCAGAGGCAGCCCACTCTTGCCAGAAAGTGTCCTGCACAAAGGCACTCAGCTCTCTGCCTCTGTGGGTCAGCAAGGCTAGCTCCTCCAATTCAAGTGCCCAGTGGCACCCCAATTCACGAGGAAAACTCTGTACACATGCACTTAGCTCTCTTGCTCTGTACGTTGGCTCCAGCGCTGCCTCTGGTTCTGCTGCCACAGCCACTGCTGCTGCCAGTCTTCTGCTGCTCGATTCTCACCATGTGCACCTTCTTAGGTGTTAACAGTCCTCCTCAGTTCCTTCTGAATCTTCTATCCACTCAGAGTTTCAAAATGGCATCCCTATTTTAGATATTTGCTAGAGCAGCACCCAACTCTCAAAGTCCTAACACATGTACCTGTAAATACGACCCAATTTGGAACTAAAGGTTTTCATTGTTATGTTAATGAGGGCATACCTGGGTAACATGGATCCTAAGATAATCGCTTCTGAAGTGTTGTTTTATTTAAAAAGATAAAAATAATCAAACTAGACAGAGAGAGAGAAAGAAAGGGGGACTGATGCCAAGGAACTCCCAGGGCTACCAGCAAGTAAGGATCTTTTTCTAGAGCCAGTGTCCAGATGTGGATTTCTGTCTTGCAAAACTCCTGGACAATAAATTTCCCTTTCTTTACAGTCACACATTTGTGGTAGTTTTTGTTACAGGAACACTATGTAACTTAAGATAGTGTTCAAACAACTTAAAGGAGAGTCTCCATGCCAGACTCATTATTTGTAACTCATTGTCTAGATAGTTTAAAGAAGAGTTGGGGACTATAGTCAGCCCACTGTATCCACTGATCGTGCATCTGTGGGTTGTGCATTCACCAAGTCTATCACCACAGATCAAAAATATTTGGGGAAAAAATACTTTTTTATGTTGTTACTCCCTAAATAACACAATGTAATGGCTATTAAGGTAGCATTTATATTGTATTAGGTATTATATATAATCCAGAGATGATGTGTATAGGTTAGGGTTAAGGGACTTCAGCATCCTCAGATTTTGGTATCTGCCAGGGGACCTACAGCCAATCTGGCAGAGATATTGATAGAGGACAGTGCTGAGATAGAACTCCCCTGCAGAATAGGTGTTACTCACACAAAGCTAAGGGGATCGTGTGGCTAACCAGTTCTATATATCTAGGGGGTTACAAACAGCTAGATATAAAAACTGAAGGAACTGAAGTCGTATCTGATTCTCAGGACCACACATATTTGACATGTATTTGACACGCAAAATGACTAGGAGATAGAAAGCTGTGGCTGGCAATCGTGAGACCTCTACTGTTTCACTGTGGTACATGTTAGGGCACTTGCCTTGAAAACTTTTTAACAGATAAAGTAACTTGGTGCTGGTTGAAGAAAGTGAAGTTTGATTACATACCTGAAGTAAGTTCACGACTGCTGGTGGACTAGAGTGTTGCACATACCTATTTTCTTTAATCCTTGCAACCCTTCAGTGCAGTTGAAGTTGTCATCATTGCCAATTTACAGATGACAAAACTTAGATTTAAGTAAAATAAAATGGCTCAAAATCACATAGCTTACTGATACGGTCAACTCTCAGTTTTGAAATACACCTTTAAATTGATTTCTTTCTAAGAAGATATTTTCAACATCTTTAAAAACAGAAAGCTTCTCAATATCTACTTTGTATTTTTGTCTGTAGGGAGCTACTTCTATTAGCAGAAGTTCTATGACTTAAAATTTAAGTTGGACTCTCTAAATTATTTTTAATACTATATTTTCTGTTCATCAAAGTTTGTTTTGCCTACAATAAAAAGTGGAGAACCTCTAGAAAATATTAAAGAAAAACAATGAAATCACCTGTAATCTCAAAAGATGATGACAATGGAAATTCTAGGATACTTCACTCCAGAATTACTCTTTGGTACATATACATATACACACACACATATATTACTATATACACATATTGTATATACAATTTGATGACTTGTGTGGTTGTTTGATTTTTTTTCCGTCTAACTTTGGGCACAGAAGTTAATTTTTTAGTAAGTGTTGATAATCTTCTTCCTCTCTTTGTCCACTAACCAAAACCAACCCAAACCAGTATCAAACTAGAGCAAATAAATTAGCTATTAATTGTTCATTATCCCTTACTCTTTTTATAGCTTCTGTTAAGAAAATTTATTCTTGGCAAATTTGTTCCTAGGCTTTTGAGAGATAAAATCAAAGTAACGGGAAAGAGAAAAACAGCAAGCTCATATCTGAATGACTAGACTACAATCCTTCCATGAAGGAAAAAAAAAAGAATAAAGATCTAGATTTCTACTTCTGAAAAATCAGCCACTGAAAACCCTACGGATCACAATTCTACCCTGACACATATGTGTCACCTTTGCTTTTGGCCAAGGTCCATCTGAAATAAGCAATGATATTCCTCGTTTTGTACTCTCTTCTGAATTCTGCTTGAACTTCTGGCAGCTTCTTGTCAATGTACAGCTGCAGCTGCTTTTAAATTATCTTCTGACTTATCTAGAGACCTAAAACCAAAAACCAAACCAAAACCACTTTCATCCAGTTGATTCCAACTCATAGTGACATTATAGGACAGAGTAGAACTGCCCCTCAAAATTTCCAAGGAGTGCCTGGTGGATTCAAACTGCCAACTTTTTGGTTATCAACCATAGCAATTAACCACTATACCACTAGGGGTTCCCATCTAGCAACTTAGAGAACTTAAATGATGTTTATTACCACATAGCTAAAGACTAACTGACTCTATATACTTAAAAATTAATGCTGTGTACTTTAACCACATTAAAATAAATGGTAAGTAAAATTATAATCAGATAAGAAATATTAATAATGTTATTATGAAGAAGTTGCTACTAATTCATAAGTGGTTTTTCCAAAGTTGAGCTATGAGCTAGGCATTCCATCTCATTATGGTCAAATTTAACAATTGATCAGACTGGCCATTACTTGTGGGAGAGAGCTGTTTTCTGCACAGAGGAAACTGAAATGTAGAGAGACTGATCCATAAACTCAGCCTCATTAGTACTCTGTTCTCACTAATTTGCCCCAATAAACTTATTTTAAAAGGCTCAAATAATTCTGAACTTAGAGAAAAGAATCATTCATTTGGTAATTATTGAGACAATTATGTGGAAAACCAAAACTAATGCAGCAAGATTAATCTAGGTCATTAATTCCCTGTTCTCCAGATTTTATTCACAAAAGTAGGATAGCAGTTGAGACTATAAATATTTTTAACTTAGGCAATGTTTTAAACAAGGAATAGATACCTCATTAGTCAAGGCAAGCAGGGAGTATAAGCAATGCTCTCCGAGTAAACCAGCTTTCCAAAATAAAAAATGCCCTGATTTGTAGTGTTTGAAAATTCCTGTGATGAAATTACTTCATCTATGGCAGATTCCAGGCTAACAGTTGTTTAATAATTGGTGTCTTAGTCATCTAGAGCTGTTACAATAGAAATGCCATTAAGTGAATGGTTTTAACAGAGAAAAGTTTATTCTCTCACAGTCCAATAGGCTTCAAATCCAAATTTAAGGTGCCAGATCCAGAAGAAACCTTTCCTTCTCTGTAGGCTCTGGAAGAAGGTCCTTGTGCTGCATCAGTCTTTCCTTGGTCTGGGAGCATGTCAGTACAGACACCGCAAGCTCAATTCGGCTTCCAACACTGTTTCTTTGGTAGTATGAGATCCCTACGTCTATCTGCTTCTCTCTTTTATTTCCCCAAAGAGATTGGCTTAAGACACTACCCCATCTTGTAAGTTCATCAGTATAACTGCTGCTAATCCAACTTGTTAAATCACAGCCATAGAATTTACAACAGATGGGAAAATCCCATCAAATGTCAGAATCGCAGTCATACAGTACTGGGAACAATGGCCCAGCCAAACTGATACACATATTTTTAGGGGAACATAATTCACCCACAACAGCTGGTTTGTGAATTATCTGAAAATTTGCCTTTGGGTTTTGGTGAGCTACCATGTGCCGGCCCCCCTATACCACTGAGATTTACAGTCTAATTTATCTGGTTTTAAATTTCAGAGATAAGGAGGATCACTACACAAGAAGAGAAGACATGCTGTAATGTGTATGCGTCTAATAACAATATGCCCAAATCAATAAAGGCACAAATTGATAAAACTGAAAGGAGAAATAGAAATACCCACCATTATAGTTGGAGGCTTTGACAGTCCTCTTTCAGCAATTGCTAGATTAAAGTGGCTAAAGTTTAGTAAATAATATAATTGACCTGAATAGCACCTTCAATCAACCTGCTCACATAGAATGTTTACCAAGATGGACCACTATCTGGGCAAAAAAAAAAAAAAAAACTGAAGAAAATAAAAGAACAGAGCTAATAAAAGCTATATTTCAAATCATAATGGAATTAAAGTGTAAATAAAAAAATAAAAAACCAAAAGGAGGGTGGAAAAATCCTGATATATTTGGAGATCAATAAACACACTAGTAAATAACACAAGAGTCAAAGACAGATTCTAAAATCTTAAAATACGCTGAGCCAAGTAAAAGTGAAAATATAATTTATTAAATATGTGAGATGCAGTAAAGGTAGTAATTACATAGAAATTTATATCATTAAATGCATATATTAGAAAAGAAAATAAAGTTAAAATCAAATCTTTGACCTTGGAAAACCAGACAAAGATTAATTTAAGCCTAAGCAAGGAGAAGAAAAGAATAATAACAACACCTGAATAAAAAATCAAGTAATTTAAATCAAGGGAATTACAAACCAGGAAGCAATAGAGAAAAAAAATCAGTAAACAAACAGCTGAGTTTTTCACAGATATTGGTAAACCTCTATCCAGACTGACCAGGGAAAAAGAGAACTCTTACAACCATCAGAAATGAAAGAGGAGCCACCCTCATTGGACCCACTAACACTGAAAGGAAAATAAAGAAGTAATCACGAAAAACTCTGTACACACAAACGTGATACCGCAGAATAAAGCGACTATTTCCTTGAAAGACACAAACTATGAAAACTCACAAAATAGAAACAAATAACATGATAAATAGGCCTATATTTACTAATGAAATTGTAACTATAAAAAAACTTCCAAAAAAAAGCACCAAGCTTAGATGCTTTCACAGATGAATTCTATCAATATGCAAGAAAAATGATTCCAAGTCTCTATAATTTCTTCCAGAAAACTGAAGCACAGGAAACATTTCATAATCCAGTCTATCAGACTGGTATGACCTTTCATAGCAAAATCTTGCAAAGAAAATTACCAGAAATGAAAACTACAGAATATTTCTCACTAACATACCAGGATTGCCAACAAAGTTCGTAAACTCAGGCTAGAAATAGTGCTACGTAACTCATTGCTGCATGTCACTAGGGTCGCCTGTAAAGTACTTCCCTTGGGAAGTGACGCACCAGCAAAAGCACCTAATCCACCCTTCAAAGCCATTTTGGAACTCTTATTCTGGAGCTGTCATCATGCTACCCTTGATGTCTGCTGTTAGGTGTTGTCAAGTCAGTTCTGACGCATAGTGACCCTGGGTACAACAGAAAGCAACACTGCCCGGTCTTGTGCCACGCCTCAGCCATTTTTTTTGTTCTTTTGGTAGTCCAGGGTACATTCAACATTCTTCAACAACACAATTCAAAGGCATCAATTCTTCTTCTGTTTTCTTTGTTCCTTGTCCACTTTTCACATAAATATAATATGACTGAAAATACCATGGCTTCGGTCAGGAGCACCTTAGTCTTCAAGGTGACATGTTTACTTTTCAGTATTTTAAAGAGATCCTTTGAAGCAGATATTCCCAATGCAATGCATCTTTTGATTTCTTGGCTGCTTCTTTCATGGGCATTGATTGTGAAACTAAATAAAATGAAATCCTTGACAACCTCAGTCCTTTCTCCACGTATCACAATGTTGCTTGCTGGACCAATTGTGAAGATTTTTGTTTTCTTGATGTTGAGGTGCAGTCCACACTGAAGGCTGTGGTCTTTGATCTTCATCGGTAAGTGTCTCAAATCCTCTTCACTTTCAGCAAGATGGTGACACCTGTGTAACACAGGTTGTTAACGAGTCATCCTCCATTCCTGATGCCTCATTCTTCTTCATATAGTCCATCTTCTTAGATTATTTTCTCAGCATATAGATTGAAAATGTATAGTAAAAGTATACAACAGTGACATACACCTTTCCTGACTTTAAACCATGCAGTGTTGTCTTCTTTGGTTTGCCAGACTGCCTCTTGATCCATGCACAGGATCTTTAGAAGCACAATTAATTGTTCTGGAATTCCCATTCTCCACAATGTTAGCCACAGTTTGTTAGGATCCACACAATCAAATGCCTTTGCCTAGTCAATTAAACACAAGCAAATATCTTCCTGGTATTCGCTGCTTTTAGCCAGGATCCATCTGACATCACCAGTGGTATCTCTGGTTCCGTGTTCTCTTCTGAGTGGGCTTGAATTTCTGGCAGTTCCTTGTCAATATAGTGTTGCAACTGCTTTTGAATGATCTTTTACTTACGTGTGATATTAATGAACTTGTTCAGTAATTTCCACATTTGTTTGGATTGCCTTCCTTTGGAATGGGCATAAATATGGATCTCTTCCAGTCAGTTGGCCAGGTACCCTTCTTCCAAATTTCATGGCATAGATGAGTAAGCAATTTTAGCACTCCATCTGTTTGTTGAATACCTCAACTGATATTTCATCAAGTCCTGAGGCCTGTTTTTCACCCCTGCCTTCAATACAGGTTTGACTTCTGCCTTCAGTGCTGCTGATTGCAGATCGCATGCTCCCTCTTCAAATGGCTGAATACTGACAAGTTCTTTCTGGTATAATGACTGTGTATTCCTTCCATCTTATTTTGATGTTTCCTGATTTGTTTAATATTTTTCCTGTAGAAACATTCACTATTGGAAATCAAGGCTTCAATATTTTCTTCAGCTTTTTCAGCTTGAGAAACGCAGAAAGTGTTCTTCCCTTTTGTTTTTCTATTTCCAGCTCTTTGTGCATTTCATTATTATGCTTTATTTTGTCTTCTCAAGCTCTTTGAAATTTGTTCAGTTCTTTTACTTCATCATTCCTTCCTTTTGATTTAGCTGTTCGACATTCGAGAGCAAGTTTCAGAGTCTCTTCTGATATCCAGTTTGGTCTTTTCTTATTTTCGTGTCTCTTTCATGACCTCTTGCTTTCTTCATGGATGATGTCTTTTCATAATTGGTCTGATCTTTGGTCATTAGTTGTCAACACATTGGGCCTGTTATTGAGATAGTCTCTAAACTCAGGTAGGGTACGCTCAAGATCAGACTTTGGCTTTTGTGGACTTGTTCTAATGTTCTTCAGTTTTAAATTGAATTTGCATATGAGCAATTGCTGAACTATGCTGCAGTCAGCCCTGGTCTTGTTCTGATTGCTGATATGGAGCTTTTCCATCATCTCTTTCCTCAGTTGTAGTCAGTTTGATTCCTGTGTATTCCATCCGGTGAGGTCCATGTGTATAGTTGTCATTTGTATTGGTTAAAACACGTATTTGCAATGAGGAAGCCGTTAATCTTGCAAAATTCTATAATGTGCCTCCAGCATCATTTCTATCACTAAGGCCATATTTTCCAACTACTGATCCTCCTTCTTTGTTTCCAACTTTTGCATTCCAGTCATCAGTAATTATCAATGCATCTTGTTTGCATATTTGATCAATTTCCTACTATAAAAGCTGGTAAAAATCTTGAATCTCTTCATCTTAGGCCTTAGTGGTTGGTGCATAAATTTGAATAATAATTGTATTAACTGGTCTTCCTTGTAGGTGTATGGATATTATCTTATCACTGACAGCATTATATTTCAGGACAGATCTTGAAATATTCTTTTTGATGATGAACACAACACCACACTTGTTCAAGTTTTCATTCCCAGCATAATAGACCATGTGAATGTCTCATTCCAAATGGCCATTTCAGCTCAGTAATGCCTAGAATATCAACGCTTATGTGCTCCATTTCATCTTCGACAATTTCCAATTTCACTAGATTCATACTTTGTACATTCTATGTTCTAATTATTAAAAGATGTTTGCAGCTATTTCTTCTCCTTTTGAGTCATGCCACTTCAGTAAATGAAGATCCTGAAGGTGTTACTACATCCATGTCATTAATGTTGACTCTACTTTGAGGAGGCAGCTCTTTCCCAGTTGTCTTCTCAGTGCCTTCCAACCCGAGGGGCTCATTTTCCAACTCTATATCTGACAGTGTTCCACCGCTATTCATAAAGATTTCACTGGCTAATTCTTTTCAGAAGTAGATTACCCAGTCCTTCTTCCTAACTCTGGAGGCTATGTCATCCAAATGTCTTCCTTTCAATACTTCCTTTATCTTCTGGTAAAGAACAAAGTCATTGGGGGCCAGATCAGGTGACTAGTGAAGGTGTTTCAATACAGTTGTCTGTTTACTGGTTAAAAACTCTCTCACAGACAGCTATACCATTAAGGTCATGAACCTGCCACCACAGCACCATGTGTAATGGCCATTCCAGAAAGAGCTCCAAAATTGCTTTGAAAGGTTGACTAGACACTGCCATCAGTGCATAGATTTCCAAGGTAAGTACTTCAAAAGTGACCATAGGGACATTCAACAGTGAGGTATGTAGGACTTAAAACAATGAAGTCTGAGGACTTAATTCTCAGACCTCATAGATGTAAAAATCCTGAACAAAATATTGGCAGATCAAATGCAACAACATATAAAAGCATTGTATTCCACAGGTAAGTGGGAACTATTTCAGGTACACAAGGCTGATTCAGCATTCAAAAATTAATGTAATTCACTATGTTGACAGACTAAAAAATATATATATACATAATCATGTCATAATTGATGCAGAAAACATTTGAAAAAGATTCATGATTTTAAAAAACCTCAGTAAACTAGGAACAGAGAACTTTCTTAAGAACATCAACACAAAATCTATAGCCATCATACTTAATGATAAGAAACTGGATGCTTTACTGCCTAAGACTAGGAATAAGACAAGTACATCCCCTGTCTATGTATAAAGTCCAAGAATTTACACACACACACACACACGCAAAACTCCTGGAACTAATAGGTGATTTAGAAAGATCTCAAAATACAAGGTTAATATACGATGATCAATTGTTCTCCTACACATCAGCAATAAATAACTGGAATTTGAAAATAACTGCACAATACTATTTATAATAGCATCAAAACATGGACTATTTTTGTATAAATCATTTTAAAAAGTATGTACAGAATCCACATACAGAAAGCTACAAAACTGATGGGAGACAAGTGAGAAGATCTAAATAGAGAGATGTAATGTTGTTAAGATGTCAGTTTTTCTCTATTTCATCTGTGGATTCGATTCAGTCCCAATCAAAATAGCAGTAAGTTATCTTGTGGAGATCAACACAATGATTCTAAAGTGAAAATGTAAAGACAGAAAACATAGAGCATAGGACAAAAGCTGTATGACCTTAGGTTTGACGACAAATTACTAAACCCAAACCATAATTTATGAATGGAAACAAAAGTGATAAATTAGACTTGACTAAAAGTAAATAGAAACACTGGTGGTGTTGTGGTTAAGTGCTAAGTCTGCTTACCGAACAGTCAGCAGTTCAAATCTGCCAGGTGCTCTTTGGAAACTCTATGGAGCATTTCTGCTCTCTCACATAGGGTCACTGTGAGTCAGAATGAACTCAACAGCAGTGGATGAGTTTTTAAAAGCACATCTTGTATACTATAAAATAGATCATTAAGAGAATCAGAAAAGACACAGGAGGCTGAGGAAAGTATTTTCATACCACATATTTGAGAAAGAATTTGTTTCCAAAACATACACGGAAGTTTTAAAACTGAACAATAAGAAAACAAAAAAATCCAATTAAGAAGTATGGGATAAATATAAGAACAGAAAACTTCCCGAAGGATATATTCAAATGGCAAGCAAACACATGAAAAGATTTTTCATTTTCACCATAGATATATTAATAGATTTGAATATACATGTTTCTATATCACATATATTTCTGAGCTCTGTCAACTGAGACAGCCTAAAAGAAATGACTCTCTACTAGCAACAAACACACTGATCTTCAAGGTCTTGGTTTCTAATACCACTTTCCAATAAGAGGAGCCAGAGGGTGCCTTGGAAGCATACCTAGTTCAGTACCGGAGCCAGGAAACATGTCAGTGAGCCTGGAGAATTTTATCATGTCAGAAAATAAGGAAAAGCTAAAAAACCAAACCAAACAAAAAACCAAACCCACTGCTGTCAAGTCGGGTCCAACTCATAGCGACCCTAGAGGTCAGAGTAGAACTGCCCTATAGAGTTTCCAAGGAGTGCCTGGCGGATTTGAATTGCCAACCTTTGGGTTAGCAGACATAGCACTTAATCCACTATGCTTCCAAGGTTTCCAAACCAAACCAAACCAAACCACACTAAAAAAGAACCAAGCAAAATACTCCACACATTACTGATGAGGGTATATTAAAAGAACACAAGCACAAACTAAAATGAGTTGGATCCGACTCGACAGCACTTGGCTTGGCTAGTCAAAGATGGAACGACTTGAGCAAGAAAATAATGTGGTATTCAATTATAATCTCAAATTTAAAATAAACAGCCATTGGTCTATACTGATATAATTATAAAGTTAATAAATGAAGGAGAAGAGTCAAATCTTCCATGCAGAAGAATTACAAACAATTTATATTATTGCTCTGACCTTAAGGAGAAAGAGAGAGAGAGCAGAACTCCCTAGGCCTTTGGCGTGGGCTAAGTAAAGTGGCTTTTTTTTCAAAACCTCAAGTATGGAAAAAAACAGCCTGGTGGCACAGTGGCTAAGAGGTGAACCGCTAACCAGAAAGCCAGTGGCTGGACTCCAGCAGTGGCTTCGGGGCAGCAAAGACCTGAAGACTTGCTCCCATTAAAATTACAGCCTAGAAAATTCTACAGAGCTCTTCTGCTCTGTCACACAGAGCTGCTGCGAGCTGCATATCAAGTGGACCATACCCAACAACAATAAAAGTGTGGTAAAGAGTGAAGTTAGACTTACTGTGAAGAAACATGAAAGACACTACCTCATCTGTGTGGCCAAGGTCAACATCAAAAATCATGTTGAGAGTATATATATAAATATATGTATGACAGTACATATAAAGAAAATGTATATATATATGTATATGAATATTGTAGCGAAAATGGCATTTTATCTCTGTGGTATTCCTTTCAGTAGCCCACAGACCCATTCTTGGGAGAAAAATATCAGACACATTCCAATATGAGGCATCCCCCAAAGCGTCTGACCAGTACTCCTCAAACTATCAGGACCGTCAAACACAAAGTCTGAGGTACTGCCACAGCCAACAACTGCCTGAGATATGACAACTAGATGTAATGTGGTATCCTAGATGGGATTCTGGAACAGAAAAAGTATTTTAGGTATAAACTGAGGAAATCTGAATAAACAACAAGCTTTTGTTAAAAATAATGCACCAACTTCTGTTCATTAATTGTAGTGAACGTATCATACTAATGTAAGATGGTAATATATGTGAAACTGAGTGTAGGGCCTACGAGACCACTTTGTGCTATTATTTCAAGTATTCTGTACATCTAAAACTGTTCTAAAATAATTCTATTTAAAAAGTTGTGTAATGTAAGAATTAAAAATAATGCAAATTTTTTATGAGTAAGGAAGGTATTTAATTTTTTTTATAGACAGTGTTATATTATAAGCTATATGTTGAAGAAGAGTGTTGAATGTACATGGATTGCCAAAAGAACAGATGGATCTGTTCTGGAAGAAGTACAACCAGAGGACTCCTTGGAAGCAAAGAGGGCAAGACTGCATCTTACATACTTTGGACATGTTGTCAGGAAGGATCAGTCCCTGGAGAAGAACATCAGGCTTGGTAGAGTGGAGGGTCAGCGAAAAAGAGGAAGACCCTAGACAAGTTGGGTTGACACAGTGGCCACAACAATGGGCTTAAGCATAAAACTGACTGTGGATATGGTGTGAGACAGGACAGTGTTTCATTCTGTTGTTCATAGGGTTGCTATGAGTCAGAACTGACTTGATGGCACCTAATAACAACAACATCATTGATTTATTCATTTAATAGCTATTCTTTGAATGTGTACCCTTAGTTCGGCAGGCACTGTCCACTGACTTGGAATACACTGGCAGCAAAACACGCGTAGTTACCCCTTATTCCCATGTAATACAATTGCACTGGAAAACACATTAAATAAACAATTTTTTTTAATTTGATACATACCATAGGACAATGAAAGGTACAATGTAAGAACAGTCAGTTAAGCTTAACCTGGTATGAACAGAGGATGCTGGGACAGGAGAAGATGATCCGATACCATGCAGCACCAGAAGAATGAACAAATCTTGGAAGAAGTACAGCCAGAACACTCCTTAGAGGAAGGCTGATGAGACTTTATCTCACATACTTTGGACATGTTCCAGTCCCTGAAGAAGGATATCATGCTTGGTAAAGTAGAGGTTCAGTGAAAGAGAGGAAGCTTGTCAATGAGATGGATTGACACAGTGGCAGCAACAATGGTCTTAAGCGTGATGATAATTATGAGGATGGTGCAGGACTGGGCAGTTTGTTCTGTTGTATGTAGGGTTGCTATGAATTGGAATTTGCTCAATGACACCTAGCAACAACAATGAAAGTTTAAAAAGTGGCTACTTATAGAGTTCCTGATGAATCAGCAATAAATTTAAAACAGAACTAAAAATTCTGAGTTTTATTATCCATCATAATTTTCAAAATTTGATGTTGTAAGAGCAGTAATGTTAGTTTTTGGAAATCACCAAAGACAACAGAAGAATATATTTCTCCAGATAAATCTGACTTGTTAAAAAACCAAACACACTGCCATCAAGTCGATTTCGATTCATAGTGACCCTATAGGACAGAGTAAAACTGTTCCACAGTTTCCAAGGACCATCTGGTGGATTCAAGCTGTCCAGCTTTGGGTTAACAGCTGTAGGAGTTAACCACTACTTAAGTGTTTAAAAAAGAAGCTAAAATTAATTCTGCTACATCATGTAGAAAGCAATGGGCAATCTTAATGAAGTAGAAAAAATTTTACTATAAACTGATGAGAAAATTGTTTTCTTTATGAGAAAGCAAAAATATCTTTTATCACAATAATAAATACTGAAGCTGTAGCAAGCATATTAGCTTACACAGTTAAGATCAATGTTTCATAAATGCAATGTCACTGAATGATACATGTAAAAATATCAAAATGGTGAATGTTCTGTCATATATACATCTTCCACAATTTTTAAATCATTTCAAATGTTTCTACACATGTAGAATTTTGAAGATTATATGATTACTCCATAATGCCCACAGAAATCTTTCCTAACTTACTGAACAATGCCATTTCTCAATAGTGGCATTACGACTAGATACATCATCTCAGCTAACAAATACATGAGGAAATGTTCACAATCACTAGCCATTAAAAATGCAAATCAAAACTACAATGAGATACCATCTCATACCTACATTACTAGAACAAATCAAAAACAAAAAATAAAAAACAGAAAATAACAAATGTTGGAGAGGCTTCACAGACACTGAGACACTTATGTACTGCTGAGAGGAATGCAAAATGACACAATTATTTTAAAAAATGATATGGCACTTCCTTGAAAAGCTAGAAATAGAAAAACCATACTGTCCAGCTATCTCAGTCACACCCTAGAGAAACAACAGCCTTCACTTAAATAGACATATGCACACTATGATGGTTATGATCATGTGTCAGTTTGCGTAGGCCTGCTTCTCAGAGTTTTACTAGTTGTATAATGCTATAATCACCCCATGATTAAATCTGCTGAGTGATGTCAGTGGGGGCAGGGCCTAAGGTGGCACACAGCCCCATCAGCCTTCATCTTTCCACATTCCATCACCTGCTTCCTTTCTCTTTGGCTTCCTTCTGGGCTTGCAGTAGATCCAGCAGCTGCCTCTTTTGTCTTCTGAAATCCAGCTCTTGGGGCTTGAGTTAGCAGAATCTTGGGATTCTTCAATGTTCACAGCTTGTAAAAGTCGTGCTCCTTGACCTAACAATCTTCGTCTCCCAGCCCCTGTAGCTACATGGATCAGGAAGCTTGTGATCTTGCATGCCATCTTGGGATTCACGGACTTTCAAAGCATATGAGCAGGAGTGCTGCTCTCTCACCTGATGACCTTAGGTTTTCCAGCTTCTGCAGCTGTGCAAATTGGGAGATGCCTTTATCCTGATCCAGGACTTGGGACATTCAGCCTCTACAATTACATGAGTTTTTTCTTTAATTTAAATCTCTCCATACATATATTTATACATTTTACTGGTTTTGCTTCTGTAGAGAACCCAGCCTAAAACACAAACTTATGTTCATTGCAATGTTGTTCACTATAGCAAAAAGATGGAAACAACTTAGGTACCCATTAACAGATGAATGGATAAACAAACTATGGTGCTTACACACAGCAGAATACTATGCAGTGATTAAAAAAACAATAAAATGAATCTGCAAAGCATCTCACAACGTGAATGAATCTGGAGGGCATTATGCTGAGTGAAGTAAGTCAGTCAGAAAAGACAAATGCTGTATGAGACCACTATAATAAAAACTCATTGTCTTAGTCATCTAGTGATACTTTAACAGAAATACCACAAGTCAAGAACTTCAGTAAAGATAAACTCATTTTCTCACAGAAAAGTAGGCTAAAAGTCCAAATTCAAATCATCAGTTCCAGGGGAAGACTCTCTCTGTTGGGTTTGGAGGAAGGTCCTTGTGGTCCATCTTCCCCTGGACTGGGAGTTTCTGAGGCACACGGATCCCACATCCAAAAGACACACTCTGTGCCTGATGCTACCTTTCCTAGTGGTATCAGGTCCCCTATTCTGCCTTGCTTCCCTTTCCTTTGAATTTCTTTGACAGTTTGTGACCATGATTTGAATATAAGTTATACAATTATTTTGAATTAAAGATTCCCTCATAGCACAGTGCAGTCTTAAACATTGAGCCTTGCCTCACCAACACAACTACCACCCGTTCTCTCTTATTAACACCATAGAAGCAGGATTTAACACACACAGGAAAATCACACAGTGCTGGGAATTATGGCCCAGCCAAACTGATACACACATTGTTTAGAGGATACATTCAATCCAAGACATTCATGAAAAGGTTTTAACACAGGAAAAAAAAAATTCTTGGTTAGAGAGAGGAGGAGGAGGGAGAAAAAAACACCAACTAGACAATAGTGGTGATTTTGGTAAAAGGTGAGATAATATACAATACTGGGAAGTCAGCACAACTTAACCAAGGGAAAGTCATAGAAGTTACATAGGGACATCCAAACTCCCTGGGGGTCTGAATTACTGGATGAAGGTTGAAGACCACAGGCTCAGGGGATATCTAGCTCAGTCTTGGCTTAACACAGTTTATAAACAAAATGTTCTACATCCTACTTTGGTGAGAAACACCTAGGGCCTTAAAAGCTGCCATCCAAGATACTTAGCTGATTCCACCCCATCTGAAACAAGAGAGAATGAAGAAAATCAAATGCACATGGGAAAGATTAGCCCGAAGAACTCATAGACCACAACTGCTAAACCTTCCACCTGACTGAGTCCAGCACAACTAGATGCTGCCCAGCTACTACCACTGACTGCTCTGACAGAGACCTCAAGAGGGGGTTCATGACAGAGCCGGAGAAAGTCAGAACAAAATTCAAATTTACAGAAAAAGACTAGACTTATGGGTCTGACAGAGACTGGAGAAACTCCAAGAATGTGGCCTCTGGACACCCATTTAATTCAGTACTAAAGCCACTCTTGAGGCTCACCCTTCAGCCAGAGAGACTGCTATGTAAACAAACAATAATACACTTAGCTCAACCAAATATACAAGACTAAATGGGCACACTGAACCAGGGGCAAGGATAAGAAGACACTAAGGGACAAGAAAACTTGACAAATGAAAATGGGAATCCCAAAATTGACAAGAGGTGAGTACTGACAAGTTTCAGCGTTAGCAAACAGTGTCACAAAGCAGTGAATATATTAATTGTCTAATAAGAAAGTGTAAAGCTTCATCTAAAATACAATAAAAAAGATTAGACACATCAAATTACAGTTTATTTGTACAGATTGTTTGTTCTTTACACTTTGTCATTGTTGTCAGTTGTCGTGGAACTGGCTCCAGCTCATGACAACTTTATCTATAACAGACCCAAACAGTGCCTGTTCCCGTGCCAGCTTTCTGATAGTTTATATGTTTGAGTCACTCATTACAGCTACAGCAGAGAGCCTACCAACCTAGTGCGATCATCTTCTAGCACTGTGTCAGACAATATTCTGTTAGGATCCATAAAATTTCCACTGATTAGTTTTCAGAAGTAGGCACCAAGACCTTGTTCCTAGTATGTCTTAGTCTGGAAGCTCCACTGAATTCTGTTCACTCCTGGGTGACCTTGATGGTGTTTGAAATACTAGTCACATGGTTTCCATGTGGTTTCACATGTGGTTCCACATGGTTTCACAGCATGGATGGAACAGAAGTATCACTTTAAAAACTCTGTTCAAATTCAGTTACTTGGGAATTGATGATGGGTTCTAGAAGATTGGATGTTAACACAAACTCACTGAAGTTATTCAAGTAATTCCAATAATTACTTTGAGTCAAACCAAATTTCATTGACAGTTTATGACCATGCTTTGAATATGGATTCTGCAATTATTTTGAATTAATCTAGATGTTCCATTTATAAATTCACACTCAAACTTTTAAAAGGCTAGTGAAATACAGCTATAAAGCACTTTTTAAATCATCTGTTACTCAAACATGATAGATTCTTTAAAGCCCTTCACAATAGACTCAGATATAAAGTCCCAAACAGAATTTATTATAAGAGACTGTCACTATCTAAAACAGCTCAAAAACAATGCATCACTGAAGAATTTCAATTCAATGAAATTCTTCTCTAAATACATTAAAATCACTAAATCATTATTTTTGAATTATGAAAATTTCATTGACTTCATACATTTAAACCACTTTTGAAAAAATGTCCAACAGTCACAAAAATAATTTGGAGACTCTAACAGCAAATTCATTGCAACTCCAAGTAAAGGGAAATGTCTACCTCTTCAGAAACAGGGAACGAAGGTAACCACCTAAACCCTACTCTAATACTCTCTGAGTCACATGTCCTCATTTGAAGGGAGACGAAAGGGTAGGGCATCGGACATATAACAAACAATGTTCTTCTGGTGGCAGAGCAAGACACCAATTATATACATGGAGTTAGAGGTGATTCAATTACATTTAAAGAAGTATATGCCAGAAATTCAAGCCACATTCAGAAGAGGAAGTGCAACCAGGAGTGTCACTGCTGATGTCAGACAGATGTTAGCTGAAACAGAGAATATCAGAAAGATGTTTACTTATGTTTTATTGGCTATGCACAGGCATTCAGTTCTGAGGATCATAACAAGTTATGGCTAACATTTCAGAGAATGGGGATTCCAGAACACTTAATTGTGCTCATAAGGAATCTATCTGTACATTGATCAAGAGACAGTTATGCAAACAGAACAAAGGGACACTGTATGGTTTAACCTTAAGAAAGGTGTGTATCAGGGTTGTATCCTTTTGCCTTACCTTTTCAATCTGTATGCTGAACAAATAATCCAAGAAGCTGGACTATATTAAGAATAAGAAGAATAAGGCAACAGAACTGGAGAAAGACTCATTAACAACCTGCCTTACACAGATGATGCAACCTTGCTTTCTGAAGTGAAGAGGATATGAAATACTTACTGATGAAGATCAAAGACTACAGCCTTTAGTATGGATTGCACCCCAACATCAAAAAAAAAAAAAAACCCAAATTGTCACAACTAGACCAGTAAGCAATATCATGATCAACAGAGAAAGACTGAGTTTGTCAAGGATTTCATTTTACTTGGTTCCACAGTCAACACCCGCAAAAGTAGTAGTCAAGCAATCAAAAGACACATTGCTTTGGGCAAATCTGCTTCAAAAGACCTCTTTAAAATGCTGAAAAGTAAAGATGTCACCTTGAAGACTAAGGTACACCTGAGACAAGCCATGGTATCACATCATATACATGCTAAAGCTGGAAAATGAATGAAGATGGCAAAAGAAAAATTGATGTCTTTGAATTGTGGTTTTGGAAAAGAGTTTTGTATATACCATAGACTGCCGAAAGAATAAATACCTTTCCTAGAAGAAGTACAACCAAGGTGTTCCTTGGAAGTAAGGATAGTGAGAATGTGTCTTACATACTTTGCACATATTATCAGGAGGACTCCACCCCTGGAGAAGGACATCATTTTTGATAAATTAGAGGATCAGTGAAAAAGAGGAATATCCTCACCAAGATGAATTGACACAGTGGCTACAACAATGAGTTAGAGCATAAAAATGATTGCGGGCATGGCGGAGGACCAGGCAGCGCTTTGTTCATTTTTATGTAGGGTTGTTATGAGTCAGAACTGCCTTGACAGCACCAAACAACAACAACATATAAAAGTTGTTATCATGAAGACTAAAAAGTGTGCCTTACCCAAGCCATAGTGTTTTCAGTCACCTTGTAAGCTTTTAACCAGGATCTATCTGACATCAGTGGTACCACGTCCTCTTCTCAACCCCACAATATCGGAAAGATATCTACCTGTGTTTCGTTGACTATGCTAAAGCATTTGACTGTGTTGATCATAGCAAATTATGGATAACATTGCAGAGAATGGAAATTCTGGAATACTTAATTATGCTCATGGGGTATCTGTACATGGATCAAGAGGCAGGCTTTCAAAGAGAACAAACTGATGCTGCATCTTTTTAAGTCAGGAATGGTAAACATCAAGGCTGTGTCTGTTTGTCATACCCAGTTAATCTGTATGCGGAGCAAATAATCTAAGAAGCTGGACTATATGAAGAAGAATGGAGCATCAGGATTGGAGGAAAACTCATTAACAACTTGCATTATGCAGATGACACAACCTTGCTTGCTAAAAGTGAAAAGGATTTGAAGCACTTACTGATAAAGATCAAATACGGATTACACCTCAACATAAAATAAAAATCCTTGCAACTGGACCAATCAGCAAAATCAGATAAATAGAGAAAATATTGAAATTGTCAAGGATTTTATTTTACTTGGATCCACAATCAACAGTCATGGAAACAGCAGCCAGGAAATCAGATGACCCATTGAACTGGGCAAATCGGCTGCCGAAAACCTCTCTAAAGTATTGAAAAGCAAAGATATCATCTTGAGGACTAAGATATGCCTGACTCAAGCCATGGTGTTTTCAGTTCCCTCATGTAAATGCAAAATCTGGACAATGAGTAAGGAACACCAAAGACTAATCGACATCTTTAAATTGTGCTGTTGGTAAAGAATATTGAATACACTGTGATCTGTGTCATGGGTTGAACTGTGTCCCTCCCAAAACTGTGTGTAGCCGTTTAGCTTGGCCATGATTGCCAATATTTTAAGATGGCCCTCCATTTTCTGATTTTCCTCTGCTGTATGTTAGAGGATTAGGGTGGGACTGTAAATCCCTTCGTAAGGTCACCTCTCTGCTCCATTGTAAATGGAGTTTGCCTGGAGTGTGGCTTGAACCATCTTTTATCTTTTCATCCTATAGGAGATAGAAGAGGGAAGCAAGCAGAAAACTGGGAATCTTATACCACCAAGAAAGCAACTCCGGGAGAAGAGGACATCCTTCAGACTTGAGGTTCCTGAGCCAAGATGCTCCACGACTAAATACCAGCGCAATACAAGGAACTTCCTCCAGAACTGACAAGGAGGGAAAGCCTTCCCTGGAGTGTATGCCCTGAATTTAGAACTGTAAACTACCAGACTATGTAAGAATAAAACTTTTCTTTGTTAAAGCCACCACTTTGCGTTATTTCTGTTAGAGCAGCAATAGCTGACTGAAACAGTCTGCCGAAAGAAGAGTAGATCTGTCTAGGAAGAAGTACAACCACAGCACTCCTTAGAAGCAAAGATAGAGAGACTACTCCGCACTTTCTTTGGACATGTTGTCAGGAGGGATCAGAACATCATGTTTGGTAAAGTAGTGGGTCAGCCAAAAATAGGAAGACCTTTGAGGAGATAGACTGACACAGCAGCTACAACAGTGGACTCAAGCATAGCAATACCTGTGAGGATGGCTCAGGACAGGGCAGTGTTTCATTCTCTTGTGTATAAAAGTCACTATGAGTCAGAACCAACTGGATGACACAACAAAAGACTTCTGCCAAAGGTGGAAAACTTGAAAGACACAGAAAAACAAGGCAATCCCATCAAGTTCCAGCTCTTACAGGTTTCACTGTATTATATCTCACAGAGTTATTGTAAGGATTAAATGGTATATAATGTATATAAGATTTTGAACACAGTGTTAACCATTCTTCCTATTAGGTACTACTTTCCTTATTCAGCTGGAACATAAGATTTTGTTAAGAGAACCTAAGGCTGCTACAACAAATTACCACAGTAGTTGCATTAAACCAACAGAAATATCTGAGTATTCTCTCACAGTGATGAAGGCCAGAAGTTCAAAATCAAGCCTTCAGCTGGGCTACACTCCCTCAAAGATGCTAGGAAAGAATCCCGCCATGCCTCTCCCTAATTTCTTGTGATTGCTGGCCTTCCTTGGTATTCCTTGTCTTTTAAATGCACCACTGAAACTCTGTCTCCACTGTCACATGGTGCTTTCCTTATGTGCCTGTCTGTGTCTTCACATCACCTTCTTACAAGGATATTGGTTAGTGGATATAAAGCCCACCCTCATCTAGCATGGGAAGGAGCCCTGGTGGTATAGTGGTTAAGTGCTCTTTTGCTAACACAAAGGTCTGAAGTTCAAGTCCACCCATTGAATCCTTGGGAGAAAAGACCTGTCAATCTGATCCCTTAAAGATTACAGCCTAGGAAACCCTATGTTTTGTTGTTGTTGTTGTTGTTAAGTGCTGTTGACTCAGTTCCAACTTATAGAGACCCTATGAACAACAAAATGAAACACTGCCTGGTCTTGTACCAAGTCCACAATCGTTTTTCTGCTGAAGCCCATTGTTGCGATCACTGTGTCAATCCATCTCCTCAAGGGTCTTCTGCTTTTACACTGATGCTCCACTCTACCAACCATGGTGTCCTTCTCCAGGGACTGATCTCTCCTGACAACATGTCCAAAGTATTTAAGATGCAGTCTTGCCCTTTTTGCCTCCAAGTAGCACTCTTGTTGTATTTCTTCCAGAACAGATCTGTTTGTTCTTTTGGCAATCTATGGCACATTCAACACTCTTCTTCAATAGTGGAAGCCCTATAGGGCAGTTCTATTCTGCCACATAGGGTCTCTATGAAGCTAAATTGACTTGATGGCACACAACAGCATCCTAGTGTAACTTCATCTTAACCAACTAACTCTATGAAGAGGTTATTTCCAAACCAGGTCACCATACAACTTTCTAGGAAGGACAAGTACTAAGAGTTAAGAATGGAAAAGATGATTGGGGCCAAGGTACTGAAAGTTTTAATCAGGTTAAAAAAATAAAAAAAACAAGAAGATGAACTTCATCCTGGCTACTAAGAAGCCACTAAAAAGTTTTCAGGGAAATATGATCATATCTTGCCAGTAAATATATTAACACAGATTAAAAAAATTCTGCTTGCTTAAAAATTGAGTAAAATGAGACTTCATGTTTATTTCTAAAACTAGCAAGAATATTGTGCTAGAGAATAAGCCATGCACTACGAAGCATTTGCTTAGTGTCTGTCAGTAGTTTCCCATTCAACAACGAAGAAATTAAATGATGTGCACATAATTACCAGCTTACAGTTATGAGACCTTAAATAAAAAGATGTATGCTTTAGATGTCATGTATTTCTCTCCTTGAAAACCAATGGCAGCAGTTTCTGGGAATAAAAACATACATTACAAATGATGAAGATCTTTGCTATAAAATGTACTATAAACTTACTTCGCCTTTCACTTATGTCTCATTGTTTTTTTGTTTATCTTCCCCTCCCATTTGCATGTTTAAACATAGAACTCCCTTTCTCTACTTCCTATAGTTCATGTGGCCCATTTTAAGTTTCGAGATTGAATAACTATTTAAATCACTCACCTAGTACATTTCTCTGTGTGTGTGTGTGTGCATATTACAATCAAGTATTTTACTGTTTTTTTTTTGCTTAGAGTTTGTCTTGATTTCCCTGTGCTTGACTCAAGCTAGCCAGCTGTACCTAACAGGTAGTTGCATTTTCGCCCAGTCACTCAGATGCTCAGCAGTTATGGCTAACAATCTCACTGGTGCAGACACAGAAGGTGACCCAGATTACACACCACCATGCACTAATGCCAACTTGTCTTGTTCAACAGCAGCCGCTCTATGTTTTGGCTTATTGATATTCAGATTCAACAGACACAAATCACATGGCCCCTTTGACAAGCACATACTCTGCTTGTCTTCATTTTCAATGTGTTAAATAGCTACTGCCTTTTATAAACACACAGCTGAGGCCATTTGGTCTCCTCTGATTCTCCACACTGCCAGACATCAGACAAGATAGCCCAAAAATATTACTCTTGTTTCTATTTGGAGAAATTTGTGGAAAACAATATCTTCATTTACAAAACAGGAGCGCATGAAATAGAAAGGAATCCTAGCTCACTGGTGAAAGGGAAAACTTGAACCATTATCCTTTGGGAAACATTGAGACTAGCTCCCTGATTACTGCAATGCAAAATTGTTTAAAAGTAAAAATAAACACATAGTACAAGGATTAAAATGGAATATAGTTAATGAATAACTTCTTTTTAAAGGGTATGGAATATAATGTCTTCATCGACCTATTTAATGTAAACAGAACAAAATATCTTCTTTTATGTGTGATCATTTCATTCTCCTCTTCACTGTTCAAAGGATTGGAAAAAGAACTTTTTTTTTTTTTTACATTCAATATCTATTCAGATCACAAAATCACAAAAAGTGATCACATTGGTGATGGTGACTGTTTAACACAGAACTCTTGCTGGCACCTGCGAACCCCCATTTATGTCAAACAGCAAACTCACAGTTTCTCACATCAAATTCTTTTTACTTACTTTTTAAACAGTGTACTGTAGAACAATGCAATGCTATCAAGTACTTGCAAGAAACATTTCACAACCCAGGAAAAGTGCCAAAATTTCAATAAACGGAAAAAGGCTTACTTTTTATGTGGATGAGCAGGAAGAAACTGAGGTAGAAGACGAGAAGGGAGTTAGTTCTCTTAAGAGCCATGATCTTATTTAGAGAATATTCTTCAATGTCTTGCTGGTGGTCTGGTCACAATGTGGATTCAGATCTGTCTCATAGCATCAGAAAGGAGTAGGTGCCTCAGACCCCTGGGGTGCCATCTTTGCCCCAACCCCTATTAACTAACTGCCTGTGTCTTTGCTGAAAACAGGACTAAGATTTAAAAAGCAGTTGTGTTCCTTAGCATCTTACTTACACAGGAGGACAGGGTGATTTTTCAAACCTGGTGCAGATTTTTGTCAGGCTGGAATGGATTCATTCCCCTAAGGCCTTGTCTATCAGGTTTCTTTAATTAACAATGCCTCTTAGGTTAGCATCTTAATCACACTTAATGAAAAGAATCAATTTCTAATGATTCTTGGTGCACAAATATTACAATCTTCTAATTGTGCTAGCATGCAATAGAATCGGTTTGGTAACTTGTAAGCAGAACACTCTGTATTATTCCTCTCTATTTACTTCCAGTTTCAGAAAAAAATTCACAGACAACTATGTTTTTCTGCTGGTAAATCCTGCTGTCACAGCCCAGTCGGATCAGATAGAATGCATTTCATACCTTGGTCATGATTTTTAAAAACTATTTAGTCTAAATACAATGCTTTTCTTCATAAAAAATTGTTCACGTCCTTAAACTTGTATTATTCTTGGAGAGTTCATGGAAACAACAATATTAATTAAAATCAAAGGGCCTTATTCTCTGATGTTCATGTTACTACCTGGCTTTTGTTCACTCTTATTCTTAAAACACAATTTATATGACAGATTTTGTTTAAAGACCTACAGTTCCCTCAGATGTTTAACTATATAACTTAACCTATTTTTGAAGTCTTTGTATTTTCTGCCTCATATTTAAAACGAGCATAATATTTTCATAGTCAGTTGAATATTTTCTATTATTGTTGTCTTCTAAACTACTTTGCAGAGAAGTTTACTTGCTATAACCCAAACCAAACCTGCTGTCACTGAGTTGATTCTGACTCATAGCAACCTTACAGGACAGAGTGGAACTGCCCCATAGGGTTTCCAAGGAGTAGCTAGTGAATTCAGACAGTCAACCTTTTAACCGCTATGACGCCTGAGCTGCACTGATTGCTAAAGTGAAGTTTATCTATTTAGATTTTTTTATTTCTGCAGAATTTGTGACCTAATTTGAAGATACTCTCTATCAAACAAATAACTTAATTTGAGCAATTTAACCATTTGAGTAATATAATTTTAAATTACTGAGGCAGTGTGGATTTCACTATTCCAGTCGCTGTACTTTATAAGGTGGAGAGTAGAGACAAAGAGAAGTTACACAAATACTGTCTGTTCAACTTTATCTTGTGAGTTAGTGGAGGGTTGTGATTAGAATCTCACTATTGATTTCTAGAATCTTGTTTATTCAAAAAATCTGTGAATTCTCTCTTCATCTTTAATTGTATGCATCTCTTCATGCCTTTTACAGCATGGCAGTAACACATACTTGGCCAACTTGAGTATCAATATCAAAAAAGGCTCTACCACAGACCCCAAGGCTAAGGAAACAATAACGTGTAACTAAGACAAAGTGACAGGCTGGAGAGGAAATGAATGGCACTGTGTGTACCGTCTGGTGGTACCAGAGAACGGTTTTGAAAAGTCATGTTTAATTAAGAGCAACAAAGCTAAGAAAATTGAATTTTTCTAAAAAATAAAAGGATCAAAGATAAGTAATTTAGAAAATATTTTATACAAAGAATGGTTAGTGGAACTGGATCTGTTGAACTTTAACATAGGAAGATTAAGGGGAACATACATTAAACAAAGGAGTGAATGGCTATATGTCAAATTTAGGTCTACTTAGGAAAACTTTTACAAAAAATATAATATTTCAAATGAATCTTCAGGTATAAATATGTGTTGCTGGGTTCAACCAAGTTGATTACAACTCATAGTGATGCCATGTGACAAGGTAGAACTGCACCACTGTGCTTTCTAGGCCATCATCTTTATGGGAGAAATTCACCAGTTCTTTTCCTTCATGAAGCAGTTGGGGAGTTTGAATTGGTGACCTTTCAGTCAGTGGCCAAATGCTTAACCAATTATGCTACTAGTCCTCCTTCATAAATATAAGAGCAGCAAACAAGTGAGAAAGAGTAGAGTTGAAAGGCGTTGCAGAACAAGAGAAAATATATGCATAGGAATAGAGACATAAAACAGTCTGGCATATTCAAGAAACTACAAGTATTCTAATCTTTTAGAAACACAGGAATATGAAAAAATGCCAAAAGAGAAGATTTAATAAGTCAACAAAGTCAAAGGTAGTTTAACTGTCACCAGGTAGGAAGGCAACCATTAAGAAGTTTAAGTTGTGAGTTATCATAAGCAGATTTTTGGTTTGAAAGGTAACTCTAGTAGTAAGCTAGCAATCAACTCAAAAGAGGAAAGATGGGAAGCGTTGTAAGCTAGTAAGAAGCATATTGTTGTAGTCTACAGCAGAAGTGATGAGGGACTGAATTGAAGTAGAGACAGAATGACAAATTTAAAACAGAGTAGAAGAGTACTAGTTAGATCTTAAAGACTTACTTATATAAGGATAAAGAAGTAAGTTTTCAGCTTGGACAGTTGGGCTAAGAGTAATGCTACTACCAGAGGTAAAGAATATGGACACAGGCTTCCAGAAGAGAGGCAGCAACAACCTTCTGCAGAAATAGACATATGACCGCAAAAAAAAGAAAAAGAAATTTCCAAAATGTGACAGCACTTTCTTGTCCTTTGGCGATGTATAGGAAGTTCAATTCCAATTCTTCCCATTGACTCTGGAATGTAGACTGGCAGTGGGTTGCCTGGTTTGGAAGATGAGCAGAACCATCAGTCAGCAATTAGTGGAGCTTAATAGCTAGGTGTGTGGTCAGGGACAGGACTGTAGGCAACTGGCAAGTCCGAGATCCCTAGGTCAGATGACAGCAGCCAAAAATTAAAAAACATAGTGCATTGAGAAAATCTTCTGCGAAGGATCTCTTTCAAGTTTGAAAAAAACAAATTTGTCACATTGATGACTAAGGTATGCCTGACTCCAGCCATGGTGTTTTCAAGTGCCTCACATGCATACAGAAACTGAACAATGAAAAAGAATGGCAGAAGAATTATGCATTCAAATTGGGGTGTTGGTAAAGAATCCCGAATATACTGATGACTGCCAGGAGGAACAAATCAGTCTTAGGAGGAATGCTAGAATGATTTTCAGAAGTGAGACAGAAAGATGCTTACTATGAATGTGTCATCAGGGAAGACCAGTAACTAGAAAAGGACATCATGTTTGATAAAGCAGAGAGCCAACAAAAACAAGGGAAACAGGCAGAAAGATGGATTGACGCAATAGCTGCAACAGTGGACTCAGAAATGCCAAGTGAAGGCTGGAGGCTTTTGTATGTCAGGCTTTTGTTCCAAGCTTCATGGGTCAAACAATGGGAAGAATGGGATGCTAGTTATTCCAAAGTTATCTGTTTATAGTCTGGAGCCAGTGTGCGTCCTAGGGAAAGTCCTTTTCTGTTCTTGAGGTTTCAAATGATTGATTGATTGCATTATGTTAGATTACATTATGTGAAGTAGTTATATTACATTATATTTTATTCCATTACTGAAAGTAATCTGCTTTACTTAAGGCCAGCTTGCTTAATCTTATGTGACTCTGTATATTGTAAAAGGCATTTTAGCCAAACCACTGGAACCACATGGCTTAGCCATATTGACACAGAAAATAACCAATACATTTCCCAAGATGAATTGCCATTGTACTTCCTAAAGTGAATTGATCAATTTTGACTCTTCTTGCCTCTATGTGATGGAACTTGTTTCTCCACGTATTCTCCAATTTTTAATAACATCAAAGGTTAAAGTAGATGTTTGAATTTCAGTGGAGAGGAGCATGAATATACCTAAGCAGACTGTCCATGCACTGACAATTTTTGTAGCTGGCTATTTAGTCAGTCGAGTTTCATCACGTTATCTGTTCTACTTTTGTATAGATGTTTACAATTGATAACAGTTGAAAATTTTAATTTGCATATTTTTAATACTTGGAAAAATTGTACATTTGGGGACATTCATATTTTCTTTTCAGCTGGCTTGTGTTTTATTTTTCTATTTTTTTAAAGTTTGAAATTTTTTATAAAGGATCTTAATGATTCATCCACTATACACATTGAAAATATTTCTTCTCTAGTTCCTTGTCTTTTTAAATTTGTTTACAGTAATTCTTCATAAAGTTTTAAATTTGGTATCCCAAATTTATTGACCTATTTCTTTATAACAATTGTTTCACTGAAGAAAACTTGTTCTCTTCAGGCTAACTTACATAGGTCCTGTGCTTTTTCCCTAATGTTTATTTATTAAAGAAATTGTAACTTTAATCCATGTGAAATTAATTTTTATTAATCTTGTGACAAATAGTTCTAAATTTATTTTTAAATGGATAGCTAATTGTCTGAAATATTTCCCTGCACATATGAAATGCATGCATTATCATGTACATAACTCCCATATATATGAATCTATTTTATTCATTAATCTTGTGTGTGTTTCTTTGCAAGTAACGTTAGTTTTTAAAATACGTGTATCTTAAAAACAAAGCCCACCAGAATCTTCTTTTTTAAAATCTTGATTTATACAATTTCTCTTCCACATTAATTTTGTAAGTAATTTGTTAATTTCCATTCAAAACTTACCACTTGGAGTCTAGTGAGGACTGCACATATTGTGTAAATTAATTTGGGGACAGAGGACATCTTTTTAGTATTGAACTTTCCCATTTCTGAATAAACATACATTGTTTGACACTTACTGAGTTATTATTAGATACCAGAAAGTTCCCGACAGCTTTGCATGCAATCTCTTATTTAATCACCACAATAACACACTGTGAGGTAGATTCTGTTTTACTCTGTTTTTGAGAGGATAAAAGTGAAGATTCAGCCGCTTGCCTAAGGTCATTTGGCCAATAAGCCGCTCAGTAAGAGAAGAGAATGTAAAGTATGAGGAGGAGAAAGCCAGCAAATACAGCAATCTAGAGACTACCGAGACTTATCAATTAAAGGGTAATATGTTAGAGATTTAAGAGAAAAAAGCAGAAAAGTGTGGTGTCGGGGAAGTAAACGAGCAAAGAGGATCAAGAAGGAGAGTGTAGTGAGTTGCTTAAATGTTACATATAACATAAGTCCAATCAGCACCGATTATTACCAGTTGGATTCGGCAGTAAGGAGATTTTTGGTGACCTTGGTGAGAGGAACATCAGTGGAGTATTGATTGGGACAGAATAGCAACTGTAGTTATTTTTAAGAGTTACAGTAGAGACACTGAATGTAGACTACACTTTCTAAAAGATGAGTTGTGAAAAAGCGCGTAGAGAGGGGATGCCAAGCTTAAAAAGAGACATGTGGCCAAAGAGGTTATTCTTCCAAACATGAAACAGATGTGATGATGTCAAGGAACCAGTGAAGGTTAAGATATGGAAAAGACTAAAAAAAAAAAAAAAAAAAAAAAATCACTGCCATGGAGTTGATTCCAACTGACAGCAACTCTATAGAACAGAGTAGAACTGCCACATAAAGTTTCTAAGGAGTGCCTGGTGGATTCGAACTATTGACCACCATAGTCTCCTATCCAGATTGCCTAAGTAAAGGCCTTGGGCTGAGAACATTGTGTGATAAGGAGGCTGGGAATTAGATCTCCCTCTCTTTTCTGTTGGCATGGTAGTTAGTACTACATTTGCTAACCAAAAGGCAGCAGTTCAAGCCCTCCAGGCACTTCTTAGAAACTCTCTGAGACAGTTCTGTTCCATCCTATGGCGTCACTATGAGTCAGAATCTACTTGATGGCAGTGGGTTTGGTTTTCGTTTGGTCTCTCTTTCAGTCTTCTTATCAATAAGAGAAGCCTTACCCTTGTTCTGGACACATAGTAACTTTCTCTGTCTCCTGTTCAAGCACCAGCGTCACACAGCACCTGGCCAATCCTGCTTCCATATTTGTTCCTGGGAGGGAAGAAATCAGGTCTGTTGTGCTATGGCACAAAAGGAGAGATGTGTCAGATTGTAAGAGCCAGCTTTGTGGGGCGGACTCAAGGGAAAACAGGCTTTCCAAGCCTGAATATTTGTACCTTCATGTGGTTTGCTGAGACAATCTTAAGTAAGATTCCAGCATGAAGCCATTGTTGTCCACAACACAATAAAACCTGTTCCCTTGCTTTGGCCTCATGACCACTCAAGAGTTGCCTCTCATGTAAATCTTTCTAAAAAACACCCTTTGCTGCCACACTGGAATTGCCAGCGTCTTTCTTCAGTGTCTCAGTGCTAACTATTTTTGAAGGTGAATTTCACGTAACTGGTCCGTGTCCAATTGCTGAGCCAGTCAGGAGACACCAGTAGAAGTGAGACCTCTGCAGGGGGACATCCAGGTTAGCCAGCGACCCCCGTGTCCCCGTGTTGGGAGATCTGACCTGTATCATTCTCTATGTGTGATTGTCCAGTGAGTATGGCAAAACGCCTATAACGGCAAATGGCATAGCCAAGTTATAGGCAGATGTATGCCTTCACAAGTGTGGAAAAGAGGCTAGGAGAGTAGCAGCAGCCGTGGGATGGTCTCTGCTCTGGATTGTTCAGCTGACCAGCTGCTGAAGCATATGCGGGACTTTTGCAAAAAGAGTTACAGCTAAAAAAAGAAAAAGAAAAAAAGATGTGCAGAGTCATGTCCAAGACTGACTAGTACGTGTCCATGACTGAAGAACAGAGCAGCCACATCAGTTAATGGGATGGCAACTCAAAATATTGGCCTGCAAGCTTGTAAAGACAAGATTCAAAGACCAGGGGAACAATGTCCTCGCCACTGCTCAACACTCTCTGACAGTGGGTCTGGAGATTGTTGGAGGGGGTAAGGAGGTCCCTGGTGCTGAGAACACTCTATAACACCCAGTTAAAGAGTTAGAACAGCAAAGGGAAGAAAAAACCCTTTATGACAGCTTGTATTGAGAGGCCTAGAGGAGATTTTAAAGGCCCTCTCTGTTCTGTCATAACTATCCTCACTAGGTTAACTCAATCACAATATAGTTGCAATTGCAATAGTAAACGGAAAAGTAAAACAGGAGTGCCACCTCCACGTTACCAGGCAATTGGGCTGAACCCATGCTTGCACTTGTTATGGTAGAGATGTGGCACCACAAAGGAATGAGGACTCTGCCAATTTTACCCATATCTTCCGACTTACAGAAATAATCAAGACTCAGGATTAAGACTAGGTCCTTCTGTCACCAGGGAGGACCAAAGGCCTTAGCCAGCCAAGCCAAGTGCCATCGAGTTGGTATGTTACAATTAAAGTGCATTGAGGAAATGAAAAGAATTGTATGCCTCAGGTTTTGCTTTAGATACCATTGCACAGGCGACTGTGACCTCTGTATCGTCTGGCCCTAAAATGAGGGAAACTTTTGGGTCTGAGGTCACCATAATTGAGACCGTTGCCCAAACATAACTATGGATAAATCCTTTCAGGGCTTTATATGTGTTAATGTTGTTGATGTGTTAATGAACACCTTTGTAAACTTTGCCTCCAATCTCTGTCAGGAATTGTTTCTATTAGTGCCAGTTTTAGTGGAGCCCATGAAAAATATCACATGAGTTGTGGCTAATAGCCCAGCCATTTAATCTGGCCACTGACAATCCTCAGGCTGGTGTATAAAGCAAGCCCCTATGGGAATGAGATGTCTGGACAATAGTAATAGTAATAATCAGTTCTGCTCCTGATAAGCTTTTGTCACTTGTGCGGAGGGTCACCAGAAAGGTTTCTGTGATAAAAGGAGAAACCAACCAAAGAACAGACTGCTCTTGCCAGCTGACTTCAGAGGCTGAAGTATCTGCTCCAGAGCAAAGAGATGTGCCACCAACCATTTCCTGGATTCAAGACAGGACAGCCCATGGAGACTCACACACCATCCTAAACTGGGCCTATAGTCACGGACTGCCGCTGATTCCAACTCCCAGCTAACTAAAATGGTGTTTTTCCTGAGCCACTTCTCCTGTGCTGAGCCAGCAGTATCTGTGGCACATCTCAGAGAAGAGAGTGTGGAGGGGCACTGTCACCCTTGGTCACCAGCCACTGCTGGGTTATCTAGATGTAACTATCTTAACCATAGCCTCTCTGATGTGAAGGATTCTGTTTACTTAGGCACTGCAGCTCAGCATGGCAGCCAGCCCCTGCCGGGCTCTAAGGCTCAGCGATGCCCATCCCAGTGGCCTGGTTAACAAAGATGGTGTCCACACCTGTAAGCCTCCCATCTGTTGTGCCAGCAGAAGCAGGGCTCTTTGCACTGCCATCTCACCTCTGACAATGGTAGTTTTCCCCTTCTTCTCATGCAGTCTGATCTCACAACCCTATGCCTGATCTCGGGGCTCCCAGAGTGTACGTTCTTCTCCTTTCAGTTGCTTCTCCAGGCCTTAAGTCTCAGAGGAAATTGAGGAGATTGCGTGACCAGTCTGCTGTTTTGGCCCCACCTACTGATTTTTGTTTTCTTTATGTTAAGTTTTAATCCATACTGAAGGCTGTAGTCTTTAATCTTCATCAGCAAGTTCTTCAAGTCCTCTTTTCATTCAGCAAGCAAGGTTGCGCTATCTGCAAATCACAGGCTGTTAATGAGTCTTCCTCCAACCCTGATGCTGTATTCTTCTTCACATAGTCCAGCTTCTTGGATTATCTGCTCAACATACAGATGAAATAGGTATGGTCAAAAGACACAACCCTAATACACACCTTTCCTGACTTTAAACTACACAGTATATCCTTGTTCTACACAGTTATCCTTGCTCTATTTGAATGAGTACTTCTTGGTCTATGTACAGTTTTTTAATGAATACAATTAAGTGTTCTGGAATTCCCATTCATCATAATGTTATCCACAATTTGTTATGACACACACAATCAAATACTTCTGCATAATCAATCAAACAAAGGTAAACATCTTTCTAGCATCTTCTACTTTCAGCCAAGCTTCATCTGATGTGTCCTTTTTGGAGTACAGTTGTCTTAGACTGGGTTTTCTAGGGAAGCAAAACCAGTAACACATGTGTGTACAAGAAAAGATTTATATACAAAGTACAAGGAAAGATCTATATAAAAAGTACCAGGAAAGATTTATATATAGAGGAAGCAGCCCATGCAATTGCAGAAGCTGAACATCGCAAGTCCTGGCACAAGCCTCACATGGCCATGGGAGCTGGTGAACCCAAGGTCAGCAGGTCAGGGGCCAGAGTTCTAGATCACCAGTTGTGTAGGTCGGCAGATCCCAAGGTGGCAGCAAGATGGAGCTGCAGAGTCTGGCGAACCCAGGATCAGCTGGTCGTGGAACAGGACCGTCAAGTGCTGTCTGTAAGGGTTGATGAATCCAACAGCTGCTAGTTCAAGTCCAGGAACCAGACGCCAGAAGAGAGTAGGAGCTGCTAGCTTTGAAGGGAGACCAGGCTTCAAAGGTGACCGTAGTGATATTCAGAAATGAGGTATGTAGCAGTTTTTCTAGGATGAGTTCGTAAACTTACTTGGCAGTCCTCGTAACATTCAGCAGAGTTATGCATCAAACCATGGGCATGTAACTCAGTATTCAGAATGGCTGAGGGGCATACCGGGAACTTGGTACTGCTTTGCTTCTTTATTTGGCAGCCTGATGGGAACTGAGGGGTAGACTGTTGGGAAAACGGTTTGCCTTCACACCTCCCATGCAGGCTGCCTAAGTAAATGCATTGGGACCATAACATTCTCTGATAAGGAGGCTAGGAATTGGGCTACCTTCTCTCCCCTAGTTCACAGAAACCTTCCCCCTGTTCTGAGCACACAGCAGCTTTCTCTGTTTCTTGCTCATGTGCAGGTACCATGTGGCACCCAGATATTCCCACTTCTATATCTGTCCCTGGGAGGGACAAGAGTGGAGACACACCAGATTGTAAGAGTCAGCTTCTAGGGGTGGACTGAAGGGAAAACAGGTGAACATGAGCACCCTCATATGGTCTGCTAAATGGTTCTTATGTAGGTCCCAGGCATGTAGCTCGGATTGTCTACTACTCTTACTATAAAATCTCTGCACCACTGTGGGCTGTGGAAATCTGCTTTAGGCTTGTAGCAGCCCAGGATTTGCCTCATATGTAACTCTGCCTGGTAAAATCCTTTGTTGCCACGCTGGTGTTGCCTGCTTCTTCTTCTTCTTCTTTTTTGGTCCTTCATCACTGTCCAGTTTTCGAGGCAAATTTCGCATATTTCTGTCCCACCCCCAAACAGCACTTAACAGAGTGAGCTTCTGAAGAGATGGGAAAAGTAAGACTCAGACAAGACCAAACTTCACATGGAAGAAAAGAGAAAGATCTGACAGACTGCACACTGCTGAAAGAATTCAAATTTGAGTCTTTTTCTCTCAAATACAGAAATATGTCACTTACTGATAATGAAAGGGTGTCAAGTGTTTAAGCAGTGAGAAGAATTGAAGAATCATCTTTAATGGTGTAAATGTTAAGGAATTTGTTTATTAGTCAAAAAGTTGGTAGTTCCAATCCATCGAGAAGCCCCTCAAAAGACAAACCCAGCCATGTGGTACCAAAAGGTCAGAGAATTGAAAACCCCATGGACCAGTTCTACTCTGCACATAATGGGGCATCATAAATTAAAATCAACTTGACAGCCACTGACAACAGTAACAACAGAAGGAATGGAGAGGCAGCTAAAGAATCACCCACCAGACTTGATAACAGAGCTGAGAGTCTAGCTGAAGTTCCGTTCACTTATAATGTCACCAGTAAGTACAGCGCTATGACCTTTCCAGCAGCAAAGAGCAGTGCCATTGTAGAAGCACTCTCCTCCAGAGACTGGGGTTTGGGGAGCAAATGGTTAAGTAGGAGATGGAGGGAATTATAAGTGGTGATGAGAGATAATGGGGACTGTCTTAGTTACCTCGTGTTGCTCTACCAGAAATACCACAACTGAGTGGCTTTCCAAGAACAGAACTTATTTTCTCAAAAATCAGAGCCTCAGCCACATTGATACTTTCCTTGTCAGTAGCCTCAGACATTCCTTGGTTTCCTAGTTCCATGGCATCTCTCTTCTTCTTGTGTTCATGTCTCGTGTCTCGTATGCTCTTTTTGTAACTCTCACATACAATATGCTCTTTTTATAACTTGGAGGGATTAGGTTTAGGATTCACCAAACACTGATATGATCTCATTAACACAGTAAAAGAACAACTCTATTTTCAAACAGGATTATATCCACAAGTGCAAAAGGTTGGGATTCCAACGTATATTTTTGGAGGAATTCCCTGTGTAAGGAAGAAAGTCACTATTACATAAGGAGAAAGCGAAGATCTCACCAGAGTCGTACTCTTGATTTGGTAGAGCAGTAGATTTAATAACACTTGGACTGAATTCAGTGACTGGGATGTTAAAGTACATAAATACAAAAGAGAGTAGATTGGAATTTACCTAGGTTAATTTCCTAGGTTGAATTGGAAACATCTGGTGGAAATTACAAGTGAACCCAACTTGCCCAGAAACTGTATAATAATTAGTTATTTAACAACAGTAAAATCTATAAACATGTCCTCAAGCAGTTTGAAACCAATTGGCAAAGAAACTAAATACAGCTTTCTTCTCAAAAACTTCAAGTTTGCTTTTCAAGTCCTTTTTATATCATATTCCCTAACCTGAAAATTAGAGGAGAAAGGAAAAACTGAAAAAGCAGTTTTTCTCCTACTCATGGAAAGTAAAAAAAAATAATAATAAATTTTTTCTCCAGAAGGTTAAAATTTCTTTCTGCATAGCTTTACTCTACCTTTTGCCTCTAGCCTTGATTTGTAAATCCTTAATAACAACACAAAAATTTTCCCAGTTTTGGAAGAAGTGAATATTTTATCTCTGTTACACATGAATTTCTTCATTCTGTGTTTTGTCATTTAAAAATTACACTGAATATTGTCTCTAGTAATATTAATTTAGTAGCACCTGAGTGGAGCAATGAGTCAGAATGGACTCAAAGGCAGTGGGTTTCTTTGCTTTTGAGGTGGAGCAAATAGTTAAGTCCTCTACTAACTGAAGGATAATGGTTTGAACTACCCAGAGTGGCCTTGGAAGATCCCAGGCTATCTGCTTCCAAAAGTTCACAGCCTTAAAAATGCTATGGAGCAGTTCTAGTCTGCACATGTGGAGTAGCCATGAGTCAGACTCAACTTGAGGGCAACTAACAACGAATGTTAACTCAAGCGATCAAATATTTCCCCCACAGAGTTGATAAATATACTGACTTGTATAGGGTAATTTGAGATGTAATGTCTAATTCTCTGAATAATTGCAATGTTATAATTTGTTGTAAGAAAACAGGGCTCAAAGATCTTCATAATGCCGAATTTAGACAAAATATATGAATACAGGAGATTTTTGAAGTCATTTCATTTCAGTGAGTATTGCTCCATTTTGATTCTCACAATCTAATGTCTTCTTTTGACATGTCTTTTCTTTACCCAACTGGTCTCTGTAGTAATTTTGGTAGACAATGATTTGTAGTTACTTTTATTTCAAACATTGACTATGTTCATAGGTCAAGTTGGTTACTAAATTGTAGCCCAAAATAAATTTCATAACAAGAACTTGAAATCTGTTTATTCAAAGACTAAGTGCTAGTTTTTCAGCCTTGAGAAGACTTTATCTTTGATTTTGTTCTGCTAATTTTATTGTTTTCTAAATACGTGTTACTTACATTTACAATATTGCCTATTTTCCAGATGTGTACATGTGTAAATGATAAATATGTAAATGTAATGTGTAAATGATAAATGTGTAAATATGTAAATAATAACTTCTTAACCAAGTATGAGAAGTTATCATTTATTTTTAAATTTTCCTTTAGTTTTAATAAAATGGTGGATTATAAAACCAAAAGAAAAATTTCATGAGTAGATTTTAGGTGCTGGTGGCATCTTTTGTCCAACTAAACAAATTATGCATCCTTTACTACGAGTGCTATCTATACTCTGTATAAGTGAATATCTGTCTCCTTACAAGTATAAGAAACACAACAGAAAGGAAGCAAGACATTATTGATTATTGAGCCATTGAATATTTAGTACTAATGCTACAGGCTTTTTCTTTCACTACACAACAGACCCGCAAGAAATGAAAGACCTCAGTTTCTGTTTGGGAGAACCTTTCCAAGTATTCTGATCTATGAAAAACAAGAAGTCAGGGCTATACAGACTGTTGGAATGAGCATAGAACACAGCCGGTAGACATGAAAAGGCACTTTCCAGTGGATGGTCCACAGGCCACAGACAGTTGTAGGAAAGTCCTCTTCAATAGTTAAAAGACCAGCTGGACACTTCTTTCTCAAAGGTAATGAATACATTCACAGTAATGGAGAAGGATGGTCTGCAGTCATTGGTTCTACTTTCCCATGGCTCTCTGGTGCTTAGCTATAGATTTTTCACGCTGACTCAATCATCTCTTTCTCACAGTCTTCTACTTCTCCTGCCCCAAGAAGGTCTTAGCCTCTTGTCTCTTGCCACTTATTTCTCCAAAGTGAAGCCCTACTGTTCTCTCCCTCTCACTAGATCAGGTAACCTTTATCTAGTCTTCCCAGGTGTGGATGTTCTATTTTTCTTAGAGCTCAACATACTACAAATGCTATGTATATATATAGTATATGTTCATATATATGGATTGTAGGTGCTGGTGGCATCTTTTATTCAACTAAAAAAATTAAGCATTCATTTACCATGAGCATTACCCATACTCTATAAGTACATATATGTTTGTTTATGTATATGTGGACATAAGTCACAAAATTATGAAAAACATAGCTGAAATAGCTATCAAAATGGAGATTTTTAAATTGTAAGAGATTAATTTTCACAACTTCATGTACACAAAGGTAAATTAAGTTCACAATTTCTTAGAGAAATACATGTTACCGAGACTGAAACACTAGAGGCCAAGTAAAGAAAGCACCACAGGTTTTCTCTTCATCCTTCCTTCTCTCATTCCCCTATTCCTTCAATCTTTCTGCTCTGAGATTGAATCTTCCAGTAAAACATTAACATTTAAGCATTTTCAAGACAACAGATAAAGTTGACAGTTCGGCACTTCTGTGTAGAAATTTTATGTAGAATGTTTTTTGTGTAGACATATGCAATTCACTTTCTTTACTTGATAGAGAGAGATAGAATTCAAGAATGGACAGTATCTACAGAATAATTATCAACTATATACAGGATATATATAATTATCATCTATGTATAGAATCCCTTACTTGTCACATTCTGGGGGCTTGAGTGTTGCTGTGATGCTGGAAGCTATGTGACCAGGATTCACATACCAGCAAGGTCACCCATAACGGACAGGTTTCAGCTGAGTTTTGGACTATGGCAGGGTAGAAGGAAGGACCCAGCAGTCTACTTCTGAAACGAATTTGCCAGAAAAAACCTTTATGAGTAGTAGCAGAACACTGTCAAAGATTGTGCAGGAAAATGAGCCCCCTAGGATAGAAGACACTCAAAGATGATTGGAGAAGAGTTGTCTCCTCAAAGTAGAGTCAACCTTAATGACTTTCATGGAGTAAAGCCTTCATTCAGAACCTTCATTTGCTGATGTGGCACAACTCAAAATAGGAAGAAACAGCTGCAGACACTCATTAATAATTGGAACATGGTATGCATGAGGTATGAATTAGGAAAATTGGAAATGGTCAGAAAAGAAATGGAATGCATAAACGTTGATAGTGAGCTGAAATGGGTGAGTATTGGCCATTTTGCATTAGACAATTATATGGTCTATATGCCAGGAATAAAAACTCAAAGAGGAATGGTGTTGCTTTCATCATCAAAAAGAACATTTTAAGATCTATCCTGAAGAACAATGCTGTCAGTGGTAGGATACTATCCATATACCCACAAAGAAGGGCAGCTAATACAACTACTATTCAAATTTACACACCAACCACTAAGGCCAAAGATGAAAAAACTGAAGATTTTTGTCACCTTCTGCAGTCTGAAATTGACTGAAAACACAATCAGAATGCAATGATAGTTACCAGTGTTTGGAATGCAAAAGTTGGAAGCAAAGAAGGATCAGTAATTGGAAAATATAGCCTTGGTGACAGAGATGATACCAGAAATCACATGATAGAGTTTTGCAAGTCTTCATTGCAGGTACCTTTTTTCACCAACGGAAATGGAAAACATACACATGGGCCATGCCAGATGGAATACATACAAATCAAATCGATACATCTATGGAATGAGATAACAGAAAAGTTCAGCATTAGCAGTCAGAGGAAGATCAGGTGCTGACTGCAGCACAGATCATCAATTACTCACATGCAAGGTCAACTTTCGAGGTCAAATTGAAACCGAAGAAAATTATAACACGTCCACAAGAGCCAATGTATGACCTTGAGTATATCCCACCTGAGTTTAGAGACCATCTCAAGAACAGATTTGGTGGGTTGAACACTAACGACCAAAGACCAGGTGAGTTGTAGAGTGGCATCAAAGACGTCATCCGTGAAGAAAGCAAGAGGTCATTAAAAAGACATAAAGGAAAGAAAAGACCAAATCAGATGTCAGAAGACCCTAAAACTTCTCTTGAATGTCAGGTAATTAAAGCAAAAGGAAGGACACAGCAGTAAAAGAACTCAACAGAAGATTTCAAAGGGCACCTAGAGAAGACAAAGATAAGTATTATAATAACATACACAAAGAACTGTAGTTAGAAATTCAAAAAGGAAGAACACATTCTGCCTTCTTCAAATTGAAGGAACTGAAGAAAAACTTCAAGCCTCGCTGTCCAATAGTGAAGGGAGAATACTAAACAATTCAGGAAGCATCAAAAAAGATTGAAGGAATACACAGGGTCATTATACCAGAAAGAGCTGGTCAGTGGTCAATCATTTAAAGAGGAAGCATACGATCAGGAACTGATGGTACTGAAGGTTGAAGTTGCGTTGTAGGCATTGGCAAGAAACAGGGCTTCAGGAACTGATGGAAAATCAACCGAGATGTTTCAACAAAGGAATGCAGTGCTGACAGTGTTCACTCATTTATGCCAAGAAATTTGGAGGGCAGCTACCTGCCAACCAACTTACCTGTGCCCAAGAAAGGTGATCCAGCTGAATGTGGAAACTGTCAAACAATATCATTAATATCACACGCAAGTAAAATTTTACTCAAGATCATTCAGAAGCGGCTGCAACAGTATATGGACAAGGAACTGCCAGAAATTCAAGCCAGATTCAGGAAAGAATATGCAACCAGGGATAAGATTATTGATGTCATGTGGATCTTGGCTAAAAGCAGAAAATACCAGAAAGATGTTTACCTGTGTTTCTTTGACTTTGCCGAAGAATTTGGCTGTGTGGATCATAACAAACAATGGATAACATTGTGGAGAATGAGAATTCCAGGATGCTTAATTGGACTCTTGAGGCATCGGTATTGTAAACAGTGCATGGTGTAAAGTCAAGACAGTTGTGTATCAGGGTTGTATCCTTTCACCATACCTTTTCAAACTGTATGCCAAACAAATAACATGAAGAGCTGGGCTATATGAATAAGAATGATTGGGGATTGAAGGAAGTCTCCGTAACAATCTGTATTATGCAGATAACACAACCCTACTTGCTAGATGTGAAGAGGATTTGAAACACTTAGGAACACTTTGATGAAGATCAAATACCACAGACTGCAGTATGATTGCACCTCAGCATCAAGAAAACAAGTTTTCACAACGGGGCCAGTAAGCAATATCATGATAAATGGACAAAGGATTAAGGTTGTCAAGGATTTCATCTCACTTGACTCAGCAAGTCGATGCCCATTAAGCAGAAGTCAAGAAATCAGAAGATACATTGCATTGGGAAAATCAGCTCCAAAAGACCTCTTTGGAGTGTTGAAGAGTAATGATGTCACCTTGAAGACTACGGTGCACCTGACCGAAGCCATAGTATTTTCAATCACATCACATGCATGCCAAATCTGGAAAATGAAAAAGGAAAACAGAAGATTTTAAGCTTTTGAATTATGGTGTTGGAGAAGAATATTGTGTGTACCAGGGACTGCCAGAAGAAGAAACAAATCTGCTCTGGAAGAAGTGCAATCAAAATGTTCCTTGCAAGCAAAGATGGTGAGACTGTGTCTTACATACTTTGAACATGTTGTCAAGAAGGATCACTCCCTGAAGAAGGTCAACATGCTTGCTAAAGTAAACAGTCAACAACAAAGAGGAAGACCCTCAACAAAATGGATTCACACAGTGGTTTCCACAATAGGCTTAAGCATAAAAACGATTGTGGGCATGGTGCCGGGCTGGGCAGTGTTTCACTCTATTGTACATAGGGTTGCTATGAATCAGAATCGACTAGATGGTGTCTAACAACAGCAACGTACATAGAATAGACAACAAAACAATACATATATAATAGACAACATCTATAGAGTATATACACAATTCACTTTCTTTGCTTGATAAGGACGAAATTCAAGAATGTACAGCATCTATAGCACTGTTATCATAACACTAAATCATAAATGGAAGACCATCTGTTCTTGCAACAGTTTAGGAAAATAAATGTCTTTGGTTCCTTCTACTACCTACTTTTGTAATTCACCATGAAGTCAATTTTTGAGTGAATTTATTTAGTATTGGCTTCCACAGAACATAGTACCCTTGTGATTATCCTGATCGTTTTCAGTAATTCAAAGGATTCGTGGAAAAAATATTTGAACAGCTACCATTTGGCTGACATGGTCCTAACTGCTGGCAATATAGCAGTAAGCAAAACAGAGGAAACTCACTATTCTCACAGTAGTAGGGGGAAAAAGGCACTAATATATTTCAGGTGGTAAAGACCTGAAAGTATGGACAGAAAGTAATCAAGATTTGAGAAGTAACAATTACATACGTAGTATATCACAGAGTACATTCATTATGTTCTTATATAGCATATATTATGATACATTAACATTACATGATATGAACATTTGAATGGGAATGAGAATAATCCAGCAGGTGGCAAAAATTGCTGACAGCTTCCTAACCTCCTTCTACTGCCCCACAGCAAGTTAAGTAAAGGAATTTGATAATATGTTGTTTTTGAGTGTAATCCAAATCAGTGCTCGATACTCATGCAGTAGTGGACTGAAACACCCTTTACTTTAAATCTGTTTTGTCATCCCCTGTTTCAACTTTTCTGATGTTTGAAGAGACTCTAGCCTGAAAGCCAAAGTATGCATCAAATGCAGATTTCTTCATTTTATTTGTAAGATCTTTCAAGCTTCTTCCCTATCTCTGGAATCATTCTTGGCTTGTTTTCTCATTCTTTTAAACTTGAATGTTATGGTAGTAAAAACATTTCTTGCTAATATGCTTGGCATTCTTTGAATGGAAGGAGTTATTGAAAATAAATACCATTAGAGGGCAGCATGAAGCTGTTTAGTACCTACTCTACTTACCTTTAACTTTTGCCACAATTTGGCTTTCCTATAAAAATATGATTCTAATATTCAATATTTTGACAATAACACAAAACAGCAAATAAAATTTTAATGAAAAAATTACACTAGTTTTGTGTGAATGAGGACAAATGTTGGTTTTAGGTAACTGACAATTTAGATTCATTTATCTAACATTTATTAAGGTCCTATTAAATTTCAGGCTTTATGTCAATGAAGTTTCAAATATTGATTTAAAAAAGGTCTCAAAAACGATACCATCTAATGAGAGAGGCAAGTAAACAGAAACATTTAATATAACAACTTATATATGTTGACTGCTTCACAGTTGCCAGTGATTACTGTAAAAGTGTTCAATAATTTACTTAGTCTCTACAATAACGTTAAGATGAATATATTAGTGTTACTTTTATTTCATAAATGGTTAAATAAAACGAAACTTCAAATAATTTGCACAAGGCCACCTAACTCCTAAGGGATACAGCTACTATTTAAATCAAGGCACCATCTACTCTTGACCCTCATGGAGTCCTATGTAATGTGTTGCAAGTCAAATAAAGAATTATGTGAGAAATCTACAGTGGTATGAAAGTGATATACCTAATCCATCTTGAGGAACTGACATATTCAGTATGAGTAGCAATTAATTACAAGAATGAGGAAGGTGAGGGCAGGGGCAAATATTTTAGGCCAAGAGAATATAACTAGACAAGACAGACAATCATGAAATGTTTTAATAAAGTGCAGAGATATATACATAGTTAATGCAAAGATAGAAAGGGCATTGGAGAATGGTGAGAAATGAAGCTGAGCAGGAATACGGAGGTCAAGCTTTGGAAAGCCAAACTAAGCAGTTCAGATACCATCTGGTTGAACAGTCTTCCCAAACCTGGCTATTCTGGGTTAGGGTCTTTGGAATAGGATGGGGAATCCATACGTTTAAGCGCTTCCTACATGACTCTGATACAGGTGAACCGCTTTAGAAGGCTTTTGAAGGAAAGAATTCTGAAGTAGGTAATGTTTAGACATTGTATTTAAATTGATCAGTGTTCTACTAGGACATCTTTGAAAGGCAACAACTGAAAGCAAAGAGTCAAGTTAGGAGGCTGGCATAATTTTCCCTATCAGAGATAGTTCTAAAGTGGAATATTGAGAACTCTCAGAGAAGAGGAATCAATAAAGAAAGAAACGGTTGTTGTTATCATAGTTAGGTGCCATTTGGTCAGTTCCAAAGCCTAATGACCCTGTGTCCAATAGAAGGCAGCGTTATTCGGTCCTGTGCCACCCTCACAACTGTTGCTGTCCTTTAGCCATTATTGCAGCCACTATGCAGCCACTTAAAGGATCTTCCTCTTCATTGCTGTCTACTTTACCAACGATGATATCCTTCTCCAGGGACTGATCCCTCCTGAACATGTCCGAAGAATTTCTGAATTCAGCTTGAATTTCTGGCAGTTTTCCATCAATATACTACAGCAGTCATTTTAAAATTATCCTTAACATAGCTTTACTTGCATGTCCTACTAATGCTGTGGTTAGATAATTTCTGCATTCTGTTGGATCATTACAAAAAGCGATCTTTTCCAGTCAGTTGGCCAGGCAGCTGTCTTCAAAATTTTATGATATAGATGAGTGAGTACCTTCAGCGCTACATCCATTTGTTGAAACGTCTCAATTAGTATTTTGTTAATTCCCAGAGCCTAGTTTTTTCCCAGTGCCTTCGGTACAGCTAGAACTTCTTTCTTCAGTACCCTTGGTTCTTGATCATATGCTGCCTCCTGAAATGGTTCAACATCGACCAGTTCTTTTTTGTGACTGTATTCATTCCATCTTTTTTTGATGCTCCCTGCATCACTAAATATTTTGTCCATAAAATCCTTCAAAATTACTGCTCAAAGCTTAAATTTTCAGTTCTTTCAGCTTGAAAATGCTGAACATGTTTGTCTCTTTTGGTTTTTTATCTCAAATTTTGTTTTTTAGATTTCATTGTATACTTTGTTTTCTTGAGCTGTCCTTTGAAATCTTCTGCTCAAGTCTTTTACTTCGTCATTTCTTGCACTCACTTTAGCTGCTCTAGTTTCAAAGGCAGAGACCTGGTGATGCAGTGGTTAAGAGCTATGGCTGCTAAAGGGAAAAGTCTGCTGCTCAAGTCCACAGCAGTTGGAAACCACCAGACGCTTCTTGGAAACACTGTGGGGTAGTCCGACTCTGTCCTACAGATTCACTATGAGTTGGGATTGACTCAAAATAAACATGTTTAAGGGTTGTTTTTGTTTTTTGTATGCTTAGAAGAAAGTTTCAGCCTCTTCTGAAGTCCATTTTGGTCTTGTCTTTCTTTCCTATATTTTTAATTACCTTTTCACTTCTTCACATATGATTGTCTTAACGTCATTCTACAATTTGTCTGGTCTTAGGTCATTAGTGTTCAATGTGTCAAATAATCTGTTCTTGAGATAGTCTCCAAGTTCAAGTAGAATATATTCAACTTTGTGTTTTTGTTCTTCTAGATTTATTTTAATTTTCTTCAGCTTCAGTTTGAAGTTGCATATGATTAATTGTTGTCCTGTTCCACAGTCAGCCCCTGGCCTTGATCTGATTGATGATATTGTGCTTTTCTACTACCTCTTTCCACAGACGTGGTCATTTTTCTTCCTGTGTTTTTCATCTGTTAAGCTCTGTGCTTATAGATTCCATTAACATTGTGGAGGAAAAAAGTATTAGCAATGAATAAGTCACTGGTCTTGCAAAATTCTATCATGTGATGTCCAGCATTGTTTCTATCATCAAGTTCATATTTTCCAACTACTGATCCTTCTTTGTCTCCAACTTTTGCATTCCAAATCTCAAAACCAAACTCTTGCCTTTGAATTGATTCCAACTCATAGCAACCCTATAGGACAATGTGTAACTAACCGCCTTACAGGGTTTCCAAGGAGTGACAGGTGGACTGAAACTGCAGACCTTTTGGTTAGCAGTTGCTGTCTTAACCATTGTGCCATCAGAGCTCTGTCACATTCCAATAGTCAGTAATTAGCTGCATCTTGAAAGGGGACTCAGCTATTGATCGAGAGTGAAAAGTATGGGAAAAGGAAGCATTCAGGATGATCTCCAGACCTCTGGCCTTGGCAAAGTAGGCTATTTTATGAAGATAGTAAAGTTTTGTTTTGGTTTGGTTTGGTGTTTTTAAGGCATTATTATGGATTCTTAATGCTAGGCCCTGTGATAATTTTAAGTAATTGCAAACCGTAAAATTTACTTTCAAATGCATAAAAAGTATTCTGCAATAAAGCTTTATTTAATCCTGAGAGCAGCTATCTAGGTTATTCCACTGGTTACCCTTTGGAAGCAAGAAAGAGTGAGGAAAACTAAAGAAACAAGGGGAAGATTAGTTTAAAGGTCTAAGGGACCACACCTCCAACAGCGTTAGTATACCTGACATGATATCCACCTGTCACTACTGGCTGCCCTGACAAGGGACTACAGCAGAGGGTCCCGGACAGAGCTAAGAGAAAATGTAAAACAAAATTCTTACTCAGAAAATAAAAACAGACTTTCTGGCCTGGAAGACACTGGAGAAACCCTGAGAGTGTGCCCCCTGGACACTCTTTCAGCAGAGTAATGAAGTTACTATTGGAGTTACTCTTCAACTGAGGATTAGACAGGCCCGTAAAACCAAATGAGTCTAAAGGGGCACATCAGCTCCTGGACAATGACCAGAGGACAGCAAGGGACAGGAAAATTGGTGCTAGCAAACCCAAGGTTGAGAAGGGAGAGAGCTGACCTTTTGTGGGGAAATATTTGTGGTTAGTAGTCATTGAGTCTATTCCAACTCATGGTAACCTCATGTATGCAAAGCAAAACTGCTCAGTAGGGTTTTCAAGGCTGTGAACATTCAAAAGCAGATTGTCAGGTCTGTACTCAGAGGTGTGTCTGTGTGGCCTCAAACCACCAACATTTCTGTGCACTGAGGTCTGTAAAGAATATATGCCACCCCTCTGTGGAGGAGGGTAATGGATGAGTGGGTGGACAGATGGATGGTTGAAGTGAATGACAGCTCAGAATCTGTTTCAACAGCTGCTCAAAGCTCTTTCACCATTAGCATCCCTAAGACATTTGCAGTTCTGAGAATAGGTCTGGTCCCCAGTGCTGATTCTTTTGTTTTGCTTTGTTTAAATTTTTTTCGTTGTGTTTTAAGTGCAAGTTTACAACTCTGGTCATTTTCTCATACAAAAACTTAAACATGCTTTTCCAGGTGACCCTAGCTGCCCTCCCCACACTGTAACAGCACAGTCGTCCTCTCCATTCTGCATTTCCCTTGTCCATTCAACAGGCTCCTGTCTTCTACCTCTGCCTTCTCTTCTCGCCTCTGAGCAGGAACTGCCCAGTCAGTCTCTTGTATCTACTTAAGCCAAGAAGCGCACTCCTCACAGTATCATTGTCTTATATATCAGGTCAGTCATTATCTGAGGAATTGATTTCCGGTATGGTTTCAGTCTGGGGCTGGTAGCGTACAGGGGCCATGTTCCCCAGGGACGCTGCGGTCTGTCAGACCACCAGGGCTGGTATTTCTGCAAGAGTTTAGGTTTTGCACTCCACATTTCTCTGGCTCCATCAGGGAATCTTTGTTCAGTTCCCTGAAAGGGCACCACTGAGTTCTTCAAGTCTCACATAGATGTAGTCTCTGATTTATGTGGCCCTTTCTACCAACAGTTTGTTCTTGATGAAAAAAAAATCACAGATTTAGATTTTGATGCCACTGGGCTTTCTTATAAGGGCTAGCAGAACATTTCAAGCACAAAAAAATCTTTTATTTCTTTAAAATCTTGACAATTTTGGCAAATGAAATTATAGCCTTAAAAATTAAACCCACTGAGAAAAACTTCAAATGTGCCAAACAAACAAATTTTAGAATGAATTTGAGCTTGCAAACTATTCTTTGATTGGTAAAATGTGTGAGTTTATTGCTATATTAATTTGCTTGCATTCCAAAATGTTCCATGTGTTATTTTTTTCCAGAAAAAGAGATTTTGTGTTAAGCATGGAAGGCATGAGCACTAAAATATAATTTCTTCATTGTACCTTTTGAAATCATTTGCCAAGTCACCCCAAGTTTGGTGACAACAGAGAGGAGTTAGGTCAATTTGTTATATCAAAACCTCGTATTTCAAAGATGGTGGATCTTGGGACTACACTGAGTTATAGCATAACTGAGTAACTGCTCTAAAAGATATCTAAAGTGCTGTGAAAGTGTAAAAGAGGAAAGGATTAATTCTGCCTCCAAATTCAGACACGAGTTCAGACAAGAAGTGCTGTTTTAGATGGGTTTTGACGGTAAATAGAAATACATCAAGTGGTAAAGTACAGTGAAAGTATTCAATGCCCAGAAAAGAGCTGAGCAAAGGAATGAATCTGTTTCTGGCAGAATCAGTAAATATTTGAAGTTGGCTTGACTAAGTATCCGACTCATGGCTTGACTAAGTAATGCTTGGAGGGAAATATTGAAAGGTATGCCTAAAACAGGTAGACAAAGATAAAATAGTGTGATCTGGAATGTCATTTCAAAGAGTCTGAAGAACCAAAAAAGAGTTCTTAAAAATGGAAAGATATGATCAGGTAAAGTGGTATAAATTTTAGAATAATAGTGTAGGCCATTGTATAAGGAATACAATAGGATCATTTGGGTAACAGGGATTGTGATTATCCTAGGCAAGTTTGGGAAAGCCATAATGCATGTACCAGCTATGGAGTGTTTTACTTTTTCCATAGCCTGTGAGCAAACAATAGATTTTATACTTTTAAATGATTGAAGAAAATTCAGAGAAAATTTCTAATGTGAAAATTATATGAAATGATTTTTTTTGGTCCATATATTATAAGTTGGAGTTGACACCATGAGTTGCAATGAATTAGGTTTTGGGTTTCAGATAAGGTTTTATAGAGCACACTCATGTTTATTAAGGACGTTTTATCTACAACTGTATTTATATTATAATGATAGAGTTTAATATTTGTGACAGATAGAGATCATAGCCATAGTCCACAAAGTCCAGCATATTTATTATCTAACCCTTAGCTGAAAGGGCTTGCTGACCCCTGATCTAGGGTTTAAACAAATTGTGAATGATGAGGCTGAATATAAATTATATTTTTAAAACTTCGATCACCATAAATAGTCAGCCTTGCCAAAAACATTACTAACTCTATATATTAACTTAGCTCAAGTTGTGGACATAGAAAAATATCACTGTAACAGAATATTGGATAAGCTGATAATAAGCAAATAATCAAGATCTGCTTCCTCCATCACCATAGCACCAACTGAAATGACTATACGTATACATGCAATACACGTGTTTTGTGGTTGTTGTTGTGTGACATTAAGTTGATTTCAACTTATAATGACCCTGTAGGACAGAATAGAACTGCCCCAAGAGGTTTGCACTCTCTCTGCCACTTAATGCTTTTGAGACGATAATAAATGAAGCCAGGGAGAACCAATGTGAAAAACCTACAACTCTTATTCTGAAGTAGGTGGTATTATTTGGCAGGAAATAAGTGGAAAATATATTTTAGAGGAATAGGAATTAAAAGCACAAATCTAGGATTAGTGATTCTGGAGCTATAATTCTATCTCTATGATTTTATTCATTCAATAAATATTTATTTATTAATCATATTTTATTCCATTCAATAAATATTCAATGAGTGCCAAACAAGTACTAGACAATTACATGGTATCATGCAAGTGCATCATCTTTGAACCTCATATTTTTAAGCCAGCACCTGATAGGACTACTGGGAAGATTAAATAACAACCATCGTCACCACTATGACCAAATCTCTCTCTCTTGCTCTCCCTCTCTCTGTACATATGTATGTATACTTTTGTAGTGCTTTTTATGTACATGGCGTTGTTGTAAGCTCTTTACATATTAATTCATTTATATCTTTTCAATATTGTTTTACAGATGAGAAAACCAAAGTAGAGAGAGATTAATTAAATTGCTCAAGACTCAGTAGCTTGCACATTCAGACACAGGATGGAAACCTGATATTCTGAGTCATTGGTAGCTACTGTCATGTCATCCAGCAACTCATGGTGACCCCATGTCCCCTTGATTGCTTGGGAATCAGATCATTGCATCCATAGCATTTTCACTGGCAGAGTTTTGGAAGTTGATCACCAGGGCCTTCCTCCTAGTAAGTCTCAAATCAGCTCCTCTCACATCTGCTCAGCTTCATAGTAGCATTCAAGCCTCCACTGACAGCTGGGGGATGGGGCTCATGAAGTACATTGGCCAAGAATCAAACTTGGTTCTAGCCTACGAAATGTAAGAATTCTACCACTGAAGCACTAGTGCCCCTACAATAGCCTCTGTACATAATCCATATTCTTAACAGCTTGGTTGTGCTATTTCTTTAAATAAAATGTGGAAGGCACTCTAAACAAAAAATATTAGTATATTTGGTTTGATTAAAAAGAAAAACTGAAAAAAGCAGTGGTAATCTGTATGCTGTTGTTCTGTTAGGTGCCACTGAGGTGATTAACTCACAGTGACCCCATGTATAATGAAAGGAAACGGTGCCCCAGTCCTGCAGCATCTTCACAATTGTTGCTATGTTGGAGCCCATCATTCCAGCTCCTGTATCAGTACATCCCATTGAAACTCTTCCTCTTTTTGCCGATGGTATACATGATAACTGTCTCCAGGGACTGGTCCTTTTGGATAACATGAACAAAGTATATGAGACAAAGTCTCACCACCTGAGCTTATAGGAAGCATTCTGGCTACACTTCTTTCAAGACAGACTTGTTTCTTCTTCTGACAGTGATGTATTCACTATTCTTTGCCTGTACCATAATTAAAATCCTTCTTCTTTGGTCTTATTCATCCAGCTTTCCCATGTGTATGAGATGATTGAAAATATCATGGCTGGAGGTGGAGCCAAGAGGGTGGACTAGTAACACATATCCTTGATTCCCTCTAAGAACTATGGCCTAGAAAACCAACTAAATGGAACAAAATGGATTTTTTAGGAGCCCCAAGATGTCAGAAAGCTGTGAGATGGGACTGGGTGACAGGAAGGGGAAAAACTACCTTTGTGAGAAATGAGTTGGCAGCGCAAAGTGTTCTGCTTCTGCTGGTGCAGCAACAGAGTGCTGTACAGGTAAAGATGCCACCTTTGTCACCTGGGAGCCTAGGACTGGGACTGTTCCTCCTGAGAGCCCAGATAGGGCCAGCTGCCATGCTGAGCAGCAATGCCTGAGTAGACAAGGGATCTATCAACATTGAAGCTAGGCTTCAGACAGCCACACTTAGAGGACACAGCAGTGGCTGGCAGCTAAGTACAGCAGCACTTGTCCCTCCTCCCTTCTCTGAGCTACACCATTCTGGTGGACTACCAGGACTGGAACTGGGATTGTACATGTGTACCCTGAGCTTTTCCCCAGGACTTAGGAGGAAAACATAGGGAAGGGTAGAAGTAAATTTCCACTGAACTAGGAGATCACAGTATCTACAGAACACCAGGCAAGTTCCACATATTTCAAGATAAGTGTTCATGACACTTCAGGGTTCAATCCTTTTCTACATGCTGGCTTTCCTCCCTATCTTAAGCCTTTCTCCCCACCATCACTGCTTTTCACCTCAGGCTAAATTCTGGTGCATTGCCTGAGCAGAAGTAATGTATTTTACTTGTATACCCTGAGCTTCTCTCCTGGATTCAGTCCCACTGGCTCCTCAGAGCTACAGATTGCTGCACTTACTGGAGCATTACAAGCTAAGTTCATGTCAACTTTCATAACCCACAACTTCCCTGTATGCTATTTCACTCCCTATATCTAATCTTTTCCCCTCCCTTCTCTGTTGTAAACAAGATCTAAATTCTAGTACACTACCTGGGCAAGTAGTAGGGTATTTTATGGGGGTAACCATGAGTCGAATCCAACTCAACGGCACTTGGTTGGCTTTGGCTGGCCTTTAGATTTTTCTCCCAGACTTGAGGAGGGAAACAAAAGGAGGACTGGACAAAGAGTTATGCTGGCTCCCCTGAGCCAGCAACTCCTGCTGTGTTTCTCAGTGCAGCATTACTCCAACCATAAGGTGATACAGCATCAAAATTATTAAGGCTCCAATAACCTTCCTAGCTTAAGTGACAAGACTACTTGGACAGTCAAAACCAAATTAAATATATATATATATATATATATATATATTATGTATGTTGTTGGCTTTGGGCTATATATGTTACATTGCAATTACTTAACAATTAAATCACAACAGCTTTCTCACAGCTCAGAGACAATAATCAATCTCTAAACATTTAAAGAAGTGGACCACCATGGCTCCAGAAATCTCCCAAAATAGGCAATCAAAAAAATTTCCCAGATGAAAGAAACCTTCCTGAAGTTAGCAGAGATAGAATACAAAACAATTACATAGAGAGCCTTTTTGATCTTAGCATGGATATTAAATAAACTGCAGTAGAACAAAATTAAAAATTAAACAAGCTATATGAATTGCTAGAACAGCAATGATCTGAAATTCAGCAGATCAATAATAAAATCTCAGAGTCAGGCAATTCAATTGAAAGCCAAAGCAGAAAGATCTAGGAAATGGGATGCAAAATTAGCGAGACTGAGGATAAAGCAACTGACACTAGCATTTATGAGGGGAAATCAGGTAAAAGAATCAAGAAATATGAATAATCATTAAGAGTCATGTGAAACTCTGTCCAAAAGAACAATTAACATATAATTGGAATACCAAGACTGGGAAGGATAGCAGAGAGAATTGTTGAAGAGTTGCTCAGAGAAGACTTCCCTGGCAGCAAGAAAGATATGGAGGTATCTATCCAAGATGCTTATTGAACTACACAAAAGGTAAATCCCAAAAGAAAGACACCAAGACATATGATAATCAAGCTTAATGAAATGAAACGTAAGAAGAGGACTTAAAGGCATCTAGACTTAAACCAAAACTAGTCTACAAAGGAGAATCCATTAAACTGAGCTCCAATTAGTCAACCAAAACTATGTTGGCAAGAAAACAATGGGATGACACATACAAAGCCTTGAAGGAAAAAAGAAAAAATCTTCCAACCAAGAATTATATATCTTGTAAGATTGTCTGTCACATATGATGGTGAAATTAGGACATTCTCAGATAAGCAGAAACTCAGAGACTTTCCAAAAGCCAAACCAAAATTATGAGAAATAAAGAAATAAAGAGAAATAAAGGAATTTCTCTGATTAGAAAATCAGTAACACCAGATATACTCAAGGATGCAATACAGGACACAACATCCATAGTCCTACCTGGTTAGGGAAGTCACAAAGCTCAATCAAAGCTAAAATACTGAAATTACAGAAACAGAAATCTCAGTATGTAAATTGTGACAACATTGCACTGTAGAGAGGGACATACTCATGTATTTATAGACCTTTCAGATGGAGAGGAAGTCAAGGAGATAAAAAAATGTCAAAGATTGATTTACACTTAGAACATTAAGGGGGAATAGTGGGGTAGCCACAAAGCAAAGTGGCAATACTACACTTCAAAACAAGAAGCACAGTATAGAAGTCTCAACAGATACAAAACCAACATTGAAAAAGATGAAAAGGAAACCCATTCAGAAGAGAATGCTAAGCAGAACAAAGAAAATGGCAATAACACAGAAATAAGGGCATCAAAATTATAGCACTAAATTTATATCTATCAATAATTACACTGAATGCAAATGGAATGAATGCACCGATAAAGAGACAAAGAGTAGCAAGTTGGATCAAAAAACATGATTTGTCTATATGTTGTTTATAAGAAATACACCTTAGACTCAAAGATATGAACAAACTAAAAATCAAAGGATGGAAAAATATATACCAAGCTAAGAACTTTCAAAGAGGAGCAGGATTGGCAGTATTAATCTCGATAGAATAGATTTTGAAGTAAAATCCATCATTGTACAAGGAAGGGTTGCTATTTACCACTTAAAGTTTCAATATATAAGGAGGATAGAATAATATTAAATATTTACACACCCAGTATGAAAGCATCTGAATACATTGAACAAATGCTGACAACATTGAAAACTTACATAGATCCCTCCACAATAATAGTAGGAGAATCAACACTCCACTTTCAGTAATGGACAGATCATCCAGAAAAAAGTTCAGTGAAGATACAAATGACCTTATTGTGGCAATTAACCAATTCAATCTGATAGACACATACAGAACTCTCCATGCAGCAATAGACAGATACACCTTCTTTTCCAACACACATGAAACAGTGTCCAGCATAGACTGTGTAATAGTCATAAAACAAATCTCAACACTATCTGAACCACTGAAATATTGCAAAGCATCTTCTCAGACCATAAACTCATAAAAGTTGAAATCAATAGCAGAAAAAACATAGGTAGAACTTCAAACTCATGGAAACTGGAAAACATCTTGCTTGAAAATTCATGAGTTATAAAAGAAATGAAGGATGTAGCACAGAGATTCATGGAATCAAATGAAAATGAAGACACATCATACCAAAACCTATGGGATACAGCAAAAGCAGTGCTTAGAAGTCAATTTATCTCAATAAATATATACCTCCAAAACGAAGAAGGTTCCCAAACCAAGAATTAGCTCTGCAACCTGAACAAGTAGAAAGACAAAACTAAAGCACCAGAAGAAAACAGATAAGAAAAATTAGAGCAGAGCTGAATGAATCAGAGAATAGAAAAACAATTGAAAGACTTAACAAAACCAAAAGTTGGTTTTTGGAAAAGATCAACAAAATCAGTAAACCACTGGCCAAATTCACAAAAGGAAACCCAGAGAGAAAACAAATAATCCAAATAAGAAATGAGACGGGAGATGTCACAACAGACCCAGCTGTAATTAAAAGAATCGTAACAGAATACCATGAAAAGTTGTACTCATAGATTTAAAACCCTAGAGACAATGAACAAATTTCTAGAATCATATCACTTATGAAAACTATCACAAAGAGAAGTAGAACAACTTACCAACACATCACAAAAGAAGAGACTGAGGAAAAATTAAAAAAAGAAAAAAAAACTACCAATCAAAAAAGCACTGTCCCACACAGCAAATGGTCCCAACTCAGCAGGAACGGATGCTCACCGAGGGCCAAAATGGCATGCGGTAAAGACAACCGAGAAGACAGAGAGACCCACAAGAGTGGGTGCCTACATCGACGTGGGACCGGAAGAACCGGATGGTGCCCGGCCACCACCAGTGATAGCCATGAAGGAGCTCACAGAGAGGAGCCTCACTGGCAACACAAGAATAAAAAGAGGTGCATCATGAGATCTCCACTAAAAGACCTCAATTGATGGTCCAGCGGTTTGGGGGTTACTCTGAGAGCATGGCCCCCGGCCCTGATGCTGCCCATTCCCATGAATTATAACAAAGGTCCACTCTTTGGACAGGAATGGAATGGACTTGGCAAGGCAGAGTAACCATATATTGGAAGCACTTTATGGTTCTATACATCTATAGGATATCATCTTGCTGACCTCTGGCTGGAGGAAGGGGAGTGGACGGAGAGGAGGGGAAAGGAGACTGTTGGGAGGATGAGACATGTATGGAGCAGAGAGGAATACTGTCCAGTCACCGGACAGGGGGAGCAGTGGAAGCTGCATATAGGGGGGCATGTAAATTTACATGTAAATGTACATTTTCACTCAGTTATGTTAAATAAAAATAAAAATAATAATTAAAAAAAAGCACTGTCCCATATGGCTTCACTGGAGAATTCTACCAAACTCTTAGAGTAGTTAATGTCTACTACTGAAGCTATTTCACAGTGTAAGAATGATGGAACACGCTCAAATTCATTCTATGAAGGCAGCATAACCCTGATACCAAAGCTGGGTAAAGACAGCACAAAAAAGAACATTACAGACCAATATCTCTCATGAACCCACATGCAAAAATGCTCAACAAAATCCTGGACAATATAATTCAGCAACATATCAAAAACAAAAAATTCACAATAATTAAGTATGATTCACACCAGTGATGCAGAGTTGGCACAACATCAAAAAAGTGATAAACATAAGCAACCACATAAATGACACAAAAGGTAAAAATCACTTGATTTTATCAGTTGATACGGAAAAGATACTTGACGACACCCAACACCAATTCATGTTAAAAACTCTCAGCAAAATAGGAAGAGCAAGGAAATTTTCCAATGTAGAAAGGGGCATCTACACAAAGTCAGAAGTCAGCATAATCCTGAATGGAGAGAGACTGAGAAAATTCTCCCTGAGAAAGGGACTGAGACAAGGATTCCCACCATCTCCACTACTATTCAAATTTGTGCTGCAGGTTCTAGACAGAGCAGTCAATCAAGATAAAGAAATTAAGGGCATCCACATCAGTAACAAAGAAGTACAAGTATTCCTATTTGCATATGGTATAATATTATACAGAGAAAAGCCTAAATAATTCATAAACTACTGGAGCTAACAGAAGAGTTCAACAAAGTATCAGGATATAAGATAAATGTAAATAATTCAGCAGAAGTCCTTTACACCAACAAATAGAACTCCAAACAGGAAATCACCAAATCAGTACTATTTACAATAGCCCCCAAGAAGATAAAGTAAGTATGAATAAATCTATCCAGAGATGTAAGAGACCTATATAAAGAAAATTACAAGACCCTACTGCAAGTAACCAAAAAAGACTTACATAAGTGGAGAAACCTACCTTGTTCATGGATAGGAAGACTTAACATTGTGAAAGTTTCTATTCTACCCAATGCAATGTATACATACAATGCAAACCCAACACAAATTCCAATGTCATTTTTTAATAAGATGGAGAATCAAATCACCAACTTAGTTTGGAAAGAGAAGAAATCCTCAATAATGAAGCATTGCTGAGGAAGAGAAACACAGTAGGAGGCCTTACACTACTCAGCCTTAGAACCTATTGCATTGCTGTGATAGACAAAGCAGGCTGGTACTGGTACAAAAACAGCCATATAAACCAATAGAACAGAACAGAGAATCCAGAAATGATGCTATCTGTAATAATAGCAGAAATAACACCGAATGAACAGCTGGTATTTGATAAAGGCCCAAAAGCCATGAACTGGGGAAAAACAGTCTCTTTAACAGATAGTGTTGGCAAGATTGGACATCCATCTGCAAAAAACTGAAACATGACATGTATCTCACACATTGTATGAATACTAACTCAAAATGGATCAAAGACCTAAATATCTAATCTAAAATGATAAAGATTAAGGAAGAAAAAATAGGGACAACATTGGAAGTTCTAACACATGACTTATACAGACTACAAAATCTTACTGAGAATGTGCAAACAGCAGAAGAAAATAGATAAATGGGAGTTACTAATAATTAAATACTTATGTTCATCCAAAGACTTTATCAAGAGAGTAAAAAGACTGTCTACAGACTGGGAAAAAATATTTGGCAACCACAAATCTAATCGACATCTAACTATAAGTTTCTGCGAAATATCAACAAGAAAAAGACAAATAAGCCAATTAAGCAATGGACAAAGGAGATAGAGACTTCTCCAAAGAAGACATTTAGGCAGCCAAAAGACACAGAAAGAAACGTTCACAGTCATGAGCTCTTAGAGGAATCCATATAAAAACTACAATGAGATACCATCTCACCTCAACAAGATTGGCCATGATCGAAAAAACAAACAAACATGAATACTGAAGAGGCTGTCGAGAGACTGGAACTTTTCTACACTCTGGTGGGAATGTAAAATGGTACAACCTGTTTGGAAAGCAATTTGGCACTTTGTTAGAAAGCTAGAAATAGAAATACCACATGATTGAGCAATCCCACTGCTTGGAACATGTCCTACAGAAACAAGGGCTGTCCCACAAACAGATACATGCACAAAAATGTTTATTGAAGCACTGTCCAAAATATCAAAAAGACAGAATCAACCTAAGTCCATCAATAGATGAATGAATAAACAAACTAGAGTATATGTACACAATGGAACACTATGCAATGATATAGAACAATGATGATTTTATAAAACATCTCATAACTTGGAACCAACTGGGAGACATTATGCTGAGTCAAATCAGTCAGCTGCAAAAGGACAAATATTGTGTGAAACCACTATTATAAGAACTTAATAAAACACTTGGTTGGCTTGGCTATGCACAGAAGAAAATACTCCTTGATGCTACGAAGGTATGGAGGGAGTGAGAGAGTTGCTCATAGATGAGATAGTCAATAGGAATTTGGTTAGATGAAGAGGGTGACAACACACAACAGAAGACAGATCATCATAACTGGACTACAGCATAAGCTAAAAGGTTTTCTAAATTCAAACCAACATTTCAAAGGACAGAGTAGCAGGGACAGGGGCCTGGGGACCATGTTTTCAATAGACATTGAGGCCAAATGGCATAACTATTCTTTTGCTAAGAGTCTTCTGCACCTTATATTTTTGAGAGGCATCTGGAATCCTAAAATCCAGCAAGCTGACATCTGAGGAATATCAATTAGTTCCAAACTACCTGGAACAGATCACAACTGGGGACATTAAAGACACGAGGGAAAATGAGCCCAGAATACATAGGGACCCATATAACTGGGAGACCACATCAGCATGAGACCAGAACCAAACGGTGCCCAGACACCGCCAAAGGCAGCCCTGATAGCCAACACAATGCAGAGTTTCTGAGGTATCAGGAGAAAAAAAAAATGTGTAAATGAAGAACTCTATGAAAAGGCCGGAAATGATGGTCTGACAACCTGGGGAATCTACTGACAGCATGGCCCCAACGCTTGTTGCTAGCCCAGAGCGGAAACATGGTACTGAAGTCAACACTTCAGGCAAAGAATGGACTGGACCTGGGGACACAAAGTGATGCATGGTGCATGTACTTTACAGTTTTATATATATATATATAGATATATATATGAGGCTGTCCTACTTGTTTCTTTTTAGAAGGTAGAGGAGAGGGTGGAGAAGAGGGGACAAGTGTTATTTGAGTGGATCCTGGAAGGAAAGAGTGAAAAAGAGGAGTGTACTGTCACGGGGTGAGAAGAACAGATAGAGCTGCAGGAAAGTGGGTGCTCACAGTTTTATATGGAAAACAGACTTGGATTGTGAACTTTCACTTAATCCCAATAAAAAAGATGTAAAGAAAAAAGAAAAGAATATGCCATGGCTCAGGTCAGAGTCACCTTAGTCTTCAAAGTGACACTTGCTTTTTAACACTTTAAAGAGGTCTTGCAGCAGATTTATCTAATGCAACATATCATTTGAGTTCTTGACTGCAGTCTCCATGGGTGTTGATTGTGGACTTTTTTGATTGTTGATTTTTGTGATCCTTTTATTAGTATCAATTATCTCTACAAAATCATAAATGCAATCAAAATTAAAATAACCATAAGGACAAACAGAATAATTACTAACAACATTCATTTGTTCTCTCAGCATATCTTCTCTGTTCAAGGTAGTATGTTAGGCATAAAGTATACAACATTATGCAAGGAAACAAAGTCTGTGTCTTCATGGACCACACATTTACTGGAAAAGTAGAAGATTGATATGTGGATGAATAATTGCAAATTGGATGGATACTTAGACAGAAAAATAATAGCCAGATAGCTAGATAGATAAATGATGATGATAACTACCATGAATGGTGACCACAAGGGCAAGAGATATACTACTGATCATAATAATGCTGGAGATTTCTTCTCATTCTCTCGCGTTCTTCGTTTTGCCCTGAAGAAATTTTATTCTTGAATTTTCTAGTCTCTCTTCATTGCAGCCCTAGACTTTAATCAACAATGAGCAATAAAGGCCAAATTTCGCAATACACTTGAAGTTTTCTCTTCTCTTCCCACTATGGAGAGAGATCGTAAGATCACAACTCAATTTCAGCGACAAACCTTTCCAAGGTTCACCCAAACTCAGAACAGTATACAGCGAGGGAAAAGACCACTTAGCCTGTCCTCTAGGATAGCATTCACCAATCAGTTTTACTAGTCCATCCTTGAATAGGTTTTTCCATTCTGGATGCTGCCTGCTATTTACAGTATGAGAAGATTAGTTGTTTTCTCTTATCTGAACTAGTCATCTGGTATTTAGGCCTTGATTGCCTCACTGTTCCATCCTGCAATGTTTCTCTTCTTTGACCTTATCTTTGTGCCTACCTAGACCTGTTACACAAGTTAGTTGTTAAGTAGATAATCTTTAATGACAATTTCATAAAGTTCTTTCTCAAATTTTCTAACACTCCAGGGTGACAGCAAATGAGACAGCATACTCAAAACATTTATTAAATTCCTTAAATACCTCTGTCATTGGGCCACCTATTACTTTCAAAAGTTCAACACTATTTTCTATCATGTCATCAGTTATCTTTTTTGAAGCATTAAAAACACCCCATAGTTTACATCTCTTTCCATATCTATCCTTATTTACTGTTCTTCATTCAAAAGCTGTTCAGATTTTGATATATAGCATTCACAGCATAGGTGAAAGAAATGTTCTTCTTGTCTAAGTGCTTGATGAAATACTGCTTCTTTCCATTAGACCAGAAGAAGTGAATGGTGCCCAGCTACCATTACTGAACATTCTGACCAAGGACTCAAGAGATGGATCTTCAACACAAGGTAATAAAATATGAAACAGAACATTAAACACCTATGGAAACCAGACTTATTGGATCTGTTGAGACTGGGGAAACCTCCAAATATACTATCTTAAAATATTCTTTAATTTTTGAATCAAAACTATCCCATGAAGTCATGTATAAACAAAACAACAATCTAGTGAAGTGGTAAACAATTTTGACTTTGACCATTACGCTCTTTTAAAGAATTAATGACATGCAATCAAATTGGCAACAGTAACTCTAAACCACCAATGAAAACTTTAAGAGGCATAGAGAATAGAAGTTAATGGTGGGGAATAATATGAGTAGAGATGGTAAGAATAGTGACACAATATGAAGAGTGTAACCAAAGGCATTGATCAGTATGTGAAGGTATTATTGAACAGGGGTAGGTTTTGTTGTGTTTTTTTCATCAAAAAATTAATTAATTAATTTTAAAACTAACTGAAAAAGGAACCCTTCCTTTATTCGGTGAGTAAAACCAAAGTGAATAGGTTTGTGCTGTTGTTGTTGTGTGCTGTACAGTTAATTCTGACTCATAGTGATCCTATAGGACAGAGTAGAACTGCTTCATAGAGTTTCCAAGGAGCACCCAGTGGACTTGAACTACTGACCTTTTGGTTAGTGGCTAAACTCTTAAACTCTGTACCACCGGGGTTTGTACTAAAACCATTGCTTTCCATTCAGTTCTGACTCATAAAGATCCTATAGGACACAGCAGAACTGCCCCAGACCTGAACTGCTCACCTTTTAGTAAGCAGGTATAGCTCTTAACCACTACACTGCCACCATTTCCAGAGTTTGTATCTGCCTTCCTTAAATTGAAAACTTCGTACTCTGTGTGCAAAATTATTCATTACCTTTGTTTGTGATTGTAAAAGATTGGGAAAACCTGTGTGTCCCTCAGTAGAGAACTGATGAAAAAGTCAGGCCTGAATGAAAATTTAAAGGAATACTAAGCAGCTGTTAAAAAAATAAAACAGCTCTTTGTGAACTTAGTAACAAAAATCACCAAAATATATTATTACAAAAATAATGTGTAAATGATAAGTATATTATGCATGTGATATTTACATTTAAATAATAAGAAATTATAATTACATGTATTCAGTTAAGTATATACAAATTACTCTTAGAAGAATTAAAAAGAAGAAAATAATAACTTTTTTTCCCCAAGGAATGTATACCCAATGGGCTGAAAGACAGGAGTGAGTTGAAAAGCTTTCCTCATAAGCCTTTTAACGCCATTTTGAATTTTAAAGCTTGTAATTGTAGTACTTACTTAAAAATTAAGTCCTCTTGAAGTATTCTGAAAGATTTCCTCTGGGGCCTTTAATTACATTTTATTTAGAAAGTAGTATTTTCTTAACCCTTCATCATATTTTAATCTTTGTTAACATATCTGATCAATAAATGAAAGACTCAGAGTTTGAATCTACCAGGTGCTCCTTGGAAACTCTATGTAGCAGTTCTACTCTGTCCTGTAGGGTTGCTATGAGCCTGAATTGACTTGGAAGCAGTAGTTGTAGATCATGGAGTTTAGACACTGATCAGATTCATGGTAGCCCTTTTTTTTTCTTTTTTTTCCTAGTCTGTAGGTAGACTTTTTATACTTTTGGTAAAGTCTCTGGATGAGAACAAGTGTTTCATTTTTTTAGGCGTTCCAAGTTACCTATTTTCTGGTGTTTGCATTGATAATAATGTTTTGTAGTCTATTTATGCCTTGCATTAGGCTCCCAGCATTGTCCCTGTTTTTTCTTCTGTAACCTTTACTGTTTCCAATGTCATATTTAGGTCCTTGATCACTTTTAAATAAGTTTTTGTGCATAGTGTGAGATACAGCTCTTGTTTTATTTCTCTGAAGATGGATTTCCAATTATGCCAACTTCATTGATTAAAGAGATTGCCTTTTCTCCACTTTACAATCTTTGGATCTTTATCAAATATCAGCTGCTCCTAAGTGGGTGATATTTTATCTGGTTTCTTATGTCTGTTCCATTGGTCTACATGTCTGTTTTAGTACCGGTACCAGGCTGTTTTGATTACTGGGGCAGTGTATCAGGTTCTAAAATCAAGTAATGTGAGGACTCCCACTTTGTTCTTCTTAAGTAATGCTTTGCTTATCTGGAACTTCTTCTTTTCCATGTGAAGTTGGTGACTTGTTTTTCCATTGCATTAAAAATTGCTAGTAGGATTTGTAGTGAGATTGCATCGTATTCATAGATCACTTTGGGAAGAATGGATATTTTCATGATCTTAACTCTTCCTATCTATGAACAAGGCAAGTCACTTGTTTAGGTCTTTTTTGGCTTCTTGTAGTAGAGTCCTGTAATTTTTTGTGTTGGCCTTTTATGTCTCTAGTTAGATGTATTCTTAATTATTTTATCTTCTTGTGGCATATTGTAAATGGTATTGACTTAGTGATTTTCCTCTTTGGTGGTCTCTTTGTTGGTGTAAAGGAATCCCACTGTTCTGTGTATGTTTATCTAATAGTCTGATACTTTGCTGAACTCCTTGTATTAGTTCCAGTAGTTTTTGGAGGATTCTTTAGGGTTTTCTGTGTTTACGATCATATTATATGCAAATAATGATACTTTTACTTCTTCCTTACCAATCTGGATGCTTTTCATTTCTTCATCTTGCCTTATCACTCTGGTTAGAACTTCCACCACAATGTTTAATACCAGTGGTGACAATGGGCATCCTTGTCTGGTTCTTGTTTTTAGGGTGAACGCTTTCAGATTCTTTCCACTTGAGATGATACTGGTTGTTCACTTTTCAGAAATTCCCCTTAGTAATTTGAGGAATTTTCCTCTATTCCTATTTTGTTGAGAGTTTTTAACATGAATCAGTGTTGGACTTTGTCAAACACCTTTTCTGCATCAATTGATAAAACCACATGGTTCTTGTTTTTTGTTTTGTTTGTGTGGTTGATTACACTAATTGTTTCTCTAATGTCGAACCATCCCTGCATCACTGGTATGAATCCCCCTTGGTCTTTCTCAGTTATATTTTGACATGTTGTTGAATTCTATTGGCTAGAATTTTATTCAGGATTTTTGCATCTAATTCATATGAGATATTGTTTCATATATTTCCCTTTTTTGTGCTGTCTTTACCTAGATTTGGTATCAGGGTTATGCTGGCTTCATAGAATTAATTTGAGAGTATTCAGTCCTTTCCTATGTGCTTAAATACCTCTAGAAGTAGTGATGTTAACCATTCTCCAAAAGTTTGGTACAATTCTCCAGGTACAAGGTCAGACACGTTCACAAGCTTGACACTCTGCACTTATGATGGCAACACTATACAATTTGGTAAGGTTGCATCACCTTGGTGTATCAGTGTCTCACAGCTGTGCTTTTATCGACATGTGGCGGTGTCTAGCTGAGTGGCATTCATTACTGTTGTTGCAGGTTTTTGTGTGCCGTTATGAGAATGTTGGAGCTTGAAACAGCACAACAAACAAACATTAAATTTCTTATTAAATTTGTTGAGAGTGGAAGTGAAATCAGGAAGATGTTAGTTCAAGTTTCTGGGGAGAATGCCATGAAGAAAATGGCAGTGTACAAATGGATTAAATATTTTTCTGAGCAGAGAGAAATCGTCACTGAATAAGATAGATCAGGGCAGCCAGTAATGACCAGAACTGATAAAAACATTGCAAAAATTTGTCAAACTGTGCATCAAAGTCATCAACTCGCTATCAGCCAACTGAGTAAACATCAATAGAGAAACACGAAAATCTTAGCGAGAAATCTTGGCATGAGAAAGGTATGTGCAAAAATGGTCCTGAAGGAGTTCACCAATGAACAAAAGCAAAGGAGAGTCAAAGTTCACCAAAACTTTTTGGAAAAGCTAGAAAAAGTCTTAGGCTGTTCTATCACTTACGATGAAACCCGGGTGTACTAATACAACTGTGAAACAAAGTGTCAGAGTGCAAATTGGAAGTCAGCCAATTTTCCATGACCACAAAATTTCTGTCAGTCCAAAACAAGAGTCACAACATTTTTGCTAACACTTTTTTATGTCAGAGGGATTGTTCATTATGCATTTGGACCAACCGGACAAGCAGTTAACAAAGCTGACTATTTGGAAGCATTGAAAAGGCTGCATGAAAAAGTTAGACAAAAACTATCTGAGCTTTTCTCCAACAGCTCATGGCTCTTGCATCACAACAATGCACCAGCTCACACAGAATGGTGAGGGAGTTTTTAGCCTGTAAACAAGTAACTGCATTCGAACACCCTCCCTACTCACCTGACATAGCCCCCATTTACTTTTTTCTTTACCTGAAGATGAAGGAAATATTGAAAGGAAGACATTTTGATGACATTCAAGGGTAATATGACAACTGCTTTGATGGCCATTCCAGAGTTCCAAAATTGCTTCGAAAGGCTGACTAGGTGGTGGCATAGCTGCATAGCTTCCCAAGGGGAGTACTTTGAACATACTATAGTGATATTCAGCAATGAGGTATGTAGCCCTTCTTCTAGGATGAGTTCACACAATTTATTGTCAAATCTCATAAGTTGTCGGGGCCAAAGCTTTATTTTGGTTGAGAGTTTTTAAATTAACTTTTCAATCACTTTTTTTGTGATGGGTTTATTTAGTTGTTCTACTTGTGTTTGTGTTAGTTTTGGTAGGTATAGTGTTTCTGGAAATTTGTCGATTTCCTCTAGGTTTTTAAATTTATTAGGGTACAATATTTCATAGAATTGTTTCTTTTAATATCAGTTGGTGTCTTGTAATAACACCCATTTCATTTCTTATTTGAGTAATTTGCTTCCTGTTCTGTTTTCCTTTTGTCAGTTTGGCCAGTGGTTTATTGATTTTGTTGATGTTTAAAAGAAAAACAGAAAGAAAAACTGCTTTTGGTTTTGTTAACTCTTTCAATATTTTTTCTAGTCTCTAATTCATTTAGTGTTGCTCTAATTTTTATTATTTGCTTTCTTCTTGTGGTTGAAGGTTTTCATTTTGTTTTGTTTTGCTGCTGCCTATCTATCTGTTCAAGTGGTAGTACTGATTCTGTGATTTGGGCCCTTTCTTTTTTTTGAATGTGTATATTTATTGAGATAAGCTGACCTCTGAGCACTGTTTTTGCATGTCCCATGGGTTCTGGGAGTATATGTTTTCATTATTATTTGATTCTATGAATTTCTTCATCTTATCCTTGATTTCTTCTGTAATTCAGTCATTTTTGAGAACGTGTTGTTCATTTTCCGTGTTTGATTCCTCCACCCTTTTTTTTTCTGTTATCAATTTCAAGTTTTATAGCTTTATGGTCTGAAAAAACACTTTGTAATATTTCAATACTTTGAATTTTGTTAAGGATTGCTTTGTGTCCTCATCTGTGGTCAATTTTGAGCAATGTTCCACGTGCATTGGAAAAGAAAGTATACTTCACTGATGTTGGGTGAAGTGTTCTGTTTATGTCTAGGAGGTCAAGTTTGTTGATTGTGGCATGTATATCTCCCATGACTGTAGGAGCTGTTTTCTAGATGCTCTGTCCTTCGCTGAAGTTATATGTTGAAATTTCCTACTATTATTGTGGAGCTGTCTATTTCTGCTTTCAATGCAGTTAGTATTTGTTTTATGTATTTTGGAGTTGAATGCATAGATATTTAATGAGGTTATGTCCTCTTAGAGTATTGATGCTTTAATCATTACGTAGGGTCCTTCCTTATCCTGTGTGGTGAATTTTAGTTTAAAGTTTATTTTATCAGAGATTAGCATTGCTACTCCTGCTGTTTTTTGAATGTGTTTGGCTTGATACACGTTTTCTGGTCTTTGAACTTTAGTTTGTTTCTGTTTTGAGTCTAAGGTGTGTCTTCTGTAGGCAGCATATAGATGGGTTTATTAGTGCATTAAACTTATTTATATTCAGCATTATTATTGATAGGTATGAGTTTAGTGCTGTCATTTTGACATTTTTTTCTGTATGTGTCGTAGACAATTCCTTTATTCCATTTAATTTTATGCACTGAGTTTTTTTGCTTTATGTATTGTCTTTTCATGTTTTTCAGTGTTTGTGTTTTGTGTTTGCTGAGACTTCATATTTTTCTGGTTTTTTACTTGGATATATAAGATTGACAGCTTCATTTGTGGTTACCTTAATATTTCCTCCTGTTTCTCTAAATTAAAACCAGTCCTTAATTTCTTTATATTACCTTGACTTCGTCTCCATATGAAGGATCTATGACTACATTTTCTTTTCAGTCCCTCTTTTTTGTTATAATGCTTACATAGAGCTATCTTTTTTTTTCTATGCGATTTATTTTTGTGATTCCCCTATGATATCTAGTTTCTCTGTTAAGTGTTCTAGTCTCGGATTGCTACCTGATGCTATTGATTTTCTAACCAAAGAATTCCCTTTAGTACTTTTTGATAATTTTGGTTTGGATTTTTCAAACATTCTAAATTTCTGCTTATCTGGAAATGTTCTAATTTCACCAACATTTTTGTGGAACAGTTGTGCTAGATATATAATTCCTGGCTGGCAATTATTTTCCATCAAGATTTTGTACATGTTTTCCCAATCCATTCTTGCTTGCATGGTTTCTGCTGAGTAGTCTAAGCTTAGTCTTTTTTATTTTCCTTTGTAGGTTATTTTTTCTTTACCTTTAAACACTTTTAAATGTACCTCCTCATCTTTAGTTTTGTATAGTTTGATTATAATATTTCTTGTTGTCTTTCTTTGGGGATTTACCTTGTATGCTGTTCAATGAGCATCTTAGACATACGTCCTCTTTCATGATATCAACGAAGTTTTCTGTCAATAAATCTTTGACAGTTCTCTCTATGTTTTGTTATCCCCCCGCCCCGGTACTCCAGTCATTCATAGATTGTTCATCTTGATAAAGTCTCACATAATTCTTAGTGTTTCTTTGCTCTTAATTCCTTTATTTGATTTTTCTAAAATATGTTGATGTCACATGCTTTATCTTCATTCTTGCTAGTTCAGCCTTGCATTTCATCAATTCCAGGCCTTTGGCTTTCTATTGAATGTACAATTGTATGATTTTATTATTAATTTTCTAAATTTTTAATTCTTGCAACATTGATGCTTTCTTGCAGTCTGTTCAGTTTGTCATTATGCTCTACTGTATTTTTCCTTGTCTCTTTCCAGAGCTCTTGAAGAGCTCTAATTATCAAACCTTTGTATTCTATATCTGGTAATTCCAGAAAGTTCTCTTTCTCTGGAAAATTTGAATCTTTGTTTTGAGAGCTTTCTGAAGCTTTCGTGGTCTCCCTCTTGAAGTTATTTTTTATGGACTGTTTTCTTCAAGCCACTAGTAAGTCAATGAATCTATTTATGTTTCCTTACTCTGTTTTAGCTTCTTGTGTTTGTTTGTTTGTGTGTGTGTGTGTGTGTGTGTGTGTGTGTGTATGTTTCAAAATGCCCAAATGGGATGGTCATGCATACTAGTTTGGTCATTGGTACATTTGAAGCTCCAACGTCCTGTCACCAGTTGGTTAAAGCTGTTACTAGAAATGCAAGCCCGAAAGTTCATTTACTTTTCTTGTTCGGATTCGAATCAGGTGTCTAGACAGTCAGTTACCAACTGTGTGAGGCAAGTTCTCATTTACTGTCCTAAATGGACACGGTTGATTGCTGTAGTCACAGGTATCTGGCTGTAGCCACTGAGAAACACAAGGGACTAACAGCTATCCTTGAGTGCCTGTGAAGATGATGTGTTCCCTTATGTCTGAATCTAAGTGAAGGAAAAATTTCTGCTCTGAATTTCCAGCTCAGAGGAGTCAGCAGATTTTTTTTTTCCTTTCCCCATTGCCCCCATTTTTGTTAAATTATTCCATCTCTGAGTTTCAGAGAATGCCTTAGGGTGGGCTTAAGGAGTCCAGTTGCTGGCCCAATTAATGTTATCAGGCTTCTGCGCCAGGTATAGTGCAGATAAGGGAAGGGGAAGTGCTGAGAGAAGGGTGATAGGTATATTCAGAGGGAAATACTTAGATCCACTCATGTATGGTAGTTTACACGCAAAAACTTAAGTTTCAATGCTCTCGTGTTGTTACTGGTTCTAGAGGCTAGAGTGGATTTTCTGGTCAGTTTCTCTAGCTGGAGAGAATACCCTCCAACCACTGTGCTCACATCACAGCCATCGCTGGGAGTTCAGGTCTGGTGTTTCCTTCTTTACCTTCATGTTGTTCAGTCCTATTTCTCAACTTTCCCTTTGGTGTTCTAGGATCCTAGTATGTTGTATGTCATGGATCATTTGTTCTTTTGGTCTTTACTACCAGAGGGGATCACATGAAGTATCTGAATATTCTGTTATCTTTGTCCTGCCTTCCTTTACCTGATTTCTTACTCATTTATTTTAACACCAGTTTCAGAAACATTAAAATGTAAAATGTTAGTAAGATTATTATTATAAGAAACAAAATACTTTTGAGGCTCAGCACAAGTTTCAATTTCACTAAGTTATCAACTGTGTTATTGATATTCTTTTTCTGTGGTTGTTCAAATTTGAAGTATTTGTCACGTAATTTGGAGTTTAATTATAGTAACAACCACTTATCTAATACTTAGTTTGTGCCCACTACTTTATTTCAACCCTGCATGTTAGGTAGCATTTTTCCTGTTTTACAGTTAAGGATACTGAGGCTCAGAGAAGTTGAGCAATGAGTCCACACTCACACATTTAAGGAGACTCAACACTATGTTTATCTGACTCCAGAGCTTGGGTGCTTTCCATTCAATTATATTTTGGTTTATAAAACTTCTAATTATTTCACTTGTTGAATTTACAGTCAATTAGCAGTAATTTCTTTGCAGATGGAAATGTTGGCAGTGCTCCGTTTCATCCTTCACAGCACACATCATAACACTGGAAGCATCATCATTCTTTATGAAGTGATTTTGACAACAAGGATATATTTCATTGAGAAGCACAGAATTTTAGAAAATATCCAGTAAATACCTATTTATAAATGAGTATGAAAATGCTCTTCTAGAGTTAAAATACGCAATGTGGTTATTCCTTTGTAGTGTCAGAGGTGTTAAAAAGCAGACATGTTTACTAGAGTTTATTTATATCTCTTACTGTTAATATTGGTGAGTTGCTGTTAGTATTGGTGTGTTTATAGATTTAATACACGCTGACTAGAGCATCTTCTTATTGTTAGTTTGATCACCTACAATACAAATTCATATGACGATTGTTTTTCCAGAATTTTAAGATTTAAACTTTTTCTTAAATGTGCAAAATTCTCTGGAGCATTCTCCATTCTATAGACAAACAAATTCAGATAAGATCTGGGCTACTCTCCAGGGAGCTCCTGAAAGCAATGGTGTATGGTGCAGTTCTGCTCACTTTTGATGAATTCCTCCATGAAGAACATGTTTTCGTGCATTGGCTGTGGTTGATATCACCAGGGAGCAATTCCACTGTCACTGATGAATGCTAGCTAGGTCAGACCTTGTCAGTGCAAGTGAAAGTCTAGTGATTAGTATTCTGTACCTTCTTACTAATGAACCTTCTAATCATAAATCTGTCTGTAGTTAGAATCTTTTTCTCACTGCTAAATACCCTTGAAAGTTTAGATAATTGGGAAATAATATGATTGGTTGTTTTGTTTTCTTTTGTATCTTTATCATGTCTTTCAAATTTAGTTTTGAACTTGCTGTTTATAACTCAGAATTCATTAACATCATGAAGTGAAATCCTTGATTACACAATGTCAACATGAAAACAGAAGTTGCAAATACACAAAAACATTCATAAGCATAATAAAAGAACTTTGGGAAACTTTTAGGCTTCTTGAGAATGCATTAAAAGTTCAAATATATATAAAAGACTTTGTAGAAGAGCTTTGTTAGAAAAAAATTAATTAGAAAAAAGATAAGTACAAACATTCTTATACTTTATAAGAATGATAAAGAGTGACATTGAGGTGAATAATTTGAGAAGATGTTACCTTAGAAACTCTGCAGGGCAGTTCTATTCTGACTTATAGGGGCACTATGAATCATAAAAGACTTGACAGCAGAAGGAGTTTTTTTGTTCGGTTGGTTTTGTTCAAAATAGCCTAGGTAACTTTTGGTTTAGAGTCTAAACATATATATATACTTAATTATATGAGCCAGCCAAGGGCTGTTGAGTCTCATGGCGACCATGAGTAATTTTATGAAGGTCTATTTATTATTGCTCCAGATCAATTACATGTTTCATCAAATCTAAGGTATCATCAATTGCAAGGTAAATCATTGTACTCATATGGAAGTTGCTGATGGCAGAGGCAATCTGAGAGCAACCAGGCACGTTATCTATTTGGTGTTTTGTGTTTATTTAATAGTAGATGCTCCCTGATGGTCATTTACAAACTATTTGTTAACAGTTGCTATGTGATGAGTTACTACAGCGTTTGGTAACTTAAAACCACAACCATTTGTCATCTTACATGCTTTCTTATGGTAGAAAATTTGGAGCTGGAGGGTGAGCCTCTTCCCTTGAGAAGTTGCAGTCAAGTTGTTAACTGGGCCGCAGTCTGGTTTGACTAGGCCTGAAGAATCAGGTTCAAAGCTAATTTCCAAGGTTGTTTGGAGAAAGGCTATTCCTTATCACACGGGCCTCTTCACAAGGAGGTCTGGGTGTCCTCACAGTATGACAGCTGGATTCCCGTAGAGAAGGTGATCCAACAGGGAAGAGGCAGGAACACACGTTGTTTCTGATAACTTAGTCTCCGTAGTCTCACACCGTTATTTCCTAGTGATTCTAATCATTTAAAGTGAGTTGCTTAATCCAGCTCAAACTCAAGATGAGGGGACTTAGGCTTCACCTCCTGAAGAGAGCAGTATCATAGAATTTACAGACATTTTAAACCACTAAAACTAATTGTACATAAATATTCCCAAAGTGTTCCCGCTTCCCTAGGGGAATGCCTTTACTCCATAACCTTGGACCAATCACTCAGGTTCTCTGTCAAGAAGACACTGAAACACAGTTAGATGTAAAAACAATTTATTCTGGTGGGAGAGGGTAATACTTGTGGAGGAAAAAAAGAAGAAGAATTTGGAAGGTGATTGATGAAGTCATAGGACAGACTGGTACAATGTCTGCCAATCCAGACACAGGTTCCATTCTAGAGGCAAGATTGTGAATCAGAAACAGACTGGGTAGAAATAATTAGGCTCATGTACTACTGTTTTACTGTAATGGGCTTCCCTGAGAAGATCACAACGTTGGCTTGGAAGTCGAGGTATCCTGGAATGACTTAACAGCTATAGGTTGCCAATTTACCTCCCTATACCTTGGTAGAGAGGAATAGAACTACCAGTTAAGTGTGTGAATTCATCCTAGAAAAAGTGCTGCATACCTCATTGCTGAATATCACTGTGGTCCTCTTTGAAGGACTCATTTTGGGAAGCTAAGCACTGACACCAGGGCCTAGTCCATACTTCAAAGAAATTTTGCAACTCTTTTTCTGGAATGACCATAAGAGCTGTCATTGTATTAACCTTGATGTCCTTAATATCATCAAAATGTCTTCTTTTCAATATTACCTTTACCTTTGGGTAAAGAAAAAAGTCACTGGGGGCCAGGTCACGTGAGTAGGGAGGGTGTTCCCATACAGTGATTTGTTTACTGGCTAAAAACTCTCCCTCACAGACAACTGTACAGTTAAGTTGACAAACTTGCCACCATGCCACCATGCACAATGGCCATTCCAGAAAGACTTTCAAAACTGCTTTGAAGGGTGGACTAGCACTAGCACTGGTACATAGCTTACCAAGAGGAGTACTTCAAAGGTGACCATAGTGTTATTAAGCAGTGAGGTATGTAGCACTTCAAACAGTTAAGTTTGCAGAGCTAATTGTAAGATCTCGCATGTTTGGCTCTCACTTGGGTGGCTGCTGATACATTCTCGACCAATCTAGACGGTAAATGAGCAAGTATGTGTGATTAGAAGTCTCACACGAGAGGGTTTGGATCATACTACCAGTTAAGATGACTGAAGAGTCATCTGTAGTTTATAAGTGAGGATAGATTAGGAGGATGAGCTTTTTTTTTTATTTAACATAACTGAGTGAAAATGTACATTCACATATAAATTTACATGCCGCCCTATATGCAACTTCCACTGCTCTCCCTGTCTGGTGAGGAGGATGAGCTTTATCCCTGATATAAGTTGCAGTGAAGAAGACAGCAATTAATAGCATTTATATTCCTCTTAGTAGTTCTCCCAGGAAAAGAAGCTCTCTAGAATTCTGGAGGAACTGTCTTTGGAAAATACAGGAAAAAGTGGATCTAAGAACCATAAGAAATGAACTGTAGGTCTCCGGTGGCTCTGCTTGTATCTAATTTGTGATGTAACATTTCTGCTTTGAAATAATTTCTACTAGGCCTGCCTGACCTTACGATGTAGTATGTGTCTGATAGAGTCTGCTAATGAGTAGTACTGGCAACATAGTTGTCTGATAATTAGGTGCTGTATCACTGCCAGGGTCCACTAGGATATCAGCATCTGTTGTCCAAAACGTGTATACCTCTTCACTACAGATGACATGGTCTTGCTCCAGAACTTCAAAGTAACTGTGACTCTGACAGCTGAATTTGACCATGAATTCCACACAGCATCTTCTGCTCTTTTGTATCTCACAGGTACATCTGAAACAATATGGGCTGCTGAGTTGTGTGGTCCAAGCCGCAAAGCTGCTTATACCATCTGTTGATTCTGCTCCAGAACCCCTTTCTGTTCTAGACTCCACACAAAACTATCAGAATTTCACATCACTTAGTATCTGGGCTACAGCAGTCTTCCCAACTGTGGATATGAAATAGAAAGTATTCTTTACTTTGGCGAGGATGTCTTGGAATGCCTTAGACCACTGAAATCTCTGCAGATTTTACTAATTCAGTAAATTCCTCAACTATCATAGCATTTGCCTTTTCTTCCTCTTAAGCAGATGTATCTTATTAGTCCATACAAGATACTTGCCAATTCTTGCTCGTTCAATCTGATTAAGTTCCCCCACGTAATGTATCAGTGTGATACTCTTCATTATGTACCAACAGTTCCTGTCTCTTGCGATTATATTAAGAAAAATTGTAGCAGAATTAATAAAGATGTAGGGCAAAACTGTAAGCGTACACTTTTGTTGATTCTAAATGAGTTTGAATTATGCTCTTATTCATTTTTCTGTTACGGATACAAAAGGATAGCCAAAGCCAAGTGCCATCGAGTCGGATCTGACTCATGGTGACAAAAAGATAACATCTGTCAATTGTACTGTGTGCCTGGGTCTTCTTAACTTCTAGCAAAAATTCCGTATACAGCCTGGCAACTGTAACTGGGGCTACTACTTCACAGAAATTCGCATGGACCAGTGTCATTCTCTATAAACCATCATTCCCTTTCTCATACTCTTTTTTTTTCTTAATTTACATGAGAAATTATTTTCTTATTAAAGTTGTCCACTTTTAGATGATGCTGTACTCTATTGGCTTTTCTCATTTATACAAGTCCTTTATTTTAGCTGATGTGGACTCATTTATGGAAGTCAGGCTGCTGATGAATTAGAGAGAGTGATGAATACTTTTTTTTCACTGCATACATTTTTCATTCCCAGTATTGTATATACCTAAATACCCTCAGGACTTATTTGTTCTCCCAGCTTTCCTGGATCTGTAGATTTTCCTCACTCAGCCCATTTTGAAAGGTGTTGATCAGAAGAAGGGGTGAGAGAGTAGAGCAAAAGAATTGACTGGAGGCTCTGTATTTCTCCCCTCTTGTGGGAGAGCTCTTGGATGAACAGTATTTGTGTGTTAGAAGGTGAAGTGAGGGAAGAGGCCAGAAATGAAAACAGAGACCCTGAACTCTTCTTTCCTTTGATGTGAGTCTGGCTGCTGCGCCTCTAGAGATTTTGATTGATAGCATAGTCAGAACTCTTAAGCTTTGTGGTGAAAGATTTCTATTTCTCAGAGATTCAAGCATTGTCTACACTATGCACATAAACATATATTTGTAGGTAATGTATGCAGTTCAGTAAATTTACTTTAGTCCCGAGCAGTGCTGTGGAAATGTTGACACAGCTTTTCCTGATAAGCCCAGATTTTATATTCAAAAGTTTCCTAAAGTTTTAAATGTATGTGTACCAGTTTATATCTAAGAAACATGTTTTAGAGGCAAACAGCTAAAGAAGTGTTAAAGCATTTTGCCACATGGATTTATAGTTTACTTCTCTGCTGGTGTGGAGGTGGTATTGTCTCCATTTATCTTATAAAAGCTGTTCAAGATTCTGAATAACGATATTGGGTAAACAGATTAAAAACTCTTAACTGAAAACCACAACTTTATTTTAAAATATCTGGGATGACTATTAGTGTCAAAATCCATTATAATTTTTTGTAACAAACCAAAACAATACTAAAAAAAAAAGTAATGTGATATTTTTAAACACATAATTTAAAAAATGATGAACCACCCTTCTAACTCAGTAACAAAATCGCTTTTGAGGTTAAACCTTCAGCCAAAGATTGTTGTTGTTGTAAAGTATCTTCTGGTTGGTTCCAAATAACATGCTAAATAGACAAAGATTGAGGTTGTCAAGGATTTCAGTTTCCTTGGACACACAATCAATGCCTGTGGAAGCAGCAGTCAAGAAATCAAAAGATAAACTGCATTGGGAAAATATGTTACAAAAGACCTCTTCAAAGTGCTGAAAAATAAAGATGTCACCTTGAAGACTAATATATACCTGACACAAGCCACAGTATCTTGAATCACATCATATGCACGTGAAAAACGGACAATGAATAAGGAAGACAGACGAATTGATATCTTTGAATTGTGGTGTTGGAGAAGAATATTGAGGATACCATGGACTGCCAAAAGAACAAACGTATTTGTCCTGGAAGAAGTACAACCAGAGTGCAGCTTGAAAGCGAGGATGGTGAAACTGCATCTTCCACATTTTGGACATGTTATCAGGAGGGATCAATCCCTGGAGAAGGACATCATGCTTGGTAAAGAGGATCAGCAAACAAGAAGAAGACCCTTAACAAAATGGATTGAAACAATGGCTGTAACTGTGGGCTTGAGCATAGAAACAACTTCAGGCTTGGTACAGGACTGGGCACTGTTTTGTTCTGTTGTGCATAGGATCAGAACCAACTCAACAGCACCTAACAATAAGTAGTCGGTTCTCACTCATAGCAACATTATATGATAGAGATTTCCAAGGAGAAGCCAGTAGATTACAACTGACAGCCTTTTGGTTAGTAGACAGGCTCGTAACTACTACATCACCAGGGTTCAAAAGACTAGATAATTCCATAAGACGAAATGAGGCTAAATTGACACCACAGCCAACTGACGAGGAGAAGAACACGGGAGAGGACAGTAAAGCTGGCAATAAGAATTCAAGGTCAAGAAGGGGACAGTGTTAGCATGTTTTGCAATTGGCAAGCAATGGGATGAATCAACATGTGAATTAACTGTTTAATGAGAAACTAATTTGGTCCATAAGCCTTCATCTACAGTATAAAAAATAAATAAATAAAAGATGAACTAGGAATTATGAACAATTTGCTACTTGTGATGATATCTGAGAACTTTTATGAAATATTTTATAAGGAAGTTATAATATCTTCTTCCCTTCTCTTGGAAGTGGGACATTACTAAACTGACAGTGGTGTATACATCTTTATAGCTTCTCTCTATAATAGAAAGCAAAACATATTAACAACAACTAACATTTATGTAATATTTAACAGTTTATAAAAATTACCACTTATTTTCTCATTTGATCCTCACAACTTTATGGGACATATTATTATTACCAGCTACTTTGACTAGTTAAAAAACATGCTCTCCTAGAAGTCAACATGCTAATGCTTTCTCAGCTGAATGCAGAGCCAGTATGTGACCTGAATCTCTGGGCACTAGACTGCATGATCTTTAAATTGTACGTTCACTCTTTGCTTTGTTCAGTGGTCTTGGCCAAGTTATTTAATTGATGTAGCTCTCATTTATCTGTAAAATAAAGGAAATATTTATTAATTTTGAAGAATGCTTCCACAGCAGTGTTCTGTTTCTACATATCATTTCCTTTTTCATACTTTTTATGAAAATATAAAATACATATAAGCAATTTTATTTACCTATGGGACCAATTTTAAGTAGAGAACTAGACACAATCACTGCTTTATCAGACTGAGTTAATTTGCCACATCAATTTTTTCCCAAGACTGAATTCAAACTTCTGTTGTAACTTCAACACTATGTATAGTGAGGTCATAGAAAAACAAAAATATGAAATATTTGGGTAACTACTATGAAAATTTTCCTTGGAAATAATGTAATTTGAATAAAAGAAGAATTCATTGTTGTTGTCTCAACTCTGACTCATAGCTGTCTTACAGAACCAAATAGAATTGCCCCACAGGGTTTCCGAGGAGTGGGTGGTGATTTCATTTGCCAGTCTTTTGGTTAGCAGCCCTGACTCAACCATTACTGAAATACGGTAAAATTAAAAGTCATTAATTATTAATGAAATAATATTCCAACCGTTATTTGCATAATTGGATTTCAGTCCCAATGAAGATGGTAAGAAAAACATAGATCAGAAAACTGTGTTCAAAATATTTCTCTATTTTTCTCCAGTTGTATTCTTCCATTTAGCTAATTTACTACAGTAATCCTAGCAACTACCCTAATTATGGATTTATAATATATAGTAATACTGTGTTGTCAAAAAAGCATGAGTTCAAGACCTGTTTTTTACACTCTCATTGACTTTAGTCAAGTTCTTTAACATCACTGTGATCCAGTTTCCTCAGCTACAAAATATTAGCACCTCTCTTAGAAGGTTGTAAGAACTGAAGAATTTAATGTATAGAAAGCACTTAGTACAGTGCTAGACACAACATGTGTAATATACAAGTGTAAGACAGTGTTATTAATAATAATGACATTGTTATTGTTATAATTATCTGTAGCAAAGTCTTTAAACCTCTATGGTTTTTATATCTACTACTGAGCTTTGGAGCCCTGGTAGAGTAGTAGCTAAGAGCTATGACTGCTAACCAAAAGGTAGGCAGTTCAAATCCACCACCGTTCTTTGGAAATCCTGTGGGGCACTTTTACTATGTCTTATGAGTTTATTACGAGTTGAAATGAACTCAGTGGCACCAGGTCATTGATCTTTGATCATCTCCTAATTTAGAGTGAAATTCTATGTCCTTTTCCCCAAGCCCTGCTTAAACCACCACAAAATGGCTTTAAAATGAATCTCATTATTCTTTTTCCTTAAAATAAGAGACAGGCAGTAAATTAAAAGAAAGGTCAGTAAAATCAAGACTTTTGTCTGAGCAAAGGGGAAATACAAGATCAGGAATTTTATGTATTCCCTTAAGGAAAATGAATGTATCCCAGCTTAATCGTTTATTGCCAGATTAGGTTGCCAAGTGCCAGATTAGGTTACTAGTCTCATAATATACTTGCAATTTATTTAACCTCAATAAAGAGTACATCGTAACACCTTCTTAGCTGCAAGAAGATATAGTCTAATACAAATTAAAACATTTAATTAATTAACAACTTAAAAGCAAGTCACAAATTACTACCTTGAGTAGAACAATTTTAAATTAAATTTGATCCACAGGTAAAAATGATCTTTTGAAGAATTATTGAAGACACATAAAGTAAACAAACATACTTTACCAGCTTAATAACATAATCACGAATTAATGAGGCCTGTGAGGATGTTTGATGATCTCAGGGTAGAGTCACATCTGTTGAGAAAGATTGAGGGTCTGGTGTTGGCTGATGAGCTCAAAAGGTAGACAAAATACACTCTTAAACTCTTAAGATGTATATTTTATTAATAAGATTAGACATAGCTGAACATAGCAGACATACGCAAAACAGAGGCTTAAAAGGGGTAGGTGTTCATTTCTCTTTCATGCAAGAAAAGTCTGCAGTTAGGGACTCAGAGGCTGGCATGGCATCCTTGGGACCTTCTTTATTCTTTCCCTCTGTTACTCTGTCATCCTGCCACATGATCCATAACGGCTGCTCCAACTCCACCCTAACGTTATGGCCATGTTGTCGGTAGGACTAAGGGCCACAGGACCACAGGCTTTACCTTTTAAAAAGACTCTCTGAAAGCCTCACACAACAGTTATGCTTAGCATTTCAATGCCTACTTACCATAGTTATGTAACCATGCATTTCTGAGGAGACTGAAAAACGTAGTCTTTTATTCTGAGTAGCCATGTGCTGGAAAAATATTGGTGTTCTCTTGTTGAGAGGGAAGATTTGCTGGGATAAGCAAGTAAAAGTCTCTGCCAGTGACCAATTATCCAAATCATCATTAGCATGAGTTTTATCAGTTTAGGCCAAGCCATTAACTCAAAAGAAAATCTCAAAGTATCCAAAAATAAAAATCAAAACATTACTATTTGAGTAGTAGATTTTGACATCAACAAATATAGATATTAAACCATGATTGAGTCTGAACTATGGAGCCAAGGCACCCTGACTGGGTCCAGATACTAAGCGTACGACCTTGGACACATGACTCAGCATCTTAGATCTCGGATCTGTCAAATGGGGATAATGGCATCAGCCTGTTGAGGTTATTGTGGGGATTAAGTATGCCCAAAAATGCAAAGTTAATAAGTATAAAACAGTGCCTGACACTTTTTGGTGCTCTGTAAATATTAACTGTTACTCAGATTTGTATTTTTAGTAATATTATATCTAAGGCACATGTTATCTAAAAGCCTTTACACTGTAGAAGACATACACAAAAAAGCACACATACACACACACACAAAAATCCAATTGCAGTGTACTTATTAACTTTATGCTTGTTAAATTTACATTTAATTCCAGACCAAATATTATTAGTGGGTGTTGCCACTGTGGCTGTTATTAAGTGCCATTGAGTCAGTTTTGACTTATAGCTACCCTGTATGACAGAGCAGTACTGCTCCGTAGAGTTTCCAAGGCAGGAATTTTATGAGAACAGATTGCCAGATGTCTCCCCTTCAGAAATATTGGGTGGAGTTCAACTGCCAACCTTTCAGTTAGCAGTTTAGTGCTTAACCATTGTGCCCACGGCTCCTTAAGAGAAAGTAATCTATATTTTATGCAGGATTTTAAATGAATACACAGACTGCTAAAGAAAACCTGTAAAAATATAGGTAGAACTGTATTTTATTTTGTTGTTACATATTACTATACATGTGTGATGTGTGAAAAGTCAATCAAGTAATACATGATATGATGCATTATATAAAAAAGAGCAAAATTCTGTTGGGTTTAAACTTAGTTTGATCTTAATTAAATTGCAAGTAAATTGTGAGATAGATCCTATGTTCATTGCTATTAGTGCAATTTCATTTATTTGAAATTTCATAAAATCTGCTTACAATTTTGGACCAGTGTCTTGAAACTAATTAGGTATCTGATATTATTTATAGAGTATACGAATAAAAAAAAAAAAAAAAAACCTAAAAACTAAAAATCTTGATCTACTGAACCAATTGCACCCTCTAGTGGAAAAAATATCCATAAAAGTTTAGTGTACTTCCCAATATAAGTCTGGTATATTCAAATGTGTCTGCACCCACCTAAAATTTAAAAATATAACAGCAATGTAGTGGCTTTTTACGATCTGTACTGATGTATATCCACTATCATTGGTCTCTTTTAGGTCTCCCAGGAAGCTGATTCTGAGTTTCAGAATCGATTACATAAATAGAACATTAAATTTTAGAAAAGCAAAAGAACATAAAAAGAAAATTTGGAAGATAAATTAGATGATAAAACCAGACTTCATGCATGTATTTAATATTTTCTGAGATAATACTTTAAATTATGTATTTGACTATAAAACATTTTAAATAATCACATCTCTTTGTGTTGAAGACATTGAATTACTATGTTAACAAATTTTATTTATACTCCTATAATCTGAGTCAGAATTTGCTCAGCAGTGGGCTTGGTTTTGTTTTTTATGATTGATAACTTTGTTTAGAAAGGTCAGCAACTGCTCAATACTGGAAGGCAATTTTTTAAAATGATGAAATAAAAACTGATGCATTGTTTATTTCTGTCTAGAGGTGGAATAGACAAAGGAAATAACAATTCTAAATAGAAATAGTAAGTTAGGATTAGTGCTAAGTGCTTCAGTACACGGACTAATATTTTGCCCGATTTTATAACGATGAAACCAGGATCATACAGGCTCTCAGTTTTCTCCCCCAAAGTACTCCTAATGACAAAACAAATTGAACATATATTGCAAGAATCATAGCCCAAAGCAACTGCGTATAACAAATGTATTTATTTTAAAGAATCATTAGGCAAATGTTCCCTTTCTCTCTCTACACATACACATACATGAGTTTGGACAATTAAGTCAGTGAACTTAATTGTTCTTAAGTGCCACGTACTTCATTGCTGAGTATCACTGCAGTCACTTTTGAAGTACTCCCCTTGGGAAGCTATGCACTGATGCCAGCACCTAGTCCACCCTTCAAAGAAATTTGGAATTCTTTCTGGAATGGCCACTGTGCATAGTGGCAAGTTTGCAAACTTAATTGTGTAGCTGTCTTGTGAGGTAATTTGTAGCCTGTAAACAAATAACTATATTGGAACACCTTCCCTAGCAGCTGATCTGGCCTTCAATGACTTTTTCGTTACCTGAAGATAAAGGAAATACTAAAAGAAGAACTTTTTGATGACATTCAAGACATCAAGGGTAACACAAGGACAGCTCTGATGGCCATTCTAGAAAAAGAGTTCCAAAATAGCTTTGAAGGATGAACTAGACACTGGCATCGGTGTATAACTTCCCAAGGGGATTTGAAGGTGACCAGTGGTGATATTCAGCAATGAGGTGTGTAGAACTCTTTGTAGGATGAGTTAGCAAACTTAATTACCAATTCTCGTAGTTGTATGTGTGTGTGCGTACTTGAAGAAGAAAGAGGCATCAGGATTGGAGGAAGACTCATTAACAGCTGAAATAGTGGAGATGACACAACTTTGCTTGCTGGAAGTGAAGAGGATTGGAAACACTTTCTGATGAAAATCTAAGATCACAGCCTTTGATATGGATTGAACCTCAACATTAAGACAACAAAAATCTTTACAACTGAACCAGTAAGCAATATCATGAGAACGGAGTATGTACTGAGGTTTTCAAGGATTTCATTTTACTTGGTTCCACAATCAACACCTATAGAAGCAACAGTAAAGAAGTGAAAGTACTCATTGCATTGGGAAAATTTGCAGCGGAAGACCTCTTTAAAGTGTTGAAAAAGTAAAGATCTTCTTCACCTTGAAGACTAGGACATGCCTGACCCAACCAAAGTATTTTCAACAGATCGTGTGTATGTGAAAGCTGGACAATGAATAAAGAGGACAGAAGAATTGATGCCTTCAAATTGCAGTGTTGGAGGAAAATATTGAATGGACCATGAAGTGCCAAAAGAACTAACAGATCTGTTCTGGAAGAAGTATAACCAGAGTGTTCCTTGGAAGCACATATGTCAAGACTGCTTCTTATGTACTTTGGACATGTTGTCAGGAGGGATCAGTCCCTGAAGAAGGACATCATGCTTGGTCAGTGAAAAAGAGGAATACCCTCAACAAGGTGGATTGACACAGATGGCTGCAACAATGGGCTTAAGCATAAAAACGATTATGGGCACGGTGTAGGACCAGGCAGTGTTTCATTCTCTTATGCATATGGTTGCTATGAGTTGGAAGTGACTCAACGCTCAACATCAACATGCATATATTTCCAATATGGAAAAAAAAGTCTCAATTATTGCTAGTCAAAGTGCTTTTTTTTCTTTCCCCCAGGAAGAACTGAGACACTGAGCACATCTCTGTTTTTCCTCCAGTCTTAGAAGTATAAAAGCTGATGCTCATGGGATGTGATAACAGGGGTATTTTGAACATAGTTGTGTATGGTTCCAGAATTAAAGTGATTCCAGAATACACTCTACCAAATCTATGTCTATGATCCCTTGTTCTATTTTCTGTTTCTTGTGAAGCAAAATTGATGGCATGCTATCAAAACCAGGCCCTGATATTACCTTGAATTGAGGTCCCCTTTTAACAGTCGTTGCTCTTTGAAAGTCTCCCTTTCTTGGTTTTCCTCTTTGCTATAACACAGCCTCTAAATATCTCTCCTATTCTCCTAAGTAAACCCCATGAATCCTCGATGTTAAACACTCACTCTACAAAGTGAAAACCTGGTATTTCTACTGTGACTATCTTTTCTCCCTAGCCTACTCTTTGCAGGCCCTTAATAGATCTCTTTCTTGTAGGGAATTATGCTAAGAAAGAAAATTTTCTCTTTATGTTTTTGTTGTGCCAAACAAACATTTGCTAACCTTGAAAAACCAATCTAAGTCTTCCTTTTAGATGAAGGCAAATACAGTATCAATTTTTTTTTATTTAAAGGTCTACTGGCCGTGGCCTAATTGTGATACTCCGTCTGTTTTCCTCTTCTTCCTCGAGCTTGTCTTATCAATAAACACTCTATCTGATGACAGCCTGGGCATTTAGGTATCAGGAAAGCTTTGTGTTCACTCTTCTAAGCACCTTCCCATCCTAGTTCACCACTTTCATATTTCTGGTTTCAGGTTTTATTTCTACTTCTAGGTGTCTTTTACTTTATTCATTTATAAATATTTCTATTTTATTTCAGTATCAATTTTTTGTTCCTCTGTTGTAAAAAATATTACCCTGTTTTTTAAGCTTCTGTTAGTTTTATACTTTAATCCCATCAGTAGTTCATCTTCTTTATCCACTTTGTTTTCCATTTATTGACTTACCTATTTATTTTTCACTTAGTACCTCCATGATAGATACTATATTAGTCTGACAATAGTCAATAAAGGAAGGATGCCTCTTCCATTGCATGGAGAAAACTGATACAGATAAAAATCACACACACATAAATGTAAAGTTACAACAATACTAAACTTTACATGTAGTTTTATGAGAGCATATGGCTGAGTTATTAGCCTCATTAAAAAAGTCAACAAAAGCATCCCTAAAGATGAATTGAGGCCGTATGAAAGAATGAATAGATAGATTGCCAGAGGCAGAGGAACTAGCATAGGCAAAGGCCTTTTGAAGGAAAGAACTGACAAGCTGATATACAAGAAGGGAAAGAAGACCTCTGTGGCTAGTGTACCAAAAAAGGTGAAGCGTGGTATGAGGTTTAAAAGCAAGTGGGGTCAGGATCTGTAATGATTCACTTATGTCACCTTGGCTAGGCTCTGATTCTCAGTGGTTTGGCCAACAGTGAACTAGCTGTTGGTGTGCAGTGTAATGTAATTATTTCCTATAATGTGATCTGAGATCACGAATCAGTTGAAAGGAGCATTTCTTTAGGGGTGTGGTCTGGCTCTAGAATTTAGATGGTTGTTCTGGCAGAGCTCTTCTTCTCTCTCTTTTTCTCCCTCTCTCTCTCTGCCCTGCATTCTTCTTGTCACATCACCTACAAATTTTGGAATATAAGGCTACAGAGCTCTCCAGCAGATATGGGACTTGCCAGCCCCCACAATTACATGTACCATTTCCTTGAAGTAAATCTTTCTCTCTGGTTTACAGGTAGTCCCCTGTGTCTTTAAGTCTTTAAGTCCAATTTGCAGGTAAGTATAAACAGATGCATACACTTCTTACTTATTCTTACCTTAGTGCAAGAAAAGAGCCTTGGTAATTGTTTTAGTCATTGACATTGTTTTAACAGAAAATATGACGAGTTGATGGCTTTAGTAAAGAAAAGATGATTTTTACACAGTCCAGTAGGCTAAAAGTAGGAATTCAGGGTGTCTGCTCTCGGGGAAGACTTTCCTTCTCTTCTGGCTCCAGAATGAGGTCCTGCTTTATGTCAGTGACAAAATGGAGAAGAATCAGATCACAAAATCAAAGACAATCACAGAATGCTGGGAATTATGATATAGCCAAAATGAGAATATCTAGGGTCTATAAAATTCAATTCTTGATATCTTATAACACATAGATGCATTTAATTTCATTTTATCTTTAAATATCATCATATGGAAACTATCCAAATTATTAACTGATGGTTGCATCCATAAACTTGATCTGACATCCGTCCCAGTAAATAAGAGTCCTATATAAGAATCTGTAAGCAGACGGCATTGTCTGCTCTAACTACATAAATGAGTTCCAGCAATCAATAGTCAGTGCTCTTTATTCTCACGTTTCCACATACAAGTTACTCTCTCAAGGTTTGTATTGTGTAACACAACCAGGATCAAAAAATACTTACCCCGCAGTTAGCAAAGTACTCCCTAAGACAATGCTCACCCGTTTTCCCAAATGCTTACTTTCATGCTTGCCCAGGATATGTGACCAGCTTAGCCTTGACAGTATAAAGTCTAGACAAGCTTGTGAGTACTGTACTACAGAATGCCTTTTCATTAACCATAAAGGCACATGTTCATGTTAAAAATGTTAAAAAGTAGAATAAATGAAAATCATATGTTACTCAGTTGCCCAGAGAAAATCTCCGTAAATATTTTGGTATAACGTCTTCCACTATTTACTCAGTGAAACTCTTTGCAGTCACTGTGTCATATGAAAAAAAGTAATACTTTTTTCTACTTTGTTTCAGTGTAAAAATTATTCTACACACATTTTTGCTTTTACAGTGTATCTATTTGGAAATTACCTTGATACCTGAAAAGTTTAGCTATAACTTACTTTTATTCCTGTGCCCACCTTTTTACTCCAGTTTTGTTTGCTTCTGCACATTCTTATTTTTTTGTTGCAGATTTCAAATGTGAATGTCTTCATATAATAAATTTGCCTATGAATTTGATTCTGTTTCAGGGCTTTCTATTCTATTAGGTTTTGTTCTATGTCTCTGTTCATGTTTCTGTATGAGATATATTTTAATTGTTTTACTTAGGATTGTCATACAATATTTCACATGCTTTTAAAATGTGTAATTTTGTGAGTTTTGACATGTGTATACACTGGTGAAAGCACTACCACAATCAAGAAAATGAACAAAAGTTTCTTTGTGCCCTTTTATAAACTTTCACGTCTTGCCCAGCTGTAACCAAGCAGAAAACTGATAAGATGTCTGTAATTGTAACTTTCAGTCTCTAGAATTTTGTATACGTGGAATAATTTGGAATATACCGTCTCTTTCTACTCAGTGTAAGTATGTTAAGATTCATCTGTGCTATTGCCTGTATTATTAATTTATTGTTACTGTTGAATAGTATTATTCCATTGTATGGACATATGATTTTTTTATGTAATTACCTGCTGATGGTAGTTTGTGTTGCTTCCAGTTTGGGGCTATAAAAAATGAAACTGCTGTGAATTTTTGTGCACAAGAATTTGTATGAATGTATGCTTTTATTTCCTTGGAGATGAAAGGAATGGCTAAGTTGAATGGTATGAGTAACGTTATCTTTTTTATAAGTTGCACAACTATTCTAAAGTGCTTGTATCATTTTACACTTCTACCAGAAATATATGTAATCTCCAGTTGATCCATATTTTCTCCAGTACTTGACATTTCTAGTCCTTTTTTAGTTATTCTAGTGGATACATACTGGGATCTCATTGTAGTTTTAACTGACATTTCCCTAAGACCAAGGCAGAACCCTGGTAGTATAGGGTTAAAGAGCTCCGCTGCTAACCAGTGGCCAGCAGTTTGGACCCATCAGTCGCTCTGAGGGAGAAAGAATGTTGTTGATCTTCATTTCACATGCTTATCTTCCTTCATGAAGAGTCTGTTCAAATAGTTTGTTTACTTTGTATTTATTTGTCATCCTTATTAATTAGTTATAGGAGTTCTTACCATATTCTAGGTTTAAGACCTTTGCCAGATGCGTTTTTGAAATATCTTCTTCCAGACTATTTCTTACCATTTTATTTTCATAACGTTTTTTCATTTGTACCTTTTTTCAAATTTTTGAAAATATTTGTTTATTTATTGTGATTGAGTGAAAGTGTACAATCCAGTTTAAATGTGCGTGCCTGCCTATGTGCAGCTCCTACTGTTCTTGCCAGTGACAGCACACTCCTCCTTTCTACTCTATAACATCATATCCTCTTAACAATCTCCTGTCCCTCTTCTCCACTCTCTCCACTCCCCTCCAGCAAGAGGACAGTAGAATCACATCCTACAGATGCATAGAACTGTAAAGAGCGCACACTGTGTCACTGAGTCCAATCTATTCCTGTCTGATGCATTGACTTCAGTAATGATTGACGGACACGATTTTTATTTTAAGAACAAAGTTTTAAATATTAACAAAGTCCAGTGTATTGTATAGATTAATTTGGGGATAATAAACATATTTGCAATACTTATTATTCTGGTCTATGGCTATAAGTATTTCTTGAATTATTCAGGTAATTTTTAATTTCTCTGAAGTACATTTCAGAGCCAAGCCAGCCGCAGGAGTCAGAAAACTAACAGCCCAAACTTCGCGTATGACATGTTTTTGCGTGACCTGTGAGCTAAAAGCATTTTGACATTTTTAAGTGTTATAGAAAATAATGAAAAATACGCATAGAGACCATATCTGGCATATAAGCAAACAAAAGGAAATAAAACAGTTTGCAGTCAATTCTGACACATGTTGACTCCATGAATTTCAGAGTAGAACCACGTTCAATCAAGATTTCAATGGCTGTGATCTTTTGGAAGATATCAGATCTTCCTTCTTAAGTGCATCTGAGTAACTTCAAACCTCCAACTACCCAGTAGCCAAGTGGCTAATATCTCTGCCACCCAAGGATTCATAAAATCTAGAAGATTTACTTCCTGGCACCTCACATAATAACATTTGCTGGTCTCTGTTGTAGAGGTTTGTACAGAGAAGTCTTCAGGTATTGAACATAGTTAGGTTTATTCCCAGGTATTTTGTGTTTTGATAATATTGATAAAATATATTTTTGTGATTTAATTCACTTAAAATGCTACATGTCTGGTGTAAAGTTATTTTTCAACAGATATTCAATGAATGAAGGAAAACATTTCAATTTTTAGAAATAAGCTTGCAAACTTGTAAAACAGTCTGTTAAAAGATTTTAAGACCACAACCAGTTAGCAGAAAAGAAAATACTGAGAAGAGTTTCTGGGAAATGTCTGTATCTTGGCTTTGTGCTCCTGTTCTCTTTTAGCCTTCACCTCATCTGCTTTCCTCTGCCAGAGTTCTTTAATCTCAGACAGACATCACTGTTGATACTATATGTTTGAGGAAATTACTTTTTAAATTGTTGTCTGTTTATTGCTGATATAGAGAAACGCTCCAAGTCAGAATTGACTCTATGGCAGCGGGTTTATTGTTTTGTTTATTTTATTTTGTATTTCAAGCTTTTATGCCATAATTTCATTAAATTATCTGTAGATTTTTTCTAAGTGTTTGGAAATGTCTACAGTAAGCACTGAAATTTTTTCCTCTCCCAAACCTTATCACTCGCTTTAAATTTTTGTTTATGTCCCCTATATAAAGCCTCCATTAAAATGTCAAGTGAAATAGATATTAAAAGGCATCCATGGCTCATTCTCAAATTCTATGGATATTTTTAACATTTTGCTATTAATTATGGTCTTTGCTGTTTTTTTCTTCCTGTAGATTCTACTTATCATATTAAGAAGATACTGACATATTTTCTCTTACTAGTTTGTTAAGGTCTTTAAAAATCATGACCCAAAAGAAAAAAACAAAAAAGAAACTGTAACTCATTGCCACCAAGCTCTTTCTATCCTAGTTACCCTGTAGGACAGAGTGAAATCGCCTGATAGAGTCCCAGGGAGCACCTGCTGGATTCGAACTGCAGACCTTTTGGTTAGCAGCCATACCACCTACCCACTAATGGCACCAGGATTTCCAAATCATGATTTTATGTTGAGTTTATCAAATATTTTCTGCATTCACTGAGATGATCAATATTTTCTGACCTATTATTTCGCTGATGTGAAAAAATTAGTCTGTTTTCAAATCTGGTATTCCTGTTAGTTGAGTTCTCTCTCTCTCTTTCTCTCTCTCTCTCTTTCTCTCTCTCTGATATTCCTGTTAGTTGAGTTCTCTCTCTCTCTCTCTCTCTCTCTCTCTCACACACACACACACACACACACATACACACACACATACACACACACACTTCGATTTAACTGTGTTTAGGATTTTTGCACCTAAGTTTGAGTAATTTTAATCTGTAATTTTTAATTCCTACAATGTACTTGCCAGTTTTGGAATCCTAATTATTCTGATCTCATAAAATGAAATATGATATGTTCTCCCTCCTTTTTTAAAATAACATTTTAGCAGAGTTGTGTAAAATTGATAATGTTCCTTAGTATTTCTTTTAAAAAATATTTTATTTTGATTTAAGTGAAAGTTTACAATCCAAATCAACTTGCCATATAAAACCCTGCACACACAGACTGTTATGCAACTCTAACTGCTCCCTCTGACCCCACTCCGTGGCAGCACATTTTTCCTTTCTATCCTGTACTTCCTGGATCCAGTCAACCAACTCTTGCCCTTGTCCACCCTCTCATCTCACCTCTTGGATGATATCCAGTCTTTGTTCACTGGATATTTGTTGAACTCATAGTCAATGTTTTGGAATTCTGGAGCATTGTACCCGAGAATCACAAGGTGTTAACTGAAACTAACTTATAAATTTAAGTCAAGAAATGTATTCTTCACCCGCATTGTTCTGTGTCTTATCTGAAAAGTTGCTTTGGCACCAGGTTCAGCTCTGGGTTAACAGGGAGTCTGGCGGCCTTGTCCTCAGGGGACTCTCCAGTCTGATGGACCACAAAGTGTGGTAATTTAATGGAGTTCTAGTTCTGTGCAACCATTTTTTCTCCTGCTACATCAGGGATGTTACATTGTGTTTCTTGTCAGCGCAGTCATTCATGATGGCCAGGCACCATCTAGTTCTCCTGGTTTCATGCTGATATAGTCTCTAGATCATGTGGTACCTTCTGACTCCAGGGCTTACATGATCCTCATGTCTTTGATGTCCTACATTCTCCTCATCCCAGTGGTGCTACTTAGATAGCCACTTGCTAGTTTTTAAGACCCCAGATACCACAAAACAAAGTAGTATGCAGAACATTTTCATAAAAAAACTTAGTTATACCAATTAGCCTAGATGTTCTTTGATACCGTGGTCTCCAGACCCTTGTCCCTGCTACTCAGTCTTTCAAACTGTTGAGTTGTGGTTAGAAAACATTCTAGCCTTTGATAAAGTCCAATTCTGCTAATCTCCTTTCTACTTCATGCTGTCACTCCTTTCACTAAACCCAATTCCTATCTACCATCTAGTCTATGTGAGCCAGAATCGAGTCGACAGCACAGGATTTGGATTTTTTCAGTCTATGAATACAACTCTCTGCTCCCGTTTCACCTTTGTAACCATCAAAGAAGTGTGCAGATCAAGAAATCTATTAAAAAGCCTGAACTGAAGGTCTGACAGGCTGGAGGGTCCCTTGGGAACATGGCCCCTAGACTTGCTGCTGGCCCTGACCTGAAACCAGTACTGAGGTCAACACTTCAGACAAAGAATGGACTGGACTCCACAACACACAGTGAGTACGTGGTGTGTGTACTTTATGGTTTTATATATGTATAGGAGGCCGTCTTACTGGTTTCTTTCTAGAGAGAAGAAGAGAAGGTAGAGAGGAGGAGCAGTTGCTCGTTAAGTGGATACTGGAAGTAAAGAGTGAAAAGGAGGTGTGCGCTGTCACAGTGTGGAGAGCAGATAGAGTTGCAGAGAGCTGAGGATTCAGAATTGACTTGGATTGTATACTTTAACCTCGTCCTGATAGAAACAATAATAAGCTCCACAGTTTTACTGGGTTTTCTTTGTTTATATACTCATTACTATAAAAATTGTGTAAACTAATTGCTGTACAGTTAATTCTGACTCATAGCAACCCTATTTAGGATGTGTAGGTGGGATTAAAAAAACTCCCACAATAATTCTAGATTTGTCTTTCTTACTCCATTTCTATCAATTATTAAAGAACAGATTGATGTTATTTTGTTAGGAGCTTATACATATTTGGGAGTACTGCATGATACAAATTCATAATTTCTGGACTAGTAACAAAGATTGGTAGCTTGAGTGTACTCAAAGGCACCTTGTAAAAAAAAGTATGGAAATCTACTTGTGAAAAGTCTTACCTTTAAAAATTCCCTGGAGAATAGTTTTACCTGTAACACAGGATCGCCATGAATCAGAACCAACTCGATGGCAATTTTTTTAATACAATAGTTATCATTTTAGTCGTTGCTGCATTTATACAGTCACTTTTACATTTCTAAGAATTGACTGTTCATAAAAACTACTGCTTACTTTAATCAAGCACCCTATGACAGGTTAAAGACTAGCAAATTTTGTCAGAATAGCTAAACTGACTCATGTATGTAGAGTCACTAATAATAGACAGTTTTTGAATTTTTATCTTAGTTGAACAGAACTCATCTAAAGTTATTACGTCTTTAAATATTTACAAAATTAAGAAAACACCTGTTTAATGGTGTATATGTGCATTTGTTCTTTTAATAATATAATAATCTGCCAGAGGGTTATCTACTTTATAATTATATATTCTAAAATACCTGGAATTTGCACTATTGTTTCTCTTTATTGTGTATTTCTCTATTTTATTATGTTCTTTAACTTTTTTCTTTCTATGTTCTTCAGATTACTTTCTAATTTCAGTTTTTGAATATACATAAAACCAAACCAAGCCAGTTGTCACCAAGTCATTTCTCACTGATAGCAACCCTACAGTACAGGGTAGAACTGCCCCAGAGGGTCTCCAAGAAGCCCCTGAGCACCTGGTGTACCCAGCAGATTTGCATTGCTGACCTTTTGGTTAACAGTTACAGCATTTGATCACTATGCCTTCAGGGTTTCCATATACGTACATACATATACACATGCAAACACTCATACATAAATACATGCACGCACACACACACACACATGCACACACGCACACACACACACACACACACACACACACACACACACACATGCTTGGTGGTGTGGCTTGCTAAAATGCTTGGGCTGGTAATCAGAAGGTCAGTGGTTCAAATCTACCAGCAGCTCAATAGAAGAAATTTGGTAATCAGCTTCCACAAAAGATTTAAAGCCTTGGAAGCCCTAGAGGGCAGTTCTACTGTGTTTTACAGGGTGATTATGAGACATGTAAGTGTACATAGCTATACATTTCTATCTATATTCTAAGAACTAATATATTGATAGCGGTCACTTATGTTTTTTAATCTGCTTATTTTGATAATGTCTTGCTTTTTTATTTGCATTTTATTTCTTCAAACAAGTAAACATAAAGTGAAAGCAGACAACCCAAATTAAATTTGTATGCCCTCCTGTCTTCAACTCCTTTTCCTCTCCTTGCCCAGTGACAGCACACTCCTCCTTTTCATTCTATACATGTCGTATCCTCTTAACAATCTCCTGTCCCCTCCTTTTCACACTCTCCTCTCCCATCTAGAAAGACACCAGTAGGACAGCATCCCATAAATCCATAGAACCATAAAGCACACACAACATATGGTCACATGTGTCCCCAAGACCAGTCCATTTTCCTCCAAAGAGTTGACCTCAGTAGTGTTTTCTGGACAGAGGAAGCAGCAGGTCTAGGGGTCGTTCCCACAGGGAAACCCCTAGGCTGTCAGACCATCAACTGTGGTCTTTTAGTAGAGTTCTTGAGCGGCACCCCTCTTTTCCTTGTGTTGCCACAGGGACTTTACATTGTGTGCCACATCACTGCTGTCTTTAGAGGTGGCCAAACACCATCTGGTTCTTCTGGTCACATGTAGATACAGTCTCCCATTCACATGGGTCCTTTTGGCTTTTGAGAGCCCAGATGTCACTCACCAACATGGGGTGCAGAAGTCTGTCTTAGAAATAGGCCAGTTATGCCAGCCAAACACCATATGCCAATTGGCCTTGATGTCTTCTGAAAGCATGGCCCCCAGAGCCTGCTCCCCCTACTCTATCCTTACAATATTGAGTTAAGATTAGAAGTTTTCAGTTTATGTTGAAGTTCAGTTAAGTTGATCTACTTTCTACTGCATGCTGTCACTGCTTTCATCCAACCAAATTTCTATCAACCTATCAACTATGTAATCTACGACCAACCCTCAACCTCCCTTCTCACCAATGCAGCCATCAAAGAGTCTTTTCTTCTGCAGATAAGTCTATTTTTAAGTCCTGATACCAGGGGTCTCATACAATATTTGTCCCTTTACCACTGACTGATTTCACTCAGCATGATGTCTTCCAGTTGAAACCAGGTTGTGAGATGCTTCCTAAAATCATCATTGTTCTTTATCATTGCATAGTGTTCCACTGAGTATGTATACCATAGCTTGTTTATCCATTCATCTGCTGATGGGCATTTGGGTTGGTTCCACCTTTTTGCTATTGTGGACTGTGCTGCAATAAATGATTGCATACATGTATCTGTTCATGTAACAGCCTTTCTTTCTATAGGATATATCCCTATATCCTATATATATATATATATATCCCTACATCCTATAGCGCTGGGGTTCCTGGATCAAATGGTCTATCTATTTCTAGCTTTTTAAGGAAGTGCTAAATCGCTTTCCAAAGAGGCTGTACCATTTTGCAATCCAACCAGCAGTGAAGGACAGTTCAGATCTATCCCTAGCCTCTCCAGCATTTGTTGTTTTGTGTTTTTTGGATCATAGCCAACCTTGTTGGGCTGAGATAGTATCCCACTGGATACTATCGTTTTGGATTTCTCTGATAGCTGTTGATTGTGAGGATTTCCTCGTGTGTCTTTTGGCTGCCTAGATATCCTCTTTGGTGAAGTTAAAGATGCTTACTTTTGATTTCTGATGATTCCAATCTCTGCAGTGTTTGTGGATTACGATACAGGCACATAGTCTTTTTATAGTTTATTCTCCACCCCCCCAGCCCCGTGTGGTTAGTTTTTGCTAGGGGCCAAAAGATTCACACCGCAGCGGATGCGAATCCCTCTTGGAATCCACAAGTGTGATTTTTTTTGGCAATAATTATCCCAGAAGGTTTGTTTTCCTTTTTCTTATTCCGACAATTTGAGACAGGCACATTTTCCCCAAGTTTCCCTTTCTGTGGGAGGTTTCCTGTTATTATTCCTGTTTCTTCAGCTGAGACCGTGGTCCTCAGTTTCCAGCTGTGTGTGTGTGTTGGGGAGGGTGTCTCTAATTTGACCACCCATCCTATTTGATCTCAGCCTTACTCATATTTTTCTTGTCTGCAAAACCACATCCTCCACGACGTTACTCCTTACATGTGGTTCTCAGACCATCAGTATCAGCATCACTTGGGACTACTAAAAATGCAAAACCTCAGGATCTGGCTCCAAAAGATGTCCTTGTAACTTTTTTGGTTTTGGCTCCCTTTCCTGTCTTAACCAGCAGGACCTTTACATTTAACATGCATTCTTTTCAGCATATAGTAAAAAGTTTAAACAGCAACTGTGTTAGCAATTTAAATCAGAAAATAACTGACGTCAAGGTCACTTCTTTGAATCATGCTAGTGTGTTTGCTAGATCTGGCTCCGAGAGGGCAGAGCGTCTTGTGTGATTAATTGCCAGCTATTAAATACATCAGAAAAAAATAAATCTGTTCTGTGCTAACGCTATTTATTCATCCTATGACTGTCCAAGTTCTTCTACTACTCCATGTGACTTCTGTCTGCCTTTTTCCTCGGGTAGCAAAGCACCTTCTAGTTCGATCACTGCCAAGTCAGTCAAAAAACTGTGCGAAAACCCGGAGTAACGGATTTAGGGCGTAGCTAAGGTTCCCACCCAAGTAGCAAGACGCTGAGGAGCATGCGTGAAGGAGGATGTGCACACATGCGCAGTGGCTGACATCTGGAGGCGCGCCTGTCTCTACAAGCTGCTCAGAGGCTGCGCGCGGGATTGACGTGCTGGGAGGCTTCGGGGGCGGGGAGGGGCTGGGAGGGGAAGTAGGTTGGGGGGAGAGGGGCTGAACCCGGAAGTGGGTAGGACAGGCGCTGAAGGAGCGCGCCCAGAGTGGAGCTCAGCGGCTGCGAGCCAGCGGGGGAGCCCTGGGTTCCCGGTAATGGATCTGTGCAGTGTTTGCCCAGAGAACCTGGGGCGGGAAGGGTAACGGGTGTGCCTTTGGTGAGCGCTTTATGCTCCTGGCCAGGGCCTAGCGAGGCTCTTCTGTTTTCCTTTGGTCCTACCGGTTCATCGTACTTCTCCCACTTTGCGCCCCTCCGAGGGCTGTCCGCCGCCGAGTGGTTTTGGCCCAGGGACCCTTTCTGTCCCTCAAGAGCTGTGTGTTAGGCATCTTGGGGAAGCATGATAATAGCAAGATTCGGATTTTGCGGCTGCGAAGGCCTTATTGTCACTATCCAGTGCCCCTAAACCAGGACTGCAGCCCCCCTCAGCCTGCACCGTCAACACTCGCTCTCAATACTGTCCGGCTATTTGCACCCTGCTCGTAAATGAGGCCTGAAAAGTGTGCCCTGCCTTCCTTAAAAATTATTCTTTTGTTGACTGTCTTTCCTAATCCGGTCCTCCTTGTTGTCCACTTGAAGATTTTAGCTACGCATGTGAGTGTGCACTGAGACTTTGTCATAACTGTGTTGTACTTCAGAAAGAATTCCTTGATAAATGCTGTTGAATGACTGGGTTACTTTGTCATGGAGTTATTTTATGTGATTCTTTTTTACAGACCATGAAACCCTCGGGCACGCCCCTCCAGAAGCTATTATTTGAGACAATCTAGTTTTCCTTCATATTTCCCTTAAGACACTTATGAAGTTTCTTGTTCTGAAATTGCTGTACTGCAATGAAGAAAAGGAGAAAGGTAACTTCAAATCTTGACCAGAAGATCCATCTCGGCTATCATAAAGATTCTTTAGAAGGACATGGTGCAGTGGAGTGTGACCAAGTAACCTATACTCCTACAGAAAGACCAACTCCTGAAACTCTTCACTGTTACCAGGACTTTCCTCCCTCTCCAGATCAGAGAAAACTTCTGAGTTCTTTGCAGTATAATAAGAATTTACTGAAGTATTTAAATGATGATAGGCAGAAACAACCATCTTTCTGTGATTTACTTATCATTGTAGAAGGAAAAGAGTTCAGTGCACATAAAGTAGTTGTTGCTGTTGGCAGTAGTTATTTTCATGCATGTTTGAGCAAAAATCCAAGCACAGATGTTGTCACTTTGGATCACGTAACACATTCAGTTTTTCAGCATTTGCTTGAATTTCTATACACATCAGAATTTTTTGTGTACAAATATGAAATACCTCTTGTGTTAGAGGCTGCAAAATTTCTGGACATTATAGATGCAGTTAAACTACTAAATAATGAAAATGTTGCAAGTTTTCAGTCTGAGTTAACTGAAACGTCGTCACCAGAAGAAACGCTAAATGAATTAACTGGAAGACTATCAAATAATCATCAGTGCAAATTCTGTAGTAGACATTTTTGTTATAAAAAGTCCTTGGAGAACCATTTGTCTAAGACCCACAGATCCCTTTTATTGGGGAAAAAACATGGGTTAAAAATGCTGGAGAGAAGTTTTTCCGCAAGAAGATCTAAAAGGAATCTAAAAGGAAAGTGCCCTGTTAAGTTTGATGACACCAGTGATGATGAACAAGAAAGTGGTGATGGGTCAGACACTGTGAATCAAGAGAATTTTGGTAAAGTAAAGTTAGATAGGAATGATTCTGAGGATCCTGGAAGTGAATATAATGCTGAGGAAGACTGCCTAGAGGAGGAAATGTCAGATGACTATTCTGACATAGAAGAACAGAGTGAAAAAGGTCAGGATGATACAGAAGAGAAACCTGAGGCTGGTGATTCTGTAGGAAGTATTCATGAGGGGTTAACTCCAGTAGTCATTCAGAACAGTAACAAAAAAATATTGCAATGTCCTAAGTGTGATAAAACATTTGACCGAATAGGTAAGAAAAAAACAAAAAAAAGCTCTCTCTCTCTCGCTCTCTCTCTCTCTCTGAGTGTGTGTGTGTATGTGTTTTATAACTGGTTTTTCCTTAATTTTGAAGGTGACAGTTTAAATACTGAACTGTGGAAGTAATTTTTTAAAAGCATGCTAAAGAGGATGGTTCAGTTTTCAACCTGTGCTTTACCCTTCATTGTGATTTCAGGAATTTAAATATTTATTGTAACCTAAGTCAAAGTTTTGTTTTCTTTTCCTCCTACCCCAGTGATAGGTGACAGATTAGTAGTCCCTGTATTTGGCATGAAAAACACCAGAGAATCAGTAATTATATAAAAAAAAAATAAACCATTGCCATAGAGTCGGGTTTGACTCATGGCGACCCTAGAGGTCAGAGTACAGCTGCCCCCTAGAACTTCCAGGGAGTGCCTGGTGGATTTGAACTGCAGACCTTTTGGTTAGCAGAGGTAGCACTTAACCCAGTATGCCACCAGGGTTTCTAAATAGTTATATAGAGAGTGCTAATTTAATTTCAGACCTAAGGGGTATTTTGGGATCACTGTAGAAAATTGAGTTAGATTATATTAGTTTGTAATTGAATTTATGTATGCTGTTTCCCCTTGATGAATGTAGTAATATGTAAATTATAAGTCTAGTTAATTTCCTGGAATTTAGTACTATTTAGAAAATGTTTTAAAATACTAGACATTAAAAGTTATCTGGTATTTGATGGTGAAATAATTTTAAAAGTATCTTACATAAAATATTCTAATGTGAGTTTTTTTAATTGCAACAGTAAGCTATTTCAGAGTAAATTGCATTATGGAAATGGGAAATATGTTTAATCACATACGACAACAAAAAGACATATAAGTAGAATTTGACCTTGTAAAATTACTTACATCGCCACGTGTCCTTTCGTATGGAGTTACTTATGTTACTGGTATGTTGGTTTTATAAGGAATTGGTAATCATTTATTGTCAAAATATAGTGTATGGTATGGCATAACAGTAACTGCTTTTTCCTTCTTTGTTATACCTTTTGAATATTTTTCTCCCTAAATCACAATGATTAATAATTAATATAATTAATAACTGTGTATTGCTTCTTTACTTTTGTACTGTTTGTACAAACATAAAATAACATCTAGAGTAACTTAATTGGAATGGCATACATGTACAAGTAACTTGTTCAAGTCAGGAGGGTAAATGCTGTTGTAGTGCTGTACACAAGTACTCTGAGGAGTACACAGTAAGCTTTGAGGGTTAGGTATGGGAGAATATTCCATCTTTCTAATGTGTCGTGCTTATTCTTAGACCTTATACTCTTAGCACTTACTTTTGCTCCTTTACCTTGATTTGATCCAATTTACCTTGATTTGATCCAGATGACTCAGTAGTAGTTAGTTCACTAATGGCATTGTAGGCCTACTGTCTAGATCTCAGACTGTCTCATTGAACACCAAGCCTTTAAGATGCTTTATGAGAGAAGAATTCTGTGTTCAAGTAAGATTGGGAAGGCTACTTTGCTGTGCTTCACAATCTTCATTAACTTAGACACATTGTTTAGTAAAGAAACCTGTTACTTTTGCTTAACCTAGCAGTTCCTCTAATCCTTTCACCACATGGCTCTTTTTAGGTTACTTCTTTTAATGTTCAAGGAAGCTAGAGTTCTGTGCACACAAGGTAGAAAATACTGCTTGAGACTGACTTTTATACCAACAGGAAGGAGATTTCATTGCTTTTTGAAACTTAGGTCATTCTAGGTAAGAAAAACCAAACCTGTTGTCTTCATAGCAACTTTACAGGATGGAGTAGAACTGCCCTGTAGCATTTCTAAGGAGTGGCTGGTAGATTCAAACTGCTGCTTCTGAGCAGTAGCTCTTAACCACTGTACCACCAGGGCTCCAGTCCAGGTGAGAATCAATAGATTGCAATAGAGGCTTATTTCCAGCCTATCTTTCTGAATATGTTTTACATTATACTCTCGTGTTCACTCCCTTTTCTGCATAGCCTCCCTTTTCTGCATAGCCAGTTTTCTGCAGTGCTTACTTGGTTCTCATCTTCATTACATTAGTATATTTGTTTCTGTATCATACTTTTGCTGGTTAAAAAATGTGAGCCATGGTGTCTGACTGCTTAGGTTTTTTGATTTTGGTCTTGAGTAAGTTACTTAACCTGTTTGTGTCTTTGTTGTCTCATTAGAAAAGTTAGATGATGCTCTTAGTACTAATCTTCTCATGGGGTGAGGAATAAATGAAATAGTCCTTGTGAGTCGTTTAAAATATTGTGTGAAATTTAAAGGCTTTTAAGAAATGCTAGTAGTTGCTCTTATTCTTTGATTTAGCATACTTCTTGAGTATTTCTAATCTGCAAAATACTTATAAAGAATCATGAGGTGACATTTTCTCCGTCACCATGAAGCTTGGAAAAATATGCTTATACTACAAGAAAGATAATTTTGTATAGGATCACTAGGAGTTGAAATCTTTTCAACATCAATAGGTTTGCTTTTGTTTTTTGTCAGAGTAAGTACAGAGGACTAAGGGAACTGGGAAAGCTTCATAGAGTGGGTGATATTTGAGCTGAGACCCTGAAGAATGGGGAGACATTTACAAAGTACCAGGACTAGTTTGTGCCAAATCATTGAGGTATATTGTGTTCTGGAAATTGTTAAGGGGTGAATGGATTCAAAGTAGGGAAACAGGCATAATGAAAATGACAGGAAATGATTGGCAAGTAAACAGAGGTCAAAATTTGAAATGGTTGTATGCTCTCCAGAGGAGCTTATATTTTATTTAGTAGGTAATGGAAATGGGAAAATTTGACAGGAAATGACAGCCAGTGTGAGTTTTAGAAAGATTCTACTGGCTTCAATGTGGAGAAGGAATGAGAGAAGAGCTAGTGAGAAAAGATTAGCAGAGGACCAGAAGGCTAACTAGAGTGTGGGCTAGAGAAATGAGTGGCTTTGAAAATAGGATGTGGGGCAAGGGTAGATAAGGAATTATATAAAGAGTAGTCTAAGTGAACTGGTGGGTGGTGGAATGAAAATAATTTAGAGAAGATATGCGTGTCTTAAGTCTTTGTCAGAAAGGAGCCCTGATGCTGCAGTGGTTAAGTCCTGGGCAGCTAACCAGAGGTTTGGTTCAAATCCACCTGCTGCTCCACAGGAGTAAGATGTGACAGTCTATTTCTATAAAGATTTACAGCCTTGGAAACCCTGTGGGGCAATTCTTTTCTGTCCTAAGGAATCACTGTGAGTTAGTGTTAGACTTGGCAACAGTAGATTTGGGGTTTGATTTATCTCCATTGGAAGTTCTACCTTTCTTCAAAAACCAAACACACTTCAGAGCTCCCAGTCGTCTCATAGTCCTCACATTCCTTTTCTAGGTTTCAAAAATGTCCGCGTAGAATTTTGCTTGCTATTTATCTACCTCATTAGATTGTTGGTCTAGAGATTATATATTTTACTCTTAGTTTATATCCTTTGTAATATGTGAGGAAATCAAACCTGTTGCTGTCAAGTTGATTCTAACTCACAGTGACTTTATAGGGCATAGTCGAACTGTACCATAGGGTTTCCAAGAAGCAGCTAGTGGATTTGAACTGCTGACCTTTTGGTTAGCCGCCAAGTTCTTTACCACGGCACCACCACGAGGACTCCTGTAGTACCTCATGTCACTTCCCATAGTCAGTCTTTGTTAAGTGCTTGTTTGATTGAACGACTTTGAAATGGTTAGTGTCTGACTTAACTTTCTACTTGTGAGCTTTCTTAGGCCTAAGGTATGTTCACCAATAGTAAGCTTTCTTAGGCTTTCTTCCGATCTTCTAATGTAGCTGCTTCGGAGTCAGTTTATGAAACAATAAGTGTGAGACCTTCTGCTGGAACTATTAGCTCCGTGATATGTATTCTACAAATTTGGTTATGTTAATTTGAGTATTTTATCCTTTCTGATGTGTTTAAAATACTTACTTGGAGTGTGATTCCTGATCCAGTTACAGTTTTTCCCTGTGCTGTCATCTTCTCAGTTCATTTTCATGCAAATAAGAGACCTTGACCTTTCCCCTTTTACCAAAAACCTAGTGGGCTAAAAGACAAAAATATGGAGAAGATGACAGAGTAAGAGAGACACTATGGATAAGACTTTCCCTGTTTTATCGTTCCTACAGAGAAGTAAAATCTTTCCTTGAACTAAATTCATAATGTCTTCTGAAGTAGAAAATGTTTTCTACTTTCTTGGTAAAAATATGACTTACTATTGATGAACATTAAAAGAAGAACTATTCTCTTAGAGAGTCTACTTGGTTCTTAATAGAGAAGAGTTGTAACAGTGGCAAAATTCAATACTTGAAGGCTAAATGTTATAGAAGTACTCTTTAAGATATGCTATATGAGTAAATTCAAGGTGTAACTTTAAGACTTAGTATCAGATATGCAGTGAGCTAATTTAATGATGATACTCTGCAGTAACTTTCAGAAAAAAGTAACAGTTCTTATGACTGATGGGGAATAAGTTCTGAAGTACAGAGTCAAGTTGGTTCGTGTGAAAATACCTCTTGTTTATGCCTTCTAATTTGGGACATAATTCATATTGGGATTTAGTTCAGGAAAATACTGTGAATGAAATGTTTTAATGTCAAATTTGCTGTCTGTTAATGATCAAGAATGATCGGGTGTAGTGTAGTGTTTTGTGAAGAAATGGCTTTTTTTAATATTGAAACCTTGTTCCATCAATTGAAGTACAAGTTTTAACTTCACACATTGTTAAATCCCCCCTACCTCCCTTCTGCTCAAAAGAAATGGATGTACATGTTGAATGTATTCATGCTGAAGAACATTTCCAACCCTGAACCTCACTCCTCCACCTATTATTTTAAACTTGAGATCTTGCTAGCCAAGCCTAGTGCCGTCAAGTCGGATCTGACTCCTGGCGACTCTAGATCTTGCCCCAGGGATTTGCATTTTTTAACCCTCTGGCTCCTTGACGTTTGCTTGGGTTTTCTGGACCGAGTTCACACAGAAGCTGTGTCTCTTCTGTTTTTGTTCAGAAATTTAAATCCATAGAGTCCCTTTGAAGTCTGTGTACATAGAATTTGAATCAATAACTTAAAAAAGAAAACTTTCACTTTTGAGCTTCTTAATGTCATAGTGACAAATTCTGTATTTTCATTGATCTTTTTTGACTTTGCTGAATCTGTTTTGAATTTTTTTTAAAGTCATCAGCTCTCTCTAATTTTGGCTATTTCTGTTTAAATTTCCAAACTTCCTGTTTTCTTTTTCGTAGTTTAATCTTTTTAAGTTTACTGGTCAATAGGAAAATGGAAGTTGAGTAGTCAAAAATGGTTTTAATTTTTAATTTAACTACTAGTTTGCTGGTTTTAATATTTAACTGCATGCAAGCATGGAAGGAATTCTTGATGTTAATTAAAAAGAAAACAATTCTTAATTTTAGTATCTTTCCAGCAAAGACACTTACAGGAAATAAAGAATTCGGTGAAAAAAAATTTCTCACACTTGACGATTTTTATTAAGTTGCTGTTGCTGTTCACTTGGGAATAAAATGAGGAGATTTAAATATCAGAAGATTGACAAGTCATCTTTTAGTCTTGAGAATCTATACTAAACATTATAGTTAATCCCCAGTTAAGAATGAGGCTGTTCTAAAAGTTATCCATAGGCAGTTGTTGTTAGGTGCCTTTGAGTCAGTTCCAGCTCTTACCAACCCTCTTCACAACAGAATGAAACACTGCCTGGTCCTGCTTATGCCCACAATAGTTTTTATGGTTCAGCCGCTGTATCAGTCCATCTTGTTGAGAGTCTTTCTCTTTTTAGCTGACCCTCCATTCTACTAAGTGTGATGTCCTGTAGGAATTGATCTCTCCTGACAGCATGTACGAATTATGTAAGACACAGTCTTGATATCTTTGCTTCTTGGGAGCACTGTGGTTGTATTTCTTCCAGAACAGATCTGTTTGTTCTTTTGGCAGTCCACAGTACATACAATATTTTTCTCCAGCACTACAATTCAGAGGTGTCAATTCTGTCTTCCTTATTCATGTTCAGCTTTTGTATTCATATGATGCAATTGAAAATACCATGGCTTGGGTCAGGCACACCCTAGCCTTCAAGGTAGGATCGTTGCTTTTCAACACTATATCTATAGGTAGTTATTTAAAAAGCAGTCTATGCTTCCCTAGTTTGCGTGAATATATTTTACCATGGTATGTATTATTTCTTGGAGCCGTGGTCGCACAATTGGTTAAGTGCTGTAACAACTGCTGCTGGCCAGATGCTAGGCAGTACATGTCAGCTGGCTGCTCCTTGGAAACGCGGTGAGGCAATTCTACTGTGTCCTGTAGGTTCACTGTGAGTCAGAATTGACTTGACAGCAATGAGTTTGGTTTAGTTGTTAGGTGTTAAAGTTCAACTCATGGCACCCCCATATGACTATGTAGAACTGTCCCTCAGTTTTCTGAGCCATAATCTTTATGTTCTAGTTATAATCCACAAAAAGTAATCTAAATCAGTATTTTTCAAACTGTTTTTCTACTTTATTCCTTTTTTTCCCCAGCCATAATCCACAATCCAAGGAATTGATTTCCTGAACACTGTTGATTCTTATAGTTTGTGAAACCCTGACCTCAAGCTACAACATATTTCAGCTCCTTTTATAGAACCTAAAAAGACCCTGATGATGTAGTGATTCATTGCTGTGGCTGCTAACCAAAAGGTCAGCAGTTCATATCCACTGGAAGCTTTGTGGAAACTGTGGGGAGGTTGAACTCTGTCCTATAGAATCACTATGACTCAGAATTGACTTGTGACAGTGGGTTTGGTTTGGTTTTTATTGGTAATCTGTGACATCTCTGAAAATTTGGTCCTGATTTCATTTAGAGACACACAGGAACTCCTTTCCCCTAAAAAAGTCTGTGTTAGATCTCATCCCTTGAACACAACAGGGGAAGTGGTGGTACTGGATGTGTATATGTGTGTGTTAAGTGGAGGGTATGCCCTGCCAGTGACAGGGAGGGAACTGAGATGTTAGGTAATTTTAGTAGTGACGAGAGGAAAAAGAGAAATTCTCCTAGTTTTCTCAGAGAGCTGAAACGCCAGCTTGATTTGTTGTAATGGATATTCATAAATCAAGTGTATCTGTATTGTATATGAGGCATACCTATAATTCCATACTGTAATTAGAAATACATACAGTAATGTTAATTACCATCAAGTCTTCTCCAACTCATGGTGACCCATGTGTGTAGAATTGAAAGTGCCAACCCTTGAGCTAGGAGTTGACAGACAAGAAAAATACATAATAAAAAAAAATCATTATTTAAATACTTAACTGTTTATGCCATCCAAGGACTCGTAATAATGTTGATAATATCAAGTACTTGTTAGTGCTTACTGTGTGCTAGATGTTCTGGCTGTTGTGTTAGAAACATTTGCATCTCACAAAAGTCCCCTTCTTACTAAGATACAAAGAGGCTAAGTCATTGGCTTAGTTTAGGTAACAGCTGATTTAGCATGTGTCCAAACATTGAGTTTTCAGACTACGTACATATTAAAAATGCATTGACCGTTTTCTGTGTAATCTTTGCTTAAATACCTAATGAGTTTTTCATCATATATTTGTTTTTGTCTTCTACTTGTGATGGATACTGTTCTTCTTAAGGAAAATACCTTGATTTCCTTTCCTCAGTTTTCTTTCTGTCATTAGTACAATGTAATTAATTTTTAAGGAAGTGTTACATAATATACACATTACTTGTTTATGAACTTCAATTACATGTAATAAAAGGAGCCTTGGTGGTTAAGCACTTGGCTGCTAACTGAAAGTTTCGAGGTTCAAAGACGGCTAGAGGTACTTGAGAACACAGGCCTGGTGATCTGCTTCTGAAAGTCACAGATCTGTAATCCCTGTGGGCCAGTGTCATGGATTTGAATTTTGTCCCTTCAAAATGTGTGTCATTCTGGCTAGGCCATGATTCCCATTATTGTATGTTGTATGTGGTCTGATATAATTGGCCTGTGGCTTATAAATCCTAATCTGTGCCTGTGGTTAATGGGCAACATTAGGTATGTTAAAGATGTTTGGGATGGGGTGATGACAACACCCTTATTCAAGTCACGGCCCTGGTCCAATATAAGAGGAATTTTCCTGGGGTGTGGCTTGCATCACCTTTTATCTACAGGAGATAAAATGAGACAAAAGCAAACAGAGAGGGACCTCGTACCACCAAGAAAGAAGAACCAGGAGTTGAGTACATTCTTTGGACCCAGGGTTTCTGCACTAAGAAATTCCTGGGCCAGGGGAATATTGATGACAAGGACCTTTCCCCATCTCTAACGAAGAGAGAAAGCTTTCCCCTGGTCCATTCAGACTTTCAGCCTATTAAACTGTGAGAGAATAAATTTATTTGTTAAAACCAGCCACCTGAGGTATTTCCATTATAGCAGTACTAGAAAACTAAGGCAATTATGCTCTGTCATATGGGAACACTGTAAGTCAGGATTAACTGGGTAGTATCCAACAACATACCTAATAAATTGATATATTTATTAAGTAGAAAAATAAGTATTTTTTTCCCTCGGTGCCCTTGGGATATAATTGGATTATATCCAGTTGGAATATAACCAATAAAATTTGAATTTTTTTCTGATTTCCATATAATATAAATATATATATATATATATGTATGTTTCAGAGGTCCTGGTGGTGCAGTGGTTAAGAGCTCAGCTGCTAACAAGAGGTCAGTAGTTCAGATCTACCAGCTACTCCTTGGAAACCCTGTGGGGTAGTTCTGCTGTGTTCTGTAGGGTCACTATGAGTCAGAATTGACTCAATGACAGAAGATTTTTAAAATATGTGTATATGTATATGTGTAGATAACATCTCTTTAAACGTACATGGCTGAAATGCTATCCTTTCATGTTAGCTATGGCCTGAAGAGTGTTTTTACACTTATTTGTAGAACAAAGAAAGACTGACCTTTTAACTGAAAAGTTATTCTTCATATTGATAATTTTTTCTTTTAATTAGCATTTGCTTGAAAGTATCTGTCACTGAAATTTATACTTTAAGCTACTAGTTAGTGTGTTCACAGCTTACGTCACACCAATTATAATGGTTAATATTAACAGCTTATAACATGCTGATGTGCTTTGTGTATTAGTTTAATGTGCTTTGTGTATTAATTTAGTAATTCATAGAAGTGTGCTATATAAATGCTATTATTATCCAATTTTTCAGAGGAGGAAGATTTGAGGCACAGAGAGATTAGTGTCTAAAGTCATGCAGCCTGCTATTTAAAGATCAAGAACGTATTCCAAGTGCCTAGAGCCAGGGTCTGTGCCCTTCCTATAGCACTGTTCTACCTCTGAAAAGTAAAGATTTGCATTCTAAATAAGGATGTAAATTTAAACCTTTTATTCTAAGTAGGAAGGTACATAAAAGTTACTCCAAAATGTATCATTCTGTTTCAGCTTTTAAGTTACAAGTTTTTTCTTTTGAGTGTCTGTTAACAATTTCTTGGTTATTTTTACTGGAAATATCTAACATTTTATAGAACTCAGATGTATACTCAAGTTATAGTGTAAATTTCACATTAAATGTAACTCCATGTATCTATCCATCATGCCTGTTCATCTTTCCTTTCCTTCCTCTGTCTTCTTAAGCTATAGCAATTCAGTGTTAACACATAAAAAGATGTGATTTACATATTGTCCTAATGTCTTATAACTTAGACTTATATGAATAGGTTATAGAGAAATGTTTCATAACAGGTTTTAGTCAATATTCTACCTTCATAATATTTCTAGATCATTTTCTACAGGAAGTGTGATGACAATATATATAGGATACATAAGTATATTTTATCTGATATTTTTAATAAGACTAGAAGCTGAATATTCTTTTCAATTTATGGATATACATCCAAAAAAAAGCTCACTGCTGTTGAGTCAATTCCAAACTCATAGCAGCCTTACAGGACAAGGCACAACTGCATCGTAGAGTTTCCAGGGACCACATAGTGGGTTCAGATTGCTGACACTTTGGTTAGCAGCCTATGCCACCAACGTTTCCATGAATATACATTTAAAAAAAAACTGCCATAGAGTTGGGTCTCACTCTTAGTGACCCTAGAGGTCAGAGTAGAACTGCCCTGTAGAGTTTCCAGGGAATTTGAACTGTTGACCATTTGGTTAGCAGATGTAGCACTTAACCCACTATGCCAGTATACACAGTGAATACAAAATAAGAAAATAAGAAGTCTAGTGATGAATACATCTTTTGATAAAGGTTAATTTTCAGTTTTTTTAAAAAAAAAATACATTTTAAAGTTTAAGTCCAGAGAATTTTCAGCAGATTTCCCCAAATTCATACTTTTTAGAATATATAAACATAGGTAATTATTGTTTTATTTTAGTAGCCAGTTTTTAGAGGAAAAAGGTATATGTGTGGTTATCTTTTCATATCTTCAGGTTTTGCACTTACAGATTCAACCGGCTACAGATTGAAATCAGGGGGGAACAAAAAGAAAAACCAAAGGCCACACTTGAACTTCCTGGTCACAAAGCGCTAAGCTTGATCCAGACAAAGGGCTGCATAGGGTCACTTGCTGTAGCCGTTTCAGAGATCTGTAGTTTTTCTCTAGCTCTCATTCACTGTGGAAAAAAAAAAAAAGATTCCTAAAAAGCAATTAAGTAGTTAGAGCAATCCTTCAAAGCCTTAAGAAGGGGGTAAAGGTGCGTTCTGTCAGTTAGGAAAACAAAAATTTTAAACCTTTTGAAAACTAACATGTTGTTGGCCAAAGTAGCCTGTAAGAGTAGTAAGAACAAATTGAGCATTTTCACAATAAAGCAGAAGCTACGATTGTGAAACTGTTTGTGCTATCCGTGAAATAGCAGAAAAGATCTATCTGGTTCCTGATAAAGTACTCGCAAAAACTGAGAAAATGTGTTAAGTGTTTAAGTAACAACTGTGTATGTAGCATTTATATTCAGTATTTTACGTAACTTAGCGGTGATTTAAAGTATACAGGAGATCATGTGTAGGCTATGTGTAAATACTAGTCCATTTTATATAAGGAACTTGAGCATCTGTGGATTTTGATATTGACAGGAGTCCTGGAACCAGTCCCTGAGTATACTAAGGGAAACTGTAAGTGGAACAGTAAGCTCAAAGGAGTAGGTTTTTGAGGTTTACCAGAGGTAGAGATTTAAGTAAACTTTTTTCTGGTTTTGTGTGTATTATAGTATTAATCAAGAGATTTTGTTGTTGAATTTCAGTCACTATGTAGTACAGGTACTGAATTGAGTTCTAAATTTCTGTCCTTTTACAGGGAAGTATGAAAGCCACACTCGTGTTCACACAGGTGAGAAGCCCTTTGAGTGTGATATTTGTCATCAGCGCTATTCGACAAAGTCTAACTTAACTGTTCACAGAAAGAAGCACAATAATGAAACAGAATTTCATAAGAAGGAGCACAAATGCCCTTACTGTAATAAACTTCATGCAAGCAAGAAGACTTTAGCCAAGCATGTTAAGAGGCAAGTATTATCTTGCTTCCGTATTGTAGTTTATCATGCCTTCTGATTTAAATACATAGTGAACTAAAAATAGCTATGAAAAACCTGTCTCCATTTTTTTTATTGCTTAATATTTTGCAGAGGTTGCAAATTAAGGACAGCAAATGTTGGTTCATTCCTATTTTTCATTCATGCTTTTGGGATTTTTTTTTTTTTTTAATGTGAAAACAACTCTAGTCCATAATACAGAAGTTTAAGGGAAAGCATTTTGGGTAGCCTGTTTTCTGTCTTGATGTCTTAGTTATCTAGTACTGCTATAACAGAAACACCACAAGTGAGTGGCTTTAACAAACAGAAATTATTTTCTCATAGTTTAGGAGGCTAGAAGTCCAAATTCAGAGTACAGGCATTCCGGGAAGGCTTGCTTTCTCTTCTATCCCTGGAGGGAAGTCCTTGCTGCTTTTGAGCATCTGCACCTGAACAGTCTTCGTGTGGCTTGGTGTCTCTCATCCCCAGTCTCTGCATCTCTAGCATACTTGTCTCATCCTTTTTATATTTTGAAAGAAGTTAATTTAAAACATACCCTACACCTATCTTGTCTCACTGACATAACAAAGATAACATTTTCCCACATGGGATTCAACCATGGACGTAAAGGATTTACAACAAATATTAAATATTTTGCGGAGAAACAATTCAGTCTGTAGTAGTGTGGGTTTTGTCATGTATGCTTTCAGAAAAACATGATTTTAGAACTCTGGGAAACTCATTTTTTCATGTCTAACTTTATTTTTAATGTAGTCCATTATCTGAAATAGCTTGCTCCATCCCTGAATGTATTTAAAATGTGATTCCATTTTCCTTTGACTATTTCAGTATAAACGTAGGTGTATATATGGTTTATGAAAATGAGAATTAGAGCTATGTTGTTGAAGAACTCATAAGTGCCTTTTTTTTAAAGAAATCATTGCTTAGTTCTTGTAATTGTCACCAGATTCATATGGACTGTTGATGTAACTAATGTAATCTTTTCCTAATGATCTTTTTCTCTTTTTCTGATAGATTTCATCTTGAAAATGCACAAGAATTTATTTCTATTAAGAAGACTAAGAGTGAAAGTTGGAAATGTGATGTAAGAGTTTTACATTTTTCTTTGTATTAGAAAATCAAATGTAATGCTGCCTTTTGGGAAAGTAAGGTAATTAATTAGATTTTAAAATAATATAACCTAACTTATAGTGCCTTTTACACAAAATTATACTGTGTTTCTTTCTGTCGTTGTAACTTAAGTCCTGTGTAGATCGGTTTTTAGATGATGCGCCTGAGAAATGGAGACCCAAGTTTTTATTTCTGTTGTAATCGTTATACTGTATATTTACAGTTGTGTGTACAAGCTGTGACAGCTATTGCACAGAATATAAAATGTGAGAATGTTTCCTTCTTTCTGGTTATCTATTACATAACAAGCTACCTTAAAAAATTATGATCTTGAGCAACTTTTGTTACATTTTTTTGTGGATTAGGATCCAGAGTTGGAATGGAACTTTGCTAGGTAATTTTATTGTTCTACATGGCATCACTTGAAGTCACTCAGAGATACCAACTGGTAGATGTTTTGATCTGGAAGATCCTGTTCCAGAGTGGTCCCTAACAAAACTAGCAGTGTAGTGTTGGCTGATGGCTAATAGCTCAACAAGTACTGTTGGCCTGGAGCTTTAATTCTTTACCAGTTTGTTCTCTTCATGGACCTAGTTGGGCTTCCTTCTAGACTAACAGCTAGATTCAGAGAGTGAGTGTGTATTCTGGAGTAGGCTCGGATGTCTGAGAACATGATTTCTCCCACATTCAGTTGGTTGAAGAATTCACTACAGCCACTGCAGATTTAAGGAAAGGGCAGTTATAGTCTATGATGCTGCTAACTAAAAGATCAGCAGTTCAAATCCACTAGCCACTCCTTGGAAACTCTGTGGAGCAGTTCTCTGTCTTTCAAGGTTGCTGTGAGTCAGACTTGACTTGATGACAGTGAGTTTGAGTTTTGGTTTTCAGTAGTAGGAGTAGCAAAGAATTCATGCTTACCGTAATTCTTTCATATCAATAGATTACTTTTTCAGTATTGAGGTAAATATTGTGTAAAGGAGTCACCAGCCAACACTTTTTCTTCCTTAATACGAGGCCTTAATTTTTATGTGCAGCAAAATCCTTATCATTTCTCTGATTTCAACTTAACAGGAATTGAAGCTAATTATTTGAATTTGCATAAAATGATTTCATCCTCTTGGATTATTTAACTTATCATCCTCAGTTGTAAAATTATGAGTATAGCAATTATATCTACCTTCTGGGAATATTGTATGAATTAAATGAAATAGTGGATTACTTAGCATTGTGCCTGATACATAGTACATACCTTATTATTATTGGGGCCCTGGTCGCATAGAGGTTAAGCATTTATCTGCTAACCAAAAGGCTGGCAGTTCCGATCCACCAGCTGCACCTTGGAATCCCTACAGGGCAGTTCTACTATGCCCTATATAATTACTATGAGTTGGAATCAACCCTACAGCATTTTTTTTTTCAATTATAGTAGCATCCTGCTTGTTTTTAATCTGATGTTTGCCAGATTTCTATAAACAGCATGCCTCTTCCTTCTGACCACTTCAGGAAGTAACATTTGAAAGCAGGTTTTCTGTGACATGCTTCTAATTAAATATATGGTAACAATAATAAACCTTTTACTAATGACATCTAAGTGACTTAACATAGATGTAAAAATACATTATCTACATAATACATTTTTCATAGATTTAGGAATCCTGACTACAGTCAGGAGGTAAGATTACTGTGTGTAGCTCTTTTGGAGACTTAAAGAGTTAATAGCTAGTTTTGGTACTAATGTAAAATAAGTACTAACTGTATTTCCTACAGGGCATTTTTTGCACAATTAGAAAACAGTATTTGTGTCATTATAGCAATTAGTCTTACTAAGTCAAGTATAATCTTATGTTGATTATATTTTCAGTACATTTTCTATTGGGAGTAGCTTTCTTTGACCACTGAATTTAAGGGTTTGTTTTTTCTTCTTAGAAACTTTGTATTTTAATTTTTGTTTTAGGTTCTCTTATATTTTATATGCACTTCCATTTAGATTTGCAAGAAATCTTTTACTAGAAGACCACATTTGGAGGAACATATGATTTTGCATTCTCAAGATAAACCTTTTAAGTGTACCTATTGTGAAGAACATTTCAAGTCACGGTTTGCACGATTAAAGCATCAGGAAAAGTTCCATCTGGGTAAGCAAGTTACTTTTTGTAAAAGTTATCATAGCAATTGTTGATATTGTTGATTATCACATAATGCCGAAGGACCCTGTTACTGTTGAACCACTGTTAGTGAACTTTGAGTACTAGCTTAGGAGAGGTAAATCATGTAAATTGGCAGAAATATTTAATTTGCTGCAGTTCCTGAGGTGAGTAAGTATGTTTATTTATGGTTGATTGGTAAATATACTTGGGAGTGCTTGGGGTGAGGCATTTTTATTTGGGGAAAAACTCATTTTTCAGGAAAAGAAGTAAACGTAGTGTATTTAGAATTCAGTGTACTATCTGATGAGTTTGCTCCCTAATGCTGGGTCCAAAGTTGAGACCTGTAGGCTGGATGGTAATAAACCAATTGCAGTTGAGTCAGTTGAGACTCATGGTGACCTCTTATGCCTCAGAGTGGAACTGCAATCCACAGGGTGCATAGTACTGTAATCTTGCAGAGCTATAGCAGCAGATCTTTCTTCCATGGTGCCGCTGGGTGGATTCTAACACTCATACTTTTGGTCAGTAGTCACATGCAAACCATTTTTGCTACCCTGGAACGTCATCAGGTAAAAACATATGACTGTTGATCCCAATAATAAATTACTGTTATCTCAGGTACAAGTCTCTTTCTATCTTACTCAGTGTAGAACTGTCAGAGGTAGTTAACATTATAGCAGAAAATTTAAAAAAAAAAATCTCTGCTTTACAATTAAGTAAAAATGTAGTTTACAACACTGCAACACTTAGAGGAATATCTGATTTATCATCATTGGAGCTTGCAAAAGTTTAAAAGGTATAGAACTCAAATTCATCTTACAGGCAAACTTAATAGCATTTAATATGACTGACAAAAAACAATGTGGCTTTAAACTGTATTAATAAAAATGTGTTGTTTAACCTTACGGAGGTAACAGTCTAATTCTGAATTGATCTGGAATATTGTATTCCTTGCTGGATACCACATGTAAGATAGATACTGATAAGTATGTATTCTAGCAGTGGGTAATTACGGTGATAATAGGGTCTTAAAATCATGCCATGTGGAAAACTTTGAAGGACCTTGAAATATTTCATCTGGGAAAAGGAGATAAAGTAACTGTCTTCAAATGCTTCCAAGTCTCTTGTGTGTAATAAGGAATCCTAGTGTATAAGAGTGATGTTTTCTGTATTGCCTTTAGTAAATTGTTCTTCCATAGTGTTCCAATTCAACATATCCAAGAAAGCCATCATGTGAAAACAGTTTTCAGAGACATGTTCACAGTTGCATATGAAAAATTTTTTTAGGCTTTATTTCCAGGAGAAACAGCTTCCACTGGGGAATTAATAGTTTTACTTGTGTGTGAAATTAAAGCTATATATATTTTTCTTATCTTACCTTTCAGAAACATTGTAGCAAAGGAATTTTTTTCTATTAACATACTGCTTCAACCTCTTTTCCTACTTAATTCAACTTTCATTTAATACATCGCTTAGTAAATAATTATTCTAGGATATTTTCAGAGCATGAACAATTTTAAGGAATAGATTTAGTTTCAACAAACACAAATTTATGTGTTAGAGCTTACAAGCTGAAGTGACTTGTCTCGCATTGTAATTACTTTCCCTCCTATGAAAACGGATAAGCAGATGCTAAGCTCATTAGCTGTTAAGAATTACTGGAAAGAGTATGAAAAGGTGGTCAAACCAGAAGATTTTAAAGACTTTCTGGTTTTCATTGGTTTATTTAGGCTAATTTAAAAGATACCTTATTTTTTCTTATCTTGCTTCAGTGGATTTAGTGACAAGAAGTATTTCAGAAATGCTGAACAGTAAGGATTAGCTAACTTTTTAACTAACGTTCACTATGGAAAATCCCCAAGGAAAGTACATTCAACATTTAATTAGCATTTTCTGAGTAACTGCTAAATATATGATGAATTTTTGTAAGTATTTGGGGATACTATTCCTGTGAAATAAATTAATGGTCCAGTAAATAAATCATTATGTTATAAAGCCCATACAGATACTTTTCACCTACTAAGATAATTTTAGAAACTCTCGTGGTATTGTGGTTAAGAGGTATGGGTGCAAACCGAAAGGTCAGCAACTGAATGTGCCAAGTGCTTCTTAGAAACCCTATTGTGCAGTTTTTACCCTGTTCTATAGAGCTGGTTTGAGTTGAAATTGACTCAGCAATAATGGCTATGGGTTTAAGGTAATTTGCATAATTTTTAATCATAGTTGACCTTGGCTAGATTGTATTTGCAAGAAAAAAATTTAATAGGAAGCATAATGTAGAAGACTTTAAAACAAGACTTGTTTCCCAGGTCTGACTAAGCCACTTAAGGTGTAAGCTGGAATAGCCTGTTACAGAAGTTTCCTCATTTATGGTATTTCTTTTACAAATGTTGTTGAGGATTAAAGGAGGTAATGATACACAAGTACCAAACATTGTGCCAGACATTGTTTTCTTTTCCTTTCTCTGAATTTGTTATTTCTGGTGTTATAATTTTCCTATTATAATGTTATGTCTTACTTTATTTATGGCATTATGATTTTTCATATTTTCAGTACCTTTGAGAATTACAGCTCATAGATAGAACAATAACTTTGCGTTTGTCCACAATTAAGAGAAAAAAACTAATAAACCTATTAGAATGTTGCTTTAGAATATCATGTGTTGTTAGCTGCCGTGGGGTCAGCCCCTGACTCATGGTGGCCTCATGCACATCTGAACAAAAACACTGCCCAGTCCTGTGCCATCCCCGTCACTGATCGTGGATGGGACTGTTATGGTTGGCATGGTTTTCACTGGCTGATTTTCAGAAGCTGATAACCAGATTTTTCTGCCTAGTCTGTCTTTTGGAGCCTCTGCTTAATTTGTTTGGCGTCATAGCAACACACAGTCCACCATTAACAGATGGGTGGTGGCCCTGCATGAAGTGTGCTAGTGGGAGATTGAACTTGAGTCTGCTCCACATAGAAGGCAAGAATTCTGTCATTGAACCACCACTCCCTCTCTGGGTATTGTACGCATATATGCTTAGTATCTTTTGTGTCTCTCTGTACTTCTGTGTCTTGAAATTATTGTGTGGTTTGGATAAGTGCTTCTCAAAATTTGGTGTCAACTGAAGGGTTTAGTAAAACACAAGTTGCCGAGCCCCACCATCAGTGTGAAATTCTTTTGTATGGCCTAAGAGTTTGCATTTCTAACAACTCCCCATTGATGTAGATCTATCACCACACTTTGAGAACTTGTTTAGATTATTCCGAGCTACATTCATACTACTTACATTAGGATGATATATTTTTTAAATCAACAGAAGAGACATTAAAGTAATATTCTGTACAGTTAAGGGAAAAGAATTTTTTAATTTATCTGTTTGTTAGTATAAAAGTTGTAGAATTTGTCTTTAAAAGGTCAAATACTTAATTCTAACAGTGTGCCATGAAAATCTCGTTTAGTAAGAGACTTGACTGTGCCCTGAACTGAATGTCAACCTAGAGGCAAAATGTAGTATCAAAAAACCTGATATGTAACTGAATATGCAAGAATATGTTCCTTTTCTTTTTTTCACCCCACTGGAACCTTCAGCTATACAGGATTTCCAAGGAGTGGCTGGTGGACTCAAACTGTGGACCTTTATGGTTAGCAGCTGTAACTCTTAACCCCTGAACCACCATAGCTCCATGCTTGTAGTTATCATATTACAGCAAGTTTTAGTGGTGGATTTTTCACTTATCCCCTAACATACACTTCTAAGTAATATGTTGGCATTTTTATTTCCTTCATCTGTTTATTTTAACTGTACAGATCCTGACTCTTCTTTCTCCAGTTTCTGAGACCTTTTTCATAGCATTTAACACAGTGCTAGATATGAATTAAAATGAGTAAATAATTGTTAAATGAATTAATAAATTAGTCAAATTCTATAGAAGGTGAAACACGGTGATTTTAGATGAGAATGTGTTACAGATACTTAATGCACATTTTGAGATCATCTCTCATTTCTCAGGTGCAAAAACCTGTTGAAACTGTGAAAACTACTGTGGCTGCTGAACAATTTTAATTTTGATTGTAGATATATTTCTGAATTCCAGTGTCCAAATGTTTTCTTTCCATTGTGCTATTATGATTAATTTTTCATTAGAATTCTATCTTTACCTTACCCTTCCAAATTCTGAGACAGTTTCTTCCAAGTAATGGTTTCTTTGAAATGTATCTACTGTACTTTTTTTTGATACATCCTCTGCCTTCCATTAGTGTGCTTTCAGTGGAACTCTTGTTCTTACCATTTACTTTTTCAGTAAAATCATGGTGAAATTTGGAATCCACTTAATATCAGTATTACCAGGAGAATTCTGCTTTCTAACAGATTTAATTTAGCAGAATTTAGTTGTGTAAGACTAAACAAAAATCTGCCACAGTATTGTTTTGTCTGCTTAAGATAACTAAAAACTTATTACTCTTGTTATTAGAGTCAGAGTACATTTCTAAACCGTGAACTCTGTTAAGTTCTCTCTTTAGTCTTCCAAAGTTTCTCATTTCTTCCTTTTTCCAGGAATTTGGTATATAGCATATTCTATACTGTTCCTCTCTGCTTTCAGACTAGTAGTTGGTCATTTGAATTTATTAACTCATTAGTTTATTCAACATTATATACCTGTATTCAGTTCAAGGGATATAGATATTATTGTAACCTGCCTCGTAGGAATAAACAATGTAGGAGGAAAGAGAAAACTATAAATAATTTTAATGGACTGTGGTATATGTACTACTAATAACAGACAAATTTATAGCGTACTTTTTAAACATGTAACGTAACATCTATATTTTAAACTTAAATGTATGCTTCTCTTTCCTTTTTAGGTCCTTTTCCATGTGACATATGTGGTCGTCAGTTTAATGACACTGGAAATTTGAAACGCCATATAGAGTGTACCCATGGTGGCAAGAGAAAATGGACTTGCTTTATCTGCGGAAAATCCGTACGAGAAAGGTGAGAAATTGTCTACACACCCAGACAACTTCTGGTACTATTACGTAAACATACCTAATCAAAGAATCTATGGAAGACTTAGGAACTGGAAGCCTCAAATACCTCTAGAACTGAGGTAAATGAAAGGAAGAATCAAGAGCATTAGAATAAAACTGTTTTGGAAATTGAGTCCTTGTATTCCCTTCTACCACTTACATAGGCACTTACTGCTGACCTCCTACTTTTCTCCCCATGGGTATAAACCTGGAGCATTTTCTTTCTCGATAGGTAACAATAGGATTTCTGGACTGAAATCTGCAATGTTATATGATTAAGTATGTTCTGAAGGCTGAATGCAGGACATCTCAGCTCGTATCCCTACCAACTACTTAGCTTTTAGACTTTATCCTCCAGGCAGTAGATGAGAAGAGTATTCTCTGAAAATATGAGGGAAAAGGACAAGTTTGTTCTCTAATAGATGGCATATCCAGATCACCTGCAGCGAAACAGTCAAACAGTCATCAGAGCACACACCATACACCGTTCTGTCTGTTTTTTAGCTTGTTACACTTTATCATGAACAGATACATATAATGTATCTTTGTAAAGATTACAAAACATAGGAGGGAAAAATCTTTAAAATGAGAGACAGCTTCTAACTCAAGCAAATAGTGAAAATAAGTTGAGGAAACATTATACAGCAAGAAAGAAGGGGGAAAAAAACAATAACTACTAATATCTGTAGTTGAAGATACAGAGTCCATTAGCTAAGACATGGGTGCTTTACAAGGAATCACTCAGATAAACAAACCAGAGCACTAGAAATTAGAGTGATGGTCAGTGTGAGGACCACAGTGAGCAATTAGAGGACAGAGTAAGAACATTTACCAAAAAGTAGAATGATAAGATACAGAAATGTAAAGTAAAGGTTAGAACATTAGCGGACCGGACAGGAATTCCAACATCTATAAAATAGGCACTCCAAAAAAGAAAAAATGCAGAGGGAGGAAGTCATCATGTCAAGAAAATGTCCCAGAACTGAAAGACAGATAGCGATGACCCATCACATGCTTGCAACATTAGATGAAAATAACCTACACTAGAGATATCACTGTGATATTTCAGAACACTCTAGACAGGGGTGGAAAATGGTTAATACCCTGCATCAAGAATTAGGATTACATGGACTTCTCTTAATAGCAACACTAGAAATGAAACAGTGCTGTGGTATTTTCAAAATTCTGAAAGAAAATGATATCCAACCTACAACTCTATTTGCTCTCAAACTGACGATTTACTTTGAAGCTAGAACAAGGAAATTTTTAAGATTTCAACATTTTTCATGTATTCTTCATAAAACTTGTGAAGGATGTGTTCCACCAAAATAAGAGGCTAAACTGGTAAACATGAAGACAAGGGCTATGGATAGGAGTTCTACATGGAGAGAGATGAAAGGAAGTCTTGGGATGGTAAACAAAGATCACAAAATGTTAGATTTGTAATAGATGTAATATAATTATTGCTATTAATATGGGCAGCCAGTCCATATTAGTAGTAATAGTGACCCAAGATGTGTTGCGGATTGTCGTTACTAAGACCTCTGGTGGCATGTTTTCTCTTTTAACAGGTGACGGAATTCTAGAATCTGGCCCAGATTCTCATGTATGCTCTGATCTATGTAATACATTTGTATATTTATGAAGTCCCTCCACTTGTCTTTATATCCTGCTTCTTAATGTAACTTACGTCATGCATTTTATAGAAATACTCTTTTTTGATGTATCCATGAATATGAGGTTGGCCGTGATAAACTGAAGAGTAGAATATTTAGAACAGCTCACTCACCTGGTCCGTTCTGACTATGCCCAACCTTGGTGAACCCTTTGTTTCTCACTATTATTCATTGCTTGCTGATGTCTCCAAAAGAGCTCTTGTTAATTGTCAGGAAAACTGCAGCCAGACTGTGGTCCAGAGACACTGTTTACATTACCTTCTAGATACTTTGTCTAGTTAATAGTAACAAGATTGTTACGTTTGTGCATGCTGAGTTTGTGAAGACATACAATATATTGTTTTGTGGTTCATACATAGGTAGTATAACAAAAAATTAGGGGAATGAGTAACGTAAGTGATTATTTTTGGGGGGGAACCAGAAAAGAGACCAGGGAGGAGCATACAGAAGCTTTCTAAGGCATCATAGTGTTCACCATCTTAGTATAAGCACTTACATGTAAGTGCTTATTTTAATGCTATAAATAGTACATACAAATTTTATACTCTATTCAGTAGAGAAAAGTTCCATAGTTTAATAAAAATTAGAAATGTCTGCTAAAATTAGACATCGCTATAATGGCAGAATATTGATATTTACATGAAAACTTACACCTATAGATTGATAATTTATAAAGTTCAGTATGTACATTTCACATTCATTTTCCCCCTTAAAGATCTTTCTATGAAAGCAAAAAGCGTACATACAAACTACCAAACAACAGCAACAACAAAGAACACCAAAATTCTTTTTGACTTGGCAATCTGCTCTTGTCAACAACGTTACAACCTAGGAAACGCTACAGGGCATTTCTGCTCAGTCATTTAGGGTCATTATGAGTCAGAATTGACTTGATCGCACAGACCAACAGCTTGGTACATAGGGATCTAGAGATATTTTGAGAGGTGTATCCCACAAAGCTAGGTACACTTGGCAAACATTGGTGGCATTTGTAGAAGAGCACCATCTATTGGCAAAGCTGTACCCTCATTTCAGATTCAGGCTGTAAGCTCACTAGGAACATGATTGAAATTAGTAGTGACAACCAAAAGGTCACACATTTGCTTTTCTTTTTTTTTCTATCTTTACATAGCAGTTTAAATGTGGGGAAACTGTTAGAACTTTAGGAATTGCTAGTGATACATTCGGAGCAGTAATGGTTATACAGTGGCCCAAATCAAAGGCCAATAAAATTCAGAGAGTTAAGAATAGTAACAATTGTATCTTTTATGTGACTGTGTTTTTTTTTTTACATTGGCACCTAGAAGTTAGACATACCTGTTTTTGTCTTAGAACATTCTTTCAGCAAATATTGAATATAGATTTGGAAAGAATAATATTGGTAAGTTGGATCCCTTAAATATCATTAAACCCTCTCCACCAAAATTCATGTAAGTTTTAGTTAATTGAATTGTGATGATTAAGCATCTTTTATTTGTAGTACTTGAAAATTTGCTCAAACTGTGTAGTTAAATACCTCAGCAAACCAATGACAGTGACCATAGTGGTTACTTGCTGAGAAAATGGTCTAATAAAATACAAAAAAACAGTGTAGGAGAAAGAGGGAAGAATTTGCCATATCCATTAGCTTTGGTACCATTCTAGGAGACATTCTAAAACTCTGTGTTTAACGTGTAGCATAAAACCTGCAACTAGTGTAAGTTGGGAAAACAGATACTTTTCTGAACAACAGAAAAATGAAAAGACTGCACTCTGTCAAAGGCAGGAAATTTGTAAGATGCAGAAAAGCAAGTCAGTCATTTTGAGTTCCAGCTCTCAAGGTTTCCTTGTACACCCCTTGCCGTAGACTTAATTCTGTCCCACAGTGACTGTAGAACAGAGTGGAACTGCTCTTAGGGTTGCCACAGTTGTAATCTTTATGAAACCAGACTTCCAAGTTGTTCTCTCGTGGAGTGGCTGATGGTTTTTTAAGCTACTGACCTTTTGGTTAGTAGCCAAGCACTTACTCACTCTGCCACCCAAACCAAAAACCGAACTCACTACTATCGAGTTGATTCTGACTCATAGTGACCCTATAGTACAGAGTAGAACTGCTCCATAGAGTTTCCAAGGAGCGCTTGGTGGATTTGAACTTCCAGCCTTTTGGTTAGCAGATGTATCACTTAACCACTACACCACCAAGGTTTCCACCATATGATGGGGGCTCCTTAATACATATATAGGCATTTTAAAAAATGTTAAACAAAATATATATTTTGCGTATTTTTAACACAGAACTACTTTAAAAGAACATTTGAGAATACATAGTGGAGAAAAGCCTCATCTTTGTAGTATCTGTGGGCAAAGTTTTCGTCATGGGAGCTCATACAGGTAAGTCATACTATTTTTTTCTATATTAAGTAGGATAAAAAATTATCTTTCCATTTTAATTCCATTTTTTTAACATTGCTTTAGTTAAATATGCCAAATTAAAACATTAGAATATACAGTCTTCATTGTACAGCATAAAAGAATACTATTAAATGTTTTCTTACCATCATTTGGTTTAATGCTTAAGCTGTCATCATTTAAATATTTTTGTCATTACTTCTTTTAATCAGTCAAATTTCATTAAAACTCTGGTGTTTTAAATTTAGCGTATTGTTAATAACAAATGCTTTGGTATAAAAATATAGCACAATTGAAAACTGGAATTCTCAATTATAGAAAGTCTTGTTGCAGTAATTACAGTTTATTCAGTTATTTTGTGTCTGAATTCTGATGACATTTGCAGTTTATGGGAAACTGTGTCTTTTTTTTTCCATGAATATATAACAGATATCTGCTTACTATAAGACACATGTACAATTTAAATTGTTTAATTAATATTTAAGAATTCTAATCTCAAGGCTTTAATATTTATACTTTTATTTAATACTTACCTTTATTAATGTCCCTGGGTGGCTCAAACTTGACCACTATTCTAAAAATTGTGATTCAAATGCACCTGGTGTTACTGTGGAACATAGGTCTGGCGATATACTTCGATTAAGATTATAATAAAGATAACTATGAAGCAGTTCTAATCTGTTACACATGGGGTTGTATACAAGAGTCAAAATAAATGTGATAGCAGCTGACAGCAACAGTGAGCTATGTGTCATGTCTAACCCTGTTGTTGTTGAGTCAGTTCTAACTCATAGTGACCATATAGCACAGAGTAAAATTGCCCAGTAAAGTTTTCAAGAAGTGCCTGGTGAGTTCCAACTGCCAACCCTATGGTTAGCAGCTGTAGTGTTTAACCATTATACCACTGGACTTTCCCTGTCAAGGTCAATACTTAGACAGTACAGGAAGTTCTCAATTATTAGTTATAAGTGGTATCAGTTGTCCAGAATAAGACAAAATTACAATTACGTGCTGTTTTGTTTGCAGTCATTATTTTGTGTGTGTCCACTTGTCTGCTTAACTCATTTGTGACTCTTAATTCCTTCATGAGTCACTTCCCCGTTTGGTATCTTGAGACATAGTTAACAGCCCTGGACATTTGGTAGGGTGAGTGAAGTAGATGCAGGATATAGCAAGTCAGGAACAAATACCATCTGTAACAATGTAGAACTAATTTTTCAAAAGAAATAAATAGGTTCTGTGGTGTCAGGTGATAAAAGAGGAGGATTCTGAAAGTCTTAGAGATGGAACAGTGGATCTATGAGGGTCATTGCATAAACATCTTTGTTTTCATTGTTTATAGTGTATCAAGCTTTTTCTTTCTGTGTTACCAGTTTCAGTGCTCTTGAATTTTTTTCCTTACAGGCTTCACTTACGAGTACATCATGATGATAAAAGATACGAGTGTGATGAATGTGGGAAAACATTTATTCGTCATGACCACCTTACAAAGCACAAAAAAATACATTCAGGTAAGTTGTATTTTGCAGTTAGGCTTCCAAAATCTTTTTTCAGAGCACCTAAAAACAATGTAGTAAGTTTATTACATTATGTTGGCTATAACTGTAATAATTTGCTTTACAATGGTCTCCCCTCTATAATGCTGGTCTAGCAACAGTTTTAAAAAAACATCTGAAAGGAACTTAATTCTTTGGCATGCTTTTGCACACTGTAATTTTAGTCAGCCCTTCCTTTCTCACCGTAAAGTATATTTTTAAACTTTGATTTTAATCAGGTTCTAGAAACTTGTATTTTTTTCATTTTACATGGAATTATTTACAATCATTGCTGTTGGCACTGCCTTAAAGGGAAAAGACAAGGTAATATGTCTCATTTTGACTGGACTTGAGAAGTTGGCAAAATTTGGTATTTAAAAGAAAATGATTATAATCAGATATGTATATTTTAATGCATTTTGAATCTCGTGTTTGGAAAAGAGTACCTTAATAACCCTGATCAATTTCAGATCTTTATAGTGCATTCATAATTTTTGAATTCTGGGGATTTCTTTCGTATTTTTCTCTCAGATTGATGTTCAGGAAGTGGTAAGAGAGCCAACTATGTGAGCACAATAATGGGAAAGAGCCGTCTGTATGAGCACAGTAGAACAGGTGACTATTACTGTTATTAACAAAATTTAAATGTACCGTTGCAACATATAGTAATTATTTTATTAAATGATCCTTACTAGGCATTACAGTTGTTATCACCACTGTGGAAACCGTGGTAGTGTAGTGGTTAAGTGCTAAGTCTGCAAAAAGTAAGCAGTTCAAAGTTTCCAAGTTTTCCTTGGAAACTCCATGGGGCAGTTCTGCTCTGTCCTGTAGGGTCAGAATTGACTCAATGGCAACAGATTTGGTTGGGTTTTATCACCTCTTTTAAAAGATACTGAAAGATCCAAGGAATTTTTTTTTTTAGAGAAGTTCTGTATTTGCAGTCTTAAGAGGAGAATTCTAAATTCTTAATTATAGAGGTCACATGGCTAATTTGCACACTGGTATTAGGTTTCACCACTGATTTTTGAAGGACTAGGTTTTATAGCTGAACTTAGGGACCAAGCTGATAAACTAGACTCATCTAGAATATTCTTTGTTTTTTGGCTCTTTACAAATGTAAGAAATCCCTGCAGGTGAAAAATCCTTTAAAAATAAAATACAAAGATCTGAAAATGTTCAGGTCCTTTTTTATAAGTTGTAAGATAGACTTATCTTGATTTATTATGTGTTCATTTGAAGTGTTTGATGTATAGCTGTATATATAAATCCTGTTTGGAAGAATTTTCATTTATCTTGCTTTGTAACATTGAAAGGTAAGGTTTGAAATCTACTAATTTCCTCTCCAAGAGGGGAAAGGATTCACTTCATCAGAGTAAACAGATTTTTTTAAAGAAAGATAGTGTGAGTGAGGAGTATGAAGCAAATATTCCAGAATTACGGGTGAATTTATTTAATGATATGTTTCTTGCCATGTGACATTACTGTTTGGTTTTTTTGTTTGTGAAGAAAAGCAAAATGAAAACCAGAAAGAGTCCCCACAAAAATGAAATATGTTTTATAATCAAAATATTTGGGTCTTTGTTTTCAGGTGAAAAGGCTCATCAGTGTGAAGAGTGTGGAAAATGTTTTGGTCGAAGGGATCATCTCACTGTTCATTATAAAAGTGTACACCTTGGAGAGAAGGTGTGGCAAAAGTAAGTGAAAAACAAAGCTTTTCAAAATTACTACAAGTAAGTCTGTTAGAGGAAAGTTAAACTTTTCACGTGGTTGAATTTGTTGAATTGTGGGCAGGTTGACCAGCTGCCTTCCTGTATTGCTTCTGTAGCTTCTCTGCAAGCCTAAGAAATTGGCCAAGGCAGTTTTTTTTCCAAGTTGTTTTAAGTGATTCAGAGGTAAGGCACTAGTAGATACTGAAGTTAATGACTAGTATAAAATCGTGGTGTTCTTTTGGGATTCCATTTATCTTACATTGCTTTGCCTCTTTGAGAGCTAAATATATTGCCCATAGATTACACTTAGTATGACTGCATTAGAAAGAGTTTGTAGGCAATCACAACAAGCATTTAAAGTGATATTTAAAGGAGAAATGTGTTGCTCAGACACCAATTTTGTAATATAATCCAGATATCTCTGTTTAACTGAGTTTGCTGCTAAGTGTATATCCTCACAGAACCCTATTCTTGGTCTAAGTAGTTTAGGGCAGATAATAAGTACATAGATACAGTCTGGGTTCTGGAGAACTCAGCTTTGTGACCTAAACGTACATAATTCAACTATTTATATGTATACATGTACAGATATGTAACAGTTGTCTTTTAGTCAGTTCCAGCTTATAGCAACCTTGTAGGACAGAGTAGAATGACCCTATAGCATTTCTGAGGAGCAGTTGGTGGATTTGAATGGTCACCCTTTTGGTTGCAGGGCTCTGTACACGCACACACGCACGCATGCACATGCAGGCACGCATGCACACTGTTGTGGGGTTGGGGGCCCTCATGGGGCAGAGGTTAAGAGCTCGGCTGCTAACCTAAAGTTTGAGTCCTTGGACAGCCTGTGGGGCAGTTCTGCACTGTCCTGTAAGTTCGCTGTGAGTCAGAATCAACTCAACATGAATGGGACTGGTTCAGTTTTCCAGTATGTCTGTATATATATGTGTATCTATATAAAATATACATATAATAAGTAAATAGTTTGAACAAAAGTAGAGAGGGTGTTGATTTGAATTCATTGATTCATTTACTGATTTTGTTCATTAATTCACAGAATTCATGTATTTATTATGTGCTAGGAATTTAGCTAAGTGTCAGAATATAAAAATTTACATGACATTGTGCAGAAAGAAGAATAAGAGGTTTACTATATGAATGGACAGAAAATGAACTTAGAACTTCGGACTGATTTGCTCTAAGAGTCTCAAACTTTTTTCCCTCAGGGTCCTTTTATACCCTTCAAACTTATGGAGTACCTCAGGAGCTTTTAACATACAATGTATCTATCTTTGTTGACCGTCTTTAGAATGTAAACAGAAAGATTTTGAGTCGTATTTCCTGATTCATTTAAAAATAATAATATACCTATCATATGCTAACATAAAGAGCAGATTTTTTAAAAAATAACAAAAAATGTAAGAGTACCATTGTTTTACATTTTTATAAATCTAATGGCTGGCTTACTAGAAGACATCTGGATTGTCCTATCTGTTGTAATGTTATTTTGTTTGAAAGAGATGAAGAAAATACACCCTCACACAAATGGTTGGGAAAAGGAAGAATATTGTTACTGAATATGTGGGCACTGTATGCAGCTCCCCAAGAGCCACAGCAACTTAAGAAAAATGATGTCCTCAAGCCAGCCAAAAAGAGCATCAAAATTTCATATTAGTTATTAACTTCAGTATGTCTCAAAATTTTCGGGTAATTGTGGATATCTTTATCTGATTCTATAGCAAAACTAAACAAGTCATAGTTCGTTAAAGATTAATTATGTGGTGGCATCTGACACTGGCTTAATAAAGTGTATATATTGTTAGCATTCAGTCTATTGGTCCATCTTGTTACCCATGTGTTGTAATTATTACAATATCTGTATTAGTGTCTGTCATTCGAAAAATATGAGTTCCCTGAGTTATGCATATTTTCCAAATGTTAACTCACTTTGCAGTCCTTTGATATTGTATCACATTTGTTAAATAGTGCCTGTAGTCTTTCAGAAAAGAATATTGAACCTATGAAGATCACAGTGGCAGATAAAAGTTTTCCAAAATTCATATTTTTACTTGAAAGCTCAGATTTTATCATTGACAACAAATGTTTTCAATTGTTTTACTTCATGACATTTCACTTATTTTTCAAGAAAGTATCTCCCAAATACTTGACTCTGTAACTGTAGTTTGTTTGTTAGTCATAGTTTCAATTTTAAATGGTATTCCATGAAGAAGGTGGCTATTTCAGCTCACTGTTCAAGTTTCACAAGTGCCTTCTTTTCAGATATCCATAATAATTTAGTATGCAGAAGGACTTCATTTATACTTCTAATTTCATTGCAGAGAATATTAAAAAGACAAAAGTCTGAAAGGTAGAAATTTAATCAAATTAGTGATTTTTACTGCATTGAGCAAAATACTGGCAATTTTTATTTCCTTGTGAGTGCGTGCTGGTGGAGAATACAGTGACTACTGGTAGTGTGGTACCACTGCCTTGTTTAGTATTATGGTGCCAGCAGCTTACCCTTTGTGGTTTTTGTAATATTAGTTTAAATGTCTGCACAGTGAGAAAAGTAAATCTTGTCCTAGTAATATTTTGACAGTAGCTTTGGTCTGGTGGACCTTTTGAAAGGGTTTTGGAAGTTATCCGCTACCCCAGGGACCTGTGAATCTATCTGCTATCTAGGTAATTATGGAAACAGAACTCACAGACTCCCATTTGCTGCAAAGACTGGCAAATGGTGGATCTAGAATATGGAATCTCATATGGCGGTTTTTATGGAACTTGAACTTTATGTGACGTGATAAAAATCCATTGGTGATTTGAAACAAATCACAGTTGGATTTATGTTTAAGTAGATTAACTTTACTGGTGTGTGTATGATGAATTTGAGGTAGACATGTCTGGAGGCAAATATATGAACCAATTAGAAAGTTATAATCTAGGTAAAAGATGGTAAAAGCCTAAGTTAGGTAGTACCCTTAGTAATAGATAGTGGAAGATACTTGTTTGAAAAATATTTAGGCCCTGTTGATGACCGATGGCTGTAGGAATGGCAGAGTTGGAGCAATCATGGATGATTCCTGTTTTCAAGCATGTATGGATGGTACCAGCCACTGAGGTAGAGAGTATATTGGAGATGGGTAAGTTTACAGAGGGGGATCATGAGTTGTTTGGTTTCTGTTGGGTTTGAGATGCTTAGTACAAAATAGCAACAGATAATTGTATAGCTGAGTATTCGTCTAAAGCTCAGGGGTGAAGTCTAGGCTATGGAGAAAGATTTAGGGGTTATGAACATATAAAAGATCATCCTGGAAGAGAATATGGAGTGAAGAGTAACACCCTTCTTCATGCTGGTTTTTCCTGATACTTCTCCTTTCCTTTTCAACTTTTCAGAAAGGTGAATCTCAGTATCTGTTTTTTCATTCTCCGTTTGTTGCTGCAGGCTGTTGCAGTATAACCTTACTGTAGTTCTCAAATTGTTGTCAGTCTGACTGCCTCATTATCAAATTCAGTAGACATTTTTCAGTTTTCTTCCTTACTAAATATCTCTGTGTAACTGAGATCTGTTTATCACTGCTTCCTTGAAAATCTGTCTATACTTAGTATCCATGTAGTCAGTGTCCTGTTTTTTCTTTATAGCTATCCAGCAGTTCCTTATTGCTCTTTTCACTTTCTCTGTCTACAGTTTAAAAGTGAGCTCCTCAGTATTGTGTTTGGCCAGAGATTTTTGCCACTCTGTACAATTTCTCAGCAACAAATGACGTTGATGATACATTTGTGGCAGTGCTGTTGTACGGCTATGTGACTGTGTTCCAACATTGTTTCCTTAGACTGTACCCAGGATTATACTATCAAGGTGAAGTGTGCTAGAAAGATAGGGATACATGTAATCAAAGATTAAAGATGGATATAAGATGTGGATCTTATAGAAAAACATACATATGTGGGACATTAGGTAAAAAGACATTGTAGGGATATTATATGTGTGTCTGTGTAATATATTTATGTGAAGTTCACCCATATACATACACACATATATCCACACACGCATATGAGGAGCTCTGGTGGTGCAACAATTAAATGTTTGGCTGTTAACTGAAGATTTGGCAAACCACCTGATAACTCCATGGGAGAAAGACTCGGTGATCTGTTCCTGTAAAGAAAACACTGTAGCCTAGAAATCTCCATGGGTCAGTTCTTCTCTGTCATGTGGGATTGCTGTGAGTTGAAAATACAGTGGCATCTAACAACATATACATGCATATGCATATATGAGAGTTTATGAGTCAAGACCGGGAGGTGAGGAAGGGAGTCTGGACTGGACTGAGATTAAAAGAATACAGCTATATTGAATTGATAAATACTGATTAATGTTCTGGTTACTGATTACTGTTTAACAAGTTACATCAAAGCTTAGTGGTATGAAACTGTTTTATTATGAATCACAGATTTGTGGGTGAGGAAGTCAGGAAGGGCTCAGCTGTGCAGTTCTTTGTTTCTGTACGACATAAAATGCAATCGTTTAGTAATGTTTAGTTGACAGTTCGGGCTGGTCTGAATTGTCCAAGATAGCCTCAGTCGTGTGTTTAACATCTTGGTAGAGACAGTTGGACTTAAAATGGGTTATTCTCTCTCATTGTATAATCTCAGGACTTCTCCAGATGATCTTTCCAGCAGGTAACTGAACTTCTGGCATGGGCTCTGTTTCCCAGGTTGTAAGTGGCAGGAAAAGGAAACTGCTGTTCTTAAAAGCTTAAGCCTTAGAATGGTGTCACTTCTATTTCACTTTAATGGTTGGAAGCAGTCATAGGCCAGTCATGCAAGGAAAAAGAATAGAGGAATTCTCAAGCCTAGAGCTCATAACCCAAACCTATACCCTCCCCAATATCAACAGATAACTTGTCCCCTTCTAAAGAAAATGAAGCCATGAGTAATTTTTCATGTGAGTAGTCTGTAACCTTTTATTTACTGTAGCCTGAAGTTCTCTTGTTCATAAGAGTAAATGGTCTGTCTTCTGTTTTGAGGATAATCCTTCCATTGCTTCTCCTGATCTTATTTTATCAAGAACTATGTTCTGTTAGTTATTTACTGTTTCCCCTGTGTTTTCAGCCTCTTTTGTTGTGTAGAGGGAGAGAATAAATTGAGTTATTGACATACTGAAGTTGAGGTAGAGATGTAACCACATGTGGCTTCCAGAGTCACTCTGTTAACTGACATCTAGTTAGCTGAAAAGAAAAGACACTGTCTTCCAGGTTTCTAAATTTCTTGGCCTACCTACGACTTAATTTTACTTCCAGTCATATTCTATTAATAAAAGTTTTATAACCCTAACTAGATATTAGCAGGATTGGGAAATTTAGTCTGTGCATGAATGTCTGGTCTATGTTGCATAAGGGGAGCACGCATCTTTGGCAGGTAGTTACCTGTTTCTGAGCTAATATTTGTATGTATCCTTCTTTCTATCTACAGAATGTAGTTTTCCCCTTTCCTCAGGAGACAGTCAAAGTCTCATCAACTGCTGTATCCAGCTTAAAGTGTAGAATCTCAAGGTGTTGCAAAGTTATGTCAGGCTGAGATGTTCTCTTTGTAGTCTGAAAACCTATAAATTAAAAGGAAAGTTAACCTGTTCATGCCATCTCCCAAAACATACAACTCTTTGAATTTACAGTGATGCAGCAAAGACAGGATAACAGTAATGAACACTCCCATTTGGAAAAGGAAACAGTAAAAAGACACAGTAGTCATCCATAGTAATTGTGGAATCCTACAGGACAGAATTAATTTATCTGTGACATATGCTTAATTTGATACTTCCTGTGCATCTTTGTCATGCAGTGCTTTCCTCAAACATTTCTCTTAACCATTTGGAGTCCCTCAAATACCATTATTAGCCATCAGTAGCCAAAATACCCTAGTATTCTGGATCTTTACTGCCACTTCTTCTAGAATTAAAGGCTCAGTAGCTTCTTGTTCTGTCTTCCAGAGGCAACAAATGCATGTTGTAGATCTACAGCCTTGTTATTAGTAATATATTTTCTTCACCAGCTATTCGTTAAACATACTCCTTTTATCTTTATCATTTTATCTTATGCTTGGCCAGATAGAAACAACTTGAGTACATATTGCCTTTTATCTAGTTTGCGTTAACTGCCTGTCTCTTTCAGGTATGTGTTCGCAGTTATGGCAAACAGTCCGCAGTGTGTATCTTAAGTTAGAAAACTATTGACAAAGTAGTGATGAGAAACCTTTTCCTTGATTAGCTAATTAATATACAGAAAACAAATATAGCTTCCCAAAGAATCAAAATGGTCAATGGAAAAATATAACTAGAACAACTAAGCGTTGCTTAATTTCAGGCATGTAAAATTATTTCATGAAGTCTGGCCAAAAAAATAATAATCAGCCCCTTCTTTTATATTTCAGTATTCACAAATATGTGTCCATACATGTATTTATGTATTTGTGTGTCCATCATGCTTTTTGGTTTGACTGTCTCAGCAGTAATCTCAAAGTAAGTCCTGCTTAGTCGTCCATCACCTACGAATTTAAATCGTGCATCTGAGTGACAGGTCTAGCTTCACCACTATCTCATACTAGTCGGTATTCAGTATGTCTGTGGAAGTCTAAAGTGGTGATTATTTAGAAGAGTTGTAGAAGGAGAGTAAGTCATGGCTACAAATTTAAAATTTTGTGTTTTGTAAAAGAGGAGCATAAAGATAATAAAAAGAATGTTGTGGATTTTTATTGTGGAACTTAGCCTTATGAAAATAGTTCTGCAAGGTGTGAATATTGGCTAAAATGATGAGTACATATCTCTTTAAAGCCAGTATACCCTTTGCTGAACTCTGAAGTACTTACGTTTCTTTCAGATGAGATTCAGCCTTTTCTCCTCACTCTCTGGAAGATGTGTTCTTTGATTCTAATGGTTGTCTCTAGTCCTGTGTCGTTTCATTCCCAAGTCTGTCTCTTGGATTTTTCCCTCAAGCTCCATACTTGTTACACATTTTTCCTCTGGGTATATACTTGGATATCACATAGATAAGTCAGATTTAACATATCCGAAACATAAGAATCTTTCAAAGTTGCTTTTTCTTCTAGCTTCCTTATTCGAGTTGCTTACGCCAGCATTAGTGCAGAATCATCGTAGACAGTTCCATCCAAGTTCTAGCATTTTCGTCTTTCAAATTCTTTTCACGCAAAGGTGTGCAGTGAAGTAATCACCTACATGAGGTGCTGCACTAGTCTCATTCGTTACTCTATTCATTTCATTTAATAAGTGTCTCTAGCTTTTGTGTGTCAAGTACTACATTAGATTGCTAGAGACACAGTATGGAGGAAATAGATTAGATCCTTCCCATCTTAGACTTTATAGGCATTAAAGATCACACAAATAAGTATGAAACCACAATTCTGAAAAGTATTATGAAGAATATCTACTTGGTGCCATGATAGCATATGATAGCATATGACCTTGTTAGAGAGGTTATGGAAGATGGTTTTGATGAGGAAGTGATTAAAGAACTGAAAATCAAGTGGACAGTAGGAAATAACTAGATAAGGAAAGAAAGAGTGGTCTAGGAAAGAGGAGCAGTGCTTATGGAGGCTAGGTGGTGGGATAGCATGAATGAGTCACGGAATTGGAAGGAGAGTGTCTACAGCTTAGACAGCAAAGGTTGTGGGGTGGGTCATAAATAGTGAGACTGGAGAAGTGGGTACACAGGACTTGGACCTATGCAAAGCCTTACAGATTTTATCTTTATCCTCAGTCTGTTTTGAGGCAACTAAAGTGCTTAGAGTTTTATGTGCTTTTCAAAACTTCATTCTGTTTATAGTGTAGACCAAGATTTCTGAATCACAACACTATTAGCAGTTAAGGCCAGATACTACTTTGTTGTGAGGGGCTGTCTTGCACAGTGTAGCATGTTGAATGCTAGATGCCAGTAGCACCTTCCCCCTAGTTGTGGAAAATAAAAGTCTTCAGTCATTGGATCCGACTCCACGGCACTTGGCTGGCTTGGCTCAGTCATTGCCAGATGCCCGTTGGAGGTCAAGGTTATCCTAGTTCAGTACCACTGCCTTACACATTCTGTAACATTATGATTCTATTCATAACCCTTTCTGTATAAACTTGTGATCTTGCATCATTTAGTACTGATCAAGACAAACACAGTGTTTAAGAGTCTCTTATTAAGGTTATCAGTTACACCCCCGGTTGGCTAAATCCAAATGATCTTTTTTAATGTCTGTTTCATCAAGTGGAAGTAAGTTCCTAGAAGACAGGATCTCACGAGGTGTTTTTTTAAAGCATAGCTACTCTGAGAATGTTGGATTGGTTGAACTGAAAAGTGTGAACGGCTTGTGACACCTTAGGCATGCTGTGCTGCTGTTTAATTTGGCAGTGATGTGCTAAACATTTCAGGGACTCTCAATGGAATATTAAGAGCAGACTTCTTGTAGAACCATATAATGCCTAGGTTTGGTTGAATTATTTTGCCATATTGCCAAATACTCATTAGATAAGAATTCTATGTGAGTTGCTGTGGTGTTCCCAGTAAGTGTTACTTAAATGAGCATCATTTTAAAACTACCTTAATATTCAAAACAATTAAAATACAAGTTTAGGAGCCTAGGATTTAGCTCCTAAATACTTATTCTTAGGCACTATACTATACTGCTTACTAAGTTAACTTTTGTGTGTTTATAGTTTTATTTATGTGTTTTTATCTGTACTAAAAATAATGGTATCTCATTCTTATTTATATATAAATTTATGTTCAAGTTTACAGCATTTATTGATTACAAAGTGAACCAGTGAGAATAATGCCACTCTTTTTCTGACTGCACACTTTGAATATTTTAGTTTCTTTTTAATCAGCCTCAGTATCTAATTATTTTTTTTAAAAAAATTATCACAACATAATTTATAGGTAATAAAATTCATCATGTAGGTCTGCAGGTTTTGACAAAGGTATGCGGTCATGTAATTACCATCACCATTACAATATAGCATGGTTCCAAAAAAACCACTGCCATGGAGTGGATGCCAACTAATAGCGACCTTGTAGACAGGGTAGAACTGCTCCATAGACTTTCCAGGGAGCGCCTGGTGGATTTGAGCTGCCAACCTATTGTTTAGCAGCTGTAGTGCTTAACCACTATGCAACCAGGGTTTCCGTAACATAGTTCTCCTCCCTGAATTTCTACCTATATCCACTTTGTAGCCAGCCCATTCTTTAGCTTCAGACCTCAATTATGTGTTTTAATCCTTATAATTTTTCTGTTTTGATAGTTTGTTATAAAAATAGCTGATGATGATAATACTGAAAATGTCCAGTGATGCATACATTTGTTTTTGGGTGGTGCCAGTGCTTAATTAACATACTCAGCTGCAAACCAAAAGGTTGGCGGTTGAAGTCTACCCAAAAGTGCATTGGAAGAAAGGCCTGGTGATTTGCTTCTGGAAAAAAATCAGTCATTGACAACCACGTGGAACACAGTTCTACTCTGACACGTATAGGGTCACCAGGAGTCAAAACTGACTTGACCACAACTGATTTTTTTTTGTTGTTCATTGTCACTGGGAGAGGGAGAACCAGAGGCAAGGTTGATACTAAAAGAGTATTTTTATGTTCTGTCAGAGTTCTGCACTTTATTAATGTAAGAATTTATATAAAGTTGTAGCTTATTTTTATTGTTATCTGTTAAAATTGTATTTAAACACTTAAGCGTTTTTACTTCTTTTAGATATAAAGCAACATTTCATCAATGTGATGTTTGTAAGAAAATTTTTAAAGGCAAATCAAGTCTGGAAATGCATTTTCGGACACATTCAGGTAAAACTTAATATGTTTATATGAGCTTGTATATATTTTTTGCATAATTATTCCTGAATTATTTTAATTCTGCTGTTCTTGGTTAAACTTTGTAAATTTTTGCCATTAATAATTTTTAAACATGATAATAAAGTTTGTGTCATGGATTAGCAATACGCTGTATTACATAAACTTTAGTATTTTCTTAGAATTTAGGGAAAATCATTTACCATAGGCAATTTACCCAGTTCCTCATTTTTCCCCTTTTTTTGTTGTTTTATGATTTTTCTTTATGTTGCTTTCTCAAGATGTACTTCACAGATTTGGGGTATCTGTTTTTGTTTGTTCTTGACTTTTAGAAGAATAATTCAAATATGATAATCATAGTTCTGCATGTCCGGTTATGAGTATATAATTTTCCTTCCACATGGTCAGTCGTGAGCTATAGGTAGTTGTGACAGAATTCTTTGCTTCCTCTCCTTTCCCAAAGTTGTTTTCTGAATCTTTCTTTTTCTTCTTGCAAATGCTGCAGTGTGTATTGGATTCTCTCCTGTATGTTTTCTTAGTTCTTGTGAAGTTAACATTTTTTAAATGTGGGTTCTTTCTTCATTCCCTTCCCTTTTTCCTATATTTAAATAAAGAAACCCACTTGTGTGTATAGGATTGTTTGGTTTTATATTTAGTTTGGATTTTGTTGTGCTGCTTTTCTAGAAGAGAAAAACAATTGACTTTGTAAATGTTAGAACAGGAAAATTCCTAGGCTTGGGCACTTTGAGTAGCAGGCAGTTGAAGTTGTACGTAAAGAATTTATTACTAATACAGTGATGCTGCTGAAAGCAAAATTATACCCCAAACCAAATGCAAAATTTGTAATTTGGGGTACATAAAGTGAACAAACTATTTTAATGCTTTCTTCTACTTTAGTTATAAGTAATCAGCCTGGTAAAACTGGATTTGAAAAAGATAGCTATAGAAGGTTAATTCAAGACCGGTGATGATTTAGCTACACGATACACAGCAGAACTGCCCCATAGAATTTCCAAGGAGTGCCTGGCCAATTCAAACTACTGACCTTTGGTTAACAGTCATAGTACTTGAACCACTATGCCACCGGGGTTTCTAATGATGATTAGTCCTACTCTGAGCTCTAGGGGTTGCTATGAGTCAGACCTGACTCAATGGCTGTGGGTTTTTTTTTTCAATTTCAGGAATTATTCAGAGGATAAATTAAATAAGGTCCAACCTAGTAACTGCATTAAAATACCTAAAAATACTGATTTGATAGTATGTGAATTGTGACTAGTGGCTGTATGGCATTTCCACCTCTGCATATCTCACAATTAGTTGGAATCACAGACAAGTGTCTTTGTTCACTGGAAATTGAGGAAATAAGCACTGTTACAGAATAAGGCCAGGATTATACCTGTTTTGACATGACAGCAAAAAATTGTCGAACGCATGCGTCAGCAAACCATGTAGGCTTTGCAGACCAGATAGGTTTTGTCACAGCCACTGAAGAGTGCTGTTGTATCATGACAGCAACCATATATAGTGCATAAGCAAATGAATGTGGCTGTGTTTCAGTAAAATTTTGTTTAGCAGAATAGGCAGCAAGCTGGATTTGACGTGCAGACTGTCATTTGCTCATTATCCAAAGTGATTGACAGGCTCTCCTGATAGGACTTCACAGAATGGCTATTCCAAGAACTGGTCACCATGTTCCTAAGAGCATTCCAGATATTTTTAGGTCCAGAAATTGAGTTCTGTCTATATTTTGAAGATTCCTTCATGATAACTACCTGAAAGAGATTAACCAGAATATAGGATGATTAATTTATAGTGGTAGATGTACCTTCTAGAGCTTAAAATATTCATGTGTACTGGCCAGAGTGTCCTTTTTTTCACATCAAGGAAACTGATTTGCCAAAGTTGGTAAATGTAGATGTAGAGTAAAATTCCATGATAATCTTTTGGAATAGTTTATGTAAGCAGTGATGAAAATTGTTTACCCATCTTTACCTTCACTGTAGTGTCTCTCAGGTGACAAGAATAATTTTGCTGTCCAGATTCTGTTTCTGTCATCTGCGTATACTTAGTGCACTTGTGTATACTGCTAGGTTTTTGTTCTTTGAGACCTACTTAACCAGATTCTGTACACATCTTTCCTTTCTGTTAGTTCATTCTTTCTCTAAATGAGGTACAGCGTAATGGATTGGTTTTAGTTTTGGCTAGGTCAGTACACTTGTTTCAGTGCCTAGCTCAGGGCTTGCAAGCAGTAGGTTCTCAATAAAGATTTGTGTTATGAATATATGTATTGTGTTTTCCTATGACTACTCTAATTTCTTTCATTTTTTTAAGTCACATATTTACATAAATTAATTGGAAAATGTGTATGAGATTTCCTACAAATGAGTTATTGTCATCCATTATGTGTTTTGCAAGTATAATTCTCAGAGTATAGTGACTACATCTATTTGTCAACAGATGTCTTGTGAAACAATACATTCAGTTAAATTGGCATAAAGCTGATAACAAACTTAGGACTTGATTTTACCCATGGCTCAGTTTTTTATTCAGGGTGATTTTTTTTTTTAGCTGTTTTTACTGAAGAAAAACAAATAATATGCAGAAATTTTAATAACAGACCAATATATTTTTATAAATGAATATATCCATGTAACCAGTGTTTAAATCAAGATAGCATTATGACAACACGAGAAACATTCCATGTAGCAATTCTAGTCAGTAGCCTGTTTTCAAAGAGAACCACTATTTTGACTTATATCTCTAAAAATTAGTTTTGCCAGTTTCATCTTCATGTAAACAGAATTATACAGTATGTACTCCTGTATGTCTCACTTCTTTTAGTCAGTATTTAGAAGATTCATCTATGTTGTTTCAAGTGGTAGAGGTTCCTTTTTCTTTTCATATGAATATACCACAGTTTATCTATTCCACCATGATGGACAGTTGGTTTGTGTCTAATTTGGTCTATTATGAATGAAGTTGCCCTGAATATTCTTATCCATGTCTTTTCATGTCATATGCATTCATTTCTCTTGTGTATACACCTGTGCTGAGATTTCTGGCTCAGGAGTTTTCCAGAGTCATTGTACCCATTTACACCTCTACCAATAGTGTGTGAGAATTCTGGTTGCTCGCATGTTCACCAGCTCTTGTCTTTTTTATTTTTATTTTTATTTCTTAATACTTTTAGCCATTCTGTTGGATATGTAGCACTGTCTCAAAGTGACTTTAAGTCATAATTATTAATATTGAGCATCCTTCTGTATGCTTATTGGCCATTTGGATATTCACATTTGTGAATTATTTTGCCCATTTTCTTGCATCAGATTCTTATTGATTTGTAAGAGTTTATTACAGAGTCTGAATATGAGTTTATTGTGAGATATATATATATCAGCATTTTCTTTACAGTTAGCTTCTTTTTGTGTCTTCTTTACAAAATTAGAATGTATGTTAAATTAATTCTTTACCACTTTTCTAGACAATGTAAACACCTTACAATACCTTTATCTCTCTCAACCTTTTATCCATTGTGTGTATGTTAATTCTACATATATTTTAAACCATATAAGACATTATTATTTTTGTTTTATGCACCAATATTTATTTAAATTTAACCATATGTTTACCTTTTCCTGTTCATTCCTTCCATTCTTCCCTCTGGAATTGTTTTCTGTCTATATGAAGAGCACGTATTGATGTTTCTTTTAGGGGAGACCTGCTGTCACCAAATGCTCTTACATTATATTTGTCCGAAAATGTTTCCAGCCAGTGCATGTCATGTGTAGCCTCCACCCATCGGCCAGTAGAGGCTTGCATGTTGCTGTGATGATGAACAAGTTTCAGCAGAGCTCTCAGACTAGAAAGAAAAGCCTGGCAATCTACTTTCAATGAAAATTGCATGGATCACCATGGTTCAGTCACAAACAATTGTGAGCATGGCACAGGACCAGGCAGTGTTTTGTTTCCTTGTACAAGAGATTACCATGTGTCAGGGTCCAGCATGACAGCAACTAACAACAACATAAAAAAAAAAAACAGACCCACTGCCATCAAGTTGGTTCTGACTGATAGTGACCTTATAGACACAGTGGAACTGCCCCATAGAGTTTCCAAGGAGCACCTGGCAGACTTGAGCTGCTGACCTGTGGTTAGCAGCCATAGCACTTAACCACTACATCACCAGTGTTTCCAACAACAGCATAGTGGAAATAAGAGAAAATAATAGCCTAGGCAACACTTACCATGTGCCAGGTACAGTACTAAGCCATGTTATGTCATGTTCTCATTTAATCCATTTACCAACTCTATGATACAGGTTTAATGGGGCGATTTTACTCTGTCCTGTAGGCTTGCTGAGAGTCAGAATTGACAGCAGTGATTTTGGGTTTTTTGTTTACTTGTTGTTTGTTTATGAGATGGGTACTTTTACACCTCCATGTTACAGGTGAGGAATCTAGACTTAGAAGTTAGATTACTACTTGCTTAAGGTTTGGCTAGTACATGGTCATAGCTAGAATTCAAATCTGGCTCTTTCTGATGTTTAACACCATTCTTCTTACCAGTTTATTATACTCTCTGTAATTTGTAGTAGTATGCAGTATTATTGCTATCATTATAATCATACATATATCCACTTGGAGAATTTACTACTTAAAAATCATTGTCTTATCAAGTGAGTGCATTTTATACTTAATGTCATTTTTTTTCTTACAGGTGAAAAACCATACAAGTGTCAAATTTGCAATCAGTCTTTTAGAATTAAGAAAACTTTAACAAAACACCTAGTTATTCATTCTGATGCTCGCCCTTTCAACTGTCAGCACTGTGATGCGACATTTAAGCGGAAAGACAAGCTGAAATACCACATTGACCATGTTCATGGCATAAAGTCTCTTGATGATCCTCTCAGTACCTCTGAAGAAAAGCTTGTATCATTGCCGGTAGAGTACTCATCTGATGATAAAATTTTTCAAGCAGAAACAAAACATTATATGGACCAGACCAAAGTTTATCAATCAGAAGCCAAGGCTATGTTACAGAATGTGTCTGCTGAAGTCTGTGTTCCAGTAACGTTGGTTCCAGTTCAGATGCCTGACCCTCACAGTGAGCTGGTGCGCCATCCTGCAACACTGCCGTCTTCTCACGAGATCCTTCCTTCACAGTCACAATCAGCTGATTTAGCTTTCTTGGAAAAATATGCTCTTACTCCTCAACCTGCAAGTATAGTCCATCCTGTCCGGCCTGAACAAATGCTAGATCCTAGAGAACAGTCTTATCTTGGAACATTACTGGGGCTTGATAACACTACTGCTGTACAGAACATTTCTAGTAATGAGCAGCATCATTCATGAGTAAATCTAAACATTCCACAGACTTTTTGAATGGTTGTATGCTAATGGTAGCCGAGAGCTAATGGCTTTTAAATTATTAGGGCTGCTATTTTTTTTTCATTTCTCTAGCTTTTCAAGTCCTCAAATCAATTCCTAATCTCTGTTTATGGAACATAAGAATATTTAGACAGTTATTAAGGCATAATATTCAAAGTGAACGTTTTTAGAATTTTTAAAAATTATTTAGTGCTAGTTTTTAATGGTTTCTCAGACTTTTCAGAGTTACTTAGCTATCTGCATTATATATGTGTCTGTATTTTATCATCAGTGGAAGTTTTTGTTCTATAATCTCATTCTTCTTTTCTTACTTTCCTGTAATCCAGGACCATGAGCCTTTAAGAAGGAGAGTAAGAGTGTATGTTTCTCATTGCAGCCGTTCCTTATATCTCTTTATTACTTCATCAAGGTTTACTTTTTGAAATTGGCATTAGTAATTTGAATTTGTAAGGAAATATTGGCTGTTTCTCTGTTGTTTTCCTATCTGTCCACAATTTCAAGTTATAAAACGAAGGCCAGAAAGCTAACTACTGTAACGTTAACCTTTTAAAATGACATACGGGATTTAATAATTACGTAGATGATAGGTAAGTTCACTTCTGATATTTTGCTGTATAATTTCAGAAACATTAATAATATATATCCTGAAGCTTCCTGGACTAATGGAGGAGCACTTATAACTCATTAATGAGATTTAATTGAATAATCCACCTTTGGTTTCCTTTACCTTGACTGACTGAAACTTTGGGAATAGAACTTAGATATTTCTTTTTGTTAGAAAAGGTGCCAAAATTTCTTAACTGAACTGACTATTTTTTACTTTAATTAAATGGAACTAGTACTTGTATTCAGATTTACATGTAATCCAGGTTTTTATTTGTACTTCTCGTGTAAGCATGATGTCTGTAATTACCCTTGATTTTTGTTTTTTCTGTGAGACAGAAGTTAGGACTTGGTGAAAGGAAATAGCAGTTAAAGCAAAACCTCACTGACTAAAATGAATTGAGGGAAAAGCCAGTCAAGATTATAAAATACTTTTAAAGATGTGCACTTTCAATATTCTCAAGTCAGTTTAAACTTAAATAGGATGAGGTTTCCTAGTAGCTGCCTGAAGGATTAGAATAGGCCAGGATGATTAATTATTAGCATGTTGTCTGTATGTAAACTACTGGTAAATGACATTTTTAAAAGTTTTCCCTTTCAGTCTTGTTTACACTCTTAATTGCTTTAAGCACTTTTTTGTGTGTGTAAAGTTAGGCTCAGCCCTTGTGAAAAAAAAAATCACAAGTAAAATAATCAACTTTTAGTTAATAAAACTTATCCACTTAATAATGGGGAAAATTGCTGAAGCACTTAACAAATGAAAGTACTGTACAGGACTGTTTACCATGCTAGTAAAGAAAACAAAATGTTGTGAATTGAGGCATTTAACCAAAGTAGTGATATAAATAATAAAACTGACCTGAGTTTTGCCTCATTTATCATAAGGCTTTGGTTTTAATTAACTTAGGACCAGTGGACAAAGTTAATGTACTAATTCTTTTTAAGCGTTCTTATTTATATTTGTGTGGAAGTGTTATATACATGGTACTAACATAATTGAGCTTGACAGTATGAGGTACTCTTAGTCTGGTAGCCTTTCAAATTGACTTTAAAACACATTTCTTTGTGACTTTTATCATAAAGACTGTCAAGATTTTAACTAAAAGTCTTAACATAGTAAAAAAAAAAAATCATACCTAAAAATCTATCCTGCCTTACGTATAAGCCAGTGTAGTCAAGTTTAGACTTCTAAAAGGGTAAATGGCATATATACGTGTGTATGGTATATTATATGTTTGGTAGCAGAAAAAAGCAAGTGTTGCATTTTCACATTGAAAAGAATACTTTGATTTTTGCAGGTATTTACTTGAGGATTCTTTTAATAATAATGCTTTAAGTATATGATTTGTAGGAATTGGTTTACATAGAACCGTTCTGGAATACATCTCTTACTGTAACGTAAAATATAATTGTATTTAGTTATTGTAAATAACTTAAACTTTTATAGTAATTTACTGTTCTATAAGATGCTTTCACATATGTTAATCTTGTTTGAACCTTATAACCAGCTCTAAAATACAAAGATCATGCTGGATTCCCATTTTAGAAATGAGGAATCTGAGATTGAGAGAAAGGAATCAGTTAAACTCACGTGGTTAGTAAGTGGCAGAGCCACAAGTTGAAAAAGAAAACTGACGTTAATGCGTGCATACTATGTGCCAGGCACTATGTCCTCTCCTTTAATCTTAAAGAAATAGTAGAATTTTTACGAAGAAGCTCAGAGGGCAAATATAAAAAAGGAACCTGCTGCTTCTAATTCCCAAAAATATAAGAAAGTTTGAAATTATGAAAACCTCATGAATTTGGGCAAACTGAATGTATTTAAGTTTTTGAAGTTGGCACAAAAAATACAAAATGAAGCCTACTTTTTTCAGTTGACTTTTTGTAATGTTTGATAATGGAGTATTTTGGACAAATGTTCAAGTAACTCGGAAATCCATTATTTCTGTAACTGTATTTAAAATTTTGAATCTTGCAACTATGTTTAGCCTCATTCAAAACTTTATTTTATGACCATAATTTATTGTTTTAACTTTTTAGTTAATAGCAGTTAGCACTTACTCTGTAAATTGGCAAGTGCAGAAATTTTGTTAACCCAATCGATTTTTACTTACATGCACCAAAGATTTTTAGCAGATATTAAACATTTTAAAAGAATTTAAACTCTTTGTTGTGTCAGTAAATACTTGTCCAAAGAAGCACAGTGGAAGACCTAGGATTATGGGTTTTTTGTTTGTTTGTTTGTTTGTTTTTAACTGCTAATTTGAAAACTAAGTATTACATGTTTGTGTTTCTATTTGTAAAAATAAGTGCAGAAGAAAAAAGTAATCCACACACTGAAAAACCAACTTCAAGTAAGAAGAGTCCATTTTCCTCAGTTTTAGTTAATTGAATGTTATTTAAGTGGACATTATTAAATGTTAAATAAGCTTATTTTTTACACTACACTATTAAATGATTTTTGCCTTAGAATTTTTTTTTAAGATGAATTGAGGTTATTTTTGTAACAAACCCCATCTATGTTTTCAGCCTGAAATACCATTTAAAGTTAAGGTGTGTTCCTCATGCCAGCAAAATTTAACCAACAAATATAATAATAGTGGTCTTCACATACTTTTAAGTAACTTAACTTAGATATTTATTGCTAGGGAAAGAAGTAGCAAAAAAAAAAAGTAGGATTTTAAACTGGTGCTTTATTAAGTGACTTCATTTTTACGTGATGGTAGGTCATCAAATAGGTACACTAATAATTTCCTGTCAACCTTAAAAAGTGTCAAAACATCTTTGTTGGATGACTATAAACTGTTAGTTAAGGGCTAGTAAATTATCATTCGTTGCTTTTCTTTCTATAATTACAGTCAAATTAAAAATACAAAGTGTTAATGTTTATAAGCTTGAATGTTCTTACCATTGCATCACTCTAATATATCGTGGGTGAAAAGTCAGATTTGGGGTATTAGCTCTTTGATAGTGTCCTGTTACACACAATACCCAGTCTTCTTCTGGATTGAATGCTGTGTGCCTTTTCAATATGTTGTAGTTGCTTAGAGTTGATTCTGCTGCCTAGGTTGAACTGGTTAATAAATGACTGTTTTTGTTGTTGTTGTCATGGGTCTTGTGTTGTATGTTGCCTGCTGGTTTGGCAACACTCCTTTTTTTGTTTTCCTTAGGTTGCCATATGTAGAAAAAGTGTCACCAAATACTAGTGTAAACATTTTCTTATCACTAGTGTGGTATTTCTAGCTACTGTGAAACCACTCCTGGGCATGTCTCTAGATGCTTGTTAGAGGAATCTGACAAAGAAAGTAAAATAAGGTAGTGTTTTTGCCTCTTTGTTCCTCCCCTGCTTTCCCCACCCACCCTCCATTAGTACCAGGTACCATAACCACACAACTCTTCGCTGAACAGCTGCTTATTTCAGTTTGCCTAAAACTGAACAAGAGGTTATGGTTTGAGTTGAGTTTCTCATTAGCAGCAGCAACATTCCAGCCAACATGTACACAACATATAACTTGATGAACTCAGGAAAAATTAGGACTTTTAAATGAATTAGTATTTGGATTATTCCATGATTCAGTGCCAAATTTAAAATGACTAAGAACATATTCTTTAATTAAAAGAATAACATTTCTAAAACTTTAAATAGTGTTATGTGAAATGTTAGTTGCTTTTAGAATTACAGATAATTTGAGAATAATTTTATAACCAATTTCTAGGAACTACCAGCAATTCTTAATTCTGTCTGTTTTGCACATTTCTGTGTCGGTATAGTCTGGGTTTTTTTTTTTTTTTTTTTTTTTAATAGAGAAAAGGAAACGTTATCCCCTTATTTCCTCTAAGATTTCTGCTTGACAAATGCTAACATGCTTTCTGCTCTTCCTCTTTGGAAACTGCATTAATAAGATAGAAGTAATAGGATTTGGCTGTATGGATAATGAGAGAAAGAAAGTTTTTTCAGAGTGATTATGTTTTTGTTTAGTCTTATGTTTGAATTTGGTGTATAATAATCTTAAGGCTGTGCCTCATGAAAATCCACAAGCTGAATTAATTTAGCCTCTGCAGCCATTTGTATAAAAATAAATTAAGAATTATGTTCAGAACATATGTTATACAAAACTAGGCATAACTTTTTCCCCAAAATTCTTGGGTAAAGAAGTAATTTCACTGTTTGCATTACTGTTGGAGATTCTAGAACATTTCTTGAATGAAAAGCATGTGCACATCTCCTTGTTAGTGCTCCACTTTGCTTGGTATTCCTGCTTGCTTTAAAGTTGAGCAGTATACTGTGGTGGAATTGCAAAATTCTTACTCTTTCCAGCAATCAGACAGTTTTTATCCCTACAGATAAAACTATTACAGTTAACAAGTGTGGCCGCCAAAAAAATGGGTACCGAGGTGGACATTTTGCATTTAGCTGCTCTATGTTGTATATTAAACATTATGATTAAAGGGATTTATGATGTACATTAAAATGGAAATGTTTTTACACTTAGATTTTGAGTCCCAGATCATAATTTTTGTTGCTGATTAATAAAGACATTTAAGAAAAATTACAAACAAAGCAATCTAAAATAACAAAATTTATCGTTTTGTCAACTGTGTGTAGTAAAATGTCTCGTGAGTTTTATACATATTTAGGTTGTCTCGTTTCTTACATATTAATGTCTATAGAAGAAAATTCATTTCTCTGTGAAGAATAGGAAGTGTATTGTATATTGAACTAGTTGTTTGTGTTATTTTGCTATTTAAAATAAATGTAAAGTTCTTTGGTCCTAATAAAGCATACTTAGGTTTTATTGAATTGCATTTTCATAGTGTGGAAATGCAGTACTCTGCATACCTTCTTAAAAATGGAATGCTTCAACCGTGAACAAATGGAAAACCAAGTATCATGTTGTATGTTTACTTACATTCTGCATGTTTGTCACAACCTAGACAATATTTCAGAATATTTTATATATTAAATGTACTATTTAATAGTTTTCAAGTGGCTATTTAATATGAATTCAAATATTAATAGCAACTAATACAGCTGGAAAAAGTGATCATACTATGCTGTTTTATGGGGAGAAATTTGAATGTAGGAAAAGTCCATTAATGAGTTACCGGGCATTACAGTGTCGTCTTTTACTGCTGCTCTCCTGATTCCCAAACCCATGGATTTTGGCCATGGTAGAGAAGATTCGTGGTTTAAGGTATAAATTCTGTGTTGTATGCTAGCCTTGCAAGGCGTCCTCTCTAGTCGGGCACCGTAACTGGATCATCAAGGCTACGTTCTATCAAGGCAGCTGCTTTTGAGTGTCGGAAGATAAGTAAACTCTTTGGGTAGTAGCCCATCGGTGTAAAATAAGTCTTCAGTGTGGAGGTATTGCGTAGGATGTTCCGGTATCTACTGATGTGTAACGAATTTCCCCAAAACCAAGGAGCATAACACAACAAACATACATTATCTCAGAGTTTTTGTGGATGAAGAATTAAAGAGTAGTTCAGCTCAGTGGCTCTGGTTCAGGGTCCCTCACGAAGCTGCAAAATCTTCAAGACTATTTATTCGGATTTCTCTGATATGTTCCTCACAATGCTGGTTTCAAAGTTACTCTCAGTTTCAGGTATTTGTTGAATTCTAGAATCTGTGTTAATTACCTATTGCTGTGTAACAAATTACACCAAATTTACTGGCTTAGGACAACACATTTATTACCTCAGTTTCTGTGGGTTAGGACTCAAGCAGTGGCTTAGCTTGATGGTTTTGTCTCTTGAGTTTCTCATGAGATTGCAGTCAGGTATTAATCAAGGCTGAAAACTGGTAGAATGGAGGCGTATTTGCTTCTTACCTTAACGTGGCCAAAAAACCCACCCACTGCCACTGAGTTGATTCCAACTCGTAGCAACAGTATAGCAGTTAGCCTCAGTTTCTTAACACGTGGCCTCCCCACAGGGCTGGCCAGGGTATGGCAGCTAGTCCTCAAGAAAATGATAGAACAAAAGTACTCAGTTTGAGTATTCTGCAACTCAAGTTGCAGTCTATAACCTAATGTTAGAAGTGGCATTTCACCACTTTTGCCACATTCGGTTTGTCACAAGAGAACCATGAATTCCAGCTATGCACAAGAGAAACAAGCCTCCTGTCTTGAAGACAAAAATACCAAAGAATTTGTAAACATTTTTAATATCACAGATTCATTGGTTAGAGAAAGGCTTTTGTAAGTCCATGGATAGTGGAAGCACTATCTGTACTCAAGAAATGCATCTGTCTCAGGCAAAATAATGCCTTTTCTGTGATAAAACCAAAAACCAAACCCAGTGCCATCAAGTCAATTGTGACTTATAGCGACCCTATAGAACAGAGTAGAACTGCCCCATTAAGTTTCCAAAGAGTCCTGGGTGGATTTGAACTGCTGAGCTTTTAAAAGGTTAGCAGACAGCAGTTAACCACTGCGCCACCAAGGTTTCTGGTTTCTGTGATTGAAATCCACTGGGCAGAGTCATACTGGGAATTGAACTTTGGCCTTTGTTGTTGCAGGCTGAGCACTCAACAGTGGAATATCACATCAGCCTTTACAAGGGGGAGATCATGTTTCAGGTCATTCACAGCCTCCATCCTTGCTGCCGGCACCACTTTGTAATGGGTTCACTGAGCAATCAGTGGGTGCTGGCTAAGGAAAGAGGCTGACCTCTACCGGATAGGTTGCTTTGTTTACCTGACAATGGAGTTCTTCTGCCATTGATGGTCTGTGATGATCATTTACATGCTCTTAGTCATCTAGTACTGCTATAACTGAAGTACCACAGGTGGATGACTTCTGCATACAGAAATTTATTCTGTCACAGTCCAGTAGATAGAAGTTCAAATTCAGTGTGCTAGCTCTGGGGAAGGTGGCTGTGGAGGAAGATCCCTATCTTGAATCAGCCTTCCTTTGGTAGGGAGCATCTCAGTGCAGTAACTCCAAAGGATGCTCTCTGCTCCTGATGTTGCTTTCTTGATAGTGTGAGGTCCCCAACTCTGCTTGCTTCCCTTTCCTTTCACCTCTTGTAGGATAAAAGGTGGCGCAAGCTACCCTCCAGGGAAATTCCCTTGCTAAGTGTGTTACAGTCAAATCCTCATCCTCTTTGATATAATCTAAAAAACTACTGTCAGAGACTAGGATTCACAGAATATGACAGTCACAAAATGGAGGACAGTCACAGTGTTGAGAATCATGGCCCAGCAAAATTACTACATACATTTTTAGGGGGGGAAACAATTCAGTCCATGACACATGGGATACACATTCCATAACATTCTGTATGCAGTTATTGAGAGGTCCATTTATGAATTCTCCTACTTATCCTCAACTTTTCCCTTTGTTTTCTCTTACTAGTATCTGGATTATCAAATGGATGCATATACCAACCAGGCTTTTTCTTCTTCTGTGAAATAGAAATAAGGAATTTCATAGGCGTAGACTGATGGAGAGGCAACAAAGTAGGAGGAGACAGTAGCCACCAGTTGTACAGTTTACTGTGCATTCTTGACCTGCTCTCTTCTGGTCTTGTGTGTGCCGGTTTTGTTTCTAATGGAATTGTGCTTGCCACTTCCGAGTTTATGTATTTTGGGCTAGAACAGGAAATCAAACTTTTTTTGGAAAGGATGAGTCACAGCTGTTCAACACTTTCTATTCAGAGGCCAGCCATAGATAATATGTAAATAAATGGATGTGGCTGTGTTCCAATGAACGTTTATTTACCAAAAAAAAAACAAAACAAAACAAAACAAAACAGACGGTGTGCCCAATTTGTTCTGCAGACCATAGTTTGCTGGTCCCTGGATTAGATAATAGTTGATATGGGCCGTTTGGATTGCACAGTCACTTATCTAAATGTCTACCGTCATCCAGTAGCAAACCCAGGAGCTGCTTTTCCAATGCTAGCTTCTAGTCTGCAGAAGAGAGTATAGCTTTACTCCCAGATCTGGAGTTTTATGCTGTGATGCCTCTATTATAACTTTCCAGAGTCTCTGTTCTGTGTCTCTGCCATATGGTATCAGAAAGGGTCCTGTTAGATGGATACAACTCAAAAATGTTAGTTACTAGGAAAATGAGATGGAGAAACATTCCTTAATTCATTGCCTTTGAGGGGATTCTGACTCATCATTACTTGGTAGGACAAAGTAGAACTGCCCCCTAGAGTTTTCAAGGCGTGGCTGGTGGGCTCACACTGCTGACTCTTTGCTTAGCAGCCAAACCCTTAATTACTTCAATAACAGGGCGCCCGAAAACATAAAAGGCCTTCCAAATGGTATAAAAGTGTATCAAATTGCCTCATTTTAGGGGGACTATGTCAGGCTGGAAACCTTGGTGACATAGTGGGTTGAGTGCTACATCTGCTAACCAGAAGGTCATCCGTTCAAATCTACCAGGTGCTCCTTGCAAACTCTAAGGGGAACTTCTGTGCTGACCTCTAGGGTCACTATGAGTCGGACCTGACTCAACAGCACTGGGTTGGTTTCAATTTTTATGTCAGGCTATTTCAGCCCATTTGGATCCCTAAAAACTTCATCTATCTGGTAAAACTCTAAATTTTGTTACACTTTTATCTCCCACCTGCTGTCCTGGCTTCACTTTACTACCAGTGTCTACAGTTCTTGTGACTGTTGGGAGAGGCAGTTCACTATGGCACTGAACAACCCTTGATGTTCTTGCTGGATTCGCCCAAAAGCAGTGGCTCCTCTTTACTCAGGCCATCTCTAGAACTATTTGCAGTGAGAAATCTTGAAGGAAAACATAATGTCTCCCTTCCTTCCCCCGGACAATGAGGTATAAAAACAGCTGATTGCCAGCTTCAGTGTGATCCTCTTGTGTAATACAACTCACTTGCAGGCATCCATCGTAGGCTGGTTGTATTGTCCTCATGAAACGTTGGGAACAAGAGGTGCCAGTTCAAAGTAGCATGTTGTCACTATGGCTGCTGCTTCCTCCATGAGTGGTAACGTCCTTTTTTCTCCAGTTCCAAAGGTCTTTGGCCTTCTCCCGGTATTCATAAAAATGGTAAGCTAACTTGTTAGCTTTCAAGTGTTATAAAACTTCAGATCTTCACAATTCTTGACACTTTTGCTTATCAGTTTTAACTGGAAATGTCTTCAGTGCAGTGGACCCAGTGCAGTATTCTGAGAAATCGAAAAGATCCAAGTCCCTCCAGACGATATTACAGCTTAAGCAGAAGACTAGCCCTGAGACATTCAAGTTGTCTTAGTCATCTACCTGCTGCAGATTCTGAGTCATAGTGGCCCTATGGGACAGAGTAAAATTGACTCATAGTGTTTCCAAGGAGTACCTTGTAGATTTGAACTACTGACCTTTTGATTAGCAGCTATAGCACTTAACCAGTCCACTACACCACCAGAGTTTCCCTTAGTGATCTAGCGGTGCTGTAACAGAAATACCACAAGTGTATGACTTCAGCAAACAGTTTATTTTCTCACAGTTGAGGAGGATAGAAGTCCAAATTCAGGGCATCAGCTCCAAAGGAAGGCTTTCTGTCTGTTGACCCTGGAGGAAAGCGCTTGTTATCAGTCTTCACCTGTGCTGGGAGCTTCTCAGCATGGGGACTCAAAAGGACACATTGCTTCTGACACTATTGGTGGTGTGAGAGCTCCTTAAAATGTTTCTCCTCAGCTCGTGTAAAACACATTCACACCACTGTATTAAAGAGACATCTTAACTCCAAGTCCAAAATTCAAAAATTCTTCATCTGTGGAGTCTAGAATAATATAGGTTAACTGCTTTCAAAGTACAATTGTAGAAGCAGGCACAAGGTAGACCTTTCCTTTAGAAATAGGAAACCTTGGAGGACACTAAGCAAGTCAGCAGAAAGCATAACATTAGCCCCCAGGGCTTGAAAATGTTCCTCTGTTCTCTGACAACACTTACCTAATGGCTCTGTCCTCCAGAGTTTGGGGGTTGGCTATGCTCTGGCTTCTGGGTGGAAGCTGCTCTGCTCTGGGCTTCAGCTCTGCCCAACAGGCCTACTCGCACAGCAGTTCTTCTCCCTCACATTCGGGCAGCTCCACTGAGTGGTGGCTCCACTTTTTCAGCCCTGTACTCCCCATTTTTCTGCCCCTTAGGAATGGCAGTCCTAGCCCCTCAACTTTGGTCAGCAGATCAGGCCCCACCCCACTGGCACTTATGCCTGGCAGCCCCACCTTCTTGAACCCTGAGTTGATGAAGATCTGACCCTTTGAAACCCAGGAGGCTGTGTCTCCACCATTTGAGACCCCAGAAGTTGTGGCTCCACCCTTTCAGGTTAAGGCAGTTCTGATTCCTGCATTTCTTGTCTCTTCAGTTTCTGATTCCTGGTGTCTTGGCCTCTAAGTACCTCCGGCCTCACTGCTGTGACACATGTTCCAAAGCTCTTTAGCCCTACCAGTAAATGCCTGGAGGCACTTAACTCTACCAGTAACTTCAACCTGAAGGCGCTCAGCTCCCTTGCCATAGGTTGGTAAGCCTAGCTCCACCAATAAGTACCCAGAGGCACCCTACTCCTCCAGGAAACCCCCTGCACAAAGGCCCTCAGCCCTCCTACTCTCCTGGTCAGCTCTAGAGCAGTCTCACAGTGGTCTCCTTATTCTGCTGCTGCTGCTGTTTCTGTGATGTTGCTTCTCAGCATCTGCCCTGTCGCAAGTATAATAACAGGCTGCTTAATTTCCTTCTGAGTCCTTGCAAGAATTGTCTTTGACACTCATAATTCCACCAACAGTTTCTTCAAGGCAATCCAGGCTATTTCTATTAGTCACTTTAAAACTCTTCCAGCATCTATTCATTCACAATTTAAAAACTGCTCCACATTTTCTGTATCTGTTAAAGCAGCTCCCCATCCTGTCTATATCAAATTCTGCCTTGGTTGTCTAGTGCTGCTATGACAGACACCAGTGGATGGCTTTAACAAACAGAAATTGATTCTCTCACAGTCTAAGTTAGACTTCTGAATTCAGGGTGCTAGCTCCGGGGCAAGGTTTTCTGTCTCTGTCGCTTCTAGGAAAAGGTCCATATCATCAATCTGCCCTAGCTGAGGAGCTCCTCAGCTCAACAGACCGATTACAACTAAGAAAGTAGACTCAGGAGAATAGCACATCCTTTGCACCTAGAGTACCTGTGCTGTGGAGCTCCTAAGCCAGTTGGAAGACTGATGACAAGGACCTTCCCCTGGAGCCACCAGAAAAAGAAAACCTTCCCTTGGAACTGGCACTCTGCATTCAGACTTCTATCCTAGACTGTGAGACAATAAACTTCTCTTTGTTAAAGCCATCCACTTGTGGTACTTCTGTTATAGCAGCACTAGACAACCAAGGAAGCATTAAGAGATTGACTCAAGATACAACCTAATCATGTAGATTAAGTCCTGGCTCATTAATATAATAACTGCTTCTAATCTTGCCTCAGTAGTGAGCCTACAATACTGTCCCACCACAAAATATGAATCACTTCAGTAATTCCTTACTGTGTGAATTTGTCAGATAATAATTTCTAAGCAAGTAGCAAAGATGTGCTGATGTGTTGTGTAAATATAACAGGTCTGAAACTGCAGCAACATCTGGCATCATCACCTTACTGCTGGAATCTAGTGTCGTTTCCACAGGACCTATCTGAGTTTTGTCCTAGCTATACAAACTAGATAAATGGGTATATGGTTGTAAACACTATCGCTGCATCTCTCAAATCTTCAGATTAATCTCTGGAATTCCCTCAGAGTTATAGTGTTTTGTTTTTTTGGGGGGGGGGTTATATTTTGTGGGAATGGAGAAGATTGTTTCAGGAGCTTCTCCTTGGCCCTACCTAACATAATAATATCCTTTACTGCTCGTAACTGGAAACCAGTGTGAGAATTCTGCCAGTTACTAAGTATGTCTGTTTTCATTTTATATTTTAGCACTGTACAAAGCTCATCCTATTGGGTACTCTATGAAAGATTCAGGGCTAAATGCCATCTATTCCCTGATGTTCATAAGCTTCCATTTAACTGGTTGTTCATGGTATCATTTTCACTTTCTGCAGTATAACAGAAAGAATCTAGTAATCCATGGAAGGTTTCGGGATTCCCCTTTCCGCAGTCCACAGTGATATTGCTGAAGTTCTGTAGTTACTGCTGGGAAAAAGTTTGAATAAGGATTTATGGAAGGTATAGGTTTGGGGTGACTAATAATTTTTAGTATGATGACTGTTTTTTACAAGCTGCATCCATGTTGCAGAATCCTTTCTCACAGAGGCAATTCTTTCTGTAGTTCAAGGTCTTTGGGTCTATGGTTTCTAGTCTTCAGATTCAGAATTTTTATGCATATATATGTCGAGCAGAAACTTAGTACACTATCAATCTTCTTTCTATTGATCCCTTGATCATTTAGCCACTGCCACAGATGCCTGCCTCCAATTACTGTTCAGTCTTTGGCATGTTATAGTGCTGCTACTTTGTGAAATGTCACTCTGTCCTTTATCACTTGCAGGCTCTATCATTCACAGTGAAATAAGGTAACTGTTCTCATTATAGCATGCCCTACTATCATTTCGGGCTCAGAGAAAACAGTCATCACAGGCGTCTTCAAGACTGTTCTGGTCACCCTCACCCATGTACTTATTAATGCCTTGGTAAAGGGAATGTTTGGGAAGGGGGAGGTGTGTTTAAGAGTGGCTGAGTGGCTGAGTGGGTTGGACACATAGTTGCCCTCCAACATTCCTGTCTTTTGAAAACTTTGTTCACTACAGAATGCCATGGAAGTTCCAGCATTTCAATCTTTTCAAAACTAATTGATTATAAGCCACTGTTCAATTCAACCTTCAAGTACTGAGCATAGCAGACTATTCAAGTCATTCCCAGGGACTTATGTCAACATACTAAATGAGTAGTGTGCATGCGTTTAAGCATAGTGAATGAAAGTGGAAGGACAAATAAAAATTAGAAGTGTAGTTCATTCATTTTTTAAAAAATTATAAGTCAGCTGTGCTTTATGAAGAAAATCTATGAAATGTGAGCATGTATGAACAAAATTATGCTGTCATCCATCATGTTAAGGAAGTTGAAGCAATCAATTGACTGATTTTTTTACCTTAAAAGGACTTGCATTTACATTGATTTGATGAATAACATTCACGATGTGAAATAATAAATATTAATTATGCAAATTTGAAAATGATTTAATATTTAATTTTTTTAAAAATAAAAGTATACATTTTTATGCTTCAAGAGCAGTGTTTTCATTATGCATCAATCTTGAAGAATTAAAGAAAGCAATTTTATTTGTTCAAACAAATGCTGGGTGTCATTAAATATTATTCAATTCCTCGGTTTCCTCTGTCTGTTTTTCCACTCAGGAACTTTTCTTTTCATACTTTGTCTGCCCATACACACATCCGTACCTTTTTTTTTTTAGGAATTGGCCAAAATAAATTTAAAGGTCCTACTGTATTCTGGGGGAATGCTATTGGCAAAGAGGTTAAGTGTCTGTGTCTGCTAACCCGAAGACTGCCAGTTCAAATCTGCCAGGTGCTCCTTGGAAACTATGGAACTGTTCTACTGTGTTTTATACAGTTGCTGTGAGTCAGAATCGGCTCCATGGCTGTGGGTTTGGTTTGGATTATTGCACACTGAGCAAAGCAAGACAAGAGCCAAACTTTGTAGGTTCATATCTTGGCTTTGCCACTGCCTAGATAGCTGTATGCTCTTAGGCAATTTACTTAACTTCTCGGCCCCTCAGTTTCCTCATCTGTAAAATACAAACTTTAATAGTAGATATAAGGCGAGGTGAAGATTGAAATAAATAAGAGAAGTGCTTGAAACAATCCTTGGCATATATTAAATAGTAGTGCTGTGCAAGCTGTAATAATTGTAACTTCAAGAGTGTTTGGAAACCCTGGTGGCCTACTGATTAAAACCTACTAAGCAAGGCACCAGCGGTTCGAATCCATCAGGCGCTCTCTAGAGATCACGTGGTACAATTCTACTCTGTTCTATAGTTGGAGTCACTGTGAGTTGGAATTGCAACGCGTTTGGTTTGGTTTCAGGACTAGATTGTTGCTACTAGCTGCCCTGGAGTTCGGCGACCCCATGTGTTAGAGAGCAGGAGTAGCTCCATGGGCTTTTCTTGGCTATAATTTTTACTGAAGCAAATCACCTAGCCTTTCTTCTTGGGAGCCGCTGGGTAGGTGGAGCAGCCAACCTTTAGGTTAGCAGCCAATGGCCAACCACTTGGGCTACCCAGACTCAATGAAAATAAAAACTACGAAGTTATTTGTCAAAGGCATTGCCTGACAAGTGGATAATTTTGAACGACTGGAATCGTAGGTTCACTTGTTTATCTTGTGTCATGTTTCCAGCATCCCAAGATAAAAGTGAGAATGCAAATTTACTTATCCCCTGCTTTGGGCAGTCACTGAAATAAGTACCTTCTAACTGACTGTCTTTTTAATTTTCCTCATATTTCTCCATTTAGCCCCAGGAAACTGCGCATGAAATTCACATAATCCTGGGTGGAGTATGTTAGATGAGAAAAGAAATTTTAAATAACTTTTGCCTACCTAAGTTTTTACCTAAGGTTGTGCCTGGCAATCCCAACATGTGTTTTGGAAACGCTGTTACTGTCTCGCGTCAACACAAGTGCTGACGAAAATTCATAAAAGAACTTTATTAAGCAATCGGTTTAGGGGAGTCGCCCGAACTACCCCACCATTTTCGCTTCAGCAGCGGAGAGTTACCGATGCCTGGTGCAATAGTTTAAATTAGGCGCTGCCGCCTGATTGGTCAGTGGCTGTGGCTGCTCAGTGATTGGCTCTGCCATGAGGTAGGCGGTGCCAGGAGGTGCTCATTGGTGGAGGCGGGAAGTTTAAACGGAGGCTGAAAGCTGTCGCTCCTCCCGCACATCTTTTGAGTTTGGAAGACTGTGGGGTTTGTCCCCTTTTCTCTGGGGTGTTGGCAACTGGAAAAGAACTTCCACAGCCGGCAGTGAGGGGAAGAGGTCTGCCTCTTCAGGGGGGAGGGCCGGTTTGGGTCTCAGAGCTATTATGGCGACCCACAGTGTGCGGCGTAGCTACTGGGAGCTAAGCCCAACCGAGCGGAGGACGCCAGTAGTGCTGCGGCGACCCAGGGACAAAGAGGAGGAGGCTTCCCCACCAGTCTTGTCTCTCAGCCACTTCTGCAAGTCGCCTTTTCTCTGCTTCGGGGATGTTCGCCTAGGAGCCTCTCGGACACTGTCTCTGACCCTAGACAATCCCAACGAGGAAGTCGCTGAAGTGAAGGTCTCCCGCTTTCCTGCAGCGGACCGGGGCTTCAGCATCTCTCAGCGCTGTTTCGTGCTGCAGGTAGGCTTGGGAAGTGCGCCCCCTCGGGCCACCGCCCCCTCTCGGCTCTCCTGTTAACCGTAGTCCAAAAGGATGTGGCTTGAAACAGACCCTTAAGGATGCAGTCGTTTCCTTTTCACTGAAGGTGGGGTGAAATCCTAGACCCCTGTATAGAACGCCACACCCATTGAAGTCGAATAATTTCTGATTCACAGCGACCCAATGGGATTTAGTAAATCTGCCTCATAGTTTCCAAGATGCTGCGGATGAATACTGCAAACTTGGCTAGCAGGGCTTTGTATTGAGTCTGACTTGGCCTAACCCGTCAGCTATCCTGTAGGTCAGAGTAGAACTGCCCCATAGGGTTTCCCGGGAGTGCCTGGTGGATTCCAACTGCCAACTTTTTTGCTTTGCAGCCATTAGCTCTTAACCAGTATGCCTCCAGAGTTTCCTTTCACTGAATAGACCCTCTGAAGATGTGCAATCATCAACTGAAGAGGTCGAACTATTTGGCTAATATTCATTTCACAAGGCAGTGAGAACAGGCTCTGATATGAGGTCCAGTGACTTATTAACAGTGGGTTGAGGTGCACTCAAGTACTTTACTAAACCAAAGTCTGTTTTATGAATGATTGCCTCCTATCCTTTCTATGGAAAGATATTACTATCATATAATATTTCTACTAATTTCTTTTGTCATAGTGTAGAACTAAGGTATTTTATTTTTGGAATTTACTGTTTGATGAAGTTCACTGTTATTTGTTTAAACTAGCAGTTTATCATATTGCATAGTTTCACCTTTAAAGGAAAATTTATCTATTTTCTACGCTGAAAAACAGCAGACACAGAATTTGTTTTGTCACGTTAGTGTTTTGCATTTGGAAGAAGAGGTGATTCCGTCTACCTGCAGGGCTGAGGAGTCAGACTACCTAGGTTCTTCTAATCAGACTTCAAACCAGTTCTTTGTGTCTCAAACCCCTGCTGAGAATTTTTAACAAGTTCCCAGGAATGCTAAGGCAGCTGGTTAGGGACCAAGTCTGACAACCACAGGGGTTCAAACCAGACTAACTGATTGGAAGCCCTACACTTCTAATTACCAGCTCTCTGACTCTGGACAAGATACTTAAAGCTTTCTGGACTCCATAACTTCATCTGTAAAATATACATAATTATAGTACCTGCATCCAAGCAATGTGAGGGTTACATGAGTTTATAAGCTACTCCATCCTGGTAACTCCGTCCTTCCTGCGGTAGCAATTGTGGAAAGGAGAGGCTCCTGCTGCATTTTGTTAAAAATCAGTTTGCTGTCTTGAAATGTCAGCTCATGTCTACAGCGAAGATTGTTAAGCAAATATATGATGTGTGCTTTTAGTTTCATCGTTCTTAGCAAAGTTTTGGGAGAAGGAGACATTGAACAAAGACTGTAACCAGGGCCAGGATATGCTACAAGAATGTACTTTTTAGGGCTAATTTCTGTAATGAAAAGACTGTCAATGTCAAATGTCTTTTGTGAACTGCAGAATATGCCCTAGGTGGACAGGGACCTAGGCGTACAGGAGTTCTGTCTGTCCTACACTGTCACTGTGAGTTGAAGTCAACTTTACAGCTATGGGTTTGATTTTTTTTTTTTTTTTGGTTTAACACAGCTGTTGTCTAAGAGCATTCCCATAAAGCAGGAGAAACAGTAGCTAGAACATGTAGTTCACATGCTGTGTGAACTGCCTATACCTGGGCATTTGTGAACCTATGCCTGGAACATAGTAAGTGATATTAGTAAGGATGATGATGTGGACCTCAGAGGAGTTTGTAGGAGAAAGGAATTTGGTTCATAGTGCGAGATTGTATTTGAAATAGAAGTAGTGTACATATCTAAAGAGTAGCAATATGTAATTAAATTAAAAACACTCAAAGAAAAAAATGTTTTGGAGATCAGCTGTTTCATTGCTTTCCTGAATAATTAAGATTTTATTATAATTTTGTTTTGAATCTTACTATTTTTTCTTATAAGGAAATGATGGCATAGGGTAAGAAGACTATTTGACTTGTTAAAATGCTTTTAGGGTACTAGTTATTGGTGACTAAGAAATATTAATTCCCTACTATATTCTAAGTTTTATTTAATGTATTTTAGCTATTATATATACTTCTGGGAAACACTGGTGGCATAGTGGGTAAGTGCTACAGCTGCTCATCAGAAGGTTGGCCATTCAAATCTAACAGGTGCTTCTTGGAAACTATAGGGCAGTTTTACTCTGCCCTATGGGGTTGCTATGAGTCAGAATCGACTCAGTGGTAATGGATTTGGTTCTCTTTTTATCAACATAGTCATTTAAAATATATTTTTTTTTTGATCATAGCCTAAAGAAAAAGTTGTAGTTTTTATTAACTGGACACCATTCAAAGAAGGCCGAGTGAGAGAGACTGTGACATTTCTTGTAAATGATGTTCTCAAACACCAAGCCATATTACTGGGTAATGCAGAAGAGCGGAAAAAGAAAAAGGTAAAAACTTTTAATCATTCTATGATTTCTTCTAGGAAAATGTTTGATACTCTGTCAAAATTATTGTGATAGCAAGCTTAAAATGAATAGCATACATTATATTGGTTATTTAAAGATAACATTCAGTAACTATCCACTTACTTGGTATATTTTGCTTACTTTTGCAGAGAAGTCTCTGGGATACCATAAATAAGAAGACTGTTTCAAAGTCTTTGAGTCATAACAAAAAGATTTCAAATAGCCAAAATGTTAATAAAACATTTAATGTTTCCCAAGGAGTCGACACCGTTAGGAGCCCACTACAAGCCTGTGAAAATTTGGGTATAACTGAAGCCTGTTCCACAAAAGAAAGCGATTCTTTAATCCTTGAAGAAAATAAAATATCTATATCACCTATCAGCCCCTCTTTCAAAGAATGCTACGGTGAGACTTGCTTGTCATTTTCTGTACGTCGATCTACTACCTACTCATCTCTTCATGCATCTGAAAATGTAGAATTATTGAATGTAGAAGGTTCTACCATTTTGAAAGATTTTAATGAGCAAGTCTTAACTGAAACGTCCTTAAACTCGCTAAATAATATTGATGAGCAAATTGAAGAGAATAACAGACTTATTCTCACTCCAAACTGTTCTTCAACTTTGTACATTACTGAAAGTAAAGGAAATTTTCTAAGTCCGGACTCCTTTGTACATAATAGCCATGTAACTAATAATGAAGTAGAGTTAGTAACAGGTGTTTCATCAGGTAAATTTATGAAAGATAATTCAAAGCCTATGCATTTGGAACCCAAAACCGTACATGAAATTTATCAAACTATTTTAAGTCCAGATTCTTTTGTAAATGATACTTATGGACCAAATCAGGATATAGAATTAGAGTCCATGAAATCCATTCTCTCACCAAACCAGTTTGTAACAGATACCATGGCATATATATGTACATCTCAGCAAACATGTAAATTATCACCATCATCAAATGAAGCATCTCAGGCTCCACAGCCTCCTCAAGGTTGGAGAAAAAGTAAAGTTTTGCCACATTCTCATGGATATCAGGATTCAAAATCTCCCAAGGTTGTTTTTGAACCACCTCAAACTGTAGAACTGAAGTCAAATTCCTATAGTTTTACAAAACAAAATCTTGCTAAATTTTCTGCAGCCCAGGATATTTCTAGTTACAAGCACAATAAGCAGTCTAAAGGACGCCCAATACTTTCCACCACTGTTACTAAAAGCAAGTCCAGCTATACCAGAGAAAAACAAACTGAGACTAATAAATCAAAGGCAAAAAGATGTCTCAACACTGAAGTAGGTGTACTCGAAAAAGTAGATAATCAAAAAGAGAAGGAATCCTTTCATTTGTTCCTTCCAGTTATAGATCCAGTTCTAAGTAAATTTAACAGTCGTAAAAATGAAATAACTCCATCTTCCTTGAAGGCAGCTTTAGTTGCTCGTAAAAGAAAGAGCCCTGGAAATACAGAAAATGCAAATGTGAAGGGTGCAGTTACAGAACCTACAGAAGAACAAGAGATCAAAAGAATCCATTTTTCTCCTATGGAGTTGAAACCATCAACTGTTAGAACAAAAAAAGTCATCACTTGCACCTCAAAACATATTAGTAACAGAGAGAAATTAAACTTGAAGAAGAAAGCAGGTGAGTCTTATAAAACCTGTAATGAAAGTATACCTATAAGGAGCATATTTTCTATTTCCTTTGATTGTGTAATTCTGCTGTTAACTTGTGCTGATTTGTTAGCAAAAACAGGCAAACATAATGTTGGGGATGAATTGTGAACTTTCTGTGATCCTACTCTTATTTACAATTTTAATATTTTTATGCATCATAAATTGTCTACATTTCAAACAAAAATTCTTTGAAATATTTATCTTGCATAGTGAGTTGCCTGGTGCCCGCTTGTTTTGTGCTCAAGGGAACCAACCTCAGTTTCCTCCCCTTGGCCCACTCCCTGAGCGGAAGGCCAAGAATACCACCTGAAGGAAGAAAGAGGAGGCGTCCGCATAATGTGGGCTCCCAAGGACATAGTTTTCTCTCAGTCTTCTCAGGGCTCTTAATTAGGAAGGAAGACAGAGCCTCAGGGCTCCTTATTCCTTTGGGAAAAACCTCCCTACCTCCCAATACTGACATTTTTACCTCGAACTCCCTGCCTCAAAAAACAACTCATCCCACCATGCCTCTTTGATTTACTTCATGCAACAGTCATGTCCAGGGGGAAAACAAACTGTGTTCTTCGTGCTGTAATCACTTTGACATCATTTAAAAGAATCTGAGGACCTTTAGTTAATATCACGTCCTTTTGTCTTCTTTCTCTTTGAGTTTTCCCTGATTTGAATCATTTCATACATTCCTCCAGCTCTCTACAACGCTCCTGTGCCCTGTTAGTTTGTTGTCTCATTATCATGTCTCCTTCCTAAACACGCGTTCCTTTCCTTTGTTTACCCTGCTGAACATCGTCACCTGGTTTTCCCTTGAGAATGTTACTTTCGTTATAATCGTCTCAAGTTGTGTTTTTTCGCATACTGTCAGGACCCTGTGCCTCTTGGGGATCCTGGATCTGCTTGCTTCTCATTTCCTCTTCTAGGCTATGGTTTCTCCTTTCTTCCTTAATAACAGACAGACAAAGAGAAGATAACAACAAAATAGACAGTCAGTTTTCAGACTCTCCAATCCGTACTCTGTTACAATGAAAGATTATTTTCAAGATTTCTGTGTCTGGCTTATGATATTTTCTGTGAAACTACTGCTCTCATTACTCTTCATGATTTCAGAATTCTGGTGGAAGGTCCTATCGGTACTCTGGCCTTTTAGTTCCAGCCAGGTCATGTTCTCCTAAAAGCATCTCAGTTTCCAGTAACACTATGATTCCAGCATTTCCCCTAGAAACTCCTACATATTTCCTACTCTTCCCAAACCTAGAGTCCACTAGCACCACTGTCTCTTTCCTGGGCCTCACCTCCCCCGTGGCCTGCTTCTCTTCCTTACTCAATTTGGATTCCATAATTCATCATAATCACTTCATTCACTCCTCTTCTCCTCTTTTGCACTTGCCCTGAAAATTCTAAACCTGGTTTGACTCGGGCTCTTCTGTATCTGAGCTTTGCTGATTAGTCTTTTAAATTCTTGACCATTAGCGTCAAGTAAGCCTTTCACTCTTTTTTCGCTCTCCTTTCTCGGTTTGATGATTTTATCACTGCTATGAGCCATCTCTTCCTTTTTTTTTCTGAAGCTTCAATCATCTTTTCTCCTCGATAACTATAATCTAACACTTATTGAATAGTTTGTCAGATCCAGTTTTGAGTGCTTTAGTATAACCTGATTTAAGACAGTGATCTTACAAACTAGCAAATGAGAAAGCTAATGTATTGAGATGCTGAGTGACTTACCCAAGGGCACACAGGTAGTACATAATAAAGCTGAGGCTATAACCCAGGCAGTTTGGTCCCAGAGCCAGTGAGTGCTTTAACCTCCGCCTAGGCTGATGAACTCCTTCCTGTTTCATGAAGCAAGTACAAGTATGAAGGGGATTTTCACACACTGACACAACCTCTACCATCCTCTGTATATTCACCCATGTTTTCTTTCCTGCTATGGTATTATAAAATGTCTATGTCCCTATGAGGCCAGTCTATCTAATTGCACACCAGGTCTTGTGCCCTTCTACCCAAGGATGTTGCTTTAGTCATTGTCTTCTCTTTCTTATCGGTTCTATTTTTTTAATTTCTTTTGGGGCCATATCTAATTAACGTATAAAAATATGTTAAATATAAATAAATATGTTGTTAGTCTATGTAAAAAACAAGCAAATAGAAACTTCCATTGTTAACCATTTGCACCTTCAGCCTCTGTTCCGTTCTTCTGCTTCCCTTTGAGCTAAACTCCTTGAAAGTACTTAAGTAATAGCTTTGTCATCATTCACCAAGTTACATATTTATATGTATACTTTTCCGCACATGGATTTATCTTTTGACTAACAGGGTTTTTTTTTTTCCCCCCAAATCATTTTGAAAGTTGTTTATATTAGCTGTTTATATAGCCATTTCTATTCTCTTATTGGTTGAACTCACTTCAGTCAGTTTCTGACTATACTGGTGAAATTTATTATCTATATGGAAGGCTCCCTAATTTATGTCTTCAGAATGCACTTCAAATCCACAAACTTTTTCATCCAGCTGTCTTTTCAACATTTCCACTTGGCTGTCTAATGATCATCTTTATTTACTTTGCCCATTCCAAGCCTCATATCTTTGCACCCACTGCACACATACCTGGTCCTACTGCTGTAAACTCCCAGCTCAGTAGGTGATACCTCTCTCTTCCTCATTACTCAAGCCAAACACTTTGGAATTGTCTTTAAATGTATTTTGTCTCCTACCCTTTCTGTATAAATTGAAATACATATTTTGTCTAAACCCAGTCCATCAACAAATCATATCTTCCTTCGAAATGTGCTCAGAATCTCATGACTTCTCACTACTTTCAGTGGCACCGTCTTAAGCCAGTCTGTGTCAGTTAGGGTCTGCTAATAGATCTTATATTTGCCCTTTGATTGCCTTGTCTGTGGTCTGCCTTCTTTATAGCATGTAATTCATTGCCACTGAGTTGATTCTGACTCAGCAACACTATAGGACAGAGTAGAACTGCCCCCCCAAAGTTTTCAAGGAGCAGCTGGTAGATTTGAACTGCTGAACTTTCAGTTAGCAGTCTGAGCTGTTAACCAGTATGTCACCAGTTTTCCCCATAGTAGGTAGTGTGATACTTCTATAACGTTAGCAGGACCTTATCATTCTTTAGTTCCAAACCCTCAAATGCTTTTCTGTTTCACTGAAAGCCAAAGCTGTTAACAGTGGTTTGTGGAGCATATGATCTCTGTCACAGTTACTCGGTTCTATCATTGTATCATGAAAGGAGTCACAGATGATATGTAAACAAGTGAGTGGGACTGTTTGGAATAAAATTTTATTTATGGATACTGGAATTTGAATTTTGTATCATTTTGGTTTGTCATAAAATATTATAGTTTTTCAACTGTTTATAAATCTGTAAAGAGTTCTTAGTTTGTGGGTCATACAAAAATAGAAAACACTATGGAATTTTCTGGAAACCCATAGCTTGCGAACTCTGTTCTTGAAAATAGGCAGCATAAGCTGGGGTGAAACCTACCTTAAAGAACCTGCACTGCTGTTCTGATGGATTATTTGTCACTGTAGCTTTTATTGCATTTTTCTTTATGGGTACTACTTACCATCTCCCTCAGTCACCTGGGTTAGATATCTAGGAATCATCCTGCAGATTGCATTCTCTATCACTTACCGACTTGGTTATTAAAGCTTGTGGATTGATTCTGTTGTTAAAATAGCTCTCTTTATTTTGTCTTCACTGCTTCTCTAATTAAGTCCTTATGATATCTAACTTGGAGTCCTGGTGGTGCAGTGGTTAAGATCTATGTCTGCTAACCTTGGAAAGTTTATGGGGCAGTTCTGCTCTGTTCTGTAGTGTCATTATGACTCAATGACAGTAAGTTGGGCTTTGTGTTATATCTTACTGGGTCCACTGTGGTGGCTCTCTTATGATTTTCTGCCGCTAGTCGTAACTCCTTTCATGCCATTGTCCATACTGTTTTCTGACATAAGTAAGTATGTTACTTCCTGAGTTGAAATTCTTTACTGGCATAGAGGATGCTTCAAAGTGAAGCAGACACTAGCACTGCTGAGGTTTGAATCCCAGCTCTGCAGCTTAATAGGTTATGTGACCTTGAGCAAGTAGTTTAATTTCTCTAAACCTCAATTTCCTAATTATATAAAATATGGGTAATAATATACTTATCAGAAGTTTGTTGTGATGCTTACATGAAGCAGTCCATGTAAAAAGGCTTCCATAATGCCTAGAACAAAATATTTAAATATTAATTGCCACTGTGATTTTTAACATTATTCACCTCTTTGTTACCTCTTTCAGCCTCTTGTATTGCTTGTCTTACGTGTATTCAGTCTCCGACCGTATTGGCATTTCTCTCAGCAGAGCATAGTTTTTCACACCTAACTCTCACATTTTTTTCAAGAGTTGGTTCAAAGGTTTCACCCTCCAGGAAGGCTGTCCTGTCTTTTTAGGAGGTGTTGATACTCCATTCTCTGTGTTCTTATAGGTGCTTATACATATGTCTCCTTTTTTGTGGTCCATTATTCTTTTTAGACTCCTTCCACGTATGTCGCCTTTTTCATAGTCTGCTATCATTCTTTTTAGACTCCTTCCACTAGACTGAAATCATCCTAGAAACTGGGACCATAACTTTCAGTTCTACATCATCAGCACCTAGCACATAGTCTAGAATGTGTGCTAAGCTAGCACACATCTAGTATGGTGCCTGGAGCATAGTAGGTACTCAGGATTTGCTAAATGAATATGACTGTGGAGGACTCTAATTTTAAAATAATCTATCAGTTTCTTTGAAAAAATTATTCTTAAAGATTGTTTTAACACTATTACTTTTGCTTTGTAATGTGTTTTAGACTCATTAGTATGCAGAACTCCTAGTTCTAGAACAAGCAAAAGGACTAAATCTATTGTTCCTGTGGCACAGTCCAATTTGACCTTCATAAAACCATTAAAAACAGGCAAGTATGTACTTATTTAAACTCTGAGAAAGTGACATGAAATGAAGCAATAATTGTATGTTGTATGGAAATGAATTGGTACTTTTTATTCCCCCCTAAAAGCCCTAAAGTATGTATTCTAATTTCACTTAGGATAGACTGTCAGTCTTCTATGAAATTCACTTATGTGGACTTAGGATTTTTAAATAACTGAGAAGTGCTTTTCTAACTATGCTTTTGCATTTATTGCATTTTGTACCCATATTCTTTTAACCCTTTCTGGCAAGTAATAGAAAGGCAGATATTTTGTTTTAAAGATGGATGGTTTTGCTAATAAAAAATGGCCTTTTGTTATATATTTTATAATAATTTAAAGGAGAGTTCCTTATGTAGTAATGTAATTGTATTCTTAGGTATTCCCAGACACCCAATGCCATTTGCTGCAAAAAACATGTTTTATGATGAACGCTGGAAGGAAAAGCAAGAACAAGGCTTTACTTGGTGGCTAAATTTTATTTTAACTCCTGATGACTTCACTGTAAAAACAAGTGTTTCTGAAGGTAAGTGTATGTATATCTTAAATAATATCCTTGTTTAAACATAATTTTAACATGAATTTGTCACATGTTTTATTTGTTCTGTTATAGTTAATGGTATGTTTTACTAAGTTGTTGGCATGAATACTGAAGATTATGTAGGTAAGAATTTTTTGTGAATTTTTATTGAAGTATTGAATTTTACTTTTTCTTTTGGCTTTCTTTCTCTCATCAGCCAATGCAGTTTCCATCCTTTAGGTAAATGGACTTTAGTTGGCCACAGACTTGATCTGTGTTAACACTGTAACATGGCTGTGAAGAAATTTATGTCAGTCTTAGCTATATTAATAAAGTGTAATGTCTTGATGAATAAACTTAACATCCCTGCCAACCCTGACCACTTCTGGAGTAGTCTCCACTTTCAAGTATAATAGTTTCAGGGATAGGAAAGCAAACTGCTACCTTTCAGAGATCTGAAAATCATGTGGGGAAGGAGTTCTAATACATTCCAATGTTTATTCTGAAAAAGAGAAGACTTGGGTGTAGGGCAAGGATGAAAGATGATTCCGTTTAAACATCTGGAGCGTTTTCTCTAGAAACAGAAGGGAAGTTACTTTTGTGTTGGTCTCAATAGAAGTTAAAGTATCATTTTCAATGCCAGACAAAGAGAAATCCTTATAAATGTTCAAACTGTCCAGCCATCACATAGTGTTTTAGTCAGCTAGGGCTGCTCTAACAGAAATACCACAGAGTGGATGGCTTTAACAAAGAAAGATTTATTCTTACACAGTCCGGTAGGTTGCAAGTCCATATTCAGGGTTTCCGCTCCAGGGAAAGACTTTCCCCTTGTCGGCTCTGGAGGAAAGTCCGGTATTGCATCAGTCATTGTCCAGGGAGTGTCCTAACGCAAGAACCTCTGGTCTGAACGATGCACTCTGCTCCCGGTGCTGCTTGCTTGATGGTAGGGAGGTTCTCAAATTGTCCTTGTTTCTTTTTCCTTTTATTCCTTGCAAGCTAAAAGCATTAAGGGTGGGGCAAGCCATACTCCAGGGAAACTCCCCCACAGCAGAGCAAGGAAGTAATCCTATGCAGGAATTTACAGCTCCTTTAGCATACAGTTTAGTGAACCACAGAATGGAGGACAGTCCCAAGATACTGGGAATCATGTCCCAGCCACACAGCTGCACATATTTTTGGGGGGACACAATTCAACCCATGACACATAGGATATCTTTGTAAATGGTGAGATTCTCATTGTTGCAGTGCTTAAGGAAAGCCTGGTTTGTATTTGTCCAAGAATTTATGCATGGAATGTCTACATTAAAAGAACATTTGGATTAGATGACCCCTAAAGATCACTTTCGACGCCCTAGTGGCGTAGTGCTTAAGTGCTACATCTGCTAACCAGAAGGTTGGCAGTTTGAATCTACCAGCTGCTTCTTGGAAACTCTGTGAAACAGTGAAACAGTTCTACTGTTTCCTATTTTGTTAGCTATGAGTCGGAATTGGCTCCACGGCAGTGGGTAAGATCACTTCAGAAATTCTAGTGGCATGGTGGTTAAGAGCTAGGACCACTAACCTGAAGACTGGCAGTTGGGTCTACCAGGTACTCCTTAGAAACCCTAAGTAGCAGTTCTACTCTGTCCTATAGGGTTGCTGTGAGTTGGAATCTACTCTGGCAACAAGTTTGTTTGTTTTTTTTTAAAATCACATTTCTTTTTTTTCCCCAAAAGGAAACAAAGCCCAATTTTTAATTCTCTTCTTAAGAGAAAATGTGTTTTTAAAGAATTCAAAATCATGTTCTTTACAGGCATATATTTTTATTAATTATAAAAAGGGCAGGAACACAGAAACTTCTTCAGAGGCTATTTCATTACAGTGGGTTAGACATTATTGTGGGTTAGGTGATGAGAAGTGGTCAGACTAGGGATATACCCTTCATGTACAGCCAATAGAACGTAATGGCAGACTAATTTATTAACTGAGTGAGTGGTGACACTTTTATTTGGAGATCAGAAAAACAAAGAAGCAAGCTTGGAGGTACCTGAATATAATAACAGTAGGCGCTCTGGGAACAGATTCTGGTTTTGGTCATTCCGAGTTGCATTTTATTGCTAGATTTAAGGATTGTACTATTTAACCAGAAACATTCTTCTTTTTGTTTTTACTCAGTAAATGCTGCTACCCTTCTCTTGGGAATGGAAAGTCAACATAAAATAAGTGTTCCTAGAGCGCCTACAAAAGAAGAAATGTCTCTTAGAGCTTACACCGCTCGGTGCAGGTTGAACAGATTGCGTCGTGCAGCCTGCCGTTTATTTACTTCTGAGAAATTGGTTAAAGCCATTAAAAAGCTTGAAATTGAAATTGAAGTGAAACGATTAATTGTTCGAAAAGATAGACATCTCTGGAAGGATGTGGGTAAGAAGATGGAAGAAACCTTGAAATTAGGTCTTTAAATACATACTAAGGCTTTCTGTTTCAGAAATAATACACATGTTCTTTGGCTTTGCTGCCTATAATCTCGCATACTTAAATACGATCATAAATGCTTTTAAGAAAGGATGTGTGTTTTATCTAGATTATTTCATATAAGCAATTATTCTTTTTTTACTGATTTTCCTCCATCAAGTTTTATTTACCATCTCTATTTGATTAGCAGTCTGATTTTTACATGTGTTTCAGGAGAACGGCAGAAAGTCCTAAACTGGCTTTTGTCATATAATCCTTTGTGGCTGCGAATTGGCTTAGAGGTAAACATATTTTAGTTTTTTTAAACAAATGCTATATTTTTATTGTAGCATATTGTTTTACTTATAAAAGTGAAGTTGTTTGATTAACTTGATTTATCTTTCAGTTTAAATCGTAAGATCTATTAATACTTGTTCTTTAGTCATGCCATTATATATTACACTATATTATTAAGTAATAATCTGTCAATATAGTCTTTTAAAGATAATGTAATCTGTACCTGAATATAATAGCAGTAGGAGCTCTGGTCGCGCAGTGAGTAAGTGATACAGCTGCTAACCAAAAAGGCTCCAGTTCAAATCCACCAGCCTCCTTGGAAACCCTGTCGGGCAGTTTTGCCCTCTTCTATAAGGTTGCTATGGGGCAGAATAGACTTGATGACAACTGGCTTATAATAGCAATTATAGAAAGCTCATTTTTGAGCATTTACAAATGACAGGAGCTAGGTTATTTTAAATACATTTTCTAATTTAGATGTCTAAAAATCCCAGTGAGATGTATATTATTATTTCTACTTCACTGACAACATGGTAGCATACATGTTAAGTGACAGCCAAATACCAGTAACTGGTCAGTATTTTAAGCAGTCTTATGCCAAAGCCCAGCCGTTTAACTATTTTGATGACGTACTATCATAAAATGTCACTGGGACTTGAGTTATTCACATGGTGCATGATGCAATAAAACTTAGAATTCAGCTAAAACTAATTTAATGAAAGTGTGTTTTTCCAAAAAAAAAAAAAGTCCTCCAGTGTTTCCATTTCTTTTCACTGGTATACTTCCATAATTTTGTTCTAGACTCTCTTGGTATATCCCATTAATTATTTTAACTTATCCCAGGTTTTAGAATAGAAAAATCTTTGAGACTGAAAACCATCTTTCAATCATCTGGTGTTTAGGTCTCAAGAAACTGAGGTCCAGAGAGACCGAATAAAAAACTTACTATGGTTACTCAGCTTGGTAGCATCATTGCTAGTATTTCCTAGTCTAATACTGGTGCTTTTCTCTTTCATTGCCAGAAAATTATGTGCCAGCTAGCTCTGCTTCCTAGCTGGCAGTTATTTTCTAATGAAGGGGAATCCCCTCTCTGAGTTTGGGACATTATCTTTCTTGTCATCTGGCTAAAAATCAGAGTTGTGTAGAGTTGTAATATCTGTTAAAACTTTGGCTTAGATGTAATGTGCATCATCTCTGCCCAGTTCTGTTAAAGTACATTAAATGGTCAAGCGTACATCAGGCAAGAATGTACTATCCTCCCCAAAGAGCACAGCAAGCCTATGGCAGTGGGTAGGGAAAGGACGTCTGAATAATTATGGACAATAAAATGTTCTCCCTCACCTCCGCACTAGTGTTTCCACATGTGAAGATTTTGTAAGTGGGCATGACCTTTGAGGACTTTAAGCAGTCTTCAAAGGCCCAAAAATAAAAAGTAAAATTTCCCTTTTTGGCAAATATTACTGTTTTCCCAAGCTTTGATCTCTATATTTCTCACTATAAGTTTACAGCATATAACTGAATATGCTTTTAGTTTTTCCAAATTGTTTTAAAAATTATTCAAAATAATCCTATTTAAGTTGTTACTTGTAAATAGATCTAAACTTTCCAAATTATTATTTCATTTTCAGATGGGTTTTCACTTGTTAACTATTAGAAAACATTGAATATTTAGATTTCTATAATACCTTAATGATACACTTTTAAAAGTTACAATTAAATGTCAAGACTGATTACATTTGATAGTTCTTTAACTTAAAGGTTAAAAATTTAAAAGTATGGAGCTTGTTAAATGATTTTCAGGAATTTGCCTTAATCCTGAAATTTTGAGGTTTTTCATTGTAAAAAACACTTTCTACACTAAAGAATTCATAAAGTGTGCATATGCACTTTAAAGAGTTTATTAAGCAAATATACACATCCACCCCATACCTATTTTAGGACATAGAATGTTGCCGGATTCTTAGAGCATCACCATCTGTTTGCTTTTTCCCAGTTACAGCACTCTGCATCTTAGAGATAATGTAGTCCTAACTTTTTCTCTAATTTCTTTTCAGACAGTTTTTGGAGAACTCATCTCTTTGGAAGACAACAATGATGTCACGGGATTAGCTATGTTTATTCTGAATCGCTTGCTTTGGAATCCTGATATAGCAGCTGAGTATAGACACCCCACTGTTCCTCACCTTTACAGAGATGGTAAATAGTTTTGCTTCCACTGCTCCCTCCCACAATATTCACAGATGCCTTCTTATTTTTCCTATAGGAATTAAAATTTACTTTCTCAAAAAAAAAAAAAAAAAACCTATGTAAATTATTCTCTTTCTCCAGCCCACCTTTATTTTACCCCATTATGCTGCATCATTTCTTCCATCACTATTTATAGTTATTCTCACCAGTGTGTTGTCTCTCGCCACACCTTACCCCCTGCTGGGCTGTAATTCTCAGTGAGGGTGGTTATCTTATTTGTTTTAGTTTACCACTATAGCCACAACCTAGATAGTTCTTGGATTTAATATTTGTTGGAAGAGACTAAGTAAGTCTTTTGATGTCTCTGTGCCTCTCATTTCTTATTGAAGTATGAACGTTTATAGCAGCTACCACTTAGAATTATGAGTTTTAAGTGGATTCATGTGTATAGAGCACTAAGTGTGGAACATAGTTTCATTTATACCTGAAACTATATTTTTTGTTATTATTTTGTTATTTTTGGGTGCAACATATCTTTCATAGATTAAGTTGCTATGCTTTTGTGCACTTTATTTTAGGTCATGAAGAAGCCTTGTCTAAATTTACACTGAAAAAGTTATTACTGCTGGTCTGTTTCCTTGATTATGCTAAAATCTCCAGACTCATTGATCATGATCCTTGTCTTTTCTGTAAAGATGCTGAATTCAAGGTATAGTTCTCATGTTTCCTGTTTCACTTTTAAGATGTTTACTTTAATGTATAGTTTGTCTTTTGAAAAAATGAAATCCCAGAGGAACAGTACTCTAGGGTAGAACTGGAGCCCTAGTGGCCCAGCGAGAGTCTGATTGCTAACGAAAAGTTGTCGGTTCAAATCCACCAGCTTCTCCTTGGATACCCGATGGTTCTACTCTGTCCTATAGTGTTGCTGTGAGTCAGAATTGACTCAGCTGCCATGGGTTTGGTGTTTTGTTTTGTTTTTTTAATTCAGTGATTTCCTATCAGTGGTTCTAACTGTGCCTGACTTTTTCAAGTAGACATTTTCCCAGCATGTACTGCCCTAACTTTTCATTTTGACCTGAGAATGAAGTAAACTGTGTTTCTCAGGAATTCTTGGGAAATTTCTTTCCTAATTTTAATGCCATCTGTTATCAACAAAATACTAATTTTAAAATGTTTTATTAAATTAGAGCAATATTTTTTAAAATATTAAATTGAAAATATATGAGATTTGCACTATTGCCATATGGTATGAAAGCTGTAATCTTTTATAGCAGTATTTTATTTCTGTATGTACAGAGTGATTTGAAGGGTTTGTTTAAATAAAACTGTAATACAGAATACAATACCTGCAATTTGTTTTCCATAGGCTAGTAAAGAAATTCTTCTGGCTTTTTCCCGAGACTTCCTAAGTGGTGAAGGTGACCTTTCTCGTCACCTTAGCTTTTTGGGGCTACCTGTTAGCCATGTTCAGACACCATTTGATGAATTTGACTTTGCTGTCACAAATCTTGCTGTAGACTTGCAATGTGGAGTGCGTCTCGTGTAAGTATAAGAAATATAATCATTTTGTTTAGTGAATAAACCATACTTTTCAGGTAAAATCTGAATAAACCAAACTTTTCAGTATTTTTTCTGTACTTGTACAGAATTTTTATTTGTTTCTTCTTCCTGATACTGGAATAAATTTAAGGTTAAGTATTTGAGGTAGCTATCACCAACACCTTCAGCAAAATGTTATATTAGTTCTAGGTCTAGAAACGTTATCTTTTCCTTGCTGGCTTGTTGTTAGGGTCTGTGAGTAGGAACTGCTGATGCCCCAGAACAAGAGGTGAGGAAAGCACAGAATTAATTAAAATGTCAAACACTGAAGTAGGCTGTGTCTACAGTGATTTGATGAGTGCCATATCATTTCAGGCTTCTTTTAGTAGTGTCAACCTTGTTTTACACATGAGGAAAATTAAGGAGATAAAATGGCTTGTTGAAATTTCTACGGTGGAGTTGAAACATCGACTCAGGGTGTCTAACTTCAAATCACATGGTATTTCCTCCGTAATAAAGAAGGGTTTTGAAAAACTGGCTTTGGAATGAATGCAGTGAGCAACCAATCCCTCCACTGAAGGGGGCGTTTGACCTGGTGCTCAAATTGGCCTCTTTACAGTATCTGAATTGGTGATATCAGTTTTATTAATGCATTTGAAACATTGCTCAACCAAGCATTTTGGAGTCAAAGAACAAGATCCCTTTAAAGATATGGGTTCTCTGAATTTAAAAAATGTTAAGACTCAAAACAGTAATTTAAGCTTTGAAATATGGGCCACAAAGAGATTACAGCCTTCATAAAATATATCCTGAGCTCTTTTATAAGTTGAGTACATTCTTGTTAGGTTTTAAATTACATTTTTTTATAAACAGAATATTATAGACATGCTAAATTTCAGTTTGGCTAAAAACAGGACTAAAGTCACTTAGATTGCATTTAACTAACTTCTTTGTTTGAAGTAGTCATATCTTTAGGGTGTAAGCTGAGAACCTTAAATCCATATCTCTAGTGGAGCAGTGACAGAACTATGAATTATTAACCTGTAGCATAGCAGAGAAAACTGGGATGATGAAATTCTTTAGTGGGTATGCATTTGGCTGCAACCCCAAAGTTCTGCAGTTTGAATCCACTGGCTGCTCCTTGGAAACCCTATGGGACGGTTCCACTCTGTCCTGTAGGATCACTGTGAGTCAGAATTGACTCGATAGCAGTGGGTCTTTTCTTTTTCTTTTTGGTATTAAGCTAAAATGTGATTCAATTGTTTATTACCAACCAGAAGAGCAGTGGTTGAAAGTTTCAGGAAAAGGAGGACTGGTTCAGTTTAAAAACTAGACCAGTGCTTAGGAAGACACCAGTTTGAATGTCAGAAAGTTCAAGCAGAGGTCAGAGGGCTACTTTGCTAGAATGGAGGAAATCTTTGAGAGTAAAGAAGAGATCCCTAAACCTTATGAGTTCCTAGGTTTCAAAAACAAAATACATGTTCCAAATTAATCCTTCCAAATTAAATTTATTTTATTTTTTTATTTTTGAAATTTTTTTATTTACAGTGATTGAGTGAAAGTGTACAATCCAGTTTAAATTTGCCTGCCTGCCTATGTGCAGCTCCTACTGCTCTCCTTGCCTGGTAACCATGCATTCCTTCTTTCTAATCTATACAAACTGTATCCTCTTAATAATCCCCTGCCCCCTCTTCTCCACCCTCTCCACTCCCCTCTAGTAAGTGACCAGTTGGGTGACATCACATAGATACATAGAATCGTAAAGTGCACACACGATATGGTCACTCTGTGTCGCCGAGTCCAATCCATTCCTGTCTGAGAAGTTGACCTCAGTAATGATTTATGATTAGGGGCAGCTTCAGGTCTAGGGGCTATACTCCCAGGGGCACCCCTAGGCTCTTGGACCATCAACTGTGGTCTTTTAGTGGAGTTCTCAGGGTGCAACTCTTCTTATTCTCGTATTGCCACTGGGACTCAACTTTGTGAGCCCCATCACGGCTGTCACTGGAGGTGGCCAGGTACCATGTTGTTCTTCTGGTCTCACGTTGATGTAATCACCAATTCCCATGGGTCTTTCTGTTTTCTGGGTTCACTTTTCGCCTTGTTGTTTTTGTCCATGGTGATCATCTGTTCTGGATGAGTTGGGACCGTTTGGTGTACCTCGGATGGCAGCTGGCTGGCTTTTAAGACCCCAGATGCCTCTCACCAGTATGAGGTAGAGAGGACTCTCTTAGCAATAGGCTAGTTATACCAGTTGGCCTCTATGTCCTCTGAGAGCATGGTCCCTGGGCCCGCGCCTCTGCTACTCTGTCCTTACCTATTAGGATAAGGCTGGAAGAGTTTTCAAGTTATATTGAAGTCCACTTACACTGATCTTCTTTCTAATGTGTGCTGTCACAGATTTCACTCAACCAAATTTCTATCAACTCTCTATCTAGTCTATAACCAGGCCACTCCCTCTCTCCCTCCCCTTTCTTGCAGCCGTCAAAGAGTCTTCTGTACATGAGTCAGTTTTCAAGTCCTTAAAATAGGGATCTCATAGCATGTTTGTCCTTGTGCTGCTGACTAATTTCACTCAACATGATGGATAGAAAGTTCTATATATGTCCATGAGGTCTAGTTGGTTAATTGTCACAAGAAGATCTTCTGTGTCTTTACTGAGGTTTTTTTTTTTATTAGTATAATCTATTTTATCTGAGATTAGTATTGCCACACCTGCTCTTCTTTGTATATTGTTAGGTTGGTAAATATTATTTCATCTTTTAATTTTCGGCTTGTTCACATCTTTAGGTCTAAGGTGAGTTTCTTGTAAGCAGCATATAGACGGGTCATGTCTTTTGATCCAAGATGTCACTTGTCACTAGAGTGTTCAGTCCATTTACCTTCAATGTAGTTACTGATAGGTATGCGTTTAGTGCTGTCATTTTGCTGTATTTATTTTTGTGTTGGTGTTTTCTCTGTTGCTCTTACTATTCTGTTCTGGGACATTCTTCTGTATGGGTTGATTTTTCACCCTTTTCAGTATTGGTTTTGTGGTTGTTGAGACTCCTCCTATATTACATTTCTTGTTTTGATATGTTGCTTCTTTGTTGTACTTTGTGGCTACCCCGATGATCCCCTTTAGTTATATATGTTTAAACCTGATTTTAACTTCTTGTTAACTTCCTCTCCATCTGGATGGGTTGTAACTACTGTAATATATCTCTTTATAATGTGATGGTATCATAGTTTTCATGACATGATCACTGGATCACGTCTTTTAGTGTTATCGCTTTGGTTGGGGTTTTGTGCCTTCCCTAACTGAGTAGGTTTCTGGATGATGTGTCCTGTATTGTCTCCTAAAATATAGAGTTAATAGTTTTGTTCTTCTAAGCCAAGAACTTCTTTCAGTGTTTCTTGTAGCTTTGGTTTGGTTTTTACAAAGTGTCTGAGTTTCTGTTTATCTGCGAAGGTCTTAATTTCATTTTCATTTTTGAAAGACAGTTTTGCAGGGTACATAATTATTGGTTGGAAGTTTTTCTCCTTCAAGGCTTTGAATGTGCCACTGCACTGCCTCCATGCTAACATGATTTCTGGCGAGAAGTCAGACAAAAGCCAGAGGGCTTCTCTCTGAATGTTAGCTTTGCTTTGAGTCTCACTGCCTTTAAGAGTTTCTGCTTATGTTTCATTTTGTTAAGCTTGATTATAATATGTCTCAGAGTCTTTCTTTGGTGGTCTATATTGTATGGTGATCGATATGCATCTTGGATATCTTCTTCTCTTCTTTCATAACTTCTGGGGAGTGTTCTGTCAGCAAGTCAACAGCAGTCCTCTCTGTTTTCAGGTGTCCCTTCCTGTTCAGGAATTCCAATTAATCACAGATTGTTCCTCTTGATAGAGTCCCACATGTTTCTTAATGCTTCTTCATTTTTCTTGTTTCAACGTCAGCAGTGTGGCAGAACTTTGCTCCCAGTTAAGCCCAATCGCTGCCACAGGGTAACAAAAAGGAAAAGAGTTAAAGCTGGTAGTTACCTTCAGTCCATGAGAGCTGGCCGTTCAACAAGGGAGGGGGTCAGCAAAAGAGAAGAAGTTTGCCGTTCAGCGGCATGTAGTCCAAAGTGACAGCCCTATGCCATGTCCTAGGGCTCACTGGGTGTCTAGAAGGCTCCATGCAATTATCAATCCCGGCCTTAGGTTTTGGAGTGAGTTAAGAAGACGTCTGTCTAGTCTGCCAGCTCGACTCTGCCCTCCCAAATTAAATTTCTTGAATGTTCGTTCTTTTCTTTCTTGGTCAGATATTCTCAGAAGGTGTTAGTGATCTTATCAACTTTTACTGTAGCTTTCACTCACATCAACAATTTTTGTTCAGACTAGAAAATTTGCTGGAACTGTTTTGTATTTGGTTTTGTTCATTTTATGAATCCAAGTTACCAAATCTATTTTCTGGGCAAAAGGAATTGGTATTTTTAGAACCTTTTCTGTTTTCCAGGAGCAGCAATGATTGGTTTATGTTCAGCAGTGCTTTTCCACAAAGAAATACATTTTTATGCCTCTACAGGAGTTACTGTGTATTTAGCAAGACTGGATATTGATGCTATGTAGTTCATTAGGAACCTTTACTAGTGCAGAGACCTGATCTTGCATACCATATTTCTTTTCTGTGCAATATCAGCAAAATGACTATTTTATTGGTCTTTGAAGTCATTTGAAAGTACCCGGGAGTGATTAATTCGCTAATGTCATGGTTGATGGGTGTGTATACTGTTGAAGAATTGCCTCATATATTAATTGAGTGATTGACCTGGATTGATCTGAAGCAGCTTTGTAACCTTTAGAAACTCTGATTCTATAAAATGTTTGCAAACTTTCAGCTATATTAAATAATTGGGACTTATTTTTTCTGTAACAATCAATTATTACCTATTGCAGAAAGCACTAAAAAATTCAAACCCACCCTGTCTAGTTGATTTTGGCTCATAGTGACCTCTGTAATACACTACAACTGCTCTATAGGGTTTTCAAGGCTGTGAATCTTTATGAAATCTTTTCTCCTGCTGAGAGACTGGTGGGTTTCAACTGCTGGCTTTTTGGTTAGCAGCTGAGTGCTTTAACCACTGTATCACCAGGTCTCCTATGAGAAACTACTACCTTACCTTACCCATTGTGGTCAAGTTGATTCTAACTCGCAATGACCATATAGCACAGAACAGAACTGCACTAGTGACTTAGGGATTTCACGTTGAACCTCAGGGTATATTTTCTTTATTAGATACTCAAGTATTTCCACAGTAATCTGGTATAAGAGAATAGCTTTGGAATTGTTAAAACTAGGTTTTAAGCCTTATGTCTGTTATTATTAGGTATGTGATCATGTGGCTTGGTTTCATCATCAGCTAAAAAAATGGGCTAATAAGACCTGAAGTATGAAATTTATTATGAAAACTAATGTGAGAATAGGAAGTACATACTTGATGTGTAGAATACAATATGCCTGCAAGAAATACCATGTACCCTCTCAAAAAACAGTCAAATACCATCTTAATAAAATTAAGGAAAATTTATTCTTTCCTCCTTTTTTCTTTTCTATAGAAATGTGTTATTTTTTCACTTGTATATTTGTATATAAATCTCTCATTTTTTCTTTATTATCGTATATTCAGAGACCTCCCAAATTTAGACTTAAAATGAGAAATAACTCTTATCTGCTAACTATGGAACAACAAAATATTGAGATAAGTTTTGATTGTCTTTTTGACCTAAAAGCTCTAATATGTGTATTTAAATGAAGTTTATTTTTTATGTATGTTTTATATGGCAGTTTCATCTTAAAATTCCTTTATTGCTAGGCGAACCATGGAACTTCTCACACAGAACTGGAATCTCTCAAAGAAACTCAGGATTCCTGCAATAAGTCGTCTTCAAAAGATTCACAACGTTGACATTGTTTTTGAAATTCTTAAATCACGAGGAATTCAACTAAGTGATGAACATGGTAAAAACTAAGTAAAGATAAATTATTTTTTCCTTTTTGGTTATTCATATGTCCATGTACTATGTGGAAACTCTGGTGGCATAGTGGTTAAGAGCCATGGCTGTGCACTGTAAACGTCAGCAATTCAAATCTACCAGGTGCTTCTTGGAAAGTCCATGGGGCAGTCTACTCTGTCTGCAGGGGCACTATGCATCAGAATCAACTGCATGGAAGTGGGTTTGGTTTGAGTGTGTATTATATTAACGGTCTATCTTTTCACTTGTAGGAAATACAATCCTATCTAAGGATATTGTGGATAGGCACAGAGAGAAAACACTTGCATTGCTTTGGAAAGTAGCATTTGCTTTTCAGGTATCAAACGTTTTGTACATTGTTGACTTTTTATCAGTTTTGACTGTATAAAAACAACTTGAATTAAATAAGAATTAGCAATAATGGCTCTCATTTAGTGGGATTGATTGTGCCCTGGGAACTGTGATAAGTGCTTTCTAATTTAATGTCCCTATCACCCTTACAAGGTAGGTTGTTACCTGTGCAAGTGAGGAGGAAACAAGCTGAAGGTTAGTTACATCTCTGGTAAGAGGTGGAGTTGAGTGAGGCCAGCCTCGTGTGGCCCCAGATCATCCCATGTTCTTAACCACTATGTATTCCATCATGTCCTTTAGAAGTATGAATTTTTGGTGCTAAGCTGTATGTACATTTTAAGCCTTTGTTTCCTTAGCTCTTCTAATTTATAATTAGATTATCTAGATAGAAGATAGTTACTTTAATTTCTGCAGGTTAAAAATGTCATAGTGCTTACCTTTTTTTTTATTTCAGGTGGATATTTCTGTTAATCTAGATGAATTAAAGGAAGAAATTGACTTTTTAAAACAGACACAGAATATAAAGAAAGCAATGTCTGCACTATCATGCCATTTTGATACTGTCATTCATAAGAAAAAAGATAAAAGGAATAGTGGTCCCTTTGAACAGTACAGTGAAAGCGTAAAGCTATTAATGGACTGGGTAAATGCTGTTTGTGCCTTCTATAATAAGAAAGTAAGTTTCTTTGTTTTTGTCTTAACCCAGTACCGTTAGATAAATTTTGTTAAAGTCAGTTAAACTTAATTTACAAAACCTTTTCTCATATTTCTTAAATAATTTGCTGTATATGTATAAGGAGACTTTTCCTGAAATAAGTTAGCATATTGTCACTTATACAGTGTATTTCATCCCAAGACATTATCAACTGTATGGTGCACTATGATTTTATGTATCACTAAGAAAGAAAAAATTCTGATAGAAGATATATGTACATACAACAGGGACATCAAAGGATCACACCCTTATTTTAATGGTAAAAACAAATAAACCCATCTTGCAGAAAACAATAGCAGGTAGAGGGCAGAGGAATGTAACTTTTAGGAGGAGTCTTAGGTTTTTAGGTAAATACATGAAAAAAACAATTTCCCTGACACACATGAGTGTAAGAAATGTCTGGTAATGAATATAAAATTGGAATAGTGATAGGGAGTAGTTAGTTAAATGTGGTAAATTGTTATACTTTGAACAGGTATAGTTAGTATAAAATTGTCAAATATATTTTAGTAAGTATTAGATAGTCACAGAATATTTACTCAGATTCTACTTCTTTTAGAGTGCTGCTTTTTTTTTTTTTGGCAATTAAGTGAAAGTATACAATCCAAATTAAATTAGCATGTCCACCTATCTGCAGCTCGGGCTGCTGTCCTTCCCCAGTGCCAGCACACTGCTCCTTTTCAGTCTATGTATGTCATATCCTCTTAATAGTGTCTTGTCCCCTCTTCTCCACCCTCTCCTCTCCCTTCTAGTGAGATGCCAGTAGCACAGCATCCTATAAATACATAGAACCATAAAGTACATACACCATATGGTCACATCGTGTCCCTGAGTCCAGTCCGTTTCTGTCTGAAGAGTTGACCTCAGTAATGTTTTCTGGTCAGGAGCAGCAGCAGGTCTAGGGACCATGCTCCCAGGAATCCGTAGGCTGCTGAAACATCAGTTGCAGTCTTCTGGTGGAATTCTTGAGGTGTACCCCGCTTTTTCTCGTGTTGCTATTGAGATTCAATGTTGTGTGCCCTATTGTGGCTGTCTTTGGCGGTGGCCAGGTACCATCTGGTTCTTCTGGTCACCCATTCACATGGGTCCTTCTGTCTCCTGGGCTCTGTCTTTGGTGTTCTTGGTGTTCATCTGTTCTGGATGAGTTGGGACCATTTGGTACCTCAGATGGCAGCTTGTTAGCTTTGTTTGTTTCTTTTTTATTGTGATTAAGCGAAAATGTACATTCCCGTATACGTTTGCATGCCCACCTTTGTGCAACTCCCACTGTTCTCACTGCCTAGTGACAACACACTCTTCCTCTCTGTTCTGTACATGCCATGTCCTCCTAACAATCTCCTATCCCCTCCTCTCCACCCTGTCTCCCGCCTCCAGTAAGGAGTCAAGCTAGCTAGCTTTTAAGACCTCAGATGCCACTCAGCAATATGGGGTGCAGAAGACTCTCTTAGCAACAGGCTGCTTATGCCATCTGGCCTTGATGTCCCCCTGAGAGCATGGTCCCCAGGCCCCTGGCCCTGCTACTCTATTCTTGCAATATTGGGTTAAGATTAGAAGAGTTTTCAGTTTAAGCTGATCTACTTTGTACTGTGTGTTGTCACTGATCACCCAACCAAATTTCTATCAACTAGAATGGTTAGCTTCTTATAATTGTGAATTTGTGTGTGAATATGGTAGTATACTAGGTACAGTTAGAAAAGGTGATTTTCCGCTCTGTCAAAAACTGAGCTATAAAACCACTAAGATCCGTATTACAGTCTAAATGCAGTGAATTATTTCTCTGTATTTCCAATTAGGTGGAGAATTTTACAGTGTCATTCTCAGATGGCCGTGTGCTATGTTACTTGATCCACCACTACCATCCTTGCTATGTGCCTTTTGAGGCTATATGTCAGCGTACTACGCAGACTGTAGAATGCACACAGACTGGTTCAGTAGTGTTAAATTCATCATCTGAATCGGATACTAGTTTTCTGGATATGTCTCCTAAAGCCTTTGATCATGGTTAGTCTCTTTTTGTTAATTAACTTTTCAAAAATTTCCTCTGTGTGATTTTTGGCTGGACCAGTCTAATTTCTCTTTTTTAACTTGCATAGTAGAAAATACCTCAGAACTATACAAGGAACTCCTAGAAAATGAAAAGAAAAATTTTCAGTTGATTAGCTCTGCAGTGAGAGACCTTGGTGGAATACCTGCCATGATTCGTCATTCAGACATGTCAAATACGATCCCAGATGAAAAGGTAAGTAAAAGAAGTTTTTTAAACCAATGGTGTCTCAAAAGATGGTAGTAAGTTGGGTGTCCACTGTTACTCTCTGTTTTCATCTTTTGTGTTTTCTCTTAGGTGGTTATTACTTATTTGTCATTTCTTTGTGCGAGACTTTTAGATCTCCGTAAAGAAGCAAGAGCTGCTCGACTTATACAAACAACTTGGAGAAAATATAAGCTAAAAACAGATCTAAAACGCCATCAGGTACTCTTGAAAAATGAAAGCGCTGTATTGTTAGTTGTGCTCCATACAATGCCAGTTGGTGATTCTTTACACATTTTATTGACATGAAATTATTGAGGTAAATTTAATAATTGTGCGTATTGTTTGGATCGGGGCTGGATAAGGATATTTTCCCCTAACTCCTGATGTTTCCTTTAATCAGTACATCTTCCAGTTTGGGAGATAACCTCCCTGCTTTGTAAATCTGTGAAGAATAAACTGAGGATATTTGACAGAGCTCTTCACTTCTTCGTTTTGAAACATAATCTGTCTTCAGAGAGTAGGAGTTCTCCATTACTTTTTCTCCATTACATTTTCATAATGTGCTCAGTGAAGCCTCCCATAAGTCGTGCTGCTTAAGACTGGCTGCCAGGTGTCTGATTTTGGGATTCAATGTGCAGTCTCATTTTGTCTGTCATAACACTGTCCTCAAATTTATCCTTTTTTAGGTATAAAAATGATATTTTGTTTTCAGCTGTTTTATTTCTGAAAATGTTTAAGACCTAGATATGGGAATGGGAATGTTCCTTATTTCCTTTTGTACCCCAATGGCATAAAAATTTACATTAAAGTAAATTTTTTCTCTTAAAGTCTGAGGAAAATGTTACTATTTTTCTTTTTTTAAATTAAAAAGTGGTCTGTTTGATCAAGTTGAACAGACTATACAGTTCTTTTCATCTCCCTACCTGCTCTACTAATCATGATTGGCTATAGGGTTGGCATGAGTCAGAATTGACTCAATGACAATTTTTTTTTTTTTTTAATATTTATTTGTTTGAAAAAACAGGCAGCCATGGGTCCGACTCGATGGCACTTGGCTCTTGGCTGGCATGCTGAATTCAGTTTAGCATAGATATTTCAGAAATAGTGTTCCCGCTGAGATTGCTGCTCAGTTTTTAATTATAACACATTTATGATAAAGTTCTTATGGCTGTGTAAAATAGCTACATTTTGACAACTCTTAAATATACCATATGTTCTCACATTCCACATGAGACTTGGAAATACATTAATTGAAATCATTTGCACCTGCTGCACTCAGTCATTGCGGTGACAGTTGAGAAGCAGGCTGTTCGCAGGTTCAGCAGTGGCCTTCCCTGCTGCCGTGCGTCTCTGCCTTGCCCCTCCCCTTCTCAAGGTCTGCCTCCTGGCCCACGAGTCCACTGAAGGGCCATGCTGTCCTGCTGAAAGTTTCTAAGAAAACTGTTTTAAGAAAATTTGGGGGAAGACTTTCTTCTGGCTGATGCCCAAATTTATTTTATCCACTCTTTTTGTATGGCAGTACATGAGAGGTTTAGAACTCCAAGTATCAGGCAGAAGTAGTGGTTTTGTTTGGTTTTTCTTAATGAAATATGCTTTATTTTCTGCTCAAGATAACCTATATATTCGTCAGGTACCAACAGCACAGGTTTCTTAGTTTTTTGGAAATGAGATCCCTTTTCTTCGTTTATTTCCTTAGTTCAAATAATAGACACTTCCTTGTTTTTTGAAGGGCCAAATTAAAAAAGGTTTCTGTATTCATAGTTAAACTTGTTTGATCCAATATGACCCCTGCTTTTCTCCTTCCTTCAGAAATACACAGTTATACTAACATCCGATTGTATCTTTTCATTTTCTATTTGGAACATTAAATAGCAAAGTACCTATTTATGCTACAAGAAATATTACAGTAAAAACAGCAAAGACTTGAATCTTTGTAAGGCAGAAGCCTGTCAGATAAGGAAAACAAATACTTTTCGCTAAGAGAGAACAATAGAGAAGGGGTAAGATGGCACCCTGCCAAAGGCAGAAAGCTTGCGAGACCCTGAATTCAAGGCCATCCTGTTCTGGCTTTCACAGATTTCATGGCACCAGCGAGCAAGTATATAAGTATAATCTTGAGACAGCTATTTTGTGTTTTTTTTCTTGCATGTAACATATTGGACATGTGTGTCATTTATAGAGATTTATATTTGGAACCCCTGATGATGCAGGGTTCAGTGCTGCCTCTGCTCACCATGAGGTCAGCAGCTGGCATCTGCCAGGCGCTTCCTGGAAACTGTGGGGCAGTTCTACTCTGCCCTATAGGGTTGTTGTGCGTTGGACTGACTCAATGGCTCTGAGCTTTTGTTTATATAGGAATACATGTATATTCATATGATTACTTTAATTTTTATAAATTATCTGTTGAGAATGGAATGGTTCAAGCTACCATAATGACAAACACTGGCAAATGGCCAGGGTGACCTAGTGAGTGAAGCAGGGCTATCCGAGGGTTACAGACCCATTCCATCCCCAAGGTCTTCCTGCCAACAAATGGGCACACCCTCTAAAGTAAAGTAAATCTTTCTGTTTAGCCAATATATTTGCCAAAATGAACTGGTTATAAGCTGACTTAGCCACAGTGTGGGACTAAAAGTGATAACATAGTCCTCTGACATAGAAAAGGGTCCCTTGCCAGGCATGGACTTTTTCCATTAGCTTTGTAAGTGTTCAGATTGTTGCTAGACTTTGTAATGTTTGCTTCATTGAATATACTCACTTTTAATCTTTAGCTTTTCTAATCAAAAACAAAACAAAAAACTATTGTTTTGGAATTGTTTTCAACTCATAGCAGCCCTATAGGACACAGGAGAACTGCTCATAGGGTTTACAAAGCTGCAAATCTTTATAGAAATAAACTGCCTCATCTTTCTCCTGCAGAGCAGCTGCTGGGTTCGAACTGCTGACCTATTGCTTAGAAGCTGAGCACTAGTGCTGCATAGATTATTACACTGTAGTTTGCTTGAGACTGAGCTGATCTGTAAATCGATGCAAGCTTCAAATCACCTCAGCCAGTTCAGTACCAAAATTCCCTTTCCCTTATAAAGTTGACCCCAAAGCTGTATACTTCCAAATGACTTCTTATTTTTAACCTGATAAGGTTTTTTTTTTTTAATTATTTATTTTTTTATTGTGCTTTAAATGAAAGTTGACATCAGTTTCTCATACAAAAATTTATATACATGTCGTTATGTGACCCTAGTTGCTCTCCTCACAATGTGACAGCACGCGTCTCCTTTCTACCCTCTATTTTTCATGTCCTTTAAACCAGCTCCTGCCCCTTTCTGCCTTCTTATCTTGCCTCTGAATAGGAGCTGTTCATTTAGCACACTCTTAGCAAGTATCATTTTATATTTTACAGTTTAGTCTTTGTCTGAAGAGTTAAGTGTCAGGAATGGTTTTAGTTTTGGACTTACAGAGAGTCCGGGACCCGTGTCTTCTGGGGTCCCTCTATTCTCAGTCAGACCATTGAATCTGGTCTTCTTATTACAATGTGAGTTCCGCATCCCACTTTTCTCCAGCTCCACGAGGGGCAGTCTGTTGTGTCGCTTGTCAGTACGGCCTTTGGTGGTAGCCAGGTGCTGTCTAGTTCTGGTCTCCGTCTGATGGAGCCTCTGCTTTATATGACCCTTTCTGTCTTAGACTCGTATTTTCCCTGTGTCTCTGGTGTTCTGCCTTCTCCTTTGCTCCAGGTGAGTTGCAAACAATTGACTCATCTTAGGTGGCCATGTACTGTCCTTTAACACCCAGATACTACTCACCAGAGTGGGGTGCAAAACATTTTCTTAATAAACTTTGTTGTGCCCATTGACCTAGGTGTCCCCTGAAACCATGGTCCCCACATCCCTGCCTCTGCTACTCTCTCCCTCAAAACGTTTGGTTGTATTCAGAAAACTTCTTAGCTTTTGTTTTAGTCCAGTTGTGCTAGGTAGCTAATTAAGGGATGTTTTTCATTTGGATTTCTGAATTCTTAAATGCCACAGACTTTTCAATGATACTGATGGTGCACAATTGTACAACAACTAAATTATATATAGTTCTCCAACCCAGTTTAGAATTATGTTCAGAGGCGTCTTCCAATATCTGGCACTCACCATTTCTTGGTGGTTGTTTCAGTCCTTTGATTACTTTCTTCCTAATTACTTTGATCCATCTTATAGTTGAGTGTCTTCCCACACTGTGCATCCTTTCCATTCACAGGTATCCTTCACTGGCTGCTATTAATTAATAATTAGAATCTATAGGTATAGCTAGTCTTGGAAACTGGTAGTAGTTGTGTGCTATGTCTGTTAACCAAAAGGCTGAGAGTTCAAATCTACCAGGCACTCCTTGAAAACTCTATGGGGCACTTCTATTCTGTCCTATAGGCTCACCATGAGTTGGAATTGACTTGACAGCAATGGGTTTGGTATTTTTGTTTTTTGTAGCTAGCCTCTGTGTGTTTACAGTTGCTGCTGAGTCAGTTACAACTCATGGCGGACCCATGCGTGTCATAGCAGAGCTGTGCTCCATAGGGTTTTCAGTGGCTGAGTTTCTGGGTAGTAGATTGCCAAGCCTTTCTTCAGAGGTGCCTCTGAGTATTCTTGAACCTCCAGCCTTTCAGTTAGCAGCCAAGTTCATTAACCATTTGTGCCATCCAGAGATTTCAAAAAGTTATTAGACTTGCTGTACGTAGTCACTTTCCAGCAGAGGAAATGACTCGTAATCTAGTTTCCAGTTCAGGTGAAGTGAGGTGACAAATGTAGCTCTGAATGTCATAGCCAAGTGATTAAAGGCCTGGACTCTGAAGCCAGACTGCCTACTTCAGATCCTGACTGCTGCAGAGGCTGACCAAGACCCTTGGCCTCTCTGCCTCAGCTTCCTCGTTGTCACAGAGTAGTACAGAGTCTGTTCATGTGACTGCTGTCGCGTATATATATAAGTAACTCCTCAAGTGTTGAGAATGGTACGTGGCACCCTATAAGTATGCAGTATTTGTTATTATTCAAAGTTGTTCATTACCAGAAATAACAGCAATAGAGATATGCAGAGTGCTGGCCTGTGGTGCTCCCACAGCGGCTCACCCCTCTACTGCCACTGGTGCTCTTGACCATTTCATGTATTGCTTCTCAGAGCCCCAGTTTTGTCGTGAAAATATAGCTGTAAGCTTACCGGTTAGTCCTTTCAACTTGTCCATGAGCATCTATATTCCAGAGGTGAACATACCTTACAATAAGCCTGGGGGCATTTCATTTCCAAGATCAAGTTGATTTATGTTTAACAGAGGATGTTCTCACATAGAAGAATTTAGGGACTTAGGTGATGAAGTGTTTAATTCATATTTGCTATTTTCTTTTTTTTTTTTCAGGAGCAAAACAAAGCTGCAAGAATTATTCAGTCAGCTGTAATCAAGTTTCTAACTAAACGAAGATTGAAAAGGGAGATTAGCGCAGCACTGGTTATTCAGAAATATTGGCGAGGATTCTTTGCTCAAAGAAAATTACTAATGTTAAGAAAGGAAAAACTGGAAAAAATTCAGAATAAATCAGCATCAATTATTCAGGTACTGTATCCTGGATTGATTTTTTAATTGAAAAAACTTTTTCTTTTTTTTTTTAAATTTAATGATAATTTGAAGGAAGAAAATAAAATGTACTAAAGTTTTACATGATTATCTTTTAGGATTCTAAATTTTATCTAATATTTAATTTTAACAAATATTAACTCCTACCTCCTACCTGCTACCTGCATGAGATTGTGCTGTGTGCAGCATATAATCTTGTATTACAGGACAAAACCAACTTATTAACAATATGATATTCTATTTTACATATTGCTTGATTCCATTTGTTAATATTTGGATGCATAATTTTTCAGCTGTCTTCATGAAGCATATTGGTCTGTTTACTTGTACTCTTTTCTTGTGATTTTGGTATCAGGGTAGTAGACTGTGTTCCTAAAATGAGTTGGAAAGTTTTCTGTTCCTCTCAGATTTTCTGGAAGAGATTGTATAAAATTGCCAATATTTCTTCTTTACAAGTTTGGAAGAATTCAACTATGATACCTCCATGATCTGGATATTTCTTTCTATGAAAGCTTTTAATACAAATTCTGTTTTTAAAATTATCATAGGACGAATTCATTTTTAGTGAGATTTGTTAGTTTGTAGTTTTCAGAGTATTGGTCCATTTCATCTGACCTGTCAAATTTATGTATACATAGTTGTGCATAGAACGCCTTTGTTATCTGTGTACTGTCTTAAGGGTTTCTAGTAATAGCTCTTTTATTTCCAGAAACCTGTAGTTTGTCTTCTTTTCTTTCCTAGTCTTGCTAGAATTTCATTAATTGTATTGCTCTTTTCAAAAAATAAATCTTTGGCATCATTGATTTTTCTCTTTTTGCTTTTTATTTTACTTTGTTTAGGTTTTATTTTGTTCTTTTTATAACATTTTAAATGTAAAGCTTAGATAATTTATTTGAGACCTTCCTATATCATTACAATAAATTAATGGTATAAGTTTCCTTCTAAGTAGCTAGAAGACAGAATTGACTTTATGGCGAAGAGTTGAAGCCCTGGTGGTGTAGTGGTCAAGAGCTATGGCTGCTAACCACAAGGTCAGCAGTTCACATCCACCAGGTGCTCCTTGAACACCATGGAACAGTTCTGTTCTGTCCTATAGGGTTGCTAGGAGTTGGAATTTGCTCAACAGCAATGTTTTTTTTTCTTCTTCTTGGTTTTGGGTATGTCGGCTATATACTACAAATTTTGATATGGTGTGTTTTCATTTTCCTTCAATTCAAAGTATTTCTAATTTCCCTCGAGAGTATTTTCTTTGAAGTCAATTAAGAATATGTTATTTTCTGGTATTTGGAAATTCCCTGTTATCCTCTGTTGGTGATTTCTACTTTAATTTCATTGTGATCAGAATCTATATGACTTCAGTTCTTTTAAACTTATTAAGATTAGGAGGAGGTTGACAAAGTATGGCTGGCGGGCTAAATCTGGCCTGCCACATTGTTTTGTAAATGTAGTTTTTAAAAACACAGCTATACCTAGTCATATATGTATTGTTAGTGGCCGCTTTTGCATTATGATAGAAGAATTGAGTTTTAGTCCTACCATGCTGAAGATATTTACTATATGACCTTTTAAAGAAAAAGTTTGCTGACCCCTGATCTCAGGAAATTTTTCATGTGCACTTAAGAAGGATGTGTATTCTGCCACTGTTGAGTGTTGTGTTTTTCTGTAGGTAATATGTCATTTCTCTGTGGTTGCTTTGAGATTTTTTTTTTATTGTTAATTTTCAGCAGCTCACATCTGGTCATCTGTTTCTTTGAGTTTATCTTGCTAGAGGTTTAGAGAGATTTTTGAGGCAGTGATTTTATGTCTGTGGTAGAATTTGGGCAGTTTTGAGCTGTTATTTCCTCAAAACTTTTTTTTTCTTTTTTATTATGATTAAATGAAAACATACATTCCCATATAAATTTACATGCCCACCTATATGTAGCTCCCACTGCTCTCCCTGCCTGGTGAGAGCACACTCCTTTTCTCTGCCCCATACATGTCACATCCTCCCAACAATCTCCTGTACCCTCCTCTCCACCCATTCCCCTTCCTCCTGTAAGAGGTCAACAGGACGACATCCTATAGATGCATAGAACCATAAAGTGTACACATGATATGATCACTCTGTGTTGCCAGGTCTAATCCATTCCTGTCCAAGAGTTGACCTCCATTATGATTCATGGACAGGGGCACTATCAGGGCGTGGGGCCATGCTCCCAGGGGGACTCCAAAGCCTGTCGACCATCAATTGCAATCTTTTAATGGAGATCTCAAGGTGCACCCCTTTTTTATTCTTGTATTGCCCGTGAGACTCAACTTTGTGGGGTCCATCACGGCCATCACTGGTGGTGGCCAGGTACCATCTGATTCTTCCGGTCCCAGGTCGAGGTAGTCAGCCACTCCCGTGGGTCTCTCTCAGTTCTGGGTCCTCTTTCCCCTGTGTCGTTTTGGTCTTTGGGGATCATCTATTCCTGCTAAGTTGGGACCATTCTCAAAACTTTTTTGTGCACTACACTCTTTCTCTCCGGTGACACAAATGTTAGATCATTCAGTATTGCCCCACATAGCCCTGTGGCTGTGTTCAGTTTTTTTTAAAATCCTTTTTTTCTTCTTCAGACTGGATGGTTTATATTATCTATATTCAAGTTCATTGACTCTTCCATGTGTCTCTTCATATGTCTGTTCATTATGGAGCTATTCCAGTGAGTTTTATATTGGTCAATACTTCCATTTAGTGGTTATTTCTGTATTTCATGTTATTGCTGAGATTTCCTATCTTTCCATTAGTTTAAACAATTTACCCTTGTTGGAGCTTTTAAATGTTAGCTTCTTTAAAGTCTTTGCCAGATAATTCCACTGTCTGTGTCTTCCCAGCATTGACATCTGTTGATTGTTCTTCTCTGTGAAACTTAGATTTTAATGATGGTACTTTGCCAAGTAATCTGAATTGCACCCCAGATAGTTTGAATATTAAAGTATGAGCTTCCGGGCTTTTTAATAATCTTGTGGTGAAGGTTGTTATTTTTGTTTTACAGTGATATATGCTTAGTAAAACCTTTTTATTTCTAATAGATATGGGACAGTGCTGATAGAATTGCTATGGTAATCAGCAGTGTCATTAGGTGAGGAAGTGTATTTAAGTTCACGTTAAATATGAAAACTGGTTAACGTTGCAATAACAAACTAGCAACAGTATTTGAAGGAATGATTGTGGAAGTGTAAAATAAGCTAGCCACATTGATCCTTCATTTTGAGTTTGAAGGCTTTACAAACAAAATTTCTTAGGGAACAAAGAATAATGCATTCTTCAACTCAGAATACTATTTATACTTTATTTCTTTTAACATAATTTAATAATACCTTATATATTGCTTCCAGTTTTCAAAGCCATCTTACATAGGCAAGCTGGACTGTAGTCAGATAAATGTTTAATTACTTGTACAACCTTCATGGTAAGAAAAATAAGTGGAGCATGCATCACTTCTTGTCAGGTTGGAGGATAGAATAAAACCACAGGTGACAGGGTAGAGGAATAAGGCAGTGTTCATTACAGACAGTTTTAGAGGCAAAGAATCAGCATGTGGTCTGTAATTCTCTTCAGCCTTATGCAGGTGTGCTTGGGCATAGTTCCACACATAACGGGTAGTCACATAGGAGAGGGAAGGAACTAGGCCCTATACTGACTTTTATGTGTAAGTAAAATAAGATGCCATAGGGAACACCCCACAATTCTGGTAATGTTGGGAGCAGTTGGAAAAATGAATGCTTTTATTGCCAGAAGAAATCACGAACTTTTCCTCCTGTATCTTGGGGTCATTTAGATACCAGAAACTGGAATGAACTTGAGACTTTATATCTCTTTCTATTGTATTCTTCACTTCTGGGTTAACTATAAAGGGTCAGGAAATGTGGGGTTGGGATATGCAGAGTTCAGCGATGGCTTTTTTAAGTGACAAGCAGCTTATCACTTCTCAAGTCTTTTCCAAATTCGACTCTTGAGCCATATATCTATAATTCCTAAATAGGGGGAAAGACAGTAATTTCTTAATGAAAATAATGACTCTGAGAGTGATCAGTCCTATTTATTTTTCAAATTCCTGTATTATCCAGTATTAAATGTGGTAACAGAGAAGCCCTCATGTTAAGTAGTTACTTATCATTGCAAGATAGCTTAGCAACCTTGAAATAAAGGGGTAATGGAAGAACTAGAGATACAGTCATAGAAAATTATTACAATCACCAGGTTAGCAAAAAAATATTACTGTAGTTTTGATTTTGACTGTTTTGCTTCTTTTATAACATAAACATGCTCCCATTTCTTATGACTCTGGGATACAAATGTAGTTATAAATATATTTGTTTATTATAGATTAGCTATAGATGTATGAGTGTACAAACTAAACAAATGAAATGTCTTACAAATTCATATTGAAATTTTAATTTCGTGCTGATTTTTAAGTAGAATATTAGAAAAACTGGTATTTTCAAAGGTGTTAATTGTAGCAAGTTTTATCTATTTTACTTTGTGTCTTTTCTTGCCTTCCTCAGGGATATTGGAGAAGATATTCCACTAGAAAAAGATTTCTGAAGCTGAAATGTTACACAATCATCCTACAATCTAGGATAAGAATGATCATTGCTGTTTCTTTTTATAAACGATATCTGTGGGCTACAGTTGTAATTCAGAGGCACTGGCGTGCTTATTTTAGGAAAAAACAAGATCAACAAAGATATAAAATGCTTAAATCATCCTCCCTTGTAATCCAGTCAATGTTCAGAAGATGGAAACATCGCAAATTACAGTTACAAGTAAAAGCTGTGATAATACTGCAGAGAGCTTTTAGAGAATGGAAAGTCAAGAAACGAGCTAAAGAAGAAAAGTCTGCTATTGTTATTCAGTCATGGTATAGAATGCATAAAGAATTACGAAATTATGCTCATATTAGATCTTGTATTGTTGCTATTCAGAGAAGATTTCGGAGCTTTCAAGCCCAGAAGTTATATAAGAGAAAGAAAGAGTCTGTTCTGATTATCCAAAAATACTACAAAGCATATGTAAAAGGAAAGATTGAACGGACCCAGTATTTGCAAAAGCAGGCTGCAGCCATTCACCTGCAGGTTGCCTTCAGGAGAATGAAAGCTCGTAATTTATGCAGACAGATTAGAGCCGCTTGTGTTTTACAGTCCTATTGGAGAATGAAACAAGAAAGACTTAAATTTCTAAACCTTAAGAAGATTGTTATCAGATTGCAGGCATGCATAAGAAAATATCGACAGTTACAGAGATATAAGAAGATGAGGAAAGCTGCCTTTACAATTCAGGCTCATTTCCGGGCTTACATTTCAGCCAGGAAAGTTCTAGCATCTTATCAGAAAACTCGTTCTGCTGTCATTGTCCTGCAGTCTGCATATAGAGGTATGCAGGCTAGGAAAAAGTTTATTCACATCATAACATCTGTTATAAAGATTCAGTCATATTATCGGGCTTATATTTCCTGTAAAAAATTCATGAACCTAAAAAATGCAACAGTAAAAGTACAGTCAATTGTCAAGATGAAACAAGCACGCAAACAATATGTACGTTTAAGAGAAGCAGCACTGTGTATCCAGCAATGGTACCGTTCCAAAAAACTGGCAGTAATAAAGAGAGAAGAATACTTGCAGGTGCAGAAATTCTGTATCAGACTACAAGCTTTTGTCAGAGGATACCTGGTCCGAAAACAGATGAGGTTGCAAAGAAAAGCTGCTATTTCATTACAGTCTTATTTCAGAATGAGAAAGATGCAGCAGTACTATCTGAAAATTTATAAAGCAACTGTTGTCATTCAGACTTACTATCGTGCATACAGAGCACAAGTCAATCAAAGGAAGCACTTCCTGCAAGTCAAAAGAGCAGCTACCTGCTTGCAGGCAGCTTACCGAGGTTATAAAGTTCGCCAGCTGATCAAACAACAATCGCTAGCTGCTCTAAAAATTCAAACTGTTTTCAGAGGCTATAGTAAAAGAGTGAAATATCAATCTATGCTTCAGGCTACTCTCAAGATTCAGCGATGGTACAGGGCACACAAAACTGTTTATGATACAAGAACTGTTTTTTTAAAGACACGAGCAGCTGCAATATTGCTCCAGTCTACTTATCGTGGCTGGAAAGTTAGGAAGCAGATGAGGAGGGAATATAATGCTGCAGTGAAGATTCAGTCTGCTTTTAGAATGAGCAAGGCCCAGAAACAGTTTAGATTGTTAAAAAGAGCAACATTAGTTATCCAGCAACATCTGAGAGCAAGGACTGTAGGAAAGAAGCAACGTATGGAGTACGTTGAACTCCATCGTGCAGTAGTGATGCTTCAAGCTACATGGAAGTCCAGAGAACTGAGAAGACAGTTTCAAAGGCAACATAAATGTGCAGTTGTCATACAGTCTTACTATAGAATGTATGTGCAACAAAAGAAGTGGAGAGCTGTAAAAAAAGCTGCTCTTCTGATACAAATGTATTATAGGGCTTGCAGTATGGGACAGAAGCAGTGTCATTTATATTTGAAAATGAAAGCAGCTGCAATAACTTTACAATCAGCTTACCGAGGTTTAAGAGTGAGAAAAAAAGTAAAAGAGAGCCACAAAGCTGCAATCACTATACAGTCTAACTATAAAGCATACAAAGCCAAAAAGAAATATTCAACCCAGAGAGCTTCAGCTATTACAATTCAGAGATGGTATCGAGATATTAAGATTGTAAAACAACAACGCAGGGAATATCTTAATTTAAAGAATACAGCAGTGAAGATCCAAGCTATTTACAGAGGCATCAGAGTAAGAAGACAACTTCAGCGGATGCACATGGCAGCCACTTTTATTAAAGCCGTGTTTAAAATGCATCAGTCAAAAACAAGATACCATACTATGAGAACAGCAGCTATTATAATTCAAGTAAGATATAGAGCATACTATCAGGGTAAAATGCAGCATGCAAAGTACTTGAAAATTTTGAAAGCTGTTACTGTTATTCAGGCAAGTTTTAGAGGTTTAAGAGTCAGACAGACTCAAAGAAAAATGCAGATTGCAGCAACACTCATTCAGTCATACTACAGAAGGTACAGACAGCACAAATACTTTAGTGAGTTAAAGAAGGTAACAAAAACACTACAGCAGAGGTACCGGGCAGTAAAGGAAAGAAACCAACAATTTCAAAGATATAACAAATTAAGGCATTCAGTAATACTCATCCAGGCTATTTTTAGGGGTATGAAAGCTAGAAGACATTTAAAAGTTATGCATTGTGCTGCAACTCTTATTCAGAGGAGATTTAGGACTCTAATGATGAGACGAAGATTCCTGTCTCTCAAGAAAACTGCTATTTGTCTTCAGAGAAGATATCGTGCAAATGTTTGTGCAAGGCATCGCTTACAACAATCCCTCCAATTAGAAAAGGCAGCCATTAAAATCCAGTCATCGTACAGACGACTGATGGTAAAGAAAAAGATGCAAGAGATGCACAGGGCTGCAGTTGTTATCCAGGCGACTTTCAGAATGTACAGAGCCCGTGTGAGATACCAGGCGTTGACACGTGCGTCAACATTAACTCAGCTGCGATACAGAGCAAACAGAGTTGGGAAACTGCAAAGAGAACATTACCAAAAGCAGAAGAGCTCTGCAGTGGTGATTCAGGCTGCTTTTAGGGGCATGAAAACTAGGAGACATTTGAAAGCTATGCATTTAGCTGCTATTACTATCCAGTCAGCTTATCGAAGGTATATGGTAAAGAAAAAGATGCAGAGAGCTGCTGTTCTCATCCAGGCTACTTTCAGAATGCACAGGACGTACGTAAGTTTTCAGAATTGTAAACACGCTGCACTTTTAATTCAGCAACATTACCGAGCATACATAGCTGCAAAATTGCAAAGAGAAACTTACATCAGACAATGGCATTCTGCTGTGGTCATTCAAGCTGCATATAGGGGAACAAAAGCAAGACAGCTTTTATGGAAACAACACAGAGCAGCTGTCATAATACAAAGCACCTATAAAATGTATAGGCAGTATTATTTTTACCAAAAACTTCAGTGGGCTGCAAGAGTAATACAAACAAAATATAGAGCAAATAAAAACAAACAGAAAGCTCTTCAACACTCTGCAGGGAAGAAAGCGATAGCTTGTGTTCAGGAATGCTTCCAGGACATAAACACTAGGGAGCAAATTCAGAAAGAGCATCAGGCTGCCGCTGTTGTTCAGAAGCACTTTAAGGCCTTTAAGGTAAGGAGGCAGTATCTCCAACTTAGAGCAGCGGTGATTTTGGTTCAAAGAAGATACAGAGCACTAACGACAATGCAAATGCATACCCAAGAAGTTATTTGTATACAGTCTTACGGAGGCTTTCAGGTACAAAATGATATTCAGAGAATGCACCAGGCTGCCACACGAATTCAGTCATTCTACCGAATGCACAGGGCCAGAGCTGTTTATCATGCAAAGAAAACTGCAGTTGTTGTTATACAGAATTATTATAGGTCATATGTCAGAGTCAAAATGGAAAGAAATAGATTTTTTGCAGGACAGAACTCTGCACTGAATACTCAGGCTGCTTTTAGAACCGTGGAAGAGAGACAGAAATTGAAAAATGTGTCTGAGAAAAAGATGGCAGTCATTGTTATCCAGTCTGCCTTCCGCTGTTACAAAGCTAAAACTCAGTATCAGGCTGTTCGAAGTGCAACACTTAAGATTCAAACATGGTATAGAACCACTCGGCTTGCACGTTCACAGGAAGCGGAGTACTGTTCTCAAAGAAAAGCTGCAGTAATGATTCGTAAGCGGATCACAAGAGAACTGCAAACACAGAAGCATGCTGCCCTACGAATTCAGGCCTTCCTCCACATGGCTTTATTTCAGAGAAGATTTGTTCAGCAGAAAAGAGCTGTTATCACTTTACAGCAGTATTTTAGGACATGGCAAACCAGAAAACAGTTTTTGTTGTACAGGAAAGCAGCAGTGATCATACAAAATCATTTCAGAGCATTTCGGTGCGCCAGATATCAAAGACAAGTTTATTTACAGATCAGGAGCAGTGTTACTATTATTCAAGCTAGAATGAAAGGATTCATACAGAAACGGAAGTTTCAGAAAATTAAAGACAGCACCACAAAAATCCAGGTATTATATATTTAATTTTAATATACAGCTTTGATTCATTTTGCCAGTATTTGTTATGATTTATAAAATTGGCTTAAAGAGGTCATAAAGAACACTACTTCGTTGGGTAACCATTTTACTTATCTTCCAAAGCGGGAATGTTTTGAGAGTGAGAAAAAGGGCACTAATAATAATTAAGACCCCACAAAACTGGGATGGTTCTGGCCATGGTCACCCAACACTTGGCATAGTTTAGTAGGTGTTAATTTTAGTGCTTGAAAGTTTGGAGAATGTAGTCTGATTGGTGGGAGTGGTCTCAAATTTATTTTGTAAGTTTAATATTTAAGGTAAGGTAAAGTATTTTGCGTAATTTAAGTCAAGTAGGATAATGCTACTTGTTTACTGCTCTGTTAACTAGAGCTACTTGAGTTAGACAGACTATTTACAGTGTTCAGCGCTTTTGGCTCCAAAGCACTTTCATATTATTTGTTTGATCTAGTTTTCAAATCTTTGAGGAATGTTGAATGTGAAGAAACTAAGAGAGTTTACTAAGTAACTTGTCAATGTTACAGAGAGAGTAGAGCCAGATACTCAATCTGTTGAAGCTTTTTTTTATCTATACTACTGAATGGTGGGCTTTGAACTTATGTGTAATTTGTTGATAGTTGTTGAGTTCCTGTTAAGCTTTGAAATAATAATTTTATTCAACAAGTGCCAGGTGTTTGCAATGTGCAAAATAAACTATATTGGGTCAATGGAATGGGCAATGCATAAGCTGTATTCATTTGCTGTCTTCAAAGAATCACAGAAAGCTTTTTAGAGCAAATGGGTTTAAGAAGAGATATTAAGCTGAAAGGTGAATTGAAATGTATGAAATAAAAAGTAAAATGTATGGAAAGAAAGATTCCACTCACGAGAAATAACAGGAGAAAACTTAAATGTGATAGTATATATCCAAAAACCAAACCCTTTGCTGTCCAGTGGATTCCAACTCATAGTGACCCTATAGACTAGAACTTCCCCTAGGGTGTCCAAGGAGCATATGGGTTGGAACTACATGACCTTTTGGTTTCTATAGCATGCATACTGCAGTAAAAAGAGTGATATGAAGCTAGGCTGGTGACAGAAAGAATATGACTGACATGGATAAGTTTGTAGATAGAAAGAATTTAGCCTTTTTCTTTCAGATTAAGAGACGCTCTAGATGAATTTAAGCAGAAGGCCAGAATCATTTATTTTTTTGAAAAAGTACTCTGGCAGGAATGTGGAAGATCAAGTGTCAGGGTACAAAAACTAAGTGCAGGCACTAGTTGGGAGTCTGTTACCAGTAGCTCAGGTGAAAGATATTTATATGTTCAATGTAACTATATGTGATTGTGAAAATCTGATATGAAAGAGAGAATTAGCGTAGTATAGGGCATAAACAAGGAATTGTGCCACACCTGTGGTTAAATAACTGGACATGTGGTACCCTTTACTGAGATATGAAGAAATGCAGGCCTGGATTGAGAAGTTGATAAGTTGAGTCTGGAGTACACGAAGTCTGCAATACCTAGCAGATGTCCAGGTTGAGATGTCCACTGAGCAGTTGACTTGTTTGTCTGTAGTTTCAGGAGAGTAATATGGATTTCAGAACTTGACTTGGGTTTTATTGGCTGCCTGTGGTAACTGAAGTCATGAGGATGATCGGATTGCCTAGGAAGAATGTTTAGAAGGAGTAAAAGCTTGGAGCATCTGAAGAACATTAGAATTTAAGGTTATGCTGAAGAGAAGTCAACAAATGCTATTAAGAGGGAAAAAAGAAAACCAAGAAGTTACTGTATCAAGAAACCAAGTGCCAAAGATATAATAGTTTGGAGGAGAGGAGTTGTGTTCAACTTCTGAGTGTTGCCAAGAGGTTAAGGATTGAAAACTGTCAATGGGATGTATTGGTTAGGGTTATACTGAAGTGTAAAAGACAAAAAAGCCAAAATAACAATCTTATGAAAATTCTAGGTTTCTCTTTTCACTTATGTATTAAATTATAAAATTATATTTTGTGCACATGGTTTTTAGCATACACCAGTGATCTCAAACTTTATTGCACATTGCACTCATGTGTGAAAAACAAGGCATGGCTCCAACCCCAAGCCATTCTGATTTGCTTGGGTCTTGGAAGCAACCAGATGATTCCACAGAGTAGCAAGATTCGGGAACCACTTATATATAGTGTACATTACTGAATATATTTATACATACATGTTGGTATTCAGGGTTGTTCACATAAAGACTATGTATATTATACCCTGAGTGAAGAGAATGCCAAGTATAATTTTGACCATGTATAATTCTTACCTAAATTAATGATTTCCTGTACAAGGTGTGACTTTAGTGTGTGTTGCAGGAATTTGGGGTTCAAATTTTACTGTCTTTTTGTGACGCTGGTAACAGGTCTCTTTCTAAATTTGTTTCCCTTTCTATGAAACGAGCCTAATAAAGGTCTTGAAAAATAGTTGTAAAGATTAAATGAAATAGTTCTGACATTCCCTGTGTGGCATCAACAAGTTGCTTAAGCTCTCTGAACCTTGGTTTCTTCATGTTGCTATAAGGACTAGAAATGGTTAACATAGTGCTAAGTGCTCAGGAAGCTGGTAACTGTCACTTAAACCACTTTACCAAAATTGAAAGTCTGACAGTCCTCTGGTAGACAGGGCTCTCAACATTCTGCTGCAGAGTGGACTCAGGATGTAAGAACTTTGGGGGAGGAGGAAAAGCATTCTTCTCCTTCCCAGAAAGTAAAATAGGCCTGTTTGTTCATTTTCCTTCTGTTCTTCCCAATGGATTGTAATGATGGGAAGAAGACACATATCTGCTTCTCCAGACACAGTGCTTGTTTTATGATTTTTAAGTATTGGTTTGAGTTGCATTAGGCTGAGCTAGTAGCCAGCTACAAAGTGTAACACATAGTGGGCATTCACTATAGTAAGTACTAGTGTTCTTAATTATTGTGTAACTCAGAGGGGTCACTGTGGATCAAGATGAATAAGCCTGTGACATGCCAAAAACATGACAATATTCTTGAAATTGATTTTGTTTGTGCTAACCTTGTATTAACCTTATTAACTATTAATTAATACAGATTCATCCAATCTACACAAAAACAGAGCACTCACTGCACATTTGCTTTCCTTACATATTTAATAGGCTGTGTGGAGGAACTATAAAGCCATGAAGGCTGCCTGCAAGATTCAAGCCTGGTATAGGTGTTGCAGAGCACGTAAAGAATATCTAGCTGTATTAAAAGCGGTTAAAACAATTCAAGGTTGCTTCCGTACCAAACTGGAGAGAACACGGTAATGTATCATAGCTATGTGTGAAAAAGTATATGTGTGTGGGGTGGCCAAATCCTCATAAAAAATAAAAACATTGCTTATTGATTTTTTCTTTTCTTTCTTTTTTTTTTTTTTAAGTGTTTGCTGTGCTTAATTTGGGAAACCAAGGTACCATAGTGGTTTAGTGCTATGGCTACGTATGAAAATGTTGGCAGGTGAAATCTACCAGGCACTCCTTGGTAACTCCATGGGGTAGTTCCACTCTGTCATGTAGGGTCACTGTGAGTCGGAATGTACTTAATGGCAACAGGTTTTATTTTAGTTACACTTAATTTCTATATTTGGTCTTATTGCTGTTTTATTAATTAATGAAAATATATCTTTACATATTAGCCAAGTGCCGTCACATAATATATAACATAATGTCTTTTTTTGAGGTAGTGCTTATCCTTTGTAACATCCAGTGTAAAAACATATATGCATATATATATATGTGTGTGTATACACAGACACAATGAAACCTGTGTAAGGTGGGAACATGCAAAGGAAGAAAACTCAAAAGATTTACTTTCCACTAAAATGAGTGGTAGAAAAGTGGTAAGACTGTATTGGAAACCCTGGTGGTATAGTGGTTAAGTGCTATGGCTGCTAACCAAGATGCTCACAGTTCAAATCCACAGGTGCTCCTTGGAAACTCTATGGGGCAGTTCTACTCTGTCTTATAGGGTCACTGTGAGTAGGAATTGACTCTACAGCGGGGCATTTGGTTTTTGGTTTCTATACACTGGCAGTGGCAGAAAGCTTAATCGGTCTGGAAAAACAAAGCTGTCCTGTAGAGTCCCTGCTCTCACAGGTTTCCCTGTGTGTGTATGTCTATATGTATGGATACATATTTACTCTGTACATGATTAATTCATGTTCATAGGGGTAAAGATGAGGATGGAAGAGTAGAACGAGAGTAAGAATCCAAGTAGTCTTGGTTTCCTTACTAGTTCTTTAGTCTGTCTTGTTGTTGGCTTACCTACTGGCAAATGTTTTCTGATTCACTTTTTTCTTTCAACTCTATATTCCCCAGTCTCTTTATACTTAAAAATGTAGACACTACTTACCAACCTGTCTGTACTAGTTGTGTTTCCATATTTCTATTTCTTTCATACACATTTTTAGAAGCTCTTAACCAAACTACTTACTTTTTGTTTCACAGTGTAAGAAGTTTTCTTCACTTCTGAGAATTGATAAATTGTTACATCAGTCGTGGTTTTAAACAAAGCTAAAGTCTATTAGTATTAGAAAATTTCCCAAATGAATTCCATAGGTAAAATCAAGACTTGACGTATAATGATACAATTGCTGCTATTAGCTATTAAGGGCCGGTGTCTCATTTTCATGTTTTAAGATGCTGAATTACTCTTGTTGACATTCAGCCTTATTTTCTAAGAAACATGGCAACAAATTAATCTTTTTGCCTTCTCTGCATTATCAAGAAGAGACAAAAGAGTCTTCCTGTTCTCAAGGTTTATCTGTTTTCCCTTTCTTGTCCCCCTAAAGTTTAATCTCCAGTCCTCACATTTTTCCTCCAATTTCTTACTTGTCTAGAATATTTACATATGAAGATTTGATGATCTTACCTTTCAAATGAGCATCCATTTCTCATTTCTCTGATGCTGCTAATAATCTCCAGAGGGCACGTCTTGAGTACCTCCTGTCTGCAGCCAGACCCAATTACAATATGGAGTCAGATTTTATACTTCATTATATCTGCTACCACCCGTCAATGCCCCTTTGTCGAGATCTATGTAATTGTATTTTCTTTTGTCCTCTTTGAAGTTATTTGCTGTACTAGAGTCTTAAACTTCATATTTAGAGGTATAACTTTTTACCCGTTATTGAAATATTGCCAAGATAATCAAAAATTTTTTTGCATTGTATCATTTCATGTGTGTGTGTAAAATTCTGATTTGAACTTAAGTACAAATTATCTCATTTCTCTTCACTTTTTAGTCACCACCTTTCTTATTTTATGTTTTCTTTTTCTTAAACCAAAACCCAAACCACAACCAAACCCACTGTCTTTGAGTCAGGGCTGACTCACAGTGACCCAGTAAGTCAGACTAGAACTGCCCCACAGAGTTGCTAAAGGGTCTGGCAGATATGAACTTCTGAACTGTTGGTTAGCAGCCATAGCACTGAACTGCTGTGCTACTGTGGTTTCCTCTTTTTCTTAAAGGAGAGAAAGTAAATACTAAATAGATTAAAGTAACTTGAATTTGCTTTCTAATGACTACTTTTTTTAGGTTTTTAAACTTGAGAGCATCGACAGTTATCATCCAGAGAAGATGGAGAACTGTGCTGTCTGGAAAAATAGCTCATGAGCACTCCTTAATGCTAAAAGTAGGTGTAAAAGTCAGTTCTTTTTAAAGAACTGCTTTAGCAAATAAAATAAAACATTACTTTTAAGATATAGCTATGCGTTTGTTTTTCACAAATCTATTATAGTCAAATAAAAATTATATTCATTTATAAAAATGTCATCTGATAGTATTTTTGGACATGTATGTATTTATAAAATATTCTCAAACACAAGTTGGAAGTGACTTGTCAAATAAACAGTTTATTTGTAGAAACTCATGATATACTTTCATAATAACATTTTCTGTAATATAAGTCAGAAACTGAATAACACATCTTTAAGCCACTCTTGGTAATGGATTTAAAAATTATACTCCACATGAGAGTTGCAGAATAGATGCGGTAGTTACAGTCTTTTATTAGAAAAGTCAGAATTTTGAAAGTTATTTATAAATTAGATGCTCATGTAATATTGACTATGGTTATATAAACATTGTTAATATTCATGCTACTATTGACAGTTAATACATGCCAGTCATCAGTTAAGCTCTTGTACATTTACGGATTAATTTGATCCTCCTAATAGCCTTTTGAGGTAGCTATTAGCATACTTAGTTTACAGGTAAGGAAATAAGATCTATAAAGGTGAAGTGACTTACTCAGGGTCACTCAGCTTGTAGGGAGGGTAGCTGTGTTGGAAAAATCTAGATTGATTTTAACTCATATCCCTTGTCAGAGTGTTATATAAGTGAGAAATCTAAGATGTACTAGAGGTAGGCTATGGTTCTTAAAGCTACAAATAGCTTCTCTCATAGCTGTTTTTAATGCTCACCCTGCTCTCCATAGGTGTTTTATTTTAATGAATTTTTCTGTAGTGATATTAATCCTTCTCCTGCTCACACTGAAAAATACTGGGAGGATGAGGGAAAGACCATCCAGGTACCTGTTCACTCTGGCTTGCACCTTTATGAAAATTTCATTTTTAGTTACAGCCTATATGAGTGTAAAAATAATACACTAGCACCTTTTCATAACTATGAAATGTGACAGCCTTAAGCTCTTAAAAGTGTTTTTTATATTCATAATTATGTCATTTATATTGAGAAATTCAAGAATCTCCACCAAGCTGAAAATCTTACTATTCCTATTTATTAATATTACAAATTTTCCTTACAGAAGCATCAAGCTGCTTGTTTGATCCAAGCACATTTTAGAGGATACAAGGAAAGGCAGGTCTTTCTTCTGCAGAAATCTGCTGCTTTGATCATACAAAGATATATACGAGCAAGGAAGGCTGGGAAATGTGAAAGGATAAAATTTATTGAATTAAAAAAATCTACAGTTGTTCTGCAAGCTGTGATCCGTGGGTGGTTAGTAAGAAAAAGAGTAAGTATTTGTAACTAGAATATCTGTTATGAAATGAAAGTATTTGTTGTCAGTTAATACGAAGAGGTTAATTTCAGAACTAATATAACTATTAAGTCACGTAACAAGAGCACTGGTTGCTGTAGATTTCTGTTCTGTGAGCCTAGCATTTCCCACAGACGCTCACTACTGAAAAAGAAAAATAAAATTTCCCTTGTGTTATCAACCTTGAAAACGGAATGTGAAGGAGGTCAATTGTTAAACAAGTAGGATTGTGCTGCCTCTAGGTACCTCTTGGAGGGGTTGTAGCTCCTGTTTCTGTGGTAGGTTCCACATCTTTAATAAGAGTGAACCCTCTTCTGAGAACTCACGAACGTGTCAGGCGTATAATGTGTTCACTGGCAAAGACATGATAAGTATGTTGGAAGTTAAAAAGGAAAGATCATTTGTATTTCATTCATTAAATATAAATTGAAAGTCTTACAGCTAAAAGCCACTTTAGGAAGCTTATGCTACAGGGATCTGAAATGCTGGACTTGTGCTAGGTTATCTAATACTGGTGAAATTAATTCAAATAATTTGGTCCTGTTAAACACCCTATCTCTGAACTTGGAATGCTCTTTTTCTTAATTTAATATTGATACACTTCTCTTATTATAATTAGTGCATTGCAAAACCTTAAGTAGGTGTTATTTGGCAATCTAATTAAGTTAAATGCTGTACTTTCTTAAAGTGCCCAAAATATTTTACTTTCTGTATCCTGAGTTTTGGGTCACTATTAGAAATATTGTTTAGTGAAAGATGATAATCACTTTATACTAAAATGTAAATAATTTTAACTTTTAGTGTTTTTGCTAGTTTATACAATTTGGTATTAAGGCTATATGAAAACAAACACGAGTTGTCTTAGGAGTCAAATATTTGTTTAGTAATTTTTTTTTCCATCTTTTAGATTTTAGAACACAAAGACAGAATGAGACTTCTTCGCTTCACAGCAGCCACCTATTATCACCTGTCTGCTCTTAGAATTCAAAGACTATATAAACGTCATATGGCTATTAAGAATGCTAAGAAGCAGATCAATTCAGTCATCTGTATTCAGGTTAGCTTCTTATTTCAACCAACTTTATTTTTTCTGTTATCATTGTTTGGAATTTAAGACACAATTTTCAGACAGCTTATGGAAACCTGGTGGCATTGCGGTTAACCGTGATAGCTGCTAACCAGCAGGTGGGCTGTTCAGATCTTCCAGGCGTGCTCTGGGATCCCTGTGAGTCAGGGTTACTCTGTAGTCACTGTGAGTCAGAATTGACTCGGTGGCAGTGGGTTTGGATTGGCTGGTTTTCTCAGTACATGGTATCTAATGACTGTCTTACTTTTACCACTCTGATAAATGAGATGTGATACCTCATTTTTGTTTTGAATTTCTTTAGTTATTAGCAACTCTTAAATGTTTTTTTCTGCACATATTGGTTATTCGAGTTCCACACCTGTGGATTATATGCCTTTTTTTTCTGCTTTTCCCATACTGGTTTTTTTTTTTTTAATTTATAGATTTGTAATACTAATAGAGAAGGCTGAAAGATATTTCGATATTTATATTTTTTAACTGTGTATATATAGAGATATATATACACAGTTTTTTTATCTTAAAAAAGTCAAGTAAAAATGAAAAAAATCTTCATGTTTTAAACAGAGATGGTTTCGAGCAAGATTACAGCAGAAGAGGTTTATTCAGAAATATCAGAGCATAATAAAAATTCAGCATGAAGTTCAGGAACGGGTAGACCAGCAAAATAGGGCTGCATTAGTAATTCAGAAAGCAGTACGCCATTTTCTCTTCCGGAAAAAACAGGAAAAATTTAACAGTGGAATCATCAAAATTCAGGTAACTGAAAATTGCATGGTTCTAGTTGAAACCTTTGACTTGTAACATACCCACCTGACGTCTGACATTAAAAAAAACAAAACAAAACAGATATATATGTTTTAAAAAGTTAAATTAACTGGTACAATAATCCTTAAATACTACGCTTAACATTATTTTGTTACCAAGCTCATTGATTTTAGATTTCTGCAAGGATGTTCATGATTAAGAGAGAAATAGATATTTTTATCTATTTGAATTGATTTAGACATCTTTGGTCCTTGAATAGTGACTGACTATCCGACTCGACGGCACTTGGCCTTGGCTTATATATATGTGAGGATACGATATGCATTTGTTTTTAGAAAAAGTGATTTTGCTATTTATCAGAACCAATAGTGAAGTTTTAGTTGAAAAGTATCTGTATTAAGTCTAAATTTACAGAAAATATTTACTTTGATGAAATAGATACCGTTAAGACCATCATGGGATATAGTCTTAAAGTTACTCTGGTTTCTCTCTTTAAGGCATTATGGAGAGGCTATTCTTGGAGGAAGAAAAATGATAGTAAGAAGATTAAAGCTGTACGTCTAAGTCTTCAATTGGTTAATAGGGGGATCCGAGAAGAAAACAAACTCTACAGAAGAACAGCACTGGCACTTCATTATTTGTTGACGTATAAGCACCTTTCAGCCATTCTGGAAGCATTAAAGCACCTAGGTCAGTTTTTTTTTTTTTGTCTTTTTAAACAATATCTTGTATGAAAGCAGAAACACATTTTTACCTTTGAATGTTTACGGAATATTGAATGCTACAGTAGTGCTAAAACTTTATCACTGTGACCTTACCTGTGTCTTTTCTTTCACTTTCAGAGGTAGTTACGAGATTGTCTCCACTCTGTTGTGAGAACATGGCCCAGAGTGGAGCAGTTAGTAAAATATTTGTTTTGATCCGAAGTTGTAACCGTAGTGTTCCTTGTATGGAAGTCATCAAATATGCTGTACAAGTCTTGCTTAATGTCGCTAAGGTAGTTCTCCGTTTTAATCGTGAAATGTTTATTGACCAAGTACTCTGACCTTGTGAATTAAGTCTGTTGTTGTCACTGGAACTTAGATCTCGAAAATAAAATTAATTTGTCTACATAAGTCTTAGGGGAAAAATGTGTTTATTGAATAATCACAGGTGGAAACCTTAATTTTTGTACAATTTTAAATTCTTCTGTCTTTGTAATAACAATGGTAACTAGCCTGTATTGAGTACTTATTATGTGCCAGGCCGTGTGCTAAATTTTGTTGTTTTATAGAAGAGAAATAATAATGCGTAACAGAAGTGAGGTTCCTTGCCTAAGGATCCAGTTCTGATTAGCGGTGGAGCTGAATTTGGCTCCATTTCTGTCTGGCTCCAGAGCAAGTGGTCTTATCCATTGCATTTGTATTGAAATAGTAGAACGTCATTATAATTATATTTGGCAGAACATGATGAAGATTTTGCTAGGTAATGCTGTATGTACTGGAATTTTAAGATCTTGCAGTTTTGGACTAGTAGCTGATGTATATACCAAACTATATTACATTCACCTATAGATGTTGAGATGACAGATTTGCCTTCCCCACTTAACCTTTCAATCACAACTTAGACTACCTGATCTTTTCATATTTTGGGGTAGGGTAGTATGGTATGAGTCCTGGCAGTGCAGTGGCTAAGAATTTAGCTGCTAACCAAAAGACAGATAATTGGAATCGACTAGCCACTCCTTGGAAACCCTGTTGGGCAGGTTTTCTCTGTTACATAGAGTTACTATGAGTTGGAATCAATTTGATAGCAATATATTTGTTTTTCTTTAGTTTTTTTTTTTAGTTTAGCGTAATGTATGAACGCAGATTCTATTGCTAAACAACCTAGGTTTGAATTACAGCTCTGCAGCTTACTGCAAGGTTTCTGCGCTTCACTTTCCTCACTGATATAAGGGATATTCTAATAGTGCCCACCTCATAGTGTTGTGAGGATGAGGTGAGCTAATACACATAAAGTGCTTGTTAGCTGTTAATCTTGTTGGCTTCTTCTTTTTATCAGTGAAAACCAAAAACTTATTACCATCAGGTCAATTCTGTGTTATACTGAAGGTACAAGACAGTAAAACTGACCTATTGGGTTTCTAAGAAGTAACTGGTACATTTGAAGTACCAACCTTTTGTTAGCAGCCATAGCTCTTAACCACTGTCCCACCAGGGCTCCATTTTCTATCAATAGTATAATTATTATTATTTGTTACTATGAAACTTTCTGTATGAATTTAATGATAAAACAATTAGATAACTGACTGAGCCATGTAAATCATATCGTAGTCCTATTAGTATCAACTTTCTTTCTCTTTTACAGCAACCTTATCTTCCTCTCCGGAAAGCGTGTAGTAAAGATATAAGAAATCAGATCTTAAATTTGCAGTATGTATCATAGATGAGTTTTCTTTTTTCTTGAGAAGATCTCACTAAGTGATCCCATGTTTAAGAGCTTGCTTTTATTTATTTTAGTTTGTTCATTTTGAGAGACTGTAAGTTTAATCCTTCTTATGTAGAACTTGAGAAGAAGGCGAAAAGGCAAACATTTAAATGAGGATGGGTGAATAAGTTCAGAAATGATAGTAATATCAAAAAGTCATTCATGAAGTCCTTTGTCCTTGCTGTGGATAGAACAAAAATTTGCATCTAAGCTTTCCATCTGAGTGAGTTGCTTCTAAAAGTGTGTGCATTTATTATAGCTGCATTCCATTCTGTTTACTCTCTCTATCTGTCTTTTTTTTTTCTTTTTAAGTATGAGAAAACTACTTCAGCAGTTTATGATGTAGAAAATTGTACAGAGACGCTGTTGGAGCTTTTGCAGATGTACCGAGAAAAGGCTGGTGACAAAGTCGCAGACAAAGGTGGAAGCATTTTCACAAAAACTTGTTGTTTGCTGGCTGTTTTGCTTAAGACAACAAGTCGAGCCTCTGTAAGTATTAATCATTTCATTTTCTGTGAGATTATTTTCTAGTTCCTTAAATATTTTCACCCTATTGCTAAGTCTTTTACACATCTCCTTTAGTGGTATCACACCCAACAGTTTATTATGTGTTCAAACTTTATTTTCCTACTGATAAAGCAAATAAAGAATATGAAACACGTTTTTTTTTCTTTCTAATAGATTAAAGACACTTTTACCTATAACCTACCAAATGCTGAAAATGCAGTTTATTACAACCTTCTGAGTAACCATTTGCCATTTATTTGAGGGAAGTAGCAGAGTATTCTCATAAGGTAGAAGGCCAGATCTGTATGCCTCTGCATACCCCTGTTGCTATTATAAATCCATTTCAAGCTGTTCTGTGGTGAGGCCTCAGAGTTATTCTCTCTAGGGGTCTTCCCCACTATACCCCTTTAACCACAACTTACAGTCTCTGATATTTTCTTGTTTTGAGCTAATGTAACATAGGCTGTGTTAGTGTTGTGACCTTTATTCTGAGAAAAACGGGAAACCATTGAAGGATCTTAAGCAAGGATATGATGTACTACAATGTGTATTTTATTGATCAGTCTGTTGATTCAGAATGGATTTGAGAGGGCATGTGTGGATATGGGAAGAGCATTAAGGAAGGAAGCAAGTATAGCTATGGTCTAGGTGAATATAAAATTGTACAATAACTTTGGAAACTGATTTGGCACTTTCTTAAAAAGCTAGAAATAGAAAGATCATATGATCCAGAAATCCCACTTCTTGGAATATATCCTAGAGAAATAAGAGCTGTCACATGAATAGATACATGCACACCAATGTTTATTGCAGCACTGTCCACAATATCAAAAAGATGGAATCAACCTAGGTGCCTATCAACAGATAAATAAACTAGGGTATATTTACACAGTGGAATATTAAGCAATGATAAAGAACATCGAAGAACGTAGAAAACATCTCATAACGTGGAAGAATCTGGAAGGCACTATGCTGAGTGAAATTAGTCAGTTGCAAAAGGACAAATATGAGGCCACTATTATAAAAACTCAAGAAATAGTTTGAACAGAAGAAAACAGTCTTGAAGGTTACAAGGCTCAGAGGGGAGACAGAAGAATGTTCATTAATTAGACATCAGATAAGAATTAAGTTAGGCGAAGAGAGGGACAATGCGCAGAGGAGAAGTCAGCACAGCAGGACTAAACCAAAAGCTAAGAAATTTTCTAAATAAAACCAAAGACTTTGAAGCACTGAGTACCAGGGGCAGGAGTCCAGGGACCATGGTTTCAGATGACATCTAGGTTAATTGGTATGACAGTTTTTTAAGAAAATGTTCTGCATTTTTATTGAGTGGTGTCTTGGTCTTAAAAGCTAGCAAGTGGGCATCTAAGTAGCATTAGTTGGTCTCAACTCACTTGGATTAGAGGAGAATTAAGGACATTAGAGACATAAAGAAAATATTAGCCTGAGAGACAGAAAGGGCTACATAATCTAGAGGTTACATCAGCATGAGAGCAGAAGAACTAGATGTGTCCAGCCACCACCAGTGTCTGCCCTGACAGGGAACACAGCAAGCAGTCCCTGATGTGGCAGCAGGAAAATGGGGTGCAGTACTCGAACTTTATTGAAAAGACCAGAGATGATGGTCCATCAGACTAGAGGGTGCTCAGAAGACTTGGCCCCTGAACTCCGTTAGTCCGAAACTGAAAACGTTCCAGAAGTTAACTTTTCAGACAAAGATAGGACTGGAGTATAAGACATAAAATGATACTGGCAAAGAGTGCACTTCTTGGTCTAAGTGGATACATAAGACTACCTGAGCAGCTCCTGTCCAAAGGTGAGATGAGAGGGCAGAGAGGGATGAGAACTGGTTAAATGGACTACCCAACAAAAACCCACTGCTGTCAAGTTGATTCTGACTCATAGCAACCCCATAGATCAAGATAGACCTGCTCCATAAGAGTTTCCAAGGAGCACCTGCTTACCTTTTGGTTAACAGATGTAGAACTTACCCACTACACTACCAGCATTTCCATTGAATGAACTAGTTGCAGGAAATACAGGGTAGAAAGGAGCAATGTGCTGTCACAGCACAGGGAGAGCAGCTAGAGTTACACAGTAAGGTGTGTGTAAATTTTTTTTTAAGCTACATTGACTTGAGTTATAAATGTTAAAGAATAAGAAAATATTTTTAAAAAATGTAGTGATTTAGGCAAGAGATTATGCCTGAACTAAGGTTGTATCAGTGATATTGAGAAGTGGGTAACTTGAAACTTTGAAGACGTATAAACCACAGGATTGGTAGCTGGATGTGATAAATATTAATTATATTTGCTTTTTATATTCACTGTACAAAAGAGAGGGAAACTCTGGTGGCATTGTGGTTAAGTGCTTTGGCTGCTAACCAAGTGACTGGCAGTTTGAATTTACCAGATGCTCTTTGTAAACTCTATGGGGCAGTTCTGCCCTGTGCTATAGGATCATTATGACTCTGAATTGACTGGATGGCAGTGAGGTTGGTTTGGGTGTTATACAAAAGAGAATAATTAAATGTACAAATTTTGAATAGTGCCTTCTTTGTAATGTCCTTGGAAATTAGTTCAGAATTTAAACCAGTCTAGCTGCTGAATTTGGTGACCTTTGATTTTTAGATTTTTTTTGGAGAGCTTTGTTTTTGGTTTTTAGAGGTTTTTAAGTTTATTTGATAGTGTTTATTTCTTCTAATTGGTTTTGCTGCTATAGAAGAAACACAAAATTAATACTTATTACTATATTCTAATAAATATAAATTTTCTTTTTAGGATGTTCGAAGTAGGCCCAAAGTTGTTGACCGTATTTATAGTATCTACAAAGTAACAGCTCGTAAACATAAACTGAATACTGAAAGGATACTTTATAAACAAAAGAAGAACGCATCTGCCAACATTCCTTTCATTCCAGAAACACCTGTAAGAACTAGCATGGTTTCAAGGTGAGTATTTAAATGTCAGCTAGTTTTGTTTCACTGCTCATCCAATCATTAATTTGTTGGAAACTCTGGTGGCATAGTGGTTACGTGTGACATCTGCTAACCAAAAGGCTGGCAATTTGATGCTCCTTGGAAGGTCTATGGGTCAGTTCTCTGTCCTGCAGGGTCACAGTGAGTTAGAACTGACTTGATGGCAGTGGTTTCTTTGCTTTTCTGTCATTTCAGCAGTATTTTACAGTTTTCAGCATGCGAGTGTTGCATGTTTTGTTAAATTTATCTCTTAAGTATTTTATATTTTGACAATATTTTAAATATTATTTTTTAATTTTCCGGTTGTCCAGTGCTATTATGTAAACAGAATTGCATTCTGAAGTTGATCTTGTGCTCTGTGCCCTTACTAAACTTATATTTTAATGTTAGTAGCTTTGTTGAAGATTTATGGGAAATTTCTGCATGGATTACCATGTTTGCAAATAGTTTTTTCTTCCAAATCTGTATTCTTCTTTTTTTCCTTCCCTCATTTTAGTGGCTAGAACTTCCAGGACATTGTTGGGCAGAAGAAGTGACGGCCTACATCTGTGTCTCACTTGTTATATTTTAGTGGAAGACATTCATACTTTTACCTTGAAATGTGATGTCAGCTGTAGGTTTTGTATAGATACCCTTTATCAGTTGGAAGTAGTTCCCTTCAATTCCTAGTTTCATTTTGTTCTCTGTTTCTCATTTAATATATATCCTGGTCTTATCTTTATCACTATTTTAAATACTGAGTTTCGAACATTGTCAGATACCCTTCGTGCTTCTACTGCTATGATAGTTTTTTTTTGTCCTTTTTCGGCTGCTTTTGACAGACTGAATAGCATTTTTTTTTTTTTTAATCTTTGAACAATCCTTACATTCCTGAGATAAACGCCACTTGATCATAGTGTGCTTTATTTGTTATATATTGTTGGACTCAAGTTGCTACAATTTTGCTAAAGAATTTTTTTAACTTTCCTGTAGGATATTGGTCTGTAGTTTTCTTAGTGTCTTTGTCTGTCTGTGGTGTCAGTAATGCTGGTCTCACTGAGCACGATGGAAAATGTTTTCTAAAAAATTTTTAATGGAATTGGTATATTTCTTTCATAAATGTTTGATAGAAGTCATCAGTGAAACAATATTTGTTGGAAGGTTTTAAGTTAGGAATTCAATTCATTTAATAAATTTGAATTTTTTTTTTTCAGTGAGCTTTAATAGTGTATCTCTTTCAAAGAATTTCCTCGTTTCATTTAGGTTATCACATCTATTGATTCAAAATTTTTCAGGCTAATCACTTATTTTCTTCTAGTATTTGTTAGCAGTTACCTTCTTCAATCCCCAAATTGCTGATTTGTGTGTTTATGCATTTTTTTTCCTTGACTAATCCAGCTAGAGGTTTATCAATTTTTATTTTTTCAATGAACTACCCTATAGTTTCTGCGTGTTCTCTGTTTCACATTTAATATATGTTCTGGTCTTACCTTCATTTTACTTGCTTTGCATTATTTTGCTCATTTTTTCCAGTTAATTGTAGTTGAAGCATAGATCACTGAGTATAGACTTTTTTCCTAGTACAAGCACTTTAGTATTATAAATTTTCCTCTAAGTACTTCTTTAGCTGTATCTCACAGACCTTTTATTATCATGATTTCTTGTTTTGACATTTTGCATTTTAAGAAGGATGCAATTTAATTTCGAAATATTTAGTAATCTTTCAAGTTTCTTTCTGTTGATTTCAAGTATGAAATTCTGTTGATGTCAAGGCATGAACATTTTATTATTTGAATTCTTAAATTTAATGAGATGTATTTTATGCCCAGAATATAGTTTGTTTTGTTGAATATTCTTTGACCACTTAAAAGAATTTATGTTTAGCTTTTGTTGAGTGTTGTAAGAATGTCCATTAGGTAACATTTGTTGATAGTGTTCAAATTTGTCTTATTTTTCATCTTTTCCTGTCTACTTCTATGAATTATTAAAATCTGTAATTTAACTGATTTCCTCTTTCAAGTTCTAGAAATTTTTGTCATATGTTTTGAAGCTCTGTTATTAGGTGAACATATCTAGAGTTGTTATGTCCTTATGATGGCTCTTCTTTCATTATTTAATTTTCTTCTTCATCCTTTATTATATTCCTCATTGTGATGTCTACCTTGATAATAACGTAGTATTCCAATTTTCTGTATATTAATATTTATTTTTTTTAGTCTTTTTTCTTGATCAAACCTGATACTCTTTGCTTTTTAATTGAAATGTTTTGACCATCTATATTTAATGTAGTTATTGATGTGGTTGAATTTAAATCTGTCATCTTGATAATTCTTTTTCTCTTATTCTATCTCGCTTTGTTCTTTTTTCTCTTCCTGCTTAATTTTATTATTGTTAAATTAATTTAGCATTCTCTTATGATTACATTTTATTTCACTACTGTAAATGCCATATATAAGCTATACCTCTTTAAAATTTTTTACCCCTCTGGCTACTGTTTGCCTACCACATACATCTAACTTGTTTCAGTCTACCTTTGAATAGTATTATATAACTTTACTGTGGCATTTTGATTATACTATACCAAGTAATATATCAGGACAAAGATTAGAAAAATAAATAAAAATTTCTTCACCATGAGTCGAATCTGACTCGACAGCACTTGGCTGGCTTGGCTCACATATATTTTAAGAAGCTGTTCTTTAGATCTTACTACCCATAAAGAGAAGTCTTTAATGATTCTACAGGTATGCATTTAGCAAAATCTAAGGGTGACAAATTCTACAAGATAAATGGCTTAATTTTCTTATCAAATAATTGGCGATAAAAAGAAAAAGAAAGAAAATCTTTGCTAAAAGGCAGCTGAGAGACATGTCAACTCACTGTAATACAGGTAGTCCCCCAACTTGTGACAGGATTTCATTTGCAGGGCTACATTGTGAGTTGCTTCTGATATAAGTTGAATACTTCTTTTTTTTTTTTTAAGTTTTCATTATTACCGCCTTTTGTTGTCAACATCTTTATGAATCCAATCTTTATTTGTCTTTGGGGGTTGGAAACATTACATATAAACATCTGTGAGTAAACACCTGAGAATCACATCAGCAAATTATGTACTGCAATATTGTACATGGTACATATTACTAATGATAAGATGTACAAAAACAAAACAACAGCTAGACAGTTGTAAGCCCAGCTTCTTGTATTATAGTACATTATCGTAAGCTGGGACTACCTATATGTGGATCTAGTTTGTATCCTCATTCTAATGTGTCAGCTCTTAAACTATCTTTTTTTTTTTATTTGCATCAGGATATTTGAACACTGACTACATGTTTGATGATATTTTGCACTTACCATGTTTTTAATTGTGATAATGGTTTAGGGGTATGGTTTTCTACAAAAGCTTCTTTATCTTTTATAGATACATATTGTGTGATTTGTTTATGAAGTCTAGGATGTCTGAGAATTTTTGAAATAATAAGCTAGTTTGGGGAGGTTAATAAATGAAACAAGATAGGACATACATTGCTAATTTTTAAAGCTAAATAATTGCTATATGAATATTCACTATATTCATCTCTGTATGTCTGAAATTTTTAATGAGTTTTTTCACCATGAATAAAAAGTGAAGCAATAACAGTGCATGTAATTATCTAAGACATATTTGCTTTGAAGTAGTTGGAAAGGGATATGTGGTCAAGGAAGGGTTTGTTCTTTGTGAGGCACCACATTTGATTTATATGTTCATGATATCATGATTAAGACTAGAGAGGGAAGATTGAATATTTACTCTAAAAAGAAACAATAGGCTAACTGAGAGAGGGCTGGGTTGGTATCACAGATAGAAGGCTTGACTTTTGATAAGAGAAAGCATACTGCTTCCATTTTTAACAGGGAAAAGGAGAAGATGGAAATGAATACATGTAATAGGGATTTATGTGAGAAGATTCATAAGCTTCCCTGTCTGGTAGATACTGTCTTCTATGTAAAGTATGAGATCAGCTGAGAAGCAGATCAGGGAGGGAACATGAGGGAGGTTTGAAAAGAGGAAAGGAATGAAATATTCATTTTAGAGAGTGACAATGTAAGTATTATCAAGTGTCCATTTCAGGTTTGCAATCATTGGTATAAAATGAAATCAGTAAATTTCTTTAAGCAGTGTCAACTGTACGAGATCTGGAGAAGGCAGACATATGAAATTAACCTGGAGCAGAATTTTTCAGGCGAGTTCAGTAAAAGAGGAACAATGATGTTAGTGGCATTTTCAAGGTGATTATGTTGATTGATTTAAGTTGAACAAGAAGTGAAAACATCAGGATTCTGATGGATGATAGGTATGTATTGAGGTTAAGTGAGTTGAGGAGGTCAGTGGCTGAAAGAAATGAGGTAATGTGTGTATTACAGTGAATGACATGAATGATTCAGAAGTGGTAGATGGAGAACAGAAGTTTCAAACTGATTTCGTAGGTGATGAACTTTCTAGTGATGACTAAGTTTAGTGTATGACTTTTCTATGTGAGATGGCTTAGGTAGAAGAGAAGAAAGGTGGGCAAAAACTTAGAGATTGAGTTGTTGGCTTTTATTGCCACATGGATGTTAAAGTTACTGGGAATGGTAATAGGAGATGACAAAAGACCAAGGACTAAGACAGAAAGACAGAGTCTGGTGGAAGACCAAAAGAAAGTGGTAGAGCTCAGTGAATGGTATAAGATTCTAACCAGGCTTGTTTTTCAAGATGATGGAGAGAAATCTGGAACCAGTGTCAGACAATAGTATGATGAGCACTCATGAATCTCTGAGAAGGTTATAAGGGTAGGATGTATTCAGAAATAGACAGATTTTAGTCAAAATAAAAAGGTAAGGGGAACTCTCTTAAGAGGGAACTTTATTAACTTTTTTTTCTTCCCCACAGACTTACGCCAGATTGGGTTTTAAGAAGAGATAGCCTGGAGGAAATCACCAATCCCCTGAAAGCTATTCAAATGTTGATGGATACACTTGGCATTCCTTATTAGTAAATGTAAACATTTTCACTGTGTATAGCAGAAATATTAAAGCTAATCATGTATATCTGTATGTTCTAACCCTTTTTTATAACTTCCAAAATATGACTATTAAAATTAGAATAAATTACTAAACTGTTTATTATTACAATTTTCAGTTTCTTTTATTATTTGATAACTTTATGCATATAGTGAGGTAATATGTCACAAGGGGAGTTATAATACAGTTAATTCATGTCTGTTATTTTAAAGTATTGTATAGTTTAAATTCAGTTGTTTTCCTGCGTCATAGAAACAGTGTATCACTCTTGTTTTAAATAAAAGTTGAGGGGCTTTTTTTTATAATACAAATATTGGAAATGAAAGATACTGCCATTTGCTTGAAGGAGGAAGAAGATAAAATAATCCCAGATGTACTTATTGACATCCTCATTTGTGTTCCTGATTTCCTGGACCATTCCCATTGGCAGGTGAGCCCCTATAGAGAGATTTTTTAAAACGCCAGCTTCCTTTGTATACAGTAATGGGATAACCGGTTGCCGAGGGCCTGATTCCAGCTCATGGCAATAACCCCAGAAGGACTGTGTTCCTTTGGGTTTTCAATGGTAGGTTTTTGGAGATAGATTCCCAGGCTTTTCTTCCAAGGAACCTTTAGATGAACTTAAACTTCCAGCCTTTCACTTAGCCAACTGTGTCATCGAGGTGCCACTCAGGGATTCCAAATTTAATTTTGAAGTGATTGTGGTTATAACTTGAATTGGAAAGAGCATGATGTTGCTTCTAAAGGTAACCTAGTCACATACCACAGACCTGAAAATGATTCAGTGTTGATCAGTGTTGAATACCTTTGGGTCACTCTGTCATTCCAGGGCCACTGAAACCTAATTCCAATGCCGCTTTGAAATCCTGTAATGTTCCAAAGTCTTATACTTGAGTTTTCTGTTCATAAATAGCAAAAGCAAAAACAAAAACACTGCCATCGAGTTGCATCCGACTCATAGCGACCCTAGAGGTCAGAGTAGAACTGCCCCATAGAGTTTCCAAGGAGGGCCTGGTGATTTGAACTGCCTACCTTTTGATTAGCAGATTTAAGACTTAACCCACCATGCCACCAGGGTTTCCTGTCCATAGATGGAAGTCATAAAATCTTTTGAAATTAATTAGTAGTAGCTGAAAATGAAGAAACAGTTTAATCACTTTACATATTTTATGAATTTGTTAGAATAAGGATTAAACCTGATTAGTCTGAACTTTGTTGTTTTGTTAGGATATAGCTAAAGAATATATTGGCATGTTGGAAAGTATATTGAAGTTAACTGTGGAGAATTTTTAGTATGATTTGTCTGTGTGTGAGTCGGAGGTTGAGGGCACTGCTCAAGAAATAAATAAGCCTTTTACTTCTGGAGTTACGTACTTTCTGTACCTAACTTTTACTTTCTGGAGTTTAGTACATGCATTAAAGAATGATGGTAAATGTATTGGCCACAATCTAATTTTATTTTAGTGGAGTTTATTAATGAGAATATTTGGCGATATTAAGGGAGTTCCAAATTAATCTCTTATTAAGTGTAATTAACCCAAGTTTCCAGTAGATGTCATTATAACCATGTAATGTCATTTTTAATTTAGTCTTAAAGCTATAAATAACATGTTACATAGCCTGGCTGGTTACATAAGTTTGTTTTTTACAAATACAATCAATACATTTAAATTATTGAAAATTATATTTGAATGGCTATAATAGAAATTAGGTATTCATACCATATTTTGGTTCACTCTTGAGAGACAAGATACCCATGTGCATAGAATATTCAAAAACTGAGATTTTTCTTAATAGATACTTTTCTACTTTTGTTGTTTTCATAATTTGTCACTTTTGCATTTAGCAATAGAAGCCTAATATATTAAAAAAATCTCTGCTGGTTATAAAAATGCTGTCTTTTGGATGATTATTGCTACTAACTAAGCTTACTAACAGACTTGCTTTCCATTTTTATGTTGTTCACCATCCATAATACTTGGTGCACCAAAAGAGTGATAGCTGAGAGTAGTTCTGTTTTCAGCAAAGGGAAAATTTACTTGAAAACACTGTCTACAACTTTATCATCAGAGGTAGAAATAATACATATAAATATTTGTGATTTATAATTGAGGGAGTGTGTGTAAAAATTTCATACCTATGTACAAGAAGAAAGAAATATTCCCTAAAACTGCTTATTGCAAGAAATACTTATGGAAGCTATCTAAAATTGTAATTCTGAAAGTGGAGTAAATTATGTACCTCTTTTTTTATGCAGATCATAAAAACAATAAAAGCCTATTTATAAGTATTCAGAGTAAGGTTTTATTCTGTGAATAATGCAGTAATTTCCAGATATAATTTGTGATAAAACACATACAGAAACAAAAATGTTCTTAGGTTATGATCTAAATTAAAATAGTGCCATTTGATTTTACGTTTCTTCCAATCTATAGTCTCCAATTTGTTGAGAAGAATCCGTTGATGAACGAAACTTTTTTTTTAGTTTTATTATTATTATTTTTTTTTACTTTTTATTTTTTTATTTAACATGACTGAGTGAAAATGTACATTCCTGTATAAATTTACATGCCCCCCTATATGCAGCTTCCACTGCTCTCGCTGTCCCGTGACAGCACACTATTCCTCTCTGCTCCATATGTGTCTCATCCAACAGCCTCCTTTCCGCTCCTCTCCACCCACTCTCCTTCCTCCAGCCACAGGTCAGCAGGATAATATTCTATAGATGTATAGAACCATAAAGTGCTTCCAATATATGGTCACTCTGCATTGCCAAGTCTAATCCATTCTTGTCCAAAGAGTGGACCTTTGTTACAACTTATGGGTAAGGGCAGCATCAGGGCCGGGGGCCGTGCTCTCAGGGGAACCCCGAAACCGCTGGACTATCAATTGAGGTCTTTTAGTGGAGATCTCAGGCGAAGCCAGCCAAGTGCCATCGAGTCGGATCCAACTCATGATGCACCCCTTTTTATTCTTGTGTTGCCAGTGAGACTGCTCTCTGTGAGCTCCTTCATGGCTATCACTGGTGGTGGCCGGGCACCATCCGGTTCTTCCAGTCCCAGGTCGATGTAGGCACCCACTCTTGTGGGTCTCTCTGTCTTCTAGGTTGTCTTTACCGCATGCCATTTTGGCCCTCGGTGAGCATCTGTTCCTGCTGAGTTGGGACCATTTGCTGTGTCCTCGGATGGCAGCTTGGCAGCTTTTAAGACCCCAGACGCCACTCACCAATGTCAGGTGCAGAGAGCTCTCTTAGCAAAAGGCTAGTTGTGCCAACTGACCTGGAATTCACCTAAGAGCATGGTCCCCTGCCCCCTGCCCCAGTTACTCTGCCCTTGCAATATTGGGTTAAGATGGAAGGAGTACTCAAGTTATGCTGAAGTCCACTTAATGTTGTTCTTGTTTCTAATGTGTGCTATCACTGCTTTCTCCCAATCAGATTTCTAGCAACTATCTAAACTAAACCTCCCCCCCTCCCCCTCCCTTCCTCCCCTCCCTTGCAGCTGTCAAAGAGTCTTTTCTTCTATACACAAGTCTGTTTTTGAGATCTTATCGTAGAGGTCTCATATAGTATTTGTCCTTTTGTCACTGACTACTTTCACTCAACGTAATGTCTTCCAGTTGAAACCAGGTTAGGAGATGTTTCCTGGAATCATCGTTATTCTTTATCATTGTGTAGTGCTCCATTGAGTATATGTACCACAGTTTACCTATCCATTCTTCTGTTGTTGGGCGTCTGGGTTGATTCCATCTTTTTGCTATCATGGACTGTGCTGCGGTAAACATTCTCGTGCATGTGTCCATTCGTGTGAAAGGCCTTGATTCTGTAGGATATATTGATGAACAAAACTTTTTAAATTTGATCAGGTCTTTATTATTTATTTTGTCCTTCAATGATCATGCTTTTTCAACCAACAAGAAGAATCCATTTGCTTAAAAACTAGCTTCCAAAGCATTTCCCAGAAGTTTTTATTTTAAGAATTTGTAATTTTAGTTCTTATGTTTAAATCTTTGATCCATTTTGAGTTAATTCTCATATAAGGCATGAGGTATAGGCCCACCTACATTCTTTTGCGTGTGGAAATAATGTTCTCCCAGCACCATTTATTAAATAGACTATCTTATTTCTCCACTGGATGGACTTAGCACCATGTCAAAATTGATTTACCATGATTTTTTTCTGGACTCAATTATTTTCCACTGATCTATATGTCTATCATTATATCAGTAACAGTCTGTTTGTATTACTATAACTTCACCATATGTTCTGAGATTGACAAGAATAAGTCTTACTTAGTTCTCCTTTTTGAAGCTTTTTTTTTTTTTTTACTATTTAGGGCATCTTTAAGTTCCATATATAAATATGAAGATTGATTTTTCTATTTCTGCAAAAATAGCCATTGGAATGTTGATAGGGATTGCATTAAATTTAAGATTACTTTGGGTAGTATTGACATCTTAACAACATTAAATCTTACAGTCCAAGAACATGGAATGTCCTTGATTTTACTTTGGGCTTATTTTCTTTCATTAATGTTTTATAATTTTTATTGTACAAGACTTTCACTTCCTTGGTCAAATGTTATTTTAGAAATGATTGTGTATGGACTTGTCTTAATTTCGCTTTCAGGATGCTTGTTGCTGATGTACAGAAGCTTGGATTATTTTTTTGTGTTGACCTAGTGTGTCACTTTGCTAAATTGATTTATTAACTCTAGTTTTCTTGTAGATTCTTTCAGGCTTTCTCTATATAGGATCATGTCATTTATGAAAAGGAATAGTTTTACTTCTACCTTCTCAATCTGGATACAATTTATTATTTTCTTGCCTTAGCTCTAGCTGGAACTTCTCATAAAATACTGAATAACAATGGTAAAAGTGGGCATTCTAGTCTTGTTCTCAATGTTAAAGGCAAAGGTCTAAGTCGTTCTACATTGAGTTTGATGTTAGCTGTGAATGTTCCGTAAATGCTTTGTATCATATTGAGGATTACATCAATAACAGGCTGTTTCAAGCTTGTTGAGTATTTTTATCTAAGAAAAGAAGTTGGAATTTTTGTTTTCAAATGTCTTCTCTGCATCTGTTGAGTTAATCATGTTATTTTGTTCTAATGCTGAAGCACTCTATATTTCTGGGATGAATCCCATTTGATCCTGATATATAATCCTTTTGGTATCTTTTTGGATTTGGTTTGCTCATATTTTGTTAGGATTTTTACATTTATATCCATAAAAGATTTTAGTTTCGGTATTTCTTGCAGTGTCAGGCTTTGGTATTGATAGTAATGTTATCCTCATAAAATGAGTTAGGAACTGTTCTTTCCTCTGTTTTTTTTAGAAAAGTTTAAGTAGGATGAGGATTGCTGATTTATAAATGTTTAGTATAATTTCCGGAGAAGCCATCTGATTCAGGACTTCTATTTTGGGAAAGTTTTTCTTACTGATTCAATTTCTTCAGTTTTATGAATTTATTAAATCTTCTGTCTCTTATCATGTCAATGTAGAATGTGTGTTTCTAGGAATTTGTCCATTTTGTTAGTGTACAGTTGTACATAGTATTGTCTTATGATCTTTTTTATTTCTGTGAGATCTGCTATAAAGTTTCTACTTTCATTTCTGATTTTAGATATTTGTGTCTTTTTTTCTTGTCAAACTAGCTAAATATTTATTGATTTTCCAAAACACCAACTTCTGATTTCACTGATTCTTTTGTTTTTCCGGGATCTTATTTCTTTTCTCTCTCCTCAGATGTTTATTATAGCTTTCTTTCTGATACCTTTGCATAGGTTTGCTCTTTTTCAAGTTCCTCAAGTTGCAAAGTTTGGTTATTGATTTAAAATCTTCCATTTTTAATGTAGGCATTTATTGCTATGGATTTCCCTCTGAGCACTGTCTTTTTTGCATGTCATAAATTTTGGTGTGTTCTGTTCTCATATTGATTTTACCAAGTAGTCTCTGATTTCTCTCTTGATTTCTTCCTTGACTCATTGGTTAATAGTTTTTTTTAATTGTGACACATTTATCTTCCAGTTTTTCTTCTGTCAATATTTAATGTCACTGTTACAATTAGAGAAAATACTTTGTATGATTTTGACCTTTTTAAATTTACTAAGACTTGCTTTGTGACCTCACATATGGTCTATCCTAGAGAATGATCCACGTGCTCTGGGGAAGAATGTATGTTTTACTCTTATTACGTGGCCTGTTCTATTTTTGTTATGTCTAACTGGTTTATTGTGCTGCTCTAGTCATCTTGATCTTTATTGATCTTCTGTGTAGATGTTTTGTCGCTTGTTGAAAATGTATTGAAATCTCCAGCTACTAATATTTTCATGGTGTGAAATGCGGACCTTGGTTCATTTTTTTACAGATAGATATCCAGTTATGCTCCAGTATTTGGACCTTTGTCAAATATCAGCTGCTAATAAATATATGATTTTATGTCTGGATTCTCAATTCCTTTCCATTGGTCTGTGTATCTGTTGTACCAGTAGCAGGTGACTTTTACTACTTGTGTTATAATAGATTCTAAAGTCAGGTAGTGTGAGGCTTTACACTTTTTTCTTTTTCAGTAATGCTTTACTTATTCAAGGCCTCTTCATTTTTCATATGAAGCTGGTGGTTTGTTTCTCCGTCTCATGAAACAATGCCACTGAAATTTGTACTGGAAGTGTGTTGTATCTACAGATTGCTTTAGGTAGAATACACATTTTCACAATGTTGAGTCTTCCTATTGATGAGCAAGACAGGTTTCTCTGCTTCTGTAGGTTTCTTGCAGCAGTCTCATGTAGTTTTCTTTTTTTTAAGTCTTTAGCTTCTCTGGTAGCATTCTTAAGATTTTTTTTCTTCTTGGGGGCTTTTGTAAATAGTATTGATTCAGTGATTTCCTCTTTAATGTTCTCTTTGCTAGTGTAGAGGAACCCAACTAATTTTGTGTGCCGGCTTCATAGAATGAATTTGGGAGTATTCCATCCTTTCCTATGCTCTGCAATACCTGTATTAACAATGGTGTTTACTCTTCTCTGAAAGTTTGGTAGAATTCTCTGTCGAAGTCATCACAGCCAGTGCTGTTTTGGGTTGGGAGTTGTCTAATTACTTTTCCAGTCTCTTGTTTTGCTATGTGCTTAGTTGGTTGTTCTATTGTCTGTTTGTGTTAATTTAAATAGGCAGTGTGTATCTGGCAATTTGTACATTTCCTGAAGGTTTTCAAGTTTACTAGAGTACAATTTTTCATGGTATCCTGCTTTGATATTTTTAATTTCAGTTGGGTATGTTGTGGTATCACCAGTGTCTTTCCTTATTGGGGTTATTTGCGTTCTCCTGTTTTTCTTTTGTCAGTTTGACCAGTGGTTTCCCAACTTTATTGATCTTTTTGAAGAACCAGATTTTGGTCTTGTTACCTCCTTTGGTTGTTCTTCTATCTCTAGTTCATTTAGCACTGCTCTAATTTTTATGATTTTGTTTCCTGTCATGCCCAAGGGCTTCTTTAGCTGGTCTCTTTCTACCTATTTGAGTTGTAGTACAAGAAAAGTTGTTATGCCTTTTCTTCTTTTTGGATATGTGTATTTATTGAAATAAACTGACCTCTGAGCACTGTTTTTGCTATGTCCCAAGGGTACTGGTAGGATGTGTTTTCATTGTCATTTGATTCTGTGAATGTCTTTGTTCTGTCCTTGATATCTTCTATAACAAAGTAGTTTTTGAACAAGATATTGTTCAGTTTCTGTGTATATGATTTTTTTCCTTGCTTTTCCTGTTATTGGTTTCTACTTCAATGGCTTCACAGTCTGAAAAGATGCTTTACAACATTTTGATGCTTTGAATTTTATTATAGTTTGCTTAATGGACTAATATGTGGTTTATTCTGGAGACTGTTCTTTGTTGAAAAAGAAAGTATACTTGACTGCTCTTGGGTGGAGTGTTCTCAACATCTCTATCAAGTCAAGTTGGTTGATTATGCCATTTAGTTTTTCCATGTCTTTACTGAGCTGCTTTTTGGATGTTCTCTCCCTCACCAAAAGTGGTATGTTGAAATCTGCTACTATTATTGTGGAGCTGTCTGTTTCTCTTTCTAATGATGTTAAGAGTTTGGTTTATGTGTATCAGAGCCCTGTCACTGAGCACATAAATATTTAATATGATTAGGTCCTCTGGTGTATTGACCCTTTAATCATTATGCAGTATTATTCCTTATCCATTGTGGTGGATTTTATTTTAAAATTTATGTGATCAGAATTAATATAGCCACTCTGTTCTTTTTTTAATGTTTGCTTAATATATGTCTTTCCATCCTTTGAGTTTTAGTTTGTTGTGTTTTATGTCTAAGTAAGGTGTGTCTGGAAACCCTGGTGGTGTCCTGCAATTCAAATGCACCAAGTGCTCCTTGGAAACTCTGTGGGGCAGTTCTACTCTGACCTATATGAGTTGGAATTGACTCGATAGCAGTGGATGCCAAGCCAAGCCAAGTGCCATCGAGTCGAATCCGACTCATGGCGGCCCTAGGATAAGTTGTGTCTTTTGTAGGCAGCATATAGAAGGATCATGTTTTGTTTTGTTTTTAATCCATTCTTCCACTCTCTATCTCTTTATTGGTGCTTTTAATCTATTTACATTTAGTGTAATTATTGATAGGTATTACTTTAGTACTGACATTTAAATGCCTTTTATGTGTGTTTTGTTGATAGGTTCATTGTTCCACATAATTTTCTGGGCAGAGTTGATTTTTTTCATGTGTTTTTTTTTTAATTTTCTGAGACTTCATGTTTTTCTTGTTTTTAATTTTGATGTGTGCAGATGTTCTTTCTTTTGTGGTTACATTAATATTTACCTCTAGTTTTTTAAATGTATGCCAAACTTTAATTTCTTTGCATTGTCTTGACCTCCTCTCCATATTAAAGTTCTATGACATTTTTTTGGCTCTTTTTCTTTTCTTTCCCATTTTTTTACACAGTGACATCTCCATTTCTCTATTTTCAATGTTTTAGCTTTGATTTATTTTTGTGATTTCCCTATCTGGACTGAGATCTGGTAGCTCTGTTCTGCTTTCTAGTGTTGAGTTGTTATGGGATGTTACTGATTTTCTAACTGAAAGATTCCTGTTAGTATTTCCTGTAATTTTGAGAATTTTTTCTGCAAATTCTCCGAACTTCTGTTTATCTGGAATATCCAAATTTTGCCATCATATTTGAGAGACAGTTTTGTTGGATATATAATTCTTGGCTGGTAATGTTTTTCCTTCAAGACTATGTATATGTCATTCCATTGCCTTCTTGCCCACCTGGTTTTTACTGAGTAATCTGAGATTAGTCTTAATGACTATCTTTTTTTGTAGACTTTTTTTTTTTTTTTGTACCTAGCCACTTTAAAAATTCTCTTCCTATCTTTGGTTTTGGCAAGTTTAATTATGATATGTTTTGTTGTCTGTCTTTTGGGATCTACTTTGTATGGAGTTTGATGAGCATCTTAGATATCTTCTCATATTTCGTGGTATCAGGGAGATTTTCTGTCAAGAAATCTTCAACAATTCTATTTTCTGTTATGGCCTCACACCATCCTGGTACTCCAGGCTCTTGTAGGTTTTCCCTGATGATAGATTTCCACACAATTCTTAGAGCTTTTTCATTTTGAAAATTTCTTTCTTTTTTTTTTATTATGATTGAGTGAAAATGTACATTCCCATATAAATTTGCATGCGCACTTATATGAAGCTGCCACTGCTCTTCCTGCCTGGTGACAGCACCTTCTTCTCTGTTCCACACATGTCCCATCTTCCCAACAATCTCCTATCCCCCACTCTCCACCCACTCCACTTCCTCCAGCAAGAAGTCAGCAGGACAACATCCTATAGATGCATAAAACCACAAAGTGCACACATGATATAGTGACTCTATTGCCAAGTCCAGTCCACTCCTGTCCAAAGAGTTGACTTCCATTATGCTTTATGGACAGGGGCAGAATCAGGGCCAGGGGCCATGGTCCCAGGGGAACCCTGAAGCACCTGGACCAGCAATTGCAGTCTTTTAGTGGAGATCTCAAGGTGCACCCCTTTTGATCCTTGTGTTGCCAGTATGACTCAACTTTGTGAGCACCATTATGGCTATCACTGGTGGTGGCCGGGCACCATCTGGGTCTTCCAGTCACAAGTCAATGTAGTCACCCACTCATGTGGGTCTGTCTGTCTTCTGGGTTCTCTATCCTCCATGTCATTTTGGTCCTTGGTGATCATCCATTCCTGCTGAGTTGGGACAATTTGCTATACCATTGGAAGGCACCTTGGCAGCTTTTAAGACCCCAGATGCCACTCACCAATGTGGGGTGCAGAAGGCTTTCTTAGCAAAACACTAGTTGTACCAGTTTGGCCTTGATTTCCCTTGAGAGCATGGTCCTCAGACCCCTGCACCAGCTACTCAGTCCTTGCAATATTGGGTTAAGATGGGAGGAGTAATCATGTTATGCTGAAGTATAGTTAATATTGATCTTCTTTCTAATGTGTGCTGTCACAGATTTCACCCAAGCAAATTTCTATCAGCTATCTAAGCTAAACCCTTCCCTCCTTGCCCTGTCTCCCTTTCTACCCCTACAGCCGTCAGAGAGTCTTTTTTTCTGTGCATGAGTCTGTTTTTAAGTTATTATTTTAGGGATCTCATACAATATTTGTCCTTTTGTCACTGACTACTTTCACTCAACATAATGTCCTCCAATTGAAACCAGGTTATGAGATGTTTCCTAAAACCATCATTGTTCTTTATCATTGCGTAGTGTTCCATTGAGTATACATGCCATGGTTTATATATCCATTCCTCTGTTATTGGGCATCTGGGTTGAGTCCATCTTTTTGCTATTGTGGACTGTGCTGCAATAGACATTCGTGTGCATGTATCAGTGTGAATGGCCTTGATTCTGTAGGATATATTCCAAACAGTGGAATTACTAGGTCAAATGGTATATCTATATCCGACTTTTGAAGGAAGCGCTAGATTGCTTTCCAAAGAGGTTGCACCATTTTGCAATTCCACCAACAGTGTAAGAGAGTTCCAATTTCATCACAGCCTCTCCAGCATTTGTTTTTTTGTTTGTTTTTTGGATCATGGCCAACCTTGTTGGGGTGAGATGGTATTTCATTGTTGTTTTTATTTGAATTTCTTTGATAGCTAATGATCATGAGCATGTCCACATGTGTTTTTTGGCTGCCTGGATCTCCTCTTTAGAGAAGTGTCTGTCCTTTTCTTTTGCCTGTCGCTTAACTGGATTTTATCTTTTTCTTATTGATATTTTGTAGTCTTTATAAATTATGGAGATCAGACGTCGGTCTGACATGTAGCTGCCAAATATTTTTTCCCATTCTGTACATGGCCTTTTAATTCTATTAATAAAGTCTGGATAAGCAAAGTGTTTAATTCTAAATAGTTCCTGTTTATCTATTTTCTCTGTTGTAGTTTATTTGACAGATTTTGAAGTCTGTCTTCATTGTGTATTAAAACTTCCATTGATGTTCCTACTTTTTCTGGGATGAGCTGTAGGTGATTTCTTGGTTACACTTTTCTCCAGAGTTTGTTGCTTTTGGGGCATCATGTGAGTCAGTAGAGGCTGGAAGAGATGCTCTGAGGATGGACCACAGTTGTTTCTCTAGCCAAGCCAGCCAAGTTCTGTCAAGTCAGATCATTGTTTCTCTAGGCAGTCTTAAAATGAGAGGTAATAGGTATCTGACAACTTCGAAAGTCATTCAAGTTTTCAGTTTTCCTCTTCCCAGCTGAGAAAATAAGCACTACTGTATCGAATCCCGGATGTTGTTAACTTGCTCAAATACAGAAAGGCTGCTGTCCTGCTGTCCTCTGGTGTCAGGCCCCAACTATAAGCGACACTGTGTAGAGTCCTGGTTTTCTGCCAGAAAAGTGCTCTGCTGCCTCTCAGCCCAGGAATTAGGTCCAGCTGAGGCCTCTGTAAGGGTATATCTGCCTCCCAGTGGAACAAGATGGTGCCCCACGGATGCTCTCCTCCTGGCTGGGTCCAGGCTACTCTATGTCAGAGGCAGAAAGACAGGCTACAGGTGCCAAGATGCAGAGTCCACAACCTCTGTTGCTGGGCCCCAGCCGTAGGCAACACTTTGTAAAATATTACTTTTCTGCTGGAAAAGCACTCTCTTCCGGGCAGGCGCTGCCTCCTACCCAAGGAACTAGGTCCAGCTTAGGACTCCCTATGGGTGTCTCTGCCTCCCGATGGAACAAGATGGCGTCCCGCACAAGCTCAGTACCTGCCTCCATACAAGCTACCTGGAAATAGAGTCCAAAGGTGCCAAGATGCACAGATTCCAAAGCCAGGCTCTCAAAATATGGCAATTTCACCTGCCATTCCCACTAGCAGTGAGTCTGAGGTTAGCTGCTAGTCAAGTCCCAGCTCTGTCCGCTGGCTGAGACAGATAAGAAAAAAGTTAAAATGGTGAGTTACCCTTGGTCTATGAAAGCCAGCTCTTGCAAAGAGCAGGGTCAGCGAAAGAGGAGGTTTTCCGTTCAGTGGTATGAAGTCCAAATTGACATCCCTATACCATGTCCTAGGGCTCACTAGGTGTCCAGAATTCTCCCTTTATTCATCAGTTCAGGTCTTGGTTTCCAGATGGATTTGGGGAAATGTGTATTTAGTCTGCCATCTTGACCCCACACCCTTGAAGATGGCTTTTCTGATTTTTCTTCCAATATGTTGGTGTTAAATGCTTTATTTTCAGTCTCACCAATTCTGACTTCTGTTGTCTCACTTCTGCTCCTTTGAGTATCTATTGAGTTGTCTAATTCTGAAATTTTATGGAATTTACTATGTCTGTGGTGTCTTATATCCTGTTCAGTTTCTCCTTATGCTCTGTGGCATTGTGCCTAATTTCCTTCCTGATCTCTTGAGTTCTATATATATTAATCTTTTGCATTCTACCTGTAATAGTTCTAGTAATTTCTCTTCATCTGGAATATTTCTTGATTTTGTTTTGTTTGGGGAGCTTTCCGAAGCCATCATGGTCTGCTTCTTTAACTGAGTTGATATTGACTCATCTCAGAACTGTCAATAAGTTGTATTTATTTATTTTATGTATGTAAACTGTGTTCTAACTTATTGTTCTATTGTGTTGTGAAATGCCCCAAAATGTTGATCATGCGAGCTAGTGTGATTATTGGTTCTTTTGAAACTCTAATATCCTGTCACCACATGGTTAATGTGTTGCAAGGCTTATGAGTCCAGAAGTCTGTTTAGTTTTTTTGTAGATATTCAGCTCAGGTCCAGGTAGTCAGTCACTGAGTGTGTGGTGCAGGCTGTCAGTTAGATGAGCAAGGGTGATTGGTGCAGGCATGAGTATCTGGCTGTACATGCTCAGATGAGGCAGCAGTCTGACCACCACCCCTGAGTAGCTGTGAGGGAAGTGGGCCCCTGTCCCTTAAAGTCTGTATTGGATAAGTTTTGCAATTAGACTATGGATGCCCAGTGCTGTATATACAGGGGTGACAGGAATTTGAAGTCCATGGACCCCTTGTACCTTCACCTAGGCAAGAGGACTGTTTCTGCACTGAGTTCCTGGTTTTTGGAAGCCAACACATTATTTTTTTCCCCTCATTTGTTAATTTGTTCCCTTTCCAAGTCTGAGAGATGGCTCAGGGAACAAAAGGGGTCCTACTTCTTACCTAGAGGATGTATGTCTCTGGAGCTGCCTTGGCCATAATGCAAAGTAGGGAGGGCAAAGGGCATGGAAAAAGAAAAAGAATTATCCTGAAGGAAAATTTTAAATCCATATGCAGTAGATTAGATAGAAGCTACTTTTGACCACCAAATGCTGGTTTTCAGTGATTATAGTGGTGCCAGTGAGCTTTCTGGCTCTTGGTTTCTCCTGGAATAGGAGATGCTTTCCTGAATCCACTGCTCCCTACCATGCTCACATCTTCCAGTCTTCCTGTAGGGTGCTGATTCCTACTGGGTCATATCTGGCCAGTCCTGTGTAATTCTGGACTTACGTTCTCTTCCTGTTGCTCAGGTTGATTTCCCAGCTTTCTCTTTGATATTCAAGGCTCCTAGAATATCATACATAATCAACTCTTTTTTGTTTGTTTGTTTCTTTTTGAGTTTTTATTATTGCAGAGTTCAAAGGAAGCATCTGACTACACCTCTTGCCTCTGTTGTTTTTGTTTTGTTTTGTTTTTGTGGTGAACCATGTTGATCCCCTTCACCTTTCCTTTATTGTGTATTTTTTACATATTTTCTTTGTGGTGACTATGACAACTATGTATTTTAACAACTTTGTTAAAATTGATATTGTTATTATTAAATGCCATCAAGTATATAACTGTATATAACCAAAGGAAACACTGGGCCATGATCGCAAACATTGATATATTGGAACCCATTGTTGCAGCCACTGTGTCAGTCTATTTTGTGAAGGGTCTTTCCCTTTTTGCTGACCCTCTACTTTACCAATCATGAAGTTTCTCTCCAGGAACTATTCTCTCTTGAAAACATGTCCAAAGCCTATGAGGCAAAGTCTTGCCATCCTCGCTTCTGAAGAGCATTCTGGCTCTACTTCCTAGACAGATCTGTCCATTCTTCTTGCAGTCTGTGGTTTACTCACTATTATTTGCCTACACCATAATTCAAAGGCATTAGTTCTTCTTTAGTCTCCATTATTCATTGTCCAGCTCTCATTATGCATATGAAACAATTGAAAATACCATGGCTTGAGTCAGGTGAATCTTAGTCCTCAAAATAGCATCTGTGCTTTTGAACATTTTAAGAAAGTCTTTTGCAGGAATTTGCCCAATGCAGTACTTCCCTTTTAATTTTCTAACTCCAGGTCTTTGCACATTTCATTATCATACTTTACTCTGTGTTCGCCAACTGCTCTTGAAATCCTCCATTCAGCTCTTTTTCTTCATTTCTTCCATTTACTTTAGCTACTTACTCTATGATCAAGAGTAAGTTTCAGAGTCTCATCTGACATCCATTTTGGCTTTTTCTTTCTTTCCTGCCTTTCAATGCCATCTTGCTTTCTTCATGTATGATATCTTCGGTGTCATCCCACAACTCATCTGGTCTTCTGTTATTATTGTTCATAGTATCTTGTCTATTCTAGAGGTGTCCTCTATATTCATATATTAGAGATCATATTCCTAGTTGGTCTTAGTCTGGAAGCTCCACTGAAAATGTCTACCATGGATGACTTTGCTGGTATTTGTAATGCCAGTGACATAGTTACCAAGCATCACAACGATATGTCAGCCACCACTAAAGGATGAACTGACAAACTCATTGTGGGTTTAAATTGATACTAACTTAATGCCAATAACATACAAAAGCTACTGATATATTGCACCTTCCCTGCTCCCTTTTATGTTGTTGTTATCACTTATATCATATAAATTATTTTTCCTGTAAAATAAATTTATGCTTATTTTTGTGCATTTATTTTTATGAAATAAGCAATACTTAAATACTAGAATGACCAAGCAAAAATACTTTAAAGCTTGCCTTATTCTTGCCCGCACAGTTGTCTGGAATGGAGTTTTTATTGTTGTTGTTATTCCAATGCAAGGCTTTTAGTTTAAAAATGCAGAAGTTACTGAACAAACTCATTAGTATTACATGGAAGTAAAATTTACTGAAGGTCACTCTAAAATGACTACAGCAGTATATCAACAGAGAATTTCCAGAAATTCAAGCCAGATTCAGAAGAAATTGTGGAACAAGGGGTCTCATTGCTTATGTCAGATGGATCCTGGCTGAAAGTAGAGAATACCAAAAAGGTATTTACTTGTGTTTTACTGACTGTGCAAAGGCATTTCCACTATGGGTCAGAACAAATTGTGGATAACATTGCACTGAATAGAAATTCCAGAACACTTAATTGTGAAGAACTTGTACAGAAACCAAGAGGAAGTTGTTCAAACAGAACAAAGTGATACTGAGTGGTTTAACAACAAATCAGTAAAAGTATGACTTGTATCCTTTGGGTTATATCCTTTCACCATATTTACGCAATCTCTATGCTGCATAATTTGAATGTACGGTGGGCTGCCAAAAGAACCAATAGATCTGTGAGAAGTACAACCAGAGTGCTCCTTGAAAGTAAAGATGGCAAGACTGTGTCTTACATACTTTGGGCATGTTGTCAAAAGAGATTGGTCTGTAGAGAAGGACGCCATGCTTGGTAAAGTGGAGGGTCAGTGAAAGAGAGGAAGGCCTTCAATGAGATGGATTGACAGTGGCTGCAGTGATGGGCTTAAGCATGAAAATGATTGTGAGCATGGCTTAAGACTGGGCAGTGTTGCATTCTGCTGTGCATAGTGTCACTATGAGTTGGAACTGTCTTGATGGCATCTAACAACAACACAACATGCTGCACAATAATTTGAGAAGCTGGACTATATGAAGAAGAATGGGGCATCAGGACTGGAGAAATGCTTATTAACAACCTGTATTATGTAGATGACACAACCTTGCTTGCTGAAAGTGAAGAGGACTTGAAGGACTCCAAGCATTTACTAATGAAGATCAAAGACCAGTCTTCAGTATGAATTACACCTCAATATAAAGAAAACAAACATCCTCACAACTGAACAAGTGAGCAGCATTATGAGAAACAGAGAAAGTATTGAAACTGTCAAAGATATATTTTACTTGGATACACAGTGGACACCCACTGAAACAGCTAACAAGAAATCAAATGACATATTGCATTGGGCAAATCCACTACAAAGACCTGTTTAAAACATTGTAAAGCAAAGTAACATTTTAAGGACTAAGGTGTGCCTTATCTATGCCACAATGCTTTCAATGGCCTCATATGGATGTGAAAGCTAGATGATGAATAAGGAAAGCTGAGAAAAAATTGACACTTTTCAATTGTGGTGTTGGCAAAGAATATTGAATATTCCATTGATTGCCAAAAGCATGATCAAGTCTGTCTTGAAGAAGCATAACTGGAATATTAGAAGCAAAGACAGGAAGACTATGTCTCCCATCTTTTGGACATGTTACCACAAGGGATCAGTCCCTGGAGGACGCTGGGCTTGGTAAAGTAGAGGGTCAGCAAGAAAAGAAGACCCTCAAGTGTAGCAATGATTGTGAGAACGGCACAGGATGGAGGAGTGTCTCTGTTGTACACAGGGTCAATATGAATCAGAACTGGTGTGAGGGGTTTGAAAAAGAACAACAAAGCTTTGAAGTTTCCACCTAGTGTCTTTTCTTTCCTGTCTGAAGGACTCCCTTCTGCATGTCTTACAGGGCAGGTCTAGTGGTTATGAGCTTTCTGCTTTTGGCTGTTTGGGAATATCATCTTTATTCTTGAAGTCTGAATTTGCCAAATACAGCATTATTTGTTGGCAGTTTTTTTATTTCATCACTTTAAATATGCCATTCTGTTTCTATCTGGCCTCCACAGTTTTGGAAGAAAAATTAAGGATCCTTAATCTTATGAGTGATTATTGCATGTGACAACTGCTCACTTCTCTGTTGCTGCTCTCAGAATTCTATCATTACTTTTTGAAAGCTACATTATAATGTGTCTCAGTATAGATCTCTCTGGGCTTATCTGACGTGGAGTTTGTTGAGTTTCTTAGCTTTAATTTTATGTTCTTTATCAGATTTGGAAAGCTTTCTGCCACTCATCCTTCAAATACTCTTTCTGTCCATTCTTCTCTCATCTCCTTCAAGGAGTCCATTGCTAGATATGTTACTTTGCTTGACGATACCCTACATTTCTGTTAGCCTATGCTTAGCCATCGTGATCCTCCTCTCGTTGCTTTTTAAACTCAATAATTTCTATTACCTTATCCTCTAGTTGCTGATTCTTCTGCCAACTGAAATCTTCTGTTAATTTCTTCCAGTGATTAGCTTACAGGATACCAATTCTGCCCTATTAACATAATATACACATTAACATAACAAACACAATTCATTCCCAAGTGCAACTGTAGCCACAGGCGTGTTGTAAATGTTATTGGTGAGTTGGTTCTGACTCAGTGGCTCTATTTACAACAACACAAAACTGCCCAGTTCTGTGCCCTCCTTGCAATCATTAATATGTTTCAGTCCATTGTAGCAGCTACTGTGTCAGTTCATCTTACTGAGTGTCTTCTTTACTAACCTTACCAAAAATGTCATTCTCCAGGAATTGGTCCTTCCTCATAACATTCTAAAATACCCAAGGTAATGCCTTACCATCCTCATTTCCAAGAAGTTTTCTGGCTATGTTCTTCCAAGACATATTTGTTTATTCTTCTGGAAGCCTATGGTGTATTCATTATTCTTCACCAGTACCGTAATTCAAAGGCATCAATTCTTCTTCAGTCTTTCTCACTCATTGTCCAACTTTCCCATGCATATGAGGGGATTGAAAATATTCTGGCTTGGGTCTCACAGACATTAGTCCTCAAAGCAACATCTTTGCTTTTCAACACTTAAAGAGGTCTTTTGCAGCATTTACCCAGTGCTTGACTGCTGCTTCCATAGGTATTGATTGTGGATCCATTATGGTAGTAAGTTTACTACGGTATTATTATTTTCTTTGTTTATTATGTTGTTGCTTATTGGTCTAATTTTGAGGAAGTTTCTTTATGTTGAGGTATGATCCACACTGAAGACTGTAGTCTTTAATCTTCATCAGTAAGTGCTTCAAGTCCTCTTCACTTTCAGCAAGCAAGGTTGTGTCATCTGTGTAATGCAAACTGTTAATGAGTCTTCCTCCAATATTGATGCCTAATTCTCCTTCATACAGTCTACCTTCTCAGATTATTAGGTGAACATATATATTGAATAAGTCTGGTGAAAGGGTACAACCCTGAAACATTTTTCCTGACTTTAAACTGCATAGTATCCTTTTGTTCTGTTCAGAAGATTGCCTCTTTATGTACAGATTCTGCACAAACACATTAAGTGTTCTGAAATTCTCATCCTTTGCAATGTTATCCACAAGTTGTTATGATCCACACAGTTGAAATGCCTTTGTACAGTCATACAGACAAACGTGTTTCTGGTATTCTCTGCCTTCAGCCAAGATTTGTCTGACATCAGCAGTGATACCTCTTGTTCAAGTACTCTTCTGAATCTGGCTTGAATTTATGGAATTTCCTTATTGATGAAGCTCTATAACTCTTTCCTTAATTATCTTCAGCAAAATTTTATTTGCATGTGATATTAATGATATTGTTTGATAACTTATGATTTCTGCTAGATTATCTTTCCTTGGAATGCGTAAAAGTATGGATCTCTAGTCAGACAGCTGTTGTCCATACTTCTTGACATAGACAAGTGAGCACCTCCTCTGCTGTATCCACTTGTTGAAATACCTCAGATGGTGTTCTGTCAGTTCCTGGAACTTTGCTTGTCACCAATGACTTTATTGCAACTAAGACTTTTGCAATCACTACCACTGGGTCTTGATCATATGTTACCTGATGAAATGTGTGAACACTGACCAGTTTTTTCTGATATGGTGACTATCAATATTCCTTTCATCTTCTTTTGAGGCTTCCTTTCTCATTCAATATTTTGCCCATAGAGTCCTTCAAAATTGCAGCTTGAGGCTTGGATTTTTTCTTCTGTTTCTTTGGCTTGAGACATGCAGAGTTCTTCCTTTTTTTTTTTTAACTCTAGGGCTTCACACACTTCATTATAATACTTTATTTTGTTTTCTCTAGCCACGCTTTTATTTCATTATTTCTTTCATTCACTCAAGATTCTCTATGCTTAGGAGTGAGTTTTGGAATCTCCTTGGACATTCCTGTCTTTTTAGAGACCTTTTCTTCATATATGATGTCCTCTTACATTGGTTTTCAGTATGTGTTGTTTATTCTTGACGTGGTCCCCAATTCAGGTGGAATATACTCAAAGGTCAAATTTTGGTTCTTGTGGGTTTGTCTTAATTTTCTTCAGCTTCAGCTTGAACTTGCATGTGAGCAATTGCCACAGTCAGCCGTTGGTCTTGTTGTGACTGATGATACTGAGTTCCTATTGTCTTTTTCTACAGAGATAGTCAGTTTGATTAAAGTGTTTCCTATCAAGTGAGGTTCATGTGTATAATCACCATCTATGTTGTTGGGAAAAAAGCTATATACGATGAATAAGTCATTGGTCTTACAAAATTCTGTCATGTGATCACTAGTGTTCTTTCTATTACCAAGCCCATATTTTCTAGCTACTGAGCCTTATTCTTTGTTTCAAACTTTTGCATTCCAAATCACCAGTAATTATCATAATTACATGTGTGATCATTTTCAGACTGCAGATGTTGATAAAAATCTTCAGTTTCCATATCTTTGGCATTATTGATTAGTGCATAAATCTGAATAATAGTCATTGTCATGGATTGAATTGCGTCCCCCCAAAATATGTGTAGCAATTTTGCAGGGCCAGGATTCCCTGTATTCTGTGATTGCCCTCCATTTTGTGGTTTTCTGGTGCTGTAAATCCTAATCTCTGTCTATGGCTAATAGATAGGATGAGTATGTTGAAAGAGGATTAGGGTGGGACTGCAATACTCTTGCTAAGGGAGTTTCACTGGAGTGAAGCTTGCACCAGCCTTTATCCTTTCATCCCACCGGAGATAAAAAGAGAGAAGCAAGCAGAGAATTGGGAACCTCACACTATCAAGAAAGTAGCACCAGGAGTAGGGTGTGTCCTTTGGACCTGAGGTTCCTGCACCACGACGCTCCCTGACGAAAGATTGATGCAATACAAGGAATTTCTTCTAGAACTGACAAAAGGAAAGCCTTCCCCTGGAGCGGGCACCCTGAATCTGGACTTGTAACCTACTGGACTGTGTAAGAATAAACTCCTCTTTGCTAAATCCATCCACTCTGTGGTACTTCTGTTAGAACAGCACTAGATGACTAACACAGTCACATTAACTTGTCATCTTGCAGGTGTATGAATATTATTCCACCCCTGGTAAAGTTATACTACGTCTGACAATTATGTTCATGAACTCATCCATTCATTGTAAAACCCAACATTTCAAGATACATCCTGAAATAGCAGTCCGACAGTTAAGTCTATGAACTTGATTGTTCTAAGTGCTACATCCCTCATTACTGAGTATCACTATGGTCACCTCTGAAGTACTCCTTTTGGGAAACTATGCACCAATGCCAGTGCCTAGTCCACCCTTCAAAGTAGTTTTGGAACTCTGTTTCTGGGATGGTCGTTAGAGCTGTCATTGTAGTGCCCTTGATGATGTGAATGTCATCAAGATGCCTTTCAATATTTCCTTTATCTTTGGGCAAAGAAAAAGTCATTGGGGGCCAGATCAGAAGAGGAGGAAAGGTGTTCCAATACAGTTATTTGTTTACTGGCTAAAAACTCCTCACAGACAACTACACAGTTAAGATTGAGAACTTGCCACCTTGCCGCCATGTGCAACAGTTCTTCCAGAAAGAGTTCCCAAATTGTTCTGAAGGGTGGATGATGTGCTGACATTAGTGCACAGCTTCCCAAGGGGATATTTCTAAGGTGACCATCGTGATGTTCAGCAGCAAGGTATGTAGCACTTAGAACAATTAAGTTAACAGATTTAATTGTTAGGCCTGCTGCTTCAGGACATAACTTGAAATATTCTTCTTAATGATGAATGTGATATCATTCCTCTTCAATTTATCATTCCCACAATAACAGATCGTATGATTGTCTGATTCAAAATGGCCAGTAAGAGTGCATTTCAGCTTACTAATGCCTAGGATATTGATCTTTTAACATTCCATTTTATTTTTTACTACTTCCAGTTTTCAGAGATTCCTATTTTTTACATTCCACATTGTGATTATTAATAGGTGTCTGCAGCTGTTTCGTCTCATTTTTTAGTCAAGCAATTTCAGCAAATGAAGGTCCTGAAAACTTGATTCCATTCGCATCATTAAGATCCCCTTCACTCTGAGGAGGCAGCTCTACTTCAGTCTTATTCTGAGTACCTTCCAACCCGAGGGACTCACCTTCTGGTATTGTAGCAGGCAGTGTTCTCCTGCTGTTCAAAAGATTTCATTTATCAGGTTTTTCAGAAACAGGCCACCAAGCCCTTCCCAATCTGTCTTAATCTGGAAGCTCCACTGAAGCCTCTTCAGCACAGTGACTCTGCTGGTATTTGAAATACTGGTAGCTCAGCTTCCAGGATCACAGCAACGTGTAAGCCACCACAGCACGACAAACTGACAAGATGTTTTGGCAGGGGTTGGGAGGGGAGACACAATTCGATCTATAACAAGTAGGTAATTTTTTCATCAGCAGCCACAGCTCTTAACCACTGTACACCAGAATTTCTAAGTAGATACTAGTAAATTTTAATTAATTAAAAACTTAGATATTTATTTTAAAGTGTTTTCCCTTTAAAAAAATAACTTTCTTTGAATTTTGGCTCTATCGTTCGCTACCTGTGTGATTTTTAAGAAACCTCTTCAATTTCAGTGCTCTCTAAGCTTCGGTGTATTTTTTGGTAGAAGTGAGCAACAAAAAAGAGTGAGCTACTGGTATACACAAAAGCATAAATGAACCCAAAATGTTGTTCTGAGTAGGGAAACGTTACAAGAAAGAGTACTTATTGCATGATTCTATTTACATGTAGTTCTAGAACAGGCATATAATGTACATGGCAGAAAAATTAGGAAAATGGTTGCCTCTGAGGTGAGTGGAGTAGAGTTGGGTACTGAGTAGAAAGGAACATGTAGGAACTGTCTTGGGTGATTCACATTGAAAGAATGTGAACAAACTGTAGTTAATGATATTGTGCAGTGAATCACTTTTATCTAACTTTTCTAATGGTAGTCTTCTAACTCTCCCAGAATGATTTTTTGGACCACAGTCTTGCAAGAGATTAGCCAGTTTATCACGCAAATTTAATGACTTGCAGTCCCTCAAGGATATTGGTCAGTTCACAATCCTAGTGGGAGAGCCATGCCTTGAAATCAACAGTAAGTAGGCTTACATGAGGGCCAGTCCCACAGAGGCTGGGAGAAAATCACTAACAGCCAGAGAAATCTAGAGCAGAGTGAATTCTTTGGATCAAAGATCCAGGGTCCCTGCTCTGAGAACCTCATAGACACAGAAGCTAGGTCTGTAACGCTGAATATGGCGAGAAACACCTGCAGTGGATTTGTCCACTTGTGAAGTGACAGCTGATCACCTTAGGGCAGGAGGGTTGCTACAAGTGCAAAAAGACTTGTAACACTTGCTCATCGTGATTAATGGAAGCCTGAGTGCTCAGACGGCACTTGGCTTTGGCTGGAGTGCTCAGAGAATCCTATGGAGAAGATTCCTACAGCAGGACAGAGCTGGATGTCTCTGGGAAGAACACTTACCAGTGGAGCTAGAAGACATGTAACTCTTGCTTATTGTGGAATAAGTGAGGCTTGAGTGGGTCTCGTGTAGGGCTTGCATGCTTCCTCATCCTGGACAGCATCAGGCTGGGTAGCATGGCAGCAAGAGCCCTGCAGGCCTAGGTAGCATAGCAGGAACCTGCCTCACAGGAAGTGGCAAAGCAGCAGCCTCTGGAGTGGTAGAGGCCTCCCAAGCAATGTAGTGTTAGCTAGACTCATTGTTGATGTGAATACAGAAGCTGACCTGAACTATGATGTACCTTTCCAGCAACATGAGACTGTTAGGTTCTGTCAAGTGGGTTCTGACTCGTAGCAACCCTATGCACAACAGAACAAAATACTGTTTGGTCTGTGCCATGCCCACAATTGTTTCTGTGCTTCAGACCATTGTTGTGGTCACTCTGTCAATCCATCTTATCGAGGGTCTTCCATTCTTTTGCTGACTCTCCCCCCTACCAAGCATGTTGTCCTTCTCTACAGACTGATCCTTCCTGAAAACATGTCCAAAGCATGTAAGATGCAGTCTTGCCATCTTTGCTTCTAGAACAGTTCTGTTTGTTCTTTTTGGCAGCCCATGGTACATTCAAGGTTCTTCTCCAGTGAACATGAGAATGGACACAGATAATTTGTGGAAGATATTTCCATTTTAAAAATCTGTTATTTACCATTTGCTTTCTATAAATAATAACAGCTTTCACTTTGCCAATACTGTATAAGACTCCTATGTGCCCAGCTGGATCACAGATGAACATAGCACCCACGGAATGGTTAACGCCAGTGGGTGAGTGTGTCTCAGTTCAGCAATGTTATGGCTGCCGCAAGTTAGAGACACACACTGTCTGCAAGTGTGATGCAGATAGATGGGCAATGCATACAAATATATTTGCTTAAATATTTAGGGTTGCATGTACAGATACCTGAAATTTACCTCAAAATGTGTCAAATATAAAAGACAGATCAGCAGATGGGTACATATGTGATTTTAAAACTATAGTAAAATATTAATGGTAGAATCTAGGTGGAGGTATTTTTGAGAATTTTCAAATTACTGAAAAATGAGCAGAGGTCATGTTAGGTCCCTAAAGTACAATTCACCTACATGTCCACTAACAGTAGAACAGGTAGATACCCTGTGGCATATTCTCACAACAGAATTCTAGACGAAGAAAGAATTATCTGCTGCATCTCAAAATGTGAATAAATCTCACAAACAAAATGTTAAACAAATGAAGCTGAACATATACTATATAGTTTCACTTATGTAGTATAAAGCAAGGCAAAACTGATCTATGATATTAGAAGCCAAGACAGTATGTAATAACATTGGGTGAGTGTAAGTCGTGATTGGAAAGGGATTTCCGGGCTGATGGCATGTTTTGTTTCTTGCTTTGTATGTCGATTTTCCAGAAGTGTTCACTTTGTGAGAATCCACTGATTTGTGCATTTATGGTACTACAAGTTTCTGTTAATATGCTCTACTTTAATTAAAAAAGATGTTCTCCAATTGAGATAAAAATAGCTTCCATCTCACAGTAGTATCCTGTAGTTTAAATTAAAATCAGTTAGAACATAAAATCCAAGAAGGAAAGAATTTTAATCTATTCCTTCACTACTGTGTGCCAAGACTAGAAAATGGCATGACACAGAGAAGACATTCAGATCATTTTTAATAAATGAGTGATAACACAGCACAGTGCTTATCTCATCACCACTTGTCACAGAGTACAGACATGAAATGTTGGATCCTATTGTTACTAATAATATTGCTCTAGCACTGCTTGAGATGGTTAAAATCATTTTTCTCTTTCAGCAGTGCAGCCTAGAACACATCACATTTTAACATCCGTTATCTGTTATCTCATGTTCCTAAGTTCATCTCTTCACTTGATCAGTGGTAGTCAAGAAATCAATGGCCGCAAGTGAACTTTACTCCATGGGCTTTCAAGTTGAGAGTTAAAGCTGAAAATTTCTTCTGTTTCTGACAGAATCTGAGTTAATTATTTATGCTGCTGGTAAGTTTGTCCTTAGCGATTTTCATGTTCTTATTGGGGTATGACATGAAAAATAATGGCAATTAATGTCCTTGTGTTCTTTTAATATTGTTTGAAATTATTTTAAATGAAATTTAAGGCACATTACAAAGGAATTTAAACAGGTTTTGTAAATAATTAACTTTTTCAAGAGAAGCATTGTGTACTTAATGAGGAATTTACCGTGCTTTAGAACTATTAAAAATCTTTGTCAAGCAAGCCACTGAACATGAAGCCCAAAGACTTGGTTTTTATTGTCGTCTTAATAATGTCAGGAGAACCTTACACAGAAGGTAAACTTAATTCTTAAAATTATTTTCTCTCTAGAAAAGTAGACAGAAAGCCTAACAGTCACACAGGTTGAGTTATATCTTTACAATTTATTATGTCAATTTTATTGTAAAAAATTCTTATAATTGCTTATAATACTTGAATAGACTTTTTTCTTTGGGTAAAAAGAGTAAACTATTCTTTTAATAACATAACTTTGAAAATAAAAGAGGCAAAACCTTTCCAATTCTAGGTTTTAGGGATAGGAGATGGAATATAAGTACTTTAAAGAATTTTCAAGCTAATAGTACCACTATTTAAAAGTAACGTTTTAACTTTAATTCTAATTTCATACTAGAATTGATTTACAATACTGACAAAATTTGAACAATTTTAATCCTTTTTATAGAATGAGCTTAATATAGAAAATTAGAAAAGGAAGTCAGAAATATTTTGGACTCTTAACACTTTGATTTTCTTCCTAGTGACTTATTCATCAGCTGAAGTCATTAAGCAGTAATTAATAATTGATAATAAAATGATATTTTTGAGGGTCAAAGTGGACTGTATTAGTATTTATGCTTGGACAACAGGTAAAAACCAGAATTTACAAGGCAAATCAAAATCTATGGACACCCTAGCTATCAGAAATACTGCTACGCAGGCTGCTTAGTGTGTAAGATCAGCGTAAGATGAATGTGAAAGTGAGAGGTGTGCAGTGTACAAGTGTGGCTTGCTTAGGAACAGTTATCAGTGTTGTTAGACTGTGGGATTAGCAAGCTGGCTAGGTTATTAATCACCAGCAAGAATGAATATGCAGAGTAGGAAACTATAGCAACAAAATTTTTCTAATATAAACATAAAACAGTTTGTCTTTTATTCAGTTTACTACAAAGTTTTTACCAAAAGAAAAAAAAAGTGTGTTGTCCTTGTTAGGTGCTGTCGAATTGGTTCCAGCTCATAGTGACCATATGTACAACAGAATAAAACACTACCTGGTCTTATGGCACTTCCAGAATCATTTTTATGCTTAAGCCTATCCTTGTGGCCACTGTGTCAATCCATCTCGTTGAGGGTCTTCCTCTTTTTTGCTGACCCTCCACTCTACCAAGCATGATGTACTTCTCCAGTGACTGATCCTTCCTGACAACACATCCAAAGTGTCTAAGATGGAATCTTGCCATCTTTGCTTCTAAGGAGCCCTCTAGTTGTGCGTCTTCTGGAACAGATCTGTTTGTTCTTTTGGTAATCCACGGTACACTCAATGTTCTTCTCCAACACCAGAATTCAAAGGCATCAATTCTTCTTCTGTCTTCCTTGTTCATTGTCCCATTTTTGCATGCATATGATGTAACTAAAAATACCATGACTTGGGTCAGGCACACTTTAGTCTTCCAAGTGTGTAATTTTAAAATTCTGACAGTGAAAAAAAGTGGAATTCATCTTATTTGATATGTTTAATTCTAAAACAGGGTAATTTTTACATGTATAATTTGCTTTGACTTTATTTTTCTATCTAAATAGGGAAGAACAAGCAGACACAACCATCTATTCTGTATATAACGAAGCCATTCAGTATTCTAGCTAATTTTCTAATTATATTAGCTCTCTCTCTCTCTCACATACACACAGACACATACACATACACAAACATGCAAAATATAAGTTGCTTAAGAGAGGGACCATGCTTACTCTCTGCTTCCTCCAGCCCCCATGGGGTCCTCAGAGGACAGAATTGCATAATCACACTTCTCATTTCATAGTTTGCAATCATCACCGGCCTATGAAAACCCTCACTCTTCCTCTGCTTACACATTTTTCTCCTTTATCTCTGATCCCCGAACCCCAGTTCCCATTCTACCTCCTTGCTACCAAACTGGGGACCATTATAATGTGCTTGATGTATTCTTAAATATGCCATAGCTTTGAACAGTGAATCTTGTTTTGTGTATGTTTTTTACAACCACATTAATCTTCTTTATTTTTCTCAGTACTGTTTCATACATTCTCCATGTTGCTGAATCTACTTAGTTGCCCTTAACTGCTGCATAGTATTTCCTATATTTTATTTATCCACTCTCTGAATGATGAGCAGTTAACCACTAAACCGAACCCACCGCCTTCAAGTGGAATGCGACTCATAGCAACTCTATAGGGCAGAGTAAAACTGCCCCATAGGGTTTCCAAGGCTGTTAGCTTTACAGAAGCAGCCTGCTACACCTTTCCCCTGAGGAGTGGCTAGTGAATTTGAACCACTAAACTTCTGGTTTGCCACCAAGTGGTGTGACCACTACACCACCAGGTTTCTTTACAGACTTGTTATCAAAAAAACCCAGAATGTTGATTGTGGCTCACAGAGATCCTACAGGACAATGTAGAACTGCCCCACAGAGTTCCTAAATAGCGGCTGGTAGATTCGAACTGCCAATATTTTGGTTAGCAGCCAAGCTCTATAACCATGGTGCCATTAGACCCTAATTTTTATCTTTAATTTTCTCTTAACTACAAATTACTCTGAAGTGAGTGAGCACTGCTGTACCATCACCTCTTCTTCTCTGTGAACATTTCTTTGACCTATGTTTGTTGAATTTCAGCTGAATTCACTTCCTTAATTTCCATAAATATTGACAACTTACTTTCCAAGATAGTTGTCTCAAGTTACAGTTTCTCCAAGAGGGTTTGGATCATAGTCTCTCATCACCCTCACCAACACTTCAAATGATCCAGCTTAATTTCTTAATGCTGCTGCAAGTGAAATACCACAAGTAGGTGGACTTCACAAAAAGAAATTTATTTCCTTAGAATTTATAGGGCTGGAAATCTGAATTCAGAAGACTCATCCTAGAGGAAGGCTTTCCTTTCTCTGGACCTCTGGAGGAAGGTCCTTGCCTCTTTTCAGTTTCTCTTCCTTTATTCTTCAGAGATCTTCCTGTAGCATGTATCTTCCCTCTGTTTATACTTGCTTCTCCCTGCCTATGCTGGTGTTTCTATGGCTCAAAGATGACTGGTTTATGCCACATACTGCACTGATGTGGCCACATTAATATAACAAAACCCTATTCCCAGATGGGACTATATTCACAGGTACAGGGATTTACAATTTAACACACATGTTTTAGGGACTACAGTTCAATCATTAACACCCTCCAATTTTAGTTATTCTGCTGGTCATAAAATCATCTCTCACTGTTATTAACTTTTCACTTCTCTAATTCCTAGTAATGTGTCTGTGTATTGATATACTTATTTGATGGTCCAAATTTAGTGAATTCCTTATTTGTATCTCTTAATCATTTTTTCTTTTTTCTCTTTTAATTTAACCCTTTTTGAGCTTTTATATAGAAACTCTGTATACTACAAATTTTAATTGTCAATTGTAGAATTTGAAAATCCCTTCTTCTAAATCATTATAAATGTATTAATTTTGTCTGTCATGGCATAGAGGTTAAGTGCTATGTCAGCTAACCAAAAGGTAAGCAGTTTAAATTCACCAGGTGCTCCTTGGAAACTCTGTGGTGCAGTTCTACTCTGACCTACAGGGTTACTATGAGTTGGAACTGATTTGACAGCAGAGAGTTTATTTTTTGGAGTATTGTACCTTTTTAGAGAGAAATCCTTAATTTTGATGTACTAAAATGTACTAGGATTCATCGCATTTTGCCTTGCAGTTCTTGCTTGTTTGTCCATTTCTGAATTGTATGATATTAATGGCACCCCCAGATTTGTGCATCATGGAGACCCTAACACTCTAAAATAGAACTTTTTGCCTTTTTGGAGTACATTATGCTGAGTGAAAGTAGTCAGCGACAAAAGGACAAATATTATATGAGGCCCTTGCGATAAGAACTTAAAAACAGACTCATGCATAGAAGAAAAGACTCTTTTAAGGCTGCAAGGGTGGGGAGGGGAGGTGGGGGTTGAGGGTTTAGATTAGATAGTTCATAGAAATTTGGTTGGATGAGATTGGTGACAGCACACATTAGAAAGAGGATCAATAATAACTGGACTTCAACACAATTTGAGTACTCCACTCATCTTAACCCAATATTGCAAGGACAGAATAGCTGTGATTGGGGGGCCAGGGACCATGCTGTCAGGTGAAATCCAGGCCAGCTGGCACAGCTAGTGTTTTGCTTATGAGGACTTTCTGTACCCCTCATCAGTGAGTGGCATCTGGAGTCTTAAAAGCTGCCAAGCCGCCATCTGAAGGTATAGTAAATGGTCCCAACTCAACAGAAACGGATGTTCACCGAGGACAAGAATGACATGGGAGAAAAGAGAACCCAGAAGACAGAAGGACCCACATTAGTGGATCTCTACATTGACACGTGACCAGAAGAACCAGATGTTGCCTGGCCACCACCAGTAATAGCCACAATGGAGCTCACAAAGTGGAGTCTCACTGGCAACAAGAGAATAAATAGGGGTGTACCTGAGATCTTCAATAAAAGACTGCAATTTATGGTCCAAGTACTTCGGAGTTCCCGGGAGAGCATGGGCCCTGGCTCTGATGCTGCCCCTGTCCATAAATCGTAATGAAGGTCAACTCTTTGCACAGCAATGGAAAGGACTTGGTGATGCAGAGTGACAGTATCTTGTGGAAATTTTATGGTTCTATGCTTCTATAGGATGTCATCCTGCTGACCTCTTGCTGGAGGAAAGGGAGCAGGTGGAGAGGAGGGGATAGGACACTGTTGGTAGGATAGGACATGTATGGAGCAGAGAAGAGGGTATGCTGTCACCGGACAGGGAGAGCAGTGGGAGCTGCATATAGGTGAGCATATGAATTTGTATGGCAATGTACATTTTCATTCAATCATAATAAATTAAAAAAAGAATTTTTTGCCTTTATATTCAAGTGTACCAAATAGTTCATTCCCCATTCAATGAGTTGTTTATATCAACTACTGTGTTTCTGTATTCAGTAATTATACTTGTTTCTCCTTCATAGACATTTATCCCTGCTACATATGATTAGTATCTTACCTTTTCTATGTAAAGATTTTCATGTTGCAAATTAGAAGTTCTTTATCTGTTTCATTAATTTTCCTCCATCTCAGTGTGATTTTCCAGTTTATTGACCTTATTTTGTTGTGATTGAGGTCCTCATATTACTCATTATTTTTTTTTTCATGAATCCTTGTTTTCTGCAAGGCATATCAGCTACTTGAAAGGTAACAGGTACTTCCTGGTAGAGAGAGCTGCTACCACAGACAGCTTTTGAAATTACAACCTAAGTTTGATCACCTTCTTTGATGTCCCTCCCTTGCAAGAAGTCCTGCCTCTAAGGGAGTCTGCTTTTACCACTTCTATGGCACTGCTCTTTTTGAAGAGTCCTTTCACTGTAATTCCCTGTTGCCTGGGAATTCATATCAGGGTATAGGACTCTCTGGGTAGTGCAAACTGTTAGCAATTTTGGCTGCTAACAGAAAGGTTGAGGTTTGGGCCCACCCAGAGGCACCTTGGAACCAAGTTCTGTCAATCAGTTTAAAAAAGAAAAAACAAAAACAAAACAAACTCACTGCTGTTGAATCTATTTCAAGTCATAGTGACCGTACAGGACAGAGTAGAACTGCCCCTCGTTTCCAAGGAGTGTTTGGTGGATTCAAATGGTTGACTTTTTGGCTAATAATCATAGCTCTTTCCCAATATGCCATCAGAATTTCTGTGGATTGATCTACTTCTGAAAAGTCAGCCACTGAAAACTCTATGGACATATTGGGTAAGAGTTCTAGTAGGACAAATATAGGGTGATCATGAGTCAGAATCAACCTTATGGCAACTGGTTGGGAGTACAGAAAACAGTGAGCAGACTTCTTGGGTGTTAGAGACTACCCTGAACATGTATTTTATCTTCTCCTCCTCTCCATTAGACTCTGGAAACATCTTTATGGTGCTCGTTAGCCTATGCCCACTTTCTTCAACCTAGACTGGCACTGCTATTATTTTATGTCTCATGGTAGCATTGAGGTAGACAGTGATTACAGGAGAGGATGTAAGAAAAGTAGTTCTACTGGCTCCAAACATTCTTCCACCATGGTACTATTTTCTCCCAACACAACACCCGTTGTTGTTGTTGCTGTTAGGTGCCTTCAAGTCAGTTCCAATTCATAGCGACCCTGTGAACAGCAGAACAAAACACTGTCTAGTCTTGGGCCACGTCTACAATCATTTTTATGCTTGAGCTGTCGTTGTGGCCACTGTGTCAGTCCATCTGATCGAGGGTCTTCCTTTTTTTTTGCTGACCCTCCGCTCCACCAAGCGTGATGTTCTTCTCCGAGGACTGATCCTTCTTGACAATACGTCCAAAGTGTGTAAGATGCAGTCTTGCCATCTTTGCTTCCAAGGAGGACTCTGGTTGTACTTCTTCCAGAACAGCTGTTTGTTCTTTTGGCAGTCCATGGTCCTTTCAACATTCTTATCTAACATCACAATTCAAAGACATCAATTATTCTTGTCTACTTCATTTATTGTCCAGCTTTTGCATCCACGTGGTGTAGCTGAAAATACTATGGCTTGGGTCAGGCACACTTTAGTCTTCGATATGACGTCTTTACTTTTCAGCACTTTGAAGAGATCCTTTGCATCAGATTTTCCCAGTGCAATGTGTCTTTTGATTTCTTGACCGCTGCTTCCATGTGTGTTGATTGTGGACCCAAGTAAAATTAAATCCTTGACAACCTGAATCCTTTCTCCATTTATGATGATGTTGCTTACTGGTTCAGTTGTGAGGCTTTTCATTTTCTTGATGTTGAGCTACAATACACACTGAAGGCTGCGATGTGATTTTCATCAGTAAGTGTTTCAAATCTTCTTACCTTCCAGCAAGTAAGGTAGTGTCATCTGTGTAATGCAGGTTGTTAATAGTCATCTTCCAGTCCTGATGCCATGTTCTTCTTCATACAATCCAGCTTCTCAGATTATTCGCTTGCCATAAAAATTGTAAAGGTATAGTGAATGGATACAACCCTGGCACACACCTTTCCTGACTTTAAACCACGCAGTGTCCCCTTGTTCTGTTCTCATTACTGCCTCTTGATCCATATATAGATTTCTTAAGAGGACAATTAAGTGTTCTGGAATTCCTGTTCTCCACAATGTTAGCAGTGATTTATTATGATCCACACAGTCATCTTTGCTTAGTCAATGAAACACAGGACAACATCTTTCTGGTATTCTCTGCTTTCAGCCAAGATCCATCTGATATCAGCAGTGATAGCCCTTGTTCCGTGTTTTCTTCTGAATCTAGTTTGAATTTCTGACAGTCAATATACTGTTGCAGTCACTTTTGAAGGATCTCGAGCAAAATTTTACTTGTGTGTGATATCAATGATATTGTTCAATAATTTCTGCATTTGCTTGGATCATCTTTCTCTGAAATGGGCACAAATATGAATATGTTCCAGTCAGTTGGCCAAGTAACTGCCCTCCAAATTTCTTGGCATAGGTGAGTGAGCACTTCCAGTGCTGCATGTGTTTGTTGAAGTATCACAATTGATATTCCATCAATTCCTGGAGCCTTGTGTTTGTCCAATGCCTTCTATGCAGCTTCAACTTCTTCCTTCAGTGCTATTGGTTCCTGATCATAAGTTATCTCTTCCAACTGCTGAATATTGACCAGCTCTTTCTGATATAATGATGCTGTGTATTCCTTCCATCTTTTAATGTTTAATATTTTCCCTGTAGAATTCTTCACTATTGAAACTCAAGGCTTGAAGTTTTCTTCAGTTCTTTCAGCTTGAGAAATATAGAATGTGTTCTTATCTTCTGGTTTCTATTTCCAGCTCTTTGTGCATATCATTCCAATACTTTATTTTGCCTTCTTGAAGTGCTATTTGCAATTTTCTGTTTAGAACTTTTACTTTGCCATTCCTTCCTTTTGTTTTAGTTGCTGAATGTTTAAGAGCAAGTTTCAGAGTCTCTTCTGACATCCAATTTGGTCTTTTCTTTTTTTCTTGTCTTTTTAATGACCTCTTGCTGTCTTTATGAATGATGTCTTTGATGTCATTCCACAATTTGGTCTTCGGTCATTAGTGATCAACACATCAAATCTGTTCTTGAGTTGGTCTTTAAACTCAGAGGGATGTACTTAAGGTCATACTTTGGCTCATGTGGACTTGTTCTAATTGTCTTCAATTTCAGTTTGAATTTGCGTGTGAGCAGTTGATGATCTGTGCCACAGTCAGTACCTGGTCTTGTTCTGACTGCCAAGACAGAGCTTTTCCATTGTCTTTTTCTGCATATGTAGTTGATTTGGTTCCTGTGTATTCTGTCTGGTGAGATACATGTATACAGTCACCATTTGTGTTGCTTTAAGAAAGTATTTGCAATGAAGAAGTCACAGTCTTGCAAAGTTCTGTCGTACTATCTCTGGCATTTTGTCTATCATCAAAGCTGCGTTTTCCAACTACCGATCCTTCCTTGTTTGCAGCTTTTGCGTTCCAGTCATCAGTAATTATCAATGTATCCTGATTTTATGTTTGATCAGTTTCAGACTGCAGAAGTTGGTAAAAATCTTCAGACTCTTCATCTGTGGCCTTAGTGGCTGGTGCATAAATTTGAATAATAGTCATATTTACTGGCCTTCCCTGTAGGCGTGTGTATATTGTCCCATCACTGACAGCATTATACTGCAGGACAGATCTTGAAATGTTCTTTTTGATGATGAATGCAACACCATTTCTCTTCAAGTTTTCATTCCCAGCATAGTAGATCACATGATCATTGGATCCAAACTGGCCCAGACTAGGCCATTTCAGCTCACTAATGCCCAAGATATTGATGTTTATAAGTTCCATTTCCTTTTTGATGATTTCCAATTTTCCTAGATTTATACTTTGTACACTCCATGTTTGTAGCTGTTTCTTCTCGTTTTGAGTCATGCTACATCAGTTAATGAATATCCCAAAGTCTTTATCTACAATATTAAAGTCACTTCTACTGTGAGGAGGCAGCTCTTTTCTAATTTTCTTCTGAGTGCCTTCCAACCTGAGAGGCTCATTTTTCCCTGGTTAATTCTTTTCAGAAGCAGACTGCTAGCTCCTTTTTCCTAGTCTGTCTTAGCCTGGAAGCTCAGCTGAAGGATGTCTACCATGATCACCCTGCTGGTACCCAAATACCAGTGGCATAGCTTCCAGCATCACAGCAACAAGCAAGCCTCCACTGACAGACCATGCCAACACCTAGGGATGGTTTAAGAATTCTCTGGTTTTGTCAGTATATGTTTTTAAAATCTTCAATATAAGAGTAGAACATTTTAAGTGTTTTAACTGAAGTAAAATATGCATAGAAAATAATGCAAAAAGTCTTGATAAAACCGAAAACTTGTTGCCATGGAGTCAATTACTTCTCATAGTGACTCTATAGGAATGAAAAGAACTGCTCCACAGTGTTTCTAAGAAGCACTTGGTGGATGTGAACTGTTGATCCCTTGGTTAGCAGACATAGCTCTTAACCACTCACCACCAACGTTTCAAAACTCCTTAATATCCATATATAAATTTTTAGAAACGTTTGTACCAACAGGTTAAAGATACAGACTATTGGCGGCTCCCAGAAACCTCCTACAGATCTGTCCTCATGTCACTCCATGTTTAACCTTAATTGCTGTGGTTTAGATTTTCCTTTTTAAAAATGTATGTAAACAAGTGATGTATGTATTCATTTGTGTCTGGCTTCTCACACGTATTATGTTTGTAAGATTCACCCTTCTTACTACTATGTAATATTCTATTGCAGGGATATTCTAAAATGCATTAATCTAGCCGGCCTTCGATTAAATGCTACAGCTGCTAAGCAAAAGTTTGGCAGTTCATATCCACTAAAGGCTCCTTGAAAACTCTAGGGGTCAGTTCTGCGCTACAGGGTTGCTATGAGTTGGAATGGACTCAACAGCAAAGGGTTTTGTTTTGAGTTTTGTTCTGACATTACTGAGTATCTGGGTTATTTGCAACCTGAGCTTAATATGAATTGTGCTGCTATGAACATACTTTTTGATGTCTTTGGGTGTTTGTCATGCTTTCCTATTGGGTGATGTGATACACGGATGTCCAGCTTCAATAAAGAATGTCAAACTATTTTCCTGCAAGTGATGGTACAAGTTTATGTTCCACTCACTACAAGATTTCCAGTTTGTCCACTTCTTTGCCAACAAATGACGTAATCTGTGTTTTCCGTTTCAGCCATTGTAGTTGTTACACTGTAGTAATCTTATCTCACAGCAGTTTGAATTTGTATTTCAAATTTGGCTAACAACCTTGAGTGCTTTTTACTATCTCTGGTCACTTAAGCATCTTGTTCTGTGAAGTGTTTGCTCAGGTGTTTTGTTTATTTATTTATCTTTTATTAGTATCTGTCTTTTTGTATGAGAAAAGCCATTTATTTCAAAATCGTGAGGATATAGGTATGTTAAGGAGAATCTGAACTATTCTAAAGCTATGCAGTTGAAAACAATGGCATTTCCTCCATGTGCCTATTGAGTAGCTTGTGTTATAAGTGTAAATAGATGCTGGATTTCAAAGAGTTCATAACAAAATATTTTGGTTACAGTGGGGTTAAAATTTTATTATTAAAATTAACTTTCTTATTCCTTATTACTTTTATAAATTTTGCTACTAGACATTCTAAAGGGTTCTCATTATATTTCTATTGGAAAGTACTGTTTTATAAAATTAAGGAAAGCTTCTCTGAGAAACTAGCTGACCTAGTTTTCTTCTGAATGCAAGGTGCTGGGATGCTGACAGATTAATTCTGATTGCAAAGTAAAACAATGCTAGAATTGTCACAAAAATACGTTTAAAAGATAGGTAATAAAAAGTAAGTCCTAGTTAATGTGTCTGCAAACATATTTAAAGATATATTGCTACTTTACTGAAAATTTCATGGTTTTAGATATCTTTTTTAATTTTCAACTTTATATTTACTTATTTCAGCAAAACCCTGTGATCTTCCTAATGTAGAAAATGGAAGAATTGCCCAATATTACTATACTTTTAAGAAACACTACTTTCCAATGGATATAAACAGAAAGTTGCCCTTTGTCTGCTTGGCTGGTTATACAACTGAAACTGGGAAACAAGAAGAACTAGCCAGATGTACAACAGAAGGGTGGTCTCCAGAACCAAGGTGTTTCAGTAAGTGGGCTGAATGTGTTGGTACAATGTTTTCAATGCTGGATTTAACATGTAAAAATGAAGAAAAAAAACAAAACAAAACCCATTGCCATCCAGTTGGTTCCATGTAAAAATTAAAGTTCCCTAAAATATGGAAAATATTTAAAACTTTTGCAAAGTAAGGGCAAAATTATTGTTACATCTTCATTCTACAAAATGAAGGCATAATTCTGTATATGATTCCACATTAAATTTTGTTTTTCTTTAATAATCACCCATAAACAGAAGAAAAGGAATTACTGAAATTGTTATTTATCATATTTCAAGAAACAGAGACTCAATTTTGAGTTACTTTAATATGAAATATTGCACATAGGAAATCAGAAAAATTCCTAATAAATCAGCATCAGAAAGTACAAAATGGTTACTACAGAGTTTTATCACTGACTAAGCTCATCTCTTCTTTGAGTACCTGCTTCTCTCATAAGACCCATGAAAAATATTTTTTTTACCCCCGAACTTCAGTTCAAATTTGTGAGAGGGTAACCAGATTCATCTCATCATTTCATGCCAGATTATGGTATAGGCCTCCTAGTTGGCTTCTTAAGCTAAGAATTCGTCTCTTCTTCAGAGTAAGGTGAATTGATTAAGTCAGTTTCTTGTAGAAGAGACTAGTGTGACTGTTGTATTTAGTAAACATACCGTTTGGATAATAATCCCTTCTGTGATTTTTAGGACAAAACATAAAAATAAAAAAAGGCACTGTACCACTAGTATTAACATAAACTGTAGATTAACTCCAATAAATAGCTCTCTTTCATCAACGAAGTATAAAAACAAGTAAAACAGCTTAAGTTTATTAGCTCTTTTAGCTTAGAGAAAAGAGAATTAATATGGGAGCCAGGAGAGGAAAACTCAAGTTTAGTGGTGGAGTGTAATGTTAGCATACAACGTCTGAAGTCTGACTGCCATTGTGTGACTTAAACTTTCTGACTTTAAGTTTTATCTATAAAGTAGGATTGATACTCCTGCTTATGTGAGGTAATTATCATAGATTGCATATCAGACAGTACATATAACTAACCTAATCACAACCTTAGAGAAGTTCCTTAACTTTCTGAACTGATTTGTTGAGCGAATCTGATAATAGGACCTAAATGAACAGAATTTCATACATTACTAGTTTTTGCTGTTTAATACAGCATTGTAACAATTATTGTTTTTAAAAGAACTGTACACAATTAATGGTCCAGGGGCTTCGGGGTTCCCCTGGGAGCATGGCCCCTGGCCCTGATGCTAACCCTGTCCATAAATCATAATGAAAGTCAACTCTTCAGACAGCAATGGATTGGACTTGGTGATGCAGTGACCATATTTTGTGGGCACTTTATGGTTCTATACATCTATAGGGTGTCGTCCTATTGACCTCATGCTGGATGAAGGGGAGTGGGTGGAGAGGAGGAGATAGGAGACTGTTAGGAGGATAGGACATGCATGGAGCAGAGAGGAAGAGTGTGCTGTCACTGTGCAGGGAGAACAGTGGAAGCTGCATATAGGTGAGCATGCAAATTTACATGGGAATGTACATTTTCATTCATTCATAAAAAAATGTTAAAAAAAAGAACTCTATAAACCTTACCAACTTTGAGTCACGTCTATTCAAGCATAGTCTACATATATTGTCTACCTAGACTTACTGTGAAGCTAGGTGGTTCAAAATTATTTGCTGAGAGAATGATTGAATAGTTTACACTTAAGATGTTTGCACAGTAATTTCAGGGTCTATAAAACAGGTATGTGCTTTCATACATAATGCTAAAAATTATCACAGCAGGCTTAGTATTAGGAAGTAAATCCAAAACGAATTATTTTGTTTGCTAGTAGTGACATTGGTTAAACGAAGAGCCCTGAAGATATCCTCTAAAGGCATATGTAGTAGGTGGTAGGAATTATCAGAACAGAAGTTTCTAAGTATAAAGAAAATCAATGCTAATCTGAACCAATTTTCAAAAAAAATAAAATAAATGTAGGATATTTCTGAAATTAAATGAAGCATTGTGGAGTAGAAATTCTCCGTCTTTCAAATTCCAAATAATTGTTGTACTGATTATACTTTTCTCTTAATTTTAAAACTTAGTAAATGACAAGTTTAATTTGATTATCAAGATAAACAAAGAGGTATGTCTTTTTTTCCATTAGAAAAATGTACCAAGCCTGACCTGAGGAATGGTTATGTCTCTGATGTGAAGGTATCATACAAATTTCAAGATAACTTGCATTATGCTTGTGTTTCGGGATACAAAACAACAGGTGGGAAGGATGAAGAAGTGATTCAGTGTCTCTCTGATGGATGGTCTTCTCAACCAGCCTGCAGAAAGGAACATGGTATGTGTTTAACAATCGCTTCTGAAAATTGAAGATGAGGGCTCTTGTGAGGCTCATACTTTCTTATTTTGATACGTATTTTATTTAATACAGCTTTCATCATGTCTAGAAAAGCAAGAAGTTGCTGTTGTTGTTGTTGTTAGGTGCCATCAAGTCAGTTCCAACTCATAGCGACCCAATCCACAACAGAACAAAACATTACCTGGTCTTGTGCCATGTCCACAATCACTTTTACGCGTAAGCCCTTGTAGCCACCGTGTCTATCCATCTCATCGGAAGTCTTCCTCTTTTTCACTGACCCTCTACTCTGCCAGGCATGATGAACTTCTCTAAGGACCGCTTCTTCCTGACAATGTGTCCAAAGTATACAAGACACAGTCTTGTCATCTTTGCTTCCAAGGAGCGCTCTGGTTGTATTTCTTCCAGAACAGATCTGTTTGTTCTTTTGGCAGTCAATGGTACATTAAAAATCTTTTCCAGTGACATAATTCAGAGGTGTCAATTCTTCTTCTGTCTTCCTCATTCACTGCCCAGCTTTCACATGCATATGACGCATTTGAATATACCATGGCTTGGGTCAGGTGCACCTTAGTCTTCAAGGTGACATTTTTATTTTTCAATACTTCAGCAGATTTTCCCATAGTGATGAGTCGTTTGATTTCTTGACTGCCACTTTTACTGGTGTTGATTGTAGAGCTAAGTAAAATGAAATCCTTGACAAACTCAGTCCTTTCTCCATTTATTGCAATGTTGCCTACTGGTCCATCAGGGAGGATTTTCGTTTTCTTGATGTTGAGATGTAATCCACACTGAAGGCTGTGGTCCTTGATCTTCATCAGTATGTGTTTCAAATCTTCACTTGCAACAAGTGAAGTTGTGTCATCTGAGTGATGCAGGTTTGTTAATGAGTCTTCCTCCAATCCTGTTTCCTTATTCTTCATGCAGTCCAGTTTCTCAGATTATTTGCTCAGCATACAGATTAAAAAGGTATGATGAAATGATACAACCCTGCCACGTACCTTTCCTGACTTTAAACCATGCAGTGTCCCCTTGCTCTGCTTGCACGACTGCCTCTTGATCCCTTTACAGATTACTTAAGACCACAAGTAACTGTTCTGGAATTCTCATTTTATGCAATGTTAGCCATAACCTGGTATGATCCACACAGTCAAATGTCTTTGCATAGTTAAAGAAATGCTAGTAAACATCTTTCTGGTGTTCTCTGCTTTCAGCCAAGATCCATCTGACATCAGCAGTGATATCCCTGGTTCCATGTCCTCTTCTGAATCCAGCTGAATTCCTGCAGTCCCTTGTCAATATACTGTTGAAGTAGCTTTTGAATGATCTTGAGCAAAATTTTACTTACTTGTGATACTAATGAAACTGTTTGATAATTTTACATTTGATTGGATCACTTTTCTTGGGAATAGACATACATATGGATCTCTTCCAGTTGGTTAGCCAGGTAACTGTCCTCCAAATTTCTTGGCATAATTGACTGAGCACTTTCAACTCTGCATCCATTTGTTGAAACATCTCAGTTGATATTTGTCATGGATTGAATTGTGTCCCTCCAAAAATATGTGTAGCCATGTGGCTGGGCCATGATTCCCAGTATCTTGTGATTGTCCTCCATTTTGTGTTTTTCCTCCCCTGTAAGTCAAAGGATTAGGGTGGGGCTGTAAATCCCTTCATAGGATCACCTCCCTGCTCCACTGTAAGGGCAGTTTCCATGGAGTATGGCTTCCCCCATCCTTAATCCTTTCATCCTACAAGAGATAAAAGGAGAGAGAAGCAAGCAGAGTATGGGGAACCTCACACAATCAAGCAAGCAGCACTAGGAGAAGAGCACGTCCTTCAGATCTGAGGTTCCTGTGCCAAGATGCTCCCTCGGCAAAGACTGATGCAACACCGGACTTTCCTCCAGAGCCAACAAGGGGGAAAACCTTCCCCTGGAGTGGACATCCTGAATTTGGACTCCACTCTGTGGTATTTCTGTTAGAGCAGCCCTAGCTGACTCCGTATTCCATCAGTTCTTCTAGTCTTGTTGTCAGTGCCTTCAATGCAACTTCAACTTCTTCGTTAAGTACCATTGGTTCCTGATTATATGCTGCCCCTTCAGATGACTGAACTTCAACCACTTCTTTCTTGCATAACGGCTGTGCATTTCTTCCATCTTATTATGATGCATTTAATATTTTCCCTGTAGAATCCTTCACTGTTGCAACTTGAGGCTTGAACTTTTTCTTTAGTTTGTTCAGTTTGAGAAATGCAGAACATGCTCCTCCCTTTTGATTTTCTACTTCCAGTTCTTTGTACATGTCATTATAATACTTTATTTTGTCTTCTTGACCTGTCCTTTGAAATCTTCATTCAGTTCTTTCATTTCATCACTCCTTTCTTTTGATTTAGCTGCTTAAGGTTCAAGAGCATGCCTCAGAGTCTTGTCTGACATCCAATTTGGTCTTTTCTTTCTTCCTTGTCTTTTTAATTACCTCTAGCTTTCTTCACGCATGATGTCTTTGATGTTATTCTACTAGTTGTCTGGTCTGTGGTTATTAGTGTTCAACACATCAAATTTGTTCTTGAGATGATCTCTAAACTCAGGTGGGATATACTCAAGGTCATATTTTGGCTCTTGTGGACTTGTTCTAATTTTCTTCAGTTTCAGTTTGAACTTGCACCTAGCAATTGATGGTCACTGACCCAATCAGCACCTGGTCTTGTTCTAACTGCTCATATGGATCTTTTCCATTTCTTTTTACACAAATGTAGTCGATTTGGTTCTTGTGTATTCCATCTGGTGAGGTCCATGTGTGTAGTTACCATTTGTGTTGATGAAAAAAGGTATTTGCAATGAAGAAGTCATTGATCTTGCAAAATTCTATCCTGCCGTCTCCAGCATCATTTCTGTCATCAAGGCCATATTTTCCAACTACCAATCCTTTTTCTTTGTTTCCAACTTTTGCATTCCAGTCACCAGTAATTATCAACAAGTCCTGATTTCCTGTTCAATCAACTTTGGACTGTAGAAACTGGTAAAAATCTTCAATTTCTTTATCTTAGTCCTTAGTGGTTGGTGTCTAAATTTGAATAATAGTCATATTAACCAGCCTTCCTTGTAGGCACATGGATACTGTCTTGTCACAGACAGCATTGTACTTCAGGATAGATCATAAAATATTCTTTTCGACAATGCACACAACACCATTCCTCTTCATGTTTTCATTCTCACCATAGTAGACCATATGATTGTCTGATTCGAATGGCCAATAATAGTCCATTTCAGCTCACTAATGCCTAGGATATTGATGTTTATGTGTTCCACTTCTCGTCTGTCAGACTGTAGGGGCTTTAGGGGTGCTGTGATGCTGAAAGCTATGTCACTGGTACTTAGATACCAGCAGGATAATACATGGTGGACAGGCTTCAGCTGAGTTTCCAGACTAAGACGGAGATAGTCTTAGGATCCGGCATTCTACTTCTGAAAAGAATTAGCCAGGGAAAACTTTATGAATAGCAGCAGAACACTGTCAGATGTGTGATAGAAAATGAGCCGTCCCCCAGCCCCAGGTTCAAAGGCACTCAGAAAATGACTGGGAAAGAGCTGCCTCCTCCTAGTGGAGCTGCCCTTAATGACAAGGATGGAGTAAAGCCTTCAGGACCTTTATTTACTGATGTGGCATGACTCAGAATGAGACGAGAAAACTGCAAATATCCATTAATAACTGAAATAAACAAAGAAGTTGCTATTAATATGTACAGAATGGAGAATAAGAGTGTGCTGTCACCGGGCAGGGAGAGCAATGGGAGCTGCTCATTGGCAGGTGTGCAAATTTATATGAGACTGTGTGTTCTCACTCAATCATTATAAAAAATATATAAAAAAGAAAAAAAGAAGTTGCTATTAAGTTGTTATTCTTAAATGTTGGTGTTTTCCTTAATCTGGTGATTCTCAAACCCCATAACATACCAGTAGTTTTCACTTCAAATTAGTAAAAATGAATAAGAGAGTCTTGATGGCACTTGGCTTTGGCTTGGCAAGTTGAAAGTATCTAAATCATCTTGTTTCTTGCTGCATATGTAAATTATTATTACTCTTAGTGGAGAACTTGAGCTCATGCATATTATTTTATATTCTAAACCAGTGCTGTTGTTAGATGTGGCTAAGATGATTTTCAACTCATTGTGACTCCATGTGACAGAGCAGAACTTCCTCAGAGGGTTTCCTAGGCTGCAATCTTTAGGGGAGCAGATTACCAGGTCTTTCTTCCTCAGAACCGCTAAGTAGGTGTGAGCTTTAACCTTGTGGTTATCAGTTGAGCACTTAATCATTACATCACCAAGATTCCTTAAACCATTGCTAAATATGCTTAATACAATAATTTGAATGCACACACTTTTTAGTATGTTACAAATTATTTACATTATACAGATCCACATGTGCCATGTTAGAAAATAATTGTCATCATACGAGCCTTTATTTGAACTGTGGCCTTTTGTCAAATACAGCCAACCGGAATGTGAAGAGTAGAAGACTGAAGGAATGAAGCTACTAGATACATGAACAAAGGAAGGAAGAGGGAGGAAAGGGCAAACTTTAGGCTATTTGCAATTATGCCCAAACTGATTCTGCTGTATAACCTTAAGGTTTTATCAAAATGCATTTTTAGATTTCTTTTTTAACAATTCAGGTTTACTGAAAAGTTTTTCAAATAAATAACTTGAATCTCTTTTAGAATCATGTTTGGCCCCTGAATTACATAATGGAAATTATTCTACAACTCAGCAAACATTCAAAGTGAGTGATAAAGTGCAGTATGAATGTGCTGCTGGCTACTACACAGCTGGAGGAAAGAAGACAGAGGAAGCAGAGTGCCACACATATGGATGGTCTCTCACACCAAGATGTTCCAGTAGGTTCTCATTGTTAATGCCATTTATCTTCACTTGGAAAGCTTCTTCACAGATAAAAGTATTTTCAGTCATCACGTTCATCTTGTTCCGTTTTTTCATGTATATTTTTTTTGCTTCTGGTTTTAATTGTTTTTTATAGTGGGCCCCCTTTGATGATTTGAGGCTCTTAAGAAGGAAAAATTTCTTTCAGCTCACATAAGTAAATTAAGTCAGTTATATTTAATAAGTTTACCTATATCTGTGCATATATAATGAATTCAGGTGTTACTATTTCAAACAGATTATGGAAAATGTTTTAATTTCTATTCCAAATATAGCATGTAAGTAGTGACTTTTGTTCTAGCAGTAAAAATGAAAACATCTTGATGTTTTTATTTATTCTTTCATTTTCAGAATTACAGTGTCCTTCTTTAAGATTAATAGAAAATGGTCATTTTCATCCTGTAAAGCAAACTTATGAAGAAGGAGATGTAGTTCAGTTTTTTTGTCATGAAAATTATTATTTAAGTGGATCTGATTTAATCCAGTGCTATAATTTTGGTTGGTACCCAGAATCTCCTGTATGTGAAGGTAATCACTATGTTATTATTTATTTCCGACCCACCAACCCAATCAGCTTTAATCTCTATGTGCTCATGGAAAAAATATCTTTGGTAATGTCTAATTCCTGTTCTGAGGGTAATTTCTTTTCTTTAATAAATCAATGTTATTTCCATCAATCTCTAATATATTTCACCTGAAGAGGTCTTGTTTGATAATAGTGTACACAGCAGATGTATCTTTAAGTTACCATATTTTTAAACCCCTTATTATAATAATGAATAGCTTTCCCCTTTGGAAATGATTGAGTCTAGTGTACTCTAACTTTAGGAGGACACTTTTTCAAGTGACCACATTATTTCCTGATGTGAAAATACCACCACCAAAATAGTGAGGTAGAGATCAGAAAAAAACAGCAGGCTATTACCCAGAAGGGGAAATTAAAAATGAGGTCACCAATTAAGTGCAGTTCAAAATGTAATGACTATCATTAAGTTCTGTCACAGGATGTGTTCAAACAGGTGGTTTGATTACCTGTCCGAAAGACGCCAAATCCGTAGTCGTTTATTTACACACATATACAGTGTGATAGAAAGGATCTTCTGGACTAGTCAAGGAAGCAAGTATGAAGCCAAATATTTGATACAATGTGACAAATGCCATAATAATAAATAATAAAGTCTGGTACAAAGTGCTCAAATAAACATTAGAGGTTCTGCTTAGCACATATGGGGTAGCATTCACAGAGGCAATAGATGATATTTGAACTGGGCCTTAAAAGAGAAAAGAGAGCTGGGAAAAGGAAAGGACTTGACAGGCTCCGTTTTGTCCTTAACACAGAAAAAAAAGTCACTTGCAGGTGGGAGCTGAAGGTGAAGTAAAACTTAGAAGAGCATGGTGAAAATTTGCAGTAGATGCTGGCAGGAATGAAAGCGGGAACTGGGCAGAGACACACAATAGGAGTTCCCTTATCGTGATCCTATGAATATATTGAACAATAATTGTAATGTTTTTTATGATTTTTGAGTCACACTCAACAATCTTATTGCATGCAATCAAGAGGCAGATTGTTTGCAAGTTATGTGCAGTAGGTTATTTCAAAAATAAATGACAAATCTATTTAAAGGCTACTCATCAACCCAGCTGTCACTGAAATCAGAAAATGAACCCACTGCCTTCCACTTGATTCCAACTCACAGTGACCCTATCTACAGAGTAGAACTGCCCGATAAAGTTTCCAAGGAATCTGGTGGATTTGTACCACTGATCTTTTGGTTAGCAACCATAGCACTTAACTGCTATGCCACCAGGATTTTCTAAGTTGTAAATTAGGTGCTGTCAAGTTGATTTTAGATTCATGCTATACCCATGTGACAGAGGAGAACTTTCGCATAGGGAATTTTAGGCCAAAATCGTTACAGAGGCAGATCACCAAATGTTTCTCCCACAGCGTTACTAGGTGGATTTAAACCTCCAACTTTTGGTTAACAGCTGAGCACTTAAATGCTGTGAAACCACCTCTAACCATTTAAAACCAGGCAGGATGCCAATGTGCCTGCTATTCTCTGTAGTAAATAATAATATTTATGACAAATAGTAAGTGGTAGGATAGATGGTGTGAAGGCTGAATAATGTCCTCAATACCCCAGAAAAGTTGTCCACATCTTAATACATGGAACCAGTGAATACCTATGCTGTTACCATACACAGCAAAAAGTACTTAGTGGAAGTGACTTTATTAAGAATCTTGAGAGGGGGAGGTTGTGTTGGAGTAGTGCAAGGAAGAGGTGGTGATCTGAGGGTTATAAGGAATTGCCAGAAGCTATAAAGGGCCTGTGAATTAATTTCCCACCGAAGTCCCCAGAGAAAATTTGGCCTTGCCATATCAACGTCAACCTAGTAAACTGGTTTCGCACTTCTGGCCACTGGAGCTGTAAGAATATAAAGTTATATTGTCTTAAGCCACTAAATTGTGATAATCTGTCATAGCTGCAATAGGTAACTAATACAGACATATTTCAGGATAAACAGTTAAGAATAGGAGATTTGAATTCAAACAGATCTGAGTTCTAGGGCAAACCCACCACTTACTAATAATTTACTTCTTGAGTTTTAGTTTATTTATCTATAATGTATAGGAGCAGTAATAGTCCCTACTTGATAAAGTAGTTCTAGGATTAAGAGAGATAATAAACAGATAACACTTATTGTTTTAATTTTCTGTTATTGCGTTAGTTTCAACTGGAAACTGTGGTGGCCTGGTGGTGAAGAGTTCAGCTGCTAACCAAAAGGCCGGCAGTTCAGATCTACCAGGCGCTCCTTGGAAACTGTATGGGGCAGTTGTGCTTTGTCCTGTGGGGTTGCTATGAATTTGAATTGACTCTACAGCAACGGGTTTAGGATTTTTCTTTTTTAGAAATTGCTGCATATAAAAATATCACTGCAACTTTAGCAGCTTAAAACAGAGTGTTTATTATTTCACAGTTTCTGTGAGTCAAAAGTATGGACACAAATTAGCTGGATCCTCTGTTTCAGAGTCTAACAAAACTGCTATCAAGGTGTGGAGCTAGGAGCACTGTCTCTTCTGGGACTCGACTGGGAAATGGCCTGCTTCCAAGTACATGGACTCTCTTGGCAGTATTCTGCACTTTGCAGCCTGCAGAGCTGAGAACCTGTTTCTTGTTAAATGTCAGCCGGAGGCTTCTACATTCGGCAGCTCACAGTGCGGCAGTTTGTTTCCATAATCACAGGGGAGACAGTGGGGAGAGTGTTCCAGCAAAACCAGGATTACCATATTATATAATATAATCATGTATACATAATTATATACATAATATTGTAACACTGGTCTTGCCTTATGCTATTAGAAGCAAGTTCTTCAAGGGGAAAGGTATCACACAAGGGAGAGAACAGCAGGAGATGGGATCATCCTCATCTGTGTTACTGTGATACACACGTTTGAGCCACTTGCAGCAAAGCCAGTATTGAGATGGGCAACATGAGTAACAGCAGGGCTTTCTTGTATCTCCACATACAAGAGACAGAGGGGAGTGGGCTTCTTCGAAAATCTCTCTGCCTGCTGGAAACTGAATAGAGGGTTTTTATAAGATTAGGGCTAAAACTTTATGAATGTGATGAATGTTAGTTCCCCTTTCAGGTGGGGCAGGTTGACCTCCTGTGGATATTCTTTGGGGGTCCGTTGGTACCACCTTTGTCTCTGTCACAAGATGGGTCCCCATTGTCTGGTTGTCTCACTCCAGATCTTTTTGGTTGCTGTTTCACTCTTAAAGAGGAACATAAGTTAAACTTTATAGAATGTGGAGAACAGGAAGGGGAGGACAGGAAATAAGTCATAAATCTCAGAATCACCAGAATTTATGAAAGTTAATGTGAGCCGCACAGAAACAATACTACAATACCAAGAAGTTAGGCTCCTTCAATTTCTGTCACGTTGCCCCTACAAGTGCCCTTGAATCTCTTTCTCTGTCACATTGCCCCTACAATCTGTCTGTCACACTGCCCCTTGAATGTCTTTCTCATACTGCCCGTGTCACTAGTCTTTGTCTAACATGCTTGTTGTGGTGCTTGGCATATTGAAAGTGCTTAACATTTTTGCATTTACATGAGGAAAGTTTTTTTTTTTTTTTTTCCCCCGTTAAGGAAGAAGAAATAGATGCCCTCCTCCACCTTTCCCTCAAAATTCCAGAATCCAAACTTATTCAACAACATATCGTCATGGAGAGATTCTTCGTATTGAATGTGCTCTTAATTATGAGATCCAGGGGATGGAAGAAATACGTTGTGAAAATGGAAAATGGACAGAACCCCCAAAATGTATTGGTTAGTAACATCTCCGATGACATTTTCCTGAAACAAAATTCACACATACAACTACATGGTCTCTGTTCTTCAAATTATGCCTTTTCAGAAATGAAAGAGAAGATCGTCTGTCAGGAACCACCCCTAATTGAGAACGGGGCAGCAAACCTACACTCTGGAATTTATTACCATGGGGATAAAGTGACATACAGGTGTGAAAGTGGCTACCATCTCCGTGGATCAAATGAGATAACTTGCAAACGTGGAAAATGGACACTTGCCCCTGAGTGTGCTGGTATGTATGCTCCATTTAACATCAGTGACTAAGACTGTTAGGTAAAAAGTTTATATTCTGTTTATTTAATCACATGATCATAACAAGCGGAAACTACTGGAAACATTAGAAACGAATTAATACTGAATCTACTCTGTTACTTTTTTGTGTATGGAAGTACCAGTAAAATTTCAGCCAACCAAAATCTGGAGGTTTGTGTGCAACCAGAGACACCCTGGAACAAAGGCCTGGCAATCTACTTCCAAAAAATCGGCCATGGAAAACCCTGTGGAGAACAAGTCTACTCTGACACATGTGGCGTCACCATGAGTCAGAGTCAACTCAATGGCAACTGATGTTTTTTTCAAAGAAATGGGAAGCTAAACACGTTTTAAACCCATGTTAGTGGTAGGCGCTATCATGTGAGCTGACAGGCTCCAAGAACTAGATGCTGTCAGAGACAGCACGAAACTCATGGTGCGTTTCAACTCCAAAGAAAATAAGGGTGTGTTGCATTGGGTGACTGGCTGTGGGCATGTCCTAAAATGCTAGGACAGAGTTCTCAGTTCCTGCATTTGGGTCAGTTTTGCTATTACTCTAGACATTATGAACCTAATACCCTTGTAAGATGTGTCCCTGGTCTTCCCTTTTACTAAAGGGCACCAGCAGGCACCGCTGTTAGTCCTAGATGCTAGATAGTCCTGTCAGCGTTCTCTTATCTTGATCAGATCCTGGAGAGATATCCATGAACACATTTACCAAGGGTGCTTATTGCAGAAAGCAAATGATATTGCAGATGCTAAAGAAATTATATTAGTAGAGTAAGAAAGAGACTCTAAAGAGGAAAAATTGGAAATTGCAATTGTGAATTCACTGATTAATAAAATTCCTCTAGGACGTGTGTGAGAAGGAAGAACAAACACGGATAAAGTCATAGGACTGTTTTAGAGTTGGCTGTAATCATTAAGCAATATTTCCCTTTCTATGCATTTGAAGAATGTCTGTATCCTAATTTCTTCAGAAAAATGAAGAAATGTAAAAAAAGGAGCATTTTTTTCTTGAGCCAAACATTTGCTGTTTATTTTTTGTAAATTTTTAAGACATCTGTGCTGTATAACATTTCTCTCATTTCTGAAGAAATTATGAGTCAGGTATCCTAAATGATGTAGTATTGAGGAGTCAGCCCCTGGTGCAAATGATTAAGCACTCAGCTACTAACCAGAAGACTGACATTTCAAACCCACTCAGAGGTGCCTTGGAAAAAAGGCCTGGTGATGTGCTCCTGAAAGATCACATCCTTGAAAACCCTGTGGAGCCCAGCCGTGGCCGGTGGGATCCCAGAGGTCAGATTCAAAGGCAGCTACTGTGTTTGTTTGTTGTTTACTGTTTTGTTTGTAGTATGAGTAACCATATTACGTCATTGTGTAGTTATACATTTGTATCGATTTCAATATAAGCTCTTCTCATAGAAAACAGTGAGCACTGTACAACTCCACCTGATTTAATGAATGGGGCTGTTGTTGACGGGCTATTGAAAAACTACACGTCAGGATCCTCAGTGGAATACAGGTGCAATGAATACTATTTATTGAGGGGATCAAAGACATCTCTTTGTGAACAAGGAAAATGGACTTCTCCACCTATCTGCTTAGGTAAGATAAAGAACATTCTGGATTTCTTTTGCTGTTATATTTATATGATTTTCTCATAATCTTTTAAAACATGGAAATGGTTAGTTATTTAAATGTTCTGAAGTGCTCCCCCTGATGCTGTCCCCATAATATCTTAGAGTCTAGAATTACATTGGGAACTCTGGTGGCGTAGTGGTTAAGTGCTACAACTGCTAAGCAAAAAGTCAGCAGTTCAAATCCACTGAGAGCTCTTTGGAAACTCTTTGAGGCAGCTCTACCTATAGGGTCGCTATGAGTCAGAAGTGACTCTATGGCAATAGGTTTAGTTTTTGTTAGGATTCCATTATTTTTTTTCTTCATTGCTTTTTGTGTTTTTCTCCTACCTGACAACTTTCCCTGTGCTATTTGCTTCTTGGTCTCTGCTTCTATTGTACTCATAACATCATCTGAAGGCAAGAACAATCAACAAATTCTTTTTCTGGTAGACCATTTGTTACTCACTCCTTAGCTGCAACATCTGAAGGATCACTTTTATTACATCATCTTGAGTATACAAATATGCGTTTGTAATCCATTACATTGCGGCTTTTATGAACAGACAATGACATGATGAATGTCCTGTAAGTTAAAATGACCATTTAATTCAAAGTGTTAGAATTTCAAGATTACAAAAAGAAAACGAGGTTATTTACCAAAAAATTAATAAATAAACAGAAGCAAGTACACCAAAAAAAAAAAAAAAAAAACCCAGAAAATATTGGTAACCTTCCTTGAAACAACTGTTGCTAACTTAGACAATGATCTTCTAAACATTTTATTATGCATATACACAACAAAAATGGAGAGCTCATATAACATATTCACTTAAAAACATGTTGAGAATGTTGTTTGATATACTTCCATAGTAACATTTTCAGTGGCAACATAGCATTCCATAGTGTACATATGCCATAATTAATTTAACTAATCATTTTACTGCTGAAGATTTAGTTTTTTTTAACACATTCATGTTCCAAACAGCACATTTTTAAAGTATTTGTACATTTTACAAAACTTTATTTTTTAGCTATACACTTATTATATTTATTTTGCCGGTGTTTTCATTCTGTTATTATTTTCAAGGTTTCTGAACAAAAAAGACTTAAAATATTTTCTTTTAATTGCAAATTTGAGTTTTGGGAAGTTTATTCTGTTTTATACTTCTCTTATTACTAAAGAAATGAAGCAGTTTTTGTAACCATTTTTGTCAACTTTACATTTTTCATCTTCATGTTATTTGTTAATCCAGCAGCCCAAATCATTTTAATTTGCTTTTTTAAATTATTAATGAATTGGACATTTAAAAACTTTCAGTGGCCACAGGATTTTCTTTTCATGAATTAACTATTCAGTTTGATCACTTTCTCATGCTCGTTATGAGTTATATCTATATAAATTATGTTACCTGTATATGACTATCATACATATTGAAAACATTTTACTTTTATTTATGGCCATTTTTAATATTCAGAAAATTTAGTTTTCAAATTTTGAATTCTTTCAACCTTTTCTTCCATGATTTCTCCTTTAATTCTTGTGAAGCTTTTCTCATTCAAAATCAGATGTATTTTCCTCTACATATAGTTCTTTTCTTCTTTTCTTCATATATTTTTATAAGGGCTTTTGATACGAAGTAGCTGTTGATGTGATTAATTCTGTATTAAACAGAAATATAGTCATATCTGAAGATAGAAACTGAGTCAAAACAGTAATGGAAAAGCTGGTAATAGAACGATAATAAGAAATAACAGGGTTTAAATTAATTCATTATTCTATATCTGGAAAAATTGCTTCAACAAATTTAATCTTGGTAATAATAAATATTGATTGAAGGTTGTTTATCCTCATGGTGGCAAGAGGAGAGAGCTTTTTTACATCTCATCTGTTCTTTGTAACTGAGGGTACTATCACTTCAAATGTTCAGAACACTGTAATGAGAATTTCTGTATATGGATAACTGTTCCAGATATTAAGAAGCTCTGTAGCCCCTCCCTGTTGCTCTTTTCTGCTCTCGCTCTTCTCCAGCCTCACCGCCTTACCTTGCTCAAACAACGCAAGCATGTTTTGACCTCAGGGCCTTTGCACTGGTTGTTTCCTCTGCTTGGAATGCTTTCCTCTTGGAAAATGACATAACTCACTCCCTACCCTCTTCCAAATAATGTGCAAATTGTTACTTCTTGTCTAGGCATACCCCAACAGCTTACTCAAAAATTCAGCCACCCTTGCCCCATTCTTCTGATAGCTCCTCCTCTCTATCTCTCTTTTCCACATCTATTTTATCTCTGTTTTAGAGGTAGCCACAAATGCTAATGCATTATAAAATTCATACATTTATTATATCTATTCCTATTGCATGTGTTTCTCCTAGTTAAAAGATAGTAATTTCCATGAGGGCAGAGATCTATGTTTTGTATATTGTTGTGTAGCAAGTGACCTGAACACTGCCTGGTAAAGTACGTACAATGAATATTCTCTATATTTCAAGATTTTTTATTATAGAAAGCAAACTATGATTAATACAATTGATTGGTGACTTAAACTAAAATATTTCAAATTAAGTGGTTTTAACTTACGATATACTTTGGATTCCTGAGTGGCATAAGCGTTTTACAATGAGCTGCTAACCTAAAAGTCGGTGATTTGAATTCACCCAGTGGCCACCACAGAGAAAACAGCCTGGCAATCTGCTTATGTCAAGATTATAGCCTAGAGGCTGCAATGGGGCAGCCCTACCCTGTTGCTCATGAGGCCATCATGAGTCAGAGTCGACTCAACAGCAACAAGTTTGGCGTATGGACAATAAGAGACGTATATCTAGGGTCTCCATGACTTGGATCCGACTCGACGAAACTTGGGTTGGATATTTGCTTGATAGTGAGAAAGTTTATTCTTTATTATGTATATACGTGTGAGGAGCTTTAAGAGTGATAAATGTCAGCAAGTATAATTTTTTTTATTTAACATGACTGAGTGAAAATGTACATTCCCATATAAATTTACATGCCCACCTATATGCAGCTTCCACTGTGACAGCACACTATTCCTCTCTGCTCCATACATGTCTCATCCAACAGCCTCCTTTCCCTCCTCTCCACCCACTCTCCTTCCTCCAGCCAGAGGTCAGCAGGATGATATCCTATAGATGTGCAGAACCATAGAGTGCATCCAATATATGGTCACTCTGCATTGCCAAGTACAATCCATTCCTGTCCAAAGACTGGACCTTCGTTATAATTTATGGGTAAGGGCCGCATCAGGGCCAGGTGCCATGCTCTCAGGGGAACCCCGAAACCGCTGGACCATCAATTGAGGTCTTTTAGTGGAGATCTCAGGATGCATCCCTTTTTATTCTTGTGTTGCCAGTGAGACTCCTCTCTGTGAGCTCCATCATGGCTATCACTGGTGGTGGCCGGGCACCATCAGGTTCTTCCGGTCCCACGTCGATGTAGGCACCCACTCTTGTGGGTCTCTCTGTCTTCTCGGTTGTCTTTACTGCATGCCATTTTGGACCTCGGTGAGCATCCGTTCCTGCTGAGTTGGGACCATTTTCTGTGTCCTCGGATGGCAGCTTGGCAGCTTTTAAGACCCCAGACGCCACTCACCAATGTGGGGTGCAGAGAGCTCTCTTAGCAAAATGCTAGTTGTGCCAATTGGCCTCGATTTTGCCTAAGAGCATGGTCCCCTGCCCCTGCCCCCTACCCCAGCTACTCTATCCTTGCAATATTGGGTTAAGATGGAAGGAGTACTCAAGTTATGCTGAAGTGCACTTAATGTTGTTCTTGTTTCTAATGTGTGCTGTCACCGCTTTCTCCCAACCAGATTTCTAGCAACTATCTAAACTAAACCCTCCCCCCTCCCCCTCCCTCCCTCCCCTTCCTCCCTCCCCTCCCTTGCAGCTGTCAAAGTGTCTTTTCTTCTATACACAAGTCTGTTTTTGAGATCTTATCATAGAGGTCTCATACAATATTTATCCTTTTGTCACTGACTACTTTCACTCAACATAATGTCTTCCAGTTGAAACCAGGTTAGGAGATGTTTCCTGAATCATTGTTATTCTTTATCATTGTGTAGTGCTCCATTGAGTATATGTACCATAGTTTACCTATCCATTCGTCTGTTGTTGGGCATCTGGGTTGATTCCATCTTTTTGCTATCGTGGACTGTGTTGCGATAAAGATTCTGGTGCATGTGTCCGTTGGTGTGAAAGGCCTTGATTCTGTAGGATATATTCCAAGTAGTGGAATTACTGGGTCGAATGGTATATCGGTATCCAAATATAAAATATTTTTGATGGGCATTGTATTTTTAAAATTACATATTTTTAAAACATATAGCTTGTATGTTTGTCAGATAAGTAAAACATTTAAAGAAGAATTTTATCTTTCAGAGCCATGTATCGTAAATGTGGACTATATGAACAGAAATAACATTGAGATGAAGTGGAAATACGAAGGCAAATTCTTGCACGGAGATATAATAGATTTTATATGCAAACAGGGATATGACTTATCTCCACCCACTCCACTGTCTGAGTTATCTGTGCAGTGTAATAGGGGAGAAGTGAAATATCCTCTATGCATTAAACAAGGTAAAACAATAAAACATTTCCTGAGAATTTCCTACTTGATCATTAACTCCTGGTTGAGTTGAAAGTATAAGACCGTAAGCAATTCACCACCATCATCTTCTAATCTATAACAGGGTCAATGATTCAATCAGAATCCCCTTAGCATATGCACTTACCTAGGATGACTATACTAAGGCACGTTTCAATTCTAAAAGCCAACTTTATGAAAGGAAAAAAAATCAAGAGGGTTTATAAATATCACTAGACCATTAAAGAATTGATCACCCTCAAAAAAAGCCATTGGGCGGAAAAATGCTTTCCTTAGGGATCATAGTGAGCACTGTCCTTGAAAAGAGCTGAGACAGAGCTGAAGAATCTGGAGCAAAAGGCTAGAAAGAACTGCTTTACTGTAAGCTGCATTGCATGCTCCCTGGTCACTGGAACAACTATTCTTTTTAAAAGAATAAGGGAAGTGAATACCTCTAGAAAGCAGGACTTAAAGGGGTTTCTCACACCCTCGTGCTTTTGGCTACGTAGAAAGGCAACAAAGGAATTTGTGATTCTTAGTATTTTGATAGTTTAAATTTTTAAAAAATGTACTACAATGTGACATTCTAATTGTGATAATATATTAAATTACTTCAGAAATGCTTGAAATCATCCAAAAATATTGCTAACTACCTTAAAAATGCTGATACCTAAAATGTCTTATTTCTGCAGCAATTACAAAAGCACTGGGCACTCACTAGAGCACTACATTTTATACTAAAAATTATTTTTTTTCAGAATATAAAGGAATGTGTACATCTCCTCCACTTATAAGAAATGGTGTCATTATTAGTTCTGCAAGTGACAGCTATGAAAATGGTTCCTCAGTAGAATACAGATGTTTTGATCATCATTTTCTACAAGGATCTAGGAATGTCTACTGTATAGATGGATTATGGACTACACCACCATTGTGTTTAGGTATGTACTACTAAATGACTCTCAACAAAAGAAAACCTTATATTATTTTCACTTCCTGCCCTTCAAATTGAGGTAGCAGTAATATAATCCTTAATTTGCTGTTTTCTTACTATTTTATTGATGTTCCTGTTTCATTGCTGGTTTCTATACTTCCACTAAATCATAAATAATTGCAATCCAATTCACTCTTACAAAAATCTATGACGTGCAAAGCTTATGTCAGGTACTGATTTACAATGAGCTCCAAAGCAAATAAGCTGTAGGGTGGTGGGTAAACGTGTAAACAATTATCATTCAGTGTGACTAGTATTATGGAAAATTTTAGATTGAGGTGATGTCATCTTCTTCCAGAGAAAACTCATCCTGTCTTCTCACTGACAGCTAGTATAGGGGCTTATTGTTTTGAAATGTCACTGAGTCAACTCCAACTCATGGCATCCCCCATGTGTGCAGAGTAGAACTGAGCTCAGCAGGTTTTTTGGAACCGTCTCATTTCAGAAGCAGTTTGCCAGGCTTTACTTATAAGGTGCCTCTAAGTGGGTTTGATCTGCCAGCCTTTCAGTTAATTACCAGCACTTACTTATTTGCATGACCAATTAGGGGCTGGTGGTTTCAATACAATCAGTGACTAAGTTTATTTTAAGCTTATTTTAGCTGCTGCGAGTTTGGTCTTATACTAAGACTCTTCCTTCTTGACTGGCTCTGACATTACCAGAAACCTACAAAAAAGCACTGCATAGCTTTTCACTCATTTTCTGCATGGATTCTTATCCACTCCCTCTGCACAGGTCAAGACTAGGCAAATGTCACAAAGTAAAAGCCTGTGCACAATAACAGGTTACTTCTTTATACCTCCTTCAGTAGCTCGTACTCTTGGCCCCTCAAGTCCTATCAGCCACAGCAGACCCAAACATTCATTTTTGTGTTCTCAGCTATGTGAGATTTCTAAAATATCTGCTGGCACTATGCTTATTTTTGTCCATTCTTTACCCAGCTTCTAAGCTCATGCTAAAAAACAAAAATACTCCAAAATGAAATGACATGTCAAATGAGCTTCCTCCAGGCCCTTAGATCCTTAAATGCTGCCTACTGTAGAAGTTCTCTGATGCTGTGAAATACTTGGTTTTTGTATGTTTTCCAAATGTTCTAGCTTATGGCAGGAGTGCTGGTTTGCTAGAAACTACTCTGTTATAGTTGAAAGGAGAAGGGCCATGAATATTTTTTTAAAACTTAATTAAATTTTTGATATAAAAAAGTATTTGCAATGAATAAGCCACTGGTTTTGCAAAATTCTATCATGAAATCTCTAGCACCATTTCTATGACCAAAGCAATATGTTCCAACTACTGATTATTTTTTGTTTCCAACTTTCACATTCTAGTTCTCAGAATCATCAGTGCTTCTTGGTTGCATGTTTGATCTATTTCAACTGCAGAAGTTGGTAAAAGTCTTCAAATTTTTCATCTTTGGTATTAGTAGTTGGTGAATAAATTTTAATAATAGTCATATTAACTGTTCATCCTCATAGGAATATGGGTATTATCCTGTCACTGACAGTGTTGTACTTCATGACAGGTCTTGAAATGCTCTTTTTGATAATGAATGTGATATGATTCTTCTCCAATTTTGTCATTCCTGGCGTGTTATAAAGTGTGGTTATCCAATTCAACAAGGCCAATGCCAGTCTGTTTCAGCTCACTAATGCCTAAGATACAGATCTTTATACATTCCATTTCATTTTTGATAATTTACAAATTTCCTAGATTCAAACTGTGTATATTCCACGTTTTAATTATTAATGGATTGCAGTTTTTCCTTCTCGTTTTGAGTCATGCCACATCAGCAAATGAAAGCCCAAGAAACCTTACTCCATCCCCATCATTAATGTCAACACTACTTTGGGAGTTAGTTCTTTTCCAGTTGTATTTTGAATGCTTTCTAACCAGGGGAGCTCATCCTTCAGGACTGTATCAGACAACGTTCTGCTGCTACTTATATGGGTTTCACTAGCCAGTCTTTTCAGCAGTAGGCATCATGATCTTTCCTCTTAGCCTGGATTAGTCTGGAAGCACCACTGAAAACTGTCTGCTAAGGGTCTATCTGCTGGTACTTTGAAGTATTGGTGGCATAGCTTCCAGCATCATAGTAACGTGTAAGACTCAGGGACCTGAACAGCTGGAATTCTTAGGAACCAAATTGATTACATCTGTGGAAAGTGACAATGGAGAAGCTCAATATCGTCAGTCAGAAGACTGTCAGTCTTCTGACAGTCAGGGACCAACTGCAAAGCAGACCATCAGTTGCTTATACGCAAGTTCAACTTGAAGCTGCAGAAAAATGAAAACACGTGCATGACAGCCAAAACATAATTTTGCGTACATCCCACCTAAATTTGGAAACCAGCACAAGAATACATTTGATGCACTGAACATTAATTATTGAAGACCAGAGAAGTCATAGGATGACATCAAGAACACCATACATGCGGAAAGAAAAAAGGTGAATAAAAACATGAGAGAAAGAAAACATCAAAATGGATATCAGAAGTGACACTGAAACTTGCTACCAGACATAGAGCAGCTAAAACAAATGAAAGAAATGATGAAGCAAAAGAGCTCAATAGAAGATTTCAAAGAGTAGCTCAAGAAGACAAAGTAAGGTCTTACAATAAAATGTGCAAAGACCTGGGGTTAGAAAACCGAAAAGGAGAAACATGCTTGGCATTTTTCAAGCTGAAAGAACTGAAGAAAAATTCAAGCCTTGAGTTTCAATATCAAATAATTCTACAGGCAAAATACTGGTGAAGCAGGAAGCATAGGAAGAAGATGGAAGGAATACACAGTCACGAAACCCCAAAGAATTGATTGACAGTCAAACATTTCAGGAGGTGACACACAATCAAGAACAGTGGTGTTGAAAGAAGTCCAAGGTTCACTAAATGTGTTGTTGTTGTTGTTAGGTGCCGTCAAGTTGATTCTAACTGACAGCAACCCTATACACAACAGAACGAAACACTGCCCGGTCCTGCACTGGGCACAAATGTATTGGTGTAAAACAAATCTCCAGGAACTGATGAAATAAAAATTGAGATGTTCCAACAAATGAATGTGGTGTTGGAGGTACTCACTTATCTGTGTCAGGAAACCTGGAAGGCAGATACCTGGCCAACCGACTGGAACAGAATCCGTATTTGTGCTTATTCTGAAGAAAGGTGATTCAAAAGAATACATAAATATCTGAACAATTACCAGTATCACATACAAGTAAAATTTTGCTGAAGATCATTCAAAAACTGTTGCAGCAGTACATCAGCTGGGAACTGCCGGAAATTCAACCCAGATTGAGAAGAGGCTATAGAATAACTGATGTTTGCCGTTGTCAGATCTTGCTGAAAGCAAGGAATACTAGAAAGATGTTTACCTGTGTTTCATTAACTATACAAAGGCAATTGACTATGTAGATCATGACAAATTATGGATTACATTGCAAATAGTGGGAATTTCAGAACACTTAATTATACTCACGAGGAGCCCAGTATGTAGACCGAGAGACAGTCAATCGAACAGAACAAGTGGTTATTGTATGCTGTAAAGTCAGGAAAGGTATGTGTCAGGTTGTATCCTTTCACCATACTTACTCATTCTCTATGCTGAGCAAATAATCTGAGAAAGTGGATGGGAAAGAACATGGCATCAGATCTGTAAGAAGACTCAGTAACAATCTGTGATATGCAGATCACACAACTTTGCTTTAGGAAAGCTAAGAGGACCTGAAGCAATTACTGATGAAAACCAAAGGCTACAGCCTTCAGTATGGATTACACCTCTACATCACGAGGGACCAGTCGCTGGAGAAGGACATCAAGCTTGGTAAAGGAGACCAAAAACCAAACTAAACTCACTTCTGTCGAGTCAGTTCCAGCTCATAGTGACCCTATAGGACACAGTAGAACCACTCCATAGAGTTTCCAGGGAGTCCCTGGTGGAATGGAACCACCTACATTTTGGTTAGCAGACACAGCACTTTAACTACCACACCACCAGGTGTGGTGCCAGGTGACACCACACCAGTGATGAAGTAGGGCGTCAGTGAAATAGAGGAAGCTCCTCAATGAGATTAATGGTCACAGTGGCTCCAGTGATGTGTTCAAACATAACAATGATTGTGAGGGTGGCGTAGGACTTGGCAGTGTTTTGTTTTGTTGTGCATAGGGTCACTATGAGTGGGAACCTATTGGGTTGCACCTGAGAACAACAGTTAAATTTTTATGTTCTGCAGAAAAAAGACATTCTAAATGATAGAACCATTTAACCTTATTTTCAGAACTACTTTGAGGTGACTCTAAAGATGCCAACGAGTCTTTTCAATAACTATTTTTCCTTTTTCTGTTGTCTATAACACTTTCAGCAAAGCATCTGGCTCATAGGCAACTACTTGTAGAATAATACGTTTGTTGATAAATTACAAGAATGTAATTGATACACTTTCTACATTTTTATTTATCTCAGAATCTACTCCTTATGCTTAGTTATCCCAGAGGCAAGTCAGGACACAAAGCCACCCTAGATTCTGAAATAATTAGATACTTGACACTTTTAAAATACCAGTATTTTTAATCATGGAAAAGATCAAAGAAGTTTGCTGGATATTCCAATACCTGTTTTAGGTTTTTGTTCTGTTTTGTTTTAGTCTGTATGGAAAAGGACACCCTGATGCTTTCATGTTTAGCATTTTATAACTTCAAACATTTCCAGTAGTTCTTCATCACTGGAAGCTTAAAAGAAGAAGCTGTCAGCCACTTGGGATGGCCTCAGGCCTTGAGGAGCTTGGCTTGTGTTAGTAATCCAGCTGGTTTCTGGGTTTCCACAAAAATGTTTATCAAGTGTTTTACTTGAGTTTAATGAAGAAAAACAAGGAGAAAACAAAAATCATAATTTCAATCACCAGTATTAACTGATAGTACTTCTGGAAAACACTTTGTGTATTTTTGTATGTATGTTCTAAATTTGTCAGTTCTAATGGTACAAAACTTAATGGTCAGCAGAACTTATCCTTTATCCATAGAGCTAAGTACATGGCAGATGGATTTCTTTGTAGTTTGAATGTATTATCTAACTCTGATATTAATCCTAAATAACCTACTTATTCTCATATACGTGAGTTTTTTAGGTCATCATGAGTAGGCAACATAATGCTCCCTGCTAAAACCAAGATGTATTAACAAACATACTTCTTTTCTTTTTTTCAGAGCCTTGCACTTTATCTTTTGCTGAGATGGAAAAGAATAATTTACTACTACAATGGAATTTTGACAATAGGCCATATATTTTCCATGGTGAATATATTGAGTTTCTTTGTACAGGAGGTACTTTTCTAGCTGTGTCATCTGTTATAGGATCTGAACTGAGAGTGCAGTGTGACAGAGGACAGTTAAAATATCCAAAGTGTGTTCAGAAAGAAAGGTAAGAGGAGGCTTGCATCTACCATTGTTTTTCTTTTCTTTTCTTTTTTGGTCAGATTGCTACTCAAGAGATTCATTACATTATAAATTTCAGAAATACTAGGATCTACATCACACTTTATGGTTTTGTAAAGACAAAGGTACTGTCTATTGTTTATTTTTCAAAAATCCAAGCAAACACCTAGAATCATAAATTAATCCAAACTTTCTAAGTAGTCTGAAGTTAAAGTACTATTTACCAATTGATATAATACTTTTGCAATTGTATAGGTACATGCATTCTATAGGAAGAATATTTAGATGTGTAGAATACTTAAAAATGTTCTGAGATAGGAGAAAATTTTGTTTGCCCCTCTTCTTGTATAAATTCTTGCATAGCTAATTAGTGTCACAGAAAAAAAGTATATTAATTGTTGCCTTGAGACACAAACATGCTAATAATTGATAAAATACTGTGGTATTTATTTTCATAATCACATTTATACTTGCAAACTTAGAACAACTTACTTCAGTGTTCCTTATGTGACAATTGTTAAAATATTAAAAATATAAAATTTATACTACTTGAAGGGAAAAATACTATTGTTTGTTTCAGAAAAGTAGTAAGAATTCTATATGGAAATCATTTTATACAATCAGAGGTTTAACCCTTTTAAAAATATTATGTAAAATGGAAATTATACTTTGCATTCAACTACGAATATTTAAAAAATAAATAATGGCAAAGTGTGTATGCTATTGTTTTAGTAATTGTAAAAATGAACTATATTAACTGCATGAAAACAGATTTTAGGTACTTCGGTGCTCTGGGAAAAATATTCATAAGATACACACGAGAAGAAAGATTTATGTTTTATTTTAGTATATTTTAATATATTTTAGCCTTCTTATTACTAGAGACAAAGGAGTAAATAGACAAAGATTGTTAAAGATAAAAAGAGATAGAAGTAGCCGAGGTTTAATAGATTTTATGTGAGGTGGACGTATCTCTGTCCCCTCCACCACAGCAAATGACATTAAATTTTAAAGAAGAAATAGATATTACTTACAAAGTGTGGCTACTTTCTTTTATGAATACCTAGTTGAAACAATTGCTTGTTAAACACGATGTTGAACATTTGAATTATAAGGAATACTTGACCAGAAGTAATTCTTGCTTTAAAATCTCACTCTCTGCCTTTAAATCAAGGATTTTGTCTTATCAAGCACATTTAAGGGCATAAAATGAATGGCATAAAGACTATTTGAACACATAACAAAATCCTTTGTAAAACATACTTTTTTAGAAGAAAATTATTCAGTTAAAAAACTCTAGCTTTTTAATGGCTTAAAGATTTTAATCTAAATTGTTTATGCTGACCATTGGTTTTGTTCTTAAATAAAAGTCAAAAAATGTTTCATTTCTCCTTTGGAGGATATGCGATGTGACCTAATCTTTATTGTGTGCCTTCTACTTGTTAAATATTGATCAATATATTTTTGTTTCCTTAATGCCATGAGTTGGATCCGACTCGATGGCACTTGGCTTGGCTTGGCAAATGCTCATTTATTAGATTATATTGTTGTTTTCAATATACGTACAAATGCATTGTGTTTGTCTCTTTTATCTGCATTAATATCAGTATTTTTTGTTCCTTTTAATTTATGTCAAAATTAAATAATCAAACACACTAGAGGTAAGACTGTGCATAATACTTGACGATGTATGTGTTCTTCAGCCTTTCTAAATGTTAGCTACTTTTTTCACAGTGGATCTTATAAAATTGAAATTTGGTATATATTAAATACTGGTAGAAAAATATCAATCTTTTTCAATCAATTCGCCAGCCAATCAATTAATGAATAGTTATCGTGCACATAATATATTCCAGGAAACATAGCTGGGAATGCAGGCTTCAGAGACGAATAAATTCAGTGCATTCTTTCAAGGAACTCCAAATCTAGTAAAATAGGCAAATGTGCACTCATGGTTGCAAATTCCGATGCCTAAAGAGCTGGGCATATTATATGATTCTGAGTGCAAAAGACCTAGCGGTATTTGGGATGCCATGTTCTATTTAATGTGGACTACTACTTCTTTGATCGAGGTGAATAATTGTTATGTGGGAATATGCACCAAATTTTGCCATAGGTTCTAATTTGTCAGTTCTGACACCTACTTATTTTTATAAAAAAGATCATGAACTAAAAATATATTCTATGGGCAGGTGTTCAGTGGGGCTCACAAGCTACTAGTTTGTAAACTCCAAATGCTAAATAAACAAAGTGTGGTAAGTTCAACCTGGAAGCGCACATTAGGTAAAATGCTGGCACAAGACAGATAGCAAGTAGCTGTTTTTGGTGTGGGTGAGGCATAGAAAGCCACATGAAAAAAGAAAATCTGAGATTTACAAACCTAGAAAGACATTTCCAGTTCAGGAAACACTACACTCCAAATCATGTATTTGTTGAGCAGGTACCACGTACTAGGCATTATGATATGATTGGAGACACAGCAATGAATAACATACACACTGTTTCTGTCCTTTGGAATTTGTGCTCTTGTGAGGAAGAAGATATAAAACAAATAACATGATATGAACCAGGAAAGATACCATATTCGGCAGTGAACCTCAGGGCAAACAGCCTTGTCTAGGTTGTATAATAATGACTTCTCCCAGCAGGTAATATGTAGACTGAGAGTTGAAAAGAATACTCATAAACTTCAGGTAGAGGAAGGATCATGTGTGAAAGTAGCAAGAACATAATACTTCCAAGAAGTTTATTAAAATCAAGTGTGGACTGAGCAAAAGAAGTGAAGAAACCAGACAAGGTTCACTTGGAGAGGTTAGATGAAGTCTTTTGTAGGCCAAATAAAAAATTTGGGAGGTGTGGTGTTTATGGTTATGAGTCATATTGGCTGGACCATGATTCTCGGTTTCGCAGCTATGTAATTTGACAGTTATGTAATGTAGTTTGACAGTTACATAATGATGTAGGCTGCCAGTAATGTAATAACATAGTTTGGCAGTTATATGAGGAGTGCCAATTAAGTTTGTGAACTCATCCTAAAAAATGTGCTACATATCTCATTGCTGAATATTGCTGTGGTTACCTTCGAAGTACTCCCTTAGGAAGTTATACACCAATGCCAGCACCTAGTCCACCCTACAAAGCAATTTTGGAACTCTTTTTCTGGAATGGCCTGCAGAGCTGTCATTCTATTACCCCTGATGTCCTGAATGTCATCAAAATGTCTTCCTTTCAATATTTCCTTTATCTGTAGGTAACGGAAAAACTCACTGGGGACCAGATTAGATGTTATGTTGGGTATTTCAATACAGTTATTTGTTTACTGGCTAAAAACTCCCTCACAGACAGCTATACAATTAAGTTTGCAAACTTGCCACAGTACCCCCGTGCCCCCTGGGGGGAGTACTTCAAAGGTGACCATAGTGATATTCAGCAATGAGGTATGTAGCACTTAGAAAAATTAAGTTCACAGACTTAATTTTCAGACCTTGTATAATGATGCAGTTCTCCGTTTTGTAATACAATGCAATCACCTCCATGGTGGGATCAGCCCATCAACTGTAAGGGGAACTTCCTTTGGGGATGTTGTCTGCATTCAATGTATATGCCCATTTTGGCAAAGCTCACTGACTTGCTCACTCTGGATGCTGCATTCAGCTTGTCATCATCTGACAGCCGGTTCATGAGACATGAGCCAGTGGTGTCCTGTAGTGTCCGCTGATCTTGGGTTAATCAGCTCCTGCAGCTATGTAAATCAGAGGAATCCTCCAGCTTGATGCTTGACTCACAGATTTGGGGCTTGCTGTCTTCTAGAATCACACTTCACTGGTTTTGCTTCTCTAGAGAAGCCAGACTTAGAAAGGAAGTCACCAGATGAAATGTGACGCTTATAGTGAATTTAAGATGTCATTGTATGCAATAGGGAGAAACTGGACTTTAGCAGGAAAAGTGTAGTCGCAAGGAAAACACTTCGGAAAAACAGGTGTCATCCAGGCAGATATGATAGTCTTTTGTGCTGGTGGAATGGTGCCAACTGGACTAAAACAAGAGATATTTGTTATGTAAAATAATGCATTGATAAGCACTGTAAAATCACGGTGACTTGGTAATTGGTTAGATGTGCAGTAAGACAGAGAAATGAGTTAGGAGGACACCTAAGTTTATGGGTTGATTAAGCAGATGGGTAGCCATCTCATTGTGACAGGAAGAATTGTTGGAAGAAGTAATGTGAGAGAATGAGTATTAGCATTAAGACTTCAGTTACAGAAATGCTATTTTTGAAGTGTTTGTGGGCTCATTAAATGAAAACAGTACTTAAACAGTTACAGGTTAACCACTCAACTACTAGTTGAAAAGTTAGTGATTAAAACCCTTCCAGAGGTGCTTCAGAAAACAGGCCTTGTGATCTGCTTCCAAGAGACCACTGCCTTAAAAACCCTACAGAGCAGTTCTAGTCTTCACATGTGAGGTGTCATAAAAGCAGACCAACTCAGTTGTGTGATGAACACTCAGATTTCTTCATAAATGAAGAGCTTACTTTCCTAGCAGCTGAGAGTGGTTGGGGAGAAAGCTCTCAGTTATCAGCTCCGTAAGACATTAGTCTCAACTAAAGGGGGTCTCTTCCTCCAAGGTCATGGCTCCTTCCAAGAGTAGTCTGCATCAGTGATTGGTTGATAGAAACAACAGTAACTATAAAAGAAAGGCATCCTCATCCTAACTCAGAACAGCTGTAAAGAGTAACCCCAGTGTAAAGACTCACCCTAGGGTTGGTAGTGTAGGGTGTAAAGGGGAATGCATGGAGGTAAAGAGGCCTTTTGTGACAAAATGGGGCAGCTTTCAGCCTGTTTAAATAAAGTGAGAACACGTCAGTAAAAAGGACAGGTAGAAAACGGTGGGGAAATATTACATAATAGGGTGCAGAGGAGTTAAAAAAAAATGGGAGGAGTTGGGACCCAAGGCACAAGCGGAGAAATGGCCCTTGGATGGAAGAGGGACTCGTTTGATGAATGGAATGAAATTATTCGTATCAAATGGTTTCTACAGCTTCTATGAAGGACACGTCACCAGCTAAGAGCATGTGGGCATATGAAAGGGAGCTAAGTTAAAAGAGTGAGGAGACTGGAAGAGTGACATGGGGAGTGAGAAAGGGAAATGATGATAGAAGTAAAGTATTGCTTCACTCAACTGATTAAGGATACAATTAAAAGATACGAATACAAAGAAGCTACCTTAAAAAAAGAAGCACAATCTACACAGATGATCTGGTAAACTTGAACAGTTTTATTGAATTATCTAGTCAACTAGATGTACGAGGTGTTGAGGACAAGGTTACAACAATTACCATTTTACTTTTTAAAGAACTTTATGCTGTAGGCTGATTTGGGTGAGTATGAATACGAAAGCAAACTTTGCTTAGGTGATCTGCCACCTTTGTAATCTAGAGGCTCTAAATTAAAGATCAGAGCCTTGGTAGTGTAGGAGCTAAAAGCTCGACTGGTAACCAAAAGACTGGCCATTTGAATCCACCAGTCACTTCTTGGAAACACTATGGGGGCAGTTCTGCTTGTCCTATAGGGCTACTGTGAGTCAGAATCAATTCAACACCAATGGGTTTGTTTTTTTGAAGTTAGAGATCAAAGAATCACTAATACAATAATTGCCCTGGGATGTTCCGAGGCTTAAGAGGGTTCTATCTGCTTCTGCACAAAGAAACTTTAATTTTTCAAGGGGAAAGTAAGAATTCATAGATAACTTTTTTTTCCCCATTAAAAAAAGAATCAAAATGCTGGAGAACATTATACATTAAAATTGAATTCAGGGAGCCCAGCATGATGCCTTCTGAGAAAAACTAGAGTGTGAAAAGTCTAACCAAAACTGACAAGTAGTTTAGCTAACACGTATTTTCTCTCAAATATAAATTTAAGACAATAAATTTAAACAATACTCAAGGTTTCAGTTTTAATTTATTTTCACATACTTCAAGATAACTAAAGGAAAAAATCAGTCAATATATTTACTAAACCCATTCCAAACCTGTTGCCATTACATTGATTCCAACTGACTCATATTTACATGTTATTATGGTTGTTATGTGTCATTGAGTCAGTTCCAACTCAGAGTCCCCAGGTACAACAGAACTAAATACTCCCAGGTGGTAGAGAAGAGGAAGAGAATGAGAATATAGATGTTGTAAGCTAATTTTATAGTTTCTCATGATTCAGACAAACTGCTGAAAACATGTGGGACAAACAGTGTTATTAAGACATTTATACAAAGAAATCACTGAGGAAAAAAAACACATTCTTCACTGAGTAGCAAAATAAATCCAAAAAAAAGCACAAAAAAGAGAGAGATTACATAGTGAAAAACCTTTTTTTAAAAAAAGCCAGCTGTTACACACATACACTGTAGATATAACAAACTGTAAAAGAACCTAACTTAGCTATTATGAGAAAAAAGCTTTCTGTCCAGCTCACAAAGCAAATCCCAAACTAAGACTTCCCATGAAAGACACAGCTAAAACTAACTTGTTCAGAGTCCTTAACAATAAAAGAAAGGATAAAAGTATGCCAGGGAAGTTCAAATAATAAGAAAAAAGGTCCACAGTCTTGACAAGGTGGAAATCCTGACACCTTGAAATACATGAGCCAAAGAAAGATCTTTTCTAAAGATTCAGTTGCAAAAAGAGGGAAAATTCAGTTGGGAGTATTTGTATAGAAATTAATGCAGCAGCTAACTATGTAACACCCAAACTGTATAAGACAGATAACAAGAGGACAGTCTAACACGGTTTTCAGTTCAAAATACTTCTCAAGTGAACAAAGTCCAAGTTATGGACATAAGCATATAGACTATACGTAGTTATAAAAAGAAGTATATTTTATTTTCTAGTGCACAAAGCAGAATCATGAAAACTGACCTTATAGATATGATCATGAATAAAATCTAAGTTTCAAATGTTAGGTAAATATAGACTACATTCTCTCATCAAAGTGCAACAAATTTAAAACTTAAGATAAATGTACAAATTCTCCATTAAGATGTACAAATTTTCTGTTATATAAATAACTCGGGTCAAAAATAGCTGAATTTCTAGAAAACAGTAGTGAAAGCATTAAATATCAGAATTTATGATATGTAGTTAAAATAGTGTTCAGGGTAAAGTTGCCAAGCCTATTAGCTCTAAAAATGTATCTATCAATTCATGTAAAAATAATAAATAAATATACAAACCAAAAGCAATGGGAAGAACAAAAAGAGAAAAAGAAAAAGGAAAAAATTAATGCAAATAAATTTAGAATTTAATGAGCTAGGAAAGATGAAAAGAGTAAATAAATTAAAAATATTTTTTCATTGGTGAGGCCAATATGGCAGAATAGTCAGAGGCTTTGCATTGTCTTTCTTACAATAAAGATGAGAAGGAAGAAGTAAATTGGATATATATGACAATCTAGGAATCCTAATTACTAAAGACAATGTTAAAGAATTGGGCTGAGTGACAGGCAAAAAGAGTGAAAATTCAGTAACAGTGGAAGTGAGGAATTACAGATCATCACATTGTTGGTGTCCTGCTAGTTGAATTTGCACAATGCACAGAGACTGAGGCAAGCAGCAACCTCCTAAACTGAAACCCACCCCATCTGGTGCAGCTAAGCAGTATGAATTTGCATGCATTACAGAACCAAATAGGAGCAACACTAGATCCGTGATATCTAAGCGTAAGCTCCAAAACCAACATATGTACCATACCCTTTGCAACACTCCTCACCCCAACTAATCAACCACACTAGTGACATGCTGGCTGACTGACAGTGGCATGCCCTCGTTAGGGAAAAATGGACAGGGCTTCCAGGTGAAGTCCATTTTCACTTACAGCAGTCAAATGGGAGCTGCAGACTGTGATATTTGACACCACCCAGCCCTGTAAGAAGGGACCTCACTAGGGACCAGAGAGTCAATGATGCCCCCTACTCCATGTAGCTGCCCACTACAGGGAATGAGATTCAGTGGTGACCCTCAATCCCTCCAGCCAATGGCATTGAGCACCCAAGAAATGGTTATACTGCTGCCCCACTCCATGCTTCAGTGGACAAGAGCACACCCTCAATCCAGGCACCAAGGGGAGCAACATCCCTCTGCCTTGTACCTTACACTGCTCCCCACTGCAACCAGAAACTTCTGTCTGCTCCAAATTCACACCCCGCCAGCCCTGCCTGCCCAATCTCCATACCACACACACACACTTGGTGACCAACAACTCAAGGACTTCTACCCAAGCCAACTGGTAAGCAGTGGAGCACACACACAGTACCCAACCAACCAGGAGAAAAGCTCTCTGAAGCCACAGCCCAGTGACCATGAGGATAAATTGATTATCTCACTATAAACGTCTGCTACATCTATAGCCACCTCACGAGAACAATAAACAGAGTCCTTGGCTCATGCACCTACTGGCTTCTCAGTCCTCATGGAGACAGGAGGTGAGAGCTTCAATGAAGTCAGATGAACAACCAGAGTAGCACACATGCCCAGCTTAATTTTACACATCAAAACGAAACAAAAATCCAAGATTGAGTAAACAGAAATACTATAAATAAATAAACTTACTGATGCCTCAGAGACAACAGTCAATATAAAATCACGTAAAGAAGCAAGGCACAATGGCCCCAGTAAGCAAACAAAATAAAGAATCAGCAAACCTTCCAGAAGAAGACAGGGCAACGTAACTACTTGATAAAGAGTTCAAAAAACAGAATACAGAGTGCTCCGAGAGATTAAGAAGGAGATAAAGTAAAACACAGATCAACCTAAAAAACACACAGAAAGCAATAGAAGAGTGCAGGAAAATAATACAAGAACCAAGACAGAATAAATAGGCTGCTAGAAACCACGTGAAAAGCAACTAGAAATCCAAAAGATTAGTAATAAATTTCAGGATTAGATTATTTAATGCACAATCATAGCAGCAGAATCGAGACAATGAAAGTCGTTATTAGGGAGACTGAAGATAAGTCCCTTGACACTAATTTGTTTGAGTAATGAATGAATGAAATGAAGAATGAATGAAATGAAGAACGCCTAAGAATTATGTGGGATACTATCAAGAAGAGAAACCTACACATGATCAGAGTACCAAGCTGTGTTGGCCAGTGGGTGGGGGATTGGTGGGTAATAGAAAACACAGAGAGAATTGTCACACATTTTCTGGCAGAAAAGTTCTCTAACATAATGTTTGACAAGAAGATATCTATCCAAGAAGCTCAGCAAAATTCATACAAGATAGACTGCAAAAGAAAGTCACCAGATATATCATAATCAAAATTGCCAAATCCAAAGACAAAGAAAAACTCCTGAAAGTGGCTTGGGATACATCAAAGTCAAGCCAATACATCAAAAGTCACCTATAAATGAGACCAATAAAACTGAGCTCTGATTACTCAGCAGAAACTATGCAGGCAGGAAAGGCAATGGGATGGGGATGACATATGTAAAACTTTGAAGGAAAAAATTGCTATACACATACACACACACACACACACACATGTATCTCCAGCAAAACAGTCTCTCAAATACAATGATAATATTAGGTCATTGCCACAAAAACAGACATTAAAGCCAAGCCAAGTGCCGTCAAGTAAAAACCAGACCAAAATTACAAAATATGTTAAACGGTGTCCTCTAATTAGAGAATCACCAATCTCAGACAACAATCCAAGACTGGGACACAGGACAGATAAACCAGGTACAAACTCAGAGAATTCACAAACACACACACACACACAAATTCACAAAGCTGAAAACAGGGAAATAGAGATGACAATATATAATCAATGACAACGTCAAAGCATAAAGGAGACAATGAACTGTGTGCCATAAAACTTCCATCTGGAGAAGAAGTCAAGGCAACATCAGTAAAAGACTGGTTTAAACTTAGAAGAATAAAGGTAAATTTCAAAGTAATCACAAAGGAAACTAACAAAGCTACCTATCAAAATAAAAAAGAAGAAAAAATATAGACTCAGCAAACACAAAATCAACAATAATGAAAGATGTGAAAAGAAAATCCATAAACAAAAATTACTTGGCATGGGAAATTAAGTTGAACAAAGAAATCTCCAACACTACCAAAAAAAAAAAAATAACTGCAGTAAGCTCATTCCAATCAATAACTACACTGAATACAGATGGACTAGATGGACTAAATTCACCAGGAAATAGACACATGGTGGCAGAATGCATGAAAACAGACAAACAAACAAACATGATCCATCTATATGTGGTCTACAAGAGACATAAATACAAAGACATAAACTAAAACTCAAAGGCTGGAAAAAATATATCAAGCAAACAATAAGTAAAGAAAAAAAGCAAGAGTGGCAATATTAATCTCTAATAAAATAGACTTCAATGCAAAATTTACCATAAAGAATAAGAAAGGACACCATACAACAAATGACTAGAAGTCAATAAATCTTAATAAATATACACATACCCAATGACAAAACTCTAGAATACCTAAAACAAACTCTAACAGCACTGAAAAGAGAAATAGTTCCACAATAATAGTAGGAGAATTCAACACACCGTTTTTGGTGAAGGATTGAACATACAGAAAGAAATTCAAAAAACATACAAAAGATTTAAATGTCACAATCAGTCAACTCAACCTCATAGACACATATGATACATTCCAGTTCCAACAGCAGTAAAATACTTCTTTTTCAATGTACATCAAACATTTTCCAGAATAGACCACATTTTACACCTTAACACAGCAAACCTTAACAAAATCCAAACCAAGAAAATAAAAGGCATCCAAATGGATAATAAAGAGGTAAAACCATCCCTATTTGCAGATAATGCGATCTTACGCACAGAAAACCCCAAAGAATCCACAAGAAAGCTGCTGGAACTAATACAAGATTTCAGCAAAGTAGCAGGATACGAAATTAACATACAAATATTAGCTAGATTCCTTTATACCGACAAGGAAAGCTTCAGAAATGCAATCACCAAATCCATACCATTTATAATAGTCCCCAAGAATATAAAGTGCCTAGGAATAAATCCAACTAGGGATTTTAAAGGGCCTATACGACGGCACTTGGCTGGCTTATATAAAGAAAACAAAGATTAACAAAAGCAACAAACCATTGGGCAAACTTTTCACAATAGCAAAAAAGTGGAAACAGCTTTCCTGATACCACCATAGATGGGTCTGGCAGGTATTACAACAGACAATGCTGGAGAGAATGCGAGTAAAATGTAGAACAGAATTCGAATTCATGAAAAAAGACCCAACTTACTGGTCTAATAAAAATGGGAGGAATCCCTGAGATTTGGGCCATCACACACTCTGCTACCTCAGAACTTAAACTACTCTTAAAGCCCTCTTTTTAGTTAAAGATTAGACAGGCCTGTAATACAAAAAAGAATGCAGGTGAGTAATCTGCTTTTTTTATTTCAATCAAATATTCCAGACCAAATGTGCAACTCCTGCTCCAAACCAAAATGAGAGTGCAGGAAGGACAGGAACTGGTCAAATGGATCTAGGGAATCTGGTATGGAAACGGAGAGCATGCTGTCACAACGTGGGGATTGCAACTACTGCCACAGAACAATATATATACACATTTTTGAATGAGGCATTCACCTGAGCAGTACACGTTCACTTTTAAAGCACAATAATTTTTTCTGAGATTTTTTTTTTTAAGCAACACAGAAAAATCAAGCAGAAACAGTTGAAACAATATATAACTCACTGCCATCGAGTCGGATAGGTTCCGACTCACAGCAACCTTAGAGGTCAGAGTAGAACTGCCCCATGGAGTTTCCAAGAAGCACCTGGCAGATTTAAAATGCTTACTTTTTGGTTAACAGGCATAGCACTTAACCCACTATGTCACCAGGGTTTCCAAAGGAATATATGAGTAATAAGAAAAATATGGAGTGAATGACTCTGCCATTTACTGCTAGTTTCTAGTCTCATTGCAATTACTGCAATCTGGAAATACAGTGAACATGTGCGTGTTTCAGCTTTTATCTTACTAGAAGACACTGTGGCAGTGAATACTGACCGCTCCTCCCTTGAAACAGTTTTTCCTTCACATCCATCATTCCACCTTCTTCTGATTATGCTCCCATCTCTCTGATCACTGTTTTTGTCCTCATAACACAAGCTTTGCATTGTTATTTCTGCCCATTCATTAAAGTTTGCAATACTTGGTGTACCATCAGCTTCCTTTTGCTGTCCTGAATCCATGTCTTTTCTTGAACCTCTTGTCAGAAGCTCACATTAATTTGTAGCTTCATGAAAATAAAATCTTAAAAAATTGAATTTATTTCTCCTCTGCAAGCATACACACACACACACACACACACACACACACACCCTTGCTACATCATTTATCTAATTATCAAGGACAAAAACCTAGCATTTGTCTTGGAGTCCTTTTTCTGCTTTGTCCATTTGCCTCTTAGATTCCGTCATTGAACACAGTCAATTTTACCTCCCAAAAGTTTCTTCAGATGAAATTCCCTCCCCTTGGCTGTCACTGCTCTGGTGCAGGCTCTGCTCTTCTATGCCTGGACTAATAAAATAGCATGTATCCGACTCGACGGCACTTGGCTTGGAGATCTAATTTCTGTGCCTTCTTCTACACTTTCTGCTTCACACTATTTATAGAATAGTGTAATCAAATGCAATCTTTTTTCTTCCTCCCTACTCTACTTAAAGGAAAAAAAAAAAAAAAACGTTCCTATCAACTTGATTCTGACTCATGGTGACCCTATAGGAAAGAGCATAACTGTACCACAGGGTTTCCAAGGACCGGCTAGTGAACTCGAACTGACAAAGCTTTGATTAGCTTCTGAGCTCTTAACTATCATGTAAAAAGCTGGGCTTCTTCTTCAGGAAAAACACGAACTTTTTATCTTGTTACACAGATTCGCTGTAAAAATCTCCTTTCCCTGTAATATTGGGCATGTTCCATCATGAAATTTCCATTACAATCAATAATACAAATTTGCTTGATGTTCCTCTTTACACAGAAAGTTTTTCATATCTGTATCTTTATTTATTTTTCTCTGCCAAGAGGGTAATACTTGTTGCTAGCTCCTCTTTTTACTCTTTTTTTAAATTTTTTTATTTAACATGACTGAGGGAAAAGGTACATTCCCGTATAAATTTACATGCCCACCTGTATGCAGCTTCCACTGCTCTCTCTGTCCGGTGACAACACACTATTCCTCTCTGCTCCATACATGTCTCATCCTCCCAACAGCCTCCTTTCCGCTCCTCTCCATGCACTCTCCTTCCTCCAGCCAGAGGTCAGCAGGATGATATCCTATAGATGTATAGAACCATAAAGTGCAACCAATATATGGTCACTCTGCATTGCCAAGTCCAATCCATTCCTGTCCAAAGACTGGACCTTTGTTATAATTTATGGGTAAGGGCAAAATCAGGGCTGGGGGCCATGCTCTCAGGGGAACCCCAAAACTGCTAGACTATCAATTGAGGTCTTTTAGTGGAGATCTCAGGATGCATCCCTTTTTATTCTTGTGTTGCCAGTGAGACTCAACCTAGTGAGCTCCACATGGCTATCACTGGTGGTGGCTGGGCACCATCCGGTTCTTCCGGTCCCAAGTCGATGAAGGCACCCACTCTTGTGGGTCTCTCTGTCTTCTAGGTTGTCTTTACTGCATGTCATTTTGGTCCTCGGTGAGCATCTGTTCCTGCTGAGTTGGGACCATTTGCTGTGTCCTCGGATGGCAGCTTGGCAGCTTTTAAGACCCCAGACGCCACTCACCAATGTCAGGTGCAGAGAGCTCTCTTAGCAAAACACTAGTTGTGCCAATTGGCCTCGATTTTGCCTAACAGCATGGTCCCCTGCCCCCTGCCTCAGTTACTCTGTCCTTGCAATATTGGGTTAAGATGGAAGGAGTACTCAAGTTATGCTGAAGTCCACTTAATGTTGTTCTTGTTTCTAATGTGTGCTATCACCACTTTCTCCCAACCAGATTTCTAGCAACTATCTAAACTAAACCCTGCTCCCCTCTCCCTCCCACCCTCCCCTCCCTTGCAGCTGTCAAAGAGTCTTTTCTTCTATACACAAGTCTGCTTTTGAGATCTTATTGTAGATCTTATTGTCACTGACTACTTTCACTCAACATAATGTCTTCCAGTTGAAACCAAGTTAGGAGATGTTTCCTGGAATCATCATTATTCTTTATCGTTGTGTAGTGTTCCATTGAGTATATGTACCATAGTTTACCTATCCATTCTTCTGTTGTTGGGCATCTGGGTTGATTCCATCTTTTTGCTATCGTGGACTGTACTGTGGTAAACATTCTGGTGCATGTGTCCGTTGGTGTGAAAGGCCTTGATTCTGTAGGATATAGTCCAAGTAGTGGAATTACTGGGTCAAATGGTGTATCTGGATCCATTTTTTTAAGGAAGCACCAGATTGCTTTCCAAAGAGGCTAGACCATTTTGCAACCCCACCAACAGTGTAGGAGGGTTCCTCTTTCTCCACAGCCTCTCCAGCATTTGTTGTTTTGTGTTTTCTGGATCATGGCCAATCTTGTTGGGGTAAGATGGTATCTCATTGTCGTCCTGATTTGAATTTCTTTAATAACTAAAGATGGTGAACATGTCCGCATGTGTTTTTTGGCTGCCTGGATCTCCTTTTCAGTGAAATGTCTGTCCATCTCCTTTGCCCATCACTTAATTGGGTGGTTTATCTTCTTCTTATTGATATTTTGTAGTATCTTATAGATTATGGAAGTCAGACGTCAGTCTGAGATAGAGTTGCCAAATATTTTTTCCCATTCTGTGGGTGTTCTTTTAATTCTATTAAGAAAGTCTTTGGATGAGCAAAAGTGTTTGATTCTTAATATTTCCCATTTATCTGTTTTCTCTTCTGTTGATTGTGGTTTCCTTGACAGATTTTGGAGTCTGTCCTCATTGTGTATTAAAACTTCCATTGTTGTTCCTACCTTTTCTTGTATGAGCTTTATCATTTTAGGTTTGATATTTAGGTCTTTTATCCAGTTGGAGTTGGTTTTTGTGTAAGGTGTAAGACATGGATCTTGATTCAGTGTATTGCAGATGGATAACCAATTTTGCCAGCATCATTTGTTGAAGATACTGTTTTTACCCCAGTTTAATGTCTTAGGGCCTTTGCCGAATATCAACTGTTCATAGGCAGATGGTGTCATCTCTGGGGTCTCAATTCTGTTCCATTGATCCATCTATCTGTTCTTGTACCAGTACCAGGCTGTTTTGATCACTGTGGCAGTGTAGTATGTTCTTAGGTCGGGTAATGCGAGGCCTCCCAGTGTGTTCTTCTTCTTTAGTAGTACCTTACTTATCCAGGGCTTCTTCCCTTTCCAAACAAAATTGGTGATTTGTTTTTCCATCTCATTAAAAAATGATGCTGGAACTTGTATTGGGATTGAATTATATAAATAAATAGCTTTGGGTAAAATAGACATTTTCACAATGTTAAGTCTTCCTATCCATGAGCAGGGTAGGTTTTTCCATTTATCTAAGTCTCTCTTAGTTTCTTGTAGTAAGGGCTTGTAGTTCTCTTTGTAAAGGTCTGTTGTTTCTCTGGTTAGATTAATTCCTAGGTACTTTATCTTCTTAGGGGTTATCGTAAATGGTATTGATTTGATAATTTCTTCCTTAACAGTCTCGTTGTTGGTATAAAGGAATCCTACTGATTTACTTATGTTTGTCTTGTATCCTGAGACTTTGCTGAACTCTTCTATCAGTTTGAGCAGCTTACTTATAGATTCCTTGGGGTTCTCTGCATATACAATCTTTTTCTTTCTTAAATTGTGCTTTAAGGAAAGATTTACTATTCAAGTCAGTTTCTCATACAAAAACTTCTACAACAGTTGTAATGTGACGCTTATTGCTCTCCCTACCTTGTGACAGCAAATTCTCTCCACCCTGTGTTTTCTGTGTTAACTCATCCAACTCCTGTCCCCATTTACCCTCTCATCTCACCTCCAGGTAGTAGCTGTCTATTTAGTCTTCTGTGTCTGCTAGAACCAAGAAGTACACTCTTTACCGGTATAATTTTGTCCTATAGTACAGTCTAAGCTTTGTCTGAGGAGTTGGTTTCAGGAAAGGTTTTAGTTCTGGACTATCAGAGATGCTGAGAGCCGTGTCTTCTGGGCTCCCTCCAATCTCAATCAGACCATCAAGTCTGTTCTTTTTACTAGAATTTCGGTTTCTGCACATCACTTTTCTCCTGCTCCGTTAAGGACTCTGTCTTGCGTTCCCTGTCAGGGCAGTCATTGGTTGTAGCTGGGTACCATCTAGTTCTTCTGGTCTCAGACTGGTGGAGACTCCAGTTTCTGTGGCCCTTTCTGTCTCCTGGACTTGTACTTTCCTTATGTCTTTGGTGTTCTTCATTTTCCTTTGCTCCAGGTGGCCTGGACCACTTGGTACATCTCAGTTATATCCATAGAGCCACATTGCTTTCTGAACTGAGATAAAAATAATTGGAATAGACTCAAAATTCCAACTTTATATTTAACTAAATAAATATAACTTTTGGTGTAATTATAACGGCACAGTCATTAAGTACTGGATTGCTAACTGAAAGGCTAGCAGTTCTAACCCACTCAGTAGCTTCATGGAAGAAAAGACCTAATGATTGCTTCTGCAAATACTACAGCTCAGCAAACCCTATAGGGCAGTTCTGCTAATGCAGCTCTCAGTTGGAATCAACTCCATTGTACATAACAGTTGATAAACATTTTTTCTCCATTTATAAAGTACTTAAAATTTCCCATTCCCTGTTGCCTTCCTTTCTAATTTTTACCTTTTATTTACCTGTATTGAAAACCAGAAAACAAGAACTACATAGACACAAAATTCAGCCTTCCTTCTTTAAGTTTTATTCTTTATAATATCAAGAATGGCACTTAATTGCATATACTGGATAATCAGCCTTATTAATCATTTGATACATTTGAGCTAGCAGTTATGGCTTCTCCAAACATATCAAGCAATATACAAACTTGTAACACCAGAGTTGTCAGAATATGCATCAGCACCTTGAGAAGATATACTAAGATGTATGCCTTTTTTGGAAATGGACACTGCCACCTTCATGTGAGGGTAAGTTCTACGTCACCCTTTGCTACAATAAGAAATAGCAGATATTGCTGAGGTAAGAGAATTCTTCTGTTGTTATCTAAAGCCTTTTATTAGCAGAGTTTTTCCATTCTAAACTGAAACTCACTTCTTTATACTCCCCACTTGTGGGTGTATAAATGTACTCTGAGTTCTCCTACAAATTCATGACATTTTAAAAAATCAAGTCTATATTTTCCAATTTTTCCATATGGTATCAACAGTGAGTTTGTTCCAAATATTTCTGAAATCCAGAACATGTGAACTGTAGGATGCCTTTGATCAACTGACAACAAATCCTGTTAAAAGGACCCAGGCCAAGTGCCATCAAGTCGGATCTGACTCATGGCGACCCTGGGGGCCAGGGTATAACTGACCCCCAGAGTATTCAAGGAGCATAATAATTTATCAAACTCTTGTGTACTTAAACTGTAATTCTCCCTCCACAACTTCTTCTCTTTCTGGTCTACAGTTGTTAGCCTTTTCTCATTCTTTGTCTGTAGAAAACTTGACATCTAAAAGATGTACCTTTAACTTTCATTAATGTAAGGTTACTGTAATCAGGAGCAGAAGACCTCTATTCTAGTCAAAGAATTTGGCAGGTCAGTTAATCACAGTTTAATTCTTTTGAATACTTAAACCTTTAGGAGTATAATTTTTTAAGTTGCTGGTGATGTTATTTTAGTCAAAAATTGTGAAAATCTCTTTTATATCACTTTATTTTTTAATATACATACACACACCAAAAGAAAGTAAAGAGACTGGGGTAGGAGGATATTGCGATAAGACAGCTATTTGAGACCTTGAGTATCGTTGCCAGGGGGACAGGACGTTAATCAAAATAAAGGAAGGAGGAAAGTTCCTAGACACACAAAACAGAATTGGATTGTTTAGTAGTACTAAGTCCTCCCTGGAGATTGATGATCATATATTTACAGAGACACCAATTTCCATGTTTTTGTTTTTTCTTTTCTCTGTAACACTTGCCTGCTTAGTAAGTCATGAAGAAGGAAACGTATAAATTCAGGCAGTGTTGGCGCGATTCACACGGGACACCAGCCGTTGGTGTAATTAACACAGGACACCACTTACAGGTGTGAGATGGGACACCACGAACCGGTGTGAATTGGGACACCACTTACGGGTGTGACGTGTGTGAGGGGCCGAGGTTGAAAAATCACACTGCCAACAAATTTTTAGTTTGCTGTGGGCAGAAAAGGGACAGTCTCCTGCAAGTAGAGGCTAACGCCAGTTTGTTTAACCCACCAGCTTTTACTGAGCAAAGTAAACAAGCTTTCTGCTGGGAAAGTGAGAAAAGGCATCTTCTCAGTGTTCCTTACTTCAAAAGAAGAAGCAGCATTCCCAGGGAGGGGGAAGGGAAAGTCCTTGAACTAGTCTCAGTAAATGCTATTTTCAGCACCTCCTGGTTTTCTGGTCCACTGAGACAAAACTTGTCTCGACGGCTTTCACCAGGCTTTTGCAGTTCTGAAGACAAGTCCCTGTCTAAACACAGACAAGGTTAAGGTAAGCAGGATTTCACATTCTTTCCAAACATACACAATGCAGCACTGAGAATTTAGACTGGATCATACGAAAGGGAAAAGGAGAACATGGTGCTATCTTGAGGATGAATGAAAATCAGTTACTGGAAAAAGCAAACCTTTAATTTAAAGGAGACATGAAGAAAGGAAGTAGATACTGGGGGCTGGTAAGGGGTAGACCGAATGCTGTGGAGTCATTAGGTTTAAAGTGTCAGTGAGGTTAAGACAGTGACTCCACAAAGGTATGAACAAGCTGGTCAGAAGAATTTCATACAGTGAGCCATCAGTATGTTAATTTGTGACCTTCTGAACTGAGTAAATTTTTTATTTCAAGTGCAACGCTGTAACAATGGCAGTGTAAGGTAAAGTAGAGAAAAAGACAGGAGATGAGGAGATAGAGGAACTGAGAAGCCAACTTGTTGAGTGGTACAACAGGAGATTTTGATGCCAACAAAAGGGCTGAAAAGATCTGAAGTAAGAAAATTCTGAGCCACAGGGTGCTAGTCGTTAGTGGCCGAGTGGGTAATAAAGTTCAGAAAGTTTGGAAGTGGCAGTAAAAATGTTGGCAGGTGCTAACTCTGAAAGGAAAACGTAGTGAAGGAGAAGAGGATTTTAAAAAGGAGAGAGATGTAGGACTTATCTGAAAGGCAATTTGAAGGTCAGCAAGGATAATGATTCCATGTCCTAAACTGGAGTTGCTGGATGCATGCTAGTCACCCCTTAGAGGGCTACTGGGAAAGCAGTGTCCTCGAGGCGGAGAGCCAAGTTTGCCCGGCGTGAAGAAGCTGGGCACCTTCTAAAGGAGGAGGAAAAAACAAGGAAGTATATTGATTAGTGGCCGTGAGTTCCAGAGATTGTGAGAGACAAGCAAAACGAGTAAAATAAAACTTAGGGAATCAGAGTTTGGTAGTGCATAATCTAGCAAATCTTGAATTTCCTTCACGTGACTGCAATCAAGGAAGTGCTATGGTCAAGATGCTGGCTTAATGTCAAGTATTAGGTGGAAGAAGAGCCCAGGCGGTGCAGTGGTTGTAGGGCTCTGCTGCTAAAAGAAAGGTTGGTGGTTTGAATCCACCCGCTGCTTTGCCAGGAGAAGGATGTGGCAATCTGCTTCCATAAAGATGCTCAGCTTTGGAAACCCTACAGGGACAGTTCTATCTTGTTCTTTCGGGTCACTATGAATACTCTTAAACAGAATAGACTTGATGGCAATTGGTGTCAGTGTGGAAATTTGGGACTAGCAATCTGGTCATCAAGGCTCAGGTAAAGCTCACTAGTGGAGAGGGTTAGGTGACTGAATTTGCTGTTTTTGCTACATTTTTCACCAATGACTGTGGCAAGGACTCTTAGCAGTCACTCTCTCATATGTCAGGTTTAAGACAAAGAACTAGCAGATTGTCAGGTGCTTTCATAAGTACTGCTATGCTAATTCCACCCCCCCCATAAGTTGCTGTGAAAAAAAATAGCATAACTTGAAAAATACTTCCTGGAGAGAAATAAGTTATCAAACAGATGTAAAAGGTGCATATTTTATTTGCATAAAAATAAGAATAAGATAGTAATTAAGCCATTTTTCAGATTTGATTCTGTTATTATGCAATATAATTTTCCTATTGTCTTTCTAGAAGATAATGGATCTTCCAATATTGTTTTAAGTCCTCATACAAAATTTCCATAGTAAAACCTTATAAGTCAGTGTGCTTCCTTTAATGTATTTATAATCTAGTTGGAATGATAAATCTACAAGAAGATTATTAGCATAAGACAATATATGTTGATTTATATTTCCATTCAATTGGGAATAAATTTAACCTGAACCAGATCATTTTTTACTTTCCTAAAGACAAAAGATCATTGGTACATAGTGAATATTTGATTTTGTAATTATGCTTTCAGTGCTACAACTGGTATTTAATAGTTATTATCTGAAAGTTCTTTTTGTACTCAAGTACACAGTGGTGAGTTGATTCTCATTTTCAGAGGAAATAAGTCTACTAGGTATCATAATGCTTAAAATTTACGTTTAGAGTGATCATATGGTTTGTTATTCTTAGATTAAAAGTCTAGTCGAATTCAAGTCAGATCTTAGAAGAAAGAGTTCATCAAATAAATAATACAAGGGACTTGTGAGAATCTTCAAAGCTTTCCAGTTCTAGTCTCAAGTCACCAGAGGGCACAGCTTTGAAGAAACAGGCAAGGCAGAAACACGTTATTTTTATTTATTTATTTTCTGAGAGGAAAGAGTAGAATAATTTTTTGGCCTGACCTCATGGTTCCTAGCGTCTATTTCGTATTTTTAAAAAAACCTGTGACAGAGTGATGGCATAGAACTGGAGTTTTAGGAGTATGAGCTTCTTTTTAAAGCAGGCAACAAGCTTTCCCTTTTTTCCTCATGTCTCTCCCTGTGCTCACCTGCCCCCTCCAGCACAACATTTACATTTATATTTAATCCACATATTACTTTCTCCTTAGTTTTAAGGAAGGGTTCATGGTTCACAAAAGGTTAACTGAGTGACATAGGTAACAACTGAGAGGAAAAAAGAAATTTTAATTGATTGAGCTTAAGAATATTGCTCCCTATTAACAGTTTTTATAATTTATCACGTGTCAAGTTGTTCTTTCTAGACTTAAATGTCTTGTACTCTCTTCCTGTATTGGTTATCCCTGTAAAATTTTAAAAATACAAATTTAAATGGTATGTATATGGCTAAGTATTGGTTCAGTCTAATACCAGCTTAACTTGAATTTTTACCTTTGTCTCATTTTATTTTTAAATTTTTTCTTCTTTTCTAAAAGATACTTGCTTTGGGAATAAAGAACAATAAAAATAATCAGTGCCATTGAAAACCACCAACAACCATCAAGCCAATAGACATGAGCTATATCCTGTGATTCTAGATTACTATTTACCCTGCAAAAAAGTATGATTTTGATCATTTGATTATTTTTTTGCTATTTCAGTTATGATTTATCTTAAAACTTCTCAAGTACATGCTAAGACAACAAAAGTACAAAAGTAAATACTAACAAATGGTGATAAAATGAAACTTGAACCCCAAATAATCACTTAATTTTCTCTGGATGTGCTTAGCCAGTAAACAGTCACTGTGTTTTCTGCCTTACAGAATCTCTTTTCTCTGTCCTACTGGAGAGGAGGTGGAATATTAATTCCGGGTTTGTAACGAGGGCTGAATTTAGTTACACTGTCAGTGTAACATATGTCAAAAGGATTACTCAATTTGGTTCTCGGAATTTATGAAGAGACCTCACGAGAAAAGGAATAGCGGGGCAAACACAAAAGCACAGGGAGTTTTAGACAATAATAGAAGGTAAGCCTGAGCATGTAATTTGAAGTCACACAGGAAAGGCCATGTGTTTCCAAAAACAGAGTTGCGCTTAAACTGGTGGATAACTGACCAATTGATTAGAGCTTTATTTTATTCTTCTTTTTAAATTTCTCTCCAAATTTATTCTTAACACTTGTAGGATGGTAAAGACTGATTTTCAATTTATATTTTATTTCATAATGATGCAGTATGAAACCCACATTACTTCTTGGGCATTATGGCCATACATCAGTGTGTGTTTGTATACATGTATATGTGTGTGCGTATGGATGTGTGTGTATCTATGTATATATATATGTATGTATGCATATGTATGTATGTATGTATATGTATATGTATGTATGTATGTATACTTGCAGTATGTGAACTTGTTTAAAATAAAGCTTTCACCCTCCTCTAGTATTGATTTTCTGTGAAATGGGAGGGTGTAGTGGGAAAGAAGGACTTTGCTGGCTATGTCTCTGATGTCCCGGGTAGCTTGTCCCTTTCACTACCTCCCTGCCTCTCAACTGTAACCTGACCCCTCAGGGAATATGTGAAAGAAGAAAAGGTAAGGTGATATATTTTGTGGCTGCTAGTAAAAGCAACTGTTAGGCACCTAGTTCTTTGCATTGAGCATCTTAGTGTCTACATTTTCTTATTAGAATGTGCTACAAAGCAGACCTTTGGAGAATAATTCTTTTAAGTTGACTTTAAGTCCATGTATCTCTCTCTCTCTCTTTTGTCTCTGGCTCTTTCTGTTTGTTTCCCTTTCTCTTTTTAACTTCTTGTCATATGTCATAGCAACAAACCCATCGCTGTCGAGTTAATTCCAACACACAGCGATCCTGTAGGATAGGGTAGTACTATCTCATAAGGTTTTCAAGGCTGTAATCTTTACTGAAGCAGACTGCCACATCTTTCTCCTGAGAGTAGCTGGTGGGTTTAAATCACCCGCTCTTCACTCAGAGGTCCACAAATAGTACCAAGGCTTCCACATTGTCTCTTTGAAGTCCTTCTTTCCAGATGTGAGGGAATAGGGAGTGAACCTCTACTCACCTCGCTGAAGAGGGTGGGGTACTCACAACACCTGCTAACAGTTATGAAGGAATACTCTCTAGAGTCGATAAACTTCCTTCTTATGTCTTTTCTAACTCTCTTTAGCATCTCAGAAGGGAGTAGTCACTTAAGAGAGCCAATAGTGTGAACAAGCCCTATATAGGTGTTTAGGAATCTTCCTTTGGAATAGCCAAGTGCCAACCACGTGCTACAAATATCTTAGAAAAGTTAGCAGTTCTCAGAAACAGAATATTCATGTTTACAATACTGTTAACTATTGTATTTGGAATACATTATTAGGTGTTCTTTGCTCTAAAATTTTTAGGTAATATTTCTTTCTCAGAATTTTTCCTCAGAAGTGAGAAAAGATAACGATGTAGCAAAGGGGACATTTTCTCCTAGTCACAAGTAAAAGGATGTACCAGATGAGGTTGGCACAAATTTAGGGATAATCCCTGGAAACTCATTACCCTCCCTGTGCCTCTGAGAAATGATAAAGCTTCTACCTGCATTCTTCCTAGCCAGAAGGGAACCTGTTTCAGTAGATATCCAGTGTGTGTCACACGTTCTCATTTTTATTCTGTTCCATTAATCTTAGCATTAGTATAAATCCCATCTAAAGCCTTATTTTTAAAAATCTTTTCATTTTAAATGTTAACCACTTTTTGTAACTGCTTTACTGAGATAGAATTTTCATACTGTGTAATCCGCCCATTTAAATTGTGTGATTCAGTGGTTTTCAGTATGCTCATAGAATTGTGAAATCGTCATTATAATCTGTTTTAGAATAAATTTGTCACTTAATGGGAAAGGAACCCTTCAGCTATCTCCCCCCAAACCATCTCCCTCTCAACTCTAAGCAACTACTGATTGGTTTCTACGAACAATAGTACTTTAACAAATTTGAAAACCTAGAGGAAATTGTGAGATTTCTGAAAGCAAATTACTCATTTAAGCTAATATGAACAGGGGTAGGACAAGTAAATAAACCCACAACAAAAGAAGAGACCCAAAAGGTAGTTAAAAGCTCCCCAAAACAATAATGACAAAAAAACCTGGCCTTAACAGCTACACTGGAGAGTTCTACCAGACCTTTAGAGAAGAGTCCACACCATCATCATTAAAGGTATTTCAGAGCATAGGGGGAAAATACAAACAGAATACTCCGAAATTCATTCTGTGAAACCAGCGTAACCCTGACACTAAAAACAGCACTTGATTCTATCAACTGATGTGGAAAAGGCATTTGACAATGTTCAACACTCTTTCACGTTAAAACTCTCAGCAAAATAGGAATAGAAAGGAAATTCCTCACCATACTAAAGGGCATTTATACAAAGCCTACAGCCAACATCATGCTAAATGGAGTTTGAAAGCATTCCCTTTGAGCATGGGAACCAGACAAGGATGCTCTTTATCACCACTTTTATTCAGCATTGTGCTGGATTATTCTAGCTAGGCAATCAGTCAAGATAAAGAAATAAAGGATATTCAAATTGGTAAAGTAGAATTAGAGGTATCTGTGTTTGTCAAGGGACAATAACAAAGTTTATAAAGAAAAAGTTCTGTATCCCACTTTGGTGAGTGCTGTCTGTGTCCTAAAAGCAAGAGACCAGCTAAGAAATATTAATTGACTCTAACTCACCTGAAGTGGAGGAGAATGAATGACATCAAACACATAAGGAAAATATGAGCTCAAAAGACAGAGGGCCACATAATCCAGAAACTACATCAACGTGAGACCAGAGATCCACATGGTGCCCAGCTACAACCAATGACTATCCTAACAGAGAATACAGCCAGGAGTCCCTGACATAGTGGGAGAACAATGAAGTGTAGAACTTGAACTCTATTAAAAAGATCAGACTTGATGACCTGAAAGACTGGAGGGTCCCAAGAAGACATAGCCCCTGGATACACTTTGGGCCCAGAACTGAAACCATTCCTGAAGGCAACTCTTAAGACAAAGATTGCACTGGACTGTATGACATAAAATGATCCTGGTGAAGAATATGCTTTCTGGCTTCAGCAGACACATGAAACGAAGTGGGCAGCTCCTATCTGGAGGCAAAATGAAAGCACAGAGGGTAATAGGAACTAGTTAAATGGACGCAGGAAACACAGGGTTGAAAGAAGGGAAGCAACTTCTTGAGCTAATCTAACAAGTGAATTTTCATGTCAGGAGTTAATGATGAACAGAAACATGAGCAGAAACTTTCATAATGGAAAAATACAGCCTAAAAGAGAAAAACAAGAACTACTAGCATAAAAATAATAGTGATAACAAACTAAATCTTAGCAGTGAAAGGCATAAAGAAGGATAAAAATGCCACATGAAGGGCAACAGCAGCTAGCTCACAGATGTGTTACAGAAGAATATGAGAATGCAGTTGCAGCATGGGGAATATACATGTCTAAAAATTTTCCAAGGACAGTATCATTAGTGGTTTCTACAAGCTGGCCTGTTGCAGCAACTACCCTAAAACATGGAGAATATCCTCTGGCTACTAAGTCTAATTGTGAACTATAAAATTCCACTGGCTGCTGTTGCCCTTCGTGTGGCTGGATGAGGACCCCCAAAATGTTCTCAGCTGTTTCTAGAACACACAGAGAAAAATTCAGTTTATAACTGGGAAACACTAAAGCTGGGATAGTAAGAAGTGACTCTTCTAATTTAGAAATAGCTTGAATGCTCTCCTCGAACAACTGAAACAGGTCCTGGACAGGCCCTTTTAAGAACTAAGAAAGAGGCTGAGCCATTAAAGAGATATTAGGAATCCAGGCAAGACTCGACGGCACTTGGCTTTTTGGCTTTCGCTGGCAAGATATTATTCACAAAATACCAAGAATACCTTCGTTTTCTTCTTAATGGTAAGGATAGTGAAAACTAAAATCATATGTGTTCTTTTTAGGTCTATGGAAACTCCTTGGGCTGAAATTACCTACCGTAAACATTTCACTGATAGTAAAACGAACTGCAGTTTTTCTCTAAGTGCTTATGCCCTCTAGTGGCCAAATCGTGTAATAGCAAGACACTGTCTTGTAAACAGGTGTCGAATGTTACGGAACAAATCATCCACATGGTGGCGTAAGGTGAAGTTTCGGGCAAGTTGAAAAGATAGATAATCAGTATGCAAGAAGTGAAAAATAACTGGAACTTCCTGTATAACCTTGTGCAAAACTGTTCAGGTACACTGTTGGTTGTTTCACTGGAAAGCGAGTAGGCACTGACTCTGAATGTACTGAAATACTGGAAAAGCACTATGAAAATCCACTACAGTAGCTGAGTAGTTTCAGGAGAAATATTGGATCAAACTGAGTGGGGGTTATGTACCACGGGAAACTATGGGATGACAATGAAATTGATAGCAAGTCAATGCTGCACAATATGCCATCCCCAGTTCCCTGATTTCTTCTGAGGGAAAACAGTAATATTGCACACACTCATGCAGAGGACAATGAGTCATCCTTACAAGAAGTCTTGGATAATTAAGGCTAAGCCTTGTTGGGCTTCCTTCTTTATTGGATATTGGGAGACTGGTGGCAAAATCTTAGCATGATTTATTTGCATTTTAATAGATTCTGCTAACAGAATTTGGCCGACATCTGTTGAAGAATTTTCCCATAAGCTTTGTGGCAAGTCAGAGAGACAATCTGAAAGTACTGTAGTTCCTTGAGACTTCAAAGGGACAGAAAGTACCTGAAGGTAACACAAAAACGCCCTCTGACTCTAAGGGCTTAGGGATAAGTAGTCAGTGGGTAGATCTAAAATAATTTCTCTTTAATCATATGTGATACTTCCATTTAGATAGAAAGTCTCTGCCCACCAAATTTACAGGGTTGTTTGAGCTCATGAGGAAGGGTTCTGGAGAGATGCAAACAGGCTGAAAATTTACCCAAAATTGTTCTTTACTTGAAACCCCTGCAATCTGACAGATTTTTTATTCCAGGGCTTTTATAAACATGTGGGATTAATTGCTGAGATAGTTGTTCCAGTATCCACAAGAAGTTCACTGGATTCCTGGTTAGTTTTGACAATGGTTTCTCCTTGTGAATCTAGACTGATCATTGGAAAAGCCTTTGTTTCAGCCTCACAGCCTCTTTATTCTTAACTTTGGTGGAGTGAATGGAAAAGCATCCAGTTTATTCTTTAACATTTTGTCTTTGAAAATGTCCTGGTTTCTTACAATAGAGATACACTATAATTCCTATTTGGCTTTCTCCCTATAGGGCTCCTATATTAGACTCCTGCACTTTGGCAGTCCACACTGCTGGAGCTGCAAAGTCATAATAAGATCATCTTGCATGGCTTTAGCTCTTTGTTTCCAAGCTTTATTTAGCTGCTTGATGATTTGAGCCAATATTGTAAACAGTATCTAACAGGGCCATGAAACATGCTGTTTCTCAATCTAAACTCTTGTGTTTAAACTACTTTGAAAGCTCTAGATTAAAACTATTGACAAAAGTAGAACTGAAAGCAATCACTGAATCATTGTTACCTAATTTTAACTCTGAGTGTTCAAGAACAGAGTTTCTATCCAGCTTGAAAATTGTGTATAATTCATCCTTTTCTTTTTTACAAGTGAATTCTATCCTTTTTGTTTTCCTTGGAAATAGCTATTGTATTGCTTTAATTAACGGATCATAAATTTGCTTAGTTTTCAGTCACAGATTTCTAGCAGTTTTTATTGTGGAAGAAATCAGTTAAATTTCGTCCTCATACCATCCAGCCTCAAACATCCACTGTTGGGCTTCCCCAGGCACCAACAAAATGTAAATAAATTGATGTGATCTGGGATTCCAGTTTGGTACATAGCAGTAAGAATTCTGCAATCCTCAGTACGTTTACTTGGATCTTTCCTGGGCTTGAAGATACTTAACCATTGCTCTTAGATGAGTTCTAGTCCATGGTATAAAAATTAGTGAAGAAACTACCCATCTTTGTTGGACTGCTTAATTTTAAAAAGCATCTCAATACAAGGTTTGTCTTTGACTTAAGTCGAAATGTTACCGAAATTAATGAGTTAAAGTTGTCTGCTGCAAAAAACAATTCTTGAGACAAGGGAGAGAGGAGTAGCAAGAGTTTTATTTTAAACTGATATATAAACAGGCTAGGTGGAAAGAGCACCTCCAAAATCCTGTCTCCTCAAACACAATGCTGTGAGAAGCTGCATATTTTTGTCAAAAAAAGAGAAGTTATATATAGTTATTAAATTTCTGGCAAATAGTCTGCAAATTAAAAGGGGGCTGGGCTGAGATTTGGCCTGGAAATGGGGATTGTGTTTCTTATCATTTGGGTCTAGTGGCATGCATCTGGCATTTGTAGTTCCCTGACACAGTTTTTTGGTTTATGGGCAGGATTCATTATAGGATGGAATAATCTGGTGGTCACCAAGGCTTCTTGTTGGGATGATTCTGGGTAGGTGACCTGAAAATTAACTATAAACAAGGAGATAAGATGAGAGAGCAGTGAGGACCTCAAATACATTATCTTTTTATGTGGTCACAATGGTTGCGAGTTGGGCATGTTAAGTGTTTTCTGCCATTATGGACTCAAATCTGTGTCACTTATTCTCTACAGTTTGAAAGGACATTAATCTTTAGTGAAGGTTTTACATGAAGTAAGAAGTGAGCAACAGAATTATACTTAGAGTCAAGAATAAGGTTAGAAGGAAAGAAGATGGCGTGGCTTATATTCAGGATATAGCTTTTAATTTCACTCTGCCTTTTTCATACACTTCTCAGCACAATAAGGAAACTCAGTAGAGGGGTTTGTAGAACAGGAAGGGAGAAATGGAAGTGAAGGAGGTAGAGGTGGATAATGGGAAGCAGCCCCTGGAAGAACAGAGGAAAGAGTGACTGCTGGGATGAGGTGTACAGGACGGGTTATCTGTGGTGGGAAGATCGGAGAAGGTGCTGGTGAGGTGAGAAATAGATGAAGAGCTGCAACAGCAGGAGCAGGAGTAATGTGAACAGTGGGAGCAGGAGGTTCATCTGAAGGTTCAAGCTGACTTCATTTTTCCATTATTTCACCCTTGGCTATATACTGTATCTTGCAGAGAAATAAAACTATTCTCATCCTCTCTTTTAGAGCCCTCTTGATGTCAATCAAGAAGCACTGGCCATACCTTCATTTTATCTTTAGAACATTTAGATTCCAACTGGCTGAACAGAATTTTGTTTTTTTTTTTTCATTTCAAAATTTCTCCATAAAGGTCACTGGTATTCAAGACTTCCTTGTATGAGACCATGCCAGTGTTCCAAGTATAGCACACTACTGGAGTTATAATGACTTACCATGAAAAGTAATAGGAGTTCCGAAAGGGGGACTTGACCGACCTTTGGATCTGATATTACGCATCTTGCCAAGGAAAAGTACATGTAAGCCAGAAACACTAAGCTCAGTATACCGGAGGCTGGCGAGTGGGTGGAGAGGAGAGGAGATTGTTGGGAGGATAAGACATGTATGGAGCAGAAAGGAAGAGTGTGCTGTCACTGGGCAGGGTGAGCAATGGAAGCTGCATATAGGGGGGTATGAAAATTTGTATGGGAATATACATTTTCATTCAATCATAAAGAAAAGCTCAGTGTACTTCCAAAAGAGAGAGAGAAATAAAAAAGATAAATCAAATCTTGCTGTTTCTTCCAAAAATCCACTAGGTGATGACTAAAGCTAACATTTTAATAATTCAACTCAGCTGTTTGCTAGATGACCACCAAACTCACTAGTTGTTTTCTCACTCCTTCAAGACCATGAAAGTCAATTAGCAATCCGTTTCTCAATCCAAGCAACATAAAATGTTGAGTTAGCAAAGATGGAAAATTTTATGTTCAGATTAGCAACAGAAGATAAAGACAGAATAGACAGAAAATGAATGATCCCTCAGTGACTTTCTGCACCAGAAAGGTGGAGATTCTTTCCAAGAAATGCTGACCTCCGGTTCATAGAGCCTGATGCCTCAGGGGAATGGGTGCCCAAAATTCTGGTGCACAGTTGTTTGGCGCATCAACATACCAGCTACCAAAATGTTGTAGAGGAAAAATCCATTTAATCTTTTTTTTTTTTTAATATGACTGAGAGAAAATGTACATTCCCATATAAATTTACCTCCCCACCTATATGCAGCTTCCACTGCTCCCCCTGCCCAGTGACAGCACATTATTCCTCTCTGCTCCATACATCTATCATCCTCCCAACAGTCTCTTTCCCCTTCTCTCCACCCACTCTCCTTCCTCCAGCCAGAGGTCAGCAGGATGATATCCTATAGATGCATAGAACCATAAAGTGCTTCCAATATATGGTCACTCTGCATCGCCAAGTCCAATCCATTCGTGTCCGAAGAGTGGAACTTCATTATGATTTATGGCCAAGGGCTGCATCAGGGCCAGGGGCCATGCTCCCAGGGGAACCCTGAAACTGCTGGACCATCAATTGAGGTCTTTTAGTGGAGATCTCAGGATGCACCCCTTTTTATTCTTGTGTTGCCAGTGAGACTCAACTTAGTGAGCTCCATCACGGCTATCACTGGTGGTGGCCGGGCACCATCCAGTTCTTCTGGTCTCAAGTCGATGTAGGCGCCCACTCATGTGGGTCTCTCTATCTTCTGGGTTGTCTTTACCCTGTGTTGTCTGGGGTCTTAAAAGCTGCCAAGCTGCCATCCGAGGGCACAGCAAATGGTCCCAACTCAGCTGGAACGGATGCTCACTGAGGACCAAAATGACATGGGGTAAAGACAATCCATTTAATCTTTGAAATAAGATTAAGAGGATTTATTCAGTTAAAAATATATATATTACATATATATGTAAACCAAGATGCATAAAGATACCAGTTCACATAATACGTAAACTGACGACTCCAGTGAGACAGCATCTAACAGGAACAGATATAGTCCAGGGAACAAAGAAATTACAATTATTTTATAGGTTTTGGCTGAGGCCACAAGAAAGGTAGATTAGTAGGTGCGGAATGAAGTTCTATTGGATAATAGAGCCGCCATGAGTCGGATCCAACTCGACGGCATTTGGCTTGGCTTGGCTTGGCTTGCATAATTGGGTACCAGGAGAAGGCTTACAGTGATAGAGTTTCAGAAATTCATTACAGATGTTTTCAATTATAGTCACAAATGCTCGCAATGCATATCCTTCATGAGTGGTCATAAAAATATCACTGCATGAAATAAAATAGTGATAGCTAGATGTCTCAGAAATTAATGAGAACCACTTGGTGCCAGGGTCTTGTTTTTCAGAAACAGCTTCTTAAAACAAAATCCTTTTAAGTTGTCTGGGAAAGTTTTAGGTAAGATTAATTCCATAAGCCTTTAAAAACAGCCTTTATTACATATCTGTTCTAAAGACTCACTTTAAACAAGAGATACCTGTGTAAAGATTTCTTTTCTTAGAGTATACTTCCTTTGCAGTCTGACTTTTCAGCAGAGATAGAAAGCTTCCTCAGTTCCTAATGATTTGAAGAGGGTGACCGTAGGCATTTGTCAAGCGGTCTGAGCTGTTTCTATTGAAAAACAGCTACGCAATTCAAGTCTTGCAAGCACAGATTTAGAGAATCACCTTAATTTAGCAGACTGAATTTTCAAACTTCATAGCTTCACTTTTGGATGTATTATTTTTTCTTTTTCTGAGTTAATCACAGAGAAAAAGTCAATCATATTTTCCCTTGATTCCCACAGTTCCTAACTCAGGGAGCTCAATGACACAGTTTGAACACTCTGAGCTAATACCTTGTTGATACAGCTAATGCCTGGATGATACAGATAATGGGCTTAAAAACGTGCATCTGAAGAGAAAAGGTTTAAACTGATTCTACTGTAAAAATCAAAAGAAACCAAGGATTTTTGCTTTTAGACAGTAAGCCTTTTGGTTTTATTGGAAATTGCTACAAAATTAATAGAAAATCCCATTCAGCATATCGGAACATACCAAAAGAAACGAAGAAGAAAATCTATACAGACATTTTAATGAGGAATTTATAAAACCATATGGGAGTATTTACAGACTTGAATGAATAGACTCAAAAGCTATATTCATGGAAGAAACAATTAATACAAGTAAAATTATAATTCTAACCAATTTATAAACAATACAACTCAATCAAAACTGAACTAGAATTATCATCAATGAACTTTATATTAGTATATAAATAAACGGATATTTTGAGTAATGGCCAAGGCAGTTCTAGTAATTAATAGGGATTATTACTATAATCATAACAACTTTGTCATATTGGTAAAAGACTAAACCTGAAAGTTGAGGGAAAATAATAGATAATCCATGATTACAAGTATTTATAAATAAGATGTTAATGTCATATGGGGAATTAAGTATTGGTGGATAATACAAAAGACAACTCATTAGTGTTGATATAGTTAGTTTTCCATATGGAAAAAAGTGTACTATAATGCACACATAAAAATCCCAGGCATATTGAAGAAATAAGTGTCAGTAACAAAATCATAATTCTTATTAAAAAAGGAGAAAATATCTTTACAAACTTAAAAAACAAAGGAATTTTTAAACATATATACACACACAATGAAGATTTATAAATATTTCTACAACAAAATCTCCAGAATGAAAAAGATATCAAAGAAGAATTGTAATAGAGCTAAACATAATTTAAAATATTTTCAAAATGAAAGAGGATTCATCTACTGAAGTTTTGAGGTGGAGTGTGAATGAAACCAAAGAAATCAAACCCAGTGTCGTTGATTCAATTCTGATTCATAGCCACCCCGTCGTTCAGAATAGAACTGTCCCACAGAGTTTCCAAGGAGTGCCTGGCAAATTTGAACTGCCAACCTTTTGGTTAGCAAACATAGCACTTAGCCATCATACTGCTGGCGGGTGAGAATAGAGAAAAATAATACAGGAAAAATTTCAGAGAGATATGAACTTTGACTTTTGTCTCAAAGTGAAAAGAAGTTTTGCATTTGATTAAAATGGAGTAGGACAGTACAGTAAGAGCAAAGCACCATGAAAAGTGCAGAGGTGTAAAAGCACACGGCATATTCAAGAGCTAAGGAAAATCATTTCTGCAGTTTCTTCACATGGTGAATGCGGGCAGTGGCAGCTGATACTGGTAAAGTGCAGTCCAGGATTATGCTAAAACACAGGTCTCGAACTTATTTCACAGCGTCCTTAGTGTCTCAGCAATTTTTCAAAATTTTCTTTTACAAAGGAAATTCTTAACAGTCCAGTTATTAAGTAATTAGGAGCAAAAAAATCAATAAATTTCTTAGACCTAACAGGTTAGTCTACTACTTGCCCATTTGTCAAACTGTAGTGGCTTGCTTGCATGTTACTACAATGCTAGGAGTTATGCCAATAATATTGCAAGTACTGGTAGTGTCACGTGTGGTGCATAGATTTCAGTGGAGCTTCCAGACTCACGTTGGTGAATATGAGAATCTAACACACGTCACTTAGGCTGCTGAGCCGCATTCCATCCTATGTCTCTCCCTATCTCTGGGCAAGTAAAATTGATTAAGATCTCAGAGAGATAATGAAATTTTGGGTAATTCACACTGTTTGATAAGATGTAATGCAATCTTATGATGTAATGGAATCTTGTGACTCTTGGTTATTATTCTGTGACAGATGCCAATCTCTCTGAAATCTTGCTACAAAAATTGCTTGAAATGTAACCCAAAGAGGTACAGTTTTCTGGAGAAGTTATTTTCACTTTTCCCCCAGATATGCTGGCTTATCTGCAGATAAATCACTCCTTGAACCCCAAACCATCTCTGGATTTTCAGCTCCAGTGACAGGCAGAATGAACTTGCTTTAGCTCGGCACACTCATACTGGGAAGAAAGGCTTGTAGATATACTTCCGAAAATTAGCCAATGAAACCCCTACAGATCACAACAGAATACTGTCTGATATAATGCTGAAAATTGAGTTTCCTCGGCTTGAATGCACTCAGAAGCACAGTAGCCACAGCAATGGACTCAAACACCCCAATAATCATGAACATGGACGGATCCTGAAGACGACACAGGGACAGGTAACTTTTCCACTATACATAGCTGCTGTCAAGGGTTAGAGTAGACTCCACATCAACTAACACCAACCAGGGGGAGGGGTCAGTGATCTACTGTTTAAAACTCTATTTACTGAGGGCTCAGGTAAGATAAGGTTTGAGTGTTCACACTTCATAGCTCCCTGCTGTTCATAGTGACCCTGGAAAGAGCATTTCAGAAGAAGAAAAACTCTAAAAGACGATTTAAGAGGGAATATTTTTACTGCCTGCTTACTGTACTTTTTTTTTTTTTTTTGCAAACTATTTGTTGTTGTGGGCAATGAGTCACCAATGACTAAAAGATAAAAATGACCTGTTCCTACAGATGTGCATTTCTAAGAGAAAGTGAGCCTCCATTTGTGCCTACCTCTAGGTGACTGACTTTACGTTCCTCATCTCAGAACAAACCAAGAAGTTACATATAAACTAAGACATCTTAAATAACTGAGCCAAATTCACACCTCACAAGATAACGTGACAGAGGCTGGTTTCAAACCAGGCTGCAGATGCTACCAATCCATGTTTGGGGCACTGATGGACACAGACTCTCCTGAACAGTGTCAGGTGAGAGCCTGGGCCCTCAGCCTTTCTGATGCCAGCTTCTGAACCTTACTTGGCAGCCAACCTGCAGTGACTTCATTTTCTTACCAACAGCATGAGGATAACACCACCCACTTCACCAGGTGGTTGAGGGTATTAAATTATTTTAAAATAATTTGCAATACAGATACATAGTAAACAGTCAATGAAAACTATTATTAGAAGTAACCCTTGCCCTCTTCTAGGCTAGCGTCATTTGCATCACTTGTGGTGGATCACCCTTCTTCTTCTTTAAAATACATTGTTTTCTTTGAGATGCATGTAAGCCTATAAAACACAGATGGAAAGGATGCAATGAGGTGGATTTCTTTTCCTCCATTGACCACTGTTTTCTCTGAGCAAGTTCTCAAGGAATTATTTAATACTCTAAATGACACAAAAAGATGTTAAAGATAATACATGCCAAACAAATAAGAACTCCTTGACAACTAGGCTATGTCAATATTTTCAAAATGTCCTGAATGCATTAGAAACAAATCAGTACCTTAGGCTCCCCCCCCCCAAAAGTCCAGCCCATGGTTTCCTCTGAGTGTTCTCTGAAGGCTTAGCTCACAGTGTGTACTATTTGCATCTTCCTGCCAAACTTATGAGACCCCTGAAATGGAGATGTGTTTAATAAATTAGTCAAATTCACACAGCAAAGGTAAAGGAGGTTGGCTGAGATCCTAGCTGCAGATACCAGCAAACCTTGGTGCATGAGTAAGATCCCCCTGAGCAGCCGTGCTTGCAAATGAAAAACTGAAAATGATCATTTGACTCTGAAAGTGTATGTAAAATAACTTGAAGAGGAAAAAATACGGTCATGCTGCTGCCAAACAAGTATCAGGATAAAACATAAATACTCGTGTATTAATCATCAGTTAACAAAAATATGTCAATATGTAGACACGTCTAAATAACAGAAGCAATTCATGTATTTATTTTTTATTTTGTTTTTATAAAAGGCTCTTCACAAAAGGACTAAATCTGTCAACTTTGATGACTCCTTTAGTTTCCACCCGTGACCCCTTCTAATGTTGTTGTCATTGTTGTGTGCTGTACAGTTGAATGAGACTCGTAGTAAGCCTGTGTATGCCCTGCGTTAATGGAATGGTTCATCCAGGAGTGGCGAAGGCATTTACTCTCAGCGGTGCTCAGGCCTTAGTGAATACCCTTCAAGTTACACGGCCTAAAAAGGTTTGGACGGGGACAGAAAACTATGTATATTCACATAAGTAATGAAGGACTTTTCCACACCACCTGCGGAAAGGAGAGTTTTCACCACATAGAATACTTTGTTTTGCTTTGTTTTGGAAAATCATAAAATCCCACTGTGGAAAATAAGATAAAACAGAAGAAGGAAAGAATATTCTACACTAGTGAACCATTAAGCTTATTCTGATCATTTCTTTGATGATTTTTTTTCCCACTTAGCATTAATATCTTTAGATTCAATGTCCTTCCATGCCCCAATTAGTCAGGAACAAGGCCAGCCAAATGCCGTCGAGTCGGGTCCGACTCGTGAGCTCTAATGAAGAGTACAAGAGTATTTGATGTATCCATTGTCAAAGAATATAAAATTCACATTTTGGAGTCACATTAAATGTAAACATTTCTGAAGTATCTTCAGGACTACAACCCTACACAACAATTTCAGAAAAAAGGCAAACAGGAAGAGTAGCAGAGCACACTGATCTCCCCGGTATACTGGTAGTGAGATGATGAGGTTGTGCTCAGTTCTCATTGATTCAGTTTCTTTTCCTATTCTTCTGATTAGTAATCATAGATAACTCCAACAGAAATCTCCGTCCTGTCTTCTTTTTTTCACCAGTAGAGTAGAGATGTTGGGTGGGTAGCCTGTGTTTTTTAATGCCATAATTTTGAATTTTCTTCTGGTTACAAGTTAATATATCATTAGTGGACAGAATTTACAGAATACAAGGAATGACTGAAAATAATCCAATGAAGATAATTAGAGCTTAATTATTTTACTTTTCTTTTATTATGACTGAGTGAAAATGTACATTCCCATATAAATTTACATGGCCGCCTATATGCAGCTTCCACTGCTCTCCCTGCCCGGTGACAGCACACTATTCCTCTCTGCTCCATACATGTCTCATCCTCCCAGTAGTCTCCTTTCCCCTCCTCTCCACCCACTCTCCTTCCTCCAGCCAGAGGTCAGCAGGATGATATCCTATAGATGCATAGAACCAAAAAGTGCATCCAACATGGTCACTCTGCATCACCAAGTCCAATCCATTCGTGTCCGAAGAGTGGACCTTCATTATGATTTATGGGCAAGGGCAGCATCAGGGTCAGGGGCCATGCTCCCAGAGGAACTCTGAAGCTGCTGGACCATCAATTGCTGTCTTTAGTGGAGATCTCAGGGTGTGCCCCTTTTTATTCTTGTGTTGCCAGTGAGACTCAACTTAGTGAGCTTTTTAAAATTTCATTGTAGTTAAGTATGCACAAGTATATACAAGACAAAACTTGTCTTAAGCATACAGTTTAGTAACACTAATTACTTCAACGATGTTGTGCAGCCGCTGTCACCATCTACCTCCAAAACTTTTGTCACTGATAAAAGAAACTCAGCATCCATTAATCGATAACTCTTCATGCCTCCTCTGTTTTATTTCCTAGCAACCATCCTTCTACATTTGTCTCTCTATAGTATCCTATTCTAGATACTTTCACAATCAATGTCCATAGAAGCAGCATTCAAGAGATCAAAAGAGGTATTGCACTGGGCAAATATGCTGCAAAAGACCTCTTTAAAGTGTTAAAAAACAAGGATACACTGTAAGGACTAAAGTGTGTCTGGACCAAGTCATGGTGTCTTTCATCATCTCATTTACACGTGATAAACCAAAACGAAACCCACTGCTGTTGAGTTGATCACAGTGTATGGCAACACTGTAGGACAGAGTAGAACTGCCCTATAGAGTTTCCAGTGATTGCCTGGTAGATTCAAACTGCCCTTCTTTGGGTTAGCAGTTGTAGTATTTGACCACTCCAACATCAGGGTTTTGTAGCTGGGCAATAAATAAAGAAGACCAAAGAAAAGTTGATGCATTTGAATCATGATGTTGGCGAAGAGTATTGATTATGCTATGGACTGGCAGAAGAATGAATAAATCTGTCCTTAGAAACAAGGATGGCGAGACTTCATCTCACATACTTTGGACATGTTACTAGTAGGGACTAGTCCCTGGGAAGGAATATCATGCTTGGTAAAATAAAGCCTCAGCAGATAAAAGGAAGACACTTTATGAGAAGGATTGACACTGTGGCTGCAACAACAGGCTGAAGCCCAGCCATGATTGTGAGGATGGTGTAGGACCAGGAAGTGTTTTATTCTGTTGTGTATAGAGTCTCTTTGAGTAAGAACTGACTCGATGATGCCTAACAATAACAACATAGAGATTTACTTCACCTAAGAGAAACTATACAGTCTTTTCCCACCTGCCTTTGTGCCCTTTGTTCCTGTATGCCTGATTTGCATCACTCAGCACAGTGCTCTTACAGCTCAATTCTGTCATTTTGTTTTTATATATGCACATATATAAACATAAGTACATATATATCTATAAACAAATTACGGTACATGCACACATTGGATTACTTTACAATCATAAAGTGCAGTGATGAATCTGTGAAATATCTCACCACATGGGTGAATCTGTAGGACATTGTGTTTAATGAAATTAGTCAATCACAAAAGGAAAACTATTGTATGAAATGACTATTAGAACTCAAGAAAAAGTTGGCACAAAGAAAAATACATTTTTTGATGGTTACAACAGTGCAAACCCATAAGATTAGGATGAAAATGATTAAAAGCAACATGCTAGATCATCTCAGTAATATATAACTAAAAATATTACAGCAATGGTGGTGTTGATTAGAATCATGATTTCGTTAACATTGGAACCCTGATGGCACAGCAGTTTACAGCTTGGCTGTTAACCAAAAGGATGGCAGTTCAAATTTACCAGTCACTCCTTGGAAAACCTATGGGGCATTTTGACTCTGTCCTGTAGGATTGCTGTAAGTCAGAATTAACATGATGGCAAGGAGTTTGGGTGTGGTTAACAACAATGGGTATGACTTTAAACTGCAGTATACTACTGGGAAGCTAGGTTAGTTTTTTAATAAATATCAAAGTTCACAAACATTTGTGTGCAATAAATAGAATCTTGTCAGTGTTTTCCCATTGTTTAGTATTCTGAATTCATCATTCGATATTTTTGAGCAATATTATACCTATCTTCTTCTTGTTGTAGTCATTGAGTCTCTTGCTCTGAGATCCTTCAGAAAGGTACCACTCAGGAAACGAAATGAAGCCCTGTTGAATTAGTCTTAGGCAGTGGGTAGGCTGTTTTAGGAGGCAAGTTTAGTTCCTCAGTTCTCAATGTATTTCAGCATCATTACCCATACCATAAATCTTATAGCTATTACATATTCCTTTTAAAACCGGTCCTGAGAATTATCTTCTCAATTGTTTTAACATTTGTTTGTGCATACTTTAGTAAAACATAGTAAAGAACATTTATTTTTAAACAAATAATACTTCCTTAAAAAAATTTTTTTATTGTAGTGGAGGTATAGAATCCACATTAATTTTGGATGCTTACCTGTCTGCAGCTCCTGCTGTTCTCCTTGCCTCATGACAGCACACTCCTCCTTTTCATTTTATAGTTCTTGTATTCTCTTAACAAGCCTCTGTCTCCTTCTCTCCATTCTCTTCTTTCCCATCTCAAAAGAAACCAGTAGGACAGCATCCTATGAAATCCTATAAAGTACACGCACTTTATGGTCACGTTATATCCCTGAGTCCAGTCTATTTTCGTTTGAATAGTTGACCTCAGTAGTGTCTTCTGGTCAGGGGCAGCAGCAGGTCAAGGGCCATGGTCCTAGGTGATCCCCCCACAGGCTGTCGGACCATCATTTGTGGTATTTTAGTAGAGGTCTTGAGCTGCACCCCTCTTTTTCTCATGTTGCCACTGGGACTCAACATTGTGTGCCCCTTCACAACTGTCTTTGGTGATGGCCAGGCACCACCTAGTTCTTGTGGTCACATGTTGATACAGTCTCCCATCCACATGGGTCCTTCTGTCCCCTGAGCTCTTTTTCCCTCATGTGACTGTTGTTCTTTGTGATATCTGTTACAGATGAGTTGGGACCATTTGGTGTACCTCAGATGGCAGGTTGCTAGCTTTTAAGACCCCTGATGCCACTCACCAAAATAGGGTAGAGAAGACTCCCTTAGCAGCAGGCTTGTTATGCCAGTTGGCCTTTGATGTCCCCTGAGATGATGCTCCCCAGACTCATCCCCTAGTGCTCTATCATTGTGATACTGGGTTGAGATTAGAAGAGCTTTCAGTTTATGGTGAAGTCCAGTTAAGTCGATCTACTTTTTACTGTGTGCTGTCACTGCTTTCACTCAACCAATTTGCTATCCGCTATCTAATCTGTAACCAATCCTTTCCCTTCCTTCCCATCCTTGTAGCTGTCAAAGAGTTTTTTCTTCTGTACAAAAGTCTATTTTGAGTCCTTATAGCTGGGGTCTCACAAAATGTTTGCCCTTTTGTGGCTGATTTCACTCAACATAACGTCTGCCAAGTGAAACCAAGTTACGCTATGCTTCCTAAAATCATCACTGTTCTTTATCATTGTGTAGTGTTCCACTGAGTATATGTGCTATGGTTTGTTTATCCATCCCTCTGTTGGTGGACACCTGAGTTGATTCCATCTTTTTGCCACTGTGGACTGTTCTCTGATGAATATCCATGTGCATTTATCTGTTCCTGTGAAAGCCTTTGTTTCTGTAGGATATATTCTGAGCAGTGGGATTACTGGATCAAATGGTATTTCTATTTCCAGCTTTTTAAGGAAGTGCCAAATTGCTTTCCAAAGAGATTGTACCATTTTGCAGTCCCACCAGCAGTGTAGGAGAGTTCTGATTTCTCAATAGCCTCTCCAGCATTTGTTGTTTTGTGTTTTTTGGATTATGGCCAACCTTGTTGGTGTGCGATGGTATCTCATTGTAATTTTGATTTTGATTTCTCCGATAGCTAATGTTTATGAGCATTTCCACATGTGTCTTTCAGCTGCCTGTTGTATCCTCTTTGGTGAATTATCTATCTTCTTTGCCCATTACTTAATTGGGTTATTTATCTTTTTCTTGTTGATATTTTGCAGTACCAGGTAGATTATGGAGTTTGCACTTCAATTTGATGTGTAATTGCCAAACATTTCTTTCCCATTCTGTAGGTCTTTTGACTCTTTTGATAGTCATAGGATGAGCAAGTGTTTGATTTTTTAGTAGTTTCTATTTATTTTCTTTTCTGTTGATTGCACCTTGTTTGTCAGATTTTGAAGTCCATCTAAGGTGTGTGTTAGAACTTTCATTGTTGATCCTATTTTTCTTGCATGAGCTTTATTGTTTTAGACTTGATATTTAAATCTCTGATCCATTTTGAGGTAGTTTTTGTGTAAGGTGTGAGATATGGGTCTTGTTTCAGTTTTTGTCAGATGGATATCAAATTTTGCCAGCACCGTTTGTTAAAGAGACTGTTTTTATTCCAGTTTACAATCTTAGGTCCTTTGATGACAATTGTTCATGAGAGCCTGCTGGTATCTCTGGCATCTCCACTTTGTTTCATTGATCTATGTATCTCTTTTCATACCAGTATCAGGCTGTTTTGACTACTGTGGCAGTGTAATAGGTTCTGAGGTCAGGTAGTGTGACGCCTCCCACTGTGTTCCTACTCTTCAGTTGTGCTTTACTTATAAGGGCTTCTTCCATTTCCAAACAAAGTTGGTGATTTGTTTCTCCATTTCATTAAAAAAAAGACACTGGAATTTGTATTGGGATTGCATTGTATATGTAGACTGCTTTGAGTAATGTAGACATTTTCACAATATTAAGTCTTCTTGTTTGTAAACAAGGTAGATTTCTCCATTTACGCAAGTGTCTTTCAGTTTCTGCAGTAATGTCTCCTAGTTCCCTCTGTGTAGGTCTCTTTATTCTCTAGTTAGATTTATTCCTAGGTATTTTATCATCTTGGGGGCTATAGTAAATGGTATTGATTTGGTGATTTCTTCTTTAATGATCTCTCTGTTGGTATAAAGCAATCCTGCTGACTTACCTATATTTACTTTGTATCCTTACACTTTGCTGAACTCTTCTATTAGTTCTAGTAGTTTATTTATGGGTTCTTTACAATTGTCTACATGTACAATCATAACATCTGAAATAGGGTGATTTTTACTTCTTTGCCAGTGCAGATGCTCTTATTTCTTTGTCTTGACTAATTGCTCTGGTTGTAACCTCTAGTACAATGTTGAATAGAAGTGGTGAGAGCGAACATCCTTGTGTAGCTCCCTCTCTCAAGGGGACTGTCCTCTCACTGACTTATTAATTGCTTTCATTCTTTTTTTCATACATATATGAAAATGTGCATATAAGTTCGTGTGTGGAGAGAGATATTTCATGTACTTTTATGGAAATACATATATCTATTTGCAACTGTAATTGCTATCTTTTTAAGCTATCATCCTTTACTATGAAGACTTGCTTTCAGTCAGATGAATTGTATAAAAATATAATGTTACATTGAGTGAGCAAAAGGGAATCAGTGACCAAAGTTGTAGAGTCATGCTTTGAAAGCACTTACATCTATGCTTGCTTATTTTAATTACAGTAATTTCTAGATATTGAAAATTTTTAAAATCATGTATAAGCAAAACTGCCAGAAGCTTATATCTCATTAGCTTTTCCACAAATGATAATGACATGTCATTGTTGTGGTTAGGTGCCATCAAGTTGGTTCTAACTCATGATGACTCTGCACACGACAGAACCAAACACTGTCTGGTCTTGTGCTATGTCCACAAATGTTTTTATGCTTAAGCCCATTATTACAGCCACTGTGTCAGTCCATGTCTTCGAAGATCTTCATCTTTTTTGCTTACCCTCCACTCTATGAAGCATAATGTCCTTCTCCAGGGACTGATCCTTCCTGAAAACATGTCCAAAGTATGTAAGAGGCAGTCTTGCCATCTTTGCTTCCAAGGAACACTCTGGTTGTACATCTTCCAGAGCAGAGCTGTTTGTTCTTTTGGTGGCCCAAAGTACATTCAACAATCTTACCCAGCACAACAATTCAAAGGCATCAAATCTTCTGTCATCTTTGTACATTGTCCAGCTTTCACATACATATGATGCGATTGAAAATATCATGGCTTGAGTCAGGTGCATTTTAGTCTTCAAGGTGACGTGACTTTTCAGGACTTTCAAGAGATCCTTTGTAGCAGATTTTCCCAGTGAATGTGTCTTTTGGTTTCTCGACCGCTGCTTCCATGGGCGTTGATTGTGAAACCAAGTAAAATGAAATCCTTGACAGTCTCAATCCTTTCTCCATTTATGACAATGTTGCTTACTAGTCCAGTGGTGAGAATTTTTGTTTTCTTGATATTGAGGTGCAATCCATATTCAAGGCTATGGTCCTTGATCTTCATCAGTAAGTGTCTCAAATCTTCTTCACTTCCAGCAACTGAAGTGGTGTCACCTGCGTAACACAGGTTGTTAACGAGTCATCCTTCACTCCTGATGCCTTGTTCTTCTTCATATAATCTGACTTCTCAGATAATTAGCTCAACATACAGACCGAAAGGTGTGGTAAAAGGATACAAGCCTGACACACAACTTTCCGGAATTATTGCAAAGCATCTTCTCAGATCATAAAGACATAAAAATCTAAACCAATAGCAGAAAAAACATAGAAATTTGAACTCTTGGAAGCTGAACAACACTTTGCTCAAAAAGTCATGGATTATAGAAGAAATTAAGGGCAAAATAAATAAATTTATGGATTCAAATGAGAATGAAAACATATCCTAGCAGAACCTAGGGGATACAGAAAAAGCAGTGATCAGAGGTCAATTTATCACTATAAATACACACATCTGAGAGAAAGAAAGGATGCAAACCAAAGAATTAACCCTACAGCTTGAACAAGTAGAAAGAGGGCAACAAAGGAACCCCTTAAGCACCAGAAGAAAACAGATCATAAAGATTAGAGCAGAACTAAATGAATCAGAGAAGAGAAGAACAACTGAAAAAATTAACAAAACCAAAAGGTGATTTTTTTAAAAGATATGCAGAAGTGATAAACCATTGGCTAAACTTACAAAAGAAAAACAGAAGAGGAAACAAATAACCTTAATAAGAAATGAGATGGGAGATGTCACAATAGACCCAATCCAAAGTATCATAGCAGAATACTAGGAAAGATTCTACTCCAACAGATTTGAAACCTACAGGAAGTGGACAAATTTCTACATTCATATCACCTACCAAAGTTATCACAAGGAGAAGTAAAACAGCTTAATAAGCCCATTACAAAGGAAGAAACTGAAAAAATCATTAAAAACTACCAACCAAAAAAAGTCCTGGTCCGGATGGGTTCACCGGAGAATTCTACCAAACTTTTAGAGAGTTAACTCCAATAATACTGAGACTATTTCAGAGCACAGAAAGGGACAGAATACTCCCAAATTCATTCTATGAAGCCAGCATAATCCTGATACCAAAGCCAGGAAAAGATTCCACAAAAAAGAAAATTACACACTAATATCTCTCAAGAATCTAGACGCAAAAACCTTCATCAAAATCCTTGCCAATAGATTTCAACAATGTATCAAAAAATAATTCATCATGACCAAGTTGAATTCGTAGCAGGGATGCAAGGCTCGCTGAACGTCAGAAAAACAATGTAATCAATCACATAAATAACACAAAAGATAAGAATCACCTGATTGTGTCATTTGATGCAGAAAAGGCGTTTGACAAAGTGCAACACCCACTCATGCTAAAAACTCTCAGCAAAATAGGAATAGTGGGGAAATTTCTCACTACGACAAGGGACATGGAGACAAAGTGAACCACCCACATCATCCTGAGTGGAGGGAGACTGAAAGAATTCACCCTGAGAATTTGAACTAGACAAGGATGCTCACTCTTACCATTTCTATTTAACATTGTGTAGAGTTCCCAGCCAGGGCAATTAGACAAGGCAAAGAAATAATGGACACCCACATTGGCAAAGAAGAAGTAAAGGAAAACTTTCTGGAGCCACAGGAGCTGGATGAACCCCTGAAATTGTTGCCCTGGGATAATATCTAATACTTGAACCAAGAATAACCCTGAAGTCCTCTTAAAACCGTGCTTTAGCTTAGCCAGTAAATAATGTCTACCTTGAGCATCATGCTCTTTAAGAACTACCCATCTGTGATCAAAGTGACAATAGACTCTGAAAAGATGAGATAGAAACCTTGAAGGTCAATGAACTTATATTGATAGGGAAGATACAACTCGGAAAAGGTGGCTGAAAACAGCTGCACAGCTGGAAGAATGTAACCAATGTCACTGAATCAATTGCTTGTGTAGAAACGGTTGAAGTGGTGTATGTTTTGGGAGTGAATGTTGTAGACAATAACAATAACCAAATTCACCAGGCAGCAGTAACTTCCACTATTTATGTGTGAAAATGGTACATTAAAAAATGGAATAATTTGAAATTTTATAAGGTAAAATCTTAAAAGTTAATGTAAGGGACTAAAACAAATAGCAGAGCCAAGAAATCAAATTCAGTAAACTTCATCTATGCACTAAATTAAAACACATTTTCAATAAACTGGTGGGTTGGATTACTTAGGTGATCTTGTTTTATGATCTTGGGAAAATTATCCACTCATGTTAGCATTTGCCTCGCATCCTGACAATGTTTAACTTCACTTTCAGACCTTGAGTTGATTGAATGGTCCATGGCCCTACACGGACCAAGGTCTTCCTTAGCTAGGGTGAGATAGACACAAGCTTTGGCTTCTTGTAATTTGCTGGCATAAGCGTTACTGAGGAGAATAACACTGGCTGATCTAATAAGGCAGAAAATCTTTTGGTTGATCTCCATTTAAAAATATATGTGTCGTCTCCTGGAACAATGTAGGGTAGATTTTGGTTTTCATTTGTTAAAAACTTTTTCAATCTGTGAAAAGATTTCTCAGAGAATTGGTTTAAACATTGACAATATTTAACAATGCTAACAACTGAAATAAGAATTTTGACAAAATTTGACAAAATCATGTGGCTTTTGTTCAGAGTCCGGCATTTAAATTTTAGCTCAAAGGAAATTTGGCAATTTTTCTCATTTCATAACACATTTTACATGATTTACAACATTAAAAAAATCTTATTAGTGTTTTCTTTTTTATAAAATGGAAACAAAGCCTTTGAGGCTTTCTATGAAGTTTCAGAGTTATTAGGAGCTCATTATAGAACACTGAGAAACAGTATTTAAGTTATTCAAACCAAACATCCTAAAAGTAAAAGTCCTAGGTTTTTAAAACCATACAGCTTTGTTTTTTTGACCCAGGAAGTTAGCCTGTGGAACACTTGTCTGTAAGACAGACTGCAGAAAGAATAAACTTAACCTTCCCAACTCAGTAATTAGAAAAACTCTGTTAGCATAATGAAAATTTTTTTATCCTAACAGTTATATAACTGAATCTTTGTTTTATATTTTATCTGATATTTAAAAGTTTGAAACATTTGTGTGAATTACCCATCAAACATTTAGCTACAATAAATGAGAACCTTGACTACATCAAACAAAAAACTTTAATAAATGTTTCAAATATTTTCTCTTTCTTACAGGAATAAGAAAAAATATTTATTTTCACTGTATTTCTCATATATACTGATTTAATTCAAAGGTTTTACAAGTAGGCATCAGAAACCTGGGCACCTTAAGTAGATTCTCCGAAAGTTAAAAACTGCTTCATGAGGAAAAGGAGAAAAAAATCGACAACTGTCAGTCACGATTTTCTGAAGAACTAAAACTAGACAAACAATTATGAAAATTTATCAATCCGGGAATCTAACTCAAAGACTAGACTTACAGAATGAGGTATAATAATCACGTGGAGCACACCTTTGGAACCCAGTTAATTTTCCTGGGTGGAGACCTAGTTTATTATTTTAAATATATTAGTTCCTCTAATTTGAAAATAATAATTGCTAAACAAGCTCAAGTGAAAAAAACTGGTTTGCTTGTGGCAACATATTTTCCAAGAACATCCTGGATAAGGAGGTTTCAGGTAATCATTTGTGTCCCTTCTCACTCTAGGACTGAGAGATGACATCCTGCATCTGAATGACTTCAGAAGAAAAGACCTTTTGGGAACAAGTTGTGGACATCCTACATCAGAATGACCACGGAGGAATGATTTTTTGAGTTAGCAGAAGCAAGAATGGAATCGAGTTTCAAATCCTAAATTAGCCATTTTACTTATGTCAAATACTTCAATTTAAAGTCTCTTAGCATAATCTAAACAACAATAAAAGATAACACTAGATGTTTTCAGTTAATTGCATAAATTATAATCAGTATTTATTTATTAATATTAGTGAAGGACGCATGAATCCTCTATTAACGGTGTTAGTAAAATTAACAGTAAATCTTGATTTACCAATTGGTTTGCTAAGTGTGTGATAGAAGAGGAAAAGAGCTTGAGTGTCCAATCTTACTTAAGAAAGATGGCTTTACAAAGGAAGTTCTTTAAGGACATAGTATCATTTGACATAATTTCTAGTTTATTCACTGAATTCAACGTTAAATATAAAAAATAACTTTTTATTTTTTACTAAAGTATTTTGCAATTTCAGATTTACAGAAAAATTGTGAAGATTTAACAAGGTCATCATTAATATGAAAGTAAATGAGAGCAATTACATTCAAGTGAAAGAATTATGATTATATTTATGGCATAAATATCAAATAAATTTTTCTTGTTAGTAACCATATTCAGTACAATGTTATAGTTTTTCTTACAAACAGATAATTCTAAGTTTGAGTACACTAAACAAGGAATATATAGTCTTTGTATACATAGATTTCAAAAATTTTTTATTACATTTAAAGATTCATTTAAACTTACATTAGTAAATTAAATAATTTCTACACTTAAAATAAAAGCATATCCTAAAAATAAAGTTTTGCAAGGTCAAATTATTAAGCTAAATTGTTTTAACAACTTTAATAAATGTACAAGATCTGACAGTTAAGTTCGAGAACTCAACCTACAAAAAGTGCTACAGATTTCCTCATTGCTGAATTTATCTTTACGGTCACTTTGGAAGTACTTCTTTTGGGAAGCTATATACTGACTCCAGTACCCAGTCCACCCTTCAAAGCAGTTTTGGAACTCTTTCTGCAATGGGCATTGAGCACGATGGCAAGGTGGCAACTTTGTGAATCTAATTATATAGCTGCTGGTAAGGGAGTTTTTAGCCAGCACACAAATAGCGCTATTGGAACACACTCCCTACTCATCTGGTCTGGCCTCTAATGACTTTTTTTCTTTACCTAAAGATGAAGGAAATATTGAAAGGAATATGTTTTGATGACATTCAGGATTTCAGGGTAATACAGTAATAGCTCTGATGACCATTGCAGAAAAAGAGTTTAAAAATTGCTGTGAAGGGTGGACCAGACGTGTGGTGCTGGTGTACAGCTACCCAAAGTGAGTACTTCTAAGGTGACCATAGTGATACTTAGCAATGAGATGGGTAGCACTTAAGAACAATTAAGTTTGAGGACTTAACTGTCAGATTTCGTATTTATCAAATTTGTGCAGGTCAGTTAAGACTGACAACCTCTTTTTTGAAAGATGTTAAATATTTTCTTAAAGCATTTCTAAATATATTTTTCATTGAAAATAGTTTTAGCAAAGCTGTTCAGCTCTTGCAGTGGTAATAAAAACAAGGCAGAAATAGACTGTGGATGCTAAGGAGCCAAAGATTATTAAAATATTTATATGTAGCTGGTCACATTGTTGTTTTTAAAACTTATTTGTTCTGCTTTAAACATTTTTAATGCCTTATTTTGGAAACCCTGGTCAGCAGTTCAAATTCGCCAGACATTTCTTGGGAACTCTGTGGGGGCAGTTCTACACTGACCTAAGCATCGCTATGAGTCGGAATCAACTCTGCGACAGTGGATTTGGTGATTGGGTTCATGAGTCAGAATAGAAAACCTCGTAGTGTGGTGATTAAGTGCCACTGTGAGCAGTTGGAATCCGCCAAGCACTCCTTGGAAACTCTACGGGGCAGTTCTACTCTGTCCTACAGGTTTGCTATGAGTTGGAAGTGACTCGACAGCTTGATTTGAAAATAATAGAAACATTAAAAAAAATGAATAGTGTAAAATATTTTTATACAACTTGACAAAGTCACTTTTTATACAGTCTTGATTACATTTAATTGTTATACATTCACCAAAGGTGTAAGCTGGGGATGCTGATAGTGATGCCTTAAGAGACACGGGCAGATGTTAGTGGTTTGGGTCATTAATTCCTTCTTGCATTCAAATTCATTCTTTCCCCTTACTGGTATATCATATCATATATCCATGCCTGTTTTTTCTTCCAACATCTTTCAAAATCTAATTTATGTGTAATTATTTCAAATATTTTAGAAAATGATGTATTTCTAAGAAGATACTGATAAGCTTACAGGGATACAAATGGTGCTTAATGAGTAAGGGTCAGTTGGGCTTCAGAAACAAAAGGTGAGACATCTGATAATAAAGGTCAGGAGATACCAAAATCACATGCAAGTGGATTTGAAAAGGAAACAATTTGGCCCATGTTGCCAAACTTTTATTACTAAGTCTAGGATTCTCTGTCAGAATTCAGGATTTTCCAGAGATAAATTGTTAAATTCTACAATTACTGCTTAGTTATTATTTGTATCATTATGCTTGGAATAAAAGATACTTATCATCCTTGCTCTAAAATTTAACACACTTTTAATTAAGGTAATTAAAGATACATACTTCTGCATTGCGGTGGGGGAGACCATTTTCCTCCTAAACATTGTATAGATTCAGGTCCATCGATCTCAAAACCATCAGCACAGGTGTATGTGACTTTTTCTCCATGTTGGTAGCTGTCTAACTCATGTGACAGAATGCCGTGATGAATCAAAGGTGGTGGCTCACAAGGCAGTCCTTAAAAAGAAAGAATATCTTCATGTTTCATTTCTTCTGAAATTTAATTTTCTGTGCTGGATGTCCCATTTAGTAGATTTCTTTTCTGTTACTGGCACACCAAAAGAGGTGCACAAATGCTTTCACAACCCACCATTCTGTTGTCACAACCTCAGCAAAAACTTGAGACAAAATGTTGATGCATTTGTGAATGATATAGCCAATGTTTCTCTAACCTGTCACGCGTGTTAAAAAGAAACACATTGAGGATGGATGATTCTGTGAAATACATCATTATGTATTTAAAAGGAACATTATGTATTATGTATTAAAAGGAACACTATAGGAAAAGCATTAAAAAATAAAAATAAAAACACCAGTTGGCAAGGCTGCAACTTGCATAAATAGTTAGGTTTAATTGTACTATACAAACATTTTAAAACAGAATAAATGACAGAGTTGAAAGTAACTCCGTAATTAACCTATGCAATTAAACAAATATGAGACTGATTTGATCATGCAAGATTATTTTAATGGCAAGATACATAAACAGTTATATATGTATATCTAAGTTGTATTGCCTTATGACTTTGATGACAATTGATTATTATTAATAAATTATTCAGAAAACAAGTCTTGTTTCTATGCCCTTGCCTACACACTGAGGTGGTGAACTCCATTTTCCCATTTGGCAAATTATCTGATTTTCTTCAGATAGCCTGAAACTATCTTCACAGATGTAAGTTAATTTAGTGCCTTGTGAGTAGAGTGTGGACTTGGATGTTTCCTTCCTTTCTTCTGATAATCTAGATGATACAATTCTCCCATGTTCAATATGAGGCGGTAGAGAGCATGGAACATGTTCTGTATCAACAACAGAGACATGAAAGGGTAAAGCACAAATATAATGCTTAAATTGAAGAATAAAATCAAATATTCTTTGGAATTATAAAGTAAAGACAATGTAAATAGCATTGTTTAAATGAACAAATATCTGGTACTTGGAAGGATGTATATCATCCCAGTATCAACATCGATGCTACTATCCTCTTGTTTTTATTCCTCTTTATTCTCCTGTTCAACACGAGGAATGAAACAACAGCAAAAACTTTATCTGATTTTTAAATAATATCTGTCTTTTGTCTGTATTTATTTCACTGTATAATTGAATGAATGCTGATTAATTTGGGCATAGATTGTAATTGCTGTTTTAGTTAAAGAGTAATAGATACAGAGAATTGTCTTCATCTTGCTTAATTACAAAAAGCACAGCACAGTATTTATCTTATTTTGAAAGAATATTCTAAAACAAATTATGAACTACTAACCAACACAACGAGGTATTGACTGCCATCTTCCATTTTTGCACACAATTTCATCAGCTTCATGAATTAGGTAGTTTTCTTCACAGAGAATAGATATTTTTTCTCCATCCTGATAATTCACTGTTGTTGTCATATCTCGAGAATTAGGAATATTAGGTGGAGGTGGGCATGATGTTTTTTTTTCTTCTAAAAACAATAAAATCAGATGGTTTTATTAAAAATAAAAAAGACAAAGAACAATCTGAATACATAGAATATTCAGTATCAATGTTTCTTAAATGGTCATGCAATAATTATTATTCTCTGTATTTTTAAACGTAGTTTTATAAACCTTAATAGCCTCACTATGTGGTAACCAAAAGGCTGGCAGTTCAAATCCACCAAGCACTCCGTGGAACTCTATGGAGTAGTTTTACTCTGTCCTATAGGTTCACTGTGAGTTGGAATCAACTCAACTGCACTGGGTTTGGTTTTAATATTCTCACTGTTGGTTTATATTCTTACAGTTTCACTTTTAGCTTTTGTTTTTTTTTGTGGTCAATCTCATAAAATTTATGTGAAATTTAATTGTATCTAACTGGGTTACGCACTCAATAACAGGCATTGTCAGGCTCTTTTTAACAGATATATTCATGATCGAATGCAGAGAATGAAATCTCTCGGAAGGTATTCTATCAGTAGAATCTAATAAGCGGGAGGACAAATTAATTAACAATCCATTCATCTGGTATTGAATCTTGGCTAAGATTAAGAATTAAATATGTTCACTAATGATTTACAGGAACTATTTAAAAAAGGAAACTCAACTGGCAGTACTGTTTATAATTTCTGTACACTGTTTAGAGACGTACAGGTTAATGATGTGCACTCACTTAAAAAAGCTTGGCTTTAGTTACAGGACTAACAAGGTATAAAATACCCTCTCTTTAACCTTCTGTCCTACCTACCTTGGAACTGAGATACCTCAGGAGTGTCTTGTAGGTTTATAATCTGAAGATGGATCATGTTCTGTATAACTGAAGACAGACTCTGGATGGCTGTACCTGAGAGATTTGACCTCTCTCTGGGCCCATTGATTTTACTTTTTCCACTTGTGTTGTGTGGGAGATATTTCACTGAATTGTTGTTTAGTGCCATTCAGCCTCTTCTGACTCATTGTGACCCCATATCCAATAGCACAAAACTGCTTGGTTTTGTATACAATGTTTTTATGCTTGAGCCCATTGCTGAAGCCTTCTTGTTGAGGGTCATCATCTTTTTCACTGACCCTATACTTTACCAAGTATAATGTCCTTCTCCGGGGCCTACTCCTTCTTGATGACATGTCTTATGTATGTGAGATGTAGTATCACCATCCTCACCTCTAAGGAGCAATCTGAATGTACTTCTTCCAAAGCAGACTCATTTGGTCTTTTGGCAGTCCACGGTATATTGAACGTTCTTCACCAACACAGTAATTTAATGACATCAATTCTTCGGTCTTCTTTATTCACTGTGTAGCTTTAGGACACGTATAAGGAGATTGAAGATATCGTGGCTTGCATAAGGTACATCTTAGTCCTTGTTGTCGTTAGGTGCTATCCAGTCCATTCTGACTCACAGCAACCCTGGTGCTGTGTTATGCTCACAAACATTGTTATGCTTGAGCTGACTGTAGGAACCACTGTGTTAATCCATCTTGCTGAGAGTTTCTCTCTTTTACTGACCTTCCAATTTACCAAGTATGATGCCTTCTCCAGTTATTGATCCTCCCTGATAACAAGTCGGAAATACAGAAGACGCAGTCTCTGCATCCTTGCTTCTAAGGAACAATCTGGTGGTTGTACTTCTTCCAAGGGTTATCTTGGATTATTTTGGCAGATCACGGTATATTCAGTATTCTTCTCTAACACCGCAATTCAAAATTATCAATTTTTCTTCCGTCTTCCTTATTCATTGTCCAGATTTTGCATGCATATGATGTGATTGAAGGTACCACAGCTTGGCCAGGTGCACGTTAGTCTTAAAGGTGAAATCTTTGCTTTAAAACACTTTAAAGAGGTCTTTTACAAAGTAGATTTTCCCAATGAATTTTTTGGTTTTCTGACTGTTGCTTCTATGGGTATTGATTATAGATCCAAGTAAAATGAAATCCTTGACAACCTCAATCTTATCTCCATTTATCATGATGTTGCTTATTGGTCTAGTTGTGAGAATGTTTGTTTTCTTGATGTTGAGGTGTAATCTACAGTGAAGGACATAGTCTTCACTCTATCTGTAAGTACTTCAAATCCTCTTTGCTTTCAGCAAGCAAGGTTGTATCACCTACATAATTCAGGTTAGTATGCTTTCCTCCAATCCTGATGTTCCATTCTTCTTCATATAGTACAGCTTCTCAGATTATTGCTTGGCATACAAATTAAATAGACATGGTAAAAGGATACAACTTTTACTCATACTTTTCCTGTTTAAAACATATGGTGTCCACCTTGTTCTGTATGAGCCACTGCTTCTTGGTCCATGTATAGATTCCTCAGGAGCAAATAAAGTGTTCTGGAATTCTTTGCAATGCTATATATAATTTCTTATGATCTACACAGTTGAATACTTTTCCATAGTCAATAAGACAGAAGTGAACAGCTTTCTAGTGTGCTCTGTTTCAGTCAAGACCCATCAGACATCAGTAATGATATCTTTGGTTCAATGTCCTCTTCTGAATCTTGCCTGAATTTCTGTCAGTTCTCTGTCAATGTACTGCTTCAGCTGTTTTTGAATTATTTTCAGCGAAATTTTACTTACATATGATATTAATGATATCGTTTGATAATTTCCACATTCAGTTGGATCACTTTTTTTTAGGAATGAGCACAAATATGGATCTCTTCCAGTTCATTGACCGTGTTGCTGTCCTCCAAGTTTCTTGGCATAGGTGAGTGAACACTTCCAGCACTGCATCTCTTCATTGGAACATCTCAATTGATATTCCTTTCTTTCTTTGTTCCCAACTTTTGCACTCCAATCATCAATAATTATCAGTTCATCTTGACTGCATGTTCAGTGAATTTCAGAATACAGAAGCTGGTAAAAATCTTTGATTTCTTCATCTTGGGCATTAGTGTTTGATGCACAAGTTTGAACAATATCTGTAATAACTGTTTGTCCTTGTAAACAGAAAGATATGAGTCTGACAATGAAGTTCGAGAACTCAACATATAGAAAGCGCTCCATACCTTATTGCTGAGTATCACTATGGTCACCTTCGCCTTGTGAAGCTACATACTGATTCCAGTGCTTGTCCACCCTTCAAAGTAATTTTGGAACTCCTTTTCTGGAATGGCCATCAGGGCTGTCATCATACTACCCTGATGTCCTGAATGTTACCAAAATGTCTTCCTTTCAATATTTCCTTTATCTTTAGGTAAAGCAAAAAGTCACTGGGACCAGATCAGGTGAGTAGGCAGAGTGTTCCAATACAGTTATTTGCTTCCTGGCTAAAAACTCCCTCACAGACAGTGCCATGTGAGCTGGTGCATTGTCATGATGTAACCGCCAAGAGTCGGTGAAAAGTTCAGGTCATTTTTGTTCTTTTCAGGCAGGGTTTTCAATACTTCCAAACAGTAAACTTGGTTAACTCTTTGTTCAGCAGGTATAAATGCATAATGAACAATCCTTCTGATATCAAAACAGGTTAACAACATCATTTTGATTCTTGATTTGGACTGACAGAAATTTTCTGATCATGGAGAACTGGCTGACTGCCACTGTGCTCTTGGAGGCTTTGTTTCAAAAGTCTGACTGATTGGTACACCCATGTTTCATCATCAGTGATAAGATGGCCCCAAACATGGTCTTGCCTTTCTGAAATGTCTTGGCAAACTTCAGCTCTTCTTGGCTTTTGTTCATTGGTGAGCACCATTGGGAACATTTTTGCACACATCTTTCTCATACCAAGATTTTCAGTGCACATTTTCCTGTTTCTCTGTTGACATTTACTTGGTCTGCTGTGCTTCTCACAGTCAGTGGACAATTTTGACAACACAGCTCATCAGTTCTGCTCATTACTGGCTGCCCTGACCTCTCTCCATCAGTGATGTTCTCTCCCCTCAGAAAGACATTTAATCTATTTGTACACTGCTTCCCCATAAACATGGATTAGCAAGTCCCTGATTTCACTCCCACTCTTGCCAAGTTTAACAAGAAATTTAATGTTTTTTCATTGTTTGAATTCAAGTTCCAGCATTCTAGCAATGGCACACAAAAACATGCAACAGCAATAATGAGCACCACTCAGCAAGATGCCACCACATGGCAACACAGGCACAGCTGTATGACACCGATATACCAAGGAAACTGCAGAGTTGGTTGTAAGTGCTGCCAACATAATCACATGGTAGCAAGTTTGCAAACTTGTCAAACCTCGTATTATCCTATCACTGACAGCATTGTACTTGAGGATAGATCTTGAAATGTCCTTTTTGATGAGGAATGCAATGCTACTGCTTTTCAAGTTGCCATTCTTGGTGTAATACACTATATGATTGTCCAGTTGAAAATGGTTGATACCAGTCCATTTCAGCTCACTAATGACTAGACATCAATGTTTATGTGTTCCATTTCATTTTTGGTAATTTCCAATTTTCCTAGATTCGTATTTTGTACATTCCAAGTTCTAATTATTAATATATGTTTGTAGGTGTTTCTTCTCAATTTGAGTAGTGCCACATCAGCAAATGAAAGTTCAGAAAGCTTGACTCCATCCACATCATTAAGGTCAACCCTACTTTGAGGAGGCAGATCTTTCCCAGTAGTCTTTTGAGTGCCTTCCAGCCTGATGAACTCATCTTCAAATAACAATCCACTGATATTCGTAAGATTTTTGTTGTCTAGTTTTTTCCAGAAATAGACTGCCAGGTCCTTATTCCTAGTCTGTCTTAGTCTGGAAGCTCAGCTGAAACCTGTCCAGTGTTGGTATCTGAGTACTGGTGGCCTATCTGCTAGCGTGAGAGTAACAGGCAAGTCCCCACAGTATCACAAACCAACAGACACACGGAAATCTTAGTTCTTCAGTGGCATTTTTGCTTGTTAGCACTTTAAAGAGGTCTTTTGATGAAGCTTTGACCAGTGCCATGTGTCATTTGCTTTCCTGATGCTGCTTCCATGGATGTAGATTGTGGATCCAAGTAAAAGGAAATTCCTTACAACTTTGGTCTTTGTTCACCACAATGTTGCTTATTTGTCTAGTTGTGAAGATTTTTGTTTAATTTATGTTAAAATGTAATGAACACTGACATTTGAAGTCTTTGGTCTTCACCAGTAAGTGCTTCAAGTCTTTTCCATTTTTAGCAGATAAGGCTGTGTGACCTGCATTTTGCATGTTGTTAATGAGTCTTACTCCAGTCCTGATGCCAAGTTCTTCACATAGTCCAGCTTCTCAGAATATCTGCCCGGAATACAGATTGAATGAGTATGCTAAAAATATACAATCCTGGTGCACACCTTTCCTGGTTTTAAACCACTCAGTAACCTCTTGTTCTGTTCCCTCAGCTACTTCTTGGTACGGGAACAGGTTTCTCATAACACAGTTAAGTACTCTTGAATTCCTATTCTTGGCATAGACTACAGAGCACTCCCAGTAACAGATCCATTTGTTGAAACATCTTAGTTAGTATTTGGTCAATCCCTGGAGCATTGTTTTTTGCCAGTGTCTTCAGGGTACATTGGAATTCTTCCTTCAGTAACATCCATTCTTGATCATATGCTACCTCCTAAAACAGTTCAGTGTCAACCAATTCTTTTTTGTAAAGGGACTCTGTGTATTCCTTTCTTCTTCTTTTGGTGTTTTCTTCATCAGTTAGTATTTTGCCTATAGAACTCCACAATATTGCAATTCAAAGATGGGATTTTTTTTTCCTCCACTTCTTTCAGCTTGAGAAATGTCAAACGTGTTCTTCCCTTTTGGTTTCTTAAATCCAGGTCTTTGCACATGTCATTATAATACTTAGTCTTTTTTAGGTATCTTTTGAAAATTTCTGTTTAGCTCTTTTGCTTCATCATTTCTTCCTTTCCCTTTAGCCTCTTGACTTTCAAGAGCAAATTTCACAGTCTGTTCTGACATCTATTTAGGTCTTTTCTTCTTTTCTGTCTTTTAGTGACCTCTTTCTTTATACATAATGTCTTTGATATCATTCTGTAACTGATTTGGTCTTTGGTCACTAGTGTTCAATGCATCAGTTATAATTCTGAGATGAGTTTCTAAATTCAGGTGAAATATACACAACAGCTTGCTTTGATTGCTGTGGACTTGTTCTGATCTTCTTCAATTTCACCTTGAACTTGAATATGAACAGTTGATTGCCTATTCCACATTTGATCCCTAGTATTGTTCTGGATGATAAAGTTGAACTGTTCCATTACCTCTTTCCACAGATATAGTTGATTTGATTCTTGTGTATTCCATTCAACAAGGTCCACATGTGTAGTCACCATTTATGTTGTTTTGAAAAGGTATTCACAATGAAAAATTTGTTGGTCTCACGAAATTCTGTCACAATATTTCAGGCATCATTTCTCTTATCAAAACAATATTTTATAACTACCAATATTTTGTTTCCAACTTTTGTAATCCTAACACTGTTAATTATAATTGTTTCTTGACAATTTGCTTTATCAATTTAAGACTGGAGAAATTATTAAAGATCTTCAATTTCTTCACTTTTCACCTTAATGGTGAGTTCATAATTTCAAAAAATGGTTGTATTAACTGGTTTTCCTTGTAGTCAATAAGTTTCTGTGTGGTTTGTTAATTGACAATAAGTACACATGATATAACTATTAGTTTGAAACACTGTTTTGGTTTGCTTTTGAAGTATCTTGCTGTTTGAAAAGCAATTGATGTAATAAATAGCTATTTTTTTAAGACACAAAGATATAACTTTAACAATTTAGGAAGAAATAGAACAAGTTTTAAAAACATTGTAAAGAAGACCATACCCATGCAGGTTGGCATAGGATCCCACCTTCCATTTATGCAGGTTGATTGTTTGTATTCAGATCTCCCTCCACATCTATAACTCAAGTTTGTGTTATGATTAACTTTAGGCTCATCTAATAGTCTTAAATGAGATCCAAGTATCCTGAATAATTTACACTTCTGAAGTTGTTCTGTTGCTGTAAAATAAAAACATTCCTATGAAAAGGCTAATTATTATAAAATCTAAACAACTACCATGTAACTCTAGCTACAGAATCTATGATGCAATGGAATTATCATTTATGTTTTAAGTTCTATCAAGCAAGCTCTTCTTGATCGTATTGCATGAGATTGGCTCTTATGTATAAATATAACTTTTGGTGCCCATTCTTTGAAATATTGGAGTAAGTATCTCTCATAAAGACTTTTTTGTACATTGGGGATTTGAGAAGTCTAAGAGGTTCTCTTTCTTGGATGATATTCATACTGACTGAACACTCATCGACATCTAATGTGGCCCTGTACCTGAAATGTGTACAAATGTGTGTGCAGTTTCATTTTCCTGATCTCAAGAAATTCTACATTATTTTTAATCGATAGCCTTAAAATATTAGAAATAAAAGCATTAGCTATGGGAATACAATAAAATAAGTTTCTAGTTTAAATAAATTTTTTCAGAAGGTAATGAAATTCAATTAAAAATACACCTAAGATATAGTTTACAGAAACTGAACATTTTAGCATATTTCTTCAAGATCACCAAAACAAACAAGCAAACCAGATACAGGTCTTGGAATAAGAAACTGGGTGCTAAAAAATATAACTTGTGTTATTATATGATTTAAGGTCTTTGAGAAGCTGTTTTATACACCAATTATATTGCATACCGAAATAGCAAATCTTTGTTGATTCAAAATGAGTAAATATATAGACCACACAGTCTTGTTATACAGCTGCATATTTCAACAGTTTTAGGATTATGGGTGTTCTTTTTGAACCTGATAAATTAGCGACATAAGTCACTACTTGTTAATGATTAAAAAGGCAGAGTTGAGTGAGGTTGAACAGAGTCAAGTCAAGTAATTGGCCAAACAAAAGTAGTGACTTTTGTAATGCAGCTTTGAAAGAAAGGCAGCTGATTCAAAATGTACTAGCAACTTCATTGAAAATTAGTAGGATTAATAGGAAGAAATGATGAAAAACATGTTTCAGTATACTGCTAGAGGCAAAATAAAATGTTCTTTGAGGCATAATAACTGCAGGAAGATCTATGGCCAAGAGGAGTTGTTGTTGTCATTGAAAAGTTATGAGACTGATGGTTTTATGAGTGGAGTTCTTAGTCCATAAGATGAAAATTAAACATATCCAAAAGGGGTAAGTACCCAGAATAATAAACACAAAAGACCTAACCCACTGTTGTCAAGCCAATTCCTATTCATAGCAACACTATAGGAAAGAGCAGAAGTGCCTCATAGGATTTGCAAAGATTGGCTGGTGGATTTGTCCTGCCAATCCCAATCTTTTGAGTAGCAGCCCAGTACTTAATCACTGTACCATCAGAATAGCGAAGGATCAAAATAAACATTGGGGAGTAATAATCGGAGGAGTAAGGCCTACAGTAGTGGTTATAAATCTGCTGCCATCCAGTTGATTTTGACTCATAGAAACCCTATTCTGAGTTCTTTCCCCTTCCAATTTTGTCTATTTTTAACAATACTGGTTATATGAGGCTTACTCTCCTTAAAAAATTCTATTTATGAAGGCAATTCTAAGTTTAGAAGGAAGTAATAATTGCAGCAGAGGCTTTGGTGTATGTTAAAATGAAAAGATAACAGTTTTCATGCCGGATTTTGTCATTGGTTTCTCACTGTGGGTAATGAGGTTAAATCATTTGTGGAGACTGAAGAGGGCAAAGGTGATATTGCCTCACGAAGGATGGTCAGTGCTATTAGCATGAATGTGTCTGGCAAAAATTGAAGGTTTAATCAGAAACAAAGTTTGCCAGTTCATCTCACAGCTCTTACTGAATACCTCCACTATGCCAGCAAATCTTTTGGGTGTTGGGAATATGGAGTAAATGAAACAGGTATGAATTCTTGCTCTCTGGGAACTCAATCTTGAGCTCTACTTTCTCCAGGAATTAACTAATGTATAGAAATCTTATGATTAAATAAGAGTAGGTATCCAGAAATCCATGAATGAAGCACTCAGGTAAAGTTTAGGAAAGAATTCACATAACAGAAAAGTGAACCAGGATCTCTCCACCCCCACTCCATCCTTCCAGTTGGTTTTGGCTGTCACTGGGACTGACAAATCTCTTACAGAGCAAAGTCCATGTCAGATTTCTTTCCTGGCCTAACCCTCTCAGCCTCATGTCAATAAGTTATACTCTAACAAAGAGAACTTGTGGCCCCCACTCTGTAGCACATTCACTGCCTTCTGCTGCATTTCAAGTAATGATCCTTGCTAGAAGCTTTGAGAGAGGCAAGAATAACAAAATGAGGATTCTCTTAAATTTATTTCTTGTTTTTCTAGGCCATAGAGAAATCAGTCATAGGATAACAGTAATAGTGTTTATTCAAAATAATCATAAGTTTCTTCATTATTTGTACCCCTATATAATATGGTAAGTTACAAGTAAAATGTAGGTTCATGCTTATAAAAATGTACCATATTAATATCAAGGAAATAAAATCATAATATTCTGTTGGTAGTGTATATTTTCCTCCTGTAAACACATACAGAATTAGGCTGGAATGTCTCTTGAGTCACCAACTTAGTAGAGAATATGATCAATTGACTACCTTTACCACAGTCACCACCATTAACACTGCTATTTCCAGTCTCAATGTTATGTGAGCTGCACTTTTTATCTTAGAAGAGCTATAAGGAGAGGAGCAAGCAGAGATAGAGACCTCAGCACCAACAAGAAAAACAGATGATAGTGAACCATGTCTTTTGGTCCTGGGATCTTTGTACTGAGAAACTCCTAGAATCTGAAGATACAGAGACAGATGTGTGACATCAGAGTTGGTACGAGATAGTGAGAAGTTCCAGGAGAAAAATGACAGCACAAGAACCAGGAGACCTTCATGAGGAAGTGTGGAAGCTGACTCATAGAGGAAAATACAGCTAAGTGTCTTCTAGCAGTAGGGTTCCTGGCAAAGTGAGTTGCCTCTGGGAACTTATTGACAGAGGTAAAGTCCTTTATAACTCTTGTTCCAAAAGAGCAGAGGCTGGGCAGAGAGGTTCTGGGAGCCCGAGAGAGATCTGCCTGTACTCAGGTGCTAACCAAGTTTCACCAACTGAACACAGCATCAGCTGTACAGAAGAAAGATGTGGTGGTCTGCTTCTGTAATGATTGCAGCCATGGAAGTCTTGTGGAACAGTTCTACTGTCCTATAGGGTTGCTATGAGTCATAAATGAGTCCACAGAAATGGGCTTGGTTTTTCAGGTTTTGATAGACACATATGGAGCATAAACAACAAGTGTTTAGACTCATTATAATTTAAGACCTGATATTTTCTTAAGACCTGATGTATTTTTAAGCTCTTAATGAAAAACAACTTTCTCAGTAATTTGTACACTTATTTTATATCTATGACCATATATAAGTAAAATCTGGAGTCCTAGTTGTGCATTGGTGAAGCATTTGGTTGCTAACCAAAAGGTCAACAGTTTGAATCTACCACTCTGCTCCTTGAAAACCTTATTGGTCAGTTCTACTCTGTCCTACAGGGTAGACTAGAACTTATCTTCTGACTAATAAAAAATAAACCATATTAATCATAGGGACCTAAGAACCTAATCTGTTACTAGTTTGTGTTTTTCCCCAGTAGACACCTATTGAGCTGTAAAGAAATGTTTAGATTCATGACAATTCAACAGTTGACATTTTCAGCATTATTTCAGCAATATTTCTAAAATAGGTATATTAAACATTAACTTGAGAAGTCTGTTCTCACCAACACACTGAGGAACTTGGGTCCAGTTTCCACTGACACATGTAACTGATTTGTATCCAATCATTGTAAAGGATTCTCTGCAACTGAACTCCACTGAATCTCCATGGTGATAGGGAGGGTCAGAGGACAAGCTGTAGCCATGCTCCAGTGTAGGTATATCCCCACAGATATGCTCTTCCACTATGTACATTTCACAAAAATAAGTTTATCTTTAAAACATAGTTCATTTTTGCATGAATGCAAATAAAATTGCTGTAAGTTTAAATAATAACATTTTAGGTACTTTACCAACACATATAGGCAAAGCCGTCCAAACTCCATCAACACACTGAATTTTCTTAGAACCTTTCATTTGGAATCTGGGATTGCAATCATATTCCACCACTTCATTGTGGTCATATTTCTCTTTCTTTGTCTTCTTAACATTCCCATTGGGGAGCTGAGGAGGTGGGCCACAAGATTTTACTTGCCCTACAGTAGAAATAATGTTTAAATAACAGTTAAGTAGTTTCTTTTACAATTAGGTAAAATCAAGCAAAATGGAGACGTCGTTTCTTAAGTTAGTTATTTCTTTCATGACAGAATTCTCAAACAATAATTAAAGGATGCTGTTTACTCAGATTCTGTTACTTACACTGAACTAAGAGATATGGTGGTCTACTTTGTCGGATTACAGCCTTCGGAATTCTATGGGGCAGTTCTATTGTGCTCATGGTTTGTCTATGAGTCAGAGTGGTCTCAATAGCACCAGGTTTTTGTTGTTGTTGTTGTTTTAATACCAGACTAGTTCATTGCAGGTATAGTTAAGTCTTCAAAATATGTTCAGTAATCTGAATATTTTAAAGACTTGTACACATTAGCAAATAAGGTTGCATAAATTAAAATAATTCATATTCCATGAATATATTGTTTCAAAAATGTATATATTTTTAAATATTTTATTGTGATTGAGTGAAAGTACACAATCCTAATTAAATTTGCACAACTGACTATCTGCTTCTCTGTCTGCTCTACTTGCCTGGTGACAGCACACTCCTCCTTTTTGTTCCATATATGTTGCATCCTCTTAACAATCTCCTGTTCCTTTCTCTGCACCCCATTCTCCCCCTTCCAGTAAGTGGCCAGTAGGATGGCATCTTATAGATGCATACAACCATAAAGTACATGAAACCTATGGTCACATTGTGTCCTCATGTCCAGTCCACTCCGATCTGAAGAGTTGACCTCAATAATATTTTCTGGTCAGGAGCAGCAGCAGGTCTATGGGACCATGCTCTCAGGGAATCCTGCAGGTCATCAGACCATTACTTGTGGTCTTTTGGTAGAGTTCTTGAGCTGCACAACTCTTTTTCTCATGTTGCCACAGGGATTCAACATTGTGTGCCCCACCACAACTGTCTTTGATGGTGGACAGGCACCATCTGATTCTTCTGGTCACATGTAGATACAGTCCCCCGTTCACATGGGTTCTTCTGTCTCTTGGGCTCTGTTTCCCTCATGTTTTTTTTGTTCTTAGTGATCATCTGTTCCCAATGAGTTGGGACAATTTGGTGTACCTCACATGGTAGCTTGCTAGCTTTTAAGACCAGATGCCACTCACCAGCAAGGGTGTAGAAGACTCTCTTAGCAATAGGCTAGTTACGCCAATTGGGAGCATGATTCTCAGACCCTTGCCCCCTCTACTTTATCTTTGCAATGTTGTGTTAAGGTTAGAAAAGTTTTCAGGTTAGGCTGAAGTCCACTTAAGTTGATTTTCTTTCTACTGTGTGCTGTCACTGCTTTCACGAAACCAAATTTCTGTCAACTCTCTAATCTATAACAAGTCCTCTCCCTCCCTCCCAACTTTTGCAGCCATCAATGTGTCTTTTCTTCGGTACATAAGAAGTCCTTATCATAGGGATTTCATACAATATTTGTCCTTTTGCTGTTGACTGATTTCACTCAGCATAATGTCTTCCAAGTAAAACCAGATTATGAGACACTCGATAAACTCATCATTGTTCTTTATTATTGCATAGTGTTCCGTTGAGTACATGTACCAGAGTTTCCTTATCCGTTTATCTGTTGTTGGTCATCTTAGTCGATTCCATCTTTTTGCTATCGTGGACTGTGCTGCCATAAACATTTGCGTGCATGTGTCTGTTTGTGTGACTGCCCTTGATTCTGCAGGATATATTCCGTGCAGTGCAATTACTGGATCAAATGGTATATCTATTTCCAACCTTTTAAGGAAGTACCAAATTGCTTTGCATAGAAGTGGTACCAATTTTGCAATCCCACCAGCAGTGTCTGACAGTTCTGATTTCTCTACAGCCTGTCTAGCATTCATTGTTTTGTGTCTTTTGGATCATGGCCAACCTTGTTGGAGTGAGATGGTATCTCACTGTAGTTTTGATTTGAATTTCTCTAATAGCTAATGAACATGAGCATTTTCTCCTGTATCTTTTGACTGCCTGAATGTTCTCTTTGGTGAAGTGTCTTTCTGTCTCTTTTACCAATTACTGAATTGGGTCATTTACCTTTTTCTTATTGATATTTTCTAGTACCTTGTAGATTATTGAGATCAGACCTTGGTTTGACATGTAGTTGCGAAATATTTTTTCCCATTCTGTTGGTCTTTCAGTTCTTTTGATAAAGTCTTTGAATGAGCAAAAGTGTTTGATTCTCAGTAGTTCTCATTTATCTATTTTCTCTTCTGTTGGTTGTGCTTTGTAAGACTCTGAAGTCTGTCTAACTTGTATAATAAAATTTTCCTTGCTGACCCTATTTTTTTTCATGAATCATCTTTATCGTTTTAGGTTTATTATTTAGGTCTTTTATCCAGTTTGAGTTAGTTTTGAGTAAGGTGTGAGATATGGGTCTTTTTTCAATTTTTTTACAGATGGATATCCAATTTTGCCAGTAACATTTGTTAAAGAGACTGTTTGTACTGAAGTTTACAATTTTAGGAACTTTGTTGAATATCAACTATTTATATGAGGATGGTGACATCTGTGATGGTCTCAACTCTGTTCCACTGTTCTCCATGTCTCTTTCTGTATGAGTATCAGGCTGTTTTGACTACTGTGGCAGTGTCTTGTGTTCTAAAGTTAAACAGTCTGAGGCCTCCAACTGTGTTCTTCTTCTTCAGTAGCGCTTTGCTTGTCAAGAGTTTCTTCCTCTTCTAAATAAAGTTGGTGATTTGTTTCTCCATATCATTAAAAAATATCACTGGAATTTGTATTGGGCTTATATTGCATACATAGATCACTTTGAATAAAATAGACATTTTCAAAATGTTATGTCTTCCTATCCACAAGCAGGGTAGGTTTCCAGATTTATTTGAGTCTCTTGTGGTAGGTCTTGTAGTTCTGATTGTATATGTCTCTTTTTCCTCTAGTTAGATTTACCGCTAAGTATTTTATGTTCCTGGGGGCTATAGTAAATGGTATTGATTTGGTGATTTCGTTTTTGATGCTCTCTTTGTTGGTATAAAGGAATCCTGCTCATTTACTTATGTTTATCTTATATCCTGATACTTTGCTGAATTATTCTATTAGTTTGAAAAGTTTAGTTGTGAATTCTTTAGGATTCTCTGCATATACAAGTCTGCAAACAGGGAGATTTTTACTTTTTTGCTTGCGAATCCCCCTTATTTCTTTGTCCTGTGTAATTGTTCTGGCTAGAATTTCTAGTACAATGTTGAATAGAAGGGGTAAGAGTGGGCAACTTCATCTAGTTCCCATTTTCAGTGGAATTCTTTCAGTCTCTCTCAGTTCAGGATGATGTAAGTGGTTGGCTTTGCATAGGTGCCCTTTATTGCAATGAGGAATTTGCCTTCTATGCCTATTTTGCTGAGAGTTTTTAGCATGAGTGCATGTTGCACTTTGTTAAATGCCTTTTCTGCACCAATTGACAAAATCAGGTGATTCTTATCTTTTGTGTTCTTTATGTGGCTGATCACATTAATTGTTTTTCTCATGTTGAACCAACCTTGCATTTCTGCTATAAATACAAATTGGTCATGATGAATCATTCTTACGATGTGTTTTTGAATTTTATTGGAAAGGATTTTGTTGAAGATTTTTGCATCTAGGTAGGTCTACAAATGATACGATCTGTAGTTCTCCTTTTTTGCAGGATCTTTCCCTTGCTTTGGTATCAGAGTTATGCTGGCTTCATAGAATGAGTTTGGGAGTATTCCATCCCTTTCTATGCTGCGAAATAGTCTCAGTAGTATTGAAGTTAACTCTCTCTAAAAGTTTGGCAGAATTCTCCGGTGAAGTTGTCTGGGCCAGGACTTTTTTGATTAGCAGTATTTTGGTTACCTTTTAAATCTCTTCCTTTGTGAAGTGTTTATTAAGTTGTTCTTCTCTTGTGATAATTTTGGTAGGTGATATGAATCTAGAAATCTGTGCATTTCCTCTAACTTTTCAAATCTGTAAGAGAAAAGTCTTCCACAGTATTGTGTAATGATACTTTCGGTTTCAGTTGGGTCTGTTGTAGAATCTGCCATCTCATTTTTTATTCAGGTTATTTGTTTCCTCTCCCATTTTTGTTTTGTAAGTTTAGCCGATGGTTTATCAGTTTTGTTGATATTTTCAAAAAGCCTGCTTTTGGTTTTGTTGATTTTTGCAGCTATTCTTCTGTTCTCTAATTCATTTAGTCCTGCTCTAATCTTTCTTATCTGATTTCTTCTGGGGCCTTAGGGGTTCCTTTGTTGCTCAGTCTCTACTTGTTCAAGCTGCAAGGTTAATTCTTTGATTGGGTCCTTCCTTTGGGATATGTGCATTTATAGAGATAAATTGACCTCTGAGTACTGCTTTTGCTGTATCCCATAGGTTTTCATTGGATGTGTCTTTGTTCTTATTTGATTTTGAACTTTCATTATTTCATCTCTGATTTATTCTATAGCCTATGGGTTTTCAAGCAGAGGTTGTTCAGCTTTCATGAGTTCAAATTTCTATCTATGTTTTTTCTGCTATTGATTTAAACTTTCATAACTGTATGGTCCAAGAAGATACTTTGCAATAATTCAGTGGTTTGGATTTTGTTGAGATTTGCTTTATGTCCTAATACTTAGTCTATTCTGGAAAATGTTCCATGTGCTTTGGAGAAGAAGGTGTACTTACCTGTTGACATATAAAAAGTTATGTATATGTCAATGATGTCTAGTTGGTTAATTGTCACAATAAGATCTTCTGTGTCTTTACTGAGTTTTTCTTCTTGATGATCTGTCATTCCTGAAAGAGGAGTGTTGAAGTCTCCAACTATTACCATTGAGTGATCGATCTCATTTTTCAGTGTAAACAGTGTTTGTTCGATGTATTTTGGTACTCAGGTATAAGCCAAGTGCCGTCGAGTGCATAAATATATAATATTGTTAAGTCCTGTTTGTGTATTGAACCTTTCAGCAATAAATAGTGACCATCCTTGTCCATGATGGTGGATTTTATATTAAAATCTAGTTTATCTGAGATTGATTTTGCCTCACCCGCTGTTCTTGGTATGTTGTTAGCTTGGTATATATTATTCCATCCTTTGATTTTTAGTTTGTTTGTATCTTTGAGTCTAAGGTGTGTTTCTTGTAAGTAACATGTGGACTGGTCGTGTGTTTTGATTTGTTTACATTCTGTGTAATTATTGATAAGTATGTGGTGCTATCATTTTGATGTATTTATTTTTGTGTTGGTGTTTTCTATGTTGCTCTTAATATTCTGTTTTCTGTCATTCTTCTTTATAGGTTAACTTTTTGTCTTTTTTGGTGTTGGTTTTGGGAATGTTGAGACTCCTGTACTACATTTCTTGTTTTGATATGTTGCACTGTTACTGTGCTTTTCAGCTACCTCTATGAACCCCCTTAATATTCTAAGTTTAAACACAATTTTAACTTCTGTATATCTTTTTAACTTCTTCTCCATCTGGAAGGACTATAGCTACTTTAGTATATCCCTCCTTTTAGTGTGACGGTGTCATAGTTTTTGTGATATGACCACGATTTCTCTTCTTTTAATATTGTAGCTTTGATTGAGTTTTGTGACCTAACTGAGTACATTTCTGTATCCTGTATCCTGCATTGCCTCCTTAAATATCCACTTAATGGTTTTGTTTTGCTAAGCAAAGAGCTTTTTTCAGTATTTCTTATATTTTTGATTTGGTTTTTACAAAGTCTCTAAGCTTCTGTTTATCTTTGACTGTATTAATTTTGTCTTCATATTTGAAAGACAATTTTTCAATATATATAATTCTTGACTGGATTTTTTTTCCTTGAAGGCTTTGAATATTTCATCCCACTGCCTCCTTGCCAACATCATTTCTGCTGAGAAGTCAGACCAAAGCCTACAGGGCTTCCCTCTGAATGTTAGTTTTGCTTTGAGCCTTGCTACCTTTAAGAAAATCTGTTTATGTTTCATTCTAGTAAGCTTGATTATAATATGTCTTGGTGTATTTCTTTTGGGGTCTAATTTTGTTGTGTTCAATAAGCATCTTGGATATCTATGTTCTCTTCTTTCATAATTTCAGGCAACTAAACAGCAACTCTCTCTGTGTTTTCAGCTATCCTGCCTTGTTCTAAAACTCCAATTGCTTGTGGATTATTCCTCTTAATAGAGTCTCACGTGTTTCTGAATACTTCTTCTCTTAATATTTCTTCACTTTTCTTCTTTTCTCTGATTTATCCTCATAGATGCTAATATCAGTTGCTCTATCCTCAAGGTCACTAAGTCTAACTTCTATCTTCTCAGTTCTGCTCTTTTAGTTTTGAATTGAATTGTCTAATTCTATAATTTTATTATTGATCTGCTGTATTTCAGATTGTTGTTGTTCCAGCAGTTCAAATAGCTTGCTTGATTTTTCATTTTCCTGTGCTGCATTTTGTTTAATTTCTGGGAGGGCTGTCTATATAATTCTTTTGTACTCTACCTTCAATAGTGTTAGAAAGGCTTCTTCATGTGTCACTTTTTTTAATTCTTTATTTTGGGAGTTTTCTGAAACCATAGTGGATTGTTTCTTTAAATACTTAGGGATTATTTTTGCCTTCAGGGCATCTAGGGGCTCTGATGTTACTGCAGCAGTAGTTGAGGCATAGTTCTCAGAAAGGAGTTCATCACCAGAGGTCTCTATGTACTCTACTGACTGCCCCAGTCACTCCCTGGTGTGGCTGGCTTTACCTCCTGGCTGGCAAAGATGGCTCCCTGTCTATGAATTCATGGGGAGGAAGCATCAATCAACATTGATGTGGGTCAGTAAAGGCTGGAAGATATGCTGTCAGGCTCCTCAGCAATTATTTCTCCAGGTTGCCTTATTTTAAGGGGCTGGGAGTTGACTGACAGCTGCCAAAATAGTCAGGCCATCAGGCGTGGCAGGCCCCGCTTTCTGGCTGACAACAGAAGCACATCTTCAGCTGTTAACAGATGGTATGACATAGTTCAATTACAGAAGGGTTATGGCCTTGCTGCCATCCTCAGCCAGACCACTCCTGTAAGGTAACACTGTCATGCAGAGCCTTTCCCTTGGAAAAGCGCTTTCTGCACTGGTGCTGCTTCTCAGCTTGGGAATTAACCCCTGCTGAGGCCTTTAGCTGGGTGACTCTGCTCCCTAGCCGATTAAGATAGCATCCCAGCCAAGATACCATTCCTTCTGTGGACGCACAGAATTTATGGTGCAGCTCAGGAAAGAGAGGATGGAGGGACAGTTGTGCTCACAATCAGCAGCCAGGTTTTGAAAACATTTTGCTATCCGACGTACTGTCTCTTTGCTGCTCTCTAAGCTGTTCACTTTAGCACTGCAGTTCAGCGTGTTTGCTGGCTCATGCCCATCCAACACCTCCCGGACAATAAAGATGGTGTCAGTATCTGCAGTCCACCCAAGCTGTGAGTCAGCAGGAGCAGGGCTCACTGTGCACTTCCTTGTCAGAAAGAGGTACTTGCCCGTTTAGTGGCATGTAGTCCAATCTGACAACCCTAGGCCATACTGTAGGGCTTCCCGGGAGTCCAGAGTACTCTGTTCAATTATTAATTCAGTCCTTAGTTCTCAAAGAGAATTGAGGAGATGTGTGTCTAGTCCACCTCCTTGGCCCACCACTCTGTTTCAATTTTTTTTGGAAAAGTACCACCATTTAAGACAATCTGTGGATCAACATATTTTAACTTTGATGAAGTGATAGATGTGATTGAGTTGACTTTAACTGTTAGAATGTTGTTCAGAGAAATACAATGAATCTTTGATGAGTCCTATCTATATAAAATGTTCACCATCATTGGTGGCATATTAGGTAGTAGAAAAGAGACAATAGAAGTATCTTCAGTCTCAGTTGCTGTATATATACGTTAATAGCTTTCAATATACATTTGAAGAAACAATTGAACAGATATCTATCAAAGCTGTCTATCTCCCAACCTACCCTTCCAAGGTATAGCATCTCTGAATTAACATGTTACATTACAGATAATCTGAAAAGCCATAGAAAATGAAGAGAAGAAGGTGTTGGTAGTTAAAAATAATCGATTGTTATTTCAGCAACTGAAAGATAAACATTCACCTTTACATGTTGGAGGATTAGGGGACCATCCAAAGTCGTAACACTGAATAGAATCTGGTCCAACTCTTCTAGATCTCTGCCTACAGGTGAAATGCAGTACGTCTCCAACTTTATATTTGTATTTCTTGGGTGAAGCATCTAAGTTTGGTGGTAAACGAGGAACACTGCATTCTCTTTCTAAAAAAAGTAAAATAGTTTAATGAAAATATGTAGTTTATCATTGTCACAATAAGCTTTATATGTGCCATCCAAATATGATGCGCTGGATGTTCTATACCCTTCTCTTAAAAAAAAAATCTTAACAGTTTTGTATACCCTATCAATTTATGTGAAACTCTGTGAAACATTAATGTAGGGAACAACAAAAAGTGTGTTCTGAAAATTTACTTGTAAAGTTGCTTAATTTGGATCTCATTTTATCACTGTTATGAATAAAATTTAAGGTTAACTTTTTCACTCTAAAAACAAAATTATTCTCTCACATTAAAAAAGAATGCTATAGTTTTTCTATTGCACAGTTAATAAATAATATAATTACAATTAAGCAATTGTTATCAAGAGAGTTCCAATTCATAATAGCCCTATATGACAGCTGGAACTTCCCAATCCATTTCAGGTCTGTAGTGTTCACAGGTGTAGACTGCTACATCTTTCTTCTGCAAAATGGCTAATGGGTTCAAATTGAGGACTTCCAGTTAGTAGCCAAGCACCTAACCACTGCACCATCAGAGCACTTTGCAACATAATTGGTTCACCAAAATTTCAGGAACATGCAATGTTGAATAGATTTTAAGTTAGGGTGTCATTAAAAAGTCAAATATTTAAAATTTTACAAAGGAAGAAAATAAACATTAATTGATAAAATCAAAAACTTGGTGTAAGACTTGGAATCATGCTCATAAGAAAATTCATAATATCAAAGAGTGAAGTATTAACACATAATCATAAATTTAAATGTAAACCAACTGTTCCAAAATGATAGCATCACTATGAGTAACTAAAATGATAGCATCACATGAGTAACTAAAAATAAGCTTTTTTTAATGTTGAGGTTAGCAGCTTAACTGAGATCCCACTTAAATATGAATTACTAAAATTCCTGTCTTCAATTTCAGTGTCATTCTGCTACATATCAATTCTTTTATTTGTGTTTATTCACCTATGTTATGATTTTTTTATATATGCTCTTCTTCTAATCATGTTGTGGAACGAATTTTTCCAACAAGTAAAAAACTAATCTTGATTGTTGGATATTTTTCAACTACTGTATTTACACGGAAACCCTAGTGGTGTGGTGGTTAAGTGCTACAGTTGGTGACCAGAAAGGTTGGCAGTTCAAATCCGTCAGGTGCTCCTTGTAAACTCGATGGGGAAGTTCTACTCTGTCAGTAGTATTGCTATGAGTCAGAATCAACTCAACAACAGTGTTTTTTTTCTCCATTTATTTATTTATTTACATGGCATTTTCCCATTATGATCCAAGCCTTGCCTAAATATCCAACATTATCTTTTGTGCCTTTGCCTTCCTCTCAATCCAGTACCCAATCTTTCTTATCTTTTATTTTTTTGAATAAAGTCAAGTTCTTTGCTGCCTCAGGTGTTTCACATTCCCTTTCCCCAGTCCTGAGTGGTTTTCTGTCTTTCTTTTCATAAACACCTTCTTATACAAAACAGACTTTTTTTTTTTAATCTCCTCCTATTTTCTATCTAAATCCTTGGCTTCTTTTATTTTTTTGAACACAGTAATATAGAAAATATATTTATCATTTTCTTCATCATTTGGTTTGATCCAATATGTTCCACCTGTCCTCACTCTCCTATACTTTAATGAAAGCTCTGGAAAAGAAGGCCTATACTTGTATTTTTCATCATTTTCTCCTAGACTATTTAATAGGTGTTTGTTGACAGACTAAATGAGTCAGATTCAACTGGATTAAATTTAACCATGGTGCTGACGAAGTCTACCTCATTGGTGTTATAAATTTACTTTTCTTCTCTCTGAAGGCTCCATTTTAAACCTTTTCTCTCTACACAATGCTGCTCCTTTTCCTATACCAAAATGATGTTCACTTCTTGCTTCTATCTAGCATTATAGAAGCTATTTCCCTTCTTTCCTCCTGTTATAAAGTCGGAGGGAACCCTGCTGCTACAACAGCCTGGCATCTCCACGAGTGCTGGTTTTCTTCCCTTTCCACCACCACAGGGAAGTATCTACCAGATGTGTTCAGTCTCTGTCTGCTTCCTTTTCTACCACAGACTTGCCTTCAGCAGTCGGTGTTTTCTCATGGCTAAGATCTTATTAAAAACAAACAAAGGAGCAAATACACAGACAAAAACAAACAACATTGCTTCCTTAGGTGTGTAGTTACTCTAGACAGATTCTGAACTTTGTATTCCTTGTCATAGGCATTTTTTTCAGACTTATGTCCATATGCTTCCCCTCCTTCAATATTTTCTCTCCACATCTATGACGAAATGCACTCTTAGCTTTTTTTAACCTCCTAATACTCTGAATCCTCCTTTTTTCAATCTATATTGCTACATTATTCCCCTTCTCTTTGACCTTTACCTATTGAAATGTTTCAGAGCTTAGTCTTATGCTCTCTGTCTTTTCCTTTTGTGTGTTTTACTAATTAGATTACATAATTTGTATCTTAATAATCTAAATGAATTCAGAGACCTTCTTCAGAATATATTTGGCACCGTGAATAATAATTTTGGAGGACCAAATGAGTTGTGGAATGACATCAAGAACTTCCTATATGGTGAAAGCAAGAGGACAGGAAAGCAAAAGGGAACAGTATGGATGTGAGAAGCAACTCTGAAATTTGCTCTTGAATGTAGAGTACCTAAAGTGAATGGAAAAAATTGATAAAGTAAAAGAGCTGAACAAAAGGTTTCAAAGAGCGGCTTGAGAAGACAAAGTAAAATATAACAAAATGTGCAAAGACCTAGATTTAGAAAGCCCAAAGAGAAGAAGCAGCTCAGCATTTCACAAGCCGAAAGAACTGAAGAAAAAACTCAAGGCTGGAGTTGCAATACTGAAGAATTCTATGAAGAAAATATTAAGTGTCACAAGAAGCCTCAAAAACAGATGAGATGAACATACAATCTACCAAAAAGAATTGGTCGACTATTTCAGGAAGTAGCATATGATCAAGAACTCATGGTACTGAAGGAAGAATTACAATCTGTACTAAAGGCATTAGCTATAAACTAGGGTCCAGGAATTGGCAGAATACCAGTTGTGGATGTTTTGACAAATGGAGGCAGCATGGAAACTCTCAGTCATCTGTGTCAAGAAAATTAGATGTCAGCCACTTGGTAACTGACCGAAAGAGGACCGTATTTGTCCTCACTCCAAAGTAAGATGATTTGACTGAATGTGGAAATTATTGAGCAATGTCACTAATATCAGACGTAACTAAAAGTTTGCTGCACATTAATCCCTGCCTATGCAGAAGTTCATAGTCAGGGAACTGCTAGAATTACAAGCCAGATTCAGAAGAGAATGTGGAGCCAAGAATATTATTGCTGATATGGGATTGATCCTGGCTGAAAGCATGGGATACTAAAAAGATGTATTTCTGTGTTTTATTGACTATGAAAAGGCATTTGACGGTGATGATCATAACAAATTATTTATAATATTGCAAAGAATAGAAATTCCAGCTCACTTTATTGTGCTCATGAGAAACCTGAACATAGATCAAGAGGCAGTCATTCAAAGAGAACAAGGGGATATTATATGGTTTAATGTAGGGAGAGATGTGTTAGAGAGTTGCATCCTTTCATCAGACTTATTCAGTCTATACGATGAGCAAATAGTCTGATAAAGTCGATTGACTGAAGAGGATTACAGCATCAGGGTGAGAGAAAAGCTCAACAAACTGTGTTATGCAGACAATACAACCTTGCTTGCTGAAAGTGAAGAGGACCTGAAGTACTTATGAAGTTCAAAGACCACAACTTTCAGTATGGATTACACCTCAACATTAAGAAAACAAAAATCCTCACAACTAAACCAATAAGCAACATCAAGATAACTGGAGAAAAGACTGAAGTTGTTAAAGATTTCATTTTACTAAAATTGCGATCAACACCCATAGAAGCAGCATCAAGAAATCAGCAGACTCATTGAGTTGGACAAATCTGCTGTAAAAGACCTCTTTGAAGTGTTAAAAAGCAAAGATGCCACTTCAGGTCTAAGGTGCACTTTATCCAACCCATGGTATTTTCAGTTGCTTTATATGCTTATGCAAGTTGGGCACTGAATAAAGAAGACAGAGAACTGACACTTTTGAATTATGGTGTTGGGGAATAATATTGATTATACCATGGACTGCCAATAAAATGAAATAATTTGTCTTGAGAGAAGGATACCATGAATGTTCCTTAGAAGCAAGGATGGTAAGACTTCATCCTACATTCTTTGGCTATGCTATCATGAGGGACCAGATCCTGGAGAAGAATATCATGCTTGGTAAAGGATCTGGTCAATGAAAAGGAGGAAGAACCTTAACAAGATGTATTGATCTAGTGGCTGCATCAAGGGGCTAACCAAAACAACGATTTTGAGGATGGCCCAAGATGGAGCATTGTTTCGTTTTGTTTTACAGGGGGTCACTGTAAGTTAGAACCAACTCAATCACACCTAGCAGCAATAGCAATCCAAATGTAGCAGGCTATGACAGTTAAGTTCGCTAGCTTAATTGTTCTAAGTGCTGCATACCTCATTGCTGAATGTCATTACGGTCCTCTTCAAAGTACTCCTCTGGGGAAGCTGTGAACCAGTGTCAGCACCTAATCCACTGCTCAAAGCAATTTTGGAACTCTTTCTGGAATGAGCATTGCACATGATGTCAAGGTGGTAAGTTTATGAACTTAACTGTGTAGTTGTCTGTGAGGGAGAGTTTAGCCAGTAAACAAATAACTGTATTGGAACACCCTCCTTTCTCTCCTGATTTGGCCCCCAGTGACTTTTTTCTTCACCCAAAGATAAAGGAAATACTGAAAGGAAGACTTTTTGATGATATTCTGGACATCGAGTGTAACACAACGACAGCTCTGATAGCCATTCCAGAAAAAGAGTTCCAGAATTGCTTTCAAGGGTAGACTAGGAACTGACATTGAAGCATAGCTTTCCAAGGGGCATACTTCAAAGGCATCCATAGCGATATTCAGTACTGAGGTATGTAGAACTTTTTCTATGATGAGTAGGGGAACTTGTCAGTCCTTGTATATCCACTGGCTAGCCCTGTATCTATAGCTCTCTGCTTACAGATCCAATTTTTAATGACCACGAGTAGTTAACGCATCGTGTATCCAAACCAAAAGCTGTGATATTTCTCCCAGAATGGTCACTATCCTACCAACAGCAGTTTAGACAATGGCTGTAGTGTAATGAATTGCTTTTATATGGCCCTTCTTGTCATGCTCTTGAAACTCCCACTGAATGATTAACTGGGCCCAAATCTTACAAATGATTGGTGCATTACTATTCAAACTGAGTGACTTGTTGTCTACCAAGGGGATTCATTAAGACATGACCTTGTTTGGAGGACTATGCCCTGAAATCATCAAGAAGCTTACATAAGAATCAATCCCACAGAGGTTTAGAGGGTCCTCACTACCATAAATAAGAGTCTGGAGCAGAGCATATCCCCTGGACCTGTTATCCTTGCACAGAGAACCTCTTAGACCCAGAAAAGAGAGCTGTGACAGCAAAGATGCCACAATAGGCTACTAACTGCAGGGAGTTTAGCAGGGCTAATCAGCAAGGAAACATCTGCAGCAGTAGGAGCAACAGGATCTTCAAGTCTAGCCACAACCTTGTTGTTTCATGCAGAGAACTTAGTGCCTCTACACAAGAACCTGATGAGAAGTCAGGGTCCCCAGGAACTTGTTGACAGAGCTAAAAGAGCTGTAACACTTGTCCCTGCAACGCAGAGGCCTTTCTGCACCATGGGCTAGGGTTGCATGACTATCTACCTTGGGCAGCAAGACAGAATTCATGAAGGCCTTTGAGCAGTTTAGGCATGGGTAGCATGGCAGGATCCAATGACAGCAGCGGCTTGGGACATCCTGTGCAGGGGAATTCCCGTGAGTAAGGTAAGGTTCAGTGAGGCCCACTGGTAGACCAGAGGACTTGGGAGTCATGTGGGCCTCAATGATGCGAACACAGCATCTGACTTGAACCACAGTATGCCTGTCCAGCAACGTAAGAAAGGATTTGGGTAACATGGGAAAGGGTTAAGACTTTCCTTTGTGAGAATCTATTGTAGTTGTCTACTGTTTGCTTTCTATAAAACAGTGATTTTTGCTTTTCCAACACTGTGTTGCATGTTAAGCTTAATCGCAGATGAAATAGCACCCATAAAATGATTGATGCCAATAATTTTATATACTTAAATCCTAGTAGTTTTATGGGTGTCTGAAAGTTTGAGGTATAGCCTGTCTGCATGTACAGTATAGAGAAACAGATAGGCATAAAATAACATTACCATTTATCTACTTGTTTTTGGAAAACAAAGCAAAACATGTGAGTCCCTTGACCCCACTCTTAATGACATGACTTCTCCTTTCTACCACCAAATATATCCCATATTGGTCCTGTGCTCTGTGTTTTCTCAGCCATCAGCTTCTCCGAATCCCTGCCGTCTCTCACCATGCATGGACTCATTTCTTCTCGTCTTGACTATGTAACACACAGCATCCAGAAACAAAAGTAAACAAAATTTTCATAAATGGAAGATCCGCTTATATCACAATTTTGGTTTAAACTATTTTGTCTTTTCATTAAACATAAAATTAACCGAATGCTGATATGCCCGGAAGTAACATGAATAAGCTTGTCTTTGCCTCCTATTCAGCCCCAGCTCGTAAAATTTTCCTACATCACGACAACACCGGTCTCATTCTGCTATCTTCCAGACAGTATTTTTCTTTTAGAGCTGTCCACATATTATTTTCTTTGCTTGCAACAATCTGTATCTACTCATTTTTCACAGATTCAAGTCTACTTACTACAACTGGAAAGTACAACTGTTTGGTAAACAAAGAAGAGGTTTCCAGAATATCCCAGAGAACATGTTGACGTCTGAAAATGAAGAATTTCTGCCAAGAAGTGAAGAAATTAACACTTAAGATGAGAAGACAAACAAAAACTCATGAGTAAAATAACTGGAGAGGTTGTGACTAGCCACAATTTGGTAACAGCAACTAGCTTTAAGCAACTTAGAAGTTTGCATTTAGGATTACTTAAAAATAATTTTTATATGAATGACATATCTGCAATGTTTGTGGCCCACAGGAAATATTAATGTGATACGCTGCTTTAAAGATAGATTACTACTTTTGATTCCAAAAATTTAGAAGAATATACCGATATTTTAATCATTGTTCTTTAACGATGTATCAGGGCACTTCACTTGCTCCACAAAGGGAACATAGACAGATTTTATTATCACAAAGAAATTAGTAAAAGAAAAAAAAAAGGAGAAAAGTTCAATACTCACCATAACACGTGGGTGTGTCAGACCAACCGTCCTTGCCACACACTATAGAGCCTGTGGTGCTTCCGTCTGTGTTTTCATAGCCGGCATGGCATTCATAGTCCAACTTGTCATCGAGCTTATACCATGTGCCATTACTTTTAGTTCTGGAATTCTCAAAGAATGGCATATCACAAGATTCTAATGCACAGTAAAATTGAAAATTTCATTACCAAATGGCTAAGCTAAAAGCAAATCCCATCCTGAAAACAAAAATGCTTCCCTATTATTAAGTGCTAGTATTTATCTTTTGAAAATAATCTGAAAGACCAAAAATTAATTATTCTCCTGAAATCATTACTACCATAGAAATATATCTTCACATACATATGTTCGTCATGTTACTCATCTGGAAAAAAACATTTATATTAAGAATGTTCTTCTTAATTATATTTATACTTTTCACATGCTAGTTGTAAACTGAGCTATTAGAAATGTATAGTTCTTTTTCAGGAAACCACAACAGCATTTTTTTTTATTTGAAATGACAATCTTGTTTTCTTTTGAGACATATAAAGTAGAGAAAACAGACTAACTGAATGTAAAGGTCTAGAAACTCATAAGATGACATACTCTCTTCCATAATGAACTCTTACAGTAGTTATTTGATTTCAGTTTAGTAGAAAGCAAGTTACTATGAAAATCTGGTCATTTTTTCTTGAGCCAGAGTTAACATAGGAACTGAAAAAAATACTAAAACATAATTATGTGGTGGAATAGGTATCTTTTGTTTCGAAAGTATCACTGAGGAGCTTTGGGAAAATATAACGTATAAATAATGTAAAATAATCAAGGTGTTCTTAAAGGATCTTCACAAACCACTGGATAGTGGGGCAGGATAAATTTTAAACACAAGAAAATCCAGCACTATCAAGAAACATTCACTTCATTATCCAGACATTTATGATTTCCAAAAGGGCAGGAGGATTTTCGTAAATGGACCTCTCCTATGGCACTGATTGTAAAAATTGTAAAGGTCAAATTCTTCTGAGATTCTGCACTATGGACTCATCTCCTTACTTAAAAACATGACATTTATGTCTAAGAGCAAGGACTTGAATATAAAGGCTGGTCACCTAAGCACAAGGACAACAGACACCAAGGTTTCAGCTCAATCAAGTCTACAGCAGAATACTCATGAGAGTCCTCACTAGTTTCTGAATATGAGACTGATTTAAAGTAGAAAAAACCTGAACTGGAAGATGAAACGACCCTACTTTCTGTGAGTAATTACTCTAAAAAGACAAAAGAGAACTAACTATATATACGTGTATACTTATATGATTTCTACAACATATATATGCTTTATACATTATGTACATGAATTTTACATATGACATCTACATAATTTACATATTACACATATAATCTTATATAACATATATAAACTCTGGAAATCTGGTGGTTCAGTGGTTAGGACTCGGCAGTTTGACTCTGTCAAGTATTCCTGGGAAACACTATAGTGAAGTTCTATCTGTTCCATAAGTTTGCTATGAGTTAAAATTATATATTATGTATAAATTCTGTTTATGTATAACTTATGTGTTACATATATATACATAAATTCTATATTATATATAGAATTTTTCAAAGAGTTTTATTTAGCCTGACAAATGGAAACATATTGGTTCCACCCTTTTAGAAAAGAGTATTAATTAAAGTAAACTTCAGTAAAACTATCATCAGGAGAATGAGCCTAGTAAATTACTTACTAATGCATACAGGCTGAATTGACCATCCTCTTTCCAAGCACATGATAGATCCTGATGTTTTACCTTCTGCTGTTACATATCCTGGTTTACACCTATATTGTGTTTGATTATTTACAGGATATGTGTTCTTAGATTCAGAAAGAAATCCATTCTCAATATTTATATCTGATTTTGAACACGTTTCTAGATGGAAAAGGCATAAGGAAAAGATAAGCATATGATCAATAAGTTTCTTTTTTTTAATTCAGATTCAAATAATACATCAATATAAAATAAAAAGTCATTTGTAAAAGAAAATCTAAAGTAACTGGAGCTACTCAAGTTCTTATATCAGAGTAAGTAAGCTAAGATTCCTGAGATACTAAATTGGGAAGTTTTATTAAAGATTTTTTTTTTTTAAAAAGATAAGATTTCAAACAGACCTCAAGAAAGAGCCAGTACTTAGTAGAGCTTTAGCACACTGTCAGATTTTAGTTCGTTTAGACAAATAGATTTTTAAGAACATATATTGGATGCACTTTATGGTTCTATACATCTGTAGGATATCATCCTACTGACCTCTGGCTGGAGGAAGGAGAGTGGGTGGAGAGGAGGGGAAAGGAGGCTGTTGGGAGGATGAGACATGTATGGAGCAGAGAAGAATAGTGTGCTGTCACCGGGCAGGGAGAGCAGTGGAAGCTGCGTATAGGTGGGCATGTAAATTTATACGGGAATGTACATTTTCACAGTCATAAAAAAAAAAATTCGTTAAAAATTTGAGTACTGTATCATTGACTGATAATTGCCATAGCACCAACTCTAACAGAATGAAACTTTGCCCAGTGCGGTGTCAGCCTCATGGTGTAGGCATGTTAAAGTCTATTTTTGCAACTATTTTACCAATTCTCCATCAAGATATTCCTAATAATGTCTGTCCCTTTTTCAACACACAACATGTTGTCCCCCACTAGTGATTGATCTCTTCTGATGATGTGACCAAAGCTAGTGATCTAGACAATGCTCTGTTGTGATCCAAAAGGTTTTCTTTGGCTAGTTTTCTGAAGCAGATGACTAGGCCTTTGTTCCTAGATTTGCCTGTTATGAAAATGCTGGTGGTGCAGTGGTTAACTACTACAGCTGCTAACCAAAGGGTCAACAATTGCAATCCTCCAGGTATTCCTTGGAAACAGTTCTACTCTGTCCTATAGGATCACAATGAGTCAGCATTAACTCAACAGCACTGGGTTTGGTTTTGCGTTTTTTTTTTTTGCCCATCTTGGGTGACTGCACTGGTATTTGAAATACTGGTGGCATAGCTTCCAACATGATAGTAAAATGCAAGTGACCACAGTAAGTGGTACTTTGGAAGAAATTTATCATACTAAATATCTGTGTTGGAAAATAAAAAGAGGGGCAGAATTAAGATGACAGAGTAGACACACATCTCCTTAATTCTCTCTGAAAACCAAGACTTGGATTGATAACTGAACGGAGATTTCTGCACACCCAGCCACCCTGTTGGACACGGCATAGGACTGTCACTCAGGAACATATACCACTAAACAGGAAACTTCCTGTCTACCGCGGAAGCCTGACCTGGCTGTGTGGGCACCTCCCATATCAGACCTGAAGTACTTGGTGCCTTTAACTTTTTTTTCCTCTTTGTTGGCTGGCAGGCGGGGGAGGGGCTTGCGCCAGGGCTACCCTGAAATGCAATCCCGTGAACTGCCTGTCCGGCAGCAGAAACACTGGGTGGGATATCCACATTTTGAGAGCCGGGCAGTGGGGACGCCACAGTCCTCCCACCCTGCCCTTTCTGGAACGCCACCATAGATTCGCCTCTTTCTCGGCAGGAAGGGTAGCTTGACCAGGACACTAGCTCGCGTGCCTGGGAGGTGGAGCTACACCGTCGGAGCCCGCCCCAGGGGCCGTGTCTCAGGCTGGGAGCCAGCGCCAGCCCAGGGAGCGCTTTTCCAGCGGAGGGGCTGTGTTGAGCACGGTATTGCTTCATGGGGTCACAGCACTTTGCAGTGCAGCAGCCCATCCCTGTTGTGATCTGTACTACAGCCATCACCGGACAGCACGGGAGCAGCTGCCCTTGTCGGCCAGAAGTAGGGGTCTGCCCCACTTGGTGGCTGCAGGGGAAGAGACCACTTGTCAGTCAGAAGGAGGGGCCTGCCACATCTGGCACTGTGGCTAACGTTGGTTAACAGGCAGGTAGCTTTTAGCTTTTAAAATAAAACTGCCTGGAGAAATAACTGCAGTGCAACCTAACCTCATCTTTTCCAGCCTTCACTGACGGCATCATAGGGTCGGTGATGGCCCCCCAGTATCTCCATAAGAAGGGTGGTGTCTTCGCATGTCTATTAACAGCTCTACCCACCTGGCGACAGGGCATTAGAACTTCAGAGGTAACAATAACCAAACTGTCACACATGACCAGTCTATTTGGACACTTCAAAAGAAAATAAAACAAGAAGCCAGGAAACAGTAGGCATATATAAAAGATAAAACTTACTCATTGCTTGCAGACAACAGTCAATTTCAAATCACTTAAAGAAGCAGACCACTATGATTTCAGAAAACTCCCAAAACAAAGATTTGAATTTTCCAGAGAAAGAGAATTTCTGGAATTATCAGAGGTAGAATACAAAAGATCAATATGTAGAGTTCTTCAAAAGATCAAGAAGAGCTCTACGTGAGCTCCCTTGAGGCAAAAGGCAGCAGAGCATAATAACAAATTGAACAGACTACAATATAGAGTCGGAAATTCAGAAAATTAATAACAAAATTACAAAATCAGATAACTCGGTAAAAGGCAAAAAGAGCAGAATTGAGGCAACAGAAGGCTGAATTAGTGAGACTGAGGATAAAGTGTGTGAAATTAACATAGTTGAGGAAAAATCATATCAAAATTTTAAAAAATCAAGCAACACTAAGAATTATGTGGGACTCTATTAAGAGGAATACTCTACAAGTGATTGGAGTTCCAAAAGGAGGTGCGAATAACAGAAAACAGAGAGCATTGTCAAAGATTTGGTGACAGAAAACTTAAATGATACCATGAAAGGTGACAAGATACACATCTGAGAGGCTCATCGAACTCCATGCAAGCAGATCAAAAAGGAAGACAGGACATAGTGTAATCAAACTTTCCAAAACTAAACGAGACAATTATGAAAAACACTGACACGGAAAAAGACTAAGCCAATACTATGCAGCAGAAACTATGCAGGCAACAAGATAGTAGAAGGTTAAACAAAAACTTTGAAGGAAAATGATTGCCAGCCAAGAATCACGTGTGCAGCAAAACTTTCCCTGAAATATGGTGGTGAAATTAGGACATTTCCAGACAAACAGAAATTTAGGGAAACTACAAAAAACAAACCAAAACTACAAGAAACAGTAAAGGGAGTATTTGGTTAGAAGATCAATAACCTTAGGTGACAACCTAAGGTCAGAACAGAGAACGGAGTAACTGCACAGCAAGTCAAATAGGGGGATCACAAAAATAAACCAAAGCCAAAAAACTCAAAATAGGGAAACAGATAAATCGTTTTGTGAACACTGTAGCAAACAAGAGAGTTTTAAAAGAAAATGTAGTCACAGATCTTTCATGTAGAGAAGACGTCAAGGTGCTGCAAATGAAGGACTGGCTTAAATTTAGAAACATAAGAGTAAATAAAAAACAAGAAAATCACGAAATCCCAGCAAATACAAAACCATCAACATTGAAAAAGATGAAGAGTCAGCAGCAAAAATTAAGCAGAATGAGGGAATTGTGTACAATGCACAAAAAGATATCTATTTAGTGTCTTTTCATCCCCATTCCTCCCCTCCCTGTGACCATCAAAGATTGTTTCTTTCTGTGTGTAAATCTTTTAGTAGTTTTGTAGCAGTAAGTCAAACAATATCTGTACTTTTGTGACTGACATATTTCACTCAGCATAATCTCCCCCGGATTCATCCATGTTGTGAAATACTTCACAGAGTTTTATCATTCTTCTTTAACATTGCCTAGTACTCCATTGTGTACGTACCACATATTGTTTATCCATTCACCTGTTGATGGGCATCTAAGTTGTTTCCAAATTTTTATTATTATGGACAGTGGCACAATAAACATGAATGTACTTACTTCTATTCATGCTACGGCTCTTATTTCTCTAGGCTATATCCGTAGAAGTGGGATTTCTGGATCATGTGTTACTTCTATTTCTAGCTTTCTAAGGAAGTGCTATATTGCGTTCCAAAATTATTATAACATTTTGCATTCTCATCAGCAATGCATAAGAGTTCCAGTCTCCCTACAGACTCTCCAAGATTTATTATTTTCTGTTTTGTTTTAATTTGTGGCAGTAATGCTGTGATGAGATGATATCTCATGTGGTTTTGATTTGTAATTATTTAATGGCTAGTGATTGCAACCATTTCTTCCGGTATGTGTTAGCCACTCGAATGTCAGTTTTGGTCAAGTGTCTATTCATTTCCTTTGCTGATTTTGTAATTGAGTTGTCTTTTTGTTGTAAAGTTGTTAGACTTTTTCCTGTTGATTTTAGAGGTAAGACATTAGTCAGATACATCACAGCCAAGAATTTTTTTACCAGTCTGTAAGTTCTCTTTTTAATGTGTTGATGAAGTCTTTTGATGATATCTTTAGAAGATATCAGTTATCTCACCTAGCTTATCTTTTGGGGTTAGTCTGTTGTTAGTTATTACCTATATCCTATTAATGCCTTTCTTGAGGCATTAACATTGCCTAACATTAATCCTGTTTTTTCTTCTAAAATATTTATAGTTTTGGGGTTTATATTTAGGTCTTTGATCTATTTTTATTTTGGTGTTTTGTGTGAAGTATGGGACCTATTTTTTTTTTTTTTTTTTTTTTTGCAGAAGAACATCCAATTTTCCAACACCATTTGTTAAAAAGACTGACTTTTTCTCAGTTGATGAATTTGGGGCCATTGATGAAGATCCAGTGACCACAGGTATGTGGATTTACATCTGGGTTCTAAACCTTGTTCCTTTGGTTAATGTATCTGTTGATGTACTGTACAAGGCTGTTTTGAATACCATAGTATGTTCTGTGGTCAGGTAGTGTAAGTCCTACATTCTTCTTCTTCTTTGGTAGTGCTTTATGTATCTGTGACATCTTCCTTTTTCATATAAAGTTAATGATTGACTTTTTTCATCTCTTTAAAGAATGATGTTGATGTTTGGATTTTTTTTCAGAATGCTTTGGGTAGAATTATCATTTTAACAATATTGAGTCCACCTATCCATGAACATGGCTATGTTTTTCCATTTATTTAGATCTCTTGTGGTTTCTTACAGTAATGTTTTGTAGTTCTCTTTGTCTAGGTCTTTTACATCCCTGGTTAGATTTATTCTTCACTATGTTATTTTGTATAGGGATGTTACAAATAGTATTGACTTCCTGATTTCCTTTTCATCATTCTCTTTACTGATATATAGGAATCCAGCTAATTTGTGGATGTTGATTCTGTATTCTGCTGCTCTTGTGTTAGTTCCAGTAGTTGTCTTGAGGAGTCTTTCGGGGTTTTCAATATATAGTATCATATTATATACAAAGAGGGACAAATACTTCTTCCTTACTGATTTGGATGCCCCTTATTCATTTATTTGCCTTATTGCTCTAGCTGTGATTTCTGTACAATGTTAAATAAGAGTGATGGCAAAGGATGTCCTTGTTGTCTTTCTATTATCAAGGGGGAATTGTTTGAGCCTATCTCCATTATGAATAATGTTAGCTGTTTGTTTTGTATAGATGCCTTTTATGATGTTAAGGTATTTGCCTTCTATACTTAATTTATTAATTTTTATCAGAGAGGTGGGGCCAAGACAGCAGGCTAGTCACATGTCTCTTCTGATCCCTCCAACATATAAGACCATGAAAAAAACTGAACAGAACAAAAAAGGATAACCAACATGAGAGCCTCAAGATCAGGCAGAAATGTGTCAGATCAGACTGGATGACAGAAATGGGAAAAACTACCTTTGTCAGAGATAGGTCAGCAGTGTAAAGGATCTTGCTTCTATTGATGTGGTGCTGGAGAGGCAGCTTAGGTGTGGAGGCCATCTTTGTCAGCTGGGAGTCTAAAACTGGGATTGCTGACCTTGGGAGTGTGACTGTCTGCCTCACTGAGTAGAGCTTCCTAACTGGAAAGCATCTCTTTCAACTGAGAGGCTGAATTTGGGAAGACCATACCTGAAGAGTTAGTCTGACAGTAGGTGGCAGCCAAGTGGAACAGCACCCTTCCTCCCTTCCTTCTCTAAGCTACACCAGAGAATAACAAGTTGGATCAAAAACACGATCCTTCTATAAGTTGCTTACAAGAAATACACCTTAGACTCAAGTATGTGAACAAACTGAAAATTGAAGTCTGAAAACATATATACCCAGCAAACAACATGCAAAAAAGAGTATGAGGTCCAATATTAATGGCAGATAAAATAGGCCTTAAATAAAGTCACCATTATAGACAATAATGTCACTATTTATTTCTTCAAGTTTCAACACATAAGGATAAGAAAACATTAAGTATTGATACACTGAATATTAGAGCTTCTAAATACATTGAGAAAATACTGACGACATTGAGGAATTAGATAGATTGTTCCACAATAATAATAGGAGACTTCAACACTCCACTTTCAGTAATGGACAGAACATTTGGAAAAAAATTTAATAAAGACACGTAAGATCTTATTGTAACAATCAAACAACTTCATAAACACATACAGAGCTCTCCACCCAACAACAGACAAGTACACCTACTTTTTGAATGCACATGGAACATTTACCAGAACAGACCACACATTAGGCCATAAAGCACATCCCAAAAAAATCCAAACCACTGAAATATTGCAAAGCATCTTTTCAGACCATAAACTGATAAATGTAGAAATCAATAGCAGAGAAAACATGGGCAGGAAGTCAAACTCATGGAAACTGAACCACATGTTGCTCAAAAATTCATGGGTTATAGAAGAAATCAAGGATACAGTAAAGAAATCAACGGAATCAAATGAGAATGAAAACATATCCTACCAGAAACTGTGGGATACAGAAAAAGCAGTGCTAAGAGGTCAGTTTATCTCAATAAATGCACACATACAAAGTGAAGAAGAGTCCTAAACCAAAGAATTAACCCTACAACTCAAACAAGTAGAAAAGAGCAACAAAAGAACCTCTCAGGCACCAGAAGAAAACAGACAATAAAAATATGAGCAGCACTCAATGAAGCAGAGGATAGAAAAACAAGTAAAAGAATTAACAAAACCAAAAGCTGAAAAGATAAACAAAACTGATAAAACACTGGCTGAACTCACCATAGAAAAACAGGAAAGGACATACATAACCATAATACCGGAGATACCAGAGATACCACAACAGATCCAGTTGAAATTAGAAGAACTGTAACAATAATATCAACACTTGTAGTCTGATAGATTTGAGAACCTAGATGAAATGGACAAATTTCTAGAATCATATTACCTACCAAAACTATCACAAAGAGAAGTAGAACAACTTAATAAACCCATCACAAAAGTAGAGTTTGAAAAAAGTAATCAAAAAACTACCAACCAAAAAAGGCCTGGCCCAGATGGCTTCACTAAAGATTTCTACCAAACTTTTAGAGAGAAGTTAATTGGAATATTAAATAAGCTATTTCACAGCATAGAAAAGGATGGAACACTCCAAAATTCATTCTATGAAGCTAGCATAGCCTTGATACCAACGTTGAGTAAAGATAGCACAAAGAAAGAAAATTACAGACCAGTACCTCTTGTAAATTCCAATGCAAAATCCTCAATAAAATCCTAGCAAATAGAATTCAACAACATATTAAAAAAATAACTAACCATGAGTAAAATTCATACCAGGGATACTGGATTTGTTCAACATCAGAAAAACAATTACTGTAGTCAATCACATAAATAAAACAAAGGAGACGAATCACTTGATTTTAACAAATAGTGCAGAAAAAGCATTTGACAAAGTCCAGCAACATTCATGTTAAAAATTCTCAGCAAAATGCTAGTAGAAGGGACATTCCTCAACTTAATAAGGAGTATCCATGCAAATCCAGCAACTAACATCATCCTGAATGGAGAGAGATTGAAAAATTCCCCTGAGAATGGGAAACAGACAACAGTGCCCACTGATAGCACTTTTATTCAACATTGTGCTGGAGGTACTACCCAGAGCAATCAGACAAGATAAAGAAATAAAAGGCATGCTCATTGGTAAAAGAAAAAAAGAAACTGTTTGCAGATGATATGACCTCATACACATAAATCCCTAAAGAATCCATAAATAAACTACTGGAACTAATGGAAAACTTCAGCAAAGTATCAGGATATTAGATAAATGTAAATAAATCAGCTGAATTCCCTTACATCAACAAAGAAACCATCAAAGGGTATCGCCAAATCAATGCCATTTACAGTAGTCCTCAAGAAGATAAAATACATAGACATAAATCTAACCAGAGATGTAAGAGATCTACACAAAGAAAATTACAAGACCCTACTACACAAAACCAAAAGAGAATTACATAAGTGGAGAAACTTATCTTCTTCAAGGACAGGTAGGCTTAACATTGTGAAAATGTTTATTCTACTCAAAACTATCTATATACAATGTACAATGAAATCCCTAAACAAATTCCAGTGTCATTTTTTAATGAGATGGATAAACAAATCATTAACTTCACTTGGAAAAGGAAGAAATCCCTTCCTTTTCTACTGAAGAAGAGCAATGCAGTAGGAGGCCTCACACTACCTGACCTTAGAATCTATTATATTGCTATAGTAGTCAAAACAGCTTAGCACTGGTACAAAAACAGATATATATTGCAATGGAACAGAATAGAGAATCCAGAAATAACACCACCTACTGATGAAAAGCTGATATTCGATAAAGGCTCAAAGGCTGTGAACTAGAGAAAAAAATGTCTCTTTAACAAATGGCACTGGCAAAATTGGACATGCATTTGCAAAAACTGAAACAAGAACCATATCTCACACCTTACACAAAAACTAACTCAAAATGGATTAAAGACATAAATATCAAATCTAAAATGATAAAGATTATGGAAGAAAAAAAGGACCACACTAGAAACCCTAATACACAACTTAAACAGACCACAAAATACTACCAACAATGCACAAAACAGCAGAAGCAAAAATAAATAAATGGTAAATACTAAAAGTCAAACACCTATTCTCATCCAAAAATTTAACAAGAAAGTAAAAAGAATGCCTACAGACTGGGAAATCACACTTGGGAGTTACCATGCGCAGTGGCCATTCCAAAAAAGAGTTCCAAAATTGCTTTGAAAGATGGATTAGGCGCTGGTGTCAGTGTACAACTTCCCAAGCAGAGTACTTTCTAGGTAACTTGAGTGATATTCAGCAATGAGGTATGTAGTGGTTTTACTAGGATAAGTTTGTGAATGTAATTGTCAGTCCTTGTACGTACACCAGTGTTTGTTGCAGCACTGTCAACAATATAAAAAAGATGGAATCAATCTAGTGCCCATCAACAAATGAATATATATACAAACTGTTGTGCATTCAAATAATGGAATACCATGCAATGATAAAGAACAATGATGATCGTCGAAAACATCTCATCACAGGTAGTAACCTGGAAGACATTATGCTGAGTGAAATTAGTCTGTTGCAAAAGACAAATATTGTAAGACCACTATTCTAAAGACTCAAGAAAAGATTTAAACACAGAAGAAAGCAGCCTTTGATGGTTACTAAGGCAAGAAGAGAAAGAGAAGGACTATTCATTAATTAGATCATAGGTGGGAATTAGGTTAGGTGATGGAAGGGGCTACAAGCAATGGAGAGGAGATCAGCACAGCTGGACTAGATGAAAAGCTAAGAGGTTTCCTAAATAAAACCCAACACTTCAAGGAACAGAGTAGCAGGGACAGTGGTCTGAGGACCATGGTTTCAGAGGACATCTAGGTCAATCTGCATAACAATGTTTTTTAAGAATGTTGTTGGACTTTGTCAAATGCCTTTTCTGCACCAAGTGACAAAATCAAATGATTTTTATCTTTTGTTTTATTTATGTGGTTGATTGTATTAATTGTTTTTCTACTGTTGAACCATTTTTGCATTCCTGGTATGACTCCTGCTTGGTCATAGTGCATATTTTTTTGATGCATTCTTGAATTCTCTTGGCTAGAACTTTGTTGGGTATTTTTGTATCTAAGCTGATGGGAGATATTGGTCTGTAATCGTCCTTTTTTCTGCTATCTTTATCCAGTTTTGATATCGGGATTATGCTAGCTTCATAGAATAAATTTGGGAGTGTTCTATCCTTTTCTATGCTGTTAAATACCTTTAGTAGTGTTGGTATTAACTTCTCTCTAACAGCTTGGACTTCTCCAATGAAGCTCTCTGAGCCTGGACTTTTTTTCATTAGTAGTTTTTTACTATTCTGTCAATCTCTTCTGTAGTGATGGGTTTATTAAGTTGTACTTCTTCTACTTGTGTTAGTTTTGGTAGGTAAAGGATTCTAGAAATTATCCATTTCCTCTAGGTTTTAAAATCTATTAGAGTACAATTTTCATAATATTCTGTTGTAATTCTTTTAATTTTGATTAGGTCTCTTGTGAAATTGCCCATCTCATTTCTTCTTCAGGCTATTTGTTTCATCTCCTTTTTTTCTTTCATGCATTTGGCCATTTGTTTACTGATTTCGTTGATTTTTTCAGTAAACTAGCTTTTGGTTTTGTTAATTCTTTCAATTGTTTTTCTATTCTCTAGCTCATTAGTTTTGATCTAATTTCTATTACCTGTTTTTTTTCTGGTGTCCAACGAATACTTTTATTGTTCTCTTTCTATTTGCTCACATTGTAGGGTTTGTTCTTTGATTTGGGCCCTTTATTCGTTTTGAATATGTCCATTTATTGAAATAAACTGACTTCTAAGCACTACTTTTGCTGTATCCCATAAGTTCTGGTAGGATGTGCTTTTATTCTCATGTGATTCAGTGAACTTCTTTACTGCATCCTTGTTTTTTTTCACGCAACACAGAAATTTTTGAGGATGATGTTGTTCGGCCTCCATGAGTTTAAGCTTCTGCCCATGCTTTTTCTGCTATTCATTTCAACTTTTATGACTTTACAGTCTGAGAAAATGCTTTGCAATATTTCAGTGCTTGTGATTTTGTTGAGCCTTGCTTCATAGCCTAATATGTAGGCTCTTCTATGTTTATCGAAAGTTTAAACCTTGTATTTTTCATTTTATAGAACGTCTTAAAATAATTTAGTACTTTTAATACTATAATAGAATTAACTTGTTCCATAAAATACAATTCTTCTATTTCATAAAACTCTGTGTACTATTTTTTAAAATGTTGATAAATATGTGCACACAGTGTTTACCTAATTCTTAATCATCTTTCTTGTGTTTTCTGATCTGTTTCTTTTTTGTTTGGTTACAGAGTTTTCTTAAGTAGTATTTACATATCTGTTATAAGAATAAAAACTTTGAATGAATGCATTTTTACTGTTAGTGAAGGAATTTACACAAATAGAATTAAGTAACACTTCAATTCCACCCCCACCCCCCAATTATTACAATTAATTATCCCTGGAATTTAAATAAGCCAGCCAACCAATAAAGTGTATTTAATTATTCTCTGCCAACAAACTGTGGTCAGTAGGATTTGCTACATTTTTTGGTTGTTTCAAATGGTTAAAAAGCTTAGCTTGTTACCTAAAGTTTGGGACATTATATTGATCCAGAGACACTGCACAAGGAATTTCTGGTATTCTACCTGCAAAAGTTCAGCCACTGAAAATCCTATAAAACACCATTCAACTCTGATATACCTGGGTTTATGGTGAGTCCTCATTAACTCCAAGACCACTGATTTTTCTAGTTTGAATTCTATTGGAGGTTTTATTTCTGTAACTTGGAAACTTGAATTTTAAGAGAAAATGCATAAATTTTAATATTATCATAATAAAGAATTCACAAAGATTATGTATAAAATATGATAGTGTAACTAAAAAATCCCAAGTATTCTACCACATAAAAACTTCTAGAAAAAAAATATTACAATTAATAAACAAAAGTATTTTTGAAGATAAAATTCTACCTACCAATTATATTATTCTTTAATGAGAAAAAATTGTTTCAACACTGGAATTAATATAGCTATTGTTGTGGGCCATTAGTGGATTCTGACTCAGAGCAGTCTTACAGGACCATGTAGAGTAGCCCCATAGGGATTTCTAGGCCGTAGTTTTCAGAGAAACAGATTTCTAGGTCTTTTCTCCCATGGAGTGATGAGTACCTTTGAATCAATGAAGACCTGTTTAGCAGCGGAGAGCTTAATCTTGCATCACTAGGGTTCCTTTATAACTAACACACCAAAAAAACTGAAACCCATTGCTGATTCTGACTCATAGTGATCTTATAGGACAGAGCAGAACTGTCTCATAGAATTTCCAAGGACAGCCTGGTAGATTTGAGCTGCAGACCCTTTGGTCAGTACCTATAACACTTATCCACTAGGCCACCAGAATTTCTTCATAATTAATATAGAAAATATTCATTAATGTATTACCATAATGGAGGAGAAATTAATTACTAAAATCATAGAACTAATGATTTCAGGTTATATATTTGTATCGGCAAAATTTGCCAGTGAAGTCAGAAAAGTAAATTAAAATATATTGTCATTACACTAGGAATTACAAATATATTTTAAGTTTTGCTAAATGGGATAATGATATTAATGAGTTTTAACAGCTTTATTAAGTTATAATTGTTATGCAATATATTTAATATGTACAAGTTGAGAGGTTTTGACATATGTACCTGTAAAAACTCACCAAAATGAATCACTCTTCAAAAAAAAGACCATCATAAAAAACATATCAAATTTCATAACTTTCCTTTATTACAAATAAAAAAATCCACCAAACATTTTCACACCTTAATCTAGCATTTCTTATGACATGTTTTTTAGTTACAGTTTTATGAGCACAGTCATATGTCTCAGGAGTCAGTGTGGAACAGCTTTGCTCAGTTTGGAACTCAGAAAACATGATTTAATTTATTTTCCTTATGGTATTCTGTGTATTAAATTATGATTACAGAATACAAAATATTCCTACCAGTTGATTCATTCAAAGCTATAGACACACAAAAGTAGATAAGATATAAAACTTGATTTAAGAGGGAAGTTCAAAGTCCAGTTCTACTTTTACTTACCTTGTCTCTCAGCACAGGACACCCAAAAGGTGAGAAGGGCATTGATTAGAAACAGGACGTTAGGTGTTCTCAGTGATACATACGTACACATATTCCGGTTGTGCTCTTTTGGGTTTGAAATAAGCTTTACTTGCAGATATCAAGTATGCTTCTGAATTTAAGTACACTCTAATTTAGCTAAGTAAATTGATGTCCCTAAGTAAACACCAAAGTCCAATGAACATTGTAAATTCTCTAGGTAATCTTATCTGTGGTTTCACAATTGTTTCTCTAATTCATCACCGCTTATGTATTTTTAGAATTTTCTGGAATTAACTGACTCAAAATATAAAGTCATTTAAATAAAATATGCTTAAAAATAGGTTAATATATATTTCAGCCAGCTGAATACTATGTGAATAACTCTTACAACCCAAGTCAAGTCACTAGAAACTTCCTCTGTCCTGTACTTCCTTTCACCCAATTTTACTACTTAGGTGTCTCTAAAAATGAACTAGGATATTGAGATCCATCTGTATTTTCATGGGGTTATGGAAGCAAATCATTCCTCATCTTTTTTTTTAACTCGCAGCTGATCATACTCAGTAGTGCAAGAGTTCAAGCACATTCTTAATACTGAAACCATCTTTCACTAAAGTGTTTTGAGGCACCAAATATTATATGACACTACAGGTTCTCACTTATACAATGATTTCTATTGAAGCTTCAGTTTCCTTTAACTATATTGTCCTCTCATAAACATGTTAACTGTTTTCATTCTTTTCTTTTATATATATATTTATACTTAAATATATATACTTAATTACATTTATATACATATATGTTTCCAAATATATTTATCTTGGTTTAAGACATTGTCCTTTAATATAAAAAATCATTTTCTAACAAATAACTACTACTGAAAGTATAGTATTACTATGAACACAAGGAACGCAAATTAGTGACCAAATTCCTAGAGTTACATTTTCAAAATTATTTATGTAAATGTTTATTTATTTTAACTACGATCATTTATAAGTGTTGAACACTAGTTAAAATTAGGCATAATCAAGACTTCCAGAGCAGTTTATAATCTCACTAAACTTTCTACAAATAATTATATGCTCAACATTAAAACAAACCAACAAAAACCTACTTGAGTGACCAAGCAGTAATTGGAAAGCAACCAACATTTCAAAGAATAAAATTAACCTGTGAGATCTATATTTTCTCATCTTTTCAAGTGAGGTCACAGGTTAGTCCTTATGGTGCATGAAGAGAGCTTATGCAGAAATGAGTTGTCTTCTTTTTAAGTCTGGCTGGAAAAATAGGTGTTAATTGTGGAGAGACATGGAAGACAAAGGAAAGTCCCATTAAGGAAATCTTCTGAAGTCTGCATACAACTGCCCCAGAAATTATTTACCAACTCTACACTGGTGAGGCAATGGTTAAATGCTGTGGCTGCTAACCAAAAGGCTAGCAGTTCAAATCTACCAGACATTCCTTGGAAACTGCATAGGGTAGTTCTAACCTGTCCTATAGAGAGTCACTGTGAGAATCAAGTTAACGATAGTGGGTTTGGTTATTTTAAATTTTCATTTATTTATTTTTGGTTCTTCACTGAGTATTGTGAACTCCAAGCAGTTCAATAGAAAACCACTAGAGCAGAGCTGAAAACCTTTAAAAAAAAAAAAATCAGCCAATCCCAGTGTAGGGGAGAAAAATTGGGAATCCAAGGCCAGGGGTTAGTGAATTTCTCGTAGATTCGCTTGAAACCCGAAATGCGACATTTCTTAGGAGTGCTATGTCCCAGTAGTTGACTAAAGAGAATGCACTTGAACTAAGACAAACCTGAAATAGTCCCATCCAAACAAACCTTACAACCAGGACTTTGCAGGATAATAGTGTGCTACCAGGAATAAAACTATTAGAAGAAAGTTGAAACATTTCAGAGCAAGATGCAAGAATGTAAAATTTCTATGATGAGTTATTCACAACATCTGGTGTAGACGGAAAATCTTATTAGATTTGTTTCATACAGTGTGCTTGTTACATATAAATAGGTAAATTGATCAGTGGAACAGAAGAGTCTGGAAAGAAACTCACCCACACATGTAAATTGCTAGTTTTATGAACCAGTGAAAGTTGATGTGGTGAAAAAAAACAGTTTTGCCAGAAATGTTGGAGGCATGTCTGGTTTTGGGGATGATAAACAAAACTGAACTTTGGCCTTTTTCTTACATTAGATCAATCAATTTACATTTGATCATAGTCCTAAATGTGAAGTTAAAGAAATAAATTTCTACATGAAAGCATAGTGGAATATACTCAGCAGTTGGAGGTAGATTATACTTTTCTTAAAAAAACACAGAGAACTGTTTTTTAAATGACATATTGTGCCTCAGTAATAATTTTAAATCGTATCCATCAAAATGCATAATCAGAAAGCTAAAAATAAGATGAATCTTTGATAGGGAAGAAATATTTGTAGTATATCAGACAAAAGAACTGTATGTATTATACATAAATACTTAGAATATTACAGCAATCACCCTACAAATATACCTTTGCAAATGTGTTGAACATTATTACTCACCAGTAAAATACAACACAGAAATTCAATTAAATGTAGTACATACTCACAGAACAGATGATATTTAAAATCTCGGCACTTCCCACTATTGGTGACAATAGGATTAAGTGGAAATTCCATCTATTACGTGAAGAAGATTAAACGGTCCCATACGATCATTTTTGAAAGTGTGTTGGCAACTGACTCACACCTAGCAAATTTTTAGAGAAACGAGTGCATATGCCCATCAAGAGTTATATATTAGAATGTTCTTAGATACTTTCTTTATAGAAGTCAATTGTTGATAATTAAGGAAATAAATGAATAAATTTTTCTATATTGACACAATGAAATGTTCCTCATTAATAAAAAGAATGAAATAGTGCTACATACAAAAGCTTGGAGGGTCATGTACATACTGTTTAGTTAAAACGTCAAATCGTAATGTATATAGAGTATAATTTGGCTAAGATCAAACTGAAAAACAGGAGAACTTACTTAGAGTTTAAACTCCAGAATACTGGTTACCTCTGGAGATAAGTAGGAAATAAACTGGGACATTTGCCAATAATTTAGACACCAGTCTTTGAGAAAGAGAAAGTAAATTTATTGCAATGTGCAGAGCCAGGAGCAGGGAGGTAGTTTCTGAGATTCAGTTCCCTGAGCCACTGGGAAGCAGGCTTATATGTGATTTGGGCAGTAAGGTGGTGGCCACACAGGCATACTGGAACGGGAAAATTCTAGAAGGCAGCCAGTAAACAGGAGGTGATATGCTTCGAAATAGTGTCCAGGTGATGATTTTCCTTCTGATTCATGCCTGCTGCTGCTGCGAACCCTGCTGAAGTCAATCAACTGTCACAGCTGGCCCTTCTGCACTTGCAGGGTGGCCCAACACTGGCTTGGGCTAGTTTAAGGACTAGTGGAAACTTACTGACATTCTCAGGGTCAGGTTGCAAAATCAGTACTACAGCAGAAATATATGTTTATGTCTACTGCCTGCTTCATATCACATAAATCACCTGAGAAAAGTTATCTTAAGTACATATTTCTCAATTCTGTTCATACTTGTGAGCTGGTCACATGCTGGTAATAAAATATGTCATTAGAAGTCTGTAATTATTTTTCAGGAGACTACAATAACTTTTTAAATTTAAGATGCCAGTCTTGTTAGCAGTTTGACATGTAACAAAGGAAACAAGTTAATAAATATAAGGATCTCTATATTTATGGCCTGACATTTTCCCTTACATAATAAAGTCTTATAATCAGTATTTGGTCACAACTTGGTATAAAACAAGTTGATATGAGAGCAACTTTTGTCATTTTTTTCTTTATCCTGAACACATAGTCAACATAAAAATTTAAAAACAAATTTTAAAAGATAATATGTATCTTTTACCACAAAAATAACCACTGAGTGGCTTTGGGAGAATAAACTGTGTAAATATGGCAAAATAAGGAAATTATCCTCCACAGAATCTTTATAAACATGTAGATAGTGGGGCAGGGAAAACATTCAACACACTATGATTTAGCGCTATCAAAAAACGTTCCTCTTCATTATCTAGATGCTTATGAAGATTCTTCCGAAAGGGTAGCAGGAGTTTTCTTAAGTGTAGCTTTTCAGTGTAGTAATTACATGAATTATAAAAATCAGATTCTTCAAGGATTCTACATGATAGACGCATCTGCTTTCTTAAAAACGTGACATGTATGTCTACAAGTAAGGACTCCATGTTAAAGGCTTGTCACCGTTTTGAACAGGCACAACAGGCAGGAAGGCGTCAGCTGAAAAACACGACTATAGCAGAATACTCAGGAGGCTCTCTTACCAGTTTCTAAATTGTGGGATTGCTTTGAAGTAGGCAACACTTGATCTGGAAGATGGAATGATCCTCTTTCCTATCAGTAATTATTCTAAAGGAAAAACCAAACCAAACCAAACCTCTTGCCATCGAGTTGCTTCCAACTCATAGTGACCGTAGAAGACAGAACCGAACTCCTCAAGTTGCTAAGGAGCACCTGATAAATTCAAGGTGCTGACCTTTTAGTTAGCAGCCATAGCTCTTAATCACTTCGCTGCCATGATTTTTTAAACGCAAAATAGTCCTAGCTTCCGAAGGGAAGTACTTTGAAAGTGACCGTAGTGAAATTCAGCAGTGAGGTATGTAGCACTTTTTCTAGGATGAGTTCACAAACTCAATGGGCAGTCCTCATACGTGTGTGTGCGTGCGCGCGCGCATGGGTACACTCCAGTGACGTGGTGGGTTTAGTACTATGTCTGCTGACCGCCGGGGGCTGCTTGGAAACTCTATGGGCAGTTCCACTCTGACCTCTACGGTCACTGTGAGTCGGACCCAACTAAACAGCAGTGGGTTTTATGTGTCTCTACACACACACATACACACACACACACACACACACATTTACGTTTATACATGATACCCACGTTATATGTGTGCTTATTTCTGTGTTATGTATATGATTTCTACATTATCTATGGTTCTATATTATATACGGTGTCTGTTGTATTTAGAATTTTATGTTATATATAAAGTCTACTGTATTGGCTGGCTGTATATAACCCACTGCCGCCAAGTCGTGTTTGACTCATAGCAACCTGGAAACTGTACACACACACACACACACACACACACAGACACAGAGCTTCTATATTCTAAAGACAAGTTTTCAGTGTGTTTTATATATTTACAGACGTGACCAGGTCAGCTGTACCCCTAATCTCTCACCATCCTGAAAATAAAGAATTAAAGTAAACGTTTGTAAGCGTGTCATTAGGAGAATGAACATAACAAATTATTTACTAATAAATATGGATTGAGTTGACCATCCACTTTCCAAGCATGTAAAGGATCTTCGTGTTTTACCATCTTCTGTTATGTATCATGATTTACACTTTCATTAAGTCTGTTTACTTATAGGGTATGTATACTCAGATTCATAAATAAAACAATTCTCAGTACTTACACATGATTTTGAACATGTTTCTTGAGAAAGAAGCCACAATGGAAAGGTAAGTACATGTTCAGTGTACATTTATTCTGAGTCAAATAATGTAACATATTAAAGAGTAAATCATTTTTAAATAAAAACTGAAGTAATTTTAGTTACCCATACTCTCTTTCACATAAAATATGCTAAATTTTCTAAGATATTATATCAATAAGTTTTATGAAAAAAGTTTGCAGTAAGGCAAAAGTTAAAACAAGCACCAAGAAAGAATCAGTTGTTGGCAGAACTCTAGCATGCTGTTGGATTTCAGATTCATTAGACAATTAGATTTCTAACAATTTCTTAGAAGGGATTATGAGTGCTCTGCCATAAATAGCTGGAAAAATTGCCACAGTGTTAACTCCAACAGAGTGAAACACTACCCAGTCCTGCATCATCTATATAATCACTGATACATTCAAATCCGTCACTGCAGCGATTGTTCCAGTCCTTCTCAGCAAGCTCCTTTAACCTCATTGGCATTCCTTCTAACCAAATGTGACATCTTTCTCTAATGATTAATTCTTCCTCGGAATGTGTCCAAAACACATTCAGACAGTGTTCTGTTGTGATCCATTAGATTTTTGTTGGCTAAATTTTGGAAGTAGATAACCAAGCTTTTTTTTCTAGTCTGTCTTAGTCTAGAAAATCTGCTAAAACCTGTCCACCATGGGAGACTCTGCTGGTATTTGAAATACCAATGTCATGCTGTCAGCATCATAACATGCAAGTCACAATATCAGGTAGAAAAGTTTAACCATAGAAATTTGTCACATTAACTACCTTATTAGAAAATAAAATATGTTTCACATCAATGACTTCAGTCTCTGCATTAAGCATTAGAAAAAGTACATGACATTAATCCTACAGAAAATAGAGGAACTAGAAGAAGAATCAGAACAAAAATCAATGAAGTTAAAGAAGGGGAGCAGTTAATGAAAGAACAATCTCAGCTGAATAAAACTGTAAACCTTTAAACAGACTGATGAAGAAAAAAGAGAGAAGCACAGATTATCAATATCAATAATGTGATGAATTTTGTGAGTACTACAGGATTGTACAGATATCAAAAAATAAAGGGATATTACTTAATAAGAATGAAGACTACAGTCTTCATTATGGAAAGAAAACAAAAATATAACTGGACCAACACGCAACATCATGGTAAACAGAAAAAAAAAAGATTGAGGTTGTCAAGGATTTCATTTTACTTGGATCAGCAGTCAACATCCGGGGAAGCAGCAGTCAAAAAATCAAAGGACACATTGTGTTAGACAAATCTGCTGCAAAAGACCTCTTAAAGTGTTAAAAACCAAAGAAGTCACTTCATAGACTAAAGTACACATGACCCAAGCTATAGAGTTTTCAGTCCCTTCGTATGCATGTGAAAGCTGGATAACGAATAAGGAAGACTGAAGAAGAATGGGTGCCTTTGAATTATGGTGTTGGCAGGGAATATTGGATATACCATGGACTGCCAAAAGAACCTAAGAATCTATCTTGGAAGAAATTCAACCAAAACGCTGCTTGGAAGCAAAAGACAGAGAGACTGTGTCTCACATACTTTGACATGTTATCTGGAGGAATCAGTCCTTGGAAAAGGACATCCTGCTTGGCAAAGCACAGGGTCACTGATAAAGAGCAAGAGCCTCAACGAGATGGATTGACACAATGGCTGTAGCAATGGGCTCAAGCATAGCATTAGTGAGAATGGCATACGACCAGGCAGTGTTTCATTCTGTTGTCCATGGGATCATTCTGTGTCTGAATGGATTCAATGGCACCTAACAACAACATAAACAATGTTACGCCAATAAATTCAACAACTTTAATAGTCTAATTTCTTGAGTCACAACCTACCAAAGCTTGAACAAGGAAGAATAGACAACATGAATATACTTATATATATTAAATAAATTGAATTTGTAGTTTTAAAAAAAACACAAATTCCAGAATAAAAAAGACTAAGTACAGACAGATTAATTGGTGAATTCTACCAAACATTTAAGGGCTAAAAATATGTCATTCTATATAGGCTTGTCCAAAAAAAAATGAAGGGGTGGGAAATACCTGCCTTTTCTTTCTATGTGTCTAGCATTATCTTGCTACCAAAACCAAATAAAGACCTTGGAAATACCAAAAAATACTGCAGACAAACATTAATCAAAAATAAAGATGCAAAACTTCTTAACAGAATTTTAATAATTGAATCCAAAATTCTACGAAAGGATAATGTATTAGGATCCAGCTGATGATCAAAGGATACATGAATGGTTCATCGCTAGGAAACATGCTAATGTAATTCACCATATTTAAAAGTTAAACACGGAAAAACAGACATTTCAATGGTGAAAGACTGCGTTTATCCTAAGATCAGGAAGAATACGTGGATGTTTATTTTCATCATTTCTATTTGATATTTTACTGCAAGTTAAGTGAGTAAAATAAAAAGCATCTGGATATTAAAAGAAGTAAAAATATCTTTATTTGCAGTTGCCATTGTGTCTGTATAGAAAATCCAATGGACTACTACAATTCATAAGTGAGTTTAGCATGTATGCAAGACATGTTGATGTCAATAAGACTGCCTCTTGATCCTTGTACAGATACCTCATGAGCACAATTTAGTGTTCTGGAATCCCCATTATCAGCAGTATTATTCATAATTTGTTATGATTCACAAATACCTTTGCATAGTCAGTAAAACATAAGTAAACCTCTTTCCGACAATTTCTGCTTTCAGCCAAGATCCATCTGACATCTGCAATGATATCCCTGATTCCACATCCTCGTCTAGGTCTAGCTTGAATTTCTGGCACTTTCCTGTCAGTATACTGCTGCCAAAGCCAAAAAAAAAGAAGAAGAAGAAGAAGAAAAGAATGAACAAGCCTAGTGCTGTCAAGTTGATTCTGACTCATCCCTACCCTATAGGGCAGGGTAGAACTGCTCCACAGACTTTCCAAGGAGCACTTGGCAAATTTGAACTGCCTACCTTTTGGTTAGCAGACATAACACTTAACCACTACACCACCAGATGATTTTTAACAGTTTTTAATAAAATTTTTGCTTGCATATGATATTGTCTGACAAATTCCACATTCGGTTAGATCACCTTTCATGGGAATAGGTTTAAATATGGATATCTTCCAGTTGGTTGGCCAGGAAGCTGTCTTCCAAATTTCTTGGCATAGATGAGTAAGCACTTCCAGCACTGTATCCATTTATTGAAACATCTCGGTTGATATTCCATCAGTTCCTGGAGCCTTGTTTCTCATCAGTGCCTTCAATGCAATTTTGATTTCTTCCTCCAGTACTGTGGGTTCCTGATCATATGTTACCTCTTGAAACAGTTGAACATCGACCACTTCTTTCTAGTATAACCACTCTGTATTCCTTCCGTCTGCTTTTGATGCTTCCTGAGTTGTTAATATTTTTCCCATAGAATCCTTCACAGTTGTAACTCGAGCCTTGAATTTTTTTTCTTCAGTTCTTTTAGCTTGAGAAATGCAGAGTGCGTTCATCCCTTTTGGTTTTCAATTTCCAGCTTTTTGCACACATCTTAATGATATTTTGCTTTCTTGAGCCACCCTTTGAAATCTTCAGTTCTTTTACTTAGTCATTTCTTTTGCTTTAGCTATTTGACATTCAAGAGTAAGTTTCAAAGTCTCTTGTGACATACAATTTGGTGTTTACCTTCTTCCCTGTCCATTTAATGACCTCTTGCTTTCTTCATGTATGACATCTTTGCATAGGTCATTTGTGTTCAACTCTGTTGCTGAGATGGTCTGTAAATTCAGGTGGAATATATTCAATGTCTTACTTTGGCTGTTGCAAACTTGTTTTAATTTTCTCCAGTTTCAAACTGAAATTGCATAAGAATGATTGATGGTCTGCTCTGCAGTCATAGCTGGACCTTGTTCTGACTGATCGTACTGAGCTTTTCCATGGTCCCCTTGTACAGACATAGTTGATTTGATTACTGTCTATTCCATCTGGTGAGGTCTATGTGAACAGTCACTGTTTATGTTCATGAAAAAAGATTATTTGCAATGAAGAAGTCATTGGTCTTGCAAATTCTACGATTCAATCTCTGTCATTGTTTCTGTCACCAGGACCTTGTTTTCCAACTACCAATGCTTCTTTGTTTCCCACTTTTGCTTTCCAGTCACCAGTAATTATCAAGGTATCTCGATTGCATGTTCAATCAATCACAGACTTCAGAAATTGATAAAAATTTTCAGTCTCTTCATGTTTGGCCTTAGTGGTTGGTGCAAATATTCAAATAATAGTTGCATTAACCAGCCTACCTTGTAGGTATAGGGATATTATCTTATCCTTGATAGCATTGTACTTCAGGATAGATCTTGAAATGTTCCTTTTGATGATGAAAGCAATATCATTCTTCTTCTGGTTGTAGATCCCACCATACTAGATCACATGAACTGACCAATACCACATCATTTCAGCTCACCAGTGACTAGAATATCGATGTTTATGCATTTCATCCCATTTTTGATGATTTTCAACTTTCCTGGATTCATACTTTGTACATGACACATTCCAGTTACTAATAGGTTTGTGCAGCTGTTTCTTCTCATTTCGAGTTAGCAAATGGAGGTCCGAAAAGTTTGATTCCATCCATGTCATGAGGGTCAACCCTACTTTGCGGAGGCAGCTGTTCCCCAGCCAGCTTTTTAGTGCATTTCTACAAGTGGAGCTCATTTTCTGCCACTGTATCTGACAATGTTCCACTACTAATAGTAAGGTTTCCACTGGTATATCTTTTCAGAAGCAGACTGTGAGTCCTTCATCCTGGTCTGTCTACTCTGGAGACTCAGCTGAAATCTGTTCACCACGGGTAACCCTGCTGTTATCTGTGTACTGGTGGCATAGTATAGCTTCTAGCATCACAGCAACTAGTAAGCCCCATGACAAACTGACAGACAAGTGGTGGAATTAGATAATATCTCATAGACAAGAACTGCATCATTACGTAACAGACAAGAATGATTTTAGGAGAAGTGAAAGACAACCTGTACTACAGGCAAGTCAGCAGAAACGGACTAAAACTAAAGCTCAGAAGTATTCTGTTTTTGTTAGTTTAAATGTTAATATATTTTTACTAATTTATGTTTAATAGGCCCTTTAATATGTCTGTGTATTCTTTCTCCATTTCCTTTGCTCTTTTTCTTCTTTTTTTACTAGTCTTAACTCTTTTAGCATTTTAAATGTTTGTCCTCTTTGGAATGTCTTTTAGCATTTTAAATCTCACTCTCTTTGGAATGTCTTAACTTTTTTTCATACTTTTTAAAAATTATGTATTTGGAAATTCACTTATTTCTTTCTTTTATTTAAATACTTTATTGTGCTTTAAGTGAAAGTTGAGAATCAAGTTAGTTTGCCGTATAACCCCCCCGACACACCTCCATGCCACTCTAGCTGCTCTCCTAGCCCTGTGACAACACACTCCTCCTTTTCACCCTGTTCTTCCCTTATTCATTCAACCATCTCCTGTCCTCCCTGCTCCACCTTCCCATTCTGTCTTTACAGAGGAGCTGTTCCTACAGCCTCATGTATATATCTAAGCCAAGAGGCACACACATCACTAGAATCTATGTCTTACAGTTCAACCCAAACTTTGTCTGAAAAGTTGGCTTTGGTACTGGTTTCAGCTGAGAGCTAGTAGCGAGTCCAGGGGTAATGTTCTCAGGGGATACTCCAGGACCTTGGACCATAAAGTTTGATCACTTAACAGAGTTCTATTTTTCTCCCACTAAGTCTGGGACTGTATGTCATATTCCCTGTCATGGCAGTCATTGCTAGTGGCTGGTCACCATCTAGTTGTTCTGGTCTCCTGCCAACGTAGTGTCCTGATATTATGACCCCTTCACTCTCCTGTGATTGGATTTTTCCCAGGTATTTGGTGTCCTTCGTTCTCCTCAATTCCAGGTGGTTTGGGATCAGTTTATGATCCTTAGATGGTAGCTTTCTAGCTTTTAAGGCCACAGATTCCACTCATCAAAATGGAATACAGAACATAGTCTTAAAAAACAAAGCCAAAATGTCTTATTTATGCCAAGTGACTAGATGTCACCTGAAACCATGGCCACCAGACCCTTGCCTCTACTACTCTGATCTTTGAAATATTGGGTTGTATTTATGAAAATTCTTTGCTTTTGGAGTAGTCCATCAGTGTTAATCTCCCTCCTACTGTGTACTGTCCTTCCTTCACTTAATCCAGTTTCTATCTGCTGCTTAATCTATGAATATCCATCTCCCTCCTCACCTTCTCTGGTAACTGTTAAAGGTTAGTTTCTTCTGTGCTGAAATATTTTCTTGAGTCCTCATAATTGTGGTCTCATACAATACATATTTGTCTTTTTGTGAATGACTCAGCGTGTCTTACAGATAACTCCATGCTATCAAATGTTTTCCCAGATCACCTATGTTCTTTATTATTGCATAGTATTCCATTGTGTGAATATACCATAGTTTATCCAGTTAATCTAGTCGTCCGCTGATGGGCACGTAGGTTGATTCCATCTTTTGCTATTGTGCATGGTGCTATGATAAGCACTGATGCCTTTGAATCTATTCATATCACAGCCTATATTTCTCTAGGATGTAGCCAAACAATGAGATTGCTGGATCATGTGGTATTTCTATTTCTGGCTTTTTAAGAAATCACCAAATTGATTTCTGAAATGGTTGTAATATTTTAGATTCCAATTCCAATCAGCAATGTAGAAGAGCTCCAGCCTCTCCACAACCTCTTCAGCATACATTGTTTTGTGTATTTTGTATTAATGCCAGCCTTATTGGGGTGACATGGTATCTCATTGTAGTTTTGATCTGGATCTCTCTGCTGGCTAATGACTGAGAATTTCCTAATGCATCTGTTAGCTGCTTGGATGTCGTCTTTGGTGAAGTCTCTGTTTGTATCCTTTGCCCATTTTTTAATTACGTTATTTGTCCTTTTCTTGTTAAGGTTTTAAAGTACTTGGCAAATTACAGAGATTAAACACAGGTAAGATTCGTGGTTTCCAGTTGTTTTTTTCCCAGTCTGTAGGTAGTCTTTTTACTTTATTGGTGAAGTCTTTGGGAGAGCGTAAATGTTTGATTTTTAGGAGTGCCTAGTTATCTACTTTTTCTTCTGGTGTTTGTGCATTCTGAGTAATATTTTTGTAGTCTATTTATGCAGTGTATTAGGATTCACAATGTTGTGTCTATTTTTTCTTCCATTATCTTTATTGTTTTAGATTTTATATTTGGGTCTTTGATCCATTTTGAGCTACTTTTTTGTGTATGGTGTGAGATATGGGTCTTGTTGAATTTTTTTGCAGATAGATACCCAGTTTTGCCAACACCTTTCGTTAAAGAGATTTTTTTTCCTTCTTTTTCTTCTCCAGTTAATGGACTTTAGGTCCTGCCTTTGTGAAATATTAGCTGTTCATAGTTAAGTGTGTTATATCTGGATTCTGTATCCTGTTCCATTTGTCTACGTGTCTGTTTTTGTGCCAGTATCAAGTTGTTTTGACAACAGGTTCTAAAGTCAGGTAATATGAGGCCTCCTAATCTGTTCTTCGGTAATGATTTACTTACCCAGGACTTCTTCCCTTTCCAAATGAAGTTGATGATTTGCTTCTCCATCTCATTTAAAAATGTCATTGGGCTTTGCATTGGAAGTGCACTGTATCTATAGGTCACTTTGGGAAGATTAGACATTTTTATGATGCTAAGTCTTGCTATCCATGAGCAAGGTAAGGTTCCCCAGTCTTGGAAGTCTCTTTGATTTCATACTGTTAGTCTTGTGATTTCCTTTGTAAAGCATTCATACAAATGCCTTTTCTGCATTAATTGATAAAATTAAGTGATTTTTACCTTTTCTTTCATTTGTGTTGTTGACTATATTATTTGTTTTTCTAATGTTGAACTATCCCTGAATCAGGGGCATTACTCCTACTTGGTCATGGTGAATTATTATTATTATTGCTATGGTGTTGAATTCTATTGGCTAGAATTTTGTTGAGGGTTTTTTATCTAAATTGATAAGAGATATTGGTCTGTAATTTCCCTTTTCATGCTATCTTTATCCAGTTTGGGTATCAGGTTTATGCTAGCTTCATAGAACAAATTTGGGAGTATTCTCTCCTTTTCCATGCTGTGAAATACCTTTAGTGACAGTAGTGTTAACTCTTCTCTAAAATACTTTGATAGAATTCTCCAGAGTATCCTTCTAGGCCAAGATTCTTTTTGGTAGAGAGTTTTTTTAGTTACTTTTTTCAAAATCTCTTCTTTTGTGATGGGTTTACTAAGTTGTTATATTTCTTCCAAAGCTTAGATGTATTCTAAATAAAATACCTCAAGGGACAGAGTAGTAGGGTTCAGGCTCTGGGGACCATGGTTTCAGGGGATGTCTAGGTCAACTGGCACAACAAAGATTATCAAAATGTTCTGCATCCCACTGTGGTGAGCTATCTAGGGTCTCAAATGGTACCTAATGGTCTCAACCTACCTGGAGCAAAGGAGAAAAAAAGAAAATCAAAGCCATGAGGAAAATATGATTCCAAGAGACAGAAAGGGCCATATAAATCAGAGGCTACATCAACATGAGAGCAGAAGAGCTAGACCATGCCTGACTGCCGCCAAAGACTGCCCTTACAGGCAACTCAACAATAATTCTTTGATGGATTGGGAGGTGCAGAGCTCAAGCTTTACTAAAAGACCAGACTTGATGGTCTGACTGGCAGTTCCCAAGAAGACATGGCCCCTGGACTCTCTTAATTCAGAACTGAAAAGATTCTAAAAGTCAATTCCTCACACAAAGATTGAACTGTTATAAACCAAAATAAATAAATAAATAAATATAACTAATCCACTGCTGTGAATTCTATTCCAACTCAGAGATCCTGTAGCATAGAATAGAGCTGTTCCATAGAGCACCTGGTGGATTTGAGTGGCCAACCTTTTGATTAGCAGAGTACTTAACCACTACACCATCAGGGTTTCTTGAATATGTAAGACATAAAATAATATTTGTGAGGAGTGTACTTCTTAGCTTAAGTAGATACAGGAGACTATCTGGACAGCTCCTTTCTGGAAGCAGGATGAGAAGACAGGGGGACAGGAGCTGGTTAAATGGACACGAGAAATATGGGGTGGAGGGAAGGAATGTGGTGTCAGTGTGAGGAGAGCAGTTGGGTCACATGGCTAAATGCGTGTAAGTTTTTATATGAGAAACTGACTCAAATTGTAAATTTTCACTTAAAACACAAAGAAAAAAATTAAAATGTTAATTCAAAAGCATCAACAATAGTAAATGATTGTTGGGGAACTGGACATTCTTTTAGTTAGTAAAATCAACACCAAACCAAACCTGTTGACATTGAATCGATTCCAATTTATTGGGCTCTTATAGTTCCTTAAATGAATCTTAAAGCAAAAGGAACTCCTCAAATTTTTTTGTTGCTGTTTCGTCAGAAGGGAGATGTAACTATTCAAGAATGTGCGTAACTGTTACTATAGTCTGTGTTTCTGATAGGATATAAAATGAAGTACCAAACATTACAAAATTGTTCTAGCACAGAAGCATTGTTCTCATTGTGGATTCCAAGTCCCTGAGTGTGAGAAGGAGTGTGGACAGAATAAACATTTACTTCTGTTCTTTATATTCAATGATCAGCTGCTTCACAAATCACAGAGTAAATTCCTTAACTCAGCATTTCGATGCTGAGATTCCTTTCAAATTCTGTTGGTGAGATTGCGCTTGATCTTTAAAGGCTTCCTGGTTTTGTGGAAATTAAATATGTTTTAAGCAAGAGCGATTTTAACTGTTTCATACTATCAGACGTGTGTGGCCATAAAATCTGTATTTCAGAATCGTACTGTTGAACAGTTACTAAAACCCTTCTACACGTGCAAGTTCATGAAAATGTAAGATCGCAAGATAATTACAAATGAAGTCTTTATAGTAGTCAAGACATATTGGCTCACATTCTTTTAAAACAACATTCTTGTGATTCAAATACAATATTTATCAAAAATTGAAAAGCTGTGAATACTGACAAATATGTTATTATTCTTAGTCATCATCAAGTCTGCATCCTAATCATGGTGATCCCATGTGTTACATTGCAAAACTGCCCCAAAGGATTTTCTTGGCTCTAATCTTTGCAGGAGCACATCAGCAGGCCTCTCACAGAGATTTTGAGTGAGTTCAGACAGCAGTCAGAAAGTTGGCAGTCAATCACAGACGGATTGGGCCACTTGGGCTTATTTTACGGATAAAGGAGTTAATCATTAATACTCTTATTACCTTTAAATCTAAATATAGGCGTTATAAATATGTTATCAACTTTCCTGCCAGTGTTTAATAAACACAATTCTGACCTGTGTGTGCTGTGCATGTGTGTATACATACTTTTTTAAAATCAATATTATGTCATTTTACATTGTTGTATATCCAACTATACTCTAATTCTTTGTTTTTTTTGAGTTATTAAGTATGTAAGATACTTTGTAAATCATCATGTATTTAATCACTTTGACATAGTTATCTATGTACAGTTATCTATCCATGGTTGTCGACTTGATTCTGACTCATAGTTACCCGAGGGACAGAGTAAAAGTGCCCCATAAGTCTTCCAAAGCTACAAGTCTTTAGAGAAGCAGACTACCATGTTTTACTTCTGAAAAATGGTTTGTGGGTTTGTACTGCTGATCTTTCAGTTAGCAGCCAAGCACTTAATCACTGTACCACCAGATCTCCTATAAATAGGTACACAGGCTAATGTTGTTAGATGCCATCAAGTCAGTCCCAACTGATGGTGATAATGTGTTCAACAGAACAAAACATTTCCCAGTGCTGCAACCTTGTCCCTATCTTTGTTATGTTTAAGCCCATTGTTGCCACTGTGTCAATCCATCTCATTGAAGGTCTTCATCTTTTTGTTGACACTGCCAAGAATGATTTTTTCTCCAGGAACTGATATTTCCTGACTTTAAGCCACTCAGTATCCCCTTGTTCTGTTTGAACAACAGCCTCTTGAGCTACGTACATGTTCCCCATGAGCACAATAAAGTGTTCTGGAATTCCCATTCTTTGCAATATTATCCACAATGTGTTATGATGCGCACAGTTAGATGTCTTTGCATACTCAGTAAAGCACAAGAAAACAGCTCTGCTTTCAGCCAGGATCCATCTGACATCAGCAATGGTATCCCTGGCTCCACATCATCTTCTGAATCCAGCTTGAATATCTAGCAGTTCCCTGTCTATTTACTGCTGCAGCTGCTTTTGAATGATCTTAGCAAACTTCTATTTGCATGTGATGTTAATGATATTGTTTGGCAATTTTTGCATTCAGTTGGATCATCTTTTTGGAACTAGGCATATATTATGGCTTGAATTGTGTTCCCCAAAAATGTGTATAGCAATTTCTCCAGACCATGATTCCTGATATCGTGTCATATTCCTTTATGCTGTAAATCCTACCTCTATAGTGTTAATAGAAACACTGATTAGTTAGCATAGTGGTTAAGTGCTATGACTCCTAACTAAAAGGTTGGCAGTTCAAATACACTAGGCACTCCTTGGAAACTCTATGGGGCAGTTCTATTCCATTCTGTAGGAGTTGGAATCTACTTGATGGCAATGGATTTATCATGTTAATGAGGGAGGATAGATGGCTGTTGGTAGGGCAAGACTCAGTGTTTAAGACTGTATTTTGTCTTGAGGCAATCTCTTGGGATATAAAGGAAAGGAAACAAGCAGAGAGTTGGAGACCCCATACCATCAGGAAAGAAGCAGTGCCAGGAGCCAAAAGTGTCCTTTAGACCCAACATTCCCAGTCCAGGGGAAGATTGAAGACAATGACCTTCCTCCATAGCCAACACAGAAAGACTCCCCTTGGAGCTGATGCCCTGGATCTAGACTTGTAGCCTAGTGGAAAGTGACAGAATAAAATCTCCCCTTTTCAAGCCATTCACTTGTAGTATTTCCATTACAGCAGCAGTAGACGACTAAGATGGAATTTGGTACAAAGGGAGTGGGGTGCTGCTCTAGCAGATACCTAAAATGTAGAAGTGGTTTTGAAACTGTGAATGGATAGAAGACCCCAACGGAACTAAGGAGAGCTGTTATCACCAAGGAACGTGCAGGTGGTGAAAAACAACAGCAGTAAACTGGCAACACAGATCCAAGAGACCAGTGTGGGACAGCTGATCCATAGAGTAAGAGAGCTGAGTGCCTGTGTGCAAGTGGCTTCCTGGCAGAGCAGAGGTACTTATCGGTGGAGTCATAGAGCTTTGAAACACTTGGCACAGCAAAGCAGATGGGAGCCTAAGGCTTGGGTCAACAGGCCAAAGGGGCAGAACCTCAAGAAACAAGAAGCATGAGTCTCAAAAGGTATTGTTATGGCTTAAGGAGTGTTAAGGTTAGAGACATGGCCTCTGTTGTTTCTAATGGTAGAGCTGCAACTCAGTGGGATTAGGAAAATGGTACACCTAAATCCAAGCAGAAAGAGTTGCTACCCCAGTGGGTCTGAAAGGTGGAGCCGTAGCTCACGGCCAAAGGTCGTCATCTCAGAATTCAGAGAGTGTAGCCAGTATCCAGAGTCTGAAGGGAGGACCATTATGTAAAACATCTCAGTGAATGAAGTATTATTTTCAAAGAATTGATGGCTAATGTAATGTGTCCTGCTAACTTGGTAGGTGCCTGTTATGTCTTTTTTCCCTGCAATTTCTACCCACTGGTAATGGAAATGTCAAACTTGTACCCATTCTGTCATTGTACCTTAGGAAGCAGGCGACTTGTATTCCAGATTTCACAGATGAAGGTGAATCTTTGGATATGAGACTTTGAGAAAAAACACTTTCTATGATGGGACAAATAAGTTTTTACATGTTGCAAGGATGTGATTTGGGAAAGCAAAGTGTAGAATATCATAATTTGAATTGTGTCCCCCCAAAATCTGTGTAGCAAATTGACTGGGCCATGACTCCTAGCATGTGTAATATTCCTATATGTTGTAAATCCTGCCTGTATGATGTTAATGAAGGAGGATGGGTGTCAGTTGTGTTGGTGGGCAAAACTCAGTGTGCAAGGTTGGATTGTACCTTGAAGCAATCTCTTGGGAGATGAAGGAAAGGGAAGCAAGCAGAAAGTTGGTGACCTCATACCATCTGGAGCGAAGCAGTATCAGTGGGAGAGCATGTTCTTTGGATCTGGTGCCCCTCTGCCTCAGAAGCTCCCAGTCCAAGGGAAGATCGATGACAAGGACTTTCCTCCAGATCTAAGAGACAAAGGCTTCCCCTGGAGCTGATACCCTGAATTTCGATACTTAACTTACTTTCCTGGAGAAAATAAATTTCTCTTTGTTATAGCCATTCACTTGTGGTATTTCTGTTGCAACAGCACTAGAGGACTAAGACCAAATCAAGCCCACTGACATCAAGTTGATTCTGACTCAGCAACTCTACAGGTCATTGCCCTATAGAGTTTCCAAGCATAACCTGGTGGATTTGAACTGTCAGCCTTTTGGTAAGCAGCCATAGCACTTTACTATGCCATGAGGGTTTCTAGTAGATGACTAAGACAGCATAAATATAGATCTCTCACAGCTGGGTAACCAGTAGCTATTTTCACCATCTCTTGGCATAGATGAGTGAGTGCTTTCAGTGTTGCATATTCTTGTTGAAACATCTCAGTTGGTATTCTGCCAAACCCTGGAGCTTTGTTTTTCACCAATGCCTTCAGCATAGCTTGTGTTTCCTACCGTACCATTAGTCTCTGAAATGACTGAACATCACCCAGTACTTTTTGGTATATTTACTCTGAGTATTCCTGCTTTCTTCTTTTGACAGTGCCTGTGTTGTTTAATGGAAACCCTGGTGGCATAGGGGGTTTGTTTGCTAACCAGAAGGTCAGCAATTCAAACCTGCCAGTCGCTCCTTGGAAACTCCATGGGGCAGTTCTACTTTATCCTTTAGGATCACTATGAGTCAGACCTGACTTGACAGCAGTGGGTTTTCATATTGTTTAATATTTTGCCTGTAGGCTTCTTTAATATTGCAACTCAAAGCTTGAATTTTTTCTTCAGTGCTTTCAGTTTGAGTACTGTGCAAAGACCTAGAGACAGAAAACCAAAGAGGAGGAATAGGCTGGGCTAATATTAGGGGCTGATAAACATTTACTTATATTTTGCCACTAACACCTGGAAACCTTGGTGACACAGGGGTTCAGTGACACCTCTGCCAACCGAAAGTCGGCAGTTCAAATCCACCAGGTGCTCCTTGGAAACTGTGGAACACTTCTACTGTGTTCCATAGGGTTGCTATGAGTCAGAATCAATGTGATGGCAGTGGGTTTGATTTGTTTTTTAGATAGAAGTATGACTTAGTTTGGCTCATACATACTTGTTATGTAACATTATTTTTTAGGTGCACACCACCTCTCAAATAGATCTTCTCAGAAAGTCTCATATGTTATGCAGAAAATTTTAAGAGAATTAAGAGAGTGCTGAACCAAAGTAGACATTGAAGTAAGTGTCTCTAATTTTTTACCGTAGATGTTTCAAGGATACAATACATAGCTTTATTGTTTACCAACTTTTAATAAGATACTGATTAGGTCAGATGTTGGTATCTCCAATAATAGTTACATCATTGACTTAATATTTAAGGAAATTCTAGTTTATGAATGAAAATGATCTAACACTTTGTTACCTAGCACTGCTGTAACAGAAAATACCATGAGTATGTGGTTTAATAAAGAGAAATAGATTTTCTCACAATCTAGTAGGCTAAAAGTCCCTGTTTAGGGCACAACTCCAATGGACCTTCTCTCTCCCTCTGTTGGCTCTGGAGGAAGGTCCTTCTTGTCAATTTCCCCCCAGTCAAGGAACTTCTCAGGCACAAGAGTCCCACGTCCAAAGGATGTGCTCTGCTACCAGTGCTGTTTTCTTGGTAGTATGAGGCCTCCCTATCTCTCACTTACTTTTTTATTTTGTATCCTGAGAGGTTGCCTCAAGACACAAAACAATCTTGTAGATTGGGTCCTGCCTCACTAACACAATACAACCGCTGCCCATCCTCCGTCACTAATGTCATCAAGGCAGGATTTGAAACATATTGGAAAATCACACAATCCCAGGAATCAGGACTCAAACAAATTTATACCCACATTTTCTGGGAGACACAATTCAATCCATGTCGCACTTGAAAAGACAAAACTGAAGAAAGTTGTGTTATTAGTGAAATTCAGTAATTGTATGTGTTTTGATTATATAAACACATTTTAAACAAAGTGGGATTCACAGCTGGGATACTCTAGCTTCCCTTCGTGACATGTTGCTCTAAAATTCTCTCTTGGTGTCTTTGGCACATATCCCCGTTTACAAGTAAATTCAACAGTCTCATCTGTTTTGGCGTAAATTTTGTTGACATCTGCCCATTTTAACTTTATGTTGTGTTTTTCCATCATTTCTTTTGACACTACACATGCATCTGAAAGTAGAAAAAAAAAGAATTATTAGCACACAAAAAATTATTTTCTTGGACTTTCATGGTTTTAAGTAAAATGTTGGATAATGATTTAGGAACTTTTTCTCTAAACTTTCCAAACTGTGTGTGTGAAAAGCCATCATGTGTATTTAAATAATGTGAAAATAAATGATCCAATAAATGATCTTACTCCCTCCCACCCCAAAACAATGCCATAAATGTCGAATTGATTCCACATTGACAGTGATCATATAGAACAGAGTAGAACTGCCCCACAGAATTCTGAAGGTGAATTCAAACTCCCCACCCTTTTGGTTAGCAGCCAGAGCTCGTAAACACTATATCACCAGGTTTTCGGAAAAAAAAAAAAAAAAAGATACACTTCACTTGATGTGTGACAACCAGCTGTTATTATTGGTATTTCATAATGTCTATCATCATATTAAAAGTCTTGTTTTTTTCAGTAAGAATTCCCAATTTTATTTTCTTATATCCTTAGAAGCAAGGATAGCAAGACTTTGCCTCACACACTTTGGACACGTCATCATGAAGGATCTGTCCCTGGAGAATGACAACATGCTTGGTAAGGTAGACAATCAGTGAAAAAGAGAAAGACCCTCAAAAGAGGAACTGACACAGTGGTGCAACAATTGGCTCAGGCTAACAATGACCACGAGGATGGTGCAGGACTGGACAGTGTTACATCCTGTGTACACAGGGTCACTATGAGTTGGAGGCAACTCGACAGCACCTGACAACATTTCCTCACATATTAATTTTGGAAAACTCTACAGTGTGGTTATATTTTGTAACACATGGGGATTATGCTGAGTCAGAATAAACTCAATAGCAACTTACTCTGGTTTATTAATATTTGGTAGTCAAGTCTTCAACAGAATGGTTGATCATTGATTCATGAAAATTCTGTTTATAATAGGAACATATCATCTTCATCACTGATAATGCCAGAATCCAAGAGAATACTGAAGTACTTACCTAAGCATTTTGGTGGTTCTGACCACTGTCCGTTATTACATGTTATATGCTTGTTACCCTGAAGCTCATACAATGCCTGGCATTGGTACTCAAGTGATGATCCTGGAGCATATTCAGATAGTGGGAATGAAGTTAAATCTCCATTTTCAATAGGTGGAGGAGGTCCACATTGTGCTGTAGATACTAAAACAAATGACAGCAAAACAAAAACCATTTTATTTATTAAGAATCAAACAATTAAATTGGGGCAAATAAAACTTATGCACAAAAAGCAATATCAAAACCATATTGTTCTGAGAAAAGAAATAATTCTTGGAAAATTATAGTTCACATAAACTGTAAGTTACAACATTTTGCAAATCTCTCTTTCACAACACAGCAAAGTACACATAAGCTATTAATAATGGTGTCTGGTTTGCAGTATGCCAGTAATAAAACTGCTTTTTTCTTAATGAACAAATACTGGCCAGACTGATCATTAGATTACCACCGAAAGTTTCTTTTTTAAAAATAAACACACTGCAGTATCAATTAGACCTTCAGTCTTTTTTTAATTATGATTAAGCAAAAGTATACAATCCAGATCAATTTTGCATGCTTGCCTATCTGCAGCACCTTCTACTGGCCTTGCCTGGTGACAGAACACCCCTGTTTTTCTTTCTATACTTGGAGTATCCTCTTAACAAGCTCCTATCCCCTTCTCTCCATCCTCTTCTTTCCCAGTGTCCTATAAATGCAAAGAACCATAAAGTATGCACACCATCTGGTCACATTGTATCCCTGTGTCCAGTCCATTTTTATCTGAAGAGTTGACCTCAGTAGTGTTTTCTGGTCAGGGGCAACAGCAGGTCTAGGGACCACACTGCCAGAGGATGCTTCAGGCTGTTGGACCATCAACTGTGATCTTTTAGTAGAGTTTATGAGGTGTCCCCTTCTTTTTCTTGTGTTGCTATAGGGACACCACATGGTGTGCCTGATCACAGCTGTCTTTGGTGGTGGCCAGGCACCATCTGGTTCTTCTGGTCACATGTTGATACAGTCTCCCATTCACATGGGTCCTTCTGTCTCCTGTGCTCTTTTCTCCTCGTGTCTTTGTTGTTTTCTGTGATCATCTGTTCCAGATAAGGTAGGACAATTTGGTGTACCTCCAATGGCAGTTTGCTAGCTTTTAAGACCCCAGATGTCACTCAACAATATGTGTTGCAGAAGACTCTCTGAGCAATAGGCTAGTTATGTCAGTTGTCCTGTATGTCCCCTGAGAGCATGGTCCACAGACCCTATCTCTGCTACCACAGCCCTGCAATATTGGGTTGAGATTAGAAGAGCTTTCAGTTTATGGTGAAGTCCAGTTAAGTTGATCTGCTTTCTGCTGTGTGCTGTCGTTGTTTCAATCAATTAAATTTCTTCTGTCAACTATCTAATCTATGATAAACCCTCTCTCTTCCTCCCCACCCTGTAGCCATCAAAGAGTCTTTTCTTCTGTACATGTCTGTTTTTAATTCCTTATAGCAGGGGTCTCATACAACACTTGTCCTTTTGCTGCTGACTGATTTCACTCAGCATAATGTCTTCCAACTGAAACCAGGTTGTAAGATGCTTCCTAAAATCATTATTGTCTTTTATCAGTGCATAGTGTTCCGTTGTGTATGTGTACCATAGTTTGTTTATCCATTCATATGTCGATGGGCATCTAGGTTGATTCCATCTTTTTGATATTGTGGACTGTGCTGCAATAAACATTTGTGTGCCTGTATCTGTTCATGTGACAGCCTTTCTCTCTGTAGGATATATTCTAAGAAGTGGGATTACTGGATGAAATGGAATACCTATTTCCAGTTTTTTAAGGAAGCTCCAAATTGCTTTCCAAAGAGATTCTGCCATTTGGCAATCCCATCAGCAGTGTAGAAGAGTTCTGATCTCTCCACAACCTCTGCAGCATTTGTTGTTTTGTGCTTTGAGTATTATGGCCAACCTTGTTGGGGTGAGATAGCCTCTCACTGTAATTTGAATTTGGATTTCTGTAACAGTGAATGATCGTAAGCATTTCCTCACGTGTCTTTTGGCTGGCTGGATGTCCTCTTTGATGAAGTGTCTGTCCATCTCTTCTGTCCATCACTTACCTGGGTTATTTACCTTTTTCTTGTTGATATTTTGCAGTACTTTGTAGATTATGGAGATCAGACCTCGGTCTGACATGTAGTTGGCAAATATGTTTTTTCCAGTCTGTAGGTGGTCTCTCAACTCTTTAGATAAAGTCTTTGGATGAGCAAAAGTGTTTGATTCTTAGTAGTTCCCATTCATCTGTTTTCTCATGCTTTATTATTCAGGTATTGCAGTGTATCTAAGCCATGTATTAGAACTTGCATTGTTCAAGTTATTTTTTCTTGCATGATTTTTTACCTAAATTTTAGGTTTGACATTTAGGTCTTTGATCCATTTTTTACTTTTTGTGCATGGTGTGAGATATGGGTCTTGTTTCAATTTTTTGCAGATAGATACACAATTTTGCCAACATCATTTGTTAAAGAGACCGCTTTTATCCCAGTTTACAATCTTAGTGTCTTTGTTGAATATCGACTGATCATAACAGGATGGTGGCATCTGTGGCATCTCAGCTCTGATCCACTGGTCTATATGTCTCTTTTTGTACCAGTAACAGGCTGTATTAACTACTGTGGCAGTGTAATAGGTTCTAAGGCTGAGTAGTGTGAGGTCTCCAACTGAGTTTCTCTTCTTCAGTAGTGCTTTACATATCTGGGATTTCTTCCCTTCCCAAACAAAGTCGGTGATTTTTTCTCCATTTCGTCAAAAAACAACACTGGAATTTGTGTTAGGATTGCATTGTATATGTACATCGCTTTGGGTAAAATAGACATTTTTACATTGTTAAGTCTTCCTATCCATGAGCAGGGTAGTAAGTCTGTTTTGGTTTCTTGCAGTAAGGTCTTGAAACTCTCACTGTATAGGTCTCTTTTTTCTCTAGTTAGATTTATTCCTAGGTATATTATCTTCTTGAGGGCTTTAGTAAATGTTAATTATTTGGTGATTTCTTCTTTGATGATCTCTTTGTTGGTGTAAAGGAATCTTACTAATATATTTATCTTATATCCTGATAGTTGGCTGAACTCTTCTTTTAGTTCCAGAACTTTACTTATGGATTATTTAGGATTCTCTGCAGATACACTCATAACATCCGCAAATAGGAAGATTCTTACTTCTTCTTTGCTAATACAGAAGCCATTTATTTGTCTTGTCTAATTGCTTTAGCTAGAGCCTCTAATACAATGGTGAATAGATGTGGTGAGAATGGCCATCCTTGCCTACTTCCTGTTCTCAAAGGAAATTCATTCAGTGTCTCTCCATTCAGGATGATGAGGTGGTTGGCTTTGCATACATGCCCCTTTGTTCACTGAGGAATTTCCTCTCTGTTTCTATTTTGCTGAAAGATTTTAGCATGAGTGAGTGTTGCACTTCATCAATTGCCTGTTGTGCATCAATTGACAAAATTAGGTGATTCTTATCCTTTGTGCTATTTCTGTGGTTGATCACATTATTTCATAGACATGTTGAATTCTACTGGCAAGGATTTTGTGAAGAGTTTTGCATCTATGTTCATGAGTGACACTGGTCTGCCATTTTCTTTTGAGGGGGGGATCTTTCCCTGGATTTGGTGTCAGGGTTATGTTGGCTTCATAGAATAAATTTGAGAGTATTCCATCCCTTTCTGTACTGTGAAATAGTCTCAGTAGTATTGGAATTAACTCCTCTCTAAAATTTTGTTAGAATTCTCTGGTGAAGCCATCTGGGCCAGGACATTGTTTGCTTGCTAGTTTTTGGATGACTTTTTTCAATCTCCTCCTTTGTGATAGGTTTATTAAGTTGTTCAGCTTCTCCTTGTGATAATTTTGGTAGGTAACATGAATCTAGAAATTTGTCTATTTCTTCTATAGTTTTCAAATCTGTTAGAGTACAGTATTCCATAGTATCTGTTATGACACCTTTGATTTCAGTTGGGTCTGTTGTGACATCTCTCTTTTCATTTCTTATTCGGGTTCTGCTCTAAACTTTATGATTTGTTTTCTTCTGGTGCCTGAGGGGTTCCTCTGTTGTTTCTCTCTTGTTCAATCTGTAGCATTAGTTCTTTGATTTGGTTTCTTTCTTCTTTCCAGAAAAGGCCACTGCCTTGTCTTTGAGAGAGGTAGTTTTCCCCTTACTGGTTCCTAGTCCAACGTGACAACCCTACGCCAGATCCTAGGGCTCCCAGGGTGTCCATGCTGCTCCATTCAATTATCATTCCAGGCCTTAGTTCTCAGAGAGAATCGAGGAGACATGTTTCTAGTCTGCCATCTTGGACCCCTCCCCTCTAGTTTTTTTTTTTATTTCACCTTTATTAAAAAGAAAATACCAACACCATACATAAATTCAAAGGACACAAATGTGTAGAAAACAAGAAAAGCATTCTTGGCTTCTGGTTCTGCACAATCTGAAGTAGAAACATTTCTGCCTATTCCTTCCAATAAGTACTAATAAAATTCTTGAACTTACTACATAAAACCAAAATAAGAGACTATGACAAATGCAGAGAACTGAAACTGATTAGGGACCTAGGGACTCAAGGAATGACATGACATTGAGTTATTTAGGTTTCCTTTCTACCATCTATATATCCTGTACTGGTTACTGGACAAACATCCAAAGTAGAATCTAACTTCAGGCAAAAATGCCCTGAGAAGAGGCTACTGTCTCTTATCAAAGCCCCTGGGTAATAGCAGCCTATCAAGTCAGAAATCTTCTTTACAATATCTGACCTACTTTAGAGAATCAGCATAGTCAAATCCAAAGACCATGCCCATCTCCCCTTGTTGTGTGAGTAGCCTGGACTTCCAGCTATATATTGAGGTAAGAAGGCATCTACCATACTTCCCTGGTGTAAGCAAAGACCAAATTCGAAACCTAGTTTGCCCTGTGCATGACAATAATAGAAACCTGCACAAAGATTTAAATAAAATTTAGAGATTTAAGCATAATATACAAAATGTCCAAGAGATAACTGAAAATCTCTCATCCTACCAAGAACAGGGAAAATCTCAATACAGAGATATCAATAATCAACAGATGGCTCAGACTTTGGAATTATTTAACAAAGATATTTAAAAAGCCTATGATGATAATGAGACTGAAAAATGTAACTCTTTTTAATTCAGTAAATTGGCTCAGTAATAGCATGGAGATGAGTGAGGAAAGAATTCATGAACTCGAAGGTGGAACAGTAGGAAATAACCAATTTGAAAATAGAATAGGAAAATAAAATGAACGGAGTTTCAGGGACTTGTGGGAAAAGTGCAAAACTTCAGAGTCCCATAAAGAGAAGAAGTGTATGAGCTTGGAAAAAAAAAATATTCAAAAAGTAATGGCTAAAAGTGTTTCCAGTTTGGGCATAGGCGTAAGTCTGCATATTCGAGAAGCTAAATGAATATAGTAAAGTCCTAAAAAATTCATGTCAAGGTATGTCAAAACAAAATGGGCAAAAATTAAATTAAAAGGAAAACCTCTTAAAAGCAACTAGAGAGAAATCATGCATTATGAGTCAGAATCGACTCCATGGCAGTGTTGTTGTTGTTGTTTTTAAATAGGAGAAGAGGGGCCCTAGTAGTGTAATGATCAAGAGCTCAGCTACTAACCAGAAGGTCAGTAGTTCAAATCCTCCAGCCTTTCCTTGGAAACCCTCTGGTACAGTTGTACTCTGTTCTATAGGGTTGTTGTGTGTCAGAACTGACTCGACAGTAACAAGTTTGGTTTGGTTATAGAGGAAAAAAAAATCAAACAACAGTGGGTTTCTTGTCTGAAAATATATTATAAAGGCCAGAAAAATGGGTTCATTTGTCAAGTGATGAAAGAACAGAACTGTGAACCCCATATCCTATCCAGTACCACTATTCTTTAGGAATGACAGGGAATTAATAACATTCTTGTGCAAAGAAAACTTATACCCGTTACTAATTGGCTTCTGACACCAGGGGAGAACAAAACATTGATAGCGTTCTGGCATGGTGCAGGATGAGAGACCCATGGGATAGTTAGATTTCTAATAATTTCTTAGAATGGATTATGAATGGTGTGCCATAAATTAGAACCCTTTAATAATTATCTCCTTGGTTTGGATCTCTGAATCTCAATTAACCAACTGGCATATCTCAGATCAGGTGATGATCTAACAAAATCTGCTGCCACAGCTACCACAGGCACTGGCTCCAAAATTTTGAAATGTATGTCATCATAATGTGTTTAAAATCATATGGATACATGTCGTTCAATGAAGATGAGAAAGAATAACACATTTATTCTTCTCCTAAGACTAAAATGATGTTTTTCCAAATTATGTGTAACTTAACTTGAAAGAGTAAACACAGACTTCTTTCATTTACAAGAGTCCTGGTGGCGCAATGTTTAAGAGTTTGGCTGTTAACAAAAAGGTCAGCAGCTTGAATTCACTACATGCTCCTTGGAAATGGTATGGGGTGGTTCCTGTTCTAGCAGGTTTGCTATGAGTCAGTATTGACTCAACAGCACAGGTTTTCTGTTTTTAGTTTTTTCCTCAGTTACTAGGTTGGATTCATTTATGAAATAACACACAAATCACCATGGACAAAAAGTAAACTACAAGGATAAGCAAATATTTTGAACCGAATAATAAAGAAAGCACATTTATAAAATTTTGTTGAATAACTACGAGCTACTTCTTAGATGGAAACTTTATTCTTACACACCTAAAGGAGCAAAGAAAAAAGACTGATAATAAATACCTCATTTCCATTTTAAGAAGGTGAAAAAGGAAAGTAAGATAGCACAGCAACTATGAAAAATGGTATGTCACTTCCTCAGAAGACTAAAAACAGAAATATCTTATGATCCATCAAACCTATTCCTGGTTATCTACTCCAGGGACATAATAAAAGCAACATGAACAGGCAAGCACACCTATGCTTTATTGCAACCTTTTTCACAATAACAAAAAAAATATGCATGAACTATTTGCACTTCGACAAATTAATAGAAAAGCAAAGTGTGCAACATATGCAAAACAAAATATTGTGCAACCATGAAAAATGATGATTAATCCATGGAACATAGCATGGATAGGTCTGGAGGACACAATGCTAAGTGAAATAAGGCAATTATGTAAGGACCACTATTGATGACCCCGCTTTTGTAAGAAGACTAGTTACATCAACAGAATGAAATGTTCATTAATGGTTACCACGGAAGTGCAAAAAGGGAGGGGAACTCAATCTCTAAATCATACATACCTGTCATTTTTGGTGATGGGAAAAGTAGTGATGAATGTGGGTGTTGTGAGCATATCTAACCAAAGTAATAAGGTCACCAAGAAGTACAGAAAAGAATGTCTATGCTAAAGGATATGAGATATATAATTTTATAACACCACCAACAATAACCAAAAGTGAGTGTGTGGTCACACATGTATGTGTATAGGCATACAAGTAAGTGCAGTGTGTACAACAAAGGTACATAGACAGATGTATCTGCATGCACATGTACATAAAGATATGCATGTGCATGCATATATACTCATAGAGGACATAGTTACAGTACTTCTCAGACATAATCAAACACTTTGCAAGGCTGGTGTTCTGCGTTTGAAGGCTTAGCACATTACTCTCACGGGTTAAGTCAGCCAGCTGGCATAATACAGTCCACAAAGTTCACGCTCTGCATCCTAGTGAGGGAAGTGGTATCTGGGATTTCAAAAGCTTGTGAGAGACCATCTAAGATGCTATTACTCATCTATTCGTCAGGAGCAAAAGAGAAAGAAGGGAATCAAAGGGTTATGGAAGTGGTTAGTCTACCGGGCTAACACAAGCCACAGACTCATGTACCCTGAGACAAGAACTAGATGAAGCTTTCCGCTACTGACCATTCTGATCAAGATCACGATAGATGGACCCTGATAAAACAGCAAAAAATGCCTGAATAGAATCTTAAAAAAAAATCCTGAATTATGGATCAGCTGAGACTAGGGGAGTTTCTGAGACTATCGCTTTGAGATGACTCTTTAAACTTTGAACCAAAACTATTCTCTAAGGTCACATTTAAGCAAAATAACAAAATGACACACAAAATAAGGGATATTAGCCATGACAATGGTGTTCTATTTAAAAACTATCTACATGAGATCAAACGGTCAATAATTCTAATGCAACAATGAGAAGTAAGGGTGCAGGGAAACTACAGCACTGGAAATGGAAATTTTTTTTAAAAAAAGAAAAACTAAACTAGCAGAAATAAAGGAGTGTGTGTGTGTGTGTGTGTGTGTGTGTGTGTCAGCAAGTAAAGTTAATTTGAATATTGGAAATAAAATTAATATCAGCAAGAAAAACAGAGACAGGCGTAAACGATGAAGAAACTGAACCAAATATATGAAAACAACTTTCGCCAAGCATTGGAAATCATGTAATGTCTGACTAGTAAGTATGTGTTTACAGTCGCCCGTTTCTTACACTCTTTTGTCTTGAACAAACCTCTGTCTACCTTCTCTTCTTTCTAACCAAAACCTAACTGACATTGAGTCAACTCTGACTATGACAACACGTGTACCAAAGCAAAATCGTGCTCTACAAAGTTTTCAAAGGCTTATTTTTCAAAAGTAGATCACCAGGCCATACTTTCGCAGCACCTGGGGCTAAGCTTGAACTTCCAGTCTCTGAGTTAGCAGCTGAGTTCATCAGCCACTTATATCACTCAGGAACTCTTCTCCTCTGTAAAGGCCCCTAAAATGTGGCTCACCTCCATGTGTAAAGGAGCAGTAAACCCCTAAGAGCCAGAACATCCTCCCTTGATAGCTCATTCTGAGAATCAGCCAACTCTGAAGAGAAACTTTTCCTGTTGAAGCACTCTAGTTTTTCTAGCTGCACTCTGCCAAACCATTCCCTCTCCTCCACAAATTACCTGCTAGCTCTTTTTCTTCCTCCACATAAAATTTTTTTAATTTTGAAAATTTCTAAGACCAGTCAGAGAATTCTTCCTGTTGCAATATTCTTTCTGAATAACGTGCCTCTTTATCTAAATCTGTATTTCTTTCTTTCTTTTTTCACAATATTATTCTAGAGCTAAAGAGACAAGTGAGGTGAGTTTGTTTATCAAATTTGTTATAAGCAGAGCTTCCAGGCCAGTCAAGATGCTAAATGATTGGAGCCCTGATTACTGCCTTGATCAACATACTGCAATTAAAAAAACAGAAAAAAAGAGTTTGATATAGAACGACCCAACTAAGTCACTATCAAATTTCTGACCCATGGATACTGTAAAATAGTAAAATACTGCTGCTTTAATCTAATATCTTTTGGGAAAATGTGTTGCATAGCAATAGACAACTAACATACTAACGGTTAGGAGGCACTACTGCAAACAATAACTTTAAATATTAAAAAGTAAAGATGACACCTTGAACGTTAACATGCACCTGACGAAGCCATGGTGTTTTCAGTTGCCTCACGTGCATGAGCCAGCTTGACAACGACTGAAGAAGGCTGAAGAAGAATTGATGCTTTTGAATGATGATGTGAGTGAAGAGTATTAAGTATACCATGGAATGCCAAAAAAAATGAACAAATCTTGGAAGAAGTACAGCCACAGTGCTCCTCAGAAGAAAAAATGGTCAGCTTTTATCTCATATACTTTGGATATGTTATCCAACCAAACCAAACCTGCTGACATAGAGGTGAATACGATTCATAGAGACCCTAAAGGACAGAGTAGAACTGCATCATACAGACATGTTATCAGGTGGGTTCAGTCTCTGGAGAGGGACATCATGCTTGGTAAAGTAGAATGTCAGTGGAAAAGAAGGCCCCAATGACAGGGTCTGGCACAGTGACTGACACAGTGGCTGCAGCAAGAAACTCAAAAATGACAAGTCTTACAAGGATGGTTGTAAGACTGGGCAGTGTTTCATACTGTTGTACACAGGGTTGCTATGCACAAGCTCAACAGCACCTAACAGCAACAGCAATAAGTGGCGCTGTTGTTCCTCAATGCTTTAATTCAGATATTGGGAGAATTGTATTATTTAGAGAAATATATATCCCTATACACACACATATGCAATTTTGAGTGGCTAAACAAGAGAGTATTTAACATACAAAAATATATTTTTGATTGCACTTAGAAAAGCCTACTTGGAAAACCAAAGTATCCTAAAAATACTCTAATTTACATCTATGATAAGAAAATTATTTGCTTTCATTGTGCTTGTCGTTTTTTGTTTTTAGTAGAAAGTCATGTCAAATTTTAAAAACTAAATCGAGACGTGAATGGAACTTACAGCTACATCTTGGCATCAGTGACCAGCCACCACTAGTACAAACTGCCATCTTCCGTCTGGTTTCAGGAGAAAAGCCATTTTTGCAAGTATAGATGATTTTATCTCCAATTCTGTGTGTAATCTTTTGAGGCATGTAGAAACCATTTTCAATATAAGGAGGATCACATGTGACTTCTGAAAAGAAACATGTTCATGTCATACATGAACATTATAGAGGTTATTCATACTTAGTAAATTAAAAAAAAAATAACAAAAATGAGCAAAGCCTCATACCCTTCCCACCATATCACACATATACACCTCTATTATACTTTTAAACTGATTTATGTGTGGCCCTTGGCCTCATGGTCTTTCTGTTTCTCTAAAGCCATCACACACTTTGTGATATTTCGTGTCTGGCAAAGATTTCCTATCCCACTTCAAATATTCCTTCTCTTTGCTTCACATGCTGATTTCCACATTTGTCTAAAGTCTCTTTATGGCATTCCTTCCAGACCTATGTTTGCAAAGGTCATTTTTGCCCTTTTGATGTAGTTGTTAGGTGCCATCAAGTCGGTTCTGACTCATAGTGACCCCATGAATAGAACACACCACTGCCCAGTCTTGTGCAGTAATGTTCACAACCATTTTTATGCTTAAGCCCATTGTTGCAGCCACTGTGTCAACCCATTTGTCAAGACTTCCTCTTTTCCACTGACACTCCACTCTACCAAGCATGGATGGTGTCCTTCTCCAGGGACTGGTTCTTCTTGACAACATGTTGAGAACATGTAAGATGCAGTCTCCTCATCTTTGCTGCCAATGAGCACTCTGGTTGTACTTCTTTCAGAACAGACCTGTTTGTTCTTTTGGAAGTCCATGGTACATTCAACATTCTTCTCCTATACATAATTCAAAGGCATCAAGTCTTCTTCTGCCTTCTTTGTTCATCGTCCAGCTTTTGCATGCATATGATGTGCTTGAAAATACCATGGCTTGGGTCAGGCACACCTTAGTCTTCAAAGTAACATGTTTACTTTTCAATATTTTAAAGAGATTCCTTGCAGCAGATCTTCCTAACGCAATACATCTTTTGATTTCTTGACTGCTGCTTCCATGGACATTAACTGTGGACCCAAGTAAAATGGAATCCTTGACAAACTCAATCCTTTCTCCCTTTATGACGATGTTGCTTACTAGTTCAGTTGTGAGGATCTTTTGTTTTATTGATACATTTATTTTTGTGTTGTTGATGTTTTCTCTGTTTTTCTTAATATTCTGTTCCGGGTCATTCTTCTTTAGGGGTTGACTTACCATCTTTTTCAGTGTTCATTGTGTGTTTGTTGAGACTCCTTTTTTATGGTTCTTGTTTTGCTATGTCACATTGTTGTTTTGCTTCATGGCTACCCCTAATAACCCCCTTACTATTCTGAGTTTATGGCTGGCATTCTAAGTTTAAACCAGACTTTAACTACTGCATATCTTTCCAATTTCCTCTCCATCTGAAAGGTTGTACTGACTGCAATATATCCCTCTTTTTAGCATGGTGATTTTATAGTTTTTGTGTCATGATCACTAGTTCCTTTCTGTTAATAATGTAATTTTGATTGGTTTTATTGACTTCCCTGAGTAGGACTCTGGATGCTGTGTCTTACATTGTCTCTTTAAGTGTACACTTAATGTTATTGTTTTTCTAAGCAAAGAGCTTCTTTCAGTATTTCTTGTAGTTTGAGTTTGGTTTTCACAAAGCCTCTAATCTTCTGTTTATCCGTGAATGTCTTAATTTCACTGTCATATTTGAGAGATAGTTTTGCAGACTGCATAATTCTTGGTTGGAAGTTTTTCTCCTTCAGGGCTTTGAATGTGCCATTCCACTGGTTTCTTGCCACATTTCTGCAGAGACGTCAGACGAAAGAATACTGGGTTTCCCTGTGAATGTTAGCTTTACTTTCAGCCTTGCTGCCTTTAGAGAATCTGTTTATGTTTCTGTTTTATTAAGCTTGATTATAATACGTCTTGATGTCTTTCTTTGGGGGTCTATTTCTTGTAGCATTCTGTGCATGTCTTGGATATCTGTGTTTTCCTCTTTCATAATTTTAGGGAAGTTTTCTGCCAGCAAATGTACAGCAGTGCTCTCTGTATTTTCACCTATCGCTCTTTATTCAAGGACTCCAATTATTCATAGATTATTCTTCTTAATAGAGTCCTATATGTTTCTTAATGCTTCTTCGTTTTTCTGATTTCTTTTCTCTAATTTCACCTCACAAATGCCAGTGTCAGTTGCTGTGTCCTCAAGGTCACTAAGTCTGAATTCCATCTCCTCAATTCTGCTCTTTTGGCTTCCCACTGAATTGTCCTAATTCTGTAATTTTGTTATTGATCTGCTGTATTTCAGATTGCTGATGTTCTATCAGTTCAGATAATTTGCTTGATTTTTCATTTTGTTCTACTGCATTTTCTTTAATTTCTAGGAGGGCTCTCTATATAATTCTTTTGTATTTGACCTCTGATAGTTTAATAAAGGCTTCTGCATTTGGGTAATGTTTTGATTATTTTGTGAGCTTGAGGCCATGGTGGACTGCTTCTTTAAGTGGTTAGCTATGATCTGTTTTCTCCGTGCCATCTAGAAGCTGATTTCTCTGGTGTTACTTCAACAGGAGCTGAGGCACAGTTATAAGAGGGAAGCTGGTCACCATCCATCTCTATGTATTCTAGTGACTGGCCCTGGGGAAACTCTGGGATGGTAGTCTCTGCCTCTTGGCTGGCAAAGGTGGCAACATACCTATGGAATCAGTGGGGGGCCATCAGCTGACCCTATGATTTGAGTCCGTGAGGGTAAAGGAGGAGATGCCAGGGCTCCTAGCTGTCAATTCTCTAGGTCTTACTTAAAAGGGCACTTTACTTTTAAGCAGAAAGCTGTCCAACTGCTGCCAAAGCAGTGAGGCCCTCAGGTGTGGCAGGCCCCGCATTTCAGCCAACAATGAAAGTACCTCAATGTAGGGAGAGATTAGGACCTTCCAGCAGTCCTATGACAGGCCACACCCATTAATCTAGACACAAATTGTCTCAAACACCACTTTTCTGCTGGAGAAACACTTCCCAGATGGGCTGCTGCTCTGCTTGAGAATCGGTCACAGATAAGGCCTGTGGCTGGATGACTCTGCCTCCCAGCTGAGCTGCCCTTCTTGCCTTTGAAACAGTAGTCTATGGTGCAGCTCAGAAAAGAAAGGGTGTAGGGGTAGTGGTGCACTCAGTCAGCAGCCGGGCTCTCAATATGTGGCTATCCCATGGACTGTCTCTCTGCTGTGCTATACATTGTTTACTTGAAGGCCACAGTTGGACATATTTCTCGGCTCCTGAGCAGTCCCCACCTCCCAGATAACAAAGAAGGTGTCAGTACCTGCAGTCCTCCAATACGGTGAGTCAGCTGGAGCAGGGCTCAGTGGTTGTTGGCACATTTTTGAGAGGGGTAGTTTAGTCAGTTACTGGCGCCTAGTCAAATCTAACAATACCACGCATGGTCCTAGGGCTCCCTGGATGTCCACTGCTCCATTCAGTTATCACTCCAGGTCATAGTTTTCAGAGGGAACTGAGGAAATGTGTGTCTAGTCCACCATCTTAGCCATGCCTCTTGGATTTTTGTTTTCTCGATGTTCAGGTGCAGTCCATACTGAGGCTGTGGTCCTTGATCTTCATCAGTGTTTCAAATCTTCTTCTCTTCCAACAAGTAAGAAAATGTCATCTAAATAACGCCACTTGTTAATGAGCCTCTTGATCCATATACCGATTCCTTAAGATCACAATAAAGTGTTCTGAAATTCCCATTTTCTGCAATGTTAGCTGTGATTTGTTATGATCCACACAACTGAATACCTTTGCATAGTCAATGAAACACAAATAAACATCTTTCTGGTATTCTCAGTTTTCTGCCAAGATCCATCTGACATTATCAGTGATATCCCTGGTTCCATGTTCTATTTTGAATGAAGCTTGAATTTCTGGCAGTTCCTTGTCAATATACTGTTGCAGCCACTTTTCAACGATCTTGGGCAAAATTCTTCTTGCATATGACACTAATGATGTTGTTTGGTAATTTCCAAATTTGGCGGATCATTTTTCTTTGGAATAGGCATAAATATGGATCTCTCATAGTCAGCTGGCGAGGTACCAGTCCTCCAAATTTCTTGGCATAAATGAGAGAGCACCTCCAACACTGCATCTGTTTGCTGAAATATCTCAGTTGATATTTCAAGTCCTGGAGCCTTTTTTTTTGTTGTTGTTAATGCCTTCAATGTAGCTTCAACTTTTTCCTTTGGTACAATCAGTTGCTGACTGTGTGCTGCCTCTTCAAATGACTGAACATTGACCAACGCTTTGTGGTATAATGAGTCTGTGTACTCCTTCCATCTTCTTTTGATGCTGAGTCATTCAATATTTTCCCTGTAGAACAAATGACTGTAGCAACTCAAGCCTTGAATTTTTTCTTTAGTTCTTTCAGCTTGAGAAATGCAGAATGTGTTCTTCTCTTCTGGTTTTTCATTTCTAGCTCTTTGCACATGTCAGTATAATCCTTGTCTTCTCTAGTTGTCCTTTGAAATCTTCTGTTTAGGTCTTTTCGCTCACCATTCTTTCCTTTTGCTTTAGCTGTTGTAATTGTAAGTAAAAAGTTGTAGTAGAAACTAATGGCATTGTCTGAAACCCATTTCTATGTCCTTCATTTACTTCCTCTTTTCACTCCATGCCAGGGAACTGGCCCAGTCTCCTCACTTTCCTCAAACTACCTAACCCAATTGCTCCATCATTTCCTTTCTTGCATTACTGTTCTAGACAGGACTTTTCATCACAATGATAAGCAGGAATGGTGATAAAGGGTATCCTTGTCTTGTTTCTCTTCTCAAAGAGAATATTTTCAGCCTCTTTCCATTAAGAATGGTGTTGGTCATTGGTTTTGTATAGATGCCCTTCATTATGTTGAGAAATTCCTTCTTGTATCTATTTTATTGAGAGTTTTTTTTATCAGGAATGGGTGTTGAACTTTGTCAAATGCTTTTTCTGTGACAACTGAGATGACCATGTGGCTTACTTATTTATGTAGTGGATTATATTGATTGATTTGCTAATGATGAACTGTCCTTGCATAACTGTTACAAATCTCCCTTAGTACTGGTGTATTATTTTTTTGGTATAATGCTGAATTCTATAGGCTATCATTTTGTTGAGAATTTTTGCATTTATAGACACAGAAGGTATTGGTCTCTTTGCCTTTTTTGGTATCAAAGTTATGCTGGCTTCATAAAATGAATTCAGAAATATTCTCTCATTTTCCATTTCCTGAAATGTTTTCCATAGTACTGGTGTAAGGGCTTCATAGACTATTTGGTAGACTTTCTCAAGTGAAGTTCATCTGGGCCAGGGGTTTTTGTTGTTCCTGTTGTTAGAAGTTACTATTATTATTATCATTAACTTTTCAATGTCTTTTCTTGTCATGAGACTGTTCAGATTTTCAACTTCTGTTTCAGTTAGTTTAAGTAGGTAGTATGTTTCCAGAAATTCATTTATTTCCTCTAGGTTTTCAAATTTGGGGGAGCATGATTTTTCATAGAAGTCTGTTATGATCATTTTTATTTCAGTTGGACACCATGGTAGTGGCCATCATTTCATTTCTTTATTAGGCTATTTGTGTCTTCTCCTGTTTTCTTGTCAAGTTGATCAACGGTTTGTCTATTTTGTTGATCTTTCCAAAGAACCAGCTTTTGGTTTTATTTTTTTCTATTCTGTATTTTATTAATTTCTGCTCTTATCTTTATTATATCCTTTCTTCTGGTGACTGTGGGCTTCTTTTGCTGTTCTCTTTCTATTTGTTTGATTTGTGTAGCTAATGTTTTGATTTTGTCCCTTTCTTCTTTTTTGATGTGTACATCTATTTGTATAAATTGACCTCTGAGGACTGCCTTTACTGTGTCCAAAATTTTCTGTTCTAATGTATTTTCATTCTTATTCTAGGAATTTTCTGATTCCATCTTTGATCTATTATCTGGTGGTTTTTCAGCAGGGTATTATTAAATTTCCATGTCCCTAGGACATCCGATTTTTTTTCTTCCATCTTTCTCTTGTTAGTTTCCACACTGATGGCATTTTCAATAAGGGAAAGTACTCTGTATTAGCTCAGCATTTTGGACTTTGCTGAGTTGCTTTTTGACCTAAGATTTGGTCTATTGTGGAAAATACTGTGTACTTTGCAGCAGTTGGATGGAGCAGTCTATATACATTTGTGAGATCAACTGGCTGATTGTGGTCTTCAGATCATCTATGCATCTGTTGAGTTTCTTTCTAAATGTTCTGTCCTTTATTGAATGTTGTATGTTGAAGTCTTTTATTCTTACTGTGAAATTATCCATGTCTCTTTTCAGTGCTATTAGAATTTGTTCTATGTATTTTGGAGCCCTGATTCCTGGTGTCACAGTGGTTAAGTGTCTCGCTGCTTACCCAAAACTTGGCAGTTCAGATCTACCAGCTGCTGCTTGAAAACTCTAAGGGAGCAGTTCTACTCTGTTTTATAGATTCACTATGAGTAGGAATCAATTTGACATCAACAGGTTAGGTATTTTGGGTTTGGGGTGTATAGATATTTATTATGGTTATGATTTCATGATGGTTTGCACCTTTATTCATTATATAATGTCCTTCCTTGTCTCTTACGGTGGATTCTGTTTTAAAGCCTATTTTATTGGAGATTCATATTGTCACTCCTGCTCTTTCTGGTAGCTGTTTGCATTATTATTATTATCCATTATTTTCTTTATAATAAATTATGTCTTTGTTTCATAGGTGTGTCTCCTGTAGACAAAGCATATAAATGGTGTCTTGGTTATCTAGTGTTGCTATAAGAGAAATACCACAGGTGTCTGTCTTTAACAAACACAAATTTATTCTCTCACAGCCCAGTAGGCTAGAAGTCTGAAATCAGGGTGTCAGCTCCAACAGAAAGCTTTTTCTCTGTCAGTTCTGGAGGAAGGTCTTTGTGATGCATCAATCTTCCCTTGGTCTGGGAGCATATGAGTGTGAGAACTTCAGGTCCAAAACATGCATTCTGCTTCTGGCACTGCTTTGTTGATGGTATGTGATCTCTAAATCTTTGCTAACTTCCTTTTCCTTTCTGTCTCTTGAGAGATAAAAGGTGGTGAAGGCAACTCCCAAGGAAACTCTTTTACATTGGATTAAGGGCGCTATTTTAGTGATGGTATTACTGTCCCATCATTATCCTCTTTAACATCATCCAATCTTGCCTCATTAAACACAGGCAGATTTTAGTATTTACAGCATTTACAAAAATTGCAACCTGTTTTAGTCATCTAGTGCTGCTGTAACAAAAATACCCCAAGTGGATGGCTTTAAAAAGAGAAACTTTATTCCATCACAGTCCAGTAGAGTGCAAGTCCAAATTCAGGGCATCAACTTCAAGGGAAGTCTATCTCTGTTGGTTCTGGATGAAGATCCTTGCCATCAACTTTCTCCTGGACTAGGAGCTTCTGAGATGTAGGAACCCCAGGTCCTTTCCAAAGGACATGCTCTGCTCTCAGAAATGCTTCTGGCTAGTATGTTTCCAATTTTCTGCCTCTCTTTCCCTTATAGCCCAAGAGACTGACTCAAGGCACAATACAGTCTTACACACTGAGCCCTACCCACCCTCCCCCTACATACTCATCTTCCCTCATTAACATCATGGAGGCAGAGTTTACAACATACATGAGCACCACACAATACCAGAAATCACAGCATAGCCAAACTACTACACATTTTGGAGGGGACAGAATTCAAACTTTGATACAATCAGAAAATAGGGGGCAATAACACAATACTGGGAATCATGGCTCAGCCAACTGCTGCACACATTTTTGAGGGTTATATAATTCAAACCATGAGAGATTATTCCTGCTTTTATCCATCTCTCACTGTCTCCTTTATGTGTATTTAGGCCAATTACATTCAGTGTAATTATCAATGCAAAACTAAACCCACTGACAGTGAGTCAATTCTGACTCATTATGATTGAGTGAAAATGCATATTTCCATACAAATTTGCATGCTCAGCTATATGCAGCTCCCACTGCTCTCCCTGCCCGGTGACAGCACACTCTTGCTCTCTGCTCCATACATGTCTCATCCTCCCAACAGTCTCCTTGGAACCAGGATCCCTGCATCTCAGAAGTCCCCTGTCCAAGAGAAGATGGACAACAAGTATCTTCCTTGAGAGACTGGAGCTAACACTCTGAATTTGGACTTTTGGCCTGCTGTTCCAGGAAAAAATAAATTTCTCTTTGTTGAAGCTATTCACTTGTGGTCTTTGTTATAGCAGCACTAGATAACTAACACCAAGTCTGTGTCATAAGTGGTTCATTGAGCTTCTTGGATAGTCAGCTTTTCATCATTCACAACAGAGAAATAGAAACCCTAGTGATGTTGGTTACATGCTTCAGCTGCTAACCAAAAGGTCAGCAGTTCAAATTCACCAGGAACTCCTTGGAAACTCTATGGGGAAGTTTTTCTGTGTCTATAGCGTCACTATGAGTCAGAATCAACTCATCAGCAGTGTGTTTTGTTGCTGTTGTCATTAATAGGGAAGTTTTCTGTGAGCAATTTTTCAACGATCACCTGTTTTCTGTTTTCTCCTCCTGTTTTGGAACTCCAGTCATTCAGCCCTTTGCTTTTGACAATATCCCACATCATTGTAAGGTTTTTGCATTTTTCTTCATCATTTTACCTCAGTGTTGTATCTACACATTAGTTTACAGTCTCGCTGATCCTGTCTCCTACCATTTCAAAGTTGCTCTTCAATCTTTCCATGACACTATACCTTTCTGAAATTTTGTTGTTTCTCTTTTGGATTTCTAATTACTGGTTTTGTATAACTTCTTGTTGTGAGTGTATTTTGACATTTTCTTCCTGTATTATTTTTCTTAATTCTTCTATTATTTTGCAATTTTTTTCCTCATTTTGGTATTCTTTATCCTTCATCTATTGGATAGCCCAGAATACCAGAGATTTGAGTTCCTTATCAGATAATTCTTCATCTGGAGTTTTATTTTGGATGTCTACTGGGACTATCTTGTCCTGTTTTTGTAAATGTTTTGTTATTGTTTGCTCTCTTCTAATGATTCATTATTTTCTTCCTTTGTTGATTGTCGATTTGCTTATTTCATCCTACTTTTTTATTTTATCTGGCTATTTCTGAGCAGGTGGGATGGGCATTCTTTGTTGTTTACTTGTCTGTGGCCATGATGGCTTTCACCACTTTGTCCAATGAGCAGGACCAGTTGCTCAACTATATTGCAGTAGCACATGTCCAGCTGAGGGGGAGGAGCTGGTAAGAGTCATTTTTGGCACATACTGTGGCCAAGGGTCAACACAGAGTAGGTTCTGATAGACTCTGCCCATGCTGTTCAGGGGTGTGATGCTCAGTGCACAATGCAGACATAAAGAAGCGAAGGGGGATTATGTGATGTGGAGGGCTAAGTGGATACGGGAAAAAAGAAAAGAGGGGAAACAGAAGCCAAAATAAACACAGAAGGAGGCAGAAAGGAAGGCAGGTAGGCAGGCAGGCAGGAAGGAAAGAAGGAATGGAGGAAGGGAGGGAGAAAGGGAGGAAGGAAAGAAGGAAGAAAGAGAGAAAGAAAGAAAAGTGCTGAGGAAGCCTGCCATTGGAGTGTCACAGATCTAGGGAAGCCATAGGCTGGTGGCTTTCTAGCTGAGTGGTGTGGCACAGCCCATCTAGAAGAGACAGGCCATGTATAACCAGGTGGACATGAGAAAGGAAAGGAAGGAAGATAAAGAAGCCAGTTTTCTTTTTTTTTAAGAGACAGATAAATGCACATGGACCAGATGTTCTGAAGAAAGGAAAGAAAGGAAGGTAGTCAGATGGAGGAACCTAAGAAAATGAGAAGTGCTGCAGGTTGGAGGAAGGAAAGGCAAGAAATAGAAAGACAAGATTCTGAGGGGAAAAAACAAAAGGGAAAAATTATCCCAAGAGTGCTCATCAGAAGGCAATCCCTAACCAAGAGGCCACCACACAGCCCATCAACAAGGAGTTGAGATGGTAAATGGCACCAGGTGTTCAGGAGAAGGGTGAAGAAGTATCAAGAAATCAAGGGGAGGAGGCCATGTCTGAGGCGGCACATAGGCCTGGTGATGCAGGCAGAGGAAGGGGCTCCCTAGCCAAGCAGCACTGCACAGCCCATAAAGGAGCAGACATGGAATATAGTTCAATGTGTTCAGGAGAAAAGAAAAGAAGGATGGCAGAGAGAGATAAGAAACTGAAAAAAGAAAAAGCTCCAAGGGAGCCCAGTGGTGTGGTGGCACAGGCTGAGGAAAGGGCTTCCTAGCTGAGCAGCCTTCCACAGTCAGTCAAGAGGGAACAGAGATGGACCTGGTGCCAGGTGTCCAGAGAGGGGAGAGGAAGGGTGGTAGGGAGACAAGAAACTGAGAAAGGGAGGAAAAGAAGAAAGAAAAAGCCTTTGTGAAACCACTGGCATGGCACAGCAGAATAGGAAAGAAGGATTAGAGACGGCATATGGTGCTAGATATTTGGGAGAAAGGAAAAAGTGAAAAAAGAAAAGAAAAAAATACCCCTCAGGGATCCCACTGGTATGGCAATGCTGACCAGATAAGTGGCCTAGCCTGTTAGGAAGGAACAGAGATGGTACAAAAAGAGCCAGGTATTGGGGAAAAAAGAAAGGAAGAAGGGAGAGAACAGAAACAAAGAAGCTTTTCTAAAAATAAAAATAAAAAAGCCACAATGTCAACAACAACTAAAATGGCACTGAAGGAGGTGACCATCAGGGGCAAGGCCAATCTAAGTGGCAAGGAGCCAGCACTTCTCCCAAGCAACTGCGGCCCACCTAGAAGTGGTGGAGGCCAAGCAGGAAGAAGGATGAAGGATGGGAAATCTGTATCCTTGGTAACCAGCTGCTCTGTCCTCTGCTAGTAGCTCCATGAAGCTGCCTGGCCACACTGCCTGTCTGACATTCTCTGTGGCTCAGTGGTTCAAAACGGTGAATCACAGCCCTGTTACCTAATAGGGGAACTCCACCGGGTAGCTCTCCTCTCTCTCTGTTCTTTCTGAGTTTTTGTTCCATTTGGTGCTTGGTTGATGTGTTTATCCCTTTATTTGATGCTTAGGGATGTAGGGCTGATGTTTATCTCTGTTTTACTTAGTTTTGGGGGTCTTTACTGTGGAAGGACAGCATAGTGCTTCTCTCTATAGTACTATGTTGATTCTAACCCCAAGGATTTCATTCCTCTTTACCCAACAATCAATATTCAGGAAAGCAGTAAAATCAATCAATAAATCAAATGACATGTTGCACTGGGCAAATATGTGATAAAAAAATCTATTTAAAGTTCTAAAAATCAAAGATATCACTATGATAACTAAGCTACATCTCACCCAAGCCATGATATTTTCAATCCCCTCATAATCATGGGAATCTGGATCAAAAACTAAGTCAGTAAAAGGAATACTAAAGAAGAATGATGAATTCAAATTGTGACAATGGCAAGGAATGTTCAACATACCACGGGCTGTCAGAAGAAGAGACACACCTGTTCCAGAAGAAGTACAGCTAGAATGTTCCTTAAAAGCCAGTAGAAAGAATTCCTGTTGTTCACTTTGGCCATGTCATCAGGGCAAACCAATTACAGGTAAGGACATGGAGCTTGGTAAAGTATAGAGAGTAGAAAAAAGAGAGACCCTCAATAATATGGACTGACACAGTGGGTGCAACAGTGGCCTGAAACATAGCAGTGATTATGAAAATGGTGTGGGATCCAGCAATGCTATACAGAAAGCTATTAGGAGTTGGAGCTCACGTGACGTCACCTGCTGGCCACTATTTCATCTCCCACCACTTTCACTTTTACTTTCTGTTGCCCCCACAGTGGCCTTCTCACTGTTGTCTGATTCCATATTGATAACACTGTTGTTTGTTGCAATTACTGTGGCAACCCTCATCAAAAGCTAACTCATCGCTTTTCATCAATGTTTCCAAGCATCTCAAGAACATCATCATCATAAGAGCTCTGTCTTCTTTCTCTTTTTCTCATGCTCTAATTTTCTTAAAAATTCAATTGTCTACATGCTCTTGTCTAGACCATGACAGTGTAAACCATCCTTTGTAAAAAGTGATACACTGATTAGAACACAATAATCTAGACATAATTCTTGCTGTACAAAGAACAGGTGAGATCAACTCTTTGGTGGTGAAAAACATGCTTCCATTATAAAATTGAGGAGAGAGATTATTTTGAGTACTTACATCACTGTTGAGTAGGATTAGGTTTAGGATCAATTAAAGTCTACATTTATACCTTCTTCCTCCTGATAGACTCACATCCTACTCACCTTTTAATTAATTAAAATTTTCCTCATCTAGTATTAATAACATTTACCTTTTAAAGTAAAAGGCAGGCCTTTAAAGGACACAAAGCAATTGTTTAAGAATTATTGATGCCTGGGAATTAGGAGGCCTACCATGGAAACTGCGGTGACATAGTGGTTAAGTGCTACGGCTGATAACCGAAAGACTGGCAGTTCAGATCTGCCAGGTGCTCCTTGGAAACTCTGTGGAGCAGTTCTGCTCTGTCCTGTAAGGTCACTGTGAGTTGGAATTGACTCAAAGGCACTGGGTTTGGTTTGATTTTAAGCTATATTCCTGGCAAATGGTGTGCTTCTTAATGATGAACATACCACGTAATAAAGTATTAAAACTCTCTGGCCTTCATTTATTTCTATTCTCAGAGTGATAGATTCACACAAACTGATTTCCAAATATGCCTACAGTCATAAAATTCTATGCTTTGTGTTTCTGAGACAAGATTTTTATTCTGAAATTGTTGACCTCTATAACATTATATATCCCACTTAAGAGAAAAAGTAGGTTACTTATTTTAAGAAGATGGTATGAATTAAAATAGTTGATCAAAGCATATAACAAAAGAGAGAAAAAGGAAATATTAACATTACCTTTGCATGAAGGACTTGGATTCCACCCATTTTGGGTACATACAGCATATCCTCTTTCACTGTATTCAAAACCCTGGTTACATGTATAGTGAAATTGCTCATTCTTCTTATAAATTTTGTCTGGAGAGATAGCATATCCATTTGTAATTTCTGGTAATTTGCAGGCAATTTCTGAACAAAAGAGAGCAAATTTCAAGATATTATTTATTAATTAAAGGACAGCAACCAAGGCATACCAAAAAAAAACAAACTCACTGCTGTCAAGTCGATGCCGACTCACAGTGACCCTGTAAGACAGAGTAGAACTGTCCCATAGAGTTTCCAAAGAGCATCAAGCAGATTTGAACTGTCACCTTTTGGTTAGCAGGCATAGCACTTTGGTCACTTAAAAATGTAACTTTTGTTTCATTACTTATAATTCATCCAATCAAACACACGTTCTGTTTTGACTTGAATGCTTGATAAATGATTTATCTGGTATTCTTAACATTCGCTTTGAAAGACATCAAAATTTCTTTCTATTTGTTTTGCTCATTTTATTTGGTTTGAGGTTCAGTTAGTCCTCTCTAAACTAATGGTAGCCTGTAACATTCTTCGAATGTGTGAAGATGTATGTTCACTGTGATAAGAATTTTCATCAAGTGAATGACAAAAGTCACACATCTTCTAGTTATCGATCATAAATTAATTATGGGCTGAACACTTTGTCAGTGAAATGAACTTTTTGTCACTATGTTGCTGAAAAGTAACTAATTTTTTGCTTTCATTGCTTCAGCATCCACAGTTTTTCTGTTAATAAAAACCTAGTCTTGCCTATAAATTATAATGAAGGTCCACTGTTCGGACATGAATGGATTGGACTTGGCGATGCAGAGCAACCATATATTGGATGCACTTTATGGTTCTATGCATCTATAGGATATCATCCTGCTGACCTCTGGCTGGAATAAGGAGAGTGAGTGGAGAGGAGGGGAAAGGAGACTGTTGGGAGGATGAGACACGTATGGAGCAGAGAGGAAGAGTGTGCTGTCACCGGACAGGGAGAGCAGTGGAAGCTGCATATAGGTGGGCATGTAAATTTATACGGGAATGTACATTTTCACTCAGTCATATTAAAAAAAGAAAAAGAAAATCATTTTCAAAAAGTACAACAATACAAAACAAACCAGGAAAAAAAAATAAAAAATAAAAACCTAGTCATCATCTTGTACTGTCTCTCAAACATTTTTTTTTCCTTCTGGGATTATGGGAATAATAAATGACTTCCTTGATCTCCAATCTTTCTAATCCACTTTCTCATTGTGTAACTTAATGTTATCTTTCATCTGGTTACTCCTTGGCTTCACTTAGCTTTTTCATTGATCCCTAAATCAGACTGAATAAGAGTAAGACTTCCTCAGCATTGTATATACAAGGTGTGACAATTAAGTTCACAAACTCATCGCAGAAAAAGTGCTGCCCACCTCATTGCTGAATATCACTATGGTCACCCTCAAAGTACTCCCCCTGAGAAGCTATGTCCTGATGCCAGTGCCTAGTCCACACTTCTGAGAAGTTTTGGAGCTCTTTTTGTAGAATGACAACCAGAGCTGTCATTGTATTACCCTGGATGTCCTGAACGCCATCAAAACATCTTTCGTTCAATATTTCCTTTATCTTCAGGTAAATAAAAAGTCATTGGGGCCAAGATCAGGTGAGTAGGGAGGGTGTTCAAATACAATTATTTGTCTACTGGCTATAAACTCACTCACATACAATACAATTAAGTTTGCAAACTTGCCACCATGCCACCACGTGCAATGGCCATTCCAGAAAGAGTTCCAAAATTGTTTTGAAAGGTGGGCTACATGCTGGCGTCAGTGTGTAGCTTCCCAAGGGGAGTACTTCAAAGGTGACCATAATGATATTCAGCAGTGAGATTGTAGCACTTTTTCTAGGATGAGTTTGCACAATTTAATTGGCAGTCCACCCATACACATGCATGTGCTCACAAACAAAATGAGTTTGGAGCAAAGTATTTAAATGTGTACTTTAGAAACAGTGGATATACCTGTTTACAAGACAGACATGCCACTAAGCCACAAAAAATAACATTTATCTTCTCTTTTTTTTTTCTACAGGAGTGGATAAAAGAATTACAGTTATTAGTTTACTTAGAAAAGTTTGAGATTGGGCTTTTTTAAAATTCTTTCCATGATGAACAGAGACTGGGATTGCTAGCTCAAACTTGAAAGCAGAATCTATGTTTTTCTCCTTTTCACTGTTTACTTTATGGTTAAGAAAGTCAGGGCTCTCTGTTATTTCTTATTTCTGCCTCTTTTCTGTAAGACCAAGGATACAACATAATCTCCCTTGCCAAGAAAGTGGAGAGGTATACCTATATCATGTTATCTTCAGCTCTTATCAGAGAGTCCTGCTGTTGGTTGTGAGACAGGGACATGAAAGTCCAGCCGAACCATGCCTTGGAGCATTCTGGAGTGGATAGCAGCCAAGTGCTGTCGAGTTGGATCCAAGCAACTTGTTTTATCACCCACACCTGGGGATGAGTTCCTTCAATTATCCCTGAATTTGTTTTTCAAAGAAGCCAGTTTAGACCCAATTCAGAGACATATGCAGAAGAGGCAGAGGTGACCACTATATATCCTTCCAATGAAGGCACCAGAGAGCCACAATCAGGACCAAGGAATCCAACCAAGGGAGCAACAAACTCCACAAGTGCAGCACACCCGTAATAAGTCCTGCTACTAGTCCCAGAAGTCCTGTGGTGGAAAGCATCTCCAAGTCTGCCTGCAAGTGCAGCCAAGCGACAAGCAGCTGTCCAGCATCCACAAAAGGAAATTTCTCACATCACCCCATCACTGATTAGTCATCCTTAACTATGCCCTGGGCACAGATGGGCTATAAAACACAAGCCCAAACTCACGCAGTGGTGCAGACTGCAAGCATGCTACACACTCTGCTGCTGCCCCACGTTGACGTGCTTTCATTTTCCAACAAGGATTTCTCTCATGGGCCAGCCAAGTCTCCCCAAGTAAGTCTTTCTTGCAGGTTTGACAAGGACCCATGAGGATCTCCAGAGACCCCCTAGTAAGAGTCGGTTGTTGGATAAGTGCTTGTCCATAATGAAGGCGCAATTCTGACCTTCGGTTACATAGTAATCCCTGTACAATATTTAGGGGCTGGAATTCAGAAGAAAAATAAAATGAGCTTTCAATTCCCTATTAGATCAGAGAGGGCTACATTCATATTTGATAATTGCCAAGCCAAGTGCCGTCTCACATGAGTCGGATTTGATAATTAAAACACCTAATAAAAGATACCCAGGCAGACATGCACACGTCCGTGTTCATTTGCAGCATTACCCACAACACTAATAACACAGAATCAGCCTAAGTGCTGAGATGGATTAAATCGTGTTGCCAAAAAACATGTGTCAACTTGGTTAGGCAATGATTTCCAGCATTATGTGATTGTCCACTATTTTGTCATTTGAATGTCATTTTCTTCCTAGGTGTTGTAAAACCTATCTCTAGGATAAAGACCATTGTGTTAAAATGCAAGATTACACTGTGTCTTAAATCAATCTCATTGAGCTCTAAAAGACAGAAGCTACTGGAGAGACAGGGAGACCTCATGTCTCCAAGACAGCAGTGACAGGAGCAGAGCACATCCTTTGGAACCAGGATGTCCACATGGAGAAGCTCCTAGATCAAGGGAAGATTGATTACAAGGAACTTCCTCCAATGCTGACAGACAGAAAAAGCCATCCGCTGAAGCTATCACCCTGAATTAGGACTTCCAGCCTACTACACTGTGACAGAAGAAATGTCTGTTAAGGCAGCACTAAGACAACTAAGACAGTTGCCTTCAATTACTGAATGCATAAGCCAAATGTGGTATATATGCAAAATGGAAAACTGCAACCATTAAAAATAATGAGTCCAGAAAACATAACATAGTTGCATCTGGAAAACACAATGCTGAAACTGAGGCTGAAATAGCCTGCATGTCGGGAGTGCTCAAAACTAAGGGGGCCTAAGAAACATTGTTTCACATCCCCTCTAACACAAAAGGAAAGACATGACCTCCACAGTGCACAAGCCCCAGCCTGGGACACTAGAGTGGGGTCCTCTATAGTCTCCGCTATAGATTCAGTGAACTATAGAACGATAAATGACTCCTTTTGTCTTGATAAAACCAATGATAAAAGAATCAAGCAGGAGGCCAGGGAAGATGGAGAAATAACTCGTCTTTGAGCATCGTGCTTCTACATTATTGTCCAGGTGAGTCTAACACCACTTTGTTTTCCTTGATGGCCGGTGATAGCCTGCGAGATTGTGAAGCGGACCTCCACCCAGTTGACCTCCACCCAGTTGACCACCTAGGCCCAGATGGCCTCCATCCAGCTGACTTCCACTCAGTGGACCCCCAGGTGCCCCAACTGCCCACATTGTTCCCTACATCTGCAAGTGATCTTTCCCTTTAAATACTCAGACTTTGCCTGACCAGTGTGGACAGGTTTTGAGGATGAGAACACCTCCCCATCCCTTTGCAATGCTGGCTTGCAAATAAAACCTTTGATCTCACCCCAAGGCTCCTGTCTCAGTGAATTGGTTTTTTGCAGCAGGTAGCCAACTCCTCAGCTTTTCCAGTAACAATGCTAAGTGAAGTAAATCAGTCACAAAAGGACAAATGTTATATGACTCTACTTACGTAAGAAGACCAGAATAGATACACTTACAGAGACCAGTGTTAACTGGTCATTGCCAGAGATGGGTGGGAGGGGAGGCAAAATCAATCTCTAGACCATAGATAAAACAAATAAACAAAAACCCAAACGCCAGCAAGCGGATGCTAACTCATAGCGACCCTATAAGACACAGTGGAACTGATTCATAGCATTTCCAAGAAGTACCTGACAGATTTGAATTGCCAACCTTTTGGTTGTAGCACTTACCCAGCATGCCACTAGGACTTCTAGATCATAGATACTTGTTACTACTGGTAATGGAAAAGTAGTACTGAATGTGAGGGTAGTGAGTACAACTTGAGCAAAGTTAGCAATGCCACTGAGTACACAAGAAAACAGGATATTTGTGCTGAAGAATATGAGATAGGTAACTGTGCAGCCACGCCAGACATGACAAAAACTGGTGTGTAGTCACACATGTATGTGTGTCTAGGCATACACATACACAGGTAAGTTCAGATGTGTACATATATGTGAAAAGATAGAAGTATCTGTATGCATGTGCATGTACATACATGTGAGTGCATGCATATACATTTACAAGGCACAGCTACAGATACTTCTCAGACATAACCAGTTACACTTCAAGACTGGCTTTCTGCATTTGAAGGCTTAGAATCTTAGCCTCACGGGAGAAGTCAGACAATTGGCGTAATATAGTTCGCAGAGTTTGTGCTCTGCATTCTGGTGAGGTAAGTAGTGTCTGAGGTTTCAAAACCTTGTGGGAAGCCATCTGAGTTACCACTACTGGTCTCTACTCATCAGGAGCAAAAGAGAAAGAAGGAAACTCAAGCTACAGGGCTGATAGTCTTGAACGAGCCACAGCTTCATGTACCCTCCCTGGGACCAGAACTAGGGAGTGCCTGGTTATCACGACTGACTGTTCTGACCAGGATCATAATAGATGGATGTTGACAGAAGTGGAGAAAAATGCTAAAACAGAATTCAAATTCTTAAAAAGTCTGATGAGGAAACTACCAAATATGGGAAAACAACCTTGGTCAGACATTGGCAATCAGGCACAGTTGCTCGTTTCTGACTGTTTTGTCTTTACCAAACTTTTGTGAAGTTTTTCCCTTTCCAACCAAACACCCAGTCCTTATAATCTTGTTCTTTCTCTCATTTGCTTCTAGTGTGCCTATCATCACCCCTATCAGACTGCTGTATTTATTATCACTAACACAGCTCTCTTTTTTTATACCTCCACTACTTCTGTTTGTAGTTATATTGTTTCCTCCATAATTCTGAAAATAATAATTCCCCTATAATTCTGAAAACGGCACTTGGCTGGCTTGGCATTACTGAAGTAGTTCTCTAAAGGAAGATCTTTAAATTTGGGTCTTTGTAACTTAGAACTGGAGAAGATCAGCAGCTAATCAAAAGTGAGCAGTTTCAATCCACCAAAGCTGTGCTGGTGCCATGCAGAAGTTGCCCTTCTAGGGGCTCAGATCGAGTAGTCGAGGACAGGCTCCAAGACCTGTTGTATGTACATCTGTATCCCAGCAGGTCATCCTAGGTTATAGGCCCATCTACAGAGGGAGTCAGGAAATGGTAGGCGTCTGCTCCATAAGTTGCTATTTTTGACATAAACAGAGTGGACAGCGTACCCAGAAGTCCCTTCTTTCTTTGAACCTGGCTCCCATGACAAGAAGACGGGGTGCTATTTTCCAGGTGCCTCAGTTGCTGCTTGGTGCTTTGTTCCATTTCACAGTGAAGGCTGGACACAGCATGAAACGCAACAGAGGAACGTGGGCAGGGTAAACCGGTGTGCCAGAGGCAGTAGGCTCCTATTCTGACCTCTAACACTTGTGATGCTTTGGGGCCCTCCCCCTTTAGTGTTCTTGAGCCCCTTGCGGGGTCCAACGGGAGGCGATGGGTGGTGGCTTGTCTTCTGTGAGAAGGTCTTCATTAGCAATCCTGGAGGGTGCCTTGGGGTACCGGTTCTCCCGGCTGTCACCCTCCTCTTGCGAGTAGTTACTGGTCACTGCTCAGAGACACAGCTCCTGTCTTTCCGGAACAGGTCCTTACGCGCCGCTCTTCCACCAAGTCTCCTATCTCCCTACTCTAAATCCGGGAGGGTCTCACCCGGCAGAGCTGGCGTCCAGCACCGCGAGCACCTTTGTGCGGTTGTCCTGTAGTGAACCTGACGTGTGTGTTGGGGCCGCGGGGAGTAGACGCCTGTCTCAAAGCCCATCACAAGCGTGGGGTAGCTTTCCACTCACTCCAGGCCAGTGCACAGGCGCTAGGGCGCGCGAGGGCGGGCTGCCCTGCTGGCGGGTGGGCAGGCGAAGTGGCCCTGGACTGGATGGACTGGCAGTCGGAGGGCCCCCAAAGCAGGGGCGCAGGACGGTGGTGGCTGCCGGCCGTGTCCGAAGTCGCACGTAGACGCCGGTGGCCAGGCCGGGCTGTAGGAGGTTTTCAAGGTTGCCCAGGCTACTCGACTTCCCAGTTGTCACCTAGCAGCCCTGGTACTCGATGCCCTGGCCAAGAGACCATGCGTGCGTTTTCCTGGAGGCTGACTGAGACCAAGGCTTTCCTCGGGCCTCCCACGAGCGCCTGCGCCCCGACTCTGGTCAGGCCCACTGCTCCTCACTCGCGACCCCGCCTCCCCGCGATCCATCGATTCCAAGCTGTCGGACTGGTCACGCAGCGTGGCCCGGGTCCAGCACCGAATCTCGTCTGTCCCGTGGGGTGCTGCCTTCGGCCTCCCCGGCTGATGGTATCCCACAGCGAACGTGCCCTCGGGCCGGACCCCGAGCGTGCCGGGCTGGTAGGGCATGCTGTGCAGAGCACGAGAGACGCCCAAGGGATCAGTGGGCCTCCGTGACCCGAGAGCGGATGGGGCCGACGTCCCCGAGCTGGCGCCTGACCTCTACCTCTCCGGTGCCCAGCTCAACACTCTCCCGACCCGGCTCCTGCTCCCGCCTCCGCCCCCCCTCAGCTGCCCCTCCTCCTCCCACCTCCCGCCCCCTACCCTCCTCAGTCACGTGATCGATGGGCGCTTTTAAGACAGCACGGCTAACTGCCCTGACCTTTCCAGTCGCTCCAGTCTCCCCAGCCACTCCCGCTGCTGGAGCTTAAGCCTTTCCCGGCACTGCTTGCGCTGAAATCAATCTAGTCACTCGAGTCTCCGAAGATACCACGTTGAATGACAACGTGGGTCACAATGATTTGTCATACGTGTATCGTCGCTTACTAAGCTAACCTTAGCAGCCCCTTTAGCTGAGTCTCCTTACTGTTTCAAGGACTCCCCTATTATTTAAGGTGAAGCAAATCAGTAGTTGAAATGAACATAGATTCACTCAACGTACATAGCGTGCAGCCTCAGCGGGTCCTAGACGAGACATGCGTGTCACTTGTGTATTTTATGGTGCAAAATAAAGGTCTGCACCTTCTGTGCATAGAACCTAAATTCTTGCCCAAATTGTGATTGATTCCCTCTCTCAAGGCGGGAAGTGGGGGGATCAGAACTGCTTCCACTCTTGTGGGCCCTGCTGGTGAAGAGCTTAGATTGTTATAACCCAAATATCTCCAGTTCAAGTCCATCAGCTGCACTTTGGAAACTGTAAGAGGCAGTTCTACTCTGTCCTGTAGGGTACTTAAGAGTCAAAATCAACAGAAACAGGTTTTTTAATAAAGATTAAATAACAAGCATGATGACTGCATGATACTACAACTATGACATTTTAAATATGAATCCAAAATTTTAAATTTATCTTTGCCAAGCCAGCCAAGTGCATGTAGTCTTATTTTGCATAATTTCACTCCATATATTAAATTCTAGTTGTTGAAACATCAGTATCTTCAAGAATTTTTGTTGTACTCTTGGCTTTCATAATACTTTATTATTACTTCTATTTAATTTATGAGAGTAGAAAAACTGACTGTCCAGTAACTCGCCACAGATTTGTATACCTAGTTGGAAAACCGGAAGCATATACTGGAAAGATTATAATAGCAAGAAAAGCAATATTTCATGTATTTAATATAGTTTCTTCTTTATAACATCATAAGCTTACCTGGTACTTAGAGGATACCAGTTAACTTACCAGCAGGGTTGCATGTGGGAGGAGAGGACCAATCATCTTCTGTACATGTAATGTTGCTCTGGTAATTTGCAAGGATGTATCCCATGTCACATAAAATCTTCACAGTGTCACCTTCCATGTGTATTTGTCCTGAAGATGAAGAATGCCCATTTTCCACCGAAGGAAAAAAGCACAGTCCTAAAGACCAAAAGATGACTAATACTTAACACAGAATTTTAAAAGTATTACATCTTATAATCTTCAAAAGAGAAATTAGATAAAATTAGTTACTTAAAAATTAGTTTAAGCATATTGAAACAAATATAAATGTTCAATTCCATCCATCATAAAATAAAAAATCATTTTTGTAAAGATTTTAAAAGTTCCTGGTTTTATTTCTCATTTGGTTCTCATGAACTGCTTTCAAGAGGTGTACTCAATGGACTCCCCCTTGTCTTCTCTGTCAGGATACTCTTTTTCATTTTCTGTCTTTTCTCTACATTCATTAAAACAATAACATAAGATAATTTTAAGGAACAAAAAGATGTGATACATGGAAAACACCAAACTAGGGAAAATAGTATAAACAAAATTGGATCTTGAATAGTCAGAATAATATCAAATTTTACATGAAATATAATGCATAAAATGAAGTTTATTGAAACCTGTGCTCACATGATTGCAAAATGAGTGTTCAAATTAAACATTGGTAGTTAAAATTACTGCATTTAAAAACACTTTAAAACTAAAATATTTAGAAATTAAAATATTTAGCAATAGTAAGACATTAGTTGGAGTTTTGTTTTCTCTTTAGATTTACACAAATGACTCTTTATAAAAAGAAGAATGACATACATTATCTTTACTGACTCATCTAGTCCCCACCCTTATGACTGTGAAGACTCACTGGTCCCTTCTGGCATATATCACACCACTCATGAACAATTTTTCCAGAAAATAGTAAGAGTATTGACTCACTGCGACACTTTGGTGTTGGTAACCATCCTTCCTCTGTGCAGGTTATTCGTGTCCAGAGAGACTGTGAAGCAGACACATAGCTATGATCACAGGTATAGTAGAAATATTTTCCCACAGCAACTTGGAAATTCTGTTTAGGTTGATTTTCACCATATAGTTTTCCATGTTTTATTTCTGGAAAATTGCAAGTTCTCTCTTGGGGGAAAAAAAAAGAATTAATTAATGTGTACATTAATTAATTAATGTGTACATTAATTTAAAATAATACTTCATTTAAATAATAGCAATGATTGTATTATATCTGTCCACTTGTATCAGTTATTCAGGAAAATCTATTTTTAAAACTACAAAGCTGTTGGAAGAGGTTAGTTTTGGATTTTAATCATGGTGGTACTTACAAACGATATACATATTATACACATGGTGTGTGTAAAAGATATACACATTATGTCCTGTATAAGTACTTCCATGATAAAAATCACACAACAATGTAAATGCGGAAGAAGAGGTACAGGTGATTCTATCCAGTAGACTTTTCAGGTCTCTGAAATATACTGCTGGTCTAAGAAATTTGCTGCTATTTATAGTTCTCTGTTTACTTCCTTTATCTCTCACCCACTTTGCCTTTCACATTTTTAGTAAAGAGAATTTGGATATGAAATATTTGCTTAAAAAATGTGAGTTAAAAGCAATAGAACAACGCAACAAAGACATAGTTACTCAATTCTGATGAATATTCTCTAGGAATAGTTATATAGGTATGTTTATACAATTTTAAGTGAAATCACTGCCATTTATTGAAAGTGTACAAATGTTATTCTTTTTTACATAGCTAGGTGTTTATAGTACTTTTGAGAAAATAAGGCTAGTGTGCTTCTCAAGCCCAAGCTCTTACATCAAATTAGAACTACTTTCACTCATTTTCTTTGTTTTTTATTCTATTTTTATCTCATTTGCCCTTGTTTGACAAAGGCACATGTAGCAATTCAGCTAATCAAGGATTAAACCAGGGAAATTCATTTTTCTTCATTTTGATAGCAATCGAGGCTGATGTTCCAAACTAATTAAACCTGTCCTATGGTGTGATCAGAGACTCTGTAAAATATGTAGTGTTTATCTGGAAATGTAAATGACAATGGCATCATTTTGAGAGTTGTGTTTAGGGCAAAGGTAAACTCATAAACTGATAATGGGATTTCCAGCATTAGCCCTGGCTACTGTCTTTCAAAGGACACCTAGTGATGCAATGGTTAGAGCACATGGCTGCAGTCCAGAAAGGTCCTCTGTTTGAGGTCACTGACTGTTCTGCAGGCAAAAACACCTGTGGATTCTGCTCGAGTAAAGATTATAGTCCAATAAATGTTACAGTTCAGTTCTGCTTTGTCATATAGTGTGGCTATAAATCAGAATCAGCTTAACAGCACCGGACTCTCATTTAGAAATTCTAAAGTTGAAAAAAATTACAGTGTTTTTATTCTTCTTAAATAGCCACACATGGTTGGCTGAAGCTCCACGATCTTTTTCGCCCTTGTTTCCACCACTCAGAGGAAACTCCATCTTCAGTTGCTTTTAATCTAATTCTCCTACCAAAAACTCATTCAAGAACAGTCAGCAGATTTATGTAGGGATTAGTATGTCCCAGGCACAATGTTTGTGTTTACACCTCCTCTAGCTCCCTTGGTGCTCTGATGGGGCAGTGCTTCAGAGCTCAGTCAGCTGACCAAAATGCTGGCAGTTCAGATCCACCAACTGCGTCTTGGGCACCCTGTGAGGCAGCTCTGCTCTTTCCTACAGGATTTCTAGGAGTCAGAATTGACTTGATGACACTGAGTTTGGTGTTTTATCTCCTTTATCTAGCCACCCAATTCAGGAGTTGAAAAACACTTCACTACTCTGTGAATGTTAATGGAGTCTTACCTGTTGAATGCATGTTTTTTTGCTTTACATATATGTAGTTGTTAAAATGTGTGTTTTGCAAGAAGTGCGGTGAAGCATGGATGTGGTTTTTTCTTTTTATTTTTTTTTTATTTTGGGTTTCCAGCTTTTGTATTGCAGCATGAAACAGACTGTATCACTCAATAAATATTGTGCTACTGTATATATGTAAAAATAATTTTATCTCTGCACATGTGTTCCTTTATTAAAAGGGTAGCTTTCTTAAAGACCACTTTTAGAGTTTACTGAAGAAGACTAGTTTTCAGCTAGAATCACAGGCAGGCTTTGATCAAATTCCATTGCTCTCATTCAAGTTGACACAGTTCCCTTCCTTTGTTATGTCTTATATTTAGAAGTATCATTTCACTGTCACCTCCAACAGAAGACGAATCTTTTGTTTGTTTGTTTATTTATTAAGATTGAGTGAAAATGTACATTCCCATATAAATTTGCATGCTGACCTATATGCAGCTCTCATCTCTCCCCCTTCCCAGTGAAAGGACACGTATCATATCCTCCTAACAGTCACCTGTCCTCTCCTGTTCACCCTCTTCCCCTATAGGATGTAGGACGACATCCTATAGATGCATAGAACCATAAAGCGTATACATGATATGGTCACTCTGTCACCAACTCCAATCCATTCCTGTCTAAAGAGTTGAACTCCACTATGATTTATGGACAGGGGCAGCACCAGAGTCAGGGGCCATGCTCCCAGGAAAACCCCAAGGCCCCTGGACTAATCGACGCCAATTGGCACAACTAGCATTTTGCTAAGAGAGTCTTCTGCACTCCACATTGGTGAGTGGCATCTGGGGTCTTAAAAGCTGCCAAGCTGCCATCTCAGGTATACCAAATAGTCCCAACTCAGCAGGAACAGACGATCACCAAGGACCGAAACAACATGGGGGACAGAGAACCCAGAAGACAGAGAGACCCACTCACATGACTACATTGATATGTGACCAGATGAACCGGGTGGTGCCCGGCCATCACCAGTGATAGCTGCGATGGGGCTCACAAATTTGCGTCTCACTGGCAACACAAGAATAACAAGGAGTGCACCCTGCGATGTCCACTAAAAGACAAATCTTTTAAAATACACTTGGAAATCAGGTGAAAAGGCAGTAAAATTACACATCAGATAGGTTCCTTAGCAAGTACACTGATGACAGAACTCTCAAGCTACTTGAATTGGATGACGGTAGTGTTTTAAGGGATAAACTTAAAAACATATAGCTTTGTTTTTTTTTCTGTTGTTATTATTATTAGTGAAGGAACTTGCTGATATAGATGTAAATAATGTATTAAACCCAGCATACAAAAATTATGGAAGTGAATTATCCTACAACTTAATGAATAAAGTCAATTTAAATGTATTTTGTTGATAAACCAAAAAACCAAATCCAGTGCCACTGAGTCAGTTTCAATTGACAGAGACCCTATAGGACAAAGTAGAACTGCCCCATAGAGTTTCCAAGGAGTACCTGGAAGATCTGAACTGCCAGCCTTTTGGTTATCAGATACAGCACTTACCCACTACACCATCAGGGTTTCCATTGATAAACGGTATTTAATGATTCATCCTAAATTTCATTGTAGGTACAAATGCTTAACAAGTTCACCTGCTAAACAACAGGATGACAGATGCAGTTCACCCAGAAGCCCCTCACACGTCCTGGTGACCTACCTCCAAAGTATCAGTCACTGAAAACCCTGTGAAGCACAGTTTTACTCTGAAACACAGAGGGTCACATGAGTCACATGACTCCATGGCAAATGTTTATTTCTGGTTGGAATCTCATTGGCATTTTCATTTACATAACTTAGAAGTATGAGAGTTGGATTTTAAGAGAAAATGACAATGATTTAAAAAATACCACCATAAAGAATTCAGTCAACATCTAATCTCTCTAAGTCAGCATTTAATCTCTCTAATGTACAAGATATTGCAAAACCTCAACAAGAAAGAAACAACCTAACTAAAGAATGGGCGAAAGAACATGAACAGACATTTCACCAAAGAAGACATATGGGATGCCAACAAATACATGAGGAAATGCTCAAGATCACTAGCCATCAGAGAAATCCAAATCATACCTACAATGAGATGCTATTTCACCCCAACAAAGTTGTTGCTAATCTGAAAAACACCAAATAATGAATGCTGGAGAACACATGGAGAGATTGGAACTCTTCTACACTCTTAGTGGGGCTATAAAATGGTACAACCACTATGGCAATCAATTTGGCACTTTCTTAGAAAACCAGAAACCGAGATACCATATGATCCAGCAATCTCATTCCTTGGAATATATTCCAGAAAAATAAGGACAGCCACTGAAACAGATACACATACCCCACCTTTTATTGCAGCTCTCTCCACAATAGCAAAAAGATGGAAACAACCTAGATGCCCATCAGCAGATGAATGGTTAAACAAACTATGAAATATTCACGCAAAAGAATACTATACAACAATAAGGAACAATGACGGCTTAGGGAAATATCTGAAAAGTGGGACCATCTGGAGAACATGATGCTGAGTGAAATTCGCCAGAAGCAGAAAGATCATGAGACCGTCATTGTAAAAACTCAACAAGTCATTTAAGCATACAGGAAATCAATCTTTAATGCTTACAATGGGGGTGAGAGTGGGAAAGAGATTTATACTAATTAGATAGCACTTCAGGATTTGGTCTGGGTGTAGGATGTGACAGCGCATACTAAAAAGGAGGTACCCACAACTGCTATTCTTCAAAACTAAACTGCTCCCTAATTGTGGCCTACCACTTAGGAAAGACACAGTAACAGGGTCTGGAGTTGGGGGGCCACATCTTCAGGGGACATCTGACTAATTGGCATACCCAACCTTTCTTTTTCTTTTAAGAAATTGCACTGCATACCTACCGGGTGAGTGGTGTCTGAGGTCTTAAAAGCTACCAAGCTGCCATCTAAGTAGCATCAGTTGTACCCAGTGAACCTGGACCAGAAGTAAATGGTTGACATCAAGGACAGGAGGAAAATATGAGCCCGTCGGATAGATGGGACCATATGAGCCAGTGTCAGCTTCAGTGAGGGACCCAAAGAACTAGATGGTGCCCAGTCACCAACAGTAACTGCCCCAAGGGGGTACACAGTACAGAACCCAGAACGTGGCCAGCGAAAGATTAGAGGGCAGAGCTAGAACTCTAACAAAGACCACATCTGATGATCCATCAGACTGGAGGGCTCTGTGGGAGTGGGTCACCCAGACTCTGTAACCCCAAACCATACCCACCACAGCGGCCAGCTTTCCTGACAAACATGGAACTGAACTATAGAGAACAAGGAGTGTGCTGACAATGAACAAACCTTTGGACTTTAATATGTATAGGGGGCTGTTTTAGAGGCTCATCATGGGAGCCAAGATGATAATGTGAGGGGGGAATATCTTGGTCAAAGGGTCACAGGAAGTTCCCTATGAAAGGGGAAAGTGCTGTCATGGGGTAGGGAATGGGGAGGGAGAGGACAGCAGTTGGAATAGAGCAGTGGTAAAAGTTCTGGGTGTTATATGGAAAATTGATATAGACTGTTAAATTGTTCTTAATCACAGTAGAATTTATTTTTTAAGAAAAGAGTTCATAAAGATAGTAAAGGACTAAAACATAAAATCTTAAGTACAAAAATCTTAAGACTGCTATCAAATATGAAAATCGGTTAGAAAAAATACATTCTTATTAATTAACAATTTTTTTTTAATGTTCCTTCCTCTTTTTCTTTTTGTAAATTTATTTACTGCGATTGAGTGAAAGTGTACAATCCTGGTTAAATTCACATGCCCACCTATGTGCTCTCCTACTGCTTTCCTTGCCCAATGACAGCACACACTTCCTTTCTGTTTTATACATGTCATATACTCCTAACAATTTCTTGTCCCCTCTTCTCCACCTCCCAACTCCCCTCTAGTGAGAAGCCAATAGGACAACATCCTATAAATGAATAGAACCATAAAGTGCACACACGATATGGTCACTCTGTGTTGCCGAGTCCAGTCCATTCCTGTTTGAGGAGTTGACCTCAGTAATGATTTATAAACAGGGGAAGCATCAGGTCTAGGGGGTCATGCTCCCAGGGGAACCCCCAGGCCTTCAGACCATCAGTTGTGGTCTTTTAGTGAAGTTCTCAGGGTGAACCCGTTTTGAATCTCGGGTTGCCTCTGGGACTCAACTTTGTGAGCCCCATCACAGCTGTCGTCGGTGGTGGTCAGGATCCATCTAGTTCTGCCGGTTGCATGTTGATGTGGTCACCCATTCACATGGGTCTTTTTGTCTTCTGAGTCCTCTTTCCCCCGTGCCATTTTTGTCCTTGACGATCATGTGTTTCTGCTGAGTTGGAACAATTCGGTGTACCGCATATAGCAGCTTACTAGCTTCTGAGACTCCAGACACCACTCACCAATATGGGGTGGAGAAGAGTCTCTCAGAAATAGGCGAGTTATACCAGTTGGCTTCGATGTCCCCTGAGAGCATAATCACCAGACTCCCACCCCCTTCTACTCTGTCCTTGTAATATTGGATTAAGATTAGAAGAGTTTTTGAGTTAAGTCCAGTTAAATTAATCTTCTTTCTGATGTACTGGCTGGCAATGTACACTGACACTAATTTCTCCCAAACAAATTTCTACCAACTATCTAATCTATAACCAACCTCTCTGTCCCTCCTTCTCCTCCCTTGGAGCTGTCAAATAGTCTTTTAGTCTGTATATGAGTCTGTTTTTAAGTCCTTATAGTAAGTGTCTCATACAATATTTGTCTTTTTGCTGCTGACCGATTTCATCAGCACGTCTTCCAGTTGAAACCAGTTGTGAGGTGCTTCCTAAAATCATCATTGTTCTCTATCACACATAGTGTTCCATTGAGCATATGTACCATAGTTTATCCATTCATCTGTTGTTGGGAATTTGGATTGATCCCATCTTTTTTGCTATTGTGGACTGTGCTGCAATAAACATTTGTGTGCATGTATCCATTTGTGTGACTATCCTTGCATCTGTAGGATATATTCCAAGCAGTGGGATTACTGGATCAAATGGTATATCTATTTCCAGCTTAACCAAAATGTTTTTTATTTGTAGAGAAAGCAAATAATCCAAGAAGCTGAACTATATGAAGAAGAACCAGGCATCAGGATTGGAGGAAGCCTCATTAACAACTTACATTATGCAGATGACACAACCTTGTTTGCTGGAAGTAAAGAGGATTTGAAACACTTAACTGAGGAAGAGCAAATACAACAGCTTTCAGTGTGGATTGCACCTCAACATCAAGAAAGAAAATTCTCACAACTGGACCAGGAAACAACATCAAGATAAATGGAGAAAGGTTGATGTTGTCAAGGATTTCATTTTACTTGGTACTGCAATCAATCCCCATGGAAGTAGTAGTCAAGAAATCAAAAGATGCATTGCATTGGGAAAATCTACTGCAAAAGATCTCTTCAAAGCGTTGAAAAATAAAGCCTTGAAGACTAAAGTGCACCTGACCGAAGCCATGGTATTTTCAATCACATCATATACATACAAAAGATGGGCAATGGATAACAAAGACGGACAAAGAATTGATGCCTTTGAACTGTGCTGTTGGAGAAGAATATTGAACATACTATGAACTGTCAAATGAACAATCAGTTCTGTTCTGATAGAAGTACAACAAGAGTGCTCTGCTTCTTGGAAGCCAAGATGGCAAAGCTTCATCTTACATACTTTGGACATGTTGTCAGGAGGGATCATTCCCTGGAGAAGGACATCATGCCTGGTGAGGGTCTTCAAAAAGGAGTAAGATCCTCAACAACTGGCTTAAGCACAAAAATGATTGTGGGCATGGTACAGGACAGGGCAGTGTTTTTTTCTGTTGTACATAGGGTTACTATGCGTTAAAACTGATTCAATGGCATCTAACAACAAATACACCAAAGTGAAAAAGTTAATGATTTCAAATTATGTATTTGTTTATGTATGCATGAACTCAAAAACAATACCTTAAAATATATTCTCATTACACTAAAAATAAGGAAAATATTTTAATTTTTGCTGAAAGAAATTCTTTTACATGCCACTAATTTTGTTGAAGAAACATGATCCTATCAAATGCAGAAATTATCAAAAAATATCATTAAAATCACCTAAGAGTAAAATTTTGCTAGAGAACTTTCAAAAGCAACTGCAGCAGTGCATTGACAAGGAAATGACAGACATTAAAGTCGGATTCAGAAGAGGGTGTGGAACCGAGAATATCATTGCTGATGTCTGACAGATCTCGGTTGAAAGCAGAGAATACCTGAAAGATGTTTACCTGTTTTTCTTTGACTGAGTAAAGGCATTCTACTGTGTGGATCACAAGAAATTATAGATAACATTGCAGAGAATGGGAATTCCAGGACACTTAATTATACTTTTAGGGAATCTGTACATGGATCAAGAGGCAGTCATGCAAAGCGAATAAGGATAAACTGCATGGTTCAAAGTCTGGACAGTTGTGTGCCAGGGTTGCATCCTTTCACTGTGCTTTTTCAACCTGTATGCCAAGCAAATAACCTGAGAATTTGGACTATATGAAGAAGGAGGCATCAGGATTGAAGGAAGATTCATTAACAATCTATGTTATGCAGATGACACCACCTTACTTGGTAGAAGTAAAGAGGATTTGGGACACTTACTGACGAAGATCAAAGACCACAGCTTTTGATATGGATTGCACCTCAACATCAAAAAAAAAAACGAAAACCCAACAAAAATGAACTGGACTCTGGGATGCAATGTGACCATATAGTGTGTGTACTTTATGGTTCTATACATTTATAGGATGCTGTCCTACTGGTTTCTTTTAGATGGGAGAGGAGAGGGTGGAGGCGGGGGGACAGCATGTATAGAATGAAAACAAGGAGTGTGCTGTCACCACGCAAAGAGAAGAGAACAGAAGAGAAGGAGCTGCAGATAGGTAGGAATTAAAATTTAATTTGTACTGTACACTTTCACTTAAGCACACACACATGAAAAAACGTAAAATAGAAAACAAAACAAAAATCCTCATAATTGGACCAGTAAGCAGTATTGTGATAAACAGAGAAAGGGTTGAGACTGTAAAAGATTTCATTTTATTTGATTCCACAATCACTGCCCATGGGAGTAGCAGGCAGAAAATCAAGACATGTTGCACTGAGAAAATCTGCCATAAAGTATCTCTTTAAAGCATTGAAAACTAAAGATGTCACTTTGAAGACTAAGGTGCACCAGACCCGTGGTACTCTCAGTCACAGCATATGCACATGAAAATCGGACGATGAATAAGAAAGACAGAAGAAAAATTGACACCTTTGAGTTTTAGCGCTGAAAAAGAATGTTGAATGTATCATGGACTGCCAAGAGAACAAACAGATTTGATTTGGAAGAAGTACAGCCTTGGAAGCAAGGATGGTGAGACTGAGTCTCATAAACTTTGGATATGTTGTCAGGAGGGATCAGTATCTGGAGGAGAACATCATGCTTGGTAGAGTGCAGGGTTAGCCAAAAAGAAGAAGATCTTCAACAACTCGCTGCAGCGATGGGTTTACGCATAAAAATGATTGTGAACGTGGTGCCAAGGGTGGGCAGTGTTTCATTCTGTTTTGCAAAGCATCAAGACGAGTTGGAACCAACTCGATAGGACCTAACAACGATTTCAGTTTTGTTGATCAGTTAAATAGATGATAATGTTAATGGCTTTTAACAGCTTTACTATGTATAATTTCTATAAAATATGCTGCATACATTCAAAATACACATTTAGAGAGACTTTAACATACCAATCTGTGAAATCATCATCACAATGAAGACTATGAAAATATTTACTGCTCTACAGAATTATTTTGTATTACAAATAAAAAGGTCCAGAATATTTCAGTAAGAGGCTGGCTTTTCTTATAACTTATTTTTTAGTTAAGGCTTTGTGAGCATATTCATATGTCCTATAATCAGTACTGAATAGTTTTTCATACTAGGAATTCAGGAAACAGAGAAAACATGACTGTTTTGTTTTCCTTTCAGGTTATAATTTCCCCAGAATACATTTTTCTCTATGATCCAGTTATACAGAATATACCTACAAGTCTATTCACTCAAAATTACAGATACGTGAAATTGATTTAAAGCTACATTTAGGAGATGTCATGGATTGACTTGTGTCCTACAAAAATGTGTGTAGCAATTTGGGCTGGGCTGTGATTCTCAGTGTTATGTAGTAGTCCTCCATTTCGTCATTTTCATATGTTGTAAATCTTAATCTCTGCCTGTGGTTTATAGAGCAAGATTAGATTATGATAAAGAGCGTTGGGTGGGACTATAGCACTCTTACTAGGGTCACTTGTCTACTCTAATGTAAAAGTAGTTTCCTTGGAGTGTGTCTTGTACCATCTTTTATTCTTTTATCCTACAAGAGATAAAAGGTAAATGAAGCAAGCAGAGAGAGTTTGGTACCTCATATTATAAAGAGAGTAGTGCTGGGAGCAGAGCACATGCTTCAGACCTGAGGTTACTGTGCCAAGATTCTCCCAAACCAAATATAGATTGATGCATCACAAGGATCTTCCCCCAGAACTGACAAAAGTGCATTCCCCTGGATCCGGTGCCTGGAACTTGGTCTTTCAAACTAGTGGACTGCTTAAGAAATTTTTCTTTGTTAAAGCCCTCTGTTTGTGATATTTATGTTACAGTAGTACCAGGTGATGAAGACAGAAACTGAATGTTCAGATTTGTATTTAACTTACCTTGTCCTTCAGCGCAGGATACCCACGAGGTGAAGAGGGCACTGATTAGTAACAGCATGTTGGATGTTCCTAGTGATATATAAATACACATACTCCAGTTGCGCTGCTTTAGGTCTGAAATCAGCTTCATTAGCAGTTATCAACTGTGACTCTAAAACTAAGTTCACTACAATATAACTAAATAAATTGATGTCATTAAGTAAATATCAAAGTTCAATGAATTTTGCAAAATCTAGGTGATTCTCATCAGTGGTTTCATAATCAATTCTTTAATTCATCACCTATTATGTATTACTACAACTTTCTGTGAGAATAGGATGAACTGTCTCCAAAGGTAATATAAAATGCTAACTTAATGAAATAAAACTTAATCCTTAGCCAGTTGAGTAATACATGATTACTTCTCCTAATCCAAGCCATGTAACTAGAAAGTTCATCTACACTTCATTTCATCCAACTTCATTACTTAGGGGTCTCTGGAAGTCAACTAGGGAATTTGTACCATTTTCAATCAACTATATTTTTATAGAGTTAGGGAAGAAAACTTTTTCTTATAAACTCAAGTTTGACCACACTAGCTAGTGCAAGGGTCTCAGAACATTCTTAGTATTAAAATTATCTCTAACCAAAGTGTTTTTTTGACACCTAAAATGATTTCCCTTCTTTTGAAGGAATATTACTGAAGCCTCACTTTGCTGTGACAGGATTGTTCTCTCACTGACTTATTGATTGCTTTTATTCTTTGTTTTCATATACATATGAAGACATATGTGTGTATATACATTTATAAAAAGACATGTAGTATGTATTTATATAAAAATATAAATCCTTTGAACTCTATTTGTCTTTTTTTACATAAAGAATTGCTTTCAAACAGATAATTAGTGTTAAATATATAATATTAAATAATACTATGAAGTTAGAGAAAGCAAATCATTGACCAAACTCCTAGAGTTATGTTTTAAAAATTATTTAGGGGTCGAAGATGGCAGAATAGACACATATCTCCTCAATTCCCTCTGCAAATTAAGGCCTGGATTGATAATCAAATGAAGTGCTCTGGACACCCAGGGAGACCTGGGATACAGCATAGGGTTGTCAGATTGGACTACTCACTGATAAATGGGAAACTACCTCTCTCTAACATGAAGCAGTGCATGCTGAGCCCTGCCCTTGCTGCCTCGCCACTTCGGGGCATTGCAAGTACTGATACCTTTTTTGTTATCTGGGGAGGGGTAGGGGATAGGTATGAGTTGGCAAATACACTGAACTACAGTGTTAAACTAAACAGCATATAGCACAGCAGGGTGACATAGTGTAGGATAGCCACATTTTGAGAGCCTAGCTGCTGACTGAAAGCATCACTGCCCCTCCACCCTCCATTTTCTGAGCTGCACTATAGATTCTGCTGTTTTGTGGTGGGAGTCGCAACTCAGCCAGAATGCCATCTTGGTCAGCTGGGAGACAGAGTCATCCAACCAGAGAACTTGGTAGGGGATAATTCTCAAGCTGAGAAGCTATGCCAACATGGAAAGCGCTTTTCCAGCAGACAAGCTGTGTTTAAGACAGTTTTACCTCATTGGTGGGGCACAGCTGAGGACGGTAGCAAGGCTGTAACCCTTCCTTACTTTGAAATATGTCATAGCATCTGGGGGTGTGAGCTGGAAGGCAGGGCTTGCCACACCTGATGGCCTGAATGATTTCAGCATCTGTTAGACAGCTGCCACCTTTTCAAAATAAGACTGCCTAGAAAAATAACTGTTGAACTACCGAGCAGCATGTCTTCCAGTCTTTGCTGACCTATATCATGGGGTCAGTTGATTGCTTCCCAGTGACTCCATAACTGGGATACCAGCCAGGAGGCAGAGCCTGCTACTCAAGAGAATCCATTGAAGACAGTCACTAGAGTACACAGAGGCAGCTGGGGATCAGCTCACTTCTCAGAACTATGCCTCACCTCCCGATGAGGTAAAATCAGAGAAACTGAACAGCCTCTGAGTGGCACAAAGGCAACAAACACTTGCTAACCATTTAAATAAACAGCTCACTATGGCTCTGGAAAACTCCCAAAATAATAAAAAAAAAACCTGTCAGATGAAGAAGCCTTTCTAAAACTATCAGAAGTTGAATACAAGAGAATTATAGAGAGAACCTTCTTAAAGATTAAACAGAATGCAACAGAGCAAAATGAAAAATTAAATAAGCTATTTGAACAGATAGAATATCAATCATCTGAAATCCAGAAGATCAATAATGAAATTACAGAATTAGATAGTTCAGTTCAAAGGCAAAAGAGCTGTAATGAGAGACAGAAGCCAGATTTAGTGACCTTGAGGATAGAGCAACTGACACCAGCATTTATGAGGAGATATCAGAGAAATGAAATAAGAAAAATGAAGAAATATTAAGAAACATGTGGGACTCTATTAACAGGAGTAATCTATGTTTAATTGGAGTTCCTGAATGGGGCATGATAGCTAAGAGTATTGTTATTGAGTTGCTGCCAGAAAATTTCCTTGAACTTATGAAAGAACCAAATATAGACTTCAGAGATGAGTATCAAACACCAATAGCTCTAGACTCCAAAATAAAGATACCAAGACATACTATGACCAGGCTTAACAAAGTGAAACAGCAAGAGAGTCTCTTAAAGGCAGCAAGGCTGAAAACAAAGCTAACATTCAGAGGGAAGCTCTATAGGTTTTAGTCTTATGTCTCAGAAGAAACGAAGGTGGCAAGAAGGCAGTGGGGTGACACATTCAAAGCCTTGAAGGAGAAAAACTTCCAACCAAGAACTGTATATACTGCAAAATTATCTTCAAATATGAATATGAAATTGAGATACTCGCAGGTAAACAGAAGCTTAGAGACTTTGTGAAAACCAAACCAAAACTACAAGAAATACTGAAAGAAGCTCTTTGCTTATTAAAAAAAAAAAAAAAAAAAGCCATTAAATGTATTTGTAAGGATGCAATGCAGAACACAACATCCACAATCCTACTCAGGGAAGTCACAAAACTCAACCAAAGTTACAATATTTAAAGGCTACAGTGACTGTACCATGAAAACTATGACACCTTCACACTAAAAAGAGGGATTTACTACAGTAGTTATAATCCTTTCAGATTGAGAAGAAGTAAAAAAAGATATGCAGAAGTTAAAATTGGGTTTAAACATAGAATATTAAGGGGTAGCCACAAAGAACACTGAGAATACAACATATCAAAACTAGAAATGTAATACAGGAGTCTCAACAAACTCAAAACCAACACTGAAAAAGATGAAAAGTCAACTCATAACAAAGAATGAACCAGAATAGGATACTAAAAGCATCATAGAAAATAACAACACAAAAATAAATCCATCAAAATGACAGCACTAAACACATACCTATCAAAAATTACATTGAGTGTAAACAGACTGAATGCTGCAGTAAAGAGATAACAAGAGACATTGTAGATCAAAAGACACAACCTCTCTATGTGTTATTTATGAGGAACACACCTTAGACTCAAAGATATGAACAAACTGAAAATTAAAGAATGGAATAATATATACCAAGCTAACAGTATGCAAAGAGCAGATGTAGCAATACTAATCTCAGATAAAATAGATTTTAATGTAAAATCTACTATCATGGAAATGTTCAATACACAAGAAGGACTAAACAATATTAAATATTTATGTACCCAATACCATAACACCTAAAGACATTGAACAAACACTGACTACACTGAAAAATGACATAGAGCACTCCACAATAATAGTGGGAGATTTCAGCACTCCACTTTCAGTAATGGACAGATCATCTAGAAAAAAAGCTCAGTAAAGACACAGATGATCTTATGGTGAAAATTACCCAACTAGACTTCACTGACATATATAAAACATTTTATCCATCAACAGGTAAGAACATCTTCTTCTCCAATGCACATGGAACATTTTCCAGAATAAATCATGTGTTAGGACATAAAGCAAGTCTCAACAAAATCCAAACCACTGAATTATTGCAAAGCATCTTCACAGAACTTAAAGCCGTAGAAGTCAAAATCAATAGCAGAAATAACACAGACAAGATTAGAACTCATGGAAACTGAACAACACTTTGCTCAAAAAGCCACAGGTTATAGAAGAAATCAAAGATGAAATAAAAAATTTATGGAAGCAAATGAGAATAACAACACATCCTACCAGAGCCTATGGGATGCAGTCAAAGCAATGTTCAGAGGTCAGTTTATCTCTAAAAATGTACACATCCAGAAGGAAGAAAGGGACCAAACCAAAGAATTAATCCTACAGCTGGAAAAAGCTGAAAGAGAGAAACAGAGAAATCCCTCAGATGCCAGAAGAAAACAGACAATAAAGATTTGAGCAGAACTAAATGAATTGGAAAATAATTGAAAAAATTAACAAAACCAAAAGCTGGTTCTTTGAAAACATCATCAAAATTGATAAACCATTGGCTATACTTATAAAAGAAAAACAAGAGAGAAAACAAATAACCCTAATAAGAAAGGAGATAGGAAATGTCACAACAGACCAGCTGAAATCAAAAGTATCATAACTGAACACACTAAAGACTGTACTGTAACAGATTTGAAAACTCAGAGAAAATGGACAAATTCCTAGATTCACATCACCTACCCAAATTACCTCAAGGAGAAGTAAAACAACTTAATAAACCCATCACAGAGCAAGAGATTGCAAAGTCATCAAAAATCTACGAACTAAAAAATATCTTGGCCTGGATGGCTTCATGGGAGACTTCTACTAAACATTTAGGGAAGAGTTAACTCCAGTAATACTGAGGTTATTCAGCAGTATAGAAACAGATGAAGTACTCTCAAATTCATTCTTTGAAGTCAGTATAATCCTGATACCAAAGCAATGAAAGATTCCACTCAAAAAGAAAATGACAGATCATTTGTGAACCCAGGTGCAAAAACCTTCAACAATATCCTTGCCAATAGAATTCAACAACATATCAAAAATATAATTGATCATGATCAAGTTGAATTCATAACAGGCATGCAACTGGTTCAATGTCAGAGAAACACTGTGATCAACCACGTAAATAACGCAAAAGTTAACAATCACTTGATTTTGCCAATTGATGCAGAAAAGGCATTTTCAAAGTCCAACAGCCATTCATACCAAAAACTCTCAGCAAAATTTGAACAGAGGGAAATTCCTCAACTCATTAAGGGACATTTACACAAAGCAAACTGCCTGCATCATCCTGAATGGAGAGAGATTGAAGGAATTTCCTTTCAGAACAGGAACTAGACAAGGATGCCCACTCTCACCACTTGTGTTCAACATTGTACTAGAGTTCTAGCCACAGCAATCAGACAAGATTAAGAAATAAAGGACATCTGCATCAGCAAAGAGGAAGTGAAAATCTCCCTATTTGCAGATGATATGATTTGGCACACAGAGAATCCTTGAGAATCCGTAAGTAAACTACTGGAACCAATAAAAGAGTTCAGTAAAGTATCAGGATACAAGATAAACATAAGTGAATGAGTAAGATTCCTTTATAACAACAAAGAGATCATTACAGAAGAAATCACCAAACCAATACCACTTACTATAGCTCCCAGAAGATAAAACACTTATGAATAAATCTAACTGGAGAAATAAGAGAACTGTACAAAGAAAACTACAAGGCCTTACCACAAGAAACCAGGAGAGACTTACATAAATGGGGAAACCTACCTTGCTCATGGATAGGAAGACCTAAAACATTGCCAAAATGTATATTTTTCCTAAAGCAATCTACACATACAATGCAATCCCAATACAAATTCCAGTGTCATTTTTTAATGAGATGGAGGAACAAGTCACCAACTGTGCTTGGAAGGGGAAGAAACCCCAGATAGGTAAAACACTACAGAAGAAGAGGAACAAGGTATGAGGCCTCACACTACCCAATCTTAGAAATTATTACACTGCCACAGTAGTCAAAACAGCCTTGTACTGCTACAAAAAGAGACATATAGACCAACAGAACAGAGGCACAGCCCCAGAGATGTCACCATCCTCCTATGAAGAATTCATATTTGACAAAGTCCCTAAGATTGTAAACTGGGCTAAAAACAGTCCCTTTAACAAATGTTGCTGGCAAAATTGGATATCCATCTGCAAGACATTGAAACAAGACCCATATCTCACACCTTACACAAAAACCAACTGAAATTGGATCAAATACCTAAATGTCAAACCTAAAACAATAAAAATCATGCAAGAAAAAATAGGATCAACACTGGAAGTTTTAGTACACAACTTAGACAAACTCCAAAATCTGACAAAGTATAATAAACAGAAGAGACGATAGATACAAGGGAACTACTAAAAATGAAACACTTTTGCTCATCCAAAGACTTTATAGAAAGATTTAAAAGACCACCTACAGAATGAGAAAAAATATTTGACAACTAGAAGTCAGACTGACATCTGTTCTCCATAATCTATGTGATACTGCAAAATACTAGCAAGAAAAAGGTAAATAACCCAATTAAGTAATGGGCAAAGGAGAGGGACAAAAACTTCACTGAAGAGGACATCCAGGCAGCCGAAAGACACATGAGGAAATGCTCACAATCACTGATGATTGGAGAAATCCAAATCAAATTACAATGAGATACCATCTCACCCAACAAGATTGGCCATAATCCAAAAAACACAAAACAACAAATGTTAGAGAGGCTGTGGAGAGACTGGAACTCTCCTATACTGCTGATGGGATTGCAAAATGGTACAACCCTTATGGAAAACAATTTGTTGCTTCCTTAAAAAACTAGAAATAGATATACCATTTGATCCAGTAATCCCATTGCTCAGAATATATGCTACAGAATCAAAGGCAGTCACAGGAACAGATACATGCACATGAGTGTTTATTGCAGCACAGTTAACAATAGAAAAAAAGATGGAATCAACCCAGATGCCCAACAACAGATGAATGGGTAAACAAACCATGGTACATATACTCAATGGAATGTTATGCAATGACAAAGAACAATGATGATTTCAGGAAGCATCTCATAACCTGGTTTCAACTGGAAGATATTGTTATGCTAAGTGAAATCAGTCTGTGGCAAAAGAACTAATGTTGTATGAGACTCCTACTACAAGGACTTAAAAATAGACTTAAGCTAGCCAAGTGCTGCCAAGTTGGATCCAACTCATGGCAACACAGAAAAACAGACTCTTTGATTGGTACAAGAGTGGGGAGGGAGGAAAAGGGCTAGTCAGAGATTACATAGTTGATAGAAATTTGGTTGGATGAATGCAGTGACAGCACGATCAACTTAACTGGATTTCACCATAAACTGAAAGCTCTTCTAATTTCAACCCAATTTTGCAAGGATAGAACAGCAGGACAGGAGTCTAAGGGACGTTCTCTAAGGGGACATTGAGCTCACTTGGCATAATTAGCCTATTTCTAAGAGACTTCTGCATTCCATATTGGTGAGCGGTGTCTGAGATTTTAAAAGCTAGCAAGTTGCCATCTGAGGTACACTAAATGGTCTCAACTCATCTGGAACAGATGATCACCAAGAACAAAAAGACACAAGGAAAAATGAGCCCAAGAAACAGAAGGACCCATGTGAATGGGTGACTGTAGCAACATGTGACCGAAAGAACCAGATGGTACCCAGCCACCACCAAAATCAGCCATGGTGGGGCACACAATTTTGAGTTCCAGTGGAAGTATGAGAAAAAGAGAAGAGCACCTCAAGAACCCATTAAAAGACCACAGTTGATGGTCTGGAGGTCTGAGGGTTCTCCTGGGAGCATGGCCTGTAGACCTGCTGTTGCCCCTGACCAGAAAACTTTATGGAGGTCAACTGTTTGGGCAGGAATTGATTGGACTCAGGGACACAATATGACCACATAGTGTGTGCACTTTATAGTTCTATGCATCTATAGGATACTGTCCTGCTAGCCTCTTGCTAGAGGGGAGAGGAGAGAGTGGAGAGAAGGCAACAGGAGTTTGTTAAGAGCATATGATATATACAGGCCAAAAAGGAGTGTGCTGTCACTGGGCAAGGAGAGCAGAAGCTGCAAATAGTCAGGCATGCAAATTTAATTTGGATTGTATACTTTCATTTAATCACAATAATAATTAAATAAGTAAATAAGCAAAAAAAAAATTATTTGTATGTCTGTTTACTTACTTTAACTACAATAATTTGTAAGTACTGAAAAATTTTAAAATGATGTATAATCAAATCTTCCAAAATAATATTTAATTTCTACTAATAACAATTACTCAAACTGTCATGAAAGGAATGACATTCTCTAAAAAATGTGTGCACTAATCTGGTTGGGCTGTAATTCCTAGTACTATGTAGGCCTCCATTTTATGATTGCTATTTTATATTAAAGAGAATCAGGGTGGGGTTGTCTTACCCCTACTAAAGTGATATCCCTGACTCAATGTAAAGGAAGTTCCCCTAGGGTGTGGCCTACACTGACTTCTATTTCTTGGGAAATCAAAAGAAAAGGAAAAGAACAGAGGGAGGACCTCTTACTACAAAGAAAGCAGTGGCAGAAGCAGAGTGCTTGCTTTGGACCCAGGGTCCCTGCTCAGAGAAACTCCCTGTCCAGGAGAAGATCAATGAGAGTCTACAGAGAGAAAATCTTCCTCTGGAGCGATACTCTGAATTTGGACTTTCAGACTACTGTGAGAAAATAAACTTCTCTTTGTTAAAACCATTCGCTTGTGCTATTTCAGTTATACCAGCACTACAAGACTAAGGCATCAACATAAAATAAAACCTAACTACTTAAGTTAACAAAAGCAAGCAAAAAGTGAAAAGTGTCTAGCATTTGAATGAATAAAATCAACCTTTAGGATCCATATTTTCCCATCTCTTCAGCTGAGGGCACACCTCAGTCCTCATAGCATATGCGTGATCCAGCTTAAATAGAAACATATGGTCTCGTTTTTGTGTCAATTTAGAGGTCTAAATCTGGCTAGGAAAATACGTGTCAATCGAGGAGAGAAATATAGGAAAACAGGAAGCCCTATCAGGAAAATTCCCCCAAATCTGCATATGAATACTCCTTACATTATTTACTGACTCTACACTGAGCCTTGTGAATTCCAAGGAGTCCAATAAAAAGCAACTGTAGCAGAGCTGAAAACATTGACAAATTCAGCTATTTCCAAAGTGAAAGAGAAAGAATTTAGAATTCCAAGATAGAGAAGCTTAGTTCATTTCTCCTAATTCCTCTGAAAACTCGGAATGGGATATGTCTTAGAAATACCATGTCCTAGGAGTTGAGTAAAGAATACGCATCAGACTAAGCCAAATCTGAAACAGATTGACCTTAGCAAAACCTAAACCAAGTCTTCATAGGATAATCATGTGCCACTAGGAATAAAGCTATTGGAAGTGGAAGAGTCTTTTTCAAAGGAAGATGCAAGAATGTATAATTTCTACAATGTATTAGTCACAGTATCTGATATAGAACTAAAAACGCATTAGATTTGTTTAACACTGTGTGGTAGGGGCAAAATGATAGATAACTTGTTCAGAGGAGTACGGGAGTCCAAAAATAGACTCACATGTAGATCACTAGCTTTACATAAGAATGTGATTTGATGTAGTGGGGAAAAAAAACTTTTTTTTTTTTTTTTTCCAGAAATGTGGTAACAACAACTGAAAATTGAGCTACTAAACAAAACTGAACTTTAGTCTCTCACATCAGTTAAATCAGTTTAAGTCAGACTGTAGACCTAAATGTGAAGTTGAAAAGAAAACACCTGAGAACTAAACATAACATAATATATTAAATCAATACTGGTAGTTTAATACTTCTGTAAAAAAAAACACAAAAAGAGTGCTATTCATTTGTAAAAATGTTAGTTTGAATGTCCACAATAATTTTAATTTTTTTCTTCTGCAAAAGGTATTTTCATAAAACTAAAAATAATATAATTCTTATATTAGCAAGAGATATTTGTAGACAAAACAGCTACATGTATCAAACAAATCCTTCAATTTAAATATTACAGCAAGCACTTCATAAACATTCAATTAAATATACTACCTAGTCATAAAATAGCTAATATTTAAATGTCTGATGCTCTCACTTTCTCTTTAGCATGAAGCTGTATTAAAAAACAAAATAACCACTGCTGTCAAGCCAGGTCCAACTCACAGCAACCCTACAGGTCAGATTAGAACTGCCCAATAGAGTTTCCAAGCAGTGCCTGGTGGATTTGACCGCCAACTTTTCAGATAGCAGATGTGACCCTTGACCTACTACACCACCAGGGTTTCCAAAGTTGTATAAAAAAACTTTTAAAATTAAGGCACCTCGTGTAAATCTGAAAAGGCCTGCTAGAGGTCTGGGTACAGCTTCTTGGTTCCTGGCTTCATTTTCGCACTATCGACAACCATCTCTCCTACTGACCTAATGGGGAAACTAAGGAATGCCCAGTAATGGTGGCATAACTATAGCTGCCACACTACAAACAATCTAAGAAAGACACATACACTCTTTAAGCAAATTGTCTTACGAGCTTCTGTTGCAGGGTGTCCTGACTTATAATATTCTCTAGGAATCAAGCAGTGAATTTTGGTGATCTAAGTTTATAAATATGAATCAAGTGATATTCTTCATATGCTTCCTTCCTGTCTTATTTGAAGAAAAAACAAATCACTGCAGTGTAGCCGTTGTGAAGTTCTGGATTTCATTTCACAGAATTCAGTCCCTTCCTAGATCCAACTACCTGTTTACTGTCAATAAATCTGTCAACTTGACTCTAACCTGACTGTGGGCGATTACTCTTAGATACTCATTGGTGTAGGCAGCAGGATAATAACTTCTACATTCCAGAGATATTGTAGAACTGGTTCAGTCTGTTACCAGCAAAGGTGCCTTGTTCCCAGACCCGTCTCCTTCAGTTCTCCAGGTTTGCTGACAGTACATCTCTCAGATAGAAGTCTCTGCTTATTGCGAAGTTGTCTCTTTGAGAGATTCAATGCCTGTCTTTTCTCTTTACCTTCATTTTATGCTCGTTTCCTGAGAGTACTTCTGTATTCACTGCCAAATTAAGTTTGGTGAGTTTGCCATCTCGTGGCCACTCTTTATATAGGGAACTCTTTTCTTTCCGGTGCACCGTAGGATTTTTGATGAGCATTTAGGTTTTTAATACTTCTAAGTTTCCCCATAAGATGGGAGAAATGCCACTTTCCAGACTGAGGCAGAAACTCCTAGGCAAATTCTTTCATTATGTCCCCACCTCAGTCTTGTGTATAGGCTTTTGGCATGTACTCATATAGGGAAATTTAGAAGATCAAAATTATTGTGGGGGTCATTTGCATTAAATAAATTAAACTCTCTGAGAGAAACTTAGAGGCTAAACCCACTGCTACTGAGTGTGTTCTGACTCATAGTAACCCTGTAGGAGAGAGCACTGCCACATAGAGTTTCCAAACAATGACTGGTGGAATTGAACTGCCAACCTTTTGGCTAGCAGTTATAACATTTAATCACTGTGCAGCCAGGATTTCCTAGAGGCTAAACTTAACATAAACGAACCACTGCAACTGAATTGATTCTGACTCATAGCAACCCTAAAGGACAGAGAGGAACTACCTTCTAAAACGTCTGAGGAACACCTGGTGGATTCAAACTGCTGACTGTTTGGTTAGCAGTTGTAGTACTTAACCATTACACCACCATTGTTTCCTAGAGGCTCAGGGCTTACAAATAAAACTAAAGCAATAAGAGGTGTTTTTTGATGGGTACTTGGAAGTTTCCAAAAGAAGTCAAAATGATAAATTTGCCTCCTTGCAGAAAGCTGTTTCAAAACTAGTTAAACAGATCAAAGAATTACAATGTCAGAGCTTTGTAACCTTGACAACTACCTGTCCAGCAAGAGCCCGTACACCCTCTCTTTTCCAGAATTACCCCCTTTCTCAAAATAGTTCCCTTTACAAAACTTTTCTTTTGTGTATCTAATTGTGTCCCCCCAAAATGTGTCAACTTCACTAAGCAATGATTCTCAGTATTATGTGGTCCTTTTTTGTGGGTTTAATGTGATTATCATTTGTGTTTTAAATTCTAACTTCTATGATGCTTACTAGGCAGGATTATGGGCAGTTATGTGAATGAAGCAGGGCTCAATCTATAGGATTAGGTTCTATCTTGAGTCAATCATTTGAGATATAAAATAGAGACATGAGCAGAGAGGAGAGGGACCTAATGCCACCAAGAAAGAAGCACCAGGAAAAGAATGCGTCTTTGGATCTGGAGTGAGGTCATCGAGAAGTTTTGGACCAGAATAAGACTGATAACAAGACTTTTCCCCAGAGTGGAGAGAATGAGAAATGTTCCCCAGAAGCTGGCATCCTTAATTCAGAATTCTAGACTCCTAAACCCTGAGTAAGGCAGTGGTTAAATGTTAAAGCTGCTAACCAGTTGCTTGCCGGGAGATACAACATGTTTCTGCAGCCTGGGTCTGCCCTTCACTGGCATTTTTATTTGTTTTTATTTGTCTGTTGTTGTTGTTGCTTCTCTCTCTGCCTCTCCTTTCCATTCTTTTCTTCCCCCATAATGCCCCATGTGCCATCCTCTCCCTTTCTTGATGGGCAGTTGCCACTCTGCTCCGTGAGAGAGTCACCGGTGTACAGCTGTCCCAGGTTTGTATCACTTGTGCCTACACAATCCTTCAGATCCATTTTTATTTTATTTTTTATGGTTTCTCCTCTCCCCCTCCCTCAGTTTTCTCTCCCCCCAAGCTAGCACAATGTGACGTCCCTGCACTTTCTCACAGGCTGCTACCACATCTCCGTGCTGAAGAGCTGCCGTGCACGGCCTCCAGGATCCATGTAATCCACACTGGAAGGCTCCCCTAGCATCTTCTTCTTCTTTTTTATCTTTGCTTCTTTTTTTCCTGATTTCTTGTGTTTCCCTCCCCTCCTCCCTTTGCTTTCTCTGGTCCACCTAGCCCCTTACTCTGTTGTCTCCTCTTCTCAATGGCAGTATTGCACTGCTTGGCTAGAGAGCCATCACTGCGTGTCCTCACCAATTCCAGGCCACTCCAGACAGCCATTTCTTTTGCTACAATATTTTTTCTTCATTTCTATTCTCTGTGACCCTTCTTTTCTTTCCTTTATCCTTCACCTTCTTGACAGATTAAGACACATCACTCAGCTAGGGAGCTACCAGGCTATGGACTCACCTGGATTGCCCTGCCCCTGTCTGCCAAATCCTAACACACTTTCATTATATTTAATTTTTCTCTTTTACTTTTTTTACATTGGTTCCTATCTCTTTTTCCACTAACTCATTTAGCTCTGTGCATCAATTCTTCTCCCTTCTGTTTTGCCCATCTGCACCAAATGCTGAGTGTCAGGCACCTCAGAAGTGTGAATACAGTCCCCCTGATACCACCCTGCGCTACACCATGGCCCAGCCCAACTGACCTCAGTTACTGCCACAAACTACCCATGCTTGCCCCCTGCTCCCTGCCGGACTTGCTCAGCTGCATCATTAGCTGAGTAACCAGGCTTGCCACTCTAGACAACATGGTGGGAAGTATCATGCCTGTAACTAAGCAGGCAACAAAATATGCTGCCTGACTGCCCAGATATAACTAAATAAAACACAAACCGGATGAAACAAAGAAATCAACCATCAATGAACAAAGAAAGTGATTCCTGATTGTCAGATATCAAAACATACAAAAAAACAAGAGAGAATGGCTCCTGAAAGCAACCACAATAAAACACCAGATTACTTTCTGGTAGGCAAAACAGCACTGTAACTACCTAAGAAAGAACTCAAAACTTTTTTTTTTTTTTTTTCTCACATTCAGGGTTTTTAAGTGATGAAGGAAAATATACACAAAAATAAGGAAAAAATAGAGAAAAAAAAAACAAACCAGAAAACAGTGGAAGAATTCAGTGAAACAAACTATTGGAACTTATAAGAAATCAGGAAACTGTAAGATTTCAAAAGATAAACTGTAAGATTTCTAAAATGGACAATGCAATGGAAGGCTTTCGGGCAAATTTCAAACAATGGAAGACACGATCGGTAAAACTAGAGATAAAACTTTCAATACTGCTGTGTTTGAAAAAAAACAAATCATACAAAAGAATTAATACAAACGAAGGTAATAAACACTCAAGGATAAAACAAAACTAAAATATTTTACAACAGGGAACCAGAGATGTTAATCTAAATGACAACAGTAACAGAACAATAAAAGAGGGAATAAATGATACAGAACTTTCAAATGGAGAAGGCGTTATCAAGTAAAGATTGGTTTGGGAAGAAGGGTAAATTTCAAGGTAAACACAGAGTTACGAAGCACATCAAGTCTTTGCAAACATAAAATCTACAATGGATCAGCAAAAAAATCCCCATAAAAAAGCATTCAAAAGAAGAGATTATTAAGAACACGGAAGACATCAACAACACAAACAAAGAAAAACATTACAAAATGACAGCAGTAAGCTCACATCTATCTATACTCACACTGAACATAAATTCCTTCTATGTTCACATAAAGAGAGAGACAGACTGTATAAAAACAAAAAGAACACATCAATATCTGTCTACAAGAGATAAACCTTAGAATCAAAGACACAAATATACAACATTCAAAGAGTACAAAAAATATACCAACCAAACAGCAACCGGAAAAGAGCAAGAGTGAGAATACTAATCTAGAATAAAATAGACTTTAAAACAAAATGCACCATAAAAGACAAGGAAGGACACCACATAATGCTTAAAAGGATAATCCACCATGAGTACATAAAGCTAGTACATGTCTCTGGCTGCGTTCTCTAGAGAAGCAAAACCAGTAAATTACAAAAATATACATATAAACAGCGATTTATATGAAGAAAATGACCCACACAATTGTAGAGGCTGTGACGTCTCAAGTCTATGAATCAAGATAGCGGTTTCTCCTGACTAATTTAGCCATAAGGTCAGGTGAATCCTAGATTGGCAGATCAGAGAGCACTATTTTTGCTAACAGCCTTTGAAGATCAATGAATCTCAAGATCAACAGGCAAGACCACAGGGAAGCTGCCAGCTCAAGTCCCAATAATTGGATGTTAGATGAACAGGAGCCAGATCCAGGGCCCAGAATGAGCAAAAGTTTTCAGGCTCTGTCTGACCAGCTGCCCACGCTTGATTCATGCCACACTTACAAAGAACCTGCTCTTCAACCAATAAACTACTCACAGAAGATCCTATCACAGCAGTGACCACGTATTGAATCTCTATAGGGAAGTGATGAGGTCACCACATCATTGCCCAAACACTGAAAATCATGACCCAGCCAAGGTAACACACAATCATAACCATAATGATAAATACCTATGCACCCAATGACAGTACTTCAAAATACATAATCTCTAACACACTGAAAAGAGCAATTGATAGTTCCACAGTTATAGCAGGAGACTTCAATATATCACACTTGGTAAAGGACAGAACACTCAGAAAGAAAATCAACAAAGATACCGTCATGTACGGAGTTGCATCACCCCACCCCCCAAGGTGTGTGTATAAGTTTGTGAAGACCATGATCACTGGTACTGTATGATTGTCCACCATTTTGTCATTTGATGGGGTTTTTACTATGTGTTTTAATTCTACCATTATTATTTAATGAGATGGATTACTGGAAGTTACAGTGATGAGGTCTGCAAGTGTGGGTAGTGCCTTAAGTCAGTTTCTATTGAAATATAGAGAACTGTGCAGAGAAACATGGGGACATCATACCTCCAAGAAAGCAGCACAAGGAGCAGAGTGTGCCCTTTGATGTGAAATTCGTGCACTGAGGTGTTCCCAGGGCAAGAGAACTCTGGTGCATCATAAGGAGCTTTCTCCAGAGGCAACACAGAGAAAGCATTTCCCTGGAGATGAATTTGGACTTCCTGACTCCTGGATTGCAAGAGAATCAACTTCTTTTTGTTAAAGCCATCCAGTTGTGAAATTTCTGTTACAGCAGCACTAGAAGACTAAGAGAGATACAGGAAACCTGAAGGCCACAATGAACCAAGCTGATCTTAAAAACATATAAGGAACTGTTCAGCCGACAGTAGCAAAGTACATATTCCTCTTCAATGCACATGAAATGTTCACCAGAATAGATCACATTTTAGGCCACAAAGCAACTCTCAACAAAATTCAAAACAGTGAAATAGTACATGTCCTCTGATCATGACATCATTAAAGTAGAAATTATAAACAGAAAGAGTGAAGAAAAGAATCAAATACATGGAATCGCACCCTAAACAACATCTTGCTTAAATACCACCCTTCAACAGAAGAAATCAAGGATGAAATAAAAAAATTTCTAGAATTAAACAAGAATGAAAATACTCCATCCCAAAGTCTTTGAGACGCAGCGAAGACAGTGCTCAGAGTTCAAGTTATTGCAATAGCTGCACACACCGAAAAAGAAGAGAGGGACAAGGTCAAAGCATTAGCTGTACGCTTTGAGCAAATGAAAAGAGAACAGCACTAGAACCCCACAGCCACCAGAAAAAAAATGAAATAATAAAGATTGCCAAAGCCAAGTGCCATCGAGTAATAAAGGCAACAGAGATTAGAAAAACAATAAAAAGAATCAACAAAACCAAAAGTTGGTTTTTTGAAAGAAGTACATAGTGAGCTGATAACACTGTTCTTTCCTACAAGAGAAAAAATGTGCAAAGCCTAGTAAGAATATGTCAGATAGAGTCAGCTTCAGGGTGCACCGCTAGGCAGATTTGGAATAAGCTGAGCTTCAAAAATAATAATGACTGCAATCAACATTTTCCAAAAAAAAAGACATCCAGGCAGCATGAGGAAGTTCTCACGTACATTACGCATTAGAGAAAACCAAATCAAAACTACAATTAGACGCCATCTTTCTAATAAAAAAAAAAAAAAAAAAATCCAGAAAGCTAAGGTTGGAAAGGCTATGGAGAGACTGGAACACATCTGCACTGCTGGTGACAATGTAAAATGGTACAAGTAGTACAAGTACTTTGGAAGGCAGTTCAGTTCTTTCTTAAAATGCCAGAAATAGAAATGCCATATGATCCAGCAATCCCACAGCTTGGAATATGTCCTACAGAAATAAGACCTGTCACACAAACAGATACATGCGCATGGATGTTTATGGCAGCACTGACCACAGTAGCAAAAAGATGAAATCAACCTAGGTGCACATCAACAGACGAATGGATAAATAAATTATGGTATATATACACAATGTAACAGAATGCAATGAGAAAGAACAATGATTTTATGACATATCTCATAACCTGGAATCAACTGGAAAACATGCTGAGTGAAATCAGTGGACTCATTTTGGATCCAGTTGAATAATAAGTGATTAGCCCTCACAGTCCAATACATCTATTCATTTTCTGGCTAAAAATGTTTTCGCAGACAATTATACAATTATGTTCCTGAACTGGCCATGTTGCCACCGTGCACAATAGCTGTTCCAGAAAGAGTTTCTAAATTTCTCTGAAGGGAGGATTAGGTGCTGATATCAGTGCATAGCTTCCGAAGGGAAGTACTCCAAAGGTGACTGTAGTGATATTCAACAATGAGGTATGTAGCATTTACAACTATCAAGTGTGCAGACTTAACTGTCAGGCCTCCTATAAACATATATGTACACAGAGAGATAAACATTTTATTTCTTTATTTATACTGAAATATGTATGCATTTCAATGGGTTAAGATATCATCCTTTATATCAAAAATTGCTTTCAAAAACATAATTTAGTGTCAAATACATAATATTGTTATGAAGGTGGAAAAAGCAAATTGTTGATCAAAGCCATGAAGTTATGTGTTAAAAACTATAGGTATATTTGTTTATTTACTTACAGTAGTTTCTAAGTATTGAAAAATGTTTGAAATTATGTATAATCAAGACTTTCATAATAGTCTATAATCTGACCAAATTTCTAATAATGACAACTATATACACAACCTGAAATGAAATCTAACTACTTGAATTACCAAAATCAAGCAGAAATTGGTAAGCACCTAATATCTCGAAGAGTAAAATAAACCTGTGGAATCCATATTTTCCCATCTTTTAACTGAGGACACACCACAGTCCATATGATGCACTTTTAACAGGCTTAAGCAGTAATGAGTAGTCTTGTTTTTGTGTTAACTTAGAGGTCTGAGTCAGGATGGAAAAATTATTGAGGAGAAAGATAGAAGACAATAGGAAGTCACACCAAGAAAATCCTCCAAGTATGCACATGACCACTCCATTCATTATTTACTGATTGTACACTGGGCATTGTGAATTCCAGGGACTCCAGTAGAAAGCAACTGTAGTAGAGCTGAGAGCTGTTGACAAATTCAGCCATTCCCAATGTGAAAGGGAAGGAATTTGGAGTTCAAGTTTAGGCAAGCTTAATTTCCCATAATTTCTCTTGAAACTCAGAAGGAGGTATGCCTTAGAAGTGCCCATATCCCAGGAGCTGACTGAAAAATACGCATTGGACAAAGCCAATCGGAAACAGATCTACCCTAACACATCCTAAAACCAGATCTCCGGAATACCATAGTGTAGTACCAGAAATAAAGAATTCGAAGAAAAATCAATATTTTTTTAGAGAAAGATGCAAGAAAATATAATTTCTACAATGTATTACAATATCTTGTGTAGAATTAAAAACTGGTTAGATTTGATTGACACTGTGTGGTAGTAACAAAATGATAACATTGTTCAATAGTCACAAGAATTTAGAAAATGAACAAGTCATGTAAGTGACTAGTTTTAAGAACCAATATGATTTGATGTGAAAGAAAAAAAAGAAAAATTTTCCCCAGAAATGTTGGAACAATAATTGGGATTGTAGAATAGTACACCAAACTGAACCTTGGCCTCTTTTTCCTGTCAAATAAATCACTTTAATTGGTTCATGTTCCTAATTGTGAAGTTAAAAAGACAAAAGATGAGAAAAAACAAGATGGAATATGTTCAGTCATTGGTATTAGACTAATATTTCTTAAAAAAAATTAAAAACTGTACTAACTATTTTTAAAAATGTTAGTTTGGATGTCTCAATAAGTTTGAATTTGTATTTATCAAAAAGTATTATCATAAAAACAAAATGAGTCTTATACTGGCAGAAGGTATTTGTAATATCTGACAAAAGCTCTGCAGCTATTATATAAGAGCACTTCAGTTACAATATTAAAGCATTCATTTCATAAAACTGGCTTCACAAAATTGTTCAATATCATTATTCATCAGTGAAACACAACATAAATATTCATTAAGTATATCACACATTAATAAAATAGTTAATATTTGGATGTCTGATATTTCCAATTTTTTGTTAAAAGAGGCTGTATAAGGAATTTTAAAAATTGAGGTAACTGCGATAAATCTGAAATGGCCAAAGAAAGGTTTGGGTATGACTTCTTTACTTCTGATTGCATTTTCACGCTATCGATAGACATATTCTATGCAAACCTAATCATGAAACTAAGGAATGTCCTTTAATGACGACATAACTTCAGTGGCACACTCTCTCCCAGATCACATACTCTTGAAATGGTATATCTTTTAACCAATTGCCTTATGAGCTTCTATTTCAGGAAGGTCTGCCTTACAAGTTCCTGTCACAGGTCATCCTGCTTTATAATAATTTACTCACAGCCAAGTACTGTCTTACAGTGATCTAAGTTTTTAAATATCAATCAAGGAATGTACTTCATGTTCTTTGCTCTCTCATTATAAAATATCACTACCAGAAAAGGAGAAATCATCCAATTAAGCAATGGGCAAGACAGATGGGCATACACTTCTCTAAAGAGGAGATCCGGGCAGACAAAAAACACATGCGGACATACTCACGATCATTAGCTATTAAAGAAATTCAAATCAAAACTACAATGAGATACTATGTCACCCCAAAAAGATTGGCCATGATCCAAAAAACCCAAAACAACAAATGCTGGAGAGGCTGTTGAGAAATTGGAACTCTCCTACACTGTTGGTGAGATTGCAAAATGGTGCAGCCTCTTTGGAAAGCAATCTGGTGCTCCCTTAAAAAACTTGATATATATATACATCATTTAACCCAGTAATTCCACTGCTTGGAATATATCCTACAGAATCAAGGCCATTCACGCCAACTAATACACGCACAGTCCATAATAGCTAAAAGGTGGAATCAGCCCAGATGCCCAAAAACAGAGGAATGGATAGGTAAACTATGATACATATGCTCAATGGAATACTATGCAATGATAAAGAACAACGATGACTTTAGGCAACATTTCATAACCTGGTTTCAACTGAAGAACATTATGTTGAGTGAAAGTAGTTAGCAACAAAAGGTCAAATATTGTATGAGACCCCTATGATAAGAACTTAAAATCAGACTCAGGAATGGAAGAAAACACTCTCTGATGGCTGCAAAGGTGAAAGGGCGGGAGGGCAAGGCAGAGAGGGTTTAGATTAGACAGTTGTGAGAAATTCAGTTGGGTGAAATTGGTGACAACACACGTTAGTAAGAAGATCAGTGTTAACTAGACTTCTACACAACTTGTGTACTGCTCGCATCTTAACCCACTATTGCAAGGACAGTAGCTGGGGCAGGGGGCTGGGAACCATGCTCTCAGGAGAAATCGAGGCCAAATTGGTACAACTAGCATTTTGCTAAGAGAGCCTTCTGCACCCCACATTGGTAAGTGGTGTCTGGGATCTTAAAAGCTGCTGAGCTGCCATCTGAGGCTACAGCAAATGGTCCCAACTCAGCAGGAACAGATGATCACTGAGGTGCATAATGACGCAGGGGAAAGACAATCCAGAAGACAGGAGACTCACGTGAGTTGGTGTCTACATTGACTTGTGACCGGAAGAACCAAATGTTGTCCGGCCACCACCAGTGATGGCCACGATGGAGCTCACCAAGTTGAGTCTCACTGGCAACACAAGAATAAATAGGAGTGCACCCTGAGACCTCCACTAAAAGACCACAAATGATGGTCCAGGGGCTTCAGGGTTTCCCTGGAAGCATGGCCCCTGGCCCTGATGCTGCCCCTGTCAGTAAATCACAATGAAGTTCAACTTTTCAGACAGCAATGGATTTGCCATGGTGATGCAGTGACCATATTTTGTGGGCACTTTATGGTTCTATGCATCTATAGGATGTCGTCCTGCTGACCTCATACTGGAGGAAGGGGAGAGGGTGGAGAGAAGGAGATAGGAGACTGTTGGGAGGATAAGACATGTACAGAGCAGAGAGGAAGAGTGTGTTGCCACCAGGCAGAGAGAGCAGTGGAAGCTGCATATAGGTGAGCATGCAACTTTATATGGGAATGTACATTTCATTCAATCATAATTAAAAAAAAATCACTGCAGTGTATCCATATTTGAACTGCTGGATTTCAAGGCATGAAATTCTGTCTCTTCCCTGACTGAGCTGCCTTTTTACTGTCAAGAAATCTTTCAGTTTTGCTCTAACCAGACTCTGAGTGATTAGTCTTAGATACTCACTGGTGTCAGTGGCAGGATTCCGAAGGATGCTGTGGTCCACTCCCACAGAGTTGTGGAACTGGCTTGCTCCAATCCTAGCAAGAGTTCCTTGCTCCCAGAACCACCTCTTCCAAATCTTCCAGTCCACTGGAAGTATGCCTCTCTGAATTGAAGCCTCTGCTTAGTATGAAAACGGCTCTTTGAGAGATTTATTATCCAACTTATCCTTTTATCTTCTGTTTTACTCAGCTGGTACTGCTCTAACACAAATAAAACAAAGTGGATGGCTCTAAAAAAGGAAAGCTTATTCTTACACAATCCAGTAGGCTACAAGTTCAAATTCAGGATGTCCACTCCAGAGGAAGATTTTCCCCCTTGTTGGCTCTGAAAGTCCTTGTGTTGTATCAGTCTTTAATCATAGAGCATCTTGGCACAGGAACCTAAGGTCTGAAGGATGCGCTCTACTCCCAGTGCTACTTTCTCGATTGTGTGCAATTCCCAGCTTTCTCTTGCTTCCCTTTCCTTTTATCTCTTGTAAGATAAAAGCATAAAGAGTGGTACAAGCCATACTCCTGAGAAACTCTTTTTACGCTGGAGTAGGGAGGAAAAATTAGGAAGGAATTTATAGTCTCGACCTAATGTTCTTTAACATACAGCATAGGAAAATCACAAAATGGAGGACAATCATAAACTATTGAGAATCATGGCCCAGCCAAAGGCTACACACATTTTGGGGGCAGGGGGACACAGTTCAATCCATGGCACTTTCAGTTTCTGATCATCTGCTGAGTGCCATTCTGGGTTTTTTACCAAATGAATTTTGGTGGGACTGCCACTTTATGACCAGTCTATATTATTGAACACTCTTTTTCTCTTCTTGTGCACTTTAGGATTGTCATGAGCTGTTAAGTTAGGTTTCTAACACTTCTAAGTTTCCTGATAAGATGGGATGAACCACTTTCAAGACTGAAGCAGAAGCCGCTACACAAAGTTCTCCAGTTTATATCACTAAGCATTATGTCTCTGTATCAGTCTTGTGTGTAGGCTGCTGGTATACACTTACAAAAGAACATTTAAAAGACCAAAGTCTTTTGTGGAGATCTTTTGATTTAACTAAATTGAACTTTCTGTATAGCAACTTAGAAGATACAGGCTTACAAAGAAAACTAAAACAATGCCAGGGAATTTTTTTGTTGGCACCTTGATACTTCCAAAAGAAATCAAACTGATAAGTTCATTTTCTTGCAGAAGGATGTTTCAAAATGAGCTAAACTTGTGAAAGAATTACAGTGTCAGAGCTCTGTAATCTTGATGACTACCTGAACAGCAGAAGCCTCTACATCTTAAAATTATTTTTTCTCAGAATGGCTCTCTATCCCAAAATGGAACTTGTGTGGATGGAATTATGTCCTCAAAAAAATGTGCCAGCTTAGATAGGTCATGATTTCCTGTATTGTGAGGCTGTCCTCCTTTTGGGGACCTGATGTGATTATCATTTTGTTGTAAATCCTAATCTGTGATGCTTATGGGTCACATTAGAAGCAGCATGTGAATGAAACAGGGCTCAATAAACATGAGTAGACTGTATCTTGAGTCAAACTTTTGAGATATAAGTAGAGAAGCAAACAGAGAACAGAAGGACTTAATGCCACCACAGAAGAAGTACCAGGAGCAGAATACATCCCAGGACCTGGGGTTCCATCACTGAGAGTCTCCTAAACCAGGGTGAGATTGACAACAAAACTTTCTTCAGAGCTAAGAGAATGAGAAAGTCTTCCCTTGGAGCTGGTAATCTGAATTTAGTCTTCTATCCTCCTAAACATGACAGAATGAACTACTGTTTAGTGAAGCTGTCTATTCATGGTATTTCTGTTGCAGGAGCACTAGATATCCTCAGCAGGCTCCCTTTCACAAAACGGCACCTTTCTTCCAATGCTGATGTCTCTGGCATCTGTAGTCCACCCCTAGCCTCTGATACCCGGCTCCATTCCTCTACCTCTTCCCCTCTAACAATTGCTGCCCCATACCCCTCTTTACCTATCCAGTTCACTGAAACCCTGCCTACTAAACTACCCTATTATCACAAAGCAACTCTAGAAGATGTAAATCCAGTTTTTGAAGTGACTTTTAAAATTAAACATCGTAAAGAGGGTCAGAAATGAGATGTTACTCTTGCTCCTTACTCAGAAATGGATCTTCATGCTATTGTTAAAAAATTTCCTAACATTCTCAAAGATCTTCAGAACTTCCCCCTAGAATTTAGAATCTTGGGCCAAGATGTCACTATAGACAGAACTACCACGTTATCCCTCTGCAGCAAATACAGAAAATACTAAGTAGAAAAGAGACAAACTTCAATTCTGGAATCCTAAGCATTAAATAAAGGGGTAAAGAACTCACTGAAGCATGAAATGGAATAAGAAATTCACAGAACAGAGAGTGAGGACAGATATGGAGCAGAGAACTCCCACCAGCTAACACAGCACAGATTTGCCATCTCAGGCTCCTATTGACGACTGGTGAACAGGAAGTGCAGGATAGCAGCTTCTAGAAGCTCCTAGCAGGAGACAGGGCATCCACTGGACCTGCCCGCTGCACTGTAGCAGAGTTAATAGTCCTGCCCACTGGACATGGTGATGCGAAGTATTGTACCTACAGATAAGCAAACAGAGAAGACACAGCCCACACACCCAGACTTAGCTGAGTAAAGTAAGAAAGCAGTACAATATGGGTGATTCTAGAGAGCATCGTGCTGAATAAAATAAGTCAGTCACTAAAGGACAAATACAAGGTTCAACACTAAGTTTGTGAACTTCCCACCATGTGCTTATATTGGCAGCACTGTACAAACAACTTGATAAGGTTCCATAACCTTGGTATATCAGTGTCTCACAGCTGTGTCCTTGTCAGTGCGTGGTGGTGTCTTGCTGAGTGGCATTTATTATTGTCATTGTATGTTTTTGTGTGCTGTTGTGAGAATGTCAGAGCTTGAATTAGAGGAATGAACAAAATAACTTTTCCTTTTAAACCTGGTAAGAGTGGAAGTGAAGTCAGGGATATGTTAGTCAAGTTTATGGGGATAATGCCATGAAAAAAATAGTAGTGTACAAATGGATTAAATGTTTTTCTGAGGAAAGAGAAACCATCACTGACTAAGAGTGGTCAGGACAGCCAGTAATAAGCAGAATTGATGAAAACGTTGCAAAAATTTGTCAAATTATAGGTCAAAATCATTGGCTAACTGTGAGAAGCACAGCAGACCAAGTAAACAGGAAAATCTTAAGTGAAAATCTTGGCACGAGAAAGGTATGAGCAAAAATGGTCCTAAAGAGCTCACCATGAACAAAAAAGCAGAGAATTAAAATTTGCTGAGATCTTTTGGTCATATTGGTACCATTCATCATATGGCACACAAGGGTACCAATACGGTACAATATGGTCCTGTAATCCTTCCTAGAAAACACAATAAAAACAAAATTGAGCAAACATAAGACAAGGAAGGATAGTGCATTAGACTTTGTACAGGAAGACTAATAGTGCCAAGGTCCTGAATCTGGACTTTTAGTCTTCAGAATACGAGTCAGCAAGTTTCTGTTCTCTAAAGTCATCCACTGTGTGATATTGTATAGTGGGAGTCCTAGAAAACCTAGATATTCTTCCTCCATTGCTCACTTGACAATGGCCTTGTAGTATCCTCATTATAACACTGTCTCCCTGGAAACATGGTGAATAAGAAAATCATCTGTGTTAGAAATTTTCGAAGAAAGGCACAGTTTGAGATTCTTGAGTGTACTGTGATGCTTGTGTCATTGTTCCCTTCGGCGTATACTGGAAATTCTTCCAAAATGCTCTTTAGGGAGATATGGAACCCTTTATCAGAAAATTAAGACAGACAGAAAAACAAGTATAATTAGATATTTTTTAACCTTACCCACAAACAAAATGCAAACTAAAATAAATGTATCATGGACCTAGCATGTGGGACACAATATAGAAGTTTGACAATGTCCTCTGTTGGCAAGGCCAAGGAAAAGTAGACTCTTCACACATGATGAAAGGCTACAATATCACACGCTTCTAGAGAAGAATTTGAAATATCTAATAACTGTAACAAAATATTGGCCTCTTGATTCATTACTCTCACTTCTATCTATATGTTCTGACAATACACACGAATATAAGATAACATGAGCAAGTATATTCATATCATTCACTGTTGTAATAAAACATTGGAACAGTTGAAATATTTTCTTATATGAATATATCAAGGTTTAGATAAACATGTATATAAGCTTTCCTCCTTTTTAAAAAGGAAAGAATGAACACTGAGAGGATTATCAGGAAATAATGAAATGATTATTAAATGAGGGAATAGGTAGAAGGGGGTATGAAGAAAATAAAACTAGTCACTATAGATCCTTTCACATAGCTTTTATTTTAGAAACTTGTAGGTATATTCCATAGTTTCAAAATAAGACTATATAAAAACACAGAAGAAGCAGCAAAACGTAAAATACAAACCCTAAAACACAAAACATACAAACTGAAATAAATATAAAACTTCATCAATATGATATTGGAACCATGCTAAAACGTAGGACACAGTAATCAGATATCAACCCAGGCAGGGAAACCACCAAAATAAATCAAAGCTAAAACAATAAACATAGGAAAACAAAGATGTGAATATGTAAAGATGCTGACATACAAAAACAGAAAATAAAATAATGTAGTCATAAATCTTTCATATTCAGAGGAAGTCCATATACCAAGAAATAATTTTTTTCTTAATTACGACTGAGTGAAAACATACATTCCCATATAAATTTGCTCCCCCCTGCCCGGTGACAGCACACTTCCTCTCTGCTCCACACATGCCTCATCCTCCCAACAGTCTCCTTTCCCCTCCTCTCCACCCACTTCCCTCCCTCCAGCCAGAGGTCAACAGGATGATATCCTATAGATGCATGGAACCATAAAGTGCACCCAATATATAGTAACTGCATTGCCAAGTCCAATCCATTCCTGTCCAAAGAGAGGACCCTCATTATGATTTACGGGCAAGGGCAGCATCAGGGCCAGAGGCCATGCTCCCAGGGGAATCCCGAAGCCGCTGGACCATCAGTTGCAGTCTTTAAGTGGAGATTTCAGAGAGCACCCCTTTTAAATCTTGTGTTGCCAGTGAGACTCAAATTTGTGAGCTCCACCCGGTTTTTCCAGTCTGTAGTCGATGTAGACACCCACTCACGTGGATCTCTCTGTCTTCTGGGTTGTCTTTCCCCCATGTCGATTTGGTCCTCAGTGATCATCTGTTCCTGCTGAGTTGGGACCATTTGCTGTGCCCTCAGATGCCAGCTTGGCAGCTTTTAAGACCCTAGAGCCACTGACTAATGTGGGGTGCAGCAAGTCCTCTTAGCAAAATGCTAGTTGTGCCAACTGGCCTCGATTTTGCCTAAGAGCATGGTCCCCAGCCCCCCAACCCCACTACTCTGTCCTTGCAATATTGGGTTAAGATGGAAGGAGTATTCAAGTTATGTTGAAGTCCACTTAACATTGTTCTTGTTTCTAATATGTGCTGTCACCGATTTCACCCAACCAAATTTCTATCAACTATCTAATCTAAACCCTCCACCCCACCCTCCCTCTCTTACCTCCCTTGTAGCAGTCAAAGAGTCTTCTCTTATGCACAAGTCTGTTTGTGAGTTCTTATCATAGAGGTCTCATACAGTATTTGTCCTTTTGTCACTGACTACTTTCACTCTACACATCTTCCAGCTGAAACCAGGTTATGAGGTGTTTCCTGGAATCATCATTCTTCTTTATCACTGCATAGTGTTCCGTTGGGTATGTATACCATAGTTTACCTATCCATTCCTCTGTTGTGGGCATCTGGGTTGATTCCATCTTTCTGCTATTGTGGGCTGTGCTGCGATAAACATTCTTGTGCGTGTATCTATTGGTGTGAGTGGCCTTGATTCTGTAGGATATTTTCTGAGCAGTGGAATTACTTGGTCAAATGATATATCTATATCCATTTTTTTAAGGAAGCACCTGATTACTTTCCATAGAGGCTGGACCATTTTGCAACCCCACCAACAGTGTAGGAGAGTTCCATTTTTCCTACAGCCTCTCCAGCATTTGCTGTTTTGCATTTTTTGAATCACGGCCAACCTTGCCAGGGTGAGATGGATCTCACTGTAGTTTTTATTTGAATTTCTTTAATAACTAAAGATCATGAACATGTCCGCATGTGATTTTGGGCTGCCTGGATCTCCTCTTTAGAGAAATGTCTATCCATCTCCTTTGCCCATCGCTTAATTGGATGATTTATCTTCTTATTATTGATATTTTGTAGTACTTTATAGATTACGGAGATCAGGCATCGGTCTGACATAGAGTTACCAAATATTTTTTCCTATCCTGTAGGTGGACTTTCAGTTCTATTAATAAAGTCTTTGGATGAGCAAAAGTGTTTCATTCTTAATAGATCCCATCTATCTATTTTCTCTTCTGTTGATTGTGGTTTGTTTGACAGATTTTGAAGAGTGTCTATGTTGTATGTTAAAGCTTCCATTGTTGTCCTTACTTTTTCTTGGGTGAGCTTTATCATTTTAGATTTGCTATTTAGGTCTTTTATCCAGTCTGAGTTGCTTTCGGTATAAGGTGTAAAATATGGATTTTGTTTCAATTTATTGCAGGTTGATATCCAATTTTACCAGCACCATTTGTTGAAGATACTGTTTTTACCCCAGTTTAACGTCTTAGGGTCTTTGTCGAATATCAACTGTTCATAGGCAGATGGTATCATCTCTGGGGTCTCAATTCTGTTCCATTGATCAATTCGTCTGTTCTTGTACCAGTACCAGGTTGTTTTGACTACTGTGGCAGTCTAATAGGTTCTGAAGTCAGGTGATGAAAGGCCTCCCAGTGTGTTCTTCTTTAGTAGTACTTGACTTATCTGGGGCATCTTCCCTTTCCAAACAAAATTGGTGGTTTGTTTCTCCATCTCATTAAAAAATGACACAAGAACTTGTATTGGGATTGCATCACGTAAATAGATTGCTTTGGGTAAAATAGACCTTTTCACAATCTTAAGTCTTCCTATCCATGAGCAGGGTAGGTTTTTCCATTTATCTAAGTCTCTCTTAGTTTCTTGTAGTAAGGGCTTGTAGTTCTCTTTGTAAAGGTCTGTTATTTCTCTGGTTAGATTAATTCCTAGGTACTTTATCTTCTTGCAGGCTATAGTAAATGGTACTGATTTGATGATTTCTTCATTAACAGTCTCGTTGTTCGTATAAAGGAACTCTACTAATTTACTTATGTTTATCTTGTATCCTGAGGCTTTGCTGAACTCTTCTATCAGTTTGAGTAGTTTACTAATAGATTCTTTGGGATTCTCTGCATACACAATCTTATCATCCGTAAATAGGGAGATTTTGACTTCTTCTTTGCCAATGCAGATGCCCTTTATTTCTTGATCTTATCTAATTGCTCTGGCTAGAACTTCTAGTACAATGTTGAATAGGTGAGGTGAGAGTGGGCATCCTTGTCTAGTTCCTGTTCTCAAGAGAAACTCCTTCTTCAGTCTCTCTCCATTCAGGATGATGTTGGCTTTGTATAAGTGGCCATTACTGCATTGAGGAATTTTCCATCTATGCCTATTTTGCTAAGAGTTTTTAGCATGAATGAGTGTTGGACTTTATCAAATGCCTTTTCTGCATCAGTGGACAAAATCAGGTGATTTTTGTCTTTTGTGTTATTTATGTATTTAATCACACTGTTTTTCTGATGTTGAACCAGCCTTGCATCCCTGGTATGAATCCAACATGGTCATGATGCGTGATTTTTCTGGTATGTTGTATTCTATTACCAAGAATTTTGTTGAAGATTTTTGCTTCTAGATTCATGAATGATATCAATCTGTAGTTCTTCTTTTTCGTTGGCTCTTTCCCTGGCTTTGGTATTAGGGTTATGCTGGCTTCATAGAATGAGTTTGGGGCTACTCCATCCCTTTCTACACTGTGAAATAGTTTCAGTAGTATTGGAGATAACTCTTTTCTAAAAGTTTGGTAGAATTCTGCAGTGAAGCAATCTGGGCCTGGGGGTTCTTTGGTTGTCAGTCTTTTGATGACTTTTTCAATCTCTTCATTTGTGACGGGTTTATTAAGTTGTTCTGTTTCACCTTGTGATAATTTGAGTAGGTGATATGAATCAAGGAATTTGTCCATTTCCTCTAGGTTTTCAAATCTGTTAAGAGTACAGTGTGTCATAGTATTCTGTTATGATATTTTTTATTTCTGTTGGATCTGTTGTGACAACTTCCCTCTTATTTCTAGTTTTGGGTTATTTGTTTCCGTTCCTGTTTTTCTTTAGTAAGTTTAGCCAGTGGTTTGTCTATTTTGTTGATCTTTTCAAAAAATCAGCTTTTGATCTTTTCAATTTTTCAACTGTTTTTCTATTCTCTAATTCATTTAGTTCTGTTTAACCTTTATGATCTATTTTCTTCTGGTGCCTGAGGGCTTCCTCTGTTGTTCTCTCTCTACTTGTTCAAGGGAGAGTTAGTTCCTTGATTTGATTTCTTTCCTGCTTCCAGATGTGCGCATTTATGGAGATAAACAAACCTCTGAGCACTCCTTTGGCTGTATCCCACAAGTTCTGGTAGGAAGTGTTTTCATTCTCAATGGAATGCATAAATTTCTTTATTTCCTCCTTGATTTCTTCTATAATCCATGGTTTTTTGAGCAAGATGTTGTTCGGTTTCCAAGAGTTTCACTTTCTACCTATGTTTTTTCTGCTATTGATTTCAACTTTTATGGCTTTATGATCTGAGAAGATGCTTTGCAGTAATTCAGTGGTATGGATTTTGTTGAGAATTGCGTTATGTCCTAACACATGGTCAATTCTGGAGAATGTTCCATGTGCGCTGGAGAAGAAGGTGTAGTTGTCCTCTGATGGGTAGAAAGTTCTGTATCTATCGATGAGGTTTAGTTGGTTAAATGTGGCAATGAGGTCTTCTGTATCTTTATTGAGCTTTTCTCTAGATGATCTGTCCAGTATTGAGAGTGGAGTGCTGAAGTCTTCCACCATTACTGTGGAATGATCTAACTCTTTTTTGAGTGTAGTCAGTGTTTCTTCAATGTATTTAGTTGCTCTGATATTAGGTGCATAAATATTTAATATAGTTAAGTCTTGCTTGTGTTTGAATCTTTCAGCAATAAACAGTGTCTGTCTTTGTCCATGATGGTGGATTTGACACTAAAATTGATTTTGTCTGAGATTAGAATTGCCACCCCTGCTCTTCTTTGTTCATTGTTAGCTTGATATATATTCTTCCATCCTTTAATTTTCAGTTTGTTCCTATCTTTAAGTCTCAAGTGAGTTTCTTGTAGACAAGATATGAATGGATCATGTCTTTTGATCCACGATGTCAATCAATGTCTCTTTATTGGAGCATTGAGTACATTCACATTCAATGTAGCTATTGACAGGCATGTGTTCAGTGCTGCCATTGTGATATGCTTATTTGTGTGTTGATGTTTTCTCTGTTGTTCTTATTAGTCTGTTTTAGGAGACTCTTTTTTGTGAGTTGATTTTTCACCTTTTTCAGGGATGATTTTGTAGCTGCTGAAACTCCTGCATTACATTTCTTGATATGGTATGTTGCATCTTTGTTGTGCTTTATGGCTGCCCCATGATCCCCTTTAATAAACTATATATAAACCCAATTTTAACTGCTACCAGTCTTGTCGAAAAAAAAAGTGGGAGAAGGATATGTACAGGCACTTCGCCAAAGAAGATATTCAGGTAGCTTCTTGCACTATTTCCTAGAAAAGTAAGAGTTGCCACACAGATACTTGCACACCAATGTTCATTGCTGCACTATCCACTATAGTGAAAAAAAAATGAAATCAACTTAGGTACTCAACATGTACGAATTGATAAGCAAACTATGATATATTCACATACGGAGTATTTCACAATGGTAAAGAACAACGATGAATTTGAGAAACATCTCACAACACAAATGAGTCTAGTAGGCATTATACTGAGTGAAATTAGTCAGCCACCATTCACTAAAGGACAAATACTATATGAGGCGACTAGTTGAAGGACTCAGAAAAAGGCTTAAACACAGAAGAAAATTGTCTTTCATGGTTATGAGGGTGGCTAGTGAGGAAGAGGGGTGTTTCCTAATTTAACATTAGACAAGAATTACTTTAGGTGAAGTGAGGGACAAAATACAGCACAGCAGAAGTCAACACAAATGCACTAAACTAAGAGCTAAGATGTTTTCTATATACAACCAAACACTTGGAGGGACAGAGAAGGAGGGTTAAGAGTCTGGGGACCATGGACATCTAGATCAATTAGCATAACAAAGTTTATTAGGAAAATATTCTGCATCCCACCTTGGTGAGTGGTATCTGAGGTGTTAAAACCCAGGGAGTAGCCACCTGAGAAGCTACAATTGGTCTCAATCTATGGAACAAAAGTGAATGAAGAACATCAAAAACGTAAGAAAAATATGAGCCCTACAGATAGAAAAGACCACATAAGCCAGAGACTACAACAGCAGGAGAATAGATGATCTAGATGGGACCCAGCTACCACCGATGACTGCTCTTACAACTTACTCAACAAAGAGAACTTGATGTAGTAGAAGCAATGTGGGGTACAGAACTCAAACTCTAGTAAAAAGACCAGACTTGATGATCTGACAGACAGATAGGTCCCCGAAAGACATGACCCCTGGACTCTCTGTTAGCCCAGAACAGAAAAACAATTTCAGAAGCCAACTCCTCAGACAAAGACTGAACAAGGCAAAAAGACATGAAATCCTGGTGAAGAAGGACTTCTTGGCCTTAGTAGATACTGGAGACAAACTGCACAGCATCCGTCTGGAGATGAGGTGTGAAGGAAGAAGGGGACATGAGCTGGCTGAATGGACTTGGGATATTTCAGGTGGAGGGAATGCGCATACTGTCACAGTGTGGGGAGAACAATTAAAATCATAGAACAAAGTCCGTATAAGTTTTTGTATGAAAAACTAACTAAAATTGGAAAGTTTCACTGAAAACACAATGGTTATTTAAAAATTATATTATTAAACTTTACTTGTAGAACCCGATAGAAACAACTCACTTTTAAATGTCATTTTTATTTTAAAAAAAATCAGTGGTTGTCAATTGAATTTTGACCATAGTGACACCGTACGACAGAGTAGAACAGCCGCATAGGGTTTCCAAGGACTATCTGCTGAACTTGAAAGGCCAGCCTTTGATTAACAGCCAGATTCATAGCTACTATGCCTCCAGGATTTCTGATACTTCAAAGAGCTGACCGATAAAAGGTGACAGAAGTGAAGGTATTTTAATAGGACTGAATATTCTCAATAGCACACAATTCATGGAGCATAAATTGTTGCTGTTGTGTGCCACTGTGCCTATCATGGTGCAGAGTGACTATCTGACAGAGTAGAAGTGTCCTGTAGGGTTTTCAAGACTGTAAATCTTTCTGAAGCACACTGCCACATCTTTATCCCAGGAAGCTCCTAGTGGATTTAGCAACCAAGGGCTTAATTTTTGCATGTCAGGCCTCCGAGGAAAGAATCAGAGCTAAGAGAAAGACGCTTGACAGCAGGTGATGGGCAAAGGAAGCACTGAACTGACAACATTGTGTTGGGCTACAAGAGGAGACTTGAGCAAAGATTAGTGAGAACATGTCAGGTGTATTAGGCGCCAGCTTCAGGAGGCACTTCCTAGCTGAATTTGGAATAATTTGAGCTTCATAAGAAAAAATGGTTATTTATTCTGAGGAATTAAATCAATGAGGTCCCTGAATCCTTAATTTACACAACAAAAAAGACAGGGAGAGTTCCTCACCCAGCTCTCTTACTACTGGGTTTCTTGCAGAGCTTGTTTAACTTCTACCAGTAAGACAGAGTTTCATCTTTAAAGGTTTTTTATTCCTGTAGAAACTAAAAGTGTTTCTCACCAAGAATAATTTTACCTATTTAATTTTATTTGAAATATGTGACCATAAAAATTGTATTCCAGTATCTCATTGTTGAATTTTTACTAAAATTTTCCTACAGAAACAACATCATGAGAATATTACTAGGCCCTATGATAATTAGAAATACTTTAGGGTCATCAAAAGTATTGTCTTTTTAGCCATTTTTATTTTAAAATAACATTCTTGTTATTCAAATATGATACGCAGTAAAAATTATAAAATTTAAAATACAGATAAGTATCAAGGAGTTACACACTTTTATTATCTCTAAACTGAAACATGATGTCATTCATGAGTCCATCAATTTGATTTCATTTCATAGTGACCTCATGTGACAAAGTACAATCAAGTAAAGTTTTCTTGCTTGTAATCTTTACCAAAGCAGATTGCCAGACATTTCTATCATGCAGCTAGGGGCTAAGTTTAAACTACCAATCTTTTGTTTAACAGCTATTTGTGCCATCAGAACTCCTTAATCCAGACATAGTCATTGGAATATGTTATCAATTTTCCTATTTATTTTTATTCAATAGACATTAATTCAGCAATTACTGTACTGTGTGTGTGTATTTGGGTGTGTGTTTATATACGATATTGGATCTTTGTCAGTTTTTATGTCAGTGTGATGATGTCCATAAGAAAAATTCAATTTAATTACTAAGAATGATAGACATCCTGTAGAAGATCCTGCATTTGAACTTTTGGGCATATTAATGTATAGATAGATAAACAAGCTTGTATTAGGAACTGATAAATAATTGCTTATGTTTAGCTGTCACTATAGGCTTGACTTCATTTGGCTTTGCATGTTTGTCCTGTAATATTATTTGAAGATGGAGACACCAGGTGTTTTCCATTTCCTCTGAAACAGAGCATCTTAGGCAGCCTCAGATGTTCTGTTGAAAACTTTGAGAGTTAGGAAGGTGATGGGCCACAGCAGGCACTGAAAATGAATGCTTCTAATTTCTTGTTAAGCATATTTTAGGAACAGGACGCACAGATTTATGGTTTGCCAACTTTTAATATAGTGCTTTCTAGGGTCAGATATTTGTCTCTGGGATTATAATGACATCATTCACTTAATATTTAATGAAAATTCTAATTTATGAATAAAAATCACTTAACATTTAGAACAATAAATTTGTGAAAACTAGATTATAATACAGAATTCAGGATACATATATACTGTGATTATATGAATGCACTTTATCCAAACCAATATTCACAACTGGGATACTCCAGCTTCCCTTCGCGACATGTCGCTCGAAATGTCTGTTTTGCTGTCTTTTGCTTGTATCCCCATTTACAACTAAATTCCACAGTATCATCATTTCTGAAATAAATTTTTTGGGCATTTCTCCACTTGAACTGTATGTGATGTTTTTCCATCATTTCTTCTGATACTACACATGCACCTGAAAGTAGAAAAAACAAATAAGAATTATTAGTACACAAAAATGTTTTTCATAGACCTTCAGGATTTCCAGTAGGATGTAGATAATGCTTTAGGAATTCTTTCTCTAAATCTTACCACACTGTGTCTGTGAAAAATCACCATGTATTTTTAAATACTATTCAAATGGCAAACCTAACCCACCTTGCCTACCACAGTTGAATCAGTTATGACTTGGCCATGTATGGCAGCATAGAATTGCCCCTTAGTATTCCTTGTCTATAATCTTTACGGAAGTAGACTGCCAAGGGTATCTTTCGCAGCCCTTCTTGGTGAGCTCAAACCACCAATCTTTAGATCAGCAGATAAGAACCAGTGATTTATGCCACACAGACACTATATAGCCAGTAAACATTGCAAAAATGATATATGTGATAACAAAATGATAACATAATGTGAATTATCTTACTAAGAGTTTTGCATTACAGAAACATTCATATCTACTGTTTCAGTAAGAACTTCTAAAACTTCATATCACCAAAAGCTCTGGAAAGGAACAGCAAAGCAAAACAGAAATCTTTTTAACAATACCTGATCCATTCTAGAAAGTCATCATAGAGTTAGCAAAGACCATCTTCCTCTTTCCCCTGATCATCATGGCTGAGTGAGTTACCTAGATGTCTGCTCACACACTGAGGAAAAAAGGCAACTGTCTCCTTTATATGATGTTGGTGAGATCAAGTGTGAAGCCTGGTTTGCATCCTGCTTAGCAGTAATGGAAGTCTATTAAAATGTCAGATGTTAAATACAGTTCAGAGTTCCAAAACATACCACATAAAATATACAGGACACTATTGAAAATCACACATAATACCAAGAATGAGGACAATCTCAAAAGGGAAGCAACAGTCAACAGATGCCGACACATAGATGACTCAGATGTTGAGATTACTTGAGAATGACTGTTAAAATCCAATAAAGATGGTGTAACTAAAAAACATACTAGAAGACATTCTGAAAAATTGACTGAATGAGCTCAATAGCTGGTTGGAGATAATGAAAGACTCAATCCAAAACCTGACAATAACACAGTGAATACTAACCAATCAAAACACAGAAGAAAAAGAAAGAAACAAAATTAGACAGAGCTTCAGCTTTCTAAGGGGAAAATGAAAGAAATTCAGAGTCACGTATAGAGAGAAGAAAAAGCGTAGAGTGGGATAAAAACATTTGGCATAAAATGGATGAAAACTTCCCAAATTAAGCACAAAGCAGAAACCTATATATAATAAGTGGACTGAATTTCAAACAAGAGAAATTTATCTCAAAGTACATCGTAAGCAAATAGCTGTGATGTAAAAGAAGAAACAGCCTTCATCGATTTGGGACTGGAAGAACCGGATGGTGCCCGGCCACCACCAGTGATAGCCACGATGGAGCTCACTAGGTTGAGTCTCACTGGCAACACAAGAATAAAAAGGGGTGCATCCTGAGATCTCCACTAAAAGACCTCAGTTGATGGTCCAGCGGTTTCGGGGTTCCCTTGAGAGCATGGCCCCCAGCCCTGATGCTGCCCTTACCCATAAATTATAACGAAGGTCCACTCTTTGGACAGGAGTGGATTGGACTTGGTGATGCAGAGTGACCATATATTGGTTGCACTTTATGGTTCTATACTTCTATAGGATATCATCTTGCTGACCTCTGGCTGGAGGAAGGAGAGTGGGTGGAGAGGAGCGGAAAGGAGGCTGTTGGGAGAATGAGACATGTATGGAGCAGAGAGGAATAGTGTGCTGTCACCAGATAGGGAGAGCAGTGGAAGCTGCATATAGGTGGGCATGTAAATTTATATGGGAATGTACATTTTCACTCAGTCATATTAAATAAAAAAGAAAATAAAAAAAGGAAAAACAATCTTGAAAACAGCTGAAGAGACATTATGCATTATCTACGAGGAAACAAGAAATCACACAACAGTAAGTTATTTCTTCTGAAATTAGTGGAGGTCTGAGAACAGTGATACAACAAACTTTGAAAGAAAGGAACTGCTCACTGAAAATTCTAAATGTAGTTAACACCATTCTTGGGAATAATGGGGAAATAAAGTTATTCTCAGAGAAAGGAAAACCAGGAGAGGTTGTCTCTAGAGGACTCATAGGATGATTAGATTTCTAATAATTTCTTAGAATGGATTATGAATGGTGTGCCATAAATTAGAACCCTTTTGTAATAATCTCCCTGGTTTGAATCCCTGAAGCTCATTTAGCCAACTGGTGTATCTCAGGTCAGATCTAGCAAAATCTGCCACCATAGCTACCACAGGCGCTGGCTCCCAGAAGTTGAAATGTATGTCATCATAATGTGTACTTAAAGTCATTGATACATGCAATTAATGAAGATGGGAAAGAATAACATATTTACTCTCCTAAGACTGAACTGATATTTTGTCAAACTGTGCGTAACTTAACTTGAAAGACTAAATATAGACTCCTTTTATTTACAAGAGGCCTGGTGGCACCATGGTTAGGGTTTCAGCTGTTAACCAAAGGTCAGCAGTTTGAATTCATTAGACGCTCCTTGGAAACGGTGTGGGGCGGTTCTCCTCTGTTGTAATGGGGTTGCTGTGAGTCAGTATTGCTTCAACAGCATGGGTTTATTTTTTGTTTTTGGTTTTCTGAGTCACTAGGTCAGCTTCATTTAAATAGCACACTTACAAATTAAATAGCACACTTACAAATCACCATAGAAAAAATAAATCACAAGAAAAGACAAATATTTTGAATTGAAAAATAATGAAAACACAGTATGCAAAATTCTGTTGACTAATGATGAGCTACTGCTTAGATGGAAATTTTATTCTTACACATCTAAAGGAGAAAAGAATAAAGACTGATAATAAACAACTACTTTCTACTTTAAGAAGGTAAAAAAGGCAAGCAAAATAATACTACAAAAAATGGTATGGCATTTCCTCAAAAGACTAGAAATAGTAATATCTTATGATCCAGCAATCCTACTCCAAGGTATATACTCCAGAGACTTAATAAAAGAGACATGGATGGACATACACACCTATGCTCATTGCAGCATTTTTCACAATAACAAAAAATAAGCATAGACTATGGGTGTACTTCAACAAATGAATAGATAAGAAAAATGTGGAACATAATGCAAAATGAAATGCCATGCAACCATAAAGAACAATGACAAATCCATGAAACATAGCGTGGAAGATCTGGAGAACATAATGCTAGCGAAATAGGTCAACGGCATAAGGATCAATAGTGCAAGACCCCACTATTATAAGAAGACTAGTTACATATACAGAAACAAATATTCATTGGTGGTTACAAGGGACAAGTAGAACAGGAGGGAAAATCAATTTCTAGATCACAGATACTTGTAATTTTTGGTGATTGGGAAAAGTAGCACTGAATGTGTTTGTAAGGGTGCACAGCTGACCAAAGTAATGATGTTCTGAGAAGCGTACAGTAGAAAGGTGTCTATGCTAAAGAATATGAGATATGTAACATTGTAACACCACCAACAATAAACAAAAATGAGTGTGTGGTCACACATGTATGTGTTTAGGTGTATAAATGTACAATTAGTACAGGTATGTACATACATGTGCACATATAGAAGTACCTGTATGTACATGTATGTGCATGCATATATATTCATAGAAGACAGTTACAGTACTTCTCAGACATAACCAAATGCCTTGCAAGATTGATTTTCTGCGTTTGAAGGCTTAGAACCTTAGTTTGATGGGATAAGTCAGCCAACTGGCATAAAACAGTCCACAAAGTTCATGCTCTGCATCGTAGTGAGGGAAGTATTATCTGGGATCTGTGAGAGACCATCCAAGATGCCATTATTAGTCTCTACTCATCAGGAGCAAAAGAGAAAGAAGGGAATCACAGTATTACAGAAGCAGCTAGTGCACAGGGCTAATAGCCTACATGAGCCACAGCCTCAAGAACTATATGATGTGGTTTCCATTACTGACCATTCTGATCAGGGCCAACAGAAAAACGAAGAACAGAATATAATTCTTTTTAATCCTGATTTATGGACCAGGTGAGACTAGACAGTGTCCTGAGACTGTCATGCTGAGGCCAGTCTTTAAACTTGGAACCAAAACTATTCCCTAAGGTTATCTTTTAGCAAAATAACAAACTGACACACAAAATAAAGGATATTAGCCATGAGAATTGGTGTTCCATTAAAAAACCATCTACATGAGATCAAAAAGTCAGCAATTACCCTAAAGCAAACATGAGAAGATAAGGGCACAGGAAGACTGGAGCACTGGAAATTGTAATATTATTTAAAAAAGAAACTAAACTAAGCAGAAATAAAGGGACGTGTGTGTTTGTGTCTGTGTCTGTGTCCACATGTTCATGTGGAAAGAAGCAGTGATGGATTATAGATGGGCCAGTGCAGTGTTCTGAGGTCTTGTATGTGCAGACTGACAATTAAGTTCCCAAACTCATCTGAGAAAAAGTGCTATATACCTAATTGTTGGATATTCCGTGGTCACCTTCAAAGTACTCCACTTGGGAATCTATGCACCAATGCCAACACCTAGTCCACCCATCAAAGCAACTTTGGAACTCTTTTTCTGGAATGGCCATCAGAGCCAGGTGTGACTTCTCCCTGTGTGTTGTATATGTGTGTGTACACACACACAGGCACACATACCTACCCAGGTTCAGACAATTAAGTCTGCAAACTTAAGTGCTGCATATGTCATTGCTGAATATCTCTAGGGTCACCTTCAAAATACTCCTTTTGGAAAGCTATACACTGTTGCCAGCGCCTAGTCCACTCTTCAAAGCAGTTTTGGAACTCTTTCTGGAATTGCTGTTACACATGGTGACACAGTGGAAAGTTCACAAAATTAACTGTATAGGTGTCTGTGAGTGAATTTTTAGCCAGTAAAGAAATAACTGTATTGCAAGATCCATCCTGCTCCCTTCAACTTTTCTGTTTACTCAAATATAAAGGAAATATTGAAAGGAAGATGTTTTGAAGACATTCAGGATATGAAGGTTAACACAATGACAGCCCTGATGGCCAAGCCACAAAGCAAGTTCCAAAGCTCTTTTGAAGGGTCATCTAGGCACTGACATTGGTGCATAGATTCCCAAACGGAGTAATTCAAATGTGACTGTAGGGATAATCAGCAATGAGGCATGTAGCACTTTTTCTAGGATGAGTTTGCGAACTTAATTGTCAGTTCACGTACACACAACCACAGAACACTGCACTGGTCTGTCTATAATCCACCACCGACTTACTTGGATCCCACACTAGGCCCCTAGTGAATAGTGAACAAATAGCAAGGATAAGCCTCATGACATTTGCATCTTCCTCCAAGTGGCATACTCTACGTGTTCAAATTAAAATATCTCCATTCTTCTTTTCAAGATTTTCTTAAGCAACTGAGATTTTAGGAAACTTTACTAGCCAAAAATGTCTAATTGCAAACATGTAAAGGCCTTCCATAAGCCTCTACAGTACAGTATGCGGTCTTTGCTGGGTTGACTGTCATTACTAAGTTATCATCACTGACTCTGAGAACCAGTTTTGTTAGAAAGAATTCTTAAGACGACAAATGCTTCCACATGGATCTTACTGAGGTAGAGCGGGTTATGGAAGTTTAAGGAATTTAGAAATTCTCAATGATGTTAAAAGATAAAAATTACAGAAATTTCTGCCAAAGTATTGGTAAAATAAAATAGAATGCTAACTCAAATTTGCCATAGTGTTTCAACACAAAAGCCACAATCATCAGATTGGTCACAGGTCAGCAGTATTACAATTGAAGAGAGTTTACAATTCACTAAAGAATTATTTTTTAAAGGCAAAAGTTAGTTTAGTGAATTTCATTCATCCAGTATTTATACCAAACTCGCAGTGCAAATACAGGAAACATAAAGCAAACCCACATCCTAGAAGTATAATTTTAAAAAAGATGTCATCACAATGTATCAGAAGAAATAAATAAAAAATCCTTGCTTCTTAAAATTAAAAACAAAAATTATCCTGGAAACCAGTATTGAGGTAATGAATGTTGAAACAGAAACACTTAGTATTCTGTTTCAGCCTGTAAAAGCCAAGTCTGCTATACTTATGGTTAAGAGAATGAACTTTACTTTGAATCTCAATTTCACCATTTATGTCACTGTATGCTAGGGCAAGTCATTTAACCTTCTGAGACTTCAGTTTCTTCAAATATAGAGATGATAATAGTACATAAATCAAATAATTGTTTACAAGGTCAAATGAGATGGCATATGTAAGGAATTTGTATCAGTTACAGAGAAATAGGACCTGTTGATGTTGAGTCAATTCTGATTCAGAGCAGTCCTGCAGGACAGAGTACAACCGCCCCAAAGAATTTCCAAGGGACACCGGTGGACTCAAATTGCTGAGCTTTTGGTTAGCGATTGTTAACGCTTAACCTCTGAAATAGTAGCTGCGCAAGAAAAATGAGTTATTACGTTATTTACATTTTTCATAACAGATTACGTGTTGAAATATATGTTTTCGTGAGAAAAACTAAAAATAGTCCAAAGATCAAATAAAAATAAAGAAGCATAAATTACAGTCTTTCCGTACCACTTGTCCAAATGAATATTCCCAGTCTAGTTCTCCCTTAGGCATCTAGTGCTGCTATACCAGAGATACCACAAGTGGATGACTTTAAAAGGAGCAATTGTATTCCGTAACAGTCCAGCAGGATACAGGTCCAAATTGAGGACATCAGTTCCAGGCCAAGTCTTTCTTGGCAGGCTGTGGAGGAAGGTTCTTGTCGTCAATGTTTCCCTGGATCGGGAGCTTCTGAGGCACAGGGACCCCATTTCCTTTCCAAAGGATGTGCTCTGTTGCCTGCACTCTTTGGTGATGGCAGGAGGTCTCTAGCTGTCGGCTTGCTTCGCTTCCTTTTATATCCCAAGAGACTGCCTCAAGACACAAGACAATCTTACACATTGAGTCTTGCCCCGCTGACACAACTGCCACTCATCCTCCCTCATTAACATCATAGAAGCTGAGTTTACAGCATATAGGAACATCACACAATATCAAGTATCAAGGCATAGCCAAGTTGCTGCACACATTTCTGGGGGACACAATTCAGCCCATGACGTGCTCCAGTGTACCACTGACAACTCCCATTCTCTGTTTCTGCTCCTGGTAAACACTTAATGACTGAAAAAATAAATAAATAAGTGCAACTTTCTCTAATATAATTTGAAAACTTTTCCCAAAAAAGTGTGTGTAAGTGTATTGTTATTGTTGTTGTGTACTGTTGAGTTGAATCCCACTCATACCAACTTGCAGGACAGAGTAAAATTGCCCCACAGGATTTCCTAGGCTGTAATCTTTAAGTAATCTTAGGACCAGGTCATTTCCTCAGCAGAGTGGCTTACATGCTTGAACTAGTGATATTTTGGTTAGTATTTGAGAACTTAAGCATTAAACCACAAAATCCCCTGTAATAAATACATACATCTATGTCACTGAAGTTGTCATAGTTTTCATTTTATTTGGATTCACAATCAACAGCCATGGGAGCAGCAGTGAAGACACCAAAAGATACACTGCACTGGGAAAATTTGCTGCAAAAGTTCTCTTTAAAGTGTTTAAAAGCAAAAATGTCACCTTGAAGACTAAGGTGCATCAGACCCAATCCATATTTTTAGCCACCTTGTATGTATGCAAAAGGTGGATAATGAATAAAGAAGACTGAAAAAGAATTGATGCCTTTGAATTTGAAGGTTGGAGAAGAATACAGAATATACTATAGACTGCCAAAAGAATGAACAAATCTGTATTTGATGAAGTACAACTACAATGCTCCTTAGAAGCAAAGATGACAAAGCTTTGTCTCATATACTTTATACAAGTTGTTAGGAGGGACCAGTTTGTGGCGGACACCGTGCTTGGAAAAACAGAGAGAGGCGCAGCAAAAAAGAGAGGGATTGACACAGTGGCTGCAACAACAAGCCTAACAACAATTCTGACCATGGCACAGACTGGGTAGTGCTTTGTTTTGTAGTGCACAGCGCCACTGTGAGTCAGAACTGACACTGTAGCACCTCACGACAATAGTCATGCAACATATGTATAAAACACACTGCCATCAAGTTGGTCTGACTCATAGTGACCTCAGAGGTCAGAGTAGAACTGCCACATAGAGTTTCCAAGGAGCACCTGGTGGATTGGAACTGCCGCCCTTTTGGTTAGCAGACATAGCACTTAACCCACTATGCCACTAGGGTTTCCTAACATATGTAAACACTCATTTACATATGTGTGTATGTAAGAACATATATACATATAGAAAAATATATACACAAATGTGTGTGTGTTCACAGGCAACGTAAGTTTGGAGCAAAGTATTTAAGTGTGTCCTTTAGAAGGGTTTTATATACCTGTTTATGAGAAATGCCACTAAGTAACAAAAACAGTATGATTATATTCTGATTTTTTTCTGTATGAGTGGACAAAAAAATTATGACTTTGAATATTTCATATTTTTGTAGTAACAAACAGGTGTCTCCAAAGTAACAGCAAAATATAACAATTGGGATAATTACAGACAAAGTAACATTTCTGCCCCACAGAAATATAATACTGTATTGTTAAAATGTGTAAAATCAACTTTTATTATTATATTAAATGCAACAGAAAAATAGTCATTAGTCTTTTTAATCTTCCCCAACATTAATGGTCAAAATAATTTGAGTACTTCTGTTGATTTTGGTAATATTTTCCAACTTTCCTAAAGTTATAGCATATAGTTATATAGCATATAGCATTACGGTAGAATGACTGCGATGCTCATTAAAATGTCAGTTTTCAGTCTTAGCCTCTCACCACCACAGATCCACTATGGTGCAGGGGTTAGGCACTTCGCTGTCCCACCAAAATTCAGTGGTTTGAATTCACCATTTATTGGAGAAACGTGTGGCAGTCTATTGATATAAACATCACAGCCCTGCAAACCCTACAGAGCAGTTCTCCTCTGTCCTGTAGGGTTGCTATGAGTTGGAATCCCTTGGAATTCAGTGGACAAAGGGTTTATCCCCTCACCTTCGGAGATACTGATAAAACAGTTTGCTTTTCAACAGCCATGAGTGTCAGGTTACAAGCATCTCCCTTGACCCCGATGTAGATATACTCCAGAGCACCTCTAAATGAAGCATTTATTCCTTTCTGTCATTCCTTCCATCTCTTTTTGAAACAGGAATGTTTGAGTGATCGCTTTGCTTCTGTCTTCTCTCTTCTTCTCTCGTCACTTCTCACCCTGGGACTTGGAAAGGCTTGTGATTGGTCTTTCCATGATGAACAGAGATAGCAGAATCTACATGTTTCTCCTTTTCACTGTTTACTTTATGTGTAAGAAAGTCAGAGCTCTCCCTTATTTTTTATTTCTGTCTCTTTTCTGTAAGACCAAGTCCACAACAAAGTCTCCTTTGGCAGGGAAAAGGAAAGGTATATCTACATCATGTTGTCTTCAGCTTTTACCAGAGATTCCTGCTGTTGGTTGTGAGATAGAAATGTGAAGTACCAGTCAACCATACCTTGGAACATTCTGAAGTGACAAGCAACTTTTCACTGGGGATGAGTTTCCTAAATTATCCCTGATGTTTTTCAGAGGAGCCAGTTTAGACCCAATTCTGAGACATACGTAGAGGACACAGGGGTGACTGCTATATGTCCTTCCAGAGAGCTACAATCAGGATTGAGGAATCCAGTCAAGGAAGCAACAAACTCCATAAGTGCAACACTCCGACAATAAGTCCTGGTACCGGTCCCAGAAGCTCTGTGGTGGAAATCATCTTGAAGTCTGCCTGTGTGCGCAACCAAGGGGCAAGCAACTGTCCAGCACCCACAAATGGAAATTCGTCAGAACCCCATCACTGATTAGTTGTATTCAGCTATACCCTGGGCATAGATGGGCTATAAAAAACCAACCCCTAACTTTCTCAGTGGCATAGCCTACAGGTGCGCCATACACTCTATTGCTGCCACTTCAAAGTACTTTCATTTTCCAACAAGGATTTCTCTTGTGGGCTAGCCAAGTCTCCCCAAGCAATTCTTTCTGACTGACAAGGACCCTTAAGAGTCTTCAGAGACACCCTGGTAACAGTTAGTTGTTGGGTAAGTTCTGTCCATAAGTGAAGCCATATTGGATGTTAAACCGTTACTTCAACTCCGTGTAACCTCCTATGATGTTTGTGTACTGTAACCTAGAGATGGCCTGGGAATAATTCCAAGCCCTTGGTTCAAACATGTGAAACAATGTATGACCGAAACTGTGAACAACCCACTTAGTTACTGTATGTTTTATTTCCTTATATCCTAAGTTACCAAAAGAGTATAAATACCCTAATAAACTTTTATTCTGGGCTCTTGGCTGGCGATTGCCAAGTAGCCCCTGATCCCAAACTGTTTTCTGTCTGTCTTTCTTTATGTCCCGGCGTTGCCTCTCCTCCGCCCATGTTCACGAGAGATCACTCTGATCTCCGACATCTGGCGCCCAACGTGGGGCAGGAGGAGAGTTTTTTGTTTCCTAGGTTTTGGTTATGGAAGCCAGCCCTGTCACTGATCCGGTTGGAACATGGCTTTCCTGAGGATCACATTTGAGCGACCAGCCCGCAGACAGGTGACCAGAGTAGTATATGCTAGGAACTTTGCGCCCGGGGGGCTCCTGTGGTCAGTACACAGCTGAGGAAGTGCCATCGCAACCTATAACGAGCTGCTGAGTGGTTTAGTGACCCGTGGCTAATCGGGTCCAGCAGCTTGAGGGCATCAGGTGTTATGGGCAATAGTCAATCTCTTTTTGAAACACATAAGCTTCTCACTAAAAAATTGTTGTGATCAAAAGAAATTAAGGTTAAATTTTCCCAGTTCAATTCTCTCATTGAGCTTGTTGAGCGGTATTGTCCCTGGGCGGTGAGGGAAGGAGTCCTGAACGCCCAGGTTTGGAGGGAAGTGGTAGCGTGTCTTAGACACGAACAGCTGAGGGGAGAAGCTATTCCTCTATTTGTCTGGTCTTTGTGTCGTCAAATCTCTATAGTTTTAGAACCTATATCACCAGAGGAGGACTCAGAAGGTGAAAGAGAGTCAGAAGAACCTGAGAGCAGAGGAGAGTGGAGTGGACGGCCGCCACTGCCTTCTTTCCTTTCTCTTGCTAGTGGAGGCAGAGAGGAGGGCGGTCGGCCACCACCACCCTCGCCTGTTTCCCCTGCTTTTCCATCCACTCTGGTTTTTTTCTAGACCTCCCACACCCTTTCCTCCGGATAATACTACCCCAGTTTCTGTTGCCCTTGTTTCACGTATTCGCAGTTCACTAGCAGAGGTAGATATCGAGGCTGAAGAATGTCCCGAAACAGGAGAGGTGAGTTACCCCAATGTGTCTTAAAGGCCGCTGATTTTCCAGATTATACCTCTCCCATACCGTTGAAATGGTTAACAACAAAACCGGTATGGGTAGAACAGTGGCCGCTTGCTGATGAGAAATTAATAGCTTTGTGGGAATTGGTGGTCAGACAGTTAGAGAAAGGATGTATTGAGCCTTCTTTTAGTCCCTGGAATTCTCCAGTGTTTGTAATAAAAAAGAAGTCAGGAAAATGGAGAATGTTAACAGATCTTTGGGCTGTTAATGTGGTTATTCAGCCTATGGGAACTTTATAGCCAGGAATGCCTAGTCCAGTGATGCTTCCATCTAATTGGCCATTGCTTATTATAGACCTTCAGGATTGCTTTTTTACCATCCCGCTTCATAGTTCAGATTATGAGAAATTTGCATTCACTGTTCCTGCTGTAAATAACCAGGAACCTACTAAAAGATATTATTGGAAAGTTTTGCCCCAAGGAATGCTTAATAGTCCTATGATTTGTCAAACTTTCATAGATAGAGCTTTGGCTCCTGTAAGAGTGGCTTTTCCAAAATGTTATATTCTCCACTATACGGATGATATTCTTTGTGCTGTTCCGGATGGGTCAATGTTAATACCAGTTTATGACCTATTGCGGCTGTGTATGAAAGAGGCAGGATTAATTATTGATGAAGATAAAGTACAAATGTCTACAACTTATTCTTACCTTGGCTATAAGTTGACTGAACCAAAAATTGTCCCTCAGAAAGTGCAAATCCGGTGACATCACCTAAAAACTTTAAATGATTTTCAAAAACCATTGGGAGATATTAATTGGCTACGACCTACTGTGGGCATTCCAACTTATCAACTATCTCATATTTTTCAGACATTGAGAGGTGACTCTCAATTGAATAGTCAGAGAATGTTAACAAAGGAGGCTGAGAAAGAGCTTCAAGTTGTAGAACAACGAATCCATGAAGCTCAATTAGATAGAACAGATCCTATGCAGCCCTACAAAATTTTAATCTTCCCCACTCCTCACTCCCCTATGGGAGTGATAGTACAAAAGGACAAAATAGTAGAATGGGTCTTCTTGTCAAATGTCACAGGCAAGAGATTAACTGTATACTTAGACAAGATGGGAAAAATTATTTTTGCCGCTTGTAAAAGATTAAGAGTTCTTACAGCCACAGACACCACTGAAATTGTGGTGCCTTTAACTACTCCACAAATACAATGAGCCTATGTGGATAATCTGGAATGGCAATTGGGATTATCAAATTTTATTGGACACATACATAATGTTTTCCCTAAACATAAACTCTTTCAATTTCTAAAAAAGACTTCCTGGATACTTCCAAAAATTACTAGTAATAAGCCTATTAATGACGCTGCCACTTATTTCACTAATGCAAGTGCCACTGGAAAAGCAGGTTATCATGGTGAAACTAATAAAGTGTGGCAAACAGTATTCTCATTGGTTCAGAAAGCTGAACTAGCAGCTGTAACAGAATTGTTAAAAGATATGCGTGAACCTCTTAACATCATATCTGATTCTCAATATGTGGTAAATGCCGCGAAGGCCATTGAAACAGCAACTTTAAATATTGATTTAAGAGACCCTGAGCTTTCTGTGCTGTTTGTTAATTTGCAAAATGCGGTTCGAAATCGTACTTATTGTTTTTACATCACATATATAAGAGCACATACTGGTCTTCCTGGACCGTTATCAGAGGGAAATGCCAACATCGATTCCTTAGTAGCTTCAGTTTTTGAGGAAGCTCGGGGCTTTCATTCCTTTACACATATAAATGCTAAGGGTTTACAAAACAGGTTTGCAATCACTAACCAGCAGGCTCATCATATAGTAAGTACTTGTCCAATCTGTCAACAATTTGCAACAACACATTTCCCTTCAGGTCAGATGGATGTTACTCATGTGCCCAGTTTTGGTAAACTTTCCTATGTTCATGTTTGCATAGATACATTCTCTAATTTTGTCTGGGCAACTGCTAGGAGTGGAGAGTCTGCTAAGCAGGTGAGACAACATCTCCTTTCCTGCTTTACGGTTATGGGAATGCCATCTAAAATTAAAACTGATAATGCTCCCGCTTATATGAGTCAATCAATGGAAAAATTTTTTCAGCAATGGCATATTGAACATGTTTCAGGCATTCCATACAATCCTCAAGGCCAGGCCATCGTTGAACGCACTCATTCTACACTTAAAACATATATTCGCAAATTAAATACAAAGGGGGAAGATGCTTATCCTCCTGCAACAGTTTTACAGCAAGCGCTATATACACTTAATTTCTTGAGTATTCCTCCCAGTTCTTCAAAAACAGCCACTGAGACTCACTGGTCTCATTTATATGGGTCCCCACCAGATCCCAGACAACCTATCTGGTGGAAAAACATGGAAACAAATACCTGGCAAGAGGGAGAGATTATTACATGGGGGAAGGGTTTTCCTTGTGTTTCTCCAGGTCCTGAGATGGAACCCATCTGGATCCTGTCTTGGAGACTTCATCCGAGACATGGTGCACTCCCTCGTCCAAGGGCCGAGGAACCCACTAGCGAAGATGAAGAATGGCACAGCCCTTCGCGTGCACCAGTCCCACCATGTGCACCAAAACAACAAAAAGAGAATGAAAAATCAAACAACCCTTCCTCTACTGTGGCCTTGCCTGCGCATTCAGAAATCCAAGAAGCAGATGATTCAGAATATAGCTCAGAAGAAGAAAATCCTAGCGTTCACCTTGCAGTTGGTGCCGGTGTCCCTTTTAATGATAGTCTTGTGGGTGTTGCTTTCTCCTGTAACACGGGTTGATTTATTGGCTGTGTTATTGATTTATTGTTTAAGAGTGATTAACAGGATGTAACTGTGCTCCCCCTGAATTAGTGTTCTGGCCATGTAGAGGCTGGTCCTCTAGGGCACTAATGTCATGCATCAAAGAAAAAATGGATCCATCTGGACAGGTTTGCCGCCTTAGTCCCAACTATTTGACAAGCCTGTTTTCATTTAAGGCTTGTTGACGGTTGGGTACAAGATAGCGATCTATATCCAGTTATAAGTTCAGAATGGGCCTACTGCCTCCAACTTAACTTCTTGGAAGGCCTGACTGCAACTAAGGCTTGTCGGTAGATGGGTGTAAGGCAGCGGCATCCATAGACTCGTGATCCCCAGAGCTCGGCTGGTCAGCCAGTGATGGGTAAGACCCCTCATGTGGAGGGAGCAATCTAAGTTAGGTGCAGTTGCCAAGGATCACAAAGCAAGGGGCTGGTGATCCAAAGCCAGGTAAGACCCCCAGAGGGGGGCAACCTAAGACAGGCCCAGTCACCAAGGGGCTATCTAATCATATTTTGGGCACTTGAATTTTCTGAGTCTAGGTCCCTATAGCTCCTTGCCTTACAGAGTTTCCATATTCTGCTCTGTGAGACGGAGAGCTAGGGAACCCCGAACTTGTAAACTACAAATAGAACAACAATATACTGTCCTGTCTTTCGCCAAAGCTCCCACTGTTTTGAGAGTAAACAAAATTGCACTAGCATCCCCCGTTCATAGAAAATGGGGCACTGGTGCAGTTTTGTTTACACCCAGACAGGAATAACAACATGACAAGCTTGCCCTGGCCATGTATGAACACTTTTATTTTATTTTTATTAAATAAAAAAGGGGGAGATGAGGGAAATCATGTTAAACACTCTTGACATAAGTGAAGCCATATTGGATGTTAAACCATTACTTCAATTCTGTGTAATCTCCTATGACGTTTGTGTACTGTCACCTAGAGATGGCCTGGGAATACTTCCAAGCTCTTGGCTCGAACATGTGAAACTATGTATGACTGAAACTGTCAACAACCCACTTAATTACTGTATGTTTTATTTCCTTATATCCTAAGTTACCAAAAGAGTATAAATACCCTAATAAACTTTTATTCTGGGGTCTTGGCTGGCGATTGCCAAGTAGCCCCTGATCCCAAACTGTTTTCTGTCTGTCTTTCTTTATGTCCCAGTGTTGCCTCTCCTCCGCCCATGTTCACGAGAGATCACTCTGATCTCCGACAAAGCTACAGTTCTGATCTTCAGTTATATAGTGATCCTTGTACCTATTTCTAATGACTAGAATTGAGAAGAAAAATAAAATGAGCTTTTGATTCCCTAATCTCTAACACTATTAGATCAGATGGAGTTGTATTAATATTTGATAATCACAACACTTAGTAAAAGAAACACGGGAAGACATGCAGACACTCGTGATCACTGCAGCATTACTCACAACACCAAAAATACGGAATCAGCGTAAGTGATGCCATGGATTAAACTGTGTTCCCCAAAAATGTGTGTCAGCTGGGCTAGGCCATGATTTCCAGCATTATGTGATTGTCCACTATTTCATCTGAATGTAATTACAAGTTGTAAGTCCTATATCTACGATATTAAAATCAATGAGACAGATTTAGAGACCATTCTGTTAATGAGGCAAGACTCAGGATACAGGGTTACATTGTGGCTTAAGTCCATCTCCTTCAACTACAAAAGCCAGAAGCTGGCAGAGAGACAGGGAGACCTCATATCTCCAAGAAAACAGTGACAGGAGCATAGTTTCTACATGGAGAAGCTTCTAGACCAAGGGAAGATTGATTACAAGGACCTTCCTCCAGTCCTGACAGAGACAGAAAGCTGTCCCTTGAAGCTATCACCCTGAATTTGGACTTTTAGCTCATTAGACAGAAGGAATGTCTGTTTGTTGAAGCTGTTGGCCTGTAGTACCTGTGTTGTAGCAGCACTAAGACAACTAAGACAGTGCCCTTCACAGAATGAATGCTTCAGCAAAATGTGGTACACATACAAATGAAATACTATGTAACCATGAAAAAACAATGAGTCCAAGTAACATAACATGGATGGATCTGGAGAACACAATGCTAAGAGAAATAGGTCAATCACATAAGGACAAATTTTACATAACTACTTTTGTAAAAAGACCAGAATAGATACACATCCAGAGACCAGTGTTAATTGGTAGGTGCCAGAGATGTGTGGGCGGGGAGGGGAAATCAGTCTCTAGATACATCCTTTTATTATTGGTGATGGGAAAGTATGAGTGTAATGACTACAATGTGAGTAAAGGGAATGATGTCACTGAGTACTCAAGAAAATATGATGTTTCTGCTAAAGAATATGAGATAATTTTGCAGCTACATGAACAATAAGCAAAAATGAATGCGCAGTCACACATGCTTGTGTATAGACATGTATATACACAAGTCAGTGCAGGTGTGTACCTATATGTGCAAAGATAAAAGTATCTTTAGTGGTATGTAAGTACATGTAGGTACATACATATGTATTTATAAAGGCCAGTTACAGATACTTCTAGGTTTGAAGGTATAGGATCTCAGCCTCATGGGATAAGTCAGACAACTGACATAACGTAGTTGACAAAGTTCATGCTCTGCATTCTGGTGAGGTAAGTAGTGCCTGAGATTTCAAAAGCTCGCGGGAAGCCATCTGAGTTACCACTACTGGTTTCTTCTCATCAAGAGCAAAAGAGAAAGAAGAAAACCAAAGTCTGCAGGGTTAACAGTCTGAACAAGCCACAGCTCTATGTACCCTGTCTGGGACCAGAAGAACTAGGGAATGCCTGGCTATCACTGCTGACTGTTCTGACCAGGGTCACAATAGATGGATGCTGATAGAAGTGGAGAACAATGCTAAAACAGGACTCAAAGTCTTAACAAGTCTGAAAAATGAGGAAATTGAACTAAATATCTGAAAATAACCTTGGTCGGACATTGGCAATTAAGCACAGTTGCCCATTTCTTACTCTTTCGTATTTGCCAAACTTTAGGAAAGTTTTTCTCCATTCTGACTGTTTATTTATCTAGTGCTGCACAAGTGAGCAGATTTAAAAAGAGAAATTTTGTTTGTCACAATCCAGTAAACTAAAAATCCAAATCCAAGGAGTCAGATCCCGAGGAAGGCTTCCTCTGCTGGCGTTAGGTCTTCGTGGTCAATCTTCTCCTGGACTCATTGTGTCTGAAGCACAGTGGCCTGGTCCTTTCCAAAAGATTCACTCAGCTCTCCAGTACTGACTTCTTTCTTGATGATATGATGTTCCCATATCTTTCTGCCAGAATCTTTCTTTTATATCTGAAGAGATTGCCTCAAGGCAGAGAATAATCCTGGAGATTAAATCTTGCCCCACCAACACAACAGCACCCACCTACCCTCATTAACATCATAGAGGCAGCAATTCCAACATAGAGGAGCACCACACAATTGCAGGAACCATGATCTAGGCAAATTACTAGAGATTTAGGGGGGGAATGCAACTCTATGTATGACATTTCTGCCCTCTGTTCCCTAAAAATCTCATATAACATGTAAAATATATTCATCTCATCATATTGAAAGTTTTAAAGCCCAAGTCCAAATTCCAGGAATTTCTTTTTAACCTTGAAATCTAAAATACAAGTTATCTGCTTTCAAAATACAATGACAGAACAGGCAGGCACAAGTTTAGCATTTCCCTTATTAATGGGAGAAAAGAGGCAAAACAGGCAACAAGCAAGTCATCAAAACACATTACAGTAGCCCTGAAAGCTTTGCAAATAATCTTCCATTCTCTAAGATATTTTACACAATGGCCCTGCCCTCTAGACTCTAGGTACTGACCACCTTCTCCAGATTCTGAGTGGACGCTGCCTGGCCGGGTACTACAGCTCTGCCTCCCAGGCCCACTGGCATAGCAACTATCCCTCCCTCAGCTTTAGGTGCACAATTTTTCAAGTCCGTGTGAGTGGCAAGTCAACAATTAGAAACATTAGGTGCTGTGGCTCCATCCCTTCAAACCCTGGAGGTCATGACCATACCTTTGAGACCGAGGACAGCTCAGCTTCTCATGTTCTCTGTCTCTTTGGCTTCTGTTTCCTATGGCCTCATTGCCTGTGCCTCAGGCCCACATCTGCCCTGCTTGGCAAGTGTTCCAAAGTTCTGTAACTCCATTGATTCCAGAAGCACCAGACGCATCCCACTCCTGGCACCAAATTGTCTTAGGCTTCGTTCTCTAGGGAAGCAAAATCAGTAACATGTACAATATATACAGAAAAAGACTTATATAAAGGAAACAACTCATGCAGTTGGAGAAGCTGACATCCCACATCTTGGATCAGAGTACAAGCTTCACGCAGCCATGGATGTTGGCAGACCCAAGTTCAACAGCTCAGAGATTAGAGTTCCAGATCATAAGCAGTGTAGATCAGTGAATCTCAAGATGGTAGTTCAGACTGTGAGGTTTTTCCTGTTTCACCAAGCTGCAGAGGCTGGCAAACCCAGAACTGGCAGGTCAGGAAACAGGGCTCTTACACACGGGCTATGAGGGTTGATGAATCCAACAGCTGCTAGTTCAAGTCCCAGGAACCAGACGTGAAAGAGAAGAGACCACAAGCCGTTGGCAACATGAGCAGAAGGAAGTAGGCAAACGGAAGCCAGGAGATGAAGACTGGGAGTGGGTGGTGAGCCATCCTAGACACCACTCTTGCCACTATCTACAGCTTCTAAAACATCCATGTTGATACACAGTCTTAAACATCACACCAACCAAAAACCAGATCTTGTAATCTTTTTGTTAATTCCACTTGCTTCTGGTGTGCCTGTCTATCATTATCCCTGTTCTCAGTTTTATATTTCCACTACTTCTATGTGTAGTTACACTGTTTCCTCCCTAATTCTGAAAGGCAAGTCTGAAAATAACGTTTTCTGTTACTTAAGTATTTATCTTTAAATTTGAGCCTTTTAAATTAGAACCAGAGGGGATGGCTGCTAACCAAACATTAGCAATTCCAACCCACTAGCCTCTGCTGGTGCCACGGGGCAACAGCCCTTCTGGGGAATCAGATAGAGTAGTCTCCGTCTCCGTTAGGCCTCAAGACATGTTGTATGGACATGTGTATCCCAGCAGGTGCCCTAGGTTTTGGAACCATCTACAGGGGGAGTCAGGAAATGTTGGGCGTCATTCCACCAACTGCTCTTTTCGACATAAATGGTGCACAGCTTACCCAGGAGTCTTTTCGTTTCACTGAATTTGGCTCCAGTGACAAGAAAACATGGTGAAGTTCCCAGGTCGCTCGGTTACTGCTGGAGATTCCATTCTATTCCACAAGGTAGCAGAAGAGTGTGTTGAGGCAAACCGGTGTGTCAGAGGCAGTAGACTCCGGTCCCGGCTGCTACCACTCATGATGCTTCCTGGCCTCCCTTTGCTTTGTGTCCTTGAGCTTCACGCCCAGTTCAAAGGTGGGTGGGGGCAATGGGTGGTGACAACTTGTCTTCATTGATCCTAGAGGGTTCTCGAGGTGCCAGATCTCCCAGCTGCTGCTCTTCCTTTTGTGCAAAGCTACCGGTCATTGCTCTTAGGCGCAGTTCCTCTCTTTGGGCTTCTTCCACACCCCTCCGATTCAGGACGGGTCTCGTGGGGCAGGGTTGGTGTCAGACACCTATGTGCAGTTTTCCTGTAGTGCATCTTGCATGTGTGTTTGGGGGAGGTGATTCTCAAACGCTACCCACCAGTGTAGCTTTCCACTCACTTCTATCCGATGCTCCCGCACACTGGTGTAGAGGAGAGTGGGTTGCTTCGCTGGGGAGTGTTGAAGGCTATGTGCCCATGAACTAGATGGACAAGCACTATGTGTGTGTGGCCAGCAGGGGACTGGAAGGATGGCGCGTAGCTGCCTGCCAGCCATGCCTTCTGTTGAGTGTAGACTCTCGGGGCCAGGAGATTTTCAAGGTTGCCCAGGCTACGGCTACCTGGCATTCCAGATGTCACTGGGCCACCCATGTGCTTGATAATCTGGCAAGGAGATCATGCGTGTGTTTAGCGATTGAGGCTTTCCCCAGGTGGTCCATACACCTGCGCCGTCACCAGGGTACAGAGTGCAGGCCCTCACACCCACACTCCCCAACCCCTCACCGCCATCGATCGATTCCAGGGTGTCAGACGGGTCATGCAGTGTGGCCCCCGTTCCAGAGCCGAATCTGGCCTCTCCACGCTGGTTGTCCCCCTCGGCCTTTCCGGCTGGTGATGTCCCCCAGGGATGTTTCCTCAGACAGGACCCACATATGCTGGAATGGTAGGCTATGTATGCCGTCCAGTGTGCGAGGGTTCCCGGAGGGCTCAGTGGGCTTCAAAGATTGCAGAGAGTTGATGGGGCCCGGCTGTCTCAATGCTGGAGACTTTCAGGTGCCTGCACGCCTCTATGGACAGCCACTGCCCCTCAGCTGACCACCATGTCCACCCTGTCTGCCGACAGCCCGTCCCTCTTCCATCCCCCAAGACTGTCACCCCACGCCTCTGTACCACCCAGTTCAGGAGAGGCTTTACCCCAGTTTGTACCGCTTCCCAAGCTGCCTGCAACTTGTTCTCTCTGCACCCACACACCCAGACGGTGTACGCCCCGTGGGTGCTCTCCTCAAACTGGCTTCTCCTTGGTGTGGTGCAAGTATCTGGCTCACTGCCTCTGGCTCTGGGTGTGGACCAGAACTCCTCAGTGAAGCTTTTCAATCTTTCTGGAGTCTGGTTGTGTCAGCTCTCATGGAAGGCCAGAGGGCCCTTCGGGAGTGAACTGTGTGTTGGGGGAGCTGATGGTGGGCTAATGTAGGAGGGCGGGGAGTGTATTGAGGACATTTTTATATGTCTTTTGCAACATCAGAAGAAAAGCTGCTGGTAAGAGTGGCTAAAAGAAAGGAAGAAAAACAACTCAGGCTTAAGGAGTTACACCCTATGTGGCATGAATAAAGGTAGAGCAAGGATAAAAACCACTTGTTTACTTTGGTGTATAAAACCCCACCAAGCACGATCTGAGGTGCCTTGCTGTTCGGAGCAGAGTGTGTGCTGTGTTTGTCACTGGAGACTTGGAGCGTTCAGGGTCCAACAGACCTTGGCTCAGACACCTTGCGTCTCTGGTGGGGGCAGCTGCTTGCATGCTCACAATTCTCGGTCACGTGATCTCTTGGAGCTTTTAGATATCACACTTAGCTGCTCTAATTTTTGAAGCCCTTCCATCTGCTCCATCCGCTCCAGTCACCCCAGCCTCTCCAGCCACCCCAGCCAAAGACATCACCTTGAACAATAACTTGGGTAACAATGATTTTCCTTACATGTATTCTCCCTTAGTAAGCTAACCTTAGCAGCCTGAGTCTTGTTGGTGTTGGTGGTATTGGTGTTGGTGTTGATGGTGTTGGTGTTGGTGTTGGTGTTATAAGGACTCTCGTATCATTTAAGATGAAAGCAAACTAGCAGCTGAAGTGAATATAGATTCACTCACCACATAGCGCACAGCCCCAGTGGGTCCTAGACGCGACCTGCGAGCCACTCGTGTGTTTTATGATGCAAAATGAAGGTCTGCACCTTGTGCGCATAGAAGCTAAATTCTTGTCCAAATTATGACTGATTCCCTCTCTCAAGGTGGGACGTGGGGGGATCAGAACTGCTTCCACTCTTGTGGGCCCTGCTGGTGAAGAGCTCAGGTTGCATCATAACCCAAATGTCTGCACTTCAAGTCCATCACCTGCTCTTTGGGAACAATAAGAGGCAGTTCTACTCTGTTCTTAGGAGTCAGAATCAACAGAAACAGGTTTTTAAATAAAGATTAAATAACAAGTATGACAGTTGCATGATACTACAACTATGATGTTTTAAATATGAATCTAAAATTTTGATTTTATATTTATGTAGTCTTTTTTTGCATAATTTCACTCCATACACTAAATGCTAGTTACTGAAACATCAGTATCTTCAAGGCTTTTCACGATGCCTTGATTAGTGTTTTCCATTAACTGCTATTTAATGTATCCGACTAGAAAAATTGATTTTCCAGTGACTACACACAGATTTGTATACCAACTTAAACAGTTGCAATGACATATATGCTGAAAAGTTTATAATAGCAAAAAAACAATAATACATTCCTTAACATAGTTTCTTCTATATAACATCAAATTAGGTCCAACAATTAAGTCTGCAAACTCATTTTTTCTAACTGCTCCATAGTTCATTGCTAAAGATTGCTATGATCACCTTTGAAGCATTCCCCTTGGGAAGCTATGCACTGACACCAGTGTCTAGTCCACCCTTTGGAACTCTTTCTGGAATGGTCATTGCATATGGTGGCAAGGGAGCAAGTTCACAGACTTAATTGTATAGTTGTCTGTGAGGGACTTTTTAGCCAATAAACAAATAACTGCACTGAAACACCCTCCCTGATGATCTGGCCCCCAGTGACTTTTTCTTTACCTGATGTTAAAAGAAATATTGAAAGGAAGAAATTTTGATAACAGTTAGGGCATCAAGGATAACATGATCACAGTTACAATGGCCTTTCCAGAACAAGTTCCAAAATTGCTTTGAAGGTGAACTAGGCACTGGCATTGGCGCATAGCTTCCCAAGGGGAGTACTTCGAAGGTGACCATAGTGATATTCAGCAATGAAGTGTGTAGCACTTTTTCTAGGATGAATTCACAGATTTAATTGTCTGAACTTGTAAACTTCACTGGCACTTAGAGGACAATATTTAACTTACCAGCATGGTTGCATTTGGGAGGAGAGGACCACCCATCTTCTGTACATGTAATGTTGCTCTGATAATTTGCAAGGATGTATCCTGTGTCACATAAAACTTGCACAGTGTCGCCTTCTATATGTATTTGTCCTGAAGATGAAGAATGCCCATTTTCCACCGAAGGAAAAAAGCACAGTCCTAAAGACCCAAAAGATGATGAATACATAACATAGAATTTTAAAAGTATTACATCTTAGTCTTCAAAAGAGAACTCATGTAAAAATTAGTTGCTTGAAAATCAGTTTATACATGTTGAAACCAAAATAAATATGCAATTCCATCCACCAATGTTCTATAATAAAAAGTCATTTTTGTAAATATTAAAAAAGTTACTACTTTTATTTCTCATTTGATTTTCATGAATTGCTTTCAAGATGAGCACTCAGTGGATGCCTCTGCGTCTATCTCTCAGGATCCTCTTTTTCATTTTCTGTCTTTTCTCTATAGTTGTTGAAACAATAACATATAGATAATTTTAAGGAATAAAAAGATGTGATATACAGGAAGCAAAAAAAGGGAAAATAATATAAACAAAATTGGAATTTGAATATTCAGAATAACATCAAATTTTATGTAAAATATTATACATAAAAAAGAAGTTTATTGAAAATTGTGTTCACACAATTGTAAAATGAGTACTTAAATGTTTAAAACCACCATTTAAAGTATTTAGACATTAAAACATTTAGCAATAGCTAATACATTATTCTGGGTTTTGTTTTCTCTTTAGATTTTCATAAATGACTCTTCATAGAAAGAAGAATGACATATACTAGCTTTGCTGGCTTATTCAGTCCCCACTCATATGATTGTGAAGACTCACAGATACCTTCTGTCACATATCACATCACTCATGAAGGACTCTTCCAGAAAATAGTAAGAGTATTGGCTCACTGCGACACTTTGGTGTTGGGGACCATCCTCCCTCTGTGCAGGTTGTTTGGGTCCACAGAGACTGTGAAGTAGACACATAGCTGTGATCACAGGTATAGTAGAGACATTTTCCGACAGCAACTGGGAAGATTTGTTTAGGTTGACTTTCACCATATAGTTTTCCATGCTTTATTTCTGGAGAATTGCAAGTTCTCTCTTGGGAAAAACGAAAGAAACAATATGTACATTAATTTAAAATAATGCTTCATTTAAATAATGGCAATAATTGTGTTATTTATATTTAGCTGAATCTGTCCACTTACATCAGTAATTTGGGAACTGAAAAAAATCTCTTGAAAACTACAAAGCTGTCTGAAGAGGTCAGTTTTGAATTTTAATCATAGTGGTACTTACAAAAGATATACATATTATATACATAGTGTGTATAAAAGATATACACATTATATTCTGTGTAAGTACCTCCATGATAAAAATCACACAGCAATGTATATTCAGAAGAAGAGGCTACAGGTGATTCTATCCAGTAGACTTTCAAGGTCTCCGAAATACTCTTCTGGTCTAAGAAATATGCTGCCATTTATACTTCTCCATTTACTTCCTTTGTCTCTCACTCACTTTGCCTTTCACACTTTTAGTAAAGAGAATTTAATATAAACTATTCATTTAAAAAAGATCAGCTAAAATTAAAAGAACAATATAACAAAGACATAGTAAATTCTGATGAATATCCTCCAGAAATAGTTATATGGCGTATGTTCACACATTTTTGAGTGAAATCACTGCAATTTATTGAAAATATATAAATATTATTCTTTCTTATACTCCTTGAATACTCGAGGGATCAGCTCTACTCTGGTCCCTAGGGTTGTCGTGAGTCGGATCCAACTTGACGGCACTGGGCTGGACATACCCCTTTTGAGAAAAAGAGATTGGCATGGTTCACAAGCCCAAGCCCTTCCATGAAAACAGAACTGCTTTTCTTTCTTTTGTTTCTTTTTTATTCTGTTTTGATCTCTTTTGTTCTTGTTTGATGAAGGCACATATAGCAATTCAGCTAACCAAGGATTAAACCAGGTAAAATCATTTTTCTTTGTTCTGATAGCAATCAAAGCTGATGTTCCAAACTAATTAAACCTATTAAATAGTGTGATAGGAAACACTGTGAAATATGAAGTTGTTCATCTGAAAATATAAATAAGAATGGCGTCATATTGAAAGGTGTGGTGGGGCCAAAGATAATCTCATAAACTGTCAAAAGAGACCTGGTGAGGCAATGGTTAAAGCTCACGGCTGCTAACCAGAAAAGTCCTCAGATTGAACCCACTAACTGCTCTGCTCTGGTGGCCTAGTGGTGAAGTGCTACAGCTGCTAACCGAGAGGTAGGCACTTCAAATCCACCTGGCGTTCCTTGATAATTCTGTGGGCCAGTTCTCTCTAGACTATAGGGGCAGTATGAATCAGAACCAACTTAACAGCACCTAACAGCAACAACAAAAACTGTTCTGCAGGCAAAAATACCTAGTGATCTCTTCCAGTAAAGGTAATAATCTTAGAAATCTTATGGAGCAGTTCTCATTTGTTATACAGTGTGACTATAATCAGAATCACCTTAATTCCATGGGAATCTCATTCAGAAATTCTAAAGTTGAAGGAAATTGCTGTGCTTTTATTCTTCTTAAATACCCACACATTGTTGGTTGACTCTCCGTGACCTAATTGACCTTGTTTCGACCACTCAGAGGAATCTCTCCATCTTCTCTTGATTTTAATCTAATACTCCTTCCAAAAACTCACTCTACAACAGTCAGTAGATTTATGTAGTGACTAATACACCCCAAGCACACCTTCTGTGTTTAGACTCTCTTTAACTTCCTTGGTACTCTGATGGGGCAATGCTTAAGAATTCAGGCTGCTAACCGAACGGCTGACAGTTCAAATCCACCAACTGCAGCTCGGATACCTATGGGGCTGTTTTACTCTTTCCTACAGGATTTCTATGAGTCAGAATTGACTTGATGACGAGTTTGGTGTTTTATCTCCTTTCTCTAGCCACCTAATTCAGGAGCTGAAAATCATTTCACTACTCTGTAAATGTTAACAGATTCTTATCTTTTGAATTCATATACTCTTTGATTTACATATATTTAGCTGTTAAAATGTTATGTCTCGTGAGAAGTACTGTGAAGCATGGATTTTGTTTTGTTTTTCCTTTCCAGCTTTTGTTTTGCAGCATGAAATAGACTGTCACTCAATAGATATTGTGCTACTATATAGACATATAATTTTACCTCTGCATGTGTGTTCTTTTACTAAAAGGGTAATTTTCTTAAAGACCACTTTTGGAGTTTACTAAAGAAGCCTAGTTTTCAGCTGGAATCATTGGCAGGCTTTGTTTAAATTCCACTGGCCAAATTCAAGGTGAAACAGTCCCCTTCCTCTGCTGTATCTTATATTTAGATAAGTATCATTTTATTGTCACCTCTAACAGAAGACATATCTTTTAAAATGCACTTAGAAATCAGGTGAAAAGACAATCAAATTGCACATCAACCAGGTTCCTCAGCAGGTACACCGATGACAGCCCTCAATCTAGCTGAACTGGGTGACTGTGGTGTTTTAATGGAGAAACTTAAAAAGGTATAGAAAGCTTTGTTTTTTTGCACCTGTTGTTACTGTTAATGAAGGAACTTGCCCACATATACATAAATAATATATCAAGCCCAGCATTCGAAAAATTCTTGAAATGAGTTATCCTGCAAATTAGTGAATAAAGTCCATTTAAAAATATTCTGTTGATAAATGGTGTTTAATGGTTCATCCTAACTCTCATTGTGGGTATAAATGGTTAACAAGTTCAACTGCAAATCAAAAGATTAGCAGATACAGTCTACCTAGAAACACTTCGGAGGTCCTGGCGATCTACCTCTAACATATCAGTCATTGAAAACCCCGTGAAGCAGTTTTACTCTGACACACATAGGGTCCCATGAATCAACATAGACTCCACGGAAAATGTTTCTGGTTTGAATATCACTGGAGTTTTCATTTACATAACTTAGAAAAGTGAGAGATGAATTTTAAGAGAAAATGGTAGTCATTTAAAAAAGATCATAATAAAGCATTGATAAAGATGGTAAAGAGGAAGTAAAATGTAAAAGTGTAAAAATGTAAAAACAACTTAAAGGTTCTACCAAATATAAAAATCTCTTAGGAAAAACACATTAGTATTAATTGTCAAGTATATTTTTTATTTGAAGATACAGCAAATAATCTGAAAACCTGGACTGCATGAAGAAGAACCAGGCATCAGGTTTGGAGGAAGACTCATTAACAACCTGCCTTATAAGGATGACACAACCTTGCTTGCTGAAAGTGTAAAGGATTTGAAACACTTAACTGATGAATGTCAGTGAGCATAGGCTTCCGTATGGATTGGGCTTCAACATCAAGAAAACAAAACTTCTCACAACTGGACCAGTAAGCACCATCACAACAGAGAAGGTCTGAGGTTGTCAAAGATTTCATGTTTGTTAGTTCCTCAATCAATGTCCATGGAAGCAATAGTCAAGAAATCAAAAGACACATTGCATTGGGAAAATCTGCTGCAAAGAACCTTTTTAAAGTATTGAAAAAGTAAAGACTTGAAACTAAAGTTCACCTGACCTAAACCATGACATTTTCAATCACATGTGTATGCAAAAAATGGACAGTGAAAAGGGAAGATAAAAAAAGAATTCATGCCTTTGAATCGTGCTGTTGGAGAATATTGAATGCACCAGGGACTATCAAAAGAACAGCTTTCAGCCAGAGTGCTCCCTGGAAGCAAAGATGGTAAGACTGCATCTTAACATATTTTGGACATGTTGTCAGGAGGGATCAATCCCTGGAGAAGGATATCGTGCTTGGTAAAGTGGGCAGTCACCAAAAAAGAGTAAGAACTCAACGAGATGGACTGACACAGTGGCTACAACCTTGGGCTTAAGCATAAGCTCAACTTGTGGGCCTGATGCAGGACAGAGCAGACTTTCGTTCCGCTGTGCACAGGGTCACTGTGAGTTGGAACCAATTTAGTGGCACCTAACATCAACAACAAAGTGAAAGAGTTAATGATTTCAAATTATATATTTGTTTATATATGTACAACTTGCCAATGAACTCAAAAAGTTACGTTAAAATATATTGGCATTACACTAGAAAGAATATATTTTAATTTGGGGCGAAAAATAATTTTTCTTGCCACTAATTTTTTTGAACAGTTATGTGGATGACAGTCTAATGGCTTCTTATGGCTTTACTAATGCTATAAAATACACTGCACTTGTTGAAAAGACACATTTTGAGAGATTTTGTTATATAATCAAACCATCATCACAATGAAGACCATGAAAACATTTACCGTTCTACAAAATTCTTTTGTAGTACAAATAAAAAATTTCCAAAATATTTCCAGGTCAGAGTCTGGCTTTTCTTGCAATATGGTTCTAGTTAAGGCTTTGTAAGCATGTTCACGTGGCTTAATAATCTGTATTGAATGCCTTTCCATACTTGGAACTCAGGAAACAGAGAAAACATGACTATTTTATTTTTCTTTTGGGTTATAATTTCCCCCAAAATGTATTCTTCATTGTGATCCAGGAATACAGAATATTCCTACCATCAATTCATTCAAAATTACAGATATATGAAACTGATGTAAAACTACATTTAAGAGAAATCGTGATTGAATTGTGTCCCCCAAAATGTGTGTCGCAGTTTGGCTGGGCCATGATTCCCCATGGTCTGTGGTAGTCTTCCATTTGGGGATTTTCTTATGTGGTAAATCTTAATCTCTGCCTATGGTTGACAGGGCAAGTTTGGATTATAATAAAGAGGATTGTGTGGGACTATAACACCCTTTTTAAGGTCACTTTCTGCTCCAATATAAAGAGAGTTTCTCTGGAGTGTGGCTTGCACAGTTTTTATCCTTTCATCCTACTAGAGATAAAAGAGAAGAAAGGAAGTAGAGAAGGTGTTGAGTATCTCATACTATCAAGAAAGTAGTGCTGGGAGGACAGTCTGTCCTTCCAGGTTACTGAGGTTACTGAGGTTACTGAGCCAAGCTGCTCCCAGATCAAGGACAGATGGGTGCTTCACAACGACCTTCCTCTAGGACTGACAGAAAGAAAGTGTATTCCCCTGGAGCCCATGCCATGAATTCGGGCGTCCTGCCTACTGAGCTATTTAAAAAGCTTTCTTAAAGCCATCCATTTGTGATATTTCTGTCATAGCAGTGTCAGATGATTAAGACAAGAGTGAAGCTCAGTGTTCATATATATAACTTACCTTGTCCCTCAGCACAGGATACCCACAAGGCGAGGAGGATATTAATTAGAAACAGCATGTTGGATGTTCCCAATGATATGTAAATATGCACACTCCAGTTGTGCTGTTTTAGGTCTGAAATCAGATCATTAGCAGTTACCAGCTGTGACTCTAGAACTAAATACACTACAGTATTACTAAGGAAATTGATGTCACTAAGTAAATACCAAAGTTCCATGAGTTTTGCAAAATTCAGACAATTCTCATCAGTGGTTTCATAACTATTTTGTTAATTCATCACCTATTATGTATTAACACAACTTTCAGTGAGAACAGGACTGATTGTCTCCATAAGTAACATAGTATGCTAACTTAATGAAGTAAATGTATTCCTTAGCCAGCTACTTAATACGTAACTGTCTCTCTCTATCCAAGCCATGTCACTAGAACGTTGTTCTGTCCTGTGTTTCATTTCACCTGACTTTATTACTTAGGGATCTCTGAAAGTCAACTGGGGTATTCGGACCACTGTCAACCATCTACATTTTTACAGGATTATGAAATAATATGTTTTTCCTTTTAAACTCACACTTAACCACACTGGAATGTGGTCTACACTGACTTTAACCTCTCAAGACCTCAAAGGAAAGGGAGGAGAACAGAGAGGTAAACTTCTTACCTCTAAGAAAGCAGTGCAGTAAACAGAGCACATTTTTGAACCTAGGGTCCCTGCTCAAAGAAGCTCCTTGTCCAGATGAAGATTGATGAGGGTCTATAGACAGAAAGCTTTCATGTGGAGCAGAAATTTTGAATTTGAAAATGTAGCCAACTTTACTGTGAGAAAATAAACTTCTCTTTGTTGAAAATGATAAATTGTTTAGTGGAGCAGAGGAGTGCAGAAATAGACTCACACATGTAGATCACTAATTTTATGAACCAATGCAATTTGATAGGGGGAAAAATACAAAACATTTTTTCTAGGAATGTGGGAACAACAACTGGGAACTGGGAAACGAAACCAAACTGAACTTTGATTTCTTTCTCACATCAATTACATCTATTTAATTTGGAGTACAGTCTTAAATGTGACATTAACCGGTAACACCTGAGAAGTAAGCATACTTGAATACATTGTCATTGGTAGTAAATTAATACTTCTCTAAAAATAAAAAATATATATATTTAAAAAAGGACACATAAAAGACTACTACTTATTTTTCAAAATGTTAGTTTGGATTTCAGCAATAATTTATGTCCTGCCAAAGATATTGTCATAAGGCTAAAAATAAAATAGTCATTATATTAGCAAGAGCTATTTGTAATGTGTCAGGCAGATGATTTATGTGTATCAAACGAATAAACCCTTCAATTAAAATATTACAGCAATCACTTCATAGACTTAGATTCACAAATGTATTCAGTATCATTATTCTTCACACACAACGTAAACATTTAATTAAAAATATTACATAATACTAAAATAGCTAACATTTAAATGTCTGATCTTCCCAATTTTTGTCTAGAATGAAATTGTGTTTGGAAAATTGTAAAATTAAGTTACCTAAGATAAATTTGAAGTGGCCATCCGAAGATTTAGATACAACTTCTTGGCTCCTGGCTTCATTTTTACCCTATCAAGAGCCATCTCCAGTGCAGATTAAGTGTGAAACTCAGGAACGCCCAGCAATGATGACTTAACTACAGTGAGACACTTTCCTGGCCCCCATCATGTGCTCTTAAAATTGCCACACTGCCAACAATCCAAGACAGACACATCTATCCTTTAAACCAGTTGCGTTATCAGCTTCCATTGAAAAAAGTCCAGTTTACAAGTTCAGGATGAGCTTCCGCTTCAAGATGTCTTGTCTTGTAACACTGACAATTAAGTCCAAGAATTTAATTGTTCTAAGTGCTACATACTACACTGCTGAATATTACCAAAGTCATCTTCGAAGGACTCCCCTTGGGAAGATATGCACTTAGCCAGCGCCTAGCCCACCCTTCAAAGTAATTTTGGAACTCTTTCTGGGATGGTCACCGAGCATGGTGGCACGATGGGAAGTTTGCCAACTAAATTGTATAACTGTCTGTGAGGGGGTTTTTAGCCAGTAAACAAATAATTCTATTGGAACACCTTCCCTACTTATCTCTTCTGGCCGAAATGACTTTTTTCTTTGCCTGAAGATAAAGGAAATACTGAAAGGAAGACATTTCGCTGACATTCAGGGCATCAAGGTTAATAGGACAACAAATCTGATGGCTGTTCCAAAATTGTCTCGAAAGGTGGACTAGGGGCAGGCATCAATGCACAGCTTCCCAAGGGGAGTATCTCGAAGGTGACTGTAGTGATATTAGCAATGAGGTATACAGTATTTTTTCTAGGATAAGTTAGTGAACTTGATTGGTAGTCCTCATAATCTACTAGCAATCAAATAATGAATTTTGGTGATCTAAGTTTATAAATACCAATCATATAATGTACTTCTTGTTCTTTGTTTCACACTTATTAAAAAAAAAAGTCTCTGCAGTATAGCCATTGTGAAGTAGTGCATTTCACTTCATGGAATTCAGCCCCTTCCTGGGTCCATCCACTTCACTTCCAATAAATCTGTCAACGTTACTGTAACCTGACTGTGGGTGATTACTCTCAAATATTCATTGCTTTAGGCGACAGGATTCTGAAGGATATTGTCTTGTATTCCAGAGAGGTTTTAGAACTGGCTCATCCTGTTACCAGAAAGGGCTCCTTGTGCATATAGCTATCTCCTCCAATTCTCTGGGTTTGCTGAAAACACATCTCTCAGATCAAATCCTCTGCTTATTGTGAAGTCGGCTCTTTGAGACATTTATTACCTGCATTTCCTTTTCCTTTCTTTTTATGCTCATTTCCTGAGACTATGTCTGGATTCATTGCCAAATTAAGTTGCGTGAGATTGCTGTCTCATGGCCAGTCTATGTGTTGGACTGTCTTTTCTTTCTGGTGCACAGTAGGATTTCTGATGAAAATGTAGGCATTTAATACTTGTAAGTTTCCCCATATGATAAGAAATGTCACTTTCAGAACAGAAGCGGAAGCTCCTTGGCCAACTCCTTCATCTTGTATTATGCATTATGTCCCTACCTCAGTCCTGTATACAGGGTGCTGGCATGCACTCATGGAAGGGAAATTTAAAAGACCCAAACTATTGTAGGGGTCATTTGAATTAACTAAATTAAACTCTCTAGATAGTAACTTACAGGCTAAACCCACCATTGCTGGGTCCACTCTGACTCATAGTAACCCTACAGGACAGAGACTTATCACGTAGAGTTTCCAAGGAATGCCTGGTGGATACAAACTGCCAATCTTTCGGTTAGTAGTTATAACATTTAAGCACTATGCAGCCAAGATTTCCTAGAGGCTAAACCTAACCCAAACCAAACCCACAGCAACTGAGTTGATTCTGACTCATAGTAAACCTATAGGACGGAGTGGAGATGTCCCCTGGAGTTTCCAAGGAGCACCTGGTCAATTCAAACTACTGACCTTTCAGTTAGCAGCTGTCGCACTTAACCACTGCACCACAAGGGCTTCTTGGAAGATAAGGGCTTACAAATAAAACTAAAGCTAAGAGAGATATTTTGTCATTGGTACTTGGAAGTTTCCAAAAATAATCAAAATGATAAATTTGCCTCCTTGCAGGAGACTGTTTCAAAATGAGTTAAACAAATCAAAGAATTACAGTGTCATAACTCTGTAACCTTGACAATTAGCTGCCCAGCAGCAGCCTGTACACCCTCCCTTTCCCAGAGTTACTCTTTTTCTCAAAATGGGCCCCTTAACCAAGATGTTTCTTTGGTGGATTGAATTGTGTCCCCCAAAATGTGTCAACCTGGGTAGGCAATGATTTTCAGTATTGTATGGTTGTCCTTTTGGTGTATCTGATGTGATCGCTATTTGTGTTGTAAATTCTAACCTCTATGATGTTTATGAGGCAAGATTAGGGTCAATTATGTGAATGAAGCAGAGTTCAGTCTACAGAATTAGGTTATACCTTGAGTCAATCATTTGAGACATAAATGGAGACATGAGCAGAGAAGAGAGAGACCTAATGCTACCAAGTAAGAAGCACCAGCAACAGATTGCATCTTTAAACCTGGGGTGATGGCATAGAGAAACTTCTGGATCAGGGAAAAGCCAATGACAAGACTTTTCCCCAGAGTAAAGAGAATGAGAAAGTCTTCCCAGGGAGCTGGCATCCTGAACTCAGAATTCTAGCCTCCTAAACCCCGGTGATGTAGTAGGTTAAGTACTCGGTCTGTTAAGCAGAAGATTGGCAGTTCAAATCTGCCAGGTACTCCTTGGAAACACTATGGGGCAGTTCTACTCTGACCTCTAGGGTGCTATGAGTCCTACCCAACTTGACAGCGGTAGGTTTGGTTTGAGTTTAGTAAACCATGATAGAATAAAGTACTGTATTAAAGCCATCTACTTGTGGTATTTCTGTTGCAGCATCACTAGATATCTAATACAGGCTCTGTTTCCCAAAATGGCCCCCTTTCCCCAGATGGTATAGTCCCTGGCATCTGTAGCCCACACTCTGCCTCCAACACCTGGCTTCCTTCCTCTCTCTGTCCCTTCAGCAGTTACTGCACTGTACCACTGAAAGCTTCCCTACTGAGCCTCTTCATTACGTGAAACAAACTTCACTCAAGAATTTAGAATTTTGGTTGATATATAACAGCTGGTCTGGTAGCTTTATGTAATTTAATAAATTCACTGATACAACCATGTAACTCTCAAATCCATTATCATTAAGTCAATTCCAACTCAAAGAGTGATTGAAAAACAGAGATAGAAAAATCGTGTACAATTCCTAAGCATCTGGCCTAACATTACTGGCACGGAACTAAGTGCGTATACACAAACTATTATCACAAACTATATTTAAACTATCCCAAATGTTTTCTTCCAAAAAATAGATGGCAACAAGGTTCAGAATTACAAACAATATGAACATGAAAATGTTTATAACCATAGGTGTTATTTGACTAAACTTTTTTGAGGAAACTGTGGTATAAAGCCGGAAGAGTTTGGATTTTGTATCGCTTTCAAATCCATTTTCGTCCCTGGTGTCCACCTGGCGTTGGCTGAGTTAGTCAAATGCCATAAATTAGATTGGGAAATATTGTAAGTTGTCACTAATCCATAAAGACAATACAGATGAAGCTAAACAGAGAATACATATATATTATTACAATTGAATGAAAATGTATATTCCCGTATAAAATCACATGCTCACCTATATGCAGCTTCCACTGCTCTCCCTGCACGGTGACAGTACACTCTTCCTCTCTGCCCCACAGTCTCCTATCTCCTCCTCTCTACCCACACCCCTTCCTCATGAAGTCAGTAGAACGACAAGCTATAGATGCATAGAACCATAAAGTGCCCACAAAACACGGTCACTCTGTGATGCCAAGTCCAATCCATTGCTATGCGAAGAGTTGACCTTCATTATGATTTATGGACAGGGGCAGCATCAGGGCCAGGGGCCATGCTTCCAGGGAAACCCTGAAGCCCCTGGACCATCAATTGTGGTCTTCTAGTGCAGATCTCAGAGTGCACCCCTATTTATTCTTGCGTTGCCAGTGAGACTCAACTTTGTGAGTTCCATTGCAACTATCACTAGTGATGGCAGGCACTATCTGGTTCTTCTAGTCATGAGTTGATATAGACACCCATTCACATGGGTCTCTCTGTCTTCTAGGTTCTCTTTGCCCCATGTCTTTACGGACCTCAGTGATCATCCGTTCCGGCTGAGTTGGGACCATTTGCTGTACCCTCAGATGGCAGCTTTTAAGACCCCAGATGCCACTCACCAGTGTGGAGTGCAGAGAGCCCTAAACAGAGAATATTAAATAAAATAAACTTATAGCCTTGTAATTCAAGCAGGTACAGATCTTGCTTCAAAATTTCTCCACATAGAACAGGTCCACCTCACACATGGCCACAACTTTCCCAGTAACTTGCTCATTATTACTGTAAAAAGCCCAGACATTTCAATAGGAAAATCTTAAATCTAAAAAACAAACTAGGCAACCTAACACCCTATATAGACCAGAAGCCAACAGAATGAATGGACTGCAGGGAGAAATCTGTGTATTTTCCTATTGCAGCACTAAACTCTCAGGGTGAAGCTACTATTCTAATCAATGAAGAGTTATGCAAAATTTTAATTGACACAGATTCTTCTTATTCCAGTAAACCCCACAAATTTACAACAGCTTTTTTTCTGGAGAAATACTCAAGGGCCCTAATGAAGAACAGATTTTAACCCATTCCCAGCCTGTTCTGTCTCTTTGGGTCCTACCAAGGACATGCACCCTTCTTGTCCAGTTTAGATACTCCTGTAAATCCATTATTCAAATTAAATGCTCAGAAACAGGAGGAATGCTAGATTTATCTGAAGCCAATCAAAAGATAGACCTATGATAGAAAACACCTCAAATTAAGAAGATAATCCTATTTACAAGCACTCAGGCTACCAATATGAAAGGTCATTCTCCTCCTTGATACTATTCTATTGAACATCTTTCTTTGGTACTCAAAAGTTTATAAGCTAATGTTTGTAACAATGTTGATGAATCCTATCAGATGAACTGATGAAAAATCAAATAAATACCTCTAAATTGTCCCTAAAATTTCTCAATACATTTTAAAAAACAGAAGTTAAATAAGAACTTGTCCTTATAATTCAAGACTTTTTGACTGAAGGCTTAATAAACACTTGCAGTAGTCCTTGCAACTGTTTTCCCTGTTAAGAAATGCAACAGTTGGGGCATGAGATTTTTACAAGTTATGTGAGAAAAATACCATTGTAATACCAGGCTTTCCCCTTGTTCCTCACCCGCAGCTTCTCCTTCATGATGTTCACCTTGAAGGGACTCACTTTACAGTAGCTGATTAAGGCATCATTTTGCTTTGCTTTGCTTTGCTTTACTTTGCTTTGCTTTGTTTTGTTTTAGCGTATCAGTTCATCTGGAAGTCAATATTTGTTTGCTTTCAATTCCAGGAACCAGTAATTTACGTAAACTCTTATACCCCAAAATTTTACAGAGTCTCAAGCCTATTTTTCTCAGATTTTGCATGTTGATTTACAGCCTTTTTCAGTTCAGAGGATTCTACCTTATGATAATGTGTAGATGACATTAACTTCTCTATTCTAACTCTTAGTGGGGACATCTAACAAATAGTATTATTTTTTATTATATTTGGCCAACTGAGGTCACAAAGCTTCCAGAGAAAAGTTAGAGTCAACCCAATCTTTTAAAAAAACTTTGGGATATCTCATTTCATCAAAAAGATCACTATCAAAAAGTAAAGAGATCATCTAAGCTTATCCTGTTTCTACTACCAAGAAACATTTAAGATAATTTCTACAATTTTGCAGCCAATGAAGCTATTGAATATCTAATTTTTCTGTGCTTATTCTATCCACTTTACTATTATCTAAGGATTTCAGTGCCTGACCCCTTCTGGCTCTTGGAGGATACAAAAAAACCTATCACTTAAATAAAGAGGAGCTCTTAATCCCTGTGCAATGAAAGCTACATGCTTTCTCTGGAGTCTCCTAGTTGTAATTTAGAATTTTCACATTTTGTCCACTAGATTATAGGAATGCTTTAAGAGCCCTCACTCGAAAACACAAAGGACAACACAGACCCATGAGTTGTCACACTATTAAGCAAGACAAGTCTGTGAGGGGCTACCCCCAGTGTAGCAGTCAATGATTTATTTGGCTAGACAAGTTGAGGTTATAGCAAACACAGTTTTAGGAAAATCTATTGATGTTTATGCCCTTTACACAGTGTCAAACACTTTAAATTTCAATCTTAACACTTTCCTCAAGTTGGTAAGCTGACTTCTTATGAAGTCTTCCTTTGACCACTTCTACTATTCAGTTACATACTGTGAACTCTCTGAATCCGTCTACAGTATTAATGTTTACCTAATGAGGATGATCATTCACCCATGATTGCTTCAGTCATGCTCAACAGGTTTATTTCCTAGAAAAGTATTATTAGTTGAATTCTGTCTTCCCAAAAAATGTGTGTCAACTTGAATAATCCATAATTTATTATGTGGTATCCATCATTCCATCATTGTCATCTGATGAGACTTACTTATGCGTTGTAAATTTACCTATCTGTTGTAAATCATGCCTTTATGATGATTATGAGGTTAGATTAACAGCAGTTGTTAATGAGTCCATATTCAACCTGTAAGATTAGATTGTGTCTTAAATCAACCTCTTTTGAGACATGAAAGAGAGAAATAGTAGACAAGCAGGGGAAATTAATACTGCCAGGAAAACAGCACCAAGACAGAGTGCATTCTTTGGACCTCTGGTTCCTATATCACAAGGGGAAGACAGACAACAAGGATATTTTTCCGAGAGAGAACAGCTTTCTCTATAGCTGGCAGAACTAAATTGGACTACTGTCCTACTGACTGTGAAAGGTTAAATCTGTTTCTTAAAGTTATTCACTTGTGATATTTTTATTATAACAGCACTAGGTAACTAAGAAAACAAGATTTGCAGAAACCATGTTACCAAATCTTCATTTAGTTTTATTTGTAGATAGATTATATTTAAAACCTGAACCTACCAGCTCCCACTAGCAGGGAAGATATGTCATACCTACTCAAACCACCACTTGAAAGTAACTCCCTTCCTGAAATCACTTCAACAGAGCAAACTGAAATAATCACACTCACAAAAACTTGCAAACTGGATTCTGGATCATTAGTAACTATTTTTATGGACTTCAGATAGGTTACTGGTATTATTCATTATTTTTGGCATGTTACGGAAATTAAAAAGATTCCTAATACTTTTCGACTCGACGGCACTTGGCTTTTAATACTTTCTAAGAGCCAAGTGAAAAGGACTGTTTAGTAGCCAACCTCTTAGAAGTCATTCTATTACCCTCTTTTATTGCTGTTATAAAATACAAACCCATGAACCCAAATGAGGTTCCACAAAGAAACTAAATTTAAGGAAACAACTTGGCTCCTAGAGCACTTAAACAAGCTGTTTCTCAGTTAACCTTCAAAGATGCCACCCTCGTTCAAAACCATGATAATTCCAATCATAATCACAATGAAGAGTAGGAAGTAGAAAAATATTAATAGAACAGTTATGCATCCTGTAAATATGACACCTGTAAAATGTTGCCTCTCAAAATCTGAGTGGAAAGAAATTTCAGAAGCACTTTTTAAACAGCAACAATCAACCCTCGCAGATGAAATTAGAACATGAAAGCAGGTCAGTTGTCACCAGGATCCAACCACTGGATTGGGAAATAGGCTTAGTAGAAAACCTGTCTTCCCAGAATGCTTACATGTTGTGATAGTTAGAAATCGCTGGCATGATAATACAGAAATAACAGAAGATGAACCATCAAGTCTTTAGAACCAACTTGGGGGAATTTTTCTGTAGTTATAGACCATGTTTTTCCTCATAGTTTAGAAAATCACTAGCTCGTCATGAGACAAATCACCCAATAGCCAGTGATAAAAACTTTCCCTCCTTCCATCTTTCTTCCCTTTATGTGGCCTCTGCCACTTTCTAAGGGGCCACAGTTGTTTACCTGGAGAGACATTATCTTGCTGCTGTCTGGATTCACCATCTTGGACCTCAGCCACAAGACAGGAGCTAGACAGTAAGAGAAAGAAGCATCATGTATCTTCCAACAGAAGAAAAAGTACCCTGTAACCAGGGATCCACATTTTTCCATGTACTACCTTTCTTCTATCTTTGTGGCCTGTATTGGTTTGCAACACTCCGCAGTTACTGGAAGTTAGAGGTAGCATATTGCTGCAGCCCAGATTTGCCTTCTAGCCACATGCTGAACCCTTCACTGCCATTTTTGTTTGTTTTTATCTATCTATCTGTGTATCTATCTACGTATCTATCTATGTATCTATGTATCTATCATCTATCTATCTATCTATCTGTCTGTCTGTCTGTCTATTATCTATCTATCTATCTATCTTCTGTCTAGCTGTCTGTCTACCTTTCTATCTATCCAATCTATCTATATTTATTTTTGTTGTTGTTACTTTCTCTGCCTCTAACTTTCATTCTTTTCTTTTCTTCTCCCACTGTGCCCCATATGTCATCCTCTGCCTTTCTTGATCAGCAATGCCACACTGCTCAGCTAGAGAGCCACCAGTGCATAGCTCTCCCAGGTCTATGTCTCTTCTGCCTGTAGAATCCCCCAGAGCAATTTTTTGTTTTATTTTTTACAATTTCTTCTTTCCTTCTCCCTGTAGTTCATTTCTCCCTCCAAGTTAGCCCAGTGTGGTGGACCTTCCCTTTCATAGCAGGCTACCATCACATCACTCTGCTAAAGATCCACTGTGCACGGCCTCCAGGATCCCTGTCTCTCACTCTGGCAGGTTCACTCAGAATCTTCTTCTTGTGCTTTCTTCTCTGGTTTCTCTTATCTCCCTCCCTCCCTTTCTTTCCTTTCTACTCTTAACCAAGCCCCATAAGGTGTCCTCTCTGCTTCTCAGTGGCAGTGTTGCACTGCTTGGCTAGAAAGCCACTATTCCATGGCCTCCTCAAGTCCTAGCCACTGCAGACAACCATTTCTTTTGCTACAATATTTTTTATTTATTTGTTTCTTTTCTCTCTAACTCTACCTTCTTTTCCTTTATCCTGTCACCTTCTCAAAAGGCTGCTACATGTCACTCAGCTAGGTGTTACCAGCACATGGACTCACCTGCCTGTCAAATTCTAGTACACCTTCATTTTATTTTATTTTTTCCTTCCCTTTTTCCTTTACCATTTTTTACACTTGTTCCTATCTCTTTTTTCACTCACCCATTTAGCTCTTTCCATCCATTCTTCTTCCTTCCGTTTTGTCCATATGCACCGAATGCCAAGTGTTATGCCCCTCAGAAGCATAAATATGGTCACCCTGTATCATGGCCCAGCCATTTTAGCCTCAGTCACTGAAAAAACTACCAATGCCTGCCCCCTGCCTTCTGGTGGACTTGATTTGCTACATTATTAGCTGAGTGACCAGACTTGACAGTCTGGACAACATGGTGACAAGTGTTATGCCCATAGGTAAGCAAGCAACAAAATATACTGTCTTATTTCCCAGATATAACCAAATATATAAAACAAAAACAGGGTGAAACAAAGAAATCTACAATCAATAACCAAACGAAACAATTTCTGAATTGTCAGAAATGGCAGACAACATCAAAACATACAAAAAACAGGAGAGAGTTGCTCCCAAATGCTACCACAATAAAACATCAGGTTACCAGACATTAGAACAACCTGAAAGGGAATTCAAACTTATTTTTCACATTTAGGGGCTTCAAGAGATGAAGGAAATTACAGACTAAAATAAGAAAAAATATAGAAAAAAAATGGAAACTGTGCACAAAATTAGGGAAAACACAGACAAAATGGAAGAATTTAGGAAAATGGCAGAAACAAAGTGTCAAAATAAGCAAACTATTGGACATCATGTGAAATCAGGAATTAGAAACCCAAAAGGTAAACTTGACGATTTCAAATGGACAATACAATGAGGCTTTAGGAGCAAATTTGAAGCAACGGAAGACAAGATCAGTGAAATCAGAGACAATATTTTTGATACCACTCTGAAAGAACAATCAGGCAAAAGAATGAATATAAATGAAGAAACCCTGAGATTTATATGAGATATCATCAAAAGGAAAAATTCGGCTGTGTTCAGAGTTCCAGGACGAGGGATGAAAATGAAAAACACAAAGAAGATCATTGAAGATTTGCTGACAAAAAAACTGCCGTAATATCAAGAAAGATGAGAAACGTCCATCCAAGAAACTCAACAAAACCCGTATAGGATAGTTCCCAGAATATAATCACTGACGCATGTCAAATCATACTTACTAATTCCAAAGACAAAGAAAGAATCCTGAGAGCAGCTCAAGAGAAATGAGAAGTCATGTACTGAGATGAAACAATAAAAATAAGCTATGGTTACTTGGCAGAAACCATGGAAACAAGAAGACAATCATATGATGTACATAAAGTCTTGAAAGGGAAAAAACAGGAATTAAGGCAATATGAGATCTTCAATTAAGTCAGCGAAACTGACACTTTGTTTACATTGGCAACACTATACAAACAACTTGGTCAAGTTTCATAAGCCTGGTATATCAGTGTCTCACAGGTGCTTTCATATCAACTTGTGAGGGTGTCTTGCTGAGTGGCATTTATTATTGTTGTGTGTTTTGGTGTGCCATTGTGAGAATGTCAGAGGTTCAATTTGAGCACAAAACCACAGTAAATTTCTTGTTAAACTTGGCAAGAGTGGAGGTGAAATCAGAGACATATTAGTTTAATTTTATGGGTGCCACATCCAGTGCCCCAACAGTCAGCACTGCGAAGGGTCCGAGGCCGAGATGGGCAGGAAAGGGGATGGGGAAAAAACCACTCATACAAGAAACACATCACACAGAAAAACACATCACATAAGATAAATTTGGGGCCAGGTGGGATCAAGGTCTCTGATGGAGGACCATGGACCCTGATTATCTTTTACAAGCTTTATTTATATGCTTAACAGGTAGGAAGGCATCAGGGCAGCACACACTGCCAAAAATGGTCATGATCTTTGTAGGAAGTATTTGGATTGGTTACAGAGAGCACAGAAGTTTTGTCTTTGAACAAAGGAAAGGAACATGAAATAGTTTTAGTCTGGGCTCATTATCCTGCTAACAGTTTCAAGGAAAAAGTTTTGCCTGAGTTGCAAATAGTTCAGCCCGGAGTTATCATTCTGCAAATAGTCTCAAGGAAATAGTTTAGCCTGAATTGCGAATAATTCATTCTGGGCTTATTATTCCACAAATGGTCTCAAAGCGCCAAGCAGGAAAGTGCAAACATGGGAGGAGGGAGGAGAGGGCAATGGAGCTAGGACACAGTAGCTCCCAGCCCGCAGCTTCATGGGAATAATGCCATGAAGAAAACAGCAGTGTACAAATGGGTTAAACATTTTTTCTGAGGGAAGAAAAAGCATCACTGATGAAGAGAGGTCAGGGCAGAGAGTGAAAAGCAGAACTGACAAAAATGTTCCAAATGTTCAGTTCACTTGTGTGTCAAAATTGTCTTATGACTGTCAGAAGCAAAGTAGACAAAGTAAACATTGATACAGAAACAGTTAGGTAAATATTAACTGAAAATCTTGGCATGATAAAGGTGTATGCCAAAACGGTCCTGAAGGATCTCACTGATGAGAAAAAGCAAAAGAGAGTTGAAGTTTGTCAAGAACTTTTGGGGAGGTAAGTTGATGTGGGCCATGTTATTAGCGGTGATGAAGCGTGGGTGTGCCACTGGGACCCTGAAACAAAGCACCAAAATGCACAGTGGAAACCAGCATATTCTCCACAACCAAAAAAGTTCCATCAGTCCAAATCAAGAATCAAAATGATGTTGCTAACCTTTTCTGATATCAGAGGGATAATTATGTTTTTTATTTGGAAGTGCTGAAAAGGCTGCATGGAAAGCACAAAAATGACCTGAACTTTTAGCCAACAACTGACAGCTTTTGCATCCCAACGATGTACCAGCTCATACAGCACTGTCTGTAAGGGAATTTTCAGCCAGTAAATAAATAAATGTATTGGAAAACCCTCCCTACTCACCCAATCTGGCCCCCAATGACTCCTTCTTTACTTAAATATAAAGGAAATATTGAAAACAAAATATTTTGATGGCATTCACGACATTAAGGATAATATGATGACAGCTCTACGGGTCATTCCAGAAAAGGAGTTCCAAAATTTCTTTGAAGGATGGACTAGGCACTGGCATCTGCGCACCACTTACTAGTTCTTCAAAGATGATGCAGTGATATTCACTAGTCAGGTATATAGCACTTTTTCTGGGATGAATTCATGGACTTAATTGCCAAATCAAACTTACGTGAGTTAGTAAAGGGAATCATTTGGTTACAGATATAACAGCACCAATCTAGAACACAAGACAAAAGGGACACAAGACAACAAGGGAACAGAGATGTCAATCTTTAAACAACAACGTCAGAACAATAAAACAGAGAATAAATGACATAGCAACAGAACTTTCAAATGGAGACGAAGTCAAGGTCTTATCAAGTAAATAATGGCTGTTTTGAGAAGAAGGACAAATTTCAAGGTAACCACGTAGAAAGTTAAGAAGCACATAAAGTCTTAGCAAACACAAAATGAACAGTGGAAAAAACAAACAAAATATCTCCATAAAAAAATAATTTAAAACAGGAGAACAGGAGAAAAAGAAAATGTCAGTACCACAAACAAAAAACACTACAAAATGACAGTAACAAGCTCACACCTATCCATACTCACATTGAACATAAATACTTAAATACACACATAAAGAGATAGAGTGCCAGAATTGTAAAAACAAATAGTACCCATCAATACATGTCTACAAGAAATACACCTTAGAAACAAAGACATAAATACACAAAACTCAAAGAGTAGAAAAAAATATACCAAGCAAACAGCAACCTAAAAAAGAGCAGAAATGGCAATCCAAATCTCAAACAAAATAGACATTAAAACAAAATCCACCATAAAAGACAAGGAAGGACATCACATAAGAATTAAAAGGATAATACACTGTGAGGCCATAATCCTAGTAAATATCTTAGACTGGGTTCTCTAGGGAAGCAAAACCAGTAAACCATAAAAATATACACAGAGAAATTTAAATCAAGGAAACGCCCCTTGCAGCCTTAGAGGCCATACCGTCTCAAGTCTATGAGTCAAGATAATGGCTTCTCCTGACTAATGTAGCCATAGAGTCTGGTGAATCCAAGATTGACAGATCGGGAAGCACTGTTGTTGCTCATGGTCTATGAACATCAGTTAATCTCAAAATCAACAGACGAGACCCCAGGGAAGCTGTCAACTCAAGCCCCAGAACTGGATGTCAGATGAACAGGAGCAAGCTTCAGGATCCAGAATGAGCAAAGCCCCCAAGCTCTGCCAGAACATCTTCCCACACTTGATTCAGATGACACTCCCAAAGAAACTCCTTGCTACTCACAGAAGATCCTCTCAGAGAAGTGATCACGTGTGAAGTCTCTATAGGGAAGCGACGACAGCATCACACCAATGCCAAAACACTGAAAATCACAGCCCAGCCAAAATGACACACAAGCATAACGATCACAATGAATAACTGTGCACCCGATGACAGGACTCCAAAATACATGAAGCAAACTGTAACACATTAAGAGAAACTGACAATTCCACAATCATGGCAGGCAATCTCAACACATCACTCTTGGTAAAGGATGAAACATTCAGAAGAAAATCAACAAAGATACTGTCATGTTTTGAATTGTGTCCCCTGAAAAATTGAGTAGAAGTTTGGACAGACCATGATCACCAGTATTAGGTGGTTGCCCACCATTTTGTCATCTGATGGAATTTTACTGTGTGTTGTAAATTCTATCACTATGAATAAGACGGATTAGTGGAATGTTATATTGATGGGGTCTACAAGATTGGATAGTGTCCTGAGCCTACCTCTTTGGAAATAGAAATAAAGTGAAAACAAAGTAGAGAGACAAACAGGGAACTCATGCCACCAAGAAAGCTGCATGAGGAACAGAGTGCTTCCTTTGGATCTGATATTCTTGCATTGAGATGATCCCAGGGTCAGAAAAAACTGGTGCATCATAAAAATCTTCCTCCAGAGTCAACAGAGAGAGAGAAAGCTTTTCTCTGGAGATGAATTTGGACTTCCAGACTTCTGGATTGTGAGAGAACAAACTTCTTTTTGTTAAAGCCATCCGGTTGTGAAATTTCTGTTATAGCAGCACTGGATGATTAAGACAGATACAGAAGACCTAAAGGCACAGTAAGCCAACCTCGTCTTAAAAACATGTAAAGAACTGTCCACCCAACAGTAGCAAAGTACATATTCCTTTTGAATGTACATGAATGCGCACCAGAATAGATCACATTTTAGGCCACAAAGCAACCATCAACAAAATCCAAAACACTGAGATAGTACAAAGCATCTTCTCTAATCACAACATCATTAAAGTAGAAATTAAAAACAGGAAGAGTGAGGACAAAAATCAACATGAAATAATACCCTGAGTAACATCTTGCTTAGAAAATACCAGGCAATAGAAGAAATTGATGATGAAATCAAACAATTTCTAGAATTAAATGAGCATGAAAATACATGATACCCAAGCCTTTGCGATACAGCAAAGACAGTGCTCAGAGTTCAATCTATTGCAGTAGATGTGCAATAGGGACAAGATCAAAACATTAGCTATACAATTTGAACAAATAAAAAGATAGCAGCAAAAGAAACCAACAGCCACCAAAAAAAGGAAATAATAAAGATTAGAAGAAAAATAAATAAGAGGATAGAAAAGCAATAAAAGGGATCAACAAAACCAAAAGTTGGTTGTCTGAAAGAAGTACATAGTGAGCTGAGAACACTGTGCTGTGCTTCAACACGAAAAATGTGCAACGCTTAATGGGAAAATGTCAGATGTAGTAAGGAGTCAGTTTCAGAATGCAACCACTAGCCAAATTTGGAATAAGTTGAGCTTCAAAAATAAAAATGACTATAATCAATCTTTCTCCAAAGAAGACATTCAGGAAGCTAAAAGATATATGAGGAAATGTTCATGATCATTACCCATTAGAGAACTCCAAATCAAAACTACGATGAAATACCATCTCACCCCAACAAGGCAGGCACTAATCTAAAAAAACCCAAAATAACAAACGTTGGAGAGGCTGTGGAAAGATTAGAACTTTTCTACACTGTTTGTGGGAATATAAAATGGTACAACCTCTATGGAAAACAATTTGGTACTTCCTTGAAAAGCCGGGAACAGAAATATCGTGATCCAGTAAACTCACTGCTTGGAATATATCCTACAGAAATAAAGGCTGTCACACAAACAGATACATCCACACGAATATTTACTGCAGCACTGTCTACAATAGCAAAAAAAAAAAAAAAAATGGAATCAATCTAGACTCCATCGACAGGTGAATGGCTAAACTGTGGTATGTATACATAATGAAACATTATCCATTATGAAACATCTCATAATCTGGAGTCAACTCAAAGACATGCTGAGTGAAATAAATGGGCTAATGGTTCATCCACTTGAATAATATGTGGTTAGTTCTCACAGTCCAAGCCATGTCACCGGAACTCTCTTCTGCCCTGTGTTTCTTTTCATCCTACTTCATTCCTTAAGGGTCTCTGAAAACTAACTTGGGTGCTTGTACCATTTTCAATCATCTGTATTTTTATGAGATTGGGGAAGAAAACTGTTTTGAAGTTTTTGTCCATCTGTTGGTTTGAAAACTCACACTTGATCACTCTAGCTAGTGCAACACTTTCAGACATTGTTAGTATTAAAATGATTTCTAACTAAAGTCTTTTGAGGCACCTGTTTTATATGGCTCAATATATTCTGACACATACAATGCTTTCCCCTTTATCAAAGAAATATCACTCAACTCTCACTTTTCTGTACTCTACTCTCATGTGTTTTTAATTGCTTTTATTCTTCCATTTCATATACATATGTGGAGATGTATACGTGTGTGTATATATACGTATGAGCACTGCCGGTAAGATCATCAATTCATCCTAGAAAAAGTGCTACCTACCTCATTGATGAGTATCACTTTGGTCACCTTCAAAGTACTTCCCTTCAGAAGCTAGGCACCACCAGCAGCAATTTTGGAACTCTTTTTCTGGACTAGCCATCAGAGCCATCATTGTATTATTCATGATGTCCTGAGTGTCGTCAAAATGTCCTCCTTTCAATATTTCCTTTATCTTCTGGTAAAGAAAAAAATGCATTGGGGGCCAGACCAGATGAGCAGGGAGGTTGTTTGAATGTATTTATTTGTTTGCTGGCTAAAAACAGAATTACATACAACTATACAGTTGCGATGGTGAACTTGTCACCTTGCCACCATGCACAATGGCCATTCCAGAAATAGTTCCAAGATTTCCTTAACGGGTGGACTAGGTGCTGGTATCAGTGCATAACTTCCCAAGGGAAGTACTTCAAAGGTGACTGCAGTGATATTCAGCAATGAGGTATGTAGCACTTAAAACAATTAAGTTATGGACTTAGTGGTCATATCTTGTATAAGCATATATACATACAAAGATATAAATATCTAGAATTTATTTATAATGAAATGTGCCTACATTTCAAACTATATTTGTCATGGATTAAGATATCATCCTTTATATCAAGAATTGCTTTCAAACACATAATTTAGTACTAAATACATAATATTACTACAAAGGTAGAGAAACCATTCATTGACCAAAACCATAACTGTGTGTTAAAAACTATGAGTATATTTGTTTATTTGCTTATAATAGCTTCGAAGTACTGAAAAATATATGAAATTGTGTACAATCCAGGCTTCCATGGTAGTCTATAATCTGACCAATTTCTAATAATAACAATGATATAGTCAACGTGAAACAAAATCTAACTACTTGAGTTCCCAAAAGCAAGCAGAAATTGGAAAGGATCTAATATCTAGAAGAATAAAATAAACCTGTGAAATCCATATTTTCCAATCTTTTAACTGGGGACACACCCCAGTCCACATGATGCATGGATGACAGAGGTTAAGCAGCAATGAGCAGTCTTGTTTTTGTGTTAACTTAGAGATCTGAGTCAGGCTTGAAAAAGTACTGAGGACAGAGATAGAAGACAATAAGAAGCCACATCAAGAAAACCCCCGAAATCCACATACATCACTCCATTGATTATTACTGACTCTACACTAGGCATTGTGAATTCCAAGAAGTCCAGTAACAGGCAACTGTAGCAGAATTGAAAGCACTGACAAGTTCAAATATTCCCAATGTGAGAGAGAAAGAACTTGGAGTTCAAGGTTTGGGAATTTAGTTAATTTCCCATAATTCCTCTTGAAACTCAGAAGGAGGTGTGACTTAGAAGTATCACATAAATTTGAAAGAGATGCACCCTACCAAGCCCCAAAAGCAGGTCTCCAGAAAACAGTAGTACAGTATGAGGAATAATGGAATTCAAAGAAAATCAATAATTTTTAGAGGAAGATGCAAGAAAATATAATTTCTGTAATGTACTACTCACACTAGTTGTTATAGAGTTAAAACCTTGTTACATTTGTTTAACATTGTGTGGTAGTGACAAAATGATAGATAAATTGTTCAATAGAACTCAGGACTTTAGAAACTGATCAACTCATGTAAATCACTAGTATTAAGATCCAATGCATTTTGATGTGAAAGGAAAAAAGAAAGATCAAAGACCTAAATATCAAACCTAAAACAATAAAGATCATGCAAGAAACAATAGAGTTAACAATGAGAGTTCTAATACACAGCTTAGACAGACTTCAAAAATCCAACAAAGCACAATCAACAAAAGAGAAATAAATAAATAGGAGCTACCATGAATCAAGCATTTTTGCTCATCCAAAGAGTTTATCAAAAGAGTTAAAAGACCAACTACAGTATGGGTAAAAATATTTGGCAACTATATGTCAAACCAACATCTGATCTCCATAATTTACAAGGTAATAAAATTATCAAGAAGAAAAAGTTAAATGATCCAATTAAGTTGTGGACAAAGGAAATGAACAGACAATTCACCAAAGAGGACACTGAGGTAGCCAAAGACATGCGGGGAAATTCTCATGATCATCAACTATCAGAGAAATTCAAATCCAAACTGCAATGAGATACCATCTCACTCCAACAAGTTTGGCAATAATCCAAAAAACACAAAACAACAAATGCTGGAGAGACTGTGGAGAGACTGGAACTCTCCTACAGTGCTGGTGGGATTGCAAAATGGTACAGCCTCTTTGGAAAGCAAACTGGCACTTCTTTAAAAAGCTGGAAATAGATACACCATTTGATCCAGTAATCCCACTGCTTGGAATTTATCCTACAGAAACAAAGTCTGTCACAGTAACAGATACATGTACACGAATATTTATTGCATCACAGTCTGCAATAGCTGAAAGATGGAATCAATCTAGATGTCCATTGTGGTGGTCAAGATTGTGTTATCTTGGCAACTGCATGTTTGGCTGCTGTATCAAGTGGCAGGGCAGGTTCTGTGGTGGCTTTCCTCCCCTTAGCTCTCATCTCTCTGCCTTCCACCACCTACTTCCTGTCTGCTTATGTTGGCAGGAGCTTCTGCTCTCTTTTGTGTCTGGTTCCTGAACCTGAACTAGCAGCTGTTGGATACATCAACACTTACAGCTGGCTCTTGAGAGTCCTGTTCATTTACGTACCAATCCTGGGTTAGCCAGCCTCTGCAGTTCCATGAGTCCAGCAGAGACCTCACAGTCTTGCCACCAGCTTGCAATCCATTGACCTATACAGCCAGTGATCTAGAACTCTGGACTCTTTCCTGCTGATCTTGGGTTCACCAGCTCCTGTGGCCATGTGAGGACTGTGCCAGGACTTGGAACTGCAGCTTCTACAATTGTGTGAGCTGTTTCCTTTATGTATAAATCTTGCCTTGTACTTTAAATCTTTCCTTGTGCATGTATGTTACTGGTTTTGCTTTCCTAGAACACTTAGCTTAAGACACCCATTAACAGGTGGATGGATGTACAAACTATGGTACATATACTCAATGGAACACTATCCAATGATAAAGAAGTGATGACTTTAGGAAGCATCTCATAACCTGGTTTCTGTTGGAAGACATTATGCTGCATGAAAGCAGTTGGCAGCAAAAGTACAAATTATTGTATGAGACTCCTGCTATAAGGACTTAAAATTAGACTTATGTACAGAATAAGAATCTTTGACAGCTACAAGAGTGGGGAGGGAGGGAGATGCTTGGTCATAGATTAGATAATTGATAGAAATTTGGTTAGGCTAAAGCTCTGAGAGCACACAGTAGAAAGTAGATCAACTTAACTGGACTTCACCATAAACTGAAAGCTCTTCTAGTCTCAACCAATTTTACAAGGATAGAATAGTAGGGGTACGGTCTAGGAACCATACTGTAGGGGGACACTGAGCTCAGTTGGCATAACTAGCCTATTGCTAAGAGAGTCTTCTGCACCTTATATTGGTGAGTGGTGTCTGGGGTTTTAAAAGGTAGCAAGCTGTCATATGAGGTACACCAAATGGTCTAAACTCATTTGGAATGGATGATCACTCAGAGCAACAAACACAAGAGGAAAAAAGAGCCCTGGAGACAGAAGAGTCCACGTGAATCAGAGACTGTATCAACATGTGACCAGAAGAACCAGATGGTGCCCAGCCATCATCAAAGACAGCTGTGAAGGGGCACACCATATTGAGTTCCTGTGGCGACATGAGGAAAACAGGGGTGCTGCTCAAGAACTCTACTAAAAGACCACAATCGATGGTCCGATGGCCCAGGGGATCCCCTTGGAGCAAGGCCCCTAGACCTATTGCTGTCCCTGACCAGGAAAGACTACAGAGGTCGGCTCTTTGGACAAAACCTGGTTAGACTCGGGGACACAATGTGAATGTAACACGAATGTACTTTATGGTTCTATGCATTTATAGGATGGTGTCCTAATGGTCTCTTTCTAGACGGGAGACAGGAGGGTAGAGATAGGGGACAGGAGCTTGTTAAGAGATTACAAGTATAGAATGACAGCAAGGAGTGTGCTGTCACAGGGCAAGGAGAGCAGAGGGAGCTGTAGATACCTGGGCGTGCAAAATTTATTTGGATTGTATACTTTCTCTTAATCTCAATTTTTTTAGAAAAGTTTTTCCCAGATATGTTAGAGCAATAGTTAGAGTGTGGAATGGTAAACAAAACTGAACATTGGCCTCTTTCTCATACCAAATAAATTGTTTTAATTGGATCATCGTCCTAAATGTGAAGTTAAAAAAGAAAGAAAATGCTATGGAATATATTCAGTCATTGGTATTAGACTAATATTTCTAAAGAAAGAAACATTAAAAAGGGTACTAATTATTTTTATAAAATATTAGTTTGGACATCTCAGTAATTTTAAATTCATGTTCACCAAAATGTATTACCATAAAAATAGAATGAATCTTATATAGGAAGGAGACATTTGCAATATATCCGGCAAAAGATCTTTAGTTATTACCCATAAAAACTTCAATTAAAATATTAAAGCAATCACTTCATAAACCTAGCTTCATAAAATAGTTTAATATCATTATTCACCAGTGAAACACAACCTAAAGTCATTAATTGTATGATGCATTCATAAAATAGCTGATATTTAAATGTCTCATGTTTCTAAATTTTTTTGTTATAAGAGGCTGCGTAAGAAAAGTTTAGAAATTGAAGTAACTGAGATAAATCTGAAATGGTCAAAGCAAGGTTTGGGTATACATTATTTATTGCTGGCTCCATTTTCATCCTATCAACAGCAAACTCCTGTGCAAACCTAAGCATGAAACTAAAGAATGTCCGTTAACAATGACATAACTTCAGTGAGACACTCTTTCCCAGATCACATACCCTTCAAACGGTATATCCTTTAAGTCAATTGCCTTGTGAGCTTCCATTTCAGGAAGTCCTGCCTTACAAGTTTCTGCCACAGGCTGTCCTGTTCACAATCAAGTACTATCTTTCAGTGATTTAAGTTTCTAAATATCAATCAAGATGTACTTCATGTTCTTTGTTCTTCTGTTATAAAACATCACCACATTGTATCCTTTTTGTACTGCTGGATTTCGAGACATGAAATTTTCTCTTCCGTGATTAAGCTACCTTTTTACCATCAAGAAATCTTTCAACTTTGTGCGGACCTGAGCATGAGTGATTCAGTGTTGTACCTGGTAGGATTCTGAAGGACATTGTCTTCCACTCCCAAGAAGTCATGGAACTAGCTTGCCCTACTCTTGGCAAGAATCCCTTGTGCCCAGAACCACCTCTCCAAATGCTCTGATTCGCTGAAAGTAAGACTCTTTGATCAAAGCCTCTGCTTAATATGAAGATGGCTCTTTGAGAGATTTATTGTGTGTCTTTTCCCTGTACTTTCATTTTGTGATCATCTTCTGAGGGCCCTTCTGGGTTCTTTACTAAATTAATTTTGGTGGGACTGCCATCTAATAACCAGTTTGCGTTATTGAACTCTGTTATTTTCTACTAGGGTGCCTTAGGATTTTCATGAGTTGTTAGGTTAAATATCTTACTTGCAACTTTCTTCAAAAAGATGGGAAATTCCTCTTTCAAGGTTGAAGCAAAGTCTTACAGTTTATATGACTAAGCTTTGTGTCTCTGCATCAGTCTTGTGTTTAGGCTGCTGGTATGCAGCCTAAATGTTCCTTTTAGAGAAACATTTAAAAGACAAAAGGTTATTGTGGGAATCATTTAATTTAACTAAATTAAACTTTGTGTACAGTAACTTAGAAGATAAGGCAACACAATGGGAGGTGTTTTTTACTGGTACTTGGACATTTCCAAAGAATTCAAAATGATACCTTCATTTTCTTGCAGAAGATTTCTAGATAAGCTAAACAAATGAAATAGTTAACTGCCCAGCAGTTCTGTCCAGTAGAAACTGCTACATCCTAAAATTACTCTTTTTCTCAAAACAGCTCCCTGTACCAAAATGTATCACTTGTGGATGGAATTGTGTCCTCCAAAAATCTGTCAACTTGTCTAAGTCATGATTTCCTGTATTAGAAACTCCTCCTTTTTGTGATCTGATGTGATTATCACTTTCTTGTAAATCCTAGCCTCTGTGATATTTATGAGGCCACATTAGAAGCAGTTATGTGAATAAAGTAGGATTTAATCTGTAGGAATAAGTTGTATCTTGAGTCAAACTTCTGAGATACAAGATAGAGAAGCAAGCAGAAAAAAGAAAGACTTCATGCCACCACAAAAATTGCACCAGGAGCAGAATGCATCCTAGAACCTGAGGTCCCTTCACTGAGACTCTCATAAACCAGGATGAGATTGACAACAAAACCTTCTTCAGAGCTAAGAGAATGAGAAAGCCTTCCCCTGGAGTGGGCACCCTGGATGTAGTCTTCTGACCTCCTAAAACAAGAGAGAATAAACTACTGTTTATTTATTTACAGCAGCACTAGATATTCTCAATAGCTCCCTTTCACAAAACAGCTCCTATTTCCCAATGCTGATGTGTCTGGCACCTGTAGTCCACCCCTAGCCTCTGATACCCAGCTCCGTTCCTCTACTTCTGCCCCTCCAACAATTACTGCCCCACTGTCCTCTTTACCAATCCAGTTCAAGGAAAACCCCCTACTAAAGTACCTTATTATTTCAAGGAAACTTAAAAGATGTAAATCCAGTTTGTGAAAAGACTTTTAAAAATAAACATCCTGAAGAGGATCAGAAACCACAAGTCACTCTTTTCCCTTGGTCAGAAATGGAACTTCATGCTATTGTTAAAAAAAATTTCTAAGCCTGTCGAAGATCCGCAAAAATTCCCCAAGAATGTAGAATCTTGGGTCAAGATGGCACTACAGACAGAAGAACCATGTCATCCCTCTGCAGCAAAGACCCGCAATACTAAGTAAGAAAGAGACAAACTTCAGTTCTGGAGCCCTAATCGTCAAATGAAAACATAAGGAATTAAATCAATCATGAAATGGAATAAGAAACTCAGAGAACAGAGAGTGAGGAAAGATATGGAGCAGAGAACCCATATCAGTTAACACAACACAGATTTGCCATTTGGGGATCATGTGGGAGGCTAGTAGACAGGAAGTGCATAAAGCAGCTTCTGGAATCTTGCAGCAGGAGACAGGGCATCCACTGGACCTGCCCTGATGAACCATAGCAGAGTGAATAGCCCTGCCCATTGGACACGGCTTTGCAAAATAATGTACCTACAGACAAGCATACAACAGAGAACATACAGCCTGCCTACTGAGATGTAGCCAAAGCAGCACAAAATGAACAAATCTACAATCAATAAATGAAGAAAATAACTACTGAATGTCCTGAAGACTGCAGACAATATTGACACATACACATGCATGCATATGTACATATATATGGACAAGACAGACAGACATATATACATATATGTATACATAAATCTGCCATTGAGTTGGGTCTGACTCATAGTGACCCTAGAGGTCAGAGTAGAACTACCACATACAGTTTCCAAGAAGCACCTGGTGGATTTGAACTGACAACTTTTTGGTTAGCAGATGTAGCTCTTAACCCACTACACCACCAGGGTTTCCTACACACACACACACACACACACACACACACACACACACACACACACGAGTGTGTGTACATATATATGTATATATATACATATGTATGTATATGTACATATGTATGTGTACGTATATGTGTGTATATGTATATATAGTTATGTATATGTGTGTATATATATACATACATACGTGTGTATATACATACACACCTACAAATATGATACATATATGCATATATCTATGTCTATATTTCTATCTATCTGTCTGTATATATATATATAAAGGGTGACATGATGGTTCCTGTAGATGTCCAAAATAAGATACTAGGTAACTTTCCAGTAGAAGAAAAGGTGCTGGAACTACCTAGTAGGGAATTCGAATGTCTAACATTTAGAATTTTCAAGAGTTGAAGGAAAACAAAGGCAAAAATGAGGAAAAAATAGGCAAAATCTCAGAAAAGTCAGACAAAATGATGGAAGAATTCAGGAAAATAATACATGACCGCAATATCATAATCAATTCACAACTAGAAATCATACAAAAACAGCAGTTACAAATCCAAAGGTAAACAACAGAAATTGACAGTGCCGTTGAAGATCTGAGGACCAGGTCTGAATCAATAGAAGACAGGATCACAGAAACTGATGACAAATTCTTGTCCAGATGGCTTCACAGGAGAATTCAATGAAACATTCAGAGAAGAGTTTACGCTAACACTATTCAAACTGTTTCCGAATATAGACAAAGAAGATATACTTCTGAATTCATTCGAAGAAGTCAACATAACCCTAATAACAAAACCACAAAAAAGGCAAAGACCACAAACCAGAATAGTACACATCAATAGTGCTCATAAATACAGATGTAAAAGTTCTCAACAAAATTCTAGCCAATGGGATTCAACATCATATTAAAAAAATCATACTCCACTATCAAACAGGATTCATGTCAACTACGTAGAGATGACTCAACATTAGAAAAAGAGTGTCATCTTCCACATAAATAAAACAAAAGAACCAAATGCTCATCTTAATTGATGCAGAGAAGCAATTCCACAGTCCTACACCAATTCCTGATGAAAATTCTCAATATAATAGAAATATAATAGAATGGAAATTACTCAGCATAATAAAGGATATTTTATACAAAATCAACAGTCAACATCATCTTAGCTCCTCCTGCCCCTTCTACCAAGATGCAGTTAAGAGGATTTCTACCACTTCACAGCCACTGCAGAAATTTTTTTTTTTCTGACTAGATCATCTTACTATTATGTAATGAATTCATAATTTGATCCCTTCCAGCTATCAGAGGACTTAATAAAAGCTACCAAGCAATTACAAGAAGCTCTTAACCTCTGAACCACCAAGGCTACACTTTTGTTTCATGGCTTCATAATTATAACTTAGAATTTTCACTTTTTGTCCATGAGATTCTGGGAATGCTCTAGAAGTCCTCAAGGGAAAATGCAGAGATCAATAAAGACCAATTGGTCATTATACCTTCCAGTTGGACCCCATTACAAGGGACTACCACAAGTACCTTAGAGCCATCACTGCTATGCCTAGACTGATTGAATTCACAGCAGATATAGTTTGGGGAAAATGCCTTGGTGTTTATGTACCTGATGTACTGTCAGCCATTTAAATTCAACACTTAATCAACACCTGTCATCCACCAAGCAGACTTCTTGTGCAGTTCTCTTTTGGATACTTCTAAGTTACATATTGTAACTTCTATGAATCCATCTATATTGTTACTTTTATCTAACAATGATAATCATCTACCATACAACTGTTTAAATCTTAGTGAGCAGCTGTTGTCTCCGAGACAAGTGTTATGGATTAAACTGTGTCCCCCTCCAAAAATATACGTCTACTTGACTAGTCCATGATTCCCAGTATTTTGAGAGTATCAATCATTTTATCACCTATATGTTGTAAATGTTAATAAGGTAGATTTAGCAGCAGTTATGTTAATAAGACAGTACTCAAACTACAAAATGAGTTGAATCTTAAGTCAATCTCTTTTGGGGTATCAAAGAGAGTGATGAGTAGAGAGAATGAGGGACCTTATACCAAGAAAGCAGCTCCAGGAGCAGAAGGTGTCCTCTGCCCTGAGTTCTTGCTCTGAGAACTTCCTTGATCAGCACAAGACTCACGAAAAGCACTTCTTCCAGAAATTAGAGAGAAAGAATAGCACTCTAAATGTGAACTTCCAGCTTACTATGCTGAGACAGAAAAAATTTCTGTTTCTTGAAGCCTTTCACTTATGGTATTTCTGTAACAGCAACAATATATCACTAGTACAGTGTCATGAGTTGAATTATGCTTCCCCACCCATGGACATAACAATTTGGCTAAGTTGTGATTCTCAGTATTGTATGATTATCCACTATTTAGTTACTTGATGGGATTTTCCTATGTGTTGTAAATACTATCACTATGATTTAATAAGATGTCATAGTGGCAATTACATCAATGATGTTTACAAGATTGACTATTGTCTTAAGTCAATCTCTTTTGAGATATATAACACAATGATGAGCAGAGAGACACACAAACCTCATATCACGGAGAAAACAGTTCCAAGAGCTGAGGGTGTCCTATGAACCTGAGATTCTTGCAATAAGACGACCCCAGACCAGAAGAAGACTGATGACAAGGACTTTCCTCCAGAGCCTATGTAAAAGGAAAGCCTTCCCCTACACCTCATGCTGTGAATTTGGACTTGCAGTATGCTGGACTATGAGACAACAAACTTCTCTTTCTTAAGGCCATCCACTTGTGGTATTTCTGTTACAGGAGCACAACAAGCTTTACAGGAAACCCCATTATTGAAACCTGATTTAAGTTTATTTGTAGATGGGTCATATTTAAAGCCTGAACTTACCAGTTCTTATTACCAGGTAGGATATGACATGACTGCCTCAACTGAGGTTCTGGAAAGTGATGCCCATCTTGAAGTCACTTCAGCAGAGTACGCTGAAACAGTCACACTCAGAAATGCTTGCCAAATGGTGTCTGGATGATCAGTGACTATTTTAATGGACTCCAGAAATGCTTTTGGAGTTACCCATTATCTTGGCATAACATAGAAACACGAGAGGAGGGGTGTCTCTAACTTCTTTTGGGACTCAAATGAAAAATGATCTTTTAGTACCACACTTAATAAGAGCCATTCCTCTCCTTTCCATCATTGCTGTAATTAAACTGGAAACCACAACCCCAAAGGAGTTACACAAAAAGAGGAAATTTAGGAATATCACAGTGCCACAAGAGCAATTATGCAAGCCACTTCCCAATCACCCTTCAAACCACCATCCTCTTTTGTATCCATGATAATTTCACTCACGATAATGGCAAAAAAGAAACTTGTTGCCATTGAGTTGGGTCTGACTCATAGCAGCTCTGTAGGTCAGAGTAGAACTGCTCCATAGAGTTCCCAAGAAGCACAAAAAAGGATTGTCTAATATTAATAGTACAGTTTAAATGCCTGTAAGTGTGACACCTATAAGCTATTTCACACAAAAATTTGACTGGAAAGAAATTTCCAGACACTTTTTAAATATCCACAATTAGCCTTTAAAGAAGAATTTGGAGAATGGAAGCTGACCAGCTGTCATCAGGATACAACCACTGAATTGTGGACTGGGCCTAATTTAAAAAAAAAAAAAACATTTAGCCAAAATTCTTACATGTAACAGAGGTTTGAAATTGCTGGTGTGATAATACTGAAATAACAGTAGAAGTAACTAAGGCCTTAGATTATATTTGGGGAGGTTTCTCTGCAACCACAGAGCAAGTTTTTTCTCATAGTTTTAAAAATCACACTCTTAATGGGAAACTGAGCACCCAGTAACCAGGGATACATTTTTTTCCTACTGGCCAATCTTCTTATCTGTACATGGTTTCTACCACTTTACAACAGGCCAGACCTGTTTCTCTGGAGATACACAAATTCACTTCTGCCTAAAGTTGCCATTTTGGATGTCAGGCACCCAAGACAGCAGACAGAAAGTACAGGAAGTCTACTTCTTGGGCTTCCCAACAGCAGACAAAGTGCCTTGTAACCGTAGACATACACTCTCCTAGTCACACTCTTCTTCTGTGTAGTCTGTTACATTGCAGCAGGCCATGGTCACTCAGCCAGAGAAGTGCCGGCTCACTGAGCTCCGGATTTTCCTGTCACCAGTGTTAAACTTTTCAGCACCATTTGGTTTGATTTTACTTATTTGTTTTATCCCTTTTATGTTGTTTCTGTCTCCATTCTTTCCATTTGCTTTGCCAAGTCAGCCTTGTATGCTACCCCCTCCCCTATTTCAGCTGTGCCACTCATGCACAAACATCCAAGGCTTCTACCATGCCTTCTGGCAAGCTCCCTCAGAGTCATTTCTGATTTCAAGTTTCTTCCCTCTGCCTCTGCCATGGATTGAATTGTGTCCCCCAAAACTGTGTGTAGTAATTTGGCTGGGTCAGTGATTCACAGTATCGTGTGATTGCACTCCATTTTGTGATTTTCCTTTCTTCTATTTTTTCAGTTCTTCACTAACTTGCTTCTCTTAATATAAGTTTATTGTTTTGTTTTTAGAGATAATTAGTGTGCTTTAATGGTTTTCTTGGGGAACAAATATTTGTACAAGGGTTTAAAAGAACAAGTTCATTATTCCTGACGAATGGATAAACTGTGATGCTTTTATGAAAGTATATGATGTATGAAATATTCTACTGGATAATAAACTGATGAAAATACTTGAAACATTGATTTTTTTCATAGTGTCTTGATCTTACATCCTTTTGAACAATTTTTTTATAACGATTAAGTAAAAGTATACAATCCAAGTCAGTCTGGCATACCCACCTCTCTGCAACTCTATCTACGTTCCCCACCCTATGACAGCACACTCCATCTTTTCACTCATTGCTTCTAGTATCCTCCCAACAAATTTTGTCCCCTCCCCTCCACCCTCTCTTCACCCCTCTAGAAAGAAAACCAGTAGGACAGCCTTTTATAAATGTATAAAACCATGAAGTATACATGCCACATGTTGACTCTTTTTCTCCAAATCCAATCTGTTCTTTATCTGCAGTGTTGACCTCAATACTGCTTTCAGGTCTAGGGCAGCAGCAAGTCTAGCACACATGTTCTCAGGGCACCCTCTGGGTGTCAAACCATCAGTTCTTGTATTTTGGTAGAGTTCTTGATCTGCACACCTCTCTTTCTCATGTTACATCAGGAACTCTACATTGTGCTCCCTATCAAGGCTGTCTCTTTTGGTGTACAGCCACCATCTGGTTCTTCTGGTCTCGTGCTGATGTAGTCTCACAATCCTATAGGTCATTCTCTCCTGGACTCATCTTTGCTCATGTGTTTGATGTTCTCCTTTGTCATCTATTCCAGCTGGGTTGGAACCAAGTTCTCCAGGTGCAGTTGTTTTAAGTACAGCTTCTCTGGTTAAAGAGACACCATCCAGTCCAGTGGCACTGCTCAGCTTGGAGGCTGGCCCCAGCTGAGCCCTTAGAGGTGGCAGACCCTGCCTCCTGGCTGATAAAGATGCTGACTTACTTGTGGAATCTTTCCAGAGCCATGTCAGCAGATGCGATGGTTTGGCTCAGGGAAAGGAGGGGGAATGAGCACCACCACACTCAGTGACTAGCTACTGCTCTGTATTCTAGGTGAAACTGCTTAAAAACTGCTTTTCTGCTGAGAGAGGCACTGTCCAGAAGCAGCTGGTCCTAGTCTGGCCCTCAGTGGTGGCAGTCCGTTCCACCTGGTTGACAAAAGTGTTGACCTACTTGTGGAGCTTCTGCAGGGCCAGTTCTGTAGACACTATGTCATAACTCACAGAAGGGATAGAGAAACAGTACCACAACACCCGGATGCCAGAGACTAATGCCTCCTCTAGGAGCAAATGTCTTAAGCACAGCTTTTCTGCTGCAAGAGGAACTGTCCAGTCAGGTACAATTGCTCAACTTGGTAACCAAGCTGCAGCCGGGCCTCAGGTGTAGCTGATTCTGCCTCTCAGCTGACTAACATGGCATCCTACCTGTGCCACCTCTTCTGTGCTGTGTCAGTAGAATATATGGTGCAGCTCAGAGAAGGGGGAGGACGACACTGGTACCCTTGCCCACTAGCCACCTTGGCTCTTCAGATGTGATTGTGTTATGTACAGCTACTCTGCTTTGAGAGACTCTGTCTACTTAGGCATTGCAGCTCAGCATGGCCTCCAGCCCCAGTCAGGCTGTCAGGCTCAGCAGCCCCAGTCTCACTCTCTTGATTGACAAAGATGATATTCATACCTGTAAGCCTTTCCACCACTGTGCCTGTAGAAGCAGAACACTTCACACTGTCATTTTACTTCTGACAAAGCTAGCTTTCCCCTTGTTGTCACCAGTAATATCTCACAACCCTCACCATGATCTATTAATAATATCTATTAAGAATTACATTGAATGTTAATGGTTTATAATACAAAGAGTGACTAACTAGATTTAAAAAAAGCACCAGCAAAATGCTATCTACAAGACACAGACCATTAAAACAAACAAATAAATATATTAAAAAGTAAAGAATAGGGAAAAAAAAAGAAAAAAAGTCAAGCAAAGACGTACCAAAAAAAGAGCAGGACTGCCAATACTAATCCCAGATAAAATAAACTTAAAAAAAAAAATCTATCACAAAAGACAAGGAAGAACATTATATAACGATTAAAGGGATGATCCATCAGGAGGACATAATGATAATAAATATCTACACACTCACTGATTGTGCTAAAAATCACAGAAAAAAACAAACCGACAGCTCTGAAAAGAGAAATGGAGATGTACACAATAATAGTATCAGATTTCAACACACTACTTTTAGTAAAGGACAAAACATCTAGAAACTAAACAAGAATACAGAAGTCTTAAAAGCCACAATCAATCAACTCAACCTCATAGATGTAAAAATAACACCCCACCCAGCAGCAGTAGAGTATACAACCTTTTCCAAAGTGCATGACAAGTTCTCCAGCACAGACTACATCTTAGGTCACAAGGGAACTCTGAACAAAATGAAAAACTTGAGAAAATGCAAAGCATTTCCTCTGATCACGACATCATTAAAGTAGAAATTAATAACAGGAAAAGCAAGAGAGAAAAATCAAATACATGGAAACTGAATATCTTCTTGCTTTAAAATATTGGATAACATTAGAAATCAAAGAAAGAATGAAAATATTTTAGACTGAAATGAGAATGTAAACATAGATCAAAACTTTTGGGACACAGCAAAGACAGTACTCAGAAGTCAATTTATAGCAACAGATGTGCACATCAAAAAAGAAGCAGGCAAAATGAAAACATTAGTCGCACTCCTTGAACAAACAGAACGAGAAAAGCAAAAGAAGCCAACAACCAACAGAAGAAATAAAAAAGATGAAAGTACAAACAACATAAATGGGAGCAGAGCCAACATAGTGGACCAGACACACATCTCCTGAATTCCCTCTGAAAACTAGGCATGGATTGATAATTGAATGGAGCTGTCTGGACACCCAGTGGTCCCCAGGACACAACAAAGGGCTTCCAGATTAGACTACATGACACTAATCAGGAAACTGCCTTTCATTCACTGAGTCCGACTCCTGCATCTAGTTGCTTGCCGTGACTAAAGGTACTCGCACTTTCAATTTTAATTTTTCTTTTTGTTGGCTGGTAGACGGGAAAGAGCATGAACCAGCAGATACACCAAGCAGCCATGCTGAAGTGAAAAGTATGTGCTACAGCAGGGAGTCAGTGTGGGATATCCACATTTTGAGAGCCCAGCAGCAGACTGAGGGCACCACAGCCTCTCCACTCTTTCTTTTCTGAGCTTCACCATTGATTCTGCTGTTTTTCACCAAAAGAGGCTGTTTAACTTGGAAACCATCTTGGTTGGCTGGCAGGTGGAGTCACCCAATCAGAGGCCTCAGCAGGGGTTGATTTCCAGGCTGGGGGTGCAGTGCCAGTGTGGGGAGTGCTTTTCTAGCAAAAAGGCTGTGTTTAGCACAGTATTGCCATACAAGTAATGCCTGGCAGAGGGTGGCAACAAGGCTGAAGCCCCTCCCTACTTTCAACAACATCACAGCAACTGGAGACTGCTGAAGAAATGCTTCTGTTGTCAGCCAGAAGGTGGAGCCTTCTAAACATGACAGCCTGACTCATTTTGGAAGCTGCTAGATAGCTTTTAACTTTTAAAAATCAGATTCCTTGGAGAAATAACTACTGAGCAGATTGACAACATCTCTTCCAGCCTTTACTGACCTACATCAAAGGATCAGTTGATGGCCTCCCAGTGACTCCATAAGTAGAGTGATTGTCTTTGCCAGCCAGAAGGCGGGGCCTGTCGTCTCAGAGAGTCTACTGGGCCTAGTTACTAGAGTACACAGAGGATGCTTCTGACCAACTCCCTACTCAAAACTACACCTCAGCTTCTGTTGTGGCAACACCAGAGAAACGAAACAGCCTTGAGATTGTCTGTAGGCGACAGACCATTGACAAACATTTAAAGAAACAACCCATCATGGCTCTAGAAAATTCTCAAAGTTTTCAAAAGCTTCCCAAATGAAGAAATCTTTCTGAAACTATTGGAGGGTGAGTACAAAAGAATTATACATAGAGCCCCACCCCAGAGATTAAACAAAATGCAACAGAGCACGTAAAACAAATCTTAAAAAAAATCCAAATCACTGAATTATTGCACAGCATCTTCTCATACCATAAAGCCATAAAAGTCAAAATCAATAGCAGAAAAAAACTAGACAGAAATTGAAACTCATGGAAACTGAACAATACCTTGTTCAAAAACCCATGGGTTATAGAAGAAATCAGTGACAAAATAAATTTAGGGATTCCAATGAGAACGAAAACAGCCTATCAGAACCTATGGGATACAGCCATAGCAGTGTTCAGAGGTCAATTTATCTCTGTAAATGCAAACATCCAGAAAGAAGAAAGGGCCCACATTAAATAATTAACCTTAAAGCTTGAACAAGTAGAAAGAGAGTAACAGAGAAGCCCCTCATGAACCAGAAGAAAAAAGATAACACAGATTAGAGCAGACCTAAATGAATCAGAGAATAGAAGAACAACTGAAAAAATTGATAAAACCAAAAGCCGGTTTGGGGAAAAGATAAAAAAAATGGCAAATGTCATGGATTGACTTGTGTTCCCCTAAAAGTATGTGTAGCCATGTGGCCAGGCCATGATTCCCAGCATCTTGTGACTGGCCTCCATTTTGTGGTTTTCCTCTGCTGCATGTTAAAGGATAAGGGTGGGGCTGTAAATTGCTTCATAGGATCACCTCCCTGCTCCACTGTAAAGGGAGTTTCCCTGGAGTGTGGTTTGACCCACCCTTAATCCTTTCATCCTGTGAGAGATAAAAGGACAGAGAAGCAGGCTGAGAATTGGGAACCTTATACCATCGAAAAAGCAGCACCAGGAGAAGAGCACGTCCTTCAGACCTGAGGTTCCTGTGCCAAGATGCTCCCTACATAAAAACTGATGCAATACTGAACTTTCCTCCAGAGCCAACAAGGGGAAAGCCTTCCCCTGGAGCAGACACCCTGAATATGGATTTGCAGCCTACAGACTATGTAAGAATAAACTTTCCTTTGTTAAAGCCATCCATCCTATGGTATTTCTGTCAGAGCAGCCCTAGCTGACTAAAACAGCAAACCATTGTCTAAACTTACAGAAGAAAAACAGAAGAGAAAACCAATAACCTGATTAAGAAATGAGATGGGAGATGTCACAACAGACCCAACTGAAATCAAAAGTGACACAACAGAAAACTACAGAAGACTGTTCTCTAGCAGATTTAGAAACCTAGAGGAAGTGGACAAATTGCTAAATTCGTATCACTTGCAAAAATTATCTCAAGAAGAAGTAGAACAACTTATTATACCCATCACAAAGAGATTGAACAAGTCACCAAAACAGTACTAACCAAAAAATGCCCTGGCCCAGCTGGCTTCACTCCAGAATTCTACCAAGCTTTTAGAGAAGAGTTAACTCCAATACTACTGAGACTATTTCACAGCATAGAAAGGGATAGAAAATTCCCAAATTCATTCTATAAAGCCAGCATAACCCTGATACCAAAACAGGGAAAGATCCCACAGAAAAGGAGAATAGACCAATATCACTCATGAACCTAGATGCAAAAATTTTCAAGAAAATCCTTGCCAATGCAATGCAACAATGTATCAAAAAAAATAATTCATCATGACCAAGTTGGATTCATACCAGGAATGCAAGGATGGTCCAACATCAGGAAAAGAATTTCTGTTATCAGCTATGTAAATAACACAAAAGATAAGAACAACCTAATTTTTTCAATAGATGCAGAAAAGGCATTTGACAAAGTCCAATACCAATTCACGGTAGAAACTCTCAGAAAAATAGAAATAGATGCAAATTTCTCTGTGCAACAAGCGGCATCGATGCAAAGCCAACCACCTACATCATCCTGAATGGTGAGAGACCAAAAGAAATCCACTTGAGAATGGGAACTAGACACGCATGTCAACTCTCCCCACTTCTATTCAACATGGTCCTGGAAGTTGTGGCCAGAGCAATTAGACAGGGCCAAGAAATAACAGACATCCTCACTGGCAAAGAAGAAGTAAAAATCTCCCTATTTGTAGATAATATGTTTGTATATTCAGAGCATTCTAAAGAATTCATAACTAAAGTATCAGGATATAAGATAAACATAAGTCAATAGGATTCCTTTGTACTATCAAAGAGATCATCAAACAAGAAATCACCAAATCAACAGCATTTACAACAGCCCTCAAGAGGATAAAATACCTAGGAATAAATCTAACTAGAGAAATAAGAGACCTATACAAAGACAACTACAAGACCTGATTGCAAGCAACTGAGACTTGCATAAATAGAGAAACCTACTCTGCTCGTTGATAGGAAGATTTAACATTGTGAAAATGGTTATTTTACCCAAAGCAATCTACGTATATAACACAATCCCAGTATGAATTTCATTTTTTTTTTGAGATGGAGAAACAAATCACCGACATTGTTTGTAAAGTGAAGAAAACCCTGATAAGCAAAGCACTACTGAAGAATGGGAACACAGTGGGAGGCATTACACTACACAACCTTAGAAACTATTAGACTACCACAGTAGTCAAAACAGCCTGGTACTGCTACAAAAAGGGACATATAGACCAATGGAACAGAGTTGAGACAGTAAAGATGCCATCATCTGCCTATGAACACTGATATGCAACAAAGGCCCTAAGACTGTAAACTGATGTAAATACAGTCTCTTTAATAAATTGTGTTGACAAAATTGGATATCATTCTGCAAAAAGTTGAAACAAGACCCATATCTTACACCTTGCACAGAAACTAACTCAAATTCGATTAAAAAACCTAAGTATCAAGCCTAAAACAATAAAGGTCAGGCAAGGAAAAAATAAAAAAAGGTGGACATTGGAAGTTTTAATACACAGCTTAGAGAAGACTCCAAAATCTGACAAATAAGGTACAATCAACAGAAGAGAAAATAGATAAATGGAAACCACTAAGAATCATACAATTTTGCTAATCTAAAGACTTTATGAAAAGAATTAAAAGAGCACCTACAGAATGAAAAAAAAAAAAATTTGGCAAGTACATGTTGGTACATGACAGACTGACGTCTGATCTCCATAATCTACAAGGTACTGCAAAATATCAACAAGAAAAATGTAAATAACCCAATGAAGTGACAAGCTAAGGAGATGAACAGACACATGACTACAGAGGACATCCAAGCAGTCAAAAGACATGTGGGCAAATGCTCACAATCAGTAGCTATTAGAGAAATCTGAATCAAAACTACAATGAGATACCATCTCACCCAACGAGGTTGGCCATGATCCAAAAAGCACAAAACAATAAATGCTGGAGAGGCTGTAGAGAAATTGGAACTTTCCTACTCTGCCGGTGGGATTGCAAAATGGTACAGCCTCTTTGGAAAGCAATCTACGCTTCCTTAAAAAGCTGGATACTACCATTTGATCCACTAATCCCACTACTTACAATATATCCTACAGAATCAAGGGCAGTCACACAAACAGATACATGCACACAAATTGTTATTGTGGCACACCCCACAATAGCTAAAAGATGAATCGACCCAGAAGCCCAACAACAGAAGAATGGATAAACAAATTATGGTACATAGACTTAATGGAGTACTGTACAGTCAGAAAGAACAATGACCATTTTAGGAGGCATCTCCTAACTTGGTTTCCATTAGAAGACATTACGCTGAGTAAAATCAGCCAGTGGCACAAGGACAAATAATGTATGAGACACTCCATTATAAGGATTTAAAACAGACTCATGTTAGAAGAAAAGACTCTTTGACAGCTGCAAGAGAGGGGAGGCAGTGAGACGGCTCATCATTGATTGGGTGAAAGCAGTGACAGCATACAGTAGAAAGAAGACCAACTTAACTGGACTTCAACATAAACTGAAAACTCTTCTAATCTTAACACATATTTCAAGGATAGAGTAGCACAGTCTGGGCTCTGGGGGCCATGCTCTAAGGGACATCAAGGCCCATTGGCATAACTAGCCTATTGCTAAAAGAGTCTTCTGCACCCCCTACTGGTGAATGACATCTGGGGTTTCAAAAGCTAGCAAGCTGCCATCAGAGGTACACCAAATAGTCTGAACTCAGCCAGAATAGATGATCACCAAGGACAACAAAGACAAGAGGGAAAAAGATCCCAGAAGACAGAAGGATCCATGTGAATGGGTGACTCTATCAACCTGTGACCAGAAGAATCAGATGGTTTCTGGCCACACCAAAGACAGCCGTGATGGGACACAGATTGTCAAGTCTCAGCAGCAACATGGGAAAAAGATGGGTGCACCACAAGAAGTCCACTGAAAGATCACAACTGATGGCCTGAAGGCCTGGGGGTTCCCCTGGGAGCATGGTCCCTAGAGCTGCTGTTGCCCCTGACCAGAAAACATTACTGAGGTCAACTCTTCAGACAGGAATTGACTGGACTTGGGGACACAATGTGAGCATACGGAAAGTATACTTTACGGTTCTATGAATCTACAAGATGCTGTCCTACTGGCCTCTTACTAGAAGAATGAGAAAAGGGTGGAGTGGAGGGGAGAGTAGATTTTTACGAGGATATGACATGTATAGAGTGAAAAGAAGGAGTGTGGTGTGTGGTGTCACCGGGCAAGGAGAGCTGAAGGAATTGTAGATAGATGGGCATGCAAATTTAATTTGGATTGTATACTTTCACTCAATCACAATAAAGAAAAGAAATAAGAAAAATAAAGAATAGAAAAACAATAAGAAGAATCAAGCAGACTGAAAGTTTGTTCTTTAAAATATTTTGAAAATGAACAAATCTTTCACCAAACTGAGAAGACAAACGGTAGAGGACACAAATAACCCAATAAGAAGTGAAATGGGGGGATTACAGAAAACCCAACTGAAATAAATAACAGAGTACTATGAATAACTATATTCCAGGGTTTGAATATCTAGAGGAAATAGACAAATATGTAGAAACACACTAATGACTTAAAATAACACAAACTGAACAGTCTGACGCTTCCTTAAAAAGCTAGAGATAGATATATCATTTGACCCTGTAATTCCACGGCTCGGAATTTATCCTGCAGCAACAAAGGTTGTCACGTGAACAGACATGTGTACACGAATGTTTGTTGCAGCACAGTCTACAACAGCAAAAAGTTGGAATCAACCCTGAAGCCTAGCAACAGATAAATGCATAAGCAAACTGTGATACATATACTCAACGGGACATTATGCTATGATAAAAAACAACAATTTTAGAAAACATCTCATAACACAGTCTCATTTGGAAGTGATCATGCTGAGTGAAATCCATCAGTGTCAAAATGACAAATTTTGTATGAGACCCTTGTTATAAGGACTTAACAACAGAATTATCCACAGAAGAAAATGACTATGTTGGATACATGGGTGGGTGTGGGCTGAGGGTTTATCATAGATGAAATAATTGATAGATGTTAGAAATTTTATTATTTTATTATAATTAATAAAATAAGAATGTCTTTTAAAAAAAGAATCCTGAGGTCCTAAAAAAAAAATCTGAATAGACCCATAACAAAAGAGCCAGCCACGTGTATCAATTAATAAAAGACTGGTTTAAACTTAGTAAGATAGAGGTACATCTCAACGTAACCAGAAAGAAAGTTAACAAATCTATTCAATTAAGAAGAAAAACATGAAGTCTCAGTAAATACAAAACCTGTGAAAACAAAAACTAAAAAAAACACAAACCAAAGAAATTCAGCACATAAGAGCAGGACGAGCAAAGAAAACAGCACCCCCCCCCCAACAAGCAGTTTAATTAAAAATTAAAAAAAAGAAATCAAAGAACGTTAAAGAACAGCTTTGGCCCATATGACTTCTCTGGAGAATTCTGCCAACGTTGAGAGAATTTGCTTGCAGAAATGCTACTCAAAGTATTTTGTAGGAAAGAAGAGGAAAGGATACTTGTGAATCATTTCATGAAGCCTACATATCCCTGAGAGCAAAGCCAGGCAAAGACACCAAACACACACACACACACACACACACACACACACACACATGTCCACACACACATTTTCAACAAAATTTCTTCTAGTAAGCTTCAGCATCATATAAAAATTAGTATACTATAGCCAAGTGAAATTCATACAAGATATAAAAGGATGGTTCAACATTGGAAAATCAATCAGTATAATCCACTACATTAAAAAATAATCAATACTCAAAAATGCACTGAATAAAATCTAGTACCCATTTCTGATAAAAACTCTCAATAACATAGACATAGAAGCAAAATTCCTAAAAGTAATAAAGAATGTCTGTACAAACAGACAACATCATTCTTAATGGACAAAGGCTGAAAACACTTCCCCTAGGAACAGAAACAAGCAAAAGATTCAGTTTATTACTACTCCTATTTAATACTATGTTGGAAATCCTAGCTCGGTCAATATGGCAAAAAAAAAAAAGTGCATCCAAATTGGTAAAAAAGGAGTAAAGTGTTTCTCTTATTGGATGATATTATTATACATAGGAAACTCAAAGACTCCACAGAAAACTGTGGGACTAATAGAAAGACTCAGCAGAGTAAAAGGATGCAAGAGTAACATAGAAATGTTAGCTGGATTTGTATATATCAACAAAGAGAACTATGGTAAGAAAATCAGGAAAGTAAACTGTTTACAACAGCCCCTAAAAAAATGAAATATTTAGGAATAAATGTAACCCTGGATGTAAAAGACCCCTCCCCCCCACACACAAACAAAAAACTAAAAATGCTACTGCAAGAAACCACAGGAGACCCACATAAATTGACAAATACATCATGATCATTGACAGTTAGACTCAAAATTGTGAAAATGATGATTATACCTAAACCAACCTACAAACACAATGCAATCCCAAACCAAATACCAATAGCAATAGCATCCTTTAACAAGATGGACAAACTAATTACTAACTTTACATAGGAAGAGAAGAGGCTCCATATAAGTAAAGAATCCTTGAAGAAGAAAGAACACAGGAGCACTCTCTGACTACCTGACTAAGAAACTACTATACAGCTACGGTAATCAAAACAGACTGGCACTGGTACAGGACAGACACATTGACAATGGAACAGAATTGAGAACTCAGATGGAAATCCTTCCACTTACAGACACTTAATCTTTGACAAAAACCTAAAGTACACTAAATGGGATGAAGATAGTCTTTTTAACTAATGATGCAAACATGGGTAACCATGTGTGAAACAGGAACATGCCTTATACCATACACAAAAACTAATTCAAAGGGAATCAAAGACCTAAATATACAAACAAAAACTCCAAAAATCATAGAATAAAAGTAGATTCAACACCAGAGTTCCTAAAACTGTGCATAAGTAGGATACAACAAACCATAACTAAAAATATGTAAACACCAGTAGATTAACTAGATAACTTGGATTTTCCAAAATGTAAATACTTAAGCTCATCAAAAAAAAAAAAAAAAAAAAAAAAAAAAACCTCACAAAAAGAGAACCTACAAATTGTGGGACAAGAAAGGGTATGATGAAAACCTGACAAAAATCTAATCTTTAAAATTGATAAGAGAGTCCAGTACTTTTATAATAAAAAAAGACAAAAATTCCAGTTTTAAAAAGGGCAAATGGGGGCAGAGTCAAGATGGCGGACTAAACACACATCTCCCTAAATCCCTGGAAATCAAGACCTGAACTGATAATTAAATGGAGCCTTCTGGACACCTAGTGAGCCCTAGGATGTAACATAGGGCTGTTAATTTGGACTTCATAACACTGAATGCAAAACTTCCTCTCTTTCACTGACTCTACTCTCTGTGAGCACGGGCTTGCATGGACCAAAGGTAACTCATCATTTTGATTTTTTTTCCTATGTATTGGCTGTTGGGTGGAGCTGGGCCTTGACTAGCCCCTGGTCTTGGACACACTGCTGGTGGGATCAGCAAGCACAATTGCCATGTTCTGAGATCCCAGCTTTGGACTGTGCATCACAGCTCCTTGGGCCTATCTTTCTACCTTCACCATGTGGTAGCCATATGGATGCCGCGATGAGCTTGTGGGGGATGCCATCTTGACCACTGGGAGATTGAGAAGCCTATACAGAGACCCCAACTGGACTTGTTCCTAGGCTGGGAGGCAGTGCCTGCCAGAGGGAGAGTGCTTTTCCAGCAGAGAGGCAGTGTTTTGCACAGTGTTGCCTGAGGCTGGGGCCCAACAACGTAGGCTGTGGACTCTGGGCATCTCAACACTTTTGTCCTCCCTTTCCACCATTAGCCTGGTCCCAGCTGGGTGGTGAACTTGTGTGGGATGCCAGGTTGTTCCACTTGGAGGCACTTGTACTCATATAGAAGCCTCAGCTGGACCTAATTCCTGGGCTGGAGACAGTGCCTGCCTCAAAGAGAGCATTTTTCCAGTGGAAAAGCAGAATTCTACACAGTATTGTCTACAGCTGGGGCCCAAAAGCAGAGGCCAGCAGGCCAGTAGCCTTTCTGTATTTTGAACTAGTTATTAGCACCTGGGATTTGATATAGAGGTGCTTACTTTGCCATCTGGGAAGAGAGATGTATACACCTGAAAACCTGACTGACTTTGGAAGTTTTCAAATACTTTTTACTTCTCATTTTGAGATGGCCTAGAGAAAGAACTGCAGTCAATCCTCACAGCATCTCTTCCAACCTCTCCTGACTCACATGAAGCGCAAAAAGCAACAAACTCTGGAGAAAGCCATGGCCATAAATCACCTATGGCACCAGAAGGCTCCCAAAAGAAATCACCTGAGAACTTCCCAGATGTAAAAGCTTTTCTGAAACTATGGGAAGTTGAATAAAAAAGGATTATATAAAGATCCCTCCTAGACATTATACAAAATTCAGCAGAGCAAAATAAAAAATTAAGCAAGTTGTTCAATCTGATGGAACACCAGTACTCTGAAATCCAACAGATCAAGAACAAAATCAAAGACTTAGAAACTTCAATTCAAAGCTAGGAAAACAGAATGGAACAAATAGAAAAAAAGAATTTATGATGTGGAACACAGACCTACTGATGCCAGCATCTATGAGGAGAAATCAGAAAAAAGAAACAAGAAAAATGAAGAAGCATTAAGAAGCATGTGGGACTCTATTACGAGGAATAATCTGCGATTAATTGGAGTTCCTGAACAGGGTGAGACACCTGATAACACAGAGAGTATTGTGGCTGAGCTGCTGACAGAAAACTTCCCAGAAATTATGAAAGAAGAGGACATAGGTATCCAAGATATATATTGAACACCACTCAATATAGAGGTCAAAGAAAGACTCCAAGACATATTATAATCAAGTTTAACAAAATGAAACATAAGCAGAAATGCTTAAAGGCAGCAAGATTCAAAGCAGAGCTAACATTCAGAGCGAAACCTTGTAGGTTTTTGTCAGGTTTCTCAGCAGAAACAATGCTGGCATGGAGACAGTGCATGACAAATTCAAAGCCTTGAAGGAGAAGAACTTGCAACAAAGAACATATATCCTGCCAAACTATCTTTCAAATATGAAAACGAAATTAAGATATTCTCAGATAAACGGAAACTCAGGGGCTTGGTAAAAACCAAATCAAAGCTACAAGAAATATTGAAAGAATCTCTCGGCCTAGAAGAACAAAACCACTAACTTTATATGTTAGAAAGACACATGACCCAGAATTCTACTCAGGTAGGGAAGGCTCCAAACTCAATCAAACCTATAATAGTGCAAGAAATGACTGAGTGATCATATCATGAAAACTATGATGTCATCATATTAAAAAGAGGGATGTACTACAGTCTTTAGTCCTTCCAGATGGAGAGGAAGTTGACAAGACTGGTAGTAATTAAAATTGAGTTTATACATAGTTAATTAAGCGAGATCATGGAGGCAGCCATAAAGTACAATAAAGAGGCAACATATCACATCAAGAAATGTAATGCAGGAGTCTCAACAACCACAAAACCAACCCTGAAAAAGGTGAAAAATCAACTGACAAAGAAGAATGTCCCAGAATAGATTAATAAGAGCAACAGAGAAAATATCAACACATAAATAAACATATCACAATGGCAGCATTGAACACATACCTATCAATAATTACATTGAGTGTGAATGGACTGAATGCTCCAGTAAAGAGACCTCTAGTGACATCTTGGATCAAAAGACACGACCCATCGATTTGTTGTCTACAAGAAATTCACCTTAGACTTAAAGATAGAAACAAACTGAAAATTAAAGGATGGATGAATATATATCAAGCTAACAACACACAAAGAACAGCAGGAGTGGCAATTCTAATCTCAGATAAAATGGATTTTAGTGTAAAATCCACCATCGTGGACAAAGATGGACACTATTTATTGCTGAAAGCTTCAATACACAAATAGGACGTAACAACATTAAATATTTAGGCTCTTAATATTAGAGCACCTAAATACATCGAAGAAACACTGACTACACTCAAAAAAGAGATAGATCACTCCACAATAATAGTGGGAGACTTCAATATTCCACTCTCAATACTGAACAGATGGTCTAGAAAAAAAGCTCAATAAAGATACAGAAGACCTTATTGCCACAATTAACCAACTAGACCTCGCTGACATAGACAGAACTTTCTATTCGTCAGTGGACAACTATACCTTCTTCTCCATTGCACATGGAACATTCTCCAGAACAGAACCTGTGTTAGGTCATAAAGCAATTCTCAACAATATCCATACCACTGATTTAATGCAAAGCATCTTCTCAGATCATAAAGCCATAAAAGTTGAAATCAATAGCAGGAAAAACATGGATAGAAAGTGGAGCTCATGGAAACAGAACAACATCTTATTCGTCAAAAATAACAGGTTATAGAAGAAATCAAGAATGAAACAAAGAAATTTATGGATTCCAGTGAGAACAAAAACACTTCCTACCAGAACCTGTGGGATACAACCAAAGCACTGTTGAGAGGTCTGTTTGTTGTCATAAATGAACACATCTGGAAGGAAGAAAGAAACCAAATCAAAGAACTGACCCTACAGCTTGAACAAGTAGAGAGAGAACAACAGAGGAACCCCTCAGAAGAAAACAGTTCCTAAAGATTAGAGCAGAACTAAATGAATTAGAGAACAGAACAATTGAAAAATGGAAAAGACCAAAAGCTGTTTTTTTCAAAAGATCAACAAAATTGACAAACCATTGGCTAAACAAACGAAAGAAAAACTGGAAAGGAAACAAATAAGCCAAGTTAGAAATGACAGGGGAGTGGTCATAACACATCTAACAGAAATTAAAAATATCATAACAGAATACTATGAAAGACTCTAACAAACTTGAAAACCTAGAGGAAATGGACAAATTCCTTGATCCATATGACTTACCAAAGTTATCACAAGGCGAAGCCGAACAACTTAATAAACCTATCACAAAGGAAGAGATTGAAAATGTCATTAAAAAAAAAAAAAATGCCTGAGCCCAGATGGCTTCACCGCAGAATTCTACCAAGCTTCTAGAGAAGAGTTATCTCCAATACTACTGAGACTATTTCACTGTATAGAAAGGGATGGAGTACTCCTAAATTCATTCCATAAGCCAATATAATTCTGGTACTAAAGCCAGAGAAACATCCAACAAAAAAGGAGAACTACAGACCAGTATCACTCATGAATCTAGATGCTGCTTGCCTATAGAATGCAACAATATATCAGAAAAATAATCTATCATGACCAAGTTGGATTCAAACCAGGGATTCAAGGCTGGTCCACCATCAGAAAAACAATTCATGTGATCAACCACATAAATAATTCAAAACAAAGAATCATCTGATTTTGTCTATCCATGCAGAAAATGCATTTGATAAAGTGCAACACTCATTTACACTAAAAAAATCTAAGCAAAATAGGAATAGATGGCAAATTCCTCAATGCAATAAGGGCCACTTATACAAAGCCACCTGCCTACAACATGCTGAATGGAGAGAGAAAGAGTTTCCCCTGAGAACAGGAACTAGACAAGGATGCCCACTCACCTCTCCTATTCAACATCATACTAGAAGTTCTAGCCAGAGTCATTAGAGAAGATAATGAAATAAATGGCATCTGCATTAGCAAAGAAGAAATAAAAATCTCCTTATCTGCAGAGGATACGATTGTATACACAGAGAATCCTAAAGAATATATAAGTAAACTACTCAAACTGATAGAAGAATTCAGCAAAGTCTCAGGATCCAAGATAAACGTAAGTAAATCAGTAGGATTTTTGTAGACCAACAATGAGATTATTAAGGAATAATCTTCAAATGAATACCATTTACTATAGCCCCTAAGAAGATAAAGTGCCTGGGAATAAATTCAACTAGAGAAATAACAGACCTTTACAAAGAGAACTACAAATCCTTACTACAGGAAACTAAGACAGACTTACATAAATGGAGAAATCTACCCTGCTCATGGATAGGAAGACTTAACATTGGGAAAATGTCTATTTTGCCTAAAACAATCTACTTATATAATGCAATCCCAATACAAATTCCAGCAACATTTTTTAACAAGATGGAGAAACAAATTGCCAACTTTGTTTCGAAAGGGAAGAAGCCCCAGATAAGTAAAGCACTACTGAAGAAGAAGAATACACTGTGAGGCTTCTAATTACCCAATTTTAAAACCTGTTACACTGTTACAGTAGTCAGAACAGCCTGGTACTGGTACAAAAAGAGACAGCTAGATCAATGGAATAGAATAGAGACCTCAGAGATGAAACCATCTTCCTATGAACAGCTGACATTGGACCAAGGCCCTAAGACATTAAACTAGTGAAAAAATAATCTCTTCAACAAATGGTGCTGGCAAAATTGGATATTGATCTGCACTAATTTGAAACAAGACCTGTATCCTACACCTTACACAAAACCCAACTCAAACTGGATAAAAGACCTAAATATCAAATCTAAAATGATAAAGTTCATCCAAGAAAAAGTAGGAACAACAATGGAAGCTTTAAAACACAACTTAGACTTCAAAATTTGTCAAACAAACCACAGACAACAGAAGAGAAAATAGATAAATGGGAACTATTAAGAATCAAACACTTTTGCTCATCCAAAGACTTTATTAATAGAATTAAAAGGCCACCTACAGAATGGGAAAAAATATTTGGCAGCTCTATGTGAGACAGATGCCTGATCTCCATAATCTATAAGGTACTGCAAAATATCAACAAGAAAAAGATAAATCATCCAATTAAGCAATGGGGAAAGAGATGGACAGACGCTTCTCTGAAGAGGAGTTCCAGGTAGCCAAAAAACAGATGCGGACTTGCTCATGACCATTAGCTATTAAAGAAATTAAAATCAAAACTACAATGAGATACCATTTCATCCCAACAATGTTGGCCATGATCCAAAAAACTCAAAATAACAAATGCTGGAGAGGCTGTAGAGAAATTGGAACTCTCCAACACTATTGGTGGGATTGCAAAATGGTGCAACCTCTTTGGAAAGCAATCTGGCCCTTCCTTGAAAAGCTGGATCTAGGCATACCATTTTACCCAGTAATCCCACTGCTCGGAATACATCCTACAGAATCAAGGCCATTCACACCAATTGATACATGCACACAAATGTTTATCGCAGCACAGTCCATAATAGCAATAAAGATGGAATCGACCCAGATGCCCAACAACAGAGGAGTGGATAGGTAAACTATGATATATATACTCAGTGGAACACTATGCAATGATAAAGAACAACAATGATTTTAGGAAACATCCCATAATCCTGTTTCAATTGGAGGGCATTATGCTGAGTGACAGTAGTCAGTGATAAAAGGTCAAATATTGTATGAGACCCCGATGATAAGAACTTAAAAACAGACTCATTCATAGAAGAAAAGTCTCTTTGATGGCTGCAAGGTTGGGGAGAGAAGGAGGGTGGGGGGGGTAGGGTTTAGATTAGATAGTTGATAGAAACGGGTAAAATAAGAGACAGCATACATTGGAAAGAAGATCAGTATTAATTGGACTTCAACAGAACATGATTACTCCTCCCATCTTAATCCAATATTACAAGGACAGAGTAGCTGGCGTGGGGGCCCGGGGACTATGGCCTCAGGGGAAACTGAGGCCAATTGGCACAACTAGCATTTTGCTAAGTGAGCCTTCCACACCCCACATTGGTGAGTGGCATCTGGGTTCTTAAAAGCTGCCAAACTGCCATCTGAAGCTACAGCAAATGGTCCCAATCCAGCATGAACAGACGATTACCAAGGACCAAAATGACATGGGGAAAAGAGAACCCAGAAGACAGAGAGACCCACGTGAGTAGGTGACTACATCTATTTGTGACCAGAGGAACTGAATGGTGCCCGGCCACCACCAGTGATAGCCGAGATGGAGATCACAAAGTTGAGTCTCTATGGAAACACAAGAATAGAAAGTGGTGCACCCTGAGATCTCCACTAAAAGACTGCAACTGATGGTCCAAGGGCCTCAGAGTTCCCCTGGGAGCATGTCCTCTGAATCTGATGCTGCCCCTGTCCATGAATCATAATGGAGGTGAACTCTTCGGACAGGAATGGATTGGACTTGATGACACAGAGTGATCATACAGTGTGTGTACTTTATGGTTCCATGCATCTACAGGATGTCATCCTGCTGCCCTCTTACTGTAGCCAGGGGAGAGGGTGGAGAGAAGAGGATAGGAGATTGTTAAGAGGATGTGACATGTATGCAATGGAGAGGAGGCGTGTGCTGTCACAGGGCAGGGAGAGCAGTGGGAGCTGCACATAGGCGGGCAGGCAAATATACATGGGATTGTACATCTTCACTCAGTCACAATAAAAAAAATAAAGAAAATGACTCTTCTACCCAAAGCAATCTATAGATACAATGCAATCCCTATCTAAATTCGAGTGGCATTTTTTAATGACTTGGAGCAACAAGTTATTAACTTCGTATGGAAAGAGTAAAGGCCTCAGATAAGCAAAGCAATATTGAAGGAAAAAAGCAATGTGGGAGGCCTCACACTACCTGACTTTGCAGTCTATAACATCGCCACTGTAGTCCAAACTGCCTTGTCCTGATATAAAAGATGTGTAGACCAATGGAATAGAACTGAGAGTCCAAATATAACATCCTTCAAATATGAGCAGCTGAAATTGGACAGAAGCCCAAAGTCCATAAATACAGAAATAGACAACCTGTTTTAATAGATGGTGTTAAAATGAGTGAATAGTCTTCTGCAAAAAAAGAAACAAGACCCATATCTCACATCATGAAGAAAAACTAACTCAAAATACATCAAAGATCTAAATATAAAATTTACAGTGATAAAGATAATGGCAGAAAACATAGTGACAACCCTGGGAGACCTAATACACTGCATAAACAGAATACAAAACACTAGTAACAATCAGCAAACATCATGGAAATTTCTGAATATCAAACAATTATGCTCGTCCATAGACCACCGGAAGAGTAAAAAGACAACCTACACACTTGGAAATAAAGTTGGCTGCAATACATCCAATCAGTGTCTAACTTCTGTAACTTACAAGATACTGTAAAATGGCAACAAGAAAAAAACCAATAATGCAGTTAAATAACGGACAAAGGATACGTACAGGCACTTCACCAAAGAAGATATTCAAGCAACTTCTTGTAATATATCCTAGAGAAATAAGAGCTGCCACACAGAAAGCTATTTGCAAATCAACATTCATTGCAGCACTGTCCACAATAAAAAAAAGAGAAAAGTAATCAGCTTAAGTTCTCAAAAATGGGTGAATGGATAAGCAAGCTATGAAATATTCACATAATGGACTATTACACAATGATAAAGAACAACAAGTAATTTGAGAAATAGCTCACAACATGGAAGAATCTAGAATACATTACGCTGAGTTAAATCAGTCAGTCACCAGTCATTAAAGGACAAATATTGTATGAAACCACTAGTTGAAGACTTCAAGAAAAGGTTTAAATGCAGAAGAAAATTGTCTTTAATGGCTACGAGGGTGGGGAGTGAGCAAGAGAGGTGTTTAATAATTTGCTATTTGACAAGAATTACTTTAGGTGAAGGGAGGACCAAAGCGAAGTACAAGAGAAGTCAGCAGAAGTGGACTGTAGTGAGAGCTAAGATGTTTTATAAACACAAACAAACACTTGGAGGGACAGAGAAGAAGGGTCAGGAGTCTGGAGACCATGGATACCAGGGACATCTAGGTCAACTAGCATAACAAAGCTTATTAGGAAAATGTTCTGCATCCCACCTTGGTGAGCAGTATCTGGGGTGGTAAAAAGCTAGGAAGCAGCCATCTGAGAAGCTACAACTGGTCTCAATCTATGAAACAAAAGTGAATGAAGAACATCAAAGACAGAACTAAAAAATGAGCCCAACAGATAGAAAGGCCCAAGTAAACCAGAGACAATATCGGCAACAAACTACAGGATCTAGACGGCGCCCAGCTACCACCACTGACTCCTCTTACAAGGTACTCAACAAAGAAACCTTAACAGAGAGGAAGCAATGTGAGGTGTAGAAGTCAAACTCTAGCAAAAAGACCAGACTTGATCTGACAGACTGGAAGTTCCCCAGAAGACATGACACTTGGATTCTTTGTTAGCCCTGAACTGAAACAATTCAAGAAGCCAACTCCTCAGACACAGATTGAACTAGGCTATAAGACATGAAATCCTAGTGAAGAATGAGCTTCCTGGCTTTAGTAGATAAAGGAGACAAACCAGGTTGCATCTGTCTGGAGGCAGGATGAGAAGGAAGAAGGGGGCATGAGCTAGTTGAATGGACTTGGGATATTTCAGGTGGGTACAATGAGCATTCTGTCACAATATTGGGAGAACAACTAGGATCACTTAACAAAGTCTCTGTATGTTTTTGTATGAGAAATTATTTCGAATTGGAAATTTTCACCTAAAACGATAGTTATTTAAAAACTGCATCATTAAACTTGTAAAATCCAACAGAAACTGCTGAGTTTTAAATGTCATTTATATTTAGCACAGAAACAAAAACAAATCAGTAGTTGTCAAGTCAATTTTGACCCATAGTGACCCTGGAAGATAGGGTTTCCAAGGACAATCTGGTAAACTTGAATGGCCAGCCTTTTGGTTAGCAGGTAAACTCACAACTACTATGCCTCCAGGATATCTGACAGTTCAAAGACCTGGCCAATAAAAGGTATTGAAAGTGACAGTATTGTAACAGGGCTGAACATTCTCAATAGCACACAATTCGTGGAGTCTAAATTGTTGCAGTTGTGTACCACTGGGCCTATCATGATGTAAAGTGACTATTTGACAGGGTAGAACTGTCCTATAGCGTTTCCTCTTACAAGGTACTCAACAAAGCATTCTGAAGCAGACTGCCACATCTTTCTGCCATGGAGCTCTAGTGGGTTCGAAACACCAACCTTTCATTTAGCATCCAAGGGCTTAATTTTTGCACCACAGGCCTCCAGGGAAAGAATCAGAGCTAACAGAAAGATGCTTGACAGCAGGTAATTGGCAGAAGTACACAGTGAACTGACAACACTGGGCTACAGGAGGAGACATGCACAAAGATTAGTGAGAATATGTCAGATGTACTGGGTGACAGCTTCAGGACACTCTTTCAAGCTGAATTTGGAATATTTTGAGCTTCATAAAGAAAAATGACATTAATTTTGAGAAATTAGACCAATGAAATTTCTGAATCATTAATTTATACAATAAAAGGGACAGAGTGTGCCTCACCCAGCTTCCTTACTGCTGAGTTTCTTGCAGAGCTTTTTTTATATTCTATCAGTAAGACAAAGTTTCGTCTGTAAAGGATTTTTACTTCTGCAGAAACTAAAAATGTTTCTCGTCAAGAGTAATTTTACCTATTTAATATTATTTGAAATCTATGAACACAAAAATTGTATTCCAGTACCTCATTGGTGAATTTTCATCAATATTTTCCTATAGAGACAACTTCATGAGAATATTACTAGGCCCTATGATAATTAGAAAGACTTTAGGGTCATCAAAGCCATTCTTATTTTAAAATAACATTCTCATTATTCAAATATGATATTTGGTAAAAATTAAAATTTAAAATGCAGATATGTATAAAGGAGTTACACACTTACACTCTTACTATATCAAATCTGAAACATGATGTCATTCATGAGTCCATAAATTTGATTTCATTTCATAGTGACCTCATGAGACAAAGTAGAATCAAGTAAAGTTTTCTTGCTTGTAATCTTTACTGAAGCAGATTGCTAGACCTTTCTGTCATACAGCCAGGGGCTGAGTTTAAACTACCAAACTTTTGTTCAACAGCTATTTGAGTGATCAGAACTCCTTAATCCAGACATATTCATTGGAACACATCATCAACTTTCCTACTTATCTTTATTTAGTAAACATTAATTCAGCACTTACTGTACTGTGTGCATGTATTTGGGTGTGTGTTTATATATGATATTGGATCTTTGTTAGTTTTTACATCAGCGTGATGATTTCTATAAAAACAATTCAATTTTAATTAGTAAGAATGATAGACATCTTGCGGAAGATCTGCATTTGAACTTTTGAGTATATTAATGTATAGATAGATAAACAGGTTATATTAGGAGCTGATAAATAATTGCTCCTATTTGCTGCTGCTATAGGCCTGACTTCATTTGGCTTTGCCTGTTTGTCATGTAATACTATTTTGAAGATGGAGACCACCAGATATTTTTCTATTTCCTCTGAAATAGAGCATCTCAGACAGCCTCAGATGTTCTGTTGAAAACTTTGTTAGGAAGGTGATGGGCCAAAGCAGGCACTGAAATGAGTGTTTCAAATTTCTTGTCAAGGGCATTTTAGGAACAGGACACACAGATTTATGGTTTGCCAACTTTTAATATATTGCTTTTTAGGGTCAGATATTTGTCTCTGGGATTATAATCACATCATTCACTTAATTTTTAATGGAAATTCTAATTTATGAATAAAAATCACTGCATTTAGAAAATAAATTTGCAAAAACCAGATTATAAGACAAAATTCAGGATAAGTATATATTGTGATTATATGAATGTACTTTATTCAAACCAATATTCACAACTGGGGTACTCCAGCTTCCCTTCGTGACATGTTGCTCGAAACGTCTGTTTTGCTGTCTTTTGCTTATATCCCCATTTACAAGTAAATTCAACAGTATCACTGTTTCTGAAATAAATTTTTTTGGCATTTCTCCACTTTAATTGTATGTGATGTTTTTCCATCATTTCTTCTGATACTACACATGCCTCTGAAAGTAGATAAAACAGAAGAACTGTTAGTACACAAAACAATTTTTCATAGATTTTCAGGGTTTCGAGTAGAGTGTTAGATAATGGTTTAGGAATTCTTTTTCTAACTCTTGCCACACTGTCTCTGTGAAAAATCATCATGTATTTTTAAATATTGTTCAAAAGGTAACCCTAACTGACCTTGCCTATTGCAGTTTAATCAGTTATGACTTGGCTATGTATTACAGCATAGAATTGCCCCATGAGGATTCTTGGCTATAATATTTCAGAAGTAGATTGTTAAGCCTCTGTTTCACAGCCCTGCTTAGCAAGATCAAGCTACCAACCTTTAGGTTAGTAGATGAGCAACAACTGTTTATGCTATTCAGAGACTTTGAAACTAGTAAATGTTGCAAAAATGACATAAGCTTAATATGTGATGACTAAATGTTGTTATCAGAGATTCACAATGTGAATTATCATACTAAGAGTTCTGCATTAAAGAAACATTCATACCTATTGTTTCAATAAGAATTCCTAAAGCTTCATGTCCTCACATACTAATACTGGAAAACACCATGGAGACATTCTGCTCTGTAAGGCATCATGTTGCACAGAGTAAAAATTGTGATAGCAACATGCTTTGCTTAATTTTTGGTATGTAGGTATTCAAAACAATGGTTCTTTACTAAACTATACATGCACTGTAAACAGCAAAACATCATGATCATTACTCTGATTTTCCCAGGATCCAGGGGAATACTAAAGTACTTACCCAAGCATTTTGGTGGTTCTGACCATTGTCCATTTCTACATGTCACATGTTTGTTACCCTGAAGTTCATACAGGTTCTGGCACTGATACTCAACTGTTGATCCATCGGCATATGTGGGTAATGTGAATGAAGTTATATCTCCATTTTCAATAGGTGGAGGATATCCACATCTTCCTTGAGGGTCTAAATGTATTTGTAGATAGACATGCACACATATGATTTATTGAAATATGAAATTTTTATTTAATCTTTTTACATTAAATAAAAATTTGATATTAAATAATCTTTTTAGATTAAAATGAATTAAATATAATTAAGAATCATATATAACATTTCTGAGAGAAATTATTCATTGAAAAAATTCTAATCATATAAATTGAGAGCTGAAAATTTTCCAGTTCTTCCTTGTGTCCTACTTTAAAACACTCTAAAATGCTAATAAAGATGTCTGCTTCACAGTATTGCATTATCTATTTCTTTGTGAGTACATTCGGAAAAAAGAATCATAGCTAATGTAAAGAAAGGAAGTTTTTCCTTTCTGTTACTTAATACACTGTCTATTAAATCTCAATCAGTGTCTATTAAATTTCAAGTCAGTTTTTCAGTTACAAAGAAACATCAATTGTTTGCAAAAATTCAACCAATAAGAATTGTATTTGTACTTGTGCTATGTATAACTAAAAGCTTTGACACATAAAACCAAAGTAGGAGCTCCCTTAAAGATGAAAAGAAAAAGTGGGAACTTGGGTCTCAAGGAACTGTGTGTTGGTGAGTTATTTGAGTTTTCTTTTTTGTCTCTTGTATATCCTGAACTGGGCAGGGGAAAAGATTGTAAGCCAGAATATGTATCCAGTTCAGATAAAAAGTCCCCTGAAGAGTCTGTTTCTGTCACCAAAGGCTCTGGATAGGACCAGTAAAGAAAGACACAAATCTTTTTAACAGTACTTGACCCACTCTGCAAAATCACGATAGAATAAAGACCATCTTCCCATCTCTCATAGTCGTCATGGCTGAGTGAGTTACCTATACTTCCATTCACACACTGAGGTAGAAAAGGCAACTTCCCCCTTTCTATGGTGTCAGAGAGGTCAAGTGTGAAGCCTTGTTTGCACACTGCATAGCACTTACAAAAGTCCATTAAAATATCAGATCTAAATAAATTTCAGTGCTTCAAAAGATAATACACAAAACATACTGGACATGAATTGAAAATTTTCCCAGATGAAGAAACCTCCCTGAAATTGCTTGAGGTAGAATACAAAACAATTATATAGAGCGCCCTTTTATATCTTAGGATGGAGATTAAACAAAGTGCAGCATAACAAAATGAAAAATTAAACAAGCTATATGAACTGCTAGAATATCAATGATCTGAATTCAGCAGACCAACAATAAAATTACATATAAGACACTTCAATGGAAAGCCAGAAGAGCAGGATTGAGGATATAGAATGCAGAATTAGCAAAACTGAAGATAAAGCAAGTGACATCAGCACTTATGATAATAAATCAGATACAAGAATCAAGAAAAACAAAAAATCATTAAGAAATCTGTGGGACTCTATCAAGAGGAACACTTAATGTGTAATTGGAGTTTCAGAACAGGGAGGGATAGTAGAAAATAGAGAAAAAAATTCAAAGAGTTGCTGACAGAAATCTTTCCTACCATTGTGATAGAAGAGAAGATACATATTCTGGATGCTCATCACACTCCACAGAAGGTAGATCCCAAAAGAAAGACATCAAGACATATTATAATCAAGCTTAATAAAATGTAACATAAGGAGAGACACTTAAAGGCAGCTAGGCCTACACCCAAACAAATGTACAAAGGGAAGCCTTGTAGGCAGTTCTCTGACTTTTCAGCTGCAACCATGTTTGCAAAAAGGCAATGGAATGACACATACAAAGCCTTGAAGGAAAACTTTCAATCAAGTATTATATATCCTGCAAAATTGTTTTTCAAACATTATGTTGATATGAACACATTCTCAGACAAACAGAAGCCTAGAGACTTTGCAAAAATCAAACCAAAGTTAAAAGAAATACTGAAAGAAATTTTTCAGTTAGAAAATCTGTAACACCAGATGTATACCCAAAGACACAGCATCCAGAGTCCTAAATAGTTAGGAAAGTCACAAAGCTCAATCAAAGTTAAAATACCAAAATTAGTGAAACAGAGAGCTTAATATGTAAATTATGTCAACATTACACTATGAAGAGGGATATGTTACAGTATTCATAGTCTTTTCAGATGTAGAAGTTAAGGATATACAGATAAGTTAAAGATTAGCTTAAACCTAGATCATTAGGGGGAAAAAAGGGAGTAGTCACAAAGCCAACTAGCAATACCACATATCTAAACAAGAAACACAATACTAAAGTCTTAACAGACACAAAACCAACATTGAAAAGGATGAAAAGAAAGCCCATAAAGAAAAATGATCCAAATCACAATATTAAGTGGAACATAGAAAACATCGACAACACAAAAAGAAAGGCACCAAATGAGAGCACTGAATACATATCTAACAATAATGAAACTGACTGTAAATGGACTGATTGCTCCAATAAAGAAATAGAGTAACAGTCTTCCAAAAAGAAAACACAATCCTTCTTTACATTGCTTACAAGAAACATGCCTTAGACTCAAAGATACAAACTGAAAATCAAAAAATAGAAAACTATATACCAAGCTAATAACACGCAAAGAAGAACAGGAGTGGCAATACTAGGCTCAGATAAAACAGATTTTAAAGTAAAATCCACCATTATGGACAAGAAGGGCCAGTATGTATTGCTAAAGAGTCAATACATAAGGAAGATATATCAATATTTAATATTTATGTACCCAATATCAGAGTATCTAAATACATGAAACAAATGCTGACAACACTGAAAAACGACACATGTCACTACACAATGTAGTAGGAGGATTCAATACTCCACTTTGTGTAACGGACATATCATCCAGAAAAAAGCTCAGTACAGACACAGATCTTATTGTGACAATCAACCAACTCAACCTCATAGACACACACAGAACTTTTTACCCAACAACAAGCAAGTATACCTTCTTTTCCAATAGCTGTGGAAAATTATCCAGAACAGACCACACATGAGAACATAAAGCAAGTCTCAACAAAATCCAAACCACTAGATTATTGCAAAGCATCTTCTCAGACCATAAAGCCATGAATGTTGAAACCAACAGCAGAAAAACCATGGGTAGAAATTTGAAGTCACGGAAAGTAAACAACAACTTGGTCAAAAATTCCTGGGTTATAGGAGAAACCCAGCATGAAGTAAAGAGATTCATGGAATCAACTGAGAATGAGATACAGCACAAGCATTCTCAGAGGTCAATTTTTCTGTATAAATGCATGCATCCAGAATGAAGAAAGGGCTTACACCAAAGAATTAGCCATACAACTTGAACAAGTAAAAAGAAAACAACAAAGGAACTCCTGGGGCACCAGAAGGAAACAGATAATAGAAATAAGAGCGCAAATAAAGGAACTAGGTAACAGAAAAACAAGTGAAAGAATGAACAAAAACAAAAGTTGTTCTTTGAAATGATTGACGAAATTGATAAACCATTGGCTAAACTCACAAAAGAAAAACAGGAGTGGAAACAAATAATCCAAATAAGAAATAACATGGGAGATGTCACGACACACTCAACTAAAATTAATAGTATCATAACAGAATACTATGAAAAATTGTGCTTTAACAGATTTGAAAACCTAGAGAAAATATCAAATTTCTAGATTCACATCACCTACCAAAATTGTCAGAAAGAAAAGTAGGGAAACTTAGTAACCTCATCACAAAAGAAGAGATTGAAACAGTAACCAAAAACCTATCAAGAAAAAAAACAGTCCTGGCCCAGGCAGCTTCACTGGAGAATTCTACCAAACTTCTAGAGAGGAGTTCATTCTAATACTACTGATGCTATTCACAATGTATAAAAGGATTGAGAATTCCCAGATTCCTTCTATGAAGCCAGGATAACCCTAATACCAAAGCCAGATACAGGTTTCCCCCTCTACACACACAAAGTTACAGACCAATATCATTCATAAACCCAGATGCAAAAATCTTCAGCAAAATCCTAGCCCATTCAATTCAACAACATATCAAAAACCTAACTTATCATGACCAAGTTGGATTTGTACCAGGGATGTAAAGCTGGTTTAACATCAGAAAAATCATTAATGCGATCATCCACATAAGTAACACAAGAATAAAAATCACTTGATTTTATCAATTGATGCAGAAAAAGCACCTGACAAAGTCCAACACCCATGCGTATCAAAAACCCTCAGCAAAATAGGAATAGAAGGGAAATTCCTTAATGCAGTAAGGTACATGTATGCAAAGTCAAATATCAGCATCATCTTGAATGGAGAGAGACAGAAAGAAGTTCTCCTAAGCACAGGAACTTCTATTCAACTTTGTGCTAGATGTTCTGACCAGAGCAATCAGACAAGTCAAAGACATAAAGAACATCCGCATCAGTAAAGAAGAAGTAAAAGTTTCCCTATTTGCAGACGATACGACTGCATACACAGAAAATACTAAAGAATACATAAAATAAACTACTGGAACTAACAGAAGAATTCAGTAATGTATAAGGATATAAGAGAAACATAAATAAATCACTAGGATTCCTTTATACCAACAGAGATCACCAAAACGAAGATCGCCAAATGAATGTCATTTACAACTGCCCCCAAGAAAAGAAATACTTAGGAATAAATCTAATTAGAGATGTAAGAGACCAGTACAGAGAAAATTACAAGACCCTACCGCAAGAAATCAAAAGAGATTTAAAATTAAGTGCAGAAGCTTATCTTGCTTATGGATAGGAAGAGTTAACACTGTGAAAATGTGTATTCTATCCAAAGCATTCTACATACACAATGCAATCCCAATAAAAATTCCAGGGTCATTTTTTAATGAGATGGAGAAAAAAAATCACCAATTTTGTTTGGAAAGGGAAAAAAACCTTGGATAAGTAAAGCACTGCTAAGGAAGAGGAACACAGGGGGAAGCCTCAAACTGCCTGATTTTAGAACTTATTACACTTCACCAGTAGTCAAAATGGTTTGGTACTGGTACAAAAACAAATATATAGACTAATGGAACAGTATAGAGAATCCAGAAATATCACTACCCTATGAACAGTTGATAAGGAACAAAGTCCCAAAGGTTGTAAACTGGGGTAAAAACTATTTCTTTAACAAATGGTGTGGCAAAATTGCATAGCATCTGTGAAAAACTGAAACAAGACTCATATCTCACACCTTACAGAAAAACTAACTCGTAATTCACCAAAGACCTAAAAAGCAAATCTAAAACAATAAAGATCTTGTAAGAATAAATAGGAAGAACAATGGAAGTTCTAATACACGGCTTAGGCAGACTTCAAAATCTGGGAAACAAAGCATGATCAACAGAAGAGAAAATATATAAATGAAAACCACTAAAAATCAAACATGCTCACCCAGAGACTATCAAGAGAGTTAAAAGACTGTCTACCAAACGGGAACAAATATTTGGCAATTTTGTTATCAGACCAACATCTAATTTCTATAATCTACAAGGTACTGCAAAATATCAACAAGAAAAAGACAAATAACCCAATTAAACAATGGACAAAGGAAATGGGCAGATATTTCAGCAAAGAAGACATCCAGGCAGTCAAAAGACCCATGAGGAAATGCTCACAATCATTAGCTATTAGAGAAATTCAAATCAAAACTACAATGAGCTACCATCTCATCCCAACCAGGTTGGCCATAACCCAAAAAACACAAAACAACAAATGCTGGAGAGGCTGTGGAGAGACAGGAACTCCCCTAAACTGCTGGTGGGAATCCAAAATGGTACAACCTCTTTAGATAGTAGAAATACCATAGGATTCAGCAATCCCATTGCTTCAAATATATCTTACAGAAATAAGAGCTGTCACATGAACAGATATATGGACACAAATGTCTGTTGCAGCACTGTCCACAATGGCAAAAAGATGGAATCTTCCTAGATGCCTGTCAACAGATAAATGGATAAAACTATCGCATATATATATATACAATGGAACCCTATGCAATGATAAAGAACAATGATGATTTTAGGAAGCACCTCACAACCTGACATCAACTGGAAGTCATTATGCTGAGTGAAGTCAGTGAACTGCAAAAGGTACAAGTACTGTATGAGACCACTATTATAAGAATTTAAAAAAGGACTTATACACAGAAGCAAAGACTCTTTGAAGGTTACAAGAGTGGGGAGGGAGGGAGAGATAGATTTGATAGTCGATAGCATGACAGCACTAAGCAGAGGCAGGGCAGCGCAATTGAACTACAACATAAACTAAAAGGTTTTCTAAATTCAAGCCAACATTTGAAACGCTAGAGTACAGGGACAGGTTTCCGGGAACTGTGTTTTCAGTGGACATCATGGTCAATTGGCATAAGTAGCCTTTTGCTAAGAGTCTTCTGCCCCCCATACTGGCAAGTGACATCTGCGGTTTAAAAGTCAGCAAATTGCCATCTGAATAATACCAATTTGTTCCAACCCACTTGGAATAGATGATGACAGAGAATTTCAAAGACATGTGGAAAAGTGATCTCAAGAGACAGAAAGACCTATATGTTTGGGAGACCACATCAGCACAAGACCAGAAGAACCAAATGGTGCCTGGTGACTGCCAAAGACAGCCTTGATAGGGGATATAATGTGGAGTTCCTGACAGGACATGAGAAAAAGGGGTGTGCAGATCAAGAACTTTACTGAAAGACAAGAATTGATGATCTAACAACCTGGACGGTTCCCTGGGAACATTGCCCCTGAACTTCCTGCTGTCTCAGACCTGAAACCAATACTGAGGTCAATGCTTCAGACAAAGAATGGACTGGACTCAGGGACACAGAGTGAGCATGTAGTGTATGTACTTTCTGGTTTTATACATTTATAGAAGGCTGCCCTAAGGGTTTCTTTCTAGAGGGGAAAGGAGATGGTGGAGAGGAAAGGACAGGTGCTCACTGGGAGAATACCAGAAGTGTGAAAAGAAAGAGTATGTTATGACACAGAAGGAAGGAAGAGTAGATAGAGTCGTAAAGAGGCAGGTATGAAAAATCCACTTGGATTGTATACTTTCACTTAATCATTATAAAAAATGTACAGGACAGAACTGAGTCACACATAGTATCAGGAATTGAGACAATCTCAAAAGGGGAACAACAATGAACAGATGACAAATGCTTAGATGACTCAGACATTGAGATTACTCGAGAGTGATTGTTAAAATCCAACAAAGATTTTGTAACCAAAAAGTATACAAAGATTTTGTAACCAAAAAAATAAAAAAAGTCACTGAATAAACTCAATAATTCATTCACGATAACAGAAAAGTGAATCCAAAAATTGATTATAAAATAATAAATGCTAAGCAATCTAAAAATAGAGGGAAAAGAAACAAACAAAAGTAGACACAGTTTCAGTTTTCTTCAGGGAAATAGAAGCTTAGAGTCTCATAAAAAAATAAGAAAGAGTGTGGAGTGAGATAAAATATATTATGAAAAAAATGAAGGAAAATTTCTGAAACTGAACACAAAGCAAAACCTACATATTTAGAAGCTGAATGAATTTGAAAAAAGATAAACTTAGAGACATTCATATCAAGGTACATAGTAAGGAAATAGCTGAAACGAGAAGTAAAGGGAAAAAAAGGCTTGAAAACAGCGAAAGTAGCATCATGCATTATCTATAAGGGTCGCCATGAGTCCGATCCGACTTGACGGCACTTGGCATAAGGAAACAAAGATTCAAATGGTGATGAGTTATTTCATCTGAAATTAATGGAGGTCAGAAGAAAGTGATACATTAAACTTTGAAAGACAAACTGCCCACTGCAAGTTCTATATGCAGTTAACACCATCCTTAGGAATAATGGGGATATAAAGACATTTTCAGACAAAGGAAAACCACTAGGGTTTGCCTCTAGGGGACCCATTCTTAAAGAGTGGCTGAACAAATATCTTCAAACAGTAATGGAAAAAAATAATAGAAGGAGAACTGAGGATTCAGGAAGAAATTGATTAAAAATAATAGGGGTAAATATAACAGGCTACCTTTTTCCTCATAAATTTGTGCAATGTTGCTTGACTGTTGAAACAAAATTACATTATCTGACATGGTGCTCAGTGTATGTAGAGGAAGTATTCAAGACAGTTTCATTAAAAATGTGACAAGAGTAGACCAAATAAGTGTGCAAAATGAAAATAAAGATGATACCCTTTACTTGAAACAGTAAAATACCAATACAAGTAGGCATGTTACATACGTATATTTCATTATAGTGTTCAAGCACTGAATAAAATAATTACAAAGAGACATGATAAAAGACAAGACACACAAATCAAAACAAATATCTAAAAAAATTCAAGACACCTACAATTAAGACAAGAAATAAATTGAAAATAGGAATGAGAAACAGAGGAATCAAGCACACAATAAACAATAAAATGTTAGACATAAGTCCTAACATATCAATAATTACTTTAAATGTAAGCAGCCTAAATGTACTGGTTAAAAGATTGAGAAAAAATTGGATAAATAAGAACAAGACCCAACAATATGCTGTCTATAAAAACTCAGTTGAAACTTAAAAACATTGGTAGATTCAAGCAAAAGTACACACCCAGTGCTGTCGAGTACATTCTGACTCATAGTGACTGTATACAACAGAACAAAGCTGCTCAATAAAGTTTCCAAGGAGTGTCTGACAGATCTGAACTACTAACCTTTTGGTTAGCAGATGTAGCACTTAACTACTACCAGTAAACGTATAGAAAAAAAAAAACAGGCAAACATTATGTATACCAGGGAAACATTATTGCTTTTAAAAAAAGAATAATTCTTTACCGGCTCCTCTTTTTCACAAACTTGAACCTATTTCCATTTCGTTGACTGAATGTTCAGAATTATTTTTCTAGAAATAGTAATTACCAAGATGAAGTTAATCACTCGTACACTTTGCATTATAGTCTTCCTGGTGACTGTGCCTAAATTTGTATCACATTCTGTAATCACTCTCTGACTATTCAATTTATCATACAGTTGTCAACTTTACTATGTAAGGTATCTTTTATGCTGACATTCTTCAGGAAATGATTTGGTCTTCTTGCTTAAGGTAACAGACTTTTCAAGATTCCAATCATTCCTTTAAAAGATTCACATCTTTCATAGACAAATAAATCACATTATCTGGTTTAGTCCACAAAGAGAGTCAGATTTTAAGAATTATGATGTTATTTGCAGTTGAACAAATATACTCCACAAGTGCTAGTTTACTTTATGTTGAACACGTATGTTCCACAAGCACTACTTTATTTTACATTTATATCAAAATATGTTATTGCTACTATCTCTCTATAAATCATTAGGAAATAAGATATTCTACCTTTGCACTGAGGTGCTTCTGTCCAGGTTCCTCTCAGACACATCACTTCTACCTCTCCATACATGGAATAACGTTCGTCACATTCATAACGTACTCTCTCTCCAGGTGGATATCTTGTCATGAGCCGTGAGATAACACGAGCATTTTCCACTTTGGGTGGATTCCCACAGGAAATATCTGAATGGAAGGAAAAAATCATCTCTATACTAGAGTTTATTTTGAGCAACAAATCAATAGATTCTAAAATTTTTCAAAAGAGCTTTAAGATCAGTAGTAAATCAGCAGTAAAACCTACCATGATAAAGCTTGCTAATGTAAAAAATAAATTACACGTAAGACTGAGGAAAACCAGATTAAAAAATAAATGCTGTAACATTGTTTTCACGTCCTTAAATCTCTCATCTATCTTTGACAGAAGACATTTTTTTTTCAACTCAGTGAAAATGAGAGATGTCCTGGACTATCTTGGAATTCACTAAAATAAATATCATCTTTTGGTTAGCAGGTAAACTCACAACTACTATGCCTCCAGGATATCTGACAGTTCAAAGACCTGGCCAATAAAAGGTATTGAAAGTGACAGTATTGCAACAGGACTGAACATTCTCAATAGCACACAATTAGTGGAGTCTAAATTGTTGCAGTTGTGTACCACTGGGCATACCACAGCTAACTGCCCTGACCTTTCCAGTCGCTCCAATCTCTGCAGCCACTCCCGCTGCTGGAGTTTAAGCCTTTCCCGGCACTGCTTACGCTGAAATCAATCTAGTCACTCGAGTCTCCGAAGATACCACGTTGAATGAGAACGTGGGTCACAATGATTTGCCATACGTGTATCGTCGCTTACTAAGCTAACCTTAGCAGCCGCTTTAGCTGAGTCCCGTTACTGTTTCAAGGAGTCCCCTATTATTTAAGGTGAAGCAAATCAGCAGTTGAAATGAACATAGATTCACTCAACGTACATTGCGTGCAGCCCCAGCGGGTCCTAGACGAGACATGCGTGTCACTTGTGTGTTTTATGGTGCAAAATAAAAGTCTGCACCTTCTGTGCATAGAACCTAAATTCTTGCCCAAATTGTGATTGATTCCCTCTCTCAAGGCGGGAATTGGTGGCATCAGAACTGCTTCCACTCTTGTGGGCCCTGCTGGTGAAGAGCTCAGGTTGTTACAACCCAAACGTCTCCAGTTCAAGTCCATCAGCTGCACTTTGGAAACTGTAAGAGGCAGTTCTACTCTGTCCTGTAGGGTACTTAAGAGTCAAAATCAACAGAAACAGGTCTTTTAATAAAGATTAAATAACAAGCATGATGACTGCATGATACTACAACTATGACATTTTAAATATGAATCCAAAATTTTAAATTTATCTTTGCCAAGCCAGCCAAGTGCATGTAGTCTTATTTTGCATAATTTCACTCCATATATTAAATTCTAGTTGTTGAAACATCGGTATCTTCAAGAATTTTTGTTGTACTCTTGGCTTTCATAATACTTTATTATTACTTCTATTTAATTTATGAGGGTAGAAAAACTGTCCAGTAACTCGCCACAGATTTGTATACCTAGTTGGAAAACCGGAAGCATATACTGGAAAGATTATAATACTAAGAGAAGCAATATTTCGTATATTTAATATAGTTTCTTCTTTATAACATCGTAAGCTTACCTGGTACTTAGAGGATACCAGTTAACTTACCAGCAGGGTTGCATGTGGGAGGAGAGGACCAATCATCTTCTGTACATGCAATGTTGCTCTGGTAATTTGAAAGGATGTATCCCGTGTCACATAAAATCTGCACAGTGTCACCTTCCATGTGTATTTGTCCTGAAGATGAAGAATGCCCATTTTCCACCGAAGGAAAAAAGCACAGTCCTAAAGACCGAAAGATGACTAATACTTAACACAGAATTTTAAAAATATTACATCTTATAATCTTCAAAAGAGAAATTAGATAAAATTAGTTACTTAAAAATTAGTTTAAGCATATTGAAACAAATATAAATATGCAATTCCATCCATCATAAAATAAAAAGTCATTTTTGTAAAGATTTTAAAAGTTCCTGTTCTTATTTCTCATTTGGTTCTCATGAACTGCTTTCAAGAGGTGTACTCAATGGACTCCCCCTTGTCTTCTCTGTCAGGATACTCTTTTTCATTTTCTGTCTTTTCTCTACATTCATTAAAACAGTAACATAAGATGATTTTAAGAAATAGAAAGATGTGATACATGGAAAACACCAAACTAGGGAAAATAGTATAAACAAAATTGTATCTTGAATAGTCAGAATAATATCAAATTTTACATTTGATATTATTACGCATAAAATGAAGTTTATTGAAACCTGTGCTCACACGACTGCAAAATGAGTGTTCAAATTAAACATTGGTAGTTAAAATTATTGCATTTAAAAAACACTTTAAAACTAAAATATTTAGAAATTAAAATATTTAGCAATGGTAAGACATTAGTTTGAGTTTTGTTTTCTCTTTAGATTTACACAAATGACTCTTTATAAAAAGAAGAATGACATACATTATCTTTACTGACTCATCTAGTCCCCACTCTTATGACTGTGAAGACTCACTGATCCCTTCTGGCATATATCACACCACTCATGAATAATTTTTCCAGAAAATAGTAAGAGTATTGACTCACTGCGACACTTTGGTATTGGTAACCATCCTTCCTCTGTGCAGGTTATTCGCGTCCAGAGAGACTGTGAAGCAGACACATAGCTATGATCACAGGTATAGTAGAAATATTTTCCCACAGCAACTTGGAAGTTCTGTTTAGGTTGATTTTCACCATATAGTTTTCCATGTTTTATTTCTGGAAAATTGCAAGTTCTCTCTTGGGGAAAAAAAAAGAATAATGTGCACATTAATTTAAAATAATACTTCATTTAAATAATAGCAATGATTGTATTATATCTGTCCACTTGTATCAGTTATTCAGGAAAATCTTTTTATAAAACTACAAAGATGTTGGAAGAGGTTAGTTTTGGATTTTAATCATGGTGGTACTTACAAACGATATACATATTATACACATGGTGTGTATAAAAGATATACACATTATATCCTGTATAAGTACTTCCATGATAAAAATCACACAACAATGTAAATGCGGAAGAAGAGGTACAGGTGATTCTATCCAGTAGACTTTTCAGGTCTCTGAAATATACTGCTGGTCTAAGAAATTTGCTGCTATTTATAGTTCTCTGTTTACTTCCTTTATCTCTCACCCACTTTGCCTTTCACATTTTTAGTAAAGAGAATTTGGATATGAAATATTTGCTTAAAAAATGTGAGTTAAAAGCAATAGAACAGCGCAACAAAGACATAGTTACTCAATTCTGATGAATATTCTCTAGGAATAGTTATATAGGTATGTTTATACAATTTTAAGTGAAATCACTGCCATTTATTGAAAGTGTACAAATGTTATTCTTTTTTACATAGCTGGGTGATTATAGTTCTTTTGAGAAAATAAGGCTAGTGTGCTTCTCAAGCCCAAGCTCTTACATCAAATTAGAACTACTTTCACTCATTTTCTTTGTTTTTTATTCTATTTTTATCTCATTTGCCCTTGTTTGACAAAGGCACATGTAGCAATTCAGCTAATCAAGGATTAAACCAGGGAAATTAATTTATCTTCATTTTGATAGCAATCGAGGCTGATGTTCCAAACTAATTAAATCTGTTCTATGGTGTGATCAGAGACTCTGTAAAATATGTAGTGTTTATCTGAAAATGTAAATGAGAATGGCATCATTTTGAGAGTTGTGTTTAGGGCAAAGGTAAACTCATAAACTGATAATGGGATTTCCAGCATTAGCCCTGGCTACAGTCTTTCAAAGGACACCTAGTGATGCAGTCCAGAAAGGTCCTCTGTTTGAGGCCACTAACTGTTCTGCAGGCAAAAACACTTGTGGATTCTGCTCCAGTAGAGATTATAGTCCAATCAATGTTACAGTTCAGTTCTGCTTTGTCATATAGTGTGGCTATAAATCAGAATCACCTTAACAGCACAGAACTCTCATTTAGAAATTCTAAAGTTGAAAAAAATTACAGTGTTTTTATTCTTCTTAAATAGGCACACATGGTTGGCTGAAGCTCCGTGATCTTTTTTGTCCTTGTTTCCACCACTCAGAGGAATCTTTCCGTCTTCAGTTGCTTTTAATCTAATTCTCCTACCAAAAACTCATTCAAGAACAGTCAGCAGATTTATGTAGGGATTAGTATGTCCCAGGCACAATGTTTGTGTTTACACCTCCTCTAGCTCCCTTGGTGCTCTGATGGGGCAGTGCTTAAGAGCTCAGTCAGCTGACCAAAATGCTGGCAGTTCAGATCCACCAACTGCATCTTGGGCACCCTGTGAGGCAGCTCTGCTCTTTCCTACAGGATTTCTAGGAGTCAGAATTGACTTGATGACACTGAGTTTGGTGTTTTATCTCCTTTGTCTAGCCACCCAATTCAGGAGTTGAAAAACACTTCACTACTCTGTGAATGTTAATGGAGTCTTACCTGTTGAATGCATGTTTTTTTGCTTTACATATATGTAGTTGTTAAAACGTGTGTTTTGCAAGAAGTGCTGTGAAGCATGGATGTGGTTTTTTATTTATTTATTTATTTTTATTTTGGGTTTCCAGCTTTTGTATTGCAGCATGAAACAGACTGTATCACTCAATAAATATTGTGCTACTGTATAGATGTAAAAATAATTTTATCTCTGCACATGTGTTCCTTTATTAAAAGGGTAGCTTTCTTAAAGACCACTTTTAGAGTTTACTGAAGAAGACTAGTTTTCAGCTAGAATCACAGGCAGGCTTTGATCAAATTCCATTGCTCTCATTCAAGTTGACACAGTTCCCTTCCTCTGTTATGTCTTATATTTAGGAGTATCGTTTCACTGTCACCTCCAACAGAAGATGAATCTTTTGTTTGTTTGTTTATTTATTAAGATTGAGTGAAAATGTACATTCCCATATAAATTTGCATGCTCATCTATATGCAGCTCTCATCGCTCCCCCTGCCCAGTGAAAGCACACATATCATATCCTCCTAACAGTCACCTGTCCTCTCCTGTTCACCCTCTTCCCCTGTAGGATGTAGGACGACATCCTATAGATGCATAGAACCATAAAGCCCACACACGATGTGGTCACTCTGTCACCCACTCCAATCCATTCCTGTCTAAAGAGTTGAACTCCACTATGATTTATGGACAGGGGCAGCACCAGAGTCAGGGGCCATGCTCCCAGGAAAACCCCAAGGCCCCTGGACTAATCGAGGCCAATTGGCACAACTAGCATTTTGCTAAGAGAGTCTTCTGCACTCCACAGGGCAAGTTTGGATTATGATAAAGAGGATTGTGTGGGACTATAACACCCCTTTTAAGGTCACTTTTGCTCCAGTATAAAGAGAGTTTCTCTGGAGTGTGGCTTGCACCATTTTTATCCTTTCATCCTACTAGAGATAAAGGAGAAGGAAGGAAGTAGAGAAGGTGTTGGTTATCTCATACTATCAAGAAAGTATTTCTGGGAGGACAGTCTGTCCTTCCAGGTTACTGAGGTTACTGAGGTTACTGAGCCAAGCTGCTCCCAGATCAAGGACAGATGGGTGCTTCCCAACGACCTTCCTCCAGGACCGACAGAAATAAAGTGCATTCCCCTGGAGCCCAATCCACAAATTCGGGCTTCCTGCCTACTGAGCTGTTTAAAAAGCTTTGCTAAAGCCATCCATTTGTCATATTTCTGTCATAGCAGTGTCAGACGATTAAGACAAGAGTGAAGCTCTTACCTTGTCCCTCAGCACAGGATACCCACAAGGCGAGGAGGATATTAATTAGAAACAGCATGTTGGATGTTCCCAATGATATGTAAATATGCACATTCCAGTTGTGCTGTTTTAGGTCTGAAATCAGATCATTAGCAGTTACCAGCTGTGACTCTAAAACTAAACACACTACAGTATTACTAAGTAAATTGATATCACTAAGTAAATACCAAAGTTCCATGAGTTTTGCAAAATTCAGATAATTCTCATCAGTGGTTTCATAACTATTTTGTTAATTCATCACCTATTATGTATGAACACAACTTTCAGTGAGAACAGGACTGATTGTCTCCATAAGTAACATAGTATGCTAACTTAATGAAGTAAATGTATTCCTTAGCCAGCTACTTAATACTTAACTGTCTCTCTCTATCCAAGCCATGTCACTAGAACATTCTTCTGTCCTGACTTTATTACTTAGGGATCTCTGAAAGTCAACTGGGGTATTCAGACCACTGTCAACCATCTACATTTTTACAGAGTTATGGAATAATACGTTTTTCCTTTTAAACTCACACTTAACCACACTGGAATGTGGTCTACACTGACTTTAACCTCTCAAGACCTCAAAGGAAAGGAAAGAGAACAGAGAGGTGAACTTCTTACCTCTAAGAAAGCAGTGCAGTAAACAGAGCACATCTTTGAACCTACGGTCCCTGCTCAAAGAAGCTCCTTGTCCAGATAAAGATTGATGAGGGTCTACAGACAGAAAGCTTTCATGTGGAGCAGAAATTCTGAATTTGAAAATGTAGCCAACTTTACTGTGAGAAAATAAACTTCTCTTTGCTGAAAATGATAAATTTTTTAGTGGAACAGAGGAGTGCAGAAATAGACTCACTCATGTAAATCACTAATTTTATGAACCAATGCAATTTGATAAGGGGGAAAAATACAAAACATTTTTTCTAGGAATGTGGGAACAATAACTGGGAACTGGGAAATGAAACAAAACTGAACTTTGATTTCTTTCTCACATCAATTACATCTATTTAATTTGGAGTACAGTCTTAAATGTGACATTAAACAGTAACACCTGAGAAGTAAGCATACTTGAATACATTGTCATTGCTGGTAAATTAATACTTCTCTAAAAATAAAAATATATATATATTTAAGAAAGGACACAAAAAAGACTACTACTTATTTTTCAAAATGTTAGTTTGGATTTCAGCAATAATTTATGTCCTGCCAAAGATATTGTCATAAGGCTAAAAATAAAATAGTCATTATATTAGCAAGGGCTATTTGTAACGTGTCGGGCAGATGATTTACATGTATCAAACGAATAAACCCTTCAATTAAAATATTACAGCAATCACTTCATAGACCTAGATTCACAAATGTATTCAGTATCATTATTCTTCACACACAACATAAATATTCAATTAAATATATTACATAATACTAAAATAGCTAACATTTAAATGTCTGATCTTCCCAATTTTTGTCTAGAATGAAACTCTGTTTGGAAAATTCTAAAATTAAGTTACCTGAGAAAAATCTGAAGTGACCATCTGAAGATTTAGATACAAGTTCTTGGCTCCTGGCTTCATTTTTACCCTATCAAGAGCCATCTCCAGTGCAGATTAAGTGTGAAACTCAGGAATGCCCAGCAATGATGACTTAACTACAGTGAGACACTTTCCTGGCCCCCATCATGTGCTCTTAAAATTGCCACACTGCCAACAATCCAAGACGGACACATCTATCCTTTAAACCAGTTGCGTTATCAGCTTCCATTGAAAAAAGTCCAGTTTACAAGTTCAGGATGAGCTTCCGCTTCAAGATGTCTTGTCTTGTAACACTGACAATTAAGTCCAAGAATTTAATTGTTCTAAGTGCTACATACTACACTGCTGAATATTACCAAAGTCATCTTCGAAGGACTCCCCTTGGGAAAATATGCACTTAGCCAGCGCCTAGCCCACCCTTCAAAGAAATCTTGGAACTCTTTCTGGGATGGTCACCGAGCATGGTGGCACGATGGGAAGTTTGCCAACTAAATTGTGTAACTGTCTGTGAGGGGGTTTTTAGCCAGTAAACAAATAATTCTATTGGAACACCTTCCCTACTTACCTCTTCTGGCCGAAATGACTTTTTCTTTACCTGAAGATAAAGGAAATACTGAAAGGAAGACATTTCGCTGACATTCAGGGCATCAAGGTTAATAGGACAACAAATCTGATGGCTGTTCCAAAATTGTCTCGAAAGGTGGACTAGGGGCAGGCATCAATGCACAGCTTCCCAAGGGGAGTATCTCGAAGGTGGCGGTAGTGATATTAGCAATGAGGTATACAGTATTTTTTCTAGGATAAGTTAGTGAACTTGACTGACAGTCCTCATAATCTACTAGCAATCAAATAGTGAATTTTGGTGATCTAAGTTTATAAATACCAATCACATAATGTACTTCTTGTTCTTTGTTCCACACTTATTAAAAAAAAAGTCTCTGCAGTATAGCCATTGTGAAGTAGTGCATTTCACTTCATGGAATTCAGCCCCTTCCTGGGTCCATCCACTTCACTTCCAATAAATCTGTCAACGTTACTGTAACCTGACTGTGGGTGATTACTCTCAAATATTCATTGCTTTAGACGACAGGATTCTGAAGGATATTGTCTTGTATTCCAGAGAGGTTTTAGAACTGGCTCATCCTGTTACCAGAAAGGGCTCCTTGTGCATACAGCTATCTCCTCCAATTCTCTGGGTTTGCTGAAAGCACATCTCTCAGATCAAATCCTCTGCTTATTGTGAAGTTGGCTCTTTGAGACATTTATTACCCGCCATTTCCTTTTCCTTTCTTTTTATGCTCATTTCCTGAGACTATGTCTGAATTCATTGCCAAATTAAGTTGCGTGAGATTGCCGTCTCATGGCCAGTCTATGTGTTGGACTGTCTTTTCTTTCTGGTGCACAGTAGGATTTCTGATGAAAATGTAGGCATTTAATACTTGTAAGTTTCCCCATATGATGAGAAATGCCACTTTCAGGACAGAAGCGGAAGCTCCTTGGCCAACTCCTTCATCTTGTATTATGCATTATGTCCCTACCTCAGTCCTGTATATAGGCTGCTGGCATGCACTCATGGAAGGGAAATTTAAAAGACCCCAACTATTGTAGGGGTCATTTGAATTAACTAAATTAAACTCTCTACATAGTAACTTACAGCCTAAACTCACCATTGCTGGGTCCACTCCGACTCATGGTAACCCTACGGACTGAGAATTATCACGTAGAGTTTCCAAGGAATGCCTGGTGGATACAAACTGCCAATCTTTTGGTTAGTAGTTATAACATTTAAGCACTATGCAGCCAAGATTTCCTAGAGGCTAAACCTAACCCAAACCAAACCCACAGCAACTGAGTTGATTCTGACTCATAGTAAACCTATAGGATGGAGTGGAGATGCCCCCTGGAGTTTCCAAGGAGCACATGGTCAATTCAAACTACTGACCTTTCAGTTAGCAGCTGTAGCACTTAACCACTGCGCCACAAGGGCTTCTTAGAAGATAAGGGCTTACAAATAAAACTAAAGCTAAGAGAGGTATTTTGTCATTGGTACTTGGAAGTTTCTAAAAGTAATCAAAATGATAAATTTGCCTCCTTGCAGGAGACTGTTTCAAAATGAGTTAAACAAATCAAAGAATCACGGTGTCATAACTCTGTAACCTTGACAATTAGCTGCCCAGCAGCAGCCTGTACATCCTCCCTTTCCCAGAGTTACTCTTTTTCTCAAAATGGGCCCCTTAACCAAGATGTTTCTTTGGTGGATTGAATTGTGTCCCCCTAAATGTGTCAACCTGGGTAGGCAATGATTTTCAGTATTGTATGGTTGTCCTTTTGGTGTATCTGATGTGATCGCTATTTGTGTTGTAAATTCTAACCTCTATGATATTTATGAGGCAAGATTAGGGTCAATTATGTGAATGAAGCAGAGTTCAGTCTACAGAATTAGGTTGTACCTTGAGTCAATCATTTGAGACATAAATGGAGACATGAGCAGAGAAGAGAGAGACCTAATGCTACCAAGTAAGAAGCACCAGGAACAGATTGCATCTTTAGACCTGGGGTGATGGCATGGAGAAACTTCTGGATCAGGGAAAAGCCAATGACAAGACTTTTCCCCAGAGTAAAGAGAATGAGAAAGTCTTCCCAGGGAGCTGGCATCCTGAACTCAGAATTCTAGCCTCCTAAACCCCGGTGATGTAGTAGGTTAAGTACTCGGTCTGTTAAGCAAAAGATTGGCAGTTCAAATCTGCCAGGCACTCCTTGGAAACACTATGGGGCAGTTCTACTCTGACCTCTGGGGTGCTATGAGTCCTACCCATCTTGACAGCGGTAGGTTTGGTTTGAGTTTAGTAAACCATGGTAGAATAAAGTACTGTATTAAAGCCATCTACTTGTGGTATTTCTGTTGCAGCAGCACTAGATATCTAAGACAGGCTCTGTTTCCCAAAATGGCCCCCTTTCCCCAGACGGTATAGTCCCTGGCATCTGTAGCCCACACCCTGCCTCCAACACCTGGCTTCCTTCCTCTCTCTGTCCCTTCAGCAGTTACTGCACTGTACCACTGAAAGCTTCCCTACTGAGCCTCTTCATTACGTGAAACAAACTTCACTCAAGAATTTAGAATTTTGGTTGATATATAACAGCTGGTCTGGTAGCTTTATGTAATTTAATAAATTCACTGATACAACCATGTAACTCTCAAATCCATTATCATTAAGTCAATTCCAACTGAAAGAGTGATTGAAAAAGAGAGATAGAAAAATCGTATACAATTCCTAAGCATCTGGCCTAACATTACTGGCATGGAACTAAGTGCGTATACACAAACTATTATCACAAACTATATTTAAACTATCCCAAATGTTTTCTTCCAAAAAATAGATGGCAACAAGGTTCAGAATTACAAACAACATGAACATGAACATGTTTATAACCATAGGGATTATTTGACTAAACTTTTTTGAGGAAACTGGTATAAAGCTGGAAGAGTTTGGATTTTGTATCGCTTTCAAATCCATTTTCGTCCCTGGTGTCCATCTGGAGTTGGCTGAGTTAGTCAAATGCCATAAATTAGATTGGGAAATATTGTAAGTTGTCACTAATCCATAAAGACAATACAGATGAAGCTAAACAGAGAATACATATATATTATTACAATTGAATGAAAATGTATATTCCCGTATAAAATCACATGCTCACCTATATGCAGCTTCCACTGCTCTCCCTGCACGGTGACAGTACACTCTTCCTCTCTGCCATATACATGTCCTATCCTCCCAACAGTCTCCTATGTCCTCCTCTCTACCCACACCCCTTCCTCATGAAGTCAGCAGAATGACAAGCTATAGATGCATAGAACCATAAAGTGGTTCCACAAAACACGGTTACTCTGTGATGCCAAGTCCAATCCATTGCTATGTGAAGAGTTGACCTTCATTATGATTTATGGACAGGGGCAGCATCAGGGCCAGGGGCCATGATTCCAAGGAAACCCTGAAGCTCCTGGACCATCAATTGTGGTCTTCTAGTGGAGATCTGAGAGTGCCCCCCTATTTATTCCTGCGTTGCCAGTGAGACTCAACTTTGTGAGTTCCATTGCAACTATCACTAGTGATGGCAGGCACTATCTGGTTCTTCTAGTCATGAGTTGATATAGACACCCATTCACATGGGTCTCTCTGTCTTCTAGGTTCTCTTTGCCCCATGTCATTACGGACCTCAGTGATCATCCGTTCCGGCTGAGTTGGGACCACTTGCTGTACCCTCAGTCGGCAGCTTTTAAGACCCCAGATGCCACTCACCAGTGTGCAGTGCAGAGAGCTCTAAACAGAGAAGATTAAATAAAATAAACTTATAGCCTTGTAATTGAAGCAGGTACAGATCTTGCTTCAAAATTTCTCCACATAGAACAGGTCCACCTCACACATGGCCACAACTTTCCCAGTAACTTGCTCATTACTACTGTAAAAAGCCCAGACATTTCAATAGGAAAATCTTAAATCTAAAAACAAACTAGGCAACCTAACACCCTATGTAGACCAGAAGCCAACAGAATGAATGGACTGCAGGGACAAATCTGTGTATTTTTCTATTGCAGCACTAAACTCTCGGGGGGAAGCTACTATTCTAATCAATGAAGAGTTATGCAACATTTTAATTGACACAGATTCTTCTCATTCCAGTAAACCCCACAAATTTACAACAGCTTTTGTTCTGGAGAAATACTCAAGGGCCCTAATGAAGAACATGTTTTAACCCATTCCCAGCCTGTTCTGTCTCTTTGGGTCCTACAAAGGACATGCACCCTTTTTGTCCAGTTTAGATACTCCTGTAAATCCATTATTCAAATAAAATGCTCAGAAACAGAAGGAATGTTAGATTTATCTGAAGCCAATCAAAAGATAGACCTATGATAGAAAACACCTCAAATTAAGAAGATAATCCTATTTACAAGCACTCAGGCTACCAATATGAAAGGTGATTCTCCTCCTTGATCCTATTCTATTGAACATCTTTCTTTGGTACTCAAAAGTTTATAAGCTAATGTTTATAACAATGTTGATGAATCCTATCAGATGAACTGATGAAAAATCAAATAAATACCTCTAAATTGTCCCTAAAATTTCTCAATACATTTTAAAAAACGGAAGTTAAATAAGAACTTGTTCTCATAATTCAAGACTTTTTGACTGAAGCCTTAATAAATACTTGCAGTCGTCCTCGCAACAGCTTTCCCTGTTAAGAAATGCAACAGTTGGGGCAGGAGATTTTTACAAGTTATGTGAGAAAAATACCATTGTAATACCAGGCTTTCCCCTTGTTCCTCACCCGCAGCTTCTCCTTCACGATGTTCACCTTGAAGGGACTCACTTTACAGTAGCTGATTAAGGCATCATTTTGCTTTGCTTTGCTTTGCTTTGTTTTACTTTGCTTTGCCTTGTTTTGTTTTAGCATATCAGTTCATCTGGAAGTCAATATTTGTTTGCTTTTGATTCCAGGAACTAGTAATTTACTTAAACTCTTATACCCCAAAATTTTACAGAGTCTCAAGCCTATTTTTCTCAGATTTTGCATGTTGATTTACAGCCTTTTTCAGTTCAGAGGATTCTACCTTATGATAATGTGTAGATGACATTAACTTCTCTATTCTAACTCTTAGTGGGGACATCTAACAAATAGTATTATTTTTTATTACATTTGGCCAACTGAGGTCACAATCTTCCAGAGAAAAATTAGAGTCAACCCAGTCTTTTAAAAAAACTTTGGGATATCTCATTTCATCAAACAGATCACTATCAACCAAAAAGTAAAGAGATCATCTTAGCTTATCCTGTTGCTACTACCCAGAAACATTTAAGATAATTTCTACAATTTTGCAGCCACTGAAGCTATTGAATATCTAATTTTTCTATGCTTATTCTATCCACTTTACCATTATCTAAGGATTTCAGAGCCTTACCCCTTCCAGCTCTTGGAGGATGCAAAAAAACCTATCACTTAATTAAAGAGGAGCTCTTAATCCCTGTGCAATCAAGGCTACATGCTTTCTCTAGAGTCTCCTAGTTATAATTTAGAATTTTCACATTTTGTCCACTAGATTATGGGAATGCTTTAAGAGCCCTCACTCAAAAACACAAAGGACAAAACAGACCCATTAGTTGTTACACTGTTAAGCAAGACAAGTCTGTGATTGGCTACCCCCAGTGTAGCAGTCAATGATTTATTTGGCTAGACAAGTTGAGGTTATAGCAAATACTGTTTTAGGAAAATCTATTGATGTTTATGCCCTTTACACAGTGTCAAACATTTTAAATTTTAATCTTAACACTTTCCTCAAGTTGGCAGGCTGACTTCTGATGAAGTCTTCCTTTGACCACTTCTACTACTCAGTTACGTACTGTGAACTCTCTGAATCTCTCTACATTATTAATGTTTAGCTAATGAGGATGACCATACACCCATGATTGTTTAACTCATGCTCAACAGGTTTATTTCCTAGAAAACTGTTATCAGTTGAATTCTGTCTTACCCACAAATGTGTGTCAACTTGAATAATCCATAATTTATTATGTGGTATCCATCGTTGTCATCTGATGAGACTTACTTATGCGTTGGAAATTTACCTATGTGTTGTAAATCATACCTTTATGATGATTATGAGGTTAGATTAACAGCAGTTGTTAATGAGTCCATATTCAACCTGTAAGATTAGATTGTGTCTTAAATCAACCTCTTTTGAGACATGAAAGAGAGAAATAGTAGACAAGCAGGGGAATTTAATAATGCCAAGAGAACAGCACCAAGACAGAGTGCATTCTTTGGACCTCTGGTTCCTATACTGAGAAGCCCCTTCACAAGGGGAAGGCAGACAACAAGGATATTTTTCCGAGACAGAACAGCTTTCTCTATAGCTGGCACAACTAAATTGGACTACTGTCCTACTGACTGTGAAAGGTTAAATCTGTTTCTTAAAGCTATTCACTTGTGATATTTTTATTATAACAGCACTAGATAACTAAGAAAACAAGATTTGCAAGAAACCATGTTACCAAATCTTCATTTAGTTTTATTTATAGATAGATTATATTTAAAACCTGAACCTACCAGCTCCCACTAACAGGGAAGATATGTCATACCTACTCAAACCACCACTTGAAAGTAACTCCCTTCCTGAAATCACTTCAACAGAGCAAACTGAAATAATCACACTCCCAAAAACTTGCAAACTGGCTTCTGGATCATCAGTAACTATTTTCATGGACTTCAGATAGGTTACTGGTATTATTCATTATTTTTGGCACGTTAAGGAAATTAAAAAGATTCCTAATACTTTTCGACTAGACGGCACTTGGCTTTTAATACTTTCTAAGAGCCAAGTGAAAAGGATTGTTTAGTAGCAGACCTCTTAGAAGTCATTCTATTGCCCTCTTTTATTGCTGTTATAAAATACAAACCCATGAACCCAAATGAGGTTCCACAAAGAAACTAAATTTAAGGAAACAACTTGGCTCCTAGAGCACTTAAACAAGCTGTTTCTCAATTAACCTTCAAAGATGTCACCCTCATTCAAAACCATGATAATTCCAATCATAATCACAATGAAGAGTAGGAAATAGAAAAATATTAATAGAACAGTTATGCATCCTGTAAATATGACACCTGTAAAATGTTGCCTCTCAAAATCTGAGTGGAAAGAAATTTCAGAAGCACTTTTTAAACAGCAACAGTCAACCTTCACAGATAAAATTAGAAAATGAAAGCAGGTCAGTTGTCACCAGGATCCAACCACTGGATTGGGAATTGGGCTTAGTAGAAAACCTGTCTTCCCAGAATGCTTACATGTTGTGATAGTTAGAAATCGCTGGCATGATAATACGGAAATAACAGAAGATGAACCATCAAGTCTTTAGAAGCAACTTGGGGGAATTTTTCTGTAGTTATAGACCATGTTTTTCCTCATACTTTAGAAAATCACTAGCTCAACATGAGACAAAGCAGCGGATAGCCACTGATAAAAACTTTCCCTCCTTCCATCTTTCTTCCCTTTATGTGGCCTCTGCCACTTTCTAAGGGGCCACAGTTGTTTAGCTGGAGAGACACTATCTCGCTGCTGTCTGGATTCACCATCTTGGACCTCAGCCACAAGACAGGAGCTAGGCAGTCAGAGAAAGGAGCATCATGTATCTTCCAACAGAAGAAAAAGTACTCTGTAAACAGGGATCCACATTTTTCCATGTACTACTTTTCTTCTATATATGTGGCCTATGTTGCTTTGCAACACTCCAGTTACTTGAAGTGAGAGGTAGCATATTGCTGCAGCCCAGATTTGCCTTCTAGCCACTTGCTGAACCCTTCACTGCCATTTTTGTTTGATTCATCTATCTATCTACCTATCTGTCTGTCTGTCTGTCCGTCTGTCGTCTGTCGTCTGTCTGTCTGTCTACCTATCTATCCAATCTATCTATATTTATTTTTGTTGTTGTTACTTTCTCTGCCTCTACCTTCCATTCTTTTCTTTTCTTCTCCCACCGTGCCCCATATGTCATCCTCTGCCTTTCTTGATCAACAATGCCACACTGCACAGCTAAAGAGCCACCAGTGCATACCTGACCCAGGTCTATGTGTCTTCTGCCTGTAGAATCCACCAGAGCCATTTTTTGTTTTATTTTTCACAATTTATTCTTTCCTTCTCCCTGTAGTTCTTTTCTCCTCCAAGTTAGCCCAGTGTGGTGTACCTTCCCTTTCATAGCAGGCTACCATCACATCACTCTGCTAAAGATCCACTGTGCACAGGCTCCAGGATCCCTGTCACTCACTCTGGCAGGTTGACTCAGAATCTTCTTCTTTTGCTTTCTTCTCTGGTTTCTCTTATCTCCCTCCCTCCCTTTCTTTCCTTTCTACTCTCAACCAAGCCCCATAAGGTGTCCTCTCTGCTTCTCAATGGCAGTGTTGCACTGCTTGGCCAGAAAGCCACCATTCCATGGCCTCCTCAAGTCCTAGCCACTGCAGACAACCATTTCTTTTGCTACAATATTTTTACTTATTTGTTTCTTTTCTCTCTAAGTCTTCCTTCTTTTCCTTTATCCTGTCACCTTCTCAAAAGGCTGTTACACATCACTCAGCTAGGTGTTACCAGCACATGGACTCACCTGCCTGTCAAATTCTAGTACACCTTCATTTTATTTTATTCTTTCCTTTCTTTTTTCCTTTACCATTTTTTACACTTGTTCCTATCTCTTTTTTCACTCACCCATTTAGCTCTTTCCATCCATTCTTCTCCCTTCCGTTTTGTCCACATGCACCAAATGCTGAGTGTCATACTCCTCAGAAGCATAAATGTGGTCACCCTGCACTGTACCATGGCCCAGCCATTTTAGCCTCAGTCACTGCCACAAACTACCAATGCCTGCCCCCTGCCCTCTGGTGGACTTGATTTGCTACATTATTAGCTGAGTGACCAGACTTGACAGTCTGGACAACATGGTGACAAGTGTTATGCCCATAGGTAAGCAAGCAACAAAATATACTGTCTGATTCCCCAGATATAACCAAATATATAAAACAAAAAGCAGGGTGAAACAAAGAAATCTACAATCAATAAGCAAAAGAAGCAATTCCTGAATTGTCAGAGATGGCAGACAATATCAAAACATACAAAAAACAGGAGAGAGTTGCTCCCAAATGCTACCACAATAAAACACCAGGTTACCAGGCATTAGAACAACCTGAAAGGGAATTCAAACTTATTTTTCACATTTAGGGGCTTCAAGAGATGAAAGAAATTACAGACTGAAATAAGAAAAAATATAGAAAAAAAAAGGAAACTGTGCACAAAATTAGGGAAAACACAGACAAAATGGAAGAATTTAGGAAAATGACAGAAACAAAGTGTCAAAATAAGCAAACTGTTGGACATCATGTGAAATCAGGAACTAGAAACCCAAAGGTAAACTTTACAATTTCAAATGGACAGTACAATGAGGCTTTAGGGGCAAATTGGAAGCAACGGAAGACAAGATCAGTGAAACCAGAGACAATATTTTTGATACCACTCTGAAAGAACAATTAGGCAAAAGAATGTATATAAATGAAGAAACCCTGAGATTGATATGAGATATCATCAAAAGGAAAAATTTGGCTGTGTTCAGAGTTCCAGGATGAGGGATGAAAATGAAAAACACAAAGAAGATCATTGAAGATTTGCTGACAAAAAATCTGCCTTAATATCAAGAAAGATGAAAAATGTCCATCCAAGAAACTCAACAAAACCTGTATAGGATAGTTCCCAGAATATAATCACTGATGCATGTCAAATCATACTTACTAATTCCAAAGACAAAGAAAGAATCCTGAGAGCAGCTCAAGAGAAATGAGAAGTCATGTACTGAGATGAAACAATAAAAATAAGCTATGTTTACTTGGCAGAAACCATGGAAACAAGAAGACAATAATATGATGTACATAAAGTCTTGAAAGGGGAAAAACAGGAATTAAGGCAATATGAGATGTTCAATTAAGTCAGTGAAACTGCCACTTTGCTTACATTGGCAACACTGTACAAACATCTTGGTCAAGTTTCATAAGCTTGGTATATCAGTGTCTCACAGGTGCTTTCATATCAACATGTGAGGGTGTCTTGCTGAGTGGCATTTATTATTGTTGTGTGTTTTGGTGTGCCACTGTGAGAATGTCAGAGGTTCAATTTGAGCACAAAACCACAGTAAATTTCTTGTTAAACTTGGCAAGAGTGGAGGTGAAATCAGAGACATATTAGTTTAATTTTATGGGTGCCACATCCAGTGTCCCAACAGTCAGCACTGGGAAGGGTCCAAGGGCGAGATGGGCAGGAAAGAGGATGGGAAAAAAATCACTCATACAAGAAACACATCACACAGAAAAACACATCACATAAGATAAATTTGGGGCCAGGTGAGATCAAGGTCTCTGATGGAGGACCATGGACCCTGATTATCTTTTACAAGCTTTACTTATATGCTTAACAGGTAGGAAGGCTTCAGGGCAGCACTCACTGCCAAAAATGGTCATCATCTTTGTAGGAAGTATTTGGATTGGTTACAGAGAGCACAGAAGTTTTGTCTTTGAATAAAGGACAGGAACATGAAATAGTTTTAGTCTGGGCTCATTATCCTGCTAACAGTTTCAAGGAAAAAGTTTTGCCTGAGTTGCAAATAGTTTAGCCCAGACTTACCATTCTGCAAATAGTCTCAAGGAAATAGTTTAACCTGAATTGCAAATAGTTCATTCTGGGCTTATTATTCCACAAATGGTCTCAGAGCACCAAGCAGGAAAGTACAAACATGGGGGGAGGGAGGAAAGGGCAAGACAGCTAGGACACAGTAGCTCCCAGCCCGCAGCATTATGGGAATAATGCCATGAAGAAAACAGCAGTGTACAAATGGGTTAAACATTTTTCTGAGGGAAGAAAAAGCATCACTGATGAAGAGAGGTCAGGGCAGAGAGTAAAAAGCAGAACTGACAAAAAATGTTCCAAATGTTCAGTTCACTTGTGTGTCAAAATTGTCTTATGACTGTCAGAAGCAAAGTAGACAAAGTAAACATTGATACAGAAACAGTTAGGTAAATATTAACTGAAAATCTTGGCATGATAAAGGTGTATGTCAAAATGGTCCTGAAAGATCTCACTGATGAGAAAAAGTAAAAGAGAGTTGAAGTTTGTCAAGACCTTTTGGGGAGGCAAGTTGATGTTTTGGGCCATGTTATTAGTGGTGATGAAACGTGGGTGTGCCACTGGGACCCTGAAACAAAGCATCAAAATACACAGTGGAAATCAGCATATTCTCCACAACCAAAAAAGTTCCGTCAGTCCAAATCAAGAGTCAAAATGATGTTGCTAACCTTTTCTGATATCAGAGGGATAATTATGTTTTCTATTTGGAAGTGCTGAAAAGGCTGCATGGAAAGCACAAAAATGACCTGAACTTTTAGCCAACAACTCACAGCTTTTGCATCCTAACGATGTACCAGCTCATACAGCACTGTCTGTAAGGGAGTTTTCAGCCAGTAAATAAATAAATGTATTGGAAAACCGTCCCTACTCACCCAATCTGGCCCCCAATGACTCCTTCTTTACTTAAATATAAAGGAAATATTGAAAAGAAAATATTTTGATGGCATTCACGACATTAAGGATAATATGACGACAGCTCTATGGGTCATTCCAGAAAAAGAGTTCCAAAATTTCTTTGAAGGATGGACTAGGCACTGGCATCTGCGCACCACTTACTAGTTCTTCAAAGATGATGTAGTGATATTCACTAGTCAGGTATATAGCACTTTTTCTGGGATGAATTCATGGACTTAATTGCCAAATCAAACTTACGTGAGTTAGTAAAGGGAATCATTTGGTTAGAGATACAACAGCACCAATCTAGAACACAAGACAAAATTAGTGAGGCATAAACCTAGGTAATGAATGTTCAAAGACAAGACAAATAAAAACACTTTACAACAAGGGAATAGAGATGTCAATCTTTAAACAACAATGTGAGAACAATAAAACAGAGAATAAATGACATAGCAACAGAACTTTCAAATGGAGATTAAGTCAAGGTATTATCAAGTAAATAAAGGCTGTTTTGAGAAAAAGGACAAATTTCAAGGTAACCACGTAGAAATTTAAGAAGCACATAAAGTCTTAGCAAACACAAAATGAACAGTGGAAAAAACAAACAAAATATCTCCATAAAAAATAATTTAAAACAGCAGAATAGGAGGAAAAAAAATGTCAGTACCACAAACAAAAAACACTACAAAATGACAGTAACAAGCTCACACCAATCCATACTCACATTGAACATAAATACTTAAATGCACACATAAAGAGATAGAGTGCCAGAATGGTAAAAACAAATAGGACTCATCAATACATGTCTACAAGAGACACATCTTAGAAACAAAGACATAAATACACAAAACTCAAAGAGAAGAAAAAATATACCAAGCAAACAGCAACCTAAAAAAAGAGCAGAAATGGCAATCCAAATCTCAAACAAAATAGACATTAAAACAAAATCCACCATAAAAGACGAGGAAGGACATCACATAAGGATTAAAAGGATAATACACTGTGAGGCCATAATCCTAGTAAATATCTTAGACTGGGTTCTCTAGAGAAGCAAAACCAGTAAACCATAAAAATATACACAGAGAAATTTAAATCAAGGAAACGGCCCGTGCAGTCTTAGAGGCCATATCGTCTCAAGTCTATGAGTCAAGAAAATGGCTTCTCCACACTAATGTAGCCATAGAGTCTGGCGAATCCAAGATTGACAGATCGGGAAGCACTGTTGTTGCTCACGGGCTATGAAAATCAGTTAATCTCAAAATCAACAGACAAGACCCCAGGGAAGCTGTCAACTCAAGTCCCCAGAACTGGATGTCAGATGAACAGGAGCAAGCTTTGATCCAGAATGAGCAAAGCCCCCACTCTGCCAGAACATCTTCCCACACTTGATTCAGATGACACTCCCAAAGAAACACCTTTCCAACTGATATGCTACTCACAGAAGATCCTCTCAGAGAAGTGATCACGTGTGAAGTCTCTATAGGGAAGTGACAACAGCATCACACCAATGGCAAAACACTGAAAATCACAGCCCAGCCAAACTGACACACAAGCATAACGATCACAATGAATAACTGTGCACCCGATGACAGGACTCCAAAATACATAAAGCAAACTGTAACACATTAAGAGAAACTGACAATTCCACAATCATGGCAGGAAATCACAACACACCACTCTTTGTAAAGGATGAAACATTCAGAAGAAAATCAACAAAGATACTGCCATGTTTTGAATTGTGTCCCCTGAAAAATTGAGTATAAGTTTGGCCAGACCATGATCACCAGTATTAGGTGGTTGCCCACCATTTTGTCATTTGATGGGATTTTACTATGTGTTGTAAATTCTATCACTGTGAATAAGATGGATTAGTGGAAAGTTATATTGATGGGGTCTACAAGATTGGATAGTGTCCTGAGCCTACCTCTTTGGAAATATAAAGTGAAGACAAAGTAGAGAGACAAACAGGGAACTCATGCCACCAAGAAAGCTGCAAAAGGAACAGAGTGTTTCCTTTGGACCTGATATTCTTGCATTGAGATGATCCCAGGGTCAGAAAAAACTGGTGCATCATAAAAATCTTCCTCCAGAGTCAACAGAGAGAGAAAGCTTTTCTCTGGAGATGAATTTGGACTTCCAGACTCCTGGATTGTGAGAGAACAAACTTCTTTTTGTTAAAGCCATCCGGTTGTGAAATTTCTGTTATACCAGCACTGGATGATTAAGACAGATACAGAAGACCTAAAGGCCACAGTAAGCCAACCTCATCTTAAAAACATGTAAAGAACAGTCCACCCAACCGTAGCAAAGTACATATTCCTTTTCAATGTTACGAATGTTCACCAGAATAGATCACATTTTAGGCCACAAAACAACCATCAACAAAATCCAAAACACTGAAATAGTACCAAGCATCATCTCTAATCGCAACATCATTAAAGTAGAAATTAAAAACAGGAAGAGTGAGGACAAAAATCAACATGAAACAATACCCTAAATTATATCTTGCTTAAAAAATACCAGTCAATAGAAGAAATCGATGATGAAATCAAACAATTTCTAGAATTAAATGAGCATGAAAATACATGATGCCCAAGCTTTCGCGATACAGCAAAGACAGTGCTCAGAGTTCAATTTATTGCAATAGATGTGCAATAGGGACAAGATCAAAACATTAGCTATACAATTTGAACAAATAAAAAGATAGCAGCAAAAGCAACCAACAGCCACCAGAAAAAGGAAATAATAAAGATCAGAAGAAAAATAAATAAGAGGATAGAAAAGCAATAGAAGGGATCAACAAAACCAAAAGTTGGTTGTCTGAAAGAAGTACATAGTGAGCTGAGAACACTGTGCTGTGCTTCAACACGAAAAATGTGCAACGCTTAATGGGAAAATGTCAGATGTAGTAAGGAGTCAGCTTCAGAGTGCAACCACTAGCCAAATTTGGAATAAGTTGAGCTTCAAAAATAAAAATGACTATAATCAATCTTTCTCCAAAGAAGACATTCAGGAAGCTAAAAGACATATGAGGAAATGTTCATGATCATTACCCATTAGAGAACTCCAAATCAAAACTATGATGAAATACCATCTCACCCCAACAAGGTAGGCACTAATCCAAAAAAAAACACAAAATAACAAAGTTTGGAGAAGCTGTGGAAAGATTGGAACTTTTCTACACTGTTTGTGGGAATGTAAAATGGTACAACCTCTATGGAAAACAACTTGGTACCTCCTTACAAAGCCAGGAACAGAAATATCGTGATCGAGTAATCTCACTGCTTGGAATACATCCTACAGAAATAAAGGCTGTCGCACAGACAGATACATCCACACGAATATTTACTGCAGCATTGTCTACAATAGCAAAAAAATGAAATCAACCTAGACTCCATTGACAGGTGAATGGCTAAACTGTGGTATGTGTACATAATGAAACATTATCCACTATGATTTTGTGAAACATCTCATAATCTGGAGTCAACTCAAAGACATGCTGAGTGAAATAAATGGGCTAATTGTTCATCCACTTGAATAATATGTGGTTAGTTCTCACAGTCAAAGCCATGTCACCGGAACTCTCTTCTGTCCTGTGCTTCTTTTCATCCTACTTCATTACTTAAGGGTCTCTGAAAACTAACTTGGGTGCTCGTACCATTTTCAATCATCTGTATTTTTATGAGATTGGGGAAGAAAACTGTTTTGAAGTTTTTGTCCATTTGTTGGTTTGAAAACTCACACTTGATCACTCTAGCTAGTGCAACACTTTCAGACATTGTTAGTATTGAAACGATTTCTAACTGAAGTCTATTGAGGCACCCGTTTTATATGGCTCAGTACATTCTGACACATACAATGATTTCCCCTTTATCAAAGAAATATCACTCAACTCTCACTTTTCTGTACTCTACTCTCACGTGTTTTTAATTGCTTTTATTCTTCCATTTCATATACATATGTGGAGATGTATACGTGTGTGTATATATACGTATGAGCACTGCCGGTTAAGATCATCAACTCATCCTAGAAAAAGTGCTACATACCTCATTGATGAGTATCACTTTGGTCACCTTCAAAGGACTCCCCTTGGGAAGCTAGGCACCACCAGCAGCAATTTTGGAACTCTTTTTCTGGACTAACCATCAGAGCCATCATTGTATTATCCATGATGCCCTGAGTGTCATCAAAATGTCTTCCTTTCAATATTTCCTTTATCTTCTGGTAAAGAAAAAAATGCATTGGGGGCCAGACTAGATGAGTAGGGAGGTTGTTTGAATGTATTTATTTGTTTGCTGGCTAAAAACAGAATTACATACAGCTATATAATTGCAATTGTGAACTTGCCACCTTGCCACCATGCACAATGGCCATTCCAGAAATACTTCCAAGATTTCCTTAACGGGTGGACTAGGTGCTGGTATCAGTGCATAACTTCCCAAGGGAAGTACTTCAAAGGTGACAGCAGTGATATTAAGCAATGAGGTATGTAGCACTTAAAACAATTAAGTTATGGACTTAGTGGTCATATCTTGTATAAGCATATATACATACAAAAATATAAATATCTAGAATTTATTTATAATGAAATATGCCTACATTTCAAACGATATTTGTCATGGATTAAGATATCATCCTTTATATCAAGAATTGCTTTCAAACACATAATTTAGTACTAAATACATAATATTACTACAAAGGTAGAGAAACCATTCATTGACCAAAACCATAATTGTGTGTTAAAATCTATGAGTATATTTGTTTATTTGCTTATAATAGCTTCAAAGTATTGAAAAATATTTGAAATTATGTACAATCAAGACTTCCATGGTAGTCTATAATCTGACCAATTTCTAATAATAACAACTATATAGTCAACCTGAAACAAAGTCTAACTACTTGAGTTCCCAAAAGCAAGCAGAAATTGGAAAGGATCTAATATCTAGAAGAATAAAATAAACCTCTGAAATCCATATTTTCCCATTTTTTAACTGAGGACACACCCCAGTCCACATGATGCATGGATGACAGAGCTTAAGCAGAAATGAGCAGTCTTGTTTTTGTGTTAACTTAGAAATCTGAGTCAGGCTTGAAAAAGTACTGAGGACAGAGATAGAAGACAATAAGAAGCCCCATCAAGAAAATCCCTAAAATCTGCATACATCACTCCATTGATTATTACTGACTCTACACTAGGCATTGTGAATTCCATGAAGTCCAGTAACAGGCAACTGTAGCAGAACTGAAAGCACTGACAAGTTCAAATATTCCCAATGTGAGAGAGGTAGAATTTGGAGTTCAAGGTTTGGGCAGTTTAGTTAATTTCCCATAATTCCTCTTGAAACTCAGAAAGAGGTGTGACTTAGAAGTACCACATAAATTTGAAAGAGATGCACCCTACCAAGCCCTAAAAGCAGGTCTCCAGAAAACAGTAGTACAGTATGAGGAATAAAGGAATTCAAAGAAAATCAATAATTTTTAGAGGAAGATGCAAGAAAATATAATTTCTACAATGGCACTACTCACACTAGCTGTTATAGAATTAAAACCTTGTTACATTTGTTTAACATTGTGTGATAGTGACAAAATGATAGATAAACTGTTCAACAGAACTCAGGACTTCAGAAACTGATCAACTCATGTAAATCACTAGTTTTAAGATCCAATGCATTTTGATGTGAAAGGAAAAAAAAAAGATCAAAGACCTAAATATCAAACCTAAAACAATAAAGATCATGCAAGAAAAAATAGAGTTAACAATGGAAGTTCTAATACACAGCTTAGACAGACTTCAAAAATCCAACAAAGCACAATCAACAGAAGAGAAATAAATAAATAGGAGCTACCATGAATCAAGCATCTTTGCTCATCCAAAGACTTGATCAAAAGAGTTAAAAGACCAACTACAGAATGGGTAAAAATATTTGGCAACTATATGTCAAACCAACATCTGATCTCCATAATTTACAAGGTAATAAATTATCAACAAGAAAAAGTTAAATGATCCAATTAAGTTGTGGACAAAGGAGATGGACAGACCATTCACCAAAGAGGACACCCAGGTAGCCAAAGACATGTGGGGAAATTCTCATGATCATCAACTATCAGAGAAATTCAAATCCAAACTGCAATGAGATACCATCTCACTCCAACAAGTTTGGCAATAATCCAAAAAACACAAAACTACAAATGCTGGAGAGACTGTGGAGAGACTGCTACAGTGCTGGTGGGATTGCAAAATGGTACAGTCTCTTTGGAAAGCAAACTGGCACTTCTTTCAAAAGCTGGAAATAGATACATCATTTGATCCAGTAATCCCACTGCTTGGAATTTATCCTACAGAAACAAAGGCTGTCACAGTAACAGATACACATACACAAAAACTTATTGCATCACAGTCTGCAATAGCTGAAAGATGGAATCAACCTAGATGCCCATTGTGGTGGTCAAGATTGTGTTATCTTGGCAACTCCATGTTTGGCTGCTGTATCAAGTGGCAGGGCAGGTTCTGTGGTGGCTTTCCTCCCCTTAGCTCTCATCTCTCTGCCTTCCACCACCTACTTCCTGTCTGCTCCTGTTGGCAGGAACTTCTGCTCTCTTTTGTGTCTGGTTCCTGAACCTGAACTAGCAGCTGTTGGATACATCAACACTTACAGCTGGCACTTGAGAGTCCTGTTCATTTACGTACCAATCCTGGGTTAGCCAGCCTCTGCAGTTAGCCAGCCTCTGAGTCCAGCAGAGACCTCACAGTCTTGCCACCAGCTTGCAATCCATTGACCTAAAACAGCCAGTGATCTAGAACTCTGGACTCTTTCCTGCTGATCTTGGGTTCATCAGCTCCTGTGGCCATGTGAGGACTGTGCCAGGACTTGGAACTGCAGCTTCTACAATTGCATGAGCTGTTTCCCTTATGTATGAATCTTGCCTTGTACTTTCAATCTTTCCTTGTGCATGTATGTTACTGGTTTTGCTTTGCTAGAACCCTTAGCCTAAGACACCCATTAACAGGTGAATGGATATACAAAATATGGTACATATACTCAGTGGAACACTATCCAATGATAAAGAAGTGATGACTTTAGGAAGCATCTCATAACCTGGTTTCTGTTGGAAGACATTATGCTGCATGAAAGCAGTTGGCAGCAAAAGTACAAATTATTATATGAGACTCCTGCTATAAGGACTTAAAATTAGACTTATGTACAGAATAAAAGACTCTTTTATGGCTACAAGAGTGGGGAGGGAGGGAGATGCTTGGTCATAGATTAGATAATTGATAGAAATTTGGTTAGGTGAAAGCTCTGAGAGCACACGGTAGAAAGTAGATCGACTTAACTGGACTTCACCATAAACTGAAAGCTCTTCTAGTCTCAACCCAATTTTACAAGAATAGAATAGTAGGGATACGGTCTAGGAACCATGCTGTAGGGGGACACTGAGCTCAGTTGGCATAACTAGCCTATTGCTAAAAGAGTCTTCTGCACCTTATATTGGTGAGTGGTGTCTGGGGTTTTAAAAGGTAGCAAGCTGTCATATGAGGTACACCAAATGGTCTAAACTCATTTGGAATGGATGATCACTCAGAGCAACAAACACAAGAGGAAAAAAGAGCCCTGGAGACAGAAGAGCCCACGTGAATCGGAGACTGTGTCAACATGTGACCAGAAGAACCAGATGGTGCCTAGCCATCATCAAAGACAGCTGTGAAGGGGCACACCATATTGAGTTCCTGTGGCGACATGAGGAAAACAGGGGTGCCGCTCAAGAACTCTACTAAAAGACCACAATCGATGGTCCGATGGCCCAGGGGATCCCCTTGGAGCAAGGCCCCTAGACCTATTGCTGTCCCTGACCAGAAAAGACTACAGAGGTCGGCTCTTTGGACAAAAACAGGTTAGACTCGGGGACACAATGTGAATGTAACACGTATGTACTTTATGGTTCTACGCATTTATAGGATGGTGTCCTAATGGTCTCTTTCTAGATGGGAGACAGGAGGGTGGAGATAGGGGACAGGAGCTTGTTAAGAGATTACAAGTATAGAATGATAGCAAGGAGTGTGCTGTCACAGGGCAAGGAGAGCAGAGGGAGCTGTAGATACCTGGGCATGCAAAATTTATTTGGATTGTATAGTTTCTCTTAATCTCAATTTTTTTTAAAAAAGTTTTTCCCAGATATGTTAGAGCAGTAGTTAGAATGTGGAATGGTAAACAAAACTGAACATTGGCCTCTTTCTCATACCAAATAAATTGTTTTAATTGGATCATCATCCTAAATGTGAAGTTAAAAAAATAAAACTTCTGAAGAAAATGCTATGGAATATATTTAGTCATTGGTATTAGACTAATATTTCTTAAGAAAGAAACATAAAAAAGGGTACTAATTATTTTTATAAAATATTAGTTTGGACATCTAAACAATTTTAAATTCATGTTTACCAAAATGTATTACCATAAAAATAGAATTAATCTTATATAGGCAGGAGACATTTGAATGTATCCGACAAAAGATCTTTAGTTATTACCCATAAACACTTCAATTAAAATATTAAAGCAATCACTTCATAAACCTACCTTCATAAAATAGTTTAATATCATTATTCACCAGTGAAACACAACATAAAGTCATTAATTGTATGATGCATTCATAAAATAGCTGATATTTAAATGTCTCATGTTTCTAAATTTTTTTATTATAAGAGGCTGCATAAGAAAATTTTAAAATTTTAAAAATTGAAGTAAATCTGAAACACTCAAAGAAAGGTTTGGGTATGTATTATTTATTGCTGGCTCCATTTTCATCCTGTCAACAGCAAACTCCCGTGCAAACCTAAGCATGAAACTAAGGAATGTCCATTAACAATGACATAACTTCAGTGAGACACTCTTTCCCAGATCACATACCCTTGAAACGGTATATCCTTTAAGACAATTGCCTTATGAGCTTCCGTTTCAGGAAGTCCTGTCTTACAAGTTTCTGCCACAGGTTGTCCTGTTCACAGTCAAGTACAATCTTTCAGTGATTTAAGTTTCTAAACATCAATCAAGATGTACTTCACGTTCTTTGTTCTTCTGTTATAAATCATCACCACATTGTATCCTTTTTGTACTGCTGGATTTCGAAACATGAAGTTTTCTCTTCCATGACTGAGCTACGTTTCTACCATCAAGACATCTTTCAACTTTGCGCGGACCTGAGCATGAGTGATTCAGTGTTGTACCTGGTAGGATTCTGAAGGACATTGTCTTCCACTCCCAAGAAGTCATGGAACTAGCTTGCCCTACTCTTGGCAAGAATCCCTTGTGCCCAGAACCACCTCTCCAAATTCTCTGGTTCGCTGAAAGTAAGACTCTTTGATCAAAGCCTCTGCTTAATATGAAGATGGCTCTTTGAGAGATTTATTGTGTGTCTTTTCCCTGTACTTTCATTTTGTGATCATCTCCTGAGTGCCCTTCTGGGTTCTTTACTAAATTAATTTTGGTGGGACTGCCATCTAATAACCAGTTTGCGTTATTGAACTCTGTTATTTTCTACTAGGGTGCCTTAGGATTTTCATGAGTTGTTAGGTTAAATATCTTATTTGCAAGTTTCTTCAAAAAGACGGGAAATTCCTCTTTCAAGGTTGAAGCAAAGTCTTCCAGTTTATATGACTAAGCATTGTGCCTCTGCATCAGTCTTGTGTTTAGGCTGCTGGTATGCAGCCTATATGTTCCTTCTAGAGAAACATTTAAAAGACAAAAGGTTACTGTGGGAATCATTTAATTTAACTAAATTAAACTTTGTGTACAGTAACTTAGAAGATAAGGCTTACAATGAAAGTTCAAACAATGGGAGGTGTTTTTTACTGGTTCTTGGACACTTCCAAAGAATTCAAAATGATACCTTCATTTTCTTGCAGAAGATTGCTAGATAAGCTAAACAAATGAAATAGTTAACTGCCCAGCAGTTCTGTCCAGCAGAAGCTGCTACATCCTAAAATTACTCTTTTTCTCAGAACAGCTCCCTTTACCAAAATGTATCACTTGTGGATGGAATTGTGTCCTCCAAAAATCTATCAACTTGTCTAAGTCATGATTTCCTGTATTAGAAACTCCTCCTTTTTGTGATCTGATGTGATTATCACTTTCTTGTAAATCCTAGCCTCTGTGATATTTATGAGGCCACATTAGAAGCAGTTATGTGAATAAAGTAGGATTTAATCTACAGGAGTAGGTTGTATCTTGAGTCAAACTTCTGAGATACAAGATAGAGAAGCGAGCAGAAAAAAGAAAGGCTTCATGCCACCACAAAAAAATGCACCAGGAGCAGAATACATCCTAGAACCTGAGGTCCCTTCACTGAGACTCTCATAAACCAGGGTGACATTGACAACAAAACCTTCTTCCGAGCTAAGAGAATGAGAAAGCCTTCCCCTGGAGTGGGCACCCTGAATGTAGTCTTCTGACCTCCTAAAACAAGAGAGAATAAACTACTGTTTATTTATTTACAGCAGCACTGGATATCCTCAACAGCTCCGTTTCACAAAACGGCTCCTTTTCCGCAATGCTGATGTCTCTGGCACCTGTAGTCCACCCCTAGCCTCTGATACCCAGCTCCGTTCGTCTACTTCTGCCCCTCCAACAATCACTGCTCCATTGTCCTCTTTACCAACCCAGTTCAAGGAAAACCCCCCTACAAAAGTACCTTATTATTTCAAGGAAACTTAAAAGATGTAAATCCAGTTTGTGAAAAGACTTTTAAAAATAAACATCCTGAAGAGGATCAGAAAACACAAGTTACTCTTTTCCCTTGGTCAGAAATGGAACTTCATGCTATTGTGAAACAAATTTCTAAGCCTGTCGAAGATCCGCAAAAATTCCCCAAGATTGTAGAATCTTGGGTCAAGATGGCACTACAGACAGAAGAACCATGTCATTCCTCTGCAGCAAAGACCCACAATACTAAGTAAGAAAGAGACAAACTCCAGTTCTGGAGCCCTAATCGTCAAATGAAAAGATAAGGAATTAAATCAATCATGAAATGGAATAAGAAACTCAGAGAACAGAGAGTGAGGAAAGATGTGGAGCAGAGAACCCGTATCAGTTAACACAACACAGATTTGCCATTTGGGGATCATGTGGGAGACTAGTAGACAGGAAGTGCATAAAGCAGCTTCTGGAATCTTCCAGCAGGAGACAGGGCATCCACTGGACCTGCCCTGATGAACCATAGCAGAGTGAATAGCCCTGCCCATTGGACATGGCTTTGCAAAATAATGTACCTACAGACAAGCATACAACAGAGAACATACAGCCTGCCTACTGAGATGTAGCCAAAGCAGCACAAAATGAACAAATCTACAATCAATAAATGAAGAAAATAACTACTGAATGTCCTGAAGACAATATTGACACATACACATGCATGCATATGTACATATATATGGACAAGACAGACAGACATATATACATATATGTATACATAAATCTGCCATTGAGTTGGGTCTGACTCATAGTGACCCTAGAGGTCAGAGTAGAACTACTACATAGAGTTTCCAAGAAGCACCTGGTGGATTATTTGAACTGACAACTTTTTGGTTAGCAGATGTAGCTCTTAACCCACTACACCACCAGGGTTTCCTACACACATACACACATACACACACACACACACACACGAGTGTGTGTACATATATATGTATATATATACATATGTATGTATATGTACATATGTATGTGTAAGTATATGTGTGTATATGTATATATATACATTTATGTATATGTGTGTACATATATATACATACATACGTGTGTGTATATACATACACACCTACAAACATGATACCATATAAAGGGTGGCATGATGGTTCCTGTAGATGTCCAAAATAAGATACTAGGTAACTTTCCAGTAGAAGAAAAGGTGCTGGAACTACCTAGTAGGGAATTCCAATGCCTAACATTTAGAGTTTTCAAGAGTTGAAGGAAAACAAAGGCAAAAATGAGGAAAAAATAGGCAAAATCTCAGAAAAGTCAGACAAAATGATGGAAGAATTCAGGAAAATAATACATGACCACAATATCATAATCAATTCACAACTAGAAATCATACAAAAACAGCAGTTACAAATCCAAAGGTAAACAACAGAAATTGACAGTGCCGGTGAAGATCTGAGGACCAGGTCTGAATCAATAGAAGACAGGATCACAGAAACTGATGACAAATTCTTGTCCAGATGGCTTCACAGGAGAATTCAATGAAACATTCAGAGAAGAGTTTACGCTAACACTATTCAAACTGTTTCCGAATATAGACAAAGATGATATACTTCTGAATTCATTCGATGAAGTCAACATAACCCTAATAACAAAACTACAAAAAAGGCAAAGACCACAAAACCAGAATAGTACACATCAATAGTGCTCATAAATATAGATGTAAAAGTTCTCAACAAAATTCTAGCCAATAGGATTCAACATCATATTAAAAAAATCATACTCCACTATCAAACAGGATTCACGTCAACTACGTAGAGATGACTCAACATTAGCAAAACAGTGTCATCTTCCACATAAATAAAACAAAAGAACCAAATGCTCATCTTAATTGATGCAGAGAAGCAATTCCACAGTCCTACACCAATTCCTGATGAAAATTCTCAATATAATAGAAATATAATAGAATGGAAATTACTCAGCATAATAAAGGATATTTTATACAAAATCAACAGTCAACATCATCTTAGCTCCTCCTGCCCCTTCTACCAAGACACAGTTAAGAGAATTTCTACCACTTCACAGCCACTGCAGAAATTGTTTTTTTTTTTCTGACTGGATCATCTTACTATTATCTAATGAATTCAGAATTTGATCCCTTCCAGCTATCAGAGGACTTAATAAAAGCTACCAAGCAATTACAAGAAGCTCTTAACCTCTGAACCACCAAGGCTACACTTTGTTTCATGGCTTCATAATTATAACTTAGAATTTTCACTTTTTGTCCATGAGATTCTGGGAATGCTCTAGAAGTCCTCAAGGGAAAACACAGAGATCAATAAAGACCAATTGGTCATTATACCTTCCAGCTGGACCCCATTACAAGGGACGACCACAAGTACCTTAGAGCCATCACTGCTATGCCTAGACTGATTGAGTTCACAGCAGATTTAGTTTGGGGAAAATGCCTTGGTGTTTATGTACCTGATGTACTGTCAGCCATTTAAATTCAACACTTAATCAACACCTGTCATCCACCAAGCAGACTTCTTGTGCAGTTCTCTTTTGGAAACTTCTAAGTTACATACTGTAACTTCTATGAATCCATCTATATTGTTACTTTGATCTAACAATGATAATCATCTACCATACAACTGTTTAAATCTTAGTGAGCAGCTGATGTCTCCGAGACAAGTGTTATGGATTAAACTGTGTCCCCCTCCAAAAATATATGTCTACTTGACTAGTCCATGATTCCCAGTATTTTGAGAGTATCAATCATTTTATCATCTGATGTGATTTTCCTATATGTTGTGAATGTTAATGAGGTAGATTTAGCAGCAGTTATGTTAATAAGACAGTACTCAGTCTACAAAATTAGTTGAATCTTAAGTCAATCTCTTTTGGGGTATCAAAGAGAGTGATGAGTAGAGAGAATGAGGGACCTTAGACCAAGAAAGCATCTCCAGGAGCAGAAGGTGTCCTCTGCCCTGAGTTCTTGCTCTGAGAACTTCCTTGATCAGCACAAGACTCACGAAAAGGACTTCTTCCAGAAATTAGAGAGAAAGAATAGCACTCTAAATGTGAACTTCCAGCTTACTATGCTGAGACAGAAAAAATTTCTGTTTCTTGAAGCCTTTCACTTATGGTATTTCTGTAACAGCAACAATATATCACTAGTACAGTGTCATGAGTTGAATTATGTTTCCCCACCCATGGACACAACAATTTGGCTAAGTTGTGATTCTCAGTGTTGTATGATTATCCACTATTTAGTTACTTGATGGAATTTTCCTATGTGTTGTAAATACTATCACTATGATTTAATAAGATGTCATAGTGGCAATTAGATCAATGATGTTTACAAGATTGACTATTGTCTTAAGTCAATCTCTTTTGAGATATATAACACAATGATGAGCAGAGAGACACACAAACCTCATATCACGGAGAAAACAGTGCCTAGAGCTGAGGGTGTCCTATGAACCTGAGATTCTTGCACTAAGATGATCCCAGACCAGAAGAAGACTGATGACAAGGACTTTCCTCCAGAGCCTATGTAAAAAGAAAGCTTTCCCCTACACCTCATGCTGTGAATTTGGACTTGCAGTATGCTGGACTATGAGAGAACAAACTTCTCTTTCTTAAGGCCATCCACTTGTGATATTTCTGTTACAGGAGCACAACAAGCTTTACAGGAAACCCCATTATTGAAACCTGATTTAAGTTTATTTGTAGATGGGTCATGTTTAAAGCCTGCACTTACCAGTTCTTATTACCAGGTAGGATATGACATGACTGCCTCAACTGAGGATCTGGAAAGTGATGCCCATCTTGAAGTCACTTCAGCAGAGTACGCTGAAATAGTCACACTCAGAAATGCTTGCCAAATGGTGTCTGGATGATCAATAACTATTTTAACGGACTCCAGAAATGCTTTTGGAGTTGCTCATTATCTTGGCGTAACATAGAAACACGAAAGGCGGCTGTCTCTAACTTCTTTTGGGATTCAAATGAAAAATGATCTTTTAGTACCACACTTAATAAGAGCCATTCCTCTCCCTTCCGTCACTGCTGTAATTAAACTGGAAGCCACAACCCCAAAGGAGTTACACAAAGAGAGGAAATTTAGGAATATCACAGTGCCAATAGAGCAATTAAGCAAGCCACTTCCCAATCACCCTTCAAACCACCATCCTCTTTTCTATCCAATTTCACTCACGATAATGGCAAAAAAGGAAACTCGTTGCCATTGAGTTGGGTCTGACTCATAGCAGCTCTGTAGGTCAGAGTAGAACTGCTCCATAGATTTCCCAAGAAGCACAAAAAAGGATTGTCTAATATTAATAGTACAGTTTAAATGCCTGTAAGTATGACAGCTATAAGCTATTTCACACAAAACTTTGACTGGAAGGAAATTTCCAAACACTTTTTAAATATCCACAATTAGCTTTTAAAGAAGAATTTAGAGAATGGAAGCTGACCAGCTGTCATCAGGATACAACCACTGAATTGTGGACTAGGCCTAATTAAAAAAATATATATATATTAGCCAAAATTCTTACATGTAACAGGGGTTTGAAATTGCTGGTGTGATAATACCGAAATAACAGCAGAAGTAACTAAGGCCTTAGAGTATATCTGGGGTGATTTTTCTGCAACCAAAGAGCAAGTTTTTTTCTCATAGTTTGAAAAATCACACTCTTAATGGGAAACTGAGCATCCAGTAACCAGTGATACATTTTTTTCCTGCTGGCCAACCTTCTTATCTGTACATGGTTTCCACCACTTTACAACAGGCCACAGCTGTTTCTCTGGAGATACACAAATTCACTTCTGCCTAAAGTTGCCATTTTGGATGTCAGACACCCAAGACAGCAGACAGAAAGTACAGGAAGTCCACTTCTTGGACTTCCCAACAGGAGACAAAGCGCCTTGTAACCGTAGACATACACTCTCCTAGTCACACTCTTCTTCTGTGTAGTCTGTTACATTGCAGCAGGCCATGGTCACTCAGCCAGAGAAGTGCCAGCTCACTGAGCTCCAGATTTTCCTGTCACCAGTGTTAAACTTTTCAGCACCATTTGGTTTGATTTTAGTTATTTGCTTTATCCCTTTTATGTTGTTTCTGTCTCCATTCTTTCCATTTGCTTTGCCAAGTCAGCCTTGTATGCTACCCCCTCCCCTATTTCAGCTGTGCCACTCATGCACAAACATCCAAGGCTTCTACCATGCCTTCTGGCAAGCTCCCTCAGAGTCATTTCTGATTTCAAGTTTCTTCCCTCTGCCTCTGCCATGGATTGAATTGTGTCCCCCAAAACTGTGTGTAGTAATTTGGCTGGGTCAGTGATTCACAGTATCGTGTGATTGCACTCCATTTTGTGATTTTCCTTTCTTCTATTTTTTCAGTTCTTCACTAACTTGCTTCTCTTAATATAAGTTTATTGTTTTGTTTTTAGAGATAATTAGTGTGCTTTAATGGTTTTCTTGGGGAACAAATATTTGTACAAGGGTTTAAAAGAACAAGTTCATTATTCCTGACGAATGGATAAACTGTGATGCTTTTATGAAAGTATATGATGTATGAAATATTCTACTGGATAATAAACTGATGAAAATACTTGAAACATTGATTTTTTCATAGTGTCTTGATCTTACATCCTTTTGAACAATTTTTTTATAACGATTAAGTAAAAGTATACAATCCAAGTCAGTTTGGCATACCCACCTCTCTGCAACTCTATCTACGTTCCCCACCCTATGACAGCACACTCCGTCTTTTCACTCATTGCTTCTAGTATCCTCCCAACAAACTTTTGTCCCCTCCCCTCCACCCTCTCTTCACCCCTCTAGAAAGAAAACCAGTAGGACAGCCTTTTATAAATGTATAAAACCATGAAGTATACATGCCACATGTTGACTCTTTTTCTCCAAATCCAATCTGTTCTTTATCTGCAGTGTTGACCTCAATACTGCTTTCAGGTCTAGGGCAGCAGCAAGTCTAGCACACATGTTCTCAGGGCACCCTCTGGGTGTCAAACCATCAGTTCTTGTATTTTGGTAGAGTTCTTGATCTGCACACCTCTCTTTCTCATGTTACATCAGGAACTCTACATTGTGCTCCCTATCAAGGCTGTCTCTTTTGGTGTACAGCCACCATCTGGTTCTTCTGGTCTCGTGCTGATGTAGTCTCACAATCCTATAGGTCATTCTCTCCTGGACTCATCTTTGCTCATGTGTTTGATGTTCTCCTTTGTCATCTATTCCAGCTGGGTTGGAACCAAGTTCTCCAGGTGCAGTTGTTTTAAGTACAGCTTCTCTGGTTAAAGAGACACCATCCAGTCCAGTGGCACTGCTCAGCTTGGAGGCTGGCCCCAGCTGAGCCCTTAGAGGTGGCAGACCCTGCCTCCTGGCTGATAAAGATGCTGACTTACTTGTGGAATCTTTCCAGAGCCATGTCAGCAGATGCGATGGTTTGGCTCAGGGAAAGGAGGGGGAATGAGCACCACCACACTCAGTGACTAGCTACTGCTCTGTATTCTAGGTGAAACTGCTTAAAAACTGCTTTTCTGCTGAGAGAGGCACTGTCCAGAAGCAGCTGGTCCTAGTCTGGCCCTCAGTGGTGGCAGTCCGTTCCACCTGGTTGACAAAAGTGTTGACCTACTTGTGGAGCTTCTGCAGGGCCAGTTCTGTAGACACTATGTCATAACTCACAGAAGGGATAGAGAAACAGTACCACAACACCCGGCTGCCAGAGACTAATGCCTCCTCTAGGAGCAAATGTCTTAAGCACAGCTTTTCTGCTGCAAGAGGAACTGTCCAGTCAGGTACAATTGCTCAACTTGGTAACCAAGCTGCAGCCGGGCCTCAGGTGTAGCTGATTCTGCCTCTCAGCTGACTAAGATGGCATCCTACCTGTGCCACCTCTTCTGTGCTGTGTCAGTAGAATATATGTTGCAGCTCAGAGAAGGGGGAGGACGACACTGGTACCCTTGCCCACTAGCCACCTTGGCTCTTCAGATGTGATTGTGTTATGTACAGCTACTCTGCTTTGAGAGACTCTGTCTACTTAGGCATTGCAGCTCAGCATGGCCTCCAGCCCCAGTCAGGCTGTCAGGCTCAGCAGCCCCAGTCTCACTCTCTTGATTGACAAAGATGATATTCATACCTGTAAGCCTTTCCACCACTGTGCCTGTAGAAGCAGAACACTTCACACTGTCATTTTACTTCTGACAAAGCTAGCTTTCCCCTTGTTGTCACCAGTAATATCTCACAACCCTCACCATGATCTATTAATAATATCTATTAAGAATTACATTGAATGTTAATGGTTTATAATACAAAGAGTGACTAACTAGATTTAAAAAAAGCACCAGCAAAATGCTATCTACAAGACACAGACCATTAAAACAAACAAATAAATATATTAAAAAGTAAAGAATAGGGAAAAAAAAAAGAAAAAAAGTCAAGCAAAGACGTACCAAAAAAAGAGCAGGACTGCCAATACTAATCCCAGATAAAATAAACTTAAAAAAAAAATCTATCACAAAAGACAAGGAAGAACATTATATAACGATTAAAGGGATGATCCATCAGGAGGACATAATGATAATAAATATCTACACACTCACTGATTGTGCTAAAAATCACAGAAAAAAACAAACCGACAGCACTGAAAAGAGAAATGGAGATGTACACAATAATAGTAGCAGATTTCAACACACTACTTTTAGTAAAGGACAAAACATCTAGAAACTCAACAAGAATACAGAAGTCTTAAAAGCCACAATCAATCAACTCAACCTCATAGATGTAAAAATAACACCCCACCCAACAGCAGTAGAGTATACAACCTTTTCCAAAGTGCATGACAAGTTCTCCAGCACAGACTACATCTTAGGTCACAAGGGAACTCTGAACAAAATGAAAAACTTGAGAAAATGCAAAGCATTTCCTCTGATCACGACATCATTAAAGTAGAAATTAATAACAGGAAAAGCAAGAGAGAAAAATCAAATAAATGGAAACTGAATATCTTCTTGCTTTAAAATATTGGATAACATTAGAAATCAAAGAAAGAATGAAAATATTTTAGACTGAAATGAGAATGTAAACATAGATCAAAACTTTTGGGACACAGCAAAGACAGTACTCAGAAGTCAATTTATAGCAACAGATGTGCACATCAAAAAAGAAGCAGGCAAAATGAAAACATTAGTCGCACTCCTTGAACAAACAGAATGAGAAAAGCAAAAGAAGCCAACAACCAACAGAAGAAATAAAAAAGATGAAAGTAGAAACAACATAAATGGGAGCAGAGCCAACATAGTGGACCAGACACACATCTCCTGAATTCCCTCTGAAAACTAAGCATGGATTGATAATTGAATGGAGCTGTCTGGACACCCAGTGGTCCCCAGGACACAACAAAGGGCTTTCAGATTAGACTACATGACACTAATCAGGAAACTGTCTTTCATTCACTGAGCCCGACTCCTGCATCTAGTTGCTTGCCGTGACTAAAGGTACTCGCACTTTCAATTTTAATTTTTCTTTTTGTTGGCTGGTAGGCGGGAAAGGGCATGAACCAGCAGATACACCAAGCAGCCATGCTGAAGGGAAAAGTATGTGCTACAGCAGGGAGTCAGTGTGGGATATCCACATTTTGAGAGCCCAGCAGCAGACTGAGGGCACCACAGCCTCTCCACTCTTTCTTTTCTGAGCTTCACCATTGATTCTGCTGTTTTTCACCAAAAGAGGCTGTTTAACTTGGAATCCATCTTGGTTGGCTGGCAGGTGGAGTCACCCAATCAGAGGCCTCAGCAGGGGCTGATTTCCAGGCTGGGGGTGCAGTGCCAGTCTGGGGAGTGCTTTTCTAGCAAAAAGGCTGTGTTTAGCACAGTATTGCCATACAAGTAATGCCTGGCAGAGGGTGGCAACAAGGCTGAAGCCCCTCCCTACTTTGAACAACATCACAGCAACTGGAGACTGCTGAAGAAATGCTTCTGTTGTCAGCCAGAAGGTGGGGCCTTCTAAACATGACAGCCTGACTCATTTTGGAAGCTGCTAGATAGCTTTTAACTTTTAAAAATCAGATTCCTTGGAGAAATAACTACTGAGCAGATTGACAACATCTCTTCCAGCCTTTACTGACCTACATCAAAGGATCAGTTGATGGCCTCCCAGTGACTCCATAAGTAGGGTGATTGTCTTTGCCAGCCAGAAGGCGGGGCCTGTCATCTCAGAGAGTCTACTGGGCCTAGTTACTAGAGTACACAGAGGATGCTTCTGACCAACTCCCTACTCAAAACTACACCTCAGCTTCTGTTGTGGCAACACCAGAGAAACGAAACAGCCTTGAGATTGTCTGTAGGCAACAGACCATTGAAAAACATTTAAAGAAACAACCCATCATGGCTCTAGAAAATTCTCAAAGTTATCAAAAGCTTCCCAAATGAAGAAATCTTTCTGAAACTATTGGAGGGTGAGTACAAAAGAATTATACATAGAGCCCCACCCCAGAGATTAAACAAAATGCAATAGAGCACGTAAAACAAAGCTTAAAAAAAATCCAAATCACTGAATTATTGCACAGCATCTTCTCATACCATAAAGCCATAAAAGTCAAAATCAATAGCAGAAAAAAACTAGACAGAAATTGAAACTCATGGAAACTGAACAATACCTTGTTCAAAAACCCATGGGTTATAGAAGAAATCAGTGACAAAATAAATTTAGGGATTCCAATGAGAATGAAAACAGCCTATCAGAACCTATGGGATACAGCCATAGCAGTGTTCAGAGGTCAATTTATCTCTATAAATGCAAACATCCAGAAAGAAGAAAGGGCCCACATTAAATAATTAACCTTAAAGCTTGAACAAGTAGAAAGAGAGTAACAGAGAAGCCCCTCATCAACCAGAAGAAAAAAGATAACACAGATTAGAGCAGACCTAAATGAATCAGAGAATAGAAGAACAACTGAAAAAATTGATAAAACCAAAAGCCGGTTTGGGTAAAAGATAAAAAAAATGGCAAACGTCATGGATTGACTTGTGTTCCCCTAAAAGTATGTGTAGCCATGTGGCCAGGCCATGATTCCCAGCATCTTGTGACTGGCCTCCATTTTGTGGTTTTCCTCTGCTGCATGTTAAAGGATAAGGGTGGGGCTGTAAATCGCTTCATAGGATCACCTCCCTGCTCCACTGTAAAGGGAGTTTCCCTGGAGTGTGGTTTGACCCACCCTTAATCCTTTCATCCTGTGAGAGATAAAAGGACAGAGAAGCAGGCTGAGAATTGGAAACCTTATACCATCGAAAAAGCAGCACCAGGAGAAGAGCACGTCCTTCAGACCTGAGGTTCCTGTGCCAAGATGCTCCCTGCATAAAAACTCATGCAATACTGAACTTTCCTCCAGAGCCAACAAGGGGAAAGCCTTCCCCTGGAGCAGACACCCTGAATATGGATTTGCAGCCTACAGACTATGTAAGAATAAACTTTCCTTTGTTAAAGCCATCCATCCTATGGTATTTCTGTTAGAGCAGCCCTAGCTGACTAAAACAGCAAACCATTGTCTAAACTTACAGAAGAAAAACAGAAGAGAAAACCAATAACCTGATTAAGAAATGAGATGGGAGATGTCACAACAGACCCAACTGAAACCAAAAGTGACACAACAGAAAACTACAGAAGACTGTTCTCTAGCAGATTTAGAAACCTAGAGGAAGTGGACAAATTCCTAAATTCGTATCACTTGCAAAAATTATCTCAAGAAGAAGTAGAACAACTTATTATACCCATCACAAAGAGATTGAACAAGTCACCAAAACAGTACTAACCAAAAAATGCCCTGGCCCAGCTGGCTTCACTCCAGAATTCTACCAAGCTTTTAGAGAAGAGTTAACTCCAATACTACTGAGACTATTTCACAGCATAGAAAGGGATAGAAAATTCCCAAATTCATTCTATGAAGCCAGCATAACCCTGATACCAAAACAGGGAAAGATCCCACAGAAAAGGAGAATAGACCAATATCACTCATGAACCTAGATGCAAAAATTTTCAAGAAAATCCTTGCCAATGCAATTCAACAATGTATCAAAAAAAATAATTCATCATGACCAAGTTGGATTCATACCAGGAATGCAAGGATGGTCCAACATCAGGAAAAGAATTTGTGTTATCAGCCATGTAAATAACACAAAAGATAAGAACAACCTAATTTTTTCAATAGATGCAGAAAAGGCATTTGACAAAGTCCAGTACCAATTCACGGTAGAAACTCTCAGAAAAATAGAAATAGATGCAAATTTCTCTGTGCAACAAGCGGCATCTATGCAAAGCCAACCACCTACATCATCCTGAATGGTGAGAGACCAAAAGAAATCCACTTGAGAATGGGAACTAGACACGCATGTCAACTCTCCCCACTTCTATTCAACATGGTCCTGGAAGTTATGGCCAGAGCAATTAGACAGGGCCAAGAAATAACAGACATCCTCACTGGCAAAGAAGAAGTAAAAATCTCCCTATTTGTAGATAATATGTTTGTATATTCAGAGCATTCTAAAGAATTCATAACTAAAGTATCAGGATATAAGATAAACATAAGTCAATAGGATTCCTTTGTACTATCAAAGAGATCATCAAACAAGAAGTCACCAAATCAACAGCATTTACAACAGCCCTCAAGAGGATAAAATACCTAGGAATAAATCTAACTAGAGAAATAAGAGACCTATACAAAGACAACTACAAGACCTGATTGCAAGCAACTGAGACTTGCATAAATAGAGAAACCTACTCTGCTCGTTGATAGGAAGATTTAACATTGTGAAAATGGTTATTTTACCCAAAGCAATCTACGTATATAACACAATCCCAGTATGAATTTCATTTTTTTTTCTTGAGATGGAGAAACAAATCACCGACATTGTTTGTAAAGTGAAGAAAACCCTGATAAGCAAAGCACTACTGAAGAATGGGAACACAGTGGGAGGCATTACACTACACAACCTTAGAAACTATTAGACTACCACAGTAGTCAAAACAGCCTGGTACTGCTACAAAAAGGGACATATAGACCAATGGAACAGAGTTGAGACAGTAAAGATGCCATCATCTGCCTATGAACACTGATATGCAACAAAGGCCCTAAGACTGCAAACTGATGTAAATCCAGTCTCTTTAATAAATTGTGTTGACAAAATTGGATATCATTCTGCAAAAAGTTGAAACAAGACCCATCTTACACCTTGCACAGAAACTAACTCAAATTCGATTAAAAAACCTAAGTATCAAGCCTAAAACAATAAAGGTCAGGCAAGGAAAAAATAAAAAAAGGTAGACATTGGAAGTTTTAATACACAGCTTAGAGAAGACTCCAAAATCTGACAAATAAGGTACAATCAACAGAAGAGAAAATAGATAAATGGAAACCACTAAGAATCATACAAATTTGCTAATCTAAAGACTTTATGAAAAGAATTAAAAAAGCACCTACAGAATGAAAAAAAAAAAAATTGGCAACTACATGTTGGTACATGACAGACTGATGTCTGATCTCCATAATCTACAAGGTACTGCAAAATATCAACAAGAAAAATGTAAATAACCCAATGAAGTGACAAGCTAAGGAGATGAACAGACACATGACTACAGAGGACATCCAAGCAGTCAAAAGACATGTGGGCAAATGCTCACAATCAGTAGCTATTAGAGAAATCTGAATCAAAACTACAATGAGATACCATCTCACCCAACGAGGTTGGCCATGATCCAAAAAGCACAAAACAATAAACGCTGGAGAGGCTGTAGAGAAATTGGAACTTTCCTACTCTGCCGGTGGGATTGCAAAATGGTACAGCCTCTTTGGAAAGCAATCTACGTTTCCTTAAAAAGCTGGAAATATACTACCATTTGATCCACTAATCCCACTACTTACAATATATCCTACAGAATCAAGGGCAGTCACACAAACAGATACATGCACACAAATTGTTATTGTGGCACACTCCACAATAGCTAAAAGATGAATCGACCCAGAAGCCCAACAACAGAAGAATGGATAAACAAATTATGGTACATAGACTTAATGGAGTACTGTACAGTCAGAAAGAACAATGACCATTTTAGGAGGCATCTCCTAACTTGGTTTCCATTAGAAGACATTACGCTGAGTAAAATCAGCCAGTGGCACAAGGACAAATAATGTATGAGACACTCCATTATAAGGATTTAAAACAGACTCACGTTAGAAGAAAAGACCCTTTGACAGCTGCAAGAGAGGGGAGGCAGTGAGACGGCTCATCATTGATTGGGTGAAAGCAGTGACAGCATACAGTAGAAAGAAGACCAACTTAAATGGACTTCAACATAAACTGAAAACTCTTCTAATCTTAACACATATTTCAAGGATAGAGTAGCACAGTCTGGGCTCTGGGCGCCATGCTCTAAGGGACATCAAGGCCCATTGGCATAACTAGCCTATTGCTAAAAGAGTCTTCTGCACCCCCTACTGGTGAATGACATCTGGGGTTTCAAAAGCTAGCAAGCTGCCATCAGAGGTACACCAAATAGTCTGAACTCAGCCAGAATAGATGATCACCAAGGACAACAAAGACAAGAGGGAAAAACAGCCCAGAAGACAGAAGGATCCATGTGAATGGGTGACTCTATCAACCTGTGACCAGAAGAATCAGATGGTTTCTGGCCACACCAAAGACAGCCGTGATGGGACACAGATTGTCAAGTCTCAGCAGCAACATGGGAAAAAGATGGGTGCACCACAAGAAGTCCACTGAAAGATCACAACTGATGGCCTGAAGGCCTGGGGGTTCCCCTGGGAGCATGGTCCCTAGAGCTGCTGTTGCCCCTGACCAGAAAACATTACTGAGGTCAACTCTTCAGACAGGATTTGACTGGACTTGGGGACACAATGTGAGCATACGGAAAGTATACTTTACGGTTCTATGAATCTACAAGATGCTGTCCTACTGGCCTCTTACTAGAAGAATGAGAAAAGGGTGGAGTGGAGGGGAGAGTAGATTTTTACGAGGATATGACATGTATAGAGTGAAAAGAAGGAGTGTGGTGTGTGGTGTCACCGGGCAAGGAGAGCCGAAGGAATTGTAGATAGATGGGCATGCAAATTTAATTTGGATTGTATACTTTCACTCAATCACAATAAAGAAAAGAAATAAGAAAAATAAAGAATAGAAAAACAATAAGAAGAATCAAGCAGACTGAAAGTTTGTTCTTTAAAATATTTTGAAAATGAACAAATCTTTCACCAAACTGAGAAGACAAACGGTAGAGGACACAAATAACCCAATAAGAAGTGAAATGGGGGGATTACAGAAAACCCAACTGAAATAAATAACAGAGTACTATGAATAACTATATTCCAGGGTTTGAATATCTAGAGGAAATAGACAAATATGTAGAAACACACTAATGACTTAAAATAACACAAACTGAACAGTCTGACGCTTCCTTAAAAAGCTAGAGATAGATATATCATTTGACCCTGTAATTCCACGGCTCGGAATTTATCCTGCAGCAACAAAGGTTGTCACGTGAACAGACATGTGTACACGAATGTTTGTTGCAGCACAGTCTACAACAGCAAAAAGTTGGAATCAACCCCGAAGCCTAGCAACAGATAAATGCATAAGCAAACTGTGATACATATACTCAACAGGACATTATGCTATGATAAAAAACAACAATTTTAGAAAACATCTCATAACACAGTCTCATTTGGAAGTGATCATGCTGAGTGAAATCTATCAGTGTCAAAAGGACAAATTTTGTATGAGACCCTTGTTATAAGGACTTAACAACAGAATTATCCACAGAAGAAAATGACTATGTTGGATACATGGGTGGGTGTGGGCTGAGGGTTTATCATAGATGAAATAATTGATAGATGTTAGAAATTTTATTATTTTATTATAATTAATAAAATAAGAATGTCTTTTAAAAAAAGAATCCTGAGATCCTAAAAAAAAAATCTGAATAGACCCATAACAAAAGAGCCAGCCACTTGTATCAATTAATAAAAGACTGGTTTAAACTTAGTAAGATAGAGGTACATCTCAACGTAACCAGAAAGAAAGTTAACAAATCTATTCAATTAAGAAGAAAAACATGAAGTCTCAGTAAACACAAAACCTGTGAAAACAAAAACTAAAAAAAAACACAAACCAAAGAAATTCAGCACATAAGAGCAGGATGAGCAAAGAAAACAGCACCCCCCCCCCAACAAGCAGTTTAATTAAAAATTAAAAAAAAGAAATCAAAGAACGTTAAATAACAGCTTTGGCCCATATGACTTCTCCGGAGAATTCTGCCAACGTTGAGAGAATTTGCTTGCAGAAATGCTACTCAAAGTATTTTGTAGGAAAGAAGAGGAAAGGATACTTGTGAATCATTTCATGAAGCCTACATATCCCTGAGAGCAAAGCCAGGCAAAGACACCAAACACACACACACACACACACACACACACACACACACACACACACACACACGTCCACACACACATTTTCAACAAAATTTCTTCTAGTAAGCTTCAGCATCATATAAAAATTAGTATACTATAGCCAAGTGAAATTCATACAAGATATAAAAGGATGGTTCAACATTGGAAAATCAATCAGTATAATCCACTACATTAAAAAATAATCAATACTCAAAAATGCACTGAATAAAATCTAATACCCATTTCTGATAAAAACTCTCAATAACATAGACATAGAAGCAAAATTCCTAAAAGTAATAAAGAATGTCTGTACAAACAGACAACATCATTCTTAATGGACAAAGGCTGAAAACACTTCCCCTAGGAACAGAAACAAGCAAAAGATTCAGTTTATTACTACTCCTATTTAATACTATGTTGGAAATCCTAGCTCGGTCAATATAGCAAAAAAAAAAAGTGCATCCAAATTGGTAAAAAAGAAGTAAAGTGTTTCTCTTATTGGATGATATTATTATACATAGGAAACTCAAAGACTCCACAGAAAACTGTGGGACTAATAGAAAGACTCAGCAGAGTAAAAGGATGCAAGATTAACATAGAAATGTTAGCTGGATTTGTATATATCAACAAAGAGAACTATGGTAAGAAAGTCAGGAAAGTAAACTGTTTACAACAGCCCCTAAAAAAATGAAATATTTAGGAATAAATGTAACCCTGGATGTAAAAGACCCCTCCCCCCCCACACAAACAAAAAACTAAAAATGCTACTGCAAGAAACCACAGGAGACCCACATAAATTGACAAATACATCATGATCATTGATAGTTAGACTCAAAATTGTGAAAATGATGATTATACCTAAACCAACCTACAAACACAATGCAATCCCAAACCAAATACCAATAGCAATAGCATCCTTTAACAAGATGGACAAACTAATTACTAACTTTACATAGGAAGAGAAGAGGCTCCATATAAGTAAAGAATCCTTGAAGAAGAAAGAACACAGGAGCACTCTCTGACTACCTGACTAAGAAACTACTATACAGCTACGGTAATCAAAACAGACTGGCACTGGTACAGGACAGACACATTGACAATGGAACAGAATTGAGAACTCAGATGGAAATCCTTCCACTTACAGACACTTAATCTTTGACAAAAACCTAAAGTACACTAAATGGGATGAAGATAGTCTTTTTAACTAATGATGCAAAAATGGGTAACCATCTGTGAAACAGGAACATGCCTTATACCATACACAAAAACTAATTCAAAGGGAATCAAAGACCTAAATATACAAACAAAAACTCCAAAAATCATAGAAGTAAAAGTAGATTCAACACCAGAGTTCCTAAAACAGTGCATAAGTAGGATACAACAAACCATAACTAAAAATATGTAAACACCAGTAGATTAACTAGATAACTTGGATCTTCCAAAATGTAAATACTTAAGCTCATCAAAAAAAAAAAAAAAAAAAAAAAAAACTCACAAAAAGAGAACCTACAAATTGTGGGACAAGAAAGGGTATGATGAAAACCTGACAAAAATCTAATCTTTAAAATTGATAAGAGAGCCCAGTACTTTTATAATAAAAAAAGACAAAATTTCCAGTTTTAAAAAGGGCAAATGGGGGCAGAGTCAAGATGGCGGACTAAACACACATCTCCCTAAATCCCTGGAAATCAAGACCTGAACTGATAATTAAATGGAGCCTTCTGGACACCTAGTGAGCCCTAGGATGTAACATAGGGCTGTTAATTTGGACTTCATAACACTGAATGCAAAACTTCCTCTCTTTCACTGACTCCACTCTCTGTGAGCACGGGCTTGCATGGACCAAAGGTAACTCATCATTTTTATTTTTTTTCCTATGTATTGGCTGTTGGGTGGAGCTGGGCCTTGACTAGCCCCTGGTCTTGGACACACTGCTGGTGGGATCAGCAAGCACAATTGCCATGTTCTGAGATCCCAGCTTTGGACTGTGCATCATAGCTCCTTGGGCCTATCTTTGTACCTTCACCATGTGGTAGCCATATGGATGCCGCGATGAGCTTGTGGGGGGTGCCATCTTGACCACTGGGAGATTGAGAAGCCTATACAGAGACCCCAACTGGACTTGTTCCTAGGCTGAGAGGCAGTGCCTGCCAGAGGGAGAGTGCTTTTCCAGCAGAGAGGCAGTGTTTTGCACAGTGTTGCCTGAGGCTGGGGCCCAACAATGTAGGCTGTGGACTCTGGGCATCTCAACACTTTTGTCCTCCCTTTCCACCAGTAGCCTGGTCCCAGCTGGGTGGTGAACTTGTGTGGGATGCCAGGTTGTTCCACTTGGAGGCACTTATACTCATATAGAAGCCTCAGCTGGACCTAATTCCTGGGCTGGAGACAGTGCCTGCCTCAAAGAGAGCATTTTTCCAGTGGAAAAGCAGAATTCTACACAGTATTGTCTACAGCTGGGGCCCAAAAGCAGAGGCCAGCAGGCCAGTAGCCTTTCTGTATTTTGAACTAGTTATTAGCACCTGGGATTTGATATAGAGGTGCTTACTTTGCCATCTGGGAAGAGAGATGTATACACCTGAAAACCTGACTGACTTTGGAAGTTTTCAAATACTTTTTACTTCTCATTTTGAGATGGCCTAGAGAAAGAACTGCAGTCAATCCTCACAGCATCTCTTCCAACCTCTCCTGACTCACATGAAGTGCAAAAAGCAACAAACTCTGGAGAAAGCCATGGCCATAAATCACCTATGGCACCAGAAGGCTCCCAAAAGAAATCACCTGAGAACTTCCCAGATGTAAAAGCTTTTCTCAAACTATGGGAAGTTGAATAAAAAAGGATTATATAAAGATCCCTCCTAGACATTATACAAAATTCAGCAGAGCAAAATAAAAAATTAAGCAAGTTGTTCAATCTGATGGAATACTAGTACTCTGAAATCCAACAGCTCAGGAACAAAATCAAAGACTTAGAAACTTCAATTCAAAGCCAAGAAAACAGAATGGAACAAATAGAAAAAAAGAATTTATGATGTGGAAGACAGACCTACTGATGCCAGCATCTATGAGGAGAAATCAGAAAAAAGAAACAAGAAAAATGAAGAAGCATTAAGAAGCATGTGGGACTCTATTACGAGGAATAATCTGTGATTAATTGGAGTTCCTGAACAGGGTGAGACACCTGATAACACAGAGAGTATTGTGGCTGAGCTGCTGACAGAAAACTTCCCAGAAATTATGAAAGAAGAGGACATAGGTATCCAAGATATATATTGAACACCACTCAATATAGAGGTCAAAGAAAGACTCCAAGACATATTATAATCAAGTTTAACAAAATGAAACATAAGCAGAAATGCTTAAAGGCAGCAAGATTCAAAGCAGAGCTAACATTCAGAGCGAAACCTTGTAGGTTTTTGTCAGGTTTCTCAGCAGAAACAATGCTGGCATGGAGACAGTGCATGACAAATTCAAAGCCTTGAAGGAGAAGAACTTGCAACAAAGAACATATATCCTGCCAAACTATCTTTCAAATATGAAAACGAAATTAAGATATTCTCAGATAAACGGAAACTCAGGGGCTTGGTAAAAACCAAATCAAAGCTACAAGAAATATTGAAAGAATCTCTCGGCCTAGAAGAACAAAACCACTAACTTTATATGTTAGAAAGACACATGACCCAGAATTCTACTCAGGTAGGGAAGGCTCCAAACTCAATCAAACCTATAATAGTGCAAGAAATGACCCAGTGATCATATCATGAAAACTATGATGTCATCATATTAAAAAGAGGGATGTACTACAGTCTTTCGTCCTTCCAGATGGAGAGGAAGTTGACAAGACTGGTAGTAATTAAAATTGAGTTTATACATAGTTAATTAAGCGAGATCATGGAGGCAGCCATAAAGTACAATAAAGAGGCAACATATCACATCAAGAAATGTAATGCAGGAGTCTCAACAACCACAAAACCAACCCTGAAAAAGGTGAAAAATCAACTGACAAAGAAGAATGTCCCAGAATAGATTAATAAGAGCAACAGAGAAAATATCAACACATAAATAAACATATCGCAATGGCAGCATTGAACACATACCTATCAATAATTACATTGAGTGTGAATGGACTGAATGCTCCAGTAAAGAGACATCTAGTGACATATTTGATCAAAAGACACGACCCATAGATTTGTTGTCTACAAGAAATTCACCTTAGACTTAAAGATAGAAACAAACTGAAAATTAAAGGATGGATGAATATATATCAAGCTAACAACACACAAAGAACAGCAGGAGTGGCAATTCTAATCTCAGATAAAATGGATTTTAATGTAAAATCCACCATCGTGGACAAAGATGGACACTATTTATTGCTGAAAGCTTCAATACCCAAATAGGACGTAACAACATTAAATATTTAGGCTCTTAATATTAGAGCACCTAAATACATAGAAGAAACACTGACTACACTCAAAAAAGAGATAGATCACTCCACAATAATAGTGGGAGACTTCAATATTCCACTCTCAATACTGAACAGATGGTCTAGAAAAAAAGTTCAATAAAGATACAGAAGACCTTATTGCCACAATTAACCAACTAGACCTCACTGACATAGACAGAACTTTCTATTCGTCAGTGGACAACTATACCTTCTTCTCCATTGCACATGGAACATTCTCCAGAACAGAACCTGTGTTAGGTCATAAAGCAATTCTCAGCAATATCCATACCACTGATTTAATGCAAAGCATCTTCTCAGATCATAAAGCCATAAAAGTTGAAATCAATAGCAGGAAAAACATGGATAGAAAGTGGAGCTCATGGAAACAGAACAACATCTTGCTCGTCAAAAAATAACAGGTTATAGAAGAAATCAAGAATGAAACAAAGAAATTTATGGATTCCAGTGAGAACAAAAACACTTCCTACCAGAACCTGTGGGATACAACCAAAGCACTGTTGAGAGGTCTGTTTGTTGTCATAAATGAACACATCTGGAAGGAAGAAAGAAACCAAATCAAAGAACTGACCCTACAGCTTGAACAAGTAGAGAGAGAACAACAGAGGAACCCCTCAGAAGAAAACAGTTCCTAAAGATTAGAGCAGAACTAAATGAATTAGAGAACAGAACAATTGAAAAATGGAAAAGACCAAAAGCTGTTTTTTTGAAAAGATCAACAAAATTGACAAACCATTGGCTAAACAAACGAAAGAAAAACTGTAAAGGAAACAAATAACCCAAATTAGAAATGACAGGGGAGTGGTCATAACAGATCTAACAGAAATTAAAAATATCATAACAGAATACTATGAAAGACTCTAACAAACTTGAAAACCTAGAGGAAATGGACAAATTCCTTGATTCATATGACTTACCAAAGTTATCACAAGGCGAAGCCGAACAACTTAATAAACCTATCACAAAGGAAGAGATTGAAAATGTCATTAAAAAAAAAAAAAATGCCTGGGCCCAGATGGCTTCACCGCAGAATTCTACCAAGCTTCTAGAGAAGAGTTATCTCCAATACTACTGAGACTATTTCACTGTATAGAAAGGGATGGAGTACTCCTAAATTCATTCCATAAGCCAATATAATTCTAGTACTAAAGCCAGAGAAACATCCAACAAAAAAGGAGAACTACAGACCAGTATCACTCATGAATCTAGATGCTGCTTGCCTATAGAATGCAACAATATATCAGAAAAATAATCTATCATGACCAAGTTGGATTCAAACCAGGGATTCAAGGCTGGTCCACCATCAGAAAAACAATTCATGTGATCAACCACATAAATAATTCAAAACAAAGAATCATCTGATTTTGTCTATCCATGCAGAAAATGCATTTGATAAAGTGCAACACTCATTTACACTAAAAAAATCTAAGCAAAATAGGAATAGATGGCAAATTCCTCAATGCAATAAGGGCCACTTATACAAAGCCAACTGCCTACAACATCCTGAATGGAGAGAGAGTTTCCCCTGAGAACAGGAACTAGACAAGGATGCCCACTCACCTCTCCTATTCAACATCATACTAGAAGTTCTAGCCACAGTCATTAGAGAAGATAATGAAATAAATGGCATCTGCATTAGCAAAGAAGAAATAAAAATCTCCTTATCTGCAGAGGATACGATTGTATACACAGAGAATCCTAAAGAATATATAAGTAAACTACTCAAACTGATAGAAGAATTCAGCAAAGTCTCAGGATACAAGATAAATGTAAGTAAATCAGTAGGATTTTTGTAGACCAACAATGAGATTATTAAGGAATAATCTTCAAATGAATACCATTTACTATAGCCCCTAAGAAGATAAAGTGCCTGGGAATAAATTCAGCTAGAGAAATAACAGACCTTTACAAAGAGAACTACAAATCCTTACTACAGGAAACTAAGACAGACTTACATAAATGGAGAAATCTACCCTGCTCATGGATAGGAAGACTTAACATTGGGAAAATGTCTATTTTGCCTAAAACAATCTACTTATATAATGCAATCCCAATACAAATTCCAGCAACATTTTTTAACGAGATGGAGAAACAAATTGCCAACTTTGTTTCGAAAGGGAAGAAGCCCCAGATAAGTAAAGCACTACTGAAGAAGAAGAATACACTGTGAGGCTTCTAATTACCCAATTTTAAAACCTGTTACACTGTTACACTAGTCAGAACAGCCTGGTACTGGTACAAAAAGAGACAGCTAGATCAATGGAATAGAATAGAGACCTCAGAGATGAAACCATCTTCCTATGAACAGCTGACATTGGACCAAGGCCCTAAGACATTAAACTAGTGAAAAAATAATCTCTTCAACAAATGGTGCTGGCAAAATTGGATATTGATCTGCACTAATTTGAAACAAGACCTATATCCTACACCTTACACAAAACCCAACTCAAACTGGATAAAAGACCTAAATATCAAATCTAAAATGATAAAGTTCATCCAAGAAAAAGTAGGAACAACAATGGAAGCTTTAAAACACAACTTACACTTCAAAATTTGTCAAACAAACCACAGACAACAGAAGAGAAAATAGATAAATGGGAACTATTAAGAATCAAACACTTTTGCTCATCCAAAGACTTTATTAATAGAATTAAAAGGCCACCTACAGAATGGGAAAAAATATTTGGCAGCTCTATGTCAGACAGATGCCTGATCTCCATAATCTATAAGGTACTGCAAAATATCAACAAGAAAAAGATAAATCATCCAATTAAGCAATGGGGAAAGAGATGGACAGACGCTTCTCTGAAGAGGAGTTCCAGGTAGCCAAAAAACAAATGCGGACTTGCTCATGATCATTAGCTATTAAAGAAATTAAAATCAAAACTACAATGAGATACCATTTCATCCCAACAATGTTGGCCATGATCCAAAAAACTCAAAATAACAAATGCTGGAGAGGCTGTAGAGAAATTGGAACTCTCCAACACTATTGGTGGGATTGCAAAATGGTGCAACCTCTTTGGAAAGCAATCTGGCCCTTCCTTGAAAAGCTGGATCTAGGCATACCATTTTACCCAGTAATCCCACTGCTCAGAATACATCCTACAGAATCAAGGCCATTCACACCAATTGATACATGCACACAAATGTTTATCGCAGCACAGTCCATAATAGCAAAAAAGATGGAATCGACCTAGATGCCCAACAACAGAGGAGTGGATAGGTAAACTATGATATATATACTCAGTGGAACACTATGCAATGATAAAGAACAACAATGATTTTAGGAAACATCCCATAATCCTGTTTCAATTGGAGGGCATTATGCTGAGTGACAGTAGTCAGTGATAAAAGGTCAAATATTGTATGAGACCCCGACGATAAGAACTTAAAAACAGACTCATTCATAGAAGAAAAGTCTCTTTGATGGCTGCAAGGTTGGGGAGAGAAGGAAGGCAGGGGGTAGGGTTTAGATTACATAGTTGATAGAAACTTGGGTGAAATAAGAGACAGCATACATTGGAAAGAAGATCAGTATTAATTGGACTTCAACAGAACATGATTACTCCTCCCATCTTAATCCAATATTACAAGGACAGAGTAGCTGGCGTGGGGGCCCGGGGACTATGGCCTCAGGGGAAACTGAGGCCAATTGGCACAACTAGCATTTTGCTAAGTGAGCCTTCCACACCCCACATTGGTGAGTGGCATCTGGGTTCTTAAAAGCTGCCAAACTGCCATCTGAAGCTACAGCAAATGGTCCCAATCTAGCATGAACAGACGATCACCAAGGACCAAAATGACATGGGGAAAAGAGAACCCAGAAGACAGAGAGACCCACTTGAGTAGGTGACTACATCTATTTGTGACCAGAGGAACTGAATGGTGCCCGGCCACCACCAGTGATAGCCGAGATGGAGATCACAAAGTTGAGTCTCTACGGAAACACAAGAATAGAAAGTGGTGCACCCTGAGATCTCCACTAAAAGACTGCAACTGATGGTCCAAGGGCCTCAGAGTTCCCCTGGGAGCATGTCCTCTGGCCCTGATGCTGCCCCTGTCCATGAATCATAATGGAGGTGAACTCTTCGGACAGGAATGGATTGGACTTGATGACACAGAGTGATCATACAGTGTGTGTACTTTATGGTTCCATGCATCTACAGGATGTCATCCTGCTGCCCTCTTACTGTAGCCAGGGGAGAGGGTGGAGAGAAGAGGATAGGAGATTGTTAAGAGGATGTGACATGTATGGAATGGAGAGGAGGCGTGTGCTGTCACAGGGCAGGGAGAGCAGTGGGAGCTGCACATAGGCAGGCAGGCAAATATACATGGGATTGTACATCTTCACTCAGTCACAATAAAAACAATAAAGAAAATGACTCTTCTACCCAAAGCAATCTATAGATACAATGCAATCCCTATCTAAATTCGAGTGGCATTTTTTAATGACTTGGAGAAACAAGTTATTAACTTCGTATGGAAAGAGTAAAGGCCTCAGATAAGCAAAGCAATATTGAAGGAAAAAAGCAATGTGGGAGGCCTCACACTACCTGACTTTGCAGTCTATAACATCGCCACTGTAGTCCAAACTGCATTGTCCTGGTACAAGAGATGCGTAGACCAATGGAATAGAACTGAGAGTCCAAATATAACATCCTTCAAATATGAGCAGCTGAAATTGGACAAAAGCCCAAAGTCCATAAATACAGAAATAGACAACCTGTTTTAATAGATGGTGTTAAAATGAGTGAATAGTCTTCTGCAAAAAAAGAAAGAAACAAGACCCATATCTCACATCATGAAGAAAAACTAACACAAAATACATCAAAGATCTAAATATAAAATTTACAGTGATAAAGATCATGGAAGAAAACATAGTGACAACCCTGGGAGACCTAATACACTGCATAAACAATACAAAACACTAGTAACAATCAGCAAACACCATGGAAATTTCTGAATATCAAACAATTATGCTCGTCCATAGACTTCACCGGAAGAGTAAAAAGACAACCTACACACTTGGAAATAAAGTTGGCTGCAATACATCCAATCAGTGTCTAACTTCTGTAACTTACAAGACACTGTAAAATGACAACAAGAAAAAGACCAATAATGCAGTTAAATAACGGACAAAGGATACGTACAGGCACTTCACCAAAGAAGATATTCAAGCAACTTCTTGTAATATATCCTAGAGAAATAAGAGCTGCCACACAGAAAGCTATTTGCAAATCAACATTCATTGTAGCACTGTCCACAATAACAAAAAGAGAAAAGTAATCAGCTTAAGTTCTCAAAAAAGGGTCAAGGGATAAGCAAGCTATGAAATATTCACATAATAAACTATTACACAATGATAAAGAACAAGTAATTTGAGAAATACCTCACAACATGGAAGAATCTAGAATACATTACGCTGAGTTAAATCAGTCAGTCACCAGTCATTAAAGGACAAATATTGTATGAAACCACTAGTTGAAGACTTCAAGAAAAGGTTTAAATGCAGAAGAAAATTGTCTTTAATGGCTACGAGGGTGGGGAGTGAGCAAGAGAGGTGTTTACTAATTTGCTATTTGACAAGAATTACTTTAGGTGAAGGGAGGACCAAAGCAAAGTACAAGAGAAGTCAGCAGAAGTGGACTGTACTGAGAGCTAAGATGTTTTATAAACACAACCAAACACTTGGAGGGACAGAGAAGGAGGGTCAGGAGTCTGGAGACCATGGATACCAGGGACATCTAGGTCAACTAGCGTAACAAAGCTTATTAGGAAAATGTTCTGCATCCCACCTTGGTGAGCAGTATCTGGGGTGGTAAAAAGCCATCTGAGAAGCCACAACTGGTCTCAATCTATGAAACAAAAGTGAATGAAGAACGTCAAAGACAGAACTAAAAAATGAGCCCAACAGATAGAAAGGACCAAGTAAACCAGAGACAATATCAGCAAGAAACTACAGGATCTAGACGGCGCCCAGCTACCACCACTGACTCCTCTTACAAGGTACTCAACAAAGAAACCTTAACAGAGAGGAAGCAATGTGAGGCGTAGAATTCAAATTCTAGCAAAAAAACCAGGCTTGATCTGACAGACTGGAAGTTCCCCTGAAGACATGACCCTTGGATTCTTTGTTAGCCTGGAACTGAAACAATTCAAGAAGCCAACTCCTCAGACACAGATTGAACTAGGCTATAAGACATGAAATCCTAGTGAAGAATGAGCTTCCTGGCTTTAGTAGATAAAGGAGACAAACCGGGCTGCATCTGTCTGGAGGCAGGATGAGAAGGAAGAAGGGGGCATGAGCTAGTTGAATGGACTTGGGATATTTCAGGTGGGGAAAATGAGCATTCTGTCACAATATTGGGAGAACAACTAGGATCACTTAACAAAGTCTCTGTATGTTTTTGTATGAGAAATTATTTAGAATTGGAAATTTTCACCTAAAACGATAGTTATTTAAAAACTGCATCATTAAACTTGTAAAATCCAACAGAAACCGCTGAGTTTTAAATGTCATTTATATTTAACACAGAAACAAAAAAAAATCAGTAGTTGTCAAGTCAATTTTGACCCATAGTGACCCTGGAAGATAGGGTTTCCAAGGACAATCTGATAAACTTGAATGGCCAGCCTTTTGGTTAGCAGGTAAACTCACAACTACTATGCCTCCAGGATATCTGACAGTTCAAAGACCTGGCCAATAAAAGGTATTGAAAGTGACAGTATTGTAACAGGACTGAACATTCTCAATAGCACACAATTCGTGGAGTCTGCATTGTTGCAGTTGTGTACCCCTGGACCTATCATGATGTAAAGTGACTATTTGACAGGGTAGAACTGTCCTATAGCGTTTCCTCTTACAAGGTACTCAACAAAGCATTCTGAAGCAGACTGCCATATCTTTCTGCCATGGAGCTGTTAGTGGGTTCGAAACACCAACCTTTCATTTAGCATCCAAGGGCTTAATTTTTGCACCACAGGCCTCCAGGGAAAGAATCAGAGCTAACAGAAAGATGCTTGACAGCAGGTGATTGGCAGAAGTACACAGTGAACTGACAACACTGGGCTACAGGAGGAGACATGCACAAAGATTAGCGAGAATATGTCAGATGTACTGGGCGACAGCTTCAGGAGGCTCTTTCAAGCTGAATTTGGAGTAATTTGAGCTTCATAAAGAAAAATGACATTAATTTTGAGAAATTAGACCAATGAAATCTCCGAATCATTAATTTATACAATAAAAGGGACAGAGTGTTCCTCACCCAGCTACCTTACTGCTGAGTTTCTTGCAGAGATTTTTTTGTATTCTATCAGTAAGAGAGAGTTTCATCTGTGAAGGATTTTTATTTCTGCAGATATTAAAAATCTTTGTCATCAAGAGTAATTTTACCTATTTAATATTATTTGAAATCTATGAACACAAAAATTGTATTCCAGCATCTCATTGGTGAATTTTCATCAATATTTTCCTATAGAGACAACATCATGAGAATATTACTAGGCCCTGTGATAATTAGAAAGACTTTGGGATCATCAAAGCCATTCTTATTTTAAAATAACATTCTCATCATTCAAATATGATATGTGATAAAAATTTTAAAATTTAAAATACAGATATATATAAAGGAGTTACACACTTACACTCTTATTATCTCAAATCTGAAACATGATGTCATTCATGAGTCCATAAATTTGATTTCATTTCATAGTGACCTCATGAGACAAAGTAGAATCAAGTAAAGTTTTCTTGGTTGTAATCTTTACCGAAGCAGATTGCTAGATCTTTCTGTCATACAGCCAGGGGCTGAGTTTAAACTACCAAACTTTTGGTCAATAGCTATTTGAACGATCAGAACTCCTTAATCCAGACATATTCATTGGAATACGTCATCAACTTTCCTACTTATCTTTATTCAGTCAACATTAATTGAGCACTTACTGTACTGTGTGCATGTATTTGGGTGTGTGTTTATATATGATATTGGATCTTTGTTAGTTTTTACATCAGTGCAATGATTTCTATAAGAACAATTCAATTTTAATTACTAAGAATGATAGACATCTTGTAGAAGATCCTGCATTTGAACTTTTGGGTATATTAATGTATAGATAGATAAACAGGTTATATTAGGAGCTGATAAATAATTGTTCCTATTTGCTGCTGCTATAGGCCTGACTTCATTTGGCTTTGCTTGTTTGTCATGTAATACTATTTTGAAGATGGAAACCACCAGATGTTTTTCTATTTCCTCTGAAATAGAGCATCTCAGACAGCCTCAGATGTTCTGTTGAAAACTTTGTTAGGAAGGTGATGGGCCAAAGCAGGCACTGAAATGAGTGCTTCAAATTTCTTGTCAAGGGCATTTTAGGAACAGGACACACAGATTTATGGTTTGCCAACTTTTAATATATTGCTTTTTAGGGTCAGATATTTGTCTCTGGGATTATAATCACATCATTCACTTAATTTTTAATGGAAATTCTAATTTATGAATAAAAATCATTACATTTAGAAAAATAAATTTGCAAAAACTAGATTATAAGACAAAATTCAGGATAAGTATATACTGTGATTATATGAATGTACTTTATCCAAACCAATATTCACAACTGGGGTACTCCAGCTTCCCTTCGTGACATGTTGCTTGAAACGTCTGTTTTGCTGTCTTTTGCTTATATCCCCATTTACAAGTAAATTCAACAGTATCACTGCTTCTGGAATAAATTTTTTTGACATTTCTCCACTTTAACTGTATGTGATGTTTTTCCATCATTTCTTCTGATACTACACATGCCTCTGAAAGTAGATAAAACAGAAGAACTGTTAGTACACAAAACAATTTTTCATAGATTTTCAGGGTTTCGAGTAGAGTGTTAGACAATGGTTTAGGAATTCTTTTTCTAACTCTTGCCACACTGTCTCTGTGAAAAATCATCATGTATTTTTAAATATTGTTCAAAAGGTAACCCTAACTGACCTTGCCTATTGCAGTTTAATCAGTTATGACTTGGCTATGTATTACAGCATAGAATTGCCCCATGAGGATTCTTGGCTATAATATTTCAGAAGTAGATTGTTAAGCCTCTGTTTCACAGCCCTGCTTAGTGAGATCAAGCCACCGACCTTTAGGTTAGTAGATGAGCAACAACTGTTTATGCTATTCAGAGACTTTGAAACTAGTAAATGTTGCAAAAATGACATAAGCTTAATGTGATGACTAACTGTTGTTATCAGAGATTCACAATGTGAATTATCATACTAAGAGTTCTGCATTAAAGAAACATTCATGCCTATTGTTTCAATAAGAATTCCTAAAGCTTCATATCCTCACATACTAATACTGGAAAACACCATAGAGACGTTCTGCTCTGTAAGGCATCACGTTGCACAGAGTAAAAATTGTGATAGCAACATGCTTTGCTTAATTTTGGGTATGTAGGTATTCAAAACAATGGCTCTTCACTAAATTATAAATGCACTGTAAACAGCAAAACATCATGATCATTACTCTGATTTTCCCAGGATCCAGGGGAATACTAAAGTACTTACCCAAGCATTTTGGTGGTTCTGACCATCGTCCATTTCTACATGTTACATGTTTGTTACCCTGAAGTTCATAGAGGTCCTGGCACTGATACTCAACTGTTGATCCATCGGCATATGTGGGTAATGTGAATGAAGTTATATCTCCATTTTCAATAGGTGGAGGATATCCACATCTTCCTTGAGGGTCTAAATGTATTTGTAGATAGACATGCACACATATGATTTATTGAAATATCAAATTTTTATTTAATCTTTTTACATTAAATAAAAATTTGATATTTCAATAATCTTTTTAGATTAAAATGAATTAAATATAATTAAGAATCATATATAACATTTCTGAGAGAAATTATTCATTGAAAAAATTCTAATCATATAAATTGAGAGCTACAAAATTTTCCAGTTCTTCCTTGTGTCCTACTTTAAAACACTCTAAAATGCTAGTAAAGATGTCTGCTTCACAGTATTGCATTATCTATTTCTTTGTGAGTACATTCTGAAAAAAGAATCATAGCTAATGTAAAGAAAGGAAGTTTTTCCTTTCTGTTACTTAATACACTGTCTATTAAATCTCAAGCAGTGTCTATTAAATTTCAAGTCAGTTTTTCCGTTACAAAGAAACATCAATTGTTTGCAAAAATTCAACCAATAAGAATTGTATTTGTACTTCTGCTATGTATAACTAAAAGCTTTGACACATAAAACCAAAGTAGGAGCTCCCTTAAAGATGAAAAGAAAAAGTGGGAACTTGGGTCTCAAGGAACTGTGTATTGGTGAGTTATTTGAGTTTTCTTTTTCGTCTCCTGTATATCCTGAACTGGGGAGTGGAGAAGATTGCAAGCCAGAATATGTATCCAGTTCAGATAAAAAGCCCCGAGAAGAGTCTGTTTCTGTCACCAAAGGCTCTGGATAGGACCAGTAAAGAAAGACACAAATCTTTTTAACAGTACTTGACCCACTCTGAAAAATCATAATAGAATAAAGACCATCTTCCCATCTCTCATAGTCGTCATGGCTGAGTGAGTTACCTATACTTCCATTCACACACTGAGGTAGAAAAGGCAACTTCCCCCTTTCTATGGTGTCAGAGAGGTCAAGTGTGAAGCCTTGTTTGCACACTGCATAGCACTTACAAAAGTCCATTAAAATATCAGATCTAAATAAATTTCAGTGCTTCAAAAGATAATACACAAAACATACTGGACATGAATTGAAAATTTTCCCAGATGAAGAAACCTCCCTGAAATTACTTGAGGTAGAATACAAAACAATTATATAGAACGGCCTTTTATATCTTAGGATGGAGATTAAACAAAGTGCAGCATAACAAAATGAAAAATTAAACAAGCTATATGAACTGCTAGAATATCAATGATCTGAATTCAGCAGACCAACAATAAAATTACATATAAGACACTTCAATGGAAAGCCAGAAGAGCAGGATTGAGGATACAGAATGCAGAATTAGCAAAACTGAAGATAAAGCAAGTGACATCAGCACTTTTGATAATAAATCAGATACAAGAATCAAGAAAAACAAAGAATCATTAAGAAATCTGTGGGACTCTATCAAGAGGAACAGTTAATGTGTAATTGGAGTTTCAGAACAGGGAGGGATAGTAGAAAATAGAGAAAAAAATGTCAAAGACTTGCTGACAGAAATCTTTCCTACCATTGTGATAGAAGAGAAGATACATATTCTGGATGCTCATCACACTCCACAGAAGGTAGATCCCAAAAGAAAGATATCAAGACATATTATAATCAAGCTTAATAAAATGTAACATAAGGAGAGACACTTAAAGGCAGCTAGGCCTACACCCAAACAAATGTACAAAGGGAAGCCTTGTAGGCAGTTCTCTGACTTTTCAGCTGAAACCATGTTTGCAAAAAGGCAATGGAATGACACATACAAAGCCTTGAAGGAAAACTTTCAATCAAGTATTATATATCCTGCAAAATTGTTTTTCAAACATTATGTTGATATGAACACATTCTCAGACAAACAGAAGCCTAGAGACTTTGCAAAAATCAAACCAAAGTTAAAAGAAATACTGAAAGAAATTTTTCAGTTAGAAAATCTGTAACACCAGATGTATAGCCAAAGACACAGCATCCAGAGTCCTAAATAGTTAGGAAAGTCACAAAGCTCAATCAAAGTTAAAATACTAAAATTAGGGAAACAGAGAGCTTAATATGTAAATTATGTCAACATTACACTATGAAGAGGGATATGTTACAGTATTCATAGTCCTTTCAGATGGAGAAGTTAAGGATATACAGATAAAGATTAGCTTAAACCTAGATGATTAGGGGGAAAAAAGGGAGTAGTCACAAAGCCAACTAGCAATACTACATATCTAAACAAGAAACACAATACTAAAGTCTTAACAGACACAAAACCAACATTGAAAAATGATAAAGAAAAATGATCCAAAACACAATATTAAGTGGAACATAGAAAACATCAACAACACAAAAAGAAAGGCACCAAATGACAGCACTGAATACATATCTAACAATAATGAAACTGACTGTAAATGGACTGATTGCTCCAATAAAGAAATAGAGTAACAGTCTTCCAAAAAGAAAACACAATCCTTCTTTATATTGCTTACAAGAAACATGCCTTAGACTCAAAGATACAAACTGAAAATCAAAAAATAGAAAAATATATACCAAGCTAACAACATGCAAAGAAGAACAGAAGTGGCAATACTAGGCTCAGATAAAACAGATTTTAAAGTAAAATCCACCATTATGGACAAGAAGGGCCAGTATGTATTGCTAAAGAGTCAATACATAAGGAATATATATCAATATTTAATATTTATGTACCCAATATCAGAGTATCTAAATACATGAAACAAATGCTGACAACACTGAAAAACGACACAGGTCTCTACACAATGTAGTAGGAGGATTCAACACTCCACTTTGTGTAATGGACATATTATCCAGAAAAAAGCTCAGTACAGACACAGAAGATCTTATTGTGACAATCAACCAACTCAACCTCATAGACATACACAGAACTTTTTACCCAACAACAAACAAGTATACCTTCTTTTCCAATAGCTGTGGAAAATTATCCAGAACAGACCACACATGAGAACATAAAGCAAGTCTCAACAAAATCCAAACCACTAGATTATTGCAAAGCAGCTTCTCAGACCATAAAGCCATGAATGTTGAAATCAACAGCAGAAAAACCATGGGTAGAAATTTGAAGTCACGGAAAGTAAACAACAACTTGGTCAAAAATTCCTGGGTTATAGGAGAAACCCAGCATGAAATAAAGAGATTCATGGAATCAACTGAGAATGAGATACAGCACAAGCGTTCTCAGAGGTCAATTTTTCTGTATAAATGCATGCATCCAGAATGAAGAAAGGGCTTACACCAAAGAATTAGCCATACAACTTGAACAAGTAAAAAGAAAACAACAAAGGAACTCCTGGGGCACCAGAAGGAAACAGATAATAGAAATAAGAGCACAAATAAAGGAACTAGGTAACAGAAAAACAAGTGAAAGAATGAACAAAAACAAAAGTTGTTCTTTGAAAAGATTGACGAAATTGATAAACCATTGGCTAAACTCACAAAAGAAAAACAGGAGTGGAAACAAATAATCCAAATAAGAAATAACATGGGAGATGTCACGACACACTCAACTGAAATTAATAGTATCATAACAGAATACTATGAAAAATTGTGCTTTAACAGATTTGAAAACCTAGAGAAAATATCAAATTTCTAGATTCACATCACCTACCAAAATTGGCAGAAAGAAAAGTAGGGAAACTTAGTAACCTCATCACAAAAGAAGAGATTGAAACAGTAACCAAAAACCTATCAAGAAAAAAAACAGTCCTGGCCCAGGCAGCTTCACTGGAGAATTCTACCAAACTTCTAGAGAGGAGTTCATTCTAATACTACTGATGCTATTCACAATGTAGAAAAGGATTGAGAATTCCCAGATTCCTTCTATGAAGCCAGGATAACCCTAATACCAAAGCCAGATAAAGATTTCCCCCTCTACACAAAGTTACAGACCAATATCATTCATAAACCCAGATGCAAAAATCTTCAGCAAAATCCTAGCCCATTCAGTTCAACAACATATCAAAAACCTAACTTATCATGACCAAGTTGGATTTGTACCAGGGATGTAAAGCTGGTTTAACATCAGGAAAATCATTAATGCGATCATCCACATAAGTAACACAAGAATAAAAATCACTTGATTTTATCAATTGATGCAGAAAAAGCACCTGACAAAGTCCAACACCCATGCATACCAAAAACCCTCAGCAAAATAGGAATAGAAGGGAAATTCCTTAATGCAGTAAGGTACATGTATGCAAAGTCAAATATCAGCATCATCTTGAATGGAGAGAGACAGAAAGAAGTTCTCCTAAGCATAGGAACTTCTATTCAACTTTGTGCTAGATGTTCTGACCAGAGCAATCAGACAAGTCAAAGACATAAAGAACGTCCACATCAGTAAAGAAGAAGTAAAAGTTTCCCTATTTGCAGACGATACGACTGCATACACAGAAAATACTAAAGAATACATAAAATAAACTACTGGAACTAACAGAAGAATTCAGTAATGTATAATTATATAAGAGAAACATAAATAAATCACTAGGATTCCTTTATACCAACAGAGATCACCAAAACGAAGATCGCCAAATGAATGTCATTTACAACTGACCCCAAGAAAAGAAATACTTAGGAATAAATCTAATTAGAGATGTAAGAGACCAGTACAGAGAAAATTACAAGACCCTACCGCAAGAAATCAAAAGAGATTTAAAATTAAGTGCAGAAGCTTATCTTGCTTATGGATAGGAAGAGTTAACACTGTGAAAATGTGTATTCTATCCAAAGCATTCTACATACACAATGCAATCCCAATAAAAATTCCAGGGTCATTTTTTAATGAGATGGAGAAAAAAAATCACCAATTTTGTTTGGAAAGGGAAAAAAACCTTGGATAAGTAAAGCACTGCTAAGGAAGAGGAACACAGGGGGAAGCCTCAAACTGCCTGATTTTAGAACTTATTACACTTCACCAGTAGTCAAAATGGTTTGGTACTGGTACAAAAACAAATATATAGACCAATGGAACAGTATAGAGAATCCAGAAATATTACTACCCTATGAACAGTTGATAAGGAACAAAGTCCCAAAGGTTGTAAACTGGGGTAAAAACTATTTCTTTAACAAATGGTGTGGCAAAATTGCATAGCATCTGTGAAAAACTGAAACAAGAATCATATCTCACACCTTACAGAAAAACTAACTCGTAATTCACCAAAGACCTAAAAAGCAAATCTAAAACAATAAAGATCTTGTGAGAATAAATAGGAAGAACAATGGAAGTTCTAATACACGGCTTAGGCAGACTTCAAAATCTGGGAAACAAAGCATGATCAACAGAAGAGAAAATATATAAATGGAAACCACTAAAAATCAAACATGCTCACCCAAAGACTATCAAGAGAGTTAAAAGACTGTCTACCAAACGGGAACAAATATTTGGCAGTTTTGTTATCAGACCAACATCTAATTTCTATAATCTACAAGGTACTGAAAAATATCAACAAGAAAAAGACAAATAACCCAATTAAACAATGGACAAAGGAAATGGGCAGATATTTCAGCAAAGAAGACATCCAGGCAGTCAAAAGACCCATGAGGAAATGCTCACAATCATTAGCTATTAGAGAAATTCAAATCAAAACTACAATGAGCTACCATCTCATCCCAACCAGGTTGGCCATAACCCAAAAAACACAAAACAACAAATGCTGGAGAGGCTGTGAAGAGACAGGAACTCCCCTAAACTGCTGGTGGGAATCCAAAATGGTACAACTTCTTTAGAAGACAATTTCATGCTTTCTTAAAAAGCTAGACGTAGAAATACCATAGGATTCAGCAATCCCATTGCTTCAAATATATCTTACAGAAATAAGAGCTGTCACATGAACAGATATATGGACACAAATGTCTGTTGCAGCACTGTCCACAATGGCAAAAAGACGGAATCTTCCTAGATGCCTGTCAACAGATAAATGGATAAAACTATCACATATATATATATACAATGGAATCCTATGCAATGATAAAGAACAATGATGAGTTTAGGAAGCACCTCACAACCTGGCATCAACTGGAAGTCATTATGCTGAGTGAAGTCAGTGAACTGCAAAAGGTACAAGTACTGTATGAGACCACTATTATAAGAATTTAAAAAAGGACTTATACACAGAAGCAAAGACTCTTTGAAGGTTACAAGAGTGGGGAGGGAGGGAGAGATAGATTTGATAGTCGATAGCATGACAGCACTAAGCAGAGGCAGGGCAGCGCAACTGAACTACAACATAAACTAAAAGGTTTTCTAAATTCAAGCCAACATTTGAAAGGCTAGAGTACAGGGACAGGTGTCTGGGAACTGTGTTTTCAGTGGACATCATGGTCAATTGGCATAAGTAGCCTTTTGCTAAGTCTTCTGCCCCCCATACTGGCAAGTGGCATCTGCGGTTTAAAAGTCAGCAAATTGCCATCTGAATAACACCAATTTGTTCCAACCCACTTGGAATAGATGATGACAGAGAATTTCAAAGACATGTGGAAAAGTGATCTCAAGAGACAGAAAGACCTATATGTTTGGGAGACCACATCAGCACAAGACCAGAAGAACCAAATGGTGCCTGGTGACTGCCAAAGACAGCCTTGATAGGGGATATAATGTGGAGTTCCTGACAGGACATGAGAAAAAGGGGTGTGCAGATCAAGAACTTTACTGAAAGACAAGAATTGATGATCTAACAACCTGGACGGTTCCCTGGGAACATTGCCCCTGAACTTCCTGCTGTCTCAGACCTGAAACCAATACTGAGGTCAATGCTTCAGACAAAGAATGGACTGGACTCAGGGACACAGAGTGAGCATGTAGTGTGTGTACTTTCTGGTTTTATACATTTATAGAAGGCTGCCCTAAGGGTTTCTTTCTAGAGGGGAAAGGAGATGGTGGAGAGGAAAGGACAGGTGCTCACTGGGGGAATACCAGAAGTGTGAAAAGGAAGAGTATGTTATGACACAGAAGGAAGGAAGAGTAGATAGAGTCGTAAAGAGGCAGGTATGAAAAATCCACTTGGATTGTATACTTTCACTTACTCATTATAAAAAATGTACAGGACAGAATTGAGTCGCACATAGTATCAGGAATTGAGACAATCTCAAAAGGGGAACAACAATGAACAGATGACAAATGCTTAGATGACTCAGACATTGAGATTACTCGAGAGTGATTGTTAAAATCCAACAAAGATTTTGTAACCAAAAAGTATACAAAGATTTTGTAACCAAAAAAATAAAAAAAGTCACTGAATAAACTCAATAATTCATTCACGATAACAGAAAAGTGAATCCAAAAATTGATTATAAAATAATAAATGCTAAGCAATCTAAAAATAGAGGGAAAAGAAACAAACAAAAGTAGACACAGTTTCAGTTTTCTTCAGGGAAATAGAAGCTTAGAGTCTCATAAAAAAATAAGAAAGAGTGTGGAGTGAGATAAAATATATTATGAAAAAAATGAAGGAAAATTTCTGAAACTGAACACAAAGCAAAACCTACATATTTAGAAGCTGAATGAATTTGAAAAAAGATAAACTTAGAGACATTCATATCAAGGTACATAGTAAGGAAATAGCTGAAACGAGAAGTAAAGGGAAAAAAAGGCTTGAAAACAGCGAAAGTAGCATCATGCATTATCTATAAGGGTCGCCATGAGTCCGATCCGACTTGACGGCACTTGGCATAAGGAAACAAAGATTCAAATGGTGATGAGTTATTTCATCTGAAATTAATGGAGGTCAGAAGAAAGTGATACATTAAACTTTGAAAGACAAACTGCCCACTGCAAGTTCTATATGCAGTTAACACCATCCTTAGGAATAATGGGGATATAAAGACATTTTCAGACAAAGGAAAACCACTAGGGTTTGCCTCTAGGGGACCCATTCTTAAAGAGTGGCTGAACAAATATCTTCAAACAGTAATGGAAAAAAATAATAGAAGGAGAACTGAGGATTCAGGAAGAAATTGATTAAAAATAATAGGGGTAAATATAACAGGCTACCTTTTTCCTCATAAATTTGTGCAATGTTGCTTGACTGTTGAAACAAAATTACATTATCTGACATGGTGCTCAGTGTATGTAGAGGAAGTATTCAAGACAGTTTCATTAAAAATGTGACAAGAGTAGACCAAATAAGTGTGCAAAATGAAAATAAAGATGATACCCTTTACTTGAAACAGTAAAATACCAATACAAGTAGGCATGTTACATACGTATATTTCATTATAGTGTTCAAGCACTGAATAAAATAATTACAAAGAGACATGATAAAAGACAAGACACACAAATCAAAACAAATATCTAAAAAAATTCAAGACACCTACAATTAAGACAAGAAATAAATTGAAAATAGGAATGAGAAACAGAGGAATCAAGCACACAATAAACAATAAAATGTTAGACATAAGTCCTAACATATCAATAATTACTTTAAATGTAAGCAGCCTAAATGTACTGGTTAAAAGATTGAGAAAAAATTGGATAAATAAGAACAAGACCCAACAATATGCTGTCTACAAAAACTCATTTCAAACTTAAAAACATTGGTAGATTCAAGCAAAAGTATACACCCAGTGCTGTCGAGTCGATTCTGACTCATAGTGACTCTATACAACAGAGCAAAGCTGCTCAATAAAGTTTCCAAGGAGTGTCTGACAGATCTGAACTACTAACCTTTTGGTTAGCAGATGTAGCACTTAGCTACTACCAGTAAAAGTATAGAAAAAAAAAACAGGCAAACATTATGTATACCAGGGAAACATTATTGCTTTTAAAAAAAGAATAATTCTTTACCGGCTCCTCTTTTTAACAAACTTGAACCTATTTCCATTTCCTTGACTGAATGTTCAGAATTATTTTTCTAGAAATAGTAATTACCAAGATGAAGTTAATCACTCGTACACTTTGCATTATAGTCTTCCTGGTGACTGTGCCTAAATTTGTATCACATTCTATAATCACTCTCTGACTATTCAATTTATCATACAGTTGTCAACTTTACTATGTAAGGTATCCTTTATGCTCATATTCTTCAGGAAATGATTTGGTCTTCTTGCTTAAGGTAACAGACTTTTCAAGATTCCAATCATTCCCTTAAAAGATTCACATCTTTCATAGACAAATAAATCACATTATCTGGTTTAGTCCACAAAGAGAACCAGATTTTAAGAATTACGATGTTATTTGCAGTTGAACAAATATACTCTACAAGTGCTACTTTATGTTGAACAAATACGTTCCACAAGCACTACTTTATTTTATGTTTATATCAACATATGTTATTGCTACTATCTCTCTATAAATCATTAGGAAATAAGATATTCTACCTTTGCACTGAGGTGCTTCTGTCCAGGTTCCTCTCAGACACATCACTTCTACCTCTCCATACATGGAATAACGTTCGTCACATTCATAACGTACTCTCTCTCCAGGTGGATATCTTGTCATGAGCCGTGAGATAACATGAGCATTTTCCACTTTGGGTGGATTCCCACAGGAAATATCTGAATGGAAAGAAAAAATCATCTCTATACTAGAGTTTATTTTGAGCAACAAATCAATAGATTCTAAAATTTTTCAAAAGAGCTTTAAGATCAGTAGTAAATCAGCAGTAAAATCTACCATGATACAGCTTGCTAATGTAAAAAATAAATTACACGTAAGACTGAGGAAAACCAGATTAAAAAATAAATGCTGTAACATTGTTTTCACATCCTTAAATCTCTCATCTATCTTTGACAGAAGACATTTTTTTTTCAACTCAGTGAAAATGAGAGATGTCCTGGACTATCTTGGAATTCACTAAAATAAATATCATCTATTATAACTTCAGTATGAATTCAGAAACCATAAAAATCAGAAAAAAAGACCATGACATCAGATTTAGACTTGCAATTGTGCTTATTAATCATAATTTTAGCCCCTTAGAAATACATTATCTGTATATGCCTACTTGAAGAGTAAGCCAAGAATTAAGAGCTGGCATTGAGGAATAATGAAATTAAAAACAGAGAAAGATGATTAACTGAAAGTTTACAAACAGAAGATGCTATAAAATAATACAAAAATAAATCTATAATTGATAAAAAAACATTTCTATTTATTTCATTTGGCTAATGGTTAAAGATACAATAATGCACAAAGTACATTTCTTCAGAGTTGCAGGTGCATATGAAGCAATGGTGAGTTATGGCCTTGATTCCTAAATGGAAGCATGCACATGATCTTCTGTAAAATAAATAAATAAATAAACAAGCAAAAAAAGTTGCAATTGAAACGATTCCAACTCATAAAAAATACTATAGGGCACAGTAGAACTGTCCCACAGGGCTTCCAAGGCTTTAACCTTATGGAAGAAGACCGCCACATCTTTCTCCTGCAGGCTGACTTGTGGGTCCAAAATCCCAACCATTTGGTTAGCAGATGAGTGCTTCACCACTGTGCCATCAACAGACTTGTTTATCTACCCCATAAAGACAAAAAATCCAAATATACTGACGTTCATACAATGCTGACTCACAGTAAACCTATAGGACACCGTAAAACTGCCCCATACAGTTTCCAAGGAGCACCTCGTGTATTTGAACTGCTGACCTTTTGGTTAGCAGCTGTAGCATACAACAACTATGAAACTAGGGTTTCTAATAGGGACTGTTAAAAAAAATTCAGGATTCCTCCTCAAGATTTTCTGATTCAGTAGGTCTGGGCTAGACCCATTAATTTATAGATATAACAATTTCCCAGAAAATGCTGATGTTGCTATTTCAGAAAGCACTTTTTGAGAACCACTGAGTTATAAGATGAACCATTAGATATATGCAGTATCATCCCTTAATATGTGCTCATTTTCTCAAAGTGACAGAGAAAAAAATTCTATATTTTATTTCTTTAAATGCTTTCATAAATAAATTTGAAAAGTTAATCAAAGTACCTGTGCAGGTTGGACTACCTATCCACTTGCTTTTGATGCACTTTACAATATTTGGCCCCTCTAACTGGAAATCTTTTTTGCAGTCATACTCTACTTCTTCTCCTGACTGATACGATTCTTTTTCTGGTCCTTTAAATATGGCATTAGCAAATACAGGTACTTCAGAACAATCTGTATCTGAAAGAAAAGGAATATGCATTCATTTAGTAAATCTTTGAAATACTTATATTCCAAGATACTAACTAGCTACATATCAAACTAACAAATATTTTACAATATTTTTCTTCCAATTTGACAAAATAAATTTTATACAATCCTGACACAATTACATTTAATTGTTCTGCATTCATAAAAAGTGAGGATGGTAATAGTGGTACCTGAAAAGATATAGGGAGTCATAACACTTGAGGCCATGCTTCCTTTTTGCATTCAAATCTATTCTTTCCTCATACTAGTCACTTATGTCATTCATGTCTCTTTTTTCTGTTTACATCTATAAAAATCTGTTATTTGAAATTATTTCAAGTATTTTAGAAAATGACACATTCATAAGAAGATAACTGATACACTGACAGCAGAGTAAATGACGATTACATTAACAAATAGGAGTCAGATGGGTGTCAGGAAGACAGGTGAGAATTCTGATAATAAAGATCAGGAGAAGCAAAAGTACATGGGCGAGGGGCAAGATGACAGCCTAGACCCATGTCTCCTTGATTCCCTCTGAGAACTAAGGCCTGGAATGATAATTCAATGAAACATTGTGGACATTTGAGGAGGCCTACAATCTGGTTTAAGGTTGTCAGATAAGACTAGACACCAGTAGGGGAAAACTACCTCTCTCAAAGATGAGGCAGTGGCATGCTGCGTCCTGCTTCAGCTGACTCACATTTTGGAGGACTGCAAGAACTGACACCTTCTTTGTTATCCAGGAGGTGGGGACTGGGCATGAACTGGCTAATACATTGAATGGCAGTGCTTAAGTAAACAGCATATAGCACAGCAGAAAGACTGTGTTGGGATGGCTGAATATTGAGAGCCTGACTGCTGGCTTAGGACACGACTGGCTCTCCACCGTCTCTTTTCTGAGCTGCGCCATGGATTCTGCTGTGTCATGGCAGGAAGTACACCTTGGAGGGGATGCCATCTTGGTCAGCTGGGAAGTGGAATCAGCCACCTGAGGTCTTTAGTGGGGCTAAACCTCATGCTGAGGAACAGCTCCTGTCTGGAAAGTGCTTCTTCAGCAGAAAAGCTGTATTTAGGATGGTGGTGTCTAGAGTTACGGGTAGGGCCTAGCAGAGGATGTCAGCAAGGCCCTAACTCTCCCTTCTACGAACCACATCACAGAATCTGAGGATGGCCTATGACATCCTTTATTTGTCAGCAGGATGGTGGGGCCTGCCACACCTGAGGGCTTAACTGATTTTGGCAGCTATTAGACAGCTCCTCCCTCAGCAGTTAAGTACTTTTGTAAAATAAGATCACCTGGAGAATGGACTGCTGAGTGGCCCAGCAGCATCACCTCTAGCCTATAGTGACCCACGTAAGGGTGTTGGCTGATGTCCATCCCACCCGCGTGACTCCATAAAAGGGGGCATATTTGCCAGGAAGGAGGTAGAGTATCCCTAGAAAGTCCATCTGGGGTCACAGAGGCATCTGGTGACTAAGTCCAGTATTATAGTTACTACCATCTTAGAAACGAGCTGAGGCAACACCAAATAAACTGAATAGCTTCCACATGCTGTGAAGAAAATAATTAATAGCTAATCATTTAAAGAAGTTCACCATGGCTCTGGAAAACTTCCAAAATAATCAAAAACTTCCCAAATGAAGTAGCCTTTCTGAAACTATTGGAGGTTGAGTAAGGTTGACTACAAAAGAGTTACATATAGAGCCCTCCTAGGCATTTAACAAAATGTAGCACAAGAAAGTAAAAAATTAAGTAAGCTATTTGAACCCATAGAATATCAGTGATCTGAAATGCAGCAGATCAATAATAAAATTACAGAATCACTCAATTCAATGCAAAGCCAAAAGAGCAGAATCAAGAGGATGAAAGCCAGAGTTAGTGAGCTTGAGGTAGGGCAACCGACACCTGTATTAATGAGGAGAAAACAGAGAAAAGAAATAAGAAAACTGAACAAACATTAAGAAACATGTGGGACTCTATTAAGAGGAATAATCTACTAATAATTGGAGTTCCCAAAGAGGGAGAGATAGATCAATGTACAGAGAGCATTGTTGTAGAGTTGATGACAGAAAACTTCCCTGAAATTATGAAAGAATAGAGCATGGATAGCCAAGATGCTTATCGAACACCACAAAAATCAGACCCCAAAATAAAGAAACCAAGACATATTATAATCAAGCTTAATAAAATGAAGCATCAAGAGATTCACTTAAAGGCAGCGAGGCTTAAAGTACAGCTAACATACAGAGTGAGGCCCTGAAGCCTTTCATCTGAATTCTCAGCAGAAACAATATTGGCAAGAAGGCAGTATGATGATACACCCAAAGTCTAGAAGGAGAAAAACTGCTAACCAAAAATTATATATCCTGAAACATTGTCTGTCAAATATGAAGGTGAAATTAAGACACTTGCAGATAAATAGAAGCTTAGAGGCTGTGAAAAGCCAACCAAAACTACAAAAAATACAAAAGAAAGTCCTTGTGTAGAAAAACCAAAACATCAACATATACTTAAGAAGACAGTGCCAGATACAGCATCCATAATCTTACTTAGCTAGGGAAGTCATAAAGCTTAAACAAAGTTACGATATGAAAAGAAGGAAATCAGTGATCTTAACTTGAATACTATAAAATCATCACACTAAAAAGAGGGATATATTACACTAGATATAACTTTTTTGGATGGAGAGGAAATTAAGATATGCAGAAGTTAACGTCTATTTTAAACTTAGAATAGTATGGGAGATCATAAGGTCAGTCACAAAGCAAAATAACAGTGTGACGTATCAATACAAGAAACATAATTCAGGAATCTCAACAAACACAAAACCAACACTGAAAAAGATGAAAAATCAAACCATAAAGAAGAATTATCCAGAACAGAATATTAAGAACACCACAGAAAACATCAACAGTACAAAAATAAATGCATCAAAACAGAAGCACTAAGCTGTCAATAATTACACTGAATATAAATGGAGTGAATGCTCCAAGAAAGAGACAGAGAATAACATCCTGGATCAAAAGACCTGATTCATCTATATGTTGCTTACAAAAGACATGCCTTAGTCTCAGAGATATGAGCAAACTGAAAATCAAAGGAAGGAAGAATATATACCAAGCTAACAACATAGAAAGAAGAGCAGGAGTGTCAGTACTAACCTCAGATAAAATAGACTGTAACATAAAATCCACCATCATGGAAAAAGATGGTCACTATTTATTGCTGGAAGTTTCAATACATAAGCAGGACATGACAAAATGAAATATTTATTCATCCAATACCAGAATATCTAAATACATCAAACAAACACTGACAACATTGAAAAATGAAATAGATTACTCCACAATAACAGTGGGAGACTTCAGGACTCCACTTCCAGTAACGGACAGATCATCCAGGAAAAAGCTCAGTAGAGATACAAAGATGTTACTGAGACAATTAACCAACTAGACTTCATTGACATATACAGAACTTTTTACCTATTGACAGATAAGCACACCTTCTTCTCCAATGCACACGGAACATTCTCCAGAATAGACTATGTATTAGGACATAAATCAAGTCTCAATAAAATCCAAACCACTGAATTATTGCAAAGTATCTTCTTGGACCACAAAACCACAAAAGTTGAAACCAATAGAAGAAAAAACATAGGTAGAAATTTGAACTCATGTAAACAGAAAAACATCTTGCTCAAAAATTCATGGGTTATAGAAGAAGTCAATGATAAAATAAAAAAAATTTGGAATCAAATAAGAATGAAAACATATCCTACTAGAACCTACAGGATACAGCAAAACAGGGTTCAAAGGTCAATTTACCCTACAAATGCATATACCCGGAATGAAGAAAGGGACCAAACCAAAGAACTAACACTACAGCTTGAAGAAGTAGAAAGAGAGTAAGTGGTAAGTGGGACATGCTGGTGCCCAGAGCCAGAACAACACACCAGCCTTTTCCTGATTGCTACCATGCATCAGGATTCAGAACAGCTGTCATTTCCCAACCACACCCTTGTTTACCAGACCTAGGGCTTTCATGGCGCATGCCTGTGGGCAGTGGCTTCCCGCTAGCCTATTGTGGGCCTCCGTCTTGGGAGAGCGTGGCACATGAGGATTGGAGGAATCTAGGATAAATAGAGCAAGCACCAGGTAACGGGGACTAAGACCAGGACTAAGACGACTACTAAGACCAGGACCGGGACCGGGACCGGGAACAGAGGATGGACGGATGGACGGACCGACGGACGGACGAGGAGGCAGTAGGAGTAAGGTAGAGCAAGCAGTAAAGTAAGCAGTAAAGTAGAGTAAGCAGTAGAGTAAGTAGTAGGAGTAGAGTAAGCAGTAGAGTAAGTAGTAGGAGTAGAGTAAGCAGTAGGAGTAAAGTAAGCAGTAGGAGTAAAGTAGAGTAAGCAGTAGAGTAAGTAGTAGGAGTAAAGTAAGCAGTAGGAGTAAAGTAAGCAGTAGCAGTAAAGTAAGCAGTAATAGTAAAGTAAGCAGCAGGAGTAAAGTAGGAGTAGCACAAGTAAGTGTAATAAGAATAAAGTAAGCAACCGGTAAAGTGGCTCGAATCCACGTGTGTCCTGTCTTCTTTCCGCCGGCAGACAGTTAGGCAGCGACAGAGGAACCCCTCAGGCACCAAAACAAAACAGATCATAAAGATTAGAGCAGAACTACATGAATTAGAGAACAGAAGAACAATTGAAAAATTAACAAAACATGAACTGTCTCTTTGAAAAGATCAACACCTGATAAACCATTGGCTAAACTTACAAACAGAGAAACATGAGAGGAATCAAATAACCCAAATAAGATAGAAGACATCACAATAGATCCACCTGAAATCAAAAGTATTATAATAATACAATGAAAGACTACACTTTAACAGATTTGAAACTCTAAAGGAAATGGACAAATTTCTAGATTCTTATCACCTACCAAAATTATCACAAGGAGAAGAAGAATTCAATAAACCCAACACAAATGAAGAAATTGAAAAAGTAATAAAAAAAACTACCAATGAAAAAAAGCTCTGGCCCAGATGGATTCACCAGAGAATTCTACCAAACCTTTAGAGAGAAGTTAATTCCAATACTGCTGAGGCTACTTCACAGCATAGAAAGGGGTGGAATACTTCTGAATTCATTCCATGAAGCCAGTATAACCCTGATACCAAAATCAAGGAAAGATCCCACAAAAAAGAAAGAAAGAAAGACAATAAGAGACCAATATCACCCATGAATCTAGATGCAAATATCATCAACAAAATCCTAGCCAAGAGAATTCAACAACATATCAAAAAATATATATATATATATATTCATCATGAGCAAGTTGGATTCATACCAGGGATGCAATGTTTGTTCAGTGTCAGAAAAATAATCAGTGTGATCAAGCATATAAACAGCACAAAGGGTAAGAATAATCTGATTTTTTCAACTGATGCAGAAAAGGCATTCAACAAAGTCCAACACCAATTCATGCTAAAAACTCTCAGCAGATGGAAGTAGAGAGGAAATTCCTCAGGGCAATAAGAGATATCTACACAAAGCCAACTGCCTACATCAACCCGAATGGGGAGACACTGAAAGAACTCCCATGAGAATGCGAACCAGGCAAGGATACCCACTCTCTACTATTTCTATTCAACATTGTACTAGAAGTTCTAGCCAGAGCAATTCTACAAGACAAAGGAATAAATGACAGCTGCATCAGCAAAGAAGAAGTAAGACTCTCCCTATTTGCAGATGATATGGTTGTATATGCAGAGAATCCTAAAGAATCCGTAAGTGAACTACTAGACTTAATACAAGAGTTCAGCAAAGTACGAGGATACAAATAAACATACTTAAGTCAGTAGGATTCCTTTACACCAACAAAGCGATCATGAAGAAGAAATCATGAAATCAACAGCGTTTTCTATAACCCCCAAGAAGGTAAAATACCTAGGCATTAATCTAAGTGGAGAAAGAAGAGACCTAAGACCTTACTGCAAAAAACAAATGAGACTTACATAAGTAGAGAAACCTACCCTGCTCGTGAACAGGAAGACTTAACATTGAGAAAAATGTCTATTTTACCCAAAGTGATCAAATACACAACACAATCTCAATACAAATTCCAGTGTCATTTCTTGATGAGATGGAGAAATAAATCATAAACTTTGGAAAGGGGAGAAACCCTGGATATGTAAAGCATTATCGAAGAACATCACAGTGGTAGGCCTCACACTGCCTGACCTTAGAACTTATTGCACTGACACAGAAGCCAAAACAGCCTTGTACTGCTATAAAAAGAGATATATAGACCCAGTGGAACAGAGTTGGGACCCTAGAGATGCCACCATCCTCTCATGAACAACTGATACTTGATAAAGGCCCTAAGATTGTAAACTGGGGTAAAAATAGTCTCTTTAACAAGTGATGTTGGCAATATTGGACATCTATCTGCAAAAAAAAAACTGGAAGGAGACCCATATCTCACATCTTACTGACTGAAAACTAACTCAAAATTCATCAAAAACCTAAAATAGTGAAGAGCATGCAAGAAAAAGTAGAGTCAACAACAGATGTTCTAATACATGGCTTAGACAGATTACAAAACAAAGCAGGAGCAACAGAAGAGAACATACATAAATGGGAACTACTAAGAATCAAATACTTTTCTTTATCCAAAGACTTCATTGAAAAAATTGAAAGACCACCTCCAGAATGGGAGAAAAAATATTTGGCAACTGCACATCCAACAGAGGTCTGGTCTCCATAATCTACAAAGAATTGCAAAATATCAACAAGATAAAGGTGAATAACCTAATAAAGTGATGGGCAAAGGAGACGGACAGACATCTCACTAAACAGGACATCCAGGAAGCCAAAAGATACATGAGGAAATGCTCACGCTCACTGGTTACTAGAGAAATCTAACTCAAATCTACAATGAGAAACCACCCCATTCCAACTAGGCAGGCTGTAATCCAAAAAATATCAAACAACAAATGTTGCAGATGCTGTGGGGAGATCACAACTCTCCTACACTGCTGGTGGGATTGCAAAATGGCACAAACTTTCTGGAAAGCAATTTGACACTTCCTTAAAAAGCTGGAAATGGATACACCATTTGATCCAGCAATTGTACTGCTCAGAATATATCCTACAGAAACAAGCTGTCACATGGATGTTTATTGCAGCACAGTTCACAATAGCAAAAAGAATCAACCTAGATGCCCATCAACAGATGAATGGATAAACAAACTATGGTATGTATTCTCGAGGAACACCATGCACTGATAACGAATAATGATTTTAGGAAGCATGTCAAAACCTGGTTTCAACTGGAAGACGTTATGCTGAGTGTAATCAGTCAGTAGCAAAAGGGCAAATATTGTATGAGACCTTTGCTATAAGGACTTAAAAATAGACTTACGTATCATAGCTTAGATAGCTGATAGAAATTTGGTTGGGTGAAAGCAGTGACAACACACAATAGAAAGTAGATCAACTTAACTGAACTTCACCAAACTGAAAGCTCTTCTAATTTCAACTCAATGTTACAAGGGTAGAGTAGCATGAGTAGGTAGATCATGTTCTTGGGTGATATTGAGGGCAGCTGCCCTGTCTAGCCTATTGCTAAGAGAGTCTTCTGCACCCCATATTGCTGAGTGGCATCTGAGGTCTTAAAAGCTAGCAAACTGCCATCTGAGGTACACCAAATAGTCCCAACTCATCTGGAACAGATGATCACTGAGAACAACAAAGATAAGAGGAAAAGAGAGCTCAGGAGACGGAAGGACCCATGTCAATGGGAGACTGTACCACCATGTGACCAAAGGAACCAGATAGTGCCTGGCCACACCCAAAGACAGCCATGATGGGACACACAATGTTGAGAACTTGTGGCAACATTAGAAAAAGAACTCTACTAAAGAACTCGACTAAAAGACCACAACTGATGGCCCGATGGCCTGTGGGAAGCCCAGGAAGTGTCCCTAGACCTGCTGCTCCCCATGAACAGAAAGTGCTACAGAGGTCAACTCTTCCAACAAAAGTGGACCGGACTCATGGACACAGTGGGACCATATGCTGTGTGTACTTTGTGTTTCTACGCATTTATAGGATGCTGTCTTACTGGTCTCTTTCTAGACTGGAGAGAAGGGGATGGGGCTTTTTAAGAGGATATGAGAAGTACAGAATGAAAAGAAAGAGTGCCGTCACCAGGCAAGGAGGGCAGAAACAGCTGCAGCCAAGCAGGTATGCAAAATTAATTTGGATTGTATACTTTCACTTAATCACAATTAAAAAAAATGCTAGAGGGTTTGAAAAGGAAATAATTTGACCAATGATGCCAAATTTTTCTTATTACTAAGGCTATAAATTTGCTGTCAGAATACAGGATTTTCTAGAGATAAATTGTTAAGGTCTAAAATTACTGCTTATTTGCTTAATTTTACCATTTATGGTTTGAATAAAATATATCTAGCATGCAGTGAATAAAACTTAATACTCTGTTAATTAAGATAATTAAAAATATATACTTTGGCATTTTGGTAGGGCAGGCCATTTTCCTCCCCAACACTTTATTGATTCCGGTCCATCGATCCCAAAACCTTCAGTACAGTTGTATGTGGCTTCCTGTCCGTGTTGGTAGCTCTCTAACTCACGAGACAGAAAACCGTTAGGAATCAAAGGCGGTGGTGGGCAAGACAGTCCTTAAAAAGAATGAAAGAATGCATTCATGTTTCATTGCTGAAATTGACTTTTATGTACTAAGTATCCTATTTGGCAGTAGCATTTGAAAAGAAGTGAAAACACAGGATTAGCTACCACACCACAAAGAGGTATACAAAACACTTTCCAAATACACCATTTAGCTGTCTGTCACAATCTCAGTAAGAACTTGAAACAAACTGTTAATGCATTTATGAAGGATACAGCCAATGCTTCTCTAACCAGTCATGAGCATTAAAAAGGAAAACACTGAAGATGAATGATCCTAAGAATGTACCGTTATGTCCTAAGAAATCAGAAAAGAAATTTGGGAAAAATATTAAAAATTTTTTTTAAAAAAACAAAACATCAGTTGGCAAAGCAAACACTATAAGATACAAAGAGTTAAGTTTAATTATTTCATGAATCACATTTTAAAATGTAATAAATGGCAGAGTCTAAAGTGGTTTTATAATGAACTAGTGAAGTTAACAAAAATAAAATTGATTTTATTATGCAAAAATTAATTTAATGGTAACATATATAAACAATTGTATATCTAAATTACATCATCTTATGACTTTCATGAGAACTAACTGTTTTTAATAAATTATTCTGAAAACAGAATTTTACTTTTCCGTACGCCCTCACCTACACACTGGGGTGGAGAACTCCATTTTCCCATGTGGCATGTTATCCCAGTTTCTTCAGATAGCTTGAAACCATCTTCACAGGTATAAGTTAATTTAGTCCCATGTGAATAAAGACTAGATTCAGATGTTTCTTTCCTTTCTTCTGAAAATCTGGATGAGCTGATTTTTCCATGTTCAATATTAGGTGGTTGAGAACATGGAAGTTTTTCTATATGAACAGCAGAGATCAAAGGGTCAAACACAAATACTTAATAAATTAAAAAAAGTAAAATAAAACATTATTTGGAATTATGGTAGTTATTTAAATAAATAATATTGTTCAAAAATGGAACAAATATCTGGAACTTGCAAGGGTATATGTTGTCCCAATATCTATGCTACCATCCTCTCATTATAGATCTCCCTTCATTCTTCTCCTGCTCATCACGAGAAATGGAAAAAAAAAAAAATTCACCTGGTATTTAAGTCTGTTGCCTGTATTTATTTATAAGTGCAAGCAAATGAATATTCATTACAGTTTCGTTTACAAATATTGCAATTTACCACTTTAGATAAAGAGTAGATACATGGGAAGACCTTTTTTTTCAATTATGCAAAGCATTGTAGAGTGTTAACCTCATTTTGAAGGAACATTCTAAAACAAGTTATGAAAAACTAACCAATACAGCGTGGTAAGGACTGCCATTTTCCATCTTTGCACAGAATTTCATCATGGTCCTGAATTAGATAATTTTCTTGACAGAGAATAGATATTTTTTCTCCATTCTGATAATTCACTGTTGTTGTCATACCTTCAGCATGGGGGATTTGAGGTGGAGGTGGGCATGACTGTGGCTTTTGTCTTTCTAAAAAAATATAAATGATAAATTGAAAATATAAAAAGGATAACTTTCATACACAGAATACTCAATACCAATGTATCATAAATGATCATAAAGTAATTATGATGCTCTATGTTTGTGGTGTGGGAACCCTGCTGGTTTAGAAATCAAGCTCTATGGAGGTTAACCAAATGGATGGCAGTTTGAATCTATCAGCCATTCTCTGGAAACGGTATGGGACAATTCTACTCTGTCCTACAGGGTTACTATGAGTCAGAATGGAGTTGAACAGAATTAATATAAAATTTTTTTTGGATGCAGTGGTTAAGGGCTCAGCTTCTAACAAAAAAGGGCAGCAGTTCAGTCTATCAGCTGTTCTCTAGAAACTCTGTGGAGCAGTTCTACTCCGAGTCATTGTAAGTTGCGAGCCACTAGACAGCAATGGTTGTTTCTTCTTGTTGTTGATGTTGTTGTTTTTTCCCCAATATATGGAGCCCTAGAGGTGTAGCAATTAAGAGTTCTTGGCTGTTATTAAAAAGTTAGCAGTTCAAATCCACCAGTTGCTTCTTGGAAATCCTATGGGCACTTCTGTGAGTTGTTGGAACGGGTGAATGGCATTTTTTATATTTATATAAGTAGTACTTTTTAAAATTTTCACTTGTGGTTTGTATTCTTACAGTTTCCCTTCCTTTTATTCTTTCTGTGATCAATCTTGAACAACATGTATATTATTTATTAATTATTTCTAATCATTAGAATGTTGCAACTGGATTAGCTGTTGCCATCGAGTGGATTCCAATGCAATCAGCCTACAGGAGAGAGTAAAACTCCTCCTAGTGTTCCCCAGAGCAGCTGATGGAGTAAAATGCTGACCTCTTAGTTAGCAGTCAAATGCTTAACCACTGCACCATCAATGAACCAAAGGAGGAATTAAGTAACCATCAATTTACCTAGTACTGGCACTTGGCCAAGATTAAGAATTAAATATAGCGATTTATAGTGAGCATTGCAAATGTGAAACTCAACTGGTGGTACCATTCCTAGCCTGTCTGCATTATTTGGTAACATTTAGTTTGATGATGTGCACTCAGTGTAACAGATTGAACAACTTGGTTTTAGTTACACGACCAACAGGAAATAAAAGACCCCTCTGTTAACTTGTGTCTGAGCTCTCCTGAAACTAAAATACCTCAGATATATCTTGTGGTTTATCACGCCCCATTTAACTGAGGGCAGATTCTGCATGGCTTGAATATACCTGAGAGCTTCTGACCTCTTTCTGACTCCCTGATTTTGCTTTTCCCTCTTGTGCTGTGCCCTTTACCTTTGTTAAGTCCTCATGGGTCTGTACACTGGGAAGCCTTGTGGAACTTTTCAGTTATCCCACACTTAGCAATCTATCCAAGGAGAGACTTGAATATACTTCAATAATGGTAATTAATAGCTTCAAGTTTTCTGTTTCTGTATAAATCAATATGAATATTTTATGCTTCATCAAAGATATTTTGTCTCATTATTGTTTTTGTACTTCCTTGTAAAATTTTTCAGTGTATTCTGACGAATTTATTTTATTGTATGTCTGACATTTAAAACATTGGATCCTACTCGACAGCACTTGGCCTGGCTTGGCCTTCAAATCTTAGTTTGTTCTTTCTATCATATTCCTATTTTTGTTGTATCCCATCGATTTCAATGTATAATGCTATCGTTTAAATTTTATGACAGTATTTTAGGACAGCAAGCCATTAACTTTGTAAGATGTTTAGTAAGCTACGAAGCTAACACTCATTATTTTATTTTAGTCTTTAGGGAGAAGGGTTTGAGGATGCTGATATTTTGGATTGGTTGAGACTTCTTTTATCACAAAGAAACAACAAAATGTTTTCAAAAATATATGGCTCTTAAAATCAGACAAGGCAGACTTTAAGACAAGGGGTGTTATTAAATATAAGGAAATATTTTATAATGATAAAATGGTTAATTCACAAGGACAAAAAAATTACCATTGTATGTGTCTCAAAATATTAGACTGCATGAAGCAAAAAAGAACAGAAATACTGGAGGATATAAAGAAGTCTACACTGCTAATTAGCAAAAAGAAAATCATTAAGGGAAATTAGAAAATATCCAAATTGAACGCAAATTTAAAAACTGCATGCAAATATTCATGGTAATAAGCTAACACAGTACTTAGAAAGAAAATTGAAGCTGTATAGGTTTACATAAGGAGTCTTGATAGCACAAAGTTTAGATAGAGAAAAGACCAGGCAGCTAACAGAAAGGTCGGTGGTTTGAACTTACCCAGCTCAGCTGCTAAGAGAAGGTCGGTAGACCCAGCCCATTCAGGATTTCCATGAAAGAAAAACATTACATGATTCCATAAAGACTACAGCCAAGAAAACCCTATGGGGCAGTTGTACTCCATCACACAGGGTCACACAGGGTCACTGAGTCACAATCAACTAGACAGCACTTGACAATAAAAGAAAGCCTCACAGTGTTTAAAGGCATGTTCTAATTTACTACCGTAAGAAATGAGAAGGAATAAATAAATAAATGTAACAGAAAGAGAAAAAAGAATACAGATCACCGAAAGAAGAAAACTGAGAAAGCAAAGGGAAAATTAATCATGCTAAATATAAAGTTAGACTACAAGTACAAAAGAGAGAAAACAGAGAAAATTAAAAACCTTATGACAGATTTGAAAAGATCAACACGATTGTGGGGGGAAAAACTGGGAGTAGTGATCAGATGAAAGACAACAAAGATGATCAGTCTCAGGAACGAGAAACAGCTATCACCAAAGATCCTACAGATATTAAAAGGAAAGCAGAATATTACATGAATATTAAGAAAAACTGTATACCAATTATTGGATAATTTATCCAATTATTAGATAAATAAAATGGACATAGTTCTTAAATAATGTAACTTCCATACACTGACAAAAGGCAACAGAGAAAATCTGAATATTAATAGCCCTCTACCTACTAACGCAATTGAATTCTTTGTGATAAAAAATGTCTTTCAAAAACTTAGAACAGAATCATACAGATTCAGAAGTTAATTCTACAGTTAAGTGATAAATAATATAGAGAACATTTCTCATTTCGTTATATAAGGGCACAAGATCCATGATATGAAAACCTGTTAAAGATCTTGTAAGAAATTGGAAGTGAAACATCACTGTCCCCATCAACATAAATACAAAAATTCTCAACAATATGAAACCAAAACACTTTAAAATGTTTAATAGTGATCATAATATTATCATGATAATAATATATTACAATGAAATAGAATTTACCCAAGGGAGGAAATATTTGTTTTACAATGAAAAACCAATATGGAATTCAACCTTTTAACAGAATTTGGGTGAAGGTCATTTAATCAGATTAATAAATGCAGCAAAAGCATTCAATGACATCAAACATCCATTAATGACGAAATTTCTCAACAAACTAGGAACAGAAGAAAACTTCTTCAATCTGACAAACAGCATTTTTAACCTTCTAAAGCCAACATCATGATTGTGGCTAAACAGCCAATAACCAGGAACAAATCAAGGGTGTTTGTTCTCACATTTCCATTCAATACTCTACTATAGGTTCTAGAGAGTTTCAGAGGATAGGAAAAGAAGCAAAAATAGAAACAAACAAACAAAATGGTACCGATAGAGAAATAAAAATTTAATTTGTAATGATGCATTGTTTACAGAAATTTTTGAAATATCTACTAACATACTCCTAAATGATGAAGGGTACTTAGTGTGGCTTCTGGATATTAAATTAATAAACAAAAATCTAGTGTTTCTATTCTTATATTGAAAGTTTGAAAATCCAGTTTTGAAAAACAGCATATTTATAATAAAAAAATAAGTCATAATAGTTATTTTAGAACTACACACTTCCTCTGCTAAAAACGCTAATGAGAAAAATGAAGCAGATATAGTTGGAGATGTATGTTCATGGCTTGGAAAAACACGTTTAGGATGTTGATCATTTCCTGTAGATTTGACGGAGTCTGTTTCATTATCCAGGTAGATGCTTTCCAGAAATTGATAACACTTTTTTTCAAAACTTTTTTTCGAAATACAAAGCCCAGCATACAATCTGAAAACAAAAAATGTGTTTCCCTCAAGTAGATTCTGACTCACAGAGACCCTGCAGGGCAGAGGATAACAAGCCCCCCGCAGGGTTCCTAAGGCTCCAAATCTTTACCAATGCAGACTGTCATGTCTTTCACCAGAAGAGCCATTAGTTGGTTCAAATAGCTAAAGTTTTGGTTAGTAGCTGAGTGTTCCTTAAATCAATCTTGAAAGGAAGCTCATATTAGGAGAGCAAATAACCATACTTCACAACTTGCTATGAAGTTACAGTTATCAAGACAATGTGATTTGAGCACGAAAACAATAAAAACCACTTTCTTCCAGTCAGTTTTAACTCATAGCCACCCTATAGGATAGAATATAACTGCCCCATAGAGTTTCCAAGGAGCACCTGGTGGTTTAGCAGCTGTAGCACCTAACCACTGGGCAACCAGAGTTCCCGATTTGAGCACAAGGATAGGTAAACAAAGTAGCTGAATAAAGAGTCCGGAAATAAAGCAGCACTGCTACAGCCAATTGTTTTTCATTTCAAAATCTTTTGCCATGTGTTTTTAGGAACTGGATACCAAAAAAGAAAGAAAAAAGGAAAGAGGGAGGGAGGGAGGGAGGGAGGGAGGGAGGGAGGGAGGGAGGGAGGGAGGGAGGGAGGGAGGGAGGAAAGGAAGGAAGAGAAAGGAGCATCAGCCTGTAGTTCATACTATACTCAAAAAAGCAATATAAGATAGACGATATACTTAAATGCAAACGCTGAAACTATGAAGCTTCTAGAAGAGAAGGTAGAAGAATATAGTGCACTTCACTGCATATAAATTGTACTTGTTTCCTTAAACAAAAATTGTAAACATGTTGTACTGTAGACAGTAGGTTGACTTTGGAATTGGTGTGAAATTACTGCCTGCATGCCAGGCCTAAGTTGTTGAAAGTGTGAGGATAATGACAGAGGGATTCTTACAGTTGGAGAACACATTTACAGATGAGAATCTTAGTAAGACTAGAATGAACTCTGCTATTTAATTAGAATTCGTGGTGTCAATATGACTCAGGGTTCTCTAGATAGAGAATGAAAGGGGTCTCGCTGGCAAAGCTACTGAAAGCTCAGCTGTTAACCAAAAGGTCAGCAGTTCAAATCTACCAACTACTCTTTGGAAATGCTACTGTTCTACAGGGTCACTGTGAGTCAGGATCAGTGCTAAGGCAGTGTTTGTTTGTTTGTTTTATGGTTTTTTGGCAATAGAAAAAGGGATAAATAGTTGATAGATAATCAATACAGGTGTAGGAATATGTAATGATTGGTTGTGTGCACTAAAAGGACTCAGGCTAGTGCAGTCCTACAGTAATGACAATAACAGGGTACCCAGAAGTTAACCTAAGGCCACCAAGTTTCTTCATGGTTTGTTATGCAGACAGGTAAAGCACAAGATATAATTATTATTTTGAAACAGTGTTTTGTATAGCTTTTCAGTTACCTTGCAACTTGAAAAGTATTTGTAATAGTGAATAACAAATGTTTTGAAAGGTACAAATACATCACTTTTGCATCTTAGGAAAAAAAAAGACTAATGCTGTTTTAAAGCATTGTAACCAAGACTTTACCTGCACAAGTTAACTCAGGATCCCACTTGCCATTTATGCAGGTTGTTTGTTTGTATTCTGATTTTCGTTTGCATTTGTAATTGAAGTTTGTGTTATGGTGAAATTCAGTCTGATCTGATGGGATTGAATCAAACACATTTATCCCTGAAACTTTACACTTCTGGAGTTGTTCTGTTGCTGTAAAACAAAAATATTCCTATGAAAAGGCTAATTATAAAAAAATTAAGCAATGGCTATATAACTCTAGCTATGGTAATTTATATAACGAAATTATGATTTATACAAATAAATGCTATCAATCCAAATATTCCTGATCATTTTGCATAAGGTGGGCTGTTACATAGAAAAACAACTTTTGTGCCCATTCTTTGAAATATCAGAATAGATATCTGTCACAAAGACATTTTGCACTTTGAGAATTGAAAGAGTCTAAAAGTTTCGTTTTCTTGGATGAGTACACAATCTGATGTGGCCTCATATTTAAATTGTGTGCAAATGTGCACATATTTTTTTCTGATATAAAAAGACACTACATTATTTTTAATCAATAATTTTAAAGCACTAAATATAAAAACATTACCTATGGTTAATAGAACAAAAGAAGTTGCCGGTTAAAATTTATTTTCAGAAAGGTAATGAAACACAATAAACGTGTATCTAAAATGCGCAGGATTTGAATATTTTAGCAGATCTCTTCAAGATCACCATGAAACAGAGACAGGTATTTGGAATAAGGAATTCGGTGCTAAAAATCATGACCTATTCTATCATCTTAGGATCTTTGAGAAATTAATATGTGAGACCATTCTGTGACCCATTATATCGTGATGTCATAGTAATAAATCTTTGTTGACTCAAAATGAGTTATTATGTAGACCATACAAGCTTGTTATATAGATATGTATTTGAATAATTTTGTGATTATGGGACTCCTTTTTTGAATTTGATAAAATGGCAATGTAATGGCAATGTAAGTCTTTGATAGTATTTGCTGTTAATGATGAGAAAAGCTGAGCTGAATGAGGTTGAACAGAGTACAGTACAATAATTGGCCAAAGAAAAGCAATGGTTTTTTAATGCAATCTTGGATGAAAGAAATGGAGGCTAACTTAAAACATCCTAGAAGCTTCTGAGATTTGTCCCATATTGAAGAACGAATTACCCACAACATCATCTAGAGCACTGCTAGAGACAAAGCAAGGTGTTCTTCGAGGGATAGTAACTGCAGGAGGATCTGCAGTCAAGAGAAGTTGATATTATCGTTGATATGTTGTGTGATTCATGGTTCTGTGAGCAGATTTCTTTGTTAGGTGAAAAATAAATGCATCTGAAAGAGTAACAAAGAATATGGAGGAATCAAAATAAACACTGAGATGGCATAACTTGTGGAGCAAGGCCTACGAGAGCTGACAGGTAGTTATGCTGGCTTAATACATGTAGAAAATTGAACTCATGAAGGCAAGTCTGAATTCAGAAGGGAGTAATACTTGAAGCTTACGCATTGGCGTAGGTTAGAACGAAAAGCTGACAGTTGTCACGCTTATTATCCTGGGTTTCTCTTCATGTGGAATGAGGTGAAATCATTTATCAAGACCAAAGAAGACAAAGGTGAGATTGAATCGCAAAGCACTGGCAGAGCTATTAGCAGGAATGTGTTGACCCAAAAGAAGGATTAATCAGCAGCAAAGCTTACTGATTCATCTCACAAACTCCTATTGAATGTCTCCTGTATGTCAGCCAGGTTATGGGGTGCTGGGAACACAGCAGTTAACAAAACAGATACAAATCTCTGCTCTCATGGTGCCTGATACTGATCTCTATTTCTCCTGGAATCATTTGATGTCTAAAAATTTAATGATTACATAAGGTCTTGAGTATCCAGAAGTCCTGAAAGGAGCACTCAGGTGAAGTGTAGAAAATAACTCATTTGAAGGGAAAAGGCCTCATCCATCACTCCCCATCCTCCCAGCTGGGCTTGGACAGCAAACAGCAGGATAAATCTCTTAAACAGTGCTATGTCCACGTTAGATTTGTTTCCTGGCCTAATACTCACTGCCTTATGTCAGTAAGTTGTACTCTAACTGAGAGGACCTGTGGCCTCCTAGTCTGCAGCAAATCCACTGCCTTCTGATGCATTTGAAACAGACTGAGAAAAGATGATTGCTTGTGGCTTTGAGAATACCAAAAGTAGCAAAATGAGTCTTTTCTCAACTTTATTTCTTCTTTCTCCAGCTCCTGAAGGGATGAGTCATGTAATAACAATGGTATTCATGCAAAGTTATTATAAGCCTGCTAATACTTCGAACTCTTATTTTATATATGAAAAACTGTAAGTAAAATTTCCCTGCATATTTGTAAAAACAAACCATCTTAATAAAAGAGACACAAGAAACATAACAGCACTCTGTTGAACATATATACTGAGGTATAAACAACACACATATATGTGCTTTATAATTTAATACCTGGCATTTTTAGCAAGATCTCTAAATACAGTTTTACAGCACAAATACAGAGCTTTATTTAATTCCAACTTGAGAAGTATTTTCTCACCGATGCACTGAGGAAGCCGGGTCCAGTTTCCACCGACACACGTGATTGATTTGTATCCTACCATTGTGAAGGATTCTCTGCAACTGAGTTCCACAAAATCACCATGGTGATAGGGAGGGTCAGAGGACAAGCTGTAGCCATGCTGCAGGGTGGGTATCTCCCCACATGTTCTCTCTTCCACTAAAGAAATTTTACACAAAAACGTTCATCTTTAAGACATAACTTATCTTTAGGTGAATACAAATAAAATTGCTGATTCAAGTTTGAATACTACAATTTCATGTACATTACCAACACATATAGGCAAAGCTGTCCATTCTCCATCAACACACTGAATTTTCTTAGACCCTTTCACAAGGTATCCGGGATTGCAAACATATTCCACCACATCACTGTGTTCATAGTTTTTGTTCTTTTCCCCCTGAGTGTCCCCATTGGGAATCTGAGGAGGTGAGCCGCAAGACCTTACACGCTCTATGGTAGAAATATCGGGTAAATAATAGTTAGGCAGTTTTCTTTTACAATAAAAAAGTAAGCAAAATGGAAAAGCATTTATTATTTCTTTCACAACAGCATTCTTAAACAATAAAAAAGAAATGGTATTTATACTGGATTTTCAGTTACAGATTCTGTTACTTCTGCTGCACCTAAGCAGCCCGGGTGGGGCTGGGTTTAAGTGAAATGCTGGCAATTGGAAACAACCAGAGGGTCCACAGTAGAAAGATGAGGCAGTCTACTTCCTTAGAGATATCCAGCCTTGGAAACCCTGTGGGGTCTTACGAGTTGAAATCGATTAGAGGGCTGTGAGTTTGATTTTGGTGGGAGACTGAAAAAGCCCTGGTTTCATAGAGGTTACAAGTTTGGCTGCTAAATGAATGGAAAGGCGATGTTTTGAACCTACCAGCCGTTCTATGGACTATAGATGGGACATCTTACTGCTGTAAACACTGCAGCCTTGGGAACCCTATGGGACAATTCTGTTCTGTCATACAGGGTTGCTATGAGTCAAAATTTTTCTGATGGCAACTTATTTTTACTTAACACTGAACTAGATCATTGTAGGTATAGTTCAACCTTTCAGATAAGTCCAGTAATCTGGATATTTTAAAAATATACACAGATTGGGGAAACACTGGTGACATAGCAGTTAAGGGCTACAGCTGATAACTAAAAGGTTGGCAGTGAATCCATCAGGTGATCCTTGGAAAGTCTATGGAGCAGATCTACCCTCTCCTATAGGGTCTCTATGAGTCAGAATTGACTCTACACAGTGGGTTTTGGTTATACTTCTTTTACACAGATTGGTAAATATGTTGTGTAAATTAAAGTAATATTCATAGTGCACGAAATATTGTTTCAAAAACTTTTGAAAAAGTACTATCGAGAAAAGCTGTTGATCAACATATTTTACATTTCATTAAGCCATATATATGATTGAATTAACTTTAAACTGTCTGAATGCTGTTTAGGCAAGCACAATGAGCCAAGGTCAGGCTTGTCTATATAGAAAGTTCAACATAACGGTGGCATTGTAGTTAAAAGAAAGAAAAACAAAAGAAGCATCTCTAATTTCAGCTGCCATATCTGTGTCTCTACATATTTTTAATACACATTTCAGTAACAGTTGTGCAGACATCTATCTGAGCTGCCTGTCACCTAACCCATATCCTTTCCAGGTATAACAGACTTAGCTTAATGTGTTACATTATAGACTATCTGAAAGTTCAAAAAAATTTAAAAAGGAAAAACAGATATTGATCAGTCATAAAATATTCACCTTTACATGTCGGGGGACTTGGGGACAATCCAAAGTGATAGCACTGAGTGGAATCTGGTCCAACCATCTTGAAGTTTGATCTACAGGAGAAACGCAGAACCTCTCCAACTTTAAATTTGTTTTTCCTGGGTGAAGCATTTACATTTTCTGACAAAACAGGAACATTGCATTCTCTTTCTAAAAAAAATTGAAGACTAGCTTAAATAGAATATATAAGTTATCGCTGCCAAAATAAACTTTATGTGTGTTGTGCAACATGACCTACTGGGTACGGTACACACAGAAGGGCATCAGATGCATCAGATATAACCTTTTCCCTGAAAAGAAAACCGTATCTCTTTTTGCTCACTCTGTTTTTTTGTGCGGGACTCTGTGAGAAATATTAAAGTATTAAACAGCAATATAGGTATGTCTCCTGAATTCTATTTGTAAACTTGCTTAGTCTGGATGTCATTTTATTGCTGATATTTATAAATTTTAAGGTTAATTTTTTTCTTCACTTTAGAAATATAAAATTATTCTTTCACTGTAAGGGAAATGCTACAGTTTTTATGTTGCACATTTAATAAGTATTCATTTATTTTTTTTAATGTAATTAGCTCCTTTTTGTTATCAGCTCCAATTCATAGCTACACTATAGGACACCGTAAAACTGCCCCCATTGGTTTTCCAAGGCTGAAATCTTTACAGATGCAGACTGCTACATCTTCCTTCAACAAAGTGACCGACGGATTTGAACCACTAACATTCAGTTAATAGTCAAACATTTAACAACTGCACTATCTAGCTTTCTTTCAGCACAATTAGAATGAAGCACTGTCTAATATGGTTTCAGTTGGAGGATTATTAAAACTAAATTAAATTTTTCCAAAGGATGAAAACAATCATTAATCTATGAAATTAAAAGACTGTCATTTAAGACTTGGAACCACGCTCACAAGAAAATTCATACTATGAAAAAGTTACATATTAGCCCATAATCATAAATAAAATATCAATTATTTCAAAAAAAGTGGTACCACAAAATAACTAAATCAGTGCTTTCTTTTTTATTTTTATGTTGAGATTAGCACCAAATTGAGATAACACTTGAAATTGAGATAACACTTGAATGAGAATCACTATTATTTCTCTTTTAAATTTCAAGTCTTTTCTATTACATAGCAGTTCTTTAATGAGTATTTGTGTTAGTTTATATATTTTATGTAAATTCCCTTTCTCATCATGCTGTGGAACAAACTGTCCTAACAATTTTAAAAAAAGGAACCTGATTTTTGGGTGCTGTATTTATGTAGAGGTAATAACTTATTAAATACAAGTTAAGGAACAATTTAAATGTATAAACCTTGAAATAGAAACATTTCATCTATCCATAGTTCAAAATCCTAATACTAATACCTGAAAATGTTAGTATGAATTATAACTCTGAAAACATATTTCTTTAAGATTCCTGCAAACACTTGTTAGTTTAAGAGCTTTATGGCAACAGTTCTTTGGAAAGTTTAAACCAGAACCAACTCTAGAACGTTTGACATAAACTCAGATACCAGACAACCAGAAACCCTGGTGGTGTAGTGGTTAAGAGTGACGAATGTTAACCAAATGGTCAATCCACCAGGTGTTCCTTGGAAACTCTATAGGGCAGTTCTACTCTGACTGATAGGGTCACTGTGAGTTGGAATTGACTCAACAACAGAGGATTTGGTGTTAGGTTTATCAGACAACCTCTCCTGACTTTTCTGGTAAATGACTGAAGTAATAATATTTTAAAAGAATATTAAGCTGTCATTCATTCACTGAGTTATTAAAGACTTACACTGTACTGGTCATTTTCTAGCATTATGTTCACAAGATCATACGTTTCTTAATAAAAGTTGCTAAAGGAAGATATTTTGAACATAGTAGTTTCTACAACCATCTCTGTCATTCCAATTGTCTCTCTTTCCCATTTTCTTGTCATGCCTAGCAGCATTGTAATGGCTTTGAGAAACACGTATTTATAATTTTCATTTTTTTAAGACAACCCTTCAAAATTGCATAAAGTCTGATTTCAAAGAAACCTGTGTCTGCCTCAAATCACCAAAAATAATTCCAAACTATCATCCAGACCTTGATTACACATCCAATGTTATTTAAAATATATTTATCATTTGCTTCATTATTTGGTTTAATACATTATACAACAACCTCACTCTTTTATACTTTAATGAAAGCTCTGGAAGAGCAGGCATGTACTTGTATTTTTTCACCAGTTTCTCCTACCTTATTAATAGGTGTCTGCTGACAATCTAAATGAGTCAGACATAGCTGGGCTGTCAACAGTGCTAATCAAGTCCACCTCACTGATGTAATAAACTCAGGATTCTTCTCTCTGCAGTTTCTATGTTCAATCTCTTTGCTCTGTGCAATACTTCTCCTTTTGCTACCCTCAAACACTACTCACCCTCAGAGGATCTTGCCTTATCCATCACAGAAAATGGAAACCATAACCTTCTGTTTTCTTCTAGCATTTGATTTATAAAAGCCATTTCTTGTCCCTCCTCCAGTTGCAACTTTGGAAGGAGCTCTGTTGCCACCAAAGCCTAGCACCTCCACGGAAACACTGGTTCCCTTTCCCTCCCACAGCCGCAGGGACATAGCTACCCCCCTGTGCTCAGTCTCTTTCTGTCTCCCTCTCTACCACAGCCTTGGCTTCAGCAGTCAGCATGTTGTCATGGCCACAATCTTAAAAAAAATTAATAAAACTTTCTGTCAGTGCATAATGTACTCTAGTCATACTCTGAACCTCCTATTCCCTGGCGCTTCTTCAAAGAGTTATATCCGTGTGGTCCCTGTCTGTTAACATTTTCTTCTCTTCACACTTATAGTAGATTCACTTCCAGTCTTGCTCCTGATTCTCTGAATTCTCCCATTTTCCATGTGTTGCCACCTACCTGTTTCTCTTCTTCTGGACCTCTATGTGTTGAAATGTTTCAGTGCTTTAGTAAATGTCATAACTCATGCACTGACAATCCCAATGTTTATTGTTTGAATAAACCTATCATTCCAACTCTCCTGTTTATGCATCCAATTTTAAATGACCATGAACAGTTCAATGATAGTACTTCCAAGCCATAAGCTGTGGTATATCTTCCCAAATGTGATCCCTGTCCCATTAAAACCATTGTTAGACACTGGCTGCAGTGCAATGACTCACTTGTCTGTAGCTTCGCTAGCCATGGTCTTATAACTTCCACAAAGTGATTGCCTGGACCATTGTCGTACAAGGATCAGGTACATTACTGTTCAAATTGAGTGACTTGCAGTCTACCAAGGGGATTCACCAGGTCATGATCCTACTGATGGGACCAGAACTTCAAATTGGCAATGAGATTAAGTATATAAGGTCCAGTTCCACAGAGGTTCAGAGGGACCTTGCCATCATCAAGAGGAGTCAAGAGGAGAGCAAGTCCTTTCAACCCAGGGTCCCTGTGCAAAGAACTTTCTAGATCCTGAGAAAAGACCTGTAACACTGAAGAAGTCACCTAATGGCAAGAAGCAGTGGCAAGTTCAGCAGAGCTAAGCAGCCAAAAAGCAGCAGCTAGAGAACAAGTGGCAGGAACTTGGAGACCAGCCACAACCTTGCTAGCTTAAGAAGAGTAAGGAGTTTTGGACAGGAGGCTTAATTGTGTAACAACATTCTTTCAGGCAGTTGTTAATGAAGCTGAAAAAACTGTAACACTTGTTCCTCTGAGACAAGGGCTTGCATGTGTCCCCTGCTCTGGTCACATGACCATCACCTTTGGAAGTGAGGTAGCATCCATTAGGCCCATGGGAAATGTAGTCCCAGGAAGCACGGCAGAAGATAACAGTAAAGGCCTGGGAAAGTCCAGCTACAGAGTTGTGTGTGGTACATGCTGTGCAGGGGTCTTCCTGTGAACAAAGCAAGAACAGAGAGGCCCAGTATCAGACGAGAAGACCTGGGAGCCATGCAGGGCTCCCAGCTGTGTGGCAGTAGCCAGAGGCAGCAGCGATGTTAATACAGCTTCTGACCTAAAGCACAACATGCCAGCCCAGCAATGTAAGAATGGATGTGGGTGATTTGGGGAAGAGGAAGCATTGTCCCTTTGAGATTCTGTTGTTGTTGCTTATAGTCTGCCTTATAAATGATAACGACTTATTATGTATAATGCAGTAATAATAAAGTATTTGTAAATAATGCTTTTCACTTTGTCTGCACTGTGTATGTCTCATGTGCCCAGCTGGATCACAGATGAATACAGCCTCCAAGGAATGGTTGATACCATTGATCATATGTGACTCATTCTTAGCATTCTTATGGGGCCTGCAAGTTTGAGGTACCATCAGTTTGCATAAGCAACACAGGGACAGGTAGATGGGCATACAGTGGCATTGCTATTTACATTTTGTTTCAGAAAAACAAAGCAAAACATGGGAGTCCCTTGACCCAACGTTTGATAGTGTTGCCTCTCCTTTCTATCACCAAATATATCCCAGATGTGTCCTCTGCTCTATGTCTCCTCTGCCATCACCTCATCTGAATCTCCTTCCACTGTTTCTCACCCTACAAGGACTCACTGCTTCCTGGCTTGACTGCTCATGCACCATGTCAAGGAACAGTAACCACAAAAACATTCATAGGAACATATGTTATAAATTTTCCAAATTTTTAAAATGTCTTTTCTTCAAGTGTAAAATTAACTCGATGCTAATATGACCTGAAGTAACCTAGATAATCTCAACTTGACCTCATACCAGTTCATAAAATTTTCTCACATCTTAACAATACCCATCTCACTCTATCATTTTCCAAAAAATATTTTCTTTTGAACACTATCTACATATTATTTTATTTGTTAGGAACACTCTGTATTCACTTATTTTCACAAATTCAAGGCTACTTTTGATATCTGAAAAAACAGGCAGCTATTTGATAAACATACAATAGGTTTTCAGAATGGCCCAGAGAATGAGCTGATACCTGAAACTGAAGAATTCCTGCTAGGAACTGAAGAAATTAACACCAAAGTGGGAAAGTTACAGCAAAAACTAGGAGAAAAAGAGCTGAAGAGGTTGTGACTGTGCAGAACTTGGTATCGTGTTCCTACAAAGGCTCAAAAAGCCAAACCAGTTCCTGTTGAGTTGATGCTGCCTCAAACAACCCTAGTTTCAAATACTTTCAAAGTCTTCATTTAAGATTAATTGAAAACAATTTATTATAATGATCAAACTGTAGTGAATGTGGATCAAAGGAAATACTAATTTGATGGGCTGTTTCAAAAATGAGTTATCATCTTTGGACTTCAAAACAGCATCTCTTCTTAGTTTACATTAAATCAGAAGGAAATACTTTGATATTAGTCATTGCTTATTAACAGAATCTCTAGCTAACTCAGTTATCTCCCCAAAGGAACATACACAGCTTATATCATCCCCGCTAAATAAACATTAGAAAAGAAGGACAGCACTTACCATAACACGTGGGTGTGTCAGACCAACCATCATCACCACACACTATAGAGCCTATGGTATTTCCACCTGAATTTTCATAGCCAGCGTTGCATTCATAGTCCACTTTGTCACTGAGCTTAAACTTCGTGCCATTACTTTTGGTTCTGGCATTCACAAATAATGGCTTATCACAAGATTCTAATGCACGATAAAATTGAGGATTTCATTTCATGTTATTGAGTGGGCAAGCTGAGTAAAGTCTATTCCAGAAGCAAAAACTCTTTGCAATTATGTGCTAATATTTAAGTAACTTTTAAAAATAAACTGAAAAGATCAAAGTTGAATTGTTTTCCTGAAATCATTACAGTAGAAGTGTATGTTTATGTACACAGCATTCTTCACATCGATTAAGATTAATTTGAAAAATTTATGTTAAGTATATTTTCTCAATTCCATTTATACTCATGAGCTTATTATATGCTAGTCATATCCTGGTAATAAAACACCTCATTGGATGTATACAACTGATTCCCAGAAAACATTTTTTTTTTTAACATTTCAAACTTATTATCAGCTTAGACACAGATATCACAGAAAAAAGGATTAACTGGATATAAAGATCTGTATATTTAATATCTGACATTTCCTTATATAATAAAATCTTGTAATAGATACTGAATCACAATATAGTATAAAACAAGTTGATATGAGAGCAACTGTTTTCATTTGTTCTTTAGCCAGAGTGCATAGTAAACATAGAAATTGAAAAAATACAGATTAAATTATAAATTCACAGTTAGATTGCCATCTTTTACTACAAATATCACTGAGTGACTCTGGGAAAATAAAGTATTAAAAAGGCAAGGTAAGCAAATTGTCCTCAGAAAATCTTTGTAAACTTCGAGGTAGAGGGACAGGGAAAACTTTCAACACAGTAGAATTCAGCGTTTTCCAAAAATATTTCTCTTCATTACCTAGACGTGTTTGAAGACTTTCCAAAAGGGAAACAGAGTACATAAGTGGACCTCCCTGTAACATTAACTGTATAAATTTTTAAAGTCAGATCCTTCTAGGATTCTGCACTGTGGACTCATCTCTTAAAACATCTCATCTTTTTACTTGAAAACATGACACTCATGTATGGAAGCAAAGACTTGGGAAAAAAAGACATGTCATCTAAACACAGGCACAACAGACAGGGCAGATTCATTTGATAACAAACACATCTGTACATCAGAATATACATGAGTTCCCCTCACTAGTTTCTAAATCAAAAGACTGACTTAAAGTAGAAAAAAATGGAGTTAAAAAGATGGAATGATATTTTTTCTCATCAGTGATTACAAGGGCAGCAAAATAACTATTTTTCAATATCTATTTTTTATTTCTGTATCATGTATATGATTTCTACATTATATATAATTTCTGTATTATGTATATTATTTTTATATTATATGTGATTTTTTTATATATATACATAAGTCTTATATTTTATACATGCAAAATTCTTTGTTCTCCCTATGTAATTTCTCACAGGGTTTCATTTATCTTTACAATGGAAGCATGTCAGCCTCTCCCCACCTTCCAACACCCTAGAAAAAAGTTAAGTTACATTAAGTTTTTGTAAAGCTCACTTGGCACTTGGCTGGCCATCAATAAATGAATCTAATAAATTACTTACTGACACATTTGGGTAGAGTTGACCACCCATTTTCCAAGCATGTAATAAGTCCTGATGTTTTACCATCTGCCGTTATGTATCCTGGTTTACAGTTATATTGCGTTTGTTGATTTACTGGATATTCATACTTATATTCAGAAAAAAATCCATTTTCAATATGTATATCTAATTTTGAACATGTTTCTAGAGCAAAAAGGCACAAAGAGAAAAATAGGCATATATTCAATAAACACTTTTTATTTCAAGATAAATACCATTACAATATAAATATTTTTTGTTCAGTCAAATATGAAAATATAATAATATATTAGTTGTAATTGAAAATTTGAAGTAACTATAATCATTCAAATTCTTATGTCAGAAAAGTAAGCTCAGTTAGCTAAGATAGTATATCAAGAAGTTTTAATAAATATTTTTTTGAAACAAGGCAAGATTTCAAAGCTAAGAAAGAGCCAGCTGTTAGTAGAGCTCTAGCATGCTTTAGGATTCCTGATCCATTAGACAATTAGATTTCTAATGATCTATTAAATGGTAATATGAGTGCTCTTCCATAAATAGATTACTACTTGCCATTGTATCGACTCTGACAGAATGAAAGTTTCCCATCATATATTGTACTTATGGTCACTGACACTTTCAAGTGTAATGTTATAACCATTGTAAATGTCTTTCTTACCAAGAGTCTACCTTACTCTAACTAAACTTCTTTTTGACTAAACATGCTATTGTCCTCTCATGATTGATGCCTCTTAAACCCTGGTGGCGTAGTGGCTAAGTGCTATGCCTGCTTACTAGTGATGTCAGCAGTTTGAATCAGTCAGGAGCTCCTTGAAAACTTTATGGGACAGTTTTCCTCTGTCCTAGATGGTTGCTATGAGTTGGCACGGCCTTGATGGCAATGGGCTTGGTTTTTTGGGGCGAAATAGCATGTTCAAAGCAAATGATTCAGACAATGTTCTTCTGTGACCCATAAGGTCTTTATCATTTAATTTTTTGGAAGTAGATGGCCAGGCCTTGTTTTCTAGTCTATCTTAATCTGGAAGACCAGCTGAGACCTGTCCACCATAGGTGACCTTGCTGATACAGGAAATACTGGGGCTATAACTCTGGCATCACTGCAACATGCAAACCACAGCAGGCAATATCTCGGGGAATAATCTTGACATACTAAATTTCTAGTACTAGAAAATAATTTGTTCCATCACCATGACTTCATTTTCTACATTAAGAATTGGAAGAAACAACAATACGGGAAATGGAAACCAGAGAACACAGAAGAATCATCAGAGCAAAATAAATAATTAAGTAACAAAGGGGGGGAAAAAAGAAAAATATTAGAGCCAATTAGTGAAACACAGAGCTTAGGTGAATAATACAGCAAACCTTTAAATAGAGTGATGAGGAAAAGAAGAGAGAAGACACAAATTACCAATATCAATGGATGTTAAAAGGATAGTAGGCAGATGCTTTCCCAACAAAACAATGTTATGCCTATAAAATTAACAACTTAGATGAATTGTCAAATTGCTTCAGATTCAGAAATTTTCAACCTCACGTAAATGGTTAGCACAGGTTTACTTACATGCATTAAATAAGTTCAATTTGTAGTTTAAGAAAACAATCTCAAAAAGAAAACACCAAAATATAGACATATTGACTTGTGAATTCTACCAAACATTTAAGGGAGAAAAAATATATAATTCTAAATAGAATTGTCCATAAAATAGAAGAAAGGCGAGATATTTGTCTTTTTATTCTACAAGACTTGCAATATCCGGTTATGAAAACCAAAGACATTAGAAATATTATACAACTGAGACCAATATTCCTCATGAACCAAGATTTAAAACTTCTCACTGATTTTTTAACAACTGAATCCAATATTGTATAAAAATGATGTAGGATCAAATGGTTATCAAAAGATACAAGGATGGTTTATCGTTAGAAAAGATGTCAGCGTAATTCATCATATTAAGAAGGCAAAAAAAGAATGATATATAGACATCTCAACAGAGAAAGACTAAATATGTTTCCCGTCAGTTCAGGAAGAATACATGGATTTTACTCTTACCCATTCTATTTAGTATTTTTTACTGGTGTTTTGGTCAGTAAATAAATCCAATCAGAAGAAATAAAAAGCATTTTGATTAAGACAGAAGTAAAAAGCACTTTGTTTCCAATTAACATGATGTTTTCACAGAAATCAATGGATTTCTACAACTAATAAGCAAGTCACAAGATATGATGAGATCTACAAGCATGAAAAAATCAATTCATATTTCAGTTGTCACAATGAAGCACCAGATACTGAAATTAAGAAAGCAAACATTGTGTTCACTGGCATAAAAACATAAAATATTCAGGAATATATCTGAAAAAATGTGTGCAAGATCTCTCCACCAAAAACTAGGAAATATTGCTGAGAAACATTAAAGAAAACTTAATATATGAAGGGACATAATGTGCTCATGGGTCAGAAGACTCACCACTGTGAAGTCAATTTTCTCAAACCTAATTCTACAGATTCAGTACAATTCTCCTAAAAATCCCAGATTTCTGGAGGTGAGATCAAGACAGTAGATGCTTCATCTGACCCCTTTAACAACAAAGACCCGCAGAACAAATGAATCCGACACACACGACATCTGAGGAACCCAGAACATCAAAGGGAAAGTTAAGAAGTTAGACAGAACAAAGGGAAGGCAGAGCTGGATTCACCAGACTTGACCTGGTGAGAAATGGCTGAGGCTGATGTAGTTAGCTAGCATAGTGGCTAGAAGGTATCCTCCCAGTGAAAGAAACAACCCTCCTGCACCACCAGAGTCAGTGAAAAAAAAGCTCAAGAACATCAAAAGCTAAGGTTTGGAACGTAACATATTGCACTTGGTTCTAAATCTTTCCCTCAGTAAACTACTCTCCCTTCTCCTAGCACTTCCTCCTCCCTTCTCTGCACTGTGTCCAGCTCTGAAGCCTGACAACATTAGCTAAATCAGAAGTAGAACTCCTTAAGCTAGCCCTGAGCCATTCTCTGAAACTCAGAGATGGAATAATTTAACAAAGAGGGTAAAGAGGAAAAGAAAAACAGCAAAAAACTCTTGACTCCCAGAGCCAGAAATTTAGTGCAGAAACTCTTCTTTTGCCTAGACTGATAAATGAGAGAAGCCATCCTCAGAGACAGAGATGGCTTTTAACCTCTGCCTTTCTCAGCAGCTGCAGCCAGATACCTGGGCCTACAGCAATCACCCTTGCCAACATAGGACAGCAGGCAAGAGTCTACACCACACACTTGGTGACTGACCACCTAGCCACCTGAGCTGAATCCGTACAAGAAACGTAAATGAACACTTGGGCTTGCATGTGTATTAACAGCTCTATCCACCTGGTGACAGGGCATTAGAGCTTCAGATGTAACACTAACCAAACTATCACACATGACCAGCCTATTTGGACACTTCAAAAGAAAATAAAACAAGAAGCCAGAAAACAGTAGACAAACATAAAATAAATAAAACTTACTGATAACTTGGAGACAACAATCAATTTCAAATCACTTGAAGAGGCAGACCACTGTGACTTCGGAAGACTCCCAAAACAAATACTCAGATTTCCAGAGGAAGAGACCTTCCTGGAATTACCAGAGGCAGAAAAGAGGATATCAATACGTAGAGCTCTTCCAGAGATCAAGAAGAGCTATACATGAGCTCTCGTGAGGCAAAAGGCAGTAGAGTACAATAACAAGCTGAACAGGCTACAATAAAGCATAGAGCAGGAAATTCAGAAAATTAATAACAAAATTATAGAATTAGGTAGCTTAATAAAAGGCAAAAGGAGCAGAACTGGGTAAATAGAAGGCTGAATTAGTGAGACTCCAGATAAAGCATGTAACATCAACATACTTCAGGGAAAATCAGGTAACTTCAGGAAAATCAAGTAACACTAAGAATTATGTTGGACTCTTTTAGAGACATACTCTACAAGTGACTGGAGTACCAGGAAGGGGTGTGTGTGCAGATAACAGAAAATATAGAGTACTGTTGAAGATTTAGCAAGAAAATTTTCCTGATATCATGAAAGATGAGAAGACATACATCTGAGATGCTCATCAGACTCTACACAAGGCAGACGCAAAAAGAAAGACAAATCATACTCTAGTCAAATTTTGTAAAACAAAAGATAGGAGACAATTATGAAAAATAACCTACAAAGAAAAATTCAGTAAGACTGACTTCACAGTATTCAGCAGAAACCACGCAGGCAACAAGGTAATAGAAGGATAAATAAAAACCTTGAAGGAAAATAATTGCCAGCCAAGAATTATGTATTCAGCAAAACTTTCTCTCAGACATGATGGTGAAATTAGGACATTTCTAGATACACAGCAATTTAAGGAATTTGCACACACACACAAAAAAAAAATGACAAGAAACACAAAAGGGAGTATTCAGTTAGAAAAGCAATCACATTAGGCAACAACTTAATATCGGAACAGAGAAGAGAGTAACTGGACAGCAACCCAAACCAGGAAATCACAAAAATAAGTCAGCCAAAAGCCTCAAGATAGGGAAACAGATAAATTATTCTGTGAACATTATAACAAAAAAGAGAGCCTTAAACGAAAATGTAGTCATGGATCTTTCATATAAAGAGGAAGTCAAGGTGATATATAGAAATGAAGGACTGATTCAAATTTAGAAAAATAGATGCAAATAAAAAACAAGAAAATCAGCCAGTCTCAGCAAATGCAAAGCAATCAACATTGGAAAAGATGAAAGGAAAAAAAAAAAAAAAACAGAGTCAGCACCCAAAATTAAACAGAACAGGTTAATTGTCTACAATGCACAAAAAGAGATATCAAAATAACAGCACTAAAGGCATACCTATCAATAATCACAATTAATGTAAATGGATTGAATACAACAATAAAGAGATGGAGAGTGGCAGATTGGGTAAAAAGAAAACCTAACCCATTATATACTTACCTACAGGAGACACAACTTAGACTCAAATATAAAAGCATCAATAATGATAAAAAAAAAGAGGACTTATGGAGGGCCTGGACAAAAACCGAGCCTGCGTAGTCTCTACCAAATCAGCTCAGAATCATAGAAACCTCATGTACAACAGAATGAAACACTGTCTGACTTAGCACCATCTTCACAATTGTTGCTATGTTGGAGACCATTTTGGCTTCTACTGTGTCAATTTGTCTCATTGAGGGTCTTCCCTTTTCACTCTCTACCAAGCATGATGCACTTCTCCAGGGACTGGTTCCTCCTGATAAAATTGAAAGTACATGAGGCAAAGTCTCACCATCCTCGCTTTCAAGGAGCATTCTAAATGTACTTCTTCCCAGACAGATTTGTTTTTCTAGCTGTCCGTGGTACAGTCAATATTCTTTGTCAACATCATAATTCAAAAGTATCAATTCTTCTTCTGTCTTCCTTATTCACTGCCAAGCTATCACATGCATATGAGCAGATTGAAAATATCATGACCTGGGCCAGGCACACCTTATTCCTCAAGGTGACATGTTTGCTTTTCAACACTTCAAAGGAATTTTTGTAGCGATCTACACTTAATGTCTTGTGTGATTTCTTGACTGCTGCTTCCATGAGTGTTGACTGTGGATTCAAGTAAAATGAAATCCTGGCAACCTTCAGTCTTTTCTTCATTTATGATGAAGGTGTTTATTGGACAAGTTATGAGGATTTTTATTTTCTTTATGTTGAAGTGTATGTAATCCATGCTAAAGGCCACCGTCTTTGATCTGTTAGGAAGTGCTTCAAGTCCTACTCACTTTCAGCAAGGGAACTTGTGTCACCTGCACATTGCAGATTTTTAGTGAGTCTTCTTGCAATCCTGATGCCCTGTTCTCCTTTATTACAGCTTCTCAAATTATTTGCTCAGCATACAAACTGAATAAATAAGGTGAAAAGATACAACCAAAATGCACACCTTTCCTGACTTTAAACCACATTGTTTCTCTTTGTTCTGTCTGAATGACTGCTTTCCTGCTCTACGTCCTCACAGCAGAACTGAGTGTCCTGGAATCTCCATTCTTTACAATATTAGCCATAATTGGCTATGATACACACAGTTCGATGTCTTTGCATAGTCAATAAAACACAAGTAAACATTAAAAAAAAGGATAGAAAAATCTATCAAGCTAACAACATTCAAAAAAGAGTAGGAGTGCTAATGTCTATCTCGATAAAATAGACTTCAAAGTAAAATCTACCATACTGAATAACAAAGGACACTATATAAAACTTAAAGACTTTAAGGGTCAATACTTCAGAAGCACATAAACATATTAAACATCTATGCATCCAATAAAGGGCTCCAAAATATACTATAACAAATAAACACAAAAAAACAATAACTGCAACAAAAACAGACATAGAAAACTCCACAACGATAGTAGAAGACTTCAACACATCACTTTCAGTGAAAGACAGAACATCTAGAAAAAGGTCAATAAAGTCACGGGAGATCCAAATGCCACAATCAACTGACTTAACATCATAGACACATACTGAACACTCAAAGCGACAGTAGCCAACCATACGTTCTTTTCCAGTGCACATGGAACTTTAGTCACAGTCGACTACATATTAGGCCACAACGCAACCCTTAACAAAACCCAGAGTACTGAAACAACACAGAGCATTTTTTCAAACAATCAAGGCATAAAAATAGAAATCAGTAACAGAAAAAAGGGGAAAAAATTAAACACATGGAAACTGAACAACACCTTGCCTAAAAATGACTGGGTTAAAAAGAAATCTAGGATGGAATAAAAAAAATTATAGAATCAAATGAGAATTAAAACACATCCTACCAGAACCTGTGGGACACGGCAAAACAGTGTTCAGTGGTTACTTTATCTCAATAAATACACACATCCAAAGAGAACAAAGGGCCCAAAATCAAAGAATTAACTCTGTACCTCAAACAAGTAGAGGGCAGCAAAAGAACCCCTTCGGCACTAGAAGAAATAAACTGATAAAAATTAGAGCAAGAGTACATGAATTTGCATTAACAAAAACAACTGAAAGAGTTAACAGGACTAAAAAGCTGGCTTTTGAAAAGATCAACAGAATCAATAAACTACTGGCCAAATTAAGAACAGAAAAGGAGGAGAGGAAACAAATAACCCAAATAAGAAATGAGATGAGTGATATCACAAGAAACCCAACTTAAAGAAACTCGAGTTTAAAGGTTTATAACAGAATGCTATGAAAGCTTGTACTCTAGCAAATTAGAAAACCTAGAGGAAATGAACAAATTCCTAGAAACACACCATCTACCTACACGGACACAAAAAGAGGTACAATACTGAATAAACCAATCACAAAATCAGAGATTCAAAGGGTAATTTTAAAAGCTCCAAACCAAAGAAAGTCCTGGCCTTGACAGTTTCAGTGGAAAATTCAACCAAACTGTTAGGCATACTGACACTAAGTTTCTTAAAACTTACTAAAAACTACAGTAATTTCAGTAGTGTGTGGTATTGATAAAATGATAAATTCATAGAACAATGGAACAGAATACAGGAGAGAAATAAGTCCTCATATATGGTCAACTGATATTTGAAAAAGGAGCTAAGGCAATTCGGTGGAGAATGAATAGTATTTTCAACAAATGGTATGATAACAACCAGGTAAAAAAAATGAATGCTGCCATAATCCTCATGTCTTACACAAAAATTATCTCAAAATTGATCAGATAACTAATTTAAAACTATACAACTTTTACAATAGCACACAATCTTAGACACATTTTGAATAAAGCAAAACAAATGTGACCCATAAAAGAACCAACTAAAACGTTAGAATCAAAATTAAATGTATTTTTTTCTATGAAAGACACTAGCAAAAGAACGAAAATGCAAGGCACACTCTGAGGGAGGAGGCTAGTACAAGCATAACACGTCTGACAAAGTACTAGTATCCGGAATACATTTTGAAGTCTCAAAACTTCAATAATCATTAAAAAAATCAGTAAAAGAGTACAAAAATTATTTGACATATTTAACCAAAGAAGATACATGAATGGCAAATAAACACACACAAAAAACGTGCTCACTAGCACTAGTCCTTAAGGAATGAGATAGTACAATGTCCAAAAAAGAACAAAAAACAAAAACAAGGTAAAACAAAAACACTGTCATATCAAGTGTTGGTAGTGCTAGGGAACACATGGAACTTCCATTCATTAAGGGTGAAAGGTAGTGTGAATACAGAATCACGATGGAAGAAGTATTTGTGGTGATTAGACTGTTATTCACACAGAATATCCTCATAACTCATATGTTCATTGAATCTTATTGAATGGTGTCATAGATTTTGTCCCCCCAAAATGTGTGTAGCACCTTGGCTAGGCCATGATTTCCATTATTGTGTGATGTTGTTCTGTGCTGTAAATCTTGCCTCTGTAAGGTTAACAACGGAGGATGAATGTGAGTTGCATTTGTGGGGCAGGACTCAATGCTAGGGCTCAGTGTGTAAGATGACATGGCGTCTTGAGGCAACATCTTGAGAGATAAAGAAAGGGAAGCAAGAGGAAACTTGGGGACCTCATACTATCAAGAAAGAAGCGGTGCCAGTAACACCGCACATTCTTGGAAAACGACCTGGGTTCCCTGTGCCTCAAAAGTTCCAAGTTCAGGCAAAGATTGGCTACCGGGACCTTCTTTGGATTGAGTTGTGTCCCCTCATCACCATCACCAGCAAAATGTGTGTAGCAATTTTGCTAGGCTGTGACTCCTAGTTTCTTGTGCTGTTCCTGCATGCTGTCAACCCTTCCGCTATGGTGATAACAAAGAAGGAAAGACAGCAGTCAATTAGGTAGGCAGGCACAATGTGTAAGACTGCATTGTGGCATGAGACAATTTCTTAAGATATAAAGGAAATAAACTATCACAGGGCATTAAGGACTTCATACCACCAAGGAGCAATGCGAGCAATGCTGGTATCAGGGTGTGTCCTTTAGAAAAGACCTGGGGTCCCCGTGCCTCAGAAGCTCACAGTCCAGGAGAAGATTGACAACGAAGACTTTCCTCCACAGTCAACAGAGAAAGACTTACCTTGGAGTTGACACCCTGTATTTGGACTTGCAGCCTACTAGACTGTAACAGAAGAAAATTTCTTTTTTTAAAGCCATCCACTTGTGGTATTTCTGTTAAAGGAGTGCTAGATAACTAAGGTAAGTGGCATATAAGTATATAAAAACAATTTAATACAGATAACTTTTAAAAAATGATAGCTAGGTACCATCAAAAAATTTATATTTGAAAGAGAGTAGATGCCAATTCCTCAATAAGTACAATTTCACTGTTTAACAGTCCAGTATGGCTAGTGAGAAATAACAGTGTATCCTGGAAACTAACTATAGATTACAGAGGACTCAGAGGAGTCCTGCTTCCAGAGTATCTATCAAAATGCTGTTAAAACAGTCAAGTTGCACAGCAAGCTAAGAGGAATTTGGTATTCTGTCATCAATTTGGCTAGTATTACCTTTCGATACCTGTTTTGAAGAAAACAGTGAATTTCAATTCAGAGGAAACAAACTATTATGCAGGCTCTTGTGTTTCCACAAGTATATTTGAATTCTTCTGTTTATTGCATCAATATATTTTAATGTATTTAGATTTTATTCAGTGGAAAAGCACTGTTATTCATTACTTTGATTATATGCTGTTGGTATCTTAGTCTGAAGATCAAGCTAAGGTTCCATAATTAGTCACCACACACACACACAAAAGCAAACAAAAGAGTAGTTGATGTTGATTTAGTTCAAAATCATGGATACTACATTGTTTCAGAGCACAGTGGCACTCTATAAGAGTTTCATCCTTTGGAAATAAATTACCAAGCCTCCCCTCTGCGTCACTTCTGGGTGCATTCAAACCACAAACTTTCCTGTTAGTAGTCAAAAGGCAACCAATACACATGATAGAAAAGTGAAAAGCTAAAATTGTCTTGGTAGTTTGTAAGAGGCCAAGGCAAAAATAATATAATAATCTCAAAGTTTTAATTACAAATTCTCATGTAGATGAAACTATTTGCCTACAGAAACTACTCATTGCCTAAAGCTGACACTTCAAATTGGGTGCTGGGAGATTGTATGAACATGCAATCTGAAGTCATCTATGTGATACATTTTAATGATTCCAATAAATCTAATGATTCTTATCTGTATGATAGAACCCCTACTGGGAGGTATCTTTTGGGAACTGTGGTCTCCAAGTGCACCCAAAAAAATTTGTTCAACAGTAGAGCCACATCACGTGAATATAATTTAAATGATCATGTGTTGGATACACTAGAGATAAAATATTTTTTGACACGCCTGATCTGTCACGCCATCGTGTACCCCAAATCTTCAGAAATGTGATTGGCAAACCACTGCCTGTGGATCGAATCTGTTTTATATATAATGACACACAGTCACACTCCTTGATTTTCAGATTCTCCTTGGCTACTCTCATGCTACAAAAATACCATAAAGTAGCTAAAACAGAAGTCATAAAGTCATATAACCTACAATGCCAAACATATCTATTATTTGACTTTTTACAAAAATTTAGTTGCTATCTGATTCTTACTCTACATCCTGTTTCTTGTGGACAGAGGATAATAACCAAGGTGAAGAAAATTAGTAAAACTAAATCCAATGCCTGTATAGGACATCCTGGTGAGCTACATATCCACTGCTGATAACCACAGTGTTCACCAAGGGCGCCTATCGGACAATGTTAGATGTACATAAACTAACATATTTCAGAGAAATTGCCATCAAATGACAGATGCTGGCTAAGTGTATTTCTTTGGGATGCAAAAGATATTCTTAAATTGTATTCAGTCAATGAGAAGTATGCCATTTTTTTGTAGGTAAGCTAATGCTACACAATATGCATCAGAAGTATCCTGGACAAAAATGGCACTGGTAAGGAGTCTGAGAAATTTGACTCTAGTGAACACATATATACAGAGAAATGCAGCTGCTGACCTGTATTAAGCACTTAGAAGGTATACTGTTTTAGGAATTAGTAAAACATGGTAGGCACCCTGGGCACGCAACGCAGCTTTAGAACCTTAGGTGGAATTAACAGTACAGCAGCATGATAGACAAACAGGTGGGGAGATGTGTTCCTGCGGACAAAACAGAAGCCGGTAAGTATGCCACAACAGATAAAAGTGGAGACAGCTCAGAACCAGTGGTCCTGATTTTGTCAGCAGAACGAGGAGAGATGAAGTTATGAAGGACTTATGATTCCCCCCATCTGTGGGAGATTATAAATGGAAAATGTAATTTTTCTTGGTACTTTCTAATTCCCAAGGCCTTGACATAAACAAAAATCAGATGAAGCTGGAAACTGATTATATTTAACTAAGATTTTGCCAGTGGACAGAAAATGATTGTTACTTAAGATAATGCTCACTGGGAGCCTGTGTCACTGCAGCCTTTTGGAGCAATGGTGTGAGAAGAGATTAAGTGGAAGAGGGTCCAAGATTAGTCTCATGTAAGATTAAAATAGTTTCTAATTTGATTGGGTTTATACTCATCAGAATTTATGTATTTTCCAAAAGTCATTACTTGCACAGTTTGTACACAAATGAAGTTGATTATGAAAATGAGCACTTGGAAATTAAAATGTAAATGTATAAAATTTTTAATGTGATTGCATTACTATCAAAATCTGAATCAAACTCAGTGCTGTTGAGTTGATTCTGACCCATAGTGACCCTATAGGACAGAGTAGAACTGCCCCATATGATGTCTAAGGGGCATCAGCAGGATTTGAACTGCCAGCGTTTTGATTAGCAGCCATAGTTCTTAACCACTACTCCACAATGGTTTCTGATTGAGTTATTAGAAGACAAAAAAAAAACAAAGAAAACTCTCCTAATAGAAAATACAATGCAAATTAAAAAGAGAGAAAAGATATAAGTCTCAAAGAACAGCAAGCAAAATCACATAAACTCCAGATGTAAAGAAAAGTAAAAATTAAAAAAGATGAACAAACAAAAGCCGCTCTGAAGAAAGTCAAAGGACATCAAATGAAAGTTAATTCCAAATGTTAAGCAACAGTAATATTAATCTTTTCAATGTTCAAATCACCAATGGTAAAAAAGAACACCTTTATACCTTAAGTAAATAATAAAACTATCATCTGTAAGAAAAAAAATTAATAATTATGAAATTTGCATAGGCAAAAATGCACAGTAGTTAACAACTTGTATACATGCAAGAAGAGCTCATGTCATTGATTGAATTGTGACCCCTCCCCCCCAAATATATATCAAGTTGGCTAGGTAATAAATCCAAGTATTGGGTGGCTGTCTTCCATTTTGTGATCTGATGTTATCCAGTGTGTGGTAAATCCTATCCTCTATGCCCATGACTATAATCCTGTTTGGAATGAGCTATTCTTTATGTTAACGAGGTAAGACACAAACTGTAGGATTAGACTATATCTTGAGTCAATCTCCTTTCAGATATTAAAAAGACAGATGAGAGCTTAAAAAAAAAATGACCACAACTGACGATCCCTCAGCCTGGAGGGCCCCCAGGGAGCATGGCCCCCTGACTCTCCAATCTAAACCTCATCTAGCACTGATGCCAGCTCACCAGACAAAGAATGAACTGGAGTATATAACCTAAGCAGTGAGCTTAACGCTGACAAACTTTCGAAGTTGAATAGATACACAGGGCTTTCCGAGACGTTCATCACTGGAGGTGAGAAGAAAGGGGGGGGGGCAGGTCTTGATCAAATGGAATTAAGAACATCTGGAAGACAAGGAGAAAAGTGCAGTCACAATAGAGTGGTGAAGGGAGGGGAGACCAATTAGAGTAGAATAGTGGTATGAGTTCTAGATGGTATTCGGCAGATGATATGGACTGTAGACTTGTACTAAAACCACTATAAAATTTAGTTAGAAGAAGAAGAGAGGCAAAGGCCCAGTACTACCAAGAAAGAAGACACATGATTGGAGCAAGTCTTTCGAACTAGGATTCTTGGGGCTAAGAAACTCCTAGAACACGGAAAGATTGATGACTTTCCCCAGAGCCAACAGAGCGAAAGCATATTCCCATGGAGACGCTGCCCTAATTTCAGGCTTGTAGCTTCCTAAACTCTGAGAGAATAAATTTCTACTTGTTAAAGTGATCCGCTCGGTGTATTTTGCTATAGCACTACTAAGTAATTAAGTCACCTAAATAAAAATTCAAATAAATAACATTCATCAACAGGAAGGCTGAATATAATAAAGATATCTGTTTTCCATAAACTGATCTAGAGGTCTAAGATAATTCCATATAATCTACATAAAGTTTTAGAAGGAATTTACTAAACTGAGTTAAAGTATACGTGTCAGACCAAAACCACAAGAAAAAATAAGAAAATGTTGAAGAAATAATATTACAGCTGAAAGTTTTGAGTAGGTGTTCAACCTTACATAAATTTACAGTAATTAAAACAATGTAGTAACACTGAAACACTAGCTAAAATGTATTTACTTATGTCAGAAACTGGACAACTCAGATTAATAACCAGTATGTAATTTATAATACATGGTAAAGTACAATTACGGATTACTGAGGAAAGTTTGAGTTTTTCATATTGTTTATGAAAAAGAATTGATTATGACCATGTATAAAAATCAACTGCAAATGGATTTAACATACAAACAGAAAAGGTGAAATAGTGAAACTTTAAAAAATAAAAAATAGCACAACCTATATCCTCAATGTAGACAAATATTCCTTAAGCCAGACACAGGAAGCATTAATCACAAAAAATAGGATAACATTGAAAGTAGCAAAAGAAAAAAACAATGGAAGCCATAGAAGAAGAGAAATTACTTGCAATGCTTATAAGTGAAAGAAAATACTCAGAATAGACAATTCCAAAAAATTAATATCAAAAAACCCTAAAAAGATAAATTAAGAAAAACATTAATGTATTCCATAAATAATTGCCAATAAACTTGAGTATATGTTTAACTGAATTAATAGAAGAAATTCATATTAAGACTGTAATGCTATGACTTTTTACAACCACTCAATTTGTAAGTAGTAAAATGTAATCTCAGTCATTAACAAGAATGTAGAGCAAAAAGGAACTGTTAATGTAAATGTATATTGGTACAACCACTATGGAAAACATAAATTACCTTAGTGGAATGGTACCCATTATCCAAAAAAATTCATTCCTAGCTATGAATGCTGGCAATACCAGCATATAACAGGGACATAGACAAAATTACTGCTTGAATATATGAATATTTTGGCCTAGAATTTTATAGTCAGTTTGAGATCAGTTCAGTGATTCTAGTGTACATATTAAATGTGACTTGATTTTACCAACAAGTAATATATTCAAAATTAGTTTATTGTATTATTAACTAATATCTATAAGTAGGATCATTTATTTTCCTTAATATTTATCAAGAGATTCTTACATCACTCATCATATAAACCTGGACAAAAGATTCAATAGCTTCCAATGCCAAAATGAGTAACTGTCACATGCATCTTTCTGTAGCTATTGTATGCCAGTCTCATAAAATTTCTGGAATCTTACTTACTGACACGGATGCATTTGGGAGGAGGGGACCAGCCACTCTCTGTACATGTAATGATGCTGTGTCCATTCGGAAGACTGTAGCCAGCAGTACACTGAACAGACACAGAATCACCCTCTAAGCGATATCTTCCTGAATCCGTAGAATATCCATTCTCCACACCATACCAATAGCATTCTCCTAAGAACCAGAAGAATAACAAATGAAAAACATGAATTTTGTCAAAACAGTGACCTAAAAATTATCTTTGCAATATTAAATTAGAATGTATAAAAATCTAAAAAACGATGTCTAACTTCAAGGACAAAGGGTCATGCTATTAACAAACGCTTGTTAAAAAAACATTCAATACTATTTATCTTAACATTTTATAATTAAAATATGTACAAATGTAGCTTAGAGACATTTTTATAAAGTTCATCTCTATTTCTGATTCAACTTTCATGAATAACTCCTCACAAAACAAAAATCTGTTTTGGTCTTTTCGCTAGCACCATTCTTCCTAATGTACTGTTTTTATCATACAAGATGCAATCATAATCACTTCTGTGCTTTTTCTCCACTCACGGAAAGATTCATACATACATAATTTCAAAAAGTTTTACTTACTGTGGCATGGGGCCTTTGGTGACCATCCTTCTCTTGTGCATCTTAGGTAACCCCCAGAGTGTCGTGTAGGAGTCACAAAACCACTATTACAGTAGTAGTAGAAAGATCTTCCTACCTCTACTGGAAAGTATTCTCTGTAATAGTCTTCAGAATGTAGACGCCCATTTTTTATTTCTGGAAAATCACAAGGCTTCACTTGGAATAAAAAAAAATGATACAGTATAAACAATATTTTATCTTAATGAACTATCAAATTAAATTTGTCATTGGTAAAGCATATTCTCTTACTGCCATAATGACACATTCATTTCATCAGAGATTCTAAAACAACACAAGTTACAGAAGTCGGATCACTGAAGTACTACTGGAGAAGGTCTTCACCAATGAGAACAAAATGACATTTTCTGTATTACATGGTGTATCAGTTTATATGTAGATTTATTTAATCTTTCCTTGAGTACACAGCTCACTACCCTTGTTAGACTAAATGTGCATCCTGCTTGAAGGACTCTTCCTTCTTTTGAATTGTATCACTCACCTTAATCATTTTTTTCTTTTTCTTTTCCATCCACATCAGAAACCTGAGCCCTCCTTTTTTGTCCCATATCTATTCAGCGGGAGTGGATATAGTTTTCCTACACTTAATAGGAAAAATTAGACTAAAGATATATCTCATACCCAAATAGTTAAGTTTATGGTAATACTTTGAGTCTTTATTTCTGATTTAAATTCAAGTATGGGGTGTTTTTAATGTCTGTAAAGTACTTATTTTTAATTGATGTACAATAAAATTGCATTTTGTTGATTTATTCTTATAGTCAGAGTGATTTTCACTTCTCTTATCAAGTGCTATTTTATTTATTAAGTTTAAACCCTATGATTTGTGCAAACTTTGCCATTTTTTAATCATTTCACTTCAGATGAAGGTTTACAGAGAAAAATAGATTCTCATTAAACAGTACACATATTGTTTGTGACGTTGGCTATCAACCTCATGGCAAGTCAACATTCTCCCTCCTAGACTTTAATTGCATTCCCTGTCACCAGCTTTTCTCTCCTCTACTACTTTTGAGTCCTTGCACATGTGTGGCGTGCCCCTTTAATCTTGTTTTGATTAAGGGCACATCTAATCCTTGGCCAAAGAGTGAACCTCAGGAGTGACTTCATCACTGAGTTGAAAGGATGCCCGAGGGCCATATTTTCAGGGTTTCTCCAGTTTCTGTCAGGCCAGTAAGTCTGTGTTTTTTTTGTGAGAATTTTATTTCTACATTTTTCTCTAGCTCCGTCCAGGAATCTCTGTTGTGATCACTGTCAGAGTAGTTGGTGGTGGTAGCCGGGTACCATCTAGTTGTATGTATTGGGCTTAGTCTGGTGTATTAAGTTGTTCTGCTTCACTTTGTGATAATTTGGGTAGGTGGTATGAGTCAAGGAATTGGTCCATTTTCCCTAGGTTTTCAAATTTGTTACAGTACAGTCTTTCATAGTATTCTGTTATGATATTTTTTATTTCTGTTGCATCTGTGGTGACAACTCCCCTCTCATTTCTAATTTGGGTTATTTGTTTCCTTTCCTGCTTTTCTTTAGTAAGTTTGGCCAGTGGTTTATCAATTTTGTTGGTCTTTTCAAAAAACCAGCTTTTGGTCTTTTCAATTTTTTCAATTGTTTTTCTATTCTCTAATTCATTTAGCTCTGCTCTAATCTTTATGATCTCATTTCTTCAGGTGCCCGAGGGGTTCCTCTGCTGTTCTCTTTCTGCTTGTTCAATCTGTAGAGTTAGTTCCTTGATTTGGTTTCTTTCTTCCGTCCACATGTGTGCATTTATGGAGATAAACAGACCTCTGAGCACTGCTTTGGCTGTATCCCATAGGTTCTGGTAGGAAGTGTTTTCGTTCTCATTGGAATCCATGAATTCCTTTAATTCATCCTTGATTTCCTCTATAATCCATGTTTTTTTGAGCAAGATGTTGTTCAGTTCCCAAGAGTTCTACTTTCTATCTATGTTTTTTTCTGCTATTGATTTCAACTTTTGTGGCTTTATGATCTCAGAAGATGCTTTGCAGTAACTCAATGGTATGGATTTTGTTGAGCATTGCATTATGGCCTATGACGTGGTCAATTCTTGAGAATGTTCCATGTGCACTGGAGAAGAAGGTGTAGTTGTCTGCTGATGGGTGGAAAATTCTGTATATATCAATGAGGTTTATTTGGTTAATTGTGTCAATGAGGTCTTCTGTATCTTTACTGAGCTTTTTCTAAATGATCTGACTAGTAATGAGAGTGGAGTGTTAAAGGCTCCCACTATTATTGTGGAGTCATCTAACTCTCTTTTGAGCATAGTCAGTGTTTCTTCGACATATTTAGGTGCTCTGACATTAGGTGCATAAATGTTTAATATAGTTAAGTCTTGCTTGTGTACTGAACCTTTCAGCAATAAATAGTGTCCATCTTTGTCCACGATGGTGGATTTGACATTAAAATTGATTTTGTCTGAGATTAGAATTGCCACCCCTGCTCTTCTTTGTTCATTGTTAGCTTGATATATATTCTTCTATCCTTTAATTTTCAGTTTGTTCCTGTCTTTAGGTCTCAAGTGAGTTTCTTGTAGACAACATATGGATGGGTTGTGTCTTTTGATCCAAGATGACATTCGATGTCTCTTTACTGGAGCATTCAGTCCATTGACATTCAATGTAATTATTGATAGGTGTGTGTTCACTGCTGTCATTTATTTTTATGTTGATGTTTTCTCTGTTGTTCTTATTAGTCTGTTCTGGGACACTCTGTTTTGTGAGTTGATTTTTCACCTTTTTCAGAGCTGGTTTTATAGTTGTTGAGACTCGTGTGTTTGATTTCTTGAAATGGTATGATACATCTTTGTTGTGCTTTACAGCTGCCCCTATGAACCCCCTTAATAAACTATTTATAAACCCAATTTTAATTACTACCAGTCTTGTCATCTTCCTCTCCATCTGAAAGGACTATAACGACTGTAGTACATCCCTCTTTTTATTATGATGACACCATAGTTTTCATCATGATCACTGGATTGCTTTTTTCCATATCAAAGCTGTGATTTACTTCGGAGCCTTCCCTAAATGAGTAGAGTATTGAGTAGTGTGTCGTTCTAACATATAAAGTTAGTGGTTTTGTTCTTCTAAGCCAAAGCCAAGAACTTCTTTCAGTATTTCTTGTAGTTTGGGTTTGGTTTTTACAAAGACTCTGAGTTTCTGTTTATCTGGGAATGTCTTAATTTTATTTTCGTATTTGAAAGACAGTTTTGCAGGATATATTATTCTTGGTTGGAAGTTCTTCTCCTTCAAGACTTTGAAGGTGTTGTGCCACTGTCTCCGTGCCAGCATGGTTTCTGCTGAGCAATCTGACGAGAGCCTGCAGGGTTTCCCTCTGAATGTTAGCTTTGCCTTGAGTCTTGCTGCCTTTAAGAGTTGCTGCTTATGTTTCATTTTGTTAAGCTTGATTATAATATGTCTTGGAGTCTTTCTTTTGAGATCTATATTGGGTGGCATACGATGTGAATCTGAGATGTCTATATTCTCTTCCTCCATGATTTCTGGGAAGTTTTCTTTCAGCAGCTCAGCAACAATACTCTCTGTGTTCTCAGATGTCTCACCCTGTTCAGGGACTCCAATTAATCGAAGGTTGTTCCTCTTAATAGAGTCCCACATGCTTCTTAATGTTTCTTCATTTTTCTTGTTTCTTTTTTCTGATTTCTGCTCATAGACGCTGGCATCAGTAGCTCTGTCTTCCAAGTCAGAAATTCTTTTTTCCATTTGTTTCATTCTGTTTTCTTGGCTTTGCATGGAAGTTTCTATGTCTTTGATTTTCTTCTTGATCTGTTGGATTTCAGAGTACTGGCGTTCCATCAGATCGAACAACTTGCTTAATTTTTCATTTTGTTCTGCTGCATTTTGTATAAGGTCTAGAAGGGCTCTGTATGTAATCAATTTGTGTTCACTTCCTGATGCTTTCATAAAAGTTTCTTCATCTGGAAAACTCCTTGGTTGCTTTATTTGGGAGCCTTCTGAAGCCATGAGTGATTGCTTGTATGCCACAATTGTCTTTTGCTTTTTGAGTCCCATGTGAGTATATAGAGGCTGGAAGAGGTACTGTGAGGATGGATTGCAAATGTTTCTCTAGGCTGTCTTCAAATGTAAAGCAAAAAGTATCTGACCAGTTCACAAGTCAGTTAGGTTTTCAGGTGTAGAGGTCCCTCTTCTCATCTGACAAAATAAGCACCAGTATATCCAACCCCAGATGATAAGAAACTAGTACAGAATACAGTAATGCTACTGCCCTGGTGGCCTCTGCTGACAGGGCCTAGCCTTAGCCAACACTGCGTCGAGTACTGGTTTTGTGATAGAAAAGGCCTCTCCTGTGGGCAGGCTCTGGCTCCCAAGCTAAGAATTAGGTCCATCTGTGGTCACCGTATCCAAGTTGGCACCCTCCACACAGGCAGCAGACAGAGTGGCTAAAGGTGCCAAGAGGCAGTGATTCCTCTGCTTCTGTTGCAGGACCCCCAACCTAGGCAGCACTGTCCAAAATCACTACTTTTCTGACGGAGAAGCGCTGTCCTGCTTGCAGGCACTGGTTCCCAGGCCAAGAACGAGGTCCCGCTAAAATCTCAGTACCAACATGGCGTCCCGCACACTGACTACGAAGCTCCGCACAAACCTCGCTGAGGTAGCTACAAAATGAAAGTGGCTAGATTAATAGAGTCCCAAGCCTGTCTCTCAGAATATGGGAATTACGCCTGTCTATCCCCCCAGTAGCGCGTCTGAGTCCAGCCGTCAGGCAAGACTGAGCTCTGCTCTCCAGCCGAGACAGAGGAAAAAAAAGTCAAAATGGTGCGTTTACCTTCCGTGCGTGAGAGCGGGTGTCAGCGAAAGAGAGGAGGTTTTACGCTGAGTGGTATGAAGTCCCAATTAACAGCCCTGTGCTGTGTCCTGAGGCTGATTAGCTGATCAGAAGGCTCTGTTTGATTGTCAATTCAGGTCTTGGTTTCCAGAGGGATATAAGGAGACGTGGGCTTAGTCTGCCATCTTGACTCCGCCCCCCCAGAATCTAATAAAACTTTTAAAACTAAAAAATAGCACAACCTATATCCTTAATGTAAACAAATATTCCTTAAGCCAGACACAGGAAGCATTAATCAAGAAAAATAGAATAACATTGAAAGTAGCAAAAGAAAAAACAATGGAAGTCATAGAAGAAGATAAATTACTTGCAATGCTTGTAAGTGAAAGAAAATACTCAGAATAGACAATTCCAAAAAATTAGTATCAAAAATTTCTAAAAGGATAAATTAAGAAAAACATTAATGTATTCCATAAATAATTGTCAATAAACTTGAGTATATGCTTAACTGAATTAATAGAAGAAATGCATATTAAGACTGTAATGCTACAATTTTTTACAGCCACTCAATTTGTAAATAGTGAAATGTAATCTCAGTCATTAACAAGGATGTAGAGCAAAAAGGAACTGTTAATGTAAATGTATATTGGTACAACCACTGCAGAAAACAGAAGTCACCTTAGGTGGAATGGTACCCACTGTCCAAAGAAATTCATTCCTATCTATGTATGCTAGAGATACTAGCATATAACAGAGACATAGGTTGAATTAATGTTTGAGTATATGAATATTTTGGCCTAGAATTTCATAGTTTGAGTAGATCAGTTTAGTGATTCCAGTGTACATATTAAATGTGACTTGGTTTTACCAACAAGTAATATATACAAAATTAATTTATTGTATTCTTAACTAATATCTAAAAGTGGGATCATTTATTTTACTTAATATTTATCAAGAGATTCTTAAATCACTCGTCATATAAACCTGGACAAAAGATTAAATAGCTTCCAATGCCAAATGAGTAGCTGTCACACGCATCTTTCTGTGGTTATTGTATGCCAGTCTTATAAAATTTCTGGAATCTTACTTACTGACACGGATGCATTTGGGAGGAGGGGACCAGCCACTCTCTGTACATGTAATGGTGCTGCCTCCATTCGGAAGACTGTAGCCAGAAGTGCACTGAACAGACACAGAATCACCCTCTAAACGATATCTTCCTGAATCCAGAGAATATCCATTCTCCACACCATACCAATAGCATTCTCCTAAGGACCAGAAGAATAACAAATGAAAAACATGAATTTTGTCAAAACAGTGACCTAAAAATTATCTTTGCAATATTAAATTAGAATGTATAAAAATCTAAAAAATGATGTCTAACTGCAAGAACAAAGGGTCATGCTGTTATCAAATGCTTGTTAAAAAAATTCAATGCTATTTATCTTAACATTTTATAATTAAAATATGTACAAATGTAGCTTAGGGACATTTTTATAAAGTTCATCTCTACTTCTGATATGACTTTCATGAATAACTCCTCACAAATAAAGCAAAAATCTGGGGCCGAGTCAAGATGGTGGACTAAGCCCATGTCTCCTTATATCCCTCTGGAAACCAAAACCCGAATTGATAATCAAATGGAGCCTTCTGGTTACCTTATCAGTCCCAGGACATGGCACAGTGCTGTTAATTGGGACTTCATACTGCCAAGCAAAGTGCCGTCGAGTCCGAACCGACTCATGGCGACCCTACTGAGTGAAAAACCTCCTCTCTTATGCTGACTCCCGCTCCTGGCTAGCCCCGGCTCTCACGGACTGAAGGTAAATGCACCATTTTGGCTTTTTTTTCTCTGTCTTGGCTGGCGGGCGGAGCTGGGTCTTGCCTAGCGGCTAGACTCAGACGCGCTACTGGGGGGATAGGCAGGCAAAATTCCCATATTTTGAGAGCGAGGCTTGGGACTCTGTTAATCTAGCCTCTTTGAGCCTTTCGTTTTATATCTGCCTCAGCGGCATTTGTACGAAGTTCCACAGTCAGTGTGCGGGACAACATGTTGGATACGGAGATTCTAGCCGGACCTCATTGTTAGCCTGGGAGCCAGCTCCTGCAAACAGGACAGTGCTTCTCTGACAGAAAAGCAGTAATTTACCCAGTGCCACCTGCTTTGGGGGTCCTGCAACAGAATTAGAGGAATCACTACCTCTCAGCACCTTTAGCCCCTCTGTCCGCTGCCTGTGTGGAGGACGTCATCTTGAACACGGTGGCCACAGCTGGACCTAATTCTTAGCTTGGGAGCCAGAGCCTGCCCACAGGAGAGCTCTTTTCTATCACAAAACCAGTACTCGACGCAGCATCGTCGGCCCTGTAGGCAGAGGCCAACAGGGCAGTAGCATTGCTGTATTCTGAACTAGTTTGTATCATCTGGGGTTAGATATAGTGGTGCTTACTGCCAGTTGAGAAGAGGGACCTCTATACCTGAAAACCTAACTGACTTGTGAAGTGGTCAGATATCTTTTGCTTTACATTTTAAGACAGCCTAGAGAAACATCTGTAGTCCATCCTCACAGTACCTCTTCCAGCCTCTACATACTTACATGGGTCCCAAAAAGCAACAGAAACTTGTGGCATACAAGAAATCAGCCATGGCTTCAGAAGGCTCCCAAACAAAGCAACCAAGGAGTTTTCCAGATGAAGAAACTTTTATGAAAGCATCAGAAAGTGAATACAAAATGATTATATACAGAGCCCTTCTAGACCTTATACAAAATGCAGGAGAACAAAATGAAAAATTAAGCAAGTTGTTCGACCTGATGGAACAGCAGTACTCTGAAATCCAACAGATCAAAAACAAAATCAAAGACGTAGAAACTTCAATGCAAAGCCAAGAAAACAGAATGGAACAAATAAAACAAAAATCTATTTTGGTCTCTTTGCTAGCACCATTCTTCCTAATGTATTGTTTTTATCATACAAGATGCAATCATAGTCACTTCTGTGCTTTTTCTCCACTCACTGACAGATTCACACAGATATAATTTCAAAAAGGTTTACTTACTGCGGCATGGGGCCTTTGGTGACCATCCTTCTCTTGTGCATCTTAGGTAACCCCCAGAGTATCGTGTAGGAGTCACAAAACCACTATTACAGTAGTAGTAGAAAGATCTTCCTACCTCTACTGGAAAGTATTCTCTGTAATAGTCTTCAGAATGTAGACGCCCATTTTTTATTTCTGGAAAATCACAAGGCTTCACTTGGAATAAAAAAAAAATGATACAGTATAAACAATATTTTATCTTAATGAACTATCAAATTAAATTTAAATTTTTCATTGGTAAAGCATATTCTCTTACTGCCATAATGACACATTCATTTCATCAGAGATTCTAAAACAACACAAGTTACAGAAGTCGGATCACTGAAGTACTACTGGAGAACGTCTTCACCAATGAGAATGAAATGACATTTTCTGTATTACATGGTGTATCAGTTTATATGTAGATTTATTTAATCTTTCCTTGAGTACACAGCTCACTACCCTTGTTAGATTAAATGTGCACCCTGCTTGAACGACTCTTCCTTCCTTGGAATTGTATCACTCACCTTAATTGTTTTATTTATTTTTCTTTTCCATCCACATCAGAAACCTGAGCCTTTTTCTTCCCCTATCTATTCAGCGGGAGTGGATATAGTTTTCCTATACTTAATAGGAAAAATTAGACTAAAGATGTATTTCATATCCAAATAGTTAAGTTTATGGTAATATTTTGAGTCTTTATTTCTGATTTAAATTCAAGTATGGGTGTTTTTAATGTCTTTAAAATACTTACTTTTAATTCATGTACAATAACATTTCATTTTATTGATTTATTCTTATATTCAGAGTGATTTTCCCTTCTCTGATTAAGTGCTACTTTATTTATTAAGTTTAAACCCTATGATGTGAGCAAACTTTGCCATTTTTTAATCATTTCACTTCAGATGAAGGTTTACAGAAAAAAATAGATTCTCATTAAACAGTACCCATGTTGTTTGTGACGCTGGCTATCAACCTCATGGCAAGTCAACATTCTCCCTCCTAGACTTTAATTGCATTCCCTGTCACCAGCTTTTCTCTCCTCTACTACTTTTGAGTCCTTGCACATGTGTGGCGTGCCCCTTTAATCTTGTTTTGATTAAGGGCACGCCTAATCCTTGGCCAAAGAGTGAACCTCAGGAGTGACTTTATTAACTCAGGTTAAAAGGATGCCTGGGGGCCATATTTTCAGGTTTTCTCCAGTTTCTGTCAGGCCAGTAAGTCTGTGTTTTTTTGTGAGAATTTTATTCTACATTTTTCTCTAGCTCCGTTCAGGAATCTCTGTTGTGATCACTGTCAGAGTAGTTGGTGGTGGTAGCCGGGTACCATCTAGTTGTATGTACTGGGCTTAGTCTGGTGGACGTCACAGCAGTTGTGGTCTAAGTTTTCCCTCATGTCTTTGGTTTTCTTTATTCTCCTTGGCTCCCCACAGGGTGGGACCAGCAGAGTATCTTAGATAGGCACTCACAAGTTTTAAGAACCCAGGTGCTCCTCACCAAAGCGGAAGAGAGAACATGGTCTTTATATGGTGTGCCAGTTATGCGAGATGCTCTGAGATCATGGTCTCCACAGCCTTCAGCCCAGTAATTTGGTCTCTTGGGTTATTTGGATGTGTCTGTGGTGTTTATGGGACTTTGCCTTATGTAAGCTGTGCTGGTTTCTACATTATCATGCACTGTCTTACCCTTCACCTAAATTACCACTTACTGTCTATTTGGTGTTTTTCCATCTGCATTCCACCCCTCCCTTGTAACCATCAAAGATCATTTCTTTTTTGTGTGTAAATCTTTTTATGAGTTTTATAGTAGTAAGTCAAACAATATTTGTTTTGTGACTGATCTATTTCACTCAGTGTAATCCACCCAAATGCATTCATTTCATGAAATACTTCACAGAATTATCATTCTTCTTTAACATTGCCTAGTACTCCACTGTGTATGTACCATGTATTGTTTATTTGTTCACCTGTCGATTGGCGTCTAAGTTGTTTCCAAATTTTTGCTATTGTGGACAATGCCACAATAAACATGAATGTGTATACGTTTTTTCATGCTACGGCTCTTACTTCTCTAGGCTATATCCTTAGAAATAGGTTTTCTGGATCACGTGTTATTTGCATTTCTAGCTTTCTAAGGAAGTGCTGTATTGCTTTCCAAAATAGTTGTAACATTTTGCATTTTCACCAGCAATGCATATGAGTTCCAGTCTCCCCACAGCCTCTCCAAGATTTATTATTTTCTGGTTTTTGTTTGTTTGTTTTCCTTTAATTTGTGCCAGTAATACTGGGTGAGATGATACCTCATGTGGTTTTGATTTGTATTTACTTAATGGCTAGAGATTGCAAGCATTGGCTCACGTACGTGTTAGCCAATTCAATGTCTGTTTTGGTCAAGTGACTGTTTATTTTCTTTGCCCATTTTGTAATTGGATTGTCCTTTTTGTTATAAAGTTGTTAGACTTTTTCTTGTTGATTTTAGAGATTAGACATTTGTTAGATCTGTCATGGCTAAGAATTTCTTCCCAGTCTGTTGGTTCTCTTTTTAATGTGTTGATAAAGTCTTTTGATGAGCATAATTGTCTAATATTTAGAAGATATTAGTTATCTCACCTAGCTTATCTTTTGGAGTTTGTTGTTATTTATGGCCCATGTCCTGTTAACTCCTTGCCTAACATTGATCCTATTTTTTCTTCTAAGATATTTACGGTTTAGGGGTTTTGCATTTAGGTCTTTGATCCATTTTCAATTAGTTTTTTTATATTGTGTGAATTATGGGCCCTATTTCTTCGCCTTCTTTGGGGTTTTTTTTTGCAGAAAAGCATCCAATTTTCCAGCACCATTTGTTAAAAAGACTTTTTCTCAGTTGATGAATTTGAGGCCCTTGTTGAAAATCAAGTGACCACAAGTGTATGGATTTACATTTGGGTTCTCAATCTTTTCACTTTGGTCAAAGTATCTCCTGATGTACAGTACAAGGCTGTTTTGAATACCATAGCTTTACACTATGTTCTGTGGTCAGGCAGTAAAGTCTTACATTATTATTTTTCTTCAGTAATAATTTCTTGACTGCTGCTTCCATGGGCATTCATTGTGGACCCAAGTAAAATGAAATCCTTGACAACATCAGTCCTTTCTCCTTTTATGACAAGGTCACCAACTGACTCGCTGGCACCTAAGAACAACACCTATGAAGTGCTGATATTTGAGAAGGGCCCAAAGGCTATGAAGGGGAAAAAACAGTCTCTTTAACAACTGATGTTGACAAAGTTGGATATCTATCTGCAAAAAGGTGAAACAATACCCATATTCTCATATCTTACATAAAAACTAACTCAAAATGGATCAAAGACCTAAATATCAAATCTAAGATCATAAAGGTTATGGAAGGAAAAATAGGAACAACACTAGAGGCCCTAATACACAGTTCAAACAGACTACAAAATACTACCTACAATGCACAAAACAGCAGAAGAGAAAATAGATAAAAGGTAACTACTAAAAATCAAATACCTATGCTCATCCAAAGATTTAACAAGACAGTAAAAAGAATGTCTACAGACACAGGGAAAACATATTTGGCAAACACCATGCACCACGACCATTCCAGACAGAATTCCAAAATTGGTCTGAAGGGTGGACTGGGTGTTGGCATTGGTGCATAGTTTCCCAAGAGGAGTACTTCAAAGGTGACCATAGTGATGTTTAGCAGTGAGGTATCTAGCACTTAGAACAGTTAAGTTAGCAGACTTAATTCACATGCACTTTAGTTGGCTGATAGTGTCTTTTAGATCTTCTTTGTCTTTATGAAGCTCTTTGTATATGTTCTGTCCCTTACTGAGAGTGGGAGCTGAGGTCTCCTTCTATTATTGTGGAACTATCAATTTCGCTTTTCAGTGTTATTAGAGTTTTTTTAGTATATTTGAAGGCCTGTCATTGAATATGTACAGATTCATTATAGTTATGTCTTTATGATTGATTTTCCCTTTAATCAGTTACAGTACTTCTCAGACATAACCAAACGTCTTGCAAGATTGATTTTCTGCATTTGAAGGCTTAGAATCTGAATCTCATGGGATAAGTCAGCCAACTGGCATGAGACAGTCCAAGAGGCAAGTACTATCTGGGATCTGTGAGAGACCATCTAAGATGCCATTATTAGTCTCTACTCACCAGGAGCAAAAGAGAAAGAAGGGAATCACAGTATTACAGAAGCAGCTAGTCCACAGGGCTAATAGCCTACACAAACCACAGCCTCAGGAACTAGATGATGTGTGGTTTCCACCACTGGCCATTCTGATCAGGGCCAACACAAAAATGCAGAACACAACATAATTTTTTTTAATCCTGATTTATGCACCAGGTGAGACTAGAGAGTGTCCTGAGACTATCATGCTGAGGCCAGTCTTTAAACTTGGAACCAAAACTACTCCCTAAGGTTATCTATTAGCAAAATAACAAACTGACACACAAAATAAAGGATATTAGCCATGAGAATTGGTGTTCCATTAAAAAACTGTCTACATGAGATCAAAAGGTCAGCAATTACCCTAAAGCAAAGATGAGAAGATAAGGGCACAGGGAGACTGGAGCACTGGAAATGTTAATATTATTTAAAAAAGAAACTAAACTAAGCAGAAATAAGGGGACGTGTGTATCTGTGACTGTGTCTGTGTCTGTGTCTGCACCTGCGTCTGTGTTTGTGTCTGTGTCTGAATGTCTGTGTGGAAAGAAGTCAGTGATGGATTGTAGATAGGCCAGTGCAGTGTTCTGAAGTCTTGTATGTGCAGACTCATCCGAGAAAAAGTGCTATATAACTCATTGTTGGATATCCCATGATCACCTTCCAAGTATCCCCCTTGGGAATCTATGCACCAATGCCAACACCTAGTCTACCCTTCAAAGCAATTTTGGAACTCTTTTCTGGAATGGCCATCAGAGCCAGGTGTGACTTCTCCCTGTGTGTTGTATATGTGTGTGTACACACACACAGACATACATACCTACACAAGTTCAGACAATTAGGTCTGCAAACTTAAGTGCTGCATATGTCATTGCTGAATATCTCTAGGGTCACCTTCAAAATACTCCTTTTGGGAAGCTATACACTGGCACCAGTGCCTAGCCCACTCTTCAAAGCAGTTTTGGAACTCTTTCTGGGATCACTGTTGCACATTGTGGCGTGGTGCCAAGTTCGCAAACTTAATTGTATAGGTGCCTGTGAGGGAATTTTTAGCCAGTAAACAAATAACTATTGCAACATCCATCTGCTCACTTGATTGTTTCTGTTTACCCAAAGAAACAGAAAATATTGAAAGGAAGACATTCTGAAGACATTCAGGATATCAAGGTTAGCACAATGACAGCCCTGATGGGCAACCCAGAAAGCAAGTTCCAAAACTCTTTTGAAGGGTCGTCTAGGCACTGGCATTGGTGCATAGATTCCCAAAGGGAGTAATTTGAATGTGACTGTAGAGATAATCAGCAATGAGGCATGTAGCATTTTTTCTAGGATGAATTTGCGAACTTAATTCTCAGTCCGCATACACACCAGTGCAGAACACTGCACTGGTCTATCTACAATGCACCACCAACTTACTTGTATCCCACACTAGGCCCCTAGTGAATAATGAACAAACAGAAGGATAAGCCTCATGACATTTGCATCTTCCTCCAAGTGGCATACTCTTCGTGTTCAAATTAAAATATCTCCATTCTTCCTTTAAAAATTTTCTTAAGCATCTGAGATTTTAGGAAGCTTTACTAGCCAAAGAAGTCTAATTGCAAATATGTAAAGCCTTTTCATAAACCTCTACAGTATGTAGTCTTTGCTGGGTTGACTATCATTACTAAGTTATCATTACTGACTCTAAGAACCAGTTTTGTTAGAAAGAATTCTTAAGAGGAGCTTCTGAGGCACAGGTACTTCAGCTCCGTTCCAAAGGATGTGCTCTGTTGCCTGCACTTTTTTATGATGGCAGGAGGTCTCTAGGTCTCAGCTTGCTTCACTTTCCTTTATATCCCAAGAGACTGCCTCAAGGAGAAAGAAAATTTTAATCGTTGAATCTTGCCCCGCCAACACAACTGCCATTCATCCTCCCTCATTAACATTGTAGAATATGGGTTTACAGCATATAGGAACAACATACAATATCAGGAATCAAGGTATAGCCAAACTGCTGCACATATTTCTGGGGAATACACTTCAGCCCATGACATGCTCCAGTGCACCAGTGACAATTCCTATTCTCTGTTTCTGCTCCTGTTCGACACTTAATGACTGAAAAAATAAATAAATAAATTCAACGTTCTCTAATATAATTTGAAAACTTTTCCTAAAAAAGTGTCAGTGTATTGTTATTGTTGTTGTGTACTGTTGAGTTGATTCCCACTCATACCAACTTGCAGGACAGAGTAAAATTGCCCCATAGGATTTCCTAGGCTGTAATCTTTATGTAATCTTATGACCAGGTCATTTCCTCAGCAGAGTGGCTTACATGTTTGAACTAGTGATATTTTGGTTAGCATTTGAGAGCTTAAACATTAAACCACAAAATCCCCTGTAATAAATACATACACATATGTCATTGAAGTTGTCATAGATTTCATTTTATTTGGATTCACAATCAACAGCCATGGGAGCAGCAATGAAAACACCAAAAGATACACTGCACTGGGAAAATGTGCTGCAAAAGTTCTCTTTAAAGTGTTTAAAAGCAAAAATGTCACCTTGAAGAGTAAGGTGCATCAGGCCCAATCCATATTTTTAGCCACCTCGTATGTATGCAAAAGGTGGATAATGAATAAAGAAGACTGAAAAAGAATTGATGCCTTTGAATTTGAAGGTTGGAGAAGAATACAGAATATACTATAGACTGCCAAAAGAATGAACAAATCTGTATTTGATAAAGTACAACTACAATGCTCCTTAGAAGCAAAGATGACAAAGCTTTGTCTCGTACACTCTATACAAGTTGTTAGGAGGGACCAGTTTGTGGAGGACACCGTGCTTGGAAAAACAGAGAGAGGCTCAGCAAAGAAGAGAGGGATTGACACAGTGGCTGCAACAACAAGCCTAACAACAATTCTGACCATGGCACAGACTGGGTAGTGCTTTGTTTTGTGGTGCACAGCGCCACTGTGAATCAGAACAGACACTGTAGCACCTCATGACAATAGTCATACAGCATATGTATAAAACACACTGCCATCAAGTAGATCTGTCTCATAGTGACCGCAGAGGTCAGAGTAGAACTGCCGCATAAAGTTTCCAAGGAGCACCTGGTGGATTGGAACTGCCGCTTTTTTGGTTAGCAGACATGGCACTTAACCCACTATGCCACTAGGGTTTCCAAACATATGTAAACACTCATTACATATGTGTGTACGTAAGAACATATATACATATATAAAAATATATACACAAATGTGTGTGTGTGTTCACAGGCAAGGCAAGTTTGGAGCAAAGTACTTAAATTTATCTTTTAGAAGGGTTTTATATACCTGTTTACGAGAAATGCCACTAAGTAACAAAAACAGTATGATTATATTCTGATTTTTTTCCATAGGAGTGGACAAAAAAATTATGACTTTGAATATGTTTATATTTTTGTAGTAACAAAGAGGTGTCTCCAAAGTAACAGCAAAATATAAAAATTGGGATAATTATAGACAAAGTAACATTTGTGCCCCACAGAAATATAATACTGTATTGTTAAAATGTATAAAATCAACTTTTATTATTATATTAAATTCAACAGAAAAATAGGCCTTTGTTTTTTTAATCTTCGCCAACATCAATGGTCAAAATAATTTGAGTACTTCTGTTGATTTTGGCAATATTTTCCAACTTTCCTAAAGTTATAGCATTCAATCTTTACAGTACAACGACTGGGATGCTCATTAAAATGTCAATTTTAAGTCTTAGCCTCTCACCCCCACAGACCCATGATGGTGCAGGGGTCAGGCACTTTGCTGTCCAGCCAAAATTCAGTGGTTTGAAGTCACCATTCGTTGGAGAAACATGTGGCAGCCTATTCTTACAAACATCACAGCCCCGGAAACCCTACAGAGCAGTTCTCCTCTGTCCTGTAGGGTTGCTATGAGTTGGAATCCCTTGGAATTCAGTGGACAAAGGGTTTATCCCCTCACCTTCGGAGATACTGATAAAATAGTTTGCTTTTCAACAGCCATGAGTGTCAGGTTACAAGCCTCTCCCTTGACCCCGATGTAGATATACTCCAGAGCACCTCTAAATGAAGCATTTATTCCTTTCTGTCATTCCTTCCATCTCTTTTTGAAACAGGAATGTTTGAGTGATCGCTTTGCTTCTGTCTTCTCTCTTCTTCTCTCGTCACTTCTCACCCTGGGACTTGGAAAGGCTTGTGATTGGTCTTTCCATGATGAACAGAGATAGCAGAATCTACATGTTTCTCCTTTTCACTGTTTACTTTATGTGTAAGAAAGTCAGAGCTCTCCCTTATTTTTTATTTCTGTCTCTTTTCTGTAAGACCAAGTCCACAACAAAGTCTCCTTTGGCAGGGAAAAGGAAAGATATAGCTACATCATGTTGTCTTCAGCTTTTACCAGAGGTTCCTGCTATCAGTTGTGAGATAGAAATGTGAAGTACCAGAGGGGCGGAGTCAAGCTGGCGGACTAAGGACACGTCTCTTTCTATCCCTCTGGAAACCAAGACCTGAATTGACAATCAAACAGAGCCTTCTGAGCACCTAATCAGCCTCAGGACACGGCACAGAGCTGTTAATTGGGACTTTATATCATTCAGTGAAAAATCTCCTCTCTTTAGCTGACTCCCGCTCCTGGCTAGCCCCGGCTCTCATGGACGGAAGGTAAACGAACCGTTTTGACTTTTTTTTCCTCGGTCTCAGCTGGCGGGCGGAGCTGGGCCTTGCCCGGCGGCTGGTCTCAGACGCGCTGCTGGGGGGATAGGCAGGCGAAATTCCCATGTTCTGAGACCCAGGCTTGGGACTCTGTTAATCTAGACACTTTGAGCCTTTCGTATTGTAGCTGCCTCAGTGGGCTTTGTGTGGAACTCCGTGGTCACGGTGCGGGACGTCATGTTGGTACCGAGATTTTAGCGGGACCTCGTTCTTAGCCTGGGAGTCAGCGCCCACAAACGGGACAGCGCTTCTCTGACAGAAAAGTAGTGATTTTGCGTAGTGCTGCCTACACTGGGGGCCCTGCAACAGAAGCAGAGGAATCGCTGTCTCTGGGCACCTTTAGCCCCTGTCTGCTGCCTGTGTGGAGGACGCCATCTTGGGTACGGTGGCCGCAGCTGGACCTAATTCTTAGCTTGGAAGCCAGACCCTGCCCACAAGAGAGCACTTTTCTATCACAAAACCAGTACTCGACGCAGTGTTGGATAAGGCTAGGCCCTGTCAGCAGAGGCCACCAGGGCACTAGCAGTGCTGTATTCTGAACTAGTTTGTTATCATCTGGGGTTGGATACAGTGGCGCTTACTTTGTCAGATGGGAAGAGGGACCTCTACACCTGAAAACCTAACTGACTTGTGAACTGGTCAGATACTTTTTGCTTTACATTTGAAGACAGCCTAGAGAAACATTTGCAATCCATCCTCACAGTACCTCTTCCAGCCTCTATATACTCACATGGACCCAAAAAGCAACAGACAATTGTGGCATACAAGCAATCACTCATGGCTTCAGAAGGCTCCCAAATAAAGCAACCAAGGAGTTTTCCAGATGAAGAAACTTTTATGAAAGCATCAGGAAGTGAATACAAGTTGATTATATACAGGGCCCTTCTAGACCTTATACAAAATGCAGCAGAACAAAATGAAAAATTAAGTTGTTCGATCTGATGGAACACCAGTACTCTGAAATCCAACAGATCAAGAAGAAAATCAAAGACATAGAAGCTTCCATGCAAACCCAAGAAAACAGAATGAAACAAATGGAAAAAAGAATTTCTGACTTGGAAGACAGAGCTACTGATGCCAGTGTCTATGAGCAGAAATCAGAAAAAAGAAACAAGAAAAATGAAGAAACATTAAGAAGCATGTGGGACTCTATTAAGTGGAACAACCTTCGATTAATTGGAGTCTCTGAACAGGGTGAGACATCTGAGAACACAGAGAATATTGTTCCTGAGCTGCTGAAAGAAAACTTCCTAGAAATCATGAAGGAAGAGAATATAGACATCTCAGATGCATATCGTATGCCACCCAATATAGATCTCAAAAGAAAGACTCCAAGGCATATTATAATCAAGCTTAACAAAATGAAACATAAGCAGCAACTCTTAAAGGCAGCAAGACTCAAGGCAAAGCTAACATTCAGAGGGAAACCCTGTAGGCTCTCGTCAGATTTCTCAGCACAAACCATGCTGGCACGGAGACAGTGGCACGACACATTCAAAGTCTTGAAGGAGAAGAACTTCCAACCAAGAATTATATATCCTGCAACACTGTCTTTCAAACATGAAAATGAAATTAAGACATTTCCAGATAAACAGAAACTCAGAGACTTTGTAAAAACCAAACCCAAACTACAAGAAATACTGAAAGAAGTTCTTGGCTTTGGCTTAGAAGAACAAAACCACTAACTTTATATTTTAGAACGACACACTACTCAGTACTCATTTAGGGAAGGCTCCAAAGTAAATCACAGCTTTGATTTGGAAAGAAGCAATCCAGTGATCATCATGAAAACTATGGTGTCATCATAATAAAAGAGGGATGTACTACAGTCGTTATAGTCCTTCCAGATGGAGAGGAAGATGACTAGACTGGTAGTAATTAAAATTGGGTTTATAAATAGTTTATTAAGGGGGTTCATAGGGGCAGCTGTAAAGCACAACAAAGATGTATCATACCATTTCAAGAAATCTAACACACGAGTCTCAACAACTATAAAACCAGCTCTGAAAAAGGTGAAAAATCAACTGACAAAAAAGAGTGTCTCAGAACAGACTAATAAGAACAACAGAGAAAACATCAACATAAAAATAAACATATCACAATGGCAGCAGTGAACACATACCTATCAATAATTACATTGAATGTCAATGGACTGAATGCTCCAGTAAAGAGACACCGAGTGTCATCTTGGATCAAAAGACACGACCCATCCATATGTTGTCTACAAGAAACTCACTTGAGACCTAAAGACAGGAACAAACTGAAAATTAAAGGTTGGAAGAATATATATCAAGCTAACAATGAACAAAGAAGAGCAGGAGTGGCAATTCTAATTTCAGACAAAATCAACTTTAATGTCAAATCCACCATCGTGGACAAAGATGGACACTATTCACTGCTGAAAGGTTCAGTACACAAGCAAGACTTAACTATATTAAACATTTATGCACCTAGTGTCAGAGCACCTAAATATGTCAAAGAAACACTGACTGTGCTCAAAAGAGAGTTAGATGACTCCACAATAATAGTGGGAGACTTTAACGCTCCACTCTCATTACTAGACAGATCATCTAGAAAAAAGCTCAGTAAAGATACAGAAGACCTCATTGACACAATTAACCAACTATACTTCACTGATATATACAGAACTTTCCACCCATCAGCAGACAACTACACCTTCTTCTCCAGTGCACATGGAACATTCTCCAGAATTCACCACGTGATAGGCCATAATGCAATGCTCAACAAAATCCATACCATTGAATTATTGCAAAGCATCTTCTCAGATCATAAAGCCATCAAAGTTGAAATCAATAGCAGAAAAAACAGAGATAGAAAGTGGAACTCTTGAAAACTGAACAACATCTTGCTCAAAAAAACATGGGTTATAGAGGATATCACGGATCAATTAAAGAAATTCATGGATTCCAATGAGAATGAAAACATTTCCTACCAGGACCTATGGGATACAGCCAAAGCAGTGCTCAGAGGTCTGTTTATCTCCATAAATGCACACATGTGGAAGGAAGAAAGAAACCAAATCAAGGAACTAACTCTACAGCTTGAACAAGTAGAAAGAGAACAACAGAGGAACCCCTCGGGTACTGGAAGAAAGGAGATCATAAAGATTAGAGCAGAGCTAAATGAATTAGAGAATAGAAAAACAATTGAAAAAATCAAAAAGACCAAAAGCTGGTTTTTTGAAAAGATCAACAAAATTGATAAACCGCTGGCTAAACTTACTAAAGGAAAGCAGGAAAGGAAACAAATAACCCAAATTAGAAATGAGAAGGGAGTTGTCACCACAGATGCAACAGAAATCAAAAACATCATAACAGAATACTATGAAAGACTGTACTCTTACAAATTTGAAAACCTAGGGGAAATGGACCAATTCCTTGACTCATACCACCTATCCAAATTATCACAACGTGAAGCAGAACAACTTAATAAACCCATCACAAAGGAAGAGATTGAAAAGGTCATCAAAACACTGCCAACCCAAAAAAGTCCGGGCCCAGATGGCTTCACGGCAGAATTCTACCAAGCATTTAGAGAAGAGTTATCCCCAATACTATTGAAACTATTTCACAGTATAGAAAGGGATGAAGTACTCCCAAACTCATTCTATGAAGCCAGCATAACTCCGATACCTAAGCCTGGGAAAGATCCAACAAAGACAGAGAACTACAGACCGATATCACTCATGAACTTAGATGCAAAAATCTTCAACAAAATTCTTTCCAACAGAATATAACAACATATCAAGAAAATAATCCATCATGACCAAGTGGGATTCCTACCAGGGATGCAAGGCTGGTTCAACATCAGGAAAACAATTAATGTTATTAAACACATAAATAACACAAAAGACAAAGATCACCTGATTTTGTCCATTGATGCCGAAAAGGCATTTGATAAAGTCCAACAATCATTCATGCTAAAAACTCTTAGCAAAATGGGCATAGATGGAAAATTCCTCAACACATTAAGGGCCATTTATACAAAGCCAATTGCCCACATCATCCTGAATCGAGAGAGACTGAAAGACTTTCCCCTGAGATCAGGAACTAGACAAGGATGCCCACTGTCACCTCTCCTATTCAACATTGTGCTAGAAGTTCTAGCCAGAGCAATTAGACAAGATGAACAAATAAAGGGCATCTGCATCGGCAAAGAGGAAGTTAAAATCTCCCTGTTCCCAGATGATATGATTGTATATGCAGAGAACCCCAAGGAATCTATAAGTAAGTTACTCAAACTGATAGAAGAGTTCAGCAAAGTCTCAGGATACAAGAGAAACATAAGTAAATCAGTAGGATTCCTTTATACCAACAACGAGACTGTTAAGGAGGAAATTATCAAATCTATACCATTTGTGATAGCCCCTAAGAAGATAAAGTACCTAGGAATTAATCTAACCAGGGAAACAACAGACCTTTACAAAGAGAACTACAAGCCCTTACTACAAGAAACTAAGAGAGACTTAGATAAATGGAAAAACCTACCCTGCTCATGGATAGGAAGACTTAACATTGTGAAAATGTCTATTTTACCCAAAGTAATTTATTTATATAATTCAATCCCAATACAAGTTCCAGCATCATTTTTTAATGAGATGGAGAAACAAATCACCAATTTTGTTTGGAAAGGGAAGAAGCCCCGGATAAGTAAGGTACTACTAAAGAAAAAGAACACACTGGGAGGCCTCTCATTACCCGACCTTAGAACATACTACACTGCCACAGTGGTCAAAACAGCCTGGTACTGGTACAAGAACAGACAGACTGATCAATGGAACAGAATTGAGACCCCAGAGATGATACCATCTGCCTATGAACAGTTGATATTCGACAAAGGCCCTAAGACATTAAACTGGGGTAAAAACAGCATCTTCAACAAATGGTGCTGGCAAAATTGGTTATCCATCTGCAATAAACTGAATCAAGATCCATATCTTACACCTTATACAAAAACCAACTCCAACTGGATAAAAGACCTAAATATCAAACCTAAAATGATAAAGCTCATACAAGAAAAGGTAGGAACAACAATGGAAGTTTTAATACACAATGAGGACAGACTCCAAAATCTGTCAAAGAAACCTCAATCAACAGAAGAGAAAGTAGATAAATGGGAACTATTAAGAATCAAACACTTTTGCTCATCCAAAGACTTTATTAATAGAATTAAAAGAACACCCACAGAGTGGGAAAAAATATTTGGCAACTCTATGTCAGATCGATGCCTGATCTCCATAATCTATAAGATACTACAAAATATCAATAAGAAGAAGATAAACCATCCAATTAAGCGATGGGCAAAGGAGATGGACAGATACTTCACTAAAGAGGAGATCCAGGCAGCCAAAAAACACATGCGGACATGTTCACGATCCTTAGTTATTAAAGAAATTCAAATCAAGACAACAATGAGATACCATCTCACCCCAACAAGATTGACCATGATCCAGAAAACACAGAACAACAAATGCTGGAGAGGCTGTGGAGAAAGTGGAACCCTCCTACACTGTTGGTGGGGTTGCAAAATGGTCCAGCCTCTTTGGAAGGCAATCTGGCACTTCCTTAAAAAAATGGATATTGATATACCATTTGACCCAGTAATTCCACTACTTGGAATATATCCTACAGATTCAAGGCCTTTCACACCAACGGACACATGCACCAGAATGTTTATCGTGGCACAGTCCACAATAGCAAAACGGTGGAATCAACCCAGATGCCCAACAATAGAAGAATGGATAGGTAAACTGTGGTACATATACTCAATGGAGCACTACGCAATGATAAAGAATAACGATGATTGCAGGAAACATCTCCTAACCTGGTTTCAACTGGAAGACATTATGTTGAGTGAGAGTAGTCAGCGACAAAAGGACAAATACTGTATGAGACCTCTACGACAAGATCTCAGAAACAGACTTGTGTATAGAAGAAAAGACTCTTTGACAGCTGCAAGGGAGGGGAGGGAGGGAGGGAGGACAAGAACGGGAGGGTTTAGTTTAGGTAGTTACTAGGAATCTAGTTGGGAGAAAGCGGTGACAGCACACATTAGGAACAAGAACAACATTAAGTGGACTTCAGCATAACTTGAGTACTCCTTCCATCTGAACTCAATACTTCAAGGATAGAGTAGCTGGGGCGGGGGGCAGGAGATCATGCTGTTAGGCGAATTCCAGGCCAACTGGCACAACTAACGTTTTGCTAAGAGAGCTCTCTGCACCCCACATTGGTGAGTGGCGTCTAGGGTCTTAAAAGCTGCCAAGCTGCCATCCGAGGACACAGCAAATGGTCCCAACTCAGCAGGAACGGATGCTCACAGAGAGCCAAAATGGCATGCGGTAAAGACAATCGAGAAGACAGAGAGACCCACAGGAGTGGGTACCTACTTCGACCTGGGACCGGAAGAACCAGATGGTGCCCGGCCACCACCAGTGATAGCCATGACGGAGCTCACAGAGAGGAGCCTCACTGGCAACACAAGAATAAAAAGAGGTGCATCATGAGATCTCCACTAAAAGACCTCAATTGATGGTCCAGCGGTTTTGGGGTTCCTCTGAGAGCATGGCCCCCAGCCCTGATGCTGCCCATTCCCATAAATTATAACAAAGGTCCACTCTTTGGACAGGAATGGAATGGACTTGGCAATGCAGAGTAACCATATGTTGGAAGCACTTTATGGTTCTATACATCTATAGGATATCATCTTGCTGACTTCTGGCTGGAGGAAGGGGAGTGGACGGAGAGGAGGGGAAAGGAGACTGTTGGGAGGATGAGACATGTATGGAGCAGAGAGGAATAGTGTGCAGTCACCGGACAGGGAGAGCAGTGGAAGCTGCATATAGGGGGGCATGTAAATTTTCATGTGAATGTACATTTTCACTCAGTTATGTTAAATAAAAAAAAAAAAGAAAAGAAATGTGAAGTACCAGTCAGCCACACCTTGGAACATTCTGAAGTGACAAGCAACTTTTCACTGGAGATGAGTTTCCTAAATTATCCCTGACATTTTTCAGAGGAGCCAGTTTAGACCCAATTCTGAGACATACATAGAAGACACAAGGGTGACTGCTATATGTCCTTCCAGTGGGGGCACCAGAGAGCTACAATCAGGATTGAGGAATCCAGTCAAGGAAGTAACAAACTCCACAAGTGCAACACTCCGACAATAAGTCCTGGTACCGGTCCCAGAAGCTCTGTGGTGGAAATCATCTTGAAGTCTGCCTGTGTGCGCAACCAAGGGGCAAGCAACTGTCCAACAGCCACAAATGGAAATTCGTCAGAACCCCATCACTGATTAGTTGTATTTAGCTATACCTTGGGCATAGATGGGCTATAAAAACCCAACCCCTGGCTCTCTCAGTGGCATAGCCTACGAGTATACCATACACTCTATTGCTGCCCACTTCAAAGTACTTTCATTTTCCAATAAGGATTTCTCTTGTGGGCTAGCCAAGTCTCCCAGGCAATTCTTTCTGACTGACAAGGACCCTTAAGGGTTTTCAGAGACCCCCCAGTAACAGTTAGTTGTTGGATAAGTTCTGTCCATAGTGAAGCTACAGTTCTGATCTTCAGTTATATAGTGATCCTTGTACCTATTTCTAAAGACTAGAATTGAGAAGAAAAATAAAATGAGCTTTTGATTCCCTAATCTCTAACACTGACTATTAGATCAGATGGAGCTGTATTAATATTTGATAATTACAACACTTAGTAAAAGAAACACAGGAAGACATGCAGACACTCATGATCACTGCAGCATCGCTCACAACACCAAAAATACGGAATCAGTGTAAGTGATGTCTTGGACTAAACTGTGTTCCCCAAAAATCTGTGTCAGCTTGGCTAGGCCATGATTTCCAGCATTACATGATTGTCCACTATTTCATCTGAATGTGATTACAAGTTGTAAATCCTATATCTATGATATTAAAATCAATGAGACAGATTTAGAGACCATTCTGTTAATGAGGCAAGACTCAGGATACAAGGTTACATTGTGTCTTAAGTCCATCTCCTTCAGCTATAAAAGACAGAAGCAGGCAGAGAGACAGGGAGACCTCATATCTCCAAGAAAACAGTGACAGGAGCAGGGTTTCTACATGGAGAAGCTTCTAGACCAAGGGAAGATTGATTACAAGGACCTTCCTCCAGTCCTGACAGAGACAGAAAGCTGTCCCTTGAAGCTATCACCCTGAATTTGGACTTTAGCTTACTAGACAGAAGGAATGTCTGTTTGTTGAAGACGCTGGCCTGTCGTACCTGTGTTGTAGCAGCACTAAGACAACTAAGACAGTGCCCTTCACAGAATGAGCGCATCAGCAAAATGTGGTACACACACAAATGAAATACTATGTAACCATGAAAAACTGAGTCCAAGTAACATAACATGGATGGATCTGGAGAGCACAATGCTAAGAGAAATAAGTCAATCACATAAGGACAAATTTTACTTAATTACTTTTGTAAGAACACCAGAATAGATAGCTATCCAGAGACTAGTGTTAATTGGTAGTTGCCAGACATGTGTGGGCGGGGAGGGGAAATCAGTCTCTAGATACATCCTTTTATTACTGGTGATGGGAAAGTATGAGTGTAATGTGTACAATGTGAGTAAAGGGAATGATGCCGCTGAGTACACAAGAAAATATGATGTTTCTGCTAAAGAATATGAGATAGATAATTTTGCAGCTACACGAACAATAAGCAAAAATGAATGCACAGTCACACATGCTCGTGTATAGGCATGTATATACACAAGTCAGTGCAGGTGTGTACCTATATGTGCAAAGATAAAAGTATCTTTAGTTGTATGTAAGTACGTGTAAGTACATACATATCTATTTATAAGGCCAGTTACAGATACTTCTCAGACATAACCAATCACGTTTTGAAATAGGCTTTCTAGGTTTGAAGGTATAGGATCTCGGCCTCATGGGATAATTCAGACAACCAGCATAACATAAACAAAGTTCATGCTCTGCATTCTGGTGAGGTAAGCAGTGCCTAACGTTTCAAAAGCTCGCGGGAAGCCGTCTGAGTTACCACTACTAGTTCCTTCTCATCAAGAGCAAAAGAGAAAGAAGAAAACCAAAGTCTGCAGGGTTAATAGTCTGAACAAGTCACAGCCTTATGTACCCTGTCTGGGACCAGAAGAACTAGGGAATGTCTGGTTATCACTGCTGACTGTTCTGACCAGGGTCACAATAGATGGATGCTGATAGAAGTGGAGAACAATGCTAAAACAGGACTCAAAGTCTTAACAAGTCTGAAAAATGAGGAAATTGAACTAAATATCTGAAAATAAGCTTGGTCAGACCTTGGCAATTAAGCACAATCGTCTATTTCTTACTCTTTCATATTTGCCAAACTTTAGGAAAGTTTTTCTCCATTCTGACTGTTTATTTATCTAGTGCTGCACAAGTGAACGGCTTTAAAAAGAGAAATTTTGTTTGTCACAGTCCAGTAAACTAAAAATCCAAATCCAAGGAGTCAGATCGAGGGGAAGGCTTTCTCTGCTGGTGCTAGGTCTTCGTGATCAGTCTTCTGGACTCGTAGTGTCTGAAGCACAGGGGTCTGGTCCTTTCCAAAAGATTCCCTCAGCTCCCCAGTACTGACTTCTTTCTTGATGATATGATGTCTCCATATCTTTCTGCTAGATTCTTTCTTTCATATCTGAAGAGATTGCGTCAAGGCACAGAATAATCCTGGAGATTAAATCTTGCCCCACCAACACAACATCACCCACCTACCCTCATTAACATCATAGAGGCAGGAACTCCAACATAGAGGAGCACCACACAATACCAGGAACCGTGATCTAGGCAAATTGCTGTAGATTTAGGTGGAATACAATTATATGCATGACGTTTCTGCCCTCCGTTCCCCAAAAATCTCATATAATGTGTAAAGCATATTCATCTCATCATATTGAAAGTTTTAAAGCCCAAGTCCAAATTCCAGGAATTTCTTTTTAACCCTGAAATCTAGAATACAAGTTTTCTGCTTTCAAAATACAATGACAGAACAGGCAGGCACAAGTTTAACATTTCTCTTATTAGTGGGAGAAAAGCGGTAAAACAGGCAACAAGCAAGTCAGCAAAACACATTACAGTAGCCCTTAAAGCTTTGCAAATAATCTTCCATTCTCTCAGACATTTTACACAATGGCCCTGCCCTCTAGACTCTAGGTATCGACCACCCTCTCCAGATTCTGAGTGGACGCTGCCTGGCCCGGAACTACAGCTCTGCCTCCCAGGCCCACTGGGATAGCAACTATCTCTCCCTAAGCTTCAGGTGCACAATTTTTCAAATCCATGTAAGTGGCAACTCAACAATTAGAAACATTAGGTGCTGTGGCTCCATCCCTTCAAACCCTGGAGGTCATGACCATACCTTTGAGACCGAGGACAGCTCAGCTTCTCATGTTCTCTGTCCCTTTGGCTTCTGTTTCCTATGGCCTCATTGCCTATGCCTCAGACCCACATCTGCCCTGCTTGGCAAGTGTTCCAAAGTTCTGTAACTCCATTGATTCCAGAAGCACCAGATGCATCCCACTCCTGGCACCAAATTAAAGACTTATATAAAGGAAACAACTCATGCAGTTGAAGAAGCTGACGTCCCACATCTTGGATCAGAGTACAAGCTTCATGCAGCCATGGATGTTGGCAGACCCAAGTTCAACAGCTCAGAGATTAGAGTTCCAGATCACAAGCAATGTAGGTCAGTGAATCTCAAGATGGTAGTTCAAACTGTGAAGTTTTTCCTGATTTATCAAGCTGCAGAGGCTGGCAAACCCAGAACTGGCAGGTCAGGGAACAGGGCTCTTACACACAGGCTATGAGGGTTGATGAATCCAACAGCTGCTAGTTCAAGTCCCAGGAACCAGACGTAAAAGAGAAGAGACCACAAGCTGTTGGCAACATGAGCAGAAGGAAGTAGGCAAAGGGAAGCCAGGAGATGAAGACTGGCTGTGGATGGTGAGCCATCCTAGACACCACTCTTGCCACTATCTACAGCTTCTAAAACATTGGTCCATCCATGTTGACACACAGGCTTAACCACCACACCAACCAAAAACCAGGTCTTGTAATCTTTTTGTTCATCTCACTTGCTTCTGATGTGCCTATCATCACCCCATCACCCTAAGCTATTTATTATCATTATCACTGTTCTCAGTTTTATATTTCCACTGCTTCTATGTATAGTCACACTGTTTCCTCCCTAATTCTGAAAGGCAATTCTGAAAATAACGTTTTTGGTTACTTAAGTATTTATCTTTAAATTTGAGCCGTTTAAATTAGAACCAGAGGGGATGGCTGCTAACCAAACACTAGCGGTTCAAACCCACTAGCCTCTGCTGGTGCCACGGGGCAACGGCCCTTCTGGGGATTCAGGTAGAGCAGTCCCCGTTAGGCCACAAGACATGCTGTATGGACATGTGTATCCCATCAGGCTGCCCTAGGTTTTGGACCCATCTACAGGGGGAGTCAGGAAATGTTGGGCGTCACTCCACGAACTGCTCTTTTCGACATAAATGGTACACAGCGTACCCAGGAATCTTTTCGTTTCGCTGAATTTGGCTCCAGTGACAAGAAAACACGATGCGGTTCCCAGGTCCCTAGGTTACTGCTGGGGATTCCATTCTATTCCACAAGGTAGCAGAAGAGTGTGGTGAGGCAAATCAGTGTGTCAGAGGCAGTAGACTCCGGTCCCGGCTGCTAACACTCGTGATGCTTCCTGGCCTCCCTTTGCTTTGTGTCCTTGAGCTCCACGCCCAGTTCAAAGGTGGGTGGGGGCAATGGGTGGTGACAACTTGTCTTCATTGATCCTAGAGGGTTCTCGAGGTGCCAGATCTCCCAGCTGCTGCTCTTCCTTTTGTGCAAAGCTACCGGTCATTGCTCTTAGGCGCAGTTCCTCTCTTTGGGCTTCTTCCACACCCCTCCGATTCAGGACGGGTCTCGTGGGGCAGGGTTGGTGTCAGACACCTATGTGCAGTTTTCCTGTAGTGCATCTTGCGTGTGTGTTTGAGGGAGGCGATTCTCAAACGCTACCCACCAGTGTAGCTTTCCACTCACTTCTATCCGATGCTCCCGCACACTGGTGTAGAGAGAGAGTGGGTTGCTTCGCGGGGGAGTGTTGAAGGCTATGTGCCCATGAACTAGATGGACAGGTAGACAGAAGGCCCCCAAAGCACTATGTGTGTGTGGCCAACGGGGCTGGAAGGGTGGTGTGGAGCTGCCTGCCAGCCATGCCTACTGTTGAGGGTAGACTCTCGGGACCAGGAGATTTTCAAGGTTGCCCAGACTACGGCTACCTGGCATTCTAGATGTCACTGGGCCACCCATGTGCTTGATAATCTGGCAAGGAGATCATGCACGTGTTTAGCGATTGAGGCTTTCCCCAGGTGGTCCATATACCTGTGCCGTCACCAGGGTACAGAGTGCAGGCCCGCACACCCACACTCCCCACCCCCTCACCGCCATCGATCGATTCAGGGTGTCAGATGGGTCATGCAGTGTGGCCCCCGTTCCAGAGCCGAATCTGGCCTCGCCACGCTGGTTGTCCCCCTCGGTCTTTCCGGCTGGTGGTGTACCCCAGGGATGTTACCTCAGACAGGACCCACATATGCTCAAATGGTAGGCTGTGTATGCTGTCCAGTGTGCGAGGGTTCTCCAAGGGATCAGTGGGCTTCAAAGTTTGCAGAGAGTTGATGGGGCCCGGCTGTCTCAATGCTGGCGACTTTCAGGTGCCTGCACGCCTCTACGGACAGCCAATGCCCCTCAGCTGAGCACCATGCCCACCCCGTCCCTCTTCCATCCCCCCAGACTGTCACCCCACGCCTCTGTACCACCCAGTTCAGGAGAGGCCTTACCCAAGTGTGTATCACTTCCCAAGCTGCCTGCAACTTCCTTGTTCGCTCTGCACCCACACACCCAGGCAGTGTGTGCTCCATGGGTGCTCTCCTCAAATTGGCTTCTCCTTGGTGTGGTGCAAGTATCTGGCTCACTGCCTCTTGTGCTAGGTGTGGACCAGAACTCCTCAGTGAAGCTTTTCAATCTTTCCAGAGTCTGGTTGTATCATCTCTCATGGAAGGTCAGAGGGCCCTTCAGGAGCGAACTGTGTGTTGGGGGAGCCGTGATTCAAAGGAGACCAGGTGATGCAATGGTTAAAGCTCACGGCTGCTAACCAGAAAGGTCCTCAGATTGAACCCACTAACTGCTCTGCCCTGGTGGCCTGGTGGTGAAGCACTATAGCTGCTAACCGAGAGGTAGGCACTTCAAATCCACCTGGCGTTCCTTGATAATTCTGTGGGCCAGTTCTCTCTATACTACCTACAGGGTCAGTATGAATCAGAACCAACTTAACAGCACCTAACAGCAACAACAAAAACTGTTCTGCAAGCAAAAATACCTAGTGATCTCTTCCAGTAAAGGTAACAATCTTAGAAATCTTATGGAGCAGTTCTCATTTGTTATACAGTGTGACTATAATCAGAATCACCTTAATTCCATGGGAATCTCATTCAGAAATTCTAAAGTTGAAGGAAATTACTGTGCTTTTATTCTTCTTAAATACCCACACATTGTTGGTTGACTCTCCGTGACCTAACTGACCTTATTTCGACCACTCAGAGGAATCTCTCCATCTTCTCTTGATTTTAATCTAATACTCCTTCCAAAAACTCGCTCTAGAACAGTCAGTAGATTTATGTAGTGACTAATACACCCCAGGCACACCTTCTGTGTTTAGACTCTCTTTAACTCCCTTGGTACTCTGATGGGGCAATGCTTAAGAATTCAGGCTGCTAACCGAACGGCTGACAGTTCAAATCCATCAACTGCACCTTGGATACCTTATGGGGCTGTTTTACTCTTTCCTACAGGATTTCTATGAGTCAGAATTGACTTGATGATGAGTTTGTTATTTTATCTCCTTTATCCAGCCACCTAATTCAGGAACTGAAAATCATTTCACTACTCTCTGGATGTTAACAGATTCTTATATCTTGAATTCATATACTCTTTGATTTACATATACTTAGCTGTTAAAATGTTATGTCTTGTGAGAAGTACTGTGAAGCATGGATTTTGTTTTGTTTTTCCTTTCCAGCTTTTGTTTAGCAGCATGAAATAGACTGTGTCACTCAATAGATATTGTGCTACTATATAGACATATAATTTTACCTCTGCACGTATGTTCTTTTACTAAAAGGGTAATTTTCTTAAAGACCACTTTTGGAGTTTACTAAAGAAGCCTAGTTTTCAGCTGGAATCATTGGCAGGCTTTGTTTAAATTCCACTGGTCAAATTCAAGGTGAAACAGTCCCCTTCCTCTGCTGTATCTTATATTTAGGTAAGTATCATTTTATTGTCACCTCTAACAGAAGACATATCTTTTAAAATGCACTTAGAAATCAGGTGAAAAGACAATCAAATTGCACATCAACCAGGCTCCTCAGCAGGTACACCGATGACAGCCCTCAATCTAGCTGAACTGGGTGACTGTGGTGTTTTAATGGAGAAACTTAAAAATGTATAGAAAGCTTTGTTTTTTGGCACGTGTTGTTACTGTTAGTGAAGGAACTTGCCCACATAGACATAAATAATATATCAAGCCCAGCATTCAAAAAATTCTTAAAATGAGTTATCCTGCAAATTAGTGAATAAAGTCCATTTAAAAATATTCTGTTGATAAATGGTGTTTAATGGTTCATCCTAACTCTCATTGTGGGTATAAATGGTTAACAAGTTCAACTGCAAATCAAAAGATTAGCAGATACAGCCCACCTAGAAGCACTTCAGAGGTCCTGGCGATCTACCTCCAACATATCAGTCATTGAAAACCCCGTGAAGCAGTTTTACTCTGACACACATAGGGTCCCATGAGTCAACATAGACTCCATGGAAAATGTTTCTGGTTTGAATATCACTGGAGTTTTCATTTACATAACTTAGAAAAGTGAGAGACGAATTTTAAGAGAAAATGGTAGTCATTTAAAAAGGATCATAATAAAGCATTGATAAAGATGGTAAAGAGGAAGTAAAATGTAAAAGTGTAAAAATGTAAAAACAACTTAAAGGTTCTACCAAATATAAAAATCTCTTAGGAAAAATACATTAGTATTAATTGTCAAGTATATTTTTTATTTGAAGATATAGCAAATAATCTGAAAACCTGGACTGCATGAAGAAGAACCAGGCATCAGGTTTGGAGGAAGACTCATTAACAACCTGCCTTATAAGGATGACACAACCTTGCTTGCTGGGAGTGTAAAGGATTTGAAACACTTAACTGATGAAGGTCAGCGAGCATAGGCTTCCATATGGATTGGGCTTCAACATCAAGAAAACAAAAATTCTCACAACTGGACCAGTAAGCACCATCACAACAGAGAAGGTCTGAAGTTGTCAAAGATTTCATGTTTGTTAGTTCCTCAATCAATGTCCATGGAAGCAATAGTCAAGAAATTAAAAGACACATTACATTGGGAAAATCTCCTGCAAAGAACCTTTTTAAAATGTTGAAAAAGTAAAGACTTGAAAACTAAAGTTCACCTGATCTAAATCATGGCATTTTCAATCACATGTGTATGCAAAAAATGGACAGTGAAAAGGGAAGATAAAAAAAGGATTCATGCCTTTGAATCGTGCTGTTGGAGAATATTGAATGTACCAGGGACTATCAAAAGAACAGCTTTTAGCCAGAGTGCTCCCTGGAAGCAAAGATGATAAGACTGCATCTTAACATATTTTGGACATGTTGTCGGGAGGGATCAATCCCTGGAGAAAGATATTGTGCTTGGTAAAGTGGGCAGTCACCAAAAAAGAGTAAGAACTCAACGAGATGGACTGACACAGTGGCTACAACCTTGGGCTTAAGCATAAGCCCAACTTGTGGGCCTGATGCAGGACAGAGCAGACTTTCGTTCTGCTGTGCACAGGGTCACTGTGAGTTGGAACCAATTTAGTGGCACCTAATATCAACAACAAAGTCAAAGAGTTAATGATTTCAAATTATATATTTGTTTATATATGTACAATTTGCCAATGAACTCAAAAAGGTACATTAAAATATATTGGCATTACACTAGAAAGAATATATTTTAATTTGGGGTGAAAAATAATTTTACTTGCCACTAATTTTTTTGAACAGTTATGTGGATGACAATCTAATGGCTTCTAATGGCTTTACTAATGCTATAAAATACACTGCACTTGTTGAAAAGACACATTTTGAGAGATTTTGTTATATAATCAAACCATCATCACAATGAAGACCATGAAAATATTTACCATTCTACAAAATTCTTCTGTAGTACAAATAAAAAATTTCCAAAATATTTCCAGGTCAGAGTCTGGCTTTTCTTGCAATATGATTCTAGTTAAGGCTTTGTAAGCATGTTCACATGGCTTAATAGTCTGTATTCAATGCCTTTCCATACTTGGAACTCAGGAAACAGAGAAAACATGACTATTTTATTTTTCTTTTGGGTTATAATTTCCCCCAAAATGTATTCTTCATTGTGATCCAGGAATACAGAATATTCCTACCATCAATTCATTCAAAACTACAGATAATATGAAACTGATGTAAAGCTACATTTAAGAGAAATCGTGATTGAATTGTGTCCCCCAAAATGTATGTCGCAGTTTGGCTGGGCCATGATTCCCCATGGTCTTTGGTAGTCTTCCATTTGGGGATTTTCGTATGTGGTAAATCCTAATCTCTGCCTATGGTTAACAGGGCAAGTTTGGATTATGATAAAGAGGATTGTGTGGGACTACAACACCCTTTTTAAGGTCACTTTCTGCTCCAATATAAAGAGAGTTTCTCTGGAGCGTGGCTTGCACCGTTTTTATCCTTTCATCCTACTAGAGATAAAAGAGAAGGAAGGAAGTAGAGAAGGTGTTGGGTATCTCATACTATCAAGAAAGTAGTGCTGGGAGGATAGTCTGTCCTTCCAGGTTACTGAGGTTACTGAGGTTACTGAGGCAAGCTGCTCCCAGATCACGGACAGATGGGTGCTTCACAACGACCTTCCTCTAGAACTGACAGAAAGAAAGTACATTCCCCTGGAGCCCAATCCACAAATTCGGGCGTCCTGCCTACTGAGCTATTTAAAAAGCTTTCTTAAAGCCATCCATTTGTGATATTTCTGTCATAGCAGTGTCAGATGATTAAGACAAGAGTGAAGCTCAAAGTTCATATATATAACTTACCTTGTCCCTCAGCACAGGATACCCACAAGGCGAGGAGGATATTAATTAGAAACAGCATGTTGGATGTTCCCAATGATATGTAAATATGCACACTCCAGTTGTGCTGTTTTAGGTCTGAAATCAGATCATTAGCAGTTACCGGCTGTGACTCTAAAACGAAACACACTACAGTATTACTAAGTAAATTGATGTCACTAAGTAAATACCAAAGTTCCATGAGTTTTGCAAAATTCAGATAATTCTCATCAGTGGTTTCATAACTATTTTGTTAATTCATCACCTATTATGTATTAACACAACTTTCAGTGAGAACAGGACTGATTGTCTCCATAAGTAACATAGTATGCTAACTTAATGAAGTAAACGTATTCCTTAGCCAGCTACTTAATACGTAACTCTCTCTCTCTATCCAAGCCATGTCACTAGAACGTTGTTCTGTCCTGTGTTTCATTTCACCTGACTTTATTACTTAGGGATCTCTGAAAGTCAACTGGGGTATTCGGACCACTGTCAACCATCTACATTTTTACACGGTTATGGAATGATACGTTTTTCCTTTTAAACTCACACTTAACCACACTGGAATGTGGTCTACACTGACTTTAACCTCTCAAGACCTCAAAGGAAAGGGAAGAGAACAGAGAGGTGAACTTCTTACCTCTAAGAAAGCAGTGCAGTAAACAGAGCACATCTTTGAACGTAGGGTCCCTGCTCAAAGAAGCTCCTTGTCCAGATGAAGATTGATGAGGGTCTACAGACAGAAAGCTTTCATGTGGAGCAGAAATTCTGAATTTGAAAATGTAGCCAACTTTACTGTGAGAAAATAAACTTCTCTTTGTTGAAAATGATAAATTGTTTAGTGGAGCAGAGGAGTACAGAAATAGACTGACACATGTAAATCACTAAAATAGACTCATACATGTAAATTACTAATTTTATGAACCAATGCAATTTGATAAGGGGGAAAAATACAAAACATTTTTTCTAGGAATGTGGGAACAATAACTGGGAACTGGGAAATGAAACAAAACTGATCTTTGATTTCTTTCTCACATAAATTACATCTATTTAATTTGGAGTACAGTCTTAAATGTGACATTAAATGGTAACACCTGAGAAGTAAGCATACTTGCATACATTGTCATTGTTGGTAAATTAATACTTCTCTAAAAATAAAATGTATATATATTTAAAAAGGGACACAAAAAAGACTACTACTTATTTTTCAAGATGTTAATTTGGATTTCAGCAATAATTTATGTCCTGCCAAAGATATTGTCATAAGGCTAAAAATAGAAGTCATTATATTAGCAAGAGCTATTTGTAACGTGTCAGGCAGATGATTTACATGTATCAAACGAATAAACCCTTCAATTAAAATATTAGAGCAATCACTTCATAGACCTAGATTCACAAATGTATTCAGTATCATTATTCTTCACACACAACATAAACATTCAATTAAATATATTACATAATACTAAAATAGCTAACATTTAAATGTCTGATCTTCCCAATTTTTGTCTAGAATGAAATTGTGTTTGGAAAATTCTAAAATTAAGTTACCTGAGATAAATCTGAAGTGACCATTTGAAGATTTAGATACAACTTCTTGGCTCCTGGCTTCATTTTTACCGTATCGAGAGCCATCTCCAGTGCAGATTAAGTGTGAAACTCAGGAACGCCCAGCAATGATGACTTAACTACAGTGAGACACTTTCCTGGCCCCCATCATGTGCTCTTAAAATTGCCACACTGCCAACAATCCAAGACAGACACATCTATCCTTTAAACCAGTTGCGTTATCAGCTTCCATTGAAAAAAGTCCAGTTTACAAGTTCAGGATGAGCTTCCGCTTCAAGATGTCCTGTCTTGTAACACTGACAATTAAGTCCAAGAATTTAATTGTTCTAAGTGTTATATACTACACTGCTGAATATTACCAAAATCATCTTCGAAGGACTCCCCTTGGGAAGCTATGCACTTAGCCAGCGCCTAGCCCACCCTTCAAAGTAATTTTGGAACTCTTTCTGGGATGGTCAATAGTGAATTTTGGTGATCTAAGTTTATAAATACCAATCATATAATGTACTTCTTGTTCTTTGTTCCACACTTATTAAAAAAAAAAAAAAGTCTCTGCAGTATAGCCATTGTGAAGTAGTGCATTTCACTTCATGGAATTCAGCCCCTTCCTGGGTCCATCCACTTCACTTCCAATAAATCTGTCAACGTTACTGTAACCTGACTGTGGGTGATTACTCTCAAATATTCATTGCTTTAGGCGACAGGATTCTGAAGGATATTGTCTTGTATTCCAGAGAGGTTTTAGAACTGGCTCATCCTGTTACCAGAAAGGGCTCCTTGTGCATATAGCTATCTCCTCCAATTCTCTGGGTTTGCTGAAAGCACATCTCTCAGATCAAATCCTCTGCTTACTGTGAAGTTGGCTCTTTGAGACATTTATTACCTGCCATTTCCTTTTCCTTTCTTTTTATGCTCATTTCCTGAGACTATGTCTGGATTCATTGCCAAATTAAGTTGCGTGAGATTGCCGTCTCATGACCAGTCTATGTGTTGGACTGTCTTTTCTTTCTGGTGCACAGTAGGATTTCTGATGAAAATGTAGGCATTTAATACTTGTAAGTTTCCCCATATGATAAGAAATGCCACTTTCAGAACAGAAGCGGAAGCTCCTTGGCCAACTCCTTCATCTTGTATTATGCATTATGTCCCTACCTAAGTCCTGTATATAGGGTGCTGGCATGCACTCATGGAAGGGAAATTTAAAAGACCCAAACTATTGTAGGGGTCATTTGAATTAACTAAATTAAACTCTCTACATAGTAACTTACAGGCTAAACTCACCATTGCTGGGTCCACTCTGACTCATAGTAACCCTACAGGACAGAGACTTATCACGTAGAGTTTCCAAGGAATGCCTGGTGGATACAAACTGCCAATCTTTTGGTTAGTAGTTATAACATTTAAGCACTATGCAGCCAAGATTTCCTAGAGGCTAAACCTAACCCAAACCAAACCCACAGCAACTGAGTTGATTCTGACTCATAGTAAACCTATAGGACGGAGTGGAGATGCCCCCTGGAGTTTCCAAGGAGCACCTGGTCAATTCAAACTACTGACCTTTCAGTTAGCAGCTGTAGCACTTAACCACTGCACCACAAGGGCTTCTTAGAAGATAAGGGCTTACAAATAAAACTAAAGCTAAGAGAGATATTTTGTCATTGGTACTTGGAAGTTTCCAAAAGTAATCAAAATGATAAATTTGCCTCCTTGCAGGAGACTGTTTCAAAATGAGTTAAACAAATCAAAGAATTACGGTGTCATAATTCTGTAACCTTGACAATTAGCTGCCCAGCAGCAGCCTGTACACCCTCCCTTTCCCAGAGTTACTCTTTTTCTCAAAATGGGCCCCTTAACCAAGATGTTTCTTTGGTGAATTGAATTGTGTCCCCCAAAATGTGTCAACCTGGGTAGGCAATGATTTTCAGTATTGTATGGTTGTCCTTTTGGTGTATCTGATGTAATCGCTATTTGTGTTGTAAATTCTAACCTCTACGATGTTTATGAGGCAAGATTAGGGTCAATTATGTGAATGAAGCAGAGTTCAGTCTACAGAATTAGGTTGTACCTTGAGTCAATCATTTGAGACATAAATGGAGACATGAGCAGAGAAGAGAGAGACCTAATGCTACCAAGTAAGAAGCACCAGGAACAGATTGCATCTTTAGACCCGGGGTGATGGCATGGAGAAACTTCTGGATCAGGGAAAAGCCAATGACAAGACTTTTCCCCAGAGTAAAGAGAATGAGAAAGTCTTCCCAGGGAGCTGGCATCCTGAACTCAGAATTCTAGCCTCCTAAACCCCGGTGATGTAGTAGGTTAAGTACTCGGTCTGTTAAGCAGAAGATTGGCAGTTCAAATCTGCCAGGCACTCCTTGGAAACACTATGGGGCAGTTCTACTCTGACCTCTAGGGTGCTATGAGTCCTACCCAACTTGACAGCGGTAGGTTTGGTTTGAGTTTAGTAAACCATGATAGAATAAAGTACTGTATTAAAGCCATCTACTTGTGGTATTTCTGTTGCAGCATCACTAGATATCTAATACAGGCTCTGTTTCCCAAAATGGCCCCCTTTCCCCAGATGGTATAGTCCCTGGCATCTGTAGCCCACACTCTGCCTCCAACACCTGGCTTCCTTCCTCTCTCTGTCCCTTCAGCAGTTACTGCACTGTACCACTGAAAGCTTCCCTACTGAGCCTCTTCATTACGTGAAACAAACTTCACTCAAGAATTTAGAATTTTTGTTGATATATAACAGCTGGTCTGGTAGCTTTATGTAATTTAATAAATTCACTGATACAACCATGTAACTCTCAAATCCATTATCATTAAGTCAATTCCAACTCAAAGAGTGATTGAAAAACAGAGATAGAAAAATCGTATACAATTCCTAAGCATCTGGCCTAACATTACTGGCATGGAACTAAGTGGGTATACACAAACTATTATCACAAACTATATTTAAACTATCCCAAATGTTTTCTTCCAAAAAATAGATGGAAACAAGGTTCAGAATTACAAACAATGTGAACATGAAAATGTTTATAACCATAGAGATTATTTGACTAAACTTTTTTGAGGAAACTGTGGTATAAAGCCGGAAGAGTTTGGATTTTGTATCGCTTTCAAATCCATTTTAGTCCCTGGTGTCCATCTGGAGTTGGTTGAGTTAGTCAAATGCCATAAATTAGATTAGGAAATATTGTAAGTTGTCACTAATCCATAAAGACAATATAGATGAAGCTAAACAGAGAATACATATATATTATTACAATTGAATGAAAATGTATATTCCCGTATAAAATCACATGCTCACCTATATGCAGCTTCCACTGCTCTCCCTGCACGGTGACAGTACACTCTTCCTCTCTGCCCCATACATGTCCTATCCTCCCAACAGTTTCCTATGTCCTCCTCTCTACCCACACCCCTTCCTCATGAAGTCAGCAGAACGACAAGCTATAGATGCATAGAACCATAAAGTGGTTCCACAAAACACGGTTACTCCGTGATGCCAAGTCCAATCCATTGCTATGTGAAGAGTTGACCTTCATTATGATTTATGGACAGGGGCAGCATCAGGGCCAGGGGCCATGATTCCAGGGAAACCCTGAAGCTCCTGGACCATCAATTGTGGTCTTCTAGTGGAGATCTCAGAGTGCACCCCTATTAATTCCTGCGTTGCCAGTGAGACTCAACTTTGTGAGTTCCATTGCAACTATCACTAGTGATGGCAGGCACTATCTGGTTCTTCTAGTCATGAGTTGATATAGACACCCATTCACATGGGTCTCTCTGTCTTCTAGGTTCTCTTTGCCCCATGTCATTACGGACCTCAGTGATCATCCGTTCCGGCTGAGTTGGGACCACTTGCTGTACCCTCAGTTGGCAGCTTTTAAGACCCCAGATGCCACTCACCAGTGTGGACTGCAGAGAGCTCTAAACAGAGAATATTAAATAAAATAAACTTATAGCCTTGTAATTGAAGCAGGTACAGATCTTGCTTCAAAATTTCTCCACATAGAACAGGTCCACCTCACACATGGCCACAACTTTCCCAGTAACTTGCTCATTACTACTGTAAAAAGCCCAGACATTTCAATAGGAAAATCTTAAATCTAAAAACAAACTAGGCAACCTAACACCCTATGTAGACCAGAAGCCAACAGAATGAATGGACTGCAGGGACAAATCTGTGTATTTTCCTATTGCAGCACTAAACTCTCAGGGGGAAGCTACTATTCTAATCAATGAAGAGTTATGCAAAATTTTAATTGACACAGATTCTTCTCATTCCAGTAAACCCCACAAATTTACAACAGCTTTTGTTCTGGAGAAATACTCAAGGGCCCTAATGAAGAACAGATTTTAACCCATTCCCAGCCTGTTCTGTCTCTTTGGGTCCTACAAAGGACATGCACCCTTTTTGTCCAGTTTAGATACTCCTGTAAATCCATTATTCAAATAAAATGCTCAGAAACAGAAGGAATGTTAGATTTATCTGAAGCCAATCAAAAGATAGACCTATGATAGAAAACACCTCAAATTAAGAAGATAATCCTATTTACAAGCACTCAGGCTACCAATATGAAAGGTGATTCTCCTCCTTGATCCTATTCTATTGAACATCTTTCTTTGGTACTCAAAAGTTTATAAGCTAATGTTTATAACAATGTTGATGAATCCTATCACATGAACTGATGAAAAATCAGAAAATACCTCTAAATTGTCCCTAAAATTTCTCAATACATTTTAAAAAACAGAAGTTAAATAAGAACTTGTTCTCATAATTCAAGACTTTTTGACTGAAGCCTTAATAAATACTTGCAGTCGTCCTCCCAACAGCTTTCCCTGTTAAGAAATGCAACAGTTGGGGCAGGAGATTTTTACAAGTTATGTGAGAAAAATACCATTGTAATACCAGGCTTTCCCCTTGTTCCTCACCCGCAGCTTCTCCTTCACGATGTTCACCTTGAAGGAACTCACTTTACAGTAGCTGATTAAGGCATCATTTTGCTTTGCTTTGCTTTGCTTTGTTTTGTTTTAGCATATCAGTTCATCTGGAAGTCAATATTTGTTTGCTTTTGATTCCAGGAACTAATAATTTACTTAAACTCTTATACCCCAAAATTTTACAGAGTCTCAAGCCTATTTTTCTCAGATTTTGCATGTTGATTTACAGCCTTTTTCAGTTCAGAGGATTCTACCTTATGATAATGTGTAGATGATGTTAACTTCTCTATTCTAACTCTTAGTGGGGACATCTAACAAATAGTATTATTTTTTATTACATTTGGCCAACTGAGGTCACAAAGCTTCCAGAGAAAAATTAGAGTCAACCCAGTGTTTTAAAAAAACTTTGGGATATCTCATTTCATCAAAAAGATCACTATCAACCAAAAAGTAAAGAGATCATCTTAGCTTATCCTGTTGCTACTACCAAGAAACATTTAAGATAATTTCTACAATTTTGCAGCCACTGAAGCTATTGAATATCTAATTTTTCTATGCTTATTCTATCCACTTTACCATTATCTAAGGATTTCAGAGCCTTACCCCTTCCAGCTCTTGGAGGATGCAAAAAAACCTATCACTTAACTAAAGAGGAGCTCTTAATCCCTGTGCAATCAAGGCTACATGCTTTCTCTAGAGTCTCCTAGTTATAATTTAGAATTTTCACATTTTGTCCACTAGATTATGGGAATGCTTTAAGAGCCCTCACTCAAAAACACAAAGGACAAAACAGACCCATTAGTTGTTACACTGTTAAGCAAGACAAGTCTGTGATTGGCTACCCCCAGTGTAGCAGTCAATGAATTACTTGGCTAGACAAGTTGAGGTTATAGCAAATACAGTTTTAGGAAAATCTATTGATGTTTATGCCCTTTACACAGTGTCAAACATTTTGAATTTTTATCTTAACACTTTCCTCAGGTTGGCAGGCTGACTTCTGATGAAGTCTTCCTTTGACCACTTCTACTACTCAGTTACATACTGTGAACTCTCTGAATCTCTCTACATTATTAATGTTTAGCTAATGAGGATGACCATTCACCCATGATTGTTTCACTCATGCTCAACAGGTTTATTTCCTAGAAAAGTGTTATCAGTTGAATTCTGTCTTACCCACAAATGTGTGTCAACTTGAATAATCCATAATTTATTATGTGGTATCCATCGTTCCATCATTGTCATCTGATGAGACTTACTTATGCGTTGGAAATTTACCTATGTGTTGTAAATCATACCTTTATGATGATTATGAGGTTAGATTAACAGCAGTTGTTAATGAGTCCATATTCAACCTGTAAGATTAGATTGTGTCTTAAATCAACCTCTTTTGAGACATGAAAGAGAGAAATAGTAGACAAGCAGGGGAAATTAATACTGCCAAGAGAACAGCACCAAGACAGAGTGCATTCTTTGGACCTCTGGTTCCTATACTGAGAAGCCCCTTCACAAGGGGAAGGCAGACAACAAGGATATTTTTCCGAGAGAGAACAGCTTTCTCTATAGCTGGCACAACTAAATTGGACTACTGTCCTACTGACTGTGAAAGGTTAAATCTGTTTCTTAAAGCTATTCACTTGTGGTATTTTTATTATAACAGCACTAGATAACTAAGAAAACAAGATTTGCAAGAAACCATGTTACCAAATCTTCATTTAGTTTTATTTATAGATAGATTATATTTAAAACCTGAACCTACCAGCTCCCACTAACAGGGAAGATATGTCATACCTACTCAAACCAGCACTTGAAAGTAACTCCCTTCCTGAAATCACTTCAACAGAGCAAACTGAAATAATCACACTCCCAAAAACTTGCAAACTGGCTTCTGGATCATCAGTAACTATTTTCATGGACTTCAGATAGGTTACTGGTATTATTCATTATTTTTGGCACGTTAAGTATTCCTAATACTTTTCGACTCGACGACACTTGGCTTTTAATACTTTCTAAGAGCCAAGTGAAAAGGACTGTTTAGTAGCAGACCTCTTAGAAGTCATTCTATTGCCCTCTTTTATTGCTGTTATAAAATACAAACCCATGAACCCAAATGAGGTTCCACAAAGAAACTAAATTTAAGGAAACAACTTGGCTCCTAGAGCACTTAAACAAGTTGTTTCTCAATTAACCTTCAAAGATGCCACCCTCGTTCAAAACCATGATAATTCCAATCATAATCACAATGAAGTGTAGGAAATAGAAAAATACTAATAGAACAGTTATGCATCCTGTAAATATGACACCTGTAAAATGTTGCCTGTCAAAATCTGAGTGGAAAGAAATTTCAGAAGCACTTTTTAAACAGCAACAGTCAACCCTCACAGATGAAATTAGAAAATGAAAGCAGGTCAGTTGTCACCAGGATCCAACCACTGGATTGGGAATTGGGCTTAGTAGAAAACCTGTCTTCCCAGAATACTTACATGTTGTGATAGTTAGAAATCGCTGGCATGATAATATGGAAATAACAGAAGATGAACCATCAAGTCTTTAGAAGCAACTTGGGGGAATTTTTCTGTAGTTATAGACCATGTTTTTCCTCATACTTTAGAATATCACTAGCTCGACATGAGACAAAGCACCCGATAGCCAGTGATAAAAACTTTCCCTCCTTCCATCTTTCTTCCGTTTATGTGGTCTCTGTCACTTTCTAAGGGGCCACAGTTGTTTAGCTTGAAAGACACTATCTTGCTGCTGTCTGGATTCACCATCTTGGACCTTAGCCACAAGACAGGAGCTAGGCAGTAAGAGAAAGAAGCATCATGTATCTTTCAACAGAAGAAAAAGTACCCTGTAACCATGGATCCACATTTTTCCATGTACTACCTTCCTTCTATCTATGTGGCCTATATTGCTTTGCAACACTCCACAGTTACTTGAAGTGAGAGGTAGCATATTGCTGCAGCCCAGATTTGCCTTCTAGCCACTTGCTGAACCCTTCACTGCCATTTTTGTTTGATTCATCTATCTATCTGTCCGTCCGTCCGTCCATCCATCCGTCTGTCTATCATCTATCTGTCTATCACCTATCTGTCTATCTATCTATCTATCTGTCGATCTATCTGTCCATCCGTCCGTCCGTCCGTCCATCCATCCATCCGTCTATCTATCTATCTATCTTCTGTCTAGCTGTCTGTCTACCTATCTATCTATCCAATCTATCTATATTTATTTTTGTTGTTGTTACTTTCTCTGCCTCTAACTTTCATTCTTTTCTTTTCTTCTCCCACTGTGCCCCATATGTCATCCTCTGCCTTTCTTGATGAGCAATGCCACACTGCTCAGCTGAAGAGCCACCAGTGCATAGCTGCCCCAGGTCTACGTCTCTTCTGCCTGTAGAATCCCCCAGAGCCATTTTTTGTTTTATTTTTTACAATTTCTTCTTTCCTTCTCCCTGTAATTGTTTCTCCCTTCAAGCTAGCCCAGTGGGTGTACCTTCCCCTTCATAGCAGGCTACCATCACATCACTCTGCTAAAGATCCATTGTGCACAGCCTCCAGGATCCCTGTCACTCACTCTGGCAGGTTCACTCAGAATCTTCTTCTTTTGCTTTCTTCTCTGGTTTCTCTTATCTCCCTCCCTCCCTTTCTTTCCTTTCTACTCTCAAGCAGGCCCCATAAGGTATCCTCTCTGCTTCTCAATGGCAGTGTTGCACTGCTTGGCTAGAAATCCACTACTCCATGGCCTCCTCAAGTCCTAGCCACTGCAGACAACCATTTCTTTTGCTACAATATTTTTTATTTATTTGTTTCTTTTCTCTCTAACTCTTCCTTCTTTTCCTTTATCCTGTCACCTTCTCAAAAGGCTGCTACACGTTACTCAGCTAGGTGTTACCAGCACATGGACTCACCTGCCTGTCAAATTCTAGTATACCTTCATTTTATTTTATTTTTCCTTCCTTTTTTCCTTTACCATTTTTTACACTTGTTCCTGTCTCTTTTTTCACTCACCCATTTAGCTCTTTCCATCCATTCTTCTCCCTTCTGTTTTGTCCATATGCACCAAATGCTGAGTGTCATGCTCCTCAGGAGCATAAATATGGTCACCATTCACTGTACCATGGCCCAGCCATTTTAGCCTCAGTCACTGCCACAAACTACCAATGCCTGCCCCTGCCCTCTGGTGGGTTTGCTTTGCTACATTATTAGCTGAGTGACCAGACTTGACAGTCTGGACAACATGGTGACAAGTGTTATGCCCATAGGTAAGAAAGCAACAAAATTTACTGTCTGATTCCCCAGATATAACCAAAGATATAAAACAAAAAGCAGGGTGAAACAAAGAAATCTACAATCAATAAGCAAAAGAAACAATTCCTGAATTGTCAGAGATGGCAGACAATATCAAAACATACAAAAAACAGGAGAGAGTTGCTCCCAAATGCTACCACAATAAAACACCAGGTTATCAGGCATTAGAACAACCTGAAAGGGAATTCAAACATATTTTTCACATTTAGGGGCTTCAAGAAATGAAGGAAATTACAGACTAAAATAAGAAAAAATATAGAAAAAAATGAAACTATACACAAAATTAGGGAAAACACAGACAAAATGGAAGAATTTAGGAAAATGACAGAAACAAAGTGTCAAAATAAGCAAACTATTGGACATCATGCGAAACCAGGAATTAGACACCCAAAAGGTAAACTTTACAATTTCAAATGGACAATACAATGAGGCTTTAGGGTCAAATTGGAAGCAACAGAAGACAAGATCAGTGAAATCAGAGACAATATTTTTGATACCACTCTGAAAGAACAATCAGGCAAAAGAATGAACATAAATGAAGAAGCCCTGAGATTGATATGAGATATCATCAAAAGGAAAAATTTGGCTGTGTTCATAGTTCCAGGACCAGGGAAGACAATGAAAAACACAAAGAAGATCACTGAAGATTTGCTGACAAAAAACCTGCCTTAATATCAAGAAAGATGAAAAATGTCCATCCAATAAACTCAATAAAACCCGTACAGGATAGTTCCCAGAATATAATCACTGACGCATGTCAAAATCATACTTACTAATTCCAAAGACAAAGAAAGAATCCTGAGAGCAGCTCAAGAGAGATGAGAAGTCATGTACTGAGACGAAACAATAAAAATAAGCTATGGTTACTTGGCAGAAACCATGGAAACAAGAAGACAATCATATGATGTACATAAAGTCTTGAAAGGGAAAAAACAGGAATTAAGGCAATATGAGATCTTCAATTAAGTCAGTGAAACTGCCACTTTGCTTACATTGTACAAACAACTTGGTCAAGTTTCATAATTTTGGTATATCAGTGTCTCACAGGTGCTTTCATATTAACATGTGAGGGTGTCTTGCTGAGTGGCATTTATTATTGTTGTGTGTTTTGGTGTGCCATTGTGAGAATGTCAGAGGTTCAATTTGAGCACAAAACCACAGTAAATTTCTTGTTAAACTTGGCAAGAGTGGAGGTGAAATCAGAGACATATTAGTCTAATTTTATGGGTGCCACATCCAGTGCCCCAACAGTCAGCACTAGGAAGGGTCCGAGGCTGAGACGGGCAAGAAAGGGGATGGGGAAAAAACCACTCATACAAGAAACACATCACACAGAAAAACACACCACATAAGATAATTTTGGGGCCAGGTGAGATCAAGGTCTCTGATGGAGGACCATGGACCCTGATTATCTTTTACAAGCTTTACTTATATGCTTAACAGGTAGGAAGGCTTCAGGGCAGCACACACTGCCAAAAATGGTCATCATCTTTGTAGGAAGTATTTGGATTGGTTACAGAGAGCACAGAAGTTTTGTCTTTGAATAAAGGACAGGAACATGAAATAGTTTTAGTCTGGGCTCATTATCCTGCTAACAGTTTCAAGGAAAAAGTTTTGCCTGAGTTGCAAATAGTTTAGCCCAGACTTATCATTCTGCAAATAGTCTCAAGGAAATAGTTTAACCTGAATTGCAAATAGTTCATTCTGGGCTTATTATTCCACAAATGGTCTCAGAGCACCAAGCAGGAAAGTACAAACATGGGGGGAGGGAGGAAAGGGCAAGACAGCTAGGACACAGTAGCTCCCAGCCCGCAGCATTATGGGAATAATGCCATGAAGAAAACAGCAGTGTACAAATGGGTTAAACATTTTTCTGAGGGAAGAAAAAGCATCACTGATGAAGAGAGGTCAGGGCAGAGAGTAAAAAGCAGAACTGACAAAAAATGTTCCAAATGTTCAGTTCACTTGTGGGTCAAAATTGTCTTATGACTGTCAGAAGCAAAGTAGACAAAGTAAACATTGATACAGAAACAGTTAGGTAAATATTAACTGAAAATCTTGGCATGATAAAGGTGTATGTCAAAACGGTCCTGAAAGATCTCACTGATGAGAAAAAGTAAAAGAGAGTTGAAGTTTGTCAAGACCTTTTGGGGAGGCAAGTTGGTGTTTTGGGTCATGTTATTAGTGGTGATGAAACGTGGGTGTGCCACTGGGACCCTGAAACAAAGCATCAAAATACACAGTGGAAATCAGCATATTCTCCACAACCAAAAAAGTTCCGTCAGTCCAAATCAAGAGTCAAAATGATGTTGCTAACCTTTTCTGATATCAGAGGGATAATTATGTTTTCTATTTGGAAGTGCTGAAAAGGCTGAATGGAAAGCACAAAAATGACCTGAACTTTTAGCCAACAACTCACAGCTTTTGCATCCTAACGATGTACCAGCTCATACAGCACTGTCTGTGAGGGAGTTTTCAGCCAGTAAATAAATAAATGTATTGGAAAACCCTCCCTACTCACCCAATCTGGCCCCCAATGACTCCTTCTTTACTTAAATATAAAGGAAATATTGAAAAGAAAATATTTTGATGGCATTCACGACATTAAGGATAATATGACGACAGCTCTATGGGCCATTCCAGAAAAAGAGTTCCAAAATTTCTTTGAAGGATGGACTAGGCACTGGCATCTGCGCACCACTTACTAGTTCTTCAAAGATGATGTAGTGATATTCACTAGTCAGGTATATAGCACTTTTTCTGGGATGAATTCATGGACTTAATTGCCAAATCAAACTTACGTGAGTTAGTAAAGGGAATCATTTGGTTAGAGATACAACAGCACCAATCTAGAACACAAGACAAAATTAGTGAGGCATAAACCTAGGTAATGAATGTTCAAAGACAAGACAAATAAAAACACTTTACAACAAGGGAACAGAGATGTCAATCTTTAAAAACAACGTCAGAACAATAAAACAGAGAATAAATGACATAGCAACAGAACTTTCAAATGGAGATTAAGTCAAGGTATTATCAAGTAAATAAAGGCTGTTTTGAGAAAAAGGACAAATTTCAAGGTAACCACATAGAAATTTAAGAAGCACATAAAGTCTTAGCAAACACAAAATGAACAGTGGAAAAAACAAACAAAATATCTCCATAAAAAATAATTTAAAACAGCAGAATAGGAGGAAAAAAAATGTCAGTACCACAAACAAAAAACACTACAAAATGACAGTAACAAGCTCACACCAATCCATACTCACATTGAACATAAATACTTAAATGCACACATAAAGAGATAGAGTGCCAGAATGGTAAAAACAAATAGGACTCATCAATACATGTCTACAAGAGACACATCTTAGAAACAAAGACATAAATACACAAAACTCAAAGAGAAGAAAAAATATACCAAGCAAACAGCAACCTAAAAAAAGAGGAGAAATGGCAATCCAAATCTCAAACAAAATAGACATTAAAACAAAATCCACCATAAAAGACGAGGAAGGACATCACATAAGGATTAAAAGGATAATACACTGTGAGGCCATAATCCTAGTAAATATCTTAGGCTGGATTCTCTAGAGAAGCAAAACCAGTAAACCATAAAAATATACACAGAGAAATTTAAATCAAGGAAACGGCCCGTGCAGTCTTAGAGGCCATATCGTCTCAAGTCTATGAGTCAAGATAATGGCTTCTCCACACTAATGTAGCCATAGAGTCTGGCGAATCCAAGATTGACAGATCAGGAAGCACTGTTGTTGCTCACGGTCTATGAAAATCAGTTAATCTCAAAATCAACAGAAAAGACCCCAGGGAAGCTGTCAACTCAAGTCCCCAGAACTGGATGTCAGATGAACAGGAGCAAGCTTTGATCCAGAATGAGCAAAGCCCCACTCTGCCAGAACATCTTCCCACACTTGATTCAGATGACACTCCCAAAGAAACACCTTTCCAACTGATATGCTACTCACAGAAGATCCTCTCAGAGAAATGATCACGTGTGAAGTCTCTATAGGGAAATGACAACAGCATCACACCAATGCCAAAACACTGAAAATCACAGCCCAGCCAAACTGACACACAAGCATAACGATCACAATGAATAACTGTGCACCCGATGACAGGACTCCAAAATACATGAAGCAAACTGTAACACATTAAGAGAAACTGACAATTCCACAATCATGGCAGGAAATCACAACACACCACTCTTGGTAAAGGATGAAACATTCAGAAGAAAATCAACAAAGATACTGCCATGTTTTGAATTGTGTCCCCTGAAAAACTGAGTATAAGTTTGGCCAGACCATGATCACCAGTATTAGGTGGTTGCCCACCATTTTGTCATTTGATGGAATTTTACTATGTGTTGTAAATTCTATCACTATGAATAAGATGGATTAGTGGAAAGTTATATTGATGGGGTCTACAAGATTGGATAGTGTCCTGAGCCTACCTCTTTGGAAATATAAAGTGAAGACAAAGTAGAGAGACAAACAGGGAACTCATGCCACCAAGAAAGCTGCAAAAGGAACAGAGTGTTTCCTTTGGACCTGATATTCTTGCATTGAGATGATCCCAGGGTCAGAAAAAACTGGTGCATCATAAAAATCTTCCTCCAGAGTCAACAGAGAGAGAAAGCTTTTCTCTGGAGATGAATTTGGACTTCCAGACTCCTGGATTGTGAGAGAACAAACTTCTTTTTGTTAAAGCCATCCGGCTGTGAAATTTCTGCTATAGCAGGACTGGATGATTAAGACAGATACAGAAGACCTAAAGGCCACAGTAAGCCAACCTCATCTTAAAAACGTGTAAAGAACAGTCCACCCAACCGTAGCAAAGTACATATTCCTTTTCAATGTTACGAATGTTCACCAGAATAGATCACATTTTAGGCCACAAAGCAACCATCAACAAAATCCAAAACACTGAAATAGTACCAAGCATCATCTCTAATCGCAACATCATTAAAGTAGAAATTAAAAACAGGAAGAGTGAGGACAAAAATCAACATGAAACAATACCCTAAATTATATCTTGCTTAAAAAATACCAGTCAATAGAAGAAATCGATGATGAAATCAAACAATTTCTAGAATTAAATGAGCATGAAAATACATGATGCCCAAGCTTTTGCAATACAGCAAAGACAGTGCTCAGAGTTCAATTTATTGCAATAGATGTGCAATAGGGACAAGATCAAAACATTAGCTATACAATTTGAACAAATAAAAAGATAGCAGCAAAAGCAACCAACAGCCACCAGAAAAAGGAAATAATAAAGATCAGAAGAAAAATAAATAAGAGGATAGAAAAGCAATAGAAGGGATCAACAAAACCAAAAGTTGGTTGTCTGAAAGAAGTACATAGTGAGCTGAGAACACTGTGCTGTGCTTCAACACGAAAAATGTGCAACGCTTAATGGGAAAATGTCAGATGTAGTAAGGAGTCAGTTTCAGAGTGCAACCACTAGCCAAATTTGGAATAAGTTGAGCTTCAAAAATTAAAATGACTATAATCAATCTTTCTCCAAAGAAGACATTCAGGAAGCTAAAAGACATATGAGGAAATGTTCATGATCATTACCCATTAGAGAACTCCAAATCAAAACTACGATGAAATACCATCTCACCCCAACAAGGTAGGCACTAATCCAAAAAAACACAAAATAACAAAGTTTGGAGAAGCTGTGGAAAGATTGGAACTTTTCTACACTGTTTGTGGGAATGTAAAATGGTACAACCTCTATGGAAAACAACTTGGTACCTCCTTACAAAGCCAGGAACAGAAATATCATGATCGAGTAATCTCACTGCTTGGAATACATCCTACAGAAATAAAGGCTGTCGCACAAACAGATACATCCACACGAATATTTACTGCAGCATTGTCTACAATAGCAAAAAAATGAAATCAACCTAGACTCCATTGACAGGTGAATGGCTAAACTGTGGTATGTGTACATAATGAAACATTATCCACTATGATTTTGTGAAACATCTCATAATCTGGAGTCAACTCAAAGACATGCTGAGTGAAATAAATGGGCTAATTGTTCATCCACTTGAATAATATGTGGTTAGTTCTCACAGTCAAAGCCATGTCACCGGAACTCTCTTCTGTCCTGTGCTTCTTTTCATCCTACTTCATTACTTAAGGGTCTCTGAAAACTAACTTGGGTGCTCGTACCATTTTCAATCATCTGTATTTTTATGAGATTGGGGAAGAAAACTGTTTTGAAGTTTTTGTCCATTTGTTGGTTTGAAAACTCACACTTGATCACTCTAGCTAGTGCAACACTTTCAGACATTGTTAGTATTGAAACGATTTCTAACTGAAGTCTATTGAGGCACCCGTTTTATATGGCTCAGTACATTCTGACACATACAATGATTTCCCCTTTATCAAAGAAATATCACTCAACTCTCACTTTTCTGTACTCTACTCTCACGTGTTTTTAATTGCTTTTATTCTTCCATTTCATATACATATGTGGAGATGTATACGTGTGTGTATATATACGTATGAGCACTGCCCGTTAAGATCATCAGCTCATCCTAGAAAAAGTGCTACCTACCTCATTGATGAGTATCACTTTGGTCACCTTCAAAGTACTCCCCTTGGGAAGCTAGGCACCACCAGCAGCAATTTTGGAACTCTTTTTCTGGACTAGCCATCAGAGCCATCATTGTATTATCCATGATGCCCTGAGTGTCATCAAAATGTCTTCCTTTCAATATTTCCTTTATCTTCTGGTAAAGAAAAAAATGCATTGGGGGCCAGACTAGATGAGTAGGGAGGTTGTTTGAATGTATTTATTTGTTTGCTGGCTAAAAACAGAATTACATACAACTATATAATTGCAATTGTGAACTTGCCACCTTGTCACCATGCACAATGGCCATTCCAGAAATACTTCCAAGATTTCCTTAACGGGTGGACTAGGTGCTGGTATCAGTGCATAACTTCCCAAGGGAAGTACTTCAAAGGTGACTGCAGTGATATTAAGCAATGAGGTATGTAGCACTTAAAACAATTAAGTTATGGACTTAGTGGTCATATCTTGTATAAGCATATATACATACAAAAATATAAATATCTAGAATTTATTTATAATGAAATATGCCTACATTTCAAACGATATTTGTCATGGATTAAGATATCATCCTTTATATCAAGAATTGCTTTCAAACACATAATTTAGTACTAAATACATAATATTACTACAAAGGTAGAGAAACCATTCATTGACCAAAACCATAATTGTGTGTTAAAATCTATGAGTATATTTGTTTATTTGCTTATAATAGCTTCAAAGTATTGAAAAATATTTGAAATTATGTACAATCAAGACTTCCATGGTAGTCTATAATCTGACCAATTTCTAATAATAACAACTATATAGTCAACCTGAAACAAAGTCTAACTACTTGAGTTCCCAAAAGCAAGCAGAAATTGGAAAGGATCTAATATCTAGAAGAATAAAATAAACCTCTGAAATCCATATTTTCCCATCTTTTAACTGAGGACACACCCCAGTCCACATGATGCATGGATGACAGAGCTTAAGCAGAAATGAGCAGTCTTGTTTTTGTGTTAACTTAGAAATCTGAGTCAGGCTTGAAAAAGTACTGAGGACCGAGATAGAAGACAATAAGAAGCCCCATCAAGAAAACCCCTAAAATCTGCATACATCACTCCATTGATTATTACTGACTCTACACTAGACATTGTGAATTCCAAGAAGTCCAGTAACAGGCAACTGTAGCAGAACTGAAAGCACTGACAAGTTCAAATATTCCCAATGTGAGAGAGGTAGAATTTGGAGTTCAAGGTTTGGGCAGTTTAGTTAATTTCCCATAATTCCTCTTGAAACTCAGAAAGAGGTGTGACTTAGAAGTACCACATAAATTTGAAAGAGATGCACCCTACCAAGCCCTAAAGGCAGGTCTCCAGAAAACAGTAGTACAGTATGAGGAATAAAGGAATTCAAAGAAAATCAATAATTTTTAGAGGAAGATGCAAGAAAATATAATTTCTACAATGGCACTACTCACACTAGCTGTTATAGAATTAAAACCTTGTTACATTTGTTTAACATTGTGTGATAGTGACAAAATGATAGATAAACTGTTCAATAGAACTCAGGACTTTAGAAACTGATCAACTCATGTAAATCACTAGTATTAAGATCCAATGCATTTTGATGTGAAAGGAAAAAAAAAAGATCAAAGACCTAAATATCAAACCTAAAACAATAAAGATCATGCAAGAAAAAATAGAGTTAACAATGGAAGTTCTAATACACAGCTTAGACAGACTTCAAAAATCCAACAAAGCACAATCAACAGAAGAGAAATAAATAAATAGGAGCTACCATGAATCAAGCATCTTTGCTCATCCAAAGACTTTATCAAAAGAGTTAAAAGACCAACTACAGTATGGGTAAAAATATTTGGCAACTATATGTCAAACCAACATCTGATCTCCATAATTTACAAGGTAATAAATTATCAACAAGAAAAAGTTAAATGATCCAATTAAGTTGTGGACAAAGGAGATGGACAGACCATTCACCAAAGAGGACACCCAGGTAGCCAAAGACATGTGGGGAAATTCTCATGATCATCAACTATCAGAGAAATGCAAATCCAAACTGCAATGAGATACCATCTCACTCCAACAAGTTTGGCAATAATCCAAAAAACACAAAACTACAAATGCTGGAGAGACTGTGGAGAGACTGCTACAGTGCTGGTGGGATTGCAAAATGGTACAGCCTCTTTGGAAAGCAAATTGGCACTTCTTTAAAAAGCTGGAAATAGATACATCATTTGATCCAGTAATCCCACTGCTTGGAATTTATCCTACAGAAACAAAGGCTGTCACAGTAACAGATACACATACACAAAAACTTATTGCATCACAGTCTGCAATAGCTGAAAGATGGAATCAACCTAGATGCCCATTGTGGTGGTCAAGATTGTGTTATCTTGGCAACTCCATGTTTGGACGCTGTATCAAGTGGCAGGGCAGGTTCTGTGGTGGCTTTCCTCCCCTTAGCTCTCATCTCTCTGCCTTCCACCACCTACTTCCTGTCTGCTCATGTTGGCAGGAGCTTCTGCTCTCTTTTGTGTCTGGTTCCTGAACCTGAACTAGCAGCTGTTGGATACATCAACACTTACAGCTGGCACTTGAGAGTCCTGTTCATTTACGTACCAATCCTGGGTTAGCCAGCCTCTGCAGTTAGCCAGCCTCTGAGTCCAGCAGAGACCTCACAGTCTTGCCACCAGCTTGCAATCCATTGACCTACACAGCCAGTGATCTAGAACTCTGGACTCTTTCCTGCTGATCTTGGGTTCATCAGCTCCTGTGGCCATGTGAGGACTGTGCCAGGACTTGGAACTGCAGCTTCTACAATTGCATGAGCTGTTTCCCTTATGTATGAATCTTGCCTTGTACTTTCAATCTTTCCTTGTGCATGTATGTTACTGGTTTTGCTTTGCTAGAACCCTTAGCCTAAGACACCCATTAACAGGTGAATGGATATACAAAATATGGTACATATACTCAGTGGAACACTATCCAGTGATAAAGAAGTGATGACTTTAGGAAGCATCTCATAACCTGGTTTCTGTTGGAAGACATTATGCTGCATGAAAGCAGTTGGCAGCAAAAGTACAAATTATTATATGAGACTCCTGCTATAAGGACTTAAAATTAGACTTATGTACAGAATAAAAGACTCTTTTATGGCTACAAGAGTGGGGAGGGAGGGAGATGCTTGGTCATAGATTAGATAATTGATAGAAATTTGGTTAGGTGAAAGCTCTGAGAGCACACAGTAGAAAGTAGATCGACTTAACTGGACTTCACCATAAACTGAAAGCTCTTCTAGTCTCAACCGAATTTTACAAGAATAGAATAGTAGGGATACGGTCTAGGAACCATGCTGTAGGGGGACACTGAGCTCAATTGGCATAACTAGCCTATTGCTAAGAGAGTCTTCTGCACCTTATATTGGTGAGTGGTGTCTGGGGTTTTAAAAGGTAGCAAGCTGTCATATGAGGTACACCAAATGGTCTAAACTCATTTGGAATGGATGATCACTCAGAGCAACAAACACAAGAGGAAAAAAGAGCCCTGGAGACAGAAGAGCCCATGTGAATCGGAGACTGTATCAACATGTGACCAGAAGAACCAGATGGTGCCTAGCCATCATCAAAGGCAGCTGTGGAGGGGCACACCATATTGAGTTCCTGTAGCGACATGAGGAAAACAGGGGTGCTGCTCAAGAACTCTACTAAAAGACCACAATCGATGGTCCGATGGCCCAGGGGATCCCCTTGGAGCAAGGCCCCTAGACCTATTGCTGTCCCTGACCAGAAAAGACTACACAGGTCGGCTCTTTGGACAAAAACAGGTTAGACTCGGGGACACAATGTGAATGTAACACGTATGTACTTTATGGTTCTACGCATTTATAGGATGGTGTCCTAATGGTCTCTTTCTAGATGGGAGACAGGAGGGTGGAGATAGGGGACAGGAGCTTGTTAAGAGATTACAAGTATAGAATGATAGCAAGGAGTGTGCTGTCACAGGGCAAGGAGAGCAGAGGGAGCTGTAGATACCTGGGCATGCAAAATTTATTTGGATTGTATAGTTTCTCTTAATCTCAATTTTTTTTAAAAAAGTTTTTCCCAGATATGTTAGAGCAGTAGTTAGAATGTGGAATGGTAAACAAAACTGAACATTGGCCTCTTTCTCATACCAAATAAATTGTTTTAATTGGATCATCATCCTAAATGTGAAGTTAAAAAAATAAAACTTCTGAAGAAAATGCTATGGAATATATTTAGTCATTGGTATTAGACTAATATTTCTTAAGAAAGAAACATAAAAAAGGGTACTAATTATTTTTATAAAATATTAGTTTGGACATCTAAACAATTTTAAATTCATGTTTACCAAAATGTATTACCATAAAAATAGAATTAATCTTATATAGGCAGGAGACATTTGAATGTATCCGACAAAAGATCTTTAGTTATTACCCATAAACACTTCAATTAAAATATTAAAGCAATCACTTCATAAACCTACCTTCATAAAATAGTTTAATATCATTATTCACCAGTGAAACACAACATAAAGTCATTAATTGTATGATGCATTCATAAAATAGCTGATATTTAAATGTCTCATGTTTCTAAATTTTTTTGTTATAAGAGGCTACATAAGAAAATTTTAAAATTTTAAAAATTGAAGTAAATCTGAAACGCTCAAAGAAAGGTTTGGGTATGTATTATTTATTGCTGGCTCCATTTTCATCCTGTCAACAGCAAACTCCTGTGCAAACCTAAGCATGAAACTAAGGAATGTCCATTAACAATGACATAACTTCAGTGAGACACTCTTTCCCAGATCACATACCCTTGAAACGGTATATCCTTTAAGACAATTGCCTTATGAGCTTCCGTTTCAGGAAGTCCTGTCTTACAAGTTTCTGCCACAGGTTGTCCTGTTCACAGTCAAGTACAATCTTTCAGTGATTTAAGTTTCTAAACATCAATCAAGATGTACTTCACGTTCTTTGTTCTTCTGTTATAAATCATCACCACATTCTATCCTTTTTGTACTGCTGGATTTCGAGACATGAAGTTTTCTCTTCCATGACTGAGCTACGTTTCTACCATCAAGAAATCTTTCAACTTTGCGTGGACCTGAGCATGAGTGATTCAGTGTTGTACCTGGTAGGATTCTGAAGGACATTGTCTTCCACTCCCAAGAAGTCATGGAACTAGCATGCCCTACTCTTGGCAAGAATCCCTTGTGCCCAGAACTACCTCTCCAAATTCTCTGGTTCGCTGAAAGTAAGACTCTTTGATCGAAGCCTCTGCTTAATATGAAGATGGCTCTTTGAGAGATTTATTGTGTGTCTTTTCCCTGTACTTTCATTTTGTGATCATCTCCTGAGTGCCCTTCTGGGTTCTTTACTAAATTAATTTTGGTGGGACTGGCATCTAATAACCAGTCTGCGTTATTGAACTCTGTTATTTTCTACTAGGGTGCCTTAGGATTTTCATGAGTTGTTAGGTTAAATATCTTATTTGCAAGTTTCTTCAAAAAGACGGGAAATTCCTCTTTCAAGGTTGAAGCAAAGTCTTCCAGTTTATATGACTAAGCATTGTGCCTCTGCATCAGTCTTGTGTTTAGGCTGCTGGTATGCAGCCTATATGTTCCTTCTAGAGAAACATTTAAAAGACAAAAGGTTACTGTGGGAATCATTTAATTTAACTAAATTAAACTTTGTGTACAGTAACTTAGAAGATAAGGCTTACAATGAAAGTTCAAACAATGGGAGGTGTTTTTTACTGGTACTTGGACACTTCCAAAGAATTCAAAATGATACCTTCATTTTCTTGCAGAAGATTTCTAGATAAGCTAAACAAATGAAATAGTTAACTGCCCAGCCATTCTGTCCAGCAGAAGCTGCTACATCCTAAAATTACTCTTTTTCTCAGAACAGCTCCCTTTACCAAAATGTATCACTTGTGGATGGAATTGTGTCCTCCAAAAATCTGTCAACTTGTCTAAGTCATGATTTCCTGTATTAGAAACTCCTCCTTTTTGTGATCCGATGTGATTTATCACTTTCTTGTAAATCCTAGCCTCTGTGATATTTATGAGGCCACATTAGAAGCAGGTATGTGAATAAAGTAGGATTTAATCTACAGGAGTAGGTTGTATCTTGAGTCAAACTTCTGAGATACAAGATACAGAAGCGAGCAGAAAAAAGAAAGGCTTCATGCCACCACAAAAAAATGCACCAGGAGCAGAATACATCCTAGAACCTGAGGTCCCTTCACTGAGAGTCTCATAAACCAGGGTGACATTGACAACAAAACCTTCTTCCGAGCTAAGAGAATGAGAAAGCCTTCCCCTGGAGTGGGCACCCTGAATGTAGTCTTCTGACCTCCTAAAACAAGAGAGAATAAACTACTGTTTATTTATTTACAGCAGCACTGGATATCCTCAACAGCTCCCTTTCACAAAACGGCTCCTTTTCCGCAATGCTGATGTCTCTGGCACCTGTAGTCCACCCCTAGCCTCTGATACCCAGCTCCGTTCCTCTACTTCTGCCCCTCCAACAATCACTGCTCCATTGTCCTCTTTACCATCCCAGTTCAAGGAAAACCCCCCTACAAAAGTACCTTATTATTTCAAGGAAACTTAAAAGATGTAAATCCAGTTTGTGAAAAGACTTTTAAAAATAAACATCCTGAAGAGGATCAGAAACCACAAGTTACTCTTTTCCCTTGGTCAGAAATGGAACTTCATGCTATTGTGAAAAAAATTTCTAAGCCTGTCGAAGATCCGCAAAAATTCCCCAAGATTGTAGAATCTTGGGTCAAGATGGCACTACAGACAGAAGAACCATGTCATCCCTCTGCAGCAAAGACCCACAATACTAAGTAAGAAAGAGACAAACTCCAGTTCTGGAGCCCTAATCGTCAAATGAAAAGATAAGGAATTAAATCAATCATGAAATGGAATAAGAAACTCAGAGAACAGAGAGTGAGGAAAGATGTGGAGCAGAGAACCCGTATCAGTTAACACAACACAGATTTGCCATTTGGGGATCATGTGGGAGACTAGTAGACAGGAAGTGCATAAAGCAGCTTCTGGAATCTTCCAGCAGGAGACAGGGCATCCACTGGACCTGCCCTGATGAACCATAGCAGAGTGAATAGCCCTGCCCATTGGACATGGCTTTGCAAAATAATGTACCTACAGACAAGCATACAACAGAGAACATACAGCCTGCCTACTGAGATGTAGCCAAAGCAGCACAAAATGAACAACTCTACAATCAATAAATGAAGAAAATAACTACTGAATGTCCTGAAGACAATATTGACACATACACATGCATGCATATGTACATATATATGGACAAGACAGACAGACATATATACATATATGTATACATAAATCTGCCATTGAGTTGGGTCTGACTCATAGTGACCCTAGAGGTCAGAGTAGAACTACTACATAGAGTTTCCAAGAAGCACCTGGTGGATTTGAACTGACAACTTTTTGGTTAGCAGATGTAGCTCTTAACCCACTACACCACCAGGGTTTCCTACACACATACACACATACACACACACACACACACACACACACGAGTGTGTGTACATATATATGTATATATATACATATGTATGTATATGTACATATGTATGTGTAAGTATATGTGTGTATATGTATATATATACATTTATGTATATGTGTGTACATATATATACATACATACGTGTGTGTATATACATACACACCTACAAACATGATACTATATAAAGGGTGGCATGATGGTTCCTGTAGATGTCCAAAATAAGATACTAGGTAACTTTCCAGTAGAAGAAAAGGTGCCGGAACTACCTAGTAGGGAATTCCAATGCCTAACATTTAGAGTTTTCAAGAGTTGAAGGAAAACAAAGGCAAAAATGAGGAAAAAATAGGCAAAATCTCAGAAAAGTCAGACAAAATGATGGAAGAATTCAGGAAAATAATACATGACCACAATATCATAATCAATTCACAACTAGAAATCATACAAAAACAGCAGTTACAAATCCAAAGGTAAACAACAGAAATTGACAGTGCCGGTGAAGATCTGAGGACCAGGTTTGAATCAATAGAAGACAGGATCACAGAAACTGATGACAAATTCTTGTCCAGATGGCTTCACAGGAGAATTCAATGAAACATTCAGAGAAGAGTTTACGCTAACACTATTCAAACTGTTTCCGAATATAGACAAAGATGATATACTTCTGAATTCATTCGATGAAGTCAACATAACCCTAATAACAAAACTACAAAAAAGGCAAAGACCACAAAACCAGAATAGTACACATCAATAGTGCTCATAAATATAGATGTAAAAGTTCTCAACAAAATTCTAGCCAATAGGATTCAACATCATATTAAAAAAATCATACTCCACTATCAAACAGGATTCACATCAACTACGTAGAGATGACTCAACATTAGCAAAACAGTGTCATCATCCACATAAATAAAACAAAAGAACCAAATGCTCATCTTAATTGATGCAGAGAAGCAATTCCACAGTCCTACACCAATTCCTGATGAAAATTCTCAATATAATAGAAATATAATAGAATGGAAATTACTCAGCATAATAAAGGATATTTTATACAAAATCAACAGTCAACATCATCTTAGCTCCTCCTGCCCCTTCTACAAAGACACAGTTAAGAGAATTTCTACCACTTCACAGCCACTGCAGAAATTGTTTTTTTTTTTTTTCTGACTGGATCATCTTACTATTATCTAATGAATTCAGAATTTGATCCCTTCCAGCTATCAGAGGACTTAATAAAAGCTACCAAGCAATTACAAGAAGCTCTTAACCTCTGAACCACCAAGGCTACACTTTGTTTCATGGCTTCATAATTATAACTTAGAATTTTCACTTTTTGTCCATGAGATTCTGGGAATGCTCTAGAAGTCCTCAAGGGAAAACACAGAGATCAATAAAGACCAATTGGTCATTATACCTTCCAGCTGGACCCCATTACAAGGGACTACCACAAGTACCTTAGAGCCATCACTGCTATGCCTAGACTGATTGAGTTCACAGCAGATATAGTTTGGGGAAAATGCCTTGGTGTTTATGTACCTGATGTACTGTCAGCCATTTAAATTCAACACTTAATCAACACCTGTCATCCACCAAGCAGACTTCTTGTGCAGTTCTCTTTTGGAAACTTCTAAGTTACATATTGTAACTTCTATGAATCCATTTATATTGTTACTTTGATCTAACAATGATAATTATCTACCATACAACTGTTTAAATCTTAGTGAGCAGCTGATGTCTCCGAGACAAGTGTTATGGATTAAACTGTGTCCCCCTCCAAAAATATATGTCTACTTGACTAGCCCATGATTCCCAGTATTTTGAGAGTATCAATCATTTTATCATCTGATGTGATTTTCCTATATGTTGTGAATGTTAATGAGGTAGATTTAGCAGCAGTTATGTTAATAAGACAGTACTCAGTCTACAAAATGAGTTGAATCTTAAGTCAATCTCTTTTGGGGTATCAAAGAGAGTGATGAGTAGAGAGAATGAGGGACCTTAGACCAAGAAAGCATCTCCAGGAGCAGAAGGTGTCCTCTGCCCTGAGTTCTTGCTCTGAGAACTTCCTTGATCAGCACAAGACTCACGAAAAGGACTTCTTCCAGAAATTAGAGAGAAAGAATAGCACTCTAAATGTGAACTTCCAGCTTACTATGCTGAGACAGAAAAAATTTCTGTTTCTTGAAGCCTTTCACTTATGGTATTTCTGTAACAGCAACAATATATCACTAGTACAGTGTCATGAGTTGAATTATGTTTCCCCACCCATGGACACAACAATTTGGCTAAGTTGTGATTCTCAGTGTTGTATGATTATCCACTATTTAGTTACTTGATGGAATTTTCCTATGTGTTGTAAATACTATCACTATGATTTAATAAGATGTCATAGTGGCAATTAGATCAATGATGTTTACAAGATTGACTATTGTCTTAAGTCAATCTCTTTTGAGATATATAACACAATGATGAGCAGAGAGACACACAAACCTCATATCACGGAGAAAACAGTGCCAAGAGCTGAGGGTGTCCTATGAACCTGAGATTCTTGCACTAAGATGATCCCAGACCAGAAGAAGACTGATGACAAGGACTTTCCTCCAGAGCCTATGTAAAAAGAAAGCTTTCCCCTACACCTCATGCTGTGAATTTGGACTTGCAGTATGCTGGACTATGAGACAACAAACTTCTCTTTCTTAAGGCCATCCACTTGTGGTATTTCTGTTACAGGAGCACAACAAGCTTTACAGGAAACCCCATTATTGAAACCTGATTTAAGTTTATTTGTAGATGGGTCATGTTTCAAGCCTGCACTTACCAGTTCTTATTACCAGGTAGGATATGACATGACTGCCTCAACTGAGGATCTGGAAAGTGATGCCCATCTTGAAGTGACTTCAGCAGAGTACGCTGAAATAGTCACACTCAGAAATGCTTGCCAAATGGTGTCTGGATGATCAGTAACTATTTTAACGGACTCCAGAAATGCTTTTGGAGTTGCTCATTATCTTGGCGTAACATAGAAACACGAAAGGCGGCTGTCTCTAACTTCTTTTGGGATTCAAATGAAAAATGATCTTTTAGTACCACACTTAATAAGAGCCATTCCTCTCCCTTCCGTCATTGCTGTAATTAAACTGGAAGCCACAACCCCAAAGGAGTTACACAAAGAGAGGAAATTTAGGAATATCACAGTGCCAATAGAGCAATTAAGCAAGCCACTTCCCAATCACCCTTCAAACCACCATCCTCTTTTGTATCCATGATAACTTCACTCACGATAATGGCAAAAAAGAAACTCATTGCCATTGAGTTGGGTCTGACTCATAGCAACTCTTTAGGTCAGAGTAGAACTGCCCCATAGAGTTCCCAAGAAGCACAAAAAAGGATTGGCTAATATTAATAGTACAGTTTAAATGCCTATAAGTATGACATCTGTAAGCTATTTCACACAAAAATTTGACTGGAAAGAAATTTCCAGACACTTTTTAAATATCCACAATTAGCCTTTAAAGAAGAATTTAGAGAATGGAAGCTGACCAGCTGTCTTCAGGATACAACCACTGAATTGTGGACTGGGCCTAATTAAAAAAAAAAAAAAAAAAACATTTAACCAAAATTCTTACATGTAACAGGGGTTTGAAATTGCTGGTGTGATAATACTGAAATAACAGCAGAAGTAACTAAGGCCTTAGAGTATATCTGGGGTAATTTTTCTGCAACCAAAGAGCAAGTTTTTTTCTCATAGTTTGAAAAATCACACTCTTAATGGGAAACTGAGCCCCCAGTAACCAGTGATACATTTTTTTCCTACTGGCCAACCTTCTTATCTGTACATGGTTTCCACCACTTTACAACAGGCCACAGCTGTTTCTCTAGAGATACACAAATTCACTTCTGCCTAAAGTTGCCATTTTGGATGTCAGGTACCCAAGACAGCAGACAGAAAGTACAGGAAGTCTACTTCTTGGACTTCCCAACAGGAGACAAAGCGCCTTGTAACCGTAGACATACACTCTCCTAGTCACACTCTTCTTCTGTGTAGTCTGTTACATTGCAGCAGGCCATGGTCACTCAGCCAGAGAAGTGCCAGCTCACTGAGCTCCAGATTTTCCTGTCACCAGTGTTAAACTTTTCAGCACCATTTGGTTTGATTTTAGTTATTTGTTTTATCCCTTTTATGTTGTTTCTGTCTCCATTCTTTCCATTTGCTTTGCCAAGTCAGCCTTGTATGCTACCCCCTCCCCTATTTCAGCTGTGCCACTCATGCACAAACATCCAAGGCTTGTACCATGCCTTCTGGCAAGCTCCCTCAGAGTCATTTCTGATTTCAAGTTTCTTCGCTCTCCCTCTGCCATGGATTGAATTGTGTCCCCCAAAACTGTGTGTAGTAATTTGGCTGGGTCACTGGTTCTCAGTATTGTGTGATTGCACTCCAGTTTGTGATGTTCCTTTCTTCTATTTTTTTAGTTTTTCAGTAATTTCTTTTCTTAATATAAGCTTGGTTTTCTTGGGGAACAAATATTTGTACAAGGGTTTAAGAGAACAAATTCATTATTCCTGACAAATAGATAAACTTTGATGCTTTTATGAAAGTATACAGCAGTATGAAATATTCTACTTGAGAATAAACCGATGAAAATACTCGAAACATTGATTTTTTCCATAGTGTCTTAATCTTATATCCCTTTAAACAATTTTCTTATAACGATTAAGTAAAAATATACAATCCAATTCAGTTTTGCATACGCACCTCTCAACAACTCTATCTACGCTCCCCACCCTATGACAGCACACTCCGCCTTTTCACTCATTACTTCTAGTATCCTCCCAACAAACTTTTGTCCCCTCCCCTCCCCCCTCTTCTCCCCTCTAGAAAAAAAGCCAGTAGGACAGCCTTTTATAAATGTATAAAACCATGAAATATACATGCCACATGCTGACTGTTTTTCTACAAATCCAATCTGTTCTTTATCTGCAGTGTTGACCTCAGTGCTGCTTTCAGGTCTAGGGCATCAGCAAGTCTAGTGCACATGTTCTCAGGGCACCCTCTGGGTGTCAAACCATCAGTTCTTGTATTTTGGTAGAGTTCTTGATCTGCACACCCTTCTCATGTTACATCAGAAACTCTACATTGTGCTCCCTATCAAGGCTGTCTCTTTTGGTGTACAGCCACCATCTGGTTCTTCTGGTCTTGTACTGATGTAGTCTGACAATCATATAGGTCATTCTCTCCTGGACTCATCTTTGCTCATGTGTTTGATGTACTCCTTTGTCATCTATTCCAGTTGGGTTGGAACCAAGTTCTCCAGGTGCAGATGTTTTAAGTACAGCTTCTCTGGTTAAAGAGACACCATCCAGTCCAGTGGCACTGCTCAGCTTGGAGGCTGGCCCCAGCTGAGCCCCTAGAGGTGGCAGGCCCTGCCTCCTGGTGGATAAAGATTGTGACTTACTTATGGAATCTTTCCAGAGCCATGTCAGCAGATGCGATGGTTTGGCTCAGGGAAAGGAGGGGGAATGAGCACCACCACACTCAGTCACCAGCTACTGCTCTGTACTCTAGGTGAAACTGCTTAAAAACTGCTTTTCTGCTGAGAGAGGCATTGTCCAGAAGCAGCTGTTCCAAGCCTGGCCCTCAGAGGTGGCAGTCCGTTCCACCTGGTTGACAAAAGTGTTGACCTACTTGTGGAGCTTCTGCAGGGCCAGTTCTGTAGACACTATGTCATGACTCACAGAAGGGATAGAGAAACGGCACCACAACACCCGGCTGCCAGAGACTAATGCCTCCTCTAGGAGCAAATGTCTTAAGCACAGCTTTTCTGCTGCAAGAGGAACTGTCCAGTCAGGTACAATTGCTCAACTTGGTAACCAAGCCGCAGCCGGGCCTCAGGTGTAGCTGACTCTGCCTCTCAGCTGACTAAGATGGCATCCTACCTGTGCCACCTCTTCTGTGCTGTGTCAGTAGAATATATGGTGCAGCTCAGAGAAGGGGAGGACGACACTGGTACCCTCGCTCACTAGCCACCTTGGCTCTTCAGATGTGATTGTGTTATGTACAGCTACTCTGCTTTGAGAGACTCTGTCTACGTAGGCATTGCAGCTCAGCATGGCCTCCAGCCCCGGTCAGGCTGTCAGGCTCAGCAGCCCCAGTTTCAGTCTCTTGATTGACAAAGATGATATTCATACCTGTAAGCCTCTCCACCACTGTGCCTGTAGAAGCAGAACACTTCACACTCTCATCTTACTTCTGACAAAGCTAGCTTTCCCCTTGTTGTCACCCAGTAAGATCTCACAACCCTCACCATGATCTTGGGGCTTCCCAAATGTCCACTCTGCTCTGTTCAATTGTTTTTCTAAGTCTTAATTCTCAGAGGGAGTAGAAGAGAAGTGTGACTAGTCAGCCATCTCAGCCCTGCCCATTTTGTGATTTTCTGATGCTGTAAATCCTAATCTCTGCCTGGAGTGGACAGACAGCATTTGTGTTAAAGAGGATTAGGGTAGGACTGTAAAACCACTCCTAAGATCACCTCCATGCTCCCATGTAAAGAGTTTCCCTGGAGTGTAATTTGCACCACATCCTTTTTATCACAAAAGAGGACAGCAGATAGAGTTGCAGAGGGCAAGTAATCAGGGTCTTATATGGGAAATTGTCTTGGATTGTAAACTTTCACTTCATCACAATGAAAGAAAGATATAAAAGGAAAAGGAAGTAAGCAGACAGTTGGGAACACATGCATTCAAGAAAGAATCATTAGGATTACAGCACATCCTCAGACCCGAGATTCCTGCACCAAGATGCGCCCTGACCAAAGATTGATACAACACACTGATCTTCCTCCAGAATCAACAAATATGAAACCCTTCCCTTGGAGCAGACACCATTAATTCAGACTTGTAGCCTACTGGACTGTGTGAGCATAAGTTGTTACTTTCTGAACCCATCTGCTCGTGGTATTTCTGTTAGAGCAGTACCAGATGACTAAGATATCGTTCCTCCTTCCTTTTGCTTCCACATCCCCGACAAGCTAGTCTTGGGTCAAATCTCCACCTTCTTTAGAGGGCTGTTTCACACCACTCTGTTACAGATTCACTGGCATGGCCTCCCAGAACTGCATTGCCTTGTTTGGTGGGCTCCCTCAGAACCTTTTTTCTTTTCTGGTTAATTCCCTCTCATTTCTTTTCTTCCTTTTCTTTCTCCAGTCTACCTGGACATAAGCTGCACCTACTTGTTCTCAATGGACAGTGCTGCACAGCTTTGCTAGAGAGCCACTATTACATGTGTGGCCTGCTCAGGTTGGGCAGCCACTAAAGGCCAGATCCTTTGGCACAGTGTTTTTCATTGATTAATTTGCTTGGGTCTGCCCTGTGGACCCCTTCCTGACTTTCTTTTCCACTTTCTCCTTCTCTATAGACTCAGCCATACCACTTGGTTTAAGAGCTACTGGCACATGATAAGCACATAGTTCTGCCTAATCATCACTTGCCAAATCCTAACTTGCCTTAATTTTATTTACTTTATTCTTTTTCCTGCCTTTTTATTTTTTCCATTTTTTCAGTTATTTCCCCTCTTTCACTTACTTAGCTCTCCATATTATATTCTCTGCCTTCTTTTCTACCTATCTAAACCACACACCAAGTATCACTACCCTGAACACCACAGACACAGTCCTCCTCACCTTGCTATGCATTAACTTCCCTCAGTCCCAGTTCATGCCACAAACTGTCTATCCCTAACCCTACCCACCACCATACCTGTTCTACTGCACCTAAGCTGAGTGACCTATCCTACCTACCTAAACAAAATGGTGAGACATATTCTAGACACAGGTTAGGAAGCAACAAAAGATGCCCAGCCCACCTGCTCACACATAATAGGGAAGGAAAAAAAGCAGGATGAAACAAACAAATTTAATAATCAACAAAGAAAATAATTCCTGAATATTCTGGAGATAGCAGATAATATCAAATCATCAGGGAAAAAAAAGTCTTTGGAGAGCAACCAAAATAAAACATAAGGTGAATTTGGTAGAAGAAAAGTTACTGGAAATACCTGATACTTAATTCAAAAGTCTAACATCCAGTGATCTCCAAGAGATGAAGTAAAATTCAAGGAAAAAGTAGACAGCATCACGGAACATATAGACAAAAATAAAGGAAATACAGAGGAGGCAATCAAAGAATTTAGATAAGTAATACAGAAATGAAAGGTCAAAGTAAGAAACTATTAGAAATAATACAAAGGTAACAGAAATCTGAAAGGTAAACTGCAAGGTTTCAAAAATGGACAGTGCAATAGAAGGTTTCAGGAAGAAAGTTAAAACAGTGGAAGACATCCTCAAGTGAAACAGAAGATAAATCCTAAGATATTTTCTGTATAAATTTCAGGGAAAAGAATGAAGAAAAACGAAGAAACTCTGAGGAAAATATGGGACAGAATCCAAAGCAAAAGTGTGCATATGATCAGAGACGATGACAAGGGCATAAAACAAAAAAACACAGAGAGGGTCACTGAAAATATGCTGACAGGGAAAACATTAAGAGGAAGTTCTGATTACTTGGCAGAAACAATGTAGGCAGGAAAGCAATGGGATGACATAAAACTTTGAAAAAAATTGCTAATTAAGAATAAGATATTCTGCAAAAATTTAATTCAAGTATGATGAAGAAATTAATATATTTCAGATACACAGAAATTGAAAAAAAAACTGAAACACTGTCAAGTCAATTGTGACTCTTAGTGATCCCATAAGACAGAGTAGAACTGCTCCATAGAGTTTCTAAGGAGCTCCTTGCAGATTCAAACTACTGATCTTTTGATAAACAGATGTACCACTTAACCACTCCACTACCAGAGTTTCCAAACAAAACTAAGGGAATATATAAAAACAAATCAAATTCACAAGAATTACTGAAGGAAGTCCTTAGGTTGAAAACTACCTTCAAACAACAGTTTGAATCTAGGAAGCAAAACTGCATAAGCCATATATGAAGACAGTAAATTAGCACTGAAAGATGATACACCAGGATTCTGGTGGCATCTGGATTTACAGTAAGATTTCAGTGACTCCAACGCATAAATGATGACAATGTCAAAATAATAAAAGAGGAATGAACAGTGTGGGTACAGAAATTTTTAAGTGAAGAGGAAGTTAAGGTAATATTAAATAATAAAAGACCAGTTTAAACTTAGGAAAATAGAAGCAAATTTCAAAGTAACCATGAAGAAAGTTGACACAACCATTTGAAAAAAGAAGAAAAACATAGTCTCAGTAAACACAAAATATGAAAACAAAAGAAAAATTCACAAACAAGAGGAATTCAGCACGCATTAGTATGAAAAACAAAGAAAACATCAGCACCACACATAGACATGCACACAAAGCACTACGAAAGTACAGAAATAAACTCATATCTACTGATAATCACATTGAACATTAATGGTTTATAATACAAAGAGTGACTGACTAGACTAAAAAAAGCACCAGCAAAATGCTATCTACAAGAGACACACCATTAAAACAAATAAATAAATATATTAAAAAGTAAAGAATAGCAGAAAAGGAAAGAAAAGAAATTAAGCAAAGAGCTACCAAAAAAAAGAGCAGGACTCCCAATACTAATCCCAGATAAAATAAATTTAAAAAAAAATTTATCACAAAAGACAAGGAAGAAAATTATATAATGATTAAAGGGATAATCCATCAGGAGGACATAATCATAATAAATATCTACACACTCACTGATTGTGCTAAAAATTACAAAAAAAAAAAAACCAACAGCACTGAAAAGAGAAACAGAGATGTACACAATAATAGTAGAGGACTTCAACACACTACTTTTAGTAAAGGACAAAACTTCTAGAAACTCAACAAGAATACAGAAGTCTTAAAAGCCACAATCAAACAACTCAACCTCACAGATGTAAAAATAACCCCCACCCAACAGCAGTAGAGTATACAACCTTTTCCAGAGTGAATGACAAGTTGTTCAGAACAGACTACATCTCAGGTCACAAGGGAACTCTGAACAAAATGAAAAACTTGAGAAAATGCAAAGCATTTCCTCTGATCACAACACATTAAAGTAGAAATTAATAACAGGAAAAGCAAGAGAAAAAAATCAAATACATGGAAACTGAATATCTTCTTGCATTAAAATATTGGATAATATTAGAAATCAAAGAAAGAATGAAAATATTTTAGACTGAAATGAGAATGTAAACATATATCAAAACTTTTGGGACACTGCAAAGACAGTACTCAGAAGTCAATTTATAGCAACAGATGTGCACATCAAAAAAGAAGCAGGCAAAATGAAAACATTAGTTGCACTCCTTGAACAAACAGAACGAGAAAAGCAAAAGAAGCCAACAACCAACAGAAGAAATAAAAAAGATGAAAGTAGAAACAACATAAATGGGCAGCAGAGCCAACATAGTGGACCAGACACACATCTCCTTAATTCCCTCTGAAAATTAGGCATGGATTGATAATTGAATGGAGCTGTCTGACATCCAGTGGGCCCCAGGACACAGCAAAGGGCTGTCAGATTGGACTACATGACACTAATCAGGAAACCGCCTCTCTTTCACTGAGCCCGACTCCTGCCATCTAGTTGCTTGCCGTGACTAAAGGTACTCGCACTTTCAATTTTATTTTTTCTTTTTGTTGGCTGGTAGGTGGGAAAGGGCATGAGCCAGCAGATATGCCAAGCAGCCATACTGAAGTGAAAAGTATGTGCTACAGCAGGGAGTCAGTGTGGGATATCCACATTTTTGAGAGCCCAGCAGCAGAGTGAGGGCATTACAGCCTCTCCACTCTTTCTTTTCTGAGCTTCACCATAGATTCTGCTGTTTTGCACCAAGAGGGGCTGTTTAACCTGGACACCATCTTGGTTGGCTGGGATGTGAAGTCACCCAATCAGAGGCCTCAGCAGGGGCCGATTTCCAGGCTGGGGGGGCAGTGCCAGTCTGGGGAGTGCTTTTCTAGCAAAAAGGCTGTGTTTAGCACAGTACTGCCATACAGGTAATGCCTGGCAGAGGATGGCAACAAGGCTGAAGCCCCTCCTTACTTTGAACAACATCAAAGCAACTGGAGACTGCTGAAGAAATGCTTCTGTTGTCAGCCAGAAGGTGGGGCCTTCTAAACATGAAAGCCTGACTCATTTTGGAAGCTGCTAGATAGCTTTTAACTTTTAAAAATAAGATTCCTTGGAGAAATAACTACTGGGCAGGTAGACAACATCTCTTCCAACCTTTACTGACCTACATCAAAGGATCAGTTGATGGCCTCCCAGTGACTCCATAAGTAGGGCGATTGTCTTTGCCAGCCAGAAGGCGGGGCCTGTCACCCCAGAGAGTCTACTGGGCCTAGTCACTAGAGTACACAGAGGGTGCTTCTGACCAACTCCCTACTCAAAACTACACCTCAGCTCCTGCTGTGGCAACACCAGAGAAACAAAACAGCCTTGAGATTGTCTGTAGGCAACAGACCATTGACAAACATTTAAAGAAACAACCCACCATGGCTCTAGAAAATTCTCAAAGTAATCAAAAGATTCCCAAATGAAGAAATCTTTCTGAAACTATTGGAGGGTGAGTACAAAAGAATTATACATAGAGCCCCACCCCAGAGATTAAACAAAATGCAACAGAGCAAAATGAAAAATCAAGCAAGCTAAGTGAACTGATGGAATATCAGTGACTTGAAATCCAGCAGATCAATAACAAAATTACAGATAGATAATTCAATTCAAAGCCAAAAGAGCAGAATTAAAGAACTAGAAGTCAGACTAGATGACCTTGAGGATAGAGTAACTGACAGCAGCATTTATGAGCAATCAGAGAAAAGAAATAAGAAAAATGAAGAGGGATTAAGAAATATATGAGACTCTATCAAAAATCTATTGTTAATTGGGGTTCCTGAATAAGGAGGAGACAACTGAAAACAGTATCGTTGTTGAGCTGCTGACAGAAAACTTCCCTGACATTATGAAAGAAGAGAACATAGACATCCAAGACATGTATCGAATGCCACAAAAAGATAGACATCAAAAGAAAGACACCAAGACATATTATAATCAAGCTTAATAAAAAGAAACACAAGCAGGAACTCTTAAGGAAAGCGAGACTCAAAGCAAAGCTTATAGGATTTCTCAGAAGAAACAATTTCGGCAAGGAGGCAATGGGATGACACATTCAAAACTCTGAAGGAGAAAACCTTCCAACCAAGAATTATATGTCCTGCAAAACTGTCTTTCAAATATGAAGATGAATTTAAGACATTCACAGATAAACAGAATCTTAGAGATTTGTAAAAACCAAACCCAAACTTCAGAAAACACTAAAAGAAGCTCTTTGCTTAGAAAAACAAAACCATCAAGTATATGCTTAAGGAGGCAATGCAGGACACAATATCCAGACATACTCAGGTAGGCAAGGTGTAAAACTCAATTGGAAAAATAATATTAAAAGAAAGGAACCAGTGCACATATCATGAAAACTATGACTCCATGACATTAAAGAAAGGGATATGTTACAGTAGTTATAGTCCTTTCAGACAGAGAGGAAGTTAAAAAGATATGTAGAAGATAAAATTGGGTTTAAACTTAGAATATTAAGGGGGATTGTACGGAAAGATGCAAAACACAGTAGCAATGCAACATATCAAAACAAGAAACATAGTACAGGAGTCTCAACAAACACAAAACCAACACTGAAACAGACGAAAAGTCAACCGATAACAAAGAATGACTGAGAAATGAGTATTAACAGCAACATAGAAAACACCAACACAAAAATAAACACGTCAAAATGACAGCCCTAATCACATACTTATCAATAGTTACGCTGAATGTAAATGGACTGAATGCTCCAAAAAAGAGACAACGAGTGACTTAGTAGATCCAAAGACACGACCTGTCTATATATTGCTTGCCAGAAACACAGCTTAAAGATATGAACAAACTGAAAATTAAAGGATAGACTATTATATACCAAGCTAACAATATACGAACAAGAGCAGGTGTGGAAGTATTAATCTCAGATAAAATAGATTTTAATGTAAATTACACCATGAACAGGACAGTCACTATTTCTGAAAGGTTCAATACACAAGCAGGACTTAACAGTATACATATTTATGCACCCAATAGTAGATCATCCAAAGACATCAAACAAACACTGACTACATTGAAAGGTGGGATAGATCACTCCACAGTAATAGCATGAGTCTTCGGAACTGCTCTTTCAGTAAGGGACAGATCATCTAGAAAAAAAGCTCAGTTAAGACACAGAAGCTCTTGTTGTGATGATTAAGCAATTAAATCTCATCAAAATATACAGAATTTTTTATCCATCAACAGACAAGGAAGATTTAACATTGTGAAAATGGTTATTTTACCCAAAGCAATCTATGTATATAACACAATCCCAGTATGAATTTCATTTTTTTTTTTGAGATGGAGAAACAAATCATTGACATTGTCTGTAAAGTGAAGAAAACTCTAATAAGTAAAGCACTACTTAAGAATGGGAACACAGTGGGAGGCATTACACTACCCAACCTTAGAAACTATCACACTACCACAGTAGTCAAAACAGCCTGGTCCTGCTACAAAAAGGGACATATAGACCAATGGAACAGAGTTGAGACAGTAAAGATGCCATCATCTGCCTATGAACACTGATATGCAACAAAGGCCCTAAGATTGTAAACTGATGTAAATACAGTCTCTTTAACAAATTGTGTTGAAAAAATGGGGTATCATTCTGCAAAAAGTTGAAACAAGACCTATATCTTACACCTTGCACAGAAACTAACTCAAATTCGATTAAAAAACCCAAGTATCAAGCCTAAAACAATAAAGGTCATGCAAGGAAAAAATAAAAAAAGGTGGACATTGGAAGTTTTAATACGCAGCTTAGACAAGACTCGAAAATCTGATAAATAAGGCACAATCAACAGAAGAGAAAATAGATAAATGGAAACCACTAAGAATCATACACTTTTGCTAATCTAAAGACTTTATGAAAAGAATTAAAAGAGCACCTACAGAATGAAAAAAAAATATATTTGGCAAGTACATGTTGGTACATGACAGACTGATGTCTGATCTCTATAATCTACAAGGTACTGCATAATATCAACAAGAAAAAGGTAAATAACCCAATGAAGCGACAAGCAAAGGAGATGAACAGACACATCACCACAGAGGACATCCAAGCAGTCAAAAGACATGTGGGCAAATGCTCACTATCAGTAGCTATTAGAGAAATCTGAATCCAAACTACAATGAGATACCATCTCACCCAACGAGGTTGGTCATGATCCAAAAAAACACAAAACAATAAATGCTGGAGAGGCTGTAGAGAAATTGAAACTTTGCTACTCTGCCGGTGGGATTGCAAAATGGTACAGCCTCTTTGGACAGCAATCTACACTTCCTTAAAAAACTGGAAATATACTACCATTTGATCCACTAATCCCACTACTTAGAATATATCCTACAGAATCAAGGGCAGTCACATGAACAGATACCTGCACACAAATTGTTATTGTGGCATACTCCACAATAACTAAAAGATGAATCGACCCAGAAGCCCAACAACAGAAGAATGGATAAACAAATTATGGTACATATACTTAATGGAATACTATACAGTCACAAAGAACAATGACCATTTTAGGAAGCATCTCCTAACCTGGTTTCCATTAGAAGACATTATGCTGAGTAAAATCAGCCACTGGCACAAGGACAAATAATGTATGAGATACTCCGTTATAAGGATTTAAAACAGACTCATGTTAGAAGAAAAGACTCTTTGACAGCTGCAAGAGAGGGGAGGGAGTGGGATGGCTGGTCATTGATTGGGTGAAAGCAGTGACAGCATACAGTAGAAAGAAGACCAAGTTAACTGGACTTCAGCATAGACTGAAAACTCTTCTAATCTTAAGACATATTTCAAGGATAGAGTAGCACGGTCTGGGGTCTGGGGGCCATGCTCTAAGGGGCATCAAGGCCCATTAACATAACTAGCCTACTGCTAAAAGAGTCTTCTGCACCCCCTACTGGTGAATGACATCTGGGGTTTCAAAAACTAGCAAGCTGCCATCAGAGGTACACCAAATAGTCTGAACTCAGCCAGAATAGATGATCACCAAGGACAACAAAGACAAGAGGGAAAAAGAGCCCAGAAGACAGAAGGATTCATGTGAATGGGTGACTCTATCAACATGTGACCAGAAGAATCAGATTGTTTCTGGCCACACCAAAGACAGCTGTGATGGGAACATTATGCTATGATAAAAAACAACAATTTTAGAAAACATCTCATAACACAGTCTCATTTGGAAGAGATCATGCTGAGTGAAATCCATCAGTGTCAAAAGGACAAGTTTGTATGAGACCCCTGTTATAAGGACTTAACAAGAGAATTATCCACAGAAGAAAATGATTATGTTGGCTACATGGGTGGGTGTGGGCTGAGGGTTTATCATAGATAAAATAATTGACAGATGTTAGAAATTTTATTATTTTATTGTAATTAATAAAAAAAGAATGTCTTTTAAAAAAAGAATCCTGAGGTCCTAAAAAAAAATCTGAATAGACCCATAACAAAAGAGCCAGCCAAGTGTATCAATTAATAAAAGACTGGTTTAAACTTGGTAAGATAGAGGTACATCTCAATGTAACCAGAGAGAAAGTTAACAAATCTATTCAATTAAGTAAAGAAGAAAAATATGAAGTCTCAGCAAACACAAAACCTGTGAAAACAAAAACTAAAAAAAATACAAACCAAAGAAATTCAGCACGTAAGAGCAGGATGAGCAAAGAAAACAGCACCCCGCCCCCCCCAACAAGCAGTCTAACTAAAAATTTAAAGAAAGAAATCAAACAACTTTAAAAAACAGCTTTGGCCCAGATGACTTCTCTGGAGAATTCTGCCAACACTGAGAGAATTTGCTTGCACAAATGCTACTCAAAGTACTTCATAGGAAAGAAGAGGAAGGGATACTTGTGAATCATTTCATGAAGCCTACATATCCCTGACAGCAAAGCCAGGCAAAGACACCAAACACACAAACACACACACACACACATGTCCACACACACAGTTTCAACAAAATTCCTTCCAGTAAACTTCAACATCATATAAAAACTAGTATACCACAGCCAAGTGAAATTCACGCAAGATATAAAAGGATGGTTCAACATTGGAAAATCAATCAGTATAATCCACTACATTAAAAAATAATCAATACTCAAAAATGCACTGAATAAAATCTAATACCCATTTCTGATAAAAACTCTCAATAACATAGACATAGAAACAAAATTCCTCAAAGTAATAAAGAATGTCTGTACAAACAGACAACATCATTCTTAATGGACAGAGGCTGAAAACGCTTCCCCTAGGAACAGAAACAGGTAAAAGATTCAGTTTATCACTACTCCTGTTAATACTATGTTGGAAATCCTAGCTAGATCAATATGGCAAAAAAAAAGTGCATCGAAATTGGAAAGAAAGAAGTCAAGTGTTTCTCTTATTGGATGATATTAGTATACATAGGAAACTCAAAGACTCCACAGAAAACTGTGGGACTAATAGAAAGACTCAGCAGAGTAAAAGGATGCTAGATAAACATAGAAATGTTACTTGGATTTCTATATATCAACAAAGAGAACTACAGTAAGAAAATCAGGAAAGAATTCTATTTATAACAGCCCCTAAAAAAATGAAATATTTAGGAATAAATCTAACCCTGGATGTAAAAGACCTCCCTCCACACACAAACAAAAAAACTAAAAATGCTACTGCAAGAAACCACAGGATACCTACATAAATGGACAAATACATCATGATCATTAATAGTTAGACTCAAAATGTGAAAATGATGATTATACCTAAACCAATCTACAAACACAATGCAATCCCAAACCAAATACCAATAGCAATAGCATTCTTTAACAAGATGGAGAAACTAATTACTAACTTTACATAGAAAGAGAAGAGGCTCCATATAAGTAAAGACTCCTTGAAGAAGAAAGAACACAGGAACACTCTGACTACCTGACTGAGAAACTACTATACAGCTACGGTAATCAAAACAGACTGGCACTGGTACAGGACAGACACATTGACAATGGAACAGAATTGAGAACTCAGATGGAAATCCTTCCACTTACAGACACCTAATCTTTGACAAAAGCCTAAAGTACACTAAATGGAATGAAGATAGTCTTTTTAACTAATGATGCTAGCAAAAATGGGTAACCATGTGTGAAACAGGAACATGCCTTATACCATACACAAAAACTAATTCAAAGGGGATCAAAGACCTAAATATACAAACAGAAACTCCAAAGATCATAGAAGTAAAAGTAGATTCAACACCAGTGTTCCTAAAACAGTGCATAAGTAGGATACAACAAACCATAACTAAAAATATGTAAACACCAGAAGATTAACTAGATAACTGGGATCTTCTAAAATGTAAATACTTAAGCTCATCAAAAAAAAAAAAAAAAAACCTCACAAAAAGAGAACCTACAAATTGTGGGACACAAAAGGGTATGATGAAAACCTGACAAAAATCTAATCTTTAAAATTGATGAGAGAGTCCAGTACTTCTATAATAAAAAAAGACAAAATTTCCAGTTTTAAAAAGGGCAAAGGGGGGCAGAGGCAAGATGGTGGACTAAACACACATCTCCCTAAATCCCTCTGGAAATCAAGACCTGAACTGATAATTAAATGGAGCCTTCTGGACACCTAGTGAGCCCTAGGATGTAACATAGGGCTGTTAATTTGGACGTCATACCACTGAATGCAAAACTTCCTCTCTTTCACTGACCCCACTCTCCACGAGCACAAGCTTGCAGGGACCAAAGGTAACTCATTATTTGGATTTTTTTTCCTATGTATTGGCTGTTGGGTGGAGCTGGACTTTGACTAGTCCCTGGTCTTGGACACACTGCTGATGGGATCAGTAAGCGCAATTACCATGTTCTCAGATCCCAGCTTTGGACTGTGCATCATGGCTCCTTGGGCCTATTTTTCTACCTCCGCCATGTCGTAGCCATATGGATGCTGCGATGAGCTTGTGGGGGATGCCATCTTGACTACTGGGAGATTGAGAAGCCTCGACAGAGACCCCAACTGGACTTGTTCCTAGGCCAGGAGGCAGTGCCTGCCAGAGGGAGAGTGCTTTTCCAGCAGAGAGGCAGTGTTTTGCACAGTGTTGCCTGAGGCTGGGGCCCAACAATGTAGGCTGTGGACTCTGGGCATCTCAGCACTTTTGTCCTCCCTTTCCACCAGTAGCCTGGTCCCAGCTGGGTGGTGAACTTGTGTGGGATGCCATGTTGTTCCACTGGGAGGCACTTATACTCATATAGAAGCCTCAGCTGGACCTAATTCCTGGGCTGGAGACAGTGCCTGCCCAAAAGAGAGCATTTTTCCAGCGGAAAAGCAGAATTCTACACAGTATTGCCTACAGCTGGGGCCCAAAAGCAGAGGCCAACAGGCCAGTAGCCATTCTGTATTTTGAGCTAGTTAATAGCACCTGGGATTTGATATAGAGCTGCTTGCTTTGCCATCTGGGAAGAGGGATATATACACCTGAAAACCTGACTGACTTTGGAAGTTGTCAAATACTTTTTACTTCTCATTTTGAGATGGCCTAGAGAAATAACTGCAGTCAATCCTCACAGCATCTCTGCCAGCCTCTGTTGACTCACATGAAGTGCAAAAAGCAACAAACTCTGGAGAAAGCCATGGCCATAAATCACCTATGGCACCAGAAGTCTCCCAAAAGAAATCACCTGAGAGCTTCCCAGATGTAAAAGCTTTTCTGAAACTATGGGAAGTTGAATACAAAAGGATTATATAGAGATCCCTCCTAGACATTATACAAAAATCAGCAGAGCAAAATCAAAAATTAAGCAAGTTGTTCAGTCTGATGGAACACCAGTACTCTGAAATCCAACAGATCAAGAACAAAATCAAAGACTTAGAAACTTCAATTCAAAGCCAAGAAAACAGAATGGAACAAATAGAAAAAAAAGAATTTATGACTTGGAAGACAGACCTACTGATGCCAGCATCTATGAGGAAATATCAGAAAAAAGAAACAAGAAAAATGAAGAAGCATTAAGAAGCATGTGGGACTCTATTACCAGGAATAATCTGCGATTAATTGGAGTTCCTGAACAGGGTGAGACACCTGATAACACAGAGAGTATTGTGGCTGAGCTGCTGACAGAAAACTTCCCAGAAATTATGAAAGAAGAGGACATAGGTATCCAAGATATATATTGAACATCACTCAATATAGAGGTCAAAGAAAGACTCCAAGACATATTATAATCAAGCCTAACAAAAAGAAACATAAGCAGAAACACTTAAAGGCAGAAAGACTCAAAGCAAGCTACCATTCAGAGGGAAACCATGTAGGTTTTTGTCAGGTTTCTCAGCAGAAACAATGCTGGCATGGAGACAGTGGCATGACACATTCAAAGCCTTGAAGGAGAAGAACTTGCAACAAAGAACTTATATCCTGCCAAACTATCTTTCAAATATGAAAATGAAATTAAGATATTCTCAGGTAAACAGAAACTCAGGGGCTTGGTAAAAACCAAACCAAAGCTACAAGAAATATTGAAAGAATCTCTCGGCTTAGAAGAACAAAACCACCAACTTTATATGTCAGAAAGACACATCACCCAGAATTCTACTCAGTTAGGGAAGGCTCCAAACTCAATCAAACCTATAATAGTGCAAGAAATGACTGAGTGATCATATCATGAAAACTATGATGTCATCATATTAAGAAGAGGGATGTACTACAGTCTTTAGTCCTTGCAGATGGAGAGGAAGTTGACAAGACTGGTAGTAATTAAAATTGAATTTATACATAGTTAATTAAGCGAGGTCATGGGGGCAGCCATAAAGTACAATAAAGAGGCAACATATCACATCAAGAAATGTAATGCAGGAGACTCAAAAACCACAAAAGCAACCCTGACAAAGGTGAAAAATCAACTCACAAAGAAGAATGTCCCAGAATAGATAAATAAGAGCAACAGAGAAAATATCAACACATAAATAAACATATCACAATGGCAGAATTGAACACATACCTATCAATAATTACATTGAGTGTGAATGGACTGAATGCTCCAGTGAAGAGACATCTAGTGACATCTTGGATCAAAAGACACAACTCATCGATATGTTGTCTACAAGAAATTCACCTTAGACTTAAAGATAGGAACAAACTGAAAATTAAACGATGGATGAGTAAATATCAAGCTAACAATACACGAAGAACAGCAGGGGTGGCAATTATAATCTCAGATAAAATGGATTTTAATGTAAAATCCACCATTATGGACAAAGATGGACACTATTTATTGCTGAAAGGTTCAATACACAAATAGGATGTAACAACATTAAATATTTATGCACTTAATATTAGGGCACCTAAATACATTGAAGAAACACTGACTACACTCAAAAAAGAGATAGATGACTCCACAATAATAGTGGGAGACTTCAACATTCCACTCTCAATACTGAACAGATCGTCTAGAAAAAAGCTCAATAAAGATACAGAAGACCTTATTGCCACAATTAACCAACTAGACCTCATTGACATAGAACTTTCTATTTGTCAGTGGACAACTACACCTTCTTCTCCAGTGCACATGGAACATTCTCCAGAATAGACCATGTGTTAGGACATAAAGCAATTCTCAACAATATCCATACCACTGACTTAATGCAAAGCATCTTCTCAGATCATAAAGCCATAAAAGTTGAAATCAATAGCAGGAAAAACATGGATAGAAAGTGGAGCTCATGGAAACAGAACAACATCTTGCTCCTCAAAAAATAACGGGTTATAGAAGAAATTAAGGATGAAACAAAGAAATTTATGGATTCCAGTGAGAACAAAAATACTTCCTACCAGAACCTATGGGATACAACCAAGCACTGCTCAGAGGTCTGTTTATTGTCATAAATGAACACATCTGGAAGGAAGAAAGAAACCATATCAAAGAACTGACCCTACAGCTTGAACAAGTAGAGAGAGAACAACAGAGGAACCCCTATGGCACCAGAAGAAAACATTTCCTAAAGATTAGAGCAGAACTAAATGAATTAGGGAACAGAACAATTGAAAAAATGGAAAAGACCAAAAGCTGTTTTTTTGAAAAGATCAACAAAATTGGCAAACCATTGGCTAAACATACTAAAGAAAAACAGGAAAGGAAACAAATAACCCAAATTAGAAAGGACAGGGGAGTGGTCACAACAGATCCATCAGAAACTAAAAATATCATAACAGAGTACTATGAAAGACTCTAACAAATTTGAAAACCTAGAGGAAATGGACGAATTCCTTGATTCATATGACTTACCAAAGTTATCACAAGGTGAAGCCGAACAACTTAATAAACCTATCACAAAGGAAGAGACTGAAAATGTCATTAAAAAAAAAAAAAAGCCTGGGCCCAGATGGCTTCACCGCAGATTTCTACCAAGCTTTTAGAGAAGAGTTATCTCCAATACTACTGAGACTATTTCATTGTATAGAAAGGGATGAAGTACTCCCAAATTCATTCTATGAAGCCAGTATAATCCTGGTACCAAAGCCAGAGAAACATCCAATAAAAAAGGAGAACTACAGACCAATATCACTCATGAATCTAGATGCTGCTTTTCTATAGAATACAACAATATATCAGAAAAATAATCTGTCATGACCAAGTTGGATTCAAACCAGCGATTCAAGGCTGGTCCACCATCAGAAAAACAATTCATGTGATCAACCACATAAATAATACAAAACAAAGAATCATCTGATTTTTGTCTATCCATGCAGAAAATGCATTTGATAAAGTGCAACACTCATTTACAGTAAAAAATCTCAGCAAAATAAGAATAGATGGCAAATTCCTCAATGCAATAAGGGCCACTTATACAAAGCCAACTGCCTACAACATCCTGAATGGAGAGAGAGTTTCCCCTGAGAACAGGAACTAGACAAGGATGCCCACTCTCACCTCTCCTATTCAACATCATACTAGAAGTTCTAGCCACAGTCATTAGAGAAGATAATGAAATAAATGGCATCTGCATCAGCAAAGAAGAAATAAAAATCTCCTTATCTGCAGATGATATGATTGTATATGCAGAGAATCCTAAAGAATCGATAAGTAAACTACTCAAACTGACAGAAGAATTCAGCAAAGTCTCAGGGTACAAGTTAAACATAAGTAAATCAGTAGGATTTCTGTAGACCAACAATAAGATTATTAAGAAATAATCTCCAAATGAATACCATTTTCTATAGCCCCTAAGAAGATAAAGTGCCTAGGAATAAATCCAACTAGAGAAACAACAGACCTTTACAAAGAGAACTACAAACCCTTACTACAGGAAACTAAGAGAGACTTACATAAATGGAGAAATCTACCCTGATCATGGATAGGAAGACTTAACATTGCAAAAATGTCTACTTTGCCTAAAACAATCTACTTACATAATGCAATCCCAATACAAATTCCAGCAACATTTTTTCACGAGATGGAGAAACAAATTGCCAACTTTGTTTCAAATGGGAAGAAGCTCCAGATAAGTAAAGCACTACTGAAGAAGAAGAACACACTGTGAGGCTTCTAATTATCCAAGTTTAAAACCTGTTACACTGTCACAGTAGTCAGAACAGCCTGGCACTGGTACAAAAAGAGACAGATAGATCAATGGAATAGAATAGAGACCTCAGAGATGAAACCATCTTCCTATGAACAGCTGACATTGGACCAAGGTCCTAAGACATTAAACTGGTGAAAAAATAATCTCTTCAACAAATGGTGCTGGCACAATTGGATATTGATCTGCACTAACTTGAAACAAGACCTGTATCCTACACCTTATACAAAACCCAACTCAAACTGGATAAAAGACCTAAATATCAAATCTAAAATGATAAAGCTCATCCAAGAAAAAGTAGGAACAACAATAGAAGCTTTAAAACACAACTTAGACTTCAAAATTTGTCAAACAAACCACAAACAACAGAAGAGAAAAAAGATAAATGAGAACTATTAAGAATCAAACACTTTTGCTCATCCAAAGACTTTATTAATAGAATTAAAAGGCCACCTACAGAATGGGAAAAATATTTGGCAACTCTATGTCAGACAGATGCCTGATCTCCATAATCTATAAGGTACTACAAAATATCAACAAGAAAAAGATAAATCATCCAATTAAGCAATGGGGAAAGAGACGGACAGACACTTCTCTAAAGAGGAGTTCCAGGTAGCCAAAAAACAAATGCAGACTTGCTCATGATCATTAGCTATTAAAGAAATTAAAAATCAAAACTACAATGAGATACCATTTCATCCCAACAATGTTGGCCATGATCCAAAAAACTCAAAATAACAAATGCTGGAGAGGCTGTGGAGAAATTGGAACTCTCCAACACTGTTGGTGGGATTGCAAAATGGTGCAACCTCTTTCGAAAGCAATCTGTCCCTTCCTTGTAAAGCCAGATCTAGGCATATCATTTGACCCAGTAATTCCACTGCTCAGAATACATCCTACAGAATCAATGCCATTCACACCAATTGATACATGCATACAAAAGTTTATCGCAGCACAGTCCATAATAGCAAAAAGATGGAATCGACCCAGATGCCCAACAACAGAGGAGTGGATAGGTAAACTATGATATATATACTCAGTGGAACACTATGTAACGATAAAGAACAACAATGAACATCTCATAATCTGGTTTCAATTGGAGGGCATTATGCTGAGTGACAGTAGTCAGCGATAAAAGGTCAAATATTGTATGAGACCCCGACGATAAGAACTTAAAAACAGACTCATTCATAGAGGGAAGGTCTCTTTGATGGCTGCAAGGTTGGGGAGAGAAGGAGGGTGGGGGGGGTAGGGTTTAGATTAGATAGTTGATAGAAACGGGTAAAATAAGAGACAGCATACACTGGAAAGAAGATCAGTATTAATTGGACTCCAACAGAACATGATTACTCCTCCCATCTTAATCCAATATTACAAGGATAGAGTAGCTGGGGCGGGGGCCCGGGGACTATGGCCTCAGGGGAAAGTGAGGCCAATTGGCACAACTAGCATTCTGCTAAGTGAGCCCTCTGCACCCCACATTGGTGAGTGGCATCTGGGTTCTTAAAAGCTGCCAAGCTACCATCTGAAGCTACAGCAAATGGTCCCAATCTAGCATGAACAGATGATCACCAAGGACCAAAGTGACATGGGGAAAAGAGAACCCAAAAGACAGAGAGACTCGCGTGAGTAGATGACTACATCTATTTGTGACCAGAGGAACTGAATGGTGCCTGGCCACCACCAGTGATAGCTGAGATGGAGATCACAAAGTTGAGTCTCTATGGAAACAAGAATAAAAAGTGGTGCACCCTGAGATCTCCACTAAAAGACAGTAATTGATGGTCCAAGGGTCTCAGAGTTCCCCTGGGAGCATGTCCTCTGGCCCTGATGCTGCCCCTGTCCATGAATCATAATGGAGGTGAACTCTTTGGACAGGAATGGATTGGACTGGGTGACACAGAGTGATCATACGATGTGTGTACTTTATGGTTCCATGCATCTACAGGATGTCATCCTGCTGACCTCTTACTGTAGCCAGGGGAGAGGGTGGAGAGAAGAGGATAGGAGATTGTTAAGAGGATGTGACATGTATGGAATGGAGAAGAGGCGTGTGCTGTCACAGGGCAGGGAGAGCAGTGGGAGCTGCACATAGGCGGGCAGGCAAATGTATACGGGATTGTACATCTTCACTCAGTCACAATAAAAAAAATAAAGAAAATGACTCTTCTACCCAAAGCAATCTATAGATACAATGCAATCCCATCCAAATTTGAGTGGCATTTTTTAATGACCTGGAGAAACAAGTTATTAACTTCTTATGGAAAGAGAAAAGGACTCAGATAAGAAAAGCAATATTGAAGGAAGAAAACAATGTGGGAGGCCTCACACTACCTGACTTTGCAGTCTATAACATCGCCACTGTAGTCCAAACTGCATTGTCCTGGTACAAGAGATGCGTAGACCAACGGAATAGAACTGAGAGTCCAAATATAACATCCTTCAAATATGAGCAGCTGAAATTGGACAAAAGCCCAAAGTCCATAAATACAGAAATAGACAACCTGTTTTAATAGATGGTGTTAAAGTGAGTGAATAGCCTTCTGCAAAAAAAGAAAGAAACAAGACCTATATCTCACATCATGAAGAAAAACTAACTCAAAATGCATCAAAGATCTAAATATAAAATTTACAGTGATAAAGATCATGGAAGAAAACATAGTGACAACCCTGGGAGACCTAATACACTGCATAAACAGAATACTAAATACTAGTAACAATCAGCAAACACCATGGAAATTTCTAAATATCAAACAATTATGCTCATACATAGACTTACTGGAAGAGTAAAAAGACAACCTACACACTTGGAAATAAAGCTGTCTGCAATACATCCAATCAGTGTCTAACTTCTGTAACTTACAAGATACTGTAAAATGGCAACAAGAAAAAGACCAATAATGCAGTTAAATAACGGACAAAGGATATGTACAGGCACTTTACCAAAGAAGATACTCAAGCAACTTCTTGTAATATATCCTAGAGAAATAAGAGCTGCCACACAGAAAGCTATTTGCAAATCAACATTCATTGCAGCACTGTCCACAATAACAACACCAAAAAAGTAATCAGCTTAAGTTCTCAAAAATGGGTCAAGGGATAAGCAAGCTATGAAATATTCACATAATGGACTATTACACAATAATAAAGAACAACAAGTAATTTGAGAAATATCTCACAACATGGAAGAATCTAGAATACATTACGCTGAGTTAAATCAGTCAGTCACCAGTCATTAAAGGACAAATATTGTATGAAACCACTAGTTGGAGCCTTCAAGAAAAGGTTTAAATGCAGAAGAAAATTGTCTTTAATGGCTACGAGGGTGGGGAGTGAGCAAGAGAGGTGTTTACTAATTTGGTATTTGACAAGAATTACTTTAGGTAAAGGGAGGACTAAAGCAAAGTACAAGAGAAGTCAGTAGAAGTGGACTGTACTGAGAGCTAAGATGTTTTATAAACACAACCAAACACTTGGAGGGACAGAGAAGGAGGGTCAGGAGTCTGGAGACCATGGATACCAGGGACATCTAGGTCAACTAGCGTAACAAAGCTTTTTAGGAAAATGTTCTGCATCCCACCTTGGTGAGCAGTATCTGGGGTGGTAAAAAGCTAGGAAGCAGCCATCTGAGAAGCTACAACTGGTCTCAATCTATGAAACAAAAGTGAATGAAGAACATCAAAGACAGAACTAAAAAATGAGCCCAACAGATAGAAAGGCCCAAGTAAACCAGAGACAATATCGGCAACAAACTACAGGATCTAGACGGCGCCCAGCTACCACCACTGACTCCTCTTACAAGGTACTCAACAAAGAAACCTTAACAGAGAGGAAACAATGTGAGGTGTAGAAGTCAAATTCTAGCAAAAAGACCAGACTTGATCTGACAGACTGGAAGTTCCCCAGAAGACCTGACTCTTGGATTCTTTGTTAGCCCGGAACTGAAACAATTCAAGAAGCCAACTCCTCTGACACAGATTGAACTAGGCTACAAGACATGAAATCCTAGTGAAGAATGAGCTTCCTGGCTTTAGTAGATAAAGGAGACAAACCGGGCTGCATCTGTCTGGAGGCAGGATGAGAAGGAAGAAGGGGGCATGAGCTAGTTGAATGGACTTGGGATATTTCAGGTGGGGAAAATGAGCATTCTGTCACAATATTGGGAGAACAACTAGGATCACTTAACAAAGTCTCTGTATGTTTTTGTATGAGAAATTATTTCGAATTGGAAATTTTCGCCTAAAACGATAGTTATTTAAAAACTGCATCATTAAACTTGTAAAATCCAACAGAAACTGCTGAGTTTTAAATGTCATTTATATTTAACACAGAAACAAAAACAAATCAGTAGTTGTCAAGTCAATTTTGACCCATAGTGACCCTGGAAGATAGGGTTTCCAAGGACAATCTGGTAAACTTGAATGGCCAGCCTTTTGGTTAGCAGGTAAACTCACAACTACTATGCCTCCAGGATATCTGACAGTTCAAAGACCTGGCCAATAAAACGTATTGAAAGTGACAGTATTGTAACAGGACTGAACATTCTCAATAGCACACAATTCGTGGAGTCTAAATTGTTGCAGTTGTGTACCACTGGGCCTATCATGATGTAAAGTGACTATTTGACAGGGTAGAACTGTCCTATAGCGTTTCCTCTTACAAGGTACTCAACAAAGCATTCTGAAGCAGACTGCCACATCTTTCTGCCATGGAGCTGTTAGTGGGGTTCGAAACACCAACCTTTCATTTAGCATCCAAGGGCTTAATTTTTGCACCACAGGCCTCCAGGGAAAGAATCAGAGCTAACAGAAAGATGCTTGACAGCAGGTGATTGGCAGAAGTACACAGTGAACTGACAACACTGGGCTACAGGAGGAGACATGCACAAAGATTAGCGAGAATATGTCAGATGTACTGGGTGACAGCTTCAGGACACTCTTTCAAGCTGAATTTGGAATAATTTGAGCTTCATAAAGAAAAATGACATTAGTTTTGAGAAATTAGACCAATGAAATTTCTGAATCATTAATTTATACAATAAAAGGGACAGAGTGTGCCTCACCCAGCTTCCTTACTGCTGAGTTTCTTGCAGACCTTTTTTTATATTCTATCAGTAAGACAGTTTCGTCTGTAAAGGATTTTTATTTCTGCAGAAATTAAAAATGTTTCTCATCAAGAGTAATTTTACCTATTTAATGTTATTTGAAATCTATGAACACAAAAATTATATTCCAGTATCTCATTGGTGAATTTTCATCAATATTTTCCTATAGAGACAACATCATGAGAATATTACTAGGCCCTATGATAATTAGAAAGACTTTAGGGTCATCAAAGCCATTCTTATTTAAAAATAACATTCTCATTATTCAAATATGATATTTGGTAAAAATTAAAATTTAAAATGCAGATATGTATAAAGGAGTTACACACTTACACTCTTACTATCTCAAATATAAAACATGATGTCATTCATGAGTCCATAAATTTGATTTCATTTCATAGTGACCTCATGAGACAAAGTAGAATCAAGTAAAGTTTTCTTGCTTGTAATCTTTACTGAAGCAGATTGCTAGACCTTTCTGTCATACAGCCAGGGGCTGAGTTTAAACTACCAAACTTTTGGTCAACAGCTATTTGAGTGATCAGAACTCCTTAATCCAGACATATTCACTGGAATACATCATCAACTTTCCTACTTATCTTTATTTAGTAAACATTAATTGAGCACTTACTGTACTGTGTGCATGTATTTGGGTGTGTGTTTATATATGATATTGGATCTTTGTTAGTTTTTACATCAGCGTGATGATTTCTATAAAAACAATTCAATTTTAATTAGTAAGAATGATAGACATCTTGCGGAAGATCTGCATTTGAACTTTTGGGTGTATTAATGTATAGATAGATAAACAGGTTATATTAGGAGCCGATAAATAATTGCTCCTATTTGCTGCTGCTATAGGCCTGACTTCATTTGGCTTTGCTTGTTTGTCATGTAATACTATTTTGAAGATGGATACCGCCAGATGTTTTTCTATTTCCTCTGAAATAGCGCATCTCAGACAGCCTCAGATGTTCTGTTGAAAACTTTGTTGGGAAGGTGATGGGCCAAAGCAGGCACTGAAATGAACGCTTCTAATTTCTTGTCAAGGGCATTTTAGGAACAGGACACACAGATTTATGGTTTGCCAACTTTTAATATATTGCTTTTTAGGGTCAGATATTTGTCTCTGGGATTATAATCACATCATTCACTTAATTTTTAATGGAAATTCTAATTTATGAATAAAGATCACTGCATTTAGAAAATAAATTTGCAAAAACCAGATTATAAGACAAAATTCAGGATAAGTATATATTGTGATTATATGAATACACTTTATCCAAACCAATATTCACAACTGGGGTACTCCAGCTTCCCTTCGTGACATGTTGCTCGAAACGTCTGTTTTGCTGTCTTTTGCTTATATCCCCATTTACAAGTAAATTCAACAGTATCACTGCTTCTGAAATAAATTTTTTTGACATTTCTCCACTTTAATTGTATGTGATGTTTTTCCATCATTTCTTCTGATACTACACATGCCTCTGAAAGTACATAAAACAGAAGAACTGTTAGTACACAAAACAATTTTTCATAGATTTTCAGGGTTTCGAGTAGAGTGTTAGATAATGGTTTAGGAATTCTTTTTCTAACTCTTGCCACACTGTCTCTGTGAAAAATCATCATGTATTTTTAAATATTGTTCAAAAGGTAACCCTAACTGACCTTGCCTACTGCAGTTTAATCAGTTATGACTTGGCTATATATTACAGCATAGAATTGCCCCATGAGGATTCTTGGCTATAATATTTCAGAAGTAGATTGTTAAGCCTCTGTTTCACAGCCCTGCTTAGCAAGATCAAGCTACCAACCTTTTGGTTAGTAGATGAGCAACAACTGTTTATGCTATTCAGAGACTTTGAAACTAGTAAATGTTGCAAAAATGACATAAGCTTAATATGTGATGACTAAATGTTGTTATCAGAGATTCACAATGTGAATTATCATACTAAGAGTTCTGCATTAAAGAAACATTCATACCTATTGTTTCAATAAGAATTCCTAAAGCTTCATGTCCTCACATACTAATACTGGAAAACACCATGGAGACATTCTGCTCTGTAAGGCATCACGTTGCACAGAGTAAAAATTGTGATAGCAACATGCTTTGCTTAATTTTTGGTATGTAGGTATTCAAAACAATGGTTCTTCACTAAACTATACATGCACTGTAAACAGCAAAACATCATGATCATTACTCTGATTTTCCCAGGATCCAGGGGAATACTAAAGTACTTACCCAAGCATTTTGGTGGTTCTGACCATTGTCCATTTCTACATGTCACATGTTTGTTACCCTGAAGTTCATACAGGTTCTGGCACTGATACTCAACTGTTGATCCATCAGCATATGTGGGTAATGTGAATGAAGTTATATCTCCATTTTCAATAGGTGGAGGATATCCACATCTTCCTTGAGGGTCTAAATGTATTTGTAGATAGACATGCACACATATGATTTATTGAAATATGAAATTTTTATTTAATCTTTTTACATTAAATAAAAATTTGATATTTCAATAATCTTTTTAGATTAAAATGAATTAAATATAATTAAGAATCATATATAACATTTCTGAGAGAAATTATTCATTGAAAAAATTCTAATCATATAAATTGAGAGCTGAAAATTTTCCAGTTCTTCCTTGTGTCCTACTTTAAAACACTCTAAAATGCTAATAAAGATGTCTGCTTCACAGTATTGCATTATCTATTTCTTTGTGAGTACATTCTGAAAAAAGAATCATAGCTAATGTAAAGAAAGGAAGTTTTTCCTTTCTGTTACTTAATACACTGTCTATTAAATCTCAAGCAGTGTCTATTAAATTTCAAGTCAGTTTTTCAGTTACAAAGAAACATCAATTGTTTGCAAAAATTCAACCAATAAGAATTGTATTTGTACTTGTGCTATGTATAACTAAAAGCTTTGACACATAAAACCAAAGTAGGAGCTCCCTTAAAGATGAAAAGAAAAAGTGGGAACTTGGGTCTCAAGGAACTGTGTGTTGGTGAGTTATTTGAGTTTTCTTTTTTGTCTCCTGTATATCCTGAACTGGGCAGGGGAAAAGATTGTAAGCCAGAATATGTATCCAGTTCAGATAAAAAGTCCCGAGAAGAGACTGTTTCTGTCACCAAAGGCTCTGGATAGGACCAGTAAAGAAAGACACAAATCTTTTTAACAGTACTTGACCCACTCTGCAAAATCACGATAGAATAAAGACCATCTTCCCATCTCTCATAGTCGTCATGGCTGAGTGAGTTACCTATACTTCCATTCACACACTGAGGTAGAAAAGGCAACTTCCCCCTTTCTATGGTGTCAGAGAGGTCAAGTGTGAAGCCTTGTTTGCACACTGCATAGCACTTACAAAAGTCCATTAAAATATCAGATCTAAATAAATTTCAGTGCTTCAAAAGATAATACACAAAACATACTGTACATGAATTGAAAATTTTCCCAGATGAAGAAACCTCCCTGAAATTACTTGAGGTAGAATACAAAACAATTATATAGAGCGCCCTTTTATATCTTAGGATGGAGATTAAACAAAGTGCAGCATAACAAAATGAAAAATTAAACAAGCTATATGAACTGCTAGAATATCAATGATCTGAATTCAGCAGACCAACAATAAAATTACATATAAGACACTTCAATGGAAAGCCAGAAGAGCAGGATTGAGGATATAGAATGCAGAATTAGCAAAACTGAAGATAAAGCAAGTGACATCAGCACTTATGATAATAAATCAGATACAAGAATCAAGAAAAACAAAAAATCATTAAGAAATCTGTGGGACTCTATCAAGAGGAACACTTAATGTGTAATTGGAGTTTCAGAACAGGGAGGGATAGTAGAAAATAGAGAAAAAAATGTCAAAGAGTTGCTGACAGAAATCTTTCCTACCATTGTGATAGAAGAGAAGATACATATTCTGGATGCTCATCACACTCCACAGAAGGTAGATCCCAAAAGAAAGACATCAAGACATATTATAATCAAGCTTAATAAAATGTAACATAAGGAGAGACACTTAAAGGCAGCTAGGCCTACACCCAAACAAATGTACAAAGGGAAGCCTTGTAGGCAGTTCTCTGACTTTTCAGCTGAAACCATGTTTGCAAAAAGGCAATGGAATGACACATACAAAGCCTTGAAGGAAAACTTTCAATCAAGTATTATATATCCTGCAAAATTATTTTTCAAACATTATGTTGATATGAACACATTCTCAGACAAACAGAAGCCTAGAGACTTTGCAAAAATCAAACCAAAGTTAAAAGAAATACTGAAAGAAATTTTTCAGTTAGAAAATCTGTAACACCAGATGTATACCCAAAGACACAGCATCCAGAGTCCTAAATAGTTAGGAAAGTCACAAAGCTCAATCAAAGTTAAAATACCAAAATTAGCAAAACAGAGAGCTTAATATGTAAATTATGTCAAATTATGTCAACATTACACTATGAAGAGGGATATGTTACAGTATTCATAGTCTTTTCAGATGTAGAAGTTAAGGATATACAGATAAGTTAAAGATTAGCTTAAACTTAGATCATTAGGGGGAAAAAAGGGAGTAGTCACAAAGCCAACTAGCAATACCACATATCTAAACAAGAAACACAATACTAAAGTCTTAACAGACACAAAACCAACATTGAAAAGGATGAAAAGAAAGCCCATAAAGAAAAATGATCCAAATCACAATATTAAGTGGAACATAGAAAACATCGACAACACAACAAGAAAGGCACCAAATGAGAGCACTGAATACATATCTAACAATAATGAAACTGACTGTAAATGGACTGATTGCTCCAATAAAGAAATAGAGTAACAGTCTTCCAAAAAGAAAACACAATCCTTCTTTACATTGCTTACAAGAAACATGCCTTAGACTCCAAGATACAAACTGAAAATCAAAAAATAGAAAAACATATATCAAGCTAACAACATGCAAAGAAGAACAGGAGTGGCAATACTAGGCTCAGATAAAACAGATTTTAAAGTAAAATCCACCATTATGGACAAGAAGGGCCAGTATGTATTGCTAAAGAGTCAATACATAAGGAAGATATATCAATATTTAATATTTATGTACCCAATATCAGAGTCTCTAAATACATGAAACAAATGCTGACAACACTGAAAAACGACACATGTCACTACACAATGTAGTAGGAGGATTCAATACTCCACTTTGTGTAATGGACATATCATACAGAAAAAAGCTCAGTACAGACACAGAAGATCTTATTGTGACAATCAACCAACTCAACCTCATAGACACACACAGAACTTTTTACCCAACAACAAACAAGTATACCTTCTTTTCCAATAGCTGTGGAAAATTATCCAGAACAGACTACACATGAGAACATAAAGCAAGTCTTAACAAAATCCAAACCACTAGATTATTGCAAAGCATCTTCTCAGACCATAAAGCCATGAATGTTGAAATCAACAGCAGAAAAACCATGGGTAGAAATTTGAAGTCACGGAAAGTAAACAACAACTTGGTCAAAAATTCCTGGGTTATAGGAGAAACCCAGCATGAAGTAAAGAGATTCATGGAATCAACTGAGAATGAGATACAGCACAAGCGTTCTCAGAGGTCAATTTTTCTGTATAAATGCATGCATCCAGAATGAAGAAAGGGCTTAAACCAAAGAATTAGCCATACAACTTGAACAAGTAAAAAGAAAACAACAAAGGAACTCCTGGGGCACCAGAAGGAAACAGATAATAGAACTAAGAGCACAAATAAAGGAACTAGGTAACAGAAAAACAAGTGAAAGAATGAACAAAAACAAACGTTGTTCTTTGAAAAGATTGACGAAATTGATAAACCATTGGCTAAACTCACAAAAGAAAAACAGGAGTGGAAACAAATAATCCAAATAAGAAATAACATGGGAGATGTCACGACACACTCAACTAAAATTAATAGTATCATAACAGAATACTATGAAAAATTGTGCTTTAACACATTTGAAAACCTAGAGAAAATATCAAATTTCTAGATTCACATCACCTACCAAAATTGTCAGAAAGAAAAGTAGGGAAACTTAGTAACCTCATCACAAAAGAAGAGATTGAAACAGTAACCAAAAACCTATCAAGAAAAAAAACAGTCCTGGCCCAGGCAGCTTCACTGGAGAATTCTACCAAACTTCTAGAGAGGAGTTCATTCTAATACTACTGATGCTATTCACAATGTAGAAAAGGATTGAGAATTCCCAGATTCCTTCTATGAAGCCAAGATAACCCTAATACCAAAGCCAGATACAGATTTCCCCCTCTACACACACAAAGTTACAGACCAATATCATTCATAAACCCAGATGCAAAAATCTTCAGCAAAATCCTAGCCCATTCAATTCAACAACATATCAAAAACCTAACTTATCATGACCAAGTTGGATTTGTACCAGGGATGTAAAGCTGGTTTAACATCAGAAAAATCATTAATGCGATCATCCACATAAGTAACATAAGAATAAAAATCACTTGATTTTATCAATTGATGCAGAAAAAGCACCTGACAAAGTCCAACACCCATGCGTATCAAAAACCCTCAGCAAAATAGGAATAGAAGGGAAATTCCTTAACGCAGTAAGGTACATGTATGCGAAGTCAAATATCGGCATCATCTTGAATGGAGAGAGACAGAAAGAAGTTCTCCTAAGCATAGGAACTTCTATTCAACTTTGTGCTAGATGTTCTGACCAGAGCAATCAGACAAGTCAAAGACATAAAGAACGTCCGCATCAGTAAAGAAGAAGTAAAAGTTTCCCTATTTGCAGACGATACGACTGCATACACAGAAAATACTAAAGAATACATAAAATAAACTACTGGAACTAACAGAAGAATTCAGTAATGTATAAGGATATAAGAGAAACATAAATAAATCACTAGGATTCCTTTATACCAACAGAGATCACCAAAACGAAGATCGCCAAATGAATGTCATTTACAACTGACCCCAAGAAAAGAAATACTTAGGAATAAATCTAATTAGAGATGTAAGAGACCAGTACAGAGAAAATTACAAGACCCTACCGCAAGAAATCAAAAGAGATTTAAAATTAAGTGCAGAAGCTTATCTTGCTTATGGATAGGAAGAGTTAACACTGTGAAAATGTGTATTCTATCCAAAGCATTCTACATACACAATGCAATCCCAATAAAAATTCCAGGGTCATTTTTTAATGAGATGGAGAAAAAAAATCACCAATTTTGTTTGGAAAGGGAAAAAAACCTTGGATAAGTAAAGCACTGCTAAGGAAGAGGAACACAGGGGGAAGCCTCAAACTGCCTGATTTTAGAACTTATTACACTTCACCAGTAGTCAAAATGGTTTGGTACTGGTACAAAAACAAATATATAGACTAATGGAACAGTATAGAGAATCCAGAAATATCACTACCCTATGAACAGTTGATAAGGAACAAAGTCCCAAAGGTTGTAAACTGGGGTAAAAACTATTTCTTTAACAAATGGTGTGGCAAAATTGCATAGCATCTGTGAAAAACTGAAACAAGACTCATATCTCACACCTTACAGAAAAACTAACTCGTAATTCACCAAAGACCTAAAAAGCAAATCTAAAACAATAAAGATCTTGTGAGAATAAATAGGAAGAACAATGGAAGTTCTAATACACGGCTTAGGCAGACTTCAAAATCTGGGAAACAAAGCATGATCAACAGAAGAGAAAATATATAAATGAAAACCACTAAAAATCAAACATGCTCACCCAGAGAGTATCAAGAGAGTTAAAAGACTGTCTACCAAACGGGAACAAATATTTGGCAGTTTTGTTATCAGACCAACATCTAATTTCTATAATCTACAAGGTACTGAAAAATATCAACAAGAAAAAGACAAATAACCCAATTAAACAATGGACAAAGGAAATGGGCAGATATTTCAGCAAAGAAGACATCCAGGCAGTCAAAAGACCCATGAGGAAATGCTCACAATCATTAGCTATTAGAGAAATTCAAATCAAAACTACAATGAGCTACCATCTCATCCCAACCAGGTTGGCCATAACCCAAAAAACACAAAACAACAAATGCTGGAGAGGCTGTGGAGAGACAGGAACTCCCCTAAACTGCTGGTGGGAATCCAAAATGGTACAACCTCTTTAGAAGGCAATTTCATGCTTTCTTAAAAAGCTAGAAGTAGAAATACCATAGGATTCAGCAATCCCATTGCTTCAAATATATCTTACAGAAATAAGAGCTGTCACATGAACAGATATATGGACACAAATGTCTGTTGCAGCACTGTCCACAATGGCAAAAAGACGGAATCTTCCTAGATGCCTGTCAACAGATAAATGGATAAAACTATCACATATATATATATACAATGGAACCCTATACAATGATGAAGAACAATGATGATTTTAGGAAGCACCTCACAACCTGGCATCAACTGGAAGTCATTATGCTGAGTGAAGTCAGTGAACTGCAAAAGGTACAAGTACTGTATGACACCACTATTATAAGAATTTAAAAAAGGACTTATACACAGAAGCAAAGACTCTTTGAAGGTTACAAGAGTGGGGAGGGAGGGAGAGATAGATTTGATAGTCAATAGCATGACAGCACTAAGCAGAGGCAGGGCAGCGCAACTGAACTACAACATAAACTAAAAGGTTTTCTAAATTCAAGCCAACATTTGAAAGGCTAGAGTACAGGGACAGGTTTCTGGGAACTGTGTTTTCAGTGGACATCATGGTCAATTGGCATAAGTAGCCTTTTGCTAAGAGTCTTCTGCCCCCCATACTGGCAAGTGGCATCTGCGGTTTAAAAGTCAGCAAATTGCCATCTGAATAATACCAATTTGTTCCAACCCACTTGGAATAGATGATGACAGAGAATTTCAAAGACATGTGGAAAAGTGATCTCAAGAGACAGAAAGACCTATCTGTTTGGGAGACCACATCAGCACAAGACCAGAAGAACCAAATGGTGCCTGGTGACTGCCAAAGACAGCCTTGATAGGGGATATAATGTGGAGTTCCTGACAGGACATGAGAAAAAGGGGTGTGCAGATCAAGAACTTTACTGAAAGACAAGAATTGATGATCTAACAACCTGGACGGTTCCCTGGGAACATTGCCCCTGAACTTCCTGCTGTCTCAGACCTGAAACCAATACTGAGGTCAATGCTTCAGACAAAGAATGGACTGGACTCAGGGACACAGAGTGAGCATGTAGTGTGTGTACTTTCTGGTTTTATACATTTATAGAAGGCTGCCCTAAGGGTTTCTTTCTAGAGGGGAAAGGAGATGGTGGAGAGGAAAGGACAGGTGCTCACTGGGAGAATACCAGAAGTGTGAAAAGAAAGAGTATGTTATGACACAGAAGGAAGGAAGAGTAGATAGAGTCGTAAAGAGGCAGGTATGAAAAATCCACTTGGATTGTATTCTTTCACTTAATCATTATAAAAAATGTACAGGACAGAATTGAGTCGCACATAGTATCAGGAATTGAGACAATCTCAAAAGGGGAACAACAATGAACAGATGACAAATGCTTAGATGACTCAGACATTGAGATTACTCGAGAGTGATTGTTAAAATCCAACAAAGATTTTGTAACCAAAAAGTATACAAAGATTTTGTAACCAAAAAAATAAAGTCACTGAATAAACTCAATAATTCATTCACGATAACAGAAAAGTGAATCCAAAAATTGATTATAAAATAATAAATGCTAAGCAATCTAAAAATAGAGGGAAAAGAAACAAACAAAAGTAGACACAGTTTCAGTTTTCTTCGGGGAAATAGAAGCTTAGAGTCTCATAAAAAAATAAGAAAGAGTGTGGAGTGAGATAAATATATTATGAATAAAATGAAGGAAAATTTCTGAAACTGAACACAAAGCAAAACCTACATATTTAGAAGCTGAATGAATTTGAAAAAAGATAAACTTAGAGACATTCATATCAAGGTACATAGTAAGGAAATAGCTGAAACGAGAAGTAAAGGGAAAAAAAGGCTTGAAAACAGCGAAAGTAGCATCATGCGTTATCTATAAGGGTCGCCATGAGTCAGATTCAACTTGACGGCACTTGGCATAAGGAAACAAAGATTCAAATGGTGATGAGTTATTTCATCTGAAATTAATGGAGGTCAGAAGAAAGTGATACATTAAACATTGAAAGAAAAACTGCCCACTGCAAGTTCTATATGCAGTTAATACCATCCTTAGTAATAATGTGGAGATAAAGACATTTTCAGACAAAGGAAAACCACGAGGGTTGTCCTCCAGGGGACCCATTCTTAAAGAGTGGCTGAACAAGTATCTTCAAACAGAAATGGAAAAAATAATAGAAGAAGAACTGAGGGTTCAGGAAGAAATTGATTAAAAATAATAGGGGTAAATATAACAGGCTACCTTTTTCCTCATAAATTTGTTCAATGTTGCTTGACTGTTGAAACAAAATTACATTATCTGACATGGTGCTCAGTGTATGTACAGGAAGTATTCAAGACAGTTTCATTAAAAATGTGACAAGAGTAGACAACATAAGTGTGCAAAATGAAAATAAAGATGACACACTTTACTTGAAATAGTAAAATACCAATACAAGTAGGCATGTTACATACGTATATTTCATTATAGTGCTCAAACACTGAATAAAATAATTACAAAGAGATATGCTAAAAGGCAAGACACACAAATCAAAACAAATATCTAAAAAAATTCAAGACACCTACAAGGAAGGCAAGAAACAAATTGAAAATAGGAATGAGAAACAGAGGAATCAAGTACACAATAAACAATAAAATGTTAGACATAAGTCCTAACATATCAATAATTACTTTAAATGTAAGCGGCCTAAATATACTGGTTAAAAGATTGAGAAAAAAATGGATAAATAAGAACAAGACCCAACAATATGCTGTCTATAAAAACTCAGTTGAAACTTAAAAACATTGGTAGATTCAAGCAAAAGTACACACCCAGTGCTGTCGAGTCCATTCTGACTCATAGTGACTCTATACAACAGAGCAAAGCTGCTCAATAAAGTTTCCAAGGAGTGTCTGACAGATCTGAACTACTAACCTTTTGGTTAGCAGATGTAGCACTTAACTACTACCAGTAAACGTATAGAAAAAAAAAACAGGCAAACATTATGTATACCAGGGAAACATTATTGCTTTTAAAAAAAGAATAATTCTTTACCGGCTCCTCTTTTTCACAAACTTGAACCTATTTCCATTTCGTTGACTGAATGTTCAGAATTATTTTTCTAGAAATAGTAATTACCAAGATGAAGTTAATCACTCGTACACTTTGCATTATAGTCTTCCTGGTGACTGTGCCTAAATTTGTATCACATTCTGTAATCACTCTCTGACTATTCAATTTATCATACAGTTGTCAACTTTACTATGTAAGGTATCTTTTATGCTGACATTCTTCAGGAAATGATTTGGTCTTCTTGCTTAAGGTAACAGACTTTTCAAGATTCCAATCATTCCTTTAAAAGATTCACATCTTTCATAGACAAATAAATCACATTATCTGGTTTAGTCCACAAAGAGAGTCAGATTTTAAGAATTATGATGTTATTTGCAGTTGAACAAATATACTCCACAAGTGCTAGTTTACTTTATGTTGAACACGTATGTTCCACAAGCACTACTTTATTTTACATTTATATCAAAATATGTTATTGCTACTATCTCTCTATAAATCATTAGGAAATAAGATATTCTACCTTTGCACTGAGGTGCTTCTGTCCAGGTTCCTCTCAGACACATCACTTCTACCTCTCCATACATGGAATAACGTTCGTCACATTCATAACGTACTCTCTCTCCAGGTGGATATCTTGTCATGAGCCGTGAGATAACACGAGCATTTTCCACTTTGGGTGGATTCCCACAGGAAATATCTGAATGGAAGGAAAAAATCATCTCTATACTAGAGTTTATTTTGAGCAACAAATCAATAGATTCTAAAATTTTTCAAAAGAGCTTTAAGATCAGTAGTAAATCAGCAGTAAAACCTACCATGATAAAGCTTGCTAATGTAAAAAATAAATTACACATAAGACTGAGGAAAACCAGATTAAAAAATAAATGCTGTAACATTGTTTTCACGTCCTTAAATCTCTCATCTATCTTTGACAGAAGACATTTTTTTTTCAACTCAGTGAAAATGAGAGATGTCCTGGACTATCTTGGAATTCACTAAAATAAATATCATCTTTTGGTTAGCAGGTAAACTCACAACTACTATGCCTCCAGGATATCTGACAGTTCAAAGACCTGGCCAATAAAAGGTATTGAAAGTGACAGTATTGCAACAGGACTGAACATTCTCAATAGCACACAATTAGTGGAGTCTAAATTGTTGCAGTTGTGTACCACTGGGCATACCACAGCTAACTGCCCTGACCTTTCTAGTCGCTCCAATCTCTGCAGCCACTCCCGCTGCTGGAGTTGAAGCCTTTCCCGGCACTGCTTACGCTGAAATCAATCTAGTCACTCGAGTCTCCGAAGATACCACGTTGAATGAGAACGTGGGTCACAATGATTTGCCATACGTGTATCGTCGCTTACTAAGCTAACCTTAGCAGCCGCTTTAGCTGAGTCCCGTTACTGTTTCAAGGAGTCCCCTATTATTTAAGGTGAAGCAAATCAGCAGTTGAAATGAACATAGATTCACTCAACGTACATTGCGTGCAGCCCCAGCGGGTCCTAGACGAGACATGCGTGTCACTTGTGTGTTTTATGGTGCAAAATAAAAGTCTGCACCTTCTGTGCATAGAACCTAAATTCTTGCCCAAATTGTGATTGATTCCCTCTCTCAAGGCGGGAATTGGTGGCATCAGAACTGCTTCCACTCTTGTGGGCCCTGCTGGTGAAGAGCTCAGGTTGTTACAACCCAAACGTCTCCAGTTCAAGTCCATCAGCTGCACTTTGGAAACTGTAAGAGGCAGTTCTACTCTGTCCTGTAGGGTACTTAAGAGTCAAAATCAACAGAAACAGGTCTTTTAATAAAGATTAAATAACAAGCATGATGACTGCATGATACTACAACTATGACATTTTAAATATGAATCCAAAATTTTAAATTTATCTTTGCCAAGCCAGCCAAGTGCATGTAGTCTTATTTTGCATAATTTCACTCCATATATTAAATTCTAGTTGTTGAAACATCGGTATCTTCAAGAATTTTTGTTGTACTCTTGGCTTTCATAATACTTTATTATTACTTCTATTTAATTTATGAGGGTAGAAAAACTGTCCAGTAACTCGCCACAGATTTGTATACCTAGTTGGAAAACCGGAAGCATATACTGGAAAGATTATAATACTAAGAGAAGCAATATTTCGTATATTTAATATAGTTTCTTCTTTATAACATCGTAAGCTTACCTGGTACTTAGAGGATACCAGTTAACTTACCAGCAGGGTTGCATGTGGGAGGAGAGGACCAATCATCTTCTGTACATGCAATGTTGCTCTGGTAATTTGAAAGGATGTATCCCGTGTCACATAAAATCTGCACAGTGTCACCTTCCATGTGTATTTGTCCTGAAGATGAAGAATGCCCATTTTCCACCGAAGGAAAAAAGCACAGTCCTAAAGACCGAAAGATGACTAATACTTAACACAGAATTTTAAAAATATTACATCTTATAATCTTCAAAAGAGAAATTAGATAAAATTAGTTACTTAAAAATTAGTTTAAGCATATTGAAACAAATATAAATATGCAATTCCATCCATCATAAAATAAAAAGTCATTTTTGTAAAGATTTTAAAAGTTCCTGTTCTTATTTCTCATTTGGTTCTCATGAACTGCTTTCAAGAGGTGTACTCAATGGACTCCCCCTTGTCTTCTCTGTCAGGATACTCTTTTTCATTTTCTGTCTTTTCTCTACATTCATTAAAACAGTAACATAAGATGATTTTAAGAAATAGAAAGATGTGATACATGGAAAACACCAAACTAGGGAAAATAGTATAAACAAAATTGTATCTTGAATAGTCAGAATAATATCAAATTTTACATTTGATATTATTACGCATAAAATGAAGTTTATTGAAACCTGTGCTCACACGACTGCAAAATGAGTGTTCAAATTAAACATTGGTAGTTAAAATTATTGCATTTAAAAAACACTTTAAAACTAAAATATTTAGAAATTAAAATATTTAGCAATGGTAAGACATTAGTTTGAGTTTTGTTTTCTCTTTAGATTTACACAAATGACTCTTTATAAAAAGAAGAATGACATACATTATCTTTACTGACTCATCTAGTCCCCACTCTTATGACTGTGAAGACTCACTGATCCCTTCTGGCATATATCACACCACTCATGAATAATTTTTCCAGAAAATAGTAAGAGTATTGACTCACTGCGACACTTTGGTATTGGTAACCATCCTTCCTCTGTGCAGGTTATTCGCGTCCAGAGAGACTGTGAAGCAGACACATAGCTATGATCACAGGTATAGTAGAAATATTTTCCCACAGCAACTTGGAAGTTCTGTTTAGGTTGATTTTCACCATATAGTTTTCCATGTTTTATTTCTGGAAAATTGCAAGTTCTCTCTTGGGGAAAAAAAAAGAATAATGTGCACATTAATTTAAAATAATACTTCATTTAAATAATAGCAATGATTGTATTATATCTGTCCACTTGTATCAGTTATTCAGGAAAATCTTTTTATAAAACTACAAAGATGTTGGAAGAGGTTAGTTTTGGATTTTAATCATGGTGGTACTTACAAACGATATACATATTATACACATGGTGTGTATAAAAGATATACACATTATATCCTGTATAAGTACTTCCATGATAAAAATCACACAACAATGTAAATGCGGAAGAAGAGGTACAGGTGATTCTATCCAGTAGACTTTTCAGGTCTCTGAAATATACTGCTGGTCTAAGAAATTTGCTGCTATTTATAGTTCTCTGTTTACTTCCTTTATCTCTCACCCACTTTGCCTTTCACATTTTTAGTAAAGAGAATTTGGATATGAAATATTTGCTTAAAAAATGTGAGTTAAAAGCAATAGAACAGCGCAACAAAGACATAGTTACTCAATTCTGATGAATATTCTCTAGGAATAGTTATATAGGTATGTTTATACAATTTTAAGTGAAATCACTGCCATTTATTGAAAGTGTACAAATGTTATTCTTTTTTACATAGCTGGGTGATTATAGTTCTTTTGAGAAAATAAGGCTAGTGTGCTTCTCAAGCCCAAGCTCTTACATCAAATTAGAACTACTTTCACTCATTTTCTTTGTTTTTTATTCTATTTTTATCTCATTTGCCCTTGTTTGACAAAGGCACATGTAGCAATTCAGCTAATCAAGGATTAAACCAGGGAAATTAATTTATCTTCATTTTGATAGCAATCGAGGCTGATGTTCCAAACTAATTAAATCTGTTCTATGGTGTGATCAGAGACTCTGTAAAATATGTAGTGTTTATCTGAAAATGTAAATGAGAATGGCATCATTTTGAGAGTTGTGTTTAGGGCAAAGGTAAACTCATAAACTGATAATGGGATTTCCAGCATTAGCCCTGGCTACAGTCTTTCAAAGGACACCTAGTGATGCAGTCCAGAAAGGTCCTCTGTTTGAGGCCACTAACTGTTCTGCAGGCAAAAACACTTGTGGATTCTGCTCCAGTAGAGATTATAGTCCAATCAATGTTACAGTTCAGTTCTGCTTTGTCATATAGTGTGGCTATAAATCAGAATCACCTTAACAGCACAGAACTCTCATTTAGAAATTCTAAAGTTGAAAAAAATTACAGTGTTTTTATTCTTCTTAAATAGGCACACATGGTTGGCTGAAGCTCCGTGATCTTTTTTGTCCTTGTTTCCACCACTCAGAGGAATCTTTCCGTCTTCAGTTGCTTTTAATCTAATTCTCCTACCAAAAACTCATTCAAGAACAGTCAGCAGATTTATGTAGGGATTAGTATGTCCCAGGCACAATGTTTGTGTTTACACCTCCTCTAGCTCCCTTGGTGCTCTGATGGGGCAGTGCTTAAGAGCTCAGTCAGCTGACCAAAATGCTGGCAGTTCAGATCCACCAACTGCATCTTGGGCACCCTGTGAGGCAGCTCTGCTCTTTCCTACAGGATTTCTAGGAGTCAGAATTGACTTGATGACACTGAGTTTGGTGTTTTATCTCCTTTGTCTAGCCACCCAATTCAGGAGTTGAAAAACACTTCACTACTCTGTGAATGTTAATGGAGTCTTACCTGTTGAATGCATGTTTTTTTGCTTTACATATATGTAGTTGTTAAAACGTGTGTTTTGCAAGAAGTGCTGTGAAGCATGGATGTGGTTTTTTATTTATTTATTTATTTTTATTTTGGGTTTCCAGCTTTTGTATTGCAGCATGAAACAGACTGTATCACTCAATAAATATTGTGCTACTGTATAGATGTAAAAATAATTTTATCTCTGCACATGTGTTCCTTTATTAAAAGGGTAGCTTTCTTAAAGACCACTTTTAGAGTTTACTGAAGAAGACTAGTTTTCAGCTAGAATCACAGGCAGGCTTTGATCAAATTCCATTGCTCTCATTCAAGTTGACACAGTTCCCTTCCTCTGTTATGTCTTATATTTAGGAGTATCGTTTCACTGTCACCTCCAACAGAAGATGAATCTTTTGTTTGTTTGTTTATTTATTAAGATTGAGTGAAAATGTACATTCCCATATAAATTTGCATGCTCATCTATATGCAGCTCTCATCGCTCCCCCTGCCCAGTGAAAGCACACATATCATATCCTCCTAACAGTCACCTGTCCTCTCCTGTTCACCCTCTTCCCCTGTAGGATGTAGGACGACATCCTATAGATGCATAGAACCATAAAGCCCACACACGATGTGGTCACTCTGTCACCCACTCCAATCCATTCCTGTCTAAAGAGTTGAACTCCACTATGATTTATGGACAGGGGCAGCACCAGAGTCAGGGGCCATGCTCCCAGGAAAACCCCAAGGCCCCTGGACTAATCGAGGCCAATTGGCACAACTAGCATTTTGCTAAGAGAGTCTTCTGCACTCCACAGGGCAAGTTTGGATTATGATAAAGAGGATTGTGTGGGACTATAACACCCCTTTTAAGGTCACTTTTGCTCCAGTATAAAGAGAGTTTCTCTGGAGTGTGGCTTGCACCATTTTTATCCTTTCATCCTACTAGAGATAAAGGAGAAGGAAGGAAGTAGAGAAGGTGTTGGTTATCTCATACTATCAAGAAAGTATTTCTGGGAGGACAGTCTGTCCTTCCAGGTTACTGAGGTTACTGAGGTTACTGAGCCAAGCTGCTCCCAGATCAAGGACAGATGGGTGCTTCCCAACGACCTTCCTCCAGGACCGACAGAAATAAAGTGCATTCCCCTGGAGCCCAATCCACAAATTCGGGCTTCCTGCCTACTGAGCTGTTTAAAAAGCTTTGCTAAAGCCATCCATTTGTCATATTTCTGTCATAGCAGTGTCAGACGATTAAGACAAGAGTGAAGCTCTTACCTTGTCCCTCAGCACAGGATACCCACAAGGCGAGGAGGATATTAATTAGAAACAGCATGTTGGATGTTCCCAATGATATGTAAATATGCACATTCCAGTTGTGCTGTTTTAGGTCTGAAATCAGATCATTAGCAGTTACCAGCTGTGACTCTAAAACTAAACACACTACAGTATTACTAAGTAAATTGATATCACTAAGTAAATACCAAAGTTCCATGAGTTTTGCAAAATTCAGATAATTCTCATCAGTGGTTTCATAACTATTTTGTTAATTCATCACCTATTATGTATGAACACAACTTTCAGTGAGAACAGGACTGATTGTCTCCATAAGTAACATAGTATGCTAACTTAATGAAGTAAATGTATTCCTTAGCCAGCTACTTAATACTTAACTGTCTCTCTCTATCCAAGCCATGTCACTAGAACATTCTTCTGTCCTGACTTTATTACTTAGGGATCTCTGAAAGTCAACTGGGGTATTCAGACCACTGTCAACCATCTACATTTTTACAGAGTTATGGAATAATACGTTTTTCCTTTTAAACTCACACTTAACCACACTGGAATGTGGTCTACACTGACTTTAACCTCTCAAGACCTCAAAGGAAAGGAAAGAGAACAGAGAGGTGAACTTCTTACCTCTAAGAAAGCAGTGCAGTAAACAGAGCACATCTTTGAACCTACGGTCCCTGCTCAAAGAAGCTCCTTGTCCAGATAAAGATTGATGAGGGTCTACAGACAGAAAGCTTTCATGTGGAGCAGAAATTCTGAATTTGAAAATGTAGCCAACTTTACTGTGAGAAAATAAACTTCTCTTTGCTGAAAATGATAAATTTTTTAGTGGAACAGAGGAGTGCAGAAATAGACTCACTCATGTAAATCACTAATTTTATGAACCAATGCAATTTGATAAGGGGGAAAAATACAAAACATTTTTTCTAGGAATGTGGGAACAATAACTGGGAACTGGGAAATGAAACAAAACTGAACTTTGATTTCTTTCTCACATCAATTACATCTATTTAATTTGGAGTACAGTCTTAAATGTGACATTAAACAGTAACACCTGAGAAGTAAGCATACTTGAATACATTGTCATTGCTGGTAAATTAATACTTCTCTAAAAATAAAAATATATATATATTTAAGAAAGGACACAAAAAAGACTACTACTTATTTTTCAAAATGTTAGTTTGGATTTCAGCAATAATTTATGTCCTGCCAAAGATATTGTCATAAGGCTAAAAATAAAATAGTCATTATATTAGCAAGGGCTATTTGTAACGTGTCGGGCAGATGATTTACATGTATCAAACGAATAAACCCTTCAATTAAAATATTACAGCAATCACTTCATAGACCTAGATTCACAAATGTATTCAGTATCATTATTCTTCACACACAACATAAATATTCAATTAAATATATTACATAATACTAAAATAGCTAACATTTAAATGTCTGATCTTCCCAATTTTTGTCTAGAATGAAACTCTGTTTGGAAAATTCTAAAATTAAGTTACCTGAGAAAAATCTGAAGTGACCATCTGAAGATTTAGATACAAGTTCTTGGCTCCTGGCTTCATTTTTACCCTATCAAGAGCCATCTCCAGTGCAGATTAAGTGTGAAACTCAGGAATGCCCAGCAATGATGACTTAACTACAGTGAGACACTTTCCTGGCCCCCATCATGTGCTCTTAAAATTGCCACACTGCCAACAATCCAAGACGGACACATCTATCCTTTAAACCAGTTGCGTTATCAGCTTCCATTGAAAAAAGTCCAGTTTACAAGTTCAGGATGAGCTTCCGCTTCAAGATGTCTTGTCTTGTAACACTGACAATTAAGTCCAAGAATTTAATTCTTCTAAGTGCTACATACTACACTGCTGAATATTACCAAAGTCATCTTCGAAGGACTCCCCTTGGGAAAATATGCACTTAGCCAGCGCCTAGCCCACCCTTCAAAGAAATCTTGGAACTCTTTCTGGGATGGTCACCGAGCATGGTGGCACGATGGGAAGTTTGCCAACTAAATTGTGTAACTGTCTGTGAGGGGGTTTTTAGCCAGTAAACAAATAATTCTATTGGAACACCTTCCCTACTTACCTCTTCTGGCCGAAATGACTTTTTCTTTATCTGAAGATAAAGGAAATACTGAAAGGAAGACATTTCGCTGACATTCAGGGCATCAAGGTTAATAGGACAACAAATCTGATGGCTGTTCCAAAATTGTCTCGAAAGGTGGACTAGGGGCAGGCATCAATGCACAGCTTCCCAAGGGGAGTATCTCGAAGGTGACTGTAGTGATATTAGCAATGAGGTATACAGTATTTTTTCTAGGATAAGTTAGTGAACTTGACTGACAGTCCTCATAATCTACTAGCAATCAAATAGTGAATTTTGGTGATCTAAGTTTATAAATACCAATCACATAATGTACTTCTTGTTCTTTGTTCCACACTTATTAAAAAAAAAAAGTCTCTGCAGTATAGCCATTGTGAAGTAGTGCATTTCACTTCATGGAATTCAGCCCCTTCCTGGGTCCATCCACTTCACTTCCAATAAATCTGTCAACGTTACTGTAACCTGACTGTGGGTGATTACTCTCAAATATTCATTGCTTTAGGCGACAGGATTCTGAAGGATATTGTCTTGTATTCCAGAGAGGTTTTAGAACTGGCTCATCCTGTTACCAGAAAGGGCTCCTTGTGCATATAGCTATCTCCTCCAATTCTGTGGGTTTGCTGAAAGCACATCTCTCAGATCAAATCCTCTGCTTATTGTGAAGTCGGCTCTTTGAGACATTTATTACCCGCCATTTCCTTTTCCTTTCTTTTTATGCTCATTTCCTGAGACTATGTCTGAATTCATTGCCAAATTAAGTTGCGTGAGATTGCCGTCTCATGGCCAGTCTATGTGTTGGACTGTCTTTTCTTTCTGGTGCACAGTAGGATTTCTGATGAAAATGTAGGCATTTAATACTTGTAAGTTTCCCCATATGATGAGAAATGCCACTTTCAGGACAGAAGCGGAAGCTCCTTGGCCAACTCCTTCATCTTGTATTATGCATTATGTCCCTACCTCAGTCCTGTATATAGGCTGCTGGCATGCACTCATGGAAGGGAAATTTAAAAGACCCCAACTATTGTAGGGGTCATTTGAATTAACTAAATTAAACTCTCTACATAGTAACTTACAGCCTAAACTCACCATTGCTGGGTCCACTCCGACTCATGGTAACCCTACGGACTGAGAATTATCACGTAGAGTTTCCAAGGAATGCCTGGTGGATACAAACTGCCAATCTTTTGGTTAGTAGTTATAACATTTAAGCACTATGCAGCCAAGATTTCCTAGAGGCTAAACCTAACCCAAACCAAACCCACAGCAACTGAGTTGATTCTGACTCATAGTAAACCTATAGGATGGAGTGGAGATGCCCCCTGGAGTTTCCAAGGAGCACATGGTCAATTCAAACTACTGACCTTTCAGTTAGCAGCTGTAGCACTTAACCACTGCGCCACAAGGGCTTCTTAGAAGATAAGGGCTTACAAATAAAACTAAAGCTAAGAGAGGTATTTTGTCATTGGTACTTGGAAGTTTCTAAAAGTAATCAAAATGATAAATTTGCCTCCTTGCAGGAGACTGTTTCAAAATGAGTTAAACAAATCAAAGAATCACGGTGTCATAACTCTGTAACCTTGACAATTAGCTGCCCAGCAGCAGCCTGTACATCCTCCCTTTCCCAGAGTTACTCTTTTTCTCAAAATGGGCCCCTTAACCAAGATGTTTCTTTGGTGGATTGAATTGTGTCCCCCTAAATGTGTCAACCTGGGTAGGCAATGATTTTCAGTATTGTATGGTTGTCCTTTTGGTGTATCTGATGTGATCGCTATTTGTGTTGTAAATTCTAACCTCTATGATATTTATGAGGCAAGATTAGGGTCAATTATGTGAATGAAGCAGAGTTCAGTCTACAGAATTAGGTTGTACCTTGAGTCAATCATTTGAGACATAAATGGAGACATGAGCAGAGAAGAGAGAGACCTAATGCTACCAAGTAAGAAGCACCAGGAACAGATTGCATCTTTAGACCTGGGGTGATGGCATGGAGAAACTTCTGGATCAGGGAAAAGCCAATGACAAGACTTTTCCCCAGAGTAAAGAGAATGAGAAAGTCTTCCCAGGGAGCTGGCATCCTGAACTCAGAATTCTAGCCTCCTAAACCCCGGTGATGTAGTAGGTTAAGTACTCGGTCTGTTAAGCAAAAGATTGGCAGTTCAAATCTGCCAGGCACTCCTTGGAAACACTATGGGGCAGTTCTACTCTGACCTCTGGGGTGCTATGAGTCCTACCCAACTTGACAGCGGTAGGTTTGGTTTGAGTTTAGTAAACCATGGTAGAATAAAGTACTGTATTAAAGCCATCTACTTGTGGTATTTCTGTTGCAGCAGCACTAGATATCTAAGACAGGCTCTGTTTCCCAAAATGGCCCCCTTTCCCCAGACGGTATAGTCCCTGGCATCTGTAGCCCACACCCTGCCTCCAACACCTGGCTTCCTTCCTCTCTCTGTCCCTTCAGCAGTTACTGCACTGTACCACTGAAAGCTTCCCTACTGAGCCTCTTCATTACGTGAAACAAACTTCACTCAAGAATTTAGAATTTTGGTTGATATATAACAGCTGGTCTGGTAGCTTTATGTAATTTAATAAATTCACTGATACAACCATGTAACTCTCAAATCCATTATCATTAAGTCAATTCCAACTCAAAGAGTGATTGAAAAACAGAGATAGAAAAATCGTGTACAATTCCTAAGCATCTGGCCTAACATTACTGGCATGGAACTAAGTGCGTATACACAAACTATTATCACAAACTATATTTAAACTATCCCAAATGTTTTCTTCCAAAAAATAGATGGCAACAAGGTTCAGAATTAGAAACAATATGAACATGAAAATGTTTATAACCATAGGGATTATTTGACTAAACTTTTTTGAGGAAACTGGTATAAAGCTGGAAGAGTTTGGATTTTGTATCGCTTTCAAATCCATTTTCGTCCCTGGTGTCCATCTGGAGTTGGCTGAGTTAGTCAAATGCCATAAATTAGATTGGGAAATATTGTAAGTTGTCACTAATCCATAAAGACAATACAGATGAAGCTAAACAGAGAATACATATATATTATTACAATTGAATGAAAATGTATATTCCCGTATAAAATCACATGCTCACCTATATGCAGCTTCCACTGCTCTCCCTGCACGGTGACAGTACACTCTTCCTCTCTGCCATATACATGTCCTATCCTCCCAACAGTCTCCTATCTCCTCCTCTCTACCCACACCCCTTCCTCATGAAGTCAGCAGAATGACAAGCTATAGATGCATAGAACCATAAAGTGGTTCCACAAAACACGGTTACTCTGTGATGCCAAGTCCAATCCATTGCTATGTGAAGAGTTGACCTTCATTATGATTTATGGACAGGGGCAGCATCAGGGCCAGGGGCCATGATTCCAAGGAAACCCTGAAGCTCCTGGACCATCAATTGTGGTCTTCTAGTGGAGCTCTGAGAGTGCCCCCCTATTTATTCCTGCGTTGCCAGTGAGACTCAACTTTGTGCGTTCCATTGCAACTATCACTAGTGATGGCAGGCACTATCTGGTTCTTCTAGTCATGAGTTGATATAGACACCCATTCACATGGGTCTCTCTGTCTTCTAGGTTCTCTTTGCCCCATGTCATTACGGACCTCAGTGATCATCCGTTCCGGCTGAGTTGGGACCACTTGCTGTACCCTCAGTCGGCAGCTTTTAAGACCCCAGATGCCACTCACCAGTGTGCAGTGCAGAGAGCTCTAAACAGAGAAGATTAAATAAAATAAACTTATAGCCTTGTAATTGAAGCAGGTACAGATCTTGCTTCAAAATTTCTCCACATAGAACAGGTCCACCTCACACATGGCCACAACTTTCCCAGTAACTTGCTCATTACTACTGTAAAAAGCCCAGACATTTCAATAGGAAAATCTTAAATCTAAAAACAAACTAGGCAACCTAACACCCTATGTAGACCAGAAGCCAACAGAATGAATGGACTGCAGGGACAAATCTGTGTATTTTTCTATTGCAGCACTAAACTCTCGGGGGGAAGCTACTATTCTAATCAATGAAGAGTTATGCAACATTTTAATTGACACAGATTCTTCTCATTCCAGTAAACCCCACAAATTTACAACAGCTTTTGTTCTGGAGAAATACTCAAGGGCCCTAATGAAGAACATGTTTTAACCCATTCCCAGCCTGTTCTGTCTCTTTGGGTCCTACAAAGGACATGCACCCTTTTTGTCCAGTTTAGATACTCCTGTAAATCCATCATTCAAATAAAATGCTCAGAAACAGAAGGAATGTTAGATTTATCTGAAGCCAATCAAAAGATAGACCTATGATAGAAAACACCTCAAATTAAGAAGATAATCCTATTTACAAGCACTCAGGCTACCAATATGAAAGGTGATTCTCCTCCTTGATCCTATTCTATTGAACATCTTTCTTTGGTACTCAAAAGTTTATAAGCTAATGTTTATAACAATGTTGATGAATCCTATCAGATGAACTGATGAAAAATCAGAAAATACCTCTAAATTGTCCCTAAAATTTCTCAATACATTTTAAAAAACGGAAGTTAAATAAGAACTTGTTCTCATAATTCAAGACTTTTTGACTGAAGCCTTAATAAATACTTGCAGTCGTCCTCGCAACAGCTTTCCCTGTTAAGAAATGCAACAGTTGGGGCAGGAGATTTTTACAAGTTATGTGAGAAAAATACCATTGTAATACCAGGCTTTCCCCTTGTTCCTCACCCGCAGCTTCTCCTTCACGATGTTCACCTTGAAGGGACTCACTTTACAGTAGCTGATTAAGGCATCATTTTGCTTTGCTTTGCTTTGCTTTGTTTTACTTTGCTTTGCCTTGTTTTGTTTTAGCATATCAGTTCATCTGGAAGTCAATATTTGTTTGCTTTTGATTCCAGGAACTAGTAATTTACTTAAACTCTTATACCCCAAAATTTTACAGAGTCTCAAGCCTATTTTTCTCAGATTTTGCATGTTGATTTACAGCCTTTTTCAGTTCAGAGGATTCTACCTTATGATAATGTGTAGATGACATTAACTTCTCTATTCTAACTCTTAGTGGGGACATCTAACAAATAGTATTATTTTTTATTACATTTGGCCAACTGAGGTCACAATCTTCCAGAGAAAAATTAGAGTCAACCCAGTCTTTTAAAAAAACTTTGGGATATCTCATTTCATCAAACAGATCACTATCAACCAAAAAGTAAAGAGATCATCTTAGCTTATCCTGTTGCTACTACCCAGAAACATTTAAGATAATTTCTACAATTTTGCAGCCACTGAAGCTATTGAATATCTAATTTTTCTATGCTTATTCTATCCACTTTACCATTATCTAAGGATTTCAGAGCCTTACCCCTTCCAGCTCTTGGAGGATGCAAAAAAACCTATCACTTAATTAAAGAGGAGCTCTTAATCCCTGTGCAATCAAGGCTACATGCTTTCTCTAGAGTCTCCTAGTTATAATTTAGAATTTTCACATTTTGTCCACTAGATTATGGGAATGCTTTAAGAGCCCTCACTCAAAAACACAAAGGACAAAACAGACCCATTAGTTGTTACACTGTTAAGCAAGACAAGTCTGTGATTGGCTACCCCCAGTGTAGCAGTCAATGATTTATTTGGCTAGACAAGTTGAGGTTATAGCAAATACAGTTTTAGGAAAATCTATTGATGTTTATGCCCTTTACACAGTGTCAAACATTTTAAATTTTAATCTTAACACTTTCCTCAAGTTGGCAGGCTGACTTCTGATGAAGTCTTCCTTTGACCACTTCTACTACTCAGTTACATACTGTGAACTCTCTGAATCTCTCTACATTATTAATGTTTAGCTAATGAGGATGACCATACACCCATGATTGTTTCACTCATGCTCAACAGGTTTATTTCCTAGAAAACTGTTATCAGTTGAATTCTGTCTTACCCACAAATGTGTGTCAACTTGAATAATCCATAATTTATTATGTGGTATCCATCGTTGTCATCTGATGAGACTTACTTATGCGTTGGAAATTTACCTATGTGTTGTAAATCATACCTTTATGATGATTATGAGGTTAGATTAACAGCAGTTGTTAATGAGTCCATATTCAACCTGTAAGATTAGATTGTGTCTTAAATCAACCTCTTTTGAGACATGAAAGAGAGAAATAGTAGACAAGCAGGGGAATTTAATAATGCCAAGAGAACAGCACCAAGACAGAGTGCATTCTTTGGACCTCTGGTTCCTATACTGAGAAGCCCCTTCACAAGGGGAAGGCAGACAACAAGGATATTTTTCCGAGACAGAACAGCTTTCTCTATAGCTGGCACAACTAAATTGGACTACTGTCCTACTGACTGTGAAAGGTTAAATCTGTTTCTTAAAGCTATTCACTTGTGATATTTTTATTATAACAGCACTAGATAACTAAGAAAACAAGATTTGCAAGAAACCATGTTACCAAATCTTCATTTAGTTTTATTTATAGATAGATTATATTTAAAACCTGAACCTACCAGCTCCCACTAACAGGGAAGATATGTCATACCTACTCAAACCAGCACTTGAAAGTAACTCCCTTCCTGAAATCACTTCAACAGAGCAAACTGAAATAATCACACTCCCAAAAACTTGCAAACTGGCTTCTGGATCATCAGTAACTATTTTCATGGACTTCAGATAGGTTACTGGTATTATTCATTATTTTTGGCACGTTAAGGAAATTAAAAAGATTCCTAATACTTTTCGACTAGACGGCACTTGGCTTTTAATACTTTCTAAGAGCCAAGTGAAAAGGATTGTTTAGTAGCAGACCTCTTAGAAGTCATTCTATTGCCCTCTTTTATTGCTGTTATAAAATACAAACCCATGAACCCAAATGAGGTTCCACAAAGAAACTAAATTTAAGGAAACAACTTGGCTCCTAGAGCACTTAAACAAGCTGTTTCTCAATTAACCTTCAAAGATGTCACCCTCATTCAAAACCATGATAATTCCAATCATAATCACAATGAAGAGTAGGAAATAGAAAAATATTAATAGAACAGTTATGCATCCTGTAAATATGACACCTGTAAAATGTTGCCTCTCAAAATCTGAGTGGAAAGAAATTTCAGAAGCACTTTTTAAACAGCAACAGTCAACCTTCACAGATGAAATTAGAAAATGAAAGCAGGTCAGTTGTCACCAGGATCCAACCACTGGATTGGGAATTGGGCTTAGTAGAAAACCTGTCTTCCCAGAATGCTTACATGTTGTGATAGTTAGAAATCGCTGGCATGATAATACGGAAATAACAGAAGATGAACCATCAAGTCTTTAGAAGCAACTTGGGGGAATTTTTCTGTAGTTATAGACCATGTTTTTCCTCATACTTTAGAAAATCACTAGCTCAACATGAGACAAAGCAGCGGATAGCCACTGATAAAAACTTTCCCTCCTTCCATCTTTCTTCCCTTTATGTGGCCTCTGCCACTTTCTAAGGGGCCACAGTTGTTTAGCTGGAGAGACACTATCTCGCTGCTGTCTGGATTCACCATCTTGGACCTCAGCCACAAGACAGGAGCTAGGCAGTCAGAGAAAGGAGCATCATGTATCTTCCAACAGAAGAAAAAGTACTCTGTAAACAGGGATCCACATTTTTCCATGTACTACTTTTCTTCTATATATGTGGCCTATGTTGCTTTGCAACACTCCAGTTACTTGAAGTGAGAGGTAGCATATTGCTGCAGCCCAGATTTGCCTTCTAGCCACTTGCTGAACCCTTCACTGCCATTTTTGTTTGACTCATCTATCTATCTACCTATCTGTCTGTCTGTCTGTCCGTCTGTCGTCTGTCGTCTGTCTGTCTGTCTACCTATCTATCCAATCTATCTATATTTATTTTTGTTGTTGTTACTTTCTCTGCCTCTACCTTCCATTCTTTTCTTTTCTTCTCCCACCGTGCCCCATATGTCATCCTCTGCCTTTCTTGATCAGCAATGCCACACTGCACAGCTAAAGAGCCACCAGTGCATACCTGACCCAGGTCTATGTGTCTTCTGCCTGTAGAATCCACCAGAGCCATTTTTTGTTTTATTTTTCACAATTTATTCTTTCCTTCTCCCTGTAGTTTTTTTCTCCCTCCAAGCTAGCCTAGTGTGGTGTACCTTCCCCTTCATTGCAGGCTACCATCACATCACTCTGCTAAAGATCCACTGTGCACAGGCTCCAGGATCCCTGTCACTCACTCTGGCAGGTTGACTCAGAATCTTCTTCTTTTGCTTTCTTCTCTGGTTTCTCTTATCTCCCTCCCTCCCTTTCTTTCCTTTCTACTCTCAACCAAGCCCCATAAGGTGTCCTCTCTGCTTCTCAATGGCAGTGTTGCACTGCTTGGCCAGAAAGCCACCATTCCATGGCCTCCTCAAGTCCTAGCCACTGCAGACAACCATTTCTTTTGCTACAATATTTTTACTTATTTGTTTCTTTTCTCTCTAAGTCTTCCTTCTTTTCCTTTATCCTGTCACCTTCTCAAAAGGCTGTTACACATCACTCAGCTAGGTGTTACCAGCACATGGACTCACCTGCCTGTCAAATTCTAGTACACCTTCATTTTATTTTATTCTTTCCTTTCTTTTTTCCTTTACCATTTTTTACACTTGTTCCTATCTCTTTTTTCACTCACCCATTTAGCTCTTTCCATCCATTCTTCTCCCTTCCGTTTTGTCCATATGCACCAAATGCTGAGTGTCATACTCCTCAGAAGCATAAATGTGGTCACCCTGCACTGTACCATGGCCCAGCCATTTTAGCCTCAGTCACTGCCACAAACTACCAATGCCTGTTCCCTGCCCTCTGGTTGACTTGCTTTGCTACATTATTAGCTGAGTGACCAGACTTGCCAGTCTGGAAAACATGGTGACAAGTGTTATGCCCATAGGTAAGCAAGCAACAAAATATACTGTCTGATTCCCCAGATATAACCAAATATATAAAACAAAAAGCAGGGTGAAACAAAGAAATCTACAATCAATAAGCAAAAGAAGCAATTCCCGAATTGTCAGAGATGGCAGACAATATCAAAACATACAAAAAACAGGAGAGAGTTGCTCCCAAATGCTACCACAATAAAACACCAGGTTACCAGGCATTAGAACAACCTGAAAGGGAATTCAAACTTATTTTTCACATTTAGGGGCTTCAAGAGATGAAAGAAATTACAGACTGAAATAAGAAAAAATATAGAAAAAAAAAGGAAACTGTGCACAAAATTAGGGAAAACACAGACAAAATGGAAGAATTTAGGAAAATGACAGAAACAAAGTGTCAAAATAAGCAAACTGTTGGACATCATGTGAAATCAGGAACTAGAAACCCAAAGGTAAACTTTACAATTTCAAATGGACAGTACAATGAGGCTTTAGGGGCAAATTGGAAGCAACGGAAGACAAGATCAGTGAAACCAGAGACAATATTTTTGATACCACTCTGAAAGAACAATTAGGCAAAAGAATGTATATAAATGAAGAAACCCTGAGATTGATATGAGATATCATCAAAAGGAAAAATTTGGCTGTGTTCAGAGTTCCAGGATGAGGGATGAAAATGAAAAACACAAAGAAGATCATTGAAGATTTGCTGACAAAAAATCTGCCTTAATATCAAGAAAGATGAAAAATGTCCATCCAAGAAACTCAACAAAACCTGTATAGGATAGTTCCCAGAATATAATCACTGACGCATGTCAAATCATACTTACTAATTCCAAAGACAAAGAAAGAATCCTGAGAGCAGCTCAAGAGAAATGAGAAGTCATGTACTGAGATGAAACAATAAAAATAAGCTATGTTTACTTGGCAGAAACCATGGAAACAAGAAGACAATAATATGATGTACATAAAGTCTTGAAAGGGGAAAAACAGGAATTAAGGCAGTATGAGATGTTCAATTAAGTCAGTGAAACTGCCACTTTGCTTACATTGGCAACACTGTACAAACATCTTGGTCAAGTTTCATAAGCTTGGTATATCAGTGTCTCACAGGTGCTTTCATATCAACATGTGAGGGTGTCTTGCTGAGTGGCATTTATTATTGTTGTGTGTTTTGGTGTGCCACTGTGAGAATGTCAGAGGTTCAATTTGAGCACAAAACCACAGTAAATTTCTTGTTAAACTTGGCAAGAGTGGAGGTGAAATCAGAGACATATTAGTTTAATTTTATGGGTGCCACATCCAGTGTCCCAACAGTCAGCACTGGGAAGGGTCCAAGGGCGAGATGGGCAGGAAAGAGGATGGGAAAAAAATCACTCATACAAGAAACACATCACACAGAAAAACACATCACATAAGATAAATTTGGGGCCAGGTGAGATCAAGGTCTCTGATGGAGGACCATGGACCCTGATTATCTTTTACAAGCTTTACTTATATGCTTAACAGGTAGGAAGGCTTCAGGGCAGCACTCACTGCCAAAAATGGTCATCATCTTTGTAGGAAGTATTTGGATTGGTTACAGAGAGCACAGAAGTTTTGTGTTTGAATAAAGGACAGGAACATGAAATAGTTTTAGTCTGGGCTCATTATCCTGCTAACAGTTTCAAGGAAAAAGTTTTGCCTGAGTTGCAAATAGTTTAGCCCAGACTTACCATTCTGCAAATAGTCTCAAGGAAACAGTTTAACCTGAATTGCAAATAGTTCATTCTGGGCTTATTATTCCACAAATGGTCTCAGAGCACCAAGCAGGAAAGTACAAACATGGGGGGAGGGAGGAAAGGGCAAGACAGCTAGGACACAGTAGCTCCCAGCCCGCAGCATTATGGGAATAATGCCATGAAGAAAACAGCAGTGTACAAATGGGTTAAACATTTTTCTGAGGGAAGAAAAAGCATCACTGATGAAGAGAGGTCAGGGCAGAGAGTAAAAAGCAGAACTGACAAAAAATGTTCCAAATGTTCAGTTCACTTGTGTGTCAAAATTGTCTTATGACTGTCAGAAGCAAAGTAGACAAAGTAAACATTGATACAGAAACAGTTAGGTAAATATTAACTGAAAATCTTGGCATGATAAAGGTGTATGTCAAAATGGTCCTGAAAGATCTCACTGATGAGAAAAAGTAAAAGAGAGTTGAAGTTTGTCAAGACCTTTTGGGGAGGCAAGTTGATGTTTTGGGCCATGTTATTAGTGGTGATGAAACGTGGGTGTGCCACTGGGACCCTGAAACAAAGCATCAAAATACACAGTGGAAATCAGCATATTCTCCACAACCAAAAAAGTTCCGTCAGTCCAAATCAAGAGTCAAAATGATGTTGCTAACCTTTTCTGATATCAGAGGGATAATTATGTTTTCTATTTGGAAGTGCTGAAAAGGCTGCATGGAAAGCACAAAAATGACCTGAACTTTTAGCCAACAACTGACAGCTTTTGCATCCCAACGATGTACCAGCTCATACAGCACTGTCTGTAAGGGAGTTTTCAGCCAGTAAATAAATAAATGTATTGGAAAACCGTCCCTACTCACCCAATCTGGCCCCCAATGACTCCTTCTTTACTTAAATATAAAGGAAATATTGAAAAGAAAATATTTTGATGGCATTCACGACATTAAGGATAATATGACGACAGCTCTATGGGTCATTCCAGAAAAAGAGTTCCAAAATTTCTTTGAAGGATGGACTAGGCACTGGCATCTGCGCACCACTTACTAGTTCTTCAAAGATGATGTAGTGATATTCACTAGTCAGGTATATAGCACTTTTTCTGGGATGAATTCATGGACTTAATTGCCAAATCAAACTTACGTGAGTTAGTAAAGGGAATCATTTGGTTAGAGATACAACAGCACCAATCTAGAACACAAGACAAAATTAGTGAGGCATAAACCTAGGTAATGAATGTTCAAAGACAAGACAAATAAAAACACTTTACAACAAGGGAACAGAGATGTCAATCTTTAAACAACAACGTGAGAACAATAAAACAGAGAATAAATGACATAGCAACAGAACTTTCAAATGGAGATTAAGTCAAGGTATTATCAAGTAAATAAAGGCTGTTTTGAGAAAAAGGACAAATTTCAAGGTAACCACGTAGAAATTTAAGAAGCACATAAAGTCTTAGCAAACACAAAATGAACAGTGGAAAAAACAAACAAAATATCTCCATAAAAAATAATTTAAAACAGCAGAATAGGAGGAAAAAAAATGTCAGTACCACAAACAAAAAACACTACAAAATGACAGTAACAAGCTCACACCAATCCATACTCACATTGAACATAAATACTTAAATGCACACATAAAGAGATAGAGTGCCAGAATGGTAAAAACAAATAGGACTCATCAATACATGTCTACAAGAGACACATCTTAGAAACAAAGACATAAATACACAAAACTCAAAGAGAAGAAAAAATATACCAAGCAAACAGCAACCTAAAAAAAGAGGAGAAATGGCAATCCAAATCTCAAACAAAATAGACATTAAAACAAAATCCACCATAAAAGACGAGGAAGGACATCACATAAGGATTAAAAGGATAATACACTGTGAGGCCATAATCCTAGTAAATATCTTAGACTGGGTTCTCTAGAGAAGCAAAACCAGTAAACCATAAAAATATACACAGCGAAATTTAAATCAAGGAAACGGCCCGTGCAGTCTTAGAGGCCATATCGTCTCAAGTCTATGAGTCAAGAAAATGGCTTCTCCACACTAATGTAGCCATAGAGTCTGGCGAATCCAAGATTGACAGATCGGGAAGCACTGTTGTTGCTCACGGTCTATGAAAATCAGTTAATCTCAAAATCAACAGACAAGACCCCAGGGAAGCTGTCAACTCAAGTCCCCAGAACTGGATGTCAGATGAACAGGAGCAAGCTTTGATCCAGAATGAGCAAAGCCCCCACTCTGCCAGAACATCTTCCCACACTTGATTCAGATGACACTCCCAAAGAAACACCTTTCCAACTGATATGCTACTCACAGAAGATCCTCTCAGAGAAGTGATCACGTGTGAAGTCTCTATAGGGAAGTGACAACAGCATCACACCAATGGCAAAACACTGAAAATCACAGCCCAGCCAAACTGACACACAAGCATAACGATCACAATGAATAACTGTGCACCCGATGACAGGACTCCAAAATACATAAAGCAAACTGTAACACATTAAGAGAAACTGACAATTCCACAATCATGGCAGGAAATCACAACACACCACTCTTTGTAAAGGATGAAACATTCAGAAGAAAATCAACAAAGATACTGCCATGTTTTGAATTGTGTCCCCTGAAAAATTGAGTATAAGTTTGGCCAGACCATGATCACCAGTATTAGGTGGTTGCCCACCATTTTGTCATTTGATGGGATTTTACTATGTGTTGTAAATTCTATCACTGTGAATAAGATGGATTAGTGGAAAGTTATATTGATGGGGTCTACAAGATTGGATAGTGTCCTGAGCCTACCTCTTTGGAAATATAAAGTGAAGACAAAGTAGAGAGACAAACAGGGAACTCATGCCACCAAGAAAGCTGCAAAAGGAACAGAGTGTTTCCTTTGGACCTGATATTCTTGCATTGAGATGATCCCAGGGTTAGAAAAAACTGGTGCATCATAAAAATCTTCCTCCAGAGTCAACAGAGAGAGAAAGCTTTTCTCTGGAGATGAATTTGGACTTCCAGACTCCTGGATTGTGAGAGAACAAACTTCTTTTTGTTAAAGCCATCCGGTTGTGAAATTTCTGTTATACCAGCACTGGATGATTAAGACAGATACAGAAGACCTAAAGGCCACAGTAAGCCAACCTCATCTTAAAAACATGTAAAGAACAGTCCACCCAACCGTAGCAAAGTACATATTCCTTTTCAATGTTACGAATGTTCACCAGAATAGATCACATTTTAGGCCACAAAACAACCATCAACAAAATCCAAAACACTGAAATAGTACCAAGCATCATCTCTAATCGCAACATCATTAAAGTAGAAATTAAAAACAGGAAGAGTGAGGACAAAAATCAACATGAAACAATACCCTAAATTATATCTTGCTTAAAAAATACCAGGCAATAGAAGAAATCGATGATGAAATCAAACAATTTCTAGAATTAAATGAGCATGAAAATACATGATGCCCAAGCTTTCGCGATACAGCAAAGACAGTGCTCAGAGTTCAATTTATTGCAATAGATGTGCAATAGGGACAAGATCAAAACATTAGCTATACAGTTTGAACAAATAAAAAGATAGCAGCAAAAGCAACCAACAGCCACCAGAAAAAGGAAATAATAAAGATCAGAAGAAAAATAAATAAGAGGATAGAAAAGCAATAGAAGGGATCAACAAAACCAAAAGTTGGTTGTCTGAAAGAAGTACATAGTGAGCTGAGAACACTGTGCTGTGCTTCAACACGAAAAATGTGCAACGCTTAATGGGAAAATGTCAGATGTAGTAAGGAGTCAGCTTCAGAGTGCAACCACTAGCCAAATTTGGAATAAGTTGAGCTTCAAAAATAAAAATGACTATAATCAATCTTTCTCCAAAGAAGACATTCAGGAAGCTAAAAGACATATGAGGAAATGTTCATGATCATTACCCATTAGAGAACTCCAAATCAAAACTATGATGAAATACCATCTCACCCCAACAAGGTAGGCACTAATCCAAAAAAAACACAAAATAACAAAGTTTGGAGAAGCTGTGGAAAGATTGGAACTTTTCTACACTGTTTGTGGGAATGTAAAACGGTACAACCTCTATGGAAAACAACTTGGTACCTCCTTACAAAGCCAGGAACAGAAATATCGTGATCGAGTAATCTCACTGCTTGGAATACATCCTACAGAAATAAAGGCTGTCGCACAGACAGATACATCCACACGAATATTTACTGCAGCATTGTCTACAATAGCAAAAAAATGAAATCAACCTAGACTCCATTGACAGGTGAATGGCTAAACTGTGGTATGTGTACATAATGAAACATTATCCACTATGATTTTGTGAAACATCTCATAATCTGGAGTCAACTCAAAGACATGCTGAGTGAAATAAATGGGCTAATTGTTCATCCACTTGAATAATATGTGGTTAGTTCTCACAGTCAAAGCCATGTCACCGGAACTCTCTTCTGTCCTGTGCTTCTTTTCATCCTACTTCATTACTTAAGAGTCTCTGAAAACTAACTTGGGTGCTCGTACCATTTTCAATCATCTGTATTTTTATGAGATTGGGGAAGAAAACTGTTTTGAAGTTTTTGTCCATTTGTTGGTTTGAAAACTCACACTTGATCACTCTAGCTAGTGCAACACTTTCAGACATTGTTAGTATTGAAACGATTTCTAACTGAAGTCTATTGAGGCACCCGTTTTATATGGCTCAGTACATTCTGACACATACAATGATTTCCCCTTTATCAAAGAAATATCACTCAACTCTCACTTTTCTGTACTCTACTCTCACGTGTTTTTAATTGCTTTTATTCTTCCATTTCATATACATATGTGGAGATGTATACGTGTGTGTATATATACGTATGAGCACTGCCCGTTAAGATCATCAGCTCATCCTAGAAAAAGTGCTACCTACCTCATTGATGAGTATCACTTTGGTCACCTTCAAAGGACTCCCCTTGGGAAGCTAGGCACCACCAGCAGCAATTTTGGAACTCTTTTTCTGGACTAACCATCAGAGCCATCATTGTATTATCCATGATGCCCTGAGTGTCATCAAAATGTCTTCCTTTCAATATTTCCTTTATCTTCTGGTAAAGAAAAAAATGCATTGGGGGCCAGACTAGATGAGTAGGGAGGTTGTTTGAATGTATTTATTTGTTTGCTGGCTAAAAACAGAATTACATACAACTATATAATTGCAATTGTGAACTTGCCACCTTGCCACCATGCACAATGGCCATTCCAGAAATACTTCCAAGATTTCCTTAACGGGTGGACTAGGTGCTGGTATCAGTGCATAACTTCCCAAGGGAAGTACTTCAAAGGTGACAGCAGTGATATTAAGCAATGAGGTATGTAGCACTTAAAACAATTAAGTTATGGACTTAGTGGTCATATCTTGTATAAGCATATATACATACAAAAATATAAATATCTAGAATTTATTTATAATGAAATATGCCTACATTTCAAACGATATTTGTCATGGATTAAGATATCATCCTTTATATCAAGAATTGCTTTCAAACACATAATTTAGTACTAAATACATAATATTACTACAAAGGTAGAGAAACCATTCATTGACCAAAACCATAATTGTGTGTTAAAATCTATGAGTATATTTGTTTATTTGCTTATAATAGCTTCAAAGTATTGAAAAATATTTGAAATTATGTACAATCAAGACTTCCATGGTAGTCTATAATCTGACCAATTTCTAATAATAACAACTATATAGTCAACCTGAAACAAAGTCTAACTACTTGAGTTCCCAAAAGCAAGCAGAAATTGGAAAGGATCTAATATCTAGAAGAATAAAATAAACCTCTGAAATCCATATTTTCCCATTTTTTAACTGAGGACACACCCCAGTCCACATGATGCATGGATGACAGAGCTTAAGCAGAAATGAGCAGTCTTGTTTTTGTGTTAACTTAGAAATCTGAGTCAGGCTTGAAAAAGTACTGAGGACAGAGATAGAAGACAATAAGAAGCCCCATCAAGAAAATCCCTAAAATCTGCATACATCACTCCATTGATTATTACTGACTCTACACTAGGCATTGTGAATTCCATGAAGTCCAGTAACAGGCAACTGTAGCAGAACTGAAAGCACTGACAAGTTCAAATATTCCCAATGTGAGAGAGGTAGAATTTGGAGTTCAAGGTTTGGGCAGTTTAGTTAATTTCCCATAATTCCTCTTGAAACTCAGAAAGAGGTGTGACTTAGAAGTACCACATAAATTTGAAAGAGATGCACCCTACCAAGCCCTAAAAGCAGGTCTCCAGAAAACAGTAGTACAGTATGAGGAATAAAGGAATTCAAAGAAAATCAATAATTTTTAGAGGAAGATGCAAGAAAATATAATTTCTACAATGGCACTACTCACACTAGCTGTTATAGAATTAAAACCTTGTTACATTTGTTTAACACTGTGTGATAGTGACAAAATGATAGATAAACTGTTCAATAGAACTCAGGACTTCAGAAACTGATCAACTCATGTAAATCACTAGTTTTAAGATCCAATGCATTTTGATGTGAAAGGAAAAAAAAAAGATCAAAGACCTAAATATCAAACCTAAAACAATAAAGATCATGCAAGAAAAAATAGAGTTAACAATGGAAGTTCTAATACACAGCTTAGACAGACTTCAAAAATCCAACAAAGCACAATCAACAGAAGAGAAATAAATAAATAGGAGCTACCATGAATCAAGCATCTTTGCTCATCCAAAGACTTGATCAAAAGAGTTAAAAGACCAACTACAGAATGGGTAAAAATATTTGGCAACTATATGTCAAACCAACATCTGATCTCCATAATTTAGGAGGTAATAAATTATCAACAAGAAAAAGTTAAATGATCCAATTAAGTTGTGGACAAAGGAGATGGACAGACCATTCACCAAAGAGGACACCCAGGTAGCCAAAGACATGTGGGGAAATTCTCATGATCATCAACTATCAGAGAAATTCAAATCCAAACTGCAATGAGATACCATCTCACTCCAACAAGTTTGGCAATAATCCAAAAAACACAAAACTACAAATGCTGGAGAGACTGTGGAGAGACTGCTACAGTGCTGGTGGGATTGCAAAATGGTACAGCCTCTTTGGAAAGCAAACTGGCACTTCTTTCAAAAGCTGGAAATAGATACATCATTTGATCCAGTAATCCCACTGCTTGGAATTTATCCTACAGAAACAAAGGCTGTCACAGTAACAGATACACATACACAAAAACTTATTGCATCACAGTCTGCAATAGCTGAAAGATGGAATCAACCTAGATGCCCATTGTGGTGGTCAAGATTGTGTTATCTTGGCAACTCCATGTTTGGCTGCTGTATCAAGTGGCAGGGCAGGTTCTGTGGTGGCTTTCCTCCCCTTAGCTCTCATCTCTCTGCCTTCCACCACCTACTTCCTGTCTGCTCCTGTTGGCAGGAACTTCTGCTCTCTTTTGTGTCTGGTTCCTGAACCTGAACTAGCAGCTGTTGGATACATCAACACTTACAGCTGGCACTTGAGAGTCCTGTTCATTTACGTACCAATCCTGGGTTAGCCAGCCTCTGCAGTTAGCCAGCCTCTGAGTCCAGCAGAGACCTCACAGTCTTGCCACCAGCTTGCAATCCATTGACCTAAAACAGCCAGTGATCTAGAACTCTGGACTCTTTCCTGCTGATCTTGGGTTCATCAGCTCCTGTGGCCATGTGAGGACTGTGCCAGGACTTGGAACTGCAGCTTCTACAATTGCATGAGCTGTTTCCCTTATGTATGAATCTTGCCTTGTACTTTCAATCTTTCCTTGTGCATGTATGTTACTGGTTTTGCTTTGCTAGAACTCTTAGCCTAAGACACCCATTAACAGGTGAATGGATATACAAAATATGGTACATATACTCAGTGGAACACTATCCAATGATAAAGAAGTGATGACTTTAGGAAGCATCTCATAACCTGGTTTCTGTTGGAAGACATTATGCTGCATGAAAGCAGTTGGCAGCAAAAGTACAAATTATTATATGAGACTCCTGCTATAAGGACTTAAAATTAGACTTATGTACAGAATAAAAGACTCTTTTATGGCTACAAGAGTGGGGAGGGAGAGAGATGCTTGGTCATAGATTAGATAATTGATAGAAATTTGGTTAGGTGAAAGCTCTGAGAGCACACGGTAGAAAGTAGATCGACTTAACTGGACTTCACCATAAACTGAAAGCTCTTCTAGTCTCAACCCAATTTTACAAGAATAGAATAGTACGGATACGGTCTAGGAACCATGCTGTAGGGGGACACTGAGCTCAGTTGGCATAACTAGCCTATTGCTAAGAGAGTCTTCTGCACCTTATATTGGTGAGTGGTGTCTGGGGTTTTAAAAGGTAGCAAGCTGTCATATGAGGTACACCAAATGGTCTAAACTCATTTGGAATGGATGATCACTCAGAGCAACAAACACAAGAGGAAAAAAGAGCCCTGGAGACAGAAGAGCCCACGTGAATCGGAGACTGTGTCAACATGTGACCAGAAGAACCAGATGGTGCCTAGCCATCATCAAAGACAGCTGTGAAGGGGCACACCATATTGAGTTCCTGTGGCGACATGAGGAAAACAGGGGTGCTGCTCAAGAACTCTACTAAAAGACCACAATCGATGGTCCGATGGCCCAGGGGATCCCCTTGGAGCAAGGCCCCTAGACCTATTGCTGTCCCTGACCAGAAAAGACTACAGAGGTCGGCTCTTTGGACAAAAACAGGTTAGACTCGGGGACACAATGTGAATGTAACACGTATGTACTTTATGGTTCTACGCATTTATAGGATGGTGTCCTAATGGTCTCTTTCTAGATGGGAGACAGGAGGGTGGAGATAGGGGACAGGAGCTTGTTAAGAGATTACAAGTATAGAATGATAGCAAGGAGTGTGCTGTCACAGGGCAAGGAGAGCAGAGGGAGCTGTAGATACCTGGGCATGCAAAATTTATTTGGATTGTATAGTTTCTCTTAATCTCAATTTTTTTTAAAAAAGTTTTTCCCAGATATGTTAGAGCAGTAGTTAGAATGTGGAATGGTAAACAAAACTGAACATTGGCCTCTTTCTCATACCAAATAAATTGTTTTAATTGGATCATCATCCTAAATGTGAAGTTAAAAAAATAAAACTTCTGAAGAAAATGCTATGGAATATATTTAGTCATTGGTATTAGACTAATATTTCTTAAGAAAGAAACATAAAAAAGGGTACTAATTATTTTTATAAAATATTAGTTTGGACATCTAAACAATTTTAAATTCATGTTTACCAAAATGTATTACCATAAAAATAGAATTAATCTTATATAGGCAGGAGACATTTGAATGTATCCGACAAAAGATCTTTAGTTATTACCCATAAACACTTCAATTAAAATATTAAAGCAATCACTTCATAAACCTACCTTCATAAAATAGTTTAATATCATTATTCACCAGTGAAACACAACATAAAGTCATTAATTGTATGATGCATTCATAAAATAGCTGATATTTAAATGTCTCATGTTTCTAAATTTTTTTATTATAAGAGGCTGCATAAGAAAATTTTAAAATTTTAAAAATTGAAGTAAATCTGAAACACTCAAAGAAAGGTTTGGGTATGTATTATTTATTGCTGGCTCCATTTTCATCCTGTCAACAGCAAACTCCCGTGCAAACCTAAGCATGAAACTAAGGAATGTCCATTAACAATGACATAACTTCAGTGAGACACTCTTTCCCAGATCACATACCCTTGAAACGGTATATCCTTTAAGACAATTGCCTTATGAGCTTCCGTTTCAGGAAGTCCTGTCTTACAAGTTTCTGCCACAGGTTGTCCTGTTCACAGTCAAGTACAATCTTTCAGTGATTTAAGTTTCTAAACATCAATCAAGATGTACTTCACGTTCTTTGTTCTTCTGTTATAAATCATCACCACATTGTATCCTTTTTGTACTGCTGGATTTCGAGACATGAAGTTTTCTCTTCCATGACTGAGCTACGTTTCTACCATCAAGACATCTTTCAACTTTGCGCGGACCTGAGCATGAGTGATTCAGTGTTGTACCTGGTAGGATTCTGAAGGACATTGTCTTCCACTCCCAAGAAGTCATGGAACTAGCTTGCCCTACTCTTGGCAAGAATCCCTTGTGCCCAGAACCACCTCTCCAAATTCTCTGGTTCGCTGAAAGTAAGACTCTTTGATCAAAGCCTCTGCTTAATATGAAGATGGCTCTTTGAGAGATTTATTGTGTGTCTTTTCCCTGTACTTTCATTTTGTGATCATCTCCTGAGTGCCCTTCTGGGTTCTTTACTAAATTAATTTTGGTGGGACTGCCATCTAATAACCAGTCTGCGTTATTGAACTCTGTTATTTTCTACTAGGGTGCCTTAGGATTTTCATGAGTTGTTAGGTTAAATATCTTATTTGCAAGTTTCTTCAAAAAGACGGGAAATTCCTCTTTCAAGGTTGAAGCAAAGTCTTCCAGTTTATATGACTAAGCATTGTGCCTCTGCATCAGTCTTGTGTTTAGGCTGCTGGTATGCAGCCTATATGTTCCTTCTAGAGAAACATTTAAAAGACAAAAGGTTACTGTGGGAATCATTTAATTTAACTAAATTAAACTTTGTGTACAGTAACTTAGAAGATAAGGCTTACAATGAAAGTTCAAACAATGGGAGGTGTTTTTTACTGGTTCTTGGACACTTCCAAAGAATTCAAAATGATACCTTCATTTTCTTGCAGAAGATTGCTAGATAAGCTAAACAAATGAAATAGTTAACTGCCCAGCAGTTCTGTCCAGCAGAAGCTGCTACATCCTAAAATTACTCTTTTTCTCAGAACAGCTCCCTGTACCAAAATGTATCACTTGTGGATGGAATTGTGTCCTCCAAAAATCTATCAACTTGTCTAAGTCATGATTTCCTGTATTAGAAACTCCTCCTTTTTGTGATCTGATGTGATTATCACTTTCTTGTAAATCCTAGCCTCTGTGATATTTATGAGGCCACATTAGAAGCAGTTATGTGAATAAAGTAGGATTTAATCTACAGGAGTAGGTTGTATCTTGAGTCAAACTTCTGAGATACAAGATAGAGAAGCGAGCAGAAAAAAGAAAGGCTTCATGCCACCACAAAAAAATGCACCAGGAGCAGAATACATCCTAGAACCTGAGGTCCCTTCACTGAGACTCTCATAAACCAGGGTGACATTGACAACAAAACCTTCTTCCGAGCTAAGAGAATGAGAAAGCCTTCCCCTGGAGTGGGCACCCTGAATGTAGTCTTCTGACCTCCTAAAACAAGAGAGAATAAACTACTGTTTATTTATTTACAGCAGCACTGGATATCCTCAACAGCTCCGTTTCACAAAACGGCTCCTTTTCCGCAATGCTGATGTCTCTGGCACCTGTAGTCCACCCCTAGCCTCTGATACCCAGCTCCGTTCCTCTACTTCTGCCCCTCCAACAATCACTGCTCCATTGTCCTCTTTACCAACCCAGTTCAAGGAAAACCCCCCTACAAAAGTACCTTATTATTTCAAGGAAACTTAAAAGATGTAAATCCAGTTTGTGAAAAGACTTTTAAAAATAAACATCCTGAAGAGGATCAGAAACCACAAGTTACTCTTTTCCCTTGGTCAGAAATGGAACTTCATGCTATTGTGAAACAAATTTCTAAGCCTGTTGAAGATCCGCAAAAATTCCCCAAGATTGTAGAATCTTGGGTCAAGATGGCACTACAGACAGAAGAACCATGTCATTCCTCTGCAGCAAAGACCCACAATACTAAGTAAGAAAGAGACAAACTCCAGTTCTGGAGCCCTAATCGTCAAATGAAAAGATAAGGAATTAAATCAATCATGAAATGGAATAAGAAACTCAGAGAACAGAGAGTGAGGAAAGATGTGGAGCAGAGAACCCGTATCAGTTAACACAACACAGATTTGCCATTTGGGGATCATGTGGGAGACTAGTAGACAGGAAGTGCATAAAGCAGCTTCTGGAATCTTCCAGCAGGAGACAGGGCATCCACTGGACCTGCCCTGATGAACCATAGCAGAGTGAATAGCCCTGCCCATTGGACATGGCTTTGCAAAATAATGTACCTACAGACAAGCATACAACAGAGAACATACAGCCTGCCTACTGAGATGTAGCCAAAGCAGCACAAAATGAACAAATCTACAATCAATAAATGAAGAAAATAACTACTGAATGTCCTGAAGACAATATTGACACATACACATGCATGCATATGTACATATATATGGACAAGACAGACAGACATATATACATATATGTATACATAAATCTGCCATTGAGTTGGGTCTGACTCATAGTGACCCTAGAGGTCAGAGTAGAACTACTACATAGAGTTTCCAAGAAGCACCTGGTGGATTATTTGAACTGACAACTTTTTGGTTAGCAGATGTAGCTCTTAACCCACTACACCACCAGGGTTTCCTACACACATACACACATACACACACACACACACACACACGAGTGTGTGTACATATATATGTATATATATACATATGTATGTATATGTACATATGTATGTGTAAGTATATGTGTGTATATGTATATATATACATTTATGTATATGTGTGTACATATATATACATACATACGTGTGTGTATATACATACACACCTACAAACATGATACCATATAAAGGGTGGCATGATGGTTCCTGTAGATGTCCAAAATAAGATACTAGGTAACTTTCCAGTAGAAGAAAAGGTGCTGGAACTACCTAGTAGGGAATTCCAATGCCTAACATTTAGAGTTTTCAAGAGTTGAAGGAAAACAAAGGCAAAAATGAGGAAAAAATAGGCAAAATCTCAGAAAAGTCAGACAAAATGATGGAAGAATTCAGGAAAATAATACATGACCACAATATCATAATCAATTCACAACTAGAAATCATACAAAAACAGCAGTTACAAATCCAAAGGTAAACAACAGAAATTGACAGTGCCGGTGAAGATCTGAGGACCAGGTTTGAATCAATAGAAGACAGGATCACAGAAACTGATGACAAATTCTTGTCCAGATGGCTTCACAGGAGAATTCAATGAAACATTCAGAGAAGAGTTTACGCTAACACTATTCAAACTGTTTCCGAATATAGACAAAGATGATATACTTCTGAATTCATTCGATGAAGTCAACATAACCCTAATAACAAAACTACAAAAAAGGCAAAGACCACAAAACCAGAATAGTACACATCAATAGTGCTCATAAATATAGATGTAAAAGTTCTCAACAAAATTCTAGCCAATAGGATTCAACATCATATTAAAAAAATCATACTCCACTATCAAACAGGATTCACGTCAACTACGTAGAGATGACTCAACATTAGCAAAACAGTGTCATCTTCCACATAAATAAAACAAAAGAACCAAATGCTCATCTTAATTGATGCAGAGAAGCAATTCCACAGTCCTACACCAATTCCTGATGAAAATTCTCAATATAATAGAAATATAATAGAATGGAAATTACTCAGCATAATAAAGGATATTTTATACAAAATCAACAGTCAACATCATCTTAGCTCCTCCTGCCCCTTCTACCAAGACACAGTTAAGAGAATTTCTACCACTTCACAGCCACTTCAGAAATTGTTTTTTTTTTTCTGACTGGATCATCTTACTATTATCTAATGAATTCAGAATTTGATCCCTTCCAGCTATCAGAGGACTTAATAAAAGCTACCAAGCAATTACAAGAAGCTCTTAACCTCTGAACCACCAAGGCTACACTTTGTTTCATGGCTTCATAATTATAACTTAGAATTTTCACTTTTTGTCCATGAGATTCTGGGAATGCTCTAGAAGTCCTCAAGGGAAAACACAGAGATCAATAAAGACCAATTGGTCATTACACCTTCCAGCTGGACCCCATTACAAGGGACGACCACAAGTACCTTAGAGCCATCACTGCTATGCCTAGACTGATTGAGTTCACAGCAGATTTAGTTTGGGGAAAATGCCTTGGTGTTTATGTACCTGATGTACTGTCAGCCATTTAAATTCAACACTTAATCAACACCTGTCATCCACCAAGCAGACTTCTTGTGCAGTTCTCTTTTGGAAACTTCTAAGTTACATACTGTAACTTCTATGAATCCATCTATATTGTTACTTTGATCTAACAATGATAATCATCTACCATACAACTGTTTAAATCTTAGTGAGCAGCTGATGTCTCCGAGACAAGTGTTATGGATTAAACTGTGTCCCCCTCCAAAAATATATGTCTACTTGACTAGTCCATGGTTCCCAGTATTTTGAGAGTATCAATCATTTTATCATCTGATGTGATTTTCCTATATGTTGTGAATGTTAATGAGGTAGATTTAGCAGCAGTTATGTTAATAAGACAGTACTCAGTCTACAAAATTAGTTGAATCTTAAGTCAATCTCTTTTGGGGTATCAAAGAGAGTGATGAGTAGAGAGAATGAGGGACCTTAGACCAAGAAAGCATCTCCAGGAGCAGAAGGTGTCCTCTGCCCTGAGTTCTTGCTCTGAGAACTTCCTTGATCAGCACAAGACTCACGAAAAGGACTTCTTCCAGAAATTAGAGAGAAAGAATAGCACTCTAAATGTGAACTTCCAGCTTACTATGCTGAGACAGAAAAAATTTCTGTTTCTTGAAGCCTTTCACTTATGGTATTTCTGTAACAGCAACAATATATCACTAGTACAGTGTCATGAGTTGAATTATGTTTCCCCACCCATGGACACAACAATTTGGCTAAGTTGTGATTCTCAGTGTTGTATGATTATCCACTATTTAGTTACTTGATGGAATTTTCCTATGTGTTGTAAATACTATCACTATGATTTAATAAGATGTCATAGTGGCAATTAGATCAATGATGTTTACAAGATTGACTATTGTCTTAAGTCAATCTCTTTTGAGATATATAACACAATGATGAGCAGAGAGACACACAAACCTCATATCACGGAGAAAACAGTGCCTAGAGCTGAGGGTGTCCTATGAACCTGAGATTCTTGCACTAAGATGATCCCAGACCAGAAGAAGACTGATGACAAGGACTTTCCTCCAGAGCCTATGTAAAAAGAAAGCTTTCCCCTACACCTCATGCTGTGAATTTGGACTTGCAGTATGCTGGACTATGAGAGAACAAACTTCTCTTTCTTAAGGCCATCCACTTGTGGTATTTCTGTTACAGGAGCACAACAAGCTTTACAGGAAACCCCATTATTGAAACCTGATTTAAGTTTATTTGTAGATGGGTCATGTTTAAAGCCTGCACTTACCAGTTCTTATTACCAGGTAGGATATGACATGACTGCCTCAACTGAGGATCTGGAAAGTGATGCCCATCTTGAAGTGACTTCAGCAGAGTACGCTGAAATAGTCACACTCAGAAATGCTTGCCAAATGGTGTCTGGATGATCAATAACTATTTTAACGGACTCCAGAAATGCTTTTGGAGTTGCTCATTATCTTGGCGTAACATAGAAACACGAAAGGCGGCTGTCTCTAACTTCTTTTGGGATTCAAATGAAAAATGATCTTTTAGTACCACACTTAATAAGAGCCATTCCTCTCCCTTCCGTCATTGCTGTAATTAAACTGGAAGCCACAACCCCAAAGGAGTTACACAAAGAGAGGAAATTTAGGAATATCACAGTGCCAATAGAGCAATTAAGCAAGCCACTTCCCAATCACCCTTCAAACCACCATCCTCTTTTCTATCCAATTTCACTCACGATAATGGCAAAAAAGGAAACTCGTTGCCATTGAGTTGGGTCTGACTCATAGCAGCTCTGTAGGTCAGAGTAGAACTGCTCCATAGATTTCCCAAGAAGCACAAAAAAGGATTGTCTAATATTAATAGTACAGTTTAAATGCCTGTAAGTATGACAGCTATAAGCTATTTCACACAAAACTTTGACTGGAAGGAAATTTCCAAACACTTTTTAAATATCCACAATTAGCTTTTAAAGAAGAATTTAGAGAATGGAAGCTGACCAGCTGTCATCAGGATACAACCACTGAATTGTGGACTAGGCCTAATTAAAAAAATATATATATATATTAGCCAAAATTCTTACATGTAACAGGGGTTTGAAATTGCTGGTGTGATAATACCAAAATAACAGCAGAAGTAACTAAGGCCTTAGAGTATATCTGGGGTGATTTTTCTGCAACCAAAGAGCAAGTTTTTTTCTCATAGTTTGAAAAATCACACTCTTAATGGGAAACTGAGCATCCAGTAACCAGTGATACATTTTTTTCCTGCTGGCCAACCTTCTTATCTGTACATGGTTTCCACCACTTTACAACAGGCCACAGCTGTTTCTTTAGAGATACACAAATTCACTTCTGCCTAAAGTTGCCATTTTGGATGTCAGACACCCAAGACAGCAGACAGAAAGTACAGGAAGTCCACTTCTTGGACTTCCCAACAGGAGACAAAGCACCTTGTAACCGTAGACATACACTCTCCTAGTCACACTCTTCTTCTGTGTAGTCTGTTACATTGCAGCAGGCCATGGTCACTCATCCAGAGAAGTGCCAGCTCACTGAGCTCCAGATTTTCCTGTCACCAGTGTTAAACTTTTCAGCACCATTTGGTTTGATTTTAGTTATTTGTTTTATCCCTTTTATGTTGTTTCTGTCTCCATTCTTTCCATTTGCTTTGCCAAGTCAGCCTTGTATGCTACCCCCTCCCCTATTTCAGCTGTGCCACTCATGCACAAACATCCAAGGCTTGTACCATGCCTTCTGGCAAGCTCCCTCAGAGTCATTTCTGATTTCAAGTTTCTTCCCTCTCCCTCTGCCATGGATTGAATTGTGTCCCCCAAAACTGTGTGTAGTAATTTGGCTGGGTCACTGGTTCTCAGTATTGTGTGATTGCACTCCATTTTGTGATTTTCCTTTCTTCTATTTTTTTTAGTTTTTCAGTAATTTCTTTTCTTAATATAAGCTTGGTTTTCTTGGGGAACAAATATTTGTACAAGGGTTTAAGAGAACAAAGTCATTATTCCTGACAAATAGATAAACTTTGATGCTTTTATGAAAGTATACAGCAGTATGAAATATTCTACTTGAGAATAAACCGATGAAAATACTCGAAACATTGATTTTTTCCATAGTGTCTTAATCTTATATCCCTTTAAACAATTTTCCTATAACGATTAAGTAAAAATATACAATCCAATTCAGTTTTGCATACGCACCTCTCAACAACTCTATCTACGCTCCCCACCCTATGACAGCACACTCCGCCTTTTCACTCATTACTTCTAGTATCCTCCCAACAAACTTTTGTCCCCTCCCCTCCCCCCTCTTCTCCCCTCTAGAAAAAAAGCCAGTAGGACAGCCTTTTATAAATGTATAAAACCATGAAATATACATGCCACATGCTGACTCTGTTTCTACAAATCCAATCTGTTCTTTATCTGCAGTGTTGACCTCAGTGCTGCTTTCAGGTCTAGGGCATCAGCAAGTCTAGTGCACATGTTCTCAGGGCACCCTCTGGGTGTCAAACCATCAGTTCTTGTATTTTGGTAGAGTTCTTGATCTGCACACCCCTCTCATGTTACATCAGAAACTCTACATTGTGCTGCCTATCAAGGCTGTCTCTTTTGGTGTACAGCCACCATCTGGTTCTTCTGGTCTTGTACTGATGTAGTCTGACAATCATATAGGTCATTCTCTCCTGGACTCATCTTTGCTCATGTGTTTGATGTACTCTTTTGTCATCTATTCCAGTTGGGTTGGAACCAAGTTCTCCAGGTGCAGTTGTTTTAAGTACAGCTTCTCTGGTTAAAGAGACACCATCCAGTCCAGTGGCACTGCTCAGCTTGGAGGCTGGCCCCAGCTGAGCCCCTAGAGGTGGCAGGCCCTGCCTCCTGGTGGATAAAGATTGTGAATTACTTATGGAATCTTTCCAGAGCCATGTCAGCAGATGCGATGGTTTGGCTCAGGGAAAGGAGGGGGAATGAGCACCACCACACTCAGTCACCAGCTACTGCTCTGTACTCTAGGTGAAACTGCTTAAAAACTGCTTTTCTGCTGAGAGAGGCACTGTCCAGAAGCAGCTGTTCCAAGCCTGGCCCTCAGTGGTGGCACTCCGTTCCACCTGGTTGACAAAAGTGTTGACCTACTTGTGGAGCTTCTGCAGGGCCAGTTCTGTAGACACTATGTCATGAATCACAGAAGGGATAGAGAAACAGTACCACAACACCCAGCTGCCAGAGACTAATGCCTCCTCTAGGAGCAAATGTCTTAAACACAGCTTTTCTGCTGCAAAAGGAACTGTCCAGTCAGGTACAATTGCTCAACTTGGTAACCAAGCTGCAGCCGGGCCCTCAGGTGTAGCTGATTCTGCCTCTCAGCTGACTAACATGGCATCCTCCCTGTGCCACCTCTTCTGTGCTGTGTCAGTAGAATATATGGTGCAGCTCAGAGAAAGGGGAGGAGGACACTGGTACCCTCGCCCACTAGCCACCTTGGCTCTTCAGATGTGATTGTGTTATGTATAGCTACTCTGCTTTGAGACATTCTGTCTACTTAGGCATTGCAGCTCTGCATGGCCTCCAGCCCCGGTCAGGCTGTCAGGCTCAGCAGCCCCAGTCTCAGTCTCTTGATTGACAAAGATGATATTCATACCTGTAAGCCTCTCCATCACTGTGCCTGTAGAAGCGGAACACTTCACACTGTCATCTTACTTCTGACAAAGCTAGCTTTCCCCTTGTTGTCACCCAGTCAGACCTCACAACCCTCACCATGATCTTGGGGCTTCCCAAATGTCCACTCTGCTCTGTTCAATTGTTTTTCTAAGTCTTAATTCTCAGAGGGAGTAGAGGAGAAGTGTGACTAGTCAGCCATCTCGACCCTGCCCACTTTGTGATTTTCTGATGCTGTAAATCCTAATCTCTGCCTGGGGTGGATAGACAGGATCTGTGTTAAAGAAGATTAGGGTAGGACTGTAAAACCACTAAGATCACCTCTATGCTCCCATGTAAAGAGTTTCCCTGAAGTGTAATTTGCACCACATACCTTTTATCACAAAAGAAGACAGCAGATAGAGTTGCAGAGGGGCAAGTAATCATGGTCTTATATGGGAAATTGTCTTGGATTGTAAACTTTCACTCAATCACAATGAAAGAAAGATATAAAAGGAAAAGGAAGCAAGCAGAGAGTTGGGAGCACATACCATCAAGAAAGAATCATTAGGATTACAGTACATCTTCAGACCTGAGATTCCTGCACCAAGATGCTCCCTCATGAAAGATTGATACAACACAGTGACCTCCCTCCAGAATCAACGAATGAGAAAGCCTTCCATTGGAGCAGGCACCATTAATTCAGACTTGTAGCCTACTGGACTGTGTGAGCATAAGCTGTTACTTGCTGAACCCATCTGTTCATGGTATTTCTGTTAGAGCAGTACCAGATGACTAAGACACCCTCCCTCCTACCTTTTGCTTCCACATCCCCTTCAAGCTAGCCTTGGGTTAAATCTCCACCTTGTTTAGTGGGCTGCTTCACACCACTCTGTTATAGATTCACTGGCATGGCCTCCCAGGACTGCATTGCCTTGTTTGGTGGGCTCCCTCAGAACCTTTTTTTTCTTTTCTGGTTAATTCCCTCTCATTTCTTTTCTTCCTTTTCTTTCTCCAGTCTGCCTGGACATAAGCTGCACCTACCTGTTTTCAATGGACTGTGCTGCACAGCTTTGCTAGAGAGCCACTATTGCATGTGTGGCCACTCAGGTTGGGCAGCCACTAAAGGCCAGATCCTTTGGCAGAGTGCTTTTCATCCATTAATTTGCTTGAGTCTGCCCTGTGGATCCCTTCCTGACTTTCTTTTCCACTTTCTCCTTCTCTATAGACTCAGCCATACCACTTGGCTTAAGAGCTACTGGCACATGATAAGCACATAGTTCTGACCAATCATCACCTGCCAAATGCTAACTTGCCTTAATTTTGTGTACTTTTTTCTTTTTCCTATTTTTTCAGTTATTTCCCCTCTTTCACCCACTTAGCTCTCCATATTATATTCTCTGCCTTCTTTTCTACCTATCTAAACCACACACCAAGTATCACTACCCTGAACACCACAGACACAGTCCTCCTCACCTTGCTATGCATTAACTTCCCTCAGTTCCAGTTCATGCCACAAACTGTCTATCCCTAACCCTACCCACCACCATACCTGTTCTACTGCACCTAAGCTGAGTGACCTATCCTACCCACCTAAACAAAATAGTGAGACGTATTCTAGACACAGGCTAGGAAGGAAAAAAAGATGCCCAGCCCACCTGTTCACACATAATAGGGAAGGAAAAAAGGCAGGATGAAACAAACAAATTTAATAATCAACAAAGAAAATAATTCCTCAATATTCTGGAGATAGCAGATAATATCAAATCATCAGGGAAAAAATATCTTTGGAGAGCAATCAAAATAAAACATAAGGTGAATTTGGTAGAAGAAAAGTTACTGGAAATACCTGATACTTAATTCAAAAGTCTAACATCCAGTGATCTCCAAGAGATGAAGTAAAAGTCAAGGAAAAAGTAGACAGCATCATGGAACATATAGACAAAAATAAAAGAAATACAGAGAAGGCAATGGAAGAGTTTAGATAAGCAATACAGAAATAAAAGATCAAAGTAAGAAACTATTAGAAATAATACAAAGGTAACAGAAATCTGAAAGATAAACTGCAAGGTTTCAAAAATGGACAGTGCAATAGAAGGTTTCAGGAGGAAAGTTAAAACAGTGGAAGACATCCTTAAGTGAAACACAAGATAAATCCTAAGATATTTTCTGTATAAATTCCAGGGAAAAGAATGAAGAAAAATGAAGAAACTCTGAGGAAAATATGGGACAGAATCCAAAGCAAAAGTGTGCATACGATCAGAGATCAATGACAAGGGGATAAAACAAAAAAAACACAGAGAGGGTCACTGAAAATATGCTGACAGGGAAAACATTAAGAGGAAGCTCTGATTACTTGACAGAAACAATGTAGGCAGGAAAGCAATGGGATGACCTAAAACTTTGAAAAAAATTGCGAATTAAGAATAACATATTCTGGAAAAATTTCATTCAAGTATGATGAAGAAATTAATATATTTCAAATAAACAGAAATTGAAAAAAAACTGAAACATTGTCAAGTCACTTCTGACTCTTAGGGGTCCCATAAGACAGAGTAGAACTGCTCCATAGAGTTTCTAAGGAGCTCCTTGCAGATTCAAACTACTGATCTTTTAATAAACAGATGGACCACTTAATCATTCCACTACCAGAGTTTCCAAACAAAACTAAGGGAATATATAAAAACAAATCAAACTCACAAGAATTACTGAAGGAAGTCCTTAGGTTGAAAACTACCTTCAAACAACAGTTTGAATCTAGGAAGCAAGACTGCATGAGCCAGTTATTAAGACAGTAAATTAGCACTGCAAGATGATACAGCAGGATTCTGGTGGCATCCGGATTTACAGTAAGATTTCCGTGACTCCAACGCATAAATGATGACAATGTCAAAGCAATAAAAGAGGAATGAACAGTGTGGGTACAGAAATTTTTAAGTGGAGAGGAAGTTAAGGTGGTACTAAATAATAAAATACCAGTTTAAACTTAGGAAAATAGAAGCAAATTTCAAAGTAAGCATGAAGAAAGTTAACACAATCAATTTGAAAAAAAGAAGATAAACATAGTCTCAGTAAACACAAAATACGAAAACAAAAGAAAAATTCACAAACAAGAGGAATTCAGCACACATTAGTATGAGAAACAAAGAAAACATCAGCACTACACACAGACACACACACAAAGCACTACAAAAGTACAGAAATAACCTCATATCTATTAATAATCACATTGAACGTTAATGGTTTATAATACAAAGAGTGACTAACTAGATTAAAAAAAGCACAGCAAAATGCTATCTACAAGAGACACACCACTAAAACAAACAAATAAATATATTAAAAAGTAAAGAATGGGGGGGAAAAAAAGAAAAAAATCAAGCAAAGACCGACCAGAAAAAGAGCAGGACTGCCAATACTAATCCCAGATAAAATAAACTTAAAAAAAAAATCTATCACAAAAGACAAGGAAGAACATTATATAATGATTAAAGGGATGATCCATCAGGAGGACATAATTATAATAAATATCTACACACTCAGTGATTGTGCTAAAAATTACAAAAAAAAAAAAAAAAAAACCCGACAGCATTGAAAAGAGAAACGGAGATGTACACAGTAATAGCAGGGGATTTCAACACACTACTTTTAGTAAAGGACAAAACATCTAGAAACTCAACAAGAATACAGAAGTCTTAAAAGTCACAGTCAAACAACTCAACCTCATAGATGTAAAAATAACACCCCACCCAGCAGCAGTAGAGTATACAACCTTTTCCAAAGTGCATGACAAGTTCTCCAGAACAGACTACATCTTAGGTCACAAGGGAACTCTGAACAAAATGAAAAACTTGAGAAAATACAAAGCATTTCCTCTGATCACGACATCATTAAAGTAGAAATTAATAACAGGAAAAGCAAGAGAGAAAAATCAAATACATGGAAACTGAATATCTTCTTGCTTTAAAATATTGGATAACATTAGAAATCAAAGAAAGAATCAAAATATTTTAGACTGAAATGAGAATGTAAACATAGATCAAAACTTTTGGGACACAGCAAAGACAGTACTCAGAAGTCAATTTATAGCAACAGATGTGCACATCAAAAAAGAAGCAGGCAAAATGAAAACATTAGTCGCACTCCTTGAACAAACAGAACGAGAAAAGCAAAAGAAGCCAACAACCAACAGAAGAAATAAAAAAGATGAAAGTACAAACAACATAAATGGGAGCAGAGCCAACATAGTGGACCAGACACACATCTCCTCAATTCCCTCTGAAAACTAGGCATGGATTGATAATTGAATGGAGCTGTCTGGACACCCAGTGGTCCCCAGGACACAACAAAGGGGTGTCAGATTGGACTACATGACACTAATCAGGAAATCGCCTCTCATTCACTGAGCCCGACTCCTGCCATCTAGTTGCTTGCCGTGACTAAAGGTACTCACACTTTCAATTTTACTTTTTCTTTTTGTTGGCTGGTAGGCGGGAAAGGGCATGAACCAGCAGATATGCCAAGCAGCCATGCTGAAGTGAAAAGTATGTGCTACAGCAGGGAGTCTGTGGGATATCCACATTTTGAGAGCCCAGCAGCAGAATGAGGGCACCACAGCCTCTCCACTCTTTCTTTTCTGAGCTTCACCATAGATTCTGCTGTTTTGCACCAAAAGGGGCTGTTTAACTTGGACACCATCTTGGCTGGATGGGAGGTGGAGTCACCCAATCAGAGGCCTCAGCAGGGGCTGATTTCCAGGCTGGGGGTGCAGTGCCAGTGTGGGGAGTGCTTTTCTAGCAAAAAGGCTGCTGTGTTTAGCACAGTATTGCCATACAAGTAATGCCTGGCAGAGGATGGCAACAAGGCTGAAGCCCCTCCCTACTTTCAACAACATCATAGCACTGGAGACTGCTGGAGAAATGCCTCTGTTGTCAGCCAGAAGGTGAGGCCTTCTAAACATGACAGCCTGACTCATTTTGGAAGCTGCTTTGGAAGATAGCTTTTAACTTTTAAAAATAAGATTCCTTAGAGAAGTAACTACTGGGCAGACTGACAACATCTCTTCCAGCCTTTACTGACCTACATCAAAGGATCAGTTGATGGCCTCCCAGTGACTCCATAAGTAGGGTGATTGTCTTTGCCAGCCAGAAGGCGGGGCCTGTCATCCCAGAGAGTCTACTGGGCCTAGTTACTAGAGTACACAGAGCATGCTTCTGACCAACTCCCTACTCAAAATTACACCTCAGCTTCTGTTGTGGCAACACCAGAGAAACAAAACAGCCTTGAGATTGTCTATAGGCAACAGAGCATTGACAAACATTTAAAGAAACAACCGACCATGGCTCTAGAAAATTATCAAAGTTATCAAAAGCTTCCCAAATGAAGAAGTCTTTCTGAAACTATTGGAGGGTGAGTACAAAAGAATTATACATAGAACCCCACCCCAGAGATTAAACAAAATGCAACAGAGCAAAATGAATAATCAAGCAAGCTAAGTGAACTGATGGAATATCAGTGATCTGAAATCCAGCAGATCAATAACAAAATTACAGATAGATAATTCAATTCAAAGCCAAAAGAGCAGAATTAAAGAACTAGAAGTCAGACTAGGTGACCTTGAGGATAGAGTAACTGACACCAGCATTTATGAGCAATCAGAGAAAAGAAATAAGAAAAATGAAGAGGGATTAAGTAATATATGAGACTCTATCAAAAATCTATTGTTAATTGGGGTTCCTGAATAAGGAGGGGACAACTGAAAACAGGGTATCGTTGCTGAGCTGCTGACAGAAAACTTCCCTGAAATTATGAAAGAAGAGAACATAGACATCCAAGACATGTATCTAATGCCACAAAAAGATAGACATCAAAAGAAAGACACCAAGACATACTATAATAAAGCTTAATAAAAAGAAACATAAGCAGGAACTCTTAAGGAAAGCGAGACTCAAAGCAAAGCTTATAGGATTTCTCAGCAGAAACAATTTCGGCAAGGAGGCAATGGGATGACACATTCAAAGCTCTGAAGGAGAAAACCTTCCAACCAAGAATTATATGTCCTGCAAAACTATCTTTCAAATATGAAGATAAAATTAAGACATTCGCAGATAAACAGAATCTTAGAGATTTGTAAAAACCAAACCCAAACTTCGGAAAACACTGAAAGAAGCTCTTTGCTTAGAAAAACAAAACCATCAAGTATATGCTTAAGGAGGCAATGCAGGACACAATATCCAGACATACTCAGGTAGGCAAGGTGTAAAACTCAATTGGAAAAATAATATTAAAAGAAAGGAACCAGTGCTCATATCATGAATACTATGACACCATGACATTAAAGAAAGGGATATGCTACAGTAGTTATAGTCCTTTCAGACACAGAGGAAGTTAAAAAGATATGTAGAAGATAAAATTGGATTTAAACTTAGAATATTAAGGAGGATCGTAGGGACAGATGCAAAACACAGTAGCAATGCAACATATCAAAACAAGAAACATAGTACAGGAGTCTCAAAAAACACAAAAGCAACACTGAAAAAGCTGAAAAGTCAACCCATAACAAAGAATGACTGAGAAATGAGTATTAACAGCAACATAGAAAACACCAACACAAAAATAAACACATTAAAATGACAGCCCTAATCACATACCTATCAATAGTTACGCTGAACGGAAATGGACTGAATGCTCCAAAGAAGAGACGAGTGACTTAGTAGATCCAAAGACACGACCCGTCTATATATTGATTGCCAGAAACACAGCTTAAAGATATGAACAAATTGAAAATTAAAGGATAGACTATTACGTACCAAGCTAACAATACACGAACAAGAGCAGGTGTGGGAGTATTAATCTCAGATAAAATAGATTTTAATGTAAATTACACCATGAACAGGACAGTCACTATTTCTGAAAGGTTCAATACACAAGCAGGACTTAACAGTAATACATATTTATGCACCCAATACTAGATCACCCAAATACATCAAATAAACACTGACTACATTGAAAGGTGGGATAGATTACTCCACAGTAATAGCATGAGTCTTTGGAACTACACTTTCAGTAAGGGACAGAACATCTAGAAAAAAAGCTCAGTTAAGGCACAGAAGCCCTTGTTGTGATGATTCAGCAATTAAGTCTCATGAAAATATACAGAATTTTTTATCCATCAACAGACAAGTACATCTTCTTTTCCAGTGCACATGGAACATTTTCGAGAATAGACCATATATTAGCACGTAAAACAAATATTAAAAAAAAAAATCCAAATCACTGAATTAGTGCACAGCATCTTCTCATACCATAAAGCCATAAAAGTCAAAATCAATAGCAGAAAAAAACTAGACAGAAATTGAAACTCATGGAAACTGAACAATACCTTGTTCAAAAACCCATGGGTTATAGAAGAAATCAGTGACAAAATAAATTTATGGATTCCAATGAGAACGAAAACATAGCCTATCAGAACCTATGGGATACAGCCACAGTAGTGTTCAGAGGTCAATTTATCTCTATAAATGCAAACATCCAGAAAGAAGAAAGGGCCCACATTAAATAATTAACCTTAAAGCTTGAACAAGTAGAAAGAGAGTAACAGAGAAGCCCCTCATGAACCAGAAGAAAAAAGATAACACAGATTAGAGCAGACCTAAATGAATCAGAGAATAGAAGAACAACTGAAAAAATTGATAAAACCAAAAACCGGTTTGGGGAAAAGATAAAAAAAATGGCAAATGTCATGGATTGACTTGTGTTCCCCACAAAACATGTGTAGCCATGTGGCCAGGCCATGATTCCCAGCATCTTGTGACTGGCCTCCATTTTGTGGTTTTCCTCTGCTATATGTTAAAGGATAAGGGTGGGGTTGTAAATCGTTTCATAGGATCAGCTCCTGCTCCACTGTAAAGGGAGTTTCCCTGGAGTGTGCTTTGCCCCACCCTTAATCCTTTCATCCTATGAGAGAGAAAAGGACAGAGAAGCAGGCTGAGAATTGGGAACCTTGTACCATCGAAAAAGCAGCACCAGGAGAAGAGCACTTCCATCAGACCTGAGATTCCTGTGCCAAGATGCTCCCTGCATAAAGCCTGATGCAATACTGAAATTTCCTCCAGAGCCGACAAGGGGAAAGCCTTCCCCTGGAGCAGACACCCTGAATGTGGATTTGCAGCCTACCAGACTATGTAAGAATAAACTTTCGTTTGTTAAAGCCATCCATCCTATGGTATTTCTGTTAGAGCAGCCCTAGCTGACTAAAACAGCAAACCATTGTCTAAACTTACAGAAGAAAAACAGAAGAGGAAACCAATAACCTGATTAAGAAATGAGATGGGAGACGTCACGACAGACCCAAGTGAAATCAAAAGTGACACAACAGAAAACTACGGAAGACTGTTCTCTAGCAGATTTAAAAATCTAGAGGAAGTGGACAAATTCCTAGATTCGTATCAGTTGCAAAAATTATCTCAAGAAGAAGTAGAACAACTTATTATACCCATCACAAAGAGATTGAACAAGTCACCAAAACAGTACTAACCAAAAAATGCCCTGGCCCAGCTGGCTTCACTCCAGAATTCTACCAAGCTTTTAGAGAAGAGTTAACTCCAATACTACTGAGACTATTTCACAGCATAGAAAGGGATAGAAAATTCCCAAATTCATTCTATAAAGCCAGCATAACCCTGATACCAAAGCAGGGAAAGATCCCACAGAAAAGGAGAATAGACCAATATCACTCATGAACCTAGATGCAAAAATTTTCAACAAAATCCTTGCCAGTGCAATTCAACAATATATCAAAAAAATGATTCATCATGACCAAGTTGGATTCATACCAGGAATGCAAGGATGATCCAACATCAGGAAAAGAATTTCTGTTATCAGCCGTGTAAATAACACAAAAGATAAGAACAACCTAATTTTTTCAATAGATGCAGAAAAGGCATTTGACAAAGTCCGATACCAATTCATGGTAGAAACTCTCAGAAAAATAGAAATAGATGCAAATTTCTCTGTGCAACAAGCGGCATCTATGCAAAGCCAACCACCTACATCATCCTGAATGGTGAGAGACCAAAAGAGATCCACTTGAGAATGGGAACTAGACACGCATGTCAACTCTCCCCACTTCTATTCAACATGGTCCTAGAAGTTATGGCCAGAGCAATTAGACAGGGCCAAGAAATAACGGACATCCTCATTGGCAAAGAACAAGTAAAAATCTCCTTATTTGTAGATAATATGATTGTATATTCAGAACATTCTAAAGAATTCATAACTAAATTACTCCAACTAATAGAAGAGTTCAGCAAAGTATCAGGATATAAGATAAACATAAGTCAATAGGATTCCTTTGTACTACCAAAGAGATCATCAAAGAAGAAATCACCAATTCAACAGCATTTACAACAGCCCCCAAGAGGATAACATACCTAGGAATAAATCTAACTAGAGAAATAAGAGACCTATACAAAGACAACTACAAGACCTGATTGCAAGAAACTGAGACTTGCATAAATAGAGAAACCTACCATGCTCGTTGATAGGAAGATTTAACATTGTGAAAATGGTTATTTTACCCAAAGCAATCTACATATATAACACAATCCCAGTATGAATTTCATTTTTTTTTTTTTGAGATGGAGAAACAAATCACCGACATTGTTTGTAAAGTGAAGAAAACCCTGATAAGCAAAGCACTACTGAAGAATGGAAACACTGTGGGAGGCATTACACTACCCAACCTTAGAAAGTGTTACACTACCACAGTAGTCAAAACAGCCTGGTACTGCTACAAAAAGGGACATATAGACCAATGGAATAGAGTTGAGACAGTAAAGATCCCATCATCTGCCTATGAACACTGATATGCAACAAAGGCCCTAAGACTGTAAACTGATGTAAATCCAGTCTCTTTAATAAATTGTGTTGACAAAATTGGATATCATTCTGCAAAAAGTTGAAACAAGACGCATATCTTACACCTTGCACAGAAACTAACTCAAATTCGATTAAAAAACCTAAGTATCAAGCCTAAAACAATAAAGGTCAGGCAAGGAAAAAATAAAAAAAGGTGGACATTGGAAGTTTTAATACACAGCTTAGAGAAGACTCCAAAATCTGATAAATAAGGCACAATCAACAGAAGAGAAAATAGATAAATGGAAACCACTAAGAATCATACACTTTTGCTAATCTAAAGACTTTATGAAAAGAAGTAAAGGAGCACCTACAGAATGAAAAAAAAATATTTGGCAAGTACATGTTGGTACATGACAGACTGATGTCTGATCTCCATAATCTACAAGGTACTGCAAAATATCAACAAGAAAATTGTAAATAACCCAATGAAGTGACAAGCAAAGGAGATGAACAGACACATCACTACAGAGGACATCCAGGCAGTCAAAAGACATGTGGGCAAATGCTCACTATCAGTAGCTATTAGAGAAATCTGAATCAAAACTACAATGAGATACCATCTCACCCAACGAGGTTGGTCATGATCCAAAAAACACAAAACAATAAATGCTGGAGAGGCTGTAGAGAAATTGAAACTTTGCTACTCTGCCAGTGGGATTGCAAAATGGTACAGCCTCTTTGGAAGGCAATCTACGCTTCCTTAAAAAGCTGGAAATATACTACCATTTGATCCACTAATCCCACTACTTACAATATATCCTACAGAATCAAGGGCAGTCACACAAACAGATACATGCACACAAATTGTTATTGTGGCACACTCCACAATAACTAAAAGATGAATTGACCCAGAAGCCCAACAACAGAAGAACGGATAAACAAATTATGGTACATAGACTTATGGAGTACTATACAGTCACAAAGAACAATGACCATTTTAGGAAGCATCTCCTAACCTGGTTTCCATTAGAAGACATTACGCTGAGTAAAATCAGCCAGTGGCACAAGGACAAATAATGTATGAGACACTCCATTATAAGGATTTAAAACAGACTCACGTTAGAAGAAAAGACTCTTTGACAGCTGCAAGAGAGGGGAGGCAGTGAGACGGCTCATCATTGATTGGGTGAAAGCAGTGACAGCATACAGTAGAAAGAAGACCAACTTAACTGGACTTCAACACAAACTGAAAACTCTTCTAATCTTAACACATATTTCAAGGATAGAGTAGCACAGTCTGCAGTCTGGGGGCCATGCTCTAAGGGGCATCAAGGCCCATTGGCATAACTAGCCTATTGCTAAAAGAGTCTTCTGCACCCCCTACTGGTGAATGACATCTGGGGTTTCAAAAGCTAGCAAGCTGCCATCAGAGGTACACCAAATAGTCTGAACTCAGCCAGAATAGATGATCACCAAGTACAACAAAGACAAGAGGGAAAAAGAGCCCAGAAGACAGAAGGATCCATGTGAATGGGTGACTCTATCAACCTGTGACCAGAAGAATCAGATGGTTTCTGGCCACACCAAAGACAGCCGTGATGGGACACAGATTGTCAAGTCTCAGCGGCAACATGGGAAAAAAGAGGGGTGCACCTCAAGAACTCCACTAAAAGATCACAACTGATGGCCTGAAGGCCTGGGGATTCCCCTGGGAGCATGGTCCCTAGAGCTGCTGTTGCCCCTGACCAGAAAACATTACTGAGGTCAACTCTTCAGACAGGATTTGACTGGACTTGGGGACACAATGGGAGCATATGGAAAGTATACTTTATGGTTCTATGAATCTACAAGATGCTGTCCTACTGGCCTCTTACTAGAAGAATGAGAAAAGGGTGGAGTGGAGGGGAGAGTAGATTTTTAAGAGGATATGACATGTATAGAGTGAAAAGAAGGAGTGTGGTTTGTGGTGTCACCAGGCGAGGAGAGCAGAAGGAACTGTAGATAGATGGGCATGCAAATTTAATTTGGATTGCATACTTTCACTCAATCACAATAAAGAAAAGAAATAAGAAAAATAAAGAATAGAAAAACAATAAGAAGAATCAAGCAGACTGAAAGTTTGTTCTTTAAAATATTTCGAAAATGAACAAATCTTTCACCAAATTGAGAAGACAAACAGTAGAGGACACAAATAACCCAATAAGAAGTGAAATGGGGGGATTACAGAAAACCCAACTGAAATAAATAACAGAGTACTATGAATAACTATATTCCAGGGTTTGAATATCTCGAGGAAATAGACAAATATGTAGAAACACACTACTGACTTAAAGTAACACAGCTGAACAGTCTGGCACTTCCTTAAAAAGCCAGAGATAGATATATCATTTGACCTTGTAATTCAACGGCTTGGAATTTATCCTGCAGCAACAAAGGTTTTCATGTGGACACACACGTGTACACGAATGTTTGTTGCAGCACAGTCCACAACAGCAAAGAGTTGGAATCAACCCCGAAGCCTAACAACGGATAAATGCATAAGCAAACTGTGATACATATACTCAACGGAACATTATGCTGTGATAAAAAACAACAACAATTTTAGAAAACATCTCATAACATAGTCTCATTTGGAAGAGATCATGCTGAGTGAAATCCATCAGTGTCAAAAGGAGAAATTTTGTATGAGATACTTGTTATAAGGACTTAACAACAGAATTATCCACAGAAGAAAATGACTATGTTGACTACATGGGTGGGTGTGGGCTGAAATAATTGATAGATGTTAGAAATTTTATTATTTTATTGTAATTAATAAAAAAAGAATGTCTTTTGAAAAAAGAATCCTGAGGTCCTAAAAAAAAAAAAATCTGAATAGACCCATAACAAAAGAGCCAGCCAAGTGTATCAATTAATAAAAGACTGGTTTAAACTTAGTAAGATAGAGGTATATCTCAATGTAACCAGTAAGAAAGTTAACAAACCTATTCAATTAAGTAAAGAAGAAAAACATGAAGTCTCAGTAAACACAAAACCTGTGAAAACAAAAACTAAAAAACACGAACCAAAGAAATTCAGCACATAAGAGCAGGACGAGCAAAGAAAACAGTATCCCCCCCCCCCCCGCAACAAGCAGTTTAACTAAAAATTAAATAAAGAAATCAAACAACGTTAAAAAACAGCTTTGGCCCAGATGGCTTCTCTGGGGAATTCTGCCAACGTTGAGAGAATTTGCTTGCAGAAATGCTACTCAAAGTATTTCATAGGAAAGAAGAGGAAAGGATACTTGCGAATCATTTCATGAAGCCTACATATCCCTGAGAGCAAAGTTAGGCAAAGACACCAAACACACAAACACACACACACAGACACGTGTCCACATACACATTTTCAACAAAATTCCTTCCAGTAAGCTTCAGCATCATATAAAAATTAGTATACCATAGCCAAGTGAAATTCATACAAGATATAAAAGGATGGTTCAAAATCGAAAAATCAATCAGTATAATCCACTACATTAAAAAATAATCAATACTCAAAAAATGCATTCAATAAAATCTAATACCCATTTCTGATAAAAATCTCTCAATAACATAGACATAGAAGCAAAATTCCTCAAAGTAATAAAGAATGTCTGTACAAACAGACAACATCATTCTTAATGGACAGAGGCTGAAAACACTTCCCCTAGGAACAGAAACAAGCAAAAGATTCAGTTTATCCTTACTCCTATTTAATACTATGTTGGAAATCCTAGCTAGTTCAATATGGCAAAAAAAAAAAAGTGCATCCAAATTGGTAAGAAAGAAGTAAAGTGTTTCTCTTATTGGATGACATTAGTATACATAGGAAACTCAGAGACTCCACAGAAAACTGTGGGACTAAAAGAAAGACTCAGCAGAGTAAAAGGATGCAAAATAAACATAGAAATGTTAGTTGGATTTGTATATATCAACAAAGAGAACTATGGTAAGAAAATCAGGAAAGTAAACTGTTTATAACAGCCCCTAAAAAAAATGAAATATTTAGGAATAAATCTAACCCTGGATGTAAAAGACCCCCACCCCCCATACACAAACAAAAAACTAAAAATGCTACTGCAAGAAACCACAGGAGACCTACATAAATGGACAAATACATCATGATCATTGAGAGTTAGACTCAAAATTGTGAAAATGATGATTATACCTAAACGAATCTATAAACACAATGCAATCCCAAACCAAATACCAATAGCAATAGCATTCTTTAACAAGATGGAGAAACTAATTACTAACTTTACATAGGAAGAGAAGAGGCTCCATATAAGTAAAGAATCCTTGAAGAAGAAAGAACACAGGAGCACTCTCTGACTACCTGACTGAGAAACTACTATACAGCTACGATAATCAAAACAGACTGGCACTGGTACAGGACAGACACATTGACAATGGAACAGAATTGAGAACTCAGATGGAAATCCTTCCACTTACAGACACCTAACCTTTGACAAAAACCTAAAGTACACTAAATGGGATGAAGATAGTCTTTTTAACTAATGATGCAAAAATGGGTAACCATCTGTGAAACAGGAACATGCCTTATACCATACACAAAAACTAATTCAAAGTGGATCAAAGACCTAAATATACAAACAAAAACTCCAAAAATCATAGAAATAAAAGTAGATTCAACACCAGAGTTCCTAAAACACTGCATAAGTAGGATACAACAAACCATAACTAAAAATATGTAAATACCAGTAGATTAACTAGATAACTCGGATCTTCCAAAATGTAAATACTTAAACTCATCAAAAAAAAAAAAAAAAAAAAACCTCACAAAAAGCGCAAAAAGAGAACCTACAGATCGTGGGACAAAAAAAGGTGTGATGAAAACCTGACAAAAATCTAATCTTTAAAATTAATAAGAGTCCAGTACTTTTATAATAAAAAAACCCAAAAATCCCAGTTTGAAAAAGGGTAAAGAGGGGCAGAGTCAAGATGGCAGACTAAACACACATCTCCCTAAATCCCTCTGGAAATCAAGACCTGAACTGATAATTAAATGGAGCCTTCTGGACACCTAGTGAGCCCTAGGATGTAACATAGGGCTGTTAATTTGGACTTCATAACACTGAATGCAAAACTTCCTCTCTTTCACTGACCCCACTCTCTGCGAGCACGGGCTTGAATGGACCAAAGGTAACTCATCATTTTGATTTTTTTTCCTACGTATTGGCTGTTTGGTGGAGCTGGGCCTTGACTAGCCCCTGGTCTCGGACACACTGCTGGTGGGAACAGCAAGCGCAATTGCCATGTTCTGAGATCCCAGCTTTGGACTGTGCATCACAGCTCCTTGGGCCTATCTTTCTACCTCCGCCATGTGGTAGCCATATGGATGCCGCGATGAGCTTGTGGGGGATGCCATCTTGACCACTGGGAGATTGAGAAGCCTACAGAGAGACCCCAACTGGACTTGTTCCTAGGCTGGGAGGCAGTGCCTGCCAGAGGGAGAGTGCTTTTCCAGCAGAGAGGCAGTGTTTTGCACAGTGTTGCCTGAGGCTGGGGCCCAACAACGTAGGCTGTGGACTCTGGGCATCTCAGCACTTTTGTCCTCCCTTTCCACCAGTAGCCTGGTCCCAGCTGGGTGGTGAACTTGTGCGGGATGCCATGTTGTTCCACTTGGAGGTACTTATATAGAAGCCTCAGCTGGACCTAATTCCTGGGCTGGAGACAGTGCCTGCCCAAAACAGTATTTTTCCAGTGGAAAAGAAGAATTCTACACAGTATTGCCTACAGCTGGGGCCTGAAAGCAGAGGTCAGCAGGCCAGTAGCCTTTCTGCATTTTGAGATAGTTTATAACATCTGGTGTTCAAAATAGAGGTGCTTACTTTGCCATCTGGGAAGAGAGATGTATACACCCGAAAACCTGACTGACTGGAAATTGTCAAATACTTTTTACTTCTCATTTTGAGACGGCCTAGAGAAAGAACTGCAGTCAATACTCACAGCATCTCTCCCAGCCTCTGTTGACTCATATGAAGTGCAAAAAGCAACAAACTCTGGAGAAAGACATGGCCATAAATCACCTATGGCAACAGAAGGCTCCCTAAAGAAATCACCTGAGAACTTCCCAGATGTAAAAGCTTTTCTGAAACTATGGGAAGTTGAATACAAAAGGATTATATAGAGATCCCTCCTAGACATTATACAAAATTCAGCAGAGTAAAATCAAAAATTAAGCAAGTTGTTCAATCTGATGGAACACCAGTACTCTGAAATACAACAGATCAAGAACAAAATCAAAGATTTAGAAACTTCAATTCAAAGCCAAGAAAACAAAATGGAACAAATAGAAAAAAAGAATTTATGACTTGGAAGACAGACCTACTGATGCCAGCATCTATGAGAAGAAATCAGAAAAAAGAAACAAGAAAAATGAAGAAGCATTAAGAAGCATGTGGGACTCCATTACGAGGAATAATCTGTGATTAATTGGAGTTCCTGAACAGGGTGAGACACCTGATAACACAGAGAGTATTGTGGCTGAGCTGCTGACAGAAAACTTCCCAGAAATTATGAAAGCAGAGGACATAGGTATCCAAGATATATATTGAACATCACTCAATATAGAGGTCAAAGAAAGACTCCAAGACATATTATAATCAAGTTTAACAAAATGAAATATAAGCAGAAACACTTAAAGGCAGCAAGACTCAAAGCAGAGCTAACATTCAGAGGGAAACCTTGTAGGTTTTTGTCAGGTTTCTCAGCAGAAACAATGCTGGCATGGAAACAGTGGCACGACGCATTCAAAGCCTTGAAGGAGAAGAACTTGCAACAAAGAACATATATCCTGCCCAACTATCTTTCAAATATGAAAATGAAATTAAGATATTCTCAGATAAACAGAAACTCAGGGGCTTGGTAAAAACCAAACCAAAGCTACAAGAAATGTTGAAAGAATCTCTCGGCTTAGGAGAACAAAACCACTAACTTCACATGTTAGAAAGACACATCACCCAGAATTCTACTCAGTTAGGGAAGGCTCCAAACTCAATCAAACCTATAATAGTGCAAGAAATGACCGAGTGATCATATCATGAAAACTATGATGTCATCATATTAAAAAGAGGGATGTACTACAGTCTTTAGTCCTTCCAGATGGAGAGGAAGTTGACAAGACTGGTAGTAATTAAAATTGAGTTTATACATAGTTAATTAAGCGAGATCATGGGGGCAGCCATAAAGTACAATAAAGAGGCAACATATCACATCAAGAAATGTAATGCAGGAGTCTCAACAACCACAAAACCAACCCTGACGAAGGTGAAAAATCAACTCACAAAGAGGAATGTCCCAGAATAGATTAATAAGAGCAACAGAGAAAATATCAACACATAAATAAACATATCACAATGGCAGCATTGAACACATACCTATCAATAATTACATTGAGTGTGAATGGACTGAATACTCCAGTAAAGAGACATCTAGTGACATCTTGGATCAAAAGACATGACCCATTGATTTGTTGTCTACAAGAAATTCACCTTAGACTTAAAGATAGAAACAAACTGAAAATTAAAGGATGGATGAATATATATCAAGCTAACAATACACAAAGAACAGCAGGGGTGGCAATTCTAATCTCAGATAAAATGGATTTTAATGTAAAATCCACCATCATGGACAAAGATGGACACTATTTATTGCTGAAAGCTTCAATACACAAATAGGACGTAACAACATTAAATATTTAGGCACTTAATATTAGAGCACCTAAATACATTGAAGAAACACTGACTACACTCAAAAAAGAGATAGATCACTCCGCAATAATAGTGGGAGACTTCAACATTCCACTGTCAATACTGAACAGATTGTCTAGAAAAAAACTCAATAAAGATATAGAAGACCTTATTGTCACAGTTAACCAACTAGACCTCATTGACATAGACAGAACTTTCTATTCGTCAGTGGACAACTATACCTTCTTCTCCAGTGCACTTGGAACATTCTCCAGAATAGACCGTGTGTTAGGACATAAAGCAATTCTCAACAATATCCATACCACTGACTTAATGCAAAGCATCTTCTCAGATCATAAAGCCATAAAAGTCGAAATCAATAGCAGGAAAAACATGGATAGAAAGTGGAGCTCATGGAAACAGAACAACATCTTATTCATCAAAAAATAACAGGTTATAGAAGAAATCAAGAATGAAACAAAGAAATTTATGGATTCCAGTGAAAACAAAAACACTTCCTACCAGAACCTATGGGATACAACCAAAGCACTGTTCAGAGGTCTGTTTGTTGTCATAAATGAACACATCTGGAAGGAAGAAAGAAACCAAATCAAAGAACTGACCCTACAGCTTGAACAAGTAGAGAGAGAACAACAGAGGAACCCCTCAGGCACCAGAAGAAAACGGTTCCTAAAGATTAGAGCAGAAGTAAATGAATTAGAGAACAGAACAATTGAAAAAATGGAAAAGACCAAAAGCTGTTTTTTTCAAAAGATCAACAAAATTGACAAACCATTGGCTAAACAAACTAAAGAAAAACTGGAAAGGAAACAAATAACCCAAATTAGAAATGACAGGGGAGTGGTCATAACAGATCTAACAGAAATTAAAAATATCATAACAGAATACTATGAAAGACTCTAACAAATTTGAAAACCTAGAGGAAATGGATGAATTCCTTGATTCATATGACTTACCAAAGTTATCACAAGGCGAAGCCAAACAACTTAATAAACCTATCACAAAGGAAGAGATTGAAAATGTTATAAAAAGAAAAAACCGCCAAAAAAAAAAAATGGCTTCACCGCAGAATTCTACCAAGCTTTTAGAGAAGAGTTATCTCCAATACTACTGAGACTATTTCACTGTATAGAAAGGGATGGAGTACTCCTAAATTCATTCCATAAGCCGGTATAATCCTGGTACCAAAGCCAGAGAAACATCCAACAAAAAAGGAGAACTACAGACCAATATCACTCATGAATCTACATGCTACTTGCCTATAGAATACAACAATATATCAGAAAAATAATCTGTCATGACCAAGTTGGATTCAAACCAGCGATTCAAGGCTGGTCCACCATCAGAAAAACAATTCATGTGATCAACCACATAAATAATACAAAAGAAAGAATCATCTGATTTTGTCTATCCATGCAGAAAACGCATTTGATAAAGTGCAACACTCATTTACACTAAAAAATCTCAGCAAAATAGGAATAGATGGCAAATTCCTCAATGCAATAAGGGCCACTTATACAAAGCCAACTGCCTACAACATCCTGAATGGACGGAGAAAGAGTTTCCCCTGAGAACAGGAACTAGACAAGGATGCCCACTCACCTCTCCTATTCAACATCATACTAGAAGTTCTAGCCAGAGTCATTAGAGAAAATAATGAAATAAATGGCATCTGCATTAGCAAAGAAGAAATAAAAATCTTATCTGCAGAGGATATGATTGTATATGCAGAGAATCCTAAAGAATCTATAAGTAAACTACTCAAACTGATAGAAGAATTCAGCAAAGTCTCAGGATCCGAGATAAACGTAAGTAAATCAGTAGGATTTCTGTAGACCAACAATGAGATTATTAAGGAATAATCTTCCAATGAATACCATTTACTATAGCCCCTAAGAAGATAAAGTGCCTGGGAATAAATTCAACTAGAGAAATGACAGACTTCTACAAAGAGAACTACAAACCCTTACTACAGGAAACTAAGACAGACTTACATAAATGGAGAAATCTACCCTGCTCATTGATAGGAAGACTTAAAATTGTGAAAATGTCTATTTTGCCTAAAACAATCTACTTATATAATGCAATCCCAATACAAATTCCAGCAACATTTTTTAGCGAGATGGAGAAACAAATTGCCAACTTTGTTTCGAAAGGGAAGAAGCCCCAGATAAGTAAAGCACTACTGAAGAAGAAGAACACACTGTGAGGCTTCTAATTACCCAATTTTAAAACCTGTTACACTGTCACAGTAGTCGGACCGGCTTGGTACTGGTACAAAAAGAGACAGATAGATCAATGGAATAGAATAGAGACCTCAGAGATGAAACCATCTTCCTATGAACAGCTGACATTAGACCAAGGCCCTAAGACATTAAACTAGTGAAAAAATAATCTCTTCAACAAATGGTGCTGGCAAAATTGGATATTGATCTGCACTAATTTGAAACAAGACCTGTATCCTACACCTTATACAAAACCCAACTCAAACTGGATAAAAGACCTAAATATCAAATCTAAAATGATAAAGTTCATCCAAGAAAAAGTAGGAACAACAATGGAAGCTTTAAAACACAACTTAGACTTCAAAATTTGTCAAACAAACCACAGACAACAGAAGAGAAAATAGATAAATGGGAACTATTAAGAATCAAACACTTTTGCTCATCCAAAGACTTTATTAATAGAATTAAAAGGCCACCTACAGAATGGGGAAAAATATTTGGCAGCTCTATGTCAGACAGATGCCTGATCTCCATAATCTATAAGGTACTACAAAATATCAACAAGAAAAAGATAAATCATCCAATGAAGCAATGGGGAAAGAGATGGACAGACACTTCTCTAAAGAGGAGTTCCAGGTAGCCAAAAAACAAATGCAGACTTGCTCATGACCATTAGCTATTAAAGAAATTAAAATCAAAACTACAATGAGATACCATTTCATCCCAACAATGTTGGCCATGATCCAAAAAACTCAAAATAACAAATGCTGGAGAGGATGTGGAGAAATTGGAACTCTCCAACACTGTTGGTGGGATTGGAAAATGGTGCAACCTCTTTGCAAAGCAATCTGGCCCTTCCTTGAAAAGCTGGATCTAGGCATACCATTTTACCCAGTAATCCCACTGCTCAGAATACATCCTACAGAATCAAGGCCATTCACACCAATTGATACATGCACACAAAAGTTTATCGCAGCACAGCCCATGATAGCAAAAAGATGCAATAGACCCAGATGCCCAACAACAGAGGAGTGGATAGGTAAACTATGATATATATACTCAGCGGAACACTATGCAATGATACAGAACAACAATGATTTTGGGAAACATCTCATAATCTGGTTTCAATTGGAGGGCATTATGCTGAGTGACAGTAGTCAGTGATAAAAGGTCAAATATGAGACCCCGATGATAAGACCTTAAAAACAGACTCATTCGTAGAAGAAAAGTCTTTTTGATGGCTGCAAGGTTGGGGAGAGAAGGAGGGCGGGGGGGGGTAGGGTTTAGATTAGATAGTCGATAGAAACTTGGGTGAAATAAGAGACAGCATACATTGGAAAGAAGATCAGTATTAATTGGACTTCAACAGAACATGATTACTCCTCCCATCTTAATCCAATATTACAAGGATAGAGTATCTGGGGCTGGGGCCCGGGGACTATGGCCTCAGGGGAAACTGAGGCCAATTGGCACAACTAGCATTTTGCTAAGTGAGCCCTCTGCACCCCACATTGGTGAGTGGCATCTGGGTTCTTAAAAGCTGCCAAACTGCCATCTGAAGCTACAGCAAATGGTCCCAATCTAGCATGAACAGATGATCACCAAGGACCAAAGTGACATGGGGAAAAGAGAACCCAAAAGACAGAGAGACTCGCGTGAGTAGATGACTACATCTATTTGTGACCAGAGGAACTGAATGGTGCCCGGCCACCACCAGTGATAGCCGAGATGGAGATCACAAAGTTGAGTCTCTATGGAAACAAGAATAAAAAGTGGTGCACCTTGAGATCTCCACTAAAAGACTGTAATTGATGGTCCGAGGGCCTCAGAGTTCCCCTGGAAGCATGTCCTCTGGCCCTGATGCTGCCCCTGTCCATGAATCATAATGGAGGTGAACTCTTCGGACAGGAATGGATTGGACTTGATGACACAGAGTGATCATACAGTGTGTGTAATTTATGGTTTCATGCATCTACAGGATGTCATTGTGCTGACCTCTTACTGTAGCCAGGGGAGAGGGTGGAGAGAAGAGGATAGGAGATTGTTAAGAGGATGTGACATGTATGGAATGGAGAGGAGGCGTGTGCTGTCACAGGGCAGGGAGAGCAGTGGGAGCTGCACATAGGCGGGCAGGCAAATATATACGGGACTGTACACCTTCACTCAGTCACAATAAAAAAAATAAAGAAAATGACTCTTCTACCGAAAGCAATCTATAGATACAATGCAATCCCTATCCAAATTCGAGTGGCATTTTTTAATGACCTGGAGAAAGAAGTTATTAACTTCGTATGGAAAGAGAAAAGGCCTCAGATAAGCAGAGCAATATTGAAGTAAAAAAGCAATGTGGGAGGCCTCACACTACCTGACTTGCAGTCTATAACATCGCCACTGTAGTCCAAACTGCATTGTCCTGGTACAAGAGATGCGTAGACCAATGGAATAGAATTGAGAGTCCAAATATAACATCCTTCAAATATGAGCAGCTGAAATTGGACAAAAGCCCAAAGTCCATAAATACAGAAATAGACAACCTGTTTTAATAGATGGTGTTAAAATAAGTGAATAGTCTTTTGCAAAAAAAGAAAGAAACAAGACCCATATCTTACATCATGAAGAAAAACTAACTCAAAATACATCAAAGATCTAAATATAAAATTTACAATGATAAAGATCATGGAAGAAAACATAGTGACAACCCTGGGAGACCTAATACACTGCATAAACAGAATACAAAACACTAGTAACAATCAGCAAACACCATGGAAATTTCTGAATATCAAACAATTATGCTCGTCCATAGACTTCACCGGAAGAGTAAAAAGACAACCTACACACTTGGAAATAAAGTTGGCTGCAATACATCCAATCAGTGTCTAACTTCTGTAACTTACAAGATACTGTAAAATGGCAACAAGAAAAGGACCAATAATGCAGTTAAATAACGGACAAAGGATACGTACAGGCACTTCACCAAAGAAGATATTCAAGCAACTTCTTGTAATATATCCTAGAGAAATAAGAGCTGCCACACAGAAAGCTATTTGCAAATCAACATTCATTGTAGCACTGTCCACAATAACAACAACAAAAAAGTAATCAGCTTAAGTTCTCAAAAATGGGTGAATGGATAAGCAAGCTATGAAATATTCACATAATGGACTATTACACAATGATAAAGAACAACAAGTAATTTGAGAAATATCTCACAACATGGAAGAATCTAGAATACATTACGCTGAGTTAAATCAGTCAGTCACCAGTCATTAAAGGACAAATATTGTATGAAACCACTAGTTGGAGCCTTCAAGAAAAGTTTTAAATGCAGAAGAAAATTGTCTTTAATGGCTACGAGGGTGGGGAGTGAGCAAGAGAGGTGTTTACTAATTTGGTATTTGACAAGAATTACTTTAGGTGAAGGGAGGACCAAAGCAAAGTACAAGAGAAGTCAGCAGAAGTGGACTGTACTGAGAGCTAAGATGTTTTATAAACACAACCAAACACTTGGAGGGACAGAGAAGGCGGGTCAGGAGTCTGGAGACCATGGATACCAGGGACATCTAGGTCAACTAGCGTAACAAAGCTTTTTAGGAAATGTTCTGCATCCCACCTTGGTGAGCAGTATCTGGGGTGGTAAAAAGCTAGGAAGCAGCCATCTGAGAAGCTACAATTGGTCTCAATCTATGAAACAAAAGTGAATGAAGAACATCAAAGACAGAACTAAAAAATGAGCCCAACAGATAGAAAGGCCCAAGTAAACCAGAGACAATATCGGCAACGAACTACAGGATCTAGACAGCGCCCAGCTACCACCACTGACTCCTCTTACAAGGTACTCAACAAAGAAACCTTAACAGAGAGGAAGCAATGTGAGGTGTAGAAGTCAAACTCTAGCAAAAAGACCAGACTTGATCTGACAGACTGGAAGTTCCCCAGAAGACATGACTCTTGGATTCTTTGTTAGCCCGGACTGAAACAATTCAAGAAGCCAACTCCTCAGACACAGATTGAACTAGGCTATAAGACATGAAATCCGAGTGAAGAATGAGCTTCCTGGCTTTAGTAGATAAAGGAGACAAACCGGGCTGCATCTGTCTGGAGGCAGGATGAGAAGGAAGAAGGGGGCATGAGCTAGTTGAATGGAATTGGGATATTTCAGGTGGGGAAAATGAGCATTCTGTCACAATATTGGAAGAACAACTAGGATCACTTAACAGTCTCTGTATGTTTTTGTATGAGAAATTATTTCAAATTCGAAATTTTCACCTAAAACGATAGTTATTTAAAAACTACATCATTAAACTTGTAAAATCCAACAGAAAATGCTGAGTTTCAAATGTCATTTATATTTAACACAGAAACAAAAACAAATCAGTAGTTGTCAAGTCAATTTTGACCCATAGTGACCCTGGAAGATAGGGTTTCCAAGGACAATCTGGTAAACTTAAATGGCCAGCCTTTTGGTTAGCAGGTAAACTCACAACTACTATGCCTCCAGGATATCTGACAGTTCAAAGACCTGGCCAATAAAACGTATTGAAAGTGACAGTATTGTAACAAGACTGAACATTCTCAATAGCCCACAATTCAGGGAGTCTAAATTGTTGCAGTTGTGTACCACTGGGCATATCATGATGTAAAGTGACTATTTGACAGGGTAGAACTGTCCTATAGCGTTTCCTCTTACAAGGTACTCAACAAAGCATTCTGAAGCAGACTGCCACATCTTTCTGCCATGGAGCTGTTAGTGGGGTTCGAAACACCAACCTTTCATTTAGCATCCAAGGGCTTAATTTTTGCACCACAGGCCTCCAGGGAAAGAATCAGAGCTAACAGAAAGATGCTTGACAGCAGGTGATTGGCAGAAGTACACAGTGAACTGACAACACTGGGCTACAGGAGGAGACATGCACAAAGATTAGCGAGAATATGTCAGATGTACTGGGTGACAGCTTCAGGACACTCTTTCAAGCTGAATTTGGAATAATTTGAGCTTCATAAAGAAAAATGATGTTAATTTTGAGAAATTAGACCAATGAAATCTCTGAATCATTAATTTATACAATAAAAGGGACAGAGTGTTCCTCACCCAGCTTCCTTACTGCTGAGTTTCTTGCAGAGCTTTTTTTATATTCTATCAGTAAGACAGAGTTTCATCTGTAAAGGGTTTTTATTTCTGCAGAAATTAAAAATGTTTCTCGTCAAGAGTAATTTTACCTATTTAATATTATTTGAAATCTATGAACAGAAAAATTGTATTCCAGTATCTCATTGGTGAATTTTCACCAATATATTCCTATAGAGACAACATCATGAGAATATTACTAGGCCCTATGATAATTAGAAAGACTTTAGGGTCATCAAAGCCATTCTTATTTTAAAATAACATTCTCGTTATTCAAATATGGTATGTGGTAAAAATTTTAAAATTTAAAATACAGATATGTATAAAGAAATTACACACTTATACTCTTATTATCTCAAATCTGAAACATGATGTCATTCATGAGTCCATGAATTTGATTTCATTTCATAGTGACCTCATGAGACAAAATAGAATCAAGTAAAGTTTTTTTGCTTGTAATCTTTACCGAAGCAGATTGCTAGACCTTTCTGTCATACAGCCAGGGGCTGAGTTTAAACTACCAAACTTTTGGTCAACAGCTATTTGAGCGATCAGAACTCCTTAATCCAGACATATTCATTGGAACACATCATCAACTTTCCTACTTATCTTTATTCAGTAAACATTAATTCAGCACTTACTGTACTGTGTGCATGTATTTGGGTGTGTGTTTATATATGATATTGGATCTTTGTTAGTTTTTACATCAGCATGATGATTTCTATAAAAACAATTCAATTTTAATTAGTAAGAGTGATAGACATCTTGTAGAAGATCCTGCATTTGAACTTTTGGGTATATTAATGTATAGATAGATAAACAGGTTATATTAGGAGCTGATAAATAATTGCTCCTATTTGCTGCTGCTATAGGCCTGACTTCATTTGGCTTTGCTTGTTTGTCATGTAATACTATTTTAAAGATGGAGACCACCAGATGTTTTTCTATTTCCTCTGAAATAGAGCATCTCAGACAGCCTCAGATGTTCTGTTGAAAACTTTGTTAGGAAGGTGATGGGCCAAAGCAGGCACTGAAATGAGTGCTTCTAATTTCTTGTCAAGGACATTTTAGGAACAGGACACACAGATTTATGGTTTGCCAACTTTTAATATATTGCTTTTTAGGGTCAGATATTTGTCTCTGGGATTATAATCACATCATTCACTTAATTTTTAATGGAAATTCTAATTTATGAATAAAAATCACTACATTTAGAAAATAAATTTTCAAAAACTAGATTATAAGACAAAATTCAGGATAAGTATATATTGTGATTATATGAATACACTTTATCCAAACCAATATTCACAACTGGGGTACTCCAGCTTCCCTTCATGACATGTTGCTCGAAACGTCTGTTTTGCTGTCTTTTGCTTATATCCCCATTTACAAGTAAATTCAACAGTATCATTGCTTCTGGAATAAATTTTTTTGGTATTTCTCCACTTTAATTGTATGTGATGTTTTTCCATCATTTCTTCTGATATTACACATGCATCTGAAAGTAGATAAAACATAAGAACTATTAGTACACAAAACAATTTTTCATAGATTTTCAGGGTTTCAAGTAGAGTGTTAGACAATGGTTTAGGAATTCTTTTTCTAACTCTTGCCACACTGTCTCTGTGAAAAATCATCATGTATTTTTAAATATTGTTTAAAAGGTAACCCTAACTAACCTTCCCTACTGCAGTTTAATCAGTTACGACTTGGCTATGTATTACAGCATAGAACTGTCGCATAAGTGATCTTGGCTATAATATTTTAGAAGTAGATTGTTAAGCCTCTGTTTCACAGCCCTGCTTAGTGAGATAAAGCCACCAACCTTTAGATTAGTAGACGAGCAACAACTGTTTATGCTACTCAGAGGCTTTGAAACTAGTAAATGTTGCAAAAATGACATAAGCTTAATATGTGATGACTAAATGTTGTCGGATCCAACTCGACGGCACTTGGCTTGGCAAATGTTGTTATCAGAGATTCACAATGTGAATTATCATACTAAGAGTTCTGCATTAAAGAAACATTCATACCTATTGTTTCAATAAGAATTCCTAAAGCTTCATATCCTCACATATTAATACTGGAAAACACCATGGAGACGTTCTGCTCTGTAAGGTATCACGTTGCACAAAGTAAAAATTGTGATAGCAACATGCTTTGCTTAATTTTTGGTATGTATGTATTCAAAACAATGGCTCTTCACTAAATTATAAATGTACTTTAAACAGCAAAACATCATGATCATTACTCTGATTTTCCAAGGATCCAGGGGAATACTAAAATACTTACCCAAGCATTTTGGTGGTTCTGACCATCGTCCATTTCTACACGTTACATGTTTGTTACCCTGAAGTTCATAGAGGTTCTGGCACTGATACTCAACTGTTGATCCATCGGCATATGTGGGTAAAGTGAATGAAGTTATATCTCCATTTTCAATAGGGGGAGGATATCCACATCTTCCTTCAGGATCTAAATATATTTGTAGATATACATGCACACATATGATTTATTGAAATATCGAATAAAAAGATTAAAATGAATTAAATATAATTAAGAATAATATATAACATTTCTGAGAGAAATTGTTCATTGAAAAAATTATAATCATATAAATTGAGAGCTACAAAATTTTCCAGTTCTTCCTTGTGTCTTACTTTAAAACACACTAAAATGCTAATAAAGATGTCTGCTTCACAGTATTGCATTATCTATTTCTTTGTGAATACATTCTGAAAAAAAATCATAGCTAATGTAAAGAAAGGAAGTTTTTCCTTTCTGTTATTTAATACACTGTCTATTAAATCTCAAGCAGTGTGTATTAAATTTCAAGTCAGTTTTTCAGTTACAAAGAAACATCAGTTGTTTGCAAAAATTCCACCAATAAGCATTTGTATTTGTACTTCTGCTATGTATAACTAAAAGCTTTGACACATAAAAGCAAAGCAGGAGCTCCCTTAAAGATGAAAAGAAAAAGTGGGAACTTGAGTCTCAAGGAACTGTGTGTTGGTGAGTTATTTGAGTTTTCTTTTTTGTCTCCTGTATATCCTGAACTGGGCAGTGGAGAAGATTGCAAGCCAGAATATGTATCCAGTTCAGATAAAAAGCCCCGAGAAGAGTCTGTTTCGGTCACCAAAGGCTCTGGATAGGACCAGTAAAGAAAGACACAAATCTTTTTAACAGTACTTGACCCACTCTGAAAAATCACAATAGAATAAAGACCATCTTCCCATCTCTCATAGTCGTCATGGCTGAGTGAGTTACCTATACTTCCATTCACACACTGAGGTAAAAAAGGCAACTGCCCCCTTTCTATGGTGTCAGAGAGGTCAAATGTGAAGCCTTGTTTGCACACTGCTTAGCACTTACAAAAGTCCATTAAAATATCAGATCTAAATAAATTTCAGTGCTTCAAAAGATAATACACAAAACATACTGGACATGAATTGAAAATTTTCCCAGATGAAGAAACCTCCCTGAAATTACTTGAGGTAGAATACAAAACAATTATATAGAGAGCCCTTTTATATCTTAGGATGGAGATTAAACAAAGTGCAACATAACAAAATGAAAAAGTAAACAAGCTATATGAACTGCTAGAATATCAATGATCTGAATTCAGCAGACCAACAATAAAATTACATATAAGACACTTCAATGGAAAGCCAGAAGAGCCGGATTGAGGATACAGAATGCAGAATTAGCAAAACTGAAGATAAAGCAAGTGACACAGCACTTATGATAATAAATCAGATACAAGAATCAAGAAAAATGAAGAATCATTAAGAAACCTGTGGGACTCTATCAAGAGGAACAGTTAATGTGCAATTGGAGTTTCAGAACAGAGATGGATAGTAGAAAATAAAGAAAAAATTGTCGAAGAGTTGCTGACAGAAATCTTTCCTGACATTGTGATAGAAGAGAAGATACATATTCTGGATGCTCATCACACTCCACAGAAGGTAGATCCCAAAAGAAAGACATCAAGACATATTATAATCAAGCTTAATAAAATGTAACATAAGGAGAGACACTTAAAGGCAGCTAGGCCTACACCCAAACAAATGTACAAAGGGAAGCCTTGTAGGCAGTTCTCTGACTTTTCAGCTGAAACCATGTTTGCAAAAAGGCAATGAAATGACACATACAAAGCCTTGAAGGAAAATATTCAATCAAGTATTATATATCCTGCAAAATTGTTTTTCAAACATTATGTTGATATGAACACATTCTCAGGTAAACAGAAGCCTAGAGACTTGGAAAAATCAAACCAAAGTTAAAAGAAATACTGAAAGAAATTTTTCAGTTAGAAAATCTGTAACACCAGATGTATACCCAAAGACACAGCATCCAGAGTCCTAAATAGTTAGGAAAGTCACAAAACTCAATCAAAGTTAAAATACTAAAATTAGGGAGAGAGTTTAATATGTAAATTATTTCAACATTACACTATGAAGAGGGATATGTTACAGTATTCATAGGCCTTTCAGATGGAGAAGTTAAGCATATACAGATAAGTTAAAGATTAGCTTAAACCTAGATGATTAGGGGGAAAAAAGGGAGTAGTCACAAAGCCAGTTAGCAATACTACACACCAAAACAAGAAACACAATACTAAAGTCTTAACAGACACAAAACCAACATTGAAAAGGATGAAAAGAAAGCCCATAAAGAAAAATGATCCAAAACACAATATTAAGTGGAACATAGAAAACGTCGACAACACAAAAAGAAAGGCACCAAATGAGAGCACTGAATACATATCTAACAATAATGAAACTGACTGTAAATGGACTGATTGCTCCAATAAAGAAATAGAGCAACAGTCTTAGAAAAAAAGAAAACACAATCCTTCTTTACATTGCTTACAAGAAACATGCCTTAGACTCAAAGATACAAACTGAAAATAAAAAAATAGAAAAATATATACCAAGCTAACAACACGCAAACAAGAATAGGAGTGGCAATACTAAGCTCAGATAAAACAGATTTTAAAGTAAAATCCACCATTATGGACAAGAAGGGCCAGTATGTATTGCTAAAGAGTCAATACATAAGGAAGATATATCAATATTTAATATTTATGTAGCCAATATCAGAGTACCTAAATACATGAAACAAATGCTGACAACATTGAAAAATGACACATGTCACTACACAATGTAGCAGGAGGATTCAACACTCCACTTTCTATAATGAACATATCATCCATAAAAAAGCTCAGTACAGACACAGAAGATCTTATTGTGACAATCAACCAAATCAACCTCATAGACATACACAGAACTTTTTACCCAACAACAAACAAGTATACCGTCTTTTCCAATAGCTGTGGAAAATTATCCAGAACAGACCACACATGAGAACATAAAGCAAGTCTCAACAAAATCCAAACCATTAGATTATTGCAAAGCATCTTCTCAGACCATAAAGCCATGAATGTTGAAATCAATAGCAGAAAAACCATGGGTAGAAATTTGAAGTCACGGAAAGTAAACAACAATTTGGTCAAAAATTCCTGGGTTATAGGAGAAACCCAGCATGAAATAAAGAGATTCATGGAATCAACTGAGAATGAGATACAGCACAAGCGTTCTCAGAGGTCAATTTTTCTGTATAAATGCATGCATCCAGAATGAAGAAAGGGCTTACACCAAAGAATTAGCCATACAACTTGAACAAGTAAAAAGAAAACAACAAAGGAACTCCTGGGGCACCAGAAGAAAACAGATATTAGAAATAAGAGCACAACTAAAGGAGCTAGGTAACAGAAAAACAAGTGAAAGAATGAACAAAAACAAAAGTTGTTCTCTGAAAAGATTGACAAATTTGATAAACCATTGGCTAAACTCACAAAGGAAAAACAGGAGTGGAAACAAATAATCCATGGGAGATGTCACTACAGACTCAATTGAAATTAATAGTATCATAACAGAATACTATGAAAAATTGTGCTTTAACAGATTTGAAAACCTAGAGAAAATATCAAATTTCTAGATTCACATCACCTACCAAAATTGTAGGAAAGAAAAGTAGGGAAACTTAGTAACCTCATCACAAAAGAAGAGATTGAAACAGTAACCAAGAACCTATCAAGAAAAAAAAACAGTCCTGGCCCAGGCCGCTTCACTGGAGAATTCTACCAAACTTCTAGAGAGGATTTCATTCCAATGCTACTGATGCTATTCACAATGTAGGAAAGGATTGAGAATTCCCAGATTCATTCTATGAAGCCAGGATAACCCTAATACCAAAGCCAGATAAAGATTCCCCCTTCTACACACACAAAGTTACAGACCAATATCACTCATAAACCCAGATGCAAAAATCTTCAACAAAATCCTAGCCCATTCAATTCAACAACGTATCAAAAACCTAACTCATCATGACCAAGCTGGATTTGTACCAGGGATGTAGGGCTGGTTTAACATCAGAAAAATCATTAATGTGATCATCCACATTAGTAACACAAGAATAAAAATCACTTGATTTTATCAATTGATGCAGAAAAAGCACCTGACAAAGTCCAACACCCATGCATCTCAAAAACCCTAAGCAAAATAGGAATAGAAGGGAAATTCGTCAATGCAATAAGGTACATGTATGCAAACTCAACTATCAGCATCATCTTGAATGGAGAGGGACAGAAAGAAGTTCTCCTAAGCATAGGAACTTCTACTCAACTTTGTGCTAGATGTTCTGACCAGAGCAATCAGACAAGTCAAAGACATAAAGGACATCTGCATCAGTAAAGAAGAAGTAAAAGTTTCCCTATTTGCAGGTTATATGACTGCAAACACAGAAAATACTAAAGAATACATAAAATAAACTACTAGAACTAACAGAAGAACTCAGCAATGTATCAGGATATAAGAGAAACGTAAATAAATCACTAGGATTCCTTTATACCAACAGACATCACCAAAACGACAACCGCCAAATGAATGTCATTTACAACTGCCCCCAAGAAAATACACACTTAGGAATAAATCTAATTAGAGATGTAAGAGACCAGTACAGAGAAAATTACAAGACCCTACTGCAAGAAACCAAAAGAGATTTAAAATTAAGTGCAGAAGCTTATCTTGCTTATGGATAGGAAGTTAACACTGTGAAAATATGTATTCTATCCAAAGCAATCTACATACACAGTGCAATCCCAATAAAAATTCCAGGGTCATTTTTTAATGAGATGGAGAAAAAATAACCAATTTTGTTTGGAAAGGGAAAAAACCTTGGATAAGTAAAGCACTGCTAAGGAAGAGGAACACAGGGGGAAGCCTCAAATTGCCTGATTTTAGAACCTATTACACTTCACCAGTAGTCAAAATGGTTTGGTACTGGTACAAAAACAAATATATAGACCAATGGAACAGTATAGAGAATCCAGAAATATTACTACCCTATGAACAGCTGATAAGGAACAAAGTCCCAAAGGTTGTAAACTGGGGTAAAAACTATTTCTTTAACAAATGGTGTGGCAAAATTGCATAGCATCTGTGAAAAACTGAAACAAGATTCATATCTCACACCTTACAGAAAAAATCTAATTCGTAATTCACCAAAGACCTAAAAAGCAAACCTAAAACAATAAAGATCTTGTGAGAATAAATAGGAAGAACAGTAGAAGTTCTAATACACGGGTTAGGCAGACTTCAAAATCTGGGAAACAAAGCGTGATCAACAGAAGAGAAAATATATAAATGAGAACCACTGAAAATCAAACATGCTCACCCAAAGACTATCAAGAGAGTTAAAAGACTGTTTACCAAATGGGAACAAATACTTGGCAGTTTTGTTATGAGATCAACATCTAATTTCTATAATCTACAAGGTATTGCAAAATATCAACAAGAAAAAGACAACTAACTCAATTAAACAATGGACAAACGAAATGGGCAGATATTTCAGCAAAGAAGACATCCAGGCAGTCAAAAGACCCATGAGGAAATGCTCACAATCATTAGCTATTAGAGAAATTCAAATCAAAACTACAATGAGATACCATCTCACCCCAACCAGGTTGGCCATAACCCAAAAAACACAAAACAACAAATGCTAGAGAGGCTGTGGAGAGACAGGAACTCCCCTAAACTGCTGGTGGGAATTCAAAATGGTATAACCTCTTTAGAAGGCAATTTCATGCTTTCTTAAAAAGCTAGAAGTAGAAATACCATAGGACTCAGCAATCCCACTGCTTCAAATATATCTTACAGAAATAAGAGCTGTCACATGAACAGATATATGGACACAAATGTCTGTTGCAGCATTGTCCACAATGGCAGAAAGACGGAATCATCCTAGATGCCCGTCAACAGATAAATGGATAAGCAAACTATCGCATATATATATATATACAATGGAACCCCATGCAATGATAAAGAACAATGATGATTTTAGGAAGCACCTCACAACCTGACATCAACTGGAAGTCATTATGCTGAGTGAAGTCAGTGAACTGCAAAAGGTACAAGTACTGTATGATACCACTATTATAAGAATTTTAAAAAGGACTTATAGATAGAAGCAAAGACTCTTTGAAGGTTACAGGAGTGGGGAGGGAGGGAGAGATAGATTTGATAGTCGATAGCATGACAGCACTAATCAGAGGCAGGGCAGCACAACTGGACTACAACATAAACTAAAAGGTTTTCTAAATTCAAGCGAACATTTGAAAGGCTAGAGTACAGGGACAGGTGTCTGGGAACTGTGTTTTCAGTGGACATCATGGTCAATTGGCATAAGTAGCCTTTTGCTAAGAGTCTTCTGCCCCCCATACTGGCAAGTGGCATCTGTGGTTTAAAAGTCAGCAAACTGCCATCTGAATAACACCAATTTGTTCCAACCCGCTTGGAATAGATGATGACAGAGAACATCAAAGGCATGCGGAAAATTGATCTCAAGAGACAGAAAGACCTATATGTTTGGGAGACCACATCAGCACAAGACCAGAAGAACCAAATGGTGCCTGGCGACTGCCAAAGACAGCCTTGATAGGGGATATAATGTGGAGTTCCTGACAGGACATGAGAAAAAGGGGTGTGCAGATCAAGAACTTTACTGAAAGACAAGAATTGATGATCTAACAACCTGGACGGTTCCCTGGGAACATTGCCCCTGAACTTTCTGCTGTCCCAGACCTGAAACCAATAGTGAGGTCAATGCTTCAGACAAAGAATGGACTAGACTCAGGGACACAGAGTGAGCATGTGGTGTGTGTACTTTCTGGTTTTATACATTTACAGAAGGCTGCCCTAAGGGTTTCTTTCTAGAGGGCAAGGGAGATGGTGGAGAGGAAAGGACAGGTGCTCACTGGGAGAATACTAGAAGAGTTAAAAGAAAGAGTATGTTATGACACAGAAGGAAGGAAGAGTAGATAGAGTCGTAAAGAGGCAGGTATGAAAAATCCACTTGGATTGTATACTTTCACTTAATCATAATAAAAAATGTACAGGACAGAATTGAGTCACACATAATATCAGGAATTGAGACAATCTCAAAAGGGAAACAACAATGAACAGATGACAAACGCTTAGATGACTCAGACATTGAGATTACTCAAGAGTGATTGTTAAAGTCCAACAAAGTTTTTGTAACCAGAAAGTATACAAAGATTTTGTAACCAAAAAAATAAAAAAGTCACTTAATAAGCTCAATAATTCATTCAAGATAACAGAAAAGTAAATCCAAAAATTGATTATAAAATAATAAATGCTAAGCAATCTAAAAATAGAGGGAAAAGAAACAAACAAAAGTAGACACAGTTTCAGCTTTCTTTGGGGAAATAGAAGCTTAGAGTCTCATAAAAAAAACAAGAAAGAGTGTGGAGTGAGATAAAATATATTATGAATAAAATGAAGGAAAATTTCTGAAACTGAACACAAAGCAAAACCTACATATTTAGAAGCTGAATGAATTTGAAAAAAGATAAACTTAGAGACATTCACATCAAGGTACATAGTAAGGAAATAGCTGAAACGAGAAGTAAAGGAAAAAAAAAGGCTTGAAAACAGCGAAAGTAGCATCATGCATTATCTATAAGGGTCGCCATGAGTCAGATCCGACTTGACGGCACTTGGCATAAGGAAACAAAGATTCAAATGGTGATGAGTTATTTCATCTGAAATTAATGGAGGTCAGAAGAAAGTGATACATTGAACTTTGAAACAAAAACTGCCCACTGCAAGTTCTATATGCAGTTAACACCATCCTTAGTAATAATGTGGAGATAAAGACATTTTCAGACAAAGGAAAACCACGAGGGTTGGCCTCCAGGGGACCCATTCTTAAAGAGTGGCTGAACAAGTATCTTCAAACAGAAATGGAAAAAATAATAGAAGAAGAACTGAGGGTTCAGGAAGAAATTGATTAAAAATAATAGGGGTAAATATAATAGGCTACCTTTTTCCTCATAAATTTGTTCAATGTTGCTTGACTGTTGAAACAAAATTATATTACCTGACATGGTCCTCAGTGCATGTAGAGGAAGTATTCAAGACATTTTCATTAAAAATGTGACAAGAATAGACAACATAAGTGTGCAAAATGAAAATAAAGATGATACACTTTACTTGAAATAGTGAAATACCAATACAAGTAGGCATGTTACATATGTATATTTCATTATAGTGCTCAAACACTGAATAAAATAATTACAAAGAGATATGCTAAAAGACAAGACACACAAATCACAACAAATATCTAAAAAAATTCAAGACACCTACAAGTAAGACAAGAAATAAATTGAAAATAGGAATGAGAAACAGAGGAATCAAGCACACAATAAACAATAAAATGTTAGACATAAGTCCTAACATATCAATAATTACTTTAAATGTAAGTGGCCTAAATATACTGGTTAAAAGACTGAGAAAAAATTGGATAAATAAGAACAAGAGCCAACAATATGCTGCCTACAAAAACTCAGTTCAAACTTAAAAACATTGGTAGATTCAAGCAAAAGTACACACCCAGTGCTGTCGAGTCCATTCTGACTCATAGTGACTCTATACAACAGAGCAAAGCTGCTCAATAAGTTTCCAAGGAGTGTCTGACAGATCTGAACTACTAACCTTTTGGTTAGCAGATGTAGTACTTAACTACTACCAGTAAAAGTATAGAAAAAAAACAGGCAAACATTATGTATACCAGGGAAACATTATTGCTTTTAAAAAAAGAAGAATTCTTTACCGGCTCCTCTTTTTCACAAACTTGAACCTACTTCCATTTCCTTGACTGAATGTTCAGAATTATTTTTCTAGAAACAGTAATTACCAAGATGAAGTTAATCACTCGTACACTTTGCATTATAGTCTTCCTGGTGACTGTGCCTAAATTTGTATCACATTCTGTAACCACTCTCTGACTATTCAATTTATCATACAGTTGTCAACCTTACTATGTAAGGTATCTTTTATGCTCATATTCTTCAGGAAATGATTTGGTCTTCTTGCTTAAGGTAACAGACTTTTCAAGATTCCAATCATTCCTTTAAAAGATTCACATCTTTCATAGACAAATAAATCACATTATCTGGTTTAGTCCACAAAGAGAACCAGATTTTAAGAATTACGATGTTATTTGCAGTTGAACAAATATACTCTACAAGTGCTACTTTATGTTGAACAAATACGTTCCACAAGCACTACTTTATTTTATGTTTATATCAACATATGTTATTGCTACTATCTCTCTATAAATCATTAGGAAATAAGATATTCTACCTTTGCACTGAGGTGCTTCTGTCCAGGTTCCTCTCAGACACATCACTTCTACCTCTCCATACATGGAATAACGTTCGTCACATTCATAACGTACTCTCTCTCCAGGTGGATATCTTGTCATGAGCCGTGAGATAACACGAGCATTTTCCACTTTGGGTGGATTCCCACAGGAAATATCTGAATCGAAAGAAAAAATCATCTCTATACTAGAGTTTATTTTGAGCAACAAATCAATAGATTCTAAAATTTTTCAAAAGAGCTTTAAGATCAGTAGTAAATCAGCAGTAAAATCTACCATGATAAAGCTTGCTAATGTAAAAAATAAATTACACATAAGACTGTGGAAAACCAGATTAAAAAATAAATGCTGTAACATTGTTTTCACGTCCTTAAATCTCTCATCTATCTTTGACAGAAGACATTTTTTTTTCAACTCAGTGAAAATGAGAGATGTGCTGGACTATCTTGGAATTCACTAAAATAAATATCATCTATTATAACTTCAGTATGAATTCAGAAACCATAAAAATCAGAAAAAAAGACCACGACATCAGATTTAGACTTGCAATTGTGCTTATTAATCATAATTTTAGCCCCTTAGAAATACATTATCTGTATATGCCTCCTTGAAGGGTAAGCCAAGGATTAAGAGCTGGCTTTGAGGAATAATGAAATTAAAAGCAGAGAAAGATGATTAACTGAAAATTTACAAATAGAAGATGCAATAAAATAATACAAAAATAAATTTATAATTGATAAAAAAAAATTCTATTTATTTCATTTGGCTAATGGTTAAAGATACAATAATGCACAAAGTACATTTCTTCAGAGTTGCAGGTGCATATGAAGCAATGGTGAGTTATGGCCTCGATTCCTAAATGGAAGCATGCACATGATCTTCTGTAAAAAAAGTAAATAAATAAACAAGCCAAAAAAAACTGCAATTGAAACGATTTCAACTCAAAAAATACTATAGGGCACAGTACAACTGTCCCATAGGGCTTCCAACGCTTTAATCGTTATGGAAGAAGACTGCCACATCTTTCTCCTGCAGGCTGACTTGTGGGTCCAAAATCCCAACCATTTGGTTAGCAGATGAGTGCTTCACCACTGTGCCATTAACAGACTTGTTAATCTACCCCATAAAGACAAAAAATCCAAATCTACTGCTGTTCAGTCAATGCTGATGCACAATAACCCTATAGGACACCATAAAACTGCCCCATACAGTTTCCAAGGAGCACCTGGTGTATTTGAACTGCTGACCTTTTGGTTAGCAGCTGTAGCATACAACCACTATGAAACTAGAGTTTCTGATAGGGACTGTTAAAAAAAATTCACGATTCCTCCTCAAGATTTTCTGATTCAGTAGGTCTGGGCTAGACCCATTAATTTATAGATATAACAATTTCCCAGAAAATGCTGATGTTGCTATTTCAGAAAGCACTTTTTGAGAACCACTGAGCTGTAAGATGAACCATTAGATATGCAATACCATCTTTTAATATGTGCTCATTTTTTCAAAGTGACAGAGAAAAAATTCTATATTTTATTTCTTTAAATGCTTTCATAAATAAATTTGAAAATTTAATCAAAGTACCTGTGCATGTTGGATTACCTATCCACTTGCTTTTGATGCACTTTACAATATTTGGCCCCTCTAACTGGAAATTTTTTTTGCAGTCATACTCTACTTCTTCTCCTGACTGATATAATTCTTTTTCTGGTCCTTTAAGTATGGCATTAGCAAATACAGGTACTTTAGAACAATCTGTATCTGAAAGAAAAGGAATACACATTCGTTTAGTAAATCTTTGAAATACATATATTACAATAACTATATTCCAAGATACTAAATAGCTACATATCAAACTAACAAATATTTTACAATATTTTCTTCCAATTTGACAAAATAAATTTTATACAATACAGACACAATTACATTTAATTGTTCTACATTCATAAACGTGAGGATGGTAATAGTGGTATCTGAAAATATATAAGGAGTCATAATACTTGAGGCCATACTTCCTTTTTGCATTCAAATTTATTCTTGCCTCATACTAGTCACTTATGTCATTCATGTCTCTTTTTTCTGTTTATATCTATAAAAATCTGTTATGTGTAATTATTTCAAATATTTTAGAAAATCACACATTCATAAGAAAATAATTGATATGCTGACAGCAGAGTAAATGACGATTACATTAACAAATAGGAGTCAGATGGGTGTCAGGAAGACAGGTGAGAATTCTGATGATAAAGATCAGGAGAAGCAAAAGTGCATGGGTGAGGGGCAAGACGGCAGGCTAGACCCACGTCTCCTTGATTCCCTCTGAGAACTAAGGCCTGGAATGATAACTGAATGAAACATTGTGGACATTTGGGGAGGCCTACAATCTGGTTTAAGGTTGTCAGATAAGATAGACACCAGTAAGGGGGAAACTACCTCTCTCAAAGATGAGGTAGTGGCATGTTGCGTCCTGCTTCAGCTGACTCACATTTTGGAGGACTGCAAGAACTGACACCTTCTTTGTTATCCAGGAGGTGGGGACTGGGCATGAGCTGGCTAATACAATGAACTGCAGTGCTTAAGTAAACAGCATATAGCACAGCAGAGAGTCTGTGTTGGGATGACTGAATATTGAGAGCCTGACTGCTGACTTAGGGCATGACTGGCTCTCCACCGTCTCTTTTCTGAGCTGCGCCATGGATTCTGCTGTGTCATGGCAGGAAGTACACCTTGGAGGGGATGCCATCTTGGTCAATTGGGAAGTGGAATCAGCCACCTGAGGTCTTCAGTGGGGCTAAACCCCAGGAACAGCTCCTGTCTGGAAAGTGCTTCTTCAGCAGAAAAGCTGTATTTAGGATCGTGGTGTCTAGGGTTACGGGTGGGGCCTGGCAGAGGATGTCAGCAAGGCCTTAACTCTCCCTTCTATGAACCACATCATAGCATCTGGGGATGGCCTATGACATCCTTTCTTTGTCAGCAGGATGGTGGGGCCTGCCACACCTGAGGGCTTAACTGATTTTGGCAGCTATTGGACAGCTTCTCCCTCAGCAGTTAAGTACTTTTGTAAAATAAGATCACCTGGAGAATGGACTGCTGAGTGGCCTAACAGCATCACCTCCACCCTACAGTGACCCACATAAGGGTGTTGGCTGATGTCCATGCCACCCGTGTAACTTCATAAAAGGGGGCATATTTGCCAGGAAGGAGGTAGAGTATCCCTAGAAAGTCCATCTGGGGTCACAGAGGCATCTGGTGACTAAGTCCAGTATTATAGTTACTACCCTCTTAGAACTCAGCACGAGCTGAGGCAACACCAAATAAACTGAATAGCTTTCAGATGCTGTGAAGAAAACAATTAATAGCTAATCATTTAAAGAAGTTCACCATGGTTCTGGAAAACTTCCAAAATAATCAAAAACTTCCCAAATGAAGTAGCCTTTCTGAAACTATTGGAGGTTGAGTACAAAAGAGTTACATATAGAGCCCTCCTAGGCATTAAACAAAATGTAGCACAACAAAGTACAAAATTAAGTAAGCTATTTGCACCCATAGAATATCAATGATCTGAAATCCAGCACACCAATAATAAAATTACAGAATCACTGAATTCAATGCAAAGCCAAAAGAGCAGAATCGAGGAGATGAAAGCCAGAGTTAGTGAGCTTGAGGTAGGGCAACTGACACCTGCATTTATGAGAAAACAGAGAAAAGAAATAAGAAAACTGAAGAAACAGTAAGAAACATGTGGGACTCTATTAAGAGGAATAATCTACTAATAATTGGAGTTCCCAAACAGGGAGAGATAGATCAATGTACAGACAGCATTGTTGTAGAGTTGATGACAGAAAATTTCCCTGAAATTATGAAAGAAGAGAGCATGGATAGCCAAGATGCTTATCAAACACCACAAAAATCAGACCCCAAAAGAAAGAAACGAAGACATATTATAATCAAGCTTAATAAAATGAAGCATCAAGAGATTCACTTAAAGGCAGTGAGGCTTAAAGTAAAGCTAACATACAGAGTGAAGCCCTGAAGCCTTTCATCTGACTTCGCAGCAGAAACAATGTTGGCAAGAAGGCAGTATGATGATACACCCAAAGCCTAGAAGGAGAAAAACTGCTAACCAAAAATTATATATCCTGAAAAATTGTCTGTCAAATATGAAGGTGAAATTAAGACATTTGCAGATAAATAGAAGCTTAGAGGCTGCGAAAAGCAAACCAAAACTGCAGAAAATATGAAAGAAAGTCCTTGTGTAGAAAAACCAAAACATCAAGCATATACTGAAGAAGACAGTGCAGGACACAGCATCCATAATCCTACTTAGCTAGGGAAGTCATAAAGCTTAAACAAAGTAACGATATTAAAAGAAGGAAATCAGTGATCTTAACATGAATACTATAAGATCATCACACGAAAAAGAGGGATATATTACACTAGATATAACCTTTTAGGATGGAGAGGAAATTAAAAAGATATGCAGAAGTTAACGTCTGTTTTAAACTTAGAATAGTACGGGAGATCATAAGGTCAGTCACAAAGCAAAATAACAGTGTGACATATCAATACAAGAAACATAATTCAGGAATCTCAACAAACACAAAACCAACACTGAAAAAGATGAAAAATCAAACCATAAAGAAGAATGATCCAGAACAGAGTATTAAGAACACCACAGAAAACATCAACAGTACAAAAATAAATGCATCAAAACAGAAGCACTAAGCTGTCAATAATTACACTGAATATAAATGGAGTGAATGCTCCAAGAAAGAGACAGAGAGTAACATCCTGGATCAAAAGACCTGATTCATCTATATGTTGCTTACAAAAGACTTGCCTTAGTCTCAGAGATATGAGCAAACTGAAAATCAAAGGAAGGAAGAATATATACCAAGCTAACAACATAGAAAGAAGAGCAGGAGTGTCAGTACTAACCTCAGATAAAATAGACTGTAACATAAAATCCACCATCATGGAAAAAGATAGTCACTATTTATTGCTGGAAGTTTCAATACATAAGCAGGACATGACAAAATGAAATATTTATGCATCCAATACCAGAATATCTAAATACATCAAACAAACACTGACAACATTGAAAAATGAGATAGATTACTCCACAATAACAGTGGGAGACTTCAGCACTCCACTTCCAGTAATGGACAGATCATCCAGGAAAAAGATGAGTAGAGATACAAAAGATGTTACTGAGACAATTAACCAACTACACTTCATCGACATATACAGAACTTTTTACCCATTGACAGATAAGCACACCTTCTTCTCCAATGCATACGGAACATTTTCCAGAATAGACTATGTATTAGGACATAAAGCAAGTCTCAATAAAATCCAAACCACTGAATTATTGCAAAGTATCTTCTTGGACCACAAAGCCACAAAAGTTGAAACCAATAGAAGAAAAAAACATAGGTAGAAATTTGAACTCATGTAAACAGAAAAACATCTTGCTCAAAAATGCATGGGTTATAGAAGAAATCAAGGATAAAATAAAAAAAAAAATTGGAATCAAATAAGAATGAAAACACATCCTACTAGAACCTACAGGATACAGCAAAACAGGGTTCAAAGGTCAATTTATCCCTACAAATGCACATACCCGGAATGAAGAAAGGGACCAAACCAAAGAACTAACACTACAGCTTGAAGAAGTAGAAAGAGAGTAACAGAGGAACCCCTCAGGCACCAAAAGAAAACAGATCATAAATATTAGAGCAGAACTACATGAATTAGAGAACAGAAGAACAATTGAAAAATTAACAAAACAAAAAGCTGTCTCTTTGAAAAGATCGACACCTGATAAACTATTGGCTAAAGTTACAAACATGAAACATGAGAGGAATCAAATACCCCGAATAAGAAATGAGATAGAAGATGTCACAATAGATCCACTTGAAATCAAAAGTATTATAATAATACAATGAAAGACTACACTCTAACAGATTTGAAACTCTAAGGGAAATGGACAAATTTCTAGATTCTTATCACCTACCAAAATTATCACAAGGAGAAGAAGAATTTAATCAACACAACACAAAGGAAGAGATTGAAAAAGTAATCAAAAACTACAGTGAAAAAAAGCCCTGGCCCAGAGGGATTCACCAGAGAATTCTACCAAACCTTTAGAGAGAAGTTAATTCCAATACTGCTGAGGCTATTTCACAGCATAGAAAAGGGTGGAATACTTCTGAATTCATTCCATGAAGCTAGTAAAGCCCTGATACCAAAATCAGGGAAAGATCCCACAAAAAAGAAAGAAAGAAAGACAATAAGAGACCAATATCACCCATGAACCTAGATGCAAATATCATCAACAAAATCCTAGCCAAGAGAATTCAACAACATATCAAAAAAAAAAAAATTCATCATGAGCAAGTTGGATTCATACCAGGGATGCAATGCTTGTTCAGTGTCAGAAAAATAATCAGTGTGATCAAGCATATAAGCAGCACAAATGGTAAGAATAATCTGATTTTGTCAACTGATGCAGAAAAGGCATTCGACGAAGTCCAACACCAATTCATGCTAAAAACTCTCAGCAGATGGAAGTAGAGAGGAAATTCCTCAGTGCAATAAGGGATATCTACACAAAGCCAACTGCCTACATCAACCCGAATGGAGAGACACTGAAAGAACTCCTATGAGAATGGGAACCAGGCAAGGATATCCACTCTCTACTACTTCTATTCAATATTGTACTAGAAGTTCTAGCCAGAGCAGCTACACAAGACAAAGGAATAAATGACAGCTGCATCAGCAAAGAAGAAGTAAGACGCTCCCTATTTGCAGATGATATGGTTGTATATGCAGAGAATCCTAAAGAATCCATAAGTAAACTACTAGACTTAATAGAGAGTTCAGCAAAGTATGAGGATACAAATAAACATACTTAAGTCAGTAGGATTCCTTTACACCAACAAAGAGATCATAAAGAAGAAATCATGAAATCAACAGCATTTTCTATAACTCCCAAGAAGATAAAATATCTAGGAATTAATCTAACTAGAGAAAGAAGAGACCCAAGACCTTACTGCAGAAAACAAATGAGACTTACATAAGTAGAGAAACCTACCCTGCTCGTGAACAGGAAGACTTAACATTGAGAAAAATGTCTATTTTACCCAAAGTGATCACATATACAACACAATCTCAATACAAATTCCAGTGTCATTCCTTGATGAGATGGAGAAATAAATCATAAACTTTGTTTGGAAAGGGGAGAAACCCTGGATATGTAAAGCATTATCGAAGAACATCACAGTGGTAGGCCTCACACTGCCTGACCTTAGAACTTATTGCACTGACACAGAAGCCAAAACAGCCTTGTACTGCTATAAAAAGAGATATATAGGCCCAATGGAACAGAGTTGGGACCCTAGAGATGCCACCATCCTCTCATGAACAACTGATTCTTGATAAAGGCCCTAAGATTGTAACCTGGGGTAAAAATTGTCTCTTTAACAAGTGATGTTGGCAATATTGGATATCTATCTGCAAAAAACTGGAATGAGACCCATATCTCACATCTTACTAACTCAAAACTAACTCAAAATTCATCAAAAACCTAAAATGATGAAGAGCATGCAAGAAAAAATAGAGTCAACAACAGAAGTTCTAATACATGGCTTACACAGATTACAAAACCCAAGAAACAAAGCAGGAGCAACAGAAGAGAACATAGATAAATGGAAAGTACTAAGAATCAAACACTTTTGTTTATCCAAAGACTTTATTGAAAAAATTGAAAGACCACCTACAGAATGGGAGAAAAAGTATTTGGCAACTACACATCCAACAGAGGTCTGGTCTCCATAATCTACAAAGAATTGCAAAATATCAACAAGATAAAGGTGAATAACCCAATAAAGTGATGGGCAAAGGAGATGGACACACATCTCACTAAACAGGACATCCAGGAAGCCAAAAGATACATGAGGAAATGCTCACACTCACTAGCTACTAGAGAAATCCAACTCAAGTCTACAATGAGAAACCATCCCATTCCAACTAAGCTGGCTATAATCCAAAAAATATCAAACAACAAATGCTGCAGTTGCTGTGGGAGATCACAACTCTCCTACACTGCTGGTGGGATTGCAAAATGGCACAAACTTTCTGGAAAGCAATTTGACACTTCCTTAAAAAAGCTGGAAATAGATATACCATTTGATCCAGCAATTGTACTGCTCAGAATATATCCTACAGAAACAAGCTGTCACATGGATGTTTATTGCAGCACACTTCACAATAGCAAAAAGATAGAATCAACCTAGATGCCCATCAACAGATGAATGGATAAACAAACTACGGTATGTGTTCTCGAGGAACACCATGCAGTGATAAAGAATAATGATTTTAGGAAGCATGTCAAAACCTGGTTTCACCTGGAAGACATTATGCTGAGTGTAATCAGTCAGCGGCAAAAGGACAAATATTGTATGAGACCTTTGCTATAAGGACTTAAAAATAGACTTACATATCATAGCTTAGATAGCTGATAGAAATTTGGTTGGGTGAAAGCAGTGACAACACACAGTAGAAAGTACGTCAACTTAACTGAACTTCACCACAAACTGAAAGCTCTTCTAATCTCAACTCAATGTTACAAGGGTAGAGTAGCATGAGTAGGTAGATCATGCTCTTGGGTGATATTGAGGGAAGTTACCATGTCTAGCCTATTGCTAAGAGAATCTTCTCCACCCCATATTGGTGAGTGGCTTCTGAGGTCTTAAAAGCTAGCAAACTACCATCCGAGGTACACCAAATGGTCCCAACTCATCTGAAACAGATGATCACTGAGAACAACAAAGATAAGAGGAAAAGAGAGCTCAGGAGATGGAAGGACCCATGTCAATGGGAAACTGTACCACCATGTGACCAAAGGAACCAGATAGTGCCTGGCCACACCCAAAGACAGCCATGATGGGACACACAATGTTGAGTCCTTGTGGCAACATTAGAAAAAGAGGGGTGTAACTGAAGAACTCTACTAAAAGACCACAACTGATGGCCCGATGGCCTGTGGGAAGCCCAGGAAGTGTCCCTAGACCTGCTGCTCCCCATGAACAGAAAGTGCTACAGAGGTCAACTCTTCCAACAAAAATGGACCGGACTCATGGACACAGTGGGACCATATGCTGTGTGTACTTTGTGTTTCTACGCATTTATAGGATGCTGTCTTACTGGTCTCTTTCTAGACGGGAGAGAAGGGGATGGGGCTTTTTAAGAGGATATGAGAAGCACAGAATGAAAAGAAAGAGTGCTTTCCCCAGGCAAGGAGGGCAGAAACAGCTGCAGCCAAGCAGGTATGCAAAATTAATTTGGATTGTATACTTTCACTTAATCACAATTAAAAAAAAAATGCTAGAGGATTTGAAAAGGAAATAATTTGACCAATGTTGACAAATTTTTCTTAGTACTGAGGCTATAAATTTGCTGTCAGAATACAGGATTTTCAAGAGATAAATTGTTAAAGTCTAAAATTACTGCTTATTTGCTTAATTTTACCATTTATGGTTTGAATAAAATATATCTAGCATGCAGTGAATAAAACTTAATACACTGTTAACTAAGATAATTAAAAATATATACTTTGGCATTTTGGCAGGGCAGGCCATTTTCCTCCCCAACATTTTATTGATTCCGGTCCGTCGATCCCAAAACCTTCAGTACAGTTGTATGTGGCTTCCTGTCCGTGTTGGTAGCTCTCTAACTCACGAGACAGAAAACCGTTAGGAATCAAAGGTGGTGGTGCACAAGGCAGTCCTTAAAAAGAATGAAAGAATGCATTCATGTTTCATTGCTGAAATTGCCTTTTATGTATTAAGTATCCTATTTGGCAGTAATATTTGAAAAGAAATGAAAACACAGGATTAACCACCACGCCACAAAGAGGTATACAAAACACTTTCCGAATACACCATTTTGCTGTCTGTCACAATCTCAGCAAGAACTTGAAACAAACTGTTAATGCATTTATGAAGGATACAGCCAATGCTTCTCTAACCAGTCACGAGCATTAAAAAGGAAAACACTGAAGATGAATGATCCTAAGAATGTACCATTATGTTCTAAGAAATCAGAAAAAAAATTTGGGAAAAATATTAAAATTTTTTAAAAAAAATAAAAACATCAGTTGGCATAGCAAACACTATAAGATACAAAGAGTTAAGTTTAATTATTTCATGAATCACATTTTAAAATGTAATAAATGGCAGAGTCTAAAGTGGTTTTATAATGAATTAGTGAAGTTAACAAAAATAAAATTGATTTTATTATGCAAAAATTAATTTAATGGTAACATATAAACAATTGTATATCTAAATTACATCATCTTATGACTTTCATGAGAACTAACTGTTTTTAATAAATTATTCTGAAAACAGAATTTTACTTTTCCGTACGCCCTCACCTACACAATGGGGTGGAGAACTCCATTTTCCTATGTGGCATGTTATCCTAATTTCTTCAGATAGCTTGAAACCATCTTCACAGGTATAAGTTAATTTAGTGCCATGTGAATAAAGACTGGATTCAGATGTTTCTTTCCTTTCTTCTGAAAATCCGGATGAGTTGATTTTTCCATGTTCAATATTAGGTGGTTGAGAACATGGAAGTTTTTCTATATGAACAGCAGAGATCAAAGGGTCAAACACAAATACTTATAAATTAAAAAAAGTAAAATAAAACATTATTTGGAATTATGGCAGTTATTTAAATAAATAATATTGTTCAAAAATGGAACAAATATCTGGAACATTCAAGGGTATATATTATCCCAATATCTGTGCTACCATCCTCTCATTATAGATCTCCCTTCATTCTTCTCCTGCTCATCACGAGAAGTAGAAAAAAAAAAATTCACCTGGTATTTAAGTCTGTTGCCTGTATTTATTTATAAGTGCAAGTAAATGAATATTCATTACAATTTTGTTTACAAATATTACAATTTACCACTTTAGATAAAGAGTAGATACATGGGAAGACCTTTTTTTTTCAATTATGCAAAGCATTGTAGAGTGTTAACCTCATTTTGAAGGGACATTCTAAAACAAGTTATGAAAAACTAACCAACACAGCGTGGTAAGGACTGCCATCTTCCATCTTTGCACAGAATTTCATCATGGTCCTGAATTAGATAATTTTCTTGACAGAGAATAGATATTTTTTCTCCATTCTGATAATTCACTGTTGTTGTCATACCTTCAGCATGGGGGATTTGAGGTGGAGGTGGGCATGACTGTGGCTTTTTTCTTTCTAAAAAAATATAAGTGATAAATTAAAAATATAAAAAGGATAATTTTCATACACAGAATACTCAATACCAATGTATCATAAATGATCATAAAGTAATTATGATGCTCTATGTTTGTGGTGTGGAAACCCTGCTGGTTTAGAAATCAAGTTCTATGGAGGTTAACCAAAAGGATGGCAGTTTGAATCTATCAGCCATTCTCTGGAAACGGTATGGGACAATTCTACTCTGTCCTACAGGGTTACTATGAGTCAGAATGGAGTCGAACAGAATTAATATAAAATTTTTTTTGGATGCAGTGGTTAAGAGCTCAGCTTCTAACAAAAAAGGGCAGTAGTTCAGTCTACCAGCTGCTCTCTAGAAACTCTGTGGAGCAGTTCTACTCCGAGTCATTATAAGTTACGAGCCACTAGACAGCAATGGTTGTTTCTTCTTGTTGTTGATGATGTTTTTTCCCCAATATATGGAGCCCTAGAGGTGTAGCAATTAAGAGTTCTTGGCTGTTATTCAAAAGTTAGCAGTTCAAGTCTACCAGCTGCTTCTTGGAAATTCTATGGGCACTTCTGTGAGTTGTTGGAACGGATGAATGGCATTTTTTATATTTATATAAGTAGTACTTTTTAAAATTTTCACTTGTGGTTTGTATTCTTACAGTTTCCCTTCCTTTTATTCTTTCTGTGATCAATCTTGAACAACATGTATATTATTTATTAATTATTTCTAATCATTAGAATGTTGCAACTGGATTAGCTGTTGCCATCGAGTGGATTCCAATGCAATCAGCCTACAGGAGAGAGTAAAACTCCTCCTAGTGTTCCCCAGAGCAGCTGATGGAGTAAAATGCTGACCTCTTAGTTAGCAGTCAAATGCTTAACCACTGCACCATCAATGAACCAAAGGAGGAATTAACTAACCATCAATTTACCTAGTACTGGCACTTGGCCAAGATAAAGAATTAAATATAGCGATTTATAGTGACCATTGCAAATGTGAAACTCAACTGGTAGTACCATTCCTAGCCTGTCTGCATTATTTGGTAACATTTAGTTTGATGATGTGTACTCAGTATAACAGATTGAACAACTTGGCTTTAGTTACACGACCAACAGGAAATAAAAGACCCCTCTGTTAACTTGTGTCTGAGCTCTCCTGAAACTGAAATACCTCAGATATGTCTTGTGGTTTATTATGTGCCATTTAACTGAGGGCAGATTCTGCATGGCTTGAATATACCTGAGAGCTTCTGACCTCTTTCTGACTCCCTGATTTTGCTTTTCCCCTCTTGTGCTGTGCCCTTTACCTTTGTTAAGTCCTCATGGGTCTGTACACTGGGAAGCCTTGTGAAACCTTTCAGTTATCCCACACTTAGCAATCTATCCAAGGAGAGACTTGAATATACTTCAATAATGGTAATTAATAGCTTCAAGTTTTCTGTTTCTGTATAAATCAATATGAATATTTTATGCTTCATCAAAGATATTTTGTCTCATTATTGTTTTTGTACTTCCTTGTAAAATTTTTCAGTGTATTCTGACGAATTTATTTTATTGTATGTTTGACATTTAAAACATTGTCTTCAAATCTTCTTAGTTTGTTCTTTCTATCATATTCCTATTTTTGTTGTATCCCATCGATTTCAATGTATAATGCTATCGTTTAAATTTTATGACAGTATTTTAGGACAGCAAGCCATCAACTTTGTAAGATGTTTAGTAAGCTACGAAGCTAGCACTCATTATTTTATTTTAGTCTTTAGGGAGAAGGGTTTGAGGATGCTGATATTTTGGATTGGTTGAGACTTCCTTTATCACAAGAAACAACAAAATATTTTTAAAAATATATGGCTCTTAAAATCAGACAAGGCAGACTTTAAGACAAGGGGTGTTATTAAATACAAGGAAATATTTTATAATGATAAAATGGTTAATTTACAAGGACAAAACAATTACCATTGTATGTGTCTCAAAATATTAGACTGCACGAAGCAAAAAAGAACAGAAATACAGGAAGATATGAAGAAGTCTACACTGCTAATTAGCAATATTGACTCCATTTTTGTTGTGACTGGCACAAAAGTAGATTTTAAAAAAACAAGAAAAGCATAGATAAATTAGAAAAACACCATGAACTACTCGAACAAAGTCCAACTGTTAGAGTATAAAGATATTTTGTATAACCACGAAACATCACTAAGATAAACAACAGTCTTTGCAACAAAAACAGCATTTAATAAGTTTTAAAATACTGTGACCATACACAGCATACTGCCTGACCACAGCAGAATTAAGTTAGACTCCAAAGAGAGTAGTTTATTTAGAAAAACACATATTTGGAAACCAACAAAATTCTAAATAACTGACAGGTCAAAAAGAAAATCATTAAGGGAAATTAGAAAATATTCAAATTGAACGCAAATTTAAAAACCGCATGTAAATATTCATGGTAATAAGCTAACACAGTACTTAGAAAATTGAAGATGTATAGGTTTACATAAGAAGTCTTGATAGCACAAAGTTTAGATAGAGAAAAGACCAGGCAGCTAACAGAAAGGTCAGTAGTTTGAACTTACCCAGCTCAGCTGCTAAGAGAAGGTTGGTAGACCCAGCCCATTCAGGATTTCCATGAAAGAAAAACATTACATGATTCCATAAAGACTACAGCCAAGAAAACCCTATGGGGCAGTTGTACTCCATCACACAGGGTCACACAGGGTCACTGAGTCACAATCAACTAGACAGCACTTGACAATAAAAGAAAGCCTCACAGTTTGAGATGACAGTGTTTAAAGGCACGTTCTAATTTACTACCAAAAGAAATGAGAAAGAATAAATAAATAAATGTAACGGAAAGAGAAAAAAGAAGACAGATCACCGAAAAAAGAAAACTGAGAAAGCAAAGGGAAAATTAATCATGCTAAATATAAAGTTAGACTACAAGTACAAAAGAGAGAAAACAGAGAAAATTAAAAACCTTATGACAGATTTGAAAAGATCAACACGATTGTGGGGGGACAAACTGGGAGTAGTGATCAGATGAAAGACAACAACAATGGTCAGTCTCAGGAACGAGAAACAGCTATCACCAAAGATCCTACAGATATTAAAAGGGAAGCAGAATATTACATGAATATTAAGAAAAACTGTATACCAATTATTGAATAATTTATCCAATTATTAAATAAAATGGACATAGTTCTTAAATAATATAACTTCCATACACTGACAAAAGGCAACAGAGAAAATCTGAATATTAATGGCCCTCTACCTACTAACGCAATTGAATTCTTTGTGATAAAAAATGTCTTTCAAAAACTTAGAACAGAATCATATGGATTCAGAAGTTAATTCTACAGTTAAGTGATAAATAATATAGAGAACATTTCTTATTTCGTTATATAAGGGCACAAGATCCATGATATGAAAATCTGTTAAAGATCTTGTAAGAAATTGGAACTGAAACATCACTGTCCCCATCAACATAAATACAAAAATTCTCAACAATATGAAACCAAAACACTTTAAAATGTTTAATAGTGATCATAATGTTATCATGATAATAATATATTACAATGAAATAGAATTTACCCAAGGGAGAAAATATTTGTTTTACAATGAAAAATCAATATGGAATTCAACCTTTTAACAAAATTTGGGTGAAGGTTATTTAATCAGATTAGTAAATGCAGCAAAAGCATTCAATGACATCGGACATCCATTAATGAAGAAATTTCTCAACAAACTAGGAACAGAAGAAAACTTCTTCAATCTGACAAACAGCATTTTTAACCTTCTAAAGCCAACATCATGATTGTGGCTAAACAGCCAATAGCCAGGAACAAATCAAGGGTGTTTGTTCTCACATTTCCATTCAATACTCTACTACAGGTTCTAGAGCGTTTCAGAGGATAGGAAAAGAAGCAAAAACAAAAACAAACAAAATGGTACCGATAGAAAAATAAAAATTTAATTTGTAATGATGTATTGTTCATAGAAATTTCTGAAATATCTACTAACATACTCCTAAACGATGAAGGGTATGTAGTGTGGCTTCTGAATATTAAATTAATAAACAAAAATCTAGTGTTTCTATGCTTATATTGAAAGTTTGAAAATCCAGTTTTGAAAAACAGCATATTTATAATAAAAAAGTAAGTCATAATATTTATTTTAGAACTACACACCTCCTCTGCTAAAAATGCTAATGAGAAAAATGAAGCAGACATAGTTGGAGATATATGTTCATGGCTTGGAAAAACACGTTTGGGATGTTGATAATTTCCTGTAGATTTGACGGAGTCTGTTTCATTATCCAGGTAGATATTTTCCAGAAATTGATACACTTTTTTTCAAAACTTTTTTTAGAAATACAAAGCCCAGCATACAATCTCAGAACAAAAAATGTGTTTCCCTCAAGTAGATTCTGACTCACAGAGACCCTGCAGGGCAGAGGATAACAAGCACCCCCCCACAGGGTTCCTAAGGCTCCAAATCTTTACCAATGCACACTGCTACGTCTTTCACCAGAAGAGCCATTGGTTGGTTCAAATAGCTAAAGTTTTGGTTAGTAGCTGAGTGTTCAACCACTGCACAAGTGCTCCTTAAATCAATCTTGAAAGGAAGATTATATTAGGAGAGCAAATAACGGTACTTCACAACTTGCTATGAAGTTACAGTTATCAAGACAATGTGATTTGAGCATGAAAACAATAAAACCCACTTTCTTCCAGTCAGTTTTAACTCATAGCCACCCTATAGGATAGAATATAACTGCCCCGTAGTGTTTCCAAGGAGCACCTGGTGGTTTAGCAGCTGTAGCACTTAACCACTGGGCAACCAGAGTTCCCAATTTGAGCACAAGGATAGGTAAACAAACTAGCTGAATAAAGAGTCCGGAAATAAAGCAGCACTGCTACAGCCAATTGTTTTTCATTTCAAAATCTTTTGTCATGTGTTTTTAGGAACTGGATACCAAGAAATAAAGAAAAAAGGAAAGATGGAAGGAGCGAGGGAGGGAAGGAAGGAAGAGAAAGGAGCATCAGCCTGTAGTTCACACTATACTCAAAAAAGCAATATAATGCAAACGCTGAAACTATGAAGCTTCTAGAAGAGAAGATAGAGGAAAACAGTGCACTTCACTGCATATAAATTGTACTTGTTTCCTTAAACAAAAATTGTAAACACGCTGTACTGTAGATAGTTGGTTGACTTTGGAACTGGTGTGAAATTACTGCCTGTATGCCAGGCCTAAGTTGTTGAAAGTGTGAGGATAATGACAGAGGGATTCTTACAGTTGCAGAACACATTTACAGATAAGAATCTTAGTAAGACTAGAATGAACTCTGCTATTAGAATTAGTGGTGTCAATATGACTCAGGGTTCTCTAGATAGAGAGAGAATGAAAGGGGTCTCGCTGGCAAAGCTACTGAAAGCTCAGCTGTTAACCAAAAGGTCAGCAGTTCAAATCTACCGACTACTCTTGGGAAATGCTACTGTTCTACAGTGTCACTGTGAGTCAGAATCAATGCTAAGGCAGTGTTTTTTTGTTTGTTTGTTTGTTTTATGGTTTTTTGGCAATAGAAGAAGGGGTAAATAGTTGATAGATAATCAATACAGGTGTAGGAATATGTAATGATTGGTTGTGTGCACTAAAAGGACTCAGGCTAGGGCAGTCCTACAGTAAGGACAATAACAGGGTACCCAGAAGTTAACCTAAGGCCACCAAGTTTCTTCATGGTTTGTTATGCAGACAGGTAAAGCACAAGATATAATTATTATTTTGAAATGGTGTTTTGTATAGCTTTTCAGTTACCTTGTAGCTTGAAAAGTATTTGTAATAGTGAATAACAAATGCTTTGAAAGGCACAAATACACCACTTTTGCATCTTAGGAAAAAATAGACTAATGCTGTTTTAAAGCATTGTAACCAAGACTTTACCTGCACAAGTTAACTCAGGATCCCACTTGCCATTTATGCAGGTTGTTTGTTTGTATTCTGATTTTCGTTTGCATTTGTAACTGAAGTTTGTGTTATGGTGAAATTCAGTCTGATCTGATGGGATTGAATCGAGCACATGTATCCCTGAAACTTTACACTTCTGGAGTTGTTCTGTTGCTGTAAAACAAAAATATTCCTATGAAAAGGCTAATTATAAAAAAATTAAGCAATGACTATATAACTCTAGCTACGGTAATTTATATAATGAAATTATGATTTATACAAATAAATGCTATCAATCCAAATATTCCTGATCATTTTGCATGAGGTGGGCTGTTACACAGAAAAACAACTTTTGTGCCCATTCTTTGAAATATCACAATAGATATCTATCACAAAGACATTTTGCACTTTGAGAATTGAAAGAGTCTAAAAGTTTCATTTTCTTGGATGAGTACACAATCTGATGTGGCCTCATATTTAAATTGTGTGCAAATGTGCACATATTTTTTTCTGATATAAAAAGACACTACATTATTTTTAACCAATAATCTTAAATTACTAAATATAAAAACATTACCTATGGTTAATAGAATAAAAGAAGTTGCCGGTTAAAATTTATTTTCAGAAAGGTAACAAAACACAATAAACGTGTATCTAAAATGCACAGGATTTGAATATTTTAGCAGATCTCTTCAAGATCACCAAGAAACAGAGACAGGTATTTGGAATAAGGAATTCGGTGCTAAAAATCATGACCTATTTTATCATCTTAGGATCTTTGAGAAATTAATGTGTGAGACCATTCTGTGACCCCATTATGTTGTGATGTCATAGTAATAAATCTTTGTTGACTCAAAATGAGTTATTATATAGACAATATGAGCTTGTTATATAGATATGTATTTCAATAATTTTGTGATTATGGGACTCCTTTTTTGAATTTGATAAAATGGCAATGTAAGTCTTTGATAGTATTTGCTGTTAATGATGAGAAAAGCTGAGCTGAATGAGGTTGAACAGAGTACAGTACAATAATTGGCCAAAGAAAAGCAATGGTTTTTAATGCAATCTTGGAAGAAAGAAATGGAGGCTAACTTAAAACATCCTAGAAGCTTCTGAGATTTGTCCCATATTGAAGAACGAATTACCCACAACATGATCTAGAGCACCGCTAGAGACAAAGCAAGGTGTTCTTTGAGGGACAGTAAGTAACTGCAGGAGGATCTGCAGTCAAGAGAAGTTGATATTATCGTTGATATGTCGTGTGATTCATGGTTCTGTGAGCAGATTTCTTTGTTAGGTGAAAGATAAACGCATCTGAAAGAGTAACAAAGAATATGGAGGAATCAAAATAAACACTGAGATGGCATAACTTGTGGAGCAAGGCCTACGAGAGCTGACAGGTAGTTATGCTGGCTTAATACATGTAGAAAATTGAACTCATGAAGGTAAGTCTGAATTCAGAAGGGAGTAATAATTGAAGCTTACACATTGGCATAGGTTAGAACGAAAGCTGACAGTTGTCACTTTTAATATTGTCCTGGGTTTCTCTTCCTGTGGAATGAGGTGAAATCATTTATCAAGACCAAAGAAGACGAAGGTGAGATTGAATCGCAAAGGACTGGCAGAGCTATTAGCAGGAATGTGTTGACCAAAAAGAAGGATTAATCAGCATCAAAGCTTACTGATTCATCTCACAAACTCCTATTGAATGTCTCCTGTATGTCAGCCAGGTTATGGGGTGCTGGGAACACAGCAGTTAACAAAACAGATACAAATCTCTGCTCTCATGGAGTCTGATACTGATCTCTATTTCTCCTGGAATCATTTGATGTCTAAAAATTTAATGATTACATAAGGTCTTGAGTATCCAGAAGTCCTGAAAGGAGCACTCCGGTGAAGTGTAGAAAATAACTCATTTGGCTGGGGAGTCAAGATGGCTGACTAATCCCACGTCTTCTTACATCCCTCTGGAAACCAAGACCTGAACTGACAATCAAACGGAGCCTTCTGATCACCTAATCACCCTCAGGACACGGCACAGAGGTGTTAATTGGGACTTCATACCACTCAGCGATAAACCTCCTCTCTCTCACTGACTCCCTCTCCCGGCTAGCCCCGGCTCTCAAGGACGGAAGGTAAAGGCACCGTTTTGATTTTTTTTTTCCTCGGTCTCGGCTGGTGGGCGGAGCTGGGCCTTGCTCGGCAGCTGGACTCAGACACGCTGCTGGGGGGATAGGCCGGCGAAATTCCCACGTTCTGAGAGCCAGGCTCGGGACTCTGTTAATCTAGACACTTTGAAGCCTTTCATTTTGTAGCTGCCTCAGTGGGGTTTGTGCGGAGCTCCGGGGTCCGGGTGCGGGACGCCATGTTGGTACCGAGATTTTAGCAGGACCTCGTTCGTAGCCTGGGAGCCAGCGCCTGCAAACGGGACAGCGCTTCTCTGTCAGAAAAGTAGTGATTTTGCACAATGCTGCCTACGGTGGGAGCCCTGCAACAGAAGCAGAGGAATCGCTGCCTCTGGGCAGCTTTAGCCCCCCATCTGCTGCCTGTGTGGAGAACGCCATCTTGGGTACGGTGGCCGCAGCTGGACCTAATTCTTAGCTTGGGAGCCAGAGCCTGCCCACAGGAGAGTGCTTTTCTATCACAAAACCAGTACTTGACGCAGTGCTGGCTAAGAGGCCAACAGGGCAGTTGCATTACTGTATTCTGAACTAGTTTGTTATCATCTGGGGTTGGATATAGTGGTGCTTACTTTGTCAGATGAGAAGAGGGACCTCCACACCTGAAAACTTAACTGACTTGTGAACCGGTCAGATACCTTTTGCTTTACATTTGAAGACAGCCTAGAGAAACATTTGCAATCCATCCTCACAGTACCTCTTCTAGCCTCTATATACTCACATGGGACCCAAAAAGCAACAGACAATTGTGGCATACAAGCAATCACTCATGGCTTCAGAAGTCTCCCAAACAAAGCAACCAAGGAGTTTTCCAGATGAAGAAACTTTTATGAAAGCATCAGGAAGTGAATACAAATTGATTATATACAGAGCCCTTCTAGACCTTATACAAAATGCAGCAGAACAAAATGAAAAATTAAGCAAGTTGTTCAATCTGATGGAACGCCAGTACTCTGAAATCCAACAGATCAAGAAGAAAATCAAAGACATAGAAACTTCCATGCAAAGCCAAGAAAACAGACTGGAACAAATGGAAAAAAGAATTTCTGACTTGGAAGACAGAGCTACTGAGGCCAGCATCTATGAGCAGAAATCAGAAAAAAGAAACAAGAAAAATGAAGAAACATTAAGAAGCATGTGGGACTCTATTAAGAGGAACAACCTTCGATTAATTGGAGTCCCTGAACAGGGTGAGACATCTAAGAACACAGAGAATATTGTTGCTGAGCTGCTGAAAGAAAACTTCCCAGAAATCATGAAGGAAGAGAATACAGACATCTCAGATGCATATCGTACGCCACCCAATAAAGATATCAAAAGAAAGACTCCAAGACATATTATAATCAAGCTTAACAAAATGAAACATAAGCAGCAACTCTTAAAGGCAGCAAGACTCAAGGCAAAGCTAACATTCAGAGGGAAACCCTGTAGGCTCTCGTCAGATTTCTGAGCAGAAACCATGCTGGCACGGAGACAGTGGCACAACACATTCAAAGTCTTGAAAGAGAAGAACTTCCAACCAAGAATTACATATCCTGGAAAACTATCTTTCAAATATGTAAATGAAATTAAGACATTCCCAGATAAACAGAAATGCAGAGACTTTGTAAAAACCAAACCCAAACTACAAGAAATACTAAAAGAAGTTCTTGGCTTTGGCTTAGAAGAACGAAACCACTAACTTTATATTTTAGAACGACACACTACTCAATACTCATTTAGGGAAGGCTCCAAAGTCAATCACAGCTTTGAGTTGCAAAGAAGCAATCCAGTGATCATCATGAAAACTATGGTGTCATCATAATAAAAGAGGGATGTACTACAGTCGTTACAGTCCTTCCAGATGGAGCGGAAGATGACAAGACTGGTAGTAATTAACATTGGGTTTATAAATAGTTTATTAAGGGGGTTCACAGGGGTAGCTGTAAAGCACAACAAAGATGTATCATACCATTTCAAGAAATCTAACACACGAGTCTCAACAACTATAAAACCAGCTCTGAAAAAGGTGAAAAATCATCTCACAAAAAGAATGTCCCAGAACAGACTAATAAGAACAACAGAGATAACATCAACATAAAAATAAACATATCACAATGGGAGCAGTGAACACATACCTACCAATAATTACATTGAACGTGAATGGACTGAATGCTCCAGTAAAGAGACACCGAGTGTCATCTTGGATCAAAAGACACAACCCATCCATAAGCTGTCTACAAGAAACTCACTTGAGACCTAAAGACAGGAACAAACTGAAAATTAAAGGATGGAAGAATATATATCAAGCTAACAATGAACAAAGAAGAGCAGGGGTGGCAATTCTAATCTCAGACAAAATCAATTTTAATATCAAATCCACCATCGTGGACAAAGATGGACACTATTTATTGCTGAAAGGTTCAGTACACAAGCAAGACTTAACTATATGAAACATTTATGCACCTAATGTCAGAGCACCTAAATATGTTGAAGAAACACTGATTACGCTCAAAAGAGAGTTAGATGACTCCACAATAATAGTGGGAGACTTTAACACTCCACTCTCATTACTAGACAGATCATCTAGAAAAAAGCTCAGTAAAGATACAGAAGACCTCATTGACACAATTAACCAACTAAACCTCATTGATAAATACAGAACTTTCCACCCATCGGCAGACAACTACACCTTCTCCAGTACACGTGGAACACTCTCCAGAATTGACCACGTGATAGGCCATAACGAAATGCTCAACAAAATCCATACCATTGAATTACTGCAAAGCATCTTCTCAGATCATAAAGCCATAAAAGTTGAAATCAATAGCAGAAAAAACATAGATAGAAAGTGGAACTCTTGGAAACTGAACAACATCTTGCTCAAAAAAACATGGGTTATAGAGGAAATCACGGATGAATTAAAGAAATTCATGGATTCCAATGAGAACGAAAACACTTCCTACCAGAACCTATGGGATACAGCCAAAGCAGCGCTCAGAGGTCTGATTATCTCCATAAATGCACACATCTGGAAGGAAGAAAGAAACCAAATCAAGGAACTAACTCTACAGCTTGAACAAGTAGAACGAGAACAACAGAGGAAACCCTTGGGCACCGGAAGAAATGAGATCATAAAGATTAGAGCAGAGCTAAATGAATTAGAGAATAGAAAAACAATTGAAAAAATTGAAAAGACCAAAAGCTGGTTTTTTGAAAAGACCAACAAAATTGATAAACCACTGGCTAAACTTACTAAAGAAAAGCAGGAAAGGAAACAAATAACCCAAATTAGAAATGAGAAGGGAGTTGTCACCACAGATGCAACAGAAATCAAAAATATTATAACAGAATACTATGAAAGACTGTACTCTAACAAATTTGAAAACCTAGGGGAAATGGATAAATTCCTTGACTCATACCACCTACCCAAATTATCACAACGTGAAGCAGAACAACTTAATAAACCCATCACAAAGGAAGAGATTGAAAAGGTCATCAAAACACTGCCAACCAAAAAAAGTCCGGGCCCAGATGGCTTCACAGCAGAATTCTACCAAGCATTTAGAGAAGAGTTATCCCCAATACTATTGAAACTATTTCACAGTATAGAAAGGGATGGAGTACTCCCAAACTCATTCTATGAAGCCAGCAGAAACCTGATACCTAAGCCAGGGAAAGATCCAACAAAGACAGAGAACTACAGACCGATATCACTCATGAACCTAGATGTAAAAATCTTCAACAAAATTCTTGGCAACAGAATACAACAACATATCAAGAAAATAATCCATCATGACCAAGTGGGATTCCTACCAGGGATGCAAGGCTGGTTCAGCATCAGGAAAACAATTAATGTGATTAACCACATAAATAACACAAAAGACAAAGATCGCCTGATTTTGTCCATTGATGCCGAAAAGGCATTTGATAAAGTCGAACACCCATTCATGCTAAAAACTCTTAGCAAAATGGGCACAGACGGCAAATTCCTCAACACAATAAGGGCCATTTATACAAAGCCAATTGCCCACATCATCCTGAATGGAGAGAGACTGAAAGACTTTTCCCTGAGATCAGGAACTAGACAAGGATGCCCACTGTCACCTTTCCTATTCAACATTGTGCTAGAAGTTCTAGCCAGAGTAAGTAGACAAGATGAACAAATAAAGGGCATCTGCATCGGCAAAGAGGAAGTTAAAATCTCCCTGTTCGCAGATGATATGATTGTATATGCAGAGAACCCTCAGGAATCTATAAGTAAGCTACTCAAACTGATAGAAGAGTTCAGCAAAGTTTCAGGATACAGGATAAACATAAGTAAATCAGTAGGTTTTCTTTATACTATCAACGAGACTGTTAAGGAGGAAATTATCAAATCAATACCATTTACGATAGCCCCTAAGAAGATAAAGTACCTAGGAATTAATCTAACCAGAGAAACAACAGACCTTTAACTACAAGCCCTTACTAGAAGAAACTAAGAGAGACTTAGATAAATGGAAAAACCTACCCTGCTCATGGATAGGAAGACTTAACATTGTGAAAATGTCTATTTTACCCAAAGCAATTTATTTATATAATGTAATCCCAATACAAGTTCCAGCATCATATTTTAATGAGATGGAGAAACAAATTACCAATTTTGTTTGGAAAGGGAAGAAGCCCCGGATAAGCAAGGTACTACTAAAGAAGAAGAACACACTGGGAGGCCTCTCATTACCTGACCTTAGAACATACTACACTGCCCCAGTGGTCAAAACAGCCTGGTCCTGGTACAAGAACAGACAGATCGATCAATGGAACAGAATTGAGATGCCAGAGATGACACCATCTGCCTATGAACAGTTGATATTCGATAAAGGCCCTAAGACATTAAACTGGGGTAAAAACAGCATCTTCAACAAATGGTGCTGGCAAAATTGGTTATCCATCTGCAATAAACTGAATCAAGATCCATATCTTACACCTTATACAAAAACCAATTCCAACTGGATAAAAGACCTAAATATCAAACCTAAAACGCTAAAGCTCATCGAAGAAAAGGTAGGAACAACAATGGAAGTTTTAATACACAATGAGGACAGACTCCAAAATCTGTCAAAGAAACCTCAATCAACAGAAGAGAAAGTAGATAAACGGGAACTATTAAGAATCAAACACTTTTGCTCATCCAAAGACTTTATTAATAGAATTAAAAGAACACCCACAGAATGGGAAAAAATATTTGGCAACTCTATGTCAGACCGATGCTTGATCTCCACAATCTATAAGATACTACAAAATATCAAGAAGAAGAAGATAAACCATCCAATTAAGCGATGGGCAAAGAGGATGGACAGACACTTCACTAAAGAGGACATCTAGGCAGCCAAAAAACACATGCGGACATGTTCACGATCTTTAGTTATTAAAGAAATTCAAATCAAGACAACAATGAGATACCATCTCACCCCAACAAGATTGACCATGATCCAGAAAACCCAAAACAACAAATGCTGGACAGGCTGTGGAGAAAGTGGAAGCCTCCTACACTGTTGGTGGGGTTGCAAAATGGTCCAGCCTCTTTGGAAGGCAATCTGGCACTTCCTTAAAAAAATGGATATTGATATACCATTTGACCCAGTAATTCCACTACTTGGAATATATCCTACAGAATCAAGGCCTTTCACACCAACGGACACATGCACCAGAATGTTTACCTCAGCACAGTCCATGATAGCAAAAAGATGGAATCAACCCAGATGCCCAACAATAGAAGAATGGATAGGTAAACTGTGGTACATATACTCAATGGAGCACTACACAATCATAAAGAATAAGGATGATTCCAGGAAACATCTCCTAACCTGGTTTCAACTGGAAGACATTATGTTGAGTGAAAGTAGTCAGCGACAAAAGGACAAATACTGTATGAGACCTCTACGATAAGATCTCAAAAACAGGCTTGTGTATAGAAGAAAAGACTCTTTGACAGCTCGAAGGGAGGGGAGGGAGGGCGAGGGGAGAGGGTTTAGTTTTGATAGTTACTAGAAATCTAGTTGGGAGAAAGCAGTGACAGCACACATTAGGAACAAGAACAACATTAAGTGGACTTCAGCATAACTTGAGTACTCCTTCCATCTGAACTCAATACTGCAAGGATAGAGTAGCTGGGGCGGGGGGCGGGGGACCATGCTCTTAGGCGAATTCCAGGCCAATTGCCACAACTAGCGTTTTGCTAAGAGAGCTCTCTGCACCCCACATTGGTGAGTGGCATGTGGGGTCTTAAAAGCTGGCAAGCTGCCATCCGAGGACACAGCAAATGGTCCCAACTCAGCAGGAAGGGATGCTCACCGAGGACCAAAATGGCATGCAGTAAAGACAACCGAGAAGACAGAGAGACCCACAAGAGTGGGTGCCTACATTGACTTGGGACCGGAAGAACCGGATGGTGCCTGGCCACCACCAGTGATAGCCACGACGGAGCTCACAGAGAGGAGCCTCACTGGCAACACAAGAATAAAAAGAGGTGCATCATGAGATCTCCACTAAAAGACCTCAATTGATGGTCCAGCCTTTTTGGGGTTCCTCTGACAGCACGGCCCCCGGCCCTGATGCTGCCCTTTCCCATAAATTATAACAAAGCTCCACTCCTTGGACAGGAATGGATTGGACTTGACAATGCAGAGTAACCATATATTGGAAGCACTTTATAGTTCTATACATCTATAGGATATCATCTTGCTGACCTCTGGCTGGAGGAAGGGGAGTGGACGGAGAGGAGGGGAAAGGAGGCTGTTGGGAAGATGAGACATGTATGGAGAGAGAGGAATAGTGTGCAGTCACCGGACAGGGAGAGCAGTGGAAGCTCCATATAGGGGGGCATGTAAATTTATATGTGAATGTACATTTTCACTCAGTTACGTTAAATAAAAATAAAAATTAAAAAAAAAAAGAAAATAACTCATTTGAAGGGAAAAGGCATCATCCATCACTGCCCATCCTCCCAGCTGGGCTTGGCCAGCAAACAGGCAGGATAAATGTCTTACAGTGCTACATCCATGTCAGATTTGTTTCCTGGCCTAATACTCACTGCCTCATGTCAATAAGTTGTACTCTAACTGAGAGGACCTGTGGCCTCCTAGTCTGCAGCAAATCCACTGCCTTCTGATGCATTTGAAACAGACTGAGAAAAGATGATTGCTCGTGGCTTTGAGAAAGCCAAAAGTAGCAAAATGAGTCTTTTCTCAACTTTCTTTCTTCTTTCTCCAGTTCCTGAAGGGATGAGTCATGTAATAACAATGGTATTCATGCAAAGTTATTATAAGCCTGCTAATACTTCGAACTCTTATTTTATATATGACAAACTGTAAGTAAAATTTCCCTGCATATTTGTAAAAACAAACCATCTTAATAAAAGAGACATATGAAACATAACAGCACTCTGTTGAACATATATACTGAGGTATAAACAACACATGTATATGTTCTTTATAATTTGATACCTGGCATTTTTAGCAAGATCTCTAAATATAGTTTTACAGCACACATATAGAGCTTTATTTAATTCCAACTTGAGAAGTATTTTCTCACCAATGCACTGAGGAAGCTGGGTCCAGTTTCCACTGACACACGTGATTGATTTGTATCCTACCATTGTAAAGGATTCTCTGCAACTGAGTTCCACTGAATCTCCATGGTGATAGGGACGGTCAGAGGACAAGCTGTAGCCATGCTGCAGGGTAGGTATCCCCCCACATGTTCTCTCTTCCACTAAAGAAATTTTACACAAAAAAGTTCATCTTTAAGACATAACTTATCTTTAGGTGAATACAAATAAAATTGCTGATTCAAGTTTGAATATTACAATTTCATGTACATTACCAACACATATAGGCAAAGCTGTCCATTCTCCATCAACACACTGAATTTTCTTAGACCCTTTCACAAGGTATCCGGGATTGCAAACATATTCCACCACATCACTGTGTTCATAGTTTTTGTTTTTTTCCCCCCGAGTGTCCCCATTGGGAAGCTGAGGAGGTGAGCCGCAAGACCTTACATGCTCTACAGTAGAAATATCGGGTAAATAATAGGTAGTTTTCTTTTACAAGAAAAAAGTAAGCAAAATGGAAAAGTATTTATTATTTCTTTCACAACGGCATTCTTAAACAATACAAAAGAAATGGTATTTATACTGGATTTTCAGTTACAGATTCTGTTACTTCTGCTGCACCTAAGCAGCCCGGGTGGGGCTGGGTTTAAGTGAAATGCTGGCAATTGGAAACAACCAGAGGGTCCACAGTAGAAAGATGAGGCAGTCTACTTCCTTAGAGATATCCAGCCTTGGAAACCCTGTGGGGTCTTACGAGTTGAAATCGATTAGAGGGCTGTGAGTTTGACTTTGGTGGGAGACTGAAAAAGCCCTGGTTTCATAGCGGTTAGAAGTTTGGCTGCTAACTGAATGGAAAGGCGATGTTTTGAACCTACCAGCCGTTCTATGGACTATAGATGGGACATCTTACTGCTGTAAACACTGTAGCCTTGGGAACCCTATGGGACAATTCTGTTCTGTCATATAGAGTTGCTATGAGTCAAAATTTTTCTGATGGCAACTTTTTTTTACTTAACACTGAACTAGATCATTGTAGGCATAGTTCAACCTTTCAGATAAGTCCAGTAATCTGGATATTTTAAAAGTATACACAGATTGGGGAAACACTGATGACGTAGCAGTTAAGGGCTACAGCTGATAACTAAAAGGTTGGCAGTGAATCCACCAGGTGTTCCTTGGAAACTCTATGGAGCAGATCTACCCTCTCCTACAGGGTCTCTATGAGTCAGAATTGACTCTACACAGTGGGTTTTGGTTGTACTTCTTTTATACAGATTGGTAAACATGTTGTGTAAATTAAAGTAATATTCATAGTGCACGAAATATTGTTTCAAAAACTTTTGAAAAAGTACTATCGAGAAAAGCTGTTGATCAACATATTTTAAATTTCATTAAGCCATATATGATTGAATTAACTTTAAACTGTCTGAATGCTGTTCAGGCAAGCACAATGAGCCAAGGTCAGGCTTGTCTATATAGAAAGTTCAACATAACGGTGGCATTGCAGTTAAAAGAAAGAAAAACAAAAGAAGCATCTGTAATTTCAGCTGCCATATATGTATCTCTACATATTTTTAATACACATTTCAATAACAGTTGTGCAGACATCTATCTGAGCTGCCTGTCACCTAGCCCATATCCTTTCCAGGTATAACAGACTTAGCTTAATGTGTTACATTATAGACTATCTGAAAGTTCAAAAAATTTATAAAGAAAAACAGGTATTGATCAGTCATAAATTATTCACCTTTACATGTCGGGGGACTTGGGGACAATCCAAAGTGATAGCACTGAGTGGAATCTGGTCCAACTATCTTGAAGTTCGATCTACAGGAGAAACGCAGAACCTCTCCAACTTTAAATTTGTTTTTCCTGGGTGAAGCATTTACATTTTCTGACAAAACAGGAACATTACATTCTCTTTCTAAAAAAAAAAAAAAAAATGAAAACTAGCTTAAAGAGAATATATAAGTTATCACTACCAAAATACTTTATGTGTGTTGTGCAACAGGACCTACTGGGTACGGTACACACAGAAGGGCATCAGATGTATCAGATATAACCTTTTCCCTGAAAAGAAAACCGTACCTCCTTTTGCTCACTCTGTTGTTTTGTGTGGGACTCTGTGAGAAATATTAAAGTATTGAACAGCAATATAGGTACATCTCCTAAATTCTATTTGTAAACTTGCTTAGTCTGGATGTCATTTTGTCACTGGTATTTATAAATTTTAAGGTTAATTTTTTCTTCACTTCAGAAATATAAAATTATTCTTTCACTGTAAGAAAAATGCTACAGTTTTTATATTGCACATTTAATAAGTATTCATTTATTTTTTTAAATGTAATTAGTTCCTTTTTGTTGTCAGTTCCAATTCATAGCTACACTATAGGACAGTATAAAACTGCCCCGATTGGTTTTCCAAGGCTGAAATCTTTACAGATGCAGACTGCTACATCTTCCTTCAACAAAGTGACCGACGGATTTGAACTGCTAACATTCAGTTAGTAGTCAAACATTTAACAACTGCACTATCTAGCTTTCTTTCAGCACAATTAGAATGAAGCACTATCTAACATGGTTTCAGTTAAAGGATTATTAAAACTAAATTAAATTTTTTACAAAGGGTGAAAACAATCATTAATCTATAAAATTAAAAGACTGTCATTTAAGACTGGGAACCAAGCTCACAAGAAAATTCATACTATGAAAAATTTACATATTAGCACATAATCATAAATAAAATATCAATTATTTCAAAAAAGTAGTACCACAAAATAACTAAATCAGTGCTTTCTTTTTTATTTTTATGTTGAGATTAGCCACTAAATTGAGATAACACTTGAAATTGAGATAACACTTGAATGAGAATCACTATTATTTCTCTTTTAAATTTCAAGTCTTTTCTATTACATAGCAGTTCTTAATGAGTATTTGTGTTAGTTTATATATTTTGTGCTCATTTTATGTAAATTCCTTTCTCATCATGCTGTGGAACAAACTGTCCTAACAATTTTTAAAAAAGGAACTTGATTTTTGGGTGCTCTATTTATGTAGAGGTAATAACTTATTAAATACAAGTTAAGGAACAATTTAACTGTGTAAACCTTGAATTAGAAACATTTCATCTGTCCATAGTTCAAAATCCTAAATCCTAACACTAATACCTGAAAATGTTAGTATGAAGTATAACTCTGAAAACATATTTCTTTAAGATTTCTGCAAACACTTGTTAGTTTAAGTGCTTTATGGTAACAGTTCTTTGGAAAGCTTAAACCAAAACCAACTCTAGAATATTCGACATAAACTCAGATACCAGACAACCAGAAACCCTGGTGGTGTAGTGGTTAAGAGTGACGAATGTTAACCAAGTGGTCGATCCACCAGGTGTTCCTTGGAAACTCTATAGTGCAGTTCTACTCTGACTTATAGGGTCTCTATGAGTTGGAATTGACTCAACAACAGAGGATTTGGTGTTAGGTTTATTAGACAACCTCTCCCGACTTTTCTGGTAAATGGCTGAAGTAATAATATTTTAAAAGAATATTAAGCTGTCATTCATTCACTGAGTTATTAAAGACTTACACTGTACTGGTCATTTTCTAGCATTATGTTCACAAGATCATACGTTTCTTAATAAAAGTTGCCAAAGGAAGATATTTTGAACATGATAGTTTCTACAACCATCTCTGTCATTCCAATTGTCTCTCTTTCCCATTTTCTTGTCATGCCTAGCAGCATTGTAATGGCTTTGAGAAACACGTATTTATAATTTTCATTTTTTTAAGACAACCCTTCAAAATTGCATAAAGTCTGAGTTCAAAGAAACCTGTGTCTGCCTCAAATCACCAAAAATAATTCCAAACTATCATCCAGACCTTGATTACACTTCCAATGTTTATTGAAAATATATTTATCATTTGCTTCATTATTTGGTTTAATACATTATACAACAACCTCACTCTTTTATACTTTAATGAAAGCTCTGGAAGAGCAGGCATGTACTTGTATTTTTTCACCAGTTTCTCCTAGCTTATTAATAGGTGTCTGCTGACAATCTAAATGAGTCAGACATAGCTGGGCTGTCAACAGTGCTAATCAAGTCCACCTCACTGCTGTAATAAACTCAGGATTCTTCTCTCTGCAGTTTCTATGTTCAATCTCTTTGCTCTGTGCAATACTTGTCCTTTTCTACCTTCAAACACTACTCACTCTCAGAGGATCTTGCCTTATCCATCACAGAAAATGGAAACCATAACCTTCTGTTTTTTTCCAGCATTTGATTTATAAACGCCATTTCTTATCCCTCCTTCAGTTGCAACTTTGGAAGGAGCTCTGTTGCCACTAAAGCCTAGCACCTCCACTAAAGCACTGGTTCCCTTTCCCTCCCACAGCCACAGGGACATAGCTACCCCCCTGTGCTCAGTCTCTTTCTGTCTCCCTCTCTACCACAGCCTTGGCTTCAGCAGTCAACATGCTGTCATGGCCACAATCTTAAAAAAAATCAATAAAACTTTCTGTCAGTGCATAATGTACTCTAGTCATACTCTGAACCTCTATTCCCTGGCACTTCTTCAAAGAATTATATCCGTGTGGTCCCTGTCTGTTAACATTTTCTTCTCTTCACACTTATAGTAGATTCACTTCTAGTTTTTCTCCTGATTCTCTGAATTCTCCCATTTTCCATCTGTTGCTGCCTATTTCCCTTCTTCTGGACCTCTATGTGTTGAAATGTTTCAGTGCTTTAGTAAATGTCATAACTCAAGCATTGATAATCCAAATGTTTATTATTTGAATAAACCTATCATTCCAACTCTGCTGTTTATATATCCAATTTTAAATGATCGTGAGCAGTTCAATGATAGTACTTCCAAGCCATAAGCTGTGGTATTTCTTCCCCAAAGGGATCACTGTCCTATTAAAAGCATTTTAGACACTGGCTGCAGTGCAATGACTCACTTTCCTCTAGCTTCGCTAGCCATAGTATTATAACTTCCACAAAATGTTTGTCTGGGCCATTGTCTTGCAAGGAACAGGTACATTACTGTTCAAGTTGAGTGACTTGCTGTCTGTCAAGAGTATTGACCAGGTCATGATCCTATTGAGAGGACCAGAACTTCAAATTGGCAAGGAGATTAAGTATATAAGGTCCAGTTCCACAGAGGTTAAGACGGACCTTGCCGTCATCAAGAGGAGTCAAGAGGAGAGCAAATCCTTTCAAACCAGGGTCCCCGTGCAAAGAACTTTCTAGATCCTGAGAAAAGACCTGTAACACTGAAGAAGTCACCTAATGGCAAGAAGCAGTGGCAAGTTCAGCAGAGCTAAGCAGGCAAAAAGCAGCAGCTAGAGAACAAGTGGCGGGAACTTGGAGACCAGCCACAACCTTGCTAGCTTAAGAAGAGTAAGGAGTTTTGGACAGAAGGCTTACTTGTGGAACAACGTTCTTTCAGGCAGTTGTTAATGAAGCTGAAAAGAAACTGTAACACTCATTCCTATGAGAAAAGGGCCTGCATGTGTCCCCTGCTCTGGTCACATGACCATCACCCTTTTGAAGTGAGGTAGTATCCATTAGGCCCATGGGAAATGTAGTCCCAGGAAGCATGGCAGAAGATAACAGTAAAGGCCTGGGAAAGTCCAGCTACAGAGTTGTGGTACATGCCGTGCAGGGGTCTTCCTGTGAACAAAGCAAGAACAGAGAGGCCCAGTATCAGACGAGAAGACTTGGGAGCCATGCAGGGCTCCCAGCTGTGTGGCAGTAGCCAGAGGCAGCAGCGATGTTAATACAGCTTCTGACCTAAAGCACAAAATGCCAGCCCAGCAATGTAAGAATGGATGTGGGTGATTTGGGGAAGCATTGTCCCTTTGAGATTCTGTTGTTGTTACTTATAGTTTGCCTTATGAGTGATAATGACTTATTATGTATAATGCAGAAATAATAAACCATTTATAAATAACGTTGTTCACTTTGTCAGAACTGTGCATGTCTCATGTGCCCAGCTGGATTACAGATGAATACAGCCTCCAAGGAATGGTTGATACCATTGATCATACGTGACTCATTCTTAGCATTCTTATGGGCCCTGCAAGTTTGAGGTACCATCAGTTTGTATATGCAACACAGAGACAGGCAGATGGGCATACAGTGGCATTGCTATTTACATCTTGTTTCTGAAAAACAAAGCAAAACATGGGAGTCCCTTGACCCAACATTTGATAGTGTTGCCTCTCCTTTCTATCACCAAATATATTCCAGATGTGTCCTCTGCTCTATGTCTCCTCTGCCATCACCTCATCTGAATCTCCTTCCACTGTTTCTCACCCTACAAGGACTCACTGCTTCCTGGCTTGACTATTCATGCACCATGTCAAGGAACAGTAACCACAAAAACATTCATAGGAACATATGTTATAAATTTTCCAAATTTTTAAAATGTCTTTTCTTCAAGTATAAAATTAGCTTGATGCTAATATGACCTGAAGTAACCTAGATAATCTCAACTTGACCTCATATCAGTTCATAAAATTTTCCCACATCTTAATGATACCCATCTCACCCTGCCATTTTCCGAACAGTATTTTTCTTTGAGCGCTATCTACATATTATTTTATTTGTTGGGAACACTCTATATTCACTTATTTTTCACAAATTCAAGGATACTTTTGATATCCGAAAAAACAGGCAGCTATTTGATAAACATACAACAGGTTTTCAGAATGGCCCAGAGAATGAGTTGATATCTGAAACTGAAGAATTCCTGCTAGGAACTGAAGAAATCAACACCAAAGTGGGAAAGGTACAACAAAAACTAGGAGAAAAAGAGCTGAAGAGGTTGTGACTGTGCAGAACTTGGTATCGCATTCCTACAAAGACTCAAAAAGCCAAACCAGTTCCTGTTGAGTTGATGCTGCCTCAAACAACTCTAGTTTCAAATAATTTCAAAGTTTTCATTTAAGATTAATTGAAAACAATTTATTATAATGATAAATCCATAGTGTATGTGGATCAAAGGAAATACTAATTTGATGGGCTGTTTCAAAAATGAGTTCTCATCTTTGGACTTTAAAACAGCATCTCCTCTTAGTTTACATTAAATCAGAAGGAAATACTTTGGTATTAGTCATTGTTTATTAACAACATCTCTAAGATAACTCAGTTATCCCCTCAAAGGAACATACACAGCTTATATCATCCCCGCTAAATAAACATCAGAAAAGAAGGACAGCACTTACCATAACAGGTGGGTGTGTCAGACCAACCATCATCACCACACACTATAGAGCCTGTGGTGTTTCCACCTGAATTTTCATAGCCAGCGTTGCATTCATAGTCCACTTTGTCACTGAGCTTAAACTTCGTGCCATTATTTTTGGTTCTGGCATTCACAAATAATGGCTTATCACAAGATTCTAATGCACGATAAAATTGAGGATTTCATTTCATGTTATTGAATGTGTGAGCTGAGTAAAGTCTATTCCAGAAGCAAAAACTCCTTTCCAGTTATGTGCTAATATTTAAGTAACTTTTAAAAATAAGCTAAAAAGATCAAAGTTGAATTGTTCTCCTGAAATCATTACAATAAAAATATATGTTTATGTACACAGCAACTTCACATCACTTAAACCATCTGAAAAATTTATGTTAAGTATATTTTCTCAATTCCATTTATACTCATGAGCTTGTCATATGCTAGTCATATCCTGATAATAAAATGACTCATTGGAAGTATATAATTGATTCCCAGAAAACATTTTTTTTAACATGTCTAATTTATTACCAGTTTAGACATGTATATTATAGAAAAAAGATTAACTGGATATAAAGATCTGTATATTTAATATCTAACATTTCCTTACGTAATGAAATCTTATAATACTTTATCACAATATAGTATAAAACAAGTTGATAGGAGAACAACTTTTTTCATTTGTTCTTTAGCCAGAGCCCATAGTAAACACAAAAATTGAAAAAAACAAATTAAAAGATAATTTCACAGTTAGTTCATTATCTTTTACTACAAAAATATCACTGAGTGACTCTGGGAAAATAAAGTATTAAAAAGGCAAGGTAAGCAAATTGTTCTTAGAAAATCTTTGTAAACTTCGAGGTAGAGGGATAGGGAAAACTTTCAACAAAGTAGAATTCAGCATTATTCAAAAATATTTCTCTTCATTACCTAGACATTTTTGAAGACTTTCCCAAAAGAAAACAGAGTACATAAGTGGACCTCCCTGTAGCATTAACTGTGTAAATTTTAAAGTCAGATCCTTCTAGGATTCTGCACTATGGACTCATCTCTTAAAAACACGATACTCACGTATATATACACAGAAGCGAAGACTTGGAAAAAAAAAACACATGTCATCTAAACACAGGCATAACAGACAGGACGGCTTCACTTGAAAACAAACACATCTACCCATCAGAAAACACATGAGTTCCCCTCACTAGTTTCTGAATCAAAAGACTGATTTAAAGTAGAAAAAGCTGGAATTAAAAAGATGGAATGATCTTCCTTCTCATTGGTGAGTACTCTAAAAAGGCAACAAAATTGCTATTTTTCAATATCTATTTTATATTTCTGTATTATATATATGATTTCTGTATTATGTATATGGTTTCTATGTTATACGTGATTTATATATATATATAGATAAATCTTATATTTTATACAAGTGAAATTTCCTTGTTCTCCCTATGTAATTTCTTACAGGGTTTCATTTATCTTTACAAATGGAAGCATGTCAACCTTTCCCCACCCTCCAACACCCTAGAAAAAAGCTAAGTTACGTTAAGTTTCTGCAAAGCTGTCATCAAGAAAATGAATCAAATTACTTACTTATGCATTTGGGTACAGTTGACCACCCATTTTCCAAGCATGTAATAAGTCCTGATGTTTTACCATCTGCTGTTATGTATCCTGGTTTACAATTATATTGTGTTTGTTGTTTTACTGGATATTCATACTTATATTCAGAAAAAAATCCATTTTCAATATGTATATCTAATTTTGAACATGTTTCTAGAGCAAAAAGGCACAAAGAAAAAAATAGGCATATATTCAATAAACACTTTTTATTTCAAGATAAATACTATTACAATATAAATATTTTTTGTTCAGATATGACAATATAATAAAATAATATACTATTTGTAATTGAAAACTTGAAGTAACTGTACTTATTCAAATTCTTGTGTCAGAAAAGTAAGGTCAGTTACCTAACACACTATGTCAAGAAGTTTTATTAAATATTTTTTTGAAACAAGGCAAGATTTCAAACACTAAGAAAGAGCCAATTGTTAGTAGAGCTCTAGTATGCTTTAGGACCCTCGATCCATTAGATAATTAGATTTCTAATAATTTATTAAATGGTAATATGAGTGCTCTTCCATAAACAGATTACTCCTTGCCATAGTATCAACTCTGACAGAATGAAAGTTTCCCATCATACATTTTACTTATGGTCACTGGCATTTTCAAGTCTACTGTTAGAACCATTGTAAACACCTCTCTCACTAAGAGTCGATCTCAATCTAGCTGAACTTCTTTTTGACTAAACATGCTATTGTCCTCTCATGATTGATTCCTCTTAAATCCTGGTGGTGCAGTGGCTAAGTGCTACGCCTACTTACCAGTGATGTCAGCAGTCTGAATCAGTCAGGAGCTCCTTGAAAACTCTATGGGGCAGTTTTCTACTTTTCTAGATGGTTGCTATGAGTTGGTATGGCCTCGATGGCAATGGGCTTGTGATTTTGGGGGGAAATGTCATGTTCAAAGCAAATGATTCAGACAATGTTCTTCTGTGACGCATAAGGTCTTTATCGTTTAATTTTTTGGAAGTAGATGGCCAGACCTTGTTTTCTAGTCTTTCTTAATCTGGAAGACCAGCTGAGACCTGTCCACCATAGGCGACCTTGCTGATACAGCAAATACTGGAGCTATAGCTCTGGCATCATTGCAACACGCAAATCACAGCAGGCAATACCTTGGGGGAATAATCTTGCCATACTAAATTTCTAGTACTAGAAAATAATGTGTTCCATCACAATGACTTCATTTTCTACATTAAGAATTAGAAGAAACAACAATATGTGAAATGGAAACCAGAGAACACAGAAGAATCATCAGAGTAAAATAAATAATTAAGTAACAAAGGGGAAAAAAAGAAAAACATTAGGGCCAATTAGTGAAACACAAAGCTTAGATGAATAATATGGCAAACTTTTAAACAGACTGATCAGGAAGAAAACAGAGAAGACACAAATTATCAGTATCAATGGATGTTGAAAGGACAGTAGGCAGATGCTATCCCAACAAAACAATGTTATGCCTATAAAATCAACAACTTAGATGAATTGTCAAATTGCTTCAGATTCAGAAATTTTCAGCCTCAAATAAATGGTTAGCACAGGTTTACTTACATGTATTAAATAAGTTCAATTTGTATTTTATGAAAAAAAATCCCAAAAAGAAAACACCAAAATATAGACATACTCAGTTGTGAATTCTACCAAACATTTAAGGGAGAAAAAAATATATAATTCTAAATGGAATTGTTCATAAAATAGAAGAAAGGCGAGGTATTTGTCATTTCATTTTACAAGGCTTGCAATATCCTGTTACTAAAACCAAAGACATTAGAAATATTATACAACTGAGACCAGAATTCCTCAAGAAACAAGATTTAAAACTTACTGATTTTTTAACAACTGAATCCAAAATTGTATAAAAATGATGTAGGATCAAATGGTTATCAAAGGATACAAGGATGGTTTATTGTTAGAAAAGATGTCAGCGTAATTCATCGTATTAAGAAGGTAAAGAATAATATAGACATATCAACAGAGAAAGACTAAATATGTTTCCCGTCAGTTGAGGAAGAATATATGGATTTTACTCTTACCCATTCTATTCAGTGTTTTTTACTGGTATTTTGGTCAGTAAATAAATCCAATCAGAAGAAATAAAAAGCATTTTGATTAAGACAGAAGTAAAAAGGTCTTTATTTGCAATTAACATGATGTTTTCACAGAAATCAGTGGATTTCTACAACTAATAAGCAAGTCACAAGATGTGATGAGATCCACAAGCATGAAAACAATCAATTTATATTTCAATTGTCACAATGAAGTACCAGATACTGAAATTAAGAAAGCAAACATTGTGTTCACTGGCATAAAAACATAAAATATTTAGGAATATATCTGAAAAAATGTGTGCAAGATCTCTCCACCAAAAACTAGGAAATATTGTTGAGAAACATTAAAGAAAATTGAATATATGAAGGGACATAATGTGCTCATGGGTCAGAAGACTCACTACTGTGAAATCAATTTTCTCAAACCTAATTCTACAGATTCAGTACAATCCTCCTAAAAATCCCAGATTTCTGGAGGTGAGATCAAGACAATAGATGCTTCATCTGACCCCTTTAACAACAAAGACCCGCAGAACAAATGAATCCAATACACATGACATCCGAGGACCCCAGAACATCAAAGGGAAAGTTGAGAACTTAGAACAAAGGGAAGGCAGAGCTGGATTCACCAGACTTGACCTGGTGAGAAATGGCTGAGGCTGATGTAGAAGGCATCCTCCCAGCCAAAGAAACAACCCACTTGCACTGCCAGAGTCAGTGAAAAAAAGCACAGGAACATCAAAAGCTAAGGTTTTGAATGTAACGTATTGCACTTGGTTCGAAATCTTTCCCTCAGTAAACTACCCTCCCTTCTCGTAGCACTTCCTCCTCCCTTCTCTGCACTGTGTCCAGCTCTGAAGCCTGACAACATTAGCTAAATCAGAAGTAGAACTCCTTAAGCTAGCCCTCAGCCACTGTCTGAAACTCAGAGATGGAATAATTTAACAAAGAGGGCAAAGAGGAAAAGAAAAACAACAAAAATCTCTTGACTACCAGAGCCAGAAATTTAGTGCAGAAACTTCTTTTGCCTAGACTGATAAATGAGAGAAGCCATCCTCAGAGACAGAGATGGCTTTTAACCTCTGCCTTTCTCAGCGGCTGCAGCCAGATACCTGGGCCTACAGCAGTCACCCTTGCCAACATAGGACAGCAGGCAAGAGTCTACACCACACACTTGGTGAGTGACCACCTAGCCACCTGAGCTGAATCCGTACAAGAAAAGTAAATGAAGTCTTGGGCTCGCATGTCTATTAACAGCTCTACCCACCTGGTGACAGGGCATTAGAGCTTCAGATGTAACACTAACCAAACTGTCACACATGACCAGCCTATTTGGACACTTCAAAAGAAAATAAAGCAAGAAACCAGAACACAGTAGGCAAACATAAAATAGATAAAGCTTACTGATCACTTGGAGACAACAATCAATTTCAAATCACTTAAAGAGGCAGACCACTGTGACTTCAGAAGACTCCCAAAACAAATATTCAAATTTCCAGAGGAAGAGACCTTCCTGGAATTATCAGAGGCAGAACAGAAGATACCAATACGTAGAGCTCTTCCAGAGATCAAGAAGAGCTATACATGAGCTCTCTAGAGGCAAAAGGAAGTAGAGTACAATAACAAGTTGAACAGGCTACAATAAAGCATAGAGCAGGAAATTCAGAAAATTAATAACAAAATTACAGAACTAGGTAACTTAATAAAAGGCAAAAGGAGCAGAACTTGGTAAATAGAAGGCTGAATTAGAGAGACTGCAGATAAAGCATGTGACATCAACATACTTCAGGGAAAATCAGGTGAAAAAAATTTTTAAAAATCAAGTAACACTAAGAATTATGTTGGACTCTTTTACAGACATACTCTACAAGTGACTGGAGTACCAGAAAGGGGTGTGTGTGCAGATAACAGAAAATACAGAGAGTATTGTTGAAGATTTAGCAACAAAATTTTCCTGATATCATGCAAGATGAGAAAACATACTTCTGAGATGCTCATCAGACTCTACACAAGGCAGATGCAAAAAGAAAGACAAAACATACTCTAATCAAACGTTGCAAAACAAAAGATAAGGAGACAATTATGAAAAATAACCTAAAAAGAAAAATTCAGTAAGACTGAATTCACAGTATTCAGCAGAAACCATGCAGGCAACAAGGTAATAAAAGGATAAATAAAAACCTTGAAGGAAAATATTTCCCAGCCAAGAATTATATATTCAGCAAAACTTTCTCTCAGACATGATGGTAAAATTAGGACATTACTAGGTACACAGCAATTTAAGGAATTTGCAAAAAAAAAAAAAAAAATTACAAGAAATACAAAAGGGAGTATTTAGTTAGAAAATCAATAACATTAGGCAACAACTTAATATCAGAACAGAGAACAGAGTAACTGGACAGCAACCTAAATTGGGGAATCACAAAAATAAATCAAAGCCAAAAGCCTCAAGATAGGGAAATAGATAAATAATTCTGTGAACATTATAACAAAAAAGAGAACCTTAAAAGAAAATGTAGTCATAGATCTTTCCTATAAAGAGGAACTCAAGGTGATATATAGAAATGAAGGACTGATTTAAATTTAGAAAAATAGATGTAAATAAAAAGAAGAAAAGCATACAGTCTCAGAAAATGCAAAGCAATCAACATTGGAAAAGATGAAAGGAAAAAGAAACCCAGAGTCAGCACCCAAAATTAAACAGAACAGGGGAATTGTCTACAATGCACAAAAAGAGATATCAAAATAACAGCACTAGATGCATACCTATCAATAATCACAATTAATGTAAATGGATTGAATACAACAGTAAAGAGATGGAGAGTGGCAGATTGGGTAAAAAGAAAACTTAACCCATTATATACTTACCTACAGGAGACACAACTTAGACTGAAATACACAAACAAACTAAGACTCAAAGGATAGAAAATCTACCACCAAAGACAGCCTTGACAGGGACCACAGTGTAGAGTCCCTGACAGAAGCATGATAAAAAGTGGTGTGCAGCTCCAGAACTCTAGTAAAAGACCAGACTGGATGGTGTGACAACCTGGAGGGTCCTCTGAAAATATGGCCATGGACTTGATGCTAGTCAAGAGATAAAATCAGTACTGAGGCCAACACTTCAGACGAAGACTGGACAGGACTGTGCGACACAGAGTGACAGAGGTGGTATGTGTACTTTATGGTATTATAAATATATAGATAGGTGACATAGAGATAAATATAGACAGATAGAGATAGATACAAAGATGTAGATGTAAATAGATATAGATGTAGATAGATACAGATGTAGATGTAAATATAGATATAGATATATAGGTAGACATAGAGATATATGAAGCTGTCCCAGTGGTTTCTTTTCCAAGGGGAGAGGAAAGGGAGGATGGAAGGGGACAAGTGTAGGTTAAGTGGATACTGGAAGTAAAGAGTGGAAAGGAACTGTGCAGTCACAGGGTGAGGAGAGCAGATCGAGCTGCATCTGGGTGGGTGCTTGGGGTTTTATTTGGTGAATTGACTTGTATTGTAAACTTTCACTTAATCACAGTAAAAACTTTTTTTTTTTTTTTAAAAAAGAAAGAAACACTACACCCAACCAAGGTTAAGGGATTTCATCTTCTTCAAACCAGTATTTTTTCTTGAATGCAAAAAACTGTCAAATAATTTCAAACAGGATACATTTCCGATATGTCATCAATAATGATAAAAAAGAGGACTTATGAAGTGCCTGGACAAAAACTGAGCCTGCGTAGTCTTACCAAATCAGCTCAGAATCATAGAAACCTCATGTACAACAGAATGAAACACTGTCTGACTTAGCACCATCTTCACAATTGTTGCTAGGTTGGAGACCATTTTGGCTTCTACTGTGTCAATTTGTCTCATTGAGGGTCTTCCCTTTTTCACTCTCTACCAAGCATGATGCACTTCTCCAGGGACTGGTTCCTCCTGATAAAACTGAAAGTACATGAGGCAAAGTCTCACCATCCTCACTTTCAAGGAGCATTCTAAATGTACTTCTTCCCAGACAGATTTGTTTTTCTAGCTGTCCGTGGTACAGTCAATATTCTTTGTCAACATCATAATTCAAAGGCATCAATTCTTCTTCTGTCTTCCTTATTCACTGCCAAGCTATCACATTATTTGGGCAGATTGAAAATATCATGACCTGAGTCAGGCACACCTTATTCCTCAAGGTGACATGTTTGCTTTTCAACACTTCAAAGAAGTCTTTGTAGCAATCTACACTTAATGTCTTGTGTGATTTCTTGACTGCTGCTTCCATGAGTGTTGACTGTGGATCCAAGTAAAATGAAATTCTGGCAATCTTCAGTCTTTTCTCCATTTATGATGAAGCCATTTATTGGTCCAGTTGTGAGGATTTTTATTTTCTTTATGTTGAAGTGTATATAATCCATACTAAAGGCCACCGTCTTTGATCTCCGTTAGGAAGTGCTTCAAGTCCTACTCACTTTCAGCAAGGGAAGTTGTGTCCTCTGCACATTGCAGATTTTTAGTGAGTCTTCTTGCAATCCTGATGCCCTGTTCTCCTTTATTACAGCTTCTTAAATTATTTGCTCAGCACACAAACTGAATAAATAAGATGAAAAGATATAACCAAAATGCACACCTTTCCTGACTTTAAACCACATTGTTTTTCTTTGTTCTGTTTGAATGACTGCTTCCTGCTCTGAGTCTTCACAGCACAACTGAGTGTCCTGGGATCTCCATTCTTTACAACATTAGCCATAATTGCCTATGATACACACAGTTCGATGTCTTTGCATAGTCAATAAAAGACAAGGGAACATTAAAAAAAAAAGAATAGAAAAATATATCAAGCTAACAATATTCAAACAAGAGTAGGAGTGCTAATATCAATCTTTGATAAATAGACTTCAAAGTAAAATCTACCATATTGAATAACAAAGGACACTATATAACACTTAAAGACTTTAAGGGTCAATACTTCAGAAGCACATAAACATATTAAATATCTATGCATCCAGTAAAGGACTCCAAAATATATTGTAACAAATAAACACAAAAAAACATTAACTGTAACAAAAACAGACATAAACAACTCCACAACAATAGTAGAAGACTTCAACACACCACTTTCAGTGAAGGACAGAACATCTAGAAAAAGGTCAATAAAGTCACGGGAGATCCAAATGCCACAATCAACTGACTTAACATCATAGACACATACTGAACACTCAAAGCAACACTAGCCAACTATACTTTCTTTTCCAGTGCACATGGAACTTTAGTCACAGTCGACTACATATTAGGCCACAACGCAATCCTTAACAAAACCCAGAGTACTGAAATGACACAGAGCATTTTTTCAAACAATCAAGGCATAAAAATAGAAATCAGTAACAGAAAAAAGGGGAAAAATTAAACACATGGAAACTGAACAACACCTTGCTCAAAAATGACTGGGTTAAAAAGAAATCAGGGATGGAATAAAAAAAATATAGAATCAAGTGAGAATTAAAACAAATCCTACCAGAACCTGTGTGACACAGCAAAAACAGTGTTCAGTGGTTACTTTATCTCAATAAATACACACATCCAAAGAAAACAAAGGGCCCAAATCAAAGAATTAACCCTACACCTCAAACAAGTAGAGAGCAGCAAAAGAACCCCTTCGGCACTAGCAGAAAGAAACTGATAAAAATTAGAGCAAGAGTACATGAATTTGACACAAGAAAAACAACTGAAAGCATTAACAGGACCAAAAAGCTGGCTTTTGAAAAGATCAACAGAATCAATAAACCACCGGTCAAAATGAGAACAGAAAAGGAGTAGAGGAAACAAATAACCCAAATAAGAAATGAGATGAGTGATATCACAAGAAACCCAACTTACAGAAACTCAGGTTTAAAGGTTCATAACAGAATGCTATGAAAACTTGTACTCTAATAAATTAGAAAACCTAGAGGAAATGAACAAATTCCTGTAAACACACCATCTACCTAAACTGACACAAACAGAGGTACAATACTGAATAAACCAATCACAAAATCAGACCAAAAGAAGTCCTGGCCTTGACAGTTTCAGTGGAAAATTCAACCAAACTGTTAGGCATACTGCCACTAAGTTTCTTAAGATTTACTAAAAATTACAGTAATTTCAGTAGTGTGTGGTATTGGTAAAATGATAAATTCATAGAACAATGGAACAGAATACAGCACAGAAATAAGTCCACATATGTGGTCAACTGATATTTGAAAAAGGAACTAAGGCAATTCAGTGGAGAATGAATAGTATTTTCAACAAATGGTACGATAACAACCAGGTAAAAAAATGAATGCTGCCATAATCCCCAGATCTTACACAAAAATTATCTCAAAATTGATCAGATAATTAAATTTAAAACTATAAAACTTCTACAATAGCACATGACCTTAGACACATTTGGAATAAAGCAAAACAAATGTGACCCATAAAAGAAACAACTGAAACATTAGAATCAAAATTAAATGTATTTTTTTCTATGAAAGACACTAGCTAAAGAATGAAAATGCAAGGCACACATTGAGGGAGGAGGCTAGTGCAAGCATAACACGTCTGAACAAAGTACTAGTATCCAGAATACATTTTGAAGTCTCAAAACTTCAATAATCATTAAAAAAATCAGTAAGAGTACAAAAATTATTTGACAGATTTAACCAAAGAAGATACATGAAAGGCAAATAAACACACACAAATACATGCTCACTAGCACTAGTCCTTAAGGAATGAGATATTACAATGTCCAAAGAAGAAGAAAAAACAAAAACAAGGTAAAAAAAAAAACATTGTCATATCAAGTGTTGGCAATCCTAAGGCAAAAATGGAACTCCCGTTCATTAAGGGTGAAAGATAGTGTGAATACAAAGAGTTACAATGGAAGAACTTTTTGTGGTGATTAGACTGTTATTCACACAGACTATCCTGATAACTCATATAGTCATTGAATCTTAGTGAACAGGTCATAGATTTTGTCCTCCCAAAAATGTGTGTAGCACCTTGGCTAGGCCACGATTTCCATTATTGTGTGACGTTCTTCCGTGCTGTAAATCTTGCCTCTATAAGGTTAACAATGGAGGATGAATGTGAGTTGTATTTGTGGGGCAGCACTCAATGCTAGGGCTCAGTGTGTAAAATGATATGGTGTCTTGAGGCAACGTCTTGAGAGATAAAGAAAGGGGAAGCAAGAGGATAGTTGGGGACCTCATACTATCATGAAAGGGGCAGTGCCAGTAACAGAGCACACTCTTGGGAAACGACCTGGGTTCCCTGTGCCACAGAAGATCCAAGTTCAGGCAAAGATTGACTACAGGGACCTTCTTTGGACTGAGTTGTGTCCCCTCACCACCACCACCAGCAAAATGTGTGTAGCAATTTGGCTAGGCTGTGACTCCCAGTATTGTGTGCTGTTCTGCATGCAATCAACCCTTCCACTGTGATGCTAACGAAGAAGTTTCGAAAGACAGCAGTTGATTTGGTGGGCAGGGCACAATGTGTAAGACTGCATTGTGGCATGAGACAATGTCTTAAGCTATAAAGGAAATAAACTATCACAGGGCATTAAGGACTTCATACCACCAAGGAGCAATGCAAGCAATGCTGGTATAGAGTGTGTCCTTTAGAAAAGACCTGGGGTCCCCGTGCCTCAGAAGCTCACAGTCCAGGAGAAGATTGACAACGAAGACTTTCCTCCACAGTCAACAGAGAAAGACTTACCTTGGAGCTGACACCCTGTATTTCGACTTGCAGCCTACTAGACTGTAACAGAAGAAAATTTCTTTTTTTAAAGCCATCCACTTGTGGTATTTCTGTTAAAGGAGTGCTAGATAACTAAGGTTAGTGGCGTATAAGTATATAAAAACAATTTGCTACATGTAATTTTAAAAAAATGATAGCTGGGTACCATCAAAACATTTCTATTTGAAGGAAAGTAGATGCCAGTTCCTCAATAAGTACAATTTCACTGTTTAACAGTCCAGTGTGGCTAGTGAGAAATAACAACATATCCTGGAAACTAACTATAGATTACAGAGGACTCAGAGGAGTCCTGCTTCCAGAGCATCTATGAACATGCTGTTAACAGTCAAGTTGCACAGCAAGCTAAGAGGAATTTGGTATTCTGTCATCAATTTGGCTAGCATTTCCTTTTCAATACCTGTTTTGAAGAAAGCAGTGAATTTCAATTCAGAGGGAACAAACTATTATACAGGCTCTCGTGTTCCCACAAGTATATTTGAATTCTTCTGTTTATTGCATCAATATATTTTAATGCATTTAGATTTTATTCAGTGGAAAAGCACTGTTATTCATTACTTTGATTATATACTGTTGGTATCTTAGTCTGAAGATCAAGCTAAGGTTTCATAATTAGATAGCCACCACACGCACACAAAAAAGCAAACAAAAGAGTAGTTGATGTTGATTTAGTTCAAAATCATGGATACTACATTGTTTCAGAGCACAGTGGTACTCTATAAGAGTTTCATCTTTTGGAAATAAATTACCAAGCCTCTCCTCTGCATCACTTCTGGGTGCATTCAAACCACAAACCTTTCTATTAGTAGTCAAAAGGCAACCAATACACACGATGGAAAAGTGAAAAGCTAAAATTGCCTTGGTAGTTTACAAGAGGCCAAGACAAAAATAATACAATAATCTCAAAGTTTTAATTACTAATTCTCACATGGATGAAACTATTTGCTTACAGAAACTACTCATTGCCTAAAGCTGACACTTCAAATTGGGTGTTGGGAGATTGTATGAACATGCAATCTGAAGTCATCTACGCAATACATTTTAATGATTCCAATAAATCTAATGATTCTTATCTGTATCATAGAACCCCTACTGGGAGGTATCTTTTGGGAACTGTGGTCTCCGAGTGCACCCAAAAAGATTTGTTCAACAGTAGAGCCACAGATCATCATGTGAATATAATTTATATGATCATGTGTTGGATACACTAGAGATAAAATATTTTTTGACATGCCTGATCTGTCATGTCATCGTGTACCCCAAGTCTTCAGAAATGTGATTGGCAAACCACTGCCTGTGGATCGAATCTGTTTTATATATAATGACACACAGTCACACTCCTTGATTTTCGGATTCTCCTTGGCTACTCTCATGCTACAAAAATACAGTAAAGCAGCTAAAACAGAAGTCATATCACCTACAATGCCAAACATATCTATTACCTGACTTTCTACAACAATTTAGTTGCTATCTGATTCTTACTCTGCATCCTGTTTTTTGTGAATAAAGGATAATAATCAAGGTGAAGAAAATTAGTAAAACTAAATCCAATGCCTGTATAGGATGTTCTGGTGAGCTACATATCCACTGTTGATAACCACAGTGTTCACCAAGGGCGCCTATCGGACAATGTTAGATGGATATAAACTAACGTATTTCAGAGAAATTGCCACTCGCATGACATATGCTGGCTAAGTGTATTTCTTTGGGGTCCCAAATATATTCTTAAATTGTATTCAGTCAATGAGAAGTATGCCATTTTTTGTAGGTAAGCTAATGCTACACAATATGCATCAGAAGTATCCTGGACAAAAATGGCACTGGCAAGGAGTCTGAGAAATTTGACTCTAGTGAACACATATATACAGAGAAAAGCAGCCGCTGACCTGTATTAAGCACTTAGAAGGTATACTGTTTTAGGAATTAGTAAAACATGGTAGGCACCCTGGGCACGCAATGCAGCTTTAGAACCATAGGTGGAATTAACAGCACAGCAGCATGATAGACAAACAGGTGGGGAGAAGCGTTCCTGCGGACAAAACAGAAGCTGGTAAGTATGCCACAACAGATAAAAGTGGAGACAGCTCAGAACCAGTGGTCTTGACTTTGTCAGCAGAATGAGGAGAGATGAAGTTATGAAGGACTTATGTTTCCCCCCATCTGTGGGAGATTATAAATGGAAAATGTAATTTTTCTTGGTACTTTCTAATTCCCAAGGACTTGACATAAACAAAAATCAGATGAAGCTGGAAACTGATTATATTAACTAAGATTTTGCCAGTGGACAGAAAATGATCGTTACTTAAGATAAAGCTCACTGGGAGCCTGCATCACTGCAGCCTTTTGGAGCAATGGTGTGCGAAGAGATTAAGTGGAAGAGGGTCCAAGATTAGTCTCATATAAGATTAAAATAGTTTCTAATTTGACTGGGTTTATGGTCATCAGAATTTATGTATTTTCCAAAAGTTATTGCTTGCAGAGTTTATACAGCAATAAAGTTGATTACGAAAATGAGCACTTGGAAATTAAAATGTAAATGTATAAAACTTTTAATGTGATTGCATTACCATCAAAATCTGAACCAAACTCAGTGCTGTTGAGTTGATTCTGACCCATAGTGACCCTATAGGACAGAGTAGAACTGCCCCATATGATTTCTAAAGGGCATCAGCAAGATTTGAATGGCCAACATTTTGATTAGCAGCCATAGTTCTTAACCATTATGCCACAACTATTTCTAATTGAGTTATTGGAAGACCAAAGACCAAAGGAAACTCTCTTAATAGAAAATGCGATGTAAATAAAAAAGAGAAAAAAGATATAAGTTTCAAAGAACAGCAAGCAAAATCACATAAATTCCAGATGTAAAGAAAAGAAAAAAATTAAGAAAGATGAACAAACAAAAGCCGCTCTGAAGAAAGTCAAAGGACATCAAATGAAAGTTAATTCCAAATTTTAAGCAACAGTAATATTAATCTTTTCAATGTTCAGATCGCCAATGGTAAAAAGAACGCCTTTATACCTTAAGTAAATAATAAAACTATTATCTGTAAGAAAAAAAATTAATAATTCTGAAATTTGCATAGTCGGAAATGCACAGTAGTTAACAACTAGTAAACATGCAAGAAGATCTTATGTCATTGATTGAATTGTGACCCCCCCACAAATGTCTGTCAAGTTGGCTAGGTCATAAATCTAAGTATTGGGTGGCTGTCTTCCAATTTGTGATCTGATGTTAATTATCCAGTGTGTGGTAAATCCTAGCCTCTATGCCCATGACTATGATCCTAATTGGAATGAGCTATTTGTTACGTTAACAAGGTAGGGCACAAACCGTAGGATTAGACTATATCTTGAGTCAATCTCCATTCAGATATTAAAAAGATAGATGAGAGGTTAAAAAAAAAAATGACCACAACTGATGGTCCCTCAGCCTGGAGGGCCCCTGGGAGCATGGCTCCCTAAACCTAAACCTCATCTAGCACTGATGTCAGCTCACCAGACAAAGAATGAACTGGAGTATATAACCTAAGCAGTGATCTTAGCGCTGACAAACTTTCTAAGTTGAATTGATACACAGGGCTTTTTGAGACGTTCATCACTGGAGGAGAGAAGAAAAGGGGGGGGGCAGGTCTTGATCAAATGGAATTAAGAACATCTGGAAGACAAGGAGAAAAGTGCAGTCACAATAGGGTGGTGAAGGGAGGGGAGATCAATTAGAGTAGAATAGTGGTATGAGTTCTAGATGGTATTCGGCAGATGATATGGACTGTAGACTTGTACTAAAACGACTATAAAATTTAGTTAGAAGAAGAAGCGAGGCAAAGGCCCAGTACTACCAAGAAAGAAGACACATGACTGGAGCAAGTCTTTCGAACTAGGATTCTTGGGGCTAAGAAACTCCTAGAACACGGAAAGATTGATGACTTTCCCCAGAGCCAACAGAGCGAAAAGCATATTCCCATGGAGATGCTGCCCTAATTTCAGGCTTGTAGCTTCCTAAACTCTGAGAGAATAAATTTCTACTCATTAAAGTGATCCCCTTGGTGTATTTTGCTATGGCACTACTAAGTAATTAAGTCACCTAAATAAAAATTCAAATAAATAACATTCATCAACAGGAAGGCTGAATATAATAAAGATATCTGTTTTCCATAAACTGATCTAGAGGTCTAAGATAATTCCATATAATCTACATAAAGTTTTAGAAGGAATTTACTAAACTGAGTTAAAGTATACGTGTCAGACCAAAACCACAAGAAAAAATAAGAAAATGTTGAAGAAATAATATTACAGCTGAAAGTTTTGAGTAGGTGTTCAACCTTACATAAATTTACAGTAATTAAAACAATGTAGTAACACTAAAACACTAGCTAAAATGTATTTACTTATGTCAGAAACTGGACAACTCAGATTAATAACCAATATGTAATTTATAATACATGGTAAAGTACAATTACAGATTACTGAGGAAAGTTTGAGTTTTTCATATTGTTTATGAAAAAGAATTGATTATGACCATGTATAAAAATCAACTGCAAATGGATTTAACATATGAACAGAAAAGGTGAGATAGTGAAACTTTTAAAAATAAAAAATAGCACAACCTATATCCTCAATGTAGACAAATATTCCTTAAGCCAGACACAGGAAGCATTAATCACAAAAAATAGGATAACACTGAAAGTAGCAAAAGAAAAAAACAATGGAAGCCATAGAAGAAGAGAAATTACTTGTAATGCTTATAAGTGAAAGAAAATACTCAGAATAGACAATTCCAAAAAATTAATATCAAAAAACCCTAAAAAGATAAATTAAGAAAAACATTAATGTATTCCATAAATAATTGCCAATAAACTTGAGTATATGTTTAACTGAATTAATAGAAGAAATGCATATTAAGACTGTAATGCTATGACTTTTTACAACCACTCAATTTGTAAGTAGTAAAATGTAATCTCAGTCATTAACAAGAATGTAGAGCAAAAAGGAACTGTTAATGTAAATGTATATTGGTACAACCACTATGGAAAACAGAAATCACCTTAGTGGAATGATACTCATTATCCAAAAAAATTCATTCCTAGCTATGAATGCTGGCGATACCAGCATACAGCAGGGACATAGACTGAATTACTGCTTGAATATATGAATATTTTGGCCTAGAATTTTATAGTCAGTTTGAGATCAGTTTAGTGATTCTAGTGTACATATTAAATGTGACTTGTTTTTACCAACAAGTAATATATTCAAAATTATTTTATTGTATTATTAACTAATATCTATAAGTAGGATCATTTATTTTGCTTAATATTTATCAAGAGATTCTTACATCACTCATCATATAAACCTGGACAAAAGATTCAATAGCTTCCAATGCCAAAATGAGTAGCTGTCACATGCATCTTTCTGTAGCTATTGTATGCTGGTCTTATAAAATTTCTGGAATCTTACTTACTGACACGGATGCATTTGGGAGGAGGGGACCAGCCACTCTCTGTACATGTAATGGTGCTGCGTCCATTCGGAAGACTGTAGCCAGCAGTGCACTGAACAGACACAGAATCACCCTCTAAACGATATCTTCCTGAATCCGGAGAATATCCATTCTCCACACCATACCAATAGCATTCTCCTAAGGACCAGAAGAATAACAAATGAAAAACATGAATTCTGTCAAAACAGTAACCTGAAAATTATCTTTGCAATATTAAATTAGAATGTATAAAAATCTAAAAAACGATGTCTAACTTCAAGGACAAAGGGTCATGCTATTATCAAACGCTTGTTAAAAAAACATTCAATACTATTTATCTTAACATTTTATAACTAAAATATGTACAAATGTAGCTTAGAGACATTTTTATAAAGTTCATCTCTATTTCTGATTCAACTTTCATGAATAACTCCTCACAAAACAAAAATCTGTTTTGGTCTTTTCGCTAGAACCATTCTTCCTAATGTACTGTTTTTATCATACAAGATGCAATCATAATCACTTCTGTGCTTTTTCTCCACTCACGGAAAGATTCATACATACATAATTTCAAAAAGTTTTACTTACTGCGGCATGGGGCCTTTGGTGACCATCCTTCTCTTGTGCATCTTAGGTAACCCCCAGAGTATCGTGTAGGAGTCACAAAACCACTATTACAGTAGTAGTAGAAAGATCTTCCTACCTCTACTGGAAAGTATTCTCTGTAATAGTCTTCAGAATATAGACGCCCATTTTTTATTTCTGGAAAATCACAAGGCTTCACTTGGAATAAAAAAATATGATACAGTATAAACAATATTTTATCTTAATGAACTATCAAATTAAATTTGTCATTGGTAAAGCATATTCTCTTACTGCCATAATGACACATTCATTTCATCAGAGATTCTAAAACAACACAAGTTACAGAAGTCAGATCACTGAAGTACTACTGGAGAAGGTCTTCACCAATGAGAACAAAATTACATTTTCTGTATTACATGGTGTATCAGTTTGTATGCAGATTTATTTAATCTTTCCTTGAGTACACAGCTCACTACCCTTGTTAGATTAAATGTGCAACCTGCTTGAAGGACTCTTCCTTCTTTTGAATTGTATCACTCACCTTAATCATTTTTTTCTTTTTCTTTTCCATCCACATCAGAAACCTGAGCCCTCCTTTTTCGTCCCATATCTATTCAGAGGGAGTGGATATAGTTTTCCTATATTTAATAGGAAAAATTAGACTAAAGATATATCTCATATCCAAACAGTTAAGTTTATGGTAATACTTTGAGTCTTTATTTTTGATTTAAATTCAAGTATGGGGTGTTTTTAATGTCTGTAAAGTACTTATTTTTAATTGATGTACAATAAAATTGCATTTTATTGATTTATTCTTATAGTCAGAGTGATTTTCACTTCTCTGATTAAGTGCTATTTTATTTATTAAGTTTAAACCCTATGACTTGTGCAAACTTTGCCATTTTTTAATCATTTCACTTCAGATGAAGGTTTACAGAGAAAAATAGATTCTCATTAAACAGTACACATATTGTTTGTGACGTTGGCTATCAACCTCATGGCAAGTCAACATTCTCCCTCCCAGACTTTAATTGCATTCCCTGTCACCAGCTTTTCTCTCCTCTACTACTTTGAGTCCTTGCACATGTGTGGCATGCCCCTTTAATCTTGTTTTGATTAAGGGCACGCCTAATCCTTGGCCAAAGAGTGAACCTCAGTAGTGACTTCATTACTGAGTTGAAAGGATGCCCGAGGGCCATATTTTCAGGGTTTCTCCAGTTTCTGTCAGGCCAGTAAGTCTGTGTTTTTTTGTGAGAATTTTATTTTACATTTTTCTCTGGCTCCGTCCAGGAATCTCTGTTGTGATCACTGTTAGAGTAGTTGGTGGTGGTAGCTGGGTACCATCTAGTTGTATGTACTGGGCTTAGTCTGGTGGACGTCGCAGTAGTTGTGGTCTAAGTTTTCCCTCATGTCTTTGGTTTTCTTTATTCTCCTTGGCTCCCCACAGGGTGGGACCAGCAGAGTATCTTAGACAGGCACTCACAAGTTTTAAGAACCCAGGTGCTCCTCATCAAAGCGGAAGAGAGAACATGGTCTTTATATGGTGTGCCAGTTATGCGAGATGCTCTGAGATCATGGTCTCCACAGCCTTCAGCCCAGCAATTTGGTCTCTCCGGTTATTCGGATGTGTCTGTGGTGTTTATGGGACTTTGCCTCATGAAAGCTGTGCTGGTTTCCACATTATCACGTACTGTCTTACCCTTCACCTAAATTACCACTTACTGTCTATTTAGTGTTTTTCCATCTGCATTCCACCTCTTCCTTGTAACCATCAAAGATCATTTCCTTTTGTGTATAAATCTTTTTGTGAGTTTTATAGTAGTAAGTCAAACAATATTTGTATTTTGTGACTGATCTATTTCACTCAATGTAATCCCCGAGATTCATCCATTTTGTGAAATACTTCGCAGAATTATCATCCTTCTTTAACATTGCCTAGTACTCCACTGTGTATGTACCATATATTGTCTATTTATTCACCTGTTGATTGGCATCTAAGTGGTTTCCAAATTTTTGCTATTGTGGACAATGCCACAGTAAACATGAATGTGTATATGTCTCTTCCTGCTACAACTCTTATTTCTCTAGGCTATATCCTTAGAAATAAGATTTCTGGATCACGTGTTATTTGCATTTCTAGCTTTCTAAGGAAGTGCTGTATTGCTTTCCAAAATAGTTGCAACATTTTGCATTTTAACCAGCAATGCATATGAGTTCCAGTCTCCCCACAGCCTCTCCAAGATTTATTATTTTCTGTTTTTTGTTTGATTTTTTCTTCTTCCTTTAATTTGTGCCAGTAATACTGGGTGAGATGATACCCCATGTGGTTTTGATTTGTATTTACTTTATGGTTAGAGATTGCAAGCATTGGCTCATGTACATGTTAGCCACTTCAATGTCTGTTTTGGTCAAGGGACTGTTTATTTCCTTTGCCCATTTTGTAATTGGATTGCCCTTTTTGTTGTAAAGTTGTTAGACTTTTTCCTGTTGATTTTAGAGATTAGACATTTGTTATATCTGTCATGGCTAAGAATTTCTTCCCAGTCTGTAGGTTCTCTTTTTAATGTGTTGATAAAGTCTTCTGATGAGCATAAGTGTCTAATATTTAGAAGATACCAGTTACCTCACCTAGCTTATCTTTTGGAGTTTGTTGTTAGTTATGGTCTATGTCCTGTTAATTCCTTGCCTAACAATGATCCTATTTTTTTCTTCTAAGATATTTATAGTTTAGGGGTTTACATTTAGGTCTTTGGTCCATTTTCAATGTTTTTTTTTTTTTTGGCAGAAAAGCATCCAATTTTCCAGCACCATTTGTTAAAAAGACTTTTTCTCAGTCGATGAATTTGGGGCCCTTTTTGAAAATCAAGTGACCACAGGTGTATGGATTTACATCTGGGTTCTCAATCTTTTTACTTTGGTCAAAGTATCTCCTGATGTACAGTACAAGGCTGTTTTGAATACCACAGTTGTGTAGTGTGTTCTGTGGTGAGGCAGTGTAAGTCCTATGTTATTCTTTTTCTTCAGTAGTAATTTCTTGACTGCTGCTTCCATGGGCATTCATTGTGGACCCAAGTAAAATGAAATCCTTGACAACATCAGTCCTTTCTCCTTTTATGACAACGTGGTTCACAAGGTCGCCAACTGACTCAATGGCACCTAAGAACAACACCTATGAAGTGCTGATATTTGAGAAGGGCCCAAAGGCTATGAAGGGGGTAAAAACAGTCTCTTTAACAACTGATGTTGGGAAAATTGGGTATCTATCTGCAAAAAGCTGAAACAATACTCATATTCTCATATCTTACATAAAAACTAACTCAAAATGGATCAAAGACCTAAATATCAAATCTAAAATCATAAAGATTATGGAAGGAAAAGTAGGGACAACACTAGAGGCCCTAATACACAATTTAAACAGACTACAAAATATTACCTACAATACACAAAACAGCAGAAGAGAAAATAGATAAAAGTTAACTACTAAAAATCAAATACCTATGCTCATACAAAGATTTAACAAGACAGTAAAAAGAATGCCTACAGACAGGGAAAACATATTTGGCAAACACCATGCACCATGACCATTCTAGACAGAATTCCAAAATTGCTTTGAAGGGTGGACTAGGTGTTGGCATTGGTGCATAGTTTACCAAGAGTAGTACTTCAAAGGTGACCATAGTGATGTTTAGCAGTGAGGTATGTAGCACTTAGAACAGTTAAGTTAGCAGACTTAATCGTGAGACCTCACATGCACTTTAGTTGGCTGATTGTGTCTTTTAGATCTCCTTTGTCTTTATGAAGCTGTTTGTATATGTTCTGTCCTTTACTGAGAGTAGGTGCTGAGGTCTCCTTTTATTATTGTAGAACTATCAATTTCTCTTTTCAGTGTTACTAGAGGGTTTTTTTAGTATATTTTGAAGGCCTGTCATTGAATATGTACAGATTCATTATAGTTATGTCTTTATGGTTGATTTTTCCTTTAATCATTAGAGTTTTATTTTATTGAGATTAATATAGCCATTCTTGGACTATTTTTGGTGGCTGTTTGCTTGGGTTATGCTTTTCCTTTCACTGATTTTTAACAGATTTACCTCTTTGTTTCTAAGGTATGTCTCTTGTGGACAGCATATTGATGTTCCTTTCCTTTTTTTTTTTTAAAATCCATTCTGCCACTCTTTGTGTCTTTATGGATGTCTTTACCCAATTACGTTCAGTATAATGATTGATAGGTGTCAGTTATTGCTGTTATTATTTAGTTCATTAATTTTTTTTGGTGGTGCTGTCATTTTCTTTGTTCCTCTTACTCTCATATGTTGAATTACTTTTGTTCGTGGATTTTTTTTTCCTATTTCCTTTTGGTTTGTAGATTTTGTGTTTAGTGATACTGTACGTTTTTCTTCTTTATTTTGATGACTACTTGGTATCATCTTGCCTTCCTGTCCATTAGAAAGTTCCATACCTATACTGTTTATTCTCCCTTTTATTTTTCCTATGTTGTTGTCATTTACTAATTATCCTCACTGGTTCCCTGTTTAAAATCTTTTTAGTTTTGATTAATCCTTAAGTTCAGTTCTGAGGTTGGTATCTGGCTGATGCAATCTTGCATCTTAAATTCAGGCTGTTGTCTGACGTTGTTTGTTCTCATACTGAATAATCGTTGTACATTTGGTTTGGTTTTTACATACCCCCTTGATTTTGGTTTATCTGGAAATATTTAGTTTTACCATCACATATGAATAAGATTGTCAAGGTTTTGCATGCTCCCAAAATACATGTCAAGTTGATTAGCCCATGATTCCCAGGACTCTGAGGTTGTCCACTATTTCATGATTTTCCTATGTACTATAAATTATAATCTCTGCTTGTGGTTAAAGGGGCTTAAGGATAGGATGTTACATCCTTTCTCAGGTCATATCGCTGATCCAATGTAAAGAGTTTTCCTCGAGTGAGGGCTATACCACCTCTGATCTTACAATTGATAAGAGGGAGGCAGGCAGAGAGTTGAAGACCTCCTACTTTCAAGAAAGCGGTGCTGAGAGTAGAGCAAGTCCTTTGCTGAGATGCTCCCAGACCAAGGGAAGACTTATAATGAAGACTTTCCTCAAGAACTGACGTAGAAAGAAAGCTTTCCCCTGGAGCTAATGCCCTCAATTTGGACTTTTATCTACTGGACTGTGAGAGAATCAATTTCTCTTTGCTAAACTCACTCACTTGTGGTATTTCTATTATAAAAATACTAGATGACCAAAATAGAGATTTTTGCAGGATAGATTATTCTTGGTTGACAATTTTTTAATAAGCCTTTATGTATGAGGTCTGACAATTAGGTTGAGGAACTCATGGAAAAAGTGCTACATTGCTGAATATCACCATGGTCGACTTTGAAGTACTGCCCTAGGGAAGCTGCACACTGATGCCAGTACCTAGGCCACCCTTCAAAGCAATTTTGGAACTCTTGTTCTGGAATGGCCATTAGAGTTCTCATCACATTAACCTTGATGTCTTAAATGTTATCAAAACATCTTCCTTGCAATATGTGCTTTATATTTGGGTAAAGAAAAAAGTCACTGCAGGCCAGATCAGGTGAGTACGGACTGTGTTTCAATATACTTAGTTGTTTGCTCACTAAGAACTTTCTCACAGACAGTGCCGTGTGAGCTGATGCATTATCATGATGCAAAAGCTGTGAGTTGTTGACAAAAAGTTCAGGTCATTTTTGACAAATTTTTCACACAGCCTTTTCAGCACTTCCAAATAGTAAACTTGGTTAACTGCTGTCCAGTTGGCACAAAATCATAATGAACAATCACTCTGGTATCAAAAAAGGTTAGCAACAATATTTTGACTCTTGATTTGGACTGATGAAACTTTTTTGGTCTTGAAGGATTGGCTGACTTCCATTGTACATTTTGACTCTTTGTTTCAGGGTGGTATTGCTACACTCATGTTTCATCACCAGTGATAACACAGCCCAAAACACGTCTTACCTCTCCAAAGGTTTTGTCAAACTTCAACTCTCCTTTGCTTTTTTAATTTGGTGAGCTCCTTTGGGACCATTTTTGTACAAACCTTTCTCATGCCAAGATTTTCAGTTAACATTTTCCTGTTTCTGTATGGTCTGCTGTGCTTCACAGAGTCAGCTGATAATTTTGACGCACAATTTGACAAATTTTTGCAGTGTTTTCATTAGTTCTTCTCATTACTGGTTGCCCTGACTTCTTTTCATCAATGATACTTTCTCGCCTCAGAAAAACATTTATTCCATTTATACATTGTCATTTTCTTCATGGCATTTGCCCCATCAGCTTGTACAAATATGTCCCAAATTTGACTTTCACTCTTGCCAAATGTATCAAGAAACTTAATGCTTCTTTGTTGCTCTAATTCAAGCTCCAACATTTTCATGATGGCACACAAAAGTATTCAACAATCATAATGGATGCCATTCAGTAGCACATCACCACATGTCGACCCGAACACAGCTGTGAGACACTGATATATCATACCAATCTGTTTGTAGGGTGCTGCCCATATAAGTGCACAGTGGCAAGTTTGTGTACCTAACTGTCAAAACTTGTATGTCACCCCATTGCTTTTTTGACTACATGGTTTCTGTTGAGGATTCAGACCCTAATCTTTTTTTTCCCTTCTATATGTGATTTTTCATTTTCCTCAGTCTGCTCTCAGGATTGTTTTTATGTCTTTAGTTTTAGCTAATGTGCTTATGATATGCCTTGGTGATTTTCTTTTGGGGTATACACTATATGATATTTGAGCTTTTGGATGGTCAGCACTTCCACTTTCATAATTATAGAAACATTTTCTGTCAGCAATTCTTCAATGATTCTCTGTGTTTTCCATTTTCTGTCCTTCTGACCATTTGATCATTCACGAACTTGCTTTTGATTGTACCATTTTCAGAGTTTATTTTTATTCTCTTTCTGATTTTTCCTTTGAAGAAAAAAGTGTTATCCAAATTTTTGTCTTCAATTTCACTGTATGCTGTCTTCTTGTCTTTCGTTGTAGCAAACCTCCTCCTAAGACTTTCTATGAGGTCTGACAATTAACTCCGTGAACTTAATTGTTCTAAGTGCTACATACCTCGCTGCTGAATATCACTGTGGTCACCTTCAAGTACTTCCCTTGGAATGCTATGCACCAGTGCCAGCACTTAGTCCACCTTCAGTGCAATATTGGAAGCCTTACTGGAAGGTCATTATGCACAGTGGCACAACAGTAAGTTCACTTGTCTGTGAGGGAGTTTTAGCCAGCAAACAAATAACTGTACTGGAACACCCTCCTTATTCACCTGATCTGGCTGTACCTGAAGGTAAAGGAAATATTGAAAGAAGACATTTTGATGATATTCAGGGCATCAAGGGTACTATGACAATAGCTCTGATGGCCATACCAGAAAAACAGTCCCAAAATTGCTTTGAGGAGTAGCGTAGGCACTGGCCTCAGTGCATAGCTTCCCAGGAGGAATAATTTGAAGGTAACTGTAGTGATATCCAGCACTGAGGTGTGTGGTGCTTTTTCTAGGATCAGTTTGCGAACGTAATTGTCAGTCATCATCTGCACACTGGTGTTCATTGCAGCTCTCTCAAAAATATCAAAGAGATGGAACCAACCTAGGTGCCCATCAACAAATGAATATATAAACAAACTGTTATGTGTTCACACAATGGCATACTATGCAATGGCAAAGAACAACAATGATCTTGGAAAACACCTCACAACAGGTAGTAATCTAGAAGATATTATGCTGAGTGAAATTAGTCAGCTGCAAAAGGACAAATATTGTATGAGACCATTATTATAAGGACTCAAGAAAAGATTTAAATACAGAAGAAAACAGACTTTGATGGTTACAAGGGTTGGAAGGGAAAGAGAAAGGCTATTCATTGATTAGAGAGTAGATAGGAATCAGGTTAGATGATGAAAGGGACTACGGGCAATGCAGAGGAGGTCAGTACAAGTGGACTGAACTAAAAGTTAAGAGGTTTCCTAAATAAAGCCCAACACTTCAACAGACAGAAAAGCAGGAGCAGTGGTCTGGAGACCATGGTTTCAGGGAACATATAGATCAATGAGATGCCAGGTGTTCAACAGAAGAGTAAAAAAGGAAAATACAGAGAGACAAGAAATCAAGACGTGAAGAAATGAGACAGAGGCCAAAAAGATGCCCAAGGGAGCCCATGGGTGTGGCAGCACAGTTAGGGAGCCGACTCCCTAGCTGTAGGGCACTGCACAGCCCACAGAGAAGGAACAGAAGCCGCACATATCACCAGGTGTTCAGAAAAAAATGGAAAAGAAGGAATGTGGAATGAGATGAGTACCTGAAAAAGGAAAACCAAAAAAAAAAACAAACTCAGCGCTGTTGAGTCAATTCCGAATGATAGTGACTCTACAGGACAGAGTAGAACTGCCCCATAGAGCTTCCAAGGAATACCTGGTAGATGGGAACTGCTGACCTTCAGGTTAGCAGCCGTAGCACTTGACCACTATGCCACCAGGGTTTCTAACTGAAAAATGAGGAGAAAGAAAAAGAAAAGTGTTTTTTTTTTAAAGAAATATATGCCTCCAAAGATTCTGGTTGCCTGATGGTAAAGACCAGGGAAGTATCTCCCAAGCCTTGTATACAAGCCAGTCTAGAAGAGGAATATATGGTACACAGTGACAGGTGTTTAGGAAACTGGAAAAGAAGATATGTAGAGAGAAATGGGAAACCGAGTCATGAACAAAAATTAACAATTAAAAAAACAAATAAATGGCCCCAAAGATCCCATTGGTGTTGCACCACAGACCAGGAAAGCAGTTCCCTAGCCACGTAGCACTTCACAGCCTGACAAAAAGAAGCAGATATGGCACACAGAGCCAGGTGTTTGAAAGAAATGGCAAAAGATGAGAGAGAAGGAAGAAATCAAAAGAAGCCAATGAACTCACTAACAGCAACAAATAAATGGCAGTGAAGGAGCCAGATGGTATGAGTGGAATAAATCCAAGTGGCATGCAGCTAGTGTCTCATCAGCTAAGCAAAAGAGGTCAAGCAAGAGGAAGAAGGGTAGAGTTTGGGAAAGCATATATCACTGGTTACCAAGTGTTCTATCTCTTCCTGGGAACTCTGTGAAGCTGCTTTCCTGTACTGCCTGACCACCAATCTCCAGCAGGAGTCCAAGTTGGCTATTCCATGCTTCATTAGCTGATGAGAGACTTCGACTTGGTGTCTCCCTTCCCTCTCTGTTCTATGTAAGTTCCTTATTCCATTTGACACTTGGTTGAGTTCTTTATCTCTTCACTTAATGCTCAGGGTTCCATGATTGATGTTTGTCTCTGTTCTAATTAACTTTTTGGGTGTTTTCTGTGGAAGGATGGCATGGCGCTTCTCTCTGTAGCTCCACATTGGCTCCAGCTCAATTCTGCCGCTTTTACAAGAGTACTCTTAACATCAAACTAGAGTTAATTTCCTCTATGAAATGTGTCTCCTATTTCAATAAAACTTACGTAATATTTTTTAAATGTTTTAAAGTCATATATACAAAAAGCTCAGTTATTATTACACATCTTCATCTTTCCAATCTTGAGTTCAATGACCTGGTCTTTTTGATGTTTTTTGAAAGAATTTTCTATGGAAGTTTCTACAGATGTGTTATACAGATAAAAATGGGGCAAGTAGACATATCCTAAACTTCTTTCTTTAAAACCAGAAGTTTGTGAATAATACCTTCTCTTTAGATTTTAAATCTAGGCTTAGAATCCATTTCCTTTAGAATTATTAGAATTTTTGTAGCTTTTCATGTTACAGATTAAAATGCTCATAGTATTCATTTTTTTTCTTTTCTACATGGATTTTTACTATTTCAAACTTTTTCCTACTACTCTTTGATTTTGCAATTTTTATCATGGTATGTCAAGACCTATCAATTCTGTCTTAAGCAATTTGTGTACTTTGATTTGAGGAAACCAAGTCTTAGTAGCTCAAAGAAATAGCCTATTAATTTGCAGAGCTGAGATTTAAATCTTCATGGTTAAATCTCAGAACAAATGTGGTTATCCACCTCATTCAGAATCTTCTTAGTATATAAACAAATAGTCCACTGAGGTTGCTTTTCAAATCTACAAAAACAATGCATAATCAAAGGTAGTATCATTATTATTACAGGCCTGAGCCTTTACATAATTGTGCCTCATTTGGACACATTTTAGTGGTTTTTTTTTAATCTCATTTACAAGGTGTTCCCCTGAGGTGAATGTAAGATTCTGTATATGAGCTGATAAGCACTGAGACCAACAGGAGTAATTAGAGGACATTCTACTTCTTACACATCCTTCAGTGCAAGTTGTGGTCTCACTAGCATTTCCATTACAGTGCTGTTACATCACAGTGCTGATGCAAGCTGATCTTAAAATTGATTAAAATTCTGGCTAATTTTTACAGCAATTGCTAATAAGTCTGTATGAGTACAGTTGATTCCTTTCACCCGAGCCTAGGATCTTGTATTGATCACTGCAAAAATTCATCTTATTGTATTCAACCTAACATACAACATTCTTTTGAAATTTTGAATCTGTTACAATTCAGATTCAGTATCATCCTCTGTTTCTTTCCAATAGTGGATTTGTACTTCATTTATCCTAAATTGTTAGACTATTTAATGGCACAAATGGAGCAAGTATAACAACAGAGTGCTGCATCCGATCTTCAAGTGTTATTGTTCAGGAAGATGTCAAACCAGGTGATAAATTAGTCATTTTCTCCATGTTGTCCACAAGTATGCCAGAAGATCCCTGGCTGAGGTCCAGATGTAATTTGGCCTCAGTTGATCCATATACAGTTGGATTGGCCCACCATTTTAATAAACCAACCATGAAAATTACTCAATTTTTTCTTTATAATTCTGAGGCATGTTGGAATCTGTTTCATAGTTATAATAGCTTCCTCTCTCAGGGACTTATGCTTTGATAATGTGTTTAATATTTATGTCTGTATTAATGTTAATTGGTTTGTCACTTAAATCATTACTCCTGTTTCCACAGAATATCCAGCATAGGTGCAGTCTGCCTTTACAATACACTATGAGATAGCAACAAAGGAATACAACAGCAGAGGGCTAAAAGCTTTGAAACGGGCAAAGGAAGCATCCTCAGAAATCAAATACTCTCTTTAGAGGCAATTTTCTGCATGTAATGATGTATTTATATATATATTTCTACAACTTCCTCAAAGAAGTAGAATCTAATTTCCCTCCACGTGAATGTAGGCTGGATTTAGTGATTCTCTTTTAAAGATCAGATATGTTGAAGTGTCAGCGTATCATAAAAGCAAATGAGGTTTCCTCTCCTCTCAGATCACTAACTCTGAGGAACTTAGCTCCCATTCAAGCAATTTATGGAGAGGCCTATGCAGCCTCCTCTGTGGATTCCTCCTGCCAAAATCCACACTGAGTGAGCCATCATGGAAGCAAAACGTCTAGCCCAGTCAAGCATTCAGATAATTGAAGTCTTACCCAACATACTATAACAAAAATAAGATTCTGACTCTGAACAACCCTGTTAAGCCATTCTCAAATTCCTGGCCCATAGAAATTACAAGAGAATAAAGGTTTATCATTTAAGCCAATATGTTTCTAGGGAAATTTGTTGCACAACAAAACATATGTAAGACACTAGGGGTTAGATGGTACTATTACTTCTTAATGCTTGAATCTGAATATTAGGAGGATTATATTATTAAGAGAAATACATTCTTATACACACATATAATTTTGAGTTGCTAAACAATTAAAAGTATTTAAAATACAAAATGCATTTTTGATTCTACTTAGCAATGCCTATTTTGAAAAACAAAGAATCCTGAAAATGTTCCAATTTACATACACAATAATAACAGTATTTGCTTTTATTACGTCTAATTTTTTTTTTAGTAGAAAGTCATTTCAAATTTTAAAAACAAGATCAAAACAAGAACAGAACTTACAGCTACATCTCGGCGTAGGTGACCAGCCCCTGCTAGTACATATTGCTGTATTTCCCCTGCTTGTGGGGTAAAAGCCATTTTTACATCTGTAAGTGATTTTGTCTTCACTTCTGTGTGTAATCCTTTGAGGTTCAAAGAAACCATTTGCAATATGAGGAGGATTACATGTGACTTCTGCAAAGGAACATGATATTGTACATGAATATTAAAAAGCAGAGAGTAACTTTAGTACATTACAAAATAACAAAAGTGAGCACAGCCTCATGTCCTTGCTGCCATATCATGCATATATGTCTCCATCATATTTGTTAACTGATGTATGTGTGCCCCTTCAACTCATGATCCTTCTGTTTCTCCAAAGCCATCACCCACTTCATGACATTCCATATCTTGCAATGATCTCATATATCACTGCAAATATTCCCTCCAGTTTCTTCACTTCTTTGGCTTCTGTAGTTGCCAAGTGTTTACAAGTATTCTGGTTTTATTCCTTCTAGATACATGGTTATACAGGTCATCTTTGCCCATATTTTGTAGACATGGACAAATGACTTGAATAGGCCAATGAAATAAAGGTGAAAGCAATATGGTTCACCTTAGAGAGGAAGTATTAAAGGCCACTATTTGAATTTTTACATTCCCTTCCCCACAACTATTCAATGCACACTGAGAGATCATATTTCTGTATCTTGAGTCTTGACTTAATATAATGAACAGGATCTCCAGACCAAGAGTGCAAACAAAGCATGAAGAGAAATTACCATTTGATTTATTAGGCTACTTAAATTTTGAGGTATATTTTCCTTACTGCAATTTGAAGATGCATTGTAGTTAACTATAACAGGATAACCTAGTGAGGAGATTGGACATTTTCTATGAAACATCAGATAGAAATTCACTGTCTCAACTCCTTAGCTCTGCCATTGTAGCACAAAAGAAGATATAGACAACATGTAAATAAATGCCTATGTCTATAATCTGACTGGAAACCCTGATAGGGTAGTGGATAAGTGCTATGTATGCTAACCAAAGGGTCAGCAGTTCAAATCCATCAGGCACTCCTTGGAAACTCTATGGGGCAGTTCTTTCTACTCTACCTTATAGTGTCACTATTAGTCAGAACCAATTTGATGACAATAGGTTGGTATTCCAACTAAATTTTATTTATGAAAAAAGTAACAGTCTGTTTTAAAGAGTGAGTTGCAGTTTGCTATCCCCTAACCTGGTCTGTCTCAACTAATAAAGTTCCTTTTCACTGTTCTGCATCAATTTTGCTAAATATCAGCAATGAATAAACTTTTCAAGCTCTTTGTTCTGATAAAATATCATTCCTTTTAAGTATCATTTTAGAGAAATCACATAACCATCTATACTGCTGCCGTGTTATAATTTTAACTAAAAAACCTATAATGGAAACTCAGCAATGACTGTAACCTATTTATATGTACCTAATTTACTTCCCCTCCCCCCTCCAGGGAACCATCTTATGGTCTACTCACTTTCCTCGAGTTATCTAACCCAGCTGTTGTTTCATCAGTACATAAGTCCTTGTATTCACAGAAAACAGTTGAGACGATCAATTGTGATATTCTTTATCTGTTTCCAAAATGTCTTCACCTTAATTGTATCTATTTCATACTTAAGCCTTCTGTTAAGTCTTAGATAATAAAAGCGTTTCTTTCAAATTCATGTGGCCTCTTACTTTCAGATCTTTCATTTTGCCATGAATCTTAAGCCACTGTTGATGCCATTTCTATTTTGTAAAATTCAATTTTATAAAATTCTTTATATTCCATTTATTACATTGATTGCTATGCAAAACAGACTCCTTGGTTATCTGTTGAACTGAACAGACCAATTTCTCTGCAATGTTTGAAACTATCACTGATTTCTTGAAGTTCCCTAATGGGTGATATTATGTTCTCCTGCTTCTCCTCCTTCTCAAAACATTAATTTTTTTCTGGCTCTTCATCTATTCTACTTACTTTGTAGGTATTGTTGTTAGGTGCCATCGAGTTAGTTTTGACTCATAGCAACCCTATACACAACAGAATGAACCACTGCCCAGGCTTGCTACATGTCCACAATCGTTTTTATGCTTAAGCCCTTCGTTGCAGCCACTGTGTCAATCCATCTCATTGAGGATCTTCCTCTTTTTTCACTGATCCTACACTCTACCAATCATGATGTTTTTCTCCAGGGACTGATCCCTTCTGACAATATGTCTAAAGTATATAAGATGCAGTCTCACATCTTTGCTTCCAAGGAGCTCTCTGGTTGTACTTCTTCCAAAACAAAGCTGTTTGTTCTTTTGGCAGTCCATGGTACACTGAACACTCTTCACCAATACCACAATTCAAAGACATCAATTCCTCTTCTGTCTCCCTTATTCATTGTCCAGCTTTTGCATGCATATGATGTGATTGAAAATTCCATGGTCATGTGCAACTTAGTCTTCAAGGCGACATCTTTTACCTTAAAATACTTGAAAGAGATCATTTGCAGCAGATTTTTCCCAGTGCAATGCATCTTTTCATCTCTTGACTGCTGCTTCCATGGGCATTGATTTGGAACCAAGCAAAATGAAATCCTTGATAACTTCAGTCCTTTCTCCATTTATCACAATGTTGCTTACCTGCCCAGTTGTGGGGATTTTTGTTTTCTTTATGTAGCGTACAGTTTCCACTGAAGGCTGCAGTCTTTGATCTTCATCCATAAGTATTTCAAATCCTCTTCACTTCCAGCAAGCAAAGTTGTACCATCGGCATAATGTAGGTTGTTCATGAGTCTTTCTCCAATCCTGATGCCTTGTTCTTTTTTGATATAGTCCAATTTCTTGGATTATTTGCTTGGCATACAGATTGAAATGGTATGGCGATAGGATTCAACCTTTACACATACGTTTCCTGATTTTAAACCATGCAGTGTCCTGTTAATCTGTTCGTGTAACTGCCTCTTGATCCATGTACAGAGTCCTTAAAAGCATAATTATGTACTCTGGACTTCCCATTCTCTGCAATGTTAGCTATAATTTCTTATGATCCACACAGTCAAATGCCTTAGCATAGTTGATGAAGCACGGGTAAATATCTTGCTGGTATTCTCTGCTTTCAGCCAAGATCTGTCTGACATCAGCAATGTTATCTCTGATTCCACATCTTCTGAATCTGGCTTGAATTTCTGGCAGTTCCTCCTGCAGTTGCTTTTGAATGATCTTGAGCAAAATTTTACTTGCATGTGATATCAATGATACTTTTTGGTAATTTCTGCATTTGCTTGGATCACCTTTCTTGGGAATTGGCATAAATATTGATCTCTCCTAGCTGGTTGGCCAAATAGCTGTCTTCCAAATTCCCTGGCATAGGTGAGTGAGCAATTTCAATACTGCATCTGTTTGTCAAAATACATCCATCAATTCCTGGAGGCTTATTTTTTTTGTCAATGCCTTCAAAGTGGCTTAGACTTCTTCCTTCAGTATCTTTGGTTCCTGATCATATAATACCTCTTCTAATGACTGAACCATTGACAAATTCTTTCTAGTATAATAACTCTGCATGTTCCTTCTATCTTCTTTTGATGCATCCCAAATGGTTCAATATTTTCCCTGTAGAATCCTTCACTATTGCAACTTGAGATTCAAATTTCTTCTTTAGTTCTTACTTTGTACACGATGGCTATTTCATCTTTTGTTATAATGAATAAAAAGGACATGATGTTTGGTAAAGAAGAGAGTTAATAGAAAAACACAGTGTCCCTCAATAAGATGGATTGACACAATGGCTGCAACAATGGGCTTAAACATAATAACAAGTGTGAGGATGGTGCAGTGCCCAGCAATGTTTCACTCTTGAACATAAGGTTGCTATGAGTTACAGGCAACTTGATAACACCTTACAATGCCAAGCACTACTTGGAAACTCTATGGAGTAGTTCTACTCTGTCCTGTAGGGTTGCCATGAGTTGGAATCAACTTGACAGCAGTGGTTTCGGCTTCTTATTAACAACAACAATTATATCATCTGCTACCACTTTCCCTTTTACTCTTTGTATTACTACCACAAGGGCCTTCCCTCTGTCCTCTGAACCCAAACTGGATAACACTGCTGTTTGATGCAGTCACTATGACAGCCCTCATCAAAAGCTAACTTGCTACTTTTCAAAGATGTTTCCAAACATATCAAGAATATTTTCATCCTACAGCTCTGTCTTCTTTCTTTTCTTCTTATGTTACAATTTCTTAAAAACTCTTCAACTATATACTCTCATTTTGGTCATGATAGTGTAAACCACCTGTTTTAAAAAGCAATGTGCTGATTAGAACACCTTGGCTATTCTAGATGTAATTTTTGATAGACAAAGAATAGTTGAGATAAATTCTTTGGGGGTGAACAACATCCTTCCATCATGGGGTCAGGAGAATTAGATTATTTCTAGCACCTACATCACTGCTGATTAGTATTAGGCTTGTTGCTAATTAAACTCTCCATTTATATCTTCCTCCCTGTTACCTATTGCACAGTTCTTCCCTCAAAAAACATGTGTATTGATTTAGCTGGGCCATAATTTTCAGTGTTGAGTCACTTTTCCCACATGTTGTGAATCCTGCCTCTGTGATGTTGATGAGGGAGATTGTGCAGCAGTGGTGTTGGTGAGTCGGGACTCAAGCTACAAGCTTGTGCGATATAAAAGACAGAAGTGAGTAGCATGTTGGGGACTTCCTACAACAAAGAGAGCACCACTGAGAGCAGAGCATGTCCTTTGGACCTGAGGTTCCTGTGTCAATGTGCTGTCATTGAATTTGAACTCTTGGCCTACAGGACTGTGATAATTTCTCCTGCTGAATAGACTTGTAACTTCTGAGTGGATTTGTAGCTTACTAGACTATAACAATAAAATTTCTCTTTCTGAAGCCATCCAGTTGTGGTATTTTCCTTTACAGCAGTACCAGATAACTGAGACACTCCCCAAGTTGACTCTTACCCTGCTCATTTTCTTGAAATTAATTCATTAACGCTTCCTCTTTGCTAAGTACATGATTTATTTTTTAACACAAAAGTCAAATTTTTAGAGGACACAAAAAAATTGTTTAAGAATGATTTATTCCATGGGATTTAGAAAGCCTGCTGTTGTCCTGGCTCAAGGTGTGCATTTTGCCAATATGCCAACTGGCTTATTACATATTAAAACTTTCTTGGCCTGTTTATTTCTATTTTTAGAGTGATCCACTATTACCAATAGATTTCAAATACATGTTGAGAACATAAAATTCTATGCTTTGTACTTCTGATACAGGATCTTTATTTTAAAATAATTGATCCTCATAAAATTTAATATTCCACTTGGGACAAAAAATAGATTGCTTATTTTAAGACAATATGAATTAAAATAGTTGATTGAAGCATATAACAAAAGAATCAGAAAGGAAGCATAACATTACCTTTACATGAAGGACTTGGACTCCATCCATTCTCCGTGCATACAGCATCTCCTCTTTCACTGTATTCAAAACCTTTGTTACATTTATATTGAAGTCGCTCATTCTCCTTATAGATTTTGTTTGGAGATATAGGATATCCATTTCTAATTTCGGGTAGTTTGCAGGAAAGTTCTTTATGCAAGAGAACAAATTTCAAGATGTTAATTACAAATTAAAGGACTATGACCAAGACAGCCACTCGAAAATACAACTTTTGTTTCATTACATAAATCACCCAATCAAATAAAAGTTTGCTTTGACTAGAATGCTTAATAATTTATCTATTATTCTTAACATCTGTCATGGATTGAATTCTGTCCCCCCGAATATGTGTGCAGTAATTTGGCTGGGGCAGGATTCCCCATATTCTGTGATTGCCTTCCATTTTGTGATTTTCTGATGCTGTAAATCCTAATCTCCGCCTGTGAGGCTGACAGGATGATTATGTTAAAAGAGGATTAGGATAAGACTGTTATACATTCTCTAAGGAAGTTTCCATGGATTGTGGTTTACACTACCCTTTATCCTGTCATCCTATGAAAGATATAAAGAGAGAGAAACAAGAAGAGAATTGCGAACCTCGCACCACCAAGGATGCAGCACCAAGAGAAGAATGTGTGCATCCTTCAGACCTAAGGTTCCTGCATCAGGATGCTCCCTGGGGCTGGAGTCAAGATGGTGGACTAAACGCACATCTCCCTAAATCCGTCTGGAAACCAAGGACTGAAATGATAATTAAGCGGAGCCTTCTGGACACCTAGTGAGCCCTGGGATGCGGCATAGGGCTGTTAATTTGGACTTTATACCACTGAACACAAAACCTCCTCTCCTTCATTGACCCCACACTTCGTGAGCACCAGCTTGCACAGACCAAAGGTAACTCACCATTTCAATTTTTTGTTCCCTCTGTTTTGGCTGGTGGGCAGAACTGGGACTTGACTAGCTGCTGGTCTCAGACGCACTGCTAGTGGGACCAGCAAGCATAATTGCCAGGTTCTGAGAGCCTGGCTTTGGACTCTATACACCTCGGCTCCTCTGGTCAATCAAGAAGTGGAGAAGCCCAGGCAGAGGCCCCTGCCAGACTTGGTTCTCAGGCTGGGAGTTGGCTCCTGCTGGGGGGAGAGTGGTTTTCTAGCAGAGAGGTCGTGTTTTGCACAGTGTCACCTATGACTGGGTCCCAGCAGCGGAGGCTGTGGACTCTGCCATTTCAACACTCTTGGCTTCTTTTTCTGCCAGGAGCCTGGTCCCAGACAGCTGGTAAGCTTGTGTGGGACACCATCTTGTTTTGCTGGAAGGTAGGCTCATCCATACAGAAGCCTCAGCTGGACCTAATTCCTGGGCTAGGAGGCAGTGCCTAACCAGAAGAGACTGCTTTTCCAACAGAAAAGCAGAATTCTATACAGTATTGTCTACAGCTGGGGCCTGACAGCAGAGGCCAGCAGGCCAGCAGCCTTTCTGCATTTTCAGCTAGTTTATAACATCTGGTGTTCAAAATAGAGGTGCTTACTTTGCCAGCTGGGAAGAGGGACATATACACCTGAAAACCTGACTGACTTTGGAAGTTGTAAAATACTTTTTACTTCTCATTTTGAGATGGCCTAGAGAAAAAACTGCAGTCAATCCTCATAGCATCTCTCCCAGCCTCTACTGACCCACATGAAGCCCCAAAGGCAAGATGGTAACCCAGAAGTCACCCACAGCATCAGAAGGCCCCCAAAAGAAACCACCTCAGAACTTCCCAGGCAAAGATTTTCTGAAACTATCACAAGGTGAATACAAAAGGATTATATAGAGAGCCCTCCTAGACCTTATACAAAATGCAGCAGAAAAAAATGAAAAATTAAGCAAGCTGTTCCATCTGATGGAAAATCAGTATTCTGAAATTCAACAGATCAAGACCAAAATCAAAGACACAGAAACTTCTATTCAAAGCCAAGAAAACAGAATGGAACAAATGGAAAACAGAATTTCTGAGTTGTAAGACAGAGCCACTGACTACAGCATCCATGAGGAGAAATCAGAAAAAAGAAACAAGAACAATGAAGAAGCATTAAGAAATATGTGGGACTCCATTAAGAAGAACAATTTATGATTAATTGGAGTTCCTGAACAGGGTGAGACACCTGAGAACACACAGAGTATTGTGGCTGAGCTGCTGACAGAAAACTTCCAAGAAATTATGAAAGAAGAGAATGTAGACATCCAAGATATGTATCTAACACCACTCAATATAGATCTCAAAAGAAAGACTCCAAGACATATTATAATCAAGTTCAAAAAAATGAAACATAAGCAAAAACTCTTAAAGGCAGCAAGACTCAAAGCAAAGCTAGCATTCAGAGGGAAACCCTGTAGGCTTTCGTCGGATTTCTCAGCAGAAACCATGCTGTCACGGAGACAGTGGCATGACACATTCAAAGCCTTGAAGGAGAAGAACTTCCAACCAAGAATTATATATCCTTCAAAACGAACTTTCACATATGAAAATGACATCAAGACATTCCCAGATAAACAGAAACTCAGAGACTTTGTGAAAACCAAGCCAAAGCTACAAGAAATACTGAAATAAGCTCTTGGCTTAAAAGAACAAAGCTGCAAACTTTGTATTTTAGAAGGACACATTATCCAGAAGCCTACTCAGTTAAGGAAGGCTCCAAACAGAATCAAAGCTATAATAGTAAAAGAAATGATCTAGTGATCATATCATGTAAACTATGATATCATCATATTAAAAAGAGGGATGTACTACTACAGTCTTTATAGTCTCCAGATGGAGAGGAAGTTGACAAGATTGGTAGCAGTCAAAATTGGGTGTATGTATAGTTTAGTAAGTGGGATGATAGGGGCAGCTGTAAAGCACAATAAAGAAGCAACAGCATATTAAGAAATGTAATACAGGAGTCTCAACAACCACAAAACCAACCCTGAAAAAGGTGAAAAATCAGCACACAAAGAAGGTCACAGAACAGATTAATAACAACAGAGAAAACATAAACACAAAAATAAACAAATCATAATGGCAGCACTGAAAACATACCTTTCAATAATAACATTTAATGTGAATGGACTGAATGCTCCAGCAAAGAGACATCGAGTGACATCTTGGCTCAAAAGACATGACCCATCTATATGCTGCCTACAAGAAACTCACCTTAGACTTAAAGATATGAACAAACTGAAAATTAAAGGATGGAAGAACATATATCAAGCTAATAATGAACAAAGAAGAGCAGGTGTGGCAATTCTAATCTCAGATAAAATTTATTTTAATGAAAAATCCACCATCGTGGACAAGGATAGACACTATTTATTGCTGAAAGTTTCCATACACAAGCAGGACTTAACAATATTAAATATTTATGCACCTAATATTAGAGCAACGGCACTTGGCTTGGCAATATTAGAGCACCTAAGTACGTCAGAGAAACACTGACTACACTCAAAAAGGAGATAGATCACCCCCACAATAACAGTAGGAAACTTTAATACTCAACTCTCAATATTGGACAGATCATCTAGAAAAAAGCTCAATAGAGACACACAAGACCTTATTGCCACAATTAACCAACTAGACCTCATCGACATAATACAGACATTTCTATGCATCAGTGGACAACTACACCTTCTCCAGTACACTTGGAACATTCTCCAGAATAGACCATGTGTTAGGACATAAAGCAATTCTCAAAGAAATCCATACCATTGAATTAATGCAAAACATCTTCTCAGATCATAAAGCTATAAAAGTCTAAATTAATAGCAGAAAGAACATAGAAAGTGGAACTCATAGAAACTGAACAAAAAAACCATGGATTATAGAAGAAATCAAGGATGAAATAAAGAAATTTATAGATTGCACTGAGAATGAAAACCCTTCCTACCAGAATCTACAGGATACAGCCAAAGTAGTGCTCAGAGGTCAGTTTATCTCCATAAATGCACACATGTGGAAGGAAGAAAGAAACCAAATCAAAGAACTGACCTTACAGCTAGAACAAGTAGAGAGAGAACAGAAAAGGAACCCCTTAGGCACCAGAAGAAAACAGAGCATAAAATTTAAGGCAGAACTAAATGAATTAGAGAATAGAAAAACAATTGAAAAAATTGAAAAGATGCTTCCTGAACAAAGACTGATGCAACGCAAGGACTTTCCTCCAGAGCCAACATGAGGGAAAGCGTTCTCCTAGAGTGGACATCCTGAATTCAGACTTGTAGCCTACTGGACCATGTAAAAATAAACTTTTCTTGTTAAAGCCATCCTCTGTGTGGTATTTCTGTTAGAGCAGTACTAGCTAACTAAAACAACATCCATTTTTGAAGGACAACAAAATTTTTAATAGTTTATTTTGCTTATATTATCTGGTTTGAGGATCAGTTAGTTCTCTCTAAATAAATTTTGGTCAGTAACACTCTTCAAATGTATGAATAAAATATGTTTACTGTGACAAGAATTTTCACTAAGTGATTGGCAAAAGTCACACACTTTCTAGTTAGCAATTACAACGTAATTATGAACTGAACACTTTGTCAATGAAATTAACATCATGCTTCTGAAAAGTAACTTACTTTTTGCTTTTGTGGCTTCACCACCCATCCATGTTTCTAGCCATCATCTTTGACACCAACTTCTCTCAAGTGCTTTCCCTCCTGGAATTATGGCTATATTGGCTGGCTTTCCTAATCTCCAATCTCTGTAATTCATTTTCCTAGTGCACAACTTAATCATCTTTCATGTAGTCACTCTGTTGATCCACTTAGTATATTTCATTGATCCCCAAATCAGGATGGATAAGAGCCATATTCTTCAGTGTCATGCATACAGCACCCCAGAACCATGTGCTGCCTTCCATCACTAGCTTCTGTCCACCTGCATCTCACACCAGGGTCCCCATAAAACATGATTAAGCATAACCCTCACTGCATTTGATTTTCATCCCCAGGGCATAGTCTTCCTATATTTAAAGTCTTCTCAAACATTCTATTCATCCTTTAAGTCTTTTTTTGAGCATCTATAATTCAAGGAATGTGTGCCTGGCCACAGAAATTTAGTTGCACAAATATAAACTCCTTCTATGAACCTCTTGTGCACACAGTATTTACTGAGCTGAATGTCAATATTAGTTTACCAACACTAACTCTAACATCTAGTTTTGTTAGAAATGAGTCCTAAGAAGAGAAATGTTTCTGCATAGATGTCACTGTGAGGTAAACTAGGCTACATTAATTGCAAAGAATTTGAAAATTTTGAATTATGTTAAGAAAAAGGAATTGCAGAAGTTTCTGACAAAGTATTGGTAAAATGAAGCACAGTACTAAGCCAAACAAATGAACATGTTTCATTACAAACGACCAGATCATTAGATTGGTAACAGGACAGCAGTACTACAACTAAAGAAATCTTGGCTTAGCATTAACTATGAAGTTAGTTTTTCAAAGGCAAAGATTGATTTAGTAGACTCAATTTTGTTCATCTAATTTTTAAACTAAACTCACAGTGCAAATATAAAGTTACTTCTTCAAACATCAGTTGTGTTTTTCAGTAACAAATGTCACCAAAGTAAATGCAAAATATAAACCCAAAAGAGACACACTTCCCAGAAGTGTTACCAAAAACAGAATGTCATCATAATGTATCAGAAGAAATTCTTAAAATTAAAACCTATGTATTTTAAGACCAGTAGTACAGTAATGCATCTGTAAGCATAAATGTTTAGCATTCCATTTCACCATATATAAGAGCCAAAAATATTACACTTTTGGTTAAAAGCATGAACTTTGTTGTCAAATAACCTGGCTTTGAATCTTAAGTCCAACATTTTTGTCATAGTAAGCTAGAGCAAGTGATTTCACTTCTCTGGCCCTCAGTTTCTTCAAACATAAAACTGAGATGATAACAGTACAAAAACCAGAGTTGTTTAGAAGGAAAAATAAAATGACACATTTAAAGAACTTGCATCAGTTACAGGGAAATAGTACCTGCTCAATAAGTTAATTATTACATTTTTTATAATGAATGATGTGTTGAAATGCATGTTTTCATAAGCAAAGTAAAAAATATTCAAAAGATCAAATAAAAAGTAAGAGCATCTTACCCACACATTTTGGTGTTTTTCCACTCCATGAACCATCTGCTGTACAATGAATTTCTTTAGGCCCATCTAGCATGAAGCGTGGATTACACTGAAACCGTACCACTTGGCCGAAAGAATATTCCTCGTCTGGTTCAAAAGCATCACTGATAAGTCTCCCATTCTCTGGTTCCGCTACTGGTAAACACTTAACAACTGAAACAAATAAATACAACTTGTTTCTATTACAAATGGAAAATTTTACTGTAAAATGTATTTGTGTGTGCCTGTGTATCATTGTTGTTATTGTGTGCCAGTGAGTCAATTTCTACTCATATCAACCCTACAGACAGATTAGAATAGCCCCATAAGGTTTCCTAGGTTATAGTCTCTACAGGAGGAGATAGCCAGGTCTTTTCGCTAGAGAAGGTACCAGTAGGTTTGATTTGACCTTTTGGTTAGCAGCTGAGCACTTAAGCATTGTACTACCAGTTATCCTATTACATGTATGTATGTATATAATACATATTACATATTGTTGGTGTTGTTGTTAGGTGCAGTTGAGTCAATTCCAACTCATAGCTACTCTATGCGTAACAGAGCAAAACAGTGCCCAGTCTTGCACCATGTCCACAGTCATTTTTATGCTTAAGCCCATTGTTGTGGCCACTGTGTCAATCCATCTGGTCAAGGATCTTCCTTCTTTTGCTAACCCTCCACTCTACAAAGTATGATGTCCTTCTCCAGGGCCTGATCCTTTCTGACAATATGTCTAAAAGTATGTAAGATGCAGTCTTACCATCTTTGCTTCCAAGGTGCACTCTGGTTGTACATCTTCAGAACAGATCTGTTTGTTCAACATTCTACTCCAATAATGCAATGAGAAGGCATCAATTCTTCTGTCTTTGTTTAATTTCAAGTTTTCACATGCTTATGATGTAATTGAGAATACCCTGGCTTCGGTCAGGTACACTCTAGTCTTCAAGGTGACGTCTTCACTTTTCCATATTTTCAGCATATCCTTTGCAGCAGATTTTCCCAATGCAATGCATCTTTTGATTTCTTGACTTCTACTTCCATAAGTGTTGATTGTGGACCCAATTAATATGAAATCTTTGACAATCTGAATGTTTTCTCCATTTGTGATGATGTTGCTGACTGGTCCAGTTGTGAGGATTTTCATTTTCTTGGTGTTGAGGTACAATCCATACTCAAGGCTGTGGTCTTTGAGCTTTATCAGTGTTTCAAATCTTCTTTATTTCCAGCAAGTAAGGTGGTGTCATCTGCATAATGCAGGCTGTCAATGAGTCATCCACCAATCCTGATGTCTCTCTTATTTCTATAATCAGCTTCTTGGGTCATTTTCTTGGCATATTGACTGAAAAGGTATGCATGGAAAGGAAACAACCCTGACACACAACTTTCCTGACTTTAAAACATGCAGTGTTCCCCTGTTCTGTTTGCACAACTGCCTCTTGATCCATATACAGATTCCTTAAGAGTACAATTAAGTGCTCTGGAATTTCCATTTTACAAACGTTAGGCATAATTTGTTATGATCCACACAGTCAAATGCCTTTGCACAGTCAATGAAACACAGGTAAACATCTTGCTGGTATTCTCTGCTTTAAACCAAGATCCATCTGACATTAGCAGTGATATCCCTGATTCCACATCCTCTTCTGAATCCAACTTGAATTTCTGGCAGTTCCTTGTCAATATGCTCTTGCAATCACTTTTGAATGAACTTGAGCAAAATTATACTTGCATGTGATATGAATGGTATTGTTTGAAAATTTCCACATTCAGCGGGCATGCATATGGATCTCTTCCAGTCAGGTGGCCAGGTAGCTGTCCTCCAAATTTCTTGGTATAGACAAGTGAGCACTTTCAGCTGCATCTGTTTGTTGAAATATCTCAGTTGATATGCCTTCAATTCCTGGATCCTTGTTTTTTGCCAATGCCTTCAATGCAGCTTTGACTTCTTCTTTTAGTACCACTGGTCCCTAAACATGCTACCTCTTCAAAAAGCTGAATATCAACCAGTCTTTTCTGGTATAATGACTGTATTCCTTCCATCTTCTTTGGATGCCTCCTGAGTCATTTAATATTTTTCCTGTAGAATCCTTCACTATTGTAACTTGAGGCTTGAATTTTTTCTTCAGTATGAGAAATGTAGAACATGTTCTTCCCTTCTGGTTTTCCACTTCCAGCTCTTTGCACATGTCATTATAATACTTTATTTTGTCTTATTGAGCTGGCTTTTGAAATCTTCTGCTTAGGTCTTTTACTTCACAATTTCTTCTTCTTGCTTTAGGTGCTCGACACTTGAGAGCAAGTATAAGTTTCTTCTGACATCCAATTTGGTCTTTTTTCTTTTCTGTCTTTTTAATGACCTCTTGCTCTCTTTGTGGATGATCTCTCTGATGTCATTCCACAATTCGTCTGGTCTTCAGTCACTAGTGGTCAACACATAAAATCTCTTCTTGAGATGATCCTTGATTTACGGCGGGAAGTACTCCAGGTCATACCTTGGCTCTTGTGGACCTGTTCTGATTTTCCTCAGTTTCAATTTGAATTTGCATATGAGCAATTGATGATCTGTGCCACAGTCAGCACTTGGTCTTGTTCTGACTACTGATATGGAACTTGTCCATCATCTTTTTCCACAGATGTAGTCAATTTGGTTCCTCTGTATTCCATCCGGTGAAGTTCATGTGGACAGTTACTGTTCGTGTTGGTTAAAAAAAAGGTATTTGCAGTGAAGAAGTCATTAGTCTTGCAGTGAAGAAGTCATTAGTCTTGCAAAATTCTATCACGCAGTATCTGGCATAGTTTCTATCACCAACACCATATCTTCCAGTACAGATCCTTGTTCTTTGTTTACAACTTTTGCATTCCAGTCACCAATAATTATCAATGCATCCTGATTGCATGTCCAATCCATTTCTGGCTGCAAAAGTTGGTAAAAATCTTCAGTCTCTTTGTCTTTGGCCTCACTGGTTGCTGTGTAAATTTGAATAATATTATTAACCAGCCTTCCTTGAGGGCATAAGGACATAATCCTATCACTGACAGCGTATTTCAGGACAGATCTTGCAATTTTTTTCTTGATGATGAACACAACACTGTTCCTCTTCAAATTTTTGTTCCCAGTCTAGTACGCCATATGATTGTCAGATTTAAATGACCGTTATTGGTCCATTTCAGCTCACTAATGCCTAGAATATCACTGTTTATGCGTTCCATTACATGTTTGATGATTTCCAATTTTCCTAGATTCATACTTCATATATTCTGTGTTTTCATTATTAATGGATGTTTGCAGTTCTTTGTTCTCGTTTTGAGCCATGCCACATCAGCAAATGAAGATCCTGAGGGCTTTACTCCATCCACATCATTAAGGTCGACTCGGCTTTGAGGAGGTAGCTCTTCCCCAGTAAGTATTCTGAGAGTCTTCCAAGCTGGTGGGCTGACTTTCTGAAACCATATCTGTTATTCACAAGGTTTTCCCTAGCTAATTCTTTTCAGAAGTAGACTGCCAGGTCCTTTTTCCTAGTCTGTCTTAGTCTGGAAGCTCAGCTTAAACCAGTCTACCATGAGTGACCCTGCTGGTACCTAAATACCAATGGCATAGAATTCAGCATCACAGCAACAAGCCAGGCTCCACAGACAGACAAGAGAGTCACTCTGAGTGTACTGGACAAGGAACACTGATCTTTGTTGCCCTTCAGTTTTTTTCCCTGTAAAGTTTCTCAACAATACTTCTCTGCCTCCTTTTGCTCTTGCAGTGGGCTCAGCCTCCACTGGGACCACATTCCAGGAGCCTGTCAGCTCCTTTTTCCCTGCTTTGCCCTTACCAAACCCCAGAGGTGGGTCTATCAGCAACACCGGAATCTCAGGATGGCCTGCTTCAATTCTTGCAAGTCTTTTTCCACTTATCACATGTGTTATACCCAAGCCAAGCCAAGTGCTGTTGAGTTGGATCCGACTTATGGAGAGCATATATACATGTATATAAACATACAAGCATTTTGTGATCACATCAAGATCAGATTGGAGCAAATTGCTTAGCCAGCCAGCCAAGTGCCGTCGAGTCAGATCCGACTCATGGCAACCCTAGGGGCCAGGGTAGACCTGTCAAATTGCTTAAATGTTTCTCATAAAGCATTTAATACACCTGTTTACAACACAGACATGCTGCTAACTAAGAAAAAATGTTTGCCTTTTGATTTTTTTCTCTACAGGAGTAAACAAAAAGTTATTTCTTTGAATGTGAGTTGTATTTTTCAGAAACACAAATGTCACCAAAGTAAATGCAAAATATATAACTTGGGGGGCAGAACAAAGATGGTGGATTAGACACACATCTCCTCAATTCCCTCTAAAAACTAAGGCCTGGATTGATAATTGAATGGAGCACTCTGGAAACCCAGGGACCCCGAGGATACAGCATAGGGTTCACAGGTTGGACTACACACTACTAAATGGGAAACTTCTTCTTTATGGCATGAGCCAGCCCACACTGAGTCCTGCTCCTGTTGACTCACCGGCAGACTGCAGGTAAGGACACTTTTTTGTTATTGTTATCTGGGAGGTGGGGGGGGGGCAGGAGCCAGCAAATAACACTGAACTGCAGTGCTAAAGTAAAAAGAGTATTGTGCAGCAGAGACACAGTGTGTAGGATAGCCACATTTTGAGAGACCAGCTATTGACTGAAGGGACCACTGAACATCCACCCTAGCTTTTCTGAGCTCCACCATAGATTATGCTGTTTCACAGCTGGTAGGGAAGCTCAGCCTGGACACCATCTTGGTTGGCTGGGAGGCCAAACAGAGGCCTCAGCAGGGGATATTTCCCAAGCTGAGAAGCAGTGCCAGTCCAGAAAGTGCTTTTCCAGCAGAAAGGCTTTGTTTAGCACAGTGTTACCTTACAGGTAGGGCCCAGCTGAGGATGACAGAAAGACCATGACCCTTCTCTACTTTGAACTACATCATAACATCTGAGGATGGCAGAAGAGGTGCTTCCATTGCCAGCTGGATGGCCAGATGGCCTGACTGATTCAGGCAGCTGTCAGACAATTCCTAGCTTTTTAAATATGACTGCCTGGAGAAATAACTGCTGAGCATCCCAGTGGCATCACTTCCAGCTTTTACTGACCCACATGATAGGGTCAGTTGATGGCTTCCTTGTGACTCCATAAGTAGGGTGGCATCCTTGCTAGCCAGGAGGCAGAGCCTGCCACCCCAGACAGTCCACTGGGGCCAGTCATTAGAGTACACAGAGGTGGCTGATGACCAACACCCTTCTCAGAATCATGCTTTAGCTCCTGTTAAGGTAACACCAGAGAAACTAAACAGCCTGCAGATGGCCTGAAGGCAACAAGCTGCCACTAGCTATTTAAAGAAACAGCCTACAATGCTCTGGAAATCTCCCAAAATAAAGAATCAAAAAACTTCTCAGATAAAGACTTTCTGAAACTACTGATGATCAAGTACAAAAGGATTATGTATAAAACCCTCCTACAGATTAAACAAAATGCAGCAGAGCAAAATGAAAAATTAAGCAAGCTACTCAAACCTATAGAACATCAATGATCTGAAATCAAACAAATCAATAAAAATTTTACAGAATTAGACAATTCAATCAAAGCCAAAAGAGCAGTATTGAGGAGATGAAAGTCAGACTTAATGATCTTGAGGATAGACCAACTGACACCACCATTCACAAAGAGAAATCAGGGAAAAGAAATAAGAAAAATGAAGAAGTATTAAGAAACTTGTGGGACTCTAGTAAGAAGAATAATCTACAATTAATTGGAGCTCTTTAACAGGGAAGAATAGCAGAAAACACAGAGAGTATTGTTGAATTGCTCACAGAAAACTTTCCTGAAATTATGAAAGAAGAGAATATAGATATCCAAGATGTGTATCGGAAGCCACAAAACCTAAACCCCAGAAGAAGACACCAAGACACTTTATACTCAAGCTTAATAAATGAAACATAAACTCTTAAATGCAGCAGTAAGGCTCAAAGCAAAGCTAACATTCAGAGGGAAACCCTGTAGGCTTTTACCTGACTTCTCAGAAGAAACAATGTTGCCAAGTAAGCAGTGGGATGACACATTCAAAGCCTTGAAGGAAGAAATTCCCAACTAAGAGTTACATATCCTACAAAACTGTCTCTCAAATATGAAGATGAAATTAAGACACTAGCAGATAAGCAGAAGTTTACAGACTTTGTGAAAATCAAACCAAAACTACAAAAAATACTTAAAGAAGTTCTTCACTAAGAAAAACAAAACCATTAAGTGTATATTTAAGGAGGCAATGCAGGACAGAGAACCCAGAAAACTACTAAGTTAGGGAGCTCACAAAACTCAAAGGTATAATATTAAAAGAAGGGAACCAATGATCATATCACAAAAGCTATGACACCATAACATTAAAAAGAGGGATATACTACAGTAGTTACAGCCCTTTCAGATGGACAGGCAGTTAAAAAGATACACAGCAGTTAAAATTGGGTTTAAACTTAAAATAGTAAGGGGGACCATTGGAGTAGTTGCAAAGCACAATAACAATGCAACATATCAAAACAAGAAACATACAACAAACATGAAAACAACATGGAAAAACATTAAAAGTCTACACATAAAGAAGGACTCAGAACAGAATATTAAAGCAACATACACTACACCAACAAAAAAACAAATGCATCCAAATGACACATACCTAGCAATAATTACACTGAATGTATATGGACTGAACACTCCATTAAAGAGACAGTGAGTGATATCCTGGATCAAAAGACATGACTGGTCTATATGCTGCTTAAAAGAAAACACATCTTAAACTTAAAGATATGAACAAACTGAAAATTAAAGAATGGTATAATACATGACAAGCTATACAAAGAAAAGCAGATGTGGCAATACTAATCTGACATAAAATAGATTTTAATGTAAAATCCACCATCATGGACAAAGATCATCACAATTTATTGCTGAAAGGTTCAACACACAAGCAGGATATAACTATATCAAACATTTATACACCCAATGTCAGAGTATCTAAATACATCAAATAAACACTGACTACACTGAAAAATGAGATACATCATTCCACAATAATGGGTGGAGACTTCAACACTCCACTTTCAGTAATGGACACATCATCCAGAGAAAAGCTCTGTAAAGACACAGATCTTATTGCAACAATTAGCCAACTGGACCTCATCAACATATACATAACTTTTTATCCATCATCAGATAAGTACACCTTCTTTGTCAATGCTCGTGGAACAATTTCCAGAATAGACCACATGTTAGTACATAAAAAAGTCTCAACAAAATTCAAACCACTGAATTATTGCAAAGCATCTTCTTGGACCATAAAGCCATAAAAGTCTAAATCAGTAGTAGGAAAAAAAAAATAGATAGAAATTTGAACTTGTGGAAACTGAACAACACTTTGCTCAAAAAGCCATGGGTTATAGAAGAAATCAAGGACAAAATTAAAAAAAAAAATTATGGAATCAAATGAGAAGGAAAATACATTCTACCAGAACCTATGAGATATAGCAAAAGCAATGCCCAGCAGTCAGTTTATCTCTATAAATGCACACATCAGTCAGAAAGAAAAGACCCAAACCAAAGAATTAACACTAAAAATTTAACAAGTAGAAAGAGAGCAACAGACGAACCCCTCAGGCACCAGAAGAAAATAGATGACAAAGATTAGAACAGAACTAAATGAAATAGAGGATAGAAGAACAACTGAAAAAAATAACAAAAGCTGTTTTTTTAAAAAGATTAACAAAACTGATAAACCACTAGTTAACCTTACAAAAGAAAAACAGGAGAGGAAACAACCTGAATAAGAAATGAGATGGGAGATGTCACAAAAGACCCAACTGAAATCAAAAGTATCCTGACAGAATGCTACAAAAAACTGTACTCTAAAAGATTTGAAAACCTAGAAGAAATAGGCAAATTTCTTGATTCACATTGCCTACCAAAATTATCACAAGGGAAAGTAGATCAACTTAGTAAACCCATCACAAATGAAGAGATAGAAAAAGTAATGAAAAAACTACCATCCAAATAAACTCCTGGCCCTGATGGCTTAACTGGAGAATTCTACCAAACATTTAGAGCAGAGTTAACTCCAATAATACCGAGACTATTTCACAGCACAGAAAGGGATGGAATACTCCCAAACTCATTCTATGAAGACAGCATAACCGTGATAACAAAGCCAGGGAAGATTCCACAAAAAAGGAAAATTATAGACCATTATCACTCATGAACCTAGATGCAAAAATCTTCAACAAAATACTTGGCAATATAATTCAGCAACATATCAAAAAAATAATTCTTCTGGACCAAGATGAATTCATACAGGGGATGAAAGACTGGTTCAACATCAGAAAAACAGTTAATGTGATCAACCACATAAATAACACATAAGATAAGAACCACCTGCTTTTGTCAACTGATACAGAAAGGCACTCAACAAAGTTCTACAACGATTCATGCTAAATACTCTCAGGAAAACAGGAATAGAGGGGAAATTCCTCAACGCAACAAAGGGCACTTGTGCAAAGCCAATTGCCTACATCATCCCGAAGGAGAGAGACTAAAATAATTCCCCTGGAGAATGGGAACTAGACCAGGAAGCCCACTCTCACCACTTCTTCTCAACATTGTACTAGAAGTTCTGGCCGGAGCAATTAGACAAGACAAAGAAATAATGGGACTCCATATCAGCAAAGAAGAAGTAAAAGTCTCCCTATTTGCAGATAATATGATTGTGTACATAGAGAATCCTAAAGAATCCATAAGTAAACTATTGGAGCTGTAGAAGAGTTCAGCAAAGTACCAGACAAGATAAACATAAGTAAATCAGTAGGATTTCTTTATACCAACAATGAGATCATCAAAGAAGAAATCATGAAATCAATACCATTTACTATAGTCCCTAAGAAGATACATTACTTAGGAACAAATGTAACCAGAGAAATAACAGACCTTTACAAAAAGAACTGCAAGACCTTACTGCAAGAAACCAAGAGAGGCTTACATAAATGGAGAAACCTACCCTGGTCATAGATATGAGGACTTAACATTGTGAAAATGTCTATTTTCCCAAAGTGATTTATATATACAATGCAATTCCAATACAAACTCCAGTGACACTTTTTAATGAGATGGAGAAACAAATCACCAACTTTGGAAACGAAAGAAACCCTGCGTAAGCAAAGCACTACTGAAGAACAGGAGCACAGTGGGAGGTCTCACATTGCTGATGTTAGAACCTATTACACAGTAGTCAAAACAGCCTGGTATTGGTACAGAAAGAGACATACAGACCATTGGAACAGAGTTGAGATCCCAGAGATGCCACCATCCTCTTATGAATAGCTGGTATTCAACAAAGGCCCTCAGATTATAAACTGGGGTAAAAAAAATTCTCTAACAAATGGTGCTGGCAAAATTGAATATCCATCTGCAAAATCCTGAAACAAGACTCATATATCACACCTTACACAAAAACTAACTCAAAATGGAAAAAGACCTAAATATCAAACCTAAAATGATAAAGATCATGAAAGAAGAAATAGAGTAACAGTGGAAGTGTTAATAGACAGCTTAGACAGACTTTAAAATCTGACAAAGCACAATCAACAGAAAACAGATAAATGGGAACTACTAAGAATCAAACACTTTTTTTGCTGATCCAAAGACTTTATCAAAAGACTTAAAAGATGACTTACAGAATGGAAAAATATTTGGCAACTACGTGTCAGACAGAAATCCGATCTCCATAACCTATACGGTACTGCAAAATATCAAGAGAAGTAAATAATCCAATTAAATAATGAGCAAAAGAGATGGACAAACACTTCACCAAAGAGGACATCCAGGCAGCCAAAAGACACATGAGGAAATGGTCAATTCATTAGGTGTTAGAGAAATTCAAATCAAAATTGCAATGAGATACAATCTCACCCCAACAAGGTTGGCCATGATCCAAAAAATGCAAAACAACAAATGCTGGAGGGACTGAAACTCTCCTACACCACTGGTGGGATTGCAAAATGGTACAATCTCTTTGGAATGCAATCTGGCCATTCCTTTAAAAGCTGGATACAGATATACCAATTGATCCAGTATTCTCATTGCCTGGAATATATCCTACAGAATCAAGTACAGTCACATGAGCAGATACATGCGCACAAATGTTTATTGCAGGACAGTCCACAATTGCAAAAATATAGAATCAACCCAGGTGCTCAAATCACATGAATGGATAAACAAACAATGGTACATACAGTCAGTGGAATACCATACAATGATAAAGAACAATGATGATTTTAGGAAGAATCTTATAACTTGGCTTCAACTGGAAGACATTATGATGAGTGAAATCAGTCAGCTGCACAAGGACAAATACTGCACGTGACTCCTACTAGAAGGACTTAAAAACAGACTCATGTACAGAAGATAAGACTCTTTGGTGACTGCAAGGCAGGGGAGGGATAGAGGGAGTGGACTGGATATAGATTAGATAGTTAATAAAAATTTGATTGGGTGAAAGCAGTGACAGCACACATTAGAAAGAAGATTAACTTAATGGGCTTCAACTGGAAAACTCTTCTAATCTTAACCCAATATTTCAAGGATAGAGTAGCGGGGGTGGGAGTCTGGGGATCACGCCTTCAGGCACATTGAGGCCAATTGACATAACTAGCCTATTGCTAAGAGAGTCCTCTGCACCCCATATTGGTGAGTGGTGTCTGGAGTCTTAAAAGCTAGCAACCTGCCATCTGAGGCACACCGAACCGTCTCAACTCAGCCGAGCAGATGAACGCCAAGGACAACAAAAACATAAGGGGAAAAGAGTTGAGAAGACAGCAGGACCCATGTGAATGGGTGACTATTATTAACATGCGACCAGAAGAGCCAGATGGTGCTCAGTCACCACCAATGGCAGCTATGATGGGGCACACAATATCAAATCCCAGTGGCAACACAAGAAAAAAGAGGTGCACCTCAAGAACTCTTCTGAAAGACTGCAGGTGATGGTCCAAAGGCCTGGGTGTTCTCCTGGGAGCCCTTGACCTGCTGCTACCCCTGATCGTAAATCATTACTGAGCTCAACTTTTCAGAAAGGAATAGATTGAACTTGGGGACACAATGTAACCATATGATGTGTCCACTTTATGGTTGTAAGCATCTATAGGATGCTGTCCTACTGGCCTCTTACTAGAAGGGAGAAGAGAGGGTGGAGAGAAGGAGGCAGGAGATTGTTAACAGGATATGACATTTATAATATGGAAAGGAGGAATGTGCTGTCATTGGGCAAGGAGAGCAGGAGCTGCAGATAGGCGGGCATGCAAATTTAATTTGGATTGTATATTGTCACTTAATCACAATAAAAAATAAATATATATATATATAAATCTTGGGATTAACATATGTAAATTACCACTTAGCCCTGGTGTACTGTAATATTGTATTGCTAAAATGTGTAAAATCAACTTCTATGAGTACACTAACTTCAATAGAGAAATGATCCTTAGTTTTTTTATCCTCTTCAACATCATCATTTGAAGTAATTTGAGCACTTCTTTTGATTTTGGTTGTTTTCCAACTTCCCTAAAGTGATAACGTTCAAACTTTATTTTACAGTAGAATGACTAGGGTGCTTTTGAAAAATGTAAATTTTAGGCATTATCTTCTCACCTGCAAGAAGCCATAGTGTCAGAGTGGTTAAGTGCTTGGCTGTTCATCCAGTGGTCAGTGGTTTGAACTCACCACTGGTTTGAATTCTTCAGAGAAATACCCGGCAGACTGTTTCTATAAAGATTACAGCTTTGGAAACCCGATTGGGCAGTTCTACTCTATCCTATAGGTTGCTACATCTCCAAGGCAATGGTTTTATCCCCTCACATTCAGAGATATTGACAAAATAGGTCTCCTTTAGCAGCCAGAAATTTCAGTTAACAAGCTCTTCAGTTGATCCTGATGTAGCTGTACTCCAGAGCACCTCTAAATGAAGCATTCACCCCTTTCTGTCATTTCATAAATGAAAAGTCGTCCATTCTCTTCGAGTGATCACTTTGCTTCTCTCTAGCTTGTCTTTCTCCACTTCTCACTGTGGAACTAGGAAACACTTTTGGTTGGTCTTTGATTCTTTTATTTCCACAATGAACAGAGACTGGGATTACTAGCTTAAACATGAAAACAGGCTCTACATTTTTATTTTCACTGTTTGCTCTATGGGTAAGTAGGGAAAGGTAGAACTCTCTTATTTCTTATTTCTGTTTTTCTGTAAGATCAAGACCACAGCAGACTCTCCATCAGCAGGGAAGTGGGCAGATAAATTTACATTACGTTTTCTACTTCAGCTTTTACCAGGGATTCCTGCAGCTGTTTCGTTATTGGGTAAGTGTCTGTCCATTAATGAAAGTACATTTCTGACCTCTGTTTATATAATGCACCTAGCTTGGCTTGACTTTATGTATTTCTAGTGGCTAGAACCCAGGAGAGTAAAATGAGTTTTGGATGCCCTGGTCCAGAACTTTGACTATTAAATCAGACTGGGCTGTATTCATTCTTGGTAAATTAAATACAAAACAATACAGCAGTGAAAAGACTAGAAACCTACTCTTGGTACTATTCTAAAAAACACTAAAATAAATAACTTGAAATAATCTAATCATAAATTCTGAGGTTATTTTAATGTAACATATTTTAAAAATTATTTCATAGTTTGTGTATTTTAATATACTTTAAAACAATTTCACACCTACCTTCACATATAGGAATATTATTGGTCCATCCATCTGGTTCACATTCACGGTAATTAACGGAACCTAGCATCTGATACCTGAAAAATAAAAAATAATAGAATGGTGAAATAATGTATTTATTTGCAATTTTAATTTTAAGGAAGTTCCACTTCAGCAAAAATTCATAGCATGTGCATTTTCTCCTTTCTTCATCCCTGCCTCCTGCCCCCTCCCTTCCTCCCTCCACCTTCCCCTCTTTCTCCTCCTTCCCTGCCTTCTTTGCCTCCTTTCTTCCTCCCTCCCTTACTCATCTCCTTCCTTGCTTCCTTCCTTCATCTCTTCTTCCCTTCCTCATCCCCTCCCTTCCTCCCTCCCTCCCTCCCTCATCTCATTCCTTCCTTCCTCCCTCCCTCCCTCACATCTGTCCTTCTTCCCTTCCTTTGTCCCTCCCTTTCTTGTTTCCTCCCTCCCTTCCTTGCTTCCTTTCTTTATTTCCTTCCATTCCCATTCCTGTCTTTCTTAAGGAAGACTGTCAGGTTTTCAGAATCATGGCACTCAGGATCATGTTCTTTGGTTCATGAGATCATTTCATTTATGTTTTGCGTATAGTATTTGTGCATGGGATTCTTATTTTCCAACTGAGTTGATTTGTTAAGGAACCATGTAGACACAGTAGTTAGGCACTTGGAAGCTAACTGAAGGGTGACTGCTTCAAATTCACCAGCTGCTCTGTGGGAGAAAGATGAAGCAGTCTGCTCCTATGAAGATTTACAGCCTTGGAACACATATGTGGCAGTTCTACTCTGTCCCGCATTGTCGTGATCAGTTGGAATTCAACTTGATGGCAATACTTTGGATTCCTTAGGGGAAGGAGGTTGTTTCCTCTGTAACACATAATAATGTAATAAATTCTATGGACCATCACACACACACAAAAAGCTAAAAACATACATGTAAACATGTATTGCCATTGTGTCAGTTCTCATTCGTAGTGACCCTATCAGACAGAGAAAAACTATCCACCAGGGTTTCTATGGAGTGACTGGTAGATTGAAACAGCCAACCTTCTGGTTAGTCACCAAGTTCTAAAGTGCTGTGCCACCATAACTGATAAAAATGTAGTAATTAATGGCTACTCATACATCCCCTATCCCAGTTCTAGTCAATATCTCTGCCTCCTGCAATCTGTCCCTGTAATACTTTGTGGATTTTATACTTTTGCCTTTCTATGTGATCAAGAATAGTGTCCAGCAAAATTCTTCGTGTATAATTTATTTTCAAGACTTGTCATTTCCCCACTTCCATCCTAAGGATTTTCCGAGAATATGGCCAGTGGGTTCAGTGTGTTTGTGCAATCCATTCAATATTTCATTTATTTCATTACAATAACTTTTAAAGCTCACTCTTCTAATCTATAGTGCTCTACTTTAACATAAGTTCCTTGGTGTAGGTGCAAGATATGCAATCAGGGATAGAGACTTTTGATCAAGACAAAATATACTTCTCATTTTATTAATCAAGTGCATTTTCAATATTAGAGATAAGGATTTAGTCACAGTGAACACCTGGAGGCAAAAACCTAAGATATCCAAAAGAGAGACAGAAATATTTTAATCATCATAAAACAGTTATTTTTTTTTTAATGGGCCATTCATAATCAGGCTTTCTTCACCTCTCAGTAAGGGTTTTTCTACCCATTGCATAAGCAAAACCAACTTGCTCCTTCAGAAAATTCTTCTTTTATCACTGTTGATTTGTTTCTAATATTTCAATGTACTGAAAACTTCTATTAAATGGTCATTTCAAAAAGTTAAAAGTTTGTAGTCAAGTATTTACTTAATCGTATGTCCATTCCAGCAATTAATTCATTCCCTAAAGGTCTCCCGGAACTTCTCCCACTTCCTCTATGGAGCCTCCCAGGACCCATACAGAGAAGAGAGGAAGGTCAGAGAGAGATTGCCCATATGTTGGTGATTGGAGGAAAAGTAATGACTCATGTCTCTACATGCCTAGCTAGGCAAAATTCCAGGAAAGTTTTTTGTACTGTACCTTAACATTGTCTATAAGGTAATATTGTCTATAGGTTAGTAAGACTGGCTATTCAACACTGAACACTCTGACAGGTGGCTGATATTCAGCTGCATATGTATTAAGCACAAAAAAGTAGATGAGAACAAGAAACAAAAAAGAGTAGAAACAGAGGTGCAGAGTCAGTTAAAAAAAAAAAAAAATACATGCCTCAGATGGATAAAACACTGCCTAAATAAAATTTTAAAATAAAATGGTTCTATTTACTGACCCTGGAATGGTCCAAAGACTTTTATTTCACTGACAAATAACTAGTGCTTTTTGAAGGCCCAAGGTGAGTGGTAGAGAGAGACACTCTCACGAACGGGCTAGAGGAGGGCTTACTGATAATGTACATAAAATTAAGGATGCAAAGGTGAGCTAAGCAGAATCAGACTTAGAGGCAAGGTGTGGTTAATTTTTTTTTTTAGTATTTTATTGTGCTTTCAGTGAAAGTTTACAATTCAAATCAGTTTTCGATATAAAACCCTACTCACACAACCGTGCACCTCCAACTGTTTCTCCCTGACCCACCTCCCCTATTCTCCCATGACAGCACCCTCCTCCTTTCTGTCCTGCACTTCCCAGATCCATTCAACCCATCTCCTGTCCCATTCCACTTTTTCATCTCACCTCTGGATAACAGCTGCTGAGACAGCCTCATGTATGTATTTAAGCCAAGAAGTATATTCTTCACCAGCACCGCTCAATATCTTATAGCCTGGTCTAATCTTGTCTGAAGACTTGGCTTTGGTACTGTTTTAAGTCTAGGCTAACAAAGTCCAGGGACCATGTTCTTAAGAAACTCTCTAGTCTGACAGATCATCAAGTGTGATCTTGTAATAGAATTCTAGTTCTGCACACCCATTTTTCTCTTGCTACATCAGGGATTTTATGATGGGTTCCCTGTAAGGGCAGTCATTGTTGGTGGCCACATCATCTAGTTCTTCTGGTATCATGCAGATAGAGTCTCTGGATCATATTGTACCTTCTATCTACTGGGCTCTTATTTTCCTCATGTCTTTGATGTCTTTTGTTCTCCTCTGCTCCAGGTGGATTGGGACCAACGGATGCTACTTTAGAAGCCCACTTACTAGCTTTTAAAACCCCAGACACCACTCACCAAAATGGTATGAGGAAAAATTTCTTTTTAAAAACTTAGTTATGCCTATTAATCCACCAAGCACTCCTTGAATACTCTGGGGGTCAGTTCTACTCTGGGGGTCAGTTCTACTCTGGCCCCTAGGGTCGTCATGAGTCGGATCTGACTCGATGGCACTTGGCATGGCATGCCTATTAGCCTCAGTGTCCCCCAAAAGCATGGTCCCCAGACTTTTCTCCCTGCCACTCTGTCCTTCAAAATGTTGGGTTGTATTTAGGAAACCTTTTAGTTTTTGATGTAGACCAGTTGTGCTAACCTCCTTTCTACTGCATGCTGTCACTCCCTTTCCCCAAACCCAATTCCTTTCAACTATCTAATCTATGAATACCTCTCTCCCTCCCTTCTCACCCCTGGAACTTTCAAAGATTATTCTGTGCTTCAACCTCTCCTTGAGTCATTATAATAGTGGTCTCACACAACATCTGTCCTTTTGCAACTGTCTAACTTCACTCAGCATATCTTCCAGATGACTCTACATATAAAAAGTTTCCTAAAATCAGCCTTATTCTTTATCATTGCATAGAGTTCAATTGCATGAATATACCACAGTTTGTTTATCCATTCATCCACTGATGGGCACCTAAGTTGATTCCATCTTTTTGCTATTGTGGACAGTGCTGCAACCAATATTTATGTACAAGTACCTGTTCATGTGACAGCCCTTATTTCACTAGGATGTCCTCCAAGGAGTGGGATATTGGGTCAGATGGCATTTCTATTTCTAGCTTTTTAAGAAAGTGCCAAATCAACTTCTGAAGTGACTGTACCATTTTATATCCCCACCAGCAGTGTAGAAGAGTTCCAGTTTCTCCATATCTTCTCCAACATTTATTATTTTGTGCCTTTCAGACTAATGCCAGCTTTGCAGGGGTGAGATGGTATTTCACTGTAGTTTTGATTTGGATTTTTCTAATGGTTCATGAAAGTAAGCATTTCCTAATGCATCTGTTAGCTGCCTGGATGTCGTCTTTGTTGAAGTAACTTTATATCCTTTGCCATTTTTTAATATGGTTATTTGACTTGTTGAGGTTCTGCAGCACTCTAGATTATGATGCTGATTAGATTCATGATAGCCAAAAGTTCTTTTGCAGTTTGTAGGTAGTCTTAAGTGTTTGATTCTTATGAGTTCCTAGTTACCTATTTTCTCTTCTGGTGTTTGTGGATTGCTAAAAATAATTTGTAGTGTGTTGCTGCCTCGTATTAGGGCTCCCAGCGTTATACCTATTTTTTCTTCTACTACTTTTATTGTAAATATTTTATATTTAGGTCTTTGATTCATTTTGAGTTAGTTTTTGTGCATGGTATGAGATGTGATTTATTTGTTTGTTCATTTTTGGTAGAAAGATATCCAGTTATGCCAACACCACTAGTTAAACAGACTGTTTTTTGTCTAGTTTATGGAATTTGGAACTTTGTGAAATATCAGCTGCACATAGGTGGATGATGCTATATCTGAATTCTCAATTCTGTTTCATTAATCTATATATCTATTTTTATACCAGTATCAGGCTGTTTTGACTACCATGGGAATATAACACGTTGTTGTCTTGTGTTTTTCTTTGTATACATCTTGTATGTCTCTGATAAGGTTTATTCTTAGGTATTTTATCTTCTTAGCTTCTATTGTAAATAGTTTTGATATGATTTCCTCTTTGATGATCTCCTTGTTGGTATAAAGGAATCCAGCTGATTTATGTATGTTCATCTTGTATCCTGGTGCTTTGCTGAACTCAGTTCCAGTAGTTTTTCTGTGTGGATTCTTTACGGTTTTCTATGTATAAAATCATATGTACCATCTGCAAATAGAGATACTTCTACTGCTTCCTTACCAATTTGGATGTGCTTTATTTCTTTATCTTGACTGATTTCTGTGGCTAGAACCTCCACAACAATGTTGAGCAAGAGTGGTAACAATGAGTAGCCATGTCTGGTTCTTATTTGATTCTACACATTCTTTATTCTATACTCAATTTCTCAAGGGGGATGCTTTCAGACTCTATTTTAGGATGATGTTGGCTCTTGGCTTTGTATAGATGCCTCTGATTATGTTGAGTAATTTCCTTTCTATTTGTATTTTTAAGATAAACGGGTGACGGACTTTATCAAACACCTTTCTGCATCATTTGACACAATCAAGTGGTTCTTGTCTTTTATTTATGTGGTTGATTCCATTAATTGATTTTCTAACGCTGAACTAATTCTACATCCCTAGTATAAATCCATTTGGTCAGGGTGACTATTTTTTTGATATGTTATTGAATTTTGCTGTCTAGACGTTTGTTGAGGATTTTCGCATTTAAATTCTTGAGAGATATTGGTCCATAATTTTCCTTTTTTTGTGCCATCTTTACCCCATTTTGATATCAGGTTTATGTTGGCTTTATAGAATGAATTTGGGAGTATTTCATCTTTTTCTATGCTCTGGAATACCTTTAGTAATAGTGGTGTTAACTCTTCTGTAGAACTATGGTTTAAATCACCAGTGAAGCCGTTAGGGCCAAGGCTGTTCTTAGTTGGAAGTTTTTTTTAATTGCCTTTTCAATCTCTTCTTTTGTGATGAGTTTATTTACTTGTTCCACTTCTGTTTGTACTAGTCTTAGTAAATTATGTATATCTAGAAATTTGACTGTTCCTCTACTTTTTCAAATTTATTAGAGTACAATTTTCATAGTATTCTTTTATGATTATTTTAATGTCAGTTAGATGTGTTTATATATCATTCATCTCATTTTTTATTCTAATTATTTTTTTGCTCTCCTGTTTTTCTTTTGTCATTTTGACTAAAGGTTTATCAATTTTATTGAACTGTCACAAAAAAAAAGAAAGGAAAGAAAACAGATTTGGTCTTGTTAACTCAATTATTTGTCAGTTCTTTAATTCCTTTAGTTCCACTTTAATTTTTATTGTTTGCTTTCTCCTATTGCCTGGGGAGTTCTTTTGCTACTGTTTTTCCACTTACTTGATCTGTATTGTTGTTTCTTTGATTTGAGCTGTTTCTTCTTTTTACATGTGTACATTTATTAAGATAAATTGACCTCTGAGCACTGCTTTTGCTGTGTCCCGTAGGTCCTGGTAGGATGTGTTTTCATTCTTATTTGATGCTATGGATTCTTTTATTCTATCCTTAATTTATTCTATAACCCAGTCAGTTTTGAATAAGAGTTGTTCAGTTTCCATGTGTTTGATTTTATTTTCCTTCTTTCTGTTGTATCTAATTTTATGGCTTTATGATCTGAAAAGATGATTTGTAATATTTCAATACTTTGAATTTTTTAGAGAATTGCTTTGTGGCCTAATATGTAATCAGTTCTAAAGAATGTTCCATGTGCACTGGAAAAGAATACTTGGTTGCTGTTGGGTGTAGTGTTCTGTATATGTCTATAAAGTCAAGTTGGTTGATTGTGGCATTTAGATCTTCTGTGTCTTTCTTGAGCTTTTTTCTAGATGTTCTGTTCTTCACTGGCAGTGGTGTGCTGAAGTCTCCTACTATGACTGTGGAACTATTTCTCATTAATTAGTGTTTGTTTTATGTATTTGGAGCCCTGTCATTGTGTATGTAGATATTTCATGTGGTTATGTCTTCCTGGAGTACTGATCTTTTATTATGTATATCTTTTATCCAATGAGGTGGATTTTACTTTTAAGTTTATTTTATCAGATTAATATTGACACTCCTGCTCTTTTTTTGGATGCTGTTAGCTTTATTTATTTTTTTTTCCATCCTTTTAATTGTAGTTTGTGTCTTTGAGTCTGAGATATGTCTTCTGTAAGCACTGTATATATGGGCCAAGTTTTTTAATCCAGTCTGCCACTCTCCGTCTATTTATTGATGCGTTAAGTCCATTTACTTTCACTCTGATTACTGATAGGTATGAGCTTAGTGCTTTCATTTTGATATGTCTTGTGTGTTTTGACAGTTTCTTTATTCCACTTCATTTTCTGTGTTAAGTCTTTTTCTTTAGGTGTTTTCGGTTTATCTTTTTTAATGTCAGTGGTTTTGTATTTGCTGAGACTTCATGGTTTTCTTCTTTTTTATTTTGATGTGTAGGATAGATGGTTTCCTTTGTGGTTTCCTTAATATTTATCCCTATTTTTCTAAATTAAACCAGTCTTCTTTATATCTCCTTGACTTCCTCTGCATATGAAAGATCTATGACTACATTGTCTTCTGGAGCTCCCTTTTTTTGTTACAATGTTTACATAACGACATCTCCGTTTCCCTATTTTCAGAGTTTTGTTGCCTTTGATTTATTTTTGAGATTCCCCTATTTAGGTTGATATCTAGTTGCTCTATTCTGTGTTCTCATCTTGGGTTGTTACACGGTGTTATTGATTTTCTAACCAAAGGACTCCCTTTAGTATTTCTTGTAATTCTGGTTTGCTTTTGCAAATTCCCTAGATTTCTGTTTATCTGGAAATGTCTTAATTTTCCTACTATCTTTGAGAGACAGTTTTGCTGGATATGTAATTCTTGGCTGGCAACTATTTTCCTTCAAGACTTTGTATGTGTCATTCCATTGCCTTCTTGCTGCATTGTTTCTACTGAATAGTCTGAATTTTGTCTTATGGATTCTCCATTGTGGTTATTTTTCATTTATCCCTAGTCACTTCTAAAAGTATCTCCTTATCTTTAGCATTAACAAGTTTAATTATAATATGCTTTGGTATCTTTCTTTTGGTATCTACCTTACGTAGCATTCTATCAGAGTCTTGGACAGGAATCTTTTCATTTTTCATGCTATCAGAGAAATTTCCTGTCACCAAATCTTTGATAATGTTCTCTGTATTTTCTGTTATCTCCACCTTTTCTGGTACTCCAATCATTCATAGATTATTCCTCTTCATAAAGTCCCTCATAATTCTTAGTGTTGCTTGACTTTTTAAAATTCTTTCATTCGATTTTTCCTCGAGTATGTTGATATTATGTACTTTATCTTCAGTCTCACTAATTCAGCCTTCCATTGCCTCAAGTTGACCCCTTTGACTTTTTATTGAGCTGTCCAATTGTGTAATTTTATTATTAATATTCTGGCTTTCTACTTGCCACTGTATGCTTTCTTGTAGCTTGTTAAATTCAGCATTATGCTCTGCTGCATTTTGCCACATCTCCTTTCTCATTTCTTGAAGATTTCTAAATATTAATCTTTGGTATTCTAACTCATAATTCTAGGAAGTTCTCTTCCTCTGGAAAATTTGATTCTTTGTTTTGAGAGCTTTCTGAAGAGATCATGGTTTGCCTCTTCAAGTGATTTAACATGGACTCCTGTTTCTGAGGCATCACTAAATTGTATTTATTTGACATTTGTAGACTGTGTTCTAGTGTCTACTTTTGAAGTATATTGTGTTCTTCTTACATGGATTCAGCTTAGGTGTCTAGATAGTTAGTAACCTAGTGTATAGTGTAAGCTGTCACCTACTGTCCTAGATGGGCAGGGGTGATAGGTATAGGCACAGGTGCCTTGCTGCACCCACTGAAAAACAAACAGGGCTAACAGGGTTCCTTAGTGTCTTTGAGGATGGTGTATCCCCTTATGTCTGAATCCAGGTGAAGGAATACTTTCTGCCCTGATTTTCCAGCTTAGAGGAGTCAGCAGGATTTTTCTTTCCCCCCACTTCCCCAAGTTTGTTAAATTTTTTTTCCCCCTCTGAGTCTCAGAATGGCACAGGGTGGGCTTAAAGGGTCCTCCTTCTGGCTCAGTTCACAGTGCCAGATTCCAGAGTGAGGTGTAGTACAGAGAAGGGATGGGGTGAATGGCTCAGGGCAGGTTCGAGTAGTCCTACTTCTGGCCCAGTTACTGCAGTCAGACTCTAGTACTGAGCTCAGTGCAGAGAAGGCAGAGGGGAACACAAGGAAAAGGGATACAGACGCATCTTACAGAAAAGAGTCAGATCAGCATGTGGCCAGTTATATACAAAGACAGCTTTCGACAGACTGGTGCTGTCTCTTACTGGTGCCAGAGGTGCAAGTGGATTCTCCAGACAATTATTCTTATTGATGAGAATGCCCACCAACCACCACTCTAGGCTCACCACGTGGTGGCTGCAGCCATCTCCCAGAAGGTCAAGTCTGTGGAATCCTATGTATTTCTGATGCTACTCTCCCTCCCCTATTGCTCACTCCAATTTCTTAACTTTTGCTCTGAAGTTCAAGGCTCCTAGGATGTCATATATGGTGGATTAATTTGTTCTTTTGACTTTTTGTTGTTAGAGAGGGTCACAGGAAGTGTTCACCTACCCTGCCATCTTGGCCCCACTTCTGTGGCTAATTTCTTCTACAAATTATACATGTTGTGAGTTACTGAGATTTAAGGAATGATATGAAAGAAGTCTATGAATTTAGACTCTTTGCCAGGTCAAAGACAGACCCTAAATAGGCTACAGTGGGCTAGACTGATAGGAGTATTTCAAACATGAAGGAAAGAGTAAACTGGACAGTTCATGCTCAGGCAGACTTTTCTGTTTGGCTATGTACAAGGTCAGTAACAATGACTAAGGATTAGGATAAAAGTGTGTTTATAATGGTTCCATCAGTTAGTCACCCAGAGAGACTAAAATCAGAAAAACTAATACTAATAAATGACTACAATATAATAGAATTCCTGAGTAGTGCAAATAGTTAACATACTTGACTGCTAACCAAAAGGTTAGAGATTTGAATTCAACCAGAGACATCTTGGAAGAAAGGATTAGAGATCTACTTCTGGAAAATGAGCCACTGAAAACCTTATGGAGCACAGTTCTAGTATGATAGATACGCGGTTGCCACGAGTTGTAACTGACTTAACAGCAACTGTTTCCCTTTTTTTTTTTTTTAATGGTATCACAGAAATTCTTTTAAGGGCTTTAAGCATGTCTTATTTCTCTCAACAATTCTGTGACACATATAATGTGAGGAAATGTGAAGAAAGAAATATTAAAGAAAAAATGCATAGTTACTGTGTAAGTAGAGTTTTGGAATATAGACTTCGTACCTTGCCTGACCACTAGATTATTATATTTTATTGCATCACAGCAAGAAATAAACGAACTGGAATAGTAATTTGTTGATATTACTTATATTTATGTTGTATAAAATTATAGTAACCCTGGTTTTTACCTGCAGTAAACATTTTTCAAAGCAAATCGTTTCTTCAACTGGGCATACAGAGGAAGTACTAAGTATTGAGATTATACAGGAAAACCCAGTGGATGGTAAGAGAGTATAGAGTGCATGATTCTCAAGAGAGTATCAGTCTTACTCCACATGGCAAGAATAATTTTCAGATGATAGAACCCCAGGTAACGGACCCACTGCCACTGAGTTGATACTGACTCAGAGTGATCCTACAGGACAGAGTAGAACTGCCCATAGTGTTTTCAAGAAATGCCTGGTGGATTTAAATGGCCAACCTTTTGGTTAGCAGTCATAGAACTTATCCACTGTGCCACCAGGGTTTCCTAGGTAATGGCATATGTTTGTTCTCATGTCCAACCCAACTTACAATGATTTGTGTATCACAGAAGAAAATGTTTTCTGACCATGTGCTTTCTTCATGATCCTTGTACTTATTGTAATATAGTGATTATTACTATTACTTCAGTGTGAAAGTTCTTACTTTCTTTAAATTTTACTAGGTATAATTGTTGGCTGCAATACACTGAATTACCACATACTCTATATACAGTAGAATATGATGAAGATTTTGGGAGAATACTTATTTTTACATGTGCTTTCTTCCTATAGCTACACTATACCAGACTAGTTAAGATTAACCTCTATTTTTGAATGTTATATGGTATCAAAGTACAATTTTTTTCCCATTTTAAGCTTAATTTTTCAGGTTACTTGTAAAATTCTAGAAGAAAAATCATTTAAAAAAATAAAGTCATACAGTTTTTATAGACTGTTTGAAAGATAATCTGCTTTTTAGTTGACTACATACCCTTCATCACATGTGTAAACAACTTTTGCTCCATATTCAAACTCTTGTCTTTCTGTGAGCTGGAAAGAACCAAAGGGAGTGTCTCCAGGATGTCCACAAGGCTTTCCTATAATGAAAAAATATATATGTGTGTGTGTATGTGCAAATATATATATATGTACATATTGCATACCAATTATATATATATGTACATATATATAATTGTATATATGTATGTACATATATATATAATTGGTATGCAATAAAGGGGAGCACATTTTATGTAGGAGCTTGGAGACAAAGATATCGGATATATTAGAGGACAGCAAAGAAGACAGGGAAAATAAAAAAGAAATGACAAAGTTACTATTTTATAACTGAGTTTATCTGTATGTTTGCTTTCTAAATTTTGCAAGATCATAACTTCCTTTTGTAAATAATGATAACATACTGTTTTGTATGTAAATGATGACTCTGATAGAATTCAGCTACTCTTGCTACGATACCAAATTTTAAATATTTTCACAAGTGCATGAAGTACTTACTCCGACATATTCTGGATGGATTAAGAGCCTCCCATATACCATTGTTGCACTCCAGTGTAATAGTTCCAAGAGTTCTAAATCCAGGGCGGCATTTGTATGTAGCCCGAGTACCTTCAAGATATGTTTGGTCTGACCAGGAACCTGTCAGAATTTCTGAATCTCTTCTTGGAGGAGGTCCTGTACAATCTACAAGCAATAAAAAGAAAAATAAGTACTTGAATGACAAGTGTACAGTGTATTTAAGATAATTTGCTTTTAAAAATAATTTTGCAGTTACAGGTCTATCCAAATGTATGTTACAGTATATGTAGAGTATGTATTTTATTTTATAAAAACTGGATCTACATCACTTTGTAGAAATGTTCACTATGCAAAAATAAAGTAATAATTTTCCAAGACAATAAACATGCCTAGCTGAATTCTTTTTAATTACTGCAATGCATTCTACTATTTATTAATTCAGGAAGTATCTATTAAGTACCGTTCTAAATTCTGAAGGGAAAAGTAAATGAAACAAAGTTTTTGATCTCATAATGTTTATACTGTAGCAGGGAAAAACCGAAAAAAACAAAATTTAGTTAAATTAGAAAAAAAAAAAAACCTGCCATTGTTTCAGTTCCAATGGATAGTGGTTCTATTGGAAAGGAAGGAGTTCCTAGTGGATTCCAACTGCTGACTTTTTGGTTAACAGACATAGCTTTTAACAACTATATGCCACCAGTGTTTTTCTATTAGAGAAAGTGCTTATTAAATAGACCTTCAGAGAGGAATAATATGCATTATAGGCACAAAAATATTATGGACGTAAATTTGGGGGATAACGCTTAAATGCATTAATTAGGGAAAAGGCAGTAAAAAGTATGAGATGATCACAATTATCAAAATGATAGAAAAACACCAGCAATGGGAAAAGGAGTAAATGGAAAATAATGACAAGAACAGAAATGAAATTATGTATATAATTTCTCTACATACTATATATAATTATATATACATGAAATATAGACTGTCAACTCAAAAAAGTTACTTATTTGACAAGGTAAAGGAAACTGATAAAGTCTTGGCAAGACTTATCAAGTGAAAGGGGGACAGACAAAAGGCACAAATAATCAGAATCAAAATTAAAAGATACCACTAGAAACCTTGCAAAGATTTAATATGCTTTAAATGTACTCTATAATACATTTGAAAATACAGATGAATAAGACAAATTCTTAGAGACAAATATGGTTTCACCAACACTGACTCAAGAAAGTTTTCAAAACCTCAAGAGTTCTACAAACAAAATATTCATACAGATAACTCTCCTGACTCAGTTTGTAGAATAATTGGCTTCCCAGGTGCTTATACAGAACAACCAAGGAGAAATAGTCTTGTTATTAAAATATGACAAAGTTATAGAGGAAAAAAAGGAAATGAGCAAAAGTCTTGTACAGATACTTCACCAAAGAGAAAATTCACATGAGAAACAAATTTGCAAAAAATGGTAAAACTGAAAATAAAAAAATGGCAAATTCTAAGATACCACAATACATATACATCGACTTATTGTTTTCATTGTGAATTTCTTTTCCTTGCTTAGTTTTACAACATGGATTTAACATTATGTTCTAGAAATTCTTTTGAAAGGGCAAAAAGCAAAAACTACAACTGAGCCAAATCCCGTCATGGTATGTATGCTTCACGAAAATGTTTAACAAAATTTTAATGGAAATAAAGCTGTAACTGAAATTACAAATAATACTCATGTGCGTTCTCACATACACTAATTTATCTCTGAGGTTCTGCAAATTTTTATCCCATTTATATCAAGAAATGTGTAATAAGTGGCTCCACATTGCAATGTTTAGATCGTTATAATTTCACCAAACACGCAGTTAGTCCACTAGATGGTGCTAATATACTATCCCAACAAGAGTCCTCTCCGCCCCACCCAACCAAAAAGATGAAAAAGAGGCGCCTGTGTTTCTCCTTTTTTAGATTTCTTCTCCTTTTTTTTAAGTGGAAAGTTTCAGTTTAAACGCAGAGTAATATGTGTGTTTTCCACTTCTGTAATTCAGACCTGCGTAATGGTGTTCAGGTACTGGAGAAAGAAACTGTTTGAATTTCTAATGCTGAAGCCAACATTGCAAGTAAAACTGTTTTGCAAGAACATATTAATACCTTGAAAAATTTAATCCTTTCCCTTCTATTAGGCTAATTAAAAAAAATAATAACACAATTTGTCTTACCAATTAATGTATTCGATTTATGCTGTTTTTATCAAAGTAATCCATTCAGGACAGTTTCGGACCACGTGCTCCCCAGAAGCCCCCTTTCTTTTGGTTATTGCTAAGCAACCGCTGGCGCTCAATGGCTAACCAGAAGCTGCAAAGTTGAATCCACCAGCTCTTCCGTGGAAACTTGTGAACCAGCTGTACTCTGTCTTGCAGGGTCACTCTGAGTTTCAGATCATACCTTTTTAGCTCCTCTTCTTGGTTTTTCAACTTAACTGCTTTTGACAGTCAGATATGAAAGATAAGGCTCTGTCTTCACACAATCTTCCTATAAGCTTTTGACAATGTTTATGTTTACTAACAACAATATATATATTTACTCTATGAAGCTGTATCCAAGATGGCATCCTCCACACAGGCAGCAGATAGAGGGGCTAAAGGTGCCCAGAGGTAGTGATTCCCCTGCTTCTGTTGCAGAGGAGTTCTGAGTGAATATCCTTTTTAGTCCAAATAATACTGAAATCTCTGGCGCTATTCCCATTAATTTTAAATGGCATCTCTTGATTCCGTAAGGTAAACTCCTTATCCCAATATTCTTCAAGATGACGGACTAAGCACACTTCTCTTTATATCCCTCTGGAAACCAAGACCTGAATTGATAATCAAATGGAGCCTTCTGATCACCTAATCAGCCTCAGGACATAGCACAGAGCTGTTAATTGGGACTTCATACCACTCAGCGAAAAACCTCCTCTCTTTCGCTGACTCCCGCTCCTGGCTAGCCCCGGCTCTCACGGAAGGAAGGTAAACGCACCATTTTGACTTTTTTTTTCTGTCTCGGCTGGCGGGTGGAGCTGGGCCTTGCCCTGCGGCTGGACTCAGACGCGCTGCTGGGGAGATAGGCAGGCGAAATTCCCATATTTTGAGAGCCAGGCTTAGAACTCTGTTAATCTAGACACTTTGAGCCTTTCATTTTATATCTGCCTCAGTGGGGTTTGTACGGAAATTCTCAGTCAGTGTGCGGGATGCCATGTTGGTACTGAGATTTTAGCAGGACCTAATTCTTAGAATGGGACCCAGCTCCTGCAAACAGGACAGCGCTTCTCCAACAGAAAAGCAGTAATTTACTGAAGGCCACCTATGCTGGGGGCACTGTAACAGAAGCAGAGGAATCACTACCTCTCGGCACCTTTAGCCCCTCTATCGGCTGCCTGTGTGGAGGACACCATATTGGATACGGTGGCCGCAGATGGACCTAATTCTTAGCTTGGGAGCCAGAGCCTGCCCACAAGAGAGTGCTTTTCTATCACAAAAGCAGTTCTCGACTCAGTGTCACCTAAGGCTAGGCCCTGTCAGCAGAGGCCAACAGAGCAGTAGCAGTGCTGTATTCTGAACTGGATTGTTATCATCTGGGGTTGGATACAGTGGCGCTTACTTTGTCAGTTGAGAAGAGGGACCTCTACACCTGAAAAGCTAACTGACTTGTGAAGTGGTCAGATACCTTTTGCTTTACATTTTAAGACAGCCTAGAGAAACATTTGCAGTCCATCCTCACAGTACCTCTTCCAGCCTCTACATACTCACATGGGACCCCAAAAGCAACAGACAATTGTGGCATACAAGAAATCACCCATGGCTTCAGAAGGCTCCCAAACAAAGCAACCAAGGAGTTTTCCAGATGAAGAAGCTTTTATGAAAGCATCAGGAAGTGAATATAAAATGATTATATACAGAGCCCTTCTAGACCTTATACAAAATGCAGCAGAACAAAATGAAAAATTAAGCAAGCTGTTTGATCTGATGGAATACCAGTACTCTGAAATCCAAAAGATCAAGAACAAAATCAAAGACATAGAAACTTCCATGCAAAGCCAAGAAAACAGAATGGAACAAATAGAAAAAAGAATTTCTGACTTGGAAGACAGAGCTACTGATGCCAGCGTCTATGAGCAGAAATCAGAAAAAAGAAACAAGAAAAATGAAAAACGAAGAAACATTAAGAAGCATGTGGGACTCTATTAAGAGGAACAACCTTCAATTAATTGGAGTCCCTGAATAGGGTGAGACATCTGAGAACACAGAGAGTATCGTTGCTGAGCTGCTGAAAGAAAACTTCCCAGAAATCATGAAGGAAGAGAATATAGACATCTCAGATGCATATTGTATGCTACCCAATATAGATCTCAAAAGAAAGACTCCAAGACATATTATAATCAAGCTTAACAAAATGAAACATAAGCGTCAACTCTTAAAGGCAGCAAGACTCAAAGCAAAACTAACATTCAGAGGGAAACCCTGTAGGCTCTTGTCAGATTTGTTAGCAGAAACCATGCTGGCACGGAGACAGTGGCATGACACATTCAAAGCCTTGAAGGAGAAGAACTTCCAACCAAGAATTATATATCCTGCAAAACTATCTTTCAAATATGAAAATGAAATTAAGACATTCCCAGATAAACAGAAACTCAGAGACTTTGTAAAAACCAAACCCAAACTACAAGAAATACTGAAAGAAGTTCTTGGCTCTGGCTTAGAAGAACAAAACCACTAACTTTATATTTTAGAACGACACACTACTCAATACTTTACTCATGTAGGAAAGGTTCCAAAGTTAATCACATCTTTGATATGGAAAGAAGCAATCCAGTGATCATCGTGAAAACTATGGTATCATGATAATAAAAAGAGGGATGTACTACAGTTGTTATAGTCTTTCCAGGTGGAGAGGAAGATGACAAGACTGGTAGTAATTAAAATTGGGTTTATATATAGTTTATTAAGGGGCATCATGGGGAAGCTGTAAAGCACAACAAAGATCTATCATACCGTTTCAAGAAATGTAACACAGGAGTCTCAACAACTACAAAACCGACTCTGAAAAAGGTGAAAAATCAACTCACAAAAAAGAATGTCCCAGAACAGACTAATAAGAACAACAGAGAAAACCTCAACATAAAAATAAACATATCACAATGGCAGCAGTGAACACATGTCTATCAATAATTACATTGAATGTGAATGGACTGAATGCTCCAGTAAAGAGACATCGAGTGTCATCTTGGATCAAAAGACATGACCCATCCATATATTGTCTACAAGAAACTCACTTGAGGCCTAAAGATAGGAACAAACTGAAAATTAAAAGATGGAAGAATATATATCAAGCTAACAATGAACAAAGAAGAGCAGGGGTGGCAATTCTAATCTCAGACAAAATCAATTTTAATGTCAAATCCACCATCGTGGACAAAGACGGACTCTATTTATTGCTGAAAGTTTCAGTACACCAGCATGACTTAACTATATTAAATATTTATGTACCTAATATCAGAGCACCTAAATATGTCGAAGAAACACTGACTACACTCAAAAGAGAGTTAGATGACTCCACAATAATAGTGGGAGACTTTAACACTCCACTCTTATTACTAGACAGCTCATCTAGAAAAAAGCTCAGTAAAGATACAGAAGACCTCATTGACAAAATTAACCAACTAAACCTCATTGATATATACAGAACTTTCCACCCATCAGCAGACAACTACACCTTCTTCTCCAGTGCACATGGAACAGTCTCCAGAATTGACCACGTGATAGGCCATAATGCAATGCTCAACAAAATCCATACCATTGAATTACTGCAAAGCATCTTCTCAGATCATAAAGCCATCAAAGTTGAAATAAATAGCAGAAAAAACATAGATAGAAAGTGGAACTCTTGGAAACTGAACAAAATCTTGCTCAAAAATACATGGGTTATAGAGGAAATCAAGGATGATTCATATCACCTACCCAAATTATCACATCGTGAAGCAGAACAACTTAATAAACCCATCACAAAGAAAGCTTGAAAAAGTCATAAAAAAAACTGACACGCAAAAAAAGTCCGGGCCCAGATGGCTTCACTGCAGTATTCTACCAAGCATTTAGAGAAGAGTTCTCTCCAATACTACTGAGACTATTTCACAGTATAGAAAGGGATGGAGTGCTCCCAAACTCATTCTATGAAGCCAGCATAACCCTGATACCAAAGCCAGGGAAAGACCCAACAAAGATAGAGAACTACAGACCGATATCACTCATGAATCTAGATGCCAAAATCGTCAACAAAATTCTTGCCAATGTAATACAACAACGTATCAAGAAAGTAATCCATCATGACCAAGTGGGATTCATACCAGAGATGCAAAGCTGGTTCAACATCAGAAAAACAATCAATGTGATTAACCACATAAATAACATAAAAGACAAGAATCACCTGATTTTGTCCACTGATGCAGAAAAGGCATTTGATAAAGTCCAACACCCATTCATGCTAAAAACTCTTAGCAAAATGGGCATAGATTGCAAATTCCTCTACACAATAAGGGCCATTTATACAAAGCCAATTGCCCACATCACCCTGAATGGAGAGAGACTGAAAGACTTTCCCTTGAGATCAGGAACTAGACAAGGATACCCATTATCCCACCTACATCATTTTTCAGGAAGCTATATGTTGCATGTGGTTTGCTGTCAGCTGCAAACCCAAGGGATGGATTTCAACCCACTTGGTAGCTCAACAGACAAAGAGCCTGCAAACTGTTTAATGACTGCAGCCAAGGAAACCTTATAAAGTGGTTCTACTCTGCAGCACACAAGGTCAACATGATTCGGGAGCTGACTAGACACCAGCTAAGAACCACTGGCAACAACTGCAGTTATTCACCCTTCTGGGGCTATCCTTAGTTCACGCTATCGACATGTGACACATCAATTACAAGAAAGTGTCTTAACTGCTCTCCATGGCTTTACTCTCTCCTTCTTCCAATCCATTTACCACAGATCCACAAGTGATTTTTGCAAATTCGATTTCTCCTGAAGTTAAAATTCTTCCTTGATTTCTACTTTTACTTATAAAAATTGCCAAGGTTCTTGCCTTGGTCTGGAAACCCCTTACCCTGTGCTTGCTGTCCTGTCTGATCTCATCTTGTAGCCTTTCTATTAACTCACTACTTCAAAGTCTGTTTGTTCAGTTATATTTTACTGAGCATCACACATTCACTTTCTTTTTCCTCAGATCCTTTGCACACGTTGTTTTCTTCTCCTGGGACACTTTATCACAGACTTTTGATGGCTGGCTGTCTTCATCTCATCTTTCAGCCCCAATTCACTTGGGAAAGTAAGCTACCCTTTGCTGGTCTCCAAGGCCAGATCACTTAGAATCTTCACACAGTGCTACTTCTGTGTTCTTTTTCTTTACCCCTTACACTACTGCCTTCACCACACTAAATAAAATTCACAATCATTTTTATTTCTAATGATCAAATTAGCTGAGTATAAAGGCTGTGTCTTCTTTTATTTTTTTTGTAGTTAACAGAGATATTTTCATTGACATTGAGGACCTGCAACTTCAAATATAATTTCCTGTCTACTTTTGTTCTGATCCTCAATATATTGAATATTATCAATTAATGTCAAAGCAAAATAGTTGAAATAATGATTTGCTGTATTCGGTAATAGCAGCAGTTAGGGATATTTGAGACATGGCTTTTATTTGCTCTATTTGGGTAATAATTGAATGGTCAAACTCAGTTAAACCATATTCTTAAGTATTTTTAACTAGAAAATAGTTATTTTGGCAGAAGTAATTAAACTGTCAATACGTGTGAACAACAACCACATTTGTCTGAATTAAATTGCCAGTTCTGAGGAAAACGGGTTATTGGACTTATTAAACAGGCACTTTAAAAGTGGTTTCAAAAGTACAGACCGTGTTTTAAGGTAGTGTTTATCAAAAATAAAATATTCATCTCATTTCTTGGGTTCTATGTTAATGATTAAACTATGCTTTCTTATACCTAAATATTTATTTGGATTTAAACAATGACGGCTCTATATTATGTGTTTACATAGCCATTTAATTGCCAATTAATTCTGTTCACAAAGCAGTACTTAGGTGAACTTTTTATTGCCTTGGTTTATTTTTCAATGCAAAATGATTTTCAGCCAACAAACAAGGAATGTGAATGAGTTTGGATACTGGGGATAATAGGTATTTTTTCACTATAATGTGAGGAAAAATTTATCATTTTGGCTAAAACTAAAATAAATATATTGATGCTTTAATAGCCACCATTTAGTTATTTTTTTTTCTAATTTCCAGTTTCCAAGATAGTGTTTTTGACATTCAAACATAGGACTCATTTATCTTCAATGTCACTGTGTCTATAAACTTCTTTGACAGATGTCCTTAATTAAATGAGAAAATATCATAAATTTACATATTTGTGAAAACTTGAATGAAATTACTAACCAGTTGTTTTTGTCTGGGGAAAAAGAAAGAGATATTATTTTAGACAAATCATTTCTTAGTAGAATTCTTGAGAGACCCGAGTTCAATTCCTGGCCAGGGCACCTAGCATGCAGCCACAACTCATCTGTTGGTGCAAACTGATGTGTGGTGATACGAAACAAGTTTCAGTGGAGAGTCCAGGTTAAAGGTATATAAGGAAGAAAGGCCTGAAGATCTACTTCTGAAAATCAGCCAACTAAAATCCTATGGAACACAGTTGTGCATGGGGTTGTCTTAAGTCAGGAGCAATTCCAGAGCAGCTAACAAAAATAAAAACAATTCTAAATCTAGTAGGCATTAGAATGTGCTTTAAAGTAAAAGTACAAAATCAATTCAGATAAAAAGTTCAAATGAATGGATGGAATGAAAACAACAAAAGCAGATATTTTATGTTTCATGCTTTCTTATTTCCTTACTGATATAAAAGCATATTAGTTACATACACATATATAATATAGTACAATTAGCATTTTTATGTCAGAGATATCAAGTTGTTTTATCTGTAATATGAGAATAACTTAAAGGAAAATGGGAAGTTACACATGCACCTAGGTGAAGAAAAAATTCGGTTGCAATAAAACCCAAACCAAACCCAGTGCTGCGGAGTCGATTCTGACTCATAACAATTCTGTAGGTCAGGAAAGAACTGCCCCGTGGAGTTTCCAGGGAGTGCCTGGCGGATTCAGACTGCTGACCTTTTGGTTAGCAGACATAGCACTTAACCACTAGGTCACCAGAGTTTCCCAGATGCAATAAAGAAGTTAAGAAATAAAGTCTAGAAAAATTTAGAAAGTGATTATGTTGCATTTAAGAAGCATTTCAAGAAATAAGATCTTATTTTTAAAAATTAAAAAAAAATACTATCAAATTTAAACACCAGGATCATAGAGTAATAGTGAGAAAATAGAAGATAATCATAAGAAATTGGATAGAATAGCAACTATGAAATAGAGTTGAAACAAATTACTATGAGGGCACAGTTTATAAATTTCACTGAAATCAAGTTTCTTGATATGTGTAATATTTAAGCAGTTATTTCCCAGTATCAACTAGTACTCAGCAACAATTGTAGTCTTCTAAAATTAATTGTAAATATAATAGCATTAGTTTTTGGTAAGAGTTGAATATTTGCTCTAAATAAGAACTTAGTCACAGGGTGAAATTAAAACGAGGACCCTGAAATGCACATAGTAAGAATGACGGTTATGACTCAGACCATTGTTATCCGTAGGAGTTTCACTGGCTGATTTTTGGAAGTAGTTTCACCAGGACTTTCTTCCTCGTCTGTCTTAATATGAAAACTCTGCTGGCACTTGTTCAGCAACACAGTAACACACAAGCCTCCACAGACAGATGGATAGTGGCTATGAGTGTGGTGTACTGGCCAGGAATCAAATCTGGATCTTTTGCTCTGAAGGCTTGACTTCTACCTTTCAACCACTATCCTGCCTGGCACTTAGCAGTCACTCAGAGGGGGAGAAAAAAAAAATTTGAATAAATGACCGAACTGACAAATATGTAAATGAAAATAGATCTGTCTGGGATCCTTTTCACTGTATCTACCTACAGATTGTAGATGGCCAGAGAAAAAGGACTAGCAGCAGTACCAAAACCCAAAACCAAACCCATTTCCATCAAGTGGATTCTGACTCATAGCAACCCTACAGGGCAAAGTAGAACCAGCCGATGTAAACGATTTCAGAATTGGTGACAGTATTTATGGCACTTAATGCTCTCTTGCATGAACGCGAGAAGCTCATCTGTCTATAATTCCATTGTAACTCTGGTCCGTGAGTTCTGAATTTGGAATTTATTTTATAGTTTTTGACGTCAGGAACCACTTTCATTTAGCTCAAAAAACTCTTGGAATTGTTCCAAGTAATATTTCTACAACCACCTTTCCATCTATCGCAAGTCTGGTTAACAAGGTTTATGAGAAATTTGGCTCTCTCAGTTAAAAGGTCAAAACAAGTAGAAGTGCTCTGTCAAATCAGTTTATTTATATATTTCTCCTCAGTTGCTTGAGTTTCCCTGAGCCATTTTTTTTTAATAATGTCTCTATATAATTTTCAGGTACAATGTGACACTTTTTATTTTTTTCAATTACAGTATGCCCTTTACATGCCCTCTGTTCTGAGGCTTATTGGAGTTCTCAAGAAATGGGTAAAGTGCACATTTGCTAACTAGAACAAAATATTGATCGGCAGATTCACAGCGGTCCCAGGCACGCTGCACACTGAGTGGGGAAGGGAGGACAAAGCATGGCTGGAAAGAAAGAACTGCAAATAGGAATGAATCGACTTAGACTTTGACACAGGACCTAGCAAACAAAAACTAAAAACCTAGAAGAAAAAAAAGAATATTTAATGATCTGTCCTTCAAATTTTATTTGGGAACTTATTTCTAGTTAAGAACTTTATTTTTCAACACATTAATAAGTTAGTTTTAGCTGAAAATTCTGTACAACTAAAAGAGTATCATAGGCTTTACTGGGATACGCCTAAATTTTGAACAGGCAAGGCTTGCCTTAGCCCACTTTTCCCTATTTTGCCACTACTCTAGGCATTTTCTTGACCTCTTCTCATGGGCTCAAAGCACACTTCATTCAGAACTCTTTTAACTAGAGAGATCTCATCTTCCAGAATCATCTAGTCCTATTCTACCTTCCTCTCCATCTATTTTTACTATTCCTTCCACTAAAATCGTTGCAAGAATATTATCAGATTACAGTAATTTGAGGTTCAGTTACGGTGTATAATACCAAACTTAACCATCCTATAGTGCTTTTTCAGAGTACTCACTATTTGATACAAATTTCAGATTGACTGAATGTATGGTAATAAAATGTAAAGCATTTTAAAAGGAAAAGAGAAGATACTGGTAACAACTGAGCCATTGGATAATTTTTAATCACACCATATAGGTAGACTCATGTACTAGCTTTGAAAAAAAATTTGTTAGAGGGAAGGGAAGGAAACTGAGTTCGTCGCACTGAATTCAAACAGAATATGAAAGTACAAACCACTGTCTCAATTTTTCTGTGTTGATACAGCAGTTGTCTTCGAGTTGATTCTGACCCCTAGAGGATCTATAGGACAGATTAGAACTGCTCCACAGGGTTTCTAAGGAGAGGCTGCTGGATTCAAACTGCTGACCTTTCAGTTGACAGCTGGACTCTCAACCACCGTGCACTACTAGGGATCTATATTAAAAAAACGGAAAACCCACTGCAGTCTAGTCGATTCTGACTCACAGCAACCCTACAGGACAGAGTAGAACTGCCTCACACAGTTTCCAAGGAATGCTTGGCGGATTTGAACTGATGACATTTTGGTTCGCCGCCGTTGCACCTAACCACTAGGAAGCCGGGGTTTCCAGGCTTTGTATTAAACAACAATAAATAACATTCATATACAACCTTACAAACATTCCAGATTGATTGAATGTATGGTAATAAAATGTAAAGCATTTTAAAACAAGAAAAGATACTGATAAAAAAACAGAATCATTAGATTATTTCTATTAATTTGCAACAAAATTAACTGTAAATTATATAGCCAAGCCAAGTGCCATCGAGTCATATTAATTTATATTTGTATTAATTTATAATTAATTTTTATACTATTTATAATGTCAGTTCTTTTTTTATATCAGTTTTAACTCAAATTTCAAGCCATACTTTGCTTGAAAAAATATTCCAAGAGATTAATTTTCTCTCTGATTTGAATGGAATCTTTCTATATTGGACCTCTAATGTATTTAAGGTTCTGAAAGAACTTTTTTGCCCTTAAAAATTCCAGGATTAGAAAACATTCTGGTCCCCAGAACAACAGTCAGTTTGTACTTGGACATATTTCAGCACAGTTGTAATTTATTCATTTTAATCATATCAAATTGCTGAGATGTTGTCTAATTCAAAACAGCAATTTTGAAATGCTATATCTAAAAGATCAACTTTGAAAAGGTTGGTCTATGAAATATTCCACAAAGTAGAAACTATGTGCTAAGACTGAGTGTTATTTTAAACTTTAGCCTTTGTAGATTTGTGCAATGCTATCTTTAGCAGTCTTTCTATTATGAACTGTGAGAGCAAACAGCCTCCAAAAGAAATTTTTAATCTATCGGGAAACAGAAACACGTTATATTTAAATGCAAATCCAGAAATTACCTTACTACTATCAGGAAAACTCTTGCATCAGATTCGTTACTCCAGAAGATACTTTTCTATGTCATACACAACCACAAAAAAAGCTTCTGAACAATTTATATTGTGTATTCACTTGTTATTGATATTTATATTATTATTTTTGGTCTAAAGGCACAAGCAGTTCTTGTTTACAAGGTTTTTTCAAGCAGCAGAATTATCAGTTGTAAATGGTGAATAGGTTGATTTAAGCTGAGTTAATATCTACATCTGAGAGAAAAAAAACCCAGTCATCATTTGAAGTGTTTTATTGAATAACTTATGTTCTGTTTTATCCATCTACCTATCATCTGTCTGTTGCCTGTCTCTACTTTTTAATACTTCTACGTATGAAAATTCTAAGGAAAAGAGTCAATTATACTTTACAACAATTAATGTGGGAAATGATTATGACAAGTTAGAGTTTTCAAAATGTTCATTAATGCTTACACAAAAGGGATGTAATCAGTGTCACTGAATGGCACATGTAGAGATTGTTGAGTTGCTCTGTACATTTTGTTCTATGTATTCTTAACAAGAAAATAAATAGAATCATATAAAATGAAAAAGTTCGTTAAAACATTTTCTTAAAATTGGATTCTATAAAATCATTGTTAAATAAACAAATATGCCATTAAAACAAGAAAATTGCATAACTTAAACTTAATTTCAAAAGCCACTCACGTTAAGTTACATAACAATAATTAAATCACATTTTAGTATCACCATGAAAATCCGTTAGCAAAGCATTCATCAATTACAGAACTCTCTTTTAAACATACCTTCTGTTACACAAACAGTCCATAACATAAGCCAAACAATCGCCACTGGAGATTTCATTTTGGGACTTGTTAGTGGAACATTTGGTACCTGACACCGTGAGGCTCTTCCCTGCTGAAAACTGTGATCAGGGCAGGAGAAAGTACCCAGTCCAAAGGGAAGTGGAAGCACAGTTTAGAAATTCAGATGCTCCGCCCATCAGAAACTTTTGCAAAATGAAAGAAAAGAATCAGCCGGAAACTCTAGGAGGGCCAGAGTGTGATCCACTTCTCGGGAAACTCCCACTAAATATGAACTCTGTGACCTGCTTTTTGGTCTGTTGTTATAAACCCAGAAGTATTTGCTGTCGGCACACGTCCTGGTTCTCGGAACATACAAAGAGCTGGCTGGTGATATCCTGTGTACTTCATAAAGTCTCCAAATAGACAAACTGTGTTACGTGTAAAGCTCAGAACAAAAACTCTTTTGAAAAAAACCATTTACAGAATTTCATGTTAGGCAATGCTTTTGCTGTCAAGACCCAGGCAATTTGAATAAGCTTTGCCAAGAATGTAGAGCTGGCTGATCTCTTGGGGCCTGCTTTTCAGATAATTCATGAAAGCTAGTGTTCTAAAGACTTGTTATAAAGGTGTATGAGGCGGTCAAGAAGCCCTGGTGTCACAGTGGTTAAAGTGCTCAGCTACTAGCCAAGAAGTTGGTGGTTTGAACCCATCAGCTGACAGGGATAATAGCTGTAGAAAAAACTGTAATTGCTAACTGCCCTTCTAATCAGCACTGGTAAAGATTTTGAGGTGGTTTTCCTAAACCCTAAAGCTAATCTTCTTGATCTGACCAGACAAGGCGATACCAATTTACAGCCCACTGCCCAGATAAATATCATAGCTGACCTAGGGATGCATGCTTCACCCCCTCACACCTGGAACTTATTTCTTCCTAAACTGTCCTATGAAACCTGCTGGGCTGAACTGAGATGTTAAGTCAGTTTTTAGGGTACTAACCTGCCCTCTTCTCAGACTGCTGGCAATCTGAATAATGTGCTCTTAAAAAGGATTCAATCCCTGTCTCTGTGTATTGTTTTAGTAGTGACAGGTGGCACGAGTTTGCGACCAGATTTTCTCTGGTAACACAGCCACCTTGAGAGAAAGATGTGGCAGTGTGCTGCTGCAAAAATTTACAGTCTTGAAAGCCCTATATGGCATTTCTACCCTGTCCTATGAGGTTGCTAAGAGAATCAACTGGACTGCAGTAGGTAGGTGAAGCAGTTAGCTCAATCGCAGCATAAATGAATTTAATAATGCAAAAATCAAGAAATAGAGATGTTCATTTTTTAAAACTGTTTATTTAAGTATAATACACACAAAGAGAAATGAATACAATGTAAGCATATGATTTGTTGAATCCAGAGAAAATGAATAGGAGCTAAGAGCAGCCAATGCCCAAATCAAGAAACTGAACATTAGTACTTCTGGAAAACCCAGAACATTTCCTTCATCAGCCTCACTCTCCACCCTCAACACACAAAGAGTATCAGTATCCTGATCTCTAAGGACATGTAATAGATTTGCCAGGTTTTGTACTTTTGTGTGTGTGTGTGTAAAATTTAGGTGGAAGTTTGCAGAGCAAATTAATTTCTTATTAAATAGTCAATCTACAAATTGTCTTGTGACATTGGATGCCAACCACACAGTGTATCAACACTCTCCCTTCTCTTTCTTGGGTTCCCTGTTCCCATCCATCTGGTTTTCCTGCCCTTTTCTGTCTTTTCATCTTTGGTTTTGAGCCGATATGTCCATTAGTTTCCTATACATGATTAAACCACAAAGTATGTTCCTCAGGTGTGTTATTGTTGGCTATATAACAGATAAACAAACCCAGTGCTGTCTCTTCAGTTCCAACTCATGGTGACTCTATAGGCATGTGTAAACTTTGGCTGAAGGCTGAACCTCAGGAACGAACCTAGGACTGAGTTAAAGGGGTATCCAGGGACCATACTCTCATGTTTCTCCAGCTTCTGTCAAACCAGCAAGCCTGGTCTCTGTGTGTGTGTGTGTGTGTGTGTGTGTGTGTGTGTGTGTGTGTGTGTGTGTGTGTGTGTGTGCGTGCGTGCACGCGTGCGTAACTTTTAAATTTCTCTCATTTTGTCCAAGACACTGTTTTGTAACCCCTGCCAGAGCAATCAATGGTAAACAGGTACTATCTAGTTGCTCTGGACTCAGTTTCGTGGAGATTCTGTTGGCTGTCCTTTGGGCAAATGTTTCCATGGTATCTCTGCTTTCCTTCATTCTCCTGTGCTACAAATAGGATGTGACCAACATATGTCTTAGATGGCTGCCTGCAAACTTTTGAGACCCCAGATACCTCTCTCCAAACTATGATGTAGAGTATTTTCTTAATAAATATAATAAACCTTGTTAAGCCAGCTGACCTAAATATCACCTAGCTAGAGGTTTGTCTCTCCATCTCACTGAAAAATGATTTTGGAATTTGTATTGGTATTGCTTTGTATCTATAGATCACTTTGAGTAGAAATGACATTTTCATAGTGTTGAGATTTCTGTCCAGAGGCGTGGTATGTTTTTACATTCATGTAGGTCTCTTGGTTTCTCGCGGTAGTATCTTGTTTTCTTTGTATAGGTCTTTATGTTTCTAGTTAGATTTATTCCTAAGTACTTTATCTTCTTCGGGACTACCATAGAAGGTATTGATTTAGTGATTTCTAAGTTCTCTTTGTTGGTGTAGAAGAATCCACCTAATTTTTGAACACTTAGAAAAAATGTATCCTGATACTTTGCTGAAACCTCCTATTAGATCCATTAGTTTTCTTGTGGATTCTTAGGGGTTTCCTACGTATAAGATCATATCGTCTGAAAATAGGGATACCTTCACTTCTTCCTTGACAACATGGATGCACTTTATTTCTTTTTCTTGCCTTATTGCCCTGACTAAAATCTCCAGCACAGTGTTGAATAAGGATGGTATCAAAGGGTATGCTTGCCTGGTTCCTATTCTCAAGACAAGCACTTTGAATTCTCTCCATTAAGAACGATGTTGGTTGTTGGCTTTGTATAAATGCCCTTCATTATCAAACCAAATCCACTGCAGTCAATTTGATTTAACTCATAGTGATTCTATATTATGTTGAAGAATTTTTATTCTATTCCTATTTTGCTGTGAGTTTTTATACGAAATGTATGTGGACATTGTCACATGCATTTTCTACTTCAATTAATAAAACCATGTGGTGTTCTTTTGTTATTTATGTGACAGATTATATTGTTTTTCTATTGTTAAACTGTTCCACAACTGATATGAATCCCACTTTGTTATAATAAATTCTTCTTTTGATATGCTATTGAATTCTATTGGATAGAATTTTGCAGAGGATTTCTTTTTTTCATCTATGCATATGAGGGATATAATTAACTTTTTTGTGGTGTCTTTATCTGGCACAGAATGATTTTGCACTATTCCTTCCTATCTAAGCTCTCAAATGGTAGCAGTACTGATGTTCACTCTTCTCTGAATGTTTAGTAAAAGTGTCCAGTGAAATCATGTGGGCCAGGGTATTTTTTGTTGTTGTTTTCATCAAGAGTTTGTTCATTACTTCTTTAATCTTCAGTATCTTCTTTTCTTATGAGTTCTTTCAGTTTTGCTAGCTCAGTTTTCGTGTTGGTTTAGGTAGAAAGTGTGCTTCTAGAAGTTTGTCTATTTTGTCTTTTCAAATTTGTTGGAAGACAGTTTTTCACAGTATTCTGCTATGATCCTTTTTATTTCGATTTGGTCTGTTGTGCTCTCACCCATCTTATTTCTGATTTGTGTTATTTGCTTCTTCTTCTGTTTTTCTTTTGTCAGTGGCCAATGCTTGGTCTTTATTATTATTATTATTGGTCTCTTCAAAGAACCAGCTTTCAGTCTTCGTTACTCCAATTATTTTTAGGTTAATTTCACATTTTATTCTATGTATATGTATTTTTTAATTCTATCCTTGAGTTCTTCTATAACCTGATAGTTTTTAAGGAAGAGTTTGCTCAGTTTCCATGTATTTTTTTTGCCTTGGCATTTAGGTTATTGATTTTTATTTTTACAAAATTATGGACATAAATTAAAATCTTGGTGGCAGATATAGTACTTAAGTGCTATGGCTGCTAACCACCAGAAGTTCAGCAGTTCAAATCCACCAGGCACTCCTTGGAAACTCTGTGGAACAATTCTACACTATGTCGTGTAGCTATGAGTCAGAATTGACTTGATGCTGTGGGTTATGGTCAGAAAAGATGCTTCAGTGTTTTGAATTCTGTTAAGATTTGCTTTGTGGCCAAAAATATGGCTTATTCTGGAGAATGTTCTGTGTGCTCTGGAAAAGACCATATATTTGGCTATTGTTGGGTGGAGAGTTGATTATGTGTATGAGGTGAAGTTGATTGATTGTGGCATTTAGATTCTCTATGTCTTCACTGAGTTTTTTTGTTTGTTTGTTTGTTTGTTTGTTTTATGTTCTTCCCTTCACCAAAAGTGGTGTGTTTAGTCACTTACTGCTAAATGTGGAGCTGTCTAATTCTGTTTTCAATGCTCCTAGAGTTTGTTTTATGTATTTGGGAGCCCTGTTGTTGAGTGCATATATATTTATTATGCTTATGTCTTCCTTGTGTATTAACCATTCAGTGATGATACATGTCCTTCTTTATCCTTTGTGGTCGATTTTGCTTTAAAATCTATTTCTTCAGAGATTAATATTACTATTTCTGCTCTTTTTTGGTTGTTGTTTGCTTGATGTATATTTTTTCCATCCTTTGTTTTTAAGTTACTTTGTGTCTTTGAGTCTAAGGTTTGTGTCTTGTAGTCAACATACATATGGATTTCATTCTTTATCCATTCTGCTGCTGTCTGTCTCTTTACTGGTGCATTTAGTCCATTTGCATTCTGTGTAATTATTGATAGATATAAGTTTGCTATCATGCTGATGTATTTTTGTGTGTAGTTTTGACAGATTCTAAGTTCCATTTAATCATCTGTGCTGAGTAGTTTTTTTTATTTTTTATTGTAATTAATTGAAACTTTATAATCCAAGTCAATTTGCCATACAAAATCCCAAACACCTACCTCTCTGCAACTCTGTCTGCTCTCTTCATCCTTAACAACACACTTATCCCGTCCAATCTTTACTTCTAACACACATTCAACTGATGCTCATCTCCACCTCTCAACCCTCTCCTCTCCCCTCTAAGAAGAAACCAGTTGGACAGCCTCATATATAAATTAATGCTAAAGTACACACAACCACCTGCATTACTCTATGTCTCTTAATCCAGTCCAATCTTTGTCTGAAGTGCTGGCTTCAGTACTTGTCTCAGCACTGGGCTAGCAGCAAGTCTAGGGGCCATGTTCTTGGACCCTCCACATTGTCAGACCATCAAATCTGGTCTTTTAATAGAGTTCTTGATCTTCCCATCCCCTTTTGTCATAGTATGTCAGGGACTCTATATTGTGTTCCCTGACATGGCTCTCTTTGTTGGTAGCTGGACACCATCTAGTTCTTCTGGTCTGTACTGATGTAGTCTCCCAATGATATGGATACTTCTGTCTCATATTTGTATCATGTGTTTCAAGTTCTTGGTTTTCATCTGTTCCAGGTGGATTGGGACCAATTGATGTTCCTCAGAAGGCAGCTTGATGGCTTTCAACACAACAGGTGCCACTCAGCACTAAGGGACACAGAACAGTCTCTTAGAAAAAGACTAGTTATTCCAATTGACCACAATGTCTCCTGAAACCATAGTCCCCAGATCCCAGTCCCTGTTACTCTGTCCTTTGAAATGTTGGGTTGTATTTAGAAAACCTTTCAGCTTATGGTGTAGTCCAGTTGTGGTGACCTGGATGCCATCACTCCCTTCACCCAACTGAATTCCTATTGACTAATCTGTGAAAAACCATCTCCCTCTCTCCCTACTTTATAGCCATCAAAGAGTATTTATTTCTGTGCATAAGCTTTTTCTTAAGTTCTTATATTAGTGGTCTCATACAGTATTTGCCCTTTTGCAGGTGACTGATTTCACTCAGCATAATGCACATAGTGTACGTATTTCTGTGGGGTATGTTCCAAGAAATGGGATTGCTGGATCATATGGTAATTGTATTTTAGCTTTTTAAGAAAGTGTCAAATTGCTTTCCAGAGAGGTTGTACCATTTTGCATTTCCACCAGCAGTGCAGAAGAGTTCTGATCTCTACACAACCTCTCCAGCATTTGTTATTTTGTGTGTTTTGGATTAGAGCCAGCCTTGTTGGGGTGAGATAGTATCTTTACTATAGTTTTGATTTGCATTTCTCTAATACTAATGATTATGAGCATTTCCTCATGTGTCTTTTGGCTACCTGAACGTGTTCTTTGGAGGAGTATCTGTACATATCCTTGGCCCAATATTTAATTGAGTTATTTGTCTTTTCCTTGTTTATCTTTTGCAGTACCTTATACTCACCGCCATCTTGTCTGGGCCAACTCATAGCAGCTCTATAGATCAGAGTAGAGCTGTCCGTAGAATTTCCAAAGAGTGCCTAGAGGATTTGAACTGCCAAGCTTTTTGTTAGCAGACATAGGACTTAACCCACTATTCCACCAGGGTTTCCCCAGTATCTTATAGATTGTGAAAATTAGACATTAACCAAGTATACGACTGCCAAATATTTTCTCCCAGTCTGCAGGCAATCTTTTTACTCTCTTGTTAAAGTCTTTGGATGAGTGTGTTTTATTTTTAGTCAGTCTGATTTGTCTGTTTTCCCTTTTGCTGTTTGTACATTGTTAGTGTATTTTGTACTCTGTTTAAGCTGTGTATTAGAGCTTCCTGTGTTGTCCCTATCATCTACTTTGAGTTCATTTTTGTGCAAGGTGTGAGTTATGGGTCTTGTTGTAGGTTTTGCAGATGGATATCCAGTTTCACCTACCCCATTTTTTAAAGAGACTGTTTTGCCCCCAATTCATGAACTTCGGGCCTTTGTCAAATGTCAGCTGTTTATAGGTGGATGGTGTTATTTCTGGATTCTCTATTCTGTTCCATTTGTCTATATGTTTGTTTTTGTACCAGTACCCAGCTGTTTTAATTACCATGACATTGTAATAGGTTCTAAGGTCAGGTAGTGTGGGGCCTCCTTCTGTGTTCCTCTTTTTCAGTAGTGCTTTATTTACCCAGAGTTTCTTCCCTTTCCAAACAAGGTTGATGATTTATTTCTCCATCTCTTTAAAAAATGCCATTGGAATTTGTACTGGGATTACATTTATGTATAGATCACTGTTTTAGCCAGCTAGTGTTGCTCTAACAGAAATACCCTGGAGTAAACACCTTTAACAAAGGAAAGTTTATTCTTACACAGTCCGGTAGGCTGCACGTCCAAATTCAGGGTGTCTGTTCCATGGGAAAGCTTTCCCTCGGTTGGCTCTGGAGGAAAGCACTTGTGTTGCATCAGCCTTTGATGAGGGAGCATCTCAGCAGAGGAACCTCAGGTCTGAAAGATGCGTTCTTCTACTTACTGCTGCTTTCTTGATGGTATGAGGTTCCCAGCTCAGCTTGCTGTCTTTACTTTTATCTCTTGTAGAATGAAAAGATAAAAGGTGATGCAAGCAACACTCTGGGGAAATTCCTTTAATAATGGAGCAAGCAGAGGACCTTAGGAAGGATTTGTAGTTCCATGCTAATCCTATTCAACACATCACATAGGAAAATTTCAAAATGGAGGGCAATTACAAAATATTGGGACTTGTGGCCTAGCTAAACAGCTGCACACATTTTGGGGGGAACACAATTCAATGCGCTACAATCACTTTGGAGACAATAGGCACTTTCATGATGTTAAGTCTTCCTGTCCATAAGCAAAGTAGGTTTCTCCACTTACATAAGCCTCTTGATTTCTTGCAGTGGAGTCTTGTAAATTTTATTTTTATATGTATAGGTCTCTTAAATCTCTGGTTAGATTTAATTCTAGGCCTTCTACTTCTTGGGGGCTATTTTAAATGCTATTGATTTGGTGGTTTCCTCTCTGATGGTTTCTCTCTTGGTGTAAAGGAATCCTACTGATTTATTTTTGCTTATCATATCCTGATAATTTGCTGAACTCTTTTAATCATTCTAGTAGTTTTTTTTTTTTTATGGATTCTTTAGGGTTTTCTGTATGTGAGCTCATAACATCTGTAGATGCAGATTCTTTTGCTTTTTCTTTACCAATGTAGATGCCATTTATTTTTTTTATCACGTCTGATTGCTCTTACTAGAACTTCTAGCACAACTTTGAACAAGCATGCTGATAATGGACGTTCTTGTCTGGTTCCAGTCTCAGAGGGAATTCTATCAGTCTCTCCATTCAGAATGATGTTAGCTGTTGGCTTTGCATAGATGTCCTTTATTATGTTGAAAAATTTCCCTTGCATTCCTGTTTTGCTAAGAGTTTTTGACATGAACACATTGGACCTTGTAAAATGTCTTTTCTGTGTCAGTTGATAAAATCAAGTGATTCTTATCTTTTGTTTATGTGGTTGACTACATTAATTGTTTTTCTGATGTTGAACCAACCCTGAATTCCTAGTATGAATCTTACTTAGTCATGGTGAATTATTTCTTTGGCATGTAGTTCAATTCTATTTCGTAGAATTTTATTCAGGACTTTTCCATCTAAGTTCATGAGAGATACTGGTCTGTAATTTTTGTTGTTGTTGTTCTGTCTCTACCATTTTGATCTGTCTTTATCCAGTTTTGTACTGTCTTTATCCCAGAAGGATACCATTGCTGGCTTCATAGGACAAATTTGGGAGTGTTCCATCATTTTCTATGCAATGAAATAGCTTCAGTAGTATTGGTATTGACTCCTCTCTAAAAGTTTGGTAGAATTCTCCAGTGAAGCCGTCTGGGCCAGGATTGTTTGAGGTTGGTAGTTTTTTGCTTACTTCTTTTCAATCTCATCTTTTGTGATGGATTTATTAAGTTGTCCTACTTTTCTTTGTGATAGTTTTGGTAGATAATGTGATTCTAGAAATTTGTTCTCATCCTCTAGGTTTTCCAGTCTACTTAGAGAACAATTTTGCATGATATTCTGTTAATGATTCTTTTAATTTTGGTTGGATCTCTTGCTGCATCTCCTGTTTCATTTCTTATTTGGGTTATTTGTTTCCTCTCTTGTTTTTCTTTTGTGAGTTTGGCTAATGGTTTATTGATTTTGTTGACCTTTTCAAAAAGCCAGGTTTTGGTTTTGTTAATTCTTTCAATCATTTTTCTATTCTCTAGTTTGTTTATTTCTGCTCTGATTTTTATTATCTGTTTTCTTCTAGTGCCCAAGAAGCTCTTTTGTCATTCTCTTTCTATTTGTTTCAGTTGTAGGGTTAATTCTTTAATTTGGGTCCTTTCTTCATTTTAGACTTGTGCATTTATTGAACTAAATTGACCTCTGCGTGCTGCTTTTGCTGTATCTCATAGATTCTGGTAGGATATGTTGTCATTCTCATTTGCTTCTGAGAATTTCTTTATTACATCCTTGATTTCTTCTATAACCCAGGAATGTTTGAGCAAGGTGCTGTCCAATTTTCATGAGTTTGAGTTTCTACCCATGTTTCTTCTACTATTGATTTCACCTTTTATGGCTTTATGGACTGATAAAATATTTTGTAGTGTTTCAGTGCTTCACTGGAGTGTTCAGTCCACTTATATTCAGTGTAATTATTGATAATTATGTGTTCAGTGCTGTCATTTCAATGTATTTATTTTTGTGTTTATGTTTTCTCTGTTGCTGTTAATATTCTATTCTGGGACATTCTTTATGGGTTGATTTTTCAGCCTTTTCAGGGTCAGTTTTGTGTTTGTTGAGACTCCTGTATTATGTTTCTTGATTTGATATGTTGTATCTTTATTGTGCTTTGTGGCTATCCTTATGATCTCCCTTAATAATCTATGTTTAAACCCAATTTTAACTTCTACCTATATTACTAATTTCCTCTCCAGCAGGGAGGACTATGACTATTGTAGCATATCCCTCTTTTTAATATGATGGTATCATAGTTTTCATGATATGATCACCTCATCACTTCTTTTAATATTATAGCTTTGATTGAGTTTTGTGCCTTCCCTAACTGAGTAGGTTTCCAGATGATGTGTCCTGTATTGCCTCCGAAAATATGGAATTAATGATTTTGTTCCTCTAAGCCAAGAGCTTCTTTCAGTGTGTTTTGTAGCTTTGGTATGGTTTTTGCTAAGGCTCTGAGTTTCTACTAAATGTGAATGTTTTGATTTCATTTTCATACCTGAAAGACAATTTTGCAGGATATATAATCATTGGTTGGAAGTTTTTCTCCTTCAAGGCTTTGAATGTGTCATCCCACTGCCTCCGTGCCAGCAGCGATTCTGCTAAGAAGTCTGACGGAAGTCTACAGGGTTTCCCTCTGAATGTTAGCTTTGCTTTCAGCATTTAACAGTTTCTGCTTATGTTTCATTTTGTTCAGCTTGATTATAATACATCTTGGCATCCTTCTTTTGGGGTCTAGATTATGTGGCATTTGATATGCAGTTGGATATCTATATTCTCTTCTTTCATAATTCCAAAGAAGTTTTCTGTCAGCAGGTCAACAATGATACTCTGTGTTTTCAGGAGTCCCCTCCCTGTTCAGGAACTCTAATTAATTTGTAGATTGTTCCTCTTGATGGTGTCCCACATGTTTCTTAATACTTCTTCATTTTTCTTCTTCCTTTTCTCTGATTTATCCTCATAGATGCTGGTGTTAGTAGTTCCAACTTCAAAGCCAGAAAGTCTATTTTCCAGTTGTTCAATTCTGTTTTCTTGGCTTGAATCGAATTTTCTATTTCTTTGATTTTGTTATTGATCTGTTGGATTTCACAATACTGGTGTTCCATCACTTCGAACAGCTTGCTTAATTTGCATTTTGCTCTGCTGCAGTTTGTATAATGTCTAGTAGGACTCTCTATATAATCTTGTTTTACTTGACCTCCAATAGTTTCAGAAAATCTTTTTCATCTGGGAAGTTCTTTGCTTCTTTCTTTTGGGAGTTTCCTGGAGCCCTGGGTAGATTTTTCTTTAAGCATCTGGGTAGGGACTGTTACTTTTGGGGGCATCTAGAGGTTGTTTAGTTTCTCTAGTGTTGCCTTAATTGGATCAGAGGCACAGTCTGAAAAGGAAGGTTATCACTGGTAACCTCTGTGTACTCCAGTGACTGGGCCCAGGGGAATCTCTGGGGTAGCAGGCTCCACCTCCTGGTTGGCAAAGACACAGCCCTACTTAGGGAGTCACGGGCCCATCAGCTGACCCCATGATGCAGGTCAGTGAAGGCTGAAAGAGATCCCATCGGGATGCACCAGTTATTTCTCTAGGTAGTCTTATTTTGAATGGTAACAACTACCTGACAACTTCCACAATTAGTCAGGCTGTCAGGTGTGCAAACTTCTTTTTCCAGCTGGCAATGGAGGCACTTCTATATCCGTCCCCAGTTGTCGTGATCTAGTTAGAAGTATGGACAGGCTTCTGCCCTGCTGTCATCTGCTTCCAGGCCCCACCCATAAGGCTACACTGTGCTAAACACAGCTTTTCTTGTGGGAAAGTACTCCCCATGCTGGTACTGCCTCCCAGCCTGGGAATGAGCCCTGCTGAGGGCTCTGTTTGGGTAACTCTGCCCCCCAGTTGAACAAGATGGTGTCCTGCACAGGCTCTCCCACACACTGCAAAATAGGCAAGTCAGTGGTGGAAATTTGGAAAGAGAGGATGGAAGGGCTGATGGGCTTGGAGTCCAGAGCAATGCTCTCAAAATGTGGCTATTCTGCCTGCTGATCACATCAGTGGTGTGGCTGAGCTCTGCTGTGAGTTAAGCCCACACCTGCCGGCTAAGACAAAGGAAAAAAAGTTAAAAATGCCAGTTACCTTCAGTCTGCAAGAGCCAGCCATTCAACAAGGGCAGGGGTCAGTGAAAGAGAAGAGTTTCCCATTCCGTGGCATGTAATCCAAATTGATAGCCCTACGCTTTGTCCTAGGGCTCAGTGGGTGTCCAGAAGTTTCCATTTAATTATCAATCTAGGCCTTAGTTTTTAGAGGAAATTAAGGAGACATGTGTCTAGTCTGACATCTTGACTCCAGCCTCTTTTACTTCTCGATGTCATCTTAACATCCTCTCCATATGGAAGTTCCATGACAGTGCTATTTATTCTCCCTTTTTTGTTTTGACATTGTCATCATTTGCATAATGGCATCTCTGGTTTCCTACTTTTCAGTCTTTTAACTTTGTATCTTGTGTGTGTGTTTCTTTTCTATCTGGCTTGACAACGGGTTGATCTGGACTGAGCTCTAGTTTTGGATTGTCCGATATTGTTAGTTCTTTAACTGCAGTACTTTTTTTAATTTTTCATGTCCTTTTGGTTTCATTTTCACAAATTTCCTTAACTTTTATCTGGAAATGACCTGTTTTCACAGTCATTTTTGAGAGACAGCTTTGCTAGATGTATAATTCTTGACAAAAATCTTTTTTCCTTCAAGGCTTTATATATGTTATCCCATTGCCTTCTTACCTGCATAGTTTCTGCTAAGTAGTCCAAGCTTTTTCTTACTGACTCTCCTTTGTAGATACTTTTTGTTTATCCCTACCTACTCTAAAGATTCTTTGGTTTTGTCATATTTGATTATGGTATGTCTTGGTGACTTTCTTTTGATATCTACCCTGTGTGAGATTTGTTGAGCTTCTTGGGTAAGTATCTTCTTGTCCTTCATGACATAAGGGAAGGTTTTTGCCATCAAACATTCAAGAAATCTCTCTGGGCTTTCTGTTATCCCCATCTCTTCTGGTACTTCTGTCATGTATAGGTTTTTTTCCCCTTGATAGTATCCCACATACTTCTTACGCTTTCATCATTTAAAACAATGTTTTTTTTTACTGAAATACATTGATGTCAAGGGATTTATCTTCACTCTCACTAGTTCTGATGTATGTCTTCAGTTCTGTTCTTATAACTTTCTATTGAATTGCCTCATTTTGAAATTTTTTACTCATTGTTTGGATTTCTAGTTCCTGTCTCTGTGTGAATTCTATCATCCTGTTATTTTGTCTTTTTTTTTTTTCTTGTATTGTTTTCCTGAATTCATCTATTTCTTTGTCTGCATGTTCCTTGACTTCATCTGAGTTTTGCCCTGATCTCTTTCCTGACCTCTGAAGGAGCTGTGTGTTTTAGTCTTTTGAAGTCTGCCTCAGGTAGTTCCATTATCTTGTTTTACTCTCTAAGGTTTTCTGGTCCTTTATTTTGGTCACTTACTGAAGTCATCTTGACCTGCTTCTTTATGTGATATGATATTGACTGTTGTCTCTGAAGCATCAATAAGTTAATGTAATTTTTATTTTATGTGTGCTTATTATGCTCTTACATTATGTTTTGTTTTGCTGTGCTGCTTGTGCGACTTACTTTGGTTATTTGTATCTTTGAAGCACTTATGTCCTGTCTCCAGGTGGTCAGAGCAGCTAGTATGTATGTGAGCCCAGCTGTCTGTTCACTTTTGTTGGCTAGATGGAGAAGATCATATCACCAGCCTTCAGAGCTCTGGTGTGGTTGGGTGAAAACCCTGCTTAAGAGGCAGGGTGGTGTCAAATATCACAAATCTGCAGCTCCCACTTAGATTATTTCACTGAAAATATGTTTTAGTTGTATGCCCTGCCCCCTTTCACAAATGACAGCATGTGGTTTTGATTTTGTCCACACAAATATAGGCAAGGGTGAAGGGTACTGCAAGTCTGTGACTCCCTTTGCCAGTAGGTAGAAAAAAGGACAGCGCTTCCCAACACACTCTGAGTTCCCAGCTTATGAAGCAGGGCAGTCACTGAACATGATTCAGCTGGTGCCAGATGGAGCATCGTAGTGGGTGGGTAAATAAAACACTTCTCCACTACGAAACTCTAAGAGGGGGTCATTTTCTCCCACTTGGTAGGTTAGTTGTAACTTTGGAGGTCCAGCAGCCCTTCCAGTTAGCTCTGGAGGTATGTGTATACTTGCTGCCAGCCAGCCACTCCTGAAATGAGGATATACATTCCAAATACTATTGTTCACCTCAGCTCACACGTGCAGGCCATCCCAGCAAACACAGCACTGGTGACCTCATGACTGGCACTTCCCTGCTGCTTTTGAATTGTCTTTCTCTTTGCCACTCATTTGACTCTTCAGCTTTATCTTTGATGATCAAGGCTACTAGATAATTATACATCAACAGTTCACTTGTGTGTGTGTGTTTGTATTTTGTTGATTTTTGTTGGAAGAAGGAATCATGAATCGTCTAATAGTTCCACCATCTTGACCCTGCCTTCCTGATTCTAGAACTTTTTTCTCTTTCTCTTTGATTTCTTCTATTGTCCAGTGTTACATTTAAATGAGGTATTTAGTTACTTAGTGCTGCTATAACATAAATACAAGTGAAAGGCTTTAATAATGAAAAATTTATTCTGTCACTGTTTAAGATGCTAGAAGTCAGAATCTAGACTTTAGTATTGAGAATGGGGTGATCCTCTAAAAGATACCAAGAATGTTGAAGCAGTTTTGAAACTGTGAATGGATAGAGACTGGGAAAGTCTTAAAGTGCCTAATGGTGAAAACCTAAATAGCATGGAAGAGATTGTTGATACAAGTATAGACATAAGAGACAATTCTGATGAGAACTTAGAAGAAAGTGAAGAAAGCTCTGATACTGGGGTTGATTCAGACAGCAAGATGCAGCAGCAGAGAAGCAGCAACAGCAAAATGAGGAAATCAGCATGAGAAAACACTGTAGTTGACCTATGGAACAAGAGAGGTAGGCGCCTTCTGGTTGAAGTGTACTGCTGGAGTGGGGTGCCCCAGGCACTGAATTGTGGAGCTAAAGAGCTTTGTAACACTTGTCCCAGGGGGACAGTAGATAGCAGAAAGGCCTGAGGGGTCTCATGGCCAAGGAACAAGAAAACAAAGGCTGAAGAAATAAGGAATACATGAAACAGAGCAGCCGCAGTCTCTAAGGGTAGGGCCATGACCCCAGAGTAGAGCCATGACATATGGGGATTCAAAGAGTGGGGCCACAGATTTCTGGGTTTTAAAAAGTTAGATCTTAACAAACTAGTAAGGCTATGTTTCATGAGTGCCAGTAGAATAGGGCCAGATCTACTGCCCAAAGCTGAGGGAATGGGACTTCCATGCCTAAGAAGCAGAAGACTTGGACACGCTGGGCTGAGGTTGTAGGGTCATCACACAGGTGGACTAGGAGAACAGTGACCTTATGCCATCAAGAATGAAGAACCAGGAAGGCAGTGCACACTTTGGACCTGGGATCTCTGCACTGAGAAGCTCCTCAACCAGGCAAAAACTGATGTCAAAGATCTTCCCCTCAGCCAGTGCAGAAAGAAGGTATTTTCTGGAGCTGGCATGCTGAAATCAGATTTTTTGTTGTTGTTGTTGATGTTATTATTTTTAATTGTGATTAAGTGAACGTGTATAACCCAAGTCAGTTTGCCATATAAAACTCTGGGCACTGGCTCCTCTTCAACTCTGTCTGTTCTCCTCACCCTGTGGCAGCACACTCTTCTTTCCACTCTTTAGTTTCAGTATCCACTCAACCAACTGCACTACCAGGGTTTTTCTGTTGTAGCAGCACTGGATAAATCAGATAACTAAGCATGTGTGAGTCAATTTCTTGACTGTCTCTTCTGTTTTATTTCTTGTCTATCCTTATACAAATACCATTCTTGTTCATTTTTGTCAAAAGCTTTTCCTGAATCTGTAACATTTTTTTTTTGGCTGCCACTGGACAGTTTCCAAAGCCCTGAAATACTTTTTCTAGATTTGAACACGTTTTTTGGAGAAGATTCACCAAATTCTTCACATCAAAATAACTAGAAATTTCTTTCTAAGATTTATGTTAAATAACGTGTTGACCCATGGGTTAGTTAAAACTGTCAATTCATATTATATACTATTTATAATACTTCAATTGATCTCTCATTTGACTTGTGATCAGGAGGAATACTGTGAATATTTTTTATATTTTACAAGTTAATAAGATTTTCTTTACAGCATGTTATATGGTCAAGGACCTATCTAAGTCAATAGGTCAAGTTTGTAATCTTTTTGTTCAAACATTTATATGTTTGTTGGTATTTACGCACTTATGCTGTGAGGAATTGAAAGAGTGTGTTAAATATGGCATGGATTTATCTATTTCTCTGATTAATTGTATCAATTTTTATAGATTTTTAGAGATAAGAAGATGCTTGTATACATATTTAGAATAGTAATAGCATCTTTGGACTGATCATCAATCATATGAAATGCCTCGATTTAGCACTAGTCTTGTTTTCTATGTGATTTTTACACATTTTATTTTTTGCTTAAGGATTTAAAAAAGATCAGAGTTGAAGATCCATACTTATTCATTTATTCTGAGAAAAATAAGAAAACAGTCTGTGAAACAATAAAAAAATGTAATTCTCAGTGATCATTTTGAAATTGCTTTTATTTAATTGGTGGTCCATATATCAACAAAATAAATAATTAAAACTTTTTATTTATTTCACAGTTTTATCTTTCTGAGTATGTGTTCAAATATCCTTCCTGGCTTAGGTTTCTAATAATAATTTCTTAGGTAATAAAATGCAAACTGAAATTTTTCTAAAGGTAAATTTATCATAAATAATATTATTGAGTTTTGTCTACATGCCAAGCACAGTTCTAAACACATTTCTCAATTCTTAATGATTCTTATAACTAAGCAATGAACAATTGTTATGAACATTAACTGAACCAGAAAATTATTATTATCCCCATTTTATAGATAAGTTAACTGAGAGAAAATATTTAAGCAACTCCCTCATTGCTAATGCCTTAAATAAGCATAGGTGGTCTAAATTTTCACTGAATCTATACTTTTAACCCACACATTCTGCCTGTCAGTTTGTTTGGTATGCTGTTGAATTCATCTTCATCTATATTTTTGTTGTTTATTTATGCACTTATTCTGTCAGTAATTGAAAAAGTGTGTTAAACATCCCACTGTCGGTGTAGATTTATCTATTTCTCTGATTAATTGTATCAATTTTTATAGATTTTTAGAGATAAGAAGATAATTGTCTTTTATGTAATTAAAAGTACAGTAAAATGTATTACATATCGACTCTAGTGTATTCTAAAGTTACACATGTTTCATATTTATACACATATATTGCAATAGAAGTTTTTTACTGACTACATCAAACTGTATGTATTTACCTGCCTATCTATCTATCTATCTACCTGCATACACATATGCACAAATAAGTTTAAGGAGACTTCCAAATATTTTCATTTTACTGTAAAATTTTTCCCCTTATTTGCAACTGTTTAATGTAACATATAGCTCTAATATTGAAATGAGAATAATGATTTGATTCATTTCAATTGAATTTAATATATCTTTTGGATATATTTTGTTTCCTTTTCAATCTTCATCAGTCCTTTCTAAAATCAAAAACTTTTATTTCAAATATGCTTAGAACATCCTAAGAAAATTACTGACATATTAATACCTAAAAACAAAATTATTATATGGTATCAGATTACTATTAGCAAGAAGGAATAACAAATAGGTAACCATGAATACTAAAGCAGAGTCCAAGAAGATCCTATCTATTCTTCATATTGGTACATTTTCAACACAAGTGTACTATGTATACATAAGATATGGATTTGGGCAAAATTTATAACACCAAAGAGATCAATTTATGATCCATGTACATATCTATTTCAGAGAAAGAATTTAACTGAATGTAGACATTGCGAAGCAATGTCATTAATATCACATGCAAGTTGAATTTTGCTAAGATCATTCAAAAGCAGCTGCAGCAGTACAGCAACAGAAACTGCTAGAAATTCAAACTGATTCAGAATAGGATGTGGAAGTAGGGATGTCAGATAGATCTTGGCTAAAAGCAGAGAATACAAGAAAGATATTTACCTGTGTTTCATTGATTATGCAAAGGCATTCAACTCTGTGGAGCATGACAAAACATGGATTATGTCAAGAAGGGGAATTCCATAAGACTTAACTGTGCTCATGAAGAACCTGTACATAGACCAAGAGATACTTGTTTGGACAGAACAAGGGGATACTGTGTGGTTTAAAGTCAGGATAGGTGTGTGTAAAGGCTGTATCCTTTCACTATACGTACCCATTAACAACCTTGCTTGCTGAAAATGAGAGAACTTGAAGTATTTACTGATGAAGATCAACAATCACAGCTTTCTATGCAAATTACATCTCAACATACATGCACAAAATCCTCACTACTGAACCAATAAGCAATATTGTGATAAATTAAGAAAAGATTGAAGTTGTCAAGAATTTCCTGTTCCTTTTATTCACAATAAACACTGATGGAAACAGCATCAAGAGATGAAACAAAGTATTGCCTTGGGCAACTCTGCCCCAAAAACCTAAATGCTCCTTAGAAGCAAGTGAGACTAAGTGGTGAGACTATGTCTCATGTGCTTTGCACATGTTGTCAGGAGAGGTCAGCCCCTAGAGAAAGATAGCACGCTTGGCAAAGTAGTGAGTCATCAAAAAACAGAAGGCACTCAATGAGATGAATCAACACAGTGGCTGTAACAAAGGTTCTACCCTAAAAATAATTGTGAGAATGGCACAGAACTGGTGATCAATCTGTGGTACATCAGTTTACTATAAGTCAAAACTGATTCAAAGGCACCTAATGACAGCAGAGTGACGTATAATTTTTTTTTAGAAAAAAATACATGTTTTAAAAATTAGGTGTGAGTAATACCCATACTTGTTAGCAATAAGATCAATATGTTTCCACTGGTGTTTGAAGAAAGGAAAAATTGCTGAGCAATAGGCATTAAATTGTGGCTAAAAGAATACACTTGAGCAAAGATTCTAAGATATGTTAAAGTGTAAACAATGTTCAAGAATTAATTAAAAAATCCAGACTGCAGTATGGTTTTGTGTAAGAAAACTTTGAATGTGGAGAGGTATGAATTCCCTATCAGAGTATTTGCATTCTGCAGGCAATATCTGACCAGGGAAAATGAGTGTAAATAATGCAATATTTAAATAGTATTTCTTCAGCAGTTGTAACCATAGTGGATAGAAGGAAAAATACTAAGTGAATGGATACAAATTAAACAGATTATACAGAAGTTCAATGTGAAGAAAGAGGCATAAAGCTGATGACTAAGTCAAAAAACAGTTTCCTCGGAAGCTAATGAAGTATAGCTTCAGAATTTCTCACTTGAACAGGACATCTTTAAGGACTTGAAAGGGGTATAAGTTTTTGCATGGATATATATTTCTCTACAATTTTGAAAATTAAGACTGTTTTTGTTGCAAGAAGATAAGCTATTTTTTCCATACTAATTCCCCCTTGTCATATTTCTGCTCAGTCAGTTAACATTGGAAAGACACAGACGTTTGAGGGATGCAGTTAAAGAGAAGTAAAGCCAAGGATGCATTTGCTTTGAAACTAGTGAGATACATGGATCTATGTTACAATCACTGTTGTGTACAGTTTGGTAACTGATGGCCATCCAAATATAAGAATGGCCTTGAGGAATAGTCCTTCATCCGGCCAGACCAATTGGTGTCAGGATACAAACATGCAGGGTCTGAAGTCATACTACATATGAATACAGCATGAGGTTTCCCTCTTTATTCACTTCACTCACTTATATTTTAAAAGACATTTATTCAAGACAAAACATGGTATTGTAGACTGACCTGCTTCATTAACTTAACTGCCTCTAGTCGTGCCTCATGAACATCATAGTTGTAGGGTTTAGAATACACAGAAAAATTACATCCGACGACAAAAGGGTAAACAACTGCATGATACTGAAAATCTTCTGTTCTGTGAAACCATTATGCAATGACCCAGCACTCCAGACTCTGGGTGTTGGCTCTTCTGTCCAGATTCTCAGTGGAGGCTCTTTGGCTCTAGGCTTCAGCTCTATCTTCCAGACTCACTAAAACAACACTGTTCCCTCAGCTTTGGGTGATCCCATTCTCATTGATCATTCAAATGTCTACTCTGTTGTCTCATCCCCAGCAGGTCCCCTTCTTAAGCTCCTTGGTCAGGGGAGTTTCACCCCTTTGTCTTTGGGCAGCAGATCTGACCCTACCCCTCTGGTACACATGAAAGGCAGCTCCATGCTACAGAACTGGTGAAGATCTGAGTCTTTGAAACCTAAGAGGCTGTGTTCCCACCCTTTGAAGCCCCAGAAGCCATGGCTTCACTCTTTGAGACTCCTGAGGTCATGGCCCTATCCTCCGAGACTGAGGCAGCTCTGATTTCTGTATTTCTTGTCTCTTGAGCTTCTGCTTTCTTGTTCCTTGGCTTTTCTGTCCCTCTGGTGGCTTGCCACTGCCCAGCTTTGGTACAGGTTCCAAAGCTCTCTAACTCCACCATTAAGTGCCCGGGGGATTGCCACACTGCCAGTAAACTTCTGCAGAAGGGTACTCAGCCACCTTGCTCCATGTGTTGGCAAGTCTAGCTGCATTGATAACTGCCTGGAGGCACTACACTTCTCTAGGAAGACATTCACGCAGAAGCACTCAACTTTCTTCCCACTGTGGGTGACTCCTGAGATGTCTCATTCTGATCTTCTCATTTTGCTGCTTCCATAAATATTACAACCTAGGAAACCCTATGATGCATTTATACTCTGTCCCATAGGGTTGCCATGAAGTAGAACTTAAATGCACACAACAGCAACAATGGAGATTATTAAATATACTTTTATCAAAGGGCACATTGCTAGCAAAATCCAACAAAATAGATAGCCTAAAAATGAAGAAGTGACTCTGAATTTTCTTTAATTCCAGTTTGTGAAGAAGAAACAGTACACGAGCCCCTCTATTCTTACCTACTGTGCTTATTTTATTAGTGTCTTTCTAGAATTAGAACAGAAGCAGTGCAAATGAGTCAATCTTTGACAGGAGAAAGAAATAAAAAGAAAATTGCCATCTCGAGCTAAGAAATAACTGGTCACTTCCCCAGTTATTTCTTAGCTACCTCTTCTAGTGCACTCTTTTCCCAAATTCCCAGACATTCACCCTAGGGTACAACATACATCCTAAGCTGAATAAAAATCTTGTCAGCAAAATTATTTGCTTAGCCAGACGTTAACTTTATTTCAACATTTACAGCTCTACAGATCTAGTGATAATTGTTAACTAATGACTAATTTATGTCAGAAAAAAACAAGAATCTGTTGCTATCAAGCTAATTCTGACTCACAGTGACCCTATAGGGCAGAGTAGAAATACCCAATAGGATTTCCAAAGAGCAGCTGGTGATACGAACTACCGCCCTTTTGGTTAGCAGCTAAGCTCTTGACCACTGAACAACCAGGGCTCTGATTTATATTTCAGGTGCTGTATTAAACGTATTATCTAAATTAATTCCCTCAGGAAAAAAAAAAAAAAAAACCTTTCAGGCCAATTTATTTTTTCCTTTTCACATATGAAAGGTAAATGACTTGCTTAAGTTAACAACTGACTTGAAAATTTAAATCAGGCTGTTCCACAGATGAGCATTTAACCACCAGTCACCATCTTCCTGACTAAAAGTATATATTATTGCCAATGTTTTCAAACAACTTTGAGTCTGGGAAGAGATAGCTCTTAGAGATGGTTTTGTTCTAGTCTTTAGTATAACACAGAGAAAAGCAACTGATTGTTTTGTAGAATGATACTAAGATACATTTTAGCAGTACACAATTTCATTTTGTGGGTTTTTTTTCTATGTTATCTAAAATTTATGTGCTAATACATATCAGGAAACTGAGCTGGCATAGTGGTTACGTGCTACGGCTGTTAACTGAAAGGTCAGCAGTTTTAATTCACCAGGTGCTTCCAGAAACTGTGTAGGCCAGTTCTATTCTGTCCTATAGGGCCACAGTTAGTCAGAATTGACTCAATGGCAACAGATCTGGCTTACCACATATCAAATACAGTTAATAATTTCTGGGGAAAAGAAAATAAACTTTGTTTATGATCTACATATAATTAGCTAAAAGCCAGTGGTCAGTTTTTCAGCTAATATATTAGTCAAGTCAGCACATATGTCATCATCTAAATGAAATTCAAATTTAAGATCATATTTCATACATCTATTTAAATTTTGGCATGCATTATTTTTTTCTCCTGAGAATTAACAAAAAAGATCTGTCATCTTAAATCTAATTAATGTTTAAACAAGTAAGCAAGTAAATTAAACATGGGTAAAAAATGCACTGAGTGATGGGAATTTGAAATTAAAAACATACCACCATTCATTAACACCAATAGAAATAAAATACCTAGGTATAATTCTAACAAAATATTGTAAGATCTATATGAGATAATGCATAAAACCGATGGGAAACAAAATATCTAAATAAATGTAGAGATAGTACATGTTCATGAAGCAAAAGAGTATAATTAACATGTCAATTCTTTACAAATTGTGGTGTAGTTTCAATGCAATCCCCAACAAAATCCCAGAAAGAAACTGTGCATATGGACAAACTCACTCTAAAATTTACATGGAAAAGCAATATAATACTAAAGAAGAAAGGGATTGTAATACTAAGGCTACCCAACCTCAAGACAGTGTGATGTTGGCAAAGGAACAGAATACAGAGCCAGAAAATAGACCCAAACAAATATAGTGGACTCATGAAGGAGCAAAAGGAATTCAATGAGGAAACAATAGGCTTTTTTAAAAAGCTGTTCTGCAAGAAACAGACTTCCTTGTGTGAAAAACGAGTCTAGGCACAGATCTTATATCTTATACAAAAATTAAGATAAGGTGGATTATCGACCTGTGTGTAAGATGGAAAACTATAAAATTTCTAGAAGACAACGTAGGAAAAATCTAGATGACCTTTAGTTTGGTAATAACTTTTTAGATATAATACTAACACACTGATCTATAACAGAAAAGAAACAAAAAGAAAGCTTTATAAAATGATTTCACAAAAAAATTTTTTAAAATCTTCTCTGCAAAAAATAATGTTAAAAGAAAGAAAAGACAAGCCACAAATTAGGAGAAGGTCTTTTCAAAGCTCTGGTGAAGGACTTGTGTCCAAAATATATGAAGAATTCTTACAACTCAAAGATATGAAAAAAAAAATTACAAAGTGGGCAAAATACCTGAAAAAACATCTCACTAGAGAATAAAATTGTTACAAGTAAGCATTTACAAAAAAAATTGTTGGCACCATAAGTAATTAGAAAATTGAAATAATGAGGTATTCCTATACACCTTGCCCATATGTCACTTTGTCATACTATACTGGCTTGCATGTTGCTGTGATGCTGGAAGCTATACCACCAATTATCAAATAGCAACAGGGACACCCATGGCTGACAAGTTTCTGCCAAGCTTCCAGACTAAGACAGACACGGAAGAAGGACACAGAAGTCTATTCTGAAGAGAATTAGCCAGTGAAAACCTTATAAATAGCAGAGGAACATTGTCTGATGCAGTGCCAGAATATAAGCCCCTCAGATTGGAAGTCACTCAAAAGACAGTGTGGGAAGAGTCGACCTTAATGATGTGGATGGACTCAAGCTTTCAGGACTGTCATTTCCCAATGTGACACAACTCAAAATGAAAAAAATTGCAGCAAATATCTATTGCTAATCAGAACATGGAATGCACAAAGCATCAATCTAGGAAAATCAGAGGCCATCAAAAATCAAACAGAGCACATTCACAGTGATCTCCTAGGCATTAGGGAGCTGAAATGAACTGTTAGTACGCATTGTGAATCAAACAGTTACATGACCTACCATGCTAAGAATGACAACTTAAAGAGCAATCAGGTTGCATTCACCGTCAAAAAGAGCATCACATATCTATCCACAAGTACAAAGCTCTCAGGAGTAGGATGATATCCACTCAGCTATAAAAGTGACCAATTAAAAAAACTGTTCTTCTAATTTATGTGCTAACCACTAAGACCAAGAATGAAGAATTTGATGTGTTTTTTTTTTTTTTTTTTTACCAGCTTTTCAGTCTGAAATTGATTAAATATTCAATTACATGCTTTGATAATTACTGGAGACTAGAATGAGGATGTTGGAAACAAAGAAGGTCAGTAGTAGGAAAAATATGGCTTTGGTGATAGAAACTATATCTGAGATTGCATGACAGAATTTTGCAGCACTAATGTCTTCAGTGCAAATACCTTTTTCACCAATATAAACAGTGAACATACACGTGGACTTCACAGATATAATACACAGGAATCAAGTTGATTACATCTGTGGAAAGAGACAATAAAAAAGCTCAAAATCTTATTAGTTGGAACAAAGCCAGAGACCAACTGTGGAACAGACCTTTAATCGCTCATATATAAGTTCAAGTGGAAACTGAAGAAAATTAGAGAAGTCCGTAAGAACCAAATTACAACCACGAGTACATCCCACCTGAACTTAGAAACCATCTCAAGAATAGATTTGATGTGTTGAACACTAGTGACTGAATACCAGAAGTCTTGTGGAAAAACATCAAGAACATCATACATGAAAGAAGCAAGAGGTCATTAAAAAGACAGGAAAAGCATCAAAATGGATGTCAGAAGAGACTCTGAAACTTACTCTTGAAAGTTGAATAGCTAAACCCAAAGGAAGAAATAATGAAGAGTTTAACAGAAGATTTCAATGGGTAGCCCAAGCAGCGAAAGTATTGTAATGAAGTGTGCAAAGACCTGGAGATGGAAAACCAAAAGGGAAGAACACATACATTTCTCAGACTGAAAGAACTGAAGAAAAATTCAAGTTTTGAGTCTCAATATTGAAGGATTCTATAGAGAAAATATTAAATGACCCAGGAATAGCCAAAAGAAAATGGAAGGAATATACAAAATCACTGTGCCAAAAACAATTGGTTGTCCTTTAACCATGTCAAGAGGTAACATATGGTATTGAATGAAGAGGTCTAAGCTGTACTGGAGGCACTGGGGATAAGGCTCCAGGAACTGAAGGAATAACAACTGAGATGTTCCAACAAACAGTTGCCATACTAGAAGTACTGACTTACCTATAACAAGAAATTTGGAGGGAGGGGGCTGTTATTTTATTTTATTTTTTATTATGATTGAGTGAAAATGTACATTCCCATATAAATTTACATGCCCACCTGTATATCAAGAAATTTAGAAGACAGCTACCTGGCCAATTGAATAGAAGAAATCTATGTTTATGTCTATTCCCAAGAGAAGTAATCCCACTGAATGCAGAAATTGTGAAACAACATCATTAATATCACACACAAGTAAAGTTTTGCTGGAGATCATTTAAAAGGGCTGCAGTAATACATCAACACGGAACTGCCTGAAATTTCATCCAGATTCAGAAGAGGATACAAAATCAGGGGTATCATGAGAGATGTCAGATGGAACCTGGCTGAAAGTAGAGAATGCCAGAAAGATACTTGCCTGTCTTTTATTGACTATGCAAAGTCGCTTGACTGTGTTGATCATAAAAAATTACAGATAACAATGTGAAGACTGGGAATTCCAGAATACTTGTGCTCATGAGGAACCTGTGCATAGATCAAAAGGCAGTACTTTGAACAGAACAAAGGGATACTGGATGGTTTAAAGTTAGGAAGGGTGTATGTCAGGATTGCGTCATTTTAATTGCGTCTATTAAAGCTGTAGGTTGAGCAAATAATCTCTGAATTTGGACTATATGAAGAAGAATAGGGCATCAGAATTGAAGGAAGACTCAGTAACCACCTGTGTTATACAGATGGCACAACCGTGCTTGTTGAAAATGAAGCAGATTTGAGATACTTACTGATGAAGATCAAAGACCACAGCCTTCATTGTAGATTACACCTAATTAAGAAAACAAAAATTCTTACAACAGGACCATTAAACAGCATCATGATAAAGGGGAAAAAAGACTGAGGTTATCAAGGATTTCATTTTGCTTAGATCCACAATCAATACCCATAGAAGCAGCAGTCATGAAATCAAAGGGTACATTGCACTGGGAAGATCTGCTGCAAAAGACTTCTTTTAAGTGTTGAATAGCAAAGATAATGCTTTGAAGGCTAAGATGTTCCTAAACCAAGCCATGGTGTTTTCATTTGCCTCCTACACATGTGAAAGTTGGACAATGACTAAAGAAGACCAAAGAAGAATTGATGCCTTCGAATTGTGCTGGAGAAGTGTATTGTCTATTCTACGGACTGTCAAAAGAATGAAGAAATCTGTCTTGGAAGAAGCACAACCAGAATGCCCATTAGAGGCAAGGATGGCAAGATGATGTCTTACATACTTTGGACATGTTTTCAGGGGGATCAATGTCTGGGGAAAGACATCCTATTTGGTGAATCAGAGGGTCAGCAGAAAAAAAAAAAAAAAGGTCTTCAATGAGATGCATTGACATAATAGTTGCAACAATGGACTTAAGCCTAACAACAGTTGTGAGGATGGTGCAGGCCTGGGCAGTGTGTCATTCTGTTATGCATAGCATCACTATGAGTCAAAAGCAATTCAATGACACTTAACAACACTACACATCTATGAGAAAAGCTACTACTAAAAGCACTAACAATACCAAATGCTGAGGAGGATGAGGGTTAACAGGAATACTCACATATATTCTTGCAAGGGATGCAAAATAATGCAGCCACTTTGGATGATAGTCTGGAAGTTTCTTACAAAGCTAGACATAGGTTTACCATATAATCCAGCAGTTACACTTCTGAGTATATACTCAAGTGAGTTGAAAGTATTTGCTCACATAAAGTCCTACACATAAATGTCTACAGCAGTTTTTTTTAATATATATAATTATCAAAAACAGGAAGCAAATGATTTGTCCTTTGGGGGTTAATGGATAAATAAATGTGAACCTTCAAACAACAGAGTATCATTCAACAATAAAATGGAATAAACTATCAGTCCACTAAAAGACATTGCCTTCTTGCCTACAAGTTTCCCACTGAATAGTCTGAACTTAGTGCCATTGATTCTTCTTTGCAGGTAATTTTTTACTTATTCCTAGCCTCTTTTAAAAGTGTCTCTTTATCTCTGTTTTTGGCAAGTTCAATAATAATATACCTTGGTGTGTTTCTTTTGGGACCTACCTTGTGGGGAATTTGATGAGCAGTATCATGGATTGAATTGGGTCCTGCCAAAATAAGTATAGCCATGTGGCTGGACCCTGATTCCCAAAATTTTATGGTTACCCTCCATTTTGTGGTTTTCCTGTGCTGTAGATTAGGGAGGAACTGTAAATCTCTCTATAAGATCATCTCCCTGCTCCACTGTAAAAGCCATACTTGGAGTATGGCTTGTACCACCCTTTATCCTTTCATCCTCCAGGAGATTAAAAAAAAAGGAAGCAAGTAAAGATTTGGGAACCTCACACTAAGATAACAGCACCAGGAGAAGAGCACATCCTTCAGACCTAAGGTTTCTGCACCAAGATGCTCCCTGAACAAAGATTGATGTAACACAAGGACTTTCCTCCAGAGCCGACAAGTGGGAAAGCCTTCCCCTAAAGAGGATGTTCTGAATTTGAACTTGTCACCTACCAGACTGTGTTAAAGCCGTTCACTGTGTGATAATCCTGTTAGAGCAGCACTAGCTGACTAAAGTAAGTGTCTTGGGTAAGTATCTTCTCATCACTTGTGATATCAGGGAAATTCTCTGTCAACCAACCTTCAATAGTTCTCCGTATTTTCTGTTATACACCCCTGTTCTGGTGCTGCAATCACTTGTAGATTATTCCTCTTTGATAAAGTCCCACATAATTCTTAGTTTCTCTCGATTTTTAAAAATTATTTCATCTAATTTTTCCTTAAATATGTTGATGTCACGTGCTTTATCTTTAATCTCACTAGTTATGCCTTACATTGCCTCAGTTCTGCTCCTTTGACTTTCTATCGAGTTGTCTAATTTTGTAATTTTATTAATAATTTTCTGAGTTTCTGATTCTTGCTGGTGTGTGTGTTCCTGCAGCCTGTTCAATTTGTCATTGAGCTCTGCTATGCTTTGCATCATCTCCCTCTTCATATCTAGTTTTAAATCTCAATCTTTTGTATGCTACCTCTAATAATTCAAGGAAGTTCTCTCCTTCTGGAAAAAATCGATTCTTTGTCTTAGGTGATTTCTGAGGATATCGTGATCTGTTTCTTTAATCAATTTGAAGTTGATTGTTGTCTCTAAGCCATCATTAAATTGTATTTATTAAATTTATGTTTGCCTACTGCATTCTGCCTTCTACTTTTATTTTGTTTTAGAATGTCCAAATAAGATGTTCTTGTGTGATGGTTTCATTATTTTTGTCTTGGAAGCTCTAATGTTCTGTCACCAGCTGGATAGAACTGTGCTAGACATGGGAGGCCAAGAGTCTATTTATTTTTCTTATATAGATTCAGCTCAGGTGTCCAGATAGGCAGGCAGGCAGTGCATAGTGCAGACGCTCGGCTATTGTCCTAGATGATCAGAGTTGTTTGGCATAAGGCTGATCAAGGTTGTCTGGCTGTATCTCCTGAGAAAATCAGAGCACTAACAGCCACCCCTGAGTTTATGTGAAGATGGTGTATCCCCTTATATCTGAATCTAATTGAAGGGGCAGTTCCTGCCCTGATTTTCCATCTCAGGGGAGTCAACACTTTTTTTTATCTCTCCCCTTCCCCTACTTAAAATATTCCCTTTCTGTGTCTCAGAAAATCGCTCACTGCAGGCTTCTGGAGTTTTACTTCTGGCTTAGCTAATGGCATCAGATTCCAGAGTCATGTGCAGTGCAGAAAAGGGAGGGGGAAGTGCTGGAAGAAGTGTGAGAGGATTATCCCAAAGGAGACATTTATTTTTTATTTTTTTATTATGACTGCGTGAAAATGTGCATTCCCATATAAATTTACATGCCCACGTATATGCAGCTTCCACTGCTCTCCCTGACCGGTGACAGCACATTATTCCTCTCTGTTCCATACATGTCTCATCTTCCCAACAGCCTCCTTTCCACTCCTCTCCACCCACTCCCCTTACTCCAGCCAGAGGTCAGCAGGATGATATCCTATAGACGCACAGAACCATAAAGTGCATTCAACATATGGTCACTCTGCATTGCCAAGTCCAACCCATTCGTGTCCAAGCAGTGGACCTTCATTATGATTTATGGGCAAGGGAAGCATCAGGGCCAGGGGCCATGTTCCCAGGGGAACCCCAAAGCCACTGGACCATCAATTGTGGTCTTTGAGTGGAGATCTCAGGTGTACCTCTTTTTATTCTTGTGTTGCCAGTGATACCCAACTTTGTGAGCTCCATCACGGCTGTCACAGGTGGTGGCCAGGCACCATCCAGTTCTTCTGGTCCCAAGTCGATGTAGGCACCCACTCATGTGGGTCTCTCTATCTTCTGGGTTGTCTTTCCCCAATGTCATTTTGGTCCTCAGTGAACATCCGTTCCTGCTGAGTTGGGACCATTTGCTGTGTCCTCGGATGGCAGCTTGGCAGCTTTTAAGACCCCAGACGCCACTCACCAATGTGGGGTGCAGAGAGCTCTCTTAGCAAAACACTAGTTGTGCCAATCGGCCTGGAATTCACCTAAGAGCATGGTCCCCTGCCCTCTGCCCCAGCTACTCGGATCTTGCAATATTGGGTTAAGATGGAAGGAGTAGTGAAGTTATGTTGAAGTTCACTTAATATTGTTCTTGTTTCTAATGTGTGCTGTCACCAATTTCACCCAACCAAATTTCTACCAACTATCTAACCTAAACCTTCCCTCCCTCCCCTCCCTTGCAGCCATCAAAGAGTCTTTTCTTCTATGCATAAGGCTGTTTTTGAGTTTTTATTGTAGAGGTCTCATACAGTATTTGTCCTTTTGTCTCTGACTACTTTCTCTCAACATAATGTCTTCCAGCTGAAACCTGGTTATGAGATGCTTCCTGGAATCATCATTGTTCTTTATCATTGCATAGTGCTCCACTGAGTATATATACCACAGTTTACCTATCCACTCTTCTGTTGTTGGGCATCTGAGTTGATTCCATCTTTTTGCTATAGTGGACTGTGCTGTGATAAACATTCTTGTGCATGTATCCATTGATGTGAATGGCCTTGATTCTGTAGGATATATTCCAAGTGGTGGAACTACTGGGTCAAACGGTATATCTGTATCCATTTTTTTTTAAGGAAGCGGCAGATTGCTTTCCAAAGAGGCTGGACCATTTTGCAACCCCACCAACAGTGTAGGAGGGTTCCACTTTCTCCACAGTCTCTCTAACATTTGTTGTTTTGTGTTTTGGGGGTCATGGCTAATCTTGTTGGGGTGAGATGGTATCTCATTGTTGTCTTGATTTGAACTTCATTAATAACTAAAGATCGTGAACATGTCCTCATGTGTTTTTTGACTGCCTGGATCTCCTCTTTAGAGAAATGTCTGTCCATCTCCTTTGCCCATCGCTTAATTGAATGATTTATCTTCTTCTTATTGATATCCAAAGGAGACATTTAGATCATCATGCACGGCAGGTTACACACAAAGACTTATCTTTGGATGGTCCGGTGCTCTTTTTCAGTGTTTCTGGAGATATGAGAGGATTCTCCTGCTGAGGGGGACACCTGCCCACCAGCCTCCACTGGTTCAGTCACCACACTGGCTGCAGCCATTTCTGGCTTATCAAGACTGTCTAACCCTGTGTACTTCTGTTGCTACACTCCCTTCTTTGTTGCTCAGTCCAGTTTCTCAACTTTCTCTTTGATGTTCAGGTCTCCTTAGATGTCATATGTACTGAAGGAATTTGTACCTTGGGGTCTTTAGTGTTAGAGAGGGCAAGGGAAGTTTCCTTCTACTCTGCCACTTTGGCCCTGCCTCTTCCTTGCCTATTTTTTAACTGGACTAATTGTCTTTTTGCTGTTGAGATTTTGCAGTATGTTGTAGATTTTAGACTTTAGATGCTGACTGAACTTGTTGTAACAAACAATTTTCTCCCATTCTAAAGATTGTTTTTTTACTCTTTCGGTGAAGTCTTTGGATGAGCACAAGTGTTTGATTTTCAGAAGTTCCCAGTCATCTGTTTTCTCTTCTGGCATTTCTGCATTGTTAGTAATGCTTTGTATTCTGCTTATGCCTTGTATTGGTTGGTGCTCTTAGCATTGTTCCTATTTGTTCTTCCATGATGTCTATTGTTTTAAATTTTGTATTTAGATCTTTGACTCATTTTGAGTTAATTTTTGTAGTTGGTAAGAGATATGGGTCTTTTTTTTTTTTTTTCTTACAGATGGATATCTAGTTACACTGATGCCATTTATTAAAGAGACTGTCCTTTCTCAACTTTATGGACTATGGACTTCAGTAAGATATCAGCTGTTCATAATTGGATGATTTTATTTCTCAGTTCTCAGTTCTGTTTCTTTAGTCTATGAGACAGTTTTTGTACCAGTGCCATTCTCTCTTTTGTCTACCATAGCAATATAACAGGATATAAAGTTATGTGGTGTGACGCCTCCTGCTTTGTCATTCTTCTTCAGTAATGCTTTATTTATCCAGGGCTGCTTCTCTTTCATGATCAAGGTATGTTTCTTCACTTATGTCGGTCTCTTTTCATTTGTTGAAGTAATATCTTGTAGTTTTCTTTTCATAGCTTTTGAAATTCTCTGGTTAAGTTTATTCCTAGGTATTTTTTCTTCTTGGGCACTATCATCAACAGTACTGATTAGGTGATTGCCTCTTCTACATTTTCTTTGTTGATGTAGAGGAAGCCAAATGGTTGTTTTATGCTTATCTTATGTACTGATACTTGCTGACTCTTCTTAATATTACGGTAGGTTATTTATTTTATTTTATTTCTTTTTTTTTTCCCGTGGATTCTACAGGGTTTTCCGTATATAAGATCATGTCATCTGCAAACAGAGAAACTTGTACTGCTTCCTTACCAGTTCTGGTGCTCTTTATTTCTTTTTCTAGCCTGGTTACTCTGGCTAGGACTTCCAGAACAACACTGAATAAAAGTGGTACTGAAGGCCATCATTGTCTTGTTACTGTTCTCAGGTGAAATGCTTTCAGACTTTACATTTAGGGTGATGTTGGCTATTGGCTTTGTATTAAAAGCAAAATTGCCATTGAGTCAGTTGTGACTCATAGAGACTCTATGGCTTTGTAGAAATGTCTTTTATTATTCTGAGGAATTTCTCTTCTATTCCTGTTTTGCTGAAAGTTTTTAACATGAAAGGGTGTTGGAATTTGACAAACACCTTTTCTACATCAATTGATGAGATCAAGTGGCTCCTGGCTTTTGTTTTATTTATGTGATTGATTACATAAATTTTCTAATGTTGAACCATCCTTGCATAACTGGTGTGAATCCAGCTTAATCATGATGAATTATTCTTTTGATACATTGATGAATTTTATTGGCTAGAATTTTGTTGAAGGCCTTTGTATCTAAGATCATGAGAGATATTGATCAGTAATTTTCCTTTTTTGTGCCGCCTACCCGGTTTTAGTATCAGGATCATGCTAGCTTCATGGAACAAGTTTGGGAAAATTCCATTATTTTCCACTCTAAAATACCTTCAGTAACAGTGATGTTAGTTTCTCTCTTTAAGTTTGGTAGACTTCTCCAGTATCACCATCCAGGCCACTGGTCTTTTAATTTCATTGAGAGTTTTTTTTTCTTTTTTAATTTTTATTTTTATTTAACATAACTGAGTGAAAATGTACATTCACATATATCATTGAGAGTTTTTAAATTATTTTTTCAGTCTCTTATTTTGTTCTAGATTTATTTAGTTGTTCTATTTCTGTCTGACTCGACGGCACTTGGCTTGGCATTTCTGTTTGTATAAGTTTATGTAGGTAGTGTGTTTTTAGAAATTTGACAACTTCCTTTAGGCTTTCAAATTTGTCAGAGTAGAAGTTTTCGTAGTATACTGTTTTGGCTTTTTAAATTTCATTTGGGTCCGTTGTGATATTGCCCATTTCATTTCTTATGTGGATAATTTGATTTCTCTTCTATTTTTCTTTTGTCAATTTAGCCAATGATTTATGAATTTTGTTATTTTCAAAGAACCAGCTTTTGATTGTGTTAACTCTTTCCAGCATTTTCCTATTTTCATGTGGTTCTACTCTAATTTTTATTATTTTCTTTCTTCTGGGGTCCAAGAGGTTCTTTTGTTGCTTTCTTTGTACTTGTTCAAGTTGTAGGGTTAATTCTTTAGTTGGGGCACTTTGTTCTTTTCAGATGTATGCAGTTGCTGAAATGAATTGACCTTTGAGCCCTGCTTTTGCTGTGTCCCAAAGGTTGCAGTAGGCTGTGTTTCCCTTCTTATTTGTTTTCTGAATGTTATTGTTCCATCCTCCATATCTTCTACAGCCAAGTAGTTTTTGAGCAAGGTGTTCAGTTTCTATGTGTCTGATTTTTCCCCTGATTTTTTTTTTTTTTTTGTTGTTGTTGTTGTTATTGATTTCTAATTTCATGGCTTAATGGTCGGAAAAGATAGTTTGCAATAGTTCGACACTTTGGACTTTTTAAGACTTGTTTTATGACCTACCTAACATGTTTTCTATTCTAGAGAATATTCCATGTGCAACGGAAAGTAAAGTATACTTGGCTGCTATTGGGTGGAGTGTTCTGTATATGTATATGAGATAAAGCTGGTTGTTTGTGGCATTTAGATCTCGTATGCATTTGTTGAGCTTTTTTGGATGTTCTGTCCTTCACCAAAAGTGGTATACTGAAGTCTCCTAGTATTATTGTGGGGCTATCTATTTTTCTTTTCAAGGTTATTAGAGTCTGTGTTATGTATTTAGAAGCTCTATCATTGAGTACACGAATATTTAATATGGTTATGCCCTCCTGATGTAGTGACCCTTTAATAATTATATAGTGTCCTTCCTTGACAATTGTGGTGGATTTTACTTTATTAGAAACTAATATTGCCACTCCTACTCTGTCTTGAATGTTATTTGGTTAGCATATTTTTTCTATCCTTTGAAATTTTGTTTATTTGTGTCTTTAAGATGCATCTCTTTTAGGCAGCATGTAGATGGATCATGCTGTTTTGTCCATTCTGCTGTACTCTTTCTGTTTATTGGTATGTTCAACCCATTTACATTCAGTGTAATTATTGGTAAGTATGAGTTTAGTTCTGCCATTTTGATGCCTTTTTTGTGCATTGTTTCTAGTTTCTTTGTTCAACTTAATTTTCTGTCCTGATTCATTTTTATGTGTTTTCTTTTCATTTTTTTCATTGATGTTAGTTTTGAATTTGCTGAGATTTCATGTTTTTCTTGTTTTTTTAGTTTGATATGCAAGATTGCTAGTTTCCTTTGTGGTTATCTTACTGTTCACCTCTATTTTTCTAGAGTTAAAAACATCTTTAATTTCTTTGTATTTCCTTGACTTCTTCTCCATATGAAAGATGTATGACTACATTTTGTTAACCTCCCTTTTTGTTGTAGTCTTGTTATTTTTACATATTGACATCTCTCTCTATTTTCAATGGTTTAGCTTTATTTTTACAATTTCCCTATCAAAGTTTGATTATCTATTTACTTTGTCTGGTGTTCTAGCCCTAGATTTTTATCTGATCTTACTGATTTTCTTATTGATAAGGACTACCTTTAGTATTTCTTGTAATTTTGGTTTGAATTTGGCAAATTCCCTAAAATTCTGTTTTTCTAGAAGTGTCCTAATTTTGCCGTCACATTTGGGAGATACTTTTGCTGAGTATGTAGCTCTTGGTTGACATGTTTCCCCCGCCCCCCCCCATCAAGGCTTTGTTTATGTCATCCCATTGTCTTCTTGTGTGCATGGTTTTTGCTGAGTAGTTCAAGCTTGGTATCACTGACTCTGTTTTGTAGCCTATTTTGTGTTTATCTCTAGCTGCTTTTAAACTCTCTCCTTATCTTTAATTGGACAGGTTTAATTATGATTTTTTTTATGTATTTCTTTTGAGATCTACCTTGTGTGGATTCTGGGAGCATATGGATAGATATTTTCTCATATTTCATGATATCAGGGAAGTTTTCTGTCAACAAATCTTCAACAGTTCTCTCTGTGTTTTCTGTTATCCGTCTCCTTTGCCTGTTCTGGTACTCCAATCACTCAAAAATAATAACTATTGATAGACTCCTTTATAACTCTTAGTGTTTCTACCTTTTTAAAAATTCTTTTATCTGATTTTTTTCTCCAATATATTGGTATCAATTGCTTTATCTTCAACGTCACTAATTTTCCATTCCTTACCTCCATTCTGCTCTTTTGACTTTCTATTAAGTTGGATAATTCTATAATTTTATCATTAATCTGGTGAATTTCTTATTGCTGTTGCTCAAGTATTTCTTGCAGAGTGTTCAGTTGGTCATTATGCCCTTCTACATTTTGCCTGATCTCCCTTCTTATGTCTTGAAGGCTTTAAACAGTAAACTTTTGTATTCTACATCCAGTGATTCCAGAAATTCTCTTCACTTAGATAATTTTTTGATTCTTTGTTTTAGAAGCTTTTTAAAGCCATCCTGGTCTGCTTCTTTAAATGATTTGATATTGGCTGTTGTCTTTGAGGAAACCCTGGTGGCATAGTGGTTAAATGCTACAGCTGCTAACCAGAAGGTTGAAGTTTCAAATCTCCCAGGCACTCCTTGGAAACTCTATGGGAAACTCTATGGGAAACTCTATGGGAAACTCTATGGGAAACTCTATGGAAACTCTACTCTGTTTATAGGGTCACTATGAGTCAGAACCAACACAGTAGCAGTGGATTTCAGTGGGTTGTTTCTGAGCCCTTAGAAAGTTATTGTATTTATTTATGTTTGATTACTATATTCTGACTTCTTTTTTGTTGTTGTTTTGTTTTGAAATGCCCAGATTAGAGCTCATACTAGGCCCAGATTTCCATTGTATTTTCTTGTATGTATTCAGCTCATGTGCCCAGGTAATCTGTCACAAACAGTTCCAGAAGCGCAGGTGTGGCTGGTGTAGACACAGGTAACTGGCTGCATGCATTTCAAAAGTTAGGGGGTTGACAACCATCCCTGAGTGTCTATGAGAAAGACTTGTCCCTGTTCCTTAATGCAAGTAGGCAGATGGCTTTTGCTGCAGGACAAATAAGTGCACTGGATGCTCTATACAGTGCTGAAAGGCTTTCAAGGCCAATGGACCCCTTGTTCTTGTGCTTAGGCAGAGGACTTGTTTCTGATCTGAGTTCCTGGCTTTGGGGAGCTGGTTGCTTTACTTTTCCCCCATTTGTCAAGTTGTTTCCTCTCTAAGTATGAGTGAATAGTTCAGTATTTGTAAGGGGTCTTACTTCTGGCCAGGTAGTGTGTCAGATTATGGATTCTGGTGCAGTGCAGAGAAGGAGGGGCACACGCCAGGAAAAAGGAGAGATGTTTAGCCCAAGGAAAATTTTCACTCGCAAGTGGCAGGTTAGACAGCAAACCACTTAGCTTTTGATGATCGGATACCACTTTTCACTGATTCTGGAGACATGAGTGGGCTCTCTGCTGCTTGATGTCTTCTGCTTAGGAAGACATTCTCTGAAGCCTCTGGCTGCTGCCAGTGTTCCCATGTTCTGTGGAATTCCTGCCAGTTTGGGTCTGGCCAGTCCTGGGTACTTCTGGTTCTATCTCCCTTCTCTGTTGCTAAATCTGATTTTTCAAGTTTCCCTTCGATGTTCTGTGTCCCTGGAATGTCACGTATAATCGGTTCATTTCAAGGGGTATCTCTGTTGTTAAACAGATCACAAGAAGTGTATGACTATAGCACTATCATAGCCCAACTGCCCCTACCTTGTCTTAATGTGATCACATCTGCAAAGGTCCTATTTTCAAGTAAGTTTATGTTCACAGGAACTGGGTGTTAGGAATTGAACACATCCTTTGGTGACACAATTTAACCTGCAATATTTAATCTTAATAAAAAGTTCCCACATTTTGGCACTACTGACTTTTCCTCTTGAAGCTTGATCTTCTGTTCTTCCATGATGCTAAGTTTTCTTGTTCTTATTTCCCTGTAACCTTGTTCAGTTTTGTCATTGTTTTAACTTCTTGTTGTTTCCTATATTGCACTCCCTAACTTTGTTCTTAGTTCTCTCTCTTCACTTTCATACTCTATAGTAATTAATGAATCAGTCATTAAATTTAGTAATTAAATCACCATCCATTGAATCAGTACACACTGGCATCTATATACAACTGTGTTTACTGGGTACTGGCTATACAAAAGAAAAACAGTTATAGATTGTAACTCAAAAAACTTACTGTAATTAAGGAATCACACATAAAAGATACCAACAAATTTAACAACGATAATTATAATGACTGAATAGAAAAGGAACATAAATGATAGAACAAGAAAGCCTTCAAAACGAAGAAGACACTTATGTTTGTTAACAACTATCACTGTAACACAAGTATTACAAGTAGGTGGCTTTGAAAAACAGGCATTTGTTTTCTCAAAGTTGAGAAGGCCACAGGAATAAATTCAGAGTATGGCTCTGGGTATACTAACATTTCAGGTTCTAGTAGCTGCCAGCAATACTTGTAGATGCAACTGTCTCTTTGTGTGTCATCTTCTTTTCCCTGTATGTGTCTTTGTGTCTATTCAGCTTTTTTTGTTAGTTTGTTTGTTTTAAACCATCATTAGATTCAGAATCCACCCTACTGGTATATGATCTAATTAACAACAGAGAAAACCCTGTTTTCAAACTGCATCTTATTTACATGTATAGAGGCCAAGTTTTCAGGATTATAGGGTAAAACAATTCAATACATAACAACACCTAAAATGAATATTGATAAAAATGAGAAATTGTTGAACAGGTTAGCTTTCATGATTTTTCTACTAAACTCACTTCTTTCTCTTGGTGGAAAGCTTTTTAATAATGAAGTATGTTTCTTCAGTAATTTCAAGAGTATTTGTATTTCTTTTCATCTTTGCGTTAATTTTAGTAGGTTTTATTTTAGAAAAATTTTCAATTTCTGGAAATGTTATGAAGACAGTACAGAGAATATCTGTGTACTTCACATTCACCTTTCGCTATTGGTAAAATCTGGAGTTGTTGTAACCTATTTGTTACAACTATTGACCTGATAGTGATACATTATGATTAAATACTTTATTCAGCTTGGGTTTTCTTAGGTTTTATCTAATGTCCTTTTTCTGTTCTAAGATCTCATTCACAATACTATATTTAGTCATCATGCCTTCCTTCCTCAGATTCCTTTAGACCGTAACTGTTTCTTGGACTTCCCTAGTTTTGTTGGCACTTTTGAGTAATACTGATCAGGTATTTGGAGGTGGAGTTCATCTATGTTTTTCTAATGTTTAGTGTAACAGTTCTTCTGAGGAAGATCACGGAAATGATATGAAGTCAAGTATAACAACCAGGTATATGAAAATAGGTACAACTTGCTCATAAAATTAATCTATATGTTACTCCTAGCCCAAATTCAATGATTTTACCTAAGTAAAACCATGTGCGCTCAATGCACCAAAGTCTATGCTAAAATACACCAAGATAATATAACCACAATCTAATCACTTTCCCTTTCACAACTTTCGTTACTATGCAAGCAAGGACCTCTACAGGGCAACTGATCTGTATTCAAATATTTATAAGTTTCACATGATCATGTCTTCCTTCTGAATTGTCTTATGCTCTTGGAAAGTCAAGAGTGAGCAAAGAAGAAAAAATTTTGAGAAGGAACAATGTACTTCCTTCTTTCCATAACAGTATATTCCTTTTCCTATTTTGTTTCTACTGTGACCTTTGAAGGTGCATAGACAAATATTTAAAAGTTTGCTTTAAACTTGGTATTTGGAGGGAATACGTTGCTTAAATCCAGGATACCTGAGTATTCAAGAACTTGGACATTTACTTTGCCTCTAGTAGTTCTGTAAGCACCTTCCTCTGCCCTCATAGATTCCTTATGAGAACAATATGGCAATTCTGAATCACTATAGTATCTTCATTCTGTAAAAAGGATCATCATTCTGCTTTGTTTTAAAGAGAGAGTGAAAGAATTTAATTGCTGGATATGAAAATGCTCAACCCTAGGATATGGTTGTGATAATATGGGATATAAACAGTCTCTTTTTCTGTTGTAGGTATGTACAAATACCCAGCAATATTCTCCTACAAATCTTGTGGTCAACGTCTCATAATAAGAAACCCTCATGAGTGTGAATATGCCACTTGCAATTTAACTCAGCTGTGGTTGCTCACTGATTCTCTGATTTCAGGAAATACTGTGCAAACTTCTCCACTCCCAGACTTATTGTGAAACCACGATGATCTGGTATCACTCCAAACCAATAGCTAATTATTATCAGTGAGTGTCCCCAAGGGCTGGGTATTGGCTAACAAAAGACAAATCAGGATGATCTCTGAAGCTCGTTTCTTTCCCCCCTTTGGTAGCATAGCCAAGATTTGGCTCAGCTCAGCTGACACAGCCTGAAGAGGGAAAAAGCTCTTTGCTGATAGTACTATACCTAACACTTGAGGTTTTTAATGAAGCCATTGGTTTGTTCAACTTGGTCCTCTGTTTGCACATATCCTAGTGTTGTTCCTGAGATCTCTTTAAACATTTCTGTTAAATTAAAGAGCATTTCCAAGTCCTCCTTAAGCTCAAAACAAAACCCATTACCACTGAGTTGATGCTGACTCATAATTGCCCCATAGGATAGAGTAAAATTGCCCATAGGGTTCAGAGGTAGTAACTTTTATGGAAAGAGATTGCCACATTTTATCCTATAGAGTTGTTGGTGACTTTGAATCACTTACCTTTAGGCCAGCTGTGAATGCTTAACCCCTGCACTGCCTTAAAAAAATCAAACCAAATCTGCTGTCATCTTATTGATTCTGACTTATAGCAACCCTGTAAGACAAAATAGAACTGCCTCATAGAGTTTCCAAAGAACATCTGGTGGGTTTGAACTGTGAAACTTTTGGCTGGGAGTTGCAGCACTTAATTGCTACACCACCAGGGTTTCCATTTGTACTACGTTAGCGTAACTTGAATGTAGTAAGTTGAACAGTTGTTGTTAAGTGCCACTGAGTCAGCTCTAGCTCATAGAGACCCTATGTACAACAGAATGAAACACTGAATGATTCTGTACAGTACCCACAATAATTGCTATGCTTAAGCCTAATGTTGCAGCCATTGTGTCAATCCATCTTGCTGAAGGTCTTGCTTTTTTTCAGTGACACCTCTACTTTACCAAGTATGATGTCCTTCTCCAGGGACTGATCCCTCCAACCACATATACAAAATATGTGAGACATAGTCTCACCATGCTTGTTTCTAAGGAGCATTCTGATAGTACTTCTTCCAGGACAGATTAGTTTATCCATGATATATTCAACATTCTTCTACAATACCGCAGTTCAAGGTGTTAGTTTTTCTTGTTTTCCTTATTCACTGTCCAGTTTTTACGTCCATGTTATGCAATTGAAAATACTGTGATTTGAGTCAGGAACACCTTAGTCTTAAAGGTGATTAGCTTTTCTTTTCAACAATTTAACGAGGTCTTTTGAAGCACATTTGCCCAATCAAAAGGGTCTTTTAATTTCTTGAATGCTGCTTCCATGGATGTTGATGGTGGCTCTAAGTAAAATAAAATCTTTGAAAACCTCAGTTTTTTTGTCCATTTATCATGATGTTGCCCAGTTGTGAGGATTTTTGATTTCTTGATGTTGAAGTATAATCCATAATGAAGGCTATGGTCTTTGATGTTCAACAGTAAGTGTTGAAAGTCCTTTTTACATTCAGTAAACAAGGTTGTATCATCCGAATAAAGCAGATTGTTAACAAGTCTTCCTCCAACACTGATGCCCCATTCTTCTTCACTGAGTTCTAGTTCTTGGACTATTTGCTCAACATACAGATTGAACAGGTCTTTCCTGACTTTAAACCATTCAGTGTACACTTGTTCTGTTTGACCTACTGCCTCTCCATCCATATACAGATTCCTCATGAGTACAATTAAGTGTTCTGTAATTCCCATTATCTGCAATATTATCCAAAAATTGTTATGATACACAGAGTCAAATGCTTTTGTGTAGTCAGTAAAACATAGGTAGACATCTTTCTGGTATTCTCTGGTTTCAGCCAAGATCCATGAAACATCAGTAATGATATCCCTGGTTCTGTGTCCTTTTCTGAAGCTGGCCTGAATTTCTGGCAGTTCTATGTCAATAATACTGCTGCAACCACTGATGAATAATCTTTAGCAAAATTTTAACTTGTATGTGATAAGCCAAGCCAGGGCCAAGTATGTGATACTGTTCAATAATTTCTGCATTTGGTTGGCTCACTTTTCTTGAGAATACACGTAAATATGAAACTCTTCCAGTCAGTTGGCCGGATAGCTGTCCTCCAAATTTCTTGTCTTAGATGAGTGTGCACTCCCAGCACTGCATCCATTCCCAGCATGGTGGACCGTATGATCATTTGATTCAGAATGGCCAATACCAGTCAATATCACCTCACTAGTGCCTAAGATATTGATGTTTATATGCTCCATTTCATTCTTGATAGTCTCCAGTTTTCCTAGATTCATACTTCATGCATTGCATGTTTTGATTATTAACGGACTTTTGCAGCTGTTCCTTCTCATTTGTTGAAACATCTCAATTGATATTCATTCCTGGAAACTTGTTCTTTGCCAGTGCCTTCAATGCAGCTTCAACTTCTTAATTCATTACTTTTGGGTCTTGATCATAGGTTGAACAAATCTTTTGGGTATAATGACTCTGTATTCCTTTCATCTTCTTTTGATGCTTCTTGTGTCATTTAATAATTTCCCTGTTGAAAACTTCACTATCACAACACAAGACCTGATTTTTCTCTTCAGTTCTTTTAGATTCAGAATTGCACAGCATGTCTTCCAACTTTGTTTTCTATTTCCAGCTCTTTGCACATGTCATTAAAATAGTTTAATTTGTCTTCGTGAGCTGCTCTTTAAATCTTCTGCTCATATCTTTCATTTCATCACTTTTTCCTTTGCTCTAGCTACTTGATATTAGACAGCAATTTCAGAGTCTCTTCTCACATCTATATAAGTCTTTTCATTTTCTACTGTCTTTTTTTTATTATTATGACTGAGTGAAAATGTAAATTCCCACACAAATTCGCATGCCCACCTATATGCAGCTTCCGCTGCTCTCCCTGCCCGGTGACAGCACACTATTCCTCTCTGTTCCATTCATGTCTCATCCTCCCAACAGTCTTCTTTCCCCTCCTCTCCATCCACTCCCCTTTCTCCAGCCAGAGGTCAGCAGGATGATATCCTATAGACGCACAGAACCATAAAGGGCATCCAATATATGGTCACTCTGCGTTGCCAAGTCTAATCCATTCATGGCCGAAGAGTGAAGCTTTGTTATGATTTATGGACAAGGGCAGCATCAGGGCCAGGGGCCATGCACCCAGGGGAACCCCGAAGCTGCTGGACCATCAACTGCAAGCTTTTAGTGGAAATCTCAGGGTGCACCCCTTTTTATACTTGTGTTGGCAGTGAGACTCAACTTTGTGAGCTCCATCGTGGCTATCACAGGTGGTGGATGGGCACCATCTGGATCTTCCAGTCTCAAGTCGATGCAGGCACCCACTCATGTGCGTCTCTCTGTCTTCTGGGTTGTCTTTCCCCCACGTCATTTTGGTCCTCGGTAAGCATCCATTACTGCTGAGTTGGGACCATTTACTGTATCCTTGGATGGCAACTTGGCAGCTTTTAAGACCCCAAACCCCACTCACCAATGTGGGGTGCAGAGAGGCCACTTAGCAAAACACTAGTTGTGCCAACTTGGCCCTCTGCCCCCTGCCCCAGCTACTCTGTCCTTACAATATTGGGTTAAGATGGAAGAAGTACTCAAATTATGTTGAAGTCCACTTAATACTGTTCTTGTTTCTAATGGGTGCTATCACCGATTTCACCCAACCAAATTTCTACCAACTATCTAATCTAAACCCTCCTCCCCGCGCTCTCCTTCCCTCCCCTCCCTTGCAGCCATCAAAGAGTCTTTTCTTCTATGCATAAGGCTGTTTTTGAGTTCTTATCATAGGAGTCTCATACAATATTTGTCCTTTTGTCTCTGACTGCTTTCGCTCAACATAATGTCTTCCAGTTGAAACCAAGTTATCTGATGCTTCCTGGAATCATCATTGTTCTTTATCATTGCATAGTGCTCCACTGAGTATATATACCACAACTTACCTATCCATTCTTCTGTTGTTGGGCATCTGAGTTGATTCCATCTTTTTGCTATAGCGGACTATGCTGCAATAAACATTCTTGTGCATGTATTCATTGGTGTGAATGGCCTTGATTCTGCAGGATATATTCCAAGTAGTGGAATTACTGGGTCAAACGGTATATCTATATCCATTTTTCTTAGGGAAGTGCCAGATTGCTTTCCAAAGTGTCTGGACCATTTTGCAACCACACCAACAGTGTAGGAGAATTCCACTTTCTCCACAGCCTCTACAGCATTTGTTGTTTTGTGTGTTTTGGATCATGGCCAAACTTGTTGGGGTGAGATGGTATCTCATTGCAATTTTGATTTTAATTTCTTTACTAGCTAAAGATCATGAACATGTCCTCATGTGTTTTTTGACTGCCTGGATCTGCTTTTTAGAGAAGTGTCTCTCCATCTCTTTTGCCCACTGCTTAATTGGACGGTTTATCTTCTTCTTATTGATATTTTGTAGTATCTTATAGACTGTAGAGATCAGGTGTTGATCTGACATATAGTTGCCAAATATTTTTTCCCATTCTGTAGGTGGCCTTTTAATTCTAATAATAAAGACTTTGGATGAGCAAAAGTGTTTGATTCTTAATAGTTGCCAGTTTTCTATTTTCTCTTCTGTTGATTGTGGTTTGTTTGACAGATTTTGAACTCTGTCTACATTGTGTATTAAAACTTCTCTTGTTGTTCCTACTTGACGATACTTAGCTTTGGCTTGTTGTTCTTACTTTCTCTTGCGTGAGCTTTATCGTTTTAGATTTGATATTTAGGTCACTTATCCAGTCAGATCCAACTCGACGTCACTTGGCTTTGCTATCCAGTTTGAGTTGGTTTTTGTATAACTTGTAAAATATGGATCTTGTTTCAATTTATTACAGATGGATATCCAATTTTGCCAGCTCCATTTGTTGAAGAGATTGTTTTTACCCCAGTTTAATGTCTTAGGGTCTTTGTCAAATATCAACTGTTCATAGACAGGTGGCGTCATCTCTGTGATCTTGATTCTATTCCGTTGATTGATCTATCTGTTCTTGTACCAGTACCAGGCTGTGTTGACAACTGTGGCAGTCTAATAGGTTCTTAAGTCAGGTAATGAGAGGCTTCCCACTGTGTTCTTCTTACTTAGTAATACTTTACTTATCCAGGGCTTGTTCCCTTTCCACACAAAAGTAGTGGTTTGTTTCTTCATCTCATTAAAAAATGACACTGGAACTTGTATTGGGATTGCATTATATAAGTAGATTGCTTTAGGTAAAATAGACATTTTCACAATGTTAAGTCTTCCTATCCATGAGCAGGGTAGGTTTCTCCATTTATCTAAGTCTCTCTTAGTTTTTTTGTAGTAAGGTCTTGTAGTTCTCTTTGTAAAGGTCTGTTATTTCTCTGGTTAGATTAATCGCTAGGTACTTTATCTTCTTGGATCCGACTCAATGGCACTTGGCTTGGCTTATCTTCTTAGGGGCTATAGTAAATGGTATTGATTTGATGATTTCTTCGTTAACAGTCTCATTGTTGGTATAAAGGAATCCTATTGATTTACTTATGTTCATCTTGTATCCTGAGACTGCTGAAGTCTTCTATCAATCTGAGTAGTTTACTTATAGATTCTTTGGGATTCTCTGCATATACAATAATATCATTAGCAAATGGGGAGATTTTGACTTTTTTGCCCATGCAGTTGCTCTTTTTTCTTGGTCTTGTCTGATTGCTCTGACTAGAACTTCTAGTACAATGTTGAATAGGAGAGGTGAGAGTGGGCATCCTTGTCTAGTTCCTGTTCTCAAGGGAAACTCCTTCAGTCTCTCTCCATTCAGGATGATGTAGACAGTTGACTTTGTATAAATGGCCCTTATTGTGTTGAGGAATTTTCCATCTATGCCTATTTTGCTAAGAGTTTTCAGCATGAATGGATGTTGGACTTTATCAAATGCCTTTTCTGCATCAGTGGACAAAATCAAGTGATTCCTGTCTTTTGTGATATTTATGTGGTTAATCACAATTGCTTTTCTGATACTGAACCAACCTTGCATCCCTGGTATAAATCCAACTTGGTCATGACGCATGATTTTTTTGCTATGTTGTTGTATTCTATTGGCAAGAATTTTGTTGAAGATTTTTGCATCTAGATTCATGAGTGATATCGGTCTGTAGTTCTCCTTTTTGATTGGATCTTTCCCTGGCTTTGGTATCAGGGTTATTCTGGCTTCATAGAATGAGTTTGGGAGTCCTCCATCCCTTACTATACTGTGAAATAGTCGGTAGTATTGGAGATAATTCTTCTCTAAAAGCTTGGTAGAATTCTGCAGTGAAGCCACTTGGGCCCAGGCTTTTTTGGTTGGCAGTTTTTTGATGACATTTTCAATCTCTTCCTTTGTGATGGGTTTATTAAGTTGTTCTGCTTCACATTGTGATTATTTGGGTAGGTGATATGAATCAAGGAATTTGTCCATTTCCTCTAGGTTTTCAGATTTATTAGAGTACAGTCTGTCATAGTATTCTCTTATGATATTTTTTATTTCTGTTGGATCTGTTGTGACAACTCCCTTCTCATTTCTAGTTTTGGGTTATTTGTTTCCTTTCCTGTTTTTCTTTAGTACGTTTAGCCAGTGGTTTGTCAATTTTGTTGATCTTTTCAAAAAACCAGCCTTTGGTCTTTTCAATTGTTTTTCTATTCTCTAATTCATTTAGTTCTGCTCTAATCTTTATGATCTGTTTTCTTCTGGTGCCTCAGATTTTCCTCTGTTGTTCTCTTTCTACTAGTTCAAGCTGTAGGGTCAGTTCTTTGGTTTGGTTTCTTTCTTCCTTCCAGTTGTATGCACTTATGGAGATACACAGACCTCTGAGGGCTGCTTTGGCTGTATCCCATAGATTTTGGTAGGAAATGTTTTCATTCTCATTGGAATCCATGAATTTTTTTTATTTCATCCTTCATTTCTTTTATAACCCCTGGTTTTTTGAGCAAGATTTTGTTCACTTTCCAAGAATTCCACTTTCTATGTGTGTTTTTTCTCCTATTCATTTTGACTTTTATGACTTTACGGTCTGAGCAGATACTCCGTGTTAACTCAGTGGTATGGATTTTGTTGAGAATTGCATTATGTCCTAACACATGGTCGGTTCTGGAGAGTGTTCCATGTGCACTGGAAAAGAAGGCCATACTTTCCCACTGACAGGTAGAAGGTTCTGTATATACCGATGAGGTTTAGTTGATTAATTGTGGCAATAAGGTCTTCTGTATCTTTATTGAGCTTTTTTCTAGATGATCTGTCCAGTATTGAGAGTGGAGTGTTGAAGTCTCCTCCTATTATTGTGGAGTAATCTAACTCTTTTTTTTTTCAGTGTAGTCAGTGTTTCTTTGATGCATTTAGGTGCTCTGATATTAGGTGCATAAATATTTAATATAGTTAAGTCTTCATTGTGTACTGAACCTTTCAGCAATAAATAGTGTCCATTTTTGTCCACAACAGTGGATTTTACATTAAAATTGATTTTGTCTGAGATTAGAATTGCCACCCCTGATCTTCTTTGTTCATTGTTACCTTGATACATATTCCTCTATCCTTCAATTTTCAGTTTGTTTCTATCTTTAAGTCTCAAGTGAGTTTCTTGTAGACAACATATGGATGAGTCGTGTCTTTTGATCCAAGGTGTCACTCAATGTCTCTTTATTGGAGTATTCAATTCATTCACATTCAATGTAATTATTGATAGGTATGTGTTCAGTGCTGCCATTGTGATACATTTATTTTTGTGTTGATGTTTTCTCTGTTGTTCTTATTAGTCTGTTCTGGGATGTTGTTTTTGTGAGTTGATTTTTCACCTTTTTCAGAGCTGTTTTTGTAGTTTTTGAGACTCCTGTGTTACATTTCTTGCTATGGTATGATACATCTTTGTTGTGCTTTACAGCTGCCCCATGATCCACCTTAGTAAACTATGTATAAACCCAATTTTAATCACTACCAGTCTTGTCGACTTCATCTCCATTTGGAAGGACTATAATGACTGTCATATGTCCCTCTTTTTAATATGATGGCACTATAGTTTTCATGATAACCACTGCATTGTTTCTTTCAGTGTTAAAGCTGTGATCGAGTTTGGAGCCTTCCCTAACCGAGTAGAATTCTGGATGAAGTGTTGTTCTAAAATATAAAGTTAGTGGTTTTGTTCTTCTAAGCCAAAGCCAAGAACTTCTTTAATATTTCTTGTAGTTTGGGTTTGGTTTGTACAAAGCCTCTGAGTTTCTGTTTATCTGAGGATGTATTAATTTCATTTTCATATGGCTTGGCTTGGCTATTTGAAAGATAGTTTTGCAGGGTATATAATTCTTGGTTGGAAGTTCTTCTTCTTCAAGGCTTTGGATGTGTCATGCCACTGTCTCCGTGACAGCATGGTTTCTGCTGAGAAATTTGACAAAAGCCTACAGGGTTCCCCTCTGAATGTTAGCTTCCCTTTGAGTCTTGCTGCCTTTAAGAGTTTCTGCTATGTTTCATTTTGTTAAGCTTGATTAGAATATGTCTTGGAGTCTTTGAGATCTACATTGGGTGGCGTACAGTATGCTTCTGGGATATCTATATTCTCTTCCTTCATGATTTATGGGAAGTTTTCTGTCAGCAGCTCAGCAACAATACTCTCTGCGTCCTCCGGTGTCTCATCCTGTTCAGGGACTCCAATGAATAGAAGGTTGTTCCTCTTAATAGAGTCCTACATGCTTCTTAATTCTTCTTCATTTTTCTTGTTTCTTTTTTCTGATTTCTGTTCATAGATGCTGGCGTCAGTAGCTCTGTCTTCCAAGTCAGAAATTCTGTGTTCCATTTGTTCCATTCTGTTTTCTTGGCTTTGAATGGAAGTTTCTATGTCTTTGATTTTGTTCTTGATCTGCTGGATTTCAGAGTACTGTTGTTCTATCAGATTGAAAAACTTGCTTAATTTTTTATTTTGTTCTGTTGCATTTTGTATAAGGTCTAGAAGGGCTCTGTATACAATCTTTTTGTGTTCACCTTCTGATGATTTCAGAAAAGTTTCTTCATCCAGAAAACTCCTTGGTTGGTTTGTTTGGGAGCCTTCTGATGCCATGGGTGATTTCTTGTTTGCCACAAGCGTGGGGTTTCATGTGAATCAGTAAAGGCTGAGGGAGATATTGTGAGGATGGACCACAGATGTTTCACTAGGCTGTCTTAAAATGTAAAACAAAAAGTGTCTGACCACTTCCCAAGTCAGTCAGGTTTTCAGGTGTAGAGGTCCATCTTCCCAACTGGCAAAGTAAGCACCTCTATATCCAACCCCAAATGATACAAACTAGTTCAACATACAGCAATACTACTACCCTGTTGGCTTCAGCTGACAGGGCCCAGCCTTAGGTGACACTGTGTAAACTACTGTTTTTCTGGTAGAAAAGCACTCTCTTTTAGGCAGGCTCTGGCTCCCAAGCTCAGAATGAGATCCAGCTGTAGCCACATTATCTAAGATGGTGCTCTCTACATGGTCAACAGACAGAGGGGCTAAAAGTGCCGAAACATAGTGAGTCCTCAGCCTCTGTTGCTGGGCCCCCACCATAGGCGACACTGGTAAACTACTGCTTTCCTGTTGGAAAAGCAGTGTTCTGTTTGCAGGCACTGGCTCCCAGGCTAAGAATTAGGTCCCACTAAAATCTCTGTATCTCACATGGTTTCCCACACATAGGCACCCCTGGGTCCGTACAAACCATGCTGTGGCAGAGATAAAAAGACAGGCCCAAAGTGGCTACATGAACAGAGTCCTAAGCCTGGCTCTCAAAATATGACAATTTTGCCTGACTATGCCACCAACAGTGCAGCTGAGACCAGCCACTAGGCACAACCCAGTTCTGCCCGCCAGCCAAGACAGAGAGAAAAAAGTCAAAATTGTGTGCTACCTTCAGTCTGTGAGAGCCAGGGCTAGCCAGCAGCAGGAGTCAGCAAAAGAGAGGAGGATTTTTATTCAGTGGTATGAAGTCCAAATTAACAGCCCTATGCTGTTTCCTGGGCTCACTGGGTTATCAGAAGGCTCCATTTGATTATCAGCTCAGGTCTTGGTTTCCAGAGGGATATAAGGAGATGTGCGCTTACCCTACCATCTTGACTCCTCCTCCCTCTACTGTCTTTTTAATGACCTGTTGCCTTCTTGATGTATGATGTCTTTGTTATCATTCCACTGCTCCTTTGATATTGAGTCGTAAGTGTTCAATGCATCATATCTATTGTCTAAACTCAGGTAAGATATACTCAAGGTGGTACTTTGCTCTTGTAGACTTTTTCTGATTTCCTTCAGTTTCAATTCGAATTTGACATGAGCAGTTTATGATTTGTGCTACAATCAGCACCTGGCCTTATTCTGATTGATGATCATGAGCTTTTCCATTGTCTCTTTCCACAGATGTAGTTGATCTGATTCATGTATATGCATTTGGGAATGTCTGTGTATATAGTCACTGTTTAGGTTGGTGAAAGGTATTTTCAATGAAGAAATCATTGGCAGCCAAGCCAAGTGCTGTCAAGTGAGATCTGACTCATGGTGACCCTAGGGTCCAGGGTAGAGCTGACCCCAGAGTATTCAAGGAGCGCCTGGTGGAGAAGAAATCATTAGTCTTGCAAAATTCTAACACATGATCTCTGGCATTGTTTCTATCAACAAGGCCATATTTTACAACCAGGGATCTTTCTTTGTTCCCAGTTTTCGCATTCCAATCATCAGTAATTAGGGATGCATCTTGATTGCTTGTTCAATAAATTTCAGACTGCAAAAGCTGGTAAAGTCTTCATCATCTTTGTCCTTAGTGGTTGGTGCATAAATTTGAACAATATTCTTATTAACTGGTCTTCCTTGTAGGCACATGGATATTATTCTATCACTGACAGCCTTGCACTTCAGAATAGATCTTGAAATGTTCTTTTTCATGATGAATGCAATGCCATCCCTCTTCAAGCTGTTGCTCCCGACATGGTGGACCATGTGATCATTTGACTCAGAATGGCCAATACCACTCAGTATCACCTCACTGGTGCCTAGGACACTGATGTTTATAAGTTCCATTTCATTCTTGATAGTCTCCAATTTTCTTGGATTCATACTTCATACATTGCATGTTTTGATTATCAGTGGATGTTTGCAGCTGTTTCTTCCCATTTTGAGTGATGCCACATCGGGAAATGAAGGTCCCAAAAGCTTGACTCCATCTATTTCATTAAAATAAGCTCTACGTTGAGGAGGCAGCTCTTCCCAGTCACCTTTTGTCTGGCTTTCAACCTCAGCGGCTCTTTCAATGCTACATCAGTGTTTCAGTGCTCTTCATAAGGTTTTCACTGGCTAATTTTTTCCATAAGTAGCCTTTTCAGTCCTTTTTCCTTGTCTAGGAACCAGCTGAAAACTGTCCACCATGGTGACGCTGTTGTTAGATGAAAACTGTTGGCATAGCTTCCATCATCACAGCAACACACAACACCCACAGTATGACAAACTGACAGACCTGTGGGGGAATTGAACTGCAGTAAATAACATAAACTGGTCAGTGAAAAAAGAGAAAAACAGTCTCAATCAGAGGGAAAGACAGTGGCTGTAATACTTGTTAGATCGAAGCATAACAACTGTGAGGATGTCTCAGGACCAAGCAGTGTTTCACTCTATTGTCGACTCTACGGTACTTAACAACAACGCAAAATGGAGGCAGGATTGATCCTCTCAGCCTCGTATTCATCCTGACGAGACAGCCTCCTTCCTCCTGGAATGCTGCCCATGGTGCACACAGACCACCTATGCCTGATGTATCCTGAGAAATAAGGAGATTTCAAGGGACTTATTTTGATTGACTTCTAAGTTTCTCTGAAGATGGGCTGTTTTTAATTATTTGAAAAGTGTTTGGGCTTTCTAATTCGTTTTAAATCAACTTTGTTAACTTGTATGTTTCTCTATAATCTACCTATCTCACATATTTTCAAGTAGATTGGCACTAATTATTTAGTCTATGGAGGCTTATGTAGGTACAACAAAATAAGGAAGAAATACTCATAACAAATATAGTCCTCTTTCTTTCAGTTGGTCACGTGATCATAGCTGATATTTCAGTCTTTCACTTCTGCCACTATCAAGTCTGTATTCCCTTTGACCTCACTGAGCACCAAAGCTGGTTGTGTTTCTTTGCCTGATTAAGTGACGCAAAATATCACTACCAAAGGATCTGGCTATTGGTTGTTTCTGTGTGCCATAGAGTTAATTATGACTTAGAGTGTTACCTTTTTTTTTTTTTTTTAGATGCCATTGACTTGGTTCTGATGCATAACAACCCAATGTACAACAGAATGAAACACTTCCTGTTCTTGCACCATCCTCATAATTGTTGCATTGTGTTAGCCCATTTTTGCAGCCACTGTGTCAATTCTTCTTGTTGAAGGTCTTCTTTTTGCTAACTCTCAATTTTGCCAAGCATGATGTCCTTCTCCAAGGACTTAACCTTCCTGATAACATGCTCAAAGTACAAAGTAGGACAAGGCAATGTTTTGTCCTCTTTTAGATATGGTCCATGTGAGTCAGATCCCACTGGATGACGTCTACCAACAACATGAACTGGAGGCGAGACTGATTCTGTCAGTGCTGTATCATTCTGTCTAGGTATCTTTCTCCCTCCTGGAATCGTGGCTAGAATATTTTGACATCCTCACTCCCAAGGAATACTCTGGCTGAATTTCTCCCAAAATAGATTTATTCATTTTTCTGGTAGTCTATGGTATTCAATATTTTTGGTCAACACCATAATTCAAAGGCATCTATGCTTCATTCTTTTTTATTATCTAACTTTCTGTTTTATATGAGGTGGTAGAAAATATCCTAGCTTGGGTTAGGCTCACTTTAGTCCTCAAAATGATACTTTCTTTTTAGCATTTTAAAGATATATTTTGTAGACGACTTGCCAAATGCAATATTTAGTTTGATTTCCTGCTGCTACTTCCAAGAAATACAAGTAAAATGAAATCCTTGATAATGTCAACCTTTTCTTTATCATAATGTTGCTTATTGGTCAAGTTGCGAGGATTTTTGTTCTCTTGATGTTGAGATGTAATCTCTATTACCCATAGTCTTTAATCTTCACCAGTAAGTTCCTCAAATCCTCTTCACTTTCAGCAAGCAAGATTGTATCAGCATCAGACAGGTTGTTAATTAGTCTTCCACCAATCCTGGTGATGCATTTTTCTTCATATAGACCAGGAATCAAATCTGAGTAAAGAGATGATGGAAACTTTCAATGTCATCAGTCAGAATAAGGCCATGGGCAAATTGTGGGTAAGACCATAAATTACTGATATGCAAACTACAGCCTTAAGTATCTCCCACCTGAATTTAGAAACCATCTCAAGAATAGCCAAGCCAAGTGCCATCGAGTCGGATTGAACACTAATGACTAAAGACCAGATGAGTTGTGGAATGACATCAAGGACATCATACATGAAGAAGGCAAAAAGTCATTAAAAAGATGGAGGAGAAAGAAAATACCTAAGTAGATGTCACAGAGACCCTGAAATTGCTCTTTAATGTTAAGTAGCTAAAGCAAAAAGAAAAGATGATGAGGTAAAAGAGGTAAACAGATGATTTCAAAGGGAGAACACTATCAGTATTTTTCAAGCCAAAAGAACTGAAGAAAACACTGAAGCCTTCAGCTTTAATATTGAAGCATTCTATGAGGAAAATATCAAACAATGCAGGAAACATCCAAAGAAGATGGAAGGAATACAGATTCACTATACCGAAAAGAACCGGTTGATGTTCAACCATTTTAGAAAGCAATACATGATCAGAGGCTGATAACACTGAAAGAAAAATTCCAAGCTGCACTGAAGGCACCAGAAACAATCAAGGCTTTACGAATTGACAGAATATCAATGGAGTTGTTTCAACAAACAGATGTAATGCTGGAAGTACTCACGTGTCTATGCCAAGAAATTTGGAAGACAGCTGCTTAGCCAACCGACTTAAAGAGGGATTTATATGTATGCCTATTTCTGAGAAAGATGATCCAAGTGAATGTGGAAATTATAGAAAAATATCATTAATATCATATGCAAGTAAAACTTTGCTGAAGACCATTCTTCAAGAGTGGCTGCAGCAGTATGGTGATAGGGAACTGCCAGGAATACAAGACAGAAATAGAAGAGGATGTGGAGCCGTGGGTATCATTACTGATGCAGATGGATCCTGGCTGAAATCAGAGAATATTAGAAAGATGTTTCCCTGTATTTTGCTGACTATGCAAAGGCATTCAACTGTGTGTATCATAACAAATTAGGATAATATTGTGATGAAAGGGCATTTTCAAATGTTCAAAGTCAAATACAACAACAGAGTAATGTACGTTTTACAGTCAGGAAAGGTGTGCATCAAGACTGTATCTTTTCACCATACCTATTCAATCTGCATGCTGAGCAAATAATCCAAGAAGCTGGACTATATGAAAAAAAAGAGAGCACCAGAGTTGGAAGAAGACTTATCAACAACCTGTATTATGCAGATGACACAACCTTCATTGATGAATGTGAAGAGGATTTGAAACACTTACTGATGAAGATGAAAGAGCACAGCCTTCATTATGGATTATACCTCTATACCAAGAAACCAAAAATCCTCCAAGTGACAGCATAAGAAATGGAAAAAAAGACTGAAGTTATCAAGCATTTCATTTTACTTCATCCATATTCAACACCCTTGGAAGCAGCAGTCAAGAAATCAAAAGACTTGTTGCATTCAGAAAAATCTTCCGTAAATGGCTTCTGGAAAGCGTTGAAAAGCAATGATATCACCTTGGAGGCTAAAGTGTACCTGATACAAGCCACGGTGTTTTCTATCACCACATATGCATGCAAAAGCTGGATAGTAGATAAGGGAAACAGAAGAACTGACACATTTGAATTGTGGTGTTGGTGAAGATTATTGATTATACTATGGATATCAAAAAAGCTAACAAATCTGTCCTGGAAGAAGTACAACCATAATGCTCGTTAGAAGCAAGAATGGCAAGACTACACCTCATATACTTTGGACATGATATCAGGAGGGATCAGTCCCTGGAGAAGGACATTATGCTTGATAAAGTAGATGGTGAGTGAAAAAGAGAAAGACCCTCAGCAACGTGGGCTGACACAGTAGCTGCAACAATAGGTTCAAACATAGCAGCAATTGTAAGGATGATAAAGGATCAGGCAGTGTTTTGCTTTGTCGTGCATAGGGTCCCTATAAATTGGAACCAGCTCAGGGGCACTCAACAGTAGCAATATCAGTCCAGCGTCCTGCATTTATATGCTCAGCATGTAAATTGAATAAGTATAGTGAAGAATATAATCCTGACACACACCTCTCTTCATTTTGAACCATGTGATATCCGCTTGCTGGGCTGAAATGACTACCTCTTAATCTATGCATAGGTTCTACATTAGAACAATTAAGTGTTCTGGAATTCCATTCATTGCATTATTATCCACATGGTTAAATGCCTTTGCATAATCAGTGAAACACAGATAAATGTCTTTCTGGTATTCTCTGCTTTAGGCAAAGATCAGTCTGACTTCAGCAACCATATCCCTTAATCCACCTCTTCTTCTGAACCCAGCATGAATTGCTGACAGTTTCCTGTGAATGTACTACTGTCACCTCTTTTTTAATGATCTTCAGGAAAATTTTACTTACATTTGATATTAATGATATTTTTTGATAATTTCTGTAGTCAGTTGGAATATCTTTTTTCCAAACAGGCACAAATATGGATCTCTTCCAGTCAGGTGGCCAGATAGCTGTCTACCATTTTTTTTTTTTTTTTTTTTTTTGGCATAGACAGATAAGTACTTTCACTACTGCCTCTGTTTGCTGAAACATCTCAAATGGTATTCCATTAATTCCTGGGGCCTTGTTTATCTCCAGTACCTCTTGTACAGCTTGGACTCTTCCTTCAGTACCATAGTTCTAGATCATGTGGTTAAATGTCGACCAATTCTTCTTGCTGTAGTAATTCTGTATATTCCTTCCATCTGCTTTTAATGTTGCCTGTGTAGTTCAATACTTGGCCCTCAGAATTCTTCGGCACTGAATCTGAAGCCTGAATTTTTTCTTCAGTTTTTTCAGCTTGAGAAATATAGATTTTTTTTCCCCTTTTGGTTATCTAACTTTAGGTCTTTGCATATTTCATTGTACAACTTTAAAATCCTATGTTCACCTTTTTACTTCATCATGTCTACTGTTTACCCAATCAACATTCAAGAATAAGTTTCAGAGTCTCCTGACATCCATTTATTGCCTTTTCCTTCTTTTTAACAATTTTTTGCTTTCTTTGTGTATGATTTCTTTGATGTCTTTCCACAACTCATCTAGTGTTTGGGTGTTAATGTTCAGTGTGTTAAATTTATTCTTGGGATGGTCTCTGAATTCAGGAGGGATTTATTGAAGATCATACACATGATATTGAGCTTTTCCATTTTCTCTTTCAACAGATGTCCTTTTGATTTCCGTGTTTCCCTCTAGTGGGGTAAACGTTTTCTGTTGCTGAAGAAAGTTATTAGCAGTGAGTAAGTCTTTGGCCTTGAAATTTCTATAGTGCTATTTCCAGTGTTGTTTCAACTACCAAGGTCATATTTTCCAACTACCAATCCTATTTCTTTGTTTCCAACTTTCATATTCCAATCACCAGTAATTATCAATGCACCTAGACTGGATATTTGATCATTTTCAGACTGGAGAATCTGGTAAAAAACTTCAATTTCCTCATATTTGATATTAGTGCTTGCTGTGTAAATTTGAATAATAGCCATATTAACAGGTCTTCCCTGTAGGCAGATGTGTATTATACTATCACTGACAGCATTGTACTTAATGATAAATCTTGACAGTCTTGACAATGACCAAGACATAGTTCCTCTTCAGTTTGTATTCCCTGTGTAACACACCATATGATTTCCACATTCAAAATGGCCAATACCAGTCCATTTCAGTTCACTAATACTTAGACTATTGATATTTATGCATTCCATTTTTGAAAAATTCCAGTTTGTACTCTGTACATTCCATGTTCCAATTATCAGTGGATTTTTGCAGCTGTTTCTTGTCATTTTGAGTCATGCTACATCAACAAATGAAGATCCTGAAAGTTTGACCCTACCCATGTCATTAAGTTTGACTCTACTTTTAGGAGGCAGCTCTTTCCCAATTGTATTTTGAGTGCCTTCTGCCCCCAGGGGTCATCCTCCAGCACTATAACAAATGATGTTCTGCTGGTATTCGTCAAATTTTCATCGACTATTTTTTTCCAAAGTAGAATGTTTAAGCCTTCTTCTCAATCTTGGTTTGGAAGTTCTTCTGAAATCTATTCACCGAGAGTGACCTTGCTGGTTTTTGAAACACTGGTGTCAAAACTTTCAGAATCATAGCAACAGGTATGCCACCAAAATAAGATAAACTGACAGATGCACAATGGCTAACTCGTAAGAGCTCTACCTAGATTGGGTTGTTAGACTTTTTCACTGAAATTAATCAAAGGGCCTGGTGGCACTAAGAGATGCCCTAAGGTAGCTCTTGTATTCCAGAAGTATTTTTTCTCTTACTTGCAGTGTGTAGTATTAGCTCAATTTCACTTTGGCAATCAGGATCAATCACCCCAGTCAGCACAGTGATTCTCTTCTTTTTGTGTTAATACAGTGGCAGGAGGGACACTAAGTAGCCAGTTACCACTCTTAACTTCCAATTCAGTGGCATCATTGTTGCATCCCTTGGTAGAAGCATTCCTCCCTTTGGAGCTAAAGTCTCCTATCTAGTAAAGCTTCAGATCACAAGGACAGGAAGCAAAAGTTTTGCTAGTCCATCACTGGTGGTAATAAGTATTGCATTCCTATTTATACTCCTTGGATCTTGCATCCACGAACCTTGGCTATGAGAGAAATAGCATCATATATTGGAGGCTGATACAGAACATAAGCAGCCTCCTACAATTCCCTTATGGGAATTGCAATGACACTGTAATAGGCCATTTCATTCTTCTATTAAGTCAGATTCTTCAAGATGATGGGAAACCATGATAACATCAGTGGACTCTGTAAGCATAGGTCCACTGTTACACTTTGTTTACCAGGAAATGGGCTTCTTGATCAGAAAGAATGTGAAGAACACTGTGATGGTTAGGATTATGATAACTTGGCTGAGCCTTGATTCTCAGAGTTTTAGGAGTCACACAATGTTGTGGCCACTTTCCTGTTGAGATATGATGTGTGAACACCTCAATTATGGGATGTGCTGTGAGTAGCCAGTCAGTTGAAATGGAGTTTCCTTGGACACACAGCTTGCATTGAAGAAAGCACAACATTCTGGCAGGGTGCAGGGACTTTTTCTCCTGCTGGATCCTGCAGCTGATTCTGTTCATACAAACTCTGGTTCTTGGGGCTTGATCTTGCCTGCAGTCTTGCTTACAGATCTTGAGATCTGTCAGAACTGCATAGCCTGTGAGCATGAGACCAGCTCTCTGACCTGCTAATTTTGGAACTGCCAGCTCCTACAGCTTTGTGAACCAGGAGAAGCCTCCAGCCTGAACTATGGATTTGAGGCATTCCATCTTCTGCAACTGCATGAACCATGTCCTTGATATAAATCTCTCTCTTTCTCTATTTATTTATATGCTTTATTGGTATTGCTTCTTTAGAGAATCCAACCTAAATTAAATACCATGACTATGGTGAAGGTATTTGTTGAGTTCAAAATAGTTTTGGCAGAAGCATTGTATACAAAGTCACATATAGAATAAAGATGTATTCCAGTAAGAACAAATCACTGCCCCTTCTATGTCATAAACAATGAAATGTAATTGATCTTCTATCAGGTGGTTGATAGATCAATCTAGGCAACGTGCTTATCAGGGACGCACAGTTTCTCTCCACTGCTCACAGACTGGTCATTCAGTAGTGACTGAAGCCTGGTTGACCTTAGAGAGTGAAAGTTCATGTTGCTGACCCCATGTACAAACTCTATCCCTGACACAATGGCATCTTTGATCATAAATTCATTGACAATGAATGATAGCAGTGACTGGGTGAAGTTGATTTGTCTTCGCAGAATGGGTCATTCTGTCCATTTGATTATTACAATGCTTCCACTGCTGAGGTTAATTTTTACTGAATATTCACTTGGAAAACATTTAAATGGATTTTTTTCCCACTCACTCTGATCTCTTCACATACATTTTCATTCTTGTTACCACTCTTCCAATAATGTTGTTTGTAAGTCTGACCAGCCTGCCACACCATTGAACATGGCCCATAAATTGATATTACACTTAAAGTGATCAACCATGTACACTGCTCAAAGTTCTGCCAGCTGGTAGGATATTAAACAGCCAGAAGAACAAACAAATCTGTCTAGGATAAACTACACCCAGCACACTTAGAATCATGGATGCAAAGTCATGTATTTTGGGCACGCATTTGGGAGAAACCTGTGTCTCTGGAGAAGGACATCGTGCTTGGTAAAGCAGAAGATCTTTAATGAGATAGACAGATACAGTATCTGAAACGATGAGCTCAAGCACAGCAATGACTGTAAGGACGGTGCAGAACTGGCAGTATTTCATTCTTTTGTATGTAGAACAACAGAATCAACTCAATGGCACCTAGAGGAACAGAACATTGTTGTCCAGGAATATCCTAGAAAAGGGACATAGTGTTACAGTCATAGAACTTTGGTGCTGTCTGAATATTGTGTCTACAAATTTATAAAACAAGACTGACTTTCTTCCTTCTCAGTCAGTAGGGAAGTCAAAAATAGGCCGTAGGTGTGGACTGGGTAAGAAAAAGTAACACAGCATGAGTGGAAGGCATCAACGTTCGGATCACTTCCTTAGTAACTTACTTGTACCTTTGGGGTATGTTTGAGTCTGATCTTGTATGTATCATTTTTATTTAATGATAAGTGCTTCTGTGCACAACCAAACGTTATGACTTTGTAGGCCAGACAACATTCACATTCTGATTGTAGGCCAGGTTACAAGGGAACTCGGTGACTCATGGTTACACGTTCAGCTCTGCTAACGCCCAGTAGCAAGCCAAAAGCTGTTTCTAAAAAGGAGAATAGTTTCTCAGAGGATGTCAGGCTCTGATCCAAAATCCTAACGTTCTGTGCTGTAATTCATCTATAAAAAACCCAAACCAAACGTATGTGCCATCCAGTTGATTATAACTCACAATGACCTTATAGGACAGAGTGGAACTGTCCCATAGGGTTTCCAAGGAGTGGCTGCTGTGACTTTTAACTACTGTGTCACCTGGGTTCCAAAAGTCTCCAAACAACATATTATCTGCTGATTACTTCAAATACTATTGAATCAGCTAGGTTATATGGCCCAAGTAGTCAGAGAAGCTGGTACAGGAGATCAGACCTACTATAGGTACCTCTGAGCCCCATTCAAAACTGGCATCTTTTCTGGTCATTTGGTAACTGGGCTGGAGTAGTACACCTAAGTGGGGAATATGTTGCCTCTAAAATCAAAGTAAGTCACTAAATGTAATTCCTCTTTTTGATTGTAGGAGGGACTAGATGCAGCACAACTTATCCTTCACCTTAAAAGGGATGTTTAAATATGCCTTGTAGCACTGCACCCCTTGAAATTTCATTGAAATGGAAGGCCTCTGAACTTTGTCAATTTTTCCCCCTCCCTCTGACATGCAAATGTCTTACCAATAAGTCTAGAGTAATTCTGCCTCTTGTTCACTAGGCACAGTCAGCATAACATCATCAACATAATGGGCCGGAGTGGTGTTTTGTAGAAGGAGAAGATGATCAAAGTCCTTGTGAACTAAATTATGAATAGGGCTCTGGATGCCAGAGGTAAGGATTTCTTTCACAGAAGATACAGGAACTTTCATATCATTTATACAGTGTTTGAGCTGGAAATTTGGAGCCATTTTAGGCTGTGTTGAATGCTATCACACAGAAATAGCTTTCACAAATTGTTCGCTCTTAAAACTTCTGTCTAAAGAACATGGAAATCATTTTATCTTGTTTTGGCCAAAGCAGGTTCCATGGATGTATTTAATCTGAATATACGAGGCAGTACAGTCCTACTATCTGCCTCCAGGTACCTCCTTTCATTTCCTTATTTTACTATGTTTAACATTTATTCTACGGTACTAACATTTACCTTCAATTTAATCATTAATTTTCCCATTTTCTTCAAATCCTGTATCTAAATGGATTTTTTTTACCACTACTTTGTTACAACTGTGAGTTCTCTTTTATTGAGATCTCCATTTTGATTCATTTTTTTTATTTATTTTTTTCTTCTGTATTTCACAATCAAAGTTTTAAGACAAGATCTTGGACTTATTCCTTGATTTCTTGCATATTCATGAATTTATTTCTTTTATACTAAAATGTCAACTTGACTAAATATAAAAAGTCTTGAGTCATACATCCTTTTCCCAAGACTTTATAAATATTATTTCACTCATGTGTAACATATGATTAGTGAAAGAATTCAATGTCATTCAGATTTTTTCCTCTGCATGATTTCTCCTCTGTAAGTTTACACGATTCTTTTCAAACATCTTTAATCAAATTCAATTTACCTCTGGAAGTTACAAAATAGTATATTCTTACTTTAACATGGATGTAAGAGATACAGAAAAGAGAATGTTAACAAACTTTATCTCTCCCACCAATTTCATATCTTTGAGCTTATTTTTCTTCTTGTTTTATTATAAATATTTATTGAATTATAAGTTACATAGAAACATACAAGTTATATCTAGAGCTGAATGAAATTAAAAACAACAATAACAAAACATACCCACGTAACCAGCATATAGATAAAGGCCAATATAATACTAGCTGTCTTAGTCAAATGGTACTGCTAAAAGAGAAATACCACAAGTAGATGGTTTAAAAAGATAAATTTTATTTTGTCATGGTCTGGTAGGCGAGAAGTCCAAATTAAGATTATCAGCTCCAGGAGAAGGCTTTCTCTGATGGCTCTTGAGGAAGGTCTTTGTCGTCAGTCTTTCCCTGAACTGGGAACATCTGAGGCACAGACACCCTGGGTCCTTTCTAAAGGACATGCTCAGCTCCCAGACACTGCTCTTGGGTGGTGTGAGGTCCTCTACTGTCTGCCTGCCTCCCTTCCCCTTATAACACAAGAAGCTGCCCGAAGGTACAATACAATCCCACACATGGAATCCAACCCCACCAGCACCACTGCTGCCTAACCTCCCTCGTTAACATTACAGAGGCAGTGTTTACACATACAGGAGCATCATAAACACAAGACCAAGAATCAAGGCCTGGCCAAGCTAATAGATTCAATTTTAGGGGGGCACAATTCAATCCATAAGACAAGCATTTGAGAAACCTTCACACTACGGCAAGCCAGGTAGTTAAGGATCTTCCTCTTTTTCTCTGATGCCTTACTTTACCAAGTGTGATATCCTACTGGGACTGGTCCTTCCTGGTAGCCTGTCCAAAGTATGAGGACTGCCAGTTAAGTTCACCAACTCATCCTAGAGAAAGGGCTGTGTACTTCATAGCTGAGTATCACTACAGTCACTTTGACAGTACTCCCCTTGGGAAGCTATGCACTGACGCCAGTGCCTAGTCCACCCTTTAAAGCAATTTTGGAACTCTTTTTCTGGAATGGCCATCAGAGCTGTCATTATATTAACCTTGATATCCTGAATGTCATCAAAATGTCTTCCTTTCAATATTTCCTTTCTCTTTGGATAAAGACAAAAGTCATTGGGGGCCAGATCAGGTGAGTAGGGACGGTGTTCCGATACAGTTATTTGTTTACTGGCTAAAAACTCCCTCACAGACAAGTATAAAATTAAGTTCACAAACTGGCCACCTTGCCACCAGGCACAATGGCTATTCCAGAAAGAGTTCCAAAACTGCTTTAAAGGCTGTACCAGGTGCTGGCGTCAGCACATAGCTTCCCGAGGGAAGTTCTTTGAAGGTGATGGTAGTGATACTCAGCAATGAGGTATGTAGCACTTAAGGACAATTTAGTTCGCGGACTTCATTGTCAGACCTCTTCTTTTTGACATGAAGTCTTGCTATTCTTGTTTCTAAAGATCATTCTGGCTGTACTTCTTCCAAGAAAGATCTGTTCATTCTCCTAGAAATCTGTGGTATATTTAATGTTCCTCATGAACACTATAATCCAATCAAAAGCATCCATTTTTCTTCAGTCACACTATAATTCAAAAGCATCAGTTCTTTAGTCTTCATGATTCATTATCCAGCTTTTGAAGGCATATATGTGACTGAAATATTATGGCTTCTAATATGTGCACCTTAGTCCTGAAAGTGAAATCTTTGCGTTTTAATACTTTAAGGAAGCCTTTCGCAGGAAATTTCCCTGATGCAATATATTGTTTGATGTCTTGACTGATGCTTCCATGAGTGTTAATTGTGAATCCAAGTAAAACAAAATCCTTGATAACTTCAGATGAACTGAAATAGTTTTCCTACTTTTCAAAAAAAAAGTGAAGAAATTCCCTGGTAAAACAAACATTTTCATAGACAATGTTGGAAAATAACCTTAAGATTTTATTTTTGATTATTACAGACATTTGTTTACTCATAGTGTACTATCAAGTGAAAACAGATAAATTTGCCATAACTATGTTTGAGTTAAATTTTGTGAGAATTTGAAAGGAGGTTGCATTTGCAGGCCTGCATGTATCAAGTGTTTTTCCATTCAGGAAAGGGAAACTGAGCCTTAATTCATTGCCCAACCAAGGCTTAATGATAACATTTTTTCTTTACTTTAAATTTTATTACAAGCCTACTTAACGAGGTATTTTTGAAGAATAAAACACTTGAAATATTACCAAAAAAGAGCATAACTCACAACTTTACAGAATTCACGTAAAGAGCATCAACATAATTAAAGAGAAAACTGTCATCATACCAGAAGGCCGTCTATTATTCTGACATCTAAAATCAAAGTGTTCCCTCTGCTTTAATATGTCATATAAATGGTGTCATACACTATGCACACTTTTCTTGCTTTTTTTTGCTCATTACATTTGTAAAATTCATTCTTCATGCTTGTGGTTGTAGACTGTTTTATTCTTTGCTATACAGCATACATTGGGTAACTAAATAATGACTTTTAATCTGTTGTTAACAGACATTATAATACTGCTATGGACATTTTTATACATGTCACATGTATTTTGGTACACATGCATATATATTTTAAGGTATATGTATGTATATACATACACATATGTAGATATGTATATGTATACATGACACAGTGGCTAAGATGGACCACTAACTAGATGTTTGAATCCATCAGCTACTCCTTTGAAACTCAATGGGGCACTTCTTCTCCATCCTATAGGATCACTGTCCTTTGGAATTGACTCTACAAATTTTTTCTTTAAGTTGTTCATTAGCGCCCCTGTAGACTAGCGATTAAAGCACTTGGCTGATAACTGAAAGTTCCCAGGTTCACAGCATCAGCTGCTCAGAGGTAGAAAGATGTGGCAGTCTGCCTCTATAGAGGTTATAGCCTTGAAAACCCTATGGGATACTTCTGCTTGGTCCTATAGGGTCATTATAAGTCCAACTTGACCCCAGCGGGTTTGGGTTTAAGGTATGCATGACATAAAGCAAAGCCAAACTCATGGCCATCCAGTCAATTCTGATTCACAGTAACCCTTTGAGATAGAGAAGAACTGTCCCACAGTGTTTCCAAGGAGAGGCTGGTGGATTTGAACTGTGAACCTTTTGGCTAGCAGCCTGAGCTTAGATTTAGTAAGTAATGTCAGAGTTCTCTAAGGTAGTTGTATCATTGTTCACACCCATCAGCAATATAGGAAAGTCTTGGTTTCTCCAAATCCTTATCAAACTCATTGTCTGATTTTTTAATTTTTATAATTGTTATGGATAATCACATTATAGCTTGGGGTAACTTATTCTGTAACTGTTCTGTTCTACATCTTTTTTGTATGCTTATATGCAAAGGAAACCGTGGTGGCATAGTGGGTTAAGTGCTATATCTGCTAATCAAAAGGTCGGCAGTTCAAATCCGCCAGATGCTCCTTGGAAACTATGCGGCAGCCCTACTCTGACCTCCAGGGTTGCTATGAGTCGGACCTGACTCAGTGGCTGTGTTTCTTTCCTTTTTTTTTTTTTTGAAATATACAAAGATACGTTTTTCCCCATTCTTTCTTAAATTTTTATTCAATAATACATACAAACGACTATAACTTAGGTACAAACTCCTCCCCGCCTCTCAAAAACAAAACAAAACAAAAACAAAAACCCATTGCTCTGGAATTAATTCCAACTCATAATGGCCCTACAGGACAGAGTAGAACTGCCCCACAGGGTTTCCAAGGAAAACCTGGTAGATCTGAACTACAGAACTTTTGCTTACAAGCTGTAGCACTTAACCACTACACCACCAGGTTTTCGTAAGAAATTACTGTAAAACAACCTATTCTTTCTTAAGAAATAAGACTTTGTTCTACCTTTGTAGAATTCTGTATGCATCTCCCAAAAGCAGTATTTTTAAAAGCATTGGTTTTCTTTTTTGCTACTTAATCATGATTTTTCAATTGTTTTCAATTGTTTTGCATTATTTTGGTTTTGGATACAGATGGTTGAAACAATCATATTCTTCTATCCAAAGACAACTTACTGTTTTTTCCTTTTACCATCACTAGCCATTCCTGTTTGTCTTTCTCTGCTCTGAATTGCTGAACATGTTAAAGTATTTGATAAGAAAACATTTTGGGGGGCAAGCTCTTCTAATATGAATTTTCACTCTGTACAAATTATGTATTCCAATACATCCCATACTAGTTTTTGCTTCTTTTTACTCAGAATTAAGTTTTAATATATATTCATGTTTTCATACTTATTTATGCATAGTTTTCCATAGTCTGCACCCATCACAGGTAGCTTCTCTATTCTCTCAGTGACAGTCATTCATTTTGCTTCAGCTTCTTGCCATCCCAACAATGATGCAATATGTATGTTTATACCTGTTTCTTTATAGTTGACTGGAAACACTGATGGCCTAAAGTGTTCATGTATACCAAATATGATTTTATATTAACAGATTGTTCTCCAGAATGGCTACACATGTAGTGCACATCTGACACAGTACATGAAGCCTCCTATATCCTTACAGATTTTTTTCACATACAGTTCAGATACTTTGGAAGCTTTCACTTTTCCTTTTTGGTGAATTTCCTGCTCATATCCTTTTTTGTTTTTAAATGATAAATCATAAGTCTTAGTTTCCCACTGCTACTGTAATGGAAATAGCACAAACGGATACCTTTAAAGAAAACCAATGGATAATCTCCTAGTATGGAAGGTAAGAAGTTCAAATTCAGGGTAACTAATGATGGAGAAGGATATCTCTATCCCTTTAGGCTCTGAGGGGGGATCTTTGCCTCTTTCAGCTTCGATTCTTCCTTCCGTTGGTGATGTTCACGAGGCATCTATCTTCCCTTGTTTGTGCTTGTCCGTGTGTCTATACTGCTTCTGATATTACACCCTGTGCTGTTATGGCCTCATTAACATAACAAAAAACTCTATTCCCAAGTGAAATTTTATTCATAGGTGTAAATGCTAGGGCTCCAAAACTTATTTTGGAAAATACTGTTCAATCCATAGCATCACCCCTTTTCACTGCTGATTTGCAGAAATTTCTTGCATGTTACTGATGCAGCCTTTTTTTTTTTTCCTTAATGTGTTCTAAACAGTATCCCCTTAGAGATTTTAAATACTGTTTTTTGCCAAGCGGTCATTTTTCTATTAATTTTTATTTGGCATCTTTCGTTCATAAAACCACTTGACCTTGTAAGTTTATTCTGTATTCAGCAATTTCGATGAATCTTTTAATAATTTATTCTGCTCTCTCTAGTATTTATCCCAGTTTTAGTATTTTGGACAACTTTTCCTAAAATTCAGTGTGATCTGTTAATCTATAAATGACTTTTTGTCTTGTAAGAAAAGCATACTTACAGCAAATCTTTGGCTTCTTAAATGTTTTATTCTCATATAAATTTATTTTGTGTTAATTTTGGTATAACTTTTATCATATGCAGTAACATCTATTAAACAAATTCTGTATTTCTTTTGTTAGTCTTCCATGTCTATGATTTGATGTCTACTCACTTTTAAACATTTTCCGTTGTATTTTGCTTGCTTCTCTCAAGCCTTTCTTCTATGTCCCGAATTACGAGACATGCATGTGTGTGTCTCTGTATGTGAATGGATATGTTTATATTACTTCTGATACAGATTTAGCTTCTAAATTGTATAATTCAACTCTTTATGTTTTTCCCCTGAGCTCTGTGATTTCATTTTTTTATTTATGGTATTCAATTTTTTTGTCTAATTTATTTGAATTCAAAACCAAGACTGGAGTAGAAACTATCTTGTGATTTTAGGTCTAATTCTTTAGCTACTTGTTTCTTCTTACATTATTTTTTCCACCTATTTATTTATTAATTTAAGCCACCTGTGCTCTTTTTTTTTGTTTTTTCCTAATTTTGCATGGGACTCATATATGTGGTTCAAATATCTGCAGAAATATAATTACAGATGGAAAGATGTAAGGTGAAGTAATAGCAGCTTAGGCCATACCCTCACAATCTCTATGGGGTCATAATTTGACAGAAATCTCCATTTGGTTATTTACCTTACTCACATCTAGTAAGCAGAAAGTCTGCAGAATTTTTAAAGCCCCAAATTGTGTTTAACAAATGTAACGTTAGTCAATGTCAATGATATGAAAAGTAGTATCCAAACAGCAGTGCAATTTAAAGATGTTACACTACTTAGTTTTATCAGACAAACTTTCTGGTATTGGGCTAAAAAATGACTAGTAATTATACATTATTGTGGAGACTATCATATGTGACAGAGACATATAGTGGTCAGGAATTTGTCACACACAAGTGCTAGAAATTCAAAACAATTTAAGCAAAAACAGCCATTGGTTTCAATGACTAGGAATTAACAGATGGTTAAATCCACAGTCTGAAAGATACCTTGTGTTACTGCAAAATACAGGCTCATTCTTTTAAAGTCATTTACAAGGACATACAAAATTCCTCGTTAGAAACCCCCAACACAGTGTTTCTGTTCTTTAATATTCATTACATAAACAATTTCTGTTTCCCATTGCCAATACTGTTTGACCTAACTGAGTCATAAATCTAAGCAGTTGGGTAGAAATGGGTGATCAAACAGAAGGATGGGTTTGTTACACATAATGATGGGATGTTGGCAGATCAAAAATGAAGAACAATATAATTAACTGGGATGTACCCTCTCAAACTACAAATTGCAATACCATCTAGGAGTAGACTTTACATTTGTTCAAGTTGATGTAGTCTTTCAAGACTGTTCTATTTACTACTTTTGTTTTGGGCTTTGGGGAAAAATGACCCATACAGACTAAACCAGTTTAGTGAACTTCAGGAAACCAAAGACTCAGGATATTTATTCTGGTTGCTTCAAGTTTTGCTGGGAATCCTATGTTTAAAGATATTCTATTGTTTCTATTGCAGTGAATGAACTAGCCCCCAGAGCTTCTGGCAGCCATCTGGAAATCACAGGGAGAGACACAGAAGGCAGAACACTTAAATGCTGAGGAACCAGATTCTTTGTAGAATTATTAAGTTACTATATCAAGCCTTGGCTGAAGCTTCTGTACCACTCAGTTTTGCATTTATGTGAGTTGATAAATTTAATTCTTTATTATGCCACTGTAGATGAGAAGGAGCCCTGGTGGTGCAGGGGTTAAGACCCTGGCTGCTAACCAAAAGTCATGAGTTCAAATCTACCAGTTGCTCCTTGGAAACCCTATGCAGCAGTTTTACTATGTCCTGTAGGGTGGCTATGAGTTGGAATTGACTGATCAGCAATGGGTTTTATTTGGGAAGATAATGCACCCTGTTGCTAATTATCAAAAACTTCCTAAGTACTCTACCAACTCATTTTGGTCCTTGGTCTTTAAAAATAACAACAAAATCTTTGTTTACTAAACATCTGCTAACTTGAGTATGTCATACTCAATATTCTTTGATGCCTTTCTTGCTCTTGATCTGATTTTACTTCTAGAATTTTCCCTTCTCTCTGTTGGGCAACCACATTTTATTACTTTTTAAGTTTTTTATTTGGCTGTCCCAGAACAGTCCAGTATCTCTGACATGGATTTGTTTGTTACTATTAAGTTGATTTGGGAAGCTATACACTCTCTTTTTCTTTCGTATTTGAGTTTTTCCTGCTTACTAGCTTTCATGTGATTCCAGCATGAATAACCTGGCTTCTTCCTAACTTGACTGAGCTTCACGTGGGAATTTGGAACCAGTTCTTCATCTGTGATTTGGCTTTTCAGGGAGCACATCTTCAGCAGATATATTTTAGCAGAGAAGGAAAATGAGATAGGAAGAAAAATTGGTGAGTAATTAAAAAAATAAAACTGTGATTTGTGTGGGTACTGTTTTCACAATCTCAGTTCCCTTTGACTCATGTTGTAGTTAACTACACTATGGATAAAATATTGTTAAAAGGTTTCCTCAATAAACAAAATAAACTAATTATGGCCTTAGAGAATCTGGTAGTCAACTCCTGGGAAAATAATCTATTTCTGACTCAGGAAATTCGTTGCTTTTTGGCTGTCAGGTCATTAACACTTTAATGGCATTCAGCTTTTGTTTGACACATGGTGCAATCCAGTGATTTTCCAGAGCTTAAGTCAAAGTGGGCTTTTAGACTTGTAGGCAAAAATAAATAAAACAGGCAAAATACAAAGGACAAATCAAAGTCGAGTTTCCTATTTCTGTTTTGTAAACCTGGATGGATATCTTGTCAAAAAAGTTAGCCTTAATGTTATTAAATATACACTTTATTTATGCACATAAATAAAAAATTCCATAATTTTGTATTGATATTTGAATAGTAGGCGGTGAGTTTTTCTCTTAGTTATTGATTTGACTCTGACATTTCCAGTTTTTTTTTTTTTTTTTTTTGCCATATCCTTGTTTTCTGCCACCATAGAGCTTGCGTGGAACCAGTGTAAAAATTCCATTACTCATTTAGCTCCGTAGCACATGTTCAGCTTGTTGGATCTGAACTCAATATGGTGCACTTTTTTTTTCTGCTTTGCATGTGAATATAATTCAAGATGCTTGTTTTAATTTTAAATGCCTACATGATTTGGCTTCTAACTAGAGAATATTTAGGATACTTGTCTGATACTTATCTATACTTATTATTTCCATAGGAGTTCAGGAGACTCAGTAAAGAATTACGTTTGTTTCTTTTTTTAACTTTAGTATATTTATGTTGCATCAATTGCTTTTTGGGAAAATAGTTTATCTCCTAACAGGTAATCAAAGCAGTTCAACCAGTTGTGTGAAAGTTGAAAAGCAAATTAAATCCATTAGTTGCCAAGAAGACTTCTAAAAATTTAGATTCATACATTTTGAAAAAGATGTAATAACAACAGCAAAGTGTGTGGAAAACACCATTCTAAGATATTTACATGTATTAACATATTTGATCCTCAAAAAATAAGTATTGTAATTCCATTTTGTAGATGTAGGAAAGTGAAGTCCAACAGGTAAATTGCTCAAGGTCAAGCACCTAAGAAAACCAGTGTCAGGATTTACATCCAAGTAGTCTGGATTCAGAATTTGTATACTTTATCACCAAATAATATTACTTCTCATTTCACTGCTTAAGAAGAAGCAGGGATAAAGAAAGAGGATTGTCACAGATTGAACTGTGTCCCCTCAAAATACGTGTTATCAGTTTGGCTAGAGCATGATTCCCAGTATTGTATTGTTGTGCACCGTTTTGTTACATGGTATGCTTTTCCTATGTGTTGCCAATCCTGTTAATGAGGCAGGGTAGGCAGCACTTACATTAACAAGGCAGAACCGAATCTACAAGACTGGATTGTCTCTGGAGCCTTTGGACCCTGGGTTTCTACTTGGAGAGGCTCCTAGTCTAGGAGAAGATCGACGACAAGAACTTTCACCCAGAGCTGGCAGAGAAAGCCTTCCTCTCGAGCTGATGCCCTGAACTTGGACTTCTAGCCTATCAGACTGTGAGAGAACAAACTTTTGTTCATTAAAGACACCCACTTATGGTATTTCTATTGCAGCAGCACTAGAAGACTAAGACAGATGTGTAGAGTAATGGGACCAGGTTGAGGGAGACAAAGAGGTATATGAGTATGTCTTCTGTATATCTCAGGCTAGAGTGACCTGGAGTTGAACTTACACTGAAAATGTTATACATGCTGACTCAGTACTTTAAAATAATACAGGAACATGATGATTGAAATAGCCCAATTTCGGGTAATTAAAAAGATATCAACTTCAATGATGTATCTCTGGCATTTCACGTTCTATGTTTCGTTTTTTTTCCTGAAGGTTGAATACAGGATACTCAGGTGAGGCTGAATAGTTGCTGCTTATGGCAGTGCCTACTGACTTCCCTTCTTTTCTCAATCCCTATGTATAATATTCAACTTTTTCTTATTGGAATCAATAGTTAAACTTTTCTGCTTCTTATTTTTATACACTAACTGGAAAATATACACTAAATACTGAAATTATCAACACATACACACACACAAACCTCCACTGTACAAACTAAGTTGGTAGTGGGAAGAGAGCTACCACTTTGTACCTTGAAGTGGTCAGAAACCTGAAAATAAACAAAAATCTAAATTTAGTATATTAAGGTAGTATAATTAATGTTTGCAACAGTTTTGTGGATAAAAAATACACAAATATCAAATATTCTATTTACACATATATGTATCTCAATGTTTCTAACACTACATTATTTGAAAAGAAGAGTGAATGTATTTTAATTTCCCACTAACACTCAAAATTTTTGTTCTCTGAATTGTAATGTGTTGTCTGTGCTATCATGGTATATGCAATAAGAATTACAATCACCTTATGGCTCAGGGCACTGCATTAACAATCAGTAAGACTGAATTTTCATATGAGGCACACTGAAATGACTTCCTTACCTCTAGTTAATTATATTCTATATGAGGAAAGTATGTATTTTCTAAGCATAAAATGTTATCAAATTCAGATACATTTTAATCTAATCAGTCTGGGGTAATTTTCAATATTGGAACAGATAGTAACGATGTATTATAACGTGTTTATATACTATATCAACAGTATATCTATCACCCAGAATCTTGCTCTTTATACTTTCTAATAGAAATCAATAAAAACAAGAGACAATATTCCACACACAAGTAAAACCATCTCAGCTGCCAAGACCATGCTCTGGGCTTTTATCCTGCTTGCAAACATTACTACAGTTCTCAAATCAAAGTGGCAAAGGAGAGGGACTTGCTACGCCTCAGTCTAAGGCTTTGATGTTTTTGTAAAATGTGCATGCCTTACTTATGCATGGCACATGTACATGTACACCTCTACACACATACATACACTTCAAAACACAGTCTGTATGGGAAATACAGTATGCAGACTGGAATGAGGAGACTTAGGTAATTGATCAATTTTTTTGTTTTTACTTCCATTTTCCCTCCTTTCCTTTCTTGTTTTCTATCGTTTAGAAAACTCTGTGTTTGAGTGTATGTTACATTCTGTTCTATGTGATTAAAAGACAGGTAAGATTCCAGTCCTTAAAGAGCTTACACTGTAGTAGGAATGGAGTGACAGGAAACCAACCAACAAACAAAAATACCAAAGGAACAAATATAACTATTCAGACAGTAATAAATATTCTTAAAAGAAAATTTGTCATAGGTAGTATAATAATACTTCTTTGTATCAAGTGAGAAGTCTTCTCTGACGAAGAACCAATGGCAGGAAGAAGGCAGCTGTGTACAGAGAAAGGAGGACCTGAGCAGGGAGAACATGCAGCATTGGAAAGCCCTCCGGTGGGACAGAAGTCAACTAAGGTTGGAGTGAAGTGGATGAGGACCATGACAGAATCAATTTTATAATTTAGGTTACTACTTGATTAACATAAACGTCTACTAGCTAATGTATACAAACTTTTCTCAGACACAGTGAGAAAAAGTACGCCTTTTGGAGTCACAAAGTCAAGGGTTTGAATTTTGGCCCAGAACCTACTTTGTGGTAACACTTTCTAAATCTACATTTTCTTGTCTATCAGGACAGTGTTACTTATTTTTGAAAATTACTGTAAAGTGCCTGATATGTTTTCTGGGTCATACTATTACTATACACTGTCATTATTACATTTCTTTTTTCTCCACTAGCATTAATGGTAGTATGTTCTTAGGCCTGGAAAATGACAAAGGTAGGACCTAACCCATTCAATTCTTCATTCTTTCATTCATTCATAAAACAGCTATTGATCACTTACTAATTGCCAAATAGTGTGATAAGGCAAAGCTGCAGCAGCCACTGCCTGCTTTAGCAGGTACAGAGAGGACAAGGGTGACAGTGAAGGAACGATCAAAAATAGAGGTGACTCCTTCAGTTTATGAAATTGGGCTCTGGGACACGAGCAGCATAAGAATGGGAAAAAAAAAGCAAGATAAAAATTGCAGTTTTCTTAACCTGTTGGAGATTTTTATTTCCTCACAAAGAATACAGTTTTGAAAGAGGAGGAATGATGCAAGTCTGACTCCTGAATTGTTGTAGGAGACCATGCTTCAGATTCACTGATTTATCCTGAGCACTGAATTAGTTCCTCCTTTGGCTCTATGCTTTTCCCAGACAACAGTGGGGAAGGTTCAGGAACATACATGGAGGTGAGGCACTGGCATCATTAAGAATAAGGCTGAATGACATGTGTATTTAAAAGCAACTAGGAGAAGAAGAAAGAAGCATGATCACAGGGTATATTACTATTAATAAAATGTTACCTGCCTCTTGACAGGTTTCCACTGTAAGGTTTGCAGAATGAAAAACAAACACTAGAAGTAGGTAAATTGTATCAATTATTGGAATGTTTTCATAAATCTCCAAATGGCTTTCCTTATCCTGGCCTGTGCTCTTCAGATTTAACTGATGAAACGAACGTGATGTTCTGCCTTTCATTTTCTCTCTACTACTTCTTTTTTGCAGTATTGCTGAAATACAAATGATTCTGCTCATGCAGCTGGACATGCTTAGAATATAGGACAGGTTTTGTTACATTTTTATTCTTGTAGACAAGCTCTATTTTAGCTAGAAGCAAGGTCCACAGAATAAAACTAATCAAGAAAATACAGAAACACAGGTCTCTACTCCGGCAGTATATGTTGAATTCTCTCCTGCTTTGCTCCTATCTCTCTAATGCATTCCTCTCCTCAGTCATCTTTGAGGGCTTGGCCTCAGTCTTCCTTCTTTGTAGTACTACCAGCCATGTGCATTTATCCGTCTGTGGTCTCAATAGCTACCTATATATTGAAGCTTCCCAATTTTGGACGTTTGGTTGAGAATCTGTACTTGATGTCTGTGTCCCTGGATGGAAACTCTGGTGGCATAGTGCCCCGGGTGCTCCTTGGAAACTCTAAAGAGCAGTTCTACTCTGTTTCTTAGGGTCACTATGAGTAGGAACGGATTCGATGTCAGTAGGTTTGGTTTTGGGGTGGCAGGAACAGGTAAGTGCTCAACTATTAGCCAAAAGGTTGGCAGTTTGAATCTACCCAGAGATACCTTGGAAGGCAGGCCTCGTGATCTGTTCTGAAAAGCCACAGCCTTGACCAACCTTTGGGTCAGCTTTGCTCTGATTCATGGGGTCGCCATGAGTCTGAATCCAGTTGACTCTAATGATCAAGAACAATTCAGACCCATGTTTTCAAACCTTCTTTACATTGTCATTTAACCTTTTACAAATGACAAAGCAAAATCATTTTCTCTCTAAAACATACTTCTGTATTCTCATGTCATTCAATAGCAATAAGCTCCACCTACTTGCACCTCTCAGAAACCTGGAGAGTATCACTGATTCTTTACTCTCCATTAATAACTTCCACAATCTCTCAATTACCGAATCCTATCAACTCCGTCTTCTTAATTTCCTATGAATCTATCTTCTACTTTCTATTTGCATCACATCTATCTAAAATACTGTATAGGTCATAACAGCTTTCTGTCTTTCATTCTTGTTCTCACCTGAATCAATTTTCTACACTACTATCACAGAAGTCTTTCCAAATGGTGTACTGGGCTTTGTTACATACCTCCTTAAAATCCTTAAAAATATCATCATCTTTAGTATAAAACCTCAAGTTGTTGGCATAGTACACAAGATTTTCCCAGATGTGCTCCTTCTTAAATGAAGGTGGCATACAGCGGCCAATCTTTTTGTCATTTTTCCTTCTCCCTCTCTGCCCACTAACCAACATATCCATTTGCATCTTCATTCTTGTTGCTTTCTCTGCCTCTGCCTGACTCCCCTACTGTTCTCTCATTCTCAGAGTAGACATCATCTCTTTCAAAAAGCCCACCCTGATTTTCCAAAACCAGATTTAGTTGTCTGTACATGCTCCTGGTGGCATAATGGTTAAATACTACATCTGCTTACCCAAAGGCTGGCTGTTTGAATCTACCAGGTGCTCCTTGGAAACTCTACAGTGCAGTTCTACTCTGTCCTATAGGATTGCTACGAATCAGAATTGACTGAATGGGAGGGGCTTTAGTTTGGTTTATATGCATCCACCAACAATGGGTCTTACAGGTTCCCTAGCAACAAAGTCACCAGCTGCCCTAGGGCTGACTCTGACTCAAGGCAAAGCCGTATGTGTCAGAAGAGAGCTATGTTCTACAGAGTTTTGGGTGGTTGATTTTTTTGGAAATAGATCACCAAGTCTTTCTTCCAAGACACCTCTGGGTAGACTCAAACCTTAGCACGTTAATCATTTCTTCCAGTGGTAACACAACAGGTGGTGTAATTATTACTAACACTTATTTCATTCTATCCAACCGCTTAATGGTTTACTCTCTGGCACTTACGATGCTTACTCTCCCCAGCTTACTAGACTAGGGGACATTTAATTCATAGTAACCTCTTAACAGATCTCGAAAAAAATAGAACAACACGTTTCTCCTTCACACTGAGATACTGTGTAGCTTAATGATGCTATCTGAATGGATGTGCATTATCCTGTATCTTTCTGCCTACAAAGATGAAACATCCATGAAGTGGTAGCCAAGGGCACAGAAATTTTTTTTCTTAAATGTTATTTTAAAATATGTTTATGTGGTCACAGAGTTAATATCATTGACAGTTTAAACAATTTTGTCTTAGAAATGATATACAAGGTCTGCTAATTAAGTCAGCAAACTTAATTGTTCTACCTCTTTGCTGAATATCATTTTGGTCACCTTTGAAGTACTCCCCTTGGGAGGCTACGCACCAATGCTAGGGCCTACTCCACCCTCCAAAGCAATTTTGGAACTATTTCTAGAATGGCCAGTGTGCATGGTGGCATGGCTGCAAGTTCAAACACTTAATTGTGTAGTTGCCTGTGAGGGAGCTTTTAGCCAGCAAACAAATCATTGTATTGGAACATCCTCTCTATTCACCTAATCTGGGACCTTCTTCTTTACCCGACAATAAAACATTGAAAGGATGACATTCAGGATATCAAGGATATTATGACAACAGCTCTGATGGCCATTCTAGAGGAAAACAGGTAAGAGAACTAAAAGTCAAAACTAGTGGCAAAATAAATAAACAAACAAGTAAAAGTCTGCCTACAGAAAACAACAAATTGGAAGGAAAACAAATTGATCTTTCACTTTTAAGTTTCAATGCTCAAATAGTGCTGTATTTTAAGAAATGCTAACTATCGTAGATCTTATGTTGTATTAGTCTTTTAGTTCCTTCTGGAGGCTTTAGTTTTCCGAAATTTAGTGGTATAAGATTCTTCACTTTGACAACAAGATCATAGCACACAACACAAAAAATATGTACACTAATTTAGTCACTTCCACTGGTTTGGCCCCACACTTCGGGCTTTTCTGTACCTTTTGTATCCTTAACAGCTGTGCTTTTAGCTGAGTAAGTTTTTATTTGTTTATATTTCTCTTTAATCTCCTTGCCCCTTCCTACGCTTCTTTTTTCAGAATCTTCTGGATAGACGGGAGACAAATAACTAAGATTGCTGCAAATGCATAAAATAAGACTACCAAGCTTTCAACTTTTTAAAAATAAAAACATTGTTTTACTCTCTAACAATCAGCATCTTAGGGGTCTGATACTCAATAACTTTCTTTTTCAATTGCCTGTTTCCTGAAGTTGCTACTGATCAGTAAATATTTCAGATTTTTGAGTCATCCAAATACATAAAAGTCAGACTATAATAATGTAAACTATTCACTTGCAACTCCGAAAAAGTAAGTTATGATAGAGCCATTTTAGTGGTAGACAACAAAGTTCAAAATATAAACTACATATTCTCTTGTTTTGCACATACTAATAATGTAGAGACATAACTGTCTCATTGGACAAAATAATTTCAAAAGTTCATGCAAAGTAAACAAATATAATTCTGACTCTGGGGCTGAAAATGTGCAAAAAAGAAATGTATTAATGTCTTGGGTTGAAAAGCTTTTAATACATCCCAACACGTATTTACTCAGGTTTTACTACTTTCAAGGTACTGTGCTAGAAAGATAGGCCACCAGGAGACAGATAGAGATGTAAGAGAAATGCAGAGATAACCAGCAGCATGCAGAATGTAATACGCACTGCAGAGCAAAATACTTAAAAGGTGTACCAAGGGTTCAGAGGAAAAAGATCAGGAGAGCTAGTTGGAAGATTCACGAAATCTAGTGGAGGATAAGGTCATGTGGGATTTATCTAGAAAAATGATTAGGACTTTGGCAACAGAGACAGACGCTGACTGTTCTCACTGCAGTATGATTCTTCTGATCTAGGTACTCATCTTCTTTTATCTGATAATGGAAATTTGGCTGGTTTCTTCCAGCATTTCTAGGCTTCTTGGAGATCTTCTTTATATGATCTCTACTGAGAAACAGCAAATGAATCATTACTTCCTGGGCAAGCCAAACGTTTTTTCTTTTTCTTTCTTTCCTCTTGGGCTCTACTCAGGCAATTCCCTATTTTACGTTTCCTCCCTTCCCTTAAGTGCCCTGCAAATGAATGTGTAAGGCTTAGCTCATTTTCAAGGAGACTTCCTTCACTCCTTCATGAATAATTATGTTATCTCGAATGCATTTCCAAATCTCTTTATATATCTTTTTTCAAAACTTATCATATTCTATTACTTCATTTATGAAGTCTGTCCCCCTGAGCATACTGTGAGAGCCTTAATGTAGTGGGTAATAATACGTACTTCCTTCTCCCTAGCCCAGGGTTTGGCCTGTCCGGGAGCCTGCAGTGCTAGGACATGCCCTAAAGAAATCAGTTCTTGGGAGGAAGAAACATGTGGAAACAAACAAGCAAGCACGTAAACAAACACACACTAGTAGCCTTGTTATTACAAGCAGAAACTCTGGCGGCCTAGTGGTGAAGCGCTGTGGTTGCTAACCAAAAGGTCAGTTTGAATCCACCAGGCTCTGCTTGGAAACTCCATGGGGCGTTTCTAATCTACCCCATAGGGTCATTACGCGTTGAAATCGGTTCGGAGTCTGTTCTTACAAGCAGCGGTGACAATAAAAAACAAAATCTAGGTTCACTTTTTCTTTTGGGGTTGTTAATGACTAATAGGAGCATCCGTAAGGAAGTCACATAACCTGGATGTCCACAACAGCGCTAAGAGCAGCAACAGGAGAAAACAGTGTAATACTATAGCACCCTCAGTGCGTTTCTCTGCGCTCTCTCAGTCACCATTTAAACATTTCCGTGGTCTATGGAAGCCTTTCATCCTTTTCCAGATCAGGAAAACATCTCGTTTTTTCAGAGTGTGAGTGAAAAGGAGACTTTTCTGGGGGTGAAAGCTGGGAATTCCCTCTCCAGCAACACCCACCCTCGCTGGAAGCATTCGAAGGGAAGTAGGGTGCAGTGTCTAGGAACCCTCCAAGCACCCGGCGCCCCCTCTTTCCAGAGAAGGGCCAAGGGCCCAAGAATCCGCTAATTAGCTCGCCCCCATTGGTTGTCCCCAAGGCACCCCCGTGCCGTCACTGTGTTATGCTAATGAGGGGGAGCCTCATTGGTTCGGCCCTCCGCGGTAGCTCCCAAGGGCGTTCGCCGGGAGCTCCGGGTTGGTGGCGTCTTGGAACAGAACCTGGTCCCAGGCTCCTGCTGCCCCTGGGCAGTACCCAGTGCACACCCGCCCCAGGGAACCCGCAGCCCGGGAGCTGCCCCGGGAGGAGGATCTTTTACCCGCCTCTTTGGAAAGTGCTTCACCATCACGCGGCGCGCATTCCCACCTCTTCCCCTCTTTCTAGGCACCGCGCGGTTTTTTTCTGCGAAGTAACTTTTACATTCCCGCCTCCCCCCTGTCCCCAAGTCCTGGGGACCAGAGGCGGTGCCGAGCCTGGGGGCGGTTCCGTGGCAGCGTTGATTCTTGTCAGAGCCAGAGTTTTGCTCCTGGGCTTGGTTTGCATCATCCCCATCACACCCTCGGGAAAGAGGAGCCAGCCCCCTTTCAGCCTCGGCTTCCGGCTCAAAGCACACCCCCTCCCCCATCCCACTCCCCTTCCCCTTCTCCCTGCTGTCCTTCTCCTGGCCGCAGTAATTTGTTAGTCCTTTCACCCCAGTCCGCAATATTTTCGTCTTTTTTTCCCCCCCTCTTCCCCTCCGTTTGTCATTTTATGTTTCCCACTCTCTGAGGAAGGATGGTTGATTTAGAGAGCGAAGTGCCCCCTCTGCCTCCCAGGTACAGGTTTCGAGATTTGCTGCTAGGGGACCAAGGATGGCAAAATGACGACAGGTGAGTGGTATGGTGCAGCCTTGTTCTGTAAATATTGCAGGAAAATAGATGGGAGGGGGGGAGTTGACTAAAGGGAAAAAGGGAGGGAGAGGAGGCGAAGGGAGCCAGAAAGGGAGACTCTGAGATTGGGGAAGTAAAAGGCACTCTTGGATGTGCCTCTCCATTTTGACTCCATAGAGCAATTGCTGCAGACAAGGAACTCTTTTCTTTTGCACTTTCTTTTCTTTGCAGTGCATTCAATTGCAATTATTGGGTGCCTATTCTTTTGTGTATTCGTGTGCTTTCCTAGGATGTGTATAAGGCTGGTATGAGAGGTACGGTATATCCAGATGGCACACAGTATCACTGCAAATTTTTTTGTTTGTTTTTGCCCTTTAGGTGTTGTTGGTCGATTTCGAAAATATGCCAACATTGGCTGAAAAAGCACGTTAGAAACTTAAATCTCCCGCATCTTTGTGTTTACCCCTTGTCAGTATTGCCTTGATTGAGTGTCTACATGCTGCTGGGAATTTTATGCTGTTTAAGCATTTGGAGTTGCAGGTAGACCATTGGTTTATATATGTAACAGGTAGTTTATGAAAGTGACGACCTTTGCAATAGAAAATACTCACTTTTGAACAGAATTCTGACTGCTACTAATAGTGGTGTACTGATAATGGGGTTTGTATAGTGTAATTAAACCTTTCCACAATTAGTGTATTTTTAGCATAACGTATATCTCAAAATCAAAATATATAGTTTCAATACCAGGATATTTATTATTAGCAGAATATTGCTTATGTGTTTCATCTATAACATCACCTAATCTAACAGGTTAAACTCGGGGAATTCTTCCAGCTATCTCCTTGTCAGTGTCATTACTTAAAAAGCTTATCTCCTGTTTCAATGAATTTATCTTTTGCTAGAATAGTGTGTTGCGTGCAACATTTGTTGTTTTTTTTTTTTTTATCACACTTGAATACTAACTAGGCACTCAACCAAACTAGTATTTTTCCTTGAAGTTCAGTTTGGTGTTGATGTCTTGTTTTAGTTACATAGAAGATACATTATTGGTCCAGTCCAGCATCAGGTGCCCAGTCAACCATTGGGCAGTACACTTCCCTCTTTTCCTCACATCCTCGCATCTCAACTTCCAATGCCAGCTTCTGTCTATAAATACTGAGATTTTATCTTGGGTATCAATTGTAAACTTTTTCTTTGATTTTATACCAGTAATTTACAGGGATATGGATTTTTTAGTAGATAATACTTTAATTTCCAATTTTTTTAGGCAAAAACATATATATTGGTTAAAAATTAAAAGAGTAAATACCAATTAATGAGTATACTTGGAAAGAAAAGCATTCTGGTACACTGAAATAAAGAAGACCTGATTAGTTGAAAGCTACTTAAATAGAAACGACTTGATGGCACTTGGCGTGGCTGGCATATATATATATATAAAATAAATTTTTTGTTTATTTTTTATTTTCTTAATTTAATGTGACTGAGTGAAAATGTACATTCCTGTATAAAGTTACATGCCCACCTATATGCAGCTTCCACTGCTCTCCCTGTCCGGTGACAGCACACTATTCCTCTCTGCTCCATACATGTCTCATCCTCCCAACAGCCTCCTTTCCCCCTCTCTCCACCCACTCTCCTTCCTCCAGCCAGTGGTCAGCAGGATGATATCCTATAGATGTATAGAACCATAAAGTGCATCCAATACGTGGTCATTCTGCACTGCCAAGTCCAATCCATTCATGTCCGAAGAGTGGACCTTCGTTATGATTTATGGGCAAGGGCAGCATCGGGGCCAGGGGCCATATGAAAGTTTTGAAGAATCTTTTAAAGTTTTTTTTTTTTTTACAATAAAAGGTTTGCTAGCTCAACTTTATGAATCAAGCCAAATTCTCAATAAAATGAATTAACATTTTAAAAATTGTTCAACTGTATTTGGAGATTTGACTTACTTTGTGCCTTGATGACAAATTAATATTTGGTGTTGGTTCCGTTTTTGTCAGCACAAAGTTTAGAGTTTGAAGACAAGATCCTTGGACTCACAGGGGTCCAGATCCCACCCGTTTGCTTATCTGCTCAGTGGACTTGGTCAAGTCATTGAGCCATTATAAGACTTAAAAAACCGAAACCAAACCGTTTCCAAGCAGCAGTAGCTCATAACCACTGTGACAGCAGAGTTTCCATTATAACACTTAGTAAGCTTATTTCTGTAATTAGAAGTAATTCCTCGTAAGATTGTGACAAGAGGAGGAAAGGCAGATAGAGGACTAACAGTTATTTCCACCCAGCACTGACTAGTGTTTTACATGCCGTGTGTTACTGCAGCCAGTCCTCACAGAATCCCTGTATGGTAGGTAATTATTTTAGAGAGTTGGAGACTGAGTTTCTGGGAAGTTAAACCCTTGTCTTGGGTAGTATATTTTACAAGTATAAAGATGACATTGAAGCAGAGGTCTCCCTGACTTAAATCCCTCAAGAAACTAAGCTTCTTTCCACTTAATTTAATTTGTAAAAACAATTTTACAAAGTTTAGGTACTTATTAACTGTTAGTTCCCTTCCTTGAGGGACTTCTTTGGTTCTCATTTGCAGTTTACAATTTTTTTTGTTTGTTTAATGTGGTCTGAAATCCCACTTTGCCTTTAAGTCTAAGTAGCAATCTTACATTAATTAGTTTCTCCACAAACTCAGAATTACTACCAAGTTAAGGTGGAAGCACTCATTCATAGAAAGAGGCAGATAATTTCTAACAATAGATGTGTTCGGTGCTATCTCCAGATTCTCTAGGGTGCTATCTGTGGACACTTTCTGCCTGAGAATTTTTCTCTCAGTGACCCCTGAAGCGCACAAAGCCTGTGTAGAGGGCAAGCCAGAAGTGTTGCTGGGCAAATACTTCTGAAAGTACCCCACAGCTGATGGTGACGGATGAAGAGTGACTGCATAACTTCTCCGCCCATTGGTTGGGATAACTCTGGGGTTTGTTCTATACTTTCTCCAATGGAATCGAGCTCCAGCTGCCCGTGGTGTCAGTACCTGGTTTAGTAAATTCAGGGTTAGTGCTGCCCTCCCTCCTCCCTGATATTTTTCTGGAATCAATTTACAAATAAACTACTGACATTCCAGTCTTCATCTCAAGGTCTGCTTCTGGGAAATCTAAACCAAGGTAGTACCTTGTATATCTGGACAGTCATGTTCCCAGTTATGATGGGGAAATTTTCACCCATCGTAAGAGGGTAGACCCATCATGAGAGGGTAGACACTTTCCATCTTGTTCTTCTCTTTAAGACTTTTAGGTTCTTCGTAGGAATTCACTGGTTAACATATAAAAATGAGTTGGATCCGACTCGACGGCACTTGGCACTTGCCTATAAGATAAAGGGATGAAGGGGTGATTTTTAAAGGAAACATACTGTGGGACTGTCATATATAGGAACTGCGTATGCTATTCCATAGCTTTTTGTAGAACGAACTTTAGATGCCTATTGCTGTTGAGGTGATTCCAACTCAGAGTAAGCCTGTAGGAGGGGGTGGACATGCCCCACAGGGTTCCCAAGGAGCAGCCTTTTGGTTAGCAGCCTGAGCTCTTTACAGATGCGCTGCCAGGGACTCTGACTTTAGCTAGGTCATCTAAATTACCATAATGCCTCTTTTAGGTGATGGGGTAGGGGGGATACACACACACACACACACACACACACACACGCATACATGCACACATACACGCACACACGCACATTCACTTTCTCCTCACTTACTGTCTCATTATCCAACATTTTACATTTGTGGCAGTAGAAGGAAAACTATTATCCAACTATTTTGTGCAGTAAGATGATTAGTGGGACATGTAGCACCTACCTGTATTTCATGTCTCTCAGGTTTTTGGGAAGCTACCATCTCACTGAAAGTACGTGGCTGCTGGCAGGCTGGGACAAGTATATGTGTTCGAAATGGAAAAAGCGGACCCTCTACTTTTGAATAGCACCAGTTTTGCATGATCTGTTTGATCTTCGTAACCTAACCATGTAGCTAAATGAAGAGAGGGTATATATGCACATATATGTAATATATTTGTATACATGAAATATATACATATATACATTTGTATGTATTAAACATATATACATTGTGTATATACACACACATACACATGTATTTACATATGTATGTATAGGGCCCTGGTGGCACAGTGATTGTTTGGCTGCAACCCCTAAGGTCAGAAGTTTGAATCTATCAGCGACTCCTTGGAACCCTGTGGTGCAGTTCTTCTGTGTCCCGTAGGGCTACTGTGAGTCAGAATCCACTTGACAACAATGGGTTTGTTTTTAGGTGTATATATATATGTATGTATGTATATATAATTCCAGTATTACCCTTACATAATTGTACCTCCCTCCTTTGCATTGTTATAATTCTTTTGTGAGTAGGACATAAAAGAACAAAGTCAGACACAGCAGTGCAGAGAATTTAGCATGTGGGTAATGTTAGTTCTGTGGGGTCATGAAAAAAGTTTGCAAGTTGCAAAATGAGATCACTGCTTGTGCCTTAGGGATATCTGTTGCATATGTGATGCATGTTTGTTGTTTTGGCATCCTGACTAAAGCATAAAAATCTAATTGAAGAGGTTTGTGTAATATTTCTCCAATGGCCATTTATCCATTCAACTAATATTCAAATGCATGCTGCATCTCAGGGCCTCATTAAGTTAGGTTTGCAAAGAATATAAAGAGGAAAATAAAACAGTAGTTAGTCTAGAAGTGTACACAGATGTAATTAGAAGTGGATTTCCCACCAGAATATTTACAGTATTGTTTATGTTGTGGGGATGACCTTGAAGAAATTCCGCTTTAAGATTCTGTCAGGAAGGTCCCACACCATTTGCTGATCTGATGTTCAGCATTTGCTGGAAAATAAGGTGGCTGAATTCACTATATTAGAGGGCACAAGGTGTTAATATGTTTTGAATTTAATACATAATTATTTAGCATCTTCAGATTTACTCTGTGGTTGCCATTACTATACTCAGAGATAGAAGTTAACTGTCTTATATGGAAGCCAGTCTGTGATAGGTAAAATTGTTGTAGTTCCAAAATCCATTGTTTTCTGTTTTCATATCACTAGCATTTATAAAAAATGATTTAGATTATTGTCTTTCAGATAAACAGGTTGGTTTTTTAAAAACACCTTCAGGCAGTTGAAACAAGCCTTTCTTATCCCTTGTCATGACTCAGTGATTTTGGAATTTGAAAAACAATGCACTTGGTGTGGATAAATTGTCACAACTCCAATTACTGTTAATGGATAAATTTTAGATGTAGTCATAGAAGAGTGTTTCTTTAATAAAGATGATTCTAGTCTTAAAAAATTGGGTTATTTAGTTTAATATCAGTAAGTTTGTGTGTATCTTCCATATTTTGTATGTGGCATTTAAAAATAATGCAAGCAAGTTGTCTAATGATTTGACAGCAACTAGTTAACAGTGCTGAAGTGCTTGACCGCTAACTGGAAGGGTGTCAGTTTGTCTTCACCAGTTGCTCTGGTGGATGTGGCAGTTGACTTCTGTAAAGATTACAGCCTTGGAAAAGCTCTGGGGTAGTTGTGGTCTGTCCTGTAAGGTCATTGTAAATGAGAATCAACTTGATGGCAGTGGGTTCGGTTTGGGTTCAGAAAATAGTGAATGCAGTATTTGTGTTAGCTTTTATAACTCCTGTTCTTGTTTATTAAAATGTTTTACATAGTCACAAATAATCTATTTTGTCATTGATGGTTCATCTGTTTTTATTACTTCATTTATGTATTGCTATGACATCTTATATGCTCTGCTTATCAAAATTATCCTCAGAAGTGAAGCCAAAATAAATTTATTTTACATTGGAATTTAGTCATTGTATGTTAATAGTTTGAAGTTAAATTAGCTTGACCTTTTCTGAGCCATGCTTTTTAAACCTCCATCAAGATGTTTTTTATACTAATGATTTTCCAGAGTTTTCAATTGGTGATTACAAATTTCTCTGTAAAGCTAAGCAAAACAATAGACAATGATCTAGAAAACCAGTTACTTTTGCTCTTTGAGGAGCCTCAACTCCATATAGGGATATTTCTTATGGGTTGTGAAAAAAAAATTCACAAGGATCTTCACCATCACACAGCAGTGTAGTTGCCGTTTAAATAACTGCTATCTATAAAAACATTGTGAGCTAAGAAAGAAAAATAGTCTGAATAGGATACACTGTTTCTACACTGATACCAATACATTATTCTTATCTATTTGATTTCTTTTTCTTGTTTTTGACTTTCTTTTCATTGTGGTAAGATATGTATATTAAAAATTTGCCATTTCAACATTTTATGTGTATAATTCAGTGTCATTAACTATGTTCATGTTGTTGTAACCATCATCACTATGCATTTACAAATTTTTCTGTCATCTTTAATAAACTGCATACTGCCTAAGCAATGGCCTCCCCTTTCTTCCTCATTCCTGCCTCTGGTAAACAGTACTAAACTTTGGTCTCTATATTTTTGCCAATTTCTGGATATTGGGTCTGCTCTGACACATAGTGACCCTGTGGACACTAGAACCAAACACTGCCTGGTCCTGCACTATTCTCAGAACAACTGTTAGGCTTTTAACCCATTGTTGAAGCTACTATGTCAGCCCATCTCCCTGAGGGTCTTCCTGTTTTCTGCTGACCCTCTACCAAGCTTTGACAACTTCCAGTTTTCCTAGATCATGCTCTGTATATTAATGGATGTTTACAGCTGTTGCTTCTGATTTTTGAGTCGTGTCTCATCAGCTAATGAAGGACCTGAAAGCTGGACTCCCTCCACGTCGTTAAGGTTGACTCTACTTGGAGGAGGTAGCCCTTCCACAGAGATCTTTTGGAGAGCTTCCAACCTGGGAGGCTTAGCCTCCCACGCTGTATCAGATAGTGTTCCACTGTTACTCATAAGGTTTTTCACTGGCTAAAGCTTTTCAAAAGTAGCCTGCTGGATTTTCCTTTCTAGTCTTTCTTAGTCTGGAAACTCAACTGAACCCTGTCTGTTGTGGGTGACATTACTGGTGTTTGAAAACCTGTGGCAGTTTCCAGCATCACAGCAGCTTGCAAGCTGTCACCGTACGACAGACTGGCAGACCTGCTGGGGTCATTTAAGTGATATTATACAGTACTTGGCCTTTATGACAGACATATTTCACTTAGTATAATGTTTTTGAGCTTTATCTATGTTGTGGCATGTATCAGCCCTTCGTTTTTCTTACCGCTGAAGAATATGCCATTGTGTGTATACACCAAGCCAAGTGCCGTCCAGTCGGATGTGTATATGAGAACTGCCAATTAAATTTTTCACCTCATCCAGGAAAAAGTGCTGCATACCTCATTGCTGTCACATTTTGTTTATTCGTTGATCGGTCACTGAATGTATAGATTGTTCTGACGTTTTGCCTATTGGGAGCAGTTTTTCAGTGAACACTGCTGTATAGAAGTGTGTGAATTCCATTCCTGACTGCAGTTCTTTGAGGTGTATACCTAGGATTGAAACTTGTGAGTTCAATGGTAATTTTGTGTTTATCTTTTTGTGGAATTGCTAAACTTTTCCACAAGGGCTGCACCAATTTAGAGTTCCACCAGCAATGAGCGAGATTTCCAGTTTCTCCACATCCTTGCTAACAATTGCTATTTTCTGTTTTCCTGATCGTAGCCATTTTAATGGGAGTAAAATGGTGTCTCTTTGTGGTTTTAATTTGTATTTGCCTAAAGTGGGAAACCTTGATAGCATAGTGGTGAAGAGCTACAGCTGCTAACTCAAAGATTAGAAGTTTGAGTCCATGAGGCACTCCTTGGAAAGCCTATGGAGCGGTTATGTTCTGTCCTATAGAGTTGTTCTAAACTGTAATTGACTCGATGGCAATGGGTTTGCTTTGGTTTAATGAAATTGGACATCTTTGAATGTGCTTGTTGGCCGTTTGGGGTCCCTGGATGGTGTCATGGGTTAGTGCTTGGCTGCTAACTATAAAGTTTGTTTGCTTCAGGCCACCCAGAGGCACCTTGAGGGAAAGGCCTGACGATGTACTTCTGAAAAGTTAGCCTTTGAAAACCCAGAGTAGCACAGTTGTACTCAAGCACATGTGAATTTGCATCAGTTGGAAATGAGTTGGCAATGAGTGTTTAGTGTGTTGGCAGGCCATTTGCATATCTTCTTTGGTAAAATGTCTGTTTAAGTCTTATGCCCACTTTTTGATTGTACTGTTCATTTTTTTGTTGCTTAATTGTAATTCTTTATATATTCTGGATATCAAACCTTAGCTTTTATATAGTTGCACCAATTTTTCTCCCAGTTTGTAGGTTTTCTGTTTGCTTTGCTGATAAAGTCACTGATGAACCAAATTTTTAAATTTCTGTGAAATGTAACTTACCTGTTTTGTTTTTATTGATTTTGGCTTTTGGTGTTAAATCTAAGAATCCACTGTCAAGCTAGATCTCAAAGTATTACTTTTTTTTTTTTTTTTAAGAGTTTTATTTCTTATATTCAGGTCATTGCTCCATTTTGAGTTAATTTTTTTTATATGGTGTGAGGTATGAGTTCAGTTTCATTCTTTTGCATATGGAAATCTAGTTTCCCCATTGAATGCATTTTGTACCCTTGTCAAAAATCGTTTGGCAATCAATGCATGTATTTGTTGACTCTCACTTCTATTGCATTGGTACAGTACTAGGCTGTTTTGATTACCATAGTTGTATAGTGCGTTTTAGAATCAGGAAGCGTGGGTCCTCCAGGTGTTCTTTTTCAAGATTGTTTTGGCTATTTGAAATACATTGTAGTTAAGTCTTTCATTTTGCAAAGAAGACTGTTGGACTTTCAGTAGATGTTGTGTTTAATTTGTTGCTTGTTCTGAGTAGTACTGACAGTGTATCAATATTAGGTCTTCAGGTCAATGAACATGGTATGTCCTTTCATTTATTTCTTTCATTTTAGTAATTTTTATTGTATTGGGCATACAAGTCTTTCTTCTCCTTGATTAAATTTATCCCTGTGTGTGTTATTCCTTTAGACGCTGTTGTAAATTAGTTTTCTTAATTTTCTTTCAGAATGCTTATTGAAATGTTTAGAAAGTCAACCGATTTTTGTACACTGACACTGTGTCCTGCCACTTTGCTGAATTCATTTATGAGGTCTGACAATTAAGTTTGCAAACTCACCCTAGAAAAAGTGCTGCACACCTCGTTGTTGAATATGACTATGGTCACTTTTGTCGTACTCCCCCTGGGAAGCTACGCACCGATGCTAGTGCCTAGCCTACTCTTCAAAGTGATTTTGGAACTCTTGTCCTAGAATGGCCTTTAGAGCTATTGTCATATTACCCTCGGCATCTCGAATGTCATCCTAATGTCTTCCTTTCAGTATCTTGTTTATCGTCAGGTAAAAAAAAAAAAAAAAAAATGTCATTGGGGCCAGATCAGGTGAGTAGGGAGGGTGTTCCAACAGAGTTATTTTTTTACTGGCTAAACTCCCTCATAGACAGCTATACAATTAAGTTCACAAACTTACCATTGTGCCAATGTGTGCAATGGCCATTCTAAAAAGAGTTCCAAAATTGCTTTGAAGGGTGGACTTCACACTGACATTGGTGCATAACTTCCTAAAGTCAGCACATTGAAAGTGACCTTAGTAACATTCAGTAATGACATGTGTAGCACTTAGAACAATTACGTTTGTGGACTTAGTTGTCAGACCTGGTATTAGCTCTGATAGTTTTCTTGGAAATGCTGGTGGTGTAATGGCTAAGTGCTACTGCTGCTATCCATAAGATCAGCAGTTCAGATCTGCTGGGCTCTCCTTGGAAACTCTGTGGGACAGTTCTACTCTGTCTGTAGGGTTGTTATTAGTTGGAATTGAACCGATGGCAGTGGGTTTGGTTTTTTGTTAATAGCTTTTTTGTGAATTCTGTGGGATTTTGTATATTTAGGATCATTCATCTGAAAGAAAAAAAAAGCAAATCAAAACACTAGTCTAGTTTTACTTCTTTTTTGAATGGGATACTTTTTATTTATTTTCCTTATTTACTCTGTCCAGGACTTCCAGTACATATGAATCTTGGTGGTGAGAGAGGATGTTTTTTGTCTTATTCTCAATCTTGAGGGAAAACAAAGAGCCTTTCTCCATCGAGTATGATGTTAGCTGTGAATTTTTCACAGATACCCTTTTTCCACATTCAGGAATTTTTCTTCTATTTTTAGTTGGTTGAGTATTTTTATCATGAATGGATATTAGATTTTGTCAGATACCATTTCTGCATTGATTAAAATGATCATATGTTTCTTCTTTGTTCTAGTAATGTAATGTATTGCAGTGATTGATTTCGTAATGTTGAATCACCCTTGTAGTCCTGGAATAAGTCAAATGTGGTTGTTATGTGTAATTATTTTAATGTGCTTTTGAGTTTGGTTCTTTAGCATTTTACTGAGGATTTTTTTTGCATCTATATTTATCAGGGATACTCTTCAGTAATTTTTGTTTCCTGTGGTGTCTTTGTCTGACTTCTACATTAGGGTAAAGTTAGCCTTGTAGAATTAATTAGGGAGTGTTACTTCATCTTCTATATTTTGGAAAAGTATAAGAAGAATTTGAGTCATTTCTATAAATGTTTGGTAGAATTCCCTAGTGAATCTATCTGGTCTAAGATTTTTTTTTTTTTTAATTGAGAGGTTTGTAATTGCTCATACAATCTCTTGTTATATGTCTGTTGAGATCTTCTGTTTTTTGTTGAATCTGTGTATGAAGTTTATGTCTTTTTAGGAATTTGTCCACTTCCTGTAGGTTATTTAGTTTGTTGGTATGCAAATCTTGATAGTATTCTCTTTCGATCCTTCCTATTACTGCAGGGTCTATAGAATTGTTTATTTCACACTTCAGCTTTGTCAGTGTTTGCTTTATAGATTTTGGACTCTGATGTTAGGTGTATATATGTTCATAATTCCTGTATCTTCTTGATGAAATGACCCTTTTATCATTTTATGATGTTCTTTGTTTCATATAAGAGATTTCAATCTAAAATCTATTTTTTTAAATGTGAATTAAGAACAGTTTTGCAGTGTATATCATATAACACCCAGAACCTTAACCTCTGTTCTATTCTATTCTATTCTATTCTAGCTATCCCCCTCTCCCTCCACCCACATGACAGCATGCTTCCCCTTTTGTTTGGAGCTTCCGATGACCTTTTAATAAAGGTCTGGCCCTCCTCACCCAATCAGCTCAGTTCCAGCAAAGTGTCCCTCAGACAACCTCATGTACATTTTTACAGGTCTGTTTACCTCCACTATCGCTATGTTTTGTATGGTCCAGGTCAGTCTTTGTCTGGGAAGCTGGCCCCAATGCTGGATGCAGTTTGGGGTTAGAGAGTCTGAGGGCCATGTTCCCAGGGGGCCCTCTGTTCAGAAGGACCATCTCCTTTGGTAGAGATCTAGCTCTGCCCTCTGCTCCAGCCCCTGATGTGTCCAGAGCTCTGTTCCACACTGTGGTTGGGGGTGGCTGGGCAGCATTTAGTTTTCTGGTCCCAGGCTGAAGCAGATTATGGTTCATATGGTCCCTTCCATCTGGTGGGCTCGTATTTTTCTCCTGTTGTCCTCCGTTTGCCCCAGGTCCAGGTGGATTGGGACCACTTGGTCCTGTTTAAATAGCAGCTTTCTAGCTTTTAAGACCCCAGTTGCCACTCAGTTAGGTAGTATGTGGAGCAATATCTTGAGAGAGAGAGAAAAAAACACCTCGGGTATCCCAATTAGTCTGGATGTCCTCTGAGAGTGTGCCCCCTCAATCCCAGACCCCATTTCTCTGTTCTTCCAAAGAAGTGGTCCACACGAAGGGGACAATTTTGTTTTGAAGATGAGTGGTTGTGGATACCCCACTTCTAGTGCATGCTGTCACATCCTTTACCCGCCTCTAATCCTAGCCAACCCAAGCCTGACCACTATCTAATTTGTAAAAAACTCTTCTCCCTTCCCACTCCTCAGCGCCCCCAACCATCAAATACTAATTTTTACCTTGCTGAGATGATTGATTGTGTCCTTATAACAACGGTCTCATACAAAGTTTGTCCTTTTGTGTCTGGCTAATTTCACTCAGCATAATTACCTATAAATGGTTCCACAATGATAAGAATTTCTCTGAGCCACTGTTGTTTCTTATCATTGTGTAGTATTCCATTGTATGAATACACAGTTTGTTTAACCATTCATCTGTTGATGGACATCTAGATTGTTTCCAACTTTTTGCTATTGTGGAGAAAGCTGCAATAAACACTGGAGCACAAGTATCTGTTTGAGTAGTTTTTTATTATTTCTTTGGGATATATTCCAAGAAGCGAGATTACTGGATCATATAGTATTTCTATTTCTAGTTTTTCGAGAAAGCGCCAACTTGATTTCTGTGGTGGCTGAACCACTGTATAGTTCCACCAACAGTGTAGGAGAATTCCAATCTTTCCACATTCTCTCCAGCATTTATTATTCTATGTCTTTTGATTATTGCCAGAATAATTTTTTGGGGGTGAGATGGTATCTCATTGTGGGTTTCTCTGTTGGCTAGCGATTGTGAACATTTCCTCCTGGGTCTTTTGCCAACTGGTATGTCTTTTTTTGGTGAAAAGTCTGTTCTTGTCACTTGTCTGTTTTTTAATTGGGTTGTTTGTGTTTTTCTTGTTTAGGTTTGCAGTATCTTGTAGGTTACAGAGATTAGACAGTGGTCATAAGCATGGTGGGTGAATATTCGGTCCCACTCTGTAGGGAGTCTTTTTGCTCTTTTGGTGAAGGCTTTGGATGAGCATAATATTTAATTTTTAAGAGTTCCCAATTATCTATTTTTGTATTTGACTATTAAAGATTGTTGGTGGCGTTTGGTAGACTGTAGATGCCATGGATTAGCACTTCAATCATCTTCCCAATTTTTCCTGCCAAGAATTGTATTGGTTTAGCTTTTATATTTAGGTCTTTGATCCACTTTAAATTAGTTTTTGTGCATGTTGTGAGATAAGGGTCTTGTTTCATTTTTTACAGGTGAGTATCCAAGTATGCCAACACCATTTGTTCAAAAGACTGTTTTTATCTTAGTTCACTGTCTTTGGACTTTTATCCAGTATCAGCTATTCATAAGTGGATGAAGTTATATTTGGATTTTTGATTCTGTTCCATTGATTTATGCATCTGTTTTTTTGCCAGTACCAGGCTGTCTTGACTACTGTGACAGTGTAGCAGGTTTTAAGGTCAGGAAGGATGAGGCCTCCCACTTAGTTCCTCTTCTTTCGTAATAATTTACATATCTGTGGCTTCCTTCCTTTCCATATGAAGTTGGTGATTTGTTTCTCCATCTCATTAAAAAACATCATTGGAAGTTGAATTAGGATTGCATTTTATGTATAGATTGCTTTGGGTAGTATAGATATTTTTCACAATGCTAAGTCTTCCTATCCAGGAACAAAGTAGATTTCTGTACTTGTTTTGTTTCTTGCGGTAGGGACTTGAGTTTTCTTTGTATAGGTCTTCTACATCTCTGGTTAGATTTATTATCCCCAGGTATGGCAATGGGTTATTTTATTGTCTTGGGGCTATAGTAAATGGTGGTGATCTACTGATTTCCTCTTTGGTTGTCTCTTGGTTAGTGTAAAGGAATGCCACTGATTTATGTGTGTTTATCCTTTGCTGAAGACTTTGCTGAACTCTTCTACAAAATCCAGTAGTTTTTTGGTGGATTCTGTAGGGTTTTCTATGTACAAGATTGTATCATCCACAAATAGTGAGACTTTGACTTTTTGTTTGCCAATGTGGAGGCCTCTTATTTCCTTATCATGTCTAATTGCTCTGGCTATGACTTCCACAACAATGTTGAATAGAAGTGGTGACAGTAGGCATCCTGTTCTTAAGGGGAATGTTTTCAACTTCTGTCCGTTAAGGATGATGTTAGCTGTTGATTTAATGTAGATGGCTTTTATTGTGTTGAGGAATTTCCCTTCTATTCCTATTTTGCTGAGAGTTCTTAACATGAGTGGGTATGAGACTTTATCAAATGCCTTTTCTGCATCTATTGATAGAATCAGGTGGTTCTTGTCTTTGTTTGTGGTTGATTATATTGTTTTACTTACGTTAAACCTTCCCTGCATCCCTGGTATGAATCCTACTTGGTCGTGATGAACTATCTTTTTGATGTGTTGTTGCATTTTGTTAGCTAGGATTTTGTTAAGGATTTTTGCATCTAAGTTCATGAGAGATACTTGTGTGTGATTTTTCCTTTTTTGTGCTGTCTTTACCTGGTTTTGGTACCAGGGTTATACTGGCTTCGTAGAACAAATATGGGAACATTCCATCGTTTTCTATACTCTGGAATACCTTCAGAAGTAGAGGTTTTTTTTTTTTTTTATTTAATATGACTGAGTGAAAATGTACATTCCCATATAAATTTACATGCCCACCTATATGCAGCTTCCACTGCTCTCCCTATCTGGTGACAGCACACTATTCCTCTCTGCTCCATACATGTCTCATCCTCCCAACAGCCTCCGTTCCCCTGCTCTCCACCCACTATCCTTCCATCCAGAGGTCAGCAGGACGACACCCTACAGATGTATAGAACCATAAAGTGCATCCAGTATATGGTCACTCTGCATTGCCAAGTCCAGTCCATTCCTGTCCAAAGAGTGGACCTTTGTTATGATTTATGGGTAAGGGCAGCATCAGGGCCGGGGGCCATGCTCTCAGGGGAATCCTTAAACTGCTGGACCATCAATTGAGGTCTTTTAGTGGAGATCTCAGGATGCACCCCTTTTTATTCTTGTGTTGCCAGTGAGACTCAACCTAGTAAGCTCCATCATGGCTATCACTGGTGGTGGCCGGGCACCATCTGGTTCTTCCAGTCCCAAGTCGATGTAGGCACCCACTGATGTGGGTCTCTCTATCTTCTAGGTTGTCTTTACCCCATTCATTTTGGTCCTCGGTAAGCGTCCGTTCCTGCTGAGTTGGGACCATTTGCTGCATCCTCAGATGGCAGCTTGGCAGCTTTTAAGACTCCAGATGCCACTCACCACTGTGGAGTGCAGAGAGCCCTCTTAGCAAAATGCTAGTTGTGCCAGTTGACCTCGATTTCGCCTAAGAGCATGGTCCCGTGCCCCCTGCCCCAGCTACTCTATCCTTGCAATATTGGGTTAAGATGGAAGGAGTACTCAATTATGCGGAAGTCCACTTAATGTTGTTCTTGTTTCTAATGTGTGCTATCGCTGATTTCTCCCAACCAGATTTCTAGCAACTATCTAATCTATACCCTCCCCCCCACCCTCCCTCCCTCCCTCCCCTCCCTTACAGCTGTCAAAGAGTCTTTTCTTCTATACACAAGTCTGTTTTTGAGATCTTATCGTAGAGGTCTCATACAATATTTGTCCTTTTGTCACTGACTACTTTCACTCAACATAATGTTTTCCATTTGAAACCAGGTTAGGAGATGTTTCCTGGAATCATCGTTACTCTTTATCATTGCGTAGTGCTCCATTGAGTATAGGTACCATAGTTGACCTATCCATTCTTCTGTTGTTGGGCATCTGGGTTGATTCCATCTTTTTGCTATCGTGGAATGTGCTGTGATAAACATTCTTGTGCATGTGTCCGTTGGTGTGAAAGGCCTTAATTCTGTAGGATATATTCCAAGTAGTGGAATTACTGGGTCAAATGGTATATCAATATCCATTTTTTTAAGGAAGCACCAGATTGCTTTCCAAAGAGGATGGACCATTTTGCAATGCCACCAACAGTGTAGGAGGGTTCCACTTTCTCCACAGCCTCTCCAGCATTTGTTGTTTTGTGTTTTTTGGATCATAGCCAATCTTGTTGGGGTGAGATGGTATCTCATTGTCGTCTGGATTTGAATTTCTTTAATAACTAAAGATCATGAACATGTCCGCATGTGTTTTGGGGGTACCTGGATCTCCTCTTTAGAGAAATGTCTGCCTATCTCCTTTGCCCATCGCTTAATTGGATGATTTATCTTCTTCTTATTGATATTTTGTAGTATCTTATAGATTATGGAGATCAGACATTGGTCTGATGTAGAGTTGCCAAATATTTTTTCCCATTCTGTGGGTGTTCTTTTAATTCTATTAATAAAGTCTTTGGGTGAGTAAAAGTGTTTGATTCTTAATAGTTCCCATTTATCTATTTTCTCTTCTGTTGATTGTAGTTTGTTTGACAGATTTTGGAGTCTGTCCACATTGTGTATTAAAATAGAAGTAGAGGTGTTAACTCTTCTCTGAACATTTCTTAGAATTCTGAAGTCATCCAGGCTGCAGTTTTTTTTTTTGGATGGAAGTTTTTAAATTATCTTTTCAATTTCTTCCTTTGTAATGGGTTTGTTTAGTTGTTCCATCTCTGATTTTACTGGTGTAGATAGGTGATGTTTTTCCAGAAAATTCTCCATTTCCTCTAGGTTTACAAATTTATTAGAGTGTATTTTTTTCTAGTATTCTTGTAGGATTGCAGGATCCATTGTGATATTGCCTGTCTCATTTCTAATTCAGATTATTTGTTTCTTCTCCTGCTTTTCTTTTGTCAGTTTGGCCAGTGGTTTATCTATTTTGTTAATCTTTTAAAAAAACTAGCATTTGGGCTTGTGTGCTCTTTCAGTCATTCTTTCTGTTTTCTATTTCAATGATTTCTGCTCTACTTTTAATAATTTGTTTTCCTCTGGAGACCGATGGCTTCTTTTGCTGAAATCTTTCTGGTTGTTCAAGTTGATGAGTTAATTCATTGATTTATGCCCTTTCCTCTTTTTTGGATGTGTGTGTTTACTGAGATGAACTGATCTCTGCACACTGCTTTTGCTGGGTCCTATAGATTTCGGTGAGATGTGTCTTCATTCTCATTTGATTCTATAAAATTGTTTTATTGTATCCTTGATTTCTGCCTTTACTCAGTAGTTCTTGAGCAAAATGTTATTTAGTCTCCATGTTTTTATTCAATTTGCATCTTTTTTCTGTTATTAATTTCTAGTTTTATGGCTTTGTGTCCTGAGAAGAAGCTTTGTATTTATCACAATATTTTGAATTTCACTGAGCGTTGCTCTGTGACCTAATATGTAGTCAATTCTGGAGAAGATTCCGTGAGTATTGGAAAAGAAAGTATACTTGGCCACTGTTGGATCAAGTGTTCTGAATATGTCTGTAGGGTCAAGTTGGTTGGTTGTGGCATTTAGATCCTCTATGTCTTTACTAATCGTTTTTCAGGATATTCTTTCCTTTACTGAGAGTGGTGTGTTGAAGTCTCCTTTTATTGTGGAGCTGTCTGTTTCTGTTTTCAGTGCAGACAGTGTTTGTTTTATGTATTTTGGAGCCTTGTCATTGGGTGCGTAGATATTTTATATGGTTGTGTCTTGTTGAATTGAGCCTTTGACCATTAGGAAGTGACCCTCTTTATCTCGTATGGTGGATTTAACTTTAAGCCTATTTTTTCAGAGATTAATATTGCCACTCCTGTGCATTTTAGAATGTTACTAGCCTGATATATATTTTTCCAGCCTTTGAAATGTAGTTTGTTTGTGTCTTTGAGTCTAAGGTATGTCTCCTGTAAGCAGCCTTTTTTTTTTTTAATCCAGTCTGCTACTGTCCTTCTCTTAATTAGTGCTTTGAGGCCATTTACATTCAGTGTGATTATTGATAAATATGATGTTAGTGTTGTCATTTTGATGCCTTTTTTGGGATGTTGTGGACAGTTCCTCTGTTGTAGTGTTTTTCTGTGCTGAGTCTTTTTTCAGTGTTTGTTTTCTTGAAATTGTCACTTTGTATGTTGCTTTTTGATGTTTAGAATTACTAGTTTCTTTTGTAATTACTCTGTTAGTCCCTTTTATCAGTCTAAAAGTAGTCCAAACTTCAGTGTCTATGTATCTCCTTGTCTTCCTCCACATCTGGAAGATCTATGTATACCTTTCTTTGACCCTGTTTTTCATATAATATAGTTGTCAGTTGTGTCTTGAGGTCCCTGGGTTTCTATTTTTTTTTGTGATTTGGTTTTGGTTATCATTTTTGGATTTCCTTTTGTGATGTTACCTAGACACTATTGAGTGTTGGATGTTTAAGTATATATCTTATGCTATTAATTTTCTAATCTAAGAACTTCCTTTAATATTTCTTGTAATTTTGTTTTGGTTCTTGCAAATTCTCTAAATTTCCATTTATCTGTGATAGTCTTAATTTCACCTTCATATTTGAGAGACAGTTATGCAGGATATATTATTTTCAGTTGACGGTTTTTTTTTTTTCCTTCAGGGCCTTGTATGTGTTATCCCGCTGTCTTCTGGCCAGCATCATTTCAGCTGAGTGCTCTGAGCTTAATCTTAACAATTTGCCTGTTTAGGTTATTTTTTGGTTATTTCTGGCTGCCTTCAGTAGTCTCTCCTTGTCTTTAGTTATATTGAGCTTGATTATTACAGTGCTTGGTGTATTTCTTTTGAGATATATCTTGAGTGGGAGTTCGATGAGCATCCTGAATGGAGATCTTCTCATCTTTCCTAATATCAGGTAAATTTTCTGTCAGCAGGTCTTCTGCTATTCTTTGTGTATTTTCAGTGGTCCCACCTTGTTCTGGTACTCCAATCACATGAATATTATTTCTGTTAATAGACTCTTGTATCACTTTTAGGGATTCTTCACTCTGATTGAGTCTTTTATCTGATTTTACTTTGTGTGTTTTGGTGTCATTTACTTTGTCTTCAAGTTCACTAATTCTGCCTTCCATGTCCTCAGTCCTGCTCCTTTGACTTTCTATTGAGTTATTAAGCTTGGAGATTTCATTTTTAATCTGTCAAATTTCAGATCATTGCTGCTCAAGCATTTCTTGCAGCTTGTTTAATTTTTCAGTGTGCTCTGCTGCATTTTGCCTACTCTCTCTCCTGATATCTTGCATAGCTCTGTACATCATTCTTTTGTATTTTGCCTCTGATAGTTGTAGAAACTCTTCTTCATTTGGGAAATCCATTGTTGCTTTATTTTGGAAGTTTTTGGAAGCTATGGTAGTCGGCTTCTTCCTGTGTTTAGAGATTGATTGCTGTCTCTGAGCCATCCAGAAGTCATCTTAATGAAAAACACTTTATAGTTCAGTTGGCCTGACCAGTGTCTCTCCATTAGGGCTGAGCTGTAGATTCCCCATGCTGTCAGATTATTTTCTGTTACTTGTTCTTACTGTCCTGTACTGATCTGCTGTTCCTGCTGGCACAGCTCCTGGGTGTGGCAGTCCCTTCTGTTTTCAGCAGTACCACTACCAGTCCTGCCTCTGGACTGGGGGGTGGGGGGTGTTCCACTGCACTTTCACAGCCATACCAAGGTGGGCAGAACTCAAGTACTGCTGCTACAGCTGCCTCTGATTTGGGAGGATCCCTTGGGGAGCCTTAGTCTAGACCAGTGTAGGGAGAGGGAGTAGCTGCTCACTTATGTCTTTGGCTGTCTAGCTGCTGGGACATTTGCTCACTCTCCCACAGGTTGCCTGAGCCCGGAGCTCCCTGGAGCCTGGGGCACCAATGGCTGCCCAGCTGCTAGGGTGGTAACTTCACTCTTCATGGGCCACTTTAACTCAAACCTCCCTGGTGCATTTCACTCTAATAGGTGCCTAGCCACTGGGGTGATCGCTGCCTCCTGGTTCCCCTGACCCAGAGCCTTCCCGGTGCCTGCTGCAGTAATGGCTTCCTAGCTGCTGGCACTCACTGCCCTCCCCCCATGGTCACGTGAGCTTCAGTCTCTCAGGCTCTCATGTCTCCAATGGCTGCCTGCTGCTGAGGGGATCACTCTGGACCTACCTGATTGCCTGAGCCCAAGCCTCACTGGCCAGCATGGCTCCAATGCTCTCTCAGCTGTGGGAGCATTCTCTCAATCCCCCAGACTCAGGCTGTGGGAGCCCAGAGCATCCTGGCCCACTGGCTCCAAGGCCAGTACCAGGTCTACTAGCAGCAAGGCCTTTTACTCTGTCTGTCTCTCTTCCCTAGGTCCTGTCATCTCCTGCACAATACCTGTGGGGCAGCTGAACCTGGGCCTCCCAGTCTCATGCAGGACTAAGGCCTGCTGTGCAGAGAGCACTTGAGTGCTCCCCTCAACTCTGCCTTCTCCTGCCCTATTGCCTTTGGTCACTGGGAGCCATGGTATCCTGCCCCAGCACTCCCTGCCTTGTTGCCCCTACTCCTCCAGCCAAAGTCCCCTGGCCCCTTGCAGTTCTGAGTCAGTGCCTGGTCATCTGGCTGGTGGGTCTGGGGGTCACTGACCGATGGCTGGCCTCCTCCTAGCGCATTCTAACCTGCATGGGAGTCTTCAGGTCTGGGCTGCGGCTGTGATGTTTAGGCTGGGGAAGGTCTCTTTAGTCAAATTCAAGGTCTCTCTAGCTTATGTTTCTCAGCTCTACTTGCTTGCTAGGATTCACTAACTTGAGTTGCCTTCAGTTGACGGAGTGTCTCCGCCCAGGCTGCGTTGTTTTATCTGATGTGGTTAAGGGCTCCTGAGATCTTCCTTTTGCTCCCTTTGTGCTTATGGTTCTGTAAGCACAGGTTAGTCCTTATGGATTGCTATATTTAGTGAGTTGCTTTAATTTTAAGGTTCTTAGTTGTTCCAGGGTTTAGCAGGGATGTGTTTTTGCTCTGCTATCTTGACTCTACCACCTCTATTTTGTTTCATATTAAACCACCACCACAGCACTCTTTTGGATGCTATTTACATGGAATATATGTGTATACATTTTCTCATTCTTCTATTTTCAACTTATTTGTGACTTTGAACCTAAAGTGTATCTTTTGTAGACAGTATCTAGTTGAATATTGGTTTTTAAATCCATTCTTCCACTGTCTTTTAATTGGAGATGTTCTCATGGAGTTGAATACAGATTTCCAGTTACTTTTCTAAGTGTTTGTGAGGGGATCCTCAGGCTCTGCTCACTTGGCTCACATGGCCATCATCTTGGAAGTCTACTCAACTTCTCTTGAAAGTAGTATATGACCATTAGATATCTTTTGAAAAAAGTAGGAATTTTATATAATATATGTATAGGATTGAATGCCACTTAGGGCAGCTAATCTTTTATGTAATCCAATTGAAAAACCTTAAAAAAAAAGATGGAGCAGACTAGTATACAAGACCACAACAATCAGGTTAAAATGATCACAAGTTTGTGAAACTAATTTGTTTCTGCTAAATAACACCTCCTGAAGATTTTTAAGAAGTCCTGAAACAGTTATGGGGACCTGGGCTTTAGCCTTCTCCTTACCCTGGTCTTTCTCTTTTCACATTTGCTCACAAAAGGAAAGCAGTATGGTGGGAAACCTTCACATTGCCATTAAACCAGGGAATTTACCACATATTGACATATCCTGTAGGAATTCTCAGTAGCACTGGATCATTACTTTACGGATATCTAACACTTGTTAAGTTTGAAGAAGTGTACTAGGTAGTAGGATAATACTGTGAACAAAATAGAGTAGTGCAAAGAGACTTTAATCAAACAGTCACACAAATCAACTTAATTATAATTGCCATAAGCCTATAAATGAAAATTGTAAGGTGCAATGAGAGAGCATGATTCGAGGACCTTGTGTAGTCTGGTAGGCAAAAAGGTGGTTTGGGGGTAATTTTCAGAGAGCTGTATACTGGGGTTGAGGTCCACAAATGAGCAGATGTTATTAGGTAAATTGGGAATATTTCAGACTCAGGAACAGCTTGCATAAAGGCCTGGTGAAGGGAGCAACTAAGGAAAATCTGTTGGCAGTTGGAGGAAAGTTAAGTCAGGAGTTCAGTAAATTGAGCAGGAACATATGGGCTATAAGGGGTCACATGCCTTGTTGCTTGCTGTGCCTGACTGTGTAGGCAGGAAATTGCTGAGAGAGAACAGTATAAAGAGAAGGATGGACCTGGCAGATCCTCACAACCAAGTCCAAATTGGTAGGATGGAGTTGTAGGGAGTTGTGCAAGCAGTTGTAGAGAACTTTGAATCCCTTCTCACACTGAGTCCATTGCCTGGGTACAGTAGAGATGAATAAACAGGGCCAGAAACATTTCTTTCTGGTAGAAATTGTGGTGATGTGTGAGGTTTTTAAAGTCACAAGCAAATGACCAATTTTTATGAATGAACGGATTATAAAGACTGAGCAGATACGTGTATTTTACTCTTACAGTTAAACAGAATGTAGCTAATTCACTAAGCATTTAATATGACAGATATTAAAGATTTGTATCTGATATTTATAAATAATATTTACTATACTTAATTGTAATTCAAAATGATCATCAAATGTTACAATCATGAGTTTTACTTCATTGGCCAAACCACATTATTACTTTTCTGTTGCTTAAAATGGTCTTCAGTAATAACATCTTTGCCAGTATTATGTATTGTATCACTGGGATTTCCTTTACTATACAAACATTTATTAAAGGACAAAGACTTTGGTTCCTTAGAAGCAGAGGTTCCCTTGAATATTGTGTATGCAACCGTCCCCTGATCTTTCATCCAATCTGTTGTTTGTTCATCTATGTTTGGCTTTCCAACTTGTCACTGCATTCTGGGTCTTGGAGCAACCTGAGCCACTGAGCAAGTTGGATGTGTACCTAGGTCAAAGGACAAATCATACCAGACAAGATTAAAACAGGCAAACATGCTTTTTTTTTTTTATTTTTTGGTGACTTGAATTCAAATGAAAGTATAAAGACAAAGGGAAAAGGATTCTGTACTTGTAGAGGAACAAACTCAAATACAAATCTGGGTTTCACCCCAATGAAACAGAAGGCTGCTAAGTTTTTAAAGACACTGAAGATAATGATCACTGGGATGAAGGAGTGGCTCACTGAGGTTGCAGTCAGGGGCCAGTCTACTCAGAATGTTTTATTTTCTTCACCACCAAGAGGGCACATGAAGGAGATAGATACAAGTTAGGCACCAGGGGAAAACAGCCACTGCCACTGAGTCAATTTTGACGTATAGCTATTCTATAGTTCAGAGTAGAATTGCCTCAGAGTTTCCAAGGAGCATCTGGTGGGTTTGAACTGTCAGCCTTTTGGTTAGCAGATGTAGCACTTAACTACTATGCCATCAAGATTTCGAAGGTGGAAAATACTGTTAAAATAGAAAAGTTGTTTGTATGAAGTCATTCCAGAACTCACAGAAGTGTAGGGGGATTCCTTTGAAGACAAAGACCTGGGTAAAATTCAACTTTGTTACCTCCCAAGTAGGAAGAGTGATCACATAGTAGTTATACAATTAAAAAAGCTGACTCTAAAGAAATCTTAAATGTAGTGTGATTTCAGGGGAGTAAAGGAATGACTATACACAACTGTAAGTATTTGTCTCTTCTATTTGGAAATAGAGGTAGTTTTAGAGTTTGAGGATGAAGAGTAGGAAGTTGGAAATCCCTAGCTACCTGGAAGGAATGGAGGAGGAATGTTTCCTGGGTGAGGGAGAAGAGAATCCACAAAAAAGGCAGACCAAAGACAGGGAAATATCTCACCGTATTGTTTTTGAGATCCATCTCATTTATTTTCATCTTTTTGACAAATAGAAGCAGTGAAGGGAAACTGAAACAGAAACCCAAACCATCAAGCTTGGCTGATTGGAATGGGACTGTGGTTGGCAGAACATCTCCTCCAACTCCTTAACCCCTTTCTTGATTAGAGTCTTAGGTGAGTTTCTCCTCCAAGCTGTGTTTGAGTACTCTTGGCACTATTTCAATTAGGCTACACCTTTCGAGTGAGAATCATTTCCCTCTATGCATGCAGTCCTTGTACTCAGATTTGTATTACTTCCAGTTTTCGCAGTATGTAATTTGTGTAAGAAGTGGACTTTGCGATGAAGCCAAAAGACAGTCAATCTGAGAAATAGAGGACTGCTTGTTCTTGGCTTTCTTGTACTGGACTTTGCCCAGAATCATAAATGATGAATTGCTGTTACAAGGGCCTGCTTAGCCCATCTTATAAATCACTGTATGAGTAGGAATAAAAGAAGATGAACACTTTTCAACCTCCTTTAACTCCTGGTGGGAAAGCGTGTGGATTGTCCATATATTGCAAACAGCTGGTTATTAACACAGGAGCCAAATGTGTGGTTTAATGATGGACAGCCTGCAGTCTCAGGTTTGTCAGAAATTGAAATACCACTTACTCTCCTAAGAACCGGATAGAGCAGTAAGCTGCACAACTAGCAGTAGTAATAGTAGTGTCTTCAGTCGTTGCTGCACCATGTGATAATTGCACTGGTAAATTATAGATTTAAAGGTTCAAAATCTCTTGCAGTTTTTCCACAAAGGATTCCATTTTCAGTTTCACCTGTGTCCCACTGAAAATACAGATAACATAAAAATGAATGATGATATTGAATAGTATTTATCGAAGAGACATTGCACAATTATCAAGAGTTTAATATATGTCAAGTATTATTCTAAGCATAATATATGTGTTATTTCATTTAATCTTCACATTTACCCTGAGTTCTAGTATTTCCCCTATTTTACAGATTAATTAGAAATTAATTAACTTTGAAAATTATGTAGCTTGATCTAAGTCACACAACTACAAGAAAAATCAGAATCTACTTTTTATCCCTATCAACTATTATTACAACACACACAGACGTGATTTACTCCTGTTTAAATAACAACAAAGTACAGACAAATTAAATAAATTCGAGAGCAGAAAAATTACATAGTCTTTATATCCTTCTGGTGATCTGCTTCTGTAAACCTTACAGTTTAAGAAACCCTATGGGGCAGTTCTGGAAACCCTGGTCGTGCAGTGGCTAAGTGGTGTGGCTGCTAACCAAACGGCTGACATGTCACATCCAGCAGGCACTCCTTGAAAACTCTATGTGGCTGTTTTATGTGCTCCTGTAGGGTCACTATGAGTCAGAGTGGACTCGAGGGCAGTGGGCTATGGAGTGATTCTGCTCTAGGAGTCAGAGTCAGCCTGATGGCACACAGCCGCAACAAGGCCTGTGTTACAGTGGCTGGTTGTGAAGAAAAGTTGTGAAATTTATGAAGTTGGTACTCTTTTATGACAGATTTTTTTTTTTCCACCTGTAGATCTACAGCTTTGTTTTTTGACTGGAGAGAGTGGATTAAAATAGAAAACTGATCAAACTAAGACAAAGATTTTTTAAAACTGATTTTTCTATCTATCCATTTATTATTTAGAAATACACTAAAGGTAATTAGTATCCTAGAAGTAAAATATAATGGTTTAACAAAATGGTTACTCTGAGGAAACAGAGTTATATGAAACTGAATGTGAGAAATGCAAGTAAAAACTTGAACATATGTGCTACAAAAGGTGATATCTAAGATCATAGTATTTGGTTAATAAGATTTTTAAAATGTCCATTTTGGAAGCTTGATCCAAGGACATCCATTTTAGATACTTTTCATTATTGCACAGCAATTTGCTTTTGATATTGTTGAATTTTTTTTTTTTCAGTGTTTAGCAACAGGTCTTGGAGGTTTCCTATTGCACTTTTTTTCTCCATGACATATTTGTACCTCTGTGAAATACACTTTTTTTAAAAAAATAGTTTGTCTGCTGATAATGAAAACCCTTACAGAGATATTAAGAGGTGTACATGTGGTAATGTGAAATTACTTGACTTAGGGTTTCACCCTCGTGCCTTCTTCTCAATATATTTCACCATCTTCCAAGGAAGGATTGCAGTGATTCATGGAAATGTATATAATATAAAATAAATAGAAAATATGGCAGAATAAAGAAAGAATGGGAGAGGGAATCAGATTAGGTATAGAGTTGTTATAAAACCAAAAAACCAAACCCGGTGCCACTGAGTCAGTTCTGACCCATAGTGACCCTGCAGAGTTGATACACAGTATAAATTTCTTGAGTTTTCATCCCATTAACTGGAGATGAGTCTCAAGGTTAGCCAGCACAAAGATGCTATGATCAGATGAAAAATACAGTTTCCCTTGGTGTTCAGATTTAAAGGAATTGCTCCTGTGAATCTTTGGTTGGTGTACAATGTTCTTGCCCTCTACTAAAATAGTGGCAGGTTTATAGGACTGTTTGTTGTAACATTTCTCACTGCCAGGGACTGATGTGACCAGGAAGAATTCTTCACTTCAAGTGTGTGTAAAATACACACACACGTACACACACAGTTCAGTTATTCTTGTAGAACAAAAGAAGGAACATCATAGTTCTATATGTATACATGCGTTGTACTGTAAACCTGTATTTACTGTCTCTTATAATCTATACTTACATACATGTGTTTATGTATATATGAAATTACATCTGCATGTATTTTTATATATTATTTTTTAAAAACAATGACATATATTTACTGCACATACTATATATGTATATACATGAGGCCCTGGTGGTCCAGTGGTTAAGTGTTTGGCTGCTAATCAAAAGGTGTGCAGTTCATATCTGCCAGAGGTTCTTTGGAAACCCTATAACCACTGTGAGTCAGAATCGATTACATATAAATCAACCCATGCCTGTTGAATATGTGTGTGTGTATACACACACATATACACATATATGTATATACATGTGCATATACATGTACATATATACATGTACATGTGTATATATACATAGAAAGAGGGAGGGAAATAAAGGAAGGAGAAACAGAGAGGAAGGTGGGAGAGGAAAGAAGGAGAGAGCACGTAGCAATTATATTTCTGGTTGCTAAGTAATTGATACCATAAAAATAAAACTTAAAGTAAAACATCTTTACAACTTGTCCATCATTGGTTATGACTCTAAGTCTCTGCATTTTCCAGTTCAAAAACTTAGAGTTTATTCTATTTTCTCAGCTTCTTTCTCAGATTTTATCAGACTCCAGCTGTTCTTAGAATCTGATTCATTTCTTATTTAAATGACTAGCCTATTTCTTTTTTTCAGGTCTATTCTTTGAACCCATTTTTCAGTTTTCCGTAGTCAATGCAAATCTCCTTCAGTCTGTGTACCATTTTCAGCATCATCCTCTTAAAACATGGGTTTAACACCTATTTAGTTTTAAAATTTGTATGTCACAAGTTTTTAGTATGTGAAATTTAAATGGCTGAACTCACCATTCAGTGGACTTCATTAATTGACTCTTCCCAAAATGCTTATTGGAATTAAGTATCTGTGGTTGTTCACAGAAATCTTTTTGCAGTCACCTCACATGCTGATGTCAGCTTTAGTGCCCTTGCTTGTTTCACACAATGGTTTGAGGTCATCTTTAATCTCTTCTTGTTCATATTGTCCTATCCTTTATGAGAGGACCTAGAACTGGACACAGAACCAGATATTATTGCTGAAATCTTTGATATCACTCAAGCTATTTAATAATATTTTACTTGTTATATTTTGTAATTAGTTTTTGTAATTAGTCTCATGTTAATTCAGGTATATATTGTAGGTATAGCATGTAACTTGGTAGGGTAAAGACTGTTTATTAAGTTCATTTTGGTTCCTATTATTATTTAATACAGGTTCTCCTTAGATGAAGTTTCCATGATTTTAATTTTGTAAACTCTGGAAGATTATTTTGAAAAGAAAAAATAAGTGATGTCTATGAATATGTATATGCATCACTTAAATAAGAAAAATGAAAACCATTGCCCTCATATTTATTAAGACTCATAGCAACCCTATAGGACAGAGCAAAACTGCCCTATAGGGTTTCCCAGGAGTGCCTTGTGGATTTGAACTGCCACCGTTTTGGTTAGCAATAGTAGCTGGTAACCACCGTGCCATCAGGGTTTCCATTCGTCTTATGTATGTGTATATATCTAGACAGACAGACAGGGAGGCAGGCAGGCAGGCAGGCAGGCAGGCAGACAGACAGACAGACAGACAGACAGAGAAATGTATATTCTAACGGAAATTAGGGGTCATTTGAATTAGAGTTATTTTTTTCCTAGTAGAAAAAAGTTTTTTGTTTTTTTTTTAAGCTCTTTCTAAACTTGGGTATAGGAGTTTAAGTCATTTGACTTGAAAATGCCTTTCCACATCTAGTTTAATATTCACAAGGAGTTTTCTTTTGGAAATGGCAAAGCAGAATGTGCTTCAGTCCCTAATTCATACTGTGACAGTTCAAATGGCTGTTAAAGTGTATTCTGGAATTTCCATAGGGAGCTGCTCAGTGAAAGCCATCAATTTCCTTGACAGCCAGCAGTGCCATTGTCCAAGGGACTTGTGGAGGTGTTGTAAATGATTAAATCCATCTCAGGCTCTGATAGGTAATGGTTTTAATACTTACATCATTAGAAGAACAGAATGGAATTTGTTTGGGTATTTAATACTGTAAAAGTCTATTTTTACTCTCAAGAACAATAATAGTTTGGAGGATGTTTCAGTTTTTTGTGTTGGTATGAATCAGGAGTCCAGTTTTTGAAGAATAAAAACAGTATGTAAAGAAGTATCAAGTAATAGGTATGGAAACATGACCCAAGACTTTAACTGGAAGAAGGCATATTTCTGATGCATGTGTATCTCCGGTGTTATTATTTGTACCATGTCACAATCTTTCCTGTTTGTCTTTGCCACTTGAAGTGACTACTTACTGTTTAACTTCACTCACCCTTTCAGTATCAGAAAGGACCTTGTCGCACATGGTTATACTTGCAGCTTCACTGCCATGTAGCAGGTAGGAGAGAGACAAACTTGAGTCCCTTATATAAATATATAATCACATGTATACCTAAAAAGAAAACCAATTAAAATGTTCATTCTGAAGTTGCTCTGACTTGCTAATTCTATTCCTCCTACAATGAATTCCAAAAAATGTCTCATTTTAGTAAATCCGTGTAAAGAAGAGAAGAGAATGTCCCTTTGTGCATCCCAAATTGTATTCTAATTGAACTTATTTGTCTTCCCATATGAGGTGACATGATGTGTGAAAGGCATTTGAAAAGTGTGATTTCAGATATAAACAGTCCTTGAGCTTATATTTTGAGAGAATGATAAGAAATACAAAAGTGACTATTATATTAACTAGACTGTGGTGTGTGGAATGGTACTGTGGGAATTTTGGACTTAGAAAGAAAGTGCTATTAGGAAAATAAATTTTAGGTATTATAATTAATCCATTAGAAATGGAGTGGAAATCGTACGCACAAAGGCACAGGGTTCTGCGTAGGATAAGTTCTAGAAGAATGCAGCAGACAGACTAAATGGAAACTATAGGATATGCAAGGATAAATAATGTATCATTTTGATACTTTTAGGGAAAATTGTAGAGACTATATGTTGTCAAGCTAAAGAGTTGAAACTTTTTTTTTGTCTGGAGCCTGTGGGAAGTTGTTGGAAAGCTTTGAATAAGCAAGTGTCATGAGCATAGTTGTAGCTTTAGTGGAACTGATATTTCAGAACTATGGAGAATCGTTTGGAAGAAGTGCAATGGGAAGACTGAGTAAGCTGCTTTAATGGAGTGAAATAGTTTAGACAATGATAGTGAAAATGGGAAAAAAATCCAGGTTAAAAAAGCAAAGCAAAACAAAAGAAAGCAAAAAAAAAAAAAAAAAAAAGAAATTATAGTCAGTGAGACTTTAGAATTGATTGGGATGAAGACTGCTGATGCCAAGAAATGAGAGAAAATAAAAGAAGAACAGTTTGTGGCAGAGGGGTTGTACAAATTAGTGTTCATCATGTTCTTTCAATGCAATTTGTTATTATCCATTTGCATTTTAAAATTGCAGAAGGCAAAATTTCTAGTATTTGGTTATCATCCTTTGAAAAGCACCCAAGAAAGGTGATATTTGGTACACATTTTCATTATTGATCGAACAGAATTCAACTAAGCAAGCACTATTTGAGCGCTTACTATGCATGTATTGAGGTATGTGCTGCTGTCTCTGTAAACAAATATTAAGGTGTTCCTACCTCCACTGCAGAGCCCTGGTGGTGTACTGGTAAAGAGCTTGGCTGCATACCAAAGGGTCAGCAGTTCAAACCCGCTGGCCACTCCTTAGAAACCCTAAGGACTGGTTCTACTCTGTCTGGTAAGGTTGTTATCAATTGGGATTGACTCATGGGCCACGTAGTTTTGGTTTTTATTTTTACGAGTACCTCCACAGAACTCAGAAAGGTAAGAAGGAAAAATACCTAAGTATTACATATTTTAAGAAACGAAGTTCAAAAACTGTGAAGCTAGCGCAGAAGAAAAATGATTTTATGATGCATTTTAGTAGATAGATAGTTGCCACTGAGTTGACTGTGACTCAGGGTGACCTTGACGTTGTGGCTGTTGTGTCAGGCCATCCCACCAAGGTTGTCCCTCACCCACCCTGACCCTTTACTGCACCAGACGTGATCTCCTCCATCAGGAATTGTTCTTTCCTGATGACCTGTCCATTGTGGTGACCCTGCTGGTGTGTGAATTACTTGTGGCATATTTCCCAGCATTACTGCAACACACAAAGCACAACAGCACAGCAAACTGACAGATGATGGATGGTCACATATAAAAAACCCAAAACAACAAAGCCCCTACTGTTGGGTCAATTCTGACTCATAGTGACCCTACAGGACAGAGTAGCACTGTGCCATAGAGTTCCCACGGAGCACCTGGTGAGTTTGAATTGCCAGCATTTTGATTAGCAGCCGTAACACTGAACCAGTATGTCACCAGGGTTTCCAGTGCATGTAAGACATACACATAAAAAGTACTGTATTGAATATAAGCCATTTTAAATGTGTTATTTTCATATTCTTCACAACTTGGTTGGGAGGATTAAACAGTCCTGTGTACAACCCTGGTGGTGAAGTGGTTAAGGGCTGCAGAGGCTAACCAAAAGAACAGTAGTTCGAATCCATCAGACACTCCTTGGGAACCCTTAGGGGAAGTTCTACTCTGACCCACAGAGTCGCTGTGAATCAGAATCGGCTTGATGGCAGTGGGTTTGGCTTTTGGATGTGCAATGTACAAAACCAGAATACCAAGCCCACTACTGTTGAGTCAATTCTGATTCATAGTGACCATATAGGACAGAGTAGTACTGCCCTACAGAGTTTCCAAGGAGTGCCTGGTGGATTTGAACCCCTGACCTTTTGGTTAATAGGTAGCAGTTAACCACTACACCACCTTAACTAAGACAAGCTTAAAATGCCTGCCATCAGTAGCAAATATTCTCTGTCAATTAGTCTTGTTTCCATTGCAGGTGATAGAAAACTCAGAATAGATAACCTAAGTAATAAATGCACTTAACAAAACAGGAAGTCTGCAAGTAAGGCCAATTTCAGGCTGGGCTCAAGAATGCACAGCTCAGGTACTTCTGGTTTCTCCCAGGCATCCAGGTGCATTTTTGTGTCCTCTGGCGCTCGTTCTCTTTGGCCCCTGATTAGCTGCTCTAGATCCAGCTGTTGCAGACAGCGACAAAATACAGAAATGGAGGAGAATTGTCCATGCCAGAAGCATGTGAACAAATTTACTTTCATATCCTAGTGGCTAGAATTCAGTCACAGGCCCCTGCCGTGTATGCCCAAACCTAACGTTGGTGAAGACAAAGAGACCACTAAGAATGGGTTAGAAAAGTTCTGTGTACCCTTTCCTGGGACTGACGATGGACTCAACATCTCTTGAAAGACTTGATTAATTTGAAGAGTTTAGATAAATCAGATCTGTAGATGGAACACTGGTAGGAGGATGGGAGATTGAGTGGAGCAAGGGTCTAATTATTATTGATAGTCTAATTCCAATGTTTTAACCTTTTGATTGTTTTCCTCTTTAATTCTGAGCTCTTATAGAGGAAATGACAGTTTCAGCAAGTGTTCCAGTTCTTTTGGTGTAATGGAATGGTCCAATATATGCATGCTTTCAAATTCCCTTATGGAAATTACAGTATAATAAATATGGATGGTAAGGACGGGAATCAGAGACACATCTGTGGCTGAGGTAAACTCTTCCTTATTGCTAAATATCCTCAAAATAGCAACTTAGAAGCAAGGACTTGGTTTTACCTACAGTTTTTAACGAGACCACTCACCAGGATAATGACTGATCGAGCGCTTGCCTGCCAACATGCCCTCACTGAAAAAGTCTTTCTTTACCCAAAAGATGATGTTCTACATGACCTAGAAGAGCAGTGAAGTAGAGACTGAAGGCTCTGTCAGGATAAAAGTAAACTTAGAGAAGAAGAGGGCAGGGCTTCTTACAGGGCCGGGGCTGTCGTCCAAAACAGCCTAAGTCTCAGTGACTGCTGCTTCTCTTTCTTGTCAGATATCATCTGCTCATTAGTAACTATAATTTTGTCTGCCAGTAGCACGTGTCTGTTGATTACTTATGATGGATATAGGATTTTTATACAATTTTTTCTATTCTCCACCCTTTTTAATTTTTGCTGACTTGACATGTCTAAATTGGATTGTGTGAAAAAGGGCCATAAGCAGTCAGAATTTGGGAAGTAGCAAGGATTGACAAGCTTTTTACTTGGTGTTATTCCTTTAATATCTGCTTTAAAAGCTTTATTGATTTCTCAAAGTGTAGAGAGCCACACTTTTTAAAACAATAGTGGTTATGAAGATGCTTTCTGTGACATTAAAATGAAGAAAGCAATGGGAAAGTTAAAATGAATTTCTTTAAAAAATAGCTTTGAGAAGGTTTATAGGAGCATGTCTTAGGTAATGCTTAGCAAAAATTGATTTAGAAATCCGTATGCCTAAATTAAAAAGCTGTTTTAATGAAATGGCTTTCTGTAGTCTGTTACAAGTATATTAGTCTCTAAGTTCAATAAGTAACACGTGAGTAAAAAGGGCAGTTAAATTGTTTAAAACCAACACTTACGGAAATTCAGTAGTATCAAGGATGCTCAAAGACAGGCAAATATAATAAATTTTAATAAATTTAATAAATGTGAGAAGTACACATACTCATCTGTTAAATTTCATGAGAAAAGCATTTTCTTGAGTTGATGATGGCGGAGTCTGTCTTAGAGGAACGCATCTTTGGCTTAGTAGACTCTCCAAAGCTAGAAGAAAACGCTTTTTTTGTTTTAACCCTTTTAGAAAATTCAAGTAATCCATTCAAATAATTTTTTTCTTTTGTTTTAGAAAATCATTTTTATTTAATTCAAATATGATACTGAACTCTAATGAAAATATTTTGAATGTAGTCAGCACATTTGAATGTTGAAAATTATTAAAAGAAGATCATGAAAAATACTTTTGACTGCTCACACACATACTTATACATTTGCCTTATGCGGTCTGACAGGTCCGCAAACTCATCCTAGAAAAAGTGCTACATACCTCATTGCTGAATATCACTATGGTTACCTTCGAAGTACTCCCCTTGGGAAACTATGTACTGACACCAGTACCTAGTCTACAGGAATGGCCCTCAGAGCTGTCATCATACTACCCTTGATGTCTGAATGCCATCAAAATGTCTTCCTTTCAATTACTTCCTTTATCTTTGGGTAAAGAAAAAAAGTCACCAGGGGCTAGATCAGGGGAGTATGGAGGGTGTTGCAATACAGTTACTTGTTTACTGGCTAAAAACTCCCTCATAGCCAACTATACAGTTAAGTTTGTCAACTTGCCACTGTGCCATCTTGCACTGTGGCCATTCCAGAAAGAATTCCAGAATGCTTTGAAGGGTGCACCAGGTACTGGTATGGTTGCATAGCTTCCCAAGGGAAGTATTTTGAAGGTGACTGTACTGATAGTCAGGAATGAGATGTGCAACACTTAAAACAATGAAATTCGTGGACTTAATTGTCAGACCCCGTGTATATGTAGAGTGGCTCTAAGGGTAATGCTTATATAAGGGAGTTACAGAAGACACAGCTTTGTCAACTGCTATTTAAACTTTACGTATTGTTAAGCTGTTATTACTGTTAGTTGCCGTCAAGTCTGTTCTGACTGAAGGAGAACCCATGTGTACAGAGTAAGCTATTCATAGGGTTTTCAAGGATGTGATCTTCCAGAAGCCGATTGTCAGGGCTGTTTTCTCAGGCATCTCTGAGAGGGTTTAAACTGCTAACCTTTCAGGTAGCACTAGAATACTTAACCATTTTCATCCCCTAAGGCCTCCTGTTAATTCAGTACCAAACCAAACCTGCTGCCACGGAGTCAGTTCTGACTCATAGTGACTTTTAGGAAAGAGTTTCCAGGGAATGCCTGGTGGATTTGAACTGCAGACCTTATGGTTAGCAGCCACAGCACTTAACTACTAGCCACCAGGGTTTCCTTATTCAGTAGACCTGCTTAAATCTATTAAGTGAAATCTATCTTCAAGTAGACTAGTAAAACAAGATTTTTGAAGTATAATATTCCATATTGGTAATGCACCGTATTTATGTAACTAGACTTTTTTTTTGTTAGATGTCTCAGCCATCTAGTGCAGCTGTAATGGAAGTACCAGAAATGGATGGCTTTAACAAAGAGAAATTTATTTCACCCCAGTAAGGTAGCTTAAAGGTCCAAATTCAGGTCATCAGCTACAGGGAATGACTTTTTCTGTCAGATCTGGAGGAAGAGCCTTGTGGTCAGTCTTCCCCTGGACTGGGAGCTTCTCATTGCAGGGACCCTGAGTCCAAAGGTTGTGCATTGTTCCCTGTACCTCTTTCCAGATGGCATGAGGTCCCTAATTCTCTGCTTGCTTTATTTTTCTTTTATCTCCCGAGAGGTTGCCTCAAGACACCATCCAAGCTTGTAGATTGAGTGTTGCCTCTATTGCTCTACTGCCTGCTGTTCTCCCTCATTAGCATCTCATAGGCAGGATTTACAACCAGAAACAAAACAAAGCAAAGCAAAACAAAACAAAACAAAAACTCAGGGACATCAAGTCCATTCTGACTCGTAGTGACCCTGTAGGGGAGAGTAGAACTGCTGCATAGAGTTTCCAAGGAGCACGTGCTGGATTTGAACTGTTGACCTTTTGACACTCAACCACTACGCAACCAGGATTTCCAACATATGGGGGAAAAAAATCACACAGTATTAGGAACCATGGCCCACCTAAATTGATACACGTTTTTTGGAGGACAGAATTCAATCCATAGCATTAGACATTTAAGTTGCTTTCATGCTGATATTTTAGGTTTTTTCTCTAAGTATTTATAAGCATCTCTGCTGATTTCCCTGGAACAAATTCCTTAATGTAGAATTACTCTGTCAATAAGCACGAACATGACTAAGAGCATGTACTCATATACTACCAAATTGTACTCTAGAAAATATGTTCCAATTTCTATATATAATTTTTCTGTGTATGTAAACATGGTGTGGAGGCAGTGTCTAGCCTCAACTAACTTCGCAAGGAAGAAGGAGAATCAAGGTCAGTAGACCAGGACTGATTCTTATGAGGCAGAAGTCAGACATGCCTCCTCCCTCTGTTATCTTTGCCAAATCTGACACAAACTGTATCTCCCACTGCACTCTCTACTTCTCTGCTGTTTAGTAATTCATTGCAATGACCACACAGAACCCAGAGACAATACTTATGCTTATGGGGTTTATCAGGGAACTGACAGCTACAGTTCAGGCTTAGGAACACTCAGGATACCGTTCTATCAAGAAGTCTCTTATCAGCCATGTCTTGCAGACACACCTCTTCCTGGCCCTCAGTCTCTGCCCAGTGACACTCAGCTTGCTTGCTCTTTGGACCAGGAAACCCACTGTGCCATCACTTGTGCATCTTTCCTGCTTGTCTTTCCTTCCTTGGTAGTGGTGAGCTATTCTATTTCTGATCTCAGGGTTTACTCAAGTCAAGCCCAATAGAATGGCAAAATGACCCAGTCCTTCCAATTCCAGTCTGCTCAGTCTCACCCAATTACTAGGTAGGAGTTACAAGACCATAGCTAGAAAGACCATAGAAAACTGATCCATCACGTTGAAGGCCACTGCCTGGCTTTTCTCATCATGATTCTTTCATACTTAGAGGATAATTTCCCCTTCCAAATCATTTTACCAGTCCAAAATGGTAATTAACGATTAGTCCTTCTGTATGTTAAAGAGTCTATGCCAAGCCAAGTGCCATCGAGTTGGTGACATTTCAGGTACCAGCCATTCAGGTCTGCAGTAGGTTTCTATCTGATCTGGTCAGGTTCTTGGATATTTCAACTTGTCTTCACTTTTCCTGGCCTCTGATAAAATTTGACTGTAAGAAGATTGTTCCCTAGCTCTGATTCTCACTCAAGGTATCGGCATAGTGAAACCTTTAAGGAACGTTAGTTTTGGCCACTACTTGAGTCCAGTAGTGCCTCTCCTTAGTCCACTATTTCATACTTATGGATTCTACAGTTAGTTTTTGCAATATCATTTAACCCTGTTAGCAGTAGAGACTCACAAATGAATCATATAGACCTGCTACTATCTTTCCCCACCCTTCTCCAGGCCCATCAGGAAAAGAGTAATCTATTTAATGGATTCCCTTGTTGTCCTTCTCATGTTACATGTGAGCATGTCCATGAAAGCATGTAAGTCAGCTACTTCATGCACTTATCTTCTTGTATTTCAGATAGCCAGTGTTTAAATTGCTTGGCCCTATCAAAGAGTACTCTTTTGAGATCTATATTGAGTGGCATTCGATATGCATCTTGGATATCTATATTCTCTTCTTTCATAATTTCTGGGAAGTTTTCTGTCAGCAACTGAACCACAGTACTCTTTCTGTGTTCTCAGATGTCTCACCCTGTCCAGGAACTCCAATTAGTCATAGAGGAGACTCTTAATAGAGGACTCTTAATAGAGTCCCACATGCTCCTTAATGCTTCTTCATGTTTCTTGTTTCTTTTTGCTGATTTCTCCTCATAGATGCTGGAGTCAGTAGGTCTGTGTTCCAAGTCAGAAAATCTGTTTTCCATTTGTTCCATTCTGTTTTCTTGGCTTTGAATTGAAGTTTCTCTCTCTTTGATTTTGTTCTTGATCTGTTGGATTTCAGAATATTGGTGTTCCATCAGATCAAACAGCTTGCTTAATTTTTCATTTTGCATTGCTGCATTTTGTATAAGGTATAGGAGGGCTCTCTATACAATCCTTTTGTATTCACCATCTGATAGTTTCAGAAAGATTTCTTTGTTTGGCAAGTTCTTTGGTGCTTTCTTTTGGGGGCCTTCTGAAGCCATGGGTGATTTATTGGTTGTGCTTTTATCCAGAGTTTGTTGCTTTTTGAGCATCAAGTGAGTCAGTAGAGGCTGGGAGATATGCTGTGAGGATGGACTGCTGTTGTTTCTCTAGGTCATCTTAAAGTGAAAGGAAAAGGTATCTAACAACTTCCGAATTCAGTCAGGTTTTCAGGTGTACAGGTCCCTCTTGCCAGCTGGCAAAGTAAACACCTCTGTATCCAACCCCAGATATTATAAACTAGTTCAAAATACAGAAAGGCTACTGCCCTGCTGGCCTCTGCTGTTGAACCCCAGCCATAGGTGACACTGTGTAGAATACTGCTTTTCTGCTGGAAAAGTGCTCTCCTCCGGGCAGGTGCTGCCTTCCAGCCTAGGAATTAGGTCCAGCTGAGGCCTGCACCTGGGTACAGGTTCCACTGCCTCCCAGTGGAACAAGATGGTGTACCGCACAAGCTCGCTGTTTGCCTTGGTTCAGGCTACTTAATGGTGGAGGTGGAAAGAGAGGGCAAAGTTGCTGAGACGCACAGAGTCCAAAGCCAGGCTCTCAAAATATGACAATTTAACCTGCTGATCCCACCACCAGTGTATCTGAGATGAGCTACTCATCAAGTCCCAGCTCTACCCACCAGCTAAGACAGAGAAAAAAAGTTAAAATGGTGAGTTACCTTCGGTTCCTGAAAGCTAGCACTCACCAAGAGTGAGGGTGAGCGAAAGAGAGGAAGTTTTCCATTCAGTGTTATGAAGTCCAAATTAACAGCCCTATGCTGTGTCCTAGTGCCCAGAAGGTGTCCAGAAGGCTCCATTTAATTATCAGTTCAGGTCTTGGTTTCCAGAGGGATTTAGGGAGATGTGTGTTTAGTCCACCATCTCGATTCTGGCCCCCATTAAACAGTACTCTGAGTAGATAAACATGTTCCTTGGTAAATATCTGCATCCATAAGTAAAGTCCAGTGTAGAACAAACCAAACTGTAGCTATCTGCTCCAGCTCGTGTTGTCAAACATCTTTCTCTTCATTTTGTTGGATTCTGGTTAGCTTATCCCCAGCCAGCCAAGCTAGATCTCAAAGAGTAGCAGCCATAGGCATGAATATTCATACACATCTCCCAGCACTTCAGACAGCGCCTTCACACTTTCCTCTCTAGTCCCCTTGAGCTAGGTCAGTAGTTTCCATCTGTAAGTTCAGGACTCTACACAGTTCCTTCTGCTTCTGACCAGCCAGCCCTTCAGTGCTGTCATCCGTAGTCCCCGTGAGCTAGGTTAGCCAATGCCAGTGGAACATGTCTGAACATAAGAACAGCCAGAATACAGTTCTTCCATCAGCATAGGCTTTTCCCAGCCATGTTTGCAGGCATGTCTCTGCCTAGTCCTGAGTCCCTGCCCAAAGCCACTCAACTTTCTTGCTGTATGGGCCAGGAAGTCTACTGCCCTGTCTCTTTCTGGTGTTTTCTGTGAATTTCTCTTGCTAGTCTTTCTTTCCGTGGTGATAGTGGGCTCTTCTCTTTCCTGCCTCTGGGATGACAAATCTGAAGCCCAGTGGAATGGCAAAACTGACCAATCACTTTCCAATCCCTGTCTGTGTCACCTTGCCCCATCACTTTTGTGAGATTTATGAGACCATGGTTAGAAACACCCCACAAAATGATCCATTGCACTGCAGTATATTAGATATTATTTGACAATAGCTAATTGTTACCCATAACTTCCTAGTTTCTACATCACTGTGAAATACAAGCTTATCAAATGGTTGAGTACAGAGCACTATATTAGTCTTTTTTACTTTCCTCACATATTACTGTTACTGGCAAAATAAATGTAAAAAATTACAAAAACTGTCAGAAACAAGGCATTGACATACAAAGTTCGTGGAGTAGAAATGACAATAGGATTACTTATTTTTACATATGGTAACAAAATGTATAAATCAAGACCATGTTTTAGTTTTGCTAATAGATTCTCTGTTTTATTGTGTGCTAGTAAAAAAAAAAGAAAAAGATCAACGCTCAGGCATAGACTTTGCCCTGTAGGAAAAAAAAATCAGTCATCTAAATAAATAATATTCAGATTTATTTTTTTATTTCAAGTGAATCATCACTTATTTGGTATACTTTACCTGGGGCTTTTCCTTTCGACATTTTTTCTGTTTTATCTACCTATTCAAACAGTAACTCTGTAGAAGGGAAGCTTGAAAATTTGAGATATTTAAAAGCACTCCTTCTTGAAAGGGCAGTTTAATAGTAATAAAATTTGCCCCACCCTGGCCTCAGCTGACAGGAAAAGGTCTTTTAAAGTATTGATTATGATGATAGTAATTTTTCCACGCTTGTGAAGGCAAGTGTCCGGCAGGTGTTGTGTCCGAGAGTTTTACTGTACTTTAAAAGATGAATCCATTTCTCTCTGTAATGAATTAGATAGATAGAGCAGTGGAGTATGCCAGTATATCAAAAGAGGATAATTTGAACTGTCATATGTTTTTGTATTGGACTTTCTTGTATTTTACTTTGTGATGTCATACCTTAATCTAGGCTGTTGGATAGACATTTAGTTCTAAAGCAAGTATCAAAGATTGGTATTATATGCTCTATCAATTATTCATACCTTTTTTCCATTAAAATAGTAGATTGACATTTAAATCAAAGGTAATTTTTTTCTGTATTGAAATTTCATATAAATGAATGTCCTTAAATTATAACTGTTAAGCCTGCAGAAGTAAATCCTGTAAAAATCCACCCAAACTTGGTCTTTGCAGTTTAAACACTGTATTTAGAAATCTAAATAACTAGAATATTAATCAATGGTAGTATTTGGTGAATTTTGGCATTATGGAAGGATGTTAAATGACCAAAAAGGAATTAATATGTAGAATAGGAAACCCTGGTAATGTAGTAAAGAACCACAAGGTCAGAAATTTGAATCTACCAGGAGTTCCTCGGAAACTTTGTGGGGTAGTTCTACTCTGTCACATAGGGTGTCTATGAATAGGGATTGGCTTGATAGCACTGGGTTTGGTTTTGTTTTAGATATATATTTCCTTTCTTGAATTATTATTATTTTTTTATTATTGTGATTAAGTGAAAGTATACAAATTAAATTTGCATGCCCACCTATGTGCAGTTCCTTCTGCTCTCCTTGCCCGGTGACAGCATGGTTCTCCTTTTCAGTCTATATATGTCATATACTCTTAAAAATCTCCTGGCCCCTTCTCTCCACCCCCTCCTCTCCCTTCTAGTAAGAGGCCAGTAGGACAGCATCTTATAGATGCATAGAACCATAATGCACACACACCATATGGTCACATTGTGACTTGCAGTCCAGTCCATTCCTGGCTGAAGAGCTGACCTCAGTAATGGTTTTTTGGTCAGAGACAGACTGAGGCCTCCAAACTATCAATTGCCATCTTTTAGTAGAGTTCGTGAGGTGCACCCCTCTTTTTCTCATGTTGCCACTGGGACTCAACATTGTGTGCTCCATCAAGGCTTTCTTTGGTGGTAGCCGGGCACCATCTGGTTCTTCTGGTCACATGTTGATGCAGTCACCCATTCACATGGGTCCTTCTATCTCTTGGATTTTTTTTTTCCCCTTGTATCTTTGTTGTTCTTGGTGATCATCTGTTCGAGCTGAGTTGGAAACTTTTGGTATACCTCAGATGGCAGCTTGCTAGCTTTTAAGATCCCAGACACCACTCACCAATGTGGGGTGCAGAAAAAGCTCTTAGCAACAGGCTAGTTGTGTCAGTTGACCTCACTGTCCCCTGTAAGCCATAGTTCCCAGACCCCTGCCTCTGCTACTCTATCCTTGCAATATTTGGTTAAGATTAGAAGAGTTTTCAGTTTATGTTGAAATCCAGTTAAGTTGGTCTTCTTTCTATTGTATGCTGTCACCTAACCAAATTTCTATTAACTATCTAATCTATGGCCGGCCCTCTCCCTCCCTCCTTTCCCTTGCCACCATCAAAGAGTTTTTTCTTCTGTACATGAGTCTATTTTTAAGTCCTGATAGGGTAGGTCTTATACAGTATTTGTCCTTGAGCTGCTGACTGATTTCCCTCAACATAATGTCTTCCAATTGAAACCAGGTTATGTAATGCTTCCTGAAATCATCATTGTTCTTTATCATTGCATAGTGTTCCATTAGATATAAGTATCATAGTTTGTTTATCCATTCATCTGTTGAGTATCTAAGTTGGTTCCATCTTTTTGCTATAGTGGACTGTGTTGCAGTAAATGTCCGTGTGCCTGTATCTGTTTGTGTGACTGCCCTTGCTTCTGTAGGATATATTCCAAGCAGTGGGATTACTGGATCAAATGATATATCTATTTCCAGCTTTTTAAGGAAGTGCCAGATTGCTTTGCAAGGAGGTTGTACCATTTTGCAATCCCACCAGCAGTGTAGGAGAGTTCCAATCTCTCAACAGCCTCTGCAGCATTTGTTGATTTGTGTTTTTTGGATCATGGCCATCCTTGTTGGGGTGAGATGGTATCTCATTGTAGTTTTGTTTTGGACTTCTGTAGTCATTAATGAACATGAGCATTTCCTCCTGTGTCTTTTGGCTGCCTGATGTCCTCTTTAGTGAAGTGTGTGTCCATCTCTTTTGCTCATTGCGTAATTGAGTTATTTACCTTTTTCTTGTTGGTATTTTTCAGTACCTTGTAGATTGTTGAGTTCAGACACTGCTCAGACATGTAGTTGCCAAATATTCTTTCCCATTCTGTAGATGGTCTTCTAATTCTTTTGATAAAGTCTTTGGATGAGCAGAAGTGTTTGATTCTTAGTAATTCCCATTTATCTATTTTCTCTTCTGTTGATCATGCTTTGTTTCTCAGATTTTGAAGTCTGTCTGTGTGGTGTATTAAAGCTTTCATTGTTGACCCTATTTTTCTTGCATGATCTTTACCATTTTAGGTTTGATATTTAGGTCTTATACCCTATTTGAGTTAGTTTTTGTGTAAGGTGTGTGATATGGATCTTGTATTATTTTTTTTGCAGACGGATGTTCAATTTTGGCAGCACCATTTGTTAAAGAGACTGTTTTGACCCCAGTTTACAACCTTATGGCCTTTGTCGAATATCAGCTGTTCAAAAGAGAATGGTGGTGTCTGGGGTCTCCACTCTTTTCCATTGGTCTGTATGTCTCTTTCTGTACCAGTACCATGCTGTTTTGACTACTGTGGCAGTGGTGTCTGGGGTCTCCACTCTTTTCCATTGGTCTGTATGTCTCTTTCTGTACCAGTACCATGCTGTTTTGACTACTGTGGCGGTGTAATAAGTTCTAAGATCGATAGTGTGAGGCCTTCCACTGTGTTCCTGTTCTTCAGTAGTGCTTTGCTTATCCAGGGTTTTTTTCTTCCATTTCCAAACAAAATTGGTGATTTGTTTCTCCATCTCATAAAAAAATGTCACCAGAATTTCTGTTGGGATTGAATTGTATATGTAGATTACTTTGGGTAAAATAGCCATTTTCACGATGTTAAGTCCTCTTATCCATAAGCAAGGTAGGTTTCTCCACTTGTGTAAGTCGTTTTTCATTTCTTGCAGTAGGGACTAGTAGTTCTCTTTATATAGGTCTCTTATTTCTCAAGTTAGGTGCATTCCTAGGTAGTTTATCATTGTGGGGGCTGTAGTGAATGGTATTGATTTGACGATTTCTTCTTTGATGATCTCTTTTTCGTTATAAAGGAATACTACTGATTTACTTACATTTATTTTGTATCCCGATATGTTGCTGAACTCTTCTGTTAGTTTGAGTAGTTTACTTATGGATTCTTTAGGATTCTCTGTGAATATAATCATCCACAAATAGGGAAATTTTTACTTCTTTGCTGATACAAGTATCCTTTATTTCCTTGTCTTGTATAATTGTTCTGGCCCAAAAGTCTAGTACAATGTTGAATAGAAGTGGTAAGTGTGAGCATCCTTGTCTAGTTCCTTTTCGTAGGAGGAATTCTTTAAGTATCTCTCCATTCAGGATGATGTAGGTGGTTGGCTTTGCATAGATGGCCCTTACTACATTGAAGAATTTGCCTGCTATTCTTATTTTGCTGAGAGTTTGTCATGAATACATGTTGGACTTTGTCTAGTGCCTTTTCTGTATCAGTTGACAAAATTAGGTGATCCTTACCTTTTGTGTTACTTATGTGGTTGATCCTGTTAGTTGTTTTTCTGATGTTGAACCAGACTTACGTCCCTAGTGTGTATACAACTTGGTCATGATGAATTATTTTTTTGATACGTCATTGAGTTCAGTTGGCAACGATTTTGTTGAAGATTTTTTATCTAGGTTCATTAGTGAATTGTTAGATCTTCCCCTGGCTTTGGTATCAGTGTTATTCTGGCTTCATAGATTGAATTTGGGGGTATTCCATCTCTTTCTATGCTGTGAAATAGTAAAGTTTGGTAGAATTCTCTGGTGAAGTCATATGGGCCAGGCTTTTTTTGGTTGGTAGTTTTTTTGATGACTTTTTCAATCTCTTTCTTTATGATGCATTTGTTAAGGTGTTCTACTTCTCCTTGTGATAATTTTGGTAGGTGATATGAATGTAGAAATTTGTCCATTTCTTCTAGGTTTTCAAATCTTTCAGAGTACTGTCTTTTGTAGTATTCTGTCAGGATACTTTTGATTTGTGTTGGATCTGTTGTGACATCTTCCATCTCTTTTCTTATTCAGGTTATTTGTTTCCTCTTTTGTTTTTCGTTTGTAAGTTTAGCCAATGGTTTTATCAATTTTGTTGATCTTTTCAAGAACCAGCTTCTTGTTTTGTTATGTTTTTTCAATTGTTCTTTTATTCTTTTATTCATTTAGTTGTGTTCTAATCTTTATTATCTGTTTTCTTCTTGTGCCTGAAGGGTTCCTCTGTTGCTGTCTTTCTACTTGTTGAAACTGTAAGGTTAATTCTTTGCTTCGGTTCCTTTCTTCCTTCTGAATGTGTGCATTTATAGAGATAAACTGATCTGTGAGCACTGTTTTTACTGTATCCCATAGGTTTTTGGTAGGATGTGTTTTCATTCTCATTTGAGTCCGTAAATTCCTTTATTTTGTCTTGATTTCTCCTGTAACCCATGGCTTTTTGAGCAATGTGTTGTTCAGATTCCATGAGTTCAAATTTCTACCTGTGTTGTTTCTGCTACTGATTTTGATTTTTATGGCTTTATGGTCCGAGAAGATGTTTTGCAAAAATTTATTGGTTTGGATTTCGTTGAGATTTCTTTTGTGTCCTAACAGATGGGTTATTCTGGAAGATGTTCCATGTTCATTGGATAAGAAGGTATACTTATCTGTTGATGGATAAAAAGTTCTGTGTGTGTCAGTGAGGTCTTGTTGGTTAACTGTCACAATAAGATCTTCTCTGTCTTTACTGAACTGTTTTGTAGATGATCTGTCCATTACTGAAGGTGGAGTGTTGAAGTCTCCACCTATTATTGTGGGGTGATCTATCTCATTTGTCGGTGTAGTCAGTGTTTGTTCAATGTATTTGGATGCTCTGGTATTGAATACATAAATATTCAATATTGTTAAGTCCTGCTTTTTTATTGAACCTGTCAGCAATAAATAGTGACCGTCCTTGTCCATAATGGTGGATTTTACATTAAAATCTATTTATCTGAGATTAGTATTTTCATACCTGTTCTTTCTTTATTATTAGCTTAATATATATTATTCCATCCTTTAATTTTCAGTTTGTTCGTATGTTTAAATCTAAGTTGTTTTTCTTACAAGCAACACATAGGTGAGTTGTGTCTTTTGATCCAGGCTGTTGCTTGTTTCTCTTTATTGGAACGTTCAGTCTGTTTTCGTTCAGTAATCATTGATAGGTATGTGTTTAGTGCTGTCATTTTGATGTATTTATTTTTGTGTTGTTGTGTTCTATGTTGCTCTTAGTATTCTGTTGTGGGTCATTCTTTATTATAGGCTGACTTTCCATCTTTTTCACTGTTGGTTTTGTGTTTGTTGAGACTCCTGTATTACATTTCTTATTTTGATGTGTTGCATTGTTTTTGTGCTCTGTGGCTGCCTCTGTGATCCCCCGTAATATTCTGAGTTTTAGCCCTATTAAAACTTCAGTGTATCTTTTTAACTTCCTCTCCATCTGAAAGGACTATAACTACTGTAGTATATTGCTCTTTTATTTCTCCAGATAGTCTTTGTAAAGCTAGGAACTGTCTGACGGATGTCAAAATCAGTCAAGTCATCAGGTGTAGCAGGCTGCACCTTCCGTCTGACAATGGAAGCACCTCTAAAGTTGTCCCTGGATGATACGATGTAGTTGAAAGTATGTCATGATCATGGCCTTGCTTCCTTCCTTAGCTGGGTCCTACCCATAAAGTAATACTGTACTAAACACAGCTTTTCTGCCGGAAAAGTGCTTTATGGACTGGCACTTCTTCTGAGCTTGGAAATTAGTCCCTACTGTGGCCTCCAATTGGGCGACTCTGCCTCCCAGTCAACTAGGATGGCATCCTGGCTGAGCTGCACTTCCCACCATGAAACAGCAGAATCTGTGGTGCAGTTCAGAAGAGAGGGTTGAGGGGTAGTGGGGCCCTCAGTCAGCAACTGAGCTCTCAAAATATGGCTCTCCCACACACTGTCTCACTGCTGAGCTGTGCACTGTGTACTTTAGCATTGCAGTTCAGTGTATTTTTCTGCTCTTGCTCATCCCCCATCTCAGATAAAAACAACAACAATGACAACAACAAAAAAGCATCAGTGCCTGCAGTCCGTCCAGATGGCGAGTCAGCAGGAGTGTGGCTCAGCATGCACTGGCTTGTGCCAGAGAGAGTTTCCTGTTTAATGGCACATAATCCAATCTGACAACCCTATGCTGTATCCTAGGGCTCCCTGGGTGTCCAGAGTGCTCTGTTCAATTATCAATGCAGGCCTTAGTTTTCAGAGGGAATTGAGGAGATGTATCTAGTCTGCCATCTTGACTCTGCCCACGAGCTTGGTTTTAGTTTTTCAGTGTGTAGTGTAAACCAAAACAAACCCAATGCCATCTAGTTGATGAATGTGTAGTATAAAAACCAAAAACTAAACGTAGTGCTGCTGACTCAATTACAAGTGATAGCAATCCTATAGGATGTAGTAGGACTACCCCCATAGAGTTTCCAAGGAGCACCTGGTGGATTTGAACTGCTCACCTTTTTTTGTTGGGAGCTGTAGCACTGAACCACTACACCACCAGGGTTTCTGAATAAGGGCATAACATAGCTTTGAGGGTATAATCTTTTCACCAGTTTATACAGTTGTATTCAGATGCAGCCTCTAACTTACTGTCTGTACAGCCTTAGGCAATTATTTAATCTCTCTAGTAATGCTGGCTGGCTTTAGTAATTAGTTTTCTTATCTGCAAAGTGAAGATAATACGAGTACTTGCATTGTGTAGGTATTAAGAAGTAGTCCATCAAATGTGTGTAACCGATACAGGAAAATAATTATTGCTAAACAAATGCTAGTGGATTTTGTTGCTTAGGTACAACTTATAGTAACACTGTATACAACAGAAGGAATCACTGTCTGGTCCTTAGCTATCCTCATGATCTTTGTTCTGCTTGAGCCCATTGTTGCAGCCGCTGTGTTAACCTATCTCATTGAAAGTCTTCCTCTTTGATGCTGATCCTCTGTTTTACCAAGCATCATGTCTTTCTCCAGGTACTGGTCCCTCTTGATAACATATCTAATGTATGTGAGACAAAGACTCATTATTCTCCCTTCTAGGGAGCATTTTATGTCCACTTCTCTCAGGTAGCAAATTCTCTATTTTACTGTGCGTTAGTAAAAAAAAAAATTAAAAGGAAAGAAAAAGATGAACAGTCAAACATGGTGCTTACCCTCTAAGAAAAAACTCTGTGATTGGACCTTTTGGCTGTGCTTGTATTCAGCCAACATTATAATTTTGCTAACACTATAATTTAAAGGCATGAATTCTTTGGTCTTCCTTATTCACCGCCTAGCTTTCCACACGTATCAGGCCATTGAAAACATCATGACTTAAATCAGGTGCGCCTCATTTCTGAAGTGGCTTCTTTGCTTTTTAACTCTAGAGGTATTTTGCAGCCAATTTGCCCAGGGCAATGTGTTACTTGATTTCTTGACTGCTACTTCCATGACTGTTGATTGTGGAGCCAAGTAAAATGAAATCCCCGACAATTTCAATATTTTCACCACTTATCATGATGTTAGTTTTGGTCCATTTGTGAAGATCCTTGTTTTCTTTACATTGAGATATAATTCATGTTGAAGGCTATAGTCTCTGATCTTCATCAGTAAGTGCTTCAGGTCCTCTTTCAGCAAGCAAGATTGCATCATCTGCATAGGACAGGTTATTAAGAAGTCTTCCTCCAATCCTGATGTCATGTTCTTGCATACAGTTTGCCTTCTCAGATTATTTGCTCATCTTATTAAGTATGGTGAAAAAATACGGCCCTGATGCCTGTTCCTAGTTTTAAACCACACAGGATCTCCTTATTCTGTTCAAACAACTGCTTCTTGATCTGTGTACAGATTCCCCATGAATACAATTAAGTGTTCTGGAATTCCCATTCCTTCCAGTGTTATCTATAATTTGTTATGATCCACACAGTAGAATGCCTTTGTATACTCAATAAAACACAGATAACCATCTTTCTTGAATATTGTACTTTCAGTTAGGCTCCATCTGACTTTAGCAATAATATCGCTCCTTCTGTGCCTTCTTCTGAATCTGGCTTGCATGTCTGGCAGTTCCCTATTGTACTGTTGCATCTGCATTTGAATGACTTTCAGCAGAATTTTACTTGTGTGTGATACTTATGATGTTGCTTGGTATTTCCTGCATTGTGTTGGATCACTTTTCTTTGGAATGGGTATAAATAGGGATCTCTTCCAGTCAGTTGGCCAAACTTCATGGCATAGAGAAATAAACATCTCCAGTGCTGCATCTGTTTGTTAATTTCAGTTGATATTCTTTAAATTCCTGGAGACTTTTTAGTCACCAATGCCTTCAGTGCAGCTTTTACTTCTTCTGTTCGTACCTTGGATTCTTGATCATATACTACCTTCTGAAATGGTTAAGGAAATTCTGGTGGCTTAGTGGGTAAATGCTATGGCTGCTAACTAAAAGCTGGGAGTTGAAATTCACCTGACACTCCTTGGAAACTCTGGGGACAGTTCTCCTGTGTCCCGCAGGGTCACTGTGAGTTGGAATCAGCAGATGGCAATGGCTTGGTTTTTATTTTTTTGAAATGGTTAAACATTGACCAGTTGTTTTTGATACAGTGACTGTTTATGTTAATTACTTCCATCTTCTTTTTATGCTTTCTGCATTGTTCAGTATTTTGCCCATAGAATGCTTCGGTATTACAACTGGAGGCTTGAATATTTTCTTTAGTTCTTTCTGTTTTAGAAATGCCAACCATATTCTTTCCTTTTGGTTTTCTAACCCCAGTTCTTTGCACATGTCATTATAATATTTTTCTTTGCCTTCTAGAGCTGTCCTTTGAAATCTTCTTTTCAGCTTTTTTACTTCATCATTTATTTTATTCACTTTCACTCCTCTACATTCATGAGCAAGTTTCAGAATATCTTCTACATCCATTTTCATTTGTTTCTTTTTAATGGCCTTGTGCTTTCTTCCTGTAGTGTGTCATTGATGTCATTCTGCAGCTTCTCTGGTCTTTGTTCATTAGTATTTAACGTCAGATTTATTGTAGAAATGGTTTCTAAATTCAAGTGGGATGTACTCAGCATCGTCCTTTGGCTCTTGTAGACTTGTTCTGATTTTCCTCAACTTCAGCTTGAACTAGCACATGAGCAGTTTATAATCTGTTCTACAGTTGGCTCTGATCTTGTGATAGTATTGAGCTTTTGTATCATTTCTTTGCCCCAAATGTAATCAGCTTTATTCCTTTGTATTCCATCTGTGAAGTCCTTGTGTATAGTTACTACTTGATTTGTTGAAACAAAGTATTTGAAAAGAAGAAGTCATTGGCCTTGTAAAAACCTGTAATGTGACCTTTATATTGATTCTATCACCAAGGTCATATTTTTGAACTATTTATCCTTCTTTGGAAGATCTGTTAGAATGGATCTTTTGCTTTCTAATCACTAGTAGTTATCAATGCATCCAGATTTGCATGTTTGACCGATTTCAGACTGTAGAAGTTGGTAAAAAGTTTCAGTTTCATCATCTTTGGCATCAGTGGTTGATACATAAATTTAAATAATAGTCTTATTAACTGGTCTTCCGTATAGGTGTATGGATATTATCTTGTCACTGACAGCATTGTACTTCAGCCTTTATCTTGAAATGTTCGTCTTGATAGTGAACTTGATGCCATTCGTCTTCAATTTTTTATTCCTGTCAGTGACTGTTTATATTAATTAAGTCTGTAAACTTAATTGTTCTAAGTGGTACATACCTCATTGCTGATTATCACCGTGGTCATCTTCAGAGCACTCCTCTTAAGAAGCTATGCACCTGTGTCAGCATCTAATGCATTCTTCAAAGCAGTTTTGGAACTCTTTCTGCAATGATAATTTTGCATGGTAGCATGGTGGTAAGTTTGCAAACTTAATTGTATAGTTGTCTGTGAGGGAGTTTTTAGCCAACAAACAAATAACTGTATTGGAACACCCTCTCTACTCACCTGATCCGGCCTCCAGTGCCTTTTTCTTTTTTTTTACATAAAGATAAAGGAAATACTGAGAGGAAGATAATTTTGATGACATTCAGGACATCAAGGGTAATACAATGACAGCTGTGATGGCTATTCCAGGACAAAGACTTCCAAAATTGCTCTGAAGGGTGGACTAGGCACTGGTGCTAGTGCATAGCTTCCCTAGGGGAGTACTTTGAAGGTTACCATATTGATACTGCTGTTATTAATGAACGTTTGCAGCTATTTCTTCTCATTTGAGTTGTGCTACATCAGCAAATGAAGATCTTGAGAGTCTGACTTCATCCATATTATTCAGGTCAACCCCAGTTTGAGGAGACAGCTCTTTCCCAGTCATGTTTGGGTGTCTTCCAACCTGAAGAGTTCATCTTCTAACATTATATTGTACATTATTCTCAAGTTATTCGTGAAATCTTTAGTGGCTAATTTTTTTCTGTTTTTCCCCAGAAGTCCATGTTCTTAGTCAGTCTTAATCTGGATGTTTGTCTGGAACTGATCCACTTTGTGTGATCCTGCTGGTATTTGAGTAGTGGTGACATAGTCTACAGCATGACAGCAACACAGAAACAAGCTGTAGGACAAGATGACAGACATATAGGAGATTTTAATAGTAGTATGTTAGAAATTTTAGAGTACTTTGCCAGTCTATAGATGTTATGGGTATGTTATTTGATTTTTTATTTTATTATGACTGAATGAAAACGTACATTCACATGTAAATGTGCATGCCCACCTTTATGCAGTTCCCACTGCTCTCCCTGCCCAGCAACAGCACACTCTTCCTCTCGGCTCCATACATGTCTTATCCTCCCAACAATCTCATGTACCCTCTCTCCACCCACTCCCCTACCTGCAGTAAGAGGTCAGCAGGATGACATCCTATAGATGCATAGAAACAGAGTGCACGCATGATATGGTCACTCTGTGTCATCAAGTCCAATCCATTCCTGTCTGAAGAGTTCACCTCCATCATCATTTATGGACAGGGACAGCATCAAGGCCAGAGGGCATGCTCACAGGGGAATTCTGAGGCCCCTGCACCATCAATTGCGATATTTTAGTGGAGATTTCAGGGTGCACCCATTTTTAAACTTGTGTTGCCAGTGAGACTCAACTTTGTGAGCTCCATCACAGCTATCACTGGTGGTGGCTGGATACCATCTGGTTCTTCCAGTCACAAGTTGATGTAGTCAGCCACCCACATGGGTCTCTGTGTCTTCTGGGTTCTGTTTCCCCCACGTCATTTCAGTTCTTGGTGATCATCAGTTCTTGCTGAGTTGGGACCATTTGCTGTACCATCAGATAGCAGCTTGGCAGCTTTTAAGACCTCAGATACCACTCACCAATGTGGAGTGCAGAAGGTTCTCTTAGCAAAACACTAGATGTGCCAGTTGGCCTCGATGGCCCCTGACAGCATGGTCCCCAGCCCCTCACCCCAGCTACTCTGTCTCTGTAATACTGGGTTAAGATGGAGAAGTAATCATGTTACGTTGAAGTCCAATTAATATTGATCTTCTTTATAATGTGTGCTGTCGCAGATTTTACCAGACCAAATTTCTGTGAACTGTCTAATCTAAACCCTCCCTTCCTTGCCCTCCCTCCCTTCCCACCCTTGCAGCCATCAAAGAGACTTTTCTTTTACATGAGTCTATTTTTAAGTTCTTATTGTAGGGGTCTTATACCATATTTGTCCTTTTGTCGCTGACTACTTTAACTCAGCATAATGTCCTCCAGTTGAAACCAGGTTATGAGATGTTTCTTAAAGTCATCGTTGTTCTTTATTATTGCATAGTGTTCCATTGAGTATATGTACTATAGTTTACCTATCCATTATTCTGTTGTTGGGCATCAGAGTTGATTCCATCTTTTTGCTATTATGGACTGTGCTGCAGTAAACATTCTTGTGCATGTATCAGTTGGTTTGAATGCCCTTAATTCTGTAGGATACATTCTGAGCAGTGGAATTACTTGGTCAAACAGTATACCTGTATCCAGCTTTTTAAGGAAGTGCCAGATTGCTTTCTAAAGAGGTTGCACCATTTTGCAATGCCAGCAACAGTGTAGGAGAGTTCCAGTTTTTCCATACCCTCTCCAGCATTTGTTGTTTTGCGTTTTTTGGATCATGCCAACTTTGTTGGGGTGAGCTGGTATCTCACTGTAGTTTTGACTGGAATTTCTTTAATAGCTAATGATCGTGAGCATGTCTGCATGTGTTTTTTCGCTGTCTGGATCTCCTCTTTCGAGAAGTATCTCTCCATCTGTTTTGCCCATCACTTAATTGGATGATTTATCTTTTTCTTATTGATATTTTGTAGTACTGTATAGATAATGGACATCAGGTGTGATCTGATGTATAGTTGCCAAATGTTTTTTCCCATTCCATAGGTGGCCGTTTAATTCTATTAATAAAGTCTTTGAGTGAGGAAAAGTGTTTGATTCTTAATATCTGTTATTACCCAAAGCAATCTGCATATATAATGCAATCCCAATACAAACTCCAGTGACATTTTTTATTGAGATGGACAAACAAATCACCAACTTTGAAAAGGGAAGAAGCCTCTGTTTTCTCGCTTGTTGTTTGTGGTTTGTTTGACAGATTTTGAAGTCTGCATACTTTTTGTCTGTGTTGTATGAAACTTCCTTTGTTGTTCCTGCTTTTTCTTGGATGAGCTTTATTATTTTAGATTTGATATTTAGGTCTTTTATCCAGTTTGAGTTGGCTTTTGTGTACGGTGTAAGATATGGGTCTTGTTTCAATTTATTGCAGATGGATATCCAATTTTCCCAACACCATTTGTTGAAGAGATTGTTTTTAATGTCTTAGGGCCTTTGTCAAATATCAACTGTTCATAGGGGGATGGTATCATCTCTGGGGTCTCAATTCTGTTCCATTGATCTATCTGTTTTTTTTTTGTGCCAGTACAAGGCAGTTTTGACTACTGTGGTAGTGTAATAGGTTCTAAAGTCAGGTGGTGAGAGGCCTACCAGTGTGTTCCTTCTTCTTCAGTAGTGCTGTACTTATCTGGAGCTTCTTCCCTTTCCAAACAATGTTGGTGATTTGTTTCTTCACCTTGTTACAAAACACCGCTGGATATGAGAATGTATGTTTTCACTCAGTCATAATACTAATAAAAAAAACACTGGAATTTGTATTGGGATTGCATTATGTAAGTAGATTGCTTTGTGTAAAATAGATGTTTTCACAATTTACGTCTTTCTACCAACTGCAGGGTATGTTTCTCCATTTATGTAAGTCTCTCTTAGTTTCTTGTGGTAAGGACTTTAGTTCTCTTTGAAAAGGCCTGTTATTTCTTCATTTAGATTTGTTCCTAGGTACTTTATCTTCTTAGGGGCTGCCATAAATGGTATTGATTTGGTGATTTCTTCCTTAATAATCTCATGGTAGGTATAAAGGAATCCTAGTGATTTACTTATGCAAATGATTTACTTATGTAAAGTCCTGAGACTTTGCAGAAGTCAGCTATCAGTTGGAGTAGTTTCCTTATGGACTCTTTAGGATTCTCTGTGAATACAATCATATCATCTGCAAATAGGGAGATTTTTTTACTTCTTTGCTAATGCAGATGCCCTTTATTTCTTGGTCTTGTCTAATTGCTCTGGCTAGAACTTCTAGTACAATGTTGAACAGGAGAGGTGAGAGTGGGCATCCTTGTCTAGTTCCCGTTCTTAGGGGAGATTGTTTCAGTGTCTCTCCATTCAGGATGATGCAGGCAGTTGACTTTGTATAAATGACCCTTATTGCAAGGCGGAAATTGCTGTCTATACCTATTTTGATGAGAGTTTTTAGCATGAGTGGGTGTTGGACTTTATCAAATGCCTTTTCTGCATCAATAGACAAGATCAGGTGATTCTTGTCTTCTGTCATTTATGTAGTTGATGACATTAATTGTTTTTCTGATGTTGAGCCAGCCTTGCATCCCTGGTATGAATCCAACTTGGTCATGATAGATGATTTTTTGGATACATTGTTGTACTCTAATGGCAAGAATTTTGTTCAAGATTGTTGCATCTAGATTCATGAGTGATATCTGTCTGTAGCTCTCCTTTATAGTCGGGCCTTTCCCTGGCCTTGGTACCAGGGTTATGCTGGCTTCATAGAATGAGTTTGGGAGTACTTCATCCGTTTCTATACTGTGAAATAGTCTCAGTGATATTGGAGATAGCTCATCTCTAAAAGCTTGGTAGAATTCTTTGGTGAAGCCATCTTGGCATGGACTTTTTTTGATTTGTCGTTTTTTGATGACTTTTTCAATCTCGATGGTACTTGGCTTGGCTCTCCTTTGTGATGGGTTTAAGTTGTTCTACTTCACTTTGTGATAATTTTGGTAGGTAATATGTATCGAGGAATTTGTCCATTTCCTCTAGTTTTTCACATATTTTAGAGTACAGTCTTCCATAATATTCTGTTATGATATTTTTGATTTTTGTTAGATCTGTTATGATAGTTCCCTATTCATTTCTTATTTAGGTTATTTGTTTCCTTTCCTGTTTTTCTTTAGTAAGCTTAGCGAATAGTTTGTCAATTTTGTTGATCTTTTCAAAAAAACAGCTTTTGGTGTTTTCAGTTTTTTCAGTTGTTCTTCTATTCTCTAATTTGTTTACATCTGCTCTGATCTTTATGATCTGTTTTCTTCTGGTGCCTGAGTGGTTCCTCTGTTGTTCTCTCTCTGTTGGTTTGAGCTGTAGGGTTAGTTCTTTGGTTTAGTTTTTTTCTTCCTTCCAGATGTGTGCATTTATGGAGATAAACAGACCTCTGAGCACTGCTTTGGCTGAATCCCATAGGTTCAGGTAGGAAGTGTTTTCGTTCTCACTGGAATCCATCAGTTTCTTTATTTCATCCTTGACTTCTTCTATAACCTATGGCTTTTTGATCAAGATGTTTTTCAGTTTCCATGAGTTCCACTTTCTTTTTTTCTTTTTTGCTGTTGATTTTGACTTTTATGGCTTTATGATCTGAGAAGATGCTTGCATTAATTTAATGGTATGGATCTTATTGAGAATTGCTTTATGTCTTAACACATTGGTCTATTCTGGAGAATGTTACATGTGCACTGGAGAAGAAGGTGTAGGTGTCCACTAATGGATAGAAAGTTCTATGTCGATGAAGTCTAGTTGATTAATTGTAGCAGTAAGGTCTTCTGTGTCTTTATAGAGCTTTTCTTCTAGACAATCTGTCCAATATTGAGAGTGGAATGTTTAAGTCTCTCACTATTACTGTGGAGTGATGTGTCTCATTTTTTAGTGTAGTTAGTGTTTCTTCGAAGTATTTAGGTGCTCTAATTTTATGTGCATAAATATTTAACATTGTTAAGTTTTGCTTGTGTATTGAACCTTTCAGCACTAAATAATGTCCATCCTTGTCCACGATGGTGGATTTTACATTAAAATCTATGTTATCTGAAATTAGAACTGCCACTCTTGCTCTTCTTTGTGTATTGTTAGCTTTGTATATATTCTTCCACCCTTTAATTTTCAGTTAGTTCCCATCTTTATGTCTAAGGTGAGTTTCTTGTAGGGAACATGTGGATGGGTTGTGTCTTTTACTCTAAGATGTCACTCAATGTCTCTTTACTGGGGCATTCAGTCTTTTCACATTCATTGTAATTATTGATAGGTATGTGTTCAGTACTGCCATTGTGATATGTTTATTTTTGTGTTGATGTTTTCTGTGTTGTTCTTATTAATCTATTCTGGGACATTCTTTGTCAGTTGACTTTTCACCTTTTTCGGGGTTGGTTTTTTTGGTTATTGAGACTCCTGAATTACGTTTCTTGATTTGATATGTTGTATCTTTGTTGTGCTTTACAACTGCCCCTATGATTCCCTTTAATGAACTATGTATTTTAATTTACTACCAGTCTTACTAACTTCTTCACCATCTGGAAGGACTCTAACAAGTCTAGTACATCCCTCTGTTTAAAATGATGACATCATAGTTTTCATGATATGATCACTGGATCATTTCTTTCACTTTTATAGGTTTGATTGAGTTTGGAGCCTTCCCTAACTAAGTAGGTTTTTGGGTGATGTGTCCTGTATTTGCTTCTAAAATAGAATGTTAGTGGTTTTGTCTTCTAAGCCAAGAGATTCTTTCAGCGTTTCTTGTAGTTTGGTTTGGTTTTTACAAAGTCTGTGAGTTTCTGTATATCTACAAATGTCTTCATTTCATTTTCATACTTGAAAGATAGTTTTGTAGGATATATAATTCTTGATTGGGAATTCTTCTCCTTCAAAGCTTTGAATGTGTCATGCCACTGTCTGCATGTCAGCCTTGTTTCTGCTGAGAAATCCGACAAAAACCTACAGGGTTTCCATCTGAATGTTAGCTTTGCTTTGAGTCTTGCTATGTTTAAGAGTTTCTGCTTATATTTCAATGTTTCATTTTTTTCAACTGGATTATAATATGGCTTGGAGTCTTTTGAGATCTATATTGAGTGGTGTTTTATATGCATTTTGGATATCTGTACTCTTTTCTTTCATAATTTCTGGGAAAATTTCTGTCAGTAGCTCAGCAACAATATTCTTTATGTTCTCAGGTGTCTCATGCTGTTCAGGAACTTCAGTTAATTATAGATTATTCCTCTTAATAGAGTCCCACATGCTTCTTAATGCTTCTTCATATTACTTGTTTCTGTTTGCTGATTTCTCCTCATAGATGCTTGAGTCAGTAGCTCTGTCTTCCAAGTCAGAAAGTCTCTTTGCGATCTGTTCCATTCTGTTTTTAGGCTTTGAATGGATATTTCTATCTTTTTGATTTTGTTCTTGATCTGTTGGATTTCAGAGTAATGATGCTCCATCAGATTGAACAGCTGGCTTAATTTTTAACTTTGTGCATTGTCAATGGCACTTGGCTTGGCTGCTGCATTTTGTATAAAGTCTTGAAGGGTACTCTGTATAATCCTTTTGTATTCACCTTCCAATAGTTTCAGAAAGGTTTCTTAGTCTCGGAAGTTCTTTGGTGCTTTCTCTTGGGGGCCTTCTGACGCCACGGGTGATTTCTTGGTTATGCTTTTATCCTGAGTTTGTTGCTTTTGGGGGATCATGTGAGTCAGTAGAGGCTGGGAGATATACTGTGAGGATGGACTGCAGTTGTTTCTCTAAACCCATTGCTGGCAAGTTCACACTGAATCTAGGCTGTCCTGAAATGAAGGATGAGAGGTATCTGACAACTTCCAAAGACAGTCAGGGTTTCAGGTGTGGTGGTCCCTCTTCCCAGGTGGCAAAGTAAGCACCTCTATATTGAACCCCAGATGTTATAAACTAGTTAAAAATGCAGAAAGACTATTGCCCTGCTGGCCTGAGCTGTCAGGCCCCAGCCATAGGCAACACTGTGTATAATACTGCTTTACTGCTGTAAAAGCACTCTCCTCCAGGCAGGCACTGTCTCCCAGTCTAGGAATTAGGTCCAGCTGAGGCCTCCATATGGGTATTTCCGCCTCCCAGTGGAACAAGAGGACATCCTCTGCAAGCTCCCTGCCTGCCTCTGTACAGGCTACCCAATCATGGAGGTGGAAAGAGAGGCTATAGGTGCCAAGATGCACAGAGTCCAAAGCTGGGCCTTCAAAATACAGCAATTTTACCTGCCGATCCCACCAGCTGTGGGTCTGAGATTAGTTGCTAGTCAAGTCCCAGCTTTGCCTGCTGGCTAAGACAGAGAAAAAACATTAAAATGCTGAGTTACCTTTGATCTGTGACACCTGGCACTCACCAAGAGCAGGGGTCAGCGAAAGAGAGAAAGCTTTCCATTCAGTGGTGTGAAGTCCAAATTAACAGCTTGGCTGGCTGTGTTCTAGGGCTCACTAGGTATCCAGAAGGCTCTGTTTAATTATCAATTCAAGCTTGGTTTCCAAAAGGATTTAGGGAGACATGTGTTTATTCTGACACCTTCACCCTGTTATTTGATTTATAAAAATTATAATTTAGACAAATTTTTTGGAAGACAAGTCCAGATAGATGAAGTGTGAGTTCTTTTTTAGTTCTGTTTGAATGTTTTACTGGATTTACGATGTTTACTTTAGCTCATTTAAGATGCTTTGAGAAGAGTAGAAACTTGATAGCTAAAGTTTATTGCTGTTTCGTAAGTTCTGAATACATTTTAACAATATTATGGTGATCGTCTTTTGGAGAGTCAAGTTTTAAGGTAAATAATTCTCTTATAGCTTATCAATGACTAGGCTGGTTTTGTGAACAGATAGTAAACATAGCTGCTATTAGTTCATGTAGACATTTCATGAACAAAGTAAGAGGCTAAGTAACAAGTTCAAGAAAAACACACAGTTTTAAGTGCTCAACTACTAGCTGCAAGACTGGTGGTTCAAATCCACCTAGGGGCCCACTGATGTCTGGCCTGGTGATCTGTTTCTGAAAACCCTGTAAAGCAGTTTGTGCATGTGGGGTCTCTATGATATGGAAATGACCCAGCAGAAATAATGTGGTAAGATATTGTGGAGGAAAGTTGTACCATTTACTTTTCTGTTTTAAAACATTTTAATTTCCTCTCAGTATTAATTTTAGTAGCTCTCTAAACTGTTGGGATCCCTAGTGATACAATGGTTAAGAACTTGGCTGCTAACCAAAAAGTCAGTAATCCGAATCAACTAACTGGAAACCCTTTGGGGCAGTTGTACTCTGTGCTGTAAGATCACCATGAGTCGCAGTAAACGTGATGTCAAATTGTTTTTTTTTTTTAGTCAAAACTATATGTCCCTGGTTACATATTGTGTGTTTTGTCCTCCTCAAAAGTCATATGTCACCAGGTGTAAGAGGATTAGGAGATGGTTCTCCTAACAGCAGGATAATAAGGTAATTTTGAATGTCAGATCAGTCATTGTCATCAATTGGAGTTGTTGCATACAAGAGATTTTGTTTCTGGTAGCTGTGAAAGTCAAAATTGTTAATCAACTAGTATCAAAGCAGTTTAAGCAGAAAAATGACTAAATGCATAATAATGTTACTAATACTTTAAAAATGTTAAAGCAATAGCTTGGAAATCCTACAAAACTTAAATGCATGAAATAGTAAATTCAATATTATGACGAGAAGAACTTGGCTAACACAGTAATCATATAATTCAATAAAGAATTTAGTAAAGTTGAGATATGAAATTGAGTTTCGTGTCAAAATAAATATCCCTGGATATATATATATGTATATATATATATATATACATATTTATATACACTTTTAAGTATTATCTGTAAAGCTCTTGTCACTCAGAATCTGCTAAAGATACAAAAACATCTCTCATAAATGGAAGGGTTTTATGTGTGTTTATTCTAACTTGTGCAGGAAAGGTACCAGTTTCTAGAACTAAAGGCTTCTTAGATGGTGCAAATGGTTTGCCCTCTACTACCAGTCTTAGATTAGTGGTTCAGATACCCCTACTGGTGTCATGGAACAAAGGCCTGACTATGTATACTTATAAAGATTATAGCTGAGAAAACCTATGGAACAGTTTTACTCTGTAACAGAGTCACCATGAGTTGGAATCAATTTGATGGCAATGGATTTGATTTCTTTGGTTTAGACCTAGAACTAAAAACATTGGGTTTCATTAATATTGTTTATTGATGAGATACAAATGCTAAAGCAGTTCAAAGTATAACGTTTTCTGAAATTTTAAGTTTTCAAAATTCAGTGATTCTGTTTTCAGTCTATGCATTAATAAGACTTTAACCAAGGAATTAAATTGATTGGGTGAATAGAAGACCAGGTGTTTCATTAAAATGAATTTAAAATAATTCCGTCTCTTTTATTACTCTTTTAGCCATAAGTTGTCAGATTTATTTAGTGGTTTTAGTAATGAGTTTTTGTTTTTTCTTTTCCTTTTTGGCTGTAATAAATAGTGTAGACATTTCTGCTAAATTGTCCAGTGATTTTCATCCATTTGCACAAGTTGTTTATTGAGGTAGCAGGAATGTCAAAGTGAATTTATTGGTATTGATCACTAAAATAAACATGTCTGGTCCCAATGATCAAAGTATGCCAAGCTAAAGCCAAGTGCCGTCAAGTTTGATCTGACTCATGGTGACCCTAGGGGCCAAGATAGAACTGACCCCCAGAGTGGATGAAATAATATGTGTAAACCATGTGTAAAAATTTAAGTTTTTCCTCCTCTATTTAATCACCACCTGCTTTTTTTTTATGTATAAATCATGTATCAACCTTTTGTTTTTGAAGAGAGAAATTTTAGAAATATTTAACTCAGAACCTGGAACTATGTATCAGCTCAAGAATATTACTGCTGTTTTACTCTGTTGTTTTCCATGTCTTTTTCTTCCTACTGTGGTTTTTTTTTGGTGGCCTTATTATTTCCCTTTTCTGTGTACCTCTAGTTTCTCCAACTGTACTTGAGGCTCCTTTGTACTTGTTCTTTGTGCTAATAAATGCTTTGCTAATTCTGAGCAAGTCTTCTTTCCTACCTGGAAGTGACCCTTGTTTTAAACAGAAAATTACATGTGTGCCAGCCATTTTCCATAGGGCAAAGGTCTAGAGGAACCACCCTGTCAGTCCAGAGTTTATTGTTCCAAAGTACTTTCCACAGCCCCAAAACATCCTGTTTGTTTTGTTTGGAACCCTGGGCTGGGTAATAAAAAATGAATTTTATTCACAGAGTTTACTTACAGTTTCATTCGGAATTTTGAAGCCAATTAATTCTACTTTGAGTCCTAAGGTCCAGCAAGGTTTGTTGATTTAATGAGCACCAAAATGTTTCCTAAGGAAAAAAAAAAGTGATAGGATTTTTCTTTTGACAACAGTATTTCTAGTCATTATGTTTTACAATGGACCTTTCTGAGAATTTATCTGTCACTATACTTGTGTGTTGTTAGGTGATGTTGATTCCAACTCATAACAATCCTGTGTACAACAGAATATAACATTGCATGGTCCTTTGCCGTTTGATTTCTCTTTTTTTTTTTAAAATCAACTTATTATGTTTCAAGTGCAAGTTCAGAGTTCAAGTCAGTCTGTCGTTTAACTCCCACTTGCACTGCTGTGTGACTCTAGTTGCTCTCCCCGTAAGGTGACAGCAAACTCCTTTCCTCCCTGTATTTCTTTTGTCCATTCAACTAGCTCCTGTCCCCTCTGTCTTTCCATTTTGTCTCTGGACAGCAGCTGCCCATTTAGTCTCATGTACCTACTTGAGCTGAGAAGCATACTCTTCACCAGTACTATTTTATGTCTTCAGTGTAACTTTTTCTGAAGAGTTGGCCTTGGGAATAGTTTTAGTTCTGGGTTAACAGAGAGTACGGGGTACATGTCTTCTGGGTACCTCCAGTCTCATCATCTCTGGTGTTTTTTGCTAAAACTTAAGTTCTACAACCTACTTTTCCCCCACTCCATCAAGGAGTCTCTATTGTGTTCCCTGTCAAGATGGTAATTGGTGGTAGCTAGGCACCAGCTAGTTCTTTCAGTCTCAGACTGAGGGAGTCTTTGGTTCATGTGGCCCTTTTTTGTCTATTGTGGTCATAGTTTCCTTATGACTTCAGTGTTCTTCACTTTCCTTTGTTCCATGTTGGTCAAGACCAATTGATGAATCTTAAATGGCCACTTCCTAGCTTTTGACTGCAGACATCACTCACTGAAGTGGGATGCAGAATATTTTCTTAATAAACGTTCTTATGCCAGTTACTCAGATATCCCCCTAAACCATGGTTCTCAGACCTCCACCCCTGCAACTGTGTCCCTACAAGTGTTTCATTGTGTTTAGAAAACTTCCTAGGTTTTGGTTTAGTCTAATTGTGCTGCCTTATCCTGTGTTGTGTATTGTCTTTCCTTTCACCTAAAATAATTCTTGTCTACCCTGTGGTGTAGTGGTTAAATGCTACAGCTGCTAAGCAAATGATTGGTAGTTCAAATCCACCAGGCACTCCATGGAACCTCTATGGCGCAGTTCTACTCTGTCCTATAGGGTTGCTATAAGTCAGAATTGACTCAACAGCAGTGGGTTATAGCATCTAGTTAGTGACTACCCCCTTCTCTCCTTCCTCACCCTGGTAACCATCAAAGAATGTTTTCTTCTGTGTTTAAATCTTTTCTTGAGTCTTTAAATAAGTAGCGGTCTTACACAGTATTTGTACATTTGTGACTAATTTCACTCAGCATAATGCCTTCCAGGTTGCTCCATGTTGTGAGAAGTTTCACAGATTCATCATGGTTCTTTATTGTGGCATAAAATTTCATTGCGTGAATGTATCATAATTTGTTTATTCACTCATTGATGGGTACTTAGTTTGTTTCCGTCTGTTTGCTATTCTGAACAGTGCTGCACTTTGTTTTTCTACTTTAGTAATACTTTACTTATCCAGGGCCTCTTCTCTTTGAATATGAAGTTGGTGGTTTGTTTCTCCATCACATCAATAAATATCGCTGGAATTTGAATCAGGATTGTGTTGTATCTGCAGCTGGCTTTGGGTGGCACAGACATTTTCACGATGTTGAGTCTTCCATGAGCAAAAGTGTTTTCCACTTATGTAGGTCTATTTTTTGTTTCTTGCAGTAAGAAATGTTTTGTAGTTTACTTCTCGTAGGTTTTTTACATCTCTCTTTAGATTTATTGCTCAGTATTTTATCTTCCTAGGTGGCTATTGTAAAGCATATTAATTTGATGATTTCCTTGTTGATGTTCCCTTTGTTAGTGTGGAGGAATCTAGTTGATTTTTCTATGTTTAGTGTTTGTCCTGATGCTTTGCTGAATTCTTATTTGTTTCAGTAGATTTTTTTGAGGACTTTTTTAGAATTTGCTGCATATAAGATCCTGTCATCTGCAAATAGAGTTACTATTACTTCTTTACTAATATAAACAAACAAAAACCAAACCTAATGTTGTCGAGCTAATTCCAACTCATAGTGACTCTATAGGTCAGAGTAGAACTGCCCTGTAGAGTTTCGAAGGAGCCCCTGGTGGATTCAAACTGCTGACCTTTTGGTTAGCAGATGTAGCACTTAACAACTACACCACCAGGGTTTCCTTTATGGATGCCCTTTATTTATTTATTTTTTTCTAGCCTAATTGCTCTGGCTAGAACCTCCAGCACAGTGTTGAATAAAAGTAGTGATAAAAGGCATCCTTGTATGGTTCCCATTCTCAAGGGGAGTGCTTCCAGACTCTCTCCATGTGGGGTGATGTTGGCTTTTGGCTTTGTATATGTGTCCTTTATTATATTGAGATATTTCCCTTCTATTCCTATTTATTATGAATCGTTGTTGGATTTTGTCAAATGCCTTTCTCTGTCAATTGATAAAAGCATATGTTTCTTGTCTCTTTTATATAGGTAGTTGATTACAATGTTTTATTAATGTTGAACTGTCTCTGCGTACCTGGCATAAATCCCTGTTGGTCATGGTGAATTATTTTTATTATTTTTTGATATGCTGTTGAATTCTACTGGCTATAATTTTGTGACTATTTTTGCATCTACATTCATGAGGGATATTGTTTTGTAATTTTCTTTTTCGGTGATGTTTTTGTCTCGTTTTGGTATCAGAGTTATGTGAGCACTGCTTTTGCTGTGTCCCAAAGGTTCTGGTGGGTTGTGTTTTCACTCTTACTTGATTCTGTGAATTTGTTAATTCTGCCATTAATTTGTTCTATAACTCAGTAGTTTTTGAGTAAGGTATTGTTTAGTTTCCGTACGTGATTCTTTTTCCATTGCTTTTTTTGTTACTGATTTTTACTTTTATGGCTTTATGATCAGAAAAGATTCTTTGTAATATTTCAATGCCTTAGATTCAGTTGCTTTATGGCATATTATGTGGTCTCTTCTGGAAAATATGTGCTGGCAAAGAAAATATACTGGGCTGCTGTTATTGGAGTGTTCAATATACGAAGTCTGTCAATTCAGTTTGTGCAGACTCACCCTAGAAAAAGTGTTAAGTACTTCATTGCTGAGTATCACTATGGTTTCTTTGAAGTATTCCCTTTGGGAAGCTAAGCACTGATGCCAACACCTAGTTCATCCTTCAAAGCAATTTTGGAACTCTTCTGGAAAGACCATTCGAGCTTTCATCAGAGTACCCTTGATGTCCTGAATATCATCAAAATGTCTTCCTTTCAGTATTTCTTTTACGTTCAGGTAAAGAAAAAAGTTATTGGGGCCCAGATCAGGTGAGCAGGGAGGGTGTCCCAATACAGTTATTTGTGTACTGGCTAAAATGTTCCTCAAAGACAGCTATAAAATTAAGTTTGCAAATTTGCCACCATGTCACCATGTCTTCGTGCTCAATAGTCATTCCAGAAGCAGTTACAAAATTGTTCTGAGGGGTGGACTAGCCACTGGTATCAGTGCCTAACTTCCCAAAGGAGTACTTCTAAGGTGACTGTAGTGATATTCAGCAATGAGGTATGTAGCACGTCGAACAATTAAGTTTGCAAACTTAATTATGAGACCTCAAATGTCTGTGACTTTAGGTTGGTTGATTGTGGCATTTAGATCTACCTTGCCTTTGTTAGGCTTCTTTCTGGGTGTTCTAAAAGTGGTCTGTGGAAGTCTTCTGCTATTATTGTGAAGTTTTTAATGCGGTTAAGATTTTGTTTCACAGACTATGGAGTCTTGTCTTTGGTTGTGTAAATATTTAATATGGAGGCATTTGGCTGGATGCCTTCTTGGTATATTGACCTTTTAACCATTATTAATGTCTTTCCTTATCCATTGTGGTGGGTTCTTTTTTACAGCCTATTTTGCCAGAAATTAATATTGCCACTACTGTTCTGTTTTGATTGTTATTTTGTTGATATATATTTTTTCCATATTTTGAATTTTAGTGTGTTTGTGTCTTTAAGATAACCTCTGTTGTACACAGCATACTGATGGATCTTTTTTTCCAGTCAATTCTACTGTTTATTGTTGCATTTAATACATTTATATTCATTGTAATTATGGATAGGCCTGAATTTAGTGTTGTCACTTTTATATCCTTTTTTTTTTTTCTACATTGTTGACATTCTCTTGGTTACACTTAATTTTCTGGGTTGAGTCATTTTTCTTTAGGTATTTTCTTTTTATCTTTTTCACTGTTTTTCATTGTTGGATGTGTATTTACTGACTCTTCATGCTTTTCTTACTTTGATGTGTGGGATTTTTAGCTTACTTTGTATTTATCTATTTACCACTATTTTTTCTAAGCTTAAGCTAATATTTCATTTCTTTATACCACCTCGATTTCCTTCTCCATGTGAAAGATCAATTAGTACATGTTTTAGTTCATCTTTTTTGTTGTAATGTTATATTTTACACAATGATGTCTCGGTTTTCCTAAATTTTAGTGTTTTGGTTTGATTTATTTTTGTGATTTCTGTATCTGGATTTTCATCTGCTTGTTCTATCCTGCATTCCAGTCATAGATTGTTATCTGCTGTTACTGATTTTCTGAGATAGACTGCCTTTAGTATATCTTGTAACTTTGGTTTGGTCTTGGCCAATTCCCTAAACTTGGCTTGTTTTGTGTTTTGTCTGCTCTCCTTCCTGATCTCTGGAAGAGTTCTGCATGTTAATCTTCTGTGTTCTGCCTCTGATAATTATAGGAAGTTCTTTTCATCTTTTTTTTTGTGGTATTTCTCTGAAGCCATCATGATCTGTCTCTTCATGTGATTTTATATTGACTATTGTCTTACAGCCATCAATAATTTATTGTATTCATTTATTGTATGTTTGCTTACTGTGTCCTAGCTTCTTGTTTGTTTTGTTTTGATATGCCCAAATGCTTGATCATATAAGCTAATTTGATTTTTGGCACCTTTGAAATTCTGACATCTTGTCACCAGGTGGTGAGAGCTATTCCGAGGCCTTTGAGCCCAGTAATCCATTCACTTTTCTTGTATAGCTTCAGTTGAGGTATCCAGGTAGGTCAACAAGTGTTTGTTGCAGGCTCTCACCTACACTCCTAGATGGGCAGGGGGATGACATTTGCCTCTTAGTGTCTTTGAGGGAAGCATTTCCATATTCCCTAGAGTATATGAGTGGTATGTTTTGCAGCTGTACTATACAGATGCTCACTGCTGTTGGCTGTAAGAACTGGACCCCTGTGGCAGATGACTATGTAGTGTGGGTGGAGCCACGAGTCCTCAGTAGGTAGGTGAGGACCCTGCTTAATAGGCTTTTCAGTGTCAAATGTCAGGTTCCTACATTTCCACTATATGGCTAGTGTAGTCAAATTAGGGCTCAGGAATGTAATCTGTTGTACTGTTCCAAAGAAGGCATAGTGGACCACCCGTGATAGGTCTATTCCGGGGTGAAAGATACTCAAAGGCCGTGGATGCCTTGTACTTCTGCCTAGGCAAAGGAACTGTTGAGCCTTGCATTCCTTGCTTAGGGGAGCTCACAGATTATTTTTACCCTTTTTGACAATTTGTTCCCTCTACAGGGCTGGGAGATGGCTCAGAGCACAAAAGGTTCCTACTTCTGACCCTGGTGGGTGCATTTCTGTAGTGGGCTCAGGCCCAGTGCAGAGCTAGAGGAGGCCAGGTAAAAAGGAGAGAGGTTTATCCCAAAGGAAAATTTTTTGATCCACAAGTGGTAGATTAGATGCAAGTTACTTATCTTTTGATGGTCTAGTGCCACTTTGCAGTGATGTTGAAGGTGTGAGTGGACTATGTCTCGTGGTCTTTCCAATGTGGAAAACACGTTCTGAATGTTACTGCTAGTCTCATCATACCCTTGCCAGTAGATCTGCCTGCAGAGTGCTGATTCCTGTTTGCTGGGTCAGGTTTGGCGACTCCTTGCTGCTTCCAGATTGTTCTGTCTTTTCCTAGCTGCTGAATCTGATTTCACAACTTTGCCTTTGATGTTTAGGTTTCCTAGAATGTCATATATAATTTTTTTTTTTCTGTTTTTTTTTGTTGTAAAAAAGATCACAGGCAGCATTTGATTGCTCCTCCATCTTGGACCCATTTCCTCACTTACAGTCTTTATGTGCCTTGCACAATAAATGAGTGTCATGTAGCATGCCAGGATAAAGTTGTGACTGTTAAAAAGAAGGCCAGGGAGAGAATTTGAAGGGGATGAGCTGCTGAGTGAGTCAGTCAGATCATTGTGATAGGAACGTGCAGAAGGCATAGCATGTGCAGAAGTACAGAACTATGGTGGAACTTGAAGGGTATGAATATTAAGAGGGGAGACTGTAAAGATATCTTGGTTCTTCATCATGAAAGCATGCTGTATACTCTTCTAAGATTTTTTTTTATCTTTATTGTAATGGAGAAGGAGACTACTGAATGATTTTAAGAGATATAGTGACCTACTAAGATTTGTGTTTTGGACATACCAATTCTGTGCTTGTACTGAGGTTAGCTCTGCTTGAGTTAAACTTTGAATTAATATGTTGGGCTGTGATGTGTGCTATATCAAACTTGCATATGATATCTGGTTTCAAATTTCTATTGGAAAAGTACCTTACAGTCAGTGAATCATGTCTTAAAGGTACAAATTGTCTAATTATATCGCTGTATTTTGAGCTTTACACAGGTAATAAGCTTTGCATGATAGAAGTGTGTGTATGTGTGTGTATGATTATGTGTGATTAAACATGTATATTATCTTTATAAATATTTATGGAAAAAATAGTCAAAGGAAGCTGAGGGAAAAGAAGTCTGGAATGTTATTCAAAAAAGATTCAGAATGGCCAGATGTTTATGTCTGAAATGAATACTTATGGATATTTATGATTTCATTCTTTTAGTACATTTATTGATGTGATGCACACTCAGAGACTATGGATAAAATGATGTTCACATTTGGCATAACTGTGACACTATGCCAAAACCAGAACACTGACACTGGTATAGTCCAAAGAACTTACTGAGATTTCACCTGTGTCAGGAATTGGATTGTTTCTTCCAGAAATATGTGTCAGCTTAGTTAGGCCATGATTACTGGTGCTGTGTAGCTGTTTTTCATTTTGTGATTGTTGTAATTTTCAGATATTGTAAATTCTAATCTCTGTCTGTGGTTAACGAAGAAAGATTTGATTATGTTAATGAGAATTAGGGTGGGATATGACTCCTTTAGCCAGGTCACATCCCTTATCCAGCATAAAGGGAATTTCCCTGTAATGCGGCATGCACCACCTTTTGTCTTACAAGAGGTGAAAGGAAAAGGAAGCAAGCGGAGTCTTAGAGACCTCATACCCCAAGAAAGCAGTGCCAGGAGCAAAGCATGTCCTTTGGACCTAGGATTCCTGCACAGAGATCCTCCTAGTCCAGGGGAAGACTGATGAGAATGACCTGTCTCCAGAGCTGACAGAGACAGAAAGCCTTCCCTTGGAGCTGACACCTTGGCTTTGGACTCCTAGTCTACTAGAATGTGAGCAAATGAATTTTACCAGACTGAGAAAATCTAGCCTACTAGACTGTGAGACAATAAATTTATCTTTGTTAAACCATTCACTGGTGGCATTTCTGTTATAGCAATACTAGATGACCAATTTTACGTGCACTCATTTATGAGTATTCTGTGTGTAACAGTCTGTGATATTTTTTATATGTGGAACTGTATGTAACCACCGCTGGAATCGAGATGCTTAAATGTACCATCCAAACACTTGCTGGTGCTACCGCTTTAGAAGGTTTCTTTGGCCCTGCTTCTTACTATCTATTCTTTTAGCCAAGCCAGCCAAATGCCATCTACTCTTTTAGACAAACTTGAACATTTGTGTAGTCATGAGTTTTAGCATTGTTGCACATTACCGGAAATGTATACTTTTTCCTCTGTGAAAACAAAGTAATAGACATTTCTGCTTTATGAAGTCCTAAGAGTTGTTCCACAAATACACTATTTTCTGAGCTTAGCTGGATCCTTCCCATGGCAGGGGAGAGCTGCCACTCTGGGGCTATCTATAGTCAAGTTAATAGATCACTGGTAACAAATATCTTATCAGCACAATACCTTCCCCTGGCTTTGCACTATTTGGGTTCTAGTTTAATCAGTGGTAGTGTATAATTAACCTACTGGTCACAACTATCGTGATTACATGTGAAATTTCCACAGTAGAGGCACCTTAATCAGCTTGGGTAATGATCAAGAACCTAGATCTCTTTTGAGGATTCTTCGCTTGTGTTGAAAAATTGACTGTACTCCAATAGCTTGGAGACCAAAAAATCTACCGCAAGTGGCTTATTTTATTCACGTCCACATTTCATTCAACTCTCTGTGTCTGAAAAGCCCCAGTGCTGCTATAATGCTCACTGAGGATAAACTTAACACATCTCATTTTATCTTCTTCAAATTAGTGGTTCGAGAAAGCAGAGTTCTAGATTTTCTTCAAATTTTCTCCTATGCTGCCTGAGTTCTTCCTGAAGATCTATAAATAGATCTGTAAACATTTTCTCCAATTGACTTTATTTCATTTTCTGTTTAATAACTTATCCTGTCTGGTTCTTTGGAAAATTATCTAAGGTAGAGCATTTATTATTTCGACAGATAGGTACTGCGCATATCCTGTGTTCCAAGCACTGTTTGAAGTGTTAAGGTCATACCAGTGAACACAATAGGCAAACGTCTCTGTTCCCATAGAACTTATCTTCTAATGCAGAGGAAAAAATAGGAATTAAAACAGATAATATACCATATGGGACTGTATTAATGTCCTAACCAGTGACCAGTTGTTGTTGAATCGTTTCCAACTAATGGTAACCCTGTGTGTTGACCCTGGAGTTTGTCAGGTTTTTGAAGGCTGATATTTTGAAGTAGATCTCTAGGCTTTTTCTTCTGAACCTTCTTTTGGTAAACTTGAACTACCAACATTTTGGTTTGAATTTGTTAACTGTCTGCATCAACCGGGGACATAATTAGTGTCCCGGGACTATCATAACAAAACATTAAAAGCTGGGTAAGTTAAAAGAGCAGAAATTTATTATTTCAAAATTCTGCAGGATGAGAGTCCTGAATTCTAGGTGTCAGCAAGACCATGCTTTCTTTTAAGATTGTAAAGGCAGATGTCTTCTTGTCTCACCTGTGAGCCAAAGTTTTCTTTCATTTGTATCTGTGAAGTAACTCTAGTGTCACATGATTTTCTTCCCTGTGAGTGTTTCTGCTCTTCTTTAATTTTGTGATACCACTCAGTTTGGATTAGAACCCACCCTACTTCTTCATGACCTCATGTTATCTGATAACATCTTCAGAGAACCAATTTTCAAATGAGGTAACGTTCACAATTGCCAGGGGTTTCGGGACTACATCATAAATTATTGGGGAACAGAATGGCGAGAAGGTGCTAGGAGAATGAGTGTTCTGTTCATATAAATTATTTGTGCCTTGCAGCACACTTCCCTTGAAGGAAATGATGCATAAATTTGTGGGTGGATGCATCAGATATGATCAGTAATTTGAGTACACCTTCAAGATGAACCCCCGGCTGTTAAGTGGTCTGGCCTTTAGGCTTCATCAGGATTTAGTTGCAGGCTAAGATCTAGCTGTTTCAGAAAAAGATGGTTCTTCACCCAAAGGTTGTTTATTTGTGCTTTAGAATCCTAAGCACTTGGAGTACTTAGCCACTTGTACCCAGTAGATGCCTCCTTTTATTAGGTTCTTAACCTTTACTTCAAGAGACTTACCAGACTATTTTGCCAAAGACATTTGTCTGTTTTTGACAATTCTTGCATACTCTTGAGATAATCAGACTATCAGCTTCTCATGGTCTCATGAGAAAGTTCTTGGATGGCAAGTTGTAAAAATTTTTGGCACATTCTCTTGGTGTATGCAAAGAAAACAAAGTACTTATTAGTCATAAGGACAGCACTGTAGAGATTTCTGCAGCTCACTGTTCTAAGCTGTCTTCCTTGTCTTGGATATTTTTGTCTAGTTATTTTATTTGATAATAGGAGAACCTTTAGCTTCTATTTTTAGGAAAACAGATGCCCTAAGTGGCTACTTATTTGCTATAAATTCTATAATCAGTGTTCGTTTAACTTTTCGTATAATTCTTCTAATCCTCCATCTGGTGTCATTATGGTTGAAATAATTTTATTAATTGTGTTTCAGTGGAGAGTTCCTATTTCTGTTCTTCTGAATGTGTCTTTTGTTTGTTTTCACTTTTAAATAATATTTTTGCTGGGTATGGGATTCAAGGGAAACGTGCTCTTGAACATCGAGCAGCTAAAGCAAAAGGAAGGAATGACAATGTAAAAGAACTGAACAGCAGATTTCAAAGGGCAGCTCAAAAAGACAGAATGAAGTATCATAGTGATGTGGGCAAGAGCTGGAAATAGAAAACCAAAAGTGAAGAACTTGCTCTGCATTTCTCAAGCTGAAAGAAGTCAAGAAGAAATTCAAGTCTCGAGTTGCAATAGTGAAAGATTCTACAGGGAAAGTGTTAAACGACTCAGGAATCATCAAAAGAAGATGGAAGGAATACAGAGTCTCTATACCAGAAAGAACTGGTTGACATTTAAGCATTTCAAGATCGGAAACTGATGGTACTGGAGAAAGAAATTGAAGCTGCACTGAAGCACTGGGAAAAAACTAGGCTCCAGGAGTTGATGGAGTATCAATTGAGATACTTCAACAAACGGATGCACCACTGGCAGTGCTCACTTGTCTATGCCAAGACATTTGGAGGACAGCTACCTAGCCAAGCAACTGGAAGAGATACATATGTATACCCTTTCCCAAAAAAGGTGATCCAACCAAATGTGGAAATTACTAAACAACAGCATTAATATCACATGCAAGTAAAATTTTGTTAAAGATCATTCAAAAGTGACTGCAATGATATATTGACAGGAAACAGCCAGAAGTTCAAGCTGGATTCAGAAGACGACAGAGAATCAAGGTTGCTGATGTCGGATGGATGTTGGCTGATAGCTAGTTTAGATGTTTACTTGTGTTTCATTGATTATGCAAAGACGTTCCACTGTGTGGATCATAACAAATTACAGGTAACATTGTGGAGAGTGGGAATTCCAGAACACTTATTGTGCTCATTCTGAGTCTGTATTATGGATCGAGAGGCAGTTGTGTGAACAGTACAAGGGGGCACTGCATGGTTTAAAGTCAAGAAAGGTATACGTCAGGGTTGTCTACTTTCCCTATACCTTTTCAATCTGTATGCGGAACAAATAATTAGGAAAAAGAATAAGGCATCAGGATTTGTGGAACACTTGTTGACAACCTGCTTTATGCAGATGACACATCTTTCCTAGCTGGAAGTAAAGAGGATATGAACCACTTACTGATGAAGATGAAAGACCACAGACTTCAGTATGGATTGCACCTTGACAACTGGACCAGTAAGCAACATTGTGATAAATGGAGAAAGTACTGAGGTTGTGAAGGATTTCATTTTATTTGGCTTCACAATCACTGCTCATGGAAGCGGCAGTCAAAAAATCAAAAGATGTACTGCATTGGGAAAATCTGCCATAAAGATCTTTAAAGTACTGAAAAGTAAAGATGTCACTTTGAGGAATAGGGTCAACTTGACCCAAGCCCTAGTATTTCCAGTCACATCATATGCATGTGAAACCTGGGCAATGAATAAGGAAGAAGAATTGACGCCTTTGTATTGTGGTGTTGGAGAAGAATATTGAATGTACCGTGGACTGCCAGAAAAAGAAATAGATCTGTTCCAGAAGTACAACCAGAGTGTGCTTGGAAAGCAAAGATGGGGAGATTGTGTCTTAAGTACTTTGGACATGTTGTCAGAAGGGATCAGTCCTTGGAGAAGTACAACTACTTGGTGGAGTGGAGGCTCATTGAAAAAGAGAAAAACCCTCAACAAAATGGGTTGACACAGTGGCTGCAAACGTTGCCTTAAGCATAAAAACAATTGTGGGCATGGCACCAGACTAGATAGAGTTTCATTCTGTTCTACACAGAGTTGCTTTGAGTTGGAAGTGACTCAGTGGCACCTAACAACAACAACATGGAATTCTAAGGTACACAGTAAAAATTTGTTTTATTTCATTTTACTCATGTATTTACTTCTGATGAAGTTTTAACATGTTACTATTTTTTTCCTATTTTAAGGTTATGTTCTAGACTTTTGTGTACTGTGATCTCTTTATAGTACTTGGATTTTTATTTTTCTCTTGTTTAATCTCAAAAATCTTTCAGATTCCAGGATCTTTGGATGATTTTTTTTTAATCAGTTCTAGGAAAGTCTTAACTGTTATCTCCTCAATTATTGCTTCTAGTCCATTCTGTTCTGACCTTTTGGGACTCCAAAATCACAATGAATTTCCACATGTCATTCTTCTGATTCAAATGCTCTCATAAAAAAAGGAAAAGAAAAATTATTGCTGGTCTTTTCTGATGTCCTCCTTGTCATCCCCAATTAAAAAAAAATAATGTTTTTAGTGGGATGAGGAGTTATCTTGAATCACATATCCCACTATTCCACAAGATCTCTTTTCCTAAAGCCTTTTTTATACTCAGGTTCAAGGTCCTTTGGCCTTCAAAATGTTTTGTTGTTCTCAATTTCCGTTATATAAGCAGAAGTCTTTGGTGGCTCTTGAATGAATTTGGAATTGATCAGGTTAGTTGAAATTTTTTCCCAATTCTCTTCTCCATCCTACCAGCAAAAACAGTGGATCATCTGCCTTACAATCAAAACAAAAGCATGAATTTAATTTTAATAAATTCTTTGCAACATAGAAAAAAGTACAGTCTTTAAATTTTCTCCCAAGCTGTCTAATTCAGCTACCAACATGAACTCCAGTTGCTTAAGATTGTTTAGATATCTGAAGCCTCTGGTCTGCAGTTCTCTTCGGTTCCCTATAGATAGTATCACTTTCCTGTTGTCATCCTCTTGAATTAACTTAATGCACAACAAGAATTTCATGGTTTCTAGTAGATCTCTCCATTATGAGCTACTTGAGTTATGTTTTGCCATAGATGGCCACAGAAGTAAATTTTTCTGAGTGATCTTGAAAATGTATGTAAAACCTAAAGGGGAGATATAAAGTACAGACAAGCAAATATACCTAATACAGTAATCAAATATCAGGTAAATTCATCGTTTTATTATAATCACAATGAAAGTTTAAGTACCACTTTTATTGAAAAATCAACATCTCTAAAATGAATGTTGACAATACAAGAAGTCATTCTGAAAAATAGAGACAAATGCTATCAAATATGAGTGCATGTTTTAAAAGGTATGTCCTTTTAAAAAATGTTTCTCAAAATAACAATAGAGATCAATAAAACAGTACAGAAAGTGGTGGAATGTTAAGCAGTTAATATAAAAAAGCTAATATAGCATCAGAAATATTCAGTAAGCACAGTCATAAAATTGTGAAGAAGTTTATGAATATAACTAAGTAAAGAACAGTATACAAATTTTTCAGTAGGTTAAGAAGCTAAGCATAAAATAGTTTAGAAAGGCTAGGAAAAAGTAGAAATTAATATTTAAGATTTCATAGAATGGAAGGTTTTTAGGATTAAAATTACAGTAGCAATGACTGACTCAGTGGATTTCTGCCCTATTATGTGATCTGGATTATTATTGCTGTAAGAGTACAGAAATACAACACAGAGGAACACATCATTAGATTTGACTGTACAGACTATAAGTCCCTTGAAACCCAGAGCTGTGTATTTTATCTCTGCATTATACCTCCTCAGTGTCTTTCTAGTATTCATTCCAGTGACACTTGCTAAGTGTTTCAGTCAGGCCAAATCAGAGAAAGAGAGTACCATGGAGTGTTAAGAGAAGACAGAAAAGGTTACTTGACCCAGTCTGAAGGAATCCTAGTGGTGCAGTATTTAAATCTGGGCCCAACCCAGAAGCATCAGGAGAGAAAAAGACCTGGTAATCTGTTTTGTAAAGACCATAGCCCAGAAAACCCTATAGGGCCGTCCTCCTGTGGCATGGGGTAACTGATGAGTCAGAATTGCTGTGATGGCACCTAACAAGAACAATAGCAATGCAGTCTGAGAAGGAATAAATTTTGGGGAAGTTCTGTTTTTGACAGTGTTGTCTTCCATTCAAATATTAAAGAATGTCAAAGAAAATCACTTGGCGTAACTTGGAACCTAAACTAAAGTGTTATAATATACAAAGTCTTCAGATAGTTCACAAGGTAAATACTTCTCAGCAGTTCTGCTGTTGCATAGCATCCTATTTCCTGTACAGGATCTTTAGAAACATTCTCTGTTTCCCTCAACTTATTCAGTACCTTCATGTCTTAATAGAAGACACGGCTTTACACTTCAGAGATAAAATAGAAAGCAAGACAGAAGATTGCTCTCTCAAGTTCTCATTATTCCACCGAAATGAGCACATACCACTACTAATTGCCTGTGACATGAAAGGGGTATCCTTCCAAGTGGTTAACGATAAATCTTCTCTGGATCTCATCCTCTCTAAATTCTGGTATCTGGTTGAGCTTGTGTAAGGATTGTTGAAGGCCCCAAATTTATGACAAAACAACATCTGAAATTTAGTTTCATCATGTAGAGGCTTGAAAACAATGTTAAGAAGGTTAGACTTCAGGGAAGAGGGGATACTTGAGTTTTGTTGACAGATGAGATGCTGAAGAGATTACAGTGTTAAGGAAGGTATATCCAGGTAGATGGAAGAAGTCATGCAAAAGTGGGTTATGTTCAACAAAGGGTGAATGATCTGTTGTAGCTTAAAACTGATGTTCCCATGGAGGAAGAATGATAGCTATGACTAGAAGATAGTGTGTAGTGTTTTATGATGGACCTCTTCTAAATTGCTAGAGTTCCCGGATTGCTCACATGATGAAACAGTGGACTACTAACCGAAAAGTTGGCGGTTCAGACCTACCCAGATGTGCCTCAGAGAATTGAATTGTACCACCTTCCCCAAGTACCTGTCAAATTAACTAGGCCATGATTCCCAGTAATGTGTGAACTGTCTACCATTTGTCATCTGGTGTGATTTTCCTATATGTTGTAAGTCCTGTCTCTGTTGATTTGCTCCAGAAAGATCACAGATTTTCAAAACCCTATGTAGTACAGTTCTGGACTGCACACTTGGGGTCGCCATGAGTGGGAATTGACTCTACAGCAATTAAAAATAACAATGATTACAAATAGAAGAGTTTAATTTTGTAATTAGTATTCAGCCAATACAACTTTTGTTGTATTGTTGTATTTGTTGTACGCCGATTACAAAATATCTTTTTAAAAATGGGTGTTATAGTCTGTGTGCATTTTAGTGAATGCTTTTGTCTGTGTACCTTGTATACATTTAATCTTTGACTTTTCAAAATATTGTATCAGATATTTTAAGTATAGGATAAAAACCTAGCAATAATTTTATCTTGCCTTTAAAAATGTTATAGTAAAACAGAGAGCTGAATCTCGTTATTTATTTACAGCCTATATTTTTCTCATAGCAGGTACCCATATTAGGTTGATGTCTTTATGAGCCATTCATTTACCACCTTTAGCTATGGCAATAATATACAATTTCATTTTTATCTCAAAGGAAGTGTCCTTTAGCTAGCTTTTTGTCAGCTGGTACTAGCATGATGAAACTATAGCTTATTTATTATGAAACTACAGGTAAGCTTCTATTTAGATTGCATAAAATTTTCCTTTTTACATTCTTATTCCTTGCGCCTGAATCTACCTTTTTGTTATTTCACATCTGGCCTTTTGAAGTAGCTTCAGTCTTTGGTTTCCAGTCCTAACCCATTTGATTAATTCAGTTTTGGTCATGCCATTGCTCAATGAATGCGTAAGTATCCTCACACATTCTCCGTGGCCTAATGGACACAGTTTAAACTCTAACTTTCAGTGACCAACAAGTCTCATGTCAAATTATCTGTTTGTCTATATTCATTCATATGAAGTCATATAAGTAGTAGTTTCTTCCCTCAATCATCCTCTTCATTCATGTTGCCCTATTCAGATAACTGTGTTGTTTACTACTTTATTATTATTTTTTCTTAATATGCAGATTTCCTGCCTTTAAGGTAATTTTTTCGTAGTTGAAATCTATCCTACAGTTAAACTGTTAGGTTTCTCACTGTTCTAGGCTATAATTGATCTCTAAGGATCTTTTGCTCATAATTATCTTTTCTTTTACTGCCTGATTATTTCTAGTATTTAACTATGTAAATATGTATTGAGCTCATAATAGAGGCCAAATGTTTATTGTTGAGGATAAAAAAGAAAAGACAGTGTCCATTCCACTGAGGTGATTGCATTTCTGTGTAGCAATCCACTGATGATTTTGGTATATGGTAGCTCTCAGTCTATACTGACAATTGTATTAATTTAGTCATGGTAATTCTTTATTACTACTTCCCAACAAAACAAAAAACGAAACAAAACACAAAACAACTCCTAACCACCATATAGGACAGAATAGATGTGTACTACAGAGTTTTTAAGGCGAGCAGGACAGATTTGAGCTGCTGATCTTTTGGTTAACAGATGTAGCATTTAACCACTACGCCACCAAGGTTTTCTCTTTATTGCTAGTGATTGCGAAATAAATGTCGGTGAGAGAGGAACACCCAACCTTCTAAGAGAGAATAACAAAAAGAATGATTTCTCTGTCCCTTGTTTGTATTCTTAATGTCTCTTGGCTTTTCCTTCTGGGAAATTGGGAGGGCTAAGAAACAGGCACAAGGTTTTATTCCCTAGAATCTGGGTAAGAAAGACCCAAAGCTGAAGCCACAGAATAAACATAATCAGGATCCCAGTTCCTAGATGTAGGAAAGCTTGAATACTAGGACAGTTTCTAAAGAATCGAGTTCCTATACCTGTGTATTAATTTTCTAAACAGAGAGTACATGGAGAATAAACGGTGAGTTTGAAGCAAAGATTCTGCATTAGATTTGGGTAGTGGCATCTGTTGTTAGTCGCTGTCATGAATTGAATTGTACCACCTTCTCCAAGTACCTGTCACATTAACTAGGCCATGATTCCCAGTAATGTGTGAACTGTCTACCATTTGTCATCTGATGTGATTTTCCTATATGTTGTAAGTCCTGTCTCTGTGATATGATGAATGGCAGTTATGTTAATGAGGCATGACTAAATCTGCAAGATTTAAATTGTATTTTAAGCTAATCTCTTTTGAGATAGAAAAGAGAAGGAAGCAGAGAGACATGAGAACCTCATACTACCAAGAAACAAGAACCAGGAGAATAGTGAGTCCTTTGGAACAGGGATACCTGCACTGAGAAGCTCCTTGACTGGGGAAGGTTAAAGACAAGGACTTTTCTACAGAGCTGACAGAGGGCAGAAGCCTTCTCTTGGACATGGCACTCTGAATTTGGACTTGAAGCCTACTGGACTGTCAGAGACTAAATTTCTGCTTGTTAAAGCCATTTACTTGTGGTATTTATGTTAATAGAAGTACTAGATGACTAAGACAGTTGTCCATGAGTTGATTCTGAGTCATGGCAGCCCTGTGTGTGCAGATTCAAACTGTTTCAGAGAGTTTTTAAGGTCTGTGAACTTTCTGAGGTAGATGGCCTGGCCTTCCTTCCAAGTCACCCCTGTGTGGGTTAGACCTGCCATGCCTGGTAGTCCAATGCTTAACATTTGTCCCACTCATGGACTCTAGTGGCATATAGAGAAAATGAAAAGAAAATATCTGATGTAGAGGAAAAGAATATTTTTATTGGATACTTAGGTTTTGTTATTTTCATTTGGTTTGTTTATTTGTTTGCTGTTTTTGACATTAGAGGAAATTGCTAAGGACACTAAGCAAAATAGAATTTGTTCTGGGGTAATAAATAAACCAAACCCATTACTGTCAAGTGGATTCAGACTCACAGTGACCCTATAGGACAGTCAGCTCAGAAGATCTAGTCTGTATAGAAGTAAACCATATCTTTCTTCTGTGGTGTGACTGATGGCTTTGAACTGAACTGCCTAGCTTTCAGTTAGCAGCCAGGAGCTAAACCACTATACTACCAGGGATCCTTCTCTGAGGTAATTAGCTATACCAAAAAAAAAAAGAACAGAAAGAAAAGAAAAAAGAAATTGAAATCTTATATCACTGACCAAAATAAATCTTCCAACTGTCAACTCACCATTTTTGTTTGATTTATTTCAGCTACTTTGAATTTAATATGTGCCAAACCAAGCAAATCCTCTTCCTCCTGTGACCCATATTTCTGAGAACAATATCCACTCTCTTATAGGGTAACTTGAGAGTCATCTTTAAACTCTCACTGTGATATACAATTCAATCATCAAATGCTGTTGATGTCATAGACAAAGACAAAATATCTTTGAATGCATCTACTTCTCTTGTTCTGTTCCAGACTTCTATGATTTCTCACTTGGACTACTCGTTAGCTGAGAGATATTGCCCTCCAGGCCATTCTCTGCTCTGCAGCCAAGGAAGTAATTTTGAAACACTAAGCCAAGTATATCTTTCCTCTTTATAATTCAGAAACATTTGAGTGCTTTACATTTGTCTTAGGAGAAAGACCAGAAATCTTAAGATGGCCTGCAATGCTGCATGGTCCCCTTGTTTGTCTCTCAAACGGTATCTTATGCCATACTCTCCCCTACACATCTCCAGCTACATTTTTTAAAAATCATATCAGAACTCATATTACATTGGTTTGTCAAATGATTATTTTTCTTCTTAGTCTCCCCCTTCACCTAATTTAATCTTTGTTAACTGGCACATCATAGTTCAAACATCTTTTCATTAGTAGATTTTCTTTGCAATAGACTTTAGACTACATGTGCACAAGGACTGTCAGTTTTTGCTCACTATTGCATTATGTTGAAATTAAAATATTTTTACATGGTGCATCATATGCAGTTTACAAATATTTTTAGAGGATAGAATTTAAAAGGCCAACATGCGAAAAGGTTGAATTATTAAAAGAATGTAAAGCTAGCCAAGCCGAGTGCTGCCGAGTTGGAGTTGAGTATTTATCAAGTTTGTGAATGGAGAAAAACTTCCCTGCAGTACAAAAAGACTCTAGAAGTATGTCTCTTAAGAAAATGAATGACTTAATTTGATTTAAAGTGTCCCGATGTACACACAGGTATACGCACACGAACCTTCACAAGTTCAAAGGCAGATAACACCCTGGCAAAGTATAGCAATTGATTGACTTCTTCATTGTTTAAACTTTTAGACAGTATTTTACAAAGGATTAATTAGAAAATACAGAAAAGATGAAATACTTATTAATACTAACTACAGAAAAAATACATTACTGATAAAACAAAGGCACATTAAAGTGAGAGCTATATTTAGAAGTGCTTTTTATGATTGTACTATTTAGTATATAAAAGGATATAGTGAAACTGAAATGTTCTTGCATTGCTAGTGTGAGTGTAAATTTGTGCAACTCTTTGCAAAGTGGTTAAGCAATATTTATCAAGAACCTTGAAATGATAATACTCTTTGATCAAGTATTCCCTTTCTGGGAATCTAACTTGAGCAAATAATGTGAAAACAGTGAGAGCTTTACATATAAAGGTACTTACTTATATTTGTACTATTTGTGTATTATAATGTTGTAAAGCTGGACACAATCCAAATAAATGTAAAACTGGACACAGTTTAAATTTTCAACATTAGATAATGGTTTATTAATTTATGAATATATATTGATGGAATGAATTCCTCAGCAGATGCAAAAAATATTTTCGAGTTGTCTTCAATAACATTGGAATATGTTTGTTTATGTAATTTTTTAATGATTGTCAGATTATTCATAAATGCAATGTTACAATATTAAATAAATGAAGCAATATTACATTTCTTTACAATGATATTAAAAATAAGTACTTTCCTAAAACAATAATTGAAAACACAATTCAGTCTTCAGGTAATTCTTGAAAGGATTTAGTTAGGTGAGATCGATTTAAGGGGGAGTATTCAGTGAATCGATTTACCAGGAAGAACAGCCATTTGTGTGTGTACTTATTTTGTATTTACACCTAACTTTTTGTATGCATGCTCTATTTGTATTTCAAATAAATAAGCCCCTCAAGCTATTTCTTTCTTTGTGAAGAATAACAGTGTATCACCACCTTTTCAGAAAACTGCATATAAAACTTGTGTGATGGAATTAAACAACTAAGGCTGAATTTTCTATACATAATAAAAGCATTTCAAAACCTGGCACATTTGATTCAGTGCATGTATTGTATAGTTTTAATATATTTTCACAAAATAATACAAAAGTTTCAGCTTTGAAAAAAGATGCATCGTGACTGTGTAAAAGCAGAAATCAACAGAACAACATGAAAAATATGTGGGAAAAAATGGTAGTGTAAGAGTTGAGACATGAGCCTATTTAATTCAGCATTTTGTGTTGTTACCTTTAGTCTCCTGCCTGTTTGTTTTTGGTTCTGTTTTTCTGGCAAATCATTGACCAAGTCCCCAAAGACATTAGCAATTCTGGTAAGTTACACATTACTTGGTTTGTTGCCATTGGTTGTGGGAACAGTCTCACTTTCTGTTTTCTTAATGTCGTAAATATAATTCCTCTCCTTTTCCTATAAATGCTGCAGACCAAAAGGGCAATAATCATATATACATAATTAATACAATTACTTTTTAAAGTATGTAACAAGTATACTTAGTTCCAAATTAAAACACATTTAAAAATTATTTAAAAATCATAAATATAACATCTTTCACTTTAAGAGCTTGTTACTTTTAAATCTGAAGTGGATTTTTCTAGAATTAGCATTTGATTCTCTTGGGTGTGTTATGGTTTCTGTGTGCACATTTTTTGTGTGGTATTTGAGAGCGACATTCATAGTTTCTTCAATAGTGGATAGGACAGAGATGCTGCCGCTGAAGACAAAAATCTCTTTCAGCTCGTTTAGATGATGTCATTTTCTAATTAGAAATAAAAATCAATCACTCTGTTATAATATCAACTCGAAGTTAATGAGAGCTTTTGTGAAAAGTATGAGATGTCACTGTCTTTGCCAGGATGTTAATTTATAACGTTTTGGTGACAACAGTGACATAAAATATTACAGAGCATTTGCTGGCAGAATGTGCAACCTCTCACACCTTGCCACTTATAAAGAGTAATTTGCCAGAGTGTCATTGTGCTCCTTTTTAGTGTTTTGAAACAAGGAAGTTTGATTTTCTGCGGTGGGGGTGGGGGTGGGGGTGGAGTGCCTTAAAATAATAAACACATGTTTTCGTTAAAAGTGAATATCCGTATCAAGTAGGTTACTAGATCATATGCACAGAAAAGGCTTCAAAAATATCAAAGATTTTTTTTTTATAGTGTTCAGTAATTCTTTTCTCAGTCTACTTCAGTTGGATGGAGCTGTATAAGCAAAGAAGAATTATTTGCTGTTAGTTAAAAATTGTGTGTGCATGTTAAGCTGTCAGTTTTCCTGTCAGCCTTTTTTTCTAAAAAAGAAAAAAAAAAAAAAAACAGAAAAACAAACTTTAGAGATCGTGTTGAGTCATAAACTTTATATGAGGAGAATATCTACAGAGGCCATGAAAAATTATATCTTGACAATTAATACCAGATGGCCTGCTGCAAGTGATCCAGTTCAGTGGAAATATTCATTAGGAGTATTGTATTCCTCAGAAATAGTATAGAATATTTTCAGTGAATTCTCATTCAAAATTATGGTGAAAAATCCAACTACTACTCTGGGGAAAAAAAAAATCATGCCATTTATATTTGTCCTTCAAGAACTGGGAATGATTCAGCTTTATGAACTGTTGTGAGGCCCTTGGGAAATGAAGAAACTCATGATTTTGCTGATAAAACAATTATGAATTTCTTTAAAAATCATAATGTAGTGATAGACATAACTTATCATGAGAATTGGTGGATGTCATTTTAGAATCAGAGTATGATCTCCTTATTTTGTATTGGCATAAAGGCGTTTTGGTTGATCTTTCCTCTTCCGGAGTCGTAGTGGTACAGTAGTTACGTGCCCAGCTGCTAAGTGAAAGGTCTGTGTTAGAAGTCACCAGGCATCTGGGAAAGAAAGATACGGCAATTGGCTTCTGTAAAGATTTATAGTCTTGTCAACTGTATGGGGCAGCTCTACTGTATCGTATAGAGTCTGTGTCAGTTGGAATGAACTCACTCGCAGTGGGTTTGGTTTTATTTTTGGTTCCTCTTTTTAATGTTTTTCTCCCTTTTTCTACTTCAAGAGAGAAGTTGGATTGCATAGCCAGCTACTGTGATGATTTGATGGAAAAGGACAGGAAAGACAGCAGAATTGACAAGAATTTGAGGTTTATCTTATTTATCAGTATCTCACATATTACAAAATCGTAGTAGTTTGATGTAGTGCCTAGATTCCTATTATGTTGTTAACTTCTCAGAATAAATCTTACATGCTGTGATTAGTTGTAAGTGCAGCATTGAACAAGGGTACCCACTAAGGCAGTTAGAAAAGTGAAAGCTTTTCCTCATTATAAAAGAAAATTGAAGGGCAGAGACTGTGGTATGAGAGGTGTGTTCAGATTCCTGGAGCTCTGTAAGCTCTTCCAGGAAGTGACCTTGTTTATTTAAGCTATTGTGGCTTTTTCACCTCCTACTTGGCTTGGCTTTGGCTACTACATAGACTCTTCTAACTGCCTTAGTGGAGTCCAGATGGTGCAGTGATTAAGAGCTCAGCTGTTAACCAAAAGGTCAGCAATAAGAATCCACCACCCACTGTGTGGACACCTGTGGGAGGAGGGGGTTTTACTTTGTCCTGCAGAGTCCCTTTGAGTCAAAATCAACTCAAAGGCAATGAGCTTCTTTTTGCTTTTTGACTGCCTTACTGGGTATCCTTGCCAGGTGGTGCACCTGTAATTAACCATGATATTTATGACTTATTTTGAGAAGTTCAGAATGTAATAGGAATCTGGGCACTGTATTGAAAATAATGTGATCTTGTAATACTCCAGAAATATAAATACATGGCGGAACCCTAGTGTTGTAGTGGTTAAGAGTTTGGCTGTTAACCCAAAGGTCAGCAGTTAGAATCCACTGCTGCTCCTTGGAAACCCTATGGGACAGCTGTGCTCTGTCCTGTCAGGTAGCTGCAAGTCCAAATCGACTTGACAGCAGTGGGTAAAAACATGGAAGTGGCAGGAAGGAAAATAAAGAATGCATTACTTTGGGCAAATCTATTGCAAAAGATTGCTTTAAAGTCTTAAATGCAAAAATGTCACTTTTATGACTAAGATGTGCCTGAACCAAGCCATGTTATTTTCAGTCGTCACACATGCATTTGAAAGCTGGACAATGTAAAAGGTGGTGTGAAGGAGAACTGACACATTTGAATTGTGTTGGTGAAGGATGTTGAATATATCCCATGGAGTGCCAGAAAAGTGAGCCAATCTGTCTTCGAACAAATACAGCCAGAATGGCTGTAAGGGTAGTGAGACTTTGTCTTACTTACTTTGGACAAGTTTTCAGGAAGAAATAATCCCAGGAGAAAGACGTCATACCTGGTAAAGTATAGGGTCACTGAAAAAGAGGAAGATCCTCAATGAGATGGATTGAGACAGTGGCTGCCAAAACGGGCTCAAGCAGAGCAAATACTATGCAGATGGTATAAGACCAGGCTAGGGTTTCATTCTGTTATACACTGGGTCACTGTGAGTTACGGCCTTCTCAGGGGAGCCTAACAACATAATTTTTATACTTACCATAGCCCACAGTAGGTAGCTTGTAAATGAATTAGTTGGAAAGGGAAATATATCTATTATTGTGGTTCAGAGCAACATAGAGATGGCAAGAAGCCTCAGGAAAACACATGAAACAAATAGGGAAGTAGGTATTTAGAAATGGAAACTGTCTTGATAAGGTGGACTCCAAATCACCAATACTGACTGCAGATAATGGGTGTTCAACTTTCATGGATGGTGGAGAAGGTCTCCTTCTAAGGAACAGAAGAAAGAGGCTTCTAAGTACCATTCATATTTTATGTGACAGCGTTTTACATATCCTGTCTTCCAGAACTGTAGTTGCCATGATCTGAATGAATTTGTAAGTAGTTTCTGAAATGTTTCTTTCTCGATTTCAAAATCCCTCTCCTTTTTAAAACAGTTTTCCCATCTTCAAAATCCTCAAAAAGCCAATGTCTGCCTACTGCATACTAGGTCTCCTGTTTCACTTCACACAAACTCTTACACAAATGCTCCAAAATATCAAATTAATGTTGTCTGTCTCCAACCAGAACAAAGACAGATCTTACTTCTCAGTGCTTTTGTTTTACATCTGATGAAAGTAATTCAGCAGGAGTTATGGATTTAAAATAGATTTAATGGTTCCAGAGGGTATTTAAGCATGGCTAATCCTCCTCAATCTCTTAAATAATAGGCATAGAAGAGGCAAGAAAAGGGAACTTTTGAACTTTATCTGCGCTCTGGAAGCCAAACTGAGCCCGCTGACTTCCTTCAATGACTCTCCTAAAAGCAGTGCTGTGAAATATGCACCCTAAACCAAGAAGACGTGTTTTAGCAAACTTCTACAAATATCTGAAATCATGAATGACAAGTATATTGAATGCGAAGATTTCCTTGTATTCATAAAAATATTAAGAACATTATCTACCCACCGAGTGTAAACATTTTCCATGGGGTCAACCAGAATTTGCTCTCAATGATTCTTTTCTGTTCTACCATCCTTTATTCCTCTTGCTGCCCCCACAGCCTTTGGTTCAAAGAACAAAACATTGTGCCTGAAGGAGACAGAAGTTCTCATGATAGCTAAGCACAAAGGGAATAGAAGTGAAAAATAGAGTATGTTCGGTTTTCTAGTGTCTGCTGCCTGATTTATTTTAGAACCTCTACAAGTGAACGAGTGCTTATTTTTAAACCTGTGTACATGGATAAAATATAAATGAGATCTATGTGTAAAATCCTAACGGTTGTCCTATGTATTAACATAAGAGATGACTTATTGGGGAAGGACTGTAAGACTAAACTTATTTTCTTGATTTTGATCATGTTTTATTGTAATGACAGTATAATATAGACATTATCTGTATGTGATATGAAAAGCTATTTTTTTCTGACAGTGATCATAAAATGTTCCATGTTTAAAATAAGCAGTCTTCATTTTGTGTGTTTTCTTACACATGGTACTTAAAGTAAAAACAGTTAAGAAGAATCTAGAAAATCCAAATGTTTCAAATGTCTGATTTTACAAATAATTTTTGCCAGAAATCTTTGAGTTTAAATTATTTTCTCTCATTCAGGCAGAGCAAGTACATACATTTTGAAATTGAATCTGTTTGAGCCGTGCTTTCCTTCCCCTTTAAGCTGATATAATAAGCATATGGGAGTGGGAATGAATGTGAGACAAGCTGTTGATTTCTATTGAATACTGAAAAAAATTAAGAATTCCAAAAAAATTTTTTAAACTGTGCAGTGTTGTGTTAAAAGTTATCATAAACCAAAAATGTCTACTGTCATGGAGTCAATTCTGACTCATAGTGACCCTATAGACAGGGTAGGACTGCCCTGTAGAGTTCCCAAGGAGTGCCTGGTAGATTTGAGCTGCAAATCTTCTGATTAGCAACCAAAGTTATTATCAGTTTGATAAATTTGTGTAAAAGTCTTCTGATCTGGGGTTTATAGGAAGAATAGTGTGGTTGGGGTATATTTTATAATTGGGGTTGGGACTATTTTGTGCAGTCCTTAGAAGAAGAAGTTATAGTTTTTGGAGAGAGGATTAAAAACTGGTGAGGATCGTGAAGTTCACGCCATGGCAGTAGGATGTTTATTTTCATACCTGTCTTATCACCATACTTGTGCAGTTTTGTGCTTTGCTATTTTGGAAGCTATGTAATTAGGAGCAGTATATGTATTTGACGTTTTGTGTATGTAGTGAAACCCTGGTGTCATACTGGTTAAGTGCTGTGTCAGCTCTGCTTACCTGTAGGGTTGCTGTGAGACAGAATGGCCTTGATGGAAGTGGGTTTGCTTTTGCTTTTGGTTTTTTATATGTAGTGAGATTAGTTAACTTTTGTGTGTGACTTTCTGTCCATAGTCTTTTAATTACCACACAAGTGATTGCACAGAACTGTGTGACAGGGTAATTGTGGCCCCCCAAAGGGAGTGGCCAGTTTTACCTTAAAAGAGCCAATTTCAGAGCAGAGAGGAGAATACTACCATCACCAAGGAAGAACATCTGGGAGTGGAGAGCATGTCTTAGGGACCTGGGATCCCTGTACTGAGAAGCTCATGAAAGCAAGAATGAGAAGGACAAATGGTAGGAAGTACAGAAAGAGAAACACTGCAGTGGAGACTCTGAAGTGGAAGACAGGGTAAGCATGACTGGCAGAGAAAGCTGAGAGCATTTAGGGAGGGACCTAGGGCCAGAGAGAGGCATATCTGCCAGCAAAGCTGGGAAGAGGCCATCCTAATGGGAGAACTATAGCTTAAGTGTTGCTGAGTCCGAATTGCAACTGTTTTCTCTAATAAACCCTATAATAGTGAGTGCAGTCTATGAGTTTTGTGTGGCCATTGCAGTGAAATGTTGAACCCAGCAGAGAAGCAGGGAGTGCTGTACAAGGGGCAGTTGGTGTCAGAATTGGTGAAGATGATAGAGAGAAGAGGCTTGTCTGGCCTTTACCTCATGGGAATCAGCTTTGTGCTGTTGATCATGGTTCTCCTTACCCTTTGTGGGGCTGGAAGAGGTCAGACACTGCCCCAAGCCATTTTTACAGTACATCTAAGAGAGATTTGGACCACTTGTTGACACACTGTTGTTTTTATGTGCAGCGGAATCTATTCCAACTCATAGCAACTGTATATGACCAACTAGAGCTACCCCGTTGGGTTTCCCAGGCTGTAATCTTCATGAGAATAGGTTACCAGCTTTTTCTCTTGCAGAGTAGCTGGTAGTTTTAAAATGCCAGTCTTTGGGTTAACAGCCAAGAGCTTAACCACTGCCACCAAGGAACTTTGTTCAGCATCATAGTAATCTGCAAGCCTTCACTGATAGATGCGGGGGAGCTGCACATGAGGTGCCTTGGCTGGGAGTCGAACTAGGACCTTCTGGATAGAAGATGAGAATTCTGCCACTGAACCATGACTGTCCCCACAGGAGATGTAACAGTATTTAATTCAAACTGTAAGCAGACTAGAGGTAGGGTATCTGGAGTCTGTGATGTGATGCTTCAAATCTCATAATAAAATTGTGATTTTTGAAGGTTTAACTCAATAAAGCTTTCTTACTCTCAAGTCTGCTGTGTGTTACCTTCAGAATAATACTTTGCTACCTTTTTCCTGTGAGGCTACTTAAGTGATAGTTTGTTTGGTACTACTTAGATTTCACATGTGAAAAAAATGGGCCACGATAGGGAAAGTGGAAGAAAATGAAAACATTTATTTGAGTAGAAAAGTCTGTGATACCCTCCGCCCCAATACGCTATTGTTGAGTTGATTTCGAATCGTTGCCACACTGTAGGACAGGGTAGAACTGCCCCATAGTGTTTCCAAAGCTGTAATCACTGTGGGAGCAGACGGTCAAATCCTTCTGCCATGCAACAGCTGGGCTTTGAACCACTGGCCTTTCAATTAGCACCTTGTTGCTTTAACCTCTGTGTCCCCAGGGCTCCTTAAAGTCTGTGATTAACTGTGATAAACTGTAATTTTCAGAAATTATGAATTTCATTGAGTAACACAGTAGATAATTTTTGCTTAATCGTAACTACGGTTTCATAAGAATGACAATTTCAAAGAACTGTGAAAAGATACTCCTTTAGTTAGCCAGTACAGAAGTGTCGGTTTAAAGAATGAGTTTTTACTATTTTTGCTAGTTACTATAGTTTCCTTTTCTTTTTGTCATATCTGTATTTCAATGGCTCATAAATGACCTACTTATTTAGTGAGCAACTCTGTGAAATTTCTTGAAGCCTCACTACTCCGTCTGCAGGGTTGGGTACTTATTGGAAATGCAGAATCTCTGGACTCACTACAGGCCTGCTGAATCGGGATCTACATTTTAACAAGATTCCTAGTTGGTTTGTATTCACCTTGCAGTTCCAGAAGCACTGGCTCAAAATGCTTTTTTCCTTAGGCTCTTAGATTTTTTTTTCTTGGGAAGAGAGAGAGTGGAAGAGAGGGTTTTACTGAAATGGAATTCTATTATATATAGTATTTTGAAATGAATTAAAACCAAAAAAAGCAAATCCTGTTGCTGTCCAGTTGAGTCCAACTCATGGCATCCCCATGTGTTACAGGGATAAAAACTGCTCCATGGACTTTTATTTGCTTTGAACTTGGTGGAGGCGAATTGCTTTGGGCCTTTCATCTGTGGCCCTGCTGCGTGAGTTAGAACTGCCTTCAGGTTGGCTGCTGAGTGCAAACTGCTTGTGTCACAAAGGGAATTTTTTTTGGTTTGTTTGTTTAAAAAGTTTAATTCTTTTTCATTAAGATGTTGTTTATGTATGATTGCTTATCATTTTTTCCCCCTTGGCCTATTTTTCTTTCTTACTGTTTAATTTTGGTTAAAATATATGTTGCAGAATTATCCCAACTTATAATTCAATAACATTAGTTGTCTCTGTCAGATTTTGTCACCATTTTCCCTCTCTATACCAGTGTTGTTTCAGCACCGTTGACTTTGCTTATTGTCTCCTGAACTTCTCTTCTGTGCTCTGAGTTACTGTTATCAAGGTGAACATTCTTCACTGGTTTAGGTAAACTGTTTTTGAGTTTAAAGATGACTTCAGGTAATAATTTCTCGTGATGGTTTGAAGATTTTCTCAAAATGACAGATTTGTGGGTGCCTGCAGCCCCAGTACATCTAGTCAATCTGCATTCTGTAAGAATTTGAAATTCTGTTCCAGACTTTCTTCCCTTTGGAGCAGGATTCACCTCTTAAATCCTTGATCAAAGTGCTCAGTAATAGTAGCAGGTTACCGTCTAGTTTGTCTGGTCTCCCAGCGAAGAAGGTGGTGACACTTGGAGTCCATTTTCTTCTCCTTTTCCTGGGCCTCCTACTTCCTCTGGTGCTCCAGGCACATGCAGATCAATTGTGGCCTCCTAGAAGGCTACTGACAAGCCTTTGCAACTCCAGGGACTGCTCTTCAAACAAGGAAGTGTAACAATCTAAAAAGATTAGACCAACTGACTGGATAACCCCACAATGCCGTGACCCTGTGCCTTTGAACTAACAAAATTAATTTCAGGAGGTCATTGGATGTTACCTAAGCTTTATGAACAACTTTAGCCTCTTTTATTTTTGAAATTTTGTTGGTTGCTGTTGTTTTTATAAAATTATATATGATCTATTATTTGCATTTGCTCTTTTTCTGTTGTATAGCTTAGTGATATAAATTGTGCAGCTTTAATTTATGCTAATATGTCATCGCCATAAACATAAACGTAAACCTACTACATCTAAGAGTGTGATTTCCTTTCTCCTTTCTCCATCCTCCATCCTGCACTAGGTAACCACTCATAGCCATTGGTCTCTGTACGTTTGCTTTCTCTTCTGTTTTTAATTTAATTGACTGCCTAACACCTAACAACAATATTTATGGAGAGAACCCATCAAAACCAACACATTTTTTATGTAGATTTTGCTTAGGGACCTTTTTAAAAAGACCACACCACTTTTAGGTCAGAAAGATATGCTTCCCGATTTTATTCTTGTAGCTATACCATGTACTTCTCATATTAGGTCTTTATTAGTCCACCGTTGGGTATAGTAAAAATTTGAGATCCAGTTTTTTTCTCCATGTAATGATCCATTTTTCTGAAATTCCATCAACAGTATTTCAGTAATATCTATCAGTGGCTTATTGTTTGCTGTGGATACAGCAGTAGACAAAAGTCCCAGGGAGCCTAATTCCTGGGGGAATGAGACAGATAGTAAACACACATATAAATGTATGATGTGTCAGTAGTAAGTTTTGGAAAGAACTTAATATCGATGTCATGGTTTATGTCACCCCAGAAAACATGTGTAGCAGTTTGGCTAGGCTGTGATTCCTGGTATTGTTTGATATTCTTACATGTTGTAAATCCTGCCTCTATAATGTTAATGGAGGGAGGATGGGGAGAAGTTGCGTTGGTGGGACGTGACTCCATGTGTAACATTACGTTGTGACTTGAGGCAGTCTCCTGGAATATAAGGGATGTGGAGGTAAGCAGAGAATTGGGAACCTCATACCGCTAAGGAGTAGTGCCAGGAGCTGAGCATGTCTTTTGGAAAGGACCCGGGTTCCCTACATGTCTGAAGCTCCACGTCCAGGGCAAGGTTAATGACACAGACCTTCCCCCAGAACCAACATAGAGAAAGTTCCCGTGGAGCTGATGCCTTGAATTTTGACTTGTAGCCTAGTGGACTGTGACAGAAGAGAATTTCTCTTCATAAAACAATCTATTTATAATATTTCTGTTATGGCTGCACTAGGTGAGTATGACAGTTGGATAAGCAAACACTGAGGGAGGTGATGAGGGCAGAATGACTCCTTTCTCTGTGACTTTTGGGGTTCGCTGTATCAAGTTTTCATGTGCATGGCCCTGTCTCTCGGCTTTCTAGACCATGCCATTGCTCTTTTTGTTGGCTGCTATTCCAGTAGTGAAGGGCCGTATGGTACTTGGCTTGATAATATGTCTTAACAATGCACAGGCATATTCTCTCATCATTTTCTTAAAAAGTACCTCACCTATTTTGGACTCTTGTTTTTTATTGAACATTGTAGAATAATTTTTTGAGTTTCTCAAAACAATCCAGCTAGAATTTCGGTAGGGGTTACAACAAAATTTATAGATTAATTTGGGGGGATTTTTGTCATTTCTACGTTAGTTATTATGATCCATAAGCATAGCGTATTGCCACGTGTATTCTGAGTCAAGTCCTTTTCTTTTGTCTTTCAGTTATACTTCACACAAAAGGTTTACAGAACAAACGGGTTTTTCACTAAACAATAAACTTTGTTTTTATTTACTTATTCTTGTCCTCCCATATCAAGTGATGTCACATTGTATTTGTCATTCTGTAACTGACTGACTTCACTCAGCGTAGTCTCTGAGGTCCGTCTGTGTTGTAGCATGTATCAGGACTTCATTTCTCTTTATGACTGTGCAGTATTGTATATATGTACCATATTTATCCACTGAGCTTGTTTCTACATTTCTGTTATTATGAATAGTGAGACAATTGAGTATTGATATGTCTGTCTGTCTGTTACTTCTTTTAGGTTTTGGAGTATATCCTTAAACCAAAACCAAACCCATTACCGTTGAGTTGGTTTCAACTCACAGTGGCCCTGTGGGCAGAGTACAACTGCCGCATAGTTTCCCGGGAGCACCTGGCAGATTTGAACTACCAACCTTTGGGTTAGCAGCCATGGTGCTTAAGTACAGTTCCACCAGAGTTTCTGGAGTATATACCTATTCTAGGTCATATGGTATTCTGTCTTTAATATTTTGAGGAATTACCGTCTGATTTTCCACAACAGTTGAGCCTTTTTACCTTCTCACAAGCAATGGATAAGGCTTCTAATGTTTGTTATTTTCTGTTTTTCTTTTTTTTAATTATTGCCATTGGAGTAAGGGTAAGGCGGTATCTCCTCAGCTTAGATTTGCGTTTCTCTAATGGACACTGATGATGGACATCTTTTCATGTGTTAGTCTCATGAATATTCTCTTTGGTGAAGTGCCTGTTAATGTCTTTTGTCTGGTTTTGAGTGGGTTATCTATTTTTTGTTGTATATTGTAGAAATTTTATGTATATTTTGGATGTTAGGCTTTGTGAGATATGTGGCTCCTGAAAATTTTTTCCCAGTCTATAGACTATCTGCTTACTCTTTCTATTAAGTTCTGTGCTGAACGTAAGTATTTAATTTTTGCTAGGTCTCAGTTATCTGTTTTGTTTTCTCCTGCTCTTGCATATTATTGTATTTGATACTCTGCAATTAATAATAACAAATATTCTGTAGTACTGCTCCTATATTTTCTTCCAAAAAGGCTATGATTGTAGATTTAACAGTTAGATCCATGTTTCATTTTGAATTAGTTTTTTGTGTCAGTGGTTTTGCAGGTGGAAATTTTGTTTTCCCAGCACCATTTGTTGAAAATGCCATTTCTTCTCCACCGGGTGGATTTACAGCCTTGTTGAGAATCACCTGAGTAAAGATTTATGTATTTCTTTCTGGGCATTCAGTCCTATTCCATTTATCTATGTGACTGTCAGTAGATCAATACCAGGCTGTTCTGATTACCGTAGCTGTACAGTAGTTTCAAAGTTGGGAAGTGTGAAGCTTCCTACTTTCTTCTTCTTCAAAATTGCTTTTGGTGTCTGAATCCTCTGGCCTTTCCTTGTAAAGCTGAGGATTAGTTTTTCCATTTCTGTAAAAAATGCTATGGGAATTTTGACCTAGACTGCATTGACTGTCTAGATTGCTTTGAGTGGTACTGACATTTTCACAATATTAAGTCTTCTAGTTCATGAGCATGGAATGTCTCTTCATTTATTTAGGTCTGTTTTATAGTTACTTGCATCACTATTTTAAGGTTTTCATATCTAAGTCCTGTACATTCCTGGTTAGGTTTATTCCTAGGTATTTTATTCTTTTTAGATGCTATTATACATGGAATTATTTCCTTGATTTTCTTTTGAGATCTCTCATTGTTGTTGCATATGTACAAGGACTTTTTAAAATGAAAGTTGTTGTTACATTTTAGAAAACTTCTAAAATGTTATGAAAGGGATGTGATTCAACTTTAGACATCTGTTATCCTTGCAAAAGAGGATGAGGACATATACATCCTTACACTGCCTTATACTCACAATATTTTTCCTTAAAAACATTTTTCCAAATGGCAAAGTTTGTAATATTCATATTCTATTATGCAATTGTGTTTTTAATGGTTGTTTAAGCTTATGTTTATATTTAGTGAAAGCCCTGGTGGTGTAGTGGTTAAATGCTAAGGCCACTAACCAAAACGTTGGCAGTTCAAATCTGCCAGTCACTTCTTGGAAACTCTATGGAGCAGTTCTCCTCTGTCTGTAGGGTAGCTATGAGTTGGAATTGACTTGATGGCAGTGGGTTTGGGGTTATCTTACCAACATGACACTACCCATCCTGAATTTTTCTTACTTTCATTTTTAAATTATGTTAAATATATATGTAATTAAGAAGCTGGCATTTCATCACTCTTCATATCTGCAGTAACATTCATTATGTTGCTCAAACATCACTCTATCTTGTCCCAAATTATACCATCATCCATTACATAAGGTCAGTGTCTTCCTGAACTTTTATTGTGACATTTTATTAGATATTTCTATTCTCTCTTGAGGAAAGTCTAATACATACTGTTTTCTTTTACTTCTTGCATGCTAGAGAAAGTATGAGTATGTTGGCTTTATACTGGAAGGACAAATTGAGTGGTTGTATGATTAGTTTATGACACTCTTTCACTTAATACTGTAGATAGTGCTATGCTTTTTTTGGTTTTATTTTTTGCATGGAGAAATCTCAAATCACTCTAATCTACTTAAGCCATTCTGTAACATGAGAGATGGTGAAACTCTGTACATTTACCAGAAAGTGTTTTAATTTTGAGTGTTTGCTCTCCATCATTTTGTGGTGTGGAGTGTGTCTTACATTTCTGAAGATTTTGTATTTATTTCAGGGACATTTTATTTTATATTGAAAGCATTCTTTTTTTTTTTTTTTTGCTTTTCCATTTTGTATATTCTGTTCTCAGGCATTCTATTGGAATATTAAGATTCCTTATTTGCCTTCTACTTCAACATAGTAGTTTTTTCTTTCTAATATGAGGGAGATCTGATTGCTCACCAAACTTTGGTATTTAGGTTTATCCTTCTGTACTACTATTGTTCCTTTGAAGTCTTCTGTTCTAGAGACTACTGGGTTTTCTGAGTTATGGTGTTAGTTTGCTACAGGATGCAAGCACCAGTGACTTGTAAAATGTTGAGTTTTGGGATGGTGTTCATGTACTGCTAATATAAACATTAAACTAGTCACTGTTATCACCAGAAGATCTGTATACCCCAAAGATGCGGGGAGCAGCTAAGTAGCCTCATGTCGCCATCAGTTGGAATTGACTTGATGACAATGGATGGTCTCAGAACATAAATATTTTTTTCTTTTTATAATGGAAAGAAATTGTATGCACCAAAGGTATGTGACAAAGTGAAATGATAAAGTGGACTTTATTAAAATTAAAATGCTTTCATTTTAAAGGACACCATTAAGGAAATAAAATGAAACCCACAGAATAGGGAAAATATGTATCTCATAAGGGGCTTAATCTATATAATCTATATAAAGAATTCTTATGATTCAATACTAAAAATACAACTCAATTAAAAAATGAGTAGTGGTTCTGAATAGACATTTCCATAAAGAAGATATGCAAATAACCAAATAACTCGTGAAAAGATGCTCAGCATCATTAGACATCTGGGAAATGAACAGCAAAACCACAAAGAGAACCCTCTTCACAGCCACTAAAGTGGTTATGATACAACAGACTGACAGTAACAGGTTTTTGTGAGATTGTGGGGAAATTGTAGCCCTCCTGTACTGCTGGTGAGAATGTAAAATGGTGAAGACTTTGGAAAACAATCTGGCAGTTCATCAAAAGGTTAAACATGTGTTCACCTTATCATTCAGATATTCCGGTGCTAAATATGTATTTACCCAGGAGATACACAAACACACATCGACCTAAAAGCTTACACAAGAATCTCCTTAGCAGCATAATAGCCAAAAATAGAAGAACTCAAATATCTGTCAAATGAGAAATATGAAAAATAAAGCTTGGTAGTACTATCCATACAGTGAAATAGTATTTGTTAAAAAAAAAAAAAAGAAAAAGAGAATTGAAGTATTAGCATATGGCACAACATGAATAAAGTTTGAGAATGTTGTGTTGAGCAAAAGAAGTTGATCACTGAAGGTCACACACATAATCTGTCAGAATAGGCAAATCTATAAAACAAAAGTAGAGCTGAGAGGAAGGAATCCCTGAGTGCTTGAATGGTTACAGTGTTTTAACTACTAGCTGATAGATTGGTGGTTCAGACCCAACCAGAATAACCTCAGAAGACAGACCTGGTAATCTGCTTCCAATAGGCTGCAGCCTTCAAAACTGCGTTGAGCAGTTTTACTCTAGAATAGCCTTGAGTTTGGAATCTACTCCAAGGCAGCTAACGATGACAACATCAGGGATGGGGATTGGATGATCTGGAGAGTGACTGCCAAGTGGGCAGGAAGTTTCCTTCTGGGAGATGAAAATGCTCTAAAATTAGAATTTGTGGTGATTGTATGACTCTGAATATACTAAAAATCATTGAGTTGTACATTGAGGTAGGTAAATTGCATGCCAAGTGAATTATAGTCAGAAATAAAAGACAAATGGAATGTTGTTTTGGCTTGGTTTCAAGGTTTCTCTCTGGTCAACCATCACGATCACTAGTCTCCGCAGGCTGCCCCTGCTTCTGTCCACGTGTTTCCCAAGGCCATGTCTTCTGGTCACTCTCCCTTGAAATGTCCCTGTATTCCTGACGCTCTTTTCCTTGGTCAACTCAGGTGATCTTTCAGGTGATGGCGAAGGGGTGTAGTTCAGAGGATGCAGGCTTTTCCATTCTTCCCCTGTTCTCTTTTTAGTTTTTTGTAGTCATTTTATAGCTCTATGTTGCTTGCCTCTAAAGACTTCCTTTTTTGATTTTCAGAAACCTCTAAACCAAAACACAAAACCCACTGCTGTAGAGTTGATTTTGACTCGTGGCATCACTATAGGACAGTAGAACTTCCCTGTAGAGTTTCCAACAAACACTTGATGGATTTAAACTGCGGATTTTTTGATTAGCAGCTATAGCTCTTGCCCACTGTACCACCATGGTTTCCTGAGAAACCTCTAGTGGAAGTTAAAAAGTTAAATTGAGCAGTTTTTTACAGGCTAATGATTTTAAGATTAGGACTGTGGAAAGCACGTCAACATTCAGAGGAGTTATAAAATGTGTAAGTAGCTTACATGGCGAAAATATAAACATTTGAACCCAGTTATATGTTGTCCACCTTTCCACATTCTTGAGAAGTCCCCTGAGCTTGGTTTAATAAAAGATCTTTGCTAAGAGTAATGATTAATATTTGTGTTTTTCTCCTTTCCTCTGGAAAAATGGATTATAAGCATTAGGTTTTATCCCAAACTTCTTATTTTTGTGAAGTCAATTTTATTCCAAAGATTTCTCTCTGCTGTTCATATCCTGTGAAAAATCACCCTAGTTAATCTCATGGGAGATATTATTTTTATTACAAAAGCAATTTGATCATGTATAATGAGACATGAAAGTGCTAAACCTGCCAGTGGGTCTTAATGCTGCTCAGGGCATTCATTTTCCAGTGAACTCTATGTCTGAAAACAAATTAGGATAAAAAGCCTGCTCAGTAAGTGTATGGAACCATATCAAGAAAAATACCCAAATCATCAAGTGTGTCTGACATTCAGCAGTTCACTTTCAGGCTGGAGACATAGTGAGCAAATTTATTTGCAGCTTCTAAATCTAGATTTCCCTGGGTTGCCCTTTTCAGTTTTCTAATTGCAGCCCTGTTTGGAAAAACAAAATACTGTTTTAGTTCAGGATAAAAGTTTATAAGCTGAAATATATACATATGTAAAACTACATGTAACTGTATATACATGTAGTTTAAAAAGTAATCACTTTTTGAATATAGAATGCATTCACATAGTTCAAACTTTTAAAACATATAAAAAGGAATAGAATGAAAATTATCTCATACATTTGGCTTTGCCCAGTTTTTATTTTCAAAAGCAGTAGCTTTTCCTGGGTCATCTGTTTATGGTATATACTTCCAGAGAAATTTTATGTAAACACATAGACTATGTAATTCATCCTGTATATTTCTTGTCTTCCTTTTCAAGAAATCTTGGTGATACTTCCCCTAACAGTGCATCAGGTGCTGTCTCATGATTTTAAAAACTGCAGGGTGATCTCATTTTGTATGTTATTGGTGCAGTCACCTTTGGTAATATTTAGGTTTCTTTGGAAATTCATCAAAGTTGTTGTGTGTTTCAGCAGTTCTTTTTTTTCTTTACTGCTGAATAGGATTCCATTGTCTTTATGCATCATAGTTTCTTTAACCATTCACCCACTGAACAACATCTGAGCTGTTCTCAGTTTTGAGCTATGATGAATAAAGCTACTACGAACATTTGTATGCAGGTTTTTGTGTGAGCATAAGTTTTTATTTTCCTGGGAAAAGTGCCCAAGAGTGTAGTTTCTGAGTCACATGGTAGTTTCCTGTTTAGTTTTCTAAGAAACAGCCAAATTATTTTCCAGAGTAACTATACCCTATACTTTATAGTGAGTAATGCATGAGTGATTCAGTTTACCACATCCAAAATGGTATTTTTACTATTTTATTTATTCTTACAGGTATATAATGGGTTAGATTTTTAAATTATGAAGTATTACATATTTTATATGACAAGAACATCCAGAATTGCATGAAATAATAGCAAACATCTATGAATTCAGCATGAATTATTACTACTGATATTGATATGAATAGTGATTGATACTGATTTTTAATTGAGCAAGATGTATTATTAATGTGTAGAATAATTAAATGAAATTTAAACAGATATTTATGGGTGGAATATAAGTGATTCTTCAAACATAATGTGGTGAAACTAATTCCTTTATGTGGCCTTCGTTCTTTGGAAAAACAGCTTGAGAGATTTTTTTCCTCTTCGTCCTGAGACTTTATCTTTGCTATAGTTCTCTGTCGTAGAGAGTTTCTTACTTTTGTCCAGGTTGACTGAAATTTCATCATTAAACTGTAAACAACTTACTGCGATAATCTTTGTTTGGTCCTGCTCTGCAGTCTTCATTCAAGGTGATTGGTTTGCGTCTTACAGAGACTCCTAAATATACTATGCAAATGAGGTCAGTTGGGAACTATGATGCACATGAAGTGTGTGTGGTTTGCCAAGAAGGGATTGGTCAGTTTGTGAACCCTCCCACGGGAGGTACCATACCTTGAATTGCCAAGTATATAAACCGCCAGTCAGAGAGGATTAGGAGACAGAAAGAAGCAACAGCAAGGGAGAAGAAGCAATGAAAAAGAGGAGGCAAGGAACCTCTTAGAAGAGATGTAACATGGGTCAGGGGCTCTTAACACCCAGCTTGGCAAGAGGCTCACAAGGGGCCCGTTGGCAGAGTAAGTGGTGACAGAAGAGTCAGAGCTGTCAAGAAGAGTCTGTCTTAAGGAGGGGCAAGAGGACTCTGTCTTGATGGGGCTGGGAGGAGAGGAACTTGTTCTCATGGGGCTAAGAAGAATTGAGAGAGCTATTCTGCACTGAAGAAGGGAAACTTTGCCTACATGCTTCCTGTTGGTCCTTATCTCAGATTATCCCCTGTTGCTTCCTTCTGTGAGATCTGTGTGGCCATTGCACCAGATTATCAAACCCAGATGAGCTGTAGAGAGTGCCAGCTAGTGTCAGAATTTGTAAAAAGGTTGGAAAGTGGAGACATGTCTGATGTCTACCTCATAGTGGTAGTCAACTTTGGGCTGATGATAACCCTCATCATCTGTCATGAAGTTAGAAAGTTCTGACGTTACTATTACATGTTATACAAAAAAATCATGATTAGAGATTATACTTAATACGTTTTATTTTATTGTTTCTTATTTGAACTCTTTGTCTTCTAGTGGAAATACTTAATATTTTCTTTGTCAGTGCCTCTGTTATTTTCACAAATCTACTTGAGAGTTTTAAAAATGGAATTAATTGTGATTAATTGTTATTCAGTCTGACAAAATTCATGGTTCTGTGGTTACATGAAAGAGACTTCACATTAATAATACCTCATGAGATGTACATGAGATATTTTAGTAAGAATTAACTTTGGTCTTCTGATTTTAGAGTTTTCACAATTGCAGTATGTTAAAATGTTAATTCTCTGAGATGCTGTTGAAAGACAGATGGGATAATTATCTACACATCAAATATAATTGTTAAGTAGCTACAGATTAAATCATGAACCGAATTTCTTGTGCCTGAAACTTAACTCGAGTGAATTTACTGTAAAAGTTGTGAATTGGGAGCTTTTCTGACCACCACAAATATATCGTCAGTTGATAATTTTGCTTATGCAGTTGCCAAGTATTTACTCATCTGTAAGTTTGTGTAAGGAGCCATAGTGTTGCAGAGGTTAAGTTCTTGGCTGCTGATTGGCAGTTAAAACGTGTTCAGCGGCTGTGCTGGAGAAAGACTTGGCTGTTGACTCCTTTAAATACGATAGCCTTGGAAACACTATGGGGCAGTTCTGATCTGTCACACAGGGCCAGTGTGAGTCAGAATCGAGTTGCGGATGCACAATAAAAACAACATACCTTTGTATCAAATGTCTCATACTGTTGATTACTGTCACTCATTTTCTGTTGAAATTTCATTCCTTGAAGTTCCACCAGCTTTTTCTCTATATGGCTCCTACCATTGGGATTTCTGTTTCTTGACCATTTTGTCAGTGAGGGCCTTACTGAACTCTCAGTATACTCTTTGTGTGTATTTCCTTAACTCTCAGTTCTTAGCATAATGTACCCGTAATTCCTCAATACTCTGTCTTTTAACATAATTAATTGCCATATTTTCTCATGAGGAAGAGAGTATATCTTTTATTACTGTATCTTCAGCACCAAACTTGACACTTTAATTAATAAAACAATAAATAAACACATTTTTGTTGAATGGAATATTAGGTTTAAAAATACCTCACAACCTCTAAGTTCCAGGCAAATTCACTATTCTTTATACAGTGAGTTATTTGCTGCTAATTGACATCACACTGAATCTTGAATCTCTAGAGGGAGAGAGTGGACACAGATGGGGATTCATACAAAAAGGGAACAATATAGAAGGTCATCCTGGAGTTTAATTCCAAATACTCTCAGACATCTTAGACTTATAGTTCCATCTCCTTTATCTAATAACTCTGTATTTTATGGAAGGAGAGTTCTATAAAAATGCCTGTGTTTGCTTCTCATCAATATTCTCTAAAGTTTTATATCCATAAGTCAAATGCTATCAAGTTGCCTCAGTTTCTTATCTTTATGCTATTCATTGTCATTTTGTGACTGTGTCTTTGGAAAAGTAGTATGTATTTGGGTCAATTCCTAGAAATTAATCAAGAATTTCTTAGTGTTAGACAAAAATCATATTTTGAAAGCTGTGTTTTTAAATAGAATTACGTAGATTTTTAGAACAGCTTAAATGAGTTAGTATTTAAACATTTTAAATCACTAATTTTAAAATTGCATGTGCTACTGTATATTTCTTACTTTTGTAAATTAAATATTGTGTGCATGTGTGTGTTATATAAACATACATATATGTATATGATTATACATAGTGCTCCTGGTGTTAGGTGACATTGTCAGTTCCACTTCATAGCAACCCTGTGCACAACAGAATAAAACACTGCCTGGTCCTAAACAATACGTAAGCCCATTCTTATAGCCACTGTGTCAGTCCATCTTTGCTGAGGGTCTTTCTCTTTGTCACTGATCCTCTACTTTACCAAGCTTGATATCCTTCTGCAGGGATTGATCCATCCTGACAACATGTCCAAAGTATGTAATATAAAGTTTCTCCACCCTTGCTTTCAAGGAGCATTCTGGCTGTAGTTCTTCCAGAACAGATCTGTTTGTTCTTTTGACAGTCCATGTTGCATCCAGTATTCTTCTCCAGCACCATGATTCACAGGAGTCAGTTCCTCTGTCTTCCTTATTCATTGTCCAACTTTTGCATGCATATAACACCATTGAAAATACCACTGTGTGGGTCAGATGCACTTTGGTTTTCAAGGTGACATCTTTATTTTTGACACTTTAAAGATGTCTTTTGCAGCAGATTCCCACTGCAATGTGTCTTTGGATTTCTTGACTGCTGCTTCTATGGACCTTGATTGTGGACTCAAGTAAAACAAAATCCTTGACAACTTCAATCACTTTTTTGTTTATCATGCTCCTGCTTGCTGGTCCAGTGGTGAAGACTTTTGTTTTCTTGGCGTTGAGGTACAGTCCACTGTAAAGGCTGTGGTCTTTGATCACCATTAATAAGTGTTTCAAATCCTGTTTACTTCCACCAAGCAAGATTATGCCATGTACATAATGAAAGTTGTTAATGAGTTTTCTTCCAATCCTGATGCCACATTCTTCATCATGAAGTCAAGTTTCTTGATTATTTGTTTGGCGTACAGGTTGAAAAGGTGTGGTGAAATGATACAACCGTGATGCAAACCTTTACTGACTTTAAATCATGCAGTGTCCATTTGTTTTGTTGGTGTGAATGCCTCGATCTATGTATAGATTCCTCATAAACACTATTAAGTGTTCTGGAATTCCTATTCTCTGCAATGCTATTCATAAATTGTTATGATCCATACAGTCTAATGCCTTGCATAGTCACTAAAACATATGTAAACGTCATTCTGGTATTCTCTGCTTTCAGCCAAGATCCATCTTTCATCAGAAATGATAAGCCTGGTTCCAAATCCTCTCTCTAAATCTGGCCTGAATTTCTAGCAGTTCCCTGTCAGTGTACTTCTATAGTCAATTTTGAATGATCTTTAGCAAAATGTTACTTGAGTGTGATAGCAAAGATTGTTCAGTAATTTCTACATTTGGTTAGATCACTTTTCTTCAGAGTGGGCATAAATATGGATCTGTTACAGTCAGTTGACCAGGTAGCTGCCTTCTAAATTTCTTGGCATAGATGAATGAGCACTTCCAGCAGTGCATCCATTTGTTGAAATATCTCAGTTGATATTCCATCAATTCCTGGGGTCTTGTTTCTCGCAAATGCCTTCAGTGTAGCTTTGACTTCTTCCTTCAGTACCGTTGGTTCCTGATTGTATGAGGACTGCGAATTAAGTTTGCAAACTCATGCTAGAAAAAGCACTACATACCTCATTGCTGAATGTCACTATATAATGTTTGAAGTACTTCCCTTAGGAAGCTGTGCACTGACACAAGCAGCTAATCCACCCTTGAAAGCAATTTTGGAACTCTGTTTTTGGAATGGCCACCACAGCTGTCATCGTATTAATCTTGATACCCTGAATATCATCCAAATGTCTTTCTTTCAGTATTTCCTTTATCTTTGGGCAAATAAAAAAGTTAATGAGGGCCAGATCAGGTGAGTAGGGAGGGTTTCCCAATACAGTTGTTTACTGGCTAAGAGCTCTGTCACAGAAGACTATACAATTAAGTTTGTGAACTTACCACCTTGCCACCATGTGCAATGGCTGTTCCAAAGGAGTTCCAGAGTTACTTTGAAGGGTGATGTCGACACTGGTGTCAGAGCATATCTTCCTAAGGGGAGTACTTTGAAGGTGACTGTAGTGATATTCAGTGATGAGGTATGTAGCACTTAGAACAATTAAGTTCATGGACTTAATTGTGAGACCTCGTATGCTACCTCTTTAAATGCTTGAGCTTTGAACAGTTCCTTTTGGTATAATGATTCTGTGTATTGCTTACACAGAATTCATTGCTTTCTTTGATGCTTCCTGAGTTGTTTAATATTTTCCCGCTAGAATCCTTCATTATTGCAACTTCATGCTTGGAGTTTTTCTTCGATTCTTTCAACTTGAGAATTAAGAACATGCTCTTTCCTTTTGGTTTTCTATCCCTAGCTCTTTGCACATGTCATTATAATACTTTATTGTGTATTACTGAGCTGTGCTTTGAAATCTTCTGTTTAGGTCTTTTGCTTCACCATTTCTACCTTTTGCTCTAACTACTTGAAGTCCTAGAGAAAGTTACAGAGTCTTTTCTGATATCCAATTTGGTCTTTTCTTTCTTTCCCGTCTTTAATGTCCTCTTGCTTTTTTCATGGATGATGTCTATGTCATTTCACAAGTCCTCTGGTCTTTGGTCCGTAGTGTTCAATGCGTTAAAAATATTATTGAGATTGTCTCTGAACCTAGGTAGGATGTGTTCAAGGTCATACTTTGGTTCTCATGGACTTGTTCTAATTTTTTTCTTCAGTTTCAGTTTGAACTTGCATATGAGCTATTGATTGTGTCACAGTCAGTGCCTGGTCTTGTTTTGATGGATGCTGTTGACATTTTCCATTGTCTCTTTCCACAGATACAGTTGATTTGATTCCTGTGTAGCCCATATGGTGAGTTCCCAGTGAAAAAAGGTATTTGCAATAAAGAAGTCATTAATCTTGCAAAGTTCTAGCATGCGATTTCTGGCATCTTTTTTTATCACCAAGGCCTTATTTTCCAACTACTCATCTTTCTTTGTTTCGACTTTTGCATTCCATTTATCTAATGCATCCTTATTGCATATTTTGTCAATTTAAAACTGAAGAAGCTGGTAAAAATCTTCAATTTCTTCATCTTTGGTCTTAGTGATTGGTGTGTTAATTTGAATTATAATTGTATTAACTGGCTTCCATTGTAAGTGTATAGATATTATCCTATTGCTGACAGCATTTTACTTCAGGACAGCTCTTGAAATGTTTTTTTTTTTGATAATGAATTCACACCACTCCCTTTCAAGTTTTCATTCCCCACGTAGTAGACTGTAACATTGTTGTAGTCAGAATGGGTGATACTAGTCCATTTCAGTTCACTAATGCCTAGGATGTCAGTGCTGATGCATTCCATTTCTTTTTTTACTATTTTCAATTTTCCTATATTTATACTTCATACAGATCATGTTCTGATTATTAATGGAGGTTTCGAGCTGTTTCTTCTCATTTTGAGTTGCGACATATCAACAAATGAAGGTCCTGAAAGCTTGACTCCATCCACATCATTAAGGTTGCCCCTGCTCTTAGGAAACAGCTCTTTCTAGTCATTTTCTGAGTGCCTTCCAGCTTGGGTGGCTCATTTTCTGGCACTGGATCTGACAGTGGTTTGCTGCTATTCATAAGGTTTTCACTGGCTGATTCTTTTCAGAAATAGATTGTTGGTTCCTTCTTCCTAGGCTGTCTTAATACAGAAGCTCAGCTGAAGCCTGTCTGCCTTGGGTAATCCTGCTGGTATCTGAATACTCGTGGCGGAGCTTCCACCATCACAGCAATAACCAGCTGCCACAGCAGGACAAACTGATAGACAGCATGTATTAATATTAATTAATGTATATTAATTGCCAAAAATTGCTTAAAGTGTTTGGACACCTAATCTTTTAAAAATCAAGCATATTCCTTTGTTGTTTGAATAAGTGATACATATATGTATATTGATGATAAACATGCATAAGTATATTAGTGTATTTATTATTCATATACATAAGTACAATGGAAAACTTTTGTGCCAACCTTGTCTTCTAACTATCCAGCCCCCAGCAACCGTGTCCCTTAGCTGTCCACTTCCAACCCCGTGTTGGTATAGTGGTTAAGAGCTAGGCTGCACCCCAAAATGTTTACAGTTTACATCCATCATGGAAACCTTATGAGGCAAGTTCTCCTCAGTCCTAAAGGGTTGATATGAGTCAGAGCTGACTTGATGGCAGCAGGTTTGTTTTTGGTATTTATCAGTATATATCATTCTTAGTTTTGCATTATCTAATCTGAAAGGAAGTAGTGCTATATCAGAGGTTAAGATTCAACCTTTCATAATCAAAAAGTGTTTCTTCAATGCACCATTAGAAAGTAAGAAGATATAACATGGTGGAAGACACTAGAGGAATGTTCAGCCAGTATTTTCTGTAATGGACCAGATAGTGATTCTTTTAGACTTTGCGTGCTATACACTTTCTGTCACCCTAGTGAGCTCTACTTTCTAAGCAGCAATAGAATAGGCGTGGCTCTGTATTTGTAGATCCTGAAATTTAAATTTCATATGTCCTGGAATGTCCTTCTTATATGGATTTGTTATCAGAGAATTAAAAATGGCACAATCAATCTTAATTCCCCGAATAGAATAGAAACAGACTATAGAATATAAACAGAATAGAAATAGGATAGGCGAGCAATATTTGGCCTTTGGGTCATAGATTGCCAACTGCCATTGTACAGCAAGCAAAATCTGTTGTTGAGTTCTCTAACTTACAACATTTCTAATTGATTTTTTGTTTGTGTACTTTTTTCAAAATATTGTTTTAAAAAAATTATGTTTATATTTCTGTCATATATTCTATTCCATATATAACTTAGAGAATAAAAGATGATCAGTTATGTGGTGATTGGGGGCTAGATACTTTAATCTTATTTAATTTAGTGACCAATACCAAGACATAGATATTCTTATTTCTGTCTTATAACTGAATTAATGGGAAAAGAGGGATAGGAAGTGTGCCTGAGATCATATGTTTGCTAAGGGATGGACTTTATTTATTGACATAGGTTTGCCTGACTCCCTATTTTTAGTACTGAATGATTATTTTCCAGGCACTTAAGTATACTGCTTCTACTTAGCATGATATGTGTTCACTTTTTTTGGTTTGTTTGTTGATTGATTTGTTGATGTTTAATGCTGTTAGTTTCTCAAACACATAAATGGGAAAATGGAAATGGAATTGATGTTTGTTTTGCATTACATTTTTTTCCCGTGAGTGCTTTTGATCCTTGTAACTTCTTTTTAAGGAGAATGGGAATGAAAAAATGGCAAATGGAAATTGAAATTAGAGATTTTGTTCCTCCCAAATGTAGTCTCTGACTTTCAATTTTATATATCATTTAATTATTAATTCTAAAAATTTATTTTATTTCCTTTTAAATTTTCAAATTTCAGAACAATGTTGAGTGATACACCAATAATGTGAGATAGTTTTTGACAATGATTGGAGGAAGAAAGTAATGGTCTTATATGGAAACTATAAAACCTGTAAATGCACACATCCCTTTTAGATTTAATTAGATGTAATCTTTTTATTTGGCAGAAGCATTGAATTGTACTCACACTATTGGTAGTAAATAGAATTTGATTACTGTTTAAAACAGAATGTAGCAACACAGGAGACATGTTATTTTAACTCAAATTATAATTCTTCAAACTTAAACTTACATTTGCTAGTACATAATTAATTCATAGAATTGATAAAATATGTTAGGGTTGATTAAATTATTTAAACAGTATTTATTGTAACATAAACATGACACTGTAACTAATATCTTTTTTTGTGTAAGGTTAAGCTTGAATCTTACACTAATATAATGAAATTTATTAGCATATTTGAATGAAAATAATGTGCACATTCTTAACTTTTTTTTCCTCTGAGTATTCCCTACTCCAGATATTTTCTTTACTACTATTGTGCCTTTTTTTTTTTTTTTTACTTTTACTTATTGCTGTAAATGATTAGGAAAATACCTTGCAAGGGTGGAGGTATCTGCAAACAAACTTGGAAGGCGTGCATTACTTGTTCAAAAATGTGGCAACTATTTGGCCAGTCAGAACCTTAAACAATCTTCAGTTATGCCATCAAATATTCACCTTTTAGTTCCGGAGATGTAAATTATAGAAACATTTTAGAGAGCTGTAGGTTGAACATCAGATTATTGAGCATTCTGGCAGGAGACTGATCACTTAAATTACTGGTCTCAAATTACAGTGCTCTCTATATATTATTGGAAACCCTGGTTGTGTAGTGGTTAAGTGCTACAGTTGCTAACCAAAATGCCAGCAGTTCCAGTCTGCCCTCCTTGGAAAATCCATGGGGCAGTTCTGCTCTGACTGTAAGGTCGTTATGAGTTGGAATTGACTAACAAAGTGTTTTTTTTTAGTAATATATTTTAGTATAAGTGGAAATTCTGGTGGCATAGTGGTTAAGTGCTATAGCCTCAGTTCAAATGCACAAGAGCCTTTTTGGAAACTATGAAGCAGTTCTACTCTGTCATATAATGTCTCTGTGAGTTAGAATTGACTTGAAGGCACTGGGTTATGTTATATATATTAGTGAAAACCCTGATGGCACAGTGATTAAGTGCTGCGGCTGCTAAACAAAAGTTCAGCAGTTGGAATCCACTGAATGCTCATAGGAAATTCTATGGAGTAGTTCTGCTCTGTCCTTTATATTTGCTAAGTGTCAGAATTGACTTGACAGCAGCGGGTTTATATATGTTAGTGGCACAGTGTTTAAGAGCTTGAGTTGTAACCAAAAGATTGACATTTCAAATCTAGCCAAAAAGTTGACATTTCAAATCTACCAACCGCTCTCTGGAAAACCTATGGGGCAGTTCTAATCTGTACTACTGGGTTGCTGTGAGTTGGAATGTACTCTGCAGCCCCTGACAGCAGCAACAACAGCAGATAAGAAGGGTTCTGTAGGTTTCATAAGTGGTTAAAATGCTGTCTGCTAAAGAAAAAGTTGGAGGCTTAAATCTACCCAGAGGAAACTTGATAATTAATTTCTGAAAAAAATTAGTCAGTGAAAAACCTATGGAGCATGGTTCTACTTTGAAACACTTGGGATTGGCGTGAATCATAATTGACGCAAGTTAATTTTATTTTAGAGATTTGTGTTTAGAAAACTTATTGAATGATTTCTGGATGTCAGATAAAATTGTTTATCTCACATCAGCTTCCAGATTTTAAAGCAGAAGCTAATATTTCGTTCATGCTGTTGTGTTTAATGCTTTTGATACACGTTGCAGTAATTACTGATTGCTGATTAACAGCCAAGTTGTTGTTGTTAGGTGCCGTTGAGTTGGTTCTGACTCATAGCAACCCTGTGCGTAACAGAACCCAACACTACCCAGTCCTGTGCCGTTGAGTCGTTGTTATGCGTAAGCATGGCGAAGGACATTGTGTTTGGTAGAGGATCAAGAGGAAGTCCCTCAGTGAGATAGATTGACGCAGTGTCTGCAAAACTGGGCTTAAACAATTGCAAGGATGGCAAGACAACATCTCACATACTTTACCATCCTTGCTTCTAAGGAGCATTCTGGTTGTGCTTTTTGAAGAGAGATCTCTCGTTCTATGGGCATTTTATTGTATAATCAGTATTCTTTTCCAGCATTACAATTCAGAGACATCAGTTACTCAGTCTTCTTTATTCCTCATCCAGCTTTCGAATGTCTAAGAAACAATTGAAAATGCAATGCCCAGGGAGGCAAACCTTAGCCTTCAAAGGGGCATTTATTGCTTTTCAGCACTTTACAGAGGTCTTTTGCAGCAGATTTGCTCAGAGCAATGTATTTTTTTATTTCTTGACTGCTGCTTCTACGTCCTTCTCCAGGGACTGATCTCAAGGGACTGATTATGGGTTCCAGCAAAAAGGAAATCCTTGGCAACTTCAGTCTTTACCCTATTTATCATGATGTTGATTATTGATCCATTTGTGAGAATTTTTGTTTTCTTGATGTTGAGGTGTAATCCTTACTGAAGTCTGTGGCCTTTGATCTTGATTAGTAAGTGCTTTAAGTTCTCTTCACTTTCATTAGACAATATTGTGTCACCTCGATAACACAGGTTGTTAAGGAGTCTTCCTTCAATTCTGATGCCCCATTCCTCTTTATGTAGTCCAGCCTCTCAGATTATTTTCTTAGCATACAGAATGAATAGGTAAGGTGAAAGGATACAATTCTGTTGCACACCTTTCCTGACTGTAAGCCAAGTAGTATCTCCTTTTTCTATTCCAATGACTGCCTCTTGATCTGTTTAGATGTTCTTCTTTTTATTATAATTAACTGAAAGTATACAATCTAAAGCAATCTTGCATGCCTGCCTATCTGCAACTCCATCTATTCCCCTCACTCTGTGACAGCACGTTCTTCTTTTTGCTCATTACTTCTACTGTCCTCTTATCAAACACCTGTCTCCTCCTCTCCACCCTCTCCTCTCTCAGAAGAAACCAGTAGGTCAGCCTTCTGTAAATATATAAAACCGTAAAGTACACATACTCCTGGCTCTCACCATGTCGTTGAGTCCAGTCCATTCTTGTCTGAAGAGTTGACCTCAGTACTGGTTTCAGATCAGGGCCAGCAGTAAGTCTAGGGCCCGTGTTCCCAGGGGACCCGTCAGGTTGTCAGACCATCAATTCTGGTCTTTTAGTGAAGTGAACAACTTTTGTTATTGTGCTACACCAGGGACTCTAGCTGTTCTCCATCACAGCTACCTTTGGTGGTGGCCAGGCACCATGTGGTTCTTCTGGTCTCATTCTGATATAGCCTCTTATTCATATGGGTTCTTTCTGTCTCCTTGTGTCTTTGCTGTTCTCGATTGTCGTCTGCTCCAGATGGGTTGAGACCATTTCATGTTCCCCTTATGGCAGCTTACTAGCTCTTAAGACCCCGGACACCACTCACCAACCAACATGGGGTGCAGAAGATTCTTTTGGAAAAAGACCAGTTATGCCAATTGGCTTCACGTCCCATGAAAACATGGTCACCAGACCCCTCTCCCTGCTACACTATCCTCTAAAATGCTGGGTTGAATTTAGAAAACCTTGCAGTTTATGGTGCAGTCTGGTTATGCTGATCTGCTCTCTATGGAATGCTGTCAGTGCTTGCACCTTACCAAATTGTTATTGACTGTCTAATCTGTGGAAACCCTGATGGTGTAGTTGTTAAGTGCCATGTCTGGCAACCAAAAAGTCGGCAGTTCGAATCTGCCAGGTGTTCCTCGGAAACTCGATGGAGCAGTTCTCCTCTGTCCCTATAGGGTTGCTATGAGTCAGAATCGACTCTATGGCAGTGGGTTTTTGGTTTGGTTTTATTAATCTATGGACATCCTTCTTTTTCCCTCCCCACTCTTGTAGCTGTCACAGTCTTTTCTTCTGCACAGTCTGTTTTTAAGCCCTTATAGCAGAGGTCTCATACACTGCTTGTCTTTTTGCAGCTACCTGATTTCACTCAGCATAATGCCTTCCAGTGGAAATCAGGTTATGAGATGCTTCCCAACATCATCATTGTTCTTTATCATTGCATAGTGTTCCATTGTGTATATGTTGCACAGGTTCTTCATGAACACAATTAAATGTTCTGAGCTTCGTTCACGGTCCATTGTCTTTGCCTTGTCAGTAAAACAGCTAAACATCTTTCTGATGTTCTCAGCTTTCAGCCAGAATCCACCTGATATTAAGCAGTGGTATCTCTGGTTCCACATGCTCCTCTGAATCCAGCTTGAATTTCTGGATGTTCCCAATCCATATACTGGTGCAACTGCTATTGAATGATCTTCAGGAAAATTTTACTTGCCTGTGATATTAATGAAATTGTTCTATCATTTCTGAATTTGGTGGGATCACCTTATTTGGGAATAGGCAGAAATAAAGATCTCTTCCAGTCTGTTGGCCAGGTAGCTGTCTTGCAAATTTCTTGTTGTAGATGAATGAGTACTTATAGTGCTGCATCTGTTTGTTGAAACATATCACTTGGTATCGCATCAATTCCTCATAACCTTGTTTAGTTTCAATGTCCCTGGTACAGCTTGGACTTCTTGCTTCAATACCATAGTCTGGATTCTATGTTACCTCCTAAATGATTAAAAATAGCCGAATTCTTTTTGTTCTAATGACCTTATGTATTTTTCCGTCTCGTGACGCTTCTTGAGTCTTTTAACGTTCTCCACATGGAATCCTTCAGTATTGCAACTGAAGGCCTGAATTTCTTCTTCAGCTCTTTCAGCCTGAGAAATGGAGAACATGTTGTTCCCTTTTGGTGTTTCATCTCCAGGTCTTTGCATATGTCATTATAATATTTTACTTTGTCTTCTCGTGCTACCCTTTGAAATCTCATGTTCAGTTCTTTTAGTTTATCATTTCTCCCTTTTCTTTTAGCTACTTGACATTTAAGAGCAAGTTTCAGAGTCTCTTCTAACATCCAGTTTGGTATTTTTTCTTTTCTGTCTTTTTAGTTCTTGCTTTTTTCAAGTATGATGTCATTCCACAAATTGTCTGGTCTTCGGTCATTAGTGTTTAATGCATCTAATCTACTCTTGAGATGGTCTCCAAACTCAGGTCATACTTTGAGTCTCATGGACTTGCTGTAATTTTATTTAGGTTTAGCGTGAACTTGCATACAAGCAGTTGATAGTCTGTGCACGATAGGTACCTGGCCTTGTTCTGACTGACGATATTGAGCTTTTTCATCATCTCTTTCCACAAACATAGTCAGTTTGATTCCTCTGTATTCCATAAGGTGTGATCAATGTGCATAGTCACCTTTTGCATTGGTAACAAAAGGTATTTGCAATGAAGAAGTCATTGGTCTTGCAAAATTCTATCATGGTATCTCTGGCATCATTTCTGTTACCAACACCAGTATTTTCAACAACTACTGATCTTTCTTTGTTTCCAGCATTCAGCTTCGGTCATTAGTAATTATCAATGCATTCTTATTGTGTATACCACTAATTTCAGATTGCAGAAACTGGTAAAATTGCTCAATTTCCTCATCTTTGGCCTTAGTGATTGGTGCATAAATTTGAAATAAGAATTGTATTAACTGATCTTCCTTGTAGGCACAGGAAATGTTATCCTATCCCTGACAGCATTGTGTTTCAGAACACATCTTGAAATGTTCTCTTTGACAATGAGTGTAAAGCCATTCCTCTTCAAGGTATCATTCTCTCCTTAGTAGACCACATGATTGTCCAATTCACAGTGGCTAACACTCATCCATTTTAGCTCGCTAATGCCTAGGATATCAATGTTTATGCATTCCATTTCACATTTAATGATTTCCAGTTTTCTTGCATTCATACTTAATATATTCTACGTTCTGATTATTAACGGATGTTTGCAGCTGTTTCTTCTCATTTGAATCGCAATGGTCCCAAAAGCTGGAATTCATCTACATCATTAAGGTCTCCTCTGATTTGAAGAGGCACACATCTTTTGTGTGCCTTAAATCTGGGTGGTTCATCTTCTGGCACTATGTCGGACAGTGTTCTACCGTTATTCATAAGGCTTTCAGTGGCTAATTCTTTTCAGAAGCAGACTGCTGGGACCTTCTTCCTAGTCCATCTTAGCCTATAGCCTCAGCTGAATCCCGTCTGCCACCTTGCTGGGATCTGAGGGCCAGTGCCGTAGCATCCCTTGATTGGCTATGCCCCACAGTACGTCAAACTCACGGACACCTGGTCACAGCTATTAGTGGACAATTCATGAAATCCAGAAATGATCTCTAAATTCCAAACCTCAAACCAAACCCACTGCTGTCAAGTCAATTCCAACTCATAGCGACACTGTAAGATAGAGAAGAGCTGCTCCACAGAGTTTCCAAGGAGCGTCTGGTAGATTGGAACTGTCAACTTTTTGATTAGCAGATGTAGCTCTTAACCCACTACGCCACCAGGATTTCTTTATAGTATATGGTTGCCATTTATGCTGATTAAAACAGATATTTGCAAAGAAGAGGTTGTTAGTCTTACAAAATTCTGTCATGCAATCTCAGGCTTTGTTTCTATCATGAAAGCCATGTTTTGTAACTACTGACACTTCTTGTTTTTTCAACTTTCACACTCTTGTCCCCAGTAGTTAGTAATGCATCCTGACTAATCAACTTCAAAGTATGGAAGTTGGTAATAATCCTCAGTTTCTTCATGTTTGTTCTTATTGGTTGGTGCATAAATTTGAGTAATAGTTGTATTAACTGGTCTTCCTTGGATATTATCCTATTACTGACAGCATTGTACTTCAGGATGGATTACAAAAAAATCTTCTCTTTGATGATCGATGAAACATCATTCCTTTTCAAGTTGCCCTTCCAGGCATATTAGACCATATGATTGCTTGGTTCATAATGGCATTTTCCCATTATGATATTTGTGTATTTCTGGATATTTGTGTTTACCTGTTCCTTTACATTTTTCATGACTTCCAGTTTTCCTTGGTATTTAGACAACTAATAGACACATAAGGAAATGCCAGTGATCACCAACTGTTAGAGAAATGCCCGTCTACCTCATTAAGGCTGACTCTACTCTGAGGAGGCTGCTCCTCACCAGTAGTCTTCTGAGTGCCTTCTGGGCTCATCCTTCAGCACTCTGTCAAACACCGCTCTGCTGCTCTTCATAAGTTTTTCACTGACTAAATCTTTTCCGAAGTAGATTGCTGGATCCTCCTTCCTAATCTGTGTTTGTCTGGAAGCTCATCTGGAAGCTCAGTGCTTCTCCTGACTTGGAATGTGTTCCTCCAGAAATGTCTGTAGTGATTTAATCAGGCCAGGATTCCCAGTAGTGTGGGGTTGTTCTCCGTTTTGTGATTTTCCTACTTTGTAAATCCTAATCTCTACTTGTGGTCACTAGGGCAAGGTTGTATTACAATTAAGCGGGTTAAGGTGGGGCTTGAACACCCTTACTAAGGTCATCTCTCTGATCCAATGCAAAGGTATTTTCCCTGGGGTATGTCTTCCACCAAGTTTTATCCTTTTATCCTACAAGAGGAAAGGGAAGTAAACAGAGTTGGGAACCTCACACCATCACGAAAATAGTGCCAGGAGCAGAGAGCATCCTTTGATGTGTGGTTCCTGTGCTGAGATCCTCCCAAGCCAAAGGAAGACTGACGATGTAACTCAAGAATCTTTCTCCAGAGCCGACACAGAGAAGAAGCCTCCCACTGAAGCCAGCACTCCAAATTTACACTTGTAGTCTATTGGACTGTGACAGAATAAACTCTTTGTTCAAGCCATCCACTTGTGATGTTTCTGTGAGAGAAATACTAGATGTCTAAGACGATGACCCTGCTGGTATCTGAATCCTGGTGGCATAGCTCCCAGGGTCACAGAAACATGTAAGCCAACACAGTACGATAAACTGATAGACACATGGGGGACAACTGAGGTATGTAAGATAATCATGTCTATTTTTTTTTTTTTGGTGAAGAATAGTTAATTTAAAATAAAAAATAAACTGTGTGATTAAATTGAAAACAACTGGCAAGAATATGGAATTACGTTTTTCTAACAGCTGGCAACAGTTTGAAAGCGTTATAATCATTAGTTGAACTTACTACTATTTTTTTGCATTGTTTTGTACATACACAGTGTAAAAGAGCGACGGATTAATATTTGAAGGTTTATAGAAATCAGTCAGAAATTTTTAGTCAAATATGTGATAATTTATTGAAAAGTACTCAGTATAGCCATAATTATACTTCAGTTTGTGTAACCATGATTTAAGAAATCCCCTTGAAGTCTCCATGTTCCCAGAAGCCAGTGTAGTTTCTAACACACACTCACTGTCCAGTGACACTTTTATTTCTGTGTACTTTGTTTTCTTCACTGAAAATATTATTTTCTTGTAGCCTTGTGTTAATGTTCTGTAAAATACAATTGTTATTCCTGCTTATAGGTTAAGAAATTGAGTCAGTTTATTATCGATTGTTGGTGATATGTTAATCATTTTTCACTTAAGTTAATACTGTTTTCTAAGTTTTCTCTTCGGGAAGGAATTTAAAAATACTTTACATGAAATGACCTTGCTTAGACAAAATATAAAGCAGTAACAATAAAATATCAAGAGGAGTTAAAAGCCATTCATTTTATTTAAAGTCAAGTAGAGATACATCTCATGGAAGTGCATATTTTATTTCTGAAGTCCCAGTACTCTTAATACATTTTAAAGTCGATATTTCAACTGGATAGTACTAAGATAATAAGCAGAGGCTAGGATATTTCAAGTATAATCGATACATTACAGCCAAATTGTCCTTTTTAAATCAGATTTAGCATTAACTGATTGAGCTCCCTTGGCTCTCCAATTGAATGTATGCTGGCAATGTTGTTGTTGTTATGTTCTGTCAGTTGACTCTCCACCCATAGTGACCACGTGTGACAGAGTAGAACTGCCTCATAGGGTTCTCTTGGCAGTAATATTTTTTTTAAAATAAACTGTAGCTGACAGTTTACAGAGGAAAGTATCTTCTCTAAACAATTAATGCATACACTATTTTGTGACATTTCTTTCCAACCTCTTGATGTGTCAGTACTCTCCCCTTCTTAACCTTGGGTTTGTTACCAGCGTTCCTGTCCCTTTTTGTTTTCTTGTCCTTGCCCCTGGGCCGGCGTGCCACTTTAGTCTTGTTTTATGGGCTGTCTGATCTTTGACTGAAGGATGAATCCCAGAAATGACTTCAGTACAGAGATAAAATAGTGTCCAGAGTACACACTTTTGGGGCTTCGCCAGTGTCTGTCAGGCCAGTAGGTTTAGCATTTGTTTTGTGAATTAGAAGTTTGTTCTACATTTTTCTCCATCTCTGTTTATTGTGATTCTTGTCAGAGCAGTCAGTGGTGGTAGCTGAGAGCCATCTAGTTGTGCTGAACTCAGTCTGGTGGACCCTGTGGTAGTTTCCTTAGGCCTTTGGACTAATCTCTCCCTTATGTTTTTGGTTTTTTTCATTGTTCCCTGCTCCAGATGGAGGGAAAAAAACCTGCAGATTCGGAAAAGACTTCTGTCTATCGCAAATCAGATAAAAGTCTAATCTCTGAAGTCTATGGGAAAATTCAGCATGTCTACAACAAAAATAAAAATAATCCAGTTAAAAACTGGGGAAAAGATGTGAACAGACATTTTGCCAAAGAAAACATTCAGATAGCTAACATACACGTGAGGAAATGAGTGCAATCACTAACCATTAGAGAAATGCCATTCAAAACTGCCATGAGATTTGATGCCATCTCACCCCAATTTTACTGGTACAAGTACAGAAAACAGAAAATAGCCAGTGGCAGAGAGGCTATAGGGAGCTTGAAACTCATATGCACTGCTGATGAGTGTAAAATGCTACAACTGTTTTGGAAAAGGACATGGCACATCTTTAAAAAACTAGAAATAACATAAAATTCATCAATCCCATCCCTTTGAATGTATACTAGAAAAAAAGAGCCATTGCAAGAAAAGACACATGCACATCCATGTTCATTGCAGCCTTATTGATATTAGCAAAAACTGGGAACAGTGTAAATACCTGTCAACAGATGAATGAATAAACAAACTATGGTATGCAATATGCAATGATGGAGAGCAGTGATGAATCTGTGGAACATCCCACAACTGGATACATCTAGAGGGCGTTATGCTGAGTGAAATAAGTCAGTCACAGAAGGATAAATATTGCTTTAAACTAGTATAATAAAAACTTTTGGAAAGCTTTACACACAGAATAGTCTCTTGACTGTAAGTTTTGTGGAAACAGCCTGCTACTTTTTTCTCTGCAGAGTGCTAATGGATTTGAACCATCAACATGTCTCTCGGCAGCCAAGTGCTTAAACCACAAGGGCTCGAAAGTTGTTGTTAGGTGCCATTGAGTTGGTTCCAACTTGTAGTGACTCTACATGTAACACAACAAAATACTGCCCAGTCCTGTGCCATCTTTGCAGTCATTGTTGTTTTAGCACATTGCTGCAGGCACTGTGTCAGTCCGTCTTTTGAGAGACTTTATCTTTTTCATTGCTGCTCTACTTTGTCCAGCATCGTGCTCTTCCCCAGTGACTGGTCTGTCTTTGATGACATTTCCAGAGTAAGTGAGATGGAGTTTTGCTGTCCTCAGGCATTCAGGTTATACTTCTTTTAATACTTACTTGTTTGTTCTTCTGGCAGTTCATAGTGTATCCAGTGTTCTTTGACAACTCTGTAATTTGACTGTATCAACTCATTTTTTTTGTTTTCCATAATCCATTGTGTAGCTTTTGCTTGCATATGAGGCAATTAAAAAAATACTCTGATATGGTTTGCGTGCACCTTAGTCCTTAAGGTTGCGTCTTTGGTTTTTAAAGCTTTAAAGAGGTCTTTTGTAGTAGATTTGCTCAGTGCCATACACTGATTTCTTAAGTGCTGCTCCCATGAACATTGGTTGTAGATTCATTTAAAATGAAATCTGTTAAATTAGTATTGTGTAGTAGGAGCACTCTTACAAATTGGTACCAATTGAATAACTGGAACTTTATCCTTTGATGTTTCAGGGATAAAACCAAATCAGAGAGAGAGAGAGAGAGAAAGAGAATGATAATGATGACTGGTCACTTGGTGAATATGTAGGAGTGGTCTCTACCATGATTAGGTTCCCATGGTGTGTGTTTGAGATTCGTGTTAGAAGGTCAGGCATTTGGTTTTCTGAGGACTTCTGGAAATCAGTGATTTCAGAGTGACTGAGTCATGATTAGCAAACTAAAATATAACAGATGTAAACTGCAAAATTAGGATAGTGATTTTTTTCCACTTAAATCATGTGTATATAAAAGGAATTACAATTAGAATTGTATCATCGAGAAACAGAAAAAAGAGAGATGGGTGTTTTCAAGGGTGTATAGTAGTATTTGATCAGTTTGTTGCTAGTTCCCCACTGTTGTGACTGGGAAGGGTGATAATTTATTTGGTTCTTTTTCCTTTCTCCTTTCCTATCGTTAATTCAGCAGATAGAAAATTGTGAATTTGTATCAGTTCTATAAAGTGATCTGATTTTTCTTCCGTTTGTGTATTACTGTTGTTAGGTGCCATTCAGTGAGTTCCAACTCGTAGCTCCCCCATTGCAACAGATGGAAACACTGCCTGGTTTTGTGCTACCCTCCAAATCATTGTGGTGTGTGAAGCCATTGTTGCGGCCACTGTTTCAATCCATCTCATTTTTCAGTGATGCTCTACTTTAGCAAGCGTGACGTCCTTCTCCAGAGGTTGATCCCTCCTGATAACAAGTCCAAATTGCATAGCATGAATTCTCATAGTAAAGTATCATGGCTGTGTTTCTTTTAAGATATATTTGTTTATTCTTGTAATGGTCCATAGTATATTCACTAATTTTTGTCAGTGCCTTAATTCAAACGCATCAGTTATTTTTCTGTCTTCTTTACTCACTCAGTGTCCAGCTCTGTCTTGTATATGAGACAATTGACAATACCACGACTTCAGTCAGGTGCACCTTAATCCTTAAAGTGACAAAGTATATTAATGAATTTATTTAATATAAATTGATAAAAATGTATAAACTATATTTTTATGGATTTTCTTTGTGTTATACCTCTTTAGTCAAGTGCCTTAATGAAAGCTTCCATTCTTCCTCCATTTTTTTCTTTTTAAAAATTTTAAAGGCCAAGAAACAAGCCTTCTTTTAGTATGTTTGTCCTACTTACTGAGTTAACAACAGCTTTTCTGCAATCCCTATTTCCTTCTCATCCTAGGATATAGGCATTTCCGTATCAGCTGATTTAATTAGTCTCACAAGTCTAGCAAATTCTGTGTCGATAATAATTTTGTGGCTTGCGCATACTTGCTGGCTGAAATATGATTTCAAAATGAGAAACTCTAAAATAATGTACCTAGCCTATTGTGTACTTTGAAGGCAGACAGTTTCCTTCGTAATGTAGCAGGGAATCAGTTTATTTCATGGAACAGTACCTCTGCTTCTGATAATTTTCTCTCAAAGTATAAACATACTTAAAATAATTGTGTATCAGTGGCATTCAACTTTGAGATGTGGACAGTCATCAGTTATGGGAAGCAGTCTGCAAAATGCTTTTTTGGGATCATACATTTTCTGTCTTTTGCCCACTGAGTGCGAGAATAGTGGGCCCTGGTGATAGTTGTGACATGCTACCTTGATGTTACGAACGGAAGCTGACTTTCAATGAATGAAATTACTAACAAGAAACATTATCCATGGGAAAAGAACTCACTTGGCCCAGGAACATGGTATAAGTGGAGACATCTTTCTTGCCTACCCTGCTCTCAGTTGACTCACTCCTTTAGTGTCATGCCTCTCTCATTTATAGCACATATTTCGATTTGTAAGTAAACACTGTGGTTTAGTTTTTTTTTGCTTATCCTGATCTATGAAGCATAGATTATAAGTTCTCTGAAATCATGGACTGTTTCTTTTGTTCACTTCTTCATATAGGGTGCAAAACACCTTGCTGAATGAGTATGTACATCTGTCTGCAGTGAAATTGAGCATTTTCTTTCCACATAGGTTGATTAAAAGAGACACAAGATTTCTGATTTGTTAGGAAACTAGTCAGATCTTCTTTGTAACTGGGAAAAGGAAGCACCCCCCCCCCCCCCCCCGGTATTTGAGAACTTAAAAGAGTTCCCAAATGCATACTGCTGCATAGTGGTGTTAATGCTAGTACCAAACCCAAACCCGTTGCTTTTCTATGGATTCTGATTCATGTCAACCCAGTAAGACAGAGTGGATCTGCCCCTAGGATTTGCAAGGAGCATCTGGTGGATTTGAACTGCTGCCTTTTTATTTAGCAATCATAGCTCTCAATCGCTGCACCTCCAGGACTCCAGTACTAGTACTCTTGACTCATATTTACAGTTACTTCTTTGTGGATCAGCATTTTTCTCTTTTTACATTATTCTTATAGTTATGGGACATACAGGTACATTCATAGAGAAATATGAACCATGATCTTGTTTCATAATTGAGGGATCATTTGCTTTGCACCATAACAATTCTGAGAAGGCCAGTAATTGTTGAATATTGGAACAAAGCTTCTTCAACAAAGGACTTCTCTTAGTTATTCTCTTAGTTATTTTCAGCAAGAAAACCTTGTACTTTAGGAGATATTGGTAGGTTGAAACAATGCATAAATTGGGTTGTGAGATTCTTACATGTAGTTAGTAACTAATTTAGTTACCTTAGTAATTAAATTGATGATAAAAATTCTGTTCATGTCATTTATGTGATCTTTGATTTGCTTAGAAAAAGAAACAAATTTTGATATGACCAGAAAAAATAAATCTCTGGAGTCTAAAAATATCTTTTATTCATGCTCCTTTACCTGAGAAGGGGTAAATCTTGAACATGCAAACCTTATATGAAAGAATACAGTATTCTTAGGATTACGTGGAGAAGAGTTTGAATTCCTTTCTTTCATTGCAATGTCTTGTTTAAAAAAGAAAAAAAAATCCTCTTGCTACCAGTTCAATTTCAACTCATAGCAACCCTATAGGACAGAATAGAACTACCCATAGGATTTCCACACTGCTGGCATTTTGGTTAGCGGCCAAACTCTTAACCATTGTACTACCAAGGCTTGCTGTATGAGAATGACTCAAAAACATGATTATTCATCAAAGCATGTTAATAGGGTGGACTGTTGTCATTTAAATATCCCTTTGTATGTGGATGGAAACCCTGGTGGTGTAGTGGTAAAGTCTATGGCTGCTAACCAAAAGGTCAGCAGTTCTAACCTGCTGGATGCACCTTGGAAACTGTGGAGTGGTTTTCCTCTGTCCTTACAGCATCAGTGTGGGTCAGTATTGACTTGATTTTAGAGGGGTTGGTTTTCTATGTGAATATCTTCAAATAGAGAGTGGAAGTAATAAATTTTTGGTAAGTTACAGAGAATCATGAAACATGTTAGACAGTATCCCTTTCATGGGTAAATTATTTTTGGATTTTATGGCTATGCCATATGTATGTATTTTTCTGTTATAGGAATGGATGCTGAACCATTGTTGTTTGTGGGTAGCTTTTTATTGTTTGAAAACTTGGGGTCTCTGTTGCTAGTAGGACATACCAGTCCCATGTTCCATGGGTCACGTCACATGTGGGATGTGTAGGTTCTGTGGCCGAGGAAGTGCATCATTTTTCTTAGTTACACGTGAGTGATAAAGTATCTTCCTCAATTTTCCAGAAATAAACACGAAATACTAAAGAAACAGTGTACTTTCTGCACATAATTGTTCTCAGTTTTATTTTAGTGGGCTATATCAGTACCCTGTTCCATGAAGCACAGCACACTCATGGGACATAGCAGCCTCACAGCCTAAGAAGTGCATCACAAATTGTTTTCACTCTAGAAACAGCTCATTTACTTGAATGTTTCTGACTGCTGGTAACCACACTGTCCCAGTAACACAAAGGAGGTAGTAAACATGCTTGCAAACTTTATCTGCTGTAGACAAGCCAGAAGACATAAAAAGCTTCACACTATTACTCTTCTGGGAAGAATCTGGGAAACATCCCCTCATACAGATGGATCTTAGCACTCAAATGTGGCACAGACCGTCTTCTTTGTTTTTCAGACGATTATCTATCAAGTGGCTCAAATGTCTGCCAGTAAACCTCCAGGGGCAGAAAATGTAACAGGGACACATATATATGCTCTTGATACAATTGCAGTCTATTTAAATACTTTTTCTTTTGATATCATTTAATAAATATTCCACATATATGATTTTGCTAGGTATTATGAAAATAAAAGGATTAAGGAAGAAACATGATTTTGGCGATCATATGTAATGTCTTTTTTATTTGCCTCTACGTGTTCTTATCTTTCTGGTTAATGAGACACATGTTCCAAGTTTGAGCTCTACAAGGAAAAAATGTTAAAGAGTTCCAGCATATTAAATTTTAAAATGAACATAGCTGTTGAATGATTCTATTAATATTTCTTCTGGAAATTCAAATGAGGTCCAAATTCATTAAACATGGAAATTGTAAAAATCACCTACTTCTTCCTGTTTCTTGCTTGGCTATTGCTAATGTTTATATTCAGAGTCAGAATGAGTTGTTCCTGGCAGCATGTACTGTTAGCTTACACTCTGATGTTTTAAAAGTTGTCTCATGGACTTCAGTGTTGAATGAGAATGTTATTTCTGTGGATCCTTTTATGCAATTACTGTGAAATAAATAACTATGATTCTGTGATAAGGCATCCTTTCCTGAGAGGGGGACAGGAGAAAGACGGACGAAGATTGTTTACTAAAAACCACACTGTACTGTAAAACTGAGTAAAGAAAACTAAACCACAAATGTGACTGACTTTGCAGTAATATAACACAGCGAGCAAGTTAACTGACAGATAAGCCTAACAGACTAGTCAGGTTCTCTCAGTAGTCACTTTACATGACTGGTAAATGCTGGGAAGTACGGCTCCAGGACTCAGTTCTCTCCACAGCTGCTCTAGTCTAATTCCATGAAATTGCTGAAACAAAGGCATCTGCGAGTACTTGATGGAGAGGAACTCGATATGTACTGACTAGAGACACAGCTGGCATAATCACCAGGCTCTTGTGTGATTTCCACAATTTTAGTATACTTTGGACGATTATGCATTTCTCAGAGATGATACTGTGTCCAAATCCACTACTCTTGAGTTGATTTCAACTTGTAGCGACCCCGTAAGTTTTCCAAGGCTGTTACTCTCTACAGAAGTAGCCTGCTACATCTTTCTCCTGTGTAAGTGCTGGTATTTTTGAACTGCCTACATTTTGGCTAGCAGTCCAGCCTTTTAACTACTGTGTTAACTCCATGGCTTTGCTAAAAATATTTATTTGCTTTACGATGACGTATCTAACTTGTCTGATAATAATGATTATGAGTAGAACTTTCTGTACAGTTTCCAAGGAGATGCTGGTGGTTTCACACTGTAAACCTTCTGGTTAGCACAGCTCTTAACTGCTGGGCTACCGTAAGAACAGGTTAATAAACACATGAGAAAGAAAACAGTAATTGTGAGGTTTCCCCATGTCAGTTTCTGTGTTAGGTATTTCACATTCATTCTTGTTTTATTCTTATTCCATATCCATATAGAAAAACTAAAAATATCCCATGTTATGGAGTTGATTGCAACTCGCAGCAGCCCAATATGACTGAGTAGGACTGCTCCTTAGGGTTTCTAAAACAGTAATATTTACTGAAGCAGACTGCTAGAGACTCAGTTGACATAATTAGTAGGCTCTTGTGTTATTTTCATGATTTTCTTTCTGCTGTGGAACAGCTGGTGAGTTGACCTGCCATCCTTTTGGTTTGTAGCTGAGTGCTTAACCACTGTACTACCATGACTCGGTGAGGAAGTCTAGTCCAATCCTGTTGTGGTGACATCCACTGTGAGTCATAGTGACCCAGTATAGAACAGAACCATCCCACAGAGGCTGAAGCTTGTTCAAAAGTGGTTGCAGCTGTACACTAACAGAGAACCTCCAGAAAGTCAAGCTGGATTTAGAAGAGGACATGGATTGAAGGATCTCACTGCTGATAGCGCCTAGATCTTGGCTGAAAACCAGAATACCAGAAAGATGTTTACCTGTGTTTTATTGACTATGCAAAGGCATTTGACTATGTGGATCATAACAAATTATGGTTAACATTACAAAGAATGAGACTTCCAGAATACTGAGTTGTGCTCATGAGGGACCTGTACACAGATCAAGAGGACAGGGAAATACTGTGCAGTTTAAAGTCAGGAACATGTGCGTACGTTCAGCCATGCTTGCTCAGTCTTATGCTGAATTAATAATCAGAGAAGTTGGACCACGGGAGAAAGAACCAGGGTGACATGGTTGGAGAATACTCACTAAAATCCTGGGTTATGCAAATGATACAACCTTGCTTGCTGAAAGCAAAGAGGACTTGAAGCACTTACTGATAGGATATCACCCTGCTGACCTCTGGCTGGAGGAAGGAGAGTGGACGGAGAGGAGGGGAAAGGAGACTGTTGGGAGGATGAGACATGCACGGAGCAGAGAGGACTAGTGTGCTGTCACCGGACAGGGAGAGCAGTGGAAGCTGCATAGAGGTGGTCATGTAAATTTATATGGGAATGTACATTTTCACTCAGTCATAATAAAATAAATAAATAAATAAAAAAATGGAAAAAAAAAAGGTACAACCTTCAGTACTGAGTATACCTTAATATAAAGAAACCAGATCTTCACAACTGGACCAATAAGAAACATCATGATAAGTGGAGAAAAGACTGAAGTTGTCGAGGATTTCATTTTATTTGAATCCATGAATCAGCAGCCATGGAAAATCAGCTGGTGTGTTGTACAAATGTCTTGCAAAAGACCTCAATAAAAAGTGTTAAAAAGCAAACTGTCACTGTAAGACGTAAGGTGCACCTGACTGAAGCCATGCTGTTGAAAGTCACCTCATCTCCATGGGAAACCTGGAAAATAAATAAGGAACATCCACGAAGAATTGATGTCTTTGAATTATAATGTTGGAAAAAAATATTGAATATACCGTGGATTACCGGAAGTAAAAAACAAATCTGTTGTGAAAGGCATACAGGCAGAGTACTCCGTAGAAGCAAAGATGGGGAGATTTTCTCTGACGTACTTTGGACATGTTACCTGGATGGATGAGGCCCTAGAGGATATCATGCTTGATATGTAGACAGCCACTGAAAGTGAGAAACCCCCTAAAGGAGGTGGATTGACACCAGGGCTGCAACAGTGGACCCAGGCATAGCAGTACTGGTGAGCATGGTGCAGCACAGGGCATTTTGTGTTACTCTGTTGTGCATAGGTTCACTGTGAGTTGGAACCAACACTTGTGGTGGCACCTAACAACAACAACAACGATCTTTGTGGAACGAGCCCTGGTAACACAGTGGTTAAAATGCTTAACTGCTAGCTAACAGAAAGGTCGGTGGTTCAAACCCACCAGGTGCTCTTTGGGAAAAAGTTGTGAATGTCTGCTCCCATAAAGATTCTGTCCTTGGAAACCCTGTGGGGTAGTTCTACTCTGTCCTATAGGGCTGCTCTGAGTGGAAGTCAACTCACTGTCAGTAGGTTTGGTTTTGTGTTTGTGTATTCTTTGTGAATGCTGACTTTGAAGTCTTCCTCCCTCCAGTACTTTTAAGAACCTAAAAGGTGACTGAATCTCAGAACTTTTAAATAACGTTGGTGTGTTCCAGTCTCGTGGCTAGTCAGTCCTAAAGCTGGATTTAAATGCAAGTCTGTATGATATAAACTTTGTCCTCCTTTTCCTCCATTCTTTGTCTTTCACCCTTTAATTCTCAGATGGCAACTGTCCTTTTGGGAATCTATTCAGGGCTTTTGCTATCAGAACTGTGAGAATTTTTTTTTTTCCTAGTGGTACTGGTAGGAAAGTGTGGTTCTCTTGAGTTGAAGAAAATGCCTCCACAGCTTTAAACAGCAAGGGGACCTTCACGCTGCAGTTGCAGGACTAGAATAAACACTCCACAGCCTCTTCAGTAGAAAAAAAATTATGAGGAAACTAGATGCTATGCTTCTTGATCCTTGACTAGCGATGAGGTCGAGAACTAATGCTCTGTTACTTTGTTATTTACGTATGTATTTGGCCTTTGATATATTAGTTTTTATCTGAATCTAAAACCCTGGGAAGATGATAGAGAACTGAAATCTGAATTAGTAAATGACAGTTAGGGCAAGGATATTTTATTTCTAACCTTAGCTGTGATACGATGTTCAATATGGTCCATTTTAAAATGACCTAATATCAATCAAGAGCAGTTATTCAAATCTTAGTATATGGCATTCAAAAAGTGATTTTTAAGTGATAAGCATTTTAAGAAATAAAATCATGGTTAAACCTTGTAGTAGTGATGTTACTGGTTAGAAATGGTTTGTGATTTTTTATTGGTGTTTTGTTTTTTTATGTAAGTTATACATGGTCACTGTAGGAAACTTGGAGAATACTAATAGCAGCTACACAGATATATAAAAAGCCATGCTTCTACCAATGCTTATAATTTGATGTATTATTCAGGCTTTTTCTCATTCCCCCTATATTTACATGTGTATGTTTTACTCAAATTGTATGAAACTGTAATAGTATTTGGTAACCTGATTGTTGTTATGAATACTTTTCCATTAATATTTGGCATTGCATACTATTTCATAGAGTTGATGTACCAAAAAACACTTAACTGACTTTCTATTAACGGACAACTAAATTTCTTTTTTTCACCATAAGAAACAAAATTTCCAGAGTAAAGCTGTAAGAAATGCTTATATACTACTGTGCAACATACTTGTCATATAAATTTCAAATATCTTCCTTAACATTTTGTTTTCCTTTTAATGGGATTTGGACAGCTTATGTATTTTCTTCATTTTTTGAATTTCTGCATGCATAATTTTGTTTTGTTTTTTCTTAAATTCCTGTTATGCCTGTTGTCTGCATGTATTGTGTCCTTCACTATATCAGATGCTTTGCAGAGCACTTTTGATGAAAGTATAGTGATCTTTTGGAATATGACATTTAGTGAGTATGTGTTTTTCATTGCAGTAAGCCTTTGTTCAAGCCTTTGCTTGATTCTTTCATTTTTTTTCATATGTGTTTTAAGGGTTGTAAACATGGTTTCAGTATTAGTTCTTTTTTCAAATTAACATCGGATTTTCTTTACTGAAAAAAAGTTATAGGTTATATATTCTGAGATAAGTATTATCTTCAGTGTTTTGAACACCAGACATTCTTAGACTTAGTAAAAATAAATAAGAGAAAGAAAGAAGCAGCAGAGAGGAATATCTCAACAACTTATTTGCTATTAATGAATGCGCAGTGCTCTGTAAAATAATCATGTTACCCAGTACACTGGCCTTCCTGCCTCATCAACATTTCCTTAATAGGCTGTCAAATGATGCTGAGTCAAAGATAGCATTAAAGAAATTAGAATCAGCTGCATAACCTGAAATATTTACATCCTATAAAATCCTTTCAAAGTAATGGTAAAAACACAACATTCTATTCCTTTGATGTTGCCACTGGATTAAAGGAGCGTGTGATTCTAAGCAAATTTTTTGCTCTTACAAATATCTGAGCAGAGGATCATAATGTCTCCACAGCTAGTTCCTTGTGGATCCACACTTGTACCTTTCCCACGACTTCAGTCATCAATAGCTGATTCAAGAAAAAGGTACTGTAGGATAAACTGTAGCATTAAGGGTTTGCAGTTACAAAAACCGTGTTCGGATGTTTTTGTTGACATGGCTAAAGCTGTAATTATTTGCTCGTTACCTGTTTTGTCATCCAAAATAGAGTTCTTGATGTGTTTTAAATATATTTATTTTAAAGAGCAATAAGGGATATACGTTGCTGAAAAATTCCTTTAGCTTTAGTAATATTCTGTTGAGCTGTTTATTTTTAGATCATTATCAGATTGTCTGAATTTAATATGATATCCATTACCTAATGTTATTAATTAAAGTTATTTTGAATATGTTATATTTAGCATGTGTTCGGAAAAAAGTCATTTTATCATATCGGTTATTTTAAAATATATTTAAGAGTTAAATATTTATTTATAGAATAATTTTAAGCATGAAATGTGTGGGTCAATCTAATGAAAACTTAATCAAGCTTGATTTTTTCTGCCCCTGGAGAACTAGAATAGCTTCCTCTCAAAATGCCTGCTCCTGCTACTTTTACCAGTTTGCATTTTAGGCCAAACTACCAGCTCTGCAGATGTGGATGTGACAAATGCATTGATGTGACCAGTCAAGGGAATAATGCTGTCTAATGAGCAATGGAAATGCTAACCAGTTTTTGGTAGTTACAAGCAGCTATGTGCCAGCAAGAAGGAAACTTCCTTAAAAGATAAAATCTCTACTCCATTAAGGAAATTTATTTATTTATTTTTTTATGATGGACACTTAGAACTAAGTAATTCTTCCTTAAACGGTAAAATATGTGTTTGGTGAATAAAGCATAATGAGTAAAGATTTGTTGTGGTTCTTGTAGGTTTTTCAGTCAGTAACACCTTCTTTGACCTACATATCACTGAAAAATGAGAAATCAATGCATATCATTTTTATTTGATTCTTGCTGTAAGAGAAAGACTGTTAGTTACTTTAAGAAAGGCGAAAAAGGAATCACACTTGTTTCTACAGTTAAATGGCAGTTGAAAATTTTGGGTTCATTTTAGAGGAAAACTTGGAACAGTAAAATTAGCATTAACTGAAGATGGTTTCTCAGCTTTTGTGAATGCATCGGGCTACCCAGGATGGTCATACAGGGGGTAGGAGAATGTTTTTATTTATAGAGAATATTGTCTCCTTTAAAATAAAAAAGGACCTCTCTTTCTGTGGATTTGCAGTGATCATAGGACTGATGAACTAAACAAATTAGGAAATTGTTTAAAAAATGAGGTAAATTATTATTATTATTATTATTTTTATTATGACTGAGTGAAAATGTACATTCCCGTATAAATTTACATGCCCACCTATATGCAGCTTCCACTGCTCTCCCTGTGCGGTGACAGCACACTATTCCTCTCTGCTCCATACGTGTCTCATCCTCCCGAGGTAAACTATTTTGATATACCAAGCATGTACTTTTAATTTTAGATGTGAAAGTGTGAGAAGTAGACTGGTGACATGCAAGCTACCATCCCATTGATGATCATTATCCTGTTTTTGCTTTCAAAAAATGCTTCTTAAGCGGTAGTTAATTGGAGTCCATTCAAGGCTAATTAAGTTGGTAGGTTAAAAGTAAGGAAGTAATGGAAGGACAAATTTGGCACATTGGCAGGAGGCATGATCTAAGAATCAGACTTGTTTTCAGTTCTCACTCCATTGTTCTTTGTGAATGCTTATGCCACTGTTCAAGTCTCTTCTCTAAGCTTCAGTTTTCTATCTATAAATAAAAATTAACCCAAACTAAGCAAAACTCATTGCTTTTGAGTGGATTTTGGCTGATGTATTTGAACTGCAACCTTTTGGTTAGCAGCCACAGCTCTTAATCATTGTTGAGTAAGCGTATATTAAAATACTGTTAACACATGGATACTTAGCATAGGATGATGAATTTGTATAACAAATTTTGGAGTTTTCATTGGTAATGAAAATATTTTTCATTAAAATTTTCCTTGGTAATTAAAATGGTTTTCATCAGTTATTTGGGATCTTTTCTATGTCAAATTTATACATATTCATTAATGTCCTACTATGTAAGATCGCCATGAGTCGGATCCGACTCGACGGCACTTGGCCTTGGCTTGGCATGTAAGATCAAGCTGTTGGGCTAATGGCTGAAATGCCCATCATGTGGTACAAGTTTCTTGATCTCCAGACTGAACCTTTTTATTGCAACTGCTGAACTAAACAAATTAGGGAATAGATTTAACATCTGCAAGTTACGTTCCCTGTTTGCTTTGTGTAATATGTTTCTTCGTATCAGTTATATTCTTTTATGTGCACCAGCAGTTTGCTTCATATTAAATTATTTAAGCTAATTGGAACTTTTTGAATTATTATTTTATGTTTTTATTTAAATGGAAGTTTCTGAGTAATTAAGCATATATCTTCGTATGTTAGAAATATAAGCTACTTTCAAAGAGCACATGCTGATTCACAAGCAGAATAATGGTTTTCTATTAATATTCTTCCCCATGAAAGAAATTCGAGCAGCTTTTAAAGTACTTGAGATTGTAATGATAATGATCTCATTTTCAGAAAATTTGTTAGACAATATCATTCATTTTATTTCACCCTATTTTCGTAATAAAGTGCCATAATTTATATGTGAATTACTCTGAACACATTTCAGGTGATTTTACCTAACTTTATTGTGGTGAATGTGTCTATGCCTGTACTTGCAGCCGTTGTGGTGGTACTACCTTATACCTGATTAACAAAAGACAACTTCTTGAAGCTAATAAATGGCTCTCGTAAATGGTGTGAAGTCGACTTTTTTCCACTACAATGAATAAAAGAGATAATTGATATTTCAGAAGCCCTTTTGTCTCCTCCAAGAGGTTTTTGAGTGACATACTGTAGAAGCAACATACAGAGAGATGCGAATAGTGGAAGACACAACTGGTGCCTTTGTCTTGGTAGCATTTGGAGAGCAGACAAGAATGCAGTGGATCATTCAAAGAAAACTAAGAGTCGGGACCAGTGATACTTCATCATATATATGTATGTTTAGAAGTGACAGGGCGTCAAGATACAAATCTATACATTTAGAGATACATAGAGATGTGTATCTGTAGCTCCGTCTTTCAACTGAAGGTACTCAACTGTCAATGCAGTGTTCCCTTTTTGTGCTCTACAGCTGGAGCTGTGCTCTCTACCTGCAGCTATAGTAGTGAGATGTTGTTTGTTGATCTTGTTGTTGTATACCACTAAGTTGATTCTGACTCGTAGTCATCATGTATGATAGAGTAGAATTGCCCTATAAAATTCCCCAGGCTATAATGCTTGTGGGAACAAATCACTAGGTCTTTTCTTCTGAGAACCAGCTGTTGGGTTTGAACCTCTGACCTCTTGGTTAGCACTTGAAATTACTCCTTGGATCTAAATATTAAATGTAAAATAGAAGCCATTTTCTGTCTGTTCATCCATAACTGTCCAGCAACTCAGATTCACTGCATTGCTAATCCTTTTCTGGCATTAACTATCCTAGTAAATAGCACCCAGTTATTGAGCCAGAAACCTGAGAGTCAAATTCAACATCTCCTTGCTATTCATAAGAGCAGGAATTAACAAACTGTCTTCTTTTTATTCCTAAATAACTTTTTGTCTGTGATCCTTTTAATGTAATCTGTGTACTGATAATGAATTTCAAACCCTGCAATTGTTAAAAATAACTGTTTAAATGATTCTCCCTTACTTTAAGTCCAAGTTCAAATGCTTTAAAAATACCCTGCCATCTTTTCATCTTCACCTCTGTTCCCTTTCTCTACTTCAGCCATAACAATGTAAAGTAGATGAAAATACTGAAGATTTTATAATAAAACATTTATTATATTTATAAAAATTGAAACTTGGCATTTAGCTTAAATTACTTTTTCTAAGCTAGAAGACAGCTTATTTAACATGAAATTACAGTTAGCTTGACTGTTCACCTTACCTGTATGGAAAGGTAAAAGTAAATATCTAAGAATTACCTCAGTAGAAGATACCCAGCACATTATGTTAAACAGTACCAATGTAGAAATGTTCTCATAATCCCAGTTTCATTTTTCAATGTTACCTATAACAGTCATATCTGAGATGTAGGAAAATGAAGACCTTTAATACTGAAAATAAATCTTACTGTGAAAATAAATCTCACTTCGACGTGAACTTTGCTAATTATACATTGTCTCATGTCTTCTACATGTAAAAAATTGATATTAAATGACATAAGATTATTCTGATCATCTTATATGTAGCACTTTATGAAATATGGAAAATCAATTTTGAATATGAAGTCAGTGATCAGTGAAATGTTGACAGTCTCTTTAGTAGACATCTCTTTTTTTTTTAAACCTCCTCTGTATTTCCTAATTTTTGATAAAAATTGTTGATTTTTCTCTGGAAAACCACCTTTGCCTCACCCTTGGCTGCAGGCCTTGGGGCTCTCTCTCATCCTCGCCTCAGCCCCAGCCCTCAGATTGAGACTGAAAAATGTCACCAAAGCTAAATCAATCCTGTGATTTCATACCCTGACTCAGTGTTTAATTTAGGGATTGATACATGACAAAATCAAATTCACTGAGATCCAATGAAGTTTTTTTTCTTTCTTTGTTTTTTTTTAATTGACTCTGACAGCTGCAAGGGAGGGGCGGGAGGGAGGGCCCGGGGGGCAGGGTTTAGATTACATAGTTGCTAGAAAACTGGTTGGGTGAAATCAGTGATAGCACACATTAGAAACAAGAACAATATTAAGTGGACTTCAGTTTTTTTTCTTGAAATTCTGTTAAAGAGTTGTGTCTCTTTCTCAACAGACCTGACATGAGAAGTTGTGATTTCTGGAGTAATTGTAGGCTTCTTGCTAAGGTGAGGGAAAATCTGTTTCTGAATAAAGCAAGGGAAATGAAGTTGAGAATTGGAGAAAAAGAAGGTCTTCAGTGAAACTGATGAGCTCTTGTGTCAAGTCATACCTGCAGCTATCTGCAGTCTGGCACGTTTTCCTTATGAGAGACCCGAAATTTCTTTTAATTTATGTTTGAGTTTTTCTCAGTTGCATAGCAGAATCCTAAGTGATATAACAGGTAGCAAGTAGTATGGTCAATTCAGGCGTCTGTAAATTATTTTACAAATCAAAATATAAACCTCTAAGATTTAGTAACTTTATTACTGCAGATTTGATTGGCTCTCCGTGTATGTTAGAGCTATTGTTCATCAGAAACTGCTGGTACCATTAATAATGTTTTCTGCAGATGTACTATTATTTAACACTTTTATCATGTACATTAAGTTGTAACTCATTTATGGACACCTAAATTAACTTTTAACTCTTGTTAGCCTGAGTTAATATGTATACCTGCTCCTCACTTACTGACATGGTTAAGTTCCCCAAACCAGGTCTTTACGTGAAAATCTGCGTTACAGAAGACTGTTGGGTGCTGGTGCCCCTCCCCTAATCTTGCACTCCTTTCTGTAGGAGGCACGTGATGTGGTGGGTCCCATCTCCTCACTTTGCCTTGTCTATCACCGCAGTGTTGTGGGGGCTGGGTGAGGTGGGATGCTGGTGGTTGGGGTTTGCCTGCTGCCTCTGGAGCAGCCAGGGCCAGCTACTACCGGCTATGCCCCCGGCCTCAGTCTGGGCCCTTACGACTGGCTCTCTACCTTCCTTCTCAGCTAGCCTTAGAGACAGGCCTCAGCTGTGGTGGTTCTCATGCTTAGAGGCAGATGAGGCCCAGTCACTTGGTAGAGACTGCTGAAGTGACCACGAGTCCGTTTTCTTAGAGGACACTTTTCAGCCTCCAACCCTCACAGCCCAGTAGCCTCCGGCTGCCGTCAGCTCCTCACAGCCTCACCCAACCATTGATACCAACCACCTCGGAAACTCTGTGAGACACTTCTGCTCTGTCCTGTGTCATTATGAGTCGGAATTGACAGCAGTGGTTTTGGTTTGTTTGGTATTTTTGGTTTAGATACTGGCTCTTACAAGCCTGGCCCTCCCTGCCTTCTCTTCCTCCCTACGCTTGCCTCAGCACCTTGTCATAAGTGAAAAATGTCTGATAACAAAACAGTAGATAAGGAAGGAGTAGTTGCAGGGCATTTATAAACATTTTAGTACAAAAAGCTGTGATTCTTAAATATACATGAAGAAACTGAAAGCTAGTTTCAAATGAAATTGCCAAGGACAGGCTTTTTGCATAAACACATTAGTTAAATGTAATCTTTAGAGATCTTCATATTCTGTGGTGCCATTTGACAAAAGTAGTGGTATTATTATGGGCATTCCCCTTTTTTAACAAAAGAGAAAACAAGAGTCTATCCTTAAAAAGTTCCATTAAAGTTGATCCTTACTTTCATAAGATTTGTATATACCCAGTTTTTAACTTCAAATCAACTTTTTCTTTGCTTGTAAAGAATGACTTCCTTGTTCAGGGAGAGTCGTGGCTTGCTCAATATTTATGAATGTGAAATTGCAACATGCATGTCTTCATAAGCTCTAGAGAAGTAAAAAGAAATGCAAATTCTTTTTTTTGAGAGTTTATCATCTGTCTGAGGAGGGCCTTTCAAGAGAAACCTCATGGCCTTATATCTGGAGTTGAAGGGAATTCTTGTTAAGGGTGAGGATATACGGTGGCAACTTTATGAGTTCTGCTGGCAAGCCTCAGGGTCATGGAAAGGGCTATCTTGTGATTAATAACATAGTAATGGCTGCTAGTAAAAGTATTCTCACGATGAAATTGTCAGAAAACCTTTGCACCAGAATCTTCATAGCACCTTTTTGGGAATATTGGAAATTATGGTGAGGCAAATGTGCTATTCAAATTTCCCAACCCAGGGATGTGGTTTATCACAGGAGGCTGTCTCTCTAGAATAGACTGTGTTGTCTATTGTGGTCTTGTTTCATTTGCTCTTTTGAGATCTGCTCTAATCCTTTCTGTTTCTTTCTAAAACTTCTGATAGTGGAAAATAAAGAGTTTTTTGGTCTAGGAGTATCTTGCATATTCATTCCAAGGACAAATAGTTCTGTTGTGCTAAAAGCTCTTTTTAGCACAATTACTAGAGTGAGTGAGGTTTAAAATTGGATTATTAATTGTAAGAGAAAAATATCTATCAAAATTATATACACAGAGGTCAGCTAATATTTTTTAAATAGTTGAAAAGAAGCAGTTGACAAGTTACTTAAATGCATAAATCAGTATGTAAATACTGTATGTTTATGCGAAACTTTGGTGGTATGGTGGTTAAGAGCTCTGCTGCTAATCGAAAGATCAGCAGTTTGAATTCACTAGCCACTTCTTGGAAACTCTATGGGGCAGTTATACTGTCCTGTAGAGTTACTGTAAGTTTGAGTCCACTTGACAGCAGCACACAACAACAATGACAATGCATTAATTTATATCAGTGTTTAAGTAAATCATTCAAATAAATGTTTAAATACCAGTATCAGTTACCACAGAGTAAGTTCTGACTCATGGTGACCTTGCGTGTGTCTGAATAGAATTGTGCTCTCTAGGGTTTTCAGTGGCTGATTTTTTTCAGGTGTCAATTGCCGGCCCTTTCTCCAAGGTGATTTAAGTGGATTCAAACCTCCAGCTTTTTGGTTAACAGCTGAGTGTGTTAATTATTTGCACTGTCCAGGAACTCCAAATGTTTCAGTAATACACATATTTATAACTACAATTTTCCAGTAATTTATGTGAAATACGATTCTCCTTCTGAATCTATCAGCAAAGAAAAAACATATATGAGTACACACATAGACACAGACACAGACACACACAAATAAATCCAACACAGGTAAAACGTACTGATAATACAACTCATTTATTTGGTGATCTGTGGAGAAGAATGAGCCTTGGTGGTGAAGTGGTTAAGTATGCAAGATACTCCTTGAAAACACTATGGCAATTAAACTCTTGTCCTGTGAGTTGGAATCTCTGGCAAAAGATTTTTTCTTAATTTTTATTTCTATTTAACATAACTGAGTGAAAATGTACATTCACATATAAACTTACATGCCCCCCTATATGCAGCTTCCACTGCGATCCCTGTCCAGTGACTGCACACTATTCCTCTCTGCTCCATACATGTCTCATCCTCCCGACAGTCTCCTTTCCCCTCCTCTCCATCCACTCCCCTTCCTCCAGCCAGAGGTCAGCAAAATGATATCCTATAGATGTATAGAACGATAAAGTGCTTCCAATATATGGTTACTCTGCATTGCCAGGTCCAATCCATTCCTGTCCAAAGAGTGGACCTTTATTATAATTTATGGGAAAGGGCAGCATCGGGGCCGGGGGCCATGCTCTCAGAGGAACCCCAAAACCGCCGGACCATCAATTGAGGTCTTTTAGTGGAGATCTCATGATGCACCACTTTTTATTCTTGTGTTGCCAGTGAGGCTCCTCTCTGTGAGCTCCGTCGTGGCTATCACTGGTGGTGGCCGGGCACCATCCGGTTATTCTGGTCCCAAGTCGATGTAGGCACCCACTCTTGTGTGTCTCTCTGTCTTCTCGGTTGTCTTTACCGCATGCCATTTTGGCCATCAGTGAGCATCCATTCCTGCTGAGTTGGGACCATTTGCTGTGTCCTCGGATGGCAGCTTGGCAGCTTTTAAGACCCCAGACGCCACTCACCAATGTGGGGTGCAGAGAGCTCTCTTAGCAAAACACTAGTTGTGCCAATTGGCCTGGAATTCACCTAAGAGCATGGTCCCACGCCCCCCGCCCCCGCTACTCTATCCTTGCAGTATTGAGTTAAGATGGAAGGAGTACTCAAGTTATGCTGAAGTCCACTTAATGTTGTTCTTGTTCCTAATGTGTGCTGTCACCGCTTTCTCCCAACTAGATTTCTACTAACTACCTAAACTAAACCCTCCCCCCTTGCCCTCCCTCCCTCCCCTCCCTTGCAGCTGTCAAAAAGCCTTTTCTTCTATACACAAGTCTGTTTTTGAGATCTTATCATAGAGGTCTCATACAGTATTTGTCCTTTTGTCGCTGACTACTCTCACTCAACATAATGTCTTCCAGTTGAAACCAGGTTAGGGGATGTTTCCTGGAATCATCGTTATTCTTTATCATTGCGTAGTGCTCCATTGAGTATATGTACCACAGTTTACCTATCCATTCTTCTATTGTTGGGCATCTAAGTTGATTCCACCTTTTTGCTATTGTGGACTGTGCCACGATAAACATTCTGGTGCATGTGTCCGTTGGTGTGAAAGGCCTTGAATCTGTAGGATATATTCCAAGTAGTGGAATTACTGGGTCAAATGGTATATCAATATCCATTTTTTTAAGGAAGCGCCAGATTGCCTTCCAAAGAGGCTGGACCATTTTGCAACCCCACCAACAGTGTAGGAGGGTTCCACTTTCTCCACAGCCTCTCCAGCATTTGTTGTTTTGTGTTTTCTGGATCATGGCCAATCTTGTTGGGGTGAGATGGTATCTCATTGTTGTCTTGATTTGAATTTCTTTAATAACTAAAGATCGTGAATATGTCCGCATGTGTTTTTTGGCTGCCTGGATGTCCTCTTTAGTGAAGTGTCTGTCCATCTCCTTTGCCCATTGCTTAATTGGATGGTTTATCTTCTTCTTCTTGATATTTTGTAGTATCTTATAGATTATCGAGATCAGGCGTCAGTCTGACATAGAGTTGCCAAATATTTTTTCCCATTCGGTGGGTGTTCTTTTAATTCTATTAATAAAGTCTTTGGATGAGCAAAAGTGTTTCATTCTTAATAGTTCCCATTTATCTGTTTTCTCTTCTGTTGATTGAGGTTTCTTTGACAGATTTTGGAGTCTGTCCTCATTGTGTATTAAAACTTCCATTGCTGTTCCTACCTTTTCTTGGATGAGCTTTATCGTTTTAGGTTTGATATTTAGGTGTTTTATCCAGTTGGAGTTGGTTTTTGTATAAGGTGTAAGATGTGGATCTTGATTCCGTTTATTGCAGATGGATAACCAATTTTGCCAGCACCATTTGTTGAAGATACTGTTTTTACCCCAGTTAAATGTCTTAGGGCCTTTGTCAAATATCAACGGTTCATAGGCAGATGGTGTCATCTCTGGGGTCTCAATTCTGTTCCATTGATTGATCTATCTGTTCTTGTACCAGTACCAGGCTGTTGTGACCACTGTGGCAGTGTACTATGTTCTAAGGTCGGGTAATGAGAGGCCTCCCAGTGTGTTCTTCTTCTTTAGTAGTACCTTACTTATCCGGGGCTTCTTCCCTTTCCAAACAAAATTGGTGATTTGTTTCTCCATCTCATTAAAAAATGATGCTGGAACTTGTATTGGGATTGCATTATATAAATAAATTGCTTTGGGTAAAATAGACATTTTCACAATGTTAAGTCTTCCTATCCATGAGCAGGGTAGGTTTTTCCATTTATCTAAGTGTCTCTTAGTTTCTTCTAGTAAGGGCTTGTAGTTCTCTTTGTAAAGGTCTGTTGTTTCTCTGGTTAGATTAATTCCTAGGTACTTTATCTTCTTAGGGGCTATCATAAATGGTATTGATTTAATAATTTCCTCCTTAACAGTCTCGTTGTTGGTATAAAGGAAACCTACTGATTTACTTATGTTTATCTTGTATCCTGAGACTTTGCTGAGCTCTTCTATCAGTTTGAGTAGCTTACTTATAGATTCCTGGGGGTTCTCTGCATATACAATCATATCATCTGCGAACAGGGAGATTTTAACTTCCTCTTTGCTGATGCAGATGCCCTTTATTTGTTCGTCTTGTCTAATTGCTCTGGCTAGAACTTCTAGCACAATGTTGAATAGGAGAGGTGACAGTGGGCATCCTTGTCTAGTTCCTGATCTCAGGGGAAAGTCTTTCCGTCTCTCTCCATTCAAGATGATGTAGGCCATTGGCTTTGTATAAATGGCCCTTATTGTGTTGAGGAATTTACCGTCTATGCCCATTTTGCTAAGAGTTTTTAGCATGAATGGGTGTTGGACTTTATCAAATGCCTTTTCGACATCAGTGGACAAAATCAGGTGATGTTTGTCTTTTGTGTTATTTATGTGGTTAATCACATTAATTGTTTTCCTGATGTTGAACCAGCCTTGCATCCCTGGTAGGAATCCCACTTGGTCATGATGGATTATTTTCTTATGTTGTTGTATTCTGTTAGCAAGAATTTTGTTGAAGATTTTTCCACCTAGGTTCATGAGTGATATCGGTCTGTAGTTCTCTGTCTTTGTTGGATCTTTCCCTGGCTCAGGTATCAAGGTTATGCTGGCTTCATAGAATGAGTTTGGGAGTACTCCATCCCTCTCTATACTGTGAAATAATTTCCATTTCCATAGTATTGGGAATAACTCTTCTCTAAATGCTTGGTAGAATTCTGCCGTGAAGCCATCTGGGCCCGGACCTTTTTTGGTTGGCAGTGTTTTGATGACCTTTTCAATCTCTTCCTTTGTGATGGGTTTATTAAGTTGTTCTGCTTCATGTTGTGATAATTTGGTAGGTGGTATGAGTGAAAGAATTGGTCCATTTCCCCTAGGTTTTCAAATTTGTTAGAGTACAGTTTTTCATAGTATTCTGTTATGATATTTTTGATTTCTGTTGCATCTGTGGTCACAACTCCCTTCTCATTTCTAATTTGGGTTATTTGTTTCCTTTCCTGCTTTTCTTTAGTAAGTTTAGCCAGTGGTTTATCAATTTTGTTGATCTTTTCAAAAAACCAGCTTTTGGTCTTTTCAATTTTTTCAATTATTTTTCTGTTCTCTAATTCATTTAGCTCTGCTCTAATCTTTATGATCTCCTTTCTTCCAGTGCCCGAGGGGTTCCTCTGTTGTTCTCTTTCTACTTGTTCAAGCTGTAGAGTTAGTTCCTTGATTTGGTTTCTTTCTTCCTTCCAGATGTGTGCATTTAAGGAGACAAACAGACCTCTGAGCACTGCTTTGGCTGTATCCCATAGGTACTGGTAGGAAGTGTTCTCATTGGAATCCATGAATTTCTTCAATTCATCCCTTATTTCCTCTATAACCCATTTTTTTTTAAGCAAGATGTTGTTCAGTTTCAAAGAGTTCCACTTTCTATCTCTGTTTTTACTGCTATTGATTTCACTTTTTATGGCTTTATGATCTGAGAAGATGGTCTGCAGTAATTCAACGGTATGGATTTTGTTGAGCATTGCATTATGAACTGTCACGTGGTCAATTCTTGAGAATGTTCCATGTGCACTGGAGAAGAAGGTGTAGTTGTCTGCTGATGGGTGGAAAGTTCTGTATATATCAATGAGGTTTAGTTGGTTAATTGTCAGTGAGGTCTTCTGTATCTTTACTGAGCTTTTTTCTAGATGATCTATCTAGTAATGAGAGTGGAGTGTTAAAGTCTCCCACTATTATTGTGGAGTCATCTAACTCTCTTTTCAGCATAGTCAGTGTTTCTTCAACATATTTAGGTGCTCTGACATTAGGTGCGTAAATGTTTAATATAGTTAAGTCTTGCTTGTGTACTGAACCTTTCAGCAATAAGTAGTGTCCATCTTTGTCCACGATGGTGGATTTGAGTTCAAAATTGATTTTGTCTGAGGTTAGAATTGCCACCCCTGCTCTTCTTTGTTCGTTGTTAGCTTGATATATATTCTTCCATCCTTTAATTTTCAGTTTGTTCCTATCTTCACGTCTCAATTGAGTCTCTTGTAAACAACATATGGATGGGTCGTGTCTTTTGATCCAAGATGACACTTGGTGTCTCTTTACTGGAGCATTCAGTCCATTCACATTCAATGTAATTATTGATAGGTATGTGTTCACTGGTGCCATTGTGATATGTTTGTTTTTATATTAATGTTTTCTCTGTTGTTCTGTTCTGGGACACTGTTTTTTTTTTGTGAGTTGATTTTTCACCTTTTTCAGAGCTGGTTTTATAGTTGTTGAGACTCGTGTATTAGATTTCTTGAAATGGTATGATACATCTTTGTTGTGCTTTACAGCTGCCCCTATGAACCCCCTGAAGAAACTATTTATAAACCGAATTTTAATTACTACCAGTCTTGTCATCTTCCTCTCCATCTGGAAGAACTATAACGACTGTAGTATATCCCTCTTTTATTATGATGACACCATAGTTTTCATGATGATCACTGGATTGCTTTTTTCCAAATCAAACCTGTGATTTACTTTGGAGTCTTCTGTAAATGAGTATTGAGTAGTGTGTCGTTCTAAAATATAAAGTTAGTGGTTTCGTTCTCCTAAGCCAAAGCCAAGAACTTCTTTCAGTATTTCTTGTAGTTTGGGTTTGGTTTTTACAAAGTCTCTGAGTTTCTGTTTATCTGGGAATGTCTTAATTTCATTTTCGTATTTGAAAGATAGTTTTGCAGGGTATATAATTCTTGGTTGGAAGTTCTTCTCCTTCAAGACTTTGAATGTGTCGTGCCACTGTCTCCGTGCCAGCATGGTTTCTGCTCAGAAATCCGACGAGAGCGTACAGGGTTTCCCTCTGAATGTTAGCTTTGCCTTGAGTCTTGCTGCCTTTAAGAGTTGCTGCTTATGTTTCATTTTGTTAAGCTTGATTATAATATGTCTGGGAATCTTTCTTTTAAGATCTATATTGGGTGGCGTACGATATGCATCTGAGATGTCTATATTCTCTTCCTCCATGATTTCTGGGAAGTTTTCTTTCAGCAGCTGAGCAACAATACTCTTTGTGTTCTCAGAAGTCTCACCCTGTTCAGGGACTCCAATTAATCGAAGGTTGTTCCTCTTAATAGAGTCCCACATGCTTCTTAATGTTTCTTCATTTTTCTTGTTTCTTTTTTCTGATTTCTGCTCATAGACCCTGGCATCAGTAGTTATGTCTTCCAAGTCAGAAATTCTTTTTTCCATTTGTTCCATTCTGTTTTCTTGGCTTTGCATGGAAGTTTCTATGTCTTTGATTTTCTTCTTGATCTGCTGGATTTCAGAGTACTGGTATTCCATCAGATCGAACATCTTGCTTAATTTTTCATTTTGTTCTGCTGCATTTTGTATAAGGTCTAGAAGGGCTCTGTATATAATCAATTTGTATTCACTTCCTGATGCTTTCATAAAAGTTTCTTCATCTGTAAAACTGCTTGGTTGCTTTGTTTGGGAGCCTTCTGAAGCCATGGGTGATTTCTTGTATGCCACAATTGTCTGTTGCTTTTTGGGTCCCATCTGAGTATATAGAGGCTGGAAGAGGTACTGTGAGGATGGATTGCAAATGTTTCTCTAGGCTGTCTTCAAATATAAAGGAAAAGGTATCTGACCGGTTCACAAGTCAGTTAAGTTTTCAGGTGTAGATGTCCCTCTTCTCATCTGACAAAGTAAGCGCCACTATATCCAACGCCAGATGATAACAAACTAGTTCAAAATATAGCAATGCTACTGCCCTGGTGGCTTCTGCTGACAGGGCCTAGTCTTAGCCAACACTGCGTTGAGTACTGGTTTTGTGATAGAAAAGCGCTCTCCTGTGGACAGGTTCTGGCTCCCAAGCTAACAATTAGGTCCTGCTGCGGCCACCGTACCCAAGATGGCGTCCTCCACACAGGCAGCAGACAGGGGCTAAAGGGGCCGAGAAGCAGCGATTCCTCTGCTTCCGTTGCAGGGCCTCTGATGTAGTCAGCACTTTGCAAAATCACTACTTTTCTGACGGAGAAGCGCTGTCCCGTTTGCAGGCACTGGCTCCCAGGCTACGAACGAGGTCCTGCTAAAATCTCGGTACCAACATGGCGTCCTGCACCCTGACGGTGGAGGTCTGCAGCGACCCCACTGAGGCAGCTACAAAACGAAAGGCTCAAAGTGTCTAAATTAACAGAGTCCCAAGCCTGGCTCTCAGAATATGGGAATTTCGCCTGCCTATCCCCGCAGCAGCGCGTCTGAGTCCGGCCTCCAGCCGAGAAAGAGGAAGAAAAAAGGTCGAACTGGTGCGTTACCTTCCGTCCATGACAGCCAGGGCGAGCCAGGAGCGGGAGTCAGCGAAAGAGAGGAGGTTTTTCGCTGAGTGGTATGAAGTCCCAATTAACAGCTCTGTGCCGTGTCCTGAGGGTGATTAGTTGATCAGAAGGCTCTGTTTGATTGTCATTTCAGGTCTTGGTTTCCAGAGGGATAGAAGGAGACAGGAGACATGGGCTTATTCGGCCATCTTTACACTGCCCCCCGGTTTTTTCTTTTTTTCATTGAGGGAAATTTTAAGGGAAATTTTTCTTGGGGAAAACCATGTAAGTCCCAACATTGTTAATGAGGGAATAACTAGTACTAGAAAAATATGCAAAAGAGTTTTAGAACCTGATAATACATTAACAGATAAAAATCTAAGTAAGAACAAGAGCAAAATGCAAACTTAAATAGCAAAATTCATTTAACGTTAAACAAACATATTGAGTACCTAATATGTGTAACTGGTGCTATGTACTGAAAACACAGTTAAAACGAACTCAATTGACATAGTTTCTGCCCTTAAAAGTTTAGAGCTAAGCAGAGCCATTATTAACAACTTTAGAGGGACACTCAGGAAGAAAGCATGCCCTCAAATCAACTCTTGATGAGGCTCATAGTTGGATGTTATTACCGATATATTCCATCTGGTAGCTTCCTGTCTATTTTTGTCTATATTTGCTTATTATTCTTGTAAAGCACTAAGCTAAGCTGTTTCCACTTTGCTCATGAGTATACTTTCATAATGCAAATATACAAAATTTGAAATTATTTATATTATATAAATGTCTTAAAAACTGTCTCTTTTCCTCTTTATTTTTGTGTCCTATATTCTATGGCACAGAACCAGTTATACCCTCTCTGACGTTCATTTGCAGAACATAGATCATTAAACTTGACATTCCAGTGCACAGTAACAAATGCTATGGTGAAAGAAATTAAGTGTTCCAAACAAGAATACATATGTGTCACATGACAAGGATTTTGGGAAGGAAGCAGATTCAGGTGGCATCTAAAATGAGACTTGAGGGAAACAAGACAAGGCCTAGAAGCAAAGAAAAAAAAGCTTAGTTGATTTAGGAGTAACTTATTTATTGAAAAGTAGTGACCTATAAATTTAAAAGCTCAATAACTTGTCATTAAGTCTAGTTGAAGAAATAAAGATGCATCATAGCTTGCTAGGCTATTCGTATCATCCACAGCATCTCAGAAACACTCATTCTCAAATTATCAAATGTGTTCTCCCTTTTGGAACAAGGTTATTTGGGAGTTTCTGTTTCCCAGCATAGATGCCAGATGGCAGCAGCCACAGATTGCCTGCTTCTGCATGCTGATAGCTGTCGACTTTGGATGCTAACAGAGTGTTAGAAGCAGCTACTGCAGAGTAACTTTTAATTCCATATATATGCGTGAGCGTTCACTATGCTCTGGGCACTCAGCTGGGCATACAATTATTAGCAAAAACTGATAAATATCTCTACAGTATGAAGCTTTGAGTTTAATAAGCCTTTAGGAAGCTATGACAAACTTGATTCTCTCCAAGCCAGTTCTGAAATCTTATGGAATCTTGGCAGTCATAATTGGAATTAACTAGAGGTAGAGATTGGATAGACATAGAGGAAATGAATGGGTTAGCTCATAGTGCCTTCTCTTTCAGTCATGGTAAATTGATGGATAGTAGAAAACATGTTATTATTTCCTTTCTAACACTTTCTTCTATGTCACAGTATATCACTCATATCAAGGATTCATTTTGTTAGTTTTTGTAGTCCTATATAATTGGAAGAGGAATCCGTGAACATCAAAGTGCTTTCAATGATTTGAAATATTTTACTGCTATTTTGTAAATTGATGCAAGGATGGAGCTTTCATTTAGGCCCACAATTTCCATTTATCACTTAAAGGTGTGTCTTGCTTTCCATTTTCCTGCCTTGCCTTGAAGATAAATTTTAACACAAAAGCAAGGTGAGGTATCTTTAGGTCACCATTGCAGGTGTTGACTGAACATACTCCTTATAAGCATTTAACAGACTTCTTTCCTGTTTGGTTAAAATATGTTTACTATTGAACGAACTCTGGATAACAGTAATGTGCACTTACATGAAGAGAGGATCCAGGAATAACACCAAGGAAAATTGATTTGAAGTCAGCTTAAATGTAAGAGAAGGTTTCAGAGAAGACAGTTTAGTAATTTAAGTTTGGGTATACTGAGTTGGAGATATCTGCTAGAGATCCAGGTAGAAGAAAGAGTTCAGTAAGTAGTTGAATATATGAGTTTATGAGAGAGATGAGATTTAAAAGCATTAAGTTTGGATGTCTGTTTTGAATATAGCTAGAAAGGGATCACTTTTAAGAACTGAAGAGAAAAAAAATCAGCCACAATTACTCAAAAGAAAGAAAATAAAGAGGATGATGTGTCCTGAAAGTCAAGTGAAGAAAGTGGTCTCAAGTTCGAGAAGTAATCAACTGTGTCTAATGCTGATAGAATAAGTAAGATTGGAGGACTGAGACTTACTTCCACATTTTTTTAATGTAGAGATTACTGGTGACCTGGAAACTTAAAGATTCAGTGGACAGATGAAGTCGGCTAAAGAAAGAACAAGAGATAAGCAATTGGAGTCAATGGTTTTAAACTTATTGTTTGCAAATTCCAGCGATTCTCTTCTTCATCTTTTTGGTTCCATTTAGAACCACAAGCTATCTGCTGAGAACATTCATCATCTGCTTCTGTTGTAAGGGACTTTTCTTAGTTCATGCACTGACAGTATTGCCATTCATGGACCCTGGCTCTTTGTAGGAGGTCTCTGATGTTCCAGCAAGTCTGTGGCCTGTCAAAATACAAACTGTGTGTCACCAAGGATTGGCAAATAGCTCTAGGGTCAACAGTGCATTGATTGGTAGCTTACTTATCTAAATTTTTGTTTTCTTGTCTTTTCTGGCTTTTAAGGATTTTCTGTACTTGCCACCCCACTAAGACATACATGTTAAGCTTGTTGAGTGTGCAGGGTTTCGCAGGATGTCTGCTTTACTGTACTGTCTGAAACAGAATCTTGAATTACTTTGAAAACTTTTTTGTGGTAAACCAAGTTGTTCTTATCTCTATGTCATCAGTTTAATACTGATCAGTTTGCTTGCTGTTTGATCAAGCAGTTATTAGATTCCCATAAATTATAATAAAAAGCAATTTCACTCTCTCTAAGATTTCAAGTAAGAAGATTATTATCTCTGACTGAACTGTAGGAAAGTCTTGAGCCCATCAGGAAAGCTACTTTTGGCTTGCACATTTATCTTTCCAGGAAAATAGGTATTATCAGTGTTTGTCTCTTAAGTAATCCTTCACTCTTCAAAGGTCAGAAAAGATATATACCATGGCTTTTTAAAAAGGGATTTAAAATGGTTTTTAGTCTTTCTCAAGCTGACTTAATGGGGATGGTGTGAGGTACTCCAAACCAAACCTACTGCCATCAATTCAGGTCTGACATATAGCAACCCTAGAGGTCAGAGCAGAACTGCCCCATACAGTTTCCAAGGAGCCTGGCAGATTTGGACTGCCTGTTGGTTAACAGACATTGCACTTAACCCGCCAGGGTTTCTGGTCCAGTTTTATTATATTTCTACTTAGATAATCATAAAAATGTAGTTTTGAATGTCTCTTTTTCTGTGCATCTGCCATGTCATCTTTGCCATATATTAATATTTGATTCATATTAAAATTTGACATACACGTGAGAATTTCTTTACTCTGTCTTGTTTCACTGCTGTGTTTGTCCTTCTCTAAGACACTTCTATAGCATCTCATTACTATGGGTTTCATACTGAGTCTTGATAATCAGGGGAAATCTCTTTATAGTCTTCTTCTCAAAACTTTTGTCTAGTTCGATCCTTTGTCCTTTGTGGAATCAGCTTATGACGTTTCATAAAACATTCTATGTGGTTTTGATTAGAATGATGGAGAATTTATGATTAAATTTTATACTATGAGTAACAGTTTGTCTTCCAAAGTCATTGCATGCACTTAAATCATACTAGCAATTACTAAGACTTGTTTATTAATTGTCAGATGAATGTCAAAGTATTATTTTTGAAAGGTTAAAAAACATGTCCCACGTATAAAACATTTTGAAAAACATGTCAAAAATTTTATTCAGCTCATTAACTAGTGAAAGAAACAGTAAGAAGTTAAAACTGGTCGACAAAGCCTATAGAAGCTTAGTATATCTACGCAATGTTACCATCAGATTGCTGGGTTAAGTCCTCCAAGAAAAGTCCATCAGGGTCCAACTATAGCTGTTGGAGTTAACTTTTGTATTAGGTGGAAATTCTTTGCATCTCTGTTGGACAGAACCCTACCTGTCAATGTCTAGTTTTAAAATGACACAGAAAATAGAAAGTCATGGCCGTCCCTCAGCACTGAAAGAATGCCAAGTAGTCCATTTTGCCTCTTTTCCAAATTCTAGATAGTTTTTCTGACACAAATGACAGTGAATTATTGTTTAGTATAGTATTTTTCCATTTTAGTTTGATCAGTGTTTTATCTTTTGAAGAATTTAGGAAAGTCTTTTGAGAAAGTTTACTATTATTCTAAAGGTAAGGTGTTATAACCAAGTATTTATTTTACTGATCTATTCCTTGACATATATCCATGTCTTTAAACATAATTTCATGTTTAGGTTTCAGATTATTTCATGTCTGCGTACAGGTTATTTTCTTTTTCCTCTAATGTAATTTGTTACAGCAAACAGACCAAACCCCAAAATTCATTAGTAGGGATTTACTGATGAAGTGGTACAAAATAGTGTAGTAGGATATCATATAGTTGATAAAAATGATGATTTAAGCATGTATGTTCTATTTTTTGCATAAACAAATAGAAAAGATAATGTGGAAGTAGGTGTAAGATAATTTCTTGAATCATGTTATTTAAATTATTGGGATGTTATGAGATGGCTTGTTAATAAAGCGAAACTAAGTTATTCCAACTACCTGCAGTGAGCAAGCTTTATCACTACTTCAGAAGGTATAAATCAGAAGTGAATATTTTGCTTTGAAATATGTATCAGGTGGTAAAAGGAGGATATTTTAAGGTGAGAAAGTAATTTAGGATGGACAAATTTGGAATAAATCATATAAGATTGCTGGACATAGTAAGGGCCCCTCATGTCACAGTGCTTAACTGTTTGGCTGCCAGTCAAAAGGTTGGCAGTTCAAATCCACCAGGCACACCCTGGAAGCCTCCTGTAGGGTCGTTTTGAGTCAGAACTGACTTGATGACTGTGGGTTTTGCACATAGTCAAGTGAAGGGAAACTGCTGGATCTAATAGAAGAATTCAGCAGTACTGCTGAACGTCACCACACAAAAATCATTTGGATTCCTTTACATTAACAAAGAATATTCCAAAAAGCAGTCATTTACAGTAGCCCCCCAAATGATGAAATAGTTAGGAATTAACCTAACCAGAGACATAAAAGGCATACGTAATAGAAATTACAAAATAGTGCTACAGGAGACTAAAAGACTCACATAAAGGGAGGGGCCCTCTGAGCTCATAGATTGGAATACTTAATATAGTGAAAATATTAATGCTACCTAAGACAGTCTACAGATACAATGCAATCCTGATACATATCTAAGCAGCATTTTTTACTGGAGTGGAAAAACTAATGAGCAATTTTATGTGGGAAGGAAGTCCTCAATAGCCAAAGCACTGTTCCAGAAGAAGAATGACACAGTAGGCCTTGTATTCTTGATTTCAAAAGTTATTGTACAGTCATTATAGACAAAACAGTGTGCATGGTTCAATGATAGACCATAGATCAGTGGAACAGAGTTGAGAACCCAGAAATAAACTCTTCTATTTATGGAAAGCTGCATTTTGAAAAGGGGTCAAAATCCATTCAATGGAGAAGAAATCTTTTTTTTTTTTTTTTAAATAAATAATGGTGGCAAAACTGGATATTTACTTCCTTAAAATTGAAACAGGACCTGTACTTCACAACATACTCAAAAGACAACTGAAAATGGATCAAAGACTTAAATATTAAACATAAACTGTAAAGTTCCTAGAAGAAATCAGAGAAAACAATGAGACTTGATTTTTAAAATTTTTTTGTAACAGACTAACAAGCATAGCTATAAATGCATGAATAGCAGAAGAGAAAGTAGATAATTGGGACTTCAAAAAAAATTAAACACTCATGCTCATCAAAAGACTGTCACAAGAGTTAAAAGACAGTGTACAAGCTGGAAAAAAATCCTCCAAAATGTCATAATCAATAAGGCTCTGTTATGGATTAAAGTATGTTCCCCAAAAATATGTAGGCCATGATTCCAAGTACTGTATGGCTTTCTTCTATTTTGTGATGGGTTGTAGTTCTCCTCTTTTTGTGATATGTTGTAAATCCTAACTTCTGTATGTTAATGAAGCAGGATCAGGGTGGTGTTTATCTTGAATCACAGCTTTAAAAGAATAACTAGAGTCACATGCTTAACTTAAATCACACCCTTCCCCAAGTCACACCTTTGATTGAATCACTAATTTATCTTACAAGAGATAAACAGGTCAGAGAAGCAGGAGAGGGGAGCGACCTCGCTACAACATGAAGAGTCAGAAGTGGAACCAGGGACCTGTGCCTAGAATCTCCTAGACCCAGGGAAGACTGACACCAAGACACATAGCGATATCCAAGGAAAGTTTGGCCAACAGATGTTAAAAAGAGACAGAGACCTTTTGCCAGGACTGCCATAAAGAGAAAGCCTTTTTGTGGATCTGGTGCTTGGAATTTGGACTTCTAACCTCCTAAACTTGGAGGGAGTAAATTTCTGTTTGATAAAGGCTTCTGATGTTCCTGTTATAGCAACACCAGATAGCTAAGACAGGATCTAATATCTAAAATATATAGCAAACTTCAACGACTCAACCAAAAGACTAACAACTCAGTTACAAAATCAGCCAAGGACAGAAACTGACATGTCACTAAGGAGGATATTCAAGCAGATGTCAGTGATTAAACAGTTATTTGACAAATGATTTGTTTGCACAAATGAACAGATTATTGCTTCCTGTAAACTGATCTGTAGAAATTTTCATAATAAACATGACATTATCTGTTGTTTTGGATTGGAGCAATCAGTTCAAATTGATATAGGTGATCCAATTTTATCCTAGTCCTATCGACACAGATTGGTTTAGTGTTGAGTGCATATATGATAGGGGGAATGGCTGAAAGTGTGTTTCCAAGATACTAGCGTTCGTAGAGTAGGCATGCTCTTATTTTTATAAGACCTCAAAGTTTTACAAGAACAAATTGTTTTAATAAACATAAAATCATTACAGTTTAAAATACCTATTCATCCAGCCCTAACCATATGCATCATCCTCTCTTTCCTGCTGACCGGTGCCTATTGACTGAATTATGACTTGTTCCTATGAGGTGCAAAATGGAAAAGATGATTTGGAGAGTTGTTTTAAAATCTTATTGCAGCAAAGGAAAGAGAGCATATTCCAGTTTGAACTCTGAAATACCGAGTACCTCCTGCACTGCATGTGAGGCTCTTTCCAGTTTCGATAATAACTAGAATCTGTTACCATTGGCCTGACTTTTGAGACCCAATTATTTGTTTCCCACAAACATACCTTTCTGCCATAAGTGTATTTTGCTGTATAACCATGTCATTCCTATGAATCTGGGGCTACAGGAACATTATAATACTTTGCTTCAAAGTTTTAAAAATGGTGCAGTATTCCAATGAGAATCAAGATTTCATGATATATTTTATGTTGTTTTTGTCCTATAATATATATAACAGGAGAATGTAGGGTCTTTGTGTTGTAGTAGTTACGTGTTTTGACTTAGAGGTTCTTAAGCTTATGGTACGGTCCTGCTGCCTATGTTCTATATTTGTATAGGCTTCTGTATAGCACTGTCCCCACAGTCCTTGTTATACTTAAGGCCATTGTTGTGGCCACTGTGTCAATCCGTCTCGTGGAGGGTCTTCCTCTTTTTTGCTTACCCTACCCTCTACCAAGCCTGATGTCCTTCTCCAGGGACTGATCCTTCCTGACAACGTGTCCAAAGTATGTAAGACTTAGTCTTGCCCTCTTTGCTTCCACGGAGCACTCTGGTTTTACTTCTTCTAGGACAGATCTGTTTGTTCTTTTGCTGGTCAATGGTTCATTCAACGTTCTCTCCCAACACTGCAATTCAAAAGCTTCAGTTCTTCTTCAGTCTTCTTTGTTCATTGTCCAGCCTTTGCATGTATTCAATGCCCCTAGGGTCGCCATGAGTCAGATCCGACTCGACCGCACATGGCAATGTGATTGAAAATACCATAGCTTGGGTCAGGAGCACTTTAGTCGTCAAGGTGACAGATTTACCTTTTAATACTTGAAAGAGGTCTTTTGCAGCAAATTTCCCAATGCAACACATCTGTTGATTTCTTGACTGCTGCTTCCATGGGCGTTGATTGTGGACCTAAGTGAAATGAAATCCTTGACAACCTCCACACTTTGTCTGTTTATAATAATGTTGCTTACTGGTCCCGGTGTGAGGATTTTTGTTTTCTTGATGTTGAGGTGCAATGCATACTGAAGGCCATGGTCCTTGATCTTCATCAGTAAGTATTTCAAATCATCTTCACTTCCAGCAAATAAGGTGGCATCGTCTGCATAATGCAAGTTGTTAATGAGTCATCCCATAATCCTGATGCTCATTCTTCTTTGCATAATCTACTTTCTTGGATTACGTGCTCAGCATACAGATTGAAAAGGTATGGTGAAAGGATACAACCCTGATGCACACCTTTCCTGACTTTATAGAGATAAACTTACCTCTGAACACTGCTTTGGTTGTATCCCGTAAGTTCTAATAGGAAGTGTTTTTATTCTCATTGGAATCCATAAATTTGTTTATTTCATCCTTGATTTCTGTTATAACCTATGGTTTTTTGAGCAACATGTTGTTGAATTTCTATGAGTTCCACTTTCTCTGTTCTTTTCTGCTATTGATTTTGACTTTTAGGGCTTTATGGTCTGAGAAGATGCTTTGCAATAATTCAGTGGTTTGGGTTTTGTTAAGATTTGCTTTATGTCCTAACATGTGGTCTATTTTGGAAAATGTTCCATGTGCACTGGTCAAGAAGGTGTAGTCGTCTACTGATGGATACAAAGCTCTGTATACGTCGATGAGGTCAAGTTGGTTAATTGTTGCAATAAGACATCCTGTGTTTTACTGAGCTTTTTTCTAGAAGGTGTGTCCAATATTGAAAGGGAAGGGTTGGAGTCTCCCACTATTACTGTGATCTGTCTCATTTTTGAATGTAGTCAGTGTTTCTTCAATGTAGTTAGATGCTGTAATATTGAATACATAAATATTTAGTATTGTTAAGTCCTACTTGTATATTGAAACTTTCAGCAATAAATGGTGTCCATCCTTGTCCATGATGGTGGGCTTTACATTAACATTTACATTAAAATCTATTTTATCAGAGATTAGTATTGCCACATCTGATCTTCTTTGTATATTGCTAGCTTGGTATATATCCTTCCATCCTTTAATTTTCCGTTTGTTCCTATCTTTAAGTCTAAGGTGAGTTTCTTGTAAGCAGCATATAGATGGGTCATGTCTTCTGATCCAAGATGTCATTCGATGTCTCTTTATTGGAGTGTTCAGTCCATTTACATTTAATGTAATTATTGATAGTTATGTGTTTAGTGCTGTCATTTTGATGTGTTTATTTTTGTGTTTGTGTTTTCTCTGTTGCTGTTAATATTCTGTTCTGGGGCATTCTTCTTTATGGGTTGATTTTTCACTCTTTTCAGTGTTGGTTTTGTGGTTCTTAAGACTCCTATATTATGCTTCTTGTTTTGATATGTTGCATCTTTATTGTATTTTGTGGCTACCCCTGTACTGCCTCTTAATAATCTATGTTTAAACCCCATTTTAACTTCTACATATCTTATTAATTCTCTCCATCTGAAAGGACTATAACTACTTTTTAATGTGATGGTATCATAGTTTTCATGATGTGGTCACTGGATCACTTCTTTTAATATTATAGCTTTCCTTGAATTTTGTGCCTTTGCTAACTGAGTAGGTTTCTGGATGACGTGTCCTGGATTGCCTCTTAAAATATAGAGTTAATGGTTTTGTTTTTCTGGGCCGTGAGCATCTTTCAATATTTATTGTAGCTTTGGTTTGATTTTTACAAAATCTCTGAGTTTCTGTTTGTCTGCGAATGCCTTAATTTCATTTTCATATTTTAAAGTCAGTTTTGCAGGATATATAATTATTGGTTGGAAATTTTTCTCCTTCAAGGCTTTAAATGTGTCATCCCACTGCCTCCGTGCCAGCAGCGATTCTGCTGAGAAATCAGATGAAAGCCTACAGAGCTTCCCTCTGAATGTTAGCTTTGTTTTGAGTCTTGCTGCCTTTAAGAGTTTCTGCTTATGTTTCATTTTGTTAAGCTTGATTATAATATGTCTTGATGTTTTTCTTTTGGAGTCTACATTATGTGGTGTTTGATATGCATCTTGGGTATCTACGTTGTCTTCTTTCATAATTTCAGGGAAGCCTTCTGTCAGCAACTCAACAACAGTGACTCTCTGTATTCTCTGGTGTCCCTCCCTGTTCCAGAACTCCAGATAATCATAGATTGTTCCTTTTGATAGAGTCCCACATGTTTCTTAATGCTTCCTCATTTTTGTTGTTCCTTTTCTCTGATTTCTACTCATAAATGTTGGTGTCTGTAGCGCAGTCTTCCATGTCAGAAAGTGTATTTTCTGTTTGTTCCATTCAGTTTTCTTGGCTTTGAATTGAATTGTATAATTTTATAATTTTGTTATTGATTTATCAGATTTCAGAATGCTGGTGTTCCATCCATTTGAACAGCTTGCTTAATTTTTCATTTTGTTCTGCTGCATTTTTTTATAATGTCTAGGAGGCCTCTGTATATAATTCTTTCATGCTCGACCTCTGATTATTTCAGAAAGGCTTCCTCATCTGGGAAGTTCTTTGGTTCTTTTGAGAGCTTTCTGGAGCCATGGGTGGATTTTTGTTTAAGTGTCTGTCCCAGATTAGTTGCTTTTGGGGGCATCTAGAGGTTGTTTAGTTTCTCTGGTGTTGCCTTAACAGGAGCTGAGGCATTGTCAGAGAAGGAAGTTGATCACCAGTCACCTCTATGCACTCCAGTGACTGGGCCCAGTGGAATCTCTGGGGTAGCAGGTTCTACCCCCTGGCTCACAAAGGCACGGCCCTACTTGTGGAGTCACTGGGGGTCCATCAGCTTACCATATGATATGGATCAGTAAATGCTGGAAGAGATGCCATCCGGATGTACCACAGTTATTTCTCTAGGTAGTCTCATTTGGAAAGGTAAAAGCTTTCTGACAGCTTCCAAAATCAGTCAGGCTGTCAGGTGTGCAAGCCCCTATTTCCAGCTAGCAATGGAGGCACCTCGATATCCATCCCTAAATGATATGATCTAGTTCAAAGTGCAGACAGGATACTGCCCTGCTGTGATCCCGCTGCCGGGCCCGACCTGTAAGGCTACACTGTGCTAAACACAGCTTTTCTGCTAGGGGAGTGCTCCCTGGGCTGGCACTGCCTTGAAGCCTGGGAATTAGCCCATGCTGAGGCCTATGTTTGGGTGACTCTGCCTCCCAGTCTAACAAGTTGGCGTGTTGCATAAGCTGTCTTGCTTGCTGCAAAGTAGCCAAATCAATGGTGGAGATTTGGAAAGAGAGGTAAAGGGGCCCGTGGTGCTCTGAGTCCAGAGCTGGGCTCTCAAAATGTGACTGTTCCACCTGATTATCACATTAGCACTGTGGCTGAGCTTTCTTGCCAATTAAGCCCAACTGCCTCCTGTTGTCTAACATAAAGAAAAAAAAGGTGAAAATACCAGTTGCCTTCAGTCTGCGTGAGCCAGCTATTCAACAATAGTGGGAGTCAGTTAAAGAGAAGAAGTTTCCCATTCAGTGGCATGTAGGCCAAATTGACAGCACTATGCCATGTCCTAGGGTTCACTAGATGTCCAGAAGGCTCTGTTTAATTACCAATCCCGATCTTAGTTTTCAGAGGGAATTAAGGAGACGTGTCTAGTCTGCCATCTTGACTCCAGCTGCACCCTTCCTGACTTTAAACCGTGCAGTGTCCCCTTGTTCTGTTTGCATGACTGTCTCTTGAGCCATACACAGATTCCTTCAGAACACAATTAAGTGTTCTGGAATTCCCATTCTCTGCAATGTGAGCCATAATTTATTATGATCCATACAGTCAAATGTTTTGCCTAGTCAGTGAAACAGGAATAAACATCTGGTATTCTGTGCTTTTAGCCAAGATCCATCTGATACCAGCAATGATGTACCTGGTTCTACATACTCTTCTGAATCTAGCTTGAATTTCTGTCAGTTCCTTGTCAATATACTGTTGCAGTCATTTTTGAATGATCGTGAGCAAAATTTTACTTGCATGTGATATTAATGACATTGTCTGGTAATTTCCACATTCAGTTGGATAACCTTTCTTGGGAATGGGTATAAATATGGACCTCTTCCAGTCATTTGGCCAGGTAGCTGTCCTCCAAATTTCTTTGCGTAGATGAGTGAGCACTTTCAACACTGCATGTGTTTGTTGAAATATCTCATTTGATATTGCGTCAGTTCCTGGTGTCTTGTTTTTGGCCAATGACTTCAACACAGCCTTGACTTCTTCTTTCGGTACCATTGGTTCCCGATCATGTGCCACCTCTTCAAATGGCTGAACATCAACCAGTTCTTTGTGGTATAATGACTGTGTGTATTACTTCCATCTTCTTTTGATGCTCCCTGAGTCATTTAATATTTTCCCTATGGAATCCTTCATTATTTCAACTTGAGGCTTGAATTTTTTCTTCAGTTCTTTCAGCGTGAGAAATACAGAATGTGTTCTTCCCTTCCAGTTTTCCATTTGTAGCTCTCTGTGCTTGTCATTATGATACATTATATTGTCTTCTCCAGCTGTTCTTTAAAATCTTCTGTTTAGGTCTTTTATTTCACCATTCCTTCCTTTTATTTTAGCTGCTTGATGTTCAAGAACAAGTGTTAGAGTCTCTTCTGACATCCAGTTTGGTCTTTTCTTTTTTTCATGTCTTTTTAATGACCTCTTGCTCTCTTTAAGGATAATGTCTTTGATGCCATTCCACAATTTATCTGATCTTATGTTGTCAGTGATCAACACGTCAAATCTTTTCTTCCAATGGTTTTTAAACTCAGGAGGGATATATTCAAGGTTGTACTTTGGCTCTTGTGGACTTGTTCTAATTTTCTTCAGTTTCAGTTTGAATTTGCATATGAATAATTGATGATCTGTGCCACAGTTATCACCTGGTCTTATTCTTACTGCTGATATGGAGCTTTTCCATCATCCTTTTTCCACAAATGTAGTCAATTTGATTCCTGTGCATTCCATCTGGTGAGGTTCATGTGTACAGTTGTTATTTATGTTGGTTAAAGAAGGTATTTGCAATGAAGAAGTCTTGCAAAATTCTATCATGTGATCTCCGGCATTATTTCTGTCACCAAGGCTGTGTTTTCCAACTATCAGTCCTTCTTTGTTTCCAACTTTTACAGTCCAATTACCGTTAATTATCAGTGCATCCCGATTGTGTTTGGTCAATTTCAGACTGCAGAAATAGTTAGAAATCTTCAGTCTCTTCATCTTTGGCCTTAGTGGTTGGTGTGTACATTTGAATAATGGTTGTATTAACCCTTACAGGCATATGGATATTGTCATATCACTGACAGCATTGTACTTCAGGACAGATCCTGAAATTTTTTTTTTGGTGATGAACCCAACACCATTGCTCTTCAAGTTTTTGTTCCCAGCAGAGTAGACCATATGCTTGTTGGATACGAAATGGCCAGAACTGGTCCATTTCAGGTTCCTAATGCCTAGGATATCAATGTTTATGTGTTCCATTCCATTTTTAAAAGTTTCCAATTTCCCTAGATTCATACTTTGTATATTCCATGTTCCTATTATTAATGGATGTTTGCAGCTATTTCTTCTGATTTTGAGTGATGCCATATTAGCAAATGAAGATCCCAAAGACCTTACTCCATCCATGTCATGAAGATCGACTGTAAGAAGGGAGCTCTTCCCCAGTTGTCTCCTGAGTGCCTTCCACCTGGGGGACTCACTTTACAGAACCGTATCTGAGAATGTTCGACTGCTGTTCATAAGATTTTCCCTGGCTAATTCTTTTCAGAAGCAGACTGCTGGGTTCTTCTTCCGAATCTGTCTTAGTCTGGAAGCTCAGCTGAAACCATTCTACTGTGGATAGTCTGCTGGTACCTAAATATCAGTGGCATGGTTTCCAGCATCATGGCAACAATCAAGCCTACACTTACAGACAAGTGGTGGCTGCTCACTCTATCTTTACCCCCGTTACCTGATGCTGTTGCCTTCCTTGTCTGATGCTGTTATCCCCCTTACCTGATGCTATTTCTCTCCTTACCTGATGCTGTTGCCTTCCTTACATATATACCTCCTTACATTTAGGTGTATGTGTAGATATACGAGATCTGCCAGTTAAGTTTGTGAAGTAATCTTAGAAAAAGTGCTTCATACCTCATTACTGAATATCAGTGTGGTCACCTTTGACGTACTCCCCTTGGGAAGATGTGCATGAATGCCAGCTCTTAGTCTACCTTCAAAGCAATTTTGGAGCTCTTTCTGGAATGACCCCTGGGAGCTGTCGTCAGTATTACCCTTGATGTCCTGAATGTCATCAAAATGTCTTCCTTTCAATAATGCCTTTATCTATGGGTAAAGAAAAAGTCACTGGGGGCAAGATGAGGTGAGCAGGGAGGGTGTTCCAGTGTAGTTATTTGTTCACTGGCTAAAAACTCCCTCACAGACAGCTATACAGTTAAGTTTGTGAACTACCACTGTGCCACTCTGTGCAATGGCCATTCCAGCAAGAATTCTAAAATTCCTTTGAAGGGTAGGCTAGGTACTGGTATTGGTGCATAGCTTCCCAAGGGGAGTACTTTGAAGGTGACCGTAGTGATATTCAGCATGAGGTATGTAGCGCTTAGAAGCAATAAGTTTGTGGACCTAGTTGTCAGACCTTGTATGTATGTTTATATTTAACATTTGATAACTTTGGTATGCTTGTGTGATGGGATGTGGAGATGGGATAGAAGGAAAAAGAAGGAACTGATCTTGAAGCATATGATCTTTCTCTTTTTTTTTATGTGCGTGTGGAGGAGAAAATGATACATAATCATTCCTAAAGGCAATTTATTATAAGCCTAAGTGATGTACATATTTAACAGAATAAAATGATACACTGTTCATGGAACTATACTTTGCCATTTAAGGATGGATATACATATACATATATTTATGTATATCTTTATACTAGCTTTCTTTATTTTTTTGTTTCTCAGACCTAATTTATGTCAGAATGGGATTGGTTAAATTTAGTTATTTTACATGCATTGGAGAAGATGGTCCTACAAATGAACATTGCACATGAGGGCGTAAATTTTCTAATCAGATAGAGACTTGAATACAAAAGCGTTCTTGGTTGGATTTGTAGAGTGTTTTATAATGAAAACCATAGCTTGTGTGTTTCCAACTACCTGCCAAGTGTGTTTATCAAGGAGAGATAGGGTCTCTCAGTATTGTTTACAGTAATAAAAGTTAATTGCTGATGATCATCACTCACAGAGTCTTTCCTATTATTATTAGATCACAACACACCACATAACACATTATATGCACACACGAAGGCACATGGACGTGTGTATGTTTGTAAGCCTGTATCTCCGTATCTGTCAGTCTATCCGTCTGTTTGTCTCCCCGTCTGTTTGTGTGTCTGTCTGTCCATTTACCTGTTATCTACCTATACATGTATCAAATATAGTAGTGGATTTAACCTCCCAGAAATGACATTGTTTAAATTTTATTTTAAAAATATAGTGAGTGGTAATAGATACCATCAGAATTAACTTCTGCTTCCTTATAAGCTGTTACTCACTAAAGAAAGTGAGGAAGTTAGGTTTGAATAACTATAAAAATAAACTAGAGGCACAAAATTAGGAAAAAAGTAAACAAGAAAAAAGTAGTTGAGAAATGTTTTGGGAAGGACTGAACTAACTTACCTTTTGTGTGTAGTAAATGTTGGAAGCTTTGTTGAAAGTCACTTGATGATGAACTGCCAACTGTAGTCTTTTAATGTAAAATGTGATATCAAGCTAATATATTTTTTTGTTTGTCTTTCTATGAAGAGTTGCTGTATTAAATAATGTAATTACAACAGTTAGGAATGAATATTTTGAAATAGATAGATACCTTAGTTGAAGTCAATAATCAGTGGGCAGAACTAAACAAACATTTATCAGAATTCCTCTGTGGATCTGAGACAGTTTTGCAAATGACTTAGAACTCTCTTACATAATAAAATTTCAACTCAATAAGAGGAAAAAATGGCAAAATAGAAATAATAGAAAGACCAAAGTCCCAACTGCATTAGTGATATACATATAAACTAGGCCAAGTCTGTGAAATTTTATGTGTCTTTTTGTACATAAAGACTATGACTGCCTTATGCAAATCATACTAAAGTTACAAAAGTCAAATAATATTAGTGTATGTTCAATAAAAATATTTACTGGAACTATGGGGAGAGAAAGTGCAAGTAAACCCATAAATTAACAAAACTGAAATAAATTCTGTTTCAAGAAGTCAGAGAATTGACATTAATGACAAAGTAGATCAAACTGTTCCAAGAAAGAGTTTCAGAGATTTAGCACACCACAAATACAATTTTTGCATCCCCAACAGTTGTAACTTAAGGAAAGGAATAAAGATGTTTTTATCTCTTCCACGTTAATATTGACTCAAAGCTTTAAAATCTGTGCCAGAGAAAACGTTAGGGACCTTACTACTCCTTCAGTTAGGCAAACAGCAAATCGCAGCTTATGCCTAGTATGTCGTGAGAAATGTGGAAGATGCTTGGAAAGTGATAATGAACAAAACTCAATTTGGTTTATATTCTAATGGACTTACTCAAGTGGCAAGGCAAGCCAAGTGCCATTGAGTCGGATCCAACTCATGACGACCCTAGGACTGCCAATTAAGTTCATGCACTCATCTTAGAAAAAGTGCTACATACCTCATTGCTGAATATCACTATGGTCACTGTGGTCATATTACTTTTTATATGGGGAATGCCATCAAAATACCTTTCTTTCAATATTTCCTTTTTCTGTAGGTAAGGAAAAGGTCACTTGGGGCCAGATCAGGTAGGTAGAGAGGGTGTTCCAATACAGTTATTTGTTTACTGGTTAAAAACTCCCTCACAGACAACTTTACAGATAAACTCATAAACTACGACTGTGCCCCTGTGCTCAATGTCCATTCCAGAAAGAGCTTCAAAACTGCACTGAAAGGTGGATCAGACATTGGTGTAGGTTCATGGCTCCCCAAGGGGAGTTCTCTGAAGGTGACCATAGTGATATTCAGCAGTGAGGTATGTAGCACTTAGATTAAGTTCATGGACTTAATTGTCTGACCTTGTGTAATGTTGATACAAACACACACATATATACACACACATACACACATAGACAATTGACTTACATAGAGTGCTGACAAGTCTGAAGTCTGTAGTGTGGTCCAACAAACTGGAAACTTGGGTAGGAACTGCACCTTCATTGTGAAGGAGCCATTTCTTAGGCAGGAAAACTTTGCCTGTCAGTTTTTGCTCTTAAGGTATTCAGCTGAATGGGTGAGATGCACCCTGGTTGTTGAGAATAATACGCTTAATTTAGATTCTACTAGTGGCAGATGTTAACCACATCCACAGAATATCTTCACAGTAACACCTATGTTAGTGTTTGAATCGAATAAGTAAGTGGTTACAATGGCCTAGCCAAGCTGGTATATAAAACTCACCATCTCACTCTTTCGGTTAATGCTTTAGACTTCCTCATTTGGTTTAGTAGTGCAAGTGTCTTACATGCTCAGTGCCTAACTTCAGATACTTAAAGAATGAACTCTTATTACAAGTTTCATAATTTTCGGAAGCAAATCTGCACAGCCTTTGTATGCTCCCTCAAATTTGCTTTTGCATCCATAGCAAATTTAAACTAGTATATCAATACTACAGTTACACTTTATTTGAGATGAACTGACTTCATTTGATAAAAAAGGGAAGCAGGTCCCATAAAGCTTTTCAGAGATACTAACAGAGTTTTGTGTCTGTGTGTGAGCACGAGTACACTTAAGTTAGTAGTGTTTGTGAGTGGGTAGGTGTGTGTGTGTATGTGTAGGTGGGTGCATGCACACAGATATGTGTGTGGAGGTGTTCTACTGGGAGATATTGTAACTTCTAAAGCTTCTCTCTGGAGAAATTAGTAAATAAAGGGAAGCTTGAATTCTGGCTTTTTACCTTGTATAAACTAAACCCAACCCCCTGCTTTCGAGTCAATTCCGACTGATAGTAACCCTCTAAGGCAAAGTAGAACTGCTCCAAAGAGTTTCCAAGGAGTGACTGGTGCATTTGAACTGGCCATCTTTTGGTTGGTACATGTAGCACTTAACTACTATGCCACCAGGGTTTCCTTGCTTTGTGTAGCAGGTTACAAAAAAAAATCAAAAGATGAAAGGTAAATGAGGAAATGTTAAAAATCAATTGAAATTATTTGTTGTTGGAAATATTTTATTTAGAGATAAGGGATAAGAAATGAAGCTTGGATACTATTTAAGTGTTTCAGAAGGTACAACAGAATAAAGTCAGTTATTAATACAAAAAAATCATGTTACTTTGTGGCATGAGAATGCTTTTTAAATGACTTCTTGGATATATGGCTGTTTTGAGAGTATATAGGATAATGTAATAATGGAATAGTTCTCTAATACATGAGTAACCTCGTGTCAGTTATTTTTTCTCCCACTTTTCTTTCCTGTAGGTACTCATGCAAAAATACATTATATCATCAAAATTTTATAATGTCTGGACAAATCAGATCTTTGTTTTCTACTTAAATATTACAATGCTTTCTTATCTCTTATTATTCTGACTCAGGCTGGAGTGGTGCCATCTGAACTAGATTATTCATGAATCAGGTTGACGTTTGTGACAGGGAATAAAAATTGGTGAAAAAATAGTTCAAAATTATTTTAAAGATATGTGTGAAGGACTTTTGGACTAGTACCTGTTTTAAGTTATCCATACCACTGATTAACAGATAACTGACTTATGTAAACTATTTTAACTGACTATAGTTTTTAAAAATTAGCAGTAACTTATTCTCTCCAAAATACGATATTTAGGCTCAATTATCATTTTCTGTGTTTAGGATTTCATTTATCTCATATGATGTATTAAATCAAGTGATTTATTTTAATTTTTTGATATGTTAGTCTTCTGATTATAGTTATAAAAATATAAAATTTGTTTACATTTAATGATTTTTATAAAAATAGAGGCATGCTGGAACTCACATAAACTTTTTTCTGTTTTCAGGGTACAAGTTGAATTCTATATGAATGAAAATACATTTAAAGAGAGATTAAAGTTATTTTTTATTAAAAACCAGAGATCAAGTAAGTCATTCATTTCTTTCCTCTTTTCTACATTGTTGTGCATGTATTTACCTAAAACATTTCCAACTGTACAATTCTTATGCAAAATACCTTTAATACAAAGGCAGTGTTCTTCTCGTGTACCTTTGAGTCCATTGCAAAGCTTAGTGACCCTAGATGGCTGACTAGAACTGACCCAAAGGATTTCCTAGACTGTGATCTTCATGGGAGCAAATCACTAGCTCTTTTCTTTTGCATAACCTCTGATGAGTTTGAACTGTTGATCTTTAGGTTAGCTGGGAAGCACTTAACCACTGTGCCACTGGGGTCCCTTTGAAAAGGTAATACAGTTGCTAATCTCATCTACCAGGCAGTAAAATTTTAGAAAACTATAGAAATTACTTCTTGCTGGTGCTAAAGACTATTAAAAGATACCTTCAGTGTTGCAAATTCCACGTTAGTAAGTAGGCTTCAGAGTGAGCTATCTGTGTTAGTAGGACATTAGAGAAATACTTCAAATGGTGGCTTCCAGTGTTTTAACTGTCAAGGACACCTAAATTTTCTTGTTTGGAAAACAAATCAAAACTGCATTTCTGTCAGGTTGATTCCAGTGTATAGCGACCCAGAGTAGCACCGCCTGATAGGGTTTCCAAAGAATTGCTGGTGAATTCAAACTTCTGAGCTTTTGGTTAGTAGTGTGAAATCTTAACCACTGTACCAGAAGACTGTCAATTCTGGCTCACCACAATTTGGAACAATGTACTAATTTAGTGGGACAGAGTTCCACGGTTCCCAATCATGACTAATGCTAAGGTAAATCTAAATTCTCAGATATAAACAGATTCCCAGCATCCTTCTCTGGAAATTTTCAATCAGGAGGTATAGAGGGAGACTCAGAATGGAAGTGTTCCAGTGATTCTTATCATAAGACCAATCTGGGAAACACTGGCACTTCAGGAGGACAATAAATTAGTATAGCTACTGCCTTCCTAAGCCTGTTCACAGCTGAAGTACCAGTGACACTTACTGACTTTCAAAAATTTACATATTTAAAAATATGTAAAAAGTCAGTATACAACTTTTCATATGATTACTGCTTAAAAAGGCAACAAACAATGCATAGGTCTGTATTAATCTGGTCCAGATTTCCACCTCTAGATTTTAACCAGTAATCCTCTTGAAGAATTTTTTAGAGTTCAGAAACAAAAGCCTGTGTTGTGAGAAGGTGTCTGAATACTGACTACAGGAAGTATTTCAGTATTTAAAGTAGACCGGTCAGAGAATCTCAGTGGCAGTTGGCTTCACTGTTAAGGCTAGGAATAACTAATGCCCTCTAAATCTGATTGTTTAGGGTTTCCAAGGAAACCACACCAATAAATATTGCCTAAAGGGACCACATAATCTGAGTAGTTTTCCTGCTAACACTTTTATCCACAGAATCTGAGTAGTTTTCCTACTAACACTTTTATCGCTCCAACCCAGAAAAGACAGATGCATTATTTTACTACTTTACCCACAGGCAGCTTGTGTTGAGCAGTCATTTCAGGCGAACAGTTTCTATAAGCCCAGAGTGATTTCATGAATAACTTAAAAGACTGTACAGTGAATCTGACCCATAAAATGCACCTAGTATTTTAACAGACAAACCCAGTGCCATCGAGTCAATGCAGACTCATAGTGACCCTATAGACAGAGTAGAACTGCTCCACAGAGTTTCCAAGGAGCGCCTGGTGCATGGATTAAAAAACATTCACCTCTTGACTATTAATCAGTGAAGGAGCCCCTGATGGTGTAGTGGTTAAGCACTTGGCTGCTGATTAAAAGTTCAGTGGCTTAAACCGACCAGGCCCTCCAAGGAAGAAACATGTGATGATGTGCTTCTATAAAGATTTATAGCCTTGGAAAGCCTGTGGGGAAATTCTGCTCTATTTTATAGTGTCACTGTGCGCTGGAATTGACTTGACAGCAGTAAGTTTGATTTGGGGTGATTTTATTAAGAACTGTTACCTCAAAAACACTCATAGTTGAGTAAAAAAAAATGAATTAATATATTCCATTTCCAGATTTAATTAAGTACTAATTATGAGAAGACCTTTCTCAAAATTTAATTGATAACACATTAGATACCATTTGATTCTGCAAAAAAGAGTAATGATTCTGCTAATCAAACATTAAGCATGTTTTACCTAATTACTATTCTTTGTCATCATTAAGAATGACAAGCTAGATAACTGTCCTTACATAATTTAGAAGTGTCGCATGTGGTAGTCTTAATTCTCACAAGAATTTTAAGATTTCATTGAGATTTAACTTAGGTTGAAAAGCCATGTTAAACTGATTCAACTTAAATTGTGAGAAACAGCATGTATGTTCCTGTGTGTGTGTGTTTCGTAGCATATGGTCTTGTGATCCACTTATTAGCAAATTTGCAAGTTGCTCTGAAGGTATGAAACTTATAACATATCCTGTGAATTTGTAGCAGCTAAATTTTCTGGCTAGCTAAAATTGATTTACAAGTTCATGGATATGTAAAATACTTAAAAGTTTAAGTATATTTTACAGAATTTTACTGGACATGAATTTTGTGGCTTCTGAATGTTTAGACCTAGACTTACTTGTTGTCATTTATAGTTTACATATTCTGTCAAAATTACTTTTTCTTTAACTAGTTAGTTAATCTAATTCAGCTACCTAGAGCTTCAGAGACTTTAGATAATCATTGTATTGCGATTTCTGGCTACAATTTAAGTGTTATGCTTTAAGACGGTATTTTTGACAGTTCCTTTTAGTCTTTTGTGAATTAAACTCAAATGCAAATCAAACTTTTGTTGTTTGTTTAAAGGTTTAAGAATACGCCTGTTCAATTTTTCTCTCAAATTATTAAGCTGTTTATTGTACATAATCCGAGTGCTACTAGAAAATCCTTCACAAGGAAATGAATGGTAAGGGATCTGTATTTGAACTTCACCATTGTTTCGTTGATTGTGTTGAATTGTGTTACAACCTTAAACAATGCTATATAGAATTCTTTCAGGGGTGTTTTAGATATGCGTTGCTAATGAAATTGATGCAAATTTCAAATATAATAATCCTTGTATTTTTTTCTAAGTATATCTCTATTTTATCTACTAGCGTATTTTATCTGTTAGTATAATGTAAATGCTAGACACCAACTCATACATATTTTTTGCTTCTCTAAATACTCCAGTGGTTCTTTTCTTTTATTTATTATTTTGGAAAATAAAGATAACAATGCGTGTTCCCATTCAACATTTTATATGTGTACAGTTCAGTGACATTGGTTATATTCTTAACGTTGTGTCACTATTCTCACTAGTGCTGTGCATATTGTTTCACCACCATTAACTTAGACTCTGTCCCCAAAATGTTTCCTTTGTGTTTCAGGGTTACTGTTGTCAATTTCATTGTGTGTAGACAAGTTTTTAAAGAGAGTGTAATGCTCAAGGAGAATGTTCTTTACTACTTGAGCTCAAGAGCTAAACTGTTGCTTATTTTGAAAGTGACTTTGTGGAATAGTTTTGGTTTCAGTCTTAAAGACTGTCTCAGTGCAATAGATTCATGGATTCTCCCAGTTTCAGTGAGTCCAGTGAATATAGTTCCTATAAAAATGTGAAATTCTGTTCCATGTTTTTTCTCTTCTTACTCAGGATTCATTTATTAGGCCCTTGATCAAAATATTCAGTAATAGAGCCGAGCACTATTTCATTCTTGTGGTCTCTTAGTTATGGAAGTAAAGGTTCATTGAGGCTGTGAGACCTGAAGTCCATTTCCTTCTCCAGTTCTTGGGTCTACTTTTTCCTGTGCTGTTCTAGGACAATAGAGGCCAGTCGTATCTTGAATGACCACATGCAAGCTTTTAAGACCCAAGGCACTACTCACTGAACTAGAGGTAGAGCAGAGCATGTAAAAACTTTATTAGGATGGTTTGACCATACAGACCCTCAAAATTGTGGCTCTCTGCCTTGAAACCAATAAAACTCAGAAGCCATGAAGTGTTTAGTTGTGCCTGTATAGTATGAACAACTCCTACCTCTTTTTAAATTAATATTATTATATATTTTTTGTTGCTGTTGCTAAATATTATATATAATGCTATATTTGTCAGTTCATACATTTGCCATTTCATGTGAGCTCAGATGTTATTTGTCCTTTTTAATTGACTTATTTCTCTCAGTATAATGTTTTTGAGATTCATCCATGTTGTAATTTGTATCAAGACTTCATTTCTTTTTAAAGTTGAGTAACATTCTACTGTATGTATGTACCACACTGTATTTACCGTCTCTCAGTTGTTGGGCACCTGAGTTATTTCCTCCGTTACAGCACTTGGCTTTGGCTTGAACTATTGTGAATAGTGTTTCAGTGAACATAGGTGTCTATAAGCAATTGTTGTTTAAAATGGGTCTGTCACTTTTAAAACCTGAAAGCTTTTTTTGTTCTTGATTTACATGCAGTCCCAAATGGCTTATTCTGCTTTGTGCTAGTTTTGTAGGTATTTTCAGTTATACGAGTTATTTTCTTCAATGGAGACTCTCCAGGACACGTTGAAATGCTGCCTGACATCTCAGTCCCAGCCTGTGTAATTCTTATTCTTGTTTGAATCAAAGGATGTTTTCACCATTCATTATCATGGTGCATTTGTTACACTGAATTGTTGTTCATTTGTGGGCTTCCTTTTTAAGTTATATCTTTTTCTAGAAGCAGGAGAGAAGAGGGCTGTGTGCATAATGATATGCCCCTATGCACAGTCTGAAATTTACAAAGTAGGAAACTTAAATTTGATGGTTAATTTAAGTACATTATCTTTTGTGTGAATGTTTGTCTTGGAAATTTAAAAAATGAAAAGATCACAGTGAAATGCAGTGTGAAGCTATAGTATGCATTTAAATGAATTGCTTACTCTCTAGCTCATTTATTAAAGGGTTTGGAGATAAAAGGTTAGAAAGCAAAGTTTTATAGTGTAATAATTTGATAATTATATATTTTTATTTAATGAGGTATAATTACAGACATATCACTGTGTCTTTATTGAGTATGTGACATATGTGAACCAAAGTCATTAAAAAGACAAGAAAGAAAGAAAAGAACAAAATGAATGTCAGAAGACACTCTGAAACTTGCCCTTGAACAAAGAGTAGCTAAAGCAAATGGAAGAAATGATGAAATAAAAGAACTGAAAAAATTTTGAAGAGCAGTACAAGAAGACAAAGTAAAATATTTTAATGAAATATGCAAATATTTGGAGTTAGAAAACCAAAAGGAAAGAACATACTCAGTATTTCTTAAGCTGAAAGAAATGAAAAGCTTCAAGCCTTAAGTTACAGTTTTGAATAATTCAATGGGAAAAATATTGAATGATGGAGGAAACAGCAAAAGTAGATGGACAGAATACACAGTCACTGAACCAAAAAAGAATTGGTCACTGTTCAACCACTTTAAGAGATAGTATATAATGAAGAACCAGTGGTATTAAGGAAGAAGTCCCAGCTACATTGATAGCATTGAAAACACATGAGGCTGCAGAATTTGACAAAATACCAATTACAGTGTTTCAGCAATTGGTGCAGCATTGGAGGTACTCATTTATCTTCACCAAGAAATTTGGAAGGCAGCTGCTTGGCCAACTTACTGAAAGAGATCCATATTTATACCCATTGCCAATAAAAGTAATCCAGTAGAATGAAGCAATTATTGAAAAATATAATTGTTATCATACCCAAGAAACATTTTGCTGAAGATTATTCCAAAGAGGTTGGTTGCAGCAGTACATCCACAGGGAATTACCAGAAATCGAAGCCAGATCCAGAAGAGCGTGTGAAACTAAGGATATCATTATTGATACCAGATGGATCTGTCTTGGCTAAAAGTAGAGAATACTAGAAAGATGTTTGCCTGTGTTTTATTGACTATCTAAAAGTTTCAACTGTGTGGATCATAACAAGTTGTGGATAACATTTGGAAGAAGAGAATTTCAGAACACTTAACTGTGCTTATGCAGAAACTGTATGTAAACAAACAGCAGGGGGACATTGCATGGTTTAAAATCAAGAAAAGTGTGGGTTATGTTTCATTCTTTCAGCATTCAAGGTGTATGCTGGGCAGATAACCTGAGAAACTGTACTATGTGAAGAAGAATGTGGAATCAGGATTGGAGGAAATCTTACTGACAATCTGCATTATGTAGATAACACAACATTGTTTTGTGAAAGTGAGGAGAACTTGAAGCACTTACTCATGAAGATCAAAGACCACAGCCTTCATTATGGCTTATACCGCAACGTAAAGAAAACAACAGTCTTCACCATTGGACCAATAAGCTACGTACATCCCGATAAATGAAGAACAGCTTGATGCTGTCAAGGATTTCACTTTACTTGGATTCACAATCAAAACCTACAAAAGCAGCAATTAGAAAATCAAAGGATGTATTTTGTTCAGCCAGTCTGCTGTGTAAGATATCTTTAGAATGATCAAAAGCAAAGATGTCACTTTGAGGACTAAAGTGCGCCTGTGCTTAGCCTTAATATTTCAATCACCCCATATGCTGTGAAAGCTGAGCTATGAATCAAGAAGATGGAAGAAGAATGGATGCCTTTGAATTGTGCTGTTGGTAAAGAATATTGATTAGCCTGTGAGTTACCAGAAGAATGAACAAGTCTGTCTGGTAAGAAATACAGTCAGAGTGCTCCCTGGAAGCAAGGATGATGAGACTTTGTTTCACATGCTTTGAGTGTATTATCAAGAAGAACAGTCCCTGGAGAAGTACATCATGCTTGGTAAGACAGACCACAAACAACAAAGTCCAATGCTGTTGTTAGGGTCCAGATTTCAAGATGCGACACAGTTTTCCTTTTTAAAAGATAAGTTTTATTAAAAAATGTGCCCAATTGGAAAAAGACTGGTACACCAGGGACGCACTCCAAACTACACAGAGCAGAGGTGACCCCAGGCTTCCTTAGTGCGCAGTGTTTAAGCCATAACACCGTAAAGTAGGGAGGGAGAGCTGGTTTTTGCATTGATTGGTTGGGGCCATATGGAATTTCTGTGAGTTGCAAAATGTAGCTGTTGGTGAATGTGTCAACCACATTGGTGAATGTTTTCATCCACATGGAATTTCTGTAGGTTATAAATGTAACAGTTAGTGGATGTTTTACTAGGCTGGCTCTGGGGGTTATTTACTAGGCTGGCTTCAGGGTTTATTTACTAGGCTGGCTCCAGGCCCTATCTGTTACGGTGTAATTACTCTATAGTGTTTCTTGTTATTTCCTGCTAAGTTGGTTCCTGGAGCCTTTTACCTGAATTTTCTGCACCCTTCCTCAAAATGGAGTTACTTATGTCTTACTTCAACACTGTTGAGGTGATTCCGGCTCTGTTTCCAAGGAGCTCCTGGCTGATTTGAACTGCTGACCTTTTGGTTAGCAGTCTTAGCATTGTAAGGTAGAGGGGCAGTGAAAATGACAAAGATCTTTGATGAGACGGATTAACACAGTGGCTGCAACAATGGACTCTAACCTAACAGTGCTAGTGAGGTTGGTACAGGATCAATCAGTATTTTGTTTTGTTTTACACAGGGTTGCTATGAGTTAGAACCAACTTGAGGGCATCTAACAACAGCATAACATGAACCACTTTGTTAGAAGGGAAAATACAAGGATGAAAAGGAACATTTGCCATCTTGTGGTTATTTTCAACATGTGAGAAAATTGTATACTTTGAGATTCTTGATATATTCAATTAGTGTACTATTAATATACATTTTACCTTATTTGCCTCACTTTACACATGGAGAACCAAAGGTTTCCTTGTATTGGCCACTCCCTGTGTTGAGACTGTCAGGATGAGCATTATTCTTAGCACTGTTGTTGTTGGGTGTCATTGAGTTGATACTAACTGGTAGCTATACTCTGTGACAGAGTAAAACTGTGCCGCAGGGTTTTCTGGGGTGTGGTCTTTTATACCCTGCCAGGTTGTTTACATACTATCAGCTCAATGACTTTGCACCTGCTCTTCCCTTAGCCCCAATTCTCTTCCAGCAGGTAACATAAGGCACACTGTTTCAGATCTTTGTGTAAAGTTATAATTTCAGTAATGCCTTTACCTCAATATTCCATTTAAATTTTTAATATTTTCACAGGACTCCCTTTTCCCTTTTATCTTTTTTACTTTTCTCTATTTTTTTTATCTCTTTCACATAGTCTACATATATACACACATATATATATTTGTGTGTTTTATATATTTACATATATATTTGTGTGTGTGTGTGTGTGTGTGTGTGTGTATGTGTATGTATGCTATTTGTGTTAGAATGCATATTCTGGAGGTTGTCTTCTGAATCCCAAGGCCTGGAAAGTCATTTGCTAACTGAAGGAATAAATGAGTAAAGGTTCTTTTCGAATAAATGTTTATTTACTTCAACTCACCAGCCTTCTATGCCAGCCAGGCTGACCTACTTGAAGTAACTTAAACATACTGTACCCTCTCTCGTCTTGAGCCTCTGAACATTCTGCTGCTTCTTTTTGGAATCTGTTTTTCAGTTCTGCTCCTGTCTGCTCCTCCTTTGTTGGCATCCTTTAGGACTTCAAGACCTTTAGAATAACACTTTGTTGGTTAATGTTTTCTTTGAAACTCTTACGTAACCTCATTCTCCTGTAGCTCAATTACAGTCTGGATTAGGAGTGATTTCTGCATTACTCCAAGATGCCCTGTGCATACTTCCATTGTGACACCTAATGCATTTCCCCTGGTCACTTCTCTGCCTGCTTTATATGCTTACAAATGGCAAGGGCCCTTGTAGCATTCTTGCTTAGTATAGGATTTGGTGAGTCAGTAAATGTTGTTGAATTAATGCAATTATGCAGGATAGGTCTATCAATGGTGTTGCACAATCAAGAATGATTAGAGACCACTTCCTAGAGATGGTAGCACTTATTACAGTTTTCTGTCTATGTGTTATTAAATATGGCAGATCTTATAAATCCTGCTTAAAACTTACCAGGACTGTTGTCAATTTTTTCTAAATTATACATACATTAGCCAGATCTGAAAATCACAGAATGAGGCATGATAGGATTCTCCAGAGGGTAATAGGGCACTGCAGGGTGATAGCAGAGTAAAACTGTATTATTTGAAATCATTACAAGGAGCAAAATTTCCTACAATTAACTCCCATACAATATTACTAAGAATGTTCAGCCATAATTATAGAGGATATACATTTGAAAAGTCAAATTACTGCAATTAAAAACATAATAAAATAACTTATGGCTCTGTTTGAATTCAATGTTCTGTTCAGTACCCGTGGTTGAAGCCAGATTTGTTAATGAAAAACAGAAGTGGCCTTTATGGGCACAGGCCCGATTTTAAAATAATAGGGCTATTTCAGCAAAGAGATTTATTTAATTATAGACTTTGACATAATAAAGCTGCAGATATTTTGTGCTTCTTTGCTTTATTTTTAAGCACATTTTGCTCATTGTAACCAACATGAAAATGTTGTTAAGTGTGGCCAAACTTAAGGAAATGAAAATCACTTTACTGTTCAATGTGCAAAATTGCGCAAGTTGCAAGCTGTGGTGTATATATACCAGAACCAAACTCACTGCCGTAGAGTCAGTTCTGACTCCTAGTGGCCTTCCAGGTAGGGCAGCACTGCCCTATAGCATTTCCAAGGAGTGTCTGGTGAATTTGAACTGCGGACTTTCTGGTTAGCATCCATATGACTTAACCACTATGCCACCACGGTTTGTGATGCATATATAGTCTGTAGAAAATGATGTAAAGGTAGTAGCTGATAAAGCACACCCCAGCACATAGTTTATTAATTACACTGAGAGACAAGGCATCCTTGTTGAGTAATTGCCTGCAGGTGCTGTCAGTTCTTCGCTGTGTGTCAACACTTCTGCGTTCTTTTACACTCTAGCAATCACAGAATGATTATAATTTTTTAACGTAAAGCACTAGAGACAAAGATATTTTATAGTATTGGGAATAAAATTGGTGTTCAGGTGATATGCAAATTTTAAAGATTTTCCTGGGAAGCATAATTATTAAAAGAAGACACAATTATGATAATGTTTGATAACTAAAACCACTTGAAAGCACAGTGTTACACCTTTTAAACATGATTTTCTTCTCTCAGGTGTATTGATTACTCTTTAAATTAAAGCGGAGGGGTACCTGTGTAGTGCAAACTGTTTATACCTTCAGCTGTTAGTCAGAAGGTTGGAGATTCTGGTCTTCTCAGAAGTGCCGTAGAAGAAAGGCCTGTTGATCTACTTCCAGAAATTCAGGTACTGAAAACCCGGTGAAGCACAGATCTACTCTGAAACACTGGGTCACCATGAGTCAGAATTGGCAAGGGGACTTTATGTAAAAAAAAATTTTATTCTTACTGTGATTAAGTGAAAGTTTATAATCCAGTCAATTTGCCATATAAAACCTTGAGCACCTGCTTCTATGCGACTGTTATTGCTCTCCTCACACTGTGACAGCACATTTCTCCTTTGCACGCTGCACTTCTAGTATCCACTCAACAAACACTTGTTTCCTCCTCTCCCCTCTAGAAGGAACCAGTTGGACAGCCTCACATACATATTAAGCCAAGCAGTGCACACACCACTTGCATCAATGCAAGTCCCATAGTCCAGTCCAGTCTTTGAAGAGTTGACTTCAGTGCTGGTTTTGGCTCTGGGCTAGCAGCAAGTCCAGGGGCCATGTTCTCAGGGAAGCCTCCAGGATGTCAGACTATCAAGTCTGGTCTTTTAATCAAGTTCTTCATCTGCATACCCTTTTACCTTGTGCCATGTCAGGAACTATACACTGTGTTCCCTGTCAGGGCTGTCTTTGGTAGTGGCCAGACACCATCCAGTTCTTCTGGTCTCATGCTGATGTAGTCTTCCAATCATATGGACCCTTGTGTCTCCTGGGCTCATGTTTTCCTTATGTCTTTGATATCTTTGTTTTCATCTGCTCCAGGTGGGTTGGGACCAACTGATGTTCCTTATAGATGGCAGCTTGCTGGCTTTTAAGACCCTAGGTGCCACTCAGCAATATGGGATGCAGAACAATTTCTTTAAAAAAATACTAGTTACGCCAAATGATCTCAATGTCCCCTGAAACCATGGCTCACAGACACTGTCACTGCTACTGTGTCCTTTAAGATGTTGAGTTCTAGTTAGAAAACCTTGTTGCTTATGGTGTAGTCCTGTTGTGCTTATATAGTGTCACTCCTTCACCTGACCAGATTTCTGGCTGCTATCTAATATATGGAAATAATTGTGGTGTAGTGGTTGCTACTTATGCTAACCAGAAGGTTGGCAGTTCAAATCCACGAGGTACTCCTTATAAACTCTATGGGGGCAGTTCTACTCTGACCTGAAGGGTTGCTATGAGTTGGAATTGACTGGATGGCAGTGGATTTTTGGTTTTGTCTAATCTTTGGATAACCCTTTTTTTTTCTCACCACCTGGCAAGGGGATTTTTTTTTTTTTTTTAATAAAGTAGCCACCAGGTGACCTAACAAATAATTTTAAAATTTCTCAAAAGAATTTTTTCTTTGCTTACTAAGTTAAATTTAGTGCTGGTGCCCTTGTTCACTGGGGAGTGGTAATTCACACACTTATACACCCAAATCCCCCCAATGTGTGCATGCACACACGTACGCACACACACCAAAACCAAAATCCAAACCAAAGCTTGATTGTTTTAGTTATCTAGTGCTGGTTTAACAGAAATACCACAAGTGGATGGCTTTAAAAAGAAATTTTATCATAGTCCAGTAAGCTAAAAGTCCAAATCTAAGTTGTCAGCTCGAGGGGAAGGCTTTCCCTCTTTGTTGGCTCTGAAGAAAGATCCATGTGTTGCGTCAGTCTTTGGTCAGGGAGCACCTTGGCTCAGGAACCTCTGGTCTGAAGCACACAATCTACTCCCAGTGCTGCTTTCTTGATGGTGTGAGGTTCCCAGCTCTCTGCTTGGTTCCTTTTCCTTTATATCAAAAGATAGGCTCAAGGTACAATGCAGTCTCACTAGCTGAGTCAGGTCCCAGCAACACAACTGCTGCCCATCCTCCTGGTTACATTACACAGGCAGGAATTCCAACACGGAGGAAACTCACACAATGCCGAGAATTATGACTCAGCCAAATTGCTGCAGGTTTTTCGGGGAACACAGTTCAATTCATGATAATGCTAGTGACAATAGTATTTGCAATCTACTTTCTTCTCATGCTGTTTTAGGAACTCAGAATCCATTACATGTGTATAGCTTTTAGAAAAAGTAGAGCATGAGAAGGCACACGTACTTCTTAAATGTTTTGACCCACAAATAGCAAACATCACCTTTACTTGCATCTTGTTCTCACATTTCATGTAACAATCAGCCACACCGTCATACCTGGACACAAAGGAGACAGACATGGAGTCTTTGGTTGGAGAGTTCCTTTTTGGACTCAACTCTATAACATGGAAGAGGGAACATGCGTACTGATAGAACTACCTAGTAACTGCCAGTGTTTGTCTCATAGGACGCACACTCCTCCTTTCCACCTTGTACTTCTGATATCCACTCAACCAACCCCTTTTTCCTCCTCTCCACCCTCACCTCTCCACTGTAGAGAGGAACCAGTTGGACAGCCTCGTGTATATATTAAGCCAAGCAGTACACACACTATTTGTATCGCTCCGAGTCACATAGTCCAGTCCAGTCTTTGTCTGAAGACTTGTAATGTCAGTTCTCTCAAAGGGTCAGCCCTCAATCTGTTTTTCAGCAATACTGGTGACAGTATGTTATCTACCTGGTTTTTCCTGCTTTCCATGTTTTTAACAGATTAAGTTATTGTAAAATCCTCGTAATAAATTGGTGAAGCTCTTGCTACTATGCTTCCATATTCTGGTCACCTTGTATTTCCACACACACTGTCTTTTTTATGTCATGCTTAAAATGGGGTTATTAATATACTTAGTACACCATTCTCAGAATATCCTACAGTTCAGAGAGCCTTAAAGCTTACCTATAAACTTCTACTGTTACTACAATAGAGTATTACATTAGTTTTTATGGAGGCTGTCAAAATAGTGAGTTTTTGAGTTAGTGATTTACAGATCATTTCATATGAATAATGCCCCCCATATTGAGCTTACTAAGTTGATGTGAGTAGTTATCAAGTGCTTTATTGCACTGTTTAACATATTCACAACCTTACCCCCATTGTCTTTGCCAAAGCTGGTCTGACAGGTTCAGCAGTGACTTTCCTACACTTAGCGGAAGTTATAAATAAGTGTGCTCGAAAAGGCAGCTGAGACTACGTATCGTCTACAACTTTCTGTGTTCACCTCCTCATTCCTTTCCATTGTTTGGTATGATTCCTCTAGTTTTTACCCTAGTGCTTCGCATATAAATTCCATGTATAAAACAAGTTCTAATTCAGGATGATTAATGATACAAATTTGATTTCTTTGTTTTTAATTTTTTTCAAAGTGAATTTGTCTTATGTTTATGATAGAATGTGTTTCATGCTTATTACAGTGTAAGACTCACTGCATCTGTCAGTTTGTCCTGCTGTGGTGGTTTGCACATTGCTGTGATATTGGGAGCGATGCCCCTGATATTTCAAACAGAGTCGTTTAAGGGTAACAGGCTTCAGTGGAGCTTCCAGACTAAGAGAAACTAGGAAGAGGCATCTCGCAATCTACGCCTGAAGAAGCAGAAGTAAATTGGAACTTCATGAGTAACAGTGAAACATTGTTTGTTGTAGTACTAGAAGATGAGCCCCTCAGGATGGAAGTCTTTCAGAATGTGACTGGGGAAGATCAGCCTCATCAAAATAGTCGACCTTAATGATCTGGATGGAGTCGTTTGTAAGAACTTCATTTGCTGATGTGTTACACCTCCAAAGAAGAAATAGCTGCAGACATCCATTAACAGTTGGAACATGGATTGTATGAAGTGTGAATCCAATAGACGTGATCAGAAATGAAACACATGAAGATCAATACCCTAGGCAGCAATGAGCTGAAATGCACTGGTGTTGGCCATTTGGAATCAGATGATCATATGGTCTCCTGTGCCAATAAGTACAAATTGAGGAGAAATGACATCACAATCATCTTCAAAAAGAATATAAATCGATCTTGAAGTACAGTGCTGTCAGTGATAGGATAATATTCATACCCCTACAAGAAAAACTAGGTAATATGACTGTTAATCAGATATACATGCTAACCCTAATGCAAAAAAAATTGGAGACTTAAGTTTTTACCAACTTCTGCAGTCTGAAATAGATCACAAATGCAATCAAGATGCATTGATAATTACTGGTGATTAAAATGTGAAATGTGAAATGTGAAGAAGGCTCAGTAGTTGGGAAATATAACTGTTGATAAAATGATTCTAAAATCACGTGCTAGTACTTTACAAGACCAGTGACTCATTGGAAATATATTTTTTCAGCAGTATGAACAGCAGTTGTACATATGGATCTTGCCAAATGGAATGAAGACACAGGAATTAAGTTGACTACCTCTGTGGAAAGAGATGATGGAGAAGCTCAGTGCCATCCATCAGAACAAGGCCAGGGCCAACCACCTGTATAAGCTGAAACTGAAGAAAATTAGAGTAAGTCCATGAGAGCCCAGATGTGACCTTCATTATATGCCACCTGAATTTTGAGACCATATCAAGAATAGATTTAACACATTGAACCCTAATGACCGAAAACCAGATGAATTTTGGAATGTTATCAAGGACATCATATATGAAGAAAGCAAAAGGCCTTTAAAAAGACAAGAAAGAAAGAAACAAAATGTGCAAAGAGACTCTGAAACATGATTTTGAGTGTTGAGTAGTTCAAGAGAAGTGAAGAAAGGTTGACTGAAAAGAGCTGAACAGAAGATTTCAAGGAGAAGAGCCAGATATATTGTTAAGAAATGTGCAAAAACCCAGAGTTAGAAAACCAAAAGGAAAGGATACACTTGGCATTTCTCAAGCTGATAAAAGTGAAGAAAAAATTCAAACCTCCAGTTGCAATACTGAAGGATTCTAGGGGGAAAAGACTGAACGAAGCAGGAAGCATCAAAAGCAGATGCAAGGAATACACAGAGTCACTATAACAAAAATTGGTTGACATTTAACATTTTCAGGAGGTAACATGTGATCAAGAACTGATGGTACTGAAGGAAGAAATCTGAGAGGCACTGAAGGAAATCATGAAAGCAGAGCTGCAGGGATTGGTGGAATACCATTTGAGATGTTTCAGCAAACAGATATATTGCTGGAGGTGCTCCCACATCTGTGTCAAGAAATTTGGAAGACTGCTACCTGGCCAACCGAATGGAGAAGACCCATATTTGTGCACATTGTAAAGAAAGATGACTCAACAGAGTGTGGAAATTATAAAACAGTGTCATTGATACCACATACAAATTTTATTGAAGATTTTTCAAAAGCAGTTGCAGCAGTATACTAACAGGGACCTGCCAGAAGTGCATTCAGGCTGAATTCAGCAAAGGAATTTATCATTGCTGATGTCAGATGTGTCCTGGCTGAAAACAAAGAATACTAGAAATATGTTTACCTGTGTTTTATTGCCTACACACAGGGATTTGACTGTGAGAATCATACCAATTTATGGATAGCATTGTGAAGAATGGTAATTCTAGAACATTTAACTGTGCTCAAAAGGAACTTGTATATAAAAGTGTATGTAGACCAAGAGGCAGTTGTTTGAAAAGAATAAGAGAAACTGTGTGGTCTAAAGTCAGGAAAGATGTGCTCCAGGGTTGTATTCTTTCATCACACTTACTTAATTTGTATGTTGAGTGTATAATCTGAGAAGCTAGAAGAAGATGCCATCAAGATTGGAGGAAGATACAGTAACAAGCTATGTTATGCAGATGACACAATCTTGCTTGCTGCAAAGTGAAGTGGAGTTGAAACATTTAGTAATGAAGAGCAAAGACTACAGCCTTCATTATGGATTGAATGTCACCATAAAGAAAACAAAACTCTTCACAACTGGACCAATAAGCAGCATCATGATAAATGGAGGAAATATGGAAGTAATCATAGATTTCATTTTACTTGAATAAACAATCACTGCCCTTGGAAGCAGCCATCAGTAAGTCAGACAACATATTACCATGGCCAATATATTGTAAAAGACTTCTCAGTTGTTCAAAAGAAATCACTTTGAGGACCAAGATACACCTGACCCAAGGCATTGTATTTTCAGTTGCCTTATGTGCATATGAAAGCAGGCAGTGAATAAGATGACCAAAGAATGGACTCCTTTGAATTCCCATGTTGAGGAGTAATACTGAATATGTCATGGACTGGCAGAAGAATGAATACGTTTTTCTTAGACAAAGTACATCCAGAATGCACCTTGAAAGCAAGGATGGTGAGACTCTGTCTCACCTACTTTGGACATGAGGGACCAGTCTCTGGAGAAGGACATCATGCTTGTTAAAGTAGGCAGTTTACAAAAACTAGGAAGACCCTCAACAAGATCGATTGGCAAAGTAACCTTAAGCATGGAGTCAAGCATAGTAATAGTAATGATTGTAAGGGTGACACAAAACCAAACCCCGTTGCCTTCTAGTAGATTCCAACTCATAGAGACCCTATAGGACAGAGTAGAACTGCCTAATAGAATTTCCAAAGAGTGCTTGGGGATTCAAACCACCAACCTTTTTGGTTAGCAGTCATTGCATGTAACCATTATGCCATTATAGTTTCCAAAGCAAAACCAGGCAGGGTATATTTCTGTTTGATAAAGGGTTTCTACAAGTCAGAACTAACTTCGGGGCTGTTAACTACAACAGCCCAGTAAAAGTAAACATGGGAAGAAAAAGTAAGTAAAAATAACTTTAAATTAGCCAGGTTTAGCAGGTTTTTGATTAATCTTTCTTAAATTCTCTCTTATAAACACAGGGCACACAATGATGTCACACAGTGAGGACAATGTTATGTGTGTAGTTTTTATCACCAACATTTTTTAAATGGAAACTTCTATTTTTGCTGCTAATGATGTTTCTTTAACTCCCATGTAGTTGGTTATTAGATAGTTTCCAGTTTTTAAATTTTTTTTCCTGTCATAAATAATGCTGCAGTAAGTGTTTTGGTGTATGTTTTCTTTCACCAATTGATTTTTAGTCATTTGGTTTGAAAGTTCATTTAGAATGCTGGCTTAGCTGTTAGGTTCAGTTTTACCACAGATTATTCTGAGGAGTGGCTAGGAATGTCCTCAAAGGATATTTTGAACACTGTTTTTTTTCTTAACCAGAATTTATACCTTTGCCTTCTGTATCTTTGTCTAACTCAGTACTAATGAAATGGACAAAAATGATAGCATACCTTTGGAGATGTCACTTTATGTTGAAAGTTATGTGTCCAAGGCTTGTAAAAGTTTTTACATTGGTTATAAAGCCTGTTTCTCATGACTTAGTCTTGCCCCCAAATTGTGATATCTTTTGTTCAAAGCCTTACTTGATTTCAGTCACTCTGTGATATTCCTATGACCAAGCAAGATAACATCCTAGTCCAAAAAAATGTGATTTGACTTAATCAGCTCTTAGTAAATCCTTGTTTATTAGAAATTTCTCTTTGAAAATGCTCAAGAAGTTCCCTGTAGCAATTTATTTTACACGGATTCCAAGCATTCCTCTTTGATTATGTAGTTTTTGTAGGTTTTTTTTTCATCTCAAATATCTGTGAATATACCTTTCTTTTACATAGTTTTTATTTTAGTCTGATTTCTCAAGAGGTCAATTTAAGAACAAAAGACTATGGTGCTACCTATCAGACATATCTTTGCTGTAACTGTCATTGTTTAGTTTGAGTATCTGTTATTCAGCGCGTACATAATACTCATGTATTTACATTCCTAGTACGTGTACTCAGCAAGAGATTGAAACAGCAATGTAAGTAAAACAGACACAGCATTTAATCTTATGGAACTTTCAGTTAGGTGGGGAGACAGACACTGAAGATTTATTTTGCAGATAAATATAAAGTTTCAGCTGTGATAAACAGAAAGGTTAGGTTTATAACATGGCCTGAGATTAGTGGACTTGCTGATCGGAAGAAAACCTCAGGAAAGTTTATCTTGTGTAATAGAGGGTTTTGCTGAAATCTCTATGGTGGGGGAAGAATATATAGGAAGAGTTTGTGGTGAGAAGGAGCATATCACAGTTGAATAAATCTAAGAATGCTGGTTAAATGATTTTGTTCTATATTCTAATAAAAATGTGAAGCCAATAAGCTGTGGAGTCAAGTGATCTGAAATGCATTTTGAAAGAACTAATGTAGAAATTTGGAGAACTGGAGAAGGAAAAAGTATGTTCAGGGTCTCTTTTAGTAGGATATTGTGAGTCTAGTTTTGAAAAATGGTAGCTTAGATTAAGGTAATTGTGATTGTGGAGATGAAGAGAAGTGAATTAGTTCTGTAGATACCTGGTAGGAAGAATTGTGAAGGATTGGTGACTAGTGGATTAAGTATTAACAGAGACAGGAGAGAAAAATATCTAAGATGAAACCTAAGTTTTAGGGTAGCCAAACATGGTGGAATTTGGTGCCATTTCCTCAGATGTGAGAAACTGGAGGAGAGCAAGATTTCTGGAGAAAGATCACAAGTTTGGTTTGGAGCAACTGAAGATGTCAGTTAGCCAGGTAAATGTCATGTTCTGGAACTCTAGAGCACTTTAGTCTAGTGTCCTAGGTAGTGTCTTTGAAAGTCTTCCAAAGATGTTTTAAAATACAGTTTCGAAAGAGTTCATTGCTTTCTGTTATTGTTTAACATAATGAAAAAAGAAAATGTGCAAGAACTTAAAATACACTTTATATTTTACGTGACTCCTTCAATCATCTTTCATAGCTCTAAAGAGTAAGTGAATATTATTATGTTCTGTTTGTTTTAGAGTTTTTAATTTACTTTTTTTGAAAGACAGTATAACAATCGTCATGTTTTTCCCAGTGGGTTATGTTGCTGGGATTACTGCCATTTGAAACAACTAAACAGCAAATAATATAAATAGGAATATGAATAGTGGAAAATCATAAGTAGTAGGAAATTAAAAGCATTGTGGTGTTCTTTGCAGAGTCTGAGCAATTTCTAATGCTAAGGATATTATTATTTTCAAGGGGCACTAACTTCTTGCTCTTCTTAACGTTTTATACTAATCCTAGTTACAGATTTCTTGTTAGTGTGGTAAATATTTTATAAAAATTCAAATATGAAATGTTATTATGATCTATAATCTGTGCTACTAACTTTATTCTGATTACTTATTAAAGCTGAATTTTTATTGCCCAAATATTAAGAGCTTTAGAAATAATAATGTCTTACAAGTTAGCAACTGAAAGTGATGGATGTTCAGTTGATTGTGATATCACAGCATCCCATGTGTGCTCAAGTTTACAGTTGATTTTAAAAGAATTTTGAGTGAAGAATCAGCTGGTAAAGAGTCTAAGATTTTTAGAGGTACTATAATCGTTCTTTGAATAATGTCTTGTTGTTATCAGTTAGATGTTTGATTACTAATTAAAAGGTTGACAGATCGCCAGATGGTGATCTTCTTCAGAAAGGTGAACCTTGAATACTCTGTAGAGCAGACATATTGTGCACAGATGGCGTCACCAGGGATAGGCATTGTCTTGCTGACAATGGTTGATTGATTTATTTTTCATTGTTTTCATAACATTGTTAACATGAGACTAAAGGTGAAATGACAAATTGTTTTTTTTGTGGCTAGAACTGAGTATCAGCTAAGATGAAAACCAACTAAAATAACTAAACTCAGTATAAAGTTTTGCTAATGTTAGTTTTGATTTTTTTGTCTTTTTATTGCTTTAATTATTTAAATATTTGAAACTTTCATTGAATTTTTCAAATGAATGCTTCTTTTTCTTTTAAACTGACACCGTATCATTCTTTTCATAGGTCTCATATCTTTTGGGTGAACAGAAGTCTACCGTTATGGGGCTTACAGGTTACGTACAACTTAGTTTTATCTATATTTTTATTTGTGTTGATACTTCACAAAGATATATTATTGGATATTAAACTGTTACTGTTTGTCTTATAGCTGAATTAGTCTTGAGCATCTTAGGATGCAGTTTTATTTCTTTGCCATAATTGACTTAGTTCTGCATTCTAGCTTGCAGGGATTTTCTGAGGATAAGGATAAGGCTTTTGATAGATTTAATGTATGTGGAAAATATCAAAGTAAACCAGTGTATCAGGGCTTCACAGATTTGCCCAGACTACTTTTTGTTTTCCTGTATTATAGTTCTGAGGAGATAATTAAAAGCCTATCACGGATGACTCCTTGAATACTCTGGGGGTCGGTTCTGCCCTGGCCCCTAGGGTCTCCATGAGTCGGATCTGACTCGATGGCAGTTGGCTGGATCACTGATGACCAGAGGTGTATAGTCCCCGTCCCCTGCCCAACCAGAGCTGAATGTCATGACCAAACTCCATTCGCTGCCACACTGCTTACCCAGGGACTGCAGTGGAATCCCCGTTTACCCCTAGTCCAGTCCACCTCTGCCTGTGAATGACAATGAATTTATGCCTCACGCAGCACTTCTGCAGACCCAACCACCTGGCAAATGGCTGCGCACAGTCTCATGTTGCCAGATCAATGACAGCACTGGTGTATGCTCACACTGTCTTTCCTTCCCCACTTGGCACCGCACTCACCTCGCCAGTGATGGTGCATGCGCCTGAGCCACCAGACCGGTGACTGGAGGAGGGGCATGCCTGCCTTGTTCCCTCACCCCTCACGCCCTCCCCTGTACCGCCTACTCTACGCACCTGGCAGAAAATTTGTTGTTTTTCTCAGGTATTGTCAACTCAGTTCTGACTCATAGCAACCCTAAATAACACTGTTAACCAACTTGACATAATAGACATGTGCAGAACACAATACCCAGCGGTAGCACAGTACATGTATTTCTTCAATCTACATGGATTGTTCTCCAGATTAAACAATATTCTAGGCCACAGAGCAAGCCTCGGTAAATTAAAAAAAAAAAAAAAGCAACTTAATACAAAGCCACTTCTCTAATCATAATCAAGTTGCTTCTGACTCACAGTTATGTGTTCAAGAACAAAATGCTACCCAGTCCTGCACCATTCTCACAGTCATTGTTAATGACTGAGCCCTTTGTTGCAAGCACTGCTTCAGTCTATGTAATTGAGGGTGTTCCTCTTTTTTGCTGTCTACCTTACCAACTGTGATGTTGTTCTTCGGGGACTGGTCCCTCTTGATAAGATGTCCAAAGGACATGAGATGAAGTCTTGCTCATTTGCTGTATGAATTTTCACCTACAACACAATAAAAAATATATTTTTAAAAAGCCTATCACTGTGTTTGTTTTTTCACTTCATATCCACAGGGGAACATGATAGAATCTGAATAAATAGTTGTTAAATAAATAAACAAATGAGTGGATGTCTCATGTTATCAACAGTAAGATCTTGGTTGATAAGCGAATGTTTTGCATGTGAAAACGAAAGTAAGTCTTGGCATAAAAGAAAGAAAAGAGAAAATATGAGAGAGAACAGTGTGTCTGAATTATATTGCTAATATGTTCCCTAGAGTTTCCTGTACCTCTTCTTTGTTTCTTTTTCTGTTGGAAGCTCTTTATAAGCTCCTGTCTCCTCTATTCCTATTTCTCTGCTACAGATATTTTTATGATCAGAGGAGAGTTGAGTCCAGGAGAAATTGAAAGAATCTGAGACACATTGTTTATGTAACATCCTTTAAACATTTTAAACATGGTTTTATGTTTAGTTTGTCATAAAAGTTATGATAATATGAAGTCTGTTGCATTTTGTATGTGATACTGGGTTATTTCAAGTACGTGTGCATTATGATCAAAGCAATGAAATCAAGTTTTTTTAATATGATTAAATAAGTGTTTGTTGATTTATTAATGAGTCTCAAAATTCATTAATTTCCTGTCAGTTGGTACTGTTCTTCTAAAATTACATCACTGAAGTTTGGAAGGAAACCTTAGTCCCAATGTCCTAAGTTCAGTATGAAATTCCACATCCCCCTAATCTGTTTTGTTTATTATTTATCATATTTGATGTTGCCATCCAGTCTGTATTTGTCCCCAGCTGGGAAGTCCTCGTCTGTCGGCCTATTGTCATCAACTTTCCAACTTCTTGATAGTTTCAGTCAAAGCTGAGCCATCTTCCATGCCTTGAAACATTTATCCCTCTTCCCTTCTTGTTTTTTTTCTCTCTCCTTCTCTGTCTTCATCTCCCCCTTCCTTTTTCCTAGATTTAATGTTTATAACGCAGGAAGAAGTTGAAGTGTGTAGCAAATTATGTAGCCTAGAACAAGCTTCCTGTCTTTTAAGCACTTTTCTTTGTAATGTTTGCCATTTGATTTCAACAAGTCAATGGGCTGAGCATTCCACAGGTATTTCTAAACCTTTTCCTAGGCTGGGACAGTTATTTCAGACTTTATCACTCATGAGACAGTTTCATTTCCTCTGCATGAATGAACTGGTACTTGCCAAGATGACAAACTCAGTGCTATACTTCTGGCCACTATGTGGGTCCCCTGTGGCCTTCTTCTAGTTAGTCAGCATCAGATCATCGTCTGATGATGCAAGCATGCTCAATACCATCTGCAGACTTTGAAACTGTGTGGTTCGTTTTCTCTTCTGTTTCTTTTTTTCTTCATATTTTGTTGTTCCTTTTTTAAAGTTTTATTTATATATTTATTAGAGTAAATGAATAAAATTTCTAACATCTATCAACTATCTCATCCTCATCTATGATACATCCTAACCCGCTAGCCCCTATGTCCATCAAAGTTATTTTTTTCTGTAGATAATTCTGTTTTTTAAGTACTTGTAACAGTGGTCTCATAAAATATTTGTCCCTTTGACACTGACTTATTTCACTCAGCAAAATATCTTCCAATTGAAACCATGTTATGTTTTCTAAAATCTACATTGCTTTTTATCATAGCATAGTGTTCTATTGAGTACATGTACCCTGGTTTGTTTATCCATTCATCTGCTGATGGGCGTCTGGGATGGTTCTGTCTTCTAGGTATTGTGGACTGTGCTGCAATAAACATTCTTGCACACGTTGTCTTTTTGTGTGACAGTCTTTGTTTCTGAAGGATAAATTCCAAGCAGTGGAATTACTGAGTCAAAAAGTGTATCTATTTCTAGCTTTTTAAGGAAGTGCCAGATTGCTTTCCAAAGATATTGTACCAATTTGCAATCCCATCACCAGTGTAGGAGAGTTCCAAACTCTCCACAGCCTCTCCAGCATTTGTTGTTTTGCATTTTTTGGACCATGGCCAACCTTGCTCGGGTGAAATGGTATCTCATGGTAGTTTTGATTTGGATTTCTCTGATAGCTAAAGAGTGTGAGCATTTCCTAATGTGTCTTTTGGCTGCCTGGATGTCTTCTGTAGTGAAGTGTGTGCTAATCTCTTTTGCTCATTGCATAATTGGGTTATTTAACTTTTTTTTGTTGATGTTTTGCAGAACTTTGTAGATTATGGAGATTAGATGACAATTAGACATGTAGTTGCTGAATATTTTTTCCTATTCTGTAGGTGGTCTTTTAACTCTTTTGATAAAGTCTTTGGATGAGCAAAAGTGTTCAATTTTTAGTAGTTCCCATTTATTTTCTCGTTTGCTAACCATACTTTGTTAGATTTTGAAGTCTGTCTAAGCTGTGCATTAGAACATCCATCACTGATCATGTTTTTTGTTGAATGACTTTTATCGTTTTAGGTTTGATATTTAGGTCTTTGACCATTTTGAGTTAGTTTTTTTGTAAGGTGGGAGACCTTGTTTTAGTTTTTTGCAGATGGATATCCAATTTTGCCAACACCATTTGTTGAAGAGACTTTTTTTAAACTACATTTTACAATCTTAGGACCTTTGTCACATATCGACTGTTAATAAGAGGATGGTGGCATCTCTGGGGTCTCTACTCTATTCCATTGGTCAAGATGTCTCTTTTTGTACCAGCACCAGGCTGTTTTGATGAGTATGACAGTATAATAGGTTCTAAGGTCAGGTAATGTGAGGCCTCCCATTGTGTTCCTCTTCTTCAGTAGTGCTTTACTAAGCTGGGGTTTCTTCCCTTTACAAACCAAGTTGGTGATATGTTTCTGCATTTCTTTAGAAAATGGCAGTGGAATTTGTATTGAGATTGCATTGTATAAGTAGATTGCTTTAAGTAACATAGACATTTTCACACTGTTAAGTTTTACTAACCATGAGCACAGTAGCTCTCTACAATTCTGTAAGTCTTTTTTGGTTTCTTGCAGTGAGATCTTGTAGTTCTCTCTGTATACGTCTCTCATTTCCCCAGTTAGATTTATTCCTAGTTATTTTATCTTCTTGGAGACTGTAGTAAATGGTATTGATTTGGTGATTTCTTCTTTGTTGAACTATTTGTTGGTACAAACAGATCCTACTGATTTACATATGTTTATCTCGTGTCCCAATACTTTGCTGAACTCTTCTATTTGTTCCAGTAGTTTACTTATGGATTCCTTGGCGTTCTTTGTTATACAATCACATCATCTACGAATAGGGAGATTTTTACTTCTTCATTGCTGATACAGATGCCCTTTATTTCTGTGCCTGGTCTAACTGCTCTGGCTGGAATTTCGAGCACTATGTTGAACAGAAGTGGTGAGAGTGGGCATCTGTGTCTAGTTCCCATTCTCAAGGGGAATTCTTTCAGTGTTTTACCATTCAGGATGATGAAGGCAGTTGGCTTTGCATAGCTGCAACTAATTGTGTTGAGGAATTTCCCCTCTATTCCTATTTTTCTGAAAAGTTTTAGCATGAATGGGTGTTGGACTTTATGAAATGCCTTTTCTGCATCAATTGACAAAATTAGGTGATTCTTATCTTTTGTGCGATGTAAGTGGTTGATCACATTAATTGTTTTTCTGATGTTGAACCAGCCTTGCATTCCTGGAATGAAACCCACTTGACAATGATGAATTGCTATCTTTTTTTATGTGCTGTTGAATTCTATTGGCTAGGATTTTGTTGGAGATTTTTGCATCTAGGTTCATGAGTGATATTGGTCTGTAATTTTCTTTTTTTGTGGGATATTTTTCTGGCTTTGTTATCAGGGTTATACTGGCTTCATAGAATATATTTGGGAATATTCCATCACTTTCTGTAGTGTGACACGACCTCAAAAGTATCACAGTTAACTCTTCTCTAAAAGTTTGACAGAATACTCCAGTGAAGCCATCTGGGCCAGGACTTGTTTTGGTTGGCAGTTTTTTGATAACCTTTTTCAATCTCTTCTTTTGTGATAGATTTATTATGTTTGTTAAAAAATCAAGTTTTATGTCTGAAGTTTTCATTATCTTTTGAAATTACGTTTTTTTCATAGTTACTTTGGTTTCACTGATTTATAAATACAAAAGTTAAAAATAATTGTTTTAAAAAATTGAGTGTTCATTAAAACTGTAGTTTTTGAGGGAGATTGCTGTATTACACTTAAATGAGGTGTACACGTGTGTGTGATATATATTTATGAATAGTCATCTAAATCATGAAATATATTTTGGTCTATTACACTTACATCTATTTAATAAGAAAAAAATCTCACAGGCTGAGTTTTCTATTGTAGCCTAGCTATCTCACTTACTTGTAAATGTATTTTACTTATGTTGCCCCACATGTGTCTTTTTATTTTTCACATGTTTTAATACTCATTGAAATTTGTGATGTTCATTCCAAAAGAAGACAGAATTTAAAACTTCAGTGTAGTTGCCTTTCTCATCAAGATTTGTTTGAAGCCTCAAAAAATGTATAAAGTAAACAAAATTAGCTGTTGCTAAGCCATTTTCTGTTTATATTTATTTATTTTGATTCTGTTTATCTATCCATAGAGGTTTAGAGTTTTAACAGAGACTACTTTGGATGTTTTTTTCCAGTTGCTTTTTCTGTTGCAACAATGAATCCTTGATAATTAGCCACTGGAAATTGTGTACGTGTCAGAGAATATAGCAAGAGATGGAAATTGGTTGAGGAAGCCATAAGGCTAACAGTTCTAGCTGACAGTGGGCAATCAGTTATGAAATTAATTCAAATAAAATCTGAAGGAATCTTGTGGTACTGATTTGGACTGTTCTGTTTAGTGTTTAAGAATGTTGCTGTTGCTGGTTGAGGTATGTGATGTGTCTGAACATGTTCAACCTGAAGCTTAGATTTTCTTATTTTCTGTACTTTCTGAGGATAACGATTATTTTTGATGGATACACTGAAGGAGAAGATGATGTTGCAAGAAGAGAGTAGTTATCTGTGGTGGGACAGCTGTGTGCAATTGTGCATGTTAGCAATGCAACAACAACAACAAAGCTCTATTATTTACACATTGCTGCACAGTCCAGCTCATCTGACTGTTCTATACTTACCTTGATATTTGGGAATATAGAGGAAAGATAATTTATTCAGAGTATTATAAATTATTTAAACTAAGTTGTAGTTGGCATGCGTGAGTTTATATTTTAATTATATTGCATTTTCTCATAAGTTGCAATTTGTGTTTTAGGTTTCAGTGGCATTGATAAGTCTATTTGAAACAATACTACTTGGTTACCTCAGTTATAAGGTAAGTTATTATACTCACTATTCGGCTCTTTATAATTTATACTGTGAGGAAAAGGCGAACTATTTCTACATCACTTTAGTTATTTTAGGCCTCTCTGATATGTGATCTGTGATTCAGAATCAAGTTGAAGGCAGAGGCATGTTTGTGTATAGTATGTGATTAAATATTATAGTCATATAGTAAGTTTCCTTAGCTGCTGAAAAGTACTTCACTAATTTCTGTGGGTAATTTATACATTACATGCATGTTATCATGAAGCAAACAAATGGAATAGCTTAGTTTTTTTTATTATTCTCAACCATTTGTCCTGACTGATATTTAAAAAACTGAGACTGTGAAAACATGTTTGTTAGCAATTTTAAAAATGAAATCTCTTATTTTTTATTGAGCTCATGTTTCTATCTCCATAATTTATGGGGAATCAAATTTGTCAGTTCTTTTTTTCCAGCCAACATCTGACTCCAGATTCTCCTTTCATGCTTCAGCCATGTCAGTGTGATGACCCTTTGCTTGTGTTGCACAGAGGTTCTGAACTAACATCCCTAGAACATAATTATAATTGTGTTCAACCGCCACATCAGGGAAGAGCTTGACACTGCACTGTATAATTTCTTTTTCCAGACTTTGCAATGTAGTATGATAGGTGTACAGGAGAAGATTATACAGATAATGATAATGCCAGAAGGAATTGAATAAGTATATTTAATAAGGTGCAAATGAAATACTATAAGGATTCATAAAGATAGGTTTTATTATGAGGTGAAAAGGAAATACTTGAGAGTATCTTAAGCAGAGGCCTTGAAAATAGCTACTTTCAGCCAGGAAATAGGAAAAGACAAGACAGAAAGGACTGACAGAATTAGTAAAATCAGGAAGGAAAGGCAATACATGTAAAATTGGGTAAATGATAGTCATTTAGGTTTGGTCAGAATACAGGGTATGTGGAAAAATAATGGGAGTCCCTACATGGCACAGTTAACGTGCTTGGCTGCTGCTAACTGAAAGGTTGATAGTTTGAGTCCACCAAGAGGAGCCTTAGAAGAAAGCTCTGGGATTTACTCCTGAAATTTCAGCCACCGAAAACCCTATGAAAAACAATTCTACTCTGATACACATGAATTGATTCAATGGTACCTGTTTTTTTTTTGTTTGTTTGTTTGTCTGTTTGCTTGTTTATTTGTTTTAAGATATTGCTGGAAATTAAGAAAAAAAATTGGGAGAATGTCTTGGAAGCTGCGATAAAAACCATACAATGAGAAGTTGATGGGGGGATGTTAAACACAATTATAATTACATTTTAGAGATGTTAGTTCAGAATCTCTGTGCAACAAAGGCAAAGGGTCGTCAGACTGACACGGCTGAAGCCTGAAAGGAGAATCTGGAGTGGAGTGTTGGCTGGAGGAAAAGAACTGACAAATTGGATTCCTGATGAATTACAGAGATAAAAAATAAAGAAGCCATCAGCCGACTGGTTGAAGTAGATGAGGCAAAGGAAAAAGACAAATAATACTTTATTTTATTTTATGGTTTTCTTATTCCAAATAACTGGTAATGTAGCAAAACTAAGAAAGAATCATGTCAAGAAGATGAGTCGGGCCAGGGTCAAGTTAGATGGAATAATGGAATTGGTTTCAGAAATGGTGAAGTTGAAGTGCTATTGGGAAAGCACGTAGACTTGAGCTGCAGTTTATAAGCAATGTATAAAAAGTCGTGTGCTGGAATAGGCACTATTTTAGTCAGCTAGGGCTGCTCTAACAGAAATACCACAGAGTGGATGGCTTTAACAAAGGAAAGCTTATTCTTACACAGTCCGGTAGGCTACAAGTCCATATGCAGGGTGTCCACTCCAGGGGAAGGCTTTCCCCTTGTCGGCTCTGCAGGAAAGTCTGGTATGGCATCGGTCTTTGTCCAGGGAGCGTCTTGGCGCAGGAACCTCAGGTCTGAAGGATGCACTTTTATTCCGGTGCTGCTTGCTTGATTGTAGGAGGTTCTCAATTCTCTGCCTGCTTCTCTTTCCTTTTATCTCTTTCAGGATGAAAGGACTAAGGGTGGGGCAAACCATACTCCAGGGAAACTCCCTTTATAGTGGAGCAGGGAGGTGATCTTATAAAGGGATTTACAGTCCCACCCTAACCCTTAACATACAGCATAGGAAAACCACAAAATGGAAGACAGTCACAAGATACTGGGAATCATGGCTCAGCCACATGGCTACACATAGTTTTGGGGGGACACAGTTCAGTCCATGACAGGCACCATCCTAAAGGAAAGGATAGATTCCTTTCTTTTGGGAAGTAGTGCATGAAGGAATGTTTTGAAACAGGAGTAGAGAAAATGAAAGACCTCACACATGGTAGTATCTTATCCCTAAATTATCTAAGAAGACATAGACTAAAATGTTGAAGAAAGGTCTTTCAGTTGTTTATTAATATATCATTTCCCATCAGATTAAAACTGAAACCAAACTAGTTGCTGTTCAAGTTGATTTTAACTATAGTTGATTTTAGAGCTGGTTATAAGGTTCAAATGAGATATGTGAAAGTATCTTGTAGAACAGTTAAGAGTAACGCTATAGGACAGAACTCCTCCATAGATTTTCCGAGGCTCTGTTCTTTATGAAATCAGACTGCCACATCTTACTTTGGTGGAGGGGCTGGTAGGTTCAAGTAGCGAATCTTTTGCTTAACAGCCTAGCATTGAGGCACTGTGCCACTAGGCCATTTTTCTTCTTTCAAAGTAGGTGTTCTGTAAGTATTTTGAAGTACAAATCTGCATTTTGGCTACACAGGAAAACAATATAAAATCAAGCACACTGATAGCTCAGATTTTGTCATCAAAGTTTTTTTAGTATGAAAGTGTGTGAAGAATTTTGAATATGAGATGTAAAAACTGATATGTTTAAAAATATATTTTTCAATTAAATATATCTTGTCCATTAGTAACTAAGTGTGAACACAATATAGCTAGGGAAAATATTAATCTGCATTTATGAGTGCATTTGGTCCAACTTCTAGTTAAAAACTAATGTGAAATTAATTTTGCTACTTTGCTAACAGAAGTCTTAGCCCTAATTTAAAGAGGTGTTTTAAAAACACACACCGATTCAAGATAATTTTCCATAGCAATTATATGATGATGACATTTATAGTTAATTACTTCCTGTTCTTTATAAAATGAGAGTAAAGCAAGATGGTAAATAATATTTCTGTCCTGATCTTCATAAACAGTAATGACTTAGATGGAGGGTCTCCAAGGAGAGGTAGATAATATCTAAGTCTTACATGTTATGAGGGAGACAGAGAGAGTATAAAGCAGTTATGTGGAAGTGAAATAATAGGTTGCCTTTTATTACCCTCTTTTTCTTCTCTCATTAATTCAGTAATGTGTACATTTTTTTGGGGGGGGGGATGAGTAAATTAAGTAATTGGTAACTACTTTTTGACCTCCAAATAAGGTTCTGGTTACAAAAATCAAAACAAACCACATCCATTGCTGTCAAGTTGATTTCCACTTATAGCTGTCCTACAGGACAGAGTAGAACTGTCCTTTAGAGCTTTAAGGCATGCCTGGTGGATCAAACTACTGACCTTTTGTTGGTAGACATAGCTCTTAACCAATATACCACCAGGGTTTTAGCAACAGAGCAGAAATGAAGCTCCCCTCATATTGGATTTTTAAGAAAAACAATAGGCTTGCAGAAATTGATTTTGCACTGTTAAGTGTATCCATTCCTAGTATTGTTTTTCATATTTGTAGTCTGGAAATGTTTATCTTTATGTCTTTGTCCATATCTATATCTACATAAAGATAACACATTCATTTTTTATGTATGTACTCTGTATAAGTAATAATATAAAAATACATTTTATATAATGTTTTTCAAGTACCTTGTAATTTTTGAAGTTAGGCCTTGTAAAATAAGTATATACAGCTCACTCCTTAAGAAATAAAATGGCTTGTAATTTCATGGATGCTGCAGCCTCAGTAGCTAGCGTTTGAAAAACACAGGTTGATGAATGAAAGCAAAATGAATTCAGGTACTTGAGTAACCTACTCAGGTTAGTAAATGATGAATAAAAATTTGTGACATAAACTGTACATTGTATTTTTAATACTGAAATACAAGTGTGTGCTTAAATCTTCATTCTAAGAGTCGGATCCCACTCGACGGCACTTGGCTTGGCATTCGTTTTTGTAAACAATTGGCAAAACAGTTGAGGTAATCATCCTGCTCTGCAATTCTTATTCTAAATTCACTCTAATTCTTTACCAGCTGCTTTCAAAACAGGATTCTGTTTATGCACACATTCACTAACCCAGTACCTTGAAATCAATTCTGACTCATAGAGACTTCATAGGGTAACCAAGGTTGTAAATCTTTATAGAAATAGATTTCTCCCACACTTTTCTCCCTTGGAGTTGCTGGTGGGTTTGAACTGCTGACCGTTCTGCAAGCAGTTACGTACTTTTCACCACCAGACTGTTTATGCTATGTACACATATATGCATTAGAACATGAAAAAATAAAAACAAATCCAAGCACAATTTCCAAATCTTTAAAAATAAACATTTATCATACATAGAAGCCTTTTGTTAAATCTACACTTCTTTTTCCTATAATCTTTTTTGTAAAAGCATTAGTTTTAAAAAATTAGTACCACAGCAGGCTTGTATCTGGAAAAAGAACAAAAGATTTGGTTTAGGACTCCTTGGTACTTTGTAATGGTTCTGGTGATTCTGTCTACAATTTCCTGAAAATAGTAAACTTAATCTTGGTGCATTAAGTTTAGAAACCCAAATTAAAGACTGCCATACTTACCCATTTTCAGTTCATTGAAAAACAGTGAGTTGTGAAACTTCTTCATGAAATATTTTAATACAGCATTCTTAAAATTTATGGAAGAACTATTTTTACACTTTTTTTTTTGGCCTAGCCTAGAACTGACAACTAAATTGTACACACTTTTTTACTTTTTTACCCTGTTAATAGCTGCAAACGTCCATTTTTCTGTACAACAAAAATACAAGTCTGATACACTTTAGATAATCACATATTATCCTGGCTTATTGTTGATTAAAGTAGGAGTTGCCTATACCAAATTTTGTAGAATAGTTGAATTAAGGGTTATCTATAGTTGACTGAATACCACTGACGAAATGAGAAACATAAAATTACACAGTTAGTAAAAAGGAAGCTACTGGTTTGCAACTTTTTAAAAAAGTAATCATTTTTGTATCTCCTTAATGAAATGACATTAAATGAAACAAGTTTTTTTTTTTTGGCATTTGCTATTGTAATTTATTGAAAATAAAATAAGTCAGATGATAAGAGTTTCTATCTTTAAGACTTTACTTATTTTTTTATTGTGATTGAATGAAAGTTTATAATGCAGTTTATATCTGCATGCCCACCTATTTGCAGCTCTCCCTGTTTTGCTTGCCCAGTGACAACACTCTCCTCCTCTCCATTCCATACATGTCATATCCTCTTAACAATCCCCTATTCCCTCCTCTCCACCTTCGCCACTCCTGTGTAGTACGAGGCCAGTAGGATGACATCTTAAAGATGCATAGAACTGTAAAGTGCGCACATGATATGGACATTCTCTGTCTGAGTCCATTCCATTCCTATCTGAACAGTTGACCTCAGTAATGATTTATCACCAGGGGCAGCATCAGATCTAGGGGCCACGCTCCTAGGGGAACTCTCAGGCCTTCGACCATCAGTTGTGCTGTTTTAGTGCGGTTCTTAGGGTGCACCCCTTTTGTTCTGATAGAAGCAAGTGTTTGACATAATTTTAAAACATACTGTGACCGTCTTTTTTTTTTTTTTGATTTTGATTTTGATTTTGATTTAACATAACTGAGTGAAAATGTACATTCACGTATAAATTTACATGCCCCCCTATATGCAGCTTCCACTGCTCTCCCTGTCCGGTGACTGCACACTGTTCCTCTCTGCTCCACACATGTCTCATCCTACCAACAGTCTCCTTTCCCCTCCTCTCCGTCCACTCCCCTTCCTCGAGCCAGAGGTCAGCAAGATGATATCCTACAGGTGTATAGAACCATAAAGTGCTTCCAATATATGGTTACTCTGCATTGCCAAGTCCAATCCATTCCTGTCCAAAAAGTGGACCTTTGTTATAATTTATGGGAAAGGGCAGCATCAGGACAGGGGGCCATGCTCTCAGAGGAACCTCAAAACCGCTGGACCGTCAGTTGAGGTCTTTTAGTGGAGATCTCATGATGCACCTCTTTTTATTCTTGTGTTGCCAGTGAGACTCCTCTCTGTGAGCTCCATCGTGGCTATCACTGGTGGTGGCTGGGCACCATCCGGTTCTTCCGGTCCCAAGTCGATGTAGGCACCCACTCTTGTGGGTCTCTCTGGCTTCTCGGTTGTCTTTACCGCATGCCATTTTGGGCCTCAGTGAACATCCGTTCCTGCTGAGTTGGGACCGTTTGCTGTGTCCTCGGATGGCAGCTTGGCAGCTTTTAAGACCCCAGATGCCACTCACCAATGTGGGGTGCAGAGAGCTCTCTTAGCAAAACACTAGTTGTGCCAATTGGCCTGGAATTCGCCTAAGAGCATGGTCCCCCGCCCCCCGCCCCAGCTACTCTATCCTTGCAGTATTGAGTTAAGATGGAAGGAGTACTCAAGTTATGCTGAAGTCCACTTAATGTTCTTCTTGTTCCTAATGTGTGCTGTCACCACTTTCTCCCAACTAGATTTCTAGTAACTATCTAAACTAAACCCTCCCCCACTCGCACTCCCTCCCTCCCCTCCCTTGCAGCTGTCAAAGAGTCTTTTCTTCTATACACAAATCTGTTTTTGAGATCTTATGATAGAGGTCTCATGGAGTATTTGTCCTTTTGTCGCTGACTACTTTCACTCAACATAATGTCTTCCAGTTGAAACCAGGTTAGGAGATGTTTCCTGGAATCATCGTTATTCTTTATCATTGCGTAGTGCTCCATTGAGTATATGTACCACAGTTTACCTGTCCATTTTTCTATTGTTGGGCATCTGGGTTGATTCCATCTTTTTGCTATTGTGGACTGTGCCGCGATAAACATTCTGGTGCATGTGTCCGTTGGTGTGAAAGGCCTTGAATCTGTAGGATACATTCCAAGTAGTGGAATTACTGGGTCAAATGGTATATCAATATCCATTTTTTTAAGGAAGCGCCAGATTGCCTTCCAAAGAGGCTGGACCATTTTGCAACCCCACCAACAGTGTAGGAGGGTTCCACATTCTCCACAGCCTCTCCAGCATTTGTTGTTTTGTGTTTTCTGGATCATGGCCAATCTTGTTGGGGTGAGATGGTATCTCATTGTTGTCTTGATTTGAATTTCTTCAATAACTAAAGATCGTGAACATGTCCGCATGGGTTTTCTGTCTGCCTGGATGTCCTCTTTAGGGAAGTGTCTGTCCATCTCCTTTACCCATCGCTTAATTGGATGGTTTATCTTCTTCCTCTTGATATTTTGTAGTATCTTATAGATTATGGAGATCAGGTGTTGGTCTGACATAGAGTTGCCAAATATTTTTTCCCATTCTGTGGGTATTCTTTTAGTTCTATTGATAAAGTCTTTGCATGAGCAAAAGTGTTTGATTCTTACTAATTCCCATTTATCTGTTTTCTCTTCTGTTGACTGAGATTTCTTTGACAGATTTTGGAGTCTGTCCTCATTGTGTATTAAAACTTCCATTGTTGTTCCTACCTTTTCTTGGATGAGCTTTATCGTTTTAGGTTTGATATTTAGGTGTTTTATCCAGTTGGAGTTGGTTTTTGTATAAGGTGTAAGATATGCATCTAGATTCAGTTCATTGCAGATGGATAACCAATTTTGCCAGCACCATTTGTTGAAGATACTGTTTTTACCCCATTTAAATGTCTTAGGGCCTTTGTCGAATATCAACTGTTCATAGGCAGATGGTGTCATCTCTGGGGTCTCAATTCTGTTGCATTGATCAATCTGTCTGTTCTTGTAACAGTACCAGGCTGTTTTGACCACTGTGGCAGTGTAGTATGTTCTAAGGTCGGGTAATGAGAGACCTCCCAGTGTGTTCTTCTTCGTTAGTAGTACCTTACTTATCCGGGACTTCTTCCGTTTCCAAACAAAATTGGTGATTTGTTTCTCCATCTCATTAAAAAATGATGCTGGAACTTGTATTGGGATTGCATTATATAAATAAATTGCTTTGGGTAAAATAGACATTTTCACAATGTTAAGTCTTCCTATCCATGAGCAGGGTAGGTTTTTCCATTTATCTAAGTCTCTCTTAGTTTCTTGTAGTAAGGGCTTGTAGTTCTCTTTGTAAAGGTCTGTTCTTTCTCTGGTTAGATTAATTCCTGGGTACTTTATCTTCTTAGGGGCTATCGTAAATGGTATTGATTTAATAATTTCCTCCTTAACAGTCTCGTTGATGGTATAAAGGAAACCTACTGATTTACTTATGTTTATCTTGTATCCTGAAACTTTGCTGAACTCTTCTATCAGTTTGAGTAGCTTACTTATAGATTCCTTGGGGTTCTCTGCATATACAATCATATCATCTGCGAACAGGGAGATTTCAACTTCCTCTTTGCCGATGCAGATGCCCTTTATTTGTTCGTCTTGTCTAATTGCTCTGTATAGAACTTCTAGCACAATGTTGAATAGGAGAGGTGACAGTGGGCATCCTTGTCTAGTTCCTGATCTCAGGGGAAAGTCTTTCAGTCTCTCTCCATTCAAGATGATGTGGGCCATTGGCTCTGTATAAATGGCCCTTATTGTATTGAGGAATTTACTGTCTATGCCCATTTTGCTAAGAGTTTTTAGCATGAATGGGTGTTGGACTTTATCAAATGCCTTTTCGACATCAGTGGACAAAATCAGGTGATGTTTGTCTTTTGTGTTATTTATGTGGTTAATCACATTAATTGTTTTCCTGATGTTGAACCAGCCTTGCATCCCTGGTATGAATCCCACTTGGTCATGATGGATTATTTTCTTATGTTGTTGTATTCTGTTAGCAAGAATTTTGTTGAAGATTTTTGCATCTAGGTTCATGAGTGATATCGTTCTGTAGTTCTCTGTCTTTGTTGGATCTTTCCCTGGCTTAGGTATCAGGTTTCTGGTGGCTTCATAGAATGAGTTTGGGAGTACTTTATCCCTCTGTATACTGTGAAATAATTTCAATAGTATTGGGGTTAACTCTTCTCTAAATGCTTGGTAGAATTCTGCCGTGAAGCCATCTGGGCCCGGACTTTTTTTGTTTGGCAGTGTTTTGATGACCTTTTCAATCTCTTCGTTTGTGATGGGTTTATTAAGTTGTTCTGCTTCACGCTGTGATAATTTGGGTAGGTGGTATGAGTCAAGGAATTTGTCCATTTCCCCTAGGTTTTCAAGTTTCTTAGAGTATAGTCTTTCATAGTATTCTGTTATGATATTTTTGATTTCTGTTGCATCTGTGGTCACAACTCCCTTCTCATTTCTAATTTGGGTTATTTGTTTCCTTTCCTGCTTTTCTTTAGTAAGTTTAGCCAGTGGTTTATCAATTTTGTTGATCTTTTCAAAAAACCAGCTTTTGGTCTTTTCAATTTTTTCAATTGTTTTTCTGTCCTCCTATTCATTTAGCTCTGCTCTAATCTTTATGATCTCCTTTCTTCCGGTGCCTGAGGGGTTCCTCTGTGGTTCTCTTTCTACTTGTTCAAGCTGTAGAGTTAGTTCCTTGATTTGGTTTCTTTCTTCCTTCCAGATGTGTGCATTTAAGGAGACAAACAGACCTCTGAGCACTGCTTTGGCTGTATCCCATAGGTTCTGGTAGGAAGTGTTTTCGTTCTCATTGGAATCCATGAATTTCTTTAATTGATCCCTGATTTCCTCTATAACCCATGTTTTTTTGAGCAAGATGTTGTTCAGTTTCAAAGGGTTCCACTTTCTATCTCTGTTTTTTCTGCTATTGATTTCAATTTTTATGGCTTTATGATCTGAGAAGATGCTCTGTAGTAATTCAATGGTATGCATTTTGTTGAGCATTGCATTATGGACTGTCATGTGTTCAATTCTTGAGAATGTTCCATGTGCACTGGAGAAGAAGGTGTAGTTGTCTGCTGATGGGTGGAAAGTTCTGTATATATCAATGAGGTTTAGTTGGTTAATTGTGTCAGTGAAGTCTTCTGTATCTTTACTGAGCTTTTTTCTAGATGATCTGTCTAGTAATGAGAGTGGAGTGTTAAAGTCTCCCACTATTATGGAGTCATCTAACTCTCTTTTGAGCATAGTCAGTGTTTCTTCGACATATTTAGGTGCTTGACATTAAGTGCATAAATGTTTAATATAGTTAAGTCTTGCTTGTGTACTGAACCTTTCAGCAATAAATAGTGTCCATCTTTGTCCACGATGGTGGATTTGACATTAGAATTGATTTTGTCTGAGATTAGAATTGCCACCCCTGCTCTTCTTTGTTCATTGTTAGCTTGATATATATTCTTCCATCCTTTAACTTTCAGTTTGTTCCTGTCTTTAGGTCTCAAGTGAGTTTCTTGTAGACAACATATGGATGGGTCGTGTCTTTTGATCCAAGATGACACTCGCTGTCTCTTTACTGGAGCATTCAGTCCATTCACATTCAATGTAATTATTGATGGGTATGTGTTCACTGCTGCCATTGTGATATGTTTATTTTTATGTTGATGTTTTCTCTGTTGTTCTTATTAGTCTGTCCTGGGACACTCTTTTTTGTGAGTTGATTTTTCACCTTTTTCAGAGCTGGTTTTATAGTTGTTGAGACTCGTGTGTTAGATTTCTTGAAATGGTATGATACATCTTTGTTGTCCTTTACAGCTGCCCCTATGAACCCCCTTAGTAAACTATTTATAAACCCAATTTTAATTACTACCAGTCTTGTCATCTTCCTCTCCATCTGGAAGGACTATAACGACTGTAGTACATCCCTCTTTTATGATGATGACACCAGAGTTTTCATGATGATCACTGGATTACTTCTTTCCAAATTAGAGTTGTGATTTACTTTGGAGCCTTCCCTAAATGAGTATTGAGTAGTGTGTCGTTCTAAAATATAAAGTTAGTGGTTTCGTTCTTCTAAGCCAAAGCCAAGAACTTCTTTAAGTATTTCTTGTAGTTTGGGTTTGGTTTTTACAAAGTCTCTGAGTTTCTGTTTATCTGGGAATGTCTTAATTTCATTTTCGTATTTGAAAGATAGTTTTGCACGATATATAATTCTTGGTTGGAAGTTCTTCTCCTTCAAGACTTTGAATGTGTCGTTCCACTGTCTCCGTGCCAGCATGGTTTCTGCTCAGAAATCTGACGACAGCCTACAGGGTTTCCCTCTGAATATTAGCTTTGCCTTGAGTCTTGCTGCCTTTAAGAGTTGCTGCTTATGTTTCATTTTGTTAAGCTTGATTATAATATGTCTTGGAGTCTTTCTTTTGAGATCTATATTGGGTGGCGTACGATATGCATCTGACATGTCTATGCTCTCTTCCTTCATGATTTCTGGGAAGTTTTCTTTCAGCAGCTCAGCAACAATACTCTCTGTGTTCTCAGATGTCTCACCCTGTTCAGAGACTCCAATTCATTGACTCTTAATAGAGTCCCACATGCTTCTTAATGTTTCTTCATTTTTCTTGTTTCTTTTTTCTGATTTCTGCTTATAGACACTGGCATCAGTAGCTCTGTCTTCCAAGTCAGAAATTCTTTTTTCTATTTGTTCCATTCTGTTTTCTTGGCTTTGCATGAAAGTTTCTATGTCTTTGATTTTCTTCTTGATCTGTTGGATTTCAGAGTACTGGTGTTCCATCATATCGAACAGCTTGCTTAATTTCTCCTTTTGTTCTGCTGCATTTTATGTGAGGTCTAGAAGGGCCCTGTATATAATCAATTTGTATTCACTTCCTGATGATTTCATAAAAGTTTCTTCATCTGGAAAACTCCTTGGTTGCTTTGTTTGGGAGCCTTCTGAAGCCATGAGTGATTGCTTGTATGCCACAATTGTCTGTTGCTTTTTCGGTCCCATGTGAGTATATAGAGGCTGGAAGAGGTGCTGTGAGGATGGATTGCAAATGTTTCTCTAGGCTGTCTTCAGATGTAAAGCAAAAGGTATCTGACCGGTTCACAAGTCAGTTAAGTTTTGAGGTGTAGATGTCTCTCCTCTCATCTGACAAAGTAAGTGCCACTGTATCCAACCCCAGAGGATAACAAACTAGTTCAGGATACAGCAATGCTACTGCCCTGGTGGCCTCTGCTGACAGGGCCTAGCCTTAGCCAACAATGCGTCGATTACTCGTTTTGTGATAGAAAAGCGCTCTCCTGTGGGCGGACTCTGGCTCCCCAGCTAAGAATTAGGTCCAGCTGCGGCCACCGTATCCAAGATGGCGTCCTCCACACAGGCAGCAGACAGAGGGGCTAAAGGTGCCCAGAGGTAGTGATTCCTCTGCTTCTGTTGCAGGGCCCCCAACGTAGGCAGCACTGTGCAAAATCGCTACTTTTCTGTCAGAGAAGCGCTGTCCCGTTTGCAGGCGCTGGCTCCCAGGCTAAGTACGAGGTCCCGCTAAAATCTCAGTACCAACATGGCGTCCCGCACCCTAACCCCGGAGCTCCGCACAAACCCCACTGAGGCAGCTACTAAACGAAAGGCTCAAAGTGTCTAGATTAACAGAGTCCCGAGCCTGGCTCTCAGAATATGGGAATTTCGCCTGCCTGTCCCCCCAGCAGCGCGTCTGAGTCCAGCCGGGCAAGGCCCAGCTCCACCCGCCAGCCGAGACCGAGGAAAAAAAAAGTCAAAGTGGTGCGTTTACCTTCCGTCCGTGAGAGCCGGGGCTAGCCAGGAGCGGGAGTCTGCGAAAGAGAGGAGGTTTTTCGCTGATTGGTATGAAGTCCCAATTAACAGCTCTGTGCTGTGTCCTGAGGCTGATTAGGTGATCAGAAGGCTCTGTTTGATTGTCAATTCAGGTCTTGGTTTTTAGAGGGATAGTAGGAGATGTGGGCTTAGTTGGCCATCTTGACTCCACCCCCCTTTGACCATCTTTAGAATTTTATTTTATACTTCTGTGCATGGTGGTGTTCTATTTTTGTATCCTTTCTTTCCTTACGATAGTTGCTTTTATCTTGTGGCTTTATCTGACACTAATCTTGTTCTAAACAAAATCAAATCTGTTGCCTTGAGTCAATTCTGACTCATAGTAGCCTTATAGGGTAGAGTAAAAGTGTCCCCAAGGAGTGACTGGTAGGTTTGAACTGCTGACCTTTTGGTTAGCAGGTATAGGAATTAACCAGTACAATTGTCCCACTAAACCCACCACTACTGAGTTGATTCTGACTCACGACAACACTATAGGATAGAGTAGAACTGCCCCATAGAGTTTCCAGGGAGCACCTAGCAGATTCAAACTACTGACTCTTTGGTTCTCAGGTGTAGCACTTAACTACTGTGCCAGCAGTGTTCCTTAATATCCAGTGTAACTTAGGGACACATTCTATATTCATTTTTTATTAGCGAAATTTAAAGATGATAATATGTGAAAATATCTCTAAATTCAATAGAATCCAAGATCCAAAAATTATACCCAATAATTGTAACTGGACAGTTTATTTATTCCAGTGAATATGTAGATGAAGTGTACAATTTTATGTCATTAAAATTAATCCTCAGTAGTCAGCTGGTGATTTACATGCCATAAAATAAAACACATTTTTGAATGAGCAAAAGCATGGTTAAAATAATGTAATAGTAGTTTTTATTTAGGAGTCTTAGTGTTCCTTAGAAGGAAATATGTATACACATGGATAAATATGTACACTCTGTGAGTTGGAATTGACCTAATTTCAGCACGTTTTCCACTTACACTCAGGGAAGCATGAAGCAATAAAATTCTTTCAAGCTCTATTTAGATTTAGTAGAAAGAAAACTAAATAAGGAAGTTTAAAAAATAAACATTAAAGGAAGGAAAAAACAAAGTATTTAAAAAACTAAGAATGTCGTTCATTTGTTTACACAAGTACTAAGTCCCAGTAGGCATGTAAACAAATAAACCAAAAAGCAAACCCCCAAATAAACTTATTGCCATTGACAAATAGTGATCCTGTGGGACAGAGAGGAACTGTCTGGAGGGTTTCCAAGGCTGTCGATCTTTACAAAAGTGTACTGCTGTGTCTTCCTCCCATAGAGTGGTTGGTGGGTTTCACCTGCTAACCTTTCAGTTAGCAGCCAAGCCCTTAAGTGTGGTGACACTGCTGGGACACTTTCCAGGGAGTTTAGTGGTAAATATGTGGGAAGTAGGACATTCCAGCCAGAAGGAGAAGTGTGAGCAAAATTATAAAAGTATAAAGTGTACTAGCTTGTCTAGGGACATCTGTAATATTCATTGGATCTGAATTTGCAGCTGAATTCATAGTAAGGATAGGAATAAAGTGAGGACAAGCCAGACCAGTAGCCACATTCCAGTTAGTGAAGTTTCATATAACACAATGGGAAGTTTGGACTTTTTTGTGTTTGCAGTGGGAATCTGGCAATGAAGAAACACTCCTCTGGCTTTATGGACAATAAGTTAGAAAGAGCCCTAACCAAGTCAGACACCACTTATGAGATTTTTTTTTTTTTTTTTTTTTTTTTAATGATTCAAGCAAAACATTAAGTGTGAATTCATGTGGTATATATGGAAGTGAAGAAAGAGAAGAGCCATAAGAAATGTAAAATATTTTTGTTTATCGTGGACGGAATTTCTCCAGTGTGTCACACTGTCAGTAAAGCTAATAATCTTTGCTGTGTATTGATGGAAATATACTTCTCTGTTATCACTGGTAACTGTGCTATTGGACAAAACTCCAGTTCTTGTTACCTGCCCCCAAAAGCCAATCTCTGAGACAGATATTTTAGGTGAGTGATCAAAAGGCAGTTTTAATACTACCCTAGCAGACAGACACAGGAGCAGGAAAGATTTTCTGGGTCCTGCTCCAAGAATCGTGAGGTGATTCGGTATATTTGTAAGGCAGCAGGGGTTGCATGCAAAACGTAAATACAGGTATTGATGCTGGCACCAGGGAAACAATGTGATTGATTAGCAGTGAAGAGGGGTGTCCATTTGGGGGCCTCTGGATTCCTTTGAAGATAAGCATCAAGAGCAGGGATCCAGACTGCTTTTGGTTGGAGGTCCTAGCTGGTGCCTGGGTCTTCCACTGACTCTTTGTTTTGATTTCTAAAAAGCTGTGAAAACTGCAAAGACACTATTTCCGTAGTTCCTGTTGGTTAATGTGAGATTTCCTGCCAGGGCCAGGAATTTTTAAGACAGGAGAAAAGACAAGTCAATTTTACAAAGAGAATGAAATCTTCGCTGTCTATTTTAACTTCTCTTTTTAAACTCAAAGTGTCTAAAGCTTCCTTCGTGCTTCAGCTGTACTCTTACCCTAATTCTTTTTGCTGGTCAGACCCGTCTTTTTTCCTGTGTACAATTGTTGACAGAAAGATGTATAGTTTAAAGTGAAAAAACAGCAAGAAGAGAGTAGCCAAATGTTAAGCTTTCTGGAAACTGAGTCATGCAAAAATATTTGAAGAGCTAGTAATATACAGACTGCACAATGAAAAAAATGCATAACTGTAATCAGTTGTAACCCGTTTATTGAAGAGCCCGAGCTCAGTACAAGTAGGGAAAGGTTTAGACTTGTCCTCCTTCTTCGAGCTCATACATCTTCCCTTTGGTCCGTACTGATTAGCTGAAATCTTGGTCGGGCCTCATAGCTTTTCTCTTTTCTGCATTTGCAAGGCAAGTTTCAGTTAAGAAGTTAGAATCCGTTTCTAAAAAGTGTCAAATGGCTTTTGCTTTTCTTTAGGGTATATCTCCTTGGGGTGATAGATTATCAGGGAGGCTATCTGCTGTTTCCCCTTCCTCTCTTTGAAAACGGCTGCTTTTGGTCTCTACAGGGCTGAAAAGGAGCTGTCAGGAGTGAGGCTAACATCTGGGATGGAATTACACAACTGGCCCAGTTATAGTTTGGCATGAGTTCCTCAGAGTGGTAAATACAAGTGTCAGCTGTTTGTCACACGGAGGGCCTTTGTGGCTCTGCTAGATCTCCCTGAAGACCGCTGTGCCTCACTTGGTCATTAGTGACTCTGACCCAAACCCTGACTTCTTGTCCACCGTCTCTTGAAGTAAACACTTAAAGTGACCCTACGCTGTTACATCATGTAGGGTTTGTAGCCACTTCCTGAAATCTGGCACCTTTGCCTTGTCATTTGTAGGACTATGGTTTGCTCTCATTTGAGACTAATTTCTTCGCTCTGCTGCCTCCTTTTTTCAGCCATTTTAAGTGTCAGTCAAATAATAATCTGAGTCTGAGCTAAACTTTCTTAAATGTTTCCATTGGGCCCTTTCTCACACAGTTTAAGGTGGTGGGAGAAACTTTGTAGCTCTCTGGCGAGCTTCTGGAGAGAAGGCCTCACTGCTACCCTCTGCATACAAGCCTTCCAACACTTTTTATACAGCATGGAAGTGGGTGATAAACTAACGCTATCAAAAACCACTGTTCAGTATTTTAGCACCTGGATTTAGTTTGTGGAAGTATTTCACATCATGGTAATTTAAGGCTTTTGGGGCCTCAGGGATACCTGACACTATCTACCAATTTAACAACTGGTATTATAAAATAATTGGAAAATACAGGGCTACTGATCTCAACTCAGCATTCCAATAAATGGATGTCTTCATTCATTATTCAAACTACTTTAGGAAGTTTTGATATTTATATTGTTGGATACCTTTTAAGAATGTTTCCATTATGACCTATTAGTATCAGGAATGGGCATAGGACTTGTGCACTTTCACAGGACCGTGCAGTGAAAAGGAGAACTTGCTTGAATATCTGATGTCACCTTTTTGAAATTGCTAACAATTATTGAACAGGAGGACTGAATTTCATTTTGCCCTGTTTCTGACATATTGTGTTCTGATTAATACTGTTATGCTGAGTCAGGAGGTGGGTGAAACAACCATCCCTTTACTTACCGTTGCAAGATTGTATATGTGGTCGACTCTATGAAATATGAATTTTATTGAACTTTTATTAAGTCAGAAAACATTGTTAATAACAATCAAGCAATGTGTGTTTTACACACTATAGAGTATGCTTTTCAGTTTATGAATATGATTACTACAATTAAAAATTGAGTCACCTTTTAATTCACTCTAGGTTTTATTAATGTGTTCTAGTTTTACTTGTGGTTTTTCCTTCCATGAAATATTACATAATCAGATATTTTATGTGAAATATTCATTGAGTTATTAGGTGCATTTGATTTAGTTCTTTAACTTACAACACAATTGAAAGAGCACAATTAGCTTCAGAAAAATGATTTTTATATGGTGATTTTATGTTATATGTCCGTGTTGCTAGAGAAATTCTAAGTTATGCCTTTTTTCTCTTTTAATGGAATTCAAAATGATTGACTTTCATTTTTATTCATTCTTTTTTGAAAGGGAAACATCTGGGAACAGATTTTACGAATACCGTTCATCTTGGAAATCATTAATGCAGTTCCCTTCATTGTCTCAGTAAGTCCTAAAAGAATCTTAAAATAATTTTGTCATTAAATCTAAGAAAATTAGTTAAATCTAAATGAATTGCATAATGTATTAGCTAAAATAATTGAATTTAAACTTTGGTTGAAGTGATGTTATTAAAAAATAAATAGGAAATTTGGCTGGGAAATTGGATTGCTATTAAATGAAAACTAATGAGATGTAGTGCAATAGTGAAATGAAATGCTTTTCAGATGTATCTACTCTAGAGCTGCCACTTGAGCGAATGTAAATACTGCTCACACATGTTAGCAAGTATTTACTGTCTTTATTATCTGTAAGATAGAAATATTTAAAAAAAATACCTCTTAAAAAAGAGAAGCCTAGTAGAATCAATTACTTACCTATAAAAGTTTTATCATACTGAAAATATATTTATCTCTAGGTTAACTAATGAAAATATGTTTATCTCTAGTTTAACCACTTAGAAAAAATTATGCTCATCGAGGTTAAGTTCTGACTGATAGCAACCTTCTAGGGCATAGAAAAACTGCCCTATAAGGGTTTACAGGGAGTGTCTGGGTTTGAATTGCTGACCTTTGGGTTAGCAGCTGTAGTACGTAACTATGCCGCAGGCTTTCTTTCTAAATCCAGTTTTCTTTCCAGTAAGAAGCTTGCCATTGATCAGCTGTGTAGCAATGTCACTTTTCTCGAAAGTTTTATATAGTACTCATGCCACCATGATTCTGTTTTTTCTTTTTGGTTCCATAAATATACAACCAGCATTTTCCTATTTGCAATTTGATTTTAATCTCAGCTTGATAGAGTTTTAATAATGTCTTGTTGGGATTATACTTTCCAAAACTTTGAGTTGTGTTTGTAAGATTACAAAATAAGAAGACATCTGCAGTTGTTGATCATTTCTGATGATTGTTTTTGAGTAAGTTACTAGCACTGGATTAAATGATGAGACTAATTAAACAGTTTCAACTGCACGTGGTTCCACGATATCACTGAAATTGGTTGAATTCAAAGTTAATAAGAAGTGGTCATGTATTAAAAGGGAAAAATCTTTACTTGTTCCTACTTTTCACCATCCTTTGCAGGAAAGAAACCATCTATATCTGTGATATGTGGTCACACTGAAAAAAGCTTTATGATAGTATTAGCATACTAACCTATAGTTGATCGAGTAAGAACTTATTTTCTCGTGTTTTTCAAGTAAGATTAGACAATGAATGAAATGTTCATATCTATTCTATTTCATTAATAATATGAGTATAAAGTATTTGGCACATTTTCATTATCTTTAATGACTATTTTTTGTTTCACATTTCTTTCTTATATTCTAGATATAATTTCTTGCTTTGAGAGAAAAGTTTTAGTTTTAATTTTTTTTTCAGATATTCTGGCCTTCCTTAAGGAATCTGTTTGTGCCAGTCTTTCTAAATTGTTGGCTTGCCAAACATGCCTTGGAAAATATGATTGTGAGTATTAAAGTGAAGCGTTAAAACAAGAAATACTTTTAACCTCCCTTTTTCCCTTCTTACTTAAGTGTTTATGTCAAACAAAGAGTGACGGTCATTTGGAGTCTCAGCTTTGTATTTTCACACTCTGCTTCCTTGTGTGATACACAAAAGTATAATATTGGAATGCATTTAATTGTAAATAAATTTCTGAATACTTCATTTCAAAACTATTTGAAGGTAATTTAGTATCTTAGTAATTGATGAGCTCCACTTAAATATTTGTAAAATTATTCTTTTGTAAAATACTATCAGGTATAAGTAATGTGTAATATAAATGCATAATCTTAACTGCTGGCTTGTATCCTAAAAAGAATGAAAACTTGCAAAATGCCCGCATTGCCAGTTCCCTGCCTTTGTGATGTCCTAGGAGCTGTTGAATAGCAATGGTTCTGATTTTCTAAATGTTAGCATGCCCGAACCAAATTGCTTTTTGTAAGAGTCCAATGAATCTTCTGAGTGCAAATAAACTTCACTACCATTGCAATCTGTGAAGTATCATGGGATACCTGGTTTTAATGATTTCAGGAGGAGCTGTCAAACCGCTTTTTATCTGTAACAGCTTCATGTTCCAAATAAATTTGAGGTTGGTTTGTGGTTCTGTGTTGGAGTTGGAAGCTCCTCTTTTAAAGCCATCTTTTTGTATTTGATTCTGGCGGGGAGTGAGTGGGATAGGAGGAGGGAGGAAGAGAAACAGAAGGTAGGATAAGAGATGCAGAGTGAAGAGCTGCCCAAAATGGGATTTCGCCAAAGATTGACCCTGTTTGGAAGGACTAGTTTATATTTATGATCAGAATACATTTAGTATAGTCTTCAATACTAGCTGTAAGACGTTTGCTGTTCAGGTATTCAGTCCATATGTGCTGTGATGGATATACTACATGCTGAGCACTCTAAGAGGCAGATGATTTAATTTCTTTGTTCATTTCTCCATCAGCAAAAAATAAAGGTACTTGTAGACTTTCTCTGAGAGTTAAATTATACATATATATACAAGCATGTATGATCTATGTCTGTATAGTATTGAATCTGTCATAAACAGCAAGGGCACAGAATTACTAATTTTATTCCCTCTGTGTTTTGTTTAGTATGCACTACTATAGTTGTCAAAATACATGTTTATTTTAAACAAAGGATTTACATTATAGCCATGCTGTACTTTTTGATTTTTTAAATATAAACTTCCTTTATATAAATTTTATTTTGTATTTTGATTAAAAAATTAAAGATTACAGTATCAATATTAAAATAGAGATATTAGATATTACATATTAAGAGAGAGATATTAAAATCTAAGCATAGCTACATAACAGAACAAAAGTGTACCCACTGCAGTCAAGTCAATTCCAACTCATAGTGACCCTATAGCTGTCCTGAGGCTGTAAATCTCTCCTGAAAGCAGACTGCCATATCTTTGTGCTTCGGAGTATTCATAACTAGAAAGCCAAACCCGTTGCCAGTGAGTCATTTCTGATACACAGCGACCCTATAGGACAGAGTAAGACTGCCCCGTCTGGTTTCCAAGGAATGGCTGGTAGATTCAAACTGCTGACTTTTTTGTTAGCAGCTGAGATTTTAACCACTGTGCAACCAGGGCACCTGGGTATTTACCAAAAACCCAGTCCACTGCTGTCGAGTGGGTTCCGACTTATAGTGACTCTAGAAGTTGGAGTAGAACTGCCCTGTAGAGTTTCCAAAGAGTACCTGGCGGATTTGAGCTGCTGACCGTTTGGTTAGCAGACACAGTAGGCGAATATTTCTAAACATTCACATTATGTAAATACTGGTGTTTCATGAAAATGCATGGACAAAGGATGAAAGTGTGTGGCCTATGAAATGGTTTGCAGAAATACTGGTGTGTTGATGGCTCAGAAGAAACACTTCTTTCACTAAATACAGATTGTTAAAATTGCCAGGGAAGAAAAGTACACCAGGAGCTGGTAAGCACTCTGCCTCTTGCTGTGTCATAATGTGTTAGAAAAAATAACTGGGAGAGGGACTCTTAGTCAGTCATTAAGATTAAAGGTAATGTTTTACAATATTCATTTAGGATTCATTGTTCTATTTTTTAATTTTGCTTTTCTTTCTCTTGCTGGTTGCTAAGCGTTTATCTATTTATCCACTAACACTTTTTTTCTGAGAACTGAATTTTTATGTGGTGAATAAAATAAGTCAGTCACAAATATTGTCTGCTAACACTTTTGCAGAAATAAGTAAGAGATGAGAGGTGAAATTCTAGTCAGTCAATTTAGTCATTCACTTTCATAAGTAAGGGAAAAAACCATTGCTTTTGCGTCAATTCCAGCTCATAATATTCCTATGGGACAGAGTAGAATTGCCTTAAAAGTTTTCCAAAGAGCGCCTGGTGGATTGGAACTGCTGGCCTTCACCAGCGTGCCACCAGAGTTTCCAAACAGTTCTGGTTAAATGTGTGGTGCAGGAAGAAAAAAATAATGGCTCACTGAGATTTTATATTGATAAACTTATTTGTGCTATATTGATCTTCAAATTGGTAAATTCTCATTACAGAAAACTGAACAGAAAATTATAAAGCCAAAACTTTAAACATTCATAAACCTGTCACAGAAACTAAGCACTAGTGATGTTTACATATTTCCAAAATTTACTATACATAAGCTCACACATTTCAGATGCGGGCTGATTTATTCAACTTTATAATTGGAATTTTTTTACATGAAATGATGTGTAGTAGATAGATTTCTGTATTAGTAAATATTCTTCTTTAGATCACTTCTAAGGATGTGTATATTACATATTTATCAACTTATTTAACTTTTTGCATTACTGCATAATTTAGTAGTAATTAGCATTTATTATTTTGTGTAATATATGTATTATTTTGCACTAAAGATTAACATACATAACTGTTTCTATCTGATAATTTTCATGTACTTTATTTTAAAAAATGTTAGTGATACTTACTGAATGAAGAAAATAGAAAACATATTTTGCATTTTAACTTGTATTACCTAATTGCTTTCAAAAATTTGTAACAAATTACGTGACCAGTATGGTAATTTAGTGCTCGGTATTTGCAAATTTCTAACACCCAGCTCCACTGGGTGTTATAAATTTCTTTTTCATTGTCAACTAGTTGGAAATGTGCAAAGTGTATCTTGAATTCACATTTAGTTTGATATTAATGAAATCAGAGCTTTAAAAAATTTATTCACTGGCTACTTGATTTTTCAATTTTTATTTGAAATTACTGTGGGGGTCAGTTCTACACTGGCCGCTAAGGTTGGCATGAGTCGGATCAGACTTGATGGCACTTGGCTTGGTTGCCATAATTGCTGTTACTTTTATAATTCAGAAAATGATATTTGATCTTAGTTTCCACTTACCTGTTACTTCGTCTTTGTTTGAATATATTACTTTCTGATCTTTTAAAATGACACTTGCCATAACAGATTATGTTAGCCATAGAGGATGTGGAGGGTAGTTTAATGCAACATCTTTCAAAATGTTTATAAAGCACACAAAAGGAAATTTAGTGTTTTCGTGATCTTTCCATAGTATTACCTTTGGAATATGAATTGTATGGTTATTTGTGGACCTAAGCCAGAATACAAATATGCTACTGTTTTAATTTAAAACGTATATATTGATTAAGTACTGGGTAGTTAAAGTGTAATATATTTTAAACTCATATATAGTTAGTATTTATTAAAATTTACATTGTGCTTTTTTCTGTATTGTTTTAGAATGATCTACATAGAGCCATTCAGCGTACACAGTCTGCAATGTTTAATCAAGTTTTGATTTTAATATCTACATTACTATGTCTTATCTTCACCTGGTAAGATTGTCCATATCAGCATTTTTACCATTTCCTTTAATTATAGTTTCTAAAGAAAATGATATTAAAAAAAATCAGTAGTTATCTAGAGCGAAATAGAATAATATTTTCCAGAAAATGTAACCAATAACCCACAGAAATAAGTCTGTTATCTTACAGAGAAAAATAAAACAAGAAGACATGTATCATTTGCTATTATTATTTACTGAGACTCTGACATTTCCCAAAACACGATAAACAGCAAAATCACAAGAATTTGTACAACATGCCGCAGTAGTCAAAACAAGAATTTGTCTGTCACCCACCGACATGGAAGTGCCCAAATATAGTCTTCAAAGTAGAAACACTTTTGGAAAAAATTGTCATTACTATCACTGTCCCTGCCTTTGCTTCATCTGCATGATGTTTAGTGTGTGATCAGGCAGAAAGCAAAGGTGCAAGGTAGGAGCTGGCATTTCGCTTTGTTCTAGAAAACAGTTTTTTCCTTCTCAGGGAGGTCACACTTTGGCCATTACAGAACAAGCCAGTGCGAAACGATGCACTGCACATACCGACTCCTGCAGGCTCTTAAATGAAGAAATGAAAATGTGAAAATCAGAAAATGAGGTAGAATAATATGTCTGTTTGGCAGGAGTCTTAGATGTTATGTGTAATTGTGTTCTGACCTGGATTTGACCCTTCTGAGAAAGAGAAAAAGCTAATTAGGAAGTACTAAGTGGGAAGAATGCAAACCTACACTGGTACAACAGAAAGAGATGTAAATATATAAATATGTATTTAATGCATGTATATGTGAAAAGATGGTGACAAGAAATTTAAGTGATGATTTTAAATGTAATGTGTCTCTAAATTGACATAATATCATACTATTTTTTAGGTTTTTTTTCTACTCTTCAGGAGTTGTATGTATAGTTTACCCTGTAACAATCTGATGACATAAATAGAAAATAGTTAATTGTAATGACTTCCCTTAATTTGAATAAAGTGTCATTGTTTGATTAACTTAGGAGTTTCTCATCTTACATAAGGAAGATACATATTTTTTTTCTTTTTTTATTGTATATTTTCTTATGTTAATTCTTCAGTGGCTGTAAGGAATATATTACATTAACAAAAATTGGTGATTTTGAAATATATTGTAGAACTCTGTTGAAGGATAATTGTTTACAAAGTAATTGAATTGTTGATGCCAAAACAGCAATTTTTTTTTTTTTTTTTTATTTTACTTGATAACACCAATACCTTTCCTCAGGAGGGATACACATTACATATGATTATCTTTAGTGAGATCTCTGCTCCTATTTTCTACCTCAGAATTCTGTATTTGGAGGGTAGTTTTTATTTTCAAAAGAATCAGCTGGGTGAATTTTGTTTCTTATGTCAAGGGATGCAGCCGTGCTGGATAAAGGGATTTTGTGATCTACATGAAATTTCTACTATATAATGTATTCATCATTTGAACTGTGAATCTTTTACTGCTTGTTTTATTTGCAGTAATTGTTGCTATTAGTGTGTGTGTGTGTGTGTGTGTGTGTGTGTGTGTGTGTGTGAGTGGTAGTTTTGACATGTTATCTGTTGACTTCAACTGTGACCAATATGCAGATAGAGTTTTGCCTCTTAATGTCCATTTATTATAGTTATGTTTAGCTACATTATTGCTTTAATCACATGTACATTAATATTTACCTTATTCTGTTTTTCAATTAAATTGATCTAGAATGAATGAATTAAATGAGTATATTTTGTATATTCTTCTGTAGTATTACAAGCAAAATGACTTTTGTGAATACTGATAATCATAATAAAGTAGATTAAGTCTTGGTTGAAATTGAAGTCAAAATGGTAGTTATGAATCAAGAAAAATGTGTATTACTAAAATGCAAATATTCTTCTTTTGTTCATGAATGTCTAGATAATCTGTCCAGAACTGATACTCCAGCTTGATAATGTTGGGGAGCAAGTTTTCTTACATTTTATCTCTCTGCCATTCTCAAAATGTAGTTGCTATCTAATGTTTCAAGGTGGCTGTGCTAGTCCTGCCATTGTGTCCTGTGGAAAGGGTGGTAAAATGGAGAGGGTGTGGCCCTTCTTTTTAATGCGTAACTCAGAAGTTAATGTAGAGTCATGCATACTGACTACTTTTGGTTGTATATTCACGTGGAAGAATGCAGTCCCAGGAGTGCAGTGATTAAGAGCTCAGACTACTAATCAAAAGTTGACAGTTCAAATCCACAAGGAGCTCATTGTGAGAAAGAATTGACTCACTGGCAGTAGATTTATGGGAGCTTCATGGGGGCCTGAAAAAATAGGGTAGCAACACAGCATATAGAATATTCTGCTACTATGGAAAAAAGAAAAACCACATACTGAGGAGCAGTAAGAAGTATCAGCCACTAATGAATTACAAAAGTCCATTTACACAATATTGTTATTGTTGTTGTTAGGTGCCATCCAGTCAGTTCCCACTCACAGTGACCCTGTGCACAGCAAAACACGGCTCTGTCCCGCACAATGTCCGCAGTAATATTTATGCTTAAGCCCGTCGTTGCAGTCACTGTGTCAGTTCACCTTGTTGAGGGTGGTCTTCTCGTTTGTTGACCCTCCGTTCCAGCAAGCATGATGTCCTTCTCCAGAGGCTGATCCCTCCTAACAACATGTCGAAAGTATGTAAACTGCAGTCTCACCATCTTTGCTTCCAAGAAGCACTCTGTTTGTACTTCTTCCAGAACAGATTTGTTTGTCCTGTTGGCAGTTCATGGTATATTCAACATTTTTCTCCAGTACCACAGTGCAGAGACATCAGTTACTCTTCCGTCTTCCTTATTCACTGTCCAGCTTTCCTGTGCATATGATGCGATTGAATATACCATGGTTTCGGTCAGGTGTACCTTAGTCTTCAAGGTGACATCTTTACTTCTTGACACTTTAAAGTCCTTGGTGACAGATTTTCCAAACCCTGGTGGCATAGTGGATAAGAGGTACGTCTGCTAATCCGAAGGCCGGCAGTTCAGATCTACCAGGTGCTTGTTGGAAACTCTGTGGGACAGTTGTACTGTGTCCTACTGGGCTGTTGTGAGTCAGAATTGACTAAGTGGCAGCGTTTCTTTAAAATTTTTTTTTTAAGTATTGTACTGTAAATGAGTGAAAGTATACAATCCAAATTAAATTTGCATACTGGCCTATCTGCAGCTCCTTCTGCTGTCCTTGGCCAGTGACAGTGCACTCCTCCTTTTTGTTCTGTATGTGTTATATCCTCTTAACAATCTCCTGTCCCCTCCTCTCTACCTTCTCCTCTCCCTTCTACTAAGAGGCCAGTAGGACAGCATCCTGTAAATGCACAGAATCATAAAGTACACATACCTTATGGTCACACTGTGTCCCCATGTCCAGTCCATTCCTGCTGAAGAGTGGACCTCAGTAATGTTTTCTGGTCAGGGGCAGCAGCAAGGGTAGGGTCCATGCTCCCAGAGGGAACTCCAGGCTGGTGGACGATCAGTTATGGTCTTGGAGTGGAGTTCTTGAAGTACACCCTCATTTTCTGCTGTTGCCACTGGACTCAACATTGTGTGTTCCATCACGGCTGTCTTTGGTGGTGGCCAGGCACCGTCTCGTTCTTCTGGTCACATGTTGATACAGTCAGCTATTTATGTGGGTCTTTCTGTCTCCTGGACTCATTTTTCCTTGTCTCTGTTATTCTTGGTGATCATCTGTTGCAGATGAGTTGGGACCATTTGGTGTACCTCTGATAGCAGCCTACAACCTTTTAAGACCCCAGACACCACTCACCAATAAGGGTTGCAGAAGACTAGGCTAGTTTGCCAATTGGCTTCAAGGTCCCCTGAGAGCATGGTCCCCAGAAACCCGCCCCTGCTCCTCTATCCTTGCAATATTAGGTTAAGATTAGAAGGGTTTTCAGTTTATGCTGAAGTCCAGTTAAGTTGATCTGCTTTCTAATGTGTGCTGTCACTGATTTCACCCAACCAAACTTCTCTCAACTATTTAATCTATGACTAGCCCTCTCCCATCCTCCCTATATTTGCAGCTGTCAAAGAGTCTTTTCTTTGGTGTGTAAGTCTATTTTTAAGTCCTTATAGTAGGGGTCACCTACAGTATTTGTCCTTTTGCCACTGACTGATTTCACTCAGCAGAATGTCTCCCAAGTGAAACCAGGTTATGAGATGCTTCCCCAACTCATCTTGTTCTTAATCATTGCATAGTTTTCCACTGAGTACATGTATGATAGATTGTTTATTCATTCATCTGTTCTTGGGCATCTTGGTTGATTCTGTCTTTTTGCTATTGTGGACTGTGCTGCAATAAACATTCGTGTGTGGGTATGTGTTTGTGTGACTGCCCTTGATTCTGTAGGGTATATTCTGAGAAGTGGGAATAGTGAATCAAAGAATATATCTATTTCCAGCTTTTTAAGGAAGCACCAAATTGACTTCCAAAGATGTTGTACCATTTTGCAATCCCACCAACAGTGTAGGAGAGTTCCAATTTCTCCACATCCTCTCCAGCATTTATTGCTTTGTGTTTTTTTGGATCACAGCCAATCTTGTTGGGGTGAGATGGTATCTCACTGTAGTTTTGATTTGGATTTCTGTAATAGCTAATGAATGTGAGCATTTCCTCATGTGTCTTTTGGCTGTCTGGATGTCCTCTTTGGTGAACTGTCTGTCCATCTCCTTTGCCCATTGCTTAATTGGGCTATTTACCTTTTTCTTGTTGATGTTTTGTAGTACCTTGTAGATTATGGAGGTCAGACGTTGGTCCAACATGTAGTTGCCAATTTTTTTTTTCCCATTCTGTAGGTGGTCTTTTAATTCTTTGATATTCTTTGGATGAGCAAGTGTTTGATTCTTAGTAGTTCCCGTTTATTTATTTTCTCTTGGTCATGGTTTGTAAGATTTTGAAGTCTGTCCAAGTTGTGTATTTAAACTTTCATTGTTGACCCTATTTTTTCTTGCATGAGCATTATCGTTTCAGGTTTGATGTTTAGGTCTTTTATCCAGTTTGAGTTAGTTTTTCTGTAAGGTGTGAGATATGGGTCCTATTTCAGTTTTTTGCAGATAGATATCCAATTTTACTAGCACCGTTTCTTAAAAGAGACTGTTTTGACCTCCAGTTTACAACCTTAGGGCCTTTGTCAATTATCAACTGTTCATAAGAGGATGGGGGCATCTCTGGGGTCTCAACTCAGTTGCATTGGTCTATATGTCTCTTGTTGTACCAGTGCTAGGGTGTTTTGACTACTGTGGCAGTGTAATAGGTTCTATGGTCGGGTAGTGTGAGGCCCCCCACTGTGTTCCTGTTCTTCAGTAGTGCTTTCCTTTTCCGAGGTTTCTTCCCATTCCAAAGTTGGTGACTTGTTTCTCCATCTCATTAAAAAAGTCAATTGAATTTGTGGTAGGATTACATTGTATATGTAGATAACTTTTAGTAAAATAGACGTTTTCGCAAAGTTAAGGCTTCTGATCTGTGAGCTGGATAGGTTTCTCCATTTATGTAAATATTTCTTGGTTTGTTGCAGTAAGGTCTTGTAGTTCTCTTTGTATGGGTCTCTTGTTTCTCTAGTTAGATTTATTCCTAGGCATTTTATCTTCTTGGGGGCTATAGTAAATAGTATTGATTTGGTGATTTCTTCTTTAATAATCTCTTTGTTGATATAAAGGAATCCTACTGAATTACTTATGTTTATCTTGTATCCTGGTACTTTGCTGAACTCTTCTATTAGTTACAGTAGTTTACTTATGAATTCTTGATGATTCTCTGTGTATACAATCATATCATCTGCAAATAAGGAAATTTTTACTTCTTGTTTGCTGATGCAGATGCCCTTTATTTCTTTGTCTTGTCTAACTGCTCTGACTGGAACTTCTAGCACAATGTTGAATAGAAGTGGTGAGAGTGGGCATCCTTGTCTAGTTCCGGTTCTCAAGAGAATTTCTTTCAGTCTCTCTCCATTCAGGATAACATAAGTGGTTGGCTTTGCATAGATGTGACTTACTGCATTGAGAAATTTCCCTTGTAGGCCTATTTTGCCGAGAATTTTTAGTATGAATCAGTGTTGGACTTCACTGAATGCCTTTCTGCATCGATCGATGAAATCAGGTATGTGGTCGATCACATTAATTGTTTTTCAGATGTTGAACCACCTTGCGTCCTTCGTATGAATCCACCTTGGTGATGATGAATTATTTTTTTGATGTGTTCTTGGATTCTCCTGGCTAGGAGTTTGTTTAAGGTTTTTAGATCTAGGTTCATGAGTGATATTGATGTGTAATTATCTTTCTTAGTGGGATCTTTCCCTGCCATTGGTATTAGGGTGTTATGTTGGCTTTGCAAAATGAATTTGGAAGTATTCCATCTGTTTCTATGTCATGAGATATTCTCAGTAATATTGTAGTTAACTCTTCTCTAAAAGTCTGGTAGAATTCTCAGGTGAAGCCATCTGGGCCAGGACTGACTTTTTTGGTTGGTAGTTTTCTGATGACTGTTTCATTCTCTTCCTTTGTAATGGGTTTGCTTAGTTGTTTTACTTTTCCTTGTGATAATTTTACTAGGTGATATGAGTCTAGAAATTTATTTCCTCTAGGTTGTCAAATCTATTGCAATGTTTAATAGTATTCTATTGTGATATTTCTGGTCTCAGCTGGGTCTGTTGTGACATCTCTCATCTCATTTCTTATTTGGGTTATTTGTTTCCTCTCCTGTTTTTATTTTATAAGTTTAGCCAGTGGTTTATCAATTTTTTTGATCTTTTCAAGAAACCAGTTTTTGGTTTTGTTAATTTTTTGATTGTTCTTCTATTCTCCAATTCATTTAATTCTGCTCTAATTTTTATTATCTGTTTTCTTGTGGTGACTGAGAGCTTTGTTTGTTGCTGTCTTTCTCCTTGTTCAAGCTATAAGGTTAATCCTTTGGTTTCAGTACTCTCTTCCTTGTGATGTGTGCATTTATAGAGACAAATTCACCTATGAGCACTGCTTTTGCTATATCTCATACGTTCTGGTAGGATGTGTTTTCATTCTCATTTGATTCTATAAATTTCTTTGTCTTTGATTTCTTCTGTAACCCACAGCTTTTTGAGCAATGTGTTGTTCAGTTTTTGTGAGTTCAGTTTTCTATCTCTATGTGTTTTCTGCTGTAGATTTTTTGTTTTATTGCTTTATAGGCCAACCAGATGCTTTGCACTAATTCAATTGTTTGGATTTTGTTGAAACTTACTTTGTGTCCTAACACATGGTCTGTTCTGGAAAATGTTGCATGTGTGTTGGAGAAGAAGGTGTATTTATCTGTTGATGGATAAAAAGTGCTGTATATGTCAGTGAGGTCTAGTTGGTTAACTGTCACAATAAGATCTTCTGTGTCTTTGCTGATTTTTTTCTTTTTCTGGATGATCTGTCCATTGCTGAAAGTGGAGTGTTGAAATGCCCAGCTGCTTTGTGGAGTGATCTATCTCATTTTTCAATGTTGTCAGTGTTTGTTTGATGTATTTAGATGGTCTAGTATTGTGTGCATAAATATTTTATATTGTTAAGTCCTGCTTGTGCATTGAATCTTTCAGCAGTAAATAGTGACCATTCTTGTCCATGGTGGTGAATTTTATGTTGAAATCTATTTTATCTGAGATTAGTATTGTCACAGCTTCTCTTGTTTATATGTTATTAGCTTGATATATATTATTCCATCTCTTTATTTTCATTCTGTTCACATCTTTAAGTCTAAGTTGTGTTTCTTGTAAGCAACATATAGACAGGTTGTGTTATTTGATCCAAGATGTCAGTCATTGTCTCTTTATTGGAGTGTTCTGTTCATTTGCATTCAGTGTAATTACTGCTAGGTATGTGTTTAGTGCTGTCATTTTGATGTTCTTCTTTGTGTGTGTGTGTGTGTGTGTGTGTGTGTGTGTGTGTGTATGTGTGCTTTGTGGCTACGCCTGTTCTTCCCCTTAATATTCCATGTTTAAATCCAAATTGAACTTCTACATAGCTTTTTAGCTTCTCCATCTGGAAGGAATATAAATACTGTAGTATATCCGTCTTTTTAGTGTGATGTTGTCATAGTTTTTGTGATATGATCACTGGTTCCCTTCTTTTAATTTCATAGCTTTGATTGAATTTTGTGACTTCACTAACTGAGTCAGTTTCTGGATGCGGTGTCCTGCATTGCCTCCCTAAATATACACTTAGTGGCTTTGTTTTTCTAAGGAAAGAACTTCTTTCAGTTTTTCTTACAGTTTTGCTTTGGTTTTTACAAAGCCTCTAAGCTTCTGTTTATCTGCAAATGGCTTAATTTCATTGTCGTATTTGAAAGACAGTTTTGCAAGATATATAATTCTTGCCTGGAAGTTTTTCTTCTTCAAGGCCTTGAATTTTTTTATCACACTGATTCCTTACCAACATTGTTTCTGCCAAGAAGTTAGACAAAAGCCCACAGGGCATCTCTCTGAATGTTAGCTTTGCTTTGAGCCTTCAAGACAGTCTGTGTATGTTTCATTTTGTTAAGCTTGAGTATAATATGTCTTGTTGTCTTTCTTTTGAGGTCTAGTTTTTGTGGTGTTGAATATACCTGGTTATCTATGTTCTCTTCTTTCATAATTTCATAGACATATTCTGTCAGAAACTCAACAACAATACTCTCTGTGTTTTAAGCTAACCCTCCTGGTTCAGGAACTCCAATTAATTGCAGATTATTCCTCTTAATAGAGTCCTACATGTTTTTTAATGCTTCTTCATTTTTCTTATTTCTTTTCTGTAATTTCTTCTTATAAATAGTGCTGTGAGTTGCTCTGTTATCAAGGTCTCTACGTCTGACTTCTGTCTCCTCAGTTCGGCTCTTTTGACTTTGGATTGAATTGTCTAATTGTGTAATTTTGTTATTGATCTGCTGTATTTCAGATCATTGTTATTTCATCACTTCAAATAGCTTGCTTAATTTTGTATTTTGTTCTGTTGCATTTTTTTAATCTCTAGGCCAAGCCAAGTGCCGTCGAGTCGGATCCAACTCATGGGAGGGCTCTCTATAAAATTCTTTTGTACTTGACCTCTGATAGTTTCAGAAAGGCTTCTTCATCTAAGAAGTTTTTTAATTTTTTGTTTTAGGAGTTTTTCAGAGCCATGGTGAACTGTTTCTTTATATAGTTAGAGACAGTTTGTTGCCTTCTAGCCATCTGGAGGCTGTTTAGTTTCTCTGGTGTTATTTCAGTAGGACTTGAGATGTAGTTTTGAGAAGGGAGTTGGTCACTGGCTGCCTCTGGGTACACAAGTGACCATCCCTAGTGGACTCCTTAGAGTGGCAGGCTCCACCTTCTAGCTGGCAAAGAAAGCTCGGCTCCCTACTTAGGAATTCATTTGGGACCCTGTGATGTGGATAAGTAAAGACTGGAAGAGATACTGCTGGACCGCTGATAGTTCAATTCTCCAGGCATTCTTATTTTAAGAAACTGGGAGCTGACTGTTAGTTGCTGTAATCAGTCAGTTTGTCAGGTGTAATAGGCCCTACCTTCTGGCTGACAACAGAAGCACCTCTTTGCTCTCCCTAGATACTGTGATGTAGTTCGGTTAAGGATGAGGTACAGCCTTGGTGCCATCCTTAGCCTGGCCACTCCTGTAAGGTAACACTGTCCTATACTGCATTTCTCCTGGAAAAGGACTTTCTGGACTGGCACTACTTCTGAGCTTAGGAATTAACCCATACTGAGGCCTCTGGTTGGGTGACTCCACCTCTCAGCCAAGATGACATCCCAACCAAGCTGCCCTTCCTGCTGCAAAAGCAGACTCTATGGTGCAGCTCAGAAAACAGAGGGCGGAGGGGCAGTGGTGCCCACAGTTAGCAGCCGGGCTATCAAAATGTGGTTGTCTCACGTACTGTCTCTGTGCTGCAGTATGCTATTTACTTTAGAACTACAGATCAGTGTATTTGCCAGCTCAGGCTTATCTCCTGCCTGCCAGATAGCAAAGTTGGAGTCTGTGCCTGTAGTCCACCCAAGTGGTGTGTCGTCAGGAGTGGGCTCAGCATGTACTGCCTCGTCACAGAGAGGTAGTTTCCTGTTTAGTGGCACGCAGCCAATCGGAGAACCCTATGCAGCATCCTTGGGCTTCCTGGGTGTCCAGATTGCACCATTCAATCATTAATTCAGGCCTTAGTTTTCAGATAGAATTCAGGAGATGTGTGTCTAGTCTGCCTTCTTGTTCCTTCCCCTGTTTTTCTTTATTTATACAATTTGTTTAAAATTCAAGACTGTTCTTGCTTAAAGCCTTTGCTCAACTTAATTTATGTAGCCTTATTTTCCACTCTATTAAATTAATTTATCTAGCCTTATTTTCCATTCTGTTAAATAAAGATACTGTTAATCACCTTGTAGGTCTTTCTTTTTATGAGGATTAAAATATATACTTTTATAGAGCCTTAAACAAAGGTTCTGACATATGGTATGAATACCCCCCAAAACTTTAATGTTTCTTTTTTGCAATGCCATTTTTATGTAAGATGGGTAAATTCTCAAATGAGTTCCCAAAAGAATTTCGCTACAAAATATCTAAGCATGATAATATATATGTAATACTGTAGAACTGGAGAACTACACCTAAAATATGTATTTAACAGGACATATGGAAAAATACCTTCCTCAGCTGTAATGTGCTCAGGTTTTTTGTACTTTGTATGTGTTTCTGATACTTGTTTTCTCTAGTTCTCCTACTTAAGTTAAAGATAATGGTAGTCTTTCTGGTGGCCTTATTTATTTGTTGGCAGTTTTTATGGAGGAGTTTTAGGTTCACAGAAAAATCATTCAGTAAGTACAGAAATTTTCCATATACCTTCTCTCCCCTTGTGCCGTTTCTCCAGTTATTAACATCTTGTATTACTGAGGTACATTTGTTAAAATTGATAACCTAATACTGAAGCATTATTATTATAAGTTAGAAACTTACAGTAGGGTATACTCTTTGTGCTGTATGGTTTGATGTGTTTAAACAAATGCTAAATGTCATATTTACCCACCATCACAGTGGTATGCAGAATAGTTTCACTACTCTTAAAATAACCCTGTCCTTCATCTTTTTGTGCTAATTCTTTCCTGTAAAACTTTGGCAACAACTGATATTTTATTTTCCTGGTGGTGTAGTCGTGAAGAGCACAGCTGCTAATCAATGACTGGCGGTGTGGATCCACCAGCCTGCTCCTTGGAAGCTGTATGTTAGCATTTTACTATGTCCTGTATAGTTGCTATTAGTCAGAATCAATACGATGGCAGTAAGTTTGATTTTGAATTTTTTTTACTTTTACCTTTATCCATTAAGTCATAGTTTGGAACATACGATAGTTTTTCAAATCATCTTCTTCCAGTTTGTAATATGCATTTATGATTCCTCTATAGCTTGATAGTCCTTTTCTTTCTGTCTCTGAGTAACATACCACTTCTTTTTATCACTGAATATCAGTGTACCGTCTTTCTTTCTTTCTTTTTTTTAATTTCATTCACCTGTTAAAGGATGTTTAGTTCCTTCCAGTATTTGGAAGTTTTGGATAAAGTTGCCATAAACAATTTTTGTATAGACATAACATTTCAACTCATTTGTGTTGACACTTAGAAGTGTGATTCTGGATTGTATAGTAAGCCTATGTTTAGCTTTTCAGAGTCTGCCATACTGTCTTCTAAATTAGTTGTTCCATGTTTTGCTCTCACCAGCAATGTATGAGATATTTTGTTGTTTCACAACCTCTCCAGCATTTGGTGTTTTCAATTGTTTGAAATTTAGCCATTCTAATGCATGAAGAAAGCAAGATGTCTTTAAAAAGACAGGAAAGAGAGAAAAGACAAAAATGAAGGACATAAGAGACTCTAAAACTTATTCTTGAATATCTAGTAAATAAACTAAATGGAGGAAATAATGAAGTAAAATAGCTGTACAGCAGAGTTCAAAGGACAACTGGAGAAGACAAAGTGTTATAATAATGTGTGCAAAGATCTTGCATTATAAAATGCAGAGAGAATGACATGCTCAGCATTTGTTCAGTCTGAAAAAACTGAAGAATAAATTCAAGCTTTGCGTGACAGTATTGAATGATACCATGCAGAAAAGACTGAATCATTGCAGTAAGCATCAAAAGCAGATGAAAGGGATATAGAGAGCCGCTGTACCAAAGAGAGTTGGTAGATATTCAGTAACCTTAAGTGGTAAGGCATGATCAAGAACCAATTATACTGAAGGAAGAAGTAAAACTTGTTTTGTTGAATATGCAAATACATTCAACTCTGGGGGTCATAACAGATCATGGACAACGTTTTGAAGAATGGGAATTCCCTAACACTTAATTGTACCTATCAATAACCTGTACGTAGACTAAGAGGCAGTTTGAATGGAAAAAGGTGATTCTGTGTGGCAAAATCTGGAAAAGTATGTATCGTTTAACTATACTTTTGTAATCTGTATGCTGAACAAATAACCTAAGAAGTTGGGCTATAGAAGAAAAGTAGGGCATCAAGATTGGGAGAAGGCATGGTAACGACCTGAGATACACAGATTTCACAACTTTGCTTGCCAGTGGTGAAGAGGATTTGAAGCACTTGCTAATGAAGATAAAAGACAACCACTTTCATTATGGATTACACCTAAGAAAAAAAAAATCCTTACAACTGGAGCAATAAAAAAAATCGTTATAAAAAGAGAAAAGATTGAAGTTGTCAGGGAATTCATTTTACTTGGATTCATAAACCATGACCATGTGAGCAGCATTCAAGAGCCAAAAGGATCCATTACATTGGACAAATCTGCAAAAGACCTCCTTCTACATGTTAAAAAGTAAAGATGTGACTTTGAGGACTAGGTGCATCTAACGCAAGCCATGTTGTTTTCGGTTGTCTAATATGCATGCAAAAGCTGGACAATAAATAAGGAGTACTAAAGAAGAATTACTGTTGGCAGAGAATATTGAATATACCATGAACTGCTAAAAGGGGAACACGTCTGTTTTGGAAGAGGTACAGCCAGACTATTTCTTAGAAGTTAGGATGATGAGACTTCATTTAATGTATTTTGACTTGTTATCAGGAGGGGCCAGTTTCTGGAGAAGGACGTTATGCTTGGTAGAGGATCAGCATAAAGAAGAAGACCTGCTAAGGTATGAATTGACACAGGACACATTGGCCACAACAGTGAACTGAAACATAACAAGAATCATGAGGATGGCACAGTACCCATCAGTGTTGAATGTTGCTGTAAATCAGAAGTGACCCAGCATCACCTAACAACACAATAGATGTGTAGCAGCATCTCATTGTTGTAATTTGCAGATGCCTTATCATATCATGTATGATGTTGAGTGTATTTTCATATGCTTGTTTAACATTTTTATATCTTCTTTTGATAGATGATGTTTACATTTTTTGTCCTTTTTTTTTTTAGTAGGTTGGTTATTGTTGATTTTTATGAACAGTTTGGATACAAGTCCTTTATCAAGTGAATGTTTTACAAGTGTTTTCTCACAGTCTCTGTGGTTGTCTTTTTATTCTCTTAATCTCATGACACACTTAATACTTAATTTTCTGAACAGAGTATCACAGCATATCCATTTTTTTTTTAATATCTTACTTTTCCTAGAGGTGTTTTCCCTACTTGACTTAGAAGGAGGGGACAAGTAGAAACCACAGGTAGAGTACATAGGAGAATGATTTTAGACAACAGACAAGGAAAAGGCTTTTTAAAGATTAAAATGTAAAAATTTTACTCGTGACTGTTTAGGTGTATTTCCTATAAGTGAAGATGCCATTATTTCTAGACCTACTTTCTGAATATTGAGCCATATACCATGCTGATAATTACCATTGTTTTTCCTGCCTTTCTTGTAAATGAGGATCTCAGATGTCCTTTCTATACTGTAGTAAGGTTAGTCATTATTATTTGATGTTTTATCATAGAACAAAACTATCAGTGTATTTTCAAATTAGAACTATTCATAAATTCACTATAATTTAAAACCCAAAGATTTAGGAAATAATATTTAATAAATTGACTGTGTTGTTCCTCAATCTCAGAATCTTATCAATAGTTTTTTAGAAGGCCTCAATATAGTTTTAAAATGTACCATTTCTTGAGCATGATTAACATTACAAAAAAGTATCGTTAAGCATCTGTCTACAAGAGAGATTGTGTGCAGTACCAAAATGAAATAAAAATTAAGCTGCTGACCAGTTCTCAGTAGAGCATGTGCTCAGAATTGTTTTTCCTGTTATTGTAATAGAATCTGGCTAATATGTCCACATGTTGGCTGTGTACTTCTCTTGATCAGTAATGCACATTTCCAAGACAGCTGGGATTTGTGATTCAGCCCATGACTCTCAAACAAAGCCGAGTAAACGGGTAGATCCGGGAATTAAGTACATGACTTTAGCTTAATTATCGACTTATTCTAACCAACAATAATTGGTATAATTTGTAATGCATTTGGCTTTTTTAATTTTGCACTGGTGGATGTATTTTGTACCTTCATTTTAAGCTTTAATATTATGTTTAAATTAATATACAGGTATTCATATTTTCCTATTCTTTCACTGGAAACCTTGGAGGTGGAGCAATTAAGTGCTAGGGCAGCTAACAGAGTTATAACTAAATAGTTGTACTATTTATTGGGTGTTTTATTTTGTCATAACAAAAACTTGCTCACACTTATTTCAGGGGAAATTAAACCTATTTATTGTTTTAAAATGTGCTCACCTAAGCATTATTAACATGTTTAATTCAAAAGCATTTGAAATTTTTTTGTACATCTTTGATTAATATTTGTTTGAATACCAAATGCTTAAATTTAGAGTGGATAGTGAGAAGACATGTAATATAGTTTGGAAGAAGTATTACATACAACATGGTATAATTCACTCTTGATAGCCACAGTGGTATTTGATTCAAAGTTTCGCATTGTCAAATTTGTTTTTCTAGTATTATAAATGAATGATAGCTGGCAAATTTTTCTGAATATCTAGACAATAGCAAACAATCTTCAAGCTTGAATTTTGCAAAAACAAATAGAAAACTATTTGTCCCAACTAACTTTTGCTTACATGGGACCCTAGGATTTACATAGATGACTAGGTAGCTAAGGTGAACTCACGTTTGGAAGAAGGGAGCTGTTGTTATTTAATGTATCTAAATAATAATGTAATTATTAATAAAGCTCTTTTTGAAATGGATTTGTATACTGAAACAGATTATTTTGGAGCAGTTGCAAAAACTATAGTTGTTTTCAAACATGCAATACTAACAATGACAGCAAACATTTTAAATGGTTACTGTGTGTGAGGCAGAGCCCTTCTGGTGTAATGATTAAGAGCTATAGATGCCAATCAAAAGGTCAGCAGTTCAAATTCACAGAAGGCTCCTTGGAGACCCTATGGGGCAGTTCTACTCTGTAGAGTCGGTATGAGTCACAGTTAACTGACCTGCAGCAACTTTTTTATTTTGGATTTATATGTCAAGCAGTGTACTGATTGTTCTACATGTATTAGATAATTTAATCATGATAACAACCCTATAACGTGAATTCTATTCTCATTTTATAGATCAAAAACACTGAGGCACAAAATACTTAAGGAATTTAAAAAAAAAGAACAGCTAAGTAGATCTTTCATAAAGGCCTGCTCTTCTATCGTAGATTATGCCAAAACATTAGGAAGGCATAAATAAATTACCTACAAAGGAATTATGATCAATCTGACAGCTGCATTCTCATCTGAACTTACTCTCATCTAAACTAATATTAGTGGATACAGTAGGGTACCAATGAAGAAGATGCACAGTTTATTGTAAAGAAACTTGATTTGGAATCTCAAATCCAATTAACCAAACCAGCCTTGAATTATGAGGATAATGTACAGTTGTCAGTGCAGTGTGATGAATTACTTTTCTGTATGGCCTTTCTAGCCGTGGTCTTAGAATTCTTACCCAGGTGATTGTGAGATAGGGTGATTGAAGGCCTGCTACAAGGATTGGTCAGTGTTGCCTTAAAAGAGAGCCAGGTACAGAGCAGTGAAGAAGAGCCTACTGACCAACAGTGAAGGAGACCAGCAGGAGAGACCTAGCAATAGGAGATGGTATGTTAGGCTTTCCAGTTGACAAAGAGAGGAAACTGAGTGCCTTTGGTTGAGACTGAGAGCCAGGAAGAGGTGTGCCTTCCAAGATGGCTGGAAGGAGTCTACCTTGATGGAAGAATTACACCTTGAGTGTTCTTGAGTCTGAATTGTAACTCTTACTTCCCTAATAAAGATGATAACTTTAAGTATGGTCTGTGAATTCTATGTGGCCATTGGAATGAATTATTGAATGCAGCAGCAAAGTACAGAGTGCTGTCAGAGGAGGAGTTAGTGTCAGAATTAGTAAAGATGGCCCAGAGAGGGGGACTGTCTGATCTCCATCTCATAAGAGTTAGCCTTGAGCTATTGATCTCTCTTCTCCTTTACCCTTGTGAAATTGGAGGAGGTGAGACATTGCTCTCATGCCATTTTTATAGTCAGACATTCAAGACCTTACAAAATATGCTATCACATATTCATAAGGATGTACTCCAAATAATTAGAATATATGTATATGTATATATTTATTTTCTATGTATATACCAAAACTAGAAACCAAATCCAGTGTCATCAAGTCGATTCCAACTTACAGCAACCCTATAGGGCAGAGTAGAACTGCTCCATAGAGTTTCCCTGCAGCGTCTGGAGATCTGAGCTACTGATCTTTTGGTTAGCAGACATAGCACTCACCCACTGTGCCACCAGGTTTGCATATATATGAGAAGATGCGTGATATGATGTGTATATAAAAATGATACGGGAAACAGTGGTATAAGCGATAGCAATATATTGACTCCATTCCTGAAGAAAGCCATATTCCCACTATACTTTTTCAGGGAAAGTACAGCAGAAAGTTTATCCAGGCAGAGATGGAGGTAATATATTTTTGTTTTCTTTGTCTCACATTCTTAACCAAAGGAGACTCCCAATTACAAGGTAAAGTGAAGGAATGAATAAGGGGAAGCTAAAGGTGTCATGCTAGCACCAGCTGAGAACTAGTGACTTCTAGTGGGTGTTATATAAGCCACATAGATCTAAGGGGTATGTATGTCGTAGGCTTGGAAATGCAATAAATTTGGAGGGAGTAAGTTGGAAATAAAATGGAATTAATGCTGTAGACGGATTAGGCTTATTTTATCTGGCGTCATGCCTGTGACTAAAGCAGTGATAAGTGATGAAATCAAAGGAAGTCTAAAATACATATAATGGCTCTTGAAAAAATCACAAACTCACTGTTTTCCATTTCAGCTCATAGTGGCTCTATAGGACAGAGGAGAACTGACCCATAGGGTTCCGAAAACTACATGTAAATCTTTATGGAGGTGGACTACCATATATTTCTCCTCAGAGGGCCTAAATATTATTTTAAAGGAAAAAAAGTACCTCAAAATGGTAACTAAATAGCCTCACTCTTCATGCTGCTGAGCTAAGGCAAGTTCATTTCACGTGTCGCAGTCTCCAAAAATTCAGAGATGAAATGCAGTTCAAGGAATGGTTTATTTTCAAGTAACCCAGCAAATCTGGGGGAACAGTGAGAATAACTTCTCCAAAAAACTGTCCCCCTTTAGGTTACATTTCCATTGGTTTTTATAGCCAGATTTCAAAGGGATTGGCATCTGCCACAGAACAATAGTCAGGAGTCACAAGATTCCATTACATTATAAGATTTCATTACATCTTCTCAAACAGTGTGAAATACCTAAAATTTCATCCTCTGTCTGAGGTCTTAATGAGTTTTACATCCTCAGAGATAAAGGAGAGGAATGAGACCTGCTAATCTAGTCTGAGGGTGATAATGGAGGCAGAGAATGGAATGTGGCTCAATAACCTAAGTGATCTTTGTATATTCACCAACATTCAAAAGGAAAATAGTAATAATACAGTGAGGTTGGCAAAAAAATGCATCCTGGAGAAGTAAATGAAGGTCGCCAGGAATGAAAGACAAATCCTTTTACATGAAAGCCCAAAGAAGTAAATCAGTTAATTACAATGGGAAAAACTCAGTCTGGCCTGAGTGTTTTTCAGAGCAGCCCTATATGACAGGTCACAGTGGAAAAAGTCTACAAAGCCCTGAGAGAAACACTTTGTGACTTATCATTTTATTCCAGCCAAGATTGTCATGCAAATGTAAGACTAATCAACTGATATTCTCAAAAATGAGCATGTTTAAGGAATGTCATACAGATGAGGGCTTCTTGAAAAATAACTCTGACTAAATCTAAACAACTAAGAAATAAAACAGATTAAGGAAAAAAGAAAGAGGACTGAAGTAAGATATAAAACAGTTCTATTGTAGACAGAGTTGTGAGTGCTTTGTTTCCAAAGATAACCTAAGTGTTAGAATAATATGCACTGCTGTGAATTTGACTCATAGCGACCCTAGGAGACAGAGTAGAACTGTCCCATAAGAATTTCCAAGGAGTGCCTGATAGATTTGAACTGATAACCTTCTGGTTAGCAACTATAGCACTTAACAACTATGCCATCAGAGCTTCCATTAGAATAATAGCTAACTCTTACTAATATTTATTTGCCAGGTATTTTTTTTTCTATGTGTTTTATGCACATGAAATTGTTTTATTTTTTACAGTAACTTGTTATGGTAGCTATTATTATCATCATTTTGCAGGCAACAAAGTGAGGTACAGAGTGGTTAAATAATTTATCGAAGGTCCACAATGAGTGAGAAACAGAGGTAGGATTGGTAGGATTTGAACTTAGGCAAATTGGTTCCAGAGCTCTCCTGCTTAACCATTACAGTATCATTTGTGTGATGTCTTAGAAGTCATTAACTTCTTATAAGCAAAATCAAAATGAAGAAATCAAATGTAATTGTGATAATGTCCTTAAATCTTTATTATTGTGAAATTGTAAATTATTTTAAGCAGAATTACAGTGTAATAAAAGACTTTAAGATAATCTTAGTTTTTTAAAATTAGCAAAAAATTTATTTTACTTTAAGTGACAGTTTACAATTCAAGTCCATTTGCCATATAAAACACTGCACTCATGCCACCATGCAACCCTAGATGCTCTCCCCACCCTGTAAAAGCGCACTCCTACTTTTATCTCTGTATTTCCCATAACAATTCAACCAACTCCTGTCCCTCTCCACTCTGTTGTCTCACATCTGGACAAGAGCTGTTCAGGCATCCTCATGTATGTATTTAACCCAAGAAGCGTATTCTTCACTAGCATCATTCTGTGTCTTATAGTCCAGTTTAATCTTTGTCTGAAGAGTTGGCTGTGGTACTGTCTTAAGCTCTGGGCTAACAGAGTTCAGTATCCGTATCTTCAGTGGACCTTCAAGTCTGATGGACCAGCAAGTGTGGTCTTTTCATAGAGTTCTAGTTCTGCGCACCCAATTTTCTGCTGCTATTTCAGGGACTTTGCATTGTGTTTCCTGTCAGGGAAATCCATTGGTGGTGACTGGGTACCGCCTAGTTCTTTTGATCTCATGCTAATGGAGTCGCAGATCATAAGGCACCTTCTCTTTTTCTGGGCTCAGATTTTCCTCATGTCTTTGATGTCCTTCACTCTCCTCTGCTGCAGGTGGGTTGGCACCTATGGATGTTACTTAGATGGCCATTTGCTAGGTTTTAGCATGCCAGAAACCTCTCACCAAAGTAGTACACAGAACGTTAACAAACAAACAAACAAAAACTTAGTTACAGCAATTAACCTAGATGTCTCCTGAAACCATGGTCCCCAGATCCCTGTCCCTGCTACTCCATCCTTCCAAATATTGGATCATATTTAGGAAACCTTTAGCTTCTGGTATAGGCCAGCTGTGCTGACCTCCCTTCACCTAACCCAATTTGTGTTTACTATCTACTATATGAATATCCCTCATCCCCCCTACCCTGCCTTATAACCATCAAAGATTATTTTCTTCTATGTTAAGTTTTAGTCATAGTGGTCTCATACAATATTTGTCCTTTTATAACTGGCCTTCCAGATAACTCCGTGCTATGAGATGTTCCCTAGGATCATCATTCTTTAGCACAGTGGTGTTCCACTGAGTGAATATAGCATATTGTGTTTATCCAGTATTTTGTTGATGGGCTCGTAGATTGAGTCCATCTTTTTGCTGTTGTACAGTGTTTCAGTAAACATCAGTGTGCATATATCTGTTCCTGCGACAGCCTTTATTTCTCTAGGATATATTCCAAACATTGTGATTGTTGGATCACATGGTACTTCTACTTCTAGCTTTTTAAGAAAGTGGCAACTTGATTTCCAAAGTAGTTGTACTAGTTTATGTTCACCAGCATTGTGGAAGAGTCCCAGTATGTCCACTACTTCTCCAGCATTTATTATTTTGTGTTTTTTGGTTTAACGGTATCCTTCTTGGGATGCATTGGTATCTCACTGTATTTTTTATTTGGATTTCTCTAATGCCTAGTGATCATGAGCATTTCCTCACATGTCTGTTAGCCACCTGGATATCTTGTTTGGTGTAGTGCCTGCTCATATCCTTAGCCCATTGATTGTTTAATTGAGTTATTTGTGTTGTTCATGTTGAGGTTTTGCAGTACCTTGTAGATTATGGAGACTAGACGCCGATTGGATTTGTGGTAGCCAAAAATTCTTCCCCAGTCTGTAGGTAGTCTTTTTTTACTCTTTTGGTGAAGTCTTTGGATGAGCGTGAGTGTTTGATTTTTAGAAGTTCTCAGTAATCTTTTTTTTCTTCTGGTGTTTGTGCATTGTTAGTCATATTTTGTAATCTATTTATGCTGTGCATGAGGGTTCTCAGCATTGTGCTTTTTTTTTAATATGATCTTTGTTGTTTTAAATTTTATATTCAGGTCTTTGATCCATTTTGAGTTAGTTTTTGTGCATAGTGTAAGAAATGGATTTTGCTTCATTTCTTTTCAGATGGAGACAATCTCTAAATTTAAAAAAAATAAGGTTTAATTAGCTACAGGCAAAGCTTCTTATCTCTCTTATATGGATAATATGTCTTTAATTCTGAACATTTTGTAAATCTTTACTCTGTTTAATGTTAAACAATAATACATAAAGTATATTTGAATTATCTCAAAGTATCTCAATTTGTGAGATTATTTTCATTTACCTCTTCATCTTTCATATTTCTGTGTACATATAGTTATGTAGATGAGATAATACCATGTGATTATATATGGATGTATCATGATTTTTTAACTTTTTTCCATATACTCTCTTTTATGGTTTAGCTTTTCATAATGGATATGTATGATTTTTCAAAATAAGCCAAAAACTAAAGTCATAGACTATCTAGAAAAGTAAAAAATATAACAAAAAAGAACACAAAATACAGAAGGTAATGATACCATTAAATAAGATTTGTGTAATTTTTCTTCTTTCAAAAGGTATTCTCATGTTAATTGTTGTTGTTTTTAAATTCAGCTTCCCAGCCTGTCTTCTACTTACAATTCAACTTTTAGATAGTAGCTGTGTTGAAGGCTTTGTGAGCTATATATATATATATAAAGCCTAAGCTTTATATTTTCTCAGTGCTCTAAAAACCTGTGAAATATATAATGCTGCTTTAATTATTAATGTGTTTTACTAGTGTCTTTTATAATATGTATGAACAAAGACTTAATTTGCCTTTCTTACCATTTTATCACCAGCATCTTGCAAGGTAATTGGAACGTACTAGATGCTTAACAAGTATTTACTGGATTGATATGCTGCAACATTCTGGTATTGAAATATGATATTGTTATTAATTGATGATATTTAAATATATTGTAATCTAAGCCTGAGAAGACTCAATACAGTGGCTATAACAATGAGCTCAAACATATCAAAGATTTTGAGGAAGCCACAACCTCAGGCAATGCTTTTCTCTGTTACATGTTAAGTTGCTGTGAGTTGGAGCTGACTTTGTAGTACCTGTTATGGACTGAATTGTGTTCCCAGAAGTACGTGTTACAGATTATACCTCAACATAAAGAAATAAAACACCCTTACAACTGGACCAACAAACCACATCACTCTTAAATGGAGAAAAGCTTGAAGCTGTCAAGAATTTCATTTTACCTGGGTCCACAGTGAACACAGCAAGAGTCAAGAAAGTATACAGTGTATTATAGTGGGCAAATCTGCTGCAAAAGACCTTTTTAAATTGTTAAAAAAAAAAAAAGCCACTTTGAGGACCAAGGTGTATCCAAGCCAGACCAAAGAATTTTCAGTCACTGCATATGCATGTAAAAGCTGGGGGCAAAAAATAAGGAAGACTAAAGAACTGACATCTTTGAATTATGGTATTGACGAAGAATACTGTAAATGAGGTCTGAAAATTAGTCAGCGAACTTAATTATTCCAAGTTCTCCATACCTCACTGCTGCCTATCATTATGGTCACCTTCCCCTTGGGAAGTTCTGTGCTGATGCCAGCACCTAGTCCATCTTTCGCAGCAATTTTGGAACTCTCTGGAATGGCCTTTGCACACGGTGCCATGGTGGCAAGTTCACAAGCTTAGTTGTATAGTTTTTTGAGAGGGTGTTTTTAGCCAGTAAACAAATAACTGTACTGGAACACCCTTCCCATTCACCTGAGCCACCCCACAGTGACAGTTTCTTTAACCAGAGATAAAGGAAATATTGAAAGGAAGATATTTTGTTGACATTCAGGAAATCAAGGATAATACGATGACAGCTCTGATGGCTAGTCCAGAAAAAGAGTTCCAAAATTGCTTTGAAGGGTGGGCTAGGCTGATGTTGGTGCATAGCTTCCCAAAGGGAGTACTTCGAAGGTGACAGTAATGGTATTCCGCAATGAGGTAGAGAGCACTTTTTCTAGGATGAGTTCTCAAACTTACTCGGCAGTCCTGTTATACCTTGGGCTGACAAAAGAAAGAACAAACTTGTTTTGAATGAAGTATAACCACTGTGCTCTTTAGAAGGGGGGATGGTAAGACTTTGTCTCACATACTTTGGGCATGTGATTGGAGGGATCAGTCCCTGAAAAAGACTGAAGAAGACCCTGAAGGAGATGGATGGACACAATGAGTGCACTGATGGGCTCAAGCGTAGCAGTGATTGAGGACTGACAGGAGTGGGCAGTGTTTCGTTGTTTTAGAGAGAGTTGCTTTGAATCAGAACTGACCCAATGTCACCTAACAACAAATACCTGTGTTTGAGAATGAGTTTGTGTTTGCTAATAAGAACATAATGATTTAGGATATGTTTTGAATCAGTCTCTTTTGAGATGTGAAGCCAGGACAAGTACCGTCGAGTCGGATCTGACTCATGTGAAAGAGCACATTAAACAAGGAAGCATGCGTGTAAGGAAGCAGAGATGGGGGAACATAGCTGCTATACGACATGAAGATCTTCAAGGAACTGAGGAACAGAAGCTGAAAAGAGACAAAGATCTTACCCCAGAGCTAACAGAGATAGCCTTTCCTTAGAACCACCACCAGAACAAAGAAGCAGAAACCTTGGTGGCTCATAGTGGTGAAGAACTATAGCTGCTGATCAAAAGGTTAGCAGTTTGAATCTACCAATAGCTGCTTGAATATGAGGGCAGTTCTACTTTGTCCTTGAGGGTTGCTAAGAACTGGCGCTTTGAATTTGGACGTCTAGCCTTTTAAACTATGAGAAAATATAGTTCTGTTTGTTAAAGCCACCCATTAGTGGCTTTATAGCAACTCCATATAACTAAGATAGTACCTATCAAAAACAAGAGTGTTCATACAGTATTTATTGACAATGTTTTTTTTAAGTGTAATGTTTTCAGTTAACTTTGGTGTGAGGTCATAAGATGCAGTGCTTAATAGTCGTAACCTTCTGGGGCAATATGTAATTTTATGAAAGTTATGTTCTAGAATTGTTGCCTCACCCAGAGAGTGACAACTGGGTAGTGAAACTCTGATAACCTTTTAATTAATAGATAGCTAATAAGAAATGTCCTTTGAAATATTATTTCTAAATTAAAGATACATGGCTTATAAAAAGAAACTTCCAGATAGTTCTAAGTTTTGCTACTAATTTTGTCTCTGTATTACTTTGAACATATTCCTTTTCATTTAATTTTGGAGTTTGTGAGCACAGAACATGTAATCGTATTACTGAATCTGTCACCGCTTATGTTGAGCTCCGGTACAGACCGGTTAAACACAAGAAAGCCATGGTAATATTTATGAACATGTTCATGATACATCAAAATATGCTTTCATGTTTTGTCTTCTGGTCCTCTTCTGCAATGTCTTCCTTTTATATTTTTCTGCAATATCTTTCTTTTGTGTTTTTTCTTACAATTTCACTTTTGCTTTTCCTATCTAATAGAAAGCCTTATTGTCTCTGGAAAATTCTATCCATCTTCTGTCATTTTGAAATAAATAAAATCTGTGTTTGTACATTAGGGCACTGGTCACTTTTCCAGAATTATGATGCCAAGCCAAGTGCTATTGAGTTGGATCTGACTCATGGCGACCCTAGGGGCCAGGGTAGAACTGACCCCCAGAGTATTCAAGGAGCGCCTGGTGGATTTGAACTGCCGACCTTGTGGTTAGCAGTGGTAGCACTTATGATATTGGGGCTATATATGGACTGCCATTTAATTGGGAAGGCAAGCTCACTAACCTTTGTTTCATGATGCAAGGACAGTGGGAGAAAAAAAACAAAAAACCACTAGAATATATAAAACCTCAGGACCTCGTGTTATTTTAAGTTCAATGGTAGTGTTAGCTTTTAGGACCACACAGGTAATGAAAGTGATTATCTGGAGCCTTTCAATTGGTATTCATTTTGTAAAATACTAAAGGACAAGTTGAGGGCCGATTTGAATGCTGATATCTGAATTACAGGCATGAAATCAAAGTGCTAGATTCTTTCAGCACAGAATTCCATTGCTAATTAAATTTTCCCAGTAACGGTGCACAGCAATGGGATTCGTAGGGAGTACAAGTATATTTAAAGTTACTTCCTTCTGACATGTGAGTTTTCTTCTTGGAAACATTGTTGTACAAATTGACATTTACCACTTGGTGAGAAAGCCTACAGTCTCAATATTTTCCTTTCATGTTAATTAACATTATCCCTATAAGCTTTACCAAAGTCTGACAAGCTTGTATTACTAAATCTATAGTAAAATTTTAAAAAAACATTTGAAAAGCACAGGGTGAATGGTAGTTAATGTGCCTTTGTTATTATGTTTCTAGAATCCACCATAAATAAGTTAATTATGATTATTCAGAATTTTTTACAGGGTAAATGAGAGTTTGTATTTTCAATACTAATTAAATAATTGCTTAGCCCTTACACAACATTGCAATTATTTTTTATAGACGTGTCAAAGATAATGCTGAAGAATGTTTTGAAAGGACTGAAAGCTCAGTAGATTGCTATGGATCCACCATTCTTTATGAGACAATCTTGAAACATTTTTTAATAAATGATACATAGTTTAGTAAAAAAAAATACTTAACATTCAAGCTTAAAAAAAAAAGCTTTAATTCATTTAAATTATTTCAGTATATGAAATATACTGTTAATCAGTATAGTTTTTCACTTCCTGTGTTAATTTTCTGTTTATAATATTGAGTTTTACTCTCTCTAGAATGAGAATGGAAACCCTAGTGGCATTGTGGTTTAAGTGGTAATGCTGCTAACCAGAAGGTCAGCAGGTGAAATCCACCATGGCTTTCTTGGAAACTCTGTGGGGCAATTCTACTCTGTCTATGGGGTTGTTATGCATTGGTGTCAACTCAGCAGCAGTGGGACTGGTTTTTTGGTTTATGAATATTATAGGTCTATATATTAATTTTGTATATATTAATAAAAATGTGCATGACGATAAAAGAGTCTACATGTGGTCCTATTCCAAGTTGGGATTCAAGTGGGTTTAAGGTAGTAAGTGTCCTGATGATTCTCTTTAGCCCCATCTATTATCTGTACTGGGAGATTTGCCTTCAGCAACTCTAGAAAATTCCTGGGTGCCTAGGGACCGCTTTCTAATTCTGGTTCTTAGCACAGCTAAGAATTTAGGTCTATCATTGCTGTACATGCTGATTAGAGGCCCTGCCATGCTCCTGGGCACTCTTTGGGCAGCATGAAGAAAGGGCAACAAGTGAGTACAGCCTGCTGTAGGTCAGTACAGGCTGCACCCACCTGAGTCATGCTATGGACGGCCAGCTCCTTCTTCTTTTGATGAGTAAGAAACATTGGCTAAAATAAATAGCTTAAACATGAGCAACGGAGAGTCTCCATTCTGGTTTACTCTGAATCTTTTTGTGTGCTTAACCTTTCTCATTTCTCATGTGTGTTTTACCCAGATTGTTCTTAAGGCAGTGTTCTATTTTTTGTTACTTATGTTATCTGACCAGAGTGATAAAGGAGAGGTGCTTTCTTTGTTAAGCTTAAAAGTGAGCTTGCTTTGTGATTTAATGGTAAAAAATTACAAATTTTGTAGCTGTACACTCCTGGGTTCAAATTATACCTTTCCATTAATTAGTTTATTAATTCAGTGACAGTAGCTTCATGTCCTTTAGCAACCATGGTGACACCATAATTAAATTCTCAGTAGGTAGGTGGTTTGAACCCTTCAGTCTGCTGCTATAAACATTATAGCTTAGGAAACCCATGAGGCTGTTCTGTTATGTCCTGTGGGGTCACTGTGAGTCGGCATTTGAGTCAGCATCACATGACAGCAGAAACAGTAACCTGGCTGGTTTCAGAAGTGCAACATGAAATGATGAAACCACGTGGGATTGTTCTGAGAATCGTTGAGTTCATATCTGTTATTTACCCGTCAACCAATGAATTAGTGTTGTTGTCCTTATTATTTGTTAATATGGGATAGTTCTGTTTTTATTTTTCCATATACTTTCATGACAATGGTCAGCCATTCCTTTTTCTAAACTGGCCACTGTGTGCTTTTTTTTTAAAATCGATTTTACTACATACCAGTAGAAAGTCCATAATAAATGCTTTCTGGATAAATATTGAATACAAAGTTTGAGGGGCAAAAAATATTTCAGTGAGAAATAGTTCATGTTTTCATTTGGATGTCACTTGAGGAATAAAATTCCATAGTAGAAGATAAAAAGAAATGGTTTTGAGATAACAGTTATTAGCACCATCAATTACACCTTTTGCAGAAACACTTAAACATACACATACTCTTGTTTACTGTATCTTGCCCACTGTTTCAAGGGAAGTTAGCTAATTTTTTTTTTTCTTTGAGATGTTTCTGTGAAATTCAGTAAATGTCTGCTAAATCCTTGGTATATGTTTGATAGTAATTATGACTACAGAGATGAGTGTTTCAGGCATCCAAACTTTTTTTATCTTAGATACTTTTGAAAATCTTACGAGAGTAAGTATTATATTAACTAGCATGACAGAAGTCTTCATGGTGTACAGAACAAGTAACATTAAAATTCATCTAATCATTTTTTTCTCTATTAATGTTACCAGGGGAGGTAAGGAGGGATAAAATAAAAAACACAAGACTTAAGCATTATTAAGGTTACCTTGATCTCTATATAATGGAAAGGTGGCATCAGGAATAGAGTAAAAAGACATGTTTTGAGGGTTAGAGAAGTGATATACATAGAAATAAGCAAGGGATATAGTCTGGGGCAAAACGAGTTGTACTATTTTAAGTTCCTATACCACACGTGAGATGTTAAGGACTAGAACAGTTGTTAAGAATAAAATAAACCAAAGAGACTTAACCAATAAGCCAATCCGACAAATCCTAATCTAAATCCATTGAGTTAATTCTGACTCAGACACTATAGGATAGAGTAGAACTGCCCCTACAATTTCCAATGAGAAGCTGCTGGATTCATGCCAGTCTGTTAATTGACAGGTGAGCTCTTAACCACTGTACCACCAGGATTCCAATAAACCAATAGTGTTGGTCAAATGAATCCTTTGTTGTTGTTAGTTGCCAGGTAGGCAATTCCAACTCATAGCAACAGTGGGCACTGGGTACAGCAGAAGGAAACACTACCTGAACCTGTGCCAGCCTCACAATTGCGGTGTTTGAACCTATTGTTGCAGACACTGTGTCAGTCCAGCTCATCGAGGATCTTTTTCTTTTTCACTGTCTGTTTACCAAGCATGATGTCCTTCTCCAGAATCTGTTCCCTCCTGATAAAAGACCTATTGCCTTTGAGGCACTTCAGACTTATAGACACCCTATAGAACAGAGTAGAAATGCCCCATGGAATTTTCAAGGCACATCTGGTAGATTTGAACTACTAGCTTTTTGATCCGTAGCCAAGCTCTTAACTATTGCATTAGCATTGCACTGCTCTGATCTCTGTTAATAACGTGTTCAAAGAATGTGAGGCAAAGTCTTGCCATTTTTGCTTCTAAAGAACATTCTGGCTGTACTTCTTCCAAGACAGATTTTCCTGTTCTTCTGGCAGCCTGTACTATCTTCGATATTCTTTAAGAACGCCATAATTCCAAGGCATCAGTTCTTCAGTGTACCTTATTCATTGTCCAACTTATAATGGATCATTAAAATCCTTAATTTAAAAGAAAGAAGTGGTGTCCTTACAGCTCTGTGCAGGTAAAACTAGGACATGGCAAAATAGCAAAATGAAAGAAAGATCCTGGGAATAAGACTGATTAAGACGTCTTTCCCTCTTCCCTCCCAATGCCTCCTTATACTCATCCGTGTCTCCTGAGGTGAGTAGTTGCAGGGATAAGTAGGAAAGTTGGACACAAAAGGTGCCACGGAGAAAGTTCTTGCAGCATATTTTACCACTGGGTAAGCCGGAGATCATGAGACTCTAACATAGACCCTTGAGTTAAGACTCAGTGAGTCATATCTGGGAGGATGCTGAATGTGAACATCCCTGGAAGGTGGATATTAAAACCAAAGCAAGAAAACAAAGCAGATGCTCTAGAGCCACCTCAAAGTTTTGATGAAGGCGTGTGTGTCAGGGCAGAACTGGCTCCATAGGGTTTTTAGTGGCTATGAACTTTCAGAAGCAAATTGCCAAGACTTTCTGTTGAGCTGCCTCTAGGTGGATTTGAAGAGCCAACTTTAGAATAGTAGGGCAAATGTTTAGTTTTTTAAGTCACGTAAGTGGACATTGGCTGGAGCAAATTTAGCCAGCCTCTCTGGCCCCCCAAAGATTTGAGGAAAAACTGAAGAGGTTGTCTGAGACCACTCTTGTTGCCTGAGGATGAGGGGCTTGAGGAGAGCATGGTTCAGACAGGTTTCTTTTGATACCACAATAAGAGTCTCACAGCCAGGCTGTTGTTAGCTGTCAGTGGCAAGGACCCCCTATGTTCTTAGGACTACTTCCACAAAAGGCACCCTTGATCCAGGAGCATAAAATGCAAACAATAACTCACCTCTGAGAGCCAGCAACCGAAGTAGCAAAAGCAGCTGACAACCGAGATACATCCCTAATGAAATAAACGTGCTCAAGGAAATAGAAAATATCAAGGAACTGACTTGGATGATATATCCAAAAGACATGATAAAGATGATAGATTTCAGTAAGAGCAAAAGTTACTGGAAAAATAATTCAATGAGTAATAGACAAAATAGACTGGAGAATAAAATTAGAGAAAATCCTAAACTTCAGCGTACCTGATAAAATTACTTAACTCCTTGGAAAAAAAGAACATTGCTCAACCTCACCAAAAGGAAACAATAGGTTATTTACATAGGGATTATTTATTTATTCACTTAATAAGTTATTCACTATTTATTTAAGTCGGTAGTCAGAATGGCCTCCGAGATATCCACACGCTAATCTCTGTAACTTGTGGCACTCTTCAAGCTTTAGAATCCAGCCTATCCCCGGACATCACCCTTTAATGAAATAGCAAAATGGAATACAAAATAAAGTATATTAATCAAAAGATTGGTGCTTTAAAAACCCTCATTGTGAGACCACAAGGTCAAAAATTACTCAAAGCCAAAGCTGAGAACACAAGGGGACAGGGAAACTAGGGTACTGGGAATGGAACCAACAGAATGCAATTAAAGAGAATGTTGACACATTGTGATAAATGTAACTAATGTCACTGAACACTTTGAATGAATATTGTTAAATAGGAACCTAACTTATTGTGTAAACTGTCATAAAAATCTCAAAAAACAAAACAAAACAGAGAGAGTAGCAAAATCCAAGAGGAGACATTGAATGGCCATTTGGCTGCAACAGCCTGGTTTTCAGGGCAGGGGTTAACTTTGGGCTTTCAAATACGATAATGGTCACTATGCAGGTGACCATTAAAGCCAGAGATTAGAAGAGAACACTAAGTGTTCTCTTAGTGTAGGATCTTTGATTGAAAACAAAACAGAAACCTTAATAGCATAACAAGGATAAATGTCATAATTTACTGAGAAATGGTACTCATTTACCTCTGTGTCTGAAAAACAAGATAGTTAAATATATAGAGTAAAAACTAGTAAACATACAAGGAAAACTGGATAAAAATATAATTATAGCAGAACAGTTTAATACAGAATCATTTTACTAAAAGAGATCTGGGAATATTTTTGTTTCCACTTCTCCAAACATAGCCCGTTCTATACCATACAACCCAGATGGTTGTCTATTTTAAACCATCATCAACGTCAGAGATTTTACAGTACATTTTTATTATTATAAAAGCATTTCCTGCCATCAAGCAGCAGAATCCATGCTGAATTCATATATCTTTTGAACTGCCTTAAACTCTTCTTTTTTTTTCTTTTCCAAAAATGTATGCTTTTCTTTCTGTCTTTCCATTCTTACTCTTTTTCTGCTACCTAACTCTTCAAATTGTCTAGAGACTTTTGCATGTCAGTTGTGTTCTTTAGAAACCCTTTATTCTGGATTGTGATTCATTGCTCTTGTTCTCACCACTAGCAAATTCTCTCCATTATTTCACTGTTTACCCTCTTTCTTGCTGATAATCTGCGTTTTAAAGTATCTTAATTCAGACTGTTGAGAGATTCATTTTAGCATCGTCTCCATTCTCTGTATTCGCTGCTTAAGCAGATGCTGTCTCCTACCCTAAGGTTATATTAACTTTTACCAGCATTCTGAGATGCAAGTGCTATACAGAGAATTTCTGTGTATCCCTAATAATTCAAGTCCATTTGGTCAACTAATATTCTGTTGTGCTTCCTGTTCATTATTCCAGTGAATTATATTTATTATAGACCTTTCAAATGCCTTCATAGAAGTTTTTGGTATTTATTTTTAGGTTCCTGCTTTGCTAGCAAATTGATTTTAGGATGTTCTAAATATCTCATTTGAATTTCATATGAGCTTGTTCCCTCTAGTGTGCCTACTGTGAAGGTGAAAAACCACTTTCAATCCCCTGCTTTATAATTATCTTTTATGTTAGCAATTGAAAGCACTCGTTTTGCTTCCTTCAAGCCAAATATCCCCCAAATGCTTTAACTTTTCTTCCCAGAATTTTGTTTGCTTTTTTGCTTTCCTCTAAATCTTCTCAATTTTATATTTACAAATTGGAAAAATTGGAAACTGGATCCAGTGCTGAATAATCACAACAATCAAGATACTTCATATAAAATAATTTTAGAAATTATGAAATGCTACTGACATATAAGGTAACTTTTTTTATTGCCATAATATAGGCAATACATTTCCAGTTTAACCAAAAATAAATAAATAAATAACCCCAAAACAGAATTTGAAGATACCTTGGTTCTTTTACTGTTTTGCTGTGTGACCTTTAGTGAAATGATAGTATCTCTGAGTCATAAGATCCCTGTGATCCCTGGGTGGCAGAAATGTGAAGTGCTCAGCTAGTAGTGGAAAGGTTGGTATTGAAACCCACCACGAGGTATCTCAGAAGACAGACCTGCCAGTCTCCTTCTGAAAGCCTTGAGAACTCTCTGGAGCAGGTTCTGCTCAGCACACATGGCACTGCCATGACTTAGAATTGATATGACAGCAATTAACAACAAAAACTTAGCCTTAATTTATTCATCTGTCAAAATGAAGATAGAAAAATGTTATATAAACTTCAACAAAAGGCTTGAGGCAATTTTCGAAGTAGACATGAAATTGGGCTGTTGTGACAGAAATAGAAGGCAAACAAGTCAACATAGTGGGGAGTAAGTATAAAACTTGACAGGTAGCTTCCAGGCAGCTGAAGTAAAGAGAGAAGTGAAATTTGACTTAGGTGTCATTATCACAGAAACCCTGGTGGCATAATGGTTAAGTGCTGTGGCTGCTAACCAAAAGGTTGACAGTTCTAATCCACCAAGTGCTCCTTGGAAACTCTAGGAGGCAGTTCTTTTGTGTCTTATAGGGTCACTTTGAGTTGGAATAGACTCAGGGGCAATGGGTTTGGTTTGGTTTCAATCGTTATCGGAAAGAAAACACGAGCTCCTCGAGTCACTTGGTGAAATCAGTGTGATTATGTGTCTCCTTTCATAATGAAGAAATCTCATTCTGTAGTCAGAATGCTATAGAGACAGTCTTGTGTAACAATACAGTGCAAAAGCGCAATCCGTGGGATTACTAATAACATTTTTTATCATACAAAATAGCATTAGTTTCTAGCCTCTTTGGCTTAATTTTCTACTTGCTTTATTTCCTTTCATTCTCCTCCTAGCTCTGAGACATGCTGGAGCATGTAACAGGAAGTTAGAGGAAGGAACTAAGTCCTTTGTTCATTTTAGTAAGTGGTACAACAAGAAATTCTCCATGTTTGCCTGGCTGTAATTCTGCCTTCCTCTCCCATGGCTTGACAGCAGTTCTTTGAGGTGACAGGGACAGTGTACATAGGGGCAAACACACTTAGCATGTTCATCTTAATTTTAAATGATAAATGGTAAATTATATGTACATGGAAAGATAATTTATACTTTCATCTAACTTTCCCAGCCATTGTTTTCTGTACAGGCATTTGATAAGAGTCTGTGGGAGGGAGTTATCAAGGCTCTGCTTGCCCTCAAGGACTTGCTTTCTTCCTTTGCCTATATTGTTTCATAGATACGTATGGCTTTCAGTACCGTCTATAACTGAAAACACCAGCAGTCCAAAAACAGTATCTTTTACTCTTTGTCCAGGCATTCTTTTTCTGTGTGTTCTCAGTAACACAGTTATTCATCTATTCCCTAAAAGAAATGAAAAGCTTGGAATCTTCCTGACTCCTCTCTTACTCTCCCTCTGAGCATGAAATCCATCAGCACACCCTAATGGCTAGACCTCCAAAATACCTCCCTGAATCTCCATTCGTCTCTTAATCTGTGTTACTACTGCTTCCTGCATGGGCTCTCTGGTCTCTCTGCTGACATTGTGACACTCTTACAATTAATTTTCTGCAAAGCATTAAGAATATTTTTCCTAGTTTAAGTACCCTCTTTGTTTCTTAGTACACTCAATGAATAAAATGAACCCACTACCATCAAGTTGGTTCTGATTCATAGCTACCCTGTAGGTCAGAGTAGAAACTGCCCCATAGCGTTTCCAAGGAGCACCTGGTAGATTTGAAAAGATATGTAAAAAAAAACTAGCATAAGGCTTTCTCTAACATAAATCATTCGTAACGTCTCATGTTGTCTTAATCATTGCACTTCCACACCCATGCTTTTATTCTGTACTTGGATTGTATTTGAATTTTGAACTTGGCCAAGCCAAGTGCCGTTTATATGACGTCTTTTAGGTCTTTTTTAGGTCTTACCTCATATGTCAGATCCTTATATAAAACTTTCCTGACAACTCTGTTGAGAGTCCTGAAAATACTGCTGCACCATCCACCACAGTTGCTCTGTTAATCTGTTCAACTTGTGTCATCTTCAATCATTTATTTTTATTTTTCAATCATTTCCTAAATAATAAATTAGCTTTCTACTTCCTTATGTAAAATGTGTTATGGAAATGATACTGAGTTTGTATACTACCAGACAGAATGATTGAAGATGGGAAAAAGAAAAGTAAAACACTGATTTTACTTCAAGCTCAGTTACAGTCAAAGAGATTGTCAATTAGAACAGTTTACGAACTATGATTTTCTCCTATACTAGACGTGTTTTACACCTTTCTCCAAATACTTAAAATGTATCTTAAAATCAGATCTAGAGGTTTGCATGACAGGTGGGTTAAGACAGGTTGTCGTAAAAAGGATTGTTGTTAACTTTCTTTTCCTTTTTTAAATATACGTAAATAGAAGACAGTGTAGAAACATTTATAACTCTAATTTGATCTTTTTGGGAGCCATTCATGCTAGTTAATTAGCTATATAACTAAGTCGTTGTTTAGTTCACTGGACTGTAAATTCTGTTTCTGTTTGCTACATAAACCAAAAAAAAAAAAAAAAAAAAATAGAGAGAGAAAGAAAATAACCAAACTCAGTGCCATTGAGTTGGTTCTTACTCATAATGACTCTATAATAGGTTAGAGAACTGCTCCATGGTGTTTCCAAGGAGCACTTGGAAGATTTGGACTGTCGACTTTTTGGTTAACAGATGAACAGATGTAGCACTTAAATATTATGTGGGAAGTTTAAAACATGAACCAAAAAAAAAAGTCATTGAGTCGATTCCAGTTCATAGAAACAACATGCTTTGAGTTAACTGGCTTCCTGCTTAACTGATAGTTATTATTTTTTAAAGAAGGCATATTTAATTTTTTTTAAAAAAACAACCTCAGATAAAGCTGGTAGTGTTATATTTCAGTAGAGTTGGGGGCAAGTGAGAAAAAGTTGATTGTTTCCCTGGTGTGGCCTCCTGTGAATGGAGAGACCCTTGGACCCTTTCTCCCCTAATGCCACTGACTCTACAGGCAATGAGGTGAGACTAAATCCGTTGTTTTTACCAGCTTGCTCTGCTTGTTAGCATGCCCCAAACCCTACACAGCAGTGAGAGGCTACAGTTATGTCATTGTATGACGTTGATAATCATTAGGTAAATCCCATTAGAGAAATATCTGTGAAATGGAGTTTTGAGCCGAATGAGCCCCACGGTGAGTAAAAAGTGGAGGCAACTACATTTCATTATGTATCTTGGCATTTCAGAAATTTCTGTCTTTCTGTTAGTTGTGCTCCTGGGAAAAAACAATATGATCAATGATTTTTTTGTTACGTCTTCTTTCTCTTGGCAACCATGTTGCTGGTGGGGTAGTGGCTAAGTGCTATGGCTGTTAACCAAAAGGTCGTCAGTTCCGATCTGCCAGGGGCTCCTTGGAAACTCTGTGGGGCAGTTCTACTCTGACCTATAGGGTCACTATGAGTTGGAATCAACTTGGCAGTGCTTTTTATCTTTAATCTGTTTTGCTTTATTTTTTTGTTGCACTTTAGGTGAAAGTTTATAGAACAAACTAGCTTCGCAGTAAGTAATCAGTATCCATATTTTTTAGTCACACTGGCTGCCAACCTCGTGACATACCAGCACTCTCCTTTTCTGGAACTTGGGTTCCTTATTACCAGCTTTCTGGCCCTCCTGCCTTGTCATTGTTGCCCCCTTAGTCTGATTTTGTTTTATGAGCCTTGTCTAATCTTTGGTTGAAAGGTAATACTCAGGAATGTGTTAAAAGGGAGTGTGGGAGCCATAGTCTTGGGGTTTCTCCAGACTCTGTCAAACCAATAAGTCTGGTTCAAGGATGGTTTTTGGTGGTAGTGTCTTACTTGCAATAGTAATTCCTAGCTAATGTCTTTGAATTTACGTGATATCATATGATAAAGTCCTTGGAGTCCTGGTGCTGAAGAGCTTGGCTACCAGTCAAAAGGTTGGCGGGTTGAATCCACCAGCCATTTCTTAAAATTCCTATAGGGCAGTTCTGCTCTTTCTTATAGGTCACACTAAGTTGGAATCAACTTAAAGGCAAATCTTCCAAAAATTGAAGTCAAAAAGGCAAAAACTGTGTTAGGTAAATGTCAGTGCAAATCATGTTTTTCAGTAAATCAGTTTAGAATGTGAGGATGTGTTATTGGCCTCTCGAACCAGCTGTTAGGACAAACATGGATCAGGACAGCAGTTTGAAATTTTAGTGAAAAAGAGGAACCCCCCTCTTTTTTTTTTTAACCTAGGAGAGCATTCCATGTAGATACTGATATATTTTGTCGTTTCCTTAAAATCAGCTGTATGTACCATTAATAGACACCTTAGTCAAATGTTCAAATGAAGAGATAGTGTCTTACTCACATATAGTCATATTTGTGTGTAACAGAATCTCTGACAATATTATACTAAATGAAATAAACAGGTTCAATGAAACACTTCTTGGAAGGTGGACTACTCTCAGTTGATTTTAAGCAGAGATGTGTTATAAAAGTGCTATCCTATGAAATAATTTCTCTGTTGATGACATTATGACACTTTTAAAAATGGATTCAAGCAACTTATTACATAAAATAAGAGTCACTCTTGTTACGAAGAGTATTGTCCACTAATTGTGATATGAAGTAACATGTTAAACTCTGTATTCTCTTTTATTTTTATTGGCTAATTACAGTTAGACCATTTCAATTAAACTAAAGCTTTATTTTATGTTTCACTTGATTTTCAGAAAATGTTGACTGGAGATTGAATATTTGAAAGTGGTCTTGTTGTGTGGCAGTAACTAGCAAGATAATACCGTGGGACAGGGTAAATTAATATAAATCAGCTTAGATTACTTGGTGTCATTTCATAATTCACGTGTGCAAGGTTGTGTAAACTGAATATCCTCTTACTAAGATGAGGATGAAAGGAAATACATAGTTAAATCAAACATTTTCTGAAGAGAATTAGAGGAATTTACACATATTTTAATGGAGACATTGATGGTTCAATAGAATTCTCATTTCTGCCTTCCATGAGGGAGACACACATTAGATTCCAAGTCAGTACATCTTAAGTCCTGCCAGACTAAGATGGACTAGCAAGAAAGGCCTGGCAATCATATGCAACTCAGCCAGTGAAAACCCTGTGGATCACAATGGTCTGATTTTCAGCCAATCTTGGGAATGGTGCAGAACAGGTAGTTTTAGTTTCGTTGTGTGGGGGGTTGCCTTGGGTCAAGAGGTGAGTGGAAGCAGCTAACAAAAACAACGTGCATATTTTATTTTATTAGTATTAAATTTTTGTATACACGTCTGTTGAAAGATACGATGGTAGGAGTGCTTAAAGCTATATTTTAAAAATCAAATTGACTATTTGGTTATCCATTTCCTTTTTAAGAAATAAACCAAAAAAGTAAAATATATTCAAAACTCCTGCCCCCTAAGCAACAAAACAAAACCCAGTAAATTGCAAGGAAGCAAGGTCACTCAGCTTAGAAACTGTTTTAGGACTGATCTTACCAGCTTCTCTACATCCGTTATTTTCCTGTACACAGAGTGGTGACTTCACATGGATGATTTGTATGGGCAGAGTCTCAAAGGGGATTTTCACCCTGGAGACTAAAAGGCTAGTGTAAATATTGTTGCTGTTGGGGCAGTAGTAACTAGCCAGGATGTCAGCAGACCTTAATTAATGAGCTCAGCATGCCCCAATTTCATTACATCATTCTTTTTCGTGCTTAAAAGTTTTCATTTCTGCCTTTAGAGACTTCTCAATACATGAAAATTCCTTGATGTTTTAAACACTAAAGTGATTTATAGTTTGTTTCTTTCTTCACCGACCTCATCTCCTTTTATTTATACTAGTCTGAAGTCTATAGTTTAGTCATGTAAAACTATAGTGAGACTGTTCACTGTTGAGGTTTTTTTGCACGATTTCATTATATCTTCTTTGTAAACAAAAGTTCATTTCAACCATACATTATTTTGAAGCTCTTTCTATCACAAATACCTTCTTTGTTTTGTCTTTTAAAGTAAATGCAAGAGGAAGTACAGAGGGAGGTGATCCAGTTATTGGGGAGTATTTTTTGTTTGCTTTGTTTTTAAAATGAATCATTAAGTGAGGAGGAGTAAAAGAAAACACGGACCGTAGAGCTGTCAACCTATTTGTACCACTCTGTGGCTGAGAAAGGGGGTGAAGGTGTCTATTGAAGGGATCTCTGCTGTCACTGAACTCAGAAGGTTAATACAAATCACCCCTGATAGTAAAATCAGGAAATTTGTATGAATACTTCTATATGTCTGTGGAGACCGTGAGAGTGCATATGGGCGTGTGAGCACCCTCTCACTCACAGATATGCACACTCCAGAGGTGTGCATGCCCACACCTGCGTCTACTCACGCTCTTTCATCACCTTTGCAAGCTCGTCCCCTTCTATAAAGTGTCATTAGATGGTGTCGTCTCTTAAAGGTTGGTTCTAGACCCTTGCATCTTTCTACCATTTTATTTTGTATTCATTTCCTAAGAATGTGTTATAATAAAAAATAAACCTATTGCTGTCAAGCTAACTCAGCTTCTATTCATGGAAATCCCATTTGTGTCACAGTATAACTGTGCTGCATAAGACTTCCAGTGGCTGATTTTTTGAAAACCCAGTGCCATCAAGTCGATCTTTATCATTCCTTCTCAGATACTGCTGGGTGGATTGGAACCCTAATCTTTTGGTTAACGGCAGAGCAAACACATTAACTATATGTACCACCCAGGGACTTGAGAGTACAATATATATATATATATTAGTTATATTTTGTATGATTCAGTAAATATTTCAACATGCATAAGTGACATTATGTATACATACACTTAGAACTTGGCTGCTAAACCAAAGATCAGTAGCTCAAATCCAGTGGTCACTTCTTAGAAACTGCCACTGGGGCAGTTCTGCTGTCTCCTATAGGGTCATTATTGGAATTGGTCATTGGAATTGACATGATGCCAGTGAGTTTGATTTTTGTTCTCTGTGTCCATACAAATTAAAATCTAAGGATGACTAATTAGAGTGCGAAGAACCCTAATAAGGATCTGGAAGTCCAGAGGTTGTGGCCAGTTTTTAGATTCAATAAACCTTTGCCAGACTACTTTCATATTCACATAAGAAAAATTAGAAATACTTTTCAAGACACATGGTTAGTAAGAAAGAGTTGTTTAGTTGCTTCTGGCCTTGAATGACTAGAACATAAGAATCTGTGAATATAAAACTAAACCTTTATGAATCCTGCTTTAAGATTTAGAGATCCTTCCAAATCTATTTCATCCCACTTAGCAAAGAATTGTGTTGTCTTATTTGACAAGATGCTAAGCTGAACCTGCTTTCACTATGTTTAAACATTTGCTTTGGCTCAAACCATGTTTTCAAGGTATCTGCTGGTATGCACAGAAGAAATGAAAATTTTTCCGGTTTACAAAACAGATAAGTGTTTTTATATGTGGCAGAAGTGGATCTCAGATTCCCTATCATTTTATAACATACATAGCAAGTGTGGTAGAGGAGTTTTGACTGAAGACTGAACTTTTCTTCTAAACACTGGAGATTACAAAGCATGCATCAGAAAGAAGCTGTCCGTTGTGATCAACCAGATTGTGACTTTAAAGGTCCACTTTATTTAAAGACTAACACCTATGTCTTCAGCCTAAAGTCTTCCTGTAAGCTATTAACTTATATATGTAATGTTTACTGTGACATTTCCTCTTCGATTTCTCAAAGGAAGTAATCCAAAAGCAAATTTGTGAAATTGTTTCCCCAAACTGTTCACATCTCTGAAATAGCAATGATTACACATTATTTTGTGCAGTCCAGGTATCTAGGAGTCATCTCTGCACCTCCTAGGTAGTTACACAATACACAATCAGCAGAACCCATAGATTTTATAACTGGTTTACCTCAGTGAACTCTGGCTGTGTTCCAGTCCATTCTCATGGTAACCAAAGTGACCTTTGTGAAATACAAATAGGTTGTGTCACCATTTATTTAATGCTTGTTAAAGAGTCTCTGTTTGTCTTGGAATGAATACAAAACTCAGTATAATCTGAGTTTCCTGTGTGACTAGGATTCCCTACTCTTTAATTCTCATATCTTTTATTTTTTTCTTTACTTAGAAGTCCGACTTTTTTTTTTTCTCCCCTCCAACATCCTAAATTTCCTCCTGCATGAAGTGTTTTTCTCTCCTTTTGAGTCCAGCTGATCTTTTTAACATCACTTAGCCATAGTTTTTCTAATGATGCCTTCAGTAGCCCACATGATTAGGTTACATGTCAGTATAAGAGGAAATCAAAGCACTGGAGATTGCTGGTTTAGATACTTAAGTATATTCACATAAGCTGTCATTTCTTTATGTCTCCCATTGGACTGTAAGTGTCTTCAAGGAAACAGGCATGCCTGGTTTACACATCATCATCTTCCTAGTTTCTAGTACTGTACTCAACAAATGACTGAAGAGATAAACACAAAGTGTTTCAAATGTATGCTATGTACAACAGAAAAAATACTAAAATTATAAGCAGTATATTGAGCATTTGAAGCTCTCGTGTTACAGTGGTTAAGAAGTTGCCTGCTAACCAGAAAATCAACAGTTCAGATATAACTGCTGTTCCTCAGAAACTTTATGGGGTGGTTCTACTCTGTGCTAAAAGACTGCTGTGGGTCAGAATCAGCTTGATGGCAATGGATTTGGTTTTGACTTTTACAAAAGAGGAAAACCCAAAAATTTTTCGGGAAGCAAGAAGTAGTAAATACAAAAAAATAGTTTTAATTTGTCAATTGGAATACAAGATAATTAAGTACCACATTGTTTTTATTTACTATCTTATCCATGATATTATATTTTTTAAAATATAGAAATGACTAGAGAAGCTTTGCCACTGGTGGTAAACATCCTTGTTTTTTCCCATGAGAGTGTAATCTTTTAATATTGGAGTCAGCTAAGCCAAGCCAAGTGGTGGCGAGTCAGGCTTTAAGAGCATGATTTTGATTTTACTTGATTCTTGACTATACCATGTTATTGCCTTTGATCATAATGCCTTCTCTCCTTTTCTCACCTATTTCAGTGTATTTTATTCCTCTCCCAAGACTACTTAGTCTTCTCTAAAGACACCTTCCAAGGAAAAAATGTCTCAACCTAGCACTTTGTCTGTTTGTCTGTTTCTTTCATAATTCACAATAGAAAATGTATTTCACCTTGAGAAACTACACATTTCTTAACAAATGTTTATAGCTGAATAAGAAAGCATGCTCTTGCAGCATATAACCTATCAAATTCAAGCATAACAAACCTTCCATGATTAAAAGCTTTATCCTTCCTATCATGACAAAAAACTATTTACATCTGTATGCATTTCAATGGTGATGGATGGTAGGCTTTAGGAGTATGTGAAAAATTTATGAAAACTGTTTGGCAGATGCTAGATGCTTTTATTTATTTAAATCATTAATAATGAAAAGGGGCTGTAATAAGTTGAAATTCAATGTTATTTTCTTAAGAAGAAATATAGGATTAGTGATTTAAAATGTGGAATCTGACTAAAATGTTTAAGAAAGAACAGTTAACCACTTTAGATGGTGATTGCAGCTTTATATTACTGTCTTTGTTTACTGTCTTACTTCTGATAATTTATTTGTAAAAATATGAAAGAACTATACCCTGGTGAACCTTCTTTTCTAGGTGAGTGAAAGGAAAAAACAAAAAAAGAAGATTTTAAAGCATGTTAAGTAATGCAGATAGTTTTTCTAAATGGAAGGCTATTAAACTAAAATGAACATAAAAGAAATAATTATTACTCTTTTATTTCTAAAGATAATTGAAAGTTTAAATGCCTCTGTAATATGTATTGTGACTATAAATTTTTACTGTAAAATTTTTACTTATGGAGGCAGGACAAATATAGTGAAGTAGTCAGATGCTTCCTGTGATCCCTCTAACAACAAAGATCTAAAAGAATACATGCATTTATGACATTATGGGAACACTGAACATAGAAAGGAAAGTTGAGAAATCAGAGTAAACAATAAAGAAAGGAGAGTAGGCCCAGAAGCACCTGGGATTGGCTAGACTTGACCTGGTGGACACCCTGCAGGAGATCTGTGGTAGGATGAGGGGACCAATGACATCTGGAGAGCATCTACCTCAATGGGAGAGACTGAGCACAGTAGAGAGTTTCTTCATGCCTTCAAAATCAGTGAAGGGCATTTGATCATCAACAGCTAAGTAACTTGCATTTAACCTAGCCTATTGTGCAACAACGTCGGCAGTTCAAATCCACCAGTTGCTCCTTCAATACTCCGGGGGTCAGTTCTATCGTGGCCCCTAGGGTCACCATGAGTTGGATCTGACTCGAAGGCACTTGGCTTTATTTGGCTTTATTGTGCAACAATCCAAAAGTTCCCTTTGAGTTAAAACTCTTTTCCTTTTAAAAGTGTTTCCCTCCAGTCTCTGCATGTCACTAGCTGTAAGAAAGATCCCTTATGTGTGCCCTGAGACATTCTCTCAGACTTGGAGATGGAACAATTTAACAAAAAGGGAGGAGGAATATCTGCTGACTGCCCAGAGCCAAGAACTCAAGGCAGAAAGAGTTCTTAGGCCTCGGTGCAGACATAAAGAGTCCACAGAGCTTGAATGCCTATGCCTCTCACCTCTGAATTCAGCATCCCTGACCCTTAGTCCAGTTGCAAAATTTAGCCATCTACACGTCTTAAGAAAGAGTGAAATGCTTTCCTCACAGGCACTCTCTGGTGGATTCGGCTGAGAACTGAAACCATCCCCAAAGCCAACTCTTCAGACAAGGTGAACTGTACTAAACCAAAACCAATCTCACTGCCAGTGAGTCGATTCCAACTCATTGCAACTCTATAGTACACACTAGAACTGCTCCATAGAATTTCCAAGGAGTGCCTGGCAGATCTGAACTGCCAACCTTTTGCTTAGCAGATATAGCACTTAACCACTACACCACCAGGCTTTCTAGGACTGGGCTGCATGACAGAAAATGATACTGATGAAGAAAGTGCTTCCTGTCTTATGGAGATACAGGAGAGTAATTGGGTAGCTTCTGTCTAGAGGCAAGATGAGAAGACTGAGGAGGACAGCAGCGGGTTGAATGGACGTGGAAAATACAGAGTAGAGAGGAGGACGATGCTGTCACAGTGTGGGGAGAGCACCTAGGGTCACATAACAATGTGTGTGTAAGTTTTGTATGACAAATTGATTTGAGTTATAAATGTTCACTCAGAGTACAATTAAATATTTTTTAAAGGGATTTTTTAAAAACTTATTCTAGTAAATGTATCCTTAGTGAATTTAAGTAGTATTGCAATTAACAAAACTAGTAATAATTTTATTTAAAGAAATACAATATTGAGTCCTGCTTTCTATATTGCTGTGTTCAATATCATGTATTGGATTGTGTTCCCCCAAAATATGTGTCACATTGGGTGTGCTATTGTTCTTAGTATTGGGTATGGTTGTCCTCTGTTTTGTGATCTGAATATCCTGTTTTTATCCTCTGTGCCTGTGGTTAGGGTCCCATTTATGTGTGTGTGTTGTCTGTTGTGTTAATGAGAATTAGGGTAGCATGCAAATTTTTCCTGAGGTGTGACCTGCACCACCTTTCGTCTTAAAAAGATGAAAGGAGTGAATTAAATAGAGAGAGAGGGACCTACTACTACTAAGGAAGGGGAGACTTTGGACCCGGGCTTTTTGGTGACGACCACTTAGACCCAGGGAAACATTGATGACGACTTTCCCTGACAGCAGAGAGAGAAAGCCTTTGTCTGGTGTCAGCATCTAGATTTAGGACTGTTAGCCTCCTAAACTGTGAGAGAATAAATCTCTGTTTTACTTTTGTTACAGCAGCACTAGATAATCCAGACACTCAGGTTGATGACTCATATTTAAACTAATAGCTATATGTATGGAAAATGTATTGTTTTCTTCCTATATCTTTGTGCACTGGATGATAAAGCTTCTACCTCTGTTCATTATTCCTTCAGAGTCATATGGTCCCATGTTTATAACTGTACTTTTTCAAATGCTCTAGGTACAGATTCACAGAAAGCCCACCAAAGAAAGAAATGGTAAGTGACTGTACAGAATCTGTGGATCTAAGGAAAGCATGTCAAGTCATTTTAAAATGTATACTTACAGATACTTAAAAAGTGAAAGCCACTGCTGTGAAGTGGATTCCTTCTCATAGCGACTGTAAGAGTCAGAGTAGAGCTGCCCTATGTATTTTCCAAGAAGCATGTCGTAGATTTGAACTGCTGACCTTTTGGTTAGCAGCTGTAACACTTAACCATTATGCCATCAGGGCTGCAGCAGTATTAAATTCAGATTAAGGTAAGAGTGAATATTTTTTACATTTTTAGTTCTAAAATTGCCTGTTTTGATCTCCATTTAACAAGCAAAATCTTTAGAATCTGATGGTTTCACTATTAAGCTCCTTTAATGAGCAGTTAATCGGGGCTGTGTAAAACTCTCCAGAGAATGGCCAAAGGTGAAAAGTTAATCCTGGTTGTTTAATGAGTAATCAAACACGTGGTTCTAAAACAGTTATGTAAATTACCGACTATGGGTTGACAGTGTTTTAGAAAAGTTTATAAGACAAGGAGCCCTGGTGATGGAGTGGTTAAACATCCAGATGCTAACCAAAAGGTTGGCAGTTTGAAGAAAAGATGTGGCAATCTGCTGTTTTTAAAGTTGACTGTCTAGAAATCCCTATGAGGGAGTTCTACCCTATCACACAGTCGCCGTGATGGCACATAACAACATTAATAGTTCATAGGATATTAATCCCTTGAAATGCCCTATCAAAACTAAGAACTTTGGTATGCAAGTTTGGTACATCCTACAGAAGTATATTCCACTCTCAGAGACTCGTAATAAACAGTAGCCTGGTGAAAGTATCTGAAAAGACATACGGTAGCCAAGCCAAGACATACAGTAACAACAAGTAATTTTTTTAACCATAGCTCCCCAATATATTTGACTTTAGAATCCTGTATCAGCTTCACGCCACTGCTAAAGTGACTTTACATGCAACATCTATTGAGATGCAGATCTGTAGATCAAACTCCAAAACAAGCTGGCCTAAAAATCTTGAAGTAACACATTGTCAAACTAAAGTCGAGAATGTATATGGACTAAAAACTAGAAGAAGAAAAAAAAAAAACAAAGAAACAAAGAATACTTAGGAAATAATGCTTTATTCAGGGGCCAAATAGGAGTGGAATGATATTAGTTAACTTTTCCTTTATACATCTCTGAAATATTTACATAATAATAAGAAGTGTATGTTACTTTACTTTTGGTAACTGCATAGGTTAGAACTCAAAATCACTGTCAAGTTTATCTTACTCATGAAATGTAAGAATAGCTTATCATGGGCATGTATTAATAAAATACATCTTAGTGGATAAAACAGCACTTGGCTCGCTTAGTAGATAAAACTGGTATCTTACAAGGACATGAAATTTAATATGCCCCCAAATTAAATAGCTTTACCCCTTCTCCACCTGAAAAATTCCTTAATATTTATTGTCTTCATGACATGATTATGTCTCCTCTGTTATTTGATATTTATAGAATTTACTGGAAAAGCAATAAAATTAGTTGAAACTGAAATAAAATATTACATCCCTCTTGAACTGTAATTGTTTAATATGGTTCTAATTGTATACTAGGCTGGTTAATCTCTTATTATTATTGAATGTGGAATTATTAGAACATAAAAACCAGAAGGTACATCTCTTTTTTTTTTCCTGGTGTTAGATGTGAAAGTGAAAAGTGAAAAGCTTTGAGTACCTATTGGAAGACATCCTCAACTATTTCATATTTTGTCCTCTGATTTACATAGTTTGAAATGTGTATCTAATTATAAAAAAACTCATCAGGGTGCTATGTTATGAAATTCCTAAAGGATTTTTGGAAACCCTGCTGGTGTAGTGGTTAAGAACTACAGCTACTAAACCAGAAGGTCAGCAGTTTGAATCCACTAGGTGCTCCTTGGAAACCATATGGAGCATTTCTACTCTGTCCTGTAGGGTTGCTATAAGTCGGAATCAGCTTGGAGACCATGGGTTTAAAAGATTTTTATTCAGTGGTGGTAGCCTTTAAACTAGTTTTTGCCATAAGTGGGTATGCACCTAAAAATAAATCACATTAAGGTACATTCCTCTGTGACTTAGCTTAAGAAATGCAGTTGAAGTTCAATAGTGTGAATGTAGACCACTATCATTCAAAAATATAAATATATGTGTGGTGCGAATTCAGTGCTTCCTAAGAAGCGTTACATTTCAAAAGATAGATATATTTAATCTTCGGGAAAATATAAAATCCGAAAGTCATGTACAGGTAAATATTTAGTTGCAAGTATATATGTAATGTAGTATATAATGAAGATTTATTTTTATTTTAGGACTTATTTTCTCAAAATATTGCTATTTAATTTAAGATTATCGTCACATAATGATGTGTTCATTAGATAGTTCACTGGGCTGTATAAATGTAAATATGTATATAACATATTGTGATTTAGGTAGTTATAGTTGGAATTAGTGCATTCAAGCACCTTTAGTGATGAGGAATTCTTTTTAAAAGTCTCTAGACTGTATTGACGTGTTGGCAGTGCTTAATCTTCCTCCTGCCCCACTGCTTTACCAGATTTGGTTGTCAGTTTCTGTAAATGACGACAGTGAACCTGCCAAAGGTCAGCTAATCAGCATGACTGCTCTTTCTCAATAGTTGAAGGATTCTTGGTTAATCTTTGAAATTGCCTAACTCTTCCTGGAGCCCTGGATGTATGTTTGTGTTTCCCAGTGACTGAGAATCTGCCAGCTGTTCCTTGGGAGCTCTGTGGGGAAGTTTTACTGTGCCCGATAGGTCACTGTAGGTTGGAATTGACTACATGGCAATGGGTGTTTTTTTTTTGATTTGGGAATTGCAGTGTTGAGAAAGGATTTGACAAGATGACATTTACTCATTAATTTGTGAATGATTTTCTGCTGCTGGTAGTCTTGTTAGCAAGTCCATAGAAAAGAAGATTAGATGTACTGCAGTGAAAACCTGCGAGAGCTGGAATTTGATGGGACCGCCTTGTGTTTTTGGTTTTGCAAGTTTGCTGTCTGTAACAGGGTGCTTATCACTTTTTTAACACTCTATTAAAAATCCTACCTCATAAACACCTAGTAAGTTTTCCTTCTCTGACAGGCCTCTGGCTTACACAGATTTCTGCTTTTGTGAGTTTAACTGTATTTACTAATTGTCAGCATCTTTCTCATAGTCCCTGACTCTGTTGTTCACTAATAAAACCTATTACCAAACCCACTGGCATAGAATTGATTCTGACTCATAGCGATCCTAGAGGACAGAGAGACATGCCTCCTGTGTTTCCAAGGAATGCCTGGTAGATTCCATCTGCTAAGATTGGTTAGCAGCTGAACTCTTAACCATTATGCCACTAGGGTTTTGTTATTGTAAATAATATTATTTAGTTTTTATCAAAAAGTTAACAAAGGCTATTTAACATGTTTGTGTGCATATTTGGTCCTTATATTTCACTTATGTTTGTACTTCTGTCTTGTTACGCTGAGACTGGAGTACATGTATAGCCACTGCTGAATTCATCTGTCGTTATTAGATGTTAAGCTTTTCACCAAGCAATAGCACATCCAGTTTTCACAAGAACTGTTCGAATAAATTAATTTTATGATATTTGCTTTTCTAGTGAGGAACATGAAGTTTTAAAATCTAAGTAACTATTAGCATCAAGCAAATTAGAGTTACATATTTGATAACTAATTTATCATATTATTATTATTATTAAGGTGAGGCCATAATTATTCACTGTCGATCTCAGAGAGCCTTTTTTGCCAGACAGAGGTAAGGGAGCTTTGTATTCATCTCAGCACCTCTAGCATCCAGCACAAAGCCTGGCAATAGTAAATCATAATTAAATGTATTTGTATGAATAGATAGTTTTCCTTTAGGACATAAGGTGACTGGAGCCTTGATTGCATAGTGGTTAAAGCACTTGGCTGCTAAAGCAAAAGATTCAAGCCCACCAGCTACTGCACAGGAGAATGACATGGCAGTCTGTTTCCTTGGTGACCCTGTTGGGTAGTTCTCCTCTATCCTGTATGGTTGCAATGAGTCAGAATCTATTTGATGGAAGTTGGTTTGGTTTTGGCATCTTCTATGATGAAAAATTATATTATGAAATATAGAAATTATTTGAACTATTCAAATTTCACAAATATTTCATAATATTCTATTATGAAAAGCAAGTTTCACAGTTAACCAGTACCAGTGAAGCTGAGTAATGTTTTTGTGTATTAACTAAGCAAAGAGTAACAGAGGACGCCTTGTGATTTCAATTTATTTTTTATATTTTAAGTTGTACTAATTTAGCTTAAAATGTTAGGCAGACAGAGGATACAGGATAATAAACAAAAAATGTATTACAATTAAGTGCTCACAGAATCCAAGCATTTATAGAAAGCTTTAAACAAAATAGCTGTGTAGTCACAAAACAGTATTAAAAAAGGGATTTTAAAAAAGTTAGTGAGCACCCTGTTACAGACAGGAAACTTGCAAAACTTCAAGACACAGGCAGTCCCATCAAGTTCTAGCTCTCATAGGTTTCACTGCAGTACATCTAATCCTCTTTTCTATGGATTTACTAACGATTATCAGCAGCAGAGAATCATTCACAAATATTTCCTAATATTCTATTATGCAAAGCAGGTTTCACAGTTAACCAGTACCAGTGAATGTGAGTAATGTTTTTGTGCATTAACTAAGCAGAGAGTTAAAGAGAACACCTTGCGGTTTCAATTTATTTTTTATATTTTAAGTTGTACTAATTTAACTTAAAATGTTAAACAGACAGAGGATATGGGATAATAAACAAAAATGTATAACAGTTTAAGTGCTCACCGAATCCAAGCATTTAAAGAAAGTTTTAAACAAAATAGCTGCATAGTCACAAAACAGTATTAAACTTGACTACTAGACAGTGTAAAGATAATAAAGTGTTTGTTCATATCCACTATTATTTTTTTTCTAATGCCACATTATTAAATTCTACTAATTTCAGTTCAGGACATAATTAAATAGTTTAATTTTGGTCCTAAACTGATTGAAAAAGCCTCTTTTATGACTGGGCATAATGGGGTATGAGATTTTGCCTGTGCTGTATTTTATCCTTTCCTTGGGTTTAGTTTATCAGGAAATCTGTGCACCTACTCAAAATAATAATTAACTGAAATTCATCAATTATGATCATGGAGAGGAGGCAGTTGTGATTCAACTTTTGTTCCAGAGACATCTGTGAATGAAATTAGATAGGAATCTATATTAAAAAATGAATTACAATCATATAATAGCTTCAGTTTCTTAAGTAACAGATAGCATGTGCAGTCTTGGTAAAATAGCTGAAGTGTGTGAGATATGAACTTGAGAATTGGCTTCAGTTCTGAGTTTAGCAGGGCCTCTAGGGGCTTAGTTTCAGTGGGTCTTCTAGTTTCTCAGGCCAGTAAATCTGGTCTCTCTTTTTTTGTGTGTGTGAATTTGAATTATGTTCTACATCTTTCACCCACTGTATCTGGGACCCTCTATTGTGTCCCTTTTGGCTCAGTCAGGTACCATCTAGTTCTTCTGGGCTCAGATTGCTGGAATCTGTGGTTCCTGTGGTCCATTAGTTCTTTGGACTAATATTTTCCTTGTGCCTTGGATTTTCTTCATTCTCCATGGTGTGGTGAGGATGAAACCAATAGATGTATCTTAGATAGCTGCCCTTAGGCTTTTACGACTTCAGCTCTACTAACCAATATAGGATGTAAAGCGTTTTCTTAGACCAGATGACCTAGATGTCCGCCAAGACCGTGATCCCCAGCTCTCAGCCTGGCTAACAGTCGGTCAAGGTGTTTGAATGTGTCTAGGAAGCTTCCACGACTTTGCCTTGTTCAAGTTGTACTTACTGTCTCAATAATGTGTGTTGTTTTTCCCTTCACCAAAGTTAACACTTGTCTGCTGTCTAGTTACTGATTTCCTTTCCTGAACCCTTCAGTCCTTCAGATATATAAAAGATTGTTTGTTTGGGTATTTTTTATTTTTATTTTGTGTGTGTGTGTGCATAAACATTTTCTTGGGTTTGTGTAATAGTGGTCTCACACAATATTTGTCCTTTTGTGATTGACTTATTTCATACTTATTTGATTTATTTCACCTCCAGATTCATCTGTGTTGTGAAATGTCTCACAAATTTATCCTTGTTCTTTCCATTACATGTGTGTATTGTAGTTTGTTTCACCATTCATCTGTTGATGGACACTTAGGCATGATTTTCATCTTCTCTCTATTTGTGTGACAGCTCTTATTTCTCTAAGATATAGTCCTAGGAGTGAAATGGCTGCATCATATGATATCTCTATTTCTAGCTTTTTTAAGAGGTACCGTATTATTTTCCATAGTGGTTGTGCCGTTTGTGTCCATACCAGCAGTTCATAAGAGTTGCGGTCTCCCTGAAATCTCTCCAGTGTGTTATTTTCTGTTGATCTGATGAGTGCCAGTAACATTGGGGTGATAAGTTATCAATCCTATTGTAGTTTCAATTTGTATTTTTCTAACAGCTAGCAGTTAAGATTCCTGGTTTTCATCCACATGGCTCAGGTTCAAATCCTGTTATAGGAAAGTTGTGAAATGGAGCCCTGCTAGCTCTGTGAGTGTGCATTTAGCTGCTAACCAAAAGGCTGGCGGTTTGAATCTACCAGCTGCTTCATGAAAACCATATGGGACAGTTCTGCTCTATCTTGTTGGGTCACTGTGAGTCAGAATTAACTTGATGACAATGGATTATTTGTTTACTTATTTTGCCAATAGCTAATAATCACAAACTTTTACTCTTGTATCTGTTAGCTGCTGAACTCTGACTTTTTATTAAACTTCTCCCTGTCTTACTATTATGTTTTGCAAAATAAAAACTTGGGCATGTAAATTTCAAATTATTTGTAAGTATAATTATTATGATTCAAGGAGGAGGATGGATTTTTTTTTATATATAGTCTGACTATTCTACTTTTCAAATTTGACTAGCTAGGTAAATTTCTGTAAAATTCCATTCCAAATTAAATTGTTTCAACTATTCTACTATTGTCATTTTTTTTTTTTCGTAAACAGGAGACCAAAAAAAGAAAAGGAGAGGGAGAGAGACAGAGAGAGAGAAATGGTTGCAGAAATTATTGTGAAAGTAGCAATAGAGTCCAGATTGTACATAGGTATTATACGCAAATCTGTCTCTGCTATTGAAAGAGATTTGGTTCTTCTGCAAGCTGAAGAGCTTCTGAGAGTTGTCTGTGATATTACATAACTAACCTAATTGACCTTGATTAGAGTACACAGTATTTATTTAGAGTCACATGAATAGGATTGCAGATAAATCGTTTGATCAGTAAATAGGTGTTGTAATAAATTTAGTTCTGTAATTCAAACGGTTGTGTGCTATATTGGTGATGTAGAATGTTCAGAATACAGTGGGGTTAAATAAATGCAAGCTTTATACATGACTATTCCATTTGTTTTTGTAAAAAGAAGTTTAAATATACAGTGTACTTAATATTGTGCAAGCTGAATTAGTCTCTAATTATTCTATTTCAGCTTTTCCCATTACCATATGACTTAAGATTTAAAGTTCTAAAATGCAAAGATGTCGCTTGATGACTAAAATGAAGCTTATTCAAATCATGCTCTTTCCTGTTCGTCTTGTATGCATGGAAAAGCTGGACAACAAGAAAGACGATGGAAGAAGAATTGATGCATATGAATTGTCATCTTGGTGGAGAATATTGAATATATACCATGAACTTTCAGAAGAATGAGCAAATCAGTTTTAGACAAAATACAGCCTGAATAGTCCACAGAAGCAATGATGATACTTGCAATTAATCACTTTGGACACATCTTCAGAAAAAAGGACTTGCTCAAAAAAACATCATGTTCGGTAATATATGGGGTCGACAAAAATTAGGGACACCCCCATGAAATGGACTGACAAAGTAGCTGCAACTATAGGCTCAGGCATATCAATGATTATGGAGATTGGTGAAGGACTGGACAATGTTTCTTTTTGTTAATATAAGGTTGTTATGAGTTGGAGTTGGTTGACAGCAACAATAATTAAAACAAATGTTGGAGTTACAGATATTAATTACCAGGGAGACCAAGACCTGAAAAACTTATTCATAGAAGTGGAATGCTTAAGTGATTATATTTATTAAAAGGTTCTGGCAAAGGCAATAGATTTATAGAGAACTGCACCTGTCTTCTCTGACAAAGAAGTATTTGGCTTTGCTTTTAATTATGTTAGATTTCGCAGTCAGAGAACAGGTCAGTTTTCTTTGCAGGCATTTTCTTTTATCTTATAAATTATTTTTAGAATTTATCTGGTTTTGATGATGTAAATATGAGCAGTAGAGATCTATGTACTCTACCATCATGCCTTCATTAACTTATTCAGCAAATCCTGTTGTATAGTCAGCTCTGACTCATGATAACCTTATGTAAAACACAAGGAAACATTGCCCAGTTCTGCATGGCTTTGCATGATCTTTGGTAAGTTTGATTCCGTTGTTTTATCTGTTGTGTAGTACCTTCCAACTTAGAATCTAGCCTTATGGATCACAGCCAAGCCAGCCACACAGTATATCCTAAATGAGCATTATTACATACTAGACATTCTTACAGATGCTTGGACAGCGTGGTGGAGAAAGTATGGGACTTTGCCCTAACATACCTTTGCCTTTGTGAAGGGAGACAGAAAATGAACACCAAACACAATAGATGAGTAAATTAGTTTTAAATGACAAAGCAAAATGAGAAAGATGAGGAGCTCTAGACGCAGATTGAAATTTTAATTATAATGTCAATATAGATCTCATTGAACAGGTGCCATGTGAATACAAATTTGAAAGGCCTGAGGAGTTAGCCATATTGCTAACCAGGATAACAGAGACCAGCCAGAGGGAAGAGTCCCTACTAAGGCCCTGAATCAGGTCTATGTTTGGCTGTGTGTCAGAGAACAAGAATGCCAGTGAAGCTGAATCACATGAATAAAAGTAGAAAATGAACAAGAGCAACAAACAGAAGTACAGGAAAGGGTCATATTGGGTAAATAGCAAATAATAATTGTCGTAAATTTAGTTCACCAATTCACATGTTGCTTAGCATGTTAAACCTATTGCCACTGAGTCGATTGTGACTCATAGTGACCCTACAGAACAGAGTAGAACTGCCCCACAGAGTTTCCGAGGAGTGCCTAGTGGAATTGAACTGCTGACCTCTTGGTTAGCAGCCATAGCTGTTAACATGTTAGTAATATAGAATGTTTTAATAACTAAAAGAATGATAACTTGTAGTCTAAGTGAACTGAAAGAATAACTTTTAGTCTGACATAGGGAATTGTCTCTGAGTTTTTTGTATGGGAACAAAATGATATATAATCCATATTTTGGTAGTACAGCTTCTGCTGTTGGGACAAAGGTGAGACTGTCTCTTGCAGTACAGGCAACAGTGGTGGTGGCATTGACCATATTAGAAGCGGGGAAATGGGAAATAGCAATTCTGGATTCTTGTTAAAGTTTGAAGTTAGAAGCAGTGAGTTTGCTAAGCAATGACACGTCAGTTGTGAGAAAGAAGGAGGAATCAAAGATGAAGTCTCCAAGTATTTTAGATTAAGCAACTGAAAAGCTGGATTTGCCATCATCAGCTGTGAAAAAATTCAGGAGGAATAAGTTAAAAAAAGAACTTTAGGAATTAGTTTTAGACATGCTCAATTTGAGATGTATGTCAGATATTCAAGTGAAGAAGTTGACAAAGTAAATGAATTTAGAGTCTTGTCTTCAGAAGAAGGATCCAGATAAGAGATCGACATTTGGGAGATGTTAACATAAATGTAGAATTTGAAATCAGAAGTTGTAAAAAGAACAAAGCAATCATGCAAATAGACTATAACAGTGATGCTATGGGTCAGTCCAGAATTAAGGGGTCGGAAAGAAAAGGGAGAACTGGCAAAGGAGACAGCAAGAGTGATCAATGATAAAAGCAAAGCTAAAATAGTATGTGGCTTTGGCTCCCTCGAAATCAACTAAACAAATTAAACAACTGTATGAGTGCTTCTGAGAATGAATACCAAGAAATGACCATTGCATTTAGCAGCACAGTGTTTGCTGGGTGTAGTAGTGGGGATGTGGCTGTAGTTTGAATGAGGCCACTGATAATTGAGAATAGATTTGAAGAGAGCTAATAGATACCAGTATCGATATATACCTTCACATCGTTGTTGCTTCAAATACAGAGTCATGGGACTTACTCAGTTTCCTTTTATCATATACTTGCATACCCTGTATCATGTTACAATTATTCTAGTGAAATTTAGGGTTTCGTTTATCAGGTCATTTTTGCTTCTTACTGTAAAAGTTTGTAGAGAGATGATTTAGGAAAATTGAAATGCAGTTCTTTGGAGTCAATAGGAACTGTGCCACTGAAAAATGGTTGCCACTGTGAATAATTTCTGAATGACTGGAGGGACTCCATGGCAGTGCTAGAGAAATTTTGCTTTGTGTAGGTATATACCCATGAATGAAAAAGGGAATTTGTGAACTGTGTAGGAGTTTTGCAATGTATTGCTTTATTCTGTGGAAGTTGTGGAACTATACCAATGATGTAAATAACCACCATATAGTGACTGTGGCCATATCTTTTTTTTTTTTGTGGCCATATTTTTTATTGAATGATTATTAAATTCATTTTTTCTTTTTTTAATCTTCATTACTAATGTGATATTTGAATTACTGTTCTTACCTGTGACATAAAACAAAACAAAGTAAAATGAATTTGTATATCCCACGTGGTGTAGTTACTGTGTATGCATTGTACTATACAAAGTATTTTGATTTGAAGAATTCTTAAAGCAGTCTTCTCATTTATTATGACATGTTTTATTATAGGAACATATGTGAATTTATGTGTAGTGTGTCAAACATCCCTTTGACAAATATAGTAATCAGTGTATATCTAAGCCTTAGTTATTTAATTCTTTCATTCTGTGAAAAACATTTTCTTGATTATACTTCCATTTGCTCATTCAACAAATGTTTAATGAGTGTCCATTGTGTATCAAATGCTTTGATAGTCACAGGAGATATGATAATGGAAAGTACAAAACGTGTTCAGTAATGGAGCTTGTATTCTGGTAAAGGTGATGTAATACAAAGACAGGTAATGGTGAACATTCTGAAGACAATTGAAGCAATGCAAGGAGACAGCATGACAGGCATCTCTATTTTTGATTTGGTGATTGGGGGTGACCTCTCTGATGCATGTGCAGGAGCTGGGAAGAGTATGCCAGGTAGAAGGAATGATCACAAGTGCAAAGGTTGAGTTTTGTGTATGTTCCAAATGTTTACGAAATAGCAGAAAGATCAATATGGCTTGAAGGCAATGAGTTAAGGAATAGCTCACATTGCAACTGAGATCAGAAGGAAACAGGAACTATTGGATCTTAGTAGCATGTTAGAAAATGTTTGAGCCTTTTGAATACAGGCAACCAGATCGGACCAATAATTTTAAAGAATTACTCTTCATAGACTAGATATTTAAGTATCCTTTGCCCTATGTGATACTGGAAGGAGGTTCTGAATTCAATCATTTATTACAAAAATGGTGATTGCCTTAGAAGATAGTATGTTAATATTGATATTTCTTAAATGTAGTGACATAGCTATCTGTGAACATAAGCAATGGCTCATTTAATGAGACCCTAAGAAAAACCAGCTGGTGAACCTTTTTAGAAATCAGAGTAATTGCATAACTAATTCAATGTGTTCAATTCACTTTGTTCTGTTTTTTTAAGTTGAATTTTTGTCTTTGTGCAATAATACCAAGCATGTAACAGCTGATGTGCAAGTTGTCATTTTACATATTGATGTAGACAGCATTAAGTTATACTGGAGTTTTACACAAATAATGCATGCTTTCTGTGTTTGCCATCCTCACCCTTCCCTGCAAGGTATTTTCGTAAGTTTGCTATGTGTATATATATCATATACATATGTGTGTGTAATATTTGATTGTGTTTTTGGTGAAAGTTTACTCAAGAAATTAAGGTCTCATTTAATAATTTCTGTAAATATTGTTCAGTGACATTGGTTACATTCTTACAATATATCAGCATTCTATTATTTCCTTTTTGTCTGTTTCATTTCCATTAATCCAACTTCCTTGTCCCCTCTAGCCTTCTCATCTTTGGTCTAATGTAAATTTTTATCACTTTGTTTCATCTAGACAATTGTTTTAGGGAGTACAGTACTCACAGGTGATGTTATTTACTTTATGGCCCAATCTGTCATTTGAAAGGTGATCTTTGGGAGTGGTTTGAGTTACAAGCTTAAAGAGTGTCTCAGGGCAGTCGTCTTGAGGGTTCAGTTAGTCTCTACTGGTCCAGTAAGTCTTGTCTTTCCTAGGAATTTGAGTTTTGTTCTACATTTTTCTCCCATTCTGTATGGGGTTGTTTATTGGTTCCCTGGTTAGAGTGGTTAGTCGTGGTAGCCAGGCACCATCCAGTTCTTCTGGTCTCAAGGTAGGTGACAGTGTTTGTGTAGACTTTTGTTTCTGTTGACTACTTTCTTTTTTGAGTGTCTGGTTTTCTTCTTTCTCTTTTTGTGTTTATTTTTTATAACAACATGTAAAGAAAATTGGCATAATGACACATATGAAAACACTTCACAGAGGGAGGATCTGGCTGGCAAACCAACATCGAAGCTCTACATTATTTGTGTAAAAAATATGGTCCCTTTAAGCTTAAGCATGATGTTAACCAATAAGTGAAAGGTTTATATGGATTTTCAATCCAGTAAAGTGGCGTGTATCCCATCGCACTGCTGTTGAATTGATTCTAACTCATAATGACCCTTCAGTGTGGGATAGAAATGCCACATAGGTTTTACAAGGTTGTAAATATTTACAAAAGAAGACCACTACATATTTCTATAGGGAGGTGCTTTGAGGTTTGTACTGCTGACATTTTGGTGAGTAGCTGAGTATTTTGACCACTGCACCAAAAGGGCTTTAAAAATTATTGTAGGTGTAGACTAGCTAGAGCTTGAAATGATGTATCTTTGACTTTAATATGGTTGTTTACAATGAAGTTTATTTAGACTTAAATATTATGCTAGCTCTTACCATTTATGTAATGTGGTGGATTGAAAATCATGGTGACAGTATTTTGCATATCCACTCATTAAGAGATGGGAGTCCATTTCTACAGCTCTTCATTCTGTGGTGACCTGGCAAATTGCTTTGATCTGTAGCACAGGACAGAAAAAGCTAGATCTTAAGAGACCTTACAGTTTGTATTTTTTGTCTTGTTGGAATGTTTACCTGAGAGTAGTGTGTAAGGAAGCTTGTTGGTACTAACTGGGGGCAAGAAGCCATGTGGAGAAACCAAGGCACCTCAGCCAACAATCTACACAGACCATTGAGCACACGAGTGAAGACATTTTGGAACTTTTAGCTAAACCTCCAACTAAATGCAGCTGTATGCGGGAGCCCAGAAAAGCTTGTGAAGAATCCACAGAATCATGCAAAATGATAAATTGCTACTGTTGGAAGCCACTAAGTTTTGAGGCTTTTGTTATACCATAAAGCAAAACCAAAACGTTAACATAAAGTATCTTCTGAAGTTTGTTTGACGTGTATGAGGCCCAACAATTAAGGCTGTGAACTTAATTGTTCAAAGCGATACATACGTCTCTGCTGAATATTACTACAGTCATCTTTGAAGTACTCCCGTTGGGAAGCTATGCAATGATGCCAGTACCTAGTCCACCCCTCAGAGCAATTTAAAACTCTTTCTGGAATGGCCTTGCACATAGTGGCACTGTGGCAAGTTCACAAATTTAATTGTATAGTTGTCTGTGAGGGAGTTTTTAGCCAGGAAACAAATAACTGTATTTGGAACACCCTCCCGACTCACCTGATCTGGCCCCCAATGACTTTTTTCCTTACTTGAAGATCAAGGGAATATTGAAAGAAAGACATTTTGATGACATTCAGGATATCAAGGGTAATATGATAACAGCTCTGATGGCCATTCCAGAAAAGGAGTTGCAGAATTGCTTTGAAAGGTGGACTAAGTACTGATGTCAATGCATTGCTTCCCAAGGGGAATTCTTCAAGGGTGGCCCATAGTGATATTCAGCAGTGATGTACATAACACTTTTTGGGGGGATGAGTTTGCTAACTTAATTGGCATTCCTTATATTATTTCTGATTTAACCAATTATTTTGTTCTTTCAGCAGTTACTTTTTGAGTGACTAACATGCATTTTGTACTAAGTACAGTAGGAAATAAAAATACAAACACAATATACTTACAGTCATCAAGAGAGATGCAAGTATTGTTGGGATGATAAATGTTAAACGTTTAATACATACATTTTTCTAAAAGATTAGCTTTCTAAGACATGAATTCATGCATGCTTGAAGAATTCAGTGAGAGAACCCTAATTTGAGGTTCATAGTCAAGCTGAGACTTAACAGAAAAACCATAAAACAAAATGAATTGTAATAAGTAATGAGAGAGAGCTTTCAAGTGAAAGGATTATCTTGGGTCAAGATAGACATATGGGACGAAAGAGGTATATTTTATAAGTAACCCGTCCAAATAGTAAAAGGGAGGCAAGCTCAAGCAAAACAAAGATTTGATACAGATGCTGGAGTCTGGTTATTCTATGTGTACCAGGTATCTACTGTAGAACAAGCCATCCCACAATTTAGTTATTTCGAAGAGCACACTTTTTTATTTCTTGTAATTCTGTTGTTTGCTTCTGGAAAGTTTTTCTCCTGGTCTCAGCTGCAATTACTCTTTTGAACTTTGATCACAAGGTGAGCCTCACTCAGATGGTCGTCAGGTGGTGCTAGGTGTCAGTTGGGGCACTTTAGTTCTCTTCCAGCTGATCTCCAATAGATTGGGCTAGGCTTCTTCATAGTTTGGAGGTCTCCACATTCCATGAAGGCAAGGCAGGAACTGCAAGGTCACTTAATGTTAGCCTTTGGAACCCACCCACTGTTACTTCCACCATCTTCTATTTGTCAAATAAAGTCTTAAGGCCAGCTCAGGTTCAAGGATGCTGAGAAAGAGATTTCACATTTTGATGGGAGGCGTAGCAATATCATATTGCAGAGGAGAGTGGAATATAGAGACTTGATTCGCTGGAAGCTATTATAGTAATGGACTAAACTGCAAATTAGAGACTGTTTACTCAGCAGTGAGAATCCAGTTTTGGAACCAGAGATTCATATAGTCAAGTTGTGTTTAAAGAATATAAGCAGGACCTTCATGAGCAAGTTATGTGAAAGGAAGAATAGACTGGAGGTCAGGAAACACAGTAGAAGACTCTGTGGTAGTTTAAGTCAAGTTTTACATATACATATGCAGTATATTTATATGGAAAATATACATTTTGTCTGTAATCAGTGTTTGGTTTTTAGTTTATAGATATGCCAGATGTAATAAACTCTCAATGACATTTGAATCCTTAAACAGTGTAACATAATTATCTTTCTTCTCTTTCCATTTTCTAACAAAGCATAAAAGTCATGTATAATCTGTTTATATTCTTAAACATTTATTATTGTAAATACAGTTAATGATATAAAAATACTCCACAGAAATATCTATCATTATCAAGTAATTTTTCTCTGATTGTATTATGGCTCCATCTGAGTAGTTTCATAATTAGTCTGACAAGATTGCATAGAGACAGCTAAGCAAATATTGCATAGAGGCAGCTAAGCACATATGATATGAATCTACTCAGTGGTTTTGGTGTGCTTATGACCTGGCTGGCTCACCCAAAATTCCTAAGCATAGAACATGAGCAATTATGCCAAACCATTCTGGTGGTCAGGAGGTTAGAATAACAACAATAACGAAAATAATTTTTGCCTCAGAAGAAGAAGTAAATTTTTGTCTTTTAGTCTACCTGTTTCCTTTTTGCCTTATATTTAAAGACAAATGAATGTCTATAACATGTAATGGGGACAGAGAAGATTATCATTAATAACTAGAAAAGAGAATTCTGCAGTTTAAACAGTGAATGTTGGCTCCTCATAACTGAGCTAAATCTGCTGATGTAGAGAAGCCAGAGCAAATGTCAAAAAGTATACACTGATTTTTAGTGTATACTTAATAGAGGTATATGCTTAATAGAAGTATAATTTAAGTACTATAAAAGTTACTCTTGTAAGGGTAGAGTTGAAATATATTTAGTATGTTCGCAGAGTTGCTCAACCATCACCCAAATCTAGTTTCAGAACATTTCCGTCGTCTCTCCCACTTTCAGTAGCAGACAACTATGACTCTGCTTTTGTCTCTTTTCTGGATATTCGATGTAATCAGGATCATGCAGCATGTGGGTTTTTTGCTTCAGACTTCTATCACTCAGCAGGTTTTGGAGGGCTTTTGAGGTTGTAGCATGCCTCAGTACTTGGTTCCTTTTTATTGCTAAACGGAATTCAATTATGCACAGTTTTGATGTTACATTTTGCCTGTGTCTCTCCAGTATTGTGGAACATAGGCATTTTGGGTCATTCCACTTTGAAAAAATGAAATAGCTGTGTTATTTCTAATGCCGTTTAACAATTAGAACAATTTCTATACAGCTTCCCTCTTCTCATGCCATTAGCAGCTCTCTGTAGATTGACCCTTTTAAAGACAGTTTTTGAGAATAAATTTGCAATTTTTAACTCCTCACATCTTTCGTATTTATAAAGAATTTCCCAATAGTAAAATATCTCTCTTCTTCCTAAATGAACATAAACCATAGTATTTTGGCAGAGAAGATACTTAATGAATTTCTGATCTTTTTGCTTGCAGCGAGTGTATTCAATATGTGTGTTAGTTGCCAATAAAATCGAATATATTATTTTAACATGCTATTAAGATATAATTTGTGATATTCGGGAAACTATTATGGGTCAAATATTGTCAATATATGACTATAGGTTGTTAGCATAGAAATAAAATTAATGTGAAAGTTGCATTTTGTTGAAAAAATACACCATAAGATATAAAAAGCCCAATATGCAAGTGTTAATTTCAGTGCATATTTGTTTCTCTAGCATTTGTGGAATCCAGCATCTCGAACGAATAGGAAAGAAGCTGAATCTCTTTGACTCTCTTTATTTCTGCATCGTGACATTTTCAACTGTGGGATTTGGGGATGTCACTCCTGAAACGTGGTCATCAAAGCTCTTTGTCGTTGCCATGATCTGTGTTGCTCTTGTGGTTCTACCCATACAGGTAAACATAACCTTGTGAAATCTATCCTTATACATTATGTAAGAAAACTCTGATCTCCCCCCCCTTGTTACCAGTGATAGCTCACATCTGTTTTCAGTTCTTCAAAATGCTTTCTTTTCAATATAGATAATTATAGGATGATAGACCAAAGACATAAACTTGAGAATTATTTCTCTTCATTCTTAAAGATAAATTCAAAAGCAACATACCATGATGAGAAAATATTGAATATATATGTTGGTCAAACAAAAATTGAAAATGATACATAAATATTATGTTGTGACCTTGGGGAGTGTATAGGAAGTTTGTGAAGGAACAGAGATACAAAATGGAACTAAGAATACCTAGATGCTTATTTCCAATCCTAGTGCCCATGGATTGGCAGCCCAAAGGCAGGATATGTTGTTGTTGTGAGCCCTTGAGTCAGTTCTGGCTCATAGTGACCCTATAGGACAGAGTAGAAATGTCCCATAGTGTTTCCAAGGAGTGGCTGCTGGATGTGAGCTGCTGATGTTTTGGTTCACAGGCAAGCTCTTAACCACTGTGCCACCAGAGCACCAAGGCCAAGTATAGGAAATGCAGATCAAACCTGCATGTTTCATCATGCAACGTTTGACCATCAGGTATCTAAATTCACCTTACATAGGTTCAACAATGACCTTCCCATTCCTCACCATTCATGCATTTCTCCCTCTAGATGTCCCTCTCCTGTAAACCATACTTATCTTGAGTACTAGTTTCTGCACAGCTAGAATGTGGCCTTGGGTCTTGAGGTAAGGATAGCTCTCATTTGATTAATGTGGGCTGAAGTTAGCACAAGAATTTGGAAGAAATGCAGATGAGGCTTTTTTACTTTTTCACTCAACAGATGACAGTTCATGGCTGTACACTGTATTTGACATAAAACACGGACACAGACCTCTTAATGATCTGTTTTAGTATAATAGGAAAGTCGTGTTATTTTGTTTCCTTAGTGACATGAAGCCCCTGGAAGGCATTTGCAGCTTTGTCAGCAATGACATGCAAAGTCTGTTGTTGAAGAAACACTTGTAATTCTAATCTCAATGAGTTCTGTCTATGAAATTGAGTATTTCTTATAAGCAATAGACACCTTGCATTGATTTTAATTTTCATGTCTAGTGTTTTTCATTCAAATGTAAAAATATATTACAGTTTGAACAGCTGGCCTATTTGTGGATGGAGAGACAAAAGTCAGGTGGTAACTATAGCCGACACAGAGCTCAGACTGAAAAGCACATTGTTCTGTGTGTCAGCTCACTGAAGATTGATTTGCTTATGGATTTTTTAAATGAATTCTATGCCCATCCAAGACTACAGGTACATTTCAGTTATGTTATGCGTTATACTGGGTCATGCCTAATAACATACTGTCAAACTCAGTTAACTGATGGTGCAGCTTGCCTTCTGGAGGATTTATATAGACACATTTAGAAAGAGTAACTGAAGAACTACAAATATAACCAAGAACATAGAAAAAATGCTGGAGGAATGCACAGACTTTTAAGTTTCTATCTGTATCTATGGTGAGAAGACAGATGGAATTATGTTAATGCTACAAGGAAAGGGTTTTCTTTGAATTAAAAGGATTTCTTTTTTTTTTTTTTTTCCCTCTCGGGTAAAGCATAAATCATATTTTTATGAAACAGTGAATTTTAACATAAAATGCAATAAAACAGTGAAGTAGTCATTTCAATATCATCTGCTCATTTAAATACTTCTAGGTTTTATCAAGTATTAACTAATCAAAAATTGGAAGTTCCTTTCTTCTGTTGTTGCCTGGAGTCTAACTAGATCTATTTATAGAGGCAATAAATGACCAAAAATTGGACAGTGACTAGGTGAATTGAGAACAAACATGAACATAGAAAAATCTCTTCATCTGTCTAGAAAGAGAAAAATCCTCAGATAATTCCTCCACTTGTTAAGGCATTGTGCCAGTGTAGACTCAGGCACACTCCTTTCCTGCTTCGTGCACTTGGTTTAGTCCAGATAGCAAAGAGCTGTTTGAAGGTCTTGCATTTCCTCAATGAATTTGTTTTAAAAGATTGGCTAATCCACAGAGATCAAGATAAAAAAAATCAAACCCATAGTTATTGAGTTGATTTCAACTCATAGCAGCACTGTAGAGCAAGATAGTGCTGAGTATATGAGTATACCTAATTATCCTCTTAATAAAAGGAAAAAGATTGTTTCATGAATGTATTTGAGAATTTTTTAAATAATATTTTATATATTAAAAAGGCTTATTCATAAGTGAAATGTTAATTGCACAATATATTCTTTTGTTGTTATGCAAATGTATTTTCATTTTCTTTGAGCGAATTCAGGGATTTTTTTACATACTTCTATTGAAAAATTTCCAGAGTTCACATTATACTTAGAAAAGCTATTTGGGAGAAAATTTTATCCCAGAAAACGTTATAGAAATTTACTTTGTCTAATCCCAGTATGGAAACCCTGGTGTTGAAGTGGTTTAGTGCTCTATCTGCTAACCAAAAAGTCTGCAGTTCAAATCCACCAGGTGCTCCTGGAAACTCTGTGGGGCAGTTCTTTGCTGTTCTGCAGGGTAGCTGTGAGTCGGAATTAACTTGATGGCACTGGATTTGGTTTGGTTTTGGTAATAGTAATGTGGAAAATCCTTAAAAATTTAAGAGCTCTCACAAGATGTATTTTAGGATAATAACATGGAAAAAATTTAGTAGACAACATTAATACCTGTAGTTAGTTCTGAATGATTTCATTGCTATCTTCACTATTTCCTCAAAGGAAAAAACATATATATGTATTTTTTAAAATATTTGTTCTGAAACTCTTATGTTTAATTTCCACTGTCAATATTATCATTATTTTTATGGCACTGGGTATAGATATTCACCAGAAATTTAAAATTATTAGTTCATAGCAATGCTACCAGATTATAATATCACAATTTTGATTCTAAGAATAATATTTAAGCACTCTTGCCTGAGATTAATGTGTATTTTAGGATCAGCCTATAGTTATAACTGAGAACTTTAATGAGTATTAGTGTTAACCTTCTCTTAATGGTAGTAATATGATTGAAGTAGATCCTGCCAAATTTGTTGATCTGTGGCATTTTTCTCTCTTAGATATATTTTTTAGTACAGTAATGTTATTCAATATATATCTAGATTGTAACTATGAATTTTTGTTTGTCAGCAAGAATTCGTTACAGTTTTATCATGCTTGAAAACTCTCTTGGGTACTTTATTTACCTGTTAAGTATAAAAAATAATATTTGTATCTCATGGCACAATTTGTTTTGGATAGGATTATTATGTGGTGATTTTGTGTCCTACTGAAATGGATGTGCAAGTTCGCAGGGTACTACAGATCCCAATGTGGTCCCAAAGAGTTATCTACCTTCAAGGTTCAGCACTGAAAGATCAGGACTTACTGAGAGCAAAGTAGGTATTCCTCATCTATGTGCCATCTCACAGTCAAGTTTCAAGTGCTTTAATTTTTGCTTCCTCCACATTTTAGCAGGGTTCAGTGTCACAAGACGTCCTCAAGTGTTTTGAATATAGAACTTAATCCTGGTGTTGTTGAGTGACTTGTAGAGTGCTGTCCAGTCAGTTCTAACTCACAGTGACTCCACATGTAGAGTAGGGTAGAGTAGAATAGAGTAGATCTGCCCCATAGAATTTCCTAGGTTATAATCTTTATGGGAACAGATCACCAGGTCTTTGTCCTGTGAAGCCTCTGGTTGAATTCGAACCACCAGCCTTTCAGTTAGCAGCCAAACACTTAACCATTTGCACCACAAAACCACCCAAAGCCATTTCTGTCAAGTTGATTTCAGCTGATAGAGACCCAACAGGATAGAGCAGAACTGCCCTATAGAGTTTCCAAGGGGCTGCCAGCCTTTTGGTTAGCAACCAAAGCACTTCACCACCATGCCACCAGGCCTCCTGAATGTAGTAATATTGTTAAATTGAAAGACTGAAAATATAAAATCAGTGTGTTTGTAACTGTTTTCCATCTTAATGTCACTGCAAGGATATCCACATAAGTCAAGGATAAGTGTGGCATGATGGCGTGGTGTAATTTTTTCAACCTGTCAGAGATGAGCTGACTTGTTTAGCCTTACTTTCAGAGGAGTCTCCAGATCCATGGATACCACTGTTATTTCAGAATGAAAATTTGATCTCAACATTATGTGAGATACCAAAAGAGTTTGGGTGAGTTTTAAACGTTGAAGAAGTTGTAACACATACTGGGCCGAAAACACTTGTGTTACAGGGATCAAAGAAAAATTTCCTGGGATCTGGAGGAATTACAAAGGTGACAGATTCTGGTTACTTGTTCTCTTTTTGTTATGCCAACCAACATGGCTGGAGAGTGACATTGTCTTACAGATGAGTCACGGATTGGGAGGGCTGATACCACATGAGCTGGGTGAAAGAGAGTATGAATGGGAAGACTCTGGACAGCAGGGAATTAGGGTTCATGCAAAACCACGTCTGGGATTTCAGAAGCCAGAAGAGATCCTTAGGATGGGTAGCTTTGCTCCATGTTTTCTTTTGTGTTTCAAGTTTTAAACATTTCTTCATGTTTATCCTTGAGGTTTTTTTTTTTTTTTTACATATTTTTTTAGACCAAGTCATCTCCTCCCTGAATTTTCTGGTATAACTTTTTTTCCTCCTCTATTTTTTTAGGGTGTGTGTGTATGTGTGTATGTGTGTAATACATGATTTTTTTTTTATTCAGTGCATGTTGTGTAGGGAAGGGACCACAGGAAAAAAATGGAAAAAAAATAAACGGCTTCATGGAACAGATTTCCAGCCTCCTTTATGTTGCTTTATCCTTCAAGTAATGACTAGATTCCTGAGAACAGGAACTTGGACAGTACTTTAAATTTATATACAATAGGTTAATAAAACAGAGATTCTTACACTGCTTTAATAACTTAAAAAGTAACTATAAGTTGTCAGGATATAGTGAATATAATGACACATAACAGGAAAATTAAGCTTCTTTGAGATTATGTTAGTCTTTTTGGTGCATTAGATACCTGACATACGTTGTCACTGCTCATATCAGTTCTGTGATAAGTCAGATTCTCCAGTACTTCAATTAAACTTTGGTTTTATGTTGAGTTCCTTTGCTATCTGTATTCATTATGTGGGAGCACTAAAGAAATGGTTCCTTAGAAGTTAATGTAACTCACTATATTCATCTGTGCTAATCATTAATCTGCTTAATTTATTGTGTAAGGGTAAAACCATTCACATAAAAAGAATCATAACTATCATTCTGGGTTTATGTGAGACGTGAAAACTTTTTACCACCTAACAATCTAAACTATTAGAATCTAAGCTACATGCCACTTTGTATTAACATAACTCATTATTAAAAGTATTAAATGATTGCTTAGCAAAATTAATCACCTTTACAAGAAGCATTCCCACATAGTAAAACTTAAAAAGGAAAATAAGGGAATGAGGGTAAGGAAGCCATAGCAGACTGGTAATACCCAAATGATGGAGTGATAAAGAAGTTACAGTAACACAGTATTTTTTATGTTTATTTATAACCCTAATTTCATATAAAAAATAAGTGATTTAATGTTAACTGATACATTCTTCAAAACAATTTCCCATGCAAGGAACAAGTAGGATTCTCCAAACAAGTTTTAAAGGTCAGTGGCATGAGTTTCGAATTGCTTTGTAAAAAATGATGTTTAGAAAATGTTATTTATTTCACAAATAATCTTAGTAACCATTGCTCTACACTTCTCCTCAACTGTTCAGTTTGGTCAGATTTTATGGACTTTGATTTTCCTCTCAGTAGAAAATATATACATATATTTAAAAGATTTGTTTTATCACTGTTAACTAGTAAGATAAATCATTACTCATTTTTAAAATAAAGCATGCTTGTAGTTTTGGAATATTATCTATCAAACCCTGAAAGGTACTCTTTAACTGTATTGCTAAAATTTAAGAAATTTGAAACTTACATAATTGGGAAGGGCTTGGGGTCAGGATAATGAATCTTCTTCAGGAAATATAAAAGCATAGGAGATTTTGACTTCTGAATACTGAGCACTTCTGTTATCAGTCTATTTGATTGAGACACTGTAGTTAAGATACAATGGTAAAATGAAGGCTAATAGTATCTCTTTAATCAGATCATATTTACAAAAATGTAACTAATCTTAAAAGAAAATAAAATTTGCTATTACTTATTTTTCTTAAAAACTATTCAGGTAGATGGTAAATCCCACATGTTTTCCTCAGGGAAATTTCATTTTTGAATATAGCCATGACCTTCAACTTTCATGGAAGCTTCAGGACACACATACTTTACATGTACTTTGCCTGCAACACATAGACTAAGCGTTAAAATGCTAGTTTTGGACAGTGTGGGTATTCCAGTGTGTGATCATTTGATTTTTCTGTCTGCATTCAGGATGGACGATGCTGAGGCCTGTTTTATTCTGAGCAGCCGTTGTGAAGTAGATAGGACATCATCTGTAAGTTTGTAAAATCTCCTTTTGTAAGTTATACTTTCCACTTTAGAATATATATATTATAATTAATTAATTTTTTATTTACCAGCACTAATTATTGGTGAATAGTAATTTTACTGAGCTAGGTATTTCTAAGCTAACTTTACCACGTAATAAGAGTACTTCCATTGTTTACTGTGTTAACTTGTGTGTCTTTAAAGTCATTTTCCAATATTGCTTGGGTTTTCTGTGGATCAGAATGAAATGAATCATGTATAAACAGAATCACACCTTGTTTATGAGGTATAATCTAAAAAACGAAGCTGATAGATCAGGCAAACTACATCTGAATTAACTGGAGAAATGAAAAAAAATGCATTTGTGAAAATTCAGAGTATCTCAAATGAGGACTGGGAATCTAAACATTTCTTTAAAGATACCCAAGGGATTCTGAAGCAGAGCCCAGTTTGGGAACCTTTAGCCTGTATGATTTTTTTTTTTTTAAGATCTAAAGCTCTATGGGCTTTTAACTGAATTAAATTATATAAGCTAACCAAATCATAACTTCTATTTTTCAGATGTATTTTAATTTTATTATTCTTATTATTTTTTAAAAAACATATTTTATTGTGTTGCTGAGTAGGTCCTGTTACCTCCTGTGTTTTCTTAGCCAATGAGTCTACCTCAGGTCACATCTAGAACACAAAAAAATGACAATATTTGGTCGCTTCTGCACACCCCAGAAAAAAAAAATATGCATAGGTCTTTCCAGTACCTATCTTGCCCTTTTTGGGTTATCTATTAGACATGTTCTCAGTTACATTGATTTAAGAGCTGTAAATTCTGACTGTAGATGACTCTATTGCCCTCACTCTATTTGCGTATACTTTTTATTCGTTTTTAAATTGACTTTCTGCTCCTTGATTTCAAGAAGCACTAGACCAAACAATTGAATGTAAAGTTTGTAAAATACTTTCTTACATATATAAAATATATATTTCCATAAATATGGAAATTATAGTGGCATAGTGGTTAAGAGCTACAGCTTCTAACCATATGGTTGGCAGTTTTAGTCCACCAGGTACTCCTTGGCAACCCTGTGAGAGCAGTTCTGCTGTGTCCTAAAGAGTCATTGTGAGTCAGAATTGAATGGACAGCAATGGATTTGGTGTATCTCTTTATCAAATCCATCTGCCTCTGTATTGTCTACAGTTGCTACTGAGAATACTTATAATTCTTCTGGAATCTGTATATTGGATTCCATGGAGTTGAGATGAGCTACCCAAGCCATTGGTCTGAGATCTTTGAAGCTTAAGCCTTGAGAAAACTGATTTTCTAATGTCACCTTTTAGTCAAACTGTAGCCTATTAACTTAGTAAAACCATATTGCCTTAAGCATTGGGTTCTTTTGAAGAATTACCTATATGCAGTCAGTTTCTAGAAACAGAAACTCTAAGATCAGATTGGAAGCTGTGTTTTAGGGTATGCTGTTACAATAAAAGACCTTTCTGGACTTGGTTCCATAGCAGTGTTGCTAAAACAGGGTATAAGACTCTTTGAAAATGCTTTAACCTTTGAAATGATAATTCCTTAGTTGATATGTTACCCTGATTTGCAAATTGTGTACTAAATCAACTTCAGTTAATTTCTCTTACTTGCTTAATATGATTTTTGTTTTAACATTACCTTAATTCAGAACAGAGCATCCTGAGCTTACTTATGCAAGACTCTCAATACATGCTTTCTGGGTTCTGCATATAGTAGGTATTCCAACTGTATTTATTGAATACTTGAATTTTAATTGAATTAAATTTGCCTTATGTTTCTATAATTATTTGACTTCTACAATTTTGTGTCTTGTGCTCTTCCTGAGGTAAATTGGTTTTAAAATACTCTCAGTCTTTCAGTATCTTCAGTACATTTGTGTAACAGTGAAGGGATATGCATTAGAACTTAAATGCATAATGTCTTCTAAAGTGCCCTTTACAATGAATTTTGTAGTTTTCCGTTAAACACTTCCATTTTCTCCTGATACTGTACTAAATTGACAAGAAACAAAGAGAAAGGTCTACATCCATAAACAAAAATATTGGTAGGTGAGACAACACTTACACCATGCTGAAAACTAGAAAACAGATGGATGAGTGGTAACTGACTTAGCAGACAGAAGGAATCTGAATTTAAGCTCAGAGAGGAAAAATAAGAAATAAAACAGAAGCAGGCTGCTCTGTGCAATGGAACTTGAAACATCTCAGGAATTAGAGGCACCAGATGCCTCTGGAAATAGGGTTGCTTGTAGGACTAAGCACAAGAATAGTGGTTCAAAGTCTGTAATAAGTGCAGTTAGCTTCTCTGATCCTCTCTCTGCAACCATGGCTTATTACTTTTCTCATCAAAGGAGAAAAGATTTACGATTTGCAGAATTTAGTTACAGAGAAACTGTCTAGAAACAGAGGTACAGCTGAGGGTCTGTGTACCATGCTAAAATCAGGAGAATTAAAAGCAAGTTGGCTCAGTGATGTGAGAAACATGCTAAATGGCTGCAGGGTCCTGAGAGACAGATCCCTTGTCTTCACTGAGTTGAGTTTGAAAGAATTTTCTACGGGGGAAGTGATCCATCAGAAGACAAAATGCTTATATAGTTAAAGTATGGGTTTATGTGTGTGTATGTCTATTCATATGCCAATAGTCCTCAACTTATGGTGTATTCAAGTTATGACAAGCTGCATTTAGGACCGTCTTTTTTTTTTTTTTTTAATATCATTAATAGTGTGTACTGCGTATAATGTTTCAGCATGTAATTTGCTGATGTTATTTTAAGATGTTCACTCACAGATATTTAATGTTATGATTTAGTGCTCAATACACTGCTGTAGGGTAGGCTATGAAAACAAAATAAATATTCATATTAATGAAACAATGAAAAAGAAGAGTAAAAAAGTGAGGCAATTAAAGGATTGGTAATGGGGAAACAATATTCATATAGTCAGAGTTTAAGCAAGAGAACTGAGGAGAGAATATTATTTCGTAGACTGTGTAGTCGAAATAAAAGGTCCACACACTGAAGCGTAATAGCTAGAAAAATACCACCACCGAAAACAAATGACATGAAATAGGTGGAGAGAGGAATAAAAAACAGAAGAGACGGATGTGAGTGAAAACAAGAAGAGAAAATAAACTTCACAACTAAGTACTGAGATTCAAACGGTCTTCAGATTTCTCAATAATAATACTAGAAGACAATAGGACAGTGTTTTCAAGATTCTGAAAGAAAATAGTTTTCCTTTAGAATTTTGTATCTTGGCAAAATTTCAATCAGGTGAAAAGGTGCTTTTGTTCTTAGGTGCCACACAGTTGGTTCTGGCTGATAGTGAAATAGTGAATCTAACTACAACAGAAGGAGATAAGTTGCCCACTGCACTGCCACCCTCACAATAATTATGTTTGAGCTCATTGGTGCAGCCACTGTGTCACTCTATCTTGTTGAAGGTCTTCCTCTTTTTCGTTGACCCTCTGCTTTACCAAGCATGATATTCTTTTCCAGGGACTGGTCACTCCTGCTAACATGTCCGAAGTATGTGGGACAAAGTCTCCCATACTTGCTGGTAAGGAACATTCCAGCAGTACTTCCTCAAAGACAAAATTGTTTGTTGTCCTGGTAGTCCATGATATATTCAATATTGTTTGTCAAGATCGTAATTCAGTTGCATCAGTTTTTCTTTATTTGCCTCTATTAATTGTCCAGCTTTTACATGGATAAGAGGCTGTTAAGAGCACCATGACTTGGGTCTGGCTTGCCTCCGTCCCTAAAGTGACATCTTTGCTTTTTAGCACTTTAAAGAGATCCTTTTTTTTGACAGATTTGCCCAGGGCAATGTTTCCTTTGGTTTCTTGTCTACTGCTCGACATCCTTGACAGCTTCAGTCTTTTTCTCTGTTGATCACGGTGTTGCTCTGTGGTCCTGCTGAGAGGATTTTGTGTTCTTTATGTTGAAATGTGGGACACACTGAAGGCTGTTGTCTCTCATCGTCATCAGTAACAGCTCCAAGTCTTCATGTGATTTCTGCCATCCTTCTATCACCAATCCTATATTTTCAAACTACTTTTCCTTCTTCTTTATCTCCAACTGTTTCCTCCCAAACACCAGTAATTATCAGTCTATCTTGACTGTGTGTTTGATCAAACTCAGATTACAGAACTTAATAAAAACAATCAGTGTTTTCATCTTTGGCCTTTGTGTTTGGTGTGTAAATTTGAATAATTATGTAACTAGTCTTCCTTGTAGGCATATGGAAGTATCCTATAACTGGCAGCATTGTGCTTCAGGATAGAAGGATAATAGATATTAACAGTTATTCAAGATTTCAAAAAATGTACTACTCTCAGCATGCTGCTGGGAGATGTGTTTTACCCAAACAGGGGAATGAATGAACAAAGATTATCCAACATAGAGGAGGGAGTAGGAATTCTCAGGGTTGTGGTGAAAGGGAATTTTAAGGCAACAGCTATGAAGCAGTGTCAGAGTGCAAACACTGTGACCACAGCAGTGAAGGGAGTGCTTTGGGAGAGCTGCCTTTCAGAAAATAAAAGAGGTGAAGTTGATTCTCCCAAATGGTTGAATATATTAGAGGAGACTAGACTTTGGGGTGTATTTTGAATTTCAGTATGTGATTTAAAAACTAAGGAAATAGAAAAAGAAATAATTACAACTCCAGATGAAAACAGATTATTCAAGGTTTGAAATATAATTATAGCATTCACCATACTTTACTGTGAATAAGAGTTGTAATAACATCATAACAAAGTGAACACTGAATATAATGTCACCAAACATTATTATTGAACTATCTCTGAAGGATGGGTAAAGGGAAACAGGAAGAACTGCAGTGTGGGGACAAGAAAGTGATCTCTTTTATCTATAGTAGAAAGTCAGTAGCTAATGTTTAAAATGGAAAAATGAAGAAATAGTAATAAAGTCATATTTTGGAATATGGAAGCAAATAATAGAATAATCATTTTTGTGGATTTAAAATGACTGCTTCTATGAAGTGGAAATATGGAATGTGAGTAGGTAAGAGATTATGATTTATGGAATTCACATGTCTTTTTTACCTTGTTAAGTGTGTAATTTTTGTAATTAGATAGGCTCTGAAAAAGTATCTCTGTCTAGGAAAAAGCTCACTAGTAATAATGGAGCTTTGTTTTGTGGAGGTTAACAGACTCCTCTTCCTGCCAGCTTCACTTAACTCGTAAGGTGCCAATAAAAAGATGAGTGAATTTGAACTAAATAAACTTTTATAAACTTTAGTATGTTTAATTAAACACTTATTGAAGAACTGAATTAATTATTCTATGTTTTTCATACCTGTGAATCAAGAAAAGAAAATATAAAGCATGCTCCCACAGCTGCTGTACTACAGTAAACAGCTTAGTGAGAAAGGTACTGTATAGCACCTGTGAACAATTTATTGCAGTAGCAAAAGGTCAGTAGGTATAGGGAGAGCAAATGAACACCGTGACCCATCAGAGAAGTCAATAACAGAGTTTAGGTTATCTTGAGCATACGGACAAGAAGAATACTATCATCGGGTTTTGGTAATTGAGAGTCCCAAGTCTTGCAGACAGAAAGGGTAAGGGACAGTAACAAATGCCCGTACGCAGCCCTAAGTATTCAGTATTTCTGTTCTTTGGCAAAGATTAGACAGTCTCTGAATTATTTTATGTATGGGTACATTGAGAGGAATTCATGGTAGTGTCTACAGTCCTTAGGGAAGCACGAATGTGTAGGGACTTGAAAATGGATGGTGAACTATTCTATCTGTGCTCATACCTGCTTAGAGCAGTAGGCAATTGCTCACCTGTTTTTGAAATCATTGTTACCTACATGGGGCACAGTGATGGAAATAAAAGGATTTATTTAGAAAAATGTAAAAGCCCTGAAAAATTATGCACTATTCTAATTACCTAACAGTGTTATTGTAAAAGACATCATGTTTCTGGTAATGCATAATCTTGCATGTTAGGTGTGATGTCTTAGGAATGACTCAGTATAGTTTCTTCTGAATGCAGGACTGCATGATTTCCGACAGAAATGTTGGTTGACTAATGCCCACAATCAGCCTCAGTGTTTGGTTTAAACTCTGTACTTTTATCTCTCAGAGATTGAGAAATCTTTTCTCTTGTTTGTGCAGTGTCTAGGTCATCTTGTTTGATTTCTATCTTTTGGTATAGACTATGTGGTCACTACCTAAGGACTTGGCTTAGATAATAATAATCCTTGTCAGTTGAACTATTTTAATTACCTCTCCGTTCTATTTGGGAGATTGTTGTAGGAAGACAGTAAAGAACTGAAGCCTTGGTGTTACAGTAGTTAAGAGCCTGGCTGCTGACTAAAAGGGTCAGCAATTCAAATCCACCAGGCACTCCTTGGAAACCCTGTGGAACAGTTGTACCCTGTCCTGTAGGGGCACTGTAAGTTTGAAGCGTCAGGAAGGCAATGGTTTGGTTTGAGGCTCCTCCTCTGTAATTATCCAACCTGGGTCGGATCCGACTTGACGGCACTTGACTTGGCTTGGCTGGGTATATACAGTTTAATCAGTTAATATACACTAAACCATTCTTGTACTTCAGTTAAAGAAAAATGAACTCTTTAGAATTTGATCTATAATATGATTAACTCAGTGTTGCTTCTATTTTCATGTTTCTAGTGAGCTGAGAGTCATGGCAAGGCTGAGAGGCTTGTTACCAGGTCTCACCTGATGAGAGGCACTGTGCTTGGCCAAAGACTGGTAGCTCTCTCTAATTTTAATGAAGTTCACTCACATTAAAGAATTGAGTCATGTGAGTTTACCTGGGGATATTCTCTCTCCATCCTGTAAGGAATGGTCCTCCTTAATGTGACTTGAGAATAAGATCAGTTACATAAATCTTGCGGAAATACTCATAATTGTTAAATGAGTAAGAAAAGGGCCCAAAACAAAGATTACCTTCTTCAGTTTTAAATACAAAATTAATATTTGAAATTAATAACATTTGAATGATTTCTCAAAGATCTAGGTGAAACTCGTGAGAACCAGAACTCTATGGAAATACATTGTTTTTCCGCATCTCACAAGTTTTCTGCCTTTGACAGGACGCAGGCTTTCCACATTTTTATTGTTCATTTTAGTGAAAAATATTTAAGCATTCATTCTTATGACAGTTTTCCACCTTGCACAGCTTCCAGCTTTCACAGGTTTTACTCTGTTAATTTAGACTGTATTTTTAAATATTTGTTCCTAGAGTGAATATTATGGGCATTATTTTTAAATCGATTAGATTTCTCTTTTAATATTTTTATCCCATGCCTATGCATAATGAATCTGTGATTATATATTATACATAAGAAATGCATTCTGTAAATCTGTGTAGCTGAATTTTTGATACTAAGCATAATTTTAAAGAAATGTTCCTAAATGTAATACTAAATCATTCTACTGTCTTATGAAAATGTTCTTAGCAATTATTTCATGTGACATAGTGCAGCTTTTGAAAAATGTTGATAGCACACTACTTCTAAAGGATATATATATATTCATTTGGAAACCCTGGTGGTGTAGTAGGTTAAGTGCTATGTCTACTGACCAAAAGCTCAGCAGTTCAAATCCACCAGGAACTCCTCAAAAACTCTATAGGGCAGTTCTACTCTGACCTACAGGGTTGCTATGAGTTGGAATTGACTCAACAGCAGTGTGTATGTGTGTGCATGTGAATGTGTGTGTGTGTGTATGTACTCATTTAATATTGTTGAGTTTACAAGATTAAATAAGTAAATTCTTTTGCTCTTTTTATAGCAACAGTTTCATAACCAGGCAGAACATGGTCTATTCTCATGTTAATCTGTGTACATTTTCCTGATTATTGGGAGGGGAGGAAATCTGAGTAATATCAAAATGAAAAAAACAGTAGATATTCCAAGTGATTCTTCTATAAAATATACATGCCTAGTTTTTAAACTTCTGGCTTCCTAGAGAAGCCCTGGTGCCACAGTGGTTAAGAGCTTGGCTGCCAGCCAAAAGGTTGGCAATTAAAATCTACCAGTCTATCCTTGGAGACTCTGTGGGGCAGTTCTAGTGTGTTCTCTAGACTCTTAGGAGTCAAAATTGACTAGACAGCAACATGTTTGGGTTTTTGGCTTCTTAGAAGTGAAAAGATAATTAAATACATAATGACACCCATACCATTTATGATTTATCTTTCACAGTTTAGAATATTTGAATACACACATACTACATATTTCTTACAACAGCTCTGTAAGGAAGTTATAACTGTCTGTAGTCTCCAATGTGTAGATTAATAAAGCAAGACACTGGTTAGCAATTTTATTTAACCTTTTTAGCAACCTGTGATTAGTGGCTCACAGACCTAGCATTTGACTACACTCTATCTGACTCAAAGATGGTGTTACTGTCAGAGGGGGAAAACAACAACAGCAACAACAACTTGTACCAGTTTGTTACCTTTTCCCTTAAATGTCAGACACTCATTTTTCCCTGATTATTGCATGCATTTTAGAACATATGAAATCTTAGAACAGGAAGCAATCACTATTCAAAATGTATTCTTTTCAAAATGCTGCTCCTTTCAGACAACATGAGAAAAGAACATAGATAAAATGATTGTGATTTTTGCTCTTCTCCTTTTTAAAATATTTGTTTTGTTTCAAGCTGATCCATTTGATGCACTGAAACATTTTAGTACATAATCATTTGTGCTATGCCAAGCATTCCCAAATAAAATGTGCCTTACATTCTTTAGGGAGATGTTGCAACTTTATTTTGCTTTTTATTCAGCATAGTAGTTAAAAAATCTTTTCTCAAGATGCCCTTTATTCTCAGTGTATAAAATCACAGAATTAATTTTTTTTGTTATGCTTCAGTGAAAGTATACAGTCCGAATAAAAATTGCATGCCTGTCTGCAGCTCCATCTGCTCTCCACAACCAGTGACAGCACATTACTCCTTTTCTCTCCATACATCTAGTGTCCTCTTAACGAGCACCCGTCCCATCCTCTCCACTCTCTTCTCTACCATCTACTAGTAAACCATTAGGACCGTCTCCTATAAATGTATAAGACCATGAAGTACACACACTGTATGCAAACACTATATCCCTGAGACCAGTCCATTCTTGTCTGAAAAGTTGACCTCAGTACTGATTTCCAGTCAGGTCCAGCAGAAGGTCTAGAGGCCATGTTCCCGGGAGACCCTCCTGAATGGCGAACCATGATTTCTGGTCTTTTAGTGAAGTTCTTTAACTGCACATGTCTCTGTCTTGTGTTGCCTCAGGGCCTTTACATTGTGTCCCTCATCACAACTGCATTGGATGGTGGCGGGGCACCATCTGGTTCTTCTGGTCTCGTGTCGATGCACTCTCCCCTTTGTGTGGAGCCTCTGTCTTCTGGGCTCATTTTTCCTTGCGTCTTTGATATTCTCAGCCATCATCTGTTCCAGATGGGCTGGGACCGTTTGTTGTACCTCGGATGGCAGCTTGCTAGCTTTTAAGACCCCAGATGCCACTCACCAATATGGGGTGCAGAAGACTCTCTTAGCAAAAAACTAGTTATGCCAGTTGACGTGTCCTCTGAAAACGTGGTCCCTGGACCCCCATCCCTGCCACTCTGTATTGGGTTGAATTTAGAAAACCTTTCAGTTTATGATGTAGTCCAGTTATGCTGATCTGCTCTTTAATGCATGCTGTCGCTTCTTTCACCTAACCAAATTCCTATCAACTATCTAATCTATGACCAATGCTCTCCCTGCGTCCTCACTCTTGTAGCCATCAGTCGTTTTTTTTTCTGTACATAGTCCATTTTTAAGTCTTTATAGCAAAAGGCTCATACAATATGTGTACTTTTACCACTGACTGATTTCACTCAGCAAAATGTCTTCCATTTGAAATCAGGTTATGAGATGTTTCCTAAAATCATCACTGTTCCTTATCATTGTGTAGTGTTCCATTTCATATATATCCCATAACAAATTTTATATCCATTCATCTGTTGATGGGCACCTGGGTTAATTTTGTCTCTTTCTATTGTAGACAGAACTGCCATAAGCATTTGTGTGTGTGTGTCTGTTCATGTGATCATATTTATTTCTGTAGCATATATTCTGAGCAGTGGCACTGCTGGATTATGTGGTATTTTTATCTCCAGCTTCTTAAAAAAGTGCCAAATTGCTTTCCAAAGAGGTTGTGCCATTTTGGATTCCTACCAGCAGTGTAGGAGAATTCCAATGTCTCGACAGCTGCTCCAGCATTTGTTGTTTAGTGGTTTTTGGATTATTGGAAACCTTGTTGGGGTAAGATGATATCCTACTGCAGTTTTGATTTGGATTTCTCTAATAGCTACTGATTGTGAGCATTTCCTCATGTGTTTTTTGGGTGCCTGGATGTCTTCTTTTGAGAAGAGTCTGACCGTCTCCTTTATTCATTGCATAGTTGGGTTATTTACCTTTTTCTTGTTGGTATTTTGCAGTACCATGTAGATTATGGAAATCAGACGTTTGTTAGACAGTAGTTGCCAAATATATTTTCCCATTCTGTAGGTGGTCTGTTAACTCTCTTGGTAAAGTCTTTGGATGAGCATAAATGTTTGCTTTTTAGTAGTTCTCATTTATCCATTGTCTCTTCTGTTGTTCCTGCACTGTCAGTCAGAATTTGTAGTTTCTCTATTAGAACTTCCATTGTTGCCGCTATATTTTCTTGCATGGTCTTTATCATTTTAGGTTTGATGTTTAGGTCTTTGATCCGTTTTGAGTTATTTTTCATGTAGGTGTGAGATACAAATCCTGTTTCATTATTTTCCAGCTGGATATCCAATTTTGCCAACACCGTTTGTTAAAGAGATTGTTTTTACTCCAGTTCATGACTTCTGGGCCTTGTCGAATATCACGTGTTTATAAGAGGATGGCGATATTTCTGGGGTCTCAATTCTGTTCCATTGGTCTATATGTCTCTTTAACTACCATGGCAGTGCAGTAGGTTCTAAGGTTCTTAGGTCAGGTAGTGTGAGGCTTCCCACTGTGTCCGTCTTCTTCAATAGTGCTTTATTATCTGTAGTTTCTTCCCTTTCCAAACCAAGTTGGTGGTTTGTTTCTCCATCTCATTAAAAAATGACACTGGAATTGTTGCTGGAATTGCATTGTATGTGTAGATCACTTTGGGGGAAATAGACATTTTCACAATAATAAATCTTCCTATCCACAAACAAGGTAGGTTTCTCCACTTATATAAGTTTCTTTCGGTTCCTTGCAGTAAAATCTTGTAATTTCTATTGTCTAGGTGTCTTCCTTCTCTGGTTAGATTATCTTCTTTGGGGGCTATAGAAAGTGGTATTGATTTCATGATTTCCTCTTTGATGATTTCTTTATTGGTGTAAAGGAATTCTACTGATTTACTTATGTTTATTTTATAACCTGATACCTGGCTAAACTCTTCCGTTACTTTCAGTAGTTTATATATGGATTCTTTAGTGTTTTCTATGTATACAGTCATGTCATCTACAGAGAGAAGTATTTTTATGTCTTCTTCACTGATGCAGATGCCCTTGATTTCTTTGTATTGTCTGATTTCCCTGGCTAGAACCTCTGGCATGATGTTGAAGAGAAGCAGGGGGTGGTGCCAAGATAGTGGAGTAAAGCATGTCCCTGCTAAATCCTTAAGCAACTAAAATCCTCATAATTAATTAAAATCCACCAAATAGAGCAATATAGAAGTACTAACCTGTGTGTAGCCAAGTCCGCCAAGTGCCGTTGAGTCGGATCCAACACATGGCAACCCTAGGGGCCAGGATAAAACTGACTCCCAGAGCATTCAAGGAGTGCTTGGTGGATTTGAACTGCTGACCTTGTGGTTAGCAGTGGTAGCACTTAACCCACTACACCACCAGTTGTTAGGGAACCCTAAATATAAAGGGAGCATAGGGAAGATCTTAGGTCTGGGTGGAGATTCTCAGTGAACTGAAGGAAACCCCAGAGGGGAGAAAACCTACCTCAAGCAAATCTTAGCAAGCAAACAGCTCTGAGAAAGAAGAGCTAGAACAAACTTGAATTTGACTATAGAGAACTGCCCCAGCCTAAACATTGCAACTGCAGCCTGCAACCTAGACCTGAAGACGTCCATGTAGAAGGCTCAGAGAGAACAATCAATCTTAAACACCTGAAGAAGCAGACTACCATGGCTTCTGCAAACTCCCCAAATAAAGCGTCAGTGGATTTTCCAGATGAAGAATGATTCCTACAACTATCAGAAATAGAATACAAAAGATTGATGTACAGAGCTGTGTAAGATATAAGGCAAGAGGTCAGGAAAAATGCAGCAGAGCACACTGAAAAACAAGCTGCAAGAAAGGCTTGAGCAGTAAAGATCTGAAATTCAACAGATTAACAATAAAATTTCCAAGCTTGATAATAGAAGATCTAAGGAGCAGGTCTGAGAACATAGAAGGCAGAATTAGTGACCTCGAATACAAAATAAATATCACCAACATACATGAAGAAAAATCAGATAAAATCAATAAGAGTGAAGAATCCCCAAAGGTGATATGGAACATTATTAAGAGAAATAATTTCTGTGTGATCAGAGTACCAGAAAAAGGTGGGATAGCTAAAAATACAGAGTGAATAGTTGAAGACCTGCTGACAGAAAACTTCTCTGCTGTCATGAAAGATGAGGAGATCTCCATTCGTGATGCTCATTGAACCCCATGCAAGATAGATCGCCCCCAAATACACCAAGGATATCATAATCAAGCCTCAGTAAAGCTAGAGACAAGGACAGACTACTGAGGACAGCCAGAAATAACCAAAATATAACCTAAAAAGGTGGGTCATTAAGATTAAGCTCAGAATACTCAGCCAAAATCATGCTGGCTAGAGGACAGTGGGATAACATATACAGAGCCCTGAAGGGAAAAAAAAAATTGTCATCTGAGAATAATGTATCCTAAAAATTTGTCTCTCAAATATGAAGGTGAAATTAAGACTTTTAGAGATAAACAGAAATTAAGGGAATTTGTAAGAACCAGACCAAAATTACAGGAAATATTAAGGAAAGTTCCCAGATCAGAAAATCAATAGCAATAGATATATATTTAAATATCCAGTGCTCGACAGAGCATCTAGGTAACATCAGGGAAGGAAATAATAATAATAAAAAAAAACAGTAACTAAGGGGGTGGAGTCAAGATGGCAGACTAAACACATGTCTCCTTAATATCCTCTGGAAACTAAGGTATGGACTGATAAGTAAACAGAGCCTTCTGGATACCCAGTGAGCCCTAGAACATGGAATGGGACTGTCAGTTTGGACGACAGGCCACTGAACATGAAACTTCTTCTCTTTCACTGATCCCCACCCTTGTTGAATGGCTGGCTCTCACCAAGTGAAGATAACTGTCATTTTTAACTTTTTTTTCTTTGTCTTAACCAGTGGTGGCTGTTGGTCTTTATGGGTAATGAGGCTCATCTGCACTGCTGGCATGATTGGCAGGCAGAATAGCCACAGTCTGAGAGCCCAGCTCTGGATTCGGACACCTCGGCCCCTCCACCCTCTCTTTCTGAGCTTCCGCCATTGATTTGGCTATTTCTCAGTGAGTGGGGAAACTTGTATGGGATGCCATCGTGTTTGACTTGGAGGCAGAGTTACCCAAACAGAGGCTTCAGCAGGAGCTAATTCCCAAGCTGAGAGGCAGTGGCAGCCTGAGGAGTGCTCTCCCAGCAGAAAAGCTGTGTTTAGCACAGTGTAGCCTTACAGGTGGGGCCCAGCAGCAGCTGACAGCAGGACAGTAGCCTGTCTGTACTTTGAACTAGATTACAGCATCTGGGGATGGATAAAGAGGTGCCTCCATTGCCAGCTGCAAAGAAGGGCTTGCACACCTGGGAGCCTGACTGATAAGGGAAGCTGTCAGATAGCTTTTCCCATTCAAAATAAGACTACCTAGAGAAATAACTGTGGCACATCCTGATGGCATCTCTTCCAGCCTTTACTGACCCACATCATAGGGTCAACTGACAGCCCCTCAGTGACTCCATAAGTAGAGCCATGTCTTTGCCAGCCAGGAGGTGAAGCCTACTACCCCAGAGATTCCACTGGGCCCAGTCACTGGAGTACATAGAGGTGACTGATGATCAATTTCCTTCTCAGACCATGCCTCAGCTCCTGTTAAGGTATCACCAGAGAAACTAAACAACCTCTAGATACCCCTAAAGCAACAGACCATCACCAGACACTTAAAGAAAAATCTATACATGGCTCCAGAAAGCTCCCAAAAGAACCAAGGAACTTCCCAGATGAAGCGGCCTTTCTGAAACTACTGGAGGTTGAGTACAAAAAGGATTATGTATAGAGCCCTCCTAGACATTATACAAAATGTAGCAGAGCCAAATAAAAAATGAAGCAAGCTGTTTGAAGTCATGGAACACCAGCATTCTGAAATCTGACAGATAATAACAAAGTTAAAGAATTAGGAAATTCAATTCAAAGCCAAGAGAAAAGAATAGAACAAATGGAAAATAGACTTTCTGACTTTGAAGACAGTGCTACTGACACCAGCATCTATGAGTAGAAATTAGAGAAAAGAAACAAGAAAAATGAAGAAGGATTAAGAATCATGTGGGACTGTATCGAGGACCAATCCATGATTAAGTGGAGTTCTTGAACAGGGAGGGACACCTGAAAGCACAGAGAATATTATTTAGTTGTTGACAGCAAACTTCCTGAAATTATTAAAGAAAAGACCACAGATATCCAAGATGCGTATTGAACAGCAACCACAATATAGACCCCAAAAGAAAGACAGCAGGTCATATTATAATCAAGACGGCACTTGGCTTTGGCTAACAAAATGAAACATAAGCAGACACTCTTAGGGGCAGCGAGACTCAGAGCAAAGCTAATATTTGGAGGGAAGCCCTGTAGGCTTTCGTCTGACTTCTCATCAGGCAGTGGGATGACACATTCAAAACCTTGAAGGAGAAAAACTTCCATCCAAGAATTACATATTCTGCAAAACTGTCTTTCGAATATGAAAATGAAATTAAGAAGTTGACAGATAAACAGAAACTTAGATTTTGAAAAAACCAAACCAAAGTTAGAAGAAATACCGAAAGAAGCTCTTTGCTTAGAAAATCACAACCACTAACTCTGTATTTTAGGAGGCAATACAGGACACATCATCCAGAAACCTATTCAGTTAGGGAAGGCACACAACTCAACCAAAGCAATATAAAAAGAAGTGATCAATGATCGTATCATGAAACCTATGATATTATCATATTAAAAAGAGGGATATACTACAGTACTTATAGTCCTCAAGATGGAGAGGAAGTTAATAACATCTAGAATTTAAAATGGGATTTAAATATAGACTATTAAGGGGAATTATAGGAGTAGCCACAAAGCACAATGAAGATGCAACATATCAAATCAAGAAATGTAATTTACAGGAGTCTCAACGAACACAAAACCAACACTGAAAAGGATGAAAAATCAAAACATAAAGAAGGATGTCCCAGGACAGAATATTAAGAGCAACAGAGAAATATCAACAAAAATGAATACATCAAAATGACAGCACTAAACACATACCTATCAATAATTACGTTGAATGTAAATGGACTGAATGCTCCAGTGAAGAGACAATGAGTGACATCTTGGATCAAAAGACATGACTCGTCTATATTTTGCTTACAAGAAACTCACCTTAGATTTAAAGTTATGAACACACTGAAAATGAAAAGGTGGGAGAATATATACCAAGTTAACAGTACATGAAGAAGAGCAGGTGTGGCAATTCTAATCTAAGATGAAATAGATTTTAATGTAAAATCCAGCATCGTGGACAAGGATGGACACTATTTACTGCTGAAAGGTTCAATACACAAGCAGAACTTAACAATATTAAATATTTATGCACCAAATACTAGAGCATCTAAATACATCAAGGAAATGCTGACTACATTCAAAAACAATAGCCAAAACCAAATAACAAAAAATGGAAATTCAGAGATCTCAAGATATAATTGACAAGTATATGAAAAAGAGGGTCAAATAAAGGTATACATAGACCTTCCAGATGTGGAGGTAGACAAGCAGGTACACTGACTCTGAAGTTTGGAGTACTTTTAAATTAATAAAAGAGATTAAAGGAATAGCCTCAAAAGAAACCTGTAATTCTGCATATGAAAAGGCAATATACAAAAATCACCATTTCAAGAAAATAAACTCTGAAAGCCAGTAAAGGAAACTATGTAAAGAAAAAACACTGAGCACAGACAATGTAATGCACCAAGGGAGCTGTCCACAACACCCCAAAAAGATATCAAAATGACAGTGCTCTTATTGTATTTATCAATAATCATACTGAATGTAAATGGAGCAAATGCACCAATTAAAAGGAGAGTAGCACATAGGATTAAAAAAAAAAAAGACACAACCCATCTATATACTGCTGACAGAAAACACACTTAGACTCAAAGATGCAAACAAACTACAACTCAAAGTTTGGAAAACTATATCAGGCTAATAACATTCTAAGAAGAGCAGGAGTGGCAATACTAGAAGACTTTAAAGTTAAATCCACCATAAGAGATAAAGAGGGTTATTACTGAATGGTCAAAGGCTTATTTCAATAGGAGGATATAACCATACTAAATATATACACACCCAATGACAAGACTCCAAAATACATAAACACTATTTGCATTGAAAACAGAACTAGATAGCTCCATCATAATACTAGGAGACTTTAACTTACTGCTTTCAGTAAAGGACTGAACAGCTTGAAAAAAACTTAGTAAACATGTGATGGATCTAAATGCCACAATCAACCAATTTGACCATATAGATGTATTCAGAAAACTTGATCCAACTGAAGCCAAATATGCTTTCTTTTTTTCTAAGACTCATGAAACTTCAAATATTAGGTCACAGGGTAATACTCAACAAAATTCAAAATATTTTCAGACCATGGCCATAAAACTAGAAATCAATAACAGAAAAAATATGTAAATTAAATAAAAAACATGAAGACTAAATAACATTTTGCTCAACAACTACTGGGTAAAAAGAAGAATCAAAGATGCAATAAGAATTTGTATAGAATCAAATGAGAATGAAGACATATCCTACCAACATCTGTGGCAAACAGCAAAAGCAGTGCTCAGAGGTCAGTTCATCTCAATAAATGCACACATCCAAAAAGAAGAAAGGGCACAAAAAACAGTATTAACTCATCAACTTGAACAACTAGAAAGATCTCAGCAAAGAACCCATCAGGCTCCGGAAAAAAAACAATTAAAATTAGAGCAGAAATAAATGAAATAGAAGATAGAAAAATGATTGAAAGAGTAGACAAGTCCAAAAGCTGATTTTTTGAGATCAACAAAATTGATAAGCCATTGGCCAAAGTGCCAAAAGAAAAACAGAAGAAGAAACAAAATCTGAATTAGAAATGAAATGGGTAATATCACAATGGACCCTGATGAAATTAAAGGAATCATACATACAAGAATACTATGAAAAAATTATACTCTAATAAATTTGAGAAAACCCTGGTGTTGTAGTGGGTTAAGTGCTATGTATGCTATCCAAAAGGTTGACAGTTCAAATCTACCAGGTGCTCCCTGGAACCTCTATGGGCAGTTCTACTCTGACCCCTAGGGTCACTATTGGTTGGACCCAACTTGATGACAGTGGGTTGGGTTTTAATAAATTTGAAAACCTAGAGGAAAAGGACAATTTCTGGAAAAAATACTACCTACCTAAACTGGAAAAATCAGAGATAGAACAACTAAATAAACCCAGTATAAAAGAAGAAATAGAAAAGGTAATTCAAAAGCATCCATTCCTAAAAAGCCCTGGATCAGATGGCGTCACTGCAGAATTGTATCAAACATTCAGAGAAGTGTTAATACCACTACTTCTAAAGGTATTCCAGAGTATAGGAAAGGATGAGATGCTCCTAAATTAGTTCTGTGAAGCTAGTATAACTTTGTTACCCAAACCTGGTAAAGACAGCACAAAAAAGGAAAATTACAGACTAATGTCTCTCATGAACCTAGATGCAAAAATCTTTAACAAAATCCTAGCTAACGGAACTCAACAACACATCAAAAAAATAGCTCATCGTGACCAAGTAAGATTCATACCAGGGATGCAGGGATGGTTTAACATAGCCAAGCCAAGTGCCGTCGAGTCGGATCCGACTCATGGCGACCCTAAAGGAAAACAATTAATGCAATCAACTACATATACAAAATCAAAGACAAGAACTATCTGATCCTATCAATTGATGCAAAAAAAAGACATTTGATAAAGTCCAACACCTGTTCATGTTAGAAACTCTCAGAAAAATAGAAGTAGAAGGGAAATTCTTTAATGTAATAAAGGCCGTCTACACTAACAGTAAACTAACAGCTGACATCATCCTTAATGGAGAGAAGATGAAAACATTCCCCTCAAGAACAGGTACTATACAAGGATGACCACTGTCACCACTTCTATTCAGCACTGCTCTCGAGGTCCTAGCCAAAGCAATTAGACATGATAAAGAAGTAAGGGCCCTCCAAACTGTCAAAGAAGAAGTCAAACTATTGCTTTTTGCAGATGATATGATCTTATACTTAGAAAACCCTGCAGAATCCACCAAAAAACCACTGAATCTTATAGAAGACTTCTGCAAAGTATCAGGATACAAGATAAACATACATAAATCAGTGGCATTCCTTTACACCAACCAAGAGACAACAAAAAAGGAGATCACTAGTTCATTACCATTTACTAAAATACTTCAAGTACATACGAATAATGACTTCCATGAGTAGAGAAATCTACCTTGCTACTGGATAGGAAGACTTCACACTTTGAAAATGTCTATAGTACCCAAAGCAATCTATACATACAGTGCAATCACAATTCAACTTCTAATGACATTTTTTAATGAGATGGAGAAAGAAATCACCAACTTCATGTGGAAAGGAAGAAAGACACTGATAAGTAAATGATTACCAGAGAAGAGGAACAAAGTGGGAAGTGTCACCCTTCCTGACCTTAAAACCTCCTGCACTGCCCAGCAGTGAAGGCAGCCGAGTAATGTCACAGAAACAGATGTGTAGACCAGTGGAACAGAATAAAAAATCCAACTATAACTTCATCTACTTATGAACAGCTGATAAAGGTCCAAAGACATTGAATTGGGGTAAAGGCAGTCTCTTCAACAAAAGGTGTTGGCGTAACTGGATAACCACCTGCCAAAAAAATTAAACAAAAGCCTTATCTCACACCATGCACAAAAGCTAATTCAAAATGATGATCAAAGGCCTACGTATAAAAGCTAAAACTATAAATTTCCTTGAAGGAAAAATTGAGATGATGAAAGTGCTAATGTATGGCACCAGCAGTCTACCAGAACCTACTAAGAACGTTCAGTCATCTGAAATGGAAATGGATAATTGGGAACTCTTAAAAATTAAACACTTATGTGTTCATCAAAAGCCTTCATCGAAAGAATGAAAGGAGTACCTACAAAATGGGAGCAAATATTTGCCCACCACTCTTCCAACTGCTGCCTAATCTCTTCTAATCTACAAGATACGGCAAAACCTCAATAAGAAAAAGACAAAATACTCAATTAAAAAATGGGAAAATGACATGAACAGGCACTTCACCAAAGAAGATACATGGGTTGCCAACAGATACATGAGGAAATGTTAGCCATCAGAGAAATCGAAATCAAAACCACAATGAGATACCATCTCATTCCAACAAAGATGGCAGTAATTCAAAAAACACAGAATAAAAAATACTGGAGAGGATATGGAGAGATTGGAACTCTCATACACTGTTGGTGGGACTGTAAAAAGGTTCAGCCACTATGGAAATAGATTCAGTGTTTTCTTAAAGAAATAGATATAGCAATTCCGTATGATTCAGCAATCCTAATCCTTAGAATAGATCCAAAAGTAATAATGAATACCACTGAGACAGATACTTGCATGCCAGTGTTTATTGCAGTTCTCTCCACAATAGCAAAAAGTTGGTAACAACCTAGATACCTATCAAGAGATGAATGGTCAAACCAACTGTGCTATATTCATACAGTGGAATACTACACAATGATAAGAAACAATGATGGCCTAGAGAAATACCTGTCAATGTGGGAACATCTAGTGGAAATTATGCTGAATGAAATTAGCCAGACACAAAGGGACAAATTTTTTATGACACCATTGCTATAAGGATGCAGCTGATTACTTGAGAACAGTAGAAATTGGTATTTGGTGGTTAAAAGGGGAGGAGAGCAGGGAAAGAGAGGGATGTTTTACAAATTAGATAGTGATTAGGATTAGGGATGGGTATAGGATGTGACAGCCCACATTAGAGGTGGGGTATGGAGACCACCTCTTTGGAAGAACAGAGAAATGGGGTCTGAGATTGGGGCCCATGCTCTCAGGGAACATCCAGACTGATTGGAAACCCAAGCTTTTTCTCTCTCTCAAGATGTTGCTCCATATACCACCTGGGCGAGTGAAGACTAGGGTGTTAAAAGCTAGCAAGCTGCCATCTAAATAGCACCAAATAGTCCCAGTCCACCTGGACCTGGGACAAATGGAGGACGTCAAGGACAGAAGAAAAATATGAGCCCACCGGAGAGAAGGGGCCGTATGAGACCCAGTCTACTTCAGCATTGGACCAGAAGAACTAGATGGTTCCCAGCCACCACTAGTGACAGCCCTTATGTTGTATGCTGAATGGAGCTCCAACACAACAGTGATGGAGTAGAGGGCAGAGGTAGATTCTACCAAAAGACCACCCTTGATGGTCCTGAATGGAGGGCCCCAGGGAGCCTGGCCCCTGAACTCTCTAACCCCAAACAGCATCCAGCACCAGTGCCAGCTCCCCAGACAAAGACTGTGGACCCGGACCATACAAAGTATAGAGTGATACTAGAGGTGAACAAACCTTTAATAATGTACATGGGTTCTCTGAGGGACAATTTGCTGGAGCCAAGCTGATTGAGTGAGGAGGGCCAGACCATTATCAAAACATCACAGAAGTTCCAAAAAGAAGGGGGAAGTGTATTGTCACGTTGGAGGGGTAGGGCAGATAGAATGGAATAGAAGTGAAAGTTTTGGATGTTATATGGCACCATGTTAGACTGTAAAAATATTCTTTTTTTTTTTTTTTTTTTTAGTTTATAGACCAGATCGATTTGCCAAATAAAACCCTGCACGCACACTGCTATGCAGCTCTGTTCTTCTGGGTCCCATGGCAGCACGCTCCTCATTTCCACCCTGTATTTCTCATGTTCGTTCAACCAAATCCTGTCCCCCACCACCCCCATCTCACCTTTGGACAAGAGCTACTCAGACAGCCTCATGTATACGTTCAAGGCAGGAAGCACATTCTTCACCCGTAGCACTTTATATCTTATAGTCTGGTCCGATCTTTGTCTGAAGAGTTCACTTTCGTACTGGTGCCAGCTCTAGGCTAATGGACAGTCCTGGGCCACGTCCTTAGGGACCCTCCAGTCGGATAGACCATGAAGTGTGGTCTTTTAATAGGGTTCCAATTCTGCACACCTATTTTTCTCTTGCTGCATCACAGACTTTGTGTTGTATTTCCTGTCAGGGCACTTATTGGTAGTGACTGGGCACCATCTGGTTCTTCCAGTTTCATGCTAACTAGTCTCTGAATCACATGGCACCTTCTGTCGGCTGGGTTCACATTTTCCTCATATCCTGGATATCTGTCATTCTCCTCTGCTCCAGGTGGGTTCATGCTCCTTAGATGACAAATTGCTGGCTTTTAAGATCCTAACTGCCACTCACCAAAGTGGTATACAGAACATTTTCTTAAAAAAAATTATGCCATAGCCCAGATGTCCCCTGAAACCGTGGTCCCCAGACTCTCGTCCCTGCTACTTTGGCCTCCAGAATGTTGGGTTGTGTTTAGAAAACCTTATAGCTTTTGGTGTAGTCCAGTTGTGCTAACCTCCTGTATGCTGTTACTCTCTTCACCTAACCCCATTCCCATCTACTTTCTAATCTATAAATACCCATCTCTTTTCCTCCCCACCCTTTTTTTCCTTCCATTCTTTTTTTAATTTTTATTTAACATGACTGAGTGAAAATGTACATTCACGTATAAATTTACATGCCCACCTATATGCAGCTTCCACTGCTCTCCCTGTCTGGTGACAGCACACTATTCCTCTCTGCTCCGTACATGTCTCATCCTCCCAACAGCCTCCTTTCCCTTCCTCTCCACCCACTCTCCTTCCTCCAGCCAGAGGTCAGCAGGATTATATCCTATAGATGTACAGAACCATGAAGTGCATCCAATATATGATCACTCTGTATTGCCAAGTCCAATCCATTCCTGTCCAAAGAGGGGACCTTTGTTATAATTTATGGGAAAGGGCAGCATCAGGGCCGGGGGCCATGCTCTGAGAGGAACTCCAAAATCGCTGGACCATCAATTGAGGTCTTTTAGTGGAGATCTCATGATGCACCCCTTTTTATTCTTGTGTTGCCAGTGAGACTCCTCTGTGTGAGCTCCATCGTGGCTATCACTGGTGGTGGCCGAGCACCATCCAGTTCCTCCGGTCCCAGGTCGATGTAGGCACCCACTCTTGTGGGTCTCTCTGTCTTCTCAGTTGTCTTTACCACATGTCATTTTGGTCCTCGGTGAGCATCCGTTCCTGCTGAGTTGGGACCATTTGCTGTGTCCTTGGATGGCAGCTTGGCAGCTTTTAAGACCCCAGATGCCACTCACCAATGTGGGGTGCAGAGAGCTCTTAAAAATATTCTTAATTCACAATAAAAGGAAAAACAAAAAGTGGTGACAGTGGGCATGCTCATCTAGTTCCTGTTCTCAGAGGGAGTTCTTTCAGTCTGTCTCCATTCAGGATGATGCAGGCGGTTGACTTTGCATACATGCCCCTTATTACATTGAGGAATTTCCATTCTCTTCCTATTTTCCTGAGGATTTTTAACATCATTGAGTGCTGGACTTTGTCAAATGCATTTTCTGCATCAATTGACAAAATCAGGTGATTCTTATCCTTTGTATTATTTATGTGATTGATCACATTAATTATTTTTCTGATGTTGAACCAGCCCTGCATCCTTGGTATGAAACCAACTTCGTCATCATGAATGATTTTGTGACATGTTGTTGAATTCAATTGGCTAGGATTTTGTTGAAGATTTTTGCATCTGGGTTCATGAATGATAATGGTCTGTAATTTTCTTTCTTTCTTTCTTTTTTTTTTTTTTTTGTGGGATCCTTCCCTGGCTTTGATATTACAGTTATGCTGGCTCCGTAGAATGAATTTGAGAATATTCCATCCTTTTCTATGCCGAGAAACAGACTCAGTAGTGTTGGAATTAACTTGTCTCTAAAAGTCTGGTAGAATTCTCTGGTGAAATTGTCTAGGCCAGGACTTTAGGCTCTCAGTTTTTTGATTACTTGTTCAATTTTTTCTTTGGTGATGGGTTTATTAAGTTATTCTACTTCTCATTGTGATAATTTTGGTTAGTGATGTGAATCTAGAAATGTTTCCATTTCCTCCTGGTTTTCAAATCTGTTAGAGTACAGTTTTTGATAGTATTTTGTTATGATACTTTTGATTTAAGTTGGGTCTGTTGTGACACTTCTGGTCTCATTTCTTATTCAATTTATTTGTTTACTCTCTGTTTTTCTTTTGTAAGCTTAGTCAGTAGTTTATCAATTTTGTTCATCTTTTCAGAAAAACGGCTTTTGGTTTTATTAATTCTTTCAATCATTTTTCTATTCTTTAATTGTTTTAGTTTTGCTCTAATCTTTATTATCTGTTTTCTACTGGTGGCCAGTGTTGTTTTGTTTCTACTTGTTGAAGTGATAGGATTAAGTCTTTGGTTTGGGCCCTTTCTTCATTCTGGTTGTGTGCACTTATAGAGATACCTTGACCTCTGATTACTGCTATCACTGTATCCCATTGGTTCTAGCAGGATGTGTTTTCATTCTCATTTGATTCCATAAGTTTCTTTATTGCATCTTTCTTTTCTTCTATAACCCATGAATTTTTGAGCAAGGTGTTCAGTTTCTCTGAGTTCAAATTTACTTATTTTTTTCTGCTATTGATTTCAACTTTGATGGTTTTATGGTCTGAGAAGATGCTTTACAACAATTCAGTAGTTTGTATTTTTTTGAGACTTGCTCTGTGACCTAACAAGTGGTCTATTCTGGAGAAGGTTCCATGTGCATTGGAAAAGAAGGTGTACTTACCTGTTTGGGGGTAAAAAGTTCTGTATATTGTCACTGAGGTCTAGTTGTTTGATTGTTGCAACAGAATCTTTTGTATCTTTACTGAGCTTTTCCTGGATGATCTGTCCATTACTGATGTCTTCTGCTATTATTGTGTAGTGATCAATCTCAGTTTTCACTGTAGTCAATGTGTGTGTGATGTGTTTAGATGCTCTAGTATTGGTTGTGTGCATAAATATTTAATATTTCTATATCCTGTTTATATATTGAATCTTTAAATAGAGCCCATCATTGTCTATGATGGTGGATTTTACATTGAAATCTTTTTATCTGAGATTAGTATTGCTACTTCTGTTCTTCTTTGCATAATGTTAGCTTGTATATATTTTTCCATCCTTTGATTTTCAGTTTGTTCATATCTTTGAGTCTAATGGGTGTTTCTTGTAAGCAACCTGTAGACAGATCATGTTTTTTGAACCAAGCTGTCACCCTCTTCCTGTTTATTGCAGCATTCAATACATTTATATTCAGTGTAATTACTGATAGGTATGTATTTAGTGCTGTCATTTTGGTGTCTTTATTTTGTGTTGTTGATGTTTTCTTTGTTCCTCTTAGTGTTCTGATCTGGGTCATTTTTCTTTATGAGTTTACTTTTCATTCTTTTCAGTGTTGATTTTGTGTCTGTTGAGACTCGTGTACTATGTTTCTTGTTTTTATATGATTGTTAGTTTGCTGTGCAGCTATCCCTGTCATCCTCAGTAACATTCTAGGATTAAACCAAACTTTAACTTTGTGTATCTCTTTAACTTCATCTTTATCTGTAGAAGTTTCAACTACTGTAATATGTCCCTCTTTATATTGTGATGATGTTACATTTTACATGGTGAGATTTCTGGTTTCCTGCTTTTACTCTTTTAACTGTGTGACTTCTCTGAGTAAGGCTGTGGATGGTGTGTCTTGCATTATATCCTTAAGTATACATCTGATGATATTGTTTTTCTAAACTAAAAGCTTCTTTCAGTATTTCCTGCAGTTTTGGTTTGGTTTTTACAAAGTTTCTAAGCTTCTATCTGCCAGTGTCTTAATTTTACCAACATAGCTGAGAGGCAGTTTTGCAACATATGTAATTCTTAGTTGGAAGATTTTCTCCTTCAGGGCTTTTGTATGTGTCATACCACAGCCTTCTTGCCAATGTGGTTTCTGCCAAGAAGTCAGAGGACAGCCTACAGGGCTTCCATTTGTATGTTAGGTTTGCTTTATGCATAGCTGCCTTTAAGGTCCTCTCTTTGTATTAATCTTTGTTATAATATGTCTTGGTGTCTTTCTTTCGGGGTCTACCTTGTGTGGTGTTCAATAAACATCTTTATATCTTTGTTCTCTTCTTCCATGATGTCAGGCAAGTTTTCTGTTAGCAACTCTTCAACAATTCTCTTTATATTTTCTGCTATCCCTTCCTGCTCATGAACTCCATTTAGTTCTCTTGATAGAGTCCCACATGCTTCTAATGCTTCTTCATTTTTCTTGTTTCTTTTATATGTCCACAGAAATGCTGGTGTAAGTTGCTTTATCTTCAGTCTCACTAATTCTGCATTCTGTTTCCTCAGTCCCTCTCTTCTGGCTTTCTATTGAGTTGTCTAACTTTGTAATTTTATTACTGATCTGCTGGATTTCAGATTGTTGATGTTCCAGCAGTTCATATAGTTTATTTAATTCTTCATTTTGTTTTGCCACACAAACAAAATTTTTCATTTTGTTTAATCTCCAAAGGGGCTCTAAGCATAATTATTTTGTATTCTACCTTCATTATTTTCAGAAAGCCTTCTTCATGTGGGATGATTTCTAATCTTTATTTTGTGAGTTCTCTGGAACCATGGTGGTCTCCTTCTTTAAATGATTAGCTATTGGTTGTCGGATCCGACTCGACGGCACTTGGCTTTGGCCATTGGTTGTTGTGTTTCTGCCTTCAAGGCTGTTCAATTTCTCTGCTGTTATACCAGCGGAGAGGTGTTGTAGTTCTAAGAAGGGAGTAAGAGCACTGCTATACTTGTCACCAGCCGCTGCTGCATTCTCTAGGTTCAGGAGATAATTGTATAGCTTCTCTGGCAATATAGATGCTGTGAAGCCCCATGATGCCACTCAACTTGGTGGCTGGCCCTAGCTGGGCCATCAGGGGTAGCAAGCTCTGCCTTCTAGCTGATAAACTTGGTGATCTACTTCTGCCAATTCTCCAGCATTTTACCAGTTGAGACTATGTTGTAGCTCAGGGCAGGGACGAGAGAGCTATGCTACTACACTTGGCTGCAAGGGACTGCTGCATTCTCTAGATGCTCTTATCTTTAAAACTGCTTTTCTGGTGAGAGGGGCACTGTACAGTATCTGTTGAAAGCAGCCAGGCCCTCAGGGGTGGCAGGCCCTGCTTTCTGGCAGCCAAAGTCTGTGCCCTACTTATGCAGTCTCTGGGGTGGTTGTCAGCTGAAGCTATGATGTGGCTCAGTGATGGACAATGTAAGTGGTGCTTCTACACTCAGTGGGCAGTCACTGTTGTATTTTCTAGCAGCTCTTAGCCTAAAAGCTGCTTTTCTGCTGAGAGTGGCATGGGCCAGTTGCACCTGATAGCAGCTGGGCCCTCAGTGGTGCCAGGCCCTGCTTGCTGGCAGTCAAAGACAGTGCCTTACTTATACGGTCTCTTGTGGGCTGTGCACATATGCTATGGATTGTGTCAAAGAAGGGATGTGTTAGGGCAATGCTTCATTCAGCTGCCAGCCACGTTGTTCTAGGTACAACTGTCTTGAAAACAGTTTTTCTGCTGGGAGAAGTACTACTGAGACAGGCACTGTTGCTCAGTGTTGGAATTAGTCCCAGCTGAGCCCACTGACATGGCTGAGTCTGCCTCTCAGCTGACCAAGATGATGTCCCACCTGAGCCACCTCTTGTACAGTAAGTCTGCAGTTAGTGTGGCACAGCTCAGAGAAGAATGGGAAGGGACACTATCACCCTCCATTGCTAACCATTGCTGGGTTCTCTAAATGTGGCGGTGTCATGCACAGTCTCTCTGCTAAGGGATATGCTTTTTACTTAGGCCCTGCAGTTCAGCATAGTAGCTGGCCCATGTCAGACTCTCAGGCTTGGCTGTCCCAGTCTCAGCCTCCTGGTTAACAAAGAAGATGTCAGTACCTGTAATCTTCTTAGCTGATGCACCAGCAAAAGTAAGATTCAATGTGTTGCTGTCTTACCTCTAACAGAGGTAGTGTCCCCCTTCCTGTTGCCCAGTTCAGACTCACAACTGTATACATGATCATGGGGCTCCCAGAATGTCCACATTGCTCCATGGAGTTATTTCTCTAGGCCTTAGTTCTCAGAGGGAAGCAAGGAGATGTGTATCTAGTCTGTCATCTTGGCCCCTCCCTCAGTAAGACACCTAAAATCACAGAAATTTTAAATTTGCAAATACTCCTTGAAATCACAAGTGTAAGTTGATTTTTTATCTTTCCTGAAATATCTTTTGGTAAATTTTTGACACATGGTCATCACTGGCCTGAATTTTCATGCTTTTGTGAGAACCTAGCTTCTTTTTGAATCACTTTATTATTATTTGACATCCATATATCAATATGTTTTGTGAGACTGTAGGACACTATTGTGAAAGCTTTATTAAATACCATAAATGGATTAGGGAAGATTCAAAAGTCTTAAGATAGAGAATTGAATTTGATATTGAAGGCAGAGAAGTCTTTGGTATAGAAAATAAATGTTTAACTGCTAACTGAAAAATTGGTGGTTTGTATCTACCCAGATGCATCTCTGAATAAAGTCCTGGCATTCTGCTTATATATAGGTGAACTTTTAAAGCCCTATGGAGTACAGTTCTACCGTGCAAACATCTATGGGTTTTCTTTTTGGAGATGAAGTGGAATGGGACAGTGGCTAAGTGCTCAGCTGCTAACCAGATTGTCAGCAGTTTTTACCCATCAGGATATGGTAGTCTGCTTCTGTAAATATCACAGTCTTGGAAATCCTGTGGGGCAGTTCTACTCTTTCCTGTAGCATCACTATGAGTCTGAATTGAATCACAACAGTGGATTTATTTTTTTTATGTTTTTTGAGAATATATTCCTCCAAAATATGGGATAGTACTTAACAAGCAAAGTATAGTGTTTAAGAGGCATAGAATTCTAGATGAATTACTGGAACTTGGGGTAAGCACAGAATAACAACAGGGTTTCCTTTAGAAACAGAGTTCTAAATAGGTATTGGTTCTGTGCATCAAAAGGTAGAAAGTAAGCTTTTGAACTGGCAATAAGTACAAGTGCAGCTAAACCCCAACATTTCTAGTAAGATTCTAGAAATGCAGTTTCTTTGGAAATCTAGACAGACTAGCAGTTGTTTGCCATTAAGTATCTGTTAGGAGTAAACACATCCACTCAGCTACTAGGATGCAAATCAGAAGCATGATTGCAGTCATTGAGCGAACATTTAAAAGAACAAGAAACTACATCGGATCCTAAAATTTGAAGCCATGGTGATGGTGATGTTTTGGTTTGAAATATGATGTAAAATGCTTCCTATTTAAATGTGGTTGTTGTTAGGTGCTGTGGAATTGGATCCTACTCATAGCAATCCTGTGTTCAACAGAACATAACACTTCCTGGTCCTGTACCATCCTCATAGTCTTTGCTATGTTCAAGTCCATTGTTGCTGCCACTTTGTCAGTCCATCTCACTGACAGTCTTCTTTTTCTTCACTGACCCTCCACTTCACAAGAGTGGTGTCCTTTAAGCTTTGTGGGAGGATAAAATTGTACTAGTGTCCATATGTGTTTTGATGTCTGGGCCCAGAATGCAAAAATAAAGCTTATTTTTCTTGACTCTAGTGAAGATTGGTCCCAAAGATTGAGTCACTGCTGAGCATGTAGGGGTGTGTGTGTGTGAGAACTGGAGCTCCACATAATGAAAACAAGTTACCCTAGTGATCTACTTTCTAATAACTATCTACTCTGAAATCCAAAATATAAATTTTAATGTTTGTACTTGTTAAGGTTTTTGCTAGTTACCCTAATGATCTCCCTTCTAATAACTACTCTGAAATCCAAAACATAAATTTTAATGTTTGCACTTGTTAGAGTTTTTGTTTGTATGATTTGTAGTTGTATGTTTTATTCTGAATTACTTTTATACTTACAAGTGTATATCAAACTTGAAGCATACTTCTCTGAAGATATCAATTACTGTTAGTTACAATGAACTATATACAGTTTCTTTCTAACACCCATTTATCAGTTAGCCATATTGTGGTGACTTGCATGTCACTATGATGCTGGAAGCTAGGGCACCAGTATTTCCAGTAGTGGCAGGGTCAACCATGGTTGATAAGCTTCAGAGGAGCTTCCAGACTAAGACAGATTGTGAAGAAAACCCTGATGTTCTACTTCTAAAAAGTAGCCTAATGCAAATCCTGTGGATCATAACAGAACTCTCTGATATAGTAATGGAAGATGCGTGCCCTGGATTGGAAGGCACTCAAAATATATAACGGCTACAACAGCGAACTGGATACAGCAGTGATTGTGAAGATAGTACAGGAGCAGACAGTGTATTATTCTGCTGTACACAGGGTTGGCATGGACTGAGACTGAATTGAGGATGACTAGAAACAACATACAATTTCATTGTTTCAGTCACAAATTCAAACTAATTAGTTATACATGATAGGTATTATAGATATAGTAGCATATGATCAGGAACCAATAGTACTGAAGGAAGAATTTGAAGCTGCATTGAAGGCATTGACAAAAAACAAGGCTCCAGGAATTGATGAAATATCACTTGAGGTATTTCAACAAATGGATGCAGTGCTGAAAGTGCTCACTCATTTATTCCACGAAATTTGGAGGGCAGCTACCTGGCCAACCAGCTGGAAGAGATCCATGTTTATTCTTATTCCCAAGAAAGATGATCCAATCAAATGTGGAAATTACCTAAAAATACCATTAATACCACATACAAGTAAAGTTTTGCTAATGGTCACTCAAAAGTGACTGCAACAGCATGTTGACAAAGAACTGCCAGAAATTCAAGCCATCCTCAGAAGAAGATATTGAATCAGGGATATCATGATAATGTCAGATGGATCTTGGTTGAAAGTAGAGAATACAAGAAAGATATTTACCTGTGTTTCACTGACTATGCAAAAGTATTCAACTGTGTGGTTGCAATGAATTATGGCTAACATTGCAGTGAATGGGAATTGAAGAACACTTAATTGTGCTCTTAAGGAATCTGTACTTGGATCAAGAAGCAGCTGTGTGAGCAGAATAAGGAAACATTGCATAGTTTCAAGTCAGGAAACGTATGTGTTAGGGTTGTATCCTTTCATCATACTTTTTCAGACTGTATGACAATCAAATAGTCTGAGAAGCTGGATTATATGAGGAAGAACGAGGCATCAGGATTGGAGGAAAATGCAGTAACAACCTGCGTTGCTCAGATGATACAACCTTGCTTGCTGGAAGTGAAGAGGATTTGAAACACTTACTGATGAAGATCAAAGACCTCAGCATCAAGGAAACAGAAATCCTCACACCTGGACCAGTAAGCAACATTGTGATAAATGAAGAAAGGATTGGATTGTCCAGGATTTTATTTTACTTGGTTCCACAGTCAATGCCCACAGAAGCATCAGTCAAGAAACCAAAAGACACATTGCACTGGGAAAATCTGCTGCAAAGGACCTCTTTGAAGTATTCAAAAATAAAGATGTCTCCTTGAGGACTAACATACACTTGACTCAAGCCATGGTAATTTCAATCACATGATTGCATATGAAAGCTGAACAGTGAATAAGGAAGACAGAAGACGAATTGATGCCTTTGAATTTTAGTGCTGTAGAATGATATGGAATATACCACAGATTGTCAAAAGAGCAAACAAATCTGTTCTGGAAGAAATACAATCCGCCTGCCCCTTGGAAGCAAAGATAGTAAAGCTGCGTCTCACGTACTCAGACGTCTTGTGAGGAGGGATCAGTCCTTGGAGAAGAACAGAATGCTTGGTAGAGTAGAAGGTCAGAAAAAAAGAGGAAGACCTTCAACAAAGTTGATTAACATTGGCTTCAATAATGGGCTAAGGCGTAAAGACAATTGTGGACGTGGTGCAGGACCGGGCAGTGTTTCTTTTTGTTGGGTGTAGGGTAGCTACAAGTCAGAACTGATTTGATGTCACCTAACAAAAACACAACAACATGCACTAGATTTACATTTAATTTTTGATGGCATGAGATATACATGTATGGAACCTAATATTACAATCTATGAGTTGTCCCAGTAGATTCAGTCAGCATAATTGTGAACAAAATAAGAACTTCAAAGAACTTTCAAGTCAAATATAATGGAATGTATTAGTGAGGAACTCTCTGAGGAAATGGTTTTCTGGGCTCATATCTGACAACTGTATGTAAAACAATAAACTTGAATGCTTCTAAGAAAATTTTGTTCCCCAGTTTGACATAAGACTTATACCCTCTTATATGCATGTTTATGACTACTTTGCTTAGTTGCCTACAAATTAGGAGATATTTATGCTAGCTGCTCCTTAGAAACACTGTAGGGCAGTTCTGCTCTGTCATATAGGATCTGTAGGATTACTGTGAGTCACAATGGGCTTGACAACAAAAGATTTGGTTTTGCGTTAAGTTTCATGAGTCAGGTTTACTTTATAAATCTATGAGTTTAAACTATAAAGTTTACCATAGAAAAATTAGAAAATGTAAGGTGACAAACACACAAAACACATCTGTCATTTCCTAAGTGAATGTATTTTGTAAGTTTCAAATTGGTTTGTAAATAACCTTTGGTTATAAGATGTTATACTGTTTTCTCTGTCTTAGACTGTGTTTGAGAATCTGGTGAAAACAATGAACTTGCCTGGGGAAGTGAGAAGGACTGTGTGTATAAAATTTAAAATGTCTTAAATCTCACAAGGATAATTTGGAGTTGTAAAAAAGATTTTTTGCCTTAGACAAAATGATTTAGCTCTTTAAAATATTGAAAAAAAATTGAACACCTACATTTTTTAGTTAGGTTTTTTTGGGATATTCTTAGCTGATTTTATTTTAAAGCAAACAGACTTTAGCTATAATGTGTGTTCTTAGTAGCATTTATACCTAGATGACCTGCCAATGCCCTGTGCTTCTTGCCTTTATTATTGCAGCCTGTTTATTCCTGTTATAATTAATGCTTTTACTTTTTGGGTCAAATTAAATGTAAGACCTGTTATTTAAGACTGGAATTTTCAGCTAAGAAACTTAAATCAATTTCTGCTTTGAGAAGAATTCATTGAAAACCTTGTTTCTGTGACCATTTTGTTTTTCTGTAGCAGGAACAAATTAATTGTCTATATTCTATCTGATATTTATGTCATAGTATAAAGCACTAATTATCCATTTTCCTCATTTATGCCCCATTCATATGATCATTGATGTTGCATTTTGGAAGGGCACAATAACGCAAGGATGATTTGTGGATCTTTTTATAAAGTTCTTCCTACCATCTGTCATTCTTTGAGTTGAACGAAATGATCAATGGTTTCTATATAACTGGCATTCTGTGTGTTGTCTTGTTTAATACTCACAGTATCCCTGTGGATCAGTTTTTCTTAGTCTTCCATGTATCCATTCATTCAACAAATAGATATTAAATTCATGTGAATGCTAGGTGTTAGGGATGAGCTACATTGAGCACAATATAAACAGCCTTGCCTTCAGAGAGTTTATCATTTAGAAGGCACTAAAAAAAGTCTGGAATGTTAGATAGGATTAATGCCTTGATAGAAGGAGTGGAATTTTATTGGCAGAATTCTTACCTTTCATGCTTGCAACACAAGTTCAGTTCCCAGCCATCACCCATCTGTAGTGGATGTTTGTATGTTGCTGAGTAGGTTTCGTTCAAGCTTACTTCCAAAAATTAGGTGCTGAAAACCCTGTGGATCACAATGGTCCAATCTGCAGCCTGTCATGAGGATGGCCCAAGACTAGACAGCTAGACTGCATTTCATTCTGTTGTGAATGGGACCACTTCAATTCATCCAGTTTAGTGGTAGCTACAGACAGCAGTACTGTCTTAGGTAATTACTGAATAAAGTGAAAACAGCTAGCATGTATTTTTATCCTAGTTTACAGGCAGCAAAAAGAAAAAGTTTCCTAGGGTATGTGACTGTTTAGCAAGACTAGATGCATGAGTAGGGTTTAACCAAGAAAGAAAGTTCCAAGCTATGGTTCCATGTCAAAAGCCTTAGAGACTTGAGAGAGAAAAAATGTACATTCTAGCTGGAGTATAGAGTACAAGGGCTGCTGAAGCAGTTGGGGCAATTTAGTAAAGGGTGTTGCAAGACTTGTTTGCAATTTTTTTCAAGTAATATATTACGATTAAATGAAAATGTGCAAACAATGTCGATTTGCTGTATCAAACCCCACTTGTAGACCTCTATGTGACTCCATCTGCTTTCCCAGCCCTGTGACAGCATATTTGTCCCTTCCAGTCTGTAAATCCCATATCTGTTTGACCTAGTTCTATCCCTTTCTCTCCACCCTCCTTTCTCATTATTCTTGGGGAGCTGCACTGATAGCCTCGTGTCTTGTATCCTGGGTATGAATCCAACTTGGTCATGATGAATTATTATTTTTTTTTTTGATATATTGTTGAACTCTACTGGCAAGGATTTTGTTGAAGATTTTTGCATCTAAGTTCTAGAATGATGTTAGTCTGTAATTCTCCTTTGTTGTTGAATCTTTCCTTGGTTTTGGTGTCAGAGTTATGCTGGCTTCTTAGTATGAATTTGAGAGTATTCCATACTTTTCTATGCTATGAAATAGTCTCAGTAATATTGGGGTTAACTCTGCTCCAAAAGCTTGGTAGAATTCTTTGGTGAAGCCATCTGGGCCTGGGCTTTTTTTGGTTGGTAGTTTTTTGATGACTTTTTCACTCTCTTCCTTTGTGATAGGTTTATTAAGTTGTTTTTCTTGTGATAATTTTGGTAGGTGATATGAATCTAGGAATTTGTCCATTTTCTATAGGTTTTCAAATCTGTTAGAGTACAGTCTTTCATAGTATTATGTTGTGATACTTTTGATTTGTGTTGGATCTGTTGTGACGTGTCCCATTTAATTTCTTATTTGGATTTTTTCCTTTCCTGTTTTTCTTTAGTAGGTTTAGCCAATTGTTTGTCATCTTGTTAATCTTTTCACAAAACCAGCTTTTAGTCTTACCATTTTTTTCAATTGTTCTTCTAGTCTCTAATTCATCTAGTGATGCTCTAATCTTTATTATTGGTTCTCTTCTGGTGCCTGAGAGGTTCCTCTGTTGCTCTCTTTCTGCTTGTTCAAGCTATAGGGTTAATTCTTCAGTCCTTTCTTCCTTCCAGATGTGTGTATTTGTAGAGATAAATTGACCTCTGAGCACTACTTTGGCTGTATCCATAGGTTCTGATAAGAAGTGTTTTCATTCTCATTGGAATCTATCAATTTCTTTATTTCATCCTTGATTTGTTTCTATAGCACATGGCTTTTTGAGCAAGATATTGTTCATTTTCCATGAGTTCCAGTTTCTATATGTGTTTTTTTTCTGCTATTGATTTTGACTTCTATGGCTTTCTGGTCTGAGATGATGCTTTGCAGTAATTCAGTGTTTTGGATTGCTTTATGTCCTAATACGTGATCTATTCTGAAAAATGTTCCATGTGCACTGGATAAGAAGGCCTAGTTATTTGTTGGTGGATAAAAAGTTCTGTATATGTTGATGAGGTCTATTTGGTTAATTGAGGCAATAAGATCTGTGTCTTTACTGAGCTTTTTTCTACAAGATCTGTCCAGTACTGAAAGTGGTGGAGTGGCCTCATGTCTTACAGTCCAGTCAAATTTTTGTCTAAGGGGTTTTCTTTAGTGCTAGTTTCAGCTCTGGGGTAGGGCCAAGACCAGGGGCCCTGCTCTCAGGTAGGCCTCTAAGGTGTCAGACTATCAAGTCTGGTCTCTTAACGGAATTCTAGGTCTGCAGCCCTATTTATTTCCCTCTACATCTGTGTGGATATTTTTGTTTTAACAGGAGTCTCACATTGTATTGCCAGTCAAGGCAGACATTGGTAGTGGCTGGCCCCATTTAATTTTTCTGGTCTCATGCTGGTGTATAGACTTTAGATTATTTGACCTTTTCGGTCTCCTGTCTCCTGGACTCACAATTTCTTCTTGTCTTTGATGTCCTTTGTTCTCCTCTGTTCTGGTTTGATTGGGATCAGTTGATTCTACTTAGATGGCAGCTTGCTAACTTTTAAGACCCTAGATGCCACTCACTGAGTTGACATGCAGACTATTTTCTCAAAAAGAAAAAGCTTGGTTGTGCCAGTTGACCTTTTTACCTAGATGACCCTAAGAGCACGATCCCCAGACCCTGTTCCTGCCACTCTAACCTTTGAAGTGTTAGGTTGTATATGGGAAATCTTTTCTCTCTTGGTATAGTGTTGGTCTCCCTTCTAGTTTGCATTGTCCTCTCTTAACCCAGTTCCTATCTAATATCTGAATATCTCCTAATACCCATCTCCCTCTCCTTCCCCTGCTCACACCCCTTAACCAACAAATATCATTTTCTTCTGTGGTAAGTCTGTTTCCTGAAGCCTCATAAAAATGGTCTTATACAGTATGCAAATATTTGGAATCAATCCCAATATGATCAAAAACCATTATATGGGATTTTAAGCAGACAGGTGCTAAAATTAGCAACATAAAATTATTGATAGAATCTAAAGCTTGACCTAGAATAGATGACTCTTAGGCTGTTATCTGTGCTCCATGGCAGATGTGATAGTTATTTGGACTCAGGTTATACCAATGGGGCTGTTGAGAAGTGGACATGTTAGATATTTAGAAGATTTGAGAACTGACTGAATGCAAAAGAAAGGGAGAGGGAGTGGAGGATTTGGCATCTGATAGTTTCTTTAGGAAAAGGAAGGATTACCAGCAAGAAGAGGAACCCAGCTGAAATAAGAATGTCAAAGAACAAGGAAGGGAATGGAGAAATAAGAATGTCAAAGAGCTACCAAGTTAATGGTGTCCATTTGTATTCCTTTGCTGAAACTTTTCTGTTTACTTATTATAAGCATATTTTCCATTACCTCATCAAGCTGTAGTGGTCTGTAGTGGTGAAGTGTTATGGCTGCCAACAAAAGGATTGGCAGTTCAAATCCCCAGATGCTTCTTGGAAACAATGAGGTAGTTCTACTGTGTCCTGTAGGGTTGTTATGAATCAGAATCAACTCAACTACAGTGGGTTTATGTTTTGAGTTTACATCAATTATGATTCTTGTATCTTCTTTACATCTTTGTCTGATAATTCTAGCATCTGTAGCATCTAGAGGCTAACGTCTGTTGAGTCAGATTGTGGAGCTTAGAAGCTCTTATTTTTCTCAAAAAATGTTGATGTTTTTGTTTTAACAAACAGTTACCATGGTTCAACTCAAAAAATGTTACTCTGTCACCCTTGCATTTGTCACTGGTTCAGAATTATTTTTATTCTTCCTCATACATGCATGGTTCAGGGGTCGACAAGTGATGTGCACATTTATACACTGAATTTGTAGATTCTGGTACTACAGTCAGTATCCAGTGGTCCTGGTTACTATGAGCATCTTTCCCTGGTTCTTCTGGCAAACTCGCTATGAGAGTTTTAGTCACCCTGTACTGCTGTCGTAAATACAGCTGCCTTCAGGTCAGAGCAGCAGACAGAGGAACTTATCGCACGCCAGTTGCTTCCTATGTGTTTTGACTCCTCTCTAAAATCTGTCTGCTTTTTTTTTCCATTCTCCAGAGCCTTTATATAATTGTTGTTTAGATTTTATCAAGAGTTTTCAGTTGCTATCGGCAAGAAGTAAGACTTGTTAGGCATTCACTTCTCATGACTTCTAAGAAAATCATCCATGATCTTTACTTATATCTTTAGTAGTATTGCTTCCATTAGTACTAAATATTCCACATCAGAACTGACAGCCTGCGTTTATTTAGCCTATACTAACTCTGAAGAGGAAATTCTGGTGGCATAGTGGTTAAGTACTACAACTGCTAACTATAAAGACTGGCAGTTCGAATCTACCAGGTGCTCCTTGGAAACTCTATGGAGCGGTTCTACTCCATCCTGTAGGGTTGCTATGAATCGAATTTGACTGAACACCACTAGGTTTGGTTTAGGTTTAACTTCCAAGAACTGTTAAATGCTTTACATGTGCTGTCTATTTCACCTTATCAATTTTGTGAGATAGACATTATTCACATTTTGCAAATGAGGAACTCTGATTTGCCCAAGGCAAGTGTTATGTTTGCAATAGTACTGAACTTTAAAAACAAAATAGAATCATGTGTGTGTGTGTGTGTGTGTGTGTGTGTGTGTGTGTGTGCACTTTTTACTTAGGTAATGGTTTACTTTCCTTTTTTTATTCCTTTATATTTAAAATTTCATACTTATGGTGAAAGAAAGTAAAAAGTTAACAACTGAATACATTTCTAACCCTTTAAGATTTAAACCCTATTACATTGTCCTGGTCACCTAGTGCTGCTATGCCAAGCAAATACCACAAGTAGATGGCTTTAAGAAAGAGATATTTGTTTCTTCACAGTAAAGTAGGTTAGAAGTCCAGATTCAGAGTGTCATCTCCAAGGATAGAGTTTCTTGCTATGTTTATTCTGGAGGAAGATCTTTGTCTTCAGTTTGCAAACTTCTTAGGTGAAAAGACCCCAGTCCAAAGGATGCACTCTGCTCTTGGCACTGCTCTCTTGGTGGTCCCCAGTGTTCTACCTGCTTCCTTTTCCTTTCGTTCCTTGTAACACAAAAGTTGGTGCTGGCCACACCCCGGGGAGACTCCTCTGCACTGGATCAGGGTGCTACAATCCCACCCAATCTTCTTTGACATAAAATTACAGTCACGAAATGGAGGACAACCATGCAATAGCGGGAATAGGGCCCAGCCAGGTTGATAAACACACATTATTTGAGGGACATTAGTTTATCTGTAACATACATGAATATAGATACTCAGTTTATGAATGTTAATAGACTTGTTAGAGTCATCCCCATGTTTTGAATGATTACCTACAAGATACTTAGTGTCCCCTTAATTCATTCTGGTTCACCTTCATTTATTTTCATGCAACTTGAAGTTATCATTCATTAACAACAGCTTCTATTTTCTGTACTTGAATAAACAATCCCTGGTATCTACCTGTATTTTTAATCATCCTTTCTATTCACTTGGCTTGGCCTTTCTGTTCACTAGAATGGCATTGTCATATAGGACTTTCTGTGCTGATGAAAATTTCTGTATCTCTACAGTAGTATGGTATGGCAGTCACTAGACACATGTGGCTAATGAGACTTTAAATGTGACGAGTGGTTGAGTACATTTTGAAATTTAGATCCTTTAAATAGCTATATGTAGATAACCAGAAAACAAAAACAAACCAACAAAAAAACACCTGCTGCTATCCAGTCACTCTTAGCAACCTTATAGGACAGTGTAGAACTCTCCCATAGAGTTTCCAAGGAATGCCTCGTGGATTTGAACTGTTGACCGTTTTGGTCAGCAGGTACAGCACTTAACCTCTATACCACCAGGGTTTCCTGTATATAGCTAGCGACTACTCTATTGACAGTGCATCCCCACAGCATATTTGTGCTTACTTTTTAGAAACGTGTTAGTTGACTTTGTGTCGTATTGCTCTAATAATTTGCCTTGGTTTATTCAGTTTATTAAATAATTGTTTATCAGAAGACTATCCTGTATAATGTTCCATGTTAAGCATTGTGTTGACTCACTTCCTCAGTAAAAATGTTTTTACAATAAACTTTATTATATCTGAGGGTAACTCATCATCTTAAGAAAGAAAAAGAAGAAAGTCAAATCATTTTACCTTTTACCGTTACTGTTATATAAAAGGAAACCCTGGTTGCCTAATGGTTAAGTGCAATAGGTGCTGATCAGAAGGCTGGCGGTTCACATCTGCCAGATAGATGCTCCTTGGAAACTCTGTGGGGCAGTTCCACTCTGTCTAGAGGGCCACTGTGAATCAGAATTGACTTGACGGCAGTGGATTTGATTTATAGTATAAAAAAGGAGCTTCACTGGTGTAATGGTCAGAATAATTGTCTGCTAACCAAAAGATTTAAAACAACCAGCAGCTCTACAGGAGAAAGATGTGGTGAACAGCTGTCATAGAAAGTTCCAACCTTGGAAATCCTATGGGATTGCTGTAAGTTGGAATTGATTCTGTGGCAATGACTTTTCTGTTTCTTTTAGTATTATATAAACTCTTATATATAAACTTCTCTACATGTTATAGTCGTTGCAGTGATTTCCTTTTTCCAATTTTTGTAGCATATTTTAAATTATAACCCCATATTTTCTTTTTTCTGAGTAAACTGCCATTATAGACTGTTAATTGTGCTGTTTCCTAAAGGCTTCTGACCTATAGGAATTCTCCAAGAAATTTATTTTTAAGCCTGTCTAGCCATTCCCTTGGAGTCCCAGGGTGTTACAAGCATTTAAGTGTGTGACTACTAGCTGAAAGACTGGCAGTTCAGATCCACCCAAAGGTGCTTTCGAAAGTGGGCCTGATGATGACTTTCAAAAGGTCATAGCCCTGAAAGCTCAGTGGAACAGTTCTACTCTGCACACAGGAGGTGGCCATGAGTCAAAATTGACCGGAAGACAATTAACAACAGTCACTGTTATCATAATCTCTGCCAGTTTTCTGTGGGCTTGTGAGGGATTGAATTGTGTTCCCCCAAAATTGCATATGGCAGTTTGGTTGGGCCGTGATTCCTAGTATTGTGTGATGTTCCTCCGTTTTGTGAACCCTGCCTCTATAATGTTAATGAGGGTGGATGGGCAGCAGTTGTGTTGGTGGGGCAGGACTCCAAGTGTTAAAATTGTTTTGTGCCTTGAGACACCCTCTTGAGAAAAAAGAAAGAAGCTAGCACAGAGGTTTGGGGACCTTATACTATCAAGAAAGAAGGCATGCTGGGAGCAGAGCATGTCCTTTGGAAAGGACCAAGGTCCCTGCACCTCAGAATCTTCTAGTCTTAGGGAAGATTGATGACAAGGGCCTTCCTCCAGATCCAGCAAGGAAAGCTTTCCCCTGAATTTCGACTTTTAGCCTACTGGACTGTAACAAATCAGATTTCTCTTTTTAAAACCATCCACCTATAGTATTTGTTTTAGAGCAGTACAAGATGAATGAGATGTTGCTGGAACTGGCATTGATTCAATTGGATATTAAATTGTCCTGTTATACAGAAATAGTGTTCCTAAAGATGAGTTCTCACAATTAATTATTTTGCAGGTTTAATTGTAAACCATGGATGTAAGCCTTTGAAGAAGTGATTGTTTGATATATATATATTACTTTTTTGCATGATAAGCCTTTCTGTTTATTTCATATTTTGATTTTTATCATTTCAGGATCACCAAACAATTTTGAGAGCATGGGCTGTGAAGGATTTTGCTCCAAATTGCCCTTTATATGTCCAGATATTAAAGCCTGAAAATAAATTCCATATCAAGTTTGCTGGTAAGTTTAGTTTGCATTGAAATCTTTGGAATTTTCTCACATTCCAGTTGTGATTATAAAAGTTACATCTGAAGTTAGTAGGGGATTAGTACATTCATGATGGTATTGAGCAGAAAAGCGTTTCTTTATCTACGAGTTATGAGGATTTTTTATTTCAGTTTAATATGTGGCGAAATAATATTTTAGAGTTGTCTTCTTTTAAAAAAAAATCTAATTTGGTGTTTTTAGTAAGTGAAACTGAATATCTAAGTAACCTGAGGAAGTTTATAATAGACTTATGTATAACACTGACATAGGCTTCAAATATCAGATCTTAAGTCTGCACATAGAAATATCTTAACTTCTCTATAGATTACTTAGAAACCTGGGTGGTGTAGTGGTTAAGTTCTGTGGCTGCTAATCAAAAAGTTAGCAGTTCAGATCCACCAGGAACTCCTTGGAAACTCTGCGGGACAGTTCTGTTCTGCCCTATGGGCTTGCTATCAGTTGGAATTGACTCAACTGCAATGGATTTTTGGTTATAGAGTATTTAGCATGCATATAAGCATAATATGCAAGAGAATAATAAAATACACTGAAATGTATTTAAATAGGTTTGATTTGGGGGTGGAATTTGAAACAATTCCATAAAATGAGACATATGATTTTTTTTTGTTGGAAACATTGCTTTCAAAATAATTGATCACATGAGATTATACTTTGAGTTTTTGGATAATTGAACAATGAAATAGTACGTGATTATGTTTGTAGATGCTTTTATAGGAGAAAGGAACTAATTTTCGTTCAGGTAGTAATTTCAAAGATTAACTATCTTGTTTCTGACACAATGCTTTATCTTAATTCTGTAAGGTGTCAAGACACTAAAATTAAATCATCTTAGCTATGTATCAGCAAGACATATTTCCTTCAGAAGGTGTATTTATATTTAAAATGCTTATTAATTATCTAGTGTTGCTTGGTTATCTAGTGTTATTTTAGTTATCCTAGTTATCTAGTGCTTCATTATGGAGTATTTAAAATGCTTAGTGTCAGTTCTCTCATTATCCACAAGAGGAACACCGTTAAGTGGATGGTTGTAACAAACAGAAATTTATTCTTTCACAATCTAGGAGTCTAGAAGTCTAAATTCAGGGTATCTGCTCCATGGGAAGGCTTTCACTCTCTGTAAATTTGGGAGGAAAGTCTTTGTCTTCCATTTGCCCTGGAGTCAGAGGGTCTCAGTACAGGGACTGCAGGTCCAGAAGAGAAGAACCTCTTGTAGAGCGTCTTTCCTTGTGGCATGAGGTGCTTGTCTACGTCTTCACCTGCCTTTCCTTTACTTCTTATAAGATAAAAGATGATACAGGTCACACCCTGGCGAAATTCCCTTTTCATGGCTGTGACTTACGTAAGAGTATTGCTTCCCACTAGGATCTGCTTTCAGAAAACTTAATCATGACTTGGAAACTCTAGTGGTGTACTAGTTAAATGCTATGGCTGCTAACCAAAAGTTTGGCAGTTCAAATCCACTAGTTGCTTCTTGGAAACTCTATGAGGCAATTCTGCTGTGTCCTGTAGAGTTGTTCTGAGTCTGAATTGACTCTATGGCAGTGAGTTTTTTGGAAACTTGCCTCATTAACCACAGGTGGCAGTTAGGATTTACATTATGTGGAAAACTACATCAAATCGCAAAACAGAGGGGAACCACACAACACTGGGAATTGTGTCCTAGCCAAGTTAACACGTTTTAGGTGGACACAGTTTAATAAGTAACACTTATTAGAATATTATGTTTGAATAAAAAGATGAAAACACTGGGAAGTTTTAAAGATTCAAAAAGCATGAAATTATTGTTATTTGATTGCTGTTTTATAGTTGTTAGCCTTCCACTAGTGACATAATCTCCCCCCAAAAGTGTGTAGCCAACCAGCGTATATCAATATGACTGCACATTAGTATCTCCTTTGAACATTTTTAAGTAGTAATCCCAGAGATTCTCACTGAATGATCTGAGACATTGCCAGGGCTTCAGTATTTTTTGCTAGAGCCTTTTTGTTATTATAACACATTCTAGCTAGGGCTGGGAAACACTACCTTAGGTTTTCCCTACATTTTAGTTCTCTTTAAAATGGGTCTTTGTTTCTGATTTTGTTGAGACATTAGGTCTGGGCTCATATAACTTTAACATGTATATGAACTTCCTCAAATGTTTATTAAGCTCCTAAAATATGCATAGTAGCCCTAGCTTTGTGAACACTACGGTAGATGCAAGGCATAAAATAGTGAACCGAATTGACTTGGTTTTTGCCCTAAAGATGCTTATCCTTTTTGGGGGAAAACATGTGATTGATTATGGCATTTGGATCAACCTCCTTTGGCCTTAATGTTCTTAACTGTACATAGGGATTGTTGTTGTTAGGTGCTGTCCAGTTGATTCTAACTCATATGATTTTACATGACAGAAAAGAACTAGCACATAGGGTTTCTGAGGTTGTAATGCTTATAGGAACAAATCATCTGGTCCCTTCTCCCTCAGAGTGTCTGGTGAGTTTGAACTCTCAATATTTCAATTAACAGCTGGGTTCTCACTGTGCAACCAAAGCTTGTTACAAATAGATATTGCACTGTTATTTTCAACGAGATTTTATTGAAAAGGTAAGTGTAAGCCCTTCAGAAGGTGGGAAAACAAAATGAAATTTTAAACATTCAACTTTCAATATTCCAACACATCTGGATGCAAGATCCAGTTTTATTTTATTACAAACTGCAAGACTTAGGACAACTCATTTAACATCTGTAAGCATGTTTCCTCAATTGGAAACTAAAGACATCATTGCTTCCTTTATACACAATTTTGTGAAATTAGTTGGAAATACATATGTGAAGTACTTCTATTTTCTGTTACATTATAATTAACATTCAGAAAATGTCAATTACTTGTCTACAAGACCTTTGTATCAAACCTATTGCTGTCAAATCCATTCCAACTGATAGTGACCTTATAGTCAGAATAGAACTATCCCATAGGATTTCCAAGGAGCAGTTGGTGGATTCAAACTGCAGACATTTTGATTACCAGTTGTAGCTCTTAACCACCTGTACTTCTTTATTTGGATTCTTATACAGGGAAAGTAATTATTTTCTGTTGCAATATGTTCATCATACCTGATAAAAACTAGTTTATAAAAAATTCTTGAGCAAGACAGTACTCATGTCAACAAATTCCTGTAAATGTGAATTTAAATTTGAAGTTTCAACATTTAAGACTAAAGTAATCAATTGAATTTTCCAATCTACTTTCTGGCCTGTTACGTGGTTCCTCTCTCTCTCTCTTACTCTCTGTGTATATGAAGTCTCCTATAGGTTAAGTTAGCAATAAAGTTTAAATAAATATTGTCCATAGCCTCTTAAGTCTTCAGTAAATACTTATTGAACCTGCTTCTTAAAAAAATATATATATATATATATATATATATATATATATATATATATATGTATTGTTTGGGAAGGTGGTTTGTAAGCATGAATTTCTCATCATTGAAAGTAGGAATAAGCTTTGGTTCCTTTTTTCTTCTATAGAAGAAAGTCACTGCTGTGCTTCTGACATATAGATCACATTCACTGAAAATAGTCTGTACATTTTTAAACAAAAATTATAGACACTGTTGGATTGGTTCTCTTTCAAATCCTTATTTTGTCTGTATTTTGAGAAACACATTGGAATGAATGGATTATTTAAAAATTCTACCCAGTAGTTTTTCTTCATATCCCTCATTGATGGAACCTGTTAAAATTCCTTTGTGTGGTGTCTGTGTTCTTTTACACAGAGATTTTCAAACATCTCAGGGAAGCTCATATTCCATTATTAAAAGATGAAAGCACCTTAGTTTCATTAGAACATCATAAAAACAGTTTGGGGTGATGCATGAGGCTCTCAAACCTTTATTATATCTCAGCATGAAATTAAACTAAAAAGACTGTAGTTTTCAAAAAGACAATGTATCAAGCTTGGCTTGTGTGGGACGCTGTTAAAATAATTGTCCCCAAATACCTATGCTCCTCACGTACATGTCCCATTGTTATGTGAGTTTTTAAGCTTTTTCCATGAGGAAGTGGAATCTATTTTCATATCTGTTGAACGTAGGCTAGTCTTGTGATTTTCTCTGACCAGTGGAATATGAGAAAAATTGCAGTGTCAAATATATAAAGCTTAGCCTGGAAGGGCTGTACAACTTGCTCTTTCTTTTTATTGGAACACTGCCCTGAGACTACATGTGAAGGCATCTGGTTTAACCTCTGCAATAATAAAAGTCCACGTGGAAAGTGAAGGTTACCCATCCCAAGCACCTCACATAAGCTAGCACTCAGCTTATCTACCAGCCAACCCTGAGAATGATGTTAACTCACAAAACTGTGGCAAATAAATTGGTGGTTGTTTTAAGTTACTAGGTTACTAGATTTTTGGGTTACATGTTAAAGAGCTGTAGCTAACTAATATTTATTTCAAAAAACACAATTACTATCATTTTAAACCACATTCACCTGATGATTTAGCTTATGTTCTGTCTCTTGGTATTAAATAAGCATGATTCCAGTTTATCATAGGAAATACAGATATTTTGTTGTCATTGTTGTTTTAACAGCATCTACAACTTAACCTTAATTGTGGAAATCCTATAATGATTATAATTTATGTATTTTTTCTTAAAGCAATTCCATGTTATTAAAAGATGCTTGAAGAGGAGAAACGTCAAAATTTGATTTCTACACATATAAAATATTGCAAAACAAAAACAGTGCAGCAACATAGCAACCATTTTTTATGCAGAACTACCACTTATATCTTTTATGGATCTTCTCATGAACAAAGGACTGAGGTATTTTCTGCAGTAAAGCAGTACTATCAGTTATTACACTATTGACAATCGCTGAAATAGCCTCTACACTGATCAGATCCATAGGGTAAAAGTCTATGTGAAAGTGATTTATACAATAGAAGCAATAGGCCCTCCCTCATTCGTGTTACTGAAACAGCAAAGTAAAATAAGTGACCTTAGAGATAAAAAGAAGGACATATTCCGTAGCATAGCAGTTTTGAAAAGAGATTTAACATTACAGATCCAAATGTACTATAAATTATGATGATAAATTCAGGAAACTTGAAATACACTTTGGAGACACAGTGACAAATTTTATCAATTTTTCTAAGAGGAAAAAGTCAAATTTAAATTATAAAGAAGTAAATTTTACTTTCATCAGATTAAGCTCTGACTACTTTATGAAAGGTCAGTGGTTCAAATCCACCTAGAGGTACCTTGGAAGACAGACCTAGCAATCTTCTTCCAAAAAGTCACAGCCTTGAAATTCCTATAGAGCAGTTTTACTTGGCACACATGGACCCACCATGAGTCAGGAATGACTGAACAGCAACCAGCAACAATAACAGCAATCTCTTTTTTAATCCACTCTTCAAAGCAAAGGGATTAAAGCTGCAAACTCTGGAATGACAGAATTCTATATAAAAATTCTCTCATATATAAATTAACTGCATGGCCACAGCCTCCTTCATCTCTGTGTAACTTTGTGTTCTTGGATTTGTAAAATGAGGATAATACTGGAAAATACCCAAGGGTTATGATGATTAATAGAAAAATTCAGAAGAAAACTGCAACCCAGTAAACACTTAATAAATGATTTCTATCAAAGTCATGTTATCATTGATATCTTGATTACCTCTTTTTAGTTTTCATAGCAAATCTATATTATCTTATTTAAAAAAATAATACTATCATTTTGGTGAAAGGTTACAAATCAAATCAGTTTCTCATTGGACAGTTTGTATATAAATTGTTCAGTGATTAATTCGTTTTTGATCATGTGTTAACATTCTCTTTGTGTTTTGCTTGCTCTGTTTCAAGTTCTCTAGTTTACCTGCTCTCTTATATTTCTTGTCTTTGTATTAGAGTAATTGTTGACATTTTGGTCTCATATAGATGTCTTTTTTTAATGTAGTACCATACATAGGTATAGCGTATTTTATTTTGTGTGCCAGTCTGTTATTTTGATAAAATGTGACATCAGGAGATAGTTCAAGATTTAGAGTGTCTGAAGATAAGAGTCTCAGGCAGTTCTCTATTCTCACTTGGTCCGTTAGGTCTAGTGTTTCATTTTTATTTTTTAATAATTAATGTTCTGTTCCACAGTTTACTCTGATTCTATCAAGGTCCATCAATGTGTCTGTTGTTCTTCTGGTCTTAGGGTAGATGGTCTTATGTTAGCTGTTAGCTCTGTAGACTAGTTTGCTTTCTGAGATTTTTGGTTTAATTCTTTTTCTTTTTCTTTTGGATGAGTAGAAAGCAATAGTTGTATTTTAGGCAACTGCTTGCAAGCTTTTTAGATCCCAGATCTAGACATTCAGAAGATGGCAGAATAGTTGGATGTGTTCTGTGATCCCATTAATAACAAAGACCCCCAAACAACAAATGAATTGATTATATATGACATTCTAGGAGTCCTGAACATTGAAAAGAAAGTTGAGAAATTGGACTGAATGTCAAGGAAGACACTATGTACAGCACTATGTAGCAGAGGCCAGAAGTGACCCTGTGGTAGTCAGCACCGTATAGGCACATCAGTGACAGTAACCTGGAAGAGCAGAGCAGTGGCTTTCAGAGGGTATCTTCCTCAGTAGAAGAGATCCAGCAATGATGAGCCTACTCACACCTCCAGAATCAGTGAAAGATGGCATTTGATTGTCACCAGCTAGATAGATTGTGTTTAATCTGCCATGCCAGAATCTGAATCTTCCCTTGTGAATAATCTTGTCTCCTTTTTCCAAGTGCTTCTCCCTCCATTCTTGGCACTGTGCCTGCCTCTGGAATATAAAGCTGTTATCTGTGCCCAAAATAGGACACCTTGTGCACACCCCAAGCCATCTCTTAGATAAGGAGAAAGAATAATTTAACAAACAAAGGGAGAAAATAAATAAGCAAAATAATCTTCTGGGTCCCATAAACTGGAAACTCAGGGTAGGAATAGTTCCTTTGTTTAGACTCAACTATAATGGGAAACATTTTCCTCATAGATACTGGTGACTGTGTCAGCCCCCTGCTTTTCTAATTGTGTGCATCCAGAAGCCTGTGCCTACGCCAGTCACCCCTGCCTGTCTAGGACTGTAGGGCAGAGCCTACATCACACGCTTGGTGACCAACGGCCGGGGCACCTGAGCTGAATACTACAAGAAATATAAAAAGATTCCTGGGCTCCCCTGCTTACTGACACCTTTAACCATCTAGTAAGTGGACAGTAGAGTCTCCAAGGCATGCATAATCAAACTAGTCCACAAGACTTGCATATTTTGGCATTTTCAAAACAAAATAAAACAAAGCTAGAGCAGAGTAAGCAATTATAAAATAAATAATAGCTTACTGATGGCTCAGAAACAAGCCAAGCCAAGTGCCATCAAGAGTGAATATCAAATCATATAAAGAGGTAGACCACAACAGCTTCAGAAAGCTCTCCAAACAAGAAGACATTTTGCAGATGAACAGAACTTCCTGGAATTATCAGAGGTAGAATACAAAAGATTAATATTTAGAACTCTTCAAGAGATTGGATAGAATATAGTACAGCATAATGACAAGCTGAACAGGCCACAAGAAAGCATAGAGAAACAGTATTCAGAAATTCAGAAGATTAATAATAAAATTACAGAAGCAGACAACCCAGTAGAAAGCCAAAGGAGCAGAATTGAAACAATGGAAGGTCAGATTAGTGATACTGAAGATAAAGCATGTGAGACCAATGTATTTGAGGAAAAAATACGTAAAAGAATTTTTCAGTATCAGGAATCAATAAGAATTATGTGAGGCTCCATCAAGAGAAATAATCTACAAGTGATTGGAGTACCAAAACAGGGCAGAAGAACAGCAAATACAGAGAATTGAAGATTTGTTCACAGAAAGTTTCCCTGATATGAAAGATGAGAAGATATTCTATCCAAGATGCTCATCAAATGCCACACAAGGTATATGCCAAAATAAACACACCCGACATATTGTAATCAAACTTACCGAAACTAAAGAAAAGGAGAGAATTTTAAAGGCATCTAAGGGTAAAAGAAAAATAATACATAAAGGAGAATCTAGAAACTAAACCTGCACTACTTAGTGGAAACCATGCACACAAGAAGGCAGTGGGGTGACATATACAAAACCTTGATGTAGAAAATTGCCAACCAAGAATTATATATCCAGTGAAACTGTTCTCAAATATGATGGTGAAATCAGAACATTTCCAGATAAACAGAAGTTGGGAGAATTTTCAAAACTCAAATCAAATTAACAAGAAATACTATAGGGAGTCTTTCAGTGAGAAAATCAATAACATTGGATAACAACTCAAGGCTAGAATGCAGGACAGAGTAACAAGATGTCAACCCATTTAGGCAAATCATAGAATAAATCAAAGCTAAAAGCCTGATAATAGGGAAGGAAAGATGTCATTAAATGAACAATGACAACATTATAACCAAAAGGACTGAACTATGTAATCATAAATCTTTTGTATGGAGAGTAAGTCAGGATGATACAAATAAATGAAAGGTGGATTTAAATTTAGAAACATATGGGAATGTATATTTTCACTCTGTCATATCAAATAAAAAAATAAAAATAATAAAAAAAAAAAATTTAGAAACATAGAGTAAATATTAAGGTAACCACAAAGGAAACTAACAAACCTACACATCAAAATAATAATAAAAAAAAAACCAAACAGAAAACCATGAAGTTTCAGCAAATACAAAACCAAAAACAAAGGAAAAAAAGGACAGAAAACACAAAAAATCACTCAGCACAGAAAATAAGTGGAACAAAGAAATTGTCAGCAGCACACAAGAAAGGAACTAACATGACTGCACTGAATGCAAACATATCAATAATAATCCTGAATGTAAATGGGTTAAATGTACCAATGAAGAGACAGAGAGTGGCAAAATGGATAAGAAAACATGATGTGTCTATATGCTGCCTTCAAGAGATATACCTGGGACTTAAGGGGTCAAACAAACTAAAATTCAAAGGATTGGAAAAAATATATGTATATATCAAGCAAACAGCATTCAAAAAAGAGCAGGAGTAGCAACATTAATTTCTGATAAAATAGTCTTTACAGTTCAACATACTGGAATGGATCAGGGAGGACTTTGTATAATGATCTAAGGGTCAATACATCAGGAGAACATAACCACATTATGTATTTACACACCCAGTAATAGGACTCCTAAATACATATGAGGTTTGACAATTAGGTTTGTGAACTCATCTTAAAAATTACTACATACTTCATTGCTGAATGTCACTACAGTCACCTTCAAAGTACTCTCCTTGGGAAGATACGCCTGATGGCAGCACCTAGTCCACCCTTCAAAGCAGTTTTGGAACTCCTGTTTTTGGAATGGTTATCAGGGCTGTCATCATATTACTCTTAATGCCCAGAATGTTGTCAAAATGTCTTCCTTTCAGTATTCCCTTTATCTTCAGGTAAAGAAAAATGTCATTGGGTACCAGATCAGGTGAGTAGGTAGGGTGTTCCAATACAGTTATTTATTTATTGGCAAAAAACTCCCTCACAGAGAGTGCTGAGTGAGTTCGTGCATTGATGCGATGCAAGAGTCACAATTTGTTGGCGAAAAGCTTGGGCTGTTTTTGTCTTTTTCACACAGCCTTTTTAGCATTTCAGAATAGTAATTTTGATTAACTGTCCAGCTGGTACAGTTTCATAATAAACAATGCCTCTGATACCTAAATGGTTAGCAGCAACTTTGTGACTCTTGATTTGGCCCGACAGAATTTTTTTGGTCCTGGAGAATTGACTGACTTTCATTGTGCACTTTGGTGCTTTGTTCCAGGATCATATTGGTACACCAGTGTTTCTAGTGATAACATGGCCCCAAACGTTGTCTTGCCTCTTCAAAAGGTCTTGACAAACTTTGACTCTCCTTTGCTTTTGTTCATTGATGAGCTATTTTAGTACCAGTTTTATACATACTTTCTCATGCCTAGATACTCAGTTATGATTTTCTTGTTTTGCTATGAATATTTACTTGGTCTGTTGTGCTTCTGACAGTCAGCTGACAATTTTAATATACAAATTTTTGTGGTGTTTTTGTCAGTTCTGCTGTTACTGGCCACTCTGACATCTCTTCAATGATGACACTTTCTTTCCCCTCAGAAAAATGTCTAATCCATTTGTACATTGCTGTTTTCTTCGTTGCATTATCCCCATGAACTTGGACTAACATGTCCCTGATTTCACTTCCATCTGAACAAATTTAACAAGAAATTTAATGTTTGTTGCTCTAATTCAAGCTCCGACATTCTCGTGATGTCACACAAAAGCATGCAACAACAGCAATGAACGTCACTCAGTGAGATACCACCATATGTCAACAGAAACACAGCTGTGAGACACTTACATACCAAGATTATGAAACCCTACCTAATTGTTTGTACAGTGCTGTCAATTTAAGTGCGTGGTGGCAAGTTGGCAAACTTAATTGTCAGACCTCATAAAATGAACTCTAACAACATTGATAAGAGGAAAAGATAGGTAGGAGATTTCAGTACACCACTTATGGTGAAACACAGAACATTGAAGAAGTTCAGTAAAGGCACAAAACCTTAAACCAGATCTACAGCTGTCAAACTGATTTCAACTCATAGTGAACCTGTAAGACAGAGTAGAACTTCCCTATAATGTTTCTAAGGAGTACCTGGTGGATTTGAACTGCTGACCTTTTACTCAGCAGCTGTGACTCTTAACCATTACACAAAAGTAAAGACATACAAGATCTAAATTCCACATTCAAGCAACTTGATCTCATAGATATATACAGAACACTCCACCCAGCAGCAGCCAAGTATGCTTTCTTATCCACTGCACATGAAACATTCTCCAGAATAGACCAGATGTTAGGCATTAAAGCAAACCTTAACAAAATTCAAAGCATTGAAGTGTTGCAAAGCATCTTATTCAGACTATAAAATCATAAAGCAGAAATCAGTTACAGGAGAAACAAGGAAAAAATAAAACACATGGAAACTGAACACCAGCTTGTTCAAAAACTACAAGGATATAGAAGAAATGAAGGACAGAATAAATCAAGGATAGAGTAAAGAAATGCACAGAATCAAGTGAGAATGAAAACACATCCTACAAGAACCTTTAGAATATAGCAAAGGCAGTGCTCAGAGGTCAATTTATTTCAATACATGCGCACATCCAAAAAGAAGAAAGGGCTCAGATCAAAGCATTAACACTACTGTTCAAAGAAGTAGAAACAGCAGCAAAAGAACGATTTGGGCAGCAACAGAACACAAATAATATAAGTTGGAACAAAACTAAAGAAATTGGAGAATGAAGTTAACAAGACCAAAACTTGTTTCTTTGAAAAAATCCACAAAATTGATAAACCATTGGCCAAACTAACAGAAGAAAAGTAAGAAAGGAAGCGAATTAACAGAACTTTAAAAAATCATAACAGAGTGCTGTGAAAAACTATACTTTTAACAAATTAGAAAACCTAGAGGAAATGGACAAATTTCTAGAAAAACAGTACCCACATACATATAGAGGTAGAACAATTTTTAAAAAATTCATTTACCAAAGAAGAGACAGAAAAGGTAATGAAAAAATTCCCAAAAACCAAAGCCCTGGCCCTGATGACTTCACTATAGAATTCTACCAAACTTGCAGGGAAGTTAACACCACTACTGCTAAAGCTATTTCAGAAGATTGAAACGGAGAGAATATTCCCAAACTCATTCTATGAAGCCAGCATAACCCTGATACCAAAAGTAGGTAAAGACAGCACAGAAAAGGAAAATTACAGGCCAATTTCATTCATGAACCTAGATGCAAATATCTTCAACAAAATTGTAACCAACAGTGTTCAACAACATGTGAAAAATATAATTCATCATAACCGAGTAGGACTCCTACCAGGGATGCCAGGATTGTTCTGCAGTAGAAATACAGTCAATGTAATCAACCACATAAATAAAACAAAACCAAGAACCACTTGATTGTAGCAATTGACACAGAAAAGGCATTTGACAAAATCTAACACCTGTTCATCTTGAACACTTTCAGAAAAAATAGAAATAAAGGGAAAATTCTACAGTGTAATAAAGGGCACTTGTAGAAAGCCAATAGCCAACATCATCCTAAATGTAGAGTCTCAAAGTATTCTCTTTGAGAATGAGAACCAGTGGAATTGTCACCACTTTCATTCAGCATTTTGCTAGAGGTGCCAGCCTGAGCAGTCAGGCTCGAAAAATAGAATGAAGGGATCTTACACACAGAAAACCACAAGGAACCCACAAAACCTAACAACAAACAAACTAGGAAAACAACAGCAACCAGCATCTAATGCAAGAGTTTAATAAATTATTAGGGTATGCAAGATAAAATAGAAAATCAGCTGGATTCCCCTATACTGACAAAGAAAATATTAAAGAAGAACTCACCAAAAGAATAATATTTACAATAGCCTCAAGAAGATAAAATACTTAGGAATAAGTCTAATCAAAGATATAAAAGACTATCAAAAGAAAACTACACTGCTGCAAGACACCAAAAAGAGACTTATATAAGTGAAGAAACCTACCTGGCTCATGATAGGAAGATGGGATATTGTGAAAATGATTATTCTGTCTACATCAATCTTTGGATACAGTGCAGTTGCTACCCAAATTCCAATGGCATTTTTTTAATGAGATGGAACAACAAATTCTAACTTCATATGGAGAGGGAAAAAACCCTTAGCTAAACAAAGTGTTACTGAAGTAGAAGAACCTTACCTTAGAGTATATTTCACTGCCATTATACTCAAAACGGAAACCCTGGTGGCATAGTGGGTTAAGTGCTGTGTTTACTAACCGACAGATCAGCAATTCAAATCCACCAGGAGCTCCCTAGAAACTCTATGGGTCAGATCTACTCTGACCTCTAGGGTCACTATGAGTCAGACCTGATCAATAGCACTGGGTTATAGTCAAAACAGGGTGGTGCAGGCATGAGACAAGATGCATATTTCACACCACACACAAATACTAAATGAAAATGGATCAATGACCTGTATGTAAAATCTAAAATGATATCAATCATGAAAAAAAAAAAAAAGAAAAAAAGAAAGACAATGCTAGGATAAAACATCGTATGAGGAAAATGCAAATCATTACTAACAATGCGGAATACCAGAATAGAATATAGACTATTGTGATGTCATAAAAATCAAACACTTAATGCTCATACAAAGACTTTACCCAAAGAGTAAAAAGAAAACCTACAGATCAGGGAATAAAACATTTGGCTACAAGCAATCCAACCAGCATCTAATCCATAAAACCTACAAGATACTGCAAACCCTCAACAACAACAACAAAACAAATAAGAAAGGAGCAAGTGATATGAACCGGTACTTCACCAAAGAAGACATTCAGGCAGACAAGATAGATATGAAGAAGTGTTCGCAATCACTAGTAATTAGAGAAATCCAAATCAAAACTACAATGTGATATCATCTTATAGCCCAATAAGGCTGGCACTAATCCAAAAAACACAATAGAATGTATCCTGGAGAGGCTGTGGAGACACTGGAACACTTACATTGAGGAAGTGTGAAATGGCACTTTGGAAATTGACTTGGCACTTTCCTAAAAACTAGAAATAGAAATACCGTATTATCCAGCAGTCCCACTCTTGGAATTGTAACCTAGAGAACTAAAAGCTGTAACACAAGTAAATACATAAGCACCAATGTTTGTTGCAACGTTGTCTACAATAGCAAAATGATAGAATCAACCTAGGTGCCTAGCAACAGGCAAGTGGATAAACAAACTGTGATATGTTCAGATAGTGGTTTATTACACAATGATGAAGAATGCCAATGAATTTCGGAAACATCTCACAGTTCGGAGAAATCTGGAAGGCATCATGCCAAGTAAAATTAGTCAATCATAAAAAGACAGACATTGTATGAAACTGCTATTATACAGACTCAAAAAATGGTGTAAGCACAGAAGGAAACAGTCCTAGATTGTCAGGAGTGGGAAAAGGAGATAGGGAGTTATTTATCTTTCAAAAATAAAAAATAAAATGACCCCAGGTGTTTACTCACCAGAATGCAGAGGATGAATGAGCTTTTTTTTTTTTCTTTTATTTAATTGTGATTAAGTAAAAGCAACCAATCCAAATTAAATTTGCATGCCCGACTATCTGGAGCTCCTTCTGCTCTCCTTGCCCAGTTACAGCATACCCCTCCTTTTCATTCTATACTTGTCGTATCCCCTTAATAATATCCTGCCTCCTCCTCTCTACCCTCTCCTGTCCCATCTAGAAGGAGACCAGTAGGACAACGTCCTATAAATGCATAGAACCATAAAGTACACACACAGTATGGTCACATTGTGTCCCCAAGTCCAGTCCATTTTTGTCTGAAGAGTTGACCTGAGTAGTTTTTCCTGGTCACGGGAAGCAACAAGTCTAGGGGCCATGCTTTTGGTAGAGTTCTTGAGCTGCACTCGTCTTTTTCTTGTGTTGCCACAGGGACTCAACATCACGTGACCATCACAGGTGTCCTTGATGGTGGCTGGGAACCGTCTGATTCTTGTGGTCACAAGTTGATACAGTCACCCATTTTCACGTGGGTCCTTCTGTCTGCTGGGCTCTTTTTTTCCGTGTCTTTGTTGGGAAGAGTTGGGACCATTTGGTGTACCTCAGATGGCAGCCTGCTAGCTTTTAAGACCCCAGATGCCATTCACCAATACGGGGTACAGATGACTCTTTTAGCAATGAGATAGTTATGTCAACTGGCTCTGGTGTCCCCTGAGAGCATTGTCACTAGACCCTTCCCTTACTACTGAATCCTTGCAATATTGAGTTAAGATTAGAATACTTTTCAGTTTATGGTGACTTCCAGTTGAGTTGATGTGTTTTCTACTGTGTGCTGTCACTGCTTTCACCCTACCAAATTTCCATCAACTAGCTAATCTATGATCAACACTGGCCCTCCTTCCCCACACTTGTAGCTGTTAAAGAGTCTTTTCTTCTCTACATATGTCTATTTTTAAGTCCTTATAGTAGAGATCTCATACAAAATTTATCATTTTGCTGCTGACCAATTTCACTCAGCATAATGTCTTTCAATTGAAACCAGGTTGTGAGATGCTTCCTGAGATCATCATTGTTTTTTGTCATTGCGTAGTGTTCTGTTGAGTATATATACCACAGTTTGTTTATCCGTTTGTCTGTTGATAGCCATCTAGGTTGATTCCATCTTTTGCTGTCATGGACTCTGCTGCAATAAACATTTGTGTGCATGTATCTGTTTGCCGGGAGCCAGTCCCAACACTTTTCAGGGTCCCGCACAAAGGGAGGGAAGACGTTGGCGGGAAATGAATAAAGGAGACAGGAAAGACTTTTCTGGTTTAAGGCAGCCTGACCCAGAGCAAGCGATCTGTGTGTTGAGAGCTGTGCATCTTTATTTTTTATAGGTGAGGTGCTGTAATGTTTGCCCAGTTTTCTTCATCATATAGACTATTGGTTAATAAGAAACTAACGTAACATTATTGGCTAACAAGAAAGTGACCCCTCGTGGTCTTCTACTTCTAATTAATTGTCAAGGCCCTTTTTGGATAACTGTCTAAGCCAGGTGTCCGTGGTGGTAAATGTCAGGGAACACAATTAATGGTTTTATTCATACCTCAAAGTGGAAGGCACAGAGGGGTAAACTCCTCAAGGCCTAACCATTTGGTTGTCTCCATTTGTTTCTCTAAGTTCTTATTTATATCTTCCTGTGCAGGTAGTAAGTGCCTGCCATTCTCTAATCAAGCCAGCTGCACTAAGAAAGATGTTTCTTTAGTGTTACCAGTTTGCCACACCAACTGTAAAGAATCTAGAAGTTTATATATTCTTCCTGTTGCAGGGAGTAAGATGCTTGTGTAGTTTTAATGGCTATGTGGAGAATTGTCCTTGAGAGCTTTTTAAGGGTTAGCTTGTAAACCTGTGTATGTGAAAAAAAGGGAGGGGGGAATGTAATTAGGGGGAAGCCAGTGAAGCTGGGCAGGTCTCAGTGCTATTAGGCATGCTGCATTGAAATCCATTCCTCTGATCTCTTTTCCCCAGAATTTCCTGGTCAGATTGCCCCAATATAATCTCATAAACCGAGGAGTTGTGAAGCCCCTCTCAGAAGACACCTCCTTGATCCTCATGTCAGGAGGGGATATCTTTCTAGGAGAATTTAATTAAGAAGCAAAATATTATCAGGGATAATAGGCTAAAAAACATGTCACAGATGAGATGCTTTGCCCTGCCATTTACAGAAGTTTGTGACTTTGTCTACAAGGGACTTTGCGGATGGTGGGCCATCACATCTGTTCGTGTGACAGCATTTGTTTCTGTAGAATATATTCTGAGCAGTTGGATTACTGGATCAAATGGTATATCTATTTCCAGCTTTTTAAGGAAGTGCCAAATTACTTTCCAAAATGGTTGTAGTATTTTGTGATCCCACTGGCAATGTAGGAGAGTTCCAGTTGCTCCACAGCCTCTCCAGCATTTATTGTTATGTGTTTTTTGGATCATGGCCAACCTTGTTGGGGTGAGATGATATCTCATTGTAGTTTTTATTTGGATTTCTCTGATAGCTAATGATTGTGAGCATTTCCTCATTTGTCTTTTGGCTGCCTGGGTTACCTCTTTGGTGAAGTGCCTGTCCATTGCCTTTGTCCAACAGTTAATTGGGTTATTTACCTTTTTCTTATTGATGTTTTCCAGTGCCTTGTAGATTATGGGGATCAAGTGTCAGTCTGACATGTAGTTGCCAAATATTTTTTACCATTCTGTAGGCAGTCTTTTAATTCTTTTGATAAAGGCTTTGGATAAGCAACAGAGTTTGATTCTTAGTAGTTTCCATTTATCTATTTTTTCTTCTGTTGATGGTGCTTTGTCAGATTTTGAAGTCTGTCTGAACAGTATACTAGAACTTGTATTGTTGACTCTAATTTTTCTTGCATGATCTTTATAGTTTTAAGTTTGATATTTAGGTCTTTGGTCCATTTTGAGTTAGGTTTTGTGTAAGGTGTGAAATATGGGTCTTGTTTTAATTTTTTGCAGATGGATATCGAGTTTTGCCAACACCATTTGCTAAAGAGACTGTTTTGACCCCAGTTTAGACCTTAAGGCCTTTGCCAAATATCAAGTGTTCATAAGAGGATGGTGGCGTCTCTGAGGTCTCAACTCTCTTGCATTGGTCTATGTGTCTCTTTTGGTACCAGTACCAGGCTGTTTTGACTACTGTGGCACTGTCATAGTTTCTAAGATTGGGTAGTGTGAGGCCTCCCATTGTGTTCCTCTTCTTCAGTAGTGCTTTATATATCTGAAGTTTCTTCCCTTTCCCAAAAAAGTTCATGATTTTTTTCTCCATCTCATTAAAAAATGATGCTGGAATTTGTATTGAGATCGTGTTCTTTATGTAGATCACTTTGGGTAAAATAGACATTTTCACAATGTTAAGTCTTCCTATTCATGAACACGGTAGGATTTTCCATTTATGTAAGTCTCTTTTGGTTTCTCGCAGTAAGGTCACCTGGTTCTCTCTGTATAGGTCTCTTATTTCTCCAGATAGATTTGTTCTTATGTATTGTATCTTCTTGGGTGCTATGCTGAATGGTATTGATTTTGTGATTTTTGTCTTTAATGACCACATTGTTAGTGTAAAGGAATTCTACTGATTTACTTATGTTTATCTTATATCCTGATACTTTGCTAAACTCTACTATCAGTTTGAGTAGTTTACTTATAGATTCTTTAGGATTCTCTGTGTATATAATCATACTGTCTCCAAATAGCAAGATTTTTACTTCTTCTTTGCCAGTGCAAAGAAATCAGGTAGACTTGTCTAATTGCTTTATTGATTTATTTGACTGGTCTAATTGCTCTGGCTAGAACCTCAAGATAGTCTCCATTCAGGATGATGCAGGTGGTTAGCTTTACATAGATGTCCTGTATTGTGTTGAGAAATTTCCCCTCTATTCCTATTTTGCTGAGACTTTTTAGCATGCATGGGTGTTGGACTATGCATTTTCTGCATTAGTTGACAAAATCAGGTGATTATTATCCTTTGTGCTATTTATGTGCTTGATTACATTAATTGTTTCTCTGATGTTGAACCAGCCTTGCATTCCTGGTATGAATCCAACTTCATCATGGTGAATTATTTTTTGGTGTTTTGTTGAATTCTGTTGGCTAAGATTTTGTTGAAGATTTTTACTTCTAGGTTCATGAGTGATACTGGTCTGTAGTTTTCTTTTTTTAATGGAATCTTTCCCTGGCTTTGGTATCAGGGTTATGCTGGCTTCATAGAATATATTTGGGGGTATTCCATCCTTTTGTATGCTGTGAAATAGTCTGTCATGGGTTGAATGTGTTCCCAAAATATCTGTAACAATTTGGCTGTGGCATAATTCCTGGTATTGTCTGATGTTCCTCCATGTTGAAATTCCTGCCTCTATGATGTGGATGGGCAGCAGTTGTGTTGGAAGAACATGATTCAATATGTAAGTTGGTTTTGTGCCAGGAGGCATTCTCTTTATCTATAAAATACAAAAATCTGGCAGAGAGAGTTGGGAACCTCACACCATCAGGAAGACAGCACCAGGAGTCAAGCATGTCCTTCAGACTGAGGTTCCTGTGCCAAGATATTCCCTGACAAAAGACTGGTGCAACACAAGGACTTCTCTGTAGAGCTGACAAAGGAGAAAGTCTTTCCCTGAAGTGGACATCCTGAATCTGGACATGTAGCCTACCTGACTGTGTAAGAATAAACTTTCCTTTATTAAAGCTGTCCACTGGTGGTATCTTTAGTGCAGCATTAGCTGACTAAAACAGAATTTGGTACTGAGAGTGGGGTGGTGTTCTAACAAATACCTAAAATGTGAATCAGTTTTAAAACTGAATAGATAGAAGACTCATAAGGAATGGAGAACTTTTAACACCAAAGAAGGCACAGATGGTGAATAACAGCAGAGGACCAGCAGCAGTGGGAGCAGCGGAACCAGAGGCAGTGCTTGAGCCAGCCATGGAGTGAGAGAGCTAAGTGCCTGGGCACAGAGGCTTCCTGGTAGAAGCAGAGTACCTCTGGGCACTTGAATCAGTGGAGCTAGCCTTGCTGAACCCAAGAACAAGAGAGCCGGATGTCTCTGTACAGGAGGCACCCTAGTTGAGTGGGGTACATCTGGGCACTCAAGTCAGTAGAGCTACAGAACTCTGAAACACTTACCCCAGCAGAGCAGATGTGGGCCTGAGGTCTGGGCCATGAAGCCATGTAGGAAGTAGAAGCTGAAGAGACAAGGAGCCTGAGAAGCTGAGCTTCCTTAGTCTTGAAAGATGTGGCCATGACTTCAGAGGGTTGAAAGGGTAGAGCTAGGGCTTTCTGTGTTTGTGAAGGTGGAATTTCCCCTCAATTGGGCTTAGAGTGCACCTAAAGCTGATGGGGCAGAGTTGCTGCCAGAGTGGGCCTGGAACTCAGCTGTAGGCAGGGGCAGGGGTCTTCACTCAGAATCCAGAGAGTGTGGCCAATACCCAGAGTCTGGAGGGAAAAACTACTATGTAAAATGTCTCAGAGAATTGAAGATTATTTTCAAAGGTTTGAGGGATAATAGAACGTGATCTGCTGACTTATCTGTGGAATATTTATTCCTTCTTTGCCTGGAATTTCTCAGTTTGTATTGGAAATGCCAAACTTGTGCCTGCCATTGTATTTTAAAAGCAAATTAGTTGTGTTCTAGATTTCACGGTTGTAGAGGTATATCTGGATTTTGGACTTGGACTTTAAGGGTTTTGTTGTGATGGGGCAAATATGTTTTATTTATTTTGTGAATTAAGAACAATTTTACTGTCTGTATCATGATTGCCATATAACACCCAGAACTTTCACTTCTATTCTGTTCTAGTTGCCCTCCCTGGACCCCATGTGACATCATGCTTCCCCTTTTGTGCGGAACTTCCTGGGACCTTTTGAGAAAGGTTCAGCCAACCTCAGACAATCAGCTCGTCTCAGCAGTGTCCCTCAGACAACCCCATGTACATTTTAAAATGTTTGTTCACTTCCAGTATTACAGTGTGTTTTATTATGGTCCAGATCAGTCTTTATCTGGGGAGCTGGCCCTGGTGCTGGATGCAGTTTGGGGTTAGAGAGGCCAGTGGTCATGGTCTCAAGGTGCCCTCTGTTCAGGAGGACCATCAGGTGTGGTCTTTTGGTAGAGTTCTAGCTGTGCCCTCTACTCCATCACTTGCTGTGTCCAGAGTTCCATTCTGCATGCTACATCTGGGCTGTCAGTGGTGGTGGCTGGGCACCATCTAGTTCTTCTGGTCACATGCTGAAATAGGCTGTTGCTCATATGGCCCTTTCCATCAGGTGAGCTTGTATTTTTCTCCTGTCCTTGTTGTCCTCCATTTGCCCAAGATTCAGGTGGATTGGAACCATTTGGTGCTATTTAGATTGCAGCTTGCTAGCTGTGAAGAGCCCAGGTGCCACTGAACCAAGTGGTATGTAGAGCAATATCTTGAGAGAGGGAGAGAGAAAAACCTTGGCTATTGGCTTGGCTATCCCAATTAGTCTGGATGTCCCCTGAGAGTATGGCCCCCTGATCCCAGACCCCATTTCACTGTTCTTTCAAAGAATTGGCCTGCATTAAGGGGACAATTTGGTTTTGAAGTTGAGTAGCTGTGAGTGCCCCACTTCTAATGTGTGCTGTCACATCCCATACCTGTTCTTAATCTTAACCACTATCTAATTTGTGAAAAATCTCTCTCCCTCCATGCCCCCATAGCTATCAAATATTGATTTCTACTGTGCTTAAATGGTTAGTTGCATCCTTGTAATAATGGTCTCATACAAAGTTTGTCCTTTTGTGTCTGACTAATCCTGCTTAGCATAATTTCTTCTAGATGGTCACACATTGACAGGTATTTCTCTGAGTTATCATTGTTTTTGTTAATTGCATAATATTCCTCGTATGAGTATACCACGGTTAGTTTAACCATTCGTTTGTTGATGGGCATCTAGGTTGTTTTCAACTTTTTTCTGCCTTGGAGAGAGCTGCAATAAACATTAGTGTGCAAGTATCTGTTTAAGTGGTATTCATTATTTCTTTGGGATATATTCTAAGGAGTGGGATTTCTGGATCATTATGACATTTCTATTTCTAGTTTGTTAAGAAAGCATCAAATCAATTTCCACAGTGGTTGAACCATTTTACAGTCCCGTCAACAGTCTGAAAGAGTTCCAAACTCTCCATGTCCTCCCCAACATTTATTATTCTGTGTTTTTTAGATTATGGCCATTTTTGTTGGGATGAGATGATAGCTCATTGTGGTTTTAGTTTGGATTTCTCTGATGGTTAGCGATCGTGAATATATCTTCGTGTATCTGTTGTTAACCTGTGTGTCTTCTTTGGTGCAGTGCCTGTTCATGTCTTTTGCCCATTTTTAATTGTGTTGTTTCCCTTTTTCTTGTTGAGCTTTTGCAGTATCTTGTAGATTAGAGAGATGAGATGACTATCAGAAGCTTGGTAGGCACTCTGTAGGTAGTCTTTTTAATCTTTTGATGAAAGCTTTGATTGAACATAGTTGTTTAATTTTTGAAAGTTCCCAATTATCTATTTTCATTTCTGATGACTGAAGGTTGTTGGTAGATTTTGATAGACCATTGTTGCCATGGATTAGCACTTCTATTGTTTTCCCAATTTTTCCTTCTAAGAACTTTTCTGTTTTATCTTTTATATTTAGATCTTTGATCCATTTTGAATTAGTTTTGGTGCATGATGTGAGATACGGGCCTTGTTTCATTTTTTTTGCAAGTGGCTATCCAGTTATGCCAGCATCACTTGTTAAAGAGACTGTCTTTACCCCAATTCATGGTCTTTGGGCCTTTATCAAATATCTGCTGTTTATAAGTGGGTGAAGTTATATTTGGACTCTTGATTCTGTTCCATCGGCCTGTGTGTCTGTTTTTGTGCCCGTACCAGACTGTCTAGACTCCTGTGGCAGTGTAGTAGGTTTTAAGGTCAGGAAGGATGAGGTCTGCCACTTTGATTCTCTTCTTTAGTAGTAATTTCTTTAATTGCAGCTTTCTTACTTTCCGTATGCAGTTGGTGATTTGTTCCTCCATCTCATTAAAAAATGTCCTTGGAAGTTGAATTGGGATTGCGTTGCACATATAGATTGCTGTGGATAGTGTAGACATTTTCATAATGTCACGTCTTCTTATCCAGGAGCAAGGTATATTTCTTTACTTGTGTAAGTCATTCATTTCCTGCAGTAGGGACTTGTAGTTTTCTTTGTTTAGGCCTTTTACACCTCTGGTTAGATTTATCCCAGGTATTTTATCATCTTAGGGGCTCTAGTAAATGGTAATAACCTAGTGATTTCCCCTTTGTTGGTGCAAAGGAACACCGCTGATTTATGTATATTTATCTTGTATCCTGATCCTTTGCTGAAATCTTCTATGAAAGCCAGAAGTTTTTTTGGATTCTTTAAGATTTTCTGCGTGTAAGATCATATCATCTACACATAGTGATAGTTTGACTTCTTCTGAGTTTTGTTTGTATTCCTTTAACATGTCTAATTGCTCTGGCTAGGACCTCCAGAACAATGCTGAATAGAAGTGGTAACGGTGGTCATCCTTGTCTGGTACCTGTTCTGAAGGAAAGTGTTTTCAGCTTCTCTCCACTAAGGATGATGTTAGGTGTTGATTTAGTGTAGATGGCCTTTATTATATTGAAGAATTTCCCTTCTATTTCTATTTTTCTGAGAGTTTTTAACATGAATGGGTGTGAGACTTTATCAAATCCCTTTTTTTGTCAGTTGATAGAATCAGGTGGTTCTTATATTTTGTTTATGTGGTTGATTGCATTAATTGTATTCCTTATATTAAACCAACCCTGCATCCCTGATATGTATTCTGCTTGGTCATAATGAACTATTTTTTTGAGATGCTGCTGAATTCTTTTAGCTAGGATTTTGTTAAGGATTTTTGCATCTAAGTTCATGAGAGATTATTGGTCTGTAATTTTCCTTTTTTGTGCTGTCTTTACCTGGTTTGGGGAACCCTAATGGCGTAATGGGTTAACTGCTACATCTGCTAACCTAAAGGCCAGCAGTTCAAATCTGCCAGGCACTCCTAAGAAACTCTATGGGACAGTTCTACTGTGACCTGTAGGGTCACTATGATTCAAATACAACTTGATGGTAGTGGGTTTGGTTTTTGGTTTGGTTTACCTGGTTTTGGTCCCAGGGTTATACTAGCTTCATAGAATGAATTTGGGAGTATTTCATCCTTTTCTGTACTCTGGAGTACCTTTAGAAATAGTGGTGTTAACTCTTCTCTAAATGTTTCATAAACTTCTCCATGAAACCATCTGGGCCAAGACTTTTTGTGGATGAAAGTTATTCTTTTTATTATTCTTTTTGTTTGTTTTCCTTCCCTCTTTTTTTATTGTAATTGAGTGAAAGTTTATAATACATTCAAATTTGCATGCATGCCTAACTGCATCTCCCTCTCCTCTCCTTGCCTGCTGACAGCACACTCCTCCTTTCCATTCCATACATGTCATATTCTCTTAACAATCTCCTGTCTCCTCCTCTCTACCCTCTCTGCCCACTTCTAGTAAATGGCCAGTAGGACAACATCCTATAGATGCATAGAAACATCAAATTACTTACACAATATGGTCACTCTGTGTCCCTGAGTCCATTCCATTCCTATCTGAAGAGTTGACCTTAGTAATGATCTATGATCAGGGGCAGCATCAGGTCTAGGGGCCACATTCCCAGGGGAAATATCAGACCTTTGACCATCACTTGTGGTCTTTTAGTGGAGTTCTCAGTGTGCACCCATTTTTTTCTCATGTTGCCACTGAGACTCAACATTATGAGCCTCATCGCAGCTGTCATTCATGGTGGTCAGGCACCATCTGGTTCTCTTGGTCCCTTGTTGACATAGTCACCAATTCATGTGGGTGTTTCTGTCTTCTGGCTCTTTTTTCCCTCATATCTTTGTTATCCTTGGTGATCATCAGTTCCAGCTGAGTTGGGCCGTTTGGTGTTCCCCAGATGGCAGCTTGCAGACTTTTAAGACCCCATATGCCACTCACCAATATAGGGTGCAGAAGACTGTCTTAGCAATAGGCAAGATATGCCAATTGGCCTCCATGTCCCCTGAAATTATGGTCCCCAGACCCTCGCCTCTGCTACTCTAACCTTGCAATATTGGGTTAAGATTGGAAGAGTTTTCAGGTTATGTTGAAGTCCAGTTAAATTGATCTTCTTTCTAATGCGTGCTGTCACTGATTTCACCCAACCAAATTTCTATCAACTATTTAATCTGTAACCAACCCTCTCCCTTCCTTCCTCCTCTCCCTTGCAGCCATCAAAGAGTCTTGTCTTCTGTACATGAGTCTGTTTCTAAGTCTTTATAGTAGGGGTCATATACAATATTTGCATTTGTGCTGCTGACTGATTTCATTCAGAATATGTCATCCAATTGAAAGGTTATGATATGCTTCCAAAAGTCATCATTGTTCTTTGTCATTGTGTAGTGCTCTATTGAGTATACATACCATTGTCTGTTTATCCATTCATCTGTTGTTAGGCAGAAGAGTTTTAAATTACTTTTTCAATTTCTTCTTTTGTAATGAGTTTGTTTAGTTGTTCTATCTCTGATTTTACTTCCTTTAGGCAGGTGGCATTTTTCCAGAAAATTGTCCATTTCCTCTAGGCTTTCATATTTATTAAAGTATATATTTTTGGAGTATTCTTGTATGATACTTTTAATTTCAGCAAGGTCCATTGTGATATTGTCCATTTCATTTCTAATTTGGTTTATTTGTTTCTTCTGTTTTTCTGTTCACCTGTTCATGTTACTGTCCTTGATTCTGTAGGGTATATTCTAAGCAGAGGGTTTACTGAGTCAAATGGTATATTTATTTCCATCTTTTTAAAGAAGCAACAAATTGCCTTCCAAAGAGATTCTATCATTTTGCAGTCCCACCTACAGTGTAGGAGAGTTAGTTGGGTCAATGGTTTATCAATTTTGTTGATCTTTTTGAAAAACCAGCTTTTGGACTTCTCTAGTCTTTTGATTATTTTTCTATTTTCTATTTCATTTATTTCTGCTCTAATTTTAATTATTTTCCTGATGGATTCTTTTGCTGAGATCTTCCTAGTTGTTCAAGTTGATGAGTTAATTCTTTGATTTGTGCCATTTTTACTTTTGAATGTTTGCACTTATTGAGATGAATTCACCTCTGAGCACTGCTCTTGCTGTATCACAGAGATTTTGGTAGGATGTGTCTCCACTGCCATTTGATTGTATAAAATTCTGTGTTGCATCTTTGATTTCTTCTACTACGCAGTAGTGCTTGAGCAAAATGTTATTCAGTCTCCAGTTTTTTTTTTAATTTGATGTCCATCTTATTTTTGTTATTGATTTCTGGTCTTATGGCTTTGTGGTCTGAGAAGAAGCTTTATATTATTTCAGTATTTTGAATTTTGTTGAGTATTGTTCTGTGACCCAATATGTGGTCAATTCTGGAGAATGTTCCATGAGTGTAGGCAAAGAAAGTATACTTGAGTTCGGTTGGATTAAGTTTTCTGAATATGTCTGTAAGGTCAGGTTGGTTGATTGTGGCACTTCAGTCCTCTGAGCATTTACTAACCTTTTTATGAGATGCTTCCTAAAATCATTATTGTTCTTTATCATTGCATAGTGTTCCATTGAGTATATACCATAGTTTGTTTATCATTTCTTCTGTTGTTGGGCATCAAGGTTGATTCCAACTTTTTACTGTTGTGGACTGTGCTGAAACAAAACAACTAAACAAACTCATTACAAAACATTCATGTTACTGCCCGTGATTCTGTAGGCTATATTCCAAGCAGAGGGATTACTGAGTCAAATGGTATATTTATTTCCATCTTTTTAAGGAAGCAACAGATTGCCTTCCAAAGAGGTTCTACCATTTTGCAATCCCACCTACATTGTAGGAGAGTTCTAGTTTCTACACAACCTCTCCAGCATTTGTTGTTATGTGTTTTTTGGATCATGGCACACTTGTTGGAGTGAGATGGTGTCTCATCATTGTTTTGATTTGGATTTGTTTAATAGATAATGATTGTTAGCATTTTTGCTTGTGTCTTTTGGCTGCCCGGATAGCCTCTTTAGAGAAGTGTCTGTCCATCTTCTTTGCCCAGTGCTTAATTGGTTTATTTATCTTTTTTTATTGTTGATGTTTTGTAGTACCTTGTACATTGTGGAGATCAGACACTAGTCTGACATATAGTTGCCAAATATTTTTTCCCATCCTGTAGGTGGTCTTTTAATTCTTTTGATAAACTTTTTGGATGAGCAAAAGTGTTTGATTCTTAGTAGCTCCCATTTATTTTCTGTTGATCATAGTTGGTTTGTCAGATTTTGAAGTCTGTCTTAAACATTCCATTGTTTATCTTATCTTTTCTTGCATGATCTGTATCATTTTAGGTATGATACATAGGTCTTTTATCCAATTGAGTTGGCTTTTGTGTATGGTGTGAGATACGGGTCTTGTTTCAATTTTTTGCACGTGATTATCCAATTTTGCCAGCACCATTTGTTAAAGATACTGTTTTTAGCCCAGTTTACAATGTTAGGGGCTTCATCGAATATCAGCTGTTCATAAGAGGATGGTGGCATCTCTGGAGGCTCAACTCTGTTCTATTGGTGTACATGTCTCTTTTTGTACCAGTACCAGGCTGTATTGACTACTGTGGTAGTCTAATAGGTTCTAAAGTTGTGTAGTGAAAGTCTGCCTTGTGTATTCTTCTTCTTCAGTAGTGCTTTGCCTGTCTTTCTAAACAAAGTTCATTTGTTTCTCTATCTCATTGAGAAATATCACTGGAATTTGTACTGGGATTGCATTGTATATGTAGATCACTTTGGGTAAAATAGACATTTTCACAATGTTAAGTCTTCATATCCATTAGTAGGGTAGATTTCTCCATTTATGTAAGTCTCTTTTGGTTCTTGCAGTAAAGTCTTATAGTTGTCTTTGTATAGGTCTCTTATGTTAGTTAGATTTATTCCTACGTATTTTATCTTCTTGGGAGCTATAGTAAATGTTGATTTGGTGATTTCTTCTTTAATGATCTCTTTCTTGGAATAAGGGAATCCTACTGATTTACTTATGCTCATCTTATATCCTGATACTTTGCTGAAGTCTTCTATTAGTTTGAATAGTTTACTTAAGGATTCTTTAGGATTTTCTGCTTATACAAACATATCATCTGGAAATTGTGAGATTTTTACTTCCTCTTTGCCAGTGCAGATGCCCTTTGTTTCTTTCTCTTGTCTAATTGCCCTGGCTAGAACTTCTAGTACAATGTTGAATAGAACTGGTGAGAGTGGGCATCCTTTTCTAGTTCTCATTCTCAAGGTAAATTCTTTCCGTCTCTCTCCATTCAGGATGACGTAGGTAGTTGGCTTTCCATAGATGGCCTTTATGGCATTGAGGATTTTCCACTCTATTCCTGTTTTTCTGAGAGTTTTTAGTGTGAATGGCTGTTGGAGTTTGTCAAATGCCTTTTCTGTATCAAATGACAAGATCAGGTGATTCTTATCTTCTGTGTTATTTATGTGGTTGATCCCATTAATTGTTTTTCTGATGTTGAACCAGCCTTGCATCCCAGGTATGAATCCAACTTGCTAATGCTGAATTATGTTTTTGACATGTTGTTGAATTCCCTTGGCAAGGATTTTGTTGAAGATTTTTACATCTATGTTCATGAGGGATATTGGTCTGTAGTTCTTTTTTGTTGGATCTTTCCTTGGCTTTGTTATCAGGTTTGTGGTTGCTTCATGGAATGAAATTGAGAGTATTCCAACCCTTTATATGTTTTGAAATATTCTCAGTAGTGTTGGAGTTAACTCTTCTGTCAAAGCTTGGTAGAATTCTGCAAAGAAGCTACCTGGACCGGGGATTGTTTTGGTTCATATTTTTCGATGACTTTTTCAGTCTCTTCCTTTGTGACGGTTTATTAAGTTGTTCCTCTTCTTGTGATAATTTAGTGAGTGATGTGAATCTAGGTTTTGTCCATTTCCTGTAGGTTTTCAAATCTGTTAGAGTACACTCTTTCATAGTATTCTGTTACGATACTTTTGATTTCTGTGGATCTGTAGTGACATCTTCCGTCTCCTTTTCTTGGTTGGGTTATCAGTTTGTTTTTTTTTTTCCTGCATTTCTTTAGCAAGTTTAGCCAACCATTTGTCAATTTTGTTGATCGTTTCCGAACACCTGCTTTTGTTCCTATCAGTTTTTTCAATAGTTCTTCTATTCTCTAATTCATTTAATTCTGTTCTAATCTCTATGATCTGTTTTCTTCTGGTGCCTGAGGGGTTCGTCTCTTGCTCTCTTTCTGCTTGTTCAACCTGTAGCATTAATTCTTTGGTTTGGTGTCCTCTGGATATATGCATTTTTAGAGATAAATTGACCTCTGAGCTCTGTTTTGTCTACATCCCATGAGTTCTGGAGGACTTGTAATTCTTCTTTGGAAGTATTTGTCCTTCACGGCTTTCAGTATGTCATCCCACTGTCTTCTTGATATCATCATTTTTGCTGAGGAGTCATACAAATGCCTATAGGGCTTCCCTCTGTATGTTAGCTTTATTTTAAACCTTGCTGCCTTTAAGTGCCGCTGTTTATGTTTCATTTTGTTAAACTTTATTTTAATATGTCTTTGTGTCTTTCTTTTGGGATCTCATTTTTGTGGCATTTGATATGTGCGTTAGATATCTGTATTCTGTTCTTTCATAATTTCAGGGAAATTTTCTTTCAGCAGATCTGCAACAATACTCTGTATTTTCAGGTATTCCTCCCTGTTAAGGAACTCTAGTTATTTGTTGATTATTCCTCTTAATAGAGTCCCACATGTTTTTTAACACTTCTTCATTTTTCTTATTTCTTGTCTCTGATTTCTCCTCCCAAATGCTGCTGTCAGTTGTTCTATCCTCAAGCTCACTGACTCTGGCTTCCATTTCCTCAGTTCTGGTTTTTTGCCTTTGGATTGAATTATCTAATTCCAGGGAAAGGCTTTCCCCCGTGTCAGCTCTGGAGGAAAGTCCGGTATTTCATCAGTCTTTGTCCAGGTAGCATCTTGGCGCAGGAACCTCAGGTCTGAAGAACACACTCTTCTCCCGTTGCTGCTTTCTTGATAGTACGAGGTTCCCAATTCTCTGCCAGCTTCTCTGCCCTTTTATCTCTTGTAGGATGAAAGGATTAAGGGTGGGGCAAGCCATATTCCAAGGAAACTCCCTTTACAGTAGAGCAGGGAGGTAATCCTATGAAGGGATTTACTGTCCCACCCTAATCCTTTAACAGACAGCATAGGAAAACCAGAAAATGGAGGACAGTCACAAGATACTGGGAATCATGGCCCAGCCATATGGCTACACATATTTTTGGGGGGACACAATTCAACCCATGACAGGGGCCTCCAGCCAACACTATGTTGTGGATCAGTGAAGAGTGGAGGAGATGCAGCTAGGCTCTTCAGTTTTTCAGGGGGTCTTATTTTTACAAAAGTACTTTACTTCTAAGTAAAGAGCTGTCCAACAGCTCACGAAATGTGTCAGGCCCTCAGGTGTGGCAGGCCATACCTTCCTGCTGACAACAGAAACACCTCATAGGCCGTCCCCAGATGCTGTCACATGGTTCAAAGTAGGGGTGTGGGATATGGCCTTGCTGCCACTCTGTCAGGCCCTACTCATATCTGTAGGCACCACTGTCCTAACACAGCATTTCTGCTGGAGAAGCACTTTCTAAACAGGGGCTTCTGCTCTTTGTGAGAATTAGCCCAAGCTAATGCCTCTGGGTAGATGACTCCACATCCCAACTAACCAAGATGGCATCTCACCTGAGCTGCTCTGCCTGCCATTAAACAGCACAATCTACGGTGCAGCTCAGAAGTGAGAAGGTTGAGTGGCAGTGGTGCCTTCAGCCAGCATCTGGGCTCTTAAAATGTGGCTTTCCCAAGCAGTCTCTCTGCTACACTATACACTGTTTACTCAAGCACTGCAGGTCAGCATATTAGCCAGTTTATGCCCAGTCCCCACCTCCTGGATAACAAAAAGGGCATCAGTACCTACAGTCCTCCCAAACGGTGAGTCAGCAGAATGACTACTCAGTGTGCCGCTGACTCATGTTACAGAGAGGTAGTTTCCCTGTTGTGGCAACCAGTCCAATCTGACAACACTATGCCAGATTCTAGTGCTCCCTGGATGTCGCTCCATTCAATTATCATTCTAGGCCTTAGTTCTCAGGGAACTGAGAAGATGTATGTCTAGTCTGCCATCTTCTGAATGAGCTTTTTGACCCATTTTAATGGCGACCACTTAATGTTATCCAGGAAACTAAAGTTGTACTCAACCCTTAACCCCCCAGAATTAGTCTCACAAGGTATTTGATTATTTTTAAGAAGTATCTGTATATATATCCACTGTAAGTATGTATGTACAGATATATAAGCATGTACATATACATAAGGATACTTCTAACTGTACACACAAGTGCATACCTGTACTGTCCCTACTCCTATATGTACATACACTTAGATCTGTGACAATACACTCATTTTTTTTGGTTACTTTGGTATTGTTTCCAAATCAGCTGTGTCATATTATTTAACACAAACATCCTTAATTCTTGTGGACTTCTTAGTGGCATCGTTTACTTTGATCATGCTATGTTTTTCTAGGAAAAGTAACTGAAGTATAGTAAAAATGTTTTTACCAAGCAACATAGTACAGATGTTCAATATCACTTTAAATTTACACTGTATTTTGCCAGAGGATGAGGAAAAAACAGATATCTTTCTACCTTATTTAATGGGGCTAACTTAGGCTGGATATAAAACTCATTACAGACAGTATGAGAAATGACCTGTGGAGAGCAATTTAATTGATTAACATAACTCAGAAATTATATATATTAGCAAAACAAGACAAGAAATACATTTACAAAATAATATATCATCACCAAGTTAAAATTATTCCTGAAATAGAAAATGCTATTAAAGAGAAAAGTCATGTCATAATTTCAGTGGATGCAGAAAAGGCATTTGAAAGACTGTTGAACATCCTTTTACCTTAAAAAAAGATAAGAAAACGAGAACTATTGGAGATCTGCAGATAAAAGACAACTTGACCAAACACAATTTATTTATATCATAATCTAGAAAAATGTCATATTTCATACTGATGTAGTGAAAAATCTGTTCTTAAAGTTAAGTATAAGAGTATGATGCTTTAATAAAACCATTTTCACTCAGCATTTTCCCGGAAATCCTAAGAAGTACAATAAGTTTAGAGAGACAAATACAAAGAATGATCTTTGGAATATAAGAGTTAAAATTCTCAGTATATGGATATTATAAGATTATGTACCACAAAATTCAAAATAATTTTAATTACTTAGGGGATATCATCCATTCACATAATTTTCAAAATTAGGAATCTCTCTGAATATCCACCACTAGTTCTAGTGTTATATAACTGCATAGTCAATATCTCCTGTTAGGATTCTAATAAGCCAATAAACAAAACACATGAGTTACCTTAGAATTGACTTGTGACTCATGGCAACTCAATGTATCGAAGAGAGCTGTGCTCCATAGGGAACCACATTATCAGGTCTTTCTTCCACGGTGCTTTGGGGTGGGTTTGAACCATCAAATTTTCAGTTACCAGCCAGGTGCTTTATCATTTGCGCTACGTAGAGACTCTGCTTAATAGCCAAGTGCCAAGTGCCATCGAGTCAGATCCGACTCGTGGAGACCCTTAATAGCTGTCTCAAAATTACTGTGTCTAAGAATAGTTATTTATATTTTTGGTATAAAATCTGTTTCTCTTCCAGTCTTCCCTGGTTAGAACTCATGACAAAAATCTGAGCCATTCTTTTATCCTTTGCATCAAATCCATCATCAAGTCCTACAGGTAACACTCTCTGAACATTTCAGCCCTACCTACTATTACAGCCTTAGCCCATGCCATGTTATCTTTTATCTGGTGTATTACAATTTTGTGTGTGTTTTTTAAGTGAACGTTTGCAAAATAAGTCAGTTTGTCACACTAAACTTACAGACATTTTTATGTGACCCAGGTTGCTTCCTTACAATGTGACAGCTCATGCTTCCTCTCCACCCTATATTTCCTATAACCATTCAACCAGCTCCTGTCCACTTCTGCCAGACAGGAACTTACGATTTAGTCTCATGTATCCAGTGGAACCAACAAGCACACTTCACTAGTATCATTTTGTGTCTTATAGTACAGGCTAACTTTTGTCTGAAAAGTTAATTGGGTTTGGGAATGGTTTTAGTTCTAGGCTAACAGAAAGTCCAGAGAACATGTCTTCTGGGGTCCCTCCAGTCTCAGTGAGACTATCAAGCTTGTTTTTTGTTAACTAGAATTTGAACTCTGTACCTCACATTTCTGCTACTCCATCAGGGACTGTCTGTTATGTTCCCTGTCAGGGCAGTTATTGGTGGTAGATGGGCACCATCTAGTTCTTCTTATCTCAGGCTAACGGAGTCTCTGATTTATGTTGCTCTTTCTGTTTGCTGGGTTCAGATTTTCCTTGTGTCTTGGTATTCTTCATTTTCTTTTGCGACAGGCAGATTGGGACCAGTAAATGCATCTTAGATGGCTATTTACTAGCTTTTAAGACTCCAGATGCCACTAGCGAAGTAGGATGCAGAACATTTTCTTAAAAAAACTTTGTTATGTCCGTTGACCTAGATGTTCCCTGAAACTGTGGTCCTGACCCTTGCCCCAGCTACTCTGTCCCTTGAGGAGTTTGTTGCATGCTGGAAACTTCTTAGCTTTCGGTTTAGTCCACTGGTACTTAGTGACTTTCCCTGTATGTACATGTTATTCTTCCCTTCACCTAAAATAGTTCTTATCTACTATCTAATTAGTGAATACTACTTCCCCTGCTTACTTAGCCATATAAACTGCAAAAGAATGATTTCTTCTGTGTTTAAATCTTTTCTTGAATTTTTATAAATGTGGTCTCATACAATCTCTGTCTGTTTGCAACTGAATAATTTCATTTAGCATAACTTCCAAATTCCACTATGTTATCAGATGTTTCACAGATTTATTGTTGTTCTTTATTTTTTGCATATGATTCCACTGTATGATTATACCACAATTTATTCATCTATTCATGAGAATCTGGATTGTTTCTGTCTTTTTCCTATTGTGAACAGTCTGTGATGAACATGGGTGTGCATATATCTGTTCATGTGACAGTTCGTATTTCTATAGGATATATTCCAAACAGTGGGATTTCTGGATCACGTGATAGTTCTATAGCTATCTTTTTAAGGAAGTGCCAAATTGATTTCCACAGTGGTTGTACCATTTTACGCTCCTAAGATCAGTGTTTAAGTGTTCCCCTCTCTGTCACCTCTGCAACATTTATTATTGCATTTTTTTGGATTAGTGATAACCTTATTGGGGTGATAGTATCTCACTCTAGTTTTGATTTACCTTTATCTAATGGCTAATGATCCTGAACATTTCTTCATGTATCTGTTAGCTGCCTGAATGTCTAGTGCTTGAAGTGCTTGTTCATATCTTTTGCCCATTTTTTAATTAGGTTGTTTACCTTTTGCTGTTGAGGTTTTACAGTGTCTTGTAGATTTTAGAGATTAGATGCTGACAGGATTTGTCATAAACAGAAACTTTTTACTAGTTTGTAGATTTTCTTTTTTCAACTCTTTGGATGAGCTTAAGTGTTTGATTTTTGGGAGCATCCAGTTGCCTTTTTTCTCGTCTGGTGCTCGGGCATTGGTAGTAATATTCTGTATTCCTCTTATGCCATGGATTAGGGCTCCTAGCTTTGTCTCTATTTTTCTTTAATGATCTTTGCCATTTTAAATTTTATATTTAGATATTAGATACATTTTTATTTAGTTTTTGTGCATAATGTGAGGTACAGGTCTTGTTTAATTTTTTTTTTTGCAGATGGAGCTCCAGTTATGCTAACACCATTTGTCAAGCACACTGTGCATTTTCCTCAGTTAACAGATTCTGAGCATTTTTCCAATATCAGTTGCTCCTAGTTGGATGAATTTACATCTAGATTTTCAGTTCTGTTCCATTGGTCTATGTATCTGTTGTTATACTAGTACCAAGCTATTTGGACCATCACAGTAATGTAATAGTTTCTAAAGTCAGGTAGCATGATGCCTGTGACTTTGTTCTTCTTCTTCAGTAATGCTTTACTTATTTGGAGCTTTGTCCCTTTCTGCGTGAATTTGGTGATTTGTTTCTCCATCTCATTCAGAAATCTCACTGGAATGGAGACTGAGATTGCGTTTGTATCTTTAGAATAATTTGGTTCCTTGCAGTAGTGTTTTGTAGTTTTCTTGTATACATTTTTTCCATCACTATTTACATTAATTCCTAGGTATATCATCTTCTGGAAGGTACTGTTAATGGTGTTGGCTTGGTGTTTTCCTCTTTGATATTGTCTTTCTTGATGTAGAGGAATCCAGGTGATTTTTGTATGTTACCTTGTTTTTTGATAATTTTCTGAACTCTTCTGTTAGTTACAGTGGTTTTCTTATGGATTCTTTAGGATTTTCTATGTATAAGAGCATAGTCTCTTCAAATAGAGATACTTCTACTTCTTGTTTACTATTTGGGATATCCACTGATTCTTTTCTAGTCTAATTGCTTGGGCTAGAATCTCCAGCAAAATGTTGAACAAAAGTGATAACAAATGTCATCCTTACCTGCTTCCCATTTTCTCAGACAGAATGCTTTCAGACTGTCTACATTTAGAATAGTATTGACTGTTTGCTTTGTATAAATTCCCTTTATTATGTTGTGAAAATTTCCTTCTATTCCTCCTTTGCTGAGAATTCTTAATATGAATGGGTGTTGGACTTTGTCAAATGCCTTTTCTGCATCAATTACTGAAATCAAGTGGTGCTTTTGTTTTATTTATATGATTGATTATTATATTGATTGTTTTTCTATTGTTGAACCATCACTGCATAACTGCTAAGAACCCCACTTGGTCATGGTGAATTGCTTTTTCATATCTCATTGAAATATATTAGCTAAAATTATGTTGAGGACTTTTGTGTCTAAGTTCATGAGGATTATTGTTCTGTGATTTTCTTTTTGGTGATGTCTTTACTTGGTTTTAGTATCATCTTTTGTTGACTTTGTAGAATGAGTTTGGGAGTATTTCATCCTTTTCTATGCTCTGAAATGTGTTTAGCAACAGTGGTGTCAACTCTGAAACTTTAGTAGAATTCTCCAGTGAAGCCATTGAAGCCAGAGCTTTTTTTTTTTTTTTTTGAGAGGGAGAGAAGGATTTTTACATTTATCTTTCTGTCTCTTTTTCTTTGTTAACTACTTTATTCAGTTATCCTACTTCTGTTTGTGTTAGTTAGGTTAGTTAGGTAGTATGTTTCTAGAAATTTGTCCGTGTACACTAGGTTTCCAAATTTGTTAGAGTACAGTTTTTCATAGTATTCTGTTGTGCTTCTTAGGAAAAAAAAAAAAATTTTTGTGGTGTCTGTTATGGCATTGCCCATCTCATTTCTTATTCCGGTTATTTGCTTCTGCTCCTATTTTCTTTTTTTCAGCTTGGCCAATAGTTTATTGATTTTGTTGACGTTTTCAAAGAATCATCTTGTGGTTTGGTTTACTCTTTCAATTGTTTCTCTATTGTTTGTTTTATTAATTCTGCCTCAATTTTTGTTTTATTTCTTTATTCTACATTAATTTCTTCTAAACTCAGTGATTTTCAGGCAAGTTGTTGTTAGTTTTCATATGTTGGATTTTTTTTTTTTCCTCCTTGCAGTTTCTGTTAGTGATTTCTACTTTTATGACTTCAAGGTAAAAAAAAAAAAAAAAAAAAAAAACAAAAAAGCTTTGTAATATTTTGATGCTTTGAATTATTTTAAGATTTTCTTAATGGCTTAATGTATAGTCTATTCTGGAGAATATTCCATATATGTTTGAAAACAAAGTATACTTGGCTACTTTTAGTTGGAATGCTGTGTATATGTCTGAGGTCAAGTTGGCTGAAAGTGGCATTTATATCTTCTGTGAGTCTGTTGAGCTTCTTTTTGAATTTTCTATCTTTCACCATAAATAGTGTGTTGATGTCTCTTACTATTATTGTAGACCTGTCTGTCTCTCTTTTCAATTCTGTTATAGTTACTTAAACATTTAAGATCCCTGTCAGTGAGTAAGTAAATATTTAATATTGTTAAGTCCTCCTGGTGTATTGACCCTTTTATCATAATATTTTGTCTTTCCTTATCCTCATTGGTGCATTTTAAAGTGTTTTATGTCAGAAATTAATATTGCCACTTCTACTATTTTCTGAATGTTGTTTGCTTGATGATGTATTTTTTCTCATCCTTTCTGTTTTATTTTGGTTGTGTCCTTAAGTCTAAGGTGTGTCTCTTGACGGCATCTTGTGGAGGGATCATGTTTCTCATCCAGTCTGCTATTCTCTGGTCTGTTTTTTTGGTGCATTTAGTTAATTTCCATTCAGCGCAATTACTGGAATTGGAGAGTTTAGTACTGCCATTCTGATGTCTTTTTTTTGTGTGTTGTTGACACTTTCTTTGTTTCACTTAATGTTTTCTGTTGAATCATTTTTCGTTATGCATTTTCTTTTCCTCTTTTTCATGGTGGTTGCTTTTCTGTTTGCTATGTCTTTATATTTTTCTTGTATTTTGCTTTGGTGTGTACGAATGTTGTTTGTGTGTGGTTACCTGATTTCATTCCTGTTTTTCTCAGTTTAAGCCAGTCTTTTATTTCCTTATATTGCTTTAACTTCCTCTTCATATGAAAGATGCATGACTACATTTTTTAGTCCCTCATTTTTTGTTTTGAGATTTTCATGTTTTACCTGATTACATATCTGTTTCCCTATTTTCAGTGTTTTAACTTTGATTTATTTTTGTGATTTCCTTATCTGAGTTGGTATCTGGTTGTTCTGTATTCTAGCCTTGGGTTGTTATCTGGTGTTACTGATTTTCTAACTGGAGGACTCCTTTTGATATTTCTTTTAACTTTGGTTTCTCTCTTTTTTTTTTTTTGTTTTTGTTTTGCAAAATCCCTAAACATATGTGTATCTGGAAATTTTCTAATTTTTGCATCATTATATATGAAAGACAGTTTTACTGGATATGTAATTCTTGGATGGCAGTTTTTTTTTCCTTCAGGGTTTTATATATGCCATCCCATTGCCTTTGGGCCTACATAGTTTCTGATGAATAGTCTGAGTTTAATCTTACTGACTCTTCTTCCTGGATGACTTTTACTTTATCCCTAGCAACTGTTAGAATTCACTGTATCTTAGGTTTTGGCCTGTTTGATTATAATGTGTCTTAGTGACTTTCTTTGGGGAAGTACCTTGAATGGGGTTTGATGGTCATCTTGATACGTATCTTGTTATCCTTCACCATCACTGGGAAGTTTTCAGTCAACAACAAATCTTCAACAACTCTCCCTGGGTTTCTATTATCCTGCCTTGTTTGGTAGTCCAGTTGCTTATAGGTTATTCCTCTTCTTACGACAAGTGCCATCAAGTCAGAGCCAGTCTCATATAATTCTTAGGGTTTCTTATTTTTAAACATTTTATTGTCTGATTTTGCCCCAAATATGTTTGTGTCAAGTTCTTTATCTTCAATTTCACTAGTTCTGACTTTGATTGCCTCAATTCTGATCATGTGATTTTCTATTGAGTTGTCTAATTATGAAATTTAGCAGTTAATCCTCTGAATTTCTGTTTGTTTTCTCTCTGAGGATTCTTGCAGTCTGTTGAATCTTTCTGTATGTTCTTGTCTAACCTTTCAGTTCCTCAATTGCTGTGTTTATGTGCTTCCTGGCTTCTTCTGCATTTTTTTTTCTGATCTCCTTCCTGATTTCTTGAAGAGTTCTGTATATTAAGCATTTGTATTCTTCCTTGGTTAATTCCTCAAAATTCTCTTCATATGGAAGTTTCCTTGATTGTTTTGTTGAGCTTTCTGAAATCATCACAGGCTGCCTCTTTATGTAATTTCATAATGAGTGTTGTCTTGGAGCCATCATTAAGTTATTGTGTTTACTTTTTTGTGTTTGTTTACTGTGTCCTAGCTTCTTGTAATATGACCTAACTTGTAATATGTCCTAGCTTGTTGTAATATGACCAAATAAGCTGGTCATGTGAGCTGGTTTGATAATTGGCGACTTGGACGCACTAAAATCCTGCCATCACATGGTTAGAGTTGTTACTAGGTATGTGAACCCAGGAGTTTTCATACTCTTTTCTTGCATGAATTCAGCTCAGGTATCCAGGTAGTCACCAAGTGTGTGATTCAGGTTCTCACCTATGGTCCAAGATTGTCAAGAGTGGTTGGTGTAGGCACAGGGATCTGATTGCAAGTGGAGTCATGCTTTGAGCAAGGCTGTGGGGCTGACAGCCACCCCTGGTGTCTGTGAGGAAAGTGTGTCCCTTTTACCTAGAGTGTATAGGTAGGTGGGATTGCAGCCAGGAGTATGGGTGCCCAGTGCTGTTGGTTGTAAGAACTACGAGGTATCACTTATATTTGGAACCCTGTCATGTGTGACTTGGTGGTGTGGGTGGAACCACCAATCCTTAGGCTCCTGCTGTGGATAGGTGAGGACCATGCTTAGTAGGCAGCATGGTATCATATATCAGGAACTTGACTTTTCACTATATAGCTGATACAGTGAAATTAAGGTTCAGGTATATATTCTGTTGTACTGTGCTAATGAAGGCCTACATTGTAGTGGACCCACAAGTCTATGCAGGAGTGAAAGGCATTTACAGTCTATGAATTCCTTATACCTGTACCTAGGCAAAGGAATTGTTGCTGTCATGAGTTCCTGTATCAAGGGAGTCAGCAGATTGTTTTCTTAAGCTGTCTTTTGTTGTATGCCCTTTGCAAGCCTGGGAGAATGCCTCAGGATGCTCAGTGTATTCTCCTTCTCGGTCAGGGCATGTATTAGTCTCTGGAGGCATTGTGGACCCAGTTCAAAGCAGGAAAAGAACAAGTATATGTGAGAGAGGCTTGTCTTAGAATAGAATTTTTTTAATAAATGTATGGTAGGTTAGATACAAGTTACTTATCTTTTGTCAATTTAATGCAGCTTTTCACTGACTCTGAAATGTGTGAGTAGGGTCTTTGCCACTGTTTCTCCTGATGTGAAAAATGCATCCTGAAAGCCACTGTTCCCCTCAGTGTGCTCATGCCAGTGGTTCCAGTATGCAAGATGCCAATTCCGGCTGAGTCAGGTCTGGTAACGCCTTCCTGCTTCCGAGTATTCTTTCTCTCTCCTTCCACTCAGTCTGATTTCTCAACTTTGCCTCTGATGTTCAGGGCTCCTATGCTGTTGCATATAATCAGTTCAGTTGTTTTCTGGCAGGAGGGAGTCTTTGTTACAAGAAGGACTATGGGGAGTGTCTTATTACTCCATTATCTTGGTCCTGCTTCCCTTCTTTTAATTTTCTGTTGACTGTTCACAAATAGAATATACAAGACTACTTCTACTCTTTGCACTCCACAGTATGTTTTCAATAATGATTGCCATTTGTGTGTTACTGCAAGTAGCTATCGTATCTTCATATTCCCAGTGTCAGCCCCCATTCACTGATTTCCTCTTTCTGGTATAGGAATACCTCTATTCTTTTATAATGTTATCATTATTATTTTTGAACTTTATCAGTTTTGTTGTTGTTGAATGTACACAGCACAACATATACCAATTCAGTTGATTCTACGTGTACAATTCAATCACATGGTTACATTATTCAAGTTTTGCTACATTCTCTCTCCTTTCTTGAGTTATTCTACCCCCATTAAGATAAACTCTTAACCCCTAAAATTCTTACATAATCTTTCCCATTGCTATTGTCGGTTTGATCCTACATAGATAGTTGTTCAACCACCATATAGGGCTCAAGGCAGACATTCTTTACTAGTTAAGCTAAAGGTATTGTTAAGTTTTAAGAAGACTTCAGAGGATATTCTCGTTTAAGTTTTAAAGATTATTTCAGGGCAGTATTTTCAGGGGTTCATCCAGCCATCATGGTGCCAGAAAGTCTGTAATCCAAGAGAATATGAACTTCTGTCCTGAATTTCCCCCCTACAATATCACTGTGTTTAAAGGGTTCTTTCTTATAGTTTATGTTCTGTTGTCTTTCATAGTTTAGATATCAGATATTCATGTAGCTTTGATTATGTTACATCTTTTTGCCAGTGTGTAAGATTTTTATTTATACAGTGTTTTGTAAGAAGTTACAATTGGTACTGAAACATGTCATAAAAGTAATGACAGTGTTTCATAAGTATACTCAGTTGCATCTTAAAATTTTCTGTGTGTCTTCTAGTCAGACTAAGGTACTTAGGAAATCAGTGGGAGATGAATCTGTATTAGAGCAGTAAATTAATTGCCAACTTTGTGTTAATGCTTTATTCTTATTCTACTCAAAAAAAGTCTTGTGATTTTGAGTTATCAATTCTCTTTGCTTCATCAGCATTTTTCTTTTAAGAACTGGGTCCTTTAAAAATTTGTGACTTCATTTTAACAGATTAAAGACTATATAAAATCAAATCAGTAAGTTTTCTTGTCCAAGTAAGAGAAAAATTAGAGAAACCAATTTGTAAGTGAAGTTGTGAGTTATCTATGAATTTTATCTTTTGTGCTTTCATTATGTTTCATAAGTAACAAAGTAGGAATTAGAGTTTATGAATGAAAAAAAGAACCATATCCCAATATTAGAAGATTGAGTGAATGAAATACGTTATTTTCTTATAACTAATATGTGTCTAGAAGAAGGAATCACTGCACTGGAACAGTAGGAGTTTGTTCTAGGAATTAAAAAGAAAAATCAATTGCAACAAGTTGTTAAAAGTTCAGAAAAAAAGAAAATACATTTTTACCAACAATTCTGATAATAGTGTATAAACATTTACCTTTTCATGATATATATATAGTTACCATTATAGTAAATAGTATACAGCTACCATTGTAAAAACTGTGTGTATGTGCATATACATACATATATATGTGGGTAAATATGGCTGCGTACATATACATGTATATAAAACCAAATCAAACCTAATCTGCTGCTGTCAGAGTTGGTTCTGACTCATAGTGACCCTTGAATACAGAGTAAAATTGCCACATAGAGTTTCCAAGGAGTGGTTGGTGGATTTGAACATGTATACAAATACATCATATACTTTGGACATGTTATTAGAATGCAACAGTGCCTGGAAAGGGACATCAAGCTTGGTAAAGGGTCAGTAAAAATGGCGATGAGCCTTAATAAGATGGATTGGTGCAGTGGCCACGACAGTAGGCTCAAACCTAACAAGGATATGAGGAGGTTGCACGTCTGGGCAGTGTTTCATTCTGTTGTGCATAGAGTCACTATGGGTTGTAACTAATTCAAGGGCATCTAACAACAACAACAAATACTTACATGTGCACATGTACACACACATGTAAATTTATACATACATTCATATACATGTACACATGTATATATAAACACATATACATAGAGGCACATACATATATAATGAAGCTACATAGAAAATGCCAGACCTGGAAAAATGATTTGATCATTAAATGAAGGCCTTGTCTCAGCTTAGCCACAGCCTATTTTTTATACCACAACACTAGACATCCTGGTGCCTCATTTCTTCCTACCCAAAAAAAGAGAGTAGAAAAATATTTCCAAGTGATATAAATATTGCAGATTATCAAAGCTGTTTCTAAATACCATATGTATGTGCAAGGTTTGACTTTCATCAAATGAAGTGTGAGTTTTTCATGCTGAAGTCTTCATTTCCCATATCACACCCGCAGACATACTTTTAAACTTCAGTCATATAATCTAGTTAAGAATATAATGCTTTAGAGTTTTATATTTATAATAGGTAAAATACCAAATCTTTCAATATTCTCCATTTTTAGATGGAAATCTTTTCTGTTTGATTTTGTCTCACCATGATGGAGATCATTAGAAACTACTTCACATAAAGCCATGTTCAAATCCAGCACGGTTTGGAGAATCTTTGAAGTCTATTTGTATTTTTTTTTCCTGCTATTTTTCACTTTGGAAAAAAAATCAAATATGTGGAGTTTAGAACAACCACACAATGAAAACTTGTAATCCTCCCAGATACGGTCAACAACTGTTAGCATTTTGACACATTTCCCGAGTCCCCAAAGGGTAATTCTGCTTTGTCCTGTGTGGTTGCTGTGAATGGAAATCTTCTCAGTCGGAACGGATATGGTGTATTTTTTCAGTTTCTGTATATACTATACAGAATATATGTGTGTGTAAAATATACATATGTACACACATACACATACAGAACCATTCAAGCAGTCACATTCATTCACAAATGCACACACACGGATTTTTATTTCAGCATCTATCTCCTAAGAAAAAGATATTTTGCTACCTAACCGCAATATTAGTTTCATCCCAAAGAGGCTTTTTCAGAATTCTGTGGATATGGTTCGTATTCGAGTATTACCAGTTGTCCCCCAAATATCTCTTATACTGGTAATTTTAAAATCCAGTATTAAATCAACTTTTTGTTTTTCATAGCATTTACTTTCCTTTTCACTGAAATAATTTCAGATTTATAGAAGAATGATAAAGGTAGTACAGAGAATTTCCATATATCTTCCAGTCAGCTTCACCTGATGTTATCATCTTATGTAACTATAGTTCATTTAATCACATATGAGAAATTAAATTTGGTGTAGATTATTTTTTAAATGAACTATTTTGTCATGTATTTTTTCTTCCTAACACAACAGCAGTAACTTAGTTGTTCTTTTGGGGGGACACATCTGCCTTTAATATCTGGGACTACTGAAAAGCCATACCAGCTTTGTTTGTTCTCTGAAAACTGATTAAATTGCAACTGAACATTAGATATCTCAAATCATTGCTTTGTAGATGACTTATAATTTAGTTAGTTGAAAGCACCTGCCTCTTGTCCTACACCAGTGTTCTTACAGTTCTATGGTTCTCATATAACCAAACCCAACCCACTGTGGTCCAGTTGATTGTGACTCATAGTGACCCTGTAGGACAGAGCAGAACTGTCCATAAAGTTTCCAAGGAGTACCTGGTGGGTAAGCTGTAGCACTTAACTACTATGCTACCAGTGTTTACACCTTTCTCATAGACTTAATTTAATTGTTCCGAAATCTCAAATGCAATATTTCTTCTAACTTTGGAAAGCTTCAAAAATATGTAGCATATCCAAGACTTATGATTTGCAGTCTGAAGTAGTTCCTTTAAATAAATATTTTTGAAGACTAAGGATAAATCCTTTCACTCTCTTTCTGTCTTTCAGCTAATTTTTATTGAGTCATGCTGTGAGCTGTCCCTTGTTCTAGGCACTGTTGGTATAGGGGAGGGCAAAATGGAATGTCTGTCCCAACAATAGTTTTCTGATTTTTCTCACTCCTCAACCTTCAAGTACATGGGATCTGATGCACTTTTATGTCATTAGACTTCCCACAAATACTACTCCAACTGAGCCTGTTTTTCTACATAGAGCATGAAGTGTAACCCTCTGTCCCTGTCCCCTACTCTTGTCTCTCTCTTTGTGTAAAAACTCGTGATTCCTGTCATAGTCTATTCTCATTGGATTTGATTTTGCTTGATGAATCTAGTCAACCTTTATAGATAGTTAAGGTTTCTATGATTTAATATATTATCTCATTCCTGTTGTTTTATTTCATTGAAAAATCTCTTAAAATACATCTTATAGTTCAAACGAACAAAAAGAAACAAACAAAAAGACCCTAATAGGGAGATGACTATTTGAGTAGAGGTAAGAATTATTAAAATGAGATATTTATGTTATCTAATATTGCCTCAGATAATACTGCACAGAAACTTCATGTGTGCTTGCACAGTCTCTCTGTGTGTGTGGTTGTGAATTCTGGTTATGATTTACTAAGAAACAAAGTTAGTAATGAGACTGATAATAGTTTTTGGGGGAAAAAGAAAAGACAACCAAAAATCAAACCCACTGACACTGAGTGGATTTCAACAGAAAGCAACCGTAAAGGACAGAGTGAACCTGCTCCCGGGGTTTCCAAGGAGTGCATGGTAAATTTGAATTGCCATCCATTTGGTTAATAGCCGTAACTCTTAGCCACTAGCTCACCAGGTTTTCCAAGTGTTTTAATCATTTAGTGCTGCTGTAACAGACGTACTGTAGGTGGGTGGCCTTAACAGAGAGAAATTTATCCTCTTATGGAAACCAGCATTGGATCCGACTTGACGGCACTTGGCTTGGCTATGGAAACCCTAGTGATGTAGTGGTTAAGTGATAAACGACTGTTAACAAAAGGGTTGTCAGTTCAGATCCACCAGGCACTCCTTCAAAATTCCATAGGGCCAGTTCTACTGTGTCCCGTGGGGTTGCAATGAGTCAGAATGTACTTAATGGCAACTTTTTTTTTTTTTTTTTAAATAGTCCAATAAGCTGGAAGTCCAAATTCAGGGCATTGGCTCCAGGAAAAGGCTTTGTCTCTCTCCTTTGGCTCTCATGGAAAGTCCTCGTGATGCATCCATCTTCACATGGTCTGGGAGCATCTCAGTGCAAGAACCACGGGTACAAAAGACAAATTCTGTTCTCAGCACTACTTTCTTGGTGATATGACGTCCCCATGTCTCTGCTTACTTACATCTGTCTTTTATATCTCAAAGGAGATTGACTAAAGACACTACCCAGTATTGTATAACGGCTACTAATCTACCTTACTAAATCATAGTGCTGGAATTTATGTCACATAGAAAAATCCTATAAAATGGTAGAATGGTAGACAATCACTCAATACTGAAATTCATGGCCCAATCAAACTGATACACAGTTTTGGGGTGACTCAGTTCAATTCACAGCACTAAGTTTTAGGAAAAGGCATATCACTGTAATTATATAACAGAGTTACTTTGGGTGAAATACAGAGAAGAGTGGAGAGTACAAGAAGGACCTGATATACAGGAAACTATTATAGCTATTCAGGTAAGTGATACTGAAAAATTGAACAACAAAAGTGATAATGGAAATGGGAAGTGAGAACAAATCCATGAATCATTTCAGATATATTTTGTAAGACTTAACAATTGGCTGTGGGGACCCAAGGATGAAATCATTTTATTTTTTTTGTCATTGCCATTGTCTTCTCTTTTTTTATATCCCCACATTTAATGTAATTTCTTTTATGACAGTTAAATAAGTGATTTCTAGTTACTTCAGTGTCTGTTAAACCTAGGATTAGTTTAAGTCCTTTGTTTCTGTAGTGATAAGCCCAGTGTTTAATACATAGTATATTGTCGGTGCAGTTTCTAGTGTAAGATTACAATACCTAAAAGAATTGACTAAAATTATTAAAATCATAATAAAATAAAAATAAGAAAAATATATGAAAGAAATTTCATATATACAGACAATGATTAATGGGTAAATATAATTCGAGAGAACAGGGTGTCACTTAGAAAACAAGCACAAGAAGCCTAAACATGGGTCCCTGTGGGTTTTTCTGAGCATTATGTCGTACATGCACAAAGTCAAATACCAAAAGTTAGACAGAACAACCAGGAAATCTTGAGCAGAATTCCTGGAGCTCCGCCTTCTTAGAGGACCTTTATGCTCTGACCAGCCATAGTGGAGAGACCATGGTCAACAGCCAAGGTATGTGAAATCTCAGAAGAATCATGCCTGACTCTTAAGATTGAACTGTATCTAGCTCACTGTTGTCAAGTCTGTTTTTACTCACGATAATCCCATGGTTTACAGAGTAGAACTGTTCCTAGGTTTTGTTTTTTTCTTTCTTTTTTTCTGTAATTTTAACAGAAAAAGATCTCCAGGCTTTTCTTTTTGGTACTGCAGTATGGATTTGATCCAATCTTTAGCTTAATAGTTGAGTAAGAACTGTTTATGCCACCAGGAGACCTAGAATTATACTTGAAATGATGCTGCTCTCAACTCAGCTATATTAATTTTCTGTTGGCCATGGAATAAATTATTACAAACATCTCCTTAAAATGTCACCAACTTATTATCTCACAGTCTCTAGGGACTGTGATTAGCTAGGTGGGTTAGATTCTGTTGTAATTATCTCCCCAGCCTACAATGATGATATCGTAGTCATCTAGTAGCACTACAACAGAAATACCACAAGTTGATGGCTTAAACAAAGAGAAATTTCATTCAGTCACAGTTTATACATTCCAATTCAGGGCATTCAATCCAAGGGAAGTCTTTCTTTGTTGGCTCTGGAGGAAGCTCCTTGTCATCAATCTTTCCCTGGACTGGGAGTTTCTCAGGCTGAGGGTCCCCATGCCCAAAGAATGTGCTCTGCTTCTGCACTGCTTCTGATGGTAAGAAGTCACCAACTCTCTGCTTGCTTCTCTTTCCTTTATATCACAAGGGATTGCCTCAAAGCACAATATACTCTTAACAGATTGAGTCTTGCTTCACCAACACAACTACCACTCATTGAAATCATAGAGGCTGAATTTACAACATACAGGAACATAATCTAATACCAGGAATCATGGCCTAACCAAATTGCTGCACACATTTTTGGGGAGACACAGTTCAATCTGTGACAGAAGATACAGGTTGTGTCTATGATGACATCTGAGGCTTGGAGTCTTCTCCCAAGCTCATTAGTTTTTAGATGATGTTAGTTTCTCAGTGTTGCTACAACAGAAATGCCATAAGTTAGTTGTTTTGAGATGGTTGATTTAAGACCTAATTAACAAGATCCTGTTCTCAAATGATGGTGCAAGTATAGGGATTTAAGACTTCCGATACATATCGTAGGGAATATAATTTAATTCATAATAGAATGTTTTGCAGTTGCATAACTGCTTCTAGAGCATCCCCTCAGTTCCCTGCCTCATGGCCATCTTCACAAATGACAGTTTGCTTTTTCAGAGCCAATAGGAAATCATCAACTCCTGCTTTGAGTCTATCCTTTTAGAAAGGGCCTAGTACCTCTTATATGGTCAGGTCCCCTAAGATAATCTCCCTATCATTAACTCAGAATGAGCTGATACAGTGTGCTATTTATAATAAAAAAGCCAGAGGAGTTTAATTCCATCAGTTTATATGACGTACTTACACTCAAGGGGAGAGTCTTGTAGAAAATATCTATACCAGGAGGCAAGAACCTTGGAAACTGAGGATACTGAACCAAGAGAAGCTTTTGTCATGCATACCATATCATCTTCCCTAAAGCAGAGACCCAAGAAATGAAGTGAAATTGATATAGGTGAAAGTCTTGGAACCTAGATCATCAAATGGAAGACTGAAGAATTGACTATTGAATGGAAAGAGAAACTGAATTAAAATGGTGAGTAAGATTTATGGATCACAGGCACCTGACCAGCTGTCCAGCTCAGCATGAGCATCTTGAGACAAAGCAAGCAGTGCTCCTGGATGAGGAGTACAGGGAGTCAACTTCACATATTTTATAATAGGAGACAGAGATACTATGTAGACACACCTGAAGAGAAGTATGATGAGCAGGACATGAATCAGATCTAAGAAGACAAAGTGCAGAAAGGTGGGAGAGATTTCCAAGGATCCTGGCTACCACAGATCAGGGATGTAGCTGAGAACTAGAGACAGAACTACTCACTAGTGGTGATCCCTGACTATTGGGGTGATGGGTCCAATAAAGTAATGGATCCACAGAGTGACAGCTAGAGGTTGTCCAGTGGCCTGGACCTCAAACAGTTCTCCTTGACTGGGACCAGGCCACAAGTAGCCTATGTGACCGTATACACATTCTACCCCTACTCACTGCCATCCCAGTCACCAGGGGTACACAGCTCAACTGCATGCTCTCTACCCCCATGGCACCCCAACTACCTGACAACCTAATGATCTGTAAACATCATATTTGTGCACTCCTGCCCCACTTACCCACTTACTAACTGATCCCTCCACTACCTTGCAAACCCAGCAACTGGTGACGCACCCTCACCTCATGTATACCCATCCTGCTGTCCTACACACCAAGCAACTAGTGGCACACAGCCATCCAATCTTGTCTACCCAGCAGCCAATGGAAAATACTCCCATATATGCTGTCAAGTGACCAATGATACATCTTTTTGCATTCTGCTCGGCTGTCAACTGATGGCATATGCCAAAAGCACCAACAACCTAGTGACTGATGGGAGTGCTCTCTGAACCACCAACTGGCAACTGACTGAACAGGCACGTCTCCTCATCACCAGTGTCCATAACATCGTGATATTTCATCTGTACCCGCACCCAATGACAAGCAGGATATCTTAGTTCCTTTACCCAGTGGTGACCTAGCTGTAGAATCATGCATCACACACCTAGACATTCCTGCTGGATGACTGTATATGTACCAAGACCTCTTGATCTCCGACCACTTACTGAAATGTCAATTTGTGTATTCCAGAGAGGGAAGCCCCAATTATTTGGATAGTATTATCTCACAGAGACTATTAAAATATCCTTCTCTGACCTCCAGCAGACCCACTGACTGACAGCACCACCCTAGAAGAACCTCAGAATCTCTCAAGAGCTATAGAGTGACAAAGACCATTCAGCTATTGCCATCCAACATCAGGGAAACAATGCAGTCTCTCATTTTTATTCAGTTCTCTAAGGGAAGACTTAGCAGACTAACAAAAGGGAAATCACAGGATGGGTACAACACCCCAAAACTACTAGTGAGGAAATCACAACTAGTCTATGGACATCACTGAAATTACACATAGACCAGTACCACTAAACAACAGTTAAAATAATACAAAAGAAGGAAGATATTCTAAACAAAGAGAAGAAATAAATCTGCTATTTCAAAACAAAGCAAAAGAATGAGAGCAAAAGAAAGGTACAATCAATAAGGAAATGTACAAATAAACTCCATTGTGCCTTAGAGACATACAATAACAAATCATATGGAGAAACAGGAAAAGATGGCTCAGACAACTGAACAAAACAGAGGAACAGAATGAAGAAGAAATGATGAAATCATTACCTAAGAAGAAATCGAAAAGACTTATATTTGGGCTAGTTAAAGAGGCCAAAGAAAATAGAAGAAAAAAATAAATAAATAAAAAACCACCTAGAACAATTCAGGAAAACAACACAAGAACACAATGACAAACTTTATAGACAAATAAAAACCATATAAAAGCACAACTAGAAATTCAGAAGATTAACAATATCAGATATATGTAAATCAGTGGAAGACCACAGAAGCAGAATTAAATCAGTAGAAAAAAGAATCAATGAAATAGAGGGCAAATCTGTTGATACTAATTTGTATCATGAAAATTTAGTAAAAGGAACGAAAAAAAAGAAAAAAAAAAACCAAGAGTTATGTGGAACATCATCTGCCAAGCCAAGTGCCATCAAGTTGGATCTGACTGATGGTGACCCTGGGGGCCAGAGTAGAACTAACCCCTAGAACATCATCTAGAGGAATAATTTTTGCAAAATAGGAATTCTAGAAGAGGAGGAAAAAAATGTACAGAGACAATTTTTGAAGATATATTAGCAGAAAACTTCCCAAGTGTCATAAAAAGTGAGGTTTCCATTCAAGAGGCTCAGCAAACCCCACAGGGAAATTAGAAAGTCACTGAGACATATCATAATCAACCTTTCCAAAACCAAAGAAACAAAAGTCTGCAAGCAGCTCATGAAAAGTGAACTATTGCTTACAATAGGGCAGCAATACATCTAATTATTAATTTTTTATCAGAAACCATTCAGTCAAGAAGGCAATGGGAAAACATACATGAAATCTTGAAAGAAAAGAAATAGAAAACAACAATCATATAGCCAGGAAAACTCTCTTAAAATGAAGGTGAAATAAAACATTCCCAGATAAGCAGAAATTAAAGGCATTTGTAAAATCCAGAGTAGGCTTACAAGAACTGTTAAACACAAATCTTTAGAGAAGCCGCAGCATCAAACAACATGAGATAAAGACACATGACAACATTATACAGATACCAACACAGATAAAGACGTCTCAAAAGTAAAATAAAGCTGCAAAACTGATTACAGGGAACAAGAATTGTAAAGATGTAAATGATGACAACTTCAAAACAAAAAGGGAATATAAATGGTGAGGCTGTCAAATTTCCATATGAAGAGGAAATCAAGATGATTTCAAGTTACAGCTGAATGCTTTAAGCTTAGTAGGATAAACATAAACTGCAGGATAACCATAAAGAAAATTAGTAAATCTACTCACACAAAAAAGGTAGAACAAAAAAGTAGTTGTGAATTCATACCATTCATAATCACATGGCATGTAAGTGCCACAATGAATTCAGAAGAACTGAAATAATATAAATCATCTTGTCTGAACATATGGTATGAAACTAGAAATCATCTACAGAAAGGTCAAGAAAAAATTACATATTTGAAAACTGGCAAAATCTTATTTACAAACAATCCCATTGTAGAAAAAATTTAAAAAATATAAATTGAAGTCTTTTAGTAGAGATCTCAGGGTGCACCCCTATGAGAATGTACATTTTCACCCAGTCATAATAAAAATATATATATATATATATGTAAATCGAAAAAACATAATTAGGAATCAATTGAGAATGAACACACTACTTACCAGAATCTTTGGACACAGAAAAGCAGTGCTCAGAAGACTACCGTTACCAGAAGGAAAATAAGAAAAATAAGAGTAGAAAGAAACTAGAAGACAGAAAAACAATGGCAAGAATGAACAAGATGAGAAGTTTGTTCTTTCAAAGGATCAAGGAAATTGACAGACTGTTGGCTAAATTAATCAAGGAAAAAATGAGAAGATACAAATAATCAAAATAACAAATGAAACTGATGACATTTAGAACAGAATCAACTGAAATAAAGAGAATCATAATAAGATACTACAAAAAATTGTATTTCACCAAGTTTAAAAATGTAATTGAAATGGAGAAATTCACAGAAACACACTACCTACCTAAACTAACCCAAACAGAGGCAGAAAACCTAAATGGAACAAATGGCTTCACTTCAAAATTCTAGCAGACATTCAGAGCAGAGGTTATACCGGTTCTTCTCAAACTATTCCAGTACATGGAAAAGGAATCATCTATTTAGTGCCACTGTAACAGAAATGCCATAGCCCATAAGTTGATGGTTTTAATGAAGAGCAGTTTATCCTCTTATATTCTAGGAGGCTAGAACTCTCAATTCAGGACACCAGCTCCCGGGAAAGTCTTTCTCTCTCTGTAGGTTCCTTGTGGTCAATGTTCATCTGGTTGAGGAGTTTCTTAGCACAGGAACCCCAAATGCAAAGGACACACTAGGCTCCCAATGCTTCTTTCTTGGTAATGTGAGGTTTTCCATGTGTCTCTGCTCACTTCACTCCTGTATATCTGAAAAGCAATGAACTTAAGACACAGTTTTATCTTGTATATGAGGTCTGACAAATCTGTGAATGTAATTGTTCTAAGTGCCACATACCTTATTGTTGAATGTTACTATGGTCACCTTTAAAGTACTCACCTTGGGAAGTTATGCAACGATGCTGGCACCTAGTCCACTCTTCAAAGCAATTCTGGAACTCTTTCTGGAATGGCCATTGTGCATGGGGGCACAGTGGCCAGTTTGTGAACTTAATTCTATAGCTGACTGTGAGGGAGTTTTTAGTCAGTAAACAAATAACTGTATTGAAATACCCTACCTTCTCATTTGTTCTGGCCCCCAGTGACTTTTTCTTTACCTGAAGATAAAGGAAATATTGGAAAGAAGACATTTTGATGGCTTTCAGGATGTTAAGGGTAGTATGACAATAGCCCTAATAGCCATTCCAGAAAAAGAGTTCCAAAATTGCTTTGAAGGGTGGACTAGGCTCTGGTGTTGGTGCATAGCTTCCCAAGAGGAATACTTCAGAGGTGACTGTAATATTATTCAGTAATGAGGTTTGTAACATTTTACTAGGATGAGTTTGTGAACTTAATTTTCATACGTCCTATAGAGCCTTGCATCCCTAACACAACTGCCACCAGTCCCCACATGTACCATTAACATTGTAGAGATAAGATTTGTAACACACAGGAAAATTGTATTAGATAACAAAAGTGTGGACAATCACACAATACTGGGAACAATGGTCTAGCAAAGTTGATAGATATTCTTAGGGGACACAGTTTAATCGATGACAGGAAGAAATAATTTATTCTGTGAAGCCAGGATAACCCTGATACCAAAGCCAGAGAAAGATACTGTAAAAAAAGAAAATTACAGACCAGTATTCTTCATGAACACAGATGCAAAAATTCTCACCAGCAGAATACAACAACATGGCAAAAACATAGTATCACGATCGGGTGAGATTCATACCAGGAATGGATGAATGCTTTAACATTCGAAATCCAATGAACGTAATTTATCACACAAATAAGGCAAAGGAAAATAATCACATTACTTCAGAATCAATTCAGAAAAAGTGCTTGATAAAATCCAACACCCTTTCCTGAAAAAAACTCTCAGCAAAATAGGAATACAAGAAAAAATCCTCAGTGCAATTAAGGGAATATTTGCAAAACCAAAAGCCAGCATTACTCTCAATGGAAAGAATAAAAACAGTCACCGTTAAAACAGAACCAGACAAGGATGTCCATTGTTACTGCTTTTATCCAGTGTTGTATGGGAAGTCCTATCCAGAGAGATAAGGAAAGGTAAATTAAACCAGAAAAAAACAAACCTATTGCTGTCAAGTCAGTTCTGACTGATGGAGCACATGTACATGACCTTATATGTAAAAAATTACAGAGATTCTGCTGGAAAGTTATTGGAACTGATCCAATCAATAGAAGTATTCAGCATTGTGGCTAGGTACAAGATTAACACACAGCTATCTGTTGGTTACTCTACGCCTAGAAGAACTCTAAACAGAAATCAAGAAAGTGATATCATTTACAATAGCCTTCATAAAGATAAAAATAACTTAGGAATAGAGGTAACCAGGGATACAAAATATTATTACAGGGATAGAAAATACCAACACGCTACAGCAAGAAACTGTAACAGACCTGCATTAATGGAAAAATATTTCTCGATCATGGCTAGTAAGACTTAACAGAGTGAAAATGGCAGTACTACTTAAAACCATCTATTAATATAATGCATCCTCTGTCCAAATCCCAACAATATTTATCAATGGAAAAAACTAACTTTCAAGTTCCTACTGAAAGGAAAGATACTTACATGAGCATGTAGGTAATAGCTACAAGTATATGATATTTTATAAAGTTAATAAAATCTGAATAAAATATATTTTAATTACATATAAAACACAGTTTCAAATATATTGTATTTTAATATAGCTTTATGTGTGTGTGTGCATGTATATATATATTTAGTTCAGGACAAGTGGACATTTTGAAGTGGATGGGAAATATTTAATTGTTATGAGTGACTTCCAAAAGATAAGCAGTGGACAATAAGTGGATCCCAGTTGTCTAATTCAGAAGAAGAGGAAAGAGCTTTCATTGCAGTTTAGTCTAGTTAATGGCAATACCCGATATGCTGTTAAAAAAAAGAAAGAAAGAAAGAAAGAAAGAAAGAAAAAGAAGTGGCTGTCACAGACTGAAAATAACAAGTATAAATTTGGTTATGGGCTGTCTTTAGCCAGAGAGAATTGAGAGGGCCTTGACACCAATTGTCATGTCATCTCTCATTGGGAAAGGAGAGGTGGGGTTTCATGTTAAATGTATATTAATAATTACTGTCTCTTTTTAGGAAGAAAAAAGACTTGTTAAGGGATAGAATAGTTTTCTGCATAATTTCCCATGTTGTTTCCATCTGAAGCTTGCGTCTTTAAAATATACATATAAATGACTACCTCTTTTTAATATTTTGATACTAAGCAGATTTACCTGAAGAATTACATGCTTAAAGACATGAGATTCAACTCATGCTTTCTGATTCTATATCCAGTGAGTCATTAATTTCAATACAGTACAACATCTGCAATATTTTCTGACTTTATAGTGCATTACTTTGAGTTTTAAATTTGCATTATATTTTAATCTTACTTGTCTGTGTATGGTGCAAACGTTTGTACCGCTAACCAAAAGAGGTTTGAATCCACCAAGAGGGGCAGTGGATGGAAAGACCTGATGATTACTTCTGTAAGATCACAGCCATTGAAAACACATGTGGAATCACTATGAGTCAGATGTGACCCCACATGATAGGACAATGCGAACTGCTTCATCTTGTTAATGTTTAATGAGAAGATTCATTTTCTGGTTTAGGTAACAGTAATTTCCTGGAGTTGAGGTAAAAAAGACATGATATTTCTGGATCTTGTCCTCACCCCAAGTGATTCCAGTCTTATTAATACTAATCAAACCTCACAATACCCAAACTCAATCTTCTACCTTTTTATTTTGCTTGCTTTGTCACCCCAATACTAACTAAACATTCTTTCTCAGGAGAGCTTCTAATTCAGCATTACTCAGTCTCTAGTTCAAAGTGCTACTCAATGTGTGGTTCAGGTTCAGTCCACAAACTTTTACCAGGCTACCACAAGATAGGTGCAGCCATTGAGCATAGAAGCATGTACAGACCGGTAGTAATGTGATGTCCAAGTGCATAATCAGCATATTGTCATTTTGGACAATAAGTAGACTAATGTGGGGCTTGGGAAATTAGCTGCACATGGCATGAGTTCTGTACTCGTCATGCAGAGTATGCCTGCATGTAGAACACAGTGAATGAGCAATGAAAGAAGTAATATCAGGCCGCAAATAGCTTGAGATGCATTCTAATGCATCATCCCTGTGTCTGAGCTCCCCTACTTTTGATTCATGGTTTGCCGTTCTAAGCTACGTGAACCTTATAGTCTGTCGTTTCAGTCTGAGTCTTGTCAAACATGTCCTTTGTTTTCATATATTTTTCATGGTTCCTGATGGCCAATAAACACATAAACAAAATTCTATGCAAATGGAACCATTTCCTATTCCTTTGCTGAGTACTGCTGGACACACACGCATGCACATTCACAATCACACACACACACACACAGAATCTGTTAGAGCACAGTCATCATGAACCCAAGTTCAGGCAGCCCATAGAGGCTCTTAACATTGTGTGTGTTTTACTTATCCGATTTCTAACTTACCCCTGCAGTTACTATTTAAAACTTTCCTCATCTAATCTCATAATTCTCAGAGAAACCAGAAGCAAAAGTGAAAATTGCCTTGAACATTTTTTTTACCATTTTTTCAAATGTTAATTCATTTTCACACTGTTGTGGCTTTTCTCTTATTATAGTTGATGAGTTAGTTTCCTTTTCATCTCTGTGCTGACCCCACTAGCTCATACTTTACCAGCAACTTTGTAATGTCTTTCTCTCCTTAATCGTACAATCTCTTTGCTAATTTATTTCTGTTGGTATTAAGTATCTTCCAACCTCTCCCATTTTACTTTAAATATATTGTTGTTGTTGGGTGCTGTTGACTTATACTGACCCAGTTGATTTCAACTCACAGTTGACTGTATAGGACAGAGTAGAACTGTCCCATAGAGTTTCCAAGGAGCACCTGGTGGATTTGAATGGCCAACCTTTTGGTTAGCAGTCATAGCTCTTAACCACTGTGCCACAAGGCCTACACCAGTACCCTATTTGTCAGTTTGTCTTACTGAAGGGGTTTGCTTGTCACTGTGATGTTGGATGCTATGCCACCAGTACTCAGATAATAACAGGTCACCCATGGAGGACAGGTTTCAGCTGAGCTTCAAGATTGTGACAGACTAGGAGGAAAATATCTGGGAGGCTACTTCTAAAACTGATTAGCCAGTAAAAGCTACATAAATTGCAGCAGAACACTGTCTGATATAGTGCTGAAAATACACTCACAGATTGGAAGCCACTCAACAGATAACTGGGGAAGAGCCACCTCCTCAAAGTTGAGTCAACCTCAATGACGTAAATGGAGTCACACTTTCGGGACCTTCATTCTGATGTGGCAAGACTCAATATGAGAAGAAACAGCTGCAAGTATCCATTAATAATCGGAACCTGAAATGTGTGAAGAATGAATCTAGAAAAATTGGAAATCATCAAAAATGAAATGTATAAACATCTATATCCTAGGCATTGATGAGCTTAAATGGACTGGTATTGGCCTTTTTGAATTAGACAGTCATATAATCTACTGTACCAGAAATTACAGCTTGAAGAAGAATGACATTACATCCATTGCCAAAAAGAACATATGAAGACCTACCCTGAAGTACCCTGACAGTGATAGGTAATATCCATATACCTACAAGGAAGACCAGTTAATATGACCATTACTCAAATTTATTCACTAACCACTAAGGCCAAAAGGTGAAAAGATTTAGATTTTTTACCAGCTTCTGCAGTCTGATCAAGCATGCCATCGTGATGCATTGATAATTACTGGTGATTGGAATGTGAAACTTGGAAACGAAGAAAAATCAGGAGTTGGAAATATGGTCTTAGTGGTAGGAAAGACTGTGGAGAGCACATGATGGAATTTTGCAAGATCAATGAGTTCTTCACTGAAAATACCTTCTTTCACCAACATAAACAGCGGCTGTACACATGGACCTCACCAGATGGAATACACGGCAATCAAATCAACTACATCTGTGTAAAGTGACAGTGGAGAAGGTCAATATCGTCAGTGAGAATAAGGCAGATGCTGACTATGAAACAGAGCATCAGTTGCTCTTATGCAAGTGTAAAGTGAAACTGCAAAAAATTAGAACAAGTCCATGTGAGCCAAAATACAATGAGTATATCTCACCGGAGTTTAGAGCGTCTCAAGAATAGATTTGCCAAATTGAATACTAACGGCTGAAGACCAACTGAGTTCTGGAATGACATCAAAGATACCACACATGAAAACAAGAGGTAGTTAAAAAGACAGGAGGGAAAGAAGAAAAGACTAAAATGGATGTCAGAAGAGATTCTGAAATGTGCTGTTGAACATTGAACAGCTGAAGCAAAAGAAAGAAATGAGGAAGGAAAGAACTGAATTGAGGATTTCAAAGAGTGGCAAGAAAGGCAAAGTAAAGTAATATGATGAATTGTACAAAAAACTGGGGATAGTAAACCAAAAGGGAATTATACACTTTGCAATTCTCAAGCTGAAAGAGCTGAAGAAAAAATTCAAGCCTTGAGTTGCAATAATGATGTTTTCTAAGGGGGAATATTAAATGATGCAAGAAGCATCAAAAGAAGATGGAAGGAATACACAGAATCATTATATCAAAAAAGAATTGTTCAACATTCAACCATTTCAAGAGATAGCACATGATCATGATCTGACAGTAGTGAAGGAAGAAGTGTGAGCGGTCCTGAAGGCCTTAGTGAAGAAGAAGTCTCCAATAATAGATGGAAGATCAAATGAGATGCTTGAGCAAATGAATGCTGCACTGGAAGTGCTCACTCGTCTAAACCAGGAAATTCGGAAGGCAATTACCTGGCCAACAGACTGGAAGATATTCATGTTTATGCCTATTCCCAAGAAAGATGATCTGATTGCACGTGGAAATTATTGAACGATATCGTCAATATCACAGGCAACTAAAATTTTGCTGAAGATCATTCAAAAATGGCTGCACCAGTATGAGTATTTTGATAGGGAACTATCAGAAATTCAGACTGGAGATGAGGATGTGGAACCAGGAATATCATTGCTTATGTTAGATGAATCTTGGCTGAAAGCAGAGAATACCAGAAAGATATTTACCTGTGTTTTACTGACTATGCAATGAAATGCATCATAACAAATTATGGAGGACATTGTAGAGAATAGGAATTCTAGAACACTTAACTGTGCTCATGAGGAATCTGTACATGGATCAAGAGGCAGTGGTGTAAACAGAACAAGTGGACACATCAGGAAAACATCAAGAAAGTTGTACAGCATGGTTCTATCTTTTCACTATAACTATTCAATTTGTATACTAAGCAAGCATTCCGAGAAGCTGGATTGTATGAAGAACGGGGCATCACATTGGAGGAAGACTGATTAACAGACAATGTTAGGCAGGTAACGCAATCTTGCTTCCTGAAGTTGAAGAGGATTTGAAACGTTTATTGATGAAAATGAAAGGCCATAGATTTCAGTATGATTATACCTCAACATAAAGAAAACAAAAATCCTCACTAGTGAACCAAGCAACGTCGTGATAGATGGAGAAAAGATCCAGGTTATCGAGGATTTCATTTTACTGGATCCACAATCAATGCCCATGGGAGCTGCAGCTAAGAAATCAAGACACATTTCATTGGGCAAGTCTGCTGCAAAAGACCTCTTTAAAGTGTTGAAATGCAAAGATGTTATCTTGAAGACTATGGTGTGAGTGACCCAAGACATGATATTTTCAGTTGCATCATATACATGTGAAAGCTGGACACTGAATAAGGAAGACAGGAAAAAAATGACACATTGGAATTGTGGTGCTGAAGAAGAATAAAGGTATACAACAGATGGCCAAAAGAACGAATAGATCTGTCTTGGATGAAGCACAGAGTGCACAGAGTGCACTTTAGAAGCAAGGCTGGTGAGATTATTTCTAATAGACTTTGAACATGTTGCTTGGAGGGATAAATACCTGGAGAAGGACATCATGCCTGGTAACATAGGTGGTCAGTGGAAAAGAAGAATACCCACAATGAGATGAATCGAGGCAGTGGCTCTACGGTGGGCTTGTGCCTAACAGCAGTTGCGCGCATGGTGCAAGACTGAGCAGTGTTTCATTGTGTTTTCTATGTAGGGTCTCTGTGAGTCAAAATTGACTTGAGGATGCCTAATAACAACAACATATGGTAGTGTAGGGGAGTGGCTGAAAGTTCTTGCGCTAGCCAAAAAGTCAGCTGTTTAAATGTACTAGTTATTCCTTGGAAACCTGTGAATCAGATTAGACTGGATGGCAACAGGTTTGGTTTAGTTTTGGTATATTATGGTGCAGTACTGCCCATAGAGTTTCCTAGGTTCTAGTCTTTATGAGAACAGATTGCCAGATCTTCTCTCCTGTGGAATGGCTGGTAAGTTTGAACCTCCCATCTCTTGGTTAACATCTGAGTGCTTAATCATTACACTATCAGAGCTCCTTTCTTAGGAAAACTGCCACTGTGTAATTTACTTTTCATGTAACTTATTTTTAATTATCTTTAAAGCCTTAAATATCACTTACCTAGTGATGTTTTCTTGATTTCTCTCAGGCTGGAGCAGTTTTTCTTTTATGTTATATTATGAACCTGTATTTATTTCATTTGTAACACTGCTCATTTGCTGCTAAGAATGTCCTAGAAGTTGCTCAAAATATTTTTCATTATTAACTCAAAACGTTTGATTCTGGTTAAACCATTTTTTTCCCACTGATGGAAAGTAAAAGCATTGATTTTGTGCCTATGTTCTCCAAACTTCTCTGCTAAACACTGAGCATTTGGGAGACTTGGTGGTTGCATTTTCTCAGTTCTCAGTTCTGTTTGGAGGGTGTACCGGCCAAGTGGAACTTTTAATGTGACTTCAGGAGCCGAAATGCTACTAGAATATGTCACCTAATCAAATGTGTTGTTGCAAAACACTTCTTTAAAATGTTAAAAAACAAAGATGTTATTTTGAGGACTAAAGTGCCCTTAATGCAATTTTTCAGTAGCCTCATGTGTATGTGAAAGCTGTACGGTGAATAAAGAAGATCAAAGAAGAATTGAAGCCTTTCAGCAATGGTGCTGGTGAAGAATAGTGAGCATAACAGGGTCTTCCAGAACGTAACCTGGTGGCATAGTGATTACATGCTATAGCTGCCAACCAAAAGGGCAGTGGTTCAAATCCAGCAGGTGCTCTTTGGAAACCCTATGGGATACTTCTAGTCTATGGAGTCTCTCTGAGTTGGAATTGAGAGCAGCGGAATTGGCTAGTTTTTGGTGGGGGATCCAGAATAACCAGATCTGTCTTGGAAGAGGTACAGCCAGAGTGTGCCCCTTGGAAGCAAGGATAGAGAGACTTGTATCATGTACTTTGGACATGTTATCAGAAAAGACTAATCCATGGAGAAGGACGTCATGCTTGGTAAGGCAGAAGATCAGTGAAGATGAGGAATATCCCCCAAAAGATGGACTGGCACAGTGGCTGCAGCAGCCATGGGCTCAAGCAGAACAACTATTGCAGGCCTGGGCAGTGTTCCGTTTTGTTGACAGAGGGTTTCTATGAGTCAGAACTGACTCTGGGCACCTAAAAAATCCAACAATTTAAACTGTGTACTTAGCTGCATTTTGGAACTTTGCAACTTTTGCAGAATTCTTTGTAGGCAACTTGAATTTCAGTATATTATAGATTTAAACAAGTGCTTTAATTAGTTTCTGAATATCAGATCTCCTATCTGAACATTGTTTAACACAATAACATCATTGAGCTTTTGTAAAGTTGCATCATATGTGCAATTTATATTAAGTTCCATATACAAATAAACACAAATTTGTATTATTTAATACCATTTGACCTAGTAATTGCAATGTTTGGAATATATCCTCCAGAATCAAGGGCAGTCACACAAACAGATACATGCACCTGAATGTTTATGCAGCACAGTCCACAGTAGCAAAAAGATGGAATCACCAAGATGCCTAACAACAGATGAATGGATAAACAAACTATGGTACATATACTCAGTGGAACACTATGCAATGATAAAGAACAGTGATGATTTTAGGAAGCATCTCATAACCTCTTTTCAATTGCAAGACATGTTGAGCGAAAGTAGTGGCACAAGGACAAATGTTGTATGAGACCCCTACTTATAAGGACTTCAAAACAGACCCACGTACAGAAGAAAAGACTCTTTGATGGCTGAAAGGGAGGTGAAGGAGGGAGACAGAGGACTGGTTATAGATTAGATAGTTGATAGAAATTTGGTTGGGTGAAATCAGAAACAGCATATATTAGAGAAAAGATCAATTTCACGGGACTTCAACATAACCTGAGAACTCTTCCAATCTTAACTCAATATTGCAAGGATAGAGTACCATTGGAGGGGGCTTGGGGACCATGCTCTCAGGGCACATCGAGGCCAGTTGGCATAACTAGCCTATTGCTAAGAGAGTCTTTAGCACCTCATGTTGGTGAGTGGTGTCTAGAGTCTTGAAAGCTGGCAAGATGCCATCTGAGGTACACCAAATGGTCCCAACTTTGGTGGAACAGATGATCACTGAGGACAGCAAAAAGAAGGGGAACAAGACCCCAGAAGACAGAAAGAGCCTTGTGAATGGGTGACTATATCAACATGTGACCAGAAGAACCAGATGGTGCCCAGCCACCACCAGTGACAGCTGTGATGGGGCTCACAATGTTGAGTCTTAGTGGCAACACGAGAAAAAAAGGGGGTGCACCCTGAGAACTCCACCAAAAGACCACAGTTGATGGGTCTGAAGGCCTGGAGGGTTCCCCTGGGAGCATGGCCCCTAGACCTGATGCTGCCCCTGATTATGAATCATAACTGAGGTCAGCTCATCAGACAGGAATGGATTGGACTTGGGGACACAGGGTGACCATATTGTGTGTGTACTGTATGGTTCTGTGCATCTATAAGTTGTCTTTCTATGTGTCTAGTACTAGAGGGGAGTGGAGAGGGTGGAGAGGAGGGGACAGGAGATTGTTAAGGGGATACGACATGTATAGAACAGAAAATAGGAGTGTGCTGTGAACAGACAAGGAGAGCAGAAGGAGCTGCAGATAGGCCGGCGTGAGGATTTAAACTGGATTGTGCATTTGCATTCAGTCACAATAAAAAAAAACAGAAAAAACAAAAATTTGTATCATTTAATAAAATATCTCAAACATTATTATTACTGTTATATTACTACTAAGAGGAGTACTACTCTGTACTTAGTACTTAGTAGTACTTAGTACTACTAAGGCAGTTCTACTCTGTTCTACAGAATAGATATGAGTCAGAGTCTATTTGAAGGCAATGAGTTTGCTTGTGGTTTATGAGGAGCCAATAAATTTCTTGTACTATCTTAAGTGGGTAAGCATATGTTAATTTAGTTAGGAACTTAATGTGGACTCTGAATAAAATAATTATTTAAAAAATACTAAGAATTCTATACTTTTCTGACAAGTTTGAAAAAACAAGGATAACAAAATAAAAACCCTTTTACTGTATGGACAGGAAAGTTAACTTCTCTTTTGAACAGTTAAGTAGCATGATACAGTTAAAAATACACTATGACATCAAAATAATATTAGTAAATTAGAAAAACACAAAATTATTCTTTACACTCAACATTGTTGAAGCAAAAAGAAGCTGCCTTAAAAATATTTCAAATCTCTGTTATGTTCTATAGCCTATATTTATTTTTGAAGCATTTTCTATATGGGTCACAGGAAACTAAATGACATTTAAGGATTTACTTAAATCTCATATCAAACATTTAGAGACTAAATGCTTCACAATCCTAGAATTGGCAGAGGTCTCTAATTAGTGTGTACTTGCAATTATCCCCAGACACTCAAAAATTATTATCAGTTGAAACAATGAAATCAGAATTAAACTAATGTATTAAAAATTATGTATCCTCACCTTTAAAAAGAACTAATTTTCACAGCAGTTAACCTACTCATGCTTATAAACAGAATCTAATAAGCAAAAGATATATTTGAGGGTTCTTAAAATTTACTGAGTTGAGCGATATAGCAAATTTATTTCTCATAAAAATGAAAACAATAATATGCAATGCTTTTTAATTGGCCTTAGTTTGGGTTTCTGCTTAAAAGCTCTTTTATGAAAGATACTGGGTTTCTGTAAGTCAAAGCCCAGGACTACATTGGTTTAGTGCACTTGGCACAGTTGTTTAGTGCTTTCTAAAGAGCTGTTACCTAGCAACTACATGCAAGAAGCTTTTAATACTTTAAATCATACAAGAGCTCATGAAATACTGTGATGCAGACTTTTCAAAGGTATTCTTTGTTAAAAAATAATTGTCAAATGCATTTTCCATGAAGTAAAGAGACTTGAAAACAATTCTTATTCGTATCGATATTAATTTACATATTTAATTGTAATTACTTTATGCACTTTTAAATTGAAAAATTTAAAAACAATATTATCAGAAAAAGAAACCAAGAATCTCATATAGTTCTACTATTTTGAAATGTTGTATACCTCCAAAACACTTCCTTACCCCTGGAGGTAATAACTATTAAGGGTTAGATGTTTGTCCTTGCTGGCATATTCAGAGCATATTCAGAGACATAAATAGACACACATGAGCATACCTCAGGAATCAGCATTCTCATGTCAAAGAATGCTGTTATAATTTTGCAACAATAGACTTGTGTTACATTGTTTGCCATTTGATTTTTTTAAGATACATTGATATTATTTCAATATAGTTCAATGAGATCACTTTATTTTTAACAAAGCATCACTGTGATATATACTTATAATTCTAATTAGTATTTTGTGTGCCTTGACTAACTGTTTCCTCATAAACCCTGTGAAATCAATACTGTTATTACTTACATTTTCAAATGCAATATACGTTAAGCTTAGATGGGCTGAGAAAATTGCCCGTGGCCTGGAAAACTCACTGATGATAGCCCTTGACCTCATATCTTTATGATTTATCAAGAACAAACAGGGAAGACCAGTAAGCAGCTGGACCTGTCAGCAACATCATAGTAAACAGAGAGAAGATTGAGATTGTCAAAGATTTCATTATACAGGGTTCTGTAGTCAATGCCCTTGAAAGCAGCAGTCAGAACATTAAAAGACACATTGCATTGTGAAAATCTGGTGTAAAAGATGTCTTTAAGTGTTGAAAGTAAAGATATTACCTTGAAGACCAAAGTGTACCTGACCCAAGCCATGGTATTTACACTGGTGTCATATGCTTGCAAAAGTTGAATGATGAGTGAGGAGAGATAGAAGAAGAACTGACACCTTCAAATTGTGGTGTTGGAGAATAATACTGAATGTTGCATGGACTGAAAAAAGAACAAACAGATCTCTCCTGGAAGAAATAGAACCAGAGTGCTCCTCAGAGACAAGGATGGTGAGGCTACGTCTTACATACCTTCAACACGTTGTCAGGAGAGGTCAGTCCCTGGAGAAGGAAGTCATGCGGCGTGGTAGAAGGTCAGCACAACTAGGAAGACCCTCAAGGAGATGGAATGACACGGTGGCTGCAGTGAAGGGTGTACACACATAAATGATTGTGGGCGTGGTGCACGACCCTGCAGTGTTTTGTTCTGTTGTATATAGAATTTCTATGAGTCAGAACTGACTTTATGGCACATAACAACAGCAGGGCAAAGAGATCTAAATCAAAACAAACAGACACTTTAAAACAAGAAGAAAATTGAAGAATTAACGTATATCATTTTGTAATAGAAGTACTTTCCTGAAGCAAGGGAAGAAAATCGGAAGCCACGAGGAAAAACTGGATTGATTTGATTATGCTAGGAGTTATCTTTGTCTGCATAATCAAACTTGGGCTTTTTGTCACATATGTGGTAATGCCAGCAAAAAGGAAAGTGTTTAGGGAAAGTGCTTTTGTCTTCAAGAAAGAATCCAGAAATAGCACAGTCCTGCACATATCTCAGTGGACACAACCCAGTCTTGTGGCCACACCTAACAAGAAAGTGGGAAATGTAATTCTGCCTAGGCAACCGTGCATCCAGCTAAAGTTTGGTAAGGAGAAACAAGAGCCTGTATTACTAAAAGGAAGAAAGAGAGAATTGGTATTAAGGAAAACTGTAGATTCAGCTACAATCCAAAACATTAGCCACACAAGTATCCATGCACTATATTTTTGTCGTGTATTAAATACGTTCATCAATCCTCTATGGAAAATACTCCAAACATCCATCAGTAAATGCATGCAGGTCAAAGTCCACGATATCTAGGCAATGCATATTCAGATCTAAATCTGGCTTCTAGTGGTCTGCCAACATAACGTACACACTAATAATTAGCTGCCCCATCACAACCTCATATCCACATAATACAAAAGCAAAATGTTGTTAGGTGTCATCTAGTTAGTTCTGGCTGATAGCAACACTTTGCACAACGGAATGAAACACTGCCTCATCCTGCACTATCCTCATAATTTTGCTGTGTTTGAGCCCATCATTGTAGCCACTGTTTCAATCCACTTCATTGATGGACTTTTTTTTTCTTTATTTTTTGCTTATCCTCCCCTTTACCGAGTGTGATGTCCTTCTCCAGGAACTGGTCCATTTTGATAACATATCCAAAGCAGGTGGGATGATGTCTCACCATCCTTGCTTCTTAAGAGCATTCTGGTTATGCTTCTTCCTAGACGAATTTGTTCATTCTTCTGGCACGCTGTGGTGTATTCAGTATTCTTCACCAACACCATTATCTCAAAGGCATCTAATTCTTCCTCAGTCTTTCTTAGTCGTTGGCTAGCTTTCACGTGCCTCTGAGGCAAGATAAATGTTAAAATGTTGTTTATTTTTCAGAGAAGAGAAGAAGGATTAAGGCAGAGCAGTTCATAGCAATAACAAAATTCTGAAGGACAAGAATTGCAGAAATCTGCTAAGTAGTAAATACCTTGATCAGAGCCTAATTCTCCTCTCTGGAAAAAGTCTTTCATCTAATCACATGTGTGGCCCCTAGGTTTCCCCAATGAGAAGACTGACCTTGTTTATTAATCTCTTGTGATCGCCTCTGAAGTTGGAATCGGAGAGGATTTTGCTTTGGGGCCTGCCTAATCTTTGAAGGCACTACTGTAGCTGATGCACATTTGGGAACCTAAGGCTGGCTGTAGAATCAAAACAATCACAGGCTTTGGAGGTCAGCCCAGCAGTTATCTTTAAAATATTAATAGGATTCTTGGCTACTCCTTTCAGTTCTTTCTGTGTATCCACCATTACGGTGTTCTTTCCTGTGAACCTTCTTAAACCAGCCTTTTTAACTAGCTTTTTTTTTTTTTTTTTTTCCTACATATAATTTCCTCAGAAACTCTGGTGGCATAATGGTTAAGTGCTATGCCTACTAACTAAAATGTTGGCAGTTCGAATCTACCAGGCACTCCTTGGAAATTCTATGGACTAGTTCTGTTCTGTAGGGTCAGTATGAGTCAGAATTGACTCGACGGCAGTGTATTTGGTTTTTGTTTTTATAACTTCATCTTGTTGTGATGGTGGCTTCTTGGATATAATGGTAATTTTGTTTTGGGGGTACTTTAAAGGCGTACTCTAACTGGATCCTTGCTATATGTCTGGCTTTGTTGTTCTTAATGGGAACCCTTTTGCTCACCTGAAAGTATGTGATCTGATGCTATTTTGAGTATAGATCATTTTGCTTAAGAATCCTAATCCATTCACTCTTCCTTTAGTTTTCAGGTTTCAAGCAAACATGCCCTGCTAAAGAGAGCTTTATTCCATTTCCTCTCTGCTTGTAAAGTGATCAATGTCTACTTCATATCATTCCTTCATGTATACTTGACTAAAATCAACACAGTGCTGTCAATATACATTATTCTTATTCTTTCCAACCATGTTTTCTAGAGTTACACTCTGTGTAGACAGGTGGTTTCCCATAAAGAGGGGAAAATAAATAATGAGAGATGAGATATATAGCAGTTTCTGCCATAGATATACATTTGTCTACATTTATGCGTCTTGTAAATATTATGTAAACCCTGGTGGCATAGTAGGTAAGTGCTATGGCTGCTAACCAGAAGGTGGGTAGTTCATATCCATCAGGGACTCCTTGGAAACACTGTGGAGCAGTTCTACTCTGACACATAGCGTTGCTGTGAGTCAGAATACACTCAATGGCAGTGGGTTTGGTTTTGGTTTGGTATTTGTAATTGGAAAATTAGTTGATAAAAATCAGCAGTTTCTGACTTGACTGGGCCCGAAAGGGAGATTAGTAGTTGGCAAACCTGAAAAGTGCTTAATATCCAAGTGTACCAACATTCTTTTCAATAAATCTTGGTCATAGTACTGGGTGAATTTGATATCCAGGAAAATGATTCTTAAGTTTCCTTTCTCTCCCCTCTTTTAATGTTCTTATCTTCCCTTATATCCTAGTCACCAACTCCTATGGTCATTTTCTGTACCTTGTCATTGCCAATAAATGTGATACCACCCTGATCTCCATTCCTAGTGTCCTGCTCTCTGACCACTGTCTCCTATCTTTCCAGTCCACAAAATTCCCACTGTGTTTTGACTACACTGAAGCCTACAATTCATCAATTCTACACCTTCGCACTGTCATTTACATCCACAGTTCCTCCTCTTCTTACTCTCTGTGAATTCCATGATATATCATTATAATCCATGCCTTTAATTAACCCTGTGTTCCTGGTGTTCATCAAAAGTCAATCCTCATTAAATTCTGCTTTGAGTGTTTTTGATGTTATTTATTTCTATTCACCTGAATATGGCTAGAGGAAACAAAAGAGCAACAGCAAGGAAAACCTGCTGACTAATCCCACTTTCAACTCATAATCAATTTCCAGAAACCTGTAATTACCGAGCAGTTACTTTGTCTTATTCATCCATTTCTGCTTTCTCTATTGTAAACAGCTATGCTGTATTTTATCCTCTTACCTCTGGCCTTCTCTGTAACAAGATTTTGTACCTATTTTGCTGAATAAATAGAACCACAGGGAGAAAAAAATTTATAAACATTATAAACATCTGTCTACACATCTGCGTTCATGCTAATGTAGTATTATGCCTTTTCCTGTTACTATAAATGCATTGGAAATGCTGGTGGCATGGTGGTTAAGAGCTACAGCTGCTGACCAAAAGCTCTGCAGTTTAAATCCACCAGGTGCTGCTTGGAAACCCTATGGGGCAGTTCTGCTCTGTCCTCTAGGGCCACTAGGAGTCAGAATTGATTGAGTTTATGGCAGTGGGTTGGTTTGGTTGCAGTTGAGTCATCCTAGCATCAGTAATCTACATTATGCAGATCCCACAACATTTGTTGCTGAAAATGAAATGAAGCATTTACCAGTGAACATCAGAGACTAGTGCCTGAAGTATGGATTACACCTCAACATAAAGAAAACAAAATCCTCACAACTGGACCTATTGAAAAACATCATGATGAATGGAGAAAGTATGATTCCGTTTTGCATGCATCCACAATCAACATTCATGGAAGTAGCAGGCAAATCTGTTGCAAAAGACTGTTAAAAAGTGAAGATACCACTCTGAGGACTAAGATGTATCTGATTCAAGCCAGTAGAGTCTCAGTTACCTCATATACATCAAAAGCTGTACAATGAATAAAGAATATTGAAGAACTAATGACTTTCAAATATGGCGATGGTGAATAATATATATACCATGGACTGCCAGAAGAACAAATGAATCTATCTTGGACAAAGTATAGTCAGAATGCTCCTTAGAAACAGAATGAGGAGAGTTGGTTTTACTATGAACCTGTTATCAGAAGGGACCATTTCCTGGGAAGGACGTCATATTTGGTAAAGTAGAAGGTCGGCAGAAAAGAGGCAGACCCTCAACGAGGTGGATTGACACAGTGTCTACAATGATGGACTCAAGCTTAGCAACAATTGTGAGGATGGCACAGGATCAGGCACTGTTTGGTTCTGTTGCACAAGGATTGCTATGTCTCAGAACTGACTTAAAGGTACCTATTATAGATTGAATTAAGTTTCCCAAAAAAACATGTGCCAAGTTGGCTTGGCCATGATTCCTAGTATTTTGTTATTGTCCACCATTCTGTAATCTGACGTGATTTTCCTATGTGTTGTAAAGCCTCTGTGATGTTAACGAGGTGGGATTAGTGTCAGTTATGTTGATGAGGCAGAACTCAATCCACAAGATAAGTTCATGTCTTAAGTTAATCCTTTTTGAGGTATTGAACAGAGAGGCAAGCATAGAAACATGGGTTCTCCTACCACCAAGAAGGAAGCACTGGGAACACAGTGAACCCTTTGGACCAGGGTCCCTGCGCTGAGAAACTCCTTAGCCAGGGGAAGGTTGATGACAAGGACCTTTACATAGAGCTGACAAGGTGAAAACCTTCTCCCGGAGCTAGTGCCCTGAATTCTGACTTCTAGCCTTCCAGACTGTGAGAGAGTAAATTTCTCTTTGTTAAAGTCATCCTTTTGTATTCTTTTCGTTACAATTGTACTACATAGCTAAAGTAGCACCTCACAGCAAGAAAGCATCAATAAGACTGATCGTCAGTAAGATTCAGCAAGAAGCAGAGAGGAAGTTCCTCGCATTCCATACCCAGAGCTATGGGAAGCAGAGTTCATGTGTAATTTGGTGCCATGAGCATGTACTGGGGAAGGAAAGTTAGAGAATGCATCCAGGAAACCGAAGATAGTGTGCTTCTGGGACATTTCACATTGGAATAGATAGGGCTCAGGTAATGATTTATTTTATGATTTATTTCATATGATGCCTGTCCTCTGTTGTAGTCACTTAGCATGCCTAGCTGGCCCTTCTGCACATGCAGACTGGGTGAAATCTGGTCTGGGCTAGTTGAAGGACTAATGAAAATCTACAGCATTTGTAGTGTCAGGTTACATTCACCCCTTGAGTTGTAGCAATTACTTAATCATAAAGGATAAGAGTCAGGGGACTCATGTGACTACTCTTTTGCTGACATGGAGTGGAGTTTTGGGGACCTAGGAACAGGCAAGAAATTATTAGCTACTGAGGGTAGTGGACGAAGATTACTTAGAAGCAGAAAAATACCTTAATTCCTTTAAGTTTTCCACCAAACTCACAAAAAGAATATAGATTTCATGTATTTTAGAAAATGAGCTGTTTTTCAGTTTATCTTTTTAATCTCCACACCTAACTCTATAAACTGTCCACTGTTGTTTAACACTCTTTCACAGATAAGGAAACTGTGCCACCAGCAAATGAAGCTCCTTGACCCCAAATCAAAAGCTGGTAGAGCCAAGATCTGAATCTAGCCCAGCAGTCTCCAGGACCCTCCTGCTGTGCTGTCAGCGGAAGCTTTCCTGGCTTTCTCCTGCTGCCAGGCCCTTTTGTACTCTCAGATGTTTTCTGTTCAATCTAATTAACAGTCTCCCTGTAAACATTGCACAGTTGCTGGGATCTTCTAATTTCTGGGCACCAGTGCTGCTCACCAGCTTCTGCTGCCTTGCTCTACACCCTAACACTTAGGACAGCAGAGACGAAAAAGATTTAGGAGGCAGATGAAAGTTGCTTACATTCTAGGAGAAGCAAAGGAAATTGCTATGTACAAGCAGAACATAGGCTGGTAACCACTGAAATGCAAGTTGGCCTTACCCCTGGCCTCAGAGACTGAAACAGAAATAGATCTAGGAACCAGGGTGTGACAATGTTCCAGCTGTTACAGTTAGAACTGTTACCTAAGATACCTAGTGTCATGGATTGAATTGTATCCCCCAAAAATATGTGTTACCATGTGGCTGGGCCGTGATTCCAATTATTTTGTGATTGTCCTCCATTTTGTGGTTTTTCTGTGCTGTGTGTTAAAGGATTAGGGTGGGACTGTAAATCCCTTCATAGGATCACCTTCCTGCTCCACTGTAAAGGGAGTTTCCCTGGAGTATGGCTTGCCTCACCCTTAATCCTTTCATCCTGCAAGAGATAAAACAAAAGAGAAACAGAGAGAATAGGGCATCTCACACCATCAAAAAAGCAGCACCAGGAGATGAGACGTCCTTCAGACCTGAGATTCCTGCACCAAGATGCTCCTTGGACAAAGACTGATAGAGTGCTGAACTTTCCTCCAGAGCCCCCAAGGGGGAAAACCTTCTCCTGGAGTGAGCATCTTGAATTGGACTTGTAACCTACCAGACTGTGTAAGAATAATCTTTCCTTTGTTGAAGCCATCCACTTTGTGGTATTTCTGTTAGAACAGCACTAGCTGACTAAAACACCTACAAACAGGTTCCTGGACTACTTAAGGATCACCACATCCCCAGTCTGCCTTAAAGAAAAGTCTTCCATGCAGCCTTGCAGAGGGGCTCAGTTGGAGCCTACTTCTAGGGGCCACCTGGATGCTCAACAGGGGGATGTAGCAGCTTGACCCAGGCCAAGGTGGTCTCTTAGAATACCAGTGTTCACTCACAGTGCCCACACTAGCTTAGGTTTCTAATTAAGCCTTTTAAGCACACAGCCAATGCAGTAATTACTGTGATCTCCAGGGAATATGTAGCTTCTACTGAATCCCTAAATGTTCTGACTCTTATTGCTTTGAATTGAGTGAGGTAGGCCAAATGTAAGAGTACGTTCATTGAGAAGAGCTTTGCTTGCATTGGATACCTTCTCTATTTGGAACCGGATGACTTCCTCTACTCTTCTGGTCTGGATACCTACAAAGTAAAGGTGTCAGTGAACACTAAAGGACACTTGAAACCTCCTGTTGCCATTGGTGTAAATGTCAAGGCCACTTGCCAGGCTTCGCCAGGTCTGGTCCCACACGCTTGTACACCAGGCAGAGTAAGTAGTGGGCCTGTTTTTGGTGTTGAGTGCATTAGGTATTCTGACATTAATACCTGTTCTTGGAAACCCTGGTGGCCTGGTAGTTAAGAACTACAGCTACTAACCAAAAGATCAGCAGTTTGAATCCATCAGGTGCTCCCTTGAAACTTGACGGGCCAGTTCTACTCTGTCTTATAGAGTTAAAATCGATTTGACAACAATGAGTTGTTTTGTTTTTTTCTTTCAGTTTTTGGAAACTGCGATCATACATTTTCTGCTCTGCCATTCAAGTCAGAGCCCCGTTCACAAGCTCTGTTTATATCTTCTGGTAGCTGAAGATTAGGAGTTCAGCAAGCCAAGTGGTGGAGGGTTTTGTTCTAGTAACCACTTTGGCTGTCTGTTCATTTAATTATGTCAAGTTCTCCGTTCCGTTGCCCAGGGCAATGGGTAACTGTTAGCCGTGGTACATTATTCAAAAAAATCATCTCTAACAGGCTTTTTTTCTTGCAGTTCCACCAGCCAAGATGCTGTTTTCTGTCACCAGCCTCCCAGGCTTTGGGATGAGGCAAGGATAGTGACCATCTCAGCAGGCCCTAAAGCTGTGTTCCAACTCTGACTGCATTTGGCAGCTCTTCACCTTGTTAGTGAAGCTGGCTGAGGGTTGTGACTGCAGACTTGTTCCTGCCTCGGGCAGCTCCAGGGTCCCCTGGTCTGTTGTACACAAAGTAATAGGGTACACTCGTATCTACTAAGAATTCAGTTAAGTTGTGTGCACATAGTCATTATAACCTGGGGCTCACGGCGGGTCTTCTGTTTCCACTGCCACTGTGTAGTCATCCATGTAATGCCTTGCAGGATAAAAGCAGAGAGAATAATTATAAGCCATGGCCTGGGTGCAGCACAGTCATTGGCTGACAGCTGTGGGAGATATATATTTTGGGTTTCCTGCACAATGTGGGTTGGCTGCATGGAGCTCTCTCTTTTACAGTGACTTTGTTTTCACTAGGCATACTATCTGGGGCCTAGCTTTAGCAGTCCTTTTAGGGGACCATAAGAATTTATCCCACACAAGGTCTGCTTGGGTTACCTCCAAAAGATGCTGCTGGGAATATGACCGTTTTTCATTGTAGCTAGTTCTCTCGGAGAAGAAAGCTGAATGTACCATGGAACATCAAAAGAAGGAACAGATCTGTTCTGGAAGAAGTACAACCAGAGTGCTCCTTGGAAGCAAAGATGGCAAGACCACGTCTTACGTACTTTGGACATATTGTCAGGAAGGATCTGTCCCTAGAGAAGGACATCATGCTTGGTAGAGTGGAGGGTCAGCAAAAAAGGGGAAGACTCTCAATGAGATGGATGGACACACTGTCCACAACAATGGCCTTAATCATAAAAATGATTGTGGACATGGTGCAAGACTGGGCAGTGTTCCGTTCCATTTTTCATAGAGTTGCTATGGGTTGGGAAGTGACTCGACAGAACCTAACAAAACAACAGACCCAATTACTGAAGACCTTAAAAGGTGAGCTCTGCAGTTTGTGGAAGTATTCACTCCTAGACCTCCTTCTAATTTAAAGTTTCTGACTACTGTTATTAGTGCTCTGCCTAGTAAGGGTTGTATTTATTAACCTGGCTTTCTCTAGGTCTTCGGGATTTTATCAATAAACTGCCTGTGTGTCTATGTTCTAGGAAGCTGGAGGGATTTTCCATGGGGCCTTGTTATACCTCGTGAATGTTTCTAAGGCTCCCTTGATTAGGAGCCCCCTGCTGTAAACCAGCTATACAACAGTTTGTTTATGCTGTTACAGTCCTGCCCACAGCCAGTGTCTGTGATAGGTACAGCATAGGCTGCTTGGACTCTAATACCACTTTGAGGACTGAGGCTATGCAACCTGTCAACCTCTTGGTGTGCCTCTTCAGTTCCACTAGAGTTAAAAAAAAAAAAATATTTAACAGTATTGTGATTCAGTCCGGTATGTATTTTTCTCAGCAGAAGTTTCCCTGGGAGACTTAGGTGGACCCCTGACCAAATTGTACCTAAATGTCATCCAAATGCCTTCCTTTCAATGCTTCCTTTATCTTCAGGTAAAAAAAAAAAAAAAAGTCTTTTGGCATCAGATCAGGTGAGTAGGGAGAGTGTTCCAGTACAGTTATTTGTTTACTGACTAAAACTATCTCCCAGACAACTACACAGTTAGGTTCACAAACTTGCTGCTGTTCCACCGTACACAATGGCCATTCCAGGAAGAGCTCCAAAATTGCTTTGAAGAGTGGACTAGGCACTAGCTTCGGTGCATAGATTCCAAGGGGAGTACAGTGAAGGTAACCACAGTGATACTCAGCCCTGGGGTATGTAGCAATTAAGAACAAATTAGTGCACAGACTTAATTGTTGAACTTCGTATGTTTCTTCTGGGCAAATCCTAGTTCCCCTTTTGGCATATTCAATTCAATATTGGCTGAAGGTGGAGGAGTTATATGCTCTCCATCATGTGTAATATGCAATATTCTTTTTTATTATATGTTTAGGTCTGCCGTACACTAGGTTACAGGAGCATTCAGTATTCATAGTACTTTACATAATTGTAAACATATAACCCTTTCAAACATTCCAGTTTACACTTCTCTGAGCCTCAGCTATCTTCTTATTCGTATGCATATGGGTTCAGCCTCTTTCTGGGTGGCACCTTCAGAAGGCCCTGGCTGCCTGTCAGTCCTCTCATCTCTTATCTGACCTGGCTTTGCCCTCAGGCCTCTCCAGCTGGGGCTTTTCTGGCTTCCTCTTTTACCCTTGCATCCTTAGCTTGCTTACACTGTCTTTGTAGGTTTCTGTTTTGCCTGAGAGGCATAAAGTTTTGTGTGTAGGGCCCTTCTTCTCTGCGGAGGTCAGTTAATGTTCACAGCTGGGACTTCTGTACCTGCTGGGTGGGTTAAATCCTGGTTGGGCTAGGTTAAGGATTTATGGAAATTTACAGTTTGGTTACATGAGTTACCTGCTCACCTATTGGAGACCAAACTGGCAGCAAATACTTTAAAACAAAGATGAGAATGTAAGGGGACAGGGAAAATAGATTAATGCAAGTGGAACAACCAGAACTGAAACAGTGAGAATGTTCACACACTGGGAAGGATGTAGCTAGTGTCACTGGACAACTTGTGGAGAAATTTGCTGAATAGGAAGTTAAACTGCTTGTAAGTCTTCACCAAAAAGATAATAAAATATTCTTTTTTAAAAAAATCCCTTGAATACAATTCCAAAATACAGAAAACTCTGAAAACAAAGAGACTTTTATATTTAATTTGGGGCGGTGGGTAAAATCTGACCTGGTCTAATTTTACTTAGTAGCAATCCCTTTCCTGAACTGATACGACCTCTGCTTCCTCAGAGTGTAGAAATAAATGTGTGTTCAAGTGCAAATTTCTTTTCCTGGATATGATTATACCATCTGATACAGCTGTTTTAGACTATAGTCTTTGAAAATATATACATATAAACACACGTATACATGTATAAGCTAGCTAAGTGCCGTCGAGTTGGATCCAACTCATGGCGATAGACACCCTGAAACCAAACCTGTTGCTGTTGAGTTAATTTTGACTCATGGACAACTCTCTAAGAGAGAACAGAACTGCCCCATACAGATTCTAAGGAGTGCATTATGGATTTGAACTGTTCGAAACATCCAGGCTGCCAGGGTTTCATAGACATTTATAGAAATTCCAAAATCGGTAATCTAGCTTGAAGAACTGTGGATAAGAGATTTGAACTCTGTGGAAATGGGACCAAACTGGGGATAGAAAGGAGCCCCGAGAGAATTTTGATAGGCACATTCTGGCTATGGGACGCCTGGGGAAACGGGGTGAAGTGTCGCCAGTGATTGTTCTCAGTTTTCTGACTCAGGGTTAGTGAGTAGTAGATGTGGTTAATACTAAAAAACATCTAAGGAGGAAGAATGAATTCGGGCCTAAGGGAAGAGGTCTAGAGCTTTAAATCTATTTTATAGGCTATGTTTGAGCTACTTACATATGCAGATGAAAACTATCTGTTTGAATAATCTGTTATATCCATTCTTAGGCAAACCACCCACAGTGCTTACAGGGTAATGATTTTGCTTTTCAACAAACAAGGAATCTAACGATAATTATTAGACTCATCTGTGATAGTGGTTTTCAACCTATTTGTTCTAGCACTTGTCTTTCTTACAGCAAATACTTTGTAATACTTTCTTTACTTTCTGCAGTTACATTCAGAGATAATATAACTGAGCATAAAACTTTAAATAATTAATATAATATGCTAGTAATATGAAGGAGAAACAAGGGAAATAAATAATAAAGAAATATGTATTTGAATATCTGAATGTTCTGATATGCATTCGTAAGAAGACTAGATGATAAAAAGAGGTTGGAACCAATAAGTATATGACAGCTACAAATGGTGACCAATATCAGGAAAAAAACATTCAAAATTTGTATTGAGGATTCACATATGATGCTACACACACACACACACACACACACACACACACACACACACAAATGTTCCCTTAATGTGCATAATAGTTGTATTCCTAGGTAGTTCAGTGTATATTAAAACAGTTCAAAAGATATGAGGTCTGAAAATTAAGTCCACGAACTTAATAGACCTCTTTGCTGAGCATCACTATAGTCACCTTCCAAGTGCTTCCCTTGGGTAGCTGTGCACTGATGCCATTTCCCAGTCCACACTTCAAAGCAATTTTGGATCTGTTTTTGCAACAGTCATTGTGCACAGTGGCAAGGTGGCAAGTTCATAAACTTAATTATATAGTTGTCTGTCAGGAAGTTTTTAGCCAGTAAAAAAATAACAGTTGGAACACTCTTCATACTCGCCCGATCTGGTCCCTAAAGATTTTTTTCTTAACCCCAAGTAAAGGAAACATTGAAAGGAAAACATTTTGATGCCATTCAGTTCATGAAGGGTAATACGCTGTCAGCTCTGATGGCCATTCTAGAAAAAAAAGAGTTCCAAAATTGCGGGGTAGACTAGGTTCTGGCGTCAGTGCATAGCTTCCCAAGGGGAGTACTTCGAAGGTGACCATAGTGACATTCAGCAATGAGGTATGTAGCACTTTTTCTAGGATGAGTTTACGAACTTAACTGTCAGTCTTCACACTTTGTGTTGATGTGTAGAATTGTCTTCATTAATGATAGCATACAATATATATGGAAACTCTGGTCGCATGGTGTTTAAGTGCTACATCTGCTAACCAAAAAGTTGGCAGTTGGCGTTTGGCAGTTACTACTTGGAAACGGTGGAGCCGTTCTACTCTGTTCTACAGGGTCACTATGTGTCAGAATTGACTCGACAGCGGTGGGTTTGCAGTATATACTTTCAGCGTAGCGGGAAGATAGAAACTATAAAACTTTTATTAGACTGTAGGTAAAAGCATATACAAAAATAAGAATGACAACTTGAAATTTATTAGAAATTTATTATTCTTTTTCTTTTTTCCAGTATCCTTGGATTATGTAGGGGTGTATGTGTGTGTGCGTGCGCGCATGTGCGTGCACACTTTAAGTGAAGGTTCACAGAGCAAAGTGGTTTTTCCTTAAACAACTAATACACATATTGTTTTGTGACATTGATTCCCAAACCTGCAGCTTGACAGCACTCTCCATTCTCACACTGGGGTTCCCCATTCCCAACTTTCCTCTTTCCTCCAGCCTTCTCTTCCTTGTCCCTGAGCAAGTGTACCCCTTTCCTCTTACTTTGTTTTATAACCCTGTCAAAGCTTTGTCTGAAGCCTAAACCTCAGGAGTTACTTCAGTGCTGAGTTAAAATGGTGTTCAGTGGTCATCATCTCAGTGTCAGATTGTGTAGTTTTGAACAAATGAACTAACGCAACACAATCTTCCCTTAGTCATCTTCTTCTAAAAGCACATGTATGCTTTCATTTAAGAAGATGGAAGCAAGGGGACTCTTTTTTTTTTTTTTCCTCCTTCTTCTTTTTAACCTTGGAAGAATAAGATATTTTAAAGCCACCCAGGTGTATCACATTTCTCATGCTCCCCTATTGGAAGAAATACAGTTTGTCTGTTATACTAAACCAAACCAGACCCATTGCCTTCAAGTTGATTCCGACTCATAATGATCCTATAGAACATAGTAGTTTGCCCTATTAAGGTAAGGAAAAATCAATGGTTACATGCGGTGCATATGTCCCAAATTTTATGGTACAGTTTGGATTTTAAAACATCGTGTTATCAGAAACATAGACAGTTTCTAAGACAACATAAAGTTGAAATTCTTGTTGGAAATATATGGGTACCCTATATATTGCTATTACATGACTCTAAACATTCAGACATTTTGTTTTATTCAAAGATTGGCCATACACACTCAGCAATTATTTAGAGAAATACTGACATGATAATTTAGAGACACTGTTCTTTTACTAATAGTATTCTGTAGACTTCTCCAAATTCAAAATTTGATCTATACTACCTGGCTTTTCTGTAAAATAATAAGTATAATGCTTATGTATTTTTTATTTTTCCTTTTTATCTCACAGTATAATAAAGAAACCAAACCCATTCCCATCAGTCTATTCTAAATCATAGTGACCCTATAAGACAGAGTAGAAGGGCCCCATAGGGTTTCTAAGTAGAGTCTTTAGGATTTGAAATGAAATCTTTTGGTCAGCAGCTCTTGCCTTAACCATTACACCACCATGAGTTTCGTGATATAAGGATTTTCATAGTAACAAGGAAAAGTAAAAGTAAAAACATTATTAGCAGATCCTTGGTATTTTTGAGGGAACATAAATAGCATGTAATTTCTGTCATAAAATGTGAAAGAGTAAAAATAAATAGAGAGTGAATGAATACAGAAGAAAAATATAGTGTCAAATTGTGTTGTAAGTATAAGACTAAGGTTAAAATTTGTCCAGAGCATTTCCTGGAACATTTTCATTAAATTGTACAGTATATGTGTTCATATTATAGATCTGGGTCAATGGCAGATTCAATCTTTTATTCCTTAACTTAGCAAAGGTACTATTTTCTCCCTAAGAGTATTTATTTTATAGAATTTTTTCAACATCAGCTTCATTTCTAGGATCGGCTATAATTATTTACTTGGGAAGGAGCTTTTTTTTTTTCTCCTTCTCAAAATAAACAATTCCATAATCACTTCTTTAACATATTTTTTCTGTGGAAAACTGAGTATCTACCATGAGGACCCTCAGTCCTATGTGGAAATTACCTGCTAAAGCTGATTGCAATTGTTCTCTTTTACGTGGGGCTTGCACTTTCCCATTTCACTCTGTTTCCTTATCAGTTTTCATTTATAACCTTACTGGACGTGTTATCTTTTGAGTTTATGACCCTTTTATTTTAAAGTCAAATGACAGTTTCAGTTTATTTTTAGCATTAATTTTAGATTGATAATACAGTTATTTTAATAACATTTAAAATTTATTATATATCAGGCAAATATCTTTTAATGGTGACTTTCAAAGGTTTTACATTATATGATTATGAATTTGATAAATGCTGTTTTTTTAAAGTTCACTTGCATTTCATGTAATTATCGGAGAGTCCAATGATGAATCTTACAGTATCTGGCTTATTTTCAAGACCAAAGCTTGGTTAGCAGCTCTTGTTCTTAACCACTACACCACCACGGGATTCGTAAAATAGTGATTTTCATAACAGTAAGAAAAGTAAAAAGAAACACATTATTGTCAGATCTTTCATAATTTTGAGGGAATATAAATAGTGTATAATTTCTGCCATAAAATGTGAAAGAGGAAAAAAAAAAACACCTTGTACAAATGAAGCGTGGGAAGACTGAAAAACTTGTCACACATTGCCAATTTTATTAAAGACAGAATTGGGAACAGAAAAGGACTGCTGCCCCAATCACTTAACTCATAGTCTACTATTTACCTTCTTGTGAAACATTGTTCCTGGAGATAAAGTAGTATGTATAAAAATATCTCTAAAACAGATGTATTTCTACTGAAACTTTTGCAGTTTTATTCATTGCTTTCTTTTTTGTATTACTCAAAAATGTTATACTCCCAAGGTAAATTTTTCTAATTTATCTGTTTTATTTCTAACAGATCATGTTGTTTGTGAAGAAGAGTTTAAATATGCTATGTTAGCTTTAAACTGTATATGCCCAGCAACATCCACACTGATTACACTACTGGTTCATACTTCTAGAGGGCAGTAAGTATATTTTTCCTTTAAGATAATTTTTAGTTATAGAAGAAATGAAGTGCTGTTATATGATGTAGAAAAACAGTAAACCAAGGAATACAGCTATCTGTGTACCTGTGCTAGTGTTTGTGTGTGTTTTCTCTAATCTGGTAGGGGTCAAAGGCCTGTAGAAAAATCGGCAATGATTTGCTATGTTTTTTAATAGTCTTGACATTTTCTTTTTCTCAATCTAAAGTCTAACTGTTGACCTCATTTGTCAGGGCAAGAGTTAGGGTATGGTTTCTGTTTGGGGGGTTAATACTGTATACCAAATGAAACATTTAAAAAAAGTGATTTTGATAGCAACTGCTGTAAGACCTTAAACTCATTTTGTTTTCTATTTATCAGGTAAGTTGTATGTATATAACTGAGCACAAAAATTACAATTTTGCAGTCACTAGAGACTGAAGGCTAGTTAGTTGTATATAATTGTGTAATGTAATACAGAGCTAATAGGAAATACCTTCCTTATATATAATTCTAGGTAAATTTGGAAAGTTATATCCTAAGAAGCTTTGTGTTATTGTCTATTTTGACGAAGTTTAATAAAATGTGAAGGTTATTTTAACTTGAGTAACCAAGGAAAACATAATTAGTTCACTCTGCAGTTTAACTTGATTATTTTATTTATCTATTATCATGATTGAATGAAAATGTACATTCCCATGTAAATTTGCAACCGCAACTATGTGCAGCTCCCACTGTTCTCCCTGTCTGGTGACAGCACACTCTTATTCTCCACTCTATACATGTCTTATCCTCCCAACAATCTCTGATCCCCTCCTCTTCACCCACTCCCCTGACTCCAGTAAGAGATCAGCAACGTAACATCCTATAGATGCATAGAACCATAAAGTGCACACAGGATATGGTCACTCTGTTTCACCAAGTTGAATCCATTCCTGTCCTAAAGTTGAACTTCATTATCATTTATGGATAGGGCAGCATCAGGTCTAGGGGCCATGCTCCCAGGGGAACTCTGAGGCTCCTGGACCATCAACTGTGTTCTCTTAGTGGAAACCTCAGGACACACTCCTTTTTATTCTTGTATTGCCAGTGAGACTCAACTTTGTGAGCTCCACCATGGCTATCACTGGTGGTGGCTGGGCACCATCCGGTTCTTCTGGTCACAAGTTGAAGTAGTCACCCACTCACGTGGGTCTCTCTGTGTTCCGGGTTCTCTTTCCCCCGTGTTGTTTGGTCCTTGGTGATCATCCTTCCCTGCTGAGTTGGGACCATTTACTGTACCCTCAGATAGCAGCTTGACAGCTTTTAAGACCCCAGATGTCACTCACCAATGTGCTATGCAGTAAGCTCTCTTAGCAAGATGCTAGTTCTTCCACTTGGCTGCAATGTCCCCTGAGAGTGTGGTCCCTGCCCCCCCTAGCCCAGCTACTCTGTCTTTGCAATATTGGGTTAGGATGGGAGGAACATTCAAATAGTGTTGAAGTCCAGTTAATATTGATCTTCTTTCTAATGTGTGCTGTCACAGATTTCACCCAACCAAATTTCTATAAGCCATCTAATCTAAATGTTCCCTCCCTCACATTCCCTCCCTCCTCAGCCTTGCAGCCTCCAAAAGTCTTTTCTTATATGCATGAGTCCGTTTTTAAGTTCTTGTTATAGGAGTCTCATACAATATTTGCCCTTTTGTAGCAGAGAACTTCCACTAAGCATAATGTCCTCCAATTGAAACCAGGTTATGAGATGTTTCCTAAAATCATCATTGTTCTTTATCATTGCACAGTGTTCCATTGAGTATATATACCCTAATTTACTTACCCATTCCTCTGTTGTTGGGCATCTGGGTTGATTCCATCTTTTCTCTATTGTGGATTGTGCTCGATAAACATTCCTGTGCATGTATCAGTTGGTGTGAATGGCCTTAATTCTGTAGGATGTATTCTAAACAGTGGAATTACTGGGTCAAATGGTATATTTATATCCAGCTTTTGAAGGAAGTGCCAGATTGCTTTCCAAAGAGGTTGCACCATTTTGCAATTCCACCAACAGTGTAGGAGAGTTCCAGTTTCTCCGCAGCCTCTCGAGCATCTGTTGTTTTGCATTTTTTGGATCATGGCTAACCTTATTGGGGTGAGATGGTATCTCTTTGTCATTTTGATTTGAATTTCTTTCATAGCTAATGATCGTGAGCATGTCCACATGTTTTTTTTGGTTGCCTGGATCTCCTCTTTAGAGAAATGTCTGTCCATCTCCTTTCCCCAATGCTTAATTGGATGATTTATCTTTTTCTTATTGATATTTTGTAGTACCTTATAGAGTATGGAAATCAGGTGTCAGTATGATATATAGTTGCCAAATACTTTTTCCCGTTCTGTAGGTTGCCTTTTAATTCTATTAGTAATGTCTTTGGATGAGCCAAAATTTTTGATTCTTAGTTGTTCCCATTTATCTGTTTTTCTGTTCTGTTGTTTGTAGTTTGTTTGACAGATTTTGAACTCTGTCTACATTGTGTATGAAAACTTCCATTGTTATTCCTACTTTTTCTTGGATGAGCTGTGTGTTTTTTGATTTGATTTTAGGTCTTTTATCCAGTTTGAGTTTGTTTTTGTAAAAGGTAGAAAGTACGGGTCTTGTTTCAATTTAGTGCAGATGGACATCCAATTTTGCCAGCACCATTTCTTGAAAAGATTGTTGTTACCCCAGTTTAATGTCTTATGGCGTTTGTTGAATATCATGTGTTTTTAGGAAGATGGTGTCATCTCTGAGGTCTCTCAGTTCTGTTGCATTGATCTATCTGTCTCTCTCTCTCTCTTTTTTTTTTTTTTTTTTAACCAGTACCAGGCTGTTTTGAATACTATGGCAGTGTAATAGGTTCTACAGTTGGGTAGTGAGAGGCCTTCCAGTGAGTTGCTCTTGTTCAGCAGTGCTTTACTTATCTCAGGCTTCTTCACTTTCCAAATGCGGTTGGTGATTTGTTTCTCCATCTCTTTAAAAAATGTCACTGGAATTTCTATTGGGATAGCTTTATATAAGTAGATTGCTTTGGGTAGAATACACATTTTCACAATGTTAAGCCTTCCTATTCATGAGCAGGGTAGATTTCTCCATCTTTGCATGACTCTCTTAGTTTCTTGTAGTAAGGACTTGTAGTTCTCTTTGTAAAGGTCTGTTATTTCTCTGGTTAGATTTATTCCTAGGTACTTTATCTTCTTATGGGCTATAGTAAATGGTATTGATTTGATTTCTTCCTTAATAATCTTGTTAGTATAAAGGAATCTGCCTGATTTACTTATGTTTGTCTTGTATCGTGAGACTTTGCTGAACTCTTCTATCAGTTTGAGTAGTTTACTTATGAATGCTTTGGGATTCTCTGCATATACAAACACATCATCTGCAAACAGGGAGATTTTTAATTTTTTGTCAGTGCAGATGCCCTTTATTTCTTGGTCTTGTATAATTGCTCTGGCTAGAACTTCTAGTACAATGTTGACTAGGAGAGGTGAGCATGGGCATCCTTGTCTAGTTCCTGTTCTCATGGGAAACTGTTTCAGTCTCTCTCCATTCAGGATGACGTAGGCAGTTGGCTTTGTATAAATGGCCCTTATTGCATTGAGGAATTTGCCATGTATTCCTATTTTGCTTAGAGTTTTTAGAATGAATGGGTGTTAGACTTTATCAAATGCATTTTCTGCATCAATAGACAACATCTGGTGACTCCTGTCTTTTGTGTTATTTATGTGGTTGATCACATTACTTGTTTTTCTGATGTTGAACTAGCCTTGCATCCCTGGTATGAATCCAACTTGGTCATGATGGATGATTTTTTTGATATGTTGTTGGCAAGAATTTTGTTGAAGATTTTTACATCCAGATCCATGAGTGATATCGGTCTGTAGTTCTTGTTTTTTGTTGGGTCTTTCCCTGGCTTTGGTATCAGGGTTATGCTGGCTTCATAGAATGAATTTGGGAGTATTCCATTCTTGTCTGTACTGTGAAATAGTCTTAGTAGTATTGGAGATAACTCTTCTCTAAAAGCTTGGTAGAATTCTTCAGTGAAGCCATCTGAGCCCAGACTTTTTTGGTTGATAGTTTCTTGATGACTTTTTCGACCTCTTCCTTTGTGATGAGTTTATTAAGTTGTTCTGTTTCACCTTGTGATAATTTGGGTAGGTGGTATGAATCAAGGAATTTGTCCATTTCCTCTAGGTTTTCAAATTTGTTAGAGTACTGACTTTCATAGCATTCTATTATGATATTTTTGATTTTTGTTGGATCTGTTATGACAACTCTTCTCTCAGTTCTCCTTTGGATTATTTGTTTCCTTTCCTGTTTTTCATTAGTAAGCTTAAGCAATGGTTTATCAATTTTATTGATCTTTTCAAGCCTTCCCTAACTAAGTAGATGACATGTCCTGTATTTGCTTCTAAAATATAAAGCTAGTGATTTTGTTCTTCTAAGCCAAGAGATTCTTTCAGTATTTCTTATAGTTTTGGTTTGGTTTTTACATTGTCTCTGGGTTTCTGTTTATCTGTGAATGTCTTAATTTCATTTTCATATTTGAAAGATACTTTTTCACACTATATAATTCTTGGTTGGAAGTTCTTCTCCTTCAAGGCTTTCAGTGTGTCATGCTACTGTCTCCATGCCAACATTGTTTCTGCTGAGAAATCTGACAAAAGGCTACAGGGTTCCCATCTAAATGTTAGCTTTGCTTTGAGTCTTACTGCCTTTAAGAGTTTCTGGTTATGTTTCACTTTATTCAGCTGGATTATAGTATGTCTTGGAGTCCTTTAGAGATCTATATTGAATGGTGTTCGATATGCATCTTAGATGTCTATGTTCTCTTCTTTCCTAATTTCTGGGAAGTTTTCTGTCAGCGTCTCAGTAACAATACTCTCTGTGTTCTCAGGTGTTTTTTCCTGTTCAGGAACTCCAATTAATCATAGATTAGTCCTCTTAATAGAGTCCCACATGCTTCTTAATGCTTCTTCATTTTTCCTGTTTCTTTTTTACTGATTTCTCCTCATAGATGCTGGAGTCAGTAGCTCTGTCTTCCAAGTCAGAAAGTCTATTTTCCGTTTGTTCCATTTTGTTTTCTTGTATTTGAATTGAAGTTTCTGTGTCTTTGATTTTGTTCTTGATCTGTTGAATTTCAGAGTACTGGTGTTCCATCAGATTGAATAGCTTGCTTAATTTTTCATTTTGCTCTGCTGAATTTTGTATAAGGTCTAGGAGGGCTCTCCTTATACTCCTTTTGTATTCACTTTTTGATAGTTTCAGAAAGGTTTGTTTGTCTGGGAAGTTCTGAGGTTGTTTGTTTTGGGGGCCTCCTGAAGCCATGGGTGCTTTCTTGGTTATGCTTTTATCCAGTCTGTAGAGGTTGGGAGAGATGCTGTGAGGATGGACTGCAGGTGTTTCTCTAGGCCAGCTTAAAGTGACAGGTGGAAAGTATCTGATAGCTTCCAAAGTCAGTTAGGTTTTCATGTATACAGGTCCCTCTCCCCAGATGTCAAAGTAAACACCTCTATATCCAACCATAGATATTATAAACTAGTTCAAAATATAAAAAGGCTACCACCCTGCTGGTCTCTTCTGTCCATCCTGAGCCATAGGTATCACTGTGTAGAATAGAGCTTTACTTCCAGAAAAGCACTCTGCTCCGGGAATGTGCTGTCTCCCAGCCTAGGAATTAGATCCTGCTGAGTCCTCTGTATGAGTATTTCCACCTCCCAGTGGAACAAGATGGAGTCCCATACAAACTCCTTGCCTGCCTCTGTACAGGCTACTCTATGGCAGAAATGGAAAGAGAGGCCAAGGGTGTTGAGATGCACAAAGTCCAAAGCTGGGCCCTCAAAATATGGCAATTTCACCTGCCTATCTCACCAGCAGTGCTTCTGAGATTAGCTGCTAGCCAAGTCCCAGCTCTGCCCACTGGCTAGCTAAGCCGGCCACTGACTGATACAGAGAAAAAAAGTTAAAATGGAGAGTTACCTTTCTTCCTTGAAAGCCAGCAGTTAATAAGAGTGGGGGTCTGTGAAAGAGAGGAAGTTTTCCATTCAGTGGTATGAAGTCCAAATTAACAGCCATATGCTGTATCCTAGGGCTCACTAGGTTTCCAGAGGGCTCTGTTTCCAGAGAGATTTAGGGAGACATGTGTTTATTCCGCTGCTTTGACTTCACTCCCCTTCTAACTTGATACTTTGGACAGAATGTTGATTTTCCAAGTAATTTCACTCTGATGCTTTGCTTATAATAATTTACATGTAGTTAAGTTGATTGACAGTTCTTTAAGTAAAGTGCTAAGTTAAATAAATCCAAGAAAAGGAAAATTCTTTCATACTAGATGTTGTAAGTAGATAAAAAAAAATTATCAATATATGCCCAGTGGGATTTTAAAAGCCTATGAGCAGCTATCTACGATACTCCACTGGTCTCACACCTTCAGAAGCAAAGGAAAATACAGAAAACAAACAAAAGACAGAAGGGCAAGATTAGTCCAAAGGACTAATGGACCACAAGTACCACAGCCTCCACCATGCTGAGTCTGGTAGATGGTGTTCAGCTACCACCACTGACTTCTCCAACAGGGATTATAAACAAGGGTACTGGACAAAGCTAGAGAAAAATAAAGAACAAAATTCTAACTCACAAAGAAGATGAGATTTCCTGGCCTGACAGAGACTAGAGAAACCCTGAGAGTATGCCCCCTAGATACCCTTTCAGCTCAGTAATTAAATCACCCTTCATCCAAATTTTAGACAGGCCTATAAAACAAAATGAGACTAAAAGGGCATGTGGGCCCAGGGGCAAGGACTAGAAAACAAGAGGAGACAAGAAAACTAGAAATGGGAAACTCATGGTCAAGAAGGGAGAGTGTTGACATGTCGTGGGGTTGTTAACCAATGGCATAAAACAATATGTATACTTTTAATCAGAAGATAATTTTTTTCTGTAAATATTCTTCTAAAATACAGTTTAAGAAAAGTAGATTTTGATCTTACTCTAATTATGTCTGTGCTCTACTTGGACAGTAAAAGTTGCCCAGGAAAAATTCTTTTGCAGTTCTACAAATCTTTCTATTTGTCCATTTATAATCTTTTAATCTCAGCAATGGAAAAAGGTAACAATCTAAGAAGAAATATGTTTTAATAACAAATACTCTAATTTTGATGCAATTAAATAAAAATTAGAAAATTATTTTGACACTAAATGAACATTTGTAGACATCTTTACAAGTGTTCATATTGTTTTGGTCATGGAGATTTTCAGTTACAGAGTTGGATATCTAGACCAGCTTCCTTACTGGACAAATTATAAAATGAGACCTATTGACACTCTATAAAAACAAGAGATGGAAGCTACAATTACATTGCTAAAGTCCTAGTAAATATGATTTAATGACTCCCGTTATTGCTTGGTGAACAAATTGTTCTGACATTATGTTAAGAATGTTAGTGTCTCTCATAGAGTGATGCAACTGGTGTGTATGCTTCTTGCTTAAAATATATATGAGGCTATCCCACGGTTCCCCTCTAGAAGGGGAAAGGAAGGTGTAGAGGAGGGGACAAGTGTTGTTGCTTAAGTGGATACCTGAAGTATGGGCTTTAAAGGAGGAGCATGCTGTCACAGAGTGTGAAAAGCAGATAGAGTTCCAGAGGTGTGTGTTCAGGGTTTTTGATGTAAATTGACTTGGATTGTCAAGTTTCACTTAATCACAATAAGAATAAAAAGAAGAAAAAAAAATGTTAATGTCACTTGGATTAGGGCCAATCCCAATTTTTTAGTCATCTAGTGCTGCTTTAATAGAAATACTACAAGTAGATGCCTTTAAAAAAAGAAATTTATTTGTCACAGTTCAGTAAGCTAAAAATCCAAATTCAGGGTGCCAGCTCCAGGGAAAGGCTTTCTCTACTGGCTCTGGAAGACAGTCCTTGTTGTCAGTCTTTCCCTGACCTGGAAGCTTCTGAGGCGCAGGAACCCCGGTCCTTTCCAAAGGAGGATCTCGGCTCCCACCACTGCTGCTTGGTGGTATGAAGCCCCCAGAACTTCCTATTAGATTCTTTTTTTCATATCTCAAGGGACTTCCTCAAGGCACGATACAATCTTATACATTGAGTCCTGCCCCTTCCCAACAAAACTGCTGCTCATACACCCTCACTGACATTGTAGAGACAAGATTTATAACATGGAGGAATGTCACACAATACTAAGAATCGTGGCCCAGCCGAACCCCCACACACATTTTGGGGGGAACACAGTTTAATTCATGATACTTGAAAGAATTTTTGCCTAATTAAAAGAGAAAATGACATTGCTGAAGATGTTGTACATTATATAATTAAGGGTTTTCTGAAAATAATATCAGTACGCAAAATAATTCCACAACTAAATTTCACTGTAAATCCTAAAGTTCCTCAAATAACTTTTTTGAAGTAGCTTTATACATAAGATCTGACAACTAAGTCCGTGAACTTAATTGTTCTGAGTGCTACATACTTCATTGCTAAGTATCACTACGTTCGCCTTGAAGTACTACCTTTGGGAAGCCATGCTCTGATGCCAGTGCCTACTCCTCCCTTCAAAGCAATTTTGGAACTCTTTCTGGAATGGCCATTGCACATGGTGGCATGGTGGCAAGTTCGTGAACTTAATTGTATAGTTGTCTGAGGGAATTTTTAGCCAGGAAACAAATAACTGTATTGGAACACCGTTGCTACTCACCTGATCTGACCCCCAATGACTTTTTTCTTTACCTAAAGATAAAGGAAATACTGAAAGGAAGATATTTTGGTGCCATTCAGGACATCAAGGGTAGTACAACTACAACTCTGGTGGCCATTCCAGGAAAAGTTCCAAAATTGCTTTGAAAGGTAGACTAGACACCAGCATCAGTGCATAGGTTCCCAGGGAGAGTACTTCGAAGGTGACCGCAGTGATGTTCAGCAATGAGGATGAGTTTGTGAACCTAGTTTTCAGTCCTCATATATATAACTCACATATTCACACATATGTACCATACAATCCATCCATTTAAAATGTACAGTTCAGTGATTTTGAAACCATTTATATCCCTTCTGTGAATCTGTATTTCTCACAAGATCTCCCAATAAGGATTTGCATTTCTACCCCAGGTATACTGAATCAGAATCTGCATTTTAACAAGGTCCCCCAGGTGATTCTTAAGTACAGTGTCTGTTAACTTGTTAGAAATGCAAATTCTCAGCAGGAAACTTACTAAAAATGCAAATTAACAGGTGGGGTTTGAGAACAGGAACAGATCAATTTGAAGCTCTGGCATATCTGTAGATTGGTGTGCTCACTGACACTATCTAATTCCAGAACGTTTTCACCACTCCACAAAGGAACTGTACCTTTTCGCCATCATCCTGTTTTCCCCCAACCCTCTCAGTCCTAGACAACCACTAATTTACTTTTTCTCCCCATAAGTTTGCCTGTTCTAAATTGTTTATGTATATGGAATCATACAATATATGGTCTTTCCTTTGGCTTTGGCTGGCTTCTTTCACTTACTGTTGTTCTTAGCTGCCATTGACATTGTTTCTGACTCACAGTTCCCTCTGTACAAGAAAACTAAACAACACTGAGCCCTGAGCCTCCTCATAATTGATAGATGTGATCCCTGTGTTGCAGCCACCGGCAGTGCATCTTCTTAAGGCCTCTTCCTCTGTTTCACTGACTTCTATTTTACCAAGCATAGTGTCCCCCTATGAGAACTGCTTACTCCAGATAACATGTCCAAAATATGTGAGATGAAGTCTTCCTATGCTTGCTTGTAAGGTGCATTCGGACTGTACTTCTTCCAAGACAGATTTGTTCATTCTGGCAATCTGTAGTATATTCAATGTTCTTTGCTAACACCATAATGTAATATGTTAATTATTATTCAGTCTTCATTATTTGTTGTCCAGCTTTTGCATTCATATGAGGCAAATGAAAATACTTGATGTGAATCAGGTGCACCAGAGTCCTTAAAATGATATCTTTCCTTCTCAACACTTCAAAGAAGTCTGTAGTAGATTTGCCAAATGCAATACACCGTTTTGATATTTTGACTGCTTCTTCCATGGATGATGATTATTGATCCAAATAAAATGGTATCCTTGACAAGTTTAGTACTTTCTCCTTGGTTATCATGATTATGTTACTTTGTCCTATTGTGAGGATTGTTACTTTCTTTGTGTTAAGATACAATCCATACTAAAAGCTGTAGTCTTGAATCTTTATCAGAAGGTGCGTCAACTTCTTTTTACTTTAAGCAAGTGAGGTTGCATCACCTGTATGTTGTATGTATAATCCTTCAGTATTGCAAATTGAAGCTTGGATTTTTTATTCAGTTTGAGAAGCACTGAGTTCTTTTGTTTTGGTTTCCTAACTTGAGTTTTTGAATATTGCATTATGATACTTGATCATCATGAGCTGTCCTTTGGAATCTTCACTTCTTTTATTTCATCATTTCTTCCTTTTGCCTTAGCTATTCTGTGTTCAAGAGGAAGCCTCTTCTGACATCAGTGTTGGTCTTTTCTTTCTTGTCTTTTTAATGACCTCGTGCTTTCTTCACTCATAATGTCCTTGACATCATTCCATAACTCGTCTGCTATTTGGTCATTAATTTTTCAAGTTCTTTTTTGTGTCTGTAAATTTAGGTAAAATACACTCAAGGTCATACTTGGGCTCTCATGGACTTGTTCTAATTCAATTTGAACTTGAATATGAGCATTTGATGGACTTTTTCACATTCAGCACCATTCTTGTTCTGACTGATTATATCAAGATTTTTCATCATCTGTTTCCACAGATGTAGTTGTTCTGATGTATTCCCTATGGTGAGATCCACGTGTATCTTTTTCTGTTGTTGTTAGTAGACAAAGCTATTCATAATGATGAAGTCACTGGTCTTGCAAAATTCTGCCTTTCCATCTCTGGCATGATTCCTGTTGTCAGGGCTGTATTTTCTAACTACACGTCCTTCTTCATTTCCAACTTTAGCATTCCAATCACCAGTAATTATCAATGCATGTTCATTGCATGCGTGATCAATTTCATATTGCAGAAATTGGTGAAAATCTTCAGTTACCCCATCTTTGGCAGGAAAATTTGAAATATAATCTATTAACTCATCTTCCTTGTAGGTGTGTGCATGTTATCCTATTTACTGAAGCTTTGTACTTCAGGATAGATCTCAGTCTTTTTTTGATGATGAATGCAATATCATCTTCTTCAGTTGGTCATTCCCAGCATAGTATATCATACAGCCAATATCAGTCCATTTCAACTCACTGATGTCTAGGATATTGATGTGTATTCACTCCATTTCATTTTTGATAACTCCCAATTTTTCTGCAGTCATACTTTGTGAATTCTATCTTCCATCTGTTAGTGAATGTTTGTAGCTGTTTCTTCTTATTTTTAGTTATGTCACTTCAGCAAATGATGGTCCTGAAAGCTTGGTTCCATCCACATCATTAAGATGGACTCTACTTTGAGAAGACAGCTCTTCCCCTTTCGTTTTAATGCCTTCCCACCTGAGGGGCTCATCTTCTGGCACTGTATTGGACATTATTCTTCTGTTAATCATAACATTTTCAGTTGCTCATTTTTTTTATTTTTTTCAGAATCAGATCACCAGGTCATTGTTCTTAGTGTGTCTTAGTCGGAAAGTTCAGCTGAAATCTGTCTACCATGTGTAACCCTCATGGTTTTCAAATTAGTGGTGGCATAACTTCCAGTATAACAGCTATATATAAACCCCTGTAGTAAAACAAAATGACAGATATTTGGTTTTCAAAGTTCATCCATATTTTAACATGCATCAGTAATTTGTTGCTTGCAATTACTTACTATTCCATAATATAAGCATATCATATCCATTCATCAGATGATTTAGATTTGGATTATTTCCAACATTATCAATAGTGATACTGTGAGCACTGTGTACAGGTTTTTGTGTGGGCGTAACATTTTCATTTCTATTGGATACAAGTATTTACCTAGGAGTTGAATTGGGTCACTTGGTAACTCTGTGCGTACATTTAGAAGAATCCCCACTGGTTTCCCACAGCACCTACATCATTTTACATACAGAACAGTAGTGATGAGATTCTCCATTTCTCCACATCCTCACCAATGCATGTCATTATCTGACTTAATTATATCTATCTTAGTTTGTATGAAGTGGTATTACATTGTGGTTTTGATTTACATTGATCAGATGTCTAACAACGTTGAACATTTATTTTTTTCATGTATTTATTGGTTATTTGGCTATTTTCTTTGGAGAAATACTCTGATCTCTTGCCTATCTTTTAATTGGCTTGTCTTTGATTATTGAATTGTGAGAATTCTTTATATAGTCTACCTGCATGATTTTTATCAGATGTATTATTTGCAAATATTTTTTCCTTTTCTGAAAATTGTCTTTTAACTTCTTGATAGTGTCTTTTGAGGTACAATCATTTTAACTTTGATGACCTATAAAATAACTTAAAATATTACTAAATTCACTTTATAAAGACTGTTTCTTCAAATATATTGTTATAGTATTGTAAGAGAAGACACAATAACATGTATCTGTGTTCATTATTTTATTTTGGTTTTAAATTTCTATCATAATTCATATTTTTCTTAGTATTTCTGTTTTTATTTGTATAATACAATTTCACTCCTCTGGAGTAAACTGAATGATATTTATCATGTAGGATCCTACTCCTCCCAAAATGAATTGGATTCAACTTGCAAAGTTCAGTACAGTATGAAACAAATTTATTATATCATATTTTACTAGTAATTAACTTCAAATATGGATACCAATGAAGTTCTAAATCAAATTTTATTTCCACAAAAGCACACCATATGACTGTGTTTTATGTCATTTTTGTAATTATAAATTTTTAATTTTTAAAAATTTTCTCTGGGAGTCATAAAAATTAAGATGCTATAAATATGAAATGGCCTAATTTAGAATTTGAATCCCATATTTTCTCAAAAACTTGAATACAGATGATCAAACAAATCACTTAATTTTGTATTTCTAGCATATTCTAATTAGAGTACTTTTCGACAAAAGCAGTTTGTACCAAATTGTTACATTAAAAGAAAAATAACAAAGGTTCACAAATTAACAGAATATGTTTCTGGTTTTTCCCTTGAGTATAAGCAGGAATTAGAGAGCCTGAATATATAGATTTCATAAGAAAAGAACAAATTTAGGAATTAAGTAATGGGAATTTTTTTAAGTTTTTCTAGAAAATGCCTTATTCAAGCATTATCATACCAATAAATAAAAAAAGCTGTGTCATTAACTCAGATTTCTCCACTGAAAAAGAGAGAGTAATGTTATTAAAATTTCAGCGTATAAGAAATTGACGTTTATTGAAAATGATTGATATTCACAAGTATAGTGTATTCTATTAGTTGATATCAAATGAAAAGATTAGCTAAAATTTTAATATCCACTAAGCACAGAAATAAATATCGCAGTAAGTCTAAAATGGTCTAACTTAAATGATATGTGAATATTAGGTTTCTAAAGTAATAAATGTGAATTCTGAAACAAAGGTAATAGCCAAGTCATTCAAGAAGTAGAGATCAAAATATTAGTTCTCTTAATGACTGACCTGGTTCCAGAAAACCAAAACCAAACCTGTTGTATTGATTCTGACTCATAGTGACCCTATGGAACAAAATAGAAATTCCTCAAAGAGTTTCCAAGAAGCACCAGGCAGATTCTAATTGCTGACCTTTTTGTTAGCAGCCATAGCACTCAAACCACTATGTTACCAGGTTTCCAGACCTGATATACATCAGACTAATTTTAATTCTCTTCCACAACCAGACAGATTTATCCACTCAGTCACTATTGTCTCTTTCTCAGTTCTACTCATCTGATGTATGGATTTATGGATGGACGGATGGATGGACAGATGAATGGACGGATGGATGGACGGAAGGAGGGAAGGAAGGGAGGAAAAAAGGGAGGAAGGAAGGATGGACGCATGGACGCATGGATGCATGGGTGGATGCATGGATGGATGGATGCATGGATGGATGGATGGATGGATGGATGGATGCATGGATGGATGGATGGATGGATGGATGGATGCATGGATGGATGGATGGATGCATGGATGGATGAATGCATGGATGGATGGATGCATGCATGCATGGATAGATGTCTGGATGCATGGATTGATGGATGGATGCATGCATGGATGGATGGATGCATGCATGGATGGATGGATGCATGGATGCATGCATGGATGGATGGATGCATGGATGCATGGATGCATGGATGCATGGATGGATGCCATCAAGTTGATTCCAACTCATAGTAACCCCATGGAACAGAGTAGAACTTCCCTATAGAATTTCCAAGCAGCGCCTAGTACATTTGAACTGTTGACCTTTTGGTTAGCATCTGTGGCAGCTAGACACACTATGCCACAGTGAACACTGAGGATACGGATGAAAGGGTAAGCTGCCTACCTCTAGTGTAGAAATATTTATGAGCCCACCAGATGGCAGGAGCCATATGAGCCAGAGTCTGCTGCAGCACGGGACCAGTAGAACTAGATGGTACCTGGCCACCACCAGTGACTACCCCGATAGGGTGCGTAGTTTGCAGCCTCTGATACAGGTGGAGAATGATTAGAGAGCAGAGCTAGAACTCTACCAAATGACCACACTTGATAGTCCATGAGTCTGCAGGGTCCTTGAGAACATGGCCTCTGCCTGGCCTCTCTAACCACAGACTTCGTCCAGCACTGATGCCAACTATCCAGACAAGGACTGAACTGAACTATACAAAACATGGAGTGAGACTGGTGATGAACAAACTTTTAGACTTAAAGTTTTACACAGGGCTGTCCAAGAAGCTCATTACTAGAGGTGAGATGATAGGATGAGGAGGGACAGATAGCAGTCAGATGGACAGGGTAGTTTGGATGAAAGGCAGAGTACACTGTCATGGGAAGCTGCAGGGGAGGACAGGAAGGGATTGCAGTTAGAGTAGAATAGCAGTGAAAGTTCCACATGTCATATGGCAAATTGACATAGATTATAAACTTGTACTTAAACCACAATAAAATACATTTAAAAAAAAGAAAAAGAAAAATGATTAGAAACCTAGAGAAATAGGCGGACTTGGCTCAGTGGTGCTGACTTTGAAGAGAGCCAGGGAAAAACGGAGACCTCTAGAAGCTGAAAGGGCAAGGAAATGACTTTCCACTAGGGCCTCTAGAAAGGAACACAGTCCTGCTGACACCGTCATCTTAGTTCACGGAGACCCATGAGGACTCCTGACCCGTGGAACTGTAAGATGATGAATTTTTTTAAGCCACAAAATAAGTAAATTTGGATGTCAGTGAAAAGGAGGGGAACCTTCATTGACACTGACTGACACAATATTGAAAACAACAGACTCAAAATAGCAAATATCATGAAGATGGCCAAGGACCAGGCAATGTTTATTTCTGTACTATGTAATGTTACTGTGAGTTGATGTGAAATTAATAGCACCTAACAATAACTATCACAGTGTAGCTAATGTCTTAATACATAATAGTCTTATGATGTTGTCTATTGTCTTCCAGCCTGTTAATATATTTATTCTGTTTCTAATCTATCTATAAAGCATAAAGTAACTTCTAGGTGACTTTATTGACAGTTTATTCTATGTGCTAACATTCAGTGAACATTATTGTTTTTCTCCCGTGTCTTAGCTCTGCTCGTTTTATTTACATTTGAATGTATAATGCTATTAGTGTGGTATTTAATGTTAATTTAGTTTGCATTTTGATTTTTATGACCATTTGGCTAACAATCTAACTTTAAGTACCATTATTGAAGGCTAGTTGACTGATCTCTTTTAGAATCTGAGTGGAAAATGAACCTTGTTGATTTCAACAAGGAAATGCCAATGTATCAGGCATTCAGCTGACACATCTTGGTAACATTGTATCCTTATCAACATTTAATTTGTTCTTTTGCTCTCAATTTATTTTTATAGAAGTATTTCATTCATTTCATTCAAGAAGGAATCTTCTTTTTTTTTTTTTTGGTCTGAGTGATAATGGGTAAAGAAAAGAAAATGATTATGAAACAATAATGGAAAGGCAGAATTCATAGAAGTGAGCCACTGTATAAATGAGTCAAGGAGAGAGAAAATAAAAAACCAAAGTCACCTCACACTTTTGAGTCTGTACAGCAGAGAATTATGAAGTAGATAGTTTGGCAGAAGGGAAAATGGTTTGATATTGGGTGTATTTGGTTTTTATTACAGATACAGCTAGTAGTAAGAAAAGCTACTCTTGGTCATTCTGAAGAATGGTCAGTGCCATTCACTTCCATAGAGGTAGTGAGACACTGGGATTTGTTCTCTGCCTTGGCACCTGTCCTTGGGAAATTCTTACTTTAAGGAGCAGGCAAAGGCAAAGAAAAACATATGCAGTATATTTCATTAAGAAGAACTGAGTAACAATTTGGATGGTGGTTTAGTCAGCTAGTGCTATTCTAACAGAAATACCTTGAGTGCATGGCTTTAAGAAGAGAAATGCTTATTTTTACACACTCCAGTAGGCTCTAAGTCTGAATTCAGAACGTTCACTCCAGAGGAAGGCATTCTCTCTTTGTCGGCTCTGGAGGAAAGTCCTTGTGTTGCATCAGTCTTAAGTCAGGGATCATCTTAGTGCAGGAACCTCAGGTCTGAAGGACATGCTTTACTCCTGGTGCTGCTTTCTTGATGGTGTGAAGTTCCCAGTTCTCTGCTTGCTTCTCTCTCCTTTTATCTCCAATAGGAGATAAAATAGTAATAATAATAGTTGGGGACTTCAACACTCCCCTTTCAGTTATGGATGCCAAGCCAAAAGCCAAGTGCCATTGAGTCAGATCCAACTCATGGCCACCCTAGTTATGGATAGGTCATCCAGAAAAAAGCTCAGTAAAGATACAGAAGATCTTACTGCAACAATCAACCAACTTGACCTTATCGACATATACAGATCTTTTCATCCATCAATGGGTAAGTATACCGTCTCCAGTGCACATGGAACATGCTCCAGAACAGACCACGTGTTAGCTCATAAAGCAATTCTCTATAAAATCCAAACCAGTGATTTACTGCAAAGTATCTTATCAGACCATAGAGCTATAAAAGTTGAATTCAGTAACAGAAAAAACATAGATAGAAAATCAAACTTATGGAAACTGAACAACACTTTGCACAAAAAGCCTTTGGTTATAGAAGAAATCAAGGACAAAATAAATTTATGGAATGCAATGAGAATGAAAACACATCCTACCAGAATCTATGGGGTACAGCAAAAGTGTTGATCAGAGGCCAGTTCATCTCTATGACTGCATACATCCAGAAAGAAGAAAGGGCCGAAATTAAAGAATTAACCATACAGCTTGAACAAGTTGAAAGAGAGCAACAGAAGAACCCCTTAGACACCAGAAGAAAATAGATTACAAAGATTAGAGCAGAACTAAATCAGTTTGGAGAATAGAAAAACAGTCAAAAAAATTAAAACCAAAAGCTGGTTCTTTGAAAAAATCAATAAAATTGATAAACCATTGACTAACCTTACAATAGAAAAATAGCAGAGGATACAAATAACTCAATTAAGAAATGAAATGCGAGATGTTACAACAGATCTAGGTGATATAAAAAATATCATAATAGAACACTATGAAAGGTTGTACTCTAACAGGTTTGAAAACCTGGAGGAAATGGAGAAATTCTTAGGTTCATTTCACCCACCAAGATTATCACAAGAAGTAGATCAACTTAATAAATCTATCACAAAGGAAGAGATTGAAAAAGTCATAAAAAATCTACCAACCAAAAAAAGTCCTGGCCTAGATGGCTTCACCGGAAAATTCTATCAAACTGTTAGAGAAGAGTTAACTCTGATAGTATTGAGGCTATTTCACACCCTAGAAAGGGATGGAATACTCCCAAATTCATTCTATGAAGCCAGCATAATCCTAATACCAAAGCCAGGGAAAGATCACACACAAAAATAAAATTACAGACAAATATCACTCAGGAACCTGGATGCAAAAATTTTCAACAAAATTCTATCTGATAGAATTCAACAGCATATAAAACAAATAATTCATCCTGATCAAGTTGGTTTCATTCCAGGGATGCAAGACTGGTTCAACATCAGAAAAACAATTAATGTAGTCAACCACATTAATAACACAAAAGATAAGAATTATCTAATTTTGTCAATTTATGCAGAAAAGGCATTTGACAAAGTTCAACACCATTCATGCTAAAATCTCAGAAAAATAGGAATAGAGGGGAAATTCCTTAACACAATCAGTACATCTATGCAAAGCCAACTGCCTTCATTATCCTGAATGGTGAAAGACTGAAAGAATTCCCTTTGACAACAGGAACCAGACAAGGATGCTCACTCTCATCACTTCTATTCAACATTGTGCTAGAAGTTCTAGCCAGAGCAGTTAGACAAGACAAAGAAATAAAGAGCATCTGTATTGGCAATGTAGAAGTAAGAATCTCCCTATTTTCAGATAATACATGATCGTACATACAGAGAATTCAGAGGCATCCATAAGTAAACTATTGTAACTAATAGAGGAGTTTAGCAAAGTATCTGGATACAAGATAAACATAAGTAAATGAGTAGGATTCCTTTATACCAACAAAGAGATTATTAAAGAAGAAATTACCAAATCAATTCCATTTACTATAGCCCCCAAGAAGATAATATACCTAGGAGTAAATCTAACTAGAAAAATAAGAGACCTTTACAAAGAGAACTACAAAACCTTGCTACAAGAAACGAACAGAGACTTACATAAATGGAGAAACCTACCCTGCTCGTGAATAAGAAGACTCAACATTGTGAAAATGTCTATTTTTCCCAAAGTAATCTACTTATATAATATAATCCCCATACAAATTCCAGCAACAGGTTTTAATGAGATGCAGAAACAAATCACCAACTTTGTTTGGAAACAGAAGAAACCTCAGATAAGTAAAACACTGCTGAAGTAGAACAGCTCACTGGGAGGCCTCTCACTGCCTGACTTTAGAACCTATTACACTGCCACAGTAGCCAAAACAGCCTGGTGCTGGTACAAAAAGATATATATACATCAATGGAACAGAGTTGAGACCCCAGAGATGCTACCATCCTCCTATGAATAATTAATATTTGACAAAGACCCTAAGATTTTCAACTGGAGTAAAGACTGTCTTTAACAAATGGTCCTGGCAAAAATGGATATCCATCTGCAAAAAAATTGAAACAAGGCCCATCTCTCACACCTTATGCAAAAACCAACTCAAATTGGACAAACGACCTAAATATCAAATCTAAAATGATAAAGCTCATCCAAGTTAAAATTGGATCAACAGTAGAAGTTTTAGTACACAATATAGACAGACTTCAAAATCTGACACAGCATGGTCAACAGAAGAGAAAATAGATAAATGGGAGCTATTAAGAATCAAACACTTTTGCTCATTAAAAGACTTTATTAATAGAATTAAAAGGCTACCTACAGAATGGGAAAAAATTATTTGGCAACTGTTTGTCAGACTGACATCTGATCTCCACAGTCTACAACGTATTACAAATACCAACAAGAGAAGGATAAAAATTCAATTAAGTGATGGATGAAGGAGATAGACATTTCTCTAAAGAGGATATCCAGGAGGCCAAAAGACACATGCAGAATTGCTAACAATCTTTAGCTATTAAAGACATTGAAATCAAAAACTACAATGAGATAGCATCTGACCCTAACAGGGTTGGCCATGATCCCCAAACCGCAAAACAGGAAATACTGGAGAGGCTGTAGAGAAATTGTACTCTCCTACACTGCTGGTGGGATTGCAAAATAGTACAACCTCTTTGGAAAGCAATCTGTAACTTCCTTAAAAAGCTGGAAATAGATATACCATTTGATCCTGTAATTCCACTGTTTGGAATTTGTCCTTCAGACATGAAAGTTGTCACAAGAACAGACACATGTACACGAATGTTTGTTGCAGCAGAGTCCACAATAGCAAAAAAGATGGAATCAATCCCGATGCCCATCAACAGATGAATGGATAAAGAAACTGTGGTACATATACTCAGTGGAACACTATGGTATGATAAAAACAATGACAATTTTAGAAAACATTTCATAGAGTGGTCTCATTTGGAAGCGACCATGCTGAGTGAAATCAGTCAGTGTCAAAAGGACAAATTTGTATGAGACCCCTGTTATGGGGACTTAACAAAAGAATTATCCACAGAAGAAAATGACTGTGTTGGTTATGTGAGTGGGTCAGGGGGCTAAGGCTTTATCATTGATGAGATAATTGATATATGTTAGAAATTTTATTCTTTTACTGTAATTAATAAAAAAATAAAATTAAGGAAAAAAAGAGAAAGGGAAGCCTGGCTGATTAAGGACAACAATTACATTAAGTTTGTCAGTGAAGATAAAAATGAGAGAGAGAAAGAAAGAAGAAAGCAAGATTGATTGCACAGGGAATTTAGTATGGCTTTATTAGATAGATATTTACATGTATGTATGCAACTATAGGACACCGTGGAGTGTGGTGGTTAAGTGCTATGGCTGCTAGCTAAAAGGTTGGCAGTTCATCAGACTTCCCTAAACACTCTATAGGAAGTTCTACTCTGTCCTGTAGAGTGGCCGTGAGTCACAATTGACTCGATTGCAGTAGGTTGGGTTGGGTGTTTTTGATACGTACATATGTATAGATATACATATATCTATGCACACACACATTTATATATGTATATAAGGAATTTACTCTCATATTTATTTAGCAGACTTACTAGTTACCATTTCTGTTGAGTTGATTTTGACTCATGGTGATCTATGTCAGAGTAGAGCTTTACTCCATAGAATTTTCAGTGGCTGATTGTTTGGAAGTAGATCATCAGGTCTTTCTTCAAAGGCCCCTCTGAGTAGATAAGAACCTCCAGCCTTATGGTTAGCAGCTGAGGTCCTTAATGAGTTGCACTCCGCAGAGACTCCAATTGGCAATGTTGTTGTTGTTGTGTGCCACTAAGTCATTTCCAACTCATAACCACCCTGTGTGACAGGACCAGTAAATAAAAAGAGATTGAAATTGCAAATGAGAGAGGTAGAAAAAGAGATCCAGAGACTGTCAGGAATCACTCTACTTGGTAAGGAGAAAAGTCATTCGTTCCTGAGAAATCAGTGTAAAGCTTTGGGCTTAATAGTAGCAGTTCTCTCCTTGCAATCACAAAATGCTTCTTTTGCTTTAGGGGAGGAGGAGGAAGAATAATAAGGGGGGAAACTATTGTCAGCTGAGACCGTTTAAAGCTTGGTTTAATCATCCTTTAACATCTAATCGAGCAGAACTATATTACTGAGTCAGATGACAACCACTGCCTCTAAAGAATCCTGGGATATAAGTATTTTAGACTTCTAACTTCTTTGGGGAAACCTCGGTGGTACAGTCGTTGAGAGGTATGGCAGCTAACCTAATGTCACAGTTTGAATTCATGAGTTGCTCCTTGGAAACCCTGTGAGGCAGTTCTGCTTTTCTAGAAAGAGGCAAGGAAGAAAAGGTATATGACAGATTATGAAGTAACAAATTCAGCAACTTCTGGCATTCTGTCAAAGAGAAGTAATTATGCTTAAAAGTTGTATGTATATTTTCAAGGAATATCTGTACAGTTAATGAGATGACTTTTGATGTAGTGATAAAACTGATTTTTATGTTTGCATTAAGACACATTTTGCACACTAGATAATGGGCTTGTTTCTATTGGCAATGCAAATAGTTTTAAAATTAAAACATTACATAGGCACACTTATGTACCATACATATATATGAAGACATTTACTTAAAACCATGTTTTTTAAATCATTTAATAAGTTTAGTTATTACAGTATACATCATGAGGAAAGAAAAAATAAATAGGCATGGTCATTGTGTTTAAAAGATCTCAGCATTGAGTATATTAAATCATACAAATTATATTGATAGTCTTAAATTTTATAAGTAAAACATAATGTGGTTCATTGCTGTTTATTAGAGAGCTCAAATACATTGATGCAAGCTTAGTCTTTTTAAAATAAAAATTATCAAGTATTTCTTTGCAACAGTGTTTATATTATTACTTTTTGAAAATGAACCATTTACCTGAATTTATTATACATTATCAAAAAAATGAAACCTACACAATTATTACTATGTTGTCATTGTTAGGTACCTTCAAATTGGTTCCTACTCATAGTGACCGTGTGTACAACAGAACTAAACACGGCCTGGTCTTGCACCGTTTTCACAATCGTTGTCATGCTTCAGCCCGTTGTTACAGCTCCTGTGTGAGTCTGTCAGCTGCAGTGTCCAAAGTATGTGAAATGCCATCTTGCTGTCCTTACTTCTAAGGAGCATTCTTGTTGCTGACCCAAAGCAAGTTCATTCTGCCCCACACTGTAGCCAAAAATGCAGAGGTGACAAAGAATTCAAGGAATGCTTTATTAACAGGTAAGCTAGAAAATCTGGGGGAGCGGTCAGAGTAGCCTCCCCAAAAACTGTCCTGCTTGGATTACATTTCAGTGGTTTTTATAGGCAGATTTCAAAGGGACTGGCGTACAAAGATTGCCACAGAACAACAACAGAGATTCACACTATTCCATTGCATCTTCCTGAACAATGTAAACTTCCCAAAATATCATCTCTTTGAGGCCTTTGGAATAATTGACTTTCTACCCAGAGACAGAGAGAGGAATGCAGGCCTGTTAATCTGGTTTGGGGTGGTAACTGGGATAGAATGGAGTTTAATAACCTAAGTGACCTTTATTAGATTCTTTTTGTTCACAAACATTCTGATTGTTCTTATTATAAAATATACTTATTATATTATAAAAAGGATGAATTAAAACATTATTAAAATAACAACTAATATCAAACTCTTTGGAAGCTACATGTCCTAAGTAGAACAAAAATTACTTTTATCTGGTAGTGTTTATTTTGTAAATGAAACTCATAAGTTTAGGGGAGGAAATGTGGCATAGTGGAAGGAACACAAATTTTGGCAGAAAGAAATGTTTGATTCACTAGCTGCTAAATTCAACTTTCATTGAGCTTGTGATGTAACCCATTTAATTCTTAGTCATCTGAAGCAGTATTTTTTTCTTTTTATCTCATTCATTTAATGAAGAGTTATTGAATACCTGCTTTGTAGCTAAATCATTCTAGTGTTACAGATAGAGAAAAACCCAACAGAATAACCTTTGCTTTTAAGAAACTTTTATTCTAGACAGACAGATAATAGATAAACAAAGCATAGGTAAAGTATATAATATCTCAGAGGCAGTAACTCAGTAAGAAAAATAAAATGGAAAAGGGCAATGGGGAATCTAGTTTAAATGATCTAGTCAATAAGATCTCATTGAGGATTTGATATTTGAATGGTGACCAAAGCAGGTAAGGTGATGAGTGATTGCTACTGCAGACCTACACAGGATTCATGCCACTTGCAGCAGACAGCCAATCTTTGAAACAGGGGTAAGATGAGAAGCAACAAATTTTATTAAGCACCAGTACACAAGGAGGCAGAGGGGATATTTCTCCCAAAGTCCGCCTCTCCTCAGAGGAAGATTCTAGGCTGTGTAGTCTCAAGACTTAGCAGGCTTGATTAGTTACAGATTTCTCAAGAAGGGGTCATTATTTCTGGAGAAGTGGGTCATTATTTCTGGAGAAGCTAATGAGGTCATGTGCAACAGCTCAGCACCAAAATGGATTCTGCAGCAAAGGGTACTGGGATCTGTAGCAGGATTTATTCTGGGTTGTTGCTCGTGCACAGTCTCTTGTTCCCACTATTCAAATCCTCAGAGAGTCAGGGCTTCCAGGCACACCCAGTGGAAGGGGAAGTAGCAGTCAAGGGGTTTCTCTTTATATATGCTCAGCTTCTTAAAACCAACTCAAGGACATGGTTAGCTACTCTGAGTAACTTATTATCTTTCATGGGTGTGGTTAAGCTAAGACAGGGTTGTTTTGTTCCCCATGGCTATTATTTCATCTTACGTGTTTCGCGTTATGTTTAGTTTGCATCAGTCCTGTTTTTGTATTTCAAGAAGAATAACTACAAGCCGGGAGGTACAGGGAAGTGGGATGAGGATATCGTTTGAGGTTAGTTAACCAGGAAACATGTTATTAGTTGTCTTACACATTCCTACAATGAACTAGTATAATATACAAAATTGTGAGTATGATTTTCTTATGTCTACCTCCATGATAAGTAATGAGTTTCCCAGGCAGAGGCAAAAGCAAAGATTCTGAGATGCAAACCCATCTGATGATCTGAGGAACAGCAGCGAGCCTAGTGTAGTTAGAGCAGACTGAGGAAGCCAAGCCAGCCAACAGAGTAAAGACAAATAAAAAAAAAAGAGATCTAATATGAAAAATGGCCCAGATCATACATGTCTTGGCTTTTACAAGGATGTTTGTTATTACCTAAAAGCTGAGGAAATGTTGAAAGGCTTTGGGCAGAGAAGTGATAAATGCAGATGTAAAAGAAAAACGAAAGCTTTGTCTTGTTGGTTGAATGATGGTAAGAGATCAATTTGGAGACAATAGAAATAAGTCCAGCAAGAGAACTAGTGTGATAAATAAGGATAGAGGCACAGCAGTTGTGAGAAGTGCTCAGATTTTAGATCTTGAAGGTTTTATCAAGACTTGTCAAGCTACTTACAGATGGAAGAGAAAGTGAAGTGTCTAGAAACACTGCATGGTAATTAGAATGAGCATCTGTAGAATACAACTGTGATTTGGCACTACAGGAAAGAGCACATAAAATCAGGACTTTTATTTCAGAGGCCCTCAGATAACTAGCCTGGCGATCTGCTTCTGGAAGGTCACATCCTTGAAAATCTTGTGGAGCTTATCTACTCTGCACACATGGAGTTGCCTCGAATCAGAATCAACAGATGGTAGCTGTACATACTTAACTCCTAAGATTTTGTCCAGTATGGAGTCTGAAGGTAAAGTCTACAGTGAGGATATAAATATGACTTTGAGAGCATATAAATACCACTTACAGCCATAGAATTGGATGCAATAACCTCACAGGATGATTCTGGGGATCATGTACAGCCATGCCCCAAACCCTGGTGGTGTAGTGGTTAAGTGCTATGGGCACTAACCAAAAAGTTCAGCACTTCAAATCCACAGGGACTTCGAGGAAGCTCTGTGGGGCAGTTCTCCTCTGTCTTATAGGGTGGCAATGAGCCAAAATAGACTTGATGACAACGCATTTGTTTTGTTACTTTGATTTATACCCAAGTGTAGTTGGCAGCCAACAGATGCCTACTCATTCTCATGGTTATCTGTTTGCCTCATGACGGTTACAAGCCCACCAAAATATTGTCAAGATGGAATAAACAGCTCAAATACCTCCCTTTTAAAGTAATGTTCTTTGATTCTGACACTGGCTCTATTTATGTATGTCAAGTGAGTCAGATTCTATACCCTTCAAAATCTGTCCTTCAGATTTGATCAGAGATACTTTGAGGAAAGCAAGAGAGATACTTTAAAGACAGCAGGAGATCCAGAACTGTATGTTATATATGAAATGGAGTAGAAAAATTCCCAGAGCATCCACACATACATTTCATGTTTAATTTAGAACATTTCAGAGTGTATACCCAAACTGGAGCAGTTCCAGCTAGTGCAGTAAACGTCTCTAACTTTTTCAGGGATGGGGGGGCGTGAGTGGGCAAAGAATGATATGAATGAGCAAATATGTATTAGAATGCTCTGAAGCAGTAAGCTTTAGTGATGACATATCTCTTCATCATGACCAATCTTTTGATCAGTTATTTTAAGGATTAAAGAGATGAAGATGAAATCTCAAAAATGATGACTCCAGTGTACACAGTACTGGACTTCTTGTCTTTCAGGTGGTATATTATTCAGCCAGAAAGATTTTTATGAAGACAAAGTATGTTATAGGAGGTATAAGGTGTCCTCTAAAAAAAAAAAGAAAATTACTATTTCAGTGAATTTTTGAAGGTTTTGCTATAGTAAATGAATTATACAAATAATTTATATAAGGAGTGACTTAAAAGTCCTTAATATGAGAAAAAAAAATCATTGGAAAATGTAGCAAGAGGCATAAAAGTTGAAAAGACAGGTACCAGTTAAGCAGTATAAAGCTTTGTAAAAGTAACTAGTAAGTCCTAAGAAAATCAGTACTGACAAGCATATGGAGCACAGTGTACAATGACATGATTGGAATGAACTCAAAGACAAAAAACAAAAAAGCAGGGCCAGGTAATGATAACATATTAAATGCAAGAGTATGGTGAAAGAATTTTATTTTGATTTACATGACCAAAAAAAAAAAAAAAAAAGGGAATTTTCAAGTTAACAGAGAAGTTTCAAATAGAAATCAAATGGTAGGTGATATAAATATATAGTTACATATATATAAATACGTAGTTAAGCATTGTGAATGTATAAAAAGAGGTGAGAAGAATTCAAATACTGCTATTGTTAGGTGCCGTCAAGTCCGTTCTGACTCTCAGTGACCCTGCATACAATGGAATGAAACACTGAGCGGTCCTGTGTGATCCTCATAGTTACTAGGTATCCTCGAACCACTTGTTGCAGCCACTGTGTTAATCTGTCTCCTTGACAGTCTTTCTTTTTTTGACTGATCTTCTACTTTACCAAGCATGATGTCCTCTTCTAGAAGTGGGTCTGTCTTGATAATGTGCCCAAAGCGTGTGAGTTGTAATCCTCTTATCCTTGCTTCTAAGAATGCTATACTCCATAAATATACACTAAATGCACAGGGTATGCAAAATTGCTTTATATGTAAGAAAAATCAATTCAAAAAATTTTAAAAGTTGCAATTCTATTAATATGTTGCTTAGGGTAGTTATTTTATTAACTTACTGGGCAAAATTTATTTTCATCAATAGGGTTAAGGAATGGCAAATCTGGGTAGTGCTGTACTAGTATCTGTGAAATAAAAATTAACATATAAATGTTATTTATATATTATTTTTGTTTGGTGCCAGCAAAATAATTTCTGTCTTAAAAAAATGGACGTGTGTGACTTTCAATCATGAGCATCATAACTGTGCACATTTAAACTTAAGTAAATTTATGAGTTCTCAAAAAAAAAGTTTTCACCAGAGATGGCTTAATAGTTTTGTGAAATGTGCAACTGCAGTAGAAACAGATTAAACCAAAAATGCAGTATAATTAATTTGTGAGTGGTGTCTAAAGAGTGGTTCTGTTATGCAATTGGCAAATCTGTGTTTCAAGCCTAGTTAATAGTGTTTTTGCATGGCCTTTAGAATTTTAATGAAAAATACAGTTATTTACTCAAATGAGACTGGAAATGGCTAGCTTAAGCATTATGTTTTTAATGCTTCTTTCATTTTTTTTAAAAGTCCTTTGAAACTAATTCAGACTTGCAGAAAACTTGCAAAAGTAATAGAGAATGCTTCCATATAAAAGAATGCTTCCTATAAAAGCTTCCCATTGGAGTCATTGAGTGGTACAAAGATTTAATATGCTCAGCCCCTAAGTGAAAAGTTGGTGGCTCAAGTCTACCTGGAGATAGCTGGACATCTACTTCTAAGGACAAACTCCTGGCTGTCTACTTCTGAAAGATCAGCCACTGAAAATCCTATGAATACAGCTTTACTCTGACATACATGGGTTCACCATGAGTCACTTCTGTGATGAATGATTTAGTGTTTGCATTTCACATAATCATACTACAGTTATCAAAATTAGGAAATTAATATTGATGCAATACTATTAATCTTACCTGAATTTCACCATTTTTCCATTAATGTCCCGTTTCTGTTCCAGAATCTTCTCTAGGATTCCACACACCTTTAGACTTTTTTCTGTTGTTGTTAGCCTCCTCTACTCCTACATTATGTGACAATTCCTGTGGGTGAGATTGGAATCAGTGTAAACTTGTGCTTTTTAATACCTGTATATACAAATATGTATAGAGAAATATAGGTTTGGGATGTGTATATAGTATGTTAATCTAAATATATATCATTGTGGCTTTCCTCAACCAAATACCTTGCAGTAATGACAGCCCAGGAGCAAAAAGCACACATAAGGTATCAGATCTTGGTTACTGAATATAATTCTCCAGTAGAAGGAATTAGGGCTTCTTGTAGTAGTGATTGATTCCTGGATTGTGGCAGGGAAAATACAACATGAGCCTAGCAAATATTACAGTGCGAGAAAGTGAAAAATGGTTTAGAAAAGTGTGGGGCTTGTCAACATGATACAAGAGTCATCCTGAAGGAACTCCTAATGGCCTTAGATGGAGCAATTTGAATGACAAAATAAATAATAAAAATCTCTTATAGCCTATGAAGGAAAATAAATATGCATAAGTTCATGGTGATATAAATAAATGGGGGAGACAGGATAACTGTTTTTCAATAAAAATTTTAATTAATAAATGTAGAAAGAAAACAAAAAGAAATATTCTAACAGGGTAATATTAGCTAAATGTCACCCTTAGGCAAACTCCTTAGTAGTAACTGTTTCTACAAGTTTCCTCAATGGATTCTAAAACTAGTAGGTGAAATTTTGACATTAAACACAATCATGTTGTCTCAGTGTATGGCCTCAACATATTTAATAGCCGTGAAGGGAAAAGTAGAAATTTTACAGTGGAAGAATCTGGCAGACAACCCCATAACCAAAAGATCAGAATTAATGCCACTGATACAAAGACATGCTGATATCATATGCTTTTTGATTTGATACATTGAAGACATGTCATCATTTTCCTGGTATTCTTTGCCCCAAAAAAAGTCTTATTGTGAGAAACAACACACAAACTAAAATGAGTGGACATCTTATAGAATAATTGGTGTTTTCCAAAATATCCAAGATCATAAAAGACAAAAGAGGACTAAGGAATTCAACATGTATTTTTTTTTTATTATGACTGAGTGAAAATGTACATTCCCATATAAATTTTCATGCCCACCTATAAGCAGCTTCCACTGCTCTCCCTGACAGCACACTATTCCTCTCTGCTCCATACCTGTCTCATCCTCCCAACAGTCTCCTTTCCCCTTCTCTCCACCCACTCCCCTTCCTCTAGCCAGAGGTCAGCAGGATGATATCCTATAGATGCATAAAAAAGGCATTTGATAAAGTTCACCATGTATTTTTAAACCTTTGTATCAACTTGATATGAGAGTGCTTAAAGTGGTTTTGAAACAGTTTTTGACTGGAAAACCCTTCCAGAAAAGTCTTCAAGAAAAACATAATAATTTTCAAAAATAAAGAGCAAGAAGAATTACTTTGTTAGACCCTGGGACCTTGAGCTCAGTCCCCAAGCAGAACTCTAATAATGTAGGCTGGTCCATCAGAAGGTGCCAGAGTTCTACTGACAGCAGTGAGGCCGATGACCTCAGATCCAAATTAGCTATGAGGCCTTCCTTATCTATTATACTCCTGTAAATAGGAACAGTTTACCCAATAAACAAGGTAAGCATGTGCTTAGGGCTTCAGTAAAACAGGGGCACCAGTTAGTTGTCCAAAGCAAAGCCCCATACCGAGATCAGAAAATTAAGTTTGAAAACTCATCCTAGCAAAATGCTACACATGTCATTGTTGAATGTCACTATGGTTGCTTTCAAAGTACTCCCCCTGGGAAGCTATGCACCAACACCAGCCCCTAGTTCACCCTTCAAAGCAATTTTGGAACAGTGCTGTATGAGCTGGTACATTGTCGTGTTGCAAGGAGCCATGAACTGTTGGCAAAAATTTCAGGTCATTTGTGTCTAACTTTTTCATGGAGCCTTTTCAGCACTTCCAAATAGTAAGCTTGGTCAACTCTTTTCCATTTGGTACAAATCCATAATGAACAATCCCTCTGATATCAAAAAAGGTTAACAACATCATTTTGACTCTTAATTTGGACTGGCAGAACTTTTTTTGATCGTGAAGAATTGACTGACTTCCACTGTGCACTTCTTCCAGCCTCTAAAGCCTTATATCATTTGCACTCTGGCAACTTCTGTGGAGCAGCAAGTTGGAGGTGTATCCTTTCTTCCTGGTCGCATATTCTTATGTAGCCAGTATAGGTGTCCACTATTCATCTTGGCTGATTTGTTGTTAAGCTAGTGCTTAATACTAGTTGCACTGAGGGCAACACATATTCCCCACTTTCTATCCCAAAGAACTTTCTTGTGAATGGTCTCACTGAGATATTGCTGCCCTTAAGCACCTTTGGTAACCAGTCTCATCCCTGTGGTATCTCCCTAGGCATTATGGAAAATATATAGGTTTCTTTCCACTAAGCTCATTTTCTGGTGTGTTTCTGTGAGAGGGAGAGGTTTGGGGTATATATGTGCCAACTCTTTTACCTAGCTTCAAGGCTCAGCATAAGCTGCTCTCCAGCTAACTACAGCCTATGAAAGAATATGAATCTTTCCTCTGCTGAGATTTCCAGACTTCTCTTCTCTTCATACTTTCTTCCCATATTTTTCATTTTCTATCCACATTCAGTGGTGTATGGAACTGTGATGTGGATTGTACTACAGTAAAAAATTGCATACCAGTTATCACTTGCTCTTCTAAAACTCTGCCACTGTGTCATGGATTGAGCTGTGTTCCTCAACAAATCTGTAACAAATTGGATAGGCCATAATTCCTGGTATTATGTGACATTCCTCTGTGGTGGATTTTCTGCCTCTATGATGTTAATGAGGATAGATGGGTGACAGCTGTGTTGGTAGAGCAAGATTCAGTATATAAGTTTGTTTTGTGCATTGACATGGTCTCTTGAGATATAAAGGAGAGAAGCTACCAGAAACATTTGGGGGGCTTCATACTATCAAGAAAGAAAAAGCTATGCTGGGAGCTGAGCACCTCATGTGTAAAAAAGCAGGATCCCTGTGCCTCAGAAGCTTCCAGTCCAGGGGAAAGTTAATGACAATGACCTTTCTCCAGTGCCGTCAGAGAAAGCCTTCCCCTGAAGCTAAAACCCTTAATTTGGAGTTTTAGCTTACTGGACTGTAACAAATGAAATTACTCTTTTTGAAGCCATCCACATGTGGTAATTCTGTTACAACAGCACCAGATAAGTAAAACACATTGCTTATTATTGTGTTTCAAATTCTGTGGATGTTCTTTGATGTGGATATGACAAATGCCATCAGTTTTGCTAGAATACACCTTCCAAGTTGTTAGTTATTTCCTTTATGCAAATAGTTCTGCTGAACCCAGAGCAACTTGCTTTATTGACCTTGGAAATGAAGAAAGGTGGTATTGCCTCTGTACCTCTGGTAATACTATCTCCATTTTCCCCATGTAAATAAACTGAACTACTTTAAAAAATGGATGTTTGAATGGAAGTGATCACAAAAAAAATTATATACCTCCTAATGTTACTGTTATTTTTATTTTATGTAGATTAATGTGCACTGCAGATCTAAACATAAAGAAATTTTTGTTGAGTTTATCCAGAGTTTGGCTATCTGATAAACACTATCTCTAAGCTTACCTATCAATGGTGACTATACAACTGGCCCTTGCCAGATGAAATATACAGGATTCAAATCAACTACATCTGTAGATGGAGACAATGGAAAAGCTCAATATTATCAGTTAGATAATGTGAAACAGATCATCAGTTGCTCCTATGCAATTTGAAGCTGAAGAAAATTAGAACTAATCCATGACAGCCAATGAGCAACTCCCCTGAATTTAGAGTATATCCCACCTGAATTTAGGGACCATGTCAAGAACAGATTTGATGTACTGAATATTAATGAATGAAGATGACATAAGTTGTGGAATGACTTCAAGGACCTCTTACATGAACAAACCAAGGGATCACTGAAAAGAGAAAAAAGGAAGAAAAGACCAAAACTGATATCAGAAGAAGCTTTGAAACTTGCACTTTAGCATAGAAGCAAAAGGACAAAAGATGAAGTAAAAGAGATGAGCAGATTTCAAAAGGTGGCTGAAAAAGACAAAGTGAATTATTATAATGAAATGTGTAAAGACCTGGAAATAGAAAAGCAAAGGGGAAGAAAATGCTAAGCATTTCTCATGCTGAAAGAACTAAAGAAAAGAATTAAGCCTTGAGTTGCAGTATTGAAGAATTTTCACAGGAAAAATATAAAATCATTGAGGGAGCATTGAAAGAAGATGGAAGGGGCAGAGTCAAGTGGTGGACTAGACACACGTCTCCTTAATTTCCTCTGAATACTAAGGCCTGGATTGATAATTAAATGGAGGCTTCTGGATACCCAGTGAGCCCTAGGGCATGGCCTAGGTCTGTCAATTTGGACTGCATGCCTCCGAATGGATAACTTCTCTTTCACTGACCTCCACTCTTGTTGAATGGCTGGCTCTCATGGACTGAAGGTAACTGGTGGTTTTAACTATTTTCTTTTTGTTATCTGATGGCGACAGTTGAGCTTAACTGACAGCAAAGTTCAGCTGTATTTCTGATGTGATCAGTGGGTGGAATAGCCACACTTTGAGAGCCTGGCTCTGGACTTAGTGCACCACAGCCCCTCCACCCTCTCTTTCTGAACCTGTGCTATTGATTTCGCTAATTTGCAACAGATGGGAGAGTTTGTGAGGGATGCCATCTTGTTTGACTGGGAGGTGGAGTTACCCAGATGGAGGCCTCAGCAGCAGCTAACTTCCAGGCTGGGAGGCAGTGCCAGCCAAGGGAGGGCTTTCCCAGCAGAAAAACTGTGTTTAGCACAGTATAGCCTTATGGATGTGGCCCAGCAGCATATGACATCAGAGTAGTAGCCTTTCCATACTTTGAGCTAGATCACAGCACCTGAGGATAGATATAGAGGTACTTCCTTTGCTGGCTAGAAACAGAGGCTTGCTTACATGACAGCCTGATTCTGGAACCTGTCAGATAGCTTTTACCTTTCAAAATAAGACTACCTAGACAAATAACTGTGGTGCACCCTGACAGTACCTCTTCTAGCCTTGACTGACCCACAACATAGGGTCAGCTGATGGTCCCCAAGTGACTCTGTAAGTAGGGCCATGTCTTTGCCAGCCAGGAAGTGGATCCTGCTACCCCAGAGATTCCACTGGGTCCAGTCACTGGAGTACGTAGAGGTGACTGGTGATCAACCTCTGCTTCAGCACCTGTAAAGGCAACAGCAGAGAAACTAAACAACCTCTGCCAAAAGGCAACCAAGTGCTGTTGAGTCGGAAACAACCTCTAGATGCCCAAAAAAGAAGAGACCTTGGCCAGGCACTTAAAGAAAAATCCACACATGGCTCCAGAAGGCTTCCAAAAGAAAGAAAAAAGACCTTCCCAGATGAAGAAGCTTTTCTGAAACTTTCAGAGGTCAAGTATAAAAGGATTATACAGACAGCCTTCCTAGATATATACTGCACAACAGAGCAAAATGAAAAATTAAGCGAGCTATTCAAACTGGTGGAACACCAGCATTCTCAAATCAAGACAGATCAATAACAAAAGTAAACAATTAGAAAACTCAATTCAAAGCCAAGAGAACAGAATAGAACAAATGGAAAATAAACTTTCTGACTTGGAAGACAGAGCTACTGACACCTCCATTCATAAGGAGAAATCAGAGAAAAGAAACAAGAAAATTGAAGAACAATTAAGAAACATGTGGGACTCTATAAAGAGGAACAATCTACAATTAATTGGAGTTCCTGAACAGAAAGGGGCACCTGAAAACACAGAGTATTGTTTAGTTGTTGACAGAAAACTTGCTGAAATTATGAAAGAAAACATAGATATCCAAGATGCTTATCAAATGCCACACAATATAGACCCCAAAAGAAAGACTTCAAGACATATTATATTCCAGCTGAATAAAATGAAACATAAGCAGAAACTCTCCAAGCAATGAGACTCAAAGCAGAGCTAACATTCAGAGGGAAGCCCTGTAGGCTTTGGTCTGACTTCTCGGCAGAAACCATGTTGTCACAGAGGCAGTGGGATGGCACATTCAGAGCCCTGAAGGAGAAATATTTCCAAGCAAGAGTTATATATCCTGAAAAACTGTCTCTAAAATATGAAAATGAAATTAAGACATTCTCAGATAAACAGAAACTCAGAGACTGTAAAAACCAAACCAAAACTACAAGAAATACTGAAGGAAGCTCTTGTCTTATAAGAACAAAGCCATTAACTCTATATTTTAGGTGACAATGCAGGACACATCATCCAGAAACCTACTCACTTAGGGAAGGCACAAAACCCAGCCAAAGCTATAATATTACAAGGAGTGATATAGTGATCATATCATGAAAACTATGATACCATCACATGAAAAAGGATATACTACAGTAGTTGTAGTTCTCCCAGATGGACGGGAAGTTAATAAGATATGTAGAAGTTAAAATTGGGTTTAAATATAGATTATTGAGGGGCTACACAGGAGTAGCTGCAAAGCACAGTAAAAATGCACCATATCAAAACAAGAAACACAATACAGGAGTCTCAGCAAACACAAAACCAACGCTGAAAAGGGTGAAAAAGCAGCCCGTAAAGAAGAATGTCCCAGAACAGAATGTTAAGAGCAACAGATAAAACATTAACACAGAAATCAATACATCAAAATGATGGCACTGAACACATACCTATCAAGAATTACATTGAATGTAAATGGACTGAACATTCCAATAAAGAGACAAGGAGTGACATCTGGGATCAAAAGACATGACATGTCTATATGTTGTTTACAAGAAACTCACCTTAGACGTAAAGATATGAACAAACTGAAAATAAAATGATAGAATAATATATACCAAGCTAACAATATACAAAGAAGAGCAGGTGTGGGAATACTAATCTCAGATAAAATAGATTTTAATATAAAATCCACCACTGTGGACAAGGATGGACACTTGCTGAAAATTCAGTTCAATACACAAGCAGGACTTAACAATATTAAATATTTATGCACATAATACTAGAGCATAAATACATCAAAGAAACACTGACTACATTCAAAAATGAGATAGATCACTCCACAATAGTAAGGGAGGTTTCAACACTCCGCTTTCAATATTGGCCAGAAAAAAGCTCAATAAAGACACAGAAGATCTTATCGTGAAAATTAACCAACTAGACCTCATCGACATATACAGAACTTTCTATCCATCAGCAGATAACACACCTTTTCTCCAGTGCACATGGAACATTTTCCAGAATAGGCTGTGTATTAGTACACAAAGAAAATGTTAACAAAATCCAAACCAGTGAGTTATTGCGAAGCATCTTCTCAAACCAGAAAGCCATAAAAGTAAAAATCAATAGAAGAAAAAACATAGATGGAAATTGGATCTCATGGAAACTGAACAATATCTTGCTCAAAAAGCCATGGGTCATAGAAGAAATCAAGGATGAAATGAAGAAATTTATGGATTCCAATGAGAATGAAAACACTTCCTACCAGAACCTATGAGATACAGCCAAAGCAGTGCTCAGAGGTCAGTTTGTCTGTATAAATGAACACATCCAGAAGGAAGAAAGATCTCAAACAAAAGATTAACCCTACAGCTTGAACAAGTAGAAAGAGAGCAACAGAGGAACACTTCAAACATCAGAAGAAAACAGATCATAAAGATTAGAGCAAAACTAATTAGAGAACAGAATAATTGAAAAAATTAGTAAGACAAAAAGCTGGTTTTTTGAAAAGATCAACAAAATTGACAAACCACTGACTAAACTCACTAAAGAAAAACAGGAAAGGAAACAAATAACACAAATAAAGAGATGAGATGGGAGATGTCACAACAGATCCAATAACAATAAAAAATATCATAACAGTTCTATGAAAGACTGTATTCTAACACATTTGAAAACCTAGAGGAAATGGACAAATTCCTAGATTCATACCACCTACCAAATTTAACATAAGGTGAAGCAGAACAATTTAATAAACTCATCACAAAGGAAGAGATTGAAAAAGTCATCAAAAAACTACCAAACTAAAAAAAGCCTGGCCCAGATGCCTTCACTGCAGAATTCTATCAAGCTTTTAGAAACAGTTAATACCAATACTGCTGAGACTATTTCACAGCATAGAAAGGGATAGAATACTCCCAAATTCGTTCTATGAAGCCAGCATAATCCTGATACCAAAGCCAGGGAAAGATCCAATGAAAAAGGAGAACTACAGACTAATATCACTCATGAACCTAGATGCAAAAATCTTCAGCAAAATGTGTACAATGGAATTCAACATATCAAAAAAAAAAAAAATTATCATGACCAAGTTGGATTCGTACTAGGGATGAAATCCTGGTTCAACATCAGAAAAACAATGCAATCAATCGCATAAACAGCACAAAAGACAAGAATCACCAGATTTTGTCAATTGATTCACAAAAGGCATTTGATAAAGTCAAACACTAATTGATGCTAAAAACCCTCAGCGAAAGAGGAATAGAAGGCCAATTCCTAAATGCAATAAGGGCCATTTATACAAAGCCAACCACCTACATCATCCTGAGAGAGACTGAAATAATTCCCCTTGAGAACAGGAACTAGACAAGATGCTCACTCTCATGTCTGCTATTCAACATGGTACTGGAAGTTCTGGCCAGAGCAATTAGACAAGACAAAGAAGTAAAGGGCATTCTCATTGACAAAGAAGAAGTAAAAATGTCCCTACTTGCAGATGATATGATTGCATATTCAGAGAATCTTAAAGAATCCATAAGGCAAACTACTCAAACTGATAGAAGAGTTCAGCAAAGTTTCAGTATAGAAGATAAATGTAAGTAAATCAGTAGGATTCCTTTATACCAGCAATGAGATTATTAAGGAAGAAATTACCAAATCAATACCACTTACTATAGCCCCTAAGAAAATAAAGTACCTGGGAATTAATCTAACCAGAGAAATAACAGATCTTTACAAAGACAGCTACAAGCCCTTACTACAAGAAACTAAGAGAGACATAAATGGAGAAAACTACCGTGCCCATGGATATTTTACCCAAAGCAATCTGCATATGCAATGCAGTCGCAATACAAATACCAGTGACATTTTTAAAGAGATGGAGAAACAAATTACCAACTTTGTCTGGAAAGGGAAGAAGCCCCAGATAAATATAGCACTACTAAAGAAGAAGAACACACCTGGAGGTGTCTCATTACCGGACTTCAGAACCTATTACACTGCCACAGTAGCCAAAACAGCCCGGTGCTGGTACAAAAGAAACAGACTGATCAATGAAACAGAATCTAGACCCCAGAAATGACACCATCCTCCTATGAAAAGTTGATAATTTGACAAAGGCTCCAAGATTTAAACTGGGGTGAAAACAGTCTAACAAATGGTGCTGGTGAAATTGGATATCCTTCTGCAAAAAAACTGAAACAAGACCCATATCTCACATCTTATACAAAAAACAACTCAAATTGGATAAAAGACCTAAATATCAAACCTAAAATGATAAATCTCATGTAAGAAAAAATAGGATCAGTAACAGAAGTTTTAATACACAGCTTAGACAGACTTCAAAATCTGACAAAGCATGATCAATAGAAGAGAAAAATAGATAAATGGGAACTACTAAGAATGAAACACTTTTGCTCATCCAAAGACTTTATCAAAAGAATTAAGTGACCACCTGCAGAATGTGAAAAAATATTTGGCAACTATATGTCATACTGATGTCTGATCTCCATAATCTACAAGGTACTACAAAGTATCAACAAGAAAAGGATAAATAATCCAATTAAGTGATGGATAAAGGAGGTAGACAGACACTTCTCTAAAGGGGACATCCGGGCAGCCAAAGACACAAGCAGAAATGCTCACGATCATTAGCTATTAAAGAAATTCAAATCAAAACTATGATGAGATATCATCTCACCCTAGCAAGGCTGGCCATGATCCAAAAAACACAAAACAACAAATGCTAGAGAGGCTGTGGAGAAATTGGAAATCTACTACACTGCTGGTGGGATCGCAAAATGGTACAACCTCTTTGGAAAGCAATCTGAAACTTCCTTAAAAGGCTAGAAATAGACATACCATTTGAGCCAGTAATCCCACTGCTTGGAATATATCCTACAGATACAAGGGCAGTCACATGATGAAATACATGCACACAAATGTTTATTGCAGCACTGTCCACAATAGCAAAAAGATGGAATCAACCCAGATACCCAACAACAGATGAATGGTAAATAAACTATCGTATATTTACTCAGTGGAACACTATACAATGATAAAGAACAGTGATGATTTTGGGAAGCAACTCATAACCTGGTTTCAATTGGAAGACATTATGTTGAGTGAAATTTTTCAGCAGCACAAGAATAAATATTGCATGAGACCCCTGCCATAAGGACTTGAAAAGAGACTCATGTACAGAAGAAAAGACTCTGATGGGTACAAGGGAGGGGAGGGATGTAGAGGGCTGGTTATAGATTAGTTAATAGAATTTTGTCTGGGTGAAATCAGCAACAGCACACATTAAAAAGAAGGTCAATTTAACGGGACTTCAACATAACCTGAAAACTCTTTCAATCTTGACCCAGTATGGCAAGGACAGAGTAGCAGGGGTGGGGGTCTGGAGACCATGTTCTCAGGGAATGTCAAGGCCAATTGTCATAACTAGTCTATTGCTAAGAGAGTCTTCTCCACCCCATATTGGTGAGTGGTGTCTGGAGTCTTAAAAGTTTGCAAGTTGCCGTCTGAGATAAACCAAATTGTCCCAACTCATCAGGAACAGAGATGATCACGAAGGACAAAAATGACCTGGGGAAGAGAACCCAGAAGACAGAAAGGCCCATGTGAATGGGTGACTGCATCAACATGTGACCAGAAGAACCAGATGATGGCTGGCCACCTCCAATGACAGCCGTGATGGGGCTCACAAAGTTGAGTCCCAGTGGCAATATGAGAATAAGGAGAGGTGCACTCTGAGAATGCCACTAAAATGTGGCAGTTGGTGGTCTGAAGGCCTGAAGGTACCCTGGGGAGCATGGCCCCTAGACCTGATGCTGCCCCTGATCATAAGACATTTACTGAGGTCAACTCCTCAGACAGGAATGGATTGGACTCGGCAACACAGAATGACCATATCCTGTGTGCACTTTATGGTTCCATGCATCTATAGGAGGTCATCCTACTGGCCTGTTACTAAAGGGGAATGGAGAAGGTGGGGAAGAGGGGACAGGAGACTGTTTAGAGGAAATGACTTGTATTGAACAGAAAGTAGAAGTATGCTGTCACCAGGCAAGGAGAGCAGTAGGAGCTGCACATAGGTGGGCATGTGAATTTAAACCAGATTTTACACTTTCGCTCAATCACAATAAATAAATTAATACTACTCATAATAAAAGCAGGTGGAAGGAATACAGAGTCAGTATGCTGAAAAAATTGGTTCACATTCAACAATTTCAGAAGGGAGCACATGATCAAGAACCCATAGTACTAAAAGAAGAGACACAACCTGTGCTGAAAGCATGATCGTAAAGCAAGGCTGCAACAACTGACTGAATATCAGCTGAGATGTTTCAGCAAAAAGATGCAGTACTGGAAGTGGTCATATGTCTATGCCCCAAAATCTGGAAGACAGCTATCTGCCCATCTAACAGGAAAAGATACATATCTGTACGTATTATGGAGAAAGGTGCTTCTACAGAACATTGAAATTATTAAATCAGATCTTTAATATCACACACAAGTAAAATTGTGCTGAAGAGCATAAAAGTGTTTGCTGCAGCACATCAACAGGGAACTGTCAGAAATTCCACCTGGATTCAGTGAGGACCAAAAGTTGTCATTGCTGATGTCAAATGCATCGTTGCTGAAAACAGAATACCAGAAAGATGTTCACACGTGTGTTTATTGACTATGCAAAGGTATTTGACAATGTAGATCATAACAAATTATGGATAACACTACAAAAGAATACAAATTCCAGAACACTTAATTGTGCTCATGAGGAACCTATACTGAGAACAAGAGGTAATCATTTGAACAGAACAATGGAACACTGTGTGGTTTAAAGTCAGGAAAGGTGTGCTTCGAAATTGTATCATTTCATTGTACTTATTCAATCTGTATGCTGAGCATATAATTCGAGAAGATGGAGTATATGAAGAAAAATGGGGTACCAAGATTGGCTGAAGATTCATTAACAAACTTGTTTTCTGAAAGAGACCTTGAAGTGCTTACTGATAAAGATCAAAGACCACCGTCTTCACTATAGTTTACACATCAACATGAAGAAAACATTCTCACAACTGAACCAGTAAGCAACATCACAACACATGGAGAAAACACTGAAGTTATAAAGGATGTTATTTTACTTGGATTCACAGTCCACACCTATGGAAGCAGCAGTTGAGAAATCAACAGATTTATTGCATTGTTCAACTCTGTTGCAAAAGATCTTCTTAAATATTAAAAAGTAAAGATTTCATTTTAAGAACTAAAATGTGCCTGACAGAAGCCATAATATTACTTTTCATTTGCCTTGTATGAAAACAAAAGATAGCCAACAAATTAGGAAGATCAAAGAGGGATCAATTCCTTTGAATTACGATGTTGTTGAAGAACACTGAATATACCATGAACTGCTCAAAGGTTGAACTGATATGTCTTAGGAGTACAACCAGAATGCTCGTTAGAAGGATTGCAAGACTTGTATACTTTGGGTGTGTTATTCACAGGGTAGCCATCCCTGGAGAAGAACATCGTGCTTGATAAATAGAGGGTCAGCAAAAAAGAGGAAGACTGGCAAATAGCTCGGTTGACATAGTTGCTGCAATGATGGGACCAAGCCTAACAATGATTTGTGAGGGTGGTGCAGGACTGGGCAGTTTTTCCTTCTGTTATATATAGGATCACTGGAATTTTGAACCAACTTGATGATGTCTTATAATACAAGCACACCCATTAAAAGATCAGCTGGAACAGTATTCTAGTAAACATATTTGACCATGGTCATGCTGCCCGAGTTTTGCCAGTTTGCTGGTTGGAAAACGTTTGAAAGTTCAGCATTCGTTTTCAAATGAAGTCTGAATTTTTCAGTTTAATTTCTTTAAGGCTCTTCATGCTCTTGTCTTGATTCAATTTTAGGTCCTTAGCTGCCATGATTCCCCTACACGTGAAAAATGCTCAAAGTCTAACAAACAGCAGCTCTTTACCATAGAGTCCATTCCACCTCAGAGCAACCCTACAGAACAGAGTAAATTCACTGCCTAGAATTTTCCAGGCTGTTGTTGTTAGTGAAATAGACTGCCACATCTTTCTCCTACAGATGGCTGGTACACTGGAAGCACAGCTTTTTGGTTAGTACTAGCTGAGCACTTAACCACTGTGCCGGCAGGGATCATTGTGCTTCAGATAAGGGGGTCTTAAATATATTTTATAGTTTCTGCCTTGGTCGTAATTTTTAATGTTATCTACTGCAAATGGAATTCATTTCTTCTGTCACTCTGTAGTATTTTGCTACATCAATTTTTTTTTCTCCTCTTATTTTTAAACCCACCCACAACCTCATAAAACAGTTTATTTTTTCATATTCTGTGACAGCATGTATTATGGTCTGTTTACATATTTATTTTTTCACTTAACTAGGCTGTAATTTCATTCAGTGTAGAAGATGTTTTATGCACTGTTATATTTTCTGAACTATTTTCACAGCATAGATGCTCAATAAACATTCATTAAATAAATGCACTAAAGATGCCTCATTGATGTCCCTTGTTGAAAATAGTTTGCTAACTGTGTGCCTGTATAACCGCTGGAATATATCTACTCTCACTCATGAGAAACCCACTGAAATGACAAAGGAACAAAGAAGCATTAGCTTCCATAAGGAATAAGAAAGTGAAAAGGGTGAAGCAGTTCAATGCATTTGAAGAAAACATCTGAAATATAATCTGATGGCTAGTGTACTCAACACTCTGCCATTTGAGGGGTCCTAGACTCAATAGCATAATTCCTTCTTGTTCACCACAAAGTGAAGCCTGCCATCTAACAAGTCATATTCATATGTAAAGGAATTGATTCAATATTGCTATTGTCTCATTATCCTCAGAATTTTGAAGTATTTGCTGACTATCGATCAGCATGCACAATAAATTGAGGGGAACCTTCTTAGCCAGAAGTGTATCATCTAACTCTATCATTTTACAGACATTGTTTTGAGTCTGCAAGGAAGATTTAGTCGTGGACTAACATTGTAGAGAAGACTGAAATATATCTTTCGGGAGAGAGAAGAGTCTCTGTAAATAAAAAAGTGATTTAGAAGTATATTTGAGAAGACAGGAGTAGAAATAATAGTTCAGAAGCCTGTTGAACAACTGTAAAAATGATAATGGTTAGTCAAAGGAATAAAATGCTCTTTATTTTGTTTATAAAGTTTTCGTTTTGAGAATATTTGAATGTTTATTATAATTATAGAACAGCTGAATTTCTCTTTCGTAATAAGGGGGAAAAGGCAAAAAAACACATAAATCCAGAGTAGCTGAAAATGATTATAATTCTTTTTCTCAGGATGATTTTAAAAAAGAATTATGATTCAGAAATGGAAAATGTTTAAAAACTTGTTTGAATTAAAATAGTGATTGTTAGAATTAAAAAATAAGTAAAGTTTTGAAAGCTAATACCACAGAATCTGAAGATTTCAAATAAAAATATAAAGAGATGGGATAAATAAATAAGTACCACAGGAGAGATAATATCTGACTCATGGGGAGATCGAGAAAAGAGAATAGAGAAAAGGGAATATAAGAAATTATAGTGAAAATGAAATACAAGGATTTATAAGATTATAAGAAAGAACCACCAACAGAGACATAGTTCTTAGTTTATTAGTGCTGCTTTAGTAAAAATACCACAAATGGATGGCTACTCTTGTGTGCCATAGAGTCAGCTCCAACTCTGGGACCCAGTAGGGGTTTATTAAGCTGTAATCTTTACCAGAGATTATAGAACAGAGCAGGGATTTTTTTCGGCAGTAATCTTTACAGAAACAGATCACCAAGTCTTTTCTCCTTTGGATCCTCTGGTAGATTCAAACCAGAGAGATTTCACTTAGTAGAGTAGTGTTTTAGCTGTAATGTTCTCATGGTTTATGAGGCTACAAGTAGGAATTCAGGGAACTGATTGTAGGAGAAGATTTTCTGTACTCTCTGGTGGAAAATTTTTCAGGTTTTCCTCCTCAGTACCTTGATCCCCAGTTAGTTTCAGTCTTTCACTATTTGTGTTTTATTCTCTGAGCTTTTTTTTATTTTTATTTTTTAATTATTGTGATTCAGTGAAAGTATACAATACAAATTAAATTTGTATGTCCTCCTATCTGCAGCTCCTTCAGCTTTCCTTGCCTGGTGACAGCACATTCCTCTTGTCCGTTCTATACATGTCACATCCTCTTAACAGTCTCCTGTCCCCTCCTCTCCGCTCTCTCCTCTCCTAGTAAGAGGCCAGTAGGACAGCATCCTATAGATGCATAAAACCATGAAGTGCACACACCATATGATCACATCATGTCCCCAAGTCCAATCCATTCCTGTCAGAAGAGTTGACCTCAATAATGTTTTCTAGTCAGGGGCAGCAGCAGGTGTAGGGGCCATGCACCCAGGTGAACCCCCGGGCCTTTAGACCATCAATTGTGGTGTTTTAGTGGAATTCTTGAGATGCACCCCTCTTTTTCTTGTGTTGCCACTGAGACTCGACATTGTGTGCCCCATCACAGCTGTATTTCGTAGTGACTGGGCACCATCTGGTTCTTCTGGTCACATGTTGTTACAGTCCCCATTCACATGGGCCCCTCTGTCTTCTAGGCTTTTTTCCCTCATATCTTTGTTGTCCTTAGTGATCATCTGTTCTGGCTGAGTTGGGAGCATTTGGTGTACCTCAGATGGTAGGTTGCTAGCTTTTAAGACCCCAGCTGCCACAAACCAATGTGAGTTGCAGAAGACTGTCTGAACAATAGGATTTTATACCAGTTGGCCTTGATGACCTCCAACAGCATGGTCACCAGACCTCACCTCTGCTACTCTTACTATTGCAATATTGGGTTGAGATTAGAAGAAGAGTTTTCGGTTTACGTTGAAATCCAGTTAAGTTGATCTCTCTAATGTGTGCTGTTACTGCTTTCACCCAACCAAATTTCTATCAACTGTCTAATCTGTAATGATCCCTCTTCCTCCCCCCATTCCTGCCCTCTTTTGCAGGCATCAAAGTCTTTGCTTCTGTATATGAGTCTGTTTGGGAGTCCTTATAGTAGGGGTCTAATACAATATTTGTCCTTGTACTGCTGACTGATGTCAGTCAACATAATGTCTTCCATCTGTAACCAGGTTATGAGATGTTTCCTAAAATCATTGTTTTTTTGTCATTGCATAGTGTTCCACTGAGTATGTGTACCATAGTTTGTTGATCCATTCATCTGCTGTTGGGCATCTCGGTTGATTCCATCTTTTTGCTATTGTGGACTGTGATGCAATAAGCATTTGAGTACATGTATCTGTTTGTGTGAGTGCCCTTGATTCTATAGGATATATTCTGAACAGTGGGATTACTGGATCAAATGGCGTATTTACTTCCAGCTTTTTAAGGAAGCACCAGATGGCTTTCCAAAGAGATTGTACCATTTTGCAGCAGTGTAGGAGAGCTCCAATTTCTCCACAGCTTCTCCAGCATTTGTTGTATTGTGTTTTTTTGGATCATAGCCAACCTTGTTGGAGTGAGATGGTATGCCATTGTAGTTTCATTTGGAGTTTCCGGTCACCATGAGTCGGATCCGACTCGATGGCACTTGGCTTGGCTTAATAGCTAATGACCGTGAGCATTTCCACATGTGTTTTTGACTGCCTGGGTGCCCTCTTTAGTGGAGTGTCTGTCCATCTCCTTTGTCCAACACTTAATTGGGTTATTTACCTTTTTCTTTATAATATTTTTCAGTACCTTGTAGATCCTGGAAGTCAGATATCAGTCTGACATGTAGTTGGCAAGTATTTTTTTCCCATTCTGTAGGCGGTCTTTTATTTCTTTTGATAAAGTCTTTGGATGAGCAAAAGTGTTTGATTCTTAGTAGTCCCCTATTATCTGTTTTCTCTTCTGTTGATCATGCTTTGTCAGATTTTGAAGTCTGTCTACATTGTATGTTAAAACTTCCATTGTTGACTGTCTTTTTTCCTTGGGTGATCTTTATCACTTTAGGTTTAGTATTTAGGTCTTAGATCTAATTTGAGTTAGTTTTTGTGTCAGGTGTGAGATACAGGTTTTGTTTCAATGTTTTACAGATGTATATCCAATTTTGCCATCACCATGTGTTAAAGACAGTGTTTTTACCCCAGTTTACAGTCTTAGGACCTTTATTGAATATCAGTTGTTCATGGGAGGATGGTGGTATCTCTGGGGTCTCAACTGTGTTCCATTAGTCTGTATGTCTCTTTTTGTACCAGTACCAGGCTATTTTGACTACTTTGGCAGTGTAATAAGTTCTAGAGTTGGATAGTGTGAGGCCTCCGGTGTGTTCTTCAGTAGTGCTTTATTTATCCAAGGATTCTTCCCTTTCCAAACAAAGTTGGTGATTTGTTTCTCCATCTGAAACGACTATAACTACTGTAGTATATCCCTCTTTTTAATGTGATGGTATCATAATTTTCATAATGTGATCACTGATTCCCTTCTTTTAATATTATAGCTTTTGTTGAGTTTTGTGCCTTTCCTAACTGAGTAGGTTTCTGGATGTTGTGTCCTGCATTGCCTCTTTAAATATACACTTAATTGTCTAGTGTTTCTAAGCAAAGAGCTTCTTTCAGGGTTGCTTGTAGTTGTGGTTGGGTTTTTACAAAGTCTCTAAGCTTCTATTTATCTGCAAATTTTCTCTTCATATTTATCTTAATTTCATCTTCATATTTGAAGGGCATGTTTATAGTATGTATAATTCTTGGTTGGAAGTTTCTGTCCTTCAAGGCTTTGAGTGTTTCATCTCATTGCCTCCTTGCCAACATCGTTTCTGCTGAGAAGTCAGACAGATGCCTTCAGGGCTTCCCTCTGAAAGTTAGCTTTGTTTTGAGTCTCACTGCCTTTAATAATTTCTGCTTATGTTTCATTTTATTAGCCAAGCCAGCCAAGTGCCAGCAAGTCAGATCTGATATGTCTTGATGTCTTTCTTTTAGGGTCTGGGTTTTGTGGCATTTGATATATGTGTTGGATATCTATGTTCTTTCATAATTTCAGGGAAGTTTTCTATCACCAAGTTAGTAACAATATTGTCTATATTTTCAGCTATCCTTCCCTGTTCAGGAACTCCAATTAATTGTAGATTATTTCTCTTAATAGAGTCTATGTGTTTCTTACTGCATCTTCATTTTTCTTATTTCTTTTTTCTGATTTCTCCTCATAAATCTTGGTGTCAGTTTCTCTGTCTTCAAGGTCACTGAGTCTGACTTCCAGTTACTCAGTTCTGTTCTTTTGTCTTTGAATTGAATTGTCTGATTCTGTAATTTGCTATTGATTTGTTGGATTTCAGAATGTTGATGTCCCATCAGTTTGAATGACTTACTTAATTTTTCATTTTGCTCTGCTGCATTTTGTTTAACCTTTAGGTGGCCTGTCTATATAATTCCTTTGTACTTGACCTCTGATAGTTTCAGAGAAGATCCTTTGTTATTTGAGCCTTTATTTGGGGAGTTTTCTGGAGCCATAGTGGGGTTTTTCTTTAAATGTTTAGCAATGGTTTGTTTCCTTCAGATCATCTAGAGGCTGTTTAGTTTCTCTGGTAGTACCTCAACAAGAGCTGCAGCATAGTTCTAAGAAGCGAGTTGGTCATCAGCTGCCTCACTGTAGTCTAGTGACTGGCTCCAGTAGACTCTCTGGAGTGGCAGGCTGTGACTCCTGTCTTGGAAAGACACCACCCTATTTATGGTGTTACTGGGTGGCCATCAACTGACCCTATGATGTGGGTCTGGAAAGGCTGGAAGAAATGCCATCAGGCTGCTCAGTGGTTATTTCTCCAGGCAATCTTATTTTGAAAAGGTAAAAGCTATCTGATGGCTTCCAGAATCAGTGAAGTGATCAGTTGTGGCAGACCCTGCCTTCTGGCTGACATCAGAAGCACTTATTTGGCAGTCCCCAGATACTGTGATGTAGGTCAAAGTAAGGAGAGTCTGTGGCCCTGCTGCCGTCCTGTTGCCATAAGGCAACAGTGTGCTAAACACAGCCTTTCTTCTGGAAAAGTACTCTCTGGACTGGCACTGCCTCTCAGCCTGGGGATTAGCCCCTGCTGAGTCCCCTGGTAACTCCATCTCTCAGCTGACCAAGATGGTATCCCGGTCAAGCTGCCCCTCGTGTTTCAAAACAGTAGAATCTATGGTGGAGCTGAGAAAAGAGAGGTTGGAGGAGCTGTGATGCCCTTGGTTCACTGCCAGGCTCTCAAAATGTGGCTGTCCCACACACTGACTCTCTGCTTCACCATATGTTGTTTACTTCGGCACTGGAGCTCAGCACGTCTGCCAGCTGCCTTTTTTCCCTTAAGTAATCTCAAATGTGATTGCATTAATAACCCCCTGTACTGATAAGGCATCCCTGACATAAAAAAGCTTGTTCCCAAACAGGCTTACACTCACAAATTTAGGGATTAAGATTTATGACAGATATTTTGAAGGGACACAAGTGAATCTGTAACACATAATTCCAACTCATAGTGATTCTATGGTATAGAATAGAACTGCCCCATTGGGTTCTCAGGGATCAGTTAGTGGATTTGAACTGTAAATCTTTTAGTTAGCAATGGTGCGCTTAATCACTTAGCACCAGGGATCCCCCGTAACACATAGTGTTGCCAAGTTACAAAATATTTAGCCCTGGTGGTGCAAATGCACTCAGCTGCTGACTGGAGGATTGATGATTTAAACCAGCTAACATCTCCATAAGAAGAAGACTTGTGTGAATTCTCCCTTAGTGATTACAATCTAGAAAACCCTATCAGCCAGTTCTACTTCATCACTGTGGTTGCTATGAGTCAAAAATTGACTCAGGAATTCCTAACAAAAATAATGAAAAAAAAAATTAAAACTTGCAGAGAAGAGGAAAAAGTAAATACTGTTTAGTGTTTTTAACTTTGCAGAAGAATATCTTACTTGCCTTCTTTAGGTATAAATATCTGCATGCATCTATCAGTTTGTCAGTCTACGGTGTTATTTACTTTCATGTTACTGTGGTGCTGAAAGGTATACCACTGGTATCTCAAATACCACCAGGGTCACCTGTGGTGAAGAGTTTTCATTTGAACTTCCAGACTGAAACCTACTAGGAACAAAGATTTGGTGATCTGTTTCAGAAAAAAAAGGTAATGAAAACCTTATGAAAGTACACAGAACATTATCTAATATAGTGTAGGAAGATGAACTCCTCAGTTAAAGGGGCCTCAAAATATGACTAGGGAAGAGCTGCCTTCTCAAAGTAGAATTGACCTTACTGACATGGATAAAGTCAGTTTTCAGGACCTTCATTTGCTGATGTGGCAAGTCATAATGAGAAGAAGCAGCTAGAAACATCCATTAATAACCAGAATGTTAAATGTACAAAGTATTAATGTAAGAAAATTGGAAGTCATCAGAAATGAAATGGAATGCATGAAGATCAATATTCTAAGCATCACTGAACTGAAGTCAACTGATATTGGCCTTTTTGAATCAGACAGGCTTATGATCTACTGTGCTAGGAATGATACCTTGAAGGGGAATAGCATGGCACTCATCATCAAAAAGAGCAGCCCTGTGAGAGGGCAATACCCATACAACTACAAAGAAGACCAGTTAATGTAATTGTTATTCAAATTTACACATCAATCACTAAGATAAATATGAAGAAATTACAATTTACTAACTTCTGCAGCTGGAAATTAATCAAGCATGCAACCAAAATGTTTTGATAATTAATGATGATTGGCACATGGAAGTGGGAAATGAAACAGAAGGCATAGTAGTTGGAAAATAGGGCCTTGGTTATAGGAAAGATGACAAAGATCACATGATAGAATTTTGCAAGACCAATGACTTCATTGTAAATACGTTGTTGTCAAAAATATATCATCTATACATGTGGACCTTGACAGATGGAATACACAGGAATCATGTTGGATATATTTGTGTAAAGAGGATATGGAAAAGCTCAATATCATCAGTTAGAACAAGGTCAGGGACCGGTTGTGGAAAAGACCATCAATAACTCTTATGCCAGTTTAAGCAGAAGTAGAAGAAAATTAGAACTGGTCCATGAGGGCCAAAGTACAACCTTGAGGATATCCTACTTGAATTTAGAGCCATCTCAAAAATAAGGAACAATAATAACTAAGAACCAGATAAGTTATTGAATGAGAATAAGAACCTCATACATGAAGAATGCCAAGAAGTCATTAAAAATAGAGGAAAGACCAAAATAGATGTCAAAAGAAATTTTAAAACTTGTTGTCGAAGTTAATGAAAGAAATGATGAAGTAAAAGAAATGAACAGAAGATTTCAAAGGGCAGCTCAGGAAGATAAGTAAAATATTACTATGAAATGTGCAAAAATCCTAGAGATAGGGAACCAAAAGGAAGAACATGCTGAGAAGAGTTCAAGAAAAAAATTCAAGTCTTAAGTGGCAATGATAGAAGGGTTCTACATGAAAAATGCTAAATAGCACATCAAAAGAATGTGAAAGGAGTGCACAGGGTCATTGTATCAAAAAAAAAAAGTTGGTCAAAGTTCAACCATTTCAGAAGGTAACATACTATCAAGAACCAATGGTACTGAAGGAAGACGTCCAACCTGCACTGAAGGCATTGGCAAAAGGCTATAGGAATTGATAGAATACAAAGTGAGTTATTTCAGGAAACAAGCAGTGTTGGAGGCAGTCACTAGTCTGTGCCAAAAAATTTGGAAGGCAGCTTCCTGGCCAGCGAACTGGAAGAGATCCATTTTGTACCTATTCCAAACAAACATGATCAAAAGAATGCATAAGTTATTGAAAAATATCGTAATATCATACATAAGTAAAATTTTACTGAAGATCATTCCAAAGCAGTTGCAACAGTACACTGACAGGGAACTGTCAGAAATTTAACCAGATTCAGAAGAGGACATGGAACAAGGGAAATCCTTGCTGATGTCAGATACTTGCTGAAGGCGAGTACCAGAAAGAAGTTTACTTGTGTTTTATTGGCTATACAAAGGCATTTGACTATGTGGACCATAACAAATCATGGATAACACTCTGAAAAATGAGAATTCTAGGAAAGTTAGTTGTGCTCATAAAGTACCTGTACATAGGCTGAACTACAATTGTTCCAGTAGCACAAGGGGCTATTGCATGGTTTAGTATCAAGAAAGGTGTGCATCGTTATATCCTTTTTTCATGATTATTAAATCTGTATGCTGAGCAAATAATCTCAGAGGCTGGTATATATGAATAAGAATGTAGTATCAGGATTGGAGGAAGACATTAAAAATCTGTCATATGCTGGTGCCACACCTTGCTTGGTGAAAGTGGGATTGAAGCACTTACTGACAGAGATCAAAGACAACTGCATTCATTGTGAATTATGCCCCAAAATAAAGAAAACAGAAATTTTCACACCTAGACCACTAAACAACATTATGCTTAATGAAGAAAAGATTGATGCTGTCAAGAATTTACTTTTATGTGAATCCACAGTCAACACTCACAGGAGTGATAGTTAAGAAATCAGAAGTCACATTGCATTAAGCAAATCTGCTGCAAAAGAAATTGTGAATTTTTTTTTAATTATTATAATTGAATGAAAATGTACATTCCCTGTAAATTTTCACGCCCACCTATATGCTGCTCCCACTGCTCTCCCTGCCTGGTGACAGCACACTCTTCCTCTCCGCTCCATACATCTTATCCTCCCAACAATCTCCTATCCCCTCCTCTCCACCCATTCCCCTGTCTGTAGTAAGAGGTCAGCAGGACAGCATCCTATAGATGCAAAGAACCATGAAGTGCATGCATGATCACATGGTCACTCTGTGTCATGAAGTCCAATCCATTCCTGTCTGAAGAGTTGACCTCTATTATGATTTACGGACAGAGGCAGCATCAGGGCCAGAGGCTATGCTCCCAGCAGAATTTCGAGGCCCCTGGACCATCAATTGCTATCTTTTAGTGGACATCTCAGGGTGCACCCATTTTTATTCTTATTTTGCCAGTGAGACTCAACTTTGTGAGCCCCGTCGTGGCTACCACTGGTGATGGCTAGGCACCATCCGGTTCTTCCGGTCACAAGTTGATGTAGTCACCCACCCACGTGGGTCTCTCTGTCTTCTGGGTTCTCTTTCCCCCATGTCATTTGGGTTCTTGGTGATCATCCATTCCTGCTGAGCTGTGACCATTTGCTGTACTGTCAGATAGCAGGTTGGCAGCATTTAAGACCGCAGACACCACTCACCAATGTGGGGTGCAGAAGACTCTCTTAGGAAAATGCTAGTTGTGCCAGTTGGCCTTGATGTCCCCTGAGAGTATGGTCCCAGGCCCCCCACCCCAACTACTCTGTCCCGATAAGATTGGGTTAAGATGGGAGGAGTACTCAAATTGTTTTGAAATCCAGTTAATATTGATCTTCTTTCTAATATGTGCTGTCACAGATTTCACTCAACCAAATTTCTATAAACTATCTAATCTAAACCCTCCCTTCCTCACTGTCCCTCCCTACCCTTACAGCCATCAAAGAGTCTTTTTGTCTACACATGAGTCAGTTTTTAAGTTCTTATCATAGGGGTCTTATATAATATTTATCCTTTTGTCACTAACTACTTTCACTCAGCATAATGTCCTCCAACTGAAACCAGGTTATATGTTTTGTAAAATCATCGTTGTTCTTTATCATTGCGTAGTTTTCCATTGAGTATATATACCATAGTTTGCCTATACATTCTTCTGTTGTTGGACATCTGAGTTGATTCCATCTTTTTACTATTGTGGACTTGTGCTGCTATAAACATTTGTGTCCGTGTATCGGTTGGTGTGAATGGCTTTAATTCTGTAGGATACATTTTGAGCAGTGGAATCACTGGGTCAAATGATGTATCTATATCCAGCTTTTTAAGGAAGCACCAGTTTGCTTTCCAAAGAGACTACATCATTTTGCAATTCCACCAAGAGTGTAGGAAACTTCCAATTTCTCCATAGCCTCTCCAGCATTTATTGTTTTGTGTTTTTTGAATCATGCCAACCTTGTTAGAGTGACATAGTATCTCATTGTAGTTTTGATTTGAATTTCTTTAATAGTTAATGATTGTGAGCATGTCTGCATGTGTTTTTTGGCTGCCAGGATCTCCTCTTTAGAGAAGAGTCTGTCCTCCTTTGCCCATCACATAATTGGATTATTTATCTTTTTCTTGTTGATATTTTTTAGTACTTTATAGATTATGGAGATCAAGTGTCAGTCTGACATACAGTTGCCAAATATTTTTTTCCCATTCTATAGGTGGCCTTTTAATTCTATTAATAGAGTCTTTGGATGAGCAAAAGTGTTTGGTTTTTAATATCTGTTATTACCCAAAGTAATCTACTTATATAATGCAATCCCAATACAAATTCTAGTGACATTGTTTAATGAGATGGAGAAACAAATCACCAACTTTATTTGGAAAGGTAAGAAGCCCGTATTTTCTGTTGTTTGTGATTTGTTTGACAGATTTTGAAGTCTGTCTACATTGTGTATTAAAACTTCCATTGTTGTTACTACTTTTTCTTGGAAGAGCTTTATCATTTTAGATTTGATATTTAGATCTTTTTTCCAGTATGAGTTGGTTTTTGTGTAAGGTGTGTAAGATATGGGTCTTGTTTCAATTTATTGCAGACAGGTATCCAATTTTGCCAGCATGATTTGTTGAAGAGATTGTTTTTACCCCAGCTTAATGTCTTAAGGCCTTTGTTGAATATCAACTATTCATAGGAGGATCGTGGCATCTCTGGTGTCTCAAGTCTGTTCCATTGATCTATATGTCTCTTTTTGTCCCAGTGCCAGGCTATTTTGACTACTGTGCCAGTGGAACAAGTTCTAAAGTCAGGTAGTGAGAGGCCTCCCAATGTGTTCTTCTTCAGAAGTGCTTTACTTATCTGAGGCTTCTTCCCTTTCCAGACAAAGCTGATGATTGTTTCTGCATCTCATTAAGAAATGTCCCTGGAATTTGTATTGGGCTTCCATTATATAAGCAGATTTTTTTTTGGCTAAAATAGACATATTAACAATGTTGTCTTCCTATCCATAAGCAGGGTAGGTTTCTCCATTTAAGTAAGTCTCAGTTTCTTGTAGTGAGGGCTTATAGTTCTCTTTGTAAAGAACTGTTATTTCTCTGGTTAGAATTATTCCTAGGTACTTTATCTTTTTAGGGGCTATAGTAAATGATATTGATTTGGAGGTTTCTTCATTAATAATCTCGTTGTTGGTCTAAAGAAATCCCACTGATTCACTTATGTTTATCTTGTATACTGAGACTTTGCTGAACTCTTCCATCAGTTTGAGTAGTTTACTTATGGATTCTCTGAGTATGCAATCATATCATCTGCCGTTAGGGAGATTTTTACTTCTTCTTTGCCAGTGCAGATGCCCTGTGTTTCTTGGCCTTGTCTAATTGCTCTGGCTAGAACTTCTAGTACATTGTTGAATAAAAGAGGTGAGAGTGGGCATCCTTGTCTAATTCCTGTTCTCAGGGGAAACTGTTTCAGTCTCTCTCCAATCAGGATGATGTAGGCAGTTGGCTTTGTATAAATGGCCCTTATTGTGTTGAGGAATTTGCCATCTATTCCTACTTTGCTGAGAGTTTTTGGCATGAATGGGTGTTGGACTTTATCAGATGCCTTTTCTGTATCAAATTTCTGTATCAATAGACAAAATCACATTCTTGTCTTTTGTGTTATTTATGTGGTTGATCACATTTATTGTTTTTCTGATGTTGAACCAGATTTGCACCCCTGGTATGAATCCAACTTGGTCATGATGGATTATTTTTTATATATGCTGTTACACTCTATTGGCAAGAATTTTGTTGAAGACTTTTGCATCTAGATCCATAAGTGATATTGGTCTGTAGTTCTCCTTTTTTTGTTGGATCTTTCCCTGGCTTTGGTACCAGGGTTATGCTGGGTTCATAGAATGAGTTTGGGAGTACTTAATCCCTTTTATACTGTGAAATAGTCTCAGTAGTATTGGAGATAACTCTTCTCTAAAAGCTTGGTGGAATTCTGCAGTGAAGCCATCTGGGGGCGGGTTTCTTTTGGTTGGCAGTTTTGGATGACCTTTTCAATCTCTTCCTTTGTGATGCATTTATTAAGTTGTTCTGCTTCACTTTGTGATATTTTCAGTACGTGATACGAATCAAGGAATTTGTCCATTTCCTCTAGGTTTTCAAATTTGTTAGAGTATGGACTTTCATGGTATTTTGTTACAAAATTTTTGATTTTTGTTGGATCTGTTACGACAACTTACCTCTCATTTCTTCTTTGGATTGTTTCCTGTTTTTCTTTAGTAAGTCTAAGCAATGATTTGTCAATTTTATTGATCTTTTAAAAAAGCTAGCTTTTGGTCTTTTCAAGTTTTTCAATTGTTCTTTATTCTCTAATTCGTTTAGTTCTGCTCTGTCTTTATGGTCTATTTTCTTATGGTGCCAGAGGAGTTCCTCTGTTGTTTTACTTGTTCAATCCATAGGGTTAGTTCTTTGGTTTGATTTTTTTCTTCCTTCCAGATGTGTGCATTTATGGAGGTAAACTGACCCCTGAGCAATGCTTTGGCTGTGTCTTGTAGGTTCTGTTAGGAAGTGTTTTCATTCTCATTGGAATCCATAAATTTCTTTATTTCATTCTTGATTTCTTCTATAACCATTGTCTTTTTGAGCAAGATGTTATTTAGTTTCCGTGAGTTGCACTTTCTGTTATTCATTTTGACTTTTGTGTCTTTATGATCTGAGAAGATGCTTTGCATTAATTTAATGGTATAGATTTTGTTGAGAATTGCTTTATGTCCTAACACATGGTCTGTTTTGGAGAATGTTCCATGTGCACTGGAGGAGAAGGTGTAATTGTCCGTTGATGGATAGAAAGTTCTGTATATGTTGTTGATGTCTAGTTGGTTAATTGTGGCAATAAGGTCTTCTGTGTCTTTACTGAGATTTTTTTCTAGGCAACCTATCCTATATTGAGAATGACGTGTTTAAGCCTACCACTATTATTGTGGAGTGATTTGTCTCATTTTTTAGTGTAGCTAGTGTTTCTTCAACGTATTTAGGTGCTCTAATATTATGTGTGTAAATATTTAATATTGTTAAGTCCTGCTTGTGTATTGAGCCTTTCAGCAATAAATGGTATCCATCCTTGTCCACCGTGGTGGATTTTACATTAATAGCTATTTTATCTGAGATTAGAATTGGCATTCCTGCTCTTTGTGTACTGTTAGCTTGGTATATATTTTTCCATCCTTTAATTTTCAGTTTGTCCCTATTTTTAAGTCTAATTTGAGTTTCTTGTAGGCAACATATAGATGGATCATGTCTTTTGCTCCAAGATGTCACTCAATGTCTCTTTACTGAAGTGTTCAGTCTATTCACATTCAATGTAATTATTGATAGGTATGGATTTAGTGCTGTCCTTCTGACATGTTTATTTCTGTTTTGATGCTTTCTCTGTTGTTCTTATTAATCTATTCTGGGACATTCGTCTTTGTAAGTTGAGTTTTCGCCTTTTCGGGTTGGTTTTGTGGTTGTTGAGACTCCTGTATTACGTTTCTTGATTGGATATGTTGCATCTTTATTGTGCTTTATGGTGCCCCGATGATCCCCCTTCATAAACTATGTATAAGCCCAATTTTAGTTATTACCAGTCTTATTAACTTCCTCTCCATCTGCAAGGACTATAACTACTTTAGTACATACCTCTGTTTAAAGTGATGACATCATAGTTTTCGTGATATGATCACTGGATAATTTCTTTCACTATTATAGGTTTGATTGAGTTTGGAGCCTTCCCTAACTAAGTAGGTTTCTGGGTGAAGTGTCCTGTATTTGCTTCTGAAATAGAGCATTAGTGCTTTTGTCTTCTAAGCCAAGAGATTCTTTCAGCGTTTCTTGTAGTTTTGGTTTGGTTTTTACAAAGTCTCTGAGTTTCTGTTTATCTGCAAATGTCTTAATTTCATTTTCATATTTGGAAGATAGTTTTGCAGGATATATAAATCTTGGTTGAAAGTTCTTCTCCTTCAAGTCTTTGAGTATGTCATGTCACTGTCTCTGTGCCAGTGTTGTTTCTGCTGAGAAATCTGACAAAAGTCTACAGGGTTTCCCTCTGAATGTTAGCTTTACTTTGAGTCTTACTGCCTTTAAGAGTTTCTGGTTATGTTTCACTTTATTCAGATAGGTTACAGTATGTCCTGTAGTCCTTCTTTTGAGATCTGTGTTGAGTGGTGTTCAGTATCCATCTTGGATATCTATATTGTCTTCTTTCCTAATTTCTGGGAAGTTTTCTGTCAGCATCTCAGTACCACTACTCTCTGTGTTCTCAAGTGTTTAGTCCTGTTCAGGAACTCCAATTAGTCATAAATTTTTCCACTTAATAGAGTCCCACTTGCTTCTTCATTTTTCTTGTTTCTTTTTTCTGATTTCTCCTCATAGAAGCTGGAGTCAGTAGCTCTGTCTTCCAAGTCAGAAAGCCTCTTTTCCATTTGTTCCTTTCTGTTTTCTTGACTTTGAATTGAAGTTTCTGTGTCTTTGATTTTGTTCTTGATCTGCTGAATTTCGGAGTACTGGTGTTCCATCAGATTGGACAGCTTACTTAATTTTTCTTTTTGCTCTGCTGCATTTTGTATAAGGTCTAGGAGGGCTTTTTATATAATCATTTTGTATTTACCTTCCATTAGTTTCAGAAAGGTTTCTTGGTCTGGGAAGTTCTGTGGTTGTTTGTTTTGGGGGCCTTCTGAAGCCATGGGTGATTTCTTGGTTATGCTTTTATCCAGAGTTTATTGCTTTTGGGGCATCATGTAAGTCAGTAGAGGGTGGGAGATATGCTGTGAGGATGGCCCACAGTTGTTTCTCTAGGCCATCTTAAAGTGAAAGATAAAAGGCTTTTGATAACTTCCAAAATCAGTCAGGTTTTCAGGTGTACAAGTCCCTCTTCCCAGCTGGCAAAGTAAGCACCTCTGTATCAAACACCAGATGTTATAAACCAGTTCAATATAGAGAAAATCTAGTGCCCTGCTGGCCTCTGCTGTCGGGCCCCAGCCTTAGGTGACAATGTGTATAATACTGCTTTATTGCCCGAAAAGCTCTCTCTGGGCAGGTGCTGCCTCCTAGCCTAGAATTTAGGTCTCTCTGAGGCCTCCGTATGGGTATATCTGCCTCCCAGTGGAACAAGATGTTTAAGCTCCCTGCCTGCCTCCATACAGGCTACTTAATGATTGAGGCAGAAAGAGAGGCCAAAGATGCCAAGATGCACAGTGTCGAAAGCTGGTCTCTAAAAATATGGCAATTTTGCCTACTGATCCCACCAGCAGTGTGTCTTGGATTAGCTGCTAGTCAATTCCCAGCTTTGCCAGCTGGCTAAGAAAGAGAAAAAAAGTTAAAATGATGAGTTATCTTCGGTCCATAAAAGCCAGCACTCACCAAGAGTGAGGGTCATCAAAAGAGAGGAGGTTTTCTGTTCAGTGGTATGAAGTCCAAATTAACAGCCCTATGCTGTATCCTAGGGCTCACTAGGTGTCCAGAGGTCTCCATTTAATTATCAGTTCAGATCTTGGTTTCCGGAGGGATTTAGAGAGTCATGGGTTTAGCCCACCATCTTGACTCTGCCCTCTCAATTTTTAAAGTTTTAAAAAGCAAAGATGTCACCTTGAAAACTAAGGTATACTGGACCCACAGCAGGGTGTTTGCAGTCACCTTGTACACATATGAAAGTTCGACAACAAATAAGGAATATCAAAATATATTGATGTCTTTAGATTGTGGTGTTAGTGAAAAATACTGAGTGTGCTATGAACTGCCAGAAGAAGCAATGAATCTGTAGCCAGAACTATAGCGAGAATATTTCTTGGAAGAACAGATGATGAGACTTCATCTCACATACTTCGGACATATTATCAGGGAGGTCCAAACCCTCTTTGAGAAGGGCATCATGATTTGTAAGGTCAGGGGCCAGCAAAAAAGTGGAAGACCCTTAACAAAATGGACTGATGCAGTGGCTGCAACAATGAACTTAAACACAATAACAAATGAGAGGATGACATATGCTTGGATAGTATTCCATTCTGTTTTACATAGGATTGTTATCAATTCTAGGAGTTTGTATGGCACCTGATGACAATTGCTACAAACATAAAGATAATTGGGAAGGAATATGGATAGTTGCATTTGGAAAGTAGGAATGTGAACCTTTTTCTCAACTAAAGTTTCAATAGAACCCTCTACTGCTATGCTACACAACTGGAAAGTTGTGACACAGATATGAAACAATGGGTCCAAATAAAAAACTCAAGTGTTGAGTCTCAACAAGAATTGAATAAAATCTATGTATAAGATGGACTGTGGCAAAGGAGGCATTTATTTCCTCTCTCAGTGAAAAATGGTTGATCATAAACTCTAAAAAGATTAAAAATATATAATCAAGCAAAGTAAAATGTGCTATAACACTAAGCAGCAAGTTGTCAATAAGTAAAACAAGTTATATCAACATTGTATATTCAGTATCTTAGGAAACTGCTAAAAGTTTTATATGTATGTACATTACTCCACTTGATTCTGCAATTAAGTATACTGCAATAGTCACCAAATTATAGTCTCTGCTTATTATTTTTTGCTTTTTCTTTAATATTTTATTATATTTTTGGTGAAAATATACACAGCAAATCACACTTCCTTTCAAAAATTTCGACACATAACATTTAGTGACATTGATTATGGTCTTCACATTGTGTCAGCAATCTCATTATTTTTGTTCTAACTGTTTCCTAGCTCTCTGGTCTTCTCATCAATGCTTTAGAGTAACTATTGTCCATTTGGCTTCATATAGTTAATTATGTAAAAGAATGCACTAATCAAAACTACTGTAACCCCAAAAGGCTAACACTAATGAAAAAAAAAAATTAGTAACTGTTGGAGAGGCTGTGAAGAGACTGAAACACTTATACACTGATGGTAGAAGTATAAAGTTGGAATCAATTTGGCACTTTCTTAAAATGCTAGAAATAGAAATATTGCATGGCCCAGCAATCTTATTTGTTGAATAAATCCTGGAGAAATAAGGGCTGTCACAAATGGATACATACACATCAATATTTATTTCAACAGTGTCTGCGATAGCAAAAAATAGAATCAACCTAGTGTCCATCAACAGGTGAATGGATAAACAAATTATAGTATACGTGTTAGAATAGTATACAATAATAAAGAACAATAGTAAATTTGGTAAACATAACGTGGAGGAATCTGGAAGGCCAAGTGAAATTAAACCAAAAAACCCACTGCCGTTGAGTCAATGCTGACTCACAGTGACCTTATAGTTCAGGCTAGAACTACCGCATAGAGTTTCCAAGAAGTGCCTGGTGAACTTGAACTGCCAAACTTTGGGTTAGCAGATACAGCACTTAAGCACTGTGTCACCAGGGTTTAGTCAGTTGAGAAAGGACAAATATGAGACTACTATTATAAGACTAGACTCAAGAATTGGTTTAAACACAGAAAAAACATTCTTTGATTGTTACAAAGATGGGTAGGGAGGAAAAGGGATACTCATTAATTATAAAGAAGATGAAAATCAGTTAGGTGAATGGAGGGAAAACACACAGAAGGGAAGAAGTCAACACAACTGGAATAAATGTAAAATTAAGAAATTGACTGAAGTCTTCTAAGGACAGAGTAGCAGGGCCAAGGGGCTGTGGACAAGGGTTTCAATTGGCATAACAAAGTTTTTTTAATGAAAGTATTCGTTCCATTTTCGTAAGTAGCACCTGTGTCTTAAAAATTAGCAAGCAACTGTTTAAGAAGCACCAACTAGTCCTGAACCACTTGGAGAAGAGGAGAGTGAAGAGCACCAAAGACATCAGGAAATAGGAGTTCAAGAGACAGAAAGGGCCACATCAGCGTGAGACCAGAAAAATATGATGTTGCCTGGCTACCACCAATGACTGCTGTGACAGGGAATACAATATAGAGGTCCTGATGCAGAAGACAAAAAAATGAGAATTCAAACTCTATTATAATGATCAGCTTTGATGGTCTGAAAGACTGGAAGGTCGCTGGAGGTCATGGGCCCTGGACCCTCTGTTAGCCCAGAATTAAAACCATTCTCAAGGCCAACTCTTCAAACAAACATGTAAGACATAAAGCGATACTGGTAAGAGTGTGCTACTTTGTGTAAGTAGATGCATGAGGCTAACTGAGCTGCTTCTTTTAAGAGGTGAGATGAGAGGACAGAGAGGGACAGGAGCTGGTTGAATGCACAAGGGAAATACAGGGTGGAAAGGAGCAGTGGGCTGTCACAGGGTGGGAAGAGCAACTAGAGTGAAATAGCAATGTGTGTAAGTTTTTGTATGACAAATTGGATTGTAAACTTTCACTTAAAGCACAAAACGTATTTTAAAAAAATAATAAAAGAATTCAGTACTTAAGGATGACATTCTTTAATTTTTGAGCTAGCCTGTTCCTTAGTTAGAAGATAATTTCAAGGAGTAGTTTTATTTCAGGGTTTGAGGAGGCTCTTAGGGCAGTCATCTCAGGAATTCCCCCGGTCTCAGTTGGTTTATTAAGTGCGGATGGTTTCAGAATTGGAAGTTATGTTCTGCATTTTTTTATTCCTCTTCTATCAGTATCCATCTGTTGTGTCCCTGTTCATAATGTGAAGTAGTGGTAGCCAGACACTGTTATGTCCTTCTAGTTTCAGTTGTTCATGAAGATAATTAGTCTTGTATTCCATTTCCTTCTCTGATTCTTAGGTTTCCTTCTTGTTCTTTTGCTCCAGAAAGAGAGATACTACTTATTGGTTTATGTATAGTTAGTGTATAAAATACAAATATTTGCAACTTCTTCAATGTAAAATTAGCTATGCAGTGAGTAAAACTTGGAGAGTAAAAGTGGGGAAAACATATAGTAGCTTAGAGGATAAGTCGTGTATCCTCAGTTTACAAAATGGAAAATCAAGAGGTTGCATCTATAGTTGATATATTATATTATTTAAATATATTATTTTAAAGATGTAGATGTAACTTTAAAATATATTATTTAAAGATGTAGATGTAACTTTAAAGTTAAAACATGTAGATCTAAAGTTATCAAGTAAAAAAAGAAAGAAACCCACTGCCATTGGCTACATAGTGACTCTAGAACAGAGCAGAACTGCTCTGTAGGGTTTCCAAGGTTATCGTCTTCTTGAAAGCTCACTGCTGTTTCTTTTCCTTGGAGAGCTGTTGGTGGCTTCAAGCAGCCGATCTTTTGATTAGCAGCTAAGTACTGTAACCACTGCACCACCAGTGAGGTTAACACTATGAGGTTAACACTGTGCCAAATTCTGCTAACATATAGGGTGGATTTTGCCACTACAATGGTATAAAATTCTTTTCTTTTAAGTTTTTGTTTTTCAGTTTGAGTTTCAGTGAACATACAAGAAGTAACTCGCAGAATTCGGACCACACCCAGTTTTCTTACATCTGGCCTGATTCCACAGAGTTACAGGAGTTTCCTTGTAGATGCTGCAGTTAAAAGATAATACAAAAAGAAAAAACTGAAAAGCAGTATGATATTTATGAGGAAGTGGAGTTATTAATTTTTTGAGGAACTGATTTACCACAGTATTTTCCATAACAGCTATGCCATTTTGCATTTCCAAAAGCAGTGAGTAAGGATTCTAAGTTCCCCAATTTCTAACATTTGTTTTTTATTCACTTTTTTATTTTTTAATCTTACCAACCCTAAACCAAACCCATTGCTATGTAGTCAATGCCAAGTCATAGCAATCCTGTAGACCAGAATAGAACTGCCCCAGAGTTTCCAAGAAGTTCCTAGTGGATTTGAACTACAGACCTGTGGGTCAGCAGCTGAACTATTAACCATTATACCATCAGGGCTTCTTTAGCTACTGTACTGGGATTGAAATAGTATCTCAGTATGGTTTTGATTTGCATCTTTTATTTATTTATTTGTCTATTTAGCTGTCTATTTATTTATTTACTGTGATTGAGTGCAAGCATACAATCCAGTTTAAATATGCATGTCTGCCTATGTGCGGCTCCTACTGCTCTCCTTGCCCAATGACAGCACACTCCTCCTTTCTGTTCTATACAGGTCATATCATAACAATCTCCTGTCCCCTCTTCTCCACCCTCTCCACTCCCCTCTAGTAAGAAGCCCTTAGGACGACCTCCTATAGATGCATAGAACCATAAAGTGCACACGTGATATGGTCACTCTGTATCGCTGAGTCCAATCTATTCGTGTCCAAGGAGTTGACCTCAGTAAAGATTTATGAGCAGAAGTGGCATCAGGCCTAAGAGCCATGCTCCCAGGGGAACCCCCAGGCCTTCAGACCATCACTTTTGGTCTTTTAGTGGAGTTCTCAGGGTGTACCTGTTTTTGTTCTTGTATTGCCACTGGAACTCAACTTTGTAAGCCCCATCATGGTTGTCACTCTGTCACTAGTGGTGGCCAGGCACCATCTGGTTCTTCTGGTCACATGTTGATATAGTCACCCATTCACATGGGTCTTTCTGTCTTCTGAGTTCTCTTTCCCTCATGTCATTTTGGTCCTTGGTAATCATCTGTTCCTGCTGAGTTGGGACCATTTGGTCTATCTCAGATGGCAGCTTGGTATTTTTTAAGACCCCAGATGCCACTCACCATCTGGGGTGGCAAAGACTCTCTTAGCAATAATGCCAAATGGCTTCAATGTCCCCTGAGATGATTTGCATCTTTTTTATGGCTAATGAGATGTGAGCATCTTTTCATATATTTGATGACCATTTGAATGTCCTCTTTGGTGACATTTCTAGTCAGTCCCTTTGCCTGTTTTGTGATTGTGCTATTTATCATTTTGTTGTCAAGTTTTTGAAGTTTTATGTGTTATATTACTTATTAGATTCTTATTGGATATATGGTTTCTGAACATATTCACTCAGAATAGTCTTGAAGCACACAGTGATAAATGATACATAATAAAGTTAAATAGGATATTATTTTTAAAATGTACCTCAGAAATCTTTTAATTAAGCTCAGGATTTGGAATCATGAATTTTTGAGGAAGGTGGTCAAAATTGAAGCTTTTCAGTGAGATAAGATGTTGAAAATTGTATTGGATTAATAGTTTAAAATAGTCTGTGGTTTAGTTTTCATTCATTCAAAAAATCACATGGATATGATGGCATAAGGTACTGTATTAGATATTTGGGAAATGCAAGCATAAATATATTTTGACCACTAATGTGACCAATACCCAGTACAGGTCAGCATACAGTTTAAAATTTGCTTAAGTATGGATTTGTTATGTATTGTAAGTTTTCCTAAGTAGATTCAGTAGTAAAGATGTCTTTCCCTAGGGTAAAGTTAATTTATCTAACTTAAATTTAAAAAAAAAGACAGCATGGAGACACAACCAAAAAACTTCCTACTTATTTTTTTTTTTATGACAGAAAGTACCCAACAGATTGATAACAAGAACTTCTAAAACTTTTACTTTCTGAATATGAATATTTGTGGAATATAATTCTCCTGGAAAAGACAATATGATGTTCTGAACTAAAGGAACCTATTAAAAAATACCTCCAAAACCCATTGCCATTGAGTCAATTCTGACTCATAGTGACCCTATAGGACAATAGTACAATTGTCCCATAGCATTAAAAAGGAGCAATTGATGGATTCAAACTGATGACCTTTTGGTTAGTAGCCTTGGCATTTAACTGCTATTCTGCAAGGGACCTACATAACAAAATCATGCAAGTTCACAAGGGCTTGAAGTACTCAAACAGAAAACAAGTATGTTGTGTTCTGAGAGGAGAGGAAGAGATGGAGAGAAAAGGAATATTATACATATAACTTTTTATCCCTGCTTAAGTAGAGCAACTTAAAATCAGTGAGAATTTTCTCTTATTTATTTGTTTTTATTGTGATTCAGTGAAGTATAGAATCCAAATCAATTTTGCATGTCTGCCTATCTGTGCCTCTTATGCTCTCCTTATCCAATGACATTTTATGCTTGCCCCATCCTCTTAACAAGCTCCTGCTCTCTCCTCTCCATGCTTTTCTCTCCCATCCAGAAAGAGACCAGTAGGACAGTCTGCTATAAATGCACAGAACTATACAGTACACCCACCATATGGTCACGTTGTGTCCCCAATTCTAGTCCATTTTTGGCCAAAGTGTAGACCTCAGTAGTGTTTTCTAGACTGAGACAGCAGCAAGTCTAGGGGCCATGCTCCTAAGCAGGTCCTTTGGGCCATCAGACTACCATTTATGGTCTCTTAGTAGAGTTCTTGAGCTGACCCCCTCTTTTTGTCATGTTGCCACAGAGACTCAACTTTGTGTGCCCCATCATGGATTTCTTTGGTGGTGGCTAGGCACCATCTGGTTCTTCTGGTCACATGGTGATACAGTATCCCATTTACATCAGTCCTTCTGTCTGCTGTGGGTTTTTTTCCTTTTGTCTTTGTTGTTCTGTTCCAGCTGAGTTGGGACCATTTGGTGTATCTCAGATGGCAGCTTGCTAGCTTTTAAGACCTGAGATGCCACTTCCCAGTATGGAGTGCAGAAGACTCCTAGCAATAAGCTAGTTGGGCCAATTAGTCTTGATGTCCAAATCATGGTCCCCAGACCCTTGCCTCTGCTACTCTATTCTTGCAATATTGGGTTAGGAGAAGAGTTATCAGTTTATGTTGAAGGCCAGTTAAGTTTATCTTCTTTCTACTGTGTGCTGTCACTGCTTTCACCCAAGCAATTTTCCATGAACTATCTAATGTATGACCAGCCCTGTCCATCCCTCCCCATCCTTGCAGCCATCACATAAGTCTGTTTTTAGTAGGGATCTCATACAATATTTGTCCCTTTGCCACTGACTGATTTCACTCAGTCTAATGTCTTCCAACTGAAACCCAATTATGAGCTATTCCCTAAAATCATTATTGTTCTTTATCATTGCATAGTGTTCCATTGCGTATATGTACCAGAGTTTATTCATTCATCTGTTGATAGGCATCTGGGTTGATTCCATCTTTTTGCTATTGTGAACAGTGCTGCAGTGAACATTTCTGTCCATGTGTCTGTTCATGTCACAGCCTTTGCTTCTGTAGGATGAATTCTGAGCAGATTACTGCACCAGGTATTATATCTATTTCCAACTTTTTAAGGAAGTGCCAGATTGCTTTCCACAGAGGTTGTACCATTTTGTAATCCCACCAGCAGTGTAGGAGAGTTCCCATTTCTCCACAGCCTCTCCAGCATTGGTTGTTTTGTGGGTTTTGGATTATGGCCAACTTTGTTGGTGAGAGAGGGTATCTCATTGTAGTTTTGATTTCAATTTCTCTGATAGCTAATGATTGTGAACACTTCCTCATATGTCTTTTGGTTGCCTGGATGTCCTCTGTGGTGAAGTGTCTGCCCATCTCCTTTTCCTATCACTTAATTTTCCTTGTTGATATTTTGCAGTACTTTGTAGAATATGGAGATCAGACATCAGTCCAACGTGTAGTTCTCCATTTTTTTTTTCCTGTTCTGTAGGTGGTCTTTTAACTCTTTTGATAAAGCCTTTGGATGAGCAAAAGGGTTTGATTCTTAGTAATTCCCATTTATCTGTTTTTTCTTCTGCTGATTGTGCTTTGTCTGATTTTGAAGTCTGTCTAAACTGTATATTAGAACTTCTACTGTCGACCCTATTTTTTCTTGCATGATCTTTATCATTTTAGGTTTGATACGTTGGTCTTTGATCCATTTGCATTTAGTTTTTGCATAAGGTGTGGGATATGGGTTTTGGGGTTTGATTCAGTTTTTTTTTTTTTTTTTTTCTTTTTGGCAGATGGATATCCAATTTTGCCAACACCATTTGTTAAAGAGATTGTTTTTAACGCCACTTTACAATCTTAGGCTCTTTGTCAAATATCAACTGTTCATAACAGCATGGTGGCATCTCTGGGGTCTCAACTCTGTTCCATTGTTCTATATATCCTTTTTTTGTGCCAGTAAAAGGCTGTTTTGACTACTGTAGCTGTAATGTAATAGGTTCTAAAGTCAGGTAATGTGAGGCCTCCCACTGTGTTCCTCTTCTTCTTTAGTGATTTCCTTATCCAGGATTTCTTCCCTTTCCAAACCAACTTGGTAATTTGTTTCTCCATCTCATTAAAAAAAAGAAAAAGAAAAAAAGACACTGCCATTTGTATTGGGATTCCATTGTATATGTAGATCACTTTGAGTAAAATAGACATTTTCATGATGTTAAGTGTCCTATCCATGAGCAGGATAGGTTTCTCCATTTATGTAAGTCTCTTTTAGTTTCTTGAGGTAAGATCTTGTAGTTCTCTCTGTATAGGTCTCTTATTTCTCTAGTTAGATTTATTCTTAGGTATTTTATCTTCTTGGAGTCTATAGTAAATGGTAGTGATTTGATCATTTCTTCTTTGATGATCTGCTTGTTGTAAAGGAATCCTACTTATTTACTTATGTTTATCTTATATCCTGATACTTTGCTGAATTCTATTATTTCCAGTGGTTTACTTACGGATTCTTTAGGATTCCCTGTATATACAGTCATATTGTCTGCAAATAGTGAGTTTTACTTCTTCTTTGCTAATGCGGATGACCTTTATTTCTTTGTCTTGTCTAATTTCTCTGGCTAGCACCTCTAGTACAATGTTGAATAAAAGTGGTAGAGAGAGGGTATCCTTTTCTAGTCCCTGTTCTCAAGAGGAATTCTTTCTGTCCCTTGTTATTCACAAAGATGTTTAAGTGGTTGGCTTTGCATAGATGCCCCTTATTGCATTGAGAAATTTCCCTTCTGTTCCTATTTTGCTGAGAGCTTTTACCATGAATGTGTTGGACTTTGTAAAATGCTTTTTCTGCATCAATTGACAAAATCAGGTGATTTGTATTCTTTGTGCTGTTTGTGTGGTTGATTACATTAATTGTTTTTCTGATGCTTAACCAGCCTTGCATCCCTGGTAGGAATCCAACTTGGTCATGGTGAATTATTTGTTTGATATGCTGCTGAATTCTTTTGGCTAGGATTTTTTTTGAATATTTTTACATCTAGGTTCATGAGTGATATTGGTCTATAATTTTCTTCTTTAGTGGAGTCTTTTCCTGGTTTTGGTATTAGGCTTATGCTGGCTTCACAGAATGAATTTGGGAGTATTCCATCACTTTCCATGCTATGAAATAGCTTTAATAGTATTAGAGTTAACTCTTCTCTGGATGACCTTTTATTATTGAAAGTGGACTGTTCATGTCTCCAACTATTATTGTGAGTGGTCTGTCTCATTTTTTATGTTGTCAGTGTTTGTTTGATGTATTTAGATGCTGTGGTATTGGGTGTATAAATATTTAATATTGTGATGTCCCACTTCTGTATTGAAACTTTCAACAATAAGTAGTGTCCATTCTTGCCCACGATGGTGGATCTTACACTAAAGTCCATTTTATTTGACGTTAGTATTGCCACACCTGCTCTTCTTCGTATGTTGTTTGCTTGGTATATGTTTTTCCATCCTTTGATTTGCAGTTCATATCTTTGAGTCTTACGTGTATTTCTTGTAAGCAACATATAAATGGAGCGTGTCTTTTGATCCACGATGTCATTCATTGTCTCTTTATTGGACTATTCTGGCCATTTATGTTCAGTGTAATTATTGATAAGTGTGTGCTTGATACTGTCATTTTGATGCATTTATTTTTGTGGTGTTGATGTTTTCTATGTTTTTCTTAATATTTTATTCTGGGTTATTCTTTATGGGTTGAATTATCATCTTTTTCAGTGTTGGTTTTGTGTTTGTTGAGACTTTTGTGTTATGTTTCTGTTTTGATAGGTCAAATTGTTATTTTGTTTTACAGCTATCCCTGTGATCCCCCTTACTATTCTAAGTTTAAGCTTGACTTTAACTTCTGCATATCTTTTTACTTTGCTCCCCATCTGAAAGGGCTGTACCTACTGTAATATATCCCTCTTTTTGGTGTGGTGGTGCCATAATTTTTGTGTTATGATCACTGGTTTCCTTCTTTTAATAATGTAGTTTTGATTGACTTCCCTAAGTGAGTAGGTTTCTGTATGCTGTGTGCTGCATTGCCTCCTTCGGTATACACTTAATGTTTTTGTTCTTTTAAGCAAAGAACTTATTTCAGTATTTCTTATAGTTTTGGTTTGGTTTTTACTGTGTCTTTAAGCTTCTGTTTATGTGTGAGTATCTTAATTTTACTGTCATATTTGAGAGAAATTTTTGCAGGTTATATAATTTTTGGTTGGAAGTTTTCTTCCTTCCAAGCTTTTAATGTGTCATCCCCTTGCTTTCATGCCAACATTGTTTCTGTAGAGAAGTTAGAAAAATCCTGCAGGGTTTCCCTCTGAATGTTAGCTTGGCCTTTAAGAGAATCTGTTTATGTTTTATTTAGTTTTATTAAGCTTGATTATAACATGACTTGATGTCTTCCATTTGGGATCTGGTTTTTGAGGTGCTCAATATATGACTTGTATGTCTATATTCTCTTTCATAATTTCAGGGAATTTTTCTGCCAGAAAATCTACAGCAATGTTCTCTGTATTTTCATCTATCTCTCCTTGTTCAGGAACTCCAATTATTTGTAGATTATTCCTCTTAATAGTGTCCCACATGTTTCTTAATGCTTCTTCACTTTTCTTATTTCTTTTCTCTAATTTCTTCTCATAGATGCTGATGTCAGTTGCTCTGTCCTCAAGGTCACTAAGTCTGACCTTCAGATCCTCAATTCTGCTCTTTTGGTTTTGGATTGAATTGTCTAATTCTGTAATTTTGTTATTGATCTGCTGGATTTCAGATCATTGATGTTCCATTAGATCAGGTAGCTAATTTAATTTTGCATTTTGTTCTGCTGCATTTTGTTTAATCTCTAGGAGTGTCCCATAGATAATTCTTTTATATTTGACTGCCGGTAGTTTCTGGAAAGTTTTCTGATTGCTTATTTTGGTAGTTTTCTGGATCTATAGTGGACTGCTTCTTTAAATGGTTGGCCATGGTCTGTTGTCTGTCTGCCACTGAGAAGCTGTTTGATTTCTCTGGTGTTACCTGAATAGGAGTTGAGGCATAGTTCTAAGAGAGGAGTTGGTCTACTGCTATCTCTTAATTACTCTAGTGATTGGCCCCAGGTGGACTCCGGGGTGGCCTACTCTGCCTCTTGGTTGGTGAAGATGGTGCCCTACTCACAGAGTCTTCAGGGGATGTCACCCAACCCTATGATGTGGATCTATGAAGGGTGGAAGAGATGCTGCCGGGCCTCGCAGCAGTTCTCCAGGTGGTCTTATTTAAAAGGGTGCATTACTTCTAAGCAGGGAGGTCTCTAACTGCTGAAGAAAACAAGCCCTCAGGTGTAGCAGGCCTCACATTTCAGCTGACAGCAAAAGTACTTTATAGGCCATCTTCCGATGCTATGACATGGTGCAAAGTAGGGAGAGGTTTGGGTCTTCCACTTATCCTCTGCCAGGCCCCACCCAAGAATTTCGACACAAATTGTCTCAAATGCAGCTTTTCTACTAGAGAAGCAATTGCTAGATGGGCTGCTGCTGTGTTTGAGAGTCAGCTGCAGCTAAGACCCCTGGCTGGGTGACTCCGCACCCCAGCCAATCAATACTGTATCCTGGCCGAGCTGTTCTTCCTGCCCTGAAAGTGCAGAGTTTGTGGCCTGGCTCAGAAAAGAGAGGGTGGAGGGGCTATAGTGCCCTTAGTTAGCAGGCAGGCTCTCAATAAGTGTCTATCCCATGCACTGCCTCTCTGCTGCACTGTATACTGTTTACTTAAGCAGTGCCATTCAGTGTATTTTTTTGGTTCATGCCTAGTCCCACCTTCTGGATAATAAAGTGTCAGTACCTACAGTCCTGCAAAATGGTGAGTCGACAGAAGCAGGGGTCAGCAGCCACTGGCTCATCTTTGAGAGGGGTAGTTTAGTCTGTGATTGGTGCTGAGTCAAATCTGACAGTACTATGCCAGTTCCTAGGGCTCCGTGTATGTCCACTCTCTGTTCAGTTATCATACTAGGTCTTAGTTCTCAGAGAGAATTGAGGAAATGTGTCTAGTCTGCCATCTTGGTCCCATCTCCAGAAATTATTTTCTTAATAAAGGAGTTACGGAGCTGAAAATGTGGTATAATTATGATAAATTAATTTTTTCACCTGATATATTAAAAAAAATTGATGATAATTCAGAGTTGCTATTGTTTGGTTGTTGTTTATGATAATTCTGTTTGAATTTAGTGTAATGGCATAGTGGTTAAGAGCTAGACTGCTGTGCAAAAGGTCAGCATTTCAAATCTACCAGCCCCTCCTTGGAAATCCTATGGGGTAGTTTTACTGTATTTTGTTTTGTTTTGTTTTTGTTTTTGTGTTATAGGGTCACTGTCAGTCGGAATTCACTTGATGGTAATATATATATATATATTTAATTTAGTGTACATTGCAGAAAAATCATATGGGAGTTAAGGAAGGAGAAACCAACATCATAGCAGTGAATTTAGCTCACCTTCATCTGCAGTCAGGAAACCCTCGTGGTGTACTGGTCAGGTGCTATCTCTGTTAACCAAAACACTGGCAGCTTGAATCTGCCAGATGCTCCTTGGAAACTATGGAACAAGCTTGTCTGTGTCATAGGGTCGCTATGAGTCAGAATTGACTCAATGACAGTGGGTTTGGGTTTTTTGCATTTTCAAATACAGTCAGACTTTCAAATTTAACTTTTGAGCTTTCTTTCCTTCCTTCTTAGAATAGATCCTTTTCAAAATAGTGTTCATTGTGTCTGTTCACAGCATTTATCTATCCTCTTCCCTTGAATAGTGATTTTTTTTTTTTTTTTGCTTCCTAAGAATGACAAACAGCTCTCCAGTTCCATCTAGTGGTAGAAAACTGATTATCACTTTTATATTGTATTTGCAACCACTTTTTAGAACTCAGGTTTCTGTTCTGATATCTGATAACATAAGAAGTCTGCCATTTAACAGTAGAACTTCTCCTAGTAGACTGAGGTGGTTTAATTTTGTGTTTAACTCTCCTATCTAAAATTCTTTAATATCTTTCCATGTAGATAAGAAAATTTATACTTACATGTCCATTCTGTCTGCAGACTAGCAACAATTAATGTTCATTCAAAGTTCTGTGGCTGTTTCTTTTTCTCATTTGACGTGTTGGAAGATTCTGCACATGTCAATCCTCTCCATACCCTATGAATTACAATTGCATTTCCAATGACAAACACAGAACTTATCAAAAGTATTGCTTTGGCCTATAGTTGAGTCGGATCCTACTTAATGGCAGTGGATTTGGTTTGGTTTTTATAGCAGATAAGTGATAGGTTCTTGACATTGATAGTAAAGGCAAGATTGTAATACTAACATTTTAATATTTAAATAAAGTAGAATTTCAGACCACATGTGAATCAGTGTTATTCAAGTGAGTTATGCAGAAAAGTACATTGTAAAGTATATAGAAACAAACTGGGACTAAGCTGACTTTATTCAGTGTACTCTTAGAGTAAGGAATTATACCAATTATGCTAATTTTAATTAGATTTAAATCTTTGCGTCATTGTTTTAGACTTATACTACCTACTTTCAATCAGTATAATGAGTTAATAAATTTCCTTATCTTTAACATATGGTACCAACAAGCAAATTGTAAGTTTCTTAGTATGAATGTAAATGATACCCTTTTGCTAAGGCAAAAATACCTACTGCATTATATGTACCGCCTATGATTACGTAAATAAACAATGGATTTTATACTAAAGAGGTCTTTTGAAAGGATAGAGTACTCTGTTTCTATTGAGGGTCAAATGGCTTAGTTATAAAATTAAATTACAGTAAAAATGGCTAGTGTGACAATTCATGTCAATTTTGATGAGGATTCCCACTACCGATGATGATATTTTCCAATGCTGTACTCACTCTGCTTTAGTCCGCCTTTGGTTCGTGGCATTTTTAAATGTATAGGAAGATGAAATTTAATAATCAAATTTCATTCTCTAAGCTTTATTAATGTAAACTTCAGGAAAAACGTACATCCAGCCAAGTGCCGTCGAGTCGGATCCAACTCAAATGTACATCATCAGTTTAAAAAATTGGGAAGTTTAGTCGGAAGGATAAGATGCTATGCCACCTTTTTTTCTGTTGTCTTTGAAAGCAAACTCTACGGCACTTGGCCTTGGCATTACTGATCAGTGTAGTGTATGTAGTACATTCCTAAACTAGAAGCCAAGTACACAGTATAATAAATCTTGACTTGTTTAACTGGAACAAGAAATAGCAGTTAAATTATTTCCCCTTGGGAAAATTTCATGTGGGCAAAGTTTTGAAAACAAAGCAATATGAGATCGTTTACTGTGTTTGGCGGCCTGCCCGGAGCAGACCCAAGTACTTATTAGCAAACAGTCCTGTTCCACTTGGATGACTGTGTTGAAGCAAAGGAGATAATTGCACAGGTTAGTTTGCTCTCTAACAGTGAATGTGTGGTTGGCTTGAAGGAGTACTCGTGGATTAATAAGGGGTATTAAACTTCTTGAGTGAAAAACAAATCAGTTGTCATAATTGATTCTTGCATAATTCAAAATTAACTCAAACAAATACTTCTTTACTACTTAGGAAAATGACAGAACAAACATGCTTTCTAAAGAAAGAAAAACGAACAATAAAAATACAAACTATGTTAAGAGGGACTTTACATGCTGTCCACAAATTGGTGACTACAACCCCAAACTGAGGATAAAGAAGAGTCGAGTATCCCATTTTCTGATATCCCATTGTTGTAGCCCCTGTGCTTTTTGAGTGTTCCAACCTAGGGGAACTTACCTTTGAACATTGTGTTATACAGTATTCTATTGTGACTCGTAAGGTTTTTGTAAACTGATTTTTTAGAAGTAGATTGCCAGACCTTTCTTCCTAGTGTGTCTTAGTCTCGAAGATCCCGAAATCTGTTCACCATGGGTGACCCTGCTGGTGTTTGAAATACATTGATTCCAGCATCATGACAGCATATAAATCACTTTAGTACAGCAAACTGACAAATGTGTGATGGGCTGTGACATTAACACTAAATCAATGCAGTCAGTAATCCAGTCACTTTCCTTAAATGTTTGATTTGTGTGACGTATCTTAAAATTTTATTAAATGGAATTTTGTAATTGTTACTAAGCTTTCCATTGTATGATTTTTTGCCACTAATAATTTCTATTTTTACTGCCGTTCTTAACCTAATGACAACATTTAATTGGCATAACATTAAATTGATTTCATGTCCGTGAATGCTTATGAAACTCAGTGATTTCTGTTTCGTTTAATTTTGATAGTAAATTCTTCATAGGCAAAGAATTGGTTAGGCCTAAAGAATTATTATGGTGTAAGAGAAGTATTTATACAATTAGAAAAGTAGAACATTTAGTAATTGAGCATGAAGAACTGTGTTGTTCATTTTTCTATTAAAAAAAATTTATTAAGCACTTATTTCATGAAGAGATCATGTCAAGTCTTGGAGGGAAAGCAGTAAACAAGACATGATTCCTTTCCTTATGGAGTTTGACAAGAAAGCAAGAAAATAAGAATTGCTTAGCACGGTTTAGTGTGTTGATGTTATAAAAGCAGAGGTGCACTATTGCAATCCAAAGAAGTGCTGATTAAGTTGAGGGTCAAGTAGTGCTGGAAATGGGTATTCAGAGTTGCTGTTTGTTTGTTTACTAATTTCTCTCTCATCAGCAAATCTTTTCAGATCCACCCTCAGAATGCGCCTAGAATCTATGCTGGCCCAAGCTGTCATCAGCTAGTTGGATCAGTGCCATTACCTCCTCCCTGATCCTTGCCCCTTCTACAATCCTTTATCAACCCAATGACCAGAGAGATTTTGGTAAAATCTAAATCACACCCTTTTGCACATAAGTTCAGACCCCCTCAGTGGCTACAAATCAACCATCCCACACAGAGGTTGTATCACTTGTAGAACTCTATAAAATTCTGTCCAATTTTATAAATGTTGGGTGTCTTTCCCTGCCTACCTACCATCCTGGCCTCCTTTTTCACCTCTTGCAGACCTCCACTCAAATTGAATTCCTTGCTTACCTATATCACATCAGGCATTTCTCAGCTTCAGGGCAGCACTTGCTACTATCTGTTTCCCTTTCTGTATGAAAGCTGTGCGCTCCTATGAAACTTTTCCTAAGTCTAAATGGCTGTCTTAGTTATCTAGTGCTGCCGTAACAGAAATACCACAAGAGGATGGCTTCAACAAAGAGAAGTTTATTCTCTCGTGTCCAGTAGGCTAAAAGTCTGAATTCAGGGTGCTGGCTCCAGGGAAAGCTTTTCTCTTTCTGTTGGCTCTGGAAAAAGGTCCCTGTAGTGCAGTGGTCTTCTCTTGGTCTGGGACTATCTCAGTTTAGGAACCTCAGGTCTAGAGGACCTGCTGTGCTCCTGTAACTGCTTTCTTGGTGATATAAAGAGCCATGTCTCTCCTTGCTTTTTCTCTTTTATATCACAGAAGAGACTGACTTAAGATACTATTGAATCTTCCAAACCCTCATCAACGTAACTGCTGCCAATCTATTTTATTAAGTTATAGTGATAGACTTTACAGCACAGGAAAGTCTCACCAAATGGTAGACAGTCACACAACACTGGGACTCATGGCCCAGACGAATTGATACACACATTTTTGGGGGGATATAAATAATTCAATCCCTACTATGATTTAAAGAGAACAATTGCCATTTATGTGGGAAAAATTTTTGAGTGTTCCTAGGCCCCCCAAATAACCTACCAGGAAGGTGTCTTCCAATTTCTCGACCCAGACAAGTGGACACTTCCAGGAGCACACCCATTTGTTGAAATATCTCATTTGGCATTTCAGTCAATTATAGCAGCCTGGAGTTTGCCTTTCTTTGCCATAAGTTCTTGATCATATGCAACCTCCTGAAATGTTTGAACATTGACAAGTTATTTTTGATACAGTGAATTTGTTATTCTGTCCATCTTTTCTTTTTTTTAATGCATTGTGTGTCATTTAATCTTTTCCCCACACAATCCTTCAATATTACAAATTGAGACTTGATTTTTTTTTTCTTCAGTTTCTTAGCTTGAGAGATGCTCAGTGTGTTTTTGTCTTCTGGAGCAGCCCTTTGAACTCTTCTGTACAGCTCTTTTACTTCTATATTTCTTCCATTTGTTTTAGCTACAGGGCATTCAAGAGCAAACAGCAACATCTCTTCTGATATCTGTTTTTGTCATTTCTTTGTTTCTTGATTTTTAGCGACTTTTTGCTTTCTTCATGTATAATGTCCCTAGTGCCATCTCACTACTTGTCTGGTCTTCAGTAATTAGTTTCAGTAAGACAGTTTCATTCTTGAGATGGTATCTAAATTCAGGTGTGATATACTCAAGTTCATACTTTGTCTCTTGTGGACATTTTTAATTTTCTTAAACTTCAACTTGAACTCTTGTAGGAGCAATGTATAGTCATTTTAACAGCCATGTCCTGGTATTGATCTCACTGATAGTGAGTTTCCTCATCATTTCTTTCACATGATTGAGTTGGTTTGATTCCTATGTGTTCAGTCCTTGAGGTACACCTGAATAGTTGTCGTTTATGTTTTGAAAAAAATGTATTTGAAGAGTTTAAGTCATTGATCTTGCAAAATTTGGTTAGGTGATCTCTGATGTTCTTTCTATCACCAAGGCGATATTATCCAACTACCAATCCTTCTTCTTTGTTTCCAACTATTGCTTTCCAAAACCCAGTAATTATTAATGCATCTTGACTGCAGTTTTGGTCACTTTTAGACTGCAGAAGTTCTTAAAAATCTTCAATATCTTCAACTTTGGCATTAGTGGTTGGTGTGTAAATTTGAATGACAGTTGTATTAAGTGGTCTTCCTGTAGGTATGCAGATATTGCTTCTCGCTGACTCCCTGCACTTCATAATAAATCTTCCAACGTTCTTTAACATTGAATGCAGCATATTTCCTTCTCAGTTTGCCGTTCCTTGCGTAGTAGACCATGTGACTGTCTGATGCACAGTGGCCAATGCCAGTCCATTTTAGTTCACTAATATCTAAGATATCTATTTTTATGCATTCTTTTTCCTTTTTGAATGACTTTCAGTTTTCCTGGATTCTCATTTTGTGTATTTCACAATTTGACTATTCATTCAGGTTTAAAGCTGCTTCTTCTCATTTCGAGTTGTGCCACATAAGCAAATTAAAGTCTGGAAAACTTTCCTGCATGCACATCATTAAGGTTGACTTCACCTTGAAGAGATAGCTCTTCCTCAATCATATTTTGAGTGCTTTCCAACCTGAATAATTCCTTTTCTGGCCTAATCAGACAGTGTTCTGCTGCTCTTCATAATGTTTTCACTAGCTGTTATTTTTCTGGGGTGAGGGTAGTAGATTGCTAGATCCTTCTTCATAGTTTTAGTCTACAAGCTCTACTGAAACTTGTCCACTACGTGTGGCCCCGCTTATATTTGAAATATTGTTGGCATAGTTTCCAGCATCACAGTAACATGGAAGCCACCAACTTAGAACAAAGTAATAGATAAATGATGGCTAATACAGAGTTTTTTAAACTAATGTAATATTACATAAATTACTATTATATTATTATGTATATATGTATATGACATATATATTAGTTTCAGTTGTTTTTTGCCAACTGTTTGCTGAAATTTTTGTGGTTTTTGTGTCGTGTAGGTATTTCTTTAGATTCGGTTGGCCAATTCTTACATTTGGGAAACTCTAGATTACATATTTAGTAACTATTTTTAACCACAGTCACTGTGTTTTGATCTGTGTGTGTGTGTATGTGTGTGTGTGTTTGTTGCAGGGAAGGCCAGCAATCACCAGAGCAATGGCAGAAGACATACGGTAGATGCTCTGGGAATGAAGTGTACCACATTGTTCTGGAAGAAAGTACATTTTTTGCTGAATATGAAGGGAAGAGTTTCACATATGCCTCTTTTCATGCACATAAAAAGTATGTTTCTGCTTTCAGAATGGCATTAAAATACAAATTAACCAAATTTTGATAACTAGAACTCATTCCAGTGCTCATGAATTGCTAGTATTCTGGGATTTATTTATTTATTTGTTTTAATGTAATTATTGAAATATTTGAGCTCTGTCCTTATTGCCTTTACAACAAATTAACATTTTCAGATGTAAACTATAATGTAGTAGGAGACTGATATTTTTACTGTCAGTAATTTAAAATCTAATCGATTGCAAATTCACAAATCCATGAAAACTAACCTTGTACATATTAAAATGTTGATTAAAGTAATAATTTTTAAAAATTTACATTAAGAAAAAGAAAAACCTGACTGCACCTTGTGTTGCTTAGATAAATAAGTTAAAAATAAATGATAAAATCTGTTGCTATCAAGTTGCTTCTAACTCATAGCTGCCCTATAGTCCTCTTGTAGATTTTTCAAGACTATAATCTTTATGAAAGCAGACTATCACATCTTTCTTCTGTGAGGGGCTGGTGAGTTCAAACCTCTGACCTTGTAGTTAGCAGCCAAGTGCTAAATCACTGAACCACCAGGACCCCAGTAAAAATACTTGATGGTACCTTGAAATTTAAACTTGAAGTATTATTTTTTGCCTATTGTTAAAAGAAAGATTAACTTAAAGAAGTTAAAAATTGGTCCATCATGAAATAATATCTATTTTACAAATGTATCAATATGTTGTATTATTTTGGCATGTAGAATGTATCTAGTCAACTGTATGTGTGTGTATCTATATGTATATATGCAACTTTAATTTGGCATGTAGAATATATCTAGTCAACTAGATATATGTATTTATATGCCACTTAAATTTTAATAGGAATTCGCTGTATATTGTCTTTGAAAATATTTTAAACTTCATTTATATTTTAATATCATAAAACATACTGAAATAAACATAATTAGGACAATTTGTGTTTAGGACATTCTCCAAAGCAATATATAAGAAAATTGTAAGTATTATTAGTATCCGTTGTATTCAAACTTGTTACTTCTCCTAATTATGCCACACACTTACTGAGGAATATTTAATTTTTTTTTTTCTGAAAATCAGAGTAAGCTAAAATGTTAGAAAATGTACTTAAATTCTGATATGTCAATAAGAGGTGGATAAATCCATTCAGGCCAATGATATATGTCTTTTACCAGTGTTAGATATCATATTAAGCCAAGTACGCCAAAAAACACACAAAAAAATAAATAAATTGTGACACAGTATTATTCTTTCTGTATGATTTAGAATCTGATAATTTCTTTTACACTTCATCACAAAAAACATTGGAGGTAGTCAGCTAAATTCACTTTAAGCCCTGTTAAAGGGCCATGGTTTCTTTTTCTAGGAAAACAAGAGTCTTGAAATTTTAAGATCTTCCCGAACTTGAACACAGTCTGACTTGGGGTTTTAATTTTTCCTTTGTCTTATAGTGGCTTACTAATTGTCATATGTATATAATATAAAAAAAAAGAAAAAGGAAAAACTAAGACTTATTAAATTATAATTCTTAAACTCTTTTCTTCTTTTTTTTAATTAAGGTTTGGTGTCTGTTTGATTGGTGTTAGGAGGGAGGATAATAAAAACATTTTGCTGAATCCAGGTCCTCGATACATTATGAATGCTACAGATGTATGTTTTTACATTAATATTACCAAAGAAGAAAATTCGGCATTTAAAAACCAAGACCACCAGAGAAAAAACAATGTATCAAGGTCATTTTATCATGGACCTTCCAGATTACCCGTACATAGTATAATTGCCAGCATGGGTAAGTATAAAAACATTTGTAAATACCATTGGCCAGCCAAGTGCAATACCATTAGTTTCTTTGTAAAATAATGATAATAAATACATGTGATTCTTACTACAAAATTTGAAGGAAAATTTAATATGTTTGTGTGTATTACAAATGAAGTATAATTAGATTTAAACCAAAAAAATAAAACCCACTGTCCCTCAGTCGATTCCAACTTTTAATGACCCTCTAGGACAGAATGGAATTGCCCTATAGGGTTTCCAAGGCTGAAGATCTTTATGAAGCAGATTGCCCCATTTTTCCCCCATGAAGTGACTCACGGTTTTGAACTGACAACCTTTTGGTTAGCAGCTGAGAGCTTTAATCACTGAGCAACCATCTCTTTGAAGTAGGTTTTCAGAACTTTATTTCTAGTTGTTAAGTTGGTAGTTAATTCAAATATTAAAGACATGCAATCAGTAATTATTTTGTATTTCTGATTATACATACATAGCATTTGTATATTTCTCTTGTCAATTCTCTGTCCCATTATCAACAAAGTATCTTTCAGATATTGTATACTATTCTCAGAATTCTCCTTCCATTGCCTATCTCCCTTGCTTGTTCACTATTACACAGAAAACAGAAATGGATCAAGACAACTAAGGGTCTCCTTAAAATTTTGCCATGAAACCACCTCCAAAGCTACAGCCATTCAGTAATTTATTTTTCTTCCTCATTGTCACAAGGAAATGAATGTCTTTCTTAACTTCTACTTAGACTCTCAATGCTTTCTCTTTTTTTCTCAGTGACTACCCTATTTTAATTCACCACGTTATACAGGTTCAGTTTGGTTTTGTTTCTAATAGCTGCTGATTCCTATCAGTAACTTGCTTAAGTCTCTCTTTTTATACCGCTTCATTTTCTGTATCTGTGCCAGCACTTACAGAGGAACATGCAAACAACACATAAAGCACACACTGCCAAACCTCATGTCATGCCATCTTCAGAGACACATTCTTCATACAAGTTATTTTCAGATGCTGTCTTTAATTCTTATTTTCCGACTCATGTCTCTGCTCAGTTTATTCTGACATCTGTAACTGCCAGGGTCACCATTGTCCTCTTTGTCACTAAATTCAGTGGACATCTCCACGAAAAAAGCAAAAACAAAAACCACTGCCATCGAGTCGTGTCCAACTCATAGTGATCCTAGGGGTCAGAGTAGAACTGCCCCCTAGAGTTTCCAAGGAGCACCTGGTGGATTTGAACTGCCGACCTTTTGGTTAGCAGATGTAGCTCTTAACCCACTACGCCACCAGGGTTTCTGGACATCTCCACAGCATATGACAACATTGATTATGTTCTTGAAACACGCTAGTGTTTGGTCTGCATCATGTGCATTCAGTCTCCCTGAGTGCTCACACTGGATCTCATGATACCATTGTTCTCTGTAACATGATGTCCTTTCCTAATTCATTAATTCAGTTTTCTCTTCACAACAGTGTATTCAGCTACCTACTGATCACTGCTATTTGGTCATGGTATTTACAGGAAAAACAGACTGAGTATATTCAAATAAATTAATCCCCTTCCCCTCATTCAAAATCATATCCTCCTTTATTCGTTTGCCAAAAACAGATGGCACAATTATTCTTCTATATGTAACATCGCAGCCTAGATTTTTCACTATCCCTCTTCTCTCATACCTCATAATTCTCCAAGTTCTATTACATGTAACGACTAAACAGCCCTTAGAGCCATTCGTTTCTCTTCATGGCCACTGTCACTTTCATAGAGTGTATGTTTATCTTCCTTCTTCTGAACTGCAGAATCAACCACCAGTCTTCTGCATAGGCTTCCCATCTTGCTGCCTCTACTCTTCACTCAGCAACCAGATTAAAAATTTTTTTAATAATATTGATAATGTCAATCTCATGTATAAGCCATTTTAGTTGGTTTCTAGTACCTAGTGGAAAAATTCTACTCAGTAGTACAACGTTGTTTTAAAGTTTAGTGACCAAAAGTTGCCACTTAGAGCAATCCCAGTTTTCTGAGGAGAATGCCAGTATATGTATCTTTTCTTCATGTGATTATCAAAAGCATCCCTTTTTACTCTCAGGACTATTCTAGCTCAGGAGAACAATTTTCATGGTCCCTTTATTATGTGATTTTTTGTTAACGATTACTTTTCTAGCTCTGTAATTTACTAAACCATTTCAATTGCCCTTGTAAATTCCAGACATCCTATACTTCATAAAAATTGTCACTATTTTTTTTTTTAAACCAGTGAGCCTTAACACATTATTTTCTCTGACAGGAACCGTCCCCTAATCCCAAACTTTGTCTTCCAATTGTTTTTTAATTTCAATCTAAATATTGCTTCCTCCAAGATATAGTTCATAGCTCAACAGTCTACATTAGGCACCCTTGTCTGTCATGGTCATATTATTCATTCTCCGTGGTAGCACTACCCAGAATTTTTTTTCACTCATTTAGCAATTATTTATTGAGTCCCAAATATATTCTAGAAAACCTTACTAATATCTGTGAACAAACAGATAAATATACCTCCCTTCACAGAGTTTATGTTCTTCAGGGAGAAAACAGATAATAAAAACTACATAGAACAAGTCAGTCATTTGGTATGTTAGAAAATGGTTATGAATATGGGTGGAGAATCAAAATAGATCCAGTAAAAGGGGGTTATGAATTGTGGAATGATTGGGTTTTAAATGAGATGTTTGGTAGGCTTCATTGAAAATGTGGTATCTGGGACAATATTTGAAGAAAATGACGAATTTAGCCGTCTGAATATCTAGATGAAGAATAGTCCCACAGGAAATAATAGCTAGTGTGAAAGCTCCAATGTGATCCTGAAAGGCACACTCCAAGGACAGTAAAATGCCCTGGAACTCAAACACAGTGAGGAATGCTGGTGTAGGAGATGAGGCCAAAGAGGTAAAAGGGGGCAAAATCATGTACAGCTTTGTATGTAAGGATTTTGAGCTTTAAACAAAACTAGTGGCCAATGAGTCAATTCTAACTCAGTGATGCCATGTGTGCGAAAGTATAACCATGCTCCACAGGGTTTTCAAGGCTGTGATATTTCAGAAGCATAATGTTGGTTCTTTCTTCCAAGTGACCTGGCTGTGTTTGCCCTGCCAACCTTTCGGTTACTAGTTGAGTGCTTAACCATTCACGCCACCCAGGAGATCCAAATGTTAAAATGACCTGAAGCTGTTAGCTCTAAACTACTGCTCCTCTGCTGTGCATACTCCTTATTGTGGAAAAGAAAATGTCCCCACTTTTAATTAGTGCTTTCTTGGCCATCTAAAAATATAGTTTAATTCTTTTTCTAGCCCTTAACCCACCATGATCTAGCACTTTTTACTTTCTGGATGTTATTTATCTTTGTGTAAAATTATTTTATTTGTTTGTCTACTTAGTTACTTTAAAAATGGAATTTACGTGTGTGGATATCTTGTCAGTCTTGTTCTCTGCATATCCCAAGTGTCTAGAATGTAGAAGGTACTCAGTAATTGTTTGTTGAATGAGTGGATAAATATGAGATATGAATTTCTCTAATATAAAATGTAGTTGCAATCATTAAGGAAAAGATAACCCAGTAGAAAAGATAAGAAAGGACATAATTAGAATTCACAAAACAGAAATTCCAAACAAGAAAAAATTATTTTTTTAAAGAATTATAAATTGAAATAATGTGTATTTTGTCACATCAAGTTTTTAAATACATTTAAGATTTCACAGATCTTATGATTTGTGTTGGGTATACCTGGTGGTGCAGTGGTTCACAGCCATGGCTGTTAAGCAGAAAGTCAGTGTTGCAAATTCACCAGGTGCTCCTTAGAAAGTCTTTGGGGCAGTTCTGTTCTGTCCTATAGTGTCACTATAAGTTAGACCCAACACAGTGGCAACGTGTGTTTTTTTTTTTTAATTTTATTTTTTAGTTTATGGTTTGTGTTACAAAGCTAAACAAAAAAAAATATACTTTCTTACAAATGTAGAATTTGTTATTTAAGGAAAAGAAATATTTAACATTTGGAACATATTGTATCATATCATATCATGTTGTACTGTATCGTATTATATTATATTTGGAATTATATTTTACATATACTTCTTAATTATATTGATTGTATTCTATTTTAATTGGATTGCAAAATGATCAATATGTCATATAGATGGCAGATACTCTGATGGACTTTCATGTTTGTTTGTTTTAGGCACAGTGGCTATAGACTTGCAAGACACAAGTTGTAGATCAACAAGTGGCCCTACCTTGTCACTTCCTTCAGAGGGAGGCAAAGAAGTCAGAAGACCTAGCATTGCTCCTGTTTTAGAGGTGGCAGATACATCATCACTTCAAGCCTGTGATCTTCTGAGTGATCAGTCAGAAGATGAAAACGCTCCAGATGAAGAGATGTCATCAAATTTAGAGTATGTTTTGATAGTCTTTGGTGTAAGATTTACTGGGTTTTGTGCCTGCCAGAGGGGAAATAATGTCTTCATTTCCTTTGATTCTGTCATCATTCCTAGATGACATTTACTAAAACACCTTTCTTCTTAGCCAGTATCTGGTTTGATTATAAAAGTCAAAGGCTTTGAATTTTTGGCTTCAACATATATTTCCAGCTTCACTTTTTTCTGAATTACTCTGTCCTTACAGAAAGGATGCATGTCAGTCTTCCCAGGATCTGAGCTCCATTTTCATAATTCTATTTTTTGTGTTAAATTGTCCCTTCCATCTGTATTTTCTTCTAATCAAAAAACTTGTTACCATCAAGTTGATTCTGACTCATAACAGCCCTATATGAAAGAGAAGACTGTCCCATAGAGTTTCCAAGAAGGGCCTGGTGGATTCCAGCTGCCACCCTTTTGGTTAGTAGCCAAAACACTTAACAACTACTCTACTTCTCAACTGAATGATGCATAAATACACCTTCCTCTGTATAGTGTCCCTCACCTACTCAGCTTTTAGCATAGTCTTTTTTGTATAGTATGTCAATAAGGTTTTGCATGTATCAACAAAGTATTGTCTCCATTGTCTAAGTTTCCGTAGTGACGTAGTACCAATCTGTGTACTGTCTTATTCCGTGGACTACATTGTCCTTTCTTGAGGAAAGAACAGTGTAACAAACACTCTGTGGAGTCTGACAGATTGTTTCACAGGCCGGCTCTACCATGTACTGACTGTGTGCAAGTAATTTATAATCTGGCCCTCAATGTCTTTATTGGTAAACTGGGAATAACTACTACCTCCTAGTGTTAATATGAAGATTAATTAATATAATGGTCATAATTATGCAGCCAGCCAAGCCAAGTGCCGTCGAGTCGGATCCGACTCATGGCGACCCTAGGCAGAGTAAGCGTTAATTACTTCTTGGAGTCCTGTTGGTGCAGTGGTGAAATAATGGACTGCTAACAAAAAGTCAGCATATTGAATTCACCAGCCACTTCTTGGGAACTCCGTAGGGTAGTTGTACTCTGTCCTGTAGGGTCGTTGTGAGTCAGAATCAACTTGAGGGCATTAGGCAGTAGTGATACTACTAGTAGTGACAACGATCTCTCTCCCCAAGTTTTCATATACTAAATGGTCAATTACTGTTGAGTTGAGCTAATTTGAATTAAAATGTCACTGGAACTTGGAAAGATTATTTCTTAAATCCACTCCTTTTACCATGTATTACAAAAATGTTTGATGCTCCCACAATACAATACAATCTTCAAAATCATATTTTTCATCCTTGCTAGGAATATTGGAGACCTAGTGGTCCAGCATTGACTCGACAGCACTGGGTTTGATTTTTATTGTGTTAGTGGTTCAGTGGTTAAGAGCTCAGCTGCTGACTAAAAGGCTGGCAGTTCGAATCCTTTAGCTGATCTTTGGCAACACTGTGGGGCAGTTTTACTACATCCTGTTGGGCTACAATGAGTCGGAATCAAAGGCAGCATGTTTTTTGGCTAGGATTAATTAGATTTGTAATAGTTTGAGTACTCAGATAGGTTTGTGGAATCCAGGATGGGAAGGGAAAGAAATTCTAGCAATCATTATCTTTCTAGGAAAGAGTTTTGTGGAAGGTGATTTATTTATTTTTTTTTTACATATATTTCTGAAAAAAATTGATAAGAAGATTTTTTTTGTTTCTAGAAAATTTCAAAGAGATGCTGAAGTAGAAGTGGATATCACCACCTTCTAAATTTGCAAAATATATTCTCTTTTACCCTACTAGCTGTATTGTCTGACAGTTTCAAGAAGGCTTAGAAATTTCTTAGCTTAGTAGGGTAATTTTTATTTACTTCAAGAGCTTCCGTATTGGAGAAAGGAATTGTATTGCTACTAATTTTTTCCCCCTAGTTTTCATCTATGCTGCCACTTTGAAAATTAGTATAGACAAAATGTGCAAGTGGCTGTTAATATAAAGTCAGCAGACAGAGTGAATGTCTTTGATAATCTTTTAAACATGATTCCAGCAAAAAACAAAAAAATATTTTTGTCGAGGACCTAGCTGAACAATTAGCTTAGTCATTTGTTCCTTTTCTGTTACGCATCTGTGACCAACAGATACTGATAGGGTGAAGAATAATAATGTACTTTGCCTCAAACTAGCTTTTAAAAATTAATATTACCATTTTTACAAATATATTCAAATCATCTAAACCAGGAGATGGCAGTTTTTATCCTAGGAAGGACCATAATAAAGATTTAAGTTTTGAGGGTCATTTGGTCTCTTTTGCGACTACTGAAACTCAGATGTTGTGGTATGACAGCAGCCATAGATGATATGTAGGTAAATAACTGCAGCTATGTTCAAATAACACTTTATGGATACTGAAATTGTAATTTCATGCAATTTTCATATGGTATAAACTATTAATATACTTTTGATTTTTTTTGAACCCTACAGCAGTTTAACAATAATTCTTAACCCACAAAAACATAGTTGGTACAGAGAGTTATTTGCTTACCTGTAAACTAAGCTATGTCTTTATCCAAATGGAATTGCAACATGAAGAATTATAGCATCTAATAGCAAAGTAGAGCAACGTGATCATAACTTAAACTTCCAACTGTGCATGCCTTACCCACAGATAATACTTCGTATTGTTTTACAGGTATGCTAAAGGCTATCCCCCTTACTCTCCATATATAGGAAGTTCACCTACCTTTTGCCATCTCCTTCATGAAAAAGTGCCATTTTGCTGCCTAAGATTAGACAAGGTAAGCACTTGGTGTTGGTCTTGTTTTCTTCAAAAATAAAAATATGTAAAATAAAATACAGCATTTTACAGCGATATATGTCTTATATAACTTTTTGACTAAAATATTTTGAAGGTTACTGTCTTTTCAAATGTAACTATAGTAGCATAAAGTGATAAAGGAAACTCTGGTGGCATAGTGGTTAAGTGCTACATCTGGTGGTTCAAATCCACCAGGCACTCCTTGGAAACTCTATGGGGCAGTCCCATTCTGTCCCACTGGGTTGCTAGGACTCAGGATTGACTTATCAGCAATGGTTTTATACGTATATATAAAATAAACTTTATCATATATATATATACACATATGTATTATATGTATATGTTTTCATTATATATGTATTATATATAATATATGATGAAAATAAACCCTGCCATATACACATGCATGCATGTCACATGCATACACACATGCATGTCACATGTATACACACATGTATGTTACATGTATACACATGCACGTCACGTATACACTTTACATGTATGCATACATGTAACATGCGTGTGTGTGTGTGTATATGGTAAAGTTTATTTTCCTCACTACAGTAAAGATTACCCAATGCTTTACTCTTGTACTAAATACCTTGTACCAAATGGATCAGCCAGTCATGTTTTTAAAGAGGAAAACAGAGAAACTGTAATCTCAAATTTATGAATCCTCAGTAGCCAGAGTCTCCCACAGATCACTGTGGTCAAATGTGCACTGTTTATTTTTTCAGATATTTTTTCCTCAGATCTCAATGTGGGATCACTTGATATGATGAATTGAGCTAGTCCACATATTAGCCAGGAAGATTCATTTTTGATGAGACAGGAATCTAGTATCAGTGTCTCATTTCGTATTTCCTGTCCCAAAATTTTTGCTGTAACTCTTGCTTATCTCCTGAATGTTCTAATGAAATCTATCCAAAAAGAAGAGAGTCCAGGAATGCAAGATTTATTTATTTTTATTCTTTTTCACAATATGGCTGTTGGATTTGATCTGTGTAAGAGCTATCCTGCATGTGAATAAGAAAGGAGATTTAAAAACAAAGCAAAACAAAAAAAAAAACTTCACACTTTTTCTAGAGGTTCAAATGTGCCACTAATTCTATCCAGGAATTTTTCCTTTTACTTTAAATTTTGGGGTTAGAGTTCAAATCCCAACTTTACCACTATAAGCTGTGCAATGTGGGCAAATTTTTAACCATTGTGTTTCAGTTTCCTCGTCTGTAAAATGGATATATTTTTGACATTACCTTAATAGGGCTTGTGTAAGAGTTATGTAAATGAATACATATGAAAGGCTTAGCACAGTACCAGAAATTTGATCAATAAATGGGCACTTAAACATTCTTTTAATATTCTTGTTTTTATTAGATTTTTCATATGACAAACACCATAAATCTTGAGTGTTCCTCTCTTCTTCAGAAAGAAAAGTAACAGAATGTTAGATGATTCTTACTCTTTTTCTCCTGCTGTTGTTTAGTGAATCTTTACCAGTCCTCCCAAATATTCATCTGGGTCCATTGTGATTGACAGTTTCATCTCTCAAAGCCTTATTTTTTTTTCTGTTCCTTATACTTTACTGTTCTACAGCATTTGATATTGTTGTCTAGCTGTGTATTTTGTGTAACATTAGTGAAAATCTTCCTGACCTTCACTGACACTTTCCAAAACTCTGTGACTGATTTTATCTATTTTCTACATTTTTCCCCAAAGAAGATCCCCCAAATAACATAAGCTTCAGAACCCACAAATCCAGAATTCACCTCTAGTGACATTCTTTTTAATCCATGGTTAAAGAAAAGTAAACACTGGGAGACCAAAGGGTGGAAATGTTTTATTTCCAAGCAGGAAATCTGTTCCAATTGAAAGGTTAAGCTCTCAGAGGTAATGATCTAGGAGAGTTGAGAAAAAAATAGACCATCTTATAGAGCCAAAAGACTGAACTGTCTGTTATATTAGGAAAGTAAAGTTTCTGGAAGGTGATCTAACAGGGTTGCCAGTTATTTAGGTAACACACTAGGTTGGTTGGTGGTAGTCTGCTATGTCAATCAGTACTCACATTGGGATTATAGAGACCACCTGACCCTATGGCATCATTGAAGTATGTTAGTTGAGATTACATTGCCCAGTATATCTACACCAGTATCAGCAGTTCAGTAGTCTGGCCAAGGTTTAGCAACTCCAAACTAATTTCCCTGATTTCCAAAAGACTTTTTTCCTTGTTTCTTTTGTACTGCTTGAGCTACTTGTAAGTTTCCTCTGGTTATCTCATACATACTGGAGTTCTTAATGGTTCCAACAGCAACCTTTCTCCTTCTGCAACCCTTTTCTAAGTGACCTTATCCTCTTATATAACTCCAGATCCTGTTTGTATTAATAATTCTACCATCATACTTTTCATCGATTCTTGTTGCCTTTTCTTTCAACCATTTTTTATGTTGCCCTTCTTTCTTGTTTATACCTTAGACCTTCCTTCCAGATCTATTTTCCAGCTTCAAAGATTACAATCTTTACAAATATTGCTAGAGAGATTATGTTGGGGTAAAATTTTTCTACTTTTGTTTCTCTAGTAATTCCCTTATTGTATCATTTTAAAATTTTTAAATGTTGTATTTTTTCATTGTGTTTTAACTGAAAGTTCACAATTTGAATCAGTTTCTAGTACAAAAACTTACACACATTTTGTTATGTTACCCTAGCTGCTCTCACCACACTGTGACAGTACACTTCTCCTCTCCACCCCATATTTCTGAGGTCCACTCAGCTAGCTCCTGTCCCTCTCTGTCTTCGAATCTCACCTCTGGACAGGAGTTGTCCATTTAGTCTCCTATATCTGATTAAGCCAACATGCATATTCCTCACCAGTATCACTTTATGTCTTATATACAAGTTTAATCTTTGTTTGAGGAACTTGCTTCTGGAATTGTTTCAGTTCTGGGCTAACAAGCAGTTCAGGGAGCATGTCTTCCAGAGACCCTCCAGTCTTTCAGACCATTAAGTCTGGTATTTTTACTAGAGTTTGAGTTCTGCATCCCACATTTTTTCCACTCTATCAGGAACTCTTTGCTAAGTTCTATAAGGGCAGTTATTGGTAGTAGCAAGGCATCATCCAGTACTTACGGTCACACACTGATGCAGACACTAGTTTATGTGGCCCTGTCTGTCTGTTGAGCTTGTATTTTCTTTATGTCTTTGATGCTCTTTGTTCTTTTTTCTCCAGTTAAGCTGAGAGAATTGATACTTTTTAGATGATCACTTGCTAGGTTTTAAGACTCCAGATACCACTCAGCAGAATGGCATGGGATGCAGAACATTTTCTTTAAAAATTTTATTATGCTGATTGACCTAGTCTCCTTAAACCATGGCCCCCAGTCCCCTGCTCCTGTGACTGTGTTCCTCATTATGTTTGGTTGTCTTTAAGAAATTTCTTAACTTTTGATTTAGTCCAGTTTTGTTGACTTCTCCTCCACTATGTGTTGTCTTTCCCTTTACCCCAAATAATTCTTGCCTGCAGCTAAGCAAAAGATTGACTGCTCAAATCTACCATGTGCTTCTTGAAAACTCTGTGGGGCCATTCTACTCTGCCCTATAGGATTGCTATGAGTCAGAATTGACTCAACAGCAATTTGTTTTTTCAGTTATTTAATTTAAAAAAAAAGAAAAAAACATTGGTGGCCTAATGGTTTAGAGCTACTCTTAACCGAACAGGTTGGCAGTTAGAATCCACCAATTTCTCTGGAAACTCTTTGAGGTGGTTCTATTCTGTCCTGTAGGTTCACTATCAGTCAGAATTGACTTGACAGGTATGGCTTTTATTATCTAAATAGTGAATACCTGTCATCCTGCCTCCTCACCCACTTAACCATCAAAGATTATTTTCTTCTGCATTTAAACCTTTTCATAATTTCTTGTAATAGTGATCTTATACAATATTTGTCCTTTTGCAACCAATTCCACTTAGTTCCACTTAGTGAAATTCCTTCAAGAATCCTCCATGTTATGTTTCCCAAATTTATGGTTGCTCTTTATCATTGCAGACTATTTCATTTTGTTAATACACCATAGCTTGTTTATCCATTCATCCATCCATGGGCATCTAGGTTGAGTCTGTCTTTTTTTTTATTGTGGACAGTGCTGCAATGAACATTGGTATGCACATTATCTATTTGTGTGGTAGATCTTATTTTTCTGGAACATATTCAAAACAGTGGAATTGGTGGGTAGTAGGGTAATTCTAGTTCTAGTTTTTTAAGAAAGCACCAAGTTGATTTACAAAGTTGTTATAACACTTTACATTCCCTCCATCAGTATACAAGCACTCTAGTCTCTCCATGGTCTCTTCAACATTTATTATTTTGTGTATTTTTTTTTTTTTTTTAATTAATGCCAACCTTTTGGGGATAAGATAGTATCTCACTCTAGTTTTGATGTGAATTTCTCTAATGGCTGATGGCCATGAACGTTTCCCCATGTATCAGTTAGCTGCCTGAACTGAATGTCTTCTTTGGTGAAGTGCCTCCTCATATCCTTTGCCCATTTTTAATTGGGTCATTTGTCTTTTTGTTGTTGATGTTTTGCAGTACCTTGTATATTCTATCACTTAGACACTGATTACATTTGTAATATCCCCAAATTTTTCTCAGTCTATAGTTGGTCTTTTTACTCTTTTGATGAAGTCTTTGAGTGAACATAAGTATTTGATTTTTAGGAGTTCTCAGTTTTCTGTTTTCTAGTGTTTGTGTCTTGCAAGTAATATTTTGTATCCTGTTTATGCCGTGTATTATGGCTCCCAGTGTTGTCTGTGTTTTTTCTTCCATAATCTGTATCATTTTATATCTTATATTTAGGTCTTTGATCTATTTTGAGTTAGTTTCTGTTCATGGTGAAAAATATGAATCTTTTTTCTATTTTTTTTTTTTTTTGAAATGAATATCCAGTTATGCCAACACTGTTTGTTAAAGAGACTATATTTTCCACAGTTTATGGACTTTGGGCCTTTATCAAATATCATCTTCTTGTAGGTGGATGATTTTATGTCTGCACTCTCATTTCTGTTCTATTGAGCTATGCATCTGCTGTTGTAGTAATACTGGGCTATTTTGACTACCACTGTAGTGTAAAAGGTTCTAAAGTCAGGAAGTGTGAGGCCTCTCCACTTTGTTCTTCCTGAGTAATGCTTTACTTATTTAGAGCCTATTCCCTTTTCTTATGAAGTTGGTGATTTACTTTCCACCTTTAAAAAAAATGCCATTGAAATTTAGATGGGGATTGCCTTGGATCTGTAGATCACTGAGTCTTGTGTGTTTATAGTTATGACAAAGGTTGTCTTTATCCCGTTCCTGTTCTCTGTTGACTTTGGCTTTGTATTATGCCCTTTATTATGTTTGGGAATTTCCCTTCTATTCCTGTTTCACTGAGAGCTTTTATCGTGAGTGGGTAATGGCCTTTGTCAAATGCCCTTTCTGCATCAATTGACAAAATTAGTGGTTCTTATACTCTGTTTTATCTGTGTGGTTGATTACATTGTTTGTTTTCCTAATGTTGACCCACCCCTCAATAGCCAGTATGAATCCACCTTGGTCATGGTAAATTGTTATTATTATTGATATGTTGTTGAATTCTTTGGCTAGAAACTCACTGAGGATTTTTGCATCTAAGTTTTTGAGAGCTATTAGTCCATGATTTTCCTTTTTATGCATAGTCTTTACCTGGTTTTGGTAACAGGGTTATGCTGACCTTGTAGAATGAGCACATCCTTTTCTGTGCTCTGAAATATATTTTGTAATAATAGTCGTAACCTTTCCCTAAAAGTGGTAGAATTCTCCAGTGAAACTATCAGGGTCAGGGCTTTTTTGTTTGTGTGTTTGGAATTTTTCAATTACTTTTTCTATCTCTTCTTTTGTGATGGGTATATTTACTTCTTTTACCTCTATTTTTTGTTAGTTAGGTATGTAGTATGTTTCTAGAAATTTGCCCATTCTCTCTAGGTTTTCAAATTTGCTAAGTACAGTTTTTCATAGTATTGTCTCATGTTTGTTTGTTTGTTTTTTAAATTTTGTTTGGATCTGTTGTGATGTCACCTATCTCATGTTTTATTTGGGTTATTTACTTCCTGTTCTGTGTTTCTTCTGTTGATTTGGTCAGTGATTTATTGATTTGGTTGAATTTTTAACCAGCTTTCAACCTTACTAAGTCTTTCTGTCATTTTTCTGTTCTCTAATCCATGAGTATGAGTCGGATCCGACTTGACGGCACTTGGCCTGGCAATTCACTTAGTGCTGCTCTAATTTTTATTATTTGCTTTCTTCCAGTTCCTGAGGTCTGCTTTAGCTACTCTCTTTCTACTTGTTCAAATGGTAGGGCCAATGCTTTGGTTTGGTCAATTTCTTCTTTCTGTTTATGTGCATTTACTGAAATAAATTGATCTCTAAGCACTGCTTTTTCTGTGTCCAAAGTTCTGGTTAAAAAAAAAAAAGTGCCATCAAGTGCCACCAAGTCAGTGCCAACTCATAACAACCCTATAGGACAGAGTAGAAGTGCCCCATAGAGTTTCCAAGGAGCACCTGGCAGATTCAAACTGCTGACCTTTTGGTTAACAGCCATAGCACTTAACTACTATGCCACCAGGTTTTGCTAGTTCTGGTGGGATGTGTTTTAATTGTCCTTTCAGTTTATGAATTTCTTTATTCCACCCTTGGTTGCTTCTATAATCCAGTAGTTTTTGAGAAAGATGTTATTCAGTTTCCATATGTTTAGTCATTTCTTTCTTTCTTTCCCTCCCCACCCATTTTGCTTTTTCTGTTGTTGATTTCTACACTTATTTTTTTGTGGTCTGAAAAGATGTTTTTTGATTTTTCCATGCTTTGGATTTTGGAAAGGCTTGCTTTATTTCTGGAATCTCTACCATGTGTATTATAAAAGGAAGTATACCTGGCTGCTGTTGGGTGGAGTGTTCTGTATATGTCTATGTTGTCACATTAGTCAATTGTGGCATTTAGATCTTTCATGTTTTTATTGAACTTCATTCTGGATATCCTATCCTTGACTGAAAGTGGTTTCTTGAAGTCTCCCACTATTGTTGAGGAGCCGTGTATTTCTTTTTTAATGCTATTAGATTTTATTTTATGTATTTAGGAGTCCTATCATTAAGTACATAAATGTTTAATATGGTTATGTTCTGGTATATTGACCTGTTAATCATTATGTAGTGTACTTTCTAATCCATTGTGTTGGAGTTGACTTTTAAAGGCTATTTTATCAAAAATTAATATTGCCACTCCTAGTGTTTTTTGAATGTTGTTTGCTTGACATATTTTTTCCATCCTTCGCATTTTAGTTTTTGTTTGTGTGTCTTTGAGGTGTGTATCTTGTAGGTAACATATATATGGGTCTCTCTCTCTTTTTAAACCCATTCTCTCACACTCTGTCTCTTTCTTGGTAGGCTTAATCCATTTACAGTCAGTATAATTTTTCATGAATTTTGTGCTGCCATTTTTATGCTTTCTGTGTGTGTGTTGTTGATGGTTTCTTTCTTTGCTTAGTTTTCTGTGCTAAGTTAGTTTTCTTTGTGTTCTTCTTTTTCATTAGTTCTGGTTTTGTATTTACTGTGACTTTTTTGTGTGTCTCTGTGTATGCCATATTGTTAATTTCCTTTGTGGTTAACTTAATATTTACCCTTATTTTTCTAAACTAAACCACTCCTTAATTTCTTTGTATTGCCTTGGCTTGCTCTCCATATTAAAGATCTATGACTACATCTTTTATATTCCCTTGTTTTTTGTTATAGTGTTGCCATCTTTTACTTACTGATATCTCTGTTTCCCTACTTTCATTGTTTTAACTTTGATTTATTTTTGTGATTTTCTTATCTAGGTTGATATCTGTCCTGTGCTCTAGTCTTTAGCTGTTGATTTTCTAACCTAAAGATTCCCTTCAGTATGTCTTGTAATTTTGGTTTAGATTTTTGCAAATTCTCTCAATTTCTGTTTATCTGGAAATGTCCTAGCTTCACCATTATATTTGAGACAGTTTTGCTGGATGTATAATTCTTTGTGGCATTTTTTTTTTTCCTTCAGTGTTTCATATATGTCATCCTATTGCCTTCTTTTCTGGATAGTTTCTGCTGAGTATTCCAAGTCCAGTCATATTGACTGTCCCTGTAAATGACTTTTTGTTTATCCCTAGCTACTTTTTAAATTGTCTATCTTTAGTTTTGGCAAGTTAGATTATAATATGCCTTGGTGTCTTCCTTTTCCAATGTGCTTTGTGTTGAGTTCAGTGAGAATCTTGGGTATATATCATCTTATGTTATGTCTCATGACATCAGGGCAGTTTCCTGTCAGCTAATCTTTAACAGTTCTCTCTGTATTTTCTGTTATTCCGTGGTCCTGATACTTCAATCACTTGTAAATTATTGCTGTTGATAGTCTTACAAAATTCTTAGTGTTTCTTCATTAAAAAAAAATCTTCTATCTTGTTTTTTCCTTAAAGACATTGATGTCAAGTGTTTTATCTTTAATTTCACTAATTCTGCCTTCTATTGCCCCAGTTCTGTTTCTATGACTTTCTTTCTTTCTTTTTTTTATTATGACTGAGTGAAAATGTACATTCCTGTATAAATTTACATGCCCACCTATATGCAGCTTCCACTGCTCTCCCTGCCCGGTGACAGCACACTATTCCTCTCTACACCATATGTGTCTCATCCTCACAACAGTCTCCTTTCCCCTCCTCTCCACCCACTCTTCTTACTCCAGCCAGAGGTCAGCAGGATGATATCCCATAGATGCATAGAACCATAAAGTGCATCCAATATGTGGTCACTCTGCATCACCAAGTCCAATCCATTGTATCTGAAGAGTGGACCTTCGTTATGATTTATGGGAAGGCCTGTCTAGTTCTGTAACATTACTATTAATTTGAATTTCTGCATACTGTCTCTCTGGTTTCTTGCAGCCTGTTCAATTCATCGTTATGTTTTGCTACATTTTGCTTGATCTTCCTGATCTCTTCGACAATTTTCAATATTAATCTTTTGTATTCTACCTCCAATAACTCCAGAAAGTTCTGTTTATGCGGAAAATTTCATGATTTACTGTTTGGGGAGCTTTCTGAAGCCGTAATGGTCTGCTTCTTTATACAATTTGATATAGACTGTTGTCTCTGAGCCACGAGTAAATTGTTGTATTTGTTTAGTTTACGTTTATTTACTGAGTTCTAGCTTCTATTTTGAAATGCCCAAATACACTAGTTGTTTGAGCTAGTTTGACTTTGAAGCTCTTACTTCTTGTCATGTTTTTAGTAGGTGTGTGAGCCCCAGAATCCATTTTAGATTTCTGTGTATGTTCAGCTCAGGTGTCCAGGTAGTCTGTCATGAAGTATGTGATACATGCTCTCCCCTACAGTCCTATGTGGCTAAGGGTGATGTGTATAAGCACAGGTATCTGGCTGCACATGATGACAAAGGCAGGGGGCTGAGAACTATCCCAGAGTGTCTGTAAGGGAAGCTTTTCCCTGATTTTTAAAATGGTAAATAGATTTGCAACAAGAATATGTGTGCTTAATGCTGTGTGAAGAGATGAGAAGTATTTAGAGCCTGCTAACCCCCTTATGCCTGCACCTAGGCAAAATAACTGTTTCTGTCATGAATTCCTGGCTTAAGGGAGCTGGAAGATTTTTTTTTTCCTCCTCTGTTTGTCAAATTGTTCTGTCTCCAAATCTGTTACAATGACTCAGGGCACTTGTAAGGGGTCCTACTTTCTACCTAGGGAATGTGTAATTCTCAGGTGCCACCCACAATACAAAACAGGGGAGAGGAAGTGCTGGTAAAAAGTAGGGAATTTTAGCTTAAATGAATGTTTTACAGCCATGCTTGGTAGGTGAAACCTAATCTACTTAGCTTTTGCCAATCAAATGTCATTTTTCACCTCCTGTTCTGGAGGTGTGAGTGAACTCTTTGTCACTTGGTCTCCCCTGATGTGTCAAGTGCTTTCCTAATGCCACTGCTTCCTTCCATCATCACACTCACCTTTGGGTTCCAGATCCCCACTGGGCCAGGTCTGGCCAATCTTAGGTACTTCTGTCCCTATTCTCATTTCCCTGCTCCTCAGTCCAATTTCTCACTTTTCCTTTTGATGTTCGGAGCTCCTAGACTGTCACGTACAATTGATTCATTTCCAGGGGGGGTTCTTTGTTGTTAGAGGGATCACAGGAAGCATCTGACTGTTTCAGCATCTTAGGCTTGCCAGTTCCAGAGTCAGGTTTTCATCCTTAGCAATATAGATTTTCTTATTGCTTTCTGTGTTCTCCTTTGCTACTGAGAAATCACTTACCCTTTTAATTGTTGTTTCCTGTAGATGTCTCTCTTTTCTTTCTGGGTACCTGTTTAAGATCATCTCATTGTGTTGGTTATTCTACACTTTATAAAGTGCATTACTGTAAATTTGTCTTTATTTGGATTAGGGTTCTGTGGGATTTCTGATCCTGAAAATGTAGTTTTTCATCAACTCTGGACAACACTCAGGCAGTACTTATGTGATCCTTTCAATTCTTGTGGTGCATATAGGGACTATGAACTTTTTTCAGTCTCTGGGATCTGTTGGGGAGCTGCCATACTACTGACAGTGAAAACGGGGGCCTTTATCACATTTTAAACTGAAGACTTTGTGTATGCTGCAAACTACTGTTTTTACATTGTGTTATATAAAGTGTCTGAATTTTTCAGTAGGAAATATGGACATCTTGAAAATTTTTATTTTATTTATTACACGTCTTCACTAATAGACCCCAGTGAAGACTCTCAGGATAGTTACTGGTATGTCATGTGTACCACTAAACACTTAAGAATAGGCTTGTGGGAGGGCAAGAAAATAAACTTCACACTGTCTATCATAGAATCCAACACTTTCAATAATTCAGAATGCTTCCATTAATGAAAATACATGATCTCAACAAAAAAGTCAAAGTAGGAAATAATTGTGTCATCAGAAGTTTAAATAGAGCTTCTTTCTGATTCTCTTATCTCTTTTTCATGTAGTCTAAGTACATATTAGATCTTTTTGCTCTATCTGCCAAGTTTTTCTGTCTTAATGTGTATGTTATTTCTTTTCTACCTTGCATTCCATGTGATTTCTTCATCTTTGTCCCTGCTGTTCATTAACTTCTCTTTAGCTGCCTCAGATTTGGTGTAATCTGATTTGTATGTTTCTAATTTTTATTGCTATCTTTTTCAGTTCTAAAGGTTTTATACACACACACACACACACACACACACACACACACACACACGTACACATACAAGCACCCACATATTTTACATTGGCCCAGATCTTTTAGTTTCGTTTCCTTTGTTCACACTTTAAATATTCTATTCTATTTTTATAAATATATTCAACATGCTCAATTATATTGTAAATCTAAAGAGAGCAGACTCTGTAGTCTTTGTGGATTCTAATTATCTTTTTTGTTTTCACTTTTGTTGAATTATAGTGCCTTGTTCTTATAAGGGTTTTGTAATTTTTTATTGAAGAGGAAAGGGCTGCGAATATTTTTTTATTTAAGAGAACAGTCTGGGAATATTCTAGAGTCAATAAATCCAGAGAAAATCACTAATCTCAGCCTGAGTAATTAAAAGGAAATTCATATAGAGATGTATCAAGGCAAAAGAGCAGAACATCAAAGCAGTTCTTCCTGCAGATAATTTAAAATAGCCTTGGTTTAGTAAGGCTAAATCCAGTAACACTGGAAATTTTAGAGCCCAAGGAAATGACAAAATACCCACAGGACAGCACTGAGCTTTGACAATGTGGTGTTACTGGGTTTGTTGTTATTATTATTATTTTACTTTTGCATAATTTTGTCCTTATCTTTCCAGCTTAGGTATGCATTTAGACAGTTGGATTTTTCAGTTTTGTTTTGTTCAGCTCATCACTTTAGACACTTAGTACTGCAAATGTATCTGAGCATAGCCAGCCAAGCCAAGTGCTGTCGAGTGGATCCGACTCATGGCGACCCTAACATTATGACATTTCTGGAAATGAAAACGAGAGGCAGATGACTTTAAAAATACAAATACTCAGAAATCAAAAGTTTTAGTTTATAGAAGAACATGTGCGTGCTTTGCTGACTTTGCTCATCCCCAACACTAAGCTTACACATGACCTTCAAGAGGATTTCAACTCTTAGCAACCCTATAGGGCAGAGCAGAACTGTCCCATAGTGTTTCCTAGGCTATAATCTTTACAGAAGCAGATTGCCATATCTTTTTCCTACAGAGCAACTGGTGGGTTTGAACTGCCAACCTTTCAGTTAGCTGCCAGGTGCTTAACCTCTGTGCCTACCAGGGCTCCTAACATCAGGCTGTAGAACAGCAATTCATTCTTCTTGTCTAGGCACTGGTGTATTCTTACTACAGGCTGGAGAACTAGGCAAACAAAAAAATTAACTTTCAAATGTGCTAGAAAAGAAAAGATTTACTTTCTTAGATTAATTCTATACTTTTATGTATCCTTTTTTTCTTCTACCAAGCTTTAATAAAGTATAAAAGTGGCCTTTTTTTTAATAAATTTTCTTTTCCAGAGTTGCCAGCATAACTACTATGAGGATGCAAAAGCCTATGGATTCAAAAACAAACTAATTATAGTTGCAGCTGAAACAGCTGGAAATGGATTGTATAATTTTATTGTTCCTCTCAGGGCATATTATAGACCAAAGAAAGAACTTAATCCCATAGTACTGCTATTGGATAACCCGTAAGTATATTTTAAAATACTAAAGAAAAAGAGCTTGCAACATTACATTATGTACGCTCAAATAATTGCTTTTAATTTATATGGAATATTTTAAATCATATACATTATGGCACATGAGTGTTTGGAAGGTATAATCTTTGCTGTGGTAAAAGAATATAGTTATTTATCTCACAAATACCACTTAAGACATTGCTAGAATACACTAAGCATTTTATTTAAAACTATTTTGCAGTGGCCATTTTACTCATAGCATAAGGAGGAAGCAGGCCACTGAAATAATTACAGTAATTTCTTTTAATTAATCAACCAGCCTGGAAAATCTGCCAAAACTGAACAATTTTGATCTCTTTCTAAAGAACCATTAATTAACATAAGCATCTTAATGATCTGGTTCTGTATATTATACTATGAACATCCTCATAAGTTATTATGATTCTTCTTCCATTAAAATTTGCATCTTATAGCATAGGATGCTTTGCCATTTTCATGTATTTTGAAAATGTTGGACTAATTTATTTTTGTGAAATAAGACTACTTTGCTATTTAAAATACTTATGGAAATATAAATACAGATCACCAATATAATAGTCAAAATCATTGTAGTATAGTACTATGACTGGAAATTACTAATAGATGATCTTTCGATCAGTATCATATTTTAAGATCCTCCAGCTCTCCTCTTCCATTTCAAAGCAACACGAATTTCAGTATTCACTAAATTGAGTCAAATTTTGTTACTTGCTCTCTTTCAAAATGGTTGAAAGAAGTTTCTCAAAACAGTGGTATTGCTACATCACTTTGTGTCATTATTCTAAGTATAAAAATATATAGATAATCATTAATGCAATTTTTTAACATCATTATCACAATGGTAGTCACTCTAAAACTTGAGCACACCTATAGAGTCCTCTGATTTTTTTTAGTTATGATAACTCCCTGACTTTCTGATTCAATTTGACACCTAAGGAAATGAGGTACATTTAGGGTAGGTACTGGGGAACAGAAATTTGGATCTAGTGTCAGAGGAAATAAAAAGTTCCTTAGTGTAAAGTTAAAACTTAAAAAAAAAAAAAAAAAAAAAACCACTGCTGTCAAGTTGATTCTGATGCTACAGGACAGAGAACAACTGCCCTATAGAGTTTCCAAGGAGTGACTGGTGAATTTGAACTGCCGGCCTTTTGCTTAGCAGACATGGTACTTAGCCATTATGCCACCAGAGTTTCCAATATGAGAATAAGAGATTGTAAAGAGAATAAAGAGATTGTATCCAAAAACCAAACCAAACCTGCTGCATCAAGTGCAACCCTGTATGACCAAATGTGACTGCTCCATAGAGTTTCCCAAGAAGCAGTTGGTGGATTTCAACTGCAATACCTCTAGAACCTTTTGAACAGTTCCCTTCTCCTGAAGCTTCTCTGGTAGAAGGGTCCAAAGTGCTTGATGAGCTAGCATGTCAGAGATGCTTAATTAACAATGCGAATTCAGTTTTTCAGGTTTTGGCTCTTCTTGTCCACTGTGCTATTAACAGAATTCAAAATGGATATTTACAAATTAATTGGCTTAGAGCATTCCAATTTTTTAGATCTTGGGTGAGACTGGATTAATTCAGATCCCGGGTAACAGAAATATAGGGGGAGGCTCAACAAATGAAGTGAAATTGTGCTTTTAGAATCCCTCTAGCCAGGTTAAGGTTACAATTGTCCTTTTCCCTGCTTTATATTACAACATAATTCTGTTTTGAGGTAAAAGCCTCCCAGAAGACTCAGTCTCTTCAAATAGAGGAGTGAAGTTCATTCCATGAAACAATCTTCAGTCTTGCTCATCTCAGAAAATTTATTTCCCTTTCTCCACCTCTCATTCTCTCAGGCGAGCAGATGGCAGGACCCTAGAGATGGCAGGAATCTATATACATACCTCATATAGATTGTGGAGTAGCTATAACTAAAGCAGTTCCTTCTTGGTTTTGAATGAATAGGTTACCAAAATGCCTGATTCCTGAAAGACTGATTTATTTGCATATTAGGATTACAAATTTCCATTATTGTTTCTACAGTCATAATCTGTGAATCTGATCAATTGCAGAAAAATCTGAAAACTTGTTTCTCCTAATCATTAGCAAAGGCAAACTGGTTAGTAGTTACGTATAGATATAGATGTGCATTTTGACATAGAATGTTTAATTTGAACAAGATCATAGAACGTTCTTTATATCTACCCCCCAATCATCACAGTAATAACTGTTGAGCATTTACTAAGTCAGTCTGCTTGTTTGTTAGGTGTCATCAAGATGGTTCTCACTGACAGTGACTCTCTAGGACAGTGTAGAACTGCCCATAGCCTTTCCTAGGCATCTCCCATGATGACACAGGGACGATTCAAACCCCTAATCTTTTGGCTAGTTCCTGACTGCTGCTTAACCACTGGGCCACCAGGGCTCCTTGTGTCATCCCCATAGACATTTTATTTATATTTTATCACCAGAAGGTTTGTATCCACATCATGTAGTAATTTAGCCTGAGAGAGATGGGCCAAACAAGTCATGATGTCAAACCTTACAAGTCACAAGTGTAAACATTTAGATAAACCAAAACCATGGTGACCTGGTTACACTATAGTCTCTTAATTAACTTATGAGGAAACAGAGCCTCAGTGATGTTCACTGACCTTTCCAAGGTCGGTTCTAAGTCTAGAACCTGCAGTGCTATTCATAGTTTATTTTTTGTTCTAATACGTGTATGACCTAACCTCATTTACAGGTATATAATATGTAAAAAATATATATATTTTCAGTTCTTTTAAAAAATGAGAGTGTACTTTAACTGTTGATTATTTTTGTATTGAACCCCCCTTTGCTTTTCTCATGCCTTATATTGTAGAGTCCAGTGATTCACTTGATACTGTTGTCAGATGATCTCTGTGGGTTTGACTTTATTTCGCAGAATTTGGGTGGAAGTACAGTCACATATGGTAGCTGCCTGTGCACATCTTGAAAGTGGCATCTAAAATTTATGTTTTCTTCTATTTGGTAAGGAATGAGGAAACAAAAATGGAGCACCAATAAATAAGGTTCCTGCAAATTTTATGTAATCTTTTAGGAAAAAAAGCAAGAAAGTGATGCCCATTGCTCCACCACAACTAGTATTCTGTAATCAGTTCTATAATTTTGCAAAGAAATATGGTGCTTTCTTCTTAGCAATATTTCTATGAGAATTTGTACAATAATTGTTATTGCATCTGCACAACTAGTAGTTAGTGTTTGTGGGGTTTGATTTTATTTTAAACTTGCCTAAGCATTACTGAAACTAGTGTTATTTAGGAAATTTATTTGAAAGATCAGTTTATTCAATATAATGGAAATAAATAACTGAAATGTTAAAATAAGTTCACTTTATAATGCATGCATACATAATAAGCCAAAATAGGTGTTCAGAATGTTTCTGATGAAAGTCTTCTTGATCTCTAAATAAAACAAATCACATTTACCGATTCCCTTGGCACTGGTTTACTAGACCTGCTGTCAGCTCTGACTGGCTGACCTTCTGTTCTGATTGGTTGTCCCATACTGATTTTAAATATTTTGATTACCAATCCAAACTTCAAGTTCATCTAGTCATTTGATAAAGCCATTTCCTGAGAGGGAAATGAGAGCCAGAAGCTTCCTAGTAGGTTTTACCCAAACTCACACAACAATTCAGTGTGAGATCCACCTTACACTTCAAGTTTCACAAAGACTTGTTTACACTTTTTCTGTGTTAAGTCAGTCTTCTCAAACAGAATGCCAGTTCACCCCAATAGTAATGATAAGACTTCCGGTATATCAGAATCCATATTTAAAAAATTCAGACTTTGTACTCACGTGGGTCTGAAATAAGGTCAATGCTCAGCTGCTTGTAGACCTCTTACACATTACTGAATTTCTCCAAGCCTATTTTTCATTTATAAAATGGGTATAACTGTTTATCTTAAGTTATCGTGAACTAAATAAGACAATGTGTGTAAAGCATTAGTGCAGTGCTGTGGCTAGCTGCATGGTGTCAGCCCCAGTCTCACGGTGGCCCCGTGCAGAACAGCAGAAAATATTGCCCAGTCCTCTGTCATCCTTACGAGTGATTACAGGCGGAACCATTGGGATCCATAGGGCACTCGCTGGCTGAGTTTGGAAGTAAATTGCATGCCTTTCTTCTGAATCCATGTTGTTAGCTTGGAAGCTCCTTAGCATGCAAGCCTTCACTGACAGACCAGAATTTAACCTGGGTCTCCTGCGTGAAAGGTAAGAATGCTCCTATTTTGACCCATAAAAGGCAGTTAAGAAATGTCTGTTCCCCTTCTGCCAGTCAAAGATAGAAAATAAGACACTGTCATTATCCAGACAGGTGGATTTGTTTGCAGATTCACAAACCTCATTATCTTCTTGCAGTCACTAATTAATACTGTTATAAAATAGCAGTTTTTATAATGAGAATTTTCATAAAGGTGGGAAGTCATAGGCTCATATATAGTCATCTTTCTATTGGAATTACTTTTTGGACTCTGATGAATATATTTGTTTTTCGTCTACTTATTGGGATAACTTTCTGTGCTGAATTTTTGTTTTATTATTCATTAATTTCACTGTGTTTTCTTCTGGTGTATACTTTATTAATTGCACCCTTAATCCCCATATTCCTGTCATGTTTATTTTTCTCTCATTTATGTTGAACAACATCACTTATTAAGCAAATATGATCAGTGGATTTTGGATAAATAACAACTTTTGTTTATTATCTGTCTAAAAATTTTTTTAATCAGCTATGTAGTTAAATCTAGCAGATTTCATCACATCTTCTCAATGTGATTTTTAGCATAGGTAGGCTTTTTTTATTCAGCACTCAGGTAAGAAGTTTCATACATTTTATGCTGTTTATGGTCTCATCCTTCTAAGTCCAACTATTCATTCATCTATATTTTAGGAGTGTAGTGTAAGAAAGGTATGTCTCCTACTTTTGTAGATATATTTTTGCTTAATGTTTCTTGATACTTCCATTCAATACAACTGAAAGATTATGCTTGCCAGTTAACCACCTCTCAATGACCAGAAGGTTATTCTGTTAAGAGCTTATGATAGCAGTTGTATTACTTATCAGCTACTAAGCATTTTATTGCTGGAGGATTCTTACCAATTTTTGTAAAACAAGCCAGCACAATACAGGTAAATGCAGACTAATTTATACTTGACATTTCAGGTTTCCTTTTAGATCATCTTTATTGAGGGCAACACAGATCAGTCTGATTTTTATATAAGATTACATTTTCAAATGGTGTTTAGTATTAGACCCCAATAGAAAACATGGTGGTATAGCGGTTAAGTGCCTCAGCTGCTAACAAAAAGTTTGACAATGCAAGTCCAGCACACACTGTTTGTGAACTCTATAGAGCAGTTCTCTTCTGCCATATATGGTCACTGTGAATTGGCATCCACTTGATGGCAAATAGATTACATTACATAATGGTTCATTAGGATTATGTATTTCCCAGGTCAAGAGGTTTCATTTAGCTTGTAAACGTATCTGAATTCATGTCTAGATGAATGGCGTTATCACAATACAGATGTTAACTCTCATTTCTAAGGATTTGGTTGTGCACTGTAAATACACGTTCATAGCAGAAATACTATTGCTGAAACTCATGAGTTTCTTAGACTGAAACAATCATTTTGATAAATGATCTCTACTAGAAATAGTCAAGTCACAAATAGAATCCTTATATTCAATTTTAACTTTGAAGGAATGACAAGCATAAGGACTTAATTTTGACTTTGACCAAAGTACTTCATGTTACACACAAAAACTTAATATTTTTATTTAATTGAATGATTCAGTAATATTAAAAATGAATCCGACTCGACGGCACTTGGCAGCCTGGGCTGGCAAGAAATTAACTGGCACCGAAGGCAGCATGAAGAAATTGAGATGATGTCAACCTAAATGGATGGGTCGTATTAAAAAAAAAAACACAGTCAATTATCCTAGCCAAGGTATTTATCTGTGATTAATAATGAAGAATGATGACTCTAACTCTGCCATATAAAATTTGTAAATGCTTGAGCTACTTTATCTGACTGAAAATATATGAAAATTTCAGATCTGAGAATTAAAAAAATGACCTGAAAAAGATAAACACTAATGAGCTTTTCAGTCCCCCAAATCTCAGTGATACAAAGCAACAATAGTTCATTTCTGGCTTACAAAAACACCGTTGCAAGTTCACGTGACTCATACAGTGACTCAGCAATCCAGATAGTGGCTCAGCAATCCACACTTGACATTTGTATCCTCTCGTGTGGTCCTCCGATCTCTAAAACAGGGAGAAAAGGACAGAAAGCATTTTACATCATCAGGTAAATTCATTGGCCTGGATGACCCTCCTTTTAAGCATCAGGGAAATGCCCAGAAAGTGAAGAAAGCTAGAAGTCTTTACCACATGCACCATTATTTACTCCTACTAGGATTATAAAGTATTGGTGCATTATTTGTTGCTTGGTAAACCAGAGGGTCAGCAAAAATGAGGAAGACTCTCAACATGATGGATTGACTCAGTAGCTGCAACTATGGGCTTAAGCATAAAAACGATTTGCAGAATGGTGCGGAACTGGGCAGTATTTCATTCTGTTGTCCAGAGGAGTGGTAGGAGTCGGAATCAACTTGACAGCACTAACAATAGCATACATAGTATTTGTGGACAGTATATAATAATAATAATAATCCATGAACAATGAAACATCCAAACATCAGCATCTTAAATGTTTATAACTTTGGATTTCCTAATGTATTGTCTATAAATATTTTGAAGTATAAGAAGTATAAAAAAATTAACCATGGACTTCAGTAAAACCCCAATAGTTAACAGCAAAAAATTCAAAGTAACTTAAAAATTCAGTAATTGAGGACTTTTTAAAATTAACGATGGCGTTGCATTTACAAGGTGCAATAATTTGGGGTTAAAATGTCACAAAGAAATTTAATGAGGGGAAACTCAATTGAAATTACAACAATGATCGATTTGGGGAGGTTTCTGGTTTTATGATTCTCCTTGCTGAGATAGAACAATGATCAGGACAAAAAAGGTAAGTCAGGGAGAAGAGTTATCTAATTGGGAATTAGCACCTGGGAATGTAGGTGCTATAATTCTATTTGCCAAGAGTTTTCTCTTCTACCAGGCAAACTCCTGTTCATTTTTCAACACACAGATACTGCTTCTTGAATGTTACCCAGTTCTGACTCCTCAGTGCACTGTATTACCTTTTTGTCAGACTAAAACACGTATTCTGCATGTGTGCCTTCTTTATATATATTCCCAGGAACTTGATGTTTCTCATAGTACAAGTTAACATCTTATTCTTTTTTTGCATATGTATATTAAAATGTTATAGAAAATGTTTTTTGGTATCTGTGTGCTGGGTGAATAGGTGCATGAGTGATTTAATACATTTGTAAAGGAAATGCAATACGTTGAATAATTTCTAAGTAATCTTGTAGTTTTCTGATTCTTTTCCACAATCTGCAGATAAGTAAATATTGTTATAATAAATATTTATTCAATAATAAATGTTGAGTAAATACAATAAAAAGCTGTTTACCTTAACTTTAATTTATATAATACATGTTTTGTACCAGAGAAGATTGCCCTTAACCATTATCCTGATTTGGTCTCCTGTGCAACATAGTGGTTAAGCAATACATCTGCTAACCAAGAGGTCCGCAGTTCAGATCCACTAGGCGCTCCTTGGAAACTGTATGGAGCAGTTTTCCTCTGCCATGTAGGGTCGCTATAAATCTGAATCGACTCAACAGCAGTGGGTATGCTTAAGTTCATCTAGAAAACAAAAATAGTTCTTCATTTTGCAAAGCTTCGTTCACATAAGTAGCTTTTAAATTTGCTAGCAGGTTTTCTTTAGTCTCAAGTGAGAGGATCAATTCAGTATTTTGGTAGAATTATGCCATAATGTTTCTGATTTAGATAACTGGAATACATTGTTTTTATGAGTACATTATATAATTCATAAAAAGTGCAAATGACGATTTCTAATGTTAAAAAATATTTTAAAATTAATCTTGTTAGCAGGGTTTGGTTTTGGAAATGCGAACTAAGTCAACTTACTTCCTTTCCCTAGAAGTGCTACCACTGTGTGACATTGTGTTTCATTTTGTAACCCATCTGCTACTTAGGCCAGATATGCATTTTCTGGATGCAATCTGTTGGTTTCCAATGGTTTACTACATGGTGGGCTCTATTGACAAGTAGGTGACACAATCTTTGGCACACTAACTAGTGTAGTGTCCTGTGATTTGTCCTGTGCTGTGCCTTGTTACTGCATGATGAGTGTACTTTGTCATGTCAATATTGCAAAGATGATATATTTTGCATGTAAAGCTTATGTTCTTGTGTTATACATCTTGCACCTGAATTTCCTAAGCAGTGATGTAGTGGTGAAAAAAAAATCTTGCTGCATGTCAATTTTGTCAAGTTTGCTCAGTTTCTAAACCTGTTTGGGATTTGTGCCTTTTAAAAGATTAGCATTATTATCATCGACACAGGGATAGAAAACACCTAAAGATTCAACATGGTATTGCCTATAGCAGTAAAATGACTCCTGGAAATTTCAAAATAATTTAGAAATATTTATATTAAAAATCAGATTTATAAATTGAAGCATGTACTTAAAAGTTTATTCTAGTCACATATATCAAAGTCCATAATTGCTAAAATATATATTAATTTAAAGGTGAAGTATGTGTCATGCATTAGGATTGAAGTATAAGTTCTTATATGTTCTTCAAGGTAACATTATAAAAATATAAAAACTAAAAGATCAGAAAACTAATGCACTTGAAAAATATATTATTTTCCTATTAAAAATCAATTTCAACTAGAACCTTTAAAGTAAATGACAAATTTTACCAAATCAGAACCCTATGGCTTTTGTTGTATTCTGTAGATTAGAAAAAAAAATCTACGTTTTGTAACTTTTAAAGTGATTAAAGATCAATCGCATTAAAATGTGTTTACTTTCTACACTGCTACCATTTGCATCATCTGTTTTCTTAGTACATACCAGCCAAGCCAAGCCAAGTCCCGTCGAGTCGAATCTAAAATATAATTAGGCATATTAAAACTTCTATTTAAATTCATGAACGTCCAATTCTAAATAAAATCCACACTTCTATTCTAACCAGTAATGTTACTTCAAAGTGACAGTGCTGTATTAGGCTGATTAGAAATGTAATGTAGTTAAAAATTAAAGAATAAACCTCCTATATGCCTTGTCTAATGTAAATTGTGAGGTAGTTGAATTCTCTATGGAAGTGGGAGGTACCTGTACGGAGGGAAAGAAAAACTGAGGGCATCAAATCTTAATAATTACTGAAGCTGGATGATATGGAAGTTCATTATAAAAACTTCTTTATATGTTTAATATTTTCCATTGAAAAAAAGAAACTCTGAACAAATGAATAGACACTGAAACAGTCCATTGCGCTCATCCGTTCACTTTCTAGTCCTCAGAAAATGTGGCCTTGGACGACAGCGGAAAGGCAGGTATTGCCAGTTTGATGTGTGGCAGTTTCAACCTTTTTCCTTTGCTGCCATCTGCTGGCCAACTGTGTAAAGCAACCTTGTCGAAGTAAAAATGAGATTTGCCTTGCTAGATAGGGTAGTGAGGAAAATTATGATACACACAAGCTGTCAGAATAAGTCAGTAGCTTATGTTTTCTTAAAAAAAGATTAAAATGCAGTGAACTAAATATTAAATAAATATAAAACTAATGTTTCAATTTGAAACATGCACAAAAAAGTTAGATGTTTCAGAAATATTCTAATTTTATATATTTTCTGTTCATTTACTGATTTTTAATTGTAATTACTAATTTAATTTTCCAAAGTTATGTAGATGTAAACTACAGCTTCCAGTGTTTTAAGGATGGAATTAACTTATAGGTTGTCGTTGGCTGCTTAACACAGGCACTTTCTTAATGAAATTTTGGTTCAGTATTAAATAAAATTCAAGTTCATCAAATCATTCATCTTTTCTATCTTAAATTCTATCTGTATATCTTTATCTAAACAATTTAAAAAATTATTCTATATCAGTAATTGCAATAGTTTGTTTTTAAATGAGACAAAAAGGCGATTGTAGGAGATAACCTGTGAGAATGTGGTTTAAAATTATAATACGCTCTGAAAGCATATGATTTATGGACTCCTATAAAGGGTCCATAGTGAGAAATATTGCATTCATTTTCCAACTACTTTTTTCTTTTTTTGGAAAAAAAATGTATTTTTTATAGATATAAAAACAATTCTGAATTTTCTACATCACAGGAAGATCCAATTATTTACAGAGATCTAAATTTGAAGGTCATGCCATAGGAAATTTATTTGGGATAGCATTCTGTTTATACAGTCCTAGCCATGTAATCTCTGTCATAAAACTTTGTTCCTGATTCAAGTGAAATATTATTTTCTGGACTATTCCTGATGATCTTGGACTTAAGGCTTTGGTAATATTCTCTTGCCTTATAACAGAGTAAGAAATCCTGCCTCCTGCCTTCCCATAAAAGGAACCTAATTCCCTCTAACATGGCATGACTCATACAACCAGTCTTGCACTTTGAGAAGATCCTCTGGGACCTGACTCTTAAATTTAAAACGGCAAAAGGAACTAAAGTTCTTTAAGTTTTGCAGTTTTGATTTTAAATCAGAAGATTTGGAAGTCCTTTTACCCATCTTCTCTTATCTGTCTTCAATCAACACTGTACTTAGAGCATTCATATTCCTCCTTCAAGGTCAGCCTCCCTCATCCAGTCTGATCCTATTTCTCTAGTTTGTGTGAAGCAGAGGCAATGAGAACGATAATTTCCCTGTTTTGACTTCAGTAGAAAAAAAATTAATTCATTGGAAGAATGAAGGGTAAAGATTGTAATCAATGACAGGAGAGAAGGCTGACTCTTACCAATCATAAGAATTTATGCCCTAGCTTAGCAGGTGCTTCAGACAGCCAAAGAAAATCATCTTCTGGATCATACTCAAAAATTTTGAGCTGGCTAGGTTGTGTGTTGGAATAAAACATATTTATATACTATACACATGCTCATGGCTGTGTATAAGCAAACTAAAACATATAACTTACATAAAAACTAGTAGGCATTTAAATAGAACTATTTTGTGGTAATATTTCTTTATTAGACTTGACCATCAAAACAGGTATAGAACATATACATTTATATTTTACCAAATTTATCTTAAGAATAAAATAAGGTAATTGTTGCATCTTTGAAATAGTATATTAATTGAAAAGAGAAATATTTAAAATGTTCCATTTGATCATAAAATAAATGTTTTCCTATTTTAATTACATATCTAATAGATAGTAAATAAAAAACCTTAACACACATTTTGAAACAGTTGAAATGTAATGAAGTCACCTACAAAGGTAACCTATATAGGCTCAGGAGATATAAGCAAAATATAGTTCATCCTAATGTCCTAATGTTGTGATTTATTTAAAGTCCTTTTTTCTCTGCTTATTTTTATAAAAGCCTAGATGATTTACTCAGGTGTGGAGTGACTTTTGCTGCCAACATGGTGGTTGTGGATAAAGAAAGTACCATGAGTGCTGAGGAGGACTACATGGCAGATGCCAAAACGATTGTAAATGTACAGACCCTTTTCAGGTAAATATCCGAAGCGTCCAAAGCTGTTCCTAGTGGTACACATGTGTCAAGTGTTTGGCTCTGACTGTGTGTGACAAATCAACATAAGATGCTGGCACTGACTTTGGGGTTGTTTATGTACTTATTTGATCATAAAGAAAATACTTATCTAGCACCAAACGTGTATCTGTTGTGGTTTCTGGCAAGCCATCCATGTTCTGAATTTGCTGTTATACCTAGCAGTGACCAAACTTATGTATTTACATAACCAGATAACTAAAGTAGCAAGATGGCAAGACCATGAACAAGTAATTTATCCACATAAGACGTTCATTACTTTATCCTTGTTTCCCTGTATTTCATTAAAGGAACTCATTCAGATGTGCAATTTCAAGCATGATCATCTCTGGGTAAGAATGAGCAATTCTGACCAAGATTTGGTCAGATCCTTGTAAGCAGTAAAGACAAAATCTATAAATCAGGACATTCTCTCTTGAACTGATTCTCCTTAAAATCACTTGAAAAGTTAAATACCTGAAAGTTTTTCAGTTTCAGAAGTTTTGCAGAAACCTAAAGACCATACCTGAGTTACCAAATTGTGAGAGTAAATAAAACAATCACAACTTTCTCATCACTGCTCTTCACTCTGTCTTTATATTTCCATATTGAAATGAGGCATAGACTGAGGTAAATTATGTCAGGTTATAGTTTGGGCTCATGATTCAGAAGAGAGAGCTTATATGTGAGCCCCAGTACATTTGAAAATTAGTTGTATACTCATAGGTAAATTGCTTTCCTCAATTAAGCATCAGTGTCTTAATTGTCAGGTTGTGCGAGATTTAGTTCTGTATTATACCTTAGCACGTGCTTGGTAGTTTTTTAGTTATTTAATAAATGTTAGGAAGTATAATTATTAGCAATAGAATAATCACTTCCATGTGACAGAGTGGAAAATTCACAGACCTTGGAACTATATAGCAGCAAACCTCATGTGGGATAACCTCTACGCTAAAGGTTGTAAGTTTAGTGAGAAGGAAACTCAAATGCTTTTGCAGTCACTGGTAACTTTATGACCTTCAGTGTGTTTCTTACTCCTCCTGAAATTCAGCTTCTCTCATGTATAAAGTGCATGTGAAAAATAGTGAACCTATCTTGGTATTGTAAAAAAAAAGTATATATATTCAACCCACCAGAGTTAATGTAATGTTTCAAGACATAGAAAATCTGTCATAGAACATGGAAGATGGAACTACTGAATTGCGCTACCCCAGACTCCACAGACCTAGCTGCCGTAAGAGGAGTGCCCACAGAGAAGCTACCAAAATACAGCAGTTTGTTTCCTGAGCTGTGATAAGTACTACACCTAAAGCTAGAAAAACGGATGCTTAAAATATGAGAGAAGGGTACCATTTTTTTCCCCTCCAGAGAATGAAAAAGGAAGTTACAGGATAGAAATTAGTTAAGTTACAGGATATAAGGTTAATTAAGATGGGTGAGATTTAGAGTCAGTTAAATTTGTTAAGATCATGCTTTTTGATCCCATTTTTGGCAATAGTTTTAGAAAAAGAATATGCTGGGTCTTTCTGATTCAACATTCCATTTTAATTTTCCGGTTACTCTAAGTTTATTGTAGTGAAGTTTCTATTGATTTGACTTAGATTGCAGAGTCTCTGAGTGAATTTTTTTGATTCCAAGATAATAATAAATTCCATTAAAATTTTAAAACAAATTGACCAGTGCAATTAAGGGCATATATGTATAATGGCAGCTGACTGCAAAGTCTGCTGTTTCCTGACTTCATGGCCGTGGGGGCAATTATGTGTTGAATGAATGAATGAATGAATGAAATATGGTGGATCTCTTGATTATTAGATTTGACTGCCTTCAGTAGTGGAGCATTTCAGAAATTAATTCATTTTTATAGTTCATACAGATACCTACATGTCTCTGTTTAGCACTAAGGATTTTTGCATAAGTACTATCCAAAAGATTGGCAGTTCAAACTCACTCAGCAGCATCACTGAAGAAAGGCCTGACAGTACACTTCTGTTAAGGTTATAGCCAGTAAAACCCTGTGAAGCCGTTCTGCTCTGTAACACGTGAGATCACCATAGCCAAAATCAATGAGACAGTGGATATAGTTTTTTGGTTAGATACCAGACTGACTAGTTTGAAACATAACTATTCAAATGAACTATTAGTCATATAAATTGCAAACTAATTACCTCTAGTCTCGCCTTTTCTGTGTTCTGTAAAACCACTATCACTTCTTTCCTCTACATACAAAACAGTGTATTTCAGGGGGGAGAAAAAAAGTTGTATGCAACTTTTCTTTTATATGGAGTAGTTCATAAAATAGTGATCTAGGCATGCTAACCTAGGCTAGTCTTACATATTAAAAAAGTAAGAAACTTGCAGGTTCCTATGATATAAGAAATACTTTTATATAAATCATCAAAATAATACATGCTTGGTAGTTTCCTCTTTATAGATTCAGTTAATTATTACCTCAATGTCACCCTTCCTTCATTCTTAAAGATTTTAGTCCCTGATCCATTGTGTCTCTTACCAACTAACCCTGCTTCTACCATAATTCTTGGTGATGTGAACAGTCCTACATAGATGAACCTTTCAGTACACCAGTGTATCATTCCTGTCCTTTATTTTACCAGAGCCACCCATTCTCATGGTCATAGTCCTGACCTTGGACTATCAATAATTTTACCTGCCATAATCTGAATTTCTGGCATTGAATTTTATAACTATTACCAATTATTTTCTTCCTCATTTATGCTAATAGCCCAATTTCTAATAGGCTTTGGCCTACTGTTATGCAAACCTAAGTAGAGTTCATGTGGCCTGCTGCAAACAGCAAATCTTTGAGACAGGATGAGATGAGAAGCAAGAAGTTTAATTATGTACAGAGGAGGCAGAATCTTCCTTCCAAAATATTCCTTCCTATAAGAAGGACACAGGGCTATAAGAAGTAAGAAAAGAGGAGTTATATATATTCATTAAATTCCTGGGGAATAGCATGAATATTAAAAAGGCGCTGGCCTGACTTTCGGCATGGAAACAGGGGTAGGACTGTTTGCTCCCAAATTAGATCTGGTATATTTTGGTAATGCATGGCTGGCACTTTAGTTACTTGGCATGACACATTATGGGATGGAGTCGTTCAGTGGTCCTCAAGTCTCTTGCTGGAATAGCTAAGGGGAGTTCACCATAAGAATAATGACAGTGAGCTAAGAGGCCAGTGGGATGAGAGTTTTATCCTGCAACGTGATGTAACTAAGAAAAGTAATCCCAAGCAGGGAAGTTAGAGTCGAGCAGATGAGAGCCTCATCTTTTGAGGTTATTTAGCCAAGAGAATGTCATCAGTTGTTTTTCACATTCCTATGAGGGACACCAATCAATTTCACACCTTATTGCTGAAGTTTAAAGTAAGAAAAAAATAAAAGCTTAGTCCAATAGGTAAAAGGAAGAGCAGAATTCCTCTTATGTCTCCTATCAATACTAGAACTACAATCTCCTACTACCACTACTGTATTTTCATCATTCCACATCACATGAACTGTTTTCTTACCTTTTTCTCCAGATTAAATTTCATGGTTAATCATTATAACCACTCCTGTGCAGAAACCCTTGACAGGTAATTGCTCACTATCTACTGTGGGCCGTTGTTATGGTTTTCGTTGCCATGGAGTCCATACCAACCTTGGGCTAGCACTGAGCTCAACTTTTTTTTCCTCGTTACCCTGCTTCCAGTTCTCTGTCCTTTTGCATGCTCTGTCTACCACTTGGAAACCCTGGTGGCGTAGTGCTTAGGTCCACCAGCTGTTAACCAAAAGGTTGGTGCTCCTTGGAAACTCTAGGGAGCAATTTTACTCTGTTCTATAGAGTCACTTTGAGTCAGAGTCGACTCAACGATGGTGGGTTTGGCTTTTTGTTCTGTCTACTACTTGGAGACCCGGTGGCACAGTGGTTAAGAGTTCAACTGCTAATAAAAAGGTTGGCAGTTCAAATCCACTATCTACTACTTGGAAACCCTGTGGATCGATTTGCTGTGTCCTGTAGGGTTATTGTGAGTCAGAATCAACTAGCGGACAAGAGGTTTTTTTGTTTGTTTTGTTTTATTTTGATATCTACCACTTTGTATGAAATTCTCTGGAGACAGACATGCCAGAGTTGGATCCTGTTACCCTTTCAGAGACACTTCAGGCAACCAGAAATCCTTAGTCACAGTGGCCAGATACCAGATTATTTAGGATTTATGCTTTGGGTCCTATCATTAAAGAAATGAGATTCTTACACCTTGATTAAACAACACCCACTGGGTGAGGAGAAGGAGAAAACCAGCTCTGATTCATAGAGACCCTATAGTACAGACCAGAACTTCTCCATGGGATTTCCACCGAGCACCTGGTGGAATCAAACTGTTGACCTTTTGGTTAGCAGCAGTCACTATTCTTGACCATCATGCCACCAGGGTTTCTGATTATACAATAGTTAATTATGTATCTAAAACATCTCAGCCAATCCACATATCTTTGTGAGTACTATTCATTTCCTCATTGGAGAATTAATTTCTAATTGGTTAATTAGTAAGGTATCTAATATTGATAAAAGTACACATAACAGAAGCAGTTTTGATAGCCAGCCATGGGGTGTGGTCTTCCTTACTGAAAATCCAATTGTCACTCTGGATGGTGAATTAGAATGCTAGCTGTACCTGGAGTGTAACTTAAACTATCACATGCACATGTCACAGGGTTTTGCTGAAGTATTTTAAAGTAGGTTACAGACATTACAGGAATCACTCAGCTAGTACTGATGGAGATGTGGTTTAAACCAGAAGAGTTCCAAAGCCTAAAGTCAACTTTACTTTAATCCAGTCCATCTGAACATACCCATACTATTGCATCATACTGCCAGGCAAGCAAGGTCATTGAGAAGTTCAGCTGAACTGATTTCGGTAAAGTACTCAGAGCAATTCCTGGAATGTAATAGGCAAAGAATAACTGGCAGCTGTTGTTTGTTAAAAAAAAAAAAAAAATACTTCCCCCAATTGATATTTCTAAAGTGCAGTGATCACACAAGGGTATATTCAAGGGAACATCATGGTCTTTTTATTATGTCTGATACTTAGACAAGAAGTTAGGTATAATATTTTATTTGGTTTATTTCTAGAAAAGGAAAATTAAGTCTTATGCTTTATTCAGTCTCTGTATGTCCTCTGCAAGTGAAGATTGCTGTTTGTTGTTAATTTATATAAGGTGATGTTATATTTTAACATCTGTGAAGGATTATTTGGACTTAAGTCATTTTGACTTGATTATTGTGACATTCCATTTTGAAGTGGGGCATTTTGGCTTTTATATTTTTCAGCTTTTAAAACCATCAAGTAAGAGGTTAGAAAAATATTCAATCTAAATGTGCATTAGAGCCCCGAAAACAGGAGTGAGATGGAGTTTTAGAATAAAAGGAAAGTAAGAATACTCCAGTTCACAAGTTATTTATGTAAAGGCTATGACCTGTTTGCCATGACCTGTTTTACCAGGCCAGAATGAAAATGAGTTTACGATTTTTTAACATTATTTAGTTGTTGTTCAGAAACTCAAGCTCACCATTAAGCATATACTTTCCCAGCTGACTAATACACGTACTTGACAAATGTCTCCAGTCCTCATGCTGAGGACCATTCAGGGTTCACAGTCCTAAAGAACCAAAAGTAAAACGGGAGAATTTCTGCCGTTTGCCAGTAGGATATGGGTGTGCACATGGCAGAGTAATGAGGATTCAGGGGGAATTCCTTTTCATCTCGGTTGACATCTGTAAATCAAACATGATTTGTAGTTGAAAATCAAATGATAGAATTTAGTGCGTCGTCATCCACTGTGGCAATTATGCATCTGTTGGTTTGGTTCCTGCCTGAATCTTTGAGAGAAATCTCATTCCTTCCAGAGTACACCTAAACTGGAAGTTCTCCACACTTCAGCATCCGAAGTTAGAGCATTCCAACACCGAAGAAAATTCTAACACTGACATGTTCAAATAGCACTCCTGAGGCATTCTCTTTGTGCCAGATGGCTCAGCCAAGAGGTTCCTCTCACCTTGGCCATGGTCTGCCAGAACTCTGTCTCCTAATAATCTAGTGATTTTTGATCACTTACCCAGTCACACTCCTTCTTTCAAACTGTATTTCACTTGTAGATTTTTGGTAGTCCTTTACAGCAGCAAACTTCCCCTGGGACAACATCTAAGTCAGAGGTTTCATGTTTCCTGGGGAAGGGATTATCTACTTTTCTTTATCCAGAATGAGGTTCCTAGAGTCTTGAAAAGTTGGCCAGCACATATTGTACAATGGTGCCAGATACATGCATAGAACCTAAATCTGTGAGTCAAGAGAAAAGGGAGATGAGAATACTCTTCCTTAGAGTTAGAATGTAAAAGTTTCTCTGGAGAGCACCCAAAATAATGTTTAGTGTAACATGGATACAGGCTAACATAGTTATTAGTTTAATTGGAATCCAGAAGTTGTTTCAACGACTTTTTCTTATTATGATTAAGTGAAAGTACACAATTCAAACCAATTTTGCATGCCCACCTCTCTGCAGTTCCGTCTGCTTTCCTCACCCAGTGATAGCCCATTCCTCCTTTTCATGCCATATTTCTAGCATCCTCTTAGTGAGCACCTGTCCCCTCCTCTCAACCCTCTTCTCTCCCATCTAGAAAGAAAGCAATACGACAGCCTCCTATAAATGTATAGAATCATCAAGTTTACACACCATATGGTGTATCCTCGAGTCCAGTGCATTCTTGTCTGAAGAATTGACTCCACTATTGTTGTCCAGTCAGGGCCAGCAGCAGGTCTAGGGGCTATGTTCCCAGTGGACCCCCCAGGCTGTCAAACGATCAATTCTGGTCTTTTAGTAGAGTTCTTGAACTACACACCTCTTTCTCTCATGTTGCCTTAGGGACTCTACAGTGCGTACCCCATCGTGGCTGCCTTTGGTGGTGGCCAGGGACCATCTGGTTTTTCTGGTCTCATGTTGATACAGTCTTCTATTCATATGGGTCCCTCTTTCTTTCTCATTCCTTTGTTGTTCTTTTTCATCACCTGTTCCAGATGAGTTGTGCCCATTTGATGTACCTCAGATGGCAGCTTGCTAGATTTTAAGACCCCAGATGCCCCAGTCTTCTGGGGTCCAGAAGACTCTCTTAGCAATAGGCGAGTTATGCCAGTTGGCCTCAGTGTCCCCTGAAAACATGGTCCCCAGATCCCCATCCCTGCTGTTTTGTCCTTTAAAATATTGGACTGAGTTTAGAATACCTTTCAGTTTATGATGTAGTCCGGTTTCACCTGATCAAATCTCTATTGACTATCTAATCTATGACCAATCCTCTCCCTCCCTCCCAACCCTTGTAGCCATCAGAGTCTTTTCTTCTGTACATGAGTCTGTTTGTCAGTCCTTATAGCAAAGGTCTCGTGTAATATTTGTCCTTTTGCCACTGACTGATTTCACTCAGCATAGTGTCTTCTAGTTGAAACCAGGTTATGAGGTACTTCCTAAAATCATCATTGTTCTTTATTATTGCATAATATTGCATTGAGTACCTGTACCATAGTTTGTTTATTCATCTGCTGATGGGAAATAGGTTGATTCATCTTTTTCATATTGTGAACAGCACTGCAATAAACATTCATGTGCAAGTATCTGTATATGGGACCTTCTTAATTTCTGTAGGATATATTCCAAGCAGTGGGATTGATGGATCATAATGGTATTTCTATTTCTCGCTTTTTAAGGAAGCACCAAATTGCTGTCCAAAGAGGTTGTGCTGTTTTGTATTCACACCAGCAATATAGGAGAGTTCCAATCACTGTGTAGCCTCTCCAGTATTTGTTTTGTGTTTTTTGGATTATTGCCAGCGTTGCTGGGGTAAGATGGTATCTTATTGTAGTTTTGATTTAGATTTCTGTAATAACTAGTGATCTTAAGCACTTTCTCATGTGTCTTTTGGCTGCCTGGATGTGTTTGTTGGTGAAGTGACTGTCCATTTCCTTTGTCCATTGCAATACCTTGTAGGTTATGGAAATCAGACATTGATCTGACATGTAGTTGCCAAATATTTTTTCCCATTCTGTAGGTAGTCTTTTAACTTTCTTGATAAAGTCTTTGGAGGAGCATTAGTGTTTGATTCTTAGTAGTTCCTATTTATGTTTTCTTCTGTTGTTCTTGCATTGTTGTCCAGATTTTATAGTCTGTCTGAGCCATGTACTAGAACTTCCATTGTTGACCCTATATTTTCTTGCATGATCTTTATCATTTAAGTTTTATATTTAGGTCTTTGATCCATTTTGAGTTAGTTTTTCTGTAAGGTATAGGATAGGGGCTTATTTCAGTTTTTTAAAGATAGCTATCCAATTTTGCCAATACCATTTGTGAAGAACTGTTTTTATCCCAGTTTATGACCTTTGGGCCTTTGTTGAATATAAACTATTCGTAAGAGGATGGTGATATTTCTGGGGTCTCAGTTCTGTCCTATCGATCTATATATCTGTTTTTCTACTAGTACCAGGCTGTTCTGACTACTTTGTCAGTGTAATAGGTTTTAAGGTCTGGTAGTACAAGGCCTCCCACTGTGGTCCTCTTCTTCAGTAGTGCTTTACTTATCCAGGAGTTTTTCCCTTTCCAAAGTTGGTGATTTGTTTCTCCATCTCATTAAAAAATGATACTGGAATTTGTATTGGGATTGCATTGTATATGTAGATTGCATATACAGTGTTAAGTCTTCCTATCCATGAGCAAGATAGTTTTCTCCACTTATGTAAGTCTCTTGGTAAGTAAGGTCTTATAATTTTCTCTGTATAGGTGTCTTATTTTTTTGGTTGGACTTATTCATAGGTATTTTATCTTCTTGGGAGATATAGTAAATTATGATTGATTTGTTGGTGTAAGGGAATCCTACTGATTTACTTTTGTTTACCTTATACACTGATACATTGCTGAACTTTTCTATTGGTTTCAGTACTTTATTTATGGATTCTTTAGGGTTCTCTGTGTATATGGTTATATTGTCTGCAAATAGGGATAGGTTTATTTCTTCTTTGCCAGTGCAGGTGTCCTTTATTTCTTTGTCTCGTCTAATTGCTCTGGCTAGAACGTCTAGCACAATGCTGAATAAAGGTGGTAACAGTATACATCTTTGTATAGTTTGTGTTCTGAGGAGGAATTCTTTCAGTATCTCTCCATTCATGATGATGTAGGTAGTTGGCTTTGCCTAGATGCCCCTTATTACAATGAAGAATTTCTCTTCTATTCTTATTTTGCTGAGAGTTTTTAACATGAATTAGTGGTGGACTTTGTCAAATGCCTTTTCTGCATCAATTGACAAAATCAGGTTATTTTCTTATCCTTTTTGTTATTTATGTGGTTAATCATATTAATTGTTTTTCTGATGTTGAACCAGCCTTGCATCACTGGTATGAATCCAACTTGGTCATAATGTATTATTTTTTAATATGTTGTCAAATTCATCACTCAGAGAGTTTTTTTTGAAATTAATTTTGTTTAATTATAAAAGAGATGGTTTTATTTTTGTTTTTAATCTTGTTTTCTACCATTTAGCTTAGCTGCCTTGTATAGTAAACAGCTCTTAGAAATATTCAAATGATTTGTGGATTTATCATTTCTTTCAAGATGATAAAGAGATTACTGTGTTAAATGGGTGATTGTGTAAGATGAATTCTAAGGCCACTTCCAATTGTGAATTGTTAATGTAGTATGGTTAGCCCAGAAATATCTGTTGATTATCCAATAAGAGTTTGATACTATACAAGAAACCAAGGCTCCTTATGGAAACCCTGGTGGTATAGTGGTTAAGTACCAAGGCTGTTAAACAAAAGGTGGGCAGTTGAAGTCCATCAGCCACATCTTGAAAAATCTGTGTTGCAGTTCTACTCTGTGCTATAAGGTTGTTAAGATTTAGAATTTTCTCAGTGGCAGTGGGTTTGGTATTTGGGTTTTTATGCCTCCTTATAATTTTCCACATTTGTGTGGATCACTTTTCTTGAGAATAGGCATACATATGAATCTCTTCCAGTCAGTTGGCCAGGCAGCTTTCTTTCAAATTTATTGGCATAGAAGAGTGAGCCCTTCTAGTGCTGTATCTGTTTGTTAAGACTGCAGAAATTATCAAACAATATCATTAATATCACACGAAATAAAATTTTGCTGGAGATCATTCAAAAGCAGCAGCAGCAATATATTGATCAGAAATTCAGGCCAGATTCAGAAGAGGACATGGAACCACAGATATCATTGCTAATGCTGGATGGATCCTGGCTTAAAGCAGAGAATATCACAAAGATGTTTAACTCTGTTTTATTGAGTATGAAAAGGAATTTGACTGTATGAATCAAAACAAATTATGGATAACATTGTAGAGAATAGGAATTCCATAACACTTAATTGTGCATTTGAGGAATCTGTACATGGATCACAAGGCAGTTGTTTGAACAGAACAAGGGGACACTTCATGGTTTAATGTCAGGAAAAGTGTGCATTGGTTGTATCCTTTCACAGTATTCAATCAGTACACCTAGAAAATAGTCTAAGAAGCTGGACTGTATGAAGCAGAATGGAGCATCAGGATTGGAGGAAGACCCATTAACAGCTTGTGATATACAGATGACAACACCTTGGTGGCTGAAAGTGAAGAGACTTGATACACTTACTGGTGAAGCTCGAAGACCACACCCTTCAGTATAAATTGCACCTCAACTTAAAAAAAAAAAAATAATCCATACAGCTGGGCCAGTAAGCAACATCATGATAAACAGAGAAAAGATTGAGGTTGTTGATGGTATCATTTTACCTGGATCCACAACCAACACCCACAGAAAGAGCAGTAGAGAAATCAAAATGTGGTTTGCATTAGCCAAAGCTGCTGCTAAAGACTGTTTAAAGTTGAAAAGTAGAAAGGTCACCTTGAAGATGTGTGCCTGACTCAAGATGTGGTATTATTAATCACATCATATGCGCGCAAAAGTAGGGCAATGAACAAGGCAAAGACAGAAGAATGACATGTGTGAATCGGTGATACTGGGGAAAAACACTGACTATACAATAGGCTGCCAAAAGAATGAACAAATCTTTCTTAAAGAAGTACAGCCAGAGGATGCCTTAGAATCAAAGATAGTGAAACAATGCCTTACATAACTTTGGTCATGTTGGCAGAAGGGAGCAATCCCTGGAAAATAACATCATGCTTGGTAGAGTACAAGGTCAGAGAAAAAGAGAAAGACCCTAAGTGAGATGGATTGACACAGTGGCTGCAATAGTGGGCTTAAGCGTAAAAACGATTGTTGGTATGGTGTAGGATTGGCCAGTGTTTCATTCTGTTGTGCATAGAATCACTATGATTTGAAACCAGTTCAATTCAATTTGAAACCAACTCAGTGGCACCTAACAGAAATAACAAAAACAGCACAGCTCGTTATTCAGTGATGAATAAGGCAGACACAGACCCTGGTCTAGATCTGACATCTGACATAGAAAGTATTCAACAAATTATTTAAATGTTTGACTAGGGAATTGAAAGTGTAGCAACCTTTGTAAAGTGGAGAGTGTTACATACTATATGTAACAAAAATATCTGATCTGCTTCTATGGATCAAAGGTTGCCTCCGTGAAAAATTGATACTTAATCTGTTTCTTTTAGGATGAATACTAATTAAGTAAGCAAAAAGTTGAGTAGAACATTCCAGATACGGGCAGCATATACAAAGTTACTGAGAATGTGGGCTATTCAAGGACTTGGAGTAGAGCAAGGGAAGACTGGTTATGACATGAGGCTAAAATAGAAATTAGAAGCCAGATATTTTGTGGATTTAAAGATCATATGAATAATTTGATCTTCATTTAAGAATAACAGGAAATCACTGAAGGATGAGGAAGTTTTAAAAAATCATTTTAGACCAATGTAGAGAATGGTTTAGAGAAAGCTAGAGATTTTTTATGAAAGTAGACTAGTCAGAAGACTTTTTCATTGTCAGTAAAGAAAAGTGAGTTTATATATATAGTCTTTACTTTGCTGCAGTAATCTCATTGAAAAAAAAGTATATATGTACATATAGGAAATGGCATAATTCAAAATAACTTATTAAAGCAATTTAAAATCAATGCTGAATATGTGTAAATGCAGCAGTAATTCCTTTATTCAGTGAAAAAAGTTTTCTAATGTTTAGGTTATCTATAGTATAAATAGGTAAAAATCAAAAGACATTTGCTGTTTATTATGCACTCCTTATTACTAACTCAGGCATCTTAAAGTGTTTTAAAATTATTTATAAAATGTAACTCATGGCTCATGGTGACTCGACGGCACTTGGCTGCCATAAAATGTAAAATATGTTCATATTTCTCTTAGCGTTGATAGTTACGGACTAAAACTTGATTCATGTATCTCAGTGTGCCTGTATCTATGTATAGTATTCTACCTGTTAGTTAACAGACTTGTGTATAGAAGAAAAGACTCTTTGACAGTTGCAAGGGAGGGGGAGAAGGGAGGGCGAGGGGGGGGAGGGTTCAGATTAGATAGTTGCTAGAAATCTGGTTGGGTGAAATAGGTGATAGCACACATTAGAATCAAGAACAGCATTAAGTGGACTTCAGCATAACTTGAGTACTCCTTCCATCTTAACCCAATATTGCAAGGATAGAGTAGCTGGGGCGGAGGGCAGGGGACCATGCTCTTAGGTGAAATCGAGGCCAATTGGCACAACAAGCATTTTGCTAAGAGAGCGCTCTGCACCCCACATTGGTGAAAGGCATCTGGGGTCTTAAAAGCTGCCAGGCTGCCATCCAAGGGCACAGCAGATGGTCCCAGCTCAGCAGGAATGGATGCTTACCGAGGACCAAAATGACATGGGGTAAAGACAACCCAGAAGATAGAGAGACACACATGAGTGGATGCCTACATCAACTTGGGACCGGAAGAACCAGATGGTGCCCGGCCACCACCAGTAATAGCTGCGATGGAGCTCACTAAGTTGAGTCTCACTGGCAACACAGAACAAAAAGGGGTGCATCCTGAGATCTCCACTAAAAGACCTCAGTTGATGGCTCAGCAGTTTTAGGGTTCCCCTGGGAGCATAGCCCCTGGCCCTGATGCTGCTCTTGCCCATAAGTCATTACGAAGATCCGCTCTTCAGACATGAATGGATTGGACTTGGTGACGCAGAGTGACCATATATTGGATGCGCTTTATGGTTCTATGCATCTGTAGGATATCATCCTGCTGACCTCTGGCTGGAGGAAGGAGAGTGGGTGGAGAGGAGGGGAAAGGAGACTGTTGGGAGGATGAGACGTGTATGGAGCAGAGAGGAATAGTGTGCTGTCACCGGATAGGGAGAGCAATGGAAGCTGCATAGAGATGGGCATGTAACTTTATATGGGAATGTACATTTTTACTCAGTCATATTAAATAAAATAAATAAATAAAATGTAATTTTTATTTTAATTATTTATTATTTTTTATTATTTAAAATAATATTTTATTACTGTTAGTTATGGCCTACATGACAGTGTAACATACTAGCTTAGTAAGTCATGTTTTGATTAAAATAAAACATTGAAAAAAAACCTAGCCAAATATCAATGTGATTCCACTCGTGGTGACCCTTATGTGTTTCAGACCAGAGGTCGGTTGGGTTATTAGAGGCTGATTTTTGGAATTAGATTGCCAGGAATTTTTCCCAAGGAGCCTCAGCATGAGGGACTTGAAATTCTAAACTTTCATTTAGCAACTGAGTTCATTAATTGTTTGCACAACCCGGGGACATGTTGATTATGATAGTGTCAAGGTTTTCTAGATTTGTGTGTTCTTGTGCTTGTTTACTTGTTTTGCTTTAAGATAAAAACTAAAGAAGTTCCTGAATTTTCCGAGTAGTCTATGAAATAGAGCATATATTTTCTTGTTTTTATTGATGAGCATAACTAGCCAAGTTGCCAAGTGCCGTCGAGTCGGATATCGTAAATATTTATTGAATGACTAATGCCAGCAGTGAACTCGTCTGTAGATATTTTATACATCTCCTCAGTTGTATTCGTATCACTTGTTAGGTTGCAGAGAGTCAGTTTTGTTGCATAGTGACCCTGTGTACAATGGAGGAAAACACAAAGCAAACAAAGTTTTGTCGTCTGTCATAGAGTCTAGCTTCTTGGATTATTTGCTCAGCATACAGACTGCAAAAATATGGTGAAAGATATGATCTGCTTGTTCTGTGCAAACAATTGCCTCTTTATCACACAGTACCTGGAATCATGGCCTAGCCAAATTGTTACACACAATTTTTGGTGGAGGGACACAGTTCAATCTGTGACAGTGCCCTTCCCTGGGGACAGATGCCTCCGGATAACATTTATAAAGTGTGTGAGACCTTGTCTGCCATTCTTGCTTCTAAGGAGCATTCTAACTGTATTTCTTCATCAAAGATTTGTTCATTCTTTCGGCAGTCTATGGTACATCACTGTTCTTTACCAACACCGCAGTTCAAGTGCAGAAACTCATTAGTCTTCCTTATTCATTATCCAGCTTTTTCATGAGTATGAGACTATTGAAAGCACTATGGAATGAGTCAGGTACACCTTAGTCTTCGAGGTGACATCATTGCTTTTCATTACCTTAAAGAGGTCTTTTGCAGTAGATTTGCCCAATGCAATGAGTCATTTGATATTTTGAATGCTGCCTCTATGGTCATTGATTGTGAATCCAATGAAATACTTAAAAATGTCAATCTTTTCTTCATTTATCAGTACATTGCATATTTGTTCGGTTTTGAGGATTTTGTTTTTTTCTATATGTTGACGTGTAATCCATACCAAAGATTGTGGTCTTTGGTCTTTATCAGTAACATGTTTCAGTGCCTCTTCTCTTCCAGCAAGCAAGGTTGTGTCATTTGCGTATCACAGGTTGCTAATACTCTTCCTCCAGTCCTGATACCCCCTCTCTTCTTCATATAGTGCAGCTTCTGAGATTATTTGCTCAGCATACATTTAGAGTAAGTATAGTCAAAGGTTACAACCACCCGGAAACACAGCTTATCTGACTTTAAACCATGTAGTGTCCCCTTGCTCTTTTCAAACAACTGCCTCTTGGTCTATATGCAGGCTCCTCATGAGCACAGTTAAGTGTTTGGGACTTCCCATTCTCCACATGTTCTGCATCATTTGTTATTACTTACACAGTCAAATGCCTTTGAATACTCAATAAAGCACAGGTAAACATGTTCCTAGGATTCTCTGCCTTCAGACTAGATCCATCGGACATCAGCAGTGATATCCCTGGTTCCACATCCTCTTTTCACTCTGGTGGTTCCCTGTTGATACACTGCTGCAGACACTTTTGATGATCTTTTGGAAAATTTTACTTATGTGCGATGTTAGTGATATTGTTTGATAACTTCTGCATTTGGTTGGATTACCTTTCTCAGAAATAGGCATAAATATGGATATCTTTCAGTCAGTTGACCAAGTAGCTGTCTTCTAGATTTTTTTGCATAGATGAGTGGGCATGTCCAGTGCTGCATTCATTTGTTGAAACATCTCAGCTGATATTCCATCACTTCCTGCAGCCTTCTTTTTGGCCAGTGCTTTCAGCGAACCGTGCATTTCTTCCTTTAGTACCGTTGTTGAGCAGTTCTTTTTGGTATAATGACTCTGTGTATTCTTTCCATCTTCTTTTGATGCTCCCTAAAGTCGTTTAATATTTTCTCTGTAGAACCCTTCACTGCTGCAATTTGAGGCTTAAATTTTCTCTTCAGTTCTTACAGCTCAAGAAATGCTGAACATGCTCTTCCCTTTTGGTTTTCTATCTCCAGGAAGTTGCACATGACATTGTAAAACTTTACTTTGTCTTCTCAAGCCATCCTTTGAAATCTTTAGTTCTTTTACTCCGGTGTTTCTTCTTTTTGCTTCATCTACTTGATATTTGAAAGCAAGTTACAGAACTTCTTCTGACATACATTTCTTCTTTCTTTCCTGTCTTTTTAATGACTACTCACTTTCTTCATGTATGTGTCCTTGATATAATTCCATTAACTAATCTGATCTTTGGTCATTAATGTTTAATGCATCAAATCTGTTCTTGAGATGGCCTCTAAACTCAGGTTTTCTATACTCAGGGTCATACTTTGGCTCTTGCGGACTTATTCTAATTTTATTCAGTTTCAATTTGAACTTGCATATGGGCAGCTGATGATCTGTTCCACCATTGAGCCCTGGTCTTGTTCTGACTGATGATATTGAGCTTTTCCCTGGTAACTTTCCACAGATGTAATCTATTTGAATCCTGTGTATTCCATCTGGTGAGGTCCATGTGTATAGCCAAGCCAAAGCCAAGTAGTGAAAAAGGTATTTGCATTGAGGAAGTCATCAGTCTTGCAAAATTCTACCCTGCCATCTCCAGCATCATTTCTATCACCAGGGCCACATTTTCCAACTACTGATCTTTCTTCTTTGTTTCCAACTTTTGCATTCCAATCACCAGTTATTAATACATCCTGAATGGATGTTTGACCATTTCCAGACTACAGACACTGGTAAAGAACTTCAATTTCTTCATCTTTTGCATTAGTAGTTGGTGCATAAATTTAAATAATAGTCATGTTTAATGATTTTCCTTGTAGGTGTATGTATACTATCCTATCACTGACAGCACTGTATTTCAGGATAAATATTGAAATGTTCTTTTTAACAATAAATGCAACACCATTCTTCTTCAAGCTGTTATTCCAGGTACAGTGGAACATGTGATTGTCATATTCAGAATCACCAAAACTGGTCCATTTTTAGCTCACTAATGCCTAGGATATTGACATTTATGAGTTCCATTTTATTTTTGATGATTTCCAGTTTTCCTAGATTGATATCAGACATTCTACATTGCAAGTATTAATGGATGTTTGCAGCTGTTTCTTCTCCTTTTGAGTCATGCCACATCAGCAAATGAAGGTCCCAAAAGCCTGGCTCCATTTGCCTCATTAAGGTCAACTGTACTTTGAGGAGGTGGTTCTTCTGTAGTCATCATTTGAGAGCCTTTCAAGCTGGGGGGCTCACGTTCAGGAACTGTATCAGACAACATTCCACTGCTATGTTCCACTGCTATTCATAAGGTTAACACTAGATACTCTTTTTCAAAAGTAGGCTGTCTCATCCTTCCTAGGCTGCCTTAGTCTGGAAGCTCAGCTGAAAATTGTCCACTGTGAATGACCTTGCTAGTATTTGAATACTGGTGACATTGCTTCCATCATCACAGCTACAAACAAGCTGCCACAGGATGACAAACCAACAGACACCTAAGAAATTTATTTCACTTCTCAAAACATAAAGCTATGATAAAAAGTCTTATGGACTGCTTTGGGAGTATAAAATGGTACAACCATTTAGGAAAATGATACAGAGCTTCCTTAAAAAGCTAGAAATAGAAGTACCAAGATATCCAACTCTCCTACTCCTAGGAATATAGTCTAGAGAAATTAAGAACTGTCAGATGAATGGACATATCTGCACATCCATGTTCACTGCAGCATCATTCACAGTAGCAAAAATATGGAAAGAAACCCAAGTACTCATCAACAGGTGAATGGATGAACAGCGGTATGCAAGGACCGTTATTAAGGTCACAAACTCGTGCTAGAAAAAGTGATACATACTTCATTGCTGAATGTCACTACTATCACTTTCAAAGTACTCCTCTTGGGAAGTTATGTACTGACACCGTGCTTAGTCCACCATTCAAAGGAGTTTTAGAACTTGTTTTCTGGAATAGCCATCAGAGCTGTCATCAAATTACCATTGATGTCCTGAATGTCATCAAAATCTCTTCCTATCAGTATTTCCTTTATCTTTAAGTAAAGAGAAAAGTCACTGGGTGCCGTAACAGATAAGTAGGTTGGATGTTCTAATATAGTTTGTTTTCTGGCTAAAACCTCCCTCACAGACAACTAACAAGTCTGTGAACTTGCCACCTTGCCACTGAATGCAATGGCCATTTCGGAAAGAGTTTCAAAAGTGCTTTGAAGGGTGGACTAGTCACTGGCATCAGTGCAGAGCTTCCCATGGGGAGTACTTCAAAAGTGACCATGGTGACATTCAGCAATGAAGTTTTTTAGCACTTAGAACAGTTAAGCTCACAGACTTAATTGTCAGACTTTGTATACACACAGTGAAATATACATGGTGATAAAGAATGACAGTGAATCTGTGAGACATCTCAAAGCATAAGTGAATCTGGAGGTCATTAGGCTGAGTGAAATAAGTCATTCACAAAAGAACAAATACTATATAAGACCACTATTGTGAAGACTAATGGAAACATTTGCTTATAGAAAGAAGCAACCTTTGATGATTATGAAGGATAAGAGAGGTGGGTGGGGGCATTAAATAGCTAAGTGGTAACTCTGGTAGAGGGTAAAATAATATAAAATAGTAGGGAAATGAGCACAGCTTGACCAAGGCAAAGTCATAGAAGTTTCGTAGACATATCTAGACTCCCTGAAGGGCCAAATTCCTGGGCTGATAGCTGAGGAGCATGATCTGAGGAAGAATTTAGCTCAATTGGCATAACTTAGTCTTTAAAGAAAATGTTCTGTATCGTATTTTGGTATAGAATAGAGACTGAAGAAACCTTGAGAGTTTAGCCCCTGGATACACTTTTAACTAAGTACTGAAGTCACTCCTGATATTCGGTCTTCAGCCAAAGATTATACAGAAAACAAAAACCAAACCCATTGCCAGTCAGTTGATTCTACCTCAGCAACCTTATAGGACAAAGTAGAAGTGCCCAATAGAGCTTCCAAGGTGTGCAGGGTAGATTTGAACTCTGGATCCTTTGGTTAGTAGCTGTAGCTCTTGATCCAACAGCACCATGGTTTTCAAGATTAATCAGGCAGGCCCATAAAACAAAATGATGCTAAATGGATGCCGGAGCCCAGGGGCAAGGACAAAAGGCAGAGCAGACAAGAAAGCTGGTAGTGAGGAACTCAAGGTCTAGATGGGGATAGTGTCAACATGTTGTGGGCTTGGCAACCAATATCACAAAATATCATGTGTATGAATTGTTTAAGGAAAAGTTAATGTGCTTTGTAAATGTTCATCTGAAGCATAATAAAAAAGTTTTAAATAGAACAAACTATTATTTTTTAATTACAGTATTGCTTTATTGTGATCCTCATACCTTGGGAAATAGGACTATTATGTCAATTTATTTCTAAAATGCCTTCTAAACAAAATGTATTTAGCTTGTATTAAAGCCTGGAAATAGATGTACAGTATTAGTATTTTTTAAAATACCTAATTAAATCTATTGGAGAACCAAATCTATAAACATAAAATACTATAGAGTGCAAATATTTTATAGTTATAAGTGGGCAATCTTTCACAATAGTATATTAAGTAAGTATTACTTAGTAATTTTCACTAGGTGGCAGGCTTAGCTAATGCATTTGCTGTCTCAGTTTAAAATAACATAAATGTTGTAGGTTCACTTATACAGAGCAACAATGGCACATCATGTAAATTTTGTTTTCGTATCTAATTTCAACTCTATGAAACAATTAAAGACAATGACTGGGTCACTAAATCATATTACCACTTACTCTTACCAAGATCTCAAATATAACTTATCTAACTAAGTATGTATGTGTGTACATTCCAATTTGAATAATGTATTTGAAAAAGATTATAATATGAAATGGATCCAGCACAAATAGCTTTGATGTTATAATAAGGGCATGTTTAAAAGCTAAAAGGGATTTTTTTCAGAGAAAATAAAAATTTTACAAAAAGTGAAATTTTCATTAATTTTTATTTTCTCTGATGTTAAATATTGCTTTTAGCTTTTACAAATCTACTTCACATGCAAGCTGTCCACTAATGTCTTCATGCTACTTGTCTATTAGTATTCAGTCAGCCACAATTTGTCACCCCCTGAAAAACATGTCCAGCTTTGTAAGTTACTAATCTTTGCTGTTGCTTCTGTTAGATCGTAAATCATTTAAAATCAGGAATTTCATTGTATATGACTTTGTAATTGCCTAGAGACTAGAGCATTTACTCTTACTATTAAGAAGTAACTTCTAGCAAGATTTGATGTTTAGAAATTGTATACTATGAGATCAGGAAGTCAGAGGTCAAACAGCTCACGTATTGGGCAGTAAGTTCCTAATGCCAGTAAGGATATTCATCTCCTAAATTTCCCTTTCAATATTGTTGAAAAAGTAACCCTGCAACTTTTTAAATCAGCTTTCAGTTTCTTTGTTCCTTCATAGTTTTAGAGAGAAAATTTCTAATAGAAGCCAAGTTACTAGATTTATTTTTCTTATTGTTCTAGAATGTTGGATAAAATACACATTGGAAGCTAGTATTTCAATTTTCTTGCACTGTACAGAACATTTTATGTGATGCTGCCTGCTGTTGTAATTTCATGTAGTGTTATGCCTAAAGCTAGAAATCACTCGCTCATGAATATGTTGTTATAAAAAAATACCATATTGGATTGTTAATGTAACGCAAATGTTTCTTTGAAATATAGGTTGTTTTCCAGTCTCAGTATTATCACAGAGCTTACTCACCCAGCCAACATGAGATTCATGCAATTCAGAGCCAAAGACTGTTACTCTCTTGCCCTTTCAAAGCTGGAAAAGGTAAGACTCTGCTTTATTAAAAATATCAGATGTAACTATTTTTATTGAAAGAATAACTGAAGGTTTCTGTATATGTCTATATAGAAAGATATGCCACAAGATGGTAATGGTAAAAATGCCATTTAAATTCCTTGTTTGAAGCTAAGCCTTTAATTTATAACCCTTAAAAATGTGAATTGATGAATAGAAACCATAAGAACTATTTCTATCAAGTGAATATGATAGTGTTATCTTGTGTTATCATTAATCATAAATTGAAAACATGGCTTACTGAGAAATTAAATGCAACAGATATGTACATATTCTTTTAAAAGGACAGATACTTTGATAATATCATAAGTGATTTACTATAGCATGGGATCTGTATTTATATAGAGCTTTGCAGTTTTCAAAAATCTTTACAGTCACAGAATGATTGTAGCCTTTGTTAAGAGTTAGTTTCCCAGTTAGTTTCCCAAATGTCATCAACACAACTGAAGACAAAGCTGAGCTCGTGGCTTAACTTCAGCACGTTAGACTACCAGCTCCTGAGTTCTGGGAACCATCTTATTGAGCACGTGTGCTTTCTGCAATCAAGTCTGTTCATTTCCATCTCGAAAGCTGCTTCATATACATTATTGAGCTCTTACAACTGTTCCTTTAGGAACATAGGGAGATTGTTGTTACCTGCTGTTTCCAAATGAGAAAACTAAGTTAACACAGGTTAAGTGCCTTTTTCAAGGTAATACAAGACAAGATCCAACAATTAAGCCTGCAAACTTAAGTGTTCTAAGGGCTACATACCTTGCTGCTGAGTATCACTATGGTCACCTTTGAAGTACTCCCGTTGGGAAGCTGTGCACTGACACCAGCACCTAGTCCACCTTTCAAAGCAATTTTCACACTCTTTCTGAAATGGCCATTGTGCATGGAGACGTGGTGGCAAGTTCACGAGCTTAACTGTATACTTGTCAGTGAGGCAGTTTTTAGCCAGCAAGCAAATGACTGTAATTGAAATACCCTCACTACTCACCTGATCTGGCACCCCATGACTTTTTTCTCTCACTAAAGATAAGGGAAATATTGAAAGGTAGAGATTTTGATGACAATCAGGACATCAAGGCTAATCTGACGACAACTCTGATGACCAGTCCGGAAAAAAGAGTTCCAAAATTGCTTTGAAGGGTGGATTAGGTGCTAGTGTCAGTGTGTAGCTTCCAAAGGGAAGTACTTTGAAGGTGACAGTAGAGACAGTCAGAAGTGAGGTATGCAGTGCTTTTTCTAGGATGAGTTTGCAAACTTCACTGGCAGACCTCCTCTTCAATCACTTCAGTAAGGGGAACTTAAGACCATTGATGTTTAAAGACAAAATATTTTATTATATCATGCTCTTCTAATTAAAAAAAAAAAGGGGGACATAAGTATAGCTTAGTCAGCTTAGTATTCTAAGCAAAAAGTGCAATTAGAAAACCAGCTAGAATTGGCATGTATACTCCTTCATGAAAAATGAGAATGATTCGCCCAATGACGAAGAGTCCAGGCTGTTGTACATGAGGTAGCTGTGTGTCAGAGTCAACTGGGTGACACCTCACAACAGCGGCTCTATTCCATTGCTCTATGTCTGTCTTTATACCAGGGTCTTGCTGTTTTGATTGCTATAGCTTTATAATTAATCTAGAAATTAGAATTTGTTAGTTGTCTAACTTTGTTTTCCAATATTGTTTTGTTTGTTTGTAGCCCTTAAAATTCCATTTGAAATCTAGAATCAGCCTTTTTCCATTTCTTCCCCCACCAAAAAAAAAACAAAAAGCCTGCTGCAATTTTTGTAAGGAGTGAGTTAAATATGTAAATCACTTTGAGTAATTGACATCTGATATTATTAGGTCTTCTGATCCATGAACATAGGATTTTTTTCATTTATTTCAGCAGCATTTTATATTAGTTTTCGGTGTAGAAATTTTTCATCTGTGTGGTTAAATTTATTCTTTGGTATCTTTGGTATGCTGTTATAAGTGGAATTTTCTTAAGTTTTGTTTCCAAGTTGTTTATTTTTGATATGTAGAAATAGAGCTGATTTTCCGTATTGATCTTGGGCTCTGCAACATTGTTGCATTTGTTCATTGGCTCTAATAGCATTCATGTGGATTCTTTGGTATTTTCTATGTATAAAGTCATGTGTCAATAGAAATATGCTCTCTCCTCACTTATCAAGTGCTTAGGTCCCAAAGACCAGGTTGTTATGCAAAATTGTTGCTATGGGAAAATGGAGAATGACTGTATCAGATCACAAAGTTGAGGATGACTACATAATTACACAACTGCCAAATTACAGCACTACATAACTGCCAAAACCATTGAGAATCATGGTCCAGCAAAGCTGACACATAACCTTAACCACCAAAGCTAACGTTACTTTCACCTTGTAACCGCATGTTCATTACTGCCAGATGGACCTCATTGATCTCAAAAATAGTCAAATATTCTATTTTTCACTCTTGTCATAAATGTGAAATATCAGCTAGCCCATAAGTAAAGAGAAGGTATAATTTTTTTCTTACTTGATTTGGATGCACTTTTTATGTCTTCTTTCTTGCCTAATTGCTCCAGCTAGAACTACCAGTAGAACGTTGAATGACAGTGGTGAAAGTAGTCATCCTTGTCTCATTCCTCACCTTGTGGGAAAGCTTTCAGTCTTTCACTATTGAGTATAAAATTAACTGTGTTTTGGTTTTTGATTATTTGTTTCTGTGTTTTGTAGAAAGCTTTCATTGTATCATGGAATTGCTCTTACATTCCTAGTTTGATGAATGTTTTTTATAAAGAAATGGTGTTGGAATTGGTCAGTGCCCTTCCTGCCTCAATGGAATCAGCATCATTGCTTAGTTTCTTATTCTTATAACACAGGTGAGGTGTCTTTAGCAAACAGATCTTTATTGTCTCATAGTTTAGGAGGCTAGAAGTCCGAATTCAGGCCATCAGCTCTAGAGCAAGACTTTCTCGGTTAGTTGTGGTGGAAGGCTCTTGTCTCTTATCAACTTCTGTTCCTTGGCTCATTGATAATCTTCATATGGTGTAACATCCAACTTATCCTATCCATACTTCTTTATTTGGGAGTAGGGACAAATTCAACTTATAACAATCATTTAAGTTTTTTCTCGATTTGTCCTTTTAATGTGGTGTATTACATAGGTTGATTTTATATTGAAACACCCTTGTATTGCTGGGGCAAATACTACTTTATCTTTGTGTATAATATGCTTAATATGCTGTTGGATTGGGTTTGATAATATTTTGTCAAGATTTTTGAATCTATATTTATAAGGGATTTTGGTCTATAATTTTCAATTCTTTTATGTATCCATCTGGCTTTGATATCAGGGTAATGGTGACGTCAGAAATGTAATTATAGTTATTCTGTTACCTATTTTTTAGAAAGAGTTTGAGAAGGATTAGTGTTGATTCCTCAAATGTTTGGTAAAATTCATCAGTGACTTTTTTATGTCCATTAATTTTGGACAGATTTTCTTGAGGTTTTTGATTACTGGTTCAGTCCTTTCACTTGTTATAGATTTATTGAGAGTTCCTAACTTTTCTTGAGTCAATTTAAGTAATATATTTATTTCTGGAAATTTGTTTATTCATTGAAATTGTTTAGTTCCTTGATGTACAACTGTTCATAACATTCTCTTTCAATTATTTTTATTTCTGTATGATTGGTGCAAAAATCTCCCATTCACTTCTGATTTTAGACATTTGTCTTCTCACTCTATTTTTTTTGTAAGTGTAAGTAAAGGTTTGTCACTTATATAATTTTTTTTCCAAACAACTGACATTTACTTTTCTTGCTGTCATTTATTGGTTGGCTATTTCTTTTATCTCTCTTCTAACTGTTATTTTTATCTTTCTTCTTTGTGCTTAGTTTCCTCTTCTTCTAGCTCCTGAAAGTGTAATATTAGGTCACTAGCCTGAGGTTGTTCATTTTTTTGATGTAGGCAATTGGAGATATTCATATTCTTCTGAGCACCTATTTGCTGCATCCCATAAGTTTTGGTTATGTTATGCTTTCATTTCCATTTTCTTTAAATATATTGTCATTTTCCTGATACTTTTCTTTGATTGATTGTTTGTTTAGTATTGTGTTGTTTAATTTCTACATGTTTGTGAGTTTTCCAGTTTTCTCTGTCATTGATTTCTAGCTTTATTTCATTGTAAAAAAGAACAAACTTTGTGTGGTTTAAACTTTTAAAATTTATTGAGACTCTTCTTAGACCTTACATAATAGAGAATGATCCATGAGTACTGGATAAGAAAATGTATCCTGCTGTTTTCACTTTGAGTGTTCTAAACACGTCTTTTTAAGTCAAATTGTTGTTGTGTTATCCAAATCTTCTATTTCTTTACTGAACTTTTTTTTATAAATGTTCTATTTATTGAAAGTGGTATACCGAAGCCTCTATTACTGTCGAACTGCTTATTTTTTACCTCAATTTGGTCAATATTTACGTCATGTATTTTGGGGCTCTAGTGTTAGGTGATTATTTTTTGTTTGTTATATATTCTTGATGAAATGACACATTCGTTATTACATCACTTCTGTTTATTGTAACAGTTGTGACATGAAATCTATGTTGTTTCAACCGGCTTTCTTATGGTTGCTATTAGCATGGAAAAATTTTCCCATCCTTTCAATTTTAAACTATTTGAAACTTTTTTTATAAAGAGTTTCTTGTAGAAAGCATATACTAGAATCACATTTTATAATTTATCCTACCAAACTCTACCTTTTAATTGAAGAGTTCAGTATTTAAGATAATTAAATATCTTTGAATTAATAGTAGTTGAATTACAAGGAAAGAGTTATTTCTGCCATTCTGCTATTTTTTATATGCCTTGTATTTTTTTTTCCCTTGTTTCCTCCAATACTGTCTTCTTTGTATTTGGTTGATTTATTTTGTAGTGAACCACTTTAGTTTCCTTTGCATTTCCTTTGTGTGAACTGATGGATGGATGGACAGATGGATAGACAAATCGACTGGTGGGTGGATGGATGGATGGATGGATATTTTCTTTGTCTTTACTATGGGCGTTATACACTTATACTAAATTTATAGCAGTCTAGTTTGAATTGATACCAACATACCATTAGTAGTATACAAAAACTTTGTTCCTATACATATCCACCATTGCTCTCATTTATGTTGTTGTCACAATTCTTTAAATATCCTCTGTTAAAAATATGTATCTATATGTAATTATTTGTATATATTTGTTTTGATTGCCAACAGAGTAATAGAGTAGAGCTGCCCTGTAGAATTTCTAAGGAGTGCCTGGTGGATTCAAATGCTATTTCGTCAGTAACTATGGTAGTTAACCACTATACCACCAGGGTTTCCTTTACATCATACAGGATTTAAAAAATAGTCTTACAAACCTGCAATACAAGAAAGCCAGCTTTTGTTTGCCCATGAAGTTACCATTACCTTTTCCAGACCTTTATTTCTTCCTATGGTTTTGAGTTACTATCTGGCATCTTTTCATTTTAGCCTGAAGGACTCCCTTTAGCATTTCCTGTAAGGAAGTGGGAAAGCTAATGCTAACAAACTTTCTCACCGTTTGTTTATTAAAGAACGTTTTACTTTTGCTCTCATTTTTGAAGGATAGTTTTGCCAGATACTGATTTCATAGTGTCATAAATTGAATTGTGTGCTTCCCATGCCAAATATATGTCAGTGTGGTTGGGCTGTGATTTCTAGTACTGTATGATTGCTTACTGTTTTTTCATTTGATGAGATTTTCCTGTGTGTTGTAAGTTATACCACTTGTGATGTTAACAAGATAGATTAGTAGCAGTTATATTGATGAGCTCTATAAGATTAGCTAGTGTCTTAAGCCAATCTCTTTTGAGACATAAAAAAGAGAGAAGTGAGAAGAGAGACATGAGCACATCATACCACCAAGAAATCAGCCCTGGGATAGAGCACATCTTTGGCTATAAGGCTTCAGCATTGAGATGCTTCTAGACCAGGGGAAGAATGATGACAAGGAACTTCCTCTAGAGTTGACAGAGGCAGAAAGCCTTCTCCTGGAGCTGATGCCGTTAATTTGGACCTCTAACCTACTAGACTATGAGAAACTAAATTTTTCTTTGTTAAAGGCATCTACTTGTAGTATTTCTGTTATAGCAGTACTAAATATCTAAGACACTTAGTTAACTGTTTTTCCCCCCTTTTTTATCAGCGCACTAAAGGTATCTCACTGCTGGTGGCATAGTGGATTAAGTGCTATATCTACTAACCAAAAGGCAGAAGTACAGATCCTCCAGATGCTCCTTGGAGGCTCTGTGGAGCAGTTTTACCCTGACCTATAGGGTCACCCCTCATCAGACCCAACTCAATGGCAGTGGGATTTTTGGGTGGTTTTTCTGGCTTCCATGGTTTCTGAGCAAAAATTGGCTATGAAATTTATTGAAGATTCTCTGTCATGATGCAGTTATCTCTTGCTACTTTTAAGATTCTCTCTTTATCTTTGGATTTTATCAGTTTTATTGTAATGGGTCTCACTGTGGATCTCTGAATTTAGCCTCTTGGAATCATTTGAACTTTTGGGCTATGTACATTCATGTCTTTCATCAGTTTTGGAAAATTTGGGAGTATTATTTTTTTCAAATACTCTTTCCACCTATTTCTCTGTCTCTATGTCTGTCTGTCTCTCTCTCTTTTTTTTTAAATGAGACTCTCATAATGTGTATGTGGTCCGCTTGATGGTACCTTGCAAGTGCCTTAGACTGTTCACTTTTACTCACTTTTCTAAAAAAAAAAAATGTTTTGAAACTTAGATGCTGCAATCTGCTTTAGAATACTTTTGGGCAATTTTTTCATTTTATATTTTGTGTAGTTCATCTCTGGTAGTCCTGTTTGGTTCCTTTATTAAATTTCCCTCTCTTTACTAGTATTCTTATGTTGTTTCTGGATACTTTTCCTGGTTTTCTGTAGTTCTTTGTTTTATTTCATCTGTTAGTGCATACAGTATACAGCTTTTTTAAAGTTTTTTTCTGATAAATCCATTGTCTAGGCTTCCTCAGGAATGACTTATGTATTTTGTTCTTTTGAATGAGACACTATTTCCTGTTTTTTGTTGTTGTTGTTTTTGTTTGTTTGCCTTGTTAGTTTTTGTTGAAAACTGAACAATTCAATATTAACATTTCAAATCAGGAAATCAGATTCCCTACCTTCCTTGAGGCTTGACATATTTTTGTTAAAGGCTCTAGTAAGTAGTCCATTGGTTTAGTGACTTCCTCTTATTCTTTTTGAAAATACTACCTTCTTGGAAGGTAGTGTGTAGTCACTGAGGTATCTCTGTTTTGTGTTCAGCTAGCATTTTGACAGATACTTCCTTTATTACTGGGAAATGGGGAGAAAAGTATTTCTCTAATTTTTCACATTGACTTTGTGCCTTAGCACGTCTTCAACACTTAACAAGACTTACACTTAGCCTGGGGATCAACCTGAGGTGGTTTAAGGCCTTGGAGGTATTCTTTGGGCAGACATTTAGCCAAGGGCATATATGTAGCTTTTTAAATTATCCCTATACCCCAGTGCTTTTCTGTGCCCTGGCTTACAGAAGAAACTTTCTCCCTGATGTTTTTTCCCAGTTCTGAGGTATTTATTATATCTCTCTATTGCCTTTAGCTTCCAGAAGCTGCAAGTAGCTATGGTTTGGGGGCAGTGCCCGCCACTTATCTGTTATGTATGAGTTCTGAAGTAGGCCAAACAGATGAATACCTTGTTTTAGACCTGCAGTTTTCCATCAGAAAGACTAGAGCTAACACACGTAATAATCTGTGTGTAAGGGATGCTTTGCTCCTTTAATAGCCAGAGATTAGAGTCCCTCTCAGAGAATGTAGGTCGCTGACATTTTAAGCCTACTGTCATGCTGGGGAAGGGGTGAGTCACTGCATGCAGAAAACCAAAGCTTTTCTACAATTTTGAAGTCCTTTTTTTTTACTTGGTACTTGTTTACTTGCTGTAAATATTCCACTAGTTTCAAGAATACTAGAAAAAAGTACTTCTACTACTTCCTGCATGTTCTTGGTGTTCCTGACAAGGGTGGGAGCATGGAACTGCTTCTGTCACTATTTTACTGATACCACTCTCCTGTTTTATATGCCAGAAATATACCCAGATTTCCTTCCTAATTGTTGGTTTTTTAAAGTGTTTTATTTCTTTATCTTCGTAATCAGCATCTTCCGTTTAGGTATTTTAAGGAAAATTTTCCTTCATGCTGTTTAAAAAACAGGGCTGAGTTGGAAGGTGATCCTCTAATCTCTGTCTTTTTAATGGAGGACGTTAACTAACAGTTTTTAACAACTTAGCCCTCTCTTGAAATCTCCAGCTAAATGCAGCAACTAGCAGTGTGTCCATGTCAATAGTAAACAGACAGATTGTTATATAGACCATGTCCAAGAATGGCATACAACACTTTTACTCATTTGCCGCAGGCTAGAATGCAGTTACATGACCAAATGTAGCTTCAGGGGTGGTCAGAGAATACAGAAAAAAGTGGGCATTGGGTTTTGATGGACAGTCAATGTGTTCTGTCACATATAGCCCATCATGCTTATTTTAATCAAATTTGGCAAATTTATTATAACTTTTTCTGAATATCATACTCCACCTTGAATTTTTCTTTTATTTGAGCTTTCTTTTCCCATCATTCCCTTTTTTCCCTGAGTTTTCTTAATATATATACCTTATTATGACTATTATTGTCTTCAATATGCATATCCCTACTACTATTATCCCGGTAATACTTGTTGTGTTTGAAAATAATTAATGCCCATTCTGTCCAAGTAGGTATGAAGGACATTAGAAACATAGTACAAGAGCCAAGCAGAAGTTTAGAAGGTGAAATGAAATAGAGAAACAGAAAAAAAAAGTCAAGAGAAATGAAAAAAAAAAAAAATAGAAGAAGTTTTTAACTTTATTTCCCTCCTAAGGCTTATTTCATTTTTCTTATTTTGATTTAATTCATAAAAAACCTTTTATTCATGCTTCTGGTACAAATGATACTATTTTCTTTAAAACTGCTTTTGCAAACTATGTCTATTCTCCTGTGATGATAATAATTACACTTTAGCAAACATCAGATAATTATACACTCATGTAAGAAGCAAAGTAATGAAAATGTTTAATGATGTCTCTATTGCTTGCTGAAAGTGAAAAGAACTTGATGGAAATCAAAGACTACAGCTTTAAGTCTCTTAAAATTTAAAATAAAGAAAACAGAAATCCTTACAACTGTACTAGTAAGCAACATCATGATAAATAGGTAAAAAAATGGAGCCATCAAGAATTTCATTTTACTTAGATCAGCGATCAACACCCATGAAAGCAGCAGTCAAGAAATCAAACAATGTATTGATTGCATCGGGCAAATCTGCTGCAGAAGGTCTCCCTAATGTGTTAAATGTGCTAAAAAGCAAATAGGTCACCTTGAGGACTACGGTGCACTTGTCCCAAATCATGGTGTTTTCAGTTGCCTCATACATGTACAAATGCTGGACAGTGAGTAAGGAAGACTGAAGACTTGATGCATTTGAATTATGACACTAGCAAAGAATATTGAATATACTGTGAGTGGCCAGAAAAATGAATTAGTCTGTCTTGAAAAAAGTACAGCCAAAAGTTTCCTTAGAAGTGGGAATGGCGAGACTTCACTATGTGTACTTTGTGCATGTTGTCTGTAAGGACTGGTCCCTCAGGAAGGAACTTATGCGTGGTAGAGGATCATCCAAAAAAAGAAAAAAGAGAGAGAGAGAAAGAGCCTCACTGAGATGGGTTTACACAGTGGTTCTAACGGTAGGTCAAACATAGCAGCGATTGTGAGGACAGTGCAGAACTGGGCAGTGTTTTGTTCTGTTGTGTATGTTGTTGCTGTGAGTTGGACCTGACTTAGTAGCACCTAACAAAAAGTAATATAACACTATTGTAGTCACTGGTACGGCAAAATAATATCTACCAGCCAATGAAGATGTCCTCTGGGAGAAATGGGACAAACATATCAAAGGTATTTTTTCAAAAGGAAAACTTGGACACAATTTAATTTAAATTTGGCCTACTTTGCTCAAAATGCTTTACTAAGCACTAGAAGTTACAAACTTAAATAATGCACACAATATTTATAATATGATGGTGATCAGAGACACATGAGAACTAATGCAGTTTTTTTTTCCTAAAGTCAGATGAATTGGTCTGCATTTAGTTCCTAACCAAAGTGCTAGAATAAAGGCATAGCTAGTTTTATTGCGTTTTGCTTTATTGTGCTTCACAAATGGTACATTTTTTTTCTTGTTTTTTACAAACGGAAGGTTTGTATCAGTCTGTCAGAAATGAATCTGTGGTACCATTTTTTCTAACAGCATGTGTTCACTTTGTGGCACTGTGTCACAGTTTGGTAGTTTTCATGATGTTTCACACTTTTTCCTTGTTATTATGTTTGTTATCATCTGTGTTATTGACATATGTGACCAAAAATCTCTGATGTTTCTGTTGTAATTATTTTAGAGTACCATGAACCACACTCATGTAAAACAACAATCTATGAAAAGATTGTTCGTGTTATCACTATTCCATTGACTGAGCATTGCCCTGCCTCTCTCCGTCTTAGCAGAGACATGACAATATTGGAATTAGATGAATTAGCAAGCCTGCAATGGCCTGTAAGTGTCAAATGAGCAAAGAGTCATATATACAAGTGGTAGAAGTGATCACGCTTATTGAGGAAAGCATGTCCAAAGCTGAGTCAAGCCAAAAGCTAGGCCTGATGCACCAAACAATTAGCCTAGTTTTAATTAAAAAGGAAAAGTTCTGGAAGGAATTTAAAAGTGTTAGCCCCGTGAACACATAAATAATAAGAAAGTGAAACAGGCTTATTGCTGATACGGAGAAGTTTCAGTGATCTGGATGGAGGATCAAACTAGCCACAACATTCCCTTTGTCAAAGCTTAATCCAGAGCACGGTCCTACCTCTTCAATTCTATGAAGGATGAGAGAGGCGAGGAAGCTGCAGACAAGCTGGGTAATAGCAGCAGATGATTTTTGAGGGTAAAGTAAAGAAGCCATCTCCATAACGTAAAAGTGCAAGGTGAAGCAAGCAAGTGCTAATGTAGAAGCTGTAACAAGTTATCTAGAAGATCTAGCCAAGACAACTCATAAAGGTGGCTACACTAAAAAGATTTTCAGTGCAGATGAAAACACCTTATGTTGCAAGAAGATAGCCTTTGGTACTTTCGTATCTAAACTCAATGCCTGGCTTCAGAGTTTCAAAGGATAGGCTGACTCTCTTGTTAGAGGCTAATACAGCTGTGACTTTAAGTTGAAGCCAATACTAAATTTGTCCTTTTGAAAATTCTAGGCCCCTAGGATTATGTTGTCTGCTCAGCCAGTAGTCTACAAATCGAACAGTAAAGCCTAGATGACAGCACATCTGTTTGCAATAGGGTTCACTAAATATTTAAAGCCCACGGTTGAGACCTACTGTTAAGAAAAAAAAAAAAAAAGATTCCTTTGACAATATTGCTACTCACTGACAATTCACCTTATTGCTCCAGAGTTCTGATAGAGATGTACAAGAATAATGTTGTTTTCATTTCTGCTAATACAACATCCATTCTGCAGCCCATGGGTCAAGGAATAATTTAAACTTTTAACTCTTATTATTTAATAACTAACTTTTACAAGTCTATAGCTGCCATAGACAGTGATCCTGCTTTTGTAGATCTTGGCAAAGCAAATTGAAAACCTTCTGGAAAAGATTCAGTATTCTAGATGCCATTAAGAACCTTTATGATTCATGGGAGAAGAAAATATGAATATTAACAGAAATTTGGAAGAAGTTGACTCCAACCTTCCTCAATGACAGTGAGATTCAGTACTTCAGTGGAGGAGGCGACTGCAGACACGGTGGAAGTAGCAAAAAAACTAAAATCAGAAATGGAACCTGAAAATGTGACTGAATTGCTGCAATCTCATAACAAAATATTAACAGATGAAGAATGGGTTCTCATAGATGTGCAAAGAAAGTGGCTTCTTGAGACAGAATCTATTCCTAGTGAAGATGACTGTGAAGATTTTTGAAGTGACAATACAGGATTACATAAATTTAGTTGATAAAGCAGCAGAAACATTTCAGAGGATGGACTCCAGTTTTGAAAGAAATTCTGTTGTGGGTAAAATGCTACCAAGCATCATTGCATGCACTGAGAAATCTTTCTTGAAATGTCAATTGATGCAGCAAAGTTCATTGTTGTCTTATTTTAAGAAATGGCTACAGCCGTTCCAACTTCAGCAAGCATCACATTGATAATTCAACAGCCATCAACATGGAGACAAGACACTCCACCAGCAAGATTATGACTCACCAAAGTTTGAGATACCGGTTAGCATTTCTAAGCAATAAAGTATTTTTAATTAAGTATGTGCGTGTGTATTATGTATTTGAGTGGCATAGTGGTTAAGTGCTATATCTGTTAACCAAAAGGTCAGCCATTCAGGTCCACCAGATGCTGTTTGGAAACTCTGCCTTATAAGGTTGCTGTGAGTCAGAATCTCCTCGATGGGCATGGATGAGGTATATGTTTTAGACATAATGCTAGTCCCCACTTAATAGACTACAGGATGATGTAAATATCAGTTTTAAATGTACTGGGAAACCAAAAAGTCTTGTGACTTGCTTTACTGTAGTAGTCTGAGGTATGCCTATAGATAAGTGAGAGTTTGTTGCTGCCTTCCAACTCTGCATTTGATCCAACAGGAATAATTGTTGTCCTGTTTTTAGGAAATTGTCTGTCCTTTTGCACATTGTTCCAGGAAAAATTTGTGAAGACTGATTAGTTTCTACCTCTTTTTAAATATATTAAAGTATTTGCCACATCTAGCTACCCTAGAGAAGTGATAAAATGTAATTCATACGGAAAAACTTTTAATGTGCAAATTTGTCTGTTATAAAAGTGTGTACCACTGTGATTTCACACAACAGAAAGTCTTCATCTTTTGCCCCTCAGACTGTGCAGCTCATGAAGTACGTTCACATGGACTGCAAGGTAAACAGCTTCCTCTAGAACTGTGCCACAGGCCTGCGCCATATGTTTCTATTGTTAAGATGAGCATTTATGTGTTAAACTCTTAACTAATCAAGGAAATTGTCAAATGGAGAAAAACAATGAATTTGTGTAACTGACAAGTGAAAAAGAATCCTTTTGCCATTGAGTTCATTCCAACTCAAGGTGACCTATAGGGCAGACCTTCCCCATAGAGATTTCAATGAGCAGCTTTAGCCAATCTTTGGTTAGGAGCCATAGCTTGCCATAAAGTACATAAAGTATTAATTTTTATTATAAAGTCAAATATGAAAATTAATAACGATAATATAGTAATAATTTTTTAGGGAGATCAGCCATTTATTTAGCTTAGTAATCATATATATGCACATGTATGTTTATGATATGTATTTATTTATGTTTATATTTATTAACATGTCCCTGGGTGGTATAATTTTTTAACATTCTTAACTACTGACCAGAAGGTTGGAGACTCACATCTACCCCAGAAGCACTTAAGACTTAAGGTCTGTCAATCTGCTTCAGAAAAATCAACCAAGAAAATTAATCTAATGTCTTCATTTTCTGGAATTAAAGAAACAAAGTCGTGTGAAATGTATTTTCATCTGTATAGAATCTGTTGCTTGAAATCTTTTTTTTTAAACATCTTTAAAGACAGTAAGACATGAAAACAGTATTGTAAGATCTTTGATACTTTTCTCCTGTAGGAGAGTTAATAATAAAAGACAGTAACCCATAAATGGTGAATTATTCACCTAAGCGGAAGTGTAGTATCACTGAGTTAATGGAAAAAGTTTCTTGGGGAATGTGAAACATCATATATGTGTTTGAGGATGAGAAAGACTTGTAGAGCTGATATTGAAGACAGGCAATTCTATGCAACAAGAATGTTAAAAAGAGTAAGGTAAAGTTTGATATAGTGAAGGTTTTTTCAGGATATAACCTAATAGACCATCAGATTCATCAGTGGTACATGCTGGAGTGATACTGATAAATTATCATAGAAAGTGGTAAAGAGGCTATGGAGCTCCTTGAATGGTGTGTTTTTGGAGTTTTATATGTAGTAAGTGAGGAGCCAGGGCAAATTTTCAAGTGAGGGCTTGCAGGAGGTGACAGCACCAGACTTATGCTTTTATGAAATTAATCTGTCATTTCTGTATTTGTCTATGGGAGAAAAGAAAAGATTTAGTAAACCACTATTGGATGCACTTTGTGGTTTTATGCATCTATAGGATATCATCCTGCTGACCTCTGGCTGGAGGAAGGAAAGTGGGTGGAGAGGAGGGGAAAGGAGACTGCTGGGAAGATGAGACTTGTATGGGGCAGAGAGGAATAGTGTGCTGTCACTGGGCAGGGAGAGCAGTGGAAGCTGCATATAGGTAGGCAAGTGAATTTATATGGGAATGTACATTTTCATTCAGTCATAATAAAAAAAAATTAGTAAATAATTTTGATCAATCACTAACAAGATAATAAAGGCCTGGTCTAGCATATTGGCAGGATGAATAGATATATATTGGGTAAAACTAAAGAGAGAATTTTGGGAAAGTACTGATTTTAGTGAGGTAGATGATATATTTATTTTTAAGTACATGAAAGTCACATTATGTAATAATTGGAGAGATATGAGACTCAGAACAAGGATGAAAAATGTCAGTGTGTACATTTTTCTTTGTGATGACTTGAAAGTTGTATACATAGATGTGTAAACTCAAAGCCTTAAAAGAAGATAAGATCTGAGAGGAATAAAGCTACAAAGGAGAGACGCTTCTCTGAGGACTTGATTTTGAGGTTTATGCAAAGGGAAACTGAAAAGGAAGACACGTCAGGAAGAATGAGGGATGAATCCAAAAGATAGGATGGGAACGGAAGTGGAGTTATGACAAAAGACAGGTTTTGACACTGAGAAGACCTTGTGTCAAACATGGTAATAGGTGAGGAAGGTTGGATGCTAGAAGAGCCACTAGTTTTGGATACTGCAGTGTGATTGCATCAGGGAAAAGCATGTCCATCACAATAGAGGAGTGTAAAGGAATTGTAGCTGAGAAAGTAGAAGACAGAAAATATAAACAAATGAGCCACCAATTTGGTACCAATGAAATTTTTAGATATTTTTAACCTCCCACACTGTTCTGAATCCAGTAATTTTATCATCTCATTCCATATGGCATTGGGTGGACATAGATTAGGGGAAACACCATTTCTGCCAGAAACTAATTTCTTCTTCCAACAAACACACATGTGCATGATAGCAAACCAAATGGAAGAGATAGTTAAGATCAAAGTACTTAAAATGTCTGGGATATTTAAATAATAATTTAGATGACTTGGGTTTCTTCTAGGTATTTTTCTTCAGATCTTTGGTTGTTAGGAATACATAAAATCATCATTGAATCTTTCACTGAATGCAAATTTCTACTAGGGAAGAGGTAAACCTTTTTTGGAAGAAATTATAGCATATGTTTGGACTGGAAGCAATAATAAAATTACCTATCATTGTGTGTTACAAAAGGCAAAAGAATTATTAAAGTAAAAAAACTTTGCGTAAAATGAATGTTACAGTCCTTTACATCTTCAATCTTGGGTTAAAAAGGGGCAGTGGGGAGGTAGAAGGATTAAACCTCAAAGTGTTTCCTGCTTTAGAGTATGAGTACTATAAGCTTTAAACTGTAAATTTAGACAGCTACCATTAGAAGAAATTTGACATTTATTCTTTTGTTCAGTAAAGTATTATCAACGATTTGTGTGGCAAGCACTGTCTCAGGTATTGTTTCTATGACAAAACCAAAGTCTCCACCCTCCTGAAACTTAAGAGTCTATCTAAGAAAGACAATAAATTTAAAATAAAAATAAAGAATTGTAATATGATAAGGACTATGAAAGAAATAGCAGGGTTACATTTAAGAGCCACTGGATAAGGCCTATTGGATACAATTTTAAAGAACTTTGGGGGAAGGTGGTATTTGAGTTGTAACATCAAAGATAACAGGCAGCCAGCCAAGTGTTGTTGAGTTAGATCTGACTCATGTGGGCCAGACTTATAAGAACTTGGAAAGCAGTACTACAGGAAAGAAGAAAGCCACACAGGCTATAAAATCCAAAGTAATTTTGTGTGTCTGCCTACCTGCAGCTCCATATGCTCTCCCCTCTAGTGACAGCACATTCTTCCTTTTCATTCGTTACTTCTAGTATCCTCTTAATGAGCACCTTTACCCTCCACCATCCTCTCTCCCACCCAGAAAGAAATCAGTAAGACAGCTTCCTATAAATGTATAAAACTGTAAAGTACACATACCATATGGTCACAGTGTGTCACCAAGTCCAGTCCATTCTTGTCTGATGAGTTGACCTCAGTGCTGATTTCCAGCCAGGGCCAGTATCATGTCTAGGGGCCATGTTCCCAATGGACACTCCTGTCGTTCGAACCATCAGTTCTGGTCTTTTAGTAGGGTTCTTGAACTTCACACCTTTTTTCTCATGTTGCCTCAGGAACTCTACATTGTGTCCACCATCGTGACTGTCTTTGATGGTGGCCAGGCACCATCTGGTTCTTCTGGTCCTATGTTGAAACAGTCTCCCATTCAGATGGGTCCTTCTGCCTCCTAGGCTCTTGTTTCTACGTGTCTTAGCTGTGCTCAGTCATCATCTGTTCCAGATGGGTTGGGATGGTTTGGTGTACCTCAGATGGCAGCTTGCTGGCTTTTACGATCCCAGGTGTCACTTACTGGTCTGGGGTGCAGAAGACTCTCCTAGAAAAAGAGTAGTTATGCCAGTTGACCTCAATATTCCCTGAAAATACAGTCCCTAGAACCTCATTCCTGCTACTCTATCTTTTGAAATATCAAGATGAGTTTAGAAAGCCTTTCAGTTTATAGTGTAGTCCACTTACGTTGGTCTTCTCTCTACTAGATGTTGGCACTCCCTTTACCTTACCAAACTCCTGTCGACTGTCTAATCTGTGACCAACTCTCTCATTCCCTTTATACCCTTGTAGCTGTTACAGAGTCTTCTGTACATAAATCTGCTTTTAAGTCCTCATAGAAGAGGTCTCTTACAACACTTGTCTTCTTGCAGCTGACTGATTTCACTCAACATAATGTTTCCTAGTAGAAACTAGGTTATGAGATGCTCCCTAAAATCATCATTGCTCTTTATCATTGCATAGTGTTCCATTGAGTATATGCCACGTATTTTGTTAGTCTCTTCTTCTGTTGATGGGCATCTGTTTGATTCCATCTTTTTGTTGTTATGGACAGTGATGCAGTAAACATTTGTGTGCTTGTGTGAATACCTTTATTTCTATAGGATATATTCCAAACAATAGGATTACTGGATCACATGGTACTTCTGTTTCTGGCTTTCCAAACAGGTTGAACCATTTTGCATTTCCCCAGCAGTGTAGGAGCATTCCAATTTCTCTGCAGCCTCTCCAGCATTTGTTTGTTGTGTGTTTTTTGGATTATTGCCTCCCTCATTGGGGTGAGATTATAACTTGTTGTAGTTTTGATTTGGATTTCTCTAATAGCTAATGGTAGTGAGCATTTCCTCATGTGTCTTTTGGCTACCTAGATTTTTTTTTTTTTTTTTTTTTTTTATGAAGTGTCTGTCCATCTCCTTTACCCATTACTTTATTGGATAATTTATCTTTTTCTTATTGATACTTTGTAGTACCTTGTAAATTGTGAATATCAGTTGTTGGTCTGACAAATAGTTGCCAAATATCCTTTCCCATTCTGTATGTAGTCTTTTGACTCACTTGATAATGTCTATGTATGAGCAAAAGTGTTTGATTCTTAGTAGTTCCCTTATATCAACTTTCTCTTGTTGTTCGTGCATTATGGGTCAGATTTTGTAGTCTGTCTATGCTGTATATTAGAACTTCTGTTGTTGACCCTATTTGTTGTCACATGATCTTTATTGTTTTGGATTTGATGATTTAGATCTTTGATCCATTTTGAGTTAGTTTTCATGTAAGGTGCAAGATATGGGTCTTGTTTCAATTTCTTGCAGATGGATATCAGTTTTGCCAGTGCCATTTGTTAAAGAGACTGTTTTTACCCCAGCTTACAACCTTTGGCCCTTCATCAAATATCAACTGTTCATAAGAAGATGGTGATATTTCTGGGGTCTCAATTCTATTCCATTGGTCTGTATGTCTGTTTCTATACCGATACCAGGCTGTTTTGACTACTGTGGCCGTGTAGTGGGTTCTTAGGTCAGGTAGTGTGAGACCGTCTGTGTTCCTCTTCTTCAGTAATGCTTCACTTATCTGGTGTTTCTTCTCTTTCCAAACAAAGTTGGTGATTTTTTTCTCCATCTCATTAGAAAAATGACACTGCAGTTTGTATAGGGATTGCACTGTATATGTAGATCACTTTGGGTAAGATAGACATTTTCACAATGTTATGTCTTCCTATCCATGAACAAGGTAGATTTCTCTATTTATATTAGTCTCTCTTGGTTTCTTGAAGCAAGGTCTTGTAATTTTCTCTGTATAGGTCTCTTGTTTCTCTGGTTAGATTTATTCCTAGGCATTTTATCTTCTTAGGGGCTACTGCAAATGGTATTGATTTGGTGATTACCTCTTTGTTGATATAAAGGAATCCAACAGATTTACTTATGTTCATCTTATGTCTTGATACTGTGCTGAACTATTAATTCTAGTATTTTACGGATTCTTTAGGATTCTCTATATATACTATCACATCATCTGCAAATAAGGATATTTTTACTTTTTATTTAACGTTGTGGATGCCCTTTATTTTATTTTATTTTATCTTATCCTGTCTGATTGTTTTGGCCAGAATGTGTAGCACAGTGTTGAATAGAATTGGTGACGATGGGCATCCTTGTCTCCTTCCCGTTTTCACAGGGAATTCTTTCAGCCTCTCTCTGCATTCAGGACAATGTTGGCAGTTGGCTTTGCATAGATGCTCCTTATTGAATTGAAGCATTTCCCTTTTATTCCTATTTTGCTGAGAGTTTTCAACATGAATAGGTGTTGGACTTTGCCAGATACCTTTTCTGCATCAATTGACAGAATCAGATGCTTCTTATCCTTTTGTGTTATTTATGTCAAATAAATTTGCTGCAAAGGATCACTTTAAAGTTTTGAAAAGTAAAGATGTCACGTTGAAGACTAAAGTGCACCTGACCCAAGCCATAGTATTTTCATTTGCATCATATGCATGCAAAAACTGGACAATAAACAAGACAGAAGAAAAATTAATGCTTTTGAATTATGGTGTTGGAAAAGAATGATGAATGTACCATGGACCGCCAAAAGAACAAACACATCTGTTCCGAAAGAAGTACAAGAGTGCTCCTTGGTAGCACAGATGGCAAGAATCCTTCTTACTACTTTGGACATGTGAGGAAGGATCAGTCCCTGTAGAAGGACATCATGCTTGGTAGAATGGAGGATCAGTGAAAAAGAGGAAAACCGTCGACGAGATGGATTGGTACAGTGGCCGCAACAATGAGCTTAAGCATAAAAATTGTTGTGGACATGGTGCAAGACAGGACAGTGTTTCTTTATGTTATGCATAGGGAACCCCGAAACTGCTGGACCATCAATTGCGGTCTTTTAGTGGAGATCTCAGGATGCACTGCTTTTTATTCTTGTGTTGCCAGTGAGACTCAACCTAGTGAGCTCCATCGTGGCTATCAATGGTGGTGGCCGGGCACCATCCGGTTCTTCCGGTCCCAAGTTGATGAAGGCACCCACTCTTGTGGGTCTCTCTGCCTTCTAGGTTGTCTTTACCACATGTCATTTTGGTCCTCGATGAGCATCCGTTCCTGCTGAGTTGGGACCATTTGCTGTGTCCTCGGATGGCAGCTTGGCAGCTTTTAAGACCCCAGACACCACTCACCAGTGTTGGGTGCAGAGAGCTCTCTTAGCAAAATGCTAGTTGTGCCAATTGGCCTCGATTTCGCCTAAGAGCATGGTTTCCTGCCCCCTGCCCCAGCTAATCTATTCTTGCAATATTGGGTTAAGATGAAAGGAGTACTCAAGTTATGCTGAAGTCCACTTAATCTTGTTCTTGTTTCTAATGTGTGCTGTCACTGATTTCTCCCAACCAGATTTCTAGCAACTATCTAAACTAAACCCTTCCCCCTCACCCTCCCTCCCTCTCCTCCCTTGCAGCTGTCAAAGAGTCTTTTCTTCTCTACACAAGTCTGTTTTTGAGATCTTATCGTAGAGGTCTCATACAGTATTTGTCCTTTTGTCGCTGACTACTTTCACTCAACATAATGTCTTCCAGTTGAAACCAGGTTAGGAGATGTTTCCTGGAATCATCGTTATTCTTTATCATTACATAGTACTCCATTGAGTATATGTACCATAGTTTACCTATCTATTCTTCTGTTGTTGGGCATCTGGATTGATTCTATCTTTTTGCTATCGTGGACTGTGCTGTGATAAACATTCTCTTGCATGTCTCCATTGGTGTGAAAGGCCTTGATTCTGTAGGATATATTCCAAGTAGTGGAATTACTGGGTCAAATGGTATATCAATATCCATGTTTTTAAGGAAGCGCCAAATTGCTTTCCAAAGAGGCTGGACCATTTTGCAACCCCACCAACAGTGTAGGAGAGTTCCACTTTCTCCACAGCCTCTCCAACATTTGTTGTTTTGTGTTTTCTGGATCATGGCCAAACTTGTTGGGGTGAGACGGTATCTCATTGTTGTCTTGACTTGAATTTCTTTAATAACTAAAGATCGTGAACATGTCTGCATGTGTTTTTTGGCTGCCTGGATCTCCTCTTTAGTACCATGTCTGTCCATCTCCTTTGCCCATCACTTAATTGGATGGTTTGTCTTCTTCTTATTGATATTTTGTAGTATCTTATAGATTATGGAGATCAGACATCAGTCTGACATGGAGTTTCCAAATATTTTTTCCCATTCTGTGGGTGTTCTTTTAATTTTATTAAGAAAGTCTTTGGATGAGCAAACGTGTTTCATTCTTAATAGTTCCCATTTATCTATTTTCTCTTCTGTTGATTGTGGTTTCTTTGACAGATTTTGGAGTCTGTCCTCATTGTGTATTAAAACTTCCATTGTTGTTCCTACCTTTTCTTGGATGAACTTTATCGTTTTAGGTTTGATATTTAGGTCTTTTATCCAGTTGGAGTTGGTTTTTGTGTAAGGTGTAAGATATGGATCTTGATTCAGTTTATTGCAGATGGATAACCAATTTTGCCAGCACCATTTGTTGAAGATACTGTTTTTACCCCAGTTTAATGTCTTAGGGTCTTTGTCAAATATCAACTGTTCATAGGCAGATGGTGTCATCTCTGGGGTCTCAGTTCTGTTCCATTGATCCATCTGTCTGTTGTTGTACCAGTACCAGGCTTTTTTGACCACTGTGGCAGTGTAGTTACACCATTTTTCAATGAAATTATTAATAGAATCCCTTTTCCTCTCAAAAATACCTTGATATTTCAAAATCAAGTCCATGCTATAGTCATATTTTAATTAATTTAAGGCTGTTGGATGAAATAAATGTGCTATATAATACCATTGAAGTAAGAGATTGTTTTATATAGGTGAATAAAAAGTGAAAAGGTTTGAAATATTTGTTAAATTTTGACTGAACACAGAGTGAGCAATTCACTAGATTAGCAAGTATAAGCTCTCAGTAAATATATTGTTGGTTAACAATCATCTGTCAAAATAGTATGGGGGCAGAGTCTTACCACCTTCCACCCTCACAAGATCAACAGCACAAGGCTGATTCCCACAAGATGGTGTCAGACAAGTCTTCTCTCTCTGCCACCCTTATCATTTTTGCCACCAACTGTCTCTAACATAGCACTCTCTACTGGGTTCCATAATTCTCTGTGAAGGCCACACAGAACTCATAGACTATACTCACAATTATGGAGTTTATTAGGGAAGTAACATTTACAGTTTAGGCTCCAGAACACACAAGATACAGCTCTTCCATCAAGTTAGTTTCTCCCTACCTGCACACATAAGCATGTCCCTCCCTGGTCCTCAGTCTCTGCCCAAAGCACACAACTTTTTCTCCCTGTGGGCTGGGAAACCCACTGCACTGTCTCTTGCTACTGAGTCTCTGCTGCTGTTTCTCTCCTGCTGGTCTCTCCATCCTTGGTAGTGGAGTGCTCCTCCTCTCTGCTCTGAAACTGATTATCTTTTAAGGCAAAACTAACCAATCCCTTGTTGTTGTTGTTAGGTGTCACTGAATCAGTTTAACTCATAGTGATCCAACACATAACAAAAAGAAACACTGGCCATTCTCATGCTATGCCTATGATTGTTTCTATGCTGAAGCCAATCATTGCAGCCAGTGTGTAAATCCATCTAGTTGAGGGTCTTCCTCTTTTAGGCTGACCCTCCACTCTACCAAGCATGATGTCCTTTCCCAGGGACTGATCCCTCCTGACAACATGTCTAAAGTATGTAAGATGCAGTCTCCTCATTTTTGCTTCTAAGGATCACCCTGGTTGTACTTCTTCTATAACAGATCTGTTTGTTCTTTTAGCAGTCCATGGTACATTCAGTATTCTCCTATACCTCAATTCAAAGGTATCAATTCTTCTGTCTTCCTTATTCATTTTCCAGCTATTGCATGCATTTGATGTCATTGAAAATGTGATGACTTCGGTCAGGCCTGCCTTAGCCTTCAAGGTAACTTCTTTTCTTTTCAATACTGTAAAGAGGTCCTTTGTAGTAGATTTTCCCAATGCATTGCATCTGTTGATTTCTCGACTGCTGCTTCCAGTGGCATTAATCGTGGAACCAAGTAAAATGAAATCCTTGACAACCTCAATCCTTTCTCCATTTATTATGATGTTGTTTACTAGTCCAGATGTAGGGATTTTTGTTTTCTTGATGTTGAGGTGCAATCCATACTGAAGGCTGTGGTCTTTGATCTTCTTCAGTGTTCCAAATCCTCTTCATTTTCAGCAAGCAGGAGTGTGTCTTCTGTATAACACAAGTTGTTAATGAGTCTTCCTCTAGTACTGATGCCTCCTTCTTCTTATACAGTCCTTCTTCTTGGATTATTTGTTCAACATACAGATTGAAAAGGATGGTGAAAGAATGCAAGCCTGACACACACCTTTTCTGACCTTAAACTATAGTATCCCCTTGTTCTGTTCAATGACTGCCTCTTGATCCTTATACAGATTCCAAATGAGCACAATTAGGTGTTCTAGAATTCCAGTTCTCCCCAAGTTAGCCGTAATTTGCTATGATTGCCACAGTAGAATGTCTTTGTGTAGTCAATGAGAAAAAGACAAACATCTTTTTGGTATTCTCCACTTTCAGCCAAGATCCATCTAACATCAGCAGTGATATTCCTGGATCTGCATTCTGTTATGAATCAGGACAGATGTTGAAATGTTCTTTTTGAGGATGAATACACCATTCCTCATCAAGTGTTCATTCCCAGCATAATATACTATATCATTGTCTGATTCAGAATGGCCGATACCAATCTGTTTCAGCTCACAAATGCTTACGATAATGATATTTATGCATTTCATTTCTAATTTTCCTAGATTCATACTTTGTACATTCCGTGCTCCAATTATTTGTGGGTATTTGCAGCTGTTTCATCTCATTTTGAGGCCTGTCACCTTAGCAAATGAAGGTCCTGAAGGCTTTACTGCATCCACGTCTTTAAGATCAACTCTACTTTGATGCGGCAGCTCTTTCCAAGTCATTTTCCGAGTGTCTCTCAACCTGGGGCACTCATTTTTTGGACTATTATCTGACAGTGTTCTGCTGGCATTCATAAGGTTTTCACTGGCCTGTTCTTTTTGGAAGTAAACTGCTGGGTCCTTCTTCCTAGCCTGTCTTAGTCTGGAAGCTGAACTGAAACCTGGCCATGATTGGTGACCCTGCTTGTATCTGAATACTGGTGGCATAGCTTCTAGCGTGAAAGTAAAATGCAAGCCCCTGACTTCTCTGACAGACAAGTAGGGGGCAATCTCCTTGGTAGGCTGCAGTTACCCTATCACACAATCATCTGGGAGGGATATAATACCATGGCTAGAAACACCACAAAAATGTAATCAGTGAGTAACTGATTATATCTCATAACCTAAGTGAATAAACCACTGTATACAATGACCACCCCCTCTTCTGACCATGAAAGTTGTCAAACTTAAGCACGTTTTCCTGAACAAAGTCTTTCTCCAGAAGAAATGCAACTCTCTCCTGAAAGTCCTGACTCTGGCCTTTTTTGGGAGTGTCTAAGAAAGTCTAAATCGCTACAGTGTACCAAGCTTATATTTTGGGACCAAAGATGACATTATAAGCATTCTTAGTAAAAATAATTAGCAGCATCACATTGTATGAGTTGAAATAACAAAGACTTTAGGTGAGAGAAATCAGTAGTAAATTTAAGACTCAGTAAGTGGTATAGCAGTAGAATGTAGAGAAGGTAAGATAATCGCATGGAAAAGGGATAGAATTTGAAGCTTGGATGGATGGATGAAGAGGGAGGAGATGAACAGTAGGTCACAAAGAGGATACTTGTTTTTTGTTTGTTTGCCCTGATTGCTGAAGTAGGATGCAGAGTTCATTTTAGTAACTTGTGATTAAGCTTACAGGAATATACTCAGGTTGATACTCTTAAATGGAGTTTGGGAAAGATGGATAAGCTAACTTATGAGTTTGGGGGCTTTGTTCCTTCCCTAGTGCTGCACTGACAAAATACCACAAAGTGGATGGATTTAAAATGTGTGTGCACACACGCGCGTGCGTGCACACACACACGCACAAAGCAGTTTCTTGTCTTTACAATTCTGGAGGTTGGGATCTGAGACCAGAGTGATGGCCATATTGATTTTATCTGTGTCCTTGAGAGAGAAAATCTGTTCCATGCTTCTGTCCTAACTTCGAGTATTTTGGTAGTTTCTGATAGCTCTGGTTATTTCTTGGCTTCTAGCTGCAGTGTCACAGGGCATCCTTCCTCTGTCTACCTCTCTCTGTCTGTTCTCTTTTATAAGAACACTCTTCAGAGGTGATCAGGACCCACCTACTGTAGTAGGACGTAGTAGGACTTCTTGTTAACTGATAACACCATCAAAATCTTTTATCGGAATATGATCATGTTCAGAGGGATAGGTTGACTTCAGCGTATCATTAATGGGAGATACAACTCAATCCATAACAGATGTCTGGATGAAGTATTTGAAGTCAGATGAGATTATTCTACACTGAATGGGTAGAGAGGAAAGCCAGTGTAGGAATACTGTCGTAATTACTAAATCATGGCTTTTCTCAGTATTCATCCAACTTGATTTTGTACAGTGCTGGATGTTATACTATCCTCTGCTAATGGAAATCTGTACAGTGTTCCACTCTCTTCTACATCTCCATTTGTGCCTGCTGTTGGGCCATCCCTTGCCCCCACATCATCCCATTCACATAATCACTATCAGAGAATTCTTCTACACCTCTCTGGTACCACCAGCAAAGCACTACAACTGTGTTGGTCTAAATATGAGCAAATTTCATTTCATATTTATTCTACTGAAGTTAAATTTACATTTTAAAAAAAGAATAAGGCAACATATAATGGAAAATTAGGAGATGAGACAAAATGCAAAGCCATTCAACAATATGGATCATGATCACATAAAGATAACATTGTGAAGAATGGAAATGCTGGAACACTTAATTGTGCTTATGTGGAATCTGTACGTGGACTAAGAAGCAGCCATTCCAACAGACCAAAGGAAGACATTGTATTTTAAGGTTGTGTCCTTTCACCATACGTATTCAGTCTGTATGATGAGCCGATGATCCAAGAAGCTCGACTATATGAAGAAGCATGCAGCATCAGGATTGGAGGAAGGCTCAATAACAATCTATGATATGCAGACAATGCAGCTTTGCTTGCTGAAAGAAGAGGACTTAGAGCACTTACTGATGAAGATCAAAGGCTACCGCCATCCCTACATCTCTTCCTTAAGAAAACCAAACACCTCACAACCAAACCAATAAGCAACATTATGATAAGTGAAGAAAATATTGAAATTGTTAAGGATTTCATTTTACTTGGATCCACAATCTATGCTCATCAAAACAGCAGTTAAGATGTCAAGTGATATATTAATTATATAATATATAATTACACTGGGTAAATCTGCAGCAAAGGACCTCTTTAAAGTGTTAAAAAGCAAAAATAAAAGGTGTCACTTTGAGGACTGTGGTGCACCTGACCCTTCCCCTTGCCAAAAAGAAAACCAAAATCCATCACCAAGAGTTGAATACAACTCATAGTGATCCTACAGGACAGGGTAGAAGTGGATTTCCAAGGACAGGCTGGTAGATTGGAACCGCCAACCTTAACCATTGAGCAACCCATGCCATGTCATTTTGAATAACCTCATATATATACAAAAGCTGAACAAAGAATAAAGAAGACTGAAGACTTGATGCCTTTGAATAAGAGTGCTAGTGAAGAATATTGAATATATCCTGGACTGCCAGAAGAATAAAAAAAAAATCAGTTTCAAAAGAAGTACAACTAGAACACATCTTAAAGTAAGGATGATGAAACTTTGACTGGCATATTTTGGGACTGTTATAAGGAGGGACTAGTTCCTAGAGAAGGATATCATGCTTAGTAGATGGGACAGTAAAAGAGAGGAAGACCGTGAAAGAGTGGGTTGACTTGGTGGCTGGAAGGATGGGCTCAAGTGTGGCAATGGTTGTGGTGATGATGTGGGACTGGTCAGTGTTTCGTTCTGTTGTACATAGAGTGGCTGTGATTTGGAACCAACTCAAAAGCACCCGTCTTAGTCACGTATAACAGAAATACCACGAGTAGATCGCTATAACAAAGAGAAATTTATTTTCTCACAGAAGTGTAGGCTGTCTAGATTCAGGGCATCAGCTCCATGGAAAGCCTTTCTCTGTTGATTCAGGAGGAAGTTTGTTGTCATCAATCTTCTCCTGGACTGGAGCTTCTGAGGTGCAGGGACTCTGAGTCCAAAGGATGTGCACTCTGCTCCAGGTGTATCTTAGTGATATGAAGTTCTCTGATTCTGTGCTTGCTTCTCTTACCTTTATATCCATCATTAACATAGAGGCAGGATTTATGACATACATGAACATCACTTAATACCAAGAATCACAGCCTAACCAAATTGTTTCACATTTCAACCTATGACAGCACCTAAAAACAATAGCAATGTGCCTCCTGCCTCTGATTAACTTTTAGGAGAGTGTAACAATAAAAGGGAAGGATAATCCTTGGTTTGTAAGATCCTGACCCAAGACAGGGTTGGGCCATGAAGGTACTAAAAATAAGGATATTGATAATTCATGAGAAAACCTCAGCAATCTTTCTGGTCCCCGCCTGGCTCATGGAGATTCTGAAACATAAATTTTTAGGCATATCAGCACTGTATTCTGGATACTTGCTTTAACCTGGATTTTAGATATGATGTCTTTGGATTACTCAGTATGTTCTCAGCACACAAAGAAGTAAACTTGGCATCAGCTTCAGAGGAAAACCTACCCATCCCTGTAATAAAATGGCTAACTTCAGCAGTATCCAAGCTGCCTATAGGGGCTGTTCAAATTAACACTTTCGGCAGCTAGGCTAACTAACTGTTTAAAACAAAAAGTGCCATCAAGTTGATTCCAACTCATAGTGTCTCTGTAAGACAGAGTAGAACTCTCCCATTTGGTTTCCAAGGGGCACCTGCTAGACCTTTTGCTTAGTAGCCATAGCAATTAACTACTGTGCCACCAGGATTTCTAACTGTATGAGCCTGTAAATTATGATATTTTGATGATGTAATGGACATAGACAAAAATAGGGCCTTCACTTGCCTCCTTTTGCCTTTATTTTTTCTTTCCCAAGTGGAGATACTCACGGTCTGAACATTTTTCTCAGCCAGGTAGAGATGACAGAGGTGATACAAATAAGCCCACTTGGTTTCTTCTGAGTCCCAGCATCATTTTTTGCCCCGGAAAAGCCCAAGAACTATATACATTATCGAGATAAACAATAGCAGTAGCTCTAGTTTATCTCCATGACTCATTTTTTTCAAGAATACTCCCTCCCGCCCATTCTTCACATGGAGTGTTTAGGAGACTTCCCTTCTCTGTATATCCTTCAAATATGCTGCACTAGATATAGGGACGTCTACTGTTGTCTCAGTAGAAGTGAGAGTTGATTTCTTATTTGCTTAGTTAAATATATTCTTCCTAGTAAAAAAAATTCAACAACAAAAGAAATTAGCACATTTTTATGGTTACTGATTATAATAGCCTTTTCTCATATATGTCAGAAATGTTTGTTGACAGAAATACAAAAAATATATAATACTTACAATTTTTTCTGTCTTAAATTTCTGAGCAGAAAGAACGTGAGAGAGGTTCTAATTTGGCCTTTATGTTTCGGCTGCCTTTTGCTGCTGGGAGGGTGTTTAGCATCAGTATGTTGGACACACTTTTATATCAGGTATGTAATACTTTTCCTCTCTAATGTGTGTATTTTATAATTAAAAAAAATTAAATGAAGAATTTATCTAGTGTTTCTCATAGGCCTTTTAAGTAAAAATCAGTTCTGAAAGTAATTATTTCATTCCTTGTTTTTAATACATAAATATTCCCATGAAACATTTGATAATGAAAATTATATGTAGGAATTCTTTGGTGCTACTGTCCAGCAGTAATTATTCTGACACTTTAATAGATTTTTCATGCTATTCTAATAACGTTATTGGATTAAAAAATAGCTAGCAAAAATTTCTTGATTAGTGAAAAAGAAAGATAGCATACTTTGCAGTATACATTTTTTCTGATTTGAAAATAAAACAGCAAATTGATGTCAAGGCCACTTTAAGCATCTGAAAACATTGCCTACTTTAGATAAATGATTTTACAACTAACTACTATTAATTTATTCCTGAATGACAAAGTTAAAATAGTCATTTTATTATACCTGAGAAGCATATGGAGATGTGCTTTTGCATAAATATATTTAATATTTTTAACTCCACCGGAAACTAAACAGCAGTAATATCCCATATTATCAGATTCCAATAATCAGTCTCTCAATATTTTCAGTAAAAGAAAAAAGATATTTTTTTTTTCTTGAAAAATACACCATCTTCTACAGATAGCTTTTCTACTGGACTTGGATTAATTTTGCCCCTTGAATATGCCTCTGGCAATGTCAGTAACTATCTGTTGATGCCACAAGGGTGCAGCAGCAAACACAGAAAAGAAGAACAAACAGTTGCCTTAAAGTTTCCAGACCTTTATCTGGGCACTTCTGAGGTAGGGCCCCACCCTAAACACCACTACCACACACATACACTTGTAATCTCTTAAAGAGAGAACTGGAAGGGAGGGCTTGCTTGAAGAGTAGTACTGAATTTGAAAACATATCAAATAACAGTAAAATGTTGGGTATTATTATGCATCACTGATTTTTCATTTTTTCTTTTTCACCATTGTATGTTATACCTGGAGCTCTGGGTTGTGCAGAATGATAGTATGCTGGACTAGTATCCTGACATCCTCAGGGACAGTAGTAGTTCAGTAGAAGTATTCCCTCCTTCTAAGCTGAAGACACAGGTTCGGTTGCCCTTTATGTGCAGCTCCCTCCCATCTGTCAGTGGAACCTTGTGTATTGTTAGGATGTTGACTGCATCTCAGTGGTGTTTCCAGACTAAGACAGACTTGGGAGAAGGGCTTGCTTTCAAAAATCTAGCCAATGAAAACCATATGACTCACAATGGCCCAATCCTTTTTGTCCCTGAGGTCACTATGAGTTGGGGCCAGCTGAATGACCACCTATAGTAACAAGAAGAACATTATATGTTTATATAAACTCTCATCAGGAAGTTTAATACCTAAGTAAAAGCAACATTTCTCCGCAGAACTGGAAATCAGTAGTTATTTCTTCCTCCTCAATTTTATCTCAAATTTTATGTTAGGAATACAGAAAACTCTGTTTTCTTAAACTACCTCAGAAAATGTAAGCTAGAATAGAGGTTTTCAAGGTTCTTAAGATGTCACAGAATAAAATGACATTTTGCATTATAAGCCAAGTTTTGCTTGGCATACTTGATATATATGTATATATAAATATATGGGTATATGCATATATAACTGAAGCAAAAATCTCACACTACACTACTTTTCTGTTTATAATAAGTTCTATACTTTCTATTTCATTGAAATGTATCTTATTTCTTTAAAAATTTTTAGAACTCATAAGTCATTTTATCTTGTTTAAAAAAACTTAGCTAGAGGACTTCATAATTCATAAAATCTAGGAAATAATTTCCCTACCCATCTTTATAGAGCTGAAAAACTGGATTAAAAAATGAAATATAGACAGTATTAGAGTAGAATATATGCAGTATAGAGTAGAAATGGAAAATATCCTTTTGTGAATGCATCAAATTTAATGCTTGGATTTTGTGATATCAGTGTGGGCCATTGTTCACATCTTTTCATTCATTTCTGGTTTGGGGCTGTTCCCTAGTTCGGTTATGGGATAAATGGCCCCTGGACAAACAATGTGTTAGTGACCACTACAGTAAACAAATGAGTCGTGTTATCACATCTGGCTCTAAAAGCATTTTAAATAATAACTTGCCAAATCTTCATTTCACTTTCTCTGGATACTTTGTTTTGTTCACTTTAGAAAATAGCACATCCACATACAGGTGAATTTTGTTTTAAAGTTTCTCTTCTTTAGTATACAGTGGGTCACAAATGCAGTTGGCTGATGGTCTCTAAAGGTGTATATCTCAGCTTCTCTCAAGAATGAATTTCATTTCTTTGGCCTGATAGAGAGGAATGGATTTTCTTCCCTGATTCTCTGCTGTTGGTAGCTGGTTTCATTTTCTAAAACTAGCTCTCAGTAAAATGCAGTCATCCTTGGGTTGCAGACAAGATCCATTCCTAAGTCTATCTTTAAGTCAGATTTGTAGGTAAATTAGAACAAGTACAGTACTTTTTTAATGTCAGTTAGTCAAATGTTTACCTTAGTATATAATACATGTTTTACCTATATACACTAAAGTATATATACATTATACACTAATGGTGGTGCAAGGTTAAGCATTTGGCTGCTAACCTAAAGGTCAAGAGTTTGAATCTACCAGCCACTCCCTGGAAGCCCTACGGGGCAGTTCTACTCTGTCCTATAGAGTAGCTGTAAGTTGGAATGAACTCTATGATAATGGTTTTTTTATTTTAACTAAATAAAAGGGTGCTGGTGGTACAGTGGTTAAACACTGCCACACTGTGCAGTGTTTTCAGGAGCACCACAAAGTAGTGTTCATTTGTTACTCCAAACCTCTGTATTTAAGTGAAATCATTGATACGAGAAGCTTGATGGCAGTCTGTTCTTAAGTAGGAGTTGTCCATAAATTGGATGTTCATAACCCATGGACTAACTGTAAACTGGTGACCAACAAACTAGTAGATTGATTTAAAAGGGATAACCTTTTTTAAAGTCTTTCCTAGGTAAAACAACAATATTGTGTAAATTTTTCATTTTTTAACAGTTAAAGACCTAACTCAGGACAGTCATTTCATTCAGTGTATTAAATAATTGTTACACGCAGTGGTACAATTTACACGTATTCATTGAAAACATTTTTTTCCCATTCAGAGACAGGATTTGAGGAAATTTGGGGCATTGTTAAGTGTGTGGTTAACTATTGTATCAACATATCAAAATGTATTTTTAGGTCAGAATAAAAATATTTTTTACAATTTCCTATCAAAATTTTTGAAGTGTACTATCACTATGTTGGCAACCTTGGTGGTGTAGTAGGTAAGAGCCGCAGAGACTCGCCAAAAGACTGGCAGCCAAATCAACCAGGCGCTCCTTGGAAATCTTATGGGGCCGTTCTCCTCTGTTCTTCAGTGTCACCATGAGTAGAAATGGATTTGGTTTTTGGTTTATAGTAGGTAAGCCATAACCCACTCACCCCACTGCCGTCATGTCCATTCTGACCCATGGCAGCCCTGTAGGGCAGAGTAAAACTGCTCCATAGAGTTTCTAAGGAGTGTCTGGCAGATTTGAACTGCCAACTTTTTGGTTAGCAGATGTAGCAGTCAACTACTATGCCACCAGGGTTTCCAAATAAAAATAAAAAATAATATATAAGCATATAAATAATAATAAAAACTAACATAAAGTTTAATCCTAAATTTTTTAAAAAAGGCCGATATATTCCATTCCAACCTTCTTTTAAATATTTTAAGTTTGTATGGCATTTGCCATTTTGTTTCAACTTGTAGTTTTGTGTATTTAAAAATTCTAAAAATGTTTTTAGTATACCTAACAGCTTACAATAGATTTTATGAGTCTGATAATGTATCATTAAATACAGTAAAAAGGGAAATAAAAACCTATTCGGTCAGTGTCTTAAGTAAGCACCTCTGGTTAAACTTTCATAAGGAAATCAGAGGAATAATTACTTTCCAGAAATGTCTGATATACTTAAGTTTGTTGTTTGCTATTAGGCTCTCAAGGAGCTCTTTGGGCACAACGATTACATTGATCAGTTGCTATCCTAGAGGTCAGCACTTCAAAACCACCAGCAGCTCCTTGGGAGAAAGATATGATAGTCCACTTCAGTAGAGATTTACAGCCTCAGAAAGTGTGTGGGATCGCTGTAAGTCAAAACTGACACAACGGGAGTGGTTAAAGTGCTCACAGCCCTAGAAGTTCTCTGTATCTTATACACACAATAAATAAATATTTTGCTTCTATTGCAGTCTTTTGTGAAAGATTACATGATTTCTATCACCAGACTTCTGTTGGGACTGGACACCATACCAGGATCAGGGTTTCTTTGTTCTGTAAGTTAATAATCTCAGCATTAGAAGATTGTTATAATAGAAGGCTGAAATCCACCCATGTTGTATTTGGCTAACTCTTCTATGTCATCTGCTTCTTTCTGATGTATGTCCAAAAATTATCATTTGAGTTGTAGTTTTAGTTTTTCAAGGAAAAAATTATTTTACATTAATAATCGTAAAAATAGCCTTTCAGTTAAAAAAAAAAAATCAGACCAGAACTTTATCTATTATGTAGGTTGGGATTGATATGTTCAGATATAGACTGTCGTACTGTCCAAGACAACAGATCAGTGTAATCCCACTGTTTCATAGATGAGTATATTATTTCTAAGTTTGCTTAATTAAATGATTTGCTGACAGTGCAAATTCATGAGTAGCAAAGAAGGCTTAAAACTTAGGTCTAGTGTCCTTCAGCCTGCTGTTCGCATTACTGTGCATCTTATTTCTTTTTTGTGCTGGAGTGTCTCTTGAATTTTAAGATTTTTAGCATCTCTTGCCCACTACCTACCTGTAGCAGACTTCAATTATTGAAACATTCAAAAGACTCTTTATATGTTTTCCAACATCACCCAATAAATTGCCATCTCCTAGCTCCATATTAATGTGGAACTCATATAATCCCTACTGCCCCAGACTGACCACTTGGCTTTCTTAAGTTTGAGTGAACCACAGGGATAAACTGGGCCAGAGTGCAATAAATATGTTTAATACCCAGGTAAGAACTTAGGAATCTGTGTATTATTTAAAAGCTCAAAATCTCATTTTGGGATTTTAAGATATTGATAGCTTTTACCCTTAAAAAATAAAAAATAACCACTGGGTTTTCCTATGCTGAAAATTTAATGTGCAAATAATTCATGCATGTTACAGATGAAAATCACTGAAGATGACTTATGGATCAGAACTTATGCCAGACTTTATCAGAAGTTGTGTTCTTCAACGGGAGATGTCCCCATTGGAATCTACAGGACTGAATCTCAGAAGCTTGCTGCATCTGAGGTTTGGAAATACCAAAATATTTCTGTGATGATATTTAATTTGATTGAATGCAGTCATTCATAAATTTGGAAACTAAAGGATTTTTGAAATAATGTAGTAGAATGTGAACAGTAATGCTGTTCTAAATATTTTATATTAAGTCAGAGAAGCAATAACAGTTATAACTACTTGTGTTATAAACTGTGTCAGAACTTTGTAAAGTATTTTGAGATAGGAGTGATTCTAGAATTTGTGGACTTTGGTTTTTGGATGCCTTTTTTAGATCTAGAATTTGCCATTTCCAGATGATTATCAGAAAGTAAATTGATTCAGAGTACACCTTGAGGTTCTCATACGTAAATTAAGCACTGTAGCTTTCTAGTACACTCTCTAACTCCATATCTATAAACTTTGTTCATGTAAATAATAGTGTATATTGAAGTTTTTTCCTTACTCAGTTACTCATTTGGATTTTGGTTAATCATGTCTCTTTGTTTGTTTATCCTGTCCAAAATTACCTCAATAATGAGGCTCATGGAGCCGTGGTTTCATGGTGGTTAACTGCTCAGCTGCTAACCCAGAGGTCAAGATTTGAAAGCCACTAGCCATTCCATGGGAAAAAAAAAGACAACGTGGCAGTCTGATTCCATACATATTACAGCAGGGAAACTCTGTTTTGTCCTGTAGAATGGCTATGAGTCAAATTTGACTTGACAGCAATAGGGATGACACTCAATACTGTAGCAATCCATGGAATCTTTAAACCTGATAGCAATAAAATTAGCTTGTCTATTTATAGAAAAGAAGGACTTTATAAAAAGCATGATGTCCTTGGGTGGTGCAAATGGTCAGTGCACTTGGCTGCTAGTCAAAAAGTTGGAGGTAAGAGTAATTGAATAAATTTTTGTTCTTCTCTGAAAATCTATATTTTTTTTTCATTTGCATAAGTAGATATTGAGGCCAGCAGGAAATATTTCAATTTATCTCAGGTATTTTTTGGTGATTTGTTAGTCATCTAGTGCTTCCGTAATAGAAATACCAAAAGTAGATGACTTTAACAAACAGAAATTTATTTTCTCATAGTCTTGTAGGCTGGAAGTACAAATTCAGGGCATCATCGCCGGGGAAGACTTTCTCTACTGGCTCTGGAGAAGGGTTTGCCCTCAGTCTTCCTCTGAACTAGGTGCTTCTCTAGCCAAGGACCTAAGTTCCAAAGACGCGCTCTACTCTCAGTACTGCTTTCTTGGTAGTGTGAAGTCCCCCTGTTGCTTTGTTCACTTCCTTCTTTTACATCTTAAAAGAGATTAGCTCAAGACGCAGTCCAGTCCCACAGACTGAGTCCTGCCTCATTAACATAGCTGCCACTGATCTTACCCCACTGACTTCACAGAAGCAGGGTTTACACCACAGAGGGAAATCACAGCAGATGACCAAATGATGGACAGTCACACAATACTGGGAGTCATGGCTGACACAAATTGATACACATACGTAGGAGGAACACAAGTCAGTCCATAGCAGGTGGTTTCGTTGTAGCTTCATGGGTGCTAAATGCAGCTTTACTGCCAGGCCTCCTGCTGAAGGCTTGGCTGGGGTTCCTGAGGTTCACACCACAAGGAGCAAGACCAAGTCAGAGGAAAGTGGGAGTGACTGACAGGAAAAATATACTTGATGCATAAACGCGTAAGGGAGCATGGTCAGATACACTTAACATTTTAAGAGTACTGGCTACTAAAAACTATGACTTGATTAAAGGCTAAGAGAGGACATGTGCTGTCACACAATTAACCGTTTCTCATTTGATTTTGGTAAGTGCAAAGAAGATGTCCATACAGCATGGTATGACTGTGTTCTTACAGGATTCATCAATTTGAATTACTAAATTTAGCTCTTCGTCTAGTCCATAGCCGTGTCAACAATTTTGTGTTATTAAAAAGTTTTATAGTGTGTGATTTACATCACAGGCAATGAAATGGGAACTCAGTATTTGTATTTCCATCCAGGAATATTTGACATTTAGTTTTCCTCAGCACTCTCCATTACAAATAAAGATCACTTCAGTAAAGTGCTTCTAACTCCCCAAACATCTTACTCATGAGGAAAACACTTACCCTTGGGAAGGTAAATGGAAAGTAGATTAAATAAAAATGATAACTTCTGTGTTCCCATATTGAATTCAGATCATTTTTGGGGGGTATGTGTGTGTGTACACCAAAAAGGAATATTTGCAATTATTGTGTGTGTGTGTGTGTGTGTGTGTGTGTGTAGAACACTTACAATTATTGTATATATACACCTTACAATTATTGTAAGATATGTATATATTTCTTACTATCATCTGTGTCCTATTGTAAAAAATATTTGATGTACTTAACAAATTATGAAAATAGAATGACTAAACATGACAAATTATATTAATAGAGGCAGAGGAATTACTATATTCTACATCTAAAATGAACTGCTACAGCGAAGTCTTGAATTCAACTGTTATTTCCCTGGGAAATAAAGTAAGAATGGAACTGTGTTATGTAGTAATTAGTCTCATAAATGAAAAGGTGCAAGTTTATCCCAGAAAAGATTTGTTTTTCCTGGTCACTCATTAAAAGGATGAATGTACTCTGTGCATCCTTTTTAAAAATATGGTATTCAAACAACTGAAATGTTCATCAACTCATGAATGAGTAGACAAAATGTGATATAGTTGTAATATAGAATACTATATAGCCACAAATAAGGGTCATTGATACATGATGAGTTATACTAAATGGAAGAAGTGAAACACAAGGGACCACATATTTTGTGGTTTGATTTCTGTGAAATGCTTAAAGGCAAAGACATAGAGACAGTATAATGACATTAAGGTGGGAGCCAAACCAAACCTGTTGTTGAATCAATTCCAATTCATAGAGACCCTATGGGACAAAGTAGAACTTCCCCATAGGGTTTCCAAACTATGTATCCTTTATAGAAGCAGAAGGCCACATCTCATGCAGAGTAACTATTAGGTTTGAACTGTCAAACTTTCATTTAGCTGTGGAGTTCTTTAACCACTGCACCACTGAGGCTACATAAGATTAAGGCAGGGGGACAGAAATGGAAATTAACCGTTAGTGGGCTTGAGGGACAGTACTTCTAAGGGTAGTTTAGATATTGTGAAGGCAATTCATGGTGAAAGTTATACAACTTGGTAAATGTAACAAAAATCATTAAGATATATGTATTTGGAATTGATGAATTGTATATGCCAAGTATGTATTATAGTTATAAGCTTTAATTATTGTGCACTTGATTTAATTAATTATAACCTGAAATTGATACAGTTAAAAGGATAAGATACTGTAAAATGAAAGTGAACAAAAAATTATTTTAAATGAATATTCAGAAAATTAAAAATACTTAGAAATCAAAAATATCTGAAACAAACTCTTAAAAGTTTATGACAGCTGAAGAAACCACTGATAAATTCTTAGAACAAAATCTCAAACTATGAAAAGTAAGCAGAATATAAACTGGTCCAAGAGGTCTAACTACGATCTTTCTTTCCAGAAAAAAGAAACCGCAAAACTAAAGGAATGGGAGATGAGTCTAACAATTCAAGAATAATCCCAGAATAGAAGGTTGTTAGTTTCAAAATGGGAAAGGTTACCAAATCTCAGCACAGTGGCTTAAAATAGATTCACTAAGGCATTTTTTCATACAATTTCAAAACACTGAAAGAAAGGAGAAGATCTTATAAAACTCACAGAGGAGCTGGAGAGAAGATTGAGGCATAGGTCAAATTCAAAGTACTGCTTAGAATTTCTGAAGCGCAGCATTGCAAACCAAAAGACAAGGGAACAATGACCTTAAATTCTGAAGGAATATTTTTCTGGAACTGGAGTTCTCTTACTAGTCAAATCTATCAAACAAGAGTAAAAGTAGGATAAAAAATATATATATATTCCATGTATGTGTATTCTCCACAAATGTATTTCTCATGCCTGTTTTCTAAGGAAATGAGTGACTCACACCACAATGAGAGAACGTTCTGAGAAAGAAGGAATCAACAAGAGGGTAAGGCCAAGGGAATCCCCAGGATGATGACTCAAGGACCAGGCATAAAGGCAACCAGTGCCAATTAGAGAGAATCAGAAAACTCCAGAGAGATTTCTTTTGGAAGATAAAATCTGTGGAATTCCTGAAACAATTCATTATCTTAAAAAGAGATTAGATTCCTAAAAAAGTTAAACTTAGAATTCATGTTAACAAGCAATTCTTCTGCCACGTATATACCCAAAAGACTTGCAAGCAAAGATACATCAGTGGATGGTATACTTGTACACTGCATCACTATTTACAGTACCCAAAGATGGAACCAGTACTGGTACCCATCAACAGATCAAAAACAAACTGTGGTATATATAGGCCAAAAACAACAACAGTAACAACAGCAACAATAAACATTCCTGTCAAGTTCAATTCCAACTCATACACTGGAATATTATTCACCCATAAAAAGAAGTGAAATTCTGATCCATGCTATGATGTGAATGAACTTCAAAAAAAGTATGTTGAGTGAAATAAGTCAGACACAAATAGATGAATATTGTATGATCCCACTTCTATTACATATCTTGAACAGACAGTTTTGTAGAGATCAGAATTTACCGGTGGATTCAAGAGGCTGGATTGCAGGGAATAAATTTAAGGAAGGAGAAAAAAAATAATAGAGTTATTAGATAATTTACAAAGTGTATAGAATGAATTACTGAAAAGTGTGTATCTAGACTAACATGGACTAAGAAAGTCCTGGCAGTCCACTTCCAAAAATCAGTTAATGAAATTCATATAGATAACAACATGCCAAGCCCTAACCAGTCATGGAAATGATTTAGGATGGGGCAGCGTTTTGTTCCACTGTGCATGGGTCTCCATGAGCCAGGGGCTAACTTGAAGAAAGCTAATAACTACAAAATATATCAAATTAAGCAATTAATAAAAAAGAAGTGATTAAATCTAGGAATATGACATCACCAACTTGACCAAAACAACAACAAAAAAGCCTTTTGGAAATAATTATTAACTATGCTTTCTACATGGCTAATTTGTAATTTATACTGTGTCATAATATACTCTGAATTTTAGTTCAGCCAAAATTACATTTGAACTGTTTTGAGATGTGGAGAGTTGACAAACATGGTATGGTAGATGAACAGGATTATTATTTCCTCTCATTTTGTGGTAAGAAATCAATAGATAAAAGTGAAACACTGAAAAAAATTAAGAAACAGCAATGTAGCTTGTTAGGCAGATAAAGACCAACATATCCAGCTAAAAGACATACAGTCAGAGGAGTCCTGGGAATGGGAAATACAAAAGATTGTGATGAGAGATGCTGTTTTACCAAAAGAAAAGTACAAGATTTTTTGTGGTTATTTAAGTTAAAAATATTATGGTTTCTAATTAATAACAACAAAAACTAATAGATTCATAGGCAAAATTTGTTATACTAGACCCATTCATAGATTTTTTGTTTATATTTTCAAGTGTTAAATTCTAGCTTATTCTCTGAAGAATTCTCTGAAATGCCAATTTTTTTATATACAGATGTAGTAGAGATGATGTTATATAAAAACTCTAGACCTTTCTTGGAGCCCTGGTGTGCAGTAAGTATAGCTGCTAACTAAAAGGCTGGAAGTTGGAATCCACCGACTACTCCTTGGAAACCCTATGGAGTTTCCTTATTTTTTCCTGGAGTTAAATTTTTTTTTTATGACTGAGTGGAAATGTACATTCCCATATAAATTTGCATGCCCACCTACATGCAGCTTCCACTGCTCTCCCTGCCCGGTGACAGCACACTATTCCTCTCTGCTCCATACATGTCTCATCCTCCCAACAGTCTCCTTTTCCCTCCTCTCCACCTACTCCCCTTCCTCCAGCCAGAGGTCAGCAGGATGATATCCTATAGATGCATAAAACCATAAAGTGCACCCAATATATGGTCACTCTACATCACCAAGTCCAATCCATTGTTGTCCAAAGAGTGGACCTTCATTATGATTTATGGACAAGGGTGGCATCAGGGCTAGGGACCATGCTCCCACGGGAACCCCAAAGCTGCTAGACCATCAATTGCGGCCTTTTAGTGGAGATCTCAGGGTGCATTCCTTTTTATTCTTGTGTTGCCAGTGAGACTCAACTTTGTGAGCTCCATCGTGGCTATCACTGATGCTGGTTGGGCACCATCCAGTTCTTCTGGTCCCAAGTTGATGTAGGCACCCACTTATGTGGGTCTCTCTGTCTTCTGGGTGGTTGTTTTGGTCCTCGGCAAGCATCCATTCCTGCTGAGCTGGGACCATTTGCTGTGCCCTTGGATGGCAGCTTGGCAGCTTTTAAGACCCCAGATGCCACTCACCAGTGTGAGGTACAAAGAGCCCTCTTAGCAAAATACTAGTTGTGCCAATTGGCCTCAATTTTGCCTAAGAGCATAGCCCCCTGCCCCTGCCCCAGCTATGTCCTTGCATTATTGGCTTAAGATGGAAGGAGCGCTCAAGTTATGTTGAAGTCCACTTAATATTGTTCTTGTTTCTAATGTGTGCTGTCACTGATTTCACCAAATCAAATTTCTACCAACTATCTAATCTAAGCCCTCCCCGCCTCCTTTCTTCCCCTCCCTTGCAGCCATCAAAGAATCTTTTCTTCTAAGCCTAAGTCTGTTTTTGAGTTCTTATCGTAGGAGTCTCATATAGTAAACAGAAATTTTAAAGGCAGATAAAGGTTTTTCTTTTACCTCATTTCATAGCCTGTTTCAATATCTTCTCATATTCTGCATAGACAAAGTAAGATTATTGTATGTTATAACACTGCTTTGGCTTTGAGGGTAGGGGATACACCTAATACTTTACCAGTAATCTTTGAAAAGACAAAGAATGATAAGGATTATTCATAATCAAAATCTATAAAGTTGATAAAAAGACCTGGAATGCTGTCTGTTTTTCTGGTGGCTATGTGGATAACATTGTGGAGAATGAGATTTCTAGATTACTTAATTGTCCTCATGAGGAATCTGTACATGAATCGCGAGACAGTTGTGCAAAAGAACAAGGGGACACTATGTGGTTTAAAGTCAGAAAAGGTATGTATCAGGGTTGTATCCTTTTGCCATATCTTTTCAGTCTGCATGCTGAGCAAATAATTGGAGAATGAGGCATCAGGACTGGAGGAGGACTCATTAACAACATATGTTATGCAAATAGTACAATCATACTTTCAGGAAATGAATAGGATTTGAAACACTTGATGATAAAGATGAAAGGCCACAGGCTTGAGTATGGATTGCACCTCAACATCAAGAAAACAAAAATCCTCACAACTTGACCAGTAAGCAACCTTGGCATAAATGGAGAAAGGATTGAGGTTGTCAAGGATTTCATTTTACATGGGTCCACAGTCAACACCCATGGAAGCAGCAGTCAAAATCAAAAGACCCATTGCATTGGGAAAATCTGTTGCAAAGGATCTCTTTCAAGTATTGAAAAGTAAAGATGTCACCTTGAAGGCTAAAGTGCTCCTGACCCAAGCCATGGTATTTTCAATTGTATCATATGCATGTGAAAGCTAGACAATAAATAAGGAAGACAAGAATTGATCCCTTTGAATTGTAGTGTTGGAGAAGAATAGTGAACATATCATAGACTGCCATAAGAAGACACAGATCTGGTCTTGAAGAAGTACAAGCAGAATGCTCCTTGGAGGCAAAGATGGCAAGACATCTTTGGATGTGTCAGGAGGGATCAATCCCTGGAGAAGAACATTATGCTTGGCAAAATAGATGGTCAGCAAAAAAGAGGAAGACCTTCAGTGAGATGGATTGACATAGTGGCTGCAAAAATGGACTTTGAGCATAAAAATGATTGTGAGCATGGTGAAGGACTGGGCAGTATTTTGTTCTGTTTTACTTAGGGTTGCTGTGAGTAGGAATCAACTCAGCAGCACCTAACAGCAACAATATATTAGTAAACGGAGAATGCACGCACGCACGAACACACACACACACACACACTCAAGGCACAGAATAAAGTGAAATTACACGTAATGTCTAGAAAATCAGTTTGGAGAATGAAGAGTACAATGGGATCTGTTCCTTTCTACCTCATTGCTTGGTACCGTGCCAGAAGAATTTCTATCACTATCTGTATCTTTTTATTTAAGAGAATTTTGCAAATGCTAAGTTCTTTGGGTTCAAAAAAAGAAAAAAAAAAAGAGATGGGATGGGCAGGAGCTCGTGCTGTTTCAATGGCTTAGCCTTCTAGTACAGCTGCAACAGAAATACCACAAGTGGATGGCTTTACCAAAGAGAAATTTATTCCATCAGTAGGACAAAAGCTGAAATTCAGAACATAAGCTTTAGGATAAATCTTTTCTTGGCCCTGGAGGAAAGTTCTTATCTTCAATCTTTCTGTGGACTCAGATTCTAAGGCACAGGGACTGGGATCCAGTGGACACACTCTGCTCCTCACACTGCTTCTTTCCTGGTGGTGTGAGGTCCCCAACTCTCTGCTTATTTCCCTTTCCTTTGTGTCTCAAGAAATACAATCTTGTAGATTGAGTCCTGCCTCACTAACATACACAATCACTGTCCATCCTCCCTCATTAATACCACAGTGGTAGGATTTACAACATATAGGAACATCACACAATACCAAGAATCATGGCCTAACCAAATTGCTACTCATGTTTTGTGGGAGGCACAATTCAATCATGACAATTAGGAGAAAAGGGACACAACATTTCAGTTCACAGTCCTTTGTCTATAATTTTAAAATCCATAAAGGTCACTTAACTAATTCAGTGGCCAAATCTGACCTGAACTGTAGGAAAACTATGGAAGGAGTTTTATCCTTGGATAACCCAACCAGCATCCTTTGCCACATTCCTCCCATCTGCTAGTGTCCTGAGGTTTTAGGAACAAAACCACAGCTCACCCTGAAGCCTGGTGCTCTGCACAGATGAGCAGCAGGAGTAGGGAGATAAAACTGAATCCAGAACCAAGGAAACTCTGGCTGACACCTATTAAATGTCCTTAGGTTGTTAAGCCAGAAAATCTGCAGTTGTGTTAGCTAAATTGAGTTTCCCGATCACTGGAGTAGATACAGGACTCTGCAGTCCCTCTCCTACCACTCAACTTGGAGCATGCCCAGAGGGGTCTCTGTTTAACTCACTCTGACAACTTTCTAATTCCAGGGGCAACAGACTTACCATGAATATGTTCTTCTTGTTTATTGTCTGCTTTCTGTGAGTAATAAACTACACTCACTATTGCTAATGCAGTGTTAAGTTTCTTCTGTGTAGGACTCAGTCAGGCAGGATGGTCATAGGACACATGGTGCCATTACTGCTACTGGGTGGGATCCTCACCCTAGTAGGCTTGTAGGCTTGCTTCGTATCGTAGGACCACCTTTGAGGCAACTTGCCTGGGCAGCACAGATTACACAGTGTTTACTTTTCTGCTTAATGTTCATTACAAATACATCAATGTACTATATTATAAAGTACTACCCCATGCTCCACTGTGGTGTTAACTGCCATAGTATATATGATATAGTGTTGTTTTTCCAAAATCTGGAAAATTCTCCTGAAATTTTTGGTTCAGACAATGTGGACCTCTGTGTACCCGCATTTTATGGTGTATTAAACATCCTGTTTGCCTAAAGTACACTATGACCAATGATAATTTTATGAAAAACTAGAAAATGATCATTTAAAAGCATAATTATGTGACAACTACTTTACATATCCACGACAAATTTTTGGAATATGTTACCCTGAAAGTTGGGAAACTTTATATTCAATAAACTTTGTAGTATTAAAAATGTGCATAGTGGAATAGATTAATCTGTGACTGTCCTGATCTCCATCATTAACTTCCTGCTGTTAAAACATGTAACAGCATTTGAAATATATTATTAAAATAAATTTCTATGTATTACAAAAGACATGATTAAATTAAAATTAGTTTCATATGAATTAGCATAGAATCATTACAAAACTCCAGCTACCCTTTGTCTTTACTATTGTTCACTCAAACAACATATACTGCCTTGGACCATGTATCCTGAGAATACCAGGTTCAAGAAGCTCATAATGTTTATTATACTATCTTATTGATGACAATGGTTGGTAATTGATAGATGAATTATACTGTGCTTAAGAATGCAGTTCAAAATAGCACTTTTACATATTTCAAAACAAATACAATATTTATTATTCTTTAGAATGCAAGAATAATACAAACAAAAAGGTACATTTATTGGGTAGCTCAAGTGTTAGAGCTCATAGTCAATGTGAAACTCTAAAATTTCTTTCTACTGACACCACTTTTCTTTTTAACCAAATCTTAGAAAGAACACACACATATACACACAATAATCTAAAAAGGAAACCGTCATAAAACCATTTAAAATAATAACCAACCATTTTAATTTTATTGAAAAGTCTTCTGATAAATAATGAAATACGTAATTAGTCTGTTAGTGTTCTTTGGGTATGTGTCATATTTTGTTCTTGTTGATTGTTCTGTGTATTTATTATGCTTAGTCATTGTTTAAACTGTATTTTATGTGTTTCTTTTTCTTTCTCGTTGTGTCAGTCTCGAGAAATAGCATCCCAAGTAAGTATTTTCTGTTTGTCTCCCTCTTCTCAAATAGATTAATTGCTAATTCAGACATAATAAAGGAAGAGATGATCAAGACTGAATTCAATATTTCAATATTTCAACTTTGTTTTGAAGAAAAATAAGTCAGCTAAGCTGAAATGCTTTTAAATGCTTTATTTTCAAGTTAGTGTATTTGTATTTCCCTAATAGAATTGCAAATTAAGTTCACCTTTTTATCTTCAATGATGTTTATAGATTAATCAAATTTGATTTTTTTGAGTATCGGTATATGAATACATAAATATAGCATTGAAAAAGTAATGGACATAGCATATTTAAAGTCTAAAATTCAGTTATCTTATTTCTTAGATTTATAATCTGTACAAATAGAATTGTGTAGTGTAAATAGCTGTCCTTTCAAAATTTAGGCCATTATTAGCATGATTTAAGGTAGAAATTGGAAAAAAAATATATATGTGAAAGGAAACATGCTAATCATACTTTTTCTATTAATTTCTATTGTAAAAATTAAATTCTAAAATGTATTTGTTTTAACATATTTTTCTCTTTAATCTTTTTTGCGTGATATCTACATGATTGAATAATTAAGTGAAAGTGTAAAATCCAAATCAATATTGCATGCCCATCGTTCTCCAGCTCCTTCTGTTCTCCTTGCCCAGTGACAGCATATTCCTCCTCTTCACCCTGTAGTTGTCAGATCCTCCCAACAATTTTCAGTCCCCTGCTCTCCACCCTCTAGAAAGAGACGAGTAGCACAGAATCCTATAAATGCATAGAACCGTAAAGTAAACAAATCATATCGTCGTATTGTGTTGCTAAGTCCAGTCCATGTTTGTCCAAAGATTTGACCTCAGTAGTGTTTGCTAGGCAGGGGGGCTGAAGCAGGTCTAGGGGCCATGCTCCCAGGGGATCCCCCAGGCCATTGGACCATCAGTTGTGGTCTTTTGGTCAAGTTCTTCAGCTGTGCCACTCTTTTTGCTGGCTTGCCACAAGGACTCAAAATTGTGTATCCCATCGTGGGTGTTTTTGGTGGTGGCCAAGCATTATCTGGTTCTTCTGGTCACATGTTGCTACAGCCTCCCATTCACATGGGTCCTTCTGTCTCCTGGACTCTTGTCCACATGTCTTTGTTGTTCTCAGTGATCATCTGTTCCAGATGAGTTGGGACCAATTGGTTTGCCTCAGATGGCACCTTGCTATCTTTTAAGACCCCAGACACTACCCACCAGTATGGGGTGCAGAAGACTCTCAGCAAGAAGCTAGTTATGCCAATTGGCCTTGATGTCCCCCAGAGCATAGTCCACAAACACTGCCCCTGGTAATCTATCCTTGCAGCATTGGATTGAGAGATTAGAAGAGTTTTTGGAGACATGTTGGACTGTTTCTTTAAATGGTTAGTTATGGACTGTTGCCTTTGTGCCATCTAGAAGCTGTTTGATTTGTCTGGAGTTTCCTCAGCATGAACTGAGGCATAGTTCTAAGAGGGGAGTTGGTAACCAGTCACCTTTGTATACTCTAGTAACTGGCCCCAGGTGGACTCCCTGGGATGGCAGACTCTGTCCCTAGTTGGTGAAGATGGCATCCTGCTTTTGGGGTCTCTAGCCAGTGCTATGGTGTGGATCTTCAAAGGTGGACAAGATGCTGCAGCTGCTCAGCCGTCAGTGCTCCAGATGATTTTATTTTTGAAAGCACTTTACTGCTAAGCAAGGAGCTGTCCAACTTCTGCTTAGATAACTCAGGCCCTCAAGTGTGACAGGTCCCACCTTCCAGCTGACAAAGAAAGTAGCTCATAGGCCGTCCCCAAATGCTGTGATGTGGTTCAAAGTAGGGAAGTGTTACAATGTTCCTGCTGTCCCTTGCCAGGCTCTACCTGTAATTCTAGAGGCTCAACTGTCGTAAACCATGCTTTTCTCCTGCAGTAGCAATTTTCAGATAGGCCTTGCTTCTTGGCGTGAATATTAGCCCCAGCTAAGGCCTCTGGGTGGATGACTCTGCCTCTCAGCTGACCAAGATGGAGTCCCACCCCAACTGCTATTCCTGCCATGAAACAGCAGAATCTGTGATGCAGCTTGGAAACAAGAGGATGGAAGGGCAGTGATGCCCTCAGTCAGCAGCTGGCCCCTCAATATGTGGCTATCCCACACACAGTCTCTCTGCTGTGCAATACGCTGTTTGCTTAAGCCCAGTACTTCAGCATATTAGCTGGCTTATGCCCAGTCCCCACCTTTCAGATAACAAAGAAGATGTCAGTACCTGCAGTCTTCCCAGTGAGTCACCTGGAGCAGGCTTCAGTGTGTGCTGTCTCGTGTTAGAGAGAAGTAGTTTCCCATATATTGGCATGTAGTCCAGTCTGACAACCCTATGCCAGATCCTAGAATTCCCCATATGTCCATGTTGCTCCTTTCAATTATCAATCCAGGCCTTTGTTCTCAGAGGGAATTGAGGAGACTTGTGTCTAGTCCATCATCTTGGCCCCACTTCCTCTCATTAATGTTAATAATGAAAAATATTTCAAGATGTGTCTGTGGTTTTTTAAAGTGATTATAAAATACTCTTTTCCTCTTCAAATGCAAAAGATAAGACAGATTCTTCACCTGCTGTATTGGGGAACCCTGATGATATTCTTAAGACATAAATTGATGAGGCATACAAGCTTGTAGGTTGTAGACTATTATTTCAGAAGCTGTTCTACTTAGCATGGTATAATAATCACCTCAATGTGCTGAGAAATTTTGAAACTTTATCTAGAATATGGAAACCCTAGCAACTTAATAGTTACGTATTATGGCTGCTAACCCAAAGGTCAGAAGTTCAAAGCTGCCAGGTGCTCTTTGGAAATTCTATGGAGCAGTTCTACTCTGTCTTATAGGGTCACTCTGAGTCAGAATTGACTCGACAGGAATGGGTGGGTTTTGTATCTAGAATATTGCTAAGCTGTGGAAGGAACTGGTTGATACTTGTGACAGTGTGTGCCATTGTTCCTTAGGACATATATCATTCTAGATTTGGTGAATGGTATACAGTATTGTGTTCAAGGATTATACTTAATATCACATACTGTTTGGGGAAACACCTTTAATTGGCAAAGAGGTATATAGAGAACAGATGTGAGGACATTGGTAAACTGGTTAGTAGCACAGTCCAGCAGACCTGCTTCTGCCCCGTAATAGTAATATGGCCTTGGAGAAGCCCTAAGTTGTAGTTTCTTAGCTGTAAAATGGGGATAGCAATGTGTAATTCACAAAACTTTTATATAAAAATTAAATGAAATAATTTATACAATGCATTTAACACAGTACCTGCCACATAGTAAGGCAATAATAGTGGTGTCAGTAATACTTTTAGTAATAATAATTGACATTGTTATTATTAATTTGATAACTAAGCATTTCTTGTTTTTCCAGCCTTCAATAATGACATATGTCAAGAAACAGATCAAGAAACTATTCATATTCAAGTTATGATCTAAAAAGTGATGCTATCCTTAAATGGGTAGCATCTATAAAAGTTATTTGGGATTGTTGGAGTGAAAAGCAGTGTATGTAACTGTATGCATCTGTGTGCATGTGTACACACACAAATGTATACAGGCCTCTATTGGTTTCATGTTTAGAATTATATATTGATTTTATTTAGACATTTAATAAATATTATGGTGACAAAACAGAGGTACTTCCAATTATACTTCATTTTGTCTTTTTTTGGATCTAAGCACTGAACATTAATTCTGTGTGATGCTATTTGTAAACCATAGTCTTGCAATTGAACATATTCAGTCGTGGACCATGTGACATCCCTCCTCTGGAGATCCAGAAAATCCATATTAACAGCTTGTCTCTTATCAGTTGTGTTTTGTCTCTTCTTGCCTGAACATGCAACTTAAATGAAATCAGCTGGGTGTTCAGGGGAATGGGAATCATGTAACATAAAACAGCCTTCAGTATGCTTCATATGCAGGCTTATTCCTATAAAGAAGGTTGGGGGAACAATAGAATCTGTGGTAGATTTATGTAGCACTCTAATGTTGAATTTATTCTTTAATGAACAAACCCACTGCCACTGAGTTGTGTCTGACTCATAACGACCCTGTTTATTGACATAAAGAAATCATCTTTTGCTGTTGGTAATATTGTGATATTGATAAGGTTTTCTAAGCTGTAATCTTTATGGGAGTAAATTGACAGGTCTTTTTCCTGCAGAGTCATTGAATGTGTTCAAATCACTAACCTCGTGATTTAACAGGTGAGCAGTTAATCTTTGTGCCACCAGGGATCCTTATATATATATAAACATATATAATATAGCTCATGTATATACTTCTTAAAAATTATTGTGGTAAAGTATACATAGCAGAAAGTTAACATTTTAGCCATTTTTAAGTGTACGATTTAGTGAAATTAATTACATTCCCCATGTTGTGTCATCACCACCACTATGCATTTCAAAATTTTCTCATCACGCCAGAGTCATGGCACCCCTTTAGCTACACTTTCCCTTCTTCCATTCCCCTAGCCCATGGTAACCACTAATAAACTGTCACTATAAATTGGACTTTCTATACTCATTATGTCCCTGTTCCTGTGCAAATCATTAATCTAGCTATATAGTCTGATCAAATAACTGCTGGACCTTGAACCAAATGATCTGAGTTTAAATCTTGTTTCCTCCTTTTGCTATAGCGATTTATGAAACGTGGCTATTCTCAGCATCTAGCAGACTGAAATCAAGTAGAGAACATATTGTAATCCCTTCACTTGTTAGAACTGTGTCAAGTGAATTGTTCTGATTTAATGGAAAGCAGTTATGTGGCAGAGCACTTAGAGTAACAGACCTTATTTCAGTAGTTCACTGATGCATCCTTTTTGAATGAATGATACTGCCTCAAGAAATATTTGTGTTTATATACTTAAATTTGTAAATACAATAATAAATATTACTGGAATTTGGATAAATACTTATCATATTAGTTGAACATAAATACATCCACCAGTCTAAAATGTGTTCCATTTATTTCGCTTTCTCATATTCGCACATAACAAATCTGAACTCATCCTTAATTTTCTACCTCCTTACAAAAAATTTATAGTTCAATCTTTTTCTTTTTTTATTGTATTTCTTTTTTCTTGCATTTACTAGGCCTACTGATTTTTAATCATGTTCATCCAACCCTAGGAAAATGTTTTTTACTTGTGTAATTTACTTACTTTAACTTAAAGAAAGTCTCATTGACAGACTTACTTGGGTATATTTAACAATATAGCTATGGCTTTCTTTCCACTTAATATCTTAAATTGAATGTAAATCATTCTTCCCACTGCAGTGGAAAGTAAATTAAACTTTAATCACAGTTTTTTTGTTGAATGTTTGCTAAGATCTACAAAATTAGGAGTGAATGGAGACCTATAAAATTGACCTTTGTCACTGAGGTCTTATTAAGGGAGTAGTGATCTTTAAGCAGCAGTATATTATAGTAGGTCATTACTATTTCATGTCGAGTGTTTGTATAAAAAAATGAACTTCTCTTTCAAATCTGTTAAGTCATTATCATTGCCATGGCATTATCATGGCAATGGTTATGAATAAATGAGCCTTATTCATAGTATGTAAGCATCATATTCTGTAGGGATCTCATTCTCAAGTGCATAAATGGAGAAGGAGGTTGTGCACTTGCGTGCGCGTATGTGTGTGGGTATGTTTGTGTGTAAGCATATACATGTGTGTTTGTGTATGAGGAATGTTCTAGGCATGGTAGGGGAGGTACTGTGATCATACTAGATTCACTGGGGCAACTTTTCAAAATGTTATGCTTATATCCTTTCTGCTGAGCTGGAGGTGATGGAACGGTAGCCCCACTGGCCTAGTCTCCATTGCATATACCTGTTGTTGAAACCATTATCTTACGCAATGTATTTGTGTAATTCTGCAAATGATAAGTGAAAATTATACTGTGAAAGTGTTAGAGCTGTTAATGAAACTAGAATTATAACAATGTAGACTCCTTTGCCTGCCTGTATGTGTACACCAGACTTGCTTTTACATTGTTCTTTTTGTTCTTTGTTGATAAGTCAGTTATGGAGTCTAAAAGTATTCTGCTTTATAACAATTTTTTTACATACAAAATGCAAACTTATATGCCAGAAATGCGTGTGTTGTGTATGTGTAAAATGAAAATATGTATTTGTATTTGGCTGTTTCTAGGCATGAAAATAATTGCTTGATTATAGAAAAACTCTTTTTAGTTTCCTTGTAAATCAAAAGTTACAATTGATGAACTCAACCTCAATTTGAGCCACATTTTGATTCTGACCTTTGGAGTATACTGCAGTAACTTGAGGTACTGTGGTTAATGTCAAATAATTGTTAAGTGGGCAAAGAAATGTCTGGAAATCTACAAAGAAGCAGTCACAAGATGTACAATGATAATAATTCTGATTATGATATTATTAATATCACTTCATCTTTAAAAGATTGTGTGCATTATTTTGAGGGGAGAAGTGATGCTGTGTATTCGGATTAGAACTGTCCCATACAGTTTCCAGGAAATGCCTGGTGGATTCAGACTGCCAACTTTTTGATCACCAGCTATAGCTCTTAACACCTATGCAACAGGATTTCTTCAGAGAAGATAAAAACATTCATTTCCTTTACAGTGACAAAGATGGATTTGTATGATTACATAAAGAAAAAAATACTGTTAATGGCCTATGGCAAGCCATATGAAATGTAATATAATTAGGGTTGTTTCAATAAATAAAATCTCACAATAATTATGAATGCTTTATAGAAGTACATTATATATTACAAATTAATTTTTAGAAAACTGACCTCTGAGAGTCAACACTAACTTCTATGATATATTTACAGGAATGGAAAATAGATGGCTTGTATTATAAAAACCTACATCATAGACAATGCTATGTTCTTAAGTGAACTAATCACCTTTTCTTATTTCTACTCTTCCTCTGTGTCTCTATAGTAATAGATATTATTTATGGTGTGTATTAAAGAACATCATTATATAACATAGTCATAAATGGATAAAAGATTGAAGTTGTCAAAGATTTCATTTTACTTGGGTCCACAATCAACACCCTTGGAAGCAGCAGTCAAGAAATCAAAAGATGCATTGCACTGGGAAAATCTGCTGCCAAGTATCTCTTTCAGGTATTGAAAAGTAAATATGTCACCTTGAAAACTAAGGTGTGCCTGACCAAAGTCATGATATTTTCAGTCTCATCATATACATGTGAAAGCTGGCAATGAACAAAGAAGACTGAAGAAGAACTGATGCCTTCGATTTGTGATGCTGGAGACGAATGTTGAATGTACCGTGGACTGCCAAAAGAACAAACAGATCTGTTCTGAAAGTACAACCAGAGTGCTCCTTGGAAGTAAAGATGGCGAGGTCGCATCTTACATACTTAGGACATGTTGTTAGGAAGGATCAGTGCCTGGAGGAGAACATCATGCTTGGTAGATGGAGGGTCACAGAAAAAGAGGAAGACCGCTAAGATGGACTGGCACAGTGGCCACAACAATGGGTTTAAGCGTAAAATTAGATGTAAAACTTGATATTAAGCCATTATCTCTAAATATCTTTTTCTTTTCCTTATGTAATCATACGAATCCACCTCTCACTGTGTGGGAATTGAGTGCTTTTGTCTTCTCTGAGGAAACCCTGGTTGCATAGGGGTTAAGAGCTACAGCTACTGATCGAAAGGTTGGCAGTTCAAATCCACTAGGCATTTCTTGGACACTCTGTGGGGCAGTTCTAATATGAATACACAGCATCTCTTCTCCCCTTGAAATAATATACAGTCTTCTAAAGATGAAGTGGTATTAATAATATCATAATCAGAATTATTATCATTGTACATTTTGTGACTGCTTCTTTGTAGATCTCAAGATATTTCTTTGACAATCTAACAACTATTTGATACCTTGTTCATTATTGTATACCATACACCTTACACACAGAGTGCTTTGCATATGTACCTGATATAAGTTCACTGAACTTACTCACAGATACCCATTTCAGCATGAGGTCATCCTTTTGAACCTGCTGAAATTATCAGATGCTTTCTTTGTAGTTTTATCTGTGCTACCTCTGTCCCTGATTTTGATCATTCATCGTTTTCTAACCCTTAATTCTTAGGTAAATTTATTATGGGAAAATGCCTCGTTTTCCATATTAGGTTAAAGGATACTAAGTAGCTGAGACATGTATTGCATTATTTCTTCATATTACATGTTTTGATGTATTATTTTTTAGATATGCTGTTGTATTCTATTGGCAAGAGTTTTGTTGAACATTTTTGCATCTAGATTCATGAGTGCTATCGGTCTGTAGTTCTTTTTTGTTGGGTCTTTTCTGGGCTTTGGTATCAGGGTTATGCTGGCTTCATGGAATGAGTTTGGGAGTCCTCCATCCCTTTCTATACTGTGAAATAGTCTCAGTAGTATTGGAGATAAATGTACTCTAAAAGCTTGGTAGAATGCTGTGGTGAAGCCATCTGGGCCCGTGCTTTTTTTGGTTGGCAGTTTTTGGATGACCTTTTCAATCTCTTCCTTTGTGATGGGTTTATTAAGTTGTTCTGCTTCACCTTGTGATAAGTTTGGTAGGTGATATGAATCAAGGAATTTGTCCATTTCTTCTAGGTTTTCAAAGTTGTTAGAGTCTTTCACAGTATTCTGTTATGATATTTTGGATTTCTGTTGGCTCGGCACTTGGCAGCTGTCAGGACAAACCCCTCTCATTTCTAATTTGGGTTATTTGTTTCTTTTCCTGTTTTTCCTTAGTAAGTTTCACCAATAGTTTGTCAATTTTGCTGATCTTTTCAAAAAAACAGCTTTGGGACTTTTCCATTTTTTCAATTGTTTTTCTATTCTCTAATTCATTTAGTACTGCTTTAATCTGTATGATCTGTTTTCTTCTGTTGCCGAAGGGGTTCCTCTGTTGTTCTCTCTCTACCTGTTCAAGCTGTGGCGTGAGCTCCTTGATTTGGTTTCTTCCTTCCTTCAAGATGTGTGCATTTATGGAGATAAACTGACCTCTGAGCACTGCTTTGGCTGTATCTCATAGGTTCTGGTAGGAAGTGGTTTTGTTCTCATTGGAATCCGTGAGTTTATTTCATCCTTGATTTCATCTATAGCCCATGGTTTTTTGAGTAAGATGTTGTTCAGTTTCCAAGAGTTCCAGTTTCTATCTGTGTTTTTTCTGCTGTTGATTTCAACTTCTATAGCTTTATGATCTGAGAAGATGCTTTGCATTAATTCAGTGGTATGGATTTTGTTGAGAATTGCTTTCTATCCTAACACAGGGAGACTATTCCATGTGCCCTGGAGAAGAAAGTATAGTTGTCCGCTGATGGATAGAAAGTTCTGTATATGTTGATGAGGTTTACTTTGTTGATTGTGGGAATAAGATCTCCTGTATCTTTACTGAGCTTTTCTCTAGATGATCTGTCCAATATTGAGAGTGGAGTGTTGAAGTCTCCCACTGTTATTGTGGAGTGATCTATCTCCTTTTTGAGTGTATTCAGTATTTCTTTGATGTATTTAGGTGCTCTGATCTTAGGTGCATAAATATTTAATATAGTTAAGTCTTGCTTGTGTACTGAACCTTTCAGCAATAAGTCCATCCTTGTCCACAATGCTGGATTTTACATTAAAATAGACTTTATCTGAGATTAGCATTGCCACACCTGCTCTTCTTTGTTCCTTGTTAGAATGATATGTATTCTTTCATCCTTTAATTTTCAGTTTGTTTCTATCTTTAAGTCTGAAGTGAGTTTCTTGTAGGTAACATATGGATTAATCATGTCTTTTGATCCAAGATGTCACTCGATGTTCTCTTTACTTGGGCATTCAGTGCATTCACATTCAATGTAATTATTGATAGGAATGTATTCAGTGCTGTGGTATGTTTATTTTTGTGTTGGTGTTTTCTGTGTTGTTCTTATTAATCTGTTCTGGGACATTCTTTTCTGTGAGTTGATTTTTCACCTTTTTCAGAGCTGATTTTGTGGTTGTGGAGTCTCCTGTGTTGCATTACTTGATGTGGTGTATTGCATCTTTGTTGTGCTTTATGGCTGCCCCTATGATCCCCTTAATAAACTATATATAAACCTAATTTTAATTACTGCCAGTCTTGTCAACTTCCTCTCCACCTAGAAGGACTATAATGACTGTAGTACATCCATCTTTTCAATATGATGACACCATAGTTTTTATGATAATCACTGGATTATTTCTTTCAGTATTAAAGCTTTGATTGAGTTTGGAGCCTTCCCTAACTGAGTAGGATTCTGGATGATGTGTCCTTCTAAAATATAAAGTTAGTAGTTTTGTTCTTCTAAGCCAAAGCCTAGAGATTCTTTCAGCATTTCTTGTAGTTTTGGTTTGGTTTTTACAAAGTCTCTGAGTTTATCTGCTAATGTCTTAATTTCATTTTCATATTTGAAAGATAGTTTTGCAGAATATATAATTCCTGGTTGGAAGTTCTCCTTCAAGGCTTTGAATATGTCATGCCGCTGTCTCCATGCCAACATTGTTTCTACTGAGAAATCCGACAAAAGCCTACAGGGTTTCCCTCTGAATGTTAACTTTGCTTTGAGTCTTGCTGCCTTTAAGAGATTCTGCTTATGTTTGATTTTGTTAAGCTTGATTATAATATGTCTTGGAGTCTTTCTTTTGAGATCTATATTGAGTGGCATACCGTCTACATCTTGGATATCTGTATTCTCTTCCTTCATGATTTCTGGGAAGTTTTCTGTCAGCAGCTCAGCAACAATACTCTCTGTGTTCTCAGGTGTGTCGCCCTGTTGAGGGACTCCAATTAATCTTAGGTTGTTCCTCTTCATAGAGTCCTACATGCTTCTTAATGCTTCTTCATTTTTCTTTTTTCTGATTTCTCCTCATAGATGCTGGAGTCAGTAGCTTTGTCTTCCAAATCAGGAAGTCCCTTTTCCATTTGTTCCATTCTGTTTTCTTGGCTTTGAATTCAAATTTCTATGTCTTTGATTTTGTTCTTGATCTGTTGGATTTCAGAGTACTGGTGTTCCATTAGATTGAACAGCTTGCTTAATTTTTCATTTTGTGCCAGCTCCGACTCGATGGCACTTGGCTTTGGCTGCTGTATTTTGTATAAAGTCTATGTCATGGATGGAATTGTTTCCCCCCTGCCCCCAAAATATGTGGAGCCATGTGGCTGGGCCATGATTCCCAGTATCTTGTACTGTCCTCCATTTTGTGGTTTTCCTATTCTGTATGTTAAAGGATTAGGATGGGGCTGTAAATACCTTCATAGGATTACCTCCCTGCTCCACTGTAGAGGGAATTTCCCTGGAGTATGGCTTGCCCTACCCTTAACCTCTTCACCTTGCAAGAGATTATAGGACAGAGAAGCAGGCAGAGAATTGGGAACCTCAGACCATCAAGAAAGCAGTATCAGGAGAAGAGTGCACCCATCAGACGTGAGGTTCCTGTGCCGAGATGCTCCCTGGACAAAGACTGTTGCAATACCGGACTTTCCTCCAGAGCCAACAAGGAGAAGGCCTTCCCCTGGACTCATGGCGACCTAGATCCAGCTAAAATCTCTGCATGCAAGATGGCATGCCACACAAGGGCACCACCACTTCCATACTAACCACACTGTGGCAGAGACAGAAAGACAGGCAAAAAGTGGCAAGAGGCACAGAGTCCTAAGCCTGGCTCCCAAAATATGGCAATTTCTCCTGCCTATCCCACCAGCAGTGCATCTGAGGCCAGCCACTAGGCAAGACCCAGCTCCCCCCACCGGCCAAGACAGAGGGAAAAAAGTCACAATGGTGAATTCCCTTCAGTCCGTGAGAGCTAGGACTAGCCAGGAATGGGAATCAGCAAAAGAGAGGAGATTTTTCTTTCAGTGGTATGATGCCCAAATTAACAGCGTGTGCCGTGTCTTGGGGTTCACTAGGTAACTAGAAGGCTCCATTTGATTATCCGTTCAGGTCTTGGTTTCCAGAGAGATTAAGAGAGACATGTGCTTAGTCCACTATCTTGACTGTGCTTCCACGTTACGTGTTTTCATTCTGAGTACTAATGGTTGAGTTTTGGCTAAAAGCAGAGAATACCAGAAAGATGTTTACCTGTGTTTTATTGACTGTGTAAAGGCATTTGACTCTGTGGGTCCTAACAAACTATGGATAATGTTGTGGAGAATGAGAATTACAGCACACTTAAGTGTGCTCGTGAGGAATGTGTACCTTTAATGTTTGACTGATGACTGAAATTTACCTTATTTCATTTAATTGAATTTATATTTGTTTAAGTAGCCCATGATGGTGTTCCATGAAGCATGTAGCATGTGGTCAGTACTTGAAGGCTTTGTTCAGAAGCCCAGTATTGTGTGTTTTGGTGAAGAGAAATATATGTCTTGATTGCTATTAAGGTAATTAGAACTCACGAGGAGATTAGGGGTGTCTTGATGAGGTCTTGTGTTATGGTTTTAATGTGTAGAGCCATGTCTGACTTTGATTTTATTTTGTATATTTATGAGGTAGGTTTCCAGGATTTCTTTGCCCCATAAAGGGCAATTTTGGATAAGTAATTGTTGTGCATTTGGGAACTGTTATTGTCCATGGTATCCAGTGATAAGCTGGCCACTTGAAGTTTGGTCAGCTGTGCCTATCTCTGGATCAAATTCCTTATCACGGATGTCATGGTTAAGGGACAGTGAGCTCCATCTTGTGTAATAGTGACAATTCCTTTAATGAATAAATGGAGCCTTGATGGTGCAGCAGTTAAGCATTTGGCTGCTACTCACAAAGGTCAGCAGTTCAAATCCACGAGATGCTCCTTGAAAACCCTATGAGGCAGCTTTTCTAGATCTTATAGGGAAACCCTGGTGGTGTAGTGGTTCAGTGCTGTTTGTGCTAACCAAAAGGTTGGCAGTTCAGATTTGCCAGGCAGTCCTTGGAAACTCTGGGGAGCAGCTCTACTCTGTCCTGTAGCATCACTAGGAGTCAGAATTGACTTGATAGCAGTGAGTTTGGTTTGGGTTGGTATAGGGTTGCTGTAACTTTGAATCAACTCAACGGCAACAGGTTTTTATTTTGTAATTGTTTTCTTTTCTACTCAGTTAATCCCAAGGACCTCTCAGGTAGTTAAGGGATTTAGGACAAGAGGTCCTTATTCAGCCCCTGATATGAGACCAAGGACAAGGAGGCCACCTATACTGCCTGTGGGTTATGATAGAGGGCCCAAGTTTAGCTCCATCCTCTAGGTATCATTTTCATTTTAAGTAGGAGTCTTCGGTGGTCTTGTTGACATTGTGGGGTACTGCTTTCGTGGCCTATGAAAAGCTCAGTATGACACCAGCAATTACTTCTCTAATGATGTAGAGTCTGAGGCTGAAGGGGACAGTTTCTGGGACCATGATTCCATTGTCATGCATTGAATTATGTCCTCCAAAAACAATATGGGTAGCTGTTTGTCTAGGCCATGGTTACCAGTATTGTGTGATGTTCCTATATGTTGTAAATTCTGCCTTAGTGATGTTAAAGAGGGAAGGTGGGTAGTGGTTGTGTTAACAAGGCAGGACTCAGTCTGTGAAACTGTATTGTGCCTTGAGGCAATCTCTTGGGATATAAAGGAAAGTGATGCTAGCAGAGAGTTAGAGGACCCCATACCACCAAGAAAGCAGTGCCAGGGAGGTCTCAGTCCAGGGCAAGACTGATGACAAAGAACTTGTTTCAGAGACAACAGAGAAAGCCTTCCACTGGAGCTGATGCCCTGAATTTGGACTTCCACTCACTTTTCCATGAGAAAACAAATTTCCCTTTTGAAAGCAGCGCCAGATAAACGAGACATCGAGGGACAGTTTAGCCACCATGGGTGGTTCAGAGCCACCAGGAGTCATGAGAGGAAGTTGTCAAAACCTCTATAGAGAAGGAGTCTCTGAGTAAGTTACTAATGTGATTTTCTGTTGTACTGCAATTTGGAGGTGTTATAGAGCCTTTTGTTGTCAAGAGTCTCATTCACCATGGAACAATTTGTGAGTATAAATTGGCTTAAGTAAAATGTATAAAAAAGAATGCGCCCCCAGCAGAACAACAAGAAAAAGAATCCTAAAAAATTTTAGGCTTGTTTTAATGTTGTGGGTACTGATAGGGTCGATAGCTGTTTATTGACAGTGTTGGGAATGGAGCAGCCTTTGACTGACCAAATCTCGGAGTGGTGGGATCCTGTGCTTCGTGTGGGGCAATGACATACATTTTTCTCCTGAGGTCCTTTGTATATGTTTGCATCCCCAAATAAGTATGTTAGGAGAATGTTCTGGTAACAGGAAATTATCAATGTGATGTCATACTTTTTGATCCTATAGAAAAGCAGGATGCTACAAAGACCTTGCTGACAGAGAAGATTGCAGGTGATGACAGGGAGAATGAGGCTCTGTATGAATAAACCCTGAACCCAGTGTTATCAAGTGAATTCCAACTCATGACGAGTACAGATAGTCAAGTAAAATGTATGGTATCCCTTCAAAGTGAATAGGCTAAAGGTGATGAGGTTAAAGTGGACATTTAGCAGAATACATTGGCTAAATCTGACTGTGAAATATTGACCAGTTGCTGATATAATGGAATCAGCAGTTGCTGGGTATTGACACTATTCTGGGTAGCACCATAGTATTGAAATTGTGGAACCCTACCATTCATTCCCTCCAGGTTTAGAATGTGCCAAATTGTTAAACAGAGAAGCAGTGACAAGTATCACCCCTTCTCTAAGTAGTTACTTTTTAATGAATTTCAGTTCTTGAAGACCACATTTTAAACTTATATTGAATCTTAATAACTATTCTAACGTGGAATGAACATTTTATCAACCCATTTGCAACTGACAATGACTTAGTGTAATTTTAATTTATTACTTATGTATCAGTGTGTGTTTGCCTACTACGAAATATTTTAGGGCAATGGGTGTTACAACTGTGGAGCGTTGAAGCAAAGTTATAGCTCAGATGGCTAAGGGGGCCTTCCCTGTTAGTCCTTTCTTTGGTATTTGCTAACTACCCTAAAACATAAGCAATGCTTTCTTTAAATTGAGCATGTTCTCAGGTATAACTGAGTCTCGTAATTGTTCTTTGTCATGAAATCAGGGTAAGCAAAAGAACTAGATGATGCCCAGTGACCATTACTGAGTATTTAGATGAATAGGTGAATCCTGATTGAAAGGGGGGAAAAGGGCAAACAGATCTTTAATTTCTTATAGAACTCAGGCTTACTGAATGCCCCAGGTCTGGAAATCCCCAAATCTGGTACCTGAGAAAAATTTTGAACCCTGAGCTGAAAGTATCCCCTGAAGCTGTCTTCAAACTAAATAACATTTTGGCTGAGATAGTGAAGAATATTAGCCTTGAAGCATTGTGCTGTTTTAAATAATTAGCTATATAAGATTAAAGTGACAACAATACCTCTAAAACAGATAAGCAGATTATGAGACACTGAGTCTATATCAGTGGTGATGAAGTAATACAGGGAGATGTAGCAGGATGGTAATAGCATGTGACGACTGTAATTAATGCTGTTCAATTGCAGATGTAGAAATTGTTTAATGGGTATATGACCTGCTGTGTATATTTTTACCAAAAAAAAAAATCCTTGATAACAACAAAATTAGGGCAAGTATTGTTATCACTAGCTTGTAAAAAATTCAGGTGATTTCCTCAAGGGTATAAAGCACAGTCCTTATGTGATTAAAACTATACCGTAGTTGTTTGATCCTAAATTCAGTTTTTTTAGGTTATGAGACTAGTTACTCTCCACCTATCTTCTTGTATCTGTAAATATGTTAAAATACATATAGAAATAATGTAACTAGCTATTTTTATCTCTGCTTCATTTAGAGTTACTTGAGCATCTGAAATTGAGCTTTCATGTAAATTGGTAAAACGGCTTTGAGTATATTTAAAAATAAATTTCCATTGAACCCAGGGTCACTAGCCATGGTGCATACAAATTTAGATTTAGACTCTCTCTCAGATATTCTTGCAATTTTCATTTTTTTAATGGAAAACATTAGATAGGAATATTTTATAAGATGTTAAACTAACACTTCTTCTGTAATTTTATTTTCTTCTATTTCCATCTTAGCAATGCGTCTAAATGTGTTGAATTGTAAGGCTGGTAGCATAGCTTAAATCCATTACCAAGCTCATAAAACTAGTCTAAAGGGAGCCAGGAATCCAGATCATGAATTCCCATTTTCAAACTACTGAGTTGATTAATTTATCTTAAACATCACTTTGTTTCACAGATTCCCCTATAACTTATGACATGAATAGCTATTCAGGCATGTAAATTTATACGGGATGTACATTTTCACTCAATCATATCAAATAAAAAATAAAATGAAAAGAAAGGAAATTGAATCATCTTGGGGCGTGAGTGTGTTTGTATAAAAAATTCGTGTACAGTATGGAAAAGACTATATTATGTACATTAGAAATCTAACACTTTTGACCTCTTTGAAAACAGTTAAATTAGGCAAGCTATTTTGAGCATAAGAAAAATTGTCTTATTAGATTTTCAATACTTTGTGCAGAGTTTTTTTTAGCTTTTTCCAACAATATTAATTGTGAAAATTAGAAAGTAATGAAGCTTTCAAAAAATGATAAGGTTGGTTTCCTAAAAGTGAGTACATATATGAACTTTTCATTTCCTCAATAAACAATACAAATGCGTTCCCAGAAAACTTTTCCTACAAGATCTTCCATTTTTTTAAATTTGATTATTCAAGTTAATGACATGTGAGGAACAATTTATGTGTCCATTTGAATGTCTTAAAATTAACCTCCAAATCCTTCTCATTCCTTTTTTCTTTAGTTTCAGTGAAATCTGCAAAGAGATGTTACATATGATATGGAATTATTTTTTTTAAATTCTTAAGATTTCTTTGGACTTCTATAGATAAATCACAGTGTTCCCTTCCTCAGAGAATTTACAACAGTGCAGAAGAGGGCATTCAATATTGCTTAGCTAGTATGTGCCTAGGCTTCAGTTACTATTTTAGGTATGTTTTGCATAACAAAGAAAAACCAGTCAGAGAAGCAAATAGTATTTCATGGTTTGGGTAGAAGAGAAACTAATGCTCCCTGCAATGTGTATTAACTCATAGTTCTATGACTTGAATTATAGGTGACATCACACAAGCTTAATGTTGTGAATATTTCATCTGGAAAGAGTACTATTCCAACAATATCCATGAGAAATGAACATATAACTCTCAGGGGCTTCTGACTAGAATGAGGGACAAAATTTTCGAGTAAACTTAACACTGTGCATAACAAAACTCTGGAAATAAGTGCCTAAAATATGAAATTAACATGTTTTCGTTTTTCTAAAACTATGTGTATCTAGATGGGAGAGAAGAGAGTGGAAAGGGGAGCAAATGCTTGTTAAGAGGATACTAAATATAAAGAGTGAGAAGGACTATGCTGTCACCAAGGTGGGAAGGCAGAGGGATCTGCAGATGGGGGGTGTGCAAAACCGATTGGGATAATATAATTCCACTTCATCATAAAAAAGAAGAGAGAGCAAAAGACAAATTACTGAGCAAAGATAATATTCAAGAATGTAAGAATTGCAGTTTCACAAAAGAAGATTTTCAATATATTACAAACTGAGGTGAGACTTGAATACGTTAAGAATTATATAAAGTGGAAACCCTGGTGGCATAGTAATTAAGTGCTATGGCTGCTAATCAAAGAGTTGCCAGTTCAGTTATGAAACTACAATATTAAAAAATCGTAATACTATCAATGTAAGTTCTCATAACTAACATTAGGGTTCTGAAATATTTTAATCAAATGTTCTGTTATGAAAATATGAAGGTTAATTATTTTTGATATCACTGTGATACAGTACAGTTTTGAAACAGAAATCTGGATAAATATTTTAAGAGGATATAATTTTATAGCTAGCCACTGGGAATTTCATATAAGGGACTGACTGAGCCTCAATTATTTATATTCACTTTTAAAGGATTTTATTGGATCTGCTTCCTGACCTTACTTAAATTGGTAATTTAAGTTCTATTACTTGGAAAGTTAGCAAGACATGCATGTTATAATTGAAGCTCAAACTCCCATCCATAGAAGGGAAATGCAGTTAGTTGGTTGGTGAAAGCTGCCCCATTGTACACTGGAATTCAGGAAGCTGTTCATTTGTACGTGCATGTTGCATAGTAAGACTTTCTGCTTTGATCAGTATTGTATTTTATGTGACTTCTTGGTATTAAAAGCAATAATTTTGAAACAGGAAATTTTTACTTATTAAGGAACTATAATAAGGGAGAACTTCTCACTTTAAAATTCTGGTTAAATACTGAGAGAGTGAATCAAAGTTGATATTATGAATTTGCTGATTGTTTTTCCTTCCTATGGAGACTATCCTGATATAAATTTTAGTTGTGACTCTATGACACATTCATGTAACATTAACATTTACAATATATTTTTACTTAGAATGCTTAGAAATGTTCTCAAAATGTTTTAATATTTTAATAAGAAAAAATCATTTTATGAGATAAATTATAAATGCATGAGTTTAAAAAATGCTTTTCTTCCCTTGTGGATCATATGATAGAATAAAAAAAAAAATGCATTTTAAAAAGTTCATTCCAGTTCCATCTGTAGAAAGAGCAATAATTTCCAAGTCATTTTAAAACAATTCTAAAAATAAAACAATTTTCCTGATTCCTATTTAAGTTCTCTGTACAATACTTCTAATAGATTTGTTAAAATCCACATAATGATTATTATGTGGACTTTATTTGAATACTCTGGGGGTCAGTTCTAACCTGGCCCCTAGGGTCACCATGAGTCGGATCCGACTCGACGGCACTTGGCTTATTTGAATAAAGTTGTATATACCTAGGTTTATTTTGTGTGTTCCAGATAACTATATACTAACAGTATCACTTAAAAGAAAGTTCTTATGAATAAAAAATTAAATTCTTTCAGGAAAATCTGTATTTGAGAATGCAAAAATTATTTATCTGGTTTACAGATAAGTTCAAAACATATTTTATAAAAATATTTTTAGTAACAGATAATGAAAATCAATGATTATGATTTTGCTCTTGCTACTGAAATGCTCATGGCTGGGTATATAATTTTACTGTGATATTAGCAAATGGGAGCCAAAATGAATATTATTTAGACTCCAGGGTATGATTATTTCTAAAATAGCTAATTATCATTCTCTGTCTTCTTTAAAGTCTCAAATATCTATCAGTGTAGAAGAGTGGGAAGACACCAAAGATAGCAAAGAACAAGGTCACCACCGCAGCAACCACCGCAATTCAACATCTAGTGACCAGTCAGACCACCCCTTGCTGCGAAGAAAGAGCATGCAGTGGGCCCGAAGACTGAGCAGAAAAGGCCCCAAACACCCTAGTAAGACAGCTGAGAAAATTACCCAGCAGCGGTTGAACCTCTACAGGAGGTCAGAAAGACAAGAGCTTGCTGAACTTGTGAAAAATAGAATGAAACACTTGGGTCTTTCTACAGTGGGATATGGTATGCTCTTTTAAAATATTGTACCATATAGATTTCCGATTTCTTGCCATTCGTTGTTGTATAACTGGATCTAATTGAGTGTTTAAAACCACTTTTTTGTTTTACAGGCTAATGTGTAAGAACTGGTGAGACATCTAATCTGATACTTCAAATCAGACCGATAAAGTGCTAACAGTTTTAAACGCTTGCTTAGTTTTGGAGTAGTGTATGGGTTACTTAACATGCCTTATCTCATTTTTAATTTTCACCAAAACAGTTTGAGCCAGACAATCTTTTTCTGGTTTAGAGATGGGAAATAGAAGTCAAGTGACTTTCTGAGTACCACGCTAACAACAGAGGTGGAATTTGTATCCAGGTTTGTCTGCCGCTAAAGTCTCTGTGACACACACAGATACACACACACATACCCCACGTCTATTCCAGTGCCTGAGATAATGAATTGGAGCCTCTCTTGAGTAAACAAATGTAACAACTGTAGGATGAACCCAAATGTTTATTTAAAATCTGATTAATTTTTCATGTGGCATAGAAACAAATTCTTCAAGAGCTCTAACTTTGAAATTTATGTAGTGTGTATTTGTCTCGATTAGTATTAAGTTTTTCATGTTGATCCACTATTGCCATACAGACCATCTAGACACCACTTAAATAAATCATGCAAAAGTAACTTAAAAATATATTACTCATTATGGTGTGAATTTTAATTTTAAAAAGAGTTTTGTCCACTCAGAAAAAAATAAACTAGGAATAAAATTATATTTTATTACATTATATATACAACTTATCTAACCCTGGAGCTAAAATATTGCCAGTTTCAGGAAGATCAAGAATAAAATAGAATATATTCCATATTTATTCTCATTTTAACTTTATTAAATCTCAATTTAGGATAATAATGCATAAGGAACAAATTTCAATCTATGAATTAGTTTAAGAGAAGCTGCCAGTGTTTTAATTAAGAAAGGAAATATATCCTGAGTACCTACTTTACTCCAAGAGCTATGCTAGGTATTTGTCCACCTAGTGTGTGTTCTCATAGGCTGCTTACAATCCTAGTTTGATAACTTTATGTTTGTATCTTCATCATTTCATCTTTCAAGGATCTGAAGGTTGGACGTTAATGACCTTGCTCAAGGAGATATAGTTGAAATGTATTAGAGTCTGGGATCCATATATTATTGCAATGTATAATTAGATTTCAACTACTAAACTATATTATGGGCTCAACTGTAACCAGTAATTTTCACCTACCCACACAAGGTATTATATTAAGAACCAAATCAAAAGAAAATAAAAAAAAAATCCTCATTTAAAAAAAAATACATTAACAACCATTCATCCACACTAAATGTTATTAAGTGTATGATGACAATTCTTATAGGGCTATAGTCTTTCACTTATGAGTACTTCTGTTCAGGGTTACTTAGCTACTTGGATTTTCTGAAAAATTTTAGTAATTGAGTGTTCATCCAATTCCAACTCTGTTTTTGAACAATACACTTACTAGCCCCCAAAATAAATAAATAAGACAGAGTGAAGGACTAGTGTGAGCTGAGGAAAAAATATATACCACTAATATTATAGAACAGTGTATTTTTAATATATAAGCAGCTTAAAAACAATGAAAAAATAAAAATTTATTAAAAAAAAACAAGGCACTGAAAATGACCCTTAACCACATGAAAAATTGTTCAACTTCACAATAATAATAGGATACACAGAGATTCCACTTTTTTCCTATCAGAAAGGAGAAACATCCAAAAGTTTAACCACATATTCCATTGGAAAAGTTTTGAGAAAATAGACTCCCTTACTTCGCTGATAGAAATGCAGAATGACACTTATCTATGGGGGAAATTTGAGCAATGACAAGGTTACATATGTATTTAACCTTTATTCCATGTGTATTTAACATTTATTTTACTTTTAGAAATCCATCTCGAACTTACACCTGTCCAAAGATAAATCTGTATGTATAAAAAGACTAATTTCAGGATTATTTATAACTAAAAAGAATGAAGACAACAGAAATATCTGTTAAAGGAGATTAAATAATTAGATTACCGTATGCCCACACATGAAATACTTGGTAAATTATGTACCAGTAAGATATTTAGCTGCCTAGTACTGCGTTTTGTGGATGTTCTGTAATGCACTACTGGTCCCCAGGAAAAGAATCTAGGATTTCAGTAAACCTGTTACCCTTCTCCTGAACACTGGATGCCTCATGCTGTCTTTGATCCTTCTTGACTGGCTGTGCACTGTCACTAGGCTGGGGGCTGGCTTCCTCGCTTATGGATAATCTTTTTTTTTTTTTAATGGTTTATTTTTCTGTTGTTGAAATATAAAATCTAAAATGCAGGTGGCATCATGATGTGTTCATTTTTAATCTTGCTTCTTTTGCAGTACATCCTGGGGAAAGGAGAAAAAAAATCCATTGTCATGGAGTCAATGGCAACCCTGTAGGACAGAGTATAACTGCCCCTAGTGTTTCCAGGGAGCACCTGATGGATTTGAACTTCAGAACTTTTAGTTAGCAGCGGTAGCACTTAACCAATATGCCACTAAGATTTCCTGGAGATCATTTAAAAAAAAATGCCAAGCCAAGTGCCGTCAAGTCGGAAAAAAAAATAAAGTTACTAAAATAAAACCTGCTACCTTCAAGTCAATTCCAACTCATAGTGACCATATAGATCCTAAAACCCAGTGCCATCAAGTCGAGTCGGGTCCGCCTCATCACAACCCTATAAGTCGGAGTATAGATCATAGTCTTACTGAAATATGGAAACGATCCTTGATTTTTTTTTTATAGATGCCTAGTAGTACATTGTGTGGATATACTACAGTTTATGTAACTAGTCCCTTATGATGGATATTTAACCTAATATTACGTTGTGTGGACGTACTGTAGTCTATTAAATTTGTCCTTTTCAGTACATTCTTTTGTTGTCTTCAGTCTTCTGTGATTTCAGATAATCTTGAAATTAGTAGTTTTATGCATGCAGGTTTTCATCTTTGGACTGGTCTGTGTTTGGGGTGGATTTCTAAAGGTGAAGACACTTGAATAAAGGTTAAATGCAAATATAATTTTGTTGTTTTTGGCCAGATTTCCTTCTGGGATGTGCGTCATTTTGCATTTCTACCAGTCAAGTATGAGAGAATCTGTTTTCCAAAAACCTTTCCAAAGGAATGTGTTGTTAAACTTTGAGTGTTTTGCCATTCTAATAGAAAAAAAGTGGTATCTCACATGTCCTGTTACTGTTACCAAGTTGAGCAACTTTTCCTGTGGCTAAGGGACATTTTCAGTGACCTAACCCTGGTGGCATAGTGACTAAGTGCAACGACCGCTAGCCAAAGAGTCAGTAGTTCATATCTGCCAGACACTCCTTGGAAACTCTATAGAGTAATTGTTTTCTGTCTGTAGGGGCTCTATAAATCTGAATTCACTTAATGGAAACAGGTTTATTTACCTCTAGCCAATTTTTTTTAAATAAACATTTTTTATTTTTTTATTTATTTTTAAGTTGATTGTCATTAAGAATACTAGCACTAACCTATGATACTAGTTGTAGATATTTTTCTCAGCTTATATTTGTCCTTTTTTCTCTTTATTTTTCTCGTTAAATATTTTAATATAATCATTTTTTCTATCTTTTCTATTATTGCTTACAATTTTGAGTCTGAGTATAGTTTCCCTCTCTCCAAGGCTAAAGAGGGATTTTTGGCATCCTGTTTTACATTTAAATACCTGACCAATGAGAATTTATTGCAATGTATAAGGTTGGTAATAGAGCAGATTTTTATTTTTTCAGTGTAGTTTTCATACTCAGGTATGCAATACAATTTATTAAAACATATGCTTTGTATATTTTTTTATCAGATGCTGGATTTGTGCATGTGATTAAGTCTGTTTCTCAAGTTCCTGTTGTATAACAATGGTATGCCCACCTATTTATGCAGAAGTACCAGAGTTTAGTAATAAAAGCTGTGTAGTGTATTTTAATATCTATATTTTTCTTTTTTCAGTATTTTCTGTTTATACTTCTATGTTTATTTTTCTGAGTGACTTTGTATAGCTAACTTTTCTAGCTGCAGATTAAAATGTTAAAAAGTTTCTTTTCCTGTACTTTCAATTCCTTTTCTCCTTGACTTCTCTAAAAACAAACTGCATCATATAATTTCACTCTTTTCTCATCGTTGATCTTTTTCTTAGCTTTCTCCTACTTCATCCTGGCAGTAACAAGGTCTATGTCTTTTATTCCCATGTGTGCATATGTGTATGTACGTACATCCATTTGTTTTCACCTTCTTTGTAGTGAATAGGTCTCTTGTTTTTTCTCTTTTATCAAGTTAACTTCTTGAAAAATCAGTCTACATTCCATGAATTCTCATTACTAGTTCACAATTATACTCAAGACATTTCTCTTTCTCACCTTCCTTTCAGAGAATGTTATCAAATACAAGTATCTGTAGACCCTTGGTCTATCTTTAACCATATTATTTACTAGATCTTCTTTATGTCTTCCTTTTGAACTTGAGTTTTCTCTGTGTACCTTCTGAATTTAAGATTTTTAAATAGATATTTTCCTAATGTTCTTATCTATCATGATGATGGTTAAAAGCCCAGACTCTAATCTGGATTTCATTGCTGGCCACAGTTCTTACATACTGCTTATAATTAATAACAAATAACTTACATTTGTCAAATGCCTGATATATGTCAGGTAATATTCTAAGCAACAAGCAGTTGAGATAAGTACTGCTCTGTCTCATGTTACACACTATGAGACAGAAGCATACTGGGTTCCAATGCTGTTAATATTTATTTTAAAATGAACTCATAACCCCTCTCTCTTTTTTTAATAGGTATACGTTGAGTCCTGTTAAATGCATTTTTTGAAGAACCTCTTTCTCTAGCTTTGGTATAATGATTTTAATGTTCTGTCCAGTTTTCTAAATGATGCTCCTCTTTTGTTCTAGATCTTTCTAAGTGGACTTAAGTCATCTCTGTATTCTGATGATGCATATAAATTCTAATTCAGACATCTTCCAGGAGTTTCAGATATATACACATATAATTGCCTACAGAACAATTCTAACCTAACATCCCACTAGTACCTAATATTCATTATTTCACAAACTAAATCCATTTTTCCTCTCAGCAAAATATTTCTCCTACATAGCCTACCGCATTTAGCTATATACTACTATGCACCTAATTTCCCCAAAATCCGGAAACCATTTTTGATTTGTCTGATGTCTCCGTCTACTTATCAAAATCTGTACATTCAGATTCCTTGGAAGACCTGTCTTCTTTACTCTATAACCATTTCCTGATTTAATTCTAGTCCTCATCAGCTTTCATGTGGGCTAGGAAGAGTCTTCTAATGGATTTTTATTTCCCGGTCTTTCTCATTCAAGTTCATTATGCACATATTCGTCAGGGGTATATTCCTGAATTATAAAAGTTTAACACCAACCAAATATCCACAATGTATGGAATAAAATCTTTTCTAGACCCTTGCCAGAGATTTTCCTATGTAACCTTAATAACATATTGTAATCACCTACTTAATACTTGGATCAATACCTTAATACTTTTAAGACATTGCATCTATTTTATTCACTTCTGTATTTCCAGTGCTTCATTTCTCTTTGTTGTTTCGTTAGGTACCTGTGAGTCAGCTCTGAATCGTCTGATCTTATGCACAACAGAAGGAAACACTGCCCAGTCTTGCTCCATCCTCATAATTGTTGTTATGCTTGAGGCCATTGTTGCAGACACTGTCCGTCTCTCTCCTTACGGTTCCTCACACTTTACCAAACATAATGTCTTTCTTCAGACATCAAACATGTTACTTCCTGAAAAGATTTCCACAGTACATGAGAAAATGTCTTATCATCCTTGTTTCTAAGGAGCATCTGACTCTTCTTTTTCCAAAACATATTTTTTCATCCCTCTAGCAGTCCACGGTTCATTTGGTATTCGTTGCCAATACCAAAATTCCAAGGTGCCCATTATTCTTTCGTCTTCCTATTTCAGGATCCAGCTTTCATATACATATGAACCAATTGCCATTGAGTCCAACTCCTAGTGACCTTACTTGTAGTGTCCATCTAGGACTGAGAAGAGGTGGCCTATGGGGTTTCTAAGGAATGACTGCTCGATTCAAACTGCCAAAGTAGTGTCAGCCTTAACCACTATGCCACTAGGGTTCCCCATGCATATCAGACAGTTAAAAGTACTACAGTTTGAGTTAGGCACACACAAGTCCTTAAAATTACGTTTTTGCTTTTTAGCACTTTAAATAGGGCTTTTGCAGCAAATTTGCCCAGTGGAATGCATTCTTCTGATTTCTTCACAATGCTTCCGTGGGAATTGATTGTGGATCCATGTAAAACAAAATCTTTGACAGTTTCAATATTTTCTTCATTTATTGTGATGTTACTTATTGGTCTAGTTGTAAGGATTCTGTTTTATTTCTTCATGTTGAAGTATAGTTTATACTGAAGTCTTTAGTCTTTGATCCTGTAAGTGCTTGAAATCTTCACTTTCAGCAAGAAATTTTGTGTCATCTATATAACACAAGTTGTTAATGAGTCTTCTTCCAATCCTGATACTCTGTTCTTCATAAAATCAAGCTTCTGATATTGATTGCTTAGCATGTAGATTGAATAAGTATGCTGATATGATACAGTCCTGACACACACCTTTCCTAACTTTGAACTACTTGGTATTTTCTTGTTGTTTGAACAACTGCTTCTTGATCTGTCTACAGGTTCCTGATGAGCACAGTTAAATGTTCTATAAATCTCATTCTTTGTAATGTTATCCATGATTTTCTTTCAATGATTCATACTGACACATTGCAAAGCCAATAAAACACAGGTAAACATTTTTCTGGTATTCTCTGCTTTCAGCCAGAATCCATCTGTTGTCAATAATGACAGCTCTTGTACCAGGTCCTCTTTTGAATCTGGCTGGAATTTCTGACAGTTCCTTGTAGAACTGTTGTAACCACTTTTCAATGGTCTTGAGCAAAACTTTGCATGTAATATTAATGGCATTTTTCAGTAATTTCCACATTCTGTTGGACCAGCTTTCTTTGAAATAAGCATAAATATGGCTGTCATCCAGTCATTTGGCCAAGTAGCTGTCTTCCAAATTTCTTAGCATAGATAAGTGAGCACTTCCAGGACTGCATCCACTTGTTCAGATATCTCAGTCGGTGTACCTTCATTGACATTTTTGCCAGTGCTTTCCAAGTAACTTGAACTTTTTCCTTCAGTATTATCAATTATTAATAATATACTACCTCCTGAAATTGTTGAACATCTATCACTTGTTTTGGGGAGTGACTGTGTATTCCTTTCATCTTGTTTTGATGCTTCCAGGCATCACTTAGTATTTTATGTAAAATTCTTCAATATTGCAACTCAAGGCTTGATTTTTTTCTTCAGTTCTTTCAGCTTTAGGAATACCAAGTGTGCTGGTTTTCTAACTCCAGGTATATGCATGTTTTGTTAAAAAAATTTTTTCTTTGTCTTCTCAAATCATTCTTTGAAATAGTCTATTCAGCTCTTTTACGTCTTCACTCCTTCCATGCGCTTTACCTACTTGACAGTCAAGAGCAAGTTTCAAAGTCTCTTCTGACATCAGTCTTTTCTTTGCTTTCTGTCTTTTTAATGACCTCTTGCTTTCTTTATGTATGATATCCCTGATGTCATTCCACAACTCCTCTATTCTTTGGTCCTTAATGTTTAACACATCAAATCTCGAGATGACATCTAAATTCAGATGGAATATACTCAAGGTCTTGCTCTCGTGGACTTGTTCTAGGTATCTTCAGCTTCAAGTTGAAGGTGCATATGAACAATTGATAGTCTGTCCCACAGTTGGCCCCTTGTCTAATTCTATCTGATGCTATCTGATAATGTTGAGTTTTTTCCATATTCTCTGTCCACCGACATAGTTGATTGGATTCCTGTGTATTCCATCCAGTGAGTTCCACATTGTTGAAAATATGTACTTGTAGTAAACAAATTGTTGATCTTGAATTCTGTCATGCAATCTCTGGCAACATTTCTATCACCGTGACCATATTTTTCAACTAACAATCCTTTGTTTCCAACTTTCACGTTATAGTCACTGGAAATTATCAATATATCTTGATTGCGTGTTTTTATGAATTTCAGACTGCAGAATCTAGTAAATATATTCCATTTCTTTCTTTGGTCCTAGTGGTTAGTGCACAAATTTAAATATTAGTCAAGTTAACTAGTCTTCTTTGTAGGTATATGGATATTATTTTATTACTGACTGTGTTGTACTTCAGGATAGATCTTGAAATGTTCTTTTTGATTATAAAGACATCACTGTTCCTCTTCAATTTGCCCTTTCTGGCACAATGTATCATATGATAGACTGATTCAGTATGGATAGTTCCAGGTCCATTTCAGCTCACTAATGCCTTCACTATCAGTTTTCATGCATTCCATTTCATTTTTGATGATTTCCAATTTTTCCACATTTGTACTCCATACATTCCATGTTACTATTATTGAATGGATGTTTATAGCTGTTTCCTCTGATTTTGAGTCATGCCACATCATCAGGTGAAGGTGCCAAAAGCTTGACTTCATCCACATCATTAAAGTTGCCTCTAACTTGAGGATTCTGCACTTCCACAGTTATATCTGAATGCTTTCCAACCTAAGGGGCTCATCTCCTTGCACTGTACAGTGTTCTGCTGCTATTTCTATGGTTTCCTATGGATTTTTTTTTTTTTTTTTTTAGAAGTAGGTTGCCAGGTCCTCTTCCTAATCTGTCATAATCTGGAAACTCGGTTGAATCCTGTCCACTAAGGATAACCCCCTGATATTTAAATGTCTGTGACATTCCTTCTAGCATGACAGCAACACACAGCCACCAGAGTATGACAAACTGACAGATGCATGGGATAATTACCTTAGGCTAGTCTTTAGTTCCTTATTTATTTATGTATCCTCATCACTTTTCTTCCCTAGACTTCTAAACTTTGGGACACCAAAACAAAAGAAAAAGAAAAAGAAAAAAAAAAACTATTGCCTCCAAGTCAGTTCAGACACATAACAATATTATAGGAATTATAGGACAAGGTAGAACTGCCATGTAAGGTTTCCAAGGAATGACTGGTGAATTTAGCTGCTCACCTTTTGCTTAACTGCCAAGCTTTTAACCACTGAACCACCAGGACATCTAAACTCTCAGACTTAGACTTGTCTTGACAGTTCATATGTGCTTGTCGTTGTTTATTTTATTTCCTTTCTTGGAGTACTGATCATCATTCTTCATCCAAACCAGTATTCATCCACCATAACTCACATTCGGTCTTTTATCTAACACTCTCTCCAACACTCAAGAACACCAGGATAGAGCGTGAATCTTATTCTTTAAATTGTCAAATTTCAAATTTGCCTAAAAATGCTGCTTTAGAAGCTATATACTGGAAAAAACTCCCTCGGTGATGTAAACAGTTAATGCACTTAATTGCTTACTGAAAAACTGGATGTTCAGGTTATCCCAGACTACTTTTGAGGAAAACCTTGGGGATCTACTGCTAAAAAATGAGCCACTGAAAACCCTTAGGAGCACAGATCTACTCTGACATACTTACAGTTACTATGATTCAGAGTTGACTCAACAGAAACTTTATTTTTAGAAAGAAAAAAACTAATTACAAGTCATTGGTAAATTGCAAAGCAATGTTAAAAATTAATTAACTTAATAAATGAGCTGAATTTATTAGTATTTGATAAAACCTAAACTTCAATGCATCTTCTGTCGTTAGATGTGACCTGGGTTATATCCAACTTGGTCATGGCTGTATATTAAATGCCTAATATGTACAGGAACTACCTTATCGGCAATGGCTAATATGTAGCAGAAAGTCAAATTTTTGAACTATTACGTGAAATCAAAAAGGAAAAATACATACATAACTTATAGTAATACAATGAAATGATAGCCAAAGCAATAGCAATTACTATACTGTTTAAAGAGAAATACATTTCTGAATATATTTATTATAAATTCTGCTAAGACTTGAATGGCTTATGTTTTCTGAAAGTACTCTTAGAAATATACTTTATTCGATCTTCAAAATGAGATCTAAAGTCAGCTGGAATTACATTAAACAGATTTGATTTATGATTCATATTTTAAAAATCTGTAGGGTTTTTCAAGCAGATTTTCAAAATAATGCATGCGTAGCTATGTTATAAATCATTTTGTGGCCAAAAAATTAACTAAATATGACCTCTACTGTATAACTTAATCATGAACAGAACACAGAATTATAAGAATATCATTAATTGCTTGTGGATTGCAAAAATTTGTATTAGTTTCTACTGAAATCAATAATAATTTAAAATACAAATTGTTATTGTCCTAGTCTGACACACATTCATAACCATTTATTTCTGTGTTAGTTTTGCTTAACTAAAATTTAAGACTATTAAAAAAGTTATAAGAAATGCTTTCATTCACTTTAGTTTGCATAGAATGTCATTTATATGTGAACTAAATCAATGATTGTTTTCAGGATTTAAAATTAGAGAAAAATGTTTAGCTTCTTTTAGTAACAAAAAAGTATACCAGGTTTAAAAATGATGCTAAAAGCTACCTAGTGAATACATCTTGCTTTAGTTAATTTTGGAAATACGACTTTTGAAGCTGTAGATATTATTGCTTTAAGATCATGAAGGAATCATCCGTTGTTAAGGGAAAAAAATGTGAAGATATGTATGAAGGGAGTTAAAGAAAATTACACATCAAAAGCAAGGTTTTTATGTCTGCATTTTGCTTATATAGTACTATGTGGAAATTCAGTTATGGAGACATTGTTACTGTTTTCATTTTGATGAAATATATATAACAAGAATTTTTCATTTTAACTATATTTAAGTGATGATATTCAGTAACATTGATTACAGTTAATGTGCACTACAACCAAATTTACTATTTAATGTTTTTTATTACCCTATTTTAAGGAATAACTTAAGTAATAAGCAGTAACTTCCCATTTTTCCCTCACCCCAACCCTTCGTAGTCACTAGTTTGCATTTGTCTCTATGCTTTTGCCTATTTTGGATATTTCATAAGAATGGAATTGTTTTCCTTTATATTTCAGTTATTTCCGCTGGCTTAATGTCATAGTGTGTTTTAGAACTTTCTTTCTTGTTATGATTGAACAATATTCCATCCCATTCATATACCAATCTTTGTTTACCTATTCATCTGTTGATGGACACTCAGATTGTTTCCACCTTGAGAACTGTAATAATGTGCTAAACACTGATATTCAAAGATTCATTTGAGTCCTTACATTGAAGTCTTTTAGGTCCATCTAGGAATGAAGTTGTTGAGTCTTATGATAATTTTCCCTTGAGTATGTTTCACCTGAGTTTAGACCCCATGTCAATAACAGATTTGATGTGTTGAACACTAATGATCAAAGACCAGGTGACTTGTGGAATGACATAAAGATATTATCCATAAAGAAAGCAAGAGGTAATTAGAAAGACAGGAAAGAAAGACCAAATTGAATGTCAGAAGGGACTCTGAAATGTGCTGTCAAGCACTGAGCAGCTATAGCAAATGGAAGGAATGTTGAAGTAAAAGAACTAAACAGAAGATTTCAAAGGGCAACTCGAGAACACAGAATAAAGTAATATAGTGACATGTACAAAGAGCTGGAAATAAAAAGTCACAAAGAAAGAACACGTTCTGCATTTCTCACAAAGAAGGAACACATTCTGCATTTCTCAAACTGAAAGAACTGAACAAAAATTTCAAGCCATGAGTTGAGTTGCAATGGTGATGGATTCTACAGGGAAAATATTAAGTGCCTCAGGGAGCATTAAAAGAAGATTGAAGGAATACACAGAGTCATTATACCAAAAAGAACTGGTCAGTGTTCACCCATTTGAAGAGGTAGCATATGATCAGGAACTGATGGTACTGAGGAAATAATTCTAAGCTACATTGAAGGCATTGGCAAAAAGCAAGGATCCATGAATTGATCAAAAGTCAACTGAGATATTTCAACAAACAGATGAAGTGCTGGAAGTGCTCACTCATCTATGCCAAGAAATTTGGATGACAGCTACTGGACCAACTAACTGCAAGAGATCCATATTTATGCCCATTCCAAAGAAAGGTGATCCAACCAAAAGTGGCAATTACCAAACAATATCGTTAATATCACACACAAGTAAAATTTTGCTCAAGGTCATTCAAAAGTAATTGCAACAGTGTATTGACAAGAAACTGCCAGAAATTCAAGCAAGATTCAGAACAGGACACAGAACCAGGGATATCATTGCTGATATCAGAGGGAACTTGGCTGAAAGCGAGACTACCGGAAAGATGTTTGCCTGTGTTTCATTGACTATGCAAAGGCATTTGACTGTGCAGATCATAATAAATTATCGCTAACATTGTGGAGAATGGGAATTCCACAACACTTAATTTTGCTCATGAGGAATCTGTATATGGATCATGTAAACAGAACAAGGGGACACTGCGTGGTTTAAAGTCAAGTAAGTTGTGCATCAGCGTTGTATCCTTTCACCAGTTTTTGAATGTGTATTCTGAGCAAATAATTTGAAATTATATGAAGAAGAATGATGTGTTATGCAGATGACACCACCTTTCTTGCCAGAAGTGAAGAAGACTTGGAACATTTACTGATGAAAATCAAAGACTACAGCTGTCAGAATGGATTGTACTTCAGCATCAAAAAAACAAAAATTTTCACAACTGGCAAAGTAAGCAACATCATGATAAATGGAGAAAGGATTGAGGTTGTCCCGGATTTCATTTTACTTGTTTCCCCATTCTATGCCCATGGAAGCAGCAGTCAGGAAATCAAAAGACACACCACATAGGGCAAATCTTCTACAAAAGACCTCTTTAAAATATTGCAATGTAAAGATGTCACCTTGAAAACTAAAGTGCACCTGACCCAAGCCATGGTATTTTAAGTTGCATCAGATGCGTGCGAAAGCTGGACGAGGAAGGCAGAAGAAGAGTTGAAGCCTTTGAAATGTGGTCATGGAGAAGAATACTGAATGTATCATGGACTGCCAAAAGAACAAACAGATCTATTCTGGAAGAAGTAAAACCAGAGTGCTCCTTGGAAGCAAAGATGGCAAGACTGCATCTTAATACTTTGGACATTTTGTCAGGGACATCATGCTTGGTAGAGTGGAGGTGAAAAAGAGGAAGACCCTTGGTGAGATGGATTGACACAGTGGCTGCAGCAATGGGCTTAAGCATAAAAATGATTGTGGACAAGGCAGAAGACCAAGCAGTGTTTTGTTCTGTTGCACACAGGGTTGCTAGTAGTCGGAACTGACTCACTGATGCCTAACAACAACAACACGGCAGTTCTATGTTTAACCTTTTGAGGAACCACGAACATGTTCTCTGCCATAGTTGCACCATTTTGTATTCCCTTCAGACATGTATGATGGTTCCAATCAATCTACATAATCACCAATATTTGTTATTTTCCGTTTTTATGATAATATCTATCCTAGGAGGTCAAATTTACAACTCATAGTGGTTTTGTTTTGAATGTCCTTGATGGTTGATGGCTTTGAATATCTTTTCATGTGCTTAATTGGCCATTTCTATGTCTTTGTCATCTGTTATTGAGTTGTTGGAGTTTTTTATGTAATCTTGGTATAAAATCCTATTGTGATATATGCTTACACAGTAATTTCTCCAATTCTTTAGGCTGTCTCTCCTCTTTTTTGGTAAAGTCCTTTGATACAATAAAGTGTTTAATTTTGTTTAAGTCTACTTTTCCTACTTTTTTTCTTTTGTTGACAATGCTTCTGGTGTTATGTCTAAGAATCCATTGTCAAAAACAAAATCTTAAAGCTTTATACTTGTGTTTTCTTCTGAGAGTTTTATCATTTTAGTTCCCATATTTAGATCATTAATATATTTTGAGTTTATTTTCACATATGGTGTGAAATATGGGTACAGTTTAATGCTTTTGCATATGGAAGTCTAGTTGTTCCCACTCTATTTGTTGAAGACACTTTTCTTTCCTTATTAGATGGATTTGGTACACCTGTTGAAAATCAACTGGCTTAAGTGTGTGGGTGAATATTTGTGACTTTAAATTCTTTTCACTTGGTCTGCATGTCTATCTTTCCATTAGTACCACACTGTAATGATTACTATAGCAGTATAGTAGGTTTTGAAAGTGGAAAATATGAGTGCTCCTACATTGTTCTTGTTTTTTCAAGATTTTTTGTTGTTGTTGTTGTTATTCAGGACCCTTATAATTCCATATGAATTTGAGGATTAGGTTTTCAATTTTTGGAAAAAAGAAACTTGCAATTTGGTAAGGATTGTATTTAATCTGTAAATTACTCTAAGCAGTATCGGCCTCCTAATATTAAATTTTCTATTCTCTGGCAACATATGTTTTTCTTTTATTTAGATCTTCTTTAACTTCTTTTCACATATTATGATTATCACTGTACCCATCATTTAGTTCCCTGATTTATTTCTAGGTATTTTATTCTTGTGGATCTTGTCCAAGGTATATAACACAGTCTTGCTTTCCTTGCCTCTTAGTAGCACTCCAGTTTTACTTCTTCCAGGACAGATGTGTTCATTCTTTTAGCAGTCTGTGATATATTTTTCTCCAGTACTACAATTCAAAGGTGTCAATTATTCTGTCTTCCTTATTCATTGTCCAGCTTTCATATGCATATAGTATGATTGAAAATAACGTGACTCAGGTCAGGGCACCTTAGTCTTCAAGGTAATATCTTTGCTTTTCAACACTTTAAAGAGGTCTTTTGCAGCAATTTTGTCAGTGTGATGTGTCTTTTAATTTCTTGACTGCTTCTTCCATGGGTGCTGATCATGGATCCAAGTAAAATGAAATTCTTGACAACTTCCACCTTTTCTCCATTTATCATGATGTTGCTTATGGGTCCATTTGTGAGGATTTTTGTTTTCTTGATGTTGAAATGTAATCTAAATTGAAGGCTGTGGTCTTTTGCCTTCATCAGTAAGTTTTTCAAGTAAGTTTGAAATAATTGAAGCTTATATACATTTTTATTCATGAATTTTCCATAGAGTCATCATAAGTCAGAACTGACTTGATCGCAGTAGGAATGATTTGTTTGGAAACCCTTGTAGTATAATGGTTAAATTCTGTGGCTGCTAACCAGAAGTTCAGCAGTTCAAATCCACTAGCTACTCCATGGAAGTTCAATAGGATTGCTAGGAGTCAGAATTGACTCAGTGGCAATGAGTTTTTCATATAAAGTTTTATGTATGAATTGACTGAGGTAAACAGAAATTTATTACTAAAAGATTTTCATTAGGTAATAGTCTTTCACTTGCAATTTCAAAATTTAAAATATCAGAAAACTAAGTTTTTATGTAAGTGTGGTAGTAAACATGTTTGCTGCAGAATCTGACCCAAATTGCTTTGCATCCATAGTTTGTTCTGTTTGCTGGCACATGCAAATGTTTTACTGGAGGCATATGAATTTGCTGCTTCAGTGTCTGATAAGGATGCTAAACTTTATGTGTTGCGTGTTCACTATTACTCTCTAAACCTGAAAATAATAGTAATAATCAATTCTGGTTAGAAGATGAAACTTGAGGACCTGTATGTTTTTGGTAAATTTCTAAAATGACAGTGTAAAGGTTCTATTGCTTCTCTTTAAATATATTTTGTCAATTTTTTCAGTCTAATTTTTAAACCTATTTACTTCATAGTTGTGGCATTGCCTACTAAATAGCTGTGTGTTCTCCGACAAGTCCTTAACTCTCTCAACTTCATGTTCTTCAACTGTCAATTAGGGATAATAAAGATCTTCCCAAAAGATATGATACAGTTATTGAAATTGTCACTTTATAATAATATGAAAGACTTTGCCATCTGAAAATGTAAATAATTATTGTTTTATGTTAGTAACTGACATTATTCTTCAACCGTCTATTTCAAATGGCTCAAATACTGAGCAAAAATTACTCTTTAAGCATTAAGAAAATCTTACTGATTAGCCCATAGAATGACAGATGCTTTTGATGTATGAATACATAAGCAAGCATTCCTGGTAAGAGTGCTACTACAGGTGCCAGTCGATTTTGACATCACTTTTTACATGTTTCATATTTTTAAGATGATAGACCAAAAGAGGAATAATAATAAATATACTTAATGACAAAGAGGTAAATGATAATTGCTAGACATTGCTTTTATTATAGTCAGTAGAAAACCTTGGGAAAATAAATTTATAGTTTGCATAAAAATTGATAGACTAACAAAGACCTTTTTTTATTGCTAACCTGATGACTTTGTAGACATTATCATTCTTATGGAAAATACCTAAAATGAACAATAGACAGTTCATATCTATACTTCAAATCTGTAATAAATATCACAGTAATAATAATATTAATAATAGCAGCACCATCATCTTATATTTTCAGCCTCCTTTATAATTCATTGATCATTTTCATGTTTTTACAAAAAATAAAATTCTGAATGTTCTAACTAATAAGTACCCTACTTTTTTATAGCATGTAATTATTTTTAAGTTCTTGTTAAAACAAATTACCAAAAAGATGCATAGCATCATACTTAGATAATATTCTAGAATACATTGCTTTATTTAGTATTGGGAGGGAATAATGTAAGTATTGAGCTTATTTTAAGGACTTCATCTATAACATGTTATTTCAGTATAAATTGTTTTATAATTCATTGATCATGTTCACAGTTTTAGAAAAATAAAATTCTCATAATTATAATTAATAAATCACTTATTTTTTCATAGCAGTTATTTTCAAATTCTTGATAAAACAAATTACCAAAGGGATACATAGCTTCATACTTAGATACTCTTCTAGAATATTTTGTTCCATTTAGTATTTAGAAGGAACAATGTGAGTACTGAGCTCATGTTAATGACTTCATCTATAATGCGTTATTTCAATAGAAATTGCCACTGAACTCTTTATTTGGAATTACATAAAACATATCATTTTTTCTCTATACAATGAGTGCATTAGTATTTAATCAATATATTCCCAAAGAAAGAACTGAAAGAACTGAAGAAAAAATTCAAGCCTTGAGTTGCAGTAGTAAAGGATTCTAAAGACAAACCATTAAACAACTCAGGGAGCATCAAAACAAGATGGGAGGAATACACACAGTCATTATACCAGAAAGAACTGGTCAGTGTTCAGCCACTGGAAGAGACAGCATATGATCAGCAACCAGTGGTACCGAGGAAGAAGTCAAAGCTGCATTAAAGACCTTGGCAAAAAACAAGGCTCCAAGAACTGATGGAATATCAATTGAGATATTTCAACAAACAGATGCAGTGCTGGAAGTGCTCACTCATCTATGCCAAGAAATTTGGAGATCAGCTACCTGGCCAACTGACTGGAAGAGATCCATATTTATGCCCATTCCAAAGAAAGGTGATCCAAATGAATGTGGAAATTACCAAACAGTGTAGTTATTATCACACATAAGTAAAATTCTGCTCAAGATTATTCAAAAGTGACTACAACAGTACATTAATAAGGAACTGCCAGAAATTGAAGCTGGTTGCAGAAGAGGACATGAAACCCAGGATATCACTGATGTTAAATGGATCTTGGCCAAAAGCAAAGAATGCCAGCAAGGTGTTTACTTGTATTTCATTGACTACGCAAAAGCATTCGACTGTGTGGATCATACTAAATTATGGCTAACTTTGTGGAGAATGGGAAGTCCAGAACACCTAATTGTGCTCTTCAGGAATCTGTATATGGATCAAGCGGTAGTCATGTGAACAGAACAAGGGGACACTGCATCGTTCAAAGCCAGGAAAGGTGGTTCGTCAGGGTTGTATCCTTTCACCATACCTTTTTAATTGGTATGCTGAACAAATAATCCGAGATGCTGGATTATACAAAGAAGAATGAGAGACCAGATTTGGAGAACGACTCATTAACAACATGTGTTATGCAGATGACACCACCTTACTTGCTGGAAGTGAAGAAGATTTCAGACACTGATAAAGATCAAGGACCACAGCCTTCAGTATGGATTGCACCTCAACATCAGAAAAACAACTGGACCAGTAAGTAACATTGTCATAAATGGAGAAAAGATAGAGATTGTCAAGGGTTTCATTTTAGTTGGGTCCACAATCAATGCCCATGGAAGCAGCAGTCAAGAAATCAAAAGACACATTGCATTGGGAACATCTGCTGCAAAGGATTTCTTTAAAGTATTCAAAATTAAGGATGTCATCTTGAAAACTAAAATGTGTCTGACCCAAGCCATGATATTTTCAGTCGCATCATATGCATGCTAAAGCTGGACAATGAGCAAAGAAAACAGAAGAATTGATTCCTTCGAATTGTGTTGAAGAAGTGTGTTAAATATACGATCGACCACCAAAAGAACAAACAGATCTGTTCAAGAAGAAATAAAACCAGTGTGCTCTGTGGAAGCAAAGATGGCAAGACTGCGTCTTACATACTTTGGACATCAGGAAAAGAGCAGTTCCTGGAGAAGAATATCATGTTTGGTACAGTGGAGGATCAGTGACAAAGAGGAAGACCCTCAACGAGAAGGATTGACACAGTGGCTGCAACAATGGGCTTAAGCATAACAATGATTGTGGACATGACGCAAGACCAGGCAGTGTTTTGTTCTGTTGTTCATGGGGTCATTATGAGTCAGAACCAACTCAGTGGCACCTAACAACAACAACAACAACGTATTCCCAACATAGATTACCTAGAAAATGTATGATTTTATGTGATTCTATATTAACAGAACTGACCATTTTTACAAGCTGACAGTCAGAAGCCCAAGATACAGACATGGGTTTGGTTTATGTGAGTGTCAGTAGAACCACAAAATGTTTATAGAAGAAACAAACTAAATGGTCTTACTTAATAGGTAAAGTGATCAAACTTTCAAAGGGATAACTGCTGAGTTAATGATTTGCAGTAAATAAAAATATTTGAGCAATGAATTTCCAGTGTCATTCCGAATTAAAACTATGAAGTTTCTTTGCCTAATTCTGTACGATGTCCTTTTAAGAACAGTAATTTTCCAGTGATACCAATATTTTTACCTGATGTACACCAAGGCATCTACTTAATTGCACTTAAATATATAAATACATTTTGTTCTGTGACTGGAAATTGAAATGCTGAGTGCTGCCATATATGTAAGGAATTTATGGTGAATTGGAATAAGATAAAACATTTCTTGTCATTGAGGAAAAAAGTTAATGGGTTGACTGAACTTTGTACTTTTTCATACTTTTTTATGGATTAAGTAGAAATAGTCAATGGGAGAGCAAAGAATAAACTTCCTAAGGGCATTAAAACAATAAGGAGGGGAAATTTCCACTTCGGACAAGAACAGGAAACTTTGATATCAACAGAAATAACTAGAGAAGTATTTATCAGTACTGGAAACTCTGGTGGCATACTGGTTAAATGTTATGCCTGCTGACCAAAAGATTGGCAGTCCAAATCTACTAGGTGTTCCCTGGAAACTCTGTGTGACAGTTCTATTATGCCCCTAAGGCCACTATGACTCAGAATCAACTCAACAGCAACAGGTTTGGTCTTTAATTTTTATATATATTTGTAAAATAGTTTTCAGAGATTGGACAAAAAGCAGGTGTAACCCTGTTCCTTAAGAGAAGAGAAATAAATGAGTAAAGCCCTCTTCTGGTCACAAGTCAGAAAGGTCAGACAGTAATTGTGAAATATGAACCATTAGCAATAAAAAACTCAATCAATGCAAACATATCCAGAAAAAAGCACATTAAAGTGGCTATTAAAATATATTTTACATGTTCAAGAAACTAGAGAAAACTTGAGAATGATAAACAGAAAAATGGAATAAAAGAAAACAAACTGAAATGTACAGTTCAGAGTTAAAAATGAAAAATAGATTGAATGGTATTAACATTACAGGTGCTGCAGAAGAAAACATCATTGGACATAAAGTCATAGCAGCAGACTGTCCAATATCAAGCACAGAGAGAGGGGACAAAAGAATTGAACAAAATACAGAGTGTTAGTGAGGGGAACAACATCGAGTAGTATATCATACATGCAGTTGGACTCACAGAAGACAAGAGAATGGATATTTAAAAAAAAAAAATGGCTAGAGTTTTCCCAGATTTGATGAGAACCCCATCCAAGATCTAAGAAGCTCAATGAAAGCCAAGTATTATAAATCTGGAAGTAAAATAATGCCAAGACACAATATTGAAAATTCCTGAAAATCAGTGCTAATAATAGCATCTCATAATGAGACAGTGGAAAAAGACACTTTCTGGTAAGGAGCATCAGTTTTGGGTGGTGACAAACTAATTCTTTTTAGAAACTTTGCCAATCAGAAAAACCCACCCTACAGTTCTGGAGGGAGTAGGGGAGGTCTCATAGAAGCTTATACAAAGTAAAAGTATCTTTCTAAAACTAAGTCAAAATAAAGAAATTTTAAGACAAAGAAAAACTGAGAGAACTTGTCAAAGGCAGATCTGCACTCCAAAAAAGAAATGATTAGAGAAAGTTAGATGGAAAATGATATCAAATAGAAATTTAAATCTAAACAAAATAATGGTAAATACATACATGGTTAAATACAAAAAAAGATGTGTGTATTTTAAAATGTATTAAAAGACATCTTATTGTTAAAGAAAAATGAATTTTTTAAATAATTCCATTATTGGCCGTTAACTATATTTTTCTTTTTTAAAAAAATTAGTTTTTCAAGTTTAACAGTTGGCAAAGTTCTTATTACACAGTATATTCCTTCTCAGAAAATTACTAAAAAGACCTATAAAGTCAAAGACTTTGCCTGTAATGTTCATTGCTATATCCTCAGATTAAGAAATATTTATGCCTTGCTTAGCATAATGGTGCTCAGTTAACATTATTATGTGACAGATTGAACATAATGCATATCATGTAATGAAATATGATTATGAACCAATCAGAATGATCAGCTCTGTAAGTCATGTGGAGATATAGTAGGGTGTCTACAAAATCAGAATGCAGCTATATACTTACTTTTAAATTGTTAACGTAATTAAAAAATTAAAAAAAAAAACTGCCATCAAGTTAATTCTGACTCAGAGAGACTCTATAGGACAGAATAAAACTACCCCATACAACTTCCAAGGAGCACCCAGAGGATTTGAACTGCTGACCTTATGCTGAGCAGGCATAGTACTGAACTACTATGCCTCTAGCATCTCTGTTCGATTAATACACACAGTATCTTTTGCCTTAACTCTCATATATATCTTCAGGCAAAATATATTTAAATTTAAAGCAGTTGAAGAGCTAGCATATGATCATTGCTCACTTCAGTCTCAGTGGTGTGCTCTTTGCAGCTTAAACATAACCGTCTTAGACCTTCACACTTGCTATTCTCTTTGTCTGCAACACCTTTCTTTCTAAACTTTGCGTAATATTTTCTGTCATTGCCTCAGAGAAATGCTGCCTGGTGACCCTAAGTAAGGTTGTTCTCCCACCTGGAAATGCTATTGCATTACTCTGCTTTATTTTCTTCATATTACAGCACTTATACAATTATTATTTATAAATTATAGATTGAAATTTGCTTGTTACAGTTAACATGGCCAACTTTATGTAATACTGATTATTCCTCAGACAAGGCTAAGAACTATATATTAAAGGTAATACATTTATTAAACTGTATTATTGCTTATTATTTATAACAGAGCCCTAGTTAAGAGCTCAGGCTACTAACCAAAAGGTCAGCAGTTCAGATCCACCAGCTGCTCCTCAGAATCATGTGGGGACAGTTCTACCCTGTCCTACAGGGTCAATATGAGTCAGCATAAACTTGACAGCAATGGGTTTGGTTTGGGTATTTGTAATATGATCCTAACAATAGCTTATGAGTTAGCAGGATTATTATCCCATTTTATAGGTGAGGAAACTTAAGGACAGAGAGATTGAGAGAAATTAAGGAATTTTCCTGAGGATGCAAGGTCAGAATTTCGGTGCAGGCAGTATGACTTAAGACTTTCATTCTTAGCTGTACTTCTTGATGTTACCTTTCGATTATTTGAAATGTTCCTCTTGTTATAACTATAAAAATATAACATGTAATATACAAGTTTTTTCAGAAATATTATTTAATGATGACGTATGCAAATATAGGAAACTCTGGTGGCATTGAATGCTACTTCTGCTAACCAAAAGGTCAGCAGTTTGAATCCACCAGACATTCCTTGGAAACTATAGGGCAGTTCTACTTTGTCCTACAGCATCACTAAGAGTTGAAATCAACTCTACTGAAATGTTTTTCCCCTTTTGGTTTATGCAAATATATACAAGATTAAGATATGCATATATCGAATTTTATTCTTCTCTCTCAAAAGTACTCTTAAAATACTTTCATAGAGAAATTTAGAAACAAAAACAAACTCAAAAACTGAAACTTACTTGTGTGTAATGAGACTTTGAGCAGCCTATTTGCTGTTTAAAGACTTTAAGAATTATATTGTGGAACAATGGTTACCATTCAGGTGTGAATCAAAAGGTCAGTGGTTCAAATCTACCAGCTGCTCCTTAGAAACCCTATAGAGCAGTTCTACTGTGTCCTATGGGGTCACTATGAGAATCAGCCTGACTGCAATGAGGTATATACTGATTAATATATCAAAATAAGTTTGTATGTACTCTTGGTGAACACCAAATTTTACCCCACCGAATTTCTTATAGAGGTTCTAATCTATCTTTTTAAAAATTTCTCAAGGTAGGAATATTTTCATTGAAACAGGTTTGTCAATGGTGAAACATTAATTTCAATGAAATCAATTCTAGTTATGTGGTTCTTTTTATTTTGCCAAAGTCAGAGTTTAGTCATCAGGAGCATGACAAATATACTAACAACAGGTTCCCAGAGTAGATATCTTTTATGCATAGAAAGAAGAATATTGATTCTCTGGTCTTTGAAGCTGAATTTTTCAAGTGAATTTATTTTATTATCACATTTTAGTGCAGAGCTATATTTAATAAATTTGTGCTGCTGCCAATAATGATGTCAATAGGGTTTTAAACAGCTAGCAAACTTAACACTTTTCATGCTGCAGAATTCAGAAATAACTGAAAGATAAGCACAAAGAATGATTGATTTGGCAGATTTATGGCTGACAAAAACTAGACTGTTAAATGTAGTTTTGATATGAGACAACAATGTGCCTTTTAAAACATTATTCCATAATTCTTACACACAGTCACACAGAGAGATAACTGTAGGCCTTCCCAACAAAGCAACCTGTCAGAGAGCAAGCAGGTCAAAATGAATGCTTTCAGTAGCAAGAGAGCCATGAGAGGGAAAGATAAAGACCCACAGAGCTGGGCTTGAAGTGGCTGTCTTTCCAACCAAGCAGATGCCATTTTTCCTTCTGAAGGTGAGGGCCAAGGAAAAACAAAATACACACCCAGTGATTAGCTATGATTGTGCTGTTGTCCACACCTTTTAATAGCCCTATGGGATAATTAAAACATGCACATTACCAAAACTTTTGCTCTGATTATAAAAGTTCTTGGCAAAACCTAGTATAAGTGAAATGTATACTATCTGAATAGCAAAAAATATTGATATTGAGTTACTTCTGTTGTCTATATAATTTTTTCATTTAAGAGGCAAGTCAGGTCAGCAAGAGTTTTTTGCGTTTAGTCGTTTTTGTTTTTTTTTTTAAATGTGCTTTAAATGAAGGTTTGCGGAACAAACTAGCATCTCACCGAACAGCTAGTGTATATTTGTTTCATGACATTGATTGGCTATCCCATGATGTGTCATCACTCCTTCTTGACCTTGGATTCCCTATTACCAACTCTCCTGTCTCCTTCGGTCTTTTCTTCCATGTCCCTGGGCTGCTGTACCCATTTAGTCTTGTTTTGTTTTATTGCCTTGTCTCAAGGGTGACTTCATTATTGAGCTGTAAAGGTATCTAAGGCCCATACTCTCAGTGTTTCTGCAGACTGTCAGGCTAGTAAGTTAGAATTTTGCTGTATTTTTTTTTTCCCTCTCTTTCTGGGAAAGAGTTCTCTGTAAGAGCCATCAGTGGTGGTAGCCAGGCGTCATCTAGTTTTGCTGAACTCAGTCTGGTGAAGTCTAGAGTGCTTGTTCATTAGTCATTTGGACGGAACTTTCCCTTGCGTCTTTTTAGTTTTCTTCATTCTCCCTTGCTCTACGTGTGGCAAGGCCAGCAGAATATCTTAAATAGCTACTTACAAGCTTTTATGAACCCAGACAGTGCTCACCAAAGTAGAATGTAGAACATTATATGCCAGTTGAGCAAATTTTTCCCCCAAGACCATGGTCCCCACAGCCGTCAGCCCAGAAATTTGGTACCTCTTGTAGCATGAATGTGTCTATGGATTTACTGTGCTATTTCCTTGAACAAGTAGTGCTGGCTTCTCCAGTACTGAGTACTGTTGTCACCCTTCACCAGAATTACAACTAATGTATTATCTTTTAGTGTTTTTTCAATTCCCACCTTTCCCCTCCCTCATAACCATCATAGATTGTTTCTTTTGTGTGTAAATCATTTCATGAGTTTTTATACTAATGGTTTCATGCAATGTTTCTTTATTTTGTAATTGATTTATTTCACTCAGTACAACATCCTCCAGATCCATCCATGTGGTGAGATGTTTTGCAGATTCATCATTGTTCTTTGTCCTTCCATCTGTTCATGGGCATTTAAGTTGTCTCTGTACTTTTATTATTGTGAACAATGCTGCAGTGAACATGGGTGTGCATGTCTATTTGTGTGTTGACTCTTATTTTTCTAGGATATATTTGTTTGAGTAGGATTGCTAGAAAATATGGTATCTCTAGTTTTAGCTTTCTCAGTAAATTCCGTGTCATTTTCTGAATGATTGTACTATTTTGCATTCCCATCAGCTGTGTACCGGGGGTTCCAGTCTCTCCACAGCCTCTCCAACGTTTGCTATTTCTGTTTTTTTATTCATGCTAGTAATGTTCAGGTGACATGGCATCACATTTTATTTTGATGTGCATTTTTGTAATGTCTAGAGGTCAGAAGCACTTTCTTATGTGTCTATTAGCTGTTTGAATGTCTTTGGTGAAGGATATGCTCATTTACTTTGCCCATTTTTCAATTGGATTATTTTGTCTTTTTGCTGCAGAGATACTGAGTTTTCCCGTAGACTTAAAAGTCAAAACTTAGTCAGATTTGACATAGCCAAGAATTTTTTCCCAGTCTAAAGGTTCTTTTTAACTCTTTCAGTGAAGACTTTGGATGAGCACAACTGTTTAATTTTTAGAAGATCCAAGTTATCTAGCTTATGTTCTGGAGTTTTTGTGTGCTAAGTTGTGGTTCATATGCTGTTAATGCCATGTATTAGAGGACCTAGCTTGGATTCTATTTTTCTTCCTATGATGTTTATAGGTTTTGTTTTTACATGCAGATGTTTGATGCATTTTGAGTAGTTTGTGTATGATGTGAGTGATACTGGTCCTGTTTTGGTTTTTTGCAGATTGACATCCAATTTTGCCTACACCATTTGTTAAAGAGACTGTCTTTTCATCATTTGATGAACTTTATATCCTTGTCAAAGATCAGGTGACTGTAGGTAAATAAATTTACATCTAGGTTCTCAATTCTATCCCATTGGTCAGTGTATCTGTCATTTTTACCACTAGGGGAATGGTTAACCAGAGTACATATGTATAGTATAGTAGCTTCTGAGGTCAGGTACTGCAAATCCTCCTGCTTTGTTCGTCTTCAACAGTGCTTTATTTACCTGAGGCCTCTACTAATTCCAAACAAAGTTTATAATTGGTTTTTCCAACTGTTTAAAGGCTACTGTTGTTATTTGGGCAGAAATTTCATTGTCTTTGTAGATTGCTTTTCACCAAGAGGTCTTGACGTGATCCCAACACCCAAAATGAATACAACATTCTGTTAGTGATCAAGAAAGATTCCATATCAATATTGACTAAAAATTTACCAGTTCATATTGTTTTCCATATATTGCTGTTTAATAATACCACTGTTTATGTAACAAAACAAGTCATACATACTGAAAGGAGATGGGGATTACCTTGTGAACTTTTACATTTTAGAGTGTTATACTTTAGTCTCAAATATGCATTGTGAGTCTCTATTCCCTTGTGAAGCAATTGTGGAAATCCACACTAGGGGATAATTTCTCAGAAAGGAAAAAAAAAAAAAAAACTTTTTATACACAAAGATGATCCTGGCAGCTTTTTGCCAGGATCCTCTTGCTTTCAATGGGAATTGTACCTTTTTTAGTGCAAACTCATCATTGTAAACTTATTGGAATTCTAAGCTCAAGCTGGTTGAATTAACCTTCTACCCTTAGGATTGCCAGATTCAGCAAATTAAAAAAGTATAAGTATATTCCATGCAATACATAGGACTTACTTATACTCTAAAATTTATTTTATGTTATCTGAAATCGAGATTTTACTGTATTTCCTCTGTTGCCTCCATCCCAATGGTATGATACAGTATTTGCCTTACCCTGTAGATGTGTAACTGAATAGATACCTTTATTTGAATATTCATTTGATAGTCTTACTGTGGTAGTAGCTTCATGGGAAAACTTTCGGTGGGTTAACTTAGCCTGTAATTTTTCTGTCTTGTAAGATAATAATTTTCATTTATGCACTTTAGTAGTAGGATGCATCCACATCTTGACTTGAAATACCATCGCTCAAAAACATGTTAGGTCTTTCACATTCAAGTGTCAGTCAGGTTTTGGTCAGATGAACCCAGTGGTGAACAATGTTTTTGTATGTCTTATTATCAGTTATGATGATGATGATGATGATGATGATGTTTTGATCTATGTGTTATAGAGGTCTAATTCAGCTATATTGGCCTAAGAAGACTTTTATTTTCATCTGATGCAGTTATTTGAGTATTGATACATCTCTGCTGGAAAGAAGTATATCCTTAGATTTTGGAACAAATTGCCAAATTTAGTACTTCTTTCTGGAGCCATGATTACCTGCAACTGAAGTGGGTAGAAGGATGCCATCACATTTTTATGCAAATAACATGCACTATGTCAGAACTGTTTTACCTAACTTCATCATTTCGATGAGTTATACATGTGGATTCATTATTTACATGGGCACATTATTTGCACAAAGATATGGTATTAACTCTAGAAAAAATTTTTAAGAGTATCCACATTGTTGTTGTTGTTGTTAAGTGCCAACAGTTGGTTTCAACTTGTAGCAACCCTATGCACAACAGAACACAATGCTGTCTCATCTTGCTCCATGTCCACAATCATTTTTGTGCTTCAGCCTGTCATTGCAGCCACTGTGTCAATCCATCTTGTTAAGAGTCTTCCTTTTTTTCACTGATCCTCCACTCTACCAAGCATGATTTCCTTCTCCAGGGACTGACCCGTATCAGCCCCAAACTTACTTAGAGGAATTATGTATTATTTTAAAATTATGTGTCAACATGACTTTACTTTTACATCTTATAACCTTGAAAGTTAAGAAACAGAGATCCCAAAAAGCTGCTAGCTTTGGGTTTTCAATACTGTATAAAATTTGTCAGCTCTTCAAGCCTTGCAGCCTGAGAATTAGTCATCAGAATACTTGACAAATTAAAAGTGGGAAGCCTTATATAGTAGACATATATGAGTTGGACCCAACCTTATGGCAGTGGGTTTTATTGTTTGTTAAGAAAAATAATGATTCAGTAGTATGCTTCCTTGAAAATTTATGGTTTAATTCTTTTCCATAAGCTTCCTTGTATTCTGTAAAAACAATACTTGTTACTATCAAGTCAATTTCAATTCATAGTGACTCTATAGAAGAAAGTAGAACCTCCCAGAGGGTTTCCAGTGCTGTAATGACTGGTTAGGAGCTCAGATGCCAATAAAAAGATCAACAGCTTGAATCTACCAGCTGTTTCTTGGAAACTCCATGGGGCAGTTCTACTCTGAATCAGAATCTACTCAATGGCACATGGGTTTGGTTTGAATCCTTAGGTAAGCAAGTCCATATCTTTCTCCCACTGAGCCACTGGTCAATTCTAACCACAGATCTTTAAAGCTAAGCAGTTTAATGACCTCACCACCAGGGCCCCTTGCAAACAATGGAATTGTCTATATCAGATATATCATGTAATGAAATCACATGTATTTGGGGGCCTTTTAGCTTTTTAGATACATTTTTCATTATGTTTCCTAAATACAGTGTAACTGGGTGACTTTTAACAGTATTTCTTATGTGAATCTTTCTTTGGTGACTGTAACTACATTTATTTCTCTAATTCATAAGCATAGTAACTCAAGTAAGCATCAGAGTCGGTTATTTCTCTCATAGAGATACTTTTCACTGTAATGGTTTAAGGGTTAAATAATACCTAAATAGACTTGAACACTTTCTTTTATCTTGTGTTGGAACAAAAAAATGAGTACCTGTCATACATTTCCAATAATAGTAATTTTAAAATAGCTGAACTGCACACATAGTCATGCTGTGGACTAAACTACGGTAATTTCTAGTTGATAGCTCTATGGTTTGCACATAAACTGCTCTACAAAAATTCCTGTAATTTTCTGTGAATATTATAACTCTCCTGGCATTTATGTATCTTCTAGATGAAATGAATGATCATCAAAGTACCCTCTCCTACATCTTGATTAACCCATCTCCAGATACCAGGATAGAGCTGAATGATGTGGTGTAAGTTGACTTCATATCTCATTTACATCATTAATTGTTAGAAAGTTAATAATTTAGTCATTCTTGTATTTCTTACCTAGGTCATTATAGATTTTTATTTTTCTTGTTATATAAAAGCTTAGAAAAGGTAAATATCATTTCATTTCAAATGTGTTGCTACAAGCAGTATTATAAAAAAAGTATCGTAGACCTGTAAGGGTAAAAATAATTAGAAACATGGATTCTGTATTCTGTAAGCTAATATATATTGAGTAAACCAAACCGAAACCCAAAAGTATAAGCAAATATATGGAATAAGAAGACAGCTACTCAAAGGAAAACCTGAAACAATCCGCATTATCTAGTTTTAAATATGTCAGAGTCCCTAAAAGACTAAGTATGTTCAAACATTTAAGAAAAAGTCCATGGAACTAATTTAATCCACTAAATTATATTTTGCGTATTTATAAATGTAATAGCACTGCCTTAGAGTGTGGTATAGAGTTGAATAAAACTTTTTCCTTGACTTACTTTCTGATTAGTAAAATTATAATTTAAGCATGAAAATTTAATAACACTATAACATAATTATGTTACCAATGAGTTAAATAGCAAAGGAATGGAATAGATAGTACTTTTCTTAATTAGAGGCGAAAAAACAAATTACTGTGAATGAGAGGGATTACAAAGGATAAGATGTCACCTGGTCTATGAAGGTTGGGTAGGATTTGTGTTGGTAGAAAAGAGGACATCCTACAACAGGAAAATGGCTTGATAGCATACATTATGTAGGAATTGCCACATGTGTTTCCGTTGGCAGTACTGTGTAGTCCAGTTTGGCAGAAATAGAAGCTTTATCTTATTTTCGTTCCTGTGGTGAATGTCATAAAAGTAAGTAAATTAGACCTGATTCTTGAGGGCCTTAAATGACAAAATAAGGAGCTTAAACATGTCTTTATAGGCAATGAGCAGCATTTAGTTGCACGAGGACTGACAAATAAGTTTGTGACCTCATTCTAAGAAAAGTACTACATACCTCATTGCTGAATAGCACTACAGCCACCTTTGAAGTACTGCCCCTGGGAAGCTATGCACTAACACCAGTTCCTAGTACACCCTTTAAAGCAATTTGGAACTCTTTCTGGACTGGCCATCGGAGTCATCATTGTATTACTCTTGATGTCCTGAATGTTATCAAAATGTCGTCCTTTCAATGTTGGCCTATCTTCAGGTAAAGAGAAAAGTCCTTGGGGGCCAGATCAGGTGAGTAGGGAGGGAGTTCGATACACTATTTTTCTTTTTTTATTATGACTGAGTGAAAATGTACATTTCCGTATAAATTTACGTACCCACCTAATACACTTATTTTTTTAGTGGCTAAAAACTCCCTCCCAAAGAGCTATACAGTTGAGTTCACGAACTTGCCATCATGCCACTGTGTGCAATGTTCTTACCAGAAAGAGTTCCAAAATTGCTTTGGAGGGTAGACTAAGTGATGGCATCGTTGCATAGCCACCCAAGGCGAGTCTTTCAAAGGAGGTCATAGTGATTCAGCAATGAGGTATGTGGCACTTGGAGCAATTGAGTTTGCTCAGTACAGTTTCATAACCTTAATATATCAGTGTCTCACAGCCGTGTTCGTGTCAACGTGTGGTGGTGTCTTGCCGAAAGAGGTGTGTGCAGAAATGGTCCCAAAGGAGATCACCAATGAACAAAACCCAAGGGGAGTCAAAGTTTGCCAAGACCTTTTGGAGAAGCAAGGTGATGTTTTGGGCCATGTCATCCCTGTGGATGAAACATGGTTGTACTACTCTGAAACAAAGTGTCAAAATGCACAATGGAAGTCAGACAATTCTCCAGGACGAAAAAGAGTTCCATCAGTCCAAATCAAGAGTTGAAATGATGTTGCTAACCTTCTTTGATATTAGAGGAATTGTTCATTATGAATTTGTACCAGCTGGATGGTTAACCAAGTTCACTATTTGAAAGTGCCGAAAAAGCTGAGTGAAAAAGTTAAACGAAAACAACTTGGACTTTTTTCCATCAACTCGTATATGAACAGCAAGTTACACAATTTATTAAAGGAATTTGGCAGTTGTTGGTGTAAGCTAAAAGATAAACTGATTAAGTATATGTGCTTTAGGTACATGGTTGTAAGGAAGGGTTTGATTGAGATGCTTATTCAGAATAGCTAACTTCAGATTGTATTCATAATGTTAAACAAATGCAAAAGATCGAAGAGTCTCACTGAATGTTAAGACCATGGTATATATTTGTATCTGAAATCAGAAAATAAATAATAAAGTCAGCAACCAGAAAAAGTGAAGACAATGTCTGATGTAGAGCGTAAAATGAATCCATGGAAGTGGTTTAGGACTCAAGCTACTAATACGATGTCTGATAACTAAGTTCATAAACTTGCCAGAGTGTGCTTATGTTGGCAGCAGTGTACAAACAGCTCAGTAGGGTTCCATAGCCTTGGTATATCATTGTCTCACTGCTGTGTTCATGTTGACGAGTGGTTGGTGGCATCTTGTTGAGTGACATTCTTTGTTGTTGTTGCATGTTTCTGTTTGCTGTCACAAGAATGTTGGAGCTTGAATTAAAGCAGGGAACAAACATTAATTTCTTGTTAAACTTGACAGGAGTGGAAATGAAATCAGGGACATTTTAGTCCAAGTTTATGGGGATAATGCCGTGAAGAAAACAGCAGTGTACAAATGCATTAAACATTTTTCTGAGGGCAGAGAAAGCATCACTGATGAAGAGGGGTCAGGGCAACCAGTAACTAGTAGAACTAGTAGAAATATTTGAAAACTTTATTGAATTGCTAGCTGACTGTGGGAGACACAGCACATCTGGTAAACATAGATACAGACACAGTTAGGAAAATCTGAGCTGAAAATCTTGGCGTGAGAGAGGTGTTTGCAAAAATGGTCCCAAAGGAGTGTCCAAGTTTGTCAAGACCTTTTAGAGAAGCAGGATGATGTTTGGGGCCATGTCACCTTTGGTGATGAAACATGGGTGTACCAGTATGACTCTGAAGCAAAGTGTCAAAGTGCACAATGGAAGTCAGGCAGTTCTCCACAACCAAAAATGTTCCATCAGTCCAAATCAAGAGTCAAAACGATGTTGCTGACCTTTTTTGATATCAGAGGGATTATTAGTTAAGAATTTGTACCACTTGAATGGTCAACCAAGTTCATTATTTGGAAGTGCTGAAAAAATTGATTGAAAAAGTTAGAGGAAAATGCTCTGCACTTTTTGCCAACAACTCCTAACTCTTGCATCACAATAGTGCACCAGCTCCCACAGCACTGTCTGCGATGGAGTTATTAGCCAGTAAACAAATAACTGTATTGGAACACCATACCTACTCACTTGATATGGCTCCCAATGACTTTTTTCTTTACCTAAAGATAAAGAAAATATTGAAAAGAAGACATTTTGATGACATTCAGGACATCAAGGGTAATATGATGAGGGCTCTGATGTCCATTCCAGAAAAAAAGAGGTCCAAAATTGCTTTGAAAGGTGAACTAGATGCTGGCGTCAGTGTTCTGCTTCCCAGAGGGAGTACTTTGAAGGTGTCTCTAGTGATTTTCAGCAATGAGGCATGTAGCACTTTTTCTAGGGTTAGTTTGTGAAACTAATTGTCAAGCCTTGTAAGCAAAGCTTTTATAAGCCTAATTTAATGTGTTGCCAGCTTAGTAGAAATGCATAGGTGGAAGTGGAAAGAGTTTGCTTTTTTTTAAAAAAAGAAGAAGCCCTACTGGAAGCAATATAATTGATTTGTAGAATGGAATCGCATTGAGGTAAGTCTGCAATAAGGGGAAGAAGTCAAGAAGTTAGTATCATGCCTTAGGAAGAGAAGTTTTTATTAACATCAAGATAATAGGTTATAAAAGAAGGCCCCTATACAAATGAATTTATGGAGTCAAAACAGTGAGAACTTACAGGGGAAGTCAAAAGATTATGAGCTTTCAAATCTGTGTATTTGCAAAAAAAAAAAAAAAAAAAAAAAATTCTAGTTCACTCAAATAAGTCAGAATGGTGAGGCAATTTTCCAAGTGAGAAAGGAGGAGCTTGTCTCAGGAGACAGGAGATATGATGGCTCCCTTGGGGTTTAGATATATTGCTTAAGGTGCTAAGTGGAACTATCTAGGAAGCAAGCAGTAGAGATACAGACTGGAGCTTTGGAGAGAAGCTAGTTCTATGTAGAAAATATTTATTATTCCTCTTCTAAATCAGTGCTAAAAAGAGAGCACATTTTCCAGAGAAGAGATACACAAAGAGGAAAAATTGAAAGGATGAATCTTCAACTATTGTATAATGTCCAGTTTAGGGAACAAAGAGGAATGCATTCCACAAATTCATTTGGAAAATACACCAGTAGGACAACTTGGACTTAAAATCCATGTGAGAAAATTCCAGGAATACGCTAAAGATGTAACTAGCAAGTATGACAGTGCTTTATTTTGTCATCTAATAATAAAGGTTATAAGGCAGGAGGTTTGGGGAATAAGATGAATGGACATTTCGGCAGGTTGAGATCTTAAGGCAGCATTCCAAAATTATATCTGGTGGTGGTATTAAGTTTATGTAGGACTTTAAGCTACAATAAAATATCTTTAATTATGATTCATGTAGTAGTTTCACTGCTCATTGTAGAGCTTTTACTTCATCTCTTACTGTAACAATACCATACTGCTGTCTTTCTTGTCCTCATACTTATGTAAGTCTTTAAACCCATAAAACAGACAAATTTTGTTAATTCTCCAATCTACCCCTACAATCTCAGTTTTCTTATACTTTTTATGATACAAATTTTAATTATGATCATCATGTAGTTTTTAAAAGTGTATTTATCTTATTTGTATTTCGTAATAGATTATGTTTCCTGAGCCTAATACAGTTATTTCCCATGATTTGTTCTGACAGGATGGGACAATATTGTTTGTCTTTTTAGTCTATGAACTTGTCTCTCCATCAAATATGCATGTTTGTAATTTGAAATAATTTCTAAAATTTTGACACTTACAAAACATATATGTTATAATCTATTTAGATAAAAAAGACATATTCAAAGAATGTTCTGCCTTTTAAGTACTATTTCTTAATTAGTTTTACTTATTTTTATTAGTTTTAAGCTAAAACATCAGTTTTACTTCTGTAAAAAACAATTGTCACATCATTGCAATAATCTGGATTGAATTTGTTAGCATAGCAGGAGCAATGATAAATTGTCATAAAAAAAGCTTTGTGTGAGAAGTAGTGTATACAAACTTTAAGAAATTTCTTTTATTTGACCTCTAGTGTTAGTACCGATAATAAGGAAAGAATTTTCTGTAGCTACATCGGTGAATTTAGGGGATAATGGATTATACTCATATCTTTTACATTCTGAAAAAAAATCATTTTGAAAGTTCATTTTAAAAGAAATGACAGCATTAATCTGAGTCAGATCACAATAAATCACTAGATAATTTGGAGTTAAAAAACTTAATATGTACTATTAGTTTTCTTCATTGATTTATAAACCTATTGATTTTGAAAGTGATTATAAAGCAATGTGCATAGATTTAAAAAAAAAAAAATCCAGTTAATAGACCCAAGGATTCTAGTCCCAAATTGTATTTGATTGAAGAAATAGATTTCAGTGCTTTAAATGGCCTTTTCTTATTTTCATTAAAGGATACAATTTCTGAATACTCTTCTTTAAAAGGAAAAGTACAACTTTCATTAGAGTTCTGACTTTTAAATTAGTTTCTCTATTCATTTTTGGTACTTCCTCTTAAAATTATTATAAAACTTTTAAACACTTTTTAATTGCACTTCAAATGTGACTTTCTTAAAATGCTGTATTATGTGTATTTACTTTCCTTCCTTTCCTACTTTGGAACAGAAATTGAAACTATTTAACTTTAAATGTAGTGTTTTTATTAGCTCTTTCCTATCTTTTTTTCTTGACTTTATCGATCCCTGAGTTGAAATCAACTTGACAACAATGGGTTTGGTTTTACTCCTTAGTTGGAGTTCCTAATTGTGCAACTGGTTAACATGCTTACCTGTTAACCAAAACTTTGGAGGTTCAAGTTCACTCAGAGATGATCTCGAAGAAAGGCCTGGTAATCTACTTCCAAAAAATCAACTATTGGAAACACTATGGAACACAATTCTACTCTGACAGTCACGGAGTCACCATAAGTTGGCAACGACTCAAAAACAACTGGATTTTATTCCCTGGCCTAACTGATCTTCTAAAGTCAGACTCACTTTCTAAGCAAGTCAGGAATGCTGTTTCTTTTTATAGCCCATTGCTCAGGCCTGAGATTGTTTCCCTGCCCCTCTCCACTGAAGTCTGGAGAGACAAGCTCGACCACAGTCTTCTCACTAAAGGATTCCCAGTTTCCCTTTGTCATTCTTTTTCTCTTTGTGAAATATTTGCAACTTCTTTTTCTCTTTTATATCTGCTTCTTAGCAGGACTAAGATGGTAGAGTGCCCACACATATCCTGTGATCCCTCTAACAACAAAGAACCAAAACAACAATGGAACAGATTATATAAGACATTCTAGGAGCCCTGAATATCAGGGAGAAAGCTGAGAGATCAGACTGGGTGATAGGGAGGTGAGAGCAGGTCTAAGAGCAACTAGGTTGGCCAGAATTGGCTCAGTAGAAATCCACACCCCACAGGGCCCCCACCTCCACTACTAGCATGGTGAGCAGAGTGGTAGTGTGGTGGTGGCACAGTGAGCAGTGTGTGTCTTTCCCTGCAGAGAAGTTAACTTTCAAATGGTAGCATCCACAGAATCACAGAGGACTTCTGTATGAGCATCATAAGCCAAGTGCTTACAAACTCATGCACATTTAACTCTTTCCTATGGGCTGATCCCCAATTTCTGTCTACAGCATTTCCCCCCTCCTTCTCCACATTGCATTGGGTACCAAACTTTGATGATCTACCAAGGTTGGAAGTGGAACCCCTTGTGCATGGTCCAAGCTATTATCCCAAACTTGGAGAGGGAACAGTTTAATGAATAGAGATGAGAAGAAATAAGTCTGCCATCCTTCTTCCTTTCTCAGCATGGTCAGCCAGTGACCTATACCCACACAAACCTCCCTTCCATCAACATGACCCCTAAGAAAGAATAGACAACCATATACTTAGCATTCAACTCCCTGGGCTCCCAAGCTGAATATATACCATAAAAGTAATCTGAAGCCTTGGATTATGTGCCTAGCAATAGGTCTAACCATCTGGTGAAAGGACATCAGAATTTCATAGATTTAAATAATCAAACTAGCTCACACAATCGGCCTATTTGTGCATTGAATAAGAAAAATAAAAAATATGTATTATCTAAGTTACAATACAGTAAGCAAACATAAATAAATAAATTGCAGTGACTTTCTGATGGCTTGGAGACAACATTCAAAGCAAATCATTTAAAGAAACAGAACACTAGGCTTCCAAAAAATTTTCCATAACAAAGAATCAAAAAATTTTCCATAACAAAGAATCAAAAAATTTTCCAAACAAAGATTTCCTCAAATTATTGGAAGTAGAATGCAAAAGATTAATGTTTAGAGCTCTTCAAGACATCAGGAAAGAGATCAGGCAAAGCATGGCTAAGCATAATGAAAAACTAAAAAGGCTGCAAGAAATACTTGAGCAACAAAGATCTGAATTTTGGTAGATTAATGATAAAATTACAGAATTAGACAATTCAATAGAAAGTCAAAGGAGCAGAACTGAAGCAATGGAATACGGAATTAGTGAGACTGATGACAAAGCAACTGACACCAATTTCAGGAAAACGTCAGATAAAGGAATCCTAAAAAAGGAAGCACTAAAAGTGACATGGGTCTCTATCAAGAGGAAAAATTGACAAGTGATTGGTGTGAAAGATAAGAAGTTATCTATCCAAGATGTTCACTGAACTCCACAGAGGTAGGCCCCAAAGGAAAGACACCATGACATATTATAATGAAACTTGCCAAAAATAAAGGTAAGGAAATACTTTTAAAGGCAGCTAGGGTTAAGTGAAAAACAAGCTACAAATGAGTCAATAAAGCTAAGCTTGGACTACTCAGCAGAAACCATGCAGGCAAGAAAGCAATGGAATGACATATACAAAGCCTTGAAGGAAAAAAAAAAAGTGTCAGCTAAGAATTCTATATCTGAAAAATTTTCTGTCAAATATGATGGTGAAATTAGGACATTCCAAGATAAGCAGAAGTAGAGAGAAGTTACAAAAACCAAACTGAAATTACAGAAAATACTGAAGTTCCTTGATTAGAAAATCAATAACATAAGATAAAAATTCAAGGCTACAACAGAGGATCAAACATATAGTTACATATCAACTCAGGGAAACCACAAAAATAAATCAAAGTTACAACACTAAAAATAAGGAAACCTAGATGTCTGTATATAAAACATGACAACACTAACTCACAAACAGAGACTAGTCTTTCATATGGAGAGGATGTCAAGGCCATCCAAAGAAATTAAAGACTGGTTTAAATTTAGAATTATAGGGATAAATATTAAAGTAACCACAAAGGAAATTAACAATCTTACACATCAAAGTAAGAAACAAAATCAGGAAATCTCAGCAAATGTGAAACCAACACCAATGAAAAAGATGAGAAGAAAATCCATAAAGAAAAATGATGCAGCACAGAAAATTAAATGGAATAAACTGTAAACATACAGAGACACTGTAATGACAGCACTAAATTCATACTTCATACTTAATTACACTTAATGTAAATGGATTAAATCCATTAATAGAAAAAGAGTAGCAGAACAAATAAAGATATATGATCTCTCTATATGCCGCCTACAGGAGTCACACCTTAGACTTAAAATGCAAACTGAAACTCCAAGTTTGGAAAAATACATAGGAAGCAAACAGCCTTCAGTAAAGAACCATAACCAAATCCAGTGCTTGTAAACATCTTAGATCATAAAACTATTAAAGTCTAAATCAATGGCAGAAAAAAAGTGAAAGAAAAGTCAAACACTTGGAAACTGAAGAACACTGCTCAAAAACTGCTGGGTTATATAAGAAATCAACGACAGGATAAAGACATTCACAGAAACAAATGAGAATGAAAACACATCCTTCCAGAACCTTTGGGACACAGTAAAAGCTGTGGTGAGATATCTGCTTCATAAAATTCTAATCTTCTAAACAACATAGGTCAAGTTTTGTGACTAATGACTAAGTCCTAGAACAGTGTTCTGCACATGGCAGGTACTGAGGAAGTGGGCTCTGATTATATCTTTTTTGACACTCTGAAAGGAAAAATTTTTCATAAATTTTAACAGCAATGAAATATTTGAATTTGTCAGGTGGATTTTTTTTCTCTTTTTTTCTTACTGGCAGACTCAAGAATTGTTTTTATAAACTATTACAAAATTGCTTGGGAGCCTTGGTTGTCCAGTGGTTATACCCTTGGCTGCTAACCAAAAGATCAGCAGTGCAAATCCATTAGCCACTTCTTGAAAACAGTATAGGATAATTAGTTGTATCTGTCTAGTAGTGTTGCTTTGAGTCAGGATTGGCTCAATGGCAGCCGTTTGCTTCCTATACCATAACATGCATTTTAGATTCATGTTTGTTTGTTTGTTTGTTCAGATAATAAGGTAAATAAAACACTATGCATGATATTGGCAATAGCATTTATAAAATCAGAACGATTAAAATTGAAGCAACAATGGTTAGGGTTTAGGTCTTTTTTTAAAAAAAATGTTTTTTGTTGTGAAAAAAAGTTTACAATCCAAGTTAATTTGCCGTATAAAATCCCGAGCACTCACTCTATGCAACTCTATGTGCTTACCTCACCCTGTGACAGCACACCTTTCCTTTCCACTCTGTTTCCAGTATCCACTCAGTCAACACTTGTCCCCACATTTCCACCCTCTCCTCTCCCCTCTAAAAAGAGACCGTTGGACAGTCTTAGATATATATTAAACCATAGAGTACACACACCACCTACGGCATTACTTGGTGTCCCCCAGTCCAGTTCAGTCTTCATCTGAAGTACTGCCTTCAAAACTGGTTTCAGCTGTGGCCTAGCAGCAAGTCCAGGGACCGTGTTCTCAGGGCACCCTTCAAGTTGTTGGACCAAGTCTGGTCTTTTCATAGAGTTCTTTATTCACACACCCCTTTTTCTCATGTTGTATTAGGGACTATACATAGGTTCCCTTACAGGGCTGTCTTTGGTGGTGGCAGGGCACCATCTATTTCTGGTCTCATGCTGATGTCGTCTCCCAATCACATGGACCCTTCTATCTCCTGAGTTCATATTTTCCTCGTGTCTTGGTTTTCGTTTGCTCCACGTATTGTACTTTAGGTGAAAGTTTACAGCCCAAGTTAATATTTCATACAAAAATTTAGGCATGTATTGTGTTGTTAGAATTTTAAGTTTTCTTTATTAAAAAATAATAAGAAAGGGATAACAAATTTTAAAAAATAAGTAAAGGATAAACCTTTGCTAAGGTGTTGAAATACATTATGATTTTAAAAAAAATGACGTTTGATTTAAAAGTATTCCTCTTCCTAATATCAGGTACGGAAGTAATAAAAAGTTTGCAAAATGTTAGAAGTGTAGTGAACAGTGAGTCTTTACCTGTAGAGATGCAGTCTAGAGAACCTGAAAACTGAGCTAACAGAAAATAACAAAGTGTTAGGATCACTTAATTTTGCCTTTTTAATTACTGAAAAAATGTTTTGTTTTATTTTTTCATTAGATATTTAATCCGACCAGATCCACTGGCATACCTTCCAAACACTGAGCCCATTGGAAAACACAGCATCTGCAATGCCACTGGACAAGACTCTCGGGAAGAAACTCAGCTATGATCAGAAGAGACGAGACATTTTTATATTTACCAGGACCTTGCTTGAAACAACTCTAACCCTTAGGACAGAAGTGCTGCTGACATGAAACAAACAAGATTGGAATATGTTCAATTCTTTCATACTAAAAAAAAATTCTCCTATAAATATAGATTATTTTGAAACATAATGTGCTGCTTAATGATGCCCCTGCCAGTTAATATGTGAAAGACATTAATGGAATGATTTTGGAAAACTGGATTATAATATGAAGATTTAAATACTGTATTTATCAATGATTTGATACTGATCTAAACTGTCTTAAGCCAATTTTAAAATTATTAGGGTTTTATGAAAGTAAACTAAAAATGCAACTACATTTGGTGCATCACAATGGACATAGGAGATTGTTGCTTTTCTTAATGTGTGGTATTATATCTTTAAACTTGCTGCTTTATAAAACTGAGTCATCATAAAAGTCTAGTCTTCTCTACAAAGAGAAACAAACTGTGATTGGTGTTCATGTAGGACTCAATTTGCTTTGGAACACACATCTTTTAAGTCATTTTAACCTTTTTGTCTGCTTTTTCGTATGATATCATATTCATTTTAGAATTTGAGATGTTCATGGCATGTTTTATTACACTTAAAAAACCCAAACACAATCAGAAAGAAATATTAAGTACCTGAACATTTTTAAAACTTTGTGTGTGATACACATTGTACACTAAGAAGTATGCCAAGAAAAAAATGATTTATTATTCTCCTAAAAGAATGTCTAGACTGTAGAAGATACTTAACACACATTTGTTGACTTACATTTAATCCCAAAATTGGTACATTAACTGAATTTCTTGAAACATACAGCTATGATTTTCATTAGATTCCAGGGCATTAACAATTTTCATATATTTATTAGAAGGCTACTTTGAAATTCAAAGACAAAAAATTATACTTTTTATGAAGTAAAAGGCATGTCAAAATACTGAATATCCCCTTTATGCCTTGAGCATTAAAACGATCAAGAGCGCTGGTGGTGCAATGGTTAAGCGCTTTGCTGCTAACTCAGAGGTCAAGGGTTTGTGCTCACTAGACAGCCCAGGACCTGGCTATCTGCAGCCTTTAAGGTTATAGCATAGAAAATGCCACAGTGCAGTTCTACTCCATCTTGCAGGGTGGGAATTTACTGAATGGCACACAGTAATGGTTAAAATAATCACAAACATATTGTAAAGGTGTTTAACTCTGAAAAATTATATGGAAGAACTATATTTTAGCAAAGTAAGAAAAAGCATATCATTTAAAATGTGTACTTCTTATCTTTTAAATGTAACAAGAATATGCAAAATTTGACATAACTGTTAATAAAGTTGACAACAAAACTTAAGGATAAATTGACTTGATGGCATGAGTGATTTTGTCTGTATCATTTTTTTGATCCCATTATATAAATAGACCCAAAAGCAGAAGAGAATGTATAGAGTTTATGGTATTTAAAATGTGGTAAAATCTATCTATAGGTGAGATGTTGGTAAATGAAAACTATATATATTTTCATCTAATTTTGTATTTTTCTTTATTTTTGAATTCACCGTTATGTTTTACTTCAGCAAAAATGAAAAAAAAAAGAGTTCATATGTGGCCAGAAAGGGACATTTCATCCTTTCTTTTCACAGAGAAGCAGATAATTGAAAGAAAAATAGAAAAAATTTTTTCAAAAACATGAAGAAACCTTAATAACACCTCAATAATTCTATAAAAATAAAATGCAAAATCTAAAATATTAAATCAAAGATTAAAGTTCTTGTATAATTTGGCTTAGAAAGTATGAAATGTCTTTTTCTTTTTTAAAAAATTATTCTACCCTCATTTTATAATACGAACAAGAATTTCCCCTAAAACAGAAAGTTTATCTTTAATCAGACAGAAAAGAATTTATAGCACATTGCTTAAAATTTGAAGCATGCCTTAAAACTTAAAGATCATATGCATATGAATGTGTATATGTTATAAACACGTAAAATGTATTTGCAAACACATAGTCGTATATAAAGTTTCAAAACTGAAGGCAGAATTGGACTAATACGTGCAATGGAGGACAGTAATGACCTCAATGATTTCTTTTGTGTATTTGCTCAGACGTCCTAGACTATGATGTTTGTTTGAGTTGACATTTCCTCATTCTGTTGGGTTATTTTTGGAAATAAATGTAAGATTTTACAGATGCTCTGTTTCTCCACAGGATCTCAAGGTCAGAGTTTTTACAAAATGACAGTTGTTAAGACTAGGATTTTAAGCTAGGATATGATTATATTTCCTATAACACTAAAACTGATTTGATAAAATCTGAAATAAGTATTTTTTGATGATGAACTTTAGTCCAAATTTAATATTTGACACAATTCATATCAGCTTGCAGTATTAATGGTAGTTTATTAGCTTTTCTGTTACTTAAAGAATAAGAATATACTTATAATAGCCTTTTAACAAATTGTTGCCTTTTTAAAATACATGATACTTGCACATGAAAATAAAACATAAAGTCAATAATAGTCCTTGTGATCTTAAATGGTTAGTTCTGTTTATTGTCCATGTTCCATTTTGCTACTGGTTACACTGAATTGCTTTGAAATAAATAATAAAATTATTTCTGATGATGAAAACTCCTGGTGTTCTTTGTCAAAGTTTCATTGTTTGGACAAATTATATTTTTTATTGAAACTGTCAAATTTGGTACTTTAATATTTCAAAACTAATATGAAGATTGTCTCACTGGAAAAAAACAGTCGCAGATAAGTTGCTGTTGAATTTCTTCTTAATGTAATAGATTTTAAGTATTTAAATGGTAGGAAGGGAAAGGGCAGGAGGGAAGGGAGGGAAAATGAGGCAGAGAAAAATGAGAGAACATACAGAGAGAAGAGAAGGAAATATGCAAAGGGAAAGAGGAGGGAAAAAGCAAGTGGGGGAAGAATATAGGCGCCAGAAGATTTGTTTTTGTTCACAACATAATAAATGATGCACTTGTACAGTAATTTAAAGGCAAGAAAACAATAATTAAAGAAAAAAATAATTTTAAATGCAAATTAAACTACTGGTTCCAAGCAAATGGAATATACACGTGACTCCGTATTCTTCCCACTTAACACAGATAAAAACTCTGGACACTGTATGTAAAAAAACAAAATTCTAGAAAGCGGAGAGAAAAAAGGCTGATTAGAAAATCAGTCCGTTAAGGAACAGTATGGTAGAGAATATCCTAGATTTTCTTTCCGCCTCCTTTACAACATAGACAAGGTGCTGGAAGACCCCAAAGGGCACAGCAAAAGTGTCCTGAGAAAATTCTAATCTCTCACTCCAAAGGACTGGCTCCTCCAGCATTTGCGGCTTCCCTGGGACCAGACTCCTGATGCTTCTGAGTGTGAGCTGCTTCTCCAAAAAAAAGGCTCTTAGAATCTGTAGTGGTCAGCACACCCAGGGCCCAGCAGCTTCTCAGGCAGATACTAGCCCATAAGCAGATTTTCCTAGGACCCAGGGGTGAATTTCTAGCAAGTTCCACCAGCACACCACCACTGTGGCTTCTCTCCCTTTCTCTGAGCCCTAGTTATGCTGTCTCCAACAAAGTCTAAGTTTCAGCCCTGAGACACTCTTCATCTGTTTCATCCCTGAAGATAATGGTTGTTCCTTTTATCTGCTGTTGCTGTAGAACCTTGAAGTCCTCTTTATTTATTTGTTTTAACCAGCAGATGTCTCACACTTTAATGCTGTATTACCAATTACTTATGTTAAACTTTCTCTGTTCAAATTACTGTGGGTTTTGTCCTGCTAGACTGGATGCTGACTGATATGTGATTCACAGATTGGTAGCTCTCGTCCCAGATAATGATGTGTGAGATATCTACAGGACTGCAAATCCAAGGGACAGATGTAGGACAAATTCAACACACTAAATAACACCTGCTGGGACACTTTCAGGCAGGCAATGAAATCCACCCTGTGGAATATGAAGACTTTCTTTTCTTCCTTTTGATCATCTCTATTCTTCCTGTGAGACTGTCCCATTCCATTTGATTTTGCTGATCTGGCCAGTTTGTTATGATGGATCAATCTAAGCTTATAGCAAATGCTTCTTTAAAACAGGCATTTAGTTTATAATAAAGATACATGTACTAGCTCCTTATTCAGTAGAGTTGAATTTTATTAGTTACGTCTGAAAATGTTCCAAACCAATGATCTGTCTTTCTAAAGAGATTTTTAACAAATCTGACTATAATTTAATCAATCCCAAAGAAATATAGTTCTATACAAAATGTTTGTTTTCTTCTGTTGCTACCATACATGCAATATCTGAAAGCCCTAATGGCGTAGTGATGAATTGCTGTGGCTGCTAACAAGAAGGTCAGGAGTTCAAATTCTCTAGGGTCTCCTTGGAAACTCTTATGTTGCACTTCTACTTTGTCCTGTAGGGTCATATGAGTTGAAACCAGCCTGATGGCAGTGAGTTTTTTTTGTTTTGTTTTTAATATGTGTGCATAGAATGCCTGTTTTATTTCATATAGTATCAGGCTAAATATCTTTGTATTTAAAAATTAAGTACAATTTCAAAGGAAAATATTTTAAAATCGACAGGCTACTGTTCCATGACCTGTATTTTATTTTTATTCATGTAGAACGAGAAAGCATGACTGAGTTATGGTATGGTCTTCATTGTGTTCCCCCCAAAGCCCATACTCATAAAAATAATCATGTCTGCAAATAGAGCTTATCATTTGCTATTTTAGTGACCTCACACCAGAGTAGGATGAATCCTAAACCTAATTATCTTCTGAGTCGTATTTTATAAATAGAACAGAACTGACACAGATACTCACAAGGGGAAGACAGAGGTCTTGTAAGAATCTGACTGCAAGAAAAAGAATGCCAAAGATAGTGAGCAGAGGCATTCCAAGGACTTCTGACAGAGATGAGAAACTAGGAGAGAGGCCCAGGGAAGAGCTGGCATGGCCAAACCTTGACAGGGGCTTTTATTTATCATTATAGTAACACTAAGTAACTAAGTGGAAACTTTGATGGTATAGTGGTTAAGTGCTATGCCTGCTAACCCTAAGACTGGCAGTTCGAATCTGCTAGGTGCTCCTTGGAAACTGTATGGGACAGTTCTACTCTGTCCTGCAGGGTTGCTATGAATTGGAATCAACTGAATGGAAGTGAGTTTGGGTTTGAAAGTAACTAAGACAGGTCATCGCAATGGAAAGATATGCTTTCTTCTCTGAAAATATTCAACTTGCAAAATGCAGTGATTATTGGACACTTATCACTAGAACTGAAGGAGGTGCTGAAGTTGGAGTTTGTAAATATGCTGCATGGTCGCATATACACAATTATTTATGACTAAAGTAAAATTTTTATAGGTACTTTTATTGCTTCTTATTGTTATATTTCAAAAATTATACCACTGCATTAAATGTAATGGATTCCAAACTTGAATAGCACAGAATGAGACCCCAAAATATGTGTCAATTTATCATGCGGTTTCACAAAGAAACTGACATGTTGTTTTACTGTATTAGGTTGCACAAGCTTGGCTCTACTGCAGTGATAAACACTATAATCTCAGTGCCTTAATACAATTAAAATTTATTTTTAACTAGAATAATGCATGTTGTGGATTTAATTGTGTCCTCCCGAAAATGTGTGTAGTGATTTAGCTAAGCCATGATTCCCAGTATTGTGTGACTGCCCTCTATTCTGTGAGTTTTCTTACGCTGTAAATCCTAATCTCTGCCTGTGGTTAATAGACTGGATTATGTTAAAGAGGATTGCGGTGGAATTGTAGAACCATTCCTAAAGTCACCTGCCTGCTCCCACGTAAAGAGAGTTTCCCTGGAGTATGGTTTACACCATCTTTTATCCTTTCATACTACAACAGTTCAAAGGTCAGGGAATCAAGCAGAGAACCGGGAACCTCACACCATCTAGAAAGCAACACAAGGGGCATGCCATTTCCTTCAGACCTGAGATTTCTGTGCCAAGATACTCTCAGATCCTAGAAAGCCTAATGCAGCACAAAGACCTTCCTCCAGAGCCAACAGAGAGTGCCTTCTTCTGGAACCGGCACCCTGAATGCCCACTTTTAGCCTACTGGACTGTGTGAGAATAAACTCTTCTTCGTTAAAGCCACCCACTTGTCATATTTCCTGTTAGGGTAGTAGCAGATGACTAAAGCAATGTCAGATGTGGAAATGACCTAAAGTCTTAGGACAAAAGGTTCTATAAACACCCATGAGAGTGAATAATACAAATGTAGAAATAACTAAAGTAATATTTCTTACCTTTTCCGAGAAAGCAAATTTAGAAATAAAATAAGGAGGAAAAAAGAACTTGGAGAAAATACTTGTGTTTTACAATCTTTGGGCCAACAAGTAATTCTACTTTGAAAATAGTATTTTATAAGTGTTCTTTTTTTAATGAAGCCTCCTTGATTTTTGGTTCTTCGGGTGAATATTCTGCTGTGAAGTGAGTGTGAAATGACTGAGACCTTGGATAACATGTTGCGAAAGGGTAATTAAGAAGTTGTATTTGATGTATTGCATCTAACTAATGAAAGAAACTTCTTTTTTCTTTTTTTTTAATTTCTCAAAGTCCTCCAGATCAGTGTGAATAATTCTCATTTCTCTTGAGTGAAATCAGGATTTTTCCTTGTATCTGTAGCATAATTTTAGGCAAGAAGTAGAGTAACACCCTAAGTTAGCAGTTGAAAAGATAGGTTTTTGATCATTTTGGAATTTAAATATGTCAGAGCATGGATTTTTAAAACAAGAAATCTGTCTTCTGAAAAATTCTACCTATTTACCCATGTGGTTCTGACAATTATTAGATACTACTACAAGTATAAAACTTTTAATAAAACAATTTTATTTTTACATAAAATTATTTTGCAGTCATGCCTTTTTTTTTCCTTTTCCTTAAGTTTGCTGAAATATTGACATTCATCTAATGCAAATAACAAACTACTAAAAGTGTATCATTTAGAATCTATCGATGCTGTTTCACAACATATTTGCTGCCAGAACTGAGATGCTGGTCAAAGTTTAACAAACTCCAAGCCAAAATGAGAAAGGAAAATTCATATCAGTATTGGTGTCACTACACGTGCAGATTCTGGCAAGTCTGCCACTGCTGGTCACCTCATCTACAAATGTGATGGGTTTGATAAAAAAAAAAAAAAAAAAAAAAAAAAAAAAAAAAAAAAAAAAAAACATTGGAAATTTGAAAAGGAAACTTGTGAGATGGAAAAGTATGCTTGGGTCTTGGACAAAGTGAAAGCTGCATATGAGTATTTTTGATGCCCCGAGACACAGAGACTTTATCAAGAACACACTTACGTGAACACCACAGGCTAACTGTGTGATCCTAATTGTTGCTGCTTATGTTGGTGACTTTGGAGCTGGCATCATCAAGAATGGGGAACCTGTGGGAATACCCTTGCAGCTTACATGCTGGGTGTAAAACAACTAGTTGTTAACCTTAACACAATGTAATCCACAGCCACCGTACCACCAGAGGGGATATGAGGAAATCATTAAGGATGGCAATATCTATATTAATAAAATTGGTTACTACACTGACACAGTAGCATTTGTGTCACATTCTGAATGGAATGACAGCATGTTAGAGCCAAGGGCCAACAATTCTTGGTTTCAGGATTGGAAAGTCACTCACAAAGCTGGCAACATCAGTGGAACAATGCTGATTGAAGCTCTGAGTTGCATCCTGCCACCAACGTGTCCAGCTGACAGGCGCCTGTGTCTGCCTCCCCAGAATATCTACAAAACTGGTGCTATTAGCACTGTTGCTGTGGGCAGAGTTCTCAACCTAGACTTGGTGGTCATCTTTGCTCCAGTCAATGTCACTGCTGAAGTAAAATCTATTGAAAGGCACCATGAAGTTTCTGCAATACCAAACCTAGCCCTTATCCACTATGCCACCAGGGTTTCTGTAGTATAGTGGTTTATGTCTTCAGTTGGACCCATAAGCGCCATTGCTATACAGTCAATTCTGACTCAGAATGATCCCACAGACAAAGTAGAACTGTCCCATAGAGGTTCCAAGGAGCATCAGGCAGTCACAGCACTTAGCCATTACACCTACCAGTTTTATAGAGAAGGGGATGCAAATCTCATTAGTTTTGCACATGTGTTTCCTTTGTTTTATTTCTATCTCAGTTTCTCTGTGTTTTTGATTATGTGTATAGGTGATCCTAGCCAAAGAAAAAGGAACCCTGATGGTGCAGTGGTTAAGTATTCAGACATTAACAGAAAGGTTGACATTCAAATCTACCCAGTGACTCTGAGAAAGAAAAGATATGATGATCTTATCCAGAAAAGGTTATAGAATAGAAAAACTTATCAAGCAGTTCTACCAGTTCTACCTTTTCATACAGATTTCTGTGACTTGGAATCCATTTGACTGGCATCCAGCAACAACGGCAAATTAAAAGATGGCAAAATGGATTTCAGAGATACAAAAAATGATTTTAAAAAAACTACAAGTTTTTGCTCTCCCTACTTTTTGGTCTCACTACTCTCAGTGTTCAAATTCTTAAGAGTTGAAAGCCTCAGTCAGTTGCTTCCCGATGTAATGCAACTAAACACTATCTTCCCTATAGTGCTCAATTTGTGTATGTGTTACATGGGTGCATGAATATGCATGTGTGTGACTTTTCAATAACTGCCCTCCTTTTTAATATTAACCCTTCATTTTTTGTAGCATTAGTGGAATGCTCTTCCCCACTTTCATTACAAAAAATAAATATAGAAATCCTCCACTGTCCCAGTTGTTGTGATCTACTCTTGCCCACACCTAAGATTGCAATCAAGAGCTGACAAAGTGAAGAAGAAAGTGAGGGAGTGGTTAAAATTGATTTGTTCTGCCTTATAAAAGCATCTATGATACCCAATGAAATGGAATGTCTGGAATATAAGACTCTTCCCTGTTTACCAAACCTGTTTCTCTATCCTCTTGTTGGTAGTACAAGTCCCAGTATTCGTTCTCTAATCCCCCTTTTATATAAGGAAATGTGATTTTGTCAGTTGTGAACGAGTGTGGGAAATAGTTTGCAAAAACAAAAACAAACAAAAAAGAACCACAGTGATTCTCCTTTCTTATTCACATAATCCTATATCAATTCTATAGTGTCACTGTCGGTTGGACTCAATTTGGATGGCAATGGGTATTTTCTGGTTCTGTATCAATTCTGGTGGAATATTGGTTAAGTGTTACTTCTGCTAACCAAAAGATTGAAGGGTCAAGTCCACCAGCCACTTATTGGAAACTCTATGGGACAGTTCTACTCTGTCCTATAAGGTTGCTTTGAGTCAGAATTGATTCAATGGCAGTAGACTTTGTTTTTTTAATTACTTCTAGGTTTGGCCCTGTAGATTACTTTGCTAATGAGACAGCCACAAGCAACATGGAAGCAGAAGTCCTGAAAACATCATACTTGTGCTCCTTTGCACCTCCTCAGGACCACATGAACACTGTATCAATAAGTCTAGGGTGATACACTAAAGGATACAAGACCATATGAAGAACAGACAAGTGGTCCTAGCTGAGACCTCCTACATCAAACTGCTGCCAAACACACAAGTGAAGCTATCCCAGACCACCTGACATCAGCACTTCTTCTGTGTGACCACAAAGATCAGTCAAAATAGCCCAGATTAGAAGAAATACCAGTGAACCTACAGAATAGTAAGGAATAATAAAGATTTTTTATTTTAGGATGCTAAATTTTGGAATGACTTATTATAGAGTAAAACCTAACTAATTCTCTCTCACTTGTATGCCCTCTTCAAAGAGAGGACATAAGGACTGTCCTAGTTAACTTATTCAACTCCAAATTCAGGATCTCTAATGATGTCCAATCTTTCTGTAGTTCTTCCTTCAGGCAGTAAAAAGTCTAGGTAGAAAATCATGGAGAAATTGGAAAGGAAAACAACCATCTCTCTCCATCTGTCTCTCTTTCTCTACCTATCTGTCTCCAAGTACATTTTTAAATGCTATCAGAAAACAAAAACTTTTATAACAAGAAAACATACTCATCAAAATAAAAAAGAAGAAAAACATAAAAACCCAGCAAATACAAAATCAGCAATAATGAAAAAGATGAAAAGAAAACAGAGACTAAAAAATGACTCAGAACAGAAAATTAAGTGCAACAAACTGTCAACAATGCACACATACACACATGTAACTAATCAAAATGACAGTATTAAACTCATACTTATCAGTAACATTGGATGTATATGGACTAAATGAGCCAATAAAGAAACGGACAGTGGGAGAATGGATAAAAACAAACAAACAAATAACAAAAAAAAAAAAAAAACACCATGCATGATCTAAAAGAGACACATCTTGGACTTAAAGACGCAAACAAACTAAAACCCAAAGGATGGAATAAAATATGTATCAGGCAAACAGCAATCAACACACACAGCAGGAGAGGCAATATCAATCTTTGACAAAATAGACTTTAAAGCAAAATCTACCATGAAAGATAACCACAAACACAACATAATGATTAAAGGGTCAGTAGACCAAGAGAACATAACCACAAAAAATATTTACTCTTCCAATGACAGTGCCCAAAATTGAAAAAAGAAATAGATAGGTCCATCATAAAAGTAGAAGAATTCAACGTGGCACTTTCAGTATACAGAAGATCTGTAAAGAAGCTCAGTAAAGACATGGAAAGAACCAAAGGCTATAATCAAACAATTTGACCTCACAGGCATACAGAACACTCCACCAATAGAAGAAAAGTATACTTTCTTTTCTAACGCACAAGGAACATTTTCCAGAATTGACCATATGTTAGGCCATAAAGAAAGCCTTAACAGTATCCAAAACATCAAAATGTTACAAAACATCTTTTATGACCATAAAGCCTTAAAAGTAGAAATCAATAGCAAATAAAAAGCTAGGGAAAAACTGAAATACACAAAAACTGGACAATATCCTGCTCAAAAACTACTGGATTATGTAGGAAGTCAGTGATAGAACAAAGATATTCAGACACTTGAGTGAGAATGAAAACACAGCTTAACTGAACCTCTGAAACACAGGAAAAGCTATGCTCAAAGCTCAATTTACAGAAATGAACACATACATCCAAAAAAACAAAGAAATGGACACAATAAAAACATTATACATAAAACTTGAACAAATTGAAAAAGAATAGCAAAAGAACCACTTGAGCATCAGAAAAAAAGAAATAACAAAAATTAGAGCAGAACTAAATGAGTTAGAGAACAGAAGAACAAGTGCAAGAGTTAAGAAGATCAAAGGATGGTTCTTTGAAAAAAACTCAACAAAACTCCTAAACCACTGGCCAAACTGACAGAAGAAAAACAGGAGAGGAAGCAAATAACCCTAGGAAGAAATGAGATGGGTGATATCACAACAAACTCAACTGAAATTAAAAGAGTCATATCAGAATACTGCGAAAAATTGTACTCAACAAAACTGAAAACTTAGAGGAAATGGACAAATTTATAGGAACATACTACCCACCTAAAGCAACATGAACTAAAGTAGAAAAACTAAAGACAAATGAAGAGATTGAATGGTTAATTTAAAATAACACCCCCCCCCCAAAAAAATCTGACTCTGATGACTTCACTGGAGAACTCCACTAAACTTTCAGAGAAGAGGTAACATCATTGTTACTAAAGGTATTTTGGAGCACAGAAAAGAATGGAACACTCAAACTCATCCTATGAAGCCAGCATAACTCATCATACCAAAACCCAGGTAAAGACAAACACACCCACACAAAGAAAATTACAGAGATGCACACAAAAATCCTTGCCAATAGAATTCAACAACCTAACAAAAAAAATATCTCACCATGACCACTTCAGACTCATACCAGGTACGTGAGAATAGTTCAACATTAGAAAAACAATCATTGTAATCTAATACATGAATAAAACAAAAGATAAGACACATGAGCTTATCAATTGATACAGAAAATACATTTCACAAAGTCCAACACTCACTCATATTAAAAACTGTCAGCAAAATAGGAATAGAAGGGAAATTCCTCAACATGATAAAAGACATTTATACAAATCATTCCCCTTGAGAAAAGGAACCAGACAAGGAGGCCCTTTATCACCATTCTTATTCAGTGTGGTGCTAGAGGTCCTAGACAGAGCAATAGGCCAAAAAAAAAAAAAAAAAAAGGAAATAACAATGAGCATCCAAATTAGTAAGGAAGAGGTAAGAACATCCCTGTTTGCAAATGATAGGATCTTTTACTCAGAAAACCCCAAAGAATCCACAAGCAAACTACTGAGACTAATAAAAGACTTCAGCAAAGTATCAGGATACAAAATAAACATACAAAAATCAGTTGGATACCTCTACTCAAAGAGAACTTTGAAGAGAAAATAGCCAAATAAATACCATTTACAATAGCCCCCCATGAAGATAAAATACTTTGGAATAAATATAACTAGAGATATCAGAGGCCTATACTAAGAAAACTGTCAGACCCTACTGCAAGAAACCAAATGAGACCTATATATAAGAGGAAAAACATTTCCTGTCCATGGATACGAAGACTCCACATTGTGAAAATGTCAATTTTATCCAAAATGGTCTGCAGACACAGTGGAATCCTATCCAAATTCCAATGACATTTTTTAATAAGAGGAAGGGAAAAGTCACCACCTTTACATGCAGAGCAAAGAGGACTGGGATAGCAGGAGACCTCAGGCCACCTGATTTTAGAACCCGTTATATTGTCACAGGAGTCAAGCCAACCTAGTGTTGGTACAACAGCAGATACATGAATTAATTGAACAGAATTAAGAGTCCAGCCCCAAACTCATCCAGTGACAGTCGACATTTGACAAAGTTTCCAAATTTCATTAAACAGGGAAAAGGCTGTCTCTTTAACATATCCAGTCAGGGTCTAATTTCTAAAATTTACAAGATAATGTAAAAAAACCCATTTAAAAAACGGTCAAAGGATATGAACATACACTTCACCAAAAAAGACATTCAGGAAGCTAACAGATACATGAGTAAACACTCATCATCATTAACCATTAGAAAAATGTAAATCAAAATTACTGTGAAATATCATGTCACCCTAAAAAGGCTAGTACTGACCCCAAAGACACAAAATAATAAACATTGGAAAGGTTGTGGAGATATCAGAACACCTGCGCAATGCTGGTGAGAATGTAAAATGGCACAACCATTTCAGAAATCGCTTTGTAGCTTTCTTAAAAAGCTGGAAATAGAAGTATTGTAGGATTCAGCAACCCCACTCCTTGGAATATGCCCTACAGAAATAAGAGCCATAGCATAAGCAGACATACACACACTTGTGTTAAGATTAGCACTGTTCCCAACAGCAAAAAGATGAAACAATCTAGGTGTTCATCAAGGAATGAATGGATGATCAAATTATGGTAGGTTATGGTACTCCGATGAATCTGCAAAACATCTCACAACATGAATGAGCCTGGAAGGCAGTATGCTGAGTGAGGTTATTCAGTTATGAAAGGACAAATACTGTATAAGACCACTATTATAAGAACTCAAGAAATGATTTAAACACAGCAGAGAACATTCTTTGATTGTTACAAGGGTGGAGAGGTGGGAGAATAAAATTTACTAACTCGATAATAGACAAGTATCATTTTAAGTGAAAGCAAGGACAGCACACAATACTGGGCAAGTCAGCACAACTGGACTAAACCAAATGCTTAAAAGTGTCCTAAACACAACCAAACACTCTGAGGGACAGAGTAGCTGGGGCAGCAGTCTGGTGACCACGGTTTCCATGCATATCTAGGTCAACTGACACAATAAGTTCATTAAGAAAGTGTTCTGCATCCTACTTTGATGAGTTCCCTCTAGATCTCAAAAGCTTGCAAGTGGTCATGTATGACACACCAGTGGGTCCCAACTCACCTGCAGCAAAGGGAATGAAGAACACTGAAGCCGTAAGGAAAAACAGGCAGCAAAACCTGGCGACATACTCCAAAGACACCACCAGCTTGAGACCAGAAAACCAGATGGTATACAGCTACTACCAGCTAGCACTGTGACAGGGAACACAACAGTCTTCCTGATGGAATAGCTGCGGAGTGGGATGCAGAACTCAAATTCATGTGTAACAACCAGTCTTAATGTTCTGACTGAGATGAGACGAGTCCACGAACATGTGGCCTCCGGACACTATTAACCGAGAACTAAAACAGTCCCCAAAGGCAAATCTCCCAAGATTAGAGTGGACTACAAAACATAGAATAGTACTTGTGAAGACTGTGCTTCTTCACTGAAACAGATACAGGAGACTAAAGGAGGGGGTTCCTGTCTGGAGGCTGGGTGAGAAGGCAGAAAGGGTCAGGAGCTGGCTGAATGGACAGAAGAAACCCAGGTGGAAAGGGGAGGCATGCTGTCACATTAGAGGGATTGGATCTAGTGTCACGTAAAATATGCACGTAAATTTTAATAAGAAAATAATTTGAGGGGGGACTTTCCAGAACACTCTGTGAGAGGTGGCGGAGCAGTGGCTCGCCGAACTGTGCACAGGGATGCGCTCCCTCTTACTCCCCCACACCAGCTTCAGCCCGCTCAACTTCTGTAGAAAATGGTGAAGGAAACCACTAACTGTGATGCTTTGGGGGTCAAACCCAAAGCCTCCCACGAAGAGCTGAAAAAAGCCTATAGGAAACTGGCCTTGAACTACCACCCTGATAAAAATCCAAATGAAGGTGAGAAGTGTAAGCAAATTTCTCAAGCTTATGAAGTGCTCTCTGATGCAAACGAACGAGAGTTATATGACAAAGGAGGAGAACAGACCATCCAAGAGGGTGGAGCAGGTGATGGTTTGGGCTCCCCCCTGGACATCTTTGATACGTTTTTTTGAGGTGGTGGAAGGATGCAGAGAGAGAGAGAAGAGGGAAAAATGTTGTACATCAGCTCTCAGTGATATTAGAAGACTTATGTAATGGTGCAACAAGAAAACTAGCTCTTCAGAAGAATATGATTTGTAACAAACGTGGGGGCCGAGGTGTTAGGAAAGGAGCAGTAGTGTGCACTGCTATTTGCCTGGGGTGCAAATACGAATTCATCAGATAGGACCTGGAATGGTTCACCAAATTCAGTCTGTGTGCGTGGAGTACCAGGGCCATGGGGAACAGATCAGCCCTAAAGATAGATGTCGAAGTTGCAATGGAAGGAAGATTGTCTGAGAGAAAATTCTACAAGCTCACATTGACAAAGGAATGAAAGATGGCCAGAAGTTAACACTCCATGGTGAAGGAGACCAAGAGCCAGTCCTGGAGGTAGGGGATATTATCATTGTTTTAGATCAGAAGGACCATGCTGTTTTTACTAGACTAGGAGAAAAACCTCTTCATGTGGATGGACATACAGCTCGTTGAAACACTGTGTGGCTTCCAGAAGCTGACATCCACTCTTGGTAACTGAACCATAGTCATACTTCTCATCCAACTCAGATCGTCAAGCATGAAGATATCAAATGTGTGCTATATGAAGGCATGCCAATTTATCATAGGCCATATGAAAAGGGCACCTAGTCATCCAATTTAAGGTAAACTTCCCTGAGAATGGTTTTCTTTCTCCTGATAAACTTGTTTTGCTGGAAAAACTCTTACCGGAGAGGAAGGAAGTAAAAGAGACTGGTGAAATGGATCAGGTAGAACTGGTGGACTTTGATCCAAACCAAGAAAGGCGCTGCCATTACAACAGACAAGCATATTGAGGATGATGACCCAGGCCATCACCCAGAGGGGAGGTTCAGTACCAGACCTCTTAATGGGAGCCAGTGAGTAACATTCACTGCTGATATTTTATATGCAGTACTGAATAAGTGAAAACTATAGTCATTATATGTTCACTACTTGCTACAGTTTCTGTTTTAATGTTCAACTATAGTAATGTTTTAAGGTTAGATGAAGAATACATTTCAATATAAAAGCTCTTACTTCACCCTGTACATACAATGACTTCACTGTGCAAGATAAAGTTTAATACTTGTGAAGGCTACCGAGGTTTTTAAAAAAGAAAATAATTCCCCTACTGTTTGTTGGGCCATACCTTGTAATTGTTTTCAGCTGTGCACATGGACTAGATTAGACTGAAATGCTAGGTATCTGTATTGACTTCAGTGTATGACCTTAATTGTTAAACTATGAAATTAAAACTGTATTTAACTGGCAAAAAAAAAGAAATTAATTTGAGCTGTAAACTCTCACCTGAAACAAAACTTTACCCCCCCAAAACCCTTTGAATCCATTTGTTAGCATTTGAAGTAGTATATTCTGACCATGATAGCAACAGAATAATTTATTTATTACTAGCTCACATGACACACTGCATTTTTTAAGACAACATCAAAAATTTAAATGTTTATATTGTTCACTTGACCCTACATACCTGAATATTCTCTATGGCTGATGCATTAAGGCCACAAGAAACAAAACAAATGAAAAAAAGAATGTTGCTATTGAGTTGATTGCAATACTTGGTAGCTTTACCTGTACAGAGCAGAACCACACTCCCCTGGCTTTCTTCTTGAGGTGCTTGTCTGTCGGTTCAAACTACCCATCTTCAGTCTTTAGTCCTCAGCAGCGCACTTGACCATGACGGTACCTAAGGACTCCTCTGGGCATACAGCATACTACAATACCAGTTACAGATGGACACTGGCCTACTATGGGAATTTTTGTACTGTCAAGTACATTTCTAGGTCAGAGACAATATTAATCAGGGATTCTAAGAGAAGAATTGCAAGTAAAACATGACTAACTCCAACCATATAGTCAGAAACTAGGAAATAAACATCGAATTAGTTGAGTGCCACTAGGATGACCGTGAGGTGAGCACTGGGTAGAAATTCAATTTGCTACCTTCTCCCTAGTGTAACAGGGGTGACATTCCTCATGGTAACCAAGTGTGTGTTTTATTAGATGATTCTACTGCTTGTATAATCTTTGCTAGGTGTGAGAGTGGAATAAAGATCAAAGATTTTTTCTGGTTATTTTACTCAGACTGTATAAATAAAGTGAAGCATTTGTCAGTGGTTTGTAAATTCTGTTCCTGGGAACCCAAGAATGGTCATCACAACAGGTGATTTTTTTTTTTTAAGAGATCAGGTGACCCATCACTCCTGATGCCTAAATAACCATAGCAATCTCACTGAAGAGGTTGAGAGCTGATTCCTGGTCCTGTCACCTCGGGCTTCCTTCCATTCCTGCTGAGATCACCGTAATAACAGCCCTTTTCAAGCATAGAGAAACAGGTAATAAAGGACTAACAAAGATTCAGACACAAAAAGCTCTATTTGGCAACATAACTATATCCCGGTGGTTCTCATTCCTATTACAAGTTACAATTACCAGAAGATGTGTTTATTTTAAACACACACAACACACACACACACACGTTAATGTTCAGTGTCTGTTGGAAACCAGTTAAATCAGAACCTCTGAATACAGAACCCGGGCATCTGTACATTTTTAAGAATCATTAAGCAATTCTAGTGCATATCCAAGATTGCTGTTTTTAATACATGCATTTAAACTGTTACTATCTCTGAAAATAAACTCTCTGTCTTGCAAGATTACTATTCACTGGTAAGTACTTATCTGTATTATGCTCAAGAGATAATCATAGGATCAGGACTAATGCCATGTGTCCTTTATTCTCATTTACTGCCATCACCAGAGGAAGCTGGGAGGCAGTTTTCAACTCTGTCAAATCAAAAATAAAAAAATGACTTCAACCTTAGGAGAAGCATGTGTCTGTGAGTTAATTCTGACTCTACTAACCTGTTGGCGGAATTCACACGGGACACTAGCCGTCGGTGTGATTAACACGGAACACCACTTAGAGGTGTGAGACGGGACACCACGGACGGGTGTGAGACGGGACACCACGGACTGGCATGAAATGGGACACCTCTTACAGATGTGATGAGTGTGAGAGGCCAAGGTTGAAAAATCACACTGACAACAAACTTTTGGTTTGCTATGGGCAAAAAGGGACAGTCTCCTGTGAGTAGAGGCTGACACCAGTTTGTTTAACCCACCAGCTTTTAATGAGCAAAGTAAACAAACTTCTGCTGAGAAAGTGAGAAAAGGCGTCTTATCAGTGTTCCTTACTTCAAAAGAAGAACTGGCATTCCCAGGGAGGGGGGAAGGGAAAGTCCTTGAACTAGTCTCAGTAAATGCTGAGTAATGCTCAGTAAATGTGTTTTCAGCACATCCCGGTTTTCCAGTCCACCGAGACTAAACTTGTCTCAAGGGCTTTTGCCAGACTTTTGCCATTCTCAAGACAAGTCCCCATCTAGACACAGGCAAGGTCAGGGTAAGCAGGATTTCACATTCTTTCCAAACACGCACATCCCCACACTGACCCTATACCCTATAGGACAGAATAGAACTGCCCCATAGAGTTTCCTAGTCTAGCACAGTTGTTACAAGCTCTGGGCTGAAAGGTCTGTGGTGGCAATTTACCAGCAATTCTGTAGGAGAAACTATAGAAGTCTGCTTCCAAAGGATTCACAGCCATGCAAGCACTGTGAGACAATTCTATGATTTCCTACAGAGTCACTGTGAATCAGAATGGATCTTGTTTCATAGAGATTAAACAAGTCGAAAAAGAACCAGATGTGAGAAAGTGGGATGAACAGGTAGCATGATGAGATAGTGGAGTAGAGAACTTCTTATTGGGCCAGCATATTGTCCCAGAGCAAGCCTAAGGAAAGCTCAGGCTGAGGTCAGGCCAAAGTTCAAGGACTTGGGGGGAAGTGAATAAGCTATACCAAAGTTTGATTAAAAATAACTTGTTTTGATTGATCAACGAAGACAAGAATTTCAGCTGATCATTTATTGTGGTGAAGTGATTAAACACTCAGTTGCTAACCAAAAGTTTGGCAACCTGAATTCATCACCAGCTCTGTGGGAGAAAGATGTGGCAGCTGACTTCCATAAAGATTAACCTGTTGCTGCTGAATCAGTTCATATCAACCTTATAGGAAAGAGTAGAACTGCCCTCTATACAGTTTCCAAGAAGGGCCTGGCAATTCAAACTGCCATCCTCTTGGTTAGCAGTTGAAACACTTAACCACACTGCCAGCAGGGTTCCCCATAAAGATTATTGCCATGGAAAATCTATGGAGCAGTTCTACTGGGTCTTATAGGATTCCTATGAGTCCGAGTCAACTCCACGGCAATAAGTTTTACTTTTGGTTTGGTGTCTGGCCTTCTCATAGGAATATAAGGAAATATCTATAAATCTTTTCTAAATTACAGGGGAAGGCGGTTTTTTGCAGTAAATCGTTTCCGGAACACAACCGAAGAGGGGAGTACCTTAACCTCTGCTGTTTTCAAGGAGCAGAGGGATAGGTAAAATTCCACATTGTCAGCCTCCACTCTCTAAAGTCCACCTAACTTTGCACATTAGTACCTGTCTCCTAGCCTTGCACCCAACAAGGAGAATTATATCCTTTATTTTCAATTTGCATTTGACTTTACATGTCCTGAAATCATTTAATCCTTTAATACGTCTCAGTCAGTATTCTCTTGATCATATCTTGGAACTTGCCTATATTAATAACATAAACACATCCCCTCAGAATTTCAGTTTTGTCAAAAGATAATTCTCATAAAAAGGCAAAATCATGACTTGTGTACAGAAATAAAGTGAACATGTGTTAAAAATTTTATTTTTCTTGTATGACATTAGGAAACCCAACAGAAGTTATGATCAATTCAATTGAAAGTCAAAGTTTCATAAACTTATACAGAGAAAAGAACGTGAAGGAGAACAGAAAGTGGGGATGTGGTGGCTGAGATGGTGTGCCAGCTTGGCTGGACCACGATTTTAACAGCTGTGTAACACTGTGATCAGCCTGTGTTGGAATCTGCTGAGTGGCACCGGTGAAGGCACAGACTGGGAGGACTCACCAGCCCCTCATCCTTCCTCTCTCCACCTTCTGCCATCTGCTTCCTTCCTGCTCACCTTGCCAAGATTTTTGGATTGTTGCAGATCCACCAGCTCCCTCTCCCTTGTCTCCTACCCTCTGGTTCTTGGTGCTTGAGTTAACAGCTTACCTGTCAGTCTTGGGATTTGTCAAACTTCATAGCACATGAAGATTGGACCTTCATACCCTGTAAGTTCCCTAATCATTAGCTTTGGTCTCTAAATAACTATATGAAACAGAGCCCTGTGCACCCCGCTCCATCACTACCTTCAACCTCCTACCTGCAAAAATGTGAGAAACAAATGTTGCCTATTTAAGGCTTTGGAGAATTGGAGATTGTTTGTTTATCCCACAAAACCCTAGCCTACAACTTTGTTCCAACAAATAACAACCCTATAGGATTGAGTAGATCTGCCCCGTAGAGTGCCGAGGTCTGTCACCCACAAAAGCCCCTGTGAACAAAGTCACAAGCTTCTGTGATGACAGGCGGAGGCATTCCACCCTTGACATATTTTCTGGCCATACTCTCCTCAATAGTATTTTGCAACCTAATCAAGCCTTCCTCAAAAACACCTCCTTACTCCCCGGCACAAGGATCAAAGAAGAAGGGTTTTACAGCCCCCTCAGCTTAATGAATTCCAATGCAGCATGCCCGCCTGAAAGCAACAGGGCTGGCCCAACCCCACTGGCTTCTCCCAGCTGCACATCCCCCTTCCCAGAAAAAACAAGGTCGCAGAAAGGCTCTGGGATGCTCCCCAGGAAAGACTCCCTCACATAGCCCTTAGAATATAGATATTCCACTCCCAACAGATAAGCTTCCAAGTTTATTGCGTTTGGTATGGCAAATAGACAAATACTAAAGAAATACCCTTCTTAGAACAGTTTAAGAGAGGCTTAGAGTGAGGGACAGTGGACACTCATTGTCCCCACAGGAAGAGATAAAAACAACAGAGAAGGAACAAATAGAGACAGTCAGATTAACTTTTAAGATGAGCCTATCCTTCCTGCATCTTTGACCTTGACGATGGAGCTGAAGGTATAGCTTCATTTTCACTGTTGATTTTAATCACAATATATTTGTCTTGGGCCATTACCTAGAGGGTCCTAATGATTAACATGAAAAAGGACTACAAAGTATTGGTTCTTTGCTAGCCAACAGAGAGGACCCTGATAATTAACATGAAAAGAGACCACTGTCTCCGGCCATTACTTAGAAGGTCCTAATGATTAACATGAAGAGAGACCAAAAGGTACCCATGAGGTACCCACTTCTTGCTAGCCAATCACCTACATGGTCAAAGTACAGTTACCTCATTGACTGTAAAAAATAAAGGAAGACAGACCTTGACGGGCGGCCAGTCTCCAAAACTCTTTCCTGTCTCAGTCTCGTCATTTTCCTCCTCCGCCAAAGCCACCCACCCCTCCGTGTTCCCGAAATCCTGCTGGGGCTGGATCCCAGCAGTAGAGTTCCTAAGGAGCAGCTATTGATTCCAAATGCTGAAGTTTGGATTAGCAGCCAACCTCTTAACCACTGCACCAGTGGCGCAGCACTGCAAAGCCTAGTTAAGCCTGTCTGAAAATAAAAGTATTTCTGACTGTATTCACTTTAATTTTTTTTATTTCAAGAACAAAAAAATTTCAAGTTCTCTTTAATGCTCTTGGAAATCATGTCACAAAGTTCTAAGTCTTTTGTTTTCCTACTTTCCTAACAAACAAGAGAAAATTCTTTAACTTTATGGTAAGTAAACAATAGATTATTTTTATATGGATTATTTATTCATTTATAGGTTTCTTCTTATTTAAATAGGTAGTCAGAATGACTCCCAAAGATGTCCACATACTAGTATTTATAGCCTGTGGATATTTTACCCTTTAAGGTAAAACAAAGAGCTTATTGTCACCAGTGGTTAAAAGCTGGCTGCCAACCAAAAAGCAAGAGGTTCAAATCTACCAGCCACTCCTTGAAAAGCCTTATTGGGCAGTTCTACTCTGTCCTATAGGGGATTTATGAGTAGGAATCAACTCCAAGGCAATGGGTTTTTGGTTTTGGGAAAGAGCTATTTCATAGTTTCTCTTCAGTTCTCCAATACTTTTTCTCTCATCCTCCATCTCAAATGTTTACCTTACATCCTATTTCATTGAGACACATTTAAAAAAATAATAATAAAACTGCTTGCCACTGAGTCAGTTCTGACTCATAGTGACTCTATAGGACAGAGTAGAACTGCCCCATAGTGTTTCCAAGGAGTTACTAATGGATTTGAACTACTTGCCTTTTGATTAAGAGCCAAATGATTCACAACTGTGACATCAAGGTGCCATTTCACTGAGATGAAAAAAAATATATATATATATATATATATGTAAATCCTGTGCCACCAAGTCGTTAGGCTCATAGCAACCCTATAGGAAAGAGTAGAGCTGTTCCATACAGATTCCAAAGTGTGGGTGGTGGACCTTTTGGTTAGCAGACACAGTCCTCAACCACTGTGCAACCAGAGTTCTTTTACTGAGACAGGCCTGTGAAAAATATTCACAGTATTAAATTTGCATGCACACTCAATAACATTTGTTTTGTAGTTCATAAATTGGGGAATATGTAGACTGAAAGAATTCTGAAGTGTGGTACAGATGGAAAGAATTTTCTAATGGCAGATAGCCATGATCAGCTACTTTAAAGTTCTGTTCTCAGAGAGTCAATTGACTTGAATTTAGTAGCTGAGAAAACTAAGTATTTAGTTTCCTCTGGCTGCCTAGCGCCGAGCACAAATACCTTCAATTTGAGCCAGTTTAGTAGGTTTTCAGGCCTTAGCATAGAAATTCTAATTATCCCATCTGCACATCTATTACAATCTATTTCCAAATACTGTCAATTTTTGTTTTACAGTCATTTCCTACACTTCTTTTTATTTCCTTGTTATATCCCATTCTTCACTTCTACTCAAGAACATTTCTTCAGAAATTTTTTTCCCATTCCCTTCTACGTGACTGCTGACCTACCTTTATTTTAAAAGAAAAAGACTCCTTCATATAATTACTTCTTTAGCTATTGGTCCATTTATCTGCACTCATTTTATAGCAAAATTCCTTGAGGAAGTTATCTACTACTCCACAACGTCATTGATTCTCTATTCTATTTCTGATCATCCTATTCTTAAATCTTAGTTCCCACCACTGTGTTGAAATATCCTTGTTGTCAAAGACACAGTTTTTCTCTGCCTTAATAAATTAAAAGATCAGAGCTTGGATGAGATGGTGAAACAGTGAGAAGCTTCTTGTGATTCATTTAACAACAAAGATTTTGAAAAAAGGATCAATTATGTATGACATTCTAGAAGCCCTGAACATAAAACAGAAAGTTTAGAAATCAGGCTGAGCACCAGAAAAGGGACAGTAACTGGAGAAGAGTCTAGGAAGGACTAGACCTCACCCAGCAGGACCTGGCACCCTGGAAGTGGGTTGATAACAGCCAGTGTGATGAGCAAAGGAGTGGTGTTTGAAGAGCAACTTCCTCAGAAGGGGAGATTGAGCAGGAGAAAGCCTACTTGAGTCTTCAGAATCAGTGAAGAGCAGCATTCCATCATCAAAAATTAAGTGCATTGTTTCTAGCCTGCAGTGTACAGATCTAAAACTTACTTTCAGGCTAAAACTCTCTCTTTTCCCAGTGCTTCCCACTTCATTCCCTGGATTGCTCCATATTTTGATGCACTATCTGGACCAAAAGTAGGACCCCTTAAGACATACCCCGAGCCATTCCCCCGGTGTACAGGAAAGAACTTAATAAAAATATCTGTTGGCTCTCCTAAGCCAAGAACTCAGGCTAGAAACAGGTCATTTGACTAGTGTTAGGCATCTGGGATCCACAGCTCTTGAAGCCATTTCAGCACTGCATGTAGCATCCAGTGTGTTCACTGTCCTGAGGCAACAGCTGGCTACCTATTTGCGTTAAGGAAGAGGGACAAGGCTTTCTGACATACTCATGGCCATCTGCCAGGTCCCTACCTTCCTCAGGTACATGTTTCTACAGAATCATCACCTCTGACCATCTAGGACTGTAGAGGAGAACCTACACCACATATTTGCTGACTGACTACTTGTACCCCCAAGCTAAATACTTACAAGAAAAGTAAACAGACACCTGGGCCCACATGCCTAGTAATAGCTCTAACTACCTGGTGACAGGGTATTAGAACCTCTGAGGCATCAATAATCAAACTAATTCTCACAACTAGCCTATTTGGGCATTCCAAAACAAAACAGAAATAAAAGTTAGAATGCAATAAGCAAATATAAATAAATAAAACAGCTTAGTGATGCCTTGGAGACAAGTCAACATCAAATCACTTAAAGAGGTATACAGCAATGGCTTCAGAAATATCCCCAAACAAGGAATTGGGTAGAAAACTCAGAAGAAACTGAAGAAAACTGCTAACACCTGAGAAGATACAAATGGTGAGAAGCAGTTGTGAATCAGCAATGCAGAACGAGGAATTGACCCAAGGAATGGGAGAGCTCAGTGCTTGAGCTCAGGAAGCTTCCTTGTAGAGCGGAGTGCCTCGAGACACTTCGACTGCTGGAGCAATGGAACTTTGGAACAAGTGCCCCTGCAAGGCAGACACATGTGTGAGGCCCAGGCCAAGAGGTCATAGGAAGCAGAAGCTGAAGACACCAGGAGGAGCACAAGAATCTGAGCTCCCTCCGTCTCAAAAGGTATGGTCATATCTTCAAGAGTGTTGAAGGGTGGAGCCATGGCCTTCGGTGTTTCAGAATTGTGGAGCTGCTCCTCAGATGGACATAGAAAATGGTGTGCCTAGAGCCAAGGGAGCAGAGTTGCTGTCCCAGAGAGCCTGGAAGCTGGAGCTGAAGCTCGGGTCCAGAAGTCCTCCGACAAATCTAAAGAGCATGGCCGGTGCCTACAGTCCGGATGGCAAAGCCATTGTGTAAAATGTCTCTGAGAACTGGAGATTAAAGTCAAGGCTTTGAGGGCTGATGTAATATGTTCTGCTGACTTGCTGGTTGCCTGCTGTCCTTTGTTTCCCTTCCAGTTTCCTCCCACTGGTAGTGGAAATGTCTAGCTTGTGCCTGTTCTGCCGTTGTTTCTTTGGAAGCAGATAGCCTGTATTCTAGGTGTCACACATGTAGAAGAATTTTTGTATTTGGGGCTTAGGTTTGATATAAGACTTTGGCTACAATAGTATGGGGCAGACAGGTTTTACATGTTGTGAAGATGTGATTTTTGGGAGGCCAAAGAGTAGAATATCCTAGATTCATCTGTGTTCCCGCTAAAAAATGTGTATAACAATTTGGCTGGGTCATGGTTCCCAATATTTCATGACTGTCCTCCATTTTGTGATTTTCCTATGCTATAAATCCTAATCTCTGCCTGTGGTTAATAAAATAGATTATGACAGAGAGGACTAAAGTGTCACTGTAAAACCCTTCCTAAGGTTACCTCCCTGCTCCAATGTAAAAGGAGTTTATCTGGAGTGTGACTGGCACCACTTTTTACTCTTTTATCCTACAAGCCATAAAAGGAAATGCAAGCAAACACTGAGTTCAGAACTTCACACCAGCAAGAAGGCAGCACCGGGAGCAGAGTGCATCCTTCAGACCTGACGTTCCTCTGATGAGACGCTGTAAAGCCAAAGAAAGAATGATGCAATGCAAGGACCTTCCTCCAGAGCTGACAGAAAGAGAGTGCTTCTCTTGGAGCTAGTACCCTGAATTTGGACTTCTAGTCTACTGGACTGTGTGAAAATAAACTTTCCTATGTTAAAGCCATCTACTTGTGATATTTCTATTAGAGCAGTATCTGATGACTAGGACATCTGGTACAAGACACTGAGTCTTGTCTTGCTAACATAACTGTCACTGATCTCATCCCATTATTATTATGTTTTAATGAGCTCTCCATACTGGTACACGTATTTTGAAGAATGCAATTCAACTATAACACTGAAAATCAAAAAAACAAATCGTCTGCCACAGAGTTGATACCAACTCATAATGACCCTATAGACAGAATAGAACTGCCCCATAGTGTTTTCAAGGTGTACCTAGAGGATTGGAACTGCTGACCTTCTGGTTAGCAGCTGCAGCACTTAGCCACTATGCTACCATGGTTTCCCATGACACTGAACAGGTCCATAAATCCTGGTGGTGACATGATTAAGATTTTGATGACTAATCAAGAGGACAGTTGTTCAAATCCATCAAATGCTATGGGCGGTTGCTATGACTCAGAAACGACTTACCAGCAATGAGACTTTTGGTATTCCACTGCAGAGATTACTTGTATCTCTATAAGACTCGACAGCACTTGGCTCATAAGATGAAATTCTACCTTTTATTAAAAAATCTACAGTTGAAGCCTAGAAGTCTAAAGCAAACTAAGAACATTGTTAGATTACTGAACCTTACATTAACTTCACCGAAAGAATCTAGTCCTTGTCTTTGGTTCATGAAAGAATGCAGCTGCATAGCTAGTACTCTATAAAATAATTCTGAAAAGTAAAAACCTCAAAGAAATAAAGAAATTTGACACTTGATACTTACAGATGTTGGAACAATAGCCATCGGAACCCGGACGTATGACCATGACAAGAAAAACATTGGTGCAGATCTGGATTCTTCATATTCCCAGAAAATAAAAGTTTGTCCCTTCTGTTGGGCAAAGCAGTAACAAAATGTGACTGTTGTTGAGGCTACAGCCCTAGTAGTGTAGTGGCTAAGTGCTACATCTGATAGCCAGAAGGTCAGCAATTTGAATCTACCAGATGCTGCTTGAAAACTCTGTGGAGCAGTTCTACTCCACCCCATAGGGTCATTATGAGTCAGGATTAACTCAGTGGCTCTGAGTTTGGTTTGAGGTTTTTTTTTTTTTTTTTTTTTGAAACCAGTATACTTTCCTATTATTGTACCAAGAAAGTTTGGACCAAGGCTACTTTCCTGTCTCTGTGTTAAATAATGCTAGTACACGGCATATTGAGCATATGTAAAAATAATTTAGCTTCTTGCTCTGTCAAATGTCAACTTGTCATAGATAAGGCTATAATCTAACTAAAACAGTTTTCTTGTCAAGATTGTTGTTGTTACCGGCTGTGGTGTTGATTCCTCTTCAGGAGTAGCAGCCTGCTTACCAATATTCACTTCAAGACACTTATTTCTCTGTACTCAGCAATGCAAAGTTACTATAATTGTTAATCTAATTCAAATCAGTTCCCTGCCTTGCAAGACCACATTGATATGAAGCTCAGTCCTAATATACATCTTCCCTTGTCTGAGACATACTCAGTCCCTGTCAAAACAGTGCTCTCCTTTACTGTAATAAGACTGAGAAACTCAGGTTTGTTTTCTTAAAATCAGCCTTAATTTTTCTCATGGGCATTTTGAGAAGTAGACAGCTTGACAGAAGCAAGTTAACTTCCTTTAATTTCTTTTCCTAACCTTATGTACTAAAACATATTGGTTATATTGTGAAAAGTACTCTCTCGGGTTTCTTTAATGTAACTTTAGATAATACAAGGTCCATTCTTATTTCTTGATTTGCCAAATTCAGTATCTTTAGAAACTCCATTTAAGGAAGACATGGAGGCAAGTACGTAGGTACTTCCCTATTTACATTTCCTATTTTTAACATTCCAAATTTACCAGCATTTTTAATCCTTATCTACCTGCGGTTGTGAACGCCTTATTTTGGAATGAAATCCTTATTTGCAGTGAATAAAATCACTTTACCATGGTTTTCCCAGTGTATGTTAGATGGGTGAGTGTTTCAAATTTAGAATAATTTTAATGTACAATAATATTTCTTTTACCTTTATACTCAACTCTTTCATTGGGGAATCTTGATACTATTCCATTTTTTTTTAGACTATTAGCTATTATTGCCTTTGGACTTGAATGACATAAACATTGCCACGTTGCTCCTTATTTTTCTCAGAACTTTGTGGGATTTTTTTCTATCACATTCTGGCAATGGATGTGTCAGTGTAAAATGTCTGGAAGCCTGGGACCAGCCTGATGATGTTTTTAACCTTCATTTGTGAGGGACATGATATTTATGCTAAGATGTCTGAAAAACTCTTTATCTTTGAAGTTCAGTAACTTCATTAGCATATGTCTGGATATTTATTGTCCTGTATCAATTCTTTTCATGAAACACTGTGCCCTTTCAATTAACAGATTTGTTTTCTCCTTTCCCTTTGAAAAAGGGCTGCAATACCAAACGAATATTTTTCTGTTCTATTTTAATTTTTTTTCTGTTCCCCACACCAAAGAGTGGAATTATTTCTATCTACAACTTATTTTATAATATATATTTTACCTTTTCTTCTCTCTTGCATATTTAATTTCTCTACATTTTTCTGCATTCAAAATGATTTTCTTAGACTTTCCTGTAAGTCAATGATGCAGTTTTTAATTATGTGTTTACTTCTCTTTTTGACTGCTATTTGTCATTTATTTTGGTTCTTAATAAATTCTTTCCAATATAGTCTCACTTCTTATGTAATGTTTTCAACAATTCACTTTAAAAAAAAAAACTTATTTAATAGGATCATGCTTTCATTAACAGCTGTCCAGGTAAATTGTTTTTGTTGTTTGTTAGAGCGATAGTTCTTTCTAGAATAGGTTATTTGACTGTGTTTTGCAAACCGCAATCTCTTCAGCTCTCCCTTCTTTCTTCCTGATGCACATCCGTCACTGTCATATTCCTGTCCTCCTTCTAGTCCTTTCTTTGCATCCTTTCTTTTGCTTTTTTTCTCATCTTGCTTGTTTCCATTCCGTGTCTTCCTTCTTTTTCCTTTCACTGTGGGCTTATGTCATACTCACTCTATTTATTCTTGTGCATAGTTAATGCAAGTTTGTTTGTTAAGATTTCCTGTTTGCCTTGGTATGGAGTGGATTAATTCTTCATGACAGTGTTCCACTCATTCTAAGATATGATTGATTTATTCTCACAGATAACACATAAGAGCCATTATTAGTCCTATCACCTGAAGAAATGAGCAGGAAAGGATGTCACAACACCTCTGTACTATGCACTTGCAACTGGTTAGACCTAGGCTCTGCCTTCCTGTGTGCTGAATGATAATTCAAATAATACAATAACAATAGTAGTTTCTATAATGGTTCACATCTATGCAGGTTTGCAGTACTAACTCAAGTCTATTCTCTTCCCTTGAGACTGAGGAAGTTTCTCTGAAGGAAAAATCAATTAGGTGACAACTATGTTAGCTAACAAAGGTGAGAGATCAAGTACAATGAGGAATAAGAATTGACCATTGTATTTAGCTAGGTAGATTTCACTCGTCACCTTGACAGAGGAATTTTCTTGCATCTTCTTCTCCCTGCAACACTTGGATTATAGGTCACTAAGAATCTTCTTGTTTTTCATAACTCTTTGACCAACACTTCTCAATCTTCTTTGCTGAATCTTCCTCTTCTCCACCATCTCTTAAATTTCGGGAACCTCATCACTTCGTCCTGGGACCTCTTCTTTAGTGACACACAATCTCTTTGGCGATCTTATAAAGTCATGTGACTTCAAACACTGTTCTTGTCGGACTGCAAATACTCATCTCTAACTTAAATTTATCCCATAGACTCCAGACTCATGAGACAGTAATGATCAATTGCTATACTAAAACTCCATTTAAATACTTAGTAGGTATCTAACGATATGTCCATTAATTACCTAATAATGATAAATTCAAAGCTTGTAAGTTTCAAACTGCTTCCTTTATAATTTTCTACTGTAATAAATAGTGATGTTAAATGTCAGACTGTATAGTTCAGAAACCTCATAGTTATCCATTTTTTTCTCATACCTCGTATCAAAATTATCAGCAACTCCCGTCAATTGTTAAAGTATATCTAGCACTTAACTAACGCTTATTGCCTCTGTTACTATATACTGATCCAAGCCTCCTAACTCATCTCTATACTTTCACCATCTCTATTCTCTACTTGCTGTATTCTGTGCTCAGTGCAGGTGCCCAAATTCTCCTAACAAAACATATCAAGTTGTGCTGCTTAAAACTTTCCAATGGCTTTGCAACTTAAATTTCATGATTTTTAATGATTCACATTTAAACCTGGTCTCCTATTACGTTTCTGTCTTAATTTCTTATTCTCCACTTGCCCATCTGTTTACCCTAGTCCAAAACAAAACAAAAACAAACTCCCTTTGGTTTCCAACTCACAGTTACGCTGTGTATGTTGTAGTAAAACTGCTCCATAAGATTTTCTTGGCTATAAAGAAACAGATTGCCAGAACTGTCTGCCACACTGCTGCTGGATATTTTTGAACCATCAAACTTTAGATTGGTAGTCAAGGGCAAACCATTGCTCTAAGTTGTAGTTGACGTGATGCCCGTTGGGTTTGGTTTTGGCTTAGACTTAATATTATTTTTTTGAATTAGGCTTCTGCCTCAGGGCCTTCCCACTTGCCGTTTCTTCTCCTTGGAATACTCTTCCTCCAGATATCTGCATGACCTGCTGCCTTACTTCTTGTGGCTTTCTTTTAACATACTATATGCAAAACTGTAAGCTTTGAGCCTACTCCTTCTTAGATGCCAGTGCTCCTTATCCCTTTTCTTTGCTCTATTTCCTATACATCTATTGTATCTGAGACACTATGTATTTGTTTGTTTTACTTGTGGCCTCTCTCTTCTTACTAGAACATAAGCTCCATTAGTACAGAATTATTTGTTGTCTTTGCCTTTGTTTCTCCTCTTCATGGTTCATAGCAGATAATAATTATTTGTTCAGTGCATCTGCAACTCAGAAAAACTCATCCTTAATTCCATTTTCCATCCTTACCTCTAATTCCTCACTCCTACCACTGCTTTTACCCTCAGCATATCTTCAGACAAAGGAACCAGTTATAAAAATGACTATTGGTGGATTTTATTTTATTTTTTCCTTTATTTTGTGACTAGGTGAGTCACATTTTCAGCTGGGAGTTAATGATTAAGTGCGACTATTTCTCTCTCACCTCTTGATTGCTTTCCAGGCCTTCAAACCAGAATATTTGGCTTTTCTTCCAGTTATATAACATTCTGTCAGCTCTCAAGGGCAATGACTTTGGTCTATTTTGTAACCTCTTGTATCTGATATATTTGGCTCAGTGGCTGGCGCATAGTAGGTGCTACATAAGTATTAGCTGAATGAACCGATGGAAGTTAGAAAATTTTCATCCACCTATGCATGTATCACCCCTTCTGTGTATCCTTTAAATGCTCTATTAGTTTTACTTACTGTAAATCGTCTTTAATATTCACATTGTGAAAATAGTTAATTACATTAAGAAAAGTGAAAATTGCAGGAAAGAAGAAATTGTGTTAATTGGTCTTGTAATTGACATTTTATAAAAGCCAATTCAAGCCTGAAATATCCCAAGGTTGCTTTTTAGTTGAAAATTTGTATAAAATAATCATTAATGGAATTTATCTAAAAGATATTCAGGTCTGTAAAATGTTGTGTTTACTTTCTCTAGTGTGTATTTTATCTTATAGAAAGCCATCTCTCTACTGAAAAATGAGTTTTTTAATTGAGTGTTCTCCTATTTCTGAATCTTTGTTCTTTGCAGAGTATAATTCAGGTCCACTCCTCATTTTGTCTCTCCATTCTCTAGGTTTTCCTCTGGAGTTAATTGGATCTCTTCCTGGTTGACAAATAGATAGACTGCTGAGACAATGTGCAAGTGCATGTAGTAGCTATTAAGGATATCACCGTTGTCATTTATAACAATTTAATACCCACTTTCTGTGGGAAGTATAGGGAAGAATTAACTAATGAATAGCACAGTATATTGTAAAAGTGTTACAAGTTAGAATTGACTCAACTGAAAAATATGTTTTCAGAATATATACTGAGGCACCATTGATCCATAACTTACTGAGATTCATTGACTTACCTTTTTTTGTTGTTTGGCATTTTACAAAACTTTGCAAAAACATATCACTCAGTAGTTTAAAATTTAAAACTATAGTCAACTAAGAGAGTTACATATGTCATAATGTTTGTAAACATTGTATCAGCTTTAAAGTGCATTATATGGAGATTCATAAGTCAGAGAGCATCTTCAAGGATAATTATAGAATGAGAAGCATTGATAAAGGGATAGAAATATCCTTGTCTAACAACTTCTCATCTCACATATTGTTCAGGGTGCTATTCAAAATCAAATATTAAATAATGGAAATGGAATATAAAAAATGAAATATTCCAAATTTCTAAGTAAGTCAAGAGAAGAATGTTTATACACGGTGTAGTGGTCAGGATTATGTCAACTCATCTACTCCATGTTTGGCTGCTGTATCAAGTGGCAGGGAGTGACGTGTGGTGGCTTCCCGCCCCTCAGCTCTCATCTCTCACCTTCCACCACGTGCTGCTGGTCTGCTCACATAGCCAGCAGCTCCTGCTCTCTTCTGGCTTCTGGTTCTGGACCTGAACCAGCAGCTGTTGGATTCACCAACCCTTATAGCCAGCACTTGAGAGTCCTGTTCCATGACCTGCCAATCCTGGGTTCGCCAGCCTCTCCTGCTCCGTTTAGCCACCAGCTTGGGATCTGCCAAACCACAAAACCGGTGATCTAGAACTCTGGTTTCTGAACTGCTGACCTTGGGTTCACCGGCTCCCATAGCCATGTGAGGCTTGTGCCAGGACTTAACTTGGGATGTTCAACTTCTCCAATTGTGTGAGCTGTTTCCTTTATATACAAATCTTTCTTTGCACACATATGTGTTACTGATTTTGCTTCCCTGTAAAACCCAGCCTAAGATACATGGTTTTGATAATTTGTGTTTTCTTCAATTGAAGTATTTCTAGAAAAGACATGGTAAGTATTTGTAAGCCAGCCAAGTGCCGTTGAGTCAGATCTGAAGCTTTCATATTTTATAACTGCTATTTCCCTGTTACTAGATTAGGTATGAGGGATAAACTGATGACATACCCATTATTTTTCACATTTGAAGTTCAGAACCATTGAAGTAATGGATCTAATAATTATTTGTAGTGTGGTTGTGACTTTTTCAGATAAGATACATATTTGTGGGAAATTACCATGCACAGGCATGTGTACATACTCGCGCACATACACAAACACATATACAGATGAGGGTATTAGTATATTCTCTTTTTAAGCAGCTCTAATAAAATTCAAGCTGGTCACACAATCCAGGAACGGGAGTGTTAACATTTCCAGAGACCATAAAAGGGGTAAGCAGCTGCTGAAGACGTGGTCTGTTCTTTAGAGTGACTGTCTCACCAGATCTGAAAGCTCATTCTTCTCTGACAATTTCAGTTTATAATAGGGATTTTATCAACATTCTTAAAAATATGTATATATCTTATGAATAAATCATCAGGTCTCATTTAATTTTTTTTAAACATAACTTCCCCTTGACTCAAACTCTGCAATACCAAGACTACATTTCTTTTGGAGGGGCAAAATCAGTAACCAAGTGTTCCTGACAAATGTTGTTGTAGATTGCATCTTCACAACAATTAATTCACCTGTAACTTGGGCATTCTAATACTGAGTTTGTGTACAAAGACAAGGATCACAAGTTAGTCTTTTTATAATGGCATATTTGATTTTTGAAAGTGTTAAGACTCTTTTACGGATTGCGTTGTGTCCCCCTAAAATATAGGTTACAAATTCTAATCTCTATGTCTATGGTTATAATCCCATTTGAGGGTGGGTTGTCTTTGTTATGCTATTGAGGCAAAGTTAGTGCTGTTGATGTCTTGAGTTAGTCTCTTACCACGTATAAAAGGAGCAGCTTAAAAGAAGAGGTACAGAAATGGTGAAAACAGATACCAAGTCACATAGAGATCTCCAAGGAACAGAAAAGATGAAGTAGCTGAGGAGACAAGAACTTCACCCCAGAGCTAGCAGACATAGAAACTGCTTTCCTAGAGCCAGCACCCTAATTATGGACTTCTAGCCTCCTAAATTGTGAGAAAATAAATTTCTGCCTATTAAAGCACCCATTTGTGGTATTTCTATCATAGCAGTACTAAGTAAGACTAGGCCTCAGTGTGCAGTGTAAGTAGTTTGTGGTGACACCAAAAGGAGTCCTGCTGGTGTGGTAGTTAACGTGGTCCACTCTAATTGAAAGGTCAGCAGTTCAAAACCATCAGCATCTCTGTGGGAGAAAGATGTGGCAGTTTGCTTCCTTCATTATTTAAAAACTTAGAAACCCAATGGTGTTGCTCTGAGTTGGAATCAGCTTAATGGCAGTGGGTTTGCATTTGATTGTTGATACAAACAGTTAAGTTCTCAACTCCTACCTGAAAGGTAGCTTGTGGTTGAAACAATTCTGGGGATGCCACTAAAAGTAGGCCTATGGATCCGCTTCCAGAAGGTCTCAGCTTTAAGAACCTTATGGAACACTGCATACATGAGGTCTCCATGAATCAGAAGTAACTAGATAGCAACTGGCAACAAAAACAGTATGCAATCTAAATTTATTATTTCTGTGTTCTAGGCAATTGTTTATCCCTCAGTCTAAAATTATACCTTAGTTTGGGTCTCAGGACAATAGAGAGCGATTTATACTGTGTAGTAATGTTTACACCCACAAAGGAAACAAGTTGAAGGAAGACAGAAGGTATTTATGACCACAAAGACTTGATAATTGATTCCTACCTTAATAGTTATAGGAAAAAAGATTAATTGCATGGTTAATGTTGGCCTCGCCTTTTAAGATCTCTGAAGACTAACAATGTGGTAGTCAGATAATCTGCATCTGTTGCTACTCCGGCCAAGTTGCTTTTGGAAACTTACTACAACCTTTTAGTTTGTGTGTGTGTGTGTGTCTGGTGCAAATACATAAGCTATCTGAAATGTTGTGACCACAGTATAATTCATTACTGGATCAACCATTTCCACTACACAATTTTTCAATTTTTCTATTACATAGTGTTTGAAGGACAATGTCAAAACTTGTCATAAATGGTCCTCTATTACAGGATGTGTCTGACTCTTCTACCAGTTGTCAGGTGTCTTTCAGATACATGTGTTAGTTATATATTTCTATGTAACAAATTACCTCCACATTTATTAGCTTAAAACCACATGCATTTATTATGTCACACAATTTTAGGGTTAAGAATCCAGTGAATTGGTTGTAGTGACGAGGTCAGCTGAGGCTGCAGTCATCTGAAAGCTTCACTGGGATCAGCTTCCAAGCTCACTCACATGGCCTTTGGTCTCAGTTCCTTGCCACATGGCCTTCTCCGTAAGACTGCTCTCACACAAGTGGATGGTTCAATACAGAGGGAGAGATCACTGCAAAAGCCAATTGCCTTGTATGTCTTAGAGTCAGTCATATGTCATCACTTCTGCATTATTCTGTTTGTTAGAAATGAGTCACCAAGTCAGCTCACACACTAGAAAAGATGACTGTAGTGTTAACTGTTGAAGGGAGGAGTTTTTCTTAGAAATTCTAAACATATGTGAAACTACAAAAATCATTTCTTATTGTGTTCTCAAAGCAACTAATCACCTTTCCATACTCAATTATTGCCTCTTGATTGGAGTTCATTTCCATTAAATTTATCCAACTAAATTTCATTACCAAAAAAAAAGAAAACAAAAGACATTGCTGTCCAGTTTATTTTGACTCACAATGGTCCTGTAGGGGCGAGTAGAACTGCCCTATAGAGTGTCCAAGGAGCAGCTGATGGAGCTGAACTATCAGCCTTTTAATTAGCAGCCAAGCACTTAGCCGTTGTACTACTAGGAATCCTAAATATCACAAGACAGTGAAAGAATTTTTTGATGTTATTGGTATATTTTCTTCATTGTCTTATACATAGGATGAAATCAAATTTAGATCTAATTAAGTTATAATTTCATTAACACAATCAATATAAATCCTAGCAAAAGATATTTGTTTCTTCTCTATTCAACACAAGAATTTTTAACCACTTGTTATAAATGTGTAAGTAGACCATTATAAAAACATGAAGAAGATTTAACTTTTTATAGCAATGTCATGATAACATCATGATAAACAGGGAAAGACTGAGGTTGTCAAAGACTTCATTTTACTTGGTTTCACAATCAACACCCACAGAAGTAGCAGTCAGGACAACAAAAGACTCATTTCATTGGGGAAATCTGCTTCAAAAGACCTCTTCAGAATGTTAAAATGTAAAGATGTCACCTTGAATGCTAAGTGTGCCTGACCCAAGCTGTGGTATTTTCAGTTGCATCACATGTGTGTGAAAGCTGGACAGTGAATAAGGAAGACAAAAGAATTGATGACTTTGAATTGCAGTGTTGGAGAAGTTTGTTGAATAGATCATGGACTGCCCAAAGTACAAACAGCTCTATCCTGGAGTAAGTGCTCCTTGGAAGCAAGAATAGCTAGACAATGTCTTAGATAGTTTGGACACGTTTTCAGGAAGGATCAGTCCCTAGAGAAAGTTATTCTTGGTAGAGAATCAGCAAAAAGGAAGAAGATCCTCAAGAAAATGGATTGACACAGTGACTATGACAATGGCCTTAAGCATATAAACAATTGTGGGGATGGAGGAGGACTGGGCAGTGTTTTGATCTGTCCTGCATAGGGTCACTGTGAGTCAGAACTGACCTGAGTGCACCTAACAACAACAACAACAACACAGATTAAAGTATGATATTCCAGGTAATGACTTCATTGAGACTTCTAATCTCTGAAGACACAAATCTGTATACATTACTTTCTAATTGTAATATATGGAATGCTTAAAAGTGGTGCTTTAGTCATCTGATACTGCTCCAACAGAAAATACCACAAGCAGAAGACTTCATGAAGATAAACTTTCATTGTCACAGTCCAGTAAGCCACAAATCCCTTTACAAGTTACAAGTCCATTCAACAAGAGAAGTTATCACAGTCCAGTGGACTGAGACCAAATTCTAGAAGAGCATCTTGGCACGGGAACCTCTGGTCCAAAGGATGTGCTCTGCTCTCAATGCTGTTCTCTTGGTGGTATGAGTTTCCCAACTTCCTCTGCTCACTTCTCTCCCTTATATTTCACAAGTTTGTACCTTAAGTCCTGCCTCACCAGCGCAACTACTGCCCATTCTCTGTCATCAATATCACAGAGGCAGGATTCACAACACATGGGAGGAATGGCACCGTATAAGGACTTATAGCCGAGTCAAATCAACACATACATTTTGGAGGGGACACAATTCAATCCATGACAGATGGTTTGTAAATTTTTGAGGGCAAGGATCCTAAAAACACATAGCCAGTTCCAGAGCAAACTCTAGGTATGGCTCTTAAAGGTAGACATCTACTGGCATGTACCAGTTATTAGTCAAGTTTTACATAGGTGAAACTTTTCTCATAAGAAAACCACTGAAATAAAGTTCTGAAGGTACAATTTTAAGTAAGTGCTTTGTGTCAGAAAAAAAATTAAACTGCCTTACCTTTGAGTCAAATTCAACTCATAGTGACCCCGTAGGATAGAGTAGAACAGTCCACAGAGGGTTTCCAAGGAGCACCCGATAGATTCTAAATGTCAACCTTTTGGTTAGCAGCTGAACCTTGACCATCACTCTATCAAGTTTTTCATTTTCTGAGAGTTCCTGTGTTAGCAACATGTTCCAGGGTGTTTTCACTACAAAATGTCCATTGGGGCAATAAAAAGTAACTTATTTTATACCTGTGAGAACTTTGTGGGTTGTTGTTACAGGTATCCTGAAAACCCTGCTGAATAATGTTATGATAGTTTCTACTTTCCTTCCTTATATCTTTAGTGATACATTCTTTCTGAACACCTAGCATAAACAGATGAATCACATGATAGCCCAACACCGCAGTTTCATTTGCCCAGGCTTTCCTAATACCATCCCTATGTGATTTCTTTTTGACAAAAACAAAAATACTGTTTTTCCTTCCTTTTTTTTTCATTAACAAATAATTCATATGGTTAAGGATACATGTGTTGCTAGGTGGTTTCCTGAGTAGATTTAGTAGCATTTAAGCTTTCTTTCAGAGCAGAGGCTGAGCTACTTGTGAAAACACTCATTGTGAATGTTTTTTTTTTGTTTTTTGTTTCTTTGTCTTACTATGGGTTAAAGTCCCCCCCGCTTTAGTGTAAATTTGTTGTGAAAACTAAAAAACATTTTTTTTTGCCACTGTAATTGGAGCTAAAACATTTGAACATCACAGGTATAAAAAGTAAATAGTTTATTCCTAAACAGACAGCACCAATTAAGAAAGATAATTTCAAAAATCACTCATTAAATTTCACCCCAACAAGATTGTCCATGATCCAAAAAACACAAAACAAAAGCAAATGCTGGAGAGGCTGTGGAGAAAGTGGAACCCTCCTACACTGTTGGTGGGGTGCAGAATGGTCCAGCTTTTTTAGTAAGCAGTCTGGCACTTCCTTAAAAAAATGGATATTGATATACCATTTGATCCAGTAATTCCACTACTTGAAATATATCCTACAGAATCAAGGCCTTTCACACCAACAGACATATGCACAAGAATATTTATCGCAGCACAGTCCACGATAGCAAACAGATGGAATCAATGCAGATGCCCAACAACAGAAGAATGGATAGGTAAACTACGGTACATATACTCAATGGAGCACTATGCAATGATAAAGAATAACGATGATTCCAGGAAACATGTCATAACCTGGTTTCAACTGGAAGACATTATATTGAGTGAAGGTAGTCAGCGACAAAGGGACAAATACTGTATGAGACCTCTACAATAAGATCTCAAAACAGTCTTGTGTATAGAAGAAAAGACTCTTTGATAGCTGCAAAGGAGGGGAGGGAGGGGCGGCGACGGGGGGGAGGGTTTAGATTAGATAGCCAAAGCCAAAGCCAAGTGCAGTCGTGTCAGATCTGATTTGATTAGATAGTTGCTAGAAATCTAGTTGGGAGAAATCAGTGATAGCACACATTAGAAACAAGAACAACATTAAGTGGACTTCAGCATAACTTGAGTACTCCTTCTGTCTCAACTTGAGATTGCAAGGATAGAGTAGCTAGGACAGGGGGCACAAGACCATGCTCTTAGGTGAAATCCAGGCCAATTGGCACAACTAGCGTTTGCCAAGAGAGCTCTCTGCACCCCACATTGGTGAGTGGCATCTGATGTCTTAAAAGCTGCCAAGCTGCCATCCAAGGGCACAGCAAATGGTCCCAACTCAGCCAGAATGGATGCTCACCGAGGACCAAAATGACATGGCGGAAAGACAACCCAGAAGATAGAGAGACCCACATGAGTGGGTGCCTACATCGACTTGGGACCGGAAGAACCAGAAGGTGCCTGGCCACCACCAGTGATAGCCGCAATGGAGCTCACTAAGTTGAATCTCACTGGCAACACAAGAATAAAAAGGGGTTCATCCTGAGATCTCCACTAATAGACCTCAACTGATGGTCCAGCAGTTTCAGGGTTCCCCTGGGAGCATGGTCTCTGGCCCTGATGCTGCCCTTGCCCATAAGTCACAACAAAGATCCACTCTTTGGACACGAATGAATTGGACTTGGCAATGCAGAGTGACCATATATCAGATGCACTTTATGGTTCTATACATCTATAGGATATCAGCCTGCTGACCTCTGGTTGGAGGAAGGAGAGTGGTTGGAGAGGACGGGAAAGGAGACTGTTGGGAGGATGAGACATGTATGGAGCAGAGAGGAACAGTGTGCTGTCACCGGACAGGGAGAGCAGTGGAAGCTGCATATAGGTGGGCATGTAAATTTATATGGTAATATACATTTTCACTCAGTAATATCAAATAAAAAAAATGAAAATAGAAAAAAAGGTAAAATAAAAAAAAAAGCTGATACTATATAATCAATTCTCACTAATAGCAGTCTTAGAGGATTGAGAACTTCTCTACAAAATTTCCAAGGAGCAGCAGATGTGTTTGAACAACTGACCTTTGGTTAGCAGTGCTTCTCTTAACTGCGCACCACCAAGGCTCTTTAACTTTTAGTAAGTTGCTCCAAACTCTGTTTTTTGACTCTGTTTTGAACCTCGTACCATAATGAAGAGCAAATACTGAAAATACTAACTTGGAGGTTCACGTACTTGGCCATCACCTCTTTCACATGATGTGTACTTTCAATCTGTTTCTTATTTATTTATTTGATAAGTTCCAACTATAGATATAGATTTCAAGGTTCTGGCCATGGCTCAACTAGCTTTAAGGCAATATAATATATAGTAATAGATGAAAAATGTAAAGACCCTTTGCTATGCAGGAAATAAGTCATCTTTCAGGCTGGGACAGGGGAAAAAAAAAGAAACTGGTTAAAACTCAAAATAGGACAGTGATTTAAAAGGGTTCGTTTTGTAGTCTCTGGCTATCAAATTTTCTTAATGGGTATAGGAAAACTAAGTGAAATGAAAAAAATAGATGTAAATGTGGTCTATAAACAGAAATCTATTTCTGAATATTTAGGTTGTTGTTGTTAGGTACTGTCAAGTCAGTTCTGACTCGTAGTGATGCCGTGAACAACACAATGAAACAATGTCTGATCCTGCACAATGACCACAATCATTTTTATGCTTAAATCTATTGTTGCAGCCACTGTGTCACTCCATCTTGTTGAGGGCCTTCCTCTTTTTTCACGGACCCTCTACTTTACTGAGCATGATGTCCTTCTCCAGGACTGAGTCCTCCTAACAACACACCCAAAGCATGTAACATGCAATCTTCTCACCCTTACTCCCAAGAAGCACTCTGATGGTCTCTCTCTCTGAACATAACTGTTCATTCTTTTGGCAGTCAATGGTGTATTCAATATTCTTCTCCAACAACACAATTCAAAGGCATCAATTCTTCTATCATTCATTGTTCATCTTTTGCATGTATATGATGTAATTGAAAATACCCTGGCTTAGGCCAGGTGCACCCTAGTCTTCAAGGTCACATCTTTACTTTTCAACTCTTTGAAGAGATGTTTTGAAATAGACTTTCCCAATGCAATGTATCTTTTGATGTCTTAACTGATGCTCCTGTGGCAGTTGATTGTGGAACCAAATAAAATGACATCCTTGACAACCTCAATCCTTTCTCCATTTATCGTATTGTTGCTTACTGGTCCAGTTGTGAGGATTTTTGATTTCTTGACGTTGAAGTGCAATCCACACTGAAGACTTTGAGCTTTGATTTTCTTCAGTGTTTCAAATCTTCTTCACTTCCACCAGGCTAGTTTGTGTCATCTGCGTGATGCGGTCTGTTAAGGAGTCTTCCTCCAGTCCCAATGCCTTATTCTTCATGTAGGCCAGCTTCAGGGATTATTTGCACAGCATACAGATTGAAAAGTTGCGGTGAAAGGATATAACCCTGACACACACCTTTTCTGACTGTAAACCACACAGTTTCTCCTTGTTATATTCTCAAGACGGCCTCTTGACACATGTACAGAGTTCTCCTGTGTACAACGGAGTGTTCTTGAATTCATGTTCCCCAAAGACTAGGAAGAAGGGGCTGGCACTCTGCTTCTGAAAATAATTGGCCAATGAAAACCTTAGGAATAGCAGCAGAATATTTAGGAGAACATCATAAATTTATAAAATGCAAGTTTTTTTTCAATACCTGCCCTGAGGAAAGAAAATACTAAAATGGAAATGAAAAAAAAAGGGGGGGGTATGATTTAACAAAGAAACAGGATGGAAAACTTTCATTTTATTTCACCTGATCCACAGACTCAACATTGAAGGAATTCTTGTAAGAACAAAGAGAGATAAAATGAAATATTGGATGGATTTGTCCATGGGACATATAGACATGGAAAGGAAAATGTGTACTGTAAGCAAAATAATTATTTAAGGACAAGCAAATTAAGATATTAAAGGAAGATTAGGTAACAGTGTGAGGTACATGCCCAAGGTAATACCTTGCTGTAATCCCAAGGATTCCTATTACGAGTTCAGTACTACCAATCTGTCTTCAGAAAAGTACTGAATATAATCCTTCAGCTGGGGCTCAGGTGCTCTATGACTGAGAGTAGAAAAATAAGGATACCATTTGACTCGACAGCACTTGGCTTTTGTTTTATAAATGCTGCTTCAATTATGGTGTTGGTTATATACTTCATAATTATGATACTTGTCTATGGCTGTGCTATTTTCATGTGTCCTAATGATTCTTCAAAGCTTGTAAAGTTTGAATACATCTTTGTCGTCAATACATCTTTGCAAGATCAACATCAATTTCAATGTCTGATAACAGGCTCTATGTGTTGAAAAAACAGCATGTTTATGATGTGAACGAGCTTTATGGAGAAAAAGAATAAAAACATAAATGAGAGGAGATTTTTAAGGATTGTAATTATGAGAATGTTTTAATATGAAGACTCATTTTTCAGTAATGGAACTTTGAATTTTTCATGGGCTTTCTCTTGAAAAAAATAAAACCAAGAATTCTTGAGGGAAAAGGGATTTAATAATGTGATAAGAGAAAGAAAGTTCATATTGTGTTTCCATACTAGACCTTTTCCCTTCCAAAGAGAAAGCAGTTTCATTGGCAATATTCTGGGACACTAATGAGCCCCAATTACTGGCCTTTCACTAACCGTATTCTTTTCAAGATCTCTGGGGACAAGATAGTCTGCATCTGCTTCTGCTCTGCTGGGCCAGTATTTCATTGCTGAAGCTGTACATCCCTGGGTAATTAAATTGGGAACACACTAAAATTTTAGTCTATGTGTGTGTGTGTTCTCTCATGCATGCGCGGGCACCTCCAACAGACACAAAACCTACCTGAAGTACTGTAGATGTAGTACCACTCCTTACTGGATTCGTTATGTCTGTTACACAATTTCCCCTATAAAAATTAACATAAAGTGTTTGAACTTTACCTAAATACCAAACCCCCCCCCCCAAAACAAAGACAAAACCATTGTCATCAAGTCAATTCAAACTCACAGTAGCCCTATAGGACAGAGTAGAATTGCCCCATATAGTTTCCAAGGAGCACTTGGTGGATTCAAACTTCTGGCTTTTTCATTAGCAGCCATCATTCTTAATGAAGGTACTACCAGAATTTTTTTAAATGCAGGTGATTGAACATCAAGAATGTGTTTTAAGCAGAAGAGGCATATGATCTGATTTCTAGTTTTAAAAGGCTGCTTTAGATACTGGAAAGGGAAAACCAGGTGGAGGCACAAGTACAAGTAGAAAGACCAGTTAGGAGGCTATTGCAGTTTTCAAAACTAATTTTATTTCTTTCAGACACCTCAGATGAACGTCATAAAAATATAGAAGTCACAATATTAGGTCAGGCCCATGAAATCTCTAGCCACCTTGAAGCTTGCTGAAACATCAAAATGATGTTTTGCTGAATGATATCTTTATTCTCACAATCAGTCTAAATTAGAAGTACTTGAACTCTTTATCACGTGCCTATAGCTACAATTGCTCTGAATTTATCTAAATACTTTTGAAAAAGCAACTTGTATTTCCACAGAATATTAAACTATGCAATTGAAAGTTATTGTAAGTACATAAAATTCAACATAGCTTATTTTAATAATGTTTCTTTAACTTTCTCTAAAGTTTCTTTAGGAAATTTGAAGATACACTAGTAAACTTCATTGCATTACTTGAGATGTCAGTGCATCAATTTGCAGCTTATATTGCCTTGCCTGCATTTTTTTATCATTTTATATATAGAGTCAGATCCCACTTGACGGCACTTGCCTTGGCTGGCATACATATATTAAGTATATTCTCTTCATCATCTCTCTTATCTTTCTTCATCATCCCTAAGAGAAGAGTCTCTCTTTCTCTCTCTGTATAGCGCAAATCAATTTCTTAAATTTTGTGCAGGTATTTTAATTTTTGATTATTTACTCATTTTAAAAGTGCATAAAAATACTTCCTTTACAGTAGTTGCTAAGTGCTTTAAAAATGTAATCTTGGTTTCATTGTAACATCTTCATCAGGCTGGTGCTGTTAATACCATTTTATACATGACAAGGCTGAGGCAGAAAAAGAGAAGTAAAATACTACCAGTGCCACAAAAACTGGTAATGGCAGGCCAAGATATACATTTGAAGTCAGGCTTCAAATTTCATGTTCTTAGCAATTACTTTATGCCTTCATAACTAGACTTTTCCAAATTCACTGTATCTGTCTTCACATTTGTCTACTAGCAGTGTCCATGTGACTGTTGAAACATCATTTATAGGTAGGTAGATCCACGAACTCCCACTTGATTTACACACCTACCCAGAGTTATCTGTTACTTACTGGCTGTAATTGCCAGCAGTGTGACAAGAGATGAACTGGACTTGTTGTTCACCGAGCACAATCTCAAGAAGAAAGTATTCTTTCAATGATTTCAAAATATCATGTTCGCATCATGTTAAGTCTAAATTGCAGAGACATTAGAAGAATGTAAAGCTCAAATTTTCCAACAGGATGTTGAAACATCAGCGATTACGTTTGAGACTTGTGGAGAACACAGTCCAGAGGTTGTGTCTTTATGAAATAATTTCTCCTTCATTAACAAGCACTGTGGGTCCATTTTTCCTGACTACGAACATTGAAGAGTAAAACATACCTTTTGTTTTGCTGTGAATATGTTACAGGTATGCCATGAGACTTTGAGAGCTGAATGTTGTTTACAGTGATAAACAAGTCTTTTTTCATAGCTATTAATTATATGTAACTATAAGAGCTGAAACTTCTTTAAGCATGGTTTGTATGACGACCAGTAACTGTCATTCTGTGTGTGAGCCTTTCTGCATTTTGGTGTGTTAGGCCCACTGAACCTCTTCTTTGACCTGTTTGTTGAATCATTCCAATTAGTCTGATTACTTACTTTCTCACAATTCATTATCAGGGAATTGTTTCTTTTTCATACAGATATTAGTTTTTCACTTTTTCTTTCTTTTAAATACTGTTTTTTTTTCATATTTTCTCCTGCAAACATAGAGGATATGCATGCTTATTATACTATATATATATGCATTCTTATTATATTATATTTAAAGAATATGATTTTTTCTTTTATCATATATAAGCATAAATAATATTTTATATTTTAAAATTTATATGTTTTAGTTATTGAATTCAGTTATATTTACATTTCAACAATTTTATTCTGCTTACTATGTACTATAATCCCTTTAAGATTTCTAAAAGATGTTCTAGGAATATTCATGACCACTAGTCCCAGATATACAGCACAAATAAGATATAAACTATAACTAACAATGCAAAAAGTAACTAGATAACTGGTTGCTCCTAAAAATTAAGTATTTATGCTCATTAAAAGAGTTGAGAAAAAAAGCAAAAACAGATTCTATGGACTGGGAAAACAATTTTGGCTACAACATAACCACAAGTGTCTTTCTCTGAAACTTATAGATGCTACACCACCTCAACAACAACAAAAAAAATGGGTAAAGGACATGAACAAAAACTTTACCAAAGAAGACATTCAGTTGGATCATTAGCCATTAGGAAAATGCAAATCAGAACTACACTGAGATTTCTTCTCACCCCAACATTACTGGCACTCTCAAAACCAGCAAACGAACAACAAAAAACAGACAGTAGACAGAGAGAAAGCAACAAACATTGGCAGTTGTAGGGAGATTGGAACTCTTCTGTATTGCTGGTAGAAATGTAAAATGGTCCAACCACTATGGAAAATAATAGGATGCCTCCTTAAAAAGCTGGAAATAGAAATACCAGTCTATTCATCAATCCCATTCCTAGGAATATACCCTAGAAAATAAGAGCTGTAACACAAATGGATACATGCATACACATATTCATTGCAGCATTATTAATGAAAGCAAATAGATGGAAACAACAGTCTATTTGAATAGGCCAATTACAGTACATATACACAGCGGAATACTATGCAATAAAAAGAACAATGATGGATCTACCAAATGTCTCACCACATGAATGAATGTGGAGGTCATTATCTTGAATGAGATAAGTCAACCACACTAGTAAAATGACAAATATTCTATGAGATGACTGTTATAAAAACTCAAGAAAGGGTTACAAAAAGAAAGAAACAATCTTTGATAGGTATGAGGGAGAGCAGTGTTGGATAAAGGGACTCATTAACTTGATCTTAGATAAGTATTGACTTTGGTGAAGAGAAAGAGTGCACAGCATAAGGGAAGTCAATACAATTTGACCAAGGCAAAGTCATAAAAGATTAATAAAGCTAGAAAAGCCAAACTTACTACCCTCAAGTTGATTTTGATTCATAGTAACCTTATAGAACAAAGTAGAACTGTCCCATACAGTTTCCAAGGAGTGCCTGATGGATTTGAATTGCTGACCTTTGGCCAGCAGTTGTAGCTGTTAACCACTATGCAGCCAAGGTTTCCAGAAGCTTTATGGACACACTCAAAGACCCTGAGGGACTGAGTAACTGGACCTGAGGGCTGAGGATTACAGTTCAAAGGTCATCTACATTAACTGGCATAACAAAACTCTGAAAGAACTGTTCTACATCCAGTTTTGATGACTAGTGTTTGTTATCTTGAAAGCTTGTAAGTGGCCATCTAAGATATATCTACTGGCCTCATCCTGATGAAAGCAAAGGAGAGAGAAGAAAACCAAAAATATGAGAAAATATTAATCAGTCCAAGGGACTAACAGACCACAAGTATCACAGCCTCTCCCACACTGAGCCCAGAGGAACTAGACGGTGCTTGGCTGCCATCAACCACCACTCTGACAAGGATCACAACACAGGATTCTGACGGCCCACCATCCGGAAAAGCCCTTGTAGACAAAGTCACAAACTTCTGTAAATGACAGGCTGAAGCATCTCACCCGTGACATGTTTTTTAGCCTATTACTCCTGATAATATTTTGCTTCCTAATTAAATTTTCCTTAAAAAAGATACCCCCTCCCCTCCTAATATGAGGATTAAGAAGGATGCCTTCTAAGAGGGGCTTCACAACCCCTCAGTTTATGAGATTATATTGGGACAATCTGACCAGGAACTTCTGGGGAAAAGAGATCAGAGAAAAGGATTTCAATGCAGCATGTCTAATAGCACTGAGGCCTGCCCAGCCTTGCTGGCTTCCTCCTAATTGCGTCTCCCCCTCCCTTTTCTCCACAAACACAGGTTTACAAAGTGACCCTTGAAAGACTTTCCAAGGACAATTCTCCACTACACAAGCATCTCACTCCTTACAGCAGAAAGAACAGTTAAACTTCTGGGTTCTTTATAGTTGATATGGCAAACTGATAACACTAAAGAAACATCTTTCTTAAAGCAGCTGGGCTTGATTAGGGGATAGCAGACACTATCTACACGGGAAGATATAAATAAAAACCTAGAGAAACAAATGGAGACAGCCAAATGGTGAAGCCTTGAGAAGTTTATCCTTCTGTACCTTCCACTTTGAGGTACGAATAAAACCATTAATTATGTTTACTGACATTTATCACCACAAATACCTGGCTCAGACCATTATCCAAAAAGGCCTTGACAATTAATTAGAAGACCACGAGGGGTCAGTTTCTTGTTAGCCAATAATGTTAGGTTAGTTTCTTGTTAACCAATAGTCTATATGATGAAGAAAATAGGGTGAACACTACGTCACCTCACTTATAAAAAATAAAGACAGACCGCTCTCGATACACACACAATCTTCTTGGTCGGGCTGCCTTTAAACCAAAAAACTCTTTCCTGTTTCTCTTTATTCATTTCCCGCCAAGGCCTTCCCTCCCTCCGTGTGGGACCCTGAAAAGTGTTGGGGCTGGCTCCCGGCAGTGGATTCCATACAGGGCAGGAGAAAGATGTAGAAAAGAATTATAATTCCAAAAAAGTGTAGACTGACTGGTCTGACAGAGACTGGAAGAACCACCAATATTTTGACCCCTGGATACACTTTTAATTCAGATTACCCATCAGTCAAAGATTAGATGGGTCTATGAAACAGATGATAACACAGCAGAGACATGCATCTGAACTCAACTTAGTTCAATCATGTCTGCCAGACTGCTCTAACAGAAATACCACAGAGTGGGTGGCTATATAACAAAGGAAGGTTTATTCTTACACAGTCTGGCAGGCTACAAGTCCAAATTCAGGGTGTCCTCTCCAGGGGAAGGCTTTCCCCTGTGTCAACTCGAGGAAAGTCTGGTATTGAGTCAGTCTTTGTCCAGGGAGCATCTTGGCACAGGAACCTCAGGTCTGAAGGACGTGTTCTTCTTCCGGTGCAGCTTTCTTGATGGTATGAGGTTCCCAATTGTCTGCTTGCTTCTTTTTTCTTGTATCTCTTGTAGGATGAAAGGATTAAGGGTGGGGCAAGCCATATGCCGGGGAAACTCCCTTTACAGAGGAACAGGGAGGTAATCTTATGAAGGGATTTACAGTCCCACTCTAATCTTTTAACATACAACACAGGAAAATCACAAAATGGAGGACAATCACAAAATATTGGGAATCATGGCCCAGCCACATGGCTACACCTGTTTTTGGGGGGAGACAATTGACACTGCCCAAAGCAATGATCACAAGGCAGAGAAGGACAGGCAAAATGGACAGATAGAACAAGGAATTGAGGTGTGAAAGTGGAGAATATTGACACATTGTACGGGCTGCAAGAAATGTTCCAAATTTGTGTATGACTTGTTGGATGAAGAAAAAAAAAAATTCTGATGACCTGTTTCTTTGAAAACCTATTTTCAAAGCAATGAAGTATAGAATCCTTCTCAGTATTTTATATTTAAATAGATTTTCTTTTCATATATACTTTAGTTTGTTGTATTGTCAACTTTTTAACTTTAATATGTAAATTCATCAGATTTGCAAAGCAAGCAGAATAGTAAAATAATTATTTGTTTAAAGATAGTCAGCTAATGCAGATTGTTTAAATTTGGCTTTATATGCTCTGTGATTCTTCTCCCTTGCAACTCAAATGACATTAGGCTCAGTTTGACAATAGCTGCTGGTAGAAGCTATAACTTTTTCCATTTCTTTTCGACTCGATGGCACTTGGCTTGGCTTTCAACTGATGGACACGCTTTGGATCAAATTTTCATCAAATTATAAGTAAGATTTTAAATTCTGGATTTGAGAGTATCATTGATGCGGACATACAGTTGATCTCTACAATGTCAGAAAATTCTTATGAATCTGATTCAGTACATGGAAAGGGTCTAATGTTTTGGTATAGGGTATTATGCAGATTAACAGGGTCTCTAATTCTTAGATCATTTTTAAAGAATTAATAAGAATTGGTACTATATGTTTTCAGCTGTTAGCTTACTGAAGTAATTTATTGATAAAAAACTCTAATATTTGTCTTTGTTAGATAGCCCCCAAATGTTCTCCCTTATTATGCTTTAAACTGCATACAGTAATAGAGTGAACCCTGAAAATATTAACCTGAAGTTTTACATAGCTTGTTCATCATCTCTCACGTTATCCTACCACGTTCTTTCAAGTTGTTTCATATTCACTAATCTGACAAATCTAATGATACTTAAAGAGTTCATAGATGGCAGGTCCTGAGGCAACTAACTACAAGGCAATGTAACATGATAATAAATGAAGAACATGAAGCCTCCTTACTATGCAAGACATGTGTCATCTTCTTGGCTAGAGCAAAAGGCCCACAAAAATGGTTTAAAATTCAAAGAATAAGAAGACAATTTAACAAAATGGGAGAATTACTCGCCTCATCATCCAGCAAGGAAAGTGTTAATGCCACGTCCTGGGCCAACAAATAAATTAAAAAAAATGCTACTTTCCAATAATACTATTTATTATAAGATGCATTCCATGCTAAAAGATATAAGGATGTTACTAATTCAGGAAACCATGGATGAATCTTAAGACATCAATAAATATGCTTGGATAATAGTACAGAGAAGTATGAGAGGGTTGGTGTTTAGCAAAGCCAAGCCAAACACCAGCCAAGTGCCGTCGAAGCAGAAGTACTAAAAAAAGTCACTAGAAATTAATTATTCAAAATGAAATTGAGCACTTGAGACAGACTGGGTATTATGGAAACACCTCCATAAGCTTCTATGGGCATTTGGATCTAAACAGAAAAGGTTATAAGCTTTAAATCAAGAATTAACTCTGAAAAATTAAAACATTAAAAAAATCCTACTCCACATCACAGCAGGGAATTTAGGCACCTCAGCCTTATTAAAAGACTGTTGAATCCAAATTTCGGTCAACCAAGCATCCTAGCTGTTAGAACCTTCCCCAGGGGCTCAAGCTATCACATTAAATCCAGAATTTCTGTATGTACAGAATAGGGGTCTAGCCTAGAATAGGGGTCTATTCCACCACCCATATCAATGAATTTGGCTCAGACTAGTAATATATTGTATCTACCTTGAAAAACATCCTTAGAATCCCCAGGTATGTACCTCAGGTATCTGTTAACATGCATTAGCGAAGTATTGAAATTCCTGGGGTTCCAAGTAATTTACTTAAGTGTCATACAGTGCAGCTGTCGTCTTCGAGCATGGCATGATTTGACATTAATTGTGTATTTAGTATCAACAGGTCTTGAGAAAATTAAGCATTCACCTCCAAGGCATCTGTTCTAGAAGAGGTTTTCATAAGGCTTTTATGCAAAGAAAAGATTGCCTTCTCAGACTTGAAAGAACAAAGTGCTTTAACTGGTAAAGGAGGTAGAGTGAGTTGGTTGTTTAAGATTGCCAGTTTTGTCCGGATCATTCAGAGTCTCCATCTGAACTTTCAAATTCTATGCTTTCCAAATCAATGTACTGATTGTCACTTGTGAAACGTAGTAGGACTATGCATTCGATCGTTGTTGGGAATCAGCAACCCCCACAACTAAATCTTGTCCTTGACTCCCAGTAATTAAAGCCATGTGGCTACAAAAATTAAGAGGCTCTTTTAAGGAGTTTATAAGCACAAGGATCTGAGCTGATTGCCGTCTTTCTATAACCCTCAAGAGTTCTCAAAGGGACTTCTCTTCCGCAATGTCCTCCTCATTATCCTTATTGCAATAATGCTCAGTGTGGCAGCGACTTGCGTTCCGAAGGCAATGTGTTTTAGTGAACACTTCATCATAATCACAGGACCATTGCATGCTGTGGGTCCAAGCTTCCAGTTTCCTATTGGCAAGCAGCTTAGCACTGCGCTCAATACTGATGGCAGTGCCAAACCGATCACAAGATCCCATCCTGGTATCCCTCCTCATATCAATTACGCATGTGTGAGAAGAAGTATGAGAACATATTATTTGAATCCACTACCATCAACTGTCACTGAGTCAATTCCAAACTCATGACCTCATGTGTGGCAGAGTAGAACTCCATAGGATTTCTAATGGCTGATTTTTTTGGCAATAAATCAACATACCTTTCTCCCGAGATGCCTATGAATGGACCTAAACTTCCAACCTTTTGGTTAACAGACAAACTCATTAACCATTCGTACCACAGATACTCCATGTTTTGAATAGGGAAAGTTTAACATAATAACTCTTAATAATAACAGAGGGTTGGAGTGGTAAGAGTGTGGTTAGTAAGTACAGAGAAATCTTTAAAACATCAAGGACTGTAAGTACAAAGATCAGCCAGTATCTCTAAAGCTGAGATTAAACACCCAAAGAAGCATCTCCCACTCCCAAAGACTGAGATCCAGACCCTGGTGGAAAGACAACAATTGTGGATTGCTACACAGCAAGACAAGGTGCTGCGATTCTATACTGGTGGAACTTGCTATAAGCCTACCAAGGAAGCTGCCTGGCGAGAAGAGCACACTGGAGTCAGAAATACGAAAACAAACATACTTTCTCCAGTGTCCTTTCAATATTCTGTCCTAATAAAACTAAACACCTTGCTAGGCTAAAAAAAAAAAAAAAAAGGGAGGGGGGGGAATATTTAAAGGATCCAAGTCCATTTTCGTGGGATATCCAGTGAAAGCCGAATTTGGAATTCAGATACAATCAATTGATAACTGGCTAAGAAGAGAGCTCTCTTATGTTGAAGTTTACCTATAGATATGAACTCCAAGTTAATGTTCACCTATATGCCTGAATTCAGTTTGAAATTATGTAATTAAGTTTGTTAATACAAAACAAGTCTAATCTGTGGCAGTCTCATTTTCTATTTTTTCCCCCTAAAATGGGAAAAGGAGATCAGATAACTACAATGACCCTAGGATACTAAGGGATCATTTTTTAAAATAAAAGTTTGCTGGTTAAAAAAGAATGATAATAATAAATCATATGAGTAATTAACATCAGATTAATGGAAAGAGCAATTTCTTCCAAAATGGCTTTGGAATAGCAGCATTGTTCAAAGACTGATAAAGGCTGGTTCAAAAGGGCATACAAGACAGACTGAGGTTCACAATAGCTCAATTTAGAAAACAATAAGCATCAGAGAGAATAACAGTTTAATTACAAAACTTAAATAAATAAAAATCGCTGAGTCCAAAGTGAAATCACACACACACACATGCACACACACACACATACATAGATGAGCTGAATGAGGAAAAGAGAGACACAGAATCAGAAACAGAGAAGAAAAGAGAGACTGATCTGATCACCTTTTCTAAAGATCCTTTGTTTAGGAAGTATTTATGAACACAAAACTACAAACAAAAGTGTTATGATCACGGGCTTTATCAGGGAAAGAGAGAACACTCTGTGCTTTACAGAGAGAAGACAGTGTTCTGTTTCTTGACCTATTAAATGAGCCCCTGCTTTGTAGTCATACAAGGGCTGCCAATTAAGTTTGCAAACTCGTCACAGAAAAAGTGCTACATACCTCATTGCTGGATCTCACTAAGGTCACCTCCAAAGTACTCCCCTTGGCAAGCTGTGCAATGATGCCAGCACCTAGAGCACTCTTCAAAGCAATTTTGGAACTCTTTTTGTAAAACGGCCATCAAAGCTGTCGTCGTACTACCCGTGATGTCCTGAATGTTATCAAAATGTGTTCTTTTCAATATTTCCTTTATCTTTGGGTAAAGAAAAAAGTCACTGGGAGACAGATCAGGTGAGGGTGTTCCAGTAGTTATTTGTTTACTGGCTAAAAACTCCCTCATAGACAACTACATGATTAAGTTTGTGAAATTGCCACCACGCTACCATGTGCAGTGGCCAATCCAGAAAGAGTGTGAAAAGTGCTTTGAAGGGTGGACTAGGCACTCGCATCAGTACCTAGCTTCCCAAGGGGAGTACCTCGAAAGCAACCGTAGTGATATTGAGCAATGAGGCATGTAGCACTTAGAACAATTAAATTTGCAGACTTAACTGTCAGACTGTGTATGTTAAATGTAGAATGCACGTTATATAGTATTTTGTTTTATAAGTTCGCCACAAAATAGATTACAAAAATATTTTTATCTGATTTCTAGGTACATAAAATTACATTTAAAAGTAAGACCTACTTGACATATATTAATATGTGATGACAACAGTTTGTTCTTCCTCATTTAAGATAAACATTTAACTTTGAAAAAGTTAACTTTCACTTACTAGTTATAACAGTTTTATTCTATATTATAAATTATATCAAGCAGAATAATTTTTGTGTGTTTGAAGTACTCTCACTTAGTTTGAAATTCTCAATATGAAAAATGTGGGATTAAAAAATGTTAACCATAGCAGAACATTTTCAAAGTTTCCTCTGTTGATGGAAAGAAAAAGATGTGACACATTTAGAAAAATGATCCACAGCTGAACTCTAATTCCAGAAAACTCCGTTTACCGATAGGATAGGAGAGTCTGTCAGCTGGAGAAAAAGTGATGCTCTATTGCCATTTGCCACCATTTAAAAAAGTTTTCATCAATGTTGGATACTAAAAAAAAAAAAAAAATGCAGAGTTCATCAATGAAAATTGTGCATAAGAATTTCAAGCATAAAATTCTGGTGTAAAATATTATGTTCATAAAAGCAAGCTTGAGTTTCTGATTAAAATAATTGTAAAACATGTATATGGAAGTTTAATGCTGATTTTGTATTTAATACCTGCTTACTATCATTTATCACATAAGTAGAATAAATAGATCAGATGAAATTTCTCAGAGCTGAAGGATAGAGCCTTATGTCAAAAGGGGTCCAACCAGTGCTCACATCAGTAAAAATGTAGAGAACACACTGTACCAGTTAGATTCTCAAGGCTGTGAAATACTAATAATCAAGCCTCAATTCCGGTGGCTTAAAGCAATATAGGTTATTTCTTACTTAACAGTTTGTCTGTTGAAGGTCTTAGGTGGCTCTGATTTGTGTAGTCCTCAAACTGGAAAGCAATAGGCTGAATAATCATGATCTGAAATACTGCTAGTCATTACAGCAGAGGGAGAGAACGCTTTGGAGGCTCTCTCACTGAAAACCAAATGCCTTGCTCCAACAGACGCTTGCCACTTTCTCTCACCTTCACTGAGCAGAACTAGTCACGTGGTTCAACCTACCAAAAAAGCCCGGGGAAAAGACCTGAGAATATCTGATGAGCATAGTTAATGGTCGCCACGCATGGTCAGACACACTGTGATATTCAGCCTGTCAAGCATTGCTGTCAGGTCGATTCCAGCTGATAGTGACCCTATAGGTCACAGTAGAACTTCCCCATAGAGTTTCCAAGGGGCGCCTGGTGAATGTGAACTGCTGACCTTCCGGTTAACAGATGTAGCACTTGACCACTAGGCTACCAAGGTTTCCATTTTCTCGTATTTAGGGCCACTAATATTTATAAAAAGACAGCTCTGATGCATCAGTGTTAAAGAACTTGGCTGACTGAAGGCTGACAGTTGCAACACACCACTTGCAACACACCGGCCACTCCACAAGAGAAATGACCTGGCATCTGCCACCTTAAAGATTACAGTTTAGCAAAATTCTGGGACAGTTTTCTCTATAGAAGTTATGAGTTTAAATCAAATCAGTGACACACAACAGTAACAATATTAGAAAGAACATCCTAAAAGTTTCCAGAGAGACACATGGAGACAAATAAACAGACACATAAAGTAGGCCATCTGAAAGAAATTCTGATTAGCAGTAGATTTTTCTTCAATACACTCTGTACTAGAAGACAATAGAGCTATGCCTTTGAAGTTTAAATAAAATTGTTTTCTATTTTGATTCTATACAAAATAAAACTACTAATGACTTCTAAAGATAATACAATGGTTATGATTGTGTGTCAGATCGGCTGGGCCAACATTTTCAGTGTTTATTTTGTATGTGATCACCCATGATGGGCTCTGCTGTGAATAGCCAGTTGAAAGGGGTTTCCTTGGATGTTTGGCCTGCCTCAGAGTATAAGTAGATGTTGTGTCTTTTGCACTTTCTGGAGCCTGTGTCAGCCTCCCATTCATCTGTCTTGCAGTTCTTGGAACTTGAGGTAGCAGCTTCTCTGCTTATCTTAGAATTCATCAATCTTCACAGCCTGTGAACAAGAGTCTTGCTCTCAGATCTGCTGATCTTGGATTTGCCAACCCCTGCAGCTACACAAATCAGGGAAAGACTTGCAGTCTTGCCTGCCAGTTTTTTGATTCCTCAATCTTCACAGCCTGTGAGCAAGAGCCCTGCTTTCCAACTTGCCAATCTTAGACTCACCAGCCATTGTGGCTACTTAATCAGGAGAAGTGTCTATCCTGATCCACAGACTTGCGACTAATCATGTGAGCCATTTCCTTAATATGTATATTTGTATGTATATGCTTCACTGGTTTTGCTTCTCCAGAGAACCCAGCCTAAGACAGAATAGAACCATTTTCAGACATATTCTGACTAGGATAATATATCTCCTATTCATTTTTTTTTTTTTAATAAATGAGATTTCTTGTCAATATATTCAAGCAAAAGAAGCCAAGCCAAGCCAAGTGCCATCAGAGAAGGAGAGCAGTAAAGCACCAGGAAGAACAGGTGTAGAGGAAAACTCTACCGTGGAAGGTAGCAGGAGAGCTTCGTAAAAAGGATCTCTCGAAAATATGGGCCTAATAGAATCAATTGTTGACATATAGATAAAGCAAAGTTATTACAGGGCTGCTGTGTGTTATTTCTGTTTTATATGCTAATATTATGTGGTACTTAGTGCTTGTTCATTCCTCACCCTACATTCTTTGAAAATGAAGTCGTTGTGTGTGTGTGTGTGTGTGTGTGTGTGTGTGTGTGTTTTCCATACTTCCAAAGCTTTACATGAGAGCCCAATCCTGATGACTTGTAAGTTGAAAAACATCAGGTCTCATCTTGAACATCCCTTATTCAGACTTTTGTTGTTTTCTCAACCTAAAACACATTGCTTGTCATACTTGTTCACAGCACCATTTACATTGTCACCGTTTGTGTTACATCATTATAATCTTTATGGTTTCTTTATAACACTTTTAATTTTTAATGTCCATAATACTATCTGAAACATTTTATATATAAATATAAATGTTTTCCAAACCAATAAGCAACATTTTCTGTTTTATCTATTGTCGTGGATTGAATTGTATCCCTCCCAAAATAGGTGTAGCCATGTGGCTGGGCCATGATTCCCAGTATCTTGTGACTGACCCCCATTCTGTGGTTTTCCTGTGCTGTATGTTAAAGGATTAGGATTGGGACTGTAAATCCCTTTATAAGATCACCTCCCTGGTCCACTGTAAAGGGAATTTCCCTGGAATATGGCTTGCCCCACCCTTAATCTTTTCTTCCAGCAAGAGATAAAAGGAAAAAGAAGCAGGCTGAGAATTGGGAACCTCACACCATCAAGCAAGCAGCAGCAGCAGCAGTGGGAGAAGAGCGAGTCCTTCAGATCTGAGATTCCTGCGCCAAGATGCTTCTGGACAAAGACTGATGCAATATCGGACTTTCCTCCAGCACCAACAAGGGGAAAGACTTCCCCTGGAGCAGGCACGCTGAATATGGACTTGTAGCCTACCAGACTGTTTAAGAATAGACCTTCCTTTGTTAAAGCCATCCACTCTGTGGTGTTTCTGTCAGAGCAGCCCTAGCTGACTAAAACATCTATCTTCAAGGCTTTTTATTATATGAAAGAGATTTGTAAACTGTAAATACCATGCCGGTGGGGGGAAATACATTCAAATTTATTATAGTTCAATTTCATAATCTAAAGTGTAGTTAAGAAATGAGTTAGCCCTTGCCCCACCCTACGTAGCACATGTAACTCAGACTCCCCAGTGTCAGGTCTTGCCCCCAGGCCAATAGCTTTGCCCAGCTGGCGGTGTCAGGGCGTGGCCAAGGTCAGGGCGTGTCACGTGGTGGTGCGCAGCGTGGGGGCTGGCACAAGAAAGCCCCGACTGGAGCATGCCTGCCTGGGCAGGTGAGCATTTCGTTGGTGCCCTTGGTGTACATGGTGGAAGTTGCAGCCCTGGAAATGTTTTCCTCCAGGAACCTTCTTTGTCTGGCCCAGTGCTTGGAGTGCGCCCACTTTTCACAGCTAGGGAAAACTGTATGGTTTTGCCGTCTTAGAGGGCAAGGACAAGGATGAGAATCTTTTCCCCTGGGCTCGTAGTCTCCATTGGCCATATGTGTCACTGGACATCTGTCACCTTTGTCCCCTCAGAACAGACCTGGTGTGGTGCAAACACTCAGGAAGGTCTTACGGAAAGATTGTGAAAAAACGTGCTCCGGGTCATCACAGATCATTAATTCCTAGTATGTGATGGCAGCTCAGTTTCTGTAACATGATGACAGGGACCAAAATGATCAATAGACTTTGGTCTGGGGCTCCACAATAAACAAGAAGCAAGAGACAGACGTGAAGGGCTCCTACCACGAGATGGAGCTCTGCCGAGTTGTGGACCTGTCCCGCAGTCAGGCTCCTGACTCAGGATGAAACCAGCAGAGAGAGTTTGAAGGGTCATTGCCTGCAGGCAGGAGTCCCTAGGAGCCAAATCCATCGCAGCGTGGAGCCAGAACTACCAGTTATTCAGGAAATGAAGGGAAAGTAGCTACAGTAAACAGGATTGAATCCGAGTTTCTGAAGGAGTTAGATGATGGTATAAAAAAGTACATCCCCTTGGGGAGGCACAGTAAACCAACCGCCCTAGATGCACTCAACTACATCCTTTGCTATCTATACACAGTGTGCAAGCCCACAGTGAGTTTTTCCAGATTCTCAGTCAGAAAAGAGCACCTCAAGCAGATGGGACTATTTACTGTCTTGAGAAACTGACCACTGTCTCCTCAGAACACACTTCCCAAAACACAAGACACTTTCGTGGCAGTTTTTCCATTTATGTCTGGAAGGTGACTGTACATTTCCAAACAGGCTACTTTGATCCTGAATTGTAGAAATGATTTCTAACAGTCTTCGCATTTTATTGAACTGCTTGCCTCTCAAGATGTGAGGGTGTTTTACACACATACTGCCCACGCCCAGCTTCCTTTGTGGAACAGCTAGACCCAAAGAGTGTCATAGTACAAATTTGCCCCAGTGAAATTCTTTTTCTGTAGGATCTATAGCAGTGAAGGCAGACAGCTAGAGAAGAGCTACTGCCCTTTCCGGATTATCCACTATTCAATTCCCATGCATAGCCCCACCCACCCAGGAGCTAAGCCTTCCTATCTCTTGCTGGTTCAGAAGATTCACACTGGTGAAGAAGCTCCACAAATCCCAGCATGCACAAGATTTTTACCACAACACGTGTCTGTGGTGTGTTTTTCTTTAGGTAGGTGAAAGAGTGATGCCTTTGCTGGGTTAAATACAGCAGGATCTGACTGGAATGTCAATCTTAACGTATTTGTACCCAGGAAATCATCCCCTCATGGTTGCCATACACTAGAAACTCTTGACGTAAGCAGGCCAGCCTCCCTTTGAACATTCACCCATTCACAGTCTCCTATCCCCTCTGCCTCACCCACTCCCCTTCCTCCAGCAAGAGGTCAGCAGGATGACATCCTATAGATGCGTAGAACCATAAAAGTCCCACAAAATATGGTCACTCTGCGTCGCCAAGTCCAATCCATTGCTGTCTGAAAAGTTGACCTTCATTATGATTTATGGACAGGGGCAGCATGAGGGCCAGGGATCATGCTCCCAGGGGAACCCTGAAGCCCCCAGACAATCATTTGTGGTCTTTTATTGGAGATCTCAAGGTGCACCCCTATTTATTCTCTTGTTGCCAGTAAGACTCCGCTTTGTGAGATCCATAGTGGCTATTACTGGTGGTGGCTGGACACCATCCGGCTCTTCTGGTCATGAGTCGATGCAGAGACCCACTCACATGGGTCTCTCTGTCTTCTGAGTTCTCTTTTCCCCATGTCATTGTTGTCCTCTGTGATCATCCGTTCCTATTGAGTTGGGCCCATTTGCTGTAACCTCAGATGGCAGCTTGGCAGCTTTTAAGACCCCAGGTCCCACTCACTGTGAGAGATGCAGGGAGTTCTTGTTAGCAAAACCCTAGGTGTGCCAGTTGGCCTCGATTTCGCCTAAGAGCATGGTGCCCAGTCTCCTGCCCCAGCTACTCTGTCCTTGCAATATTGGGTTAAGATGGGAGGAGTACTCAAATTGTGTTGAAGTCCAATTATTATTGATCTTCTTTCTAACGTGTGCTGTCACAGATTTCACCCAACCAAATTTCTATTAACTATCTAATCTAAACCCTCCCTCCTTTGCCCTCCCTCCGCCCCTCCCTTCCTGCCCTTGCAGCTGTCAAAGAGTCTTTTCTTCTATGCAGGAGTCTGTTTTTAAGTTATCATAGGCGTCTCATACAATATTTGTACTTTTGTCACTGGCTACTTTCACTCAGCATAATGTCCTCCAGTTGAAACCAGGCTAAGAGATGTTTCCTGCTACCATTGTTCTTTATCATTGCATAGTGTTCCATTGAGTATATATACCATAGTAGTTTACCTATCCATTCCTCTGTCGTTGGGCATCTAGGTTGATTCCATCTTTTTGCCATTGTGGACTGTGCTGTGCTGAACAGTCATGTGCATGTATCAGTTGGGGTGAATGGCGTTGATTCTGTAGGATATATTCCAAGCAGTGGAATTACTGAGTCAAACAGTATATATAGATCCAGCTTTCTAAGGAAGCGCCAGATTGCTTTCCAAAGAGGTTGTACCATTTTTCAATCCCACCAACAGTGTAGGAGAGTTCCATTCTCCCCACAGCCTCTCCAGCATTTGTTGTTTTACATTTTTTGGATCATGGCTAATCTTGTTGGGGTGAGATGGTATCTCATTGTAGTTTTGATTTGAATTTCTTTAATAACTAGAGACTGTGAACATGACCACGTATGGTTTTTGGCTGCCTGTATCTCCTATTTAGAGAAGTTTCTGTCCATTTCATTTGCCCATCACTTAATTGGACAATTTATCTTTTTCTTATTGGTATTTTGTAGTACCTTATAGATTATGGAGATCAAGTGTCAGTCTGACATAAAGTTGCCAAATATTTTTTCCCATCCTGTAGGTGGCCTTTTAATTCTATTAGTAAAGTCTTTGGATGAACTAAAGTGGTTGATTCTTAGTAGTTCCTGTTTATCTATTTTCTCTTCTGTTTGTGGTTTGTTTGGCAGATTCTGAAGTCTGTCTATTTTGTGTATTATACCTGCCATTGTTTTTCCTACTTTCTCTTGGATGAGCTTTATCGTTTTAGATTTGATATTAGGAGATGGTATCCTACGCAAGCTCACCAGCTCATTGGGACCAGGCTCAAAGAAAGGCCAAGAGTGCTGAAGTCCCCAGAGTCCAGCCCAAGTCAACACTGTGCAAAACACCACCTCCTTGGTGGAAAAGCACTGTCCCCCCAGCGGTCGCTACCTCCCAGCCTAGGAACCAAGTCTGGCCAGGGTCTCTGCCTCGGCTTCTTCATTTCCCAGTGGTTCAAGATGGCATCCCACACAAGCGCATCTGGATGGCTACCACATGGAGGAGGCGGAAATATGGGCCAGGGGAGCCGAGATGTATAGAGTCCAAAGCCAGGTGCTCAGAACCTGGCAATTACACTTGTTGGTCCCACCAGCAGTGCGTCTGAGACCAGCAGCTAGACAAGTCCCAGCTCTGCACACCAGCCAAGACAGAGGAAAAAGAAAAATTAAAATGGTGAGTTACCTTCGGTCTATGGAAGCCTCTGCTTGCCAAGAGTGGGGTCAGTGAAAGAGAGGAGGTTTTGTGTTCAGTGGTGTGAAATCCAAATTAACAACCCTATGCTGCACTCTGGGGCTGACTAGGTGTCCAGAGGCTCCGTTTAATTATCATTTCAGATCTTGGTTTCCAGAGGGACTTAGGGAGACGGGCATTTAGTCCACCATATTAACTCTGCCTCCCCAGTTTTCTTGCAAACAGAAGGAGAAGTGGGTCAAAGATGCATCTTGGATTCAGAGCCAGATCTGAATTCCCCCAAAGAATGGACATCCAAAGCTATGTCAGCTGCAGAAACAAAGACAGTTGGTGAAGCCACAGAATGCTCCAACCAGGGTCCACCCAAAGACAACAGGTGAGTGACTAGGAAAATGCAGACTTCCCAGGACATGCTGAACACATAGACCCCTGTGTGTCATTTTAAAGCATTTACTCACCAACAACCATGAAGACACTGTTGAATATTAAAAAAAGAAAGAAAGAAAGAAGAAATGAGTTAAATCTGAGAAAGGAGAGCCCTACAGCTTTTGACGAGAGTAGCAAACTTAAGTTTCCTGTATTAAGAATGATCAATAAAAATCTCCCCCAGTATTGTAGTTATAGTACTTTTTCCTTCAAAATATAAAATTAGAATCACACAACTGAATTCACTATTGTGTAGAGAACTCATCCATTGACACAAGCACTTTATGCTTGACTACTAAACAAAATGTTGGCGATTCAAATTCATCTAGCCAGCTGTGGAAAAAAGCCCTATCTAGTTACATGAAGTTAGCAGCCAAGAAAACCCTGTGGATCTCAGTTCTGCTCTGTAACACATGTGCAGGTGCTGTGAGTCAGAACTGACTGGACATCAACAGGTTTGGTTGTAACATCCCAATGGGGGGAAGTTAAAAATAAAAATCTGTTTATCACTAATAATGGTCTCCCAAGAATGTTTTCGCTGAAATAAAGTAAATGCACACAATATCTCTAAATAAGCTGTACTATTTATTATAAAAAACTATTGTCATCGACTCATAGTGACATTGGGTTGCTGTGAGTCAGAATGGCATCCATGGCACTTTTTTTTGGTTGTTTATTGTTAATTATATATATGCATTATGGAAATGTTAACATACACATAAGAATATTAAAAGGAAAATAATTGTAATTCACAATCCCAATACAACACATAATTGCTACCAGTGGTGTTTTCCATTGCAGGGCTATCTCATTGTGGTATGTATATTGAACATTACATTAGACTGCATTTATAATTTTTCATTTTGATTTTTAAATTTAGTATTATGTTGTGGGGTTTTCAACAGCTATGAAGCATTCTTTAAAACATAATTTTAATAGCTGTGTAATATTCTGCAATTTATATATATGCACCAAAATGTAACCATTCCCAAATGACCAGTTATTAAGCTATTATCTGTCAGTAAGAACCCCACCTCCTTCTACATATTCTGTTTTGTTGTTCTGCACACCACATGTCTGCTTTTCCTGTTAGCTGTCTGTTAGACTCTGCTAAGAAGGAGAGTTTGAGGAAGTCTAGAAAAGGAAGAAGAGGCATGCTCCTTCCCGTCTGCTTCCTGCTGGTTTTGTGTTTGTTTTCTGAGTCTCTCAGAGTCTCCCTGGCCTCTCTTCTTTACCTGGCAGCACAGGTTTGTTTCAATAGCTACTTCTGAGTTCAGTGCAGTTTTTCCACAGCCAGCCTCATTGTGTCCCCTCAGAGACACCCTCATAGCTGCCTGAAGTCTCTTCCATCAAGTTCCAGGCTCAGGCCTATAGAGTCTCCCTCTGAGGTCACAGATGCCAGTTCCACAGGAAATGTGATTCTCCCCAGAGATCTGAGGTCTTGCTCCCAGGGCTACTTCAAATTTCCTAGTCTTAGCAATTCTAGCTTCTTTCATTTGTCCTCAGTTCTCAGTGTGGCAGCTATTTCAGCAACTGCTACCTGCATGGCTACTTAATGTCCTCTGTTTGGCTTTTTGATTCTTCAAAACCTAATAAACAATGATTTTTATTGAATTCTGTAAAAATTATGTATGTTTTTTGTTTACTCATTGACACCATGTAATGGATATTCTAAGTCCCTTCTCTTATATGCCACTATCATTATTATGGTGATTAACACTTATTTGGTTATACATCTTTGTATCTCTGACTATGGCTTATAATTTATTTCTAGATGTGTGTTAGCATAAGTATTCCTAATTTCTGATGTTTCTTAAGAGATGGAGACAGTCTTTATAGCAATATCTTGGTACCACTGGACTGACAAATTTTGGAGCAAGAAATAAGAACCTGTACAGAACTCAGTCCCCACTTTTTGCCTCTGCATTTTGTGACTGGTGTGCAAAACTCATGTACCATGGTGGGCTTTGGTGACTTAAGTCTAAAGATAAAAGCTCTGTCCCAGTAGGGGAGGCCTGCAGTTCTCTAAAGCAGCCTGCAACCAACTGGGCAAGATTTTGATTCTGAGCTATAATAATGGACATAACATTGTTGCCACATGACTAAAGCATGTACTCAAAAACTCGGTGAGTGGCCTAGTTCTCCATCTGAGATAAAGGCTTCTATTTATGGGAATTCTGTGTCAAAGATTCTGAACAGTGTAAGGGCCTTGGAATATATTTTCGGTATCTTCCAATATAAAGTAACAAAAAATTTAGTCTTTGTAAAAGCTTTCTAACTAAAATTGGCTGTTATTTTTTTAGGAAAACATGTTTATAGGTGAAAATTTTATATAATTTGTTTAGTATTTTTAACTCTTCACTTAGAATACTGTAGATTATTACAACAGCTAGTGAGGAGAAGCAAAACCTAAATAACCATCATCTTTGTAATACATTTGATAATTGTTGAGACCAGAATATTTGTTTTAATTTGTATTCTTAGCTTTTTACTTAAAGCTGAAAAAAAAAGGTAGGGGAAAGAAAGAAATGATAATGTGGAACTGAAAGTGTTTGTTGGATATGAAATAATTCATGTATCTCTACAATGGCTTTGGCTGTATGAAAGCCAGTGAAATAACTGTCACTATCATTTTGACTTCTGTAAACAGAAGTTAGCTTGTTTTAACATGGGCAAAGACTTCACAACTTAAATTTGTAGGGAAATATTCTCTGAAAAGGAAAGTGAGAATTATGGGAGAATTTCTTTCTTGCTACTTTTCTTTGCCTTATAGAATTTATAATAATATTGACAATAACTATAAAATACTGATTTTACACTATTTTATTCTTGTGTAAATAGCTTTCTCAAATAAACTTTGTTCAAATACAAAGGTGGTTTCCTTTGTCCCAAAATTCAGTGTTTGGATAGAATGAGATTTCTAAATTAAGTCCATATACATTATCTGATTTCCTAAAATTACTGTGGATTCCCTAAAATTATTGTGGATTATATTTAAAAATGTTATTTTGCCTCCCTTTTCACTCTATCTATAACCTTTGCTTCCTGCCACTAGAGGCAATGGGGACTTTTTGTCCTTTGACATTATATTCAAAAATATGATTATATATGTATGTGTGTGTGTATATATTTACTTCAACATTGTATTTTGCCGTAATTTGTCATGCCATTGTTGTCATATGTAAATCATCATGTTCTGTACTACAACACATTGTCGAAACCATTACATCAATTAATGCTTCTCACAAACATACGTGCAATGACACACTTGTTAAGTGCCAGACTGCTAACTGAAGTGTTAGCAATTCAAACTCACCCCAGGTGCACCATTGAAGTCAGTCTTGGGGATCTACTTCTAAAAGGTTAGCAGCCTTGAAAACCTTATGTGGCTGTTCTGTTCTGCACACTCTAGGGTTACCAGGGGTCAAAGCTGATGTGATGACAACTAGCAAATACAACCATCTTTTAAGGTTGTATTATGTGCCCTTCAGACAGAGAAACTGAGTCCTGGATAACTTAAATAATTTGCCCAAGTCATCCAGCTAGAAAGCAAAAGAGCAGAAACCAATTTCCACTGACAGTCAAATTCTACTGTTAATAAAAGTATAGAATTTCTATCAGGCCTATTCTCATAGACTAAGAAGCTATAAGGCTTCATTTCCATGCAGTTATATTAATATGTCCTACTTTATTGGATCAAAATTGATTTCTGGTACCAAGTGGGCATTATAGCGTGGTAATAGAGTATAGATTCTGAATTCAAACTTCCTGGGCTTGTAACCTAACTTGCAACATATCATTTATGTGAATACTAAGCAAGTTACTTAATTGTGTATTTCAATTTTTCATGTAACATGTGTATATGTACACACACATATGTTATGTACTTTATATAATTGCTGTGAGAACCGTGAATTAATATACATAATAAGCACACAATAAATATCATTATTATTATATATATAAAATATGTATAGTAATCCTTTAACATTTTGAAGAGTGGCCAAACTTTTTTTCAAAATGGTTACACCATTTTAAAATTTGTGTAATTATACCAATAAAGAATGAGAGCTTCAATTTCTTCATATTGATTATATTTCATATTGCCTGTCTTTTTATTTTAGACAGATGGCACTTGGCTGGCTAGGGAATGTAAAGTGTTATCTCTCTGTGGTTTCCACTGCCCTAAAGACTTACAAGGAAACCATGGTGGTGTAATGGTTACAAGTTCAGTGGCTAACCAATGTTGAGAAGTTTGAATCCTCCAGGTGCTCCCTGCATATGCACTGTGGCATTTCTACTCTGTCCCACAGGGTCACTGTTAGACTCAATGGCAATGAATGTTTTTTTTTTTTTGGTAGTCATGAGTAACAAGAAGGAGTCCTGGTAATGCAATAGTTAAGGGATGTCCTGCTGAGCAGAAACATTGGCAATTTCAAACTCACCCAGTGACTTGGTGGGAAAACCTACTCAGTGACTCTACAGGGGGTAGTAAAAAGAGCTATAATCTTCTGTAAACTTTACAGTCCAGAAAACCCTATCAGTCAATTTTTCTGTTACGTGGGGTCACTATGAGGTGAAATCAATTCAATGACACCCCAAAGCGGCAGAGTAACATTGAAGTTGATCAGCTTTTATTGTGTTTATTGTTATTTGCATGTTTTCCATTAAAGTTTGTTGTTTATTGTGTGTATTGTTATTTACATGTTTTCCATTAAAGTTTGTTGCTCTTTTTTATATTTGGTTGTTTATTTTTTTCTAGGTAAGAGATTTTATAAATTATAGGTTTCCTACCACTGCTAACCACAAGGTCGGCGGTTCAAATCCACCAGGCACTCCTTGAATACTTTGGGGGTCGGTTCTACCCTGGACCCTAGGGTCGCCATGAGTCGGATCCGACTTGACAGCACTTGGCTTGGCTATTAGATATATAATTTGCAAGTAATTTTTTTCACTTCTTTATGGTGAACAATGTAATTTGTAGGAATTTCAATTTATTATTTTTTGTCACTTGTGCTTTTGGTGTCATATCTAAGAAACCATTGTCTAACACAAGGTCACAAAAATTTACTGTTATCTTTTCCTAAGATTTTTACAGTTGTATCTCCTGTATTTAAGTCTATGATTCATTTCAGTGAATTTTTGTATAAAGTATGATATAACCAAAACCCAGTGTCATCAGTTGATTCTGATTCTTAGAGACCCTATAGGACTGAGTAGAACTACCCCATTGGCTTTACGAGGAGCAGCTGGTGGATTCGAACTGCCAGTTCATAGTTAGCAGCTGAGCTCTTAATCAATGTGCCATCAGGGTTCCATGATGTGATGCATGGTATCGTAGTGGTGAAATGCTATGTCTCCTAACTAAAAAGCTGGCTGTTTGAATCTACCAAGAGCTCCTTGGAAACTCTATGGGGCATTTCTACTCTGTTCTGTTGGGTTGCTATGAGTTGTTATGTACATATCTAGTGTTCCAGCATTATTTACTGAAAAGATGATGCTTTCCTCCATAGTCTTCACCTATGTTGAAAATCAACTGACTATTAAGGATTTGATTCTGAATTTTTGGTTCTATTTCATTGACCTGTATGTCTGTCTTTATGTCATTTCCACACTGTCTTGCTCACTGCAGCTTTGTAATAGGTTTGAAATCAGAAAGCTACTTTGTTCTTTCATGAGCTTGTTTTGATTATTCAGGTCTTCTGCATTTCTATAAGGATTTTAGAATCAGTTTGTCCATTTATGCAAAAGTCAGCTGAAATTGAGTCAGAGAAGCTGTTCAAAGTATAGGAGAGATCTGCCATCTTAATAATATTAAGTCTTTATGTACATAGAATTAGGGTATCTTTTCATTTGTTTAGGTTTTTTTCAACTTCTTTCGGCAATGTTTTGCAGTTTTTAGCGGTGTCTTAATGATAATTTTGCTAAATTTATACCTAAGCATTTAATTCGACCTATTTTTGTACTTAAAATTTTATTAGAACCTAGCCATTATCATTTCTTTCCTTGTTTATGACTATTTTCAAGTTACAATAGGAGAGTTGAGTAACTAATACATAAAAAGTTTGTTGATCTTTGATCTAAAAGAGGTATCTTGAACATATCGTCTGTGTTAAAAAATATTCCTAAAATTATTTTCTATACACCCTGTGAGAACTTAAAGTTTTGCTTTTAAAGTTGCTGTGGATTAAACTTTACACTGTATAAGCGCTCAGTTCTTGTCTTTGGACCATTGACTCTTTGTAGTTACCCCTTTTAAATGTACACCAAGGGTCTCTAGAATCTTCAGATTTTACTTTTAAATTCCAGATAAGATGCAGCCTTAAAATACTCAATATTTTGTACCTCATGAAACAGCAACACTACATTGTAACCATATCCTTTGGGGCACAAGGTAACAGAATGCAGTGTGAGGGAGTTAACTCATCTGGGAGCAATGCTTTGTTAAGAATTCCTCCTCATTTCTGTGTGTCTTAGAGAGCCTCGGTTGGCTTGGTAAACCCTTCAACACATGGAGACCCAGATGGGAGGATAGAAAAAAACCTGACAAAATTCATGACAATATTCTTTCAGGTTGTTATTGGGCTTGTTATTCCTCAAGAAGGCTGCTTGGTTTGTGACCATTACACTAATTGACTGTCATCAGTACAGGAAAAGAAAAATATCTCTTTGGCTAAATAAGAAGAAACAATGACTAAAATCAGATTTATATCAGTTATCGTGTTTTTGTAAAATATTAGCTACCAGTATTCTACATAATTTTGAAAGAAAATAGATTTAATTCATCTCTTTAGAGGAGGAGTGAATCAACAACAGGCTGAAGTAACAACAACAACAAAAATATCAGACCTTGATATACAGAATAAGTTGACAGAAATCACTGCCTAATGAAGCTCTAAAAATGTTAAAGCCTGACTTGGAAAAATGTGTTTATAAAGCTCAAATAATTTACAATAGAATTTGGTGTGTCTCTGGAATTGCTTTGTGATGGCACCACCTTGTGGTCAAATTTAAAATATTTCTCTACCCTCTTCTAATCAAGACTGAGGTTAAGCTCAGCTACTCCTTAGAAAGACTGTGGGGCTGTTCCACTTTGTCTTTTAGGGTCTCTATGAGCCAGGACCAACTGGAAGATACCTAAAAACATAAAATCATTTACTGCGTCTAGTTTTATGCACATATTCTTTGCACTTACTTTTATTAATCTTATTGTGATCTTTTTCGTCCATTATTCAGTGCTTTTTAAATACTTGAGAAAGCATCAAAAATGTTTAAGCCAAAGCTATATTTAAAAAATAAACAGGTAAAGTACATCATGAGTTATATATAAAAACTCATTTAAATCATAAATATTTCCTTCTCTTAATCTAATTTTTAAACACTATGGTGAAGATTGAAAAAAACAATATAATCATTACACTTTCAAAATATTTTAGATTTTTTTAAATTTATTGTGATTGAGTGAAAATGTACATTCCCATATAAATTTGCATGCCCACCTGTATGCAGCTTCCACTGCTCTCCCTGCCCGGTGACAGCACACTATTCCTCTCTGCTCCATACATGTCTCATCCTCCCAACAGTCTCCTTTCCACTCCTCTCCACCCACTCTCCTTCCTCCAGCCAGGATGATATCCTATAGATGTACAGAACCACAAAGTGAATCCAATATATGATCACTCTGCGTCACCAAGTACAATCTATTCCTGTCTGAAGAGTGGAACTTCGTTATGATTTATGGGCAAGGGCAGCATCAGGGCCCGAGGCCATGCTCCCAGTGGAGCCCCGGAACTGCTGGACCATCAATTGCAGTCTTTTAGTGGAGATCTCAGGGTGCACCCCTTTTTATTCTTGTGTTGCCAGTGAGACTCGATTTTGTGAGCTCCATTGCGCTATCACTGGTGGTGGCCGGGCACTATCTGGTTCTTCGGTGCCAAGTTGATGTAGGCACCCACTCATGTGGGTCTCTGTCGTCTGGGTTGTCCTTCCCCCATGTCGTTTTGGTCCTCGGTGAACATCCATTTCTGCTGAGTTGGGATCATTTGCTGTGCCCTCAGATGGCTGCTTGGCAACTTTTAAGACCCCAGACACCACTCACCAATGTAGGGTGCAGAAAGCCCTCTTAGCAAAATGCTAGTTGTGCCAATTGGCCTTGATTTTGCCTAAGGGCATGGCCCCTGCCCCCTGCCTGAGCTACTCTGCCCTTGCAATATTGGGTCAAGATGGAAGGAGTACTCAAGTTATGTTGAAGTCCACTTAATGTTGTTCTTGTTTCTAATATGTGCTATCACCAATTTCACCCAACCAAATTTCTACCAACTATCTAATCTAAACCCTTCCCCTTTCGCCCTTCCTCCTTCCACTCCCTTGCAGTCATCAAAGAGTCTTCTTCTATGCATAAGTCTGTTTTTGAGTTCTTATTGTAGGGGTCTCATACAATATTTGTCCTTTCGTTGCTGACTACTTTCACTTAACATAATGTCTTCCAGTTGAAACTGGGTTATGAGATGTTTCCTGGAATCATCATTGTTCTTCATCATTGCATAGTGTTCCATTGAGTATACATACCGTAGTTTCCCTATCCATTCCTCTGTTGTTGGGCATCTGGGTTGATTCCATCTTTTTGCTATCGTAGACTGTGCTACGATAAACATTCTTGTGCTTGTGTCCATTCGTGTGAATGGCCTTGATTCTGTAGTATATATTCCAGGTAGTGGAATTATTGGGTCAAATGGTATATCTATGTCTATTTTTTTAAGGAAGCACCAGATTGCTTTCCAAAGACAATTTTGCAACCCCACAGTGTACAAGAAGTTCCACTTTCTACACAGCCTCTCCAGCATTTGTTGTTTTGTGTTTTTTGGATCATGACCAACTTGGTTGGGGTGAGATGGTATCTCATTGTAGTTTTGATTTGAAATTCTTTAATCACTAGAGATCGTGAACATGTCCACATGTGTTTTTTGGCTGCCTGGATCTCCTCTTTAGAGACATGTCTGTCCATCTCATTTGCCTATTGCTTAATTAGATGATTTATCTTCTTCTTATTGATATTATCTAGTACCTTATAGATTGTAGAGATCTGGCATCAGTCTGACACAGAGTTGTCAAATATTTTTTCCCATTCTGTAGGTGGCCTTTTAATTATATTAATAAAGTCCTTGGATGAGCAAAAGTGTTTGATTCTTAATAGTTTCCATTTATCTACTTTCTTTTCCGTTGTTTGTGGTTTATTTGACAGATTTTGAAGTCTGTCTACATTGTGTACTAAAACTTCCATTGCTGTTCCTACTTTCTCTTGGATGAGCTTTATCATTTTAGATTTGATGTGTAGCTCTTTTACGCAGTTTGAGTTTGTATAATGTGTAAGATAGGGATCTTGTTTCATTTTATTGCAGATGCATATCCAATTTTGCCAACACCATTTGTTGAAGAGATTGTTTTTACCCCAGTTTAAAGCTTTAGGGCCTTTGTCAAATAGCAACTGTTCAAGGGCAGATGGTGTCATCTCTGGGGGTCTCAATTCTGTTCCATTGATCGGTCTGTCTGTTCTTGTACCAGTACCAGGCTGTTTTGATCACTGTGACAGTGTAATAGGTTCTGAAGTCAGGTAATGAGAGACCTCCCAGTGTCTTCTTCTTCTTTAGCAGTGCTTTACTTATCTGGGGCTTCTTCCCTTTCCAAACAAAATTGGTTATTTGTTTCTCCATCTCATTAAAGAATGACACTGGAACTTGTATTGGGATTGTGTTATGTAAGTAGATTGCTTTGAGTAAAATAGACATTTTCACAATGTTAAGTCTTCCTATCTATGAGCAGGGTAGGTTTCTCCATTTATCTAAGTCTCTCTTAGTTCCTTGTAGTAAGGTCTTGTAGTTCTCTTTGTAAAGGTCTGTTATTTCTCTGTTTAGATTAATTTCTAGGTACTCTATCTTCTTAGGGGCTACAGTAAATGATATTAATTTGATGATTTCTTCATTAACAGTCTCGTTGTTGACATAAAGGAATCCTACTGATTTACTTATGTTTGTCTTGTATCCTGAGAGTTCGCTGAACTCTTCTATCAGTTCGAGTAGTTTACTTATAGATTCTTTGGGATTTTCTGCATATACAATCATATCAGTTGCAAATAGGGAGATTTTGACTTCTTCTTTGCCGATGCAGATCCCTTTATTTCTTGGTCTTGTCTAATTGCTCTGGCTAGAACTTCTAGTACTGTGTTAAATAGGAGGGGTGAGAGTGGGCATCCTTGTCAAGTTCCTGTTCTCAAGGGAAACTCCTTCAGTCTCTCTCCATTCAGAATGACATAGGCAGTTAGCTTTGTATAAATAGCCCTTACTGCGTTGAGGAATTTTCCATCTATGCCTATTTTGCTAAGAGTTTTTAGCATGAATGGGTGTTGGACTTTATCAAATGCCTTTTTGGTATTAATGGACAAAATCAGGTGATCCTTGTCTTTTGTGATGGTTATGTGGTTAATCACAATAATTGTTTTTCTGATGTTGAACCAGCCTTGCATCCCTGGTATGAATCTAGCTTGGTCATGATGGACTATTTTTTTGATATGTTGTAGTATTTCTATTGGCAAGAATTTTGTTGGAGATTTTTGCATCTAGATTCATGAGTGATATCGGTCTGTAGTTCTCCATTTTTGTTGGGTCTTTCCCCGGCTTTGGTATCAGGGTTATGCTGGCTTCATAGAATGAGTTTGGGAGTCCTCCATCCCTTTCTATGCTGTGAAATAGTCTCAGTAGTATTGGAGATAACTCTTCTCTAAAAGCTTGGTAGAATTCTCTGGTGAAGCCCTCTGGGCCCAGACTTTTTTTGGTTGCCAGTTTTTGATGACATTTTCAATGTCTTCCTTTGTGATGGGTTTATTAAGTTGTTCTGCTTCACATTGTGATAATTTGAGTAGGTGATATGAATCAAAGAATTGGTCCATTTCCTCTAGGTTTTCAAATTTTTTAGAGTACATTCTTTCATAGTATTCTGTTATAATATTTGGGATTTCTGTTGGATCTGTGGTGATCACTCCCCTCTCATTTCTAATTTTGATTATTTGTTTCCTTTCCTGTTTTTCTTTAGTAAGTTTAGCCAGTGGTTTGTCAATTTTGTTGATCTTTTCAAGAAACCAGCTTTTGGTCTTTTCAATTTTTTCAATTGTTTTTCTATTCTCTAATTCATTTAGTTCTGCTCTCATCTTTATGATCTATTTTCTTCTGGTGCCTGAGGGATTCCTCTGTCATTCTCTCTCTACTTGATCAAGCTGTAGGGCTAGTTCCTTGATTTGGTTTCCTTCTTTCTTCCAGATGTGTGCATTTATAGAGATAAACTGACCTCTAAGCACTGCTTTGGCTGTATCCCATAGGCTCTGGTAGGACGGGTTTTTATTCTCATTGTAATCCATGGATTTCATTATTTCATCCTTGGTTTTTTGAGCAAGATGTTGTTCAGTTTCCAAGAGTTCCACTTTCTATCCATATTTTTTCTGCTATTGATTTTGACATTTATGGCTTTATGATCTGAGAAGATATTTTACGGTATTTCAGTGGTATGGATTTTGTTGAGAGTTGCATTATGTCCTAACACATGGTCAATTCTAGAGAATGTTCCATGTGCACTAGAGAAGAAGTTGTAGTTGTCCGCTGATGGGTAGAAAGTTCTGTATATATCGATGAGGTCTAGTTGGTTGATTATGGCAATAAGGTCTTCTATATCTTTATTGAGCTTTATTCTAGATGATCTGTCCAGTACTGAGAGTGGAGTGTTGAAGTCACCTACTGTTCTTGTGGAGTAATCTAACTCTTTTTTGAGTGTAGTCAGTGTTTCCTCAATGTATTTAGGTGCTCTGATATTAGGTGTATAAATATTTAATATAGGTAAGTCTTGCTTGTGTATTGAACCTTTCAGCAACAAATTGTGTCCATCTTTGTCCACGATGGTGGATTTTACACTAAAATTGACTTTGACTGAGATTAGAATTGCCATACCTGCTCTTCTTTGTTCATTGTTAGCGTGATATATATTCTTCCATCCTTTAACTTTCAGTTTGTTCCTATCTTTAACTCTGAAGTGAGTTTCTTGTAGACAACATATAGATGGGTCATGTCTTTTGATTCAAGATGCCACTGGATGTCTCTTTACTGGAGCATTCAGTCCATTCACATTCAACTTAATTATTGATAGGTATGTGTTCACTGCCGCCATTGTGATATGTTTATTTCTGTATTGATGTTTTCACTGTTGTTCTTATTAGTCTGTTCTGGGATATTCCTTTTTGTGAGTTGATTTTTCACCTTTTTCAGAGCTGGTTTTGTAGTTGTTGAGACTCCTGTGTTAGAATTCTTGATAAGATATGTTGCTTCTTTGTTGTGCTTTACGGCTGCCCCTGTGATCGCCCTTAATAAGCTACATATAAACCCAACTTTAATTACTACTAGTCTTGTCGACTTCCTCTCCATCTGGAAGGACTATAATGACTGTAGTACATCCCTCTTTTTAATATGATGGCACCATAGTTTTCATGATAATCACTGGATTGATTCTTTCAGTATTAAAAGTGTGGTTGACTTTGGGACCTTCCTTAACTAAGTAGAATTCTGAATCATGTGTTGTTCTAAAATATAAAGTTAGCAGTTTTTTTCTTCTAAGCCAAAGCCAGGAACTTCTTTCAATATTTCTTGTAGTTTGGGTTTGGTTTTTACAAAGTCTCTGAGTTTCTGTTTATCTGGGAATGTCTTCATTTCACTTTCATATTTGAAAGATAGTTTTGCAGGATATATAATTCTTTGTTGGAAGCTCTTCTCCTTCAAGGCTTTGAATGTGTCATGCCACTGTCTCCATGCCAGCATGGTTTCTGCTGAGAAATCTGATGAAAGCCTGCAGTGTTTCCCTCTGAATGTTAGCTTTGCTTTGAGTCTTGCTGCCTTTAAGAGTTGCTGCTTATGTTTGATTTTGTTAGGCTTGATTATAATATGTCTTGGAGTCTTTCTTTTGAGATCTATTGGGTGGCATACGATATGCATCTGGGATATCTATATTATCTTCCTCCATGATTTCTGGGAATTTTTCTGTCAGCAGCTCAGCAATGATACTCTCTGTGTTCTCAGGTTTCTCATACTCTTCAGGGACTCCAATTAAACGTAGGTTGTTCCTCTTAATAGAGTCCCACATGCTTCTTAATGCTTCTTCATTTTTCTTTTTTTTTCTGATTTCTGCTCATAGATGCTGGCGTCAGTAGCTCTGTCTTCCAAGTCAGAAATTCTTTCTTCCATTTTTTCCATTCTGTTTTCTTGGCTTTGCATGGAAGTTTCTATGTCTTTGATTTTGTTCGTGATCTGTTGGATTTCAGCATACTGGTGTTTCATCAGTTCAAACAACTTGCTTAATTTTTCATTTTGTTCTGCTGCATTTTGTATAAGGTCTAGAAGGACTCTGTATAGAATTCTTTTGTATTCACCTTCTGGTGATTTCAGAAAGGTTTCTTCATCTGGAAGACTTCTTGGTTGTTTTGTTTGGGAGCCTTCTGAAGCCATGGGTGATTTCTTGTTTGCCACAAGTGGTCCATTGCTTTTTGGGTTTCATGTGAGTATGTAAAGGTTGGGAGAGATACTGTGAGGATGGACTCCAGATTTTTCTCTGGGCTGTCTTAAAATATAAAACAGAAGGTATCTGACCACTTCCCAAGTCAGTCAAGTTTCCAGGTGTAGAGATCCCTCTTCCCAATTGGCAAAGTATGTGCCTCAATACCAAACCCCAGATGATATGATCTAGTTCAAAATACAGCAATGCTACTGCTCTGTTGGCCTCTGCTGACAGGGCCCAGCTTTGGGTGACACCGTGTAAACTACTGTTTTTCTGGTAGAAAAGCACTGTCCTGTAGGCAGGCTCTGGCTCCCAAGCTAAGAATTAGGTCCAGCTGCAGCCACCATATCTAAGATGGCACCCTCCACACGGTTGGTGGAAACAGGGGCTAGAAGGGCCGAGACGTAGTGAATCCTCAGCCTCTGTTGCCGGGCCCCCACCATAGGCGACACTGTGTAAACTACTGCTTTTCTGTTGAAGAAGTGCTGTCCTGTTTGCAGGCACTGGCTCCCAGGCTAAGAATTAGGTCCCACTAAAATCTCCATATCAAACATGGCATCCTGCACATAGGCACCACTGGTTCCGTACAAACCACACTGTGGCAGAGATAAAAAGCCAGGCCTAGAGTGGCTAGATTAACAGAGTCCTAAGCCTGGCTCTCAAAATATGGCAATTTAACCTGCCTATCCAACCAGCAGTGTATCTGAAACTAGCCGCTAGGCACGACCCAGCTCCACCTGCCATCCAAGACAGAGAAAAAAAAGTCAAAATGGTGAGTTACCTTCAGTCCCTAAGAGCCAGGGCCAGCTAGGAGTGGGAGTCCGTGAAAGAGAGGGTGTTTTTCGTTCAGTGGTATGAAGTCCAAATAACAGCCCTGTGCCATATCCTGGTGCTCACTATGTGACCAGAGGCTCCATTCGATTATCAATTCAGGTCTTGGTTTCCAGAGGGATATAAGGAGATGTGTGCTTAGTCTGCCATCTTGATTCTGCCTCAAAAATATTTTAGATTTTAATGTTATGAGACAAGAACAATTGTTAGCAAAGTGTAATAGGAAGAAAGTTACCAAAATGTGTGCTTTTGATAGTAAGTGTTAATGGTGAGCATGTACCAGTGTCTCTGGATTTAGACTTCCAATAGCCCAGCCTTTGGAAGCCCGGGGTAGTGTAAATAGTTTGTGTGCTTGGCTGTTACCCAAAGCATGGCTGCTTGAATTCACCTAGTGGCACCTCAGAAGAAAGGCCTGGTGATCCATTCCTGAAGAAAGCAACCACTGAAAACCTTTGGGAGCTCATTTCTACTCTGACAAAGTAAGATTGCCATGACTCAGACTGGAAGGATGCTAGATAGCTGGCAACTTCCTTACACTGAGATATGGAGCCATTTCAATTTCTTTTTCTTAGGAGCCCACTCAGCCCTACATTACAAATTCATTGTTACTTTCTTATTATGCAAAATCTCTATTATTCATGATGAACCTGGTTGCAAGGAATATGATCTCATTTTAATCTTTATGGCATTTTCCCTATGGCTAATTTAGATTGTGAACTTATTACATTCATTAAGAATTATAGCAGTCTCTCCAAAGAATGCCTTGAGCTAACAATGAATACAAATCCAAAACCTTACATATGTGAGGTTATTTTGTTATCACAAGTCTGACATTTTCAGTTTTCCAAGGAAGAAATTTAGAGCCCAAAACTGAAGTCCTTTTCCAAGGGCAAATTAGTTTAGGCTGACTAACCAAAGGGAAAATAAATTACTTTAGACACTAAGGTACCTGAATCATTGTAAAAATTATGATTTATATAGGTTAACATAATACAAATTCAAGGACCAATCTTACGATTAAATGATTCATATGCAGATTATCATACAAATATTATGTATTAATGAAAATAATAATAGAATCTCATAAATTATCCAATAGAATCTATTGACTTTCATTTCATAAAAGCATGTGAAATGTTTTCAGGGAGAATAGATGTATAATATAATCATTAGATGTTTCAGTGTAAACTGAGCAAATTGGAATATGTAAATAATTAATGATGAAGAATTGAGTTTCCACAAATGTTTACCTAGTTTCTTTGAAAAATCAGCATAATTTTGTTCCTAGACACATTAGTTTCAATTAGTTAGCTGACACAAGAAAAGAATTAAATGTATATCATAAGTATAACTTGGAAGATAAACATGGCTTTGAGCAGTGTACTTGCATTTATATATTTAAATATTAATATTTAAAAATTTTATTGTAAATTGTTTTAAACATGAAAAAATAAATGCCAGCATACTGGACAACCATTTGTCTAGTAAGCAACTTGAGAAATAATATATTATCCACATAGCTGAAGCCTCCTCAACACCTCACTGATAGCATTTTCCTTCATTCCCTACTTAAAGAGACCATCACTCTAATGTTGATGAGTTTTATTCGTATACCTTTTCTTGTGCTTTCACTCTGTATGTGTAAACTTAAGCAATATATAATATATGTATTTGAAACATCATGTAAGTGTAAGTGGTAAGTGTTTTTATTTTTTTCCATACACTTTTTTTCTGGATCAATGTCCTGTAAGACAATGATTCGGTACTATGGCATTCATATCTTCAAATTTTCTGAATATTTCCACATTGCTTCTTAAAGTGTTTATATTGACTCCTTGTCATTCTAGCAGTGTACAAGTGCTCCTTACATTCTTTGTGCTGGCTGCTACCTAGTACTTTCAACTTTCTTTGTAATTGTCAGTCTAAATCTAAACAGTGTGCAATGGTATCTTTTCTTGCTTGGTTTAACTTATGTTTTCCTTATTATTAGTGAGATTGAGCAGTTTTAATTTTTTAATGATTTACTGGTCATTGGAAACCTGGGTGCACAGTGGTAAAGAGCTCCTTGATGCTAACAAAATACTACACTGTTTGAATCCACCATCCACTCCTTGGAAACCTTATTGGGCAGTTTTATTCTGCACTAATAGGGTTATTATAAGTCAGAATCAACTCAAAGACAAATTTTTTGTTTGTTTTTAATTGATAATTAAAATATCTGCTTCTATGAATTTTCTTCTCATGTCTTTTGCTCATTTCCCCCCCTATTTTTCTTTTTGTTTTGAGGGTATTCACTTGTTAATATAATGAGGATAGGAATGCAGTCTATTTTTCCTTCACTTTTTTATGACACCTTTGATGGACTAAAGATTTAATTTTAAAACAATAATCTTAACTAATATTTTCCTTTGAAAATTGTGCTTTGTATTGTTTGGGCAATAATTTTCCCCCATCATCATACAAATGTCTTCTTTATGATAATTTTAGTTTAGAAAGATAGTGTGAAGTAAATATCCAAGTTTGTTTAAATTATGCTGTTTTAACTTGTATTAAGTTACAATATTTTTGTATTATCCTAATTTATGTTGTTTAGGTTTTCAATTGTTTTTTGTCCTAACATCATGTATTGGAAATTCACTCCTTTTCCCAATCATCTGCAACACCGTCTAGTCAAATCTATATCAATCTCTCTCTGTTGAATTCTATTTCATTTGTCTATTATCTCCTTCTGTTAACTAACATAATAAACATTATCACTTTACAATGTGCTGTGACATCTTTTAGAGTAAGGTCGTCAAATTTATTTCTATTGTGCAAAATTAATTCAGCTATTTTTTGGCTGTTTCTTCTACATAACTGTTAGATTCCTCAGTGGATTAAGATGCATGATAATGCTGTTGAGACTTAGGTTGCAATTGCATTGGATTTGTATGTGCAGTTGGGGACATCTGACATCTTTGTGATCCTCAGTAATCTAATCTATGATTGAAATATCGTACCCCAGTATTTGGATCTTCTATACGACTTGAGATACATTTTTACACTTTTCTCCATAAAGATCATATACATTAAAAAAAATTCTTGTGATGAAATTTATATAGCAAAACATTTGCTACTTTACTCATTTTAGGTGTACAATTCAGTGACATTAATTACATTCACTGTTTCTCACCCATCACAATTATCCAATTTCAATTGATTTTCACCTCCAAAACCCCAGAGTTTTTGCTTTGATGATTCTCTCTATAGTTTTCCTATTCCATATTCCGTGTATCTCTGCTCTAGTCTTTATTAATTCCTTTGTTCTAGTTCCTTCTGCATGATCTATATAACATCTGAGTCTTCCCCCATTATTGATTTCTCTTCAAACTATGCTTTTTTTTCTTGCATTTTTATGCTTCTCATGTTCTCTTTTGAAAGACAAGCATGTTTTATAAGACAATAGAGACCAGGGTAAACAAAACCAGTTGTTACTGAGTTGATTTCAACTTATGGTTATACCATGTATGTCACAGTAAAATGGTGCTTCATGGAGTTTTCAATGGTTGATTTCTTAAGATGTAGATAACCAGACCTTTTTTCCATGTATGCTTGAACTTCCAACCTCCTGGTTAGTGGCCAAATGCAGTAACTGTTTTTGCCACCCAGTGACTCCTACAAACTAAGCTAGATACATTTGATTATTTGCGATGAACTCACCTTTTCTTTCTTTTGGAGCTTAGCATTGGTATTTGTGTTATTATTTTCAGGAGTCAGACTGGTTTTGAAGTTTTTTGTTACTGTCATTATTGTCACCCCACTGGAGACTTCAGATTCCTGTAATAACACTTGGCATTTATGGTGAGTGAAACTGCTTGTTTGGCTTTAGATCTCTGTGCTTGGCCATGGGTCTTCCTTTTGTGTTGCTTCCCCAAGAAAATATGTCTATTGCAGCAACATCTTCCCCAGTTGGGTTTCTAAATATCATCCTCTAAAAAAAGGAACCAGGAATCTTTGGTAAAATGGTGAAATGGTTAATTTTAGGTATGGGCAAAGAAAAATGCAAGATGAACCTGAAATATTTTGTAGTTCCTGAAAGTAAGTTAGAGCTCAAAAAACAAGACAAAGCATAACAAAAAAAATGCACATAAAAAACAAACTGAGGAGGTAGAGCTAACATGGCTGACTAACCAAAGCCATTATCCAAACCCTCTAATAACAAAGGCACAGACAAACAACTTTTAACTGAATTTAAAAGGATGCCCTTAGAGCCCTGATCACCAGAATGAAGCTGGGAGCACGAGCCAGCTGACAGAGAGGAGAATATGGGGGCAGATGGGCTGAATTGGCACTCCCCAGGGGAACCTCTGTGCCAGTTGTGCCCTGGAATGCAGCCATGAAGTGAACCCAGGCTTTTCAGGAAAGCATTTTCTCTCAGTGGAGAAATCAAGCCTCATACAGACAAACCAATAGAATTCAACTTTCTCCCATCTGAACAGCAAAAGATAAGTTCAGGTGGTCACATGTGGATCAAGACTTTTTCTCTGAGACATGAAATCTTTTTCACTCCATCAGTCACCCTTCTCTTTTCTTTTCTGTGCTATGCTGAGTGCCTGACTCAGATGTGGTACCAGAAGGAGCAGTCAGCTACTAACAAATGAAGTTGGAGGCAGAAGCAAGAGTTTTCTCTAGGCTCAGATCTGCAGAGCCCTAACCTTTCTAGATGTAGGTAGGCACCTTACATTCCACAGCTTGAACAATGAACAACCTGAGCCTACACTTATCAGAACTCCACCATAGTCACTGAATATTTAGAGGCCATCTGATTTGGTGTCCAGGATGAACACACACAAGAAAAGTAAACTAGCACAGAAGCTCCATGCCTAGCTATAGGACTAACCAGCCAGTGATATGGTTTCAAAATTTTTGCAACTTCAATAAAAAAATACAGTCCACACAACTACTCTATTTTAGCACTTAAAAAACTATGTGTATATATATATATATGTACACATATGTATATTTATAGCCACACTTACTTAGTTTAGAATACAATAATTGAAATTAAAACAATCTTCTGATGGCTCAGAGGCAACAATCTAGTTCAAATCATTGAAAGAAGTAGAGCACCATGGATTCAGAAAACTCACAAAACAAAAAATTAAAAAAATTTCCAAATGAAGATGAATTCCTGAAACTTTCAGAGGTAGAATACAGAAGAATTATATCTCAAGCTCTCAAAGACATTAAGAAGAAAACAAGACAAACTGCAGCACAGCACAATGGAAAATTAAACAGGTTGCAAGAAATACTTGAACAACAAAGATCTAAAATTCAGCTGATTAACAACATTCCTGATTTAGACAATTCAGTACAAAGTCAGAGGAGTAGAATCAACACAATAGAATCCAGAGTCAGTAAGACTGAAGGTAAAGTAAGATTGAGATTGAAGATAAAGCAACCAGTACCATCCTATTCAAGGAAAAACTCAATTTTCCAAAAATAAAGATTCACCGAGAGTTATGCGGGGCTTCTTCATGACAAGTAATTTATGACTAACTGAAATCCCAGAACGGAATGGCTAGAAAGAAAATACAGAGAGAATTGTTGAAGATATACTGATAGAAAATTTCCCTGACATGAAAAATGAGAAAACCTCTATCAAAGATGCTCGTTAAACTCCACACAAGTTTGACCCCTAAAGAAAGACACCAACACACATTATCACCAAATTTAATAGAACAAAGGACAAGGACAAAGTTTTAAATGCTTCAAGATATACGCAAAATATACCACAGATCAGCTTCTGAGAATTAGCTCTGATTATTGAGCTGAAGTATTGGCATGGAGGCAATGTGAAGACATACACAAAGTGTTGAAGGAATAGAAAATTGCCAACTGTTTTAGTCATCTAGGGTTGCTGTAACAGAAATACCACAAGTGGATGCCTTTAAAAAGAGAAATTTTATTTGTCACAGTCCAGTAAGATAAAATTCCCAATTCAGGATGTTACCTCCAAGGGAATGTTTTCTCTTCTGAAACTGGAGAAAGGTCCTTGTCATCAATCTTCCCCTGGACTGGAAGCTTCTGATGTGCAGGAATCTTGGTTCTTTAAAGAGGATGTGCTCAGCTCCCTGAACTGCTTTTTTTTTTTTTGGTGGAATGAGGTCCCCAAATGTCTCTGCTACCTTCTCTTCTTTGTAGTTCCACAGTCTGCCTCAAGGCACAAAACAAACCTACACATTGAATCTTGCTGTACCAGCACAATTACCACCCATCCACCTTCATTAATATCACAGAGACATAAATTCCAACAAGGAGGAACATCACACAATACCAATAATCCTGGCCCAGCCTAATTGCCACAGATTTTGAGGAGAACATAATTCAATCCATGACATCCCACTCTCTATTCTCAAAAAATATCACATCTTTGCAACATGCAAAGCATATTTATCCCATCATAATGAAAGTATTATAGTCCAAGTCCAAAACCCAGAAATTCTTCAGCTATAAATCTGCTTGTAAAATACAGTGGCAGAACAGGCACAAGCCAGACATTTCTATTACAAGTGTGAGAAATCACAGAGCACATCCCATTAGCTCTCAAGGCCTTGAAAAGAATTTTCCATTTCTGAATGGCCTCCTAAAGACACAATTATGCCATCAACTAGATGATAATACCTTGCATGACTGGAGAAAATGTTCTCCAGGAGGCTGTATATGCTTTAAATCAGCATGCAATATATGATGCCATTTCTCCCATAGCTAGGATTCATGGGTCCAGGAATCAAGGGGTGGACTTGGGAGTGGCATCACTCACTATTACCCCTAGTAACCCATTTGCAAGATTTTTGTTTCCTGTCCCTATGACCGTATGTTCTGCATGTCTCAATGTCTGAATTCCAACAGAAGGAATGCTGCCACCTAGAAGTTCAACATTGATTCCATTGAACAGGAAGCTAAAAATGCTACCAGGCCATGTGGGGCTCCTTATGCCTCTGGATCAGCAGACAAAGAAGAGAGTTATCATATTGGCTGATGTGGTTGATCCTGAGTACCAGGATGAAACTGAATTGACTTGCATAATGGAGATAAAGAAGAGCATGTCTGAAATGCAGGAGATCCCTTAGGACATCTCTTTGTACTACTATGTCCTATGATTAATGTCAATGGAAAAGTACAGCAACTGAATTCTAACAAAACTGCTAATAGCCCAGATCCTTCAGGAATGAAAGTTTGGGTTGCCTCACCTGACAAGGAACCATAACAAGTTGAGGTGCTTGCTGAGGGCACAGGGAATACAGAATGGATTGTAGAAGAAGGTAGTTCTAAATACCAGTTATAGCCACATGACCAGCTGCATAAACAAGGACTGTAATTATGATTAGTATTTCTGTTTTGTATGTGTGTATTTTTTTTTTTTTTTTTACATATGAGGGAAACCCTGGTAGCATAGTGGGTCAAGGGCTCCATTTGCTAACCAAAAGGTCAGCAGTTCAAATCCACCAGGCACTGCTTTGAAACTCTATGGAGCAGTTCTACTCTGACCTCTAGGGTCACTATGAGTTGGACTTCACTCGACAGCACTGTTTTTTTTTTTTTTTTAAATGTATGAGATATGTGAATGGAGCTGTTAATGGAGCTAATGCATTTTCAGTTGTATGTGTGTTGGTTACATCTTGTTGGACATAAGTATGACATTGTAACTGCACTTTATTCATGTTACAGATGACATGTGGTATGGGGAGATGTTGTACTGATGCCAAGTTGACAAGCGGTGGATTGTGATGGTTAAGACTATGTGTCAACTTGGATAGACCAATGTTTTCACAGCTGTATACAGTGTCAAGGTGGGGCCTGTGATGGCTCACGGCCCACCCTCGGTCTTCATTTCCCCACCTTCTGCCTACTTTCATCTGCACATGTTGCCCACAGCTTCTGCTCTCTTATGTCTAGTTCCTGAGACCTAAAGTAACAGCTGTTGGATTCATTGACCTTTACAGCCTGTGAGTAAGAGTCCTGTTCCCTGACCTGCCATTTTTGGGTTCAGCAGCCCCTGGAACTCTGTGAATCAGCAGACAACTCACAGTCTTGCATGCCATTTGGGGATCCACTGACTTACAAAGTATGTGATCTGGAACTCTAACCTCTGACCTGCTGACCTTGGGTTCATCAGCTTTCACAGCTGTGTGAAGCTTGTGCCCCTATCTAGGATTTGAGACATTTCAGCTTCTAGAACTGTGTGAACTGTTTCCTCACATAAATCACTCTATACACACATTATACATGTTATTGGTTTTGCTTCCCTAGAGGACCCAGCCTGAGATATGAACCAAGAATTATATATCTGGCAAAACTGTCTCTCAGATATAATGGTGAAATTAGGGAATTTATAGATAAACAGAAGTTTTGAGAATTTGCTAAAACCAAACGAAGTTGCAAGAAATACTGAGGGAAATTCTTTGACTAGAAAATGAATGACATCTAATATAGACTTACCAATACTTGGTAAAACAGAGCATACACATATCAACACAAACAGGGTATACACAAAAATAACACAACACCCACTGCCACAGAAATAAACCAAAGGTTAAATATTAAAAATAGGAAAAAGATATCACAGTAAGTCAATGACAAAAACATTAAGCTATAAGAGGAATAAAGTAATGTATTCACCTCTGTTTCAGATGGAGAAGAAGTTAAGGAGATGCAAGGATATAAAAGACTGAAAAACAAAGTGGGAGGCCTCAAACTACCCCAATTGAGAACTTATTACACCACCGTGGTAGTCAAAACAGCCTGGTACTGGTACAAAAATCGATACATAGATCAATGGAACAGGATAGAGAACCCAAATATAACTCCACCCACCTATAAGAAGCGGATATTTGGCAAAGACCTAAGGTCCATGAACTGGGGAAAAGATTAATCTCTTCAGCAAATAGTGTCAGCAAAACTAGATATCCATCTGCAAAAAAAAATGAAATAGTACACATATCTCACAGCATGCTCAAAAACTAAATCAAAATGGAACATAGACCTAAATATGAAACCAAATACAATAAGGATCTTGGAAGGAAAACTAGAGACAATATTAGGAGCCCTAATAAACAGCATAAACAGACTACAAAATACTACAATGTACAAACAATAGAAGAGAAAATAGATAATGAGATCTTGTAAAAATCAAATACTTAGGCTCATCCAAAGACTTCATCAAGAAACTAAAAAGACTACCTACAGACCAGAAAAAAAAACTTGCTAGCCAAGAATCTGATCAGCATCTAGTCTCAATAATCTACAGACTACTTCAAAACCTCAACAAGGAAAAAAAATAACCCAATCAAAAATGGGCAAAGGATATGATCAGGCACTTCACCAAATTAAATATCCAAGGAGCTAACAGATACATAAGGAAATGCTCACGATGATTAGTCAGTAGAGAAATGCAAATCAAAACTACAGTGAGATAACATCTCACACCAATAAGGCAGGCATTAATACAAAAAACACAAAACTGCAAATGTTGGAGAGGATGTGGAGAGGCTAGAATCCTGCTGCACTGCTGGTGGGAATGCAAAATGATATAAACATTCTGGAAAACGGTTCAGCAGTTTCTTAAAAAGCTAGGGATAGAAATACCATATGATCCAACAATTCCACTGCTTGAAATATGTCCCAGAGAAATAAGGTCTCCCACATGAACAGATACATGCACTCCAATGTACATTACGGCACTGTCCACAATAACAGAAAGATGGAATCTACCTAGGTGCCCCTCCACAGAAGAATACACTACACAATGATACAAAACAAAGGTGATCTTTGGAAACACCTGACAATACGAAGTCATCTGGAAGACGTGCTGAGTGAAAGCAGTCAGTCACAAAAGGACAAATACTGTAGAAGACCATTTTTAGGAGGCTTCAGGAAATGGACTAAGCACTGGGCAGGGGGAGATGAATACTCAGAGATTAGATATTAGACAGAAACTGGGTCAAGGGAAGGAAGTGGCAGCACATACTAGGGGAAAATCCACACTGCTGGAGTATACCAAGAGCGGAAAAGACTTTGTATATATAGCCCAACACTTCAAAGGCTAGTGTAGCAGGAGAGAGGTCTGGGACTGTGCTTGTGGTTGACATCTAGGTCAACTGGCACAACTAAGTTTTTTTGTTTTTAAGCAAATGTTCTGGATCCTAGCTTGGTAAGTGACATCTGGGGTTTTAAAAGCTAGGAAGCTGCCATCTAAGGAGCATGCAACTGGAGCAGAGAAGAATGCAGGACATCCAAGACAGGACAAAAGTGTGAGCCCAGGAGACAGAAGGGGTCAAGTGATCCAGACACTATACCAGCATGAGATCAGAAGAACTAGATAGTATCCAGCTACCTCCAAAATCTGCCTTGAGAGGCAATACAATGTCAGATTCTCTGATGTAGTGGGAAAATAATAGAGGTACAGACTTAGAATTCTGTTAAAAAGACAAGACTTGATGGTCTGACGCCCCAGAAGGTCATCTGAGAGCACAGCCCCTTGTTTCGCTCCTATCCAGAGCTGAAACTAGCACCAAAGGCAACTCTTTAGACAAGAGTTGGACTGGAATGTAGGACATGAGGCTGTCAGAGCAGCAGCCTTATAGTAAAGAGAAAGTAGGGTGAAGAGAAGAGGACAGGACTAGGCTGAATGAATATGGGAAGCACAGAGTGGAAGAGATGAGTGTGATATCACGGGGCTGGGATAGAAGATGGAGTCATATAGAAGTCTCTGTATGGGTTCTGATATAGCAAATTGACTTCATTTGTAAATATTCAATTAACTACAATACAATATTATCCAAAAAACAAACTGATAGTGCTTAATAAAATTTAAACTATGGACATTTTGGTTAGAATCCTGACCTTCTAACTAATTACTGTGGCAAGCAGGGCTCCCAGGGGTCCATTCTGCTATTAATTTATTATTTTATAAATAAATATGCATGTTTTAGCAATATATAAATGGAGAAGAGATACATCTTTGTTACTAAAGAATTCAAAGAATAACTAGAAAGGATAAGGGAAATAGAAAATTGTCATTAGAAAACCAGAGCAATAATCGCTGCCAGCAAAATTTCCTAGCCAGATTATATGCACACCTCCCCTCCCTCTTTTGTACATTCCTAACCATGCTATATGGAGTCTGGTTGGCCTAAATTAAGTGCCTGGCTGCTAACAGAAAGGTTGGCAGTTTGAATCTACCCAGCGGCTTTGAGAAAGAAAGCCCTAGGGATATGCTTCCATAAAGATTACACCCTTCCCAAACAAAACAAAATAAAACAAAAACCCTTGGGACAGTTCTACTTTGTGATATGGAGTTGTTAGGAGTTGGAATTAACCAGATGGCATCCAACTGTGACAAAAACCATGTTTCTATAATTAAATCAGTGATTAAAAAAAAACAAAAACAAAAAGACTACTGGGAGGTATGGGCAAAATTAAAAGCTTTCTAAAATAAAAAATAAAAAAAGTTGATCCTTTGATGTTTAAATATATCCCTTTGAAAACACATGCAATCATCAGAATCTCTGGTGTCAGAATTATTTGGTGCCAGTATTCAGTCTTGCAACAGATAGTTCCCAATACAAGGCTGGTAGATATATTTTAAAGAGTGATTACTGTGTGCTGAATTAGGCAATCATCTAGTCCAAAGCAAAAGCTGAGGCTGTAGCACCTCCTCTGACTTTTGCCACAGGGTACACTCAGCATGAGTCTCTTCCACATTGATCAGAGCACAAGGGTTCTCACTAGGTCCCAGGAGAGCTGACAATGCTTTCTTTTATTTTTGTTTTTTGAGTCTGAGCCAGTGCATTTTGCTAGTCTTCTATCAGCTCAGAAACAGACTCTGTACGTGTTCTCTGGTATGTAGGCCCAGGATTGCATTGGCATGTGAGCTATGATTCTTTCAGAATCCAAATAATCAGACTCTGCCAGGAAAGTATACAACTATCCTGTCAGTAGCTTATTTGGATTGTTGGAAATAGCAACCTCAGATACCACTTCAGTGAATTAAGCAAGGATTACTTATTTAAAGAATTCACAAGAAAGTCAGTATGGTTGGCACTGATAGATGAATGATTAAAAATGCTTTTCAGACCACTCAAGATTGCAGGCTTTTAATTTTTTTTAAAGGTTATGATATATATATATATTTTAAATTTTCCTATTCCTTTGAAAACTACCCTATTTTTATCCCCTGTAATTATTAGTATGCCTATATAAGAATAACATCTTGCAATTATAGTATATGAGTGCAAATTTATATGAAAGATTATCTGGAAAACTAACATAAATGCACCATGGTTACAATCTGTTAGTCTAAGCTATTTTATTTAACTATTTAAGATGACACTTCTTCCTTTCTACTTTTCATCACCAATTACTATTTATTACATGGCTATACAAAGTTATCAATCTGCAGTAAAAATCTATTAAAACAAAGAAAAGATGTCACTCTTTTCTGTTCTGTTTTTTTTTTTTTTAATAGAATTCAGTGAACAACACCGTGGAAGAGAATGGCCTCCATTTCAATGTTCAAGGATGCAAAGTAAAGAGATTTAATCTTTCAGTGTTAGCTGAATAGCTACAAATAATTTGTTCTAAGCTTCAGTTTGTTCCCTTCAACCTACTGTCCAGTTTTTTCTTTCTTAATACTTGTTTTCTTTTTTCCTCCTATTAACCAGTTTTAAAACAGCAGTATTTGTTCTCTAGCATTCTCCAGATGGTCAATGAGATTTTTGTTAAAAAAGATTTTAAACTTAACTACTTACATTTAATTTATGATATATTATAATTCATTACAGCTGTTATTTTTACTGATTCTTAAATTGTCCCACCTTCGGACAATAAGAGCATCTTCAAATTCTTCAAATTGATGTAGGAAGTGGTCTATCTTGTTCCTTGCTGAATGAAGTATTCTATAGATGTCAGCTATATCCAGTTGATTAGTGGTGCTGTTCAATTCAACTATATTCGTACTCATTTTCTGCCTACTAGATCTGTCAATTACTCACAGAGTAATATTGAAATCTCTAACCATCATAGTTATTTTATCTGTTTCTACTTGCAATTTGATCCATTTTTGCCTCACACATATTAACTCTGTTATTAGGCACCTACACATTAAGCACTGTTAAGTGTTCTTGGATAATTGACCCCTTTATCATTATGTTATGTCTTCCCTTTCCCTGATAATTTTCCTTGTCCTAGATTTGGCTTTGTCTGAAACTAACATAGCTATTCCAACTTTCCTTTGGTATCTTTCTATATCCTTTTACTTTTAATCTACCCATGCATGTATGCTCTTTTTTTTTTTTTTAAATCCACACAGATAATCTCTCTTTTTTAATTCATATATTTAGACCATTCACATTAAAGTGGCCATTGATATAGTTAATACCTACAATATGGTCTCTATTAATTTCTATTTGCTCTGACCGGTTTTGGTTTGCTGCTCTGTTCTTTGTTTCATCTCCTTCTCCTTCACCTTCCTCCTTTCTCCTTTCTTTTTCTTCCACTGTTCTACAGATTTAATTGAGGATTTTATCTAGTAACACTTTATATCCTCTGTTACTATATAATTATGTTGTTGTTGTTGGGTGTCATTAAGTCAATTCCAATTCATAGTGACCTTATAGAGCAGAGTAGCACTGGCCCATAGAATTTCCAAAGAGCAGGTAGTAGATTTGAACTGCTGATCTTTGGTTAGCAAGCATAGCTGTTAACAACTGTCCCACCAGGGATTGATATCAAGTATACTTCTTTTTGAGACCAGGAAACAGAGTAACTGTCTTAATTTTGGTTCTCTAGAGAAGTGAAACCAGTGAATGTATATATAAAATATAGAGATTTACTTCAAGGAAATGACTCACGCCATTGCAAAGAAATTGCTCACAATTGTGGGGGCTCATAAGTCCCAAATCTCTGGGTGAAATAGTAGACTGAAGACCTCTGCTGGATTTTACAGCTGCAGATGCTGAAGCACCCCAAATCTGCAGGTCAAGTAACACACTGAAGACTTTCGTAGGCTTGGGTCCCAAGAACCAGAGGTCAGGTAATAAGAAGGGCACAGGGTAGAGGGAGACAGAGAGACAGTGAGAGAGAGCCTGGCCAGAACATCCATTTTATGCTCAAAGCAGGCCACACCCCTGAAGACAATCCCCTTTCATTATTAGCTGATCATATTAGATCATATCGTGGAATTGATTACATTATATTATAGAAGGGCAATCAATCCAATGTCTGCCAAACAACTGAGAATCATAGATTAGCCAAGTTGATACACAACATTAACCATCATAGCCGCATACAGAGGACAGATAGCATGTCCAACTATAAGTTAAGGAACAACAAGATGTGCCTGGGACTATCAGAGCAAAAGAGCAAACATCTGTTGTGGAAAAAATACAAACAGAGTGCTCCCTGGAAGCAAAGATGATGAGACTGTGCGTTACATATTTTAGGTGTGTTGCCAGGCTGGATCCGTCCCAGAATCAGGACAGCGTGCTTGGTAGAGCGGAAGGTCAGCAAAAAAGAGGAAGACTCTCAATGGGGTGGAATGACACGGCGGCTGCAGCAATGGCCCTAAGCATAAAAATAACTGTGGGCATGACATAAGACTGGGTAGTGTTTTGTTATTTTCTGTATAGGGCCTCTGTGAGTCAGAACTAACTCAACGGCACTTCACATCAGAAACTGAAAGGGACAAACAAGGCTCTTCCTCTAGAGGCTACAAACAGAGGGTACAGCACAGCTGACACTGCACTCAGCCTGGCAGCCTCCAGGAACGTGAGAAAACAGATTTAAAGACACTCCGTGATATTTGGCAGTCCTAGGAAACCAAGGCGAAGAGCATTCTTCACCCTCCTTCTCATTCCTCATAGCAGCGCTCTCTTGCCTTTCACTTCTCAGTCATCCATAATCATCTAATATATTGTTACTACTGTTACTATTCTGAAGACTTTTTTATATGTTAGGTCAGCTAAGAATAAGAAGCATCAAAGATTTTATTTTACATCCATTTATTTCTTTTTAAACATTTCCTTTCTTCATGTAAACCTGAGACTTCTGTCTTGTTCACCCCCCTACTCCCAACACACACATACACACACTTAAACACACACCCCTCATCCAAAGAGAAATTGAGTTGATTCAGACTGCACTGATTTCAGGAAATTGATTGATTAGATAGAGGCTTTGATATTTAAGTACTACTGTACGTAGTTGAAAATAGATGACATTTAAACTAGTGCTTACGTTGCTTAGAGGTTCTTTTGTGTGACTAGGTGATATCCTGCCTCACTGAGAAGATTTGAAAGTTGTTTAAAATGTAAAGGCTCTATAAAATGTGCCAAATATTTTTTGGAAAAACTCCAAAGAACTGTAGTTTTAGGGGATTAAATTCCATAGCAATATTTTTTGATATCATAGCCAGATGTTACTTTTGTTTTTCATGGATTGATGGTCTGCTTGCATCTCAACTCTTGTTAACTCAAACTCATTCTCAAAGCTGACAAAATACGTTTTCATAGAATACAAAGCAAGTGGGCATTTAAGAAACATAAAAAAAAAAAAAACAAACATTTTCTCAATACCTCTTTCTAAACATTTCACGGGACCCTGCTTTAGTTTTCAGCTTAAAGGTAATGACCAGGACTTGAAATTTAGTCTTCTTTGCTTCTAGGTCTAGTTTAGGTAAGGAATTTCACAGTTTAGCTGAGGTGTCTGCTCTACCGCCTTGGGGTCTAACTGGTCTGCCTTCTTTCACGCTTTAGTCCGTCAATCCATTCTCCTGATTAGAGGCAGGAAAATATTAGGTCTGACGATTCAGTTCATGAGCTAATTCTAGAAAAAGTGTTATGTACCTCATTACTGAATATCATTATGGCCACCTTCAAAGTACTCCCCCTGGAAAGCTACGCACCTATGCCAGCGCCTAGTCCACCCTTCAAAGCAATTTTAGAACTCTTTTTCTAGAATGGCCGTCAGAGCTAGTCTCATATTATCACTGACATCCTGAATGTTTTAAAAATATTTTCCTTTCAATATTTTCTTTGTCTTTGGGTAAAGAACAATCTCATTGGTGGACAGATGAGGTTAATAGGTACAGTGATCCAATACAGTTATTTGTTTACTGGCTAAAAAACACCTCACAGACAGTGCCATGTAAGCTGGTGCGTTGTCCTGATGTGACAGCCATGAGTTGTTGGCCAAAAAAGTTCAGGTCATTTTTGTCTAACTTTTTCATGCAGCCTTTTCAGCACTTTTAAATAGCAAACTTGGTTAAGTATCGAGTTGGTACAAATTCGTAATGAACAATCCCTGTCATATCAAGAAAGGTTAGCAAAATCATTTTCACTCTTGATTTGGAGTGACGGAACTCTTTTGGTCATGGGGAACAGCTGACTTCCATCACTCACTTGAAGGCTTTGTTTCAGGGCCATGTTGGTACACCCGTGTTTCACCACCAGCCATAACATGACCCAAGACATTATATTGCCTCTCCAAAAGGTCTTGGCAATCTTTACCTCTCTTTCATTTTTTTCTCATCTGTGAGCTCCTTTGGGATCATTTTTGCACACACATTTGTCATGTCAAGGTTTCAGTTGATATTTCCTAACAGTTTCTCTATCAGTGTTTGCTTGGTCTGCTGTGCTTCTCAAGGTCCGCTGGTAACTTTCATGTACAACTCAGTGAATTTTTGCAATATATTTTTTTTAATTCTGCTGGTTACTGGCTGCCCTGACCTCTGTTCATCAGTGACACTTTCTCTCCCCTCAGAAAAACATTTAATTCATTTGTACACTGCTGTTTTCTTCATGGCATTATCCCCATAAACTTGGCCTAATATGCCCCTGATTTTGCTTCCACCCTTGTCAAGTTTAATAAGAAATGTAATGTTTGTTTTTGCTATAATTCAAGCTCCAGCATTCTCACAACAGCACAGAAAACATGCAACAACAGTAATGAGCCCCCTTCAGCGACACACCACCACTGGTTGACATAAACACAGCTGTGAGACATTGATATAAGAAGATTATGAAACCTTACCAAGTTCTTCATACAGTGCTGCCAAGCATATGAGGGCCAGTTTGTGAACTTAATTGTCACACCTGTATTTGTAAAATGTAAATGCATTGTATAATTTCTTGGAGTAATTAATCCCTACAAACATTAGAGAATATCGGAATTTATAATGGGTTTTGCAAAGTTGCAATTATTTCCAGCTTGCATACCTCTGAAGGATTTTTTTTTATTCCACTCTCCCCTTTACTCTTTATGCTAGATTTATGTTAGTTAATATTGCCTGTAGATTTTCTTCACCTCCAGCCATCAAACTTGCTGTTTCTTTTCATTTCCCATTGAGTCTGGATAACACTTATTCATCCTTCAAGAACTGGCTTCATTCTCTTCTCAGGGAGTCCTTCTCAGCTCTCTTAAGCAAATTAGGTCTATTTTAAAACTCTCCATCTACCCTTCTTGCAATTTGAATTATTCAATTAATTTTTTAAGGTGACTTGTCTGATCACTATTTTCACCACTAGGCTGTAAGTTCTCAAAGGGAAAGCATTGTGATGATTGTCTATTTTGATGTTCCTAACACTGAATAGAGGATCCAGAAAATAGAAAGTACAGAATATTTTTGACTTAATAACTCACCAGAATTCTGTTTTGAGGAGGAGATGCTAAAGTCCCAGTCAGTGACAGAGTGTTACTTTCCTTGCTTCACTCCATGTGCATAAATTTTCCTTAGGGAACGCTGAAGGAACTAGCAAGGCAGAATGCTGTAATTTGTGCCCTTGCCAAATAGCATCATGATTTAATGTTAATTGTGTACCATCTATCGCTGTCACTTAATATTCAGGCTCTGCTTTTTCTCCCTCTCTTTGTAACTCTGCCTCCTAATTTAATATCTATTTCACTAATACTAAGATTTCAAAGTTTTCTTTAAAAAAAAAATTGAATGATTTAAAACATTTATACTTGGTATGCTCATTAAATAGTTTCAAGGCAATTGAACATATGTATATTATGAACACTTTTTTGTTTTGATTTTCAATGTGCTAAGTTTGTATTTTATTGTTTGAATACGCAACCCAATAGCTTCTGTTTCTTTTTTTTATTTTATGTGTATTTCAACTTGTATTGATAATAAAACAAGATACACTTCAGAATTTATGCCCATAAACACTTCAAGCAAATCTCAAGTGGCAGTTTGACTTCAATCTATATCCGGATCTAGCTTAGGTCAGTAATTTCAACTATAAAGCTTGAAACAGAGTCACATATGCATATACAAATTCTGTCAAATACATTATTAATTATTGTTTCAGTTTATTTTTACTGTCATATAACTTAAGGAAATAAAAATACATTGGCAAAAATGACAATAATTACCCCACACACCGAACTAAAAAAGGAAGCTAACCACTAAAAACGTCAAGTCATCATCTCACCACAGCTCTGTGGGTATATTCTATGTATAATTATAAAAGTGAGACTAAGTTCCTTTTACCTTGAAAAAAAAATGCTGCAATTTCTCAATACAAGTCAGTAGAGATTTTAAAACTGTTAAAAGATTTTAAAGTTAATTTTAAATATCACCTTCTGGTAAACTTGCAATAGTGATAAACAGTAACATTTCTGGAGTGAGTTTCCCTCTTTGGGTGTGTGTGGGGCTTGAATCTGAAACCCATTTTTACATTTAGGGACTCCTGTAACTTACATATCTGAGTAGAAGGAAGTACCCACCAAAGTTGCCAACACCAAATACTTGTTTTTCCAACCTTCCTTGAGCTTCAGTAAGTTACTCAGGCTGTCAGTAGCTTATAACGTGTTGCCATCAAGTTGATTCTGATTCATGGTGACCCTATAGGACAGAGTAAAACTGCCTCACAAGGTTACAATTTGTTTTATATTTGTTGGCTGGTAAGTGGTGGATGGGCACAAGCTGGCAGATATGCTGAATGGAGATGCTGAAGTGAGCAGCATGTGGCATAGTGGAGAGACAGTGTGTGAGAAAACTATATTTTGAGAGCCTGGAAGTGGACTTAGGGTACCACAGCCCCTCCACCATCTCTTTTCTGACCTCCACCATAGATTCTGCCATTTCACTTTTGGAGGGACAGCTTTACTGGGATGCCAACTTAGTTGGCTGGGAGATGGAATTACTGATCTGGAGGCCTCAGAAGGGGCTAATTCCCAGGCTCAGAGGCAGTGCCAATTCAGAAAGCACTTTTCTATCAGAAAGGCTGTGTTTAGCTCAGTGTTGCCTTATGGGTAGTTCCCAGCTGAGGATGGCAGCAGGGCCATAACCCCTCCCTACTTTGAACGATGTCATAGCATCTGGGGATGGCCAAAGAAGTGTTCTGTGGTCAGCCAGAAGGTGGTGCTTGTCACACCTGACAGTCTGACTGATTTTGGAATTGGTCAAAAAGCTTTTAGCTTTTTAAAGTAAGACTGTCTGGAGAAATATCTGCTGAGCAGCTCGATGGCATCTCCTCTAGCCTTTACTGACCCACATCATAGTATCTGTGGATGGCCCCCCAGTGACTCTGTAAGTAGGGCAGTACCTTTGCCAGCCAGAAAGCAGAACTGCCACCCTAGAGAGTCTACTAGGGCCAGTCACTAGAGCACATAGAAGCAGCTGGTGACCAACTCCCTTCTCAGAACTATGCCTCAGCCCTTATTGAGGTAACTGCAGAGAAACTAAACAACCTTTAGATGGCCTGAAGGCAACAGACCACCATTAATCATTTAAAGAAACAGGCTACTATGGCCTTGGAAATCTCTCAAATAAAGAATCAGAAGTTGAGTACAAAAGAATTATATATGGAGCCCTCCTAGACATTAAACAAAATGCAGCTGACCAAGATGAGAAATTAAGCAAGCTATTCAAACTGATCGAACATCAGCATTCTGAAATCCAACAGATCAACAACAAAATTACAGAATTAGACAATTCAATCCAAAGCCAAATGAGCAAAATTGAGGAGATGGTGATCAGTCTTAGAATGAAGTCTGATCTTAGGATGAAGACAGAGCAACTGACACCATTATTTAGGAAGAGAAATCAGAGAGATGAAATAAGAAAAATGAAGAAGCATTAAGAGACATGTGGGACTCTATTAAGAGGAGTAATCCAAACAACAATTGCTGGAGAGGCTGTGGAGAAAGTGGAACTCTCCTACACTGTTGGTGGGGTTGCAAAATGGCCCAGCCTCTTTAGAAAGCAATCTGGTGTTTCCTTAAAAAAAATGGATATCGATATACCATTTGACACAGTAATTCCGCTACTTGGAATATAACCTACAGAATCAAGGCCATTCACACCAACAGACACATGCACAAGAATGTTTATCACAGCACAATCCATGATAGCCAAAAGATGGAATCAACCCAGATGCCCAACAACAGAAGAATGGATAGGTAAACTATGGTATATATACTCAATGGAGCACTATGCAATGATAAAGAATAATGACAATTCCAGGAAACATCTCAGAACATGGTTTCAGCTGGAAGATATTATGTTGAGTGAAAGTAGTCAGAGACAAAAGGACAAATATTGTATGAGATCCCTATGATAAGAACTCAAAAACAGACTTATGTATAAAAGAAAAGACTCTTTAATGGCTGCAAGGGAGAGGAGGGAGGAGGGTGGTGGGGCTAGATTAGATGGTAAAAATTTGGTTGGGTGAAATTGGTGATAGCACACATTAGAAACAAGAACAATGTTAAGTGGACTTGAACATAACTTGAATACTCCTTCCACCTTAACCCAAAGTTGCAAGGACAGAGTAGCTAGGGCAGTGGGCAGGGGACCATGCACTTAGGAAAAATCGAAGCCAATTGGCACAGCTAGCATTTTGATAGAAGGGTTCTATGCACCCCACATTGGTGAGTGGCGTCTGGGATCTTACAAGCTGCCATTCAAGGGCACAGAAAATGGTCCCAACTCATCAGGAATGGATGCTCACCGAGGACCAAATTGACATGGGGTAAAGACAACCAAGAAGACAGAGAGACCCACATGAGTGGATGCCAACATAGACTTAGGACCAGAAGATGCCTACATAGACTTGGTGCCAAGCCACCACCAGTGATAGCCATGATGGAGCTCACTAAGTTGAGTCTCACTGGCAACACAAGAATAAAAAGGAGTGCACCTGAGATCTCCACTAAAAGACTGCAATGGATGGTCCAGTGGTTTCAGCATGGCCCCTGGCCCTGGTGCTGCCCTTGCCCATAAATCATAATGAAGGTCCACTCTTCAGACACAAATGGATTGGACTTGGCGATGCAGACTGACCACATATTGGATGCACTTTATGGTTCTATGCATCTATAGGATATCATCCTGCTGACCTCTGGCTGGAGTAAGGGGAGTGGGTGGAGAGAAGGGGAAAGGAGACTGTTGGGAGGATGAGAGACACATATGGAGCAAAGAGGAATGGTGTGCTGTCACTGGGCAGGGAGAGCAGTGGAAGCTGCATATAGGTGGGCATGCAAACTTATATGGGAACGTACATTTTCACTCAGTCATAATTAAAAAAACAGAGAGGAATAATCTAACTGGAATTCCTGAATAGGAAGGGACAGCTGAAAACAGCGAGTATTATTGGTGAATTGCTGACAGAAAAAACTTCCCTGAAATTACGAAAGAAGCCAAGCCAAGTGCCGCCGAGTCGGATTCGACTCATGAAAGAAGAGAACATAGATATCCAAGATGTGTGTCAAACATCACAAAAACAAAACCCCAAAAGAAAGACATGAAGATATATTATAATCAAGCTTAATAAAATGAAACATAGGCAGAAACTCTTAAAAGCAGCTAGGCTCAAAGCAAAGCTAACATTCAGAGGGAAGCCTTGTAGACTTTCATCTTACTTCTCAGCAGAAACGATGTCAGCAAGGAGACAGAAGGATGACACAGTCTTGAAGGAGAAAAACTTCCAACCAAGAATTATATATCTTGCAAAACTGTCTTTCAAATATGAAGATGAAATTAAGACATTTGCAGATAAGAAGAAGCTTACAGACTTTGTGAAAACCAAACAAAAACTACAAGAAATACTGGAGGAAACTCTGCTTAGAAAAACAAAATCATTAAGCGTATACTTAAGGAAACCCACCCAGTTAGGAAAGTCACAAAATATAAAGTTACCATATTAAAAGCAGGGAACCAGTGATCATATTAAGAAAACTATGACACCATCACACTAAATAGTGGTATATAATATAGTAAGTATAGTCCTTTGAGATGAAGAGGAAGTTAAAAAGATAAGGAGAAGTTGAAATTGGGTTTAAACTTAGAATATTAAGGGAGATAAAAGGGGTAGCTGCAAAGCACAATAACAATGCAACATATCAAAACAAGAAACATAAAACAGGAGTCTCAATAAATGCAAAAGCAACACTGAAAAAGGTGAAAAGTCAACCTATAAAGAAGAATGACCCAGAACAGAATATTAAGAGCAACAGAGAAAACACCAATGCAAAAATAAATTCATCAAAATGACAGCACTAAACACATCCTATCAATAATTACACTGAATGTAAACGGACTGAATGCTCCAATAAAGAGAAAATGAGTGATATCTTGGATCAAAAGACATGACACATTTATACGTTGCTTACAAGAAACTCACCTCAGACTTAAAGATATGAACAAACTTAAAATTAACGGATGTAATAACATATACCAAACCAACAACATAAAAAGAAGAGCAGGGTGGCCATACTAATCTCAGATAAAGTAGACTTTAATGTAAAATTGACCATTATGAATGGTGATCACTACTGCAGAAAGGTTCACTACAGAAGCAGGAACTAAATATTTATGCACCAATTACAAGAGCATCTAAATATGTTGAACAAACACGGACCACATCGAAAAACGAGATAGATCACTCCACAATAATAATTGGAGACTCAACACTCCACTTTCAGTTATTGACAGATTATTCAGAAAAAAACTTCATAAAAACACAGAAGATGTTATTGTGACAATTAACCAATTAGACCTCATCAACATATATAGAACTTTTTATCCATCAACAGATAAGAACACCTTCTTCTCCAATGCACAGAATAGATCATGTATTAGTATATAAAACAAGGCTCAACAAAAGCCAAACCACTGAATTATTATGAAGCATCTTCTTGTACCATAAAGCCATAAAAGTCAAAATAAATAGCAGAAAAAACATAAGTAGAAATTTGAACTCATGGAAACTGAACAACACCTTGCTCAAAAATCTATGGGCTGTGGAAGAAATCAAGGATGAAATAAAGAAATCTGTGGATTCAAATGAGAATGAAAACACATCCTATAAGAACATATAAGATACAGCAAAAGCAGGGGCCAGGGATCAATTTATTTCTATAAATGCACACATCTGGAAGGAAGAAAGGAACCAAACCAAAGACTTAACCCTACAGCTTGAACAAGTAGAAACAGACAACAGAGGACACCCTCTGGCATGAGAAGAAAACAGATAATAATGATTAGAGCAGAGCTATATGAATTAGAGAATAGAAGAAAAATTGAAAACATTAACAGAACCAGAAACTGGTTCTTTGAGGAGATCAATAAAATTGATAAACCACTGACTAAACTTACAAAAGAAAAGCAGGAGAGGAAACAAGTAATCTGAATAGGAAATGAGATGAGACATGTCACAGTAGACCCAGCTGGAATCAAAAGTATAACAGAAAACTATGTAAGACTGTACTGTAACAGATTTGGAAACCTAGAGGAAATGGATAAATTTATAGATTCACAAGGAAAGCAGCTTAATAAACCCATCACAAAGGAAGAGATTGAAAAAGCGGTCAAAAAACAACCAAACAAAATTCCTGGCCATGATGGCTTCACTGGAGAATTCTACCAAATTTCTAGTGAAGAGTTAACTCCAATACTTCTGAGATTATTTCACAGCATAGAGATGAATGGAATACTCCCAAATTCATTCTATGAAGCCAGCATAACCCTGATACCAAAGCCAGGGAAAGACCCCTGGAATTACAGACCAATATCACTCCTGAACCTAGATGCAAAAATCCTTAAAAAAAATCCTTGCCAATGAAGTTCAACAGCATATCAAAAATATAACTCATCATGACCAAGTTGGATTCATACTAGAGATGCAAGGCTGGTTTAATGATAGAAAAACAATTAATGTGATTAACCACATAAACAACACAAAAGATAAGAATCACCTTATTTTGTCAATTGATGCAAGAAATGTATTCAAAAAAGTGTAGCACTCATTCCTGCTAAAAAATCTCAGCAAAATAGGAATAGAAGGCAAATGTCTCTGTACAACAAGGAGCATCTTCACAAAGCCAACTGCCTACATCATCCTGAATGGAGACTGAAAGAATTCCCCTTGAGAATGGGAATTAGACAAGGATGCCCGCTTTCACCACTTCTATTCAACACTGCACTACAAGTTCTAGCCAGAGCAATGAGAGAAGACAAAGAAGTAAAGGGCATCTGCAAAGAAGAAGTAAAAATCTCCCTATTTGCAGATGATATAATTGTTCACACAGAGCATCCTAAAGAATCCGTAAGTAAACTACTCAAACTAATAGCTCAGTAGAGTGTCAGGATATACGATAAATGTAAGTAAATCAGTAGAATTCCTTTAGGCCAACAAAAAGATCATCAAAGCAGAAATCACCAAAGCAACACCATTTATGATAGCCCTAAAGAAGATAAAATACCTAATGATAAACCTAACTAGAGAAATAAGAGACCTTTACAAAGAGAACTACAAGACTGTACTGCAAGGCACTAAAAGAGACATAAATGGGGAAACCTACCCTGTTCATGGATAAGAAGACTTAAAATTGTGAAAATGTCTATTTTACCCAAAGCGATCTCTGTACACAACACAATCTCAATACAGATTCTAATGTCATTTTTTAGTGAGATGGAGAAACTAATCATGACCTTTGTTTGGAAAAGTAAGAAATCCCGGGATAATAAAGCACTACTGAAGAAGAGGAACACAAACCTCAAACTACCCAAATCTCAAAACCTATTACACTGCCACGGTAGTTGAAACGGCCTGATGTGGTACAAAAAGAGACATATACGCTAATAGAACAGAGTTGTAGCCCTAGAGATTCCACCATCCTCTTACAAGCAGTTGATATTTGACAAAGGCCCTAAGATTGTAAACCAGGGTAAAAGCAGTCACTTTAACAAATGGTGGTGGCAAAACTAGATATCTACTTACAAAAAAGTGAAACAAGACCCATATCTGACACCTTACACAAAAGTTAACATAAAATATATCGAATACCTAAATATCAAACCTAAAACAGTAATGATCATACAAAAAAATAAGCTCAACAATGGAAGTTTTAATACACAGCTTAGACAGACTTCCAAATCTGACAAAGCACGATCAGCAGAAGAGAAAACAGATAAATGGGAACTACTAAGAATCAAACATTTTTGCTTATCAAAAGAATTAGAAGACCATCTACAGAATGGAAAAAAAAATATTTGACAACTACATGTTGTACCAACATCTGATCTCCATTGTCCACTTGGTACTGCAAAATAGCAACAAGAAAAAGATAAATAATCCAATTAAGCGATGGGCAAAGGAGATGGACAGACACTTCACCAAATATGACAGGCAGGCAGCCAAAATACACATGAGGGAATGTTCACAGTCATTAGCTATTAGAGACACCATCTGACGCCAACAAGTTTGGCCATGACCAAAAAACACAGAACAACAAATGCTGGAGAGGCTGTGGAGAGATCAGAACTCTCCTACATTGCTGGTGGGGCTGCAAAATGGTACAACATCTTTGCAAAGAAATATGGCACTTCCTTAAAAAGCTGGATAAAGGTACAGCATTTGATCCAGTAATCCCACTGCTCTGAGTATATCCTACAGAATCAAAGGCAGTCACACAAACAGATACATGCACACAAATGTTTATTGCAGCATAGTCCACAATAGCAAAAAGATGGAATCAACCCAGATGGCCATCAACAGATGAGCAGACAAACAGACTATAGTACATATACTCTATGGAACATTATACACTGATAAACAACAATGATGATTTTAGGAAGCATCTCATAACCTGGTAGCAATTGGAAGACGTTATGCTGAGTGAAATCAATCAGCAGCAAAAAGACAAATATTGTATGACACTCCTACTATAAAGACTTAAAAATAGACTTACATACAGAAGAAAGGACTCTTGACAGAAAGAACAAAGAGGGAGGGAGAGAGAGAGCCAGTCATAAATTAGATAGTTGGTAGAAATTTGGTTGGATGAAAGCAGTGACAGCACACAGTAGAAAGAAGATCAATTTAACTGGACTCAATATAAGCTGAAAACTCTTCTAATCTTAACCCAATATTGCAGGGATAGCATAGCAGGGACAGGGGTCTGGGGACCATGCTTCCAGAGGACATTGAGGCCAATTGGCATAACTAGCCTATTGCTAAGAGCTTCTTTGGCACCCCACATTGTTGAGTGGCATCTGGGGTCTTCAGCAAGCTGCCACCTGAGGTACACCAAATGGTCTCAACTCATCCAAAACAGATGATCACCAAGAACAACAGACACGAGAGAAGAAGAGCCCAGAAGATAGAAGGACCCATGTGAATGGGTGACTGTATCAACATGTGACCAGAGGAACCAGATGGTGCTCAGACACCACCAAAGACAGCGGGGATTGGCCATGTAATGTTGAGTCCCAGTGGCAAAACGAGAAAAAGAGAGGCACACCTCAAGAACTCCACTAAAACTTGACAACTGATGGTCCAAAGGCCTGGGGGTCTCCCTGGGAGCATGGCTCCTAGACCGCTGCTGCCTCTGACCAGATAACATTACTGAGATCAACTCTTCAAGACAGGAATGGACTGGACTTGGGGACACAATATGACCATACGGTGTGTGTACTTCATGGTTCTATGCATCTATTGGATGTTACCTTACTGCTCTCTTACTAGAAGGGAGGGGGTGGAGAGAAGGAGACAGGAGATTGTTAAGAGGATACAGCATATACAGAATGGAAAGGAGTGTGCTGTCACTGGGCAAGGAGAGTAAAGGGAACTGCAGACAGGTAGGCATGCCAATTTAATTTGGATTATATACTTTCACTTATTCGTAATAAAGTTCTGATTCATATTCTGTTAATCCTTGGACTCTCTTTTTCTGCTAATATCTTCAGTGTAGTGTGGGCATCGTCGTTCAGCACCACTGGTTCATAACCATATGAAATGGCTGAACATTCACCAGTTCTTTCTGGTACAGTGATTTTGTATTTCTTCCATCTTGTTTTGATGCATCCTGCTTCACTTTGTATTTTACCTGTACTGTCTTTCAGTATTGCAACTCACAGTTTGAATTTTTTCCTCAGTTCTTCAACTTGAGAAATGCTGAGCTTGCTCTTTCCTTTTGGTTTTCTAACTGTCATTGCATATTTCATTTTAATACTCTGTCTTCTTGAATTGTCCTTTGAAGTCTTCTGTCAAACTCTTCATCATTTTGCCATTTCACTGTAGCTACTCCACATTCAGAAGCAACTTTTGGTGTCTCTTTTGACATCCTCCTTGGTCTTGTGTCTCTTTCCTGTTTTCTTAATGACCCTTTGTTTTCTTCATGTATGATGTCCTTGATGTCACGCCACAGCTCATCTGGTCTTCAGCCATTACTATTCAGTGCTTCAAATCTCTTCTTGAGATAACTTATAAATTCAGATGAAATATACTTGAAGTCATATTTTGACTCATGGACTTGTTCTAATTTTCTCCAGATTCATCTTGAACTTGCATATGAATGGTCGATGATCTGTTTTACAATCAGTTCCCTAGCTTTTTTCTCACTTATGATGCTCTTTCCATCTCATTCCACAAATGTGGTCACTTTGATTCCTGACACATTTCAAGAGCTATCCTGGAATATAATAATGTCAGTGGTAGGATAATATCTCTAATTCTACTAGGATGACCAATTAATAAGACTATTATTTCACTCAAGACAGTCTTAAGCCAAAACCAAACCAAACTCATTGCTGTGGAGTCAACTGCAACTCACTGAAAACCTGTAGAACAGAGTAGAACAGCTCCATAGAGTTTCAAAGGAGACTCATGTGGATTCAAACTGCTGACCTTTTGGTTAAAAGTTCTAACTCTTAACTACTATGCCAGCAGGGTTTCCAAGACAGTCCTCAGGGACTAGAATTTCATGATTAGGATGACTTTACAAAATTGGCCACTGCATTCTTAATATTTTGAACATCTTATACCAAAAAATAGAAAGGCAAGTATTGTGCAAAAATTTTAATAAAATTAGCTCCCTGTGTTATCTACATTTTCTTTCATTCCTACAGAGAGATGGTAATTTACTTTTTTCAGAATACATGAAAAATTAAGAAATAAGATAAACATAAACTGATATGAGTATAAAAAGGCTCCCAGCAAACACAGATTCCTATTGAAAGCTTAAGATGCAGAGCTGGGAACCTAGAATATGAAGGATGTGCTGAGAGAGAGAGAGAAAAAAAAAGAGAGATACTACAGTTCCATCTCTCTGTCTACAGATTTTTCTGAATACATTATTTAAATCAATTCACTTAATCCTTATAACAATGCAGTGAAATAAGCCTCAAAGAGGTGAATTGACACACAAGCTGAAAAAAAATGGATTCAAACAAACCAATTACCATGAAAATGGACAGGACTGTTCAATGTTTCTTTCTGTTGCATAAAAGGTTGGAGCCAATTTGTCAGCAAGTAACAACAACTACACCAACAAAGCCTTTGGTATTACCATTCTTATTTTACAAATAAACTTAACCTGACACTTCGAGGTCTACTTGGCTAGAAAGGCATACAGAGCAAACAAAAGCAAAAGAAGAAGCTTTATAGCTCCTCAGAGAAGCAAATAAAGGAGTACACCAAGACTAGAGTAACCAAGGTGTCTCCCAGAACAACAGCCCAAGGGGTTTATATCGATAAAGTAAATTTGGTCTGGGTTCCCCAGCAACACCTTAGCCTGGGGCCAGATTGCTGATTTGATTTGACTGGAGGTGGTATTTTCAGGGTGGCTGGTCTTCTGCTACTGTTCAGTCTGAAAGGGGGGGGTCACAAAGTTGGCATTTTGGTTTGCATCCAGGGTATAGACAAGAATATATTTTTCAGCCTCTGACTAATTCATATGTCATCTGAAGGGTAGGGCCATCAGTACTGCATAGTTCTAGGCCAGTTTTAGTTGGACTAAAGACCCCTTTCTCTTGTGTCTGAGTCAGAATGAGAATTATATCTATCTAAGGAGGTACTCTAAAAGTAAAGTTTAGATCCTGTATTACCTAATAAAAGGCGAGCTTAAAGGCTGTTACCAAATATGGCAAGCTTAGTCTCTTAGCACAGGCTCTTGCTTATTCAGCGTGTCCAGTATACTGCTGGTCTCAAGACCAAACGATGTAGAGTATGATGGTTAAGATTGTGTGTCAATTTGACTGGGTCATAATTTTTAGTGGGTTGATACGTGTATGATTTTGTCATCAGTTCCATGATAAGATTTAATGTTGTGATCACCTTTCATCGTAAGATCTATTGTGAGTAGTCTTCCAGTTGAAAGAGAGTTTCTTTGGGCATGTGGTATACATTGACCTAAGTGGACATTCTAGCAAAGCTTGTGAACTTTTGCTCATTCTGAATGTTGCAGCTGGCTCCTGTTCATCTGACCTTCGTTCTTGGCACTTGAACTAGCAGCTTACCTGCACTCTTGTCTGGCAATCTTATGATTTACCGATATTTGCAGCCTGTGTACAAGAGCTCTACCCTCTGAGCTCCAGTCTTATGTTTGACAGCCCGTGGGCTATATGAAGCCACTGTTCTGATTCATGGACTTGGAATATTCCAGCCTTTACATCTGTGTGGATGGTTTCCTGGATATAAGTCAGTCTCCATGTATGTATTTACATGATTAGCTTCTCTAGAGAACATACAGTTTAAGTAAATTGTATAAGTTCACAGAATACTATGTAGTAGACCTAGAAGGTAAATTTAAAAATTATCTCATGAGAGATCATATTTTGAAACGTTATGCTCTATAAAGTTACGACATTTATTCTTCCTCTCATCGAGTTTGGGTCTTGAAGTTTCTACTTCATGCCTCTTGGAACCTATCACTGAGGGAGCCTAGGAAGGTTGAAATGAAGAGGAAGCAGGACTCCAAGTTGTCAGTACCAATCTAACTCCTATCTGATCTAACAGCCAGTATTCAGCTTGCTTGCCATCTGGCTAGCCCAGCTGAGGTTCCAGATATCACACAGCAGGTTTAGATTTGATACCACAATGGAATGAGACTTTGAGATGCTGGGGTAAGGTGTAAGTGTATTTTGCATTTGAGTAGTTGCAAATTGTTGTGGCCAAAAAGTGTTTTGATTGCCTTTGTCAGTTGGCTGTTATAGCACCTTCAGTCTCAAGAGATCTTCTGCATTATGGTCTCCATGCCAACAAGAGATGAAAACATTTTCTCTATCCTTTTGCATCTGGCACGTGAATGATTTAACAGCAACAAGAACAACAGTAGAAGAAAGTTCTGTCTGTAGCCCTCTACTGGTTGAGCAGCCTCTGCTTTCCGTATTTTGGAATCAGCTGTCGTGCCATGAGGAATCCTGGAAAGAACCACAGGTAGGAACAATACAATCTCAATTCAGTTTAGGCTGTCCTCGACATGATTGATGGAGTCATCTCTAATAATCTAACCAGGCTATTTTCTCCGACCAGCTTTCAAATCTTACAGAGTAAGAGTAGGCCATCGCTGCTATGCTCTGTCTCAACAGTTGACCAATAGAACTACAAATGATATTAATAAACTGTTGTTTTATGACATTAATTAGTGTAGTATTATGCAGCAACAATTGACTATTAAGTGGGACATACTGCTACCCTTTCAATTCAGTACTGATGTCATGTTTGAGGTTTAACTTTCACCCAAAGATTAGACAGGTCTCGTAAAATAAAATGAGACTAAATGGGCACAGCAGCCCAGGGACAAGGATTAGAAGGCAGGAGGGGATAGAAAAGCTGGTAATGGGAACTCAAGGTAGAGAAGGGGAGCATATAGATACGTTGGGGGTGGCAACCAATGTCATGAAACAGTACATGTATTAAATTTTTTAATGAGAAACCAATTAGCTTCAGTTTTTATCTAAAGTACAATAAAAAAATTAAAAAGATAACAAGATCAAAACAAACTGAAACATTTCTACTATATATTGGTGCACTTCTAGATGCTGGACATAGAACAGTGAAAAACTAGAAAATATCCTTATGCTTTAACTGAAATAAATAAAATATAATTATGAAAATAATAATATTAATTTTCTTTCACTGAAATATTCTAAAATACATTAGAATAGCGTGATATGAAATCTGTCAGGGGAGAATTGTACCTATAGGTAGGGATATTGTTGAAAATACTTTCTGAAGAGGTGGCATTAGATAAAGATATGAATGATGAGAGTAGTCAGCCATTGAAGTAATTTAAAGAAAAGTGTTACAGACAGAAGGAACAGCAATAGAAACCACCCGAGGTACAATTAATCTTGGTGTGTTTAATGAAGACAGGCCAAAATATCTAGTTAGTAAATAGTAAAAGCAGGGGAGCATATGAAATTAAAACAGACAGGTGGGCAGAGACTTTCTCAGCAGTGTAAAGATCTTGAATTTCATTTTATCAGCATAGTAAACCACTGAAAGAATCAAAGCAAAGCTGTAATGTAGTTTCACTGTTTTTTTAATAAACCTTTTATTTTGGAATAATTCTCTATTTACAGAAAAGTGACAAAGGCAATGCAGAGACTTTCTATATGCCATTCACCCAGTTTCTCTCATTGTTAGCATCTTATATTTTATGACAATTTGTCAAAACTAAGAAACTAACTTAGATACATTACCATTAGCTAAACTTCAGATATTATTTGAATTTCACTAAATTTTCTAATGCATTTAATTGCCTGTGTTTCTTTAGTGTCCTCCACTCTAGTCGTGGGGCACTAGTGGCACAGTGGTTAAAAGCTTGAGTGCTAATCAAAGGGTTAGCACTTCCAATCTACGAGTCACTCCTTGGAGACAATATGAGGCAGTTCTGCTCTGTCCTGTAGGGTCACTATGAGGCATATCTGACTTAAGGCAACACATGAGTTTAATCGTAATTTAGTCTGCTATAGTATAGTCTAATCTAGTTATAGTCTAGCCTAGCCAAATATTGTAATGAAATGTGCAGAGACCTGGAGTTAGAAAACCAAGAAGAAAGAATAGGCTCAGCATTTCTCACATTGAAAGAATGGAAGAAAAAATTGAACCTTGAGTTGAAATATCGAAGGATTCTTTAAGATATTGAACAACACAGGAAGCATCAAAAGAAGACTGAAGGTATACACAGAGTAACTTCATCAGAAAGAATTAGTCTATGTTCACCTATTTCAGGAGGTAGCATGTGATCAAAAACTTATGGTATTTAAGGAAGAAGTCCAAACTGCATTAAGAAAAACAGGACTCTAAGAGTTGACTGAATACCAAATGAGAAGTTTCAATAAACAAATCCAGCTCAGGAGGTGTACACTAAATCTATGCCAAGAAATTCGGAAGACAGCTACCTGATCAGCCATCTGAAAAGATTGTATCAGTGCCTATTCCAAAGAAAGATGATGCAACAGAATGTGGAAGTTATCACACACTGTCACTGATACGACACACAAGCAGACTATTGCTGAAAATGATTCAAAGTCAGTTGCTGCACTGCATTGACAGGCAACTACTGGAAATTCATACCATATTCAGAAGAGTGAGAAATGAAGACTATCATTTGGCCAGATGAATCTTGGCTAAGACAGAGAATATGAGAAAGATGTTTACCTGTGTTTCATTAACTATGAAAAGTTATTCTACTGTATGGATCATAACAAATTGTGAAAACATTGTGAAGGATAAGAATTCCACAGCACTTAATTGTGTTCATGAGGAATCTATACTTAGACCTCCAGGCACTTGTTTGAACAGAAAAAGAGGCTATTGCATGGTTTGGAGTGAGGAAAGGTGTATGTCAGGGATGCATCCTTTCTTTCTGCTTATTCAGTCTGCATGCTGAGGACATAATCTAAGAAGCTGGACTATGTGAAAAAAATCATAGTATAAGGATTAGAGGAAGACTCCTTGACAACCTGGGATATGCAGATGACACAGTGTCACTTGCTAAAAGTGAGGAGGACTTGAAACACTGATGAAGATAAAAGACCATGGTTTTCTGTATAGATTATACCTCAACATAAAGAAAACAAAAATCCTCACAACTGGATCAGTGAATAACACCATGATACATGGAGAAAATACTAAAACTGTCAAGGATTTCATTTTACTTGGATCCACAATCAATGTCCACTGAAGCAGCAATGAAGAAATTAAGAAGAAACATACTGGACAAATCTGCTATAAAAAAAATCACTTTAGTGTATTAGAAAGCAAAGATGTCACTTTAGGGACTAAGGTGTGCCTGACACAAGCCTTAGAGTTTTCAACAACCTAACATACATGTGGAAACCCTGGTGGCATTGTGGTTAAGCACTACGACTGCTAACCAGAAGGTCAACAGTTCAAGTTTGCCATGTGCTCCTTGGAAACTCTGGGGCAGTTCTACTCTGTCCTGTAAGGTCACGTACATGTGACAGCTTGACAATGGAAAAGGAAGAATGAAGAAGAACTAACACCTTGAATCATGATGTAGATGAAGAATATTCAATACATCATGGACTGCAGGAAGAACAAATTTGCCTTGGAAGACATACAGCTGGAGTGCTCCTTGCAAGTGAGTATGGGGAGACTCTCGCTCACTGAAGAGAGGATCAGTGAAAAAGAGGAAGACCTTTGATTGACAGGGTAGTTGCAACAATGAGCTTAGGCATAGCAACTATTGTAAGGGTGGAGTGCAGTCATGCTGGGTTTTCTGCTGTGCATACAAGGTTATTATGAATCTGAACAAACTTGACAGTATCTAGCAACAGTGGTTTGTTGTTGTTGATAGGTGCCATCGAGTAGGTTTCAACTCATAGCGACCCTATGAACAACACAATGAAACACTGCCTGATCTTTACCCATGTCCGCAATCATTTTTATGCTTATGCCTGTTGTTGTGGTCGCTGCGTAATTTATTCTTTGTGTTCTCAACTAGACTGTTAGTTTCTCAGACTTTCCTGTTTTTCGTGGCATTGGCAGACTTTTTTTTTAATTGTGCTATAAGGAAAGTTTATAATTCAAATCTGTTTCTCATACAAAAGCTTAAACACACATTGTTATGTGACCCCAGTTGCCCTCTCCACATTGTGACAGCCACTCCTCCTCTCTACCCTTCATTTCCCACATCCATTTAACCAACTCCTGTCCTCTGCCTTCTTGCCTTCTGACAGGAGTTGCCCAGTTAGTCTCCTTCATCTTCTTAAGCCAAGAGACACACTTCACTCGTGTCTTATAGACCACTTCGATCTCTGTCAGAAGAGTTGCCTTCAGGAATAGTTTCTGTTCTGGGCCAACAGAGGGTCTGGGGCCATGTCTTCTGGGAAACCTCCAATGTGTCAGATCATCAGGTGTAGTATTTTTAGTAGAGCTCATGTTCTGCATCCCACATCTCTCTTACTTCATCAGGGATTGTTTGTTGACTTGTCTGTTGGGCAGTCATTGCTGGTAGCTGGGAACCATCTCGTTCTTGCTGCTGTTCTCTCTGGGTTATGTCGTCTTTTCTGTCTCTTGCATCTTTGATGTTCCATTTCCTTTAATCTATGTAGGTTGGGACCAGTGTATGCTTCTTAGAGCATCATTTGCCATCTTTTAGGACCACAGACACCACAACTCACCAAAGAAGGACGCAGAACATGTTCTTAATAAATTTGATGATGACATTTTACCTAGATGTCTCTTGAAAATGTGGTCTCCAGACCCCTGTCCCTGCTACTCTGTCCCTCAAATCATTTGAATGAATTTAGGAAATCTCTTAGCTTTTGGTTTGAGTTCTGTTGAATTTTCCTGTATTATGAGTGGTCCCACCACTCACCTAAAATAATTCTTGTGTAGGCTCAAATTAATGAATACTTCTCTCTCTCCCTCCCTACCCTCATAATCATTAAAGATTGTTTTCTTCTGTGTTTAAACTTTTTCTTGAGTCCTTATAATAGTAGTCTTATACAATATTTGTCCTGTTGCAACTAATTTCACTCAGAATAATGCCTTGCTGATTCCTCTATGTTATGTTTCACAGATTCATGGGGTTCTTTATCATTGTCAAGAATTCCACTGTGTGAATATACCATGATTTGTTTATCCATTCAGCTGCTGATAGGTACCTTGGTTGATTCCTTCTTTTTGTTATTGTGAACAGTTCTGCAATGAACAAGATTATATTCCAAGAAGTGGGATTGCTGTATCATATGTTATTTCTATGTCTAACTTTTCAAGGAAACATCAAAGAGATTTCCAAAGTGGTTGTACTGTTTCACATTTCTACCAGCAGTGTATAAGTGTTTCAGTTTCTCCGTAGCTTCTACAACATTTGTTATTTTGTATTTTTTGAATTGTTGGTGTGAGATAGTATCTCATTGTAGCTTTGATCTGCATTTGCTTAACAGCTAATGATCATCAGCATTTCCTCATATATCTGTTAGCTACCTGAGTGTCTTCTTTGTTGAAAAGCCTCCTCATATCCTTTGCCCATTTTTTAAATTGGGTTATTTGTATTTCTATTTCTGAAATTTGGCAGTATCTTGTAGTGTCATAGATTAAATTGTGTCTTCCAAAAAATGTAAGTAGCAGTTTGGCTGGGCCATGATTCCAGGTATTGGGTGATGCATTATAAGTCATAAATCTTGTATCTATAATGTCATTGAGGAAGGATAGGCAGTGGTTGTGTTAATGAGGCAGGACTCAAACTATAAGACATACTGTGCCTTGAGGCAATTTCTTAGGATATAAAGGAAATGAAAGAAAGCAGAGAGTTGAGGAGCTCATATCATCAAGAAAGAAAGAGTTCCAGGAGCAAAGTCTGTTCTGTAGACCTGGGTTCCCTAGGCTTCAGAAGCTCCCAGCCCAGAGGAAGAGTGACAAGAGTTACCTTCCTCCCAAGCCAACAGAGAAAGACTTCCTCCAGAGCTGTTGCCATGAATTTGGATTTTTAGTCTAATTTTCTAAGAAATATATTTTTTTTTCTTAAAGCTGTCCACTTGTAGCATTTCTGTTATAGCAGCACTAGATGACTAAAACACTGTAGATTTTAGAAGTTATCGGATTTGTCATAGCCAAAATGTTTCCCAGTCTGTTGATTGTTTTTTTATTCTTTTGGTGAAGTAGCTGAATGAGTCTAAGTGTCAGCTTTTTAGGAGTTTCCAGTTATCTAGTTTCTCTCCTGATGTTTATGTATTGTTTGCTTTGTAATCTGTTTATTCCATGTATTATAGCTCCCAGTATTGTCTCTATTTTTTCCTTCCATGATCTTTATCATTCTAGAGTTGATATTTAGGTTTCTGACACATTTTGAGCTAGTCTTTGTGCATGGAATGAGACATGGATAATGTTTCTTTTTTTTTTTTTTTTCCTTCAGATGAGCATCCAGTCATGCCACCATTGCTTGTTAAAGAGACTGTCTTTTTTCCCAGTTAGTGGATTTTGGGTCTTTGTCAAAAACAGCTGCTCGTATATGGATGATTTTATGTCTGGAATGTCAAATCTATTCCATTGCTGTATGTATCTATTGTTATACCAGTACCAGGCTGTTTTGACTACTATGCAATACAATAGGTTCTGAAGTTGTGTGGTATGAGGCCTCCTGCATTCTTCATCTTCTCCGATAATGCTGTACTTATCCGGGACCTCTTCCTTTTCCCTTTCCATATGAAGCTGGTAATTTTCTTCTTCATCTCATTAAAAAATGCCATTGGAATCTGGCTAGGAATTGTACTGTATCTGTAGTTCACTTTAGGTAGAATAGATATTTTTACACCTTTGAGTCTTCCTATACATGAGCAAGGTATGTTTTCTACTTATGTAGGTCTCTTTTTTGTTTCTTACAGTAATGCCTGTGGTTTTCTTTGTGTAGGTCTTTTATGTTTCTAGTTAGATTGATTGCTAAGTATTTTAGCTTCTTTGCGGCTATTGTAAATGGTATCGATTCAGTGATTTCTTCTTCGAAATTCCCTTTGTTGGTGTAGGAGAATCTAACTGATTTTTGTATGTTTATCTTGTATCCTGATAATTTGCTGAACACTTCTGTTAGTTCCAGTAGATTTTTTGCAGATTCTTTAGGATTTTCTACATATGAGATATTGTTTCTGCAAATAGGGGTACTTTTAGTTCTTCATTGACAGTTTGGATACCTCTTATTTCTTTTTCTAACTTGATTGCTTTGGTTAGAACCTCCAGCACAATGTTGAATAAAAGCATTGACAAAGAGCATTCTTCTCTGGTTTCTGTTCTTAAGGGGAATGCTTTCAGATTCTCTGCATTCAGGATAAGGTTGGATGTTGGTTTTGTGTAAACACCCTTTATTATGTTGAAGAATTTCCCTTCTATTTCTATTTTGCTGAGAGTTTTTAACATGAGTAGGTACTGGAATTTGTCAAATGCCTTTTCTGCATACTGTCATGTGGTTCTTGTCTTTTCTTTCATTTATATGTTAAATAACATTGATTATTTTTCTAATGTTGAACTATTCTTGCTTACATGGTATCATGGATTGAGCTGTGTCTGCCAGGAAAAGGTGTGTGTCAATTTGCCTTGGCCATAATTCCCACTGTTGTGTAGTTGTCCTCCGATTTGTAATATCCCTAATGTCACCATGAGTTGGATCCAACTCGACGGCACTTGGCTTGGCTATGTTGTAAATCCTAAACTCTGCCTGTGTATAAAAGGGTAAAATTGGATTATGTTAAAGATGAGTATGGTGGGATAACAGCACCCTTTCTCAAGTCACCTCCCCGACTCAATGTAAAGAGAATTTCCATGGTGTGTAGCTTGCACCCGGTATATCCTTTTACTGTCAGCCAGCCAAACAGGAGATAAAAAGAAAGAGAAACAAGCAAAGAATTGGGACTCTCATAGCATCAAGTAAGCAGAACATGTCTCTCATACCTGAGGTGCCTGCTCTGAGACATAAACAGAGCAGAAAGACTGATGCAACACAAGGACCTTCTTTCAGAGCCAACAGAGAGACAAAACCTTCCCTGGCAGCTGGCATCCTGAACGTGGACTTTTAGCCATCAGGAATGGGACAAAATAAAGTTTTATTTGTTAAAGTCATCTACTTGTGCTATTTCTGTTACATCAGCAGTAGATGACTAAGAAACCTGGTATGAATCCCAATTGATTATGGTGAATTACTTTTTTATACATTGTTGAATTCTACTGGCTAGAATATTCATCTAAGTTCATGAGAGATATTCATTGGTGATTTTTTTGTGTGTGTGGTGCCTGCTTGTTTTGACATCAGAGTTATGCTAGCTTCATAGAGTAAATTTGGGAGTATTCCATCTTTCTCTATGCTATGGAATGCCTTTAGTAGTGGTGTTATTAACTCATCTATGAAAGGTTGGTAGAGTTTTCCAGGATGTTGTCAACACTAGGGTTTCTCTTCTGGGGCAGTTTTTAAATTACTTTGCAATCTCTTCATTTGTTACAAGTTTTATTTAGTTGTTCTCTCTCTGTGTTAGTTTAGGTAGGTAGTTTGTTTCCTGAAATTTATCCATTTCTTCTAGGTTTTCAAATTTATTAGACTTTACAGTTTTTCATGTTACTCTGCTGTGATATTTTAAAATTTCATTTGGGTCTGATGTGATATCACTGATCTAATTTGTTATTTGTTATTTACTTCCTCTCCTCTTTTTCTTTTGTCATGTTGGCCAACAGTTTATTGATTTTGATCTTTTCAGAAAAATAGCTTTTGATCTTGTTAGCTCTTCCAGTTGCTTCTGTATTCTCTACTTCATTTAGTTATGCTCTAATTTTTATTATTTGCTTTCCACTGGTACCTTGAGGGCTTCTTTTACTTCTCTTTTTCTAGTTGTTCAAGGAGCATGGTTAATGCTATAATTAGGACCCTTTCTTCTTTTTGAATGTGTACCTTTATTGCTATAAAGTGACAACCGAACATTGCTTTTGCATGGTAGGTTGTGTTTTCATTCTCATTTGATTCTGTGAATTTCCTTATTTGATCCTAATTTTTTCTACCAACCATTAGTTTTTGAGCAAGATGTTGTTCAGTTTCCATGTATTTAATATTTTACCCTTGGATTTTCTGTTATTGATTTCTACTTTTATGACTTTATGGTCTGAAAAGATACTTTGCAATAATTGGATATTTGGGGTTTTGTTAAGGCTTGCTTTATGGCTCAATATGTGGTTTATTCTGGAGAAGTCTCCACATACACTAGAAAGTATGCTTGGCTGCTGTTGGGTAGGGTGTTCCATATATTTATGAGGTTGAATTGGTTGACTGAGGCATTTAGATCTTCCATGTCTTTATTGAACTTCTTTCCGTCCATCACTGAAAGTAGTATGTTGAAGTCTCCTGCTGTTATTGTGGAGCTGTCTATTTCTCTTTTCAGTGCTGTTAGAGTTTTTTTTAACGTATTTCAGAGTCCTGTCATTGGGTGCATAAATATTTAATATGGTTACATCCTAAAGGTGTATTGATCCTTTAATCATTATATAGTGTCCTTTGGCTTTGGCTACTTGACTTTTGACCATCAAATGTCGCTTTCACTGATTCTGCAGGCTCGAGTGGACTCTCCACCACTTAATCTATCCTGATGTGGAAAACACATTCAGTAGCCACTGGTTGCCTCATTGTACTTACTCCAGCTGATCTGCCTGTGGAATGATGATATCTGCCAAGTTAGGGTGGGCCATTCCTCAGTGCTTCTGGATTTTGTCTCTCTTCTGTGGTTCAATCTGATTTCTCATCTTTGCCTTTGACCTTCAGGCCTCCTAGAATGTCATATGCAATTGATTATTTCTTTCTTTCTTTTTGATCTTTGTTGTAAGACTAATGAAGGGAATTGTCTGAGTATTCTGCTATCTTAGTTTTTTAGCTTTGGCTCCTCTGACATAGGCAGTCTTCAGGAGTGATTCACATTTGCATTCTGGCAGTTACACAGGAAGTGAATTGTACAGACGGAAGAGTGAAACTGGGAGGAACTATCTGAAGGCTAAAGTAATAAACAGAGGGATACACAGTCTTGTACTAAGGCTTTAAAATCTAGTGTATTCTTTATATTTACAACATACTTCAATTTGGACTGGAAACACTGGTGGCATAGTGGTTAAGTGCTATGGCTGCTAACTAAAAGGTTGACAGTTCAAATCCACCAGGAGCTCCTTGGAAGCTCTATCGGGGCATTTCTATTCTGTCCTATATAGTTGCTGTAAGTCAGAACTGGCTTGCTGTCAATGAGTTTTTTTTGGCTTATTTTGGACTAGCCATATTTCAGGTGATCAGTTACTCTATTAGACAGTACATCTCCACGCTATGAGAACTGATAAGTTTTATATGCATCACATGCCAAACGAACAAACATAACAGCAGCACATCAATCTTCTTATATTATCAAATTTACAAATTCTAGGTCACTTCAGGTTGAAATACAGTTATTTTTAAAGTCAGTGCTTATTTTATAGACTATGAGTCCATAGGCATAAGCTGCTAAGACCTTCCAGATGGGTAAGTTAATTTAGTAGGAAAGAATTAGCATTTGCCAGGAATCTAAAAGGACAGCAGAGAGGTGGGCTTTAGTGTATAGAGTTTCCGCATGGTTGCAAGGGTAGACTTATAGAGACAGGACCCAAAGACTTGTAGGAAGGTGAATGGTTCATGGTTCAGATAAAGTATGAAGGGAGAGTGCCTTTATGTCCAATACAGATAAAGAGATCTATATTCCCAGTTCTCAGTGATCTTCCTTTACAAGATTAACAAGTACAAGCTGTTAAGACAGAATTTGCATTTTTCCATCACTATTAAATAGAGTCAATGCAAAGGGAATTCTTATGAATACTTAGAGGAATGCAGAGCAAATTATGTTACAGTAGGAAAAAACATTGGAACAGCAAGTGATCTAAGTGGAACGGTATGACAGCGAGGGATTCCTGACACACAGAAAATCTAATGTGACAGCTCCAAAACCTTTTGATCTTAGGACCAGGCCACACTCCTAAAAATTATTAAAGACTCTCAAAAGTTTTGGTTTGTAGATTATCTAGATCGATATTTACTTAGAAATGGAAACTGAGACTTTTAAAACTGTTATTAATTTAAAAATAGCAATACTGTCATTACATTTTAGCACGAACAACATATTTTTTTATGAAGAATACTACTGTTCTTAAAAAATAATGAGAGCAGTGTCACTACTTTACATATATATGTCTATTATCTGGATTATTAGAAGATAACTGAGTTTTCATATCTTTCCTCTCCTTTGTTACAATAATTGGCATCATGCAGGTTCTGGAAAACTTATGAAAGAGAATGTAAATTAAAAAGGAAAATACTGGTTCAGTATTCTTTTTAAAATTATGTGGAAAAAAAAATGGTCCTCGTGACCCCTCTGAAAAAGATCTCTTGGGATGCCTGAATCATACTTTTTTTGAGAACCACAGGCTAAAGAAATCAGATAACAAGAAAGAACTCCTATAGTTGCTGCTATTTCTGTTAGTGTTGGATCAGGCATGCCAAATATAAATACAGTATTCCTCATTCTCTTGGCTAGTGCTCATTCTATTCATGATGCCAATATCCTTAAATGCTGAAAGAAAAGAAAGCATAGTGTAATGAATGCTAAAATCATGGTATTAGATGCTTGCACATACTTTGCCTTAATCACTTCCTGTAAACACTCTAAATGATTCTTCTAGCAGAAATTGTTAATGCCTGCTTTTACAAAGGAGGAAAATAAAGTCAGAGGGGAAGTAAGTTTACTTGACAGAGACTGTTTCTTAAGGCTTTCCATAACATCCATGTTCTTCCTGTAAGCAATAATTGTTACATACACAATAATTAGGCATAGTGGGCAAACTGGTGATTAGTTGCAAATATTGTACTAATTAAAAATAAAAGAACTTGAAAAATGCTGTTGTAAGTTGCAAAAGAAAAGAAGTTGCAGGCCTAAAGTGGGAAAAACACATTTTTTTTTTGTTTACATTTGCATAATAACAACTATCACAAGAATACTGGAATCTGATGAATCTGATGAATAAAATTAAGGCTTACTTGGAGCACACACTTTAGAATGGATTGTTCACGTTAAACAACAGAAGGATGGCAGCTGTAACACACAAACTGAAGAAATTCATTTAATTCTTCACCTTTTCTTAGACGAATTGAGGAAAGGAGAAACATCAGAAGTAGAGAGCCTGAGGCAAAAGTGCTGGAAGGCCTAGGGCTTTTACAGACACTTTTGGGAAGCCATGACTGGAGTCATTACAAGGACTTTTAGAATCAGCGCTTTGGCTTATCACCTGTGCAATTTACCTGAATTCTGTTTCTGTAAACCTATAGACGCATGCAAATAGTTTTTATGAAGGTTTCATTTTTTTATTTTAACATGGCATATAAGATTTCATGTGTGTGGCTTTTCTCATTTCATTGTTTTTGCTGCCAGATTTATTTTATTTCTGCATAAAGTGGTGACACCTTGCATTATTGGGTTAGTTTTTCCTTCATAAATAACTCCAGCACTTGCTTCTGATAGGCAATTCAGATTATTACTTATGAGGGCCATCAAGCTGCAGATACATTTAGCTACATCAAAAATAAAATATGCTTTGCCTTAGGATTCATGATATGTCTAGAAAGCTTAAATTTTTTAATGTGTATAATATATTTTGTCACTGTACGTCACTTTCACAACTGACTGTGCAAAAGGTTATTAGACGGTTGCCAGTATTTTCTCAAATTTGAATCCACCTGCATGTCATTTGCCAGCTTTTGAGACTAAACTATATGAAGCATTTCCATAATGTATACAAGAATAGAAGTGCATCTAATATTATCTGCAACTAAAATGAAACATGGTGGTAATGCCAGAGCTTTTGTTACCATGTCATAGCCATATATGACATGAAAATATAATTCTGTGGCACGTATCTATCATCAAGGTGAAATTCATTTAATTATTCACCTTGAAGATCGAATGATGGCATACTGGAAGGTATAAAAAGATATCACAGTGTTTATGTGAGAGTGAGGTAGAAATTCAACCCTTACATCAATGAAATCTTCCTGAGATGGTCTAAACCCCTACACATATATGGAGCGTATATTGCCTCTAGTTTAGAGGAGTAACCAGTTTAATTAATGAGTATGTTACTTTCTCATGGCTGCTGCAATAAACTGCCACAAACATAGTAGTTTAAGACAATACAAACTTAGTATTCTATATTTCTGAAGGCCAGAAATCCAAGCTAAGTTACAAGGTATTAAAAACATGATGTTGGCAGAATGTTCTTTTTGCAAGCGATCTTCAAGGTAGACTCAGTTTCCTTGTCTTTTCCAGCTTCTGGAGGCCACATGCATTTCTTGGTTCCTAGTCTTTCTCACTATCTTCAAAGGTGATCACTACTTAACTTTTTGTTCTGTGTCACACCTCCTTTTTCTGACTTTCTGCTTCTTACAAGGTCTCTTGTGATTACACTGGGCCCACTGGCTAATTTGGGATAATCTCCTCATATGAAGATTGTTAACTTCATCTTATCAGTAAGGTCCATTTGCCACAGAAAGAAACATATTTACAGATTCTAGGGATCAGGATGTAGACATCTTAATTTTTCTACCACAAGAGACTTGATTATTATTATTTCCTTCTAAAGTATCTTCAAGTATCTATGAAAGTATTCTGTAATGTCTATTTTCTACCAGATGTTGTGCCATATAAAAAGCACAGTAACATATAGCTGATTATTTTGCCTTCCCTCTCTTGGTGAATATGTAAACGATCAGAAGAGTTCTCTTACAACCTGCCCCATCACATCCATCCTTCCAGTGCCCCAAATTTTCTGAACTATAATCTCTTCTTTTTCTATTTTACCACAGATAAACTACTTGCTTCTCTAAATCCAGTATTTTCATTTGTGTGCTAAATTCTTTCTTTCTTTCTTTCTTTTTTTTTTTTTTTTTTTGACAGTAGATATGGGAAACTGAGAGGGAGGCTCATAAAAGGAATCAACACAGCCAAAATGCTGATTTGACTTTTAGCCTCCTAAACTGTGACAAATGAAATTCCTATTCTTTAAAGTTATATACTTACAATGCATTTTTATTGTTGTTATGCCAGCAGTAGGTAACTAAGACAATTGTTAAGTAATGCAGGTCTGATTAAAACCCAGGCACACTGCCTTTGAAGTCCCGCTCTTAGGCACTATACTGTATTACTTGTTGCCACTGAGACCCACTACGGCCAGTACAGTGGTGGCAGTGTCAGCACCACAAACAGAGTGGTAGTGTGGCAAGTGGAACACATCTTTCTCAGCAGGGAAGTTGAATGTTAGATGGTCATGTCTAAAGAATCACAGAGGACTTCCATTTAAGTGTCACTAAATGAGGGCTGTTTGATCTGGTGCAGATTTTAATCTTTCCTGTGGGCTGATCTCTCCCTTTCCCCAGTGCTCTCCCCTTCTCTGCTCTGCACTGGGTGCCAAACCCTGACGTGTTTCCTGGACTGGAAATGGGACTGCTTATGCATACCCTAAGCTATTCTCTTGGATTGGGAAACACAGAGGGGGGATGGTCTGCTGGCTCCCCTGAGCTGAGAACACCCTTCACCATTCTTTGCATGCTTGCAACTAGCAACCTGAGCCAACATGAATTGCCTTTAATAACTGGGCTTCCCAGCTGAATAAAATTATAACCTCCTGGTGACAGGGCATTGGAAGTTCTGAATCTCCAATAATCAAACTAGTTCACATGATCAGCACCTATTTGAACACTTAAAAACTAAATATAAAAATACAAAAAGTCCTCTCTATATAAATATTATGTGAGAACACAATAACAAAGCATAAATTACAACAAGTTTCTGATGGTTTGGAGACAACAGTCAATTTCAAATTACTTAAAGAAACACACCAAGATGACTTCAGAAAACTCCCAGAACAAAGAATCAAACATTTTCTGAATGAGGAAGACTTCCTGCAATTATCAGAATAGAACACAAAAGAGTAATGTTTAGAGCTCTTTAAGACATCAGAAAGGAGGTTAGGCAAAGTGCAGCAGAACGTATTAAAAAATTAAACAGTCTACATGAAATACTTGAGCCATCTGAAACTCAAAAGGTTCACAGTAAAATTACAGAATTATACAATTCAAAAAAAGTCAAAGGAGGAGAATTGAGGCAATGGCATATAGAATTAGGATTGAAGATAAAGCAAGTGACACTAGCAAATTTGAGGAAAAATCACAAAAAAGAATTAAAAAAATGAAAAATTACTAAGAGTTATATGGGAGTCTGTCAAGAGGAATAATTTATGAATGATTGGAGTACCGGAACCCAGGGGTCGGAGGGGGAGAATGGGCAGATCCAAAACAAGGAAAATTATTGAAGATATGTTGACAGAAAACTTTCCTGATACTATGAGAGATAAGAAGGTATCTATCCAAGATGGTCATTGAACTCCACACAAGGTAGATCCTAAAGAAAGACACCAAGATACCTTATAATCAAACTTTCCAAAATTAAAAATAAGGCAAAACCTTTAAAGGCAACCAGGCTTAAAAAAAGCAAACCCAGATTGCTCACCAGAAACTGTGCTGCTGAGAAGGCAATGCCAGCAAAGAATTACATAGCCAAACCAAGTGCCATCGAGTCGGATCTGACTCACGGCGACCCTAGGGGCCAGGGTAGAACTGACCCCCAGAGTATTCAAGGAACGCCTGGTGGATTTGAACTGCCGACCTTGTGGTTAGCAGTGGTAGGACTCAACCCACATGCTGCAAAATTGTCTATTAAATATAATGACATTCTCAGATAAACAGAAGCTTAGATAATTTGTAAAAACCAAACTGAAATTACAAGAAACATTGGAGGAAGATCTTCAGTTAGAAAATCAATAACATTGTGTATATACTTAAGGACACAATGTAGTACAGAGCATCCAGATATCAACATAGATAGGGAAAACACAAAAATAAATAAAAGCTAAAGCACTAGAAATAGGGAAACAGAGATCTCACTGCGTAAATGATGACATTATGTCAAAAAAAGGGCAAAAAAAGTGTGTTCATAGATTTTTCACATACAGAGGAAGTCAAGATGATACAAAGAAACTAGATTGGCTTAAAAGTAAAATATTATGAGTAACTGTTAAGGTGACTACAAAGGAAATTGCAATTCCTACATGACAACAAGAAATCTCAGCAGATATAAAAGCAAATACAATGAAAATAAAAATGACTCAGCATAGAAAATTAAGTGGAACAAAGAAACTGTTGTCAGTAACACATGCTAAAAGCCACCAAAATCCAGCAATAAATTTATACCTATCAATATTCACATTGAATGAAAATGGGTTAAATGCACCAATAAAGAAACAAGGAGTAGAAGAATGGATTAAAAAACAAAAACAAAAACAAAACACATGATCCAGGGGCACAAAGTGATGAAGTAGACAGAAGCTTCCTTCGGTCCCTCTAGCAACAATGACTTAACAGAACAAATGAATCCAGTACATATGATATCCCAGGAGCCCTGAACATCAAAGGGAAAGTTGAGAAATTGTACTGAGCAATGGGGAATGGAGAGCAGTGCTGGAAGTACGTAGAATTTCATAGACTTGGTCATCCGGAAAACAGCCACTGTGTGGTGGGCCAAGTGGCAGAGGTCAGTGGGCATCCACCTTGCAGGAGTGATTGTCTGGAAAATCTACTTGCACCTCCAGAGCTAATGAGAGACAGCACCAGACAGTCAAAAGCTAAGTATTTGCATGCAAGCAACCACACGTGGTTCTAAGTATTTCCTTCAAAATAGGCGTTATTTCTCTTCTCCCAGCTTTCCTTCTCTTTTCTGCACAGTACCCAGTGTTAGAATAGGATGCCATTAGCTGACCTGCAAATAGGACTCATTAAGCTTGCCTTAAGCTGTTCTCCAAAACTTAAGACAGGGGCCAATTTAACAAACTGGGGGAAGGGAAGGTAAAAAAATTCTGCTGGGTGCTCTAAGGCAGAAAATCAGAGAAGAAACTATTCTTTCACCTAGAATCAGATACAAAGGGAAATGCCATCCTCATAGACACTTGCCAAGCCAAAGCCAAGTGCCGTCAAAAAGGACAGCAATTAGGCCCCCACCTTTCTCAGAAGCTTTAGCCAGACAACAATGCATGTGCCAATCAACACCACCCATTTAGGACAGGAGGTGAGAGCCTGCATAACACATTTGGTAATTGACTACCTGGACACCTGAGCTGAATCCATATAAGAAAATTAAGCAGATTCTTGTGCTCCAGTGTCTAGTAACAGCTCTAACCATCTAGTGAAAGAACATTAGAGCTTCAAAGACAAAAATAACCTATCAAGTATTTGTACATTTCAAAACAAGAAGCCTGAATACAGTTGGCAAACAAAAAAATGAACTAAATACAATTTCCTTACTGCTCAAAAACAGCAGTCTATATCAAAGCACTTAATGGGGAAGATCATGAACTCTTCAGAAAGCTTCCAAAACAAAGAATCAAATTTTCCAGATGAAGAGAACTTGATGGAATTATCAGAGGCAGAATGAAAAAGATTAATATTTAGAACTCTTTAGGAGATGAGGAATGCGGTAAGATAATTGCAGCTGAGAAAGACAAACTGAACAGCCTTCAAGAAAGCATAGAGCGAAAAGAATTAGAAATCCAGAAAGCTAATAAAATTAAAGAATTGCACAACTTAGTAGAAAGTGAAGGGAGCAGAACTGAGGCAATGGAAGATCAAATTAGAGAGAGTGAAGATACAGTACATGACATCATCACATCTGGGAACAATCAGACAACAGAATTTAAAAAAATCAAGAAACCCTAAGAATTATGTAAAAGTCTATCAAGAGGAGTAATCTATCAGTGACAGCAGCAGAACAGAGGGTGATAGCAGCAGAAAATACAGAGGGAATTGAGAATTTGTTTACAGAAAACTTCCCAGATATTATGAAAGATGAGAGACTATCTAGCCACAATACTCACTGAACTCCACACAGTGTAGATTTCAAAAGAAAGACACCAACGCATGTTATAATCAAACTCAGCAAAGCTAAAGATAGGAGACACTTTTAAAAGTGACTAAGGATAAATGAAAAATAGCCTAGAAAGGAAAATCTAAAAGGCTAAGCTTGGACTATTCAACAGAAATCATGCAGGCAAGAAAGCAATGGAGATCATGCACAAAGCCTTGAAGGAAAATAATTGCCAGCCAAGGGTTACATATTCAGCAAAATGGTCTCTCAAGTATGATGGCAAATTTAGGATATATCCAGATAAACAGAAATTTAGGGGATTTCCAAGAACTGAACCAAAATTATAATAATAAAGGGAGTCCTTTTGTTAGAAAATCAGTAACACCAGGTAACAATCCAAGATCATAACACGGAGCAGAGCAACTAGACATCAACCCAAATAAGAAAGTCACAAAAATAAATCATAGCCATAACTCTAAAGTAAGGAAACAAAGATGTCATTAAACCTTACAACAAAAAAGAGGAACTCAAAAGTAAAACTAGTCATAGATCTCTCAAGTGGAGAGGAAGTCAAGGTGATGAAAAGAAATTAAAAACTGGTTTAAATCTCACAAAATACAGGTAAACACTGAGGTAACCACAGAGGAAGCTATCGATCCTGCACGTCAAAATAATAAACAAGAAGAATATGAAGTCTCAGCAAATACATTTATTTCTAAGGAGGCAGAAGTCCCTGCCCTACAATTACAAAAAAGAGTGAGTGGAACCGGAAGATTCCATTTACAGTACGGGTCATTTTATTATAAATTCAGGTGTAAATTATGTGCAGTGTTTGGAATTATCAACTCACATTTTGCCTCCCTTTCCACAGAAAAATCATCCTATCAATGAATGAAGACACCTAACTTGGTAAATTGTCTAGTGCTACTCACATGGTATAGCTCTTTCTCTAAGTACCTATAAAACAAAGTGATAGTTTTTACCAGTAGAAATTACATCTGCTTCTTTTAAAGATCAACTTATAAATTTTATTTCCTACCTGCTTATACTTCATTACAATGCAATGCATTTTAGATTAGTTACACGCACATAAACTCATTTTCTCTATCAAAGGATGCATGTAAGTTTGAATTGCCACAATTTACTCTGCCAAAGTCCCTAATCACACCATATATCAAAACTAACAAAAACCAACACACAATTGTATTAGGCTTACATGGAGTCTCAGCCTATTTTTAACCTTGAGTCTAGCCAGACTCAAAGCTGTCAAGACAAAGTAATTTCCTCATTCATTTTTTGCCCCCATTTTTGTGCACGGTCTCAGAATTCTTTAAACAAATGGATAGACCAGACACAGCTAAAATTCCCAGTCTCTCCAACTCCGTCTCATCCATCTACTTCCTTCCTCAGAGACGTCCACTATCTGGAAGTAGGTCTGTTTCATTCCCACGTATATAGCATATAATTAAATGTATATTATAGGTGCTATAGTTTTACACCTGTCAGTTTATCCTACAGTGGTGGCCTGTAGTGTTGCCACTGTTACATCAAATCTCAGCATGGTCACCTATGGTGAAAGTTATGACAGTGGTGTTTCTAATACCAGCACAGAGAGGTTTCAGTTGAGCTTCCAGAATAAGACTCGGAAGATGGACTTGGCTGTCTACTTCCACAAAAAAATTACCCAGTGAAAACCTTGTATATAGCAGTGGAGCACTGATACAGTGCTTAAGGTTAAGCCTCTCAGGATGGAAGATACTCAAAATACAAGTAGAGTCATCCTCAATGATATGGGCTGAGTCAAGCTTCTGGAACCTTCACTTACAGATTGACATGGCCCCAAATGAAAACAAACAGTTGCAAATACCACTGATAACAGAAAAGTGGAATGTATGAAGTATGAATCTAGGATAATCAGAATCTGTCAAAAATGAAATGGAACACATAAATATTGAACTCTTAGACATTCACTGAGCTGAAATGGGCTGGCACTGGCCATTTTGAATTAGACAATCATTTGGTATGCTATGTCTGGAACGCCACATTTAAAAAGATAGGACATTGCATTCATTGTCAAAAAGTATGTTTCAAGATATATCCATAACAACAGTGCTGGCAGTAAATAAAAACAATACTCCTAGTCCTACTTCTTTGGAAACAAATAAAATGAATTACTAGTTGGAAAATAAGGCCTTGGTGATAGAAATGATGTCAGTGACCACACGATAGAAATTTGCGGACTAATGAATTCTTCATTGAAAATACCTTTTTTAACCAACACAAATGGTGACTGTACTCACGGACCTCACCAGATGGAATATACAGGAGTCAAATCAACGCATCTATGGAAAATGACAATGGAAAAGCTCCATATCAACAGTGAGAGGAAGATCAGTTGCTGACTGCAGCACAGATCACCAATAGTTCATATGCAAGTTCAAACTGCAACTGAAGAAAATTAGAACAAGTCCATGAGAGCTAAAGTACGACTTTTGGTATATCCCACCTGAGTTTAGAGTCCAGCTCAAGAACAGATTTGATGTGTTGAACACTAATGACCAAAGATGAGATGAATCGTGGAGTGATATCAAAGGCACCATCCATGAAGAAAGCAAGAGGTCATTATTAAATAGACAGGGAAGAAAGAAAAGGCCAAATTGCATGTCAGAAAAACTCTGAAATTTGCTTTGAAATGTCAAGCAGCTGAAGCAAAAGTAAGGAATGACAAAGTAAAAGAACTGAGCAGTAGATTTCAAAGGGTGGATCGAGAAGACAAAACTCAACTGTTATAATGGCGTGTGGAAAAAGCTGGAAATAGAAAAGCAAAAGAGAAGAGCATACTCTTACATTTCTAAAGCTGAAAAAACTGAATAAAAAAGTCAAGCTTCAAGTTGCAACAGTGAAGGACTCTACAGAGAAAATATTAAATGACTCATGGAACATCAACAGAAGATGCAAGGAATGCATGAGTCATTATACCACAAAGAATTGGTTGATGTTCAGCCATTTGAAAAGGTAGCATATAATCAAGAACCAATGGTACTGAAGGAAGAAGTTAAAGCTGCATTGAAGGCATTGGTGAAAAACAAGGCTTCAGCAAAACACTGAATATCAGTTGACATATTTCAACAAATAGATGCAATGCTGGATGTACTCACTCGTCTATGCCAAGAAATTTAGAGAACAGCTACCCAGAAGAGATCCACATTTATGCCCATTCCAAAGAAAAGGTGATACAACCAAAAGCAGAAATCACTAAACAGTGTCATTAATATCACATGCAAGTAAAATTCTGCTCAAGATCATTCAAAGGATACTGCCAAGTATATTGACAAAAATTCCAAAAATTCAAGCTCGATTCAGAAGAGAATGTGGAACTAGGGATATCATTGGTAGTGTCAGATGGATCTTAGCTGAAAACAGAGAATACCAGAAAAATGTTTACTTGTGTTTCATTGACTATCCAAAGGCATTTGACAGTGTGGATCATAAATTATGGCTAACACTGTGAAGATGGGAATCCCAAAACATTTATTTTAAGGAATTTGTATGTGGATCAAGAGTCAGTCTTCTGAGCAGAAGAAGAGGACACCACCTGGTTTAAAGTCAGGAAAGGTGTATGACTGGCTTGTATCCTTTCATAATAACTTTTCAAACTGTATGCCAAGCAAATAATCTGAGAAGCTGAATTATATGAAGAAAAATGAAGCATCAGGATTGCGGGATGACTCTTAACAACTCGCATGGCACAGAAGAAACAACCTTACTTGCTGGAAGTAAAGAATTTTTGAAACACTTACTGACGAAGATCAAAGGCCACAGCCTTCAGTATGGATTGCACTTCAACATCAAGAAGACAAAAATCCTCACAACTGGACCAGTAAGCAGCAGCATCATAAATGGAGAAAGGATTGAGATTGTCAAGGATTTCATTTTACTTCGGTCCATAATCAATGCCCATAGAAGCAGCAGTCAAGAAATTAAAAGACACATTACACTGGGAAAATCTACTGCAAAGGGTCTCTTTAAAGTACTGAAAAGTAAAGATGTCACCTTGAAGACTAAAGTGAGCCTGACCCAAGCCATGGTATTTCCAATTGCATCATATGCATGTGAAAGGTGGACAATGAACAAGGAAGACAGAAGAACTGATACATTAGAATTGTGGTGTTGGAGAAGAATAGTGAGTGTACTGCCAAAATAATAAGCAGAAGAAATAAGAAATAAGAAATAAAAGAAGTACAGCCAGAGTGCTTCTTGGAAGCAAAGAAGGCAAGACTGCATCTTACATATTTTGGATATGTTGTCAGGAGAGATCAGTCCCAAGAGAAGGACATCATGCTTGGTAGGGTAAAGGGTCAGTGAAATCAAGGAAGACCCTCAACAAGATGGATTGACACAGTGGCCACAGTGATGGGCTTAAGCATAAAAACGATTGTGGACATAGTGCAAGACCAGGCAATGTGTCATTCTGTTGTGCATAGGGTCTCTATGAGTCAGAACCAACTCAACAGCACCTAACAACAACAACCAATAAGACCAGTTAATGCGATTGTTATTAAAATTTGTACACTTACCAGTAGCCAAAGATCAGGAAATTGGAGAGCTTTCTAAAACTCTGAAACTGATCAAACATACTATCAAGATTGGTGCATAGCTACTAGAGATAGAAATGTAGAAGCTGGAAACAAGAAGAAAAGATCAATAGTTGGAAAATGTGACATAGGTGGTAGAAATGACTCCTGAGACTGCTTGGTAGAACTGTGCAAGACTGATTAGTTTTTCATTGCAAATACCTTGTCAACAACATAGACAATGGCTATACATGGACCTTATCAGAGGGAATATACAGGTATCAAAGTGACTACATTTGTGGAAACAGATGAGGTCAACATCATGAGACAGATCAAGGCCATGGGCTGAAAGTGGACCATACCACTAATTATTCATATGTAAGTTCAATTTGAAGTTGAAGAAAACGAGAACAACTCTAAAAGAACCAAAGTATGACCTTGAGTATATTCCACCTGAAATTAGAGACCACCTCAAGAGTAGATTTGGCTTATTAAACTACTAACAACTGAAGACCAGATGAGTTGTAGAAAAATATTAAAGATATCATACTTGAGAAATCAAAAGGTCATTTACAAAGTCAGAAAAGAAAGAAAAGGCCAAAATGGATGTCAAAAGAGACTCTGAAGCTTTCCCTTGACTACAGAGTAGCTAACGTGAAAGGAAGAAATGACAAAGCAAAAGAGCTGAACAGAAGATTTTGAAGGGTGACTCTACAAGACCAAGTGAAGTATTGTAATGATATGTGTAAAAATTTACAGTTAGAAAACCAAAAAGGAAGAACACAATCAGTATTTCTCAAAGTAGAAGTACTAATGGCAAAATTGAAGCCTTAAGTTGCAGTACTGAAGAATTCTGTGGGGAAGATATTAAAAGACACAGGAAACATACAAGAATAAAATAAAAAGAGTCATTGTACGAAAAAGCTGGTTGACATTCAATCATTTCAGGACATAGCATATGACCGAGAATCAGTGGTGTTCAGGGAAGAAGTCCAAACTGCACTGAAGGCAGTGGAGAAAAGCAAAGCTCCAGAAATTGACAGAATACCAATAGACATGTTTCTAAAACCTGCTTGGAGTGTTCCCTTGTCTATGCCAAGAAATTTGGAAGATAGCTACCTGGCCAACTCACTGGAAGAGATCCATATTTGTGCTCATTCCAAAGAAGATAGTACAACAAAATGCAGAAATTTTAAAAACAGTATCAATAATATCACATACAAGTAAAATTTTGCAGAAGATCATTCAAAAGCAGTTTTAGCAGTAAATTGACAGATAACTGCCAGAAATTCAAGCCAGAAGAAGATACGGAATCAGGGATATCATTGCAGATGTCAGATGAATCTTGGCTGAAAGCAGAGAATACCAGAAAGATGTTTACCTATGTTTTTATTGACTACGTAAGGCGTTCAACAGTATGTATGTATTTTGAATGTTGCTTACTTGATACATATTTTTTTAACTTTTGAGTTTTACATTTTGTGTCTCTAAGGTGTGTCTCCTGTACGCAGCATGTAGATGGATCATGTTTTATTATCCAATCTGCCAATCTCCTTTGCTTTATTTGTTCATTTAATCCATTTACATTAAGTGTAACTATTGATAGGATTGAGTTTAATGCTGTTATTTCAATGTTTTTTTTTGATGTGTTACAGACAATTCCTTTAACTTAATTTTATGTGCTGAATCTTTTTTCTTCACCTGTTTTCTCTTAGTCTTTTTTGATGGTGTTAGTTTTGTATTTGCTGAGGCTTAATTTTTTTTCTTTCTTTTTTGATGTGTAGTATTGTTAATTTATTTGTGATTACTTTAATATTTACCCCTGTGTTGCTAAAATTTTTAAATCAATCTTTAGTTTCTTTATACTGCCTTGACTTTTTCTCCTTTTGGAAGGTCTAAGACCACAGTTTTCTTGAAGTCCCTCTTTTTTGTTATATTGTTTACACAATGACATCTCTGTTTCTCTATTGTCAGTGTTTTGCCTTTGATTTATTTTTGTGACTTTCTTATCTGTGTTGATATCCATTTGTTCTGTTCTACATTCTATTCTTGGGTGCTTATCTAATGTTGTTGATATTCTAACCAAAGGACTCCTTTGATTATTTCTTGCAATTTTGATTTCGTTTGTGCAACTTCCCTAAATTCATGATTACCTGGAAGTGTCCTTATTTCACCATATTTGAGAGATAGTTTTACTGCACATATAATTTGTTGTTGGAATTTTTTTCCTTTAAGGCTTTGTATTTGTCATCTTGTTGCTTTATTGTCTGCATATTTTCTACTGAGTAGCCTGTGCTTACTCTTGTTGAGTATTCTTTATGTATTACATTTCATTTATCCCTATCCACCTTTTAAAACTGTTACCTTATCTTTAGTTTTGGCATGTTTGATTACACTGTGCCTTATTGTCTTTCTTTTGGGATCTTCCTTGTGGGGAGTTTGATGAGCATCTTGGATAGATATTTTCTTGCCTTTCATGATACAGCTCTGTTTTGTGTCAACAAATCTTGGACAATTCTCTATGTGTTTTCTGTTGTGATCCCCTATTCTGGTACCCCAATGACTTGTAGATTATTTCTCTTTCTATAGTTCCACATAATTCTTAATGTTTCTTGATTAAATTATTTTATCTGGTATTTCCTTAGATATGTCAGTGTCATGTGCTTTATAGTCAATTTCACTAATTTGACTTTCCATTGATTCAGTTCTGCAACTTTGACTTTCTATTGAGTTGAGTGATTCTGTAATTTCATTTATTTTCTGAATTTCTCCTTCCTGTGTCTGTATGTATTCTTTCAGTCTGTTTGCATTCTCTTTATGCTTTACTGCATTTTGCCTCATCTTCTTTCTGATCCCTTGAAAAGTTCTAAATATTAATATTTGTATTCTGCCTCTCTTAATTCCAGGAAGTTTTTGATTCTTTGTTTTGGGTGCTTTCTGTAGCCATTGTGGTCAGCCTCTTCAAGTGCTTTGATATTGTCTGTTGTCTCTGAGTCATTTATTTTGTATTTACCTACTGTTTTACCAGCTCATGCAGTTTGAAATTGACTTAACATGCAATCAGGATGCATTGATAATTACTGTGACTGGATAACTGAACATGCAATCAGGATGCATTGATAATTACTGTGGCTGAAATGCAAAAGTTAGAAATAAAGAAGGATTGGTAGCTGGAAAATACCCTTGGTGATAGAAATAATGTTGGAGATCTCATAATAGAATTTTGCAAGACTAATGACTTCTTCATTGCAAATATCTGTTTAAACAACACTGACAGCAACTGTACACATGGACCTCATCAGATAAGATACACAGGGACCAAATTGACTATATCTGTGGACAAAGATGATGGAAAAGCTCCATATTAGCAGTCAGAACAAGACCATGTGATAACCACAGCACAGATCATCAAATTCTCATGTGCAAAATGAAATTGAAACTGAAAAAATTAGAACAAGTCCACAAGAGCCAAAGTATGACCTTCGGTATATCCTTCCAGAATTTAGACACCATCACAAGAACAGATTTGATGTGCTGACCACTTACAACTGAAAACCAGGCAAATTGTGGAATGACATCAAAGATACCACCCATGAAGAGAGCAAGAGGTCATTAAAAAGACAGGAAAGAAAGAAAAGACCAGATTGGATGTCAGAAGAGCCTGAAACTTCCCCTAGGATGTCAAGCAGCTAAAGCAAAAGGAAGGAATAGGGAAGTAAAAGACTTAAACAGAAGATTTCAAAGGGCAGCCCAAGAAGACAAAACAAAGTATCATAATGACATGTGCACAGGCCTGGAAATGGGAAACCAGAAAAGAAGAACACGTTTTACATTTCTCAAACTGAAAGAGCTGAAGAAAAATCCAAACCTTGAGTTGCAATAGTGAAGGACTCTACAGAAAATATTAAATTATCAGGGAGCATCGAAAAAGATGGAAGGAATACACAGTCATTATACCATAAAGAACTGGTTGATGTTCAGTCATCTGAAAAGGTAGCATGTGATCAGGAACCTATGGCACTGAAGGACGAAGCTGAAGCTGCATTGAAAGCACTGGCCAAAAACAAGGCTCCAGGAATTAATTGATGGAATATTAACTGAGATATTTCAACAAACAGATGCATGACTGGAAGTGCTCACTCATCCGTACCAAGAAATGTAGAGGACAGCTACCTGGCCAAATGACTGGAAGAGATCCATATTTATGCCCATTCCAAAGAAAGGTGATCCAAATGAATGTGGAAATTACCAAACAGTATCATTAATATCACACATAAGTAAAATTTTGTTCAAGCTCATTCAAAAGCAACTGCAACAGTGTATTGACAAGGAATTGACAGGAATTCAAGCTGGATTCAGACTAGGATGTAGAACCGGGGCTGTTGTCAGATAGATCTTGGCTGAAAGCAGAGAATATCAGAAAGATGTTTGCCTGTGTTTTCATTGACTATGCAAAGGCATTCAACTGTGTGGATCATAGCAAATTATGGTTAACACTGCATAGAATACGGGAATTCCAGAACACTTAATTGTGCTGTTAAATAATCTGTATATGGATGAAGAGGCAGTTGTGTGAACAGAACAAGGGGACACTACATGGTTTAAAGTCAGGAAAAGTGTGGTCAGGGTTGTATCCTCTCACCATGTCTTTTCAATCTGTGTGGGCAACATGGCCACAGCTGGGACTGTGGGCAACATGGCCATGGTTAGGACAAGCATTATGGCCTGGATGTGGGGCTTATGAGCCTGTGAATGAGTGAACGTAAACAGCCACAAACGGCTGGAATGGATGGCATCAGGCCCTCACAAACAACGGGTCTGGCCAGCTGAATGCGACCCTTGTACCTGCGCCCAAGGCCTGCTTGCTTTCCTCCTCATAAGGTGAATTCACCTGAGGAAGTAGCCTTTGTTATGCTGCTTAGATAAGAAGGCAGAAGTTTCCTTTGGGAGAAACTTCCCCAACCCCTATTCAAGTCAATGCCTTCTTTTCTGCACATCTACATGTTCTGTTCACTAAATAAAAATGAGCTGCATGATGCCTACGTAGGGTTGGGGTGTCAGAGGTACCAGCTCTCCTGCTCACTGCCAGTGTTTCCTGGGTGGCATTCTTCATTGGTACTGACCACCCACAGGCAATACAGACCTGGGAACTCAACAATCTGTATGCTAAGGAAATAATCCAAGAAGCTGGATTATACGAAGAAGAACAAGGCATCAGGATTAGAGGATGATTCGCTAACAACCTGTGTTACACAGATGACACCACCTTACTTGCTCAAAGTGAAGAAGCTTTCAAACACTGATGAAGATTAAGGACCACAGACTTCAGTATGGATTGTACCTCAACATCAAGAAAACAAAAATCCTCACAACTGGGCCAGTAATCAGCAGCATCATAAATGGAAAAAGGATTGAGATTGTCAAGGATTTCATTTTACTTGGGTGCACAAGCAATGCCCATGGAAGCAACAGTCAAGAAATCAAAAGACATGTTGAATTGGGAAAATTTGCCACAAACTATCTCTTTAAAGTATTGAAACATAAAGATGTCACTTTGAAGACCAGAGTGCACCTGACCCAAGCCGTAGTATTTTCAGTTGCATCATATGGATGCAAAAGCTGGACAATGGACAAAGAAGATAGAAGAATTGATGCCTTTGAATTGTGGTGCTGGAGAAAAATGTTGGATGTACTATGGACTGCCGAAAGAATAAACAGATCTGTTCTAGAAGATATACAACCAGAGTGCTTCTTGGAAGCAAAGACAGCAAGCCTGCACCTTACATACTTTGGACATGTTATTGCTGAAAGTCTAATATACTGTTACCGGCTGGATAGAGCTGTTACTAGACACATGAGCTTAAGAATCCATTTAATTTTCAAGTAGAGATTTAGCTCAGGTGTCCAGGTAGTCAGACACAAAAGGTGTGATACAGACTCTCCATCACTGTCCTGGATTGGCAGGAGTGATTGATGTAGGCATGTGTGTCTAGCTGCAGGTTCTAAGAAACACAAGGTGCTTCCAGTGGGTGCTGAATGTGAGAATGATATGTCCACTTATGTCTGATTCTAGGTGAAGGAACTGTTTCCACCCTGAATTTCCAGATCATGGGAGTTGGCAAATTCCCTCCACCCACCTGCTGTTCCCCCAGCCCACCTTCTCCCAGTTTGTTACATTGTTCCCACTCAAGTCTAGGAGAATAGCTCATGGAAAGCCTAAGGAATCCTTCTTAGAGCTCACATAATAGCATCAGAATCCAGAGCCCACACGGTGCACATCAGGGGGGGGAAGATTTGGGAAAAAGGAGAGAGGTTATCCCAAAGGGAAGTTTTAGATCTACAAGCATTAAGTTAGATGCAAGCCACTTAGTTACTGATGATTGAGTGCTGCTTTCACTGGTTCTAGAGGCACAAGTTACTCTCCACTTCTATTTCTCTCCACCTGAGGAGGATGCCCTCCAAATGCCACTTCTCTTTTCATCAAGCTGGCTGTAGCATCTAACAACTGCAGTATACTTTTTTTTTATTCAAACTTTAGTATAATTACTAACTTACTCTGTATGTGTGTTTTCTAACTGGTTTCTTTTCTTCAGAGTTTTGGTTTTGATATTTGTGTGTGACTGTATGTGTAGCATTTACTCTCTCATGTTAAGCATACTGTTCTTTTTCATGAAATTATTCATTGCTGTTGACTCTTGATGACCCCATATGTGACAGAACAGAAAAGCCCCACAGCGTTTTCTTTAATGTAATCTTTACAGAGGCTGATCATCAGGCCTTATTCTGTGGCACCAATAATTATGTTTAAACTGCCTGTCTTTAGAGGAGTAGTCAAGTAAGTAAATAGTTTATTTCATTCAGGGACTTTATATGAAACAGTGATAGTTGACCTATCTTCCTGCACATTGCTAGACAGTGTGGTTGTTTCTGGATTTTATTATTAGGCACAATTCTACAATATTCTTTTGCAAAGAAATAGTTAAGCCAGCCAAGTGCCATCGAGTCGGATCCTCTCATGGCAAATAAATAATAGGTTAAAATTATCTGCAAAATTTAAAATTATTTTGCATATAGTTTAAAAAAATATTTAACATAATCATGTATAAAAGTCACTACCATATGGCAAGCTGTTCACGTATTCTAATTTAGTAGATATTGTCAAATTCTTCTCTAAATTGATCAAACTAATTTATATTTCTATCAGCTGTGTTTAAGAGTCATTTTCCTGCATCCTTTGCAACATTTGCTATTTGTGGATTTTTTTTTTTTAATTCAAATTTACTACATTTAATTTGTATTTTGTGTGATTAGCACTACATTCAGTATATTGTCATGTATTTATTGGTAATTCAGATGTGTTTCTATATACATTGGTAATTCTTTGTCCATTATTTTGTATTAGACTATTATTTTGTTTTTCTCAGGAGTTAATTGTGCATTCTGGAAACTTTGTTGACTATATACATGGTAAATATTCTCTTTTGATCTTCTCTTCCTTGTATTTCTGGAATTAAAAAAAAAATTTTAAGTGGCCAAATTTTTCAATGTTTCTTGGATGATTCACACTGTTTTTCAATGTTTTAAAAGTATTTTTTGTTCTTAATGTCTTATTGATAGTGTTCACGTTTATTCTTATGGTTTGATTTATCACATTTGAGCTTTATCCACTTGTATTTTTCATGTACAGTTTTAACGTAGAGATATAATTTAGCATTTTCCATACAGACAGCTTTTATGTATGTATAGAGTAATATTCATATTATTGTTGCTATGAGTTTCTGTTTAGTTGATTCTGACCTACAGTAACTGCATGTACACAGAGTAGAATGGCTTCCGAAGGTTTCCAAAGGCTTGTAACCTTTCAGAAGCAGATTTCCAGCCATGTTTTGTAAGGGGTCCCTTAGTGGGTTCTAATTGCTAACATTTTGCCTAGAAGTCCAGTGCCATTTGCCCCACCTAGTGATTCCAGGAACCATATATGAAAATATGCTATTTATACATAAAGATACATTATTTATGTATAAGACATCAGCTGCTAACCAAAATATCGGCCGTTCACAACTGTCAGCCACTTCTTGAAAACAATATGGGGAAGTTTTCTGTGTCTTACAATGTTGCTGAGTCAGAATTAGCTTCCCAGAAATGAGTTCATTTTTTATGTATTTGTGTGTGTGTGTGTGTATCCACTATCCAACTGGTTATAAAAATCAGCCTTATTAAATTTGGGAAGTGATTACAAAGGGGAAAGAATACCAGAAGACTGGAATCATTTGGAGGGCAAGAGTTAGGAGGGTTTTTTTTCAAAAAAATTCTAACTAAAATATTGGGCATATTTAAAAATATATACATATTTCTGACAATCTACAATAACACTGTATGCCTCAGTCCATTCTTTGGGTGATGTTAGGTTAACCTATCTGAGATACTCTAAGATGTATTGATAATTACTGGTGATCAGAATGTACCAGTCAGAAATAAAGAAGGCTCAATCATTAGAAAGTATGGCCTTGGCGATATAAAACAATACTGTAGATCATATGATACAGTCTTGCAAGACCAGCTACTTCTTCATTGCAAATACTTTCTACAACAACATAATGGATGGCTGTACACATGGACCTGGCCGGAAGGGTGGTATGCAAATCAAATAAACTACATCTATAGCAATAGATCATAGAGAAGCTCAATCCTATCAGTCAGAACAAGGCCAAGGGCAAACTGTGGAACACACCATCAGCTGCTGATATGTAAGTTCAAGTTGGATCTGAAGAAAATTAGAGCAAGTTTAAGAAAGCCAAAATATGAAGTTGATTATATCCCATCTGAATTCAGGGACCAGCCCAAGAATAAATTTAACTCACTAAACACTAATGTCCAAAGACAAGTTGTAGAGTGACTTTAAGGATGCCATAGATGAAGAAAGTAAAAACACATTAAAAAGAAAGGAAAAAATGTAAAGACCAAAGCAAATGTAGAAGAAACTCTAAAACTTTCTCTTGAACAGTGAATAGCTAAAGTCATTGGAAGAAATGTGAAGTAAAATGCTGAGCACAAGATTACAAGGGGTCACTTGAGAAGACAAAATATTGTCACGACATGTACAATGACCTGGAGTTGGGAAACCAAAAGGGAAGAACACAGTCAGCATTTCTCTGCCTAAAAGAACTAAAGAAAAAAAAATTGAAGCCTCGAGTTTCCATACTGAAGGATTCTATGGGGGAAAATACTAAATAACACAGGAAGCATCAAAAAAGCTGGAAGGAATACACAGTCACTTTACCAAAAAAATTGGTTGAGGTGGTAGCACATGATCACGAACCAACAATTCTAAAGGAAGAAGTCCTAGCTGCCTTGACGGCATAGGTGAAAAATAAGGTTCTTGGACTTGATGGGATACTAACTGAAATATTTCAACATACAGATTCAGCACTGGAAGTGCTCTCTTGTTTACATGGACTGCCAACTAAGTTCGAGAACTCATTCTAGAAAAAGTGCTACATTCCTCCTTGCTGAGTAGCACCACAGTCACCTTCAGAGTAGTCCCCCTGGAAAACTATGCACTGATGCCAGCACCTAGTCTGCCCTTCAAATCAGTTTTGGAGCTCCTTTTCTGAAATGGCCATCAGAGCTGTTGTTGTAGTTCCCTTGATGTCATGAATGTCATCAAAAAATCTTCCATTCAATATTTCTTTTATTATAGGGTAAAGGAAAAAGTCATTGGTTGCCAGATTAGGTGAGTAGGTAGGGTGTTCCAATACAGTTATTTATTTGCTGGCTAAAAACTCCCTCACAGACAACTATATATTTAAGTTCATGAACTTGCTGCCATGCTACCACACACAATGGCCATTCCAGAAAGAGTTCCAAAATTACTTTGAAGGGTGGACTAGGCACTGGCACCAGTGCATAGCTTCCCAAGGGTAGTACTTCAAAGGTGATATAAGTGATATTTGGCAACTCGGTGTGTGGCACTTAGAACAATTAAGTTTGCAAACTTAATTGTCAGACCTGGTACGTAAAGAAATTTGGAAGACAGCTTCTTAGGCAGCTAGCTGGAAGAGGTCCATACTTGTGCCCAGTCCAAAGAAATGTGATCCAATAGATATGGAAATTATTAAAAAAATAAAAAATAAAATATGACAAGCAAGTAAAATTTTGCTGAAAACCATTCAAAAGTTACTGCAGGAGTACATTGGGAGGAAACTATCAGAAATTTGATCCAGATTCAGAAGAGTGCATGGAACGAAGTGATATTATTGCTGATGTCTGATGGATCTTTGCTGAAAGCAGAGCATACCAGAAAAATGTTTACCTGTGATTTAGAGATTATGCAAAGACATTCAATAGTGTGGATTATAATACATTATGGATAATATGGTGAAGAATTGGAATTCCAGAACACTTAGACCAAGTGGTAGTTGTTTGAATATAACAAGGAGATACTACATGATTTAAAGTTAAGAAAGGTTTGAACCAGGATTGTATCCAATATTGTGTCTGTATGCTGAGAAAATAATCTGAAAAGCTGGACTATATGAGGAAGAATGTGGCATTAGGATTGGAGAAAGTCTTATCAGCAACCTGTGATATGCAGATGACACAAATTTGCTTGCTGAATGTGAAGAAATTTGAAGAACTTCTGTTAAAGATCAAAGACTACTGACTACAGTATTAATTGCACCTCAACTTAAAAACAAAAATCATCATAATTGGATCAATAAGCAACATTATGATAAAAGCAGAAGATCCTGAAGTCATCAAGGATTTTATTTTACCTGGGTCCATGATCAATGCTCATCCAAGTAGCAGTCAATAAACAAAATGTTACATCAGACTGGGAAAACCTGCTGTAAAACACTTCTTCAAAATATTAAAAAGCAAAGATGTCACTTTGGGGATTATGGTACATCTGACCTAAGCTATGGCATCTTCAGTGGGTTCATATGCATCTAAAAGACGAACAATGAAAAGGAAAACTGAAGAAAAACTGACATCTCTGTATTACAGTGGTGGCAAAGAATACTGAATGTATCACAGATTGTCAGAAGAATCACCATGTTGGTCTTGGAAGGAGTACAGCCAGGATGCTTCTTAGAAGAGAGGTTGGCATGACTTTGTCTCATGCAACTTGGACATGTTATCAGGAGTGACAAGTCCCTGGAGAAAGACATCACGCTTGGTAAAGTAGAAGGTCACCAAAAAGAGGAAAATTTCAACAAGATGGATTGACACATTGCTGCAACAATAGGCTCAAGCATAACGACTGCTTTGAGGATGACAGAGGACCAGTCAGTGCTTTCTTCTTTTGTACGTGAGGTCACTGTGAGTTCGAATGGAATGGACAGCACCTAACAGAAACAGCTCTGTGATATGATTGGAACTCATTGCTTTAAAAGATTTAGTTTTTCAAATTCAAACTGTTTGTCATTATTGTAGTGCTAGCAAAATCTCAAATTTCTCAAATAGCACTAAAAAAATTTCTAAAAATATTTCCTTTTAACGGTGAGCTCTAATTTTAAGCTCAATAGTTTCTCTCTGCACCAACCAGGTTTTGTTTTCCAAAAATCAAATAATTATCTTGTCATTTAGTTAATACAGTAAATTTATTCTCTAAAATATCATCTTTTCACTATTTGCTTCCAATGTTTTGAATATATTAGCCTCTTGTCATAAAGCAAATCTTAATTCACATGTTTTATCTTCTATCTAGCTGCAAAGCATTCATTCAAGAAAAATACAAACTATTTAAGTTACACAAATAAGTAAATAAATAAAAACTCATTGCCATCAAGCTGATTCTGACTCACAGCAACCCTACAGAACAGAGTACAACTGCTATGTAGTGTTTCCAAGAAGTGCCTGGTGGATTCTAACTGTCTATCTTTTGGTTAGCAGATATAACACTTCACCACTATGTTACTAGGGTTTCTGTTACACAAGTAGGATCCTTCAATCTTTTTCCAATTCCAGTATTTTAAATTAATAAGATTATGTGAACTGATGTGTAAATTTTAGTCCTGAAAGATGGGTAGGAAAAGATGCTTAATAAAAAATTAAGTGAAAAAGTACAATTTGTGTAGTTCAATTTTACTTAATCTTTGCTGTGGGTGAGCACTCCTATAAAAAGACTTACTGAAGAATTCATGCTTCAAGGATGATTTAGTTCTGGGAAACTCTGGTGGTGTAGTGGGTTAAGTGCTATCACTGCTAACCACAACCACAAGGCCAGCAGTTCAAATCCACCAGGTGCTCCTTGAATACTCTGGACATCAGTTCTACCCTGGCCCCTAGGGTCGCCATAAGTCAGACCCTACTTGATGGCACTTGGCTGGCTGGCTGGATGATTTCATTCACGAAAAATAGAAATTTAAGACATCATCTTTTTTTTCAAATGACACACTCTTTTTAAGACTTTCCTTTTTTTTGGTCTTGTTTGTTTTTGTTTCCTTGAGCAATGATCCATGAAAGTTGTGACTGATTTCTAACTGTAAAAACTAAAGCTCCTATGAAATTTGTTCTTAGCTGCTATCAAGTTGATTCCAACTCATGGTGACCTCATGCATGCCAGGCAGAACTGCTCTGTAGGGTTTTCAAGGTTGTGACCTTTGAGAATCAGATCATCCAGCCTGTCTCTCAAGGTGCCTTTGGTTGAGTTCAAATCACCAACTTTTTGACTAGTAGTTGAGTACTCAACTGCTCATATCATTCCGGAATCCCTCCTGTGAAACAGTAATGGCCAAATAACTTAAATATATATTCTTTAACTTTTGCAGCTCTGCGAATAACTTGATTAAGCAAGCAAAAATATTTCCATTTTAATTCTGTATCAGTGAGTGGAAATATAATTTAGATATAGAGAAAATGGGGCACTCATTTGAACTTGAAATGTACACAGCGAAAGATACCAAAAAAAAAAAAAAAAAAAAAAATTAGTTGCGTGATTTAAGATGCCCAAACAAATGGATTTTCGAACACTGCTGCCAAAAGAGCCAAGCATAGACTGCCATCCAGGAAAACAATGTTTATGATTATTTAGCTCACAGGTGAGACAGCAGGAGAAAGACTTTGTGCTGGGAAAATGGTGACAGATGGCAAATCTGCTGATTTCTTCTCTCTCTTAATGAAGAAGGATGTTCAGTTAGAGTTGCAAGCCAGATATTAACACACTATTCATTTACTAAAGGCCAATAAGATGTTTATTGCTGCAATGAGTAATGTTCCTAGTTTCTGTATGTCAGTAGTTTATCCAAATATTATACTAGGTTACTAAAGTAACATTTCCAGAAAAACAAAGTTAAAATAGATCTGTAGTAGTGTCACATTTAAAGGCAGTTAAAAGACAAAGATCCTTTAATGAGTCTTTTGTGTAGTCTTTAAAGAGTACAATTTGTGTAGTTCAATTTTACTCAGTTTTTGCTGTGGGTGAACATTCCTATAAGAGGACTTCTTGAATAATTTATGCTCTAAGTGTGACTAAGTTCATGCTTAAGTGATCTTTCCAGTAAATACTCTGCCCTCAACTCACGAATATTCATAGGCATACTTGAGTGGCACAAATAGTTAAGTGTTTGATTATCAGCCAATAGTTTTGTGGGTTGAACCCAAGAAGACATACTTCCATAGACAGGTCTGGCAATCTATTTCTAAAAGGTCACAATCTTAAAAACTCTATAGAGTTCTATTTTGCACACATGGGATTACAGGGAGTTCAAATTAACTTGACGGCAATTAACAATGCCAGTATCTACATAACCATGTGTCATGGATTGAATTGTGTTCTCTTAAAAATGTGTGTGGTGGTTTGGTTAGGCCGTGAGTCCTAGTATTGTGTGACGTTCCTTCATGTTGTAAATCCTGCTGCTATGATGTTAATGAGTGCAGATGGGTGGCAGTTGTGTTGGTAGGGCAGGACTCAATGCGTAAGCTTGTATTGTGCCTTGAGGTAATATCTTGAGCTATAAAAGAACTTATCCAGCAGAGAGATTTAAGGACCTCATACCTTCAAAAAGCAGTGCCAGGAGAGGAGAGCATCCTATGGAAATGACTTGGGTCCCTGTGCCTCAGAAGCTTCCAGTCTAGGAGAAGACTGATGACAAGGCCCTTCCACCAGAGCCAGCAGAGAAAGCCTTCCCCTGGAGATGACACCCTGATTTGGACTTTTAGCCTACTTGACTGTGACAAAACTAAAATTCCTCTTTTTAGCGCTATTCACTCATGATGTTTTTGTTAAAGCAGCCCTTGCTTACTAGAACAGAATTTGCTACAGAGACTGTGGAATGCTGCTTTAACAGGGACCAAAAACGTGGAAGTAGTTTTGAAACTGTGAAAGGATCACAGACACAAAAGGAAGTGAAGGGCAGATAGTGAGAAATATGCAGCAGAAGGTCAAAAGCAGCAGCAGTGGGATAGGCAGAAATAGAATTAGACCAAGCATGAGTTAGCACGAGAGTTGACCCATGGAGCAAGAGAGCAGGGTGCCTATGTACAGGAGGCTTACTGATGGAGTGAGGTACTTCTGGGCACTTAAATCAGTGGAATTAGATTTGTTGACCCATTGAGCAAGAGAGCTGAATTCCTGTGTGCAGAAGGCTTCCTAGTGGAGTCGCGTACCTCTAGGCATTTAAATGTGTGCAACTGCAGAGTTTTGGAACACTTGCACCAAAAGGGCAGATGCAGGCCTGAATCTCAGAAGACTGGGCTACAGGAAGCAAAAGCTGAAGAAACAAGGAGCAAGAGAAGTCAAGCTGCCTCAGTTTCAATAGGTATGGCCATGAACTCAGTGATTTCCAAGGGTGGAGCCATGGCCCCTCGTGTTTCTAAGGATGGAGTTGCACTCACATAGACTAGAAAAACAGTGTGCCTGGAGTCAATGGGATCAAAGTTGCTGTCCCAGCAGGCTTGGAAGGCAGAGCTGTAGCACAAGATCAAGGAGTCTCCACTCAAAATCTGGAGAGAGGAGCCATTACCTGGGGTCTGAGGGCAGGACCACTATGTAAAATGTCTCAGAGAACAGAATATTATCTTCAAAGCCTTGAGAACTAATGTGATGCGTTCTTTCAATTTGCTTGGTGCCTGTTAAAAATGCCTTTCCCTGAATTTTTTTTCCCATTTGTAATATAACTATCTAACTTGTGCCTGTCTGTTCTGCCACTGCAGTTTAGAAGCAGATAACTTGTCTTCTAGATACCACAGCTAAAGAGAAATTTATGGATTTTGGACTTGGACTTAAGATTTTTGCTATGACGGCAAGAATGTGATTTTTGTTGCAAGAATGTGATTTTTTTTAGGGAGCAAAGGGTAGAATGTCATGGATTAAATTGTGTTGCCCCCAAAATGTGTATGGCAATCTGGCTGGGCCATGATTCCTGGTATTGTGTGATGTTCCTCCGTATGGTAAATCCTGTCTCTGTGATGTTAATAAGGGTGTATGGGCTTCAGCTGTAAGATTGTACTGTGCCTTGAGGCATCTCTTGAGCTATAAAAGAAGGAATCTATAGAGTTTTATGGACCTCATACCACCAAGGAGCAATGCCAGGAGTGGAGCACATCCTTTAGGAATGACAGGGGTCCCTGTGTCTCAGAAACTTACAGTCCAGGAGAGGATTGATGAGAAGGCTCTTCCTCCAGAGCCACTAGAGAAAGCCTTCCCCTGGAGCTGACCCTCTGAATTTGGATTTTTAGCCTATTTGAGTGTGACAAAAACGAAATCCCTCTTTTTAAAGTCATCCACTTGTGGTGTTTCTGTTAAAGCAGCACTGGCTGAGCAAGACAGTATATGAAAGAAAAACTTCATATATATAATTATATATGTACACACACACATATATATACACACACAAACAAAAGAAACAAACCAAAAAACCATTGTTATCAAGTTGATTCTGACTCATAGTGTTCCATATGACAGAATAGAACTCCCCTTTAGAGTTTCCAACGATTCAATTGTTATGGAAGCAGACTGCCACATTTTTCTCCTGCAGAGTGACTGATGGGTTCTAACTGCCAAACTTTAGGTTAGAAATTGAGTGTTTAACCATTAGGTTACCAGGGTTCCTTATACACACACACACACAAAGAGCCCAGATATAACTATTTTTTAAAAAATTTAATGTACTGTAACAAATATATATTGTCCTGATTATTTGGTTATTTTCTCATATCTCCAATCCCATCTTCTCTACTGCTTTGTGATGATGGAGTTGGAACTCTTAAGAAGCATGCTTCTGCTTTGCCAGCTGTCTACTCCCTAAATGCTATCAAAAAAAGGTGCTAGATGTGGGGTATGTGCCTCATGGTTCTATACATTCATAGGAGGCTGTCCTACTGGCTTCTTTCTAGATAGGAGAGGAGGGGACAGGTGTTCATTAAGAGGATACTGGAAGTAAAGAGTGGAAACGAGGAGTGTGCTCTCATAGGGTGACATACTTTCACTCAATCACAATAAGAAAAAAAAAATTTTAAATGTGCTGGAGGTAGACTGAGAGACTAGGGACTTGTTCCTTCCACTTTAGCCCCAGTCTACTTCAAAATTCTGTGAGAATCACTCTAGCAATTCTTTCTCATTCCAGTAGCAGCAGCCACAGGGGCAGCAGCTGGCTTTGCAATTCTCTAACCCACATGTGAATCCTCTGCTTATATCTTCATTGACAATTTTATTTGAACTCTTGAGGCTGGTTTATCTTACACTATTTACCTCCTTGTCTCATTTTGCTGTTAGGCTCATTGTGCTACCATCTTCTGGTTGCTTGTTTTTTGTCTTTTTTTTTCCTTCATTCTCATCCACAAACGCTGTGATTATTTCCTTAGATCCAAACTCCTGTGGTACTCTACTCTCCAAAATACATGATTTTGATCTCTGTAAAATTTATTGCATGATGACCAGTATATATCGCCAACCTATTCAAAGAATATTCACAGTACCTTTTTGCTTCAATTAAAAATAAATCAACAAATGTGTCCTCATTCCTATGCTACTTGATAGCTTGATCTTTACATTGTAGGGTGCTCAGAGTGCTACACCTTATGTACCTTTAAGACTGGGTAGATCTGTATTCTCGTTTTTTGATGAAATCTACTTCCATACAATACCAGACATTTATCTCATGCATAGCAGGTGTTTGCTGCCTGGCTTTCATGGCTATGACTGACCTTTATGTCACGTCTCCCTTTCAATCCTTTATGGTTTCTTGCTTGCATTCTTACTGCCACACTTAGTCCTATTCTGATGCATTTTCTTTACTGAGTCAATGTTTCCTTCCGAAAATGTGTAACTCTTCCTGTCACTTAGATGCTTACAGTTCTCTAGGGAATGTTTAGTGTAATTCCCAGTTTCTAAGCTTTTGGCTAGCCTCATATCTCACAAAAACTTCTCTCATGCTTGACTCATAACTCTAGTTCCAAGGCTACTTAAACTTCTAAATTAAAAGCATCTTCTATTTATATTTCTTAAAATAAAAATGTATGTGCTTGACACTTAGCCTTTAACAAATGCATCTCCCTTTGCAGTAAAAGCTCTCCACCATTATTTGATTGGTTTAGTTTTATTTACCTGTCAGGATACTCCTTTACTAACACTTTTTTTTCTGTTATTTAAATGTTGAATTAGGTAATTATTTTGTGTTTCCATAATTCTATGTAACTATTCTAATATTTATCATTCTGTTTGAATAATTGCCCCACAAAACTATAATTACTTTAGAAAGGAAAAGTCCTATTATATTCATACATATATTTCTAGTGGCCAGAGGTCAGTAGAAAGATTGATATGTAATAATAAAGAAAAAATATAAAAATGAAGAGTAAGTACATCGAATTTAGGTTATGTGTCATCAAGTCAATTCTAGCTCACAGTGACCCCATATGACAAAAGAGAACTGCCCGTAGGGTTTACTGGACTGTAATCTTTATGGGAGCAGATTATCAGGTCTTTTATCCTATAAAACCACCGGTAGTTTCAAACTGCCAGACTCTTGGTTAGCAACTAAATGCTTTATACATTGCCACATCAGGGCTCCTTGTTCAGTGCATAACTTAGAATAAATGAAATACTTAGCTCAGAATTATAGAAAACACTTTCAAAGAAATTTTCAAACAACTGAGAATACTACACATTTTTGTTTATATAAACTATACACACTATACAATATACAATATAAATATATATACTATGCTACATAAACTTAAATTTAGTCACTGAATAAGAAAACAATCAAGAAAGAAACAGTCAAAACTTTTGAATAAAAAATATAAATGAACATTAAACACATGAAAAGATTTCCAAAGACATATGTTTATTTAAACCATGTTGAAAAGTAATTTTTAACCACTCATATTGAGAAAGATTAAAAAATTTGAGATGTTTTGGACTGAGAATACAGGGATCTCACACATTTCTACTGTAAGTATAAATAGATAATGACCTCTACAGTTTACATTTTGCACTAACTATAAAAAATCACAAATGCACATTCATTTTCAATACATTATTCAACTTCTAAAAATTTATTCTTTATATATAGCCATGCAGGTGTGAAGTGACTAATTCACTAATATAAAAAGCTACTCAATACAACGTTTCTGAAGCAAATGGAATAAAATTAATTATGGTACAAACACTACAAACTTCTATGCAACTATAAAGTATAATGAAGAAACCTTTATGAACTGATAGAACATAATCTCTAAAGTATTTAGAATGAACTATTTTAGAAATTATTTTGCAAGTGGTCAACTAAGGTACAACAATTGCTCTCTATTTACCTGAAGCAGCAGAGAAGAGTCAGAGATCGAAAGAGGAAATAGAATTCATGGTTAATTGCCTCCGTGGAAAACTATCTCTTTTGCCACAAAACCAGAAGAACTGACTAGTTCCTGGCTACCATTACTAGATATTTTGATGCACAGATTCTAGAGAAGTATCTTGATCAAAAGCAAAAAGAACACAAAATAAACTTTCATATTTTCATAGAATTCAAATTTTCTAAAGCTATCGAAGACGGGTAAACCCCTGACATTATTACCCTGACAAGATCTTTAAACTTTAAACCAAAAATTATTCCCTGAAATACTCTTAAAACCAAATGATAATTTAGCTTAACCAGTAAAAGAATGTCTCTTTCAAATGTACTTTATAAAGATCTACCTGTATGGCATAAAATTGACAACATCAACTGGACAGATTAGACAGAAATCTTAGAGGGAAGTGAGTTTACGTCAATAAGGGAGGAACAATGTAGAAAAAAGAAGGTTAAAAAAAGACTGTGCAGCTCCAATAATACAGTCAATGTCACTGAGCTACCTACTACACAGACATTATCAAACTGGTGTATGTTCTGCTGTTTCTATTTTCAACAACAACACAAATAAATTTCTAAAAAAGGTAGGTTCAGAAAAGCATGTAAAATGCGTCATCCTTTGCACTGATCAGCAAGTGGTGGGTTGATTACAGTAAAGGCACCAGTTGTATTTATGCCTTTTGCAATATCACTTTGCTATTCCTTCCATAAATATCAGTAAAAAACAAAACAGTTTCCAAGGAGTTGGTTTTGATGGTTGTCCCGTGTGTATAAGGGCAGAACTGTTTTCCACTGGGTTTTCAATGGCTAATTTTTCCAAAGTAGATCACTTTGCCTGAGACACCTCTGGATAGACTGGAACCATCAAATTTTTATTTAGCAGCTGAAAGCATCATTCAGTTGCATGACACAGAAAATCATCTCCATAAAGAAAGATAGCTTATTTTCCTATTTTGTGAATATGGGTTTGCCTCATGATTTGCTTTGGTCAATAGAACTTGGCAGATGTGAAAGCATACCACTTCTATACTGGGCCTCAAGTGAGCTTGTATTCTTCTGTTCTCTTTTATGGACTCTTAAAACTAACATGTTAACAAACCTCGAAATCACCTCATTGTCCACTTGAAACCTCGTCAAACACCAGATCATTTAGCTCATGTGTCCTCTCTCCTGTATTTCTACAAATATTTTCTACAAAGTATTTCTACAAATACTTTAGTACTTGCTGCTGCTTAGTTTTTTCACTAGTCAATAAAAATAGCGTCTTACAGCTCCTAAGTAAAACCACTGGGGAAAAATCATTTCTCTTTCTCACTGACTGGCCTAACATTCTCAGTAGGGAATTCTACTAGCACAGCTTGGGTCATTGCCTCCACCTGTAACAATTCGCTGTGGTTAGATGGATGGGTTACACTTTAGGGAGATGGCAGTTCCCAAAGCAACCATATGGAAAAAAAGAATAATGATACAATCTTAGAAACGTAAAGTCTGTCAAAAAATCAACTAGGTCTTTAGTTTTTTGCTCTATAAAGCTATGTTTTTATGTATTGTGATTGTAATTAAAAATCTTGTCTGTATGTATAAATATGTTCCTGCTTGTCATCAAATCAATTCCATTGTTCCATATAGTTTTCAAGGCTACATTCTTCCAGAAGCAAATCTCTAGGTCGATCTTCTGTGATGTTTTTGGGTGGGCCAGTAGTGGAGTGCTTAAGTATTTTTCCCACTACTCAATTTTATTAAAAATGAAAAAAATTAGATCAATTTAAACAAAATGAAACAGTAATGACTGAACACTATTGAGTTTAAAAATAAATATTCAAATTATTGCAATAGTTAATTGGAGTGAATTGGGTCACATTCATGGCAACCTTATGTATAAAAGAATGAAATATTGTCCAGTCCTAAGCCATCATCATGATCATTCATACATTTATATGTACTTCGTTTAATATTTTGGAACTTGTTATGCATGAATCACATTTCTATGCAATGAAAAACAGAATAGTCTCTTGTTGTTTCATACATCCTACTTTATAGAAGCACCTAAATCTTTTATTTCTTAAAAAAAGTTTAATTTATATTATTTTGTATGAAGCTATTAAGTATTACAGAAATAATGATAAGACATTTTCTATAAATGATTCTGGAGCTTACTGCACTTAGTCAAAAAGTATCTGAGCTTATTCTGTACAAACTGATCCACAGCATGGCTGAAACATTTCATTCCTCTATTTAAAATTAAATTCAAGAAATAGCAGGAGTATTCAGAGATTATGAACTGATTATAATAGTTACCATCTGCCATGGTTGTTAGTCCTGGGTAGAGAGAGCTGTCAATGAATCTTTCATTAGTATTCTTCCCTGTGTGCCTGACTCAAATAATAATGTCTAGACTTTTGAAAAAGACAAAAATTCAGCCACATTTTCTTCAATGGGTGCACATATTGGCTAATATTTGGAACACATGTTCAGAGAGATGAATGAAGAGGATATCCTAATATTTTCAGCATCCCTGACATTTTGCTAATATTAGCATAAACCTCCAGTTATACAATTCATAATTTTTTGTATTTATATAAAGAATTTTAGTATTATTATAACTAGGTAATTCTTTCTTTTTCCTAGAAAACTAACATTCTGAAACTGTAAGGCAATTACCTGGTACCTATATCCACTGTGACAGCATTTTGATGAACTTTTGTGGGTAAAAAAGAAAATGTACTTTGAATCCTAGCTGTTTTTCCACTTACCTCACAACACTTGCTTCCACAAGCATGCTGTATCTGTTCTCTTGTATCCACAATTCCTAGCATAATACCTGGTACACAGTAAAAACACAATATATATTTGTTGAATATTTAATGAAAGAAGGAAACCTCTCATTTGCTATCTCATATGCCACAGGCACATGCATCTCCCCGATTTGTCCATATCATTTCTCATTTGCAGGCTTTTAAACACTGCCCTTGACCTAATTAAGATCTACTCATAGAAATTAAGTCAACTTACATTTCACTTTCCTGACTTTCACAGTGAACACTAAGTATTATATCATGTGAATGTGCAGCTTAGTTTTTCCAAATAAGTATAACATGGTTTAAAAGATATTTATGCAAGTGTGCTGCATCTTTGCTAAATTTTTAAGCTCACTGAAGCCAGAAACCATGTCTAAATTGACTCTTTGAAGCACCACTACAGAGCCATTCATATGAAATTTTAAAATATTCTACAGCATTTGATGAAGAATCTTCATATTTGTCATCAGTGTTGATGTTTATAAACTACGTGTCAGCTCAACCATGGGACACCAGTAAGGAAGATTAACAGCAAAATTCCTCAAAGACAGAAATTTTCAGTGCCAGATATGCAGACAAAATTTTAAATATATCTTGGCCTTCACTTGTTTTAAGTAGCTTTTTGCAGCAGAAAACTTGTCTAAAATTTTGCCTCATTCACAAGTCTTAAAAAAGCTACATGATGTGGACAGAATCAATGTGGTGTAGTAGTCAGTGGCTTCCTGTGGTTCCTCTTACAACACAGACATAGAAAAACACCCAATTAAATCAATTATGTCTGACAGTCAAGGAACTGTGCACATCAAAGTCACAGTTGAGTCAGACTGTGGCAGAGGGAAGGAGAGACAGTCCAGAAGCAGTGAGAATTTGCCAGACCTTACCTGACTGGTACCCAACATGCTAGATCAGCCAGTGTGCATAGGCTGAAACATGCAGCAGTGCTCAGGATAAGTTTTCCACACAAGGAGAAACCAAATACTAGAAAGTCTGTTCAAGCATATGGAACCAGGAGAAAACTGTGCTAGGTATGCAAAAGTTAAGTGTCTAACCTGCAATGCAGTATCAAAAAATTCTTTTCTCCTATGGGATGTACCCCTCTTCCATTCTCCCACTGTTTCCCAGCTCTGCTCTGGTCCTGGGCTGCTGTTAGCAACTGTGGGACATGGAATCCATTGCATGCTCTTAGCCATTCTCTTGGCTTTGGAAAGTGAAAAAATTAACAAATAACAAAGAAGAAATCATCTTCCAACTCTCCTAAGCCAGGATTTCAGGCTGGCCTAGCTCCTTCACTTAGGCTCAGGCATAAGGGATCTACATACTTTGAATGCCTTACACCCATGCGTGGGCCTGTGTGGGCTCATTTCAACGACATAGGCCCTCCTTAGCAAAGTATAACAAGGTATATACCTGAAGCTTCTTTTCAACTGTAACAACTAAAGGGCAGCGGCAGATTCTTAACATTTGACACTGTCCTGCCGATTAATCAGGGTCCTTACTTATCCATCTCAGGGGCCTGTTGACTAGTTGCTCCACTTATTCCACCTTGCCACCCATGATAGGAATCTGAGAGTAAATGATGCCTGTTAGTCCTTACAGACAACAGTACTGAGAACCCAAAATCTGTCTGTAAAACCCACCCACCCTCGAACTCTATGAAACAGGGTTATGTCTTCTACACAGGCACTCTGGGACAGCCATCAGCACATACGTTGTTCAGCACATATACTCTTACTGTAGCCAGATAACTGTACAAATTCCAATCACACCTACATAGCCCTGCTCTTCTAGGTGAGAACTTGCATGACACACTCAGTGATAAACAACCTAGACAACTTAGTTGAAATCACACAAGAAACTAAAAAGACCCCCGGGCTTACATACCTAGCAGCAGCTCTTGCCTACTCATAATGGGATGCAATTTAAACAAACAAAAACATAGAAACCACTGCCATTCAGTCAATTCTGATTCACAGTGAAAACTTCAAAGATGCCAGCAGTCAAAGTTACTCACATAACCAGCTTATATGGGCAATTCAAAACAAAATAGGAGGACATAGGGCAAGGATGGCAGACTAGCCATATAGCTCCTCTGATTCTTCTGAAAAAGAAGACCTGGAAAAACAAGTGAACAGAACAAAAAGGACATTCTAGGATCCTCAAGATCAGGCAGAAAGTTGTGATATCAGACTGGGCAACAGAAAGGGGAACAATTACCTTTTTCAGAAGTGAATCAGCTATGCAGATGGTCCTGCTTCTGCTGGCACAGCAATGGAGAGGCAGCACAGGAGGGGAGGCCATCTTTGTTGGCTGGGAGTTTAGGACTGGGACCGTTGCTAATGAGAGTGCAGTTGGGGCCAGCTGCCATGCTGAACAATGGCACCTGAGTGGAAAGAGTCTCTTTCAACCAAGAGGCTGAGCTTAGGATGGCCACACCTAGAGGTTGAGCTTAGGTGGTGGCTGGCAGCCAAATGGAACAATGTCCTCCCACTTCCCTTCTCTGAGCTACAGCAGAGACTGAATTCTGATTCACTACTGGAGCCAGCAGTGGGACATTGTGTGTGTGCCTTGAGCTTTTCTCTTAGACTCAGAGAGGGAAACAAAGGCAGGGTTAGACAAAAAGTCCTACTGGCTCTCCCTGGCTGCATATCATCGGACCTACAGTGTGAATTCCATCAAACAGGACCTTTTCAAGCTAAGAGCTTGAGAAACCTTGGGGCTCAGTCCTTTTGTATGTGCTGATTTTACCCCCTATCCTTAGCCTTTCCCACCTATCTTCTACGCTCCACACCAGAAGCTAAATTCTGGTGCACTACCTGGGCAGAAGTAGGATATTTTACTTGTATTCCTTGATCTTTTCTCCTAGACTTGGAGAGGAAAACAAAGGGAAAGACAGAAGTCAATTTCTGTTGGTTTCTCTGAGCGCAGACTGCTACACCTACAGAGCTATAGAAGTTCACTGGAGCATCACCACTTAAGTGCTTGTTGACTTCTGTAGCTCAAATGTTCCTTAACTTCACACCCTATATCCAGCCTTTCCCCACCTCTCACTTCTTTTCACTTGACTCTAAATTCTAGAGCATTACCTGGGCCAGAAGTGGGATATTTTATGTGTGTACCCTGAGGTTTTCTCCCAGATCTGGGAAATGAAGCAAAAGGAGGACTGGAAAAAGAGTTCTGCCATCTCTTCTGAGTCAGCAATTCTTGCTACCTTTCTCAGTGCAGTCATCACTCCAACTATCAGGGCATCAGAATTATTAAGGCTTCAATAATTACTATACCTCAAATAGCTAGGCTGTTTGAACAGTCAAAACCAAATTAAAATATACATACATATATATACATATATATATAAGTTAGATTGCAATAACCTAACAAATAATTCAAAACAGTTTTTTGATGTCTCAGAGACAATAATCAATTTCTGGTCATTTACAAAAGTAGAGCACCATGGCTCCAGAAAACACCAGAAGTAAAGAATCAAAAAATTTTCTAGATGAAGAAATCTTCCTGCAATTATCAGATGTATAATACAAAAGTGTTATGTACAGAGCCCTTCAAGAAATTAGGATGGAGATTAGACAAAGTGCAGAAGATTAAAAGAAAAAATCAAACAAGCCACAAGAATTACTGGAGCAACAATGATTTGAAATTCAGCAGATGAACAATAAAATCACAGAGTTAGTTTAATACAAAGTCGGAGGAGCAGGATTGAGACAATGGAATACATAATTAGCAAGACTGAAGATAAAGCAACTGGCACCAACATTTATGAGCAAAAATCAGAAAGCAGAAATAAGATAAATAAAGAATCATAAGCCTTATGTGGGACTCTTTCAAGAGGAATAATTTGTGAATGATTGGAGTACCAGGACAGGGATAGCAGAAAATACAGAGAGAACTGTGGAAAAGTTGCTGACAGAAAACTTCTCTGACGTCATGAAAGATGAGAAGATATCTACCCAAAACATTCACTGAATTTCACAGAAGTAGATCGCAAAAAAGAAAAACACCAGGAAATATTATCATTAAACTTAACAAAATAAAGATAAAAGCAGCTAGGTTCAAACTAAAACTAACTTACAAAGGAGAGTCATTTAGACTGAATTCCAATTATTCAGAAGAAATCATGTTGGCAAGAAAGCAATGGAATGACATATACAAAGCCTTGAAGGGAAAAAAAAAAAAAAAAAAAAAAAACACCTTCCAACCAAGATTCACATATCCTGAAAATTGTTTCTGAAATATGATGGTGAAATTAGTATGTTCCCAGAAAAAAAAAAGTTTAGAGCATTTGCCAAAAAAAAACCAAAATTACAAGAAATACTGAAGGATTTTCTTTGATCAGAAAATCAGTAACATCAGACATATACTAAAGGATACAACTTTGGACACAGCAGCCAGAGTCCAGCATGGACAGGGAAGTCACAAAGCACCATCAAAGCTGAAATATAAAAATTACAGAAACAGATTTCAGTATGTAAATTGTCGCATCATTATACCAGAAAGAGGGACAAATTATTGTATATGTAGACTTTGTAGATGGAGATGAAATCAAGGAGATAAAAAGAAGTTAAAGACTGTCTTAGAATTTTCACGGGGAATAGCGGGGCAGCCGCAAAGTAAAGTAACAATACTATACAAAATCAGCATTGAAGAGAATGCAAAGAAAATCTATAAACATTCTGCAATGACAAAGAGCAACAACAATTTTACAAAATGTCTCATAACCTGGAATCAACTGGAAGGCATTATGCTGAATGAAATCAGTCATCTGCAAAAGGACAAATATTGTATGAGACCACTATATTAGGACTTAAGAAAAGGCTTATACCCAGAAGAAAATACATTTGACATCCACAAGGGTGGGAGGGAAGGAGAGAGTTACTTATAGATTAGAAAGTCAATAGGAATTTGGTTAAATGAAAGGAGTGGCAGCACATAGTAGGAGGCAGGTCAGCACAACTGCACTATTCCATAAGCTAAAAGGTTTTTTAAATACAACTCAACATTTTGAAGGGCAGAGTAGCAAGGACAGGGACATAGAGGCCAATTGTCATAACTAGTCTATTGCTAAGAGAGTCTTCTGCACTCTATATTGATGAGTGGCACCTGGAGTCTTAAAAGCTAGCAAGTGACCATCTGAGGTATGCCAAGTGGTCCCAACTTAGCCAGAATGGATGATCACTGGGTACAACAAATACATGAGGGAAAAAGAGCCTGGAATACAAAAGTACCCATGTGAATCGGAGACTATGTCAACATATGACCAGAAGAAATAGACAGTGCCTGGCCAACACCAAAGACAGCAGTGATGGAGCACGCAATGTCAAGTCCCAGTGGCAACATGTGAAAAAAAGAGGTGCACATCAAGAACTCCACTATAAGACCACAACTGATGGCCCAAAGTCCTGGGAGTTCCCCTGGGCGCATGGCCCCTAGACTTGCTGCTGTCCTTGACCGGAAAACATCATTGAGGTCAACTCTTCAGACAGGAATGGATTGGACTCACACACACAGTGTGACCACATGGTGTGTTTACTTTATGGTTCTATGCTTCTATAAGGTGCTGTCCTACTGGCCCCTTACTAGAAGGGAGAGGAGAGGTAGAACAGAGGGGACAGGAGATTGTTAGGAAGATATGATATGTACAGAATGGAAAGGAGGAGTGTGCTGTCAGTGGGCAAGGAGAGCAAAAGGAGCTTCAGACAGGCAGGCATGTAAATTTAATTTGAACTGTATACTTTCATTCAATCACAATAAAAAAAGGCAAAAATAAAATTTGAAACAATCAAAAAAAAGAAAGAAATGTAAGATCTAAGTGCCACAATCAAACAATTTGATCTCATAGATATATATACACCACACTACCCAACATAGAATACTATCCAACATCAGCAAAGTATATTTTCACTTCCAATGCACATGGGACATTCCCCAGAATAGACCATAATGTAGCTACAAAGCAAGCCTTAACAGAACCCCAAACACAGAAATATTAAAAAAGCATCTTTTTTTGACCAAGAAGCCATACAATCAGAAATCGATAACAGAAAAGGCAAGGAAATAAACAAAACACAGGAAAATTGCTCAAATTTACTGCATATAGAAGAAATTAAGGATAAAATAGAGAAATTCACAGAATCAAATGAGAAAACACCATGCTACCAGAATCCTTGGGACAAAGCAAAAATCATGACTAAAGGTCAGTTAATAGCAGTAAATGCACACATTAAAAAGAAGAAAGAACCAGAATCACAACATTAACCCTAGCACTCAAACAAATACAAAGAGAGCAACAGGAGTAGCCCCTGAGCACCAAAAGCCAGCCAAGCCAGCCAAGTGCCTTCGAGTCGGAATGATAAAATCTGGAGCAGAATTATGTGAAATATAGAACGGAAACAACTGTAAGAGTCAAAAAGTGTGAAAGCAGATTCCTTGAAAAGATCAACAAATTGATAAAGTATTAGTCAAACTAACAAAAGAAAAGCAGAAGAGGAAACAAATAATGCCAATAAGAAGTGAAATGGGCAAGATCATAACAAAGTCAACTGAAAGTGAAAGCCTCATAACAGAATACTATGAAAAACTAGTCTGACAAGTTTCAAAACATACACGAAATAAACAAATTTCTAGAAACACACTACCTGCCTAAACTAACAGAAACAGTGGTAGGAAAACTTAATAAACCTATAACAAAAGAAGAAATTGAAGATGCAGTTAAACGTCTCCCAACAAAAAAGCCTTGGCCCTGATGGCTTCACTGGAGAATGCTACCAAACTTTCAGAGAAGAGTTAACACCACTAATACTAAAGATATCTCAGAACATAGAAAAAAACACTCCTCAACAGGTTCCATGAAGCTAGCATAACCCTGATATCAAAACAAGGTAAAGACACTGCCCCCCAAAAGAAAATTACAGATCAATATCCCAATATTAACAGCAGTTCAAATCCACCAGGTGCTGCTTGGAAACTCTATAGGGCAGTTCTACTCTGTTCTGTAGGCTGCTATGAGTCAGAATTGTCTTGACGGCACTGGGTTATCCCAATATTCAACAATTTATTTAAAAAATTATGAACTATGACTAAATGATTTATGCAAGAATGATTCAACATTAGAAAAATTATCAGTATAATGAAAACATAAAGTAAAAAACAAGAAACATATGACCTTAGCAATTTATACAGAAAAGGCATTTGACAAAGTCCAATACCTATTCATGATAAAAACTCTCAGCAAAATAGGAATAGAAGGGAAATTCCTCAACATAATAAAGGGTTTTGTACAAAGTCAACAGCCAACATCGTCTTTTTTTTTTCCCCCATTCTTTTTTTCCAGTTAGTATATTTGTTTATTTCTTTTTCTTCTTGCACTTTAAATGAAACTTTACAATTCAGGTAATTTTCTCATATGCAAGCTTGTACACACATTGTTATGTGGCTAATTGCTTTCCTTACAAAGTGACACCTCAGGCTTTGTCTCACTTTGCTTTTCCTGTGACCATTCAAACAGTTCCAGTCCCCTTCTGCCTTCAGCCTCACCTCTGGACAGGAGCTGCCCATTTGGTCTCATGTATCTATCAAAGTCAAGAAGCACACTCTTCACCAGCATAATTTTATGTGTTATAGTCCAGGTCTAATCTTTGCCTGAACAGTAGACACTGAAAATAGTTTTATCTCTGGGCTAATGGGGGCATGTCTTCTGGGGTCCCTCTAGTTTCTGTCCGACCATCAAATCTAGTCTTTTTGTCAGAATTTGACCTCTGCACTCCATTTTTCTCCTACACCGTCAGAAACTGTTGTGTTTCCTGTCAGGGTGATCATTGGTAGTATAAAACAGAAAATAATACTTATGAGGAGTGTGCTTCTTAATTCAAGTAGATGTGTGAGATTAAACGGGTACTCATATATGGAGTCAGGGTGAGAACGCAGAAAGGGAAAGGAACTGGTTGAATGGACTTGGGAAACCTGGGTTAGTATGCTGTCTCATTAGTGTGCTATCTCATTATAGGAGTTGCAACTAGGGTCACATAACAATATGTGTGTAAATTTTTTTATGAGAAATTAACTTGAACTGTAAGCATTTATCTAAAGCCCAATTTAAAAGAAAACAAGCTACAGTGTGAAAATTATTGGTGAAACCTGTTGACTCATCAACTTGCATACAAAATCTATTGTCAGTTTATTACCAGACTTCTCTGTATCATGTGACATATCATCAACACATTGATTTATTTTACTTTAGGCACATGATATCTTTTCAGTTATTTATACTCTATCTTGATTTGGTGTTTACTCCTATAATTTCACATGCTGGCATAAATACAGTCTTTCCAACTATGTGATTTTTCATTTTCTGGGCAATAATTTCTCTTTATTCTCATTGAACCATTTTCTTATGATTTTTTTAAGTTCTGTCTCTTTTGACATTATAACACCTGTTGACAATAACCAGTATATATATTTTTCAAATAGCTGTGATTTTGGGGTAGGTGACTTTATAATTTTGTTAGGTCCATTTCTGCCTGCTTAAGTTGTTGGTCACAGACAATGTACAACATAGTAGGATGACTTGAATCAGCAGTCAGATTGTGAGACTCAGCAGTGAGTGACTTTCTGTGTATTGAAACACTTACTGCATTTCTTTAACACTAATACCATCAGAATTATTCTTAGTCCAAGACCCAGAATCCTTTTCTAGCATCTCCCACATCACCTTCATAAATGGTCAAACACTGGAACCTCAGAAAAATTTGTTAAACATAAGTGGTATTAAAATCAAAACAGAAGATCATATTAAATGAACAGGAAGAATAAAAAGTCCCTATATAATCATTTTAGCATTTAAAACTACATACAGCTTGCAACTGGGGCCACATAACAGTACTCACCACTGCTGTTGAAGTCAATTCCGACTCATTGCAACCCTACAGCACAGAGTAGAACAGCTCCATGGAGTTTCCAAAGAGTGCCCGGCAGATTGAAACTGCTAAGCTTTTGGTTAGCAGATGTAACATTTAAACCACTATGCCACCAGGGTTTTCCACATAACAATATGTGCATAATTTTAAAATGGGAAATTAGCTTGAGCTGTAAACTTTTACCTAAAGCTCAAGAAAAAAATAATTTTTACAGCATTTAAAACTACAACAAAATGGCAGGGGCATTTTGCAGCGTGTAAAAATTTCTTTTTTTAGGCAAAAAATTCTCATTCTTATTTACAGGAGTACAACGTTTTTTTTTTTTTTTTTTTTGTCAAGTAAGTCAACTGCATGTGAAGGATGTCTGGGGCAGCAAATTGGAGAGGGCGAGAATGACATCATCAACAGTGGGTGCCTTCAGTAATCAACAGCCTTTCTCGTCTCACATCAAAAACTAGGAGTGGTCTCAGCCAAAGGAATACAGCTCCTCTGTACACCGCCAAATGGAGATGGAAGTCTTCTAATACAATTACTAAGGTGGCTACGGAGTCAGTTTTTATCAGTGAGATAGCTAGTGTCATGTGGTATGTAAAATAAAAAAAATGTATTTTAATTTTAATCACATTTTCTCATAGAAGTAGTAGTAATATCTTGCTGAAAATGAATATTCAATGAAAACCTAGTTGAGAGCCCCTAGTTGTTGAAAATTCACTGTGATAGCATCAGGATGGTTAAGATAAAGAAACAGAGCTTAGTTTATTCTAATTCTGTCATTTTGTATGACCATTTAGAGATTCTTCTTCTTTTGTTCTTGTTTGAAATTAAAAGAGTGAAACATTGAGAGCTATGAGGTACATGTGGTTTAGATACATACACGAAATATTTTCTGAATTTCAATGATGTTTTCAAACTTGATATTCTTTTGATTATTTATTTTTCAATCTAAAGACAAATATTCAGGAAAAACTGATCATTACTGATTACTACATAATGATTACTGAAAACAATTTGTTACATAGGATATTAATATTCAGCTCTGAATGTCAAATGTACTAGGTCCTTTGACATTATATTGCAATTTAACTTCATAAAATGCATTTTAAGGCACATTATTAAGCAAATCGTTCTGTTAATGTGTCAAATTAATTTAACTTATTTATCTTGTTTCCAATTATGTATTACTGTAAACAGAAATACCATGGAAAAGACATATATATCACTGCCTCCCTCCCTAGATAAACTGTGTGACTTGATTCAACCATTTGGTTCTGGTTTTGCCCATATGTCCTTGTCTCCTTATGTGTTTTGTTATTGTTTAAAAGATGTGACTAACAATTCATGATTTTTTTTTTCTCCTGAACTTCTATGCTATGCACTTGAGGCTGAAAAAGTGGTTTATATTATAAGTTTCAGTGTATGTTCTAGTAAAAATTCAGGATTCTGTTACAATAGAAAGAAGATAAGAACAGTTATTAATTCATTAATTTACTGGTGGGTATTTAGTCATTCAATATTCCATTCAACAAAATGTTTTCTGAGTCCTACTTTGAGCACTATGCTAGGAAATGAGCATCTTTTTATTTGGAGAAGAAACTGAATGCATAGATAACGTTATTTTTTTAATGAACTGCCTCTTCCTGCACATGGTCGGCTCTGCAAGAAAGTCCGGTATTGCATCAGTCTTTGTCCAGGGAGCATCTTGGTGCAGGAATCTCAGGTCTGAAGGACACGGTCTTCTCCCGGTGCTGCTTGCTTGATGGCACAAGGTTTCCGATTCTCAGCCTGCTTCCCTTTCCTTTTATCTCTTGCAGGCTGAAAAGATTAAGGGTGCAGCAAGCCATACTCGAGGGAAACTAATCCTTTAACATACAGCATAGGAAAACCACAGAATGGAGGACAGTCACAAGATACTGGGAATCACGGCCCAGCCACATGGCTACACATATTTTTGGGGGGACACAATTCGATCCATGACACATTTCTACAAAGGTTTATTTTCAAAATTTGTTTTCACTTTCATTGCACACTGAGAACATGCCAAGTTTGTAAATACGTTAACTGTATTAATCTTTAATCTTACTCTGTAAAATGAAAGTTATTCTTCCCACTTGACATATTAAAGAACTGAGTATCAAAAGAATTTCAGTAACTTGTTAAGTTCCCACAGGCAAGCTGGTACATGCATCCACATTGTTTTTCTTAAATGTACTGCATCATTAATGAGTATCTGGAAGGCATTAGGCTAAATGCTGGGGAGTCAAAGAAACTGTTGACCCAGTATGTACTTTTCAGACATTAAAATCCAGAAAAGAGAATGATTATTTATACTGAGACATAATAGCTTACACCAGAAGTATGGGCATAATACTACGGAGTATAAAGAAAGAAATGTACATAGCTGACATTGACAGAAAGGGATTATTCTAAGGATAAAAGACTGATCTAGAGTGTTAGAAGAATTAAGGTGCTATTGGGAACTCTTCTGGAGCAGTGATTAAGAGCTAAGGCTGAAATTTGAAAGGTCAGCAGTTCGAATCCACCATCCACTCCTTGAAAACACTGAGGGGATATTCTTCTATGTCCTACAGGGATGGTGTGTGTTGCAAACTGACTCCACGGCAATAAGTTTGTTCTTTTTGGAATGAGGACAAATCTGAAGACTTCCCTCTTCCCTTATATATACTTCTTAGACAAATATTATTAACTCAAAAGGATCAAACTAATGACCCTTTTGAGTGAATAACACTTACGTGTGAATAGTAGTATTTGTGAGTGAGTAAGTAATCCAAACGAATTCCTTAATGTTATATTCAGAAAACCTGGTGGTGTAGAGGTTAAGTTCTACGGCTGCTAAGCAGAAGGTCAACAGTTCACATCCCCCAGCTGCTCCTTGGAAACTCTTGGGGTGGTTCTAGTCCGTCCTGTTAAAGTCACTATAGTAGGAATTGACTCCACAGCAGAGAGTTGGGATTTGGGGCTATATACAGAAGAAGTTAATAGAAAAAAATAATTCCAACTTACTAAGAAGTTACAAATATAACACAAGAATCACCACACACAATCATTGAGATTTCCGTAAGCTAATGTTTTAGCTTATACGAGTATTCTGTACATTTCTGTAACGATCTCAAATCCCATAAGGTATAAACCATGAGTATGTTTTCCAAATACATGAGTGTGTATAAATTCTCATATATGAACTTTGAGGTGAGTCTACCTTTATGAGGCTAATATTAATTACAAACCAAATCCCAAACAAACAAAAACAACAAAAAATAAAAAAGCATTGCCATTGAGTCAAGTCTGATACAGAATAAGGTAGCCGACTCCCATACCTTTTTCCTGCCAAACTGCTGGTGGGTTCCAACTGCCAACAAAGGTTAGCAGCCGAGAACTTAAGCATTGTGCCCCCAGGGTTCCTTCACATCAACTATAAGTCATTAAAAATTTGTAATTCATAAAAGTTATGCAGAAGGGGTCTGAACTTAGGCATAGAAACAGAGAAGTATGTGAAGAGTGGGGTACATAATGTTTATATTACCTTGGCTTTGACCTGACATGCTGTGATAAAAGAAAAACAGCACAGTTACTTTTTTTAAAGTAGCCTTGAGAAGTACATCTAAATAATCTCCCTAATTTCTAACCTTGAATAAAAGAGGTATCATTCAGTTAATATCTAACTGGGGAGAAGAGACATAACACACTAGTCTTGAATGACACCCTAGCCTTTATAGTATGGATCCAAGGTGACAGACTGACCTATAAGCCCTTAATCTATGCTTACTTGTTGGGAAAGTTTACAGACACTCTATATGACTTCAGACCCTAGCAGTGAGGGACTTCTACCGTGTTAGAGCTGTGGTTAACCCTTCTGCACTGAAACTATTATTCAAGCTTAAAACCTGCAGTCTAAAGATGTGAACTCCTGAATTACCATTGTAATTACAACTGTTAATTCTGATATACAGGTTCTAAGTGAAAGTCGGCTGGTCTTACTACTGTGCCTTGCCATCTCTCCCCTGCAGTAAACGAAATGAGTTTTATACATTGCAAACCTGAAGATCTCTCTATTAATTTTCTAAGATAAAAAATATGACACCTTTATCATTTGCCCTTTTTTCTCTCTCTTCTCTTAACGTGTCTGTACTCTTTTGTGTGATGTTTGGAAGAAAGTTACACACGTGATGCCTTTTATCTCTAAATAATTGCATATATCTCTCCTAAAAGCAGCAACATTCACATATGTAATATCAGTTCAATTTCAAAATCAGAAATATAATATTGATGCTACCTAATCCACAGAAACAAAAACGAACAAAAAACAGCTCTTTGCCATTGAGTTGGTTCTGATTCATAGTAACCCTATAAGACACAGTAGAATTACCCCATAGGGTTTCCAAGGCTATAATTTTTATGGAAGCAGATTTCTGTTATCCTGCTCTTGTGGAGTGGCTGGTATGTTTGAGCTACTGACTTTTCAGTTAGCAGCCAAAAGCTTAACCACTGCCCCACTAGGGCTCTGTCTAATCTATAGACACTCACATTTTATAGTAGTTCCACTAATTTCTTATACAGAAAAAGAAAAAAAAAAGTTCTCTGGTTCAGAATCTAATGCACAATCATGTTGCATTTCATTGTGATGTTATTTTATTTATTTTTTTTATTATGATTGAGTGAAAATGTGCATTCCCATATACATTTACATGCCCACCTATATGCAGCTTCCATTGCTCTCCCTGCCTGGTGATGGCACACTATTCCTCTCTGCTCCATAAATGTCTCATCCTCCCAACAGTCTCCTCTCCCCTCCTCTCTATCCACTCTCCTTCCTCCAGCCAGACGTCAGCAGGATGATATCCTATAGATGCACAGAACCATAGAGTGCCTCCAATATATGGTCACTCTGCGTCACCAAGTCCAATCCATTCGTGTCTGAAGAGTGGACCTTCATTATGATTTATGGGCAAGGGCAGCCAGGGGCCATGCTCCCAGGGGAAACCCGAAGCCACTGGACCATCAGTTGCATTCTTTTAGTGGAGATCTCAGGATGCACCCCTTTTTATTCTTGTGTTGCCAGTGAGACTCAACTTAGTGAACTCCATTGTGGTTATAACTGAAGGTGGCCGGGCACTATCCGGTTCTTCCGGTCCCAAGTTGTAGGTACCCACTCACATGGGTCTCTCTATCTTCTGGGTTGTCTTTATCCCATGTAATTTTGGCCCTCAGTGAGCATCCATTCCTGGTGAATTGGGACCACTTGCTGTGCCCTCGGATGGCAGTTATTTTAGTCTCTCTGTTCCAGAACAGATCTTTAGTCTGTCTTTCATGACTTGACTTTTCTGAATATTATAAGACTGTTTATACAGTCTTCCTTTATTTTGGGTTTCCCTGTATTTACTCGTGACTAGCTGCTCCTCAGAAACTCTATGAGGCAGTTCTACTCTGGCCTCTGGGTTTCTATGTGTCAGAGACAACTCAAAAGCAGTGTTTTCTTAGAGTAAGGTGACAAATTTTGGACAGGTATATCAAAATGTTCTTTTCAGAGAGATTTATCAGAATGAGCAGGATATCTGTCCCAATTCATGGATTCTTCGAGTAACAACCACCTCCACTTAAAAAAGAACTAAGCAATAATTTGGTTAGCATGGAACAGACATCTGATATTGACATAACTATGGTTTTTGAGTTGATATTCAGTGTCTAACTTTCATATCACTTTCCAAAAATCCCTATTTGGAAAAAAAAATTGTATTTGCTGTATATGCACTAAGTTTTGTTATTATATATAAACACAGTATATGTACACATAATGTGCATGTATTATGTATGTTGTTAGGTGCCATCAAGTCAGTTCTGACTCACAGTGACTCAGAAAGAAACACTGCCCAGTTTTGTACCATGTCCACAATCGTTGTTATGTTAAGCCCGTTGTTGTGGCCACTGCGTCATTCCATCTCATTGAAGGTCTTCCTCTTTTTTGCTGACCCTCCACTCTACCAAGCATGATGTCCTTCTCCAGGGACTGATCTTTGCTGACAAGTCCAAAATACGTAAAATGCACTCTTGCATATACTATGTATATATCATGTATATATACATATGTACACATTTTGTGTTTATATAATGTACATATACTATGTTTACATACAGTAACACAACCCACTGTACATAATAAATACTAACTTATTTTTCCAAATAGGATTTTTTAGAAAGTATATGAAAGATGTTCAGTATCAGCTTGAAAATTAAGACTATGTTCAAGGACTAAGCTGCTAACCAAAAGATTGATTTTTGAATCCACCAAATGCTCCCTGGGAGAAAGATGCGGCAGTTACTATCTGTGAACATTACAGTCTTGGAAACCTACGGAGCAGTTCTACTCTGTTCTAGAGGGTCACTATGATTTGGAATCAACTCTACAGTGATGAGTTTGATTTTCTAGACATAGATGAGTATATGCTATATAATATACATATACAGAATATATATATTATATTATCTACATTATTTAATGTAGATAATTGTCTTAGTCATCTAGTGCTGCTATAACAGAAATACCACAAGTGGATGGCTTTAACAAAGAAAAGTTTACTCTTGCACAGTCCAGTAGACTAGAAGTCTGAATTCAGGGTGGCTCCAAAAGAATACCATCTCTTTCAGCTCCATCAGAAGGCCCTTGTCATTAATCTTCTCCTGGACTGGGAGCTTGTGAGACACAGGGACCCCAGGTTTTTTCCAAAAGACATGTTCTGCTCCCAGCGCTGCTTCTTGGTGATATGAGGTCCCCAACTCTCTGCTTACGTCTCTTTTCTTTGTATCCCAAAAGATTGCCTCAAGACACAACACAATCTTATATACTGAGTCCTGCATCACTAACACATACACTATCCTGTCTCTCTTATTAGCATTACAGAGACAGGATGCACAACATGTAGAAACATCATACAATGCCCAGAATTAAAACTTGCCAAATTAACACACACATTTTTTGGTGGGACACTATTCAATCCATGATAATAATAGAATACAAAATCATAATTTTTCTCCTGTAGGGGGATCTAAGGATAAAATCAAGCTAATACATAATATTTACTTAATTAAAATTACTATAGACAACAAGATATTGTTTTATAAATTAACAGTTTGCAAGGGAAGTAGCTATGCTAAAATATATGAAAGAACCACTACCCTATTTATTTTGTCTCAGTATGTGGAGGCAATGCTTTATAGAGAGATGTCCATCTGACTACTATAAAAATATTGGATTATTCTCTGAGACAAATAGGATAGTAAAATCCAGCAATTGTGACATAAGTTCACTTCTTCATGTTTCCATTATCAAGGAACTTTGCCTAAATGAGAAATAGTAGGATATTGCTGAAGGTTTTATCGTTGTGTCATTTATACTGAAAACTTCACAGATCATCAAAATCCACACCAGGCCACTTGTAAGCTCCACCTGCCTCTCACGTATTTTTGGTAGATAAGTTTACAGGGCTGTCAGAGACAATTTATTCTTTTTCAATATTCAAGGCTATTGCTGATGTTTTTTCTATGAAGCCATTATGTCTCTGTTTTGATAATGTTGGTTGTTGCCGGTTGCTACTTTTACAGTTGATTTCTTTAAAAAAAATTGATCAGTATCTCAAAGATCAAATATATCTGCAACTGTCTTCTCTGCCTAAACCCATGCCAACCACTCATGTACTCAGGGGTAATTACTGGCCCATTGCTCTTTGCATATCTCATATGCATGTGTACAGTAGCCTACAAAATCTTACGCTAAATCTGCAATGGAGAGAAATTTGGAGGACAGCTACCTGACTAACCAACTGGAAAAGAGCCATATTTATGTGTATTCCCAAAGAAAGGAGATCCAAACAAATGAGGAAATTAGGGAACCTTCTCATTAATATCCTATACAAGTAAAATTTTGCTGAAGGTCATTCAAAAGCCACCATAACAATATATTGACAGAAACATGACAGAAATTCAAGCCAGATTCAGAAGAGGATGTAAACCAGGGATGTGACTGTTGATGTCAGATAGATATTGGCTGAAAGCAGAGAATACCAGAAAGATATTTACCTGTGTTTCATTGACTATGCAAAGGAATTCAACTGTGTAGATCATAACAAATTATAGATAATATTTTATAGAATGGGAATTCCAAAACACCTTGTGCTCACGAGGAATCTCTATAGGGACCAAGAGGCAGTTGTATAAATAGAACAGTGAGACACTACATGGTTTAAAGTTGCAAAAGATGTGCATCAGAGTTGTATGCTTTCACCATACCTTTTCAATCTGTATGCTGAGCAAGTAATCTGAGAGGCTAGACTATATGAAGAAGAGCTAGGAACTGGGATTGAAGGAAGACTCATTAGCAACCTGCATTACACAAATGACCCAACTTTGCTTGCTGCAAGTGAAGAGGATTTGAAATACCTAGTGATGGCGAAGACCACCGCCTTCAGTATGACTGCACTCAATGTCATGAAAACAAAAATCTTCACAACTGGACCAGTAAGCAGCATCATCATAAATGGAAAAAGAAGTGAGGTTGTCAAGGATTCCATTTTACTTGGTTCCACAATCAACACCCATGGAAGCAGCAGTCAAGAAATCAAAAGATGCATTGCTTTGGGAACACCTGCTGCAAAGGACCTCTTTAAAGTGTTGAAAAGTAAAGATGTCACCATGAAAACCAAGGTGCCCCTGGTTTTCAATCACATCATATGCATTTGAAAGCTGGACACAATAAGAACTGTGAGTGCCTTAGGATATCTAGTCACAGTAAGCTTTGAACTGTGGTTTTGGAGAAGAATATTGAATTACCACAGATTGCCAAAAGAACAAACAGATGTGTTCCCTAAGAAGTAAAACCAGAGTGCTCTTTAGAATCAAAGATGGTGAGACTCCATCTCACAGTGCATAGCGTAAGAGCTTGGAAAATACCCAAGAATTGATTAGCTATTCTGCCTTGGAGAAGTTTTTGAAACTCCGGAAACCTGACTTCCCATATATGTATTAAAAGCCTACCATGTAGCTGTAAAGATTTACGTAAGTTAAGTTATATAATAGACCCAGAACACTGTCTGATCATTGTCAGTAGTCAAATTAAAGAGTCCTTTCTTCTCAACTCCATAGCAACATATTCTTTCAACTTTCAACTTCCAACATTTCTTTTATGCATAATGTTCATTCTTTTTCTCCCACAAACATACCAGAAAGTTTTCATTTTTTTTTTCCTGTTTCTTTTCCCTTCCTCATGGGAAAAAAAAAAAAATCCTTTTTTTAAAATGCTTATCTCACAGTCCAACTCTTGCTTGCATTATTTTCCAATTTCTTTCTACTGAACTGTTATCTTTTTTGAAACATCATAGCATTCTGTTCTTTGCTTGTGATATTTGGCACCTTCTACCTTGAATTATGTTATTTAATTTTTTTTCTTGTTGCTGAATTCTACTCCAGACAGAAGATACTGTGACTAGATATCCTAAGGCACTCAACAATTTCACACGTTGAGAATTCAATAAATATTTATGTGTGGGATTGTATCATCCAAAGATATCTGCAACAGTATCTCCAGTCTCACAGACTCTTATGCAATGTAAAATGGGCTATTCTCCTCAAGAGAAAGAGTGCCTTTCTCCACCCTCTTGAATCTAGGAAAAAAAAGTGACTACTTTGAATAACAGAAAAAAAAAATGCCTCTTGGCAGCTTCCACTTCCTGCTTTTCAGACTGCTTGCTCTTTAGAGAGTCCCTCTCTTTGTGCTTCAGATTATGTGATTTCTGTTGAACTATATAGTTATGTCTTCAAGAAAGCCTCATGGTCACCAATTCTTTGCCGTGTGGAGTTAACAAAAAGCTTATATATTAGTGTATTTTTTATTGCCGACATCTTCTTCTGATTATTTTTTTACCTCTCTAATGAAATTACCTCTTATCATGCACACAATTCCAAATACAGCATCATACCAAAAAACATACCAACCCAGTCACTGCAGCTTTGATTCTGATTCATAATGACATCGTTATTTTGAATTTTCTAGTTCATCGTGCAGCATCTGAATGATACTGTCCTATTGATTGCTTCATCTCTCTCTCTCTCTCCCTCTCTGTGTTTGGTTGTCCTTGTTAATATATATGCATCATTACTTTTTGTTAAAGTCTAGACATGTCTACAAGAATAAAAAGAGACTGAGATAATAATTGTCTGCCTAGAAGTGACTTTTCTTCTGCTAGGCTTTCAACAAGAGCAAATGAGTTCATCTAGTTAGAATTTGTCACTGCTGTTGTTATCTTTGGCAGTCTGTTGGGACAGAAGTTAAGAGCTCTGCTGCTAACCAATAGACAGGCTGTTGGAATCCACCAGCCACACCTTGTAAACCCTATGTGGCAGTTCTACTCTGTTCTATAATGTCAGTGGGCATCAGAATCTACTTGATGGCAATGGGTTTTGTTTGCTTTTGGTACTGATAACTTCAGTGTTACTTTGTATTTTGGGTAATGACTGGTTCACCTACAGGCTTTCAAGGCTGTTATCTGAAAGGAAGAGGATTGCCTAATCATTGTCCTGATTAGTGACTAGTAGTTTCGAACTGTCCACCTTTCTTTAAGCAAGCAGCCTAGCACTTAACCACTATGCCGTCAGTATCATGAGTATGAACCTACTCCATAACAATGGTTTTAGTACTGGTTTAGCTGTTATAGTGAGAAACTTTGGACTGCTTCATTAAGGAGACTTGTCTAAGTGACACTTTTAACATAATAGCTGGTGCTGTAAATCAATTCTCAGATCAATATTTTATTCCACCATATTGTAATACCAAAATCAATTGCTGTTCAGCCAATTCTGACTCATAACAACCCTGCAGCACAGAGTATAACTGCTTCATCAGGTCTCCAAGACCATAATCTTGACCAAAGCCGACTGCCACATTTTTCTTCCATGGATAGCTGGTAGGTCTGAACAGCAGATTTTCTTGATAGCACCCCAGCTCTTAACCATTGTGCACCAGGGAATCCTCATATCATAATACTACCTAGTTAGTCTCCTATACTTTAATTTTATTTTTGATGACATATATAAACAAAAAATTTATCATTGTAATGATTTTTAAGTGTGCAATTCAGTGACATTAGTTGCATAAACTATGTTTTGTTACCATCATCACTGTCAATTTTCTAAAGTTCTGCATCATCAGAATAGAAACTCCACACCTATTCAGCAATATCTCCCATTCCCTCCCTCCCCCAGCTCCTGGTCACCACCAAGCAACCTGTTCTTTATGCATTTGTTTATTGTAGATATTTCATGTAAATAGGTCAACAATAAAAACCAAAACCAAACCCTGTGCCAGTGAGTCGATTCTGACTCATAGAGACCCTCAGCACAGAATAGAACTGCCCCATAGAGTTTTCAAGGATCACCTAGTAGATTCGAACTGCTAACCTTATGGTTAACTGGCATAACACTTAGCACTATGCTGCCAAGTTTATTTGTCCTTTTATGTCTGACTTATTTCATTTAGCATAATGTTTTCAAGGCTCACTCATGTTGTAGCGTGTATCAGAAACTCATTGCTCTTTACAGATGAATAATATTCCATTGTTCAATATAACACATTTTGCTTAGCTTAATCTGGTGAGAAATAAATCCCAATTAGAAGACAGTTTTTCCCCATTCACACAGTGTCCTTTTCTCATGGTGTTAAAAAATGTTAGCTGTTGTAAATAATAAATCATGGTTTTACTTTACACCATGCACTTCCCAAAAAACCCAGTGTTGATGATACATAACTTTAACTAGATAGGATATAATGGAACTAATATTAAATTGCTGTAATCTAATGGAAGCTAGAGGTCTAAGAAAAAGTAAATGCTATTTTAAATCAAAATGTATGTGATGTATCCATATCAGTGGTCTTTGTGGTATATATGCAGTTGATTGACATAAACTGCTTTCTAAATTGTGTATTGAGTGAAGATAGAATACTCTAAAAATTAATATAAATCAATAAACCAAGTGCACAGCAGAAGAGTTGATTCCAACTCACAGTGATCCTATAGACAGAGTAGAACTGCCTCATAGAGTTTCCAAGGAGTGCCTGGTAGATATGAACTGCCAACTTTGTGGTTAGCAGATGTAGCACTTAACCACTACACCACCAAGGTGTCCTTAAAAATCAATATAGCAGAATATTTTAAAATAAACATAGCAGAATAAATTAAGAAACTTTTCATTAACTACTGTTGTTATTAGGTGCCGTTGAGTCAATTCTGACACACAGTGACCACATGCGACAGAATAGAGCTGCCTGGTAGTATTTTCTAGGCCACAACCTTTAAGACAGCCTCCCGGGTGTTACAGTGGTTAAGTGTAGTTCAAGTCCACAAGGTGCTCTTTGGAAACTCTGTGGGGTAGTTCTACTCTGTCCTATAGGGTCACTTTGAGTTGTTTTTGACTAGACAACAGTGATTTTGGTTTTCTTGGTTAACCCTTAAGAGAGAAGATTGCCTGGTTTTCTTGGCTAACCTTTAAAAGAGAAGATTGCCTGGTTTTCTTGGTTAACCTTTAAGAGAGAAGATTGCCAGGTCTTTCTCTCATGGAGCTTCTGGGTGAGTTCCAACTGCCAAACTTTTGGCAACAGCTGAGCACTTCACCACTGTGCCACCAGTACTCTATAAGTAACTACTAAATACACAGCATTTTTATATTTTCACAGAAAACATTGAAAAACACTTTTACTCAGGAGGTGACATCATTCATCCTTATATAATTACACTAAACGTGCACAGACTATCTTATTGGTATCTATTTTCTTCACTTTAAGTCTATGCATGAATTTTACTGACTTGTTATATGGGTTCAGACTGCAAGAAAATTAATTATGAAACATTTTAATGTAAAAAAATATGATACGTAACACCCATGTGATTTATATTTTCAGATATCATATAACATATCTCAGTCTGCCTTTAAATTGTGTAAAAAATGAAAATACGTAGATTCTATATTATTATTATTTCTCTGAATATATTATATATCAGAACAATAGAAATTTATTTCATGTTTTCCATGTTATATGGTTCATAGAAGAAAGAGTGAACAACATTCTCGTTCCTCTGATGCTGACATTTGGAAAATGTCATAGTCTATAAGGAAATAATGAAAGCCCGTATTACATGGCAACACTCTGACCTTTTCTCAGAGATTGATACGAGTTCTTAGGCAAGTTCTGTAAGGAAACTTGGAGGTGAAAATTCAGTTACTAATAAGTGACTGAAGACTTCAAAGGTCACAGCTCTAACAACAATTTTGCCTACAAACTAGGGCATGGAATAAATTTATTCTTCAACTGTCAATATTTCCTTTGAAGTTATTTTTGAAGGAATAGACTTGAATACAGTATATGGTGTTTTAGTTTATCGTTTTGCTTTTTTTTTTTAATTTAACATAACTGAGTGAAAATGTACATTCACATGTAAATTTACATGTCCCCCTATATGCAGCTTCCACTGCTCTCCCTGTCCGGTGACTGCACACTATTCCTCTCTGCTCCATACATGTCTCATCCTCCCAACAGTCTCCTTTCCCCTCCTCTCCGTCCACTCCCCTTCCTCCAGCCAGAGGTCAGCAAGATGATATCCTATAGATGTATAGAACCATAAAGTACTTTCAACATATGGTTACTCTGCATTGCCAAGTCCATTCCATTCCTGTCCAAAGAGTGGACCTTTATTACAATTTATGGGAACGGGCAGCATCAGGGCCGGGGGCCATGCTCTCAGAGGAACCCCAAAACTGCTGGACCATCAATTGAGGTCTTTTAGTGGAGGTCTCATGATGCACCTCTTTTTATTCTTGTGTTGCCAGTGAGGCTCCTCTCTGTGAGCTCTGTCATGGCTATCACTGGTGGTGGCCGGGCACCATCCGGTTCTTCTGGTCCCAGGTCGATATAGGCACCCACTCTTGTGGGTCTCTCTGTCTTCTCGGTTGTCTTTACCGCATGCTGTTTTGGCCCTCGGTGAGCATCCGTTCCTGCTGAGTTGGGACCATTTGCTGTGTCCTCGGATGGCAGCTTGGCAGCTTTTAAGACCCCAGACGCCACTCACCAATGTGGGGTGCAGAGAGCTCTCTTAGCAAAACACTAGTTGTGCCAACTGGCCTGGAATTCGCCTAAGAGCATGGTCCCCTGCCCCCCGCCCCTGCTACTCTATCCTTGCAGTATTGAGTTAAGATGGAAGGAGTACTCAAGTTATGTTGAAGTCCACTTAATGTTGTTCTTGTTCTTAATGTGTGCTGTCACCGCTTTCTCCCAACTAGATTTCTAGTAACTACCCAAACTAGACCCTCCCCCCTTGCCCTCCCTCTCTCCCTCCCCTCCCTTGCAGCTGTCAAAGAGTCTTTTCTTCTCTACACAAGTCTGTTTTTGAGATCTTATCGTAGAGGTCTCATACAGTATTTGTCCTTTTGTCGCTGACTACTCTCACTCAACATAATGTCTTCCAGTTGAAACCAGGTTAGGAGATGTTTCCTGGAATCATCGTTATTCTTTATCATTGCGTAGTGCTCCATTTAGTATATGTACCACAGTTTACCTATCCATTCTTCTATTGTTGGGCATCTGGGTTAATTCCACCTTTTTGCTATTGTGGACTGTGCCGCGATAAACATTCTGATGCATGTATCCGTTGGTGTGAAAGGCCTTGAATCTGTAGGATATATTCCAAGTAGTGGAATTACTGGGTCAAATGGTATATCAATATCCATTTTTTTAAGGAAGTGCCAGATTGCCTTCCAAAGAGGCTGGACCATTTTGCAACCCCACCAACAGTGTAGGAGGGTTCCACTTTCTCCACAGCCTCTCCAGCATTTGTTGTTTTGTGTTTTCTGGATCATGGCCAATCTTGTTGGGGTGAGATGGTATCTCATTGTTGTCTTGATTTGAATTTCTTTAATAGCTAAAGATCGTGAACATGTCCGCATGTGTTTTTTGGCTGCCTGGATCTCCTCTTTAGTTAAGTATCTGTCCATCTCCTTTGCCCATCGCTTAATTGGATGGTTTATCTTCTTCTTATTGATATTTTGTAGTATCTTATAGATTATGGAGATCAGGCGTCGATCTGACATAGAGTTGCCAAATATTTTTTCCCACTCTGTGGGTGTTCTTTTAATTCTATTAATAAAGTCTTTGGATGAGCAAAAGTGTTTGATTCTTAATAGTTCCCATTTATCTACTTTCTCTTCGGTTGATTGAGGTTTCTTTGACAGATTTTGGAGTCTGTCCTCATTGTATATTAAAACTTCCATTGTTGTTCCTACCTTTTCTTGGATGAGCTTTATCGTTTTAGGTTTGATATTTAGGTCTTTTATCCAGTTGGAGTTGGTTTTTGTGTAAGGTGTAAGATATGGATCTTGATTCAGTTTATTGCAGATGGATAACCAATTTTGCCAGCACCATTTGTTGAAGATACTGTTTTTACCCCAGTTTAATGTCTTAGGGCCTTTGTCGAATATCAACTGTTCATAGGCAGATGGTATCATCTCTGGGGACTCAATTCTGTTCCATTGATCGATCTGTCTGTTCTTGTACCAGTACCAGGCTGTTTTGACCACTGTGGCAGTGTAGTATGTTCTAAGGTCGGGTAATGAGAGGCTTCCCAGTGTGTTCTTCTTCTTTAGTAGTACCTTACTTATCCGGGGCTTCTTCTCTTTCCAAACAAAATTGGTGATTTGTTTCTCCATCTCATTAAAAAATGATGCTGGAACTTGTATTGGGATTGCATTATATAAATAAATTGCTTTGGGTAAAATAGACATTTTCACAATGTTAAGTCTTCCTATCCATGAGCAGGGTAGGTTTTTCCATTTATCTAAGTCTCTCTTAGTTTCCTGTAGTAAGGGCTTGTAGTTCTCTTTGTAAAGGTCTGTTGTTTCTCTGGTTAGATTAATTCCTAGGTACTTTATCTTCTTAGGGGCTATCACAAATGGTATAGATTTGATAATTTCCTCCTTAACAGTCTCGTTGTTGGTATAAAGGAATCCTACTGATTTACTTATGTTTATCTTGTATCCTGAAACTTTGCTGAACTCTTCTATCAGTTTGAGTAACTTACTTATAGATTCCTTGGGGTTCTCTGCATATACAATCATATCATCTGTGAACAGGGAGATTTTAACTTCCTCTTTGCCGATGCAGATGCCCTTTACTTCTTGGTCTTGTCTAATTGCTCTGGCTAGAACTTCTAGCACAATGTTGAATAGGACAGGTGACAGTGGGCATCCTTGTCTAGTTCCTGATCTCAAGGGAAAGTCTTTCAGTGTCTCTCCATTCAGGATGATGTGGGCAATTGGCTTTGTATAAATCGCCCTTATTGTGTTGAGGAATTTGCCGTCTATGCCCATTTTGCTAAGAGTTTTTAGCATGAATGGGTGTTGGACTTTATCAAATGCCTTTTCGGCATCAATGGACAAAATCAGGTGATCTTTGTCTTTTGTGTTATTTATGTGGTTAATCACATTAATTGTTTTCCTGATGTTGAACCAGCTTTGCATCCCTGGTATGAATCCCACTTGGTCATGATGGATTATTTTCTTGATATGTTGTTGTATTCTGTTGGCAAGAATTTTGTGGAAGATTTTTGCATCTAAGTTCATGAGTGATATCGGTCTGTAGTTCTCTGTTTTTGTTGGATCTTTCCCGGGCTTACGTATCAGGGTTATGCTGGCTTCATAGAATGAGTTTGGGAGTACTTCATCCCTTTCTATACTGTGAAATAGTTTCAATAGTATTGGGGATAACTCTTCTCTAAATGCTTGGTAGAATTCTGCCGTGAAGCCATCGGGGCCCGGACTTTTTTGGGTTGGCAGTGTTTTGATGACCTTTTCAATCTCTTCCTTTGTGATGGGTTTATTAAGTTGTCCTGCTTCATGTTGTGATAATTTGGGTAGGTGGTATGAGTCAAGGAATTGGTCCATTTCCCCTAGGTTTTCAAATTTGTTAGAGTACAGTCTTTCATAGTATTCTGTTATGATGTTTTTGATTTCTGTTGCATCTGTGGTGACAACTCCCTTCTCATTTCTAATTTGGGTTATTTGTTTCCTTTCCTGCTTTTCTTTAGTAAGTTTAGCCAGTGGTTTATCAATTTTGTTGATCTTTTCAAAAAACCAGCTGTCATGGTTTGAATTGTGTCCCCCCAAAAATGTGTGCAGCCATGTGGCTGGGATATGGTTCCCAGTATCTTGGGACTGTCCTCCATTGTGTGGTTTTGCTAACCTGTATGTTAAAGGATTAGGGTGGGGCTGTGAATTCCTGCTATGGGGGAAGTTTCCCTGGAGTATGGCTTGCCCCACCCTTAAAGCTTTTAGCTTGCAAGGAATAAAAGGAAAAAGAACCAAGGACAATTTGAGAACCTCGCTACCATCAAGCAAGCAGCACCGGGAGCAGAACGCGTCGTTCAGACTAGAGGTTCTTGCGTTAGGACGCTCCCTGGACAATGACTGATGCAATACCAGACTTTCCTCCAGAGCCGTCAAGGGGAAAGTCTTTCCCTGGAGCGGACACCCTGAATATGGACTTGCAACCTACTGGACTGTGTAAGAATAAATCTTTCTTTGTTAAAGCCATCCACTCTGTGGTATTTCTGTTAGAGCAGCCCTAGCTGCCTAAAACACCAGCTTTTGGTCTTTTCGATTTTTTCAATTGTTTTTCTGTTCTCTAATTCATTTAGCTCTGCTCTAATCTTTATGATCTCTTTTCTTCCAGTGCCCGAGGGGTTCCTCTGTTGTTCTCTTTCTACTTGTTCAAGCTGTAGAGTTAGTTCCTTGATTTGGTTTCTTTCTTCCTTCCCGATGTGTGCATTTATGGAGATAAACAGACCTCTGAGCACTGCTTTGGCTGTATCCCATAGGTTCTGGTAGGAAGTGTTTTCGTTCTCATTGGAATCCATGAATTTCTTTAATTGATCCCTGATTTCCTCTATAACCCATGTTTTTTTGAGCAAGATGTTGTTCAGTTTCCAAGAGTTCCACTTTCTATCTCTGTTTTTTCTGCTATTGATTTCAACTTTGATGGCTTTATGATCTGAGAAGATGCTTTGCAATAATTCAATGGTATGCATTTTGTTGAGCATTGCATTATGGCCTATCACGTGGTCAATTCTGGAGAATGTTCCATGTGCACTGGAGAAGAAGGTGTAGTTGTCTGCTGATGGGTGGAAAGTTCGGTATATATCAATGAGGTTTAGTTGTTTAATTGTGTCAATGAGGTCTTCTGTATCTTTACTGAGCTTTTTTCTAGATGATCTGTCTAGTAGTGAGAGTGGAGTGTTAAAGTCTCCCACTATTATTGTGGAGTCATCTAACTCTCTTTTGAGCATAGTCAGTGTTTCTTCGACATATTTAGGTGCTCTGACATTAGGTGCATAAATGTTTAATATAGTTAAGTCTTGCTTGTGTACTGAACCTTTCAGCAGTAAATAGTGTCCATCTTTGTCCATGATGGTGGATTTGACATTAAAGTTGACTTTGTCTGAGATTAGAATTGCCACCCATTTTGCTTTTTGAATACTTTTATATATTGATTTTTAAAAATATATTTTTCTTTAAAAAAATACCTTAATCAAAGTGTACTTGGCATACAATAAATGGTATAGACTGAAAATATGTGATTTGACCACATGTGTAACCAAAAAGACAAAATCATAGCTATCAAGTCAATTCCCATTCATAATGACCCTACAGGACAGAGTAGAACTGCCCCACGGATTTGAACTGCTTGCCTTTTGGTTAGAAGACATAGCACTTAACCACTAAGCCACCATGGTTTCTGACCATGTAGACACTTGTGAAAAACCACAACAATTAATGTAATTAGTTTATTGATTTTACACAAATTTTTCTGCTGTCTTTTTTATCTGTCTCTTCTTCCCTGTTTCCCTAAGGAATCACTGATCTGCTGTCTTTTACTATGGATTATTTTGCAAATTTCTAGAGTTTTATGTAAGTAGAATCATGCAATAACTCTTTATCTGATTTCTTTCACACAGCAAATTTCTATTTAGATTCATTCATATTATTGAGTATATTATTATTATTTGCTGAGAAGTATCCTGCTGCATGCACATAACAAAATTTGTTTTTCCATTTACCTGCTGATTGACAGGTAGCTTATTTCTCAGTTTCAGCCATGCCAAAGCTACTATGTGTTGGGGTGAGAGTAGCCTGAAATGGAGGCAGAAACACACCAGTCTGAGGGTCCAGTGAAGTTTATTCAAAGAGAGAGTGGAATCTGAGCTAAGTGTGGCTCAGCTTGCCCCCTGGCCAGTAGAGCTAGTTTTTTATAGTTTTAAAGTTCCAGTGAGGTAATGTGCGGTGAGGGGATTCATACAGAAAGAGAGAGAGGAGACGGAGCAAGAAATTCTGGTTAGGAAATAAGGAAAAAGCATTGATTAGAAGTGGGAGGGAGTAAGATTTGTTTGTGGTCAAGGTTTTGATAAGGGAAAGGCTTTGATTAGGAGGGTGGGTGTGGCAGGCGTAAAGTTATGTAGGGTCTTATGGTTATACCAAGTGGGGCATACCAGGCTGCTTTCAGCTAATGGTAAGGACTGATCACTGGATAAGATGACCTCCCTGAATTTTAGGGACAGAGTTCCCTCACTATAAATATTGGTATACAAGTGTTTTTGTAAACCTATGTTTTCATTTCTATTGGATATATATCCAGGAGCTGAATGGCTGGATCATAAGGTAGGTGTATGTTTTACTTTTTAATGAAACTGCCAAATGAATTTCCTGTGGTTATATAATTTTGCATTCTCAAGAGCAGTCCATAAAGTTCTTGCTAAAGTTTAACATGGTCAGTCTTTTTTACTTTTTTAGCTATATTAACAGACTTCTGGTGATGTTATTCTGGTTTTAATTCACATTTCCCTAATGACTGGAACCCCAGTGGCATAGTTGTTAAGAGCTACCGCTGTTAACCAAAACACTGGCAGTTCAAATAACCAGGCAACTCTGCAGGGCAGTTCTATTTTGTCCTATAGGGTTGCTATAAGTTGGAATCAGCTCAGTGGCCATGGGTTTTTTTTTTTTTCTTCTTCTTCTTCTTAATGACTGGAAATACTGATGGCACACCACTTGAGAGTTATCACTGCTAACCAAAAAGTCAGCAGTTCGAATCCACCAGGTGCTCCTTGGAAATAGTATGGGGTAGTTCTAGTCTGTCCTATAGGGCCTTTATGAGTCAAAATATTACTGTAGAACACTCCTAGTTAATTATTTTTGAGAGGCAGTGTTCTGGGTGATAATACTTGTATATTAAATACTTTAGAACATTTTTGTCAAACCAATGAGTAAAATGGTGTTGGCTGATTGCTCCTACTTTTTTCTGGACAAAATGGGAAAAGGAAAGGATGAAATCAGGGCTTCAAATTCCTAGCTCAAGCACTACATAAATGACGTGAAATCTGCTATGCCCTGTAGGAACAGAGATGAGATTACTGAAAATGAAAACCATCCTTATTCTAAAATTGGCTAAATTAAAATGTCAGTTGAATTCCTTGCATTGTGAGTTATTTGGTGTTAAAGTGAGGCATAGATTAGAAAGAAATAGGATCCTAAAAAATTGAAATAGGATCATATGGGCAGATACTGATGAAGCTGGGGACATTAACCTCTTAAATTCTGCTGAATCTTTATGTCAGTAGAAGCAGCTCCTTTAACTTGCATCTGAAGAGATTAATCCAGTTTTGCCTAAGGAAACTATGATGGCTTCCCTGAGATAGATACCATGAAATATACTGTTGACTGTCCCTAGGAACCACCCTACCACCTGTCTTTGCTTCTAGATCCAAGTCTCAGAAATCCCCAAAACCTGTGGTACAAAGTATGACCCATGAGGAGGAACACTAAACCCACAGGAACTACAAGATTTTTATAATTTACATAGACGTAATAGTAAATTGCATTTTATGAAAATTAAAACATTTGTTCTACTAAGTATACTGTTAAACAGAATGAAAATCAAAAGGCAAGCAGTGGAATGGGAGAAAATATTTGCAAATCATATAACTGACAAAGGGCTTGTGTCCATACAGAACATAAAGAATTCTCAAAACTATACCATAAGCAAACATCCCAACAAAAGTAGAAATTTTAGCAGATATCTCACAAAAAAATATGTATCAATTTCAAATAAAGACATGAAAAGATGCTCAATGTTATGAGTCAATAGGGAGATAAAAACTAGCAAATTATATTGACAGTGAGATATCATTACATGCATAATATGGAAGCTAAAAAAAGAAAAAGAGAAAAAGACAATATCAAGTACTGATGAGGATGGAACAACTAGATCTTTGGTGCATTGCTGATGGGAACGCAAAACAGTTCAACCAATTTGGAAACAAGTCTGCCAATTTCTGATAAAGTTAAATGAGTGTTTACTGTATAACACCAAAATCCTGTTACTACATAAGAAAAAACAAAATAGTATTACTACCAAAGAAAAAAATAAAACCTATGTTTTAAGAACCTAGAGGCGAATTACTTCAGGAGCTTTACTTAGAATTATCAAAAACTGAAAATAATTCACGTATCTTCAATTGTTGAATACAAACAGTGGTGTTTATTGCTGTTTGTGGCTACTGAGTTCATTCTAACTCACAGAAACTCATGTATGAAGAATAAAATTGTTCCACAGGGATTTTAAGACGTGACTATACAACAGAATACTATCTAACAATTAAACAAAAATGAAATTCATTGCTTAGCATTTTTGCAAGTGACAGAATACATACTATGTGATTCCATTTATGTGATATATGGAAGATACAAAATTGAGAGACAAAGATAAGATCAGTGATTTTCAGAGACTGGGATTGGGAGGGAATGTGTTGGCTACAAAGGCGTAGTATTAAGTGATTTGTTTGTATATGATGGAACACTGTTGCTTTGAATTGTGGTGATAAATACATGATGTTAAGAACCTTTTCAAACAGTACACTATCAATAGTAAATTTTATTGCACATAAATTAAAAAAAATAGGCGGTGGGGCCCAAATGGCAGAAAACACACACATCTCCTTGAGTCTGTCTGAAAACTATGGCCTAGAAAAATAAATGAATGGAGCAGTGTGGACATTCTGGGGAGACTCAGTCTGGCATAGATTGTGAGATTGCACTGTGCTACAGGAAGGGGAAAACTACCTCTGTTGGAAGCAAAGCAGAAGTGCACTGAGTTCTGCTTCTGGTGGAGCATCACTTAAGAGCATTGCAGGTACTGACATCTTTAGTATCTGGCAGGCTGGGACAGGGACTGTTGAGCCTATGAGCTCACCACGTGCTGGCTACTATACTGAACTGCTGTGCTTAAGGAGAAAGCATGTCCCATAGTAGAGAGACTGAGACTGGGAGAGCCACATCTGGAAAGCCCAGCAGTGGCAGGTAACTGAGGGTACCAGTGATGCTCCTTCTTCTCTTCTCTAAGCTTCACTAAGGATACCACTGACTCACTGTAGCAGAGGTGGCTCAGGTGGGACACTATCTTGAGTAGCTGAGAGATGGAGTTAGCCACAGCTGGGATCTCACCTGGGCTAATTCCAAAGGTTAGCAACAGTGCATGTCTACATAGTCCTTCTCTCAGCAGAAAACCTGTTTTTGAGACAATCATACCTAGAGAACATGGTGGAGACTGGTGACTGAGTGTGGCAGTGTTCAAACTCTTCCCTTGCTTGAGCCATGTCATACTATCTGGGGATGGCCTATAAGGCACTGTCTTTGTCAGCCTGAAGTTGGGGATTGCCACCCCTGAAGGCCCAGCTGCTTTTGGCTGCAGCTGGCGAACACCTCTCTCAACAGAAAGGCAGCTTTTGTGACAGAAACAACTAGAAATAGCAGTGGTAACTGGTGCCTGAGGGTTGTGGTGGCATTTCCACCAACCTTCACTAGGCTACATCATAGCATTGGCTGATGGACCCCAGAGACTCCACAAGTAGAGTGACATTTTGACAGCCAGAAGTTGTGACCCACCACCACTGAGGGCACAACTAGGGACAGCCGCTAAGTTGAGCAGCATCATGGGTGACAGTGTCTATAATACCAGAGGAGCTAATAAGCCAGATGCACCTAGAGAATGCAGCAGTGGCTGGAACAAATCTAGCAGGGCCCTTAACTCCCTTCTTATAACTGTGCCACAGCTCACACTGGTATAACACCAGAGAAAATGAACAGCTTCTTGGTGACATAAAGACAACAATAAATATATAACTATTTACAGAAGCAGACCACCATGGCTCCAGAAAACTCTCAAAATAAAGAATCAGAAAATTTCCCAGATAAAGAAGCCTTTAAAAAATTACTGAAGACAGAATACAAAAGAATTGTGTATAGAGCCCTTGGAGAGACAAAACAAAATGCAGTAGAACAAAATGAAAAAAAAAAAGCCATATGAGCTGCTAGAATGACAGTGATCTGAAATCCAGCAGATCAATAATAAAATTACAGAAATAGACAATATAATTCAAAGCCAAAAGAGCAGAATGGTGGAACTGGAATGCAGAATTAATGCCCTTGAAGATAAATGAACTGACCAGCAGTTATGAGGACAAATCAGAGAAAAGAAATAAGAAAAAGGAAGAAGCATTAAGAAGCATGTAGGACTCTATCCAGAAGAATAATATACAAATAATTGGAGTTCCTGAACAGGAAGTTATAGCAGAAAATTCAGAGAATTGTTAAAGAGTTGCTGACAGAAAACTTCCCTGAAATCACGAAAGAAGTGAACATAGACATTCAAGAGGTTTACTGAACACCACAAAAACGAGACCCCAAAAGAGAGTTATCAAGACATATTGTAATCAGTCTTAATAAAATAAAATATAAGAGGGGCTCTTAAAAGCAGAAAGGTTTAAAGCAAAACCAGTAAACAAAAGGAAGCACTATAGGCTTTGTCTGACATCTTGGCAGAAAACATGTGGGCAAGAAGACAATGGGATGACACGTAGAAAGCCTTGAAAGAGAAAAACTTCCAACCAAGAAGTATATATCCCACAAAATTCTCTTTCAAATATGACAGTGAAATTAAGATATTTGCAGGTAAAAAGACACTTAGGAACTTTGCAAAAAACAAACAAAACTACAACAAATACTGAAAGAAGCCCTTTGTTTAGAAAAACAATAACAGCAATATATACTTAAAGACATAATGCAGAACACAGCATCCAGAGTCCTACTGAAAGAAGTCACTAACCTAAATCAAAGCTAAAATATTAAAAGTAGGGAACTGGTGATCTTAATATGAAAACTACGGTATGATACTATAAGGATGGTATATTACAGTAGATATAACCCTTTCAGATGGAAAAGAAATTAAGATGATACACAGAATTTGAAGATTGGTTTAAACTTAGAACATTAAAGGGGATCAAAAGGATAGCCACAAAAAGGCAAACCAGCAATGCGACTTATGAAAACAAGAAACATAATACTAAAGGCTCAAACACAAAACCAACACTGAAAAAGATGAAAGGTTAACCTGTAATGAGAAATAACCAAGAACAGAATATTAAGAAGGACAAAGAAAGTATCAACAACACAAAAATAAAGGCATCAAAATGACAGAACTAAACACATATCTATCAATAATTACACTGAGTGTAAATGGATTGAATGCTTCATTAAAGAGGCAGAGAGTAACAGCTTCGATTGAAAAACATGATCCTTCTATATGTTGCCTATAAGAAACACACCTTAGATTCAAAGATATGAACAAATTGAAAATCAGTGGATGGAAAAATATACACCAAGCTAACAACACACAAAGAAGAGCAGGAGTGGCAAAATTAATCTCAGATAAAATAGATTTTAATGTAAAATCAACAATTGTGGACAACAAGGAAGGTCACTATTGCTTAAAGTTTCAGTATGTAAGCAAGATATAGCAATATTAAATATCTATGCATGCAATTCTAGAGCATCTAAGTACATCAAAGAAATGCTGACAACACTGAAAAATAAGGTAGATCACACCACAATACTCGTGGAAGATTTCAACACTCCACTTTCAGTAATGGACAGGTCATCCATAAAAAAACTTTGTAAGGACACAGATTTTATTGCAACAATCATCCTCAACTAGACCTCACCAACATATACAGAACTTTTTACCCAACAACAGATACGTACACCTTGTTTTCCAGTGCACATGGAACATTCTCCAGAATAGACCACATGTTAAGTCTTAAAGCAAGCCTCAACAAAATCCAAACCACTGAATTATTGCAAAGCATCTTCTCAGACCATAAAATCATAAAAACTGAAATCAATAGCACAAAAACTATAGGTAGTAATCCGAACACGTGGAAACTGAATAACACCTTGCTCAAAGATCCGTGGGTTATAGAACAAATCAAAGACACAATAAAGAAATTTATGGAACCAAATGAGAATGAAAACACTTTGTACCAGAGCTTATGGGATAGAGCAAAAGCAGTGCTCAGAGCTAAATTTATCTCCATAAATGCACACATCTGGAGTGAAGAAAGGAATTAACCCTATAGCTTGAACAAACAAAAAGAGAACAAAAAAGACCCCTTGGGCACCATAAGAAAACAGATCTTAAAGATCAGAGCAGAACAAAACGACTCAGAGAATAAAAAACAATTGAAAGAATTAGCAAAACCAAAGACTTTCTTTTTTTGAAAAGATGAATATAATTGATAAACCATTGGCTAAGCTTACAAAAGAAAAACAGAAGAGGAAGCAAATAACTCAAATAAGAAATAAGATGCGAGATGTCATAACAGACCCAAATAAAATCAAAAGAATAACAGAATACTATGAAAAACTGTTCTAACAGATTTGAAAAATTAGAGGAAATGGACAAATTTTTAAATTCATCTCACCTACCAAAATTATCACAAGAAGAAATAGAACAACTCAAGAAACCCATCACAAAAAAAAGAGATTGAAAAAGTAATCAAAAAACTACCAACCAAAAAAAGTCCTGGCCCAGATGGCTTCACCAGAGAATTCTACCAAACTATTAGACAGGAGTTAACTCCAATACTACTGAGGTGACTTTACAACACGGAAAAGGATTCATTCTATCTGTCCAGCATAAAGTACCCCACCCCCCAAAAAAGAAAAGGAAAATTACAGACCAATATCACTCATGAACATAGATGCAAAAATCTTGAACAAAATCCTAGCCAATAGAATTCAACAACATATCAAAAAAAAAAATAATTCATCATGACCAAGTTGGATTCATACCAGGGATGCAAGACTGGTTCAACACTGAAAAAATAATTAAGGTGATCTACCACATAAATAATACAAAGGATAAGAATCACTTGATTTTGTCAACTGTTGCAGAAAAGGCATTTGACAAGGTCCAACACCCATTCATGCTAAACTCTCAGCAACATAGGAACAGAAGGTAAATTCCTCAATGTAATAATAAGGGGCATGTCATGGATTGAATCGGTCCCCCAAAAATAGATGTAGCAATTTGGCTGGGCCAAGCCAAAGCCTAGTGCCTTCGAGTTGGCTGGGCCAGGATTCCCTATGTTTTGTGATTGCCCTCCATTTTGTGATTTTCTGATGCAGTAAATCTTAATCTCTGCCTGTGTTTAACAGAGTGGATTATGTTAGAGACAACTGGGTGGGACTGTAAATCCCTTCCTATTGTCACCTCCCTGTTCCAATGTGAAGGGAGTTTCCCTGGGGTGTGGCTTGTACCACCTTTTATCCTTTTACCTTATAAGGGATAAAAGGAAAAGAAAACAAGGAGAAAGTGGGGAACCTCATGCAATCAATAAAGCAGCAGTGGGAGTAGAGAGCATCCTTCAGAACTGAAGTTCCTGTATCAAGATGCTCCCTGAACAAAGACTGATGCAACACAAGGACTTTCCTCCAGAACTGACAAAGGGGAAAGCCTTCCCCTGGAGTAGACATCCTGAATTTGGACTTGTAGCCTACTGAACTCTATAATAATAAACTTTTCTTTGTTAAACCCATCAACTCAGCAGCACTAGTGACTAAAGCAGGGCATCTAAGTAAAGCTAATTGCCTACATCATCGTGAATAGAGACTGAAAGAATTCCCCCTGAAAAAGGGAACTAGACAAGGATATCCACTGTCATCACTTCTATTCAACATTGTGTTAGAGATTCTGGCCAGAGTGATTAGACAAGACAAAGAAATAAAGGGCATCTGCACTGGTAAAGAAGAAGTAAAAATATTCCTGTTTGCATATACCTAGAAAACCCTAAAAACCACAAATAAACTACTGAAACTAGTAGAAGAGTTCCGCAAAGTATCAGGATACAAGATAAACGTAAGTATACCAGTAGTATTCCTTAACATTAACAAAGAGATCATCGACGAGGAAATCATCAAATCAATACCATTTACTATAGCCCTCAAGAAGATAAAGTACCTACGAATAAATCTAACCAGAGAAATAAGAGACCCAGTGTTATTTTTTTATGAGATGGAGAAACAAATTACCAACTTTGTAAAGGGAAGAAACCCTGGAAAAAATAAAGCACTGCTGAAGAAGAGGAACACAGTGAGAGGCCTCACACTGCACAACCTTAGAAACTCTTACACTGCCATGGTAGTCAAAACAGTCTGGTACTGGTACAAAAAGAGGCATATAGACCAATTGTACAGAATTGAGACCCCTGGAAATATCGCCATCTTCTTATGAACAGTGGATATTCAACAAATTCCCAAAGGTCATTAACTGGGGTAAAAACAGTCTCTTTAACAAATGGTGTTGGCAAAATTTGATATCCATCAGTAAAAAGTTGAAACAAGACCCATATCTCACATCTTACACAAAAACTAACTCAAAATAGATCAAAGACCTAAATATCAAACTTAAAATGATAAAGGCCATGAAAAAAAAAAATAATAGAGTCAATAATGGAAGTTTCAAACACTTATGCTCATCCAAAGACTATCCAGTGAGTTAAAAGACTACCTACAGAATGGAAAAAAAGAGGCAACTATACATCAGATAGATACCTGATTTCCATAATCTACAATGTATTGTATAATGTCATCAAGAAAAAAAGGTAAATCACCCAATCAAGCTATGGGCAAAGGAGATGGACAGACACTTCACCAAAGAAGACATTCAGTCAAGAGACATGTGAGAAAATGTTCCCAAAAATTAGCTATTAGAGAAATCCAAATCAAAACTACAATGAGATACCATTTTACCCCACCAAGGTTGGCAATAATGCAAAAAAAAAACACAAAACAACAAATGCTGGAGAAGTTATGGAAAGACTGGAACTCTCCTGTACTGTTCGTGGAAATGCAAAATGGTACAACCTCTTTGGAAATCAACTTGGCACTTCCTTAAAAAACTAGAAATAAAAATACCATATGATCTAGCAAATCCCACTGCTCTGAATATATCCCACAGAAATTAAGGTGGTTACCTGATCAGATACATGCACATGAATGTTTATTGCAGCACTGTCCACAATAGCAAAAAGATGAAATCAGCTTAGCTGCCCATCAACAGATGAATGGATAAACAAACTATGATATATATACTCAGTGGAACATTAGGCAAAGATAAAGAACAATGATGATTTTAGGAAGCATCTCATAACCTGGTTTGAACTAGAAGACATCATGTGCGTGGAATCATTCAGCAGCAAAAGGACAAATATTACAAGAGACTTGTGCTATAAGAACTGAAAAATAGACTTATGTACAGAGGAAAAGACTCTTTGACGGCTGTAAGGGTAGGTAGTGAGAGGATTGGCCATAGATTAGAGAGTTGACAGAATTTGTTTAGGTGAAAGTAGTGAGAGCACACAGTAGAGAGTACATTAACACAACTAGACTATACCATAAACTGAAACATTTTCTAAACTCAACCCAATGTTTCAAAGGAGTAGCAGGGACACAGGTCCGGGGACCATGTTTTCAGGGGACATCAAAGCCAACTGGCATAACTAGTCTTTTGCTAAGAGATTCTTCTGAACCCCATCTTGGTGAGTGGTGTCTGGGGTCTTAAAAGCTAGCAAGCTGAAATCGGAAGTACACCAAATGGTCCCACCTAATCTGGAACAGATGATGAAGAAGAAAAACAAAGGCATGAGGCAAAAAGAGTCCAGGAGACAGAAGGATCCATATGAATGGAAGACTGTATTAACATGAGACCAGAAGAACAAGATGGTGCCTGGCCATCATCAAGGGCAGCCATGATTGAAGATATAAGAGTTCCTGAGGCAACACGAGAAAAATAAGTGTGCAGCTAAATAACTCTACTAAAAGACCATAATTGATGGTCCAAGTCTGGAGGGTTCCCTGGGAACATGGACTCTAAACCTGCTGCTGGCCCTGACTAGAAACCAGTACTGAGGTAAACTCTTCAGATAAGAACAGGATGGACTTGGGAACACAGTGTGACCATATGGTTTGTGTACTTTATGGTTCTATACATTTATAGGGGGTTGCTCTACTGGTCTCTTTCTAGATGGAAGAGAAGAGCATGCAGAGGAGGGGACAGGTGCTCATTAAGACGGTGCTACAAATATGGAGCGAAAAGATGAACTGTAATGTCACCGGATGAGGACATCTGATGCAACTGCAGATGGGCGGGCATGTAAAACTGATTTGGATTGTATACTTTCACTTAATCACAATGAAAAAAAAAAAAGATAAAAGGTAATAAAATAAATCTCCAATCAGAAAAAAATGTCAGTTTACAATAATGCTAATTTCCATTTCTTCACTGCTTTGTATATTGGGAGATTATTTCTGTTCCTTATAAATGGAAACTATGTTCCATGAAATGTTACCCCTTCATCGTTTTTTGCTTTAAAGGAGTAGTCACCAAAATGGTATTTAGTCTTAGATAACATACCAACTTTCAACTTTTTTACACTTTTTTTTTTTTTCCATTTTGGTTAAGGATTATTTCCTATCTGTACACAAGATGGGAAGCTGGTATATATTTTCTGAATAATCTTTCTATATGCATTTTAAAATTTCAAGACACGTTATTAAAATGGACATTTAGACTGCATATATTAAAAAATCAAACCATAGTTTTGGTAAGGTTATGTTGTTGCATCTTCTTTTTTGTCTTATTGCTAACAAATTCACAAGCTATCAAGAAGTCACACACATATCCAAATTGTTGATCCTTTGGGCAAAGTCAGTTCCATCGCTATTCTGAATGTGGTCTCAGGCAGCTAGGAGATTTCCTATCTTACCTCGAAATCAATCACAATTTTTTTTAATTGAAAAAAAATCTAATTAATCCCTAAGCAATTTCAGAAAGTTTAATTGCTGAGATAAAACCCGAAGAAATACAGTAAGGCATTTCAGAGAGTCAGGAAGTTGTCAAGAATATATCAAATAGGCGAATTAAAAACAAATGAACAAACATATGACAAGCTCAGACTTCTGTTCATCATCAGAATTTATCCCCACATACAGTTTTGCGCAAAGGAATATAGTTAAAAAGGGGAAATATAAGCTACTAGGTTATTATAAGAATCACTTTGGGTATTTATTTTAAAAACAAGTGCTTCATTTCTAAATTAAAGATAAAATAACAATGAATCTCAGTGTGAGAATAATTTACACGTAAACCAACACGACATATAGCTGTCCTAATCTGAGGAGACAAGATGTAGTTTTTATATTTATTAATTCAGGAAACACCTTGTTTCAAGGATCGTACCAGTTATTATGATTCCAAAGATAAATAAAACCATATTATCACTTATTTCTATAACATCCTACTAATTGATGTTTTAAGAGGAGGCCCCCAGGCAGGCTGAGATGTGAGCAGTCAGGAAAACATCACTGGAGACTATAAAACTTGAGTTGGGCAACTGAGTCTCTAAAAAAAATAAACATTGAACATGCGGTCTAAAGGAAAGAGGGGAATTTTTAAGACATGTAATTGTGTTAATACTGAAGAAGTACTTTGGTGTTGCATTGATGACTATATTCTTATATTTCTAAAAGTAAAATTAGTGAGCTAAACTGTAACAAATATTTTAGAACTGTGATATCAAATGTCACAATGTTTTCACAATGCTTGTGTGACTTCACATTAAAACTAACAAAGGAATGTTTCCCTTGCAGTCACTTACATGATGTATCATTAAAAAAGTTTGAAATGAAAAACAATCCAATAATGTTTGAATTTGTTTATATTCAATTATTGATTAGTCTTCACTTATTAACATCTTAAGGCACAAATTCTAACCTAGCATTCAGCATTTGTCACAGAATGAACTGTGAACCCCTACAACCCCCTCCCCAATAATGTGTGTAGCAATTTGGCTGGGCCATGAGTCCTGGCATTGTGTAATGTTTCTATATGCTGTAAATCCTGTCTCTATGATATTAATGAGGATGGATGGGCGGCAACTGTGTTGATGCAAACCATAAAAACCAAACCCACTGCTGTTGATTCTGAACCCTAGTGATCCTATACAACAGAGTAGAACTGCTCCATAGTTTCCAAGGAGTGCCTGGTGTGTTTGAACCGCCGACCTTTTGGTTAGTGGATGTAGAACTTAACTGCTATGCCACCAGGGTTTTCTGTGTTGGTGCAGCAGGACTCAGCATGAAAGACTGTATTGTGTCTTGAGGTAATCTTGGGATATAAATAGAAGGGAAGAAATCTGAGAATGCAGGACCTCTACCATTAAGAAGCAGTGTTGGGAGCACAGTGCATCCTTTAGAAAAACCTTGGGTCCCTGAGCCTGAGGAGCTACCAGTCCATGGGAGATTGATGACGAGCTCACAGCCCAGGTGATCCTGTTTGCTCTCCAGAGCTAACAGAGAAAGTCTTCCTCCAGAACTGACACCCTGAATTCGGACTTGTAGCTTACTGGACTGTGACAAAATAAAATTTATCTTTTTAAAGCCATCCATTTGTGATATTTCTGTTATGGCAGCACTAGGTATCTAAGACAGCATTCAGCATCTACTTGGGGATGTTTACCAAAGTACATATGTTTTTGTCACACCACCAACACTAACTCAGTAGTTTTACGGTAATGCCTGTGTATTTGTACTTTGGAAAGAGTACTGGAGTGATTTAGATACAGACTTCAATTAAAATGACTACCTTTGGGAGTACTAGTCTTACAGAAGAATTCTTAGAACTGGACCAACAAGCAACATCATGATAAATGGAAGAAAATTGAAGTTATGGATTTCATTGTACTTGGATCTACTGCCAATACCTATGGGAGCAGCAGTAAAAAATTCAAAAGATGCATTGCAAACCTGCTGCATTCTTAAGAGCCAACAGGATCACCTCGGCTGTGACCTTATCATCAGTCAAAAGATGCATTGCGCAAACCTGCTGCACATGACCTGTTTAAAGTATTAAAAATCAAAGATGTCACATTGAAGACTAACATGCACCTGGCCCAAGCCATGTTGTTTTCAATCGCCTCATGTGTATGAAAAAGCTAGACAATGAAAAGAAAGACCAAAGTATGACTGACACATTTGAATTGCATGATGTTGGCAAAGAATATTGGATATACCACAGGCTGGTGAAAGAATGAACAAATTTGCCTTAGAAGAAGTGCAACCACGCTGGTCCTTGGAAACAAGGTTAGTGAGACTGTGTCTCATGTACTTTGGACATGCTATCAGACGGGATCAGTCAATGGAGAAGGACATCATGCTTGGTAAAGTTCAACAAAAAAGAGGAGGATCCTTGATTAGAAGGACTGATACAGTGGCTACAACAGTGTGCTCAGGTGTAACAAGGATTGTGAAGATGGTGCAGGACTGGGCAGCGCTGTGTTGCAAAGAAGGTCTCTGGGAGTTAGAACTGACTCAATGGCACCTAATGACAACAACAAAGTCCATAAAGTAGTGTTCAGTCAAAACAAAAGAAAAAACAATTCATGTGAGTCATAAGTCCTACCCAACACTAAACCTTATTTATGATTAGCAAATTTTCAAACAAGAAGACATTTCCACTGAGTGTTGAGGCAGATTGAGAAAGCATTGTCTCTCCCAGTACTGAAGCACCTGTAGATTTAGGCAAGGTAAACCAGCCTTCTGTCATACTCCTGCACAGTGCCCTGGAACCTGGGACAGTTCCTGTGCTAGCAGTAGCATCCGGGATGCCTGAAGTAGTCTTTTATTTGGACTATGACATATCTTGAGAGCATGAACCATGTTTACCATTTAAGATGGTCTGGTCCATGGGAGACACTTAATGTTGGAGTTTTATATTTTTAGAACTCATTTGTAAGGAAGCTAGAAAATCTGACAAATGCCTATTCCAGTGATGCTGTGGTTAAAAATCAGGAAATTCTATGTTTATTTTCAATAAGGAATCTAGACATATGAGGCGTAGCTTGCTAAAACTATTCTTACCTCAAAACTTGATCCTGCGCAGCCTCAAAAAGTCTGAGAGTTAGCTTCTAGATGATGTGTTCCAACAATGTGTTCAAAAGTACATAAATTCAAGGTAGAGAGGATGGAAGAATACTACTCATATTCTCATTCTTAAGGCTAGAGGGAAGAAAAATTATGTTTGTAGATCTCAGAGTTTCATGAGTATTCTATATCTTTGGGGGCTTGTGTTTTATCTTAACAGTCTATGAATTTACACTTATAATCTATAAAACAACTTTGTCTCTTAAAATCAAACAAATGAAGGTATTGATTCTTCTCCCAAATCTAGGTACACAACTTTCTCTGATGTGTGTTTTAGTCAGCTGGTGCTACTCTAACAGAAATACCACAGAGTGGACGACTTTAACAAAGGAAAGTTTATTCTTACGTAGTCCAGTAGGCTACAAGTCCATATTCAGGATGTCCACTCCAGGGGAAGGCTTTTTCCCTTGTCATCTCTGGAGGAAAGTCCGCTATTGCATCAATCTTCATCCAGGGAGCATCTTGGCGCAGGAACCTCAGGTCTGAAGGACGCGCTCTTCTCCTGGTGCTGCTTTCTTGATGATGTGTGGTTCCCAATTCTCTACTTGCTTCCATTTCCTTTTATCTCTTGTAAGCTGAAAGGATTAAGGGTGGGGCAACTCATACTCCAGGGAAGCTTTGCAGTGCAGCAGGGAGGTGATCTTATAAAGGGATTTACAGTCCCACCCTAAACCTTTAACATACAGCATAGGAAAATCACAAAACAGAGGACAGTCATAGAATACAGGGAATTATGGCCCAGCCACATGGCTGCACATATTTTTTTGGAAGACATAATTCAATCTCTGACATCATTTTTATCCTGTGATATGGAATATACACTTGTTTATCACATTTGTTTTCTCTTGCTGCATAATTAATTGCCACAAATCTAGAGGCTTGCAGCAGCATTCACTTAAGATCTTGCAGGGTTTCCCAAATGCTTTGGAGGGGGAACTTGTAGGACCAATGTTCTAAAAATTGAATCTTATGGAATGAAGAATTTGGTCACTGTACCAGGCAAAGAACCACAAAACACTGAGGTTGTTGGTGAGGGCAAAGGGAATATAGGACACTTATAAAAGTGCCTCTTAGAATTGAGAATGGCAAGACTTCATTTCACATTCTTTCAATATGTTATTACGAGGGATTAGTCCCTGGAGGAGGATATAATGCTTGGTAAAGTAAGAGTCAGTAAAAAAGAGGAAGACCTTCAACAAGATGGACTGGTTACAACAGCGGGCTGAAGGGTAACAGCAATCTTAAGGATGGATCAGGACCAGGTAATGTCTCCTTCTCTTGTCTGTAGGATTGTTATAAGTCAGAATGGAGCGGATGATGGCACCTAACAGTGACAGTGGAGAGGGTACTTACAAATACTTACATGTGCCCATGACCAGTTGCAGAAATGAAGTTTGTTATTGATGTAAGCATTTCTTCCTCGGTTTATTATTAATATATACGTATGTGTGTATGTGTATCAAGTATCTTTGTTTTCTTTCCTCTCATATCATTATTTATCAAAAAGCATAAGCTATGCTTACTTTGCATTACTTGCCATAAAACATAAGATATATTAACTTGGCATCTCTGGAAAAAGGATTTAGTGTGTTTGGGGTTCTATGAGAGATTGCTGTTTCATGCTATTTATCCACGCAGGGTGAAAAAAAACCTTAAAATCATAGTATACCTAAAAATAACAAAACTGTAAAAGTTGCATAAGAAAATACAAAAAATACAATAATGGCTTCTGCATTAGAAATTATTTAAACACAAAATTACTTAACACAAAATACAGTTATAAAAGGAAAAGAATAATAGATTTAAGTATATTAAAGCAAAATAAATAAAATCCTTTACATGACAATAAAACCACTGCCACTGTGCCAATTCTGACTCATAACAACCATACACACAGAATAGAACTGCCTCATAGGGTTTCCAAGGAGTGACTGGAAGATTCGAACTGCTGAACTTTTGGTTGTCAGCCATAGCACTTAACCACTATGTCATCAGGGTTTCCTTATATGACAGCAGATAAATCAAATTATAAGAAACCAAACTTTGGAAGAATGTATTTGGATTACATATAACCAGTAAAGTACCTGTGTTATATAAAAGATCCCTGGAAATTAGTAAAATTAAATCCAATAATGCAACAGAAACATGAACAAACATTATGAAACTGACAAATATCAAAGAAAGAAATCAGTGGTCACCAGACAAACAATTTTGAAACTTAGTATTCATGAATTTCAAGAAGAACAAAAAATATGTAACATCTGGCTAATTAATCATACTGACAAATTAAAAAACAAAAAGACAAACAGAAAGTAGTAAGTTTTTCAGCAAGAATGTTTATCTCATTCAATAAATTATGAAATCATTGAGCCTGCTCTTTTTTTAAGAAAATTCTTAGCACCAATCATCATGGGAAGCCCAAAGAAATTCTCATCAAATATTTGTGCAATCTTGTAATTTTGTAATTCTTGTTTTAATAGGTAAATAATGCATGAAGTTTTGGGAATTAGTTTTACAGTGTTGCAGTATTCATCTTTCTATTCAACTAAATTTGAAAATAATTCTATAGCAACCAGTAAGATGTTATTATAACAGGAAATATAAAATTCAATGGAAATCAGCTGCAATTTTAAAAATGAGGCTTGAAATTTTCTTGAAAGAAATCAAATTCACAAGGGTACACCTGAGGATACAGAATAGACCATGAAAATAATTTATTTTGAATTATATTGCAATGTAAACATATCTTACCACATTCCCCTGTATCAGCTATGACAGATAAAAAAAAATTATTTCACACCCTTGAGATAGTTCTATTTTTCAGTCTTGTACTTCTTCCCTAATCTGTAACAAGATATTCTTTTAAAAAATCCTGATAACAAAAAACATAAGGTAGTTGATACCATAGGCCATACTCCTGAACGAATGCTTTCCTAGTAATTACACCTGTGTCATCTAAAATGGATCTTGTTGCAATCAGGTCAATTTAAATGCCAAACCAAACTGATGTTTATTCTTTTGGTCAGCATCAAAATGTGAACCTGTACCAAGTCATTGGAGGATTTTCCTTTCATAAACCTCCTGTCTTTAAACTTGACTATGCATGTCTATTTCCAGTTAGAGTTACCGAATACTAATAAACCTCACTGGCTAAAGTATGCATGGCAGTGGATATACCCCAAACCAAACCTACTGCCATCAAGTTGATTCCAACTCATAGTAGCCCTAGAGGACAGAGTAGAACTGTCCCATAGAGTTTCCAAAGAGCACCCGAAGCATTCGAACTGCAGACTGTTTGGTTAGCAGCTACAGAACTTAACCACTATGTTGTCTGGGTTTCTACAGGGGTTATAGTGCATGTGAAAGAGTTAGAGAGAAATTCATTGAATTATTTTTCAGGAACATCCTTTGCCTTATAATTTTCTTTGTCTTCCTCTGCTTTTTTATTCATGAGAGTTGTTTTGACATGAGATTGAGATCACTGACACATTTTAAGCATCACTGTAATGTTTAGAAAAAGGGGGAAAAAAGCTCTATACTTTCTTTAAAAATATAGTAGTAAATAAGCAGTAGTGCCAGTAAGTTTTACTATTTACAATGCTGTTGACAATATTTGATTTTGTGTGTGTTTGTGCATGCAGATGCAATTGTGTATATGTCAAATTACACTATTATCATTCAAAAGCATTTTACACTACATAGATATATAACAAATGAAAATTCAGTGGAATTATGTGAATATAAACAGCAACATTTTAGAATAATTTGGTTATTTTCACTTCACCATTTTGCCAGAGCATCATGTACAGATCTGAAATATCATTTAAAAAATGGCATAATTCCTAATCAAATAAGACTTTGCTTTTTCATGGAATAATCTAATACACTCACATCTTTTATTTTCAATGGTAAAATACATTTCCATTCATTTCATGTATCTTTAGAATTAGATAAGAAAAAATAGAAATAGAAGCATAATTGTCATTATCCTGGTAATAAAATGGAAATTCTGTTGTCTTCAGTACATGAAACATTAGGGCCTAGTAAAAATAATACATCATGAATATTGCACCTTCATATCAATGGATCACTAAAAATTGACCCAGATGCAAATCTAGCAAATTCTTTGGATATAAATTTCTTCTTCTTCTAGTAGGGTGATTTTTAGACAGCATTAAGTACTTGGGTGTGGTGGTGTGTGCAAATGAGTAGGATTTAGTTGAAATGATGTCTTTTTTGCCCCCAGGTGTTTGGAATGTCATTAAGTAGCCCCAGCCTACTGTCCTGTTTGGCTATGATTTCCTTGTCTTAGCAACATCATCTCCATAACACCATACAAAGAGCTCTCACAGGAGCCGATATGAAAAACATTGATTAGGTCAGCTTAATTTTTCTGCTTTTTAAAATATATTATGTCATTTAACCTTCGTAGCTGTGCAAGGCTGGTTTAAATCTTTAAATTTATAAATAATGAAAAAAATTACACAAAGTCCATTCTGACTCATGGTGACCACATGTGTGAAAGAGTAGAGTTGTTCCATAGGGTTTTTTTGGGGGGGGGGTGAAATCTTCACAGAAGCAGATGGACAGACCTTTTCTCTGCAATGCCACTGGGTGGGTCTAAGCCACTAATCTTCATATCAGAAGTTGAGTACAAACAGTTTGTATCACACAGGAATAAATGACAAAACAGACTCTCAAAAAATGGTTTTGTTGTTTAAAACTTAACAAAATAGCTAATAATTCTTTTGTCAGGAGTTAAACATAATTCATATTATGGACAGTTCCCGAGTTTTGAACATTCAACTTACAGACAACTGGTACTTAAGAATGAGATTACCATAAAGCCTTCTATGTTAAAAACTTGAGTTAAATACAAGTTTGTTATAAATGTATGCACTACTTTGTGATTCTCATGAAAAGATAGCACAGTTTAGAAGTGTTTTCTGAGAACTTATGTGCAGAAAGATAAATATATAGACTGTATAAATAAACTGAATATTTGCTATAAATAAGAATCACATGTATCTGTTTCCACTTACTTCCAGGTTTTACTTTAAGGCAGATTTAGGAGTGGATCTCTTTAGTATCTTGAGGACTACCTGCATCTCCAGTTTAAGTCTCTATCAATTTGCTCTATTGTGTCAAAAATTTGTAAGTGAGGTGAGGCCAAGATGGCAGAGTAGTCAGAGGCTTCCTGTAATCCCTCTGTCATAAATTGAACTGTTTCCCAAAGTATCTGTATAGCAATTTGGCTGGGCCATGATTCCAGGTATTGTGTGATGTCATCCATGTTGTAAATTGTGCTTCTGTGATGCTAATGAGGGTGGGTGGGTGGCAGTTGTGTTGGCAGAGCAGGACTCAGTGTCTAAGATTTGTTTTTTGACTTGTGGGAGTCTCTTTAGATATAAAGGAAAGAAGACAGCAGAGAGATTATGGAACCTTACACCATCAAGAAAGTAGCACCAGAGTAGAGCACATCATTCAGACCGGAGGTTCCTGTGCCAATATACTCACTAATGCAATGCCAGGAACTTCCTTCAGAGCCAGCAAAGAGGGAAAAGTTTCCCCTGGAGCAGACACACTGAATTTGGACTTTTAGCTAGCTGGGCTATGACAAAATAAAATTTCTCTTTTTAAAACCATCCACTCACAGGATTTCTGTTACAGTGGTACCAGATGACTAGAAAACCTTCTAACAACAAAGATTCCAAAGAACAAATGAGTTGGTTACATACAACATACCAGCAACCTTAAATATCAAAGAGAAAGTTGAGAAATTGGACTAAGCAAGGAGGAAGGAAGAGTAGGCCCAGAAGTGCTTAACACTGGCCAGACCTTACCTGCTAGGAGTTGGCTGCAGCCAGCATAGTGAGTGGAGCAGTGGCAGTTGGAAGACATTCTTCTCAGTGGGAGAAACTAACTGAAGAATCCACTTACGCCTCCAGGAACAGTGAAAAACAGTACTAGATTGTCAAAGCTAAGTGGTTTGCTTTTGACATATGGCCTACAGATCTAAATCTTTCCTTTGGGATAAACCTCTTTCTTTGAATGCTTCTGTCTCCTTTTTCTGCACTGTGCCCAGCTCTGGCGTCTGATGTCATTAACTGAACTGGAAGCAGGACGATTTAAGCCTACCCTCAGGCATCTTCCAACACTGGGATAAAGAAAATATTAACAGACTAGTGGAAGGAGGCTAAAGAAAAATAAATCCACCAACTCCTCTGAGCTGGAAATTTGGACAGAAACAATTACTTCATGAAGATTCAGACACAGGGGTACAACGCATCCTTATAGACATTCAGGGATGGCTGTTAGTCCCCACCTTTCTAAGAGGCTGCAGCCAGATACCTGTACCATTCACCCTTGCTGATCTAGGGCAGTAAGGGAGAGCCCACACCACACACTTGATTACTGGCTACCTGGATACATTAGATGAATCTGCGCAAGAAATGTAAGCAGATTCCTGGGCACATATGTATAGCAACAGCTCTAACCACATGATGACAGGACATTAGAACTTTGAAGTCACCAATAACCAAATTAGCACATATGATTAGCACATTTGGACATTTCAAAGCAAAATAAGAAGCTAGAATACAGAGGCAAACAAAATAAATAAATACAACAACATATTGATGGCTCAAGACAACAGTCCATATCAAATCACTTAGAGAGGCAGATAACAGTGGCTTCAGAAAACTCTCAAAATGAAGAATCAAGAAATTTTCCAGATGTAGAGAACTTCCTGGAATTATCAGAGGTAGAACACAAAACATTAATAATTAAAACTCTTCAAGAGATCAGGCTTGGCTCAAGAGATCAGGAAGAAAGTGAGGCAAAATTTAGCCAAACATAATGATAAACTGAACAGGCTACAAGAAAAAGTAGAGGCAGGAATTAGAAATTCAGAAAATTAATAATAAAATTGGAGAATTACACAACTGAATAGAATGTCAAAGCAGCAGAACTGAGATAATGGAAGGCCAATCTAGTGTGACTGAAGATAAGGCATGTGACCCCAACATATTTGAGGAAAAATTAGATAGTAGAATTAAAAAAATCAAGAAACACCAAGAACTATGTAGGATTCTATGAAAAGGAATTATCTACCAGTGACTGGAATACTCGGGGGGTGGGGGGAGGGGAGGCTAACAGAAAATATAGACAGAATCGTGCAAGATTGGTTGATAGAAAACTTCCTTGATATGAAAAACGAGAAGATATCTATCCAAGATGCTCTTCAAACTCCACACAAGCTTGATCCCAAAGCAAAGACACCAAGGCATATTATAATTGTCATACCTAAAGATTTGGAGGCAAATTTTAAAACTGGCTAGGGATAAACAAAAAATAATCTACAATGGAAAGTTAATAAAATTAAGCTTGGACTATTGCAGAAACCATGCAGGCAAGAAGGCAATGGGATGATATATATAAAACCTCGAAGGAAAATAATTACCTGCCAAGAATTATATATCCAGGAAAATTGTCTCTCGAATATTATGGCAAAATTAGGGCATTTCCAGACAAACAAAGATTTAGGGAATTTGCAAAAAACAAGCAAAATTTGTAAGAAACACCCAAGGGAGTTCTTCGGTTAGAAAATGTTATTAACATCTGATAACAAGCCAAGACTAGAACTCAGAACAGAAAAACTGGATATGAATCCAAATAGGGAAGTCACAAAAATAAGTAAAAGGCAAAGTACTGAAAACAGGGAAACAAAAATGTAATTATGTAAACATTATAACAACAAAAGCCAAAAATCAAACCCACTGCTGTCAAGTTGGTTCTGAACTCAAAGCCACCCTATGGGACAGAGTAGAACTGCTCCATAGTGTTTTCAAGAAACACTTGGTAGATTCAAACTTCCAACATTTTGGTTAACACCTGTAACACTTAATCACTATGCTACAACAGTTTCTATTACAACAAAGGGGAATTTAAAAAAAAAAAAGAAAAGAGAGTCACAGATCTTTCGTATGGAGAGTAAATGAAGAAGACACTAAGAGATCAAAGACTGGTTAAAATTTAGAAAAATTGGGATAAATGTTAAGGTAACCATAAGGAAATTCTCAGTCCTATGCAACAAAATGTAAAACAAGAAAACATAATGGCTAAACTAGTACAAAATCAACAATAAAAAAAGGTGAAAAGAAAGTACATGAAGAAAAATGACTTACCACAGGAAATTAAGAGGAGCAAAGGAATTGTCTACACCACACAAAGAAGATATTAAAATGGCAACATTAAGCTCATACCTGATAATAATTATGCTGAATATAAATGGATAAAATGAACCAATAAAGAAATGTAAAGAGTGGCAGATTGAATTAAAAAAATAAAAACCCATCAATTTATGCTGCCTAGAGGAAACATATCTTAGGTTTAAAGATATGAATAAACTAAAACTCAAAAGATAAAAAAAAAAATGTATCAAGCAAATAACATTCAAGAAAGCAGGACTGGACTATTAAACTCTGATAAAATACAATTTAAAGTAAAATTCATCACATTTGATAAAGAAGGTCACTGTATAATGAGTAGTCAATACTCCAGAAGATATAACTATATTGAATATTTATGCCCAATGACAGGGGTCTAAAATACATAAAACAAACTCTAACTGCACTTAAAACAGCAGCAGACAGTAGGAGACACAACAACAGTAAGAGACTTCAAAACACGACTTTCAGTGAAGACAGAACATCTACAAAAGGTTTAAAAAAGACACAGAAGATCTAAATGCTACAATCCACCATGTATATAGACATACACAGAACACTCCATCCAGCAGCAACCAACTATAATTTCTTTTCCAGTGTGCATGTAACATTCTCCAGAGTATACCACATATTAGCCCACAAACAGGCCTTAACAAAATGGAAAGAACCGAAATATTACAGAGTATATTTTCACACAATAAAGCAATAAAAGTAGAAGTCATTAACAGAAAAACAAAGCGGAGAAAAACCAAACACATGAAAACTGAACAACAACTTGCTCAGAAGCTATTGGATTGTGGAAAGGATCAAGGACAGATTAAAGAAATTCACAGAAGCAAATGAGAATGAAAACACAGCCTACCAAAGCAGTTAGTCCAGCCAAGCCAAGTGCTGTTGAGTAGTCAGAGGTCAATTTATCTCAATAATAAATGCACACATCCAAAAAAAAGAAATGGTCTAAATTAAAAATTAAATTTATAACTCAAACAAGCAGAAAATGAGCAACAGAAGAAATCCTTAGGCACCAGAAGAAAACAAATAATAAAACTAGAGCAGAATTAAATGAATGACAGTAGAAAAACTAATGTTTACTTATGAAACATAAGATATAAATGGGCTAATGCATTTTCACTTGTATATGTGTTAGTTATATCATGTTAGACGTAAGTATGACTTTGTAACTATACTCCTTCAGAGACTGGATGGTAAGGTGAGATGTGTGCAGATGCCAAGTTGACAAGGGGTGGACTGTGGTGGTCAGGATTCTGTCAACTTGGCTACTACATATTTGGCTGCTGTATTAAGTGGCAGGGAGGAGTTTGTGGTGGCTCCCTCCCCCTCGGCTCTCATCTTGTGACCTTTTACTATGGCTGCTGGTCGCTCATGTGGCCAGGACCTCCTGCTCTATTTTTCCAGCATCCCCCCAAAAATATGTGTAGCCATGTGGCTGGGACATGATTCCCAGTATCTTGTGACTGTCCTCCATTTTGTGGTTTCCCTAAACTGTATGTTAAAGGATTAAGGTGGGGCTGTAAATTCCTTCATAGGATTACTTCCCTGTCCTGCTGTAAAGGAAGTTTCCCTTGCGTATGGCTTGCCCCACCCTTAATCCTTTCATCCTATGAGAGATAAAAGGACAGAGAAGCAGGCTGAGAATTGGGAACCTCGTACCATCAAGCAAGCAGCACCAGGAGAAGAGTGCATCCTTCAGACCTGAGGTTCCTGCGCCAAGACGCTCCTTGGAAGATTGATGCAATACTGGACTTTCCTCCATAGCTGACAAGGGGAAAGCCTTCTCCTGGAGTGGACACCCTGAATATGGACTTGCAAGCTATTGGACTGTGTAAGAATAAACTTTCCTTTGTTAAAGCCATCCACTCTGTGGTATTTCTGTTAGACCAGCCCTAGCTGACTAAAACAGCAGGATACAACAAAAAGTGGACTGTAACAAAGCTGAAAACCAAGAGGAAATGGACAAATTTCTAGAAACACACTACCTACATTAACACAATTAGAGACAGAACAACTAAATAAACCTATTAAAAATGAAAAGATTGAAAAGATAATTTAAAAACTCCAAACCAAGAAAGCTCTGGCCTTGATGACTTCACTAAAGAATTATACCAATATTTCATAGATGAGTTAACACCATTATTACTAAAGGTATTTCAGAAATAGAAAAAGGTGGAATATTGTCAAATTCATTCTATAAAGCGTGCACGACCCTGATACCAAAGCCAGGTAAAGACCACAAAAAAGGAAAATTGTGGATCAATACCTTTCATGATCTCAGAGGCAAAAAATCCTTAACAAAATTCTATCAGATAGAATTCAACAGTATGTGCAAAAAACAGTTAACCATGACCAGTGGGATTCACGTCAGAGATGCAGCTATGATTCAGCATTAGAAAAACAATCAATGTAATCAATCACATAAATAAAACAAAAGATAAGAACCATTCGATTTTATCAGTTGATGCAGAAAAGTCACTTGATGAAGTCCAACACCATTCAAGTTAAAAACTCTCAGCAAAATTGGAGTAGAAGGGAAACTCCTCAACATGATAAAGGGCATTTATACAAAGCCAACAGCCAATGTTATCTTAAATGGAGAGTCTGAAAGCATTCCCCTTGACAATGGGAACCAGACAAGATGTGCTTTGTCACCACTGTCATTCAACATTTTGCTGGAGGTTCTAGCCAGAACAATCAGGTCAGATAAAGAAATAAAGTGTCCTAACTGGTAAGCAAGAAGTAAAAGTATCTCCATTTGCAGATGACAAAACCTTATACACAGAAAACCTGAAAGAATGAACAAAACAAATACTGGAACTAATAGAGGAGTTCTGCAAATGATTATGCTAAAAGACAAAAATACAAAAATCAGTTGGAGTCCTTCCTAGCAACAAAGAGAGTATCAACGAGGAAATCACAAAACCTGTTTACAATTGCCCAAGAAGATAAAATACTGAGGAATAAATTTAACCAGAGCTACAAAAGACCTATACAAAGAATTTTACAAGACACCACTGCAAGAAACCAAAAAGAGCTAGCTAAGTGCAGAAGCCTACCTTGCTCATTGATAGGAAGACCCAACATGGTGAAAATGTCTATTCTACCTGAAGTAGTCTATAGATACAATGCAATCCCGGTACAAATTATAATGTCATTTTTCATTTAGAGAGCAAAAAGTCTACAAGTTATTTCACATTATTTATAAACTGTTTTCTAGTCCACAATCAATTTTAATAGATAGACTTCAAAATATTTAGAACTAATAACAAGGAACTGATTATTGCAATTGCTTTGCTTTTTAAAACATGAGAAGGTTAAGGTTATACCTGTGTTAATGTAACTTTCAGTCTCTTTATTCAAGCATTCTTTTTACATGATAGTGATAGTAGAAGGCACAGCTCTCACACTAGGAATTGTACATTGCGGGCAGTCTAACATTTCTATGATACAGCTCTTTGGGTGTATGATAAAAATGGTAATTATCTTGCATTGCCATGGCTGTATGTAGGGTTTGTGAATGCCGTTAATATATATGTTCCAGAAGTATCTGTTAAGTTTTTATTACATAGCAACGATGGTTCAGTGATGCAATGAAACAAATATAGAATTTACTTCTTGGAAATTAAATACTAGCAAGAATGACAAACACCATCCAACTAACTATACAATCAGTTATTTGCTCACAATTCTGCAAAGAGAAAGAGAGGCTATTAGGAAATTACATAGTGGGGGAATTACTGCTTCTCAGAAGTTGGGAAAGTTTTCCTTGTGCTAAAGATCTTATGGAAGGAGTAGGAAGCAGACTGGAGTGAATAAGAAGGGGTCTTGTCTGAGCAAACTGAATATTTCATGCTGCATGAAAATTCACATGGGAAAGGGTTGTGATAATGCTAACAAGAAACAAACAAACAAAAAATAGAGAGAAGACAGAGTTTTGAAAACTGTATCAGAATGGTGGAAAGTACAAAGAGATGGGCCTAAAAGCAGCGGGAAGGCATTAAAGTCTTTAAGAAATTGAATGCCATGGTCAGATTTGACTTTTAGGGAGAAAGAGATATAAAGATGGAAAATTGATTAGAGACAATCTGTGGAAAAACTGATAATGAAACTGTTTTGTGAGTCCAAACAAATGCTAATAACATGGAGGAAAGATTTTAGTAATGGCATCAGCTAATAGATGACATAAAGCTATTGCTTAGCTGTTGTGTAAATGTTATTCAAAGTTCTATTACTCCCTACATTGTATCTAAGGTAAAGTCCCTATCTTTAATCTCTAACACAATGAAATCACACTTTTCCCCAGAATATTATTATATACATTAAATAAATCAATAATAAGTAAATATATAGATAGGCAAATAAATAAACAAAAGATGACTTTTTAAATGTTTTTAATGATGCAGTCCAACTCCAATACCAACTTAAGAATTCCCAGATTCATTTCACTTGAGTATATAAAAGATATTAGAACAAAAATGAGGGCAGGCAGTATAATCACTAATTCTCTACAATTTTGTAGTAATTTGATTCTTGTTTGTTCAGTGTGTATAGAGACAAGAATCCCCTAGGCCTTTTTGATTTATTGAAACTCCTTTGAAATCCAACAAGCTGGATTAAGATCATTGAAAGCATAAGGTGTCTTGGGACTTTGTGCATTCTAGCATGGAGACTTTGGTTGTCAAATATCTCAGCTTCAGTGAAAGGTAATGCTAGTGTGACAAAATGGTATTTGTTGATGATATAATGTTCCTGGGACTGCACATCTCATGCAAACATAACCAGACAATTCTGTCTCTGACTAATTTGCTTCTCATAACAACATTTGCTGGAAAATAGGCAGTTTTTCAAAGTAATTTTTCTTAAAATTTTTTAATTCATCAGATAATTGATGAAAAGCATGGAACATATATTTTAATCCCCCGAATTACTGAAATTAATATGGCATATTTGTAGACAAATACATTTTTTATTTAACAGGACTGAATAACTTTTATATTGCTATATTAAAATTGTACTTGATACTTTTTCAAGATATGTATTTATTATTAAGCCCCTATATTTGCAATACAGTCTATGAGGGCTGTTAAAGCTTACAAGTATGCTCGTTATATCTCCCTAATGTATTAAATATGAAACACACTTGGGAAAGTTGTATCTAGTGGCACATGTTCTGGGATAGGAAACTGTCATGTCTCAGTTTCCTATTATTGCAAGTAATGAAGATGTTGTTTTTTAGCGTTACTATACTTACAAGCTCTTCTTAGCTGACACAGACCCTGTCTCTAGCTAGTAACACACTCAATGTCCATGTATTAGTGAATACCTATACCTTTCAAATATTCAAAACTAATTGAAAGCTATAATCACCATAAAAATACGGGACATTAGAAAAGCAAACTGAGCTGTTGAAAGTAGAGTTAGCACTTTTAAGCTTAATAATCTTTAATTGAATCAAGATTTTAAAAAACAATTATTTCCTATTTGAAAAAATAATCTATAAAAATAAACTTTAAAGTTCATAGCTTTCAATTAGTGTTGACTTTTTTAAAGGTATAAGTATTCACTAATATGTGGACATTGAGTGTGTTACTAGCTAGAGACAGGGTCTGTGTCAGCTAAGAAGAGCTTGTAAGTATAGTTAACGCTAAAAAGCAACATCTTCATTACTTGCAATAATAGGAAACTGAGACAGGGCAGTTCAAGGTTGCTGGAGGCTATCAGTGAAGTTCAAAGATCTTGCTCTTCTGTTTGCATTTTTACTTACTGGCACCAAGACACATTTTAAGGACAGCTTCAATTCTATCTTACTAGTAAATTCCTGAGATTCTCCTTTTGTAATGCTTTCTTAGAATCCCAAATGACTTTTTTTTCCTTCAGGGTCATACGGGGACAAAAGGCAGCAGAAATCGTACTTTATATGTTGTAGTCAGCTAGTGCTGCTCTAACAGAAATAGCAGCAAGTAGATGGCTTTAACAAAGGAAAATTTATTTCTACTCAGTCCAGTAGGTTACAAGTCAGAATTCAAGGTGTCCACTCCAGGGGAACGTGTCCCCTCCGTCAGCTCTGGAGGAAAGTCCTTGTGTTATATTAGTCTTTGTTTGGGGAGCATCTCGGTACAAGAATGTCAAGTCTGAAGGATGCCCTCTTCAACAAGTGCTGCTTTCTTGATGGTGTGAGGTTCCCAAATCTCTCTGCCAGATATTTCCCTTTACAGCTCAAGAGACTGCCTCAAGGCATAAAACAAACTTACACATAGGATCTTGCTCTGTCAACGCAATTGCTGCCCATCCACCCTCATTAACATCATAGAGGCAGCAATTCCAACACAGAGGAACATCAGGCAATACCAGAAATTATGGCACAGCCAAATTGTCACAGGCTTTTTAGGGAACACATTCAATCTGTGACATTGTATTTTTCATATTCTATACTAAATGAGGAGCTCTGATGGCACAGTGATTACCAGTTTCATTGATAATGAAAAGATTGGCAGTTCAAATCCATCAGCTGCTCTTTGGAAACCCTATGAGGCAGTTCTGCTGTGTTCTATAGCCATTCGGAGGGGTCAGACTTGATTTAAGGCAACTGCTGATTTTTTTTTTTCCTCCCCTATACGAAAGAAAGGTTTGGGAAATGTGGGTTGAGAGTAGCTTTCAGTGGTTAATCCACATTAGTTTCTTCAGTGTTTCTACAGTCATTTCTATTGACAAAAAAAGACAGAAATGAAGTAGTGAAGAATATGTAATCTTTATATAGCAAATAAAAATGTGACAATGTGAATGGAAGAGGGGGATAAAAAAGCAAAACTGTGAAAGGAATATATCAACAAATCTCTGGGAACTGAAAAATATAAATGAAAGGACCCCCAACAGGGGAGACCCCTCCTCAAGTCACAGGTGACGGCGTAACCCCAATCAGTCACGAAGTCTGCAGCTTGATGCAACAGCAAGAGGCTTTTATTCCAGCGCGCTGGGGCTCAATCCATACTCTTGTCAGAGTAGAGGGAATGGGCCCCGAACAAGAAAAGTACAGAGTATATAAAGGCAGGGTCTTACATTCTTGAGGGAGGTGGGGTTGGGGAAGTTCCCGTGTGGGGTTGGTTTGTATTAGCTCAGGGCTAAGGCGGATATTTCGGGTGCATTTACTTCCTGGTATTTCTGAAACTAGCCTTTTTGGGTAAGTTCCTTCTTGTTATTCCCAAAACCAGCCTTTTTAGGTAAGTTCCTGGAACTCTGAAGGGGGATTGGTTCTATATTGTCCTGTTTTTTCTAAAACTAGTTCTTGTGGTTAGGGAAGTGGCCCTTCCCGTTTTTGTTCAACAGTCAGGAATGTATGGCCCTTTCCTCTTTCGTCAGGGGCAGTTTCAACAATCAGGAATGCATGGCCCAGTGCTCGAGAAGAAAGTTTGCTCATCAGGAATGCATGGCCCAGTGCTCGAGAAGGAAGTTTGCTAAGAGACTCTTTGTTTTTTCTGACCAAAGATTTTCTTACAAAAGTTTTTCCCTAACATAAACAGGACTGGTGAATGACCTAAGCAGTGCATACATATGTGAAACCTAAGTACGAGGAGGGACAGCTCAACAAAGAATAAGTAAACTGGAACTGTAGAACCCTGAATTACCTCAGGAAATGGGGTCCCAGTTACCTAAGAGTGAGAGACAGTTAAAATACGGACTGTTTGAATGATCTTATAGTTTTCTGGCCTTTCCACGTCTCTCAGCCATACCCTATAGTGGATTAAAAGATCTCTCTGAGGGTGTTAATCTAGAACACTTTTAGACTCAAGAAATAAGCATAACTGAAAATGAGAATGAAGTGCTGGTTTGAGAAGAGGAAATGAATGAAATTCTATATAATGAACATATGAAGTTCCCAAGCTCTTTCTCTGCTTGGTTTTATCCAGGATGCTGGAAACAAGAGATAGCAAAACACTTTCAGAGAAAATTGACAAGTTAAAAGGAAAAGAACTATACATGCCGACAACCTAGGGAACTAATGGACTGGTCCGGTCCCACTCACACAAGTCATCCTACTACAAGTTTCCCAGTCAAAAATTCTAACTTGGCATCATAACGATTTTTTGATCAGATTTTTTTGTTTCAGTTTTAAATGTTAATGGCTATGCAAAGATAATGAGACATGAGAGCAACAGCTCTAACACAAAATACAAAATGCAGAGATGAACCAATGAAATGAGCATGAAAGAATCAGTCAGCACAAAAATTAGAGAGCTTCCCAATATAGTAAATGCGTTACTTCAAGTATCTAAGTAAAGTCACCTATGAAAAAAAAAATGAGAAAATGATATGAACAAGAATATTAAGACAGCAACAATGGTCAACCGGAAATGTAAAAGATGGTAATATATTTCTATCAATTTCGATAAAATATACAAAGAGAAAAAAATCTGTTGGAAAGTATATGAAGAAAACAAAGGATTGGAAAACTGGAAAAAGATAAAATGAGATCAGTGCAATAGGTCAAAAATGGGATCAAGAGAACTTCAAGAGAGAACAGAGAAGATGAAAGAAAACTGTTTAAGAGTGTAAGAAAATTTACCCTAATTGAAGGATATTAGTTACTGTAAGGTGAGGTAGGGTAGGCATATCAGCGGCAGTCAGAGAGAAGAAGAGCGAGAGTCAGCAGCAGGACAGAATTTACTGGTGCCCTCCCAGGCCAACTCTGTGAGCTCCAAGGTAGAAGTCGGAGAAGTCGCGCTTTCAGGTTGGGGAAGGGAGGTTACACAGAGGCAGACCTCTGCCTAGGGTGGACCTTAGTGGGGACGTGGGAAAAAGGCGGGAGCCAATAGGATTTAGGTACAGCGAGCCGCCTGACTAGCATGTGAGAAAAACAACGGGGGGCTTTCTAGGAAGGGAGGGGTTGCTCACGGTCTGATGCTTTCCAGGAACTGAGATGGGGACCTCCCAGAATGAGAGGGGCTCGCCCTGCTCTGATGATTTCCAGGAACTGCATCCTGGTTGTGATGTCCAGGTACAGCCCAGCCAGCCAGACAGTTACAAGAAAATTTATCTTAATTGAAGTATATTGCCCACTGCCATTGAGTTGATTCTACTCATAGTGACCCTACAGGACAGAGTTGAACTGCTCCATAGTTTCCAAGGAGCACCTGGCAAATTTGAACTGCCAACCTATGGATGCTAGCAGACATAACACTAACCCACTAGGTCACCAAGGATAATAGCTACTGGTTTTAAGGTGGCACTGTGCCCAAACCAATTAAGGGAAGTACCTCTCATGGCACATGTCATGGATTGAATTGTGTCACCCGAAATATATGTGTAGCCATGTGGCTGGGCCATGATTCCCAATATTTTGTGACTGTCCTCCACTTTGTGGTTTTCCTAAACTGTATGTTAAAGGATTAGGGTGGGGCTGTAAATCCCTTCATAGGATCACCTCCCTGCTCCACCGTAAAGGGAGTTTCCCTGGAGCATGGCTTGCCCCACCGTTAATCCTTTCGGCCTACAAGACACAAAAGAAAAGAAAAACAAGCAGAGAACTAGGAACCTCACACTATCAAGCAAGCAGCACTGGAAGAAGAGGCCATCCTTCAGACCTGAGGTTCCTGTGCCAAGATGCTCCCTGGACAAAGACTGATGCAATACCGGACTTTCCTCCTCAGCCGACAAGGGGGAAAGACTTGCCCTGGAGTGGACATCCTGAATTTGGACTTGTAGTTTATCAGACTGTGTAAAAATAAACCTTCCTTCATGAAAGCCATCCACTTCGTGGTATTTTGGTTAGAGCAGCACTAGCTGACTAAAACAGCACACTTCCCTGAAATTTCATAATCAGATATGAAGGGAAAATCGATGGTCCATTTGGTGACATAATGGAAAGGATATACAGAAGATCGTGAGTAATTACCTCTTCATATTTTTGAAGGAAAATTATTTTGTATGGAAAATTCGATATTCAGTCAAAATAGCACTCAAATATCAGTGGACAAAAATAAGACATTTTCAGATTCACAAAGAATAAACAAAAGATTTCCTCCCAATGTACCTATTTTGGAAATAACTAGAAGATATGCCTAATCAAAAGAACCAAACAAAGAAATATTATGACTTGTGATGCACCACCGGGAATTTAATATAGTAGAGAAATGAGAAGAATTTCCAAGATGATGAAGAAGGGAAATTTCAGGATGAAATGTCTCTAGCAGGCTTATAAAGCAATTTAATTAGATCAGGGTCCAGGAAACAGTTCTCAAAAGAACAGTATAAAAATCATAGAACATCTTTAACGTAGAAAAGGAGTATTTCTTAAAATATTGTCAGAGAAATTGCAAACTAATTTCTGACAGGTACCTAGAAAACTAAGTAAACAAATAAAACAAATTAAATATTAACTCTAGAGATAACAAAAGCCATAAAATTGAAAGCATTTGGAGTCAATGCTCTGGCATGGTTCAGAATAGTATTTATACAGTTTAATAATATAAATTTTGATTCAATCATAAAAAGTACTATGAAAGATGGGAAGGCAGAAGTATAAAAAGGGACTGCATCAAGAAAGGAAAATTTTCACATTTTCTAATAAAGACAAAAGCTGGGATTAATAAAAAATCAAAGAAATGGATATTATTTTTAAATATGGCTGTAAATTCAGGAAGAACAACTGAAAGATTTGAAAGCAATCTTGTTGCAAGTGATAATCAGGGCTCAGCAGGAAACTACTGATTTTTCACTATATTTTTATTTGTGAATGGTTGATCTATTTTTAATGATAATGAAATTAAATTAAATGATAATTTCATTTAAGCAAACAACTAAACAACTAAATAACTTATAACTAAATAAAGAACTAAACTTTTTTCATTCTAAACCAGTAAGAATTAACAAATTAATATTTGTTTCTAATGGATAATGTGAACAGATCACGTCACACTGAAGTATGGATACTTCCACTTCGGTACAATTTTTTGTTAGATGCCTTCAATCTCATATCGAACCTAAGTACTACGGAAAGAATCCTGTACCATGCTCACAGCCATTTTGATGTTTGAGCTCATCATCACAGACACAATCAATCTATCCCACTGAATGTTTCCCTCTATTTAGCTGACCTTCTACTTTATCAAACATGATGCCCTTGTCCATGTCAAATTATGTTAGATATATATTCTGCGTCCTTGCTTCTAAGGAGCATTCTGGTTGTGCTTCTTCCCAGACAGATCTGTTGGTTATCTAAGCCGCATATGGTATATTTAATACTCTTCACCGGCATCACAAGTCAAAGGTGTCAGTTCATCTTCGGCCTTCCTTGTTCATTGTCCAGTTTTTGAATACATGTCAAGTGATCGAAAACACAAAGTATTAGGTCATGAACATCTTGGTCTTCAAGGTGACATCTTTCTTTCTCCCCACTCCCCCAGCACTTTAAAGAGGTCTTTTGCCTCAGATTTTCTCAACACAATGTGTCTTTTGATTCCCTAGCTGATGCTTCCATGAGTATTGATTGTGGATCCAAGTAAAATGAAATTCTTGACAACTTCAAACTTTTCTCCATTTGTTATGATGTTGCATACAGGCCCAGCTGTGCAGACTTTTGTTTTCTTGATGTTGAGATGCAATGTGGTCTTTGATGGCCATCAGTAAGTGCTTCAAGTCCTCCCCCTTTTCAGCATGAAAGCTGTGACATCTGCATAACACAGGTTGTTATTAGTCCTCCTCCAGTCCTGATGCTCTGTTTTTCCTCATAGTCCAGCTTCTCAGATTATTTGCTCAGAATAGGTTGAAGAGATACGGTCAAACAATTCAACCCTGGTGCACATCTTCCTTGGCTTTAAGCCATGCAATATCTCCTTGTTCTGTTTGAACAACTTCATTTTTCTTGATGTACAGATTCCTAGTAAAGACTATTAAGTGTCCTGGAATTACCATTCTTTGGATATTATCCACAGTTTGCTATCATCTACACAGTCAAATGCCTTTGCATAGTCAATGAAACATAGGTAAACACCTTTCTGGCATTCTCTGCTTTCAGCCAAGAACTATCTGACATCAGCAATGCTACCCCTGGTTTCACAACCTCTTCTGAATCTGGCTTGAATTTCTGGCAATTCCCTGTAATACACAGTTGCAGTCACTTTTGAATGTTCTTTAGCAAAATTTTACTAGCTTGTGATATTAATAATATTGTTTGATAATTTCTGCTTTCAGTTGGATTGCCTTTCTTGGGAATAAGCTCAAATATGATTTCTTCCAGATGTTTGGTCAGGTAGCTGTCTTTCCAATATCTTGGCATAGATGAGTGAGCACTGCCAGCACTATATTCATTTGTTGAAATATTTCAACCGATATTCCATCAATTCCTGAATCTTTGTTGTTCACTAGTGCCTTCAATACAGCTACATCTTACTTTAATACCATTGGTTCCTGATCATACTCATATGCTACTTTCTTAAATGATTGAATGACAACCAGTTCATTCCAGTGTAATGACACTGTATTTCTTCCATCTTTTTTTGATACTTCCTGCATCATTTAATATTTTGCCTGAAGAATCCTTCACTATTGCAACTTGAGGCTTGAATTTATTCTTCAGCTCTTTTTGCTTGAGAAATGTGAAGTGTGTTCATTCCTTTTAGTTTTCTATCTCCAGTTCTTTGCATGTGTCAGATATAAGTGCTATCAAATGAGTCCCCAGGTTGGAAGGCACTCAGAAGGGACTGGGGAAGTGCTGCCTCTTCAGAGTAGAGTCAACCTTAATGACATGGATGGAGTCAAGCCTTCAAGACTTTCATTTGCTGATGTGGCAAAACTCAAAATGAAAAGAAACAGCTGCAAATATCCATTAATAATTGAATAGCGCAATGCACGAGGTATTAATCTGTGAAAATTGGAAATGGTCATGAATGAAATGGAAGTAATAAATACTAATATTCTAGGCATTTGTGAGCTGAAATAGACTGGTATTGGCTATTTTGAATTGGACAGACATATGTTCTGCTATTCTGGCAATGAAATCTTGAAGAGGAATCATGTTGTATTCATCATCAAAAAGAACATTTCAAGATCTATCCTGAAGTGCAATGCTGTCAGTGATAGGTTAATAACCATATGACTACAAGGACGGCCAGTTAATATAACTACTGTTTGCATTTAAAAACCAACCACTAAGGACAAAGATGAAGAAATAGAAGAGTTTTACAAGATTCTGCAGTCTGGAATTGATCAAACATGCAACGAGTATGCATTGATGATTACCGGTGATTGGAATGCAAAAGCTGGAAACAAGAAGGATCAGTAATTGAAAAGTCAGTGTTGGTGATAGAAATGATGCTGGAGGTCACATGATAGAGTATTGCAAGACCAAAGACTTTTTCATTGCAAATATCTTTAACCAACATAAACAGTGACTATATACATGCAGTTTCCTAGATGGAATGTACAGGACTCAAATTGACTACATCTGTGAAAAGAGACAATGCTCAGTATCATCAGTTAGAACAAGACTGCCTGCTGAATGTAGCACAGAATATCACTTGCTCATATGCAAGTTCAAACTGAAACTGAGTAAGTCCATGAGAGCCGAAGTATGACCTTGAGCATATCCCACCTTAGTTTAGAGACCATCTCAACAATAGATCTAATGCAATGAACACTAATGACTGAAGACCAGGTGAACTGTGGAATGACATCAAAGATACCATACATGAAGAAAGTAAGAGGTCATTAAAAAGACAGAAATGGCCAAATTGGATGTCAGAAGAGACTCTGAAACCAAGTCCTAAACCTCAAGTAGCTAAAGAAAAAAGAAGAAATAATGATGCAAAAGAATGGAACAGGATTTCAAAGGGAAGCTGGAGAAGACAAAGCATTATGATGTTACGTACAAAGATGTGGCCATAGAGAACCAAAAGGGAAGAACACTCTCTGATTTTCTCAAGCTGAAAAAGCTGAAGAAAAAATTGAAGCTTCAAGTTGCAACAGTGAAGGATTCTAAAAGGCTAGAAGTCCAAATTCAGAGCGGCATCTCCAGCAGGATGCCTTTTTCCCACTGTTGGCTCTTGACAAAGCTTCTTGTCTTCAATCTTTCCCTGGTCTAAAACTTTCTCAGAAGAGGTACCCTGGGTCCAAAGAATGTACTCCCTTTCTGGTTCCTTATTCTTGGTGGCATGAAGTGTCCTCCTTCCTGCTCACTTTTCTCTATTATATCTCAAAAGGTATTATCTCAAGACACAATCAAATTCTGTGGTTTAAGCCTGGTTTTGTTGATGTAACTGCCTCTAATCCTGCCTCATTAAAATCATCGACGTAAGAGTTACAACACATGGGATAATCACATCACATCATCAAATGGAAGGAACCACACAATACTGGGAACAATGGCCTAGCCAACTGGACACACATTTGCGAGAGACACAATTTAAACAGTAACACCTAGTGAGGCATCAGTTTCTATATAGAAACATACAAGTATTTTCTCAACATGCTTTGTAAGCTCTCTGCTTAATAAGTTACATATATTTCACTGTGATTTTCAGTGCAGTTTGAATAAACTTTGTGTATGTAAACTGAATAAATCTGTTTTTCCATAGAGTCAAATACCTTTAAGGAGGGTTACGTGAATTGGGTAGACACTGAAAGTAATAAATATCTCATATCCAGTATATGATGAGGAAAACAGAAGCCCTTACAAAATGGTCTTTGATCATTGTTGAGTTTTCTTTCAGCATTCTATCCCTTACACACTTCCTTTATATAATCCTTGCTATTTTTCTACATTGCTCAAGGCAACTAAGTTTCTATGGCTAAAGGTACAATTCTTTTCTAAGTAAGTATACCCTGCTGACGTATTCTAAAATATGTCTACTATAAGTCTCTGTCATTGCTCATGTTTCCTCTTGTAAGTGCCTATGCTTTAATGACCCCTAACTTTCCACACAAAGAAAACAACCCACTGGTCCAATGCTACTGAAATGATTCATATTTTATGAAGCCAGTGCTGTAGGCATCACATTTCTTTGACAGCTAATGCAAACAAGCAGATGTACACTAAGGATAAAACTTTTAGAGAGGCAGAGAATTATTTACAGATGATGCATTAATTTTTATGCCAAGATCTAGAGCACTACTAGATATTAAATTGTTTGGAGGGGTATGGTACATAAACCACCTTGAAATATAGAAGTTTTTATTTGGGAATCTTACACAAATTGAATAGTATATTTTCTATTTTATTTTGATTATAATAACATAATGGATTATATGATGAGCTTATTTTGTCTAAGTTCTACGAATATTCCAAACTCTCCTCTTGTTAGTGTTGTCATGGTGTGTAAACACTGTCATGTTCTTCTATGCCAAGATGTGACAATTTTTCAGAAATTCTGAGTAAGACACAGAAGAAGTTGGACTCATTCCTGTAGCGATCATAACTCCTAGTGGTTTGAAAACTATACTAAAACATCTGTGAATTAATGCAAAAACTATTGTAATATTTTTAAAAAGTATTTTTAAATGGAAGAAAAGAGAACCTTGAGAAAGTTTAATTGACAAAACATAAGTGTCACATAAGTTTTATCCTTAAGTATTGCCGTATGCATGCTGTTTAGAAAACACCATGTCTCTATATAGTAATATCAAAATACAAAATCCTTATGGATAAATCTGACAAAAGATGTGCAGGGGCAGTACACTAAAAACTACAAAACATTTGTGAGAGAAATTTAAAAAAGTCAAAATGAATGCCGACTTATGTCATGAAGTTTGATGGAGCATTGGAGTCAATATTGTCAAGATGTCAGTGTTCTCCTTGACAAGGTATGTCTAAAATTTATGTGGAAATGAGAGTTTGTGGGTTATATATACTATCTGAGTTTAAGACTTATTTTAAAAACTATAGTAATTAAGACAGAGTAGTATTGATAGGCAGGTAAATAGATCAATGAATGAGATTAGAAAGTACAGAAGAAGAACTAAATATACAACTGATTTTTGATAAAGGTGCAAAGGTCATATAGTGGAGAAAGAATAGTATTTTCAACAATAGAGATGGAGTAATTGTACATTCATACTCAAAGTAATAAACTTTGACCCATGCCACTCACCATACATAAAAACTGACTGAAAATGGATGATAGACTTAGATGTACAACTTAAAACAAAGTTAAACAATTTCTAGAAGGAAATATAGGAAATCATTTTGTTACATTAGGTAACCTTAGGTTAGCCTGTGATTTTTATAGGTATCACAAAATTATGATCCATAAAATAATATTTACAAGTATCAAGGTAAATTAAAATTAAAACCACAATTAGAAACTATTAATCAACTGCAAGAAGGGCTGTAATTAAAAAGACTGACAGCCAGTGTTGACAAGTAGCAGATTAACTGGCACTCCCATATGCTGCCAGGGGGACTGTGAAACGCAGCCATGTAGAAAACAGTCTAGGAGTTTCCTGAAGTTAAACCTCCATTCATCTGTCATCTGATACAGCTATTCCACTGCAAGGTTTTCACTCAGAAGGCATGAAAGCACTTATCAATGCAAGACTTGGAAATGGATATTCATAGCGACCTTATTTATCATAGCCTCAAACGGGAATCAACCCAACAGTTCATGAACAGGTGAATGAATAAACAAATTACTACCTTCATACAGTGGCATGGCTACTGAGCAAATTAAGGGGATGAACTATTGATATATGTAGCAGTATGAATGTATTTCAAAATAATTGTGTCTAGTGAAAAGAGGTTAAGAAGTAAAAATGTTTTGGGTTATGTTAAAACAATCTATAATTAAAGGATCCATTATACTATGGCACTTGAAATTATATTCTAAGAGAAGCATTTGAGGAAATTTATCTGTATAAAAAGTATTTCTTCAATTATATAAAACAGTTCAGTGGTTGCCTGGGGGTGATCAAATACGGGTGAGGAGAGGCAGAAGGACTTTATAGGGATACATGAGGAAATGTTTCAGAGTGGTGGGAATGTTTATAACTTTGATTTTGGTGTCAAAATTTATCAAATGGTACACTGTAAACATATAGTTTATTGTATGTCAATTATTGCTCAATACATCTCAATTAAAAAACAGCAGCTACATGTTTCTAGTGGCTACTGTGTTGAAGAATGCAGTTATAGAGGTTTGTCATTTCCTTTCAAATCTCACTGCAATCTTTCTGATACAATAGGGCCTTTTTTTTTCTTAGCAAATGGCTTTATAAGGCTATCGCTATTGTCATATCTACTACAGAAATACTTTTTATACAGATAAATTTCCTAAAATGCTTCTCTTAGAATATAATTTCAAGTGCCATAGTATAATGGATCCTTTAATTATAGATTGTTTTAACATAACCCAAAACATTAGAGCCGCAAAGATTCTTAATTATCATATTGTAATGTAACAGCTTTAATTTTTAGATGAAGAAATTTAAAAATCCAGATGGAATGCAGCTTACCTTATCTTACTTAGAAAGTCAATGGTAAATTCATAACTGGAAACATGATCTCTGGATTCTTTGTTTAAGTTTTATTTTTGTTTGATACCTGCTTGCATATTGCAAAACATGTTCCCATTGCATCCTCTTCTTGCCTCTTCTAGTTCCCCTTACAAATCTTAGTTCTTTCTTATCTAACTTAACCTACATACACTGTGTCCCTTCTCTCAACTTTATTGTCTTTCTCCTCTTCTGCTCAGATCTTGCAGCTTCTTGTTGTGTCCAGTGTTGATAATTCCCACCATAATTTATTCTTTCTTCCACAGTACTATGATTACAGTCAAATATTGGCTACTCAGCTGTATTTGATTGTACAATCTCCTTTCTGGTTAGATGTGGACACGTGACTTCAGTCTTTCTCCATGGAATTAGTGGAAACGTGCTACTTTCTTGAAGGGACCTTTGGACAGTAAATGTTGTCTTTTTCACATGTATTTTTACTCTCTAGCTGGAATCTGCATCTCTCAGCCTAGCTTTGGCCTGGAAGATGACCACAATCTGCTAGTGAATGGCAAATTAACAATCAGGACTCAAATTTATGAATAATCAAAAGAAAACTTGTAAGTCTGCTTGGTTAAAATGCTGTGAGAATAATAAACTACTTTTCCTTTTTTTATTTTCCTATAAAGCCACTGCCATCAGCTAGATTCTGACTCACAACAGCCCTACAGGTTGGAGGTAGAACCACCCTGCAGAGTTACCAAACAGCATCTGGTAGATCTGAACTGTTGACCTTTTGGTTAGCAGACATAGCGTTTAATCACTATGCCAGCAGGGTTTTTCGTGTAAGAGACTGCAATATTGACCTTTCACTTTACACTTCCTTGCCCCATCTTATTTCACCATGTGGAATAGGCTCCATTCTGTCTCTGAACCAACATTAACAGGCCTGGCAGTGTACTAATGATTCTAACTTCTCCAGTGAATTAAATGGGAAGTTAGTCTTGCTGCCCTAAACTTGAAGAGAGTCCTCAGACTACTACATGCCAACAAACTTGATTGCTAACTAAGATTCCACCTTGTAGAACTATAGTGGGCTTCAAATATTTGCATTGCAGTTTATGAAACTTTTCCTTCCAGTTATGTGAACTTAGGATGGTTGCTTCACCTCCTAATATTGTTCTATTAAAAAAAATAATATTGAGTATGCAGACTAGTTGTGAAGACTTAATTGTATTTTTGTAAAGTAATGCTAGGAAGCTTTTTTTTTGGTCTCAAGAGTTTTAAATGATGCAACAGCATTAGCCAGCCAAGAGCTATTGAGTCATTGGGTATTAAATGCTTATATACTTAGTGAGATACTGGGCAAAATAGACAAAAATATGTTCTGGATACCTCATCCCTCCCCTGCTTCTAGTCTTCAGAGAAGTATGGATGTAGCTTGTTAAAGTCAAGATTTGTACCTTATAATACAGGAAAAGCCAGCACAACTTGCAGAAAGCAAGGTTATGGAAGCTCCATAGACACAAACAAATTCCCTGAGGGACCAAGTTGTCAGGATGAGGGATATAGGGACCATGGTCTTGGGGGAACATCCAGCTCAGCTGGCATAACATAGTTTATAAAGAAAATGTTCTGCACTCCACTTTGGTGAGTAGCATCTGGAGTCTCAAAAACATCAGCATTCATCTAAAATACCCCACTGGTCTCACACAATTAGGAGCAAGGGAGCGTGAAGAAAACTAAAGATGCAAGGAAAAAATTAGACCCAAGGACAAATGAACCACAACTACCACAGTTTCTACTAGACTGAGTTCCGTGCCACTAGAAGGCACCCAGCTGCTACCACTGGCTGTTCTGACAAGGATCGCAGCAGTGGGTCTCAGACTGAGTGGGAGAAAGATACACAGAACAAAATTCAACCTCACAAAAGAAGACCAGACTTACTGGTCTGACAGTGACTGGAGAAACTTCAGAGTATGGCCCCTGGACACCTTTTTTTCGCTCAATAATGAAGTCATGTTTGGAGTTCACCCCTTGTCTAGAGGTTAAATAGGCCTGTAAAATAAAATCTAAAGACTAAATGGGTGCAGCATGCCAGTGGCAAGAACTACAAGTCAGGAGGGGGCAGAAAAACTTGTAACAGGGAACCCAAGGTCAAGAAATACAGTATTGACAAGTTGTGGGTTTGTTAACAATATAATAAACAATGTGTACCATTTAATGAGCAACTTCAAAGTTCATCTGTAGTTCAAGAAAGAGAGAAAACCCTAAAAAAAAAAAAGATTTCTACCTTGCGTTCCTGCCTGAAGGAGTTAAGGTGCTTTTTTCATAGAACTCCAGTGATTATTTGTGTTTTCTTTAGTTTGATAGCTGTTTATCAAGAATTTTATTTTTTTGCTTTTGCTTTTGTAACAATGGACTAGAATATAAAAGGATGACTTTCAAGTTTCTGTACAACACACTAGAGATTAATATTTAACTTCCAAATTAAAATCAGTTGTATCAAATTATTACTTGATTAAAAGGCAAACAAACAAAAAACCTACACCAAGCCAGCTGATTCCTAACATTTAAGTAAAATTCACATCGGATTCTCTGTAATTGTCACATAGGAATCCTACACCAGAAACCCTTTTTTTAAAAAAACTCAGTGAATGTGTATTTCATCCTTTTAATCTATTGCATTTTTTCTTCACTCTGTTTTCTCTGTATTAACTCCTTTAATCCTGACTTACAGTTGTTGTCAGCTGCCATGGGATTGGTCCCCAACCCACGGTGACCCGATGAACAATGAAATCCAAAGCTGCCCGGTCCTGCACTATCCCTATGATTTGTTACAGAATGAGACCACTGTGATCCACTGAGTTCTCACTGGCAGAGTTTCAGGAGTAGATCACCAGGCCTTTCTTCCTATAACATTTAAATCTGAAAGTTGTACTGAAACCTGCTCAGGATCATAGTAACATACAAACCTGCACTGATAGACAGCTGGTGGCTTCTCTTGAGGTACACTGGTTGGGGCTGGATTCCAGGTTTCCTGGATTCCAGGTTGCCACCAAACTACCTCTCATTGTTATTGCTGTTAGGTACCATCAAGTCGCTTCTGATTCCTAGAAACCCTAGATACAACAAACTAGGCACTGCCTGGTCCTGGACCACCCCCGCAATCGTTACTACCTTTGAGACCATCGCTGCAGCCACTGTGTCAATTTATTTCTTCAGTGGTCTTCCTCTTTCATTGGCTCTCTATTTTACCAAGTGCCATATCCTTCTCCAGAGACTGATCCCTTCTGATAAAGTACTGAAAGTATGTGAGGCAAAGTCTCACAAACCTATATTCTAAGGAGGATTCTGTCTGTACCGTTTCCAACATAGGTTTGATTGTTCTTCTGATAGTCCACAGGATATTCAGTGTTCTTCATCAACACCATAATTCAGAGGCCTCAATTCTTCTTCAGTCTTCCTTATTCAGTTGCCCAGTTTTTCATGCATATGAGGCAAATGAAAAACCATGACTTGGCATCTTCGTCTTCAGAGTGACATCTTTGCTTTTCAGACCTTTTAAGAGGTCTCTTGCAGTACATTTGCCCAATGCAGTAAGTCCTTTGATTTCCCTTTTTTTCTTTGAACAATTTATTGTGCTTTAGCTGAAGGTTTATGGAGCAAGTCAGTTTCCCACTCAATAATTTATATATACATTGTTCTGCGACATCGCTTGCAATCTCTGCAATGTGCCAGTGCTCTCCGTGACTACCAGATTTCCCTGTTTTCATTCATCCAGTTTCCCTACCTTTCTTGCCTTCTCATCTTTGCTTTTGGGCAGTGTTGCCCTTTTGGTCTCGTATAAATGAGTGTTGGAAGGAGCATTTTCATCAAAGTTGTTGATTATTAGGTAGACCCATGATTTAGGTGAAAGGTGATTTTGTAGGTGGCTTTAGTTCCAAGTTAGAAAGCTGTCTAAGGACTGTAGTCTCGGGGTTCCACCAACCACTATCAGACCAGTAAATCTGAATTTTTTTTTTTTTTAGTGAGTTTGACTTTGTTCTGCATTTTTCCCCCTCTCTAAACAGAACTTTCTATTGTGATTCTGGTCTGAGTAGTAGGCCTGTTTTTCTGTTTTGGTAAGTGGTAAAAATTAGCTTCTTTTAAGAGGATAAATATTTGTTACTTTGAGTATAAAAAGCATTTGAAATTGCGAATCATTTTGTGAGGTATCTTTTTTGTATCATTCAGAGTAGAATTCATGTCAGATGGTTCAATGAGTTTATTAATTCAAGGTCCTGTGGAACTTCAGCAGCCTTCGATGTTAATATCTTGTCCAGAATGGTTCATGTAAGAACCTATGTCCATGATTTTGTCTCACATATTAGTACTGAGCCAAGTAGGTGAAACATTATGAATTGAAGCTTACCACCAGCATAATGGTAAATATTAGATGTGAAGTAAAAATTTCAGTCTCATTAATTTTAGAGATCATACTGTACATTGTACAAATATTGCTTTAATTAATAAAACTATATTTCAGGCAATATTATAACATTCTCACCACAACTGTGCAAACAGTTTAGAGAAGGAAATGCCAGAGGAAGCACATGGTGCACATTCGCACAATCTTTTTTAAGTAATGATTTACCATTTTCTTAGCATGAATGAGAGAAACCAGTATTTCAAAAATTCCAAGTTGTTTTTATGTTCTCATTTTAAAGGCTCATAATCCTGCTAACAAGTCATTCCAATCCCCTTTTCATAGACAAGATATCTGTGTCTCATGGGTTAATTTGTTCAGTTAAACAAGTAGTCAGTTATTTTAAATGAATTAAACAGTTTTTTTTTTTAACACTCCATATATTGTGTGAGGTTTTCTAATCAATATTGTGTATCCTCAAAGTAAAAGAGGTAAGACTGGCAATAAAATTGTAACCATAAATTCAGAATCAATCTATAGCCCTCCAGCCAAAATAAAATGGAACTTAAGAAATTATATATGCTAGAGTAATAGACAGGCTTCTTGGGTGACGTGTTTAGAGGTGCGGTCACGTACACTTAGGTCATGTGTGTGTACACAAGCGACGGCAGTGGCAAAGAGGAAACAATCGTGTTAGAGATGAGCAGGGGCTTCCTGGAGAAGAAAGCAAAATGCAAGGAAAAATTTCTTGGAGGAGGAGATTTGAAACTCATTTCCATCACTTCATAACTGAATTATACTTGAAGGAAAGAGCTTAGTGTTATCACTTAGTGCCCTTTCGTGGCTCTGAAAGTATATCACTAACACCCAGAATCATGGACTAAAGTACATTTTACTCAACAGTTGTTGAAACATATTTCATAGCAAATGCCCAACAGAAGCCAGGGGATTATCATGTACTGCTTTTATTTTTAATACACAGAGGCTATAATCTCACTGCTTGGCAGCACAATGCATTTTGATATTTAGCACAGGGAACAACTGTGCTTTTGTAGTTCTGTTGTAATCTCATAGACAGTTTGCTGTCTACCGTCACTCAGTTTTTTATATTACACCCTTTCAGGAAATTCTTGCCTTTTAAATTTGTATTGCAGACTTTTTATTATTATTATTACTCCTCAGATATATTGTGCTACTTAGCATTTCACTGAACAGAATATGATTTTATTGTTTTCTTTCATCTATCTGTTAGTTCTCTACCTAGTTGGCACTGAGTATGCGAAATACATAAATACTGGCAATTGAACTCCGTGTGCCTGAAAGTAAAGGTCAAGACCATTATTTTAATACTTTCTACCCTGAATTCCACCAATTGGCCACTGAACTTTGACGTTAGAAATTTAGGATAAAATTCCTCTGGATGGAGACATTTCTCAAATGTGGAATTTTCTGAGTCATTCTACCTGATTCATAGGAAGTAACAAAAAAAATTTTCATTAATTTATTTTCTTATATGTCCCAGGTAGCACTCTCACTGTTCAGAATTCGGTAATAAGCTTACAGGCTTATGAGGGGAATAGATAGTCATTGAGTAAATTCAAAATTAAAACAAACAAACAAAAACTACTCCTGGGATTAATTGTACAAAGAAAGGTATATCATTCTATGAAAACACATGTTAAGGAGATTCTACCTATTCTAGGGAGGAAAGAAAGGGCTCCTTGAAAAGTTGGTGGCTTATCAGAGAGTTTAAGGATGAGCAGGAATTAGCCTCTAGGGGTGTGCTAGGGGACAGTTTAATACCGAAGATGGAGAATGCAGCAGACAGTATGTCAAGAGACAGAATGTTCTACATGGACAGAATACAAAATGAACAGGTTAAGGGATGGGTAACATGACCTGGAATTGGGCTGGGATGTGGTTATAGCTCAGATGAGCCAGGCATGCATAGAACACTGGAAGATTTGAGATTTTGATCCTAAAGAATTAGCTAGGCAAACATTTTAGTTACACAGATGTGCTTTGGAGTGGCTATGATCAGATTTTGCTTTTAAAATCTTTGTTTACCTGTAGACTATAGAAAAGATTGCAAAAGAGCCAGAGTTGAGGTAAGACTATTATGTAAGAGTGTTATGGATTGAATTCTCACCCCCAAATACATATGGTTCTCAGTATTGTGCAACTGTCCAACATTTTATCATTGGGTTTTTCTATGTACTGCAAATCCTACTTCTATGATATTAAGGAGGCAGGATTAAAGGAAGTTATGTTAATGAGGTAGGACCCAATCTACAAGGTTAGGTTGTGTCTTGAATCAATCTCTTGATATATGAAAGAGATAAGCGAGCAGAGAAACACAAGGACTTCTTGCCACCAAGAAACAAGATTTGGGATGGAGGATGTTCTATGGTCCAGGGCCCTTGTGTTGAGAAACTCCTAGACCAGGGGGAAGGCTGGTGACAAAGACCTTCCTCTAGAGTACAAGAGAGATAAATCCTCTCCCTGGAGGTAATGTCCTGAATTTGGACTTTTAGTCTCTTAGACTACAAGAGAATAAATTTGTATTTGTTAAAGGTGTATACCTGTAGTATTTCTGTTATAGCACTACTAGATAGCACATGGAATGGTAGATTTTGTGCATACGGCTTCTCTGAAGACAGAGAGAGATAGATAAATTAGAGACATAATTAGAAAGTAAAATTCATAGGATTTTGAGGTGGTTTGATTATTTTAGCACACAAAATAGTCATAGAAGCCATGTGGAGCAAAACTTAAAGTATTAGTAGTATCAGACTGTTACAGCTATATTCAATTATATGTTGTAAGGTTAATCTCCTTAGTACCTGTTTTTCCAATTAATCCTCATAAAAATTCTGTGAGGCAAACCTTACTATGATACTCATTTTATAAATGATTACTGAAGCACAAGGATGATAGATAAACTGTTCAATGTTTGACAACTAATGAACGGCAAAAGCTAGTGCTAAGACTCAGTTTGGCGAAGTCACTTTCTGTGTTTGATACTACTTAGATTCTGTCTTCTGTGCTACACTGCACTATAGCTATTCTGTAGCTATTTCACTACTCAATCCTGCCTGCCTGCAAGCCTTTCTTCTTTTCATAAACATTTACTTAGTATCTTCTATATTAAATAATTTACTAAGTCCTCTGGCTACATTCATTAATATGAGGCATTCTGTATTCTACTGCTCTGGAGAAATGGAAAAAACAGATTTGGAAACAAATCATTACAATAAGATATAATCAGCATAATATGTCAAGTGCTTGCTGCTCACAGTAAGGAAGGGAGAACTTAGCGTGGAGGCTCAAAGCCAGAAGTATATTTGGGAATAGTTGTTGAAACTCTGGGGAAAGGCAGAAATCAAGTAGTAATAGGGTTAATTCAAACTCCTCATATTCAACAACACTGAGGCTACACTTCTAAATCAAAACAGGTAAGAAATAAAGAAATTTTAACTTTAGAAATGAAGTCCAGATTCATTGAACTATATAGCTAAAATGAATACAAAGCAAAATAAATCAAATTTCTCTTAACTTCAATATATGTCACCATATTCATATTTTGCTGGCTAGGGCATGATCATATTAGTAAAATTAATTACAAACACCTGATGGATAACTTCTCCTTTTGCCAAGATGAGATAGTAAGGAACAGATTTACCACTCCCTCTCCCCTACCTGGTGCCGTAGTGGTTAGGTGCTACGTCTGATACCAAAAAGTCAGCAGTTTGAATCTGACAGGCACTCCTTGAAAAGTCTATGGGGACAGTTCTACTCTGCTCTGTAGGGTTGCTGTAAGTCAGAACTGACTCAGCGGCAGTGGATTTGCATTCGTTTGGGTCTCCCCCACCTAAACAAAAACTCACTAAATACATAAAATAATTTTTTTTTTTAAAGACATTGGGAATCAGACAGTGAAAACCAATGACAATTGTGAGATGAGAAGCAAATGAGGTAAGCCTCACCATTGCCCCGACTTACTGCCTTGAGAGAATCTCTGGGCTATTCATAGGGAACGAGAACTGACACACAGTCTCTGAGAACCTTGCACAGAGCAGACAGTGCTGAGTCTGTGAAAATAAAGTTAAGTAGAATTTCTAGGATAGACTACCAGAGAAGAAAGAGATGCATAGAGGTAGATCTCTAGAAATCTGCAATCTTCCTTGAATATTCAGCTGAGTACCAATCAGCCAGTCCATGTGAGAAAATTACCTGTGACCAATGAAAAAAGCACTAAAAAGCGTTAATAGAAATAGTACCAGAAGCAGCCACAGAGGTGGAAACAGTGCTTGCTCCCACCAAACAGACTGGGTATGACATGATTCACTGAGCACTGGAGAATGCGCATAGAAGGATCTTGTGCATTAAAAAGAAGAAAACTATTGGCACTGAGTCAATTCTGACTCATAGGGACTCTATGGGATAGAGCAGAAGTACCCCAAAGAACTACTGGATGTGAACTGCTGACTCTTAGCAGCCTGAGCTCTTAACTACTTGGTCCCAGGCCTCAGTAGTGGCAATGTTAGGTCGAGACTGAACACTGCTCCTTTCCTACCTATCACATATCGAAAGCAAAGGAGACGTAGTTGCCAAACTACTTTCAGATAATTAACTGTGTCATAAAAGAAATCCCAAGAATATTTATAGGAATACCAAAAAAAAAAAAAAAAAAAGGTCATATACTCCAAAATGGAAAACTTCACAATATTTTTCAATCCAATAAATATTACCAGGCATAAAAAAAAAAATGCAGGCAAATGTGACCTAAAGTGCAGACAAATCAATTAAACTGGATTCTACACAATAAAAAAATTAAGTGAATAAAAGGATGATATTAAAAAAAAGACTCAAATTTTATGAGAAAAATAAAAGTACACCCAACATGACTAAAGAATGATTAAAAGGTGCAGAAGAAATTACTGGTGGATGGAAGGCATAGCAAAATACATTAGCCACAATTTAACACTAAATAAAAACAAATATATAACAGAGCATCAGTGACTGTGAGGCAGCTTCAAGAATACTAAAAAAAACTAATATCGTAGTTCTATACCAAGGTAAGGGGTACTGGTCCTACAGTAGTTAAGTGCTTAGCTGCTAACCAAAAAGTCTGAATTCAAATCTATGAGCTGCTCTGCAGGAGAAAAATCTGGCTGTCTCCTTCTACACAGATTACAGTTTGGGAAGCCCTATGTATCAGTTGCATTCTGTTTTATAGTGTTAATATGAGTTGGAATTGATTAGACATCAAGTTTTTTGGGGGGAGAGGGGAGGAGAGTTATACCAAGGTGAATTATAACCAAATTGTTTAAAATCAGTGTAAACTGGATGTCTTAGTTATCTAGTGCAGCAATAAAGCAAACACTATAAGTGAGTGCCTTTAACAAAGAAAAATTTATTCTTTTGTATTTTTTTATTATGATTGAATGAAAATGTACATTCCCAAATAAATTGTATGCCCACCTATATGCAGCTCCCAGTGCTCTCCGTGCTCAGTGACAGCATACTTTTCCTCTCCATACATGTCTTATCCTCCCAACAATCTCCTATCCCTGCCTCTCCACTCACTCCCCTTCCTCAAGTAAGAGGTCGGCAGGACAATATCTTATAGATGCATAGAACCATAAAGTACACACATGATATTGTCATTCTGTGTTGCCAAGTCCAATCCATTCCTGTCCGAGAGCTGACATTCATTACGATTTATGGACACAGGCAGCATCAGAGCACCTCTTTTTATTTTTGTGTTGCCAGTGAGACTCAACTTTGTTAACTCCACCATGGCCATCACTGATGATGGCCGGGCACCATCTGGCTCTTCTAGTCACAAGTTGATATAGCCACCCACTCACATGGGTCTCTCTGTCTTCTGGGTTCTCTTTCCCCCATGTCATTTTCGCCCTTGGTGACTATCCATTTCTGCTGAGTTGGGACTATTTGCTATACCCTCAAATGGCAGCTTGGCAGATTTTAAGACCCCAGATGCCACTCACCAATGTGCGGTGTAGAGGGCCATCTTAGCAAAATGCTAGTTGTGCCATTTGGCCTTGTTTTCCCCTGAGAGCATAGTCCCCCGCCTCCCGCCTCAGCTACTCTGTGCTTGTAATGTTGGATTAAGATGGGAGGAGTAATCATGCTATGTTGAAGTCCAGTTATTATTGATCGTCTTTCTAATGTGTGCTGTCCCATATTTCACCCAACCAAGTTTCTATCAACTATCTAATCTAAACCGTCCCCACTTCACCCTTCCTTCCTCCCCACCCTTGCAGCCATCAAAGAGTCTTTTCTTCTATGTGTGAGTCTGTTTTTAAGTTCTTATTGTAGGGGTCTCATGCAGTATTTGTCCGTTTGTTGCTGACTACTTTCACTCAGCATGATGTCCTCCAATTGAAACCAGGTTATGAGATGTTTCCTAAAATCATCGTTGTTCTTTATCATTGCACAGTGTTCCATTGAGTGTATACACCATAGTTGACCTATCATTCCTCTGTTGCTGGGCATCTAGATTGATTCCATCTTTTGCTATTGTGGACTGTACTGTGATGAAAATTCGTGTCATGAATCAGTTGATGTGGATGGCCTGGATTCTGTAGGATCATTTCAAGCAGTGGAATTGCTGGGTCGAGTGGTATGTCTAGATACAGCTTTTTAAGGAAGCGCCAGATTGCTTTCCAAAGAGGTTGCACCATTTTGCAATCCCACCAACAGTGTAGGAGAGTGTCAATTTCTCCACATCCTCTCTAGCATTTGTGATTTTGTGTTTCTTGGATCATGGCCAACCTTGTTGGGGTGAGATGGTATCTCATTGTAGTTTTGATTTGAATTACTTTAATAGCTAATGATCATGAGCATGTCTGCATGTGTTTTCTGGCTGCCTGGATCTCCTCTTTAGAGAAGTGTCTGTCCATCTCCTTTGCCCATTGCTTAATTGGATGACTTATTATTCTTTTGTAGTTTTCGAGGCTAGAAGTCTGAGTTCAGGGTATAGCTCAGAGAGAGGCCTTCTCTCTGTCTCTTCTGGGGAAACATCCTTCTCATCAATCTTCTAGTCTAGGAGCTTCTCGCAGGGAACCCAGGTACAAAGGACAGTTCTCCCAGTGCTACTTGTTTGCTGGTAAGATGTTTCCCATCTCTCTGCTCATTTCTCTTTTATATCTCAAAAAAGTTTGACTCCAGATACAACCTAATCTTGCAGACTGAATCCTGACTCATTAACGTAACTAACTGCCTCTAATCTTGTCTCATTAACATAATAAAAGCAGAATTTACAATACATTGGAAAACCACATCAGATGACAAAATGACAGACAATCACACAATATTGGATATCATGGCCTAGTCACATTGGCACACATTTTGGGAGGCCATATTTCAATCCATAACAAAGAATACCTTAAGAAAAGCCAGAGGATATAAATATGTTATGTTTATAGAAGAACAGAGATTAGAATTACATCAGATTTATTGATTAAAAAAATGCAAACTAGAAGATAGTGGAATGATATCTTTGAAGTACTGAAAGAGAAAAAAAAGACTGTTAACCTAGAATTCCATAACTCATTGCCACTGAATCAGTTCTGACTCATAAAGATGTTACACTAGCCTTATAGGACAAAGTAGAACTGCCCCACAGGGTTTCCAAGGCTATAATCTTTAAGAAAGCCTACAGCCACATTTTTCTCCAGAGGAAGAGATGTGGGGTTTGAACTCCCAATCTTTCAGTTAGCAGCTGAGTACTTACCTACTATGTCACCAGGATTCCTGTGGGTTTCTATAGGTAGTGAGAATACTTTTCTAAAACATCAGTGGATTTAAAAAGAGTTGGGGGAAAGAGAAAGTTTTTTTTTTTTTTTTTAATTTTAGACAAAGAGAAGCTGAAAGAATGCCTTAATAGCAGCTTTTCACTACAATCATAAAAAAATATTCTTCAGACAGAAGAAAAATATCTGATATGGCAGAGCTTGGCAAACAATGTACCATAGCCCAAAGCTGCTTTACATACTGTTTTGTATAGGACATGACATATGATAGTTTTTATATTCTTAAAAGGATTAAAGAAAAAGCAAAGAAGAATATGCTACAGAGATTTTATGCGACTCATCAAGCCTAAACTATTTATAAAAAAGTCTTCTGATTTTTATCTAAAGAGATCAAAAATTCTATAAATGTAAACATACGGATAGTTTTATTATTTACATTTACTAATATATAGTTGAGTTTTTAAAGGTATACAGTTCCCTAAAACCCAAACTAAGCCCACTGCCGTTGAGTTGATTCTGATTCATAGTGACACTATAGGTCAGAGAAGAACTGCTTTATAGAGTTTCCAAGGACCACCTGGTAGATTTGAACTGCTGACCTTTTGATTAGCAGATGTAGCACTTAACCATTGCACCATCAAGCCAAGCTGGCCAAGTGCCATCGAGTAGGATCTGACTCATTGCACCATTAGTTCCTGATTTATAACAGAAATTTGTTCCAATAAGTCCATTTTAAGTTACTTCTGACTGGAACTGAATACTAGTATTTTTTTTTTTTTTTAGTTTGTATTATCACTGCCTTTTATTATCAATAGACAGTCTTCAAACATCAGTGAGTGAGCATCTGAGAATAACAACACCAATGAATTAGTGCTGTAACATCATACACAGTACATAAAGATATTTAAAAAACAATAATTTAAGTGCAATTTGTTACTTGAGTATGCCATGTCAGCTACGTGTAACAACAAAATATGAAATTTATGTCAAATGTATAATATTTACAAGTCAAATGTATAATATATAGTAAAAGTATAATACAAATAAAAAGTCAAGAGAAGAATACCGGGGTATGCACATCACAACTTATTAAATAATACAGTTTATATATATATATGCAATTTATTACATATCAAATAAAGGTGTTAGAAACACTAGAAAACATTGAATGTGCTTTATTGGGAAGTAAAACTCAAGAACACACCTAAGGTTCTGTAATACCAAATCAGATGTAAATTTATAACCTAGATTAAACAAACTTATCATACTCATCAAAAAAAAAAAAACATGATATTCTGTGGATGCATAGAGTAATAGACATAGTGTGCTTAGTGTTATCTAGTCCTTGATTCAGACCTTAGCCTGATACCTTAAATCTTGTATGTCTAATATTTCTGCATTCTTTATATTAATCAATAATATATATAACATTCTTTCTGTAGGTAGGTGTTTGAAGCTTGAGTGTTGTGTCCGTGGGATGCAAAAGGGGCAACACGGCACCCATTTAGGTTTAGTAGATATTTGCTTCTTTAACTATTTGTGAATGATAGAGTCTGTGCTTGTGTTCTATTGTAGGATTTATAACTAAGACGCTATGTGGCAGAATTTCAGTAAATGCCAATTTAATTAAATCTTAAATTACAACAATTAGGGTTTGAAATAACTGCAGGAAAAGCAGAGTGACAGAGAGTATGGAGAACATCACACATAACAGGGGAGAATAGGAACAAGAAATAACAAGTATCTTAGAGCAAAGATCATTTGCAAATGATGCTTCTGTTCTTTTGGGTTGAATGATTAGGAGGCTAGAAGCTAGATTTTCATCGGAGTCAGGATTTTCATAAAAATGTGATACTTTTTTTATTACTTTAGATGTGCAAAGCTTCAGTATCAGAAAGAATAAAAGTTAGAAATTAAAATGTACTGCTGGAAATCTATGCCTTAAAGTCAAGTAATAAATAAACCCCTCAATCCCAAATGCAATGCAGTTAAGTCAGTTTCAATTAATAGTTGTACCCCACTGGACGGCACACAACCTTCCCAAAGTGCTTCCCCAACTGTAATTGTGACGAAGGTGGGCTGCTGCATCCTTTGCCTTCAGAGTCACTGGTAGGTTCAAATCACAACCTTTTGGAGAACAGCCAAGTGTTTAATCACTCAGCCACTGGGGCTCCATAAGCAATAACAAACAGACTTAACACATTAAAGAACCTGTTTTGAAATTACAACAATACTCATTTAAGTAGTTGCATACTAATATCAAGGAGCCCTGGGTGGTGCAGTGATTAAGATCTTGACTGCTAACCAAAAAGATAGGTAGTTTGAGTCAAGCAGATGGGCTTTGGAAAACCTATGGTGCAGTTCTACTCTGTCCTGTCAGATAGCTAAGAGCCAGAATGGATACTATGGCAACTAGTTTGTTTGTTTCTGTTTACATTAATATCCTTAACTGAATTTTCTGACTCTATTGCCTTTTATGGGGAGTGGAGAGGGTAAGGGAGAGAATATAAAACATCATAGCTGAAAGTTACAAGATATTTTAAATTCTATATGTTCTCACTAAAGATGGTGAATCAATTTAATATCTGGTTTAAACATGATTTCTGATTCTCTATCTGCAGAACATCAACTATTTGTTATGTAATACAGAAAATATAAAAACCATGTCCTCATAGAAAGGAATTCTAACAGAGTAACCTGGGACAGAACCTGCTGTCTAGATGACATTCACAATATATCTGAAATTAAAATGTTCATTTGCAATCTTAGATGTGTAGTTTTGACTAACAGTATAGAAAAAAACAGAAAATTCTAAGCAGTATAAAATGTCTCAACCAAATAAACATATGAATTGTAAGAATAAGAAATCACCCATATTTTTCCTTTGTTTATAATAGCAGTGAAATACATAGAAAGGCAATTCAATTTGTTTAACACAGGTTTTATATTGTTTGACTATTTGTAGAGTTGAAAACTTGTATATTATTAAATATTCAAAGACAAAAATGGAAGCAATCATATTTTTTACAGCAGATAGCGTAGAATTCCCTCATAGGGTTTACATGGTGCCACGCAGGGGAAGGGATTGAAGAGTACAAACCATCAGTCCTGCCCAAGGGTCACTAGCCAAGCCAAGCCAAGTGCCGTGGAGTCGGATCCGACTCATGGCGACCCTAGGGCCATTAGCTGTAATTATATAGGTTGCTATAGGGTCGCTATGAGTTGAAACTGACTCTACCGGCCCCTAACAACAACAACAATAGATGTAGATAGCCAGAATTGTTTAGTCACAGACACCTTACATGGATGCTTCTGATGTTTTTACCCAACAATCAAAACTCTAACAACAGTGACAACTTTGGTATGCAGAGTAATTGAGGCCAGGGGTAATGAAAAGCTTTGCAGCTGTGTTCACCAGTGAATTGTTGTCCTTTAAAATTATAGTTTGCTGAGTAATAAAGGCATTTTCCACATAGCACTTTCTGGATAACTGTAGTACAGCAATGTACCTGGTTTAGGAGTGAATTCATTAACATTCTTTCTCTTTTCAGATTTTTTAGCCATAGCTTGTTTAAGAACAGAAACCATATTTAGAATAAAATTTCCTTGGTAATTCCTCCTAGGTAGGAAAGCCTGGTGGTATTGTGCTTACGAGCTACATCTGTTAGGCGAAAGGTTCACGGTTGAAATCGGCCAAGAGCTCCTTAGAAACTCCATGGGGTAGTTCTACTCTGTTCTATAGGGTTGCTATAAGCTGGAATTGACTCAATGGCACTGGGTTTGGTTTGTGGTTTTGAATAAACTTTAACTAGAATTATTAAAACCATGGTAAGGAGAAGATGATGACATTAATTTAGAAATATAAACTACTGTCTTGCATTGGATTGTGTCCCCCTCCCCCAAATGTATGTATTAATTTTGATATGCCATGATTCCTAGAATTGTGTGATGTTCCTATATGCTGTGAACCTGTTCTCTATGATGTTAATAAGAGAGGACGGGTGATGGTTGTGTCGGTGGAGTAGGACTCACTGTGTAAAACTGTATTGTGTCTTGTGGCAATTTCTTGCGATATAAAGGAAAGAAACTAAAAGAGACACTTGGAGAACTCACACCATCAAGAAAGCAGCAGTCCTGGGAGCAGAGTGTGTCTTCTGGAAAGGACCCGAGCTCCCTGAGCAGGGAGACTTATTACACTTGAAAATTCAGGAATATGAAATTAGATATAATTATATATGCCAGCCAAGTGCCGTCAAATCAGATCCGATATATGCATTATTATAATACATATATTTAATATGTGTTATACTATGAGTCAGAATCTATTCAATGGCACTGGATTTGGTTTTTTGGTTTATACATGATAATGTGTTTTATATATAATATTTTATACGAGTGCGTACACAGACAAGCTTATGTAGGTATATGCGTACCAAAAAAAATAAAAAACAGAACAAATCCATTGTTGTCAATTTCATTAAGACTCATAGTGAGCCTTTAAGAAAGAGAGAGTAGAACTACCCCATAGAGTTTACAAGGAGGGAGTGGTAGATTACAATTGCTGATCTTTTGGTTAGCAGCTGTAGCACTTAACCACTAGACCACTAGGTTTTCCAGGTACAAGTGGAAACTCACTGCCGTTGAGTCGGGTCATACTGCTAGTGACCTTATAGGTCAGAGTAGAACTGCCCCATACCATTCCAAGGAGTGCCCGGAGGATCTGAACTGCCAATCTTCTGGTTAGCAGCCATAGCACTTAACCACAACACCACCAGAGTTTCCGAGGTAAGATCAGGGGTTAAGAAATTACGAAACAAAATTATTGATCTTATTGTTTTAAAACTCTATTCTCTTTAAACACTGTTATGGAGGAAGAAATTATAGTACAGGCTGGGGATTAAATTTGGTAACACTACTTATTTCAACTTGCATGAAAGATGAAGGAGAGGTCTCCAATGAAGAGGTTTTAAAACCCGGTTCTTGCACTTATGAACTACATGATAATGAACATACTACCTCACCTCTCTAAGCCTAAGTTTAATTGCCCACTCTTTCCCTGGAAAAGAGAATAAAAAACAAAACTGTGGCAATTACAGTACTAATCTCAGATCATTGTTGTAATCATTGAATAATACAATTATTGATAAGGACTGTGCTGACCACGATTTTTGGCACACAGTCTGACTGATCTGTAAAGAGTAAATAACTGTACTTTTGCAGTTCCCAGTGGTACAAACCATTAGCTAGCTTGGCTGCTAACTGAGAAGATACAGGTTTGAGTCCATTCAGAGGTACTTCAGAAGAAAGGTCTAGAGACCTGCTTCGGAAAATTTAGCCATTTTCCCTAAATCTATTTGATGGCCAGTGTTTTATTATTGCAACTATTTCTGAGAATGTGTAGAAGGACGGGGGCATAGATGTTTTTCTATACACACAAACGGCTGAGAGAATTTATGAATTATGAATTACTGACTAAGCTTTACTAGGGAGTTCTCCGGAGGTCCGGCTTTCAGTGGGATGATAAAATTTGAAAATAGAGAAATTTACAGGCAGAGTAAAATGATCAGATGAGCTATTAAAATATCAATTTATTGAAATCTGGTAATGCTGAGCATTTTAGAGATAGTGTAGAAGATATTTTTTGTTTGTATTTTTTTATTATTATTATCAAGGAATAATAATAGAGATGATACTGTCAGTTTTCATCTAGAAAGGTTCTAAAGTCCTAGTCTGATCACTTTCAATATTGCATGAGGTTGAGTGTGTTTTGCAGGATGAGATGTAAACCGAATATTTTTAAAATGTCCTGAGGGATGTTCATAGCTTCAGTTATTCCTAAGAAAGGCCAATCTGATAGGCCACTGAAGATCCAAAGATATTCCTGAAATATTGTAATAATCTTGGATCTGTTGGCTAGGAGTTGGAGAAGGCTATTCCAAGGGCGAGGAAGAGAGTATACTTAAGACGAAGAAGGATATTACCAGAGGTAAATATAAAACGGTAAGTTCCTTCTCCTTCACTCCCTCTCTTTTACCTTTTCCTATGTTTGCTTAGCCTCAAGTAGGAGTTACATATTTATCTAACATAGAACTTTTAACAATATTTATAAAAAATGGATTGACTGCAGTCCAACGGCATCTGTTACACTATGCAGGCACTTTTTATATTTGAAATGAACAACGTTATTGGTATAGTTTATGTACTATTTATATACAAATACACTAGGAGAAGCTTGTATTTTAATATTTAGCAATCTGGTTACATTTCATTTATATGTTCATAATTTATTTTAATCATATCATTAAATCATAAATTACCACTTTATAATTTAATTTATAATGCAAAGCTCTATGCAATTTGATAGTACTTTAAGGTAGCATTAAGATTTCTTTCCAGAATTCAGCTGCAATTTTATGTGAAGTATAATAGAAACCTAAATAGAATGTAAAATAATTTATCTAAAAAGTAACTCATATATTTTATCTACGTCTCAAATTTTGTATTAGAATACGTAATACTTTAGAAACATTTTCATTTCTTCCTAAATCAACATGATGCCCAAATCTATCAATTCACTGTCTGTTATAGATATTTTGCTACCTTCCAATAATCACTAGCAAAAACCAAAACTGTCAGATCCATATCTCTTTCATGTATTTGAGCTCTACATTAAGCACATTCACATAAAAATGCAATTTTCTGTAAAATATTTCTTTTGTATTTCCTCCAAATAAAGTTTATCTTATTAATAAATTTGTCTTTTAGTAACATAGCCCATAATTACTGCTCCAAATCTTAAGGCCTGAAAGACTAAATACATTAAAGTATGGACATATCTGTAAGGACCAATTAGAAAATGCTAAAGACGTATCTCTCACATCCTGTTCAGCACTGTCAAGTATGTAAGTATAGTTCACTGAGCATAGCCAGGGTCCAATATGCTTTTGTAAAATGAATGAACAGATATAGACTGACTTCATGATTTTCTACTAAAAGATTTATACACACTAATTTTAAAACATTTAAGACCTTAACTTTGAGAAATGGCTTTTCACTATTTTCATAAGGAATTTCTATAGCATTTAGAAGCTCATAGAGCTAAAATAACAAAATGCCTTGGACACAACTAGCTCTAAAGTAGAAATTGTGAAGTTAGTCTTTTAAAATTTGTCTCCATCTCCCATCTGCTGTCTCCTTTTTTACTTCCATCTCCTATTTATCTCACAGAGCAGCTGGTCTATTCAAACCATCAACCTTTTGGCTAGCAGCTGAGCATTTAACCACCGTACCACCAGGGCTCCCTCTTTACACCAATAGAGAGACGGATTTGCATATTCTGTATTAAGGAAAGGAAGAACAACAATGGTTAAACTTTGTCGATAAAGAACATGTCTACTTTTGTTCTCTTGTCTTATTCCCTTTACTTCTGTTCCACTAGAAATGCTGACAGCAGTTTTGATTTACCACATTTTTAATTGGTCTCCTTGGTGACATGTTCCATATGTTTATTATTCATTTAGTGAAACTTCTCTCTGAATTTAATATGATACTTGAATGTTAATTTTCCCACTCTTCTAGTCTTTAAATATGTTTTCTCCTTTTCAGAGTCATCTTCACTACAAAGAAGCTCCTTTTATAATTTTTCAGAAACTCTTTTTCCATTTTTCACACTTTTTTGCAGAATGATTTAGAAAGATTTCTCAAATAGAAAATAAGTGCAAGATCAACATGCTTAACCTGAGGGCAAAGAAATAAATCATTTGGTTTCTCTCACACATTTGAAACTATTGGAAGAATTTGTTTGCTAATAAAATACCTGAACAACTCCTTGAGAAGAAACTCTACACAATAAAGTTGTAAAATTCAACTTAACTTCATATCAAATATCAATCACTTCATCTACTTTTTTTATAATGTCTTTTTTTGAATAAAACTAAATAAAACACTTCTTTAGAAATGTTATACCTTTATACCCGTTGCCTTTGAGTTCATTCCAACTCTTAGTGACACTATAGCACAGAGTAGAACTGCCCCCATAGATTTTCCAAGACTATAATCTTTGCAAAAGCAGAATAGCACAGCTTTATCCAGGGAGAGACTAAACTTTTGGTTAGCAGCCTAGTGTATAACCACTGTACCTTTACAGAAGTTCTGGTTCTTTACTATCTTTCTTCTGATTATCTGGACATACTACAGACCATACAGAATTTGTCTATACTATTATGAGTTGGAATTGACTGTACAGCAGTGGGTTGGGTTTGGTTTGTGAAACTAAAAGGTAGTAAGAGCTTATAGAACATAAAAGTAAGCGAAGAACAAGCATTGATATCATTATCTTGATTTAGATAAATGCTATAGGTATGTGTCTGTCTATTTGAATTGCATGTGCTGATAGGCTGTGCCTTAAACTCACAGGCAGCCATGAGACTGCCAGAACTGAAACACATACATCCACTAGCATCAACCATGTCATGGGTACTACTTTCATCTGTCATTGTGCCAGACACATGAGACACTTGCACAATGATGGCAAAGCCATTATCATTATTTATAGAAAGCAAACGTTAAACTGTAAGAGATTCCCAAAGGACAACTGCTTCCTATTCCCACGTTACCTGTGCCTATTCTTACGATGCTTGGGGTGTATGACACAGCGGCTCAGGCCAGACGTGTTCACGCTGTAGTGGCCTCAGCTACTCCAGTTCTGCTTCTGCTCTGCTGGAAGCCACTGCCGGTATGTGCTCCGCTTCATTTTTGGAAACTGACAAGCCTGGCTAGGTAACCCTGTTGCAGCCTGTATCTTCTCTTCACATTAACCCTTAAGAAGGGTAATTGCAGATAAAACAGTTCTTCCTGGTGATTGTGATGCAGATATAACAATCCTTCCTTGAAGTTGTAACCGGGCCAACAGGCATGGACTGCTTGGAGGGGGCGTGGGCGTGGGGCTAGGGGTGTTGGGGGGTGGGGTAGAAGTCACCTACCCCTTATTTCCGTTCCATCTCCATATTCGCCCGGAAGGAACTCATCTTGCAATTGTTGACATGGAGCCTCAAACCTGGAACCAAGAGCCATGTCATTACCTCACACGGCTCCCCCTTCCCCCCCTCCCCCCAAGTCCTTGCCAATGTGAGGAAACTCAATAAGCTCTGTATGGGACCTTTCTCCACTCATGAGACTGACATTGGAACCGCAATGGTACAGCTGTGCCACGTGTTCGCCAACTTAATGCCGAGAGAGAAGACAAGGTGATTAAATGAAGGCATTTATTGAGTGCTGACACACAAGAAGCAAGGGGGAATCCATTCCTCCAAAGCTCCTCTGCAGGCATAGGCTAAGCCTGGAGGTTATATAGGCTGATTGAGGAGGGGCACACTGGTTAATAATTTTAGCCCAGAGTCAGGCAAGCAGTTTATTTGATGTTTCAGTAGCATTCTTTATGAGGGTCTGCATGGCTCCAGAAAGTTGGGAAGCTTGATAATCATCAAAGATCAAACTACCTAGTGATTTAGTTGATAATCTTAGAGAACTGTGGAAAGGAGATAAACAGAACAACCAAGGAACACTCCTAAGTGGAAAGAATAGTTGTTGACTTATGACTAGGACAAAGTCAATTCTTACAGTGTTTGAAAAACAAATTCTTCAAGTACTTTAACATGGCTTTTCTAACTGTTGTCTCTAGCAAAATGGAGTTTGGGTGGCCAACGGCCTACCTTTCAACTTGCCTTCTCTCTGGAACATGCTTTCACTTTAATAAAACTTTAATTTGGTAAAATTTGGCTTCCAAGAAAGTTGTGTGTGTTGGGGAAGGGAAGCCTGATTAGCCACCAATCGGCACAGCAACCTTGATAACCCATCTTCCAAACCAGAACCAGATCACTGAGGATCTAATCAGTTACAAGATCTCAACAGTAACTTCTAATTTTTCTAGGTTCATGATTTGTACATTTCATATTCCAATTGTTAATGTATGTTTTCAGCTGTTTCCTCTTGTGAGATCCTCCATACCAAAGAGCAGGACAATATAGGACCCAACTCCCTCAGCATTCCAGGAACTTACCTAACCACAAAAGGCTAGTTTCAGGAGTAACAGGAAGAAAATGTACCCGAAATAACCACCCTAGCCCCGAGCCCTGAGCTTATGCAAACCACGAATTGCCGAAATGAACCTCCCCAATGCAGAACCTTTCCCCAACCCCACCTCCCCCAGGAATGTAAGACCCCGCCTTTATATATTCTGTAATTCTCTTGTTCGGGGCTCATTCCCTCTACTCTGACAAGAGTATGGACTGAGCCCCAGTGCGCTGGAATAAAAACCTCTTGCTGTTTGCATCAAGAACCGTCTCTTGTGAGTGAATGCGGGGTGGCGTTCGCACTCAGGACCTTACACTCTCATTTTGAGTTGTACCACAAAGGCAGATGAAAGTCATGAAAGCTTAATTCCATCTTCATCATTAAGGCTGACTCTATTTTGCAAAGACAGCTCTTCCCCAGTAGTGTTTTGAAAGCCTTCCAACCTGAGGGGCTTATCTTCTGCCAGTATCTCAGACAATGTTCTGCTGCTATGCATAGGTTTTCCAGTGACCAATTTGTTCAGAAGGAGATTTCTGGATGCTTCTTCCTAGTCTGTCTTAGTTTGGCAGCTTTGCTGAATGAAACCTGTCCACCCTGACCATTTTGGTATTTCAAATACTGGTGGCATTTTTTCTAGAGTCACGACAACATGCAAGCCATCACAGTATCGCAAACTGACTGACAGTTGGTGAGCATCTTCATAATCCACTTATTTATTTAACAGCTCATATTATGTAAATTTTAAATGATAAGATTTTTAACAAACGAATACAAACAGTTAACTGAATTAAGTAAAACATGCTATTTTTTCCACCCAATTATAGCTCTTAAAGATCTAAAAGAGAAACATCTGTTAAACCAGGAACAGAGCTGGTTGCTGACTGAGAACAGCAGGAGAGCTTGCAGTTAATCATCTGTATTCCTACAAGGAGCCTCTCACCAATAGGAATTACTAAGGAGGCTTTCCTGAAGCATCGCACACTAAGCAGTCACCATGTGAATGGAAGTAAAAGTCACAGCAGGGAGAAACAGGAATTGGCACTTTAACAAAAGGAGAAGGAGTTCTTAATGGTTGCATTGGTAGCTTGGAGGTTTTCGTTAGCACCTCTTTGGAAAACATGGAATAAAACCTGCTGTAAAATAAGGTACTAGTCTTGAATAAAGCAAATAAATTAGTGAATCTACTGTATCTTAACAAGGTGTTAACTTGAATAAACAGTATGTTGAATCAAACTTATGTTTAATTTGTGTACAAGTAGCTGACAGGGAAGCGAAATGTATTATCCAGGTTACAAACAGATGTATGCGAACAGAAAATAAAACACAGTATGTCTTCTATAGTAGAACACATCTGTTTACTAAAAATTCATATTTAACCTTATTATTAAACATCAATGATGAATGTAAACATTTATGATTTCTAGAATAAAACTAGAGTTATAAAAATGGAACTAAAAGGTATTTAAATATGTTCCATGTGTCTGTTGTTGATTCTATATGGTACACTGACAGTACTGAGAATACCTATTTTTTTCTTTCCTTTCTTTTTTCCTTTTTTGTTTATTGGTTGGATTAGAAATTGCAACATCCTCTTCAGAGACAGAGTTTGCTTTAGTTTTCTCTTCAATAGGCTGAAACATCAAAATCCCTTTCAATTTCAAACATCGTATTTGACGGCACTTGGCTTTGGCTGTTTATTAACACAGCAACACTCCTTGTGAGTTCTCTTTTTCAACTTTTTACTGTTCTAACTTAATATTTAATGTCTAGAAATCAACATCAACTCAGTTTACTAAAATGAATGAACTTACTACATCAATATTTGCCAAGATTTTAAACCAAAGACATTATCAGATATATAGAACAGTAGGAAAATATTACCGTATTTACCACAAATGTGAGCATTGATTTAAAGACGTTTTACTTATAATAAGGAAAAAATCAAATCTTTAGAGTATAGACGGACAATTTTGAAATTCTCTGCATGTTTTATTCTACGGTACATAGGGTCAAGTTAGAACTGTCTCAATGCATAACTACAACAGTAAATCTTATAAAATTCCCCACATATTATCTGAAGTTATGTTTATTGTTTAATGAATCACAGCATACTTATAAATTGTTAAAATTGTCTCCCAGAAATTATTTCAACTTTTCAAAAAAGTATAGGAATTAATCCATTTTCTATTGCTGTGTTACTCTAATGTGTTTACCAACTGATCCAAAAGCAGTCATTCTGAGTGCAGCTCAGAAAGAAAGAGAATTATAAAAAAGTCCAGGCTGCTGCACAAGCTGCTGTGACATTGGAGGCATGTGATTCAGCAGATCCAATTGTGCTCAGAGTGTTAGTGGCAGATAAAGGTGCTGTTTGAAGCCTTTGTCCGGCCACTGTGGGTGAATTATAATGAAGACCATTCTGATTTTGGAGCAAACTCATGCCATCTCATGAAGGAGTAATTTGAGTTGCCCATTGTGAACTGAATTTTGTCCATGCATCGAGCCGTAAAGTTGGGGATGCACAGCACCACTCCATTATCAGATGGAAGTAGCGTATATGAGATGGGACTTGATCAGACCCTGAAGGCACAAGTAACATGAGGAAGTGGCCCAAGTGCCCGTGGAGCCTCTTTCTGCTATGCTACCCTCTGTCTTCCAGTCTTGACCTAGGGACTCATTGGAAATTCTCTACAGCCAGTTGATAGAGGGCGAAAAATATCATGCCTGGTTTACAGATGTGTCTGCACAATATTCAGTCACCTCATGAAAGTAGGCAGATGGAGTTCTGTAGCCTCACCCTGAGAAAATCCTCGATGACAGTGATAAAGGGAAATCCTTCTAGTGGGCAGAACCATGAATTGTTTGTTTTACCTTCCAGGTAGAATGACCAGAAGTATAAGTCTGTGTTGATATATAAGGTGATGCCAGTGGCTTGGCTGGATGGTCAAGAACTCAGAAAGAAATGATTGGGAAATTGGTGATAAGACGGTAAAGATTTTTATGCTCTTATACTCCCCATGGAGGCTCACTAACATGCAAGAAACACCTTCTCAAGAAAAGATAACTTTAATAATCAGATAAATTGGATGGACTGATCTTTGGGCATGCGTTAGTTTCTTTCCCTGGTGGCTCCTGCTATTGATGAATGAGTTTATGACTAAAGTGAATATGGTGGCAAGGACAAAACTTATACACGGGCTTATTAACATGATTCATAAGGTTTCCACTGAACGTCTATTTTTCTTGAATCCACAATCAACGTTCTTAGAAGAGGTAGTCAAAAAAATGAAATGACATATTTCAGTGGGCAAATCCGCTGGAAAAGATCTCTTTAAAGTGTTAAAAAGAGTAGATATCACTTCAAAGACTAAGTTGTACTTTCCATAATCTCATTTGCACGCAAAAGCTGGACAGTAAGTAAAGAAAACCAAAGAACAGTGTTAGTAAGGACTACTGAATATACCATGTACTGTGATTAAGTACTAGGGCTTCTAAACAAAAGTTTGGTGGTTCAAATCCACCATACGCTCCTTGGAAACTCTATGAGGCAGTTCTGCTAGGTCTTTCAGGGTCTCTATGAATTGGAATCAGCTTGATGACAGTGGGCTTTGGCTATAAAAATGAACAAATCTTTCTTAGGACAGGAAAAGCTAGAATGTTCCTTAAAAGTGAGAATGGTGAGACTTCACTTCATGTACTTTGAACTTATTATCAGAAGGGATCATGATGCAATGGAGAGGGAAATCATGCTCGATAAAGGATAAAAGCAAGAAAGGGTGAGACGCACGATGCAATGGGGTGACACAGTGGGTGTGACAATGAGCTAAAACATAGCAACAATTGTGAGGGTGGCGCAGGACTGAACATTGCTTTATTCTGTTGTCTACTGGATTGAACCAACTTGAAGACACCTAATAACAACATTAATGTGCACTTAAATGTATCCAGTCTAACCTGCCTACAGCTATTGCTGAGTGTCTGTTTCTCTAATGGCAAAGACAGACACTGAGTTTCAAATATGGTACCATTTTCCAAGGGGATCAGACAGCTACTTGGGGACAAATTGATTGGACTGTTTTCATCAGTGAAGGATCACTATTTCATTCTTATTAGAAGAGATATGTGTTTTGAATGTGACTCTTCGTCCCTTCCTGCAGTTCTGCCAGAACTACCAAACCGCCATCTGTGCACGTTCCGGTTGCCTTATCTGTCATCTTGCTATTCTCTACAACCCCAATTTTGACCAAGAAACTTATTTCAAAGCATAGAAAGTGTGACATTGTGTTTAGAATCATGGAATTTCTGGCTTACTGTAAATTTCCCATTAGAAGAACCTCACAGTATGATGGAACGGCTTTTTAAAGACTTGACTGTGACATCAGCTAGGTGGAAATACCTTGTGAGGCGAAAGTGATGCCTGGCAGAATGCACTATATGCTCCTTATCATATATGGTGCTCTGCCACAGTCAGAATTCATGGGCCCTGGACTCAAGGAAAGGAAACAGAAATGGCTTCTGTCACTGTTACCCTAAGTGATCCACTAGAAGTACTTACTTGCCATCTCTACAATTTTAGGCTCTGCTCATCTGAAAGTCTTGGTTCTAAACAAAGAACATGCAAAAATGCTTTCACTGAACTGGATTGAGACTTCCATGTAACCAATACGGGATCTTGAGTTAGCAGGAAACTAATGAAATTTTTGTGCTTGTTTTTTGACTATTGAGGAGAGTTGAGCTGTGGCTGCACAGTGCAGGCAAGCAGTATCATGTCTGGGGTGTGGTGGATTCTCTAGGCTTCCCCTTAATTCTCCCATGATCCATCATTAGAGTCAATACAAAACAATCATAACTCAATTTGGACAGCACTGTTAAGGTTCCAGATTTTTCAGGAATAGATGTTTGGTCCCCTACTGGTTAAGAAGCTGAAGTGCTTGCTTAGGGCAAAGCATTAATGGAATAGCAGTGGACAAGCATAGCTATAAATACCAACTCTGACCACTGTAAAAGCTATCATGCCTCTTCATTATTTTGATGAAAAATTTTGATACAAATAAATGTTAATAATGATAAATATATTGTTGTTTTTAGTTGACATCAAGTCAATTGTGACTCAGGGAAGACACATGTACAGAATACAACTGCTCCATGTGGTTTTCAAGGCTGTGACTTTTCTGAAGCAGATTGTGAGGTCTGTTGGCAGTGACATTTCTGTGGGGATGTGAACCACCAAATCTTTGCCTAGTAGTTGAGCATTTAACTATTTGCACTACCCAGTGACTCCTAATAAGCAATATAACATACATGACTCATAGAAACTCTGATAGAGTAGTGGTTAACTGCTATGGCTGCTAACCATAAGTTTGGTAGTTCATATCTACCAAGTATTCCTTAGAAACCCTTGGAGCAGTGCTACTCTGTCCTATAAGGCCACTATGACTTGGAATTTGGACTCAATGGCAATAGATTTGGTTTGTATTATATACAAGTGCATATACCATAAATATTTATTTTATATATATGTATATACCTAGGGTCGCCATGAATTGACTCGATGGCACTTGGCTTGGCATATGCATGTGTGTGTGTGTGTATGTATGTATATATATATGTTATATATACATATATATATATACACACAATATATTGTGAAGGCTATGACCCTGACACACATGTTCTACTATCTGAAAACCATACAGTATCATCTTTTTTATGTTCCAATGACTGAGTCTTGGTCTTTGTACAGACAATACATGAACACAATTAACTGTTCTGAGAATTTCTATTCCTTGCATTCAGACTACATGCAGAGTGAATAATCTGAGAAGCTGTACTATGTGAAGAACAATATGGTATCAGGAATGAAGGAAGAGTCACTAACAACCTGCACACGCAGATGACACAACTTTGCTGGCTGAAAGTGAAGAGGACGTGAAGCATTAACTGATAAAGATCAGAGACTACACCCTTCAGTATGAAGAAAAAAAAGGTCCTCACAATGGAATCAGTAAGCAATATTATTGTAAATAGAGAAAATACTGAAGTTGCCAAGGATCTCAATTTGCTTCAATCTACACCCACAAAAACAGCTATCAAGAAATCAAATGATGTGTTGCCCTGGGAAAACCTGCTGCAAAAGACCTCTTTAAAATGTTAAAAATCAAAGATGACAGTTAGATGGCCAAAGCAAGCCTGACATAAGCCATGGTGCTTTCAGTAACCTCACACACATACAAAAGCTGAATGATGAACAAGAAAGACCAAAGAAGAAGCAATCTGTTTGAATTACTGGGAGGTGAAGAATGCTGAATAGACACTGGATTGCTAAAGGAAAGAACAAATCTGTCCTGGAACAAGTAGAGCCGGAATACTTCTTAGAAGCAAGGATAGTGAGACTGCATCTCAAATACTTTGAACATCTTATCAGGAGGAACGTGTCCTGGTAAAAGCATGTTCTTCTCTTGAGGGTCATCAGAAAAGAGGAAGCTTCCCAGTGAGATGGATTGACACAGTGGCTGCAACAGTGGGCACAAACATAGCAATGATTATGAGAAAGATGCAGGATCAGGCTTTGTTTCATTTTGGTGTATATCTGGTTATTATGAATTGGAACTGACTTGACAGTACTCTGGTGACATAGTGGTTAAGTGTTACATCACTAACCTAAAGGTCGACAGTTCAAATCCATCAAGCTCTCCTTGGAAACTCTATGGAGCAGTTCTACTGTGACTTAAAGGGGTGCCATGAGTCAGAATGAAGTTGATGGCAGTGATTTGGTGTTTTTGGTGACAGCAGTTAGCAACAACATGTTTTATATATGTGTATATATGTGTGTATGTATGATATATACAGGTATATAACTACATACATGGATATGCACATGTATATAACTTTTTACTTTTTTAAAATTTTCTTTCCTCACTCCACTCATTCTCTAGTCTTCTTAAATAAGGTGTATTAATAGCAGTTCACTTTTATCTGAGTATTTAAGCTATAGGATGCCAAAAACAAAAGATGGAAAATGAATAAGCTAGGAAAAGAATGAATATCACCCAAAGACAAAAAAAAAAAAAAAAAAAAAGAAATTTGTGTTCTTTTGAGGAAAGGGTTAACATGTTTTCAGTTGTATCTGGGATGTTACATCTTGTTAGGGAAGCTCGGTGCCCAGTCCTGTCAAGTTGACTCCAACTCATGGTGACCCAAGAGGCCAGAGTAGAACTGCCCCCTAGAGTATTCCAGGAAACATATGATTTTATTCTTGCTGCTTGGAGATTTGTTTATTAGTGTGAGAAGACTTGTGTGAATGCCAAGCTGACACGGAGTAAGCTGGTAGTTTTTGTTGCATCAGCGTGTTCAGACTATGGTACATTTTTCAACATTTCTATTTCTTTTTAAAAATTTTCAGAATGTTTATATAACTACAACTTATTTTTTGTATCTCTGGGGTTCTTTGGACAGTTACTTCTCTGCTGGCAGTACATGCTGCTTGTAGACATGGCCCTACATAAAAGTTTGAAATGGAAAAAAAAAGATGTATGCTACAAATTACTGCTTTTATGGGGTATTGTACGACATACTGCTGAATCATGGTATTTTCATTTTGAAAATCATGAATTTTGAATTTTTTAAAACAATTTGGTACACATGTATACCTCTGGATGCAAAGTGTACAGTTTGTGAAATGAGTAATAAAGCAACAACCATATCACCTGCCAAAAATTCAGGCACGCTGAATGGTTCAGCATGCCCTCCATTACTGCAAACATATTTTGTCAACAAAAAATTAAAAGGAAACAGTGAGTCACAAAAGGGTTAATGTGGGGCCCCTCAGAGTTATTAACAGGAGATCCAGGGAGCAGAAAAGTAGCAGCAGTCGTTTTATAGCACATATCTTTTTACCTGTCTTCTACCTTAGCTCATGGGTATGAAACTGTGTCCCAGTCTACAACTTCTTTGCATTCTGTTGAGTGTTCTTTTAGCTTCTCGCACTCTGGAGTTAGGTGTGGGTATTTAGCTCCATGGCTGAGGGTGTTGGCTTCTGCAGAGCATACCAATGAGGTCAACAATGCAAGATACAGGTTTCAGTATGTCCCTGTGGCCTCCAGCTTGTGCTTACGAGATTCTGACTGTCCTTACTTTCCTTGACATTCACCTTCTCCTCCTTACCGTCTGCCTCGTTGAGTCCAAGCTCCAGCATCAGGCACAAAGCAACTGCGGTACAAAGATTGCTTAACTGCTGCAAAGGCTTAAGGTCAAATTCCTGTATGTACCTACATGAGTTCTTAGTAGTTCTGCTTTGGTGATTGAACCCTGACTGAAATATTGACTTTGTATCCAGAATATAAATAATAATACATTTTGTCTTAGATATCTACAAGAAAGAAATGTGATGTTATTGTTTTATATTAGATTCTCCACAGAATTCAAAATTCTGTCTTATCTTGTTGTCTGAAGGTGGAAAAGTATAATATCATGAATATTGACTGAGGCTTTGCTTATCTTTCTTGATAATAACACAGAAGCAGGAAAAATAAGAACATGTTAGTTTTTCTCTTTGAAAAATAGTAATAACATTCCACCACAGAGAGGTGCTCTCACGCTTAGTACTATGAGATTTGTAAAATGCTATAGTTCTAAAAGGTTGGTTATGTAAAATAATTTCTAACATCGCATGAAATGGGGCATTTTTGTTTAAAAATGATTGCATGCCATTAAATAAAAACAAAATATTTTGTAATTGTTATGAAACAAAAGCACACCTGTGATAAATCATCCACTCTCTATCCTATAGCCATAATATAAAGGAGCTAAAAGCCTCTAATGTGTTAATACTTGATGTATTCTGTTTTAAAACAATCTTTCCATAGCAGGATTTTGGCATTATCTTAGAATATTGTACCTGCACTGATAGCAGTTATTCATGTTTTTGTTAAGTGCTATCAAGTTGATGTCTTACTTCTAGTGACTTTGTATGACAGAGTAGAACCATCCCATCACGTTTTCTAAGCTGTAATTTCTAAGAGAGCAGCTCACCAGGTCTTTCTCCTACAGAACTGGGTGGTGGTACAAACCACCAACTTTTGGCTTAGCAGGGAGCACTTAACCGTTGTACCACCAAGACTTTTTTTTTCTTACCAAACTGCTTAAAACATTTCTTTGTAGTAATCTTTAATTTTTTATCATAAACAGTATCACATTTTGCAAGTCTCTGGTTAATTGGCCTGAAAGACTCTTTCTAAGAATCATTTTCCTTCCTTTGTTTTTGTGAGTCTTTTTTTAAGAGTAAATATGGCATTGCATTTAAGTGTTGGAGTTCACTGCCCACTTGAAATCTTGGCTCTGCACCTTGCTAACTTTGGGACCAAGAGCATGACTTTATCTCTCTGTGCCTTATCTTTGTCTTGACTGTAAATTTCAGATGACAGCAAAATACTTGCCCCCAATGAAATGAAAGGGCAGAAGGGGGCAGAGCTGGCTGACCTGGACACAGAAAATATAGGGTGGAAAGGAGGAATGCACTGTCACCGTACTGGGAAAGCAACCGGAGTTACGGAGAAGTGTCTGTGCAAGTTTTTGTGTGACAAAATGGCTTGGATTGTAAACTTTCGCTTAAAGGACAACAAAATATTAAAAAAACAAAACAAAACTACAACAACAAAAACTTGCCTCCAAGAATAGCTGTGCAGATTGGATGAGTTTATTCAGCTAGAGTCCTTTAGCCTGGCGTACAGTAAATGCCCAATAAATATCACCCAGTGTAACAACTTCATCTGTATCTGCTAATAAACTAGGAAACATATGAACCTAAATGAAAGTTATAATTAAAAAAGGAGTAAACATTTTAGACAATAAAAGGAAGATAATGTATGTTTTAAACATAGATCTCTACCTAGAAGTATCAGTAAAATAATAAAAGTAACACAAAGATGCATATAACCTTTTATATAACTAGCGGTTAAATTCTTAGCTACAACTTTGAAATGAAATTATACAGAAGGACATATTTTCCTCCATAGATTTCCCAGATTCCTTTTTGATTTTATGCAGGGCCAAGAGCTGTAGCCAAGTATTATCTGAAGAAGCACTACTTTTCAAAAAGTGAGAACAGTATGTAATTACCTCTGCGTGATATTTCTTTAGTAATTGCAGAAAAATTGATAAAAAGAAAAAAATCTTGACTACTAGGAAAGCACAGTATTGATTGCAATTTACTATACTACAAGAAAAAGTGATTTTCTCTCAAGTTTTAGTATTAGTACTTACTTGATTTATTTTATGCCAAATACAGATCTTTTCATATCAGTAACTCAAAGTCTTCATAGAAAAACTACGTGATTACTAATCCTCAAGATTGGCTCTATTTATTTTTTGAAAGTATTTGCCTGCTCATTATCTTTCCGCGGAGCTATTCTCTTGAAATTACATTTCCTATAACTGGGTATTTTATTAGTGTTCATTCTAGCAATATCTTTCTTTAGCGCTGAAACTTTGCAACTTTCTGAACACTTTTCTTTTTAGAAAGGGAAGTAGGGAGATTATGGAACCTTCTTTGACTTCCGAAACTCTTAACAACACATATTCTTATACACTCACAGGTACTATACAACTAACAAATTCGTGAACAAGTTCGTTCCAGTGCTGTTTCAAATCTTGTCATTTTTTTTCCTTATTTTGACATTTAGCCTTCTTTAAAGAGACTTAATTAACCCTTTATTCCGGAGTGCAGCTGTAGTCTGTACTATTTTTAATTGGAGATGCATTGTTTGGACACTGTATTCAGTTTTGTTAAATTATTTACATTTTTCATCTCTTCCCTGTATTGATCTCAGAAAAATGTGTGTATCTGCAGTTCATTTGTCACTGAAAGTTATCCCAAGTGTAGCAGCATGCAATCTACTTATCTCTAATTATAAGTTATTTCACCTAACCCCAAACACACTTTTCTCACTGATTATAGGATTTTGGATTTATTACACACTTCAAAACTGTTAATAACCAGAGTGTCAGAGTGAAAGAGTGCAATAAGTCTCAATTAGCTTGCAGAGGGAAGTGGATTTTTTTTTTTTTTTTCAATGAGGCAGACTTGGTGAGAGAAAACACTAGTTTAACTCTGATGGGAAACCTTGGCATGGTAGTCTTTAACTATTGGAAAGGAAGAAGTACAATGAGCAGTATAGCCAGCCAGCCAGGACTGGGGCAGCCATGCATTCTTCCTCTAAAATCTAGTCGTGACTCAATTCCATGGCAGAATCAGGTCATCCAAGCTAGTTTTCTGTATGAGAACAAAAGTAAAACTTAAGACAGTGTAAAGTAATGTTAATTTATCAAGGACCACACATCAAGTATATTAGCTTATAAACAATGCATTCTATTGTAAAATGACTTCATAACATTTCTCCAAAAGTCTATTTGCACACTCAACAGAAATATATTCGTTCCTGGGAGGAGCATGGATGACAAGCGGGCACAGTAAAGTGAAACAGTGGAAGTTTCGAACTGCTCAAGCAGAAAAGGTAACTAACGACACATAGAAATAATGTTATTCAAATTCTTGTTCAATCAGAAGTTCTTTTTCCATCACACTTTTTTCTGAAGTACATTTTCTTAAAACAAAAGCACTTTTGTTTTTGTCACTAGATATTGTCAAATCTATTTTCAGTGTACAGTGGTTTCACGTGACTGAGTAAAACTGCCCCAAAGGGTTTCCTGGGCTGTAATCTATATGGCAGTGGATTATCAGTCTTTTGCACATAGAGCTGCTGGGTGAATTCCAACCACCCAACTTTCATTTAGCAGCTGACACCTTAATGGTTACACTTCTTGGGATCTAGAAGTTATTTTCGAGAGTGCTGAAGAAATATAAAAAAAATCTAAAAACAACTCAAATCCACTGGTGGCAAGTAATTTTGAATCATAGCAACCATATAAGACAGCATAGAACTGCCCTGTGTGGTTTCCAAGGAGCAGCTCATGGATTTGAACTGCCAACTTTTGATTAGTTGCTGAACTCTTCTTAACCATAGTGTCACAAAAACTGTAGCCCAGATGTAGGGGATACTTATATATAATAAGAAGGTAGTGAAAGATTTATAGGAGAGTGATATTCAGCCCATCAGGTGATTTGTTAATTGAAACCTGAAATTAAAAAAAAATAAAGTACCCTAAAACATAGGGAGCAGTATCGCGTCACTTATTTTCTTTAGATACTTTTTCTTTTCCTTTCTCATTCTTAGTGGAAGAGAATCCTCTCAGTACAATAACTCATTAAAGTTATATTATGAGAGACTGCAAGTCAAAACAAATAAAGCTGATTTCAAGATGCTCCACTCTGGACAAACTAATGGAAGTTTAATTGTTCCTATGGAGGATTATAAAAGCGTATTCTGTTTTTCTCCCAGCATGCAGTGAACAGTTGAAGGCTCCATGGTTGTATTCTAGCAGTGTAGTGCTGGAACGAAGTTGTGACTGCTCAGTCGGGTTTGAAAACTCTGTCGGTAACATGAGAAGTGATTGTCCTTGTTGTCTGCTTTTGAGCCCATTCCAACTCATAGTCACCCTGTAGGCTAGAGTAGAACTTCTCCATAGGATTAGTGTAGCTGAAGTCCTTGCAGGAGCAGATTGCCAGGTCTTTTCTCCCACAGACCTGCTGGTGGATTCGAATTGCCAATGTTTTAGGTAGCAGCCCACTGCTTAACTATTGCACTACCAATGAAACCAAACGCAAACCTACTGCCGCTGAGTCTATTCCAACACATGGTGACCCCATAGGTCAGGGTAGAACTGCCCTATAGAGTTACCAAGAATTTCTTGGCAGATTTGATCTGCTGACCTTTTGGTTAGCAGACATCACATTTAACCACTATACCACCGGGGCTTCCAGGGTTCTTTTTATAAGAGGATGCCCAAGCCTAAAGGACAAAAACAACAACAACAAAAAACTCAGAAATCCATGAGACTGGCTCTGTATACTGTATAGACTAAAATGCAAATAAAAGGCTACTTATATGACCTAGGTCTTTAATGATGAATAATAATATCCTTTCAACTGAGTAAAACATGGGATAGTAGCTCTCCTTAGAGGGTAAGCCTGAAAGAGAATTTCTTTTAGAACTAAAGTAGCAGCTGAAACAATTACTATCTTTTAGACAGGACTTGTAAGTTGACTTATAGCTTCAGGCAATTCTGTGTGACCATAGCTTGTGTTTCCTGGTGGTGACAGATCACCACTGCCATTGCCCTTTGTCCCAGGAACTGAGAATTGGTGCTTCCGTAACATTCCACTGCTGCCAGAGACTGCACCAGGTGTCTTACAGTTAGTTCAAGGCAGTCTCTACTCCCGAGTCATCAGTGTAATACTGTGGGACCTCACTGAACTTGAAACCTCCTCTCTGTCATTTGCAGAGTACGTCATACCTGTATATTTCAACTGAAGTTTTTTAGGGGATAATGAAAGAGGAAAGATGAGGGACTTTTTCCAACAGTAGCATGTGGAGTTTGCACACGTAACTATGACTTCTGTGGAAACCACAGTGTTTCTATATAAAGTACACATACTAGGAAAGAGCTTGCAAAATAATCAATTAGTTATTTAGTTCAAATAAAAGGGGACTTATTTTTACTTTCCAGTATCCATTCTAATCCTCACTCTTCCTACCTTATTGCCAAGTTTTTGATAATTTTCCTTAACCAATGATACCACATTTATTTTGATATGATCAGGTAAATCACCTTAATCAGTTTAAAGAAATGATAAAAATAATGATGGACAACAAAGAATAAAAGGTACACATTTTATGTACTCAGAGTATACAGTATAATTAGTGAGAAATATAAAAACTATAAATATTTAGTTATAAATTTATATGGGTGATGAATGAGAGTACAGAGGACTATGAACTCTTCACCAAGGAAAACTAAGCTTAGGGGAGCTTTTCAGGAAGTTTGAGAGAAGTCAGAATTCAACCTTTGATGTGGAGATAGAGGTGGGGAGTCGGGCATTTCAGGTGCATGATGTAGCTTGGTCAAATATTCCAGGGTTAGACTGAACATAGGTTTTTGAGCAAACAAAACAAACAATACTGTGGAAGAATAATTTGTTGAGATGACAAGACATTAAGTGAAATAGACAATATTACACTGATGCTATGACAAATTGATGTCTAGTTGAATGCCAGGCACTGTTCAAGGTACTATTTAGTTCAATTTTTAAAGCAATTTTATGAAGTAAATACATGTGAGCATCTGAACACTGCTACTCAAAGAAGGAAATGCCTTGCATAATTCACACAGATAATGAATGATAGTTTAGATTTAAATCCAGTCACTTTTACTCCACAACCGTTGTTTATAACCACTATGTTAAATTTGACCCTACAGCCGAGGAAGAATCATGCAATACTTATAGGTCAAATAAAGGATTTTGCTCTGTCCCTTAAGAGACCTAGCTTTCAAAGAGCAAACTAGATAGATATGATTTTTAAAACTGCTGCTACTTTTAAAGCATGCTGAACTGAATGAAGAGTAGAAAGTACACGTAAGTGAAGCCAAGTAGGAGGAATCTGTAAAACCACAGACGAGACACAGTGGTGCTCAGCTTAGCGTAATCGTGATACTGACACAGGTAACAAGAATAATTTTGAAAGATGTTTAGAAAGTGTCTTTGACAGGTCTCAGCGGTTAGTTGTATGTAAGACTGAGAGAGTCGAAGCATTAAGTGTTACTCCTAGGCTATTGTCTTATGCATCTGATGACTTAATAAAAAGGAATAGTGAAGGGACGACAGTGAAACATAGTGAAGAATAAATGATGGATTTAGTTTAGGAGTGATTAACTTAGAGTTGACTTTGATTTATCCCCATGGAGATGTTCTTTAAGCAATCGGCAGTAGTGTCTGTGTCTCCCCGGAGCTATAAATTTTCCTGAGATTTCATTTAAAGCAATTGATATGGATCAGAATATGATGAGACAGAATGCAAAATAGAAAAATAAAATGGAGTCTGGGGCCAAGCTCTGACATTTAACAGCTAGGTGGAAGAGTTAAGTTCTCAGCAAAGTATTGCGCAAAGGATGAAAAATAAGACAAAGAGGACTACAAAGAAGGGTATAGCCAGAAACTCAGACTCGAAGTATGTCAAGAAATCCAAGGTCCAGATTAATTTAAAAGAGAGGCTACAGTGTTGAAAGTTGTTCGTAGAGAAAGAAGTTGCAAAAATAAATTATTTATCACAGCTTTGGAAAATGCCAGTTATTACAAATTATTGCTAATATATAAAATTAAGATCCTAAGAAATGGCAAAATTTGACTAATGACCTAGAGTTTTAATTCTGGCCTGGTATAGTACTCTGAAATCATTCTATCCAACTGACTTACTGATTCAATATAGCTTAGATCTGTGCCTCAACAGACTGGGGAATGAAAATTCTGCAATTATTTCTCTGAACTTTGTATTAGCCATTCTAACAATTACTTCATAATAATAATTAGACAACTCAAATACTGAACAACAAATGGTTTATATTTAGAAAATGTATAATTGGCAAGTTACAAAAACAAAAATCAATTACATACTTTAAATTATGTGCTTATAAACCATGGAAAAATAACTGACCAGTTTACCAGGTCATAGATTACTAAACCAAGTAATTTAACTATATGAACCACAGATTAATGTAATTTTATGGTATCTTTTATTGCCCCATTTCTGATTGTTTATCGGGAGTATTAATATGGTTGTTTTAGTTATCTGGTGTTGCTGCAATAGAAATATCACATGTGGGTATCTTTAACAACAACAAAAAAATTTATCTGTCACAGTCCAGTAGTCTACAAGTTCAAATTCAGGGTGACATATCCAAAGGAACACTTCCTCTGTTGGCTCTAGATGAAGGTCCTTGTTGTTTGTCAGTCTTATCTTGTACTGGGAGCTGCTGAGGCATTAGGGACCCGTTTCAAAGGCTGTCCTCTGCTTCCTTCTCCTGGCACTGCTTCTTGATAGTATGAGGTCCCCAATTCTCTGTCTCCTTCTATTTCTTTGTATCCCAAGAGATTGCCTCAAGGTACAGTATAGTCTTACACATGGAGTCCTGCCCCACCAACATAACTGCCATTCATCCTTCCTTCTTAACATCACAGAGGAAGAATTTACAACATATAGGAACATCATACAATACCAGGAATCACAGCCTAGCCAAACTGCTGCACACATTTTTGGGGGACACAATTGAACGCACGACAATGGTATTGAAGACATTTGCTTGGAAACAGGCCCGATCTCCCCAAAGTTGTCAGACAATACTGAACAGTTTAACATACTCGAGGCCTTTCTTGATAGGAGGGAATATGTAGTCTTACCCAAAAGGAGCTTCCTAAAGCTAGCCTGGAATAATAAGCTAAAAATATATTTTAATTTGACAATTAAATTTTTAAAAAACCTAGCTAGTTTACTCAAAATAATCCAAAGAATTGGTAAACCAACACACATTATTCCTTGATTTCATCAGTAGAGCTACTATAGCAGAAATATCACAAGTGTGTGGTTCTAGTGAACAGAAATTTATTTTCACACAGTTTAGGAGGCTAGAAGTCTGAATTCAGGGTACCTGCACTAGGAAAAAGCTCTATTTATCCTCATCTTCTCTAGAGAAGAATTCTCATCTCAGCTTCTCTAGCGTTGCTGGTGTGCCTTAGAGAGCTCCAAAGGACATCTATTTTTCCCACTGTGTGCTGCTTCTGTGTGCCTAATTTACTCTTTATATCTCAGAACTCAGTAGGTTTAAAACTCACCCTGCTCTAAGAAGGCTGCTTTAACAAAGAAAACCCTGTTCCAAACTGGGTTACATCTGCAGGTATAACCCCATTGCTATCCAGTCAATTCTGATTTATAGTGACACTCACAGGTGAGAACAGAACCATCCCACAGGGTTCAAGGCTGTAATCTTTGTGGAAATAGATAGACTGCCAATATATTTCTTCTGCAGAATAGCTGAATTTGAATTGCTGACCTTTCAGCTAGCAGCTTAAAACACTGAATGCCAATATATATTTAGGTACAAAATTCAATTCACAATACAGATAAATATTATATGTTAAAAATTCTAACAGTATTTCAACAATGACATGTGTGATATGTGACATTCTGGAATGTGAAACTTATTACTTCAGTAATAAAATTGCATTGTATGGACAGTAAGCAGATCTCAATTTCAGATTTAATATGATGGATAATTCTCTTCCTGAAATACCAAAGTAGTAAAGCTTTACTTACAGACTGGTTATTGGTGCAAATTGCTCATTCCCTGTTCCATTAAAGTACTTTAAATGTGATCTATGGTATAATATTGTCTGTCATTTTGTCAACTACCATTACTATTTGTTCATTAATTTTTAATCCAAATGTCATCACCATTTGGTTGTGTGTAGTTTTAGTGCTTGTGATTCAGAATAAACTGCTGTATATTTTGAGTGCTGATTGCCTATAAATATTGAAATGAGATTTAAATTTAAAACATTTAATTATTATTATACATCAGACTAAACCATCGTGAACACTAATATAAGCAAGAGATAAGTCTAGTTTCTAATGGAAACCTGATGGTGCAGTGGTCAAGAGCCTGGCTGCTAACTAAGTAATCAGCATTTCAAATCCAACAGTAATTCCCTGAAAACTCTATGGGGCAGTTCTACTTGGTCCCATTGGGTCATTATAAGCTGGAATCAACACAACAACAAACAAGTTATTGTTTTTTGTTTTTTCTTCAAGGCTTCTGTTTACTCTGGCTAGTTGAGTATATACTGTATATCTTCTCCTTCCCAAAATCCTAGAGAAATATCAGTAAAGGAATAAAATAGTCATAAATCTATAAGGAAAAGACAAGAAGATGTGCTGTTGTGTGCTATTCAGTCTGTACTGGAAAGGAGCCATATTTGGGCCCATTGCAAAGAAAAGTGATCCAAAAGAATCTAGAAATTACAAAAAAAAATCATTTATATCACAGGCAAGTAAAATTTTGCTAAAGATCATTCGAACTGGTTGCAGGAGTACTTTGACAGGGAGCTGTCTGAGATTTAAGCCAGATTCAGAAGTTGTAGATGAAGAGATGTCATCGATGATGCCAGACGGATTTTGGTTGAAAGTGGAGAAAACATGAAAGATATTTACCTGAGTTTTACTGACAATGCAAAGACATCATACTGTGCGTATCGTAACAAATTATAGATAGCATTATTAAGAATGGAAATTCCAGAACACTTAATTGTGCTTATGAGGAATTTGTACAAAGACAAAGAGGTAGGTGTTCAAACAGAACCAGGTGCTTGCACAGTTTAAAATTAGGAAAAGTTTGTTTCAGGACTGTATCCTTTCATCAGACTTATTCAGTCTTCATGCTGGGCAATAATCTCAGCAGGTGAGCTATGTGCAGAAGAACACAGTGTCAGGGTTGGAGCAGTACTCATTAAAACAACCTGTGATATATAGATGACACAGCCTGGCTTGCTGGAAGTACAAAGGACTTGAATCGCTTTCTGATGAAGATCAAAGGCTTCAGCCTTCAATATGGATTATACCTCCCGAAGAAAACAAAAATCCTTACAACTGTACCTATAAACAACAATGATAAATGGAGAAAGATTTGAATTTATCAAGGATTTCATTTCACTTCAGTCCACAGTCAATGCCTATGGAAGGAGCAGTCAAGAAATCAAACAATGTGTTACAATGGGTGACTCTGCTGCAAAAGACCTCTTTTAAAAGTAAAAAAAGCAAAGATATCATTTTGAGGACAGTTTTGTTTCTGACCCAAACAGTGATATTTTCAGTTACTTCATGTGCATGTGGAAGCTGGACAACGGAAAGGAAAATCAAGGAAGAATTGATGCTTCTGAATTTAAGGTGTTGGTAAAGAATATTGGTTATACCATGGATTGCCAGAAAAAATTAACATATTTTTCTTGGAAGAAATACAGTCAGAACACCCTTTAGAAGGGAGGATGACAAGACTTCATCTAATATCCATACTTTGGACATGTTATCAGGTGGAACCACCCCCTGCAAAAGAACATAACACTTATCAAATAAAGCATCACTGAAAAAGAAGAATGCCCTCATCAAGATGAATTAACATAGGGGCTGCAACGATAGGACCAACACAGCAACAATCGTAAGGATTATACAGGACCAGGCAGTGTTTCATTTTGCTGTACACAGAGTCACTAGGAGTTGAACTGACTGATGCCAGCTAAGACAACGGGAAGGTACAAGTAAGAAGGAATTCTACTGCCAAGTGAGGATCCTGAAGGTAGTGCATCCATCAGGACTTAGTTACTGAACAGATTATCGTTCTACAAATTTTAAATAGAATGACATTTAATTTAGGGAACTGAATGCTTACAAAGTCACTTGACAGCTACAGTCAGGCTCTCCAACAATATTATCTAAAACAGCATGCAAAACGTCTGCTCAGGTATAATACTCAAGAAAGGAAAGAACCAAGAATTAACATCCTATTGGTTCCAGTATCAAATCACTTATTTTAAATTCAATGATAAAGAAATACACTGTTTCCAGAAGTATTTTCTCTGTGACTGACTCATATAAACAAATTAGATATTTTCTGTGTTATTCCTTTTTTTCTCTCCTTTATTTAAACTTAGAATTCATGTTTTCCAGAAATTAAATCTACCGGAAACGCTAGCTGCAAAGGAACCCAGCAAATATTATTTTTGTCTTAGCCGAGTGCCGTCGAGTCGGTAGCACACAACAGGAAAGCACACTAAAAGGATGCTGAAGAAATGTTAATTCAGACACTTCATCACAAGTAAAGATCCCTAAGGAAACAACAGTATTTAAAGTAGAGGAAACACTGTCACAGGAATATGAGCAAGGACAGGCTGGCCTATCTTATAACAAGAACTAGAGCTACAGTAGCATACAATTATCAGCTTACTTGGGACAACTTGTTGTTGCCATCTAGTCTTTTCTGACTCAGAGTAATCCTGTAGGACCGAACAGAATTATCCTAAAGGGTTTGCAAGACCTCAGTCTTGATGGAAGCAGATTGCCACATCTTTCTCCCAAAGAGTGACTGGTGAGTTGAACTTCCAACATGCTGGTTAGCAGCCCAGTGCTTAACCACTGCACCACCAGGGCTCCTTTCTGAAAAACAGCACCTTCATTTAGTCCAAGTGAAAGGCTTTACTGGTCACCACTATTCAGTGCGTATCTGCTGTGATGTTCCATTCAGACGTTTTAACAATAGTTGTTATATCCATACTCTTGCGTTTGTTATTTGCTATAAAGGTGAATTTTAATCAGTCTTTGTAACACAGAGCATTTCTGTTTTGTGATGTTTGTTGTTGAGAGTCACTTGCTTCTTTTGACTTTAAGAATCAATAAGTTTATGGGCATATTCTCTCTTTTCATTCCTACTTGCACTTTGGATAATTCAATTTTGAGCTCATCTCTTTCCCGTGTTACGTCACCAAACACAGTCAACTGTTAATAACAATCAACATACAACAGTGTTCCAATCATTTGTTCTAAAGCTACAACATTGTTAGGTACAGGTGCTGCTTTTAATGTTACTACATATTTTGCATCTCCAGTATGTACATTGCCATCTTTCTGGGCTCTGATAAGTTTTCTCAGTGAGACTGGCTGATCTTTAAATAGTTTTCACCTATGTTAGGTTTTTATTATAGTAGCATAGCACTTTTGGCAACAATTTTTTCATCCTCCGGATAAGTTATGTTGTACTGCGATGTAACCTCAAATTCTTAGTGTCTGAGTGCTTCAGGAACCTTAACACCATACTGCCTAAAAGCCCTTTCTGGAAAGCATCTTTAGATGCCAATTGTAGGCATCTAAAGAAGATCAAGGATTCACTGGATGGTGAAAACAGTAACACATGCAGGTGGTAACCAAAGGATGGCAGTTTGAGTCTATCCAGAGTGCCTCAGAAGAAAAGCCTGGCAATCTACTTCAGAAAAATTCAATCATTAAAACAGGCTGTAGAAAACAGTTCTGCTCTGACATACATGGAGACGTCATCAGTCGGTTAACTTCACAGTTACTGGGGTTTTCACGGATATCAGACAGAATTATAAGCATTTTCTCTGGACTCTTTCAGTGCTTTGGTGTCCTGTCTCTAGCAGTGAGTGGGTTTAACTCCAGCTAGGTGGCTCCAGTTCCATGGTGTTAGCTAACCTTGTGAAGCTATAAAAGGATCCCAGGTGGCGCAGTGGTTAAAGTACTTGGCTGCTAACCAAAAGGGTGGGCATCTGAGCCAGCCAGCTGTTCTGCAGGAGAAAGATGTGGCAGTCTGATTCTGTAAAGATTACAGCCTTGGAGAGCCTATGTGTTACAGGGTTACTGTCAGTTGGAATCAGATACATGGCAGTGGGATTTGGGTTTCAGCGACTCTGTAATATCTCTTCCTTTTACTCGTACGTCTTCAGGCCTCTTTGCTAGTCTGTAAGGGCACTTATATTTAAGTTCCCTAAACCGGTGGACCACATTTGTAAGTAGTCCTTTAATTGAAGTATCTTCATTTGAACTAAGTTAGTTCCATTCTGTTTCCTACAAGAGGCTGGACTGATTCAGAAACTTTTGGCCTTGTAGACAATCAGGGACCTAGGCTGATGGAGTCCCTAACTCAGCACACGCTTCCACGGTCATCACGGCAGGGGAAAAGGGTATGGGAAGTAATTCGCCTGCTGTTACAGTTCCCTCCTGGAATTTATATACTCCTGCTCGTATTTACCTGGCTAAGATAAAGCATACAACCATACCTCTCTTCAGAGGGAGAAGAAAAATATAATCTCACAATTTTCATGGCGAAGGTGAAATAGAACACTTAAGAACCTAGTTTATGACTGTGACTCTCTATACCTTGGTCAAAGAACTAGGGCACAAAAGTGTACAATAGGTTGAAAAATGACCTACTGGTAAGATACAATTGCATATGCGTGATGGGCTTCCATAGAAACATCTACTGAGATCAGGCTGGTATAGACTGCTTACATCAAGCCAAATTTGTATAATACCCTTCTTAAGGTTGAAAAGGAGGCAAAAAAAAACCTAAATCTGGAAGGAGAATATAGGATAATATCTGCATTTTATGATATTTTTCATAATGTAATGTTTTCATTCTGTGCACAGCATCCCTGCTGGCAGATTGGTTAAGTATCTGGCTGTTAAAAGATAAGCAGTTCAAATCTACCGGTTGCTCCCTGGAAACCTTACAGTGCAACTCTACTCTGTCCCATAAAATCGCTTTGAACTAATATTGACTTGACAGCGATTTTTCTTTTTTGTAATTCTGAGTATAGGAGCCCTGGTGTCTAATCTGAAACGTCAGTGGTTCAAACTCATCAAGAACTTTGTGGGAGAATCATTTTGACAGTTGGCTTCCATGAAGGTTATCGGCTTGAAAACCACATTGGGCCATTTCTATTCTGTCCAATGTGTCAGTCTGAGTTGGAATAGACTTGAGAGCAATGGGTTTGTGGTTTTATTTGTTTGACATCCTGAATATAAAACTTTTAGTCAGGGGAGGTCATACAACCTGTTCACATATAAATTTGGAAATAATATACATTGTGCTGATTATTTCAGTCTCTGGAATTTAGATTAATAAATCTTACAATATTCTATATTAGCCAGAGATCTTTACAAAATGGATCAAAAATTAATTATACTGATCAAGTAATTAGTTATCCCATTCAGTTGCACTGAAATAATCCCAATCTCAGAAAAAAATAAACAACACAAGACAAAACAAAACAAAACAAGGTTGCTTGTGATAAACACATTTTATAAAATGTTCCTGAATAAGAACACTTGTTTGGAAATATTTTATTTGAAGTGTATATGTAAAATGGTGCTACATATAAAGTAAGATTTGACTTTTTGCATTAAGTTAGTAAGTACGAAAAACGTTATATGAATCTGTAGAAATACAGTTGGGGTGGTAGAAACATTGCTGTAGAAATCTGTGATCACAAAAATAAATATATAATCCAAACTAAACTGACATAAAATCTCTACATGCTTTGAATATAATTAAACTTAATTATGTAATCTCACATATGTAGCTGGAGTATCATCAATCTCCATAGACACTATTTTTCCTAAGTCACAAAAACTAATTATAGTCAGTAATCTCTACTCACTGAGACTAATCACTACACTACATTAAAAATCAATCTATTATGTGGTGTCATGAAGGTCTAGTGAGTGGAGTGATTTTTTACGAACCTCAAAATTCTATGTAAATTACCTGACTACTCTGCATAGATACATGAAAATATTTTTTCAGTTTCACTGCTCTTAGCACGAAAAACTGTGGTGATACGTATTTTACTTTTGTGTTAGACGAACAATTCTGCATTAGAAAAGTTTTTATGTAAATTGCCACGGCTCAGATAAATTTTTAATTAGAATATTGGTGACGAAGCATGAAGGGACTACAGTAGGAAAATGATGGGCCAAGGCATAAGCAGCCTGAAAAAAAAAAAAAAAGATCCATCCTTCCATCAAAGACCTCTTCACTTTCCTCTAATACATTTTCAACTGGTTCTAAAATTGTGTCTATACTACACTAGACAATGTTTCAAGTTGCCTTATTTGGCTCTTTCTCATGCACTTGCATGAATCATTTCTAATACTAATGTTTTATGTTCATAGAACTCTAGAACTAAAGGACTTTGGAGATTATCTAGTCCATTAGCTTTGTAGAAACCGAAAACGGGGTTAAACGGCAAAGTCACTCCCTTAGCAGTGTGGTTACAACTCTTGCTTCCAGAAATCCCTTTATCAAACAACCAACACAAGCTTAATGTTTAAAATTACATTCATACTTAACACATTTTTCCTCCATGTAAAACGATGAGAAAATAGTCTCATCTCATCCTTCAACTAGTTTTACCAATTTTTAACTTTTTGCCACAGTTGCTTTCTTTGTCTTTATTTCTCCTTTTCCTCTTCCCCTCTTTGGCTTTTGCTGTTACACACACACAGACACGCACACACACCCCACAAATAATTTTTTAGTTGTTTTACTTAGGTAATTTGGTACTTTCCTATTTAATTATTTCTACATGTATCATCTATGAAAAAGGACATTCTCCTGTATTGCTGGTGCATCAGAAAAAGCTTCAAACCTTGTTAGCATAACATGGCCCAACACAGACAGCCCATTTTTAAATTTTTTCCTTTGTCCCAATCATATCTTCATATTTATTTAAATCCAGGAGCCAAAATTTACACATTTAATTATCGAGTCTCTTTAGCTTTCTTTAACCGTAGTATAGATTTTCCTGTCCCTTATGAAGACAGCTGGCTATCTGTTTGAAGAATAATCTTTTATTTAAATCTGATGGCTCCCATGACCCTCCCATGAGAACATTCCAGAGGCGATATTTTAATACCTTTTCAGAGTAACATTAACTTGTTTCATTATTACTAATGCACCATTTTTTTACAACATTTTTGGGATAATGTACACTAGATTTCAGTCCCTTCCTTTGTGATGGGTTTCTTAAGTTGTTCTGCTTCACCTTGTGATAGTTTGAGTAGGTGATATGAATCAAGGAATTTGTCCATGTCCTCTAGGTTTTCAAATTTGTTAAGAGCACAGTCTTTCATAGTATTCTGTTACAAAATTTTTGATTTTGGTTGGACCTGTAATGACAACTCTCCTCTCATTTCTTATTTGGATTATTTGCTTCCTTTCCTGTTTTTCCTTAGTAAGTTTAGCCAATTTTTGTCAATTTTGTTGATATTTTCAAAAAACCAGCTTTGAATCTTTTTAAAATTTTTTTCAATTGTTCTTCTGTTCTCTAATTTGTTTAGCTCTGCTCTAATCTTTATGATCTGTTTTCTTCTGGTGCCTGAGGGTTTCCTCTGTGTTCTCTATTTATTCAAGCTGTAGGGTTAGTTCTTTGGTTTGGTTTCTTTCTTCCTTCCAGATGTGTGCATTTATGGAGATAAACTGACCTCTGAGTCCTGTTTGGCTGTATCCCTTAGGTTCTGGTAGGAAGTGTTTTCATTCTCATTGCCAAAGCCAGCCAGAAATCCATAAATTTCTTTACTTCACCTTTGATTTCTTCTATAACCCATGGCTTTTTGGAAAGATGTTGTTCAGTTTCCATGAGTTCCACTTTCTATCTATGTTTTTTCTGTTATTGATTTTGACTTTTATGGCTTTATGATCTGAGAAGATGCTTTACTTTAATTCAATTGTATGGATTTTGTTGAGAATTGCTTTATGTCCTAACACATGGTCTATTCTGGAGAATGTTCCATGTGTACTGGAGAAGAAGGTATAGTTGTACGCTAACGGATAGAAAGTTCTCTGTCAATGAGGTCTGGATGGTTAATTGTGGAAATAAGGTTTTCTGCGTCTTTATTGAGCTTTTTTCTAGACGATCTGTCCAATACTGAGAGTGGAGTGTTGAAATCTCACACTACTATTGTGGAGTGATCTGTCTCCTTTTTGAGCGTAGTCAGTGTTTCTTCGATGTATGTAGGTGCTTTAATATTAGATGCATAAATATTTAATATTGTTAAGTCTTGCTTGTGTACCAAGCCTTTCAGCAATAGTGTCCATCCTTGTCCACAATGGTGGATTTTACATTAAACTCTGTTTTACCTGAGATAAGAATTGCCACATCTGCTCTTCTTTGTGTATTCTTAGCTTGATACATATTCTTCCATCCTTTAATTTTCAGTTTGTTTATATCTTTAAGTCTAAGGTGAGTTTCTTGTAGGCAACATATGGATGGGTCATGTCTTTTGATCCAAGATATCACCTGGTGTCCCTTTACTGGAGTGTTCAGTCCATTCACATTCAGTGTAATTATTGATAGATACGTGTTTAGTGCTGTCATTGTGATATGTTTATTTTTGTGTTGATGTTTTCTCTGTAGTTCTTACTAATATGTTCTGGGACATTCTTCTTTGTGAGTTGATTTTTCATCTTTTTCAAGGTTGGTTTTGTGGTTGTTGAGACTCCTGTATTGTGTTTCTTGATTTGATGTGTTGCATCTTTATTGTGCTGTGTGACTGCCACTATGATCCCCCTTAATAAACTATGTATAAACCCACTTTTAATTACTACCAGTCTTATTAACTTCCTCTCCTTCTGGAAGGACTATAACGACTGTAGTACATCCCTCTTTTTAATATGATGTCATCATAGTTTTCATGATATGATCACTGGATCATTTCTTTCAGTGTTATAGCTTTTTTGAGTTTGGAGCCTTCCTGAAATGAGTAGGTTTCTGGGTGAAGTGTCTTGCACTTGCTTCTAAAATATGAAGTTAGCAGTTTTGTTCTTCTAAACCAAGAGATTTTTTTGGTATTTCTTGTAGCTTTGGTTTGATTTTTACAAAGTCTCTGAGTTTCTGTTTATCTGCAAATGTCTTCATTTCATTTTCATATTTGAAAGATAGTTTTGCAGGATATATAATTCTTGGTTGGCAGTTCTTCTCCTTCAAGGCTTTGAATGTGTCATGCCACTCTCTCCGTGCCAGTATTGTTTCTGCTGAGAAATACGACAAAAGCCTACAGAGTTGCCTTCTGAATGTTAGCTTTGGTTGGAGTCTTGCTGCCTTTAAGAGTTTCTGCTTATGTTTCATTTTTTAAGCTTGATTGTAATATGTCTTGGAATCTTTCTTTTGAGATCTATACTGAGTGATATTCAATATGCATCTTGGATATCTATATTCTCTTCTTTCATAATTTCTGGGAAGTTTTATGTCAGCAGTTCAGCGGTAATACTCTTTGTGTTCTCCGGTGTCTCGCCCTTTTGAAGAACTCCAATTAATCATAGATTGTTCCCTTTAATACAGTCCCACATATTTTTAATGCTTCTTCATTTTTCTTGTTTCTTTTTTCTGATTTCTCTTCATAGATGCTCGAGTCAGTAGCTCTGTATTCCAAGTCAGAAAGTCTCTTTTTCATTTGTTCCATTCTGTTTCCTTGGCTTTGAATTGAAGTTTCTATTTCTTTGATTTTGTTCTTAATCTGTTGGATTCCAGAGCACTGGTGTTCCATTGGATAGAACAGCTTGCTTAATTTTTCATTTCGCTCTGCTGACTTTTGTATAAGGTCTAGGAGGGCTCTATATGCAATCCCTTTGTACTCACCTTCCAATAGTTTCAGAAAGATTTCTTCTGGGAAGTTTGTTTGCATTTTCTTTTGGGGGGCCTTCTGAAGTGATGGTGATTTCTTAAGTACTTTTTTCACCAGGATTTGTTGCTTTTGGGCCATCATGTGAGTCAAAGTGATGCTGTGAGGATGGACTGCAGTTTTTTCTCTAGGCCATCTTAAAATGAAAGGTAAAAGGTATCTGACAACTTCCAATGTCTGTCAGGTTTTCAAGTGTACAGGTCCCTCTTCCCAGCTAGCAAAGTAAGCACCTCTATATACAACCCCAGATGCTATGAACTAGTTTAAAATACAGGAAGGCTACTACCCTGCTGGCCTCTGTTTTCAGGCCCCAGCTGTAGGTGACACTGTGGAATACTGCTTTTCTACTGTAAAAGCAAGCTCTTCCAGGTAGATGCTGCCTCCCAGTCTAGGAATTAGGTCCTGCTGGGGCCTCTGTATGGGTAATCTGCCTCCCAGTGCAACAAGAAGGCACCCTACAGAAGCTCCCCTCCTGCCTCAGTACATGATACTCAATGGTGGAGGCAGAAAGGGAGGCCAAAGGTACTGAGATGCAGAGTCCAAAGCTGGGCTCTCAAAATATGGCAATTTCACCTGCTGATCCCACCAGCAGTGCATCTGAGATTAGCTACTAGTCAAGTCCCAGCTCTTCCCACTGGCTAAGACAGTGAAAAAACAGTTAAAATGGTGAGTTACCTTCAGGCCGCAAAAGCCAGCACTCACCAAGAACAGGGGTCAGTGAAAGAGGCAAAGTTTTCCATTCAGTGGTATGAAGTCCAAATTAACAGCCCTATACTGTGTCCTAGGGCTCACTAGATGTCCAGAGGACTCCATTATTTATCAGTTCAGGTCTTGGTTTCCAGAGTGATTTAGGGAGTCGTATGTCTAGTCTGCAATCTTGACTCCACCCTTACATTTCTTTATATATATTTCATTGTGATTAAGTGAAAGCTTACAGTCCAAGTCAATTTACCACATAAAGTCCCATACACACATCCTTATGCAACTCTAGCTGCTCTTCCAACCCTGTGACAGCACACTCCTACTTTCCACTCTGTACTCCCTGTATTCATTCAACCAATTCCTGTCCCCTCCTGCCTATCCTCTCATCTTGTTTCTATAGGGGAGCTGCTACAATAACCTCACATCTCATAGTAAAGTCAAATTTTTGTCTGAAGAGCTGTCTGTAGTTCTTCCAAGTCCAGGGGACTTGTTCTCATGGGACCCTCTGGGATATCAGACCACCAAGTCTGGTCTTTTAACATAATTCTAGATCTGCACCCCAATTATTTCCCACTATATCGAGGATTCTACATTGGATTGCCTATGTAGGTTGCCCAGCACCATCTAGTTCTTCTGGTCTTATGCTGGTGTGGTTTCTGGATCATTTGGCCCATTCTGTCTCTTGGGTTCACATTTTCCTCCTCTCTTTGATGTCCTTTATACTCCTCTGTTCCATTTGGATTGGAACTGATTGATTTTTCTTACATGACAGCTTGCTAGCTTTTAAGATCCCAGACTCCACTCACCAAAAGGAGATGAGAACAATTTCTTAAGAAAAAAAAAAAAACACAACTTAGTTATGCCAGTTAACCCAGATATTGCCCCCAAACCATAGTCCCCAGGTCCCTACCCCTGCTACTCTGACCTTCAAAATGTTGGGTTGTGTTTAGGAAAACTCTTACCTCTTGGTACATAGTCCAGCAGTTATGATCTCCCTTCTACTGTCATTTCCTTAATTCAATTCTTATCTAATATCTAATCTATCAATGCCCATCTTCTCCCCACATAACCAACAGAGATGATTTTCTTCTGTGTTTATTCTATTTATTGGAACATGATAATAATGCTCTCATGCAGTATTTGTCATTTTGTGACTGACTAATTTCACTCAGCATAATACCGTCCAGATGATTCTAGGTTATGAGACATTTCCCAAAATCATTGTTTTTTTTTTTTTGTTTTTTATCATTACATAGCTTTCCACTGGATGAATATACCATAGTTTGTTTATCCATTCTTCTGTTGTTGGATATGTAGGTTGAGTCCATCTTTTTGCTATTGTGGAGAGTGCCATAATGAACATTGGTGTGCACATGTCTATGTGACAGTCCTTATTTCTCTAGGGTACCTTCAAGCAGTGTGATTGCTGGATCAGATCATATTTCTATTTCTAGCTTCTTAAGAAATCACTATATCATTTTCCAGAGTGCTTGTGCCAATTTGCATTCTCAACAGCAGCTCATAAAGATTCCAGTCTTTCCACTGCCTCTCCAATATTTGTTGTTTTGTGTTTCTTGGATTAATGCCATTCTTGGTCAAGTGAGATGGTATCTCACTGTAGTTTTGATTTGGATTTCTCTAACGGCTAGTGATGATTATGAGCATTTCTTCATGTATCTGTTACCTGCTTGAATGCCTTCTTTGGTAAAATTCCTGTTAATATAGTTTGCCCATTTTTTAATTGAGTTATTTGTCTTTTTCTTGTTGAGGTTTTGAGGTGCAGTGTAGATTCTAGAGATTAGATGCCAGTCAGATTCTTGGCTGCCTATTTTTCCCCCCAGTCTGTAGGTGGTCTTTTTAATCTCTTGATAAAGTCTGTGGATGAACATTAAGTGTTTGAGTTTTAGAAGCTCCCATTTATGTATTTTCTGGCATTAGTGAATCGTTTGTAATATTTTGTGGTTTGTTAATGTTGTGTATTAGGGTTCCCAAAGTCTTACTTATTCTTTTATTCCAATATCCTTATCATTTCAGACTTTGTATTTAGGTCTTTGGTCCATTTTGATTTATTTTTTTACTTGGTGTGGGATATAGGTATTTTTTCTTTTCTTTTTCTTTTTTTTTACACAGATGGATATCCAGCTTTGCCAACAACATTTGCTGAAGAGATTCCCAGTTCATGGATTTTAGGCCTTTGTCAAGTATCAGCTGCTTATAAGTCAATAGGGTTATATTTGGGTTCCCTGTTCTGCTTCATTGATCTATGTATCTATTTCTTGTACAAGTACAAGGATGTTTTAACTACTGTGATACTGTAAAAGGTTCTAAAGTCAGGTAGTGTGAAGCCTCACATTTTCCTCTTCAGTAATGCTTTACTTGTCTGGGGTTTCTTCCTTTTCTATATGAATTTAGTGATTTGTTTCTCCACTTCATTAAAAAATTACTTTGGAGTTTGTATTAGGATTGCACTGTATCTGTAGATAACTTTGGGGGCAATAGATACTTCCATGATGTTAAGTCTTCCTATCTACTTATGTAGGTCTTTTTTGGTTTCTTGCAATAGTGTCTCATAATTTTCTTTGTGTAAGTCTTTTACATCTCTGGTTAGATTTATTCCTAAGTATTTTTATTAAGTGGTTGATTGCATTGCTTTTTTTTTTTAATGTGGAACCATCCTGCATCTCTGTTGTGAATTCTACTTGATCATATTGAATTAATTTTTTGATATGTTGTTGAATTTGATTGGCTAGAATTTTGTTGAGAATTTTTGCATGTAAGGTCATGAGAGATACTGGGCTATAATTTTCCTTTTTTGTGCAATATTTAGCTAGCTTTGGTATCAGGGTTATGCTAGCTTCATAGAATGAATTTGGGAGTATTCTCTTCTTTTCTGTACTGTGAAATGCCATTAGTAATAGTGGTGATAATTCTTCACAAAATGTTTGGTACAATTCTCTGATGAAGCCATCTGGGCTAGTACTTTTTTTTTCACTCTTCTTTCGTGATGAGTTTTCTTTTCATCATTTTTATTGTTGTTCGTTTTATGTCTACTGAGACTTGTTGATTTTGTTTCTTGTTTTGATTTGTAAGTTTGTTAATTTTTTTGTGTGGTTACCTTATGTTTACCCTTGTTGTTCTAACTTTAAACCACTTTTTGGTTTCATTGCGTCGTCTTCACTTCTCATCTGTCTGAAGGAGCTGTGAATACGTTAATTTATCCCTTTTATGGCATAATGTCATCACTTATGTACTGAGCCATTTGTTTCCCTATTTTTAGTGTGTTAGCTTTGATTTGCTTTTGTGAATTGCCTATATGTGTTGGTATGTGGATATTCTGTCCTGCTTTGTATCATGACTATATGTCAGATGTTAGTGATTTTCTGACAGAAGAATTTTCTTCAGTGTTTCATATAATTTTGGCTTTTTTTTTTTTAAATTGTCTAAACTTATTTGGAATGACCTAACTTTGCCATCTTACCATCTTATTTAAGAGACAATATTTTAGGATATATAATTTTTGGTTGGTAATTTTTTTCCTTCAGTCTTTGTACATGTCATCCCATTTCCTCCATGCCAACATCCCTTTGTTTGAAGAATCAGAGCTAATCCTCAAAGACTGTCTTTTGTAAGTTATTTTTGGTTTACATCTTGATGCATTTAGAGGTTTCTCTTTATTTTTAATTTTATTAAGTTTGATGCTGTGTCCCTGTGTCTTTTGAGATCCACCTTGTGTGAAGTTCATTGAGCATCTTAGGTAGATACCTTCTTGTCTTTCTTAATATCAGGGAAGTTTTCTATCAACATATCTTCAGTGGTTTCCTCTGTATTTTCTACCATCCCTCTCTGTTCCTGAACTCCGAGATTATTCCTCTTGACAGAGTCTCACAGAATTCTCAGTGATTGCTTATTTTTTAAATAACATTTCATCTGATTTTTCCCTCACTATACTGGTGTCAGTTGCTTTATCTTCATTGTCACAAATTATTCTATTGTCTTGATTCTACTCCTTTGATTTGTTTTCATTTGTATAAATCTGTAATTTTACTGTTTATCTGCTGAATTTCAGAGAGTTGTGGCTCAAGTATTTCTTGCAACCTGCTTAATTTTTCAGTGTGCTCTGATACAGTTTGTCTAATTTCCTTCTTAAGGTCCATGAGAGCTCTAAGTGTAATTCTTTTGTGTTCTATCTCTGATAAATGCAGGGATTTTTCTTCTCCTGGAAAGTTTTTTAATTCTCTGTTTTGGGAGTTTTCTGAAGCTGTGGTGGTATGCTTCTTTAAATGATTTGGAATAGGTTCTTGCCTCTGAGTCAACAGAAGTTTGTTTTAACTTTAGTTATTGTGTTCTGATCTGTGTATGTATATATACACACACACACACTCACACACCCAAACTCTCTCTCTCTCTCTCTCTCTCTCTCTCTCTCTCTCTCTCTCTCTCTCTCTCTCTCACACACACACACACACAGTCTTTTAAGTGTCCAAGTAGAGTAGATGAGTGCACTGTTTTGTTAACTGGGGCAGTAGAAATTTCAAAATCCTATCATCAGATGGCTAATTTTGTAGCTAGGCATGGGGGCCCCAGTATTATTTCACTTTTCTTGTATATATTCAGCCTAGGCACTCAGTCAGTTGGTACCTAAGTTGCATTGTCTGTGGGGGAATTCTGATTTGTGTTGGTTCAGGTTGCAGGTTGTGCACATTATGAAATGCAGGTTGTTTACCTGCACCCAGAAAAGTGAGTGGAAGGCAGATACAAACCTAGAGAAATAGATTGCTTCTGAATTGAACTTCCAGCTCAGTTGTACTGGCAGACTTCCCTCTTACTTTTTTCCCCAGAATTAGGCAACCAGCACACAACAGAAAATAAAGATGAGGATGGCTGGAGAGAGGAAGAGATTTTGTGCTTCAAAGAAAAGGTTTTGATTCACACAGAACTTCATGAACTTATCTTTTAGTGCTCAGATGGAAGAATGCTGCAATTCTGTAGGCACGTCTTTCTGAAGCTCAGCTTCTCCACTGAGGAGAACACTCTCCAGACATGGCTATGTTTGCAGTGCTGGTTCTAGGGTCTTATTGAGCAGTGCCGACTCCTCCTCTCCGGCTCATCTTTTCTGGGTTATTCTATACCCACACGCCTGTCTCTGTCAGCCAGCCCGTTCCTCCAGCTTCTCTCTGGTGATCAGAGCTCCAACAATGACCTATTTAATCCTTTAAGTTGTTTCCTGTGTCTTTGTTGATATAGGGCTTGAGGATGGCTCTGGCTACTCCACCATGTTAGACCTGCTTCCACTTTCATACTTTCTATAGAATTAATGTGTTCTTTCTGGGCATTTCAATAAAAAATGACAGAAATAATAATATGGGTTTTTCTAAGTATTACTTTTATCATATTATTAAAGTCAGCAAAAATGATTATATGGCTGGAATAATTTTAGTTTTCAGCCACCTCTGTTTAGAAATAGAGTGAGATATATAATAATAATAAGAGATAGTAGTGTCAAGCATTTTTTTAAAAAAGTTATTTCCTATTGCACACCCATCATCAACCAAAGAAAACATAAGACTCAAGTGGGAGGTATGATGTCAAGTGCTGTGAAAACTACCATTATTTTAGAGAGATCAATATAAAGGAAAACAAAGTGCTTAAGTCATTGGGAAATACTGTATTATTTAAAGCTTTGTGGGGAAATGTAGCCGATATTTGAACAAAATTATACACTTATCACAAAGAAGGAGTCTAGTTGTTGTCCGAGTCAACATAAAGACTGATAAACTATAAAAAAAAAATTCTTTTCAAATTAGTAACTCAAAAATTAACTAACAGACAACACATTCTTTGTCAAATAATGTTTAACACTACGGTACTTGAATTAAGAAAGAAAGACAAACTTAAACAGAAAGAAAAGCAACTACACAGGTTTTTAAATCTAAGTAGTTTATGATTCAAAGAAATACTACTAACACCACCAAAAACTCAGCAAAAACGAGCTCTTGGAATAGAGCTTAGTTGACAACCAGTGTTTTTTTTTTTTTTTTTTTTTTAATAAGAAAGACATAGTAGAAATTAAAAAACCCAGAGCCATTGAGTCAGATCTGACTCATGGCGACCCTAGAGATTCAAAGTAATATTTATAATTAAAATAAAATTCAATGTAAGTCAAGAAACTGAAGGTTAACTATTGTATTTCCAGTCTTATAAATGCCAGAATTTTAAATGTTCTGCCCATGTTTTATTCACAGCCAGTGTATTATTTCTGTCCCAAATATAAATGAGGGAACTAAGATTTATTGTATATACACTTTGTATTAAGAATATGTCAAAAGATTGTATGTTCCTTAATCTTCCCACTGTACTTGTGATTTAGACATAATTAACTCAGTTTTGCTGATGAGAAAATTAAGGGTCATGTTAGGTTTGAATGTAGATCAGTAAAATTTTAAATCTAGGTTTTTTGTTTTATACCACATGGACACCCTGATGACATAGTGGGTAAATGCTAGGCTAACCAAAAGGCCAGCAGTTAAAATCTGCCAGGTAATCCTTGAAAGCTACATGGGGCAGTTCTACTCTGTTCTACAGGGTTTCTATGAGTCAGCATCAACTTAATGGCACTGGGTTTGGTTTTTTGGGGGGGGCACGGAACCCAAAGCAGTTGTACAGCAATATCAGAGAGGAAGGACAGAGGAAAAAAGAAGGTACAAAAGAATGGACTTCCTTTCAAATTAGAGTAATTTCTCTTAATTAGAGAAGCTGTAAAGGTAGAATGCTCTAATTCAGGAAGCATTGCAAGTCTGGTCCTTAGACACGTTAAAGTACAAATTATTGACCATTCTTCAGAGATAGGAAGACCAGCAGTAAGAATGCCAGATTGTATAGACTTCAAGTTCTTTTCTAACTAAAATGCTATGATTTTCTTCTTCTTTGAATATACTTATTCTTTTCTTAAGAATCAGAATACTGAAGAGGTGGGGCAAGATGGCAGATTCATCATATGTCTCTTCAATTACCTCTGAGCTAAGGCTTAGAAAAATAATTGAAAGGAGCAGTGTGGACATTCTGGGAGTTCCAAGATGAGGCATAGGGTTGTGAGATTGGACTGAGTGACAGGAAGGGGGAAACAACCTTTGTCAGATGTGATACTGTGGTGCATTGAGTCTTGTTCTGTTGGCACAGTGGCTGAAAGGACTACAGGTATCGACACCACTTTTGTTAGCTGTGAGACTGGGCCTGGGACTGCTGAGCCTAAGAATCTGCCAGGGGCTAGCTACTATGCTGAGCTGCACTGTCTAAGTAAACAGTTTATCACGCAGGAGAGAGGCTGTGTTTTCAACAGTCACATCTAGATAACCCAGCAGGGGTTGGCAATTGAGGGTGCCAGTGCCCTCTTTTGTCTTTGGTGTGCACCACAGACACTACTAACTCAGTTCAGGAGAATGGATCAGGTGGGATGCCATCTTTGTGAGCTGAGAGGTGGAGTCAGCCACTCTTGTGGACTCACCTGGGGCTAACTCTCATGCTGAGCAACAGTGCCTGTCTGGACAGTGCTTCTCACAGCATAAAAACTGTTTTGGAGACAATTGCACTTAGAGACTGTGATGGCAGCTGGTGACCAAGTGTGGTAGTGCCCTAGCTCCTCCCTTCTTTGAGCCAATTCATAGTGTCTGCTGATGGCCCCTGAGAGACTCTATAAGTAAGTTGCCACCTTTGTCAGCCGGGAGGCAGTCTGTCATCCTCTGACAGCCCAGCAGCTATTGGTGGGTCCAGCTATTGGGTCCAGCTACTGCTGGACAATGTCTCTCAACAGAAAAGCAGCTTTTAAGATAAGTACATCTAGAGACTGCAGCAGTTATTGGCAACTGAGTGTGGTGGTGCCATTTCCACCTGCCTTCACTGAGCCACACTACAATGTCTGCTGATGACCTTCAAGAGACTCCACAAGTAGGGTACAATCTTTGATAACCAGGAGGCATGTCCTGCCACTCTTAAAGCCCTGGCTGCTTTCAGCTGCCACTAGACAGTATCACTCTCAGCAGAAAAACAGTTTTTAAGACAAGTGCATCTAGAAAATACAGTGGTTCCTGGAGGCCAAGTGTGGAGGCATCCTTCTCTCTTCCTTTCTCTGAGCTACATCATAGTCTCCACTGACATGGTGCTGGAGAATCTGCACAAGTAGGTTGTCATTTTTTTTAGCCAGAAGGCAGATCCTGCCACCCCTGAGGATGCAGCTGGGGCCAGTCACAAAGCTGAGCAGCTTAGGGCTTGACAGCATCTCTATTATCAAAGAATTTGTAAATAAGGCAGCTGTACCTAGAGAACACAGAGGTGGCTGATGGCCAACTCTAGCAGTGGCCTTACTCACTCTCTTCTTAGAGCTTCACCATAGCTCCTGTTGGTGTAGCACTGGAGAAACTGAACAGATTTTTGATGGTGTGACAACAACAATCAATATCTGACTATTTGAAGAAGCAAAACATCAGGGCTCAGGAAAACTCCAAAAATAAAAAATCAAAAAATTTCCCAAATGAAGAAGACTTTCTGAAATTATTGAAGGTAGAATACAAAAGAATTATATATATGGCCTTTCCATATATTAAACAAAGTGCAGCAGAAAATGAAAAATTAAGTAAACTAAATGAATGGCTAGACATCAGTGATCTGAAATCCAGGAGATCAATAATCAAATTACAGAGTCAGACAATTCAGTGTAAAGCCAAAAAACAGGATTGAGAAATGGAATGTAGAATTAATGCGACTGAAAATAAGGCAACTGATGCCAGCATTTATGAGGAGAAATCAAAGAAGAGAAACAAGAAAAATGAAGAACCATTAAGAAGCGTGGGGACTCCACCAAGATGAATCATTTAGGAATAACTGGAATTCCTGAACAGGGAGGAATAGTAGATAATGCAGAGAAAATTATTGAAGAGTTTCTGACAGAAAACTTCACTGACATCATGAAAGAAGAGAACATAGAGATTCAAGATACTTACCAAACACCATGAAAGATAGTCACCAAAAGAAAGACACCAAGATATATTATAATCAGACTTAATAAAATGAAAGACAAAAAGAGCTTCTTAAAGGCTGCTAGGCTTAAAGCAAAACTAATGAATAAAGAGAAGCCCTGTAGGTTTTCCTCTGACTTTTTGTAAGAAACCACCTTGGCAAAAAGGCAGTGGAATGACTCATACAAAGCCCTGAAGGAGAAAACCTTCCAACCAAGAATTACGTATCCTGCAAAATTGTATATCAAATATGATGGTGGAATTAAGACATTCTCAGATAAACATAAGCTTAGAGACTTTCCAAAAAACAAAGCAAAGCTGTAAGAAATACTGAAAGAAGCTCTTTGTTTAGAAAATCAATAACTTCAGATTTATACTCAATGATGCAATGCAGGACACAATATCCAAAGTCCTACTCAGTTAAAGAAGTCACAAAGCTCAATCAAAGCTAAATATTAGAAGTTGGGAACCAAAGATCTTAAAATGTAAACTATAATATCATCACACTGTAAAGACAATTGTATTACAGTAGTTACAGGCATTTCAGATGGAGAGGAAGTTAAGGAGATATACAGAAGATAAGATTGGTTTACTAAGGGTGACAAAATGGGTAGCCACAGAACAAATCAACAAAGCTATATATCAAAACAAGAAACAATATAAGAGTCTCAAAAGACATAAAACAAGACTGAAAAGAATGAAAAGAAAACTCACAAAGAAAAATGACCCAGAACAGAATATTAAGTGAAACAAAGAAAACAACTCCAAAATAAAGGCACCAAACTGACAGCACTAAACACGTATCAGTCAATAATTACATTGAATGTAAAAGGATTGAATGCTTCAATAAAGAGGCAGAGAGTAACAGCTTGGACCAAAAACCACAATCTGTCTATATGCTGCTTACAAGAAACATACCTTAGACCCAGAGATATGAAAAAGAAAGTCAAAGGATGGAGAAACATATACCAAGCTAAGAACATAGAAATAAGAGTGGGGTGCCAATATCAATCTCAAATAAAGTAGGCTTTAATGTACAATCCACCATCGTGGACAGAGGTGGTCACTATTTATTGCCTAAAGATTCAATACAGAAACAAGATATAAAAATATTGTTTACTCACTCAATACCAGAGAATCCAAATACATCAAACAAACACTGATAACATTGAAAAATGAGATAGATCACTTCACAGGAATAGTTGGAAGCTTCAGCACTCCACTTTAAGCAATGAACAAATCATGCAGAAAAAAAACTCAATAAAGATACAGAAGATCTTGTTGTGAGAATCAACTAACTAGACCTCATTGACATATACAGAACTTTTACCCATCAACAGGTAAGTACGTGTTCTTTTCCAATGCACATGGAACATTTCTCTGACTAGACCACATATTAGGTTATGAAGCAAGTCTCAACAAAACTCAACCCACTGAATTATTGCAAAGCATCTTCTTGGACCCATAAAGCCATCAAAGTCGAAATTAATAGCAGAAAAAACATGGGCAAAAATTCTAATTCATTGAAACTGAACAATGCCTTGCTCAAAAATTCATGGGTTATGGAAGAAATCAAAGACGCAATAAAGAAATTTGTGGAATTAAACAAGAATGAAAACACATCCTACCAGAACCTAAGGGATACAGCAGAAGCAGTGTGCAGAGGTCAACTTATCTCTATAAATGCACATATCTGGAAAGAAGAAAGGGCTCAAACCAAGGAATTAACCCAACAACTTGAACAAGTAGAAAGAGAATAAAGAACCTCTCAGGCACCAGAATAAAACAGATAATAAAAATTATAGCAAAACTAAAGAGTTAGAGAATAGAGAAACAATCATAAGAATTAACAAAGTCAAAAACTGTTTTTTTAAAAGATCAGCAAAATTACGAAACCACTGTCTAAACTTAAAAAGAAAAACAAGAGAGGAAACAAATAACCAGAATAAGAAATAAGTTGGTAGATACCACAATAGGCTCAACTGAAATCAAAGTATCACAACAGAATACTAAGAAAAATTGTACTCTAAAAGATGTGATAACCTAGAGTAAATGGACAAATTCCTGGATTCACATCAGCTACCAAAATAATTACAGGGAGAAGCAGCACAACTTAATAAACCCATCACAAAAGAAGAGATTGAAAAATTCATCAAAAAACTACCAACACAAAAAGCCCTGGCCCAGACAGCTGCACCAGAGGAACTTTACCAAACTTTTAGAGAAGAGTTAATTCCAATACTACGGAAGCTATTTCACAACATAGAAAAGGACAGAAAATTCCCAAATTCATTCTATGAAGCCAGTATAACCCTGATACCAAAGCCAGGGAAAGATCCCACAAAAACAGAAAATTGCAGACCAATATCACTCATGAACCTAGATGTAAAAACCTTCAAAAAAAAGAAAAATCCTAGCCAATAGAATTTAACAAGGTATCAAAAAGAAAAAAAAAAAAAATCACCATGACCAAGTTAGACTCATTCTTTCATTCAGGGCTGTTTCAACATTAGAAAAACAATTAATGTGTTCAACCACACAAATAACATAAAGGATAAGAATCATCTGATTTTGTCAGTTGAAGCAGAAAAGGTATCTGACAAAGTCCAACACCCATTCATGTTAAAAACTCTCAGCAAAATAGGAATATAAGGAAATTCCTCAACTTAACAAGGTGCATCCATGCAAAGCCAACTGCTTACGTCATCCTGAGTGGAGAGAGACTGAAAGAAATCATTCTGAGTATGAAGACTAGACAAGATTGCCCACTGTCACCAATTCTATTCAACATTGTACTAAAGGTTTTGGCCAGAACAATCAGACAAGACAAAGAAATAAAGGCCATCCCAATGGGTGAAGAAGAAGTAAAATTATCGATAATTGTGGATCATATGATTGTATACACTTAGAACCCTAAAAAGTCCATAAATAAACTAATGGAACTAATAGAAGAGTTTAGTCAAGTATCAGGATATAAGACAAACATAAGTAAATCAATAGGATTCCTTCACACCAAGAAAGAGATTATCAAAGAGGAAATCACCAAATCAATATCATTTACAATAGCTCCAAGAATATAAAATACCTAGAAAAAAACTAATCAAAGAAGGGACCAATACAGAGAAAATTTTAAGGCCCTACGGCAAGAAACCAAGAGACTTATGTAAGTCAAGAAATCTAGCTTGCTAATGGATAGGAAGACTTAACATTGTGAAAATACCTATTTTACCCAAAACGATCTACAAATGCAGTGTAATCTCAATACAAATTCCAGTGTTATTTTATAATGAGATGGAGAAACAAATCACTGACTTTGTTGGGGAAGAGAAGTTACTTGTAATGAGTAAAACAGTACTGCAGATGAGGAACACAATGGGATGCCTCACACTACCTGACCTTAGAAACTACTTCAGCGTCACAGTAGTCAGAACAGCTTGGTACTGGTGCAAAAAGAGACATATAGACCAACGCAACAGAATTGAAACCCCAGAAATATCACCATTCTCCCATGAACAGCTGATATTTGACAAAGGCCCCAAGATTGTAAACTGGGGTAAAAACAGTCTCTTTAACAAATGATGTTGGCAAAATTGGATATCTATCTGCAAGAAACTAAAACAAGACACATATCTCACACCTTACACAAAAACTAACTCAAAATGGATCAAGGACCTAAATATCAAACTTAAAATGATAAAAATCATGCAAGAAAAAATAGGGGCAACACTGGAAACTCTAATACATGTCTTAGACTACAAAAGCTGACAAACAATGTGTGAACATCAGAAGAGAAAACAGCAAAATGGAAACTACTAAAAAATCAATTACTTATGCTCATCCTTGGCACTTGGCTTGGCGATGCTCATCCAAAGACTTTATCAATGTACTTAAAAGACTACCTACAGAATGGGGAAAGATAGTTGGCAACTACATGTCAGAGCAACATCTGATTTCCATAATTTTCAAAGTACTGCAAAATGTCAACAAGAAACAGGTAAATAACCCTAATAAACAATGGGCAAAGGAGACGGACAGATACTTCATCAAAGGAGACTTCCAGGCAGCCAAAAGACACATAAAGAAATACAATCATTAGTTATTAAAGAAATCCAAATCCAAACCAGAATGAAATACCATCTCACCCCAACAAGGCTGGCAATAATACTAAAATTACAAAACAACAAATGCTGAAGAGGCTGTGGAGAGTTTGGAACTCTCCTACACCACTGGTGGGAATGCGAAATGGTAAAGCCTCTTTGGAAAGCAATTTGGTGTGTCCTTAAAGAGCTAGAAATGGAAATACCTGATGATCCAGCAATCCCAGTACTCAGAAAATATCCTACAGAAATAAAGATGGCCACATGAACAGATACATGCACACGAATGTTTACTGCAGCACTGTCCACAGTAAAGATGGAATCAACCTACATACCTCTCAACAGATGAATGAGTAAACAATCTACGGTACATACACTTGATGGAAGACTCTGCAGTGATAAAGAACAATGATGTTAGGAAGCATGTTATAACCCGGTTTCAACAGGAGGACTTTATGATGAGTGAAACCAGTCAACTGCAAAAAGACAAGTATTGTATAAGATCTCTGCTATAAGGACTTAAAAATGGACTTAAGTGTAGAAGAAAAGACTCTTTGGTGGCTCCGAGGGTGGTGAGTGATGTTCATAGATTAGGTAGTTAGCAGGAATTTGGTTAGGTAAACAGAGTGAGAGCATGCAATAGAGAGCAGGTCAGCATAACAGGACTATACCATAAACTGAAAGGTTTTCTAAACTCGGTCCGAAAACTTGATAATCAGAATCTACTCAATGGCAATGGATTTATATGTGTGAAGTCACACAGTCCTTTTGTGATTGTCTTATTTCACTTAGCATGGTGTCTTTAACCTCCACTTGTATAGTAGTATGTATCGAGACTTGTTTTTCCCTACTGGCTGAGTAGTATTCCTCTATAAGTATATACCACATTCAGTTAGTTCCATTCATCTGTTGGCAGTCTTTTAGATTGTTTTTACCCTTTGGCTATTGTGAATAGTGCAAAAGTCTGTTTATGTTTCCACTTTCAGATTTTGTCAGTATATACCTAAGAATAAAATTGCTAGGTGATACATATGGTAGTTGTATCAGTTTTTTGAGGAACTGCCACAGTATTTTCCACAATGATTGTACCATATTGCATTACCACCGGTAATGAGAAAGCGTTTCAATTTCCCTTCATTCTAGCCAACATTTGTTATATTCTTTTTTAAATTTTAGAATTCCTAGTGTGAATGAGGAAATTTTGCTGACTTTGTGATTCAGAGTTACGGCTGCCAACCAAAAGTTTAGCAGTTCGAATAGGCCAGGCTCTCCTCAGAAGCCCTCGGAAGCAGTTCTACCCTCACCTGTAGAATCACTATGAGTCAGAATCCGCTTGATTGCAACAAGTTTTTCAGTATGAGTCATTGGGTTATTTATCTTTTTTGTTGTTAACTTGTCAAAGAAAAAGCTGTGTTTTAAATTTCCTTATTGATTCTCTGTAATCACCTTCATTCCTCCACTCTTGGCTCAATTTTTTTAAAAAAAATATTTATACAGGAAATTTTATGAAAAAAATTATCAAGATAAAAAGTGTCCTTAAAACCCTTTAGGGAGTTCTAGACTAGAGAAACCCTGTCTGCCAAGTTCACTGAGAAGGAGGAAGCAAACCCAGTCCTAACAAATAGACTAAGATTTAGACTAGGCGGAAAAACAACTAAACCAGTTGCTCTTGAGTTAATGCCAACTCATGGTGACCATACGTGGGTCAAAATAGAACTGTGTTCTATAGGGTTTCTAATGGCAAGGTTTTAGGAACTAGCTGAATTTTCAGAAGTAGATCAACGGATCATTTTTTCTGGAGGTGTACGTGTAAACCTTTATTAGCAGGGAAGCACATTAACCTTTGCACCAACCTAGTACTCCAGGACTGGCTACTTAAGACATGGACTGAGCTAGCTCTTCAAAGGAGGATAGAAGAATGTCCTAAAAGAGAAACACCCACCATGAAGATCTATGAGGAGGAACTATAGGAAAAAAATAGAAACTTTAGAAAATTAAAACCTTTGATTTCTACTTCTGATTATACAGCTCTGAGAACAAGCATTCTTTGTTAACCAAAATAAGCAATACAGCAGCCCCAGAAACAGTCATTGTAGCAATATTAGAAGCAACATGTATTTATTGTTATGGATGAAAGTGGGGTTATAGCTCTGTTTGGATCAGTCCAAGCAGGGGAGGTTCTAAATTTAATCATTTCCGAGTTTTATGGGGACTCCTGGTGGCCCTGTGGTTAGGGGTTTGGCTACTAATCCAAATGGGCAGTTCAATTCCACTAGCCACTCCTTGGAAACTGTGTGGGTCAGTTCTGCTGTGTTCTATAAGGTTGTTGTGAGTCAGAATCAGTTTGATGGCAATTGGCTTGTTTTCTTTGGTTTTGAGTTATAAAAAGAGCAAACTGGACAAAAACACACACAGGGAAGACAGCTGACACGGGAGGATTCTCTACAAAATTGTGAGGAACCAAGGAATGCCCAAGTCTGATCTAAGGAAGGAGCAGATAGGGCATTTATCCAAGAAGAACAGCAAGGAGATAAATTTACTTGCATTAAATCCACCAACTCGTGGTATTTTTTTTTTCTACAGCGCATAGATGGATCCTTAAAGCACATGACCAAAAGAAGTAAGATCCTTTCTTGAATCCTGATTGTTGGTTTGTTTCTGTCTATCACAGGGAGGTTGAGTTCAATAATCATGTCTTTTACAACCCTCAAGATAGTTCATTTTAAACAATCAGCATATAGTGAGGCATATCAGTCACTTGGTAACTAGAAATGGATTTTTAAAGAAGCTAGTGCTTGAGTTACCGTACACAAATTGTTGCTGACATCTAGTTTCCTGTCTACTTAGAGTCAAAGCTAAAAATATCTACGAAACAAATCTTTTCTATTTGTGAAAGTAAAACTAAATACCCTTATTGCATTTTTATTGTTTTACAATATGAATTCTGTAATGTATAAGAAACCTGTTATCATTATTTTTTGATATTAAATCTTCCTTTCTAACAGCTGACACCTAAATTCAACAACATTTTCATATTTAGTAAGGTGCTGTCAAGATATTTGCTTGGTTTTGTTTTTCTTTGTTTTATTTTACTTGGTTTTAATGAGAAGTCCTCCGGTTATGATATAATTGAACTGCCTTTAGTAGTCTGGGTCAAGTACATGTGAAAAATAAAACATGAGAAAAAGAATAGTATGAACTGAACTATGTCCCCCAAAATATATGCTGAAGTCCTAACTCTTGTACCTTGTTGGGAAATAGAAATTTTCTTTTGTATTGTAATGAGGTGATAAAGATAGGTCCTAAACATAATAACTTCTGAGTGGTTTCTTAGTAAAAGATTAGAATGGACACAGAGACGCATACAAGAGGAATAGACTGAATGAAGGTTCATATATCAGCTAAGGAACACAAAAGAATGCCTGGGGTTATCGACTAGGACAGACCTCTAACAGAACCCAGGCCCTGACTTGGACTTCTAGCCTCCGTATCTATCACACAATACATTTCTGTTCTTTAAAGACCCTCACTTGTTGCGTTTTGTTATGGTAGAACTAAAAACCTACGACAAAGGATAATCACAAGTTTATAGTGATTAATTATAAATCACTGTTCTTTGATGTTGTAGTTGTTAGATGCCCTTCAGTTGGTTGTAACTCTTAATGACTCTGTTTATAATAGAACTAAACACTGTCTCATCTTGTGCCATACTCACAATCACTGAAAGTTTGAGCACACTGTTGTATCCATTGTGCGAATCCATCTTATTGACAGTCTTCCTATTTTTAAGCAAATGTCTATTTTACCAAGCATAATATCCTTCTCCAAGAATAGAATTCTCTTGAAAACATATGCAAAGTAAGCAAGACAAAGTCTCATCATCCTCACCTGTTCCAAAACAGATTTGTTTGTCCTTCTAGCAGTCTATGGTATATTCAATATTCTTTGCCAACATCATAATTCAAATATGCCAATTCTTTTTTAGTCCTCCTTTTTTTATACAGAAATTAAATATACCATGGCTTGGGTTGGGCCCAGCTCATTTAACAAAGTAACATCTTTGCTTTCATGATTTTAAAGAGGTCTTTCAAAGCAGATTTGCCCAGTAAAATGCATCATTTACTTTCTTGATTACTGTTTATATAGGTTTGATTGTTTATCCAAGTAAAATGAAATCCTTGACAACTTCAAACTTTTCTTTATCACAGTGTTGTTTATTGGTCAGTTGTGTGGATTTTTGCCTCTTTTCTGTTGAGGTGTAATCCACACTGAAGGCTGTAGTCTTTGATCTTCTTCAGTAAGTGTTTCAAGTCCTCTTCGCTTTCTCTTGGGAAAGCAGGGCTGTGTCATCTGCATGTCACAGGTCATTACTGAGCTTTCTTCCAATCCTGATGCCATGTTCTTCATATATGCCATCTTTTTAAATTATTTTCTCAGCTTACAGAATGAATAGGTATAGCGAAAGAATGCAAAGCTACTGCCCAAGTTTTCTGATTTAAGGCCATGCAGTATTTCTCTATTGTATTTGAACAACTATCCCTTAGTATATATATTCTGTACATATTCTGAGCACAGTATTCTAAAATTTCCATTCTTCTCAATGTTATCTGTAATTTGTTATGATCCACACAGCAGGATGCCTTTTCATAGACTATAAAACACAGATATTTCTGATATATTTTCCTTTCAACCAAGAGCATCAGATTGATATCCCTCATTCTACCCATATCCTCTTGTGAATCCAGCATGAGATTTTGACAGTTCCCTTTTGATGTAAACCCACAGCCATTTTAAAACTATTTTCAGCCAAGTTTGGCTAACATGCAACATCGATGATATTGTTCTATTAGTTTCACATTCTGCTGGATCTTTGAAAGAGGTATGAAGATGATTCTCTTTTAGTAGGCTTGGGCAGACAGCACTCTTCAAAATTTATTGGCATAAATGAGTGAGAACTTTTAGGGTTGCATCCATTTGTTGAAGCATCACTGTTGGTATGCTATCAATTCCTAGAGACTTGCTTTTCATCTATGCCTCCAATGTAGCTTGTAATTCATCCCTCAGTACTGGCAGTTCTTGATCATATGCTACCTCCTGAAATGGCTGAACATTTACCAATTCTTTTAATATCATGACTCTGTATTCCTTCCATTTTCTTTTGATATTTCCTGTGTCATTTAACATTTGGCTCACAGAATTCTTCAACATTGAAAATCAAAGTTTGAATTTTTATTCAGTTTTTCAGTTTGCAAAATACCAACTGTGTTCTTATCTTTTGGTTATCTAACTCCAGGTCTTTGCACACTGTATTATAATACTTTAGTTTGTCTTCTTGTGCCACCCTTTGAAATCTTTTGTTCAGCTTTTTAGATTCACCATTTCCTCCCTTTGTTTTAGATACTTCGTATCCAAGAGCAACTGTCAGGGTCACTTTTGACATCCATTTTGGTCTTTTCTTTCATTTCTGCCTTTTTTTATGACCTTTTGGTTTTTGCATGTTTGATGTCCTTGATGTCATCCAACAGATCTCTTGGTCTTCAGTCACTAGTGTTTGGTACATCAAGTCTGTTCATGAAATGCTTTGTAAGTTCAAGCAAGATACATTTAAGGTTGTATTTGGGCTCTTGTGGACTTGTTTTAATTTTCTTCAGCTCCAACTTGAACTTGCAAAAGAGCAATTGGTGGACAATTCTGCAGTTGGCCTCTGGTCTTGCTCTGGCTGATAATACTGAGCTTCTCTATTGTTGGTTTCCAATGATACAGTCAATTTGATTCCTTTGTATTCCATCTGGTCAGGTGAATATGGTTAGTTTTCATTTTATGTTGTTGAATATGTCATTGGCCTTATGCAATTGTATCATGTGGTCTCTGGTATCATTTCTATCACTGAGGTTGTATTTTAAAACTACTGAATATCCTTCTTTGTCTCTAACTTTTGGATTCCAACCACCAGTGCTTATTAATGGATCTTGATTGCATATTTAAACAATTTCAGACTGGATAAATTGGTAAAAGTTCTCAAATTCTTCATCTTTGAAATTACTTGTTGGTGTGAAAATATGAATAATAGTGATACCAATCAGTTTTCCTTGTAGGTGTTTGGACTTTGCTCTATAATTTACAGCATTGTTTAGCTACTTAAATTATTTAAATTTAACCTTGGCAAGTGAACAAATAATCTATAGTTGAGCCAGAAAGGAAAATAATTAGTTAGCAAGTATTTAATTAACATCTAATCCTAGAAACGTTTGTAGTATGGATGAGAAACATATTTTGTTTACCTTGAGTGAGTGTCTGACGTCTCACAAACTGAGACACTGTAAAGTGATTCAATATATAGATGTAATTTGTGAGTTCTCCTTTCCAAATCTTCCTTTTCCTACTTGTGTGACCTTGGGCAGACTTCCTTTGCTTGCTCTACCTTGGTCTTCTGTAGTAAAATGCAAAAATGAATTATTCAAAGCAGTGCTTGACAGAGAGGACACTCTCTTGCAGAGTATATTTACTTTTTTGGATAATGCATTTGACAAACAGCTCCATTTGCTATACACGATGAGACACTTGGATGTCACTGCTTTTTGTCCTATTTTGAATTCTATAGTAGCTTCAGATCCCTTCAAACATTAAAATATTAGATAAATTTTAAGTATATTTTATAATGAATAAAATAGAGGAGAAAAATAAGTCACTCATCCAATAGATTTTACTTGATAGGAATAAATTAATTACAAATAATTTTATTCAGCAATTACTATGCATATGCCCGTTAAAGCAATACTCTCTGGGTATGCACAAATACCATTTAGGCTTCATCTTTGATAGAATTACCTTGGGGAGTTAGTTATACACTACAACCATTATTACCATGTGATAGATACCTGACATGACAGTGCTACTCACAGTTACTCTAAACTTAGAAACTTTCTAAACTAGATTTGTGGCCATGACAATAGAGAATGGAGGAGAAAAAGGAGATGACATCTGAACTGTGTTTTGAAGTATAGCAACCCGGTATTGACCAAATAAGGAAAAATGTATGGAGGACACACAAACAGACCAGAAGAGGAGAAAGAAATGTGGCCAACTTAGAGCATGGTTGGAGTATGAGGCGACTGGAGAGAGGTGATGTTAAAAAATCATAAAGCTCTTAGTATTTGATAAAAAATCATAAAGCACTTAGTATTTGATACTAAGAGCTAAAGCTTTATTTAAAGATTTCAGAGAGGCATTGGATGTTTTAAATTAGTAGAGTGACAATGTGAGTGTTATGTTTCAGATGATAAGTTTGGGCAGTAGAATAGATGGGAAAGAGTGTGTAGGAAGGTGGAAATGCCATTTGAAGAATGATGCATGAGTCAAGACCAGAGTAGAGTGGTTTGTTTGTTTGTTTTTATTGCAAGGACTAGCTGAAAAGTTCCAATAAGGTAAAATTAAAGAGAGTTGGTAACTGGTTTTATGTTTGATGACGATAACAAAATAGAAATTACCAAGAATGACTTTACTTTCCTTCAGTAATTAATTGGTCTTCAACACTGACATTTTTTCTTTTTGTTTACTTTATTTGTATTTCTAATTGTTGCTAATTCCCGATTATAGTTATCCCCCAGAAATCTTAATTTCACTGTTAATCTTCTCCTGAACATCATGCACATAAGGAAATTAAATCTCTTTGTTTAATTAGTTGTTTTCCTGGTGAACATTTTTATGAAAAAGAAAAATGCCATTAAGTAGATTCTGGCTCATAGACACCCTACCGGACAGAGTAGAACTGCCCTGTAACATTTACAGGTTGATTCAGACTGCTGATTTTTTGGTTTGCAGCATAGCTCCTAACACTGTGCCACCAGGGCTCTGTTTGGTATATAAACAGCCCTCCGTTCAGTCTGAAGTCAAATTTAAAACTGGTAGTGAGTGTTAAATCATTTATATAGGGTTCTTCAGTTTAAAAATTATTTACATACATAGCAAAGTAGAAAAACCCTTTGCTAGAATATGGTCCAGTTAAATTTTACAAGGGCTAGTATGACAAAATATTAACATACTGAAGTTTCTCAAAAGCACACTTCTCATTTCCAGATTGAACGGTGAACTTGACAACATGAACCATATTATACCTTGGCGAGATATCAGGGAAAACAGATGAAAATAATGGCTTAGTTTCTGCTAAGATTTTTTTTTCTGAATGAAAATTAAATTAACATTTGCAGCATGTCATTTTCTTGTCCTTATTACCTATCTCTTCAATAATTATTAAAAGAGAATTTACATCCCTTAGCAGGCAAAACATGATTTAGTACTGTAATGATACCACCTTCTCAGCATCATTAGGCTACTTGATAGAGAAAATGATTAATGCCTATGCAGAACTATTAACTGTAGGGGGTCTATACAAAACAGTAGGAACAAAATTCCCTTCATTAACAAGTAGAATAGTACTAATGAGCAATTCGTTTAGGAATGGTGAATGAATACTGAGCTATATGATTTCACTAAATCTAGAAAATGTGTGGTAACTCACCGACAAATTTAGAATGCTACTAGCCTAGCTAGCAATGTGGCCTGTCACTTTATAAGAACACATTTATCCAGTATCATAATTTATTTAGAAAGTTGTGATTTAAGGAAAAACATAGAATATGTTTTGAAATTTAAATATAGCAGCGTGAAACAAGTGCTTTTGCAATTTAATTATGATTCTAGTATACTAGAGAATTTATAATTTTATTTTGAAAACCCAAATCATGCCAGAAATTCTAGGTCTGAAACATCTTACATCTTCTATGGTTATTTAATATTAAATCATGAGACATAAAAGAGGCTTTACAAAAGGGTAAGTATGAAGACTTAACTTATTTATAAAGGCATATCTGGAGATGAATAATTCAGTTCAAATTGTCTGTTATTTTCTTGTACAAATACCCAATAATACCAAAAATTGACCTGAAACTTCCTTAGAGCTCTAAATAATTTAGATAAGAACTTTTCACGCTGTGAGGTTGCTATGAGAAAAGACTGCAGTTTTAGAACTCTAAAGCAATGTACCCAAAAAGTTTAATCCTGGTAAGTTAGAGTGTTTCCCCAGCATTCAATTCTAAATCGAAGACAGCCTTTAAGTCTCATCAATTATTACGCATGTATTAAAATAAACAACTATTATCTACTTGGATAGTAAGCCTCTAAAAGTCAGATATACACTGACAATAGTATATTGCAGGCAAATATTGTTTTACAGTACAAAAATATTTGACACATGTAAGATTGCTCAAGACAACCACTATAGAATGATTATTTTAATTCCTGTTTTACATGGGATGAATTTAGAAAAATTGGCAACCTATCAGTGCTATACAGCAAAGTGTGCAGACAGAGAACACATAAATCCAAGTTATTCTAATAAACTACTTTTACTTCACACTTCAGTAAAGTGGATTTTAGGCTAACAAACCAAAATACCCACTGCCATCAAGTCAATTCCAACTCATAGCAATCTTGTACAAGGACAAAGATATTTTAAGGTCAGATTTTTACCTCCAGAAAAAAGAAGAGGTAGGAAAGAGTGAATTGCTGCTGTTAGCTGAGGAGGCAGAAAATCCAGAAGAAATGGAAAATGTAAAGATTTCCATAAATAAGAAAAAAAATAAAAATCCTGCAATTAGCTATGAAAATACACCATTGTATGTATTTACTTTTGAAATAGAGTGTTTAATTGCCAGTTCATTTAAATAAGTATAATCTTTAATAATATTAAAAAAAATATTAAGTAATTGTTCTTTAATAAGAGTCCAAATTATTTTACAGGAATTGATTAGCTAATGGAGCAATGGTGACACAGTGGTTAAAAACTTGTCTGCTAACTGAAAGGTCAGTGTTTTGAACCCTCCAGTTGCTCTGCAGGAGAAAGAGGTGACACTCTACTTCTGTATAGATTCCAGCCTTTGAAACCCTATATGGCTGTCTTGTGTCTTATAGGGTTTCTCCAAGTTGGAATCTACTGGACTGCAATGAGTTCGGCTTTCTGTTTTTGATCAAGTCAGCTAAACAATGGAGTTGTTAAAGAGTTTAGCTGTTAACCAAAAGGTTGACAGTTCAGACCCACCAACCACTCCTGAGAAACCCTATGGGGCAGTTTTTCCCTGTCCTATAGGGTTTCTATGAGTCAGCACTAACTTCACAGAGACGGGTTTATTCTCCTTTTGTGAAAATAACAGTAAGTCTAATGTGTGATTCAAAATTTCTAGTGAGGATTAAATTAACATATGCAGTAGTGTTTTATAAAACATAGAATATAAAGAATAAATTTTTTCATTGTTGCTGCAAAATGTTATCTTGGGGCATCTAGGTCTTCTCCAGTTTGACAGCCTTAGAGATCTGATGACACTACAAGAAGAAAAAAGCAAGTAATGATTGGTCTGCAATGGCTGTTGATTATGCCATACCAGAAGGCCAAACATTCAGAAAAACTAGACGGTGACTACCAGCCATTACTGAAAGTTTCAATCAAAGATTGAGTAGAAGAATTCTGATTAAAGGAGGGAGAACAACCAAACTTCAAATTATCATGGAATTCAGATTTTATGGAGTCATGGAGGCTGGATAAACCCCTCAAATTATTGCCCTGAGATAATCTTTAAATCTTAAACTAAAAATATCACCCAAAATCTTCTTAAACCAAACAACAGTTTAACCAGTAAAGAATGTCTGCTTTGAACACTATACTCTCTTAAGATCTATACAGAATCAAATCGACAGTAGCAACTAGAAAGATTAGATGGGAAACTTAGGGGCAATGATTTATGTTGATCACTCTCCCCTTTCTGACCTTAGGTTCCCTCTTATGTTAATGATGGAGAAACAATTTAAAAAATCAGGATGACAATGGTTGCACAATTTCAAGAATGCAGTAAATGTTACTGGATTGTACATGAAAAAATTGTTAAGCTGATGAATGTTTACTATGTGTATTTTCAACAACAAAAACAAATTTAAAAAGTAGTCTTGATGTGTTACATGTCTTACTATTGAACAGAAAGAATGATACATCAAATTATAAAAAAAAAAATCTTAAAGTATTTTGAAGAATTAAAATGTTGCTTATTACTTAATGTCCCAAAATATTTTAACATAAAAATAAATTCAAACCCATTGCTGTTGTCTCCATTCTGATTCATGGTGACTCAATAGGGCAGAGATGAACTGCCTTATAGGGTTTTCAAGGAACATCTGGTGGATTTGAACAGCTGACCTTTTGTTATAAAAGACCTTTTGTTACAAAGTGATTATAAAAAGTAATCATATAACTGCTCATATTAGTGCAATTTGTATCTTTGTTCAGGATATTTTAAAATTATGTTTTGAAAACAAAATTCATTTTTTTTTTAAATTACAAAATGTAGCTATAGAAAACATGGTCAAAAATCAGTAGTCAAGTGTTCATGATATTTCATTACAATAACTTAGGCAATGTTTTATAAAACCTAATTGGCCATTTACTTGCATAGTTACTTTATTACTTTAATATAGCAATTTTTTTAACGTACAAATTAAGCCATACACGCATTCTAACACTGATTAGATTTTGTTAAAATGTCAAGCTGCTAAAAACTAACAAAGTAGGCTCATGAATCAAGGTAATTATTACTCTTTTCAGTAAACAAATTATTAAAACCTGAATAGTTTTTTACTCTTTGGTTCTTCTAAAGTCATGGCTTTTAGTATATTCTTGTGGAAGGCATGTTTTACTAAAAAATAAAACACCATACCGTTAAAGGTTTAGGAGCATCCTTAGCCAGCATGGCAGTCATACTGAGAGCAGTAAAGGTTTAAATTAATGTTTAGGGAGATCTGACACATGTACATGATTGTTACAGTTAGTTGCTATCTGGTTGATTCTGACTTGTGGTGAAGTAATGTTTGCAGAGTAGAACTGATTTATATATATGGTTTTCAAAACTGTGGCCTTTTAGAAACAGATTGCTATTCCTATCTTCCAGGGCGCTTTAAAAAAACAAAACAAAACAAAACCAAATCCAGTGCCGTCAAGTAGATTCCACTCATAGATACCCTACAGAGCAGAGCAGAACTGCTCCATGGAGTTTCCAAGGAGCACCTGACAGTGAACAGTTGACATTTTGATTACCAGATGCAGCACTTAACCACTATGCAACCAGGGTTTCCATGACTCCTCTAAGTGGGTTCAGCTTTTGTTGTTTGTTTCAATCTTTTGTTGATTTTTTTCTCTAAAGTTTTATTATTATTATCTAGATGGAAATTTACAGAGCAAACTAGATTCTCATTACACAGTTAGTACATACACTGTTTTGTTTCATTGGTTGCCAAATCCATGACATGTGAACACTCTCCTTTTCTGGACCATGGGTTTCCAACTGCCAGCTTTCACTTTCCCTCCTGCCTTGTCTTTCATGCCACTGGGCTGGTATGCTCCCTTAGTCTTGTTTTTTTTGGTGATCTGTCTAATTTTTGGCTGATGGGTGAATGTCAGGAGTGACTTCAGTACTGAGCCATGTGTTTCTGGTGGCCGTAATCTCAGGATTTCTCCAGTTTCTGTTAGCAACTGTTTGGGTGTGCGTGCACATGAGCACACATACATGTGTGTGTGTTTGTGTGTGTGTGTGTGTGTGTGTGTGTGTGAGAGAGAGAGAGAGAGAGAATGTAATTTAGAATATTCTGAACTACCAATATTTTGGCTAGTAGCAGAGTATTTACATGTATTAATTTTAATCAAAATGAAAATGATTAGATTACCACGTAGATTTTAGAAATAGGTGAAGTAGAACTCTGAGAAATGAAGTAATTTCCTAATTTTGCAGAGCTAATAAGTGGTGAAACCAAGATCCAAATGCAGTTTGAATCACTGGTTCACGTTCTTTTTAGCATTTTACATTGCTTTCAAAGACCACAATAAAACATAAAGCTAGTTGTCATGACTAAATTATCAGGTACCCATTTTTCATATTTAATGTCAGATGTACCTGTTACTGAATGTCTTTTAGAAGGTAGACACAGCTTGCATTCAGTAAAATGTGTTATTAAAGGAAAACATCTAAGAAAAGGTAATAACTAGAATTACTGAGGTGTAAAGAAATGCACACACAATGCTATGAAAATAAAAATTTCTGATTTGTTAAATTAAAGATGAAAATGTATTTTTATGGATTCACCAGATATATAGGCTAGCGAAACATCAGATACCAAAGTCAGACATACATTTAACAAAGCATACAATTTCTTGCTGTCTTTACTACTGGTAAAATTTCTGTAGCAATAATAAAATATTTTTTGAAGCATAAACTTTACATATTCCTTCAAGAACTTTTGCCATTAAATGAGAGTAAAAAATGAAGAGGTTATTAAGAGAGTTATTATTGTAGATTAAGTATTATATAATACATAGGTAAATGTATGACAAACTTTTCCAAACAGCATGTCTCAAAATTTTAACCAGATACTAATAATTTGGTTAAAAAAAAATTCTGTATGCTCAGGTGACTTAGGAAATATGCAAGGTAAATGAATTAAATAAGTTTATCTGTCGCTGCAGAAACCATAGTGCCATTGTGGTTAAGTACTACATCTGCTAACAGCTTCAGTCCTGTAAAAGCGCTGCCTTTAAACTTGGTTGTATCTTTTGCTATAAAAACACGTTATTGTCAACTCGATTCCAACGAATAGTGATCCTAGAGCACTGAGTAGAACTGCCCCGTTGCATTTCCAAAGAGTGCCTGGTGGATTTGAATTGCCAGCCTTTTGGTTAGGAACTGTAGCACTTAAGCTCTATGCCACCAGGGCTTTGCAAAATAATGTTAAAGATAAAGTCGTGGTGAACACGGAGCTTAATTTGCTTTATTCTTTCTATTAAGTAATCGAATATTCAAACTTTATTTTTGTTTGTTGCTCTCAAGTATCATAAAGTTATTTATGATTTTTAATCTTTTACATTTGTTTATAGTGAGTCTGATGTAAGCTATTATTGCTTCTACTTGTTATAATTATTAATTTTTCTCATTCCTTCCATTGACAGTTTATTCCAAAGTTTGTAAGATCAGAGTTTTAACTCCTACTACTACTAACTGCCTTCTAACTGTCCTGGAATTAGAAGAAAATACTATGGTAAATGAATAACAATGTAGTAGCATATTTTTATGCAAATAATGAATGTCTTCTACGTTTATTTGTCAAATGTGCCCTAACCCCATAAGGAATTTTCACAAGTAAGCTATGCTAATGTTTTTACAGCAAAATGTGAAAAAAAGGGGGGGGGGCTAGAGATGCCTAAGAAAATACCTTTTGGGGGAAGGGCATGATTGACAAACACAGAAGGACCATGCCATTTCTATAAAAATTTGGTATTATTACAAAATTTAGTCAAAATTTATTTCATTGGAATTGCAGTCTTATAAAGAGACACTAGGATTTCACACCTAATAGGTTGCTACTTTTGTTGTTGTTAGTCTCATTGGTTCTGACTCATGGTGGCATGATATATAACAAGAGGGAAGAGCTCCCGGTCCTGAACTATTCGCACAATCTTTGCTATTTTTGATCCTGTGTTTGTAGCCACCGTGTCAATCTATCTCATAGTTTTGCTCTTGTTCTTCCTGACTGTACTTTACCAAATATCCTGTCCTTTTCAGGCAGTTGGTCTTCTCTAAAGATGCAGGCAAAGTAAACAAAATTAAAGACGACCATCCTTTCTCCTACAGGACCGTTCTGCATTTATTTCCTCCAAAGATGTTTTGTCCACCCTTTTGGTAATCCTCAGTATTTTTACTATGCTTTACCAACACCACAGTTAGTATGTATCAGTTCATCTTTGATCTTCCTCTTTCCGTTTCCAGCTTTCACATACATATAACACAATTGAAAAGACCACAGTTTGAGTCAGGTGCACCTCAGTCATCAAAGTGATAACCTTGCTTCTTGAAATTTTATAACCCAAATTTAAATCTTATTATTGTTGATGCTCATGGCAAAATTTCTCTTTATAGTGTTAATTAACTGGGTGTTTATTCCTTTTTGTGTTGACCCATTTCTAAACACATGCATCAAATGTTAGTGGCAACTTCTAGTTTTGTTTTAAAATGAAGACTTAACAAAGAAAGAAAAACTTGATAAGCATGTATGTGCATGGACTATAATCCAAAAAAAATTGAATATTTCAAATTAAAAGAACAGTTGAAGACTGGACAAAAATAAGTTTCATCTCTCTGTAAGGACAATGATATTATTATTTTTGTCATCAGGCATACCAGCACGAATATTAATCTTTTCATTTGCTTTCAAATATATTACAATTTGAATTTTACATTGGCGGAGAAGCAGGTATATTCTGTTTAGTACTCAGCAATGTGTGTATCCAGGACAAAAAGTCAATGTTCAATCGTTCATTTTGTCTCAAAAATGTGTTCCTAGACTAGGACTATATTTTCCAGCTGTACATTTTCGCTTAGATGGTATGTTGTGACCAAGTCTCATCAAACTCATGCATAAATTTGAAATGATAGGTAGCATTTCTAGACTAAGGTGGCTAACATATAGATACTTCTTCTCTACTTTTTTCTCCCTTATTTTCTTCTTTTCTTCTAGCCTGATATAAGAATGGTGACATTGAAGTTGAAGTTGGCAGATATAGAAGGTGCCTGTGTCCCTAAGTTGCTACTATATTGTAGGAAAGCCACCTATCAGCTGGGATAGCCAATCACACATAGACAAGAAATAAATATTTCTCCCGTTGGATCCTTTATGTGATTTTGAGCTTCTGTGTTGTAAGGGTTATCATTATCTTAACAAATGTAATGTACAGAAAAAAAAAAAAAAGAGAGAGACACTTGGCATTTAATTCAAAGTACTGAATGACAAAATGGCTTGTAAATTGTTTACTTTTATAAGCATTCATTTGAGTGAAGCTCCACCCCAAATTAGGAAAATGGAGTTCACTCTAACTTGGTGTAGAACATCTCAAAGTGTCCTGGATGAGATAGCAGACATCTATCCACTCTGCCATAATAGTTACTGGGAAACAAATTACCCTAGAACTCAGTAGCTTGAAACAAAATCATCTGTTATCTCATAGTTTCTACAGATCAGGAATCTGAACACGGCTTGCCTGAGTGCCTCTAGCTCAAAGTCTGCCATAAGGCCAAAATAATATATTAACTGAGAGTGAAGTCATCAGTCAGCTTACATGAGAGATGATTTCATTCCAGCTCACTTATGTTCCTGCTGGCGAAGTCAGGTTCTCACCAGCTATTAGCTGAAAAAAAAAAAGAGATTTCCATGTCACAAGGGTGTCTCCACAGTGCAGTCCACAGCAAAGAAGCTAACTTCCTTTACAACACGTAAACCTGTCAGTGACAGAGGTACCCTAAGATAAAATCTACAGTCTCTTTGTACCCTAATATGAGAATTGGCATGCCGTTATTTCTGCCTTATTCCGTTCTTTAAAAGCAAGTCAATACTTTCCGTCCACCCTCAGAGAACACTGTTACACAAAGGCCCCAATGCTAGGAAACCAGAATCATTGAGGCTTGTCTTAGAAACTGTCTAATACATAAAACACATATTATAAAACAGATGGAACAGTAAAGTGATTACAGCCAAGACCCATCTGTAGTTAATAACATGAAAAATTGTTAGTTGCTACTGTCTCAATTCTGACTCATAGCAGTCCCATGTGACAGAGTAGGCAGAAGTACTCCATAGAGTTCTCTTGGCTACACTCTTCAGAGAAGCAGATTATCACGCCTTTCTCCCACGGAGCCACTGAATGTGTTTGAATTGCCAACTTTTCGCTTAGCAGCTGAGTGGTTAATCATTTGCACCACCAGGGCTCCTTAAGGTGAATGATACGTAAGAAGATTTCCAGAATCAAAGAGAGTGCTAATTCTATGACAAAATACATATAAAGGTAACTCTTCTCTCTTAAGGTGTTTCATAATCTAGGTTAGGCCATTATGTTACCAGTGTCAACAGAGTTTCAATAGATTATTACAGCAAGTCATTTTATTTCTTAATGTATTTTTTACAGATTTATTTTTCCTAAAATGTTAACTGCAATATGAAAAAAACAAAACCAAAAAAAATACCCTTGGAAATTATTTGATCTAGATTGATGTGTCCATTATGTTTATTTTTGTATTTAAAAATTCCATTCAATTCATCATTGCCTTCTTGAGAACCTAATCATTATATATTTGAGGGTAACTATAATGATGAAGAAAATTGTTCATTTTAGACATCCTTGAGGTTTTCAGACAACTCTGTATTTCAATTTTCCACATCTTCTGTTGTCTTGCTAGTGTAAAATCTTGAAGTGAACACTTTTATTATCGTCATTGATGATTGTCATCACAAGCTGAAGTTTTTGTTCTTTTCAAAGCACTTTCATACCCAACAAACTTATTTGACTTTCACAGCATTTTATGTAGTTTCATTATTTTTCACAAAATTTCCTGCATGCAGTTTTGATTTAGAACCTGAGTGAACCAGGAGTTAACTTACAAGTCCAAGTTTCTCAGTTCCAAAAGGCTAATGTTCTTAAGCACATAAAATGACAAGATTGCTTTCTCAACAACACCACAAAGCATTCTTTGGACATTGCTCTTTGCAGTGCATACAGCATCACGCTGAGAATAATGATCCCTTCCTGATACCCCAAATCTGACAATACTATAAAAGGTCAAAAAAACATTTTCACTTTAGAACTCTTTTTTTAATTTTTTAGGTTTCAATGAATTTTTTAAAGTAATTCTGAATCTTCTTTTTTTCAATATGTACAAAGCATAATAATCCCACGTGGGGTATTTGGTTTCCACAAAACCATTCAAGAAAAATATGCTAGATGCATGTATTTTTCCTTCTGATGAATAGAGAATATGCTCCAGACAACTTAATAAACTTGCTATTATGAATCTTGCTTTTGGAGATCACAGAAGATCTTGACACTATTAGTTTCCATTGCCTTCCATTTTAAAGGGTATATCTGTAGAAAGCACTGTTTTTTTTTCCCCCTCCACAAACTACAGGACTCAAGGACTTATGGGGATTATTGATTAGATCTTTGTTCTTTTCTATATCCCATTTTCCAGTCATATTTCCACAAAAATGAAAAAAAGCATTCTTACTAGTTAATATTTTGTTCAGGTTTTTATTTATCCTGGCTGTATCAAGCCACCAACTAAAATACCTGACTAAAAGAGTTTTGAGAATTTTGGGGGGTAGTAAAGGGGAAAAACAGCACTTTATCTCCCGTATCAGATAATTTTAGGAGACAAAAATTGTGGTAGAGCAAATACAATGAATTAAAGCGCTGAATCACTGATTCTGCCTTCTTTCGGAATTCAGGCATCTTTTTATTTAATCACAGAGTGCTTAAAAGTTAAAGTCCTAGGGTCGCTATATAAAATTATGCTTACGTTCAGCCATTTTTGCATTAATCAGTTTGCCTTATTTAACTCTTTTGGCAATCTGGTACCTTATTCTGTAGCAAAACAGGTAGATGTACGATGGGAGGTAGAGACAATAGGTGAGATGAGGGAAATGAGCTTTTAATTACCTTTTTGCTGTATTGTACAAATTAGAAAATATGTATTAATGTATATTAGATACTTTAAAATCCTACAGGGCAGTTGTCCTGTGTTATATGGTATTATTATGAGTTGAAACCAACTTCATAGCATACAACTACAGTAACAATTACAACACTTTTTGAATTTCTCTATTCTTTTAAATCCAAATTACTAAAAAGCTATATGTTTGTTTACAAAGATGACATATTTCATTTCTTGTTTCCAGTGTTTCTGAAATGTAACCAGAAATTGTATCCAGTTAACTGTTAACTAGTTACTAACTTACTCATCTAAGAAGGATAAATGTTATTGTTATTATTTCTTCTAATTGCTGAGCCGATTCTGACTCATAGTGACCCTATGTGCAACCGAATGAAACCCTATCCGGTCCTCTCCATCTTCAGGATAGTTATTACATGTCAGTCAGTTGTTACAGCCTCTCTGTAACTCTGTCCCATTGAAGGTGTTCCTCTCTTTAGCTGACCCTATATTTTACCACTCATTATGTCCAGGGACGGTTCTCTCATGATAAGATGTCCAAAATATGTAAGATATAGTCTCACCATCCTTGCTTCTAAGGAACATTCTGGCTATACATCTTTCAACACAGATTTGTTTGTTCTTTTGTCAGTCCGTAGTATATTCAATATTCTTTGTCCACATCATAATCTAAAAGCTTCAGTTCTTCTTTGGTCTTTATTTTTCATTGCCCAGATTTATCAAGCATACGAAGCAATTGAAAATTCTATGGTTTGGTCTTCACAGTGACACTTGCGCTTTTTAACACTTTAAAGAGATCTTCTGCCACAGATTTTCCCAGTGCCAATGTATCATTTGATTTCTTGATTGCTGCTTCCACAGGTGCTGAATGTGAATCCAAGTAATATAAAATCCTTGACAGCTTCAGTATTTTCTCCATTTATAATAATTTTGGTTATAGATCCAGTTGTGAGAATTTTTGTTTTCTTTATGTTGAGGTGTAATCCATGCTGAAGGCTGTGTTCTTTGGTCTTCATTCTTACGTGCTTCAAGTCTTCATTTTTAGTAAGGAGGTTGTGCCGCTCTGCACAATGCAGATTGTTAATAATTTTTCCTCCAATTCTGATGCCCCTTTCTTATTCACATATTTCAGCTCCTTATTTGGATCAGCAATGAGATTTAATAAATATGGTGAAAGGACACAACCCTTACACACACCATTCCTGACTTCAAATCACACATTATCCTCATGTTTGTTTAAACTGCTGCCTCTTAATCTATGTATAGTTTCCTCATAAGCACAATTAAGTTTCTGGAATTCTCATTCTTTGCAATGTTATCCATAATTTGTTATGATCTACACATTAAACGTCTTTGCATGTTCAGTAATACACAGGTGAAAATCTTCCTGGTGTTCTCTGTTTTCAGCCATGATCCAGGTGATACCAGCAATGATACCTCTGGTTCCATGTCCTCTTCTGAATCTGACATGATTTTTGGCATTTTCCTGTCAATGTACTGCTGTAGCAACTTTTGAGTGGTTTTCTGCAAAATTCTACTTGCATGTAACATTAATGATATTGTTCAATAACATTTGAATTCTGTTGGATCCTCTTTCTTTGGAATAAGCATCAATATGGACCCCTTCCAGTCAGTTGGCTAGTTACCTATCTTCCAAATTTCTGGAAATGAGAACTTCCAGTTCTGCATTCATTTGTTGAACCATTTCAACAGGTATTCTATCAATTCCTGGAAACTCCTTTTACATCAGTACCTTCAGGGCTGCTTCCACCTCTTCCTTTACCGCTGGAGGTGCGTCTATATATTCTTCTCATCTTCTTGTGATGTCTTCTGTGTTTAATATTTTTCCTGCAAAATCCTTCAGTATTGCAACTTGAGGTTTGAATTTTTTTTTTCAGATTTTTCAGCTTGAGAAAAAATAACTGTGTTCTTCCCTTTTGATCTTCTCATCCCAAGTTTTTACACATCATCATGATACTTTGTTTTTTTTTCTTTTTAATTTTTATTTAACATAACTGAGTGAAAATGTACATTCCTGTGTAAATGTACATGCCCACCTATATGCAGCTTCCACTGCTCTCCCTGTCTGGTGACTGCACACTATTCCTCTCTGCTCCATACATGTCTCATCCTCCCAACAGCTTCCTTTCCCCTCCTCTCTGTCCACTCCCCTTCCTCCAGCCAGAGGTCAGCAAAGATGATATCCTATAGATGTATAGAACCATAAAGTGCTTCCAAGATGTGGTCACTCTGCATTGCCAAGTCCAATCCATTCCTGTCCAAAGAGTGGACCTTTGTTATAATTTATGGGAAAGGGCAGCATCAGGGCCGGGGGCCATGCTCTCAGAGGAACCCCAAAACCGCTGGACCATCAATTGAGGTCTTTTAGTGGAGATATCATAATGCACCCCTTTTTATTCTTGTTTTGCCAGTGAGACTCGTCTCTGTGAGCTCCATCGTGGCTATGACTGGTGGTGGCCGGGCACCATCCGGTTCTTCCAGTCCCAAGTCGATGTAGGCACCCACTCTTGTGGGTCTCTCTGTCTTCTCAGTTGTCTTTACCGCATGTCGTTTTGGTCCTCGGTGAGCATCCATTCCTGCTGAGTTGGGACCATTTGCTGTGTCCTCGGATGGCAGCTTGGATGCTTTGTTTTGTTATCCTTTGAAATCTTACATTCACTCCTGTACTTCAAATGTCTTCTAGTTCTGTTCTTATTAACCTGGGGAAAATACATTGAGACAATTCTTTTTATGCCTAATATATCTAGTAGGCTATGTAAAAACCCAAACTTAAAAAAAAAAAAAAAAAGAAAACTCCCATCAAGAGTCACTTCCAAGTTCAAAACACTCTTAAGGATGGAGAGACATTTTTGCCTATTATTTTTGTAACAGCATCTGTCTATTTCACAGTCAAACAATATAAAACTAACCATTTTTAGGAAAGTTTCTAAATCATTTGATGCATGTCTCTTTGTTTTCTTAAAAGGAAAGATACTGATCACAGGTAATACCTTTTTGATAATTCAGGCTATCATTTTGACCTGATTTTGCTATAGCAAAAACTGCTTTTGTACATTCCCATCCCAATAACTGTCACCTCTAATTTTATAAGACACTATCTCTACATTTTTTTTATTGTGATTAAGTGAAAGTATACAATCCAAGTCAATTTTCCAGGCCCACCTTTCTGCAACTCCATTGTCTCTCCTCACCCAGTGACAGCATAATCCTCTTTTGTACTCTATATTTCTAGCATCCTCTTAGGAGTGCCTATACCCTCCACTCCATCCTCTTCTCTCCCATCCAGAAAGAAACCAGTACAGCAGCCTCCTAAAATGTAAAGAACCATAAAGTATGCACATGATATGCTCACACTGTGTAGCCAAGTCCATTCCATTCTTGTCTGTATAGCTAACCTCAGTACTGGTTTCTGGTCTGGGCTGGCAGCAAGTCTAGGGGCCATGTTCCCAGGGGACTCTCTAGGCTGTCAGACCATCAATTTCGGTATTTTAGTAGAGTCGAGTTGTTGACCTGTACCTCTCTTTTCTCTCATTTGCCTCAAGGACTCTACATTGTGTCCCGCATCACGGCTGTCTTTGGTGGTGGCAGGCGCCATCTGGTTCTTCTGGTCTCATATTAATACAGTCTCCCATTCACACAGGTCCTTCTGTCACCTGAGCTGTTTTTTCCTCATGTCTTTGTGGTTCTGAGTGATCATCTATTCCTATTTTGCTGAGAGTTTTTAGCGTGAGTCGGTGTTGGACTTTGTCAAATGCCTTTTCTGCATCAACCAACAAAACCAGGTGATTCTTACCTTTGTGTTATTTATGTGGTTGATCAAATTATTTGTGTTCCTGATATTGAATCATTCTTGCATCACTGGTATGAAATCAACTTGGTCATGGTAAATTAATTTTGTGATATGTTGTTAAATTCTACTGGCTAAGATTTTATTGTACATTTTTACAACTAGGTTCATGAGTGATACTGATCTGTAATTTCCTTTTTTTGTGGTATCTTCCCCTGGCTTTGGTATCAGGGTTATACTGACTTCATAGCATGAATTTGGGAGTATTCCATCCCTTTCTATGCTGTGAAATAGTTTCAGTATTATTGGAGCTAACTCCTCTTTAAGAGTTTGATAGAATACACATATGAAGCCATCTGGGCCAGGATTTTTATTTGGCTGGTAGTTTTTTGATTACTTTCTCAAGCTCTTCTTTTGTGATGAATTTATTAAGTGTTCTGCTTCTCCTTGTGATAACTTTGGTAGGTGATGTGAATCTATGAATTTGTCCATTTCCTCTAGGCTTTCAAATCTGTTATAGTTTTTTATAGTATTCTGTTACGATACTTCTGATTTCAGTTGGGTCTGTTGTGACATCTGCCATCTCATTTCTTATTTCGGTTATTTGTTTCCTCTCTTGTTTTTTTTTGGCTTGGCTTGTTTTTCTTAAGTGCAGCCAAAGGTTTATCAATTTTGTTGATTTCTTGAAAAAAAAAACAAATTCTGACTTTTTACTTCTTTTATTGTTTCTTTAATTCTGTAATTCATTTAGTTCTGCTCTGATTATTATTATTTGTTTTCTTCTCTTGCCCAATGTGTTCTTTTGTTGCTCTCTGTCCACTTGTTCAAGTTGTAAGGTCAACTCTTTGGCTTGGTCCCTTTCTTTATTCCAGCTATGTTCATTTATGGAGATAAATTGACCTCTGAGCATTGCTTTTGTTGTATCCCATAGGTTCTGGTAGGATGTGCTTTCATTCTCATTTGTTTCTGTGAATTTTTTTATTTCATGTTTGATTTCTTCTATAACCTATAGCTTTTCAGTGACGTGTTGTTCAGTTTCCATGAGTCTGAATTTCTACCCCCTCCCCCTTTTTTTTGCTGTTGATTCCAACTTTTCTGGCTTTATGGTCTAAGACCTTTTGCAATAATTCAATGGTTTGGATTTTGTTGAGACTTGCTTTATGACCTAAAATATGGTCTGTTCTGCAGAATGTTCCATGTGCATTGGAAAAGAAGGTGTACCTATGTGTTGATGGGTAAAAAGTTGTGTATGTGTTGATGAGGTCTGGTTGGTTGATTGTCACAAAGATCTGTATCTTTACTAAGCTTTCTTCTTCATGATCTGTCCATTACTGAAGTAGAGTGATGACATTTCCTACTATTTTTGTGGACTGATTTATCTCATTTTTCAATGTTGTCAGCATTTGTTCAATGTATTTAGATGCTCTAGCATTGAGTGTGTAAATATTTAATGTTACTATATCCTGCTTAATTATTGAACTTTTCAGTAATAAATATTAACATCCTTGTGATGATCGTGGATTTTACATTAAAATCTATTTTATCTGAGACTAATATTGCCTCTCTAGCTCTTCTTGGTGTGTTGTTAGCTTGGTATATGTATTTCCATCCATTGATTTTTACTTTATTCATAAATTTGAGTCTAAGATCTTTCTTGTAGGCAACATATAGACAGATCATGTTTTTTCATCCAAGTTGTTACTCTGTTTCTTTAATGGAGTGTTCATTCCATTTACATTCAGTGTAGTTATTGATAGATGTGTGTTTACTGCTGTCATTTAGGTTCCTTGATTTTTGTGTTGGTGTTTTCTTTGCTCCTCTTAATATTCTTTTCTGGGTCATGTTTCTTTATGGGTTTACTTTTCATCTTTTTCAGTACTGGTTTTTTGTTTGTCGAGACTCCTGTGCTATGTTTCTTGTTTTGATATGTCACATTGTTAGTTTGCTTTGTAGGAGCCCTCTTAATCCCCCTTAATATTCTGACTTCAAACCAATCTTTAACTTCTGTATATATTCTTAATTACCTCTCCTTCTGAAAGGGTTATATCTACTGTATAATATCCCTCTTTATAGTGTGATGATGTCTTAGTTTTTGTGTTAAGATCACTGATTCCCTACTTTTAATATTTTAGCTTTGATTAATCTTAGTGACTTCCCTAATTGGGTAGGACTCTGGATGCTGTGTCCTGCATTGCATCCTGAAGTATACATTTGTTGTTTTTGTTTTTCTAAACAAAGAGTACTTCTTGTAGTTTTGGTTTGGTTTTCGCAAAATGTCTAAGCTTCTGTTTATCTGTGACTGTGTTGATTTCACCATAGTATCTGAGAGACAATTTCGCAGAACATATAATTCTTGGTTGGAAGTTTTTCTCCTTCAAGGCTTTGAGTGTGTCATCCCACTGCCTTCTTGCCACTGTGGTTTCTTCTAAAAGTCAGATGAAAGCCTACAGGGCTTCCTTTTGTTCATTAGTTTTGCTTTAAGCTTAGCAGGCTTTAAGAGGCTCTCTTTATGCTTGATTTCATTAAGCTATCGTTACTGTAGCAATATAGACACTGTCAAGTCCCGTGATTCTGCTTGACTTAGTTGCTGAGCCCCAGCTGTGCCCTCAGTAGTAGCAGATCCCGCCTCCTGGTTGGTAAAGGTGGCGAGCTACTTGTGCTGATTCTCCATTGTCATGGCAGTCAAGACTATGTTTTAGCTCAGAGAAGGGAGGAGAGAAGGATGCCACTATACTTGGCTGCCAGGAACCACTGCTAAAAGCAGCTGGGCCCTCAAGGGTGACAGGACCCACTTTCTGGCTGATAAAGATGGTGCCCTGCTTATGGGGTCGCTAGGGGCCTGTCAGCTAATGCCACGATGTGGCCCAGTTAAGGGTGGTGGAAATGACACCACCACACTCAGATGCCAGTCACCACTGCATTCTCTAGTTGCACTTGTCATAAAAGCTGTTTTTCTGCTGAGAAAAAGCATTGAGCAACCACAGGTGAAAGCAATCAGGCCATCAGGGGTGGCAGGCCCCATCTCCTGGCTGAGAGAGATGGTGCATCATCGGTCATACCCAGAGAGCATGATGTGGCTCAAGGAAGAGAGGAGTTAGGGCACTACTGCACTGAGCCACCTGGCCCCACTGCGTTCTCTATGTATGCCGAAGCCAGCCAAGTGCTGTAGAGACGGATCTGACTCATGGTGACCCTAGGCCAGAGTATTCAATGATCATCTTCAAAACAGCTTTCCTGCTGGGAGAAACACTATCCAGATAGGCACTGTTGCTCAGCCTGGGAATTAGTCCCTGGTGAGACTTCAGGCCTGGCAAACTGCACCTCTCAGCTAACCAAGATGGCATTCATCCGAGCGCCATGAATTAGCAGTATCTTTGGTGCAGCTTGTTAAAGACAGAGGGGAGGGGCACTGGCTGTCTCAGTTAGACAGTTGTAGCTGGGTCCTCCAGATGTGGCTGTCCCAAGCACAGTCTCTCTGCTGTGGGATACACTGTTTGCTCAGGCACTGAAGTACAATGTAGCAGCCAGCTCCTTCCAGGACCACAGGCTTGGCAGTCACAGTCCCAGCCTCTCAGTTAACAAAGAAGGTGTCTGTACCTGCAGTTCTCTCAAACAATGCACCAGCAGAACCACAACTCAGTGTGCCACTGCCTTGCCTCTGACAGAGGTAGTTTCCCGCTTCCTGTTGCCCAGTTTTATCTCACAACTTTACACAAGATCCTAGGTCTTCCAGGGTGTCCACAGTGCTCCATTCAGTTGTTTTCCTGAGCTTTCATTCTCCGAGGGATTCACGGAGATGCGTGTCTAGTCTGTCGTGTCGGCCCGGCCTCCTCTACATTTTTGTGTTTTCTTAAATCTGAGAAATTAGTCATTCATGTAACTATGATGATATACAAATGAAAAGGAAATAAACTGAATATCATCATAGGAAGTCTTCCACAGAGTCAAGAATTTAGGCTTGATGTAGGTCTTTAGGTAAATTTAAGTAGTAGCAATCAGGTCAATTCCAACTCATGGAAAACTCCATGTGTATAAGAGTAGTCTTGAACTTGTAAGGTTTTCAATGGCTGGTTTTCAGAAGTACATTACCAGGCCTTTCTTCCAGGCGTCTCTAAGCACACCAGAACCACCAACCTTTCTGTTAGTAGCTGTGTGGGTTAACCTTTTGCACCACCCAGAGATTCCTAGACAAGTTTATGAGCTTTCTTTACTGCATCTGTGGAGACAGCTGCATTTTGAAATGGCTGAGGCCTGATAAATATAGAGTTAATGTAGTCTCTGCTGAAAGGGAAAACAGTAAATTGGACAAGCTCATGCTGTGCTGAACAAGATCTATGGTTTATTATTTTGATAATGGCGTCCTTAATTTACGTTGCTAGCAGGAGAGTAGATGAATTAGTCAAATTTACTTTGATAAACTCCTCTCAATCATTATCGCTATTTTTATACCTATAGCATTCTCAACAGGAATAAAGAATACCAGGCCATCCATAAATATATCTTCCTGACACCATTCCTTCCGTAAAATGAAATCTGAAAATTATTTGGCAAACCCTGAGTGAACTTTGAAGAAAAAGTTGAATTCTTGAATTCTGTGAATTGACGTGTAAAAGCAAGTTCTCAGTGAAGGTTGCCAAGGCTTTAATCAGAGAAAAGTGACTCAGTTTGAAGTAATTTGAGTTCAGATGAAAGATGTGCTAAGATTTCAGATATGGTACTTTATTTTTGAAACCACTGCAGCAGATTTAAGCTGAAAATAAGTTTAAGTGTGTGATGGCATTGCCTATCTAGCTGCACTGGGATGATTTTAGGGTTTTATGTTGAATATTGCATACTCTGAGATTACATTTTATACCAGATAAGATAAAGTATAAAGCTTAAAAGTTTCCAAATATTTGAATGATATGCACTGTATGTAATATTTTATAAGAATAAATTAAGGAAATTATTAACATTCTAGAATATTAATACAGGAACCAGACATTTTATCCTGTTTGTGAAAACTGAAGTTTTTTATTCATTCATAGCTTTTTTTTAAACTTATTATAGTCATGTAATTTTATTTTTCAAGATATTTTCTGCTCTTTTAAGAGAAAGAGATTGTCACATTTTACAGGTTGCTGCTATTTTTCAGAAGTGGAACATGCACTGCAGAAATTACTTCAAATTTAATTATAATTTATGGCAGTGTATTTTTCTTTGATTTGTAGCAAAATAAAATGAACTGCTCTAGATTCATTCACAATTTTACCCATGTTAAAAAAGTTATCTGATTCTACATTATGCTTTAAATATCTACCTATTAAATATTTATGTATTTATTTAAAATAAGGCAAAGTACAAATCGAAATCTTTGTAAATATCAGAAGCGATGCAACTGACCATTGTTCTTTGAAGTGCGTTTTATTCAGAATACAACACAGAACAAGTTGATGGAAGAAATATAAGCCTTAGGATTCTCATTGTTATTAATAAGGAGTATAGTATGAGTGATGATTTGCATTGATAAATATATTAAAAAACCCATTGTCATCAAGTTGATTCTGACTAATAGTAATACTGTAGGACAGAGTAGAACTGCCCCATAGGGTTTCCAAGGAGTGGCTGGTAGATTCAAACTGTTGATCTTTTGGTTCGCAGCTGAGTTTTAACCATTGCACCACCAGAGCTCTAACTAGTATATTATGGTAAACCTGTGTATCTTAAGATATACAATGTCATCATAAGATTAAGGTACAATACTTATTTAGTGTACAACATAAACTACATTTTTTAATATGAAAGCTGATTTTTTTTTTCCTAACATCTTCAGGAAACATAAATATCCATGTTCTGATACACTATTCATTACATTAAAGAAAGTATTTGTTGGGAGACTTACCCTCTGTATAGGTGTTACAAATTGTCTACTAACAAGATGAGAATATTCTTGCCTTCTTGAGGCTTATTTATTGTGTTGTTTTTATTTGATGCCATCAAGTCAGTTCAAACTCATAGCACCTATATATGCGACAACAGGGAGCACTCACCAGTCCTGCATTGTCATCACAACCATCGTTACACTTCAGAGTGTTGCCAGCTTGTCAAGCTCCCTCATTGAGGGTCTTCCTCTTTTTTGCTGACCCTCTAGTTTACCAAGCAAGATCTCCTTCTCCAAAGAGTGATTGTTCTGACAACAGATCCAAAGTATACAAGATTTAGTCTTGCCACCCTTGCTTCTAAGGAATGTTCTAGTTGTACTTCTTTCAAGGCGGACTTGTTTGTTGTTTCAGAAGACTGTAGTGTATTCAACACTCCTTATCAACATTATAAATTAAAAGCATCAGCTCTTCTTTCATCTTGTTTATTTATTGTCCAGCTTTCACAAACATACTAGATGACTGGAAACACCATGCCTGAGTTATGCACATCTTAGTCTTCAAGGCGGTATCTTTGCTTTTCAACACTTCAGAGAAGTCTTTTACAAAAGATTTGCCCAATGTAAGGCTTGTTTTGATTTTGTGAATGTTGCTTCCACTACTGTTGAATGTGGATCCAAGTAAAACAAAATCTTTGGCAACTTGAGTCTTTTCCTTGTTTACCACGATGTTTCTTATTGGTCCAGTTGTGAGTATTTTCATTTTCTTTACACTGAGTTGTAGTCCAGACTGAAGGCTGTGGTCTTCAATCTTGATCAGTAAGTCCTCTTTAAGACCTCTTCACTTTCAGCAAACAGGGTTGTTTCATCAGCATAATGTAGGTTGTTAATGAGTCTTCCTCCAAGATTCATGGCCCATTCTTCACTGAAAATCCAAAAGAATGTAAAGATTATATCTATTATAATGAAATAGTGAATGTAGCATTGTTACTAGATAAAATATTATTTTTCTATGTCCCAGAAAGTTTTTTTCTATGTGGCAGAAAAATAATTTTAAGGTAATCTAGAATTAATATAAACAGCATTATAATTACTTAGATATGATACCTACAATAAATCCAATAAAGGATGTGTCCTGCAGCTATAAGGAATTGTATAATGCTTTAGAAAGACTCTATGAAACTAATTAAGAAGTTATTAAAAAGATGCGAATTAATGTAGAAAGATATCATGTAGATGGATTGAAAATTTAGTATTGTATTTCAAATTGATTTATAGATTTAAAGTACTGCAATTATTTCTAACCAGGATTTTTGTGGAATTTAGCAGGATGATTCAACTATTTATAGGAAAATGTAGAGATCAGAAATAGGTTTGTAGAATTAGGTGGAAGGATATCTTTTAGTGTATGTAAAGCTATATTATGAAGTTACAGTAAGAGAAATATTACACAATTTGTGCATAGATAAAAAACAGCAGGATGGAATAGAGAAGTTAGAGTTCAATTTTTTTATACCAAGACAATTAATTTGTGATAAAATGTTTGGGAGCACTTGTGAAAAGGTAGCCTTTTGAGTAAATTGTTCTATGACAAGTATCTATTTGTATGGAAGAAAAACGAATACATTTCACCTACATAAAAGATCAAAAACAAAAAAGGATTTTGAAGAGAATATGAGACAATATCTCTTGAAAACAAGGAGCAAAAACAAATTGAGAAGTAATAAGAAAGAAGAATGGCAAACTGAGACAACAGTAAAATTAAAAACAAAAAAAGGTGAAGACTGACAAATTGAGATCAAAACTAAGCTATGCTTTTATAAAAAGATGAAAGCAAATCGGGAGAAGTTATCTGTTACATCTATGACCAACGAGAACAGATCTGAAGGTGTCGTTAAGTGCTCAGCAACTAAATGAAAAGTTGGTTGTTCCGGCCCACCAGCTATTACATGGAAAAAAGATGTGGCCATCACTTCTGTAATGATTACAGCCTTGAAAACTCTGTGAGGCTGTGCCACTCTAGCCCATAGGGTTACTATGAGGCAGAATCAACTCCAGGGAGATGGATTTTGTTTTGGTTTTATGCAGATGACATACGGTGGAAGGAGTGCTTGGAACTAACTGAATGTTTGATGGTTTGCATATGCCCAGAAGCTCCTGAGAAGAGAGGCCTGGTGATCGCCTTCAGAAAGATGAAACAAACGTTGCTAAGAACAATATAGGGTACAGTTCTATCTTGAAACACATGGGCAGGGGTTTCATGAGTTGACAACTGTTTTTGGGGAGGGGGGAGAAGGAGTAGGATTAATGATTTCTATAGACTAATAATACAAAGGTAGAAAATACAATAGAAATCTTTCTGAAAAGCTTCAACAGGCTTTGCGCAAGACAGAACATAAAAATGACCAATAAAAAAGACAAAGTGTTCAGCCTCTGCAGTAATCAGGGAAATAAGTACTCTTAGTACAATGAAATGTCACTACATATCTAGCAAAGCAGTGATTAGCAAATAGTAGTTTGTAAAAACTGGAGTGAAATGTAAACTATCAGTAAGGAAACAGAGCTACAGAGCATCCTGAGAAACTCTGGGTAGTGGGGACATAAATATGAATAAACTGAACTAGCTGAGTGGCATTATCTGTTATAGCTAAAGATACTTCTATACAAAAAATAAGTCTTTATACATGCCAGAATACCAGTTCAACAATATGATTGTTAATTATTGTGACAAACTTGAAATGTCTGTAACATCTATTATTAGGAGAATGGGGAAGTATAGTATATTCATACAACAGAAAACCGTAAGAATATAAAAATAAATGAACTGGAGTTATAGGCAACCATGTGGTGATTCTTACTACAAGATATTAAGTAAATACAGATGAAAACAAAATAGCACAGTATGGTTGTTTTCTATAGATTTCAGAAACAGATACAACTAAATCATGTTGCTCAGGGATACAGACATTTCACAAAAAGCTAAGATAAACATATTTAGTATAAATTCAGAATGATAGCTTTTGCTAGGGAAAACGGAGAGGATTGTGTTCCAAACAGATACATAGGGGGTTTTAGGAGCACTGATACATTTCTTCATGGGAGCATGATTATAATTATTGAAATATGCATAAAATTATTATGTGCTTAATAATAAAAATGAGATCTATTTCAAAATAAAATATAATATTTATGAAAATTACTAAAAAGTTAAAGCAAAAATTAACCAATTTCCTCCTTCTTGAAAATAACCATAACCACTAAAATTTGGAAATCTCTGTGATCACATTTCTTTTCGTATACAATGAGTTAGATAGAAAGAACAGAAAAATTATGCCAGTTTGTAACAAAAAAATATTATATATGTTTAACTTAATGGCAGAGAAACTCAACTGAAGTATAAGAAATTGCTACGCTTCAGGTATGTATTTCTTTCTTTTTTATTATTATTATGATTGAATGAAAATGTACGTTCCCATATAAATTTACATACTGACCTACATGCAGCTTCCACTGCTCTCCCTGCACAGTGACAGCACTCTCTTCCTCTCTGCTCCATAGATTTCTTATCTTCCCAGCAGTTTCCTATCTTCTCCTCTCCACTCATTCCCCTTCCTCCAGTACGAGGTCAACAGGACGACCTCTTATAGATGCCTAGAACCATAAAGTGCCCACACAATATGGTCACTCTGAATCACCGAGTCTAATCCATTACTGTCTGAAAAGTTGACCTTCATCATGGTTTACGGACAGGTGCAGCATCAGGGCCAGGGGCCTTGCTCCCAGGAGAACTCTGGGGCCCCTGGACCATCAATTGCAGTCTTTTAGTGGACATCTCAAGGTGCACCTCTGTTTATACTTGTGTTGCCAGTGAGATTCAACTTTGTGAGCTCCATCGTGGCTATCACTGGTGGTAGCTGGGCACCATCTGGTTCTTCTGGTCACAAGTCAATGTAGACACCCACTCGTGTGGTTCTCTCTGGCTTCTGGATTCTCTTTCCCCCATGTCGTTATGGACCTTGGTAGTTATCTGTTCCTGCTAAGTTGGGACCATTTGCTGTAGCCTCAGATGGCAGCTCGGTAGTTTTTAAGACCCCAGACACACTCACCAATGTAGGGTGCAGAGAGATCTCATTAGAAAAATGCTAGTTGTGCCAATTGGCCTCTATTTCTCCTGAGAGCACAGTCCCCAGCCCCCTGCCCCAGCTCCTCTGTCCTTGCAATATTGGGTTAAGATGGGAGGAATATATCAGTTGTGTTGAAGTACTGTTAATATTGATCTTCTTACTAATGTGTGCTGTCACCAATTTCATCCAACCAAATTTCTAACAACTATCTAAGCTAAGCCCTCCCCCTTCACCCTCCTACCATCCCCATTCTTGCAGCCATCAAAGAGTCTTTTCTGTTATGCATGAGTCTGCTATTACTTATCATAAGGGTCTCATACAATATTTGTCCTTCTGTCACTGACTTCTTTCACTCAACATAATGTCCTCCAGTTGAAACCAAGTTAAGAGATGTTTCGTGCTGTCATCATTGTTCTTTATTATTGTATAGTGTTCCATTGAGTATATAGACCATAGTTTACCTATCCATTCTTCTGTTGTTGGACATCTGGCTTGATTCCATCTTTTTGTTTTTGTGGACTGTGCTGCGATGAACATTTGCGTGCGTGTATCAGTTGGTGTGAATGGCCTTGATTCTGCAGGATATATTTCAAGCAGTGGAATTACTGGGTCATATGGTATATCTAAATCCATTATTTTAAGGTACCGCTGGATTGCTTTCCAAAGAGGTTGCATCATTTTGCAACCCCACCAACAGTGTAGGAGAGTTCCAATCTCTCTGCAGCCTCTCCAGCGTTTAGTGTTTTGTGTTTTTTGGATCATGGCCAACCTTGTTGGGGTATATATTTCTTTACAATCACAGATTAGTTTTTAAACATCTCTGTAAATTTAAAAGCATATACAAATATTAAATATTTGCATAATTTAGTCATATCTACATTTTTTTTATAGCATCTATGGGGATCCTGGGAGAAACTCTGTTAGTGCACTGGTCAAGTACTTGGCTGCTAACTAGAAGGCTAGAGGTTCAAAGCCATGAGTTACTGTGTGGACGCAGGTGTGGTGCTCAGCTTTCATGAACACTTAGCACTGGCAACCTTGTGGAGCAGTTCTAAAGTGTCCTACAGTGTCGTTAGGGGTTAGAATCAACTAACAGTACTGAGATTCGAATCCCTTACCAAAAAAAACGAGGCCATCAGCCCATTTATTCTGCTTTCTTATTTCCTGCCTCCACTGTATCTTAACCATAGTTCCATATCCGTTCAGCCTTAGTTCTGTATTTTAATACAGTATGCACTTACATGTTTGTTATCCTAACTTATTTTCTCTTTGTTGGTTCAATAGGTTTGATTATCAAATGGTTATTCCAAGGCTATGGGTAATGTATACTCTAATTTCTCCCACTCATAAAGTGCCTATTCGCTGTGTTTATATTTGTGGGGTAAGTTGAAGAATAGTACAATTATTTGACAGTTTTATTTATCTCCTAGAACTTTGTGGTCATGATTCTACTTCTGTTATGGACAAATCTGAAACAATTTTAATTTATCTGTTTTATATATGACCTACTTTTATTATTGAATTTCTGCAGAATTCTTTATGTGCTCTTAAAGTTCATAATATGTTTCCCTAGTCTATTCTTTCGGTGACATTCCAAGCTGAATAATTCATATAGTCTCCTCAAACCTCTAGCATATCATCCATCCTTCATGTCTTACAATAAACTTGCAGATTATTTTGCTTCTTTTTTTTCTGTGAGGTATAACTGATCTATGCATATATTTTTTTAAAGTAGGCAGCTCAGACAATAAATTAATTCAATGTCAATGTAATGCAATATATTATAATATACTATAACAAGATAAAAGCATGCCAGAGAATAATATAAAAAATTATTTTGACTCAGAACATGAAATACAAACATGTATGCTAATTAAGGATTTAATGCAATTCCTGGAACTTCACCTCCATGTCTTTTAATCATCTTTGATGTATAAATTCTTACTTTAATCTAGAGTGGAAGGTTTAAGTGACCTCTCTAATAGTGTTTTCAAAACTCTGGAGACTAAAGAAAGCATATACATTTAGAAAACAGAAAAAGTCAATTGTAGATTGACATGTAAGTTGTAATTAACTCCCATAGCAGCATGAATTTTTTTTTAATCCATGAGTACTCATACTTCTCTCTAGTTTTCTGACAATGCTTAAAAGGCAAAAGTTGTAGGATACAGTGTGACCAGAATTTTTGCATTTTGCATGTTATTATCAGTCGGTTCTTCTGAAGTTACTTCTTGAAAGAGTTTGCCAGTCCCTAGTCTAATGGTCTTTCCTTTCTCACTAGGGGAGAAACCCCGGGAGAAAGAGCTTCTTCACTGTCAGGAGAGCATGTCTTTTGTTGGGGGAAAAGTGATTGACAAGAAATCTCATGATGCTCATTTACCATTTTCCTAAATATTCATTGAGCACGCTCGGTGAAACAGGCAATATGCTAAGTCCTGAGAGTGTACAGATGAATAGACAATACTTGGCCTCAAGGATTCACTGATTATATAAAGTTGTCTCAAAATAGACCTCAGAGGAAATGACTGACTACAAATGTAGAAAACTTCCTTCCCGTTAACTACAGTGATTCTAAAATATCGATTTATATTTTGGAATGTGTTAAAGCAGCTGAAGTATTTTCAGAAACTTTAATGGATGTATTGGTCTTACAGAATCATCTTACAAAAGATTTTAATATCCTTTGTGTTCATTTTACTTTCCTTCAAAAACTCGTTAAGCTGTCTAAGATTCTTAAGTCTATGTGTTTAATTAATTAAATTATTTGAAGTCTTAAATGCTGAATATAAACATAAAGAGAGATAAACAGTATAGGATTGTATTTCTGTATAAAATATCCATGTGATTCATTTGGTAAGACATGTATTTTGAAAGATCATTTAAATTAAAAACATATCATGGTATTTAAAAATCATCAAGTTTTACATTTTATAGATGTATTTTCTAAGCAGTGTTTGTTGGATTCCATCCATTGCCATCTAAGTAGCCATACAGAACTGATGAGATTTGTTCTTCTTTTGTAATTTGTTTTATATCAAGCTGCAAATATTACCCTGAAGATGTATTAGCATTTAATTTGTATAAACTGTTCCAGAATTAAAATAAACCCTCAACTTAATTTAAGTAGTATTTTTCCCATCTCTGGCCCCACAATTTCACTCTTCATAAATTCTACCTTCAATAGATATTTTTGAAATTATTGAAATGTGTTGGAATCATAGACTACTGTGACCCTTTTGACCCTCTCCATAGCCACTAATCAGGAATCTTGAAACTGTAATGTTCCCTGATATTGGAGGCTGGGCACTGGGAATACATCTGTCCCAGTTTCTTCTTCTGCTTCTTTATCAGGGGAACTCCTTCCCTCTTAGGGGCCTCATGCGTACCTGCTCCTGTGTGCATGTCATATGGCACCTGTCCAACACCACGACTAACTGTATCTGTTCCTGGCAAAAGGGGACAGGTCTCCTAACAGTGACACAAGAGGGGTGTGTGCACAATACCAGCCCCAAGATGGCTGCAGAAAGTGACTCCCTGACCATGAAGAACAATGTCTACTAACTGAAGGTACCTTTGCCCTCTCCCTTGTTTCTAAAGCACTGTTCCACCCAATCCATATGTTTAAGCTGTGTCTTTCTTGGTGACCTCAAACCTTGGCAGGACAAACATTTCATTTCTATTAAAATATAATGCCAGCCAAGTGCCATCGAGTCGGATATATAATATAATATTGATATATGTTTTAGTTAGCTAGCACTGCTGTAACAGAAATACCACACAGTGGGTGGCTTTAACAAAGAAAAGTTTATTTTTACACAGTCCATTAGGCTACAAGTCCAAATTCAGGGTGTCCACTCTAGGTGAAGGCTTTCTCTCTGCTGGCTCTGGAAAAAAGTCCTTGTGTTGCATCAGTCTTTGGTTAGGGAGCATCCTGGCGTGGGAACCTCAGGTCTGAAGGATGCGCTCTTCTCCCAGTACTACTTTCTTGATGATGTGAGGTTCCCAACTCTCTGCTGTGTCCCTTTCCTTTTAGCTCTTGTAGGATAAAAGGATAAAAGGTGGAGCAAGCCACACTCCAGGGAAACTCCCTTTAGAGTGCAACAGGGAGAGGGACTTTGGAGGGGATTTACAGTCCCACCCTAATCTTCTACATAATCCACTCTGTTAACCACAGGTAGAGATTAGGAATTACAGTATAAGAAAATCATCAAATGAGGGCAATCACAGAATACAGGGAATTCTGACCCAGTCAAATTACTGCACATATTTTTGGGGGACACAATTCAACTGATAATAATATTTTAAGAGAAATAATGTGACTAATAAAAATCATTGCTGCAAATTTTAAATAAGTGCCATGGACTTAGCCATGCGTTACTATGTATGTGTTGCCAAGTCAGTATTAACACTTGGCTATTTACAGCCCTCTGTTATGGTGGTGAAAACCCAGGTTGAATAGTGGTTATTGCTACAGCTGCTAAACAGAAACACACCAGATGCTCCTTGAAAAGTTGCGGGGCAGTTCTACTCTGTCCTGTAGTGTCACTATGAGTTGAAATTGACTCAACCGTAATGAGATTTGGTTTGAATTTTGGTGGTGACACGGTAGTTAAGTACTGAGATTGATAATCAAAGGGTTGGCAGTTAGAATTCCCCAGGGTCTCCTTGGAAACGCTATGGAGTTTTCCTCTGGTCTGCAGGGTCACTATGAGTCAAAGTTGACTCATTGGCAACAGATATTTTATTCTAGTGGTGCAGTGGATAAAGTGCTTTCAACTGAAAGGTGGGCAGTTTTAACCTGCCAGCTGCTTCATAGGAGAAAGATGTGGCTGTCTGTTTCCATAAAAGTTACAGCCTTGGAAACCCTATGAGAAAGTTCTCTATACCACAGAATTGTTGAGTTGGAGTCAACTCAGAGGTGATGGGTCTGGATGTGTCATATCTCCAAAATCTTTGTGAAATGGTCATAACACTAACTGAAAGCATTATTCACCAAACTCTAAGGTTCATCACCTCTTTCTGATCCATATAGAAAAGTTGCTTTCTTCTTTTATTCATCTTTTTTAGGTGATATTTTAAACAGTGGTTTGTGCCTCTACTGAGAAAATTATTTTTATGTTACTATTCAAACTTTGAGAAACCATTTTCTAATCACCACTGCTTGACTTGGAGTAATAGTGCTATTGTTGGTAAGAATCTATGAGCCTTCTGAGTCAGGGCCTAATACAGGCTGTAGAACACTTACTGTCTTTGGTCCCAGAATATGTCTCTGAGAGTTGGGTTCCACATTTAATCATTTTCTCATTATATTTTGCTCTCAGGGACTCTCTTTTTCCTCAAATTTCTATTATCACCAACCTCATTTTCCTTTTTTCCTCTCCATTCCCATCAGAAATAACCATTTGATGATGTTCATATATATTTAAATAGATAACAGTTTCAAGTTCTTATCATTTGAATTTCTAGGGTACATGCAATGGGGTACATGTTTGAACACTTAATCATTCTCAAGTGTCTTAATGGTCATGCAGGCCTTCTCTGATCAGTGTGGACACAGGACATCAAAGAGCATGTTTTCTACTTCCATACACTGACATTAAAACCCAGCTCACTGTCATCAAGTTGATTCCTACTCATTGTGACACTATGAGACAGAGTATAACTTACCCATAGGGTTTCCAAGGAGTGCTTAGTGGGGTCACACTGCCAATCTTTTGTTTATAGCAGCCATAGCTCTTAACCACTATATCAACAAGGTTTCCACACCAACATTAGTCCACCAAAAATTTTGCAAAAATTCATCAAGCTTACTACTCTTGGGCTTGTGAATAAGTTACTGTTTAGTTACTATGATATTACCTTGACAAAAGTTATTTCCTTCCTTCCTGCTTGCCTACTTACCTTCCCGCCCTTCCATCCTTCTTTCATTCAATATTTATTGGTGCTCATTTTATACTGGAAATTTTGGTGGTGCAGTGGTTAAAAGCTACAGCTGCTAACCAAAAGACCAGCAGTTCTGATCCACCAGGTGCTCCTTGCCAGCCAAAGCCACTTAGAAACCCTATAAACCTGTTCTGTTGTGTCTGATAGAGTTGCTACATGTCAGTATCAACTAGATGACAACAATTTTTTTTTAAATATATTTTATACCAAGTGTTTTTCTATACACGGAGACTTAACTCTGAATGAAATCTGAGTAAACACCTGAAAGAGGTGAGAAATGAGTCAGGCAGATGATCTGGCAGAAGGACTTTCCAAAGACAGGAAACAACAATTTAAAGGCTCCCTGATGGGAATGCTCTTGGCATGTTTGAGAAATAACAAGGTCATCACAGTGAGAGTGGAGTAAGAGATCAGAAAGTCAGGCTGACAAAAGAATACAACTTCATTATTAAAATTTTTAGTAACATTTCTGAAGTGATAAGTCTACTTAACTTTCAGCTGTGAATGCCAAAGGACATAATTCAACATCAGGAAATTTAGCACTAGTAATATCTAATCTCTGTTTCATCTGTGGGATAACACATATAATGTCATATTTAACCTTTCTGAAGGATTTGACATAAGAACTTAAAGTTACATTTAACCTGTATCTCCTTATATCCTATATCTTTAAGAATCACATTTTCTAGATTGTGAGCTCCTGAAGAGCAAGTTTGAAAATTTGTTATTGTAAGTTTGTCTAATACTTAGGCATGTTTGGTGAAGGAATGGATGAAAGAAATTCACATGAGAAAATCAAAGTTAAATACCCATTCTATTTGTTAAGTGTTTTAGTTCATACTTTGAAAAAATGTTAATCATCTGTTACAATTTTCTAAATTAGTAAAATGCTAATTTTTCTTTCTGTCTCCAGAAACACTCTATACTTAATCTTTGAAATATATTCTTTCCAGGAATCACACTCAGTTCACTTATTTTTTCCTTATCTATGATAGTTTTTTCATAATGAAATGTTCCCATCATGTTCTTTTCCTTCTAAGTACTTGGTAAGTTTAAACTGATTTGAATTTTTCTTTGTCTAACTAGGAACACTCGATTAGGAATTTAACTGCATCTGAGAAATCAGTCAAGTTGACCCCTATCCCCTTTAATGATCAGAGGAATATCTTGTAATTACTTTCTTTGGAGATTTCTAGAGCACATGGCTTCTCCCCATCACTCCACTGTCAGCAGCAGTGTCTTCACTCTAAGGAATCTCCAAATAACTAGGCTAAATTAGTCAGCCACAAGGAGCTGGCCAAGCTTCTATTCTACTTCAGGTGAACCTGCCTTTAGCACCAAAATCATCAGCTAAAGTAAGAAACAACATAAACCTTTGGTAAATAAAGAAAACTGTACTTTTTCAACACTCTGAGTTTATCTCTGAAACAGACACCACTAAAATAAAATAAAAACAAGAATAAACTGTCTTGAGAAGTGACAGATAAAATAAATACACACAACATTAATACCCTTTTGCCTGAAATTTAGATATAATTGCTTATTTAATTTATTCACCTCAAAAAAGTTGACTAAGCAATATCATGTCTTGGTCACTGTTTTAGGTGCTAGAGATGCATTAGTGAATAAAACAGACCGTATTTCTAATCCCACTGAGTCTAATTAATCAGTAAGATCTGAACTTTAGAGAATGTTACTTTTTTATGATAAAATCTTATAAACAGGCAAAATTGGTAGAAATAATGTTGGGCATGTCAAAGTGGATGAATTATATGTGAGTAACCCCAAATGAAATTAAGTCCTTAGATACTATGCTCTTCTGAACCCTGGCAGCCAGTCCCAGTAGATCCTTTTAATGGCTCACATGTAGTGCTTCATTTTAAAATGTATATATCATTAAGTACATTTCAAAAGTACACTAAAGTATAGAGAGCTACATGGAAAATTTCATGGCATCAAGGTCATCTTTGATATGATCTACTCAATGAGAACTTTTGTAATTGCCCAGTATATTCCACACTTAAAGTGACGCCATGAAACAAAGTAGAAATCCCCACAAGGTTTCCAGGGCTATAGTCCTTCCAAGATTACCACAACTTTCTTTCACAGAGCTCAAACACTGACCTTTCAGTTAGTGGCCAAGGGCTTAAGCACTGTGCAACCAGGGTTGTATGCACTGGAATCAACTCAAAAGCGTGAAACAACAACATATGCCACTCCACACTCTGTAAACATTAGAAAAACAGCACTGAGAAAAACTACAGACAGCTGCCCTCACGGACTTTACACTCCAATGGAACAGAATGGCAGGGGAGAGACACAGTAAACCTACGTGAGGACTGCCATTTAAGTTTGTGAAGTCATCCTAGAGAAAGTGCTCTAGACCTCATTGCTGACTATCACTGCTGCCACCTTCCAAATACTCCTCTTGGCAAGCTGTGCACTGACTCCAGTGTCTAGTCTACCTTCCAAAGCAATTTTGGAACTCTTTTTTTGGAATGGCCATTGTAGTTCTCGTCATGTTACCCTTGGTGTGTGAATGTCATCAAAATGTCTTCCTTTTGATATTTCTTTTAACTTGTAAAGAAAAAAGTCACTGGGGCCCAGATCAGGTGAGTAGGGAGGGTGTTCCAATATGGTTGTCTACTGTCTGAAAAATTCCTCATAGATAAGTAAGTATACAATTAAGTTCACAAACTTGCCGCCTTGCCACCATGTGCAATTTCCACTCCAGAAAGAGTTCCAAAATTTCTTTGAAGGGTGAACTAGGCACTGGAATTGGTGCATAGCTTCCCAAGGGGAGTATTTCAAGGTGACAGTAGTGATATTCAGTCATGAGGTATGTAGAACTTAGAACAATTCAGTTTGCAGACTTAATTGTTGGAACTTGTGTACACAGGAGGGTATGGTATATTAGATTTGTTAGTGTTGTACTGGATAATAAGATTGGGTTAGGGGATTCATTGCTTTGTATAAGGCAGGGTCTCAGTTAGCTGAATCTTAATAAAACACCCTAAAACTTAGTGCCTTAAAGCAAAAACAATTTATTACTCGTATTTCTGTAGGTCACCTCAGGGTTTATTGGTGTAGACCAATTTGAGGTCAGCAGCTGAGTTCAGATTTACTCCATGTGTGTTCATTCTGGGGAACAGGCTAAAGGAGCGGCAACTGTCTTGTGAGGCTCTTCTCATGCTGATTAATAGGAAAGGAGAGAGGAAAACCCATCCTCACTTACATTCCAAGCTTGTGTTTGTATCTGCCAACATGCTGTCGGTCGAAATAAATTTTATGATGGAGCGCAGGTTAAGAAACAAGGAAATCCATTCTAACTCTAGTGGGAGGAAAAGCCAGTTTACATAGAGAAGTGCACGGGTAGGAACTGGAACAAGTTATTATTTCACATGACTATTAATGGAAAATTTATCAAATAAAGTAACATTTAGATAGACAATGGAAAGAACTGAAGGTATTAGCCATGCATGTATACAGTAAAGGCAAAGGAAAAAGCAAGTCTATTGATCCTGTGTTTAGAGTATGTTTATAAAATGCCAAGAAGACCAAGTGAGTATTAAGCCTTATAAACATAACACTAGAAATTTTACCTCATAGTTAAGTTTCCTCAAAAATACAGAGCTGAATATACTAGTGTTCCCTGTTATCTGGCAAGGATTCAGAACTTACAGGACAATGAAGTGTAAACTCGTCCTAGAAAAAACGCTACAGACCTCATTGCTGAATATTACTATGGTAAACTTCCAAGTACTCCCCTTGAGAAGCTGTGCACCACCACCAGCCCCTAGTCCACCTATCAAAGCAGTTTTGGAACTTTTTTTCTGGAATGCCCATCTCAGCTTTTGTGTGTTACTCTTGATGGCCTGAACATCATCAAAATGTCTTCCTTTCAATATTTCCTCTACTTTTGGGTAAAGAAAAACATCATTGGGGGCCAGAAAAGGGAAATAATGAAGGTGCTCCAGTGCAGTTATTTGTTTACTAGCTAAAAACTGCCTCACAGACACTGATACAATTAAGTTCACGAACTTGCCATGGTATCACTTTGCACAACGGCTGCTTCAGAAAGAGTTCCCAAATTGCTTCTGAGGATGGACTAGATGCTGGTGTCGGTGCATATCTTCCCAAGGACAGTATTTCAAAGGTGACCACAGTGATATTCAGCAATGAGATATGTAGCACTTACAACAATTAAGTTCGTTGACTTAATTGTTGGACCTTATGTGTGTGTTTACTCCTTAAATGTGTGTGTGTGTGTGTGTGTGTGTATACATATATATACAACCCAATGTCATTCATTTGCCTTTGACTCATAAAGACCCTATAGGATAGAGTAGAGCTGCCTCTGCAGGCTTTCCAAAGAATGGCTGGTGGATTTGGACTACCAACATTTTGCTTAGCAGCTGAGCTCTGAACCACTGAGTCACAAGCCTCTCTCTTGCTCTACACATATATATATATTTGAGTGTGTATGCATGTGGTATTTACTTGCTTATTTGTAGAATAAAGGACTTAAAAAAATACTAAGCACTTTATTTCAAACCTCATTATTATTATTATTTGTATCACATTTTTTCTTAGCTCATAAAAAACTATAGTCAGTATTATTTGATATACTTGGGTTTGTACTGCCTTACAAATGTCAACACTAGGTATCTGATACCAATTTCAGATCTCTAGATTTTATTTTCCACATTTGAATCTGTATTTCCTTATTTCATATTTTGTTCAATGTTATCACTAAAGTTTTCTTTCAGTCACACTGAAAACTGGAACACAAAACAACAGTAATAGAGTATCAGAGGATGTAATCAGATACAGCAATCTTGGAACAGAACACTCAGTGCAAACCCAGGGTTCATGTAATTGTCATTTGTCTTGCACATGTAGGTGAGTAATCTAAGAAAAATAACCTAAAAAGCATAGAAAGTAGTGGATGAAGAGGAGAGAAGAGAACTTTGGGGGGTGTGTGTGTGTGTGTGTGTGTGTGTGGTGTGAGAGACACAGAATGTGAGGGAGTTTAGGAATCAGGAAAATGTAACTTGCTCCCTCTGGTATTTTTTTCCCAGTTCCCCAGATTTAATTGGGTATGCACATGTCTTGTGTAGTTTCATTATGTCCTCTCTTCATTTTACCTAGTTAAGTGAATTTCTGTTCCCTATGAGTAAAACTTTCAAAAGTTTTGCTACAATAACGTAAAATACTGCCCATGCAAAATCACATTTCGTGGAAATAATGTTTCTCTCTTACTTTTGTTCAGGGAAATAAGAGCCTTTTAAGCACTTTTTAAAAGTCAGCCATTCTTATGTGATGAGATAAAAATATTTTTGTGTTATGATGAAATTAATATACAAACAATTCATCTTTTCATTTTTGGGTACAGATGATGTAAAATTCTTTAAGATAAGAGGTCCAGTGGTAAAGAAACTGTTGAACTTTGTTTAGCCTGGTGTTTACCAAGTACACTTAACGAGAGCCCTTTGTGGAGCATGTAAGAATACTTGCTTTCCTGATGTTCAGCCACCACTACATTCTTTCCCATTGTGAAGTTTTTGCCTTTTACAGTAAAATTTTCCAAATCATATGGCATAGTTCTAACCAAAGCGATAAGGGCTTCTGAAAAAAAAAAAAAATGTATCAGAGTAAGAACACTGTCATGAATTCAACTGTGGCCCTCCAAAATGTGTGTCAACTTGACTAGACCATGACTGTGATTGTTTCATGTATTGTAAATCCTTATCTCTAGTCTGTGGTTAATAAGGCAAGATCAGATTACATTGAAAAGGATTAGAGTGTGATGCAATGTAGCTCTTGATCTGATGTAAGGGGGGTTGTTGGGTGTAGCCTGCATCATCTTGTATTTTACAGGCAAGAAAAGCAAGCAAAGAACCTCATGCCACCATGAAAGAAGTACTTACAGCAGAGAGCAACTTTTGGACTTGGGGTTACTGTGCTGAGGACCCCTGAGACCAGGGAAAAATTGATGACAAGGGTCTTTTCCTGGAGCTGACAGAGACAGAAAGCCTTCCCTTGGAGCTGGTGCCCTCAATTCAGATTTCTAGTCTCCTAAACTGTCAAAGAACAAATTTCTCTTTGCTAAAGCCATCTACTCATGATATTTCTGCTTTAGTAACACTATGTAACTAAGATGAAGTTTGATACAGGAAATGCAGGGCTCCTCTAACAGATGCCTAAAATACGGAAGTGGTTTTGAAGATGTGAATGGGTACAGACTGGAAGTTCTAAAGTTCTTAATAGTAAAAACCTTGATTGCCTTAAGAGACTGTTGGTGGAATTACAAATCTCAAAGACAATTCTGGTGAGTGTCAGAGGGAAGTGAGAAGACCTGTAACACTGGAGATGGCACAGCTGGTGAGGAGCAGCATCAGAGAAGTGGCAGCAGGAGAACCCAGAGGACCAGTACAAGACAGCATAGGAGTCAACTAATGGAGCAAGAGAGCTGAGTACCTTTGTGTAGGAGGCTTTCTGTTGGAGTGGAGTGTCTATGGGAACTTACTGGTGAAGCTGTGCTTGCTGACCCATGAATCAGGAAAGCTGAATGACAACTACTAAAGGTCTTCTGGTGGAGTAGGGTGTCTGCAAATACCTGTTGGTAGAGCTAAAGAGCTTTGGAACATTTGCCTGAGAAGGGCAGAGGCTGGGTCAGCCCAAGAGATCTGAGAGGCCAAGTGACGGAGTGACTAAAAAGCCAGCAAGCAGAAGCTGAAGGTCTCAAGGGGTGGGTCAAGACCTCTGGGGTCTCAAAGGGTGGAAGCATAGCCTGCTGGGTCTCAAACAGTGGGGCCACAGTCTCCTAGGTTTCAGAGTCAGATCTTCCTCAACTCTCTTCTGCAGTGTGATGCACAGCTTGTGTATTCATTAGTGCTAGGGGATGGGACTTGATCCACTGCCAGATCTGAGAGACTAGTGTTTCCATGCTTAAGGACAGAAGAATGGGGCCAGCCAGATCTGTACTTTTGAAACAGGTAACATGTAGTCTAGATTTCACAGATAAACAAGAATTTTGCCTTAGAGTGGGATTTGGACTTAAGACTTTTGCTACATTGTGATGGCGTGAATACGTTTCACATGTGGCAAGGACATGAATTTTCTGGGACCAAAGTGTATGATGTTATGGATTCAATTTTGTGTCAATTAAATTTTGTCCTCCCAATATGTATGTCATTTTTTCTAGGTAGGGCATGATTTTCAGTATTGTGTGGTTATGCATGACTTTGTCATCTAGTGTAATTATTCTATCTGTTAAAATCCTCACCTATGTAATTTTAATGAAGAAAGGCTGTTGTTGTTGTTAGGTGCTGCTAAGTCAGTCCCAACTCATAGTAACCCTATGTAAAACGGAACGAAGCACTTCCAGTCTTCCATCATTGTCATAATCGTTTTTATGCTTAAGTCCATCATTGTGGCCACTGTGTCAATCCGTCTTGTCAAGGGTTTCCTCTTTTTCACTGACCTTCCACTCCACAAAGCATGATGTCCTTCTCTAGGGACTGATCTCTTCTGACAACATGTCCAAAGTATGTAAGATGCAGGATTAGAGGCAATTATGTTAATGAAGCAAGATTCAATCTATAAGATTAAATTGTATCTTGAGTTAATCTCTTTTAAGATACAAAAGAGAAAAGTGAACAGAGAGGAAAGGAACCTAATGCCATCAAGGAAGAAGTCTCAGGAACACAGTGTATCCTTTGGACTTGGGATCCTTGGTCTGGGGAAAAACTGATGACACGGAGATTCTTCCAAAACTTAGAGACAGAAAGCATTCCCCTGAAACTGCTATCCCGCATTTGTACTTCTAGCCTCCTACACTGTGACAGAATAATTTCTTGTTTGTTAAAACCATCCACTTGTGTTATTTCTGCTACAGTAGCATTAGATAAGCAAGACAGGCCCTTTTGCCATTCCTTCCTGCCTTTGGACATTGTTGTATGAGCTATAGGCCTCTGTCTCCAATGTGTGACCTTGAACGGAGAACTTGAAGATGCCTTTGGGATGGCATTGGAGAGCTAAGAAAGGAAATAACATTCAGAGATGTCGAGTATTTCTCTTTCATGAGTGACAATTCAACTGTGAATTGTTCATTCCAAATTTGACATCATCCTTTAATACAGGTATTTTTAAAATACTGTTAAAAAATTAATAAAATTTTCAGTCACTAAAAACTTGGACAATTTGAACTGAAAACAATTTCTAATTCTAATTTGCCTTTTATCTACCTCATCATCACTGTCTTTTGTTAGTATAATCATAGCATAATCATCTTAATGTTTTAAAACTATCGTGTTTCAGAGTACAAAAAAAATTCCAAATGAAAATGGCTATTCTAATTTCAACGTGTTATCTTAAAAGCTTGTTTTGAAGACACAGTTACACAAATAGTGCTGTGCTGCTAAAAATAAAAAAAAAAAAATCAATGCCAGGAGGTGAAGCTAAGAAGACAGATTGGACACATGTCTCCTTGATCACCTCTGAGAACTAAGAAAGGCCTGGACTGATAATTGAATGGAGCAGTGTGGACATCCAGAGAGCTCTAGGACCTGGTATAGGGTTGTCAGATTGAACTGGCAGCCAGAAAAAGGTAAAACTACGTCTCTCTGATATGAGGCAGCTGCATGCTGAGTCCTGCTTCTGCTAACTCAGCATTTAGAAAGATTGCAGGTACTGGGGTCTTCTTTGTTTTCCATGAGGCAGGTACTGGGCCTGAGCTGGGAAATACACCAAACTGTAGTGTTTAAGTAAACAGCATATAGCACAGAAGAAAGACTGTGCTTGGGACAACCACATTTTGACAGGCCGGCTGCAGATTGAGGGCACCACTGCCCTTCTTATTTCTGAGCTGCACCATAGATTCTGCTGTTTCACTACTGGAAGGACAGCTTGAGTGGGACACCATCCTGGTCAGCTGGAAAGTGGAGCCACCCACCCGGAGGTCTACAACAGGGCTAGCTCTGACTCTGAGAAGCAGGGCCTATCTGGAAACCTGTGATTAGGTTGGTGGTGCCTAGAGTTACCGTTGGGGCCTGGCAGAGGTAGGCAGCAAGGTCATAACTCCTTCCTACTTTGAACCACTTTGTAGGATCTGGGGATGGCCCATGAGGTGCTTCCATTGTCAGCCAGAAGACAGGGCCTGCCACACCCGAGGCCTGACTGATTTTGGCAGCTGTTGGACAGCTCCTCAGTTAGCAGTAAAGCACCTTTTTAAAATGAGATCACCTGGAGAACTGACAGCTGAGTGTCCTGGCAACATCTCCTCCACACTTCACTGATACGTATCATAGCATTGACTGATGGCACCCCAGTAACTCCATAATTAGGGAACCATCTTTGCCAGCAAGGAAACAAAGCCTGTCACCCCAGAGAGTCCATCTGGGACCAGGCTCTATGGTACACAGAGGTGGCTGGTGACCAACTCCCCTTAGAACCAAGCCTCAGCTCCTGTTGAGGTAAAACCGAAGAAACTGAACAGCTGCTAGATGGCTCAAACACAACAATTAAAATCTAAACATTTAAAGAAATAGTCCAACATGGCTCTAGAAAACTCCCCAAATACAGAATAAAAAAGCTTCCCAAATGAAGAAGTCTTGAGGGAATTATCAGTGGCTGATTACAAAAAAATTGTCTATACAGCCCTCCTAGAGATTAAACAAAATGCAGCAGAACAAAATGATAACTTAAGTAAGCTAGTTGAAGTAGAAGTAAAACAACAATCTGAAACCCAGCAGATCCGTAATAAAATTACAGAATTAGACAATTCAATTCAAAGCCAAAAGAGTACAATTGAGGAACTGAAAGTCAGAGTTAGTGAGCCTGAGAACAGAGCAACTGACATCAGCATTTATGAAGAGAAACCGGATAAAAGGAATAAGAAAAATGAAAAAGCTTTAAGAAACATAAGGAACTCTATTAAGAGGAATAATCTATGAGTAACTGGAGTTGCTGAATCGGGAGGGAGAGCTGAAATTACAGAGTGCATTGTTGTAAAGTTCATGACAATATACTTCCCTGAAATTATGAAAGAAGATAACATAAACATTTAAGATGCTTAGCGAACACCACAAAAACTAGACAACAAAAGAAAGATATGAAGACATATTTTAAAAATTATAATATTATTGAATTATTGCAAAGCATCTTCTAGGACCATAAAGCCATAAAGGTTGAAATCAATAGCAGAAAAAACATAGATATAAATTTGAACTCATGGGGACTGAACAATACCTTGCTAAAAAAATCCACAGGTGATAGAGGAAATCAAGGATGAAATAATGAAACTTATGGAATGAAAACACATCCTACCAGAACTCAGAGGTCAATTTATAAATGCACACATCCAGAATGAAGAAGGGATCCAAGCCAGAGAATTAACCCTACAGCTTGAATAAGTAGAAAGAGAGCAACACAGGAAACCCTCAGGCACCAGAAGAAAACAGATAATAAAAATTAGAGCAAAACTAAATGAATTAGAGAATAGAAGAACAATTGAAAAAATTAACAAAACCCAAAGCCGACTCCTTGAAAAGATCAACAAAATTGATAAGCTATTCGCTAAACTTACAAAAGAAAACAGGAGAGGAAACAAATAACTCAAGTAAGAAATGAGATAGGAGATGACAAAACAGACCCAGCCGAAATAAAAAATGTCATAAGAGAGTGCTATGAAAGTCTGTACTCTAAGAGATTTGAAAACCTAGAGGAAAAGTGCAAATTTCTAGATTCATATATCCTACCAAAATTACCACGAGGAGAAGAACAACTTAACAAACCCTTCAGAAAGAAAGAAATTGAAAAACTAATAAGAAAAAAAACCCCACCAATTACAGAACTCATGAACCTAGATACAAAAATCTTCAACAAAATCTGGTTCTGAGCCAATAGAATTAAGCAACATATCTAAAAAATAATTTATCATCACCAAATTGGATTCATACCAGGCATGCAAGCCTGATTTAGCATCAGAAAAACAATTAATATAATCAGTCACATAAATAGCACAAAGGATAAGAATAACTTGGTTTTGTCAACTGATGCAGAAAAGACATTTGACAAAGTCTAACACCCTCTCACACTAAGAACTCCCAGAACAGTGGGAACAGAGGTGAAATTCCTCAGTGAAATAGTGGGCATCTATGTAAAGCTTACTGCCTATATCATCCTGAATGGAGAAAGACTGAAAGAATTCCCTTTGAGACTAGATGAAGATGCCCACTCTCACCACTTCTTTTCAACATTGTACTAGAGGTTTTATCCAGAACAATTAGACAAGACAAATAAACAAACAGCATCTCCATAGCAAAGAAGATGTAAGAATCTCCCCATTGCAAATGATATCACTATATATACAGAAAATCTGGAAGAACTCACAAGCTAACTACTGGAACTAATAGGAGAGTTCAGCAAAGTATCAGGATACAAGATAAACAAACATAAATAAATCAGTAGGACTCCTTTATACCAACAAAGAAATCACCAAAGAAGAAATCACCCAATTGATACCGTTTACTGTAGCCCCCTGAAGATAAAATACCTAGGAATAAATCTAAGTAGAGAAGCAGGAAACCTATACAAAGAAAACTACAAGACCTTCCTGCAAAAAACAAAAAGATACTTACATAAATGGAGAAATCCACCTTGCTCATAGACAGGAAGGCTTAAAAGTATGAAAATGTCTATTTTAGCCTAAGCAATCTACATATACAATGCAAACCTAGTACAAATTCCAGTGGGTTTTTTTTTTTTTTTTTTAATGAAATGGAGAAACAAATCACTACCTTTGGAAAGGGAAGAAACTCCAGACATGTAGAGTATTATTGAAGAAGAGGAATACAGTGGCAGCCCTCACACTACCCAATCTTAGAACCTATTACACTGCCACAGTAGTCAAAACAGCCTGGTACTAGTACAGAAAGAGAGATATAGAGCAATGGAACAGAGTTGAGACCCCAGAGAGACTACCATCCTCTTATGAACAGATGATATTTGATAAAGGCCATAAGACTGTAAACTGGGGTAGGAATGGTCTCTTTAACAAATAGTGCTGACAAAATTGAATATCCATCTGCAAAAAACTGGAACAAGATCCATATGTCACACCTTACACAAAAACTAACTCAAAATAGATCAAAGACTTAAATATCAAACCTAAATTGATAGAGATCAAACAAGAAAAAACTAACTCAAAAATGCATCAAAGACTTAAACATCAAATCTAAATGGATAAAGACCATTCAAGAAAAAATAGGGTCAACAACGGAAATTTTACTACACAGCTTAAATAGACTTCAAAATCTGACAAAGCATGATCAACAGAAGAGGAAATAGATTAATGGGAACTGCTAAGAATCAACCACTTTTGCTCATCCAAAGAATTTACCAAAAGAGAAGACCACCTGCACAATGGAAAAAAATATTTGGTAATTATGTTTTAGACTGATGTGTGATCTCCATGATGTACAAGGTGCTGCAAAATATCAACAAGAAAAATGTAAATAATCCAATTAAGTAATAGGCAAAGGAGATGGACAGACACTGCACCAAAGAGGACATCCAGGCAGCCAAATTACCCATAAGGAAATTAATACAATCATTGTCTATTAGAGAAATCCAAATCAAAACTGTAATGAGATACCACCACATCCCAGTAAGGTTGTCCATAATCCAAATAACACAGAACAGCAACTGTTGGAGAGAGTGTGGAGAGATCAGAACTCTCCTACACTGCTGGTGGGATTGCAAAATGGTACAACCTCTTTAGAAAGCAATTTGTCACTTTCTTCAAAAGTTGGAAATAGATATACCATTTGATACAGTAATTCTACTGCTTGGAATATATCCTGCAGAAACAAAGGCTGTCACAAGAACAGATACATGCATATGAAAACTTATTGCAGCACAGTCCACAATAGTAAAAAGATGGAGTCAACCTAGATGCCCATAAAAAGATGGATGGATAAACAAACTATGGTGCATGCACTCAGTAGAGCACTATGTAATAATGATGAATAATGATAATTTTAGGAAGCATCTCATAACTTTCCAATGTCATCAGCTAGAAGACATTATGTTAAGTGAAACTAGTCAGCAGCAAAAGGACAAATATTTTATAAGATCCCTGTTATAAAGACTTAAAAACAGATCCACTTACAGAAGACTGACAGCTGCAAGGGTGCAGAAGGAGGGAGAGGTTTGGTCATAGATCAGGTAGTTGATAGAAAGTTGGTTAGGTGAAAGCAGTGACAGCCCACAGTAGAAAGCGGATGAACTGAAGTGGACTTCATCATAAACTGAAAGCTCTTCTAAGCTCAATCCAATATTGCAAGGATAGAGTAGAAGGGGCGGGGTCTGGGGCCATGCTTTCAGAGGACATAGAGGTCAAGTAGCATAATTAGCCTGTTGTTAAGAGTCTCCTGTACCCCCTATTGGTGAGTGGTATCTGGGATCTTAAAAGCTAGCAAGCTATCATGTGAGGTACACCAATTGGTCCAACTCATCCAGAGCATATGATCACCAAGAACAACAAAGACACGAAGAAAAAAATGCTCAGGAGACAGAAGGAACTGTGTGAATGGGAGATTGTATCGATATGTGACCAGAAGAACCAGATGGTGTCTGGCCACCACCAAAGGCAGCCATGATGGGGTACACAATGTTGAGTCCCAGTGGCAACACAAGGAAAGGAGGGGTGCAGCTCAAGAACTCTACTAAAAGACAGCCTGTGGGGTCCCCTGAGAGCATGCCCCCTAGAAATGCTATGGTTAGGGAACCATAAAACACTTCACTGGTCAACTCTTTGGACAAAAATGGACTGGACATGGGACACAATGTGAGCATATGCTGTGTGTACTTTATGGCTGTATACATTTATAGGATGGTGTCCTACTGGTATCTTTCTACATGGGAGAGAAGAGGGTGAGATGATGAGACAGGAGCTTGTTAGGAGGAGAATGAAGAGAAGGAGTGTGCTGTGACGGGGCAAGGAGAGCAAAAGGAGCTGTATACAGGCAGGCAGGCAAAATTCAATGCCAACCTTCTTTATTAAGTGAAGCTCTTCTCCATAAGAGTAAAACAAATTACTAATAGCTAAAAGCAAAACAAAACAAAAAACACCTCTGTCATGTCCATTGCAACTCATAATGACCTTGTATGATAGAATAGAACTGACAATACGATTTCCAAGGCTGTAAATCTTTATAGTAGTTGACAGCCACCTTGTTCTCTTGCAGACCAGCTGGTGGGTTGGAACCATAGACTTTTCATTCATCAACTGAGTATTTAATAACTGCTTTTCCAGGGCTCCTTATTAGTAGGCAAAATCATAAACAAAACTCACTCTAAGTGTAACTTATTCTACCTTGAGCAGTAAGGTGTACTTGACCTAAGCCATATTTTTACTCACCTCGTATACATGAGAAAACAGGACAATGAATAAAGAAGACCACAGACATATTGATGCATCTTAATTATGGTGTTGATGAAGAACAGTGAATATACCACAGACTGTCAGAAGAATGAACAAATTTGTCTTGGAAAAAGTACAGTCAGAATGCTGTTTGGAAAAGAGGATGGCAAGACTTACTCTTCCTTACTTTGGACGTGTTCTCAGTAGACCAGCCCTGGAGAAGGATGCCACGCTTGGTAAAAGAGAGAGTGAACAAAAAAAGAGCAAGACCCTCAAGAAGAGGGACAGACACAGTGGTTGCTGTAATGGTCTCAAATATAGCAATGATTTTGAGGATGGCACAGGACTTAGCAGTGTTTTAGTTTGTTACACATACGGTTGCTATGGGTTGGAACAGACAGGACAGTATCTAACAACAACAAATTCTGTCTTGCACTTTGTTGCAAATTAAAAATAAATTTTAAGTTCTTTTGTCTGACCAGTTATTCAAAACAGCTTCCAAATAGCTGCTTCAGGCAATATTTTTCACTTCCAAAGCCAATTACTTCTCTGCCAGTTACTGTAATTGGCAAGGGTCTCAGATTATTGAGTTTTGATTCAGACATGGCATATGCTCTATATTTAAATAAGTAAATGTTTCAAAAATATGAAAAATGAATTTAGTGCTATATATAAAATGCTTCTAGTTTGGAAATTAAAAAAAAAAAAAACCCTCATTTTATGTTTCCTATTGTTTCAGGTTAATAATGAAGTTTCTTTGTAATACTTTTCTTTAAATACAACTGTATTCCTTGGTGATCAAAATTTGAGTTATTTTCCCACTTAGATGTTTATCAGTCTGCTTGATGTTGAAAGTGATAGACTTCTCATTTTAACTTGGATTGAATTATAATAAAAGGCAAGTTTTGATATCTCTGCTAAACTGTTGCAGTAAACGATTCTATTAGCTGAACAATGTGCTTGTATTTTCAACAGCCTTGTACACCTTGAGCAAAAATGCTTTTCCTTCTTTTTACAGTTTATCATTCAGAGTTCTGTGCACTTGTATATTACCCAGTATTAAATATTTAATATAAAGTTAGTACCATTACAAACACTTGAAACAGTTAAACCTAGATTTCTAAGTAAAAAGCACGACCAAAACTTACAGATTCTGGGTTGACTCTGACTCAAAGCAACCCTATAGGAGAGAGTAGAACTGCCCCAGTGTTTTTGCTGCCTTACCCTTTGCAGGGAGCAGATTGCCACATCTTTTTCCCACAGAGCAGTGAGTGAATTCAAATCACCAACCTTTTTGTGGCACCTGAGCACTTTAACCACTGTATCACTAGAGTTAATAGAGTTCTAAGTACTGTCTTAAGAATTAGATCAGAAAACACATGGAGGAGAAAAAAGCATGATACGAATTTTGCCTCAAATTACTACTCCGTAATCAAATAAATAAACTCATCCGTTGGGACTGAGTCAATTCCAGCTCATAGAAACATCATAGCACAGAACAGAAGTGCCCCATAAGGTTTCCAAAGAGCGTATAATAGGTTAGAACAGCTAACTTTTGAGTTAGCAGACAGCTTTTAACTCCTGCGACACCAGAGCTCCAGTATCATTCCACAGCGTTTAGGGTCTTCAAAATGAATCCTATATACTAAATATTAGATATAATTTTTGAGGTATTGTTACTACCTCAGTGTTGGTCAACATGTTTCTTGTCTAAATTTTGGAAATATAGGTAACTCTGCCTCTAGTTCTCTGTAATTCATTCTTCACACTGTTCTTTAAAGATAACAATATAAAACACAAATCAAATCATATTCCAGTGATGCTTTAACGTGAGTTTAAATTCTTCAGTAGGCGATGAGTAAGAGCTTCTTAATATTGCTGCAAATCACCTGTACAGTCATTTCACTTATTCCTCTATTGACTGTGCTGGTATTCTACGCACTGTTATTGCTTACTCTTTTCCCCAGATACGATGCCAAGTTATGTTCCCATCTCTGTATGGTTAGTCTGCCCTTTATATGAGTAACCTTGTTCAAAATCAGGAAAAAAAATTGATTGAAGTGCTATTGCTGAAGTCGTAACGCCTGCCTAGCGCACATACGCTGGAATCCATAACAGTGGCGTTTGTTTCCTGTTCTATTTCTGTAGTAAACATTGTTCTATGTAAAAACATGAATGGGTAGTTTTAACTCTAGGAAAGACAACACAAATATTCATTTCCAGTTAATGAACTATACACAAAGCAATGGACTAAGTACAAATTGCTATAGAGTAAGTTTCAGAATATGATTATCTATCTATATTCCACACACAACAATACCATTAACAAAACTACTGTTAACACACACATCTAAAAATAATGTGGTTATGATTCTTTTTCAAATTTGTTTCATCAGTGAGTGGTGAATTCTTTGCCAGAGCTTGCTAAGGGATATGTTTTTGTCTTTAACCTGTTGGCTTTGTTTTCTTACAGAGCCTGCATTCACCGTCATGGATGAACACTTTCTGAGCAGTACACCAGCACATGCCAAGGCAGCCAAGTGCTGTGGAGTAGGATCTGACTCATAGCGACCCTAGGGGCCAGGGTAGAATTGACCCCCAGAGTATTCAAGGCGCACCTGGTGGATTTGAACTGCCGACATTGTGGACAATTAAGTCTGAGAACTTGCCACCATGCATGCATGTTGGTAGCACTGTACAAACAACTTGGTAATGTTTCATAACCTTGAAAAATCAGAATCTCACAGCTTTGTTCATATCAACATGTGGGGTGTCTTGCTGAGCGGCGCTCATTGTTACCGGTGATGTTATTGTGTGTTTTGTGAGAATGTCAGAGCTTGAATCAGAGCAATAAACATTAACCTACCTGTTAAACTTGGCAGGAGTAGAAGGGAAATCAGGGACATGTTAGTCCAAGTTTATTGGAATAATGCCACAAGGAAAAAGGCAGTTTAAAGATGGATTAAACATTTTTCTCAGGGAAGAGAAAGCATCACTGATGAGGAGTGGTCGGGGAAGCTGGTGAAGAGTAGAACTGATGAAGAGAATTGCTAAAATTCGTCAAATTGCACGTCGAAGTTGTCAGCTGACTATGCGAAGCATAATAAATCAAGTAAACATCAATAATGTAACAGCAAAACCGTAACTGCAAATCTTGGTATGAGAAAAGTATGTGCAAAAATGGCCCCCATGGAGCTCACCAATGAACAAAAGCAAACGAGAGACAAAGTTTACCAAGACCTTAGGAGAGGCAAGAGTGTAGTTTGGGCCATGTTATCACTGGTGATGAAACATGGGTAGGTGTACCAGTATGACCCTGAAACAAAGTGTCAAGGTGCACAATGGCAGTCAGCCAGTTCTCCACAGACCAAAAATATTCTGCCAGTCCAAATCAAGAGTCACAATGATGTTGCTAACATTTTTTGATATAAGAGGGACTGTTCATTATTAATTTATACTGACTAGACCGTTAACCGAGTTTACTACTTGAAAGTCCTGAAAAGGCTGAATGAAAAAATTAGACAAAAAAGACCTGAATTTTTCAACAACAACTCGTAGCTTTTGCATCACAGCAACACATCAGCTCACTTGGCACCTTCTGTGAGGGACATTTTAGTCAGCAAACAAATAACTGTATTGGAACACTGCCCCAACATACCTGTTCTGGCCCCCACTGACTTTTTTCTTTACTTGAAGATAAAAGAAATATTGAAAGAAAAAATTTGATGACTTTCTGCAAAGGTAGTACAACAACAGCTCTGATGGCCATTCCAGAAAAAGAGTTCCAAAATTGCTTTGAAGGCTGGACTAGGTACTGGCGTCACTGCATAGCTTCCCAAGGGAGTACTTGGAAGGTAACTATACTGATGTTCAGCAATGAGGTGGCACTTTTGCTAAGATGAGTTTGTGAACATAATTGTCAGACCTCATGTATCCTACTCCAGTTCATATCCTAGAATATACTCTAGACCAGACAAGTTGCTTTCCATTTTCAGGGCAGATAAATTATATGAAGAGAATTATCATGGCCTCTCTGAAGCACAGACATAAAAAAAAAATCTATCAGTCGTATTTTTCATTTGCTCGAAGTATTACCGTTTGCTCACACAATTGTTTGTGCAAGCACCTCCCTCCAACTCCCAGAACATTTATTTTATTCTAGTTGCTACTATGTCTAAGAATTATATTTTTCTTCACTTAAATTAAGTTTCTTCATCTCAGTGGAGGACCTTCACATTTACTAAAAAATATACCAACAGTAAGCAATGTTTATTTTTCTATTTAACCTTTTTTCCACTCATATGTATAATACATTTGGAAGGTTCATTTCACAGTCTTTGTTCTTCCCGTGAATCTATATAATCCGCAGTGTCCACTCAAATATTACATTTATGATCAACAACTCGGTGGTGACTGCCTCACCGTGTCCTTGCACTTGGACGACGTGGCCAGTATTCATCCTTTCAGGTACCATGGACCATCTGTTATTCAAGTCCACTTGTCTATAAAGCTACCAAAGAACATGTGTTTATTTCTGTTAGAAGATGTTATAGCATGTCAACAACAATCTTTAATGACTTAACATAAGAGAAATTTATTCTCCTACTGTTGTGAAGGGTAGAAGCCCACAATCACTGTTACTGTGAAGAAATAAAACTGTTGGCAGGATCTCCAGAAGGTCCCTCCAGAAACTCCAGGGGGGGTGGGAATTCACTGCTTGCTTCTTCTGGTTTCTGGTGGTTGCTGGCATTCTTGACTTGCAGGTGCATCTCCCCATGTCTCTGTCCTTTTGGATATATCACCTTCTCCGCTGTGTGTCTCCTTGTGTCTTTTATTCTGTGTCAACTCTCCCTCTAGCTTCCTCTTATAAGGATGTGCATTTAGGACTAACATGCATAATCCTGGATAATTACTCCATCTCAAAAATCCTTAATCACATCTTTTGTAAAATAAGGTAATATTCACAGGTTTCAGAGATAAGGCCCTGATATCTCTGAGGCACGTTTCAACAGCCTGCTGCAAACACAATCCATATTTGGCTCATTCTCACATTTAAGTGCCTGATATTTCTGACAAGTAGTTGGCCCACTTACCTATTTTCAAATTAAATTGACTAAAAGTAGGCCGCATTTCAATGCTAAGCATGATGTGTGCTCTGCCTGTCTATCTGGGTTGCACAGGCAGGCAGGCTGTATCTCAAACTTGCAGGCAGACATAAGACTGCTAGACTGAGATGCAAGCACCCTCTGACATTAACTATTCCATTGAGTTCTATATTTTTCTGTGATTGAGCTGCATACTTGAGCCCCTGATTCAGTGTTGGCAAAGTGGAAGTCAATACTATCATTTATAGAAAGCAAATGGTGAACAGTAACAACAAATTTTCAAAGGGGAAATGTTTAGCCCTCCCCAAATTACCCATGTCTGTTCTTAAATTGCTGGGGAAGCATGTGTAGCTCAGGTCAGATGCTGTGTTCTTGTCACCAATACCTCTGGCTACCATCGCACTACCCAAGGGGCCTACATTGCTCCTGAAATTACAGCTCTGCTGCTGGATCCTAACTCACTGTTGGGAAGACTCTTTCACTGGATCTCCCAAGCCTCTGACTTTGAGCCCCACTAGCCTCTGCTGCTAACTCCTCCACGCTACCCATCCCTGTGCTTCCTAAACCAGAAATAGGGTTGGGTGGTGGTTGTGGTGTGCGGTGCTTGCATGGAACACACCTGAGTTCTTTAAGCATTTTAAGCTCTTCTGGCAGGTCTCTTCCCAGAGGCATCTGGTTCCATCCTGCTGTAGGGAGATCCTTGAGGGGATCATCCCCCACCACCCTTGAGTAGGGTGTGTTAAGGCCTCTGCCCTTCAAGGGCAAATGTTATAGGTCTTTTAGCTCTGACAAGGCTTCTGATCAAAGTCACTCAGCTCTCAATCCAAGGACCTGCACACCCACTGCTGCTGCCCGTCACCATCTAGTGTTATAGCTGTTTTTTCTGGGTGTAGGAGGTCCTCAGCTCTGGCACTTCAGGTCCTTGGTCCAGGAATATAACCTGTTCTGCATTCTTCTTGGTGGTAGTGAGGTCTCCTTGAATTTCTGTCAGATAGCCCCTTGTTAGCTTATTCCTCGTCAATTTCAAGGCAGGGTCCTCCCACCAGGACCAAAAATTGTCCAATCCCTTCAATAGACGATAAATCAAATTCTCAATTTGCACAATAATTTACTAATTGCTTTGGCAGACTGCAAGTCACTCTATTTGCATAGCAGAATGACCAATCTCTTGCAAGACTGTAGCCCAGCCAATCGTTATTCGAGTTAGAAGACCATGGCTAGAAAGCTATACAAAAGCACAGCACTGAAAAGTATATGGATTGTGTTTAAAAGGCAAATACTAAAAGAAGAAAAGGGAGAAAATAAGGTATTAAACTTGTGATGACACATACTTTATATCTATTAAGATATTCTCCACCACAATATTTTGGGAAAAATATAATAGTCTCCATATGGTACATGGGTAAGAAAGATCAGAAAGGTTGAATAATTTGCCTAAGATCTCTGATGTCTGGTTTAGACTTCAAAATCACAGCTTTCCAAGTACAAAAACCATTATTCTTTGGTGAAATTGTAGTGCCTTAAAATATATATATTACAAAGATAAACTATGACTCATGATGACTTGTATCTTAGCATAAATTACAAGATGAAGTACCCTTGATCATTAAAACATCAGACTTGATTTAAAATAAAAAGTCTAACACTTTTCTTCCTTGCTTTTGTTGATGATAAACGTGAGCTTTAAGCAATGACTACCAACAATGAATTGTTAGACTCTATCCCATTTCTTCTGCTGATGTGCTATATAAATAAGTATGTAGGGGAAGAGTTTTGTTTATTCCTTTATTTATGATAGGTTAACTGTTGCAAAACATCATGTGCTGCATAACCTAGTGCCAACAAATAATGAATAATTACCTAGTACTGGGGTTCTAAATACGACCCATACCAACAAACAGATGTCAGTAGGATTTTGGCTCCAGGTTTTTGCCTGCAGGAAGTCATTAAATGATAAGTGGAAAATCAAGCCTGTTCCCTTGGTAGCAGAATTTCTACCCACTGGAATCGTACAGAGAAGCTTGTTCCTGGACAGCAGCACTAGGTCCTATGTCAGATGGTAATCACTCTTGTATTTATAGACCCCTTGCCAATCAATCCCAGACAGGGAGAAAAATGATCTTTTTTTTTTTTTGTATTTACTTTTAGGGAATTTAAAAAAAAAATAGTTTTGGAAAACCTAAAAGTTTTTTAAATAATCCTACCCCTCAGTATATTTTGTAGTTTAATCTTACAAAATCACATTGTGGTCTATTTATGTACTTATAATGACTTTCTGCTATCTGGAAAGTAGCATTATGTTCCAGCTGCGCAGGCACTGAAATCTGTATTCCCCAGTGGTTGATTCTTAGGAAGACAGTTGTGATTGAACCCAGGTGCAGATCATTATGCTTAATGCTCAGCATTTTGCTTTCTCCTTCCTACATCTTAGCATCCTAATGGTTCTACTTACAAGCTACCTTTTCCAACTCACAAGTTTCCAGTGAACTAAATGACTTAGAAAATGTATGTTTGCTGAACAATAATCTTTTTTTATTGTCAAAGTAAATAAGAGCTAAACTTCAGAATTTTTTCCTATTAGTGAACATATTTTGTTAACACACATTTTTAAGTAATAGCAATGGGTCATTAAAACAGTGTAGGCCAATGAATACTACGTGATATTTGTGCTTTAGCAAGTAGCATACTGCAATAAAGAAAAATATGTTTTGCTTTAAGAAAAGAACAATAAATATGTAACTAATCTATGTACCAAAATTTAGAGGATCTCAAGGATTTATAAAGCAACAAACTTACCATTAATAAATTATGCAATGTAGTTATGTTTCCTGTTTCCTAAATTCTTCATTTGTACATAATGAATAAATTGGTCCCTTTAAAGCAGTGAAATGTCAAACTTGTTTTATTATATTTCTGAATTGCTAAAATGCTAAAAATAAAACCATAAGGATAATAATGCTTCATTTTCATGCTCTTTCAATGTATGCAATTTATTACTCAGCCTAAATTGGTAATTTGCAAATTAAGGTAATAATATAAAGCAATTAGGTAAAAGATATATGTAATATTTATGGTCCAAACACAAGTATAAAGGTCCAAAGAATAAAGGTCCAAAGAAATACTTCCATTGGCATTATGGTGCTTATTCCTGTTGCTATTATACCCCACCTAATTGGTTACTAAAAATAAGGAGTAAGTTTAAGAAGAAAAATATTTAAATTTCCTACTTTCAGTTTTATGGAAAAACAAGGAGGGATCCAAACAGACTGTAACTATATAGTAAAACCGCTACAGTATGAACCCTGAATGTTTCAGTGGCTTTCCTATTTAAGTCACTAAAAGCTGCCCAAGGCAGTAGCACCACTGTGTATTTTGCTGTTTTCTAGAGTGCTGATGGATCTGTTTTATTTTTCTCCACTAGCAAGCGTGGTTTGGCACAAAATTGTGATAGATATACAATATTATGTTTCAACCATCCTATGAAATGGGAAGAAGGTGTCAGTAGGTTTGTGACCTGTTTGTTTTTGTTCATAAGAATTCCCATAAGAAAAGAAAATAAAAAATCTGAAAACACTCTTATCATTTCCTTATGTAGTTAATAGTGAAGCTAGATGAATTGTTCAGGGTTTGGTGGTGAAATGAGAGGCCTAGAATACAAAGGCAGACAGTCTACCTTCTTTCATCCACAGAATCATTATGTCTGCAAATAAAGGTAATTATTTCTCACTTGGTTGTGTTAATTAATTTCTGTGTAACAAACAACCCTGTGGTAGATAGACTCCATGGTGATCGTGCCCTTAATCATTCTCTGCTGTCTCCCACCTCCTCCCCCAACTGTGGGCAGCATCTGTGACTTTTAAAAAAGGAAATGACAAAGGTAGTATGATGCCACTTCCATGATTAAACTATGTCATGTAAGACCCTCATTGGGAAATTCATTCTATGATTTTCCTTAATGGCTTAATGAAATGAGTGGATATGTAGAGAAAGCTCACTTGGCAGAGAACTATAGACAGCCTCTAGGATCTGTGGGTGGCCTCTGGACATACCTTTGATTTCTATCTAGTACCTGTAGGCAACCATCAGTAGCTGAGTGTGTCCTCCGGCAATGTCAGCTCTGTTAATATAAAAAATAAGACTTTCTTTCAAAGCATAAGTGGAAACTTTGAGGTCATTTATGCAGCCCTTAAGCTTTGGCTTGACCCCTGAATGTATCTCTTTTACCACTTAGTCTAGCCAAAGCAGGACCCACCAACAAGCTTCCTGGTACTTCACGTTCTGACGGAATTGTAGAAAAGTATCACACATGTAATTACCTGATCTATTGATGGTAATATTTTGTGTACTTCCATTGCCACCTCATAGGATGGGTTAACAGTGACCTCTTTACGATTGGTGGCATCGTGGATTAAATGTTACGTCTGCCAACCAAAAGGTAGGCAGTTCAAATCCACCAGGTGCTCCTTGGAAACTCTATGGGGCAGCTCTACTCTGACCTCTAGAGTCACTATGAGTTGGACCCAACTCAGTGGCAGTGGGTTGGGTCTTTACTACTGGAAGTAGTCCTCGATCAAAGGGAAGTAAATACTGCCAGCAACTTGAGTAAGCTTGAAAGAAGTTTCTTCCCCAGCCAGGCCTCCCAATGAAAACACAGCTTGACTGATACTTAATTACAATCTTGAGAGAACCTTATAAAAGGACCTATCTCCTGCTGCCTGCTGCATTCAGACTCCTGACTCATGTAAACTGTGAAATAATGAATATAAGTTAAGTTGCTAAGTCTCTGATATTTCATCACACAAGAAACAAATAATGCCCACTCCAATTCATCATGGTTTAAAACAACAAATATTCATTTAGCTTACAGTTCTGCCAGCAATAGGTTTCAATCTAGCTAAATTAGTTATAGACTGATTACGTCAGGTAGCTGCGGTCAGCTTTTAGGTCAGCAACTATGAACGATGCACTGAGGCTTTGGCTGGGATAGTCAGTATAATGGTTAAGATTTTGTGTCAACTTGGCTAGGTCATGATTCTTAATGTTTCAGCAGTTATGTAAAGATCACAATATTTCTTGTTGAGATCCAAAATGTGATTGTACCAATCATGGGATCGGCTGCATGTAGCTAATCAGTTGAAAGGGAGTTTCCTTGGGCATGTCCAACTGTTAGCTTACCGAAACAACCCACTGCCACCGAGTTGACTGCAACTCATAGCAATCCTATAGGTCAGAATTACCCTACAGAGTTTCCAAGAAGTGTCTGGTGGATTTGAACCACTGATCTTTTGGTTAGCAGATGTAGCACTTAACCCCTTTGCCACCAGAGTTTCCAACATTAGCTTAATTTCTGGCTTATAGATGGCTTCTGTTCATCTTACCTCTAGTTCTTGTGACTTGAGCAACAGCTTGCTTGCAGTCTTCACTGCCAGTTTGGGGATTCATTGATCTTCACAGCTTGTGTGCAGGAGCCCTGCTTTGCAACCTGAAATCCTGAGTTTATCATGATGCTCCTGTGGCTTTGTCAATCAGGAGAAGCCTCTATCTTGATCCACAGCTTCGAGTGTTTCAGCCTCTAGAACTACATGAGTGATTTCTTTGATATAAATCTCTGTATGTATTTATATGCTTTGGGATCAAATTTTCCACATACATTTGGTGTTCTTCATTTCCCTTTACTCCAGGTGGATTGGGACCAAGAGATGCATCTTACATGTCTACCAAGCAGATTATTCATTCAGTGGTTCAACTCAAGAAGTTAGGAAAGAATCTAATAGTTTATTTGGTTGGATTGCTGAAGTCTGGATTGTGTGATAGCCTACACTAAATCAAGTTAAAGTACCAGACCTGCCTTGGTATACTGTGGTAGAAGATATACAAAGGCTAATGGTAATTGGCATGCTAAAGTAGATTTATCAGTTAAACCCTCCCATAGAGTGCCCAGAGGACATACCTTTCACTACAAGTGTGCAGAACAAATTTGTGAAGGGAGCCCCAGCATCACTGAAGATTGCTGTGAGTGCTATTTTACGTAAATCAGATTTGACAGTGGCAATTACTCTAACTGAATTAAGACACTTAAATTCAACGGTGTTGATTTGAGCCCACAGAGGCAAGGGTCAAGAGAGGCATTCATTTGACAAAGACAAAGTGGGCATGGTTATCTTAACCTTAATGGATAGCAGAGACAAAACAGTAATCAGAATATAGTGACTCATATGGACTTACAGTGTTGGCTATTAGGTCATGATGTCCTTAGGACTGAAATTTATAGGAAATCAACTTTTACTTGATGTGTGCAAGTAGATGAATCTCAGGTGATGTAAACAGCAATTTAACTGAAATAGCTGAAACAGAGAGTCACAGTCTCTCAATCAAGTCTCATACTTGAGGGAGTTTTGGGACCCGCAGTCCATTGATTGAAGGAGAGGCCAGTTCCCCTTGAGAAAGGACTCTAATACAGTGGTAAAAACTTGTACTGTTAGCTTATACTGTTAGACTTTCTGGCAGCTTTCTCTAAAGAGGTCTACAGCCTTTTACGAGAGTGACTATTCTCCAGGGAAAAGGAAATAATCTCAATTTTCAGGGATTACCGGGTACTGGTTATGAACTGACACTAATTCCGGGAGACAAAACATCACTGTGGCCCACCACTCATAGTAGGGACATAAGAAGGGCAGATTATTGATAGAGTCTTGGCTCATATCCTTCTCACAGTAGGTCCAGTGGGAACCTGAACCTATCCTGTAGTGATTTTCCCAGTTCCAGAATGTATAATTGGAATATGTATACTCAGAGACTGGCAGAATCCCCACAATGCATCCCTGATAAAGGCAGTAAGGGTTATTAGGATAGGAAAAGCTAAGTGCAAAACCTTAAAATGTCCTTGCCAAGGAAAAGAGTAAACCAAAAGCAATAGAGCGCTCCTGGAGACATTGTGTAGATTACTACCGCTATTAAGGACTTGAAAGACGTAGAGGTGGTGATTCCCACCACATCCTCATTCAACTCGCCTGTTCAGCTTGTACTGAAAAACAGATGGAGCTTGGACAATGACAGCAGATTAATGAAAACTTAACCAGGGAGTGACTCTGATTGCAGCTGCTATTCCAGATGTAGTGTCATTGCTTGAGAAAATTAACATATCTCCTGGTACCTCGCACGCAACTGTTGATCTGGCTCATGTCTTTTACTCCTGTTTGAAAAGACTACCGGAAGCAGTTTGCCTTCAGCTAGTAACACCAGCAATACACCTTTGCGTGCCTACTCAGAGCTTCGTCAGCTCTCTAGCCTCCTGTTATAGTTTAGTTCACAGGAAGCTTTATCAACTTTCCCCTTACACTGGTCCATGTCATTGATGATGTTATACTGATTGGATCTAGTATGAAAGAAGGGTCAATAGCTCTAGAATTATTGGTAAAACATTTGTTGTGGTGTTGTTAGGTACCATCGAGCCAGTTCTAACTCACAGCGACCCTATGCACAACAGAACAAAATGCTGTCCAGTCTTGTGCCATGTCCACAATTGTTGTTATGCTTAAAAGCATTGTTACAGCTACTGTGTCAATCCATCTTGTTGAGGGTCTTCCTCTTTTTCACTGACCCTCTACTTTCCCTAACATGATGTTTTTCTCTAGAGATTGATCCCTCCTGGTAATATGTTCAAAGTACATAAAAAGCAGTCTTGTCATTTTTTCTTCCAGGGAGCACGCTGGTTGTACTTCTTCCAGAAAAGATCTGTTTGTCCACCTTATAGATGGTACATTCAATATTCTTTTCCAGCACAATGACTGAAAACAAGCAGTTCTTCTGTCTTCCTTATTTGTCCAGATTTGCAAGCATATGAGGACTGACAATTAAGTTCACAAAGTCATCCCAGAAAAAATACTACATACCTTGCTTTGTTCAGCTAGTGCTACTCTAACGGAAATACAGCAAAGTTGAGCAAAGTGGATGGCTTTAACAGAGGAAAGTTTATTCTGACACAGCCTAGTAAGCTACAAGTCCAAATTCAGGATGTCCTCTCCAGGGTGAGGGTTTCCCCCTTGTCAGCTCTAGAGGAAAGTCTTAGTGTTGCATCAGTCTTTGTTCAGGGAGGCATCTTGGAGCAGGAACCTCAGATCTGAAGTATGTGCTCTACTCCCAGTGCTCCTTGATGGTGTGAGGTTCCCAACTCTCTGCTTGCTTTCTATTCCTTTTATCACTTGTAGGATGAAAAGATAAAGGGTGGTACAAGCCGTACTCCAGGAAACCTCCATTTACACTGGAACACAGAAGTGATCCTATGACGAGATTTACAGTCCCACCCTAATCCTGCATAGGAAAATCCTACTGCATAGGAAAATCACAAAATGGAGGACAATCATAAAATATTCAGAATCATGGCCCAGCTACATGGCTACACATGTTTTGGGGGGGGGGCACAATTCAATCCATGATAACTCACCCTTTGGCACATCTTTGAAACATGTAACACATTCATCCCATGATAGTAAAATCATGTGCATCCCATATGAAAGAAGTCTTAAATCAGATCTGAGTCCAAAATTCAAAAATTCCTGTACATCTATGAAACCTAGAGTACAAGCCATCTGTTTCCAAAGGTACAATGACAAAACAGGACAAGTTAGACTTTCCATTACAAATGGGAGAAATCGCGGGGAAAGACGGCATTAACAGACAACAAGCAAGTCAGCAGAAAACGATACATTAGCCCTAAAAGCTTTGCAAACAGTCCTCCATTTTCTGAAACATTTTACACAATGGCCCTGCCTTCTAGACTCTAGGTATTGACCACACTGTCTGGATTCTGAGTGGAGACTTCTGGCCTTGTGTTACAACTCTGCCTCCTAGGCCCACTTGGACAGAAACTCTCCCACCTCAGCTTTAGGTGCATCCTAAGCCCAACTGACTGGCAATTCCTCCCTTACAAGCATAGGAAGCCATTGCACCATCCTTTCAAACCCCCAAGATCATGGCCATAACTTTTGAGGCTGAGGCAGCTTAGCTCTAATGCATTTTGTCTCTTCAACTTCTGTTTCCTATGGCCTCATGGCCCAGACTTCAAGCTCACATCTGCCCTGCTGAAGCAAGTGTTCCAAAGCACTGTAGCTCCAGCAATTCAACTGCCCACAGGCACCATTCACCACCACGTTGCTTTCCTGCACACAGGCACTCAGCTCTCCTGCTCCGTGGGTCAGTAAGCCTAGCTCCACTGATTCAAGTGTCACAGGCACCCCACTCCTCCAGCAAACCTCTATGCACAGGCACTGAGCTCTCTCGCTCTGTGGGTCTACTCCATCACTGTCTTGTGGGCTTTTCTGATTCTACTGTTGCCCATCTGCCCCCAATGGTCTCCTGCTGTTTCTCACTATCTGCATCTTCTTTGGTGTTAACAGTTCTCCATTCCTTCTGAATCTTCTATCCATTCCATTTTAAAAACCACTTCCACACTTTAGGTATTTGTTAAGTCACCCCACTCCCTCAGTACCAAATTCTGTTTTAGTCTTCTGGTACTGCTCCAACAGAAAGTACCATGAGTAGAAGACTTCATAAAAAGAAACTTTTATTGCCACAGTCCGCTAAGCCACAAATCCATCTACAAGTTACAAGTCCATGTAATATGAGAAATTATTACAGTCCAGTAGACCAAGAGTCCAAATTCAATGAGAGCATTTCAGTACAGGAAATTCACACCACCAAGAGAGCAGCACCAAGAGCAGAACACATTGTTTGGACCTGTGGTTCCTCTGCTGAGATGCTGTCATTGAATTTGTATTCTTGGCCAACCAGAACATCGTAATTTCTTATATTGAATGGATTTGTAACTTGTAAACAGATTTCTGGCTTACCAGACTGTGACAGTAGATGTTACTATTTATGAAGACTTTCACTCGTGGTATTTTCTGTGGGAACAGTACCAGTTGACTAAAACATACCTCATTGCTAACTATCACTATGATCACCTTCAAAGTACTCCAAAGGGCAATGAAGCCAGCAACTAGTCCTCACTTCAAAGCAATTTTGGAACTTTTTTTCTGACCATCATATTACCTCTGATGTCCTCCTGAATGTCATCAAAATGTCTTTCTTTCAATACTTCCTTTATCTTTGGGTAGAGAAAAAAGCCACTGGGTGCCAGATCAGGTGAATAGGTAGGGTCTTCCAATACAGTTATTTGTTCACTGGCTGAAAACTCCCAGACATACGACTATACAATTAAGTTTGCAAACTTGCTACCATGCCACTGTCCACAGTGGCCTTTCCAGAAAGTGTTCCAAAATTGCTTTGAAGATGAACTAGGAACTGATGTCAGTGTGTTTGAAGGTGACCATAGTGATATTCAACAATGAGGTATGTAGCACTTAGAACAATTAAGTTTGCAGACTTAATTGTGGAACCTCATATGACACAATTAAAAACACCATGGTTTGGGTCAGGTGACATCTCTACTTTTCAGCACATTTGTGTGCTAAAGGATAGGAAATTAATCTCACAAAATTCGGGTAGGGTACAGTGAAGTGGGGTACGCCGAGACGTTCTTCTTAAAGTGAAGAATAAGTTATTGTATCTAGCTGCCCCACAACTGAAAAAGACGCCCAGTGCCTAGTGGTCGTCTTTGGATTTGATGTGCAACATATTTGCCCATTTGTGTGTACTACTCCCAGCCTCTTTATCAAGTGACTCAAAATGTTTTGAGTGGGGCCCAGAACAAGAGAAGATTCTGGGAGAGGTTCAGGCTGCAGTGCAAGCTGCTTGCCCCCCTGTGCCATGTGATCTAGCTGGTCCAATGGTGCTTGACATGACTGTGGCAGAAAGATGCTGCTTGGATCATTTGACCTGCTGCTATTGGTGAATCACAGCTCAGATCCTTGTGATTTTGGAAAAACGCTCTACCGTCCTCTGCAGGTAACTATTCTCCTTTTGAAAAACAGCTTTTGGCTTGTGTCTTAATCATCTGGTACCACTGTGATGAAAATACCATGAGCGGATGGCTTTATCAAAGAAAAGTTTATTGTCACACAGTCTACTAGGGTACAAATCTGAATTCAGGGTGTCTACTCAAGGGGAGGGCTTTCTCTCTTTGTCAGTTCTGGAGAAAGGTCTTTGTGCTGCATCAGTCTTTGGTCAGGGAGTATCTTTACATAGGAACATTAGATCTGATGGATGTGCTGTACTCCTGGTGCTGCCTTCTTGATGGTGCAATGTTCCTTTTTCTCTGCTTGCTTCCCTTTCCTTTTATCTCTTGTAGGATAAAAGGTGGTACAAGCCACACTCCAGGCAAACTCCCTTAGTAAAGATGTTGCAGACTCACCCTAGCCCTCTTTTAGCATAATCCTATCCATTAGCCACAGGGAGAGAGTAGGATTTACAGCATAGGAAAATCACAGTGTGGAGGGCAATCACACAATATGAGGCCTAACCAAACTTCCATACATATATTATTTTAGGGGAGGCACAATTCAGTCTATGACATTGCTTGTTATTGGGCCTTAGTAGAGACTGAACACTCAATTATGTGATGCCAAGTCACCATGTGGCCTGAGATGCCCATCATGAACAAGATTTTGTCTGGCCCATAGAGGCATAAATCTAGACATACACAATTTATTAGATGGAAGTATTATACATGAGATTGGGTCTGAGCAGGACCTTGAGACACAACTAAGTTGCATGAAGAACTGACTGCGAGGCCCATGGTCTCCACTCCTGTCTCATTACCTTTGGTCTTTCATTCTGCACCTATGGACTCACAGGGAGCTTATTATGATGAATTAACTGAAGGACAGAAAAACTCACGCATGGGTTCAGATGGTTCTGCAAGATACGCAGGCACCACCAGACAGCAACAACACATCTGACCCTTTCTAGGATGAAACTGAAGAACAGTGGGGAAGGAAAATCCCCTCAGTGGGCAGAACATCAAGCAGTTGTTCACTTTTCCTGGAAGGAGAAATTCCTAGATTGTTATCAAATATACTGATCTGTGGTTGTGGTCAGTGATTTGTCTGGTGGTCAGGAACTTGAAAGGAACACGATCGGAAAACTAGAGACAAAGATTTATTGAGAAACAGTATGTGGATAGATCTCTCTGAATGGGCCAAAAAAAGGGAAGATATTAGTGTGTCCTGTGCATACTTAGCAAAGTGTGACCTCAGCAGAGAATTTTAACAATCAAGTGGATAGGGTGAAACATCCCATGGAAACCAGTCTTGTCTTTCCCCATCTTCCCCTGTCATTTCTCAGTGAGCTCACGAACAAAGAAGCCATGGTAGCACGGATGTAAGTTACATGTGTGTCCAACAGCGTGGACATCTATTTACTAAGGCTGATTTGGCTAAAACCACTGCTGAGTGCCCAGTCTGCCAGCAGCTGATTTCAAAACTGATTCCCTGTATAGCACCCTTCCCTGAGGTGATCAGCCAGCACTGTGGCAGGTTGATTACATTTGACTATTTCCATTATAGAAAAGGCAGAATTTTACTCTTACTAGAATAGACAACTTGACTCTGAATATGCGTTTGCTTTCCTAGAGCACAAGTGCTTATGCCACAACCACGATCTGTGAAGACCTCATTTACTGTCGTAGGAACCCACATGGTATTTCCTTTGATCAAGATATTGACTTCACAGTAAATGCAGTGCAGCAGTGGGTCCGTGCACAGGGTATTCACTGGTTTTACCATGTTCACCATCATCCCGAAGCAGCTGGCTCGATAGAAAGATGGGATGGACTACTAAAGACACAAGTATGGTATGAGCTAAGGGCAGTACCTGGCAGAGTTGGGGCAAGATTCTCCAGGAGACTGTGTATGCTATAAACCAATGTCCAGTGCACAGTACTCTATCTCCCGTAGCCAGGATTCCTGGGTGCAGGAATCAAGAAGTAGAAACGGGAGTGGCACCACTCAGTATTATGCTTAGTGACTCACTCATAAGACTTTTGCTCCCTGCCAACATGACCTAATTCTTTATAGGTCTAGAGGTCTTAGTTCTAAAGCAGAGAATACTCCCAACTAGAGACAAATTCCTGATTGACCTGAAAGCTGACTGGCTGCTTTTGCCTTCTTTTTCTTCTGGATGAACAGGCAAGAAAAGGAGTTAACATACTGGAGAGTGTGACTGATTCTGATTATCAAGAGGAAATTGGATTGATCTTACATAATAGTGGTAGAGTATGTCTTGAATGCAGGAAATCTCTTAGGACATCTCCTAACACAACCATGACTTGTGATTAAATCAATGGAAAACTGTAGCAACCCATCTGCAACACTACTACTAATGGTTTAGACCCTTCAGTAATGAAGGTTTGAGTCACCCCACCAAGCAAAGTACAAAGACTAGCTGAGGTGCTTGTTGAGGGCAAAGGGAAGACAGGATGGGTGATGTAAGGAAGTAGTTTTAGATACCAGTTATGGCTATGTGATCAGTTTAGGAAGCCCAAGCCAAGTGCCATCGAATTTAGGAAATGAAGACTAATTATTATGAGTAGTTCTGCTTTTGTACGTATATCAAATATTTCAGTCTTCTCCGCTTATATAGATATAAACAGAGCTAGTGTGTTTTCAGTTGTATGTGTGTCCTTTGTATCATATTAGGTGAATGTATGACTTATGATTGTCCTTATTCAGATATTATGTGTGCTTAAGGAGATGTATACAGGTATTACATAGACAAGGGGTGGACTATGGTTACGATTGTGTATCACCTTGCTTGGGAGACGACTGTCAGTGTTTCAGTAACTGTGCGACGTTATTGCCACTTCTCTGTTCAAATCTGATATGTGATCACTCCCATGATGGGGGTTTGCTATGATAGCCAATCAGTGGAAGCAGAGCTTCCTTGGGTGTGGCCTGTGTTGAGTACGGGGCCATGTTCTGACAGAGTCCAGGAGGTATCGCTCATTTTAGATCCTGCAGCTAGCTTCTGTGCCTCTGGCCTCCAGTTTTGGGGACTTGGGCTGGTAGCTTATCTGTAGTTCTCCCTGCTGATCGTGGGATTTGCCAGTCTTCACAACCTGTAAATAACAGCTGTTTCCTCTGACCTACCAATTTTGTGTTAGCCAGCCCCTGAGGCTAGGTCATTTGGGAGAAACCTCTACCTGGACCCATGAACTTGGGATATTACAGCCTCTACAACCTTTAAAACTCAGGGATATAAAAAATTTTAAACTGTTGGTGGAAGATTAACAACACCGTAGGTCTTAGCTCAGGGATAAACTTAATTTTACCTAAAGGAAGTGAACAAGGTGCATTCCAACCCTTGGTGCAAGCCAAGCAAATCAAATCAGTTGCTACTAAGTTGATTTTGGTTCATGGTGACCCCTGTGTGCAGAGCATAACTGTTCTATAGAGTTTTCAAGGTTGTGGCCTTTCAGAAGATCACCAAACCTTTCTTCTAAGACATCTTTGGGTGAGTTTGAGTTTTCAGCTTTCAGATAGTAGTAGCAAGCTTAATGGTTAGTGCCTACCAGAGCAGGCATAGGATAGGTGCTATGTACAATAGAAGGAAACTGCCTGGTCCTGTGGCACATTCACAATCTTTACTATGCCTGGGCCCCTTGCTGCACCGCTGTGTCAATCTACTTTTTTTTTTTTTTTTTGCTTTCCCTTCACTTTTGATGGCACTTGACTTGGCTTGGCTTGACTTTACCAAATGTCGTGGATTAAATTCTGTCCACCTCAGTTTGACCGTAATTCCCAGTATTAAGTAGTTGCTACCTGTTTTATGGTTGATGTAATTTTCCTGTGTATTATAAATTCTGATCTCTGCCTGAAGTTTCTTAGAAAAGATTAGATTTTGTTAAAGATGATTAGGGTGAGATGTATCACCCTTATCCTGATCACATCCCTGATCCAGTGTAAAGTCAGTTTCCCTGGGATATGACCTGTACCATCGTTTATCTCACAATAGGTAAAAGGAAAGAGACTCTAAGAGAGTGGAGACATCATAGCACCGCAAAAGCAGTACTAAGTGCAGAACACGTCCTTCAGATGTGGATTCCTACATGGAGGAGTTCCTGGTTCAGGGGAAGATTGATGAGAAGTACATTCCTCCAGAGCCAACAGAGAAACCTTCCCCTGGAATCAGTGCCCTGAATTCAGACTTCTGTCTACCAGATGGTGAGAAAATAAATTTCTTTATTAAAGCCATCTTCTTGTGGTATTTCTGTTATAGCAGCACTAAAAGACCAAGACACCAAGCATGATATCCTCTCCAGGGACAAGTAACCCCAATAACATGTAAAAAACATATGAAGGAAAGTCTCTTCATTCTTTCTTATACAGAAATTTCTGGCTGCATACCTTCTAAGACAGATTTTTTCATTTATCTGACCGTCCACCGTATATTCAGTATTCTTTGCCAACATCGCATTTCAAAAGCTTAGATTCTTCTTTAGTCTTCATTATTTATTATCCATTTTTCCCAGACTCCTAAGGCAATTGAAAACTACCACGGATTTGGTGAGGGGACCCTCAGTCCTCAAGGTAACATCTTTGCTTCTGAGCACTCTAAACAGGTCTTCTGAAGCAGTTTCGCTGAATGCGATATGTCCTCTGATTTCTTGGCTGTTGCTTTCAAATCATTGATTATGAATCCAAGTAAAATGAAATCTTTGACAGCTTCAGTTTTTGTTTTCATTTATCATAATGTTGCTTACTGGTCCGTTTGTAAAGATTTTTGTCTTGTTTGAGCTACAAATCACACTGAAGCCTGTAGTCTTCAGTCGTCTTCAATACATGCTTCAAGTTCTCTTCACTTTCAGCGAGCAAAGGTGTATCATCTGCATATCACATGTTGTTACTGGCTTTTCCTCCAACCCTGGTGCCATCTTCTTCTTCATACAGTCAAGCTTCTCAGAGTATTTGCTCAGCATACGTATTAAGTGTGATGAAAGGATACAAATCTGGCACACACCTTATCTGTTTACGATGCGGTCTCCCCTTGTTTGGTTCTAATGACTGCCCCTTGCTCTGTGTACAGTTTCCACATGAGCACAATCAAGTGTTCTATAAATCCCTCTTTATAATGCTGTGCATAATTTGTTAAAATCCACACAGTAAAATGCCTCTGCATAGTCAAAGCATAAGGAAACATTCTCCTGGTATTCTCTGCTATTAACCAAGATCCATGTAATACCAAACAACGATGACTCTCCTTCCGTGTTCTCCTCTGAATCTGGCTTGAGTTCCTAGCAGTTCTTTTTCAATGTATGGCTGCATGTCTTTTTGAGTTATCTTCAGAAAAAAATTGCATGCGTATGATATTAGTGATATTTTATTGTTCAATCATTTTCTGTCTGCATTCCATTGGATCACTTTTCTTTGGAATGGGCACAAGTATGGATTTATCCCAGTTGGTTGGCCAGGTGGCTGTCTTCCAAATTTCCCGTCATAAGTGAGAGCACATCCAGCATTACATCCATGACTCAAAGAAAACTACAAGTCATCAGAAGTTATATATAATTCTTGAATATTTTTATTGTAAGCATTGGTAACCTTAAATGGACTGGTATTAGTCATTTTGTTCCAACAGTCATAAGGTCTGCTACACCAGGAATGACAAATTGAGGGAACAATATTGCATCCATCATCAAGATCTATCCTGAAGTACAGCTCTGTCAGTGATAGAATAATATCTATATGCCTATAAGAAAGCTCAGTAACACAACTATTACTCAAAGTTATGCATTAACTGCTAATGCCAAAGATAATCAAACTAAAGACTTCTGTGAATTACTGTGGCCTGGAGTTAATCAAACCTTGCAATCAAGATGCATTGATTATTACTTGTGATTGGAATGCAAAAGTTGAATACAAATGAAGAAGAAGGTATAGAAACATAAAGAACACCAATCTAACATTTCTTCGGTAAATTTATTTTATTATCAGTCTTATCTGACTAAATTTTATGATAAGTATGCCATGTTGTGGTTGTCATTGTTGTTCGGTGCTGTCACGCTGATTTTGACCATAGTGATCTTACATACAACTGAAGAAGCACTGTGCAGTCGTGTGCCATCCTCATGATCACTGTCACGCTTGAGCTCATTGCTGCAGACAGTGCGTCAGTCCATCTTATTCAACGCCTTTTTCCCTTTCACTGACACTCTACCAAGAATGATATCTCCCAGGGACACTGAACTTCCTGGTAGGATGTTCAAAACACATGAGAAGAAGTATTACTGTCCTTGCTTTTCAGAATCAGTCTGGCTGTACTTATTCCAACGTTTTTCCAACTTCTCAGGAACATTCTGGGTGTACTTTTTTGTTCATGCTCTACATTCTACACTAACATCATAATTCATAGGCGTGGATTCTTCTTTGGTTTTCCTTACTCATCACCCAGCTTTCGTATGCATAGGAGATGTGAAAAATACCATGGCTTAGGTCAAGTTCACCTGAGATCTTGTATTACATCGCTCTTTCTCTCTTTAACAACTAGAAGTCTTTCTTTCTCTTTTTGAATGTTAAATGGAAACATTTTATGTTAGGATCTTACATTTCCTTTTAACATTCAAAAATTCCACTAAAAATATAAAAATCTCTCAAACAAAGCAGTTGAAAACAATCATTCCAGACTATATTTGAACTATCGAGATGATAAACTGCAAAACAATGTATCTGAAAAAAGTTATTTCTCACCAACTATTTTTGTCTTTCAAATGACCAATTAATACTACTTGAACAAATGATAGCCTGGCAAATAAAAGGAGAAACAACCACATTCACACACACACACACACACACACACACATGCATGCACGCACAACACAAAGTGTTCTTGATTGATACATAGGATTTTGTAGGCTGAGGAACATGGGTATTATTTAGGTAATAGTGCATCACAGTGCTTGGAGAACAAAAAATATATGATGGAGTTGAAATGACAGGAAACAAAACTGAAAAGACATGCATTAAGACAACTATCATAACAGACAACAAGATTTTATTAATAAGCAGTAAAAAGCCTTTAAAGAATTTTGAGGAGATATGCATGATTGGGTTTGATTAGGTTTATGTTGAGAGAGATAACTTTGTAACCCACATGTCTAAAGTGTTGCTGAGTTTTGTTGTCTCAGAGAACATTCAGATTTTTGTGCCTGCGTGTATTGCCCTTCAATGTTTTTTACTGTATTTTATTACAAACTCAATGCCAAAGCAAATAAATGGATAAAAATAGGTTAATTAAAATGTAAATACCATAATTTAAATAGAGATAAAAATAGACCTTCTGATAACAGTATAATTACAGATACTAATCGATATTCCTGTCTCATTATCAATATAAAGATTTTAAAGCTAATTGTAAAACTACTCAAAGATAAGTCAGCAAAGAAAGTACAACAATGGCATAAAACACAGGAGAGTGATTATTACCAACTTATCTTTTAACAAAGTATCAGTATGCAGTAAAGAAAAACTGACAATATCCAGATTAATATTTGAAACCCGTGACACAGGATTAAAAATTATTAGTGTGTATATATATAAATATGTACATGTATATATACATATTTTTAATAGATGATTGCTCAGTGAATTATTGGAAAGCCTTGTAGAGTAGTGGTTAAGAGTTACAGCTGCTAACCAAAAAGTGAGCAGCTGTAACACACCAGGCTCTGCTTGGACACTCTGTGGTGCAAGTCTACTCAGTCCTACAGGGTCGCTTTGAATCAGAATCATCTTGATGGCAATGGGCCATCAAGTGAATTACTGTTTTTAGGGTAAAAAGTGCATTGAAATAAATCTCATAAAACACCTAACTACAAAAGTAACATGCCAAAATGAAAATGAAAATTTCTGCCTGACTATTAATTTACTTCATGTTTTACCAGAGATGAAGACCCAATAAGCAAAGTATACATGATCTTCTTTGGTGCCTACTTACTAACCTGTAGTACACAATTTCATAAGTTTCATGACACTTTGATCACCAAAGATGTGGTGAAACTCCTGTGAAATTGTTCACTACAGACTAGTAAATAATCCCGAGTAAGCTCACGTACACCTTGCTCACTGCTTAACCCACTCCTGCATTATTTAGAGGTCAACTGTCACCAGTAGTATACCTTCTGAAGCAGTGTTGAAGAAAAGAGATAGAAAAACGTGTGACTATGATCAAATTTCTACCACTGAACATCTTTTTTGGTATCCTGTGGACAGAAATAACATAGTCTTGCAATCAGTGAACTTTTATTCCCCTACACTAAAGTATGTTTATTATGGAGACACAAATTATAAATCAAAATTTTGAATTTTGAATTGCAAGTGGAAAAAACCTGTTTTATCATGATATTCATAAACCTGGTATATGCTTATAGTGAAATCTTTATTTGAATGAACTAATTTTACTAGAAATTGCTAGGTAGTGCATATGATTAATGTGCTTCACAGCCAAATGAAAAACTGGAGGTTTCTGTCCACCCAGAGGCACCTGTGAAGCAAGTTCTGGTGATCTAATCCTGAGTGGGGCGGAGGGGGAAGTCAGCTATTCAAAACCCTAAGAAGCACAGTTCTACTGTGACACATTCGATTACCTTGAACGACAGTAGTCTTCATAGCCAGTGCTTGACTGTTTTCCATTTTTTAAAAAACTATTATTAAATGAAAGCATACAATCCCAATCAATTTTGCATGTCTACCTATCTGCAACTCCATCTGCTCTCCTCACCCTGTGGCAGTATGTTCCTCCTTTTCACTCTTTACATCTAATATCCTCTTAATGACAGCTGTCCTCTCCTCTCTACCCACTCCTCTTCCATCTAGAAAGAAACCAGTAGGACAGCCTTCTACAAATGTATAAAACCATAATGTACACACCATATGCTCACACTGCATCACCAAGTCCAGTGAGTCCTTGCCTGAAGAGCTGAACTCAGTGCTGGTTTCAGGTCTGGGCCAGCAGCATGTCTAGGGGCCATGCTCCCAGGGGACCCTACTGGCTCTCAGACCATCAATTCTGGTCATTTAGTAGAGTTCTTGAACTGCACACCTCTTTATCTCATACTACATCAAGGACTTCACGTTGTGTCACCATCATGGCTGCCTTTGGTAGTGTCCAGGCACCGTCTGGTTCTTCTGGTCCCATGCTGATGCAGTCTCTCATTTTACGGGTCCTTCTCTCTTCTGGGCTCATTTTTCCTGTCTTTGATGTTCTCAGTCATCGTCTGTTCCAGATGGGATGGGACCAACTTATGTTCCTCAGATGGGAGATTAACAGCTTGTAAGATCCCAGAAACACTCATCGATATGGAATGCAGAAGACTCCCTTAACAAAAGGCCAGTTATGACAAATGACCTTGATGTCTGCTGAACACATGGTCTCCAGACCTCTCTTCCTGCTATTGTATCCTTTGAAACGTTGGGCTGAATATAGAAAACCTTTCAGTGTATGGTGTACTCAGCCCAATTATGCTGACCCACCCTCTACTGCATGCTGTGACTGACCCTCTCCCTCCCAGTCCACCCTTGTAGCCATCACAGAGTCTTTTTTTCTGCAGTTAAGACCATTTTTAAGTCCTTATAGCAGAGGTCTCATACAACACTTGTCCTTTTGCAGCTGACTGATTTCGTTCAGTATAATGTCTGCTAGTTGAAACCAGGTTATGAGATGCTTCCTAAAATCCATCATAGTTCATTATGATTGCATAGTGTTCCACTGTGTGTGTGTGTGTGTATATATATATATATATATATATATATATATATATATATCATGATTTGTTCATCGATTCATCTGTTGACAGGCACCTAGATTGATTCCATCTTTTTGCTAGTGTGGACAGTGCTGTAATAAATATTTGTGTACATTTATCTGTACACATGACCACCTTTATTTCTGTAGGATATATTCCAAGCAGTGGGATTGCTGGATCATATAGTATTTATATTTCTAGCTTTTTAAGAAAGCATCAAATTGCTTTCCAAAGAAGTTGTACCACTTTGCTTTTCTGCCAGCCATATGGAAAAGTTTCAATCTCTCCACAGCCAAACCAGCATTTGTTGCGTTGTGTTTTTTGGATTATTGCCAGCCTCATTGGGGTGAGATGATAGCTCATTGTAGTTTTGATTTTTCCAAAAAACCTGATTTTTAGTTTTTATAAGACATAGAAGGCACTTTCCTCTTCTGTAATAATCATCAGTGTTTACCTGATGTGCTTATGAAGCCAAAATTGAAATTACTCTGGCTGTGTTAGAGATGGATGGTTCTTCATCAAATTCTAAATTCTGTTTTTCTCAAATTTATGGAACTCTGGCTTTTTCTTGTTTACACTGTATAGCTGAAGACTAAATTTCCCAGCTTGCCTTGCAACCAGCTATAGACATGTGACTTGCCCTTGGTTGATGATGTAAAAGAATTGTCTGAAATTTACAAGTTAGGCTTATCAGAGAGGAGGCAAGCATTTTTTCCTCTCTTTCTCCATATTGCTATTGAAAAACAAATATCTTGGCTGGAGCTGGAGCAGCCATGATGGGACAAAGGTAAGTGTTTACTTCCAAGCTTCTTCTGTGGGGGAGAGGAATAAACTTCTAACTGGTGTCTGAATACTAACTCGAACACTGTTGAAAGTTACTGACAAATGTTTCACCTCCAGTTAAGAAACATTCTATTTAAGTCCTGGTCTATGATGGATGATAGAGCCACACTGCTACACTTTTCAAGCTCATCTTCAATTTCTGTCAAAAAGTAAGGAGATTTCTTTTGCTTAGGTTAACAGCAATATATTATGTACTTTTCCAACTGTGTATACTCATAAACATTAATGGCTGAGAGACTTTGATGGTGTATATTTTATTTCACACCATTTATGACAACATCTTTTCAGATGCCATGGCACTGTCATGTGTGTCTTTTGTGTCACAATATTTGTAACAGTCTATTCATAATTTTGACAGAAAATGTATCATAAATATTGCTATGATCCTATATTTAGGTGGTCTCAGAAAATTAACCCTGGTTCATAAATATCATACCCACTGCAGTCTAGTTGGTCACAATAGAACAGCCTCCATAGAGTTTCCAAGGAGTGTTTGGCAGATTTGAACTGCCGATGTTTTAGTTAGCAGGCATAGCACTTAACCCACGGGTTTCCGTAAATGTTGTAAAAAGACAAATTTTAGCTTGAAAACATTAATTACTCTTAGATATCACTTGGTAAAAACAAACATTAAAATGAACTCTTTTTTCTTATGTTTATGTGTTTTCAGAATATTTGAAGACATAATAATTATCCTAATAATTTTTTAATTGTTTTTCAAAGACTTAATACTTAGTGAAAGAACACATTCAACATTTCTTAGACTGAAAGAATGGAAGAAAAAACTTCAAGCCTTGAATTGCCTTGTTGAATGATTCTGGTGACAGAAAATTGAACAGCATGGGAAGCATGAAAACAAGTTACACAGTTATTGTATCAAAAATATTGGTGGCATAATGATTAAAACCATCAACTGCTAACCAAAAGGCCAGTGACTGAAAATCACAAGGGTCTCTGTGAGAGAAGATGTGACCTTCTCCTTCTGTGAAGACATGCAGCTTTGGAGACCCTATGGGGTAGCTGTGTATCAGAACTAACTCAACAGTGGGGATTTGGTCCCCAAAGACTTGTTCCATATTCAAACATTTCAGGAGGCAGCATACAATCAAGAGCCAATGAAAGTGAAGGAAGAAGTCCAAGCTGCACCGAAGGCATTAGGGAAAAAAAATGTTCTAGGAATTGATGGAATACCAACCAAGATGTTACAACAAATGGATTTACTACTGGAAGCACTCACTCATCTGTGCCAAGAAGTTTGGAAGGTAGCTGCCTGGACGACTTACTAGAAGACGTCTATATTGCTGTCCATTCTAAAGACATGTGACTCTGTGGAGTGTGGAATTATCTAACAATATCATTAAAATCACATGCAAGTAAAATTATGCTGAAGATCACTCAAAAATGTTTGGAACAGTATATTGACAGAGAACTGCCAGAATTTCAAGTCAGATTCAGAAGACGATGCAGAAGGAAAGATCATTGTTGAAGCCAGCTGATCTTGGCTGAAAGCAGAGAATCAGAAAGATATTTGTGATTTATTGACTTTGCAAAGGCATTCAACTGTGTGGATCATAACAGATTATGGATAACTTGAGAAGAATGGGAATTCCAGACACTTAATTGTGCTCAGACAGAACCAATACATAGACAATGAGACAACTGTTCCAACAGAACAAGGGAATATTGCATGGTATAAAATCAAAAAAGGTATGTGTCAGTATCCTTTCAGTATACTTATTCAGTCTGTATGCTGAGCAAGTACTCCAAGAATTTGGACTACATGAAAAACAACAATGCTGCATCAGGGCTGGCAGAAGACTCATTAACAATCTGCAATATGCAAATGATTCTACCTTGCTTGCTGCAAGCAAAAAGGACTTGAAGCACTTACTGATGAAGACCAAAAATTACAATCTTCAGTTTAGATTATGCCTCAGCAAAAATCCTCACAAGTAGACCAATATGCAACATCATGATAAACAGAGAAAATACTGAAGTGGTCAAGGATTTCATTTTCCTTGGATCTATAATCAATACCTGTAGAAACACAGTCAAGAAATAAAATGATATATCCATCATATGGGGAAATTTGTTACAAAATACCTCTCCAAAGAATTCAAAAGCAAAAATGCCACTTTAAGAACTAAGATTAGGCTGACCCAATCCCTGGTGTTTTCAATTGCCTCGTATACATGGGAAGGCCGGACAATGAGTAAGGAAAACAAAGGAAAAACTGATGACTTTGAATTACGGTGTTGTCCAAGAATACAGGACTGCCACAGGAATGAACAAACCTGTTTCAGAAGATGTGTAGTGTTTTAGTCATCCGGTACTATTCTAACAGAAATAGCACAAGTGGATGGTTTTAACAAAGATAAGTTTATTCTTATGCAGTTAGGTAGGCTACAAGTCCAAATACAGGATTTCTGCTTCAGGGAAAGAATTTCCTGCTGTTGTCTCTGGAGGAAAGTCCTTGTGTGGCATCAGTCTTTGTTCAGGGAGCATCTCGGCACAGGAACCTCAGGTCTGAAAGACACACACTTCTCTGGTTGCTGCTTTCTTTGTTGTGTAAGGTTTCCAGTTCTCTGCTTGCTTCTTTCTCTTTTTATCTCCAGTAGGATGAAAGGGTAAAGGGTAGTAAAAGCCACATTCTAGGGACAATCCCGTAGCAAGGGTGTGGCAGTTCCACCTTCATACTCTATTAGCCACAAGCAGAGGTTAGGATTTATATGACCAGAAAATCACCAGATGGAGGGCAATCACAGAATACAGGGAATCCTGACTCACCCAAATTGCTACAGATATTTTTGGGGAATGCAATTTAATCCATGACATATAGCCATAAAGCTCCTTAGAGTTAAAGACTATGAGACTTTGCATGTACTTTGGACATGTCATCAGGAGGGATCAGTCCCTAGCGAAGGATATCATCCTTGATAAAGTAGAAAGAGAGTGAAAAAGAGGAAGATCCTCAACAAGATAGATTGACACAATGGCTGCAAGAATGAGCTCAAACACAGATACGCTTGTGAGGTGGGGATTCCATTGTGCATAGGATCACAATGAGTCAGAACCAACTCGATGGAATCTAACAAAAACAACAACAATAATTCCCTAGATTCTATCCTGAGAAATTGAAAAGTTGCAGGAGTCGGCCTCTATATTCCTCAAGAATAATTTTGTGGGAAAAGAGAACTACTAATTTTAGGAAATTCATCATAGCATGTATTTAGACAAGCTTCGGTTGGAAGAGGTTATGTATTAAATGGTGTCTGACCAAATATGGCCTTTGTACCTATGGACAAGATCCTGCTTGGTAACAGGGTTTTTCTTTTATATTAATAAATTTATACCAGTATAGGGTAGACCCTAAACATAACTACTTTTGAGTTCAAGAAAGGTAAGAACAGAGGAATTCCCCAGGTGGGGTGTGGGCAAAGGCTATGGGATAGTCATTGGCAAGCCAAAAAAAGCCAAAAATCCAAGGAATGTCCAGGGCTACCAAAAATGTCTACCTATGTGGTTGAGATCATGATTTGGAATTTTAGTCTCCAGAACTACAAAAAAATAAATTTCGGTTCATTAAGCCACACGCTTGTGATATGTATTCTAAATAGCACTAAAGATCTAACATAAAAAAAAAAACAGATTAAATCTTTGTATAATTAATAAAAGTAAAAAAAGTGGATCTTTATTCACTGAGAAGCATGAGTTAATTATGTATTTGTTGCTGGTATGGTGATTTCTGTAGTTGTAGAATTTGATGCCAAAGGATAAAATCTGTGTTTGAAAGATATGCAGTAGTCTCCACAAGCAGAAACTCTCCAGAGTGTTCCACTAATAGCTAGGTAGGCCATGAAATATCTTGTGAAAGTGTTTCAGGGTGCTATGTTTCTAAAATGTGTTTCCAGTCCTATATAAATCACTGAAACATCTGTTGGGGTTACACGTATAAAAATAACTGTTTCCTATATTTTGCTAACAAACTTACTTAGCTTTCAAGAGTACAGGAAAAATTCTATTGGTATTGAAGAGAAGGTAGCTGGACTATAGTCAAGTTTTTATCTGCAGGACTGTAGATATACATTCCCGAAGCTGAAAGGAAAAAGTCCAGAAAGATCAGAAAGATGATAAGCATGTATGCATATCCACATATATGTATATATATATATATATATACATATATATATATGTTTGCTTGGAAACATAGAATAGAGTGCTTTCAAATTACTTATGTCTAAATAATTGTTTATAACTCTGGACAGAAACAGAGAAACATTCCTTAAGTTTTAAAATCATGTTGATAAAGATGTGTACTATCTAACATGTTTGCTAGAGGTAGATACATTTTCCTTGTTTAGTAATGTTTTCTTTTTTTTTAATGACAGTACCCAAATTTAAAGATTCTGTGGCTGTTTTTATAGAACAATTATATCCTGACGCTGAGAATCATCACATCGTATTTTACAGTGAAACAGAAGAAATTATTTTTGCTTGAAAATACAACAATTCTCTCCATTTTGCATAGCGTGTGATGGGAAAAGGTAAAAGGTTTCTGCGATGTTCTGGCTTCTTTATCTTGTATTAAATGATATGTGAAAGAAAGATGTCCTGTTCAGGCTAAGTGTGAGTATTTTGTAAAAGTAATTTCCCCTTTCAAGGGAAGTATGTGTGTGCATTGCATGTACTGTATTTTTATTCCCCGTTTTTAAATTATTGTGTGCTAGATGAAAGATTACAGAATAAATTAGTTTCTCATTAAACAATACACATACTGTTTTGTGATACCGATTGCCAACTCCGTGACATTTCCACACTCTACTGTTCTTGACCTTGGGCTCCCCATTAGCAGCTTTCCTGTCTTTCCTGCCTTCTAGTCCTTACCCCTGGGCTGGTGTGCCACTTTATTAGTCTCATTTTGTTTTATGTACCTGTCTAATCTTTGGCTGAAGTCTGAATCTCAAGAGCACATTTATTATAAAATTAAGTGGTGCCCGGGGACCATACTCTAAGGTTCTGCTCTCTGTCAGACAAATAAATCTGGTCTTCTTTTAGCACGTTAGAAACCTGTTTACATTTTTTTCTCCGTCCCTCTCCAGCACCCTCTGTCGTGAGCCTGGTCAGAGCAGTCAGCAGTAGTGGCCTGGCAACAGGGAGTTTGCTAGATTTGGCCTATTGGCGGCTGTGGCAGTTGTGTTCCTTTAGTCCATTGGACCAATCTTTCCCGGTCTTTGGTTTTCATCATTTCCCTTTGTTCCAGGTAAAGGTCAATGGAGTGTTTCGGATGGCCACTCACAATGTAATTACATATTTTAGATGAGAATTCTGTTTTACTTTAAGAACAAAATATGGAATATCATTATAATTTTCACTTTCATGTTCTCTATATCAAAAGATTCGATTTCTTTGAAGTGTATTTAGATCAGTAGGAATGGCGGTCTTAGGCAATTTTCATATCATACTTAATTTAGGGTTGTGATAGTTAAGAATACGCATTTATTGCTGGATGTGCTAGCTCTTTAGTTTTGAATTTTTTCCTTTGTAAAGTTAGCAAAAAGGTAAGATGATTTCCAATAATTGGTCTCAGCGCTTTGATGGTATAGCCCTTTTTTGTGTATCTGTTTATTATTTTTTCAGTCATCAGAGAGAAAAGAGAATAATATTATTATGCATGAAATCAACATGAAACAATCCAACAGAACATTAAACATTCCTTTTCAGGGTAGGTTAAAGCACTTGCTAGTTATCTCAAGTGGATCTATGATTGACGTCCGGTATTCAACCAAATTTCCTAGTCCAGGATTGTTACATATTCAAAATTATCTCTAATATCCATTGATATTTTATGATCTATACTAATTTTAAGTTAGGATTTTTAAAACTATTAAAAACTAAGTTAATTAAAAAAAAAAAGGGCCAGGTGTGGAACTATAGCTACGGCGTAGACTTTAAATCCAATTCAGAGAGTGATAACTTCGTGAAAGCCTGCAGACTATCACTGTCTCAATCATATGTAACTATTATCTTTATTTACTTATAAATAATATTTTAATATAAAATATTAAAATTTTAGTTGTCTGAAAATTTGTCATCTACAGGCGTTCTGCTTTAAAAATGTCCTAACTCTTGTGGCATGAAGCAACAATCATTGCACTGCCTTGTGTGATTTTATGGGTCAGAAATCCAGGCAGGGCTAGGCTAGACCGTTCTTCTGTTTAACGTTGTGCTGATGTAGGTCACTCTGTGTTGTTCACTTTGGAGACAGCTGGTCTCAAGTATCTAAGATGGATATTGCTGGCCCTTGGAAGTGGCTGTCTGGAAGTTGCAGCTCAGTTGGTCCTGTTACCCTTTCCAGGTAGTCACAGGGTCTACGTGGCCTGCTAACGAGGTAGTCAAAACTTTATATATCAGTTCAGTAATCTAAGAGTGACTGTTCCCAGCAGTCCTGGTGGGAGTGGTCAGGTGTCTCATGAACCACTTTTTCCAGTTCCAGAACATCATATTCCAGTGTATTCAATCGGTCAAGCAAGTGCTTAAGGTTGAGGTTCAATGGGAGGAGAATCAGAATCTACCTCTCAGTGGAAGGAGAAGCAAAGAAGTGGTGGCCACCTTTAGTTTGATCTACATGTTTGATTTTCTGAATATCATCTAATTGATTCAGGGAGGTTGAGAGGTTGTATAACATTTTCATAGGAATTACAAATACAGTCTTTGGTGGTAAAGCAGTCTTTGTGAAGACTGTGAAGGCTCTGTGGTTTACAGCTTTATGACTGCAGGGTGACACTTTTGTGTTCTTCAACTTTCACACGGTGGGGTTCACATTACATACTTCGTTCAATGTTTTTGCATGCTAAATATGATAATATTTAGCATTAGATGAGATTCTCAACCTAGCGCTTTCCAAGAAGAAATAGGTGAGAGGAGGTCCTGCATTCAACCGAGATTATTCTGCTATTCTACATACATCTGATTTAGCAGATTTTGAGCACAGCCAGAAAAATGCAGAAAAAATAGATTTCTGTATTTGAATTTTTTTAAACTTTGGATTATATATTTTTTCTTAATTTTATTTGTTTAATTTGGTGTAGTTCAGGTTTTGCCACATAATATTAGTAACATTTTTCCTTAGATAGCATGTCCTAGTTTAAAATGCACTGTTTTACGTACACCTAATATAATCAACCTTTATAATAACAACTTCAAATAAATACGATGCATACTATATCCCTTCTGCATCAGATAAATAAATTGAAAATTAAGAAAAATTTACTTTTTTGAGGTGCACGTTACTGGGGCAGATTCAAGACTCAAACTCAAGTCATCAGTTTGAGTCACTATGTAAAGCAGTATATTTTTGAAATCTATTATATTCAGAAACTTAAGCAAGTATATGAAAGAAAGATGGAATCTTTACATGGAACATCGAAGTCACATAAACACTGTAAACAGTTAGATTTATGAATTCAAATAAACTCACAAAACAATATAATATTAGCTGACTATAAGTAATCCTCAGGCTACATTCCACTTACAAATTTATAAGTGCTTTCTATGTGCCCAACTCTGCACTTGTAAAACAAACAATAAAATAATAAGACACTGTTCTACCATGAGGAAAAAAAATCATTTGAAAAATCAGAAGTGATTTAGTTCTCATTATCATTCTGGTGTTGCAGAGTGCTAATAACAGCACCGAGAGGCATTACTTTTACATTAGCATAATTTTCTTTTTGATGTCACCATTATGGTTTTCTTAGAGTGACAAATGACTCTGCCCACTGCCACACCTGCTATCTTTTCTGTAACAGCAAATTATATTATGCTACTGAGCTCCTAGAAAGGTTAATTTCTATTTTCTGCAATCATGAATAAGAAAGTTATAGATAGCTGAATTAGTATGATTACTGTTTGCTGGAAATTATGCAAATATGTGTAAAAGCTAAGTCTGTGAAAAATTAAATTAAACTAAACATGATTTAGCCTAGCATTATTAATGTTGTAACTCAGCCCAAAGTGTAAATAAAACACCAACATAATAAAATCCAAATCTAAGTGTAAATATTATTTTATTTTGAAGCACAAATAGAATGTTTTTTAACACATCTTCACTGTGGCAGTGTTATACTTTCTATCATTGTTTACATAAAAGCATTAAAATCTCATTTGAGATGATGTATAATTTGCAAATAATGTCATTTCACTATTTCATCCCTAAGATTACTGCATGCAATAATCTTAGAAGACAAATATTTCATTTACAGTTACAGTTTAAAACTTTTTATCTTGTTTCTAGGAAGCATGATTTTCTATAATTTATAGTAGAGAAATAATAGAAACGCCTCAACTGTTCACAAAATTTGAATATTTAAAGCTTTGTTCTGAGGTCAGTTTTTATAAACCCCAGTTTACTGAAGTGTTACCAGGAAGGCGTATCTTCATTTGTACTTGGCCTTTAATATCTTCCTAGTTTCCCCTTGGTAAGAGGATAGGATGAAGGACCAAAATACTTTGAGGTAAAATTGAGAATATTTTCTATTTTACATAAATAACTCAGTTTATGTTAATGGATAGAACTTTATAAAACTGTAGTTGGACATATAGGAATATGTTGTCAGTTTATTACTTTATATTATATAAAATTATACTAATATATGTAAATTATGTTATGAGGCGGAACAGAGTTGCCAGTACCTAGCTACAGCAAGGTGATACCGGAATCTTCTGTGCTGCATTTAGCCTTAGCTGCAAACCCAAAGCTGTTGGTTGGAGTGTAGCCGGAGGCACCATGGAAGAAGGCCCGCTGTCTACTAGTGAAAAAAATCAGACATAGCACAGTTCTGCTTAGACACACATGTGGTAATCATGAGTCAGAATCAATTCAGCAGCTGATTTAGTACAATTTTAAGATCTACATGGACTTAGAAGTCATACATGGAGAAAAACTCAGTAATTAGATAATTTTTTTAAGAATTGATTAGCAATTAGAGATTTTTTCTGGTTATGTTTCTTCTATCTTATTATTTTAAAATATTATCTGTAGTTGTACCTCAGTTGTCTAGTCCCAGTGTGAGACAAATACCACAAGCAGATGGATTTCACAAACAGAAATGGATTTTGTCACAGTTTGAAGCACCGGAAGTCCTAATCCAGAGTGCAAGTTTTTGGAGAATACTTTCTTTCTCTCTTTCTCTGTTGGCTCAGGAGGAAAGTGTTTGTGGCTTCTAGTTACTGCTCCTGGAAGAGTTTTTATGTGGCCTGGTATCTGTCTTCCTCCAAGTCTACTTTGCTTGCTTGTTTAATCTCTTTTATACCTCAAAAGAAATTGACTCAGGATACACACTACACCAATTCTGCTTCATTAACACAACAAAGAGAACTCATTCCCAAGTATTATATTATATTATGATTATAACCAGGGTTATAGAGATTAGGAGTTAATAAAACATGTTTTCTGGGAACACAATGCAATTCAAAATATCTACTTCAGCTATAGTGTATAGTATTAGAATTATCTAAATAGCAGGGATTCTTGGTGTTATAAAACATCCAAATGGAAGTTCAGTGTATAAGATATGTGAAAGAAATAAAATGTACACATTTTGAAAAGGAATACATAAAACCTTCCTAGTGGAAGGTGTTCCCAGTGGACACTCTGGTCGTATAGTGGTTAAGTGCTACCTACAGCTGCTAACCAAATTCTCCAGTGATGTAGTTATCTACATAGAAAATTCAAAGAATTTGCAGAAAACTCCAAGAATTAATAAATTAGTGAGATTCCAAAATTGTAAAACATTAATCATATTTCTTCTACACACTACCAAAGAACATGTGGAAATCAAAATTAAAGAAGCAGTACCCTATATGGAACATCAAAATGACATATGAGGTCTAACAATTAAGTCCACAAACTTAATTGCGTAAGTTCTATATACCTCATTGCTGAACATCACTACAGTCACTTCGAAGTACTCCCCATGGAGATCTAGCTATGCACTGATGCCAGTGCCTAATACATCTTCAAAGCAATTTTGGAACTCTTTCTTGAATGACCATTGTCCACAGTGGCAAGGTAACAAGTTTGTGATCTTAAACGTGTAGATGTCTGTAAGGGAGTTTTTAGCCAGTAAACAAATAACTGTATTGGAACATGCTCCCTACTTACCTGATCTGACCCTGAATGACTTTTTTCTTTACCCAAAGATAAAGGAAATATTGAAACGAAGACATTTTGATGACATTCAGAACATCAAAGGTAACGTGACAACAGCTCTGATAGGCATTTCAGGAAGAGTTCCAAAACTGCTTTGAGGGATGGACTAGGCACTGGCATTGGTGTATCACTTCCCAAGGTGAGTACTTCAAAGGTGACCACAGTGATATTCAGCAATGACATACGTAGCACTTAGAATGATTAAGTGCGCGGACTTAAGCGTTGGACCTCATATGAGTCAGAATCAATTCACTGGCAGCAGGTTTGGTAGTTTGGTTAATACTGGATTACAGACCTAAATGAAAAACGTAAGTCTATAAAACTTTTGATACAAAGTATAAGAGAAAAGCCTATGTAACCTTGGTTTAGTTGAGAATTCTCATATATGTCAGCAAAAGCACAACCTATAAAAGAGAAATGAAGGCAAATTTTATCAAAATTAATACTATTGTTCTGTAAAATATACCGTTTAGGGGATGAAAAGACAAGTTTTTTTCTGTTTACAGACTATTTTCTACTTCATAACAAGATAGAAGTTGGCACATACTTTCTAAATTATGTCTTTAAGCTCATCTTAAAATACCAGGAAATACTACTTAAACTCTCAGGCTGGATATACAAATAATTGAAACAGTAGTTCTGGCAAGGCTATGATGCTCCCCCCCCCCCCCCGTGTTTTATATCTCACTGATTATAAACTTGTATGTTGTCTAGAAGATGTATACATATTCAACTGGCCATCCTTTGGGCAAAACCACTTCTGTAACCACTCTGAAATGTGGCCTCCAGCAGCTAGGAACATTTCTACTTTACTCTAAAACTCAACTGCAATTTTTTAATTAAAAAAAAAAACAAAACTAATTAATCCCTAAGTAATTTCAGAGAAGTTTGACTTCTGAGATGAAACCTAAATGAACACTCTAAGTCATTTCGGAAAGGCAAGAAGTTATCAACAATATATCAACCAGGCTAATTAAAAACAAACAAATGCACACGCACATATGCCCGGAAAAGTGGTCTCAATACAGTTACTGCTTGAAGAGCAACACATCGTTGAAATATTAAACAGTCAGACTTCTATGCACCATGAGAATTTCTTACTGGATGCTACCATGTATATATTTCGGTACACACACATGCACACACACAAACATACACACACAAAAGAGGAAACATAAACTACTATGTTATTTCAAGAATCACTTCAGGTATTTATTTTTAAAAACAGAGTTTGATTGTTTAATTAAAAAATGAAATAACAAAGATGAATCTCACTGAAAGAATAATTTATGTGCAAACTAAAACTATGTAAACTCAAAAATCTCTGCCAGCGAGTCAGTTTGACTTGTAGCAACCCTATAAGACAGAGTAGAACTGCCCTCACAGAGTTTCCATGGAGACCCTAGTGGGTTTGAACTGTCAAACCTTTAGTTAGCAGCCATAAGTCTTAACAACTACACCACCAGAGTTACAGCTGTCCTAATCTGTGAAGACAAAGTACAGTCTTCATTTTCATTAACTTAAGAAATGCCTTGTTCCAAGAGCTGTGCCAGTTATTAGAGTCCTAGAGATAAGTAAGATGATACATGTCTTCGTATTTTACTAATAGATGTTGTAAGAGGAAGAGTCAAGACAGGCTGACATGTGAGAAGTCAGGAGATGCTGTTGGAGAAGACAGAACGAGAGCTCCACAATTGTGTCTCTAAGGAAAAGCAGTCACTACATAAGTGGTCTAGGGGAAGGAGTTTAGGGGCATTTGCAGGACATTTAATAACATCGTATTAATACTGAAGAAGTATTTTGGTATTGCAGTCATGATTATGTACCAACAACATATTTCTAAAAGTGAAATTAGTGAGTCTAAGTGTAATATAAATATTTAAGAATTCTGATGCTTTATGTCACAATATTTTTATAATATTTGTATAACCTTATATTACAACTAATAAAGGTATATTTCCCAGTCACTTACATAATATACTATTTTTAAAAAAGAAATCAAAAAGGAAAACAGAATCTAGTAATGTTTTAATTTGCATTGGATCACTAAAGATTCATCCTCAATTTACTAAAGCTTTACAATACTAACTCCACCATAGCATTTAGCATTCAGCACCTCCTGGGGCAGTTCACCAGAGTTCCTGTGTCCTTGTCACAACACTAACATTCTAACTCAGTAGTCTTACTGTAATACCTGTACATTTGTATTTTAGGAAAGACACGAAAGAGATTTAGATACAGAGCTTCATTTAAAATGACTATCTTTGAGAATACTACTCTGACTCCTTCAGGAAAAATTTCACACTGATACAAATGAGTGCACTGTCAAAAAGGCTTATGTATATCATAAGGCATACCCAGCACTAAGCCTTACTCATGATTTGCAAAAGTTTCCATCAAGAAATCACTGCCGCCGACTGCTGAGAAAGACTGGGCACAAGTTGATTCAGGCAAGATAAACCCAGCCCTCCTCCATACTTCTGCTCCCTGGGATGAGGTACGTGTGCTAGCAGAAATATCTGGGAGACCAGAAGTCATTACACGAAGCTTCCTGAGAAATCCTGTTTTCTGTGCTATTATTCATCTTGTAGGCAGGAACCATGTGTACTAGTCAAGATGGCCCAGCTTTGTTGTCTTTAGATGCTACTGAGTTGATTTCCACTGATAATGAGCCCAAGTGACAGAGTGGAACTGCGTCATAGGATTTTCTAGGCTGTGCTCTTTATAGGAGCAGATGACCAAGTCCTGCTCCCACTAACATGCTGGGAGCCACTTAATGTTGAAGTTTTAAGTTTCTATAACTCATTAATCATGTAGCTAGAAAACCTACATGACAAATGTTTATTCCAGTGCTGCTGTGGCTCATAAATCTAGAAACTGCAGATTTATTTCCAATAAAGAATCTAGACATAAGAGGCACAAAGCAATTCTTATCTTAGATCTTGGTACATGGCTACCCCCAAAAGTCGTGGTGAATCAAAATATGTGTGAAAATACATCTATTCAAGATCAACACTCATAGGCATGGAGGGTAGGGAAGAATTGCAACACGTAAGACCAGACGGGAGAAAAATCATAAACTCTGCAGATCTCAGAGTTTAATAAACATTGCACTGTCTTAGAGGACTCATGTGTTATCTTAGAAATTCACATTCAAAAAAATTCTAATTCATACAACTGTGTTTTTTATACAAAAACAACCAAACAATAGAACATAACAAGATATTGATCCTTCTCTAAAATCTAGATAAAAGAATATTTTTCTCTTAAGTTCTCCCATGTTCATCCTGTGGAACTGAATATACATTTGTTAATCATGTTTATTTGTTTCGTATTGCTGCATAAGAGATTACCACAAATTTGGCAGCCTAATGAACACTCGTTTATCTTGCGGACGAAAATCCCAAACTATTGCCATCTGACTCGTACAGACTGTACAGGATTGAATAGAACTACCTCATAGGGTTTCCAAGGAGTGGCTATGGATGTGGACTGCTGGCCTTTTGGCTAGCAGGAATAGCTCTCAAACACTGAGGGTTTCCTAAATGTAATAATGTTCTTTTGTAGGAGTGCTGTTCCCACATCTTGGGAAACACTGGTTTATAGAAATGGTCATGTTTGAACAGATTATATTGCAAAGGAAAAGTGGGCATACGGAAAGCCAAAGACTGAAAAGCAGTTTCTTTTAAAGAGTGGACATCAGGAAAGATGATAAACAGCTCTTCTGTCATTAGAAAAGAATACCAAATAACACACAAGAATGAAAGGGTAAAATAAACACTGGAAATGTGTCCACTCCTTTGTGGTCCTGGCCTACATCATTCCAATCCTTGCGAACACACACCTCTTTCCTCAAACCCCCATTCATTTCCCACTCTGCTGTCCTTGCTAAATTTGGCTGTTCCAAGCCTAGATTTGGAGGCGTACATAGACCAAGGGAATAACTTCTTTACCTGACCGTGGCCAGAAGTGACATCACTAGAAAACCAAAAGGCCCACTGCCATCAAGTTGGGCCCAACTCATAGCAACCCCAGAGGTCAGAGTAGAACTGCCCCATAGTGTTTCCAAGAAGCGCCTGCTGGTTTTGAACTGCTGATCTTTTGATTAGCAGAAGTAGCGCTTCACCCACTACACCACTAGGGCTTCTGATATCACGAGAAGGGAAGATATTCTCAAGCCCACAGTCCCAGCTAAGCCCCTTTGGAAAGTAAGAAATCCCACAACGTGGATAGGCTATGAAGAAGAACTCGTCACTGAGTTCTCCAAATTTGGGTTAAGCTCTGAGAGTGCAGGAAGATATTCTCAAGCCCACAGTCCCAGCTAAGCCCCTTTGGAAAGTAAGAAATCCCACAACGTGGATAGGCTATGAAGAAGAACTCGTCACTGAGTTCTCCAAATTTGGGTTAAGCTCTGAGAGTGCAGGGTCTCAGGTGCTGCTTTATGCTTTCCCAACCCCCGCCTTGAGTAAACTAAAGAAGGTCTCAGGTCCGTCAGGTGGGGAGTACTCAGTCTTTCATCTGTTAAGTCCTGTGTTGTTCCTTGTCTGCACAGAGAATGAACTCTTCATTCTCTGTTTTCTTGGCACCGAACTGGTGTCTGTCTGCTTTCACTTGACTAATAGGCCAGGACAAGAACCCTAGGAAAATTCAGTTTCATTAGGAAGTAGCAAGCAGCTCTGGGATCAAAGCTGAGTCTATTGTCTCATTGTAGCCCTGAGCCGCTTTTCACATGCTAGCTGCTCTGTGACTCCAGTGGGGTGAGTCTGGTGGACTCCAGCATGTCTCCCTGACTTGGGGTTTATTAACAGACTTCTGTAGTAAGTTCATCCATAAAGACTAAAAACAGGCTATGGATCTCAAACATAAAAAATGAGTTTTAAGACAAAACTGAAGTTCCAATTCTGAAGCCCCAAGGATTCTGATATTAAATTTGGCCTGGCGCTAGAATGGACAAGGAGGTACACCTCAAAAACTTCCTCAACAAGACTGAGTATGAAACAAGGAGGTGAGGATTTGCATTTGTTGGTGAGAGTGGACCCTTTCCACCACAGCCCACCACACTGGAAACATGTCAGTTCACATACAGCTCTCAGCTTTGGTAAATGCTCTGAAGTTCACCAGCCTCCGGTGGCTTAAACAATTTTATTGGCAGGAAGATGGAGACAGTAGTGTATTACAGATGAACGCCTCAGAGAGTGCTCACAGGGAAAAGATGGGCTGGATTTTGAGGGAAAAATGTTAACGAGATGCTGAAGCACTTGAGGCATTTTTCCAACATTGCCACAGCTTAGTTGTAAACTAGGGACTTCATTATAAATGACGGCTTTCTAGTTTCCAACTAGAGAGCTGATGGGGACTTCAGTATTTGTTTGGTATGCTTTTTATTTATATCCATTGTGGTGTCATTTTGAGTATGAAATAATTCTCTCAGAATGATTTAGGGAAAAGAGTGATCAATGGAGAAAAAACAGCTTTTCTATCTCACTGTATTTGTTTTTCCTGCATCTTATTGTTACATGTATCTAAAAAAACCCATGTATTTAAAAAAGGAGGAAGGGAGAGCCACTGTATAAGTGGTGAAAATGATGTTCAAGGAACTGAGTTAAGTATGTAATTAAGCTTTTAATTAAATAAATCATTAAAAGTACGCCAAGTGTTAATGGAGGTGAAGCGCAGAAGAGTGCTATGAGAGATTGTAGTAAGGACCACACTTGTTCTTGGGAAAGAGGGGTGAGGGAGGACTTTTCTTGGACACCATAGGAGTTAACTAGGTGAAGACAGGAAAGATGAGTTCACATAGGAAGCAGCTGCTTGATTGAGTGGTGGTAAAAGCATAGTGCCTGAAAATTGAGAGGGGTTGTGCATGGCTAGAATTGACAAATTGACTCAAAAACTGGTAGAGATGATGCTCTCAGAGACAATCAATGTCAGGTCACTCAAAACCCTGCAGTTCATCTTAAAGAGTTAGATCTCTATTGGGAGCCCATTAGGTAGAACGGAGTCCATGAGTGTTTGTAAATGGTTAACTTATTAGGCCGCTGCCAGAAAGGCTGGAGGTTCCAGTCCATCCACCTACCCCTCAGAAGTAAGATCTGGCGATCTACTAAGAAACGAGTCACCGAAAACCTCATAGAGCGTAGATCTACTCGACACAGCGTGAGGTTGCCGCGAGTAGGCACTGATTCCACGGCAACTGATTTTTTTTTTTTTGTTGTTTTTTAAAGAGTCAAAATATAACATTTTACATTGATTGTGGAACCTACACACTGTCATGTATTTATGTTTCTGTAACTGGAATAAGGCTTAGATTTCTCGATATTTTTTCTTTCTCAAAAAAACAACAACACTGCTGCTGAGTCGATTCCGACTCATATATCAACACTATAGGAAAGGGAACTGCTCCACGGAGTTTCCAAAGAGTGCCTGACAGACCTGAACTACTGACTTTTTGGTTCGCAGACATAGCAATTAACCACTCAACCACCAGGGTTTCCATTTCTTTTTTAGAGGTACATTAAAAAAAAAAAATTGTTACTGTGTGCTATGGAGTCCATTCTGACTCAGTTAGAGCCTTTAGGACAGAGTAGAACTGCCCCTAGGGTTTCCTGTACTGTGGTCTTTACAGGCACAAATTGCCAGGTCTTTTATCCCGCAGAGCCACTGATGGGTTTGAATCACTGATCTTTCAGTTATCCCCTGAGTGTTTTTACCATTGTGCCACCGGGACTTCTTCATAAGACAGCAGTGTCTAATAATCTGTGATATCTATGGTGTTTGGCAAGATAAAAGCTCCAAGACTTGGGGATATTTGGGAGCTCAGGAGAGCAAAGTCTAAGCTAGAAAAGTCATTAGTTTATATGTACCAGGAATTGAGATGCCAATCTTAAAGATTGTGAAGGTGGAGACTTATATTTTAACTGTTGATTTATGTTTAGATGAACCTCTTTCCAACTTGAACTCTTGATCACATCTTTCCTTTTTAAAGATAAAATATTTGCTTTCTACCATTTTTCTGTCACTTTGTCATACTGTGGTAGCTTGAGTGTTGCTATAATGCTGGAAGCACTGTACCAGTAGTCACGAACAAGAGACAAGTTTCTGAGGAGCTTCTAGACTACCTTCACCTAGCAACCTGGTAACACTTTGATATCAGTGGACTACTTCTATCATGGAAGGGACAGCATTTGTTTCTTACTGAAATAGCCACTCTGGATATAGATTTGCTTTCCTTGCACCTAATATTATTGTGTTGTTATATATCCATCAATTCAATTTTTCTTCATAGGTATCCTATGTACACCAGAAAGAAACAGTGCCTGGTCCAAGGCTGTTCTCGTTGTTGCAGCCTTTCATGTAACACTTCTGCAAAAATCGCCATTCATGGACTTACCTACTGTCTTAGGCTGGGTTTCGTAGGGAAGCTAAACCAGTAACATATATACACATAAGGAAAAATTTATATATAAAGGAAACAGCTCATGCAATTGTAGAAGCTGAACATCCAAGTCTTGGCACAAGCCGATGTGGCCAAGGGAGCTGGTGAACCCAAGGTCAGCAGGTCAGAGACCAGAGTTCTAGATCACAGGCTGTGTAGGTCTGCAGATCTCAAGCTGGCGACAGGACTGTGAGATCTCTACTGACTCACAGAACTGCAGGGGATGGCGAACCCTGGATTGGCAGGTCAGGGAACAGGACTCTCACTCACTGGCTGTAAGGGTTGATGAATCCAACACCTAGTAGCTCAGGTCAAGGAAACAGATACAAAAGAGAGCAGTCACTACTGGCAATGTGAGCAGACAGGAAGTAGGTCGTGGAAGGTGGAGAGAGAGAGAGAGACAAGAGCTGAGGGGAGGGAAGCTACCACAGGCCCCGCCCTGCCACTTGGTATAGCAGCCAAGTTGACCCGATCCTGACCATCACTCCTACTATTGTGGCATTCCACTCAGCATTGCCTCTGATTGAGGAACTCATCAAACACCAAATGAAGTGTGCCATCGGGTCCATGTTCATGGAATTCCTGAGTCTTACTGTGATTCCTGTCATCCTGAAGTAGCTGATTTGATAAATCATGAAAAGGCTATTTGAAGACTCAAATACAGTGCAAACTCAGTGACAGTTTCTTGAAGTGCTGAAGTACTCTTCTCCAGGAGGCTGTTTGTGCTCAAAATCACTGTCCAAAATGTGGTACTGGTTCCTCCATTGTTTCCTCCATAGTTGGGATTTATGGGTCCAGTAAACAAGGAATGGAAATAAAAGTGCCACCACTCACCATTACTGCTAGTGATTGAGCAGCAAAATACTTGCTTCCTGACATTGCAACCCTATGTCTTGTGGGTCTAGAGATCTTAGTTCTGTAGGTAGGGATAGTCTCACTAGAAAACACAAAGGTTCCATTGAACTGAAAGTTAAGCCCGTCATTTGGTCATGGGTTCCTCGTGCCTCTGATCAACAGGCTAAGAAGGGAGTTATTGCACTTGATGGTGTTACTGATCTGAATACCAATGGGAAATCAGACCTTATTACACATTGATGGTAGAGAAAAATATGTCTGGAATACAGGATATCTCTTAGTATGTCCCTTATTATTAACACATCCTGTGAGAATTTCAGAAACCCTCATGGTGTAGTGGTTAATTGTTACAGCTGCTAACAAAAAGGTCAGCAGTTTCTATCCACCAGTGGCTCCTTGGAAAGTCTCTGGGGCTGTTCTATTCTGATCTCTAGGCTTGCTATGAGTCAGTATGGACTGGAAGGCAATGAGTTTATTTATTGATTGATATCTATTTATTTATTTTTATTTTGGTGACAATTTCACATGGTTTTCTCCACATCTTTATGAACAATTTCACATGGATGTCACACCTTTGATGTGGTGAAACCCATGTAAAATTGTGCACTACAGGTCAGTAAGTACACACAATTAAGTCCATGTGTATCTTGCTTAAAGTAAATCACTGCATACTGTACTTAATGGTTATTTTGCCTCTGACAACAACCCATTTCAGTTAGGACTGCTAATGGTCCAGATTCTTCTGGAATGAAAATCTGGATCACTTGAAAAGACAAAGAACCACAGCTAGCTGAAGTGTTTGGTGACAGCAAAGGGAGTATTGAACAAATAACAGAAGAGGATATTATAAATACCAGCTACAAGCATGTGACCTGTTGCAGAAATGAGGAACATAATTGTTATGAGTATTTCTTCTTTGCATTGTAATGATGTGTGTGTATATATGTCAAATCTTTGTTTTCTTCTCTTTCATATTTCATTACTTATAAAATATAATATGTATTAACTGTGCATCATCTCTTTGAAACTGGTTAGTGCATTTATATTGTACATGAACAACTGTATTGTGTTAGGCAAATGTGCAACTTTATTATAGCTTTTATTTGGAGATTACTGTGGTTTAAGTATACATATATGTATATATATATTTGGGTGCTGAGTTGGCAAAGGGTGGCCTATGATTGTTAATTTTATATGTCAACTAGGCTAGGCTGTGAATCCCTGGTATTTGTTCCATCCCTAGTCTAGATGCTGTTATGAAGGATTTTCAAGTGATTAAATCAACTGATATAAGTAAAGTATATTACCCTCCATGATCTAGTTGGACCTCATCCAATCAGCTGAAGGTCTTAAGAACAAAAAAGAAGTTTTCTGTAGGGTATATTTTGCCTACAGACTATAAATAGACATCTTCCCAGAACTCACTCACTCTTCACTCTTCCCAATGGCCTGACCTACAGATTCTGGGACACAAGCCTGCAGGAATCTCTAGCCTGCTGCCTCACCTACAGGTATGGTACTTGCCAGCCCCCACAATCACATGAGCCAATTCTTTAAGAGATACATGTGTGTATATATGTATGTGTGTGTGCATGCACATGTGTGAGTGTGTGACTGTGTGTGTCACTGAGATGGAACCAACTCAGCTGAGCACTGTGCAGATATGGAAATGAATGGAGAACAATTTCTTGAAGATGCTGATAGCCTAGTTGGAAAGACAGATAGACATACAAAAAGAAATGCCAACAGGTTGTATTATTATTGTAACAGTAGAAGAGCCAGGGAAGTACTTCTTGTAATCATCCTAGCTTAGATTTTGAAGGAGGAATCTCAGTTTCCCCAAATGGGGCATGGAGCAAGGTAGTTACTATCCTGGAAGATGCAGAATAAATATCTTGAAACCGCATCTTCTAAGGTAGAGATCATGGTTTTCTGCAAGAAGCAAGAGATAGTGGTGTGCAGTCAGAACAGACTGGGCCTGCTTACTAATTACATGGGAAGGTAAGATATAGCTGGAGATAATTTAATGATGTAACCAGGGCCAGATCACATCATGCTAGGTTGTTTAGACATTACTTGGGTGGAAACTAATTGCTACTCAGGGAATTTGATCAGAATGGAGAAGTGATTGTATTTTTTTGTTGGTTTGTTTTCTTCCAGACTGTCTTTAGAGAAGCAATCTGAGGCATAATTAAACAGAAAGAGCCAAAGGATCAGCCGGAGGCATTTCTAAAGGTGAAATATGTTGAATGCCTCAGCTAAGTAGTGGCACCTGAGACAGGTAGGTGAGAGAATTTGAGAAATTTTTGAAGACAGAATTAGCGGAATCCAGTGATTAATTTAATATGCGGATGGGAAAGAAAGAGAAATCTTGATTGTCTCTCTGATTATTGGCCTGGGAAACTATGTAAATTATGGTAACAAACGTGGTATGTAGATTGTAGTAAAGTTAATACTGTGGATGAATGTGTAGATAACTGGGTAAACATTATGTTTGAATATGCAACTTAAAATATAATTACTGGCACAGTATTTATTAAAAGAATAAAAAAATTAATAGTTATGATTCAGTGTTATGTGTTTGAATTTTGATATAGGTATGAGATTATTAACGAAAGCTACAAAACATGGGATATGTGCATTTGATTATTACAGGAGCCTTGGCTGACAAGGCTGCAGAATCTTGTTAATTAGGTCTCACTGCAGGCCACTGGCTCAAGTTCCAAGAACTGATCAGTGATGAACCTGACACAGGACTGTATGCAGAGAGAGAAAGACAGAGCGAAAGCCCTACACATTAGCACGTGCACATAAACCCCCACACAGAGACACATATGATACAGGCCGTACCCCAAGGAACAGCGTTTCTTGAGTAAACGGGAGTCTTGAGTCACACCCCTTCAAGCAAGGCTATGACTCAAGAAAAACCCCACACCAATCCTGGCTCATTAACATATAAAAAGTCACACCCATTGCCGTCTAGCCCATTTCTGAGTCAGTGGCCCCAGAGTAGAACTACTTACAGTGTTCAAGGGGTGTCTGGCAGATTCAAACTGCTGACCTTTTGATTAGTAGTTGTAGCACTTAGCTATGACTTTGCCAGGGTTTCCAATCAATATATACAAGTCAGAATTCTGCAGTAGATAAAATGAAGGCTAATTAGGATAATTACATCAGCTGGCAAAGTGAAAGTCTGCCATGCAATACAGGGCATCAAACAACTCTAACCATTACAGGTTCCATCCACCTTGTGTGCATAGTGCTAATTGTTGTGTGAGTCACAAAGTCTACATCTAGAACGGCCACATAAAGTAATTCACTGCACCACAGTTAGGAAGAAGCCAGTTAGAGTCTGAGTACTAAGAAGTACTAAATAAAAATGGAGTGTAGGAAAACTTTAAGTCACTAGGAGAAAGAAATTATATTTTAGGGGACTAAGAAACATGGTAACGAGAATTGGATAAGATAAAGGGAAGTGCCAAAATTCTAAGAGAGAAAATAATTTCGAGAAGGAATAGACAGTTGATGGCTTGAAATTCAGGAAGGCTTAAAGGAAGACGCATAAATGTTCAAAAGTCATTGATTATGTTTTCCAGGAAAAAAATGTGTGTGGTAGTGGAAATTGAAGTCAGGTAATAACTGAGGAGTTCTGTACACATGAGAACTCTTGAAATGGCAACGTCCACTACCATCCAGTCCGTTACGACTCACAGTAACCCTTTAGGACAGATTAGAATTGCCCCATAAGGTTGCAAGTCTATAAGTCTTTACCGAATCAGGTGGTCACAACTGGCTGGTAGAGTCAAACCCCTGACCCTTCAGTTAGCAGCTGAGCACTTTAGCCATGGCACCACCAGGTGTTGTGTTACATAGATGTCTTTATGACAATTTTAAAAAATAATAGAATAAATGAAGCGGGGAGGAGAAAGTATAAAAATTAACTTTTAAAAAAGTATATGTCAAAATGAATTTGAATTCAATTATGTTTATGTATTAATTATGTATATTATAAAATCTAAGTCATCATTGGTTGAATCAGAGACACAACTTATTTATTAAAAATAAACAAAAACCTTGAGAAATGAGCCGTGACACAATGCAGTCTCATAATATGGAATTTTGTTAAATGTTTGTATCACTTTGGTTTACACACTAAGAAATATAAGTGAAATATAAGGCAGCATTAACTACATTATGATAACCCACTGCCATACAGTCAATGCTGACTTATAGCAGTCCCATAGGGTTTCTAAGGCTGCCAGTCTGTACAGAAACCGTTACGAGTCTTTCTCCACCAGATCCCCTGGTGGCTTTGAACCACTTATTGTTTGGTTACAAGCTGATCATTTTAGCCACTGAGTCACCAGGGTTCCTTACATTGTAATTACTGCCTTAAGAAAAAAAAAAAATTACCATCAAATCCAATTCATAGCAACCTTATAGTACAGAGCAGAGCCACCCCATAGGATTTCCAAGGCTGTAAACCTTTACAGGAGCAAACAGCCACATCCTTTTGCTATAGAAGAGCTGGTGGGTTTAAATTGCCAACCTTTCAGTTAACAGTCAAGTTCTTAACCACTGTACTATCTGGGCTCCTTATGATTACTGCCTACCAACCAACAATTGTAAGATTTCATCTTCATTCATTGTAGGAAGCATTACAACGTCAGAAAGCAGACACCTTTAAGTCAACAACAATATGGATATAAATGAGGGTAAATGTGTGTGTTGACAGCAGTCTAACGATTAAAAATGGCATATTCTTTGGGAACATTAGTGTAATAAAATATATATATATTTGTTTTCATTGTACACAACATCTGTGTTCCCTGTTAATATATGGTTAATCTATCTCTGCTTTTAGTTAGCTTTACTTAGAATACTGGAGCAGAAGAAAGAAAGCTGAGGTTTTAATATTACCTCGAACATATGAAGTAAATTTTGAAAGTGGTAGCTTAATAAGTGACACTTTTAAAGGCAGTAAGATATTTCAAGGACTTTTGGAATTTCTGTCTTTGATGAGAGATTCATGAGAGTTTTAATGTTAGATATTTTATACAAGTCAGATTGCTCCAGGTTTTGAAGTGTGCTGTGATGAATGGTGTTTTTTTTTAATAAGAAGCATTTTTAGGCTGCCCTTAGTACGTTATAAAAGAACATCCATTAGCATTACAAACTTATTGTCCTATATAAACTCTCAGGTCATAAAGCTGGCATAATGAAAGAATGTACTAGAAAAATACTGAAATTTTAGTTGGTATGAATCATAAAAAAATTAACAGTACATTTCAGTCTTAATGAGTAAAAATTCATACCTCTCAAGGACTAGAAAATTACTTTCTTCAAGTTTTTCAATCAAAGGTAATGTTCCAAGATATTGAATGACTCAAGAAATTGGAAACGAGTTCCTTTATTTACTTATTCTCATTGTTAAGTTCAAAGCTAAAATTAGGTTTAAGGTGGAGAGAGGCATATCTAGTCTATTGAAGTTTGTTATATAAATGTTCATTATATGATAAAATGACACGTATACCCTTTATGAATTTCTTACCCTTTTTTTCCTTTGTTATTTGTCCTAACTTTAAAAAAGTCCCCCCTGAGGCATCTATGCAAAGCCAAGAGCCATTGTCATCCTAAATGGAGGGAGTCTGAGAGCATTCCACTAGAGAACAGGAACCAAAGATGCCCATTGTCACCGCTTTTATTTAACATTGTCTTGGAGGTTCTATCCGGAGCAATCTAACAAGATAAAGAAATATAGGGTATCCAAATTGGTAAGGGAGAAGTAAAAGTATCTCTATTTGCTGATGATATGATGTTATACACAGAAAACCCTAAAGAATTCACAAAAGAAGTCCATTGAAATTAATACAAAAGTTGAGCAAAACATCAGCCTACAAGATAAACATATATAAATCTGTTGGATTCTGTACACCAGCAAAGGACCATCAAAGTAGAAATCACCAAATCATTACCATTTACAGTAGCCCCAAAGAAAAACTATCTAGGAATAAATCTAACCAGAGGCATAAAAGACCTATGTGAAGAAAATTACAAGATTCTACTTGTAAAAAATCAAAAGAGACCTACACAAGTGGAGAGCTTTACCTTGCTCATGGGTAGGAAGACAACATCATGAAAAACGTCTGTTCTACCCAAGGACATCTATAGATACAATGCAGTCCCAATGCAAACTCCAATGTCATTGTTTAATGAGATGGATAAACAAATCACCAACTTCACATGGAAAGGGAAGAAGCCTGGGTAAGTAACGCATTACTGAAGAAGAAGAACATAAGAGGAGGACTCACTCTGCCTGACTTTAGAACCTGTTACACTGCCACAGTCATCAAAATAGACTGGTAATGGTACAAAATCAGATACATAGATCAATGGAACAGAATACAGAATCTAGATATAACCTCACTGACTTATGAGCAGCTGATATTTGACAAAGGTCCAAAGTCCATAAACTGGGGAAAAGACAGTCTTTTCAACACACGTGTTGGCATAGCTGAATATCCATATGTGAAAAAATGGAAAAAGACCCATAGCTCATGCCGTGCATACAAACTAACTCAAAATGGATCAAAGACCTAAACATCAAATCTGAAACAGAAAAATCATGGAAGAAAAAACGTATATAAGGTCTACGCTGGGAGCCCCAGTACACAACATAAACAGACTGTAAAATATTATTAACAGTGTACAAACACTAAAAGAGAAAGCAGATAACTGAGCCCACCTAAAAATGAAGCATGCATGCTTATCCAAAGACTAGACCAGAAAAGACTACCTACAGATTGGGAAAGAATTTTTGGCTACCAAAAGTCTGATCAGTGTCTAATCTCCATAGTCGACAGGGTACTGCAAAACCTCAACAGCCAAGCCAAGTGCCATAGAGTCAGACCCGACTCATGGAAACCTCAACAAGAAAAAGAAAAAGAATTAAAGAAAAAATGGGCAAAGTATATGAACAGGCACTTCATCAAAGAAGACATGCAGAACACTCCCACAGAATTTCTCAGATCAAGATCCATAATTATCTCCATGCTGTTAAATATAATGAAAAATTAACTTTCCTTCCCTATCTCATTTGATCCATCACTGGCACTGAAACATCTGGACAACTCTGTCCCGTGGAAAGGGTACTTATCACCTTGAAGCATTCTATGTAATTTACAAAGTTTTAGTATTGTCTGTTTTCCCTCAGTAACTGTTAACATGATGAGAGCAGAAATTTCTTTATGGTTTTATTTGTTGTTGTATATCCAACTTCTACACATGCATGACACATGATCCCAAACCCCACACTGCAACCCCACAAATGGATTACAGCTGTCCCATAGAGTTTCCAAGGAGTGCCCGGTGGATTTGAACTGCTGATCTTTTGGTTAGAGGATGAAGAACTTAACCAGGGTTTCCATGAAACATAATAGACACTCAATATGTATTTTTGTATGGAATTGAATTGCGACGCACTCATTTGGGTCCCCCAGGGAAAGACAAAAATAAGGACATAAAAATGATAATGATATCTTAATATCATAATTTCCTGTTTTGTATATTTCTCCTATTATTGGACTGTGAACTCCTTGGGGTAAAAACTCTTTGTTATGATCATTGGCAACTGGCATTTTAGTAGTAAGGCCAGCCCCATTCTCATCAGTGGAGCTAAATGAATACTGCTGAATAAATGAGTAAATGAATGTTTACATACCTAATTAGGTAAGGATTTTCGACTTTGTGTTCTAGAACTCCTGTCTAAATTATTATGCATTACTCTATATAACCTATGTGGTGTCTCTGTGGTACAGCAATTTAAAATTTAAGAAACTCAATTAAGTGAAGAAAAATTTAAAAGGCAGCATACTAGAGGAAGTTTTCCAAAAAAGGTTTTTTTTTTAATTCAATCACCTTAATAAATCTACTTTGTTAACATGCGTGCCACCTGCAGCATTATGTATTGCATTCATTGAAATCACTCATTTGTAGACAAATCAGTTGCTGTGTAATATTTTCCAAAATATCCAGCACAGCTGTTTTTTAAATTTGTCTATAAAGTAAAATCATTCCCTTTGGATTAAGTGTTTTCATTTAGATATTTAAATTTATTATGTTTACAAACAGCATTTCCCTTACATTATGGGAAAAGGCATATGCAAAATAAGAGTAACTATAATCACATACAAATATAAAGTAAGCAACCTTGCTCCTAATTAGCATGCTTCATACTCCAGATAAATGGATAATATTTTAAAAAGTTAATTAATGGCTAGAATCTTTGTAATGAAGTGTGTGTTCTTTTGAATTAAAGTATATTTAAATTACAAACATAGCCATCCAAATATATGTATTTGCATAGCCATTTACAGTTTCCACATGTCTCATACAAAATTACTAAGATCCACATGACAATATTATTGCCATTTTTTGAATGAAGGAAAAACGTCTAAAATTGTGAATTGAATTACCTATTAATGTCAGACTAAAGAATAAGGTTCTGGTTCTTTTTGTTCTAATCCAGTGTTTTTTGTACTTCATAACAAGGCTAATCTATAGCTAGTATCAGTAGGTCACGTGGCTAGATTGACATGAGTATGTCTTTGTATTTGGTATTTCAGTGTAAAACACAATTATATACTTTAGTATTTGAGGTTAAGACAAGGCGTATCAGAGGATAGAGTGCATTGTAGTAATGTTGCAGATTATCTTTCAATGGAAAGTACCATTTATAGTGACAAAGATATGTTCTCAGATTTAGCTTTTTGATACTTTCATGCTTGATTTCTGCACATTTAAAAAAAGCACTTTTAAACAAGTAATAGCAGATACAACATGAAATAAAGATAATTACTTTCAAAAGATTTGGTAACATCATGGTTGAATTGTGTCCACACAAACTGTGTGAATCAACTTGGTTAGGCCATGAATCTTGTGGTTGTGTAATTGTCTACTCTTTGCTGACGCTATTGACCTTATCAGTATGGTTTAATAAGATCTATTAGTGGTGGTTATATTGACTAAGGCTACACCATCTTAAACAGTGTCTTAAGCCAATCTCTTTTGAGACATGAAAGACAAAAGTACTAGAGAGACATGAGGACCCCGTACCACCAAGAAAGCAGTGTGGGAGTAGAACAAGTCCTTCAGTCTTGGGGTTCCTGTGCTGACATGCTCTCAGAACAATGGAAGACTGAGGCAACACCAGGAACTTCCTCCAGAGCTGATAGAGAAAGAAAGCCTTCCACTGGCACAATACTCTCACTTTGGACCTCTAGCCTATGAGACTGCCAGAGAACAAACTTCTCTTTGTTAAAATGATCTGCTTGTGATATTTCTTTTTTAGCAGCATTAGATGACTAATTTGGGTAGCCATAATCCTATTACCACTTTCATATCTGTTGAAATGTCTTAGTTAAAAAACTCACAATTGTATACTTTAATGTTTGAGGTTAAGAAGAGGTGCATTAGAGGATAGAGTATATTGTAATAATGTTATTCATTAAATTTCATTAAAAAGTACCATTTACACTTGCAAAGCTGTGTTTTCGTGTTTAGCTTTTGGCACTTCCATGCCTGATCTCTGTACATAAATCCGTTTCAATGATTCTATGTTAAAATAATGTGACACAAGCAACAAGCTTTATTCTGTTATAATGATATCTGTGTGGCTGTCATTTCAAATTGAGTATTGTCTTCATGGTGCAGAGGCTCCTTCATCTTACCCTATATTCCTACTACATCCTGTGCATGTGTCCAATACAGCAACAAATTGTGTGTTCTTTATTATACAATAAATTTACCATATGATCACTGAGTAGACACTTAATGCTTTTTTTTTTTTTGACATATCGTCAACAACTACCATTTTAGTCATCTGGTACTGCTCTAGCAGAAATACCACAAGTAGATGGCTTTAATAAAATAAAATAAAATAAAAAGTTTATTCTTAAACAGCCCAGTAGGCTACAATTCTGAATGCAGGCTGTCAGCTCCAGGGAGTCTTTTCCCCTCTTTGTCAGCTCTGCAGGAAGATCCCTGGGTTACATCAGACTTTCTTTGGTCAGGCAGCACCCTAGCACAGGAACCTCAGTCCAAAGGATGCCCTATTCTCCTGGTACTGCTTTCTTGGTGATGTGAGGCCCCCAGTTCTCTTGTTTCCCTTTCCTTTTATCTCTGAAGGATAAAAGGATAAAAGGTGGTACAAGTCGCACTTCAGGGAAATTCCCTTTACACTGAAGCAGGAAACTGATCTTAGTAAAAGTCTTATGGTCCCACCCTAATCCTATATAACATAATCCATTCTATTAACCACAGGTAGAGATTAAGATTTACCTGTATAGCAAAACCACAAAAATGGAGGGCAATCACACAATACTGATAATCATGGCCTCGCCAAATTGCAAGGCACATTTTTAGGAGGGCAGAATTCAATCCATGTCAACTATGAACAAATGTTTATTTTTAGGTTAAAAAATGACTTTGGATTCTTCAAATCAGCCTTATATGAACACATGTTTGAAATAAAAATTCTTGGGCACCAGCTGTGACCCACTATATCAGAAACTCTGAGGGTGGGGCACAACAGCATATGTTTTGACAAGCGTGTAGAGTTGTGATGAGTTGTAATGAACTCAAAAGTAGTAGGTTTGGTTTTTGATTTATAGGTGATGCAATGACCCTTGGTGGCACAGTGTATAAGGACTTGACTGCTAACCTGAAACTGACAGTCTGAATCTATCAGCCACTCCATGGAACAAAGATGCAGCAGTCTGTTCCTGCAAAGATTTACAACCTTGGAAACCCTACAGGGCAGTTCTACCCTCTCCTTTAAGATAACTATGAGATGAAATCCACAGAATTTAACAACAGATCTAAAGAATAATTCATCACGACCAGGTAGGATTTATACCAGGGATGTAGAGGTGGTTCAACATTAGAAAAATAGGGAATGTAATCAACCACATTAACAAAATAAAAGACAGGAACCACTTGATTCTATGAACAGACACAGAAAAGACAGACATTCAATAAGGTTCCAGATGAGATAAAGACATTCATATAATCCCATAAGAATGAAAATACATCCTATCAAAGCCTATGGGACTTTGTTAAAAACTCTCAACATCAGAATATAAGAGAAATTCCTCAACATAATAAGAGGCATCTACACAAAACCAACAGCCAACATCATTCTGAATGGAGAGAAACTGAAAACATCTTCCTTAAGAACAGATAGCAGCCAAGGATAGCCACTATCACAACTTCTATTCAATGCTGTTTTAGAGGTCTTAGCCAGAGAAACAAGGCATGAAAAAGAAATTAGGGGCATCCAAATTGGTAAAGAAGTTAAAGTATCACTGTTTGCAGACGACATGATCCTATACACAGGAAGTCCTAAAGAATTGACCCCCAAACTAATGAATCTGATAGAAGACTTCAGCAAAGTATCAGAATATAAGATAAACACACATAAATCAGTAGGATTCCTTTACACCAACCAAGAGACAATCAAAGAGGAAATCTTGAAAACATTATCATTTACTGTAGCGCCCAAGATGGTAAAATAGCTAGGAATAAACTTAGTCAGAGATATAAAAGAACTATATGAAGAAAACTACAAAGACCCTACTGAGAGAAACTAAAAATGACCTACATAAGTGGAGAAAACCCCTTGCTCTTGGATAGGAAGATTCAACACTGTGAAAATGACTATTCTACCAAAAGTGATTTATACATGCAGTGCAATATCAATTCAAATTCAATAACATTCTTTAATGAGATGGAGAAACAAATCACCAAATTCATACGGAAAGAAGTCACAGGTAAGTAAAACATTATTAAAGAAGAAGAAAGTCAGTGGCCTCACACTACCTAATCTTAAAATCTACTACACTGTCACAACAGTCAAGACTGTCTTACATTGATGTAAAAACAGACACATAGTCCAATGGAACAAAATTGAGTATACAAATATAATGCCGTCCAACTATTAGCAACTAATATTTGATAAAGGCCTAAAGGATGTGAACTGTGGAAAACACAGTTTTTTCAACAAATGGTGCTAGCATAACTGGACATCCATCAGCAAAAATAGAAACAAGATCATTATCTCACACCATGTGCAAAAACTAACTCAAAATGGATTGCAGACTTAAGTATAAAATTCAAAACAACAAAAATCTTGGAATAAAAACTTGAGATGACAATGGAAGACTCAGTCCATGGTATTAGTGGTCTACAAAATAATTAAACAGCAGAAATGAAAATAGACAAATGAGATCTCTTAAAAATCAAACTCTGATGCTCATCCAAAGACTTCACCAAAAGACTAAAAAGACCCTCTACAGAGTGGGAAACAATTTTTGGCTACCATACCCCTGATTGTCTTCTAACTTCTCTAATCTACAAGGTACTGCAAAACCTCAACATGTAAAAGACAAACAACCCGATTTCAAAATGGGCAAAGGACATGAACAGGCATTTCACTAAAGAAGACATACAAGATACTGACAGATACGTGAAGAAATGCTCCCAATCACTAGCCATTAAAGAAATCCAAATCCAAACTACAATGAGTTACCATTTCACCCTAACAACCTGGCAGCTATACAACAAACACAGAATAATAAATGCTGGAAAGGATGTGGAGAGACTGGAACTCTTTTGCACTGTTGCTGGGAGTGCAAAATGGTGCAACCACTTTGGAAATTGATTTTGCACATTCTTTGAAAACTAGAAATAGAAATACCATATGATCCAATAATCCTATTCCTTGGGATATATCCCAAATAAATAAGGGACACCACTAAAACAAGTGCACACATGCCAATATTTATTGCAGCTCTTTCCACAATAGCAAAAAGATGAAAGCAACCTAGATGCCCATCAACAGCTGAAAGGTTAAACAAGCTATAGTTTAACATACAATGGAATACTATGCAATGGTAAGAAACAACAATGGCTTAAAGAAATATGTGATGACATTGGCCCACCTGGAGGACATTATGCTGAGTGAAATTAGCAGACTCAAAAGCACAAACATTGTATGAGACAATTAATATAAGGATGCAATGAACTGAATTAGCACATAAGAAATCAATTACTGATGGTTACAAGAGTGGGAAGAACAGAGAGGGATTTCTAGAAATTAGATAGACGTTAGGACTAGATTTGTGTATAGGATATGACAGCATATAATAGAAAGGAAGTACTCCCCACTGCTCAATTCCAAAACTAAACTGTTACCCAAATGTGGCCCACCTGTTTGGAAGGACAGAATAACTGGGGCTGGAGTCAGGGGATCACACTCTCAGGGGACATCTAGACTAATTGGAATACACATGTTCTTTTTGTTTTCTTTTCTCTTAAGAAAAGAGTCTACAAACCATTTAGGTGAGTGGCACCAGGGTCCTTAAAAGCAACTAAGCTGCTATCTAAGAAGCACCAAATGATCCTAACACCCCTGGGCCACTGGTTAATGCTGGACATCAATGACAGGAAGAATGTATAAACCCACCAGGTGGAAGGAGCCATAGGAGCCAGAGTCTGCCTTAGCATGGGACCTGAAGAACTAGATGGCACCCAGCTATCAACAATGATGGCTTGAAGGGAGTACATGAAAATGTTATACACACCACTTGGAAGAGTGGCTTCTGGGATCTTAAAAGCTAACAAGCTACCATCAAAGTAGCACCAACTGATTCCAATCCACCTGGACCACAGCTTAATGGAGTACGCCAAGGGCAGGAGAAAAATGTAAGTCCAGCTGATGGGAGGTGCTTTGTAATCTAAAGTCTATTTTAACATGGAACTAGAAGAATCAGATGCTGCCTAGCCGCCACCAGTGACTGCCAGGATGCGGTGCACAATATAGAGCCCCTGAGATGGCAGGGAAAGCATAAGTGTGCAGAACTAGAACACTAACAAGTGACCACAACTGGTGGTCTGTCAGCCTGAAGGGACCTCTGGGAGTATGGCCCCTGAACTCTCTAACCCCAAACCACACACAGCACTAGCACTAGCTCCTCACACAAAGACTGGACTGGACAATAAAAGACATTCAATGATCCTGGTGATGAACAAGTTTTTGGACTTAAGTAAATACATAGAGGCTATCCAAGGCATTTGTCCTGGAGGAGAGAAGACAGGGTGAGGGGAGCAGGTCTTGATCAAATGAGCATGAGAATTTCTGGATAAGGATGAGTGTGTTGTTATGGAAAGGTGGGCAAGGGAACGGAGAGCAGGTCGAGAAGAACAGCAGTGTGAGTTCCAAATGTTATATGGCAAATTCATATGGATTGTATACTTGTACTTAAATCACAGTAAAATTTATTAAAAAATGAAAACAAAAAATTAGAAACTAAATCGATAAATGTGGTAAATTTTCTTATAGTTTTTTAACCTTTGGAAAAAACAATAATGGACACCACTGAGCAAGTCACCACCACACATCTCCATGAATACAGCTGTGAGACACTGATATACCTAGATTGTGAAACCCTACTGAGTTGTCTTCACAGTGCTGCCAACACAAGTGAGCAGTGGCAAGTTCGTGAACTTAATTTCAGATGACGTATATACATCAGCCAGTGAAAGTGAGAGATGGCATGGAACTATTAGTGAAGGCAATGCTTAAAGCTCCAAAGACAGACTCCTAAATCTCAGTAGACTGATAACTTTATAACTTACTTCTTGCCCTCTGGAAGTCACAAAGGGGTATTCCTCTTTAGCAGGTAAATCTCTTACAAAAGATTAATAAAGGACAGAGGTGTCAGTCTTCTTGTGATTCAGTCATCAACATGTGAATCCAAGGCTTGCTCTGCTTGTCTGCTTTCGGCTCACTGAAGGAGAAGAGGTCATGAGGCAGCGGGTTAGGGGGCACAGCCTTATGAACTGTACAGAGCACGGTTTCTAGTTAGCACACGTAGAGCTGCCGTGAGTCAAAATTGATTCCACAGCAACTAAGGACACCAGAAATAACTGAGGAGTGGTGCTGGCTCAGACTCCTATACTTGTACTGGACCCTAGAAAGCAGTCCTGTGGTAATATCCAACTGAGAGGGCAGCTGGGAAATGCAATCATACAGTTGACCTGTGTGCTTGCAAAGAAATGTAATTGAAATTAGTTCAGCGATCAACGACAAAGTTTCTGCCAACAGGAACATAATTTTATAAGTCATAGCCCAGAAGTTTCGTACTTCTCATTTCTCATTGACGTGAACTTAATGACATGACTACTTGAGTTGCTGGGAGAGAGAGGTGTCTTCTCTCTAGCTGTGTGCCCTGATAAAGAATTGATACCAATAAATCTCTTAGTAATCTTTGCCCTAACTTTTTGCATACAGAGTTCTTAAAGGTGTTTGTTTAATGAAAGTTGAATGTGGACTGTGTAGATAGCATTGACATAATTAATTTTCATTTAGTTCATTTTCTGAGGAAATGAAGTCACAGTATAAACATTCTTGTTTTTCCTTTTCATTAGGGCTTTATGGATTCCTAATTGGTATTCGGCAAGTCATCATTAATTTAGTATGACTTGTGATTCAGTTGTCTAGAATTTTAAAGAAAGCATTTATTCCACCAGGGTTTCCCATTAAAGCATAGCATAAGTTAATTAAGTACTTTGCTTTTATAGGGACTAAAACAAGTGCCAGTATAAATAAATCTCTTTCTAATTGATTAGCAGCCATCTCTGTGTAATATTTTTTTTAAAAAAAAAACACTTGCTCAATAATTCATTCTTCAGTAAGTGAATAGCTCACTCTCAAAGGACATTATGTCTCAAAGAGATAACTAAAATTTGAATAAGATGGACTGTTTGTCATGAACATCATTAAATATTTTACACATAGTAGCTAATTTAATACTGCTGTTAGTAGCCAGACTGGTTCTTTAAGAATTGACTGTTTAAATGAAACATTGACAGAGAGCTTTAATAAACGGTTACACACTGAGGAAGACAGGTGCATAAAACGTAGGAGATAAAAGACCAGAGAGAAAGACTTTTCCTAAATCAACTTTGGTACAAATGTGAATTTGTGGTAAAAATCACAGAGCTGAAAAGAGTGTTACTCCAAACGCAGAGCAAATTCAGGCAGACCTTCAACCTCACACACACAGCAGTTTCACTTTGTTTCTCTGATTAACTCTTTTAAGTTTCATTTTTGTTTTCTGCTAAAAGTATTACACGTATTTTCTAATCTGCCTGTATTTCTGATTCTACGTCATCCTCACTGTTACTAATATTATTAATGATTTCAGCGCATGTTTTAAGATCATAAGATTTTCCAGAGGAGGCTCTTTGCCTCTCTAACGTGCCTGAAACCACCTTCTGTAGCCTATGGAAGAATGTATGAGTGTGTGTGTATGTGTGTTTGTGTATGCGCTGCTGACCTTCTGGCTAGCAGCTGCAGAATTTAACCACTACGCAACCAGCATTCCCTAGGCATGTACGCTGGTGTGAATGTATACACATATGCCTAAGGATCGCCATGAGTCGGATCCAACTCGATGACACTTGGCTTGGCTTATTAAAGCATGAAAATCAGATTTTCATTTTTGTTCTTAACTTACTCCCTGATGTTACAATTGACTTTATGCCTTAATTTTCAGAAAATAATAGTTGAATCCTGACACACTGATAAACAGTATGTGTCTTTTTCAGTTACTATAGATATTCCAGTGTTTTTTACTCCCAAGTTCTTTCAGCACAAGAAATCTTTGTTTTCCAGTCTTCAAAAGCAAACTGTTCTCATTTCTGAAGTAGAAACGACAGTAGGAGCATGCTATTTTTATTTTTCGTGATTCTATTAATACTGGTATAAGACAATCAGCTTAAAAATACATAAAATTATTTAGTCTCTGTTAGCTCTAAACTGGTTCATAGAAAAATTAGCATGAGGTTGGAAACTATTTTTTTTTTAAGCAAAAGCATATTTTTAAGACTCATGAATAGTTTAGAAGATGTCTGCTGTTTCTCTCTAGGAGATTCAGTAATCCTCTGATTCTTTTCCTATAATATCATACAAAATTACTTGAGTTAGGCAACCAGCAGACATCAAAAGAACTTGATTACTTGACTTACTCTGATTGAAAGACTGACTAATTGTTAAGTAGTACCTGTTTGATTGAATTGATCATCTTATGAATGAAAATCGCAGTTGTTTGGAATTAACTTGCACACTTTTAAAATTTAACAATGAACAACAGTTTAAACCCTGAATTGTATTTACTTTGTGTTACTTTGTGTGTGTATATATACACCTAAGCTCCAAACAAACCTATTGCCATCTCATCCGTTCTAATTCATGGACACCCTGTAAGACAGTCCAGCTACTTCATAGGGTTGCCAAGAAGTGGCTGGTGGATGCAAACTGCCAAACTTTCACTTAGCAGCCAAGCTCTTTACCATTATGTCACCAAGGCTTTCTCATTGTTTTACAAATACGTGAAATTTACACAAAAGCCCCAACCAGCTGTTTGCTTTACTCTCCTGTGTGACAGATATTTTAGTGAAACTCCATAACTCAGAGAAGTTGTAACTATCATATTTCAGCTGAGACATGACGTTGAGAGAATACTGTTGTTTTTTCGAATAAAGGGTACGTATGCTTTCCCTATCACATGAAATATTATTAAGTCCACCTTTTCTTTGAGGTAAAGGTGGATTATCTCTGTTACAAATGATATTTTCATTGAGTAACTAAAGAAATTTAACTATAAGGTCAACATACCATGTTCAGAAATGACAATAATAACACCTGCCAGGTATTTTTACCTATTGTTTCCAGCCCCTGCGTGAGTCTGTCTTGTTGACGTCTCTCTCCAGGGACTGATCCCTTGCAGATACATGTCCAAAGCACATGAGACAGAGCCTCAGTCTTCTTAATTCCAAGGAGGTCTCTGGCTGTATTTCCTACAGCACAGGCTTGTTTGTTCTTCTGGCAGTCCCTGGTAAATTTCATGTTCTTCACCAACACCATAATTTACAGGCAGGAATTCTTTAGTCTTCCTTATTCATTGTTCAGCTTTCTCATGTATGTGAGGTGACTGAAAACACCATAGCTTGGGTCAGGTACATCTTAGTACTCAGAAAATTTTCCTTCTTAACACTTCAGAGAGGTCTTTTTTAGCACATTTTCCCAATGCAGTATGTCGCATGATTCCCTGACTATTGTTTCTATGGGCACTGATTATGGTTTCAGGTAAAATGAGATCCTTTACTACTTCAATCTTTTCTCCATTCATCATGAAGTTGTTTACTGGTACAGTTGGGAAGATTTTTGTTTTCTTTATGTTGAAGTATAATCCATACTGAAGGCTGTAGTCTTTCATCTTCATTAGTAAGTGCTTCAAGTTTTCTTTGCTTTATCATGGAAAAGATTGTGTCTTCTTCATGTCGTAGACTGTAAATGAAACTTCCACAAATATTGCTACTATATCCTTCTTCATATAATTTAGTTTTTCATATTATTTACTCAGCATACAGATTAAATAAGTATGCCCAAAGTATACAGTTATGTCCTTCTTGATTTCAAATGACGCAATATCCCCCTATTCTGTTTGAATGACTGCCTCTTGGTCTATGCACAGGTTCCTCATGAATACAGTCAAGTTTTCTGGAATTTTCATTCTTTGAAATTGTCGTCTATGATTTGTTGTGATCCACTCAGTTAAAATGCCTTTGCATAGTCAATAAAATGCAGGTAAATATCTTTCTGATCTTTTCTGCTTTCAAAATCAGTCTGGTATCAGCAATGATATTCCTCTGTTTGTGTCCTCTTCTGAACCTGGCTGAATTTCTTCCAGTTTCCTGCTGTAATACTGCTGCAACTAACTGCTTTTGAACAAACTTCAGCAAAATTTTACTCGCATATGAGATCAGACAACTAGGTTTGTGAATTCATCCTAGAAAAGGAGCTACATACCTCATTGCTGGGTATCACTGTGGTCACCTTTGAAGTACTCCCCTTGGGATGCTCTGATGCCAGCAACCAGTTCACCCTTCAGAGCGATTTTGAAACTCTTTCTGGAATGCCCATCAGAGCTGTCGTATTACTCGTGATGTCCTGAGGGTCATCAAAATGTCTTCCTTTCAATATTTCGTTTGTCTCTTTTGTGGGCTAGATCAGGTGAGCCTGCAGCCAAGCCAAGTGTCATCAAGTCGGAACCGACTCATGGTGAGCCGGCAGGATGTTCCAATATAGCTATGTTTTCTGGCTAAAAACTCCCTCACAGACAGTGCCGTGTGAATTGGTGCATTGTTGTGATGCCAGAGCCGTGAGCTGTTAGTGAGAAGTTCAGGCCGTTTTCGTCTTTTTCACATGGCCTTTTCAGCACTTTCAAATAGTAAACTTGGTTAACTGTTCATCCAGTGGGTACCAATTCATAATCAACAATCCCTCTGATATAAAAAAAGATAAGGAATATCATTTAGACTCTTGATTTGGACTGATGGAATTTTTTTAGTCGTGGAGATTTGACTGATGTCCATTGTGTACTTTGACACTTTGTTTTAGGGTCGTATTGGTACATGCATGCCTCATGACCAGAGCTAATGTCGCCCAAAACATCGTCTTGCCTCTGCAACAGGTCTTGGCAAACTTTGACCCTCCTTTGCCTTTGTTCGTCAGTGAGCTCCTTCAGGACCGTTTTTACACACAGCTTCCTCATGCCAAGATTTTCAGGGAAGATTTTCCTGTTTCTCTATTGATGTTTACTTTGTTGGCTGTGCTCCTCACAGTCAGCCAATGATTTTAACACACAATTCAATAAAGTTGGGGAATGTTTTTGTCATTTCTACTCTTTACTGGCTGCTTTGACCTCTCGTCAGTGATGCTTTCCCTTTTCTCAGAAAAATGTTTAATCTAATGGTAGGCTGCTATTTTCTTCATGGCGTCATCCCCGTAAACTTGGACTAATATCTCCCTGATTTCACTTCCACTCTTGCCAAGCTTAACAAGAAATTTAGTATTTGTTCATTTCTCTAATTTAAGCTCCAACATTCTTGGGATCTCACACAAAATCCCGCAACAACAAGTTTATGAAACTTTATTGAGTTGTTTGCACAGTGCTGCTGATGTAAGTGCATGCCAGGAAGTTTGTGAACATAATTTTCAGAACTTGTATGCTATCAATTATATTATTGAATAGTTTCTTCATTTTGTTGAATCATTTTTCTTTGGAATGGGCCCAAATATGGATTTCTGTCAGTTGGTGGATAGCTGTCTTCCAAATTTCTTGGAATAGACAAATGAGCACTTCCAATGTTGCATTCATTTGGTTAAACATCTCAGTGGATATTCTATCAGTTTCTGTAGCTGTCTTTTTTTTTTGGCCAATGACGTCAGTGTAGCCTGAACTTCTTCATTTAGTTTCACGGGTTCTTTTATTTTATTTTTTTCCACTGGCTGATTTTTTTTTTTTTTTTATTATTATGACTGAGTGAAAATGTACATTCCCATATAAATTTACATTCTCACCTATATGCAGCATCCACTGCTCTCCCTGTCTGGTGACAGCACACTATTCCTCTATGCTCCATACCTGTCTCATCCTCCCAACAGTCTCCTTTCCCCTCCTCTCCAGTCAATCTCCTTCCTCCAGCCAGAGGTCAGCAGGATGATATCCTATAGATGAACAGAACAATAAAGTACATCCAATATATGGTCACTTTGTATCTCCAAGTCCAATCCATTCGTGTCTGAAGAGTGGACCTTCTTTATGATTTACGGGCAAGGGCGGCATCAGGGCCAGGGGCCATGTTCCCAGGGGAACCCCGAAGCTGCTGGATCATCAATTGTGGTCTTTTAGTGGAGATCTCAGGCGCACCCCTTTTTATTATTGTGTTGCCAGTGAGACTCAACTTTGTGAGCTCCATCGCAGCTGTCACAGGTGGTGGCTGGGCACCATACAGTTCTCCGGTCCCAAGTCAATGTAGGCATCTGCTCATGTGGGTCTCTCTGTCTTCTGGGTTGTCTTTACCCCATGTCGTTTTGGTCCTCAGACAGCATTAGTTCCTGCTGAGTTGGGACCATTTGCTGTGCCCTCAGATGACAGCTAGGCAGCTTTTAAGACCCCAGACGCCACTCACCAATGTGGGGTGCAGAGATCCCTCTTAGCAATACTCTGTTTGTGCCAATTGGCCTCGATTTCACCTATGAGCATGGTCCCCTGCCCCCTGCCCCAGCTACTCTGATCTTGCAATATTGGGTTAAGATATAGGTGGCCTTTACATCTTGTGACAAAGTCTTTGGATGAGCAAAAGTGTTTGATTCTTAGTAGTTTCCATTTATCTATTTTCTCTTCTGTTGACTGTGGTTTCTCTGACAGATTTTGAAGTCTGTCTATACTGTGTATTAAAACTTTCATTGTTGTTCCTACTTTTTCTCAGATGAGCTTTATCGTTCTAGATTTGATATTTAGGTCTTTTATCCAATTTGAGTTGGTTTTTGTATAAAGTGTAAGATATGGATCTTGTGTCAATTTGTTGCAGACAGATATCCAATTTTGCCAGCACCATTTGTTGAAGAGATCGTTTTTATCCAGTTTAACGTCTTAGGGCCTTAGTCGAATATCAACTGTTCATAGGCCGATGGTGTCATCTCTGGGGTCTCGATTCTGTTCCACTGATCAGTCTGTCTGTTCTTGTACCAGTACCAGGCTGTTTTGACCACTGTGGCAGTCTAATAGGTTCTGAAGTCGGGTAATGAGATGCCTCCCAGTGTCTTCTTCTTCTTTAGTAGTACTTTACTTATCTGGGGTTTCTCCCCTTTGCAAACAAAATTGGTGATTTGTGTCTCCATCCTATTAAAAAATGACACTGGAACTTATATTAGGATTACATTGTATAAGTAGATTGCTTTGGGTAAATTAGACATTTTCACAATGTTAAGTCTTCCTATCCATGAGCAGAGTAGGTTTCTCCATTTAGCTAAGTCCCTCTTAGTTTCTTGTAGTAAGGGCTTGTAGTTCTCTTTGTAAAGGTCTGTTATGTCTCTGTTTAGATGAATTCCTAAGTACTTTATCTTCTTGAGGGCTATAGTAAATGGTATTGATTTGATGATTTCTTCATTAGCAGTCTCACTGTTGGTAAAAAGGAATCCTACTGATTTACTTATGTTTGTGTTTATCCTGAGACTTTGCTGAACTCTTCTATCAGTTTGGGTAGTTTACTGATAGGTTATTTGGGATTCTCTGCATATACAATCATATCATCAGCAAACAGGGACATTTTGACTTCTTTTTTGCCAATGCAGAGTCTTTTATTTCTTAGTCTTGTCTAATTGCTCTGGCTAGAATTTCTAGTACTATGTTGAATAGGAGAGGTGAGAGTAGGCATCCTTGCCTAGTTCCTGTTCTCAAGGGAAACTCCTTCAGTCTCTCTCCATTCAGGATGCTGTAGGCAGCTGATTTTGTATAAATGGCCTTTATTGCATTGAGGAATTTTCTGTCTATGCCTATTTTGCTAAGAATTTTTAGCATGAATGGTGTTGGACTTTATCAAATGCCTTTTCTGCATCAATGGACAAAATTAGTTGATTCTTGTGTTTTGTGCTATTTATGTGGTTAATCATGTTACTTTTATCTGATGCTGAACCAGGCTTGCATCCCTGGTATGAATCCCACTTGGTCATGATGGATTTTTTTTTTTTTTTTTTATATATTGTTGTATTCTATTGGCAAGAATTTTGTTGCAGATTTTTGCATCTAGATTCATGAGTGATATTAGTCTGTAGTTCTCCTTTTTGGCTGAGTCTTTCCTGGTTTTGGTATCAGGGTTTTCTGACTTCATAGAATCATTTAGGGAGTACTCCATCCCTTTCTATACTGTGGATTGGAGTAGTATTGGAGATAAGTCTTCTCTAAAAGCTTGGTAGAATTCTGCAGTGAAGCCATCTGGGCCCGGGTTTTTTTTTTGGTTGGCAGTTTTTTCATGACTTGTTCAATCTCTTCCTTTGTGATGGCTTTATTAAGTTGTTCTGCTTCATGTTGTGATAATTTGGGTAGGTGATGAATCAAGGAATTTGTCCATTGCCTCTAGGTTTTCAAATTTGTTAAGAGTACAGTCTTTCATAGTATTCTGTTATAATGTTTCTGATTTCTGTTGGATCTGTGGTGACAAATCCCCTCTCATTTCTAATTTGGGTTATTTGTTTCCTTTCCTGTTTTTCTTTAGTAAGTTTAGCCAGTGGTCTGTCAATTTTGTTGATCTTTTCAAGAAACCAGCTTTTGATCTTTTCAATTTTTTCAATTGTTTCTCTATTCTCTAATTCATTTAGCTCTGCTCTAATCTTTATGATCTCATTTCTTCTGGTGCCTGAGGGGTTCCTCTGTTGTTCTCTTTCTACTTGTTCAAGCTGTAGAGTTAGTTCCTTGATTTGGTTTCTTTCTTCCTTCCAGATGTGTTCATTTATGGAGATAAACAGACCTCTGAACACTGCTTTGGCTGTATCCCATAGGTTCTGGTAGGAAGTGTTTTCGTTCTCATTGGAATCCATGAATTTCTTTAATTCATCCTTGATTTCCTCTATAACTCGTGTTTTTTTGAGCAAGATGTTGTTCAGTTTCCAAGAGTTCCACTTTCTATCTATGTTTTTTCTGCTATTGATTTTGACTTTTATGGCTTTATGATCTTAGAAGATACTTTGCATTAATTCAATAGTATGAATTTTGTTGAGAATTGCATTATGTCCTAACACATGATCAATTCTGGAGAATGTTCCATGTGCACTGGGGAAGAAGGTGTAGTTGTCTGCTGATGGGTAGAAAACCCTGTATATATCGATGGGGTGGAGTTGGTTAATTGTGGCAATGAGGTCTTCCGCATCTTTACTGAGCTTTTTTCTAGATGATCTGTCCAGTATTGAGAGTGGAGCGTTGAAGTCTCCCACTATTATTGTGGAGTCATCTAACTCTTTTTTGAGTGTAGTCAGTGTTTCTTCGACATATGTAGGTGCCCTGATATTAGGTGCATAGATATTTAATATAGTTAAGTCTTGCTTGTGTACTGAATCTTTCAGCAACAGTGTCCATCTTTGTCCACAATGGTGGATTTTATATTAATACTGATTTTGTCTGAAATTATAATTGGCACACTTGCTCTTCTTTGTTCATTGTTAGCTTGATGTATATTCTTCCATCCTTTAGTGTTCAGTTTATTCCTATCTTTAAGTCTCAAGTGAGTTTCTTGTAGACAACATATGGGTGGGTCATGCCTTTTGATCCAAGATACCACTTGATATGTCTTTACTACAGTCGGTCCATTCACATTCAATGAAATTATCGATAGGGATGTGCTCACTGCTGCCATTGTGAAATGTTTATTTTTGTGTTGATATTATCTCTGTTGTTCTTATTTGTCTGTTCTGGGACACTCTTTTTTGTGAGTTGATTTTTCACCTTTTTCAGATCTGGTTTTGTAGTTGCGGAGACTCCTGTGTTAGATTTCTCGATATGGTTTGTTGCATCTTTATTGTGCTTTATGGCTTCCCCTGTGATCTTACTTAATAAACTATATATAAACCCCATATTAATTACTACCAGTCTTGTCAACTTCCTCTCCATCTGGAAGGACTATAACTGCTGTAGTACATCTCTCTTTTTAATATGATGGCACCATAGTTTTCATGATAATTACTGGATTGTTTCTTTCCGTATTAAAGCTGTGACTGAGTTTGGAGCCTTCTCTAACTGAGTAGAGTTCTGGATGATGAGTCATTTTAAAATACAAAGTTAGTAGTGTTATTCTTCTAAGCCAAAGCCAAGAAATTCTTTAAGTATTTCTTGTTGTTTTAGTTTGGTTTTTACAAAGTCTCTGAGTTTCTGTTTATCTGGGAATGTCTTAATTTCATTTTCATATTTGAAAGATAGTTTTGCAGGATATATAATTCTTGGTTGAAAGTTCTTCTCCTTCAAGGCTTTGAATGTGTCATGCCACTGTCTCCATGCCAGCATGGTTTCTGCTGAGAAATGTGATGAAAGCCTACAGGGTTTCCCTCTGAATGTTAGCTTTGCTTTGAGTCTTGCTGCCTTTAAGAGTTGCTGCTTATGTTTCATTTTGTTAAGCTTGACTATAACATGTCTTGGAGTCTTTCTTTTGAGATCTATATTGGCTGTTGTACAATACGCATCTGGGATATCTATATTTTCTTCCTTCATGATTTCTAAGATGTTTTCTGTCAGCAGCTCAGCAATGATACTCTGTGTTCTCAGGTGTTTCATCCTGTTCAGGGGCTCCAATTAATCGAAAGTAGTTCCTCTGAATAGAATCCCACATGCTTCTTAATGTTTCTTCATTTTCATTGTTTCTTTTTTCTGATTTGTCCTTATAGACGTTGGCATCAGTAGTTCTGTCTTCCATATCAGAAATTGTTTTCTTCCTTTTGTTGCATTCTGTTTTCTTGGCTTTGAATGGAAGTTTCTGTGTCTTTTATTTTGTTCTTGGTCTGTTGGATTTCAGAGTACTGGTGTTCCATCAGATCGAACAGCTTGCTTAATTTTTCATTTTGTTGTGCTGCATTTTGTATAATGTCTAGAAAGCCAGCCAAGTGCCATTGAGTCAGATGCAGAAGGGCTCTGTATATAATCCTTTTACATTCATCTGATGATTTCATAAAAGTTTCTTCATCTGGAAAACCTCTTGGTGGTTTTGTTTGTGAGCCTTCTGAAGCCATGGGTGATTTCTGTGTCTGTTGCTTTTGGGGTCCCATGTGAGTAAGTAGAGTCTGGGAGAGACACTATGAGGATGGACCACAGGTGTTTCTCTAGCCAAGTGTCAAGTGCCAAGTGCCGTCAAGTTAGGCTGTCTTAAAATATAGAACAAAAGATATCTGACCACTTCCCAAGTCAGTCGGGTTTTTAAGTGTAGACGTCCCTCTTCTGAACTGGCAAAGTAAGCACCTCTATATCCAACTCCAGATGATATGAACTAGTTCAAAATACAGCAATGCTACTGCCCTGTTGGCCTCTGTTGACTGGGCCAAGTCTCAGGCGACACTGTGTAAACTACTGCTTTTCTGGTAGAAAAGCACTCTCCTGTGGGCAAGCTCCGGTTCCCAAGTTAAGAATTAGGTCCAGCTGCGGCCACCATATATAAGAAGGCACCCTCCACACGTTCAGCAGATAGAGGGGCTGAAGATGCCGAGAGGTAGTGAGTCCTCTGCCTCTGTTGCTGGGCCCCCACCATAGGCGACACTGTATAAACTACTGCTTTTCTGTCAGAGAAGTACTGTCCTGGTTGCAGGCACTGGCTCCCAGGCTAAGAATTACCTCCTGCTAAAATCTCCATATCCAACATGGCGTCCTGCACACAGGCACTGTGGTTCCTCATGAACCACGCTGTGGCAGAGATAAAAAGACAGGCGCAACTTGGCTAGATTAACAGAGTCCTAAGCCTGGGTCTCAAAATATGGCAATTTCGCCTGCCTATCCCACCAGCAGTGCATCTGAATCTAGCCACTAGGCAAGACCCAGCTCCACCCACTGGCCAAGACAGAGAAAAAAAGTCAAAATGGTGTGTTTACCTTCAGTCCGTGAGAGCCAGGGCTAGCCAGGAGCAGGAGTCAGTGAAAGAGAGGAGGTTTTTCTTTCAGTGGTATAAAGTCCAATTTGACAGCCCTGTGCCATGTCCTGGGGGCTCACTAGGTGATCGGAAGGCTCTGTTTAATTATCAGTTCAGGTCTTGGTTTCCAGAGGGATATAAGGAGGCTTAGGCTTAGCCCACCATCTTGACTCTGCCCAGTTTCATGGGTTCGTGTTCACATGGTACCTCCTGAAATGGCTGAACATTGACAAATTCTTATTGACATACTGACTTTATATTCTTCTTTCTTTTGATGTTTCCTGCATCATTCAATATTTTGCCCACATAATATTCCAGTATTACAGCTTTAATCTTGGATTTTTTCTTCAGTACTTTCATTCTGAGAAATACTAAGCATGTTCATCAGCATTGGAAGGGTAAGAACTCCAGGTCTTTGTGCATTTCATTATAATATTTTAGTTTGCCTTCTCTAGCTGCTTTTTGAAATCTGTTCAACTCTTTTACTTCATTATGTCTTCTGTTTGCTTTAGCTACTTGATTTTTAAGAGCAAGTTGTTTCAGAGTCTCTTTTGGCATTTTTTTCTTCCTTTCTGTTCTTCTTTCCTGTCTTTTAAATAACCATTTGCTGTCTTAACCTATGATGTCTTTGGTGTCTTCCCATAACTTGTCTAATCTTCAGTCATTCATGTTAAATGTATCAAATCAGTTTTTGAGATGGTTTCCAAATTTAGGTGGTACATACTCAAGGTCTTATTTTGATTCTTGCAAACTTTAGTTTTCTTCAGTTTCAACTTAAACTTTCATGTGACAGTCTGTTCTGAAATCAGCCCCTGGCTGTGTTCTGAGTTATGACTCTACCTTGAGGAAGTAGTTCTTAGTCATTTTTTGAGTGTCTTTCACCTTGAGGGGCTCATTTGCCAGCTCTATATCAGATAAGGTTTTCAGTGACCCTTTTTTTTTAAAAAAAAAAAAAAGAAAGAAAGAAAGAAAAGGAAGAAACTACTAAGTTCTTCTTCCTGGTCTGTCTTAATCTGGAACATCTCCTGAAACCTGTCCACCAAAAGTGACCCTTCTGATATTTGAAGCAGTGGTAGCAAAACTTTTAGTACCACAGCAATATGCAAGCCACTACAGTAAGAGAAACTGGCAGATGCATGGTGGCTTCATAGATTATAACCTTTGAAATCATATGGGGCAGTTTCTACTCTGTTCTATAGGTGCTGTATGAGTGTGAATTGACTCATTGACAGTTGGGTTATTTGATGGTCAACGTGCAGTAATATTAATAACTGTTATTGTTTCTCCAATCATATTATTAAATGAAACTGGCCTTTTAAATTTAATTTTAACTCTGAATACTTTCTGAGAATACTGTGACACTAAAGCAGTGCCTAGTAATAGTTTTGTGCCATGCTCTTAGCTTTGCTAAGATGTGAACTGTTTTACTCATCATTCCCTTTGAATCATCAAAAAAAAATGGCAACACAGTAGAAAAGACATATTATTATAAAAATAATTTTGATCTTGTGATACCTTGAAAGTGTCTTGAGGACCTCCTAAATTCTGCAGTTGGCACTCTACAGACTTTTAGAATAAGAAAAATACTATGGGGAGAAAGAGTGGTACAATGGACACTAGGGGTATTGGAAAAAAGGATGATTTGTGCTTCTAAATAGGATGACTTGTTGCCATGAGTCAGATCTGACCCGATGGCACTTGGCTTGGCTTGGCTGTTTTGAGAGCACTGAAAAGGGAATCATCAAGCAAAGTCTGAAAGTGAGTGATAAATTCAGTCATGATGGGAAGATCTTGCTGGTAATAATCGTCACTAGGGCCAATCACCATGTATGGTTCAGGAATAGTGCAGAGGCAAGTGTGACTAAATTTCAGGGAACAGTGGCCTACTAGGAGGAGGTGGGTACAGAGAGATAACAAAGGCCTTTATCATTAAGGCTTTGTAGGCTATTAAAAGGAATTTTCATTTTGGTCTATATGAAATAAGGACATATTGGAGGGTTTTGAGAAAAGCAGTCCGATGGCATGATTTAGGTTTTAAAAAGATTAGTCTAGGTTTGAAATATACACAATAAAAGAGTAGAGGTGAACACACAGCAGTGAATTAGAAAACTTAGAGTTATACATATGAGACACAATAATGACTTGGACTTCAGTGAAAAGTCTAGTGGCAAAGTGGTTAAGATCTATGGCTGCTAACCAAGAGGTTGGCAGTTCAAATGTATGATATGCTCCTTGGAAACACCATAGGGAATTTCTCCTCTGTCCTATAGATTCATTATGAGTTGCAATAGATTCTATGGCAGTGGCAGTGGGTTAGACATTACTGGCAGTGGAGCCCTGGTGGTACAGTGGTTAAGAGATCAGCTGCAAACCAAGACTAACCAACAGGATGGCAGTTTGAATCTGCTAGCCACTCCTTGGAAACTATGAGTCAATTTGACTCTGCTATAAGGTCACTGTGAGTCAGAACCAACTCAACATCAACAGATCATGGTTAGTGGTAGCAGCTGAGGTAGGATAAAATGATTGGATTCTGGATATACTTTCAAAACATGGTCATCAGGATTTTCTGTTGGGGGTGAATTTACATTATGAGAAATAGACCAGTCAAGAAGTAAAGTTTTTGGTCTGAGCACTTAAAAGGATGATATCACCATCAGGGAAGATTGTTCTGTTTTGAAATATTGCATGTGTCTTTTAAATACATAAGATGTTATCTAGAAAGTTGGGGGTGTCTGAAGGTGATTGAGGGCTGACTTCATCTGAGCACTAAAACTGTGGGGATCCTTTAACATTAGACTAGATGATCCAAGATGTCACCCGATGTCTCTTTACTGGAGCATTCAGTCCATTCACATTCAATGTGATTATTGATAGGTATGTGTTCAGTGCTGCTATTGTGATTTGTTTATGTTTGTGTTGATGTTTTCTCTGTTGTTCTTATTAATCTGTTCTGGGACATTCTTCTCTGTGAGTTAATTTTTCACCTTTTTCCAGGTTGGTTTCATGGTTGTTGAGACTCCTGTATTACATTTCTTGATATGGTATGTTTCTTCTTTATTGTGCTTTACAACTGCCGCTACAATCCTGCTTAATAAACTATATATAAACCCAATTTTGATTGCTACCAGTCTTGTCAACATCCTCTCCATCTGGAAGGACTGCAACGACTGTAGTACATCCCTCTTTTTAATATGATGATATCATAGTTTACATGATGTGATCACTAGATTGTTTCTTTCACTATTATAGTTTGATTGTGCTTGGAGACTTCCCTGGTAGGATTCTGGATAATGTGTCCTCGAAAATACAATGTTAGCAGTTTTGTTCTTCCAAGCCAAGAGATTCTTTCAGTATTTCTTGTAGCTTTGGTTTGGTTTTTACAAAGTTTCTGTTTATCTGTGAATGTCTTCATTTCATTTTCATATTTGAAAGATAATTTTGCAGGATATGCAATTCTTGGTTGGAAGTTCTCCTTCAGCGTTTTGAATATGTCATGCCACTGTCTCTTTCCCAGCATCATATTTGCTGAGAAATCCGATGAAAGCCTACAGGGTTTCCCTCTGAATGTGAGCTTTGCTTTGAGTCTTGCTGCCTTTAAGAGTTGCTGCTTATATTTGATTTTGTTGAGCTTGATTATAATATGTCTTGGAGTCTTTCTATTGAAATCTATATTGAGTGGTGTCTGATATCTATCTTGGATATCTATATTCTCATCTTTCATAATTTCTGGGAAGTTTTCTGTCAGCAGCTCAGCAACAATACTCTCTGTGTTCTCAGGTGTCTCACCCTGTTCTTAATAGAGTCCAACACGCTTCTTAATGCTTCTTCATTTTTCTTGTTTCTTTTTTCTGATTTCTCCTGATAGATACTAGAGTCAGTGGCTCTGTCTTCCATATCAGAAATTCTCTTTTCCATTTGTTCCATTCTGTTTTCTTGGATTTGAATGAAAATTTCTATGTCTTTGATTATGATCTTGATCTGTTGGATTTCTGAGTACTGATGGTCTATCAGGTCACGCAGCTTGCTTAGTTTTTCGTTTTGCTCTGCTACGTCCTGTATAAGTTCTAGGAGGGCTGTATATGTAATCCTTTTGTATTCACCTTCTGATAGTTTCATAAAAACTTCCTCATCTGGGAAGTTCTGAAGTGGTTTCTTTGGGGGGCTTTCTGAGGCCATGGGTGACTTCTGGGTTACCATCTTCTCCAATGTTTTTTCGCTTTTTGGGCTTCATGTAGGACAGTGGAGGCTGGGAGAGATGCTGTGGAGATGGACCATGGTTGTTTCTCTAGACTGTCTTAAAATGAGAAGTAAAAAGTATTTGACAACTTCCAAAGTCAGTCAGGTTTTCAGGTGTATATGTCCCTCTTCCCAGCTGGCAAAGTAAGCACCTCTATATTGAACACCAGATGTTTTAAACTAGCTCAAAATACAAAAAGGCTATTCACCTGTTGGCCTCTGTGGTCGGGTCCCAGCTGTAGGCAATACTGTGTAGAATTCTGCTTTTCTGATGAAAAAGTGGTCTTCTCTGGGTACGCACTGCCTCCCAGCCCAGGAATTAGGTCCAGCTGAGGCTTCTGTGTGAATGAATCCCCCTCCCAGCAAAACAAGATAGCATCCCACATAAGCTTGCCAACTGGCTGGGCCCAAGCTCCTGGCAGAAAGAGAGGCCAGGAGTGCTGAAATGCCCAGAGTCCCCAGCCTCAACTGCTGGGCCCCAGCCCCAGCCCCAGACAGAACAGTGCAAAACACCGCTTCTCTGTTAGAAAAGCACTTTCCCCCCGGCAGGAGCCACCTTCCAGCCTGAGAACCAAGTCCGGCCTGGGACTCTGCCTTGGCTTCTCTAAAAAGAAATATCATTTCAGTAATTAAAGTATCTGTATCTCCATGTCGTTATATGTCTTGATACACTGCAGTTTCCGTATGATTGTCAGGGTAAAATTTGTTTTTTGATACATTATAATTGTATTCCTGAGCTTCTTACTTTTAGAACTTTAACTGAAGCATAGAATTTGGTAGTTACTACTCATCTAATTTAGTACTTAATTGCCCTGATTCACATAACAAAACTAACATGATATTGTAGATTTTTTTTTTAAGAACCACATTATGTTATCTTTCAAAGGATGTTCTTTCTAGTCTATGCATTTTTAGCTTAATATTAGTAAAAGTGCCTATCCTCCCTTGGATACAATTTAATTAGAATTTTCGTCACACTAATCCAAGGACAGCTGTTGACTGAAGACACTATTGTTTTCCACGTTACTAAGCCTGACAATCAGTTCTCTGTCCTCATCTTACTCTCAGAAGGATTGAAGTCAGGAAATTAACTCTACTTTTTAATACTTTTTTTTTCTTATTTGATCTGAAGGACACACTTTATTGAATTAGCTCCTACCTCATTGTATAGTCCATACTTATTTTTCCTTTATTGGTTCCTCATCTTCTCATTCTATACTCACTCTTTCACTGATCTCATCTAGTCCAATGTTGCAGGCAGAGTCAAAATGTCCGAATAAACGCACGTCTCCCTAAATCCCTCTGGAAACCAAGACCTGAAATGATAATTAAGTGGAGCCTTCTGGCCACCTAGTGAGCCCTGAGATGTGGCATAGGGCTGTTAATTTGGACTTCATACCACTGAATGCAAAACTTCCTGTCTTTCACTGACCCCACTCATGGCGAACAAAGGCTTGCACAGACCGAAGGTAACCCACCATTTTGATTTTTTTTCCTCTGTCTTGGCAATGGGCAGAACTGGGACTTGACTAGCTGCTGGTGTCAGACACACTGCTGGTGGGACCAGCAAGTGTAATTGACAGTTTCTGAGAGCCTGATTTTGGACTCTATATACGTCAGCTCCTCTGGCCTGAGGAGCTGACGTATATAGAGTCCAAAAAAATCAAAATGGTGGGTTACCTTCGGTCTGTGCAAGCCTTTGTTCGCCATGAGTGGGGTCAGTGAAAGACAGGAAGTTTTGCATTCAGTGGTATGAAGTCCAAATTAACAGCCCTATGCCACATCTCAGGGCTCACTAGGTGGCCAGAAGGCTCCACTTAATTATCATTTCAGGTCTTGGTTTCCAGAGGGATTTAGGGAGACGTGCGTTTATTCGGACATTTTGACTCTGCCTGCAACATTGGACTAGATGAGATCAGTGAAAGAGTGAGTATAGAATGAGAAGATGAGGAACCAATAAAGGAAAAATAAGTATGGACTATACAATGAGGTAGGAGCTAATTCAATAAAGTGTGTCCTTCAGATCAAATAAGAAAAAAAAAGTATTAAAAAGTAGAGTTAATTTCCTGACTTCAATCCTTCTGAGAGTAAGATGAGGACAGAGAACTGATTGTCAGGCTTAGTAACGTGGAAAACAATAGTGTCTTCAGTCAACAGCTGTCCTTGGATTAGTGTGACGAAAATTCTAATTAAATTGTATCCAAGGGAGGATAGGCACTTTTACTAATATTAAGCTAAAATGCATAGACTAGAAAGAACGTCCTTTGAAAGATAACATAATGTGGTTCTTAAAAAAAAAATCTACAATATCATGTTAGTTTTGTTATGTGAATCAGGGCAATTAAGTACTAAATTAGATGAGTAGTAACTACCAAATTCTATGCTTCAGTTAAAGTTCTAAAAGTAGGAAGCTCAGGAATACAATTATAATGTATCAAAAAACAAATTTTACCCTGACAATCATACGGAAACTGCAGTGTATCAAGACATATAATGACATGGAGATACAGATACTTTAATTACTGAAATGATATTTCTTTTTAGCATTTTTAACTTACCTGCAGTAGAAAATGATTCATTATATGCTAAGAGAAGCAAGGAACACAACAAATCAATTTACTTCACATAATTTTTCTTCTTAATCAGTGTGATAAATATAGGAAACTATTTTAGTTTAAAGCAATCACATTAAATACACTTCAAGGAAATTAAGCAGTTCAAATAAAACTATCATTATTGATATACATATTTCTCCTTCATAGCCAGGCCAGAGAGATTATATAAAGCTCTTCAATCGCTCTTCAATAAAGCTCTAAATTTATTTATTTATTACATATGTGTATTTAGTTCTTACTATATATCATATTCTTATTCAGGAACTGGATCAACATCAGCGAACAAAGTTACTAACAACTGGTGGTTTGCAATGTTAAAACTTAATAAAACTGGTCACAGGAAACTTAATGAAAGGGTGACATTTGATGCTAAGACTTGAATGCTAAATAATGTTGTGACAACCTCTTACCTGTGCTATACATGGGAAAAAACTCTTGGTGAATAAAAAGTATTTTTTATTCACAAAGAAGGAATAAAAAATAAAATGAATGAAGAGTTCTATGAGACTTTCACCAGTTACAACATCAGTGGTTTCCAGCTTCCCCCTGATTGCAGTGTGGCCATCTCAGCATCATAAAGTCAAGTTTTTTCATTAGCCTTATTTTGACATCACAACCAAAGAGAGACTAGACAGAGATTTGAGATCAGATTTGAAAACAGCTTGAATACATGCACATGTGAAGTTGAGAAAAAGAAGTTAAAAAATTTTTGATGGGGAGCTGGGTGGGCACAAGAGATTTGAGAAAATCATAGTCCTGCAAAAAGAACAGATCTGCTTAAGACAATTTTGCGAGATTACAAATCTAAAATGAAAGTACACACCTCAGTGAATGGAATAGGTGTTAGAATAATCATTGCTGAAGGACAAATTAGAGAGCTAGACAATCAAGATGAGAGGTCCTTCCAGAATACAACATGAAAAGTTCAAAGAGATGGAGGGTTTGAGGGAAAAAGAAAAGAATGATAGACATCATGAGCAATCAAATTTCCAAAATGAAGTTTTCAAAGTCCATGTAATTGGAGGTACAAAGAGAACAAAAAACTTAAGTAAGGACCTAATTATTATAATAATACAATAATATTTTTAAGATCCGAAAAAGCACAGCCTAAAATAGCCTACTGATCCTTAAACAGGTGAATTGAGAAAGAGAGAAGGGGAAGAAAACAAACTATTCATGTAGTAATGAAGTTTAATTACGATAGTGAGAAAAACAGAAACACTTCTAGAAAAAGGAAAAATATACACACTAAGAAATGAAATTCATTATTTGCATCAGACAGAGGGAAAAGCCCCAATTATCTTCTTTATAAGGATTATAGCTTACAAAACCCTATAGGGCAGTTCTGCTCTGTCTCATGGGATTGCAATGAGCTGAAACTAACTTAATTGCACTTAACAACTACAAGTACTTGACATTCATAATATTCATGAAGTTTTCTGCACTTAAAATAGGTTTGAAATATAGTCATAAATTGCAATTCAAAATGAAGAAATTAAACTTGCTTGTTTCAGAAATAATACATTAAATAAACAACAGTCACAAAAAGAATATGACTAAAGATTGTTTAAGATAATTAATAGCTTTGATACAATACATGTAAAACCATGTACCCACAAGAAAAGCATACTTACTGTTCTTGAACACTTATAAGCACATTAAAGACACTTTTACTGCAGGTTTTGTCAAAAACACAGTGACAGCCAAAATTATAATTTGCCATGAAATAAAAATCCATTGTCCTACGTAATTCTTTGACTAAACATAAAAATTTGATTATTTAACAATGAAGATATTATATATGTGATATTATTAAACATAACTCAGAGGAAAACATGTAAATTTAAATAAATGAATATTAATAAAGTATTTGACTTAAGCACAAAGTAAGACAAAATTAATTTTATAAGAATCTAGTATATCTAGCCAACTCAAAGGACAATCACAGCCTATACCCATTGTCATCAAGTTGATTTTGAATTACGGTGACCCTATAGGGCAGGGAAGAATTGTCCTATAGAGTTTCTGTTGAATGCCTGTTACATTCAAACTGCCAACTCTTTGGCTAGCAGTCATAGCCTTTAACCACTATACCATCAGTGTCTGACTCAAAGAAAGCAGAAAAAAGTTTTTGAATACAAAAGAAAAACATTGTTAAATAGACAAAAAAAAAAAAAATGTACTGTTATTTTATAAAGCCCAGAGATAATCTTTTGGGAAAAAAAATTATTGGCAAGTTTGGTCACTTATACACACCTGAAACACTGAAAATTAATAAATAAATAAACTTAGAAGATAAACAGATAAAACTGGGCGAACATATCTTGGATAACTTTATGCCAATAAATGTTAAAAATTAGTCTGAAATGAATACTGTTCTAGGGGAAAAAAAGTTATCTATAGAGAAATCCTGTAATTGACAAACCAAATAGAAAATCTTTTCTGAATAATATACATGATTTTGATGATTTTATTGATGAATACTTCAAACTTTAATGGAAAAAAGTGTAGAAAATGTTGGAAATCTCTCCACTTTGTGTGACTAAAATTGTAACAATAGGTGAAGTATAGGCATCTTTAACCCTTTCATGTAAGTATCTTCAGCCGAGTCATCTAAAATAGAAACAGACTCTCATACTACCACCTGTCAGTTTGCTGTACTGTCGTGGTTTTAATGTTGCTGTAGTGCTGGAAATTTTGTCACCAGTATTTCAAATACCAGCAGGGTCATTCACCATGGTGGACGGATTTTAGCAGAGTTTACAAACTGACTATCTGAAAATTAGCCAGTGGAAACCTTGTGGGTCACAACAGAACACTGTTTACTTTACTTGCCATAGACGTGTCATCTGAAGTGGTCAGTTTCTGGAAGAACGCATCGTGTTTGGTTTAGTACCGGGCTACCAAGAAAAAGGGGAATTTTCAGTGAAGCAGGCTGACACTGACACTGCAACAATGGACTTGAATATGTAGGAAATCATGCCATAAAACCAAAAACCAAACCTACTGCCATTCAGTTGCGTCTGACTGTAGCAACTCTACAGAGGGCATAGAACTTCCCCACAGAGTTTCCATGAAACACCTGACACATTCAAACTGCCAACATTTTGATTAGCAGCTGTAGCACTTAACCACTGTGCCACTAGGGTTTCCTGAGGATGATTTATGGCCAGGCAATATTTTGTTCTCTTATACATAAGGTAATCATGTTTTGGTAATTTGATGGATGCTATCTATTTATCTATTTCCAGGATCTCATAAGGAGTTCCTGATTGTTGTAAATGGTTAAGTGTGTAGCTACTAATCATAAATTTGGCAATTTAAATCGACCCAGTGGCACTCCAAAAAGAAGGGCCAGGTAATCTACTTCTGAAGCCTCACAGTCATTGAAAACCCTGTGGGCTGCAGTTCTACTCTGCTACATGCGAAACCTCCATGAACCTGAATCAAGTGAAAAGCTTGGTGAGGCCTTCATAAACAATGGTCTACTAAGTAAAGTTCTAACCTTGATGATTTTAGAAAAAGCCACCTCAGATGTGGGAAGAAGAGCTACTATCTGTAATTTGGATATATTTCTAAAGGAGTTCTGAATGCCTTTATGGTAACCTAATTTAAATATTACACTAATAAAAGATCACAGAAGTAGAAGCAGGCAAACAATTCATGTCTCCACTTTGCCTTTAACTTAAATATTTCACTAATAAACACAAAAGAGACTTCCACTATTTTGCACTGCCTTTGTATTTGCTAGTCATGACATCAGATTAGTGACATGGAGTTTGATGAATGTCTTGGATAGACATCTTCTCATTTTTCAGAATGCCAATGAAGTGTTCAGTCAACAAATCTGACAATTCTCCCTGTATTTTCTGTTATCCCCTCCTTTTCTGGTACTCCAGTCATTCATAGATTATTCCTCTTTCTAGAGGTCCACATAATTCTTAGTGTTTTTTCATTTTTAAAATAATTTTTATCTTATTTTTCCTCACATATGTTGGTGTTACACGCTTTATCTTCAGTATTGTTAATTTGCCTTCCATTGCCTCAATTCTGCTCCTTTGACTTTCTGTTGAGTTCTCTAATTCTGTATTTTTATTATTAATCTTATGAATTTGTACCTCCTGTCACTATATGCCTTCTTGAAGGCTTGTCCAATTTGTCATTATGCTCTGCTACATTTTGCCTCATTTCAATTTTCATCTCTTGAAGAGTTCTAAATATTAATCTTTGTATTTTACCTCTGATAATTCCTGGAAGTTCTCTTCATCTGGAAAATTTCTTGATTCTTTGTTGTAGGAGCTTTCTTAAGCTGTTGTAGTCTGCCCTTTTAAGTGATTTGATATTGACTGTTGTCTCCGAGCCATCAGTAAGTTATTGAATTTATTTATTTTATATTTGCTTCCTGTGTTCTAGCTTCTTGTTTTGTTTTGAAATGTTTAAACAGATTGGTCAATTGGACTAGTTTGGTTATTGCTATCTTTGAAGACCTGACAGCCTATCACTAGGTGGTTAGAGCTGATATTAAATGTGGAAGCCCAGGAGTCCACTTATTTTCTTTTGTGGACTCAGCTCAGACATCGAGGTAGTCAGACACCAAGTGTATGATGCATGCTTTCTGATGTATTCCTAGATGTGTAGGGGTGATTGGTGTAGGCATAGGTATATGGGTGTATGCTCTCAAACTGGCAGAGGTTAACAGTGATCAAAAGCCATGCCCCTTTATGCTTGATCCAAAGTAAAGGAACTGTTTCTGCCCTGAGTTCTTGGCACAGGAAAATTGGTAGATTTTTGTTTTCCTTCCTCATTGCTAAATTATTCCAAGTCTAGTAGAATGGCTGAAAGCATCCATAAGGGATCCTACTTCTGACCCAGAAATGGGTTTGTCTATGGACTTGATGCAGTACAGAGAAGGGATTGGGAAGCCCTGGGAAACAGGAGAGAGTTTCATCCCTAAGGAAAGTTTTAGATCCACGTACAGCAGTTTAGAGACAAGCCACTTAGCTTTGACAACCCAGTGTGGTTTTTCAGAGTAGAAAATGGTTCTGAAGGTATGACTCAGCTGTCGGCTGCTCTGTCTCTTCTCTAGGAAGATGCTCTCTGAATACCACTGCTTTGCTTACCAGGCTAACTGTAGCAGATTCCCTTGGGGTCAGGTCTGGCCAGTCCTAGGTACTTCTGAACCTACTTTCTCTTCCCTGTGATGTGCCAGGCTTGCTTCTTCTGGGTGTTTGTTATTAGAGATATCACAGTAAGCATCTGACTACTTAGCCATCTTGGCCCTGCCTCCCATATTAAAGACATGACTTTGACTAAAACTTTTATCTAATTCCCAGTGAAGTTTCCATAGTATTGTATAGAACAGTTTCAGAAACTATAAAAAATAGGTACATTTAACTTTTTCCTTCACCCTCCAAGTGACTTATTTTTATAATCATCTAAGTTACCATTAATAGTAAATAGTAATATAACTTACCTACCAGAGATTAATGTTGCTTTATGGTAATGAGAGTTCTTGAAGGGTTTTCTTCCTTTAAGGAAAAAAAGAAGCAAAGTGGAGAGTATGTCTGAAGTTTTGAAGAGGAAATTTGTAAAATGATGATCTGTTCTTTACCCGTAGCTACTGGGATGTCGAGCCCCTTCCCTGGGGGGAAACAGAGTGCTTTTTCTGTGGCAGTCTAGAGCGACCTAGAAATGTGCAGGAACCTACACCAGTGCACGGGCTGCCAACACAAAGAAAAATAGTGTGGTGGGCCCTGATTGCAGTTAGAAGCTTAGGGTGTGGAGACAATGAAGGTGAGGAAGGGTTTCTAACCTAAAAATACTTTTTTAAAATGTTTCATCTATAACTCTGGGTGAGACCAAAATTTTTCTGCTAAAAAAGCCTGCTCACAACAATGTGAAAATAGCAAGTCAGAGATATTCACAGACATGTTACGTTGGATAGTTTTCTGTTAATCTGCTTTATACTTAACAGCCCAAATAGGCTTCATGTCCTGCCACAGAATTCTTCAGAAGTCTTATGTAGTTTACCTTAGTATGCTTTACATGATGTTTCTTATTTTCTTGATGTAGCTATGTAATTACTTTTCAGAAGCAGGAACACCAAATCTGTTTTCTTATTTTTATTGAGTTAGTGTTCATTTTGGCAGTTACTATAATTGCACATTACTGAATTCAGGAAACTGTCCAGAAAAATAACATGGGAACTGCTGCAGTACTATTTCTATTCACAGACCTGTTTCCTTATAAATGATTTCACAAGTATGGCATTTCTTTCTCTCTGAAACATCACAAAGATCCTGATGGAAAGCATTCTTTTAACTCAAGGCAAAACAAGTGAAAGAAAACTAAAAGATTAAAGAACAAAGACTTCTTTATAATAATAATTTCCAAAAAATTCCCCTAAATATTTTACATACATTCTGAATGTTCGATGTTATTCATAGTTTTTGAAAAGGCTATTTTTAAGCATTAAATGCTCTTAAAAGATACGAGGTCCTCTACTGTCAAACTGGTATGAATAAATGACAGAAACAAACTTATTTTAATGTATTAGCTAGTATGACTACATTTTAAATTACATACACTTCAAAACCAGTGTTTTTCAAGCTAGAGTATCTTCAGGAAACCCTGTTGGTTTGTGGATTAAGTGCTACATCTACCAACCAAAAGGTCAGCAGTTCCAATCTGCCAGGTGCTCCTTGGAAACTCTAAGGGGCAGTTTTACTCTGATCTCTAGGGTCACTATGAGTCAGACCTGACTTGACTGCAGTCAGTGGGTTTACAGCATCTTCATCTCAAAAGTGATGAGAACCAAACATAAAAAACTGTGCCTCGAGTTCATTCAGACTCAGAGGGCACTATAGGATAGGATAGAACTGTGCAATAGAGTTTCCAAACAGCAGGCAGCCTGGCTGATTTGAACTGCTGACTTCTGGTTAGCAGCTGTAGCACTTAACCACTACACCACCACAGTTCCAACAAGTGATGAAAATGGAGAAATCAAAAACTTTAGAAATGTGAATGAACGAGAGAAAACAGTAATGTCCCCAAGATGTGAAAATTATCAGTGAAATTTTAATTCTAGCCCAGATAATTTTATTCTTCTTATTAAAGGAGTGAAAAAACTTACCCACTACTGTTAAGTCAATTTCAACTCATAGCAACCCTAAAGTACAGAGTAGAACTGCTCCATAAATTCCAAGGAGCACCTGGTGGATTTGAACTGTCAACCTTTTTGCTAGCAGATGTAGCACTTTACCATCACTATGCCACCAGGATTTCCATTAAAGGAAAAGAAGACTTAATAAAATACTTTCTTTTTTTATTTAATTTTTTTTTATTTAATATAACTGAGTGAAAATGTACATTCCCCTATAAATTTACATACCCACCTATATGCAGCTTCCACTGCTCTCCCTGCCCGGTGACAGCACACTATTCCTCTCTGCTCCATACATGTCTCGTTCTCCCAGCAGTCTCTTTTTTCCCTACTCTCCATCTACTCTCCTTCCTTCAGCCAGAGGTCAGCAGGATGACATCCTATAGATGTGCAGAACCATAAAGTGCATCCAATATATGGTCACTGCATCGCCAAGTCCAATCCACTCCTGTCCGAAGTGTGGACCTTCGTTATGATTTATGGTCAAGGGCAGCATCAGGGCGAGGGGCCATGCTCCCAGGGGAACCCCGAAACCACTGAACCATCAATTGAGGTCTTTTAGTGGGGATCTCCGGGTGCACCCCCTTTTATTCTTGTGTTGCCAGTGAGACTCAGTGAGCTCCATCGCGGCTATCACTGGTGGTGGCCGGGCATCATCCGGTTCTTCTGGTCCCAAGTTGATGTAGGCACCCACTGATGTGGGTCTCCTTGTCTTCTGAATAAAATACTTTTTTAAATCATGTTGCTACTTTATATTATGTTGACATGAAAAGTTTAAACATAAAAACATACTGTCATTCCCAGTGTGACCCTAAAGCAATAAGCTATGTCTTTAATAGCAAAGTCTGGTTTTTGTCCCTTTGACTTTGGTAACATACAGGAAACAAGTTGTCCATTTATCCTACCTGAATTACTTATTGTCAAAATACAGTGCTACCTCCGTTAGTGCCCCAATTGGCTAATTTCCATACTATATTTCTTCTTCTCTATTATTCATTACAAAAAACAATCTAATTTTTATCCATTAAACTCTAAGCACCTAATTGCTATTGTTAGTCGCCATGCCAAGTGCCAAGTGTTGAACAAATTGCTGAATAAAAAACTCTGTGACAGACTTCTGAATGAATGTTTTATTCATTCGTGGAAAAAAAGCTTAGGAAAAATTGTTAATTCTTAATTACTATAGAAAGTTTGACTTTTATGATTATTTCAGTTGATGTGTTTATTATAAACCAGATTGTATTATTTTCTCTAAGTGTATACACAACTGTATACATTGACAGAGTTATGTACCAGAAACAACATTGTTTTGCATTTACTATTTTCAAAAATTGATATTTAGAAACTAGCATAGACTCATAGTCAACTCCAAAAACAGTGCAGAGATTATGTCTGTTAACTAAAATGTCTGCAGTTAAAGTTCCATCAGGTGCTCCTTGGAAGCTCTAGGCAACAGTTCTACTCTGACATTTAGGGTCACAATGAGTCAGAATTGACTCACAGCAGTGAGTTTTTTTTCCTGCCTGCCTCCCTCCCTCTGTCCTTCCTTCCTCTTTCCCTTCTTTCTCCTTTCTTCCCTTCCTTCCTCCCTTTCTTTCTTTTTTGGGTAGTATATAATGCTAACTGGTACATTCTTAATCAGAACTGGTTTGCTTCCACTTACTAACACAATGCAAACAGTGACAGCCAGAACTTGGTGGCAGTATCATGTTTTTCCGGGGCTCTCATGGTGCAAGCTTATCACTTTTCTATCACTCTGTTATTGGAATACATTTGCATTCCCTTCCTTTGTTAGGTGTCTACCTTACAGAGGCTCCAATTTTTTAAAGTTTTGCAGTACATCCAATTGAAATATAGTCTCTTCACCGATTAGCAGTCAGACCGTTTCATTCTCCCAGTGCCTACCCCACTGTCTGGTATGAGCACAATTTTAATTAAAGATTAATTTGATGTGCTTTCAGCACCACAGGTTACCAATGCTCATTTGAGTAGTTAAGTCAGTGAGATAATGATTATTAAGCTGCAGTACTGGGAGAGCAATCTCCATTGCTCTGGGGTTTCAGATCTTAACTAACATTCTAGCTCCCGCATCCCCTGTTATTCATGATTAAAATTCACCTGCTTTCTCTGATCACAATCTTTGTATGAACATGGTCATTTGTGAGTTAGCAAAATATACCTATGAGGAACCAGGAGATCTTGGAAGAATTTAAGCTAGACCTTTTTAAAAAGTGTGATTATTTGGACGTTCATCTGCTATTTAGTGACATGGGGAGAAAAAGGACACCAGTGAAGACGTCCAGTTTGCAAAACTCTGGAGAGCTGTCATGTTTTCACAGAGTGTTCTGAGAACAACCCTGACTGTCAGCCATACCAGGTCATGCAAACATATGGGTCCTTGCTACCACCATGCAAAGTTGTGGGTTTTAGGGCGTTTAAGAATTTTATTAGTCAGTTAACTGGCTTCTAATTTTGAAATTATTGGTAGCAATAGGTCTGGAAATGTTTTGACTCTCATTGCATTCAGTAATACAAACAATTCCCATTGCAGCAGCCTCTGCTACTAGTACAGACAGAAAGAAAAAACAGGAAAAAAAAAAAACACCAATAGCAAATTGATACTGGTTAAGTCAGGTGAAAGGACATAACACTGCTGCGCGTATCTTTTCCAATTTTAAACCATGCAGATCGCATATATTATATTAAAAACTTTGCAGTTGCTTTCATTTAGAGAGTGCATGCAGTTGATGGCCTGATCAATGACAGAATTTAGGAAAGCTCCCAAGAGCCCCAATTCAGGAGGCCTGCTATTAAGTCCAAACTCAAGTAATTATTGGCTACATGATTTCAGGCCATTCATTTAATGTGTCTTTCATCAGTAAAATAGAGATAACATCAGTGGCCATCACGCAAGGTCATTTTGAACTCCCATCAAGATCATGAGTGGGAACAGCTCTAACTCTCAGGGACTGTGCCAAAGTCAACAATTACTACTCTCTTAAATGCTATGTAGCTTAGCCCCTAATGGAATCTATAAGCACAAGCGTTCATTCTGATCTATTGAAATGTTTCCTTTCTATTTAAAACAATCTACCAAAATTACATTTTAAAGACAATTTTTAAATATATGAAGCTCTGACTTTTCAAGGTCTTTTTTTTATGTTTTAAACAATTCGTTCCCCTTTCCATCATACACATATTTCTTTTTCTGTAGTAATGTCACAGGGTTTTCTTTCTGTCAGACTTTCTACTATTTTTCTCAAACACTGTAGGTGGAATATAGTTTGTCCTGTGATATTCTGTTTTGCTATGATGATTTTTTAAATTAGAGTTAGGCAGTTTTTGAAAAAAAAATGAATACTCAGAATAATTCATTCAAAATTATATATTTAATTTTTTTAAAAAACTTTTGCATAATTCAGAAGATGCAATCTCTTTGTCATATAAATTTTGTTATTGTTGTAGTTGTTAGACGTCACTTTATATAAAGCAGAAAGAACTACGACTTGTTTCTGCACCATCCTCACAGCAGCAGGTATGTTTGAGACCACTGTTGTAGTCACTCCATCAATCCATCCCATCAGGCGTCTCTTTTTCATTGACCTTTAATTTACCAAGCATGTTGTATTTTTCCAGCAATTGGTCTCTCCAATAACAAATCCAAAGTAAGCAAAATGGAGTCTTGCCATTCCTGTTTTTCAAGAGCGTTTTGACTGTGCTTCCTATAATACAGATTTTTCCTTTTTCTGGCATTCTACAATATATTTAATATTCTTTGGCAACACTACAATTCAAAAGGTTTAACTCTTCAGTCTCTTTGTTTCGTTTTCCTAAGTCCAACTTTTGGATGCACATGATGCAATTGAAAGCAAGTCAGCACACCTTGATCATCAAAGTGACACCTTTGCTTTTTTTACATTTTAAAGAGGTTTCTTTATAGTTCATTTATCCATGCAATACATCACTTGACTTTATGATTGCTGCTCCCATGAGCTTTGATTGTTGATACTAAGAGAATTAAATCTTTGATAACTTATTTCTTCACTATTCGTCATGATATTGTTTATTGATGCATTTGTAAATATTTCTTTTTTGATGTCCAGATGTAATCCATATTCTTTCATCAGTGAGTAATTCAAGTCACCTTCAATTTCTGCAAGCAAGGATGTATCATCTGCTTGTTAATGAGTTTTCCTCCAACCCTGAGGTCACATTCTTCTTGATATTGCCCAGCTTCTCACATAGTTTGTTCAACATATAGATTGAATACTCAAAGTCATTGCCATCAAATCAATTCTGACTCATAGTGACCCTATAGGTCAGAGTAGAGCTGCCCCATATGGTTTCCAAGGAGTCCCTGGTGGATTTGAACTTCCAACCTCTTGGTTAGCAGGCATAGCTCGTAAATGCTATCAATAAGTAAGGTGGAAAACAGCAATTCTGCCACACAGGTTTTCTAATTTTAAACCATTCAATATCACCTTGTTTTGTTTGAATGACGGTCTCTTGATTTATATACAAGTTTGCATGAACATAATTCAGCATTCTTTACTTCCCATTCTTTGCATTCTTACCGCAAATTTTTATCACCCACACAATCGAATGTCTGTGGGTAGATGATAAAACACAGGTTGACATCTTTGTATTATTCTCTGATCTTAGCCGAGATCTACCTGGCATCAGAAATGATATTTTCCATTTCATGTCCTCTTTTAAATCTAGTTTGAATTTCCAACAATTCTTTGTCAATGTACAGATGTAGCTGTTTTTTTAACTGTCTTTTGCAAAAAATTTCTTGCACTTGATATCAATTCCGTCATTTGATACTTCTTGAATTCTGTTGGATCACCTTTCTTTGGAAAGGGCACAAATTGGATTTTCTTCCCATAGATTGGCTACCTAGATTTCTACCAAATTTCTTTAAATAGGCAAGTAGGGCTTGCAGCATTGTATCTGTTTGTTGAAACATCTCAACTGGTATAGCATCAGTTTCTGGTGCCTTGTGTTATAGATTGAATTTTGTCTCCCCAAAAATATCTGTCATCTTGAGTAGGTCATAATTACCAATATTTGTGTGATTGTCCACCATTTTATTATCTGGTGTGATTTCCCTACATGTTTAAATCCTACTAATGATGTAGTGAGATGGATTAGTGGCAGTTACATTGATGTGGCCTACAACATTAGTGCTTTTAGTCAATATCTCCTCAAATATAAAATATAGAAGCAACTAGGGGACATGAGGGACTTACACAACTAAGAAGGCAGTGCTGGGACAGAGCGTTTCCTACAGACCTGTGGTTCCTGCTCTGAGATGCTCTCAGACCAAAGGAAGACTGATGACAAGCACTTTCCTCCAGACTGACAGAGACAAAGACTCCCCTGGAGCAGGGGCCATGAATTCATACTTCTAGACTACTGGACTGTGGAAGAATAAACTTCTCTTTGTTAAAGCCATCCACTTGCAGTTGTTTTTGTTATAGTAGAACTAGATGACTAAGACACTTTTTTTCCCCCCGATGTGGTGAGGATTTTATTTCTTCCATCAGAACCAGTGGTTTTTGATCACATGCTACTTCCTGAAATGCTTGACTGTTGAGCAATTTTTTGGGGTACATATTTTAGTGCTTTTTGCATCATTCAGTTTTTGGCCTAGAGAATGATTCAATATTGCAACTCCAGGTCTGGATTTTCTCTTTAGCTCTATCAGTTTAAGGAATGCTGTTTTAGTTATCTTGTGCTGTTTTAACAAAAATATCACAAGTGGATGGCTTTAAAAAGAGAAATTTTATTTTGTCATAGTCTGGTAAGCTACAAATTCAAACTCAGTAGGCTAAGAGTCCAAATTCAATATGAGAGCAACCTGGCTCAGGAATCTCAGACCCAAAGGACATGCTCTGCTCTCAGTGCTAATTTCTTGATGGTATGAGGTTCCCAAATCTCAGCTTGCCTCTCTTTCTTGTGTATCCTGAGAGGCCACCCCAAGCCACAATACAATCCTACACATGAAGTCCTGCCTGATCAACTCAACTTCAGCCGGTCCTCCCTCATTAACATCACAGAGTTGGGACCATTTGTTGTACCCTTAGATGGCAGCTTGGCAGCATTTAAGACCCCAGATCCCACTCACCAGTGAGAGGTGCAAGGAGTCCTCATTAGCAAAACACTAGCTGTGACAATTGACCTTAATTTTGCCTGAGAGCGTGGTCCCCAGCCCACCATCCCGGTTACTCAGTCCTGGCAATATTAGGTTAAGACGGGAGGAGTACTCAAATTGTGCTGAAGTCCAGTTATTATTGAATTTCTTACAACTGTGTGCTGTCACCGATTTCACCCCACCAGGTTTCTTTTAACTATCTAATCTAAATCCTCCCCACCCTTGCAGCCATCAAAGAGTCTTTTGTTCTATGCATGAGTCTGTTTTTCAGTTCTTCTTGTAGGGGCCTCATACAATATTTGTCCTGTTGCTGACTACTTTCACTCAGCATAATGTTCTCCAGTTGAAACCAGGTTAAGAGATGTTTCCTAAAGTCATCATTGTTCTTTATCATTGTATAGTGTTCCACTGAGTACATATACCATAGTTCACCTACACATTCCTCTGTTGTTGGGTATCTGGGTTGATTCCATCTTTTATCTATTGTGGACTGTGCTGCAATGAACATTCGTGTGCATGAATCAGTTGGTGTGAATGGCTTTGATTCCGTAGGATATAGTCCAAGTAGTGAAATTACTAGGTCAAATGATATATCAAAATTCATGATCTTAAGGAAGCGCTAGATTGTTTTCCAAAGAAGTTGCACCATTTTGCAATCCTACCAACAGTGCAGGAGAGTTCCAATTTCCCCATAGCCTCTCCAGCATTTGTTGTCTTGCATTTTTTTTGGATCATGGCCAACCTCGTTGGGGTGAGATGGTATCTCATTGGAGTTTTGATTTGAATTTCTTTAATAGCTAATGATCATGAGCATGTCTGCATGTGTTTTTTGGCTGCCTAGATCTCCTCTTTAGAGAAGTGTCTGTCCATCTTCTTTGCCCCTTGATTAATTGGATGATTTATCTTTTTCTTATTGGTATTTTGTAGTACCTTACAGATTATGGAGATTAGGCATCACTCTGACATAGAGTTGCCAATTTTTTTTTCCCATTCTGTAGGTAGCCTTTTAATTCTATTAATAAAGTCATTGGATGAGCAAAAGTGATTGATTCTTAGTAGTTTCCATTTATCTATTTTCTCTTCTGATGATTGTGGTTTGTTTGACAGATTTTTAAGTCTTTCTGCATTGTGTTTTAAACTTTCCAATGTTGTTCCTACTTTTTCTTGGATGAGCTTTATCATTTTAGATTTGATATTTTGGTCTTTTATCCAGTTTCAGTTGGTTTTTGTATAGCGTGTAAGATATGGGTCTTGTTTTAATTTAGTGCAAATGGATAGCCAGTTATGCCAGCACCATTTTTTAAGAGATTGTTTTTGCCCTAGTTTAATGTCTTAGGGTCTTTGTTGAATACCAACTGTTCATAGGCAGATGATGTCATTTCTGGGGTCCCAGTTCTGTTCCAATGAGCTATCTGTCTGTTTCTATACCAGTATCAGGCTGTTTTGACTACTGTGGCAGTATAATAGGTTTTAAGGTTGGGTAATGAGAGGCCTCCCAGTGTGTTCTTTCTCTTTACTAATGCTTTACTTATCCAGGGCTTCTTCCCTTTCCACACAAAGTTGGTGATTTGTTCCTCCATCTCATTAAAAAGTGTCACTGGAACTTGTATTGCGGTTGTGTTATATAAGTGGATTGCTGGGGTTGCAAAATCATCCAGCCTCTTTGGAAAGCAGTCTGGCACTTCCTCAAAAAAATAGATATAGATATACCATTTGACACAGTAATTCCACTACTTGGAATATATCCTACAGAATCAAGACCATTCACACCAATGGATACATGCACAAGAATGTTTATTGCAGCACAGTCCTCGACAGCAAAAAGATGGAATCAACCCAGATGCCCAACAACACAGGGATGGTTAGGTAAACTATGGGATATATACTCAATAGAGCACTATGCAATGATAAAGAACATTGATGATTCCAGGAAACATTTCATAATCTGGTTTCAACTGGAAGACATGATGTTGAGTGAAAGTAGTCAGCAACAAAAGGACAAATATTGTATGAGACCCCTACGATAAAAATTCAAAACAGAGTTACATATAGAAGAAAAGACTCTTAGATGGCTGCAAGGGAAGGGTGAGAGGGAGGGTGAGCTGGGAGGGCTTAGATTAGATAGTTGGTAGAAACTTGGTTGGGTGAAATCAGTGACAGCACACATTAGAAACAAGAACAATATTAAGTGAACTTCAACATAATTTGAATACTCTTTCCATCTTAATCCAATATTGCAACATCAGAGTAGCTGGGCAGGGGACAGGGAACCATGCTGTTAGGTGAAATCGAGGCCAATTGGCACAACTAGAGTATTGCTAAGAGGGCTGTCTGCACCCCACATTGGTGAGTGGTATCTGGGGTCTTAAAAGCTGCCTAGCTGCCATCTGAGGGCACAGCAAATGGCCCCAACTCAGCAGGAATGGATGCTGTCTGAGGACTAAAATGACATGGGGTAAAGACAACCCAGAAGACCGAGAGACCCACATGAGTGGGTGTCTACATTGACTTGGGACTGGAAGAACCAGATGGTGCCCGGCTACCACCTGTGACAGCCACGATGGAGCTCACAAAGTTGAGTCTCACTGGCAACAAGAGAATAAATAGGGGTGCACCCTGAGATCTCCACTAAAAGATGACAATTGATGATACAGCAGCTTTGGGGTTCTCCTGGGAGCATGGCCCCTGGCCCTGATGCTGCTCTTGCCCATAAATCACAATGGAGGTCCACTCTTCGGACATGAATGGATTGGACTTGGCGATGCAGAGTGACCATATGTTGGATCCACTTTATCGTTGTATATATCTATGGGATATCATTCTGCAGACCTCTGTCTGGAGTAAGGAGAGTGGGTGAAGAGGAGGGGAAAGGAAACTGTTGGGAAGATGAGACATGTACGGAGCATAGAGGAATAATGTGCTGTCACCGGGCAGGAGAGCAGTGGAAGCTGCATATAGGTGGGCATGTAAATTTATATGGGAATGTACATTTTCACTCAGTCATAATAAAAAAAAAAAAGTAGATTGCCTTGGGTGAAATAAACATTTTTACAACGTTAACTCTTCCTATCCATGAGCAGCGTAGGGTTCTCTGTTTATGTAAGTCTCCCTTAGTTTCTTGTAGAAAAGGTTTCTAGTTCTCTTTCAAAAGATCTGTTATTTCTCTGGTTAAATTTATTTCTAGGTACTTTATCTTCTTAGGGGCTGTAACAAATGGTATTGACTTGATGATTTCTTCCTTAATAATCTCGTTGTTGGAGTAAAGGAATCCTACTGATTTACTTATGTTTATCTTGTATCCTGAAACTTTGCTGAACTCCTTATGGATTCTTTAGGATTCTCTGCATATACAACCATATCATCTGTGAATAGGGAAGTTTTTATTTCTTCTTTGCCAATGCAGATGCCCTTTATTCCTTGGTCTTGTCTAATTGCTCTGGCTAGAACTTCTAGTACAATGTTGAATAGGAGAGGTAAGAGTGGGCATCCTTGTCTAGTTCCTGTTCTCAAGGGAAACTGTTTCAGTCTCTCTGCTTTCAGGATGACGTAGACAGTTGGCTTTGTGTAAATGGCCCTTATTTCAATGAGGAATTGGCCATCTATTCCTATTTTGTTGAGAGTTTTTCGTATGAATGTGTGTTGGACTTTTTCAAATGCCTTTTCTGCATCAATAGACAAGATAAGGTGGTTCTTGTCTTTTGTGATATTTATGTGGTTGATCACATGAATTGTTTTTCTGATGTTGAACCAGCCTTGCATCCCTGGTGTGAATCCAACTTGGTCATGATGGATTTGTTTTTGATATATTGTTGAATTCTACTGGCAAGAATTTTGCTGCAGATTTTTGCATCTAGATTCATGAGTGATATTGGTCTGTAATTCTCCTTTCTGTTTGAGTCTTTCCCTAGCTTTGGTATCACGGTTATGCTGGTTTCATAGAATGAATTTGGCAGTATTCCAGCCCTTTCCATACTGTGAAATAGTCTTAGTAGTATTGAAGACAATTTTTCTTGAAAAGCTTGTAAAATTCTGCAGTGAAGCCATCTGGGCCCAGGCTCTTTTTGGTTGGCAGTTTTTTGATGAATTTTTCAATCTCTTCCTTTGTGATGGGTTTATTAAGTTGTTCTCCTTCACCTTGTGATAATTTTGGTAAGTGATATGAATCTAAGAACTTGACCATTTTCTCTAGGTTTTCAAATTTGTTACAATACAGTCTTTCATAGTATTCTGTTATGATATTTTTGATTTCTGTTGGATCTGTTGTGACAGTTCTGCTCTCATTTCTTATTTGGGTTATTTATTTCTTGTTTTTCTTTAGTAAGTTTAGCCAGTGGTTTGTTGATTTTGTTGATATTTTCAAAAAACTAGCTTTTGATCTTTTCAGTTTTTTGGATTGTTCTTTTATTCTCTAATTAGTTTAGTTCTGCTCTAGTCTTTCTGATCTGTTTTCTTCTGGGGCCTGAGGGGTTCCTCTGTTGTTCTCTCTCTTGTTGTTCAAGCTGTACAGTCACTTCTTTGATTTGGTTTCTTTCTTCCTTCCAGCTGTGTGCATTTATGGAGATAAACTGCCCTGTGAGCACTGCTTTGGTTATATCCCATAGGTTCTTGTAGGAAGTGTTTTCATTCTTGCTGGAATCCGTAAATGTCTTTATTTCATCTTAGATTTCTTCTGTAACCCACGGTTTTTTGAGGAAGGTGTTGTTCAGTTTCCATGAGTTCCACTTTCTATCTATGATTTTTTCTGCTATTGATTTTGACTTTTATGGCTTTATGATCTGAGAAGATGCTTTGCATTAATTCAATGGAATGGATTTTGTTGAGAATTGCTTAATGTCTTAACACATGATCTATTCTGGAGAATGGTCCATGTGCACTGGAGAAGAAGGTGTAGTTGTCTGCTGATGGATATAAAGTTTTATATATGTCGATGAAGTCTAGTAGATTAATTGTGGCCATCGGGTCTTCTGTGTCATTATTGAGCTTTTTTCTAGACTACCTGTCCAATATTGAGATGGAGTGTGGAAATCTCCTACTATTATTGTGGATTCATCTATCTCTTTTTTGAGTGTAGTCAGTGTTTCTTTGACCTATCTAGGTGCTCTAACATTAGGTCCATAAATATTTAATATCGCTAAGTCCTGCTTGTGTAGTGAATCTTTCAGCAATGGTGTCCTTCCCTTGTCCATGATGGTGGATTTTACACTGAAATCTATTTTATCTGAGATTAGAATTGCCACACCTGCTATTCTTTTTTGTTGTTAGCTTGATATATATTCTTCCATCCTTTCATTTTCAGTTTATTCCTATCTTTAAGTCTAAGGTAAGTTTCTTGTAGGTGACATATAGATGAGTCACTCCTTTTGATCTAAGATGTCACTCGATGTCTACTGTGGCATTCAGTCCATTGACATTAAAGGTAATTATTGATAGATATGTGTTCAGTGCTGATATTGTGATGTTTCTTTTCGTGTTGATTTTTTTCTGTTGTTCTTATGAATCTGTTCTGCAACCTTCTTTGTGAGTTGATTTTCCACCTTTGTCAGGGTTGATTTCGTGACTGTTGGGGTTAATTCCGTGGCTGTTGAGACTCCTGTATTACAATTCTTGATACTATATGTTGCTTCTTTATTGTGCTTTACGGCTGCCCCATGATCCCGCTTACTAAACTATATGCAAATCCAATTGTAATTGTACCAGTCTTGTCAACTTCCTCTTCATCTGGAGGGACTATAATGACTGTAGTCAGCCAAGCCTCTGACTGTAGTATATCCCTCTTTTTTGTATGATGATATCATAGTTTACATGATATGATCGCTAGATCATTTCTTTCTCTCTTATAGCTTTGATTGTATTTGGAGCCTACCCTAACTAAGTAGGATTCTGGATAACGTGTCCTTCTAAAATACAAAGTTAATGGTTTTGTTCTTCCAAGCCAAGAGATTCTTTCAGTATTTCTTGTAGCTTTGGTTTGGTTTTTACAAAGTCTCTGAGTTTCTGTCTATCTGGAAATGTCTTAATTTCGTTTTCATATTTGAAAGATAGTTTTGCAGGATATATAATTCTTGGTTGGAAGTTCTTCTTCAAGGCATTGAACGTGTCATGCTACTGTCTCCATGGCAGCATCATTTCTGCTGAGAAATCTGGTGAAATCATACAGGATTTCCCTCTAAATGTTAGCTTTGCTTTGAGTCTTGCTGCCTTTAAGAGTTTCTGCTTGTTTCATTTTGTTAAGCTTGATTATAATATGCCTCAGATCTATTGAGATCTATATTGAGTGGTATTCGATGCATATCTTGGATATCTATATTCTCTTCTTTCACAATTTTTGGAAAGTTTTCTGTCAGCAGCTCAGCAGCAATATTCTCTGTGTTCTCAGGTGTCTCACCCTGTTCAGGAACTCCAATTAATCATACAGTCTTCTTCTTAATAAAGTCCCACATGCTTCTTAATGCTTTTTCATTTTGCTTCTTTCATTTTTCTGATTTCTGCTCATGGATGCTAGATTCAGTAGCTCTGTCTTCCAAATCAGAAATTCTCTTTTCCATTTGTTACTTTCTGTTTTCTTGGATTTGAATTGAAGTTTCTATGTCTTTGATTTTGTCCTTGATCTGTTGGATTTCCGAGTACTGATGTTCCATCAGATCGAACAATTTGCTTAATTTTTTGCTTTGCTCTGCTGCATTTTGTATAAGGTCTAGGAAGGCTCTCTATATAATCCTTGTGTATTCACTTTCTGATAGTTTCAGAAAAGTTTCTTCATCTGGGAAGTTCCGAGGTGGTTTCTTTTGGGGGCTTTCTGATGTCATGGGTGACTTCTGGGTTACCATCTTCTCCAACATTTATTGCTTTTTAGGCTTCATGTGGGTCATTAGAGGCTGGGAGAGATGCTGTGAAGATGGACCACAGTTGCTTCTCTAGGCTTTCTTAAAATGAGAAGTAAAAAGTATTTGACAGCTACTGAAGTCAGTGAGATTTTTGGTGTATACGTCCCTCTTCCCAGCTGGCAAAGTAAGCACCTCTTCACAGAACCCCAGATGTTATAAACTAGCTCAAAATACAGAAAAGCTACTTACCTACTGGCCTTTGCTGTCAGGCCCTATCTGTAAGTGATACTGTATAGAATTCTGCTTTTTTTTTGTTGGAAAAGCAGTCTCTTCTGGGTAGGCACTTCCTCCCAACCCAGGAATTAGGTCCAGCTGAGGCTTCTGTATGGATGGATCTTCCTCCCAGCAAAACAAGATGGTGTCCCACACAAGCTAGCCAGTTGGCCGGACCTAGGCTCCTGGTGGAAAGAGAGACCAGGAGTGCCGAAACGCCCAGAGCCCATAGCCTCTGCTGCTGGGCCCCAGCCCCAGGCAATACTGTCAAGACAAAGCCTTCCTGCTGGAAAAACACTCTCCTTCTGTCAGGTGCCACCTCTCAGCCTAGGAACTAAGTCAGGCTGGACCTCTGTCTTGGCTTCTCTGTTTCCCAGTGGATCTAAACGGAGTCCGACACAAGCACATCTGTACAGCTACCACATGGCAGAGGCAGAAAGATAGGCCAGAGGAGACAAGGTGTACATAGTTCAAAGCCAGGCTTTCAGAACCTGGCACTTAATGTTTGCCGGTCCCATCAGCAGTGCATCTGAGACCAGCAGCTAGTCAAGTCCCAGCTCTACCTACTGGCAAATACAGAGGAAAAATAAATTGAAATGGTGAGCTGCCTTCTGTCTGTGCAAACCTCTGCTCACCAAGAGTGGGGTCGGTGAAAGAGAGGAGATTTTTCTTTCAGTAGTATGAAGTCCAAATTAACAGCCCTATGCCACATCCCAGGGCTCACTAGGTGTCCAGAAGTCTCCATTTAATTGTCATTTCAGGTCTTGGTTTCTAGAGGGATTTAGGGAGACGTGTGTTTAGTCAGCCATCTTGACTCCACCAGCTGGCCTTTGCTTTCTTTTCCATCTTTTTAATGACCTTTTACTTTCTTCATCTACGATGACCTTGGTGTCATACCACACTGGTCTGGTCTTCAGTCACTAGTGTTCTGGGCATCAAATCTGTTTCTAAGATGGTCTCCAAATCCAGGTGGAATGCAATCAAGGTGATAATTTGATATTCTTGGATTTGCATTAATTTTCTTCAGCTTTAACTTGAACTTGCTTATAAATAACTGATGCTCTGTTCTGTAGTCAGCTGCTGGCTTTCTCTTGATTGATAATACGGAACTTTTCCTTTGTTTCTTTCCACAGATGCAGTCAATTTGATTCCTGCTCATGTTATCCAGAGGTTTATAGGTATAATCATTGTTTGTGTTGTTGAAAAATAAAATATTTCCCGTGCAAAATTCCATCACGCAATCTCCAGTGCTATTCCTATAACCAATGCCATATTATCCATTTATTGATCTCTCTCTTTCTAGCTTTCACATTCTAATCACTAGTAATTATTAACACATCTTGATTGCATGTTTGATCAATTTCAAACTGCAGCAGTTTGTAAAAATTTTAAGTTTCTTTATTTTTTACTTTAGTGATAAGTGTGGAATTTAAGTAATAGTTGTATTAGCTGGTTTTCTTTGTAAGACTATTAACCTATCATAGACAGCATTGTATTTCACGATGGATCATGAACTGTTCTTTTTGGAAATCAATGCAATACTTTTTCTCTTCAATATACTATTCCTGGCTTAGTAGAACACATGGGTGTTCTATTCCAAGTGGCCAGTGTCAGTCCGTTTTGTCTCACTAATACCTAGGCTACTGATTTTCAAGAATTTATTTTCATTTTTGGTAACTGCTAATTTTCCTCCACTCATACTTCATACATTCCTTTTTCCAATTATTAATGGACCACCTTTTTTCTTCTCCTTTTAAGCTGTGTCACATCAGGAAATGAAAGTCAAGGAGGCTTTAACCTATCCTCATCATTAAGGCTGACTATTTTGAGGGGGTAGCTCTTTCTTAGTCAGATTTTGAGCATTTGTGTGTCCTCCAACATGAGAGGCCTATGTCTGAACACTATATCAAGGAAATGTTCAGCTGTTATCCATAGGGCTCTCATTGGTTAATTTTTGGAATCACGTCACCAAGCCAGTCTTCCAGTTTATTTTAGTGTGACTGACCCCATGGGTATTTGAAATATCAGTGGCATAGCTTCTAGTATTATAGCAACAGTCAAGCCACCACAGTAGGACAAAGTGACGAAGCAGTGTGTTATTAAAATACATTGAACATACTGAATTTACATAGAAAACACTTTTATATATTTTAAGGAAAACTGAGCATGTTTTTTATTTTAATTGATTTACTTGAATTTAAATAAGTTTAAATTACTTCATATACCCTTGATAAATAATTGACAACATAATAACAGTATGTATTTCCACATAAAAGTCCTCACTGTTAAAGAAGTACTGGTCCTTAACATATATTTTTCTATCTTCTATTACATTGGTGAAAAACTTCACTTTGTATTTTGACTCAATTTAGAGTCAAAATTATCAAGCAACATCACTAGAACATGCTATAAAGTAACTTGTTTAAATTAGGCATTAGTCAATTCTTTAACAGAGTATAATTAAAAGAATGGTCCAGAAGTTACAAATCATGCTGGGATGGATACGCAAAATACGTACAAGGTTAAAACATTACCCAACAAGATATTCCCTGAACTATCTAGAGCTGACTTGAATCTTTCTAACTTAGAGTAAGGGGAGTCAAATAGATGTTTATATTGTCATGCTTTGTGACCAAACGAAAAACCAAACCCTTTGCCATTAAGTCAGGTCTGACTCACAGCAACCCTAGAGGTCAGAGTAGGACTGCTCTACAGAGTTGCCAAGAAGCACCTGGTAGATTTGAACTGCTGACCTTTCGATTAGCAGATGTAGCACTTAAACCACTACACCATAAGTGTTTCCATACTTTGTGACAGTAAGTGTAATTATAGAGAAGAAGAACTAACAGAAGCAACCAAACCCACTGCTGCCAAGTTGATTATGACTCAGAAACCATACAGACCTGGTTAGAACTGCTCCACAGTGTCCAAAGAGTTACTGATAGGTTTGAACTGCTGACCTTCTGGTTAGCAGCCATAGCACTTAGCCACCGTTCCACCATGAAGGACTGCAGCATATAATTTAAGTATCCATAGAAATACGATACTTAAAATTAAGTTTATTATGTAGATTTCAGAATATCTGTAGCTCACATGATCAATATTTATCTCAGAATTTGTTCTAATGGATACATCACTACAGTGAAAGACAAGAAGAAACCAGTAATACAAAAAAACAACAAGCAAAGAACATATTCTAAGTACAAAAGCCTTTAGGTGAGAACCCTTTTATTATGCTAAAGCCAGTCATATTTTAGTCAATTCCAGCTCATGGTGATCCCACATGTTGCACAATAGAGCTGAGCTCTATAGAATTTTCAAAGCTGTGATCTTTTAGATGCAGATTGCCAGATTTTTGTTCTGATGTGTCCTTGGGTGGGTCTGAATCACTAATCTTTTGGGTAATACTCAAATGTTTCATCATCTGTACTACTTTTACATTCCTTTTATCATGCTAGGAGAGAATACTTCTGTTTGTAATATCTCTTGGCATTACAAAATAAAAAGAAGTAAAGTAAAACTAGAAACTTATTCAACAATAACTAAGTATCTGCTAAGTGTCAAATTGGTCTAGTCTGGAATTTATAAGCAAGCTTGTGATATTTTCTCAGACTAAGTGTACATATTATTCAAGCAAATAGTCACCTGAGCATATTAGTATAAGTTAATAAAAGCAAAAAATGAAAAAAGCCACTGCTGTTAAATCAATTCCACTCACTAGCAACCCCATAGATCCGAGTAGAACTGTCCTGTAGAGTTTCCAAGGAACACCTAGTGGATTTGAACCCCTGAACTTTTTATTATTTTTCATGAAACTTTTCAATGTATGGTACATTTTTTCTTATTATAAAAGCAGTACTTGCAGGCCCAGTAAATAAAACCAAGGATTTTTTTTTTTTCCAGTCTCAGGAAAATTATCACAATTCATCCTCCATTACTACAAAAGTAATACTTACCAACCAAGTAAATAGAACTAAAGGAATTTGAACTTCAGGAAAATTAATGCTACTATAGATTCCTTATCATAATTAAAAGCAGTACTAACAGTTAAGAAACAGAAACAGCTGGCCTGGAAAGTTGCAGAACTGCTCATAGAGGTACACTGCATTACTGAGTATACATCAGAAATTACTGATTTTCTAAATGAAGAGCTTCTTTCAGTATTTCTTGCAGTTTTGATTTGGTTTTTGCAAAGCCTCTAAACTTCTGTTTATCTGAGAATGTCTTAATTGCACCATCATATTTGATAGATAATTTTGAAGAATATGCAATTCTTGTTTGGGAGTTTTTCTCCTTCAAGGCTTCATATGTGTCATTCCTCTACCTTCTCACCAACATGGTTTCTACTGAGGAGTCAGAGGAAAACCTATAGGACTTCTGTTTGTATGTTATTTTTGCTTTAAGCCTAGCTGCCTTTTAGAGCCTCTCTTTATGTTTCATTTCACTAAGTTTGATTATAATATGTCTTGGTTTCTTTCTCTTGGGGGTCTACATTTTGTGGCGTCTGATAAGCATCTTGAAAAATCTGTGTTCTCCTCTGTTACGATATCAGGGAAGATTTCTGTCAACAATTCGTCAACAATTCTCTTTGTATTTTCTGCTATCCCTCCCTATTCCCTCAGGAATTTCAATTATTCATACTTATTCCTCTTAGTAGAGTTCTTAACACTTCTTCATTTTTCTTTGATCTGATTTCTTCTCATAAATGCTGGCATCATTTGCTTTTTCTTCATTCTCACTAATTTTGCATTCCATTTCCTGAATCTTGCTCTTTTGACTTTTCACTGACTTGTCTAACTCTATAATTTTATTATTGATCTGCTGGATTTCAGATCATTGATGTTCCAGCAGTTCATATATCTTTCTTAATTCTTCATTTTGTTGTGCTAGTTTGTTTAATCTCTGGAAGGGTTCTATAAATAATTCTTTTGTATTCTACTCTGATAATTTCAGAAAGTCTTCTTCATTTTTGATGTTTTTTGATCCTTTATTTTGGGAATTTACTGCAGTCATGGCGATTTGCTTCTTTAAATGATATTGATTGTTGTCTTAGTGCCTTCAAAAACCTGTTCAGTTTCTATGGTATTAAACCAATGGGTGGTGAAGCTCTAAGAAGGAAGTGAGTAAGGTCACTTCTAGACTTGGCCTACAGCTGCCATTGCTTTCTTTTGGCACAGCTGACTTATGTACAGCTATGTACAGCTTATCTGATAATAGAGATGCTGTCAAGCCCCACCATGCTACTCAGTTTCGTGGCTGGCCACAGCTGGGTCCTCAGGAGTGGAAGGCCCCACCTCCTGGTTGATCAAGATGGGGACCTACTTTGCTGACTCTCTGGCATCATGCCAGTCATGATTATGGTGTAGCTGAAGGAAGGAAAGAGAGAAGGATACCTCCACACTTGAGCACCAGGACCACCACATTCTCTAGATGTACTTGTCTTGAAATCTGCTTTTCTGCTGACAGATGTTTTGGCCATCAGCAGCCAATAGCTTCCGGGACTTCAGGTGTGGCAGGTCCCTCTTTCTGGCTGACAAAAATGGTGCTTTATTTATGATGTCTCTTGGGGGACATCAGCACACATTATGACGTGCTTCAAAGAAGCGATGTGTTAAGGCACCACTACACTCAGAAGTCAGCTGCCACTATGTTCTCTGACTGTCTTAAAAACAGCTCTTCTGTTGGGAGAAGCACTGTCCAGACAGGCATTGTTGCTTAGCATGAGAGTTATCCCCAGCCAAGCCCTCAGGCATGGCTGACTCTGCCTCTCAGCTGACCAAGGTTGCTTCTCATCTAAGCTGCCTCTGCTGTACTGAATGAGTGGTATCTATCACTCACCTCAAAGAAGAGAGGGGGGAGGGGAACTGGCACCCTCAGTCGCCAGCCACTGCCAGGTTCTGTAGATGTAACTGTCTGAAGCACAGCATCTCTACTGCTGGATATACTATTTACTTAGGCACTGCAACTTAGTATAGCAGCCTGCCCCTGCCAGGCTCTTAGGCTCTGCTGTCCCAGCCCTAGTCTCCCAGTTAACAATGGGGGCATTCATATCTGTAGTCCTCTGTGCCAGCAGAAGTGGGACTAACAGTGATATTATCTCACCTCTGACAAAGATAGTTTCCCCCTTCCTGTCACCCAGTTCTTCCTGTCACCCAACACTACGCCTAATCTTGGGCCTCCCAGAATGTCCACACTGCTCTGTTCAGTTAGTTTCTAGGCCTTAGTTCTCAGAGAGAATTGAGGAGACATGTGACTAGTTCACCATCTTGGCCCCGCCTCCTCAATAAGGAATTTTTTGCATTCAACTGTTGAACCAAGGGTGGTCATTAATCAATTTCACTTTGTTTATCCTCTTACTAAAAAACAGAATCAAATGGTGACTGTGATAATTAGGTCAATGCAAATCAAATGGGATTCCAGTACGGGCTTTGCTTTGCTTACACTTCCAGTTTATAGCACTTAATTTATGGAGAGGCTTCATTTGGTTTGTTTCTGATTGATGGCTCAAAACCATGAGGATATGATTAGCAACTTAAATTAATAGAAACAAACACAGTTCCAATTATTTACTTTTAGATTATGAGGGTACTATCAAACCGGATCTCTAACTTCTTCACTGAGGTTTATGCCCTTATTACAGAAATAAGATTAAAAAAATTAACATTTTTTTGACTTCTGAATGAGGATGAATGAGGCCACAGTTCACTTCTGGCAATGTTGTGACACATACACAGTGTATGCATGGGCATTCTATGCCAGAACATTTTAGTATAATTTCATTATTTCCATGTTATATGTGTATGTACATTATTTACATGGCTGGGCTATTTGACAAATAATACAATAAATGTGCATTGTTTTATTTCTTGTTTGATCAACAAAATTATAAGCCTGAATTAGTGGGATTAACAATGTGATGTTTCACCTTGCTTTTTATTTACTGCTCTTATTATATTGCAGTGTAACATAACCTAGAATTTTTCAGTAGCGTCACAGATATTCTTGCTTCTGGCTAAACATACTTTGATTGATGCAGATGTTAAGGCTAATTTCATCTAAATTCTCTATGGATATTAGTAATTATCACAATAACTGGTGCCTGCAGTGGGTGTTAATTTTTTATATTGGAAAACTGATTTTTAATAACCACAGGGTAAAATTTCATTTGCCTTAAATAGACATGCTACAATTAATCTGAGAGCAAATTTAGGTATATAGATTCTCAGTGAGTACAATTTACAGTCAACTAACTCAATTGAAACCTTTAGCCGTCTTAAAATATACAATTTTCTGCCAAAGTGCTCTGAGATCTAGGAACACTGTAGCATGTATGCTTGTAACTTACTCTCATCATTATGTTCTTTCTATATTTTAGCCCAAATCATTCAGATTTAAAGCTAATATCTCTGTGTTGCAGATATTGCCAAAGTTTCAAGTCAGTCTCCTCACTCCACAAAGATGTAATGTTTGACTTGCTATTTAATTCTTATCTTAGAATTTTCTAGAAAAGTAGACCAGTAAAACATATAAACCAGTTAACCAGTTAGCATTTATTTGATTAAACCTCATGACGACCCTTGTGTGTTAGAGTAAAAATGTGATACATAGAGTTTTTAATGGCTGATTTTTACAAAAAGATAGGCAAGTCATTCTGCCAAAGTGCTTCTGGGTGGACATGAACTTCCAACAGATGAATAACTACACATATCACATAGAGAGAAATTTTCAGGAATTTGCTCATGTGATTGATCATGAGGGTTAGAAAGGCCAAAATCATTAGGTCACGAGACAGGCTAGATTCCTATAGACTTGTGTTCCAAATCTGCAGGTCAGTTAATGAATAAGAATAAGGAATTCTGGAAGAAGATCTTTACTCTGGAGGCAAAATTCTCCCTGGAGAAACCAGTTTTTGTTTTTTTTTCTTATGATCTTCTACTATTTTGATGATGCCTGCCTACATTCTGAAGGATAATCTGCTTTACTTAAGACCACTTGCTTTAAATTATAATCCCACACAGATGCTTCATAGCAATATCTAGCCTAGTGTTTGACTGAACAACTGGACTCCATAACCTGGTCACATCCACGTATAAAACTATCACACTTGCCAAAATGTTACTTTGAAAATTCTTAGTGATTTTAATATTTACACACATGAGCTTTTCAAAACTCAAGCTTTCAATTCTTTGACCTCAATTTATCTTTCATCATTTGCCTTTTATTCCACCCAAGCCACTCATTTCCAACATCACTTCGTCACTGATAAACGAAGGAGATCTCAGTTGAATTCTGAGAAAATGTACTTCAGGAGCAGCCACCAGCCCTCTGTCAGTGGAGGCGTTGGTGTTGCTATGATACAATCAGGTTTCATCAGAGCTTGCAGATTAGGAAGAAAGGCCCAGAGATCTAGTTCTGAAAATTAACCAAGGAAAATCAGACATTGAAAACCCTGTGGATGGCAAGGGTGTAACCTCCAAGTGGTCATGAGGATGATGAGATCTGAGTAGCTTATTGTTCTTTTGTATACGGGGTCACCGTAAGTTGGGGATCAAGATGAAAGCAGCTAAAAACAACAGTTCATCTAGTGGTTCTTAGTTTACTTAACTAGTAATTTTTAGCCTCCCTTACTAATATCACAACTCCAACAATCCCACTTCCCTGAAACCTAAAATTATTGATTCTACTAAGATTGAACTGTTAAAAAATTAAAAAATCTTTCATATACTAGTTTTTTTCATACTTAGTTTTGATTCCATTATTCATCATTTCCACCAGAGCTTTGCACACATCATATATAAATTCAAATCCTCTAGGAAGCAGCTGAGAAGGTGTTAGATAGTTGAAAGATTCATTGAATGAAATGCCTTTTAATTACAACACGAAAGGGAGGAACAGTGAATATGGAGAACTCATACATCGTAATGCAAGTCTCACACTAGTAAGTGTAAAAAGAGAAGCAAAATTAGAGAAAAAGATCTTCAAATGTCTGCTTCATGCAGAGAAATTTTTGACTACATAGAGTGGGTGGGTTTGAACCAGAGAATGGCAACCTCATACAAAACACTGTCAACTCTCTTGATTCTCTTTGGATTGTTTGTTCTGCCACATTGTCCTAGAAAAGTCTCAATCCTGATTAAATCCAATCCAATATCTACGCTGTCATTGACATGCCTGCTGCATTTGACACAATTGACTTTTTTCACTTGAATATTCTTTCTTTACTTGTTTTTAAGGAAAATACTCCTTTGATTTTTCTCCTTTGCCACTATTGCTACCTCTTAGTTTCTTTCACAAATATGCTTCTCCTCCCTAAATTTTGATATTGGAATACCCAAAGGCAACCTTCATATTTCATTTTTGCTGATATGCTTATTCACTCCTTGGTGATATCACATCAAATCATACCTACATCTCAAATACCAGCTACAGAAAGATGATTTCCAAATTTTCTTCATAAGCTATGTTCTTTAATTTTTACTCTAGGATCATAAATACACTTGATATATCTATAGGATATGTAATAAGCATTTCTTGTACACAGTATTTTATGTTAATTCACCAGTAAATTCTGTTATTTTTCTTAACATGTTTATTTCTCTGCTTTTCTCTTTGCCACTGTCTCTTCTAGCCTCAATTATTTTATATGACTCATATCTGATGTACATTTCCCTAATCTTGCTTCTTTAAGAATAAACTTCCCACTGATGCTGTGTTGTTGTTATGCATCATTGAGTTGATTTTGACTCATAGTGACAGTATAGGACACAGTAAAATTGTCCTGTAGGGTTTCCAAGGCTATGATCCTTACAGGAGCAAATTGCCAAATCTTTCCACCATTGAGCGGCTGGTGGGTTTGAACTGTCAACATTTCGATTAGCAGCCAGTTATAAACTTGTCATAATGTTAAACTAGTTTTCTAATTTGTCTGCCTATAACCTGTTGCCATGAGTTGGATCTGACTTGACAGCACTTGGCTTGGCTGGCTGCCTATAACCTTCCTAAGACTAGTTTTTATTTTCTAAGACTAGGGTTTCTATTTTTTCTGTATATAAAATACAAGGCCTTAAGAATTTATAATAATTATATATATATTGGAATAAATTATGAATTTAATAATAAATTTTCAAAAACAAATGTTCATTCAGTAAGGTAGCTGACCCTTATGCACTGTTTCATAGTTATTAGTTGCCATGTTAAAGAGCTAAGTATGTTTCTTTTCTAAGAAACTGTGAGAATACATGTAAACTTATATTACTTTTAATAAAAAAACTGAAATTTCTGTAATCTCACTCACATATTGTCATTCTTTTTTTTTTTTTTGCACTCTTCCACACATGCAATTTTTAAACAACTTTACTGGGGGAGAATTGACACATTCAATAAACATCCTGATTTAATAAGGCATGAAATATACATGCCCAAGAAATAGTCAATATGGTCAAGATAGTTAAATTTTTCCTATGCCACTTTGTAATTCATTTCCCCCGTGCCTTAGTCCTTTCAGTCCAAGACAGTTACATATCTACTCTTTAGGGCTACTTCTTAGCCCTATAGTCTGGTTTTTATTTGCCAGAGATTTGAAAAGTGGAATTATGCAATGCATACTATTTTTGTCAGCAAAATAGTAAATTTTGCTGTCCTTCATTCAGTATAATTCACTTGCTGTGTCATCAAAACCAAAAAGCATACTTGATGCCATAGAGTCAATTTCAATTTATAGCAATTCTAAATGCCAAATAAGAATGCTTCCATAGTGTTTCCAAGGAGGTGATGGTGGATTCAAACTACTGGTTGTCAGCAAAACTCTTAACCACTGGGCCACCAGGGCTCACTGATCATTTTAACTGTTGCATGGTATTTTGTTAAGCTGATAGTTTGTCTGTCCAGTAATTTGTTGGTGGATATGTGTTTGTTTTTTTTTGTTTCCTTTCAGCTATTGGAAATACAGTTGGTATAAACTATTGAATGATATGGTAGGTACCTGCTTTACTTTATTTATCTGTCTAGCTATTTGCCTGCCTATTTGTTCATTTATTTATTTATTTACTTACCGATCATTTCACTCATCCATTTATCCATCCATTCATCCATTTATTTATACATCCATTCATCCATTTATTTATCCATCCATTTATCCATTTATTTATCCATCTATTCATCCATCTATTCATTCATTCATCTTTCTGTTATATATTTATCTATTTATTTTTTTATTTATTATTGTGATAGTTTGAATCTTTATTCTGTGAGTTTTCTGCAGCCATGGTGGTCTGCTTCTTTAAGTGGTTAGATATTGATTGTTGTCTTCTTGCCATCCGGAAGGTGTTCAGTTTCTCCAGTGTTACACCAATGGGTGCTGTGGCATAGGTCTAAAAAGGGAGTGAGTTAAGAGATGACTTGATTTGATTGTTAGCCACTACTGCATTCTTTAGGTACAGCTGACTTATGTATAGCTTTTCTGGCAGTATAGATTTTGTCAAGCCCCATTGTGATGCTAGCCTTGAAGTATGGTGTGACCTGGGACCTCAGGGATGGTGGGCCCTGCCTCCTGGCTGATAATGGTGGTGAGCTACTTGTCCAGAAAGGCACTGTTGCTCAGCTTGAGAATTAGCCTCAGCTAAGCCCTCAGATGAGGCTGATTCCACTTCTCAACCAACCAAGATGGTGTCCTGCACCAGTCCCCTGTTACTGTGAGTCAGAAAAATCTATGGTGCTTCTGAGGGAAGAAAGGGGAGATGGGCATCAACACTCTCAGTTGCTCACCACCTCTGGGTTCTCCAAATGCAGCTGTCCCAAGCACCGTCTGTCGGCTATGGGGTACACTGTTTACTTAGGCACTGAAGATTAGCAAAGTAACCAGGCTTTGCCAGGATTATAGTCTCAGCAGACCCAGTTCCAGCCTCCTGGCCAACAAAGAAGACATCCATACCTCTAATCCCCCCATATGCCACACCAGCAGAAACAGTACTCACTGTACCACTGTCTTGCCATGGACAAGGTATTTTCCCCCTTGTGTTGTCTAATCTCATGACCCTATGCCTGATCTTGGAGATCCCAGAATGTCCACAATGCTCCTTTCAATTTTTATTCTAGGCCTTAGTTCTCAGAAGGAATCAAGGAGATGTGTGTCTAGTCTTACATCTCGGCCCCGCCAGTCTGCTTAGCTTTTTAAGACATGGTTAGACCATTTTGTAAAATGTTGCTATTAGTTGCCATCAAGTCAGTTCCAACTCAAAGCAACTCTATAAACAAGAGAACAAAACACTACCTGGTCTCGGACCATGTCCACAATCATTTTTATGCTGAAGCCTATTGTTGCAACAATTGTGTCAGTCCATCTGATCAAGGGTCTTCCTCTTTTTCACTGACTCTCCACTCTACCAAACATGATGTCCTTCTCTAGGGACTGATCTTTCCTGACAACATGTCCAAAGTATGTAAGATGTAGTCTTGCCATCTTTGTTTCCAAGGAGCACTCTGGTTGTACTTCTTCCAGAACAGATCTGTTGGTTCTTTTGGTAGTCCATTGTACATTGAACATTCATCTCCAATGCTGCAATTCAAAGGTATAAATTCTTCTGCCTTCTTTGTTCATAGTTAAGCTTTCACATGTGTATGATGTGATTGAAAATACCGTGGCTTAGCTCAGGCACATTTTAGTCTTCAAGGTGACATCCTTACTTTTGAATACTTTAAAGAAGTCGTTTGCAGAATATTTCAACCTTAACAACATGGATGAAGGAAGGCCTCTGAGATGTTTATTTGCTGATGTGCCATGACTGAAAATGAGAAGAAACAGCTGAAAACATCTACTAATAATCGGGACATAGAATGTATGAAGTATGAATCTAGGAAAACTGGAAATTGTCAAAAATGAAATGGAATGCGTAAACATTGCCATCCTAGGCATCAGTGAGCTAAAATGGACCTGTTTTGGCCATTTTGAACCCAAAAATCATATAGCCTACTATACTGAGAACAAAAACTTGAAGAGGAACAGTGTTGCGCTCATCATCAAAAAGAACATTTCAAGATCTGTCCTGAAGTACAATGCTGTTAGCGATAGAATAACATCCATACACCTACAAGGAAGGGTAGTTAATATGGCTATTCAAATTTACGCACCAATAACTAAGGCCAAAGATGAAGAGGTTGAAGGTTTGTACTAGCTTCTGCAGTCTGAAATCGATAGAACATGCAATCAGGATGCATTGATAATTATTTGTGATTGGAATGTGAAAGTTGGAAACAAAGAAGAAGGATCAGTAGTGGGAAAATACACCCTTGGTGATAAAAATAATGCCAGAGATCGCATGATAGATTTTTGCAAGACTAACGACTTTTTCATTGCAAATACCCTTTTTATCCAACACAAACAGTGACTGTACACATGGGCCTTGACAGATTAAATACACAGGAACCAAATCAACTACATTTGTGGAAGCAGACAATGGAAAATCTGTGTACCAGCAGTCAGAACAAGACCAGATACTGACTGTGGCATAGATCATCAATTGCTCATATGCAAATTCAAATTGAAACTGAAGAAAATTAGAACAAGTTCACAACAGACAAAGTATGACCTTGCATATATCCCTCCTGAGTTTGAAGACTATCTCAAGAACAGATTTGATGTGTTGGTCACTAACAACTGAAGACCAGACGAATTGTGGAATGACATCAAAGATATCATCCATGAAGAGAGAAAGAGGTTATTAAAAAGATAGGAAGGAAAGAAAAGGACACCTGGGAAGTCAGAAGCGACTCTGAAACTTGTTGTCAAATGTCGAGCATCTAAAGCAAAAGGAAGGAATGGCAAAGTAAAAGACCTAAACAGAAGATTTCAGAGAGCAGCTCGAGAATACAAAAGAAAGTACTGTAATGAAATATGCAAATCTGGAAATGGAAAACCAGAAGAGAAGAACACATTCTGCATTTCTAAAGCTGAAAGAACTAAAGAAAAATTAAAGCCTCAAGTTGCAGTAGTGAAGGACTCTATAGGGGAGCAAATAAGCGACTCAGGGAGCATTAAAAGTAGATGGAAGGAATACACACTGGTCGATGTTCAGCCCTTTGAAGAGATAGCATGTGATCAGGAACTGATGGTACTGAAGAAAGTCAAAGCTGCTTTGAAGGCATTGGTGAAAAACAAGGCTCCAGGAATTGAAGGAATATCAACTGAGATGTTTCAACAAACAGATGCAGTGCTGAAAGTATTCACTCATCTATGCCAAGAAATTTGGAGGGCAGCTACCTGACCGCCTGACTGGAAGAGATCCATATTTATGCCTATTCCAAAGAAAGGTGATCCAACAGAATGTGGAAATTATCTAAAATAGTCACATGATTTTACATCCCTAAGAAGGATGTATAAAAGTTCTAGTTTCCCCACACCCTTACTAATCCTTTATATGACGTTGTCTATTCTTTACTAATAATTGTATAGTGGTGTCTCATGATAATTTTACTTGGCATCCCTCTAATGACTAATGCTATTGAAAATTCTCAAGGTGCTTAACTTGCCATCAATGCTTCTTCATTGGTGAAGTGTCCATTCAAATATTTTGATTGTTTTTAGTTGGATTGATTTCTCATTATTAAGTTTAAAAAATATATATTCTGGCATAGAAATTTTATGCGTTTTATATTTTCTTCTTCCACTTTTTTTAGATTGTCTATGTGTTCTCCTAGTGGTGTGTTTTCAAAAGCAGAATGTTTTAATTTTGAGCAAGTCTAATTTATAAATTTGTTCTTATATGAATTATGCTATTCATGTCATAACTAAGACATTTTTGACCCTAATTCATAAAGATTTTTTTTGCGGGGGTCAAGGAGCTTTATAATTGAAAGTTTTATATTTAGGCTTAAGTGATCAATCATAAGTTTATTTTTGTATATGCTATGAAGTATACATAGGTCAATTCTACTTTTTTCTTATGGACAGCTAGTTTATCCAGTACCATCTATTAAATGACTGTTTTCTCCACTGTGTTGCCTTTTTATCTTTGTAAAAAAAAAAAAAAAAAAAAAAAAAAACTAGTTGTCCATAAACTTGTGAGTCTATTTGGAGACTGTCTTGACATCCATGTAGCACTGTATCTTCATGATTACTGTGCTTTTATAGATCTTGAAATAAATACTCTTGTTGTTATGTCAAGTCCATTGCAACTGGTAGTAACTCTGTACAACAAAATAAAATACAATTGTTGCTATGTTTGAGCCCATTGTTAGACCACTGGGTCAATCTATCTCATTCAAATTTGTTTTATTCCCCAAGGGCTTTTGTTGTTGTTGTTGTTGACATTTTTTGTCCTTTTTATTTCTTTCAGAATTTTCAAATCAGCTTGTCAGTTTCTAGAAGAAAGGCTGATAGGATTTTGAAAGCTATTCCATTGGATTAAAGTTTATTTTTGGAAGAGCTTATATGTGGACAATATTGAGTCTACTTATCTAGAATAAAGTATTTTTTTTTTGGATCTTCCTTAAGTTGTTGCCATGTTGTATAATTTTCTGTGTATGACTCTTATATACTCTTTATTGGATGTATTACTATGTATTTCACATATTTGATGTAATATGAATGATATTTTTAAAATTTCATTTCTGTTTGTTGACAGTATATACCAACAATTGATTTTGCATCTTGCAAGGCTGGCAAAACTTGCTCTTATTTTCTAGATAATTGATACATACATATGTGTATATATCATATATATTTGTATACGATATTAGGAAAGAAAGTAAAATGCATTCTGACTTATAGAAACTCTACAAAACAGAGTAGAACTGACCAATAAGGTTTCCAAGGAGTGTCTGAAATTCAAACCACTAATCTTTGGTTAGTAGTCATAGCTCTTAATCACTATGCTACTAGGGTTTCCATAGATGATACCAACTAACTAAACCAACCCACTGCCATCAAGTTAATTGCAACTCACAGTGACCATGCATACATGCATTTACATATAAATATATGTATGTGCATTTGGTGCTCTAATTTTTCTTGGTTACTTCTTTAATGGTATTACACAAATTTTGATATGCTATATTCATTTTCAATCATTTCAAGATACTTTCTTATTTCCTATTTGATTTCTTCTTTTAACACCAGCTAAACGAGTTGTCACTCAGTCAGTTCTTACTCGTGGTGAACCTGTGTGCATCAGAACAGAAATCATACAGTTTTTTATATGGCTGATTTGTGGGGAATACATCACCAGGCCTTTCTACGAGATACCGCTGAATAAACTCAATTCTTCAAACTTTTGGTTAGCACCCAAGAGTGTTAACCATTTCCACCACCCAGAGATTCTTCTTTGATACACATTATTTAGGAGTTGGACAATTAGTTTGCAATATTTGGGGTTTTCTATATATAAGTTATTGATTTCTAATTATATTCTATTGTTGTCAGAGAACATACTTTGACCTGAATCATTTTATAATACTGAGACTTGTTTTATGGCTCAGAATATGGTACAGTGTCATGGATATTTTGGGCACATTTTAAAAGAATGTGTATTCTGCTCTTCTTTGGCAAAGTGTCTTGAAAATATTAATTAAATCAAGCTGATTTACCATAAATTCAAGTTTCTGTCTGCCTGATGATTTTCTGGCTCCTTTCTTATTGTGAAGTATTGAAATATCTGACTGATTGTGAACCAGTTTTTTCCTCCAGCTCTGTTAGTTTTTCATTAATTTATTTTGATATCTCTAATTAGTTACATGCATGTCTAGGATTGCTAAGTCCTCTTGAAACACTAGCTTCTTTATCATTACTAAAGGATCTTTATTACTATTGGACATACTTTGTTCTGAAATCTAATTTAATACTAATATATTACCTCCAGATTTCTTTTGGTAGTGTTATTGTTGTTAGGTGCCGTTGAGTCAATTCCAGTTCATGGAAACCCTATGAATGACAGAACAAAATACTGGTCTTGTACCATGCCCACAACCATTTTTATGGTTAAATCTATTTCTGTAGCCACTGTATCAATCCATCTTGTAGAGGGTCTTCCTTTTTCTTTGTTGCCCTCCACTCTACCAAGCATGATGTCCTTCTCCAGCTACTGATCCTTCCTGACAACATGTCCAATATATGGAAGATGCAGTCTTGCAATCTTTGGTTTCAAGGAACACTACGGAAGTACTTCTTCTAGAAAAGATCTGGTAGTTCTGTAGGTGGTCCATGGTATGTTCAACGTTATTCTCCAATATCGCAATTCAAAAGCATCAGTTCTTCTGTCTTATTTGTTCATTGGTGGCTTTCACATGCATATGAAGCAATTAAAAATATCACGGCTTGGGTCAGGCGCATCTTAGTCTTCCAAGTGAAATCTTTACTTTTCAATACTTTAACAAGGTCCTTGGCAGCAGATTTTCCCCAAACAATGTGTCTTTTGATTTCTTGACTGCTGCTTCCACAGGTGTTGATAGTGGACCCAAGTAAAATTAGGTCCTTGACAACCTCAATCCTTTCTACATTTATGATAATGTTGCTTACTGGTCCAGTTGTGAGGATTTTGTTTTCTTTTTGTTGAGGTGCAATCCATACTAAAGTCTGTGGTTCATGATCTTCATCAGTAAGTGTTTCAAATCTTCTTCACTTCCAGCAAGTAAGGTGGTGTCGTCTGCATAATTCAAATTGTTAATGAGTGATCTTCCAAACCCGATGCCTTGTTCTTCTCTGTATAATCCAGCTTCTTGGATTATTTGCTCAGCAAAAAGTTTGACAAGGTGTGGTGAAAGGATACAACCCTGATGCACACCTTCCCTGACTTAAAACCATGCAGTGCCCCCTTGTTCTGATCACATGACTGCTTCTTGGTCCATATACAGATTCCTTGAGAGCACATTTAGGTGTTCTGGAATTCTCATTCTCTCAAATGTTAGCCATAATTATGATCCACAGCTGAATGCTTTTCCGTAGTCAGTGCAACACAGGTAAATATCTTTCTGGTTTTCTCTGTTTTCAGCCAAAACCCACCTGACATCAGCAATGATATCTCTGGGTCCACATCCTATTCTGAATCCAGCTTGAATTTCTGGCAGTTTCTTGTCAATATACTTTTGTAGTCACTTTGATCTTGAGCAAAATTTTACTTACATGTAATGTTAATGATATTGTTTGATAATTTCCACATTTAGATGGATTGCCTTTCTCTGGAATGGGCATAAATATGGATCTCTTCTAGTCAGTTGGCCAGGTGGCTGTCCTCCAAATTTTTTGGCATAGGCAAGTGAGCACTTCCAGCACTGCATCTGTTGAAATATCTCACTTTGATATTCTATCAACTCCTGGAGGCTTGTTTGTTGCCAGTGCCATCAGTGAGCAGTCCCCTGTCATCTGTCAGTGGAGGCTTGTGTATTGCTGTGATGCAGGAAGCAATGCCACTGGTATTTAGGTGCCAGCAGAGTCACCCACGGTAGACCAATTACAGTTGAGCTTCCAGACTAAGAAGAAAGACCAATTAGCCAAGAAAAACCTTATAAATAGCAGCAGAACATTGTCAGATATGGGGCTGGAAAGTGAGCCCCCCAGGTTGGAAGGCACTTGGAAGACAACTGAGAAAGAATTACCCCCTCAAAGTAGAGAGAACCTTAATGACATGGATGCAGTAAGGCCTTTGGAATCTTGTTTGCTAATGTGGGACTACTCAAAATGAAAAGAAACAGCTGCAAACATCCATTAATAATTGGGACATGGAATTTAAGAAGTATGAATCTAGGAAAACTGGAAATTGTCCAAAATGAAATGGAACGCACAAACATCAATATCCTAGGCATTAGTGAAGTGAAATGGACAAGTTTGGGCATTTCCAATCCGACAGTCATGTGGTCTACTGAGCTGGGAACAAAAACTTGAAGAGGAACTGTGTTGAGGTCATTATGAAAAAGAACATTGCAAGATCTGTCCTGAAGTTCAATGCTATCAGTGGTGGGATAATACCCATACACCTACAAAGAAGGTCAGTTAATACGACTATTATTAAAATTTTCACACCAACCACTAAAGTCAAAGATGAGACTGAAGATTTTCCCCAGCTTCTGCAGTCTGACATTGACTGACAATGTAATCAGGATGCATGATAATTACTGGTGACTGGAATGCAAAAGTTGGACACAAAGAAGAATTGGTAGTTGGAAAATACAGCCTTGGTAATAGAAATAATGCCAGAGATTGCATGATAGAATTTTTCAAAACTAGTGCCTTCTTCATTACAAATGCTGTTTTTAACTAATACAAATGGCAACTGTACACGTGGACCACACCAGATGGAATACACAGGAACCAAATTGATTATATCTGTGGATAAAGGTGATAGAAAAGCTTCATATCAGCAGTCAGAACAAGACCAGGTACTGACTGTGGCACAGATCAGTTGCTCATATTCAAATTCAAACAAACTGAAGAAAATCAGAACAACTCCACAATAACCAAAGTATGACCTTGAGGTTTTGCCTCCTGAATTTAAAGACCATCTCAAGAACAGATTTGATGTGTCAATCAATAATGACAGAAGACGAGACAAACTGTGGAATGACGTCACTGACATCATCCATGAAGAGAGCAGAGGTCACTAAAAAGACAGGAAAGAAAGAAAAGACCAAACTGGATGCCAGCAGAGACTCTGAAACTCGCTTTCAAATGTCGAGCAGCTAAAGCAAAAGGAAGGAATGTGACACAAAAGACCTAAACAGATTTCAAAGAGCAGCTGGAGAAGACAAAATAAAGTATTATAATGACATGAGCAAAGAACTGGAAAGGGAAAACCGGAAGATACAAACACGTTCTGTGTTTCTCAAGCTGAAAGAACTGAAGAAAATATTCAAGCCTTGAGTTGCAATAGTGAAGGATTCTACACATAAACTATTAAATGACTCAGACAGCGTTGAAAGAAGATGGAAGGAATACTCAGCACTGTTGTACCAGATAGAGCTGGTTGATCTTCAGCCATTTGAAGAGGTAGCATTTGACCTGGAATTGACAGCCCTGGAGGAAGAAGTTGAAGCTGCACTGAAGCATTGCTAGTGTTCGTGTGGTATATATTTCCTCATCATTTTAATTTCAATCTATGTTTTTATTTTTTTTAATTTAAAATGTGTTTCCTATCAGTAGCCTATAGATGAGCATTGCTTTTTTGTACATTTGTCAGTTTCTGTTACTTGATGTGTTTAGGCCACATACTTATTATATGATCAATATAATTATGTTTAATACATCATCTTTCTATGTCATCCATTTCTCTCAAATGTTTTTTGTTCATTTTTACTTTTTTTTCTGCTCTCAGTAACCTGCTGACTACACAAAAAAGATCATCTGCATTTCTCTGAAATGTTTTCTGTGTTCCAGTTTCTCCTCTCTGTTACTGTATCGGGCAAACTCTTTTTGCCTTAATGACTGCCAGTGTCTTAGCTCTGCTTCCTCAGATAAAAAGACTGCAAGATTTGATCTCGGTTTTCTCTTTCTGCCCTGCAGCCTCAAAAGGCTCTTAGAAGGTATAGCTGGTGAATTCAAACTTCTGACCTTTGGCTTAGCAGCCCAACTCTTAAGCACTGTGCCACCAGGGTTACCTCTCAAGGAAGTAGCAGCTGGGTCAATTTGAAGGTTCATCTTGTTTGTTTCCTGTTTCTCATGGATCAGTGACCTTCACTGCCTAACAGCTTGTATTCTGAAAATTATTATTTTATATATATTTTTGTGGTTTTTATTGATTGACTGATTTGGCTAGCTTAGGTTGGAAACTCAGTCTGTTCTCTGTTACTACATCTTGGCTGGATGGTGAGTTGATCCAAATAATTAACAGACATTTACTTGCACCCAATATCCCTCTTCAATCCATGCGCAGATGCTATTACTATCTGCAAAAGTAGCTTTGGAAAGAGGACAGGTCATAAAAAGAGACAAAAGGTGTGTAATGTTACCTACTGAACCCAAATAATGATTTTGTTTAACGATTTGTTTTCAAACACTGATTCAATCTCTATTTTAAGATTGCAGTCTTTTCCCCAAATATCAAAATACATCTCAAGCTTAAGGTTTAATCAATAATTTAAAAATAATCGTCATGTATTATTATAAGACGATATACATATCGTCGTCTTCTTTTTTTTTTAAAAAAAAAGAAGAGGTGTGTCTATTGTTTGTGGTTAAGCTCCTGACCTTCAAAATTGGAATCCTTGCTTAGAGACTGAGCAAGGTAGTCCATCATTCTACATTCGCTTTTCTTGTAATTGTGCCTCTTCCTAAGGTTGCTGTGAGTTTTAGGTCAGTAAATACACCACAGAGAACAGACTGTATATTATACTTATTCTTATAAAATAATTGAAAAGAAATCTAACTGATAGATAAAAATGTATTTATTTTTATGATGTTTTAAATATATTTTCTTAAACTGCATAAGAATAAGCACAGTAGGACAAATAATTTGTTCAGTCTATAGCTCCATCTGTCTATGCAGCACCAAGACTCATTTTTATAAGAGCCATCCATAATACTTGCTCTGTATGAGGTAATGTCCTTCATGACAGCTGGCTTCAATTGCCCCCATTCAAAATGGTGTTTTTGCCCAATTTTCCTTGTTTCTTGTGACTGTATGGAGCTGATCACAGCAGGCTTGCAAATAAGAAACAAAATTTCTCTCTTCTTGGTCCATTACATATAAAATTGGAATGTTAAAATGCTCTTTGAAGTCACTTGGACTAGCCCAAATGATGATGGCTTTAAGTTTTCCCGGAATTTTTCACACTACATCTACTTCAAAATGAAGAAATGATTCATAACGTTCCCACTCAAGGAAGAAACAAATATGTCACTAATGAGTATTTTCTTTAATGGAGTGGTCCTACTATCATTAAACAGGGCTTATTATTCCCTCATAGAATTACCTTAAATACATGTTTTACAGATTCATAAAGGATAGTAATAAATTAAGCATCTATAAAAACATACAGTTAGATTTCTTAATGCAACAAGATCAACTACAATAAATCAGCACATCAGTGGTTTTCAACTGTGGGTAAAGATTCAGTGGGTGTATATAATTACTAAGATTAGATAATGTTAATAACAATATCTGAGACTAATACTGAGCAGTTGAAGTTTTATTGTTACGTTGTGAGTGAAGACTAGGAATTTTGTGAGCACCATAGTAAGCTAGTATGTAATAAATATTATGATACCAGTAGTAGTTGCTATTGAGATGATTTTGACTCATGGCAACCCCAGGTGTGTCAGAGTAGAACTGATCCATAGGATCTTCACGGCTGAGAGCTTTGAGAAGTAGATTGCCAGGGCTTTCTTCCGAGATACCTCTGGATGATTGCAAATTGCCAGCTTTTCAGTTAGCAAACAAGTGCTAACCTATGTCTACCACCCATGGGACCACAGATGCTAGAAAATCAACAGTTTTCATTTTGAAGGACATTTTATAAAAATAACAAAAGTAGTGTGTGTTTTCTAACAGATGTTTTTATTTTATGTACCTATTTAAATAGGTAAGTTTGTGCACATTTGTGTGTGGTCTTTTCAAGTTAACACGTATTTTCATTAATTTGTAAACAGAAACAAAGTCGAGGATGTATTTAATAGTTTGCCATCTTTCTTTTATTTTGCATTAGTGAAGAAAGAACGATCATTTCAGGTTTTCCAGTCAGATTGAAACCATTTCTGTGGGGATTAAAAAACAAGTACAAATATCTTAGAAATTACTCTGGAGATTATTTTAGAACCTATCAAGGTGAACTCCATTTTTATCATCTGGGAAGGAAGTTTTAAAACGAAAATAGAAGAAATAATTACAGCATTTACATCAGAATTGTAACTAGTACTGCACAATTGATTAGTGAAGATTAAGAAAAGAGCAGATTCAAAGATGTATCTATGTTATGTTTATTAATAATCTGTTACCCATTTGGGTCTATGCCATTGAGCAGTCAAGCCAATGAAACATGCTCCAAGGTAGGAAGAGGAGGAAGTTTTGTAGTTGTTGTTGTTGTTAGGTGCCATCAAGCAGGTCCCGAGTCATAGCAACCCTATGCACAACAGAACAAAACACTGCCTGCTCTTGTGCAATGTCCACAATGATTTTTATGCTCAAGCTCATCGTTGTAGCCACTGTGACAATCCATCTCGTTGAGGGTCTTCCTCTTTTTTGCTGACCCTCCACTCTACCAAGCATGATCTCCTTCTCCAGGGACTGATCCCTCCTGACAACATGTCCAAAGTGTGTAAGATGCAGTCTTGCCATCTTTGCTTCCAAGGAGCACTCTGGTTGTGCTCCTTCCAGAACAGATCTGTTTGTTACTTTTGGCAGTCCACATACATTCAGCATTCTTTTCCAACACCACAATTTTGTTAGGAGGTATGATACCAGCGAAGACTCAACAGTAATGCAGGCTGTTCTCCACAGAGTCTGAAAAGACAATTTTTACATCAGAGTTTATATATCATTTTTGGCAAGGATTATGTCATGATTTTAAGTACTTAGCTCACACATAATTTTACACATCACAAAATAGCCACAAGAAACTCTTTACTAAAGTAGGTATGTCAGAGACCTGGACTCCAATCTGCATGCTTATAACAGGCAAAGACAAAATTTGTATAAAAATTCCTTGGCCAGTGGAACTAGCCTGTCAAGTCCACTCTGACTAAGGAGCAAGAAAGAAAGTTGTAGATACAAAAAATGCCAGGCAAAACATGAGAAAAAGAGGTGTGTAGCTTAAGAACTCTACTAAAAGAACTCTATTAAAACCCTGATGAGTTCCCTAGGAACATAGCTCCTAGACATGCCGGTGGCCCCAACCGGAAACCAGTACTGAGATCAACTCTTCAGACAAGAACAGACTGACTCGGGGACACGGTGTGACCACATGGTGTGTGTACTTTATGGTTTTGTACATTTATAGGAGACTGTCCTATTGGTTTCTATCTAGATAAGAGAGAAGAGGGTGGAGAGGAAGGGACAGATTCTCATTAAGAGGATTCTACTATAGCAAAAAACTTCTTTTTTTTTCCATAGTCTCTTCTTATGGCACTTTTTGCTTGCTATTTAATGCCACTCTAAGTAAAGAAAAATAAAAGTTAATCATGAGTATGGAAAAAAAAAAAGAGGATACTACAAGTACAGAGTGAAAAGGAGGACTGTGCTGTCCTTGGGTGGGGACAGCAGATGGAGCTGCAGGTAGACAGACATGCAAAATTGATTTGGATTGTATACTTTCACTTAATCACAATTTAAAAAAAAGGTCTAGCTGTCTTCCCAGCTGATGGCCATTTCTCTAGAGAGCAAAGAAGAGGAGAGAGGCCCAGGCTACAGGAGCTGAGAGGGCTCTGTACTCCTTTAGAAAGAGGCCACTGCAGAGACTAGAAGCTGGTGCAGTAAAAACCACTTACCGATTATTGTGGATATCATTATGACATTAGTTATGTCAAGCTCCCATTTACCCATTTGGAAAAGGAAAAAAAAAAAAAGTGTTGCAAAGCATTAAGGTCACATTTTTATTATTTAATTTCGTGATATCAAGTTATTTCATAAAATCATTATTTCTGAAAAAATATTTTCAAACTTCTAAGAGAATGGCTAAATGACAAATAATTATCTACTGTACAATTTGAATTCAGCTTTATAACTAATGCTAACTATATTCATATCGGTTAGACAGCCAAAAAACAGTCTTAAATAGGATACTGAAGTGGGTAAGGGAAGCTGGTCTAGTGCACCAGCTTGTCTTCAATTTCATATTCCAGTACTGAAACTGTAATTAGTATAAAGTAAGCTGGAGGGATTGTCTTGCCTGCATAATGCAGAGTGCATCCTAGGATTTGTTACATCAATTACTTTTAGAGACCAGATCAGTAAGTTAAATGGCTCAAGTGGTCTGATGCAAGACAGAGTGGGAAAGGTGGTCGTTTGCTGAATTAGACTGAGTGCCTTGTCTTAAATGAGTTTATTATTTTCTAATCACTGTAGTGTGCAGCAGAGCCCTGGTGACACGGTGGCTAAGTACTTGGTTGTTAACTCAAAGGTAGGCAGTTCAAACCCACTAGCTGCTCACTCATTAAGAGAAAGATGGGTTTGTCTGCTTCTGTAAAGATGTATAGCCTTAGAAACCATGTGGGTTACTTCTTGTCTGTACTACAGGGCCCTTGTGGGTTAGAATTGAGTTGAAGGCAATGCATTTGGTTTGGTTTCGAATGGTATCTAAAAATTCTGCGGCACCATGTAGTTTGCAAGCTGTCAGTGTTTGCCTACTGAATCACTTTGAGACATGAGTATGTACATGAGCTACTAAAACAAAAGAGATCTACAACTGAGCTTCGGGTGATAAGAGCCTCTAGAACTGTCTCCTGTGAATGGCATAAATACAGCAACTTGGTCTTTTAAGCATCCCCAATTGATTTCATCAAAAGCCATGACTTTAAATATCTATTATTTTCAAGATCTACACTTAGTTAAATCTGAAAAGTTTATTTTGTATTTAACATATCTGTTTTAGTCAGCTAGGGCTGCTCTAACAGAAATACCGCAGAGTGGATGGCTATAACAAAGGAAGGTTTATTCTTAGACAGCCCGGTAGGCTGCAAGTCCATATTCAGGGTGTCCACTCCAGTGGAAGCCTTTCCCCCTTGTTGGCTCTTCAGGAAAGTCTGGTATTGCAACAGTCTTTGTCCAGGGAGCATCTTGGCACAGGAACCTCAGGTCTCAAGGATGTGCTCTTCTCCTGGTATTACTTCCTTGATGGTGTGATGTTCCCAGTTCTCTGCCTGCTTCCCTTTCCTTTTCACCTCTTGCAGGATGAAAAGATTAAGGGTGGGGCAAGCCATGCTCCAGGGAAGCTCCCTTTACAGTGGAGCAGCGAGGTGATCTTATAAAGCGATTTATAGTCCCACCCTAATCCTGTAACACACAGCATAGGAAAACCACAGAACAGAGGACAGTCACAAGATACTGGGAATCACGGCCCAGCCATGTGGCTACACATATTTTTGGGGGGACACAATTCAATCCATGACAATATCCAAACACGAGCCCTTGGTTTCTACATCCTAGTAGTCCCCAAAACTGCTTTTCTCCAGTCTTTCCCATCTCAGTCACTGGAAAATTTATTCTTCCAATTACTCAGTCTGCAAACCTTAAAATCACCTGTGTTAGTTCTTTCACGTCTATATCCAATCCATCTGCGAATTTGTCAGCTGTCTCTTCAGAATAAGCCATTAAGTTTTCTATTTTACCAGCTCTGCTGCTGGCTGACATCCTGCTCCAAACTACCCAGATAGTTTGGGATGTACGGTTACCTGTTTATTACAATCATCTCTTTATCAGCAATCCCCCTACTTCTACTTCATCCCCTTCCGGTCTATTTTACACATAGTAGCCAAAAATAACCTTTTAAAATCTAAGTCAGATTGTGCTACTTGCCCATTTAAGAAACAAAACAAAACAAATGTCTTTACATTTCCATCATTAAAATCGAAAGTCTCAAAGGTCAAAAGGCACTCAAAGTCCCCTATTTTAAGAACTCATCTACTTTTATCTCCCTTTCTCACTCAACATATGTTACTCTAATCTCAAACTATCCACACTCCCAGATCGAAGTCTCTTCGTTTGCTTTCCCTTCTGCCTGGAACAGTTTCCTCAATATATCTCCATGACTTACTTCTTAATTATTTCAAGTATCTGCTAAATTTATCAGATAGGACTGTCTTGACCAGGCTGTTGAAAATTAACTTGGAAAAGACATATAAAAAGGTTTATACACCACAAGCATGATTTATTCGAGGTATACAAGGCTGGTTCTCCATTCAAATATCAATTAACATAACCCGTTCTGTCAAAAGGATAAAGAAGAAAACTCATAAGATAAGTCAATAGAAGCAGATGAAGCACTTGACAAAATCCAGCACCCACTCAAGGGGAATATTTTCGGTGGGCTAAAAATAGAGAAGAATTTCTTCAACATGATTAAGAATAATATCTACAGAAAAAATCTACAGGCATTATACACATTGGTGACAAGGTGTAACACTGGTAACAAGGCAAGGATGTCCCCTCTTTACTATTCCTATTCAACATTGTAGTTGGAGTCCTAGCTAATGCAAAGAGAGAAGAGAAAGAAATAAAAGCTCTACAGACTGAAGGAAGAAATAGAACTATCTTTGCTCATAGATGACATGAAAATATCAAAGAATGGAAAAAAATATCCTCTTGGAGTTAAATAAATGATCAACAAGATTGGAGGCTACATGGTGCATTACAAAAGCCAAAAGATTAGCATTTAGTCTGAAAGCTCATTTGTATTAACATCAAATAAAGGGAGTTAAAAGCCAGTGTTGATTCTGACCCATAGTGACTGACTAGGACACAGCAGAATTGCACCACAGTGTTTCCAAGGCTGCAATCTTCACATAATCAGACTGCTACATCTTTTTGAGGGTAGCAAGTGAGAAATAAACTTTGATACAAAAGAAATGCTTTAAATCACAGGACACTAATTACAAATGAATTGGGACGGCTAGATGAAACAGATCATTTTCTATGGAAACATGTTCTTGCTAGGTGACAGCTGACAGGTTCTCACTCATAGAAATCCTATATACAAGAGAACAAAGCACTGCCTGGTCCTGTGCCATCCTTACGAGCATTGCTAAGTTAAGCTCATTGTTGCAGCCACTGTGTCAATCTGTCTCACTGAGGTCCTTGTTTTTTTCTCTGACCTTTACTTTACCAAGAGTAATGTCATTCTCCAAGGACTGATCCTTCCTGAGAACATGTGCAAAGCACATGAGACAGTTCTTGCTATCTTCAGTTCTAAGGAACGTTCTCCCAGTACTTCTTCCAGGATGGATCTGTTCTGTCCTCTGACAGACCACAGTATATTTAGTACTCTTTACCAACACTGTAACTGAAAACACAGCATTTATTCTTTAGTCTTCTTTAGTCATTGTCCAGCTTTTGCATGTCTGTGAAGTGACTGAAAATATAATGGCTTGAACCAAGAATACCTTAATCCTTAAAGGGGAATCTCTGCTTTTCAACGCTGTAATCTGCATGTTGCATTTTTTTTTTAATCATATTGTGTGTTTTTAATGAGGTGTCCCCCAATCCTGATGCTGCATTCTTCTTCATACAGTCCAGTTTCTTGGACTATTTTCTCAGTATACAGACTGGTTAAGTGTGGTAAAAGGATGCAACCCTAAGGCACACATTTCATGATTTTATTGTTTTATTGTGCTTTAGGCAAAAGTTTATAGCTTAAATTAATTTCTCATACAAAAAGCTCTTCACATATTGTTATGTGACAGAAGGTGCAATTGCTTTAACGTGACAGCGCAATGCCCCTTTCCACCCCTGGTTTCCAGTGTCCACCCAAACAGCTCCTGTCCTTTCCTGTGTTCTGATCCTCCCTTTGGACAGGAACCACCCATTTGGTTCCATGAAGTCTGCTTGAACTAAGAAGCATATCCTTCAACAGTATTATTTTATGTTTTATACTCCAGTCTAATCTTCATCTGAAAAACAGCCTTTGGGAACGATTGCTGTTTTGGGTGAACGGAGGATCTGGGGCTGCCACTTCAGGAGTTCCTCCATCTCAGTTAGACTATTAATTCTGGTCCTTTTGCGTGAACTTGAGTTCAAAGCCACACTTTTCTCTCGCTCCGTCAGGGACTCTCTGTTTTGTGCCCTATCAAGGCAGTCATTGGTGGTAGCCAGCACAGATATCCAGATGTTAAACCACATGATATCACCGTGTTCTGTTTGAATGACTGCTTCATAGTCTGTGTATAGGTTCTGCATGAGCACAATTAAGTGTTCTGGAATTCTCTTTCATCACAATATTATCTATAATTTGTTATGATCCATTCAGCCAAATGCTTTTGCATAGTTAATAAAACACAGATAATACTCTTTCCGGTAGCCTCTGCTTTAAGCCAAGGTCTGTCTGCCATCCATAATGATACCCCTCCTTTCACATTCTCTTCTGAATCCAGCTCAGATTTTTGACAGTTCCGTGTTGCTATACTGCAGTGCAACTCTCTCATGTCATCATTTTTGTCCCCCTTTAGCTTTAGCTACTCTGGAAATCCTGGTGGCGTAGAGTTGAGTGATACATTTGCTAATCAAAAGATCAGCAGTCCAAATCTGCCAGGTGCTCCCTGGAAACTCTACGGGGCAGTTCTACTCTGACGTCTAGGGTCACTATGAGTCAGATTTGACTCGACAGCAGTGGGTTTGGGTTGTAGCTATTCTATGTTTAACAGCAACTTTTGGAGTCTCTTCTGACATTCATTTTTGTCTTTTATTTCCTTCCCAAATTTTTAATGACATTATACTTTGTTAACATACAAAGTCCGACAGGTTTGTGAACATAACCTAGAAGAAATGCTACACACCTCATTGCTGAATATCACTACGGTCGCCTTGAACATACTCCCCTTCAGAAGCTATGCACTGTTGCTGGTGTCTACTACACTCTTCAAAGCACTTTTAGAACTCTTTCTGGAATGGCCATCAGAGCTGTCGTATTAACTTGATGTCCTGAATATCATCAGAATGTCTTCCTTTCAGTGTTTCCTTTATCTTCAAAGAGAAAAGTCATTGGGGGCCAAATCAGATGAGTAGGGAGGGTGTTTCAACACAGTTAATTGTTTACTGACTAAAAACCCCCTCACAGACAATTATAAAATTAAGTTCACAAACTTAACACCGTGCCACCGTGGGCAATGGCCACTCCAGAAAGAGTTCCAAAATGGCCCTGAAGTTGGGCTGGGCACTGACGTTGATGCATAGCTTCCCAAGGAAAGAACTTCAAAAGTGACCACAGTGATATTCAGCAATGAGATATATGGCACTCATAAACAGTTAAGTTCATTGACCAAACTGTCAGACCTTTTACGTTATTCTTGATGTCATCCCACAACTCATCCAGTCTTCAGTCATCAATGTTCAGGGCAACCAATCTATTTTCGAGATGGTCTCTAAATTCAGGTAGGGTATACTCAAGGTTGTTCTTTGGCTTTTGTGAAACTGTGTTAATTTTGCTCAGCTTCATCTTTAATATGAGCAATTGATGGTCTGTTGTGTAGTCCACCCCTATTCTTATTCTGACTGATAGTGAGATTTTCTATCCAAAGAAGTAGACTATCTGGGAAGGTCCGCATGCATAGTCACTGTTTATATTTTTGAAAGAGGTAATTGCAATGAATAAACTGTTGTTCTTGCAAAGTTCTCTCATTTCATCTGTAGCATCATTTCCATCACTGAGGACATATTTTCAAATTATTGATCCTGCTTGTTTGCTTCCACTCACCAGTATTATCAATGCATCTTGACTACATGTTTGATCAATTTCAGACTACAAAAGTTTGCAAAAATCTTCAATTTCTTTACCTTTGACACTAGTGATTGGTGCATAAATTTGAACAATAGTCTTACTAAGTGGTCTTCCTTGTAGACATAAGGATATTACGAGAGCGGTGTACTTCAAAATAGATCTGGAAATGTTTCTTATGGTAATAGATGTGACAGAATTCTTCTTTCATTTGTCATTTCCAACATAATAGACCGTAGGATTGTCTGATTCAAGATGGCCAATATCAATTCTTTTCAGTTCATTAATACCTGGCATATCAATCTTGATGCAATTCTTTTTTGATGATTTCCATTTTTCCTAGACTCATACCTTGTACATTCTACTTTCAGATTATTTATGGATGTCTGCAGCTGTTTCTTCTCATCTTGCATCATGTCACAGCAGCAAATGAAGACCCCCAAAGCTTTATTACAATAAGCTGTGGTACAGCCATACAATGGGATATTATTCTTTAATAACAGAAGTGAGCTATCGATTTATAAAACAATACAGAGAAATAGCATATATAAATATATACATGCATATATATATGTACATACATATGCATATTTAAGTGAAAGAAGCTAGTCAAAAAACAGTATGTACGGTTAGATTTCAATCATATAGCATTCTGGAAAAGCCAAAAATAAAGACAGAATGACAAGATCAGTGATCACTTGGTTGCCAGCTGGAGTAGGTGTGTGACAAATTGATGACCACAGGATATTTTAGGGACAGTGAAATTATCCTGGATAATACTGTAATGATGGACACATGACATTATTCGTTTGTGAAAACTCATATAGTTTAACAAAACAAATAGTGATCATTGGCAAAAACTATAAGTTTTAGTTAGTAACAATGTATCAGTATCAGTTCATCAAGTGTAACATATGTACCATGCATACAAGAAGTAAATGATAGAAGAAAATGGGAGCGAGGGAGAGGAAAGGAAATAGCTCAGAACTCTCAGTACTAACTGTACATTTTCTTAATTTTTGCCGGACAAAAATAATGCTTCTAGGTCTCAGAATTTCACATCAGAATATTAAATCTTTGTCCTACTTTTTTAAATTGAAAGTCAAATGATGACTAAGTAATGATTGACATTTTCAGTGGTCTTATCAGCTGTATCTCCCCCAACCCCTACCTTTTATTTCTGTAAACTTCATCAAAACTTGACCCATGAATCTGCTTGACATGCAAAAGCTAGAGAAAGAGTTTCTGAGCATACTGTGTCAAATAATTAATTGAAATAAGCGATTTTTCTGGGTAAAACTTGGACAAACAAAATTGGTCCTGCTGTCTCATATATAATTATCCAGCTAATTTGTCAAGCTTGCTTTTATAATCAAAGTTTCTATTCCCTTTGTTATCAGATGCAGGGGAGTAAGAGAGACCATCTAAATAATTTTGCTCACCAGTAAGAGTAGAATGATACTGGACAGGTTTAAAGAACCATGTAATTTTTTAAAATCTTTAAAAATAGATTCTTTGTTCTGACATCCTAAAGTGCTTTAAAAAATTTTATTTTGTTGTAAATGTTGACAATATGCACAACAAATAAAACATAGTAATTCAACAGTTTCTATGTGTACATTTCAGTAATATTGAAATTTTTCAAATTATAAAACCAATCTTACCTGGCATTTGTAAGTTATTCTTCCACAGTAACATAATTATATGATCTCATTTATGTAAAGGAATAAGAAAAGGTCAACGCATAAAGACCAAGGAAAGCCTAGTGGCATAGTGGTTAAGAGCTATGGCTGCTAACCAAAAGACTTGCAGTTTGAATCCACCAGACCTTCGCTGGATACCATACATGGCAGTTATACTCTGTTCTATAGGGTTGCTATAGAGTCAGTGTGATTTGGAATTGACTCAACAGCATTTCTTTTCTTTTTTTTTTTTTTAAATAAAGACCAAACTTTAAAAGTGGTTATCATGGGTGGGATGGAAGTGGTTATTTCTTATGTAGTACTCAGTTTTGATTCATCGTGATGGAAAAATTCACTGACTGAAGATAAGGCTGCACAATTGATTGTAATAATTCTTGTCAATAAACTGTACACCTGTAAAAAGTTAAATTTGACAAATTTGTATGATAGCATATGTACAGCAATGGCAAAAAGTAAATATAAACTAGTAACTTACGAAGCTTCTGATGTATGACTGAACACATTATGAGATTTGTTTCTTTGATTTGGAGGTTTACGGTCATGACAGGGACAGATTAACCAGGAAGCAAGTTCCAGCAGGGGCTTACATTAAGCAAGGAACACATCAATTTACTCATGATTACTGATTACTTATTAATCTTTAATCCACAATTTCACATAGATTTCACCATGTCTTTGTTGTACTTGAGATCTTAAAAACCTTGCAAACAGCCATCCAAGGAAGAGCAGTTGTTCTCTCTTCACATAGGGCAACAGGAAGAAAAGAGTTTGGAATAATAATTGGTTATAGAAAGTGTGGCTGATTGCCTCCATGAGCACTGGCCTCCTTTACAATGAAAACAAAATTGTATGCTGCCAGGCTACCACTACTGAATATTTTGATCAGAGATGTTACAGGAGAATATTGATCAAAAGGGGTAAATGTGGAACAGAACTTAAAATTATCACGGAATCCAGGATTTTCAGAACCATGGAAGTTGGATGAACCCCTGAAACTATTACTCTGAGATAATCCTTTAAGCTTAAACCAAGAATATCCCCTGAAGCCTAAGAATAGTGTAACTTAATTAGTAATGAATGTCTGCTTTGAGTGATGTGATCTTTTAAGGGTCTATCCACATCTCTTTTAAAGACCTATCAATTGGTAATGCAAATGAAAAGTTTAGATAGAAAGCTTAGGCAGCTGTAAGTTCATTTTAATGGAGGAGGAACAATGCTAAAGGATGAGAATAGTTGCACAACTTAAAAACGTAATCAATCCCACTGAAATGTACGTGTAGAAAGTTTTGATTTGGGGTATGTTTTACTGTGTCTTTTCAACAGCAGTAAATAACTAACTAATAATAATGATGGTACATAATAATGGTACATAAAAACCTGTGTCTGACTTTAGTGTGGGACACTTAACAAGGAGGCTTATATTACTTGTTTGTAATATAAAACAAATCTACAAAATCAGGATGCCAGCTGGCATCTGGCAACTTCAAAGGAAAGGAGTAAAAGAGTATGAGTACTTACCATGCGTCAAGAAAACAACCACATCATTCCTTGTATCGTCATGTTTAACCTTCACAACAACTCTTCAAGGAAAGATCATTATTTATATTTTCAAAAAAATAGTATGAAGTGAAAACCAAACGGTATTTTTTTCTTTTTCTTTTTCTTTTATTATGATTGAGTGAAAATATACATTCCCATATAAATTTGCATGACCACCTATATGCAGCTCCTGCTGCTCTCCCTGTCTGGTGACAGCACATTCTTTTTCTCCACTCCATGCATGTCTTATCCTCCCACCAATCTCCTGTCCCCTACTCTCGACCCACTCTCCTGCCTCCAGTAAGAGGTCAGCAGGACAACATCCTATGGCTGCAAAGAACCATAAAGTGCACACATGATATGATCACTCTGTATCGCCAAGTCCAATCCATTCCTGTTAGAAGAGTTGACCTCCATTATGACTTATGGACAGACGCAGCATCAGGGCCAGGGGCCATGCTCCCAGGGTAACTCTGAGGCCCCTGGACTGTCAGTTGAGGCCTTTTAGTGAAGATCTCAGGGTGTACCCCTTTTCATTCTTGTGTTGACAGTGAGACTCACCTTTGTGGGCTCCATCATGGCTATCATTCATGGTGGCCAGGCATCATCTGGTTCTTCCAGTCTCAAGTTGATGTAGTTACCCATTCACGTGGGTCTCTCTGTCTTCTGGGTTCTCTTTCTCCCATGTTGTTTTGGTCCTCGATGATCATCTGTTCCTGCTGAGTTGGGACCATTTGCTGTACCCTCAGATGGCAGCTTGGCAGCTTTTAGGACCCAGGATGTCACTCACCAGTGTGGGGTGCAAAAGACTCTCTTAGCAAAATACTAGTTGTACAAAATGGCCTTGATTTCCCCTGAAAGCATGGTCCCCAACCTTCCCTTCTCCCACCCCAGCTACTCTGTCCTTTCAATATTGGATTAAGATGGGAGGAGTAATCATGTTATGTTGAAGTCCACTTAATGTTGATATCTTCTTTCTAATGTGTGCTCTCACAGATTTCATCAGACCAAATTTCTACCAACTGTCTAATCTAAACCCTCCCCCCTTCACCTTCTCACCCTCCCCTCCCTCGTAGCCATCAAAGAGAATTTTCTTCTATGTGTGAGTCTGTTTTTAAGTTCTTATCGTAAGGGTCTCATACAATATTTATCCATTTGTTGCTGACTACTTTCACTCAACATAATGTTCTCCAATTGAAACCAGGTTATAGGATGTTTCCTAAAACCATCGTTGTTCTCCATCATTGCATAGTGTTCCATTGAGTATATATACCATAGTTTACCTATCCATTCCTCTGTTATTGGCTATCTGAGTTGATTCCACTTTTTGCTATTGTGGACTCTGCTGCAATAAACATTCGTGTGCATGTATCAGTTGGTGTGAATGGCCTTGATTCTGTAGGATATATCCTGAGCAGTGGAAATACTGGGTCAAATGGTATATCTAGATCCAGCTTTTTAAGGAAGCACCCGATTGCTTTCCAAAGAGGTTGCACCATTTTGCAATCCCACCAACAGTGTAGGAGAGTTCCAATTTCCCCACAGCCTCTCCAGCATTTGTTATTTTGATTTTTTTTTGATCATGTCCAACCTTGTTGGGGTGAGATGGTATCTCATTGTAGTTTTGATTTGAATTTATTTAATAGCTAATGATCGTGAGCACGTCCACATGCATTTTTTGGCTGTCTGGATCTCCTCTTTAGTGAAGTGTCTGTCCATCTCCTTTGCCCATTGCTAATTGGATGATTTATCGTTTTCTTATTGACATTTTGTAGTACCTTATAGATTATGGAGATGAGGCCTCACTCTGACATATCGCTGCCAAATACTTTTTCCCATTCTGTAGGTGGCCTTTTAATTCTATTAATAAAGTCTTTGGATCAGCAAAAGTGTTTGGTTCTTACTAGTTCCCATTTATCTATTTTCTATTCTGATGATTGCGGTTTGTTTGACAGATTTTGAAATCTGTCTATGTTGTGTATTAAAGCTTCCATCATTGCTCCTACTTTTTCTTGGATGAACTTTATCACTTTAGATTTGATAGGTAGGACTTTTATCACTTTGAGTTGGTTTTGTATAAGGTGTAAGATACGAATCTCGTTTCAGTTTATTGCAGATGGGTATCTAATTTTGCCAGCACTATTTGTTGAAGATGTCTTAGGGCCTTTATTGAATATTAACTGTTCATAGGAAGGTGGTGTCATTTCTGCGGTTTCAATTCGGTTCCATTGATCTATCTGTCTCTTTTTGTACCAGTACCAGGCTGTTTTGACAATTGTGGCAGTGTAATAGGTTCCAATGTCGGGTAGTGAGAGGTCTCCAGTGTGTTGTTCTTCTTCAGTAATGCTTTACTTATCCAGGGTGACTTTCCTATCCAAACAAAGTTGGTGATTTGTTTCTCCAACTCATAAAAAGTCACTGGAATTAGTATTGGTACTGAATTACATAAGTAGATTGCTTTGGGTAAAATAGACATTTTCATAATCTTAAGTCTCCTTATCCATGAGCAGGGTAGGTTTCTCCATTTAGATAAGTGTCTCTTTCTTTGTAATAAGTTTTTGTAGTTCTCTTTGTAAAATTCTGTTATTTCTCTGGTTAGATTTATTCCTAGGTACTTTATATTCTTAAGGGCTATAGTAAATCATATTGATTTGGTGATTTCTTCATTAACAATCTCATTCTTTCTATAAAGGAATCCTACTGATTTACTTATGTTTATCTTGTATCCTGAGAATTTGCTGAACTCTTCTATCAGTTTGAGTAGATTACTTATGGATTCTTTAGGATTCTCTGAATATGCAATCATATCATCTGCAAATAGGAAGATTTTTTTCTTCTTTGCTGATGTAGATGTCTTTTGTTTCTTGCTCTTGTCTAATTGCTGTGGCTCGAAATTCTAGAACAATGTTGAATAGGATAGTTGAGAGTGGGCATGCTTGTCTGGTTCCCATTCTCAAGGGGAATTGTTTCAGTCTCTCCATTCAGGGTGAGGTAGGCAATTGGCTTTCTATAAATGGCCCATATTGCTTTGACGAATTATCCGTCTATTTCTATTTCGCTGAGAGTTTTTAGCATGGATGGGTGTTGGACATTATGAAATGCCTTTTCTGCATCAATAGACAAAATCTTGTGATTCTTATCTTTCATGTTATTTATGTGGTTGATCACATTAATTGCATCCCTGGTATGTGGTCATGATGGATTATTTTCTGGATACATTATTGTATTCTTTGACAAGAAGTTTGTTGAAGATTTTTGCATCTTGATTCATAAGTGATATTGTTTTGTAGTTCCCATTTTTTGTGGGGTCTTTCCCTGGCTTTGGTACCAGGGTTACACTTGCTTCACTGAATGAATTTGGGAGCATTCCATCCCTTTCTATACTGTGAGGTAGTCTCAGGAGTATTAGAGATAACTCTTCTGTAAAAGCTTGGTAGAATTCTGCGGTGAAGCCATCTGGGCCCAGGTTCTTTTTGTTGGTAGTTTTTAAATGACTTTTTCAATCTCTTCTTTTGTGATAGGCTTATTAAGTTGTTCTGCTTCACCTTGTGATAATTTTGGTAGGTGATATGAATCAAGGAAATTGTCCACTTCCTCCAGGTTTTCAAATTTATTGGAGTACAGACTTTAATAGTATTCTGTTACTATATTTTTGATTTCCATTGAATCTGTTGTGATAACTCCCCTCTCATTTCTTATTTGGGTTATTTGTTTCCTTTCCTCTTTTTCTGTAGCAAGTTTAGCCAGTGGTTTGTCAATTTGGTTGAACTTTTCCAAAAATCAGCTTTTGATCTTTTCAATTTTTTTGATTGTTCTTGTGTTCTCTAAATTGTTTAGTTCTGTTCTAATCTTTATGATCTATTTTCTTCTGGTGCCTGAGGAGTTGCTCTGTTACTCTCTCTCTACTTATTCAAACTGTGGGGTTAATTCTTTGGTTTGTTTCTTTTCTCTTTCCAGATGTGCGCATTATGGAGATAAACTGACCTCTGAGCACTGCTTTGGCTGTATCCCGTACATTCTGGTAGGAAGTGTTTTCATTCTCATTGGAATCCATGACTTTCTTTATTTCATCCTTATCGATTTCTTCTATAAATCACAGCTTTTTGAGCAAGATGTTCCATTTCCATGATTTTCACTTTCTATGTTTTTTCTGTTGTTGATTTTGACTTTGATTTGTTTATGATCTGAGAAGATGCTTTGCATTAATTCAGTGGCATGGATTTTGTTGAGAATTGCTTTATGTCTTAACACATGGTCTATTCTGGAGAATGTTCCATGTGCACTGGAGAAGAAGGTGTAGTTGTCTGCTGATGGACAAAAATTTTTGTGTATGTCAATGATATCTGATTGGTTAATTGTGGAAATAAGGTCTTCTGTGTCTTATTGAGCTTTTTGCTAGGTGACCTGTCCTATATTGATAGTGGGGTGTTGAAGTCCCCTGCTATTATTGTGCAGTGATCTGTCTCCTTTTTGAGTGTAGTCAGTATTTCTTCAATGTATTTAGGTGCTCTAATATTAGGTGCATAAGTATTTAATATTGTCAAGTCTTGCTTGTGTATTGAGCCTTTCAGCAATAGTGTCCATCCTTGTCCACGGTGGTGGATTTTACATTGAAGTCTATTATATCTGAGATTAGAATTGCCACACCTGCTCTTCTTTGTTCATTGTTAGCTTGATATGTATTCTTCCATCCTTTAATTTTCAGTTTGTTCCTACCTAAGTCTAAAGTGAGTTCTTATGGGCAACATATGGATGGGTCGTGTCTTTTGATCAAAGATGTCACTCGATGTCTCTTTACTGGAGCATTCAGTCCATTCACATTCAATGTAATTATTGATGGGAATGTGTTTAGTGCTGTCATTGTGATTTTTTTTTTGTGTGTGTTGATGTTTTCTCTGTTGTTCTTTTTAATCTGTTCTGAGACTTCTTCTTGTGCTGATATTTCACCTTTTTCAGGGTTAGTTTTGTGGTTGTTGAGAGTCCTATATTACAGTTCTTGATTTGATATGCTGCATCTTTGTTGTGCTTTACGGCAACCCCTATGATCCCCCTTAATAAACTATGTATAAACCCAATTTTAATTACTACCAGTCTTATTAACTTTCCATCTGGAAGGACTATAACAACTGTAATACGTCCCTTTTTTAATATGAGGACATCATAATTTTCATGATACGATCACTGGATCATTTGTTTCACTATTATAGGTTTGATCGAGTTTGGAGCCTTCCCTAACTGAGTAGGTTTCTGGGTGACGTGTCCTGAATTTGCCTCTAAAACGTAAAGTTAGTGGTTTTGTTCTTCTGAGCCAAGGGATTCTTTCAGTATTTCTTTTAGCTTTGGTTTGCTTTTTACAAAGTCTCTGAATTTCTGTTTATCTGGGAATGTCTTAATTTCATTTTCATATTTCAAAGACAGTTTCACAGGGTGTAAAATTCTTCGTCAGAAATTCTTCTCCTTCTTGGCTTTAAATGTGTCATGCCACTGTCTCCATGCCAACATTGTTTCTGCAGAGAAATCTGCTGAAAGCCAACAGGGTTTCCCTCTGAATGTTAGCTTTGCTTTGAGTCTTGCTGCCTTTAAGAGTTTCTGCTTATGTTTCATTTTGTTGAACTTGATTATAATATGTCTTGGGTCTTTCTTTTAAGTTCCATATTAAGTGGTGTTTGATATACGTCTTGGATATCTATGTTCTCTTCTTTCATAATTTCTGTGAAGTTTTCTGTCCGCAGCTCAGCCACAATACTTTCTGTGTTCTCAGGTGTCTTGCTCTATTCAGGAATTCCAATTAATCACAGATTGTTCCTCTTAATAGAGTCCCATATGCTTCTTAATACGTCTTCATTTTTCTTGTGTCTTTTTTCTGATTTCTCCTCATAGACGCTGGAGTCAGTAGCTCTGTCTTCCAAATCAAAAATTGTATTTTCCATTTGTTCTATTCTGTTTTCTTGGCTTTGAATTGAAGTTTCTATCTCTTTGACTTTGTTCTTGATCTATTGGATTTAAGAGTAGTGTGGTGTTCCATCTGATCGAACAGCTTGGTTAATTTTTCACTTTGTTCTGCTGCCTTTTGTATAAGGTCTAGGAGGGCACTCTATATAATCCCTTTGTGTGCACCTTTCAATAGTTTCAGAATGGTTTCTTTGGGAAGTTCTCTGGTGCTTTCTTTAGGGGGCCTCCTGAAGCCATGGGTGATTTCTTTGTTATGCTTTTATCCATAGATTGCTGCTTTTGAGGCATCATGAGGCTGGGAGAGAAGCTGTGAGGATGGACCACAGTTGTTTCTCTAGGCCATCTTAAAATGAAGGTAAAAGATATCTGACCACTTCCAGAGTCAGTCATGTTTTCAGGTGTAAAGTTCCCCCTTCCCAGCTGGCAAAGTAAGCACCTCTATATCTAACCCCAGATATTATAAACTAGTTCAAAATACAGAAAGGCTACTGCCCTGCTGGCCTGTGTGGTCAGGCCCCAGCCATAGATGACACTGTGTAGAATACTGCTTTTCTGCTGGAAAAGTGCTCTCCTCTGGGCAGATGCTTCCTCCCAGCCTAGGAATTACGTCCAGCTGAGGCTTCCATGTGGGTATCTCTGCCTCCCAGTAGAACACATGGCATCCCGCACAAGCTCGCCGCCTGCCTCGGGACAAGCTAATCAATGGCAGAGATGGAAAGAAAGGCCTAAGGCGCTGAGATGCACAGAGTCCAAAGCTGGTCTCTCAAGCTGTGGCAGTTTCTATGTCAATCCCATCAGTTGTGCATCTGAGATTAGCTGCTAGTCTAGTCCCACCTCTGCCCACCAGCTAAGAAAGAGAAAAAATGTTAAAATGGCATCTTACCTTCCATCCATGAGAGCCAGCACTCACCAAGAATTGGGGTCAGCAAAAGAGAGGAAGTTTTCCATTCAGTGGTATGAAGTCCAAATTAACAGCCCTGTGCTGTGTCCTAGAGCTCACTAGGTGTCCAGAAGTCTTTGTTTAATTATCAGTTCAGGACTTGGTTTCCAGAGGGATTTAGGGAAACAAGTGTTTAGTCGAACATCTTGTCTCCATATCCTTTGTTTTTTTTTTCCTTTAAGTTGGCAAACAGTGCTCTAGACTGTGATGGTATTTATATTCTCTATTTTTATACCTAAATAGGAGTAGTCAGTTATTTCTCTGTAGAAATATTGAGATAATTGTTTATGAGGTGTAACAGTACACAGCATAAGTACTGTGTCACTTATTAAGACTTAATCTTCCAAGATGTAGCTGACTCCGACAATTTGGGTCATGTAATTTTATCCTGAAGCCTCTCTGCCTACTTGTCAGTTTGTCATACTGTGGTGGCTTTTTGTTGTTACAATGTCTGAAGCTATGCCATCAGTATTTCAAGGTCATCCATGGTGGACAGGTTTCAGCAGGACTTTCAGATTAAGACACACTGGGGAAAAAGTCCTGGCAATCTACTTCTGAAAATTAGTCAATGAAAACCTTATGACAACAGGACACTGTCTGACTGATCTGTTTTGGGTACATCAGGAGGGATTAATTGCTGGAGAAAGATGTCATATTTAGTGAAGCAGAAGGCCATGAGGGTATGGAAGACCCTCAGGAGATGAATCAGCACAATAGCTGCAAGGACAGACTTAAACGTGTGAGAAATTGTGAGGTTGATGCAGGATCAGAAAACAGTGCTTCATTCTTTTGTGCCTAGATCGCTATCAGTGGCAACTGACTTGTGGATGTTTCGCTGTAGCTAGCTCTCTCCCAATGACCTACCCACAACAGTATGGCAACACTTGATTGAGAACACTTAAATATATGAGGATGGACAATTAAGTTCATGAACTGATCCCAGAAAAAGTGCTACATACCTCGCTGATGAATGTCACTGTGACCACCTTAGAAGTGATCTGCTTGGAAAGCTATGCACTGACTCCAGCACCTAGTCCTCCCTTCAAAGCAACCTCGTAACACTTTTTGCTGGAATCTGCATCAGAGCTGTCGTAATGTGAAGGTCTGATAGTTAAGTTCACAAACTCATCCTAGAAAAAGTGCTTTGAAGAGTTGCCTAAGTGCTGGCATTGGAGCACTGTGCTTACTTATTACTGACACATAACCAAAGTTTTCTCTTGGAAACTCTTCTAAAATGGATTCACTGCTTGTTCATTTTTTTGTAACGTCATATTCTCTTCTGTGCCGAGAACATCGCATCTTGTCTCTGATGCTAACTATAGGTTCTTACAGTTATTCTCCTTTTCATTATTTGTTCCTTTGTGTTTCCTTCCTTCCTCTTTGCTTTCATTTCATTGTTCATGTTGAAGATTTGCTGAAAATTATGAGGTCTTGCAGTTATGTGCAAGAACTCATCATAGAAAAAGGGCTGTAGAGCTCATTGCTAAATATCACTGTGGTCACCATCATAGTACTCCTCTTGAAAGCTGCACCAATTCCAGGGTCTAGTCCACTATTCAAAGCTATTTCAAAACTCCTTTTCTGGAATCTCCCCCAGAGATTTAGTAGTAGACTGACAATTAAGTCCTCACACTCATTCTAGAAAATGTACTTTGAAGGGGTGTGGATTAGGAGCTGGCATAGGTGCATAGCTTTCAAGGGAAGTACTTTGAAAGTGACTGTGGTGATATTCAGCAATGAGCTATGTAGCATTTTTTAGGATTAGTTTGTAAACTTAATTTCCAGAATGGTGTATGTTCTTTCTCCTTAAGAATTCATGTATAGATAACAATTGATCATCAGTATAGCAGTGATGTACTAACAATGCAAATAAATGACTCACAGTCGTTGAAATCTTGAGAGTAAAGCAGTTCATTGTAATTGCGTTTGCTTAGGAAAACAGTATTTTTAGGAAAGGTTTGTCATTCTGTTTCTCGTGGAAACAACTGTCTTTGCCTGACAAAAGCAAGGAGTCGGAGACAGCACAGGAAAGTCTAGCAGGTATTTGTGCCAGGCTTAGCTGAGCTTTCCTGGAACAGCTGCTTTGTCTTCTCTAGCAGATGTTCTTAGTTATATAGCTGATTTATTTGTTCATTTTTCTGTTAAGACAACACAGTTTTGAGAACGCTTGAAGTCAAATTTGTGTACAAATGCTGCAAGTATGAACAACATCTTTTGGCAGACTTTTAGAAGTGTAAATTTAATGAATTTTTCCTAATAATTTTTACTTTCCAGTCATTTTTGAAAATATATCTTTATGGTGTTCAGTAATACAGAATATTGCAAGCTGTAGTATTAGGGGAAAGTTGTTTAATTAAAAGAAATGCTTGAAATTATTTTTAGTGGACTTTTAAATCTCTCATTTTACATATCACTGTTAGAAAACTGTAATTGGTCTATATATTCATATTTGAGAAGTAAATCCATTTCAAAAGTTTAGATTTAGTCATTTTATAATATACTTATTATTTGACTTTTAGGAATTCTACAAATCATGGATACTTATCATAAAATGTTTTGAATAACATTGAAATATAAAATAATCATATAAATTTCCTGAAACTACATTTTTGTGAAGATTTTGTTCTCCTAACAGCATAACACATTCAAATCTTCTTTTCTCTCTGTAGACTTCTAATAATTGAATTCTCTGCTCTTCCTCTGCCCCCCAAAAAATCCTCATTGCCTTTGAGTTGATTCCTTTTTTTTTTCAAATTTTTCTTATTCGATATGACTTAATGAAAATGTACATTCCTGTGTAAGTTTACTTGCCCACCTACATGCAGCTTCCACTGCTCTCCCTGTCCGGTGACAGCACACTATTCCTCTCTGCTCCATACATGTCTCATCCTCCCAACAGTCTCCTTTCCCCTTCTTTCCAACCACTCTCCTTGCTCCAACCAGAGGTCAGCCGGCTAATATCCTACAGATGTATAGAACCATAAAGTGCATACAATATATGGTCTCTTATTCATAGTGACCATATAGGGCAAAGTAGAACTACCCCATAGTGTTTCCAGGTGGTGCCTGATGAGTTCAGATTGGTGACATCTAACTGATTTGACAGTTAACCACTAGGCAACCAGATTTCTCTTACACTATTTGACACATAATTAGTTGATAAAACAGAAGTAAACGTCCTAAAACACGATCATATTTGCAACATCAATCTATCTTTTCTTTACTCGGATTCACTGACTTCAATTCTCTTAAAAGGGAAACTAGCCAAGCCCAGTGCACTTCCACTGTTTTCTCTGATTCTCATCCTCATTAGCTTTTTTGGTGCAGTGGTAAGATGCCTGACTGTTAACTGAAAGACCAGTGGTTTGAAACCACCAGCTGCTTTATGGGAGAAAGATGTGGCAGTCTGCTTCTGTAGAGGTTTATATCCTCAAAAACCCTATGGAGTTACTTTGGGTCAGAGTTGACTTGATGGCAGAGAGTTTTTTTTTTTTTTTTTTTTTTGGTAGAGCAAACAGTTTGCACTTACCTATAAACTAAAAGTGATACTTCAGTCCCACCCAGCAGCACTGTGGAAGAAAGTCCTGGAAAACTGCTCTTGTAAAGATTACAGCCAAGAAAAATCCATGGATTGCTGAATTCTCCTATTAGTTTTGGAAACCTCTTTTGGATTCTTTGGTATTGTTCATGTGTAGGGCCATGTCATCTGCAAATACAGATGTAATTTTACTTTTCCTTCCCAATTTTTATAACTTTTTTTCTTTTTCTTGATTTTTACTTTAGCTGGCATTTCCTGTATGATACTCACTAGAAGTAATGCCAGCAGGGATCCTGATCTTAATGCTGTTCTCAAGGGAAAGGCTTTCAATTTTTCTCCATTAGGTATAATGTGGGCTGTTAGTTTTTCATACTAAAACGAAAATTCACTGCTATTGAGTTGATTCTGACTTAACTACATTCAGTACTTCTCTTCAATTCCTATCTTACTGAGAGTTTTTATCAGGAATTTGTAGAATGCCTTTTCTGTGTTTATTGAAATAATCATGTGGTTTTTATCTTTTGTTCTATTAATATAGTATATTGTTTTGATATGTTTCATGTTGAATCATCCTCGCATTTTGGGACTAAATTACACGTAAAACCCAGTTACATTTAGGCATGATGTAATTATTTAATATGTTGTTGGAATTTTTGCTAGAATTTTTTGCATCTATATTCGTGAGGAATACACATCTACAACTTTATTGTGATTTCTTTGTCTGATTTGATAGCAAGCTAATGTTGACTTCATGGAATGAATTATGGAGTCTTCTATATTTAGCAGAGTTTGAGTAGGACTGGTATAAATACTTCTCTTATTATTTAGTAGAATTTACCAGTGAAACCATCTATTCCAGGGCTTTTTGTTGTTGTTGGGAGGTTTTTGATGATTGATTCTGTCTCTTCTCTTGCTATGGATCTGCTGAAACTTTTTACTTGTTTTTGTGTTAATTTAAGTAGGTAGTGTGTTTCTAGGAACTAGGCCATTTCATCTAAGTTTTCAAAGTGTCATATTGTTTTCTTTTTTTGGAAGAAGAATTATAATGAACAAAATTATTTCTCTTTTTGGAAGGAGGCTTATAATGAACAAAATTATTACCATTTACCCATTTTGTCTTTTGCTGCTTGTGCTTTTGTGACCATACAACCTTATAGAGGATTTGGGTCTATCAGACAAATAGGGGAAGATGTAGCCACACCTTTAGCTTACATTCTTCACTCACTGACTTTCTCAATCACTCACTTCTTGGTAGTATTTGTCACTATCTAAATATATATTCTGTCAAGCCAAGTGACATCGAGTTGGATCCAACTCATGGCGATACATTTTATGATCACTTATTATTTGTTTATTGGTCTTTCCCTTACACAGAAGTTTTGCAGAATAGAGATATCTATGTCTTATTCATTTTTATATCCACAACTTATATACTGCAATAACTTGCACAAAGTAGATGCTCACTAAATATATTTTACTGAATCAATAAATGCAGGTAAATTCATATTGCCTTTTAGAAGACTTTCAGTTAACTTTTTTGACCTTGATTTATCTACAAAAACAGACATAAAGTTTAATGCCATACAATATGGTAATTACTTATGCTACTTTCTTTCCCTTTCTCTAACATATTTACAATTTTATTCACCTGCATTCATTATACTGATTAATGTACTTGTAGTAAAACAGGCCTCTGAGGATGAGTAAATTTCATACCATTTATCATAATTGGAGACTATAATTGCTTCTTAAAAACTATCATTTACATGAAAGTTATATTTGGACAAGGCATCCTAAAGCAAAGTAGAACAGATTAGAGAAGTAAATAAGTAAATGAGCTTTTGTGTCGAACATAAATTATTTTCATAGAACAATGTTTATCATTGGCCTAACATAAAAGAACATTTCTGGTTATAATGCAAGAATACAATCACATCTCCATATATAAATCTATTAATTAATTATTAAAATGGAAAACAGAAGGGCATTTATTGAAGACCTTTAAACAAAAAGACAGTTTCTTAGGAAACCCTGGTCTCGTAGTGAGTTAAGTGCTCCATCTGCTCGCTGAAAAGTTGGCAGTTCAAAACCACTGAGCACTCCTTGGGAACTCTATAGGGCAGTCCTACTCTGACCTCTAGGGTCTCTATGAGTCAGACAGAAACTTGATGGCAGTGGGAATGATAGTTTCTTAGATAAAAAAAAAATAATCCATGCTTGTATTGAACACTAGTGAGGTCAATATTATTTCTTCCTTCCTTCCTGTCTTCCTCCCTCCCTTCTCTTTCTTTCTTCCTTCCTTCCTTTTTTTTCTTCCCTTTCTCTCTCTGTTTCTCTCTTCCCTTTCTGTGTCTCTTCTTTTTCTCTCTCTCTTTTTCTTTCCTTCTTCCTTTCTCTCTCTTTTTCTCTTCCTCCTTTCCTTCCTTCCATCCTTCCCTCACTCCCTGCCTCTTTGTCTCCCTCCCTCCTTCTTTCTTACCGTCTTTCTTCCTTTTTTCCTTCTTTCTTTCAATCGAGAGCTTATATAACTTTTCCTGTAAGCTGGTAAATGCTAGAATTGGAATCTGTCTTCAAGATCATTTTCTTGACTGCTTGCTGCCTCCTACAACCTGTTCCCATCACATTGTATTCAACGCCAGGAGATTAGCATGTACACTGAAACATTCCCTTCAGAGGTATATGATAGCGAATACTTTGAGGTAAAGTTTAACTAGAACTTATAAATAATAACCTAATTTTAAGCCTGATATTTACTTTATGATAGCTGTTTCCTGATTCTATTCCTACTTTAGTATTTCTTTAAACAGCAATGAAAAGACAGAGTTTTCCTCATATCCTCCAAAGATGTTTGAAAAAACAGTTTGCCAAGTTGGAGCATGCAGTATCAACAGGAATAACAGTATATCAAATTTTTTTTAATTCAGGCTTAAGAATATAATTACATCCTGATTAATCAATAATCAATGGTTTATTGTTTTCTTGCAGCATATAGTTTTGCATGAATAATGACTTGCAATATGATGTGACATTTGAAACTGCATCTTGGAATAAGCTGATGATTATAGTCATTCAGATCTCTGGGGAAATATTAGTGTTATCTATATGAGTTATTATTATTCTTTTCAAAACATGACTATGTCATAAGTGATGTCATTCAATGGTGCTTCAAGACTAATATTCTATATTTCTTGTACATTTACACTGAATGTAGTGAATTCTAATGAAATATCCACATCACATCAAGCTATGATAACTCAGTTTTCTGAGACACAAATGATTTCAGAGGCTAAAATATAAAAGATTTTTACTGAACTGTCATATAATTTCTCTTTTGAAGACATCACAACATCTCACAATTATTTGTTTAAGTTGGAAGCCCTGTATAAACAACTCAGTAAGGTTTCATAACCTTGGTATGTCAGAGTCTCACAGCTGTGTTTGTATCAACATGTGACGGTGTCTTGCTGAGTGACATTCATTATTTTGTTGTTGTTTATTTTTGGGTGCCATCATGAGAATGTCAGAGCTTGATTTAAAGCAATCAGCAATATTAAATTTTTTGTTAAACTGGGAAGTAGAAGTGAAATCAGTGACATGTGAGTTCAAGCTTATGGGGATAATACCTTGAAGAAAATGGCACAGTACAGATGAACTAACTTTTTCTGAAGGGAGAGACAGGAGCACTGATGAAGAGAGGTCAGGGTAGTCAATACCAAACAGAATTGATGATAACATTGCAAAAATTTGTCAAACTGTGCATTGAAATCATTGGCTGACTGTGAGAAGGACAGCAGACCAAGTAAACTTTGATAAGGAAACAGGGAAGTCTTGGCTAAGAAAGGCGTCTGCAGAAATGGTCCTGGAGGGAATCATGGGTGAAAAAAAGCAAAGGAATGTGGAATTCGCTGAGACCTTTGGAGATGCAGGGAAGTGTTTGGGATACGTTATCACCAGACGAGAGATGGGTGTGCCAATGTGGCCCTTAAGCATCATCAAAGTGCACGATGGAAGTTAACCAGTTCTCCATGATCAAAGAGTCCTATCAGTCCACATCAAGAGTCAAATTGTTTTGCTGACCTTTTATGATATCATACAGAATGTTCATTAAGAATTTTTACCAACTGGACAAACAGTTTACTGAGTTTACTATTTGCAAGTGCTGAAAAGCTGAGTGGCTCTTGCACCACGATAATGCACCAGGTCACATGACACTATTTGTGAGGGAGTTTTTAGCCAGTAAACAAGTAACTGTATTGGAATATCTTCCCTAGTCACCTGATCCAGCCCCTAATGACTTTTTTCTTTATCCAAAGACAAATGAAATAATGAAAGGAACACATTTTGATGAAAAAATTGGCTTCAACATTCCCAAATATGGGTTTAAACACTAAAACCTATAAGATACTGTATGCCTCCGACTCGATGGCACTTGGCTGGCTTGGCTATAAGATACTATGTATATAAAATATTGTAGCAAGCACCTCAACAACAGAAAAGACAAATAATCCAGTTAAAATGTGGGCAAAGGGTCTGACACTTCACCAAAGAGGACACTGAGGTAGTTAACAGACACACGAGGAAATGCTCGCAACAACTGGCCATTATAAAAAATAAAAGAAAATTGTTGAGTTGGTTTTGACTCATAACGACACTACAGAACAGAGTATAACCACCCCACAGGGTTTCCAAGGAGGAGCTGTTAGATTTAGTGGCTTTGTCTCATAACTACTGTCTAAAATACATGTATTGATCCCAACACTTTCAGGGCAAAGAAGGAAGAAAACAAGAGATGCAGTGAAGATATTGGTCCTAAGAACTAATGCAGCACAAGCACCGCCACAACCCCTCTGAGCCTGAGCCCACAACAACTAGATAGGGCACAGTTATCACCACCGACTGCTCTGGCAGGGCTTGCAGCAGAATATCCCGGACAGAAGAGCAGCAAAATGCAGAACAAAATTCCAATTCACAAATAAGGAAACAGTCTTATTAGTCTGAGAGAAACTGGAGGGAACTCTGACACTGTCATCCTGGGATACCCTGCTAACTCCAGACCGAAGTCACTCCCACAGTCCACCTTTCAACTGAAGATTAACACAGTGGAGACTGTGTTTCTCAGTTCCATCAGCCATAGTAGACCAAATGGGCTTCACTTGCGCAAAGACAAAGATGAGACGGCAAGAAGACACAGAGAAACTGGACAAGTGGACACAGAGAACATAGGGTGGAGAGGAAGAGAGGAAGAGTGCCCGCATTTTGTGGAATTATAATCAATATCAGAAAATAATTTGTGTATAATTTTTTTTTTTAAGTGAGAAACTAATTCACGCTGTAACTTTCACCTAAAGCACAATAAAACTGAAGAAAAAAGTGAAACTTTGGTTTGAGGTGAGTCTCCTGAAGAAAGCTCTAAGTGACATTTTCAGTAAAGAAGCCAGGTTTGTCAACCAGTTAAGACAGTTCCAAATAATTTATTAGTAAAAAAAAACTTGGCCTGGGTGACACTAAGGCAAATTCCAGATATCAAAAGTACTTCATATATCCTATTTTACTTATTTTGAGCAAGAATCAAAAAGGAGACATCCAGATGTCCCCAGAGATAAATATAGAACATTTTACAGTCTAGCTAAAAGTAAGTTCATCTCAGCAATGTCAATATACACTATTTTGTCAATACAACGTGTCACTAAGTTACTTTTCTAGATCTGAATAAACATTAACGATCTTGAAAGAGAAAATGTACATGCCAAAAAGACAGATGATCAGATTCTTCAATATTTCCCACAATGTGAAATGTCCAGTAACAAAATTTCTTAAGAAAAGAACATATTTCTGTTGCACAGAGGTACATGAGGCCAGGGCTGTCTGTTATCCTTGACATCTTCCTCTTTGTTTGGTGTCTCCTCCTCCACCTGGGAATTTAATTTCTCAGTAACTTTCATATATCATATATCTTCTCATTTACACAATCTAAACTGGATTCTCCAGCAGGAAAAAAAAATGCCATGATCACATTACAATTTTCAGATGATACTTATAGCGTTGTGAATCTATCTGAAGCTTGAAGTTTTAAAGGTAAGATAGCATGATACCTTGCCTAGAAAGTTCTAACTGATGCAGCAGAATGTACTACTATAAATAATATTTTGATGAAGTATTATAGGATAACATTTTTTAAACAATATATACAAGAGCATGCTCTTGTTTTCTACTCCTGTTGTTTTGTTTATTAAGTTTATTGCTCGTAAGCAATTGAGTGAAGAATGAAGCAAGTTAACTGATCTCTACTGCTATAACTAACCGTGAGAATGATATTCCTATACTGTTACTATTTGACATCACAAGAGCTCTAATAAATCACTTACATTATAATACACACACACACATACACATGTATATCACAGAATCTACCTTGACTATTACCTTAAAGAATTTCCAAAGACTCAGAAGATAGTCACTGAAGCATACTCGTGAAAAATAGGTCTTGGCTTACAATTTTATTAACATGGATGTAAGTAACATCTTGTTCCTCTTATGACTTGGATTTTATTTTTAATATATTAGGATCTGTTCTGCAAATTGAAAAAAAAGATGCCATTTCCAAAGTACATTGTATTTCTAGAAATATAGATAACATTTTGAGAAGCTAATGATAAAAATTTTTATCTAAGCAAGGAAAAGATGCTTGTTACAGAACATTCATAAAAATCTCAAGGAAGAAACAAATGACAGCTTATTACACAGAATATTTTCTCTAAAATAGTGAATAAAAGTCCAAAAATACTTCATAGAAAAAAAAAGGTTTTGAATGTTTTAGTTTTGTGCAATAACATGAACTCACATTGGCAATAATTTTGAGAGTGTTAACCATAAAATGGTCATATTACGTGGCCTTAAATTGTAATAGTAAAGTCATAAGCATGCCAAAAGGTGAACAGTATAATATGTCGGAGAAAAAGAAGACAATTTTACCAAAAGTCTCATGAGAAATACAACCTAAGAAATATATTTCCTCAAAAAGTCCTTTAAGTTAAACTCTTAATTTGAACTTCTTCTGTGTAGGCCTTTAAAAAACTATTTTATGCTTTTAGTTATTTTATTGCATCAATTTTTTACAACATTGTATAAATGTGTTTATATAAGCACTGAATAATTAGATAAATTCTCGTGACATATACAGGAATGCGAATTAAGTTCTCAGACTCATCCTAGAAAAGTGCTACATACCTCACTGCTAAATATCACTATGTTCACCTTGGAAGTGTTCCCCTTGGGAAGTGTTTTAGTCAGCTAGGGCTGCTGTAACAGAAATACCACAGAGTGGGTGGCTTTAACAAAAGAAGGTTTATTCTTACACAGTCCAGTAGGCTGCAAGTCCAAATTCAGGATGTCCTCTCCAGGGGAAGGCTTTCCCACTTGTTGGCTCTGGAGGAAAATGTGGTATTGTATCAGTCTTTGTCCAGGGAGCATCTTGGCGGGGGTAACCTCAGGAACCTCCCATTGCTGCTTGCTTGGTGGTATGAGGTTCCCAATTCTCTGCCTTCTTCTCTTTCCTTTTATTTCTTTCAGGATGAAAGGATCAAGGGTGGGGAAAATCATACTTCAGGGAAACCCTTTACAGTGGAGCAGGGAGGTGATCTTATAAAGGGATTTACAGTCCCACCCTAATCCTTTAACATACAGTTTAGGAAAACCACAAAACGGAAGACAGTCACAAGATACTGGGAACCATGGCCCAGCCATGTGGCTAAACCTGTTTCAGAGGGGGGGACACAATCCAATCCATGACAGGAAGCTATGCACTGACGCCAGTGCCTAGTCCACCCTCCTAAGCATTGCAGGAATGCTTTTCCTGCAATGGCCATCAGACCTGTTGCTGTCTTACTCTTGATGTCCTGAGTTTCATCAAAACATCTTCCTTTCAGTATTTCCTTTATCTTTGTGTAAAGAAAAAAGTCACTGGGTGCTGGGTCAGGTGAGTAGAGTGGATGTTCCGATACAGTTATCAATTTACTGATTACAAACTCCTTCACAGACAATTAAGTTTGTGAATTTGCCAGCATACCACCATGTGCAATGGCCATTCCAGAAAGAGTCCCAAAACTGCTTTGAAGGGTGGAGTAGGCTCTGGCATTGGTACATTGGTCCCAAGTGGAGTACTTGGAAGGTGACTGTAGTGATTTTCAGCAGTGAAGTATGTATCACATAGAACAATCACATTGGCAGACTTAATTGTTGGACCTTGTATGTGTGTACACACACATACACATATGTATCTATATATACATTAATGTGACTTCTTAGTCCTTTGCCTAGTCCCCAAACCGACAGTATGTGCATTTTCTCTTTGGGGTTGTATAACTCAGGGCAATTCATACTGACAGAAGCAGAATAAAATATAAGGAAATGAATAGAAGTAAGTTATAGATACTGGAAATGATATTTGCTATGGCTTATCTAAACAGGTAGTACAGGTGTTCCACTTGCAGTAAAGTTGTGTGTTTGGGGTTTTATAGAAGCTTTTGCTCAGACACAACTGAACAGGTTAAATAAGTTCTGAATAATCTTTCAGTATTTCAGAAATCAAAATCTCTTTTATTTTTTTTAAGAATAAGATAAAAATGTTTTGGAAGTTAGAGGCATTCCTATTAATCTTAGAGCTTTAAAGTTAAGAACTTTTGAATTAAGAAAACAAACACATCTTGCCGTTTTGTCTGTTCTGACTCATCACATCCCTACAGGACAAAGTAGAACTGCCCAAAAGTTTTCAAGGAGCGCATGGTAGATTCCAAGAGCTGACTTTTCGGTTAACAGCTGAACCGTTATGCATTATGCTACCAAGCCAAGTGCCGTCGAATTGGATCCGGCTCATGGCGACCCTAGGGGCCAGGGTAGAACTAACCACCAGAGTATTCAAGGAGCGCCTGGTGGATTTGATCTGCCAACGTTGTGGTTAGCAATGGTAGCAATTAACCCACTACACCTCCAGGATGTGCTCCAAAAAAATCATGCAGTGAATTATATATTGCTAAACAGATAAAGTCCAAATATTTTCAGATTGTGTAAGACACCTTGTAAAGTATACATGTGAGTACTGGAATAGGAAACTCGGGTTATTTGGTGGTTAAGTTGTATGGCTGATAACCAAAATGTTGGCAATTTGAATCCACCATGCACTCCTTGGAAACTTATGAGGCAGGTCCACTCTATCCTCTATGGTTGTGAGTCAGAATGGATTTCATAGCCGCGGGTTTGGTTTGGGTTTTGGGTAACAAAATAGAAACAATTTATACAATGAAATAAGCAAATGATAGTTCCAATAATGAGTTTGATGATCGTTGCATTTGTTGTTTATCAATTTTAATTAGAATTGCATGGTGTTTGAGTTCCTAATTGCAAAAGCAAAATGAAATGTGATTTGACTTTCAATTGTAAGCCTTTTACAGCCCTTTAAATCATCTTTGTCTATAAAAAGAAAGTAACAAGCAACAATGGGATAAAAACAACAAGCTCTCAAAGTCGTCAGTGATGCAGGAGTCATTGAGTTAATCAAAAGCAATTAGCTTTCCTCTCAGAAGTGTACTGTTAATATACACTTCAGTTGAAACATTATGGTCTGCTAATATGAAACGCTTTGGTCTCCCTCAGCAATAACATTCTTTGCACTTAATCATGACAACACAGCTTACATTGACCTAATCATACCCCAAATGAGTCAGCCTCTTGAAAGTATTAGAAGACTCACTTCGGCTAAATTCTCTCAAGTCTATTTTCTTCCTATTCCTTCACAATCTATTCTTTTTTAACAATCTTTTTTTTTTTTTAACCTGTATGATCACAATTAGAGTTTCAGTCACATCTTGCGCATGCAAAACTGGACAATGCATAAAGAAGATAGGAAAATAATTGATGGCTTTGAATGATGGCGTTGCAAAACAATATTGAATGTATCAAGAACTGCCAAAAGAACAAACAGATGTGTCTTGGAAGAAGTACAACCAGAGTGCTTCTCACAAGCAAGGACGGTGAGCCTACATCTTACATACTTTGTACACATTGTCAGGAGGGATCAGTCGCTGGAGAAGGACATCAAGCTTGGTAAACTAGAGTGTCAGCAAAAAGGAGGAAGATCTTCAACAAAATGGATTAATTCAATGACTGCCACAATGAAATGCAGGAAAAAACAAGACCATGGGCATGGTGGAGGACTGGACATTGTCAGGTCTCGACGAGTTGGAATCGACTAGAGGGCACTTACAATAACAACAGTAACATGTTCACAACATGAGATGTTTTTTCTTGATATATTACTCTGCTCTTAAATGACTCATGGACTTACTGATTCAGAACTTGATTTTATGAGTCTTTGCTTTGGTTTAACGTCTCTTGTTGATTGCTTCTTCCACAGAGTCATTGAGAGGATCAATTAATTTGATTTCAGTAAGACATTTGACAAAATTTTCCCTTTAAACCACAGTGATGAAATTACATTAAAAATTACCTTTGGAAACTTTCCCAGTTCATTAAAAAGACATACATAAAAAATGCTGGTTAAGAGATCTTGTTGTTAGTTGCTATCGGTTTGATTCTGACTCGTGACAACCCGTTATGTACTGAGCAGGACTGCTCCACAGAGGGTTGATGCTGCAGACCTGTCAGAAGCAGTTTGCCGGACCTGTCTTTCTAGGAACCTCTGGGTGGACTTGCTCCAACATTTGTCTCCTAGTAGAACACTTAACTGTGCCACCCAGGGACTCAGAGTAAAAAGCACTTAACATATAGGCCAAGATTTATTTGTTGTGTGCTAGAAGAACCAAATTCAGTTAACCTGAGGACACTGTGGGCCCAAAGTGCACAAAGGGAAGTTACGTTGCTCTCCTCAAGCACTAGCAGCTGGAAAGCAATGAACACGTGCTCTAGCTCCTATCTCTAATTGTATACCACTAAAGGCCTAGCTGGAATTGACTCGCTGGCAGTGGCAACCAACCAAGAACCCTAGTGATGCTCTGCTGGTACAGTGGTTCAGTACTTGGCTGTGAACTGAAATGCTGGCATTTCCAATCCACCACGTGCTCCGTAGAAGATAAGATCTGGTGATCTGCTCCTACAGTTTAAAGCTTACAAAGCCCTGTGGGGATAGTTCTGCTTTGTCAGATATGTTTACTAGGAGTTGGAACTGGCTCATCAGCACAGAACAACAGCAATTATCAAATAGGAATTGCAATGAAATAAATTGTACCTTAGCATCAGACAATATTCAGACAAACCAAACTACATAAAAATTTAGTGTGAATTGTTGATGGTCCAGCGGTTTTGGGGTTCCCCTGGGAACATGGCCCCTGGCCCTGATGCTGCCCTTGCCCATAAATCATAATGAAGGTCCACTCTTCAGACACGAATGGATTGTGCTTGGCGATGCAGAGTGATCATATATTGGATGCACTTTATGGATCTATGCATTTATAGGATATCATCCTGCTGACCTCTGGCTGGAGGAAGGAGAGTGGGTGTAGAGGAGGGGAAAGGAGACTGTTGGGAGGATGAGACATGTATGGAGCAGAAAGGAATAGTGTGCAGTCACCGGACAGGGAGAGCAGTGGAAGCTGCATATAGGTGGGCATGTAAATTTGTATGGGAATGTACATTTTCACTTAGTCATAATAAAAAAATTAATAAATAAAAATAAAATGAATTCCTTATTCCATATTCAATGGATTCAGTAGAACTTCATTTGTCTGATATGCAACTAAATTAACTTTTAGACAGGTTGGTTCTTTCTATTGTGAGGTGGTATATTTCACATTTTTGTTCTAGCACAAGTGTCAGATTTTAAGTAAAAGTGGTCTCACTATATTGCAGTGATCCCAAATAATACTAGAAAGCATTTCTATAATACCTACTATGTGTCTGGTATGCTTTGTGTGTACATGCTTTGTATATATCTAGGTATACAATACTTAAAAGACTTGAATGACAGAGTTGCTGTGATCATCTATATATACTCTGCATATGGGTAAAGTGAGGTTCAGAAAATGTAGAGTTACTTGACTAAAGTCAAGGAGGATTCTATCAGAAGCAGAATGCCTTCCGATTCTGTGTTCATAACCAGTGTACTATACTGTCTGTCTGAATAAATCAAGAGCTGACACTGTGTCTTCAGGAAATTTTACAATTTGAACTTAAGTGTGAAAATAATAGTATCTTATTTTTTATTTAGATTAAAGGTTTATAATTTCTTTTATTTATTTATTGCGATTGAGCCAAAGTGTATAGTCCAGTCTATATCTGCATTCCTGCCTACATGCATCTCCTACTGCTTTCCTTGCCCTGTGACAGCACACTCCCCTTTACTGTTCTATACAAGTCATATCCTCTTAACAATCTCCTGGCCCCCCTTCTCCACCCTCTACTCTCCCCTCTACTAAGAGGGAAGTAGGACAACATCCTATAGATGCATAGAACCATAAAGTGCACACATGATATGGGCACTCTGTGTCCAGTCTTTTGCTGTCTGAGGAGTTGACCTCAGTAATGATTTATGGACAGGGACAGCAATCGGACTAGGGGCCTTGCTCCCAGGCCTTTGGACCATCAGTTGCAGTCTTTTAGTGGATTTCTCAGGGTGCACTCCTTTTAATTCTCATGTTGCCACTGAGACTCAACTTTGTCAGCCCCATCATGGCTATCACTTGTGGTGGCCTAGCACCATCTGGTTCTTCTGGTCACATGTTGATGTAGTCACACATCTATGTGAGTCTTTCTGTCTTCAGGATTCTCTTCCCCCATATCATTTTGGTTCTTGGTGATCATCTGTTCCTGCCGAGTTGGGACCATTTGGTGCACCTCAGATGCCATCAGTCTTTTTAAAAAATGGTGTGGCAAAATTGGATACAATTTCTTATAGCAGTATTTGCTTGTCTAGGAAGATAAAATTATTCCTTCTGTGTGTCACTGTAATCCACAATCTTGACAAAGACATGATCTGGAAAAACAGATCTGTGAGAAGATGACAAGAGCTATTCTTGCTTAAGGCATGTAAGCCAAATATTCCAAACAGGATATGAAAAGTAACTCCATGGTATGTCAAATCTGAGGCACAAGAGGGAATGATTTACAGCTATCCTAGATGAGACACTGTTCTAGACTGAGCAGGCAGATGAATTCATGATAAAGATTTGGAAGGCAGGAATGTAAGCGACAAAATGTCACTCATGACTTGGTAAGCAGTCTTCCAAAATATCTGAATGCTACTCAATGAAAATCAAATCCACCGCCGTCAAGTGAATCCTAATCCATGATGCCCCGTAGACAGGGTAGAACTGCCCCATAGAGTGTCCAAGGAGTGTCTGGCAGATCTGAACTGCCTCCCTTCTTGTCAGCAGCCATAGTACTTAACCACTATACCATCAAGATTTCCCCTGAAGACCCCAGCAGAGCCCATATGTATACAATCAGAATTTCAAATTGTGTGCTAAGTGTGCTGAAAACAGTAGAATTTACTGGCCCATCCAGAACCTTAATTATTGGGGCTCGAAAGTATAGCATAATGTCTAGCACAGTGCCAGGCATATGATAAGAAGTTAACAATTAAATTTAGAAAGTATATTTCAGTATCAGAATGAAATATGTCTTCTGATGGGTTTTGCTGAATTGGCTCATAACAGTCTTGATGTTATAGCCCTGATTTCTTTTAAGGGGAAAAAAATCACAACTTACTAATTATAAATACCTGTGTTCCTGAATACAATTCCGTCAGATTTCTTGTTGCACCTCAGTTTCTTTGTCAGCCAGTTAACTATTGTTAACAAATACTCATTCTGTTCCAAGCACTCATGATACAACTGATGATGCAAACACAGGACCAGTAGTTATTAACATTACGTTTAATGTGTTGGCATAACAACACTATTCCTGATTGGAGGCATGAAATTCCACAATCTTTTGCTTCACACAAATATTTTCTATCAGTAGTGTAAATGACATAATGTGTTTTTTAAGACTGATTCAATGTTTTAGAGATCCATGACTAAATGAAAAATACTTTCCTCCCCCTAAAGATCAAATAAATAGATATTGGCAGATTTCTGGGTAAGCATGGTGAATGGAGTACACATGTTAATTTCTGTATCTTTGTCCTTACTCAGAAATTAAAGAAAGTAAAAAATTTGAAACAGAATCTAAACATGAAAGGGTAAAAGAGGATTGGAGATAGGGCAGTAGTGAAGGAGAAGTGTTAAAAATTCTGGGAATTTAAATTGATGGGTACTTTTCAATACAATAAAAGCTAAAATGTAAGTTTTTACAGGTGGAGAAATTGACAAGAAGCAAATTAATTCATTGCCGAAAATCAAGAAAGATCAGGAATCACAGAAATTTGGAGTGAGATTAAGAAGTATGAGTTGAAAATAGGTTTGGTTAAAGTTTTTATGGCATCTGTTAGAAATCTCAGATCATAATTTATAATTCTAGGCATATATCAACAGAAAATTTCCAGGATATCAAGCACAATTGTGACCAAGGCCTGGGTGTTACACTGAAAACAGAAGGAAAAGATAAAGCTAGCATACTGAAAGGTCAGAAAACAGTCTCTTACCTCTGCATTAGTCCTGAGACTCCAAAGCCAGGCTTCTTCTGCCACGCGTACCACTAACTTTTAACCTCCACACAGATGACTAGGACAGCCTTCATTACTAGGGATAACATTTTTGGTTTGATTCTTAATGGTTCTCTTTGCTTTCAAGTCCAAGGGCTGATGCTCCTTACTCACAAACACAGAGCATCTAGTTATATTTTCACTCCTTTACCCTTAAATAGCCAAAGAACCCCAAATGTTACCATATATGCGGTATGACAGTTAAGTCTGCAAACGCGTCCTAGAAAAAGTACTGCACACCTAATTGCTGACTGTCACTATGGTCACTTTCAAAGTACTCCCTTTGGGAAGATATGCACAGACATCAGCCAGTAGTGCAACTTGCAAAACAATTCTGGAACTCTTTTCCTGGACTGTCCGTCAGAACTGTCATCACTCATAAGGTGTCACAATTAAGTTTGTGAACTCATCCTAGAAAAAGTGCAACGATGACTCCAATATTCAGCAATGAAGTACACAGAATTTTCTCTAGGATGCGTCTGTGAACATAATCATCAGACCTCATAGTTTTCAGCAAAATCTTCAACATGGACAATGAAATGGAAACAGAGAAAGAAAAGAAACACAGAGGAACAAATAATGAAGAGGAAAGGAAAATAACTGTAAGAATCTATAGTTAATATCAGAGACAAGGTATGATATTCCCTGAACAACAAAAGGTACAAGCAGTGAGCTCATTGTAGAAGAGTTTCCAGAGAGAAAATTTCAGTTATATGTCAGTGATTAGGAAACAGAATGACATGCATGTTCTCAACGCTGACATTAGATCACAGAAGATAATGAAAACAACTTTCAGAAGCCTAAGGGAACACAGTCTTCAACCTTGGGTAATACATTCAATCTCTCAATTAATGTGGATATGTGCCAGAGAATTTTTAGACATATAAATTGTCCAAATATTTGAGTCCTATTTATCTCTTCTCCAGACACTTTTGAAAAATAGGCTGTAAACAAGAGAAAAAAATCAAGAGATATTCAACTCAGAGTCGAATGAAGAACTGGTTAGAAAGGCAGCTGAGCAGGTGGTCCAGAGAACAGAAGTTCAAGAAGACTACAGATCTTTGGGTGTTGTATCTCCAAGGTGAGGTGAGAGAGAGAGGAAGAAACTGAGTATGTGATTATGTCGAGAGAGGTTTTACATAATTGTTGCAGAGTATGAGAAATAACAGATTTTTTTTTTAAAAGGAAATCTAAACATTTGAGTAATTATTAGCTCTTGGTAGCAAATAATAAAATAATGGGTAATGCAACTGTAGTATAATATTTCTCTGTGCCACAATAATATAAATAGTAACAAAATTATATAACTCAACTGAAAATATAAGGCAATAAAGTATGTGAGTGTGTCTGGAGGTGAAAGTGTGTTTGGCTGTAGTGAGGGGAGTGGTGTAGGAATGCTCAGGATTCTTCTTCCATAGGGGAAAACAGCAGTACTAAAGCTGAAATTCAGGAGAGATAACAGTGAGAGCAATGCTGAGACTACACAGGCAAGTAACTAAAGAAATGGCTCATGTCTTTTAAGGCGGTTACTTCTAGGGAACATTATTTGGATGTGGGCCTGAGTTTCCATCATAAATATTGTCTACATTGCATGATGTTTTTAAAGACTGTGTAGACATATTAATTTGATGAAAGCAATTTAAGTTAACACAAACTACTCCTAAAATTTGTTGAAAGAAAAAACAAGTGAAGTAATAACTAAACATTTATTGAGAACCTGATATACCAAAGTCTCGTTTTCATAGATGAGATTATACATCAGAAAGAACCAAAAGATAGCTGGATTCTTTGAAGAAGTGCTTAAGGTTCAAAGTTAAGGTTTTGAAATAAATGTTGTTTTCTCTAGCAAACTTCCCCAGACACCTAAGGGTTGGCTCAGCATTTGATAGCACCTTAAACATTCTCCATTATTGTTGATACACGTCTATTATGTCTGGCCATATTGTCCATCTAATCTAAACTGTGAGCATCTTCAAGTGTAGAAACTGTCGGAATCATCAGACCTTAATATGTATTTGTTGAAATAATGTCAAGTGAATGAAATTCACCTCTCTGATAGAAACATTTTGTCTGATTTAAGAGATTGAAAATTATAAATGCAATTATTAGATATTTTAGATTTATATAATTAATTTTCTGTTTGTTGTTTTGGATTGTACAGAAACTCTGGTGGTGTAGTGAGTTAAGTGCTACGTCTGCTAACCAGAAGGTCGACAGCTTAAGTCTGCCAGGCACTGCTTGGAAACTCTAAGGGACGGTTCTACTCTGATCTCTAGGGTAGCTGTGAGTTGGAACCGATTCATGCAGTAAGTTTTAAGCTGTTTTACAAAAAAATATTATTGTTATTTTTTTATTATATTCCCTTGGCATATTTTAGGCATAATTATGAGTGAATGACCATTTTTGAATTTGCTTTATAGTCTTAATTTTATTAGCTTTTATTAGGAAGCATGAACTCAAGAAGAAATCTAATCATATTGGTTTAAAAGGACAAAAAAAGTCATTAGTCTTTGATTAAATTCCTAATCAGTATTCACTTTCAGTTTCTTCCAAGCTACACTAGAACATAGCAAATAAAAAACAAATCACTAGGCCTGGCAATATTTAAAATATGAATGTCACTTTCCAAATTCATTATTTTCTTTTCCTCAAGGCAACCGACAGCTTAACTTCCATGGCAAGAAAAATAGTTCCTCTGTGGTCATTTCTATGCATTAAAAGATTTTAAATTTTCTGAGACATTATTCCAGCTTGATCTAACAAATGCTGAAGGCAAACACAGACTATTTTAGTTACGCTTTTTCGCCAACTAACTGACTTTTAGTATATTATCTAATACCTGTCAGTGTATCTGATAATAGGAGAGTCATTCCACTTTTAAATGTTGTTTATTTCATTAATCTAATACATGACATAGGCCTTCAATTTTGAAAACTGCATTAGTATCTTCCCCTGAAGGACTATTTTATGAGATGAGCTGAGGAATAATATAACAAGGTAGCTTATTCCTTTCTGTGACAAAAACGCTTGTCAAAGTCACATATTAGGTATGCTCTGTAAAAAAAAAATCTAGAGAGTAGATTGTAGTAGTTTCCTGTAACATTTTAAAATATTGTTATAGTGTCTCTTCTTCATTTAAATCTACTGAAGTTAATCCCTGAAATTAATATTTAATATGAAAATTGTTCATAAAAATTTTATGGTCTCAGTGAAAAAAGAAAAAGGAAAACATTTATCTGAATAATATAGACAAAGACTGTTTTCTGGTGAATTTTTTTTTTTTTTTTTAGTACTTTATTTGACTCCAGGCCTTTGGCTGGTGTTATTTTATTATTCAGCTTTCATTCTGGAACATTTATGTTAAACTTGTTCTTATCTAGTTTTCTGAGTTATGTAAGTATTCTCTTTACTCTGGATAGTGAAAAGAATTAACAAATTCAGTTGCATCCACAGGCAAATCAGAAAGGCCCGGTGATCTACTTCAGAAAAATCAGCCACGGGAAACTCTATGGAGCACGGACAGGTCTACTCTACCACACATTGGGTCAGCGTAAGTCAGAAATGACACCATGGCAACTGGTACTACCTACCCAGTTGGAGCTTCAAAAGTGGTACTCTTAATCCCTTCCTTAATTTTAAAAGAATGTTTCATGCATTATTATACAGTTGTGACAGGATTAACCAAAGCCTTAGCTTCTGACTTGCATCTGAGTTCCTAAGATCTAAAAATGGAACCACTCTCAAATTTAAATGGATTCATTCAATCAAGTGTCACAATTAGCCCAGAAATCCTTATTTTGGAATTTTTCCAATTTACTAAACTTTTGAGAGATTGAAGAATTCTTCCAAAGCCCAATGACTATTAAGTGTAAAGTTCACACTCTGGTCCTACAAAACTGACTACAGTGTTCAAGTGCTTAACCATTCTGTATAATGTTCATCTGCAAAGTGTTGGATAATTATTGTTTATGGCCATTGAAATATCTTTGTCCCATCGTCTGAGTTATGTGATAAAGTGGTCTGGTCTAACATCACATCTTTTTTTTTTTTTTTTATTTTTTTATTTTAGTGATTCACTATTGTATTCCACACACAAGCATATTCAGATTATCTGGAAAGTCATGTTGTTAGAGAACACTGCTAAACAGTATGTATATTCAAGTTGACATTTGACTTATAAATGGAAAACAAAATGATCTCATGTAACTATATGGTCAGCATTTAGCAGTGTTTCTTAAGAAGGTAAATGATGATGCCTGGAGACTTCTAGATGCATTCCAGATGATCTCCAGTACCTGTGATGAACTTTCCTTTAGAATTTTACAAAAAACAAACAACAAAAACAAACCTAAAATATATGGTGTACATTCATTATTGAAATAGAAATGTCAAGATATAATTGTGCAACCAACTGTGTAGAATCATATCAATTAAGAGAATGAGAAGAAAAACATTCTGAATTAGATAACATGTATTAGTGCAATGTATAGAGAAAATAATATAAAAATTAACGTTCACATATTACTCTAATTACTGATGTTGAATGAATAGAAAGTCACTGTCATATGCATCTTGTTTAAGCCTGGGTTCCCTAGAGAGCAAAACCACAAAAGTGTATAAATATGTATATAGAGAGATTTATACCAAGGAAAGCCCTCAGAAGGCACATCCAAGGTCCATGAATAAAGGTGGCGGCTTTTCTCAAGTCACATAGCTGCAGAGCCTGGTGAAACTCTGGAAAGTTGGAAAGCAAGATTCCTGCTTTCAGGTTGTAAAGATAAGCAAATTTAAATATCAACAGATAAGCTGATAGCTCAAGTCCCAAGAGCTGGATGGAGGTCACAGGAACAGATCCAGAGCAAGCAAAAAAACAGAACATTCCTTTAAACTGACTGGCTATTCACAGCAGATACGATCATGAGAGTCATCACAGATAAACACTGAGAATCATGGCCCAGCCAAGTTGATACACAATCCTAACCATCACAGGTCTTATGGCATGAAGAGCTTATTTTCACTGAATTCCATCACTGCATATCTTTGTATATGCTTAATGCCTTAATTTTTTACATGTGAACTTATTAAAAATTAAAATTAACTTCCTCTTCCCCATAAATAGTCAAGCCAGAGATTTCAATTTTTTCTTCTAAATATCCCTTTTTTAAGCACTGAACTGTTTATACATAGCTAAAATTATGTTGTTTATGGGTTTATGTCTTCATTTATTTCTTTAGTATTACATTCCCTATCCACTGTATCTCTACATAATAATGATAAGCATTCCCAACTTACAATGTTGTAGTGATTAAGGTTAAGGTTGTGTATCACCTTCGCTAGGCCATGATTCTCAGTGGTTTGGCAGTTGTATGATGTTGTGACTACTTCCATGATGAGATTTGATACAGTGTAATCACTTTCTTGATGGGGTCCACTGTGAGTAGCAGTCAGTTAAAAGGAAGTCTCTTTGGGCATGTGGCCTCCATTAAATGTAAGTGGACATTCTGTCAAGGCTCGTGGGCTTTTGCTTATCCTGGATCCTGTAGCTAGCTAGCTCTTGTTCATCTGACCTCTGGTTCCGGGGAACTTAGCTAACAGCTCACCTGTGGTCTTGCCTGCTAATTTGGGATTTGTTGATCTTCCCAGCCTGTGAGCAAGAGCACTGCTCTCTGACCTGCCAATTTTGGTTTCCCCAGACACGATGGCTACGGCTACACAAATCAGGAGAAGCCTCTATTCTGACCCATAGTCTCACATCATGCATACAATGAACACCATGTTCAAGTCCATTATCATGGCTCTTGTGCTAATCTATCTTTCTCAAGATCTTTCTCTCCCTTGTTGGACATCTCCTTCACAGAACATGATGTCTTCCTCTAAGAATTGATCCCTTTTGATGCTGTGTCTAAAGGAAGTGAGCCGCACAATGTTTTATTGAAATCCTCAAGGGTTTTTATTGTGAATTTTTGGAAGTAGATCATCAAGCCTTTCTTTCCAGTCTGTCTGACTCAGGAAGCTCTGCTGCATCCTGCCCACCACAGGTAAACCTACTGACATTTAAAATACTGATGACATAGCTTCCAGCATCATGGCAACATTCAAGCCACCACAGGATGACAAACTCAGACAGCTGATGGATTACACCCATATTATGTCTGTATTTTCATCTACATCTAGATAAAATAGTCTATGTGAAAGACCTTCTATTTTACTGAACATCTTCATAGACTGTATAAACTTTCAATGTCACACAATTTGTTTTGTTGTTGTATAGAGGTTCTCATTGACAGATTTCGTGTGTGCAGTTGTCTTTCGCAGTACTGTTGTCAAAAACTTAAAACAGAGACTCTGGCGTAAGTATCTTTAGAATTCCCTCTTTTGTCTGCTATAGTTTTAGCACCTAATATTAGATATTTGGTATATACTTGATTTTGAAATAAAAAAGCTGATCAAGTGTTCCTACTCCTAACTTCTAGTTTATAGGTACATTATTAAGGATTTCATAAATGTGTGTGTGTGTCTGTGTGTCTGTGTGTGTCTGTGTCTGTGTCTGTGTAAGAATAAGTGCAATTTTGTATATTTGGGGCAAGCCTATGGTTTGTCCAAAAGGTAGACAATACGTGATCTATTAAAGCAAAAGAATTCTATTTTATATCACACGAAAGAAAGTCTCACCCTTATATGAAGGGTGGTCGTATAATTTATCATCTAAACTGAGACAACTTTGAAAGCAAAAAGGCACTATAAATTGTTTTAGTTGGATAACAGGCATAAATTGGGATTCTCTCAGGAAAACTGGATGTAAATATCCATATGTGACTTCACTTCATATCTGAACATTTGGTATTTGCTATTCTGTTATCTTCCTTTCGCTGTCTCATATACAGTTAACTACCGGTCAGTTGGACAGTTTACAGTCTCTCTGGCCATATATGACCAAGGCCAGTTTTCCAGTAACAAGTAGCAAAATGCAACAGCCTAGAATATTAATTTTTATAGCCAAAGATATTAAAATAAAGTTGTATAAATATAGAAGAAGTTTAACAAAGGAAATCTTAACAGCATAATGGCTTAATAAAACACAAAAACTATACCCATTGTTGTCAACTCAATTCTGACTCACAGGGACCCTACAGACAGAATGTAACTGCCCTGTAAAGTTTCCAAGGAGTGGCTGATGGATTTGAATTGCTACTTTTTTTTGGACAGCAGTCAAATGCTGAAACCACTGCACAATCAGAACTCCAAAGTAAAATGCCGTTTCTGCAGCTCAAACTCAGAAATTTCAAATTATGAGACAGTTGCATGGCCAACTAAGATATTTGGTGTTACCTATAGAGGAGTGAGGAAACCCTTGTAGCATAATGATTAAGAGTTTGGCTGCTAACTGGGTACTCCCTAAAAACCCTGTGAGGCAGTATTACTCTGTTCTATAGGGTCTCTATGAGCTGGAATTGATTTGATGGCAGTGAGTGTTTGTTTTTCATAGAGGAGTGAAGCAATAGCTTTTTGCCCATTTTCCTCATATGTAAGTCATCTGCCAGACAAGAAAAGATAATCACATTTAAAAGGTTTTGTCAAGTCGAATCACAGAAAGCTAGATTGTAAATCAAACATTAAAATGAATTCTATACCTAATAGTGCAAATGAAATATATTTTAGCTATCTCCTCAATAAGTCTTTAAAAATGAGTACATTATAAAACATTGTTTTGCTTTTAACATAATCTGCTTATTTAAACTTCATTAAAATCACCCCTTTTCAGCATTTTCACATGAAGTGTATCTTCCTTAACTTATCCACACAAAGAAAAATGACCTACTGTAGTTTCAATATAAATATCATTAAAATCTAACAAGATCCTGAATTGTTTGAGCTGAATTGATTTTTCCATCAGGAATTATGATTTCCTGGACATGTAGCATTCAGACATAAAACACAGATATAGTGAAATATTGAGTTCTAAACTAAGAACTTTTGCTACCTTCTTTGAAATGCAATCTAATATGAAATGAAAGTTTAACAATTAAAAAATATTAAATTATTAAGTTGCAATTTTTCTGTCTTCTTTCTCTTCCCAGACAACCACTCTGATTGTTTGTAGCTCTGTGATTGATGAAAGTAACAATGAGAAAGTGAGGCGGAGACTTCGTATATTTTCCAAAAGAACTCATTATTCAACCATGGGGAATATTAAATCTTGATAAGGAGATCAATTACAAATAGCTCTGCATGTTACCTCAGAATTGTATGGTGCCTGTAATGAACTGTATATCAGTCTTAGAAATCTTGGATATAAATCATTGAGATTTGAATTAATGAAATTCAAGGAACAGATTATTATTATTTGCCTTAGGTATGCAATATAATGACTTGGGCATGTTTCAAGACACACAAAGAAAATTAATCTTAAGTGTAAAGTGATTTACTTTCTTTGTTCACTTTCATTTTTACTTATAAAGCTCCAAAGCTTTTCTAGAAGTAGCAGACAATACCCAGCACAATCCAACTCATTACTTTACAATTTTGAATCATAACGACCCTATGGGATGGAATAGAACTTCCCTCATAGGGTGTCAAAGGCTGTAAACTTGGTGGAAACCAACTGCCACACCTTCACCTGCCAATGCGAGATACTGGTGGGTTCAAAGCATTGACCTGGGGTTAGCAATCAAGCACTTAACCGTTGCACCATGGAGAAGGCTAAAATACATGTGGCTAAAATATACATATATTCACATGGACAGTGTTTCCTGTAGGGTAATTTCTGCCACCAGTGTAACTGAGTTGCCTCATACTGACTTTCTATAACCTGCAAAAAACAAACTCTTGCAGATATGTACGTGAGGCACATGCTTTGCATTCGTGAAATAAAATGAAGTCAGATCTCTTGAAGGTATCATGAAAGGAGCCTTGTAGAATGCTTTTTCATTCAAAAGTTGAGAAATTTCTTCTTAGTTTTATTATTTTGCTTTTTACTTCAGAGTAGAATCTAACATATTTTTAAAGAAAATTTTAAAGCAAAGAGGTTATATGACATAGTAGACCGGTATTTCAAAAGCAGCTTGAATAAAGGTGAGATATTTTTATTTAGTGACATACTTTAGGAAAGTGATGAGAGGGATGGGTGAAGCGTGGATATCCACATTAAAAATTTTACCATATTTTTGTAGGATGCCAGCCAATATGCTATGCAAAAAAAAGCATTGCCCTGCTGAATATATTTATAAAATGGTTCCACATTTATTTTAAGCAGTCTTCATTTGGATTACTGCTTCTTTAAACTAGTCACTGTGTAAACACTGGGCAATGAGGAGCCCTACTTTATCCCAATTGCTTATTAGAAAAGAAAATGAATTCAGGGAAGGACAAGGGGTGAAAATATCTCCTTTTCTAACCAAGACCCACAGATTTCCTTCAATTTTAAAATTTTAAAATAGTCTTCTATGAGACAATACATTTACGCTCTTTTCAGAGATATGTAGGTGTGTCTTATAAATTCAGGTAACTTTCAGGTAACTTTGTAACAATAATGTATAAAATTCACTACCCCCCCATCCCAGAATGAGCGTATAATGAATCAAATTAGGTTTCCTAAAGAAAAATGGTCTCCTAAACATGCTCTTTTAAACAGATATTTAATAGATCTTATTAAATGTGGGGAAAAAAAGTGAAAAGGCAAGCATTGATTTCTTACCCATCATAATAAGTGGACAAAGGGAGATTATAGCAATACATGGATAAGTTGAATCTAGACAAATTCTTCATGTACCATCTGAAGCACAGAATGCCTGCCAACAGGAGAGAAACAGCAGATGGGTTTGGGACAGACTCTCCCGGGACTGGGGAAGACTCCAAATAGCTGACAAGTTGAACTAACACCTTTAGCCCCTGGATTACCAGGACCTCAGTGTTAGGCGCAAATGTCCAATATACCATAAGAGGAACAGCACTAATCTGGGCTTTTGAATCATATTCTTCAGATGAAGAAATATACTTTATAATTCATAATGTTCAAAAATGGGAGAAGGCTTAGCTCTCTCACAGCAGTGATTTGATACAGAATTGGAACAGGTAACTGAAATGTTTTTTGGCTAAAATAGAGACAAAGGCAAGATAGGTTGGCTTGCATGCCTTCATGAGTATGTGCTCACTCTTAACAGGATAAGAGGGGGCATGGGAGAGTCCTTATTAGATCCATCTGCTTTTCTCAAGGATTTAAGGTTGTCGGGATTAGGAACAATGCCAGGATGACTGCAAAATTACTCCCATGTGGGTAGGAGGTTGGTGGTAGTAAAGGTACGCTTGTTTGGTTTTTCCCCATATCATTCTAAGTTTTCTTTCGTTTCATACCTGATATGGCCAGAAAAAGGCCTGCAGTTGGAGTACCAGAAGCAGGACTGATTCCCAAGCAATCAACTGTTACAATACCTCTAAACCTTTATGTCAGAATCTTTCAAAGCCTGATGGGGTAGATTCTGCTTTCACTCCATCTGGAAAAATTGACATTAATAGTGACTGCAGCTGTATTAATTGATGATTGTGCTAGACCACTAGCTCCGTGCCTGTTGCCACACGTTATACGAATGAGAGAATACCGAGAGGGAGCCACTTGCTAGACTAATACTGCTGCTGGCAATATAGACTATTACAGTGGCTAAACCTAGTGGGCCTTCCCCTTCCATAAGTGGAAACGTTTGGGTAAAATGATAAACGGAGAGAAAGGGAAAAGTAGCTGAAGGCAAAGAGATGAGTAAATGGGTTTTACAATGAAACCGAAAATACAACCCCACTGCCATCAAGTTGATTCCAACTCGTAGCGACAGTATGAGACAGAGTTGTACTGCTCCACGGAGGTTTCCGAGAAGTGCCTGGCAGATTTGGATGGCCAGCCTTTGGGTTAGCATTATACCACTACACTACCAAGGTCTCCTATGCATTGAAGGAAATGCAATATTATATTGATAACTCAAGATAACAAGACATGACACTATCTCTTGGTTCAGTTGTATCAGATGCTGGAGAGGGTGAAACCATGTCTTAAGCCTTCTCTTACTTTGAAAGTTGACAAGGTTGAATGGAAACCTTCAGACCCAAGTGGCATTGCTTTGGAAGCTATTTTGGCCATATGAAATGATGATTAACTACACTAATTGGTAATAATTGAATGAGACTCAAGTAATGTATCAGTATTTTCTGGCTTTCAGTTTTCAGGTTACATCTACCGTACTGCAATACGGAACGACGCTGGCATTGTTAAGATTCTAATATGGATATTAATATTCCAACATTCTGGAAGATTGAATTAAAGCCTCCTCAGGATATAACACCAAGGGAAAATGACTGATCTGAGGGAATAATTGGATTTGTCTAACCATTGACTGATTTCTATGCTCAATAGTTATGTATGTACTTATTACAATTTACAAATTTTAGTAGATCAAAGGGGGAAACAGCAATCAAATTAGTACAAAAATATGAAAGTATATAATGGCTTTATAGGATGAATTAGTTGTTTCTTTAAGTCTGTCCCTACCCTACGTATGACCAGTTTATTATGAAAGCCTCAGCCAAAAGCCAGGTTGGTGGTCTATGTGTAAAAAATTTGGCTTCAACCAATGAGACGCCTGGTCTTCACCTCTAGCTCCTACGAGGAAGCCTTCAAATCCTTAAAATTTCCTAAGGGATAGTTTTGTCTTTGTTATTCATGGTGTACATCTTACACATTAAGGTGGTAGCTCAACTTCCATTCAAGGCGCTATGAGCTGGAAACTGAGTTCAACTCTGTGGGCAATCAGTCAGCAAACCCTACTCAGTAAAAACTCCAGAAACCAAAGCTTGGATACACTTTCCTGGCTAGTAATATTCTATTCTTATTATCACATATCAATTCCTCAAAGGTAATACATTCTGAGAACAAGGTAAGCTTCATGTTTAGAAACCTCCTTGACTTTACGCTGAGTCTCTCCCTCTGATTGCTTCTAATTGATATCCTTACCCTGTAAAAAACTGTATCCGTGATTATAGCAGCTTGTAGCAAGTAAGTAAGTTATATGAGTCTTTCTAGTGAGTCATCCAAAGTGGTTTGGAAATTCCCCAAATTGCAGTTGTCAAAAGTGAGAGTAGTTTTGGGTGGACTTTTCCTTCTAAATTTGCAAATGGACACTATGTCCTATAGTGAAATTCAGAAGTGTGTACCCTTAACTTCACAGTTGGGCTAACTCTCACAGATACTTTTATTCCTAGCACAAAATAGTTTTACAAACTTACAAAAAACAGAAACAATCTATACTGTTCATTTCCAAATGGTAATACAGGAATTAACAAACGATGTTGTATAATTTGTCATTAGTTAATGTATTAATTAATCATCTATAATCTGAACATGTAGATGATTTAAACAAGCATTTTAAAAGTTTGGTTGTTTCTAGTCATTATCTTGTCACTTCTTATTTTGGTAGTTGTGGTTAGCTGCAGCCCATTCAGCCCCAGGCACATCTCAACCTTACACACAAAGGAACAAAGCACTGCCCAACCCTGTGCCATTCTCATGACTGGTTGTACATTAAACTATTGAGATCCACAGATTTTTCCTGAGCTGATTTCTGCAGGCAGATAAGCTGACCTCTCTTTCCAGCCTATCTGAGTCTGAAAGCTCCGCTGAGATCTCTTCAGTATCACATCAACAGGCAAGCTCCTGAAGACTTATGGGGAGTGGCTTTGCATGAGGTACACTGGCTAGAAATCAAACCACATTTCCTGCATAGAAAGCCAGAACTCTACCAATAAACCACCAATATCCACTATTTTGGTGGATCCAACAATATTATATAAATTATAAAAATAGACATTGGTAGAATTTTAATCCAATAATCATGCTACTTACACAATAGTTCATTATATAAATTTACAAACTTCTTGCCTATAGTAAATAAAAAGCAAAACTAAAGCCCATTTTGAATAGGGAGCAATTTATCTTATGACTTTGTCACTCAAAATATTTATTACTCATTTTTTAATGTTCTTTCTGAATTAGGGTTTTGTTTACATATGATAAATATATAATGCCCTATTAAATATTGGAAGAAAAACTGTTATGATTTTATGCATACCATTGAGATCTATTGATTGTTTATCTTTTATAGTACCCTGATTTTCCGAACAATTTCTTTTAAATAATGTATCATTTAAAAAAACACATGCGGACATGTTCACAATCTTTAGTTATTAAAGAAATTCAAATCAAGACGACAATGAGATACCATCTCACCCCAACAAGATTGGCCATGATCCAAAAAACACAAAACAACAAATGCTGGAGAGGCTGTGGAGAAAGTGGAACTCTCCTACACTGTTAGTGGGGTTGCAAAATGGTCCAGCCTCTTTGGAAAGCAATCTGGTGTTTCCTTAAAAAAAAAATGGATATAGATGTACCATTTGACCCAGTAATTCCACTACTTGGAATATATCCTACAGAATCAAGGCCTTTCACACCAAAGGACACAAGCATAAGAGTGTTTGTTGCAGCACAGTCAACGATAGCAAAAAGATGGAATCAACCCAGATGCCAACAACATGGGAATGGATAGGTAAACTGTGGTATATATACTCAATGGAGCACTACACAATGATAAAGAATAATGATGATTCCAGGAAACATCTTATAATCTGGTTTTAACTGGAAGACATTATGTTGAGTGAAAGTAGTCAACCACAAAGGGACAAATACTGTATGAGACCCCTATGATAAGATCTCAAAAACAGACATGTATAGAAGAAAAGAGTCTTTGACGGCTGCAAGGGAGGAGAAGGAGGGAGGGTTTAGTTTAGATAGTTGCTAGAAATCTGATTGGGAGAAAACGGTGATAGTACACATTAGAAATAAGAACAACATTAAGTGGACTTCAGCATAACTTGAGTACTGCTTCCATCTCAACCCAATATTGCAAGGATACAGTAGCTGGGGCGGGGGGCAGGGGACCATGCTCTTAGGCGAAATCGAGGCCAATAGGTACAGCTAGCATTTTGCTAAGAGAGCTCTCTGCACCCCACATTGGTGAGTGGTGTCTGGGGTCTTAAAAGCTGCCAAGCTGCCATCCGAGGACACAGCAAATGGTCCCAACTCAGCAGGAACGGATGCTCACCGAGGACCAAAATGACATGCAGTAAAGACAACCTAGAAGACAGAGAGACCCGCAAGAGTGGATGCCTACATCGACTTGGGACCGGAAGAACCGGATGGTGCCTGGCCACCACCAGTGATGACCATGATGGAGCTCACAGAGAGGAGTCTCACTGGCAACACAAGAATAAAAAGGTGTGTGTTTTAGTCAGCTAGGGCTGCTCTAACAGAAATACCACAGAATGGATGGCTTTAACAAAAGAAGGTTTATTCTGACACAATCTGATTGGCTGCAAGTCCATATTCAGGGTGTCTGCTCCAGGGGAAGGCTTTCCCCTTGTCAGCTCTGGAGGGAAGTCTGGTATTGCATCAGTCTTTGCCCAGGGAGCGTCTCGGCACAGGAACCTCAGGTCTGATGGGTGCGCTTTTCTCCCGGTGCTGCTTTCTTGATGGTAAGAGGTTCCCTGTTCTCTGCCTGCTTCTCTATCTTTTCCTCTCTCACAGGAGGAAAGGATTAAGGGTGGGGCAAGCCATGCTCCAGGGAAACTCCCTTTACAGTGGAGCAGAGAGGGGATCCTATGAAGGGATTTACAGCCCCACCCTAATCCTTTAACATACAGTTTAGGAAAATCACAAAATCAATGACAGTCACAAGATACTGGGCATCATGGCCCAGCTACATGGCTACATCTATTTTGGGGGGGTGCGCACAAGTCAATCCATGACAGGGTGCACCCTGAGATCTCTATTAAAAGACCGCAATTGATGGTCCAGCAGCTTCGGGGTTCCCCTGGGAGCATGGCACCTGGCCCTGATGCTGCCCTTGCCCATAAATCATAATGAAGATCCACTCTTTGGACATGAATGGATTGGACTTGGTGATGCAGAGTGACCATATATTGGATGTACTTTATGGTTCTGTGCATCTATAGGACATCATCTTGCTGACCTCTGGCTGGAGGAAGGAAGGTGGGTGGAGAGGAGGGGAAAGGAGGCTGTTGGGAGGATGAGACATGTATGGAGCAGAGAGGAATAGTGTGCAGTCACCGGACAGGGAGAGCAATGGAAGCTACAGGTAGGTGGGCTTGGAAATTTATATAGGAATGTACATTTTCACTCAATCATAATAAAAAATAAAATAAAAACACATAAAATAATAAAAAAATGTGACTAAATGTAATAAAAGTTAGAAATTATCTTAGCTTCTATATTATTTATGGAGCCTTGGTTATACAGAGCTTAACAACTCAGCTACTGACTGAAAATTTAAAACTCTAAACCACCAGCAACTCCATAGAAGAAAGATGTGACAATCCACTTTTGTAAAGACTACTGCGTGGGAGTCCCTGTGGGTCACTTCTGCTGTGTCCCAGAGGTTTGCTATGAGTTGGAATTGGCATTGACTGCAATGGTGTTGCAGAAAATATGCTAGACTGTTAAGTGAAAGATTGGCATTTCCAGCTTATGCAAAGGCATTGTGCCTAGAGCTGCTGATCTGACAGACCTCAGCCCGGAAAGCCCTGTGGAGCAAAGTTCTACTCTGAAACACATAAGATTGTCACGTGTTTGAAATTTTTCAGAGGTAACTATGTTTTTTTGTTCGTTTGTCTGTCTTTAATTTTTTCCCCCAGTCATTTACCAACGTATCACTAGATATAACAAATGAACTAGACAACTTTAAAGTAACTTACCTCAGCCAAATTCTGGGAAATGGTAGTAAAAATTGGCAATGAATGTTACTGCATTATACACGATCAAGGGTGCTCACAGATTCTGTGGGTCAGGGATAGGCTAGGAGATAATGGGGAGAACTCCTGTGCGTGACATCTGGAGTTGCAGCTGAGAATACTTACAAGATAGCTTCTTTGCTCACATGTCTATTGGCGGAGCTGAAGGACTTGCTTGGCCAGGTCTGCTAATGAGAGCGTTTACCAGTGGCATCCCCATGAGATCTCAGCTTCCTGGACCGTGGCAACTGGTTCTGAATAAGAAACAGGCTGCAGGAGGGCAAATGCTTCCAGGAACCAAGTAGAAGCTGCATGGACCAGTCATTTATGACCTAGGCTTTTAGTGCATAGAGCTTCATTTCCCTTGTACTTTAGAAGATTAAGCAGTCATGAGTTTGCCCCAAATCAAGAGAAAATCAAAATGACTCAAACATTTTACAGAAAGAATGTTCAAGTAGTTAAGCTTGTTGTTTTTTAACCTAAGTGTTTGTTTTCTGTTAGAGATTCTATCAGCATTTCTACTGAAGTTTCTTTAAGCAAAATTTTTAAAGAATACTCAGTTTTTCTTTTTAAAAGGAAGTTCTAGAGAATAAATCTATATGGATTAACAAATAAATGATCAGGAGAGGTGATGGTATTTTTCATTTATATAATTAGTGATATGAAGCAATGACTCACCCAGGAACACAGTTTATGATGCAAACATAAGAAACACAGTCAGCGTCATGACTCTCTGGGCACTAGAAATGTTGTATTTGTCTATTTCCTAAGTAAAATTCATTCTGTCTCCAAGGATCCAGAATCCAGGGTCAATACAAAATCCAATATCGCTAACTCGAGCTGTCCTCCCACTCCCACTGCCTTCTCCCTTCTCTTCATTCCTCACAGAAGAAAGATAAATTCATCTTTTTGTTGTACCTTTTTTCCTGTCTCTCTCTGTGTCTCTCTTTTTTTCTGCTTAAGCAGTCCCTTGATGAGTAATTCCTCACTTAGAATTTTATCTTAGCAGTTTATCAAAGTCTTCCCCCATCAAATACAGAACTTTTTTGTAACATGATTACTGATGAATAAAATTTACTCTCCCTCTTTAGACGGATATATAGCCATGCACTGTGCAATGTTCATTTGACAATGGTGGGACCGTGTAGACAACTGTGGTCCCATATAGCTTTCCTAAGTGTGTGCAGGGTATATGGCTAAGTATATTGTCAAGTATATCTACTTGTTTGGACCCAGGAAAAGGGGGACAGATGCAGAAGGAAGAGACGAAGGAAAGAGGAATAGTGAGTTCTATGCAGAGGCGTGGACAAATTATAGGAGGTCAGTGAACCTTGGCAAGTCAGAGTGATTGAGCACCTGCCACGTTTGGTGGAACCTCTTGGTCTTGCTCAAGCAGCTCTTCATCTCAAGCTGGTATTGTAGCAAGGAACAGAGACTCAGGAAGCATACACACTTTGCTAAGTAGTATAGTGTTCGCACAATGTCCAAATCACATCACATCCTATCTCACGGAGCATATTATGAACTTTAAGTGATACATGACTATAAACCAAAAAGCAAGAACAAACAACAAGAATTGAAACCCACTGTTGATGAGTTGATTCCACCTCATAGCAACCACACAGACAGAGCACAACTGCCCAGTAGAGTTTCCAAGGAGTACCTGGTGGATTTGAACTTCTGATCTTCTGGTAAGCTGCTGTAGCACTTACCTGCTACACAACCATGGTTTACATACACATTATTTCTTCTACAATTAGACAAAATGAGCCTTCTCAAAGAAAGGTAATACAATCTTCTTGGTAATTCATTTTGCTTTTATATAGTTTCTTTTTTGTATTGAATATTTTAAACTTATTTCTACAGACAGAGGCCATTTTGTAACACTAAATCTGAAGAATCTAATAGAGATGCTTTTATTGTATTACTAACATGCAACTTGATCCAAAAACATATGAGACCATGTTTTGACAGTAGATGAAATAAAAACATACTTTGATATTAGTAAGACACTTCTGATTACTATTCCTGGATACTTTTAATCAAAATCAACAAAAACACAAACATCTTGCCACTGAGTCTGTTCGAACTCATGGCTACTCCACGTGCTTTAGAGTAGAATGGCTCTTGGTAGGTTTTCAATGATTATAACCTGATGGAAGAAGATAATCAAATCTTTCTTCCATAGGACACTTGGTAGATTTGAACCCTTACACTTTTGTTAGAAGTCAAGTGCAAATTTGAAAACAGTATTTTCCTGACTATTGAATAGAATTTACTCTTTCTCCCTGGGGTCAACATGTCAATAAATGTGAGAACAGTGAAATAAATATGGATATGCCTTGGAATATCAAGGAATTGCAAGAGGAAAATATACATGTATTTTATTATTTTCAAATGTTTGTTGACTGTTCTTAGTTTGAAATGTTTCAATTTTTATTAGGCCTAATTTTATTTATACTTTCTACTTACTTTTTTAGTTGAGGTCAAAGTTGTGCACTTGGAAGAAAAATCATTCGATTAGTGGATATTTGACTAATTCTAGTTTTTCTATTACTGATCTAATTTCTCGTTGCCTTCTGGTCAATTCCGACTTGCGGTAACTCTGTATTACCAAGTAGAAATACCCTCACAGGATTTGCTAGCAGTAGTTACTGGAATCAAGCTGATAATCTTTCGGTTGGTAGCCATACATCTTAGCTGCATGCTACTATTATTTTTACCATTGTTTAGTGCTGATTAAACTCCATTATGCATAATAACTTTTATTCTAACTTTATTGAATTCTTATTCTTTCATTCAGTGATAGAAAACTAACGATTGCATCTTAATTTATGTAAAAAAAGTACAATTATGTACTGATTAATATTCACTAGACTGATGTATTCTGTGAAATAGGATTATATGTGATTTGGACATTGTGTGAACACCATATTATGTACAGGCCACTGCCAGGTTATCAACATCCTACTTATTGCAACTTACGGTTACAAACCAACCCTAATAAAGATTCTTACATTAAAACTTTATGGAAGCCGGCTTCTGGCTATCCTCAGTGCAGCTGGTGCTGCTGGTAGAGTCGCTGACAGAGGCTGGAGGAACGGGTGACAATGGAAGCACGGTAGTAGGAAGAAGCGAGCAAGGTGGGTGCAGAACTTGCACAGCCCCAGCTGGCTCTCCCACCACCCTGACAAGCAGGAGCATCCCAGGCGTCCTCCCCCACGATGCCCTCTGTAGACTGAACAAAGCACAGAGGTCCACACCCAGAACTGCGTCCTCTGCTTCACCTGTTTGTGTCCTATCCATGGTCCAGTGCTTCAAGAGTCTGAGTTTCAGGTCTTTACAGCCATTAGTAGGAAATAATAAATAGAAGGAGAGCTGACTTCTCTTTAAAACAAGCAACAAAGCAAACAAACTATGGAACCACAAACAAACATGTGATCAGACTGCCCCAAGGAACTTTATGTGGCACATGACTACATATGCACACAGAGAGAAAATACATGCGTATCTAGATTAATACGCATAGTGAAAGTTACCTCAAGATCAAAATGTGCAGTGTGTCTTTTGGTGCTTTTCCTCACTATGTGAACTTTTCTCTGTACGGCACAGACCGTTATTTCATCAGTCATGAGCCTGCTTCCTTTTTCCTCCTGTCAATTCTGATGTCTCTACTCTCTTTTTCTTTCTGTTTCTTTCTTAATATTCATCCAATAAAACATCAAAATGTTATGGTAAAGAGATAATTACTGATATTTTATAACTCGACGGCACTTGGCTTTGGCTTGGCATAGCTCATGAATTAGTATTGATGAGTACTATACTAGAAGTTTTCACTTTTCCAGTCTCATGCTCAAGATTTCATTTTTAGAATCTTTAACTCATAAACTTTTAATGTGATTTAACCAAACTATCTTTTCCAGTTTTTAACATTTCACTGTTGGATTTTTCAACCTAGCTAATAATAAGCCCTAGATGAGAAACCCTCTCATCTGTGGAAAGCCATACATAAGTAAATCTGTTTATACTGCAGTTTTTAATAAAAGACATTTGTGATTGAAGAAAGATACTTCTACATTATGTTACTTCTTACTAAACTAAGCTAAATATTCTTAGTCTGTTCTCTTTCAGAATCTTTCTCCCAGGTTGTTTTATGACTAACCCTTATAAATGAATCCAGGTTTATGTGATCTCTATTTCTTACTGGTGAGTCACAGTGCATAATTTTTCTTAGTACATCAGGTGTATGGTTTTCAGGTTTGATTAGCAGACCGATTCTGTGATAACTATTTTATATAAAAACACCCTGAGAGGTCTTTTTGTTGGGTTTCAAATAAGACTGCCTAAGAATGGTCTTTTTTTTTTTTTTTTTAATTAGGACAATCTACAAAGGTACTTTACCTAAAGCTATAATTATACATGACAATGTTGAATTGGATTGATGTCAGCCTAATAGCATCTCAACATATCATTTCTATAAAAGACATGAGTATCTTTTAAATAAAAGTAACCTATGAAATACTATTGTGAAATGTCATGCACAGGGAAAAAATGAAAGTGAACTCTTTAACTCTGGTAGAGAAGTGCCATTCATTTAGAAAGTATTTTCCTCTGTTATGAAAAATGAGTCTCTACATTTCCAGGTGGCATCTGATTTCTTGTAGACTTCAACATAATTATATTTTTGATTTGCCTGAGAATAGAAATAAAATTAAGACTACAGGATTCTGTCTTCTTTTTGTGAAGATATGACATTCAAGTGTGAATTATATACACATCCTACGTAAAGTATGACTATATAAAAAAAAAATCCAGAAACAGGTTGGTGAGTAAATATAACATTTATATACGTAATGTGTCCTGTATAAGCTTCACAGATATTCTCATAGAAAGACATTGTCCAATGTTGGCCAACCTGTATTTAAATTAGAGATGACTTTTAAAATATGAGCTATGTGAGGTTTTGAATTGGCAGAAACATTCAGCTAGGTGTTCTAATCCTTACTGATGAAACCCACTTGTATGCAACTTAAAGAAACACTGAATGCAAATCTCATATTTAATCCTCTTGTGGCACTCAAGGATAATTGTACTGAAAAGAATACTTACTCTGAAGTATGACTCATTACTTGATTTACTTTTCTTCATTGTCTTGGATACAAATTATACACTGACTTCATTTTCTTTTTCTTGCATGTATTATAACTCTTTTATTGATGATATTTTTTTAAAAGTGATCTTAAAAGTACCTGTTTGTGATTTTTCTTTAAACTTATCAATAATGTAAAAGCTATGCCTTCTGAAACAAAATCAATGCAAGCAAAATGACCTACTAAAAGTATTTAATGTTCTTTGAGTTTTATGTACCTACCTATTTTTTTGTGTGTGAAACTTTGCTATTGTCTATGGTTCATAAGCATAGCTCTTGTGGAATACGATAATTGCTAATTTTTTTCTTTAGGGTTGCTTGATAATTCTTTCAGTATTCTGAAATATTAGAAATGCAGTTCATATACCACTGAATAGTTTATTAATGAAATAGTATTATTTAACAAGTATCATCACCATAAAATCCTGTGATAAATATGGCCTGCATTACTTGGTAAATCAGTAGAGGTGATGCCACAAAGAATCTGGTATGGCTTTTGTTTACATGTGTCATTTATCTGATTGGTATGTCAAGCTATCACAGGGCATGTCATACTGTGTTTGAAAACATTTATTGAAATATACAATCATAGTTTAATTTGACTCATTATTTTCCCTGTCTAGAAGGTAGAGTCCTATTGTGCTATCTCATGTAAGAATGGTGACCATTTTAGATACAGATTCTGACTTAGAGTGCCTACACACACTGCAGCAGAGATGACATCTGGGCTCAGTAGAGAAGAGTACACTGATCACTGTAGATACCTATCAGGAGACTGGAGACCCTGGTGGCCCAAGGGTTAAATGTTACAGTTGCCAGTTCAAATCCCTCAGGTGCTTTTTGGAAGCTCTATGGGATAGTTCTAGTTTGTCTGTAGTGTCGCTACGAGTTGGAATCCACCAGACAGCAGTGGGTTTGGATTTTTTGGCTTTATCATGAGACTGGGAGGGAAAACAGTGGGTGGCCTTCTTTTCTATGCTACCTCTTTCTGGTAAATGTCACAAAAAAAATAAAATAAAAAACAAAACCTGATCACTAGGTTCTTGTTATCAGTGTACTGGGATGTTCCCAAATTGTAGACTCTTAGACCTTATCCATTTCTTTAAATTAAAGGCAATATAACGGTAATTTTATTTCCCAGTTCTTTTTTTTCTCTAATTATTTCTCAAAATCTGGTCTGCACATCATATTTTGCAGAACATCTTGAATTTTTTGTTCAAATTGACGTTTCCTGGATTCCACTCCAAATGTACGAAACTTCAGCTCTGAAGTCAGTCCTCAAGAATTTTAATTTTAAAAGACATGCCTGGTGATACCAAAGCATATTGAAGAATCAAAACTGATCCAATCATTTGATTCACTTAGTACCCATCTGTTACTGGGAGAAGCTAAATACTTAGTCCACAGAAACGTAAGATGCCCATGGCATCTTTTCTGTTGTTACCATTATAAAATATCCTTTATAGTCTTTGACCAAGGTGGAGGAACTGTACTTGGAAAATCCAAAGAGAATCCTGGTCTGCTGTACAGCATTATTTTATAGGTTGAATACTTCTCTTTTATATATCACTCTTGGATTTACCCCTGCTACATATCAACCCCTGCCCTTCATACAACATTCATTTATGTTCTCATCAACTCTGTCCTGGACTAGTGGAATAACTTCTGTCTCTTGTTTGTGCCTCTTTGTTATTGTGCTAGTACCTTGCTGATCCCTGTGGAATGTTTAATTCTTTGCAGAACACGTATCTCTCTGAGATAGGATTTTTTTTTTTTTTTTTTTTTTAAGTAGAAAGGAAACAAACCCCTGAGAAATAGCAGGAGGAATCACTACTGTATAAAACAGCTGAGACCAAAACGGTGTGTCAAAAAATTTTCATTGACTTTTTTTTTTTTTTTTTTTCTGATGACTAGTGTTGATAAACAATTCTTCTAGCAAACTCTGAACAGCTATGGACAGGGATTAGTTTTCACTCATGTTTATATTTGCAGAGCCTTGTGCAATGACTAGCACATAGTGTTTATATTTCATAAATGATACATTTTAGCACATAATAGTAAAATTTTATCATCCATTGGTTTTAACAACAGCTACATAAAATCAACCACATTTAATAGCATTTTCTCCCAAACATTAATTTTCATTCATGTCCAAATCCTAGGTTGTGTCCATGGTCTGAAAATTATTCCTTTATCAAATTAACATTCTGTAAAAGTATTTAAAATGAGAAGTTCACACTGTGAACATGCCACCGTGCCATTTCTTTAATTTTGACTGTTACGTGATTATTTGGATATTGCACTTTCTATAGTGAACGTCTATCCAAGTACTCTTTTTTTTTCTAGTTGGTTATTTAAAGTCTTAAGGTTTAGCTGCAACTACAGGTTTTTTGTATTTTGAATTATTCTTTTCTTAACTCACTGTGTTCTCTATTTATAACTTCTCAGGTTCTGTGATCTATTCTGTTACTTTTTCTGAGACAATCATCTTCAATCAGAAAACTCTAAATATGTAAGCTAAAATACACCTTTTTGAAATAGAATTGGGTGATAAACTTCTCACCTCTTCCTAAAATAATTTTTAAAATCTGTTAATATGATTCTAATTGCTATTTGGAATAATTACATCACCCCTTAAAAATGAAACATGACTTTCCTTTAATTGGATCTGCTGATTGTTGAAATGCATTGCTAAAGAGCAAAGTGAAAAAGGATATCACAGCTCACCAAGCCAAAATACTTTGCATGTTGTTGGTTCCTGTTCTCTGGTTTGTGGCCATCAGTGCTGGTTCCATGCTCCTTCAGATGACAGCATGATTTTTAACTGTGGTCTTTCCTGAGAGACTCCTTTTCATCTTTTATAGAGTGAGTTGTTCCATTTCATCTCTTAGGGCAATAGTCAATCATTTGAAGTGATCTATTTTTTCATTTGGACACCCTGGCGGCTTAGTGGTTAAGTGTTTTGGCTGCTAACCAAAGGCTTGGGAATCCGAATCTACCAGTTGCTTCTTGGAAACTCTATGGGGCAGTTCTACTCTGTCCTATAGAGTTGCTATGAGTTGGAATTGACTTGATGGTGCTGTGTTATGTTGGGTTACTCTTTCAGTATTTCAGCTAGGGAGTCTGTCTTTTTCCCTTGAGATTAGATCAGGGAAGATTTTAACTGATACCATTAAAACAAACAAATGACTGATAAAAACCCTAAAGAACAGAGTAGAACAGCCCTATGGGACTTCCAAGGAGCAGTTGGTAGGTTCCAAATGCTATTCTTTTGGTTAGCAGTCAAGCTGTTAACCACTGCCCCATCAGGACCATTAAGTGGTTTACAAAGAAATTATTCTGTGTACTTGTTTCCAGGTTATTTTTTTAAAAAAATGCTCAAAGTAAACATCTGTGTATTTAGAAAAATACTTTGCATATCTAGTAGTACTCTTTATGATCCAACTTTGTTGAAAAGCTCATTTCCTGGCATTTCCAATAGATTCTATTAGTCACAGGCTAGGTTTTCTTTGAGACTCACTGAGGACTTACATAAATAGAAAATCTACCAGCTCACCTGACAATCAGAAGGATATAATAGCAGAATATCTAAAAATTATTACTCATTCTCTGGCCCCATTAATAAAGTTTGAAGCTTTGACTGGCATAGACTGTAACTGGAAAGAATGAAAAGTCCAAGAAGATTTGACATGCTATCTTAGAATGAAAAATTGAATTAACTTTAGTATGATTCAGGATCTACTGTCTTATAAGATGTTAAAATGTTTTTCTTTAATTATTTATTCAAGAACAAATAAGTGAATACCATTATGCGCTAGGTAGTTTTTTATGTACTGAGAATACTTGAGTTAACAAAAGAAATAAGATCATTTACATTATGAAGCTTAAATACTGGAGGAGCAAAAGACAGTATCAAATAAGTACAACAAGTAATTATACAATATTTTAGAGAGTTAAATGAGATTTTTAAGATTATAGAGAGAGAGTAGGGTATGGTTAGTCTGTTATACTGGGTGGGGATAGCGTTTACAATGTTGAATAGAGTGGCTAGAATAGAACCACTAAGAATATAAAATTGGTCTAGCATTGGAAAACAAAAGAGTTAATCATTGTCATGTCTGAGGAAAAAGCATTCCAAGCAGAATGCACTGGTATCAGCCAAGCAAGCCAAGTGCTCTTATATATTGAGTACCAAAATCAAACGAAACCCATTGCTGTCAATTCTGACTCATAGTGACCCTATCAGAGAGAGTAGAACTGCCCCATGGAGTTTCCAAGGAGCAACTGGTAGATTCAAACTGTCAAGTTTTTGTTTAACAGTCATAGCACTTAACTACTGTATCACCAGGGTCCAAAAATAAAAATCAAATCTGCTCCTCTAGAGTAAATTCTGACTCATAGAGAACCTATAGGACAGAGTAGAATGACACCATAAAGTCTCCAAGGAGAACCTCATGGATTAGAACAGGTGACCTTTAGTTAGCAGCTGTAGCACTTAACTGCTATGCCACAAGAATTCCTCCAACAAGGTCAGCAGGGAGAAAAAAGAAAAAAGAATTAGAGATATTATTTGCAGAAGGTTTAGCATGATGCTAGCAATCCTTAAAGTTTTTGAATGATACCCATTGTTATGAAAAAGTTTATAGAAAGAATGAAATCATCTAGGAAAGATGATTCCTGTGGCTGCAGTAACAAAACCCCACAAACATGGTGACTTTAAATAGTAGACATGTACTCTCTCACAGGACTAGGAGACAAGAGTTTCGAATCAGTATCACTGGACCAAAGTCAATGTATTGGCCACTTCCAGCAGTCCTTGATTTTGAGCGGCATCATTTCAGTTTGAATGTCAACATGTTCAAATCTTTCTCTGCTTCATCTTCACATAGCCTTCCTCTGTGTGTCAGATCTCCCTCTGCCTCTCTTACAAGCCACTTGTGATGACACTTAGTTTTCACCTAGATAATCCAAGTAATCTTTCCATCTCAAGACCCTTTGTCATATCTGCAAAGATAATTGTCCTACCAAAGGTAGCATTTAAAGGTTCTGGGAGTTAAGACCTGATATACGCTGGTGGCATGTTGGTTAAGTGCTAAGTCCACTAACCAAAACGTTAGCAGTTTGAATCCACCAAATGCTCTTTGGAAACTCCATGGAGCAGTTCTATTCTGTCTACAGCATCTCTGTGAGTCAGAATCAACTTGACAGTACTGGGTTTGGTTTGGGTTTTGTTCTGGTATTTGGAAGCCATTGTTCAGTCTAATGCAAAAAGTTAGAGAATTAGTAGAGCACTATAATTTTCAAAGGTTTAAAATTAATTCTAGCAATTCCCTATAAAATAAGTTTACTGGGACTGTTTTCTTGCAAGTTGTCTGAAATTCCACCTGTATTAAGAAAGGAAGGGCCTTATTCAATGAGAAAGGTGTTTTATTTTGTAGGATCCCAAATTACAATTATTTTTAATACAGCTTCTCACCACTTTGTCCTCGACCTCTCTCCAAAATACAGTGAGGCATAATGGTCTATTGGAAACCATTTCAATAGATACAGGCTGTTACTATGAACTAAACTATTTGCATAAGAGTCTCATTTTTCAATCCGCTTCATCCTTTTAAGCTTCTACAATTCTATCGTCTTCCTTATCCAACAATATACACTGAGGAATTTAAAGTTTCAGTACACTTGTTGATATGGGGTTTAGGGCCTAAACTCTAGAACCTATATGCAATACAGTATATACTCATATTGATAGATCCTAGGTCCAATTTTGCTTATAAATAAGTATAAAAGCATGATGCTTTATTGTTTATAAACAAAACTAGTCTAGCTCAAATAAAATATAAAATTACTGTACTCTGGGGGTCAGTTCTACTCTGGCCCCTAGTGTCGCCATGAGTCGGATCTGACTCGACGGTGCTTGGCTTGGCTGGCATGGTGATGGATAAGTTATGCAATGTTACCCTTCCTTAAAACACTCAGTGAAATGAGTGTGCAGAAGAATCTATTCAGAATTTTTCTATTAATTCCATTTTGATTTTAGACTCAAGTGATTCTCCTCTCGTCAACTAATATTCCCAGAGAAGCTTTCCTCATGGAGAAAGGCTAGGATTTAGATTTGTCACCAGAAGACATTGTTCCTTTCTGTTTTGATAGATCATTTAGTCTTACCAGAAACCCTCATTGCTTAGTGACTAAGGGCTATGGCTGCTAAGCAAAAGGTCAGTAGTTTGAATTTGCCAAATGGTCTTTGGAAACTCTGTAGGGCAGCCTACTCTGTCCTATCAGTCTGAATCAACTCGATGGCAGTGGGTGTAGTTTTGGGTATAGTCTTATTAAGGAGTCCTGGCAGAGTAGTGGTTAACTACTTAGCTGCTAACTGAAAGGTAGGCAGTTCAAAGCCATGGACTGCTTCATGGATGAAAGACATGGCAGTCAGTTTCAGTAAAGATTACAGTCTAGGAAGCACTATGGGGAAGTTCTCCTCTACCTTTAGGATCCCGATGAGTCAGAATCGACTCTACAGCAGAGTTTGGATTTGGTACAGACTTACTGCCCCAGGGTTTCAGGTTTTTATATATAAAGTGGTGTAAAGTGGGTTCACCAAACCCTACCTGAGACTCTGAGGCCTAGTTGTCAAACTGGAGGGTAACTTCTAGTAATCACACTTCTCTGACTGTATGTCCCAGAGTGTGGGGCCTTTTTTCCCTCTATACACTAGAAGCCACAGGCCAGGCCCACTCAGCTCTGCTTTCTCTTCAGAATGTAGAGAGTCCTGTGAGGAAGCTTTGTCCAAGAGAAATCAGAAATGGAAGCAATTACATTCGACTCTGCACTCTTAAAAAAACGTTGAATCCAATTTAAATATAGAGCATAATACTGTTCTCAAATTGCTACTTTATTTTGATTGTATACAAAGCTATTTAAATTCTGCTTCCTCACTGAAATCTCATCTAAATTAGAAAAAAAGAAAGATGGGACTGTCTCTAATCTTACTTCCCATACCTGTTATAATTCACAGTTTATTAGTAACTGACATCAATGCTGTCATTTCTTTAGTCATCTGAGTAGTTTTTTTCACTTTTGGTATAATTATTCATACATTTCTACTTTCTCTGAAATTCTTACCGACTTTGTGCTCTGAGTGTGCGTAGGATCTCGACATATTTCTTTTACATCACGTAGTTCCTAGCACAAAGGGACACTTTAAAAGATTGCTTCCTGATGACAGTGATTTTGGAAAGCGTCAATCATTTGATTTAAGCAGATGTGAATTCCCCTTCAGTTAGCAGAACTAGAGATTAAAATGCAATCATTTTAAATGAATAAAAATTCTCAGAAAATTCAGGATGTCAAATCAATGTCATAGTATTAACTATCACACTGGGAAATTATACAGTATAACAATGAAGTTTATGGAAACATTCATGTTAAGATTCTGTAGTCAGTAGATGGCACTATTTGTTTTATTAATATTCACTGACCACCTCTTTAATTTCTATAAAATGTATCAAGAATTGTTTTCTTTTTAACTATTTTAACAACATTGCATGATTATTTTGTATACAGCTTATCAAAGGAATCAATTTGATTGCCTGATGTGGTGATTTTTAGCCAGAGAACAATTGAGGATGACAGAAAAAAAAACTTCCAAAAATATCAAGTTGGTCTTTAATCTGAAAGAGTTACTACCAACAAGTTCCTTTTCATTAAAGAGTTACTTTTTTAATTACCTATGTAACAGATGGCTGTTTTTGCTTTTGCAGTCTTATGCCATCAAGTCCATTCTGGTTCCTGGCAACGCCATGTATTACAGAGTAGAAGGGTGTTGCATAGAGTTTTCTTGGATACAATCTTGCAGGAAGCAGTTTACCTGGACTTTTCCTCCCTGGTGACACTGGGTGAGTTTAAACCCCCAAATTTGCAGTTACCAGCTGACTATAAACCATTTGTGCCATCTAGGGTCCTCATAAGAGATTAGAAATGAGAATCTGATATAAGTTATCTTACCTGGTCTGATGTGATGCAATTCATTTCAACCTGCTTATCTAAACACACATTCATGTGACCTGTACATTGACTAAAACAACAAACCTTCCAAAGAAAATACGGGCAAATGAAAACAGAAGGAAGTAGAACAAATGATTTCCCAGGAAGTAGATTAGTAGAAGAAAAACAAGGACCAGTAACATCATAGGTATCACAATATTTTATATAAATGCACTAGCAACTGATTTTAATCATAATATCAATATATATTTACATTAATTCAACAGCAACATTTTGTATACGAAACTGAAAGCTGGCAGTAATGTAACGTGAAGGACCACATGCAAGTAAAGGAAATATTTGCCGAATCAAAAAAATAAAATAAAGGAGGGAAACCACCGAGTTCTTAAGAGAACAGAATACTAAATCAGTACAGAAGAGCAAGAATAAAGATTTCCTTCTGAATTTATAAGGGAAGTAGAAAGGAATCATAAGCTTATCAAGAATAATGAAATATGGAAGGTTAATCCAGATGTTCTAATGTATCATGGGAAGATTTCCAGTGATAATGGGATCAGCAATGATAAAACATATAGAGAATCAGTAAGACTTGTTGACTATCAGGGAAAAAGATATACATATTAATGAACATCAGGCAAACTTAGTTATCTTAATACTCACCATGAAAAGACAATGAGTAAAAGCACAGAGCGTTAGAGGGAAAGGATTTAGGCCAAAAAACTCCATACCAAAGGAACACTTAGAGTATAATATGATCTCATGTAGTTAAGGCACAGAGCAAGCACACTCACTTGATCCTTCTTTTTTCAAATTCATTGCCTATTCCTTCCTTCAGTGTTGAACTACTCTGAGTTTCCCAAATGAGCTAGTGTTTTCTCATTTATATACTGAATATATGCTCATTGCTTCTTGTGTCTGGAATACTTTTTTCTTCTGACTCTTTGCAGCAAAAAAACCAAACCACACCCGTTGTCATCACGTTGATTTGAAAGAACTGCCCGTGGGGTTTTTAAGGAGGGACGGGTGGATTTGAACTACCGAACTTTTGGCGAGCAGCTGATTTTTAAAGCACTGCAACACACACAAACGCTCCTGTCTTTGACTAGTTCAGCTCTACGTTTTCTTTAAGTGTCACTTTGAAAAGAAAATGCTCAGCTTTCTCTGCACTGCAAAGTCTGCTCTGAGCCTCTGAGCTATTCTTTTTCTGAATTTCTGTAATGTTTGTAATGGATCCGTTTATCACATATATAGCACGTAATATAGTAAATGACTGTGTTTCTTCATCTTCAACCTGCGTCACCTTCATATGTTGTGTGCTCAAAAGCAAGTAAAATGACTTGTGAAGTAGGTGCCTTGTGCGAATTATTTTATGAAACACTAAACGTATGTAAGATGATGGTTAAAAATACTCAGTGAAATACTGCCACTGATTCATTTTAAAATACAGAGTGGGGGAGAAGACCTAACAAATGCAGGTGAAACTTTACTAAATTGCTAAAGGACACAGATACAGGGAAATACTTTTTTAAAAGTATTTTTGTATCTACACTAAAATCCGTAGAGTATAAGAGTGGATATAAAGGCCAGTATTTATCATGTACAAGATTAAGGCCAAACTCTGTGGCTTTTGTGTACTGTGCAAACAGCTTCCACATTATAATGTAATAAGAGGAATGATCAGGCTTCAAGACAGCTATTTTGGGATTGGGCAATATAAGCCAAGCCAAGTGCCGTCGAGTCGGATGGAAAATCAAATAATAAAACATGGATTTTATGCAGCTACCCTGATAATCAGGACATACACTCTGGCAGGACATTTCCTGCCTGAAAGAATAGATAAGGGATTTATTCAATCTGTAAGTAAGTCCAAGAGTGTATTTAAAATGGTTTTCTGAAAAGAATTTTTTTTTTTTTTGAGCTATGTAGTTTTGTTGTTTTTGTCCTTCATTTCTGTCTGCGGGATTTTCCACACATAACCCTATGTGCCAGAGTGGAACTGTATTACAGAGTTCTCTAGGCTGTAATCTGCCACCACAACTGCCCTCCCAGGCTCTGTGTGGTGGAGAGCCCTAACAGAGCAGTGGATAAGAGCCTGGCTTCTAGTCAAAAGGTTGACAGTTCAAATCCACCATCTACTGCTTGGTAACATTATGGGGAGTTCTACTCTGTCCTTTGCTGTTGCTAAGCCAGAATTGACAACATGTCAATAGGCTTGATTTTTCAGTTTTCAGTAATCTTTACAGGGGCAGATATCTCCAGGTCGTTTCCCTGCCGAGCCACTGGGTGGATTCCAGACATCAACCTTTCAGTGAATATGCAAGCGATTCATCATCACACCATGAGCTCCTTGACCCAGCTTTAGGATCACCTACTGCTTATTCTCCTAAGAGAGAAGGGCATCTTCCCACATTAGAAGGCTTTTGTTGCTGTTATTAGGTGCCATTAAGTCAGTTCTGACACACAGTGACCCTATATACAACAAAATATGTGCCACGCCCACAACCATCGTCATGCTTGGCTCCACTGTTGTAGCCACTGCGTCAGTCAGCCTTTTGAGGGTCTTCACCATTTTTGCTGACCCTGTAATTCGCCAAGCATAATATCCTTCTCCAGGGACTGATCCGACTCGGCGGCACTTGGCTTGGCTTGGCAGGGACTGATCTCGCTTTACAACATGCCGAGATTATGTGAGATGAAGTCTAACCATCCCTGTCCAAAGGAGACTTGATTGTTCTTCCAAGACAGATGTGTTCATTCTTTTTGGCAGTTCCTGGTACAGTCAATGTTCTTTTCTTGCACCACAGTTCAAAGACATCAGTTCTTCTTCTAACAACGACAACAATTCCTTATTCGGTGCAAACCTTTTGTATGAATATGATGCTATAGAAGATACAATGACTTGGCATTTGTAATACATTGCTTCATTCCTTGACTTTTGCATTTATGGGCATTGATTAAGGAATCAAAGCAGATACAATATTTGATAACTTCAATATTTTCTCTTTTATCATGACATTGCTTGTTGGTCTAGTTGTGAGGATTTTGTTTCCTTAATGTTGAGATATAATCCATACTGAAGGCTGTAGTCTTTGATCTTCATCCGTGTTTCCAATTCTCTTTACTTTCAACAAGCAAAATTATATCATCTGTATGACCTAGGTTGCAAATGAGTTTTCCTCCAATCCTGAGGCCCTGTTCTTCTTTTTATAGTCCAGCTTCTAAGACTACGTGTTCAGCACACAGATTGAATAGATACAGTGAAATGACACAACCCTGAAGTGCATCTTTTCTGCCTTTAAAATATGTAGTGTCTCCTTGTTCTATCTGAACAACTACTTCTTGATCTATGTACAGAGTCCTCATGAACACAAGTCAGTGTTCCAGAATTCCCATTCTCTGAAACACTATTCATAGTTTGTTATGATCCACAAAGTTGAATGTCTTGCATTGTCAATAAAACATAGGTAAACATCTTTCTGGTATTCTCTGCTTTCAGCCAAGATCCCTCTGGCATCAACAATGATATCCTTGGTTCCCTGTCCTCTTCTGAATCTGGCCTGAACTTCTGGTAATATCCTGTCAATATGCTGCTGCATCTGCTTTTGAATGATCTTTAGCTAAACTCTACTTGGTTGTCATACAAGGGATATTGCTCAATAATTTACACATTTCACTAAAACACTTTTCCTGGGAATATGTATAAACATGGAACACTTCCAGTCAGTTGGCCAGGTAGCTGACTTCCAAATTTCTTGGCGTAAAAGAGTGAGAACTTTCAGTGCTGCATCTGTTTATTGAACCATCTTAATTGATACTCCCTCAATTCCTGGAGTTTTGTTTTTCACCAGTGACTTCAATGAAGTTTGGACCTCTGCCTTCAGTACCAGTGTTTCCTGATCGTATGCTGTCTCTTGAAATGGCTGAATATCAACCAATTCTTTTGGGCATAATGACTTCATGTATTCCTTCTGCTGTCTTTTGGTACTTCCTGTGTCGTTTAATATCTTCCCCTTAGAGTCCCTCACTGTTGCGATTCAAAGCTGGAAGTTTTTCTTCAGTTCTTTCAGCTTGAGAAATATGGAATGTGTTCTTCTCTTTTGGTTTTCCGTCTTCAGCTCTTTGTACATGTCGTTATAATATTTTACATTGTCTTCTCCAGCTGCCCTTTGAAATCTTCTGTTCTAGTTCTTTTGCTTCATCATTTCTTCCTTTTCTTTTAGCTAGAGGATGCTCAAGAGCAAGTTTTGGAGTCTCCTCTGATATCTCTTTTAGTCTTTTCTTTTTTGCTGTCTTTTTAGTGACTTCTCTGATCTTTTATCATTAGTGTTCAGAAAATGAAACTTATTCTTCAGATGGTCTCTAAACTCAGGTAAGAAATACTCAAGGCTGTTGAAATTCACTTATATGGAGGCTGGAGCCTAAAGTCAAGGTTAGACATGTGGAATAGAGTGTAAAATATATGATAGTGTCTCATCAGAGTCATGCAAGTTTTGGAGAAACTCAATAAAAAGCAAGCAAACCAACAAAGAACAGATCTGTGGGTGGTGAAAATGCTTTGCACTCAGCTACTAACCTAAAGGTTGGCAGTTCAAATACATCCAGTGACATGACTGAGGAAAAGCCTGATGATTTGCTTCAGTAAAACATTATACCCAGGAAAAGTCTGTGAAGTCTAATTCTACTCTCTACCATATGGGATTTCCATGAGTAGAAACTTACTTGACAACAATGGGTATGACGTTTGGATTTTGAGAAGAAAACAAATAAACAGACAAACAAATGCACAGAGAATGTTGTAGATTACTGAGGTGTCAAAAGAGAGTCAGCAAAAGCAAATTTTCTCTTTGTAAAGGATGAAAATATAAATTTTAAAACTGCTGATCTCTAGAGTTAGGAAGAAGAAAGAAACTTTGTTACCATTGTGAATGGAGATATAATTATCAACATTGATCTTACTATGTACCGGTTATAGAACTATTTTGTTTGTCATCATAGAAAATACTAGAAGACAGATGCCGATACCATCAAGTTGGCATGTGAGCAAACACATAGTGGTTAAGTTTAGGCCAAGGGCACACTGCCAGTATGAATGGAAGCTGGTATTCACACACAGGCATGCTCTATCCAAATTTTACAGTATTATTATAATTATGTCTATGATTGTAATATCGGTGCCCCCAAATGAAGGCATATCACCTAAAATTTGCTCTAACAAATAGACCAATCTGCATCAAATTGATTAATATTCCTTAAAAGATGCCTGCTTGACTAAGAAAAAGTAGAAAACCAGCACAAGAAGTTAAGAAAAGAACAGGGCTGTCAGTTTTATGCTAAACACTCTGTTTTAAATTCTGTTAAAAATACAGGTTTTTTTTTTAAGAAGTTTACTTCAAATATTCAGTGTTTGAAGCATTAAAGGTGCAATTAATTTACATGCCATGTAAGCTCTTCTAGAACACATCAGACAAGTGAGAACTAATTGATATTTATAAAATCATCAAACCTATCTAAAAATATGACAATGATAGCATAAGAAAAGAAAAACAAAACATTTCATATGAAGTGAGATAGAATCCACTTTAAGACTAATACAAAAAAGTTATAAACAGAATGTAATGCACTATTTCTTTTCTTTTTTTACTTAAAAATTTATCTTACAGTCCCTGTACCTCTCTCCAATACTGCTCCTAAAGTAATTTACAGGATTTCAGTAACTGTTTTGAATTGTCTCTTGGGAAATAAACACCATAACCTCCTTCTCCTCTTTTACTGAAAGATCTACAAGTCTTATAACTGCATTTCTTTCACTAAATTCAAGATTTCAACGGGAAAGAACCAGTGGTCATTACTAATCTGTTACCAATAGTAGCACAATTATTAGACTTTTAGACATGCAGCCTCAAACGTTTTGCCAAGGTTTCTATGAGTTCTTCTATGAATCACCTGTTTCAGGAGCAACAGTCATTACTGGAAGTTTCCTTGAATACTGGATGTTATGAACTGAGTTGTGCCCCACAGAGTGTTTATCAGTTTGGGTAGGCTATGTTTCCCAGTATTGTGTGATTATCCACTATTCTGTCGTCTGATGTGGTTTCCTATGTGCTGTAAATCCTACAGCTATGATTTTAATGAGGCAAGATTAGGGTTAGTTATGTTAATAAATCAGAACTCAGTCTACAAGATTAGATTGCACTTTAAATCAATCTGTTCTGAGATATGAGAGAAAGTATCAAGACGAGAGGCATGAGGAATTAATACCACCAAGAAAGAAGTGCTGGGAGCATATCACATCCTTTGTACCCAGGGTCCCTGCCCTGAGAAGCCCCTAGTTCCAGGAAAGATTGATGACAAGGACTTTTCTCCAGAGCTGACAGAGACAAAATGCTTTCCCCTGATGCTGGCACATTGGGTTTGGACTTCAGCCTCCTAGGCTGGGAGAAAATAGATTTTTCTTTGTTAAAACCATCCACTTGTGCTATTTCTGTTATAGTAGCATGAAATCACCAAGATATTGGGCTTCCAGATTCCTGAATGTTGACAAGTCTTTTATTATTATGTATGCTTCTAACCGTATGTATTAAGTCCCTTCCAGCCTGAAAAATCTAGAGTGTTTCCTGTTATATCTTTGACTGATATATGCAAATAATGTGGTCTTTGCAAATACAGGGTAAAATGAAATTAGAGAAGGCATTGTCTTATCTGGTTTAGTGTAACAGAAATATGGCAGGTTTGTCACTTGAATGAACAACAATTTATTTTCTTATAATTTAGAAGGCTAGGAATCCAAATATAGGGTGCCAGCTCCACAGGAAACATTTTTCTCTGTCTGCTCTAAAGGAAGGTCCTTGTCTCTTTTCAGTTTCTACTCCTAAATTCATGTGCCCATGTACTCCTCTTGATTTGTAATTTCTTGCTTGCTTGCTTTATCTGCTCTTGTATATCTCAAAAGAGATTGATTTAAGACATACTCTATTCTAATACTGCCTCACTAACATAACAAAAAAATTCCCAGTTGAGACTACAGTCACAAATGTAAGGATTGGGATTTACAGCCTGTATTTTTGAGGACAAAATTCAACCTATAATAGCAGTCATCACATGACATCTGCCTTTCCCAGTCTATGCTTATCTGTGTGTCTCATCTGCTCATTTTGTAACTCAGAAGTGACTATCTTTAGGATATATCCTATACTTTACAGTCTTGCTAGTATAACATTAGATTACACTAGGAAATACTCTTTCTAGAACACACAAGGATGAAACAAAACTAGTCAGAGGGAAAAATGGAGCTGCAGTGCAGGTCAAACATGCAGGGTATTCAGGAGCTGACTTGGCCAGTCACAATGACCACACACTGGCTCCAAATGATGTGGACTTTATACCTCCATCCCAATCAGTCATTTGTTGTACATTGACCCAGAAGGACAGAACATTAAATGAGGGAATTCACTGCAGCTGAAGAGGTCCTTGAAAGGAGTGACAGCAGTCTCAGTATTTCTGACAACAAGTGTATTTTTGATGGTAGGAGCAGGAGATGGAATTTGAACAGCATATTGCCACTCCAGGTCTAGCCACTCCAGGTCTAGCACATACATTATTGCTAATTTTTAAATTTAAATGTCGTTTGAAGGGTATGTTTGTAAGCATAGCACCAAATGAGTAGATTGTACCTGTTTTTCTGTTGGCAACTCAGCACCACTTATTCTTTATGCTTTCTTATATATTACAAGAGCTGAAAGACTGGCAACTACATCCTGCCAATTTGAACGAGATGTGTGTGATGGTTTGAGGGTGAGGTGGAGACAGAAGCAATCCGTTTTTATGACAGCAGCCCACAAGTGGTTGGGTTTAGGCAGCTGTAAAGTTTTGCCAGTAGATCCAAGTTATTCTGAAAAATCACTCACTTCAGTGCTATAGACAGCTACGACTACTGGGGAGAATTGTCTGTGATTCCTGAACTTTCTAATTTCTTGATGTTTACTTTCCCAGAACCACCCATCATTGTCTCAGTCTCTATTATTCTGTTGTCATCAATTGTAAACTTTCAGGAAGACTAATTAAAAGTTAAGTAACCCTGTTTCCAACAATGAAGTCTGAATTTCCAACTCAACTCTTTTTGTTATTCATATGACAAACTTAAACTTATGATCCACCCACTAGGGTTGATAATTCACTAATTTTATCACCTCAATTCACGTGAGTTCTTACTTTTTGCTTGCTTAAGTCAGTTTTTATAATTACTCATTTACACATACCTCAGAGCTGTTGTTCACCTCACACCTAAAAATCCCAAATATCTTTAAATCTACCTCTCCTGGGGGAAAAGGGAAGTCATTTTAAATCACATTAAATCCAAGACTAATAAATCGAAATATATTCATAATATTACTAGTAAATCCTACCACGTTATCCAGTTTACTCTCACAAACTTGTGGATAATTATTTTATAATTTCTGATCTTTCCTCCAGCTTCACATGGCTTCTCTCCTTTCTCTCAGGAGAAAATGAGAAGAAAATTCTCTCAGTAGTCTTCCAATAACCCACTGCCATGATGCACAATTCTGAGGTAGGCTCATGCACTCTTCTACTCCTGTTACTATGAGTGAATTGCCCACATTTCTATAAAAAGCAAAATCTATGCAAGCTTCTTCCACTCAGTTATGAACACAGTTGCAGAAATTTTAGCATGTTTGTGCTGTTGTGGAATTTTTCTCCTTAGTGAGAATGATCCACATGGATCCTACACAACAGTATCAAACATGACATAACTTCTCTTCTTAAAACATTATTCTACAGAAAAACTAGGGTGTGCCTGAGCAAAGTCAAGATATTTTCAGTCATTTCTCATGAATGTGAAAACTGGACAATGAAAACAGAAAAACAAAAGAGAACCGACACATTTGTATTATGATGTCAGCAAATAATGCTGAATATTTCAATGACTGCCAAAAGAATGCACAATTCTGTTTGGAGGGGATATAGACAAAATGCATCCCCGCGGAAATGAGTACAGTGAGATTTTCTTGTGCTTACTTTGGACACGCTACAGGAGGATCAGTCATTGGGGCAGGAAATCATTCTTGGTAAAGTAGAGCATCAGCAAAAAAGAGGAAGAACCTCAATGACATTAATTTAACTAGTGGCTGCAGGATACCTACTATTATGAGGATGTCAGAGGACAAGGCAATGTTTTCATTGTGTCATACATGGGTATCTTTAAATCAATGCCAACTCTACAGGACTTAACAACACAACAGCAGAAGAATTTGGGATTCTTTTCTCATATCAAACAAACAAAATCAATTAAAAATGGAGCCACAATATAATGTAGTAGTTAAAACCACAAAATTCTTAGAAGAAAATGAAGGGGAAAGATGTGAGACCTAGAATTTAAGGATGCATTGTCAGAGATGACAATAAAAGCATAAACAGCAGGGGAGGCAGAGCCAAGATAGTCAGATGGAGGAATAGTCAGATGTTTCTCTGACCTCTCTAATAAAAAATACCCAAAAGAACAAATAATCCATTACATATGACATCCTAGAAGCCCTGAACATCAAAAGGAAAGTTTGAGAAATCAGACTGAGCAATGGCTAAGGGAGGGTAGCTTCAGAATCACATAGGATGCTCCAGACTTGACCATCTGAGAAACTGCTGGGGCCAGCGAGGCGAACAGGGTTGTAGTGGTTGGAGGGCATCCATTTCAGCAGAAGCAACTGGCCAGAGAACCCATCTGCATCCTGAGAACTGGTAAGAAAACAGCATTAGGTAGTCAAAAGTTAATTATCTGCATGCAACCTATAGCGTGGGGATCTAAATCTTTCCTCTTGGATAAATCTCTCTCCTTTCCTCCAGAACTTTGCCTCCCTCCTCTGTATTGTGCCTGGCTCTGGAGTCTGATGCCATAACTGATCCAGAAGTAGGACTCCTTAAGCCTACCCTGAGTCATTCTTTAAGACTTGGAGAGGGAACAATATAAAACAGGGAGGGAGGGGGAAATAACTTGAAAACTCTTCTGAGCCAAAAATTTGGGGTAGAAAATATTCCTTCACCTAGATTCAAACATAAGAGGACATACAATTCTCATAGACATTCAGGCATGGCTATTAGATCCCACCTTTCTCAGCGCTGCAGCCCAATATCTGTGTCTCCTTCCCATCAAGGACAGTAGGTGAAAGCCTGTGCTACTCATTTGGTGACTGACTACCTGGACACCTGGACTGAATCCACATAAAATAGTAAATAGACTCTTAGACTCACATGTCTGGCAACAGCTGTTACTACCTGGTGATAGGACATTAGAGTTTCAAAGGCAATAACAACCAAACAATCACACACAACCAGCCTATTTGGGAATTTCAAAACAAAATAAAACAAGAAGCTAGAAGATAGTAGACAAACATAAAATACACAAATACAACTTACTCATAACTGAGAGACAAGAGATAACTTCAGATTATTTAAAGAGGCAGACCATGATGACTTTAGGAAGCACTCAAAGCAAAGAATTAGATTTTCCAAAGGAGGAGAACTTCCTGGAACTATCAGAGGTAGGATATGAAAGATTAATATTTAGAGCTTTTCCAGATATCATGTAGGAGATGCGGAAAAAGGCAGCATAGCATAATGGCAAACTGAACAGGCTGGAAGAAAGCATAGAAACAATGAGAATTATGTGGGACTCTGGCAAGAGGAATAATCTATGAGTAATTGGAGTACCAGAATAATGGTGAAAACAGAAAATACAGGGAGAATTGTCAAAGATTTGTTGATAGAAAACTTCCCTGATGTCACAAAAGGCAAGAAGATATCTGTCTGAGACATTCATTGAACTGCACACAAGGTAGATCCCAAAAGAAAGACCATAAGACATATGGAAAAGAATCAAGATGACTTAAAGAAATTAAAAACTGATTTAAATTTGTAAAAATAGGGTTAAATATTAATGTAGCCACAAAAGAAACTAACAATCTTTTTATTGTTATTACTATTTGTCTTTTATTGTAATTGAGTGAAAATGTACAATCTGGTTTAAATTCACATGCCTGCCTATGTGCAGCTCCTACTACTCTCCTTGCCTGGTGACAGCACACTCCTCCTTTCTGTTTCATACAGGTCATAACCTCTTGATAATCCCCTGCCACCTCTTCTCCACCCTCTGTACTCCCCTCTTGTAAGGGGCCAGTAGGACAACATCCTATATGATGTGTAGAACCCACAAAGTGCACACAAAATATGGTCACTCTGTATCTCTATGTCTAATCCATTCCTGTCTGAGGAGTTGACCTCAGTAATGATTTATGATCAGGGGCAACATCAGATCTAGGGGCCATGCTTCCAGGGGAACCCCCAGGCCTTGGGGTCATCAATTGATCAATTGGGGTCATTTAGTGGAGTTCTCAGGGTACACCTCTTTTTATTCTCATAATACCACTGGGCCTCAACTTTGTGAGCCCCATCATGGCTGTCGCTTGAGGTGGCCGGGCACTATCTGATTCTTCTGGTCACATGTTTATGTAGTCACCCATTCACATGAGTCTTTCTGTCTTCTGGGTTCTCTTGCCCCATGTCAATTTTGAAACGATCAATTTTATGCATTAAAATAAAAAAGAAAAAGAAAAACATGAAGTGTAAGCAAATACAAAACCACCAACACTGGAAAAGATGAAAAGAAAATAGACTCAGCACAGAAAATTAAATAGATAAAAGAATTGTTTAAAATGTACAAAAAAGACATCAAAATGACAGCATTAAACTCATATCTGTTAATTATCACGCTGAATGTAAATGGATTAAATGCACTAATAAAATGACAGAGTGGCAGAATGGTTGCAACAAACACAACTCATTTATATACTGCCTAAAGGAGACACAATTTAGACTTAAGGACACTAGCAATCTGCAATTTATTGGATGGAACAAAAAAATATGAAGATAAAAACATTAAAAAAAGAGAATGGGTGGCAATACTAATCTGTGATAAAAAATGACACTATATAATGATTAAAGATCAATACTCTTTGAGGAGATAGCCATATCAAGTATCTGCAAACCCAAAACAGAGTTCCCAAAAAATTACATAAAACCAACTAACTGCATTGAAACAGAAAGGCACAGTCCACAATAATATTAGGAGAGTTCAGCATACCACTTTCAGTGCAGGACAGAACATCCAGAAAAAACTCAATAGAGACACAGAAAATATAAATGCCACAATCTATCAGCATGACTTCATAGATATATATGAATCACTCCATCAAACAGTAGCCAAGTATAAATTCTTTTCCAGTGCACGTGAAATGGTCTCCAGAATTTACCACATATTAGGCCACTAAGCAATCCATTACAAAATTCAAAATATTGAATAAACACAAAGCATTTTTTTTCAGACCATAAAACCATAAAAGTAGAAATCAACAACAGAAAAAGGAAGGAGAAAAGGTCAAACACATGGAAATGCAACAGCACTTTATTCAAACACTACCAGATCATACAAGAAGTCAAAGATGGAATAAAGAAACTCACAGAATCAAACGAAAATGAAAACACATCATACCAGAACATATGAGACACAAAAAATACAGTGTTCAGAGGTCAACTTATCTCAATAAATGTACATAACCAAAAAGAAGAAAGGGCTTAAATCACATAATTGACGACACAACTAGAACAAGTAGAAAGAGAGCAGCAAATCAACCTCTCAGACACCAGAAGAAAGCATTAAGAAAAATTAGAACAGAACTAAAAGAATTCCAAAAGCCCATTGCCACTGAGTTGATTTCAGCTGATGGTAGCTATACATAACAAAGTAGAAATGACCCACAGAGTTTCCAAAGAGGACCTGGTGGATTCGAACTGTTGACCCTTTGGTTAGCAGTCATCGCATTTAACCACTAGGCAATCGGGGTTTCTCTGAAAGAACTGGAGACTAGAAAAGTGATTGAAGGAGTTAAGAGGTTCAAAAGCTGTTTTTTTTTTTTTTTTGTTTCTTAAAAAAAAAAAAGTCATGAAATTGATTGACCAAACTGACAAAAGAAAAACAGGAAAAGAAGCAAATAATTCTCGTAAGAAATAAGATGGGCAATATCACAGCAGACCCAACAAAAATTAAAAGAATCATAGCAGAATACTAGGAAAAATTACACTCTAATAAATTTGAAAACCTAGATGAAATGGACATATTTTTCGAAACACACCACCTACCAAAACTAACACAAACAGAAGAGCAGTTAAATAAATCCATCATACAAGAAGGGATTGAAAAGGTAATTTAAAAACTCCCAACCAAAAACACCCTGGCACTGATGGATTTACTGGAGAGTTCTACCAAATTTCCATAGAAAAGTTAACACCACTAAAACTAAAGGTGTTTCAGAGCATGGAAAATGACAGAATACTCCCAAATCCATTCTATGAAACTAGCGTGACTCTAGTACTAAAACCAGGTAAAAACAGCATGAAAAAGGAAAATTATAGACCATTAGCTTGGAAGAATTTGTATGCAAAAACTCCTCAACAGAATTCTAGCAGGTAGAATTCAACAACATACTGAAATAATGATCTAACATGACGAAGTAGTATTTACATCTGGGATTCAGGGGTGGTTCAACATTAGAAAAGCAGTTAATGTAATCAACTGCATAAATGAAACAAAAGATACGAACCACTTGATTTTATTATTTGATGAAGAAAAGACATTTGAAATACATCCATGTTTAAAACTTTCAGGAAAATACAAAGGGAAATTCCTCAACAAAATAAAGGGAATTTATACAAAGCCAGTAGCCACTGAAAGCATTCCTCTTGAGAAAGGGAATCAAACAAGGATGCCCATTGTCCCTACTTTTATTCAACATTGTGCTGGAGGTTCTAGCCAGAGCTACCATGCAACATCAAGAAATAAAAGACATTCAAATTGTAAGGAAAAAGTAAAATACCTCTATGTGCACGTGGCATGATCCCATATACAGAAAACCTTAAAGAATCCATTAAAAAAAAAGAAGAAAAGAAAAACTACTGGAAAAGATAGAAGAGTTCAGCAAATAATCAAGATAAAAGAAAAAATGTGTAAATCGTTGGATTCTTTTTTTTTTAATTCTTTTTTCCTCTCTTTTTTTTTTGTTATGACTGAGTGAAAATGTACATTCCTGTATAAATTTACACGCCCACTATACGCAGCTTCCACCAGTGATAGCCGCGATGGAGCTCATTCAGTTGGATCTTTAATACCAATAAACAGAACATCAAAGAGGGAGTAACCAAATTAATACCATTACGAGTAACCCCCAAAATGATAAAATTAAAAACAAAATCCACTGTCATTGAGTCAATTCTGACCCACAGATGCCCTACAGAACAGAGTAAAACTTCTCCATAGAGTTTTCAAGGAGTGCCAGACAAATTCAAACTGCCAACCTTTGGGTTAGCAGACATAGTCCTTAACCTCTATGCCACTAGGGCTTAGGAATAAATCTAATGAGATACTTCAAAGACCAATAGAATGAAGATTGCAAGACTCTACTGCAGCAAACCAAAAGATACCTATGTAAGTGGAGAAACATACCCTGCTGATGGATGTGAAGACAACATTGTAAAAATGTCTATACTACCCAAAGTGATCTTTAGATACTATGTAATCCCAATATAAATTCCAACAGCATTTTTTTAATGAGATGGAGAAAAAAAATCACCAACCTCACATGGAAAGGAGAGAAGTCCCAGAGAAATAAAATACTATTAAAGAAGAAGACCACATGAGAGACCCCACATTATCTAATTTTAAAACCTATTACACTGTCATGGTAGTCAAAACAGCCTGGTACTGGTACAAAAACACATACATAGAACACTAGATCAGAATACAGAATATAGACATAAGCTCTCATACTAATGAGCAGCTAGTATTTGATAAAGGTCCAAAGTCTTTAAACTGGGGAAAGGACAGTCTATTTAACAAACAGTGTCAGCATAAATGGATATACATCTGCACAAAAATGAAATAAGAACCATATGTCACACCATACACAAAAACTAACTCAAAGTGAGTCAAAAAAGCCTAAATACCAATCTAAAACAATACAGCTTGTGGAAGAAACAATAGGGACAACACTGGGAACCCTAATTCATAGCATAAACAGACTATAAAACATTACTAACAATCCACAAACACCAGAAGATAAATTAGATAACTCGGGACTCCTAAAAATGAAGCACTTACACTCATCTAAACAACTTCATCAAAAGAGTAAAAAGATAATATACAGACTGGGAAAAAAAACTGGCTACCACAAATCTGATCAGCATCTAATTAATCTACTCAATCTACGGTGTACCGCAAAGCCTCAACAAGAAAAAGCAAATAACTCAGTCAAAACTGAGCAAAGAATATGAGCAGACTCATTGCCAAAGAAAAACACTGTTAGGTGGCTAGCAGATATATGAAGAAATGGCATGATCATCAGCCATTTAGAGAAATACAAATCAAAACTACAATGAGATACTGTCTCACTCCGATATGGTCAAAAACCACAAAATAATAAATGTTGGAGAGGTTGTGGAGAGAATGGAATACTTTCATACTTCTGTTGCAAATGTGAAATGGTACAACCACTTAGGGAAATGATTTGGTGCTTTTTTTAAAAGATAGGAGAAATAGCATACGATCCAGTAATCCCACTTCTTGAAATACATTCAATAAGAAATGAGGGCTGTCACAAGAATAGATGCATACACACCAATGTTCACAGCAGCACTGTTCACAATAGCAAAAAGATCGCATCAACCTGAGTGCCCATCAATAGAAGAATGTATAAATAAACTCTGATATATTCATACAATGGAAAACTACGCAATACTATAGAACAGCTGTGATCTTAGGAAACATAACATGGAGTAATCTGGAAGATATTATGGTGAGAGTGAAATTAGTTATTTGCAAAAGGACAAATACTGTATGAAACCACTACTGTAAGGACTGAAGAAAACATTTAAGCACAGAATAAAATAGCCTTTGATGGTTAACAGGGTGGGGATGGAGGCAGAGGAGAATCCATAATTCAGATAATAGATAGAGATTAGGTTAGATGAATGGAGTGACAGTCGTTAGTAGAAAGGAGGTCAGGACAGATGGACTACACCAAAAACTAAGGGATTTCTTAAATATAACCCAATATTTCAAAGGGTAAAGTAGCAAGGGTTCAAGTCTGGGGACCATGGTTTCAGGGGACAATTCAGGTCAACTGGCATAATGAAGTTTTTTCTTTTTTTAAGAACATGTTCTGCATCTTGCTTTGCCGAGTGTCACATGGGATCTTAAAAGCTAGCAAGCAGCCATCTAAATAGCTTCTATTCATCCCAGTCCACCTGGAGTAGAGGAGAAAGGAGAACATCAAAGACATGAGGAAAATATGAACCCAAGAGACAGGACGGGCTGTATGATCCAGAGACTATTTCTTTATTTTTTATTTTTTTTATTTTTATTTAACATAACTGAGTGAAAATGTACATTCACATGTAAATTTACATGCCCCCCTATATGCAGCTTCCGCTGCTCTCCCTGTCCGGTGACTGCACATTATTCCTCTCTGCTCCATACATGCAGAGACTATTTCAGTGGGAGACAAGAAGAACTAGATGGTGCCCAGCCACCACCACCGACTGCTTTTACAGGAAATACAACATAGAGTTCCCAGTGTAGCTGGAGAAAAGTGAGTGTGCAGAAATAAAACTCTATTAAAAAGACAAGACTTGATGATCCAAAGGAGTGGAGGGTCCCCTGAGGACATGGCCTATGAACTCCCTCTCTTCTTTTTTTTCTATCTAATATGTAGAAATTCTTGGACTCTCTTTTAATCCAGAACTAAAACCAGTGCTGAACCTAAGTCTTCAGACAAAGATTGGACTAAATCATGAGGCACAGAGTGACGCTGGTGAAAAGTATGCTTCTTGGCTTAAGTATATACGAGGGCTGTGAATTAAGTGCTACAACTCATTGCTGAATATCACTACTGTCACCTTTGTAGAACTCCCTTTGGGAAGGGAACTCCTTTTGGGAAGCTATGCATTGACACCAGCACCTAGTCTACCCTCTTCAGAGCAATTTTGGAACTCTTTTTCTGGAATGGCCGTCAGAGCTGTAGTCGTAATTACCCTTGAAGTCCTGAATGTCACCAAAATGTCTTCTTTCAATATTTCCTTTATCTTGGGTAAACAAAAAAGTGCCTGGGGGCCTGCTCGGGTGAGTAGGGAGAGTGTTTGTCTTAGGCTGGGTTTTCTAGGGAAGCAAAACTAGTAACACGTAGATGTACAAGGAAAGATTTATATACAAAATACAAGGAAAGATTATAAACAAAGTACAAGGAAAGATTTATATATAAAGGAAGCAGCTCACACAATCATAGAAACTGAATGTCCCAAGTCCTGGTACAAGCATCACGTCGCCACGGGAGCTGGTGAACCCAAGGTCAGCAGGTCAGAGATCAGAGTTCTAGATCACCGGTTGTGTAGATTTGCAGATCCCAAGCTGACATCAAGACTGTGAGGTCTCTGCTGACTCACAGAGCTACAGAAGCTGGTGAACCCACGGTTGGCAGGTCAGGGATCAGGACTCTCAAGCACCGTCTGTAAGCATTGATGAATCCAACAGCCACTAGTTCAGGTCCAGGAACCAGACACCAGGAGAGAGCAGGAGCTGTTGGTTACATCAGCAGACAGGAAGTAGATGGTGGTAGGGGGAGAGATGAGAGCTGAGGGGAGGGAAGCCACCACAGACTCCACCCTGCCACTTGATACAGCAGCCAAACATGGAGTAGCTGAGACAACACAATCTTAACCACTACAGTGTTCCAATACAATTATTTGTTTACTGGCTAAAAACTCCATTACAGACAACCAATTAGTTTGCAAACTTACCAGTGTGCCACCATGCACAGAGGCCATTCCAGAAAGTTCCAAAATTACTTTCAAAGGTGGACTAGGCCCTTGTGTCAGTGCATAGCTTCCCAAGAGGAGTACTTCGAAGGTGATTATAGTGATATTCATCAATGAGGTAGGTAGCACTTAGAATAATTAAGTTCTAGACCTAACTGTCATACTTCATGCATGAGGCTGACAGAGCAGTTCATATGCAGAGGACAGATGAGAGAGTGAAAGGTGACAGGAGCTGACTAGACAGACAGGGGAAATACAGGGCAGAAAACAGGAGTGCGCTGTCGCAGGTGGGGAGAACAGCTAGAGTTAGCAGTGTGTGTGTGTGTGTGTGTGTGTGTGTGTGTGTGTGTAGGGGGTTTGTGTGGCAAAGTGACTTGGATTGTAAAAATACTTAAAGCAGAATAACACATTTTAAAAGTTTATGAGCTGCCAAAGACAAATAGATAAGGAGGACCCGCAAAAAATAAAATAGATAAGGAGTAAATCCCTTTACTCATAAACAGACTTAATCAACAAAGTGAAGAGACAGCCAAAGATTGAGAGAAAATTTTTCAGGAACTTCGTAACTGTAAGGATGTAAAGTACTTTTGTAAATATATAAAATACTTCTGTAAGTATATAAAGTACTTCATATAAAGTATATAAAGCATTTCTACAATTGAACAACAAAAACAAAAATGATTCGATTTAAAAAAAATGGTCAAAGTATGAGAACAAAGGTTAACAATTTCTCTAAAGCAAAGATGCAAAAACAAGGAAAACAGGAAAACTAGAATACTGGAAATGGAACAACCAGAAAACAATTAATGAGAATATTGACATGTGGTGAAAAATATAAGTCAAAAACCAGCTTGTGTATAAGTTGTCAAGTGGGAATCTAATTTGCTATGTAAACTTTCACTGAAAACACAACAAAATATTGTTAAATAAATAAATAAGATCTATTGCTGATACAAACTGCTAAGTGAAAAAAGGAAGGTGCAAAATAGTACCATTTATCCCTTTGTGTAAAAAGATACACAAGTCTCTGTAAGTAACTTGTAGTGGTTAAGAACTCTGGCTGCTAACCAAAAGGTCAGCACTTTAAACCTATCAGGTGCTTCTAGAAACTCTATGGGGCAGACCTGCTCTGTCCTGTAGAGTCACTATGAGTCAGAACTGACTCAACAGCAGTGGGGTTTTGTATGTAACTAGATTATGAAGACATTATAAACATTTGTTGCTAAGTGCGAATTTGGATAGGCTGGGGTGAGAGAGAGATTTATTACTCTATGTGCATTGTACCATTTGAATTCTGAACCATGTAAATGTAAAACCTGTCTTTTAAAGTAAAATTTTAAAGTTAAGAGAAACAAAACAATAGTCGAAAGACTTGAAGACACAATTTCATCCAGTAGGATATCTATATGGCCAAGAAGCATATGAGAAGATGCTTAGTGTCACTAGCCATTAAAACTCTTTGCTATGGAGTCAACTAAGAGCATTCCCAGGACAAAGTAGTATTGTCCCATAAAATTTAATAGTCATTGCTACTATTATTAAGTGTCATTGAGTCGGTTCCAACTCATAGTGACCCTATAGGACACAGTAGAACTTTTCCATTGGCTTTCCAATGAGTAGTTGGTGGCTTCGAAATGCTGAACTTTTGGTTTGCAAGCAAGTGCTTAACTACTGTGATACCAGGGATCCTACTAGCCATTACACCCACTGCCATCAAGTTAATTCCAACTCATAGTGACCTTATGGAACACAATAGAACTTCCCCATAGAGCTTCCAAGGAGTACATGGTGGATTCAAACTGTTGATCTTTCGGATAGTAGCCATAGCCCTTGACCACTGTGCAACCAGGTTTTCCATTGGGCAATTAGGGAGATACAAATTGAAACCACAGTGCTACAGCATTCCACTGCCTTGATAATGGAAATGGGAAAACGAATCAAACAGATAAAACCCAGACAAGAACAGATGTTGACACGATGGTGGAGAAATCAGAATCCTCTTTCATTGCTGATGACAATGAAATATAGTGCAGCTACTAAGGAACACAGTCTGTTCACTCCTCAAAAAGTTGTCCATCAAAGTACAATATGACCTAGCAATCCCACTCCTAGGTATGTACTCAAAAGAAGTAAAATCAAGGAGGCAAACAGAAGCCTATACGTCGATGTTCATTGCAGCACTTTTCAAAATAGTTAAAAGGTGAAAACAATCAAAATGTCCGTCAACAGATGAAGTATTAACAAAACGTGAAATGCACACATAAGGGAATACTATGAGGCCATAAAGAGAAACGAAGTCCTAATGTATGTCACAACATGGATTTACTCTGTAAACATCATGGTGAACAGAATAAGTGAGTCACAAAGGAATACTGTATGTTCTCACATACACGTAATAAGTAATACATAGAAATCAAAGGTTAGTGGTTACCAGTTGTCTCACTTATTTTGGGCATGTTATCACAAGGGGCCAGTCCTTAAAGAAGGACATCAGCCTTAGTGAAATAGAGGGTCAATTAAAAAGAGGAAGACCCTCAGTAAGATACATTGACACAGTGGCTGCAACGATGGGCTTCATGACTGTGAGGGTGGTGCAGGACCAGAGTTTTTCGTTCTGCTGTACATCAGGTTGCTATGAGTCGTAACCTACTGGATGGCACCTTACAATAACAACCAGTAGTGGGGAAGAGTAGAAAGGAGGGGTTCTTTCATAAGGGGCATTTAATTTATGTTAACAGTGGTGGAATAGTTTTAAAAAGCATAGCTAGAATGGCTACATAACTTGAAGAGTGTAATCACTGCCAATGAATCATATGTGTAGAAATTTCTGAGGTGGTGCATCTTGTGTTATATATGTTTTTACCGCAATAACAACAAAACAAAAGTGTTTCTGTCTTTACTTCACATCAATCACATAGATACCATCCATTGTTCTTCTGTTATTTACAGCAAAATTCCCTGATGGTTGGATCTGAATTGTCCGTCTCTGTTTCCTTCTGAGAGATTTAGTCTTAATGCATTTAAATTACACTTTCAGTTTCACTTTTCCAAAAAAAAAAAAAAAGATCACAAAGGACTTCTGTGTTGCTAAATCCAACTGGGTATTTCCCTGTCTGATTTTACTTGAAGGAGACCTGGTGGAGCACTCAGCCAATGCCACTGGGACTCAACATTGTGAGCCCTATCATGCTGTCATTGGTGGTGGCCAGGCACCATCTGGTTCTTCTGCTCATTTTTTGATGTAGTCACCTATTCATGTGAGTCTTTCTGTCTTCTGGACTCTCTTTCCCCCATGTCATTATTGTCCTGTTCCAGCTGAGTTGGGATGATTTGGTGTACCTCAGATGGCAACTTGCTAGCTTTTAAGACCCAGAAGTCACTAACCAACATACAGAACAGAAGACTGTCTTAGCAATAGGCTAGTTATGCCAGTTGGCCTTGATGTCCTCTGAGACCATGGTCTCTGGACCACCCTCCCCCCCATGCTACTCTGTCCTTGAAATTTTGGGTTAAGATTAGAAGAGTTTTTAAGTTATGTTGTCCAGTTAGACTGGTCTCCTGTCTAATGTGTGATGTCACTGATTTCACCCAACCAAATTTCTGTCAGCTATCTAATCTATAACCAACCCTCTCCTCACTCCGTTCCCTCCTTTGCAGCTGTCAAAGAGTCTTTCCTTCTGTACATGAGTCTGTTTTAAAGTTCTTAGAGCAGGGGTCTCATACAATATTCGTCTTTGTGCCACTGACTGATTTCACTCAACATCATGTCTTCCAATTGAAACCAGGTTATGAGGTGTTTCCTAAAGTCATCATTGTTCTTTATCATTGCGTAATGTTTCATTGAGTGTATATATATCAGAATTTATTTATCCATTCATCTGTTGTTTGGCATCTGGTTTGATTCCATCTTTTTGCTATTTTGGACTGTGCGGCAATAATCAATTTGATTCTTGTGCATTCTATTCGATGAGCTCCACCTGTATAGTTACAATTTACGTCCTAAAACACTATCAGCAGTGATGAAGTTCTTGGTCTTGCAAAATTCTATCATGTGTCCCTGGTATCATTTCTAAGGCTATATTTTCCAACTGGAGATCTTTCTTTGTTTTCAGCTTTCTCATTCCAGTTGTCAAAATTTGTCAATGCATTCTCATTGTTTGATTAATCTCAGACTTCAAAAGTTGCTGAAAATTGCAATGTCTTCATCTTTGGCCTTAGTGGTTAGTGCAAAAATTTGAGTAATAGTCATATTAATTGGATTTCCTTGTAGGTGTATAAATATTATCCTATCTTTGACAGTGTTGTAATTCAGGACTGATCTCAAAATACTCTTTCTGATAATGAATACAGTGTCATTCCTCTTCAAATGGTCATTCCAAGCATAGTAGACCATATTATTGCCTCATTTTAAGTGGAGAATGTTAGTCTACTTCAGCTCACTAATGTCTAGGATATTGAACATTAAGCATTACATTTTATTTTTGGTGACTTCCATTTTTCCTGCTTCATACTTCCTATATTTTGTTTTCCAATTATTAACTGATGTTGCAGTTGTTTCTTTTTATTTTAAGTCATGGCACATCAGGAAAGGAAGGGCCCTAAAGCTTGATTCTACCTACATCATTAAAGTAGACTCTGCTTTGAGGAGGCAGCTCTTTTCAGCTAGTCTTTTCAGTGCCTTCCAACCTGAGAGGTTCACTTCTTGGCATTGCATTAGATAGTATACTGTTTCTAGTCACAATACTTATGATGATTTTTTTTTTTCCCCAGAAATAGATCACCAGGTCCTTCTTCCTAGTCTGCCTTACTATGGTATTTCAGCTGAAACCTGTCTATCATGAGTGACCCTGCTGGTACTTGAATAACCACAACAGTTTCCAGCACCACAGTAACTTGTAAGCCTCCACAATGTGACAAATGACAATCAATATATTACAAAGTCTTATTTCATAATGTTTAAAATATAATTTAGTTAAAATATTCTAAATCAGGTAGGAAAAATCAACCATAGCCATGAGAATTTTAACAAATTATATAAACTAATAAATAATATAATCAAATAGAAATACAAAAGATTTTTTCATATAATTTAGCAGTTTACCACCCCTATTAACATAATTACAATTTTTTTCTCAACCTAAAGTCAAAAAAGTAGTTACGTACTAATGATCAAAACATAGAATCTTTGCTGCATAAAAAGAATGTAGCATTGTTAGCTTCATAACCATTTACTTAGAAAAATAAAGACTGGGAAACAAATTATTTATAAATAACAGCAAGATAAATATAGAACCAGAATTTAAACATTAACATTTTGCTTCAGAATTACAAACATACAGCTACAAAATATTTTTTTGTTCCATAAAAATTTTTCAAGCAGCCTTAGTATTCAATAATAGAACTTAAATGAAGTGAAATATATTTGTCACACGGCTAAATAGTATGTTAACTTTGGGAGCAGGTGGTGCAGTGGTTAAGGATTCAGCTACTAACCAAAAGGTCACCAGTTAAAATCCAGCAGGTATTCCCTGGAAACCCTATGGGGCAGTTCAGCTTTGTTCTGTAGGATTTCTCTGAGTCTAAATTGACTGGCACCAGATTTTTATGTCAATATTAAAACAATATATCCAAAGAATAAGAAATGTAAGAAAACACAAAGTGAAAATAGGTTAGAGGATATGATAGTCAATATATTTTTTTTTTTGATCAAAGGAAATAATTAAGCCTCAAAGAAAGTATAATATGTTTACAGCATTTCTTTCTGGTTATTGAAGTTACTGTTAATTTTTTCTTTAGCCACTTAGAATTTGGAAATTGTCTAAAACAAACAGTCATTATTTTTAGCTTGAGAAATAAAAGCACTAAATTGTATTATCAATATTTAGTTAAATTAATTTCTTTTTTCAGTATCCTCCAAAAATCTGAGAATCAAAAATCAATTATCTAATTTTTTAATCTGTTCATCCCCATAAGTGAATGTTATCCTTCCTCAGATACCTTTGTTGTTATCTGAGAAATAAACATAAAAACTTTACATTATACTTTCATATGTAAGGTGCTTTAAGTTCTTTTAAACGTGGTTATGCGAAGATACAATACAGGTCATAATAATAGAAATAACACTCTTGCGTGCCTTGCAGTCCTACCAACAGATTTATACACTGCCAATTGTGTCTTAACTACACACAGATTGTATTCTTCGTGTATTGTCTATTGACAGGGCTACTGCTAACCATATTGCGTACTTCCCAGTCATGTTCTCTTATCATCTAGATAATGTGTACACACGAAATGCAAACTAATTTTAATGTGCACTGAAGCACGATATTACCAGAAAGGTGAAGCTACTAAAATAAATTGTTAGCAGACATTCATGACTTTATGATTGTCAGACATTCTGAATGTTCCACACTACTGCTCTTGCCATTAATATAGATAACTGAGAGATGAGACTTAAGAGGGTAGGGAGAAAATAAACTATTTATTTATTTTTTAAATTATTTCCATCTCCTTAAGCAATAGCTGTGTTTACTTCAAGGCACTCACAATAATAATGATAATTGTAAAAGAAGTTTGGTTGAATACATTCTACCACCACATATTTTTTAGTGTTCTTGATCACAGTTGTACCTTAAATTGTTTAACAAGGCTCCAAAATTACCTAAAATTTCCCCATTAATTTTTCATTCATTATATATTTTCCCCATGACATTAAAGAACACCCAACATCAGGGATTTATCTGTTTTATATGCTAAGGCATGCAGCCTGCAGATATTGTGAAGCCTGACACAAGGGAGAATAGTTATTAAAGAATTTAACACATTTTTATATAACTGAGTTATTCTCTTATCTTGCATAAATAAAAAGGAGTAATTGATTTAATCTCTGATTTTGTTGCCACATATTTCTAAGACTGCATGCCGCAGTCAGAGAAGAAAGATAAGTATAAATTCTTCCTCTAAGTTCTTCCTTTAAAACATGAATTCTGGAGGTAAGGCTAAGATGGTGGAGTAGATAGATGTTTCCTATGATTCCTTAGCAATGCCAACCCCAAAAGCAGATGAAACAATTATATATGATACTCTAGGTGCTGAACATCAAGGGGAAAGTTTAGAAGTCATACTGAGTGACAGGGAACAAAGACTAGGTCCAGAAATACCTAAGACTGACCTGGTGTGAATCAGCGTGCCACAGGCAGTTGGATGTATGCCATTGTGGTGAGGGAAGCAGTGACATTTGAAAAAATCTGCCACAGCAGAAGGGACTAAGCAGTGGACAGCCTACCAACACCCCCAGAATTGGAGAAAAAATAGCATTCAATCATTAAAAGCTAAGTAGCTTGTATCTAACCTACTGCATGCAGATCTAAAATTTTTCTTCAGATAAATTGTTGTCCTTTTTCCCAGAGGTTTTGCCTCCCTTCTCTAAATAGTGACAGGTCCATTGACTGACACAACCTGTAGGTCAGAATTAGCACCCATTATATGAAATGCTCTCCCGTAATTCAAGAGAGCGCAATTTAAAAAACAGGAAAAAATAAAATTTGCTGTCTCCACTGAGCCAGAAGCTCAGGGCAGAAGCAATTGCTTTGCCTAGGTAAAGTCATAGGAGTACATGGACCTAGAATGTTTCTTACCTCTCCATTTATCTTCAAGCACCCATAGCTCAGCAGCAAAACCAATCTACCCACACATCTCAGGAACACATTTTCCTTTCAGACACTTAGAGACAACTGTCAGCTCCATGCCTTTCTCAACACGTGAAACCACATACCTATAGTTTCATCAATCACCTGGGCCTGCCCATCTAAGACTATAAGGGTGAGCCTGAACTACACACTTGGTGACAGTTCTCTGGTCATCTGAGCTGAAATCTACAAGAAAGATGAATGGACTCCTGGGAACCCAGGCTAGTAACAGATCTAACTACCTGTTGACAGCATGTTAGGGTTTGAAAGCCTCCAATAATCAAATTAACTCACAAGAGCAGCCTATTTGGCCATTTCATAACAAAACAAAACTAGTAGCCAGAACACAGCAAGCAAACATAAAGTAAATGAATACAACAATTTATTGCTGGCTTGGAGACAACAGGCAATATCAAATACACAAAGAAGCTGTAATCTATGGCTTCAGAAAACTCCCAAAACAAAGAATTAAGAAACGTTCCAGACGAAAAAAACTTCCTGGAAATTCCAGAGGTAGAACACAAGAGATTAATATTTAGAACTCTTTAAGAAATCAGATAGGAGATGAGGCAAAACACAAAAGATAATAAAAACAAGTTGCACAAGCAGCAAGACAACAGAGAAAAAGGAAGTAGAAATTTAGAAAATTAAACATAAAATTTCAGAATTACACAACTCAGTAGAAAGTCAAAGCAGCAGAACTGAGGCAATGGAAAGCCAAATTAGTGACACTGCAGATAAAGCATGTGACTCCAACAGCACTAAAGTCATGCCTATCAATAAACTACATATAAACCCAATTTTGATTGCTACCAGTCTCGTCAACTCCCTCTCCATCTGGAAGGATTATAATGACTGTAGTACACCCCTCTTTTTAATATGATAACATAATTTACATGACATGATCACTAGGTTATTTCTTTCTCTAGTATAGCTTTGATAGTGTTTGGAGCCTTCCCTAACTGAGTAGGATTCTGGATAATGTGTCCTTCTAAAATACAAAGTTGGTGGTTTTGTTCTTCCAAGCTCTTTCAGTATTTCTTGTAGTTTTGGTTGGGTTTTTACAGTCTCTGAGTTTCTGTTTATCTGTGTCTTCATTTCACTTTCATATTTGAAAGATAGTTTTGCTGGATATATAATTCTTGGCTGGAAGTTCTTCTCCTTCAAGGCTTTGAATGTATCATGCCACTGTCTCCATGCCAGCATGGTTTCTGCTGAGAAATCTGATGAAAGCCTACAGTGTTTCCCTCTGAATGTTAGCTTTGCTTTGAGTCTTGCTGCCTTTAAGAGTTTCTGCTTATGTTTCATTTTGTTGAGCTTGATTATAGTATGTCTTGGAGTCTTTCTATTGAGATTTATATTGAGTGGTGTTCGATCCATATCGTGGATATCTATGTTCTCTTTCATAATTTCTGGGAAGTTTTCTGTCAGTAGCTCAGCAACAATACTCTGTGTTCTCAGGTGTCTCACCCTGTTCTTAATAGAGTCCAACATGCTTCTTAATGCTTCTTCATTTTTCTTCTTTCTTTTTTCTGATTTCTCATCATAGACGCTGGAGTCAGTGGCTCTGTCTTCCAAATCAGAAATTCTCTTTTCCATTTGTTCCATTCTGTTTTCTTGGATTTGAATTGAAGTTTCTGTGTCTTTGATTTTATTCTTGATCTGTTGGATTTCTGATTACTGATGTTCCATCAGATCATACAGCCTGCTTAATTTTTTGTTTTGCTCTGCTGCATTTTGTATAAGGTGTAGGACGGCTCTCTATATAATCCTTTTGTATTCACCTTCTGATAGTTTCAGAAAAGCTTCTTCATCTTGGAAGTTCTGAGGTGGTTTCTTTTGGGGGCCTTCTGATGCCATAAGTGATTTCCGGGTTACCATCTTCTCCAACGTTTGCTGCTTTTTAGGGTTCATGTGTGTCAATGGAGGCTGGGAGAGATGCTATGAAGATGGACCACAGTTGTTTCTCTAGGTCGTCTTATAATGAGAAGTAAAAAGTATTTGACAACTTCCGAAGTCAGTCAGGTTTTCAGGTGTATATGTCCCCCCTCCCAGTTGGCAAAGTAAGCACCTCTATATTGAACCCCAGATGTTATAAACTAGCTCAAAATACAGAAAGGCTACTGGCTTGCTGATCTCTGCAGTCAGGCCTTAGCTGTAGGCTACACTGTGTAGAATTCTGCTTTTCTGTTGGAAAAGCAGTCTCTTCTGGGTAGGCACTGCCTCCCAGCCCAGGAATTAGGTCCAGCTGAGGCTTCCATATGGATGACCCCACCTCCCAACAAAACAATATGGCGTCCTACAAGGTCGCCAGTTGGCCAGTACCAGGCTCCTGGTGGAAAGAGAGACCAAGAGTACCAAAAACTCCCAGAGTCCACAACCTCTGCTGCTGGGCCCTAGCTCCAGGTGACATTGTGCAAAACACTCTCCCCCCAGCAGAAGCCGCCTCCCAGCCTATGAACTAAGGCCAGCCAGGGCCTCTGCCTGGGCTTCTCTGTTTACTGATAGGCCAGAGGAGCCAAGCTGTATAGAGTCCAAAACCAGGCTCTCAGAACCTGGCCATTGAAAATGACCTCTGTACTTAGTCATATAAGGGTAAACCAAAACCCAAACCCATTGCCCTTGAGTCAATTTTGACTCATAATGACCCTATAGGAGAGAGTAGAACTGCCTCCATAGAGTTTCCAAGGAGCACCTGGTGGGTTCAAACTGCTGACCTTCTGGTTAGCAGTTATAGCACTTACCCACTACACCACAAGGTTTCACATATAAGGGCAGATGTTAGCAATGCCAAAACATATCTTTATAACAATACCCAGATTTATGTGTGATTAAACAACTGAATACTATAGTGACCCCTGGTGACCTATCTTTAAAGCAATATCTAGATTTGTGACTGATTAAATAACTGATTAAATAGTCCCTGTGGTGGCAATCCTGGTGATGTAGCAGTTAAGTGCTATGGCTGCTAATCAAAAAGAAGTTTGAATCTACCAGCAGCTAGCTGGAAACCCTTTCATGTATTTCTACACGAAATTATTGGTCAGAATCATCTGGATGGATATTGGTTTGTTTTTTGGTTTATAGCCTAGATGAGCTGATACATAAAATGAATCATCATGAATGTTAAACAGAAAATTCACATAAAAATGTCTCAAGCCTTTACTGTTCTATGCATCTATAGGATGTCATCCTGCTGGCCTCTTACTGGAGGCAGGGAGAGAGTGGAGAAGAGGAGATAGGAGGTTGTTAGGAGAATATGACATTCATGGAGTGGAAAGGAAGAGTGTGCTATCACCGGGCAGGGAGAGCAGTGGGAGCTGCACATAGGCGGGCATGCAAATTTATATGGGAATGTACATTTTTACTCAGTCATAATAATAAAAAAAGTCTCAAGACCAATAAAACTGTAGAAATTTTGTGTGCACTAAGAAAATCATGAGACTGATCTAGAAAGCTAATAATTACTCATCAAATGCACAAAAGTTGTTCTTGTTTCTTTTAACCATACTAATGTATATTCCCTTTAAACTGAGGGCATATTGTTATGGTTGACATGAGAATACTTTTGCAAGGAGAGCTATTTGAAAATATAACACAGTGCTTTTGCTTAAATGATTTTTACAATGTAAAGGAAAATCTTGAAAATGTACTATCAAGATTTGATGATTGTTAGTATTTATTTGAGAGAAAGAATACAGAAATGTAACAGAACTTTTCAAAAGATATTTTATGTTCTAATATTGCAAATTTCCTTTTTTGTCCATTAGTCTTTATTTTTCTTAATTCTTCAACTCTTCTACCATTGTATCCATCTTTACTTGAAAATTCTTTGGAATATTCCCTAGTTATTGTTCAACCTTTGTCTTCCTTGTCCATTATGTCACATGTTGATATGTTTCCATTTCCTAATTTTCTTCTATGATTTATATGTCATATTTTCTTTTTCTTCAGCTACCCCATAGTTCGCTGTGATCTAAATATTGTCTGTGAATGTATAATGGAGAGAAATATACGTACATATATATATACTGCTTTTTTACATTTTTTAGAGACTGTAGAATCTTTTCTGTGTTAGTATGAAAGACTTGATTTGATCATTCAAATTTCTTCAAAAGCCTAATTAAGTGGAGATTTGGTAGCAACCTTAATTAAACTGGATCACTCTTGCTTATTTCACTCCTCACCTATCTAACAGGCCTTTAGGGTAAGGCTGAGCTCTTCAATCTTGTCACCATTTCAAGTGAAAAGAGACTGAACTGAACTTCCAGATAGTTGGGGAATACTTCAGATTCAGTTCTGCCCTGCACTGGAATTGAAGCACTGTGCAATTGCATGAGACTACATGGATTTTCTTCCTCAAGGCCATACAGGATGCACTTGTAGGGCAGTACTTAAGGGCTATGGTTGTTAACCAAAAGCTCAGCAGTTGAAATCCATCAGCTGCTAATTGGAAACCCTGTGGGGCAGCTCTACTCTGGCCCATTGGGTCACTGTAAGTTGTAATGGACTTCACAACTATAGGTTCAGTTTGGTTTCAAGTGACAAAGCAACTGCTCAGCTGTTAACCAGAAGGTAGGTGACTCAAACCCACCAGCTGCTTCACAGGAGAAAGATACAGTAGCGTGCTTCAGTAAGGATTCATAGTATAGGAAACCCTATGAGACAGTTCTGCTCTATCCTGTTTGGTCTCTCTGAGTCAAAATAAACTCAAAGGCAATGGATGAGTGAAATCCACAGAAATTAACATTGAATTTTCTTTCTTGTAGTCATTATGGAAACAAAAATCAACCACAAGATAATGAATTATGATAAGATGGCAACATTTATACTGTCTAATGCAATTTTTAAATTTTTTATTGTGATTAAGTGAAAGTTTACAGTCCAAGTCAATTAGCTATACTAAACATTGAACACCCACCTCTATGCAACGTAATTAGCTCTCCTCACTCTGTGATAGCATATTCAGCCCCTCCATACTTTACTTCTAGTATCCACTCAGCTGGTACCTGTCCCCCACTCTCTAAACTCTCCTCTGTCCTCTAAAAAGAGACCGGTTGGATACCCTCATATACACATTAAATTATAAAGTATGCCACCAGCATTCATTCTGTGTCTCTTAGTCCAGTTCAATCTTTGTCCAAAGTGTTTTTTTCAGTACTGATCTCACCTCTGCGCTAGCAGCAAGTCCAGGGGTCATGTTCTCAGGGGACTCTCCAGGCTGTCGGACTATCAAATCTGGTCTTTTAATACAGTTCTTGATCTGCACACTCCTTTTTTCAAGCCAAGTCAAAAACTATACATTGTGTTCCCTGACAGGGCTGTCTTTAGCGGTTGCTGGGCACCAGTTAGTTCTTCTGGATTCATGTTGGTATAATCTCCCAATCATATGGACCCTTCTGTCCCCTGGGCTTTTACTTTCCTCTTGTGTTTGATATTCTTGGTTTTCCTCTACTCCAGTTGGGTTGGGACCTACTGATATTCCTTAGATGGCAATTTATTGGCTTTTAAAACCCCAGATGCCACTCACCAAAGAAAGGATGCAAAAAAATTTCTTAGGGAAAAAAAAATAACAAATATGCCAGTGGAACTCCATGTACCCTAAAACTGTGATCCTCAGATCCCTGTTCCTTCTACTCTGTCCTTTTAAAATGTTGTGTTGCATTTAGAAATCCTTTTAGTTTATGGTGTAATCCAGTTGTGCTGACTTGCTTTCTACTCTATACTGCCACTCTCTTTACCTAACCAAATTCCTATCCACTGTCTAACCTATGAATAATCCTCACCCTCCCTCCCCACCCCTGTAGCTGCCAAAAAGTTGGGTTTTTTTTTTTTTTTTTTTTTTCTGTGCATAAGGCTTTTCTTAAGTCTTTTTAAACAGTGTAGTTTTGCAGCTGACTGATGTCACTTAGCATAATGTCCTCCAGTTGATTCCAGGTTATAAGGTGTTTCATAAAATCATCGTTGCTCTTTACCATTGCATAGTGTTCCATTTTGTAAATACTTCATAGTTTGTTTATCCATTCATCTATTGAAGGGCATCTAGATTGATTCCATCTTTTTTCTGTTGTGCACAGTGCTGCAATAAACATTCATGTGCATATATCTGTTTGTGTGACAGCCCTTAATTCTCGAGGATATAGTCCAAGTGGTGGGATTGCTGGATCACATGGTATTTTTAGCTTTTTAAGAAAGTACCAAATTGCTTTTCAAAGAAGTCGTACCATTTTGCATCCCCATGAGCAGTGCAGAAGAGATTCAGTCTCTCCACAACCTATCCAAATTTGTTATTTTGTGATTTTTGAATTAGTGCCAGTTTCGTTGGGGTGAGATGGTATCTCATTGTAGCATTGATTTGGATTTCTTTAATGTCTAATGACCATGGGCATTTCCTCGTGTGTCTGTTGGCTGCCTTAATGTCTTCTTTGGAGAAGTACCTTTCCATGTCCTTTCCCCATTGTATTATTGGATTATTTGGCTTTTTCCTGTTGATATTTTGTAATATCTTACAGGCTATAGAAATTGGAAGCTGACCAGATACGTAGCTGGCAAGTATTCCTTCCTAGTCTGTACACAAACTTTTTACTCTCGTGATACAGTCTTTGGATGAGCATAAGTGTTTCCTTTTTAGTAGCTCCCATTTATCTATATTGTCTTCTGTCTGTGCATTATTAGTAATATTTCATGGTCTGTTTAAACCATGTATTAGAGCTTCCAATGTTATCCCTATTTTTTTCTTACATAGCCTTTATCTTTTTGGAGCTCATATTTAGGTCTTTGATGCAGTTTGAGTTACTTTTGTGAAAGGTGTGGGATACAAGTCTTGTTTCAGTTTTGCAGATGGACATCCAGTTTTGCCGTCATTTGTTGAAGAGATTGCTGTTTTCCCAGTTCACAGTTTTGGGGCCTTTGTTAAGTATCAGCTGTTCATAGGTGGGTGGATGGTGTTATTCCTGGATTCTCTATTCTGTTCCATTGGTCTATATGCCTGTTTTTAGCACTAGTACCAGGATGTTTTGACTACTATGGTAGTATAACAGGATCTAAGGTCAGGTAGTGTGAGGTTCCTACTGTATTTCTTTTCTTCAATGATGCTTTACTTACTGGAGGTTTCTTCCCTTTCCAGACAAAGTTGATTTGTTTCTGCATCTCATTAAAAAATGACATTGAAATTTGTATCGGGATTGCATTTTATGTGTAGATCACTTTGGGTAAAGTAGACATTTTCACAATGTTAAGTCTTCCTAATCACAGGCAAGGTAGGTTTCTCCACTTATGTGTGTCACTTTTGGTTTCCTAAAGTAGGGTCCGGTAATTTTCTTTGTATAGGTGTCTTACATCTCTGGTTAGGTTTATTCCTAGATATTTTATCTTTGTGGCGTCTATTGTAAATGGTATTGATTTTGTGATTTCCTCTGATGATCCCTTTGTTGGTGTAAAGGAATCCTATCAATTTATTTTTGTTTATCTTATATCCTGATATTTTGCTACACTCTTTTATTAGTCCCAGTATTTTTTTTAATGAATTCTTTAGGGTTTTCTGTGCATAAGATCATATCATCTGCAGATAGAAATGCTTTTACTTCTCTGCCAGTGTGGGTGCCTTTTATTTCTTTATCATGTCTGATTGCTCTGGCCAGAGCTTCCAACACAGTATTGAATAATGTGGTCAAAATGGGCATCCTTGTCAGGTTCCCATTTTCAGGGAGAATTCTCTCAGTCTCCCAAGATGATGATGGCTGTTGGTTTTGCATAGACGCCTCTTATTGTGTTGAGGAATTTCCCTTCTATTCCTACTTTGTTGACAGTTTTTAACATTAATCAGTGTTGGACTTCGTCAAGTGCTTTTTCTTCATCAACTAATAAAATCAGCTGCTTCTTCTCTTTTGTTTTGTTTATACGATTGAGTATATTAATTGTTTCTTCTGATAACTGACCTACCTCTGCATCCCTGGTATGAATCCTACTTGGTCATGGTGAATTATTCTTTTGATATTTGTTGAATTCTACTGGCTAGAATTTTTTGAGGATTTTTGCAACCAAATTTATGAGAGATGTTGGTCTGTAATTTCCATTTTTGTGCTATCTTTACTTGATTTTGGTATCATGGTACACATTTGGGAGTGTTCCTCCTTTTTCTATGCTGTCGAATACCTTTAGTAAGACTGGTACTAACTCTTCTATAAAAGTTGAGTAGAATTCTTTAGTGAACCTGTCTGGGTCAGGACTTTTTTTGGTTGGTAGCTTTTTACTACTTTTTCAATCTCTTCTTTCATGATGGGTTTGTTAAGTTATTCTAATTCTGTTTGTGATAATTTTGGTAGGTAATGTGATGCCAGAAGTCTGTCCATTTTTTTTCTAGGTTTTCAAATCTATTACAGTACAATTTTTCTTAATATTCTGTTGTGATTCTTTTAATTTGGTTGAATCTGTTGTGAAATCATCCATTTCATTTCATATTTGAGATATTTCCTCTCCTGTTTTCTTTTATGAGTTTAGACAATGGTTTACTGATTTTGCTGATCTTTTTTTTTTTAAAAAAAATTTTTTTGTTGTTTACATTATTTTTTTATTCTCTAAGTCATTTAATTTAGCTCTAATTTTTATTATTTGTTTTCTTTTTTGTGTTCAAGAGGTTCATTTGTTGTTCTCTTTCTACATGTTGAAGTGGTAGTGTTACTTCTTTGATTTGGGTCCTTTCTTAATCTTGTATGTAAATTTATTGAGATAAATTGACCTCTGAGCACTGCTTTTGCTGTATTGTATAGATTCCAGTAGGATGTGTTTTCATTCTCATTTGATTCCACGAATTTCTTTATTGTATCCTTGAACTCTTCTATAATCCAAGGATTTATGATTAAGGTGTAGTTTTATTTCCATGAGTTTAAGTTTCTACCCATGTTTTTTTCTGCTATTGATTTCTACATTTATGGCTCTGTGGTCTGAGAGGATGCTTTGCAATAATTCAGTGGTTTAGATTTTGTTGAGACTGGCCTTATGGCCTAATACACAGCCTATTCTGCAGAATGACACATGTGCATTAGAACAGAAGATGTATCTCTCTGTTGTTGAGTGGAGAGTTCTGCATAGGTCTATGAGGTTCAGTTGGTTGATTATCTCTATAAGATCTTCTGTATCTTTATTTAGTTTCTTTCTGGATGTTCTGTCCATTACTGAAAGTGGTGTGTTGAAGTCTCCTACTGTTATTGTGACACAATCTACCTTACTTTTCAGTGTTGTCAGCTTTCACTAAATGTTTTTAGATGCTCTGAAATTGGCTGTGAAAATATTTAATAGTGTTATATCCTGCTTATGTATTGAGACTTGAAGCGATAAATAGTGACTGTTCTTGTCCATGGTGGTGGATTTTATTTTTACGTCTATTTCTCTGGCATTAGTATTGCTGCTCCTGCTCTTCTTTGCATATTATTGGCTTGGTATATATATTTCCACCCTTTGAGTTTCAGTTTGTTTGTGTCTTTGAGTCTAAAACAGCATATAGACCGATTGTGAGCAGCATGTATACAGATTGTGTTCTTTGTCCCAACATGATACTCTCTGTGTCTTTATTGATGCATTTAGTCTATTTTCATTCAGTGTAATTGTTAATAGGTACAAATTCTGTGCTCTCATTTTGGAACCTTTTTTTTATGTGTTGTTGATTTCATTGTTCTAATGAATATTCTGTCATTTTTCTCTATGGGTTTCCTTTTCATTGTTTTCAGTGTTGGTTTTACAAAGTCTCACAATTAAGTCTCCAAACTTATTTGTTCAAAGTGCTGCATACCTCACTGCTGAATATCACTACAGTCACCTCCTAAGTACTTCCTTTGGGAAGCTATAAACTGACAGCCATGTGTGGTCTACCTTTCAAAGCATATTTTGGATATCTTTCAGGGATGGTCACTACATTGGCATGGTGACAAGTTTGTGCACTTAATTGTAGAGTATACAATAAACCAATAACCATATTGAAACACTCTCCCTACTCACCTGTTCTGGCTTCCAATGACTCTTTACTTGAAGATAAAGGAAATACTAAAAAGATTCTGATGTCATTCAAATCATGAAGGGTTATATGATAACAGCTCTGATAGCCATTCTAGGATGACTTTGTGAACTTTACTGTAAGCCCTCATATATCTGTTGAGAGTTCTAGATTGTTTTTTGTTTTATGTGTAATGTTGGTAGTTTACTTTGCAGCTACCTACTATTCCCTCCTAATTCGACTAATCAAATTTAAGAGAACGAAACATAAGGCGAAGCTCTGTTTCTTTCTGATGTCCCTCCCTGCTCTGGGCCTCCAATCATTTGTAAATTGTTCCTTTTGACAGGGCCTCACATAACTCTTAATGCTTCTTTATTTTTCTTAATTCTTTTAGCTGATTTTTTCCTCAAATACGCTGGTGTCAGCTTCTTTATCTTCCATCTCTCTCATTCTGCATTACATTGCATCTATCCTGCTCTCTTGACTTTCTATTGAATTGTGTGCCTCTGTGATTTTATTGTTAGCTTGCTGAATTTCAAATTGTTGTTGCTATACTGAATGTTACAGCTTGTTTGATTTTTCACTTTGTTCTGTTGCACTTTGTCTACTCTCCATCCGAATTTCTTTTTTTTTTTTTAATTTTTATTTAACAAGACTGAGTGAAAATGTACCTTCACTTATAAATTTACATGCCCACCTATTTGCAGCTTCCACTGCTCTCCCTGTCTGGTGACTGCACACTATTCCTCTCTGCTCCATACATGTCTCATCCTCCCAACAGCCTCCTTTCTCCTCCTCTCCATCCACTCCCCTTCCTCCAGCCAGAGGTCAGCAAGATGATATCCTATAGATGTATAGAACCATAAAGTGCTTCCAATATATGGTCACTCTGCATTGCCAAGTCCGATCCATTCCTGTCCAAAGAGTGGACCTTTGTTATAATTTATGGGAAAGGCCAGCATCAGGGCAGGGGGCCATGCTCTCAGAGGAACCCGAAAACCACTGGACCATCAACTGAGGTCTTTTAGTGGAGATCTCCTGATGCACCCCTTTTTATTCTTGTGTTACCAGTGAGACTCCTCTCTGTGAGCTCCATCATGGCTATCCCTGGTGTTGGCCGGGCACCATCTGGTTATTCCGGTCCCAAGGCGATGTAGGCACCCACTCTTGTGGGTCTCTCTGTCTTCTCGGTTGTCTTTACCACATGTCATTTTGGTCCCCGATGAGCATCTGTTCCTGCTGAGTTGGGACCATTTGCTGTGTCCTTGGATGGCAGCTTGGCAACTTTTAAGACCCCAGACGCCACTCACCAATGTGGGGTGCAGAGAGCTCTCTTAGCAAAACGCTAGTTGTGCCAATTGGCCTGGAATTCGCCTAAGAGCATGGTCCCCCGCCCCCCGCCCCAGCTACTCTATCCTTGCAGTATTGAGTTAAGATGGAAGGAGTACTCAAGTTATGCTGAAGTCCACTTAATGTTGTTCTTGTTTCTAATGTGTGCTATCACCGCTTTCTCCCAACTAGATTTCTAGTAACTATCTAAACTAAGCCCTCCCCCCCACCCTCCCTCTCTCCCCTCCCTTGCAGCTGTCAAAGAGTCTTTTCTTCTATACACGAGTCTGTTTTTGAGATCTTATCATAGAGGTCTCATACAGTATTTATCCCTTTGTCGCTGACTACTTTCACTCAACATAATGTCTTCCAGTTGAAACCAGGTTAGGAGATGTTTCCTGGAATCATCGTATTCTTTATCATTGCATAGTGCTCCATTGAGTATATGTACCACAGTTTACCTATCCATTCTTCTATTGTTGGGCATCTGGGTTCATTCCATCTTTTTGCTATCGTGGACTGTGCTGCGATAAGCATTCTGGTGCATGTGTCCGTTGGTGTGAAAGGCCTTGATTCCATAGGATATATTCCAAGTAGTGGAATTACTGGGTCAAAAGGTATATCGAGATCCATTTTTTTAAGGAAGTGCCAGATTGCCTTCCAAAGAAGCTGGAACATTTTGCAACCCCACCAGCAGTGTAGGAGGATTCCACTTTCTCCACAGCCTCTCCAGCATTTGTTGTTTTGTGTTTTCTTCCATCCGAATTTCTTGAAGGTTCTATGCATAACTCTTCTATATTCTACCTCTGATATTTGCAAGAAAGCTTTCGCATTCAGTATTTTTTTTTTTTTTTTTTTTTAGTCTTTACTTGGTAGTGTTCTGGAGCCATGACATCTGCTTATTTAAATGTTTGGAAATTGATTGTTGTTTTTGAGTCATCAGAAAACCATTGTGATTTATTTTTTAGGTTATTGCAATCTAACATATATATGTATATATGCATTTTAATTTGGGTTTCACTGTCCAGGTAGACTAGTCATTTGAGCTAGAGTGGTTATTGGAGCCTTAATATTTCTGATGCCCTGTTACCCAATGACGTGAGTGAAGACTGCACTGAGAGATGTAGCAGGAATTGCTGTCTCAAGGGAACCAATGGGCTCTTCTTCCAGTCCTCCCTTTGTTTTCCTCTCCAGGTCCAGGATAAAAGCTAAGTGCACACACATAAAATACTCCTCTTCTGACCCAGATAGTGCTCTAGGCTTTAGATCCAGGATACAGAAAAGAAAGGAGGGGAGAAAGCTGGGTATAGTGAGTAATGTCAGTGTGTAGGAAAGGTTAGAGCTATGAAAGTTGACACATACTTAGCTTGTGATACTTCAGTAGGTGCACCTATCCGCAGCTCTGAGGAGCACGTAGAACTTGCCTTCTACCCCTCCCTTTGTTTCCCTCTTCAAGTCCAGGAGTAAAGCTCAGGGCACACAAGTAAAATGTCTCATTTCCACCCAGGTAGTGCACCACAATTAGCCCAAACTGTAAAAGCAGAGAAGGTAGATGGGAAAAGCTGAAGACAGTGAGGGAAATCGTCCTGTAGGAAAGAATTGAGCACTTATCTTGAAATGTGAGGAACTCTCCTGGGACTCTAGTTGCAATGATTTGAAGCTCAGATTCTCAGTGAGATTTTCTTCTACCCTTCCCTTTATTTTCCTCTCTGAGTCCAATAAAAAAATTCAGGGCACACTCATACAATCCCAGTTCTGACCCAGTTAGTGCACCAGAATTTTGCATCTGACCAAAGGGAGGGAGGAAAGGGAGTTCTGTGCTCAGCTGCCAGCCACCACTATGTCCTGTAGGTACAGTTTTTCCTAAGCATGGCTTCTTGGTTCAGAGAGATACTCTCCACTCAGGTGCCTCTGCTCAGCATGGCAGCTGGCTCCAGCTGGGCTCTCAGGTGCAATAGTCCCAGTCCCAGCCACACAGTCAACAAAGATGGCTTCCATACCTGCTCAGTCTCTCCGTTGCCATCCCAGCAGAAGTGGGGCTCTTTTACTGCTGTTTTACTCTGAGAAAAGTACGTATCTCCCTGTCCCACCCCACAGCTTTCCACATGATCTTGGGGACTCCTAGAATGTCTCCTTTGTTCCATTCAGTTGTTTTACAAGATGTTAGTTGTTAGAAGGATCAGCGGAGATGTGTGACTAATCCACCATTTTGGCCCTGCCTCTAATGCAAATATTTTTAATGTCAAAATCTCTCTTTATACAGATATAAGAAATTTTTCTTTTTGCATTGTCATTGTTAGGTGCCAACTTACAGCTACACTACGAACAAATAGCAGAATAAAACACTGCCCAGTCTTGCGCCATGGCCACAATCATTTTTATGCTTAAGCCTGTTATAGCCACTGTGCCAATCCATCTTGTTGAGGGTCTTCCTCTTTTTGGCTGACCCTCTACTTTACAAATCACGATGTCCTTCTCTAGTGACTGTACACTCCTGAGATGTCTGAAATATGTAAGATGCAGTTTTGCTATTCTTATTTCCAAGGAGCACTCTGGTTGTACTTTTTCCAGAACAGAACTGTTTGCTCTTTTGGCAGTATGTGGTATGTCCAATATTCTTATCCAACACCACAATTCAAAGACATCAATTCTTCTTCTATTTTTCTTATACATTGTCAGCTTTCATATGCATGTGAAGCAATTGAAAATACTGTGGTTTGGGCCAGGCACACCTTAGTCTTCAAAGTGGCATCTTTACTTTTCAACACTTAAAAAAGATCTTTTGCAGCAGGTTATCCCACTGTAATTTGTCTTTTGATTTTTTGACTGCTGTTTCCATGAGCAGCAATTGTGGAACCAAGTAAAATGAAATCTTTTACAACTTCCTTTCTCCATTTATCATGATGTTGCTTCCTTGTCCATTGTGAGTATTTTTATTTTCTTGATGTTGAGGTGCAATATACATTGAAATCTGTGGTCTTTGATCTTCATCAATAACTGTTTCAAATCCTCTTCCCTTTCAGCAAGCAAGATGTGTCATCTGCGTAATTCAGGTTGTTAATAAGCCTTTCTCCAATGCTGATGTCCACTCAGTGCTCCTGAGTGAGCTTGAGCCACAGTGTTCAGCTTAGCAGTTGAGCACATATCATCTGTGCTGTTGAGGAACAGAACATGAAATGATTTATGCTGATATTAATGTCCTGAGTGGACAGAATGTTTTTCCTGCCTCCAGAAAGAATTGTGGGATACAAATATTTTTTAATGCATACACTCTGTTTTCAAATAAACAAAGATTTTCAATATCACCTCTATAACCACTTTTCTTTCAAAGATGCTACATAAGTTAATATGTTTCAGTTGTTTGACATTGAACCTTATATATCTCATTTCTTAGAAAAAGTAACTTTAAACTCCAACCTAAGACAGGGACCACTGGAGTGAAAACAAATGAAAGAAAGATTGTTCGGGGTGGTTAAAAATAAGTAGTTGTATAATTATATTCATTTCCACCCCATAATTTCCACTCATAGTATCAGAATCCAAATCCTTCTGTTATACATTGGGTTGCTGTGAGTAGGGAATGACTCAATGTCATCAACCAGCAAGAACAACCCAAGAGCCTAATCTCATCCTTAGTTCTGTCATAGTTAATTTTAGGGTACATTTATTTTGCCTTAAAATCCTCTTGAATACTTTTTTTGAGTAACATGATTTTTAATTGTCTATTACCCAAAAGGTCAGCAGTTTTAATATATCAGCTGTTCTTTGGAAACCCCATGCAGCAGTTTTCTGCCTGTAAGTTCTCTATTAGTTGCAATTGACTCAAAGACAATGGGTTTGGTTTTCGGATTTTACTTTAATTTTACACAAGGCCATGCCCAGATGTTGATAAGGAATGTGATGTGACAGCTTATTTTCTTTGCCAGTTTCTGTACAGAAAGATATGCATAATTTTATAGCCTTGCCCTAATACTTGGGGAATTATATCCACAGCCACTTTCATGAGATTCACTGCCCATTGCCACTGGGTGCAATTCTTTTTCATGTTAGTCATTTCATCAGCACTATAGAAATATGTTTCCTTACAGTCCTGTTATTCACAGCCTGAGAACCTAGGTTTCTGTAGTTTATTTTTCCAGATTCTGTCCCTTTAATTAAATGAGGTAACCTTTAGTCTTTCAAATATTTTTCTTCCTAAATCATGATTTTTATCACTGGATTTGAATTCCTCAAGAAAAAAGTAGCCCAAACCAAGCAAAGCCAGTCGCCTTCAAGTTGATTCCAACTCATGACGATGCCATGTGTGTGAGAGTAGGGCTAACCGGGCTCCACAGGGTTTTCAGTGACTGATTTTCAGAAGTAGAGTGCTAGGCTTTCCTTGTAAGTGGCCTCTGGGAGGGTCTGAACAGCAAATTGTTCAGTAAGTAGCCGAGTGCTTACCCATTTGTACCACTTATGGATTTCCCACGACTAAACTAGAGCTGGCAACTTTGTCATGGTAGTTTATGAGCTGCGAGTGAGGTGGAAGTAGCTTTCTCACCCTTAAAACTATCTACTCTGTAGAGAGAATATCAAGTTTCTTTTTTACCTATCCACTTCCTTTGGATTTATTCTAACTCAGACTCAGTGACCATGTAGGACAGATTAAAACTGGCCCATGAGATTTCCGTAATCTTCAAGGAAGCAGACAACCACATCCTTCTCCCACGGAATGGCTGGTGGGCACAAACTGCTGACCTTACAGTTAACTGTTGAGCACCTAGCCACTGCATCACCAGGGCTCTTTTCTAAATACTGCTATATGTATAAAAAAAGAACAATCAACTGAACAAATTATATCAAATTTGTTATAATTTTCTTGCCTTTCTACATCTCCTCTTCTTAACCCTTGCCTCTTGTGTGGCATAAACATTCTTCCACATTATGTAACACCAATCACAGTAACTGAACAAGCAGAGCAGTTCCCTTCTCTTGTGTAGTAAGGAATGAATGTCTCTTTACCTAGACCTAGTCTGTTTTTTGCTTCCCAAATAACCATAATATAGCAGATTATATAATTATGGTCACCATCGTTAAAGTGAAAAGAACACTGGAAGAAAGCAGAGAATACTGAAAAAAACAGATTTGAAAGAACTACCAGCATAGTGGGTAGTGAAATATTAAATTTGCATTTTATTTCTTTCCCCTTCACTATCTGCATCTAAATATAACATTTTGCAGATAGTAGATATTCAATGTATTTCTTAAATAACACTCCTCCTGGATGTCTTTTTTTTTTTTTTTTAATGTTTAATTGGTTTAGAATATTTCTAAATTCTATAAGCGGAAGGTTAATTTGATGGGGAAAAAAAAGAACATTTGGAGTCAATGGAACTAGGATTCAACTATAGTTTACTATCAGGATGCTACTTTCTTAGATCTTAGTGTCTTTTTTTGTAAACTAAATTTCTCTGCTCTGGAGGATTGGCAGAAAGTAAAACAAACACCTTGCATTTATGGCAAAATTAAAAAATCTACTATCCAGCTATTTTGTTCATTAACAATATACATCTGGCATTATCAAATGCCAAGATGTCAGACAAAGGTAATATCGGCTGTGATGGTAAAGAGTATGTGGTAACTTGCCTGGGTCTTGATTCTCAGTGGTTTGGTAGTTAAGTAAAGTTGTAACATGCAGTTATGTAGGGATGTAGTCATCATTATTTTTGTGATCTGATGTGATTTTTGCATAATGCCATTTTTAAAAATAATGTGGTCTTTGAAATCTTACCAAATGATCTCTTTTTTGTTTCAAAAATAAATATAAACATATAAGATAATATTACAAATTTCATTACAAGTACTTTTTATACTATGTGACTGTTGGCACAGCTATATGAGGAAGAGCCAATAAAATGAGATTAAAGAGGCAATGCAACAACATTCAGAACTATAATACAGTGGTTTACAGCTACACTGCATGCACTGTAGCTAGTAGCTGACGTTTTAATCCTGTTTTGACCCCTTAAATCTACTTGTGGAAGTTACTTAACTTCTCTGTGACTAATTTCTTCATCTATAAAATGAAGATAATGGGAGAATATAACTGATTTGATAGTTTTATAGATCAAATCACGTATCTAAATCCATACTCTATTAATCTACATGTCCAGATGTATACATTTAAACACAGTTTATATAAATATATGATTTTATATTAAGTTTGGATATCTGTTAGAATAAAATGATATGTTATATGCACTCACATGGTTAAGATAAGAGCTTTGGCTGCTAACTAAAATGCTGGCAGCTCAAATTCACCAATGCACTTTGAAAACTCATGGAGCAGTTCTGCTTTGTTCTACGTGGTCACTACGCATCAGAATTAAATTGAAAAAAAAAGAGGTTATTGTTTTGTTGTTTAATATGGATTTTAGTAAAATTTTAGCTCACATTATACATTTACAGTTATAATTCTCTTTTTTGATATGTTGAAATAATAGCTCCAGGTGGAACAATACGTTTCATGATTATACCCATGATGCATATATATAAATATACAATTAGTATTTCAAATTAATTAGAAAATAAGGATCCAAACTTGTTTATTTCTTCCAGTTATCTCAGTAAAAATATTGCTAGTCTTTCAAAGAACATGTTCCTTTTCCTTTTTTATAGAAAAGTTTATCATAGCTAAAATATGTGTGTTGTTCATATAGTTGTAAAATATATATTGGTAACTTTCATACACCACTTAGAAATGATTCCAAACACTTGCATGCTGACTTTATTCATGAAACACATAAAGTTCTGGTGCTATATTTTCTCCTTCTGTCTTCTCCACAGGGGCAAAAGGACTATAAATTTACCATCTGCTCTAAGACTTTCTGGTCATAAAGACTGCAGTTAAACTATGTTAATAGCTCAGTTCAGACAAGAATGATTCTTTAATTTCCATTTCTTATAGAGTCAGTTAATTAAACCCATTAAAGCCATTTTATCACTCCATAAGGCTACTCAGGTTCATGTTTGCGTCTATTTTAAAATTCTAGACTAAAGTCTACATATCTGTTATCTCCATAATTTCATTTGTACAAATCCTATTTTTTCATAGCATCCTGGCTTGCATGTTTAACAGTTAAGCTAAGCTTTACCAGTCTATTTCAGTTAAATAGGTTGTTGCAAAGATTAAAATTTTGTTCATTTGAAAACAAATACAGCCATTCAGAGAAAAACAAAAAAACATGTAGAATTTTGTTTGTGCCTGTTACTATTCCAAAAGCATGTACACAAAGCAGTATGTAATACATAGGCATATGATCCAAAGAAAGAAAAAGATTCTAGAGATGCTCATTCTAGGTTTGGACAGAAACTTTATGTACATCATAGGACACAGTTATAAATAACTACAGCTTTAACTTTTTCAGACATCTACTTTTAGTCTCTTGCTTAATGCTAGGCACAGAGTAAATATTCACAGACCCACTTTTGAACAAAGCGATTTTGGGGAAAAGAAGAGAGAAATAACATGTCAGAGAACTTACTGAAGGCATTACTAATGACAAACAAAATTTGTCAGGTTAAGAATAAGGGAATTCAGATATGTCAAAGGAAACAGTGGGTTATTCACATAGTAATTCCCTAAACTAATGAGTGACTCAAAATTTAATGAATAATTATGTAGGATATGCTAACATTTCAGACCAAAATTCATTCATTTATTCAGTTGAAAAGCATTAACTGATCACGAACCTTCTGTCCAGGGAGACAGTGGTATTCAAGATAAACTGAGTTTACGGAAGAATGAGTCAAAAGCAAATATATTATTGTGTATTGTAGACTAGGGTAATCCTGGGAAGAATGAAAAGTATTCGAACACATAAAAGAGGAGTGCAATTAAGTTCTGACATTTAGAAATGTCTCAATATAAGAGATATCTGACTTAAAGTTAATTATAATTGTTAACCGTCATTTCAACAGTGCTTACAGATTCCTTGTTTGATCTCAGCTTGAATTTGTGATAATATGAATCAGGAGTACTTCAAATAGTGATTGAAAGCATTTCTTTCTAAAACAGAGAAAAATAATTCCTTAGCAGGCTTTCTCGTTGGGAGTTTATCACTACATACTAATCAAATTAACAGCTTTTAAAATATGTTTGAGATGTTTTCTATCTAATGTTCTACGAAAAATAGTCAATCAGAAAATCATTTTTTTTTTTGGTCATTTTTTTAAAAAAATACCATACTCCATTATCTGTGCAGATATAGTGTTTTTACATATAAGAATGTTTTTCATTTACTGTATTTTAAAGCATTTAATGCAGTGGTACATTTTATTTTTAAAAGTCTTCATTCCAGAGATATTTAAATACCTTACCCTATCATAGTGATAGCTGCATCTTTCTGTTAATAAAGAACCTGTTACCTGCATCGCAGCTCATCTTTTCTCATAAGCATCTGACATCCAAAATTATAAAATCAGGTCATGCAATGCATTTTTTTTACAGTTCTTAAAAAGAAACACATTATAAAATTTGCAAAGTTTAACTTTATAAAGTCTGACTTTAAATTACCATTACTCTGGAAAATGTAGGTTACTTCTTATTTCAGAGACGGAAGGAACATTTCCAAGTCCAGAACAAACTGGGAACTAGAAACCACTAAAATGTTTCGTTATTCCCACCTCCACCAAAAGAATAGAAAACGAAACAAATGCAGTTTATTCCGCCAATATTTTTAAACGCCTGTATTTTATCATCAGCAATTCTTATAGACAATGAAGTTGTAGAAATGGACAAAACTGAAACCTCAGCAAAATTAGAATCCTGGAAGTTATTTCTGACTTATCATCTCTTCTGCACTAACATGTTTACTCGTAAAGCATTCATTTATGCATGACTTTTGAAAAGTTACGTGCGATGTTTTGAAAAGCTGTTTTTCCATTTGATAGCTTCAGTACTAGGTTGTGGGATTCAGCTGTAAATACAATAAATAGGGGGTTGTTCTCTTAAAGCTTATGATATGACAAGTTTAAACAATCACCAAACTAAATAAATACATATACAGTGTAGTTAATATATACAGGAAAATTAGGTAAAATATGAGCAATTACAGTCAGTGATGACTTCTTCTTAAGAGTTGATATTTCATCTAGAAATTAAGTCTGGTTAGAAAGTAATCAAGTTTAATTAAAACCCAAAATATGTAAATTTGTTGCTGTCAACTCAATTGTAACTCATGGAGAACACACGCAGAGCAGAAATCCTCCGAGTTTTCACAGCTGTTTTGCTGATGGAGTTAGATAAAAAGGCCTTTCTTCTGTGCTGTCCCTCTGTGGGTGTGCGCAAACCACCTACCGTTAGCTTAGTAGCCGCAGCCACACTGTGCATTCTGCCAAACAGATTTGCCATTCATTTAAGGGAAAATACTTCCGCAAAGAGATCACAGTTTGTATGAAAGCTCTAAAGCTGAATGGAGTATAGCAGATTCAAAGAGCTGAGAAAATATCCCTTGAGTCCAAGATGTAAGGAACTAGGAGCCAACACAAATACATAAACAAAATATGAAGAGGTTAGCAGGAACAGAAGATTACAAGCTATGCTGTGTTTTGTGTTTTAAAAAATTAGAAGGATAACAACAAAAACTAAAAAACAGTGGGAAAAAAACTTGGTAGCTGACTTCCTAGGCAGTAGTCTTGCTATATGGACACCCTGCTGCAAACTACAGAGCCACTGGGAATTGGAATTGACTGGATAGCAATTTTTTTATTTTTTTTTATTTTTGTGTTTGTTTCTTATTTCAAAAGTAGGAAGTAGCACCACTGTGAGAGCGACTATCCAAAAGAAATTTCTTTCTGGGGTGTGAACCACACCCAAGTCATTTTATAACCTGAAACCATATCAAGCTTGCTTTTCTGTTCTTAGATCACTGCTTTCATAAATATCTGAAATTTAACTAGTAATAAGCTGAAATAGTATATTCATGACTTTGTATTTTAATAGACTAAGGAAAGAACAGGAACAAAATATTTGAAAAAAGACAATTTGAATGCAGAATTATTTTCTCTCTTTTTCGTGAACATTCTTAAAAATATCTCTGTCAAAACATGTTGGGAATTTTGACAAAAGATGAGATACTTTGACTCCTCTTGCTTCCCAAAATAGACTCTCTCTAAAGCTTTATAAAGTACAGCATTAAGACCCGCAGAATGGACTAAAAGAATCCTTGTAGTTCATATAATTACTTTCTATAAGCCATTTTTTTGGTAAAATTATGTAGCATGGAGAAAATATAAAATACACTGACAAAATGTAGATTTAAGTAATCTTACCCTAAAACTGAACACAAAAGATCAATGAGCAATCATGCTACTTTCACATATAGATTATTATTTACATATATGTATATTCTTATGTGTATACACATATATATGTTTATGTCTCAAATATTATAGAAAGCTATAAATTAAGAAATATCCTCTCTAATACGCTTCCCCCAAGGGGAAAGGTTTACGGCTCTCCAGTTAGTTAGTGTGGCCTGCTACTGCTGGTGACATTTTTTCCAAAGACTATATTAAGAAAGGAATCTGGATATAGATCAACAGGCAGTTGTGCAAACAGACCAAAGGGACAGTGCATGGTTTAAAGTCAGGAAAGGCATGCTTCAGTGTTATATTCATTCACCATACCATCTTAATCTGTACGCTGAGCAAATAATCCAAGAAACTGGATTGTAGAAAGAAGAACAAGGCATCAGGATTGGAGGATGACACATTAACAAGCTATGTTATGCAGGACGATACCACCTTACTTGCTGGAAATGAAGACGATTTGAGGCATTTACTGGCAAAGACCAAGGACCACAGCCTTCAGTATGGATTGCACTTCAACATCAGGAAAACAAAAATCATCACAACTGGACCAGTAAGCAACACGGTCATAAATGGAGGTTGTCAAGGATTTCATTTTACAATGCCCATGTAAGCAGCAGTCAATAAATCAAAAGACAGCATCAGGGCCAGGGGCCATCCTCCCAGGGGAACCCCTAATGGAGATCTCAGGATGCACCCCTTTTTAATCTTGTGTTGCCAGTGAGACTCAACTTAGTGAGCTCCATTGTGGCTATCACTGGTGGTGGCGGAGCACTATCTGGTTCTTCCAGTCCCAAGTTGATGTAGGCACCCACTCACGTGGGTCTCTCTGTCTTCTGGGTTGTCTTTACCCCATGTTTACCCTCGTTGATCATCTGTTCCTGCTGAGTTGGGACCATTTGCTGTGTGCCCTTGGAAGGCAGCTTAGCAGCTTTTAAGACCCCAGATGCCACTCACTGATGTGGGGTGCAGAGAACCTTCTTAGCAAAATGCTAGTTGTGCCAATTGGCCTCGATTTCACCTAACAGCATGGTCCCCTTCCCCCTGCCCCAGCTACTCTATCCTTGCAATATTGAGTTAAGATGGAAGGAGTACTCAAGTTATGCTGAAGTCCACTTAATGTTGTTCTTGTTTCTAATGTATGTTGTCACCGATTTCACCTAACCAGATTTCTATCAACTATCTAATCTAAACCCTCCTCCCCTCCCCCCTCTCTCCCTCCCTCCCTTGCAGCTGTCAAAGAGCCTTTTCTTCTGACCTCTGGCTGGAGGAAGGAGAGTGGGTAGAGAGGAGGGGAAAGAAGGCTGTTGGGAGGATGATACATGTATGTAGCAGAGTGGAATAGTGTGCTGTCAACAGACAGGGAGAGCAGTAGAAGCTGTATAGATGTGGGCATGCAAATTTATACAGGAATGTACATTTTCACTCAGTCATATTAAATTAAAAAAATGAAATCAAAAAATGTATGGCACTGGGAAACTGACCATTGCACTGCTGCCATGGACCTCTTCAAAGTACTCAAAAGTAAGGATGTTACCTTGAAGACTAAAACATGCCTGACCTAAGCCATGGCATTTTCAATCACATCATACACATGTGAAAGCTAGCATATAAACAAAGAAGGCAGAAGAGTAATTGATGCCTTTGAATTGTGGTGTTGGAGAAGAATGTTGAATGTACTACGGACCACCAAAAGAACCAACAGATCTGTTCTGGAAGAAGTACAACCAGAGTGATCCTTGGAAGCAAACATGGTAAGACTGTGTCTTACATACTTTGGACATGTTGTCAGGAAAGATCAGGCCCTGAAGAAAGACATCATGCTTGGTAAAGTGGAGGGTCAGCACAAAAGATGAAGACCCTCAACAAGGTGGATTGACACAGTGGCCACAACAATGAGCTTAAGCATAAAAATGGTTGTGGACATAGCACAAGACTGGCAGTGTTTCGTTCTGCTGTTCATGGGGCCACTATGAGTTGGAACTGACTTGACGGCATCTAACAACAGTATGAAAGAAAGGAAAAGAGTAACTTAAAAGGGAAAATCCTGACAAACACTAGCTCAGTCAGGCAATCATAGTAATGGTAATAGTCATAAATCATTTTAATAGTATGCACCTTTGATACAATGTGATGAAAAGGCTCTTCTGTGGTCTTCCTCACCAAATTCCACAAATATGGTCCAACCATAATAGTAGCAGACAGATCTCAATTCAACGGCATCCTATAAAATGGAGCAGCTCTACTCTGTCTTGTAGGATTTGAGTCAGAATAGACTCAGTGTTAATTTGTTTGTTTTATACTGATCAAAATGTGTCAGGGGAAAAAAAGATAAATGCAGGATAATACACAAGGTTTGATTTTATTTGTATTAAGTTCAAAATAGGCTAATAGGCTATACATACTTAAGGATGGATGTGCACATAGTAAAACTATAAAGCAAAGCAAGACAATGGTTAGCACAAAAGTTAAGATATGAATTCTATTTACTTTGAAGATACAAGTTTATTATTGAATAAATGACATGAGACTTTAAGGAAGGAAGGGAATAAACCTACAGAAAAGGAGAAAAGTATTATAAACATAGAATAAAATAAGAAAAATATAGACAGCAGAAAAGACAGATAAACCAAAATTTGATTCCTAAAAGAGTAATTGTGACTTCAAAAATTCTACAGTTTAAATGGAAGGGATACAACCATCAGATTAAATTGAACAAGTTTAGCAAAGGAACCATTTGCAAACAAATGAGCCATGAAGTAAATGCAATGGTTAGTACTGCTGCCTGCAATATTCACAGTAGAGTGGAGTCAAGTTGGTGGACTAGACACACATCTCCATAATCCCTCTGAAAACTAAGGCCTGGATTGATAATTAAATGGACACCTAGTGAGCCCTAGGACACTGCATAGGGCTGTCAATTTGGACTACATGCCACTGAACAGGAAACTTCTCTTTCACTGACCCCACCATTGTTGAATGGCTGGCTTTCATGGACAGAAGGCAACTGGCATTTTTAACTTTTTTTCTCTATCTTAACTGGCAGATGGGGCTTGGGCTTAACTGTCAGCAAAGCTCAGCTGCACTGCAGACATGTTCAGCAGGTGGAATAGCCACATTTTGAGAGCCGAGTACTGGACTCTGAGCACCATAGCCCCTCCATCCTCTCTTCTGAACCTCCACCATTGATTCAGCTATTTCACAGTGAATGAGAATGTTTGTCTAGGAAGCCATCTTGTCGGATTGGGAGGCAGAGTTACCCAAACAGGGCCTCAGCAGGGGCTAATTCCCAGGCTGGGAGGCAATGCCAGTCCAGGGAGTGCTTTCCCAGATGAAAAGCTGTGTTCAGCACAGTGTAGCCTTGCAGGCAGGGTCCAGCAGCAGATGACAGCAGGGAAGTGGCCTGTCTGTACTTTGAACTAGATTTCAGCATCTGGAGTCAGATATAGAGGTGTCTACATTGGCAGCTGGAAAAAGGGGCTTACACAGCTGGCAGCCTGACTGAATTTGAAAGCTGTCATATACATTTTACCTTTCAAAATAAGACTATCTAGGGAAATAACTGTGGGACATCCTTATGGCATCTCTTCCAGCCTTTAGTGACACACATCACAAGGTCACCTGATGGCCCCCTAGTGAATCCATAAGTAAGGCTGTGTCTGCCAATCAGGAGGTGGAGCCTGCTACCCTAGAGATTCCACTGGGGCCAGTCACTGGAGTACATAGAGGTGACTAGTGATCATCTTCTTTCTCAGACTGCAGTTTAGATTCTGTTAAGGTAACACCAGAGAAGCTAAACAACCTCTAGATGCCCCCATAGCAGCAAACCTTTGCCAGACATTTAAACAAAAATTCACCCAGGGCACCAGAAAGCTGCCAAAAGAAAGAACCAAAGATTTTCCCAGATGAAGAAGCCTTTCTGAAACTATGAGAGGTTGAGTACAAAAGGATTATACATAGAACTCTCCCAGACATTATATAAAATGCAGCAGAGCAAAATGAAAAATTAAGCAAGCTGTTCGATCTGATGAAACAAGAGTACTCTGAAATCCAACAGATCAAGAACAAAATCAAAGAGATAGAAACTTCAATTCAAAGCCAAGTAAACATAATGGAACAAATGGAAAACAGACTTTCTGACTTGGAAGACAGAGCTACTGACTCCAGCATCTATGAGAAGAAATTAGAGAAAAGAAACAAGAAAAATGAAGAAGCATTAAGAAACATGTGAGGCTCTACCAACAGGACCAATTTACAATTAATTGGAGTTCCTGAGCAGGGAGGGACACCTGAAAACACAGATAGTATTGTTGTTGAGCTGCTGACAGAAAACTTCCCTGAAATTATGAAGGAAGATACTACAGGATATTCAAGATACATATCAAACATCACACAATGTAGACCCCAAAAGAAACACACCAAGACATATTATAATCAAGCTTAACAAAACAAAACACACGAAGAAACATTTAAAGGCAGCAAGACTCAAAGCAAAGCTAACATTCAGAGGGAAACTCGGTAGGTATTTTTCTGACTTCTCAACAGAAATGATGCTGGCACAGAGGCAGTGGGATGACACATTCAAAGCCTTAAAGGAGAAAAACATCCAACCAAGAATTACACCCACTGTGTTATATATTTTGCAAAACTGTCTTTCAATACAAGAATGAAATTAAGACATACACAGATAAACAGAAACTCACAGACTTTGTAAAAACCAAACCAAAACTACAAGAAATACGGAAAGAAGCTCTTGGCTTAGAAGAACAAAACCATTAATTCTGTATTTTAGGAGGCAATATAAAACACATCATCCAGAAACCTACTCAGTTAGGGAAGGCACAGAACTCAATTAAAGCTATAATATTAAAAGAAGTGATTCAGTGATCATATCATGAAAACTATGATATTATCATATTAAAAAAGAGGGATGTACTATAGTAGTTATAGTCCTTCTGGATGGAGAGGAAGTTAATAAAATATGTAGAAGTTAAAATTGAGTTTAATGATAGATGATTAAGGGGGATCATGGGGTAGCTACAAAGCACGATAAAGATGCAACATATCAAGTCAAGAAATGTAATACAGAAGTCTCAACAAATACAAAGTCAGCACTGAAGGGGACAAAATCAACCCATAAAGAAGAAAATTTCAGAACAGAATATTAAGAGAATACATCAACACAAAAATAAATACATCCAAATGATAACACTAAACATATATCTATCAGTAATAGTACTGAATGTAAATGGACTGAGCATGCCAGTAAAGACACAGTGAGTGACATTCTGGATCAAAAGACACAACCTGTCTATATGTTGCTTACAAGAAACTCACCTTAGACTTAAAGATATGAACAAACTGAAAATGAAAGTGTGGAACAACATATACCAAGCTAACAATATACAAAGAAGAGCAGGTGTGGCAATACTAATCTCAGATAAAATAGATTTTAATGTAAAATCCATGATTGTGGACAAGGATGGGCACTATTTATTGTTGGAATATTCACAGTAAGAACCTTATGAAGAAAATAGTTGATTAGAACAAACTTGTAGGAGAGGAGAGGACTTGTCTGCTCTGAGAGTGGTAACTTTCAGGTGAGCTGTTTAGCTCAAGAAGAACCGAGGTTAATAAATATGGAACAACATTCTTCTCTTTCCCTTCACATATTACAAGAACACCAATCTAGTGAAGTCAATCAGAAGGCTGAAGGCAGAAAGTAGAAGGCAAAGAAGTCTGCTGTTATATGACATATATGTGAGTCAGCTTAATAGAGATGACAAAGAATTATGAAATGTTGTCACATTACATACTTAGGGTCAGCTTCCTGGAGAAGACATAGATTGATGGAAATTGAACCTAGAAGGGCAAACAAATTATTGCACATGACTATTTTCTTTGTTTCTAAATAAAGTTCTTTCCTTTTTCTCAGTAAAATGTGTTCTCAGTACACAAATACTCATATTCTATTGTATCATCAAGGAATGATATTACTTTGGTCATACTTCTTCCTGAAACTTAAAACATGAGATATTACCAATGTTTTTCACCCAATACACTTTCTGTTAAAAAAAAATCACTTCTCAGGCACTATGACCTGTAGACCTACAAAGCTAAAATTAACAAAGATGGAATGTAAAAATTCTTGTTGTTGTTAGGTGTCATTGAGTCTTTAAGCCTAAGGAGAGTTTCTTCTAAGCAACATATAGATGTATTGTGTCTTTTGATCCAGGATGTCACTCATTACATCATTACTGGCATGCTAAATCTATTCTCATTCAATATAATTACTGCCAGGCATGTGTTTAGTGTTGTCATTTAGATGTATTCCAACTTATAGCAACCCTATACACAACAGAACAAAGCACTTCCCATTCTTGTGCCATGTCCACAATTGTTTTTATGCTTAAGCCCATCATAGCAACTATTGTGTCAGCCCATCTTGTTGAGGGCCCTCCTCTTTTTCACTGACCCTCCATTCTACCAACATGATGTCCTTCTCTAGGGACTGAACCCTCCTGACAACATGGCCAAAGTGTGTGAGACACAGTCTCACCATCTTTGTTAATGAGGAGCACTCTCGCTGAACAGATCTGTTCCAGAACAGATCTGTTTGTTCTCATGGCAGCCCATGGGGCTTTCAATATTGTCCTCCAATACCACAATTCAAAGGAATCAATTCTTCTTCTGTCTTCTTTACCCGTTGTCCGGCTTTCATGTGCATATGGTGCAATTTTAAAAATACGGTGGCTTGAGTCAGGTGCACCTTAGTCTTGAAGATGACATCTTTACTTTTCAAGTTTAAAGAGGTCCTTTGAGGCAGATTTTCCTAATGCAATGAGTCCTTTGATTTCTTGACTGCTGCTTCCATGGTCATTGACAGTGTAACCAACTAAAATGAAATCCTTGATGACCTCAGTCCTTTCTCCATTTATACCATGTTTCTTATTAGGCCAGTTGTGAGGATTTTTGTTCTTTTGATGCTAAGGTGCAATTCACACTGAAGGCTGTGGTCTCTGATCTTCCTTAGTATTTCAAATGTTCTTCACTTCTAGCAAGCGGGGTTGTATCATCTGCATAACACAAGTTGTTAATGAGCCTTCCTCCATTCCTGACATCTCATTCTTCTTCATATAGTCAAGTTTCTTAGATTATTTGCTCAGCATACAGACTGAAAAGATATGGTGAAAGAACACAACCCTGACGCACACATTTCCTGACTTTAAACCATAGAGTGTCCTCTTGTTCTGTTCACACAAAACTGCCTCTTTACCCATATACAGAGTTCTTAGCCAAGTGCCGTCTAGTTGGATCCGACAGAGTTCTTAAGAGCACAGCTAAGTGTTCTGGAATTCTCATTCTCCAGAATGTTAGCCATAATTTGCCATGATCCACACAGTCAAATGTTGTCTCATAGTCAATGAAACACAAGTAGACATATTTTTGGTATTCCCTACTTTCATTTAAGATCCATCTGACATCAGCAATGATATCCTTGATTCAACACCTTTTTCTGAATCCAGCTTGAATTTCTGGCAGTTCTTTGTCAATACACTGTTGCAGTCGCTTTTCAGTGATATCGAGCAAAATTTTACTTGTCTATGATATTAATGATATTGTTCACTAACTTCTGCATTTGGTTGGATCACCTTTCTTTGGAATGGGCATAAATATGGATCTCTTTCAGTAGGTTGGCCAGTAAACTGTTCTCCTAATTTTCTGGCATAAACAAGTGAGCACTTCCAGTGCTGGATCCATTGGTTGAAATATCTCAATTGATAATTCCATCAGTTTTCAGAGCCTTGTTTTTCACGAACTGCCTTCAGTGCAGCTTCAGCTTTTTTCATCAGTGCCATCGGTTCCTAATTGTATGCTGCCTCTTCAAATGGCTGAATATAGACCACTTTTTTTCTGATAGAATGTCTCTGTGTATTCTTTCCAACTTCCTTTGATGCTCCCTGAGTCATTTAACATTTTTTTCCTGTAGAATCCTACAATATTGCTACTTGAGGGTTGAATTTTTTTCTTCAGGTCTTTCAGCTTGAGGAATACTGTTCTTCCTTTTTGGTTTTCTATTTCCAGCTCTTAACACATGTCCTTATACTTTATTTTGTCTTCTCAATCTGCTGTTTGAAATCTTCTGTTCAGTTCTTTTACTTTATCATTCCTTCATTTTGCTTTAGCTTCTCTAAGTTGGAGAGCAAGTTTCAGAATCTCTTCTGACATCCAATTTGCTCTTCTCTTTCTTTCCTGTCTTTTTAATAACCTCTTGCTCTCTCAGGGGATAATGCCTTTGATATCATTCCACAGTTCACCTGTTCTTCTGTCATTTGGGTTCGACACATCAAGTCTATTCATAAGATGGTCTCTAAACTCAGGTGGGATATATTCAAGGTCATACTCTGGCTCTCATGGATTTGTTTGAGTTTTCTTTAGTATCAGCTTGAACTGGAATACGATAAATTGATGATCTGTGCCACAGTTAACACCTGGTCTTGTTCTGACTGCCAATATTGAGATTTTCCATCATTTTTTCCACAGATGCAATCAATTCAATTTCTGTGAATTCCATCTGGTGAGTTCCATGTGTATGTTCACCATTTGTGTTGGTGAAAAATGTGTCTGCAATAAAGAAGTCATTTGTCTTGTAAAATTCTATCATACAATCTCTGGCATCATTTCTTTTTTTAATTATTTTTATTTAACATGACTGAGTGAAAATGTACATTCATGTATAAATTTACATGCCCACCTATATGCAGCTTCCACTACTCTCCCTGTCCGGTGACTGCACACTATTCCTCTCTGCTCCATACATGTCTCATCCTCCCAACAGCCTCCTTTTCCCTCCTCTCTGTCCACTCCCCTTCCTCCAGCCAGAGGTCAGCAAGATGATATCCTATAGATGTATAGAACCATAAAGTGCTTCCAATATATGGTCACTCTGCCTTGCCAAGTCCAATCCATTAGTGTCCAAAGAGTGGACCTTTGTTATAATTTATGGGAAAGGGCAGCATCAGGGCCGGGGGCCATGCTCTCAGAGGAACCCCCAAACCACTGGACCATCAGTTGAGGTCTTTTAGTGGAGATCTCATGATGCACCCCTTTTTATTCTTGTGTTGCCAGTGAGACTCCTCTCTGTGAGCTCCATTGTGGCTATCACTGGTGGTGGCCGGGCACCATCCGGTTCTTCCGGTCCCAAGTCAATGTAGGCACCCACTCTTGTGGGTCTCTCTGTCTTCTCGGTTGTCTTTACTGCATGTCATTTTGGTCCTCAGTGAGCATCCGTTCCTGCTGAGTTGGGACCATTTGCTGTGTCCTCGGATGGCAGCTTGGCAGCTTTTAAGACCCCAGACCCCACTCACCAATGTGGGGTGCAGAGAGCTCTCTTAGCAAAACGCCAGTTGTGCCAATTGGCCTGGAATTTGCCTAAGAGCATGGTCCCCCGCCCCCTGCCCCGGCTACTCTATCCTTGCAGTATTGAGTTAAGATGGAAGGAGTACTCAAGTTATGCTGAAGTCCACTTAATATTGTTCTTGTTTCTAATGTGTGCTATCACCACTTTCTCCCAACTAGATTTCTAGTTACTATCTAAACTAAACCTTCCCCCCCACCCTCCCTCCCTCCCTCTCCTCCCTTGCAGCTGTCAACGAGTCTTTTCTTCTATACACAGGTCTGTTTTTGAGGTCTTATCATAGAGGTCTCATACAGTATTTATCCCTTTGTTGCTGACTACTTTCACTCAACATAATGTCTTCCAGTTGAAACCAGGTTAGGAGATGTTTCCTGGAATCACCATTATTCTGGCATCATTTCTATCACCAAAACCATTATTGTCCAACTGCCAATCCTTCTTCTTTGTTCCTAACTTTTGTTTTCAAATCACCAGTAATTATCAATACCTTCTGGTCTCATGTTTGACAATTTCAGACTGCAGAAGCTGATTAAAATTTTCAGTCTCTTCATTTTTGATCTTAGTGATTTGTATGTAAATTTGAATAATAGTTGTATTAACTGGCTTTCATTTAGGACAGATCTTGTACTTTAGGACAGATCTTGAAATGTTCTTTTTGATGATGAATGAAACACTTTTCCTCTGCATTTTTTATTTTGTTTCTAGCATGGTAGATCGTGTGATTGTTTGATTCAAAATGGCCAATACTAGTCCATTTCAGGTCACCGACACCTAGGATATGGAAGTTTATGTGTTTCATTACATTTTTGGTGATTTCCAATTTTCCTAGATTCATAGTTCATATATTCCTTGTTCTTATTATTAATGGATGCTTGCAGCTGTTTCTTCTCATTCTGAGTCATGACGCATCAGGAAATGAATGTCCCAATGTCTTTACTCCATCCACATCATTAAGGTTTACATGACTTTGAGGAGACAGCTCTTCCCCAGTTATCTTCTGAGTGCCTTTGTAATTTTCTGACACTATATCTGACAATGTTCTGCTACTATTTACAAGGTTTTCCCTGGCTAATTGTTTACAGAAGTAGACTGATGGATCCTTTTTCTTAGACTGTCTTAGTCTATAAGCTCAGCTAAACTCTGTCTACCACAGGTGACCCTGCTGATATATAAATACTGGTGGCATAGCATCCAGCATCACAGCAACATGCAAGACAGTGAGTGAGACTTTCCTCATCCTCAGTCCCTTGGTCCTCGGAGCTATACATTCTGCCTGTAGGAGAGACTTCTTTTTTAATTTGGCTGCTGAACTAATAAAAGTACTCATTTGAAAAGGATGGAACCCAAACTCACTGGATGAGTTTCTCTCAGCTAGTGCTGTAATTAAGCTGACAGTAATGGCACGGTCCCAGAACATTTTAGTGTCCTATAGAGAATGTGTTACATTTAGAGCCTCATCAATAACTAATATCATCATTACCTGCTAAAATGTGTGACCAACTGAATAGGAGAGTTTAATGAGAATTTGGTATGAATTACTACAATTATTGTAATAAAGGTTAAGATTGCATTCCCACTACCCATTCTTCACTGTCACGTCCAGACTAAAGAATAACTACTATAGAGTTTTTTAAGTATGCTGATGCCTTGTCATTGATGTACGTCCTAAAGTTTTGATAATGTATACAATGTAATACCCTATAACATAACAAAAATAACATATAACAATTTATATAGCATTAACACATACATGATATATAAACATCCTTTAGTTTCACCAAGCTCATTCTTAGAGGGGGCTGAGCAGCTTGCATATAATAAATCCAGTATTACCCACATTATCAATATCTGTGGCTTTGGACTGCTTTCTATATTTTATCACTACTTTGTCATTAGGTGCCATTAAGTTGGTTCTGACTCATAGCGACCTCATGAGCAACAGAACAAAACACTGTCTGTTCTTGCGCCATGTCTACAATTGTTTCTACGTTTAAGCCCATTGTTGTGGCCACTATGTCAATATATCTCGTCAAGGATCTTCTGCTTTTTCGCTGACCCTCCACTCTACCAAGCACGATGTCCTTCTCCAGGGACTGATCCCTCCTGACAACATGTCCAAAGTATGTAAGATGCAGTCTTGCCATCTTTGCTTCCAAGGAGCACTCCGGTTGTACTTCTTCCCAAACAGATCTGTTTGTTCTTTTGGCAGTCCATGGCACATTCAACATTCTTTTCCAAAACTACAATTCAAAAGCATCAATTCTTCTACTCTTTGTTCATTGTCACTATTTTAGTTAACAGAAATATCACAAGTGGATGGATTTAACAAACACAGATTTCAAATTTGCTCTCTCAAAAGTTTAGGAAGCTAGAAGTTCAAATTCAGGACACCAGCTCTAGGTGACAGATTTGTCTTTCTGTCAGCTCTGGTGGAAGGTCCTTGTCAACAATTTTCTTTTGGGCCTACACATTTCTCAGCTCAGCAATCCTGGATCTAACAGACATACTCTGTTCCATGCTATTCTTTCTTGGTAGTAATGAGGCCCCTCTTTCTGCTGAGTTCTGTCTCCTTTTATCCTTTGTAGGATAAAAGGTGGTGCAGGCCACATCTCTCCTTATGTCAGATCAGGAGTGTGATTGGAATAAATGTGTTTCATCATTGTGATCTTCTTTAATCTCATTTTGCCTCAAAATCACCATCATAGATTAAGATTTACAATATGTAGGAAAACTATATCAGAGCACAAAAATGGATGACAACAGAACCATATTGGGAATCATGGCCTAGCCAAGTTGAGACATATTTTAGGGGGCATGGTAACACAGTTCAATCCATGACAACCAATGAATTCTAGCATTTCAAGCTCACTAACTATAGGCCCTTGTTGTGTGCAACTTCTGCTGACACGGCAGAGTAGTAAGGAACGGTCTTCTAGGTACTCGACAACACATTTAGTCTTCAATGTCAGTGAACATAGTCCTGTAATTTGTTCATATTGGACTGGTACAATAGAATTTGTTCTTACTAGAAATCTTTAGGTTCCTGCTGACACATTTTAAATTGTTGAGAATATAGATTATTACCTCAGGACAGAGCTTGTACCTCTTTCTCTGGATCCTGTTTGTTTCTAATTCTTGTTATGGTATAGAGGACAAGAGAGAGTGACAGTGTGTATCCACAGAGTCTCCAGTGGTCCACTGGTCTCATCCCTTTCGAAGATTTCAAGTTTCCGTGTTTTCTCCCACTGGGCATACTTACATTTGAGTTTAAAAGGCCCATAGGGATTAAGATTTAGTTGGTACTAAGTCTATATTCCTAATATTAGTGCTGAACTTGTCCATTAGTGTGACTATATGAAATTTTCAACAGAGGCTTTTGGGGTCTTTATGCATATTTTTAGTCATAAGTTTAGGTATTTTAATTGTTCTATTTTCTTTGTTCTTTTGTATGCTATAAAGGTCCAGGTTAATTTTTTTTTTTTTTTTTTTTTTTTAGATGCTGTTGTTGAAATTGTGGCTACATGTCCAAAAACACATTTTATGTCCAAAATCTTAGCCTGCACCTGAATTATATCTTTGGTGATACATGGCCATTCATATGTCACAATTTGCAGTGGATTTCCCATGTCGTATTTCAACATTTAACAATGAAGGAAGGGCTAAACACAGAAATAAGTGGGAAGATTAACCCTAGTAGCAAGCATTTGTGTGGAGAGGACAATCATGACTTGCATAGTGAATTTCAGGACGGGGTCACAGCTAGCCCAAAGTGACAGAGGAGTGTGAGAACAAGAATAAGAGTAACAGTGGGAGAAAAAGCAATAAAGGCACACACACACACACACACACACACACACACACAGAGGGAAAAAGAGAGGTTGATTGATTTAGGTCTGCAAAAAAGAGATAAAAATGCTAAAAGGTGCATTTGCAATTATATTGTATATCAAAATAGTAATAAAATATGGCCAACTAGGGTCGCCATGAGTCGGATGCGACTCGATGGCACTTAGCTATAGTATATTATGGAAAACAGACATTGTTTAATATCAGACTAAATCTTTGCATATATCAAATTTCAAGTCATTCAACAAACACCTTCCTTAAAATATTAGTATCATTGAAATTAAAATATGACTAACAAGTAATAATTTCAAAAAAGAGCGGCTGGCCTAACAATAATAATGTTGTTAATCTCGGTGACATGACTAAATAACAAAAATTCTTCAATTTTTATTCTGAAATCCATCTATGAACCATTTGAGGAAGACATACGTGTTCTGTTGTTCAAAACTAGTATTTTGCAGTTTGGGCTAAAACGGAATGTTTATTGGCTTTGAAGAAAGCTCTGAAAAAAGGTGGAGTGCTCATTTATGTCATCTGTTGGTGACATAAAGAATATGTGGAAAGACATTAAAAAATCTTAGTTAAAAAAGGTTTCAGAAAAAGTAAACTCCGAATTTAAAGACATTTTAGGAATCCTTATCCAATTTTTTACTTACTGTATTTTTACGCAAATACCATGCCTTCCTTTTACATTTGTTTGTCAACCATACAACACCTCCCAGAGTTATTTTCATAAATAGCCTTTGCAATTTTTTGTGTTAATATGTAAATATATGTATTGGAATATCAGTGCTTATGAAAATATCTTGGGGGGGAGTGTGCAGTTGGCAAATGTAGAAGATGTATCTTATTTGCATAAAGATATGGTACATTGTCTTTCTAACTTGCATGAGTCATGCAAAATTCTTGCTTTAGAAGTCAAAAATTGTTCTTGCAAATTTTCTGAGTGTTAAGAAAGAAATGCAATCTTAAATAAGTAAAATATATCTTTCTGTAAAGATAACTTGTTCAGGTTGCTAGATGAACTGAAGAGAGCTGAGCTCAGCTACCAGGTGTTGGAGTAGTCGACTGAGACAAAACAAAAAGAAAGTCAGCAAAGCCTTTATTGCCTCACAGCACTAATGTAACCAAGAGGCTGATCACAAGTAAAATCCTATTACCTGTCCCATTTTTCCCCAGGATAGGCATTCACAGCAAGGTCGGGGGATCAGGGCAGATCTGGGGACCATCTCACTGCTTAAGGAGCCCTAGATAAAGAGTTCCTGCAGTGTCATAGAAAGAGCTATGAGTGGAAAAACAGTAGGTGTTGAGTCAGAGTAGAGACGAAATGTCTTTCAGATACTCCCTTTCCTCAAGAAGGTGGCCTCAGCAGAGACGTTTAAGGAAGGCCTCTACAGAAGTTTCCCAATAAAGAGGTCTCTGAATGAAAGGAATAAGCCAGCCAAGTGCCGTCGAATGTGAAAAAGAGCATGGCTAGCCAAAAAGGTCTGAGGCCTTGACTGCAACTCCCTTCAAAGATTGCAATGCATTGGCTGTGCACCAAGTCTTGGATGGTGAGGACAGTCTTCCCCTATAGAGTTTACCATCCTGAAGGGATAAGTGGAAACCACTAAATTTGTAGCAAGCAAGTCAGAAATAAGAGCATTTGGGGAGATCCTAAGCCTGAAGCTAGTGTCTCAAATCTTGGGCTGATTTGCCAGCTGGGGGCAAGTGATTCTTTAACTTGAAAGATCTTGTAAGAACTTATAAGATCTGACCTACTTGGGTTTGTTAGGATCAGGGGAAGAAGTATTGCATGTGTTGCTGGTGTCGGAAGAGAAGTGGAACAGAATCAAATTGAACTGATGCTTATAGTTTGGTGCAAGAAATGGGATTTTGATCTTTTTCCAGCAACCATAAAATGTAAAGAAACAAACATACTAACTAAAAATGCCACTGGAATGTAAATACCTCATCAGTAAATAAGTAGCATGTTAAAGACAGAAAGCACAATGGAATTCATATAGAATGGTATCAAAATGCTATACATGAAAACACAATGCAGTATGCATCTTTTTAAATAAAAAGTATTGAAAATAAATTAACTAAAATTGTAAGTTAACAATAAAGAAGACCATTAGAACATATTCAAAGGAAGAAAATATTAAATACATAATTTAAAATATAAATGATGGAAATATTTTTGTCATTTTGTTGATTCTTTTTATTTGCATATGTTTCCTCTTAACAATTTTCCATGTTTTGGAATTTGCATTTTCAGCAAACAGAAATGACTTTACATAAATCTCTTCATTCTTAATAATAATGATGCTTAGGACAGTAATTGAAGATATAATAGATGGTCACAGTTTGAAGTTTCTTACTCTGTCAATCACCAGAGACAAATTTTAGAGAAATATTTTATATGAAAATAAGTAACATAATTATAATACATATTCTTGATTATGGGTTGAATTGCTATGGATTTTAAACCCTTAAAAGGTATTTCAAAGCCATAGTTCCTGTACCTGTGAGTATAACTTGTTTGGAAATAAGATCTGTGAAAATGTCATCAGTTAACTTGAGTTCATACTAGAACAGCATGGAATGTGAACGGCATCTTCACAAATGGAGAAGAGTCACAGAGACACACAGGGAAAATTACTATGAGAAACCAGAGTTTTGATACAATTCTTAATCAAGGAATACTGGGAGCTCCTAAAAGCTGGGAGAGATGAGAGAGAATCTTCCCTAGGGCTGTTAGAGAAAGCACAGTCCTGCTGATGCCTTGAATTCAGACTTCTTCAGAATTATAAGTCAATAAATTTGTTGATATCAACAATCTACTTTGTGGTAATTTGTTATAGCAGCCCCAGAAAACTAGCATAGGCTTGAACAAAATAAATCCCTGATGACATATATTAAAATTTATATGTTAGTTTTACTATTCCAAACATAAGCAAAACTAGAAAATCATTCAATTCTGTCCTTAGTGCTTTTCCTGCAGGTAACAATACTAGTTTATTTTTCTTAGTTTCCCATTGTGTGTGTGTGTGCAGGAGTATGGTGGTTTAATAAAGACATGTTCTGGTGTTAAACAAAAGCTTCAGTGTCTTTAAACTTAGACTGCTTGAAAGTTCATTCCCAACTCTTCCTTCCTTCTATAAAGAAAAAGGAAGTGATTAAACTGTTCAGTGGCACAATCAACTGACAACAATCTACACAAGGAATTAATCAGAACATGGCAAAAAGGTACTAAAATTAGCTTTCTTGTGAGTAATTGTTCAACGTCTTATGAATAGGCAGTTGCTAGTTTTGCTTGACCTCTTTGATTACCGGCTTTGAATGAGAACTTTTAAACTTTTAGTAGAGCAAAGCACTCATCATATTGGACTATGGATGACATTTTAAAAATTATATTGTTAAAATATGTTCATTTAAAAATGAAAAAAAGTCACGTGATAAAGAGAAAGCATTGCTTTAAATTATTTTAAATTTAAATTTTAAAATTAAAACGGCCACTAGTATCTGGTAAATATTATTTTAGATACTTATGGAGTTCCCTGAAACTGAGAAAGACAAGATTTTCTTTCAGAGCCTTTAGTAAGAATATGGGTCCACCAGCACCATGAACTGCTAGTCTTGAGAACTGTGTCACGAGAAATTGTTGATCTAATAAGCTACTGAATTTGTGATATTTTTCTTACAGCAGCCCTGGGAAACCAATATAAATATGAAAATTATTTATTTTATGTATAAAATGTGTAAGAAATTTCAAATATATAAATTATGAAAGTAGGTTAAAAGTTAAACTTATATTTAGATAATATTTTAGTGGTGTAGTGGTTAAGTACTATGCCTGCTAACCAACAGATCAGCAGTTTGAATCCACCAGGTTCTCCCTGGAAACTATAGGGGGAAGGTCTATTCTGTTCTATAGGGCTTCTATGAGTTGGAATGGACTTGACAATAGATTTGGTTTGGCCCAGCTAGAAAATTAAATGAAGAATATTATACCCTTCTCTATGCCAAATGTGGAAAGCCTCAATTATTGTGTGTATAACAAAAATAGCATTTAGATATTGTAAGTCTAATGGGTCCGAATCGATGGCACTTGGCTGGCAATCATTGTAGAATTATTTGATACCTTAATAGTTATACACTAAACAAAACAAACCTTCAGGACTTCAAGTTTAACTTTAATTTTTAAAAATTAATTCTATTTACACTTGCATTTTTTTAATCAAAAAATCTTTCTTGCAGATTTTCCATGTCATGAGCATGGGGTTAAAATAAAAGATTACTTTGTGTCACCATGAGTCGGATCTGACTCGATGGCACTTGGCTGGCTTTGGCTTTGTTACCCCAATTTTTGTGTGTTTTAAGTACACAAACATAATGAACAAGATTAAACATGATTAGTTCGCTTTGATACAGATAGGAAGATATGACAAACAAAAGGAAGACTAAAAAGAAATAAGTTATATTAAACATGTCTTCTCTTCCACTAATTTGCTATAAAGAAAGTCTGTTGAGTATTGTACACAAAAAGAGCAATGGTCACAGAAGTAGTCTGGAAGCCAATAGTGCTTAGAAATTTTTGCTCCCACAACATTTATAATGTTACAAATGTATAACATTTAAAGTTGATTGTTTATTTTTTACAGTAGAATTAAATCTTTATATAAAGTTTTAGGTTTTTCTTTCTTTCTCTAATAATTTTATCACACAATGGTGACATTAAAGCCAATCTCAGATTTTTTGTGAAATGCTAGTTTTAACACGATACCATTTAAGAAATATTGTAATTTGGCTTATCTATAAAATACATGCATATTAAATATAGAGATAGATAAAATAGTGATAGAGGCACAAATGAGAAATGATAGAAGGAAATAATTGTGGAAGGATGGGATCCTACTGCACACACTCTTTTAATGGACCTTGCTTTTGAGAACATATTTACATTTACAGAAAAATTAAGCATATAGCAAAGAAAGTTTCTATATTCTGTATAGTTTCCACTACTGTTAATATCTTACATTTCAATGCTAGATTTGCTAATATTACTAAGTTGCTGGCAACTGGGTACAAACTCATAGCAACCCTATAGAATAGAGTATAGCTCCCCATAGGGGTTTTCTTGGCTGTAATTTTTACAGAAACAGCCCTGGTAACACAGTGGTTAAAGAGTTCAGCTGCTAACCAACAGGTTGGTGGTTCTAGCCCAACAGCTGCTTCATGGGAGAAAGATGTGGTAGTCGACTTTCATAAAGATTTACAGCCTTGGAAACATTAGGGAGCAGTTCTACTCTGTCCCATAGGATTATTAATGGTCACAATCAAATCAAGGGCAATGGGATTGGTCTTAGTGTATCGTCTATAGAAGTGGACTGCTGTATTTTTCTTCTTGGGAGCATTTGGTGGGTTCAAAAACTCAACCTGTAAACTAGAATCTGTGTGCTTAACCACTGAGACACAGGCTGCCTTTGTTAAAACTGTGTGTGTTAGGGGCTGTTAAGTCAGTTCCAATCCATAGTGACCCTACATACAACAGAATGAAACACTGCCTGGTCCTGTGCCACTGTCACAATTCTTGTTATGCTGAGCCCATTGTTGCAGCTATTGTGTCAGTATACCTTGTTGAGGGTGTTCCTCTTTTTCGCTGACCCCTACTTTACTACACATGATGTCCTTCTCCAGGGACTGGTCCCTCCTGATAGCATTCTGGCTCTACTTGTTCAAACACAAGTTAGTTCCTTCTTCTGCAATCCATGCTATATTCAACATTCTTCTCCAACATCATAGTTCAAAGGTTTCAATTCTTTGTTTTTCCTTATTTATTGTCCAGTTTTTCCATGCATATGAGGCAAAGGAAAATAGCATGGCTTGAGCCAGGCACACCTTAGTCCTTAATGTGACGTCTTCGCTTTGTAACACTTTAAAGAGGTCTTTTTCAGCAGATTTGCTCAGTGTAGTACATTGTTTGAGTTCTTGTTTGATGTTTATATGGACATTGGTTGTGGATCCAAGTAAAATGAAATTTTGACAATCTCAGTCTTTTCTTTGTTTATTTGTCCAGTTGTGATGGTTTTTGTCTTGCTTATGTTGAGGTGTATTCCTTCCTGAGTGCTGTAGTCTTTAGTTTTTATCATTGTTTCAAGTTCTTTGAACTTTCAACAAATGAGGTTGTGTCATCTGCGTAAGGCAGGTTGTTAATGAATCTTCCTCCAATCTTGATACTGCACTCTGCTTCATACAGTCTAGATTATCAGGTATTTTCTCAGCATACAGATTGAATACATATGGTAAAAGGATGACAGCCTGACACACACCTTTCCTGAATTTAAACCATGCAGCGTCTACTTGTTCTCTTTGAAAGACTCTTTCTTCGTCTCTGTACAGGTTCTCACGAGTCTAATTTAGTGTTCTGGCATTGCCATTCTCTGCAAGGTTACTCGTAATTTGTTATGACCGACACAATAAAATTCCTTTGCATAGTCAATAAAAGACCATCGACATCTTTCTGGTACTCTCTGCTTTCAGCCAGGATCTATTCAACATTAGCAATAATGTCCCGCATTCCATATTCTCTTCCGCATATATCTTGAATTTTTGACAGTCCCCATTGATGTACTGCTGCAGCAGTTTTTGAACAACCTTCCACAATATTTTACTTGTGTGAGATACTCAGACTGTTTGGTAATTTCCACTTTCTGTTGGGTCATCTTTCTTTGGCACGGGCACAAATATGGATCTCTTCCAGCTGGCTGGGCAGGGAGCTGCCTTCCAAATGTCATGTCATAGACGAGTGAGCATCTTCAGTGTTGCATGTGTTTATTGAAACATCCCAATTAGTATTCTGTCCATTCCTAGCACTTTGTTTTTAACCAGTGAGTTCAGTGAAGCTCGTCTGTCCTTCTTCAGCGCCATCAGTTCTTGACTATATGCTACCTTCCAAAATTACTGAACATCCGTTCTTTTGGGGATGGTGACTCTGTATTCCTTCTATCTCCTTTTGATGCTCCCCATGTCATTCAATATTTTCCTGCAGAATCGTTTGATATTGAAACTCCAGTCCTGAATTTTTCATTAGTTCTTTCAACTTGAGAAACATTGAGCATGTAACAAAAACATTGGAAATGATATTTTGCTTTTGTGATTTTTGTCCTAGAAATCTGTAAGTACAGTCTAATCATGACAAAAATACCAAATTCCAGTCAAAGAACATCCTGCAACATAGCTAACCAAAAATTGCTCAACACCATTAAGACCATCAAAAACAAAGTCTGAGAAACTGCCACTGCCAAGAATAGCTCAGGAAAGTGTGATGACTAAATATTGTGTGGTATCTACATGATGTAACTGAGGTACAGGAGGAAAAAAATTGGTAAAACAACAAAATTAAATAATGTGTATGTTTTAGTTGAAATAAAGTATCAATATTTGTTGGATAACTGCAAAAAAAAAAGTTTTTGTTACCTGCTCCATGTTTCTCAGCATTGAGAAACATTTAATGTAACATATACACTTAATGCAGTAAATTTTTTTCTAAGAATTGCTTTCATTAAATCTTATAAATTTTGCTAGGTTGTGTTTTCAGTTTTATTTAGTCAAAATGTATTACAATCTTGAGACTTTTTTTTTTGGTTCATGTGCTATTTAGAAGTGTTTTTTTAAATATCAAAATACTTAGAAAATTTCCAGCATATTTTGCTAGTAATTTCTAGTTTAAACCCATTATGGTGTGAAAATATACCTTGTATGATTTAAGTGTTAAAAACATTTTTTAAATTGTGCGAAGGTGTGTCTTACACTATAAAATGTCTGTCCTGATGCATGTTTCATGTGAGCTTTAGAAACATGTATTCGGTAACAGATAAAGTTTCTGTAAGTGCTAAGTTAATTCAATTGCTTCATGGTGCTACTTAATTTAAAAACAGTTTTATTGCTCTTTCACCTGCTAGATTTATCAGCTTCTGAAAGAGGGTGAATGGAGTCTTCAGCTAATGAAGAGTCAGAGAGTACTTTAAATTCCCAAAAGAAATGTGGCTTCCACCCTTTGCCGAGGTGTTCTGTGCTTGTGCCTTGACATGGCTTCAGAACTAAGGCAATTTTCAGCTGGGGTCGCTATGAGTCAGATCCGACTCGACGGCACTTGGCTGGCTTAGCCTTTACTTCCTGCTTAAACAGGACTTTGGTAAGAGGTGAAATACTGAGGCACTCTCTCAAGTTTCACGGTCGTGTACATAGTCCTGCACATGTATGTGACATTGTACATCATCAGGGATATCCCTAGGCTTTTCAAGACCTCTGTGAACATCTGTTGCACCAGATTTTCCTTTTCATGTTTTGGTCAGTTTCTTATTTGTCCTAAAAAATATCACAGCTTCAAGCAGTATCAAAATAAATACTGTTTTATTTTATTTTATTTTTTTTCAAATACTCTGAGAATTGGGGTTTTCCCATGGAGTGAACTCTGAATCAAATCAGTCAGAAGAAAGCACATAAAATGGGCTATCCCCGGAGCAGCAGGACAGGCCAAACAGTGAAAACGCTCTGGGAATGAAAATTTTGAGGAGCTCCAAACCCAGACACCTGCTCTAGTGTTAGAAATCTGCTGTTTTCACACCCATTGTGACCGTAATGGAAACGCTGGTAGAGTAGTGGTTAAGTGCTGTGGTTACCAACCCATAGGTCAGCAGTTTGAATCCACCAGGCACTCCTTGCAGAGTCTGTGGGTGGGTCTACCCTGTCCTATAGGGTTGCTATGAGTTAGATATGACTCAATGACAACAGATTTTTTTTTTTTTTTTTTTTTTTTTTATGAGGTTAAGCACTACTACTGCTAACCAAAAGGCTGGTAAATCAAATTCACCAGTTCCAAGTTGGCACTCTCTGGACACTACTGGGCAGTTCTAGTCTATCCTATAGGACTATGAGTCAACCAACTCAACAATAAAGGTTCAGTTTTGGTGTTTAGTAATGATTCTGGCTGCTAAGGGTACTGTGAACCTGTGAACTTGATGACATTGTTGTGTGCCATCAAGTCAATTCTGACTTGTACCCACTGTCATGGAGCCAGTTCTGTTACTGTGAAACACAGGTTTAGGCCACCTGCTGCAAAAAGTAACACAGAGATGGGGTAAAGTAAATGCCCGAGAGGTTTATTATATCTGGTATACAAAGGACAGGGGAATTCAAGTCCTCAGAGCCTGTCCAACTCCTCCAGGAAAGTGGGATGCTTATATTGGGTAGGTAAGGGTAATCATAAGGTATAAGGGATAGAAGATTGTGGCCAATTTGGGAAGGGGAGCTCATGGTCCAACAGGAATAGATACGCATCTAGAACTGGGGTCTGGAGGCTCTCTCCTCAGTGGTCAACTGGCACCCCTCTTGTCTGATGATTCTAAGAAAAGGCTGTAAAGGCTGCGAAGACTGTAAAGATACTATCTCGCACAGGTTAATGTGTGATTTCTTGAACTGGGTAGTGCTAAGAAGCCAGGACTTTTTAAGAAAAACAGGTAAAGTGATGAAGTTAGTCCTGACTACCTACTTCAGTTCCAACTCACAGTGACATCACAGAGTTTCGTTAGCAGTAAGCATCCATTCCTGCTGAGTTGAGACCATTTGCTGTGCCCTCGGATGGCAGCTTGGCAGCTTTTAAGACCCCAGATGCCACTCACCAATGTGGGGTGCACATTGGGGATTGCTTTAACCACTGAACCACGGGGGCTGTCATTCATAACAACCCTGTGTAACAGAGTAAAACTATCCCATAAATTTTCCCAGGCTGTAATCTGTATGGAAGATATTAGCAGGTCTTTTGTCCCAGCCACTAATGGGTTCCAGCTGATGATCTTTTAGTTAGTAGCTAAGCATTTAACCGTTGTGCTACCCGGGAAACGTATGCATTGTTGTAGGCCAAGTTAAATACCACAAATCCTTCTGTTGTTATTGAAGTATTGTATTCTTTCTCGAATTAAAGCTCCTCAGATTGTTAAAACCCTTGGCGAATCCCCAGGGTTCCTACGTGTCATTTTCCCGTAATGTTTTAGCTCCATTTCTTTTCATAAACCACAGATTAGTCAGGTTGATTTATGCTAACCCACATACTTACCAGTTTGTTTTCTTGCAGTTACATCCATTTCACCCTTTCCCTCCAAATTTAAATAGCATTAATTTTTTGAAAGGAATTAACCTGTGACTTACGTTTCTTGTTCATCATTTTCTTGCTTCTCTAAAACATGTTGTTGACAGTTTTATTGATAATTGATTTCAGTATTTTGAAGAATTACACTATTATCTTGTGTCATCTATTTTTTGCTACTAAGAAGATTGTATTGGTTTAATATCTGTCCTTTTTGTTAACAATTACCATTTATGGTTACTTTTAAAACATTGTATTTTACTTTGAGTTTGTGTTTTATAGTTTAACTATGAGTTTTATAGTTGTGTATTCAATTTTCTCACTTGCTTAAGGTTTGTCTGCTTCTTTAAGCTAAGAGTTCATGTTTACCAGTTATAAAGATCCTTTAATTAGCCCTTCAGATATATTCCTTCCCCTCCATCTTCTGTCTATTATCCGCTTCTATGAATCCCAGTGATGCTAAATTTCTATTTTTATTTTTCTTGTGTCAGTGCTTCACGTTCATCTTTCTATTATATGTATTTTTCTATATGCTGTTAGGAAACCCTGGTGGTGTAGTGATTATGTGTTACGGCTGCTAAGTGAAAGCTTGGCGGTTCAAATCTGCCAGGTGCTCCTTGGAAATGTTCTTTTTTTCCCTATAGGGTTTCTGTGAGTCAGAATTGACTCAGCAGCAGTGGGTTTATATACTTTGTTATATGCTGTATAATTTCCTCAAATCTACCTTCTAGTTCGCAAATTTCAATTTGTATATCATTAATTAGTCAATGTTTTATATTATACACATATATACATTATTTCCAAAATATGCTTTTTTTATTATTTAGATTTGTACTGGCCTTTTGTTTTCAAGAACTTTTTTCAGGTTTAGGGTAACTGTATGCATTTTAGCTGATGTTTGTTTATGTATTTTCTTACTATTATGTCATGTTCTTGGAATTTGCTCTAGCTGTTATTTTATTTGCTGACTATCATTTATGGGGAGGTTTGTTTTTTGCTTTAGCATTTATTTTTATGTTAACTTCTTGTCTATAAGTATATAGTTCTAATTCGCAGGTCTCCTTAAAGAGTAATTCAAATATTTGAATTGTCAGATGTCATTTTTTTTTTCTCCAAAGACAAGGTAGAATGAACAAAATATTTCTACATTTATTTACTTTTTCTTTTCTTCTTGGTAACATTGTTTACATTTTTATATTTTTTAAGGTTATTTTTTATTTATATATTGATGACATTTTACTTATAGTATGCATAATTTTACCTTCTGATTCAGGTATTAATAAAAAGTTAGTATATCCTATAGTGGCCGGCTTATCCTGCAGTTGCTACTAGGTGCCACGGAGTTGGTTCCAACTCATGGCCACTCTGTATATACAATGGAACATAATACTACCCTGCCCTTGTCACCTCATAATCAATGCTCTGCTGGAGCCCACAGTCGCAGTCACTCTGTCGGCCCATCTCACTGAAGGTCTCCCTCTTTTTTGCTTGTCCACTACTTTACAAAGAGTCCCTTTTACAGAGACTGGTCCCTCCCGATACCAGCTTTGAAGTACTTGAGATGAAAACTTCCCCTCCTCTCACATAAGGAGTATTCTGGCTGTACTTCTTCCAAGGCAGACTAGGTCGTTTTCCGACAGTCCATGGAGTAGTCCATACACTTTGCCTGATTAGCTGGACTGTATGAAGAACAACGAAAGGGGACTGACTAAGAACCTGTGATACGTAGATGACATAATCTTGCCTGCATAATGTGAAGAGGAATTGAAGCACTCACAGATAAAGATCAAACACTGCATCTGTCGATGTGAATTATACCACAACATAACATTCTCACAACTGGACCAATAAGCACCATCATGATAATCAGAGAAAATGCAGTAGCTGGCAAAAATTCCATTTTACTTGGATCTACAGTCAATGCCCGTGGAAGCGGCAGTACAAACAACGTACTGCATTGGGCAGTTCTGCCGCAAAAGACTTCTTTAAAGTTTTGAAATGGAAAGAGGTCACTTTGAGGACTTGTGACACACCTGACTCAAGCCATGATATTTCCCTCATCTTCTATGCATGCAGGCAAACCTGGAGCCTGGTGGTTAAGTGCTACAGCCGCTGACCAGAAAGTCAGCAGCTCAAATCTACCAGCTGCTCCTTGAAAACCGTATGGGGCAGTTCTAACTTTATCCTGTAGGGTTTCTATGAGTCAGAATTGACTTAACAGCAACGTTTTGCATATTATGACTTTCATGTACATACAAAAGCTTTACAATAAATAAGGAAGATGGAAGTAAAATTAATGTATTTGAATAATGATTTTGCTAAAGAATTTCTTATTAATCATGCATTAATTTATTCCAAAGCCTATCCTGAAACAAATAAGTTAATTGAATTAAAGAATTCGTAACTGGGGGGGAAGAGATAAATCTTAAAAGCAGAAATATAGATACCCCTTAGCCATGTAAAGGAAGCTTAATTACTCCATCCCTGTTCTCCTCACTTCTGAGGATGAGCTAGACTTAATGAATTACTTCCAAAGAAGGGAGTTTTAAAGGGAACTTAAGAGTAAAGAATTATGGTAATTTAGTTGTGTAGAATAGAGCTGCTTCACATGATTTCCAAGGCTGTGACCATCCTGAAACAGATTACCAGTGCTGTCTTATAAAGTGCTTCTGGGTGGGTTTGAACTGCCAAACTTTTAGTTTGTAGTCCAGCACTTAAAAGTTTTCACAACTGAGGAAATTTGCACTACCCGGTGACTTGGAATCATCATGTGTCTGAACTGACTTAATATCAACTAAAAAATAGAGTAGAGAAAATTGGAAAACGCTGTCAAAGTGGCTAACATTAGCATCATTAGTGATGTCATGTGCATATCATGTACCATCGGATATAACAGGATAAGTGAACTTCACCTCTGTAGTATTCCTTCCAAAATCCTGTGACCCCAGTCTAATCATGAGACAAATAGCATATTAACACATACTGGGAGACATTTGACAAGACAGATGGTCATTAAGCCTCAGAACTGTCGAAGTCATGAAAAACAAGAAACTATTGACAAACTAACACATCAAAAGAAACAGGGGAGAAATGCCAAACAAGCTCTATGAAATACACTTGAGTGAACTGTGAAACTGAAAAAGGATAATAATGATAATAATATTAAAAGTGAAATTTAAATAATATTTGTGGTTAACACTAATATATCAAGGCCAATGTCTACAAAAGCACCATGCTAATAAAGCAAGGAGGGATGCTGAGTTAGGGCTACATGGCAACTCTTTGAACTGTCTTTATAACTTTTCAGGAAATCTAAAATTAGTTTAAATTTTTTTTTTAGTATATTAAGATAGCTTTCATGTTACTAAATTTAGTATGAATTTTAAAATGAACCAACTAATTGATTTATTCTATGATAAGCCCACTCTCACTTGATAAGATGGATACAAACTTGCTTTATGGGTAGAAGGAAGTGAGAGGGGAGAAAATAAACAAAACAAAAGTAGCTGTAAAATTTCCAAATTATTAAACAACTATACTATATTTGCTTTAACCAGGATTGTATGTTTAATGTGAAACTTTCTTATTATTAGCAAAAAACTTGGCAATTTGATAGCTATCGGGAAGGATGCACTCAAAACGACTAACTTGAATGTTGAAGATACATGAAAATTATCATTGTCCTTGTAAAGAATTTCGTTAGATTTTAGTCTAGCCATGTGACTTTGGTGGTTGCTGTTAAATGCTGTCGAGCTGGTTCAGACTCATAGCGACCCTATAGGTCAGAGTAGAACTGCCCCATAGAGTTTCCAAGGGGTGCTCTGTGAATCTGAACTGCTGACCTCTTGATTAGCAGCTGTAGCACTTCACCACTACACCACCAGGGTTTCCGGTGACTTTGGTTAATATGAAACATTCCCTAAATGTTTACTCATTTGTGAATACTATGATGAAAAATGAGTTTTCTGGAAAGGCAAAGCTGAAAGTTAGTTGCTGGGATAGTGTGACCCCACATAGAAACAGCAACCATGTGGAGTTTCTGCTTTGTCACATGTGATTCTGTAATTGTTGCTTCCTAACATTTATGTCAATTGGTATAAACACTACTGCCCCATTAATGCAGAAAGAAATGGAATGTTTTTAAATTAGATAATACTGTTAATGCAACAACTATCCTTTTTATTACATCTCAATATAAAGAAAAGAAAAATTCTCACAACTGGCCAATAAGTAATGTCATAAATGAAGAAAAGACTGAAGTTATTTAAGATTTCACTTTGCTTGAATACACAACTGACACCCGTAAAAAGCAGCAGTCAGGAAATCAAGCAGCATATTGAGTTAGGTAAGTCTGCTACAGAAGATATCTTTAATGAGTTAAAAAACAAGGATGTCACTTTGAGAACTAAGGTGTTTCTGACCAACTCCGTGATGTTTTTGATGGCTTCATGTTTCTGCAAAAGCTGGACAATGCATATGCAAGACTAAAAAACAATTGATACATTTGAATTATGATGTTGGCAGACAGGACTGAACACATCACAGATCACCAGAAGAACAAACATGCTTATCTTTGAAGAAATATAGCCAGAGTGTTCCTTGCAGCAAGTATGACAAGATGTTGTCATAAGTGTTTTGGACATGAGATCAGGAGAGACTTCACGCTACAGAACGATATCTTACTTGGTAGAGGCTTAGAAGGAAACAGCAAGACCCCCAGTGGAATAGATTGATACAGTGGTTGCAACAACGGGCTCAAATGTAACAGTGATTGTAAGGATGGCACAGAAGTGGGGAGTGTTTTATTCTGCTACACATGTGGTCACTGTGGATCAGAACCAATTGGGTGGTACCTGACAATAAAAACAATAACACACGTGTACTTAGTATATGCCTGTCACTGTCCTATGTACTGTGACTATAAAGAGGAATCAATTTTTGTGTTTTATACTCAAAAAATTTAAAATTGGATACATAGTGATGTAAAGAAATAAGTACATTTACAAAGTATCATATGTGAAAGTGAATATAACATTTAAATATACTATTTTATTAGAAAGTATATAAACATTGTTACTGGTTTTATCAAACAATGGCATCTCCTCTTAGCAAAAGTCATTTTATATGTTAATTATTTTAAAACCAGAAATAAAGTGGATAATCATCTCACTACTGAAGGGTTGAATGAGAACGACCCTGGGATCAGCACAACTACAACATCACAGTGTTTCTCAGAGCCACGTAGCTTGCTAAGAGCTGTTGAAAAATGTTAACTGCCACACAAGTTTTCTCATTCTTTGATCGTCTAAGCTCATCTGCGCCTTTTGAATGCCAAGAGCCAAGTGCCGTCGAGTCGGATCCGAATCATGGCGGCCTTTTGAATAGCTCTTAAAAAAAAAATCTTCATGCTGCTCTTGCTGCAAACTTCATCAGACCACCAGAAGGGAAATTATATGAGTAAAAAGATTCCTTATTTCTTCCTCAACATTTAGCTACAGAATGGATAGGTTTCAGAATAGTCATGAGAGGTTATATAATGCTAAGAGAAATTTTTAAACTTACAACTGAACACTAAATATTCTTCATGAAAAATGTATTAATGTGCTTTTTTATTATGATTGAGTGAAAGTATACAATTCAAATCAATTTTACATGCCTGCACATCTGCAGCTCCATCTTGCTCTCTCTACCGTGACAGCTCATTCCTCCCTTTCGCTCTATACTTCTAGTATCCTCTCCACCATCCCCTCCTCTCCACCCTCTTCTCTCCCTTCCAGAAAGAAACCACTAGGACAGCCTTCCATAAATGTATATAACCATAAAGTACGCACATGATATGCTCACATTGTGTCCCCAAGTCCAGTCCATTCTTGCCATAAGAGTTGACCTCAGTACTGGTTTCAGGTCAGGGCCAGGAGCAGGCCTAGGGACCAAGCTCCTTGGGGATGCCCCATGCTATCGGACCGTCACTGCTGATCTTTTAGTAGAGTTCTTTAACTGCACACCTTTTTTTCTTATGTTGCCTCAGGGACTCTACATTGTACCCCCATCACAGCTGCCTTTGGTGTTGACTCGGCACCGTCTGGTTCTTCTGGTCTCTTGCTGATACAGTCTGCCATTCATATGGGTCCCTCTGCCTCTTGGGCTCATTTTGCCCCATGTCTTTGATGTTCTGGGTCATCACTGAGTTGGGACCACTTGTTGCATCTCAGATGGCAGTTTACTAGCTTTTAAGACCCCAGACACCACTCACCAATTTGGGGTGCAGAAGACTCTTTCGGCAAAAGACTAGTTATGCCAACTGGTCACAATATCCCCTGAAAATGTGGCCCCCAGTCTCCCAGCCCTGCTACATTATCCTTTGAAATATTGGGTTGAGTTTAGAAAATCTTTCAATTTATGGTGTAGTCCAGTTATGCTGATCTGCTCTCTACTGCATGCTGTCACTCCCTTCACCTAACCAAGTTCCTATCAACTGTCTAGTCTATGAACAACCCTCTCCATCCCTTGCCACCACTGTAGCCCTCAAAGGGTCTTCTCTTTTGTACAAAAGTCAATTTCTACGTCCTTGTAGCAGAGGTCTCATGCAACACTTCTCCTTTGGCAGGTGACTAATTTCACTCAGTTAATGTGCTTTTCAATACTGATTTTATTATCCTAAAAGTGCATTTTTATATCTATATTATTTTTAAAATGTGTTTCGTATGAAAACCCAGGTTGTCTATTAAAATGCATATAGAAAAACTAAAAGTTTATAAAAAGAAAATCAGATCCGACTCGACGGCACTTGGCTTGGCATATAATGAAAAACCTATGATTTTATAAATATAAATTAAATCTTAGGACCATATTCTCAAGTTGGTATCAAGTTCTAAAATTAAATGTCCCAATTGTTCTTTCATAAAAACACTATTTTGGGTGGGCCCAAGATGGTATAACAGTCAGACACTTCTTGCTGGTTCTTCTTACAATGTAGATCCTAAGAAACAAGAGAATCAATTTGGAATGACCATCCAGGAGCTCTGAACATGAAATTATGAAGGTCAGGAGTCAGACTGAGCAGCAGGTGGAGGGAGGGACAGTTTAGAAACAGTGAGAATTGTCAGACAGGAGGTAGCCAGCACTGGGATGGTAGAGTCAGCTGGTGTCTAAGGCAGGCAGTAATGATCCAGACAATTTTTACCACAGTTGTGTAGCAGAGAGTCTATAAAAGCCGCCAGAGCCAGGGGGAAATGGCTCTAGATCTGAAAAAGTTAAATACAATCGTCTAACTTACCACAAAGGATCAAAATGTGCCCTCCTCTTATGAGACTTTTATAGAAGAGAAGGGCCTCTTCTCCTACCACCATTCTCCTTCCCCACTCTTCTCTAGGCCAGTAAATCAGTGTTCAGCAGTTGCTACACCCCCATGCCCAAAGTAGGAACTATTAAACCCAAAGAAATCTGGTGGCTTTAGGAGGGAAAAAAAAAACTCTATCAACTCCTGTAAGGCAAATATTCAGGACTAACCATTCCAAATCATTCACACGGCTTTAAAATATTGCCATGCCCACTATACAGGAATTCATGGCCCTTTGCCTAGGCACAGGCATAATGGACCCAAGGAATCTGCTTGATTTTCACTCCTATCTAGACCTGTGAGGCCCAAATCCAAAGTGGAGGCCCGCATGACCATAGAACAGCAGGGTGTGTAACTGAAGCCTGTTTTCAACTGCAGCAGCCAAAGGAGGAGCAGCAGGATCTGGACATCTGATAACATTCTGCCCTTAACCAGGGTCTTCACCCACCACATCAGGTACCTGAGGGTTGATTGCTTCACCAGTGCCACCTAGCACCCATTATAAGGGTCCTAGAATAAGTGATGTCACCTATTCATTACAGCGAACAGCACTGGGCACCCAACAACCAGGTGCAAAACCCACCCACCTATGAAATCTGACAATTAAGCCTGTGAACTTAATTGTACCAAGTGCTACACACCTCATTGCTGAATATCACTATGGTCCCCTTTGAAGTACTCCCCTTGGGGAGTTATATACTGATGCCAGAACTTACTCCACCCTTCACAGCAATTTGGGAACTCTTTCTGGAATGGCCTCTGTGCCCAGTGGCAGGGTGGTACGCTTTTTAACTAAATTGTGTAGTTGTCCGTGAGAGAGTTTTTAGCCACTAAACAAATAGCAGTATTGGAATACCCCCACTACTCACCTGATGTGGCCCCCAGTGACTTTTTTCTTTACCTAAATATAAAGGAAATTTTGAAAGGAAGTCATTTCAATGACATTCAGGATATCAATGGTAATACTATGATAGCTATAAGGGCCATTCCAGACAAAGAGTTCCAAAATCACTTTGAGGGGCGACTTAGGAGCTGGCATCAGTGCATAGCTTCACAAGGGGAGTGCTTTGAATGTGACCACAATGATAATCAGTAAAACTATATAGCACTTTTTCTAGGATGAGTTTTCAAACTTAATTGGCAGTCCTCATATGTGCTCTAGGGGATAGGGACAACCTTCAGTCTCCTATGTTGTTCAGCACATAGTCCTTACTGCAGCCAGAGACCTGTGTCTTCTCATCACCCCTCTTTAACCCTGCCCCTCTAGAACTATAGATGAAAGCTTGTATCAGATACTCTGTGACTGACAACATGGGTACCTGAACTGAATTCATACAGTAAAAGTAAATGTACTCCTGGGCTAACATACATAGTAGTAGCTGTAACCATCAGGTAGTAGGACACGAGGGCTTCAGAGATGCCAATAACATGCCAAATGGGGGTAATAAAACCAAAGACTAGAATACAGTAACAAAACATACAATATATAAATATAATAATTTATTGATGACTCAGAGACAATAGTCAATATCAAATTACATAAAAAGCAGACCATGATGGCGACAGCAAGACATCAAACAAAAAACTGGGAAATCTTGTGCAGCAAGACAAGGTCTTAGGATTACTGGACATACAATTCAAAAGATTAATATACAGCGCTCTTCAAAAGAACACGAAGGACATCAAGGAATTCTGAGATCAAGGTAAGGAACATATAGACAAAGCAATAGAGGAATACAGGAAAGCTATACAAGACCAGCATGACAAATTTAATAGAATACTAGAAGAGATAGAAAACAAATGGAAATTCCAAGAGTTAACCTTAAAAAATTTAGAATTAGACAACTAAATAGAAAGTTTTAGGAGTAGAAATGAGACAATTTTCAGACACATCTAGAACTCTCTACCCAAAAGTTGTGCTTTTCTAACACTCATAGATTCTCCAAAATAGACCACACATTAGGACACTACGTAAATCAACAGACCCTAAAATCCTCAACAAAATTCTAGCCAATAGAATTTGGCAAAGTATTAAAAAAAAAATTATGATGACCAGGTGAGATTCATACAGGGGATGCAAGAATGGTATTTCTGTTAGAGCAACACTAGCTGACTAAATAGTTGTGGAATTTTATTGGATAGAATTTTATTGAGATATTTGCTATGCAGTTCATCAGAGATATTGGTCTGTAATTTTCCTTTTTTGTGCTGCTTTTATCTGGTTTTATTATCAGGATAATGTTCACTTTATAGAATGAGTTTGCTAGTTTTCTTTCCTGTTCTATGATCTGAGATCATTTTAGTAATAGTGGTATTAACTGTTGTCTGCAACTTTGATAGAACTTTCCTGTGGAGCTATTAGGGATAGAGCTTTTATTATTGGGAGTTTTTAAATTAAGTTTTCAATCTCTTCTTTGTTACAGTTTTATTTAGTTATTCTACCTCTTACGTTAGTTCAAGTAGATAGTATGTTTCTAGAAATTCATCCATTTCCTCTAGGTTTTCAAATATTATAATGTACAATTTTTCCTAATATTCTGTTATGGTTTTTTTAAAATCATAGTTGCATCTTCTGTGATGTCACTCATCTAGTTTCTTATTCAAGCTATTTGCTTCCTCTCCTGTTTTTCTTTTGTCAGCTGTGAGCTTGGCCAGGTTTTATCAAAGATCAAGATCAAGTTTTTGATCTTGTTAACTCTGTCAGTTGTTACTCTATTTTTTAATTCACTTAATTTGGTTCAAATTTTTGTTATTTTCTTTTTCTGGTTGCCTGAAGACTTATTTTGCTGCTATTTTTCTACTTTTTCATGTTCTAGGATTAATGATTTCATTTGTGCCCTTTCTTCTTTTTTGAATATGTGTGTTTAATGAGATAAATTGACTTCTGACCAATATTTTTGCTAAGACCCAAAGGTTCTGGTAGGATGTGATTTTTGTTCTCATTTGATTCGGTGAATACTTTCTTCCATCCTTGATTTCTTCTGTAACCCAGTAGTTTTTGAACAAAGTGTTATCTATTTCGATGTGTTTGATTTTTTCTTTCCTTTTCTTTCTTGTGTTATTGTTTCCTACTTTTATGAGTTCATGGTCTGAAAGTGATTTACAATATTTCACCACTTCGAATTTTACTAAGGCTTATTTTATGTGTGGTCTATTTTTGAAAATATTCCATGTGCAATGGAAAAGAAAGTATACTTGGCTTTTGTTGGATGGAGTGTTCTGTATATGTGTATGAGTTAAAATTGGTTGCTTTTTGGCATTTGGATTTTCTGTGTCTTTATTGAACTTCTTTCTGAATGATCAGTCTTTCGCTAAAAATTGTTATGTTGAACTATCGTACTATTGTAGAGCTGTCTATTTCTCTTTTCAGTACACTTAGAGTTTGTTTTATGTAATTATCAGCCAAATTATTGGACACATAAATATTCAATATTGATATGTCCTTCTGGTTTATTAACCTTTTAATCATTATATATACCCTTCCTTATCCATTGTGGTGGATTTGACCTTAGAGTGTATTTTCTTAAAAATTAATATTTTCACTCTTTTTTGAATGTTGTTTGCTTGGCATAATTTTTTTCCATCCTTTTAGTTTTAGGTTTTTATGTTCATAGGTCTAGGGTATGTCTCTTGTAGGGAGTATAGAGGCAGATTTTTTTTTTTTTTAAATCTGGTCTGTCACTGTCTCTTTCCACTTATTTTTCTGTTCTGAGTCAATTTTCCGTGTGCATTTTTTTCATCTTTTATTTTTGTTGTTTTTGTATTTACTGAGATTTCATGTTTTTATTTTATTTTTGTTCTGATGTGTAGGATTTTTAATTTCTTTTGTGGTTATCTTAATGTTTACCACTTTTTTCCTAAATCTAAACCAGTCTTTCACTTTTTTGTATCATTCTTACTTGTTCTCCGTATGAAGGGTCTTTGATTACAATTGTTTTAGTCCCTCTCTTTGGTTATAATCTTGTTATATTTTACATGTTAACATCTCTGTTTCATGATTTTCATTGTTTTAGCTCTGACTTATTTTTGTGATTTCTGTGTTCTAGACCTGGGTTGTTATCTGATGTTTTCTATTTTCTAACCAAAGGCCTCCTTTTAGCATTTCTAGTTATTTCAGTTTGGTTTTTGCAAATTTCCTAAATTTCTGTTTGTTTGGAAATGTTCTAATTTCACCATCGTATCTGTGAGACAATTTTGCTGGATATATAATTCTTAGATGGCAATCATTTTCCTTCAAAGATTTTTACATGTCATCCTATTGCCTTCTGGCCTGAAAGGTTTCTGCTGAATAATCCAAACTTAGTTTTATTGGCTTTCTTTTGTAGATTAGTTTTTGTTTATCCCTAGCCATATTCGACGGCACTTGGCTTAGCTAGCCATATTCAAAACTCTCTCTCTATCTTTAGTTTCGTCAAGTTTGATTATATTTTAGTGTATTTCTTTTGGGATTTGCCTTATATGGAGTTTAATGAGCATCTTGTATAGATATCATACATGATAATAAGGAAGTTTTCTGTTAACAAATCTCCAGTAATTCTCTCTGTGTTTTGTGTTATCTCCCCATATAGTCTCACATAATTCTTAGAATTTCTCAATTTTTTAAAAAAAATTCTTTTACCTGATTTTTTTTCCCCAAATATGTTGGTGTCAAATATTTTATCTTCAGTATCAGTAATTCTATTTCCATTGCCTCAGTTTTGCTTCCCTGACTTTCTATTGAGTTTTCTAATTCTGAAATTTTATTATTAATCTTCTAAATTCTACACACTTTCTCTTTATGGAGTCTCATAGCCTGTTTGATTTGTCATCATGTTCTGTTTTTCGTTTTGTTTTTGTTTTTGTTTTTGTTTTTCCTGATCTCTTGAAGATTTCTAAATAACAACCTTTTGTTTTCTACTTCTGATAATTTGAGGAAGATCTTTTCATCTGGAAAATTCCTTGATTTTTTTATTTTGGGAGCTTTCTGAAGTCATCATGGCCTGCCTGTTTACATTATTTGATATTGGCTGTTTTCTCTGATCTATCAGTAAGTTTTTTGTTTGTTTGTTTGTTTTACTGTATTTCAGCTTCTTGTTTTGTTTAGAAATGTCCAAATAGACTGGTGATGTGACTTAGGTAGATTATTGGGGTTTTGGAAGCTCTAAAGCCATGTCTTCATGTGGTTAGAGCTGTTACTAGGCATGTGAGACCAGGTTTCTGTTTGTTTTTCTTTTACTTATTGAGCTCAGGTATCTAGGTTGCCAGTTACCAAGTGTGTGGTTCAGGCTCTCTCCTACAGTCCTAGATGTCCAGACCTGACCTGAGAGGAATCTGCATTCCACAGGAGGGTTGACAACAGCAAATATGGTGAGGGGAGCAATGGCACTTCCACAGCCAGAGAAACCAAGAAGCAGAGAGCCTACCCATGCCTCCAGAAACAGTGAAAAACAGCATTTCACGGGCAAACGCTAACTAGCTTGTGCCTAACCTACTGAGCACAGATCTAACACTTTCCTTCGGCGTATGTCTCTCTCCCTTTTATCAGTACTTCTTGCTCCCTTTTCTGCACTGTGTCTGGCCCTAGAAACGGACAAACGACCTGGGAAGGAAGTAGGATCCCTTAAGTGTGCCCAAGCCATTCTCACAGACTTGGAAATGGAATAATTCAACAAACATGGTGGGGGAACGGGAAATCTGCCGAATCCTGTGAGCTAGGAGCTCAGGGGAGAAATGGGGGTTCATGGAACTTGAATGCCTCTCACCTCTGTGCTCAACATCCATATTGTGATTGTTTGCCTAAGTTATACTTGAAAATAGTATGTGACGTTGTTTCCTTGATAATCTCTTCAGTTTGTGGTATTAGTTTTAGGTAGTATGTTTGATCTCATTACTCTTACCTGCCAGAGGATTTGTCTGTACCCTGGAACTCATCTTTACCATATGATTTTGTCCAAGCAGATATAATTTGGAAGGATTTTTGTCATTTTGTGTGGAATTTTCTAGAACTTCTGCATGCTTTTCTGTTTTCGCTTATTCCTCTTTAAAATTTCCAGCAATGTCCCAAGAGTGAATGAGTCCTCAACAAGTACAAATAAATGCAAGGGGATTGTGAAGGACATCAACATGAGTGAGAAACAAGTTGTTTTGATTTTATGTATCAAGAATTGTTTATTCTAGCGTGTAAAACAGTCCATCGAAACTCATGCAGAAATATTACATTATAGTTTTGTTTGATAAATAAACTTTTGACTTTGAACTCTGGGCAAATCAGATCACTAGCTGCCAAACAGACACAGTTTTTCCTTAATTGAGCAATTTTCTATCTTGTTTGGCAAAGCTCAAGAGTTTGTAAAACTAAATGGGATGGAGAAGGGGTGATAGAACTTCTGTAGTAGAGGAAAAGTGAACCATCAATCCATTTCAATCATGCTAATACTACTTGGATGAACTAGCCCTTCCATCACAATACACTGAAATTCGACGTAAGAATTTAGTCAAAAAATTTTGGTTCCTTCCAATTTTGAAAGTATATTATGTGGTAATAAAAGTGATTGTAAGCAGAATATCTTTAGAAAAAAAAACTAAACGAGTGAGAACATTTTAAAGTTTTTAGCTTATGCCAGTGGGCCATCCTTGATCACCAGACTTGAAGTCTCTGACTATGAAAGCTTTATAATGACTAAGATCCCTTCAGGACTCTAATTATTTATTCAATATAGCTTCTTCATATTTTTTGAGGATTTTTCTCCAGGGAATATTTATATTGAATAAATTAAACCCCTATTATGCTCTCTTTGAGAGTTATATTTCTTTTTCTCCATTAATAATTGGGTGTTTCGGTCCAGATTGTCAGTCTCTTATATATTTGGCTACTGTGAGCCATTTCCACTGGGGTCACATAGCTGTAAAAACATGCAAATATTATGAACAAATCCTGAAATTTTTCAACCATATCTCAGTTCTTCAATCCTGTGGGCCGTGTGTGGGTAGGAATACTGACTCCATCTATGACAGGCATCATCTCTAGCTCACTGATCTGTTTCTTCAACATAAGGCATATCTTATTTATAATTTATTTGTTAATGTTTTTTCCTACTTTAGCGCAGTAAAGAGAATTCAGAAACTTCACAGTTCAGTTTACACCAGAATGTAAATTTCATCTGGAGAGTAAGGGCCACACTCTAAGAGTATATGCTTTTCTTTTTTCAGGGTAGTAAACCACACTTTAGGAGAGATTTATGGGATCTTTTGTGGCCTGAACAACTGTTGGCACTTTTAAATGTTCTTAACCATTCCAGTAAGAAAATTTAGAATCAGAAGCCTTGGATGCCTACTTTAGAAATTTCAACCTAGCAAGGACTTTTTACTAAAATTAATATTTGAAAAACTAAAAAGGATGTTCTTATTTCTCACAGTGGTACTCCCAAATAAAACACAATTTTTACACTTGGTAATCCTAAACGCAGTAAAGCCAAGCCAGCCGAGTGCCATTGACAAACACAGTAAAGAAAAAAAAAACAACTAGAAGTTTGAAGAGCAACACATATAATGAGATGGAATTGTTTTCACAGCAAAATTCCAGGCCTACGGACTTAATATGTGACTGTCCACACAAAATGTAATTGTGGGACTGTTTTCCTGTTTCTTCTTGGTGAATTTAGTCTAGGTTAGATGAGATTAGAAAATTGATTCTCGTTGGTGTAAAAATTACTACCAAATCCCCTGCTGAGTTTCTCATAAAGTATAAGGAAACATTCGATAGGACTTTCAAGAGGCAAACTGAACAAACGGCAGTTCAGGTTTACAAAACAGAACAAACAACAAAGACAGCAAAGAAAAGACCTTTTATGATCCTTTATTATTATGCACTTTAGAATTTAGAAAAACAAAAACTCATTGCCATCCAGTTGATTGTGACTCACCTGAGCTGCCTGGTAGGGTTTCCATCGTGCAGCTAGTGAATTTGAACTGCACACCTTTTGATAAGCAATTGGTAGCTTGCTGCAACTCTTAAACCTCCAGGGTTTCACAGACTGAGTTTATGACTGAAAAACTCCTCAGTGTAGAGGTTAGAAAGTGGAAAAAAATTATTTGGTAAATTTATCTTGACATCTTTGTGTGTGTGTGTGTGTGTGTGTGTGTGTGTGTGTGTGTGTCTTTACTCACCAGTGAAGTTTTATCTTCTTCTCCTTACCTCCGAAGTTGGCAAGGCCATTGAAATGATGCTCTTTTTAATGTTTCTAAATTCAGTTTTCAGTTGGGCATGTTTCATTACTACTAGCCATGTGCTTAACTAATAGAACAATAATACATGAAACTTTGTATTCTTTTATTTCCTCATTCTTGGAATCTCTGTTACATTGTGCAAAAGGATTTTAATTGGTCTAGAGTCATTTTTATTGTATTGGTCAAATTTCCCAGATTTCTTATATTTATTTATTAGTTGTTCCCTATTACTTTGACTATACTCTTTTATCACTGTACCCACAGCACTCCCTCTCCTGTACCGACACACTTCTGCTGCTGTGCTGACACCCCTCACACTCCTGTACTGTCACCTCTAATGCTCCAGTAGCAACACTGCTTCTGCTACTGTAGGAACACCCCCCACCCTATTGTACCGACACCACTGAGTCTCGTGTACCGACAGCACTCACTGTCCTGTGATGACAATGCTCACCCGACAGTACCGAAACCCTTCTGGCCCCTGTACCGACACACCTTCGGCTCCTGTACCGACACCCCTGACGCTCCTGTATAGATGCACTTCCAGCTTGGTACGGACACCATTCCAGCTCCTGTATCGACATGCCTCATTCTCCTTTAAGGACACCACTATCTCTCCTGTACCGACACCCCTCCGGCGCCTGAATCGACACCCCTCACGCTCCTGTACTGACACCATCCAGCAACTGTACAGGCACTCCTCACGCTCCTATACCAACACACTTCTGGGCCGGTACCGACACCCTTCCAGCTCCAGTACTGACACCCCGTCACTCTTTTGTACCCACAACACTTTGTCTCCTGTACCAACACCCCTCCAGCCCCTGTACCAACACCCTTCACACTCCTTTACCGACACCCATGTGGCCCGTGTACAGATACCCCTCACCGTCCTGTACCGACACCCCTCATGCTTCTATACCCACACACCTCTGGTGACTGTACTTGACACCCCTCAACCTCCTATACCGGCACCCTTTCAGCTCCAGTACCAATACCTCTCACACTTCTATACCAACAACACTCACCCTCCTGTATGAACACCCTTCTGGATCTTTTACCGACAGCACCCATGCTCCTGTAGCAACACCGTTCTAGCTCCCGTACCATCACCCCTAACTCTTCAGTACCAGCACTGCTCCTGCTACTGTACGGACACCCCTCACCTAACTGTACCAACACACCTGACTCACCTGTACTGATAAGCTTCTGGCTCCTGTACTGACAACACTCACTTCCCTGTACTGACAACAATCACCCTCAGATACCAACACCCTTCCGGCTCCTGTATCGACACCCCTCACCATCGTGTACTGACACCCTTCTGGACCCTGCACCGACAGCACTGACACTCCTCCACCGAAATCTCTCCGTCCCCTGTACCAGCACTCCTGACGCTCCTGTATCAACCCCCTTCCTGACCCTGTACCGACATGTCTCTGGCCCCTGGACCAAACTCCTCAGGCTCCTGTACCAACACACCTCCAGCGACTGTACGGGCACCCATCACACTCCTGTACTGACTCCCTGACTCTCCTATGCCAACATCCTTTTGCTCCTGTACTGACGGCACTCACTCTCCCATACCAACAACACACCCTCTGGTACTGATACCCTTTCTGCCCCTGTACCGACACCCTCACCCTCCTGTATCGACACCCTTCTGGCCCCTTACAGACAAGGCTGATGCTCCTGCACCAACACAGGTCTGGTTTCTGTGCTGACGCTGCTACGCTCCTTAACCGACACCTCTCAGGCCCATGTACGGACAACCCTCATGCTCCTGTACTGACTACTTTCTGGTCCCTGTACCAACACTCCTCACACTATGGTAACAGCACCCCTCTAGCACCTGTACCTACACCCCCAATGCTGCAGTAGCCACACCCCTCTGGAAACTGTACCAAGAAAACTGTGGCCCTGTACAAACACACTTTACCGTACTGACACACCTCCGGTGACTCTACTGACACCCTCACACTCCTGCACTGACACCCTTTCGGCCTCTGTATTGACACCCTTGACTGTCTCGTACCAACACCGTTTCGGCTCTGGTACTGACGTCCCTCACTCTGCCGTACTGAAAACACTATCTCTCCTGCGCAGACTCCCTTTCATCCCCTGTAACAACCCCCTTCACTCTCCTGTACCCACACCCTACAGGCTCCTGTACTGACACACCTCTGCCCCCAGAACCAACACCCCTCACTCTCCTCCATCGACACCCCTCTGGTAACTGTACCGACACCCGTCACAATCCTGTACTGACACACTTTCAGCCTCTATGCCAACACCATTGACTCTCCTGTACCGACACTGTTCTGGGTCCTGTACCAACACCCATCTGGCTTCTGTACCAACAATCCTCATGCTACTGTACTGACACCCCTCCAGTGGCTGTACCAACACCTCTCCAGTGACTGTACCAACACCGTCATGATCCTGTGCTGACAAACCTTCAGATCAGGGAACAACACCACAGACACCCTGTACCCATACTCCTCACTCTCCTGTACCGACAGCCCTCCAATGACTGTACCGATACCTGTCACACTCCTGTGCCGAGAAACCGTCAGATCCTGGAACAACACCTCTGAAGCACCAATACCCATACCCCTCATGCTCTTGTACCAACATACCTCTGACAACTGTACTGAAGCCGTTCATACTACTATGACTACCTGACTGGCAATTGTACTCCCATATTCCATGGTCCAGTAGCAGCACTTCAGTCCCCTGTACCAACACCCTTCACTCACTTGTACTGCCACCACTCCAGTGACTCTACTGACACACATTGCTGTCCTGCACTGACACCCCTTTGGCCTCTGTACTGACACCCTTGACTCTCCTGTACTGACACTGTTCCAGCTCCTGTACTGACAAACCTCACTCTGCTGTACTGACAATACTGTCTCTCCTGTACAGACTCCCTTTCATACCCTGTAACAATCCCCTTCACTCTCTTGTACTGACACCCTTCTGGAGATTGTACTGACACAAGTCACACTCCTGTCCTGATAAACTTTCAGATCCTGGAACAACACCTCTGAAACCCCTGTATTCATGTCCCTCACTCTCCTGTACCAACACCCCTCCAGCAACTGTACCAAAACCAGTCGCACACTCCTGTGCTGACAAAACTTCAGATCTTGGAACAACACCACTGATGCCCCTGTACCCGTACCCCTCACGCTCTTGTACCAGAATTCCTCTGGCAACTCTACTGAAGCCATTCATGCTCCTATGACGACACCTGTCCAGATACTGTAATCACACTCACCACGGTCCAGTAGTGGCACACCTTGGTGACCGCACTCACACTCCTGACATTTCTGCACTGACACTGACACTCTTCAGTCCCCAGTGCACACACCCATCGCACTCCTATACCGACACCCCTCCTCCGACTGTACCAACACCAGTCATGCTTCTGTACTGACATCCTTTCAGCCTCCGTACCAACACCTTTGACTCTCCTATACCAACACCATTCCGGCTCCTGTACCAACACCCTTCACTCTGCTGTTCTGACAACACTGTCTCTCCTGTACTGACTCTCTTTCATCCCCTGTAAGAACCCCCTTCACCCTTCTGTACTGACCCCCTACTGGGTCCTGTACTGACACACCACTGCCCCCAGTACCAATACCCCTCACTCTCCTCCACCAACACCCCTCTGGTGACTGTACTGACACCACTTCTGACTATACTGATACCTGTCACTCCTGTACCAACACATTTTCAGCCTCTATGCCAACACTGTTCACTCCCCTGTGCCAACACCCTTCAGGCTTCCGTAGTGACTCCCCTCATGCTCCTGAACCGACACCCCTCACTCTCCCGTCCCGACACCCCTCCAGCAACTGTACCGACACTGGTCATGCTGCTGTGCCAACAAATCTTCAGATCTGAGAACAGCACTGCTGATGCCCCTGTACCCATAACCCTCACTCTCCTGTACCAACACCCCTCCAGCAACTGGACTGACACTCCTTTGGCAATTATGTCAACACCAGTCACGTTCCTGTGCTGACAAACGTTCAGATCCTAGAAAAACACCGCTGACACCGCAGTATCCTTACGCCTGACTCTCCTGTGCTGATGCCCCTCTGGAGACTGGACCGACACCACTGTGGCACCTGTACCAACACCCCTCACTCTCGTGGACTGACACCGCTCATGCTGCTGTACTGACACCCCACCGGCAACTGTGCCGACAATAGTCACACTCCTGTGCCGACAAACCTTCAGATCTAGTAACAACACTACTGATGCCCCTGTACCCATACCCCTCACTTTCCTTTATGGACATCCCTCCGACAACTGTACCGACTGGACATGCTCTGTGACGACATCCGTCCGGTGACTCTACATGCACCCCTCACTCTCCTGTACCGATGCTCCTCACGCTCCTATACCAACACCTCACTGGCAACTGTACTGACAGCAGTCACGCTCCTGTGCCTACAAATCTTCAGGTCCAGGAACAACACTGCTGACACCCCTGTACCCATAACCCTTACTCTCCTGTACTGACACCCCTCTGGTGACTGTACTAATGCCACTCACGATCATGTACAGACCCCACTCCAGTGACTGTACCAAACCATCCATGCTCCTGTGATGACACCCGTCCAGCAACTCTGCTCACAGCCACCACGGTCCAGTAGCCACACCCCTCCGGCGCCTGTACTAACACCCCTGATGCTTCTGTACTGACTCTCTTCAGTTCCCTGTGCTCACATCCCTCATGATCCTGTACTGGCACCCCTCTGGCGACTGTACTGACACCACTGTGGCAACTGTACCAACACCCCTCACTCTCCTGTACCGACACCCCTCATGCTCCTGCCACTGCCAACTATACTGACAGCCGTCACACTGACACACTTTCAGCCTCTATGCTGACCCCATTAACTCTCCTGTACTGCCCCTGTTCTGGCTTCTGTACCAACACCCTTCTGGCTTCTGTACCAATACCTCTCAGACTCTTGTACGGACCCCCATCTGGACACTGTACCAAACCGTCCATGCTCCTGTGGCAACACCTGTCTGGTGACTCTACAGTAGCGACACCCCTCCAGCAACTGTACTCACCTCTCATGCTTCTGTACCAACTCTCTTCAGTCTTCTGTGCTCACACCCCTCATGCTCCTGTACTGGCACCTATATGGCGACTGTAACAACACCCTTCACTCACTTGTACCAACACCCCTACAGAGACTGTACTGACACCCCTCCGGAGATTGGAATGACACCAGGCACGGTCCTGTGCCGACAGACTTTCAGATCCTGAAACAACACCTCTGATACCCCTGTACCCATACCCCTCACTCTCCTATACTGACACCCCTCCAGCGACTGGACTGACACCCCTCTGGGAATTATATCGACATCAGTCATGTTCCTGTGCTGAAAAATCTTCAGATCCTGGAAGAACACCATTGCCTCCCGTGTACCCATACCCCTCATGCTATTGTACCGAGATTCCTCTGGTGACTGTTCTGAAAACTTTCATGCTCAGGTGACGACACCCGTCCGGTGACTTTAGTCACACCTGCCACTGTCCATTAGCGGAACCCCTCTGGCAACTGTACTCACACCCCTCATGCTTCTGTACTGACACTCTTCAGTCCCTTGTGCACACACCCCTCAGTCTCCTGTACCATCCTCACTACAGTGACTGTACTGACACCTGTTACGCTCCTGTACTGACACACTTTCAGCCTCTGTGCCGACCCCATTGAATCTTCTGTACCGACACTATTCTGTCTCTGGTACCAACACCCTTCCTGCTTCTGTACTGATACCCCTCATGCTCCTGTACAGACCCCCATCTGGTGACTGTACCAAAATGATCCATGCTTCTATGACAACACCTGTCCAGTGATGCTATTCACACCCACCATGGTACAGTAATGGCACCCCTCTGGATCCTGTACTCACACCCCTCACACTTCTGTACTGACACTCTTCAGTCCCCTGTGCTCACACCCTTCACACTTCTGTACCAACACTCCTCCAGTGACTGCACCGACACCCCAGATGCTTCAGTAGTGACACCCATCCGGCGACCATACCAACACCCCTCACACTCCTGTACTAACACCTCTCTGGTGACTATACCAACACCCTTCACTCTCCTGTACTGACACTCCTCACTATCCAGTTCTGACACCCTTCTGGCGACTGTACTGACACCAGTCATGCTCCTGTACTGACAAATCTACAGATCCTGGAACAACACCACTGACACCCTCGTACCCATATCCTTCACACTCTTATACCAACATTCCTCTAGTGACTGTACCAACACCACTGCCTACTGGACCGACACCTGTCACGTTCCTGTACTGACCCACTTCCGGCAACTGTACTGAAACCTTCCATGCTCCTGTGATGACACCTGTCAGGCAACTGTACTCACACCTGCCACAATCCAGTAGTCGAATCCCTCCGGTGCATAAATTCACACCCCCCCCAAGCTTCTGTACCAACGCCCCTAAAGCAACTATACCGACACTTCTCATGTGTACTTAAACCTCTCACGCTTCTGTACCAACACTCTTCAGTCCCCTGTACCAACACCCTTCACTCACCTATACCTATGCCCCTCATGCTCCTGTACCAACACCCCTCTGGAAACTGTTTCAACACCCCTCAGGTGATTGTGTCAACATCAGTCATACAACTGTGCTGACAAAACTTGAGATCTTAGGACAACACTACTGACGCCCCAGTACCCATACCCCTCACTCTCCTGTGCTGACAGCCCTCCAGTGACTATACCAACATCACTCACTCCTGTGGACCAACACCCTTCACACTCCAGTACTGACATATCACTGATGACTGTACCAACACCCCTCTGGCAACTGTACTGACACCCCTCTGGTGACTGTACCGACACCCCTTCAGTGACTGTACTGACACTGTCATGATCCTGTGCCCACAAACCTTCAGATCCAGGAACAACACTTCTGATGCCCCTGTACCCATGCCCCTCAGTCTCCTGTACTGACACCCCTATGGTGACTGTACTGAAACCGTCCATGCTCCTGTGGCAACACATGTCTGGCATCTCTACTCACACCCACTACAGTCAAGTAGCGGAACCCCTCCGGCACCTGTACTCACACTCCTCACGCTTCTGTACTGACTCTCTTCAGTCTCCTTCACTCACACCCCTCACGCTGCTGTACCAGCACCCATACTACGACTGTACGGACACCACTCACACTTTGGTAGCAACACCCACACAAGGACTGTACTTAAACCACTCATGCTTCTGTACTGACGCTGTTCATTTCCTTGTACCAACACACCCTTCACTCACCTGTACCAATATCACTCACTCTCCTGTATCAACACCACTCTGGCAACTGTACTGACACCCCTCAGGTGATTGTATCCACACCAGTCATGCTCCTGCACCAACAAACCTTCAGATTCTGGAACAACACCTCTGACGCCTCTGTACCCATACCAATCACTCTCCTGTACTGACACCCCTCCAGCAACTGTACCAACACCAGTCATGCTCCCATATTGGCAAAACTTCAGATCCTCGAACAAAAACTCTGATGCCCCTGTACCCATACCCCTCACTCTCCTGTACCAAAAGCCCTCCAGCGACTGTATCAACACCACTGTGGCACCTGAACCAACACCCCTCACTCTCATAGACCAAAACCACTCACGCTTCTGCACCGACAACACGACTGTACCAACACCCCTGATGCCTCGGTAGCGACAACCATACAGGAACTGTACTTAAACCCTCATGCTTCTGTATTGACACTCTTCCATCCCATGTACCAACACCCTTCAGTCACCTGTACCAACATCCCTCACGCTCCTGTACCGACACCCCTCCAGCAAATGTACTGACATACCTCTGGTGACTGTACTGACACCAGTCGCACTACTGTGCTGACAAACCTTCAGATCCTGAAAGAACACCTCTGACACCCCTGTACCCATACCCCTCACTCACCTGTACTGACACCCCTCTGGCAACTGTACCGACACCCCTCATGCTTTGGTAGCACCATCCATCCGGTGACTATACTTAAACCCCTCATGCTTCTGTACCGATACTCTTCAGTCTCCTGTACCAACACCCTGCACACTCCTGTACAACACCCCTCTAGTGACTGTACCGACACCACTCTGGTGACGGCACCAGTCATGCTCCTGTGCCGACAAACTTTCAGATCCTGGAACAACACCTCTGATTCCCCTGTGCCCATACCACTCATTCTCCTGTACTGATGCCCCTCTGACGACTGTACTGACACCAGTCACACTCCTGTGCTGACAAATCTTCAGATCCTGGAACAACATCTCTGTTGCCACTGCACCCACACCCCTCACTCTCCTGTGACAACACCCATCTGGCAACTGTATGCACACCTGCCAAGGTCCAGTAGCAGCACCCCTCTGGTGAGTGTACTCACAGCGCTCACGCTTCTGTACTGACACTCTTCCCTGTGCTCACACCCCCTCACACTCTTATACCAACTCCCCTACAGTGACTGTACCAACACCCCTAATGCTTCGGTAGCAATACCCATCCAGGGACTATACTTTAAAACCTCCCGCTTTTGTACCAACACTCTTAAGTCCCCCGTACCAACAGCCTTTATTCACCTGTACCAACATCCCTCATGCTCCTGTACTGACACCTCTCCGGTGACTGCAAAGACACCACTGCCGACTGTACTGACACCCATAACACTTCTGTACCGACACTTTCAGCCTCTATGCCTACACCATTGATTCTCTTGTGCCAACACTGTTCTGGCTCCTGTACCAGTACCCTTTCGGCTTTTGTGCCAATACCCCTCAAGCTCCTGTACTGACGCCCCTCTGGTGACTGTACCGAAAACTTCCCTGCTCCTGTGACAACACCCATCTGGCGACTGTACTCACACCCATCACAGTCCAGTAGCGGCAGCCCTCTGGCTCCTGTACACACACCCCTCATGCTTCTGTACTGACACTCTTCAGTCCCCTGTGCTCACACCCCTCACACTCCTGTACCGACACCCCTCTGGCAACTGTACTGACACCAGTCATGCTCCTGTGTTGACAAATTTTCAGATCCTGGAACAACACCGCTGATGCTCTTGTACTCATACCCCTCACTGTCCTGTACAGAGACCCCTCTGGTGACTCTACCGACATCAGTCATGCTCCTGTGCTGACAAAACTTCAGATCTTGAAACAACACTGCTGACTTCCCAGTATCCATACCCCTCACTTTCCTGTATCAACATCACTCTGGAGACTATACTGACACCCCTCACACTTCGATAGCGACACCCATCTGGGGACTGTACTTAAAAACCTTCTGCTTCTGTACCGACACTCTTCAGTCCCTTGTACCAACACCCTTCACTCACGTATACCAACACCCCCGATGCTCCTGTACAAACACCCCTACAGTGACTGTACCGACACCCCTCTGGAGATTGGAATGATACCAGTTACACTCCTGTACCAACAAACTTTCAGATCCTGGAACAAAACTTCTGATGCCCCTGTACCGATACCACTCACTCTCCTTTACCGACACCCCTCACACTTCGGTAGCAACATTCATCCAGGGACTGTACTTAAAAACCTTCCGCTTCTGTACTGACACTTTTCAGTCCCCTGTACCAAAACTCTTCACTCACTTGTAACAACACCCCTACAGCAACTGTACCAACACCCCACTGGAGATTGGTATGACACCAGTCACACTCCTGTACCAACAAACTTTCAGATCCTGGAGCAAAACTTCTGACAACCCTGTACCCATACCACTCACTCTCCTGTACTGACACCCCTCTGACAACCCTACCAACATCAGTCACACTCCGGTGTGGACAAAACTTCAGATCTTGGAACAACACCGCTGATACCCCAGTACCTATACCCCTCACTGTCCTGTACTGATAGCCCTCCAGAGACTGTACCAACACTACTGTGGCACCTGTACCAACACCCCTCATTCTCGTGGACCAGCACCCTTCACGCTCCTGTACTGACACCCCTCCAGTGACTGTACCGACACCATCACGATCCTGTGCCTACAAACCTTCAGATTCTGGAACAACATCGCAGACACACTGTACCTATACCCCTGCCTCTCCTGTACTGACACCCCTCCTGTGACTGTACCAAGACCACTGTGGCACCTGCACCAACACTCCTCACACTTGTGTACCGACCACCCACAAGCTCCTGTACTGACACCCCACCTATGGCTGTACCAACAATTGTCACGCTCCTGTGCTGACAAACACTGCTGACACCGCCATACCCATGCCACTTGCTCTCCCATACCAAACCCCACCGGCAACTGTACCTACACTGCTCACGCTCTTATGTTGACAAAACTTCAGATCTGGGAACAACACTACTGATGCCCCTGTAGCCATACCCCTCACTCTCCTGTATCTACACTCCTCCAGTGACTGTACTGACACCACTCCTCCCCGTGTACTGACACCCTTCTTCTCCTGTACCAACACCCCTCTTGCACATGTACCTACACCAATCATGTTCCCATAATGACTCCCCTCCGGTGACTGGACTGACACTCCTCACACTCCTGTAATGACATCCCTCCAGCGACTCTACCTACACCACTCTGGCCCATGTACCGACATCTCTCATACTCCTGTACTGACGCCCACCATGCTCCTGTACCGACATGCTTTCTTCCTCTGTACTGATACCCTTCACTGTCCTGCACCAACACCCCTCAAGTGACTGTACCGACACCCCACCGGCCCTGTACCACCCCTCACGCTCCTGTAATGACACTCCTCTGGAGACTGTACTGACACTACTCCACCCCATGTACCGACACCCCTCATCTCCTGTACCAACACCCCTCTGGCACATGTACTCACACCAATCATGCTCCTGTAACAACTCCTCTCTGGCAACTGTACTGATAACCCTCCAGCCCCTTTAACAACACAACTCTAGCTCCTGTAACAACACCCTTATGGCCTGTGTACCTAAACCTATCATAATCCCGTACTGAGACCCCCCAGCAACTGTGCTGACACCCCTGACACTCCTGTAATGAGACTCCTTCAGCAACTCTACCAACACCACTCTGCCCCATGTACTGACACCCCTCGTACCCTGTACAGATACCATTATGGAACATGTACTTACAACAATCACACTCTGTAATGACTCCCTCTGCGACTATACCAACACCCCTCCGGCATCTGTACCAGCACCCCTCATGCTCCTGTACCGACAACCTTCCAAAGACTGTACCAACACCTCTCACTCTCCTGTACTGCACACATCCAGTGACTGTACTGACACCTCTCACTCTCTTCTACCAACAGCCCACCAGTTACTGAAACAAGACCCACCACACTCCTGTACCGACACCTGTCCAGTGACTGTACCAACACCTCTCACTCTCTACTACCAACAGCCCTCCAGCAACTGTACCAGCAATGCTCCAGTGACTGTACTGACACCCATCCAGCACTGTACCAACACCACTCACACACCTGTAATGACACCCCTCTGGCGGCTATATCAACACCACTCCACCCCATGTACCGACACCCCTCATGTCCTAAACCAACACCCCTCTGGCACGTGTACCTACACCAAACATGCTACCGTAACAACTCCCCTCCAGAGACAGTACCAACACTCCTCCGGCATCTATACCAACACCACTCACGTTTCTGTACCGACAACCTTCCAGTGACTGTACCCAAACCTCTCACTCTCTTCTGCCAACAGCACTCCAGAGACTGTAACAACACCACTCCAGCAGCTGTACTGACACTCGTCACGCTCCTGTACCAATACCCCTCTGGCAACTGTACTGACACCACTCATGCTCTTGCACAGCCACAACTCTGACCTTTGTACCACCACACCTCATGCCCCTGTACAGACACCCTTCCAATGACTGTACCAACACTTCTTACTCTCCTGTACTGCACCCATCCAGTGACCATACTGACACCTCTCAGGTGACTGTACCAATACCCCTGGGCTTCCCGGACTAACACACCTCAGACCCCTTTACTGAAACCCCTGACACTCCTGTACTGACACTTCTGCAGACCTTTCACTGACACCCTTTCAGAAACTGTACCAACACACTTCACGCTCCTGTACTGACACCTCTTACTGTCCCATACTGACACCCTATCGTCCCCTGTGCCAACACCATTCGGTCTCCAGTACTGATACCCCTCTGGTGATTGTACTGACAACCCACCAGCCCCTTTACTGACACCTCTCTAGCTCCTTTAACAATACCCCACTAGCCTGTGTAGCTACATCAATCATGTTCCCTCTGGCGACTCCCCTCCGGTGACTGTACCAACACCACTCTGATCCATGTACCGACACCCCTCATCTCCTGTACCAACACCCCTCACACTCCTGTACCAACATGCCTCATGCTCCTATACCGACACTCTTCCAATGACTGCACCAACACCTCTCACACTCTTCTACCCACAGCCCTCTATTGACTGTAGTGAGACCCACTATGCTCCTGTACCGACACACTTTCGTCGCCTCTACCAACATCTTTCACTCTCTTGTACTGACTCATCTCCAGCGACGGTACTGACACCTCTCATGCTCCTGTACTGACACCCACCACCCTCTTGTTCTGACACACTTTCATCCGCTGTGACAAAGCCCTTCACTCTCCTGTACTGACACACCTCCAGCGACAATACTGATTCAAATCCAGCCACTGTACTGACACCTGTCCAGTGACTGTACCAACACCTCTCACTCTCTACTGCCAACAGCCCTCCGGCGGCAGTACCAACACCACTCTAGTGACTGTACTGACACCCCTCACACTCCTGTACCAACAACCTTCCAATGACTGTGCCAAAACTTGTCACTTTCTTCTACCAACAGCCCCCAGAGACTGTAACAACACTGCTCCAGTGACTGTACTGACACTCATTACACTCCTCTACCAACACCCCTCCAGCAACTGTACCAACACCCCTCACACTCCTGTAATGACTCCCATCCAGCAACTCTGCCAACACCACTCCAGCCCATGTACCGACACCTCTGATGCTCCTGTACTGACACACTTTCATCACCTGTACCAACATCCTTCACTCTCCTGCACTGACACCCCTCAAATGACTGTACCGACACCCCTCCCGCCTTGTACTCACACCCCTCATTCTCCTGTAATGACATTTCTCCGGTGACTGTACTGACACCATAATGATCCTGTGCCTACAAACCTTCAGATCCGGGAACAACATCACAGACTCCTTGTACCCATACCCCTGACTCTACTGTACCTACACCACTTTGGTGACTGTACCGAGACCACTGTGGCACCTGTACCAACACCCCTCACTCTCGTGTACCGACACCCCTCCAGAGACTGTACTGATAGCACTGTGGCACCTGCACTAACACCCCTCACATTCATGTAGCGACCCCTACAAGCTCCTGCACCAACACCCCTCATGCTCCTGTACCAACAATGGTCATGCTCCTGTGCTGACAAACCTTCTGATCTGGGAACAACAATGCTGACACCCTGTACCCATGCCCCTCACTCTCCCATACCAAACTCCACCGCCAACTGTGCCAACACTGCTCACGCTCTTGTGTTGACAAACCTTCAGTCTGGGAACAATGCTGCGGACACCCCTGTAGCCATACCCCTCCAGTGACTGTACTGACACCCTTCACACTCCTGTATGGACAACCTTCCGGATCCTATACCTACCCTAATCTGACTTCTGTAACAACACTACTCATGCTCTTCTACTGATTTCACACTAGCTACTGAACTGAACCCCCTCACGCTCCTGCACTGACTGTGCTCTAGTGACTGTACCAACACCCCTCAAGCTCCTGTAGCAACACCCCTCTGGTGACTGTATGAACAACCCTCCCTGTCCTGTAGTGACACCCCTCTGGCAACAGTACTGACACACCTCCAGTAGCTATACCAGTAACCCTCACGCTCTTGTACCAATGCCCCTCCATCAACTGTACCAACACCTCCATTCTCCTGTACCGAAACTCTTTCATCCCCTATAACGACACCCTTCATTCTCTTGTACCAACACCCTTCACTCTCCTGAACCAACATCCCTTTGGTGATTGTAGCAACACCACTGTGGGCCCTGTACCGACACCCCTCACCCTCCTGTACCTACATCCTTTCATCCCCTATAATGACACCACTCACTCTTCTGTACCAACACCCTTCCGGGCCTTGTACCAACACCCTTTACTCTGCTGTGCCGACACCACTGCAGCAACTGTACTGGCAACCCTCATGCTCCTGTACCACCACATGTCCGGCCCCTGTACCACCACACCTCATGGCCCTGTACCAATACACCCTTAACCCTCCTGTACTGACACCCATCCAGCTCCTCTACCAACACCTCTCAGGATCCTATGCTGCCACACCTCATGCTCCTGTACTGATACACTTTTGGCTCCTGTATCACCAACAGTCACCCTCAGGTACCTACACCCTTCAATCCCCTGTACTGACACCCCTCTGGTGACTGTACCAACACCCGCCATGCTCCTGTACTGACACTTTTTCGTCCCCTGTAATGACAAATATCATTCTCCTATACTGACACCCATCCAGCCCCTGTACTGAAACCCCTCCTGTGACTGTACCAAAACCAATGTGGCCTTCCTACCGACACCCCTCACTCTCCTATACCAACACCCCTCACTCTCCTATACCAACACCACTAACTATCCTGTACCAACACCCTTTCATCCCCTGTACTGACATCCCTCATATTCCTGTACTGACACCCATCTGGAAAGTGTACCAACACCCTTTTTTCCCCTGTAACGACACACTTCATTCTCTCATACTGACACCTTTCACTCTTCTGTACCAACATCCACCCAGCAACTGTACGGACACCACTGTGGACTCTGTACCAACACCCCTCACTCTCCTGTTCCAACACCCCTTACTGCCCAGTACCGAAACCTTTTTGTACCCTGTAGCAACACCTTTCACTCTCCTGTACCAATACCCCTCTGGTGACTGTACTGGCACCCCTGATGCTCCTGTACCATCACACTTCCAGTCCCTGTATGGCCACCTCACACTCCTGTACTGACACCCCTCACACTCCTGTAGCAGCACCTGTATGGTGACTGTACCAATATCCCTCACGGTCCAGTTCCAACAGCCCTTACGGTTGTGTCCCAACACCCCTCCAGTGGCTGTACTGACACCCCTCATGCTCTTGTACTGACACCGCTCTGGCAACTGTACCCATACCCCAACAGTCCAGTAGTGACACCCTTCTGGCTTCTGTACTGACACCCCTCACTCTTCTGTACTAACACTATTCTGGCCCCTGTGCTGACACCCCTCACACTCTTGTACATATACCCTTCATGTGACCCCACTGACACTACTCACACTTCTGTACAGACACCATCAAGGCCCTGGACTGTCACACCTCCAGCAACTGTACTGACACCCTTCACTCTCCTGTATGAACAACCTTCCAGATCCTATACCTACACTAATCCAGTTTCTGTAATGACTCGCCTCACACTCCTGTAATGACACTGTTCACTCAACTCTACCAACACCCTTCATGCTGCTGTCCCGACACCCTACACTCTGTTGGACTGACATCGTTCAGGCTCCTGCACTGGCACCCTTCATTCTGCTGTACAAAACCCTTCACAGCTCCTGTACCGTCACCCTTCACAGGCCCTGTACTGACAACATTCACAGTTCTGTACCGACATCTTTCATAACTCCTGTACTGACATGTTCCTGCTGCTGTACTGACACTCTTAATGCTGCTGTACCAACACCCTTCGTATCACGTGTAACAACATCCTTACACTGTCTTATTGAAACTCTTCATGCTCCTATATTGACACCTTTCATAACTCTTGCACTGAAACTGTTCACAGCTACTGTACTGATATCCTTCATGCTCCTCTACCTATACCCTTCACAGTTCCTGTACTGCAATACTTCATGCTCCTGTAAAGACATCCTTCATGCTGCTATGCCAACATCAGTCATCCTGCTGTACTGACACTCTTCATGTTGTTGTACCAACAGCTGTCACGCTGCTGAACTGGCACCCTTTACAGATCTTTTACCAAAACCTTTCATGGTCCTGTACTGACACACTTCACGCTTTTGTCCTGACACCCTTCAGGCTCCTGTTCTGACACCCTTCAAAGCTCATGTATTGACACCCTTCACAGCTCCTGTACTGACACCTCTCCTGTTTCTGTACCAACATCCTTAAACCTGAAGTTCTGATACCCTTCACAGTTACTTTATCGACACCCTTCACTTTGCTGTATGAACACCCTTTGTGTTGGTTTACCTATAGCTGTCACAGTTCTTGTACTGACATGCTCCTGCACTGACACACTTCACGCTCCAGTACCTACACCCTTCATGCTCCTGTTCTATTAGTATCTAAATATTTCCTTTAGTAACTTCATATCTATAAGTTTTTGGTTATAAATCATGGAAATAAGAAATGGTTTTAAGCGAGTTGCCCACAAGAAGTTTTGCTAAACTGTCCACTACTGGCTAAAGATTTACACAAAACCTCCACACAGATGTATGCTACTCAACTAATTCTTGAACACATTGAGCTTTATGTTCACTAACTGTACTTTTTATAAATAGTTACAGCAGTCGAAAACTTTCCTATTGGATAACTATTGTATTTTGTATCTATGAAAACACTTGCAGCACTTGATTTGGCTCTGATTTGGCAGTGTTACCAATAAAGCCATAACAATCATGTGTCTTAGGTTGGATTCTCAAGAGGAACAAAATCAGAGAAGTGAGTGTATATATAAGTGGCTCATATATAAATAAATGTATATATAAATGGTATAAATAAGTGTATATAGAAATGGTTCATGCAGTTTTAGAAGCTGTCGATTTCCAAATCTGTGTCAGACATCAGGCTGGAAATTTCTCCTGATTCTGTGGTTGCAGGGGCTGACAACCTCAGAATTGCCAGTACATGATAGGCTACTGGCTTATGTCCCAAGAATTGGAGGAAGGAGAATGAAGAGCCAGATACAGAATAAAGAGAGGTGAACTTCGACAGAACATACATATATTTTGGATGCAGGCTATACTCCCAAAGACACTCCCCTTTCAATTGATTGTGATCATCAGATCACAAAATGGATGATGATTACATAGTATCTGCCAAACCACTGAGAATCATGCCCTAGCCAAAATGATGCAAAATCTTAGTCTTCATAGTGTCACTTTTTGTCAGCTTGGCAAATGTGCACATTTTAAGTCATATATAAATTAATATAAAGACAGTTAAGGAGTTATATTTGCACCTAACATAATACAACTAACATGCGTACAACCAAAAACACACTAGCCTGTTCACATTTTATATTTTATAGTAAGTAATGAAATGAGAGAGCATAACAAAAAATATTTGATATCTCTGAGTATGTAGAGAGAGACATTTGATAAATACATATACAAACACATATTTATAAAGATATTTGGCATGTATATGTTTATGTATATATTTATATCCACTCTGTGGCCCATCCAAGGCAGTCTATCCATACATATGTGTGTACACACACACATGCATGCACACACATACGTGGAGCCCTTGTTGGCACAACAGTTAAAAATTCAGGCTGCTAACCTAAAGGTTGGTATTTTAAATCTACTAGCTGATCCCTGGAAACTCTATGAGGCAATTCTACTTTTTGCTATCAGATCACTATGAATCATAACTGTCTCAATGGAAATAAGTTAGTTTTTCTTTTACATGAACTCACATACATGCATAGCAAAACAAGGAAGTTATACTCAAATCAATTATAGCTATCTTTATGTGATCATAGCTGACACTTAGAACTACATTCTTCAATTGCCGATGCCTATTCCCTTTACCTTTGGCAATTACCTTGGCTAGCTGTGGTTCTTTGCCTGGTAGAGTGACCTCAACTGTCATCTCTGAAGGGTCTGGGGTATTAGTAGTCCTGTCAGAACTAAGTTGTTATAGTTTGTCATTGACTTTAATCACGGAGCATGGTAGTAGGACCTCTTGTATTCCTGATACCTTCTTCTTTGTCTTCATTTTATAGTATGATTTCCCTGCAGTAATCAGGATCAGTCACACTAGCCAATATAGTAACTTTCATCTTTGCCTGATGATACAGAGGTATAAGGACTCAAACTGGCTGGGTAGCATTTTTAATTTCCAGTTCAATGAAATTAGTGTTGTATCTTCTGGTGGGAGTATTTATAACTTTGGGACTAAGACCTCTATACCTGTAGATCATAGGGTTGTGGGGAAAGGAGTAAATATTTATAATGTCTAACTAGGGGAAATAGTGAGTGGTGCCACCCCCACTTTCACACCTTGATTCCTGGACCAATGAATCCTGGCTATAGGAGAAACAGCACTGTACACTAGATACTAATTAAGAGTCTGTACAGCATCTTGGAGAATATTGCCTCAACTTTGCAAGGTACAAGTCATCTAACTGGAAAAATAATTGACGTCTCTAGAAGGCCATTCCATTATTCTAACAAGCCAGTTGCTTCATCCTGGTGGGAAAAATGGTAGGTCCAATGAATTCCACAAGCCTGGGCCCATTGCTGCACTTCATTTGCTATGAAGTGAGTTTCTTTCATTTGAGGTAATGCTGTGTGGTTTACGGTGATGTTGGATAAGGCATTCTGTAAGCCCCTGGATGGTAGTTTTGGCAGAATCATTCCATGCAAGGGAGGCAAATCTATATCTAGAGGAAGGACTTATCACAGTAAGAATAAAATGCTGGCCCATCCATGATGCAAATTGTCCAATAATCAACCTGCTCCCAGATTGCTGGCTGATCAGCCCTAGGAATACTGTCGTAATGGAGATTCAGCATTGACTATAGCTGCTGGTAGGTTGGGCACTCAGCAGTGGCTATAGCCAAGACAACACTGGAGAGTGAAAGTCCATTTTCCTGAATTCATGAATAACTTCCTTCTCTGCCAACCATGATCACTTTGTTCATTAGCTCACCGTGCAATAAAGGGAGAGGTCCTGGGAAAAGAGATCCACAAAAATGTATCCATGAAACGTGTGATGCTATCCACAAAAATCTTCACTTCTGTGACCCATTCAGGGAGGTCTACCCACATGCGTCTTGTATATATCCCCTTGTCACTATGTTTTCAATAATGTTTCTTGTAGGTCCCCGACCATCCAGCCAAACTATTGGCCACAGTCCACGAGATGGTACACAATTGCACATCTGGCCTTCTCTTCTTGCATGTAAAATGAACAGCTAAGGCATCACTGGACGTTCTGCCAACTGAGACAATTTCCTTCCCCACTGTCCTTCAGGAAGGTCCCAGAATGGGGTTGCAGTGCTTCTGTCTACTTTCCAGTGATCACTGTATTTCATGTACAACTATCTGTAAACTGGTAAAGAGTTTTCTCTTCCTCAGTTGATCATACAGAACATGTCATGGGGCCCTAAGTGAAGACTGAGAGAAGAAATGTGGGGACCAAGGACATTTGAGCTACTTCCTCATGCAACTTACTACTATCTGCTTGAACCTCAACTTGTGTATATCACCTGCATTAATGATGAAGAGCTGCTGACATTTTATGACAGCAGTGGGTATGAGTCAGGTAGCACCCAGTTGATGATGGGAAGCTCAGGCTTCACGGTGACTTGGTGGCACATGGCTGAGTATTCACTTTCCAGCAAGGCCCAGTAACAAGGCAAAAGCTGTTTCTCAATAGCAGAGTCTTTATCTTCAGAAGATGACAGGGTTTTGTTCCAAAATTCTAAGGGTCTATCCTGTCATTCACCAATAGGAAACTACCAAAGGCTCCAAGCAGCACCTACCGCTGATACTTCAATAGTCATTGGATCAGCTGGATTGTATGTGCTAAATGGCCATATTCACAGCTGCCTGAACCTGTAGGTTCCAACGTACTCCTGTTTTGGGCTCTACTCAAAACTAGCAGTTTTTCAAGTGACTTGATAAATACACTGTATTTGTATAAAAATATGTAACTTTATATAAAAACATAAAATGTAACAAACAGGAACTAGCTACACCCAAATGAGAGTTATGTGGCTTCCAAAATCCAGAGGCCCACTAAGCATTATGATTCCCTTTTATTTGTAAGAGGAGTCACATGAAACATCTTATTCTTCACTTTAGAAAGAATATCTCAATATGCCTTACACCACTGGACTCCTAGAAATTTCGCTAAGGTCCTGAACTGTCTGACTAATTTCCAATTTTATGTTACCAATAAGTGTAGAATTATTGCTACTTCTTCCTTGTTTTATTATAGGTGTTTGTATATACACGTATGTGTGTGTGTATACACATACACACATGTGTATATATGCACATGTGTGTATATATATATGTGTGTGTGTGTATGTATATATTATGGAGAGTCCTGATGGCACAACAGTTAAGTATCCAGTCCATATATATATATACGTACAGCAAATATCTTTGTTTTATTCTCTTCCTCATTCTATTACTCGTTAAAAAATATTATTCTCTTCCTCATTGTATTACTTGTTAAAAAATATTCTCTTCCTCATTATATTTCTTGTTAAAAAGTATAAAATGTAAACAGGACTAGTGAGTTTTGGCTTATCATATGAAGTCCAAGTATGACTTTATTAACGGTCTTTATTTAGAGATTATGTACGTTTAAGGAGATACATACAGGTGTCAAGTTGACAAAGAGTGGACCGTGATGGGTAAGTTTACGCATGTTATGGATTGAACTATGGTCCCACAAAATATGTGCTGTAAATTCTAATTTCTAAGCTTGTGTTTATAATCCCACCTTGGAATGAGTTGTACTTGTTTTGTTAACGACGCAGTGTTAGTTCAGGGTTCATTTTGAGTCAATCTCTTTTGAGAAATAAGACATTAAATGTGTATAAGCACAGAAGTTCAGAATCACAAGGAAGTTCATCCAGAGCCAATAAAAGAAGACTTCCTTGAGAGTTAATACACTGATTTCAAAGTTTTAACCTCCTAAACTGTAAAAAAAAAGAAAGAAAGACATTTTGTTTGTTAAAGACACTGCTTGTGGTAGTTCTTTTATAGCACCGCTAGGTAAGTAAGACACCACACCTGAGTGAAAAGGCATGCAAACAAGTGTTTTCTTTCTTTTTTGTACAGTCTATGCCTGGAAATCCTGTTGTTACAGTGCTAAGTAGTATACTACTAATCAAAAGACCAGATGTTCCTTAGGAATCATTTCTTCTCTGTCCTACACAGGATCCATCTGAGTCAGAATTCACTCAACAACAGTGAAGGTCTTTTTTTTTTTAATAGCTTTTCAATGACAAATTACTAAATCAAAAGGGACACAAATTTATATGTTTTAAAAAATATTTTATTGTATTTTTGATGAAAGCATACCTAGCACATAAGAGTCACATTCAAAAATTTCTACACTTAATGTTCAGTGACATTGGTTGCTTTGTTTGCATTGTGTTAACATTCTCTCTCTCTTTTTTTCATAGTTGGAGACTCTGGTAGCGTAGTGATTATAAGCTATGTCTGTCAACCAAAAGGTCAGCAGTTTGAATCTTCCAGGCACTCCCTGGAAACTCTATAGGGCACTTTGTCTTATAGGGCTGCTATGAGTCAAAATCAACTGGATGGGTAGTAGGTTTGGTTTGGTTTTGGTTTAGTTGTTGTATTTCAAGTAACTTAGTGTCATGTCTCCCCAATCTCCTTAATCATACTTTGGAATAATGATTTAATTGTCCGTTGGGTATAATATGTGAGGTCCAACAATTAAATACGTAAACTTCTCCAAGAAAAGGTACTACATACCTCATTGATGAATATCACTACGGTCACCTTCAAAGGACCCGCCTGGGGAAGCTATACACTGATGCCAGCTCCTAGTCCACTCTTTAAAGCAGTTTTGGAACTCCTTTTTCTGGAATGTCCATCAGAGTTGTAGTTGTATTACCCCAATGTCTTGAATATCATCAAATTGTCTTCCTTTCAGTCTTTCCTTGATCTTCAGGTAAAGAAAAAGTCATTGGGGGCCATATTAGGTGACTAGGAAGGGTGTTTCAATACAGTTATTTATTTCCTGTGTAAAAAGTCCCTCACAGACAACTGTGCAGTTAAGTGTGAGAACTTGCTATTGTGTCACCATGTGCTATGGCCATTCCAGAAAGCATTGCAACATTGCTTTCAAGGGTGGACTAGAAGCTGGAATCAGTGCGTAGCTTCCCAAGGGGACACTTTGAAAGTGACAGTAGTGATAGTCAGCAGTAAGGTATGTAACACTTGGAACAACTAAATTCATGGACTTAATAGTCAGACCTAATAGAGATATTTAAAAACAAACAAACAAACAAAACAACAACAACAACAAAAAAACAGCACGGTACTCGAGGGTAACATTCCTCACCTTTGAGTTAATCTCTTTAGTCAAAACTGACTTCTAAAAATTTCCATTCAAGGATTAAACGGTTATCTCAGGGCAATAATCTCAGGGATCGTTCTGTTCTCAGTGGTCTATTAAGTCTGTATTATTTGAGAATTCGAAGCTCTGTTTCACCTATTTCCTCCTTTTCTATCAATATGTGTCTCTTGCTGCCCTGTCACAATATTTGATTGAAGAACATTTATACTTTGCTTGCATTACCAAATTGCTTTTCAAACTAAGAGTATTTTCATTAATACTAAGAGTGAGACTTTATTATTAATATAAAGATACTGTAAAAGCTTTTGAAGAGTCCACCATTTAGGCATAACACATTATCTCATCAATGTCTTAGTTCCTGCTTCCATGAACATTGGAGATATTGAGCATTTTTAAAATTTTGTGACTTTTTTTTGTGTCTATGCCTTACTCAATCATCTCTATTTTATTGGCCTTTCTCTTGGTCAAGATTTGTTTTGGTTAACAAATATGTGAGAAATTTTTGGATTTATAAGAACTCTATCAATTGCAAACTTGCTTAAGCTCACTGCAAAAATTACACATCAGATACCATCAGCAAATCTGTCTAATATAAAATCAACTGTGTTTTACTCAACTATAAGTCATTCATATAAATTATTTTGTAAAGTTATAAAGTTGGAGGACTATTAATGGATTAGCTTTACACAAAGAGTAAAACCATATGGTATTAGAATCCTGATGTTTAAGAATACAGTAAGCAAGACGAATAGAAAGGATGATACAATTCTGGAGCTCGGAGCTCTGCCCTAGAAGCTGAATGTGAAGATGGAACAGAGTAAACAGAGCTAATACCAGGCCAGGACTAGGTGGTTCTCATGACTGAGATCAGCAATCAGGGAAAGATCAAATTTGTGTAATGAATTCTAGACTTTATACATGGTACATTTAATTTAAAATCTTTTATGAAACTGAAGGCATTGAGTTCATCATTAATGATTCTTTTGCTTATGTTTCTGTTAAGTAGTAAAAGCTAAGGAAACAATGCATACAAATAAGCAGGACAACAGAAGTGTCCTTTCTTTCCTCCGGATCACCGTTCTCTCTCTCATCAAGAATATCATTCCATAATTTCTACAATTAAAGATGAATTTGAGTTGATAACTAGTCCTGCCTAAGAATTCATGAATTTATCTTTGTAACTCTGTAAACAAATTTAAACCATTGCTGATTAAAGTAATTCACTCTATTTACCACATAATTTTTAATTTTTTTCCCTCCTTAGTTTATCATCACAACTTAGCATAAACTGACATAGAGAAGACAGATTGACAGAAAGTCCTGAAGAGACTAAAGTGAACACTAGATGAACTGACAGGCCTGAGATTATGTCAAGAAGGCAAGCTTAAGGAAATGTTTCCTGGAATGTTGTTGTTAGGTGCCATCGGTCAGTTCCAAATCACAGTGACTCTGTGTATAACAGAATAAAACACTGTTCAGTCTTTTACCTTCCTCACAATTGTCATTATGCTTAAGCTCATTGTTGCAGTCACTGTGACAATCTGTCTTGTTAAGAGTCTTACACTTTTTGGTTCCTCCTCTACTTTACCAAGCATCAGGTACTTCTCCAGGGCCACCTTCAAGTTATGTGAGACTGAGTCTCACAATCCTTGCTTCTAAGGAATGTTCCGGCTCTGTTGATGCCAAGACAGATGTTCGTGCTTCTGTTCCATCCAGGGTATATTCAACATTTAACACCACAATTAAAATGCATCAGTTCTTGTTTTGTCTTCCCTGTTCATTGTCTGGCTTTCACCTGCGTAAGAAATGAATAGGAATATCACAGCTTGAGTCAGTCACACCCTAACAATCATGGTGACATCTTTGCTTTTTAATACTTTAAAGAAGTCTTTTGCAGAAGATTTCTCTGGTGTGATACATCATTTGAGTTTTTAACTGCTGCTTCCATGGGTGTTGATTGTAGATGCAAATAAAAATGAAACCCTTGACAACTTCAGTATTTACTCTGCTTATATTGATGTTGCTTATTGGTCCATTTGTGAGGAGTTTTGGTTTTTTTATGTTGAGGTGAAACACACACCAAAGGCTTTAGTCATTGACCTTCATTAGTAGTGCATTAGTAGTGCTCCTAGTCCTCTTCACTTCCAGCAAGCAAGATCGTTTCACCTGCATGCTGCACATTGTTCATTAATCTTCTCACTTAGTCAAGCTTCTTGGATTACTTACTAGGTATATAGATTGAATAAGTAAGATGACAGAATACAACCTGATGCACATCTTTCCTGAATTTAAGCCACACCACATTCCCTTATTCTGCTTGTACTACTGCTTCTTGGTCTATATACAGTTTCCACATGAGCACAGTTAAGCGCTCTGAGATAGTCATGCTTTCCAATGTTATCCATAATTTGTTATGATCTACACAATCAAGTGCCTTTGTGTAGTCAATAAAAAACAGGTGAACATGTTTCTGGTAATCATTGCTTTTAGCCAAGATCAATTTGACATCAGTAATTAAATCTTTTGTTCTTTCCTCTTCTTGAATTTTAGGCATTTCTCTATGAATTACTGCAAACATTTTTTAATTATCCTCAGCAAAATTTTATTAGTGTATATTCTATTCTATTCTATTCTATCATATCATATCACATGGCATTGCATCACATTACATCAGATCATATAGTTTTGTACTGCACTGTATCTTTTTGTATTAATCGCACTATATTGATATTATAGCAATGATATTGTTCAACAGTTTCCACATTTTATTGGATTGTGTTTCTTTGGAATGGACATGTACATGGATCTGTTCCAGTTTGTTGGTCAGGCAGCTGTCTTTCAAGTTTTTTGGCACAAACGAGTAAGAACTTCCAATCCATATTTCATTTTGTTGTATTGCGGTGGCTTGCAGGTTACTATGGTGATGAAATATATCCTACCAGTGTTTGAAATAAATTCATGATCATCTATAGCGGACAGGTTTCAGTAGAGTTTTCACACTAAGACAGACTAGAAAGAAGGCTTTGATAATCTGCTGCTAAAAGAAAATAAAATTCAGTGAAATCCTTATGAATTTCAGCAAAATATTTCTAAGAAATGCAATAGTAAATTTTTGGCATGCTTTCTTATTGTACTCATCACAAGAAGTTTTCAAGTACTTTTTCAATGTGAATACCTTAAACTAGTAATATTTAATGCCTAACAGGTTCTGAAACACATAAACTTTGCTGTTTATTTTTAGCAGAATAAAACCCCAAATTAAAGTCACACAAAGAATTAATTCTTCATGTTTCCAAAGTATGTACTGCTGCTCTTTCTATAGTAAAAAAAAAAAAAAAAAAAAATTACTTGATTGACACCAAAATATTTTGCTTCATATGTTGTTGTTGTTAGGTGCCATCAAGTGAGGTCTGACTTGTAGCAAACCTATATACCACAGAACGAAACATTACTTGTTACCATGTCATGCTCACAGTAATTGTTAGCTTGAGCTCATTGTTGCAGCTATGCTGTCAGTATATCTAATTAAGGGCCTTCCTCCTCTTTGCTGACTGTGTACTTTACCAAGTATGTTGTCCTTCTCCAAGGACTGATCCCTCCTGATAACACATCCAAAGTGTGTAACACATAGTCTTGTCATCTGGTTGTACTTCTTCCAAGGTAGATTTGGTAATTTCTTTGGCAGTCTGTGATCCTCTATGGGGCAGTTCTACTCTAACCTATAGCATAGCTATGAATCGGACCCAACTCAACAGCAGTGGGTTTTGAGGTGGAGTGATATATTCAATATCATTTGCCAATAGCACAATCCAAAGGCATCAATTCTTCAGTCTTCTTTATTCATTGCCCAACTCTTGTATGTGTATGAGGCAACTGAAAATACTATGGTTTGGGTCAGGTAAATCTTAGTCTTCAAGGTGACATTTTGGCTTTTCAACATTTTACATAGGTCTTTTACAGTAGATTCACCTAATGCAATGGATCTTTTTGATTGCTCGCCTGCTGCTTCCAGGGATGTTGATTGTGGATCCAAGTAGAATGAAATTCTTGACAACTTATATCTTTTTTCCGTTTATTACAATGTTGTCTATAGGTCCAGTTGTGAGGATTTTTTTTTTTTTCCCTGTATGTTGAGGTGTAATCCATACTGAAGTCTGTAGGTCTTTCATTTTCACCAGTGCTCTAAGTCCTTGTCATGGATTAAATTACCACCCCCCCCCGCTCCTAAAATTGTGTAGCAACTGGGATCGGCCATGATTCCCTCTATGTGTGATGTTCCTGTATGATATAAATTTTGTCTCTGTGATGTTAATGAAAAACAATGAGTGGCAGTTGTGTTGGTAGGGCAGGATTCAATGTGTAAGACTGCACTGTGCCTTGAGGCAATCTCTTGGGATACAATGGAAAGGGAAAGAAACAGGGTCGGAGACCATATAGCACCAAGAAAGTAGCTAGGGGTGGGGGAGTATGGGGTAGGAAGGTGCAGGGGTGGGGGGTTGGGCAGTTAGGGGGTAGGCGTTCCAGGGGGTAGCAGAGCCTATCTTTCAAAAAGTACCCAGGGTTCCGTTGTCTCAGAAGTTTCTAGTCCAGTGGAAGATTGACAACAAGGACTTTCCTTCAGAGCCAGCAGAGAAAGAGTTCCCCGGAGGTAAGCTCTGAATTTGGACTTGCAGCCTACAGGACTATGACAAAATAAATTTGTTTGCTAAAGGCATTGATTTATGGTGCTTCTGCTATATCTGCACTGGGTAACTAAGACAGTCCTCTTCACTTTCAGCAAGCAAGGTTGCATCATCTGCCTAAAACAGGTTGCTGATTAGCCTTATTCCAATCCAGATGCCTCTCCTCTTCAGACAGCCCAGCTTCTTGGATTATTTGCTCAGCATTCAGATGGAATATGTATGGTGATACGATACAACCCTGACACACATCGTTTATTATGCTTTACGTAGCCCAGTGTTATGTAGAAAAAGAACATCTACCCAGATGTAGGCATTAATTTTAAATATCATGATCTTTAATTAAAAAGAAACATTTAAGAAGTATGGAAGCTTATTTCTTATTTGTTAATGTGCAAGTTTGGAGTCACACCAAGAGTAAGTTATATTTCTCCAAGGTCTTTGATGATGTAGGAAAACTTGTAGCTGAATAAATATCTCTTGAGAGATGTTCTGACAAAGCAGTAATGAAAAGGTCATGCCACTTTTCACGCAGCATTTGTCTTGTTTTATAAGAGCTGTGTACCAAATTAGTTTAAATTACTGATAGTTAGAAACATTAAACTTAAACTTACAGAGGAAATTAGAACTACTTTATACTAAGTTGTGCTTTCTTTTTTCAGCAAAATGACATTCCTTTGATACTGGTTTTCATCTGTATTCTCAAAGCTTTTCAACTTTTCCTAAAGATCAAGGACATAGAACTTTGGAGTTTCTATTTTATTGTAACTTGGAGCCAGTTTTTAATTATTATGACTTCAAGAATCATAGCTTATGTCTGAAGGCTGTAATAAGAACAAATCATAAGCATACCAGATCATAAATTTAAATGAATACATGGAGAACATATGAAAATATAGAGCAAACCATGAAAAATAGGGGATTATTTATTAAAACAATACAGTACATTGCTTTGAACAATGAAATCTATGAAATATTAAAGTGCATGAGAGCATATGACAGACAACATTACATTTTTTTGTAAGAGGTAATTTTTAGTATCACAATATGCAGCTGAAAGGACAGCTACCATGTCAATGGAATTCATACTCTATCTACGGGATTTAACAGCATAACTAGATGATAAACCTGAAACACTTGTGAACTTGAAAATACAACTGGATTAATATCTCAGCAACGTTATTTGGTAGCTTGCTTACCTAAGGAAGTTATCTGAATTTTTTTCAACATGCAGTTGTTTATCTAGAAAACAGGAAAAAATCATGTTTGCTTTTAAGTCCTATTGTACCATGTAAATGAAGTGATAGGTGATAGGCTATTGTATAGCAACTTCTCAGGAAATGTTGAATTTTTCATCAACATTTTCAATGAAGTACCTGGAAATGTTTCACTCTGATTTAAGGGCCTTAATGTCTTTTAATGCTTAGAAATGCACTCTACCTTTGATAATTAATACATTTTGTAAAATTTATTTGATATATTTAATGTGCTGTTTAATTCTGATATAAGAACAAAAGAATTATTTCACTGTGAGACTATCCTGTGAGGGTAAAAGGGAGTTTGTGGCAAAGATACTGAATATCCTCTGGCTAAAAACACGACATTTTCATCTAAAAGATGACTCAACTATAAAATGAGCTAATTTTTATGGAAAAGAGAGAGAGGCTTCTGGATTACTGTTAGGGAAGAAAGTGCTTTTCCTGAGGTTAGTGTCTCATCAGTCATGCAATCAGTTGTTTTGTTTGTTTCTATTTTCTTATTTAAGAGGAAGAGAAGCTGCAAGGGAGGGGAGGAAGGGTGGGGCAGGGGGTAGGGTTTAGTTTAGATAGTTGCTAGAAATCTGGTTGGGAGAAAGCGGTGATAGCATACATTAGAAACAAGAACAATATTAAGTGGACTCCAGCATAACTTGAGTATTCCTTCCATCTTAACCCAATATTGCAAGGATAGAGTAACTGGGACAGGGAGCAGGGGACCATGCTTTTGGGCAAAATCGAGGCCAATTGGCGCAACTAGTGTTTTGCTAAGAGAGCTCTCTGTACCCCACATTGGTGAGTGGCGTCTGGGGTCTTAAAAGCTGCCAACCTGCCATCCGAGGACACAGCAAATGGTCCCAGCTCAGCAGGAACGGATGCTCACCGAGGACCAAAATGACATGCAGTAAAGACAACCTAGAAGACAGAGAGACCCACAAGAGTGGGTGCCTTCATCAACTTGGGACTGGAAGAACCGGATAGTGCCCAGCCACCACCAGTGATAGCCATGATGGAGCTCACTAGGTTGAGTCTCACTGGCAACACAAGAATAAAAAGGGGTGCACCCTGAGATCTCCACTAAAAGACCTCAATTGATGGTCCAGCGGCTTCAGGGTTCCCCGGAGAGCATGGCCCCCGGCCCTGATGCTGCCCTTACCCATAAATTATAACAAAGGTCCACTCTCTGGACAGGAATGGATTGGACTTGGCAATGCAGAGTGACCATATATTAGTTGCACTTTATGGTTCTATGCATCTATAGGATATCATCCTGCTGACCTCTGGCTGGAGGAAGGAGAGTGGGTGGAGAGGAGCGGAAAGGAGGTTGCTGGGAGGATGAGATATGTATGGAGCAGAGAAGAATAGTGTGCAGTCACCGGACAGGGAGAGCAGTGGAAGCTGCATATAGGCGGGCGTGTAAATTTATACGGGAATGTACATTTTCACTCAGTCATGTTAAATAAAAAAAAAAAAAAACTGTAAAAATCCTGCCCTACCAGGGAAGGGCTGGGCTAGGCTGAGCCCCTGGCTCAGACCCCACTCTATGTCTTTCAATAAATTTCCCTGGACCCTTAAGAAAAAAAAAAAAAAGAGGAAGAGACTAGTGAAGGTCAGTGTTTTGAGTATTCATTATAATATAAAACTTATGCTGTAATTAAAAATACACCCTAGAAAAGTACACCCATAGGTGTCTTAGGCTGGGTTCTCTAAAGAAGCAAAACCAGTGAAGTGCATAAATGTACAGAAAGCAGGAGGCTATATCAATGAAATGGACTTTGTAGAGGCTGGAATGTGGGTCAGGCTGAGAGTTTCTCTTGATTCACATTGCCATCGGGGCTGGTGAACTCAAGATCAGCAAGTCAGAAAGCAGGACCCTTGATTACAGGCTGCAAAGACCAACAGTTCCCAAGATCAGTGGGCTGATAGCTTCAGCATACCACACCCTGGCGGTGTAGTGGGTTAAGTGCTACCACTGCTAACCACAGGGTCGGCAGTTCAAATCCACCTGGTGCTCCTTGAATACTCTGGGTGTCAGTTCTACCCTGGCCCCTAGGGTCGCCATGAGTTGGATCCAACTGGATGACACTTGGCTAGCTTGACAGACTATAACACCAAATATTGTGGACAATATCTGTTACTGAACTAAATGTTAATGAATCAGCCCAGTGTTATGTAGGAAAAGAACATCTACCCAGATGCAGGTATTTATTTTAAGTATCATGATCTTTAATTAAAAAGAAACATTTAAGAAGTATGGAAGTATGAAAAGAGAAAATTAAGAGTAAAAAAAAAAAGAAGGAATTTAAATTAGGGCAGGCATTTGTGTTTGCAGGGGGGAAAAATCTCTTGTGTAGAAGCAACAGGCAGCAGAAAACATAGAACTACTAAAGGGCCAACAGTTCACACTTTGCTTCAAAGTCCCGGCCACACAATTTAGAATGATCTCAACTCAGTCCACAGCTCTTAGCGGATTTTAATAATAGGAGGAGATTATTGACTCCTGTACATTAATCAGCTTCATTTTACAGAAAATTCATTGGTTTAAGTGTATAATTCATTGAGTTTTGACAGCTACACACTATCACGTAACAGCACAACACTCACGTTTAACATGATTTAACGTTTTAAGAAATCACTGTGGAAGTATGAAGAATAGATGCAGAAGGACAAAGCAAAAGGCAATATAGTATTAAGACAAAATACATATATATATACTATTTTTGGTGTTGATTGTCTTTGGATAAGAATGTAGCAGTGGGAGTTGTACAAATTTCTCCTCATTGATTCACATGCTTACTCATGTGAAATTATTTTTCTTTTCCTTTTTTAGATATGATTGAGTAAAAGTGTACATTCCCATATAAATTTGCATGCCCGCCTATGTGCGGCTCCCACTGCTCTCCCTGCTCAGTGACAGCACATTCTTCCTCTTGATTCTATACATGTCATATCCTTCTAACAATTTCCTATCCCCTCCTCTCCATCCTCTCCCCCATCTCTAGTAACAAGTCATCAAGACAATGTCCTATGACTCATAGAACCATAAAGTGCACACATGATATGGTCACTCTGTGTCACCGAGTCCAATCCATGTCTGTCTGAAGAGTTGACCTCCATTATGATTTATGGACAGGTGCAGCATCAAGGCCAGGGACCATGCTCCCAGGAGAACCCTGAAGCCCCTGGACCATCAATTGCAGTATTCTAGTGGAGATCTCAGATCTCACACCTTTTTCTTCTTGTGTTGCCAGTGAGACTCAACTTTGTGAACCCTGTGACTGCTATCACTGGTGGTGGCCAGGCACCATCCAGTTCTTCCAGTCACATGTCAATGTAGTCCCTTACTAATGATGGTCACTGTGTCTTCTGGGTTCTCTTTCCCCCATGTTGTTTCGGTCCTTGGTGATCATCCATTCCTGCCAAGTTGGGACCATTTGCTGTACCCTCAGATGGCAGCTTGGCAGCTTTTAAGACCCCAGAAGCCACTCACCAGTATGGTGTACAGAAGACACTCTTACAAGAATGCTAGTTGTGCCAATTGGCCTCAATTTCCCCTGAGAGCTCATGTTATGTTGAAGTTAAAATTGATCTTTCTAATGTGTACTGTCACAAATTTCACCCAACCAAATGTCTATCAACTGTCTAATCTATACCTCACCCTCTCCCTCCCTCCATCCCCACCCTTTTAGCCATCAAAGAGTCCTTTCTTCTACGTATGTGTCTGTTTTTAAGGTCTTATTGCAGGGGTCTCCTAAAATATTTGTCTTTTTGTCACTGACTACTGTCACTCAGCATAATGTCTTCCAGTTGAAACCAGTTGAAACCCTACTTACCTGATCTGAACACCAGTGACTTTTTTCTTGACCAAAGATAAAGGAAATATTGTAAGGAAGACATTTGGATAACATTCAGGACATCAAGGATAATACCATGATAGCTCTGGTGGCCATTCCAGAAAAGGAGTTCCAAAACTGCTTTGAAAGATGAGCTAGGTGCTGGCTTTGGTGAATAGCTTCCCAAGAGGGGTTACTTTGAAGGTGATGATAGTGCTTTTCAGCCATGAGGTAGATAGCAGTTTTTCTAGGATGATTTTGTAAACTTAATTGGCAGTCCTCGTATGTCTTGGTATCTGCCAGGGATTAAATTGTGTCCACCCAGAAACTATGTGTAGCAGTTTGGCTGGGCCATGATTCCTCCTATTATGTAATGTTCCTTTATGTTGTAAACCCTACCTCTGTGATGTGAATAAGGGAGGATGAGCAGCATTTTTGTTGGTTGGGCAGGACTTAGTGGGTGGGGTTGTGTGTTGTGTCTTGGGGCAGCCTCTTGGGATATAAACACACAGAGGCAAGCAGAGAGTTGGGGAACTCATTCCTGCAAGAAGCAGTGCCAGGAATTGAGCTTGCCCTTTGGAAAGGACCCAGGTCCCTGAACTTTGGAGGCTTCCAATCCAGACAAAGATTGATAACAAGGACTTTCCTCAATAGCCGGCAGTGAAAGTCTTCCTCTTGAATTGACACATTGAATTTGGCCATTTATTTCACTAGGCTGTTACAATTAAAATTTCTCTTTTGAAGGCATCCACTTGAGCTATTTCTGTTGAGGCAGCACTAGATATTTAAACCAGTGTCTTTCTTTTGGGATCTACCTTGTGTGGTGTTAAATGAGCATCTTGGATAGATATCATCTCATCTTTCATGATACCAGGAAAACTTTGTGTCAACAAACCTTTGACAATTCTCTCTGTATTTTCTGTTGTCCACCTTTTTTTAAAGCTCTAGTCACTTGTAGATTAGTCCTCTTCATACATTCCCACATAACTCCTAGTGTTTCTTGATTTTTTGTATGCTTTTATCTGATTCTTTCTCAAATATGTTGATGTCATGTGCTTTGTCTGTAATTTTACTAATTCAGCCTTCCATTGCCTTGATTCTATTCCTTTGCCTTTCTACTGAGTTGTCAAATTCTATAATTTTACCATGATTTTTTGAATGTCTTGTTTTTGCTACTCTAAGCTTTCTTGTAGCCTGCTCAATTTGTCATTATGCTCTGCTGTGTTTTTCCTCATCTCCTTCCTGATTTCTTATAGAACTCTAAATATTGAGTTTTTGTTTTCTACCTCTGATCATTCCAAGAAATTCTCATCCTCTGGAAAATTTGAATCTTTGTTTTGAGAGCATTCTTAAATTGTAATAATATATTTCCTCAGGTGATTTTAAATTGACTGTTGTCTCTGAGCCATTAGTAAATTGTATTTATTTATTTTATGTTTTCTTAATAGATCCTGACTTATTATATTTGTTTTAAATGTCCAGATGGTCTGGTTGTGTGTGATAGTTGGTTATTGTTGGCTTTGAATCTCTAATGTCCTGTCACCAGGTGTTTAGAGCTGTTATTAAACATGCAACACAAGGAGTCCATTTACTTTTCTTGTATAGATTCAGCTCAAGTGTCCACATAATCAGTTACCAAGTGCATGATTCAGGCTCTCACCTACTGTTCTAGATGAACAAGAGTGACTGCTGTAGGCATAGATCTCTGGCTGCAGGCACTGATACAGGAAGAGGGCTAACAGCTCTCTCTGAGTGTCTGTGAAGATGGCTTGTTCCTTTGTGTTTTAATTCAGAACAGACAGTTTCCACTCTGAGTTCCTGGCTTAGGGGGTTCAGCAGTTTTGTTTTTTTTTTTTTTATGTTTTATTTAAATTGTTCCCTCTCTGAGTTTCAGAAAATAGCTTAGGGTGAGCTTAAGGATTCCTACTTCCACCTTGGTCAATGACATCAGACTCGAGAGCCAGGCATAGTGCAAAGAAGGGAGGGAAAACAGTGGGAGAAGGGAGAGAGGTTTATCTTGAGATAAAGATTTAGACCCACATACAGTTTGCTTGGTTTTTACAGTTGGTTACGTGTAAAGACTTAGCTTTTGATGATCTCATGCATTTTTTCACAGTTCTGGTGCCAGTGGGTTCTCTGGTCCAGTTCTCCTGCTGGGAAAGACGCCCTTCGTCCTACACTCCGATTATCACATTCGCTGTGGTCTTTTTTATGTGGGTCAGGTCTGGTGAATCCTACTCTCCTTTCTTGGTTGTTCAGTCTGAGTTATTAACTTTCTTTTTAGTGTTCTGGCTCCTGTGATGACATTTGTAGTGTATTCATTTGTTCTTTTTTTTTTTTTTTTTTTTGTTAGTAAGGCCAGAGGAAGCATCTGATTGCTCCACCATCTTGGCTCCACATCAAATATTTTTTGAAACACTGAGTCTAAACTGAGGAATGAAATTAGAGTGGTGAATAAAACAACAAACAGGCTTCCTGTCACAGAGCTTCGCAAAAAAAATCTGCTAAATACATGGTCATAACAGTTTAAACTAACTAATCTTCAATGAGAAGTCATGTAGCTCTGTGAATCCCTAACTTTGTCTTAGACAAAGATTTTTAAGAAAGGCTTTTTTAAAAATGTACAGTTATCATAGAATTATTTAGATGACATCTTTATCATTGAGAAAAGGGAATTATTTAGATGATGTCTTTATTATTGAGTAAAAGGGGGAATTAAGTCATAACTCCAAGTTTGGCTAATGTATATTGAAGTAGTTTTCTCACCTGACATATCTTCTATAGGAATCTACCAGTACACAGTTCCAGATTCCCAATGGACTAAACCAACCAAAACATATTGACCACCCAAACCCAAACTCATTGACTCTGAAGTGGCTGTAACTCACAGATACCCTTTAGGACAAGGTAGAACTACCCTTAGAGTTTCCAAGGAGCACTTGGTGGACTTGAATTGCTGACCTTTTGATTAGCAGCCATAGCACTGAACTATTGTTTTCCTCATAATGCTTAGACATATAACATTCACACTCATAGTAAGGATGCATATTTTGGACTTTGAGAACACCTTGTTCCCTCTCTTTTTACCTAAAGTGATCATTTACAAAAGTAAAAGAAAAAAGATTAGAAGTATGATTTGAAGAAACTAGACACTGATTTTATAAGGTTGGTCAAGTATTGTGGCAGTTCCCTGTCAATTTACTCATGCAATCATTTTTGAATTATCTTCAGTGAAGTTTTACTTGCTTGTGACATTAATAATATATATTTTTTATAATTTCCACATTCCATTGGATCACCTTTACTTGGACTGAGCACATGTATTGATCTCTTCCAATCAGTTGGTCAATTATCTGTCTTCCATATTTCTTGGCATGGGTGACAGGAAACTGCTAAAAATTCAAGCCAGATTCAGAAGAATATATAAAACAAAGAATATCTTTGCTGACATAAGATGAAAACTAGTTGAAAGCAGAGAATACAGGAAATATGTTTTCCTGCATTTTATTGACTATGCAGTCATTGAACCATGTAAATCATAACAAATTATGAACAACATTTCAAACAATGGGAGTTCCAGAACACTTAATTTTGGCCATACGGAACCTGTACATGGATCAAAGTGTAGTCGTTTGAATGAAACAGGGGAATACTATGTGCTATTAATCAGAAAAAATGTGTGTCAGGATTGTATCCCTTAACCATACTTACTCAATACAAATACTGAGTAAATAATCTGACAAACCAGACTACATCAAGAAGAACAATGACGTAAAGATTGAAGGAAGACTAACATCCTGTGATATGCATATGACACAACCTCGTGTGCTAAGAATGAAGAAGACTTAAAAGCACTTACTGAATAAAGATCAATGATTACAGCCTTCAGGATTCACTACACTCCAAGATACAAAAAGCAAAAATCATACCTTCTAGACTAACAAGTAACATCATTATAAACAGAGAAAAATTTTGAAGTTTTCAAGGATTTCATTTTACCTGGGTCCATAATCAACACCCATGGAAGCAGCAGTCAAGAAATTAAACAGTGTGTTGCACTGGGCAAATGTGCTGTAAAAGACCTCTTTTAAAGTGCTAAACAGCCAGGAGGTGACTTTGAGGACTACAGCAAGCCTGATCCAAACCTTGATATTTTCCTTCACCTCACACCCAGGGAATAATGGATAATGATTAAGGAAGTCTGAAGAAGAATTGATGCATTTAAATTATTATGCTGGAAAATAAAATTTAATGTAGCACAGACTTCGAGAGTATGAATAAATGTGTCTTAGAAGAAGTAGAGCCAGAAAGCTTCTTGGAAGAGAGAAGGACATCATGGTTGGTCAAGTAGATGATCAGTGAAGAAAAGGAAGACCCTCTTGGGAATGAACTGACATAGTGTCTTAGTCACCGGGTACTGCTCTAACAGAAAATACCACAAGTGGAAGGTTTCATGAGGAGAAGCTTTTATTGTCACAGTCTGGTAAGCCACAAATCCATTAACAAGATACAAGTCCATTCAGAATAAGAAATCATCACAGTCCAGTAGGCTGAGTCCACATCCAGTGAGAGCATCTCGGCACAGGAACCTCGGGTCCAAAGGATGTGCTCTGCTCTCGGGGCTTCTCTCTCGGTGGTATGAGGATCCCAACTTCCTCAGCTCACGTCTCTCCCTTATATTCCACAAGCTTGAATCCTACCTCACTAACACAACTGCAAACCGTTCTCCATCATCAGTATCACAGAGGCAGGATTCACAACACATGGGAGGAAGGGCACCATATTGGAACTCCAAATCAAGTCAAATCAACACATACATTTTTGGGGGGACACAATTCAATCCATGACCCATAGCAACTACAGATATGGGCTTAAGCATAGCAGTGGTGCAGGACCGGGCAGGGTACTGTGTTGATATAGGGTTGCTACGAGTCAGAATCAACTCAATAGTACCTAGGAACAACAAAAAGTTAGATATTCAGATAGTCCCTAATCTTGGACTAGTGATTTTCATGCTTTATTATGTTTATTATTTTAAGCACTAAACATCTTAACACTGGTGTTTCTGAGGTGAGGGAATAGCCATGCAGTTGATGTTAAATGTAATATAAGCTGAATGAGCAGCCCTCCTGGCAGTGGTCAAGAGCTCGCCTGCTAACTGAAAAGTCAGCAGTTTAAATTCACACAGCACTCTCTAGAAACCCTGTGAGTCGGTGCTATCCTGTTCTGTAGAGTATTGCTATGAGTCAAAATTGACCAGACAGCAATGAGTGGGCTGAATGAATTATAAAAATGGTGCTGTCACCTTCTTCTTCACTGTTTTGTTTACATCTGGTAGTACATCGTACTATTGTGACTTGTTAGAAGTTAATTAGTTATACCATTGGAAGTTCAATGTTTCAAAGCTAATTTTATTTTTCTGTGTGAACTTTTTTCTCCACTTTCTTCTATCTTTCCCTGACTTTTATTTACATCAGAGTCTAGAACTTTTCTTTTTCAGTGTTTGTAGATTACTAACCATTTAGAGTAATGATTATGAATTTGACTGCTAACCAAAAGGTCAGCAGTTTGAATCCACTAGACACTCCTTGAAAAGTCTGTTGAGCAAGTTCTACTTAGTCATATAGGGTCACTGTGAGTCGGAATCCACTGGACAGCAAGTGGGGTTTTGGTATCACTTTGCAGGTAGACATTAACTACCACTTCTGTCTAATCAGTTCAGACTACAGGAGACTGTTCTGTGTTGGAGTAGAACTGTGCTCCACGGGTTTTTTAATGGCTCATTTTTTCAGATTAGATTTTTTCCTTCCTTCCCTCCCTCCTTCTTTCTTTCCTACCTTCCTTCCTGCCTGCCCCCACTCGCTGCCTCCCTCCCTCCCTCTTGCTTTCCACTTTGTTTCAAGTATCTCTGGGTGGACTTGAACATCTAACTCTTTGGATAGCAGGTGACAGTATTAAATATTTGTACCATCCTGGGACTTCATGTAGACATTTAGAGAGTTACTATATACAAATGGAAAAGGAAAAACAAATTGCTTATGTCCTAAATATCTCTGATCTGATATTGTACTTGATAACAAGAAAAACAGAATTATCATTTATTTACTTTTATATAGGTTGTAAACATTTAGTCAGATGAAAAATTTTAACAAGAAGGAAAAGTTCACTATAGTCTTGTCTTTATGCTTCACTTGTCAGGATAGAGCTAGAGATCTAATATTTCAGTTACCAAGAAAAATAACCATATTTTACATTGATCCTTCAGTTTAAACACCTTAGACTACTTTCATAATGTGTATAATATACTTTGTTTAAATATGTCAGTGTTATATTTAAATTTTTAGAAGTTTATTCTGGGCAAGTCATCTCATTTTAAAAAAATAATAAAAAGATGCTCTCTGAAGTATTATTTCTAAATGTGAATATTATAAATAAACTAAATGTCAAATACAATTTTATTTTATTTTTTTACTTCATGACATGTTTAGGGAATGATGAAAAATAATGTGTCAGCTAAGGAATTAAATATGGAATTGAAATACCTAAAATGGAATGCTCTTACTACTGACATTTAAAAAAAAACATACCATCTGCTTTAGGAAAATAAATATAATTAAAGAGACCAAGTGACTTCATAGATACCGCTTTATTATTCATACATTCAAAACAGCCTTTTGAATTTATAGTAAACAAGTGAAAGTGGCAGCATAGAAACTAAAGGAGAAAAGAACAAAGATTTCATGCTATGATAGCAAAATAATTTAGCTAAACAAATGGGTGGTTTAAAAAATGGACAGTAACTTCAGTAAATATAACCAGCTTTTAAACTCTGCTGGCATTTCTGCTAATTCAATTGTTGGATCTGCCAGTTTTAGGGAGGAAAAAATATCATTGCTATTTGAAATAGAGAAATTAAATAGTTCTTACCTTTGTGACATACTACAGTTTCAAGTCCCTCAAACAGAAGTTCCCTTAAAAAGTCTCTTGGACTTTTTAAAAAAAATGTTTATTTATTTATTACAGTAAATGAATAAAATTTCTAAAATCTATCAGCTATGTCATCTATGATAAATCCTCACCCACCCCTGCCCCTGTAGGCATCAAAGTTATTTTCTTCTGTAGATAATTCCATTTTTAAGCTTTGATAATAAGTGTCTCATAAAATATTTGTCTTTTTGACACTGACTGATTTCACTCAGCATAATATCTTCCAATTGAAATCATGTTATGAGATGCTTTCTAAAATCTGCATCTTTTTTCATCATAGTATAGTGTTCTATTAGGTATATGTACCACAGTTTGTTTATCTATGGGCATCTGGGTTGATTCCAACACTTAGCTGTTGTGGACCATGCAGCAATAAACATTCATGTACATGTGTTTGTTCGTGTGACACCCTTTGTTTCTGAAGGGTAAATTCCAAACAGTGGAATTGCTCGATCAAATGGTGTATCTATTTCCAGCTTTTTGAGGAAGTGCCAGATTGCTTCCCAAAGAGGTTGTACCAATTTGCAATCCCACCAGCAGTATAGGAGAGTTTGAATCTCTCCACAGCCTCTCCAGCATTTGTTGTTTTGTTTTTCTTGGATCATGGCCAAACTTGCTGGGGTGAGATGGTATCGTGGATTGAATTGTGTCCCCCCCAAAAAATATGTGTAGCCACATGGCTGGGCCATGATCCTCAGTATCTTGTGACTGTCTTCAATTTTGTGCTTTTCCTATGCTGTATGTTAAAGGATTAGGGTGGGGCTCTAAATCCTTTTCTAAGATCACCTCCCTGCTCCACTGTAAAGGGAATTTCTGTGGAGTATGGCTTGCCCCACCCTTAATCCTTTCACCCCGCAAGAGATAAAAGGAAAGAGAAGCAGGCAGGGAATTGGGAACCTCACACCATCAGGAAAGCACTGGGAGGAGAGGGCATCCTTCAGACCTGAGGTTCCTGCACCAAGACGCTCCCCAGACAAAGACTGATGCAATATCAGATTTTCCTCCCGAGTCGACTAGGGCGAAAGTCATCCCCTGGAGGGGCATTTTGAATTTGGACTTGTAGCCTACTGGGATGTTTAAGAATAAACCTTCCTTTGTTAAAGTTGTCCACTCATTGTAATTTTATTTGCATTTCTCTGATAGCTAAGGATCTTGATCATCCTCTCATGCGTCTTTTGGCAGCCTGGATGTCCTCTCTAATGAAATGTCTGTCCATCTTCTTTGCCTACTGCTTAATTGGGTTATTTACCTTTTTCTTGTTGATAATTTGCAGTGCCTTATAGCTTACAGATATCAGACGATGGTCTGACACATAGTTGCCAAATATTTTTTCACATTCTCTAAGTGGTCTTTTAAGTCCTTGGATAAAGCCTTTGGGTGAGCAGAAGTGTTTGATTCTTAGTATTTCCCATTTATTTTCTCTTCTGTTAATCATGTTTTGATTGTTTGGTTTTGAAGTCTGTCTAAGCCGTGTAATAGAACATCCATCGTTCACACTATTTTTTCTTGTATGATTTTTATCGTTTTAGGTTTGATATTTAGGTCTTTGATCTATTCAGAGTTAGCTTTCGTGTAAACTGTGAGATATGGGTCTTGTTTCACTTTTTTGCAGATGGATATCCAATTTTCCGAGCATCATTTGTTAAAGAGGCTGTTTTTACCCGAGTTTACAATCTTAGGGCCTTTGTCAAATATCAACTGTTCATAAGAGGATGGTGGCATCACTGGAGTCTTCATTCTGTTCCATTGGTTGGTGTGTCTCTTTTTGTACCAGTACCAGGCTGTTTTGACTACTGTGGCAGTGCAATAGATTCTAAGATCCGGTAGTGTGAGGCTTCCCCTTGTCTTCCTGTTCTTCAGTAGTGCTTTACTAAGCTGGAGTTGCTTCCCTTTGCAAACAAAGCTGATATGTTTCCTCATCTCATTAAAAAATGACACTGGAATTTGTATTGGGATTGCATTGTGTAAGTAGATCACTTTAGGTAAAACAGACACTTTCATAATACTAAGGCTTCCTAACCGTGAGCAGGCTAGGTTTCTCCAATTTTGTAAGTCTTTTTTGGTTTCTTGCAGTAAGGCCTTGTAGCTCTCTCTGTATAGGCCTCTGGTTTATCTAGTTAAATTTATTCCCAGATATTTTATCTTCTTGGGGACTATAGTAAATGGTATTGATTTGACGATTCCTTCTTTGATGAATTCTTTGTTGGTATAAAGGAATCCTACTGATTTAGTTATGTTTTATCTTGCATTCTGATTCTTTGCTGAATTCCTCTGTTAGTTCCAGTAGTTTACCTATGGATTCCTTAGGATTCTCTGTATATACAATCATATCATCTGCAAATAGGGAGATTTTTACTTCTTCATTGCCAATACAAGTGCCTTTTTTTTTCTTTGTCTTCTCTGATTGCTCTGGCTAGAACTTGTAGCACACTGTTGAAAGAAGTGGTAAGAGTGGGCATCCTTGTCTAGTTCCCATTCTCAAGGAGAATTTTTTCAGTCTTTCATCTTTCAGGATGATGAAGGTAGTTGACTTTGCATATATGCCACTAATTGCAGCGAGGAATTTCCTCTCTATTCCTATTTTCCTGAGAGTATTTAGCATGAGGGTATGTTGGACTTAAGTTCTGGTTAAGTCTTGGCCCAGATGGCTTCACCAGAGAATTCTACCAAGCTTTTAGAGAAGAGTTAACTTCAATTCTATTGAGGCTATTTCACACTATAGAAAGGGATAGAATACTCCCAAATTCATTCTATGAAGCCAGCATATCCCTAATACCAAAGCCAGGGAAATATTCAACAAAAAAGGAGAAGCACAGACCAATATCACTCATGAGCCTAGATGCAAAGATCTTCAACAAAATCCTTGTCGACAGAATTCAACAACATATCAAAAAAAATAATTTACCATCACTAAGCTGGATTCAGAGATGCAAGACTGGTTCAACATCAGAAAAGCAATTAATGGGATCAACCTCCTAAATAACACGAAAGATAAGAATCACCTCATTTTGTCAATTGATTCAGAAGAGGCATTCTACAAAATCCAACACCCAGTTATGCTAAAAACTCTCCTGGACTTTTTATCAAAAAATAGCATTTTAATGTATTTATACATGAAAAAAATAGGCAAATGACAAGCTCTTCTTTCTGGTGTATGCTCTTGCATTTTTCAAATTATACTTCATGTGAGATACAGTTGTGGAGAATTAACTCTTGAGACAACAAAAAATCAATTTTCAAGTGACTGTAATCCATAAATGAAAGCTTTATCCCAGGTAGGTGTTAAATAACCATAAAAGTAGAGTTTAGAACTGGCAGAAAATTCAAAGATTCTGTAGCTCTGTAGTTGGGTTTTGCATTAAGAAAAGAAGAAGACAAGATTTCTGACTTCAAATTGGGGCTCATAACTCAGTATTTGGCCCTGTTTTGTGGGGCACACAAACTCTCTAATGAAGTAATAATATTGTATACTAAGTAGCATAAATTTCTATAAGGTTTTATTTATTCCCTCTAGTTAGAAAGCTCATGGCTAATTGTGAGTTATTTTTATATCCGTTTAGTTGGTAAATTGTTTTTGTGAAGGGCCAGGTAGTAAATATTTTAAGTTTCACGGGCCAGAAGGTCTGTAGCAACTACTCTATGTATATTGTTACCGTATTACTTACTAGGAAACCCTGATGATGTAGCAGTCAAGTGCTATAGCTGCTAACCAAAAGGTCAGCAGTTCAAATCTGCCAAGTGCTTCTTGAACCTTTAGCAGGTAGTTGTCCTCTGCCTTTGAGGTTGCTATGACTCAAGTTGAAATTGACTTGACAGCAATGGGTTTGGTTTTGGTCTTAATCATTTGCTAGGCTGTGTTATAAATGTTTGTTCCCTAAACAGACACATATGCTAAGCTTCTTAAAACTAGGTGTCATGCCTCATCCGCTTTTTGCATCAGCAGCCTTACTGAAGTAACCAAAGAATGAATTTTTCATATCAAGTACTGCATTTCCCAAGACCAAATGGAAACGGCACAACAGACCAGTGAGTTTCCAAAAGCAAGATCAGCAGCTCCTGTAGTTCAGAAATGCTCCAACAAAAGAATAAATTAAATGGTTTATTATTATCAGGCAGGTTTGGGTAATATTGCATTTTCTTAATCTCCTTGAAAGTCACAAGTAAAAGCCACAATAAATATTGTCATAAAGAAATAGTTTCCCATACTTGTGTGAAAAATTCTTTTAATTTATTACATCATCCTGATAGCACCTTTCTTCTTTTCTCACTTTCATTCTCTATTTACCCACATTTACAACTCCTAGAGCTAGGTGTTATGCTATGCGCTGGGTACACCAACTTAAGTTATCCATTATTTGATAAACATTTAAAAAATCTTATAAAATATGTTTAAAAGTTCTATTTCTTCAAGAAGCTAAAAAAGTAAGAAAAGCCATTTCCCTGTTTTAATTTGTACTATATATAAACACTGTAGTATGAACTGGAATCTATTTAGTGGTCATGAGTTTGGCTTTTTGACTTTTGGCTGTTAAATATCGTGATCCTATGTTTTGCCAAAAAATGTTTCTAGGCACCATAACAGCAGTTTTGAATGGATCAGCATTTCATGATCCACCATTTCCTTTAAATAAAGATCTCTATAGTTTGAGATGCTGAGGTTTGTGTTTGACACCTTGCTCACTGGATTTCATTTAATATATGTGAGACAGATATTTGAACATGCTTGGCCAAGCCTGCAATCACAGAAATAGAAGGATGGACAAAAATTCTGATGATACAAAGATTAACAAATGGACAGAAATCTAATAGTCTTAAAGAGAAAAGTAAATTAACATTTTTAACTAGTCGTTTTTGTTATATATTAATTTAACATTTGAAAAATTGAAGATGAACTGGGTTTGACTGAGGCAAATTATTGTGATTGGAATTTAAGGTGACAAGTGCTTAGATTTTTTTTTTGACTAAGTTTATTTTCCTCCCAGAACATTTAATCTGTATGTAAAACAATGATTCTTTAATTTCATCCTCAATAATACGACCATAGGTAGGAAAAACAAAATTTCTAGTTACATAACACTCATCCTCAAAATTACATTAAAAAAATAGTATGTGGAATAAAAACAACAATCAATTGCATTCCAGAGATTTAAGCACAGAAAACATCTTCTGCCTTTTGCTAAATACGACACTGAGCAGGCCTTAGTAATACTATCAATTCATTCAGCCAGCACAGGGAGAGTATGAATTTCTTGGTAGTTTTCCAAATTGTGCCCAAAGATGTATCATTTTCCAGTGATTCCCCTTCCTCCTCCTTTTTCTTTTTAATCTTAACTTTCTAGATTCTTTATTTTAGTAAACTGAAGTTGGAAGAGAAAGTTAGGCAATTTTAAGAGCCAGAGCCTAACAGGATGCACACACTCTGCGTGGGCATGGGTTATGAGATAGCTCTTATGCTGCCACCTTGGGTTTCCCTAAAAGTTTTCTGGCTTGTTTGGAAAACTTCAGTTGTAATATGGAGACTATTTTTTTTTTCTTTTTCTAAATTTCATTTAGTTTTTTGATGTTGAGAATATACACGGCAAGCATACACCAAAACAAGCTCATGTATGTGTACAATTTCGTGACATTGATTACGTTCTTCAAGTTGTTCAGTCATTCTCATCCTCTTTTTCTGAGTTGTTTTCTTTTTATAGCCACAAACTCACTACCCTCAAAAGTTCTGCTTCAGTCTGGAGTTGCTGTCAGTTTGATCCTATACAGACAGTTCTTACAGATAGTAATACTCAAGACATAACTATTTCACTAGTTAAGCTATATTATTATTTCCTTTTAAGGTGACTTCAGGGCATATTTTGGTTAAAAGTTTAAAGATGATCTTAGGGCAATATTTCCAGGGCTTCATACATCCTTCATGGTTTCAGAATATCTACGGTCCATGAAAATCTTAAATTCTGTTCTGCATTTATATATGTGTGTATATATATATATGTAATCAAAATATTTCAATAATTGTAACCATGCACCACTCAGTTTTTCTGATCTCATGGCAAAGGAGGCAGATATTCATGAAGGCAATTAATCATACATTTCATTTTCTCCTCCGATTCCTGAATCCCCTTCTTCTGTTGTTCCAGGTGAACAAATGCCAATTTTTGAGTCTTGGATTGTCACTTGCAAGCTTTTAAAACCCAAGTCACTAGGCAACTAACTAGGAGTAGAACAGAGGCACTAGCACATTATTAGGCCAATTATCTGTAAGTTTCCATGACCCAAACCTCCAAATCCAGGAACCACATCCTGTAAAGTGTTTGATTGTATAGCCTCAGCAGCTACTCTTTTGTTTGTTGTAAATGTGTCTGTCAAACAACTTTTGCCAATCAAATTTAATTTTTATTTCAAATATTTATTTAAAGGTTTTTGTTTCTCTGAAATGGTTCGAGGTACTAGATCACAGCAGCAAAGAAACAAAGAATCAACACTATGGAGCTTATATACTAAAGAGGGAGAGAAACTTAAGCAATACAAATAAATATGTCTTATAATGTCATATAGATTTGTTTTGAAGAAAGGTGAGGCGAAACAATGGGATAGTTTTGAATATCATTTAGTAACGTATTTACTCAATTATAAAAATATAAACATATTAAACTTTATTTTCCAACTGTCAGTTTTGGTGAGGAATTTTTCTCCGAAATTTTGTTACAAGAATTTCATTCAATAGAAATTTACCGTTTCACTACCTTCTCATGCATAACATAAACTAGGGCAATTTCACACAGCTAGGAAGCATGCAGAGCATTAACAAAAGTAGGGAAAATAATACAAACCAGAAGAATTAAATAGGCTTCATGAAAGCATGGTGAATTAGTGACAGATTTATAGGGACGTAATCAACATATTCTAATTCTCCACCTTGAAATGATTTCAACCAAAAGCCTTTATCATTCTATTTAAATCATTGACTGAAACGATAGTTTGCATCCATAATACTTTCTTTCACTTATTGTTAGTCTATAGGCTATACATTAGCCCGTTATCTAAATGATTTAAGACAAATCAACAATTTACTTTAGAAAGTTTATAATGTATTGTTGGTTATCTATTAATAATTTTTAACTATTAACTTTTATTTATGTCATATTTTGAAATAAAAGAAGTATGGTAATTTCAATCATTTTGAATAGATTTTTTATCTCATATTTTAATAATAAGCTATGAGTAGATGAAATGTTACTAGATTATTACATATATCAATAACAAAACAGGATTGACCAAGGCTGTAAATGGGAATATCTCAGAAGTTCACTACTGTTCTCTGAAATTTGTAGTACCTTTGTTGTTTTAAATAATGCTTTTCACTAGAGGAGTAACAGTTTAAAGTTTTATTCCAGTTAATGTCTGTTTTATTTCTCTGCTAGGTATAGTTTTTTGTTTGTTTGGTTCCATTAAAATCCAAAAAATGGCCTTTATTTTATCTTTTCACCCAGAGAAATTTTGTTTGTCTAGTAGATCTAACTCTTAGTGTTAGTAGCATCTCTACCTCCCTTCTATACTTCCTATTACAACTCAGAATGTATCTCACTTAGTCAACTTGCGTTTTCATAATCCAGCTGTTTTGATAAATTTTTTTTTACACAAATTAACTTTCTCTGGCACACTTCATGTACTTGTAACTCACAATTTTTAGTCTGTTTCTAGGGAAATATTTGCTGTTATCTTGCTTTGTTAAGATTTCAGGTGCAGAGAAAATTTGTATTTATTTACTTAGTATTTTACTTCTGTTTTTACATGTATATATATATGTATTTGTATATACTTAGATGTCCATAAAAAATGTTCCTGAACTCATGCTTCTTCCTGGACCTATAATTATATTCTACCAAAAAAAAAACCTGTCAAATATGATTTTTAGGTATACAATTTATGAAATCAGATATTTTGTTTTAGGAGCTTTAACTCATTCAAATTATTTTAAAACTTTATCTTGATGCATTTACTGGTAATGCTCAGATAATTGTAGCATGTTCTTTAGAAGAACTTTATTGAGAATTAACTATTTGTGACAGCTATACCGTCTTGTGGTGTACACAGTAACGGTAGCTTCATTTTTATCCTCCTTACACCCCTCCGCCCCAGATTGAATTGTGTTCTCCAAAGAACGTATGTATGTCACAATCTGGCAGGGCCATGCTTTCCAGTATTGTGTAGTTTTCCTCTATTTTGTGATTTACTTATGTTGTAAATTCTAATTTACGCTTGTTGTTAATAGGATAAAATTGCATTATACTAAAGAGGATTAGGATGGGACTGTAACACACTAAGGTCACCTCTCTGATACCATATAAAGAGAGTTTCCATGGGATGTGGCTTGGATCATCTTATCCCACCGGAGATGAATGAGAAACAAGCAGGGAGTTGGGGACCTTATAGCATCAAGAAAACAGCCCTAGGACAATAGCATGTCCTTCATACCTGAGAGTCCTCTGCTAAAACGCTCCCAGACAAGTGAAAGACTGATTTAACACAAGGCTCTTCCTCCAAAGCCTCCAGAGAGAAATCTTTCCCCTAGAACTGGCACCTTGAACTTGGACTTCAAGCCTACCACCTACTTGTGGTATTTCTGTTATAACAGCACTAGGTGACTGAGAAACCCTCCTCGCCTTCTTCACTCCTTCTTTTTATTTGTTTCCCACCTTCTTCTCTTTCTTGTCATCCTTTCCATTTTTGTGCTCTTTCTTCTTAAAATTATTATTGATATTATCTTCATTGATCCTAGTATTTGCTCAGAAAAGTTAGGGACCCAATTTACTCAACAATATGTATTCAGTAACTCCCAAAAGCAAAGTGCTATACTTGGTCCTGAATTTTAAAGGAAGAAAAGATACCACATATAAATATGCCAATGTTCAGGATGAAGCCCTAACTGTATTCTTTTATTATTTCTCATCTTAGAGACATAGAAGTGATGGTTTTGTCTGAACCTAATAGCAGAGTTCCCTAAATCAATATTCAGCCCACAGATGGGGTGTATGCAGTGACTTTCTTCCTAGACACGAGCACCGGAAAAAAGGATCAACTATGTTTCTGTCTTTCAGCTCTATGTGAATGTCTGCCTCTCCCGTTGATCTTTGTTCAGGTTTAAATCCTTATCTTTTTGTTTTTATGTAAAAGACACATTTACAACTAGTAGCTTGTACCTTTATTACTATTGAACATCTATTACTTTAAAAAGAAATCATTTATTTTCTTGTCATAGAAACTTCTAATTCTACTGGATTGCTGCAAAAAATGTAGAAACCTCAATGAACATCAGAAAGTAAGAACCTCAAATTTCAGAATATCAAATACTCTCTTAGGCTTTGTGATCAATGCTGAACTATTATCCATAACATAATTTAAATCACAGTGATATGAGCTTGTAAGAGAAAATGATTTATAGAAAGCATCCATTGTTCAGTCTTACGTGATAGACTTTGTATGGATAACCAAGTAGGCTTTGTCTTCTATAGGCTTGCCTGGCGTTCCCAATAATATGTCATCTGTAAGGGTTCTAAGAGTATTTTCCAAGTATGATGGAGTTTTATGACTGATTCTACATTTCTTACTTCACAGTTATTTGCTGGGTTATTTTTATTTTTCACTTACAGAAAAAAATGCACTCTGTTAAAACACACTTTGCTGAAATTATTTCCATGGAAAGTTAAATATATATAAAAATATATAAATGATCATTGGATAAAACTAAATATACACATGTTTTTCGTTTTCTCTAAATACATATGTATATTTAGCTTTATCCAATGATCATTTATCATTTATTGCCAGTAGAAATGTGTCTTCAACATACAGTCACACATGTTAAATGAAATTTGATGTGTGTAATAGTCTAGATTAAAATGACAGGATTAATTTTTCACCTCACAAACAAAGGTATTATTACAACAGACAGGGTGAGACACGCTATATTAATGTCTCCACATAGCAAATAGAGAAAGTAACATCATAGACCAGAAAATACTATGTGAATTTTTAGTACTAACAGTAAAGTACTCAACTTTAATGTTTGGCTGAAAGTTTTGCTCTTTCTTCCTCTTGATGTTCCTCAGATTTTCACAGAAAGACACGTTTACTTAGAGAATGTTCTTTTCGTTCACTTCATGTTTGTGGTAACAAAGATAGCAGAACGTTCAATAAAGAAAAAAATCATCAGAAAGTCCTCTTGAAGACCCAAGTGGCATGCGGAGACAAAACAGAAGAGTCCTGCAGCCCCCTAATTAAAGTTCTATCCAGAAAACATAGAGCTGTTCTAGAAGCACACACTTATTTTAAAGGACTTTGGGGAAGTTTGTTGTTGTAGTTGTTTTTCTTCTATAAAATGTACAGTAACCGGGAATTTACTGTATACAGTGCAAGAGAGGATTGAAAAGTAATTGTAAGGAAGTTTCAGTAAAAGAAACATTCATATTTTTTCTGATTCTTCCTCTCTCTTATTTGTGCTATTATTATTTTTTTTCTTTTTCCTGTGTTTGCTTTTACTTTCCACAAAATGTTGTTTTCCAGAATAATGAATAAAATATCACAGTGTTTAAATATGGGCTTGGCTAGGACAACAATTGTAATGTACTGTTTTTTCTTTCTTTTTTTTAGCTGCATGAAAATACCAGTGTTGCAAAGTTGTAACAAGATTTCTGGAGAGTCTAGTCCATTCATTCTAAAACACAGCTATCTATGTTTTACGTAAATCCAACCATGCTAAGTTTGAAAGCTAATAAGATAAAGATCACATTGTGCTATTTTAAAAGTTAGCAATGATTATTTTGTTTTTCTTTTAATAGTGATAAAACATCTAACCAGTCTACAAATCAACACATTTTAGAAAGGTACTTTAAAAAATGAGTTGTAAACAGAGGTTGTGAATGTATGTTTGATTTGTTTAGAAGAAATTGAAGTCCAGCAAGCTGATTAAGTCCTGCAGATTCCAAGGCCAGAGATTTATCCTGCTTCCCTTTGTACATACTAGAGTAAGTTATGTTTCCCAGAAAAACACTCAGTGGCATGTCACTCACTGATATTACTGAATGTCCTGATAACATGGACATACTCCCTGTCTACTTTATAGGGTTTATCCAATCTGCCAAGGACTAATTAAAAGCCAATATGTTTAAGTTATTAAAGTTGTGACTCATAGTCTTTTTTCCACTAAGTAGTCTGCTTATACCCTTATTGCTCATGGAAACTTGACATCTGTATTATCATTTTTTATTTCCATTGCAACTGACGTAGCTTCAGTTGAGTGAAAAAAAATTGTCATCCTGCCTTTGATGCTTTGAAAGTTAATTTGTTTCCAAACTTCAGAGTTAAACTCCATGAACTAGAAATGTCAGAAACCAATATACATTTATATATTCTTGTGAGAGGAGTCAGCTCATCAATGCTGTGCATAAACATAAATTGTGAATCCTCTGAAAATGAACTGACTTCTCAATTTGTTTCTACATAATGTCAGGCATACAAACAAAAAAGAATCTGAAACTTCTAAAAATCTAAGAAGTTCTGAAACAGTTGCTTTGGTGCAATGTAAATGACATATAGCCAAATGCAATGTGAACACATATTTTCAGAAACTGAGTGGTATAGAGAATGTCATAAGGTAAATGATTTATTTAATATTTACCTTTCGGGAGGCAAACTTTGTCTAATGGAAACCCTGGTGGTGTAGTGGTTAAGTGCTACGTCTACTGACTCGAGAGATCAGTGGTTCAGATTTACCAGGCACTAGTTGGAAATTCCATGGGGCAGTTCTGCTCTGCCTTTTATGGTCACCACGAGTCAGAATCAACTCTATTGCTGTCACTTTGGCTCTCTTTGGCACCTTTTCTCAGAACATGATTGAACTTCTTGTATATGGCATTTCTTATTGTAGTCGTGGGAAAGGAGGTCCCACAAAGACGGAGGATAAGGAAGGCTTGTCTCCCCACACCTTAATAGACATGGATGAATCCAACTGAGAATCAATAAACTTTTTGCCCAGAATCAATCACTAAAACTTTGAAACTTCCAGTGAAATCACTCCACTATATGCTCTCACTATAAACTCAATTTTCTAAGAAATATTTTCTAAATTAACAATTGTATGTAAAATTACTATGTGAGTAGTAGGAATCAATTTTTCAGCTAACTCTTTTCAGAAATGGAAATCAGTACAATTCTTCAAAATAGTAAATAGGCAATGAATTTGTAATGCTCAGCTTTTAATTCGAATGAATTAAAATCTCAAAATACACTCACCATAGATCGAATTGTGCTGGCCCCTGCTCCCAATACGTGTCAACTTGACTAGGTCATGATTCCCAGTATTGTATGATTCTGTCATCTGATGTGGTTTCCCTACATGTTGCAACTCTTATGACTATGATGTAATAAAATGAATAAGCAGCAGTTATGTTGATATCTATAGGATTACGTAATGTCCTAAACCAAGCTTTTTTGAGACATAAAAAAGAGAAGGAAACTTCATGCCACCAGGGAATCAGTACTGTGGAGCAGAGTGTATGCAACCTTTGGATCTGAGGTTCCTTCTCTGAGAGGCTGTCAGACCAACAGAAGGCTGATGCCTCACAAAGACCTACTTCCAAATCTGGAAGAGAAATAAGACCACCCACTAGAGCTAGTGCCTTGAGTTCAGACGTCTAGCCTTATCTAGACTGTAACAGAATAAACTTCTCTTTGTTAAAGCCATTCACTGGTGGTATTTCAGCTACAGCAGCACTGTATAACCAAGGCAACACTATAGGCTAAATTTGTCTCCATTAAGAAGTTATTCAAAACTGTTTCAGAACTTTCTTTCCCTTTTGATTCTGGTTAATATATGCTATTCATTTATCAAACAATGACATTTTTCTCATTTGACAATACATTGTTACACACTAAGAAAGCAGAAGAAAAGTCACAAGTTTCAAGTTTTTGTAGTTATCTAGTGAGAGTTAATGATTAAGTGGTAGAGGTGGTGAGCAGTGGTCAGTATTTTAAAAACACACACACATATTTGGGTGTCATAGGGTCGCCACGAGTCTGATCCAACTCGACAGCACTTGGCTTGGCAAGACAGAATTTGTGTATATAAAAGAAAGTGTTCTAAAGATGATTCTAAGTTTTGGCCTTAGTAATTGGGAAAGATGGCAGGGGCAGAATATTTTGGAAGAAAATTAGGAGTTCCATTTTTAACATGTTTGAGATGTTTAAGTGAAAATATACTATAGGTGTTTGTTTTTAATGTTACGGAATCTACAGAAGAGGTGTGGATTGCAGGTAAACATTTCAGAAATCATAGGCATGACATAGTATTTAAAGTTAAGAAAATTAATAAGAATATACATGTTGAGGGTTTAAGTAGAGGTATCTTACAACTGAACTCTAGCATCAGACAAATGAGAAGCCAATAAAAGTGAGAGAAGATATGCATTAAATTAAGAGACTATGAAAAGTGTAAAAAATAGTAAAAAAAAAAAAAAGTACTTTAAGAAGGCGTGATTGACTGAGATAAATGATGTTGACAGATCTAGTGAAATGTGTTCTTATGATTGATCACTACATTCATCAACATAATTATCACAGGTGAATTTTATTACATTATTTTGGCGAAATTGACCAATTTTAATAGAAACTCTTGGAAGAAGCAGACATTGGTGGAAGCAATTTAACTATTGTCTTTGTCGTATTAGTATAAGGGTTGTAAGGTAAAGAAAGATTTTCTTTCTCTCTTCTTCCTCTTTTAAGATAGAAGGTAGCATAACAAGGGTGTATGTTTGTAGACACTAGTAAATTGGGAAAATAATGGATGATTTGGACCGGAGAGTGGCTATAGTGCCATTCTTCAGTAGCCGTTATAGTGGTAATTTAAGGAAATTCTTTTCTGTTGACTTTTGTTGGTGTTAAATGATTGAAGAAAGAATATTTTAAATAATGAGATTTATGGGGAAAGGAGTGAATGGTCTAGGGAAGTTGATTAGGACAGAAGAGCAGCAGTAGGAAACCACATTTGTGGGCTTCAAGCAGATCAGGTAACTTGTTTTTCTCTAGATAACTTTATATGAGTTTTGGTGAAGAAGTGCAGTAAAAGTAAAGTTGAGTTTTATTAGACTTGGATTTTTCTCAGTGATCAATATAAATTGATTCAACAACAATTAGTCTGTAGCTTAACAAAAAGAAAATGTAGTTGAAAAGATTATACATATATACACATGCCAAGTGCCGTCGAGTTGGATCTGACTCATGGCGATCCTAGAGGCCAGGGTAGAACTGACCCCCAGAATATTCAAGGAGCACCTGGTGGATTTGAACTGCCGATCTTATGGTTAGCAGTGGTAGCACTTAACCCACTACACCACCATATATACACAAAAAGATTACACTAAATACAAGAAAAAAATTAATTGATGAATCACGGAAAATCAATGGAAAGAGAGGGTCCAAGTTTGGGTGGAGAAAAAAAGGTTAAATATGGTAGAAAGGCAATAAAGTAGAGGTCACAGTTGGTCAAGCAATTTTTGAAGTCAAAGAAGAAATATAATATAGAAAGATAGAGAACTGTGATTGAAAGGAGAGATACTAGAAAATTTGAGGTGATGGAGAAGGTGGTCTGGTTGTTAATAACAGGACTTTAAGTATGACCATAGATGTGCTCACTAAGAACAGAAAATGCAATCACTGAAGAAGAGTACATAACAAACTGTGATATTTGTATGCTGACAGAATCATCCTTATTGTTGAAATCATCACAAAATTATTATGGGAACAAGTTTTGAAGTCTCAAATCTAAGATTTTTAAGCAATGAAGTCATTAGGTTGTTAATGGTGTGTTTCACATAAAATTAGATATAATTAAAGCAGAGTAGTATAGCTAATATCATGAATCATGTATTTCTCTGGGAGTTATCATAAGCATCTTAAATGATTCATGTGCAAACAAATACTTAAACACTTCAAGTGTAAATACTTTTATAACAATGGCTAGATGTATTTGAATCAACCAACAACATATGGAAGGCAGATATGGTTTCAAGGAAAACCTTTTTGAAGCCAAAAATGCACACAGAGACACAAGCACACATACACACAAGTAATGAAGTTCTTTTTCTTTTGTTTTGATATGTTGATATATAGAACCAGCCTTTTCATCTGTTCCAGTCTCTCAGCAAAGCTGAATATCATCAAAAATGTTTACTTGAAAGGAAAACAAAATGGGACAAACTCTATAACAGAATTTATGCCTAGAAATGAACCTGGCGTTTACATCGGCAGAATTTCTATTTTAATTTTTTTTTCTTTTACAAAATAGCTTTCCAGTTAAAATTCTGTCATTTAAACTTAGAATCTTAAGTCCAAACTGCATCTTTTTTTTCCGTTTAGGTGGAAAAGTTAGATGGCAGAGCACTAACAAAAGTACTGGAATATAAAGTTGTTTTTAAAATGCAAATGCTAAAATACTTCTCATTACAGTGCCTACATTTTCACAATGTTGAATTTAACATATGTGTTATTAAAACTAAAAAGCATATTATCAGAAATAGTAATTTAAATAATATTAGCTGCAGACAAAAATGTGCAAAGCACTGAGAAGCTGTCTACTGATGTATGTAATCCCATTTAATCTAAGACAATGACATAATTAAGACTCAGGAGCCACACTACTTTCATCGGCATCCCCTTTGTCACTTGCTACCTAAGTAACTTTGGATAGTTACTTCCCTCATTTTACTTCAGTTTTGTCATCTATAAACTGAAAGTAACAATATGACTTATTTCATTGAGTTACCACGAAGAAAGAGTTAAAATGCATGAAACATTAAGATTGCTTACAGTAAAGATAATGTCAATTACTACTATTTTACTAGAATGATCACAATAATGTTTCCAGAAAGATATTTGTTTTACTCATTGTAAACATTGTGAAGAGGAAGAAGTACATTTAAACGTTTGACGACTGTCATAGTGACAGAGCCAGCATTTCAGTTTGAGTCCTGTCCAAGTCCCTCTCTTTTCACTGCATCACTCATTCACATTGTCCTTTTTTTTGTAACATAGGTTAACTTAGATTAATGCTTAGGATTGAAGAATAAAGTCCTTGTTTTTTCCTAAGCACTGGCAAAAACATGAAGAAAATTCTAGGAAAAAAAATTCAAAACAGAGAATATCCTAAGACATATCAGCTTAGACAACTCAGTGTGCAGCATTTAAATTGGAGACAGATGGCACATATATGTTAACAAGGTTTAAGTACGACACAGTGTTCTTGAAGTTAGCGGGCCATATGCAGTAGTTAAATTTTTGATTTGTGCAGTACGAAGGAGAAATAAGATCTTAAAAATGAAAGAGGAAAATGAATTATTGAAAACTCAGCATTTTAAAATAGGTTTGGAACACATAAAATTAAACAGAATTTTAAAATTTTATTTTCAGGTACAGTCTATATTTAGGTTTAAAAAGGAACATTTTAGATATAATGTTTGAAGATCTCAATACAATGTCTAAATTCAAGAAGATCCACATGTTTTAAAGGTAAATGGTATTTAAATAAATTTAAAAATCAGAAATATGTGAATAAATTAAAGAAGTAACTGTTATAGCACTCCTCTGGGAAAATAATCACTGACATAGTTAATGTATTTCTAGCACAGTTAATGCACAGTTAATGTATTTCTAGCTTCAGTCTCTTTTTTGACTTACTGTGACGATGATAGGACCAGGCAATGTTTTGTTCCGCTGTGTATAGTGTTGCTATGAGTCCCAACAAACTTGGTGGCATCTGATAAAAACTGACTAAGAAAATCAGCAATAAGAATGTGTTAAAGTCAGAAACAAAGGTTTTTAAATTGAATATACTATATAAATAGTGGAAACCCTGGTGCCTAGTGGCTAAGTGCTGCTGCTGATAATCAAAACGTTGGCAGTTTCAATTTGCCAGGTGCTCCTGGGCAGCTCTATGGGACAGTTACACTCTGCTCTATAGGGTTGTTATGAGTTGGAATCAACTCTGTGGGAGTGGGCTTGGTTTTGGCTTATATAAATAGCTTCCTTTTTAAAACGATAACAAAAATCCAACAAGTTGTAATAACTGGTTTAAACCAACCCACTGCCGTCGAGTGGTGTCCAACTCATCGTGACCTTAGAGGTCAGACTAGAAGGGAAGAAATTAATACACAGTGTGTAAGAAGCTGCTAACCAAACTGCTCAGCAGTTAAAATTCACCAGTTGTTCCTTGAAAACTCCATGGGGATGGTTCTGCTCTATCCTGTTGTGTCACTATGAGTCAAAATCAGCTGAACAGCAAAGGGTTTGGTTTTCAGATGTGTGTCTAAGAACTAAGAATAGCATCTTGATAAAATCACAAACATTGCTAACCTGTTGCTTGAAAAATGCAAGATAAATACAAGAAAAGTCTACGTGCAGTTTTTGTGGTGCTGCCTGCCTGGTGCTATCTATCCTGCTATCTACCCCATCCAAGCTGGCATGATGATTAAGTGCTATGTCTGTTGACCAAAATGAGCCAGGTGATTCTTGGAAAGTCTGTGGGGGCAGTTCTTCGCTGTCCTATAGATTCACTATGAGTCGGAATCAACTTGACAGAGATGGGTTTTGTTGTTAGGTTTTACCATCTAGTAAAGGTCACTTTTCTTTTCTTTTTCTTTTTTGCACAGATGTCTAATTGGTTTCAGTAAGTTGTAATTCTTTACTATGGTAGAATTAAGGCATTTTACAAACTTAACTGAGTTACATAGCCCTGTACTTGAACAGGGGGACACTGCTGGTGTCATAGTTATGCTGCCAACCAAGAGTCTGACAGTTCGAATCCACCAGGCACTCTTTGGAAATGCTATGGGGCAGTTCTCCTCTATCCCTTTGCGGTTGCTAGGAGTCAGAATTGCTATGAGTCAGTGGGTTTGATTTAAGTTTAAGCTTGAACATGAACAACATATTTATTCTCTACTTCAATATTCTTATTTACAAGTAAGCATCAAAAGAAGCTAAAGTTATCTTGCTGAAAATTTAGTCCCACAACTTCAGCTGCTAATTCTCATCTTTGATTTCCATTGGCCCCTGTTCTAGTATCAGTACGTAATATATAAAGAGAGAGTTTTAAAAATTAAACCTAAGATTTCTGGTCCTGCCTTGATATAGGATTAGACAGTGTTGTTGAAGCACTTTCCATTAAAATACAACTAAATATTTCATGAAATGCAATGTTTTTTGCTACCGTGCTTTCACAAAATGAGATAAAGCACTTAGGAGATAAAAAAATATAAAAAATAAGATAACTGAATTAAAAACAGTACTGCTTGAGTAATCAGTGGTCTTAGATTTATGCCCAAATCGGTGGAGAAGTAGAACATGAGCCTAATTTTGAGGATAGGAACCTGTTTGACCAAAATATAACATTGCTAATTGCTAAATAGTTTTGTTTTAAGAATATAACACATTTGCGAGTCATGTTTTCGAAGCACCCTTGTGCTTGTCTATGAGTTTCTATTCTAGTTTGTCAGTGTATTTGTTCTTTGATATAAAAAATTGAACTATTTTCATGATTTGTATCTGTATATGCATAAGCAATTCTCACAAACATATTCAGGTAAGATTCGAAAATTTAATAATAGTGTGTCTACTCTCCAAAATTAACATTGAGTCCTCTGTGGAGATGCCTTCATATGCGGTTCATGAAAGTGTAATTAACACATTAAATTATATGCAGATAACCATCTAAATGCCAAAGCCTTTTTATTCAACTCATTCCATCTGACTTCCAAATCAGAACAGACATATGGCTCCAAATATATATTGAATATCATCAAATGAGAACTCCATAAAATTAGAAGTACTGGAAAAATTTCAGCAGCATTTTAACTGTTCTGAGAATAGACATTCCATTGTTCAGCATGACCCTGGAGCAGAAGACAGGTTGAGATATTTGTTTCTGTTTTTTAACCAATCAGAATCTTATTTAAGCATTGAAGGTGAGTTATATATTAGTTCCAATAACTGTTTAAGCTCATTTTTTTTTAATTAGAAAGAAGACATATAAATATATATTGATAAATGCCGCAGTAATAATCACTCATCTCCCCTCCCTAACCCCATCTCTGCTGCAGGTGCTAAGTACATCATTTGTAAGCTCAGTCTCTGCCAGTTTCAGAGTCATTTCTGAATATGCCTGGCATTAAATTAGGCCTTGGATATATCTGGCCTACCATGAGGCATCTGGGTGCTCACTGGTGTTTTTCTAACTTTGGAGAGAGAACGATCAATTTTATTCTAAGCTATTATCTCCTTAGAAATTCAATTTCTAATTACACTACTTCTTAAAATGCCAGTAATTTGGACTGTGATGAAAGATGTAACAGAAGTATATAAAATTATTCCATCTTTTCACTCTGGCAGAAAAAGATCAGTCATTCATTCAGCTTATCTTGTGGTTAGCTCTGCCTTGCCCATCATACACATTTTGTATCGTTGGAATCATCGGATTTAAAACAAGTTTCAAATACTGGATTTTTCTTTCTTTCTTTTTTTTTTGTTTGTTTTCCTTCTCTGGAAAAAAAAAAAAAAGGCAAAAAGTACAAAACCAAAGCAGTTCTTTCATTACGGTATTTTCAATAAAATTTAGGTCAACAAGCATTGAAACAATCAGAATCAGAAAACAACTTCGGATGTGAGTATTGCAGATTTTAGTCTTAACATTACTTGAAAACACATTAGCATGCCTGCTGGAGGTGAAGCACCATTCACTTATGATACACACATTAGCAAAATTAAAAAAATTATACCAACTGTAGTAAAAAGTATGTTCTTATGAGGAGAAAGAGTCTAGAATCTCTAAACATAACAAATAAGGAGTATGGTTAGTATATTAGAAAATACTATTTCAGGCTGAAAGGGGGAGTTTCCAGGATTTCAGTGTGGAGATACAGGTGGCAGTACCAAATATGCTGTCAAAGAGTGCTTCACTGAGAGAGTGAAAACCCGTATAAATTCAAGACTCCTTGTCATTCTGCCCTGCAGTCTTCAAGCTAGAAGAGTTCAGCAAAGTCTCAGGATACAAGATAAACATAAGTAAATCAGTAGGATTCCTTTATATCAACAATGAGATTACTAAAGAAGAAATCATCAAATCAATTCCATTTACTGTACCCCCAAGACGATAAAATACCCAGGAATAAATGTAACTAGAGAAATAATAGACCTTTACAAAGAGAACCACAAGACCTTACTGCAAGAAACTAAGAGAGACTTACATAAATGAAGTAATCTACCCTGCTCATGGATAGGAAGACTCAACATTGTGAAAGTGTCTATTTTACCCAAAGCAATTTACTTATGTAATGCAATCCCAATACAAATTCCAGCAAAATTTTTTAAATGAGATTGAGCAACAAATCATCAACTTTGTTTGGAAAGGGAAGAAATCTCAGATAAGTAAAGCACTACTGAAGAAAAAGAACACACTGTGAGGCCTCCCACTACCTGACTTTAGAACCCATTACACTGCCACAGTAGTCAAAACTACCTGGTTTTGGTACAAAAAGAGACATATAGACCAATGGAACAGAGTTGAGACCCCAGAGATGCCACCATCCTCCTGTGAACAGCTGACATTTGACAAAGGCCCCAAGATTTTAAACTGGGGTAAGAATAATCTCTTCAACAAATGAGGCTGGCAAAATTGGACATTCATCTGCAAAAAACTGAAACTAGACTCATATCTCACACTTTATACAAAAACCAACTCAAACTGGATAAAAGACCTAAATATAAAATCTAAAATGATAAAGTTCATCCAAGATAAAACAAGATCAACAATGGAAGTTTTAATACACAATGTAGACAGACTTCAAAATCTAACAAACAAAGCACAACCAACAGAAAAGAAAATAGACAAATGGGAGCTACTAGGAATCAAACACTTTTTCTAATCCAAAGACCACCTACAGAATGGAAAAAAAATATTTGACAACTCTATGTGGGACCAGTGTTTGATCTCCATAGTCTATAAGACATTACAAAATATAAACAAGAAAATGATAAATAATCCAATTAAGTGATGGGCAAAAGAGACAGACAGACATTTCTCTAAAAAGGGTAACCAGGCAGCTGAAAGACATGCAGAACTGCTCACAGTCATTAGCTATTAAAGAAATCCAAATAAAAACTGCAACGAGATACCAACAAGGTTGGCCATGATCCAAAAAACACAAAACAACAAATGCTGGTGAGGCTGTGGAGAAGTTGGAACTCTCCTACACTGCAGGTGGGATTTGAAAATGGTACAACCTCTTTGGAAAACCATCTGGCTCTCCCTTAAAAAGCTGGAAATGGATCTACCATTTGATCCTGTAATTCCACTGCTTGGAATTTATCCTTCAGAAACAAAGGTTGTCACATGAACAGACACATGGACATGAATGTTTGTTTCAACACAGTCCACAATAGCAAAAAGGTAGAATCAACCCCGATGCCCATCGACAGATGAATGGATAAGCAAACTGTGGTACATATACTCAGTGGAACACTATGCTATGATAACAAACATAACAATTTTAGAAAACATCTCATAACATGGTCTCATTTGGAAGAGATCATGCTGAGTGAAATCAATCAGTGCCGAAAGGACAAATTTTGTATGACACCCCTGTTATAAGGAGTTGACAAGAGAATTATCCACAGAAGAAAATGACTGTGTTGGCTACGTGGGTGGGTGGGGGGTTAAGGGTTTATCGTAGATGAGATAATTGATAGACATTAGAAATTTTGTTCTTTTACTGTAATTAATTAAAAAATAAATTTAAAAAAGTTAAATTCTGAAGGTATTTTTTGTACATCCTTTTACCCTTAATTTTTTGTCAGAGTTGGTCTATTTTACTGCTCTTTTCTTGTCAGCTTCACTCCAGCTTTTAACATTTTTAATTATACACACTTCAATTTTTTTAATTTTATTAATATGTTAGTCCTTATTTTCTTTCTTTTAACTTAGAGTTTTGTCTTTATGAATTATAAGTTTTGTACATTGCTTTAAACTTTTCTAATCATTTACAATCCATATTTTCAATTATCCAACTTCAACTCATGTAAATATGTAACCATCATTCATCCATTGAACTTTTCCTTCCTAGTAGAATGATGCTTTTAGGACAACTGCCTGAGTGTTGGTTCCTAGGCCGAGTTCCAGAAATTCATTCTGGTGACTATAAATATAGTTGAAGTCAGCTGGTGAGAAGAAAAAGCAGTTCCAAACCAAGCATATATATGAAAAAAGGCAATCCTTGTCACGTTTCAACACTCATATTTGAAATAGTTTCCTCAATGGAGAAAGATAAAGACTTTCATAAATTATGGTATATCAAGATTTGCATCAGCATTTCTTCTTCCTGTCCTTTAACTCTCTTAGAAGTGTTGTTCAGTTTCTTCTTCATAAACTTCTTTCTTTTTTTCAGATATAATGAAAGACAGAAGCTATGCTATTGAAAGAAATTTTAATATGAGGTTTACAGGTATATATGAACTAATGTAAAGTTATAATTCACATTTTAAAATATAAATCCTACAAGTCCTTATGGAAAGAGATGCTTGAAAAATTGTTCTCTTTCTTACATTTTATAGGAATCTACTTTTCTCATTTGCTTCTCTCTTTCAAACTAAATCTAAAATTAAAGTTCCATATGTTTTCAACAAATTGTAGACTCTTATTCCTCCCAACACTTAGGATTGTTAAAGTACTTTCCAGACTCTGCCAGCTACCTGTTCTTGGAGGAATTTCCTCTTTCAACCTCATCATCTTCTTGGAATGCATAAAGATTCCTAACTATATAATAGGATTTCGGGAGAATGTGTTCTGTTGCTCCCAAATTGGCTTAAAAATTCCAAAAGAGACCTAGATTTCTGAAATGGTACATTCTGAAGAGAGCAACAAAGACTTTCAGCCATACTCATTTTAAAACTTATAAAAAAAAAAATTAAGAGTCTATAACATTACCCCACTGTTTTGTGGCATACACTGTCAAGGCCTTGTCCCTAACTCCTCTGCTCACCTTTATTTGCTATCATTTTTGGAGATAGTTTGAAGTATGCTGACAGATTTTTACCTCCAACACCTTTCCTCTCCTCTTCCTGTCTGAGTGCTTTCCTTAGCACCGCTGAGCTCGTTTGGATTGTGAGAAGGCCTAATCTTGAATGGCTAAGGAGTTACCATATCTAGGGAGCATTTTTCAATTGATGTGAGATGAAAATCTTGATGCTCAGTTGCATTTGTCCCCACTGGGTCTGAACCATAGTTGTCTACAATGTTAAAATTTTTACAGTACATGTATCTTTTTTATCAGCTGTTCTCTCTCACTTATCTAATATTCTCCACTTCCTTGTTTGTGTGCTTTGCCTTTGTGTCTCAAAGTCTGCTTTTGAAAGGAAACAAAGTTAACACAGTCCTTATCCCCAAGAGTCTATTTATATGTGAAATATATGCCCACCTATATGCAGCTTCCACTGCTCTCCCTGCCTGGTGACAGCACACTATTCCTCTCTGCTCCATACATGTCTCATCCTCCCAACAGTTCCCTTTCCTCTCTTCTCTACCCACTCCTCTTACTCCATTGTTTTTGTTGTTTTTTCAGTGTCCAACTCTCCAAGGAGATTAGAAATGAAAGAAATTGGAGTGAGAAGGTAGAATATGTTAAGTATAACTGGCAGAATAACCTAAATCCCCACTATTTCCTGAGACACAAGAGGTGACTAAATAACGTAAATACACCTGAGTCATCTTTCTAGTGATCCACACAGAAGTGCTGTTTCTTTGGACTATGGAACTTCAGTAACAAAAGAACTCAAACTGCATTAACAAGGTGAGACATAAGTTTTGAAGAGGCCGAAAGGAGACGAGTTTTCCATATCAGGGAGGGACACTGCAGAGTATGTGAAAAATGTTACTCCTTGAGGAAACCAAGATCGGAATTGCTGTAATGTTAGAGACATTGATAAACAGTCAGTATGAGTTAGAAAAGCAGGGATGTTTGGGAGAAAGCAAAATCCATGAGAGACAATATGATTTACAGGAACAGACTGTATTTTCCACATTTGTCAGATTCATTTTTCCAAAGCAAAGACTATCACACTTTTGGAAAAAGAGAAAAAACTACTAGACAAGGTTGGAAATGACATTAGATAAAGTTTAAAACAGGTTTTAATTGGGCTTTTTAAAAAATGAAGATGGGTGTTAAAGCTATCCATACAGTACTGACCAGTTGCGCAGGGTTTGAGTAAAGGTAGTTACTAGAGAAAAAGAATATGGTCCCCCATTTATATTCCACCTAGTTTACACTCTTCAATAAACTGTCGATCTTTACTAATGGCCACATATACTTATTATGCATACATACAAATATGTATATATATGCGTTCATGCACAAGTTCATGTGAATATAAAAACAACAAGAAAATGATAGCCAGTTGAAAAAAGAAACAGTTTGGAAAGATAAATGTAATCCTAAACATTAGAAATAATGACAATCATTTACTAGATAAATAATAATCAAGTACCTACTAAGTGCTTATTGCTATGAAATGGAGAAATCAGAGGTAGCAGTAAAAAGACTTCAAAAGGGAGACTTATTTTTTTTTTACAGTGATTCTGAGAAATGTTGGCAAGCTGAGAACTAAAGAATCTGAAAAAGGTAGACATGCAAAAATGATCGCAGGTGAGAGTTGGGGTGATGGTAAAAGTCATTCTAAACATAGAGAGTTGGGGTGATCGAAAAAGTCATTCTAAACATAGAGAAAACCAGGTGCCTGGGTGTTGGCTTTGTGAGCTTGAGAAATTGAAATAACCCCAGGGAAGCCAGAATGCAGGGGGTAAGCACAAGTAGGCTGGTGAAATAGATAATATGAAAGCGAAAGTATAGGACTTAATGATGCAGGAACCCACAGACCGTGACAAAGATTCTAAATACAGTATAATAAAACTGAAAAATCTATAAGGAAATCTAGCATACTATAATGTACATTTTAAGAAAGTCTTTCTAATCTATGCGGGGAATTGACTGGAAGGAGCAATGAATTGGAAGGGTGCTGAGAACCAAGGTTGCTACAGTAATTTCTATAAGAGATGCTTCCCTAATTTAGGGTGACACCAGTATAGACATTTAAAAGCAATTGAGCTAAAAAGGTAAACTGGAAATGCTGTTGACCGAATTTCATGATGGGTTAGAAGTTGCTGATTACAATGTAGAAAGAATTTATGTATTTATGACGATTGCTGAAAAAGCTGAATATATGATGGCTTTCACTTCTTGAGATGTAGAAGACTTGTAGTGGGAGAAATGTATGGAATGGACACTCCACATTGCACTCATATTAACAATACGTGAAATTCTTAGCTCTTGTTACTGAAGTACATTATGTTGTAACATATTTTCATTAGTTAAAAGATGCTATCTGATTCTTTGGCATAAGTCTCAATTCTAAATAATAGCACTCACTCTTTTTGTTTTGTTTTCATTCTAAAACTTCAGAGTCACTAATTATGGATAAATATGTCAGCGGCTGTTGACTGAAGACAAAATGGAAACAAGAGAATATCAGAATAATTTTATAATCTAATGAATTTCAACAGATTACTCAAAAATAGTTCTAATTTAATTGCTCTAATAGGAAGCATCAAAAACAAAATGAGACACAGGTTGTATCTCATATACAGGTGATATTTTAAAAATGTGGATAATGTGCTAATCAAGGAACTATGAAAAAAATTAAAAGGAGAAATAGCAATATTGATAGAATTAATAATATCAGAATTGTCAGGTAATAATATTTTTGTGGCTTTCTTCATTTTTTATTTGAATCTTTAGAAAACTCTAGATCACTTGGGATGATGGGTTCTATTTTATGAAAATCAGTAATATAAACAGAAAACAGAATTGTTCAGCTTGCATATGTTGTTGGCACATTTCTATCCAGGAAGAGAAACTACAAAAAATTAGAGTATATATTAGAGGAAAAAAAGAAACTTGAGGACATTTATAGACAGTCAAGCAGTAGTGTGTGCTATAAATAAACACACATACATTTAAGAACATTTTACGTTAAGTGAAAGTTTACAGTCCAAATCAGTTTGTCACATAAAAATTGTACATACATTGTTACATAACACTAGCTGCTCTCCCCACCCTGTGACAGCACACTCCTCCTTTCCATCCTGTATTTCTTATGACCATTCAATCAGTTCTTGTCCACCTCCATCCTCTCCTCTCACTTCTGGACAGGAGCTGACCAGTTAGCCCCATACATATACTTTAAACAAAGAAGCACACCCTTTGCCAGTATCATTTATTGCCTTATACTCCAGTCCACTCTGTCTAAAGAGTTGGTTTCAGGAATGGTTTCAGCTCTGGGCCATATCTTCCAGGGAACTTCCATTCTAGTGGACCATCAAGCTGGTCTTTTAATAGAGTTCTAGTCCTGCACACGCAGTTTTCTCCTTTTACGTTAGGGACACTATGTTGTATTCCCAGTCGGGGTAGCAATTGGTGGTGTCCAGCCACCACCTAGTTCTTCAGGTCTCATGCTAATGCAGTCTTTAGATTATATGGCCCTTTCTATCTCTTAAGCTCATGTTTTCCTCGTCTTTAATTCTCTTCTGCTCCAGGTGGGTTGGGACCAGTGGATGCTACTTAGATGGTGGCTTGCTAGCTTTTAAGACCCGAGATATGACTTACCAAAGTGGGATGCTGAATATTTTCTTAAAAGATCTTTGTTATGCCAAATGACCTAGGTGTCCCCTGAAACTATGGTCCCCAGACCCCTGCCCCTGATACTTTGTCCTTCAAAGTGTTGGGTTATATTTAGGAAACCTCTTAGCTTTTGATTTACTCCAGCTGTGCTGACTCCCTTCCTTCACATAACCCAAATCCTATCTACTATCTAATCAATAAATACCCTCCTCTTTCCCTCCCTTCCTTTGTAACCATGAGACTTTCTTTTTTGAGTTTAAACCTTTTTTGGGTCCTTAATATTCATCTCGTACAATATTTGTTCTTTTGCAAACTAATTTTGCTCAGTATGCTTTCCAGATTCTTCCATGTTGCTATAAATATTTTTAATAAATATACTTGCAAACATAGGTAAAGCATAAAATGCAGTTGCATATAATACAAGCCTACATCACAAAATCCAGAATGAATTCCCACTAGTAGTTTAATGGCTAGAAGTTATTGAAAATTATATTATCCATCTTCTGTAATATACTACATCCTTTAGATTTTACAAGACTGAAGTTAGATATCATTTTCCATTTGAAAAATGCAAAACTCAGCAATTTTATGGTTTACTATCATAGAGGTCTTGAATACTAAGAGTTTGCACTCAGATAAGTGTGTTAAAATACTATGGTCTCTACAACTAATGCACAGTGGTAAGAATGCATAAGCATCTTATATGACCTTGAGTTTGAACTACAAAAATAATGCAGAGAAAATGCATGAGACATTGTAAACCTAAAAAATAAAAAGTACAGAAATGTGAAGACATCCATCTTATTCTCTAACAATGAGGATCCCTGGTAACTTAAGGATTACATACCAGGCTACTGACAGAAATGTTGATGGTTTGATTCTACTAGCTGGTCCGTAGGAGAAAGGTGTGGTAGTCTGCTTCCTTAAAGACTTACATCCTTGAAAACCCTGTAGCCAAACCAAAAGCCCACTGCAGTCCAGTCAAGTATAACTTGTAGTGACACTATAGGACAGAGTAGAACTGCTCCATAGAGTTTCCAAGGAGTGCCTGGTGGATTCGAAGTGCCAACCTTTGTGTTAGCAGACATTAACACTTGATCAAGTATGCCACCTATTATGTCCTACAGGGTCTCTATAAGTCGGAATCAGTCTGATGACAATGAATTTGGCTTTGGGGGTTTAAATTACAATTAGATATATGAGAAAAAAATTAATGTATTTTAGTTGTCTAATTTAAGATTAGAATATTACTAATAAATAAATAAACAAATAAAGACCCATTACCATAGAACTGATTAGTTCAGTTAGAATTTTGCTGTTGTTTTGACATATCTTTTAGCTGTTTGTTTTTCAGTCTTAGTGGTTTATCAGAGCTCTTACTAAGCCAAAAAAGAAAAAAGAGAAGAAGAAAAAACATTGCCATCGAGTCAATTCCGACTCATAGTTAAACCCTATGACATTGTTATAGTCAATTATTTTTGATCTTCAAGTACACTAATTGGACATGATACAAAGCTAAACTAAAAAAAAAAACAGTAGAACTGCTCCCAAGAGTTCCAAACAGTGCCTATGGATTGGAACTGTCCACTTTGGGGTTAGTAGAGGGAGCACTTAACCACTACACCACCAGGGCTTCCAAGCTACTAAGTGTTGAATTTTGAACAGTATTGTAACTTATTTTTTGTAAATTATTCTTAACATAATTTGCTTTAGACATGTAAACACTTACAATGCAGATATGTTTGTTAAGATATATTTTTCATTTTAAATGTGATATAAAAAATGCTTCTCTTAACAAATTGTAATAGAAAGTGTTCTAAATTCATTTAGTTGAAAATTGGCTTTTTTTAAAAAATCAACCTCTGAATTTTTTAGACAATCGAATTTAAAAAAGTGTACATAAAATTTTTGTAATGACAATACCAGGCTATGTTAAATACGAAGTGTGATGCGCACAGGAAGAATACAGTAACTATCAACTTACAGAAATACTGTGTATATTCATTACAGCAATCATCCCAATATGATGAGTGAATTCAGACAAAATGAAAGCCATTATTTTTACTGTTTTATGCCCTCAGAAACAGAACACATATTTAATCATACACTTTAGTTCACTGTGGAACAGGCGGAGTGAAACTAAAGGCTACATCTGGAATGTAACTATGCCAGTTTCTTTTCTTCAGACTTATTCTTGCCTCTAAGTGTATTTCTGTTGCTTAGTTTTTGCTTTCTGTTGAGACTTTGTTAATGATTAATGCTTTGTTCTGTAGAGAACGAGTAACACCCGGGGGAGTCCATAACGGCAAAAAGCAGTCAACGTGCCCAAGACACGACCATTGTGACTACGCAAAAGGAAAACAGACTCTGAATCCTCATCCGACTCCGGTCCCATTTCTTCGTTTGTAGTTACTTTTCAAGTTGGCTACCCAAAACTATGCCAGCAAGAAGCTTGGGTGACCGCCAAATGACCCCATCCTATAATAAGTCCTTCTTGGGAACTGAAAAACTTGCGCCACTAAACTGAAAATACTGGATACACCTTACCAGAATATAACTGGACCTAATTTAGGAGAGAAGAGTCCCACTCCCTTTTCCACGCAGAGTCTCAGCCTGACACTTTTTAAATATGCTTACTATTTTCCAGAAATTTAATGAATATGTAAAACTCCTCTTGTCCTACGTAGTATAAAACTTCTCCTAGCCTTGTATTCAGGGAGACAGGATTTCAGAGTCACCTATTCCCCTTTGTCGCCTTATAAATTGATATACAATAAAGCTCTTGCTACTGACCTCACCCCTGTCTAAAAAACTGTCTCTGCACCAAGTGGCCCTAATCCACAAGTAACAGCAACAACTGACCATTTTTACATTTGATACTAGTGAATCTCTTCTCTAGTTGGAATTCCTTAGTAGTCACAGTTAACTCATTTTTCACTCATATCTAGTTGCTCTTCAAAAGTTTAATAATTTTATTTTAAATTATACTTTCAAATATGTACTATTGCTTAAGGCTTTTGTGGTTTTTTAATTTTCACAAATATCACTGGGTTACATGTCTCCAACCTTTTCACACAGCCATAGCTGGAAGTCCTTCCAATACACCATGTTTATATGTTTCTATAGGAAACACCAAAAATGGGTTGCCAAAAAAGTCGATTCTGACTGATAGCAACCCTACAGGTCAGAGTAATATTCTAATCTTAAATTAGACAACTAAGATACATTAATGTTTTTTTTCTCATACATCTAATTGTAATTTAAACCCCCAAAGCCAAATTCATTGTCATCAGACTGATTCCGACTTATAGAGACCCTGTAGGACACAATAGGTCCCACACAATTTCCAAGGAATGCCCAGTGGATCTGAACTGTCAACATTTTCGTTAGCAGCTTTACACTTAACCACTACACCAAATAGGAAACACAGCTTAATTAATGTTAGAATTACATTGTCTAGTTTTTCCTTTAGATTGTGAAAACCTGGGTGGGTCGTGTTCAGAATCATAGGCTATTAATCTTACTTTTTATGTCTAGTGTTTGTTTCATATCAATAAAATATTTATAAAACTAAAGGAAATAAAAACTGACAAAATCGAGTATGGCTAGATATTTTTCCAAAGACTGCCCAAGAGTGCTCCTTAAAAGTAAAGGAAAAAGACCACAGAAAAATTAAAAGCCACGCTGTCATATATCATTACAAAGAAATGTAAGAATTAGTGAAATTTTGAAAGAAATGCTTTTTTAAAAGTAGATGAAACATGAGCATTTGAGAGTGAATTTAAATTTGAGGTAGATTAAATATATTTCAATTTTATGTTTGCTATCACTATAAATCTAAGAGCTGCATAGGAGTAGATATTTTAATTATTCATGATTCAGTTGGCTAGGGTTTCTAAAGATCATTGAAATTGTATTATGCATAATTCAGCCTGCTCAGAAAATTATCATGTTTTGCATGTTGAAATTTTGTTACTCAGACAATAATTACAAATTCATTAATTGAGTTTTGTAAAATGCTTAAACATTTATAACAACAAAGCTAAAAGTATCGGAATTTAAGTAATCTGAAATAGCTCCTATTTTGTGAAAATTTGAAAATAGGCAATATCCTCTCTATTGTCGTACAAACAAAACAAACCACTATGTCTTCTGAATCTGCTATTTTCCCAAATTTAGCAGGCACTCTCCTTTTTATAAAAGAAGTTCACATTAAAAAGTATAAAGACATTCTGTAATTTTTTTCCAGTGAACTCAACTCTCAGTCTTCATCGTTGTCCTTGTACACCACAGAGTTGATTCCAATTCATAATGACCCAATAGGACACAGTAAACAGCCATACAGTGTTCCTCGGTGGTAATCTTCATGGAAGCAGACTGCCACATTTTTATCCCAAGCAACAGTTCGTGGGTTTCGACCCCTCAACCTAGTTACCAGCCGAAGCCTTTAACCATTATACCATTAGGGCTTCTTACTATTCGCTGGTTTTATACTCTGAAAAAATAAATGCTTCTTTTTAAAATTAATATCATTTTTGCTTTATTAATAATTGAAGTCTGATGGCTGGCTAATAATTGAAGTCTGCCTAGTTTATCATAATTTCTAATATGATTTACTCATATATTTATCTTTATATTATCCTACTTTATTTTGCTCTACAAAAACACTGAAATCTAAACTGGTAGATAAATACATCTTTGCTCAAGTATAGAAACTTTCTTGGGAAGATGCATCTCCCAGCAGTACACTCTTACTCAAGAAAAAATTAATTCAGCAGACCTGGTTTGATAAAACCTTGCACATTCCCAAGTAAAGCTTCTCTTCGGAAATGGATTTTAGCCAGCTTGAGGAGATAAGCTCTGAGCAATTATGATATTCTACCTTGTAAGTGTGGTTTTGTATGACTGAGGGATGGGCTATGTGGTTTCAGTTTGACCACAGAATTTATTCTAATAATGTAATCTACTGTAAGTATCTGTTTTTGTTCCTGGAATCCAGAGTCTGAGTAGGTAAGGTCAGTCATTTAGGTGCTCTGTGCCAAGTTAACAGACCTTCAGTGAAAAACCAGTGCACCTAAAGTATGGTGAGCTTTTCTGATTTGCAATATTTCCCACCTGTTGTCACACATTGGTGCTGGGAGAATTAAGCATGTCCATGTGGCTTCAGTGGAAAAGGATTCTGGAAGCTTCTGTCTTGTTTCTCCTAGATTTTATTCTATGCACCTTTTCCCTTTGCTGATTTTAACTCTATAGTTGTGAAGTGCACTCCTAATTTTGAGGCTTTTGTTTTTTCCTTCAGTCTCACTTTGTGTATTCTGCTCTCCGTTATATGGAATTCTCCTCAGTTTTTCAATTGTCTCACATATTTCTAGAGTCTCATTTTTTCAGAAGTCTCATTTTCCAAGAAGCTAGAGTCTCTCTCTGCAAATTCTAGATTCGAGATGGAAAATTATTTTCTGGAACATTTTCTCTGGCTTATAAAACTATACCACATACAAAATTTAACTTCACATTATGTTACACTTATATTAAAACAACTGACACCTTTGGTTAAAAACTATCATTTCTTACCAAATCAAAAATAATAACCACAGTTTTCTTAAATACTGACGGGCTCAGTATGTGCTCAATAAGTTTCTTTGTACAAAATGCTATTCAACATTATTTGTTGATGTAATGAACAATTGCCCCAAGATCTGGCATTCTTTTCTTTTATCTACTTATTTGTTTTTATTATGACTGAGTGAAAATGTACATTCCTGTATAAATTTACATGCCCACCTATATGCAGCATCCACTACTCTCCCTGTCCGGTGACAGCACACTATTCCTCTCTGCTCCATACATGTCTCATCCTCCCAACAGTCTCCTTTCCCCTCCTCTCCACCCACTCTCCTTCCTCCAGCTAGAGGTCAGCAGGATGATATCCTATAGAAAGTGTATCCAATATACTGTCACTGTGCATTGCCAAGTCCAATCCATTAGTGTCCAAAGAGTGGACCTTCGTTATGATTTATGGGCAAGGGCTTACTACATTTGCATTGACTTTGCATAACAGAAGGACATGTCTCCTAACCCACTGCTGTTGAGTCGATTCTAACTCATAGGGCAGAGTAGAACTGCATAGAGTTTCCAAGGAGCGCTTTGGGGGTTTGAACTTCAGATCTTTTGGTTAGCAGCCAAAGGACTTAACTACTAAGCTACTAAAGTTTCTAGAAGGATATCAGTAATTGCATAATTGACAAAGAAGCTCGCTACAATGGATATATTGGAGTACGTACTGATAGACTGGAAGTATTTATTCATTTATTCAGTAATGACTTAATAAGTACAGACACTGTACTTAGCACTAGGTGTAAACTAATGAGCCAAACACTACTTTATTGGTCTCTATTATGTAGTTTTGCTATGAGTCAGAATCAACTTGATGCAATGGGTTTGGTTTTGATATTGTGGAGTTTAATAGCCTCATGAAGAAAATACACAAAGATATATACAAAGAAGAATAAATGGTGTACAGAGGGTATATAATACAGAGTTTAATTCAAAAAGTTAATCATTACTTGTGCAAGTATATGGCCACTATTTGAGAATTTAAGAGCAGTTTGTAACGGGAAGGAAATGAAGAGTTTCAGGATGAAAAACATCTGAAAGGGTTTATAATATGACAAAGTCCACTCCCTTTCAGTTGATCGTGACTCATAGCAACCCTATAGGACAGAATGGAACTGCCCCATAAGAGTTTCCAAGGAGTTCCTGGTAAATTTGAACTGCTGACCTTTGATTAACAGGCATAGCACTTAACCAGTGTCTCATCAGGATTTCTTTATATGGCAAGAAAAATGATGAGTTAATGCTAAGTGATGATAGTGGTATATCTGAGCAAAAGGATTAAGAGACAAGTAGAGAGATGTATGGCTATACAGACTGATGAGATCCAAATTATTCAGATTCCCCCATGTTACTTGCATAAATTCTTTTCCTAGGATTTTAAGTGTATTTTGTGGTCTTGGGGGAAGAGTTACTGAGAAGAGGATCTATGAGTTGCATTTCAAAGACACAACTATACTTGTGTGGAGAATGGATTAGAAAGAGAAACAGTAAATGCGAGGATGTGAAAAACGCAGTTAAGATATTATTTGCTGAAGTCCAAGTGAAGTAAAGTTATGACAAGTGAAATGAAAAGAAACAATGAAGTGATGATCAAACATTTAGAAAATAAATTAAGAAATGAATTGGTGATGAATATAAAAGTGCAGAGATGGAGATAAATTAAGGATAATTCTGAAATTCTGAGTGTCTCATACTGGGTAAATGGTGCTAGCATTTACAGAGACAAGGAGTAATAAAGAAAGTTAACTTGTAGTGTCAGAATTTAGAGAAGGAATACAACACAGTATTTATTTATCTGTTTGTTTATTTATTTACACACATTGAGCTTGAGAAATCTTTGAAACCTTCAAGAGATTGTAATCAACTGAACTGGAGTTCAAAGAAAAGTTCAAGTCCAAAGATATACATTTATGAGTGAGATGAATATAAGAAGGAAATAAAATTTTTAAGATAAGCCTAACTAACAAGGAAAAAAAAAGTGTAATATGAGGAGAACAGAGACTCAGAATGACACATTAAATAACTTCAACATCTACTGAATTGTGGAGGAGGATGAAATGACTAATAAGCCATCTGAAGCAAGTTAGACTAAGTATTTTCTTTTTTTCCCGCTATAAAATACCTTGCTAATCTTATTGCAATTCACAGTTAAAATTTTTCAAATTTAAACTTTTAAATTAAATAATTTTGATTGCAGTATTTAGACAACACAATAATTTACAGATGATTGTCAATGAAAATAAAGGCTTACTCAGCAATTTAAAACTATAGTCATGACAAATTACTTAAGGGCAATTTATTGATAAGCAGTTCACTACTAATTTATATGTGAACAGTTACTGTGTAATGTGTTCAGTTACATAAAACTGTGAACAAATATTATTTAATTTAATCACAAGCATTTGCATTGCAAACTCACATTACCTGCCTGTCACTGCTAGGCCAATGAATTTCTCAAAAGTGGTTTCTTCAGATTGCCAGCAACCTGAGATGATGGTGGGTTAGCACCCTAAAAACCATTTTACGGTCTCTGTCCAGGGTGGCAAGTTTTGTTGGAAGGTTTAGGAAAGAGAAGATGTGGGGAGGTGGGTAGGCTGGTCAGTATTCTGAGGAGAAGACGTTGGTGGAGAAATACAGTTTCTTTGTTTCTTGACAAGTTGTTTCTAGACAAGTTGTCCTTGATGTCTGGAGTCTGGTTATCTTTTCTCAGGAATCGTGTTGCTTGTGTATACACGGAGCTGCAAATTCACACTGCTGTGTCTGATCAGTATTCAAGAATAGCCTTGGAAAACAATCTCAAAATCTTCATGAGTATTACTCAGAAGGGAGGTTATAATTTTATACGTTAGCATTTGTGGTGGAGGGGTATTAAGAAAGAAGCTAATTAAGAATTTTTCTACAGCTAGTAACACTATCACTTTAAAACAAATATTTGAGATTGTTGAACTAATCTTTCATACAGAATTAATAATGTAAAGAACATTTTCCTAAAACCATACTAAAGTTTTATATAAGTAACTTGACTGAATCAAGCATAGCTTACGTTACTAAATTTACACATGCTCCAACTTGACAGCAGTGGGTGGGGGTACTAAACAGCCTTATACTACCAGAACGTTTCCGATCTATAAATTATTGTTGTTAATTGCTGTCCAGTTTATTCTGACTTAACAGCAACTCCATGTGTTACAAAGTAGAACATTTCCATAGAATTTTTTTGGCTGTAATGTTGATGCAAATAGATGTCTAGGCCTTTTCTTCTGTGGTACCACTGGGTAGTTTCTAAAAATCAGTCTTTAGATTGAGTGCAAACCATTTAAGTAAGGCAATTAATTTTAGGAATAAGGTAGAAAATATTAAGTGTATTTTTATTTAATGTATTATTAAAGTATTACTAAAATGTCCCATAAATCAAAAGATGGAATTTGGAAACTTAATTATTAGAGTACATCAAAGTTTACAATATACGTTATCTCTCAAATATTATTTAAATTAAAAAGTTATCTCGTTACTCATTTTTCTATAAGTTGAAAGAAAAAATAACAAATGTTGATGAGAATATAGAAAAATAGGAACACGTGTTCCTTGTAGGTGGAAATACAAAAGGGTACATACATTGCTTGTAAGCAGTATGGTGCTTCCTCAAAAAATAAAAATAGAACTGTGATATGACCCAGCAACTCTGCTGCTAGGACTATACCAAAGAACTTGAAAGCAGGGACACGAATAGACATCTGTATATCAATATTCGTTGCAGTATTAGTCACCATAGCCGAAAGGTCAAAGCAACCTAAATGCCCGTCAATGAATTAATGGATAAACAGCATGTGGCACACACACGTGTTCAATGGAATTCTCAACCAGAAAGAGGAAGGAAGTCTTAACATGTGATACAACGTGAATGGAGCTTGAGATCATTATGCTGAGTTAAACAAGTCAATCACAAAAGAGTACAAATACTATAGAACCTCACTTACATAAAACAGCAACAAGAAGCAAATGTATGTAGAGATTCAAGTTTATTCTGTTCATCAGGTGAGAGTGGGAGGAGAAATACTGCTTATAAAGCACTGAATTTCAGTTTACAGTGATAGAAAAATGTTATTGATTCAGGAAATTGCTGTGTAGCTAACTATTGCAATTGCTGTCAGTAAGCTCTAGGCCAATAAAAGTTGAAGTATCATCCATTATATGACATCTGTATTTGCAACAACAACAACAAAAAGAGTTGCCATTGAGCCAATTCTGACTCACAGTGACCCTATAGAACAGAGTTAAACAGTGGAAGCACAATCTTATAGAATTTCCAAGGAGTGGATGACAGATTCGAATGGCTTGCTGTTAACCACTGTACCATCAGGTCTCTGCACAACAATAACACATATACAAAAAAAGAAGAGCAATTATTGGAACTGTATCTTAGTTATCTAGTGCTGTTATAACATAAATACCAAAAGTGGCTGGCATCAGCAAATAGAAATTCATTCTCTCATAATTTAGAAAGCTAGAAATCCAAATTTAGGGTATCCCTTTCAGGAGAAGTTTTTGTTTCTCTGTGGGCTCAAGAGGAAAGCCTTTGTCATTAAACTTCCCCTGGGCCAGGAGCTTCTCCGTCTAGAGACCCCATTTCTAAAATACATTCTGTGTTCCTGGTACTGCTTAGTCAGTGATGCATGAGGTCCCCATATGCCTCTGCTTGTTTTTCTTATATCTCAAAAGTAATTAGTTAAAAATATAACCTAACCTTCTAGTTGAGTCCTGCCTTATTAATATAACTGCCTCTATTTCTGCTTCATTAACATCATAGAGACAGGATTTACAATTCGTCCAAAATTCACAACAGACAACAAAATGGCGAATGATGACAATGCTGGGAATCACTGTCTAGCTAAACTGACACATTTTGGGGGGACACTATTCAGTTCACAGCAGGCTATTTATGTACACTCAGATACTTCATGGAATTTGGTTTCTTGGTTTGGAAGTTTAAGTTCATAGGAAATTCCAGTTATTTGACAGACTATCTTGTTTAGTGTTTCTGTTTTGCCTCTTAGTTTGTTGTATAGTGCCTAGAGTTTTCAAAGTGTACATATGGCCATTCTAGGTACCATAATTGGTCTACACTTATCTGGAAAAGCAAAAGAAGAAAGAAAGTCAGCAACAGAAAGGGAGAATGAAATGTGTGGTTAATTGCCTCCTTAAATATCTATTTCCTTTGTCATGAGACCAGAAGAACCAGGTGCCTGGCTACTGAATATTTTGATCAAGGATTCTTAAAAAGAAGTCTGGTCAACAGGACTAAAATGCATGGATTCCATATTTTCTAGCTCTCTAGAGTCTGGATGAACTCCCTAAACTGTTGTCCTGGAATAAATATTCCTTGAAGTCTTAAAGTAAAACAATATTTTGCTTAACTAATACAGAATGTCTGCATTAAGCATGGCACTCTTTTAATCAATATGGGATAAAATTGACAGCAACAACTCAAAGATTATATAGGAAACCTGGGGGTAGTGAGATTTTGTTAATGGGGCATGGACAATTCAGTAAAGGAGAGTAAGAATGGTTATACATCTTGAAGAATGTAATCAGTGCCACTGAATTGTACATGTAGAAACTACTGAACTGGTTTATATTCTACTGTGCCAAGAGTCAGATCTGACTTGAAGGCACTTGGCTTGAGTGCATATTCTCAACAACACAAAATATAAAGTATATTATATTTAATAAAGCAAAACATATGATATGATGGTGAAAAAACATTTTGGATAACTTAATTTTAAAGAAAAATATATATTTAAAGTATTAAACAATGAATGATGTATAATATATACATTATCAAATACATATTTATTAAATAATTATATGTATATCTCTGAAGGCAGAATAAAAGTATATACAGAAATAATATTAAATACTACATGTATGCATTTGGCAAACCCTGGTGGCTTAGTACTTAAGTGCTATGGATACTAACCAAAAGTTTGTCAGTTTAAATCCACCAAGTGCTCCTTGGAAATCATACAGGGCAGTTCTATTCCATCTTGTAGGGTCACTATGAGTCAGAACTGACTCTATGACAATTTTTTTTTTTTTTGGTTCTGTGTATTTAGGTATATATATACAAAGATGTACAATGCATACTAATTTAACATAAGCCTTCTGTATCTACAGGGTCAACTCAATGGCAATCTTTGTTTTAATCAACTGCTTTTCCCCCAATGACTTCTATACATCCACTCAAACACTCTCTTTTTTTTTCTATCTCTCAATCACCCTCACTGTCTCTCTCTTTCACACACACACACACACACACGCACACACACACTCTCTTTCTCTCTCACACACACAAACACACACACATAGTATATAATCCACATGGTCTCTGTCTTGGACTTCTTCAGTAATCACTTATCAGCCCACTTACATTCACTGTTGACCTAGTGACTATAAAATTTAACATCTAGTCCATGACTCTCTTAAGACTGAGAATGCTACTAATAATTACAGGAGGCATAAATAAGTAATGTCAGTAGAAATCAGGTTTTTATCACCACTCTAACTCTTACAATTCGATAGTTAATCTGCACCTGGCAGCCGGAGTGACTTTTCCAATCATGTAAATGAGATCATATAATTACGCTGTACAAAATTTTTCCCAAATATCTCATGATAGTTAAACAAAACCCCAAGCAACTGTGATACAGAAGTTCTGAAATGATGCAGCCCAACTCTTCCTCCCTGATGATCAGCTACCTTAAGTACACCTTTCTCTCAAGCTCTCTTGAATATTTTAGTATGAATCAAGGTAGGTAGATGTGAAAGAGACACTAGAGCTAAGCCTCGAAATGTTGTCAAGAATGAAATAATGAAGAGTCATATGTCACAAAAGTTTGGATTTATTCCAGAGGCAATAAAAATCATAGAAAAACTGTAATGGTGTCATTATTGAGAATGGGTTAATTGATGTAGTGAAAATATTAAATTCATATTGCCAATATTGTTAGGCAAGCAACACAAACTTTAAATATTTGTTTGTCAACCACACTTTCCCTCCATGAGGTATTTCAGTAAACACTACAGGCCTATATATATATATTTTTTTTTACATGTTGCTTTACGTATACTAAAAAATGTGACATACCATACTTAATGAAAATAGATAGCAGGGGGGATGAAGTTGGCAAATGGCATAGAAGTTGTGTAAAAGCAGCAGGGCAAGGGCGAATACTTCAGACAGACATCAACACAGAGAAGAGTGGCTTGTTCCTTGCCTCACTGGGACACTGAAGGAGAGCATTTGAAGGGGTATCCATTAAGGGAAAACATAGTGAGCCATCCCCATCTTTGCCATAAGAAAGTCAAGCCCCACTGCTTACATCAGAATCTGTGACAAACTAAAACATTCCCCCTGGTGCATGCATATTGAATTCCAAAGATCAAGCATCTAGATCAGTATTGAAAAAAAAAAAATCTAAGGAGTATCTTCTATGATTCTCAAGAGAAAATTCCAAGTCTACTGTCAATTGTGCTGATTCTGATTCATAATGACCTTATAGGGATGAGTGGAGCTGACCCATGGGGTTCCTAGCACTAGGAGTTTCTGTAGAGGTGGAATGTTGCATCTTTCTCCTGTTGAGCAGCTGATAGATGCTGATTCTGACCTTTTGGTTGACAATCACGCACTTGGCTACTGTAACAGCAAAGTCTCAGGATACAAGATGAAACTTCTCTCATAAAAACTACAACACAAAATTTAAAGTTTAAAACAGATATCAAAGTGGCCCAAGGTCAAGAAAAAAATAGTAAAACACGCAAAATCACAAGAGAAAAAAGACCCATCAAAAGGAAAACATGAAGAAGAAAAAATTTCTTCAATAATGAAGACCAAACTAATGAAAAGCATGGACAAATTTTAGATTTCGGTGGTAAATATGTTAAAAAAAAAAAAGGACACAGAAAATATACTAGGAGTGACAGGAAACAAATAAAGGAACAAAATGAAAGACTCAGCAAGTAAATTGAAAACACACACACACCAAAAAAAGAAAAAAGAGACAGAGAGAGAGAATCACTGGAACTGAGTAATGGTAAAGCAATATAATTAGAAAAGGCAGGAGAAACAACTCAGCAATAAGGGTGAATGGAAAGAAGTCAGAATAAATGAAATAGAAGACAAAATAACTGAATTCATGAAGTCTCACAGAATCTCTAGCAGCACAATTGTTGAGTGCTCAGCTACTCAGGTCTTGAGACAAAAAAAGAGCAAAGAAAGTCAAACAAACCCAAAAGGCAATATGGCATATAATTAGGAAATCTAACATTAAAATTATTGGAATCTCTAAGCACTACCACAACAAAAAAGGAAAAGAAGCAAATACTCAACAGATAATTAGAAAGAGTGTCCCAGAAAGGAATGCAGAACCAAGCCTTCAAATACAGGAAGCTACATGGACCCCAATGAGAAGAGACACAAAAGGATTAACTCTGCCATATTCTAATAAAAATTATTGTAAGCCAAACACAAGAGGATAAATCTGAAAGCAGCAAAAGAAAAATGCAATATAACATACCAATGAACTTTCATTTGAATCAATGTAGATTTCTCCCCAAATTCTGTAGAGGACAAAGGAAAATGTAGCAACATATATAAAATACCAAACAAACACAATTGCCAATCAAGAGTTTTTTACACAGCCAAGTTCTTGTTCAAAAACAAAAGGAAAATCAAGACATTCACAAACAGAAGCATCGAGAATTTGCTACTAGTCAACCACCTTTGCAAGTCTTACTCAAGAGAGTACTTCAAATAGAAAGTCAAGAACATTAGAAAAACTCTTATATCTATGCATGGGAAAAATAAATAAAAAGTAAGAGGGAGAGAAATCTTCAAAAACTATAATAGCACAGGCAAAAAAGAAGTGCCAAGTATATGACATTTTTACAGAACAAGCTCAATAATAAAATTCTGTGAACAATATGCCAAGTTTATAAGAAATAAGTTTAAAGTAAAATTACTGAATACACATGATATATTGGTGCTGTTAAAGATACATATACTGAAAAAGAAAAGGAGAAGCATACCAGGAACAGGTTTATCATGTTATGGTTCTATATTTACTGTTGTTCATTTGGTGAACGGTGTTGCAATTGTAAGTTGTGTAATGTAACATGTATTGTAACCACTAAGAAATCACCAAGAAAAAAATTAGAAGATAAGAAGAAATAAAGCAAAAAGCCATATCACAACAAAGCAGCCAGATGTAAACAAGAAGAATCCAAATTAAAAGAAAAAAGATATAAGACACTGAAAAGTCAAATAGTAAAATGTAAGAGATAAGAGGTAGACATTGCTCTCAGTAGTAATCTTTAATGTAACTGATCTAAATGCTGCATACAAATATCAAAAAAAAGTAGAATGAATTTAAAAAGAAAAATATACAAAAGCACCATCCATCTTTTGCTATCTACAAGAATCACACCTTAGATATATAGACATAAACAGGACTGAACACTAAAGAAAGGAGAAAAATATTCCATGCACCCAGTAAGCAAATAAGGAGTGGCTGGACTGATATTAGATAATTTAGATTTTAACCCAAAGTGTATTACAAGAGAGAAATAAAAACACTGTGTAATAATAAAATATCAATCCACTGAAAAAGACATAACAACTATAAATATAGATGCACCTAACAGCAATGCATCAAAATACGTTAAATTTGGAATACTATAAAAGGAGATATCAACAACTCTACAATAATAGAAGGAGACTTTAACACTCCACGTTCAATTATAAATAGAACATCTAAAAAGAGTATCACTAAAGACACTGAGCACTTATGTAACACATTAAGCCAGATGAATCTAATAAACACATACAGAGCATTCCATCCAGTGTCAGAAAAATATCCATCTTCTCCAGCACACATGGATCATTTTCCAGAATAAACCACATGCAGTGACATAAAACAAGTCTCAATAAATTTAAAAAGACTGGAATTAAAAAAACCATTTCTAACTATAACAGTATGAAGCTAGAAATCAACATCAAGAAAAGTAAGGGAAAGTAAATGAACACGTGAAAGATATATTCCACACTGTTAAATCACTACTAGGTCATAGAACAAATAAAAAGTGAAATTTAAGAATAGCTAGATTCAAACAAAAGTGAAAACACAAAATATCAAATCTTTGGAGAAAAGCAGTACCCAGAGTGAAATTCCTAGCAATAAATGCCTGTAGGAAAAAGAAAAAAGATCCAAAATTACTAATCTAACTGACAACTTGAACAAATAGAAAAGAGCAAAAAAGCTGAAAGCTAACACAAAAAAGAAAAAAGAAACAATAAAGATCAGGGCAAAATTAAACTACATAGGAAAACAATAGAAACAATCATCAAACCCAGAAGCTGGGGGGCAGAGTCAAGATGGCAGACTAAACACATGTCTCCCTAAATCCCTATGGAAACCAAGAACTGAACTGATAATTAAATGGAGACTTCTGGACACCTAGGGAGTCCTGGAACATGGCTTAGGGCTGTTAATTTAGACTTCATACCACTGAGTGGAAAGCTCCCTCTCTTTGGCTGAACCCTGCTCTTGGTGAGCACTGGCTTTCACGGACCGAGGGTATCTCGCCTTTTTAACTTTTTTTTCTCTGTCTTGGCTGGTGGGCAGAGCTGGGGCTTGACTGGTGGCTGGTCTCAGACACACTGCTGGTGGAATTGGCAGGCAAGATTGCTATTTTGAGAGCCCGGCTTTGGACTCTGTGCATCTCAGTGCCTTTGGGCTCTCTTTCCACCTCAGCCGTTGACTGGCCTGTGCCAGGGTAGGCAGGCAGCTTGTTTGGGATGCCATCTTGTTCCACTGGGAGGTGGAGATACCCATAAAGAGGTGTCAGCAGAAACTAATTCCCAGGCTGGGAGGCAGCACCTGCTGGAGGAGAGTGCTTTTCTGGCAGTAAAGCAGTATTCTACAAGTGTTACCTACGGCTAGGGCTCAACAGCAGAGGCCAGCAGGGCAGTAGACTTTCTGTATTTTGAACTAATTTATAACATCTGGGGCTGGATATAGAGGTACTTACTTTGCCAGCTGGGAATAGAGACCTGTACACCAAAAACATGACTGACTTTGGAAATTGTCAGATACCTTTTACTTTTCATTTTAAGGTGGCCTAGAGACACAAGTGTGGTCCATCCTCACAACATCTCTCCCAGCCTCTATTGACTCACATGATGGCCCCAAAGCAACAAACTCTGGATAAAAGCATAACCAACAGATCACCCATGGCTTCAGAAGGCCCCCCAAAGAAACAACCAACGAACTTCCCAGATGAAGAAGCCTTACTGAAACTGTTGGAAGGTGACTACGAAAGGATTATATAGAGACCCGTCCTAGACCTTATACAAAAGGCAGCAGAGCAAAATGAAAAATTAAGCAGGATGTTCAATCTGGTGGAAGACCAGTTCTCTGAAATCCATCAGACCAAGAACAAAATCAAAGACATAGAAATTTCAATTCAAATCCAAGAAGACAGAATGGAACAAATGGAAAAGAGACTTTCTGACGTGGAAGATGGAGCTACTGACTCAAGCATCTATGAAGAGAAATCAGAAAAAAAAAAAAGAAACAAGACAAATGGAGAAGAATTAAGAAGCATGTGGGACTCTATTAAGAGGAACAACCAACAAGTAATTGGAGTTCCTGTACAGGGTGAGACACCTGAGAACACACAGAGGATTGTTGCTGAGTTGCTGACAGAAAACTTCCTAGAAATTACAAAAGGAGAGAATATAGATATTCAAGATGCATATCAAACACCACTCAATACAGATCTCAAAAGGAAGACTCCAAGATGTATTATAATCAAGCTTAACAAAATGAAACATAAGCAGAAACTCTTAAAGGCAGTGAGACTCAAAGCAAAGCTAACATTCAGAGGGAAACTCTACAGGCTTTCCTTAGACTTCTCAGCAAAAAACAATGCTGGTACAGAGACAGTGGTATGACACAGTTAAAGCCTTGAAGGAAAAGAACTTACAACCGAGAATTATTTATCCTGCAAGTATATCTTTCAAATATGAAAATGAAATTAAGACATTTGCAAATAAACAGAAACTCAGAGACTGTAGAAAACAAACCAAAGCTATAAGAAATACTGAAAGAAACTCTTGGCTTAGAATAACAAAACCACTAGCTTTATATTTTAGAATATAAGTACAGCACTCACCCAGAAACCTCAGTTAGAGAAGGCTCCAAAGTCAATCAAAGCTATAATACTGAAAGAAATGATCCAGTGATCATATCATGAAAACTACTACATAATCATTCTAAAAAGAAGGATGTACTGCAGTCATTATAGTCCTTCCAGATGGAGAGGAAGTTAATGAGACTGGTAGTAATTAAAATTGGGTTTATACATAGTTTACTAAGGGGGATTATGGTACAGCCATAAAATGCAAGAAACATGCAACATATCAAATCAAGAAATGTAACATAGGAGTCTCAACAACCACAAAACTAACTCTGAAAAAGGTGAAAAATCAACTCACAAAGAAGAATGTCCCAGAGCAGATTAATAAGAACAATAGAGAAAACATCAACACAAAAATAAACATATCACAATGGCAGCACTGAACACATATCTATCAATAATTACATTAAATGTGAATGGACTGAACACTCCAGTAAAGAGACATTGAGCAACAGGTTGGATCAAAAGACATGACCCATCCATATATTCTCCACAAGAAATTCACTTTAGACTTAAAGATAGGAACAAACTGAAAATTAAAGGATGAAAAAATATATATCAAGCCAATGGTGAACAAAGAAGAGCAGGTGTGGTAATTCTAATCTCAGATAAAATCAATTTTAATGTAAAACCTACCATTGTGGACAAGGACAGACACTATTTCCGAAAGTTTAAATACACAGGCAGGACTTAGTAATATTAAATATTTATGCACCTAATATTAGAGCACCTAAACGCATCAAAGAAACACTGACTACGCTCCAAAATGAGATAGATCACTCCACAATAACAGTGGGAGACTTCAACATTCCACTCTCAATATTGGACAGATCATCTAGAGAAAAGCTCAGTACAGACACAGAAGACCTTATTGCTGCAATTAACCATGTAGACCTTATCAACGTATACAGAACTTTCTATCCATCAGCAGATGACTACACCTTCTTCTCCAGTGCACATGGAACATTCTCCAGAATACATAATGTGTTAGAACATAAAGCAATTCTCAACAAAATCCGTACCAGTGAATTAATGCAAAGCATCTTCTCAGATCAGAAAGCCATAAAAGTTGAAGTCACTAGCAGAAAAAGAATAGAGAGTGGAACTCATGAAAACTGAACAATATCATGCTCAAAAAACCATGGGTTATAGAAGAAATCAAGGATGAAATAAATTTATGGATTCCAATAAGAATGAAAACACTTCCCACCAGAACCTATGCGATGCAGCCAAGGAAGTGCTCAGAGGTGAGTTTACCTCCATAAATGCACACATCTGAAAGGAAGAAAGAAACCAAATGGAAGCACTAACCCTATAGCTTGAACATGTACAGAGAGAACAATAGAGGAACCCCTCACATCACAAGAAAACTGATCCTAAAGATTACAGCAGAACTAAATGAATTAGAGAATAGAAGAAAATTGAAAAAACTGAAAAAACGAAAAGCTGGTTTTTTGAAAAGATCAACAAAATTGAAAATCATTGTCCAAACTTGTCAAGGAAAAATAGGAAAGGAAACAAATAACCTAAATAAGAAAAGAGAGGGTAGTTGTCATAACAGATCCAACCGAAGTTGAAAATATCATAGTAGAATACTATGGAAGACTGTACTCTAACAAATTCGAAAACCTGGAGAAAATGCACAAATTCCTTGATTCACATCACCTACACAAATTATCACAAGGTCAAGCAGAGCAACTTAATAAATCCATCACAAAGGAAGAGATTGAAAAAGTCATCCAAAACTGCGAATGAAAAAAAACCTGGGCCCAGATGGCTTTACCAAAGAATTCGACCAAGCTTTTAGAGAAGAGTTATCTCCAATACTACTGAGATTATTTCACAGTATAGAAAAGGATGGAATACTCCCAAATTAACTCTATGAATTCAACATAACTGTAATATCAAAGCCAGGGATAAATCCAACCAAAAAGGAGAACTACAGACCAATATCACTCATGAATCTAGATGCAAAAATCTTCAAGAGAATTCTTGTCAATAGACTACACCAACATATCAAAAAATAATCCATCATGACCAAGTTAGGTTCATACCAGGGATGCAAGGCTGGTTCAGCATCAGAAAATCAATTCATGTGATTAATCACATTGATAACACAAAAGATGGGAATCATCTGATTTTGTCTATTGATGCAAAAAGTCGTTTGACAAAGTCCAACAGCCATTCAAGCTAAAAACTCTCAGCAAGATAGGAATTGATGACAAATTCCTCAATGAAATAAGTGTCATTTGTACAAAGTCAACTGCCTACACCATCCTGAATGGAGAGAGACTGAAACAGTTTCCCTTCAGAATGGGAACTAGACAAGGATTCCCACTCTCACCTCTCTTATTCAACACGGTAGTAGAAGTGCTAGCCAGAGCAATTAGACAAGACCAAGAAATAAAGGGCATCTGCATCAGCAAAGAAGAAGTAAAAATCTCCCTATCTGCAGATGATATGGTTGTACATGTAGAGAATTCTAAAGAATTCCTAAGTAAACTACTCAAACTGATAGAACGGTTCAGCAAAGTCTCAGGATATAAGATGAACATAAGTAAATCAATAGAATTCCTTTATACTAACAGTGAGATATTGTAGAAGAAATCACCAAATCAACACCATTTACTATAGCCCCTAAGAAGATAAAGTACTTAGAAATAAATCTAAACAGGGAAATAAGAGACCATTACAAAAATAACTACAAGTTCTTGCTACAAGAAACTAAGAGAGACTTATGTAAATAGAGAAACTTATTCTGCTCACGGATAAGAAGACTTAACATTGTGAAAATGTCTATTTTACCCAAAGCAATTTATCTGTATAATGCAATCCCAATACAAATTCCAGTTATACTTTTTAAAGAGATAGAGAAACAAATCACCAACTTTGTTTGGAAAGGGAAGACGCCCAGGATAAGTAAAGCACTACTGAAGAAGAATAAAATGGGAGGCCTCTCACTATGTGACTTTAGAACCTATTACACCTCCACAGTACTCAAAACAGAATGGTGCTGGTACAGAAATGGACAAATAGATCAATGGAACAGAACTGAGACACCAGAGATGACACCTTCTTCCTATGAACAATTGATATTCCACAAAGGACTTAAGATGTTAAGCTGGGGTAAAAGCAATCTCTTCAACAAATGGTGCTGGTAAAATTGGATGTCCATCTGCAATAAATTGAAACAAGACCCATATCTTTCACCTTATACAAAAACCAACTCAAACTGGATAAAAGACCTAAATATCAAATCTAAACTGATAAAGCTCATCCAAGAAAAAGTAGGAGCAACAATGGAAATGTTAATACACAGTGTAGACAGACTTCAAAATCTGTCAAAGAAACCACAAACAACAGAAGCGAAAATAGATAAATGGGAACTACCAGGAATCAAACACTTTTGCTCATCTAAAGACTTTATTAATAGAATCCAAAAGGCACCTACAGAATTTGAAAAAATATTTGGCAAGTCTATGTGAGACTGACGCCTGGTCTCCATAATTTATAAGGTACTACAAAATATCAATAAGAAAAAGATAAATCATCCCATTAAGTGATGGGCAAAGGAGATGGACAGACATTTCTCTAAAGAGGAGATCCAGGCAGCCAAAAAATACACGCAAATATGCTCACGATCATTAGCTATTAAAGAAATTTAAATCAAAACTACAACAAGATATCATCTCATCCCAACAAGGTTAGCCATGATCCAAGAAATGCAAAACAACAAATGCTGGAGAGGCTGTGGAGAAAATGGAACTCTCCTACACTGTTGGTGGGACTGCAAAACAGTGCAACCTCTTTGGAAAGCAATCTGGGCCTTCCTTAAACTGCTGGAAATAGATATACCATTTGACCCAGTAATTCCACTGCTTGGAATATATCCTACACAATATATCCTAGGCCATTCACACCAGTTGATTCATGCACGTGAACGTTTATCACAGCACAGTCCGCAATAGCAAAAAGGTGAAATCAACCCTGATTCCCAACAACAGAGGAATGGATAGGTAAACTATGGTATATATACTCAGAGGAACACTATGCAATGATAAAGACTAAAGATGACTTTAGGAAACATCTCATAACCTGGTTTCAATTGGAGGATGTTATGCTCAGTGAAAGTAGTCAGTGACAAAAAGACAAATATTATATGAGACTCCTACTATAAGAAATTAAAAACAGACACATACATAGAAGAAAAGCCTCTTTGATGGCTGCAAGGTTGGGGAGGGATGGAGGAGGAAGGGGGAAGGTTTTAGATTAGACAGTTGACAGAAATTTGGTTGGATGAAATCTGTGACAGCACACATTAGGATGAAGATCAACATTAAGTGGACTTCAACATAATATGATTACTCCTCCCAATATTGCAAGAACAGAGTAGCTGTGATGGGGGGCTGGGGACTATGCTCTCAGGGGAAATGGAGGCCAATTGGCATAACTAGCATTTTGCTGAGAGAGCCTTCTGCACCCCACATTGGTGAGTGGTGTCTGGGGTCTTAAAAGCTGTCAAGCTGCCATCTGAGGGTACAGCAAATTGGCTCAACCCAGCAGAAACGTATCATCACTAAGGACTAAAATGACATGGGGGAAAGAGAACCCAGAAGACAGAGAAACCCACGTGAGTGGGTGACTATATTGACTTGTGATCGGAAGAACCAGATGGTGCCCAGCCACCATCAGTGATAGCCATGATGGAGCTCACTAAGTTGAGTCTCACTGGCAACACAAGAATAAAAAGGGGTGCACCTTGAGTTCTCCACTAAAAGACTGCAACTGATGGTTCAGGGGCCTCAGAGTTCCCCTGGGAGCATGGCCCCTGGCCCTGATGCTGTCCCTGCCCATGAATCATAATGGAGGTCAACTCTTCAGACAGGAATAGATTCGACTTGGGAATACAGAGCAACCATATGAAGTATGTACTTCATGGTTCTATGCATCTATAGGATGTCATCCTGCTGACCTCTTACTTGACGTAGGGGAGTGTCATGGATTGAATTGTGTCCCTCCAAAATGTGTGTAGCCATGTGGCTGGGACATGATTCCCAGTATGTTGTGACTGTCCTCCATTCTGTGGTTTCCCTAAACTGTATGTTAAAGGATTAGGGTGGGGCTGCAAATTCCTTTTTAGGATTACTTTCCTGCCCTTCGGTAAAGGGAGTTTCCCTGGAGTATGGTTTGCCCCACCCTTAATCCTTTCAGCCTGCAAGAAATAAAAGAAAAGATAAGCAAGCAGAGAAGGGGGAACCTCGTACCATCAAGCAAGCAGCACCGGGAGAAGAGCGCATCCTACAGACCTGAGGTTCCTGCACCAAGATGCTCCCTGGACAAAGACTGATGCAATACCAGACTTTCTTCCAGAGCTGATAAGGGGAAAGCCTTCCCCTGGAGCAGACACCCTGAATATGGACTTGCAGCCTACTGGACTGTGTAAGAATCAACCTTCCTTTGTTAAAGCCATCCACTCTGTGGCATTTCTGTTAGAGCAGCTCTAGCTGACTAAAACAGGGAGTGAGTGGAGAGGAGGGGACAGGAGATTGTTGGGAGGATAAGACATGTATGGAGCAGAGAGGAAGAGTGTGCTGTCACTGGGCAGTGAGAGCAGTGGAAGTTGCATATAGGTGGACAAATTTATATGGGAATGTACATTTTCATTCAATCGTAATTAGAAAAAGAAAAGATGAGAAAAAGGAAAAATAAAAAAGCAAACAAAAAATCCAGAAGCTGACTTTTTTAAATGATCAATAAAATAGGCAAACCATTGCCTAGACTGCTTTTTTTTAAAAAAAAAAAAAAGACAAGGCAAACAGCTCAATTAAGAAGTGAAACTAATGACATTACAACTGATCAAACAGAGATAAAGACTGTAACTGAGTACTTTGAAAAACCGTAGTTCTACAGATTTAAAATTCATATGAAGTAGGCAAATTGCAATACCTAGTGATGTTAATGCAAATACATATAATAAATTTAAATAGACCATTATAACAGAATAGAGTCTTGGTGGTATAGTGGCTAAAAACTTGGCTGCTAACCAAAAGGTTGGCAGTTCAAAGCTACCAGCTGTTCCTTGGAAATCCTATGGGTTAGCTCTCTTCTGTTCTATGGAGTAACTATGAGTCAGAATCTGTTCTACCGTGAGTGATATGTATGTGTGTACTACAAAAGAAGAGCTTGAAGAAGTCATCAAGACGCTACCAAAGAAGCAAAACTAAGAATCGGATAGCTACACCAAACATTCACGGAAAAGTTGACAACAATCCAAGTCAGTGTCTTCAAAAACATGGAAGAGGATGTGCACTACCAAACTGCTGCTGGGAAGCTAGCATAACTCTGACATCTATACCATACAAAAACATCACAGAAAAGGAAGAAAATTACAGACCATAATCCTTATAAACAGACACAAAAGTTTTCAACAAAATTGTAGCCCTTAGATTTCAGCAACATTTAAAAAAGTCATGCACCATGATCAAGAGGAATTCATATCAGTACTACAATAAAGATTCAACATTAGAAAATTGTAAATAAAACTAAGAGAAAGAACTACATGAGCATATCAATTGACACAGAAAAGACATTCAGTAAAATTCAATATACCAGCCTGATAAAAATTCTCAGAAAGTTAGGAATTGAGAGGAAACCTCTCAAAATAATTAAGAGCATACATGCAAAACCAAAAGCCAGCACTGTACTTAACAGAGGATGGCTGACAGCCTTTCCTTTGAGAACAGGAAGAAGACCTGTGTTCCCATTGCTACTACTCTTACTCAGCATAGTACTGGAAGTCCTAATCAGACCAATAAGACAAGAAAGAGAAATGAAAGGCATCTAAATAAAAGCTCTGGTGGTGTAGTGGTTATGTGCTATGGATGCTCACCAAAAGTCCAGCAATTCAAATATACCAAGTGCCCCTCGGAAACTCTATGGGGCAGTTGTACTCTGTCTTATATGGTTGGTATGAGTTGGAATCGACTTGACAGCAATGGGTTTGGTTTTCTAATTAAGATAAAAGAAGTAAAACTACTTCTATTTGCAGCTGACAAGACCTTATACATAGCAGGTGCTAAAAATTCCACAAGATAACTGCTGAAACTAATAGAAGAATTTAGCAGCATTACAGAGTATGAAATTAATACATAAAAACTCACTGATTTCCTACACACTAACAAAGTCTGCTCCTAAGTGGAAATCAGGAAAACAATAGCATTTACAGTAGCAAATCAGCAAAATATCTAGGGATTTAATATTGATGAGTTAAAAAATGAAATACATAAAATACTACAACCGACTAAAAGAGACCTACGATAGGAGACATTTCATTCTCATGGACTGTAAGTATAACACACTGAAAGTGTCAATTCTAACTAATGCAATCCATGAGTATAAGGCAATTCCAATAGAAATTCAAATCATAATCTTTACTAAAATGTAGAAGCTGATTTCCAACTTTGTGTGGAAAGAAAAGAAATCACAAACAGCCAAACTGAAGAAAAATAACAAAGCAGGAAAACTTACACTCCTCAGTTTCAAAACACTGTACAGCGATTATAATCAAGACAGCCTGATATTCATTTATTGATAGAGGCATAGACCAGTGGCATAGAACTGAGAATTCAGAATCAAGCCCAGTCAATTAGACAACTAATTTTTGACAAGGGCTCCAAGTCTGTTAATTGAGGCAGAAGCAGTTTCTCTAATAAACAGTGTTGGCGAAAGTGGATATCCACCTGCAGAAACATTAAGCAGGAACCACATCTCCTACAGAAACTAATTCAAAATGGATCAAACACCTAAATATTAAAAATAAAACCATAAAGTTCCTGGGAGAAAACTGTGGAACCTGATATTTGATCAAAATTGCATAACAAACATAACAACAAATGTACATAAATACTTATATGTCTCGAAAGATTTTATTAAAAGAGTAAATAAACAATCTATAGACTGGGAAAAATATCTTTGGAAATGACTTATCCGACAAGGGTCTGATCTCCAAAATCAATTAAAACAACTACGCACCTCCACAACGAAAGGACAAACAGTCTAGCTAATAAAATGGGCAAAGGATATGAACAGACTCTTCAGCAAACAGATCATCTAAGCAGCCAACAACACGTGGAAAAATGCTCTTGATCATTAGCAATTAAAAAACACACACAAAAAAACAAAAACTGTCACCCTTGAGTGTATTCCAATTCATGGCAACCATAAACGAGATGCAAATATAAACTACAATGAGATAAGGTGTTACCCCAGCTATTAAAAAATAATAATAACAAATGTTGGTGAACATGTGGGGAGATTGAAACACTTATGCGCTGCTGGCAGGACTGTAAAATGGTACAACCACCATGGAAAATGAGATACTGCTTTCTCAGAAATAGAACTACCCTGTGATTCAGTGATCTCATTCATAGGTAAATACTTTAGAAAAACAGCAACAAAATTTCTGTTAAGTTGATTTCAATTCATAGTGATCCTGTAAGAAAGAATAGAACTGCCCCATGTGGTTTCCAAGGAGTGGATGGTGGACCTGCCTAAGTTCTTAAGCACTGGGATACCAGAGTGACAGATACATACCCTAGAGAACTAAAACTAATGACATGAACAGACGTATGCATACCTATGTTCATTGCTACTTCTTTACAATAGAAAATAAATTGAAACTATTTAAGTGGCCATCAACAGATGAATCAACAAGCTGAGCATAGCATATATAAACAATGGATGGCTTTATAACCATAAGAACAATGTTGAGCCTGAAAAATATATTTTAACCTGGATGGACCTTGAGGGCATATTGCCAAGTGAAATAAGTCAAGCACATTCTGACAAATATGCTACACTGAGCTACTGCTACTACACTGAACAGGAACTACTGGTTCCTGTTTTAGAAAAGGAATGGGTCTACATGTGCCACATCCTCATCTACACTAAGACCAGAAGAACTACTATATTTTTGTGTAAATACCATGTGTCTTCTGTATTTCTTTGCTGGCTGTGCCCTTTCCCGCTCCTTCCCCCGCATCTGTGAAATACTATTACCTCTACTACCATGCCAATCCTCTCCACTTCTCACTGCAGTAGGTAAATGTAGAGAGACCAATCTCATTGGTATTTACCAGGGAGAAAAAGGGGGAAGAGAAAAGCAAGTTTCAGGCTGTAGAACCTTGTTACTTTTGCTGATGAGAAAGTGAAAATGTACAGAGCACAGCACAACCAAACTAAAAACCAGAGTTTGAGTACATACAGATGGTATATGCATATTGATATACAGGCAGGTAATGTTGAGTATGTAAGTAAGAACAGATAGTACTCTCAACACAAAACCAAACTGAATCGGTGGCTATTGAGTACATTCTGATTCATAGTGATGATATCTACAGTTATGTGCAAATACAAACGTGTAAGTGCAGGCACAGTTCTTCACTGAAGATGCAAATATAGATACTCTTCGGACATAACCAAACACCTGTTAAAACTTGTTTTTTTGAGTTTGAAAGCTTAGGACCATAGTCTCGTGGGAAGGGAGTCAATTGGCATAACATGAGTTCACAAAAATCGTGATCTGCATCTTAGAGCTGTGAGTCGTATTTGCAGACTTAAAAGCTTGTGAGTGGCCATGCAATACACAACTATGGAGCCTTGGTTTCACAGTGGTAAAAGTGTAGGCTGCTAGCTAAATGTTCAAATTCCACCATTCAGTCCTTGAAAACCCTATGAGGGCAGTTCTCCTCCATCCTATAGGTTCACTGTGAGTTGAAATCAACTGGACGTCAATGGATTTGGAACTGTGGTGGTGCAGGGGTTAAGAGTTTGGCTCCTGGCTAAAAGGTTGGCAGTCTGAATTCCTGTGTAGCAGCTCTACTCTGTCCTATAGGATTGCTATTAGCCACAATCAACTCAGTGGCAATGGATTTCTGGGACTCTACTTGCCAGGAACAAACCAGTATGAAGAGAAGCAAAACTCAGAGAGGAAACAAGTGTACATGTGCCACAGCCTCATCTATACTAAGGCCAGAAGAATGACTATATTTTTGTGTAAATAATATGTGTCTGTATTTCTTGGCTGTCTGGGCCCTCTCCCCCTCCTCCCCCCCATCAGTGAAGTACTGTTACCTGGACTACCACGCCAATCCTCTCCACTTCTCACTGCAAAAAAATTAGTGCAGCATGCTTATGATAATACATTCTGGGGAGAGGGTGCAGGCAATAAAACTGAAGAAGAGTCTCTTGAATAAAAGTATGGTAGACGGTACTTAGCTCCACCACTGACTTGTCTGCCTTAGATTGTGGTAGATGGCCCCAGAGTGAACTGGAGAAAAACATGGAGCTGAACTCCAGTTTTTATTGAATAATAATGGTAATAGAGGCTAGACAAACTGGAACAATACAGAACAAGAGAATCCTTGAGATTATCATAGTGAGATACATTTTAAACCTAGAATCAAGCCTACCCCTTAACATCACCTTTCAGTGAAATAGCAGAGTGGCTTACAAAATAAAAGATATTACCCAAAAGATCAGTCTTCTACTTAAAATTAATCAGTATGAGATCAAAAGGTCAACAATTACACAACAGTAAAGATGAGAAGGGAGCAGGAAACTAGAGTACTGAAAAAGGAACAACTAGAAGGTGGACAGTTATGTTAAATGCAATTAATCTCATTGAAAATTTGTGTGGAAACGGCCAAATGAAGATTTAACTTGCTGTATAAATTTTCATGAAAACCCAATGAATATTATTAAAAAATAAAAAGAAGAGTCTTATTCAATATTTAGAACTGATATTAAATGCACCAGTTCCTGGAAGTACAATTTCAAAGAATAAGACAAAAGAGCAGAAACTAAAGAAAAAATTTAATCCTTAAAATTAGGCTTTTTGATTTGCACTGACCTGGGTATAGGTTTTGGTGCTATTCTTACTGACTTAATGACTTTGAGAAAGTTTTATAAAATTTGGGTCACAGTGTGACATTTATCTAAGCAGATATAACAGTACTAAATTCACATGGTCATGATTAAGCCTGTAATTTATATCTTATCTCCATCCATTCTGGAATAAGTAATTGTCTTAGTTTTCCAGTGCTGCTATATGACAGGTAGATGGCTTTAACAAAGAGAAGTTAATTTCTTTCCTAGCTCAGTAGGCTACAAGTCTGAATGCAGGGCACTGGGACCAGGGGAAGCCTTTTCTCTCTGCTGAGTCTGGAGAAAGGTCTTTGTCTTCAGTCTCCTATTGTTAATGGGATCATCTCAGGCCAGGAATCTCAACTCCAAAAGAGGCATTCTGCTGCTGGTACAAGCTTCATTGGGAGTGTGAGGTTCATCATGTTTCTCCACTAGCTTCTCTCTTTTATATTCTAAAAAAAATAGTTTAAGGCACTATGTAATCTTGTAAACTTCAAGAGTATAACTGCTGCTAATCAATCTTTTAAATCATAGTGATAGAAGTTAAAACACAGGAAAATCTCATCAAATGACAGAATGGTAGAAAATCATACAATGCTGGAAATCACGACCCAGCCAAATTGGCACAGTACCATAATTAAATGCACAACAGCAACTATGCATTGAATGCATACACATAGGTTGTTTAGCATTGTGTGCTCAGTTGGTTCTTTTAGTCATCATTTCCAATATTGCTCTCCTATTGAACAAGACTCTACTAGGAGCAATTATTACTGTTGCGTTTTTATACAAGTATGATATTCTCTGTATACCTGAAAAACAGTTTGTTTCTGGCAAACTGCAAATGAAACACCTGCTTGCAAAATGCATATGGAAAGTCTGCAATGGCTTATATGCAGGCAGCATATTTTGTCTGGCAGTTTCTTTAGGTGTGATGAATTGGGAAAATGTGTGTCTTTTACAGAAACTCAATGACTTTCGGTAACATAAGTAGGCAGAAAAAAATGAAGGAACTGAAAATTTTAACACCTGTGTTTGACTAATTCCAGGCAAAGCAACACCCTGATATGTGTTTGTAGAGAAAAGGATTTGAGAGAAAATAAATGAAGAATTGTTGAAGCCCAAACAATTGGAAACAGTGTTGAATAATTAAAACATCTCTCAAGGACATGAAGTAATCTTAGACAACATCCTTTTTCAATGTTTTCTGTGAGAGCTTTTTAAGAGAAGCTCCAGAACTTTCAACAGATACCAGGTCGGACAATTAAGTTCATGAACTCATCCTAGAAAAAGTACTACATATCTCACTAGTGAACATCACTACGGTCACCTTTGAAGTATACCCACTGTGCACTGATGCCAGCGCTTAGTCCACCCTTCAAAGCACATTTTTAGGACGAGTTCACGTCCGCAATTGTCAGACCCGACAGCTCTGATGGCCATTCCAAAAAAAGAGTTTCAAAATTGTTTTGAAAAGTGGACTAAGCTCTGTCTAGTCTGTGGTCCCTAATTAAACACGTTGCTGTTTACATGTCAAGATTTCTAAGTATACATCCCTGTGGGAAGAAATGGGTCAGATGTGAAGAATTTGATTTCTGTATTTAATTTCTTTAAGGTATTGAAAAGTAGGTAAGATTCACAATTATCATACAGGATTCATGTATTTATGAGTTCATCAGGAATCATGAAGTGTCTTCATGAAACGTTGAATCAAACATATTTGGCAAAGTTGCTTATTAAGATGACTGTATGACAAGTTACTCTTCAAACCTCAATTCCTTTATCTATAAAGTAACTACTATACTTACCTCACTGTTTCCATGTATATGAGGACAAGTTTCCTTTCTCATGTATAAAAGAATATAAAACAATGTTCAAATAAGACAATAAGTGGCAGTCATTGGTTTAATGAATTAGAAAAAATACCTGGATAATATTAAACTTAAAAAAGTTAAATTTATTTAAGAATCATATAAAATATCTCAGACAATAGACTTAATAATAATGAACTCCATAGAGTCTATTGTCTTTCACTTTCAAGTATTTTATCTTTTAATCAACAAAAAAGACTTACTATGTACAAAATGCTGCAAAAGATGGAAAAATTGCATGAGCTATAAAATCTCATAAATGTTACATTCTTATTGAAATGATGAAGTTGCATTCATCAAACAACTAAAGAGAAAAGCAGTTTAACAAAATATACAAGTCTTTGAGATACAAACAACTATCACTGTAAGCCAGATTTTGATGGAATCAATGTGGTCCAGAGTCACCGGAGGGACAGGCTTATGAGGTTAAAAATGAAATATTTCTACTTATCACTGTCTTTTACTAGCTTCTATATTCATTTTGATATTTCTTATAAAAATATATTTGCCATAATATACATTTAAGAACAAAAATTAGGCTGAGCCTATATGGTGAGGTAGTTAGATACTTTCTGTGGTCCTGCTTACAACAAAGACCTGAATAAAACAAGTGAATTGACTATATATGACAATCTAGGAACCCTGAACATCAAAGACAAAATTGAGGAAGTGGGCAGAGCAACAGAGGGAGGGAGATAATTCAGAAGCAGTGAGGATTTGCCAGACCTGACCTAGCTGGCATGCTGGAGGCTGGACCAGCTGGCACACTGGAAGAAAGAGAGTAATGGACAGTTTGCACAAACCTCAGAAACCAGGGAGAAGTGGAACTGAAGCTGCAGAAGTCAAGTGCAAACATCTAAACTATCATTTGGGATTAAAAAAAAACTTTTCCTTCTCTGGAAAGTACCTCTCTCCCACTTACCTGTCTTCTCGCCATTCAGCTCTGGTCCAAGCCCAGCTTCAGTGAATGTTGTTTCCTCTGGGCTGGAATTGAAATCCATCATGTGCCCTACGCCATTCTCCTAGCTTTGGAGAAAGAACAAATTAACAGAATGGAAAAAACCATCTGCCAGCTCCAGTAAGTCTGAAGCCCAGGGCAAGCAGCCCTTTTGCCTAGGTACAGGAATAAAAGGTCCAGGGACTCTGAAGGCCTTTTACCTTTGCATAGACCTACATGGGCCCATTTCAAACGTAGGCCATCATTAGCATAGGCCAATGGGGTATGCACCTAAAGCCTATTTCCCACTGCAGCACCTAAGGAGATGCATGAAACACAGTCCACACTTACTCACATCAGGGGTCTGAGGAACCCTCCACTTAGCTGTCTGTGACACGGTTTCAAGAATAAGTTGTCCTCCTTGTCCTTATAGCCAACCTCATTGTTTGCCCAAGCCAGCTGTAAAACCCACTCACATACACAATCTAGAGAACAGAAATAACCTTTCACCCAGGTTCTCAGCGTCAGCCATCAGCCCCCTGTCATACTGGGAAGCCCCACACTACTTGATTTTAGAACCTTTTATACCACTAGAAATCTCTAGTGGTGCAGTGGTTAAGGGCTACAGCTATCTGAAGCTCAAATCCACTAGGCCATCATTAGAAACTCTGCAGGGCAATTGTACCTCTTCCTATAGGATTTTATATAAATCAGAATTGACTCAGTGGCAACCATTTTCTTTTTTTTATTTATACCACTGAGGCAGTCAGAACAGCCTGATACTTACCGGTACAATAACAGATACACTGACAAATGGAACAGAATTGAGAATCCAGACATAAATTCACCAAATTACAAAAAGCTGATATATGACAAAGACGATAGTCCATTAAACAGGGAAAATACAGTCTCTTTAACAAATGATGCTGGCATAGCTGGATATCTATCCACAAAAAAATGAAACTAGACCCATACCTCACATTACATAAAAAAAACTAACTCACAATGGGTCAAAGGCCAAATATAAAATCTAAAATGATAAAGATCATAGAAGAAAATATAGACACAAGTCTAGAAGCCCTAATACCTGACAGAAATAAAACAGAAACTGTAACTAACAATGTCTAAACACTAGAAGAGAAACTAGATAACTGGGAGCTCCTAAAAATCAAGCACGTATGTGCATCCAAAGACTGCACCAGAACGGTAAAAAGACAACCTATAGACTAGGAGTGAAGGAGGTGGAAGAGGTGGAGCTACAGTATACCTGAACAGAGTTGAATCTCTAAACTCTGTAAGATACTACAAAACTTCAACAAAAAGAGAAAAAGAACATTAACCACAATTTAAAAATGGGCAAAGGTTTTAAATAGGCCCTTCACCAAAAAAGACATTCAGTTGACTAACAGATACTTGAGGAAATGCTTGTGATCTTTAGTCATCAGAGATACGCAAATCAAAACTCCAGTAAGATACCATCTCACTTCAAAAAAGCTATCACAAATCTAAAAAAAAACACAAAATAGCAAGTGTCAGAGAGGTTGTAGAGTGACTGAAATGGTTATACATTGCTAGTAGGAACGTAAAATGTTAGAACCAGTTTGGAAGTCAATTTGATACTTTCTATAAAAAACTATGATTGAGAAATCACAGTACTTAGAATACATCCTAGAGAAATAAGAGCCATCACATAAAGAGATATATATATACCCATATTCATTGCAGCACTGTTCACAACAGCAAAAATATGGAAACAACGTAGGTGCCCATTAACAGATGAATGGATAAATAAATTATGATGTGTATATACATATATATGTGTATATATATACACAATTATATACATTATGTATATATACAGTTATATATTCTATATTATATAAAATATAATATGTATAAAATATAATATATAATATATATATACATATACAATTGAATAGTAAGCAATGATAAAGAACAAGAATGAACAAAGAAACATCTCACAATGTGGTTGGATCTGGAAGGCCTTATACTGAGAGATTAGTGAGTCACAAAAGGACAAATGTTGTATGAGATCAGTCGTATGAACTGAAGAACTGGTTGTGTGAACCAAAAAAAAAGGTTGAAACATAGAAAATAACATTATTTGAAGGTTACACAATTGGAGAAGGGGAAGATGAGAATTCAGTAACTAGACAGTAGACAAGAATTGTTTTAGGTAAAGAGAAGGACAACACACGCAGTATAGGGGAAGTCAGCACAACTGGAATAAACCAAAAGCTAAGAAGATTCCTGAACACAGCCAAACACTTCAGTAGACAGAGTAACAAAGATGGGGATTTGGGGACCATGGTTTCAAGACACGTGTAGATGAATTTTATTAAGAAAATGCCATGCAGCCCCCTTTGGTGAGTGCTGTCCGGGGTCTTCAAAGCTTGTCAGCAGCCCTCTAAGACGCGTCAGTTGGTCATAACCCCCTTGGAGCAAAGGACGAAGAACACCAGAGACACAGGGAAAATTTTAGCCCAAGGGACAAAATGACTACGTTAGCGAAAGACTCCATCAGTCTGAGACCAGCAGAACTAGACGATGTCCAGCTGCCACCAACCACTGCCCTGATGCTAAACACAACACAGAATACCTGATGGAGCAAGAAAAAACTGTGGTTCAGAACTCAAATTCAAGTGGAACAGCCAGACTTAATAGTCTATCTGAGACTAGAGGATTTCCAGAAGGCAGTGCCCAGGACTCTCTGTTAGTTAGAACTCAAAGCACTCCAGGAGCCCCCTCGTCAGGTCAAGATTAGACTCGACTACAGAACATAAAATAATACTTGGGAAGAGTTTGCTTCATAGTGCAAGTGGATACATGAGAGCAAACGAGCAGCTCTTCTCTACAGGAGATATGAGAAATCAGAAAGTGACAGGACCTGTTGGAGTGGGCATGGGAAAGATGGAGTGGAAAGGGGGAGTGTGCTGTCACGTTATAGGGATTGCAACTAGGGTCACAAAACAAAGTATTTACAAATATTTGACAAATTAACTTAGGCTGTAAACTTTCACCTAAAGAACAACAACAAAAGAGAACAAAAAATGATTATGTTGTAGACATTGTAATTTTACCTGGTGTTATGTGATTACTATCAGTTAAACACGGTGGTTGTACTAGGATGAACCAGTTTTGATAGTGTATTTCGTAACCCGGGAGGTAGTCAAGAATCTCAGTGGTTTGATTTGTTCCAACAAAAGGGTAATAACAGAAAAGTTTGTACCACTTCTCGGTTGGATTATTATTGACAATTTGGAAGGCAGAATTCTTCATTCTGAAGGACTGCTTTCCTACTTTAGGGCTTTAACATTCTTGGCCTGCACTCACTGAATGCCAGCAATGCATCCAGTCATTGTCACAATCCAGTCTACCCTTGTGTGGTCTCAAATATCTACATTGTTACCCAGTGATATAAGGAATCTATCCACGTGTGTTTTGAGGACAATATTAAGTGTATGTTGGTATTTTCAAATCCTACTGCTTTTATTGGGAATTATCTTTCAGATGTATTATTTCCACTCTGCTTATTAATCTATAATCTGCAGCCACACTTTTTTCTCCTTAGCATCCAAATGTTAAAAAAAAAAAAAAAAAAAAAAAAAAAAACCTTCCAATACCAAAAACCAGACCCAGTGCTACTGAGTTCATTCTAACACATAGTGACCCTATAGGACAGATAGAACTGCTCCATAAAGATTCCAAGGAGCATCTGGAGAATTTTAGCTGTCAACCTTTTGGTTAGCAGATGTAGCACTTAACCACTGTGCTACCAGGGCTAAGTGAGCTGAAATGGGCTGGTAATGGCCATTTTGAATCAGACAGTCACATGGTCCACTATGCCAAGAATGACAACTTGAAGAATAATGTTGCATTTAATGTCAAAAAGAACATTTTAAAATCTGTCCTGAAGTGCAATGTTGTCAGTGATAGATTAATATCCACACCGCTGCAAGGATGACCAGTCAATACAACCATGATTCAGATTTATCCACCAACTGCTTAGGTCAAAGGTGAGGAAAACTGAAGAATTTTTACTAGTTTCTGCACTCTGAAACTGGTCAAACATGCAATCAAGGTGCATGGACAATTACTAGTAACTGGAGTGAAGAAGTTGGAAACAAAGATGAAGGATGAGTAGTTAGGAAATATAGCCTTGGTGACAGAAATGATGTCAGAGTTTCTGTGACAGAATTTTACAGGACCAATAACATCTTCATTGAAAATACCATTTTTTCAACAACACATGCAGTGACTATACATGTGGACCTCACCAGATATGTATACAAGAGTCAAACTGGCTGTTTCTATAGCTAGAAATGATGGAAAAGCTCAATATTGTCAGTTAGAACAAGATCAGAGGACAAATACAGTACAGACTATCAACTGTTCATAAGAAAGTTCAAACTCAAACTGAAGAAAATTAGAGCAAGTGATCAACAGCCAAGGTACAAGTTTAGTACATCCTGTCTGGGTTTAGAGACCATCTCAAGAACAGATATGATGTGTTGAACACTAATGACATAAACTCAGACTAGCTGTGCAATGACATCAAGGATATTATACATGAAAAAAGCAAGATATCATGAAAAAGACAAGAAAAAAAGAGAAAACTATAATGTGTATCAAAAGACACTCTGAAACTTGCCTTGAAGCTCAAATAGCTAAAGGAAAAGGAGCAAATGATGAAGTAAAAAAAAAAAACTAAACAGAAATTTCAAAGCATGGCTCAGGAAGACAAAGTATGACAATGATGTGTACAGAGAGCCAGAGATGGAAAATCAAAACAGGAGACATGATCAGCATTTCTCAAGTGTAAAGAACTGAAGAAAAAATTCATGGTCAAGTTACAATAGTGAATGATTGCGTGGGTTAAATATTAAACAATGGAGGAAGCATAGAAAGAAGATGGAAGGAGCATGCAGAGTCACTATACCAGAAAGATATGCTTCAAGGGGTAGCACGTGATCAGGAACAGATGGTACTGAAGGGAGAAGTCCAAGGTGCACTGAGGTCACTGGTGAAAAACAAGGCTCCAGCAATTGACGGAATATCAACTGAGTCGTTTCCACAAATGGATGCAGTGCTGGAAGTGCTCATTAATCTATGCCAAGAAATCTGGAAAATGGTTGCTTGGCCAGCCAACAGGAAGAAATTCCTATTTATGCCTATTTCCAAGAAAGATGATTCAATTGAATGTGGAAATTATTGAACAAAATCAGTAATTTGAAAATCATGTAGAATTTTGCTGAAGATCATTCTGACAGGGAACTTCCATAAATTCAGGCCAGATTCAGAAGAGGATCTGGAACCAGGAATGTTATTGGTGCTGTCAGATGGATCTTGGCCTAAAGCAGATGATATCAGGAAAATATTTGCATTTATTTTATTGATTATGCAAAGGCATTTGACTATGTGGATCATAGCAAATTATGAATAATGTTGCAGAGAACAGGAATTCAGAACACTTGTGTTCATGAGTAATCTGTACGTGGATCAATAGGCAGCTATTCAATCAGAACAAAGGGAGACTACATGAAGCCAATCTATATATGCTGAGTAAATAACTAGAGAAGCTGAACCGCATGAAGAGGAGCATGGCATCAGGACGCCGGGAAGACAAATTAACAGCCTGCAATATGCAGACAACCAACCGTGATTGCTGAAAGTGAAGAGGACTTGAAATACTGGTGAAGATCAAATACCACAGCGTTTGGTATGGATTACACCTCAGCATAAAGAAAACACAAATCCTCTCAACTGGACCAAAAAGCAATATCATGATAAACAAAGACTGAAGTTTTCAAAGATTTCATTTTACTTGGATCTACAGTCCATGCATTGCACTGAGCAAATGTGCTACAAAAGATCTCTATAAAGTAAGATATAGCAAAGATGTCACTATGTGGACTAGAATGTGCCTAACCAAGGCCATGGTATTTTCAGTTCCATCATATGCATGGTAAAGCTGGACAGTAAGGAAGATAGAAAAACTGACACCTTGGAGAAAAATATTGAATATACAATGGACTGCCAAAAGATATACCTTGGAAAAGTACAGCTAGAGTGCTTTTTAGGAGCAAAGATGGCAAAGCTATGCCTTACATACACGTTGTCAAGAGAGATTAGTCCTTGGAAAACATGATGCTTGGTAATGTAGATGGTCAGCAGAAAAGAGAAAGACCCACAACCATCCAGACTGCTATAGTGACAACAACAGGTTCAGGCATCACAATGATTGTGGGCATGGAGAAAGACCAAACAGTGTTTTGTTCTGCTGTACATAGTGTCTCTGTGTGTTGGAATCAACTCAGTGGTACTTATCAACAACAAAAACCAGCAAGTATTGTTTTGCTTCTAAAATCTCCAGCAAATGATCACATTATTCATTGCATTCTCAGGAAACGCTCTTTGATCTTGCTTTCAGACAAAACATTCAGTCCAGTTTTGTATCACCTCTCAGAATTCGTTTTTACTACTTCATAAATTATCTAGGCTTATTTTTAAGCCTCTATGGCAGATATTCATGACTGATGTGACACTGACCACTGCATGTTCAGCTCCCACTTATTTCTGGTTTTTTAGATCACAAAAGCCTATCACTTTTCTTAGGTTCTTATCATCTGAAACAATATGTTTCTGTGTGATAGGAGAAAACTCTAGAGTTTAGTGTGCAATGACTGCTGGTAACTAAATATTTATTAGGTATTAGTAAAAGTGAGACAGATTACTATTACTACATGTAGCAAAGGTTACTATTATTACGCTTCTTAAGGAATGATTTTCCTTCACTATAGCTAAAATGAAAACCTTGGTGGTGTAGTGGTTAAGTGCTATAGCTGCTAACCAAAAGACTGCCAGTTTCAACCCACCAGTTGCTCCTTGGAAACTCTATGAAACAGTTCTACTCTGTCCTATAGGTTTGCTATGAGTCAGAATCAACTCAACAGCACTGTATTTGGTTTGGTTTTTGGTTATAGCTAAAATAGCATAGACTTCTTCTAGTTAGAAAGTAGAAGAATGTTAAAGATTTCTACCCCCACGGTAACAAAAAAAAATACATATTTAATAAATGTATACTTCTATGTCACCGTTGGAGAGCAGTAGATGACCTAGATTTCACGGCTTCTTTTTCAGAAATTCATGTTATACTCTATTTCAGGGGCAAGTACATTTTCTGAATATGGGCAGGCAGAAGAAACATCCTGCCACAGATGGAAAGACTGCACTGATGAAAAGAATCCAGTTGACTTTTTAATGGCAGGCTGGAATCTAGAAGAGTTCAAAAACTAAAAATAAATCACTTGAATTGACATTTTCATTCCTTTTCCTTTAAAAACAGAGCAAAACAAACAAAAAAATCCTTAGAAAGTGGTAACAGAGGGGAGGCTACAAATCACTAAGAGCTTACTGTTGGCAATGGATTCTTGGCTTTGCTATAGCTGAGTACAAAGTAGAAGCAAATTTTCAAAAATCAGGGACCCAAATCTCCCTCAGCTTAAAAACTAACAAATTTCAAAGATAAGTCCCTCAGTGGTGGCATACTTGGAAGTATGATATTGGACAATGAAGAGATGACCTCATTCTAGTTAAAGCTGTGGAATGCACCCAGCTTCATTCTGCTTCTCGTGGAATCAGAATCTATCATTCCCTCAGCCTGCCTGCCAGACAGAGGAAAGAATACCAACAATGCAAGAGCTGTGTTTTCAGTGTTCACTGTTCTTTTATACATAGTTTATTTTCAATTAGCTTCCCTGTGGTTCAAATTTTTAGGATAAAATAAAACACTAAGAATCAACATCAGGCTCTTACAAATTGTGGAGAAAATGGTAGTATTACATAATATTACCTGAAATCTTATGTCAGTAGGAACTCATGCTGTACTATCAGAAATATGGTTATGTTGATGTCAACAACACACCAGATCAAATGCAGAATTGAAAAAAATAAAATAAAATAAAACAGCCTCTACTTACCATCTCAGTTGCTGAAATCTTATATACTTAAGGTAAGTGCCTGAAATAAAAAGGTATACTGTAATTGTAATGTGAACAGGGTCAAAGATTCTGTTAATATCTCTTAACTTGTATTAAATTTAAAATTACATAAAGACTAACTTCTTATCCCTATCAGAATGAGAAAATATTTCAGGAGACTCTTTGAAGTTCTTAATTAATGTCCTATTTGTAAATTCCAGCTGACTAGGAAAGACAGCTTTAGGAAAAAAAATCAAACATCTCACGTCTTCATTATCATATTAAAAAAGAAACCCTTTGCCATCACGTTGGTTCTGACTCACAGCTGACCCTGTTTACGACAAAGTAGATCTGCCCATAAGGTTTCCAAGTAGTGCTGGGTGGATTGCAATTGTTGAACTTTCAGATATTAAAGGAACTCTGATGGTGTTCCATTAACATATAAACATGTCTAAATAATGCTTGATAACTGAGAAAAGGAATATTTAAGCTGATAAAAAATATTAATAGAGCCATGATTAATGTGATTTATATCATAAGTAATTCCTACTCCCCATAAAATGTTTCAGATCTTGTGGGTCATTGGAGTGTTTACAGGCTGTATATTCTGTATAAATTCCTGCAAGAAATACTTGCAGTAATTTTTTAATGCAAATTGTGAAAAGACACCTAGAAATATTTGGCAAGGAGATATTAATCAAAGTCAGAGCTGGGCTGTGAGTTATTCCTCCTTACCTGGGAATTCAGAGGCAATGACTGTCCTAGACCAGACCTGGCAAGTAGAATAGCATTTATGAATGGGAAAACACTGGAAAGTTCTTATCTTATAAATAAATATATTTTGAGAAAAACTTCCTTGTCTGTGTAGCTCGCTTTGCATAAGTAAACCCAGAATTTAAAGATTTATAGAGCATGACCAGCTGGTGAATGACAGTTAAGCAGATGGAGTATAAATACTAAACAGATTCATAGAAAGATGGCTTTATCTAACTGCAGTTTAAACACATGTGGTTAAATGTTCATGGTTCCAGCATTTCAGTGCAGAGAAAGATACAGTTAGAAAATTACCTCTGATAGTTTCAGACTTCTCCCCAAAGAAACACTATACTTGATGATTCTGTCTTGTCTGAATCTTTTGAATAGTGCCTAAATTTTGGTACTGGAGAAAAATTATGATTTTTCCCTGAGACTGTATTGACAAGTCAGTTATTTTTATGACAATGCAGCAAGGTTGGTTTAACATTAGAAAAATCATCAACGTAAATTATTCCATTAACAATAGAATAATAGAAAATAAATGCATAATTCTCTCAATAGATGCAGTAAAAGCTCATTGTAAAATTTAGTACATATCCATGATAAAAATATGTATATAGGAAAAATAAAGTAGGTGCTTCCTCAATTTAATGATGATTAAAAAATATATATATGGCATCATAGTTACCTGTAAAATACCATTTTCTTCTAAGATCAAGACATCTGCTCTCATTAACTCTATACAACATCATAATAGACATTGCACACAGCAAAATATAGTAAGTATAAACTAAGCATAAATATTATTAATGACAAGTAGAAAATCCAAAATATCTGTAGCACCATTATTATAACTTGTAAGTGAATTTCCCAATATCACAGGATCAAGATCAATATATAAGAGTAAATTTTATTTCCATATATTGGCAACTAATGATTGGAAAATAAACAAGAAAACATTATAATTTATAACAGTACAAAAGCATAAAATACTTAGATACAAATTTAACAGAAATTACCCAAGACCTCTAGTCTGACAATTGCAAAATATTGCTGACAGAAATTAAGAGAAAAAGCAAATAAAAGGAGAGATGTACATTATTTATGGATTGACTTTTAATATTTAAAAATGTCTTTTTCTTCCTAAATTAATCTATAGACTCAATGCAATCCCATTTATAGTTTTTGGAAAGTTATTGGAAACTTAGTCTAATTTAAAATTACACAGAAATGTAAAGGACGCAGAAAAGCCAATTAAATATTAGACTTTAAGACTTATTATAAAGTCACAGTAAGTAAGATTGTGTGGAACTGCTTGTAAAAAAGACAAATAGATTAATGGAACAGAATAGATAATTAGAAACAGACAAACATGTCTATGTCTAATGCAGGTTTCAAGGTTATAAAACTGAGAGCTGGACATTTCCAAACAGTACAATATGAAAAGGTAAGCAAGATAACCGTACGGTGGAGAAATCTGGCAAATGCTCATTGTGTCAACTAATTAAGATTAGCATCAACAAGGATAAATCCTGTTGATACTATGAGCTTTACGTGATGAAAATAGTAACTTACAACTGTGGTCTTCTTCCCCCAAACAACCTTAACCTAATTATGAGAAAAATATCAAATAATTTACAACTATTCCTCAAAATTGTTGGTATTATCTAAATGTCGGAAAGTCTGAGCTTTCGGTTTGCAGGTATAGCACTTAACCCACTATGCCCTCTTCCCCCCCCCCCCGTTTCCAGAGGCTCTACAGGATGCCTCATTTCTTTGACTTTTTCACTTTGTAGAGACTACATGGAAAGTCTCCTGTTACAGTGGTTAAGTGCTATGGCTGCTAACCAAAAGACTGGCAGCTCAAATTCACCAAATCCTTCTTTGGAAACTGTATGGGAGCAGTCTGACACTGTCCTTGAAATTAAAAACCAAACCCAGTGCTATTGAGTTGATTCCAACTCATAGCAAGAACTGACACAAAGACAATGAGTTTAGAGACTACTCAAATTTCTTAGTCTATGACCATGTCACTCTTTCCTAACTCAGTGACTCTTCCTTTCAGCTCTAACACTCTGCCTCCTTCTCATAAGGAAACTTGTGATTCCAGAACGTCAACGTGAATAATCCTGTGTAATCTACATGTTTTTGAGATCTCTCACTTATCATAGCTGCTGGGAAAGTCCTTTTTGTTGTGTAACATATTCAGAGACATAGAATGTAGACATCTTTAATAGGCCATTATTCTACTTACTTCACGTACATGGAATACATGAAAATATTAACACAGAAACATCTACAAGAAATAGCCTAAAGTAAAAAATTAATTGCTCTCTGTCTAGGTCAACTTGAGCTATAAGACGTTTAACAATGGTAATATTCAACACTTATTTTTCTACTCTGGCCCCTAGGGTCGCCATGAGTCGGATCCGACTCCCCGACAGTTGGTTGGCATTTCATGCACTAATCTAGGTTCCTATGCCATGTGACATCGGATGTCATTTATATCTATCTGTTGTTGTTTTGTGCTGTTTACTCAGTTCAGTACAACAGAATGAAATATTGCCTGGTCCTGTACTAGGCTCACAATCATGACTACTCTTGAGTTCATTGTTGCAGCAATGCGCAGTCCAACTCATTGAGGGTCTTCCTCTCTTTTACCGATCCTTTACTTTATCAAGGATGATATCCTTCCCCAGAGACTGGTGCCTCATGATAACTCGTTCAAAATATATGACATGACATCTTGCCATCCTGATTTCTAAAAAACATTCTGGCTGTACTTCTCCCAAGACAGATTTGTTCCTTCTTCTAGCAGTCCATGGTATATTCGATATTCTTCACAAACAGCCCAATACTGAGACATCAATTCTTCTTCAACCACCTTCATTCATTGTCCAGCTTCCATATGTGTATGAAATCGTTGAAAATATCATGACTTAATCAGGCACACCTTTATCCTCAAAGTGGTATGTTTGTTTTTCAGCATATTTTTTTCATTTGATATGACTGAGTGAAAATGTACATTCCCATATAAATTTACATGCCCACCTGTATGCAGCTTCCACTGCTCTCCCTGTCCAGTGACAGCTTTTAAATACATATTTTTAGCAACATACTTTACAGTGCAGTATGTAATTTGATTTCTTGACCACTGCTTCGACTGGCATTGATTGTGAATACAGCCATACCAAAGATCTCACTGTCATCAAGGCAATTCCAACTCATACTGACCCTACAGGACAGAGTAGAACTGCCCCACAGAGTTTCTAAGGAGTATCTGGTGAGCTTGAACTAGTGATCTTTGGATTAGCAGCCATAGCACTTAACTACCATGCCACCAGGATTAGAAAACCAAATTCTTGACAATTTCAATCTTTTTTTTTTTTTATTTGTGATGAGGTTGCATATTGGTCTGTGTATGAGGATGTTTTCTTCATGTGGAAGTATAATCCATACTGAAGACTATGAGCTTTGATCTTTATCAACAAGTACTTCAAGTTTCCTTCCCTTTCAACAAATAAGGTTGTGTTATCTGCATATCACAGGTTGTTAATGAGTCTTCCTCTAATTCTGATGCCACATTCTTCCTACATATAGTCCAGTCCAACTTCTGGATTTATTTGCTCAGTATATAGATTGAGTAAGTATGGTGAAAGGGCACAAGCCAGACACACTTCCTGACTGTAAACAATGCAGTATCATCTCATTCAGATAAACTTGCTGCTTCTTGGTCTATGTACAGGTTCAAAGTGAACAAAAGTAAGTGTTTTGAAATTCCCATTCTTCATAATGTTTGTCATAATTTTGTATGATTCACAAAGCTGAATATCTTTGTATCTCAATAAATTATAAGGGAACTTTCTGTCCTTCTCTGCTCTTAGCAAAGACTCATCAACATCATTGATGTGATCTGTCATTCCATGTTCTTTTCTGAACCTACTTGAATCTCTGACAGTTCCCTCTCCATGTACTACTATAACTGTTTTTAATTACCTTCAGCAAAATTTCACTTGCATGTGGTATTAATTATATTGTTTGGTAAGTTCCACAATCTGATGAATTGCCTTTCTTTGGAATGGGCACAAATACATATCTCTTCCAGGTGGCTGACTAGGGAGCTGTCTTCAAACTTCTTGGCATAGACAAGTGAGCACTTCCTCTGCAGCATCCGTTTGTTGAAACACCTTGACTGGCATTCCATCAAATTCTGAAGCCTTGTATTTTTGCCAGTGACTTCAGTACAACTTGGACCTCTTCCTTCAGTGTCAACAGTTCATGAAAATATCATGAAATATTTGAATGTTGGTCAATTCTTTTTGGTACAGTGACTGTGTGTTCCTTCCATCCTCTTTGAACCCTTCCTGTATCATTCAGTATTTTACCTATAGAATCCTTCAGTATTACTACTCAAGGGTTGTATTCTTTCAGCATGAGAAATGCCAAATATGTCTTCCCTTTTGATTTTCTAACTCTAGGTATATGCACATTTCATTGTAATACTTTGTCTTCCTGAACTGCTCTTTGAAATCTGTTTAGCTCTTTTATGCTATCATTTCTTCCATTCGCTTTAGCTGCTCTGTGCTCAAGATCAAATGTAAAAGTCTCTGTTGGCACTTATTTGCTTTTTTCTTTCTTTCCTGTTATTTTAAGGGCCTTTGGCTTTCTTCATTTATGATGTCTATGATGTCACCTCACAATTCATCTGGTCTTCATTCATTAAGATTCAGTAAATCTAGTCTATTCTTGAGATATTCTCTAAATTAAGGTGAGATATACTCACATCTGTACTTAAGCTATGCTGGACTTGTTTTAATATTTTCTAGTTTGAACTTGGGCATCATATGAGCAACTGACGATCTGTTCTGTTGTCGGACCATGGCCATGTTTTGATGGCAATGTTAAACTTCCAAACTATCTCTTTCCATAGATCTAGTCATTCTGATTCCTGTATATTCCATCTGGTGAGGTATACGTGTATAATTGCTGTTTATGTTGTTGAAAATAACAATATTTTCGATGTACAAATCATTGGTTTTGCAAAATGTTGCCCTTCAATTTCCTGAGCAGTTTTTAACACATATTTTCCAACTACTGATCCTTTGTTTCCAACTTTTCAATTCCAATCATCCATAATGATCAATGTATTTCCATTGCAAATTTGGTCAGTTTCAGACTATATCAGTTTGTAGAAGTCTTTAATTTTTTTCTTTGGCATTATTATTTGGTGTGTAAATTTAAATACTAATAATATTAACATGTAGGCATATGTCATTAGTTGTTGTTAGGTAACATTGAGTCAGTTCTGACTCACAACGACCCTGTGAATAACAGAAAAAACATTGACAGGTCTTGTACCATGTCCATAATTTTTTTATGCTTAAGCCCATCATTGCAGCCACTGGGTCAATCCATCTTATCGTGGGTCTCCCTCTTTTCTTGCTGCACTCTGTCCAGCATGATGTCCTTCTCCAGGGACTGATCACTCCTGACACCAAGTCCAAAGTATGTAAGACACAGTCTCTACATCCTTACTTCCAAGGAGCACTCTGGTTGTACTTCTTCCAAAATAGGTCTGTTTGTTCTTTTGGCAGTCCATGGTACATTAAATATTCATCTCCAACACCTCAATTCAGAGGCATCAATTCTTCTTCTGTCTTCCTTATTCACTGATCAGCTTTTGAAAATGTACTATGTGATTAAAAATAGAATGTCTTGGTTCAGGTACACCTTAGTCTTCAAGGTGACATCTTTTCAATACTTTAAAGAGATTTTTTGAAGCAGATTTTCCCAACGCAATGTGTCTTTTGATTTCATGACTGCTGCTTCCATGGAGGTTGATTATTTCCTTTTCAAGTAAAATGAAATTCTTGACAACCTCAATCCTTTATTTATAACCATGGTGTTACTGGTCCAGTTGTGAGGATCTTTGTTTTCTTGATGTGGAGTTGCAATCCATACTGAAGGCAGTGGTAGTTGATTTTCATCAGTGTTTCAAATCCTCTTGACATCCAGCAAGAAAAGTTATGTCATTGGCATAACACGGGTTGTTAGTAAGTCTTCTTGCAATCCTGATGCCTCATTCTTCTTTGTGTAATACAGTTTCTTGGATTATTTGCTTGGCATACAGATTGAAGAGGTATGGTGAGAGGATACAACCCTGATGCACACATCCTTCCTGACTTTAAACTGTTTAGCTTGTCCCTTTGTTCTGTTCACACAACTGGCCTCTTGGTCCAAATGCAGATTCCTTAAAATCTCAATTACATGTTCTGGAATTCCCATTTTATGCAATGTTAACTACAATTTGTTATGACCCACACAGTTTAATGCCTTTGTATAGTCAATGAAACACAGGTAAAAATTTTTCTAGTTTTCTTTGCTTTCAGCTAAGATCTATCTGACATCAACAATGATATCCTTGGTTCCATGCCCTCTCCTGAATCCACCTTGAATTTCTGGCAGTTCCTTGTCAATGTCAATCTATTGTTGTAGTCATTTTTAAGGGATATTTAGCAAAATTTTACTTGTGTGTGATATTAATGATAGTGTTCAGTAATTTCCAACTTCAATTGGATCACCTTTCTTTGGAATGGGCATAAATATGGGTCTTTTCTAGTCAATTAACCAGACAGTTGTCCTCCAAATTTCTTGAATATTTATAACACTGGATCTGTCTGTTTTCATTCCCAGCAAAGTAGACCTTATGATTATCTGATTGAAAATAGCCAGTAACAGTCCATTTCAGCTCACAAATGCCTAGTATATTGATGGATATAAATGTCATTTCATTTTTGACAAGTTCCAATTTTCCTAGATTCACAATTTGTACCTTCCATGTTCTAATTATTAATGTATGTTCACAGCTATTTCTTCTTGAGTCATGCCACATCAGCAAATTAAGATCTCAAAGGCTTGACTCCATTCATGTCATAGAGGCTGTTGACTCTACTTTGAGGAGGCAGCTCTCACTCAGTCACCTTATGAGTGTCTTCCAACCTGGAGGGCTCATTTTCTGGCACTGTATCTGATGATGTTCTGCTGCTAGTTATAGGGTTTTCACTGGCTAATTATTTTCAGAGGAAGACTCTAGGGTCCTTCTTCATAGTCTGTCTTAGTCTAGAAGCTCAGGTGAAACCTGTCCACCTTGGGTGACCCTGCTGGTATCTAAATGCGAATGGCATAGCTTCTCCCACTTGTCTGTCAGTTTGTTGTACTGTGGGGGATTGCATGTTGTTGTGATGCAGGTTTATGGATGTACATAAAACACTTAATACAGAGCTTAGTTCACAATCAATGTTTTATTACTACAAGCACTATTATTACTGTCATTGCTATTACAGTTGTTATGTTCAAGAAGTCAGAGTAATATTTCTTTATATGTTTAGTTCTTTTTAAAGTATATATCATTTTACATTAAACATCTGATTTTTTTTAAATTATGAAAAACAAAAAGACAAAGATATTTGTCTGTTTCAGATATTTAAAGAAGTTTAGGGGAAGTTATGTGCTTCACCACATATTTGAAATTAATCTCATTGACAATTACAGCGATAGTGGATTTATGGACACTGTCTTTTAATGGCTTCATGGAAGCTATGATTATATTAATAAGAGATAAAACTAAGAATAAGCAAAAATAAGTTGCTATTCTGTCAATTTTTACCCATGGTGATCCCATGTGTTGCAGAATAAAACTGTATTGCACAGTTTTTAAGTCTGTGTCTTAAAATATCCCTAGACTTGTCTTCCAAGGCTCCACTGGGTGTGTCTTAATTGCCATCCTTTCAGTAGTTAAGAACTTAAATGTTTGGGCCACCCAGGGCCTCCCAAGACTAGCAATGTGCTCTCTTTAATACTAGTCTATCTTCATTTAAATAGTATGTGCGATTTAGTTAGGTGTAAAGACGAGAATGGAAACCCTGGTGTTACAATGGATTAAGTGGCTGCTAACCAAAAGGTTGACAGTTCAAATCCACCAAGTGTACCTTGAAACTCTATGGGGCAGTTCTACTCTGACCTATAGAGTTGCTATTGACTTCATGGCAGTGGGTTTAGTTTTCTTTTGATTTAGAAAGATGAGAATATAAATGAACTATGATGATGATCAAGGACCACAGCCTTCAGTATGGACTGCACTTCAACATCAAGAAAACAAAAATCTTCACAACTGGACCAGTAAGCAACATGGTCAGAAACGAAAAAAAAAGATTGAGGTTGTCAAGGATTTCATTTTGCTTGTGTCCACAATCAATGTCCTTGGAAGCAGCAGTCAAGAAATCAAGACACATTGCATTGGGAAAATCTGCTGCAAAGGATCTCTTTAAAGTATTGAAAAGGAAAGAAGTCACCTTGAAGACTGAAGTGTACCTGACCCAAGTGCTGGTATTTTCAGTTGCATCACATGCATACAAAGGCTGGACAACAAACAAAGAAGACAAAAGAAGAATTGATATCTTTGAATCATAGTGTTGGAGAAGAATGTTAAATGTACCATGGACCACCAAAAGAACAAACAGATCTATTCTGGAAGAAGTACAACCGGAGTGTCCCTTGGAAGCAAAGATGGCAAGACTGTGCCTTACATATTTTGAACATATTGTGAGGGGGATCAGTCCCTGGAGAAGGACATCATATTTGGTAGAATGGAGGGTCAGCAAAAAAGAGGAAGACCCTTGATGAGATGGGTTGACACAGTGGCTGCAACAAGCGACTTAAGCATAAAAATGACCGGAGGCATGGCACAAGACCTAGCAGTGTTTTGTTCTGTTGTTCATAGGGTCTCTATGAGTCAGAACCAACTCAACAGCATCTAACAACAATGACAAGAACAATTAGGAGTCAAGGTCATGCCGTGGTTAAGTGATACCCTTGCTAACTAAAAGGTCAGCAGCTGAAATCCACCAGGCACTTCTTGAAAACACTAAAAAGCAGTTCTACTTTGTCGTGTAGGACTGCTATGGATCAGAATTGACTTTACGGCAACAGTTTTTGTTTGTTTGTTTTCTGGTTTATGAAACAGTAAGACTATTAATTTTAAGAAAGTTTGTATTACAACAGTTGAAAACTTGGAAACAACAAAGCTTTGTTCAAGATTTTTTCCTGCACAATTATTGTCTTGAAATTTAAAGGCATTTGTTAAACAAGTTTTCAAATTTAATTCACTCACTGCATTATTAAGACGTCTGATTTCTCTGTACTCTTTTTGAGCCCAAGTGACAATTTTTTGGATTTTCTGTGAAAAACACATTCCAAAAGACACCACTACCTACAATGAACTCAAAATAAATTAACACAAATCATTCAGTGTGTTTCATGGCTTGAACTGTTATCCTCCCAAAACGTGTATAATAATTTAACTGGGTCATGATTCCCAGTATTGTGTGGTTGTCTTCCAGCTTGTGATTTTTGTGTGTCTTAAATCCTAACCTAACTAGCCTTTAGTTAATAGAGAAAGATTGGATTATGTTAAACCAGATTAGAGTGAGACCGTAACAATCTTACTAACAGACTTCAGATAAAGTGTAGCTTATACAACCTTTTTTGTTGCATGAGATAAAAGAAAAGGGATGCAAGCAAAGAGGTGGGGACCTCATACCATAAAGAAAGTAGTGCTGGGAAGAGAACACATCCTGCAGTCCTGAGGTTCCTATACCCAGATGATTACAGACCCTGGCAAAAAAACTGAAGTAACCCAAAATCTTCCTCTAGAGCTCGCTTTCCCTGGAGCCAGCACTCTGCATTTGGACTTCTATACTACTAGACTGTGACAGAATGAACTTTTCTTTGTTTAAGTCATCCACTTGTGGGATTTCTCTTATAGCAGCAATAGATGACCAAGACAGTATGTATTTTGGATATGTTTTACAAAAAGTTGCTATTTTATGTACTTCATGATGGTTTCCTTAGAAACTAACACCCTGCCATGTATTTTTTATTAATAGCACATTAGCGGAAAACAAGATTTTATGTGGTTGAAATGTGAGATTTTTACTACTCATTAGAGTTATTATTCATCATTTTCAACTATCATCAAGGTACTTATAATTTAACACCTGTGGGTAATTAAGCCAAGTGTAGTGCATGCTGAACAGAAATATAGATCCTAAAATGGTCACCATTAGGAAAAACGCAGAAAACTTATAGAAATTGTGAATGGAATTTTTCCTTGTTGTCACTATTCACAGTAAAATGTATTGAAAAAGAAATAAACTTGATGTTAGAGTTGGTTTAAATTCATATCATGAAAATAAGACTATTAACAAAAGATGAAAAATCCACAAGAATATGCCTCAACTGTGTATTAAAATATGTATTGTCAAACAACACATTTGTATAATGTTGGGTAGGTAATATTGAGTATATAGATACACAGTAGATAGAAACATAGTTTGATATATATACATACATATTGTAATTTTAATTATGTTGGGAATTATTTGTATAATATACTAATATGTATTTACATGATTTTCAACACAAAATTCCCTACACAATCTTATAATTATGTGTTCAATAAATTAATCTTGCCATTTATAATTTTTAACTTAGATGATACGCTTTGAAAACTATCTAAATACAAAAATTGTAATTTTTCTTTTATCCATTGTGCTTCAAGTGTTTATTTTGCAGAACTTTTAATTTTGATGATGGCTTAAATACTTACTTAATATAAAATATATATTTAAGGAATAAAGAAAGCATAAAATTTTCATGACATATTTCTTAAACTCATCTTTCCTTTCAGTATTTGAAATGCCACCCAACATTTTTACATGAGCTTGAATCTATTTCTGTATCGTGTATTTTCATTCCTTGATCGTAAAATTTTAAAAAATGGATATAGTCTTGCCAACTGATTTAAATGAAAAATTTAATTTGTCATCAATAAAATCAATAAGAAAACAATTAAATCCTAGAAAAAATATCATGACAATTACAAGAAGCTTAGTTTTCTTTTTTTATTAAAACATATGAACAATAAAAAGTAAGAGTTTTTTTCAATTAAGAATTGTCCAAAACACATATTAAGGAATTTTAAGCCAGGCTTAAATGTACATCATCATAACAATGAGAAACTTAGGTTTATAAAAATGTATCTATCTTAAAAATTATTAAGTCACGCAAATAAAAGAAAGTATTTTTATCCTATTAGACAAATTAAAATAAAAAACACTAATGAATATCACTAATTAAAAACATTAACAAATATTGTTCTTTGAGTGTGTTAGAATGTAAATTGTTGAGCACTTTTGGTGCGTATGTAAATTTACATTTTTTAGCTTATTCTACCATACCTTTTTACCTTGGGAAGATGATGGCCATGGTAATAAAATCAGTGACAATAACACTAACAGAATATCCACAGCAACAATGACTTAAGAGAAGCCATATGCACTAGTAATTTTTATAAATATTGTATCTTTATTAATTCCACTACTACTCAAAAAATACTTAACAAGGTAGATAACACTATCACTTTCATTTTGCAGACTAAAAACCTGAAAAACAAGGTTTTTAAAATGTTTTATGAAGGTCACATAGCTAATGAATGACAGAAGTTGGATTTTAATTCAAACATTCTCCTTACACAGTGAATTCTTTTAACAGCTATGACGCACAGAGGGTGAATAAAAGTGAATTACAAATTCAGAACAGAATGATTCATCTATATGCAGTCACAGATATAGACCTATAGCTAAAATGTGCATACAGGATACCCTACATTGTTGAGAAATTATTTACAGAGATGTTAGGCTTACTTTTGACAGAAAGTAGAATTCACTCAAGATATGAGGGAGCAGGTAAAAGGGTAAGAGGTACTTTCCTGGAAAGGGAAAGTTTTGTTTTGTTTTGTTTTTAACCCAAAATTGTAGTTTAGATGCTTGTATTTAACTTCTGCAGCTTCAATTCCACTTTTCCCTGGTTCCCGAGATTTCTGCAAACTGTCCAGTGTTCCATTTCTTTCCGTGTGCCAGCTGGTCCAGCTGGTCCAGCTTCCAGCCTGCCAGCCAGGTCAGGTCCAGCCAATCCTCATTGCTTCTGAATTATCTCCCTCTCTCTGTTCCTCAGTCCAGTTCCTCAACTTTGTCTTTGATGTTAAGGGTTCCTAGGTTGCTGTATATAGTCAATTCACTTGATTTTTTTTCAGGTATTTGTTGTATGCAAGACCAAAGGAAGCATCTGACTACTTCACCATCTTGGCCCAGCCTTATTTTTGTTCTTAAAAATACATTATGACAAATATTTTTTATAAGAAATGTCAAAATGAATACAGAGGCTAATGAGAGGCAATAATGAGTAAAAATATTTCACTTTTAACCTCCATAAGCCCATCCCCCTCGTGACTCTGGACCACACTGATTCCATCAATATCTGACTCGTATTGCAAGTATTTTGTATTTCAAAGATTTGTATATTTTCTTAAACTGCTCTTCTCTTTAGTTGTTTAATGAATGCAGTTTTGTCATTTCAATAAGAATATAAAATGTATGAGATTTTATAGCTCATGAAGTTTTTCTATTCTTCCCAGCATATAGCACATAGTGCTTTCAAATAATGAGATTCCAGCGGGTGGACTTACAAAAGTTTGGGCAATGTTAGGGGAAAGAAGATGAATGACAATGTGCCCAAAAAACTACTACAGTGGAAAATTACCTGTACTTTTGCTTAAAATACAAGGGTAGCACATAAATTTTGACTGGATCCCAGTGGCTATTGGGAGCACAAAGATGGGATGTGTGCACTGAGAGACATTTGGCACTAGAGGTAACAGGAAGAATTGCTCTGACTTTTGTCTTCTCTTTGCACTCTGGGGGTCAGTTCTACCCTGGCCCCTAGGGTCGCCATGAGTCGGATCTGACTCGACAGCACTTGGCTTGACTTGCATTATTAATTTTTGTCTACTCTTTGTGTAATTATCTTAGCTTTTTTTTTTTTTTTTCTTTTTAATTTGCCTTCTGTTGGCCTGTCCCAAGTGGAAGTTCTCACAAGTTACCTGAAGATGTACACTGCACATGTTAATGTTCCTGGACACAGACTAGAGCAAACAGGGGGAGGGCAAAGGTAGAGGAACAGGTCTAGGAGCTGGATGGGAGGGGATGTCTCAGAGGTATCCAACACATCATTAAGAGTTCAGTCTTTTATAATTCTATTTTTTTAAAAAATTTGTAAAACAAATTGAAAATCAAAAAGTGAAGAACTCTGTATCACTATTCTGTAAAATAGAACCATTTACAAAATTACATGACAACTTTGAGTGTGCTAGTTTCACTAATATGGAATCTTTCTTAAACTCATGTATTATCAGGATCTCTTCAATATTTTTCAGCATTTAGTATTACTTATTATATCAAGATTGGTCATATCATTATATTCTTATGTGAGTTGTGATTTATCCACATCTATTAATTAATGAAATAATTAAATAGTTCTCAAATTATGTGTGAGCATTTGTAACTGTATCGTTATAAGTGGAAATATTTAATCTGTTATTATCTAATGGATATAATACCTGAAATAAAATGAATTAATAATCTTTTCTTTCACCGTTAACAGTATCGTTTCTTTTTTAACTTTATACAGTGAATTAAGAACAATTTTACAGTCTATATGATATCATATAATATCCAGAACTTTCACCTCTATTCTATTCTAGCTGTCCTCCCTCCCCACCCACATGACTGCACGCTTCTCCTTTTGTTTGGAACTTTCAATGACATTTTGATAAAGATCCGGCCTTCCCACCTATCAACTTGGCTCCAGCAAAGTGTCCCTCAGTCAAGACATGTACATTTTTACGTGTTTGTTGATCTCTGAAATCACTCTGTGTTTTGTATGGTCCAGGTCAGTCTTTGGGGAGCTGGCCCCATGCTGGATGCAGTTTGGGGTTCGAGAGTCTGGCGGCCATGCTCCCAAGGCGACCCCCATTCAGAAGAACCATCAGGTGTGGTCTTTAGGTAGAGTTCTAGCTCTGCCGTTTACTCCATCACCTGCTATGTCTGGAGCTCCATTCTGTGTACCCCATCTGGGCTGTCCTTGGTGGTAGCTAGGCACCATCTAGTTCTTCTGGTCCTGTGCTAAAGTAGGCTATGGCTCATACGGCCCCTTCCATCTGGTGGGCTCATATTTTTCTCCTGTCTTCTATATCCTCCATTTACCCCAGGTCAAAGCAGACTGGGACCATTTGGTGCTATTTAGATAGCAGCTTGCTAGTTTTTAAGACTCCAGTCACCACTCACCCAGGTAGTATGTGGAGTGATATCGAGAGAGGCAAAGAGAAAAACTTTGTGTATCCCATTTAGTTTGGATGTCCTCTGAGAGTGTGGCCCCCTGATCTCAGACCAGATTTATCTGTTATTCTAAAGAGATGGTGCACATTAAGGGGACAATTTGGTTTTGAAGTTGAGTAGTTGTGGGTATCCCACTTCTAGTGTGTGCTGTCAAATCTTGTACCCATCCCTAATTCTAACCACTATTTAATTTGTAAAACATCCCTCTCCCTCCCTGCCCCCAATTTGTAACTGTCAAATACTGATTTCTACTGTGCTTGAATGATTAGTTATGTCCTTAGAGCAATGGTC